>OW052221.1:22104405-27502841 GCA_932526605.1 Nephrotoma flavescens
AATGAAAGTTAATTTAATTTTGAATAATTATCCGTTTAAGTTGGGCCGAAACAACCACCAGTTTTCGTGTAATCGTCGATTGAAATCGGCCTTTTTTTTTACCCGGACAAATGCACTTTTGTTTGAAACCAAAATTTTTTCTGTTTCAATTCATATAATATTGTACCAATAATGAAAGGTAATTTAATTTTGAATAATTATCCGTTTAAATTGGGCCGAAACAGCCGCCAGTTTTTGTGTAATCGTCGATTGAAATCGGCTTTTTTTTTACCCGGACAAATGCACTTTTGTTCGAAACCAAAATTTTTTCTGTTTCAATTCATATAATATTGTACCAATAATGAAAGGTAATTTAATTTTGAATAATTATCCGTTTAAATTGGGCCGAAACAACCACCAGTTTTCGTGTGATCGTCGATTGAAATTGGTTTTTTTTTACCCGGACAAATGCACTTTTGTTCGAAACCAAAATTTTTTCTGTTTCAATTCATATAATATTGTACCAATAATGAAAGGTAATTTTAATTTTGAATAATTATCCGTTTAAATTGGGCCGAAACAACCACCAGTTTTCGTGTAATCGTCGATTGAAATCGGCTTTTTTTTTTACCCGGACAAATGCACTTTTGTTTGAAACCAAAATTTTTTCTGTTTCAATTCATATAATATTGTACCAATAATGAAAGGTAATTTAATTTGAATAATTATCCGTTTAAATTGGGCCGAAACAACCACCAGTTTTCGTGTAATCGTCGATTGAAATCGGTTTTTTTTTACCCGGACAAATGCACTTTTGTTCGAAACCAAAATTTTTTCTGTTTCAATTCATATAATATTGTACCAATAATGAAAGGTAATTTAATTTTGAATAATTATCCGTTTAAATTGGGCCGAAACAACCACCAGTTTTCGTGTAATCGTCGATTGAAATCGGCTTTTTTTTTACCCGGACAAATGCACTTTTGTTTGAAACCAAAATTTTTTCTGTTTCAATTCATATAATATTGTACCAATAATGAAAGGTAATTTAATTTTGAATAATTATCCGTTTAAAATTGGGCCGAAACAACCACCAGTTTTCGTGTAATCGTCGATTGAAATCGGCTTTTTTTTTACCCGGACAAATGCACTTTTGTTTGAAACCAAAATTTTTTCTGTTTCAATTCATATAATATTGTACCAATAATGAAAGTTAATTTAATTTTGAATAATTATCCGTTTAAATTGGGCCGAAACAACCACCAGTTTTCGTGTAATCGTCGATTGAAATCGGCTTTTTTTTTACCCGGACAAATGCACTTTTGTTTGAAACCAAAATTTTTTCTGTTTCAATTCATATAATATTGTACCAATAATGAAAGGTAATTTAATTTTGAATAATTATCCGTTTAAATTGGGCCGAAACAACCACCAGTTTTCGTGTAATCGTCGATTGAAATCGGCTTTTTTTTTACCCGGACAAATGCACTTTTGTTTGAAACCAAAATTTTTTCTGTTTCAATTCATATAATATTGTACCAATAATGAAAGGTAATTTAATTTTGAATAATTATCCGTTTAAATTAGGCCGAAACAACCACCAGTTTTCGTGTGATCGTCGATTGAAATTGGTTTTTTTTTACCCGGACAAATGCACTTTTGTTCGAAACCAAAATTTTTTCTGTTTCAATTCATATAATATTGTACCAATAATGAAAGGTAATTTAATTTTGAATAATTATCCGTTTAAATTGGGCCGAAACAACCACCAGTTTTCGTGTAATCGTCGATTGAAATCGGTTTTTTTTTACCCGGACAAATGCACTTTTGTTTGAAACCAAAATTTTTTCTGTTTCAATTCATATAATATTGTACCAATAATGAAAGGTAATTTAATTTTGAATAATTATCCGTTTAAATTGGGCCGAAACAACCACCAGTTTTCGTGTAATCGTCGATTGAAATCGGCTTTTTTTTTACCCGGACAAATGCACTTTTGTTTGAAACCAAAATTTTTTCTGTTTCAATTCATATAATATTGTACCAATAATGAAAGGTAATTTAATTTTGAATAATTATCCGTTTAAATTGGGCCGAAACAACCACCAGTTTTCGTGTAATCGTCGATTGAAATCGGCTTTTTTTTTACCCGGACAAATGCACTTTTGTTTGAAACCAAAATTTTTTCTGTTTCAATTCATATAATATTGTACCAATAATGAAAGTTAATTTAATTTTGAATAATTATCCGTTTAAATTGGGCCGAAACAACCACCAGTTTTCGTGTAATCGTCGATTGAAATCGGCTTTTTTTTTACCCGGACAAATGCACTTTTGTTTGAAACCAAAATTTTTTCTGTTTCAATTCATATAATATTGTACCAATAATGAAAGGTAATTTAATTTTGAATAATTATCCGTTTAAATTGGGCCGAAACAACCACCAGTTTTCGTGTAATCGTCGATTGAAATCGGCTTTTTTTTTACCCGGACAAATGCACTTTTGTTTGAAACCAAAATTTTTTCTGTTTCAATTCATATAATATTGTACCAATAATGAAAGGTAATTTAATTTTGAATAATTATCCGTTTAAATTAGGCCGAAACAACCACCAGTTTTCGTGTGATCGTCGATTGAAATTGGTTTTTTTTTACCCGGACAAATGCACTTTTGTTCGAAACCAAAATTTTTTCTGTTTCAATTCATATAATATTGTACCAATAATGAAAGGTAATTTAATTTTGAATAATTATCCGTTTAAATTGGGCCGAAACAACCACCAGTTTTCGTGTAATCGTCGATTGAAATCGGCTTTTTTTTTACCCGGACAAATGCACTTTTGTTTGAAACCAAAATTTTTTCTGTTTCAATTCATATAATATTGTACCAATAATGAAAGGTAATTTAATTTTGAATAATTATCCGTTTAAATTGGGCCGAAACAACCACCAGTTTTCGTGTGATCGTCGATTGAAATTGGTTTTTTTTTACCCGGACAAATGCACTTTTGTTCGAAACCAAAATTTTTTTCTGTTTCAATTCATATAATATTGTACCAATAATGAAAGGTAATTTAATTTTGAATAATTATCCGTTTAAATTGGGCCGAAACAACCACCAGTTTTCGTGTAATCGTCGATTGAAATCGGTTTTTTTTGACCCGGACAAATGCACTTTTGTTCGAAACCAAAATTTTTTCTGTTTCAATTCATATAATATTGTACCAATAATGAAGGTAATTTAATTTTGAATAATTATCCGTTTAAATTGGGCCGAAACAACCACCAGTTTTCGTGTAATCGTCGATTGAAATCGGTTTTTTTTTTACCCGGACAAATGCACTTTTGTTTGAAACCAAAATTTTTTCTGTTTCAATTCATATAATATTGTACCAATAATGAAAGGTAATTTAATTTTGAATAATTATCCGTTTAAATTGGGCCGAAACAACCACCAGTTTTCGTGTAATCGTCGATTGAAATCGGCTTTTTTTTTTACCCGGACAAATGCACTTTTGTTTGAAACCAAAATTTTTTCTGTTTCAATTCATATAATATTGTACCAATAATGAAAGGTAATTTAATTTTGAATAATTATCCGTTTAAATTGGGCCGAAACAACCACCAGTTTTCGTGTAATCGTCGATTGAAATCGGCTTTTTTTTTACCCGGACAAATGCACTTTTGTTTGAAACCAAAATTTTTTCTGTTTCAATTCATATAATATTGTACCAATAATGAAAGTTAATTTAATTTTGAATAATTATCCGTTTAAGTTGGGCCGAAACAACCACCAGTTTTCGTGTAATCGTCGATTGAAATCGGCCTTTTTTTTTACCCGGACAAATGCACTTTTGTTTGAAACCAAAATTTTTTCTGTTTCAATTCATATAATATTGTACCAATAATGAAAGGTAATTTAATTTTGAATAATTATCCGTTTAAATTGGGCCGAAACAGCCGCCAGTTTTTGTGTAATCGTCGATTGAAATCGGCTTTTTTTTTTACCCGGACAAATGCACTTTTGTTCGAAACCAAAATTTTTTCTGTTTCAATTCATATAATATTGTACCAATAATGAAAGGTAATTTAATTTTGAATAATTATCCGTTTAAATTGGGCCGAAACAACCACCAGTTTTCGTGTAATCGTCGATTGAAATCGGCTTTTTTTTTACCCGGACAAATGCACTTTTGTTTGAAACCAAAATTTTTTCTGTTTCAATTCATATAATATTGTACCAATGATGAAAGGTAATTTAATTTTGAATAATTATCCGTTTAAATTGGGCCGAAACAACCACCAGTTTTCGTGTAATCGTCGATTGAAATCGGCTTTTTTTTTACCCGGACAAATGCACTTTTGTTTGAAACCAAAATTTTTTCTGTTTCAATTCATATAATATTGCACCAATAATGAAAGGTAATTTAATTTTGAATAATTATCCGTTTAAATTAGGCCGAAACAATCACCAGTTTTCGTGTAATCGTCGATTGAAATCGGTTTTTTTTTACCCGGACAAATGCACTTTTGTTCGAAACCAAAATTTTTTCTGTTTCAATTCATATAATATTGCACCAATAATGAAAGGTAATTTAATTTTGAATAATTATCCGTTTAAATTGGGCCGAAACAACCACCAGTTTTCGTGTAATCGTCGATTGAAATCGGCTTTTTTTTTACCCGGACAAATGCACTTTTGTTTGAAACCAAAATTTTTTCTGTTTCAATTCATATAATATTGTACCAATAATGAAAGGTAATTTAATTTTGAATAATTATCCGTTTAAATTGGGCCGAAACAACCACCAGTTTTCGTGTAATCGTCGATTGAAATCGGCTTTTTTTTTACCCGGACAAATGCACTTTTGTTTGAAACCAAAATTTTTTCTGTTTCAATTCATATAATATTGTACCAATAATGAAAGGTAATTTAATTTTGAATAATTATCCGTTTAAATTGGGCCGAAACAACCACCAGTTTTCGTGTAATTGTCGATTGAAATCGGCTTTTTTTTTACCCCGGACAAATGCACTTTGTTTGAAACCAAAATTTTTTCTGTTTCAATTCATATAATATTGTACCAATAATGAAAGGTAATTTAATTTTGAATAATTATCCGTTTAAATTGGGCGAAACAACCACCAGTTTTCGTGTAATCGTCGATTGAAATCGGCTTTTTTTTTACCCGGACAAATGCACTTTTGTTTGAAACCAAAATTTTTTCTGTTTCAATTCATATAATATTGTACCAATAATGAAAGGTAATTTAATTTTGAATAATTATCCGTTTAAATTGGGGCCGAAACAACCACCAGTTTTCGTGTAATCGTCGATTGAAATCGGCTTTTTTTTTTACCCGGACAAATGCACTTTTGTTTGAAACCAAAATTTTTTCTGTTTCAATTCATATAATATTGTACCAATAATGAAAGGTAATTTAATTTTGAATAATTATCCGTTTAAATTGGGCCGAAACAACCACCAGTTTTCGTGTAATCGTCGATTGAAATCGGCTTTTTTTTTACCCGGACAAATGCACTTTTGTTTGAAACCAAAATTTTTTCTGTTTCAATTCATATAATATTGTACCAATAATGAAAGGTAATTTAATTTTGAATAATTATCCGTTTAAATTGGGCCGAAACAACCACCAGTTTTCGTGTAATCGTCGATTGAAATCGGCTTTTTTTTTACCCGGACAAATGCACTTTTGTTTGAAACCAAAATTTTTTCTGTTTCAATTCATATAATATTGTACCAATAATGAAAGGTAATTTAATTTTGAATAATTATCCCGTTTAAATTGGGCCGAAACAACCACCAGTTTTCGTGTAATCGTCGATTGAAAACGGCTTTTTTTTTACCCGGACAAATGCACTTTTGTTTGAAACCAACATTTTTTCTGTTTCAATTCATATAATATTGTACCAATAATGAAAGGTAATTTAATTTTGAATAATTATCCGTTTAAATTGGGCCGAAACAACCACCAGTTTTCGTGTAATCGTCGATTGAAATCGGCTTTTTTTTTTACCCGGACAAATGCACTTTTGTTTGAAACCAAAATTTTTTCTGTTTCAATTCATATAATATTGTACCAATAATGAAAGGTAATTTAATTTTGAATAATTATCCGTTTAAATTGGGCCGAAACAACCACCAGTTTTCGTGTAATCGTCGATTGAAATCGGCTTTTTTTTTACCCGGACAAATGCACTTTTGTTTGAAACCAAAATTTTTTCTGTTTCAATTCATATAATATTGTACCAATAATGAAAGGTAATTTAATTTTGAATAATTATCCGTTTAAATTGGGCCGAAACAACCACCAGTTTTCGTGTAATCGTCGATTGAAATCGGCTTTTTTTTTACCCGGACAAATGCACTTTTGTTTGAAACCAAAATTTTTTCTGTTTCAATTCATATAATATTGTACCAATAATGAAAGGTAATTTAATTTTGAATAATTATCCGTTTAAATTGGGCCGAAACAACCATCAGTTTTCGTGTAATCGTCGATTGAAATTGGTTTTTTTTTACCCGGACAAATGCACTTTTGTTTGAAACCAAAATTTTTTCTGTTTCAATTCATATAATATTGTACCAATAATGAAAGGTAATTTAATTTTGAATAATTATCCGTTTAAATTGGGCCGAAACAACCACCAGTTTTCGTGTAATCGTCGATTGAAATCGGCTTTTTTTTTACCCGGACAAATGCACTTTTGTTTGAAACCAAAATTTTTTCTGTTTCAATTCATATAATATTGTACCAATAATGAAAGGTAATTTAATTTTGAATAATTATCCGTTTAAATTGGGCCGAAACAACCACCAGTTTTCGTGTAATCGTCGATTGAAATCGGCTTTTTTTTTACCCGGACAAATGCACTTTTGTTTGAAACCAAAATTTTTTCTGTTTCAATTCATATAATATTGTACCAATAATGAAAGGTAATTTAATTTTGAATAATTATCCGTTTAAATTGGGCCGAAACAACCACCAGTTTTCGTGTAATCGTCGATTGAAATCGGCTTTTTTTTTACCCGGACAAATGCACTTTTGTTTGAAACCAAAATTTTTTCTGTTTCAATTCATATAATATTGTACCAATAATGAAAGGTAATTTAATTTTGAATAATTATCCGTTTAAATTGGGCCGAAACAACCACCAGTTTTCGTGTAATCGTCGATTGAAATCGGCTTTTTTTTTACCCGGACAAATGCACTTTTGTTTGAAACCAAAATTTTTTCTGTTTCAATTCATATAATATTGTACCAATAATGAAAGGTAATTTAATTTTGAATAATTATCCGTTTAAATTGGGCCGAAACAACCACCAGTTTTCGTGTAATCGTCGATTGAAATCGGCTTTTTTTTTACCCGGACAAATGCACTTTTGTTCGAAACCAAAATTTTTTCTGTTTCAATTCATATAATATTGTACCAATAATGAAAGGTAATTTAATTTTGAATAATTATCCGTTTAAATTGGGCCGAAACAACCACCAGTTTTCGTGTAATCGTCGATTGAAATCGGCTTTTTTTTTACCCGGACAAATGCACTTATGTTTGAAACCAAAATTTTTTCTGTTTCAATTCATATAATATTGTACCAATAATGAAAGGTAATTTAATTTTGAATAATTATCCGTTTAAATTGGGCCGAAACAACCACCAGTTTTCGTGTAATCGTCGATTGAAATCGCCTTTTTTTTTACCCGGACAAATGCACTTTTGTTTGAAACCAAAATTTTTTCTGTTTCAATTCATATAATATTGTACCAATAATGAAAGGTAATTTAATTTTGAATAATTATCCGTTTAAATTGGGCCGAAACAGCCACCAGTTTTCGTGTAATCGTCGATTGAAATCGGCTTTTTTTTTACCCGGACAAATGCACTTTTGTTCGAAACCAAAATTTTTTCTGTTTCAATTCATATAATATTGCACCAATAATGAAAGGTAATTTAATTTTGAATAATTATCCGTTTAAATTGGGCCGAAACAGCCACCAGTTTTCGTGTAATCGTCGATTGAAATCGGCTTTTTTTTTACCCGGACAAATGCACTTTTGTTTGAAACCAAAATTTTTTCTGTTTCAATTCATATAATATTGTACCAATAATGAAAGGTAATTTAATTTTGAATAATTATCCGTTTAAATTGGGCCGAAACAACCACCAGTTTTCGTGTAATCGTCGATTGAAATCGGCTTTTTTTTTACCCGGACAAATGCACTTTTGTTCGAAACCAAAATTTTTTCTGTTTCAATTCATATAATATTGTACCAATAATGAAAGGTAATTTAATTTTGAATAATTATCCGTTTAAATTGGGCCGAAACAACCACCAGTTTTCGTGTAATCGTCGATTGAAATCGGCTTTTTTTTTACCCGGACAAATGCACTTTTGTTTGAAACCAAAATTTTTTCTGTTTCAATTCATATAATATTGTACCAATAATGAAAGGTAATTTAATTTTGAATAATTATCCGTTTAAATTGGGCCGAAACAACCACCAGTTTTCGTGTAATCGTCGATTGAAATCGCCTTTTTTTTTACCCGGACAAATGCACTTTTGTTTGAAACCAAAATTTTTTCTGTTTCAATTCATATAATATTGTACCAATAATGAAAGGTAATTTAATTTTGAATAATTATCCGTTTAAATTGGGCCGAAACAGCCACCAGTTTTCGTGTAATCGTCGATTGAAATCGGCTTTTTTTTTACCCGGACAAATGCACTTTTGTTCGAAACCAAAATTTTTTCTGTTTCAATTCATATAATATTGCACCAATAATGAAAGGTAATTTAATTTTGAATAATTATCCGTTTAAATTGGGCCGAAACAGCCACCAGTTTTCGTGTAATCGTCGATTGAAATCGGCTTTTTTTTTTACCCGGACAAATGCACTTTTGTTTGAAACCAAAATTTTTTCTGTTTCAATTCATATAATATTGCACCAATAATGAAAGGTAATTTAATTTTGAATAATTATCTGTTTAAATTAGGCCGAAACAACCACCAGTTTTCGTGTAATCGTCGATTGAAATCGGCTTTTTTTTTACCCGGACAAATGCACTTTTGTTCGAAACCAAAATTTTTTCTGTTTCAATTCATATAATATTGTACCAATAATGAAAGGTAATTTAATTTTGAATAATTATCCGTTTAAATTGGGCCGAAACAACCACCAGTTTTCGTGTAATCGTCGATTGAAATCGGCTTTTTTTTTACCCGGACAAATGCACTTTTGTTTGAAACCAAAATTTTTTTCTGTTTCAATTCATATAATATTGTACCAATAATGAAAGGTAATTTAATTTTGAATAATTATCCGTTTAAATTGGGCCGAAACAACCACCAGTTTTCGTGTAATCGTCGATTGAAATCGGCTTTTTTTTTACCCGGACAAATGCACTTTTGTTTGAAACCAAAATTTTTTCTGTTTCAATTCATATAATATTGTACCAATAATGAAAGGTAATTTAATTTTGAATAATTATCCGTTTAAATTAGGCCGAAACAACCACCAGTTTTCGTGTAATCGTCGATTGAAATCGGCTTTTTTTTTACCCGGACAAATGCACTTTTGTTCGAAACCAAAATTTTTTCTGTTTCAATTCATATAATATTGTACCAATAATGAAAGGTAATTTAATTTTGAATAATTATCCGTTTAAATTGGGCCGAAACAACCACCAGTTTTCGTGTAATCGTCGATTGAAATCGGCTTTTTTTTTACCCGGACAAATGCACTTTTGTTTGAAACCAAAATTTTTTCTGTTTCAATTCATATAATATTGTACCAATAATGAAAGGTAATTTAATTTTGAATAATTATCCGTTTAAATTGGGCCGAAACAACCACCAGTTTTCGTGTAATCGTCGATTGAAATCGGCTTTTTTTTTACCCGGACAAATGCACTTTTGTTTGAAACCAAAATTTTTTCTGTTTCAATTCATATAATATTGTACCAATAATGAAAGGTAATTTAATTTTGAATAATTATCCGTTTAAATTGGGCCGAAACAGCCACCAGTTTTCGTGTAATCGTCGATTGAAATCGGCTTTTTTTTACCCGGACAAATGCACTTTTGTTTGAAACCAAAATTTTTTCTGTTTCAATTCATATAATATTGTACCAATAATGAAAGGTAATTTAATTTTGAATAATTATCCGTTTAAATTAGGCCGAAACAACCACCAGTTTTCGTGTAATCGTCGATTGAAATCGGCTTTTTTTTTACCCGGACAAATGCACTTTTGTTCGAAACCAAAATTTTTTCTGTTTCAATTCATATAATATTGTACCAATAATGAAAGGTAATTTAATTTTGAATAATTATCCGTTTAAATTGGGCCGAAACAACCACCAGTTTTCGTGTAATCGTCGATTGAAATCGGCTTTTTTTTTACCCGGACAAATGCACTTTTGTTTGAAACCAAAATTTTTTCTGTTTCAATTCATATAATATTGTACCAATAATGAAAGGTAATTTAATTTTGAATAATTATCCGTTTAAATTGGGCCGAAACAACCACCAGTTTTCGTGTAATCGTCGATTGAAATCGGCTTTTTTTTTACCCGGACAAATGCACTTTTGTTTGAAACCAAAATTTTTTCTGTTTCAATTCATATAATATTGTACCAATAATGAAAGGTAATTTAATTTTGAATAATTATCCGTTTAAATTGGGCCGAAACAACCACCAGTTTTCGTGTAATCGTCGATTGAAATCGGCTTTTTTTTTACCCGGACAAATGCACTTTTGTTTGAAACCAAAATTTTTTCTGTTTCAATTCATATAATATTGTACCAATAATGAAAGGTAATTTAATTTTGAATAATTATCCGTTTAAATTGGGCCGAAACAACCACCAGTTTTCGTGTAATCGTCGATTGAAATCGGCTTTTTTTTTACCCGGACAAATGCACTTTTGTTTGAAACCAAAATTTTTTCTGTTTCAATTCATATAATATTGTACCAATAATGAAAGGTAATTTAATTTTGAATAATTATCCGTTTAAATTGGGCCGAAACAACCACCAGTTTTCGTGTAATCGTCGATTGAAATCGGCTTTTTTTTTACCCGGACAAATGCACTTTTGTTTGAAACCAAAATTTTTTCTGTTTCAATTCATATAATATTGTACCAATAATGAAAGGTAATTTAATTTTGAATAATTATCCGTTTAAATTGGGCCGAAACAACCACCAGTTTTCGTGTAATCGTCGATTGAAATCGGCTTTTTTTTTACCCGGACAAATGCACTTTTGTTTGAAACCAAAATTTTTTCTGTTTCAATTCATATAATATTGTACCAATAATGAAAGGTAATTTAATTTTGAATAATTATCCGTTTAAATTGGGCCGAAACAACCACCAGTTTTCGTGTAATCGTCGATTGAAATCGGCTTTTTTTTTACCCGGACAAATGCACTTTTGTTTGAAACCAAAATTTTTTCTGTTTCAATTCATATAATATTGTACCAATAATGAAAGGTAATTTAATTTTGAATAATTATCCGTTTAAATTGGGCCGAAACAACCACCAGTTTTCGTGTAATCGGCGATTGAAATCGGCTTTTTTTTTACCCGGACAAATGCACTTTTGTTTGAAACCAAAATTTTTTCTGTTTCAATTCATATAATATTGTACCAATAATGAAAGGTAATTTAATTTTGAATAATTATCCGTTTAAATTGGGCCGAAACAACCACCAGTTTTCGTGTAATCGTCGATTGAAATCGGCTTTTTTTTTACCCGGACAAATGCACTTTTGTTTGAAACCAAAATTTTTTCTGTTTCAATTCATATAATATTGTACCAATAATGAAAGGTAATTTAATTTTGAATAATTATCCGTTTAAATTGGGCCGAAACAACCACCAGTTTTCGTGTAATCGTCGATTGAAATCGGCTTTTTTTTTACCCGGACAAATGCACTTTTGTTTGAAACCAAAATTTTTTCTGTTTCAATTCATATAATATTGTACCAATAATGAAAGGTAATTTAATTTTGAATAATTATCCGTTTAAATTGGGCCGAAACAACCACCAGTTTTCGTGTAATCGTCGATTGAAATCGGCTTTTTTTTTACCCGGACAAATGCACTTTTGTTTGAAACCAAAATTTTTTCTGTTTCAATTCATATAATATTGTACCAATAATGAAAGGTAATTTAATTTTGAATAATTATCCATTTAAATTGGGCCGAAACAACCACCAGTTTTCGTGTAATCGTCGATTGAAATCGGCTTTTTTTTTACCCGGACAAATGCACTTTTGTTCGAAACCAAAATTTTTTCTGTTTCAATTCATATAATATTGTACCAATAATGAAAGGTAATTTAATTTTGAATAATTATCCGTTTAAATTGGGCCGAAACAGCCACCAGTTTTTGTGTAATCGTCGATTGAAATCGGCTTTTTTTTTACCCGGACAAATGCACTTTTGTTCGAAACCAAAATTTTTTCTGTTTCAATTCATATAATATTGCACCAATAATGAAAGGTAATTTAATTTTGAATAATTATCCGTTTAAATTGGGCCGAAACAGCCACCAGTTTTCGTGTAATCGTCGATTGAAATCGGCTTTTTTTTTACCCGGACAAATGCACTTTTGTTTGAAACCAAAATTTTTTCTGTTTCAATTCATATAATATTGTACCAATAATGAAAGGTAATTTAATTTTGAATAATTATCCGTTTAAATTGGGCCGAAACAACCACCAGTTTTCGTGTAATCGTCGATTGAAATCGGCTTTTTTTTTACCCGGACAAATGCACTTTTGTTTGAAACCAAAATTTTTTCTGTTTCAATTCATATAATATTGTACCAATAATGAAAGGTAATTTAATTTTGAATAATTATCCGTTTAAATTGGGCCGAAACAACCACCAGTTTTCGTGTAATCGTCGATTGAAATCGGCTTTTTTTTTACCCGGACAAATGCACTTTTGTTTGAAACCAAAATTTTTTCTGTTTCAATTCATATAATATTGTACCAATAATGAAAGTTAATTTAATTTTGAATAATTATCCGTTTAAATTGGGCCGAAACAACCACCAGTTTTCGTGTAATCGTCGATTGAAATCGGCTTTTTTTTTACCCGGACAAATGCACTTTTGTTTGAAACCAAAATTTTTTCTGTTTCAATTCATATAATATTGTACCAATAATGAAAGGTAATTTAATTTTGAATAATTATCCGTTTAACTTAGGCCGAAACAACCACCAGTTTTCGTGTAATCGTCGATTGAAATCGGCTTTTTTTTACCCGGACAAATGCACTTTTGTTTGAAACCAAAATTTTTTCTGTTTCAATTCATATAATATTGTACCAATAATGAAAGGTAATTTAATTTTGAATAATTATCCGTTTAAATTGGGCCGAAACAGCCACCAGTTTTCGTGTAATCGTCGATTGAAATCGGCTTTTTTTTTACCCGGACAAATGCACTTTTGTTTGAAACCAAAATTTTTTCTGTTTCAATTCATATAATATTGTACCAATAATGAAAGGTAATTTAATTTTGAATAATTATCCGTTTAAATTGGGCCGAAACAACCACCAGTTTTCGTGTAATCGTCGATTGAAATCGGCTTTTTTTTTACCCGGACAAATGCACTTTTGTTCGAAACCAAAATTTTTTCTGTTTCAATTCATATAATATTGTACCAATAATGAAAGGTAATTTAATTTTGAATAATTATCCGTTTAAATTGGGCCGAAACAACCACCAGTTTTCGTGTAATCGTCGATTGAAATCGGCTTTTTTTTTACCCGGACAAATGCACTTTTGTTTGAAACCAAAATTTTTTCTGTTTCAATTCATATAATATTGTACCAATAATGAAAGGTAATTTAATTTTGAATAATTATCCGTTTAAATTGGGCCGAAACAACCACCAGTTTTCGTGTAATCGTCGATTGAAATCGCCTTTTTTTTTACCCGGACAAATGCACTTTTGTTTGAAACCAAAATTTTTTCTGTTTCAATTCATATAATATTGTACCAATAATGAAAGGTAATTTAATTTTGAATAATTATCTGTTTAAATTAGGCCGAAACAACCACCAGTTTTCGTGTAATCGTCGATTGAAATCGGCTTTTTTTTTACCCGGACAAATGCACTTTTGTTCGAAACCAAAATTTTTTCTGTTTCAATTCATATAATATTGTACCAATAATGAAAGGTAATTTAATTTTGAATAATTATCCGTTTAAATTGGGCCGAAACAACCACCAGTTTTCGTGTAATCGTCGATTGAAATCGGCTTTTTTTTTACCCGGACAAATGCACTTTTGTTTGAAACCAAAATTTTTTCTGTTTCAATTCATATAATATTGTACCAATAATGAAAGGTAATTTAATTTTGAATAATTATCCGTTTAAATTGGGCCGAAACAACCACCAGTTTTCGTGTAATCGTCGATTGAAATCGGCTTTTTTTTTACCCGGACAAATGCACTTTTGTTTGAAACCAAAATTTTTTCTGTTTCAATTCATATAATATTGTACCAATAATGAAAGGTAATTTAATTTTGAATAATTATCCGTTTAAATTAGGCCGAAACAACCACCAGTTTTCGTGTAATCGTCGATTGAAATCGGCTTTTTTTTTACCCGGACAAATGCACTTTTGTTCGAAACCAAAATTTTTTCTGTTTCAATTCATATAATATTGTACCAATAATGAAAGGTAATTTAATTTTGAATAATTATCCGTTTAAATTGGGCCGAAACAACCACCAGTTTTCGTGTAATCGTCGATTGAAATCGGCTTTTTTTTTACCCGGACAAATGCACTTTTGTTTGAAACCAAAATTTTTTCTGTTTCAATTCATATAATATTGTACCAATAATGAAAGGTAATTTAATTTTGAATAATTATCCGTTTAAATTGGGCCGAAACAACCACCAGTTTTCGTGTAATCGTCGATTGAAATCGGCTTTTTTTTTACCCGGACAAATGCACTTTTGTTTGAAACCAAAATTTTTTCTGTTTCAATTCATATAATATTGTACCAATAATGAAAGGTAATTTAATTTTGAATAATTATCCGTTTAAATTGGGCCGAAACAGCCACCAGTTTTCGTGTAATCGTCGATTGAAATCGGCTTTTTTTTTTACCCGGACAAATGCACTTTTGTTTGAAACCAAAATTTTTTCTGTTTCAATTCATATAATATTGTACCAATAATGAAAGTTAATTTAATTTTGAATAATTATCCGTTTAAATTGGGCCGAAACAACCACCAGTTTTCGTGTAATCGTCGATTGAAATCGGCTTTTTTTTTACCCGGACAAATGCACTTTTGTTTGAAACCAAAATTTTTTCTGTTTCAATTCATATAATATTGTACCAATAATGAAAGGTAATTTAATTTTGAATAATTATCCGTTTAAATTGGGCCGAAACAACCACCAGTTTTCGTGTAATCGTCGATTGAAATCGGCTTTTTTTTTACCCGGACAAATGCACTTTTGTTTGAAACCAAAATTTTTTCTGTTTCAATTCATATAATATTGTACCAATAATGAAAGTTAATTTAATTTTGAATAATTATCCGTTTAAATTGGGCCGAAACAACCACCAGTTTTCGTGTAATCGTCGATTGAAATCGGCTTTTTTTTTACCCGGACAAATGCACTTTTGTTTGAAACCAAAATTTTTTCTGTTTCAATTCATATAATATTGTACCAATAATGAAAGGTAATTTAATTTTGAATAATTATCCGTTTAAATTGGGCCGAAACAACCACCAGTTTTCGTGTAATCGTCGATTGAAATCGGCTTTTTTTTTACCCGGACAAATGCACTTTTGTTTGAAACCAAAATTTTTTCTGTTTCAATTCATATAATATTGTACCAATAATGAAAGTTAATTTAATTTTGAATAATTATCCGTTTAAATTGGGCCGAAACAACCACCAGTTTTCGTGTAATCGTCGATTGAAATCGGCTTTTTTTTTACCCGGACAAATGCACTTTTGTTTGAAACCAAAATTTTTTCTGTTTCAATTCATATAATATTGTACCAATAATGAAAGGTAATTTAATTTTGAATAATTATCCGTTTAAATTGGGCCGAAACAACCACCAGTTTTCGTGTAATCGTCGATTGAAATCGGCTTTTTTTTTACCCGGACAAATGCACTTTTGTTTGAAACCAAAATTTTTTCTGTTTCAATTCATATAATATTGTACCAATAATGAAAGGTAATTTAATTTTGAATAATTATCCGTTTAAATTGGGCCGAAACAACCACCAGTTTTCGTGTAATCGTCGATTGAAATCGGCTTTTTTTTTACCCGGACAAATGCACTTTTGTTTGAAACCAAAATTTTTTCTGTTTCAATTCATATAATATTGTACCAATAATGAAAGGTAATTTAATTTTGAATAATTATCCGTTTAAATTGGGCCGAAACAACCACCAGTTTTCGTGTAATCGTCGATTGAAATCGGCTTTTTTTTTACCCGGACAAATGCACTTTTGTTTGAAACCAAAATTTTTTCTGTTTCAATTCATATAATATTGTACCAATAATGAAAGGTAATTTAATTTTGAATAATTATCCGTTTAAATTGGGCCGAAACAACCACCAGTTTTCGTGTAATCGTCGATTGAAATCGGCTTTTTTTTTACCCGGACAAATGCACTTTTGTTTGAAACCAAAATTTTTTCTGTTTCAATTCATATAATATTGTACCAATAATGAAAGTTAATTTAATTTTGAATAATTATCCGTTTAAATTGGGCCGAAACAACCACCAGTTTTCGTGTAATCGTCGATTGAAATCGGCTTTTTTTTTACCCGGACAAATGCACTTTTGTTTGAAACCAAAATTTTTTCTGTTTCAATTCATATAATATTGTACCAATAATGAAAGGTAATTTAATTTTGAATAATTATCCGTTTAAATTGGGCCGAAACAACCACCAGTTTTCGTGTAATCGTCGATTGAAATCGGCTTTTTTTTTACCCGGACAAATGCACTTTTGTTTGAAACCAAAATTTTTTCTGTTTCAATTCATATAATATTGTACCAATAATGAAAGGTAATTTAATTTTGAATAATTATCCGTTTAAATTGGGCCGAAACAACCACCAGTTTTCGTGTAATCGTCGATTGAAATCGGCTTTTTTTTTACCCGGACAAATGCACTTTTGTTTGAAACCAAAATTTTTTCTGTTTCAATTCATATAATATTGTACCAATAATGAAAGTTAATTTAATTTTGAATAATTATCCGTTTAAATTGGGCCGAAACAACCACCAGTTTTCGTGTAATCGTCGATTGAAATCGGCTTTTTTTTTACCCGGACAAATGCACTTTTGTTTGAAACCAAAATTTTTTCTGTTTCAATTCATATAATATTGTACCAATAATGAAAGGTAATTTAATTTTGAATAATTATCCGTTTAACTTAGGCCGAAACAACCACCAGTTTTCGTGTAATCGTCGATTGAAATCGGCTTTTTTTTACCCGGACAAATGCACTTTTGTTTGAAACCAAAATTTTTTCTGTTTCAATTCATATAATATTGTACCAATAATGAAAGGTAATTTAATTTTGAATAATTATCCGTTTAAATTGGGCCGAAACAGCCACCAGTTTTCGTGTAATCGTCGATTGAAATCGGCTTTTTTTTTACCCGGACAAATGCACTTTTGTTTGAAACCAAAATTTTTTCTGTTTCAATTCATATAATATTGTACCAATAATGAAAGGTAATTTAATTTTGAATAATTATCCGTTTAAATTGGGCCGAAACAACCACCAGTTTTCGTGTAATCGTCGATTGAAATCGGCTTTTTTTTTACCCGGACAAATGCACTTTTGTTCGAAACCAAAATTTTTTCTGTTTCAATTCATATAATATTGTACCAATAATGAAAGGTAATTTAATTTTGAATAATTATCCGTTTAAATTGGGCCGAAACAACCACCAGTTTTCGTGTAATCGTCGATTGAAATCGGCTTTTTTTTTACCCGGACAAATGCACTTTTGTTTGAAACCAAAATTTTTTCTGTTTCAATTCATATAATATTGTACCAATAATGAAAGGTAATTTAATTTTGAATAATTATCCGTTTAAATTGGGCCGAAACAACCACCAGTTTTCGTGTAATCGTCGATTGAAATCGCCTTTTTTTTTACCCGGACAAATGCACTTTTGTTTGAAACCAAAATTTTTTCTGTTTCAATTCATATAATATTGTACCAATAATGAAAGGTAATTTAATTTTGAATAATTATCTGTTTAAATTAGGCCGAAACAACCACCAGTTTTCGTGTAATCGTCGATTGAAATCGGCTTTTTTTTTACCCGGACAAATGCACTTTTGTTCGAAACCAAAATTTTTTCTGTTTCAATTCATATAATATTGTACCAATAATGAAAGGTAATTTAATTTTGAATAATTATCCGTTTAAATTGGGCCGAAACAACCACCAGTTTTCGTGTAATCGTCGATTGAAATCGGCTTTTTTTTTACCCGGACAAATGCACTTTTGTTTGAAACCAAAATTTTTTCTGTTTCAATTCATATAATATTGTACCAATAATGAAAGGTAATTTAATTTTGAATAATTATCCGTTTAAATTGGGCCGAAACAACCACCAGTTTTCGTGTAATCGTCGATTGAAATCGGCTTTTTTTTTACCCGGACAAATGCACTTTTGTTTGAAACCAAAATTTTTTCTGTTTCAATTCATATAATATTGTACCAATAATGAAAGGTAATTTAATTTTGAATAATTATCCGTTTAAATTAGGCCGAAACAACCACCAGTTTTCGTGTAATCGTCGATTGAAATCGGCTTTTTTTTTACCCGGACAAATGCACTTTTGTTCGAAACCAAAATTTTTTCTGTTTCAATTCATATAATATTGTACCAATAATGAAAGGTAATTTAATTTTGAATAATTATCCGTTTAAATTGGGCCGAAACAACCACCAGTTTTCGTGTAATCGTCGATTGAAATCGGCTTTTTTTTTACCCGGACAAATGCACTTTTGTTTGAAACCAAAATTTTTTCTGTTTCAATTCATATAATATTGTACCAATAATGAAAGGTAATTTAATTTTGAATAATTATCCGTTTAAATTGGGCCGAAACAACCACCAGTTTTCGTGTAATCGTCGATTGAAATCGGCTTTTTTTTTACCCGGACAAATGCACTTTTGTTTGAAACCAAAATTTTTTCTGTTTCAATTCATATAATATTGTACCAATAATGAAAGGTAATTTAATTTTGAATAATTATCCGTTTAAATTGGGCCGAAACAGCCACCAGTTTTCGTGTAATCGTCGATTGAAATCGGCTTTTTTTTACCCGGACAAATGCACTTTTGTTTGAAACCAAAATTTTTTCTGTTTCAATTCATATAATATTGTACCAATAATGAAAGGTAATTTAATTTTGAATAATTATCCGTTTAAATTAGGCCGAAACAACCACCAGTTTTCGTGTAATCGTCGATTGAAATCGGCTTTTTTTTTACCCGGACAAATGCACTTTTGTTCGAAACCAAAATTTTTTCTGTTTCAATTCATATAATATTGTACCAATAATGAAAGGTAATTTAATTTTGAATAATTATCCGTTTAAATTGGGCCGAAACAACCACCAGTTTTCGTGTAATCGTCGATTGAAATCGGCTTTTTTTTTACCCGGACAAATGCACTTTTGTTTGAAACCAAAATTTTTTCTGTTTCAATTCATATAATATTGTACCAATAATGAAAGGTAATTTAATTTTGAATAATTATCCGTTTAAATTGGGCCGAAACAACCACCAGTTTTCGTGTAATCGTCGATTGAAATCGGCTTTTTTTTTACCCGGACAAATGCACTTTTGTTTGAAACCAAAATTTTTTCTGTTTCAATTCATATAATATTGTACCAATAATGAAAGGTAATTTAATTTTGAATAATTATCCGTTTAAATTGGGCCGAAACAACCACCAGTTTTCGTGTAATCGTCGATTGAAATCGGCTTTTTTTTTACCCGGACAAATGCACTTTTGTTTGAAACCAAAATTTTTTCTGTTTCAATTCATATAATATTGTACCAATAATGAAAGGTAATTTAATTTTGAATAATTATCCGTTTAAATTGGGCCGAAACAACCACCAGTTTTCGTGTAATCGTCGATTGAAATCGGCTTTTTTTTTACCCGGACAAATGCACTTTTGTTTGAAACCAAAATTTTTTCTGTTTCAATTCATATAATATTGTACCAATAATGAAAGGTAATTTAATTTTGAATAATTATCCGTTTAAATTGGGCCGAAACAACCACCAGTTTTCGTGTAATCGTCGATTGAAATCGGCTTTTTTTTTACCCGGACAAATGCACTTTTGTTTGAAACCAAAATTTTTTCTGTTTCAATTCATATAATATTGTACCAATAATGAAAGGTAATTTAATTTTGAATAATTATCCGTTTAAATTGGGCCGAAACAACCACCAGTTTTCGTGTAATCGTCGATTGAAATCGGCTTTTTTTTTACCCGGACAAATGCACTTTTGTTTGAAACCAAAATTTTTTCTGTTTCAATTCATATAATATTGTACCAATAATGAAAGGTAATTTAATTTTGAATAATTATCCGTTTAAATTGGGCCGAAACAACCACCAGTTTTCGTGTAATCGTCGATTGAAATCGGCTTTTTTTTTACCCGGACAAATGCACTTTTGTTTGAAACCAAAATTTTTTCTGTTTCAATTCATATAATATTGTACCAATAATGAAAGGTAATTTAATTTTGAATAATTATCCGTTTAAATTGGGCCGAAACAACCACCAGTTTTCGTGTAATCGTCGATTGAAATCGGCTTTTTTTTTACCCGGACAAATGCACTTTTGTTTGAAACCAAAATTTTTTCTGTTTCAATTCATATAATATTGTACCAATAATGAAAGGTAATTTAATTTTGAATAATTATCCGTTTAAATTGGGCCGAAACAACCACCAGTTTTCGTGTAATCGTCGATTGAAATCGGCTTTTTTTTTACCCGGACAAATGCACTTTTGTTTGAAACCAAAATTTTTTCTGTTTCAATTCATATAATATTGTACCAATAATGAAAGGTAATTTAATTTTGAATAATTATCCGTTTAAATTGGGCCGAAACAACCACCAGTTTTCGTGTAATCGTCGATTGTATACGGTTTTTTTTTTTACCCGGACAAATGCACTTTTGTTCGAAACCAAAATTTTTTCTGTTTCAATTCATATAATATTGTACCAATAATGAAAGGTAATTTAATTTTGAATAATTATCCGTTTAAATTAGGCCGAAACAACCACCAGTTTTCGTGTAATCGTCGATTGAAATCGGCTTTTTTTTACCCGGACAAATGCACTTTTGTTTGAAACCAAAATTTTTTCTGTTTCAATTCATATAATATTGTACCAATAATGAAAGGTAATTTAATTTTGAATAATTTTCCGTTTAAATTGGGCCGAAACAACCACCAGTTTTCGTGTAATCGTCGATTGAAATCGGCTTTTTTTACCCGGACAAATGCACTTTTGTTTGAAACCAAAATTTTTTCTGTTTCAATTCATATAATATTGTACCAATAATGAAAGGTAATTTAATTTTGAATAATTATCCGTTTAAATTGGGCCGAAACAACCACCAGTTTTCGTGTAATCGTCGATTGAAATCGGCTTTTTTTTACCCGGACAAATGCACTTTTGTTTGAAACCAAAATTTTTTCTGTTTCAATTCATATAATATTGTACCAATAATGAAAGGTAATTTAATTTTGAATAATTATCCGTTTAAATTGGGCCGAAACAACCACCAGTTTTCGTGTAATCGTTGATTGAAATCGGCTTTTTTTTTACCCGGACAAATGCACTTTTGTTTGAAACCAAAATTTTTTCTGTTTCAATTCATATAATATTGTACCAATAATGAAAGGTAATTTAATTTTGAATAATTATCCGTTTAAATTAGGCCGAAACAACCACCAGTTTTCGTGTAATCGTCGATTGAAATCGGCTTTTTTTTACCCGGACAAATGCACTTTTGTTTGAAACCAAAATTTTTTCTGTTTCAATTCATATAATATTGTACCAATAATGAAAGGTAATTTAATTTTGAATAATTATCCGTTTAAATTGGGCCGAAACAACCACCAGTTTTCGTGTAATCGTTGATTGAAATCGGCTTTTTTTTTACCCGGACAAATGCACTTTTGTTTGAAACCAAAATTTTTTCTGTTTCAATTCATATAATATTGTACCAATAATGAAAGGTAATTTAATTTTGAATAATTATCCGTTTAAATTAGGCCGAAACAACCACCAGTTTTCGTGTAATCGTCGATTGAAATCGGCTTTTTTTTACCCGGACAAATGCACTTTTGTTTGAAACCAAAATTTTTTCTGTTTCAATTCATATAATATTGCACCAATAATGAAAGGTAATTTAATTTTGAATAATTATCCGTTTAAATTGGGCCGAAACAACCACCAGTTTTCGTGTAATCGTTGATTGAAATCGGCTTTTTTTTTACCCGGACAAATGCACTTTTGTTTGAAACCAAAATTTTTTCTGTTTCAATTCATATAATATTGTACCAATAATGAAAGGTAATTTAATTTTGAATAATTATCCGTTTAAATTAGGCCGAAACAACCACCAGTTTTCGTGTAATCGTCGATTGAAATCGGCTTTTTTTTACCCGGACAAATGCACTTTTGTTTGAAACCAAAATTTTTTCTGTTTCAATTCATATAATATTGTACCAATAATGAAAGGTAATTTAATTTTGAATAATTATCCGTTTAAATTAGGCCGAAACAACCACCAGTTTTCGTGTAATCGTCGATTGAAATCGGCTTTTTTTTACCCGGACAAATGCACTTTTGTTTGAAACCAAAATTTTTTCTGTTTCAATTCATATAATATTGTACCAATAATGAAAGGTAATTTAATTTTGAATAATTATCCGTTTAAATTGGGCCGAAACAACCACCAGTTTTCGTGTAATCGTTGATTGAAATCGGCTTTTTTTTTACCCGGACAAATGCACTTTTGTTTGAAACCAAAATTTTTTCTGTTTCAATTCATATAATATTGTACCAATAATGAAAGGTAATTTAATTTTGAATAATTATCCGTTTAAATTAGGCCGAAACAACCACCAGTTTTCGTGTAATCGTCGATTGAAATCGGCTTTTTTTTACCCGGACAAATGCACTTTTGTTTGAAACCAAAATTTTTTCTGTTTCAATTCATATAATATTGCACCAATAATGAAAGGTAATTTAATTTTGAATAATTATCCGTTTAAATTAGGCCGAAACAACCACCAGTTTTCGTGTAATCGTCGATTGAAATCGGCTTTTTTTTACCCGGACAAATGCACTTTTGTTTGAAACCAAAATTTTTTCTGTTTCAATTCATATAATATTGTACCAATAATGAAAGGTAATTTAATTTTGAATAATTATCCGTTTAAATTGGGCCGAAACAACCACCAGTTTTCGTGTAATCGTTGATTGAAATCGGCTTTTTTTTTACCCGGACAAATGCACTTTTGTTTGAAACCAAAATTTTTTCTGTTTCAATTCATATAATATTGTACCAATAATGAAAGGTAATTTAATTTTGAATAATTATCCGTTTAAATTAGGCCGAAACAACCACCAGTTTTCGTGTAATCGTCGATTGAAATCGGCTTTTTTTTACCCGGACAAATGCACTTTTGTTTGAAACCAAAATTTTTTCTGTTTCAATTCATATAATATTGTACCAATAATGAAAGGTAATTTAATTTTGAATAATTATCCGTTTAAATTGGGCCGAAACAACCACCAGTTTTCGTGTAATCGTTGATTGAAATCGGCTTTTTTTTTACCCGGACAAATGCACTTTTGTTTGAAACCAAAATTTTTTCTGTTTCAATTCATATAATATTGTACCAATAATGAAAGGTAATTTAATTTTGAATAATTATCCGTTTAAATTAGGCCGAAACAACCACCAGTTTTCGTGTAATCGTCGATTGAAATCGGCTTTTTTTTACCCGGACAAATGCACTTTTGTTTGAAACCAAAATTTTTTCTGTTTCAATTCATATAATATTGCACCAATAATGAAAGGTAATTTAATTTTGAATAAGTATCCGTTTAAATTGGGCCGAAACAACTACCAGTTTTCGTGTAATCGTCGATTGAAATCGGCTTTTTTTTTACCCGGACAAATGCACTTTTGTTCGAAACCAAAATTTTTTCTGTTTCAATTCATATAATATTGCACCAATAATGAAAGGTAATTTAATTTTGAATAATTATCCGTTTAAATTAGGCCGAAACAACCACCAGTTTTCGTGTAATCGTCGATTGAAATCGGCTTTTTTTTACCCGGACAAATGCACTTTTGTTTGAAACCAAAATTTTTTCTGTTTCAATTCATATAATATTGTACCAATAATGAAAGGTAATTTAATTTTGAATAATTATCCGTTTAAATTGGGCCGAAACAACCACCAGTTTTCGTGTAATCGTCGATTGAAATCGGCTTTTTTTTTACCCGGACAAATGCACTTTTGTTTGAAACCAAAATTTTTTCTGTTTCAATTCATATAATATTGTACCAATAATGAAAGGTAATTTAATTTTGAATAATTATCCGTTTAAATTGGGCCGAAACAACCACCAGTTTTCGTGTAATCGTCGATTGAAATCGGCTTTTTTTTTACCCGGACAAATGCACTTTTGTTTGAAACCAAAATTTTTTCTGTTTCAATTCATATAATATTGTACCAATAATGAAAGGTAATTTAATTTTGAATAATTATCCGTTTAAATTGGGCCGAAACAACCACCAGTTTTCGTGTAATCGTCGATTGAAATCGGCTTTTTTTTTACCCGGACAAATGCACTTTTGTTTGAAACCAAAATTTTTTCTGTTTCAATTCATATAATATTGTACCAATAATGAAAGGTAATTTAATTTTGAATAATTATCCGTTTAAATTGGGCCGAAACAACCACCAGTTTTCGTGTAATCGTCGATTGAAATCGGTTTTTTTTTACCCGGACAAATGCACTTTTGTTCGAAACCAAAATTTTTTCTGTTTCAATTCATATAATATTGTACCAATAATGAAAGGTAATTTAATTTTGAATAATTATCCGTTTAAATTGGGCCGAAACAACCACCAGTTAAACAACCACCAGTTTTCGTGTAATCGTCGATTGAAATCGGCTTTTTTTTTACCCGGACAAATGCACTTTTGTTCGAAACCAAAATTTTTTCTGTTTCAATTCATATAATATTGTACCAATAATGAAAGGTAATTTAATTTTGAATAATTATCCGTTTAAATTAGGCCGAAACAACCACCAGTTTTCGTGTAATCGTCGATTGAAATCGGCTTTTTTTTTACCCGGACAAATGCACTTTTGTTCGAAACCAAAATTTTTTCTGTTTCAATTCATATAATATTGCACCAATAATGAAAGGTAATTTAATTTTGAATAATTATCCGTTTAAATTAGGCCGAAACAACCACCAGTTTTCGTGTAATCGTCGATTGAAATCGGCTTTTTTTTACCCGGACAAATGCACTTTTGTTCGAAACCAAAATTTTTTCTGTTTCAATTCATATAATATTGTACCAATAATGAAAGGTAATTTAATTTTGAATAATTATCCGTTTAAATTAGGCCGAAACAACCACCAGTTTTCGTGTAATCGTCGATTGAAATCGGCTTTTTTTTTACCCGGACAAATGCACTTTTGTTCGAAACCAAAATTTTTTCTGTTTCAATTCATATAATATTGCACCAATAATGAAAGGTAATTTAATTTTGAATAATTATCCGTTTAAATTAGGCCGAAACAACCACCAGTTTTCGTGTAATCGTCGATTGAAATCGGCTTTTTTTTTACCCGGACAAATGCACTTTTGTTCGAAACCAAAATTTTTTCTGTTTCAATTCATATAATATTGTACCAATAATGAAAGGTAATTTAATTTTGAATAATTATCCGTTTAAATTGGGCCGAAACAACCACCAGTTTTCGTGTAATCGTCGATTGAAATCGGCTTTTTTTTTACCCGGACAAATGCACTTTTGTTCGAAACCAAAATTTTTTCTGTTTCAATTCATATAATATTGCACCAATAATGAAAGGTAATTTAATTTTGAATAATTATCCGTTTAAATTGGGCCGAAACAATCACCAGTTTTCGTGTAATCGTCGATTGAAATCGGCTTTTTTTTACCCGGACAAATGCACTTTTGTTGGAAACCAAAATTTTTTTCTGTTTCAATTCATATAATATTGCACCAATAATGAAAGGTAATTTAATTTTGAATAATTATCCGTTTAAATTAGGCCGAAACAACCACCAGTTTTCGTGTAATCGTCGATTGAAATCGGCTTTTTTTTTACCCGGACAAATGCACTTTTGTTCGAAACCAAAATTTTTTCTGTTTCAATTCATATAATATTGTACCAATAATGAAAGGTAATTTAATTTTGAATAATTATCCGTTTAAATTAGGCCGAAACAACCACCAGTTTTCGTGTAATCGTCGATTGAAATCGGCTTTTTTTTTACCCGGACAAATGCACTTTTGTTCGAAACCAAAATTTTTTCTGTTTCAATTCATATAATATTGCACCAATAATGAAAGGTAATTTAATTTTGAATAATTATCCGTTTAAATTAGGCCGAAACAACCACCAGTTTTCGTGTAATCGTCGATTGAAATCGGCTTTTTTTTTACCCGGACAAATGCACTTTTGTTCGAAACCAAAATTTTTTCTGTTTCAATTCATATAATATTGCACCAATAATGAAAGGTAATTTAATTTTGAATAATTATCCGTTTAAATTAGGCCGAAACAACCACCAGTTTTCGTGTAATCGTCGATTGAAATCGGCTTTTTTTTTACCCGGACAAATGCACTTTTGTTCGAAACCAAAATTTTTTCTGTTTCAATTCATATAATATTGTACCAATAATGAAAGGTAATTTAATTTTGAATAATTATCCGTTTAAATTGGGCCGAAACAACCACCAGTTTTCGTGTAATCGTCGATTGAAATCGGCTTTTTTTTTACCCGGACAAATGCACTTTTGTTCGAAACCAAAATTTTTTCTGTTTCAATTCATATAATATTGCACCAATAATGAAAGGTAATTTAATTTTGAATAATTATCCGTTTAAATTGGGCCGAAACAATCACCAGTTTTCGTGTAATCGTCGATTGAAATCGGCTTTTTTTTACCCGGACAAATGCACTTTTGTTGGAAACCAAAATTTTTTTCTGTTTCAATTCATATAATATTGCACCAATAATGAAAGGTAATTTAATTTTGAATAATTATCCGTTTAAATTAGGCCGAAACAACCACCAGTTTTCGTGTAATCGTCGATTGAAATCGGCTTTTTTTTTACCCGGACAAATGCACTTTTGTTCGAAACCAAAATTTTTTCTGTTTCAATTCATATAATATTGCACCAATAATGAAAGGTAATTTAATTTTGAATAATTATCCGTTTAAATTAGGCCGAAACAACCACCAGTTTTCGTGTAATCGTCGATTGATATCGGCTTTTTTTTACCCGGACAAATGCACTTTTGTTCGAAACCAAAATTTTTTCTGTTTCAATTCATATAATATTGTACCAATAATGAAAGGTAATTTAATTTTGAATAATTATCCGTTTAAATTAGGCCGAAACAACCACCAGTTTTCGTGTAATCGTCGATTGAAATCGGCTTTTTTTTTACCCGGACAAATGCACTTTTGTTCGAAACCAAAATTTTTTCTGTTTCAATTCATATAATATTGTACCAATAATGAAAGGTAATTAAATTTTGAATAATTATCCGTTTAAATTAGGCCGAAACAACCACCAGTTTTCGTGTAATCGTCGATTGAAATCGGCTTTTTTTTTACCCGGACAAATGCACTTTTGTTCGAAACCAAAATTTTTTCTGTTTCAATTCATATAATATTGCACCAATAATGAAAGGTAATTTAATTTTGAATAATTATCCGTTTAAATTAGGCCGAAACAACCACCAGTTTTCGTGTAATCGTCGATTGAAATCGGCTTTTTTTTTACCCGGACAAATGCACTTTTGTTCGAAACCAAAATTTTTTCTGTTTCAATTCATATAATATTGTACCAATAATGAAAGGTAATTTAATTTTGAATAATTATCCGTTTAAATTAGGCCGAAACAACCACCAGTTTTCGTGTAATCGTCGATTGAAATCGGCTTTTTTTTTACCCGGACAAATGCACTTTTGTTCGAAACCAAAATTTTTTCTGTTTCAATTCATATAATATTGTACCAATAATGAAAGGTAATTTAATTTTGAATAATTATCCGTTTAAATTAGGCCGAAACAACCACCAGTTTTCGTGTAATCGTCGATTGAAATCGGCTTTTTTTTTACCCGGACAAATGCACTTTTGTTCGAAACCAAAATTTTTTCTGTTTCAATTCATATAATATTGCACCAATAATGAAAGGTAATTTAATTTTGAATAATTATCCGTTTAAATTAGGCCGAAACAACCACCAGTTTTCGTGTAATCGTCGATTGAAATCGGCTTTTTTTTTACCCGGACAAATGCACTTTTGTTCGAAACCAAAATTTTTTCTGTTTCAATTCATATAATATTGCACCAATAATGAAAGGTAATTTAATTTTGAATAATTATCCGTTTAAATTAGGCCGAAACAACCACCAGTTTTCGTGTAATCGTCGATTGAAATCGGCTTTTTTTTACCCGGACAAATGCACTTTTGTTTGAAACCAAAATTTTTTCTGTTTCAATTCATATAATATTGCACCAATAATGAAAGGTAATTTAATTTTGAATAATTATCCGTTTAAATTAGGCCGAAACAACCACCAGTTTTCGTGTAATCGTCGATTGAAATCGGCTTTTTTTTTACCCGGACAAATACACTTTTGTTCGAAACCAAAATTTTTTCTGTTTCAATTCATATAATATTGCACCAATAATGAAAGGTAATTTAATTTTGAATAATTATCCGTTTAAATGAGGCCGAAACAACCACCAGTTTTCGTGTAATCGTCGATTGAAATCGGTTTTTTTTTTTTACCCGGACAAATGCACTTTTGTTCGAAACCAAAATTTTTTCTGTTTCAATTCATATAATATTGCACCAATAATGAAAGGTAATTTAATTTTGAATAATTATCCGTTTAAATTAGGCCGAAACAACCACCAGTTTTCGTGTAATCGTCGATTGAAATCGGCTTTTTTTTTTTACCCGGACAAATGCACTTTTGTTCGAAACCAAAATTTTTTCTGTTTCAATTCATATAATATTGCACCAATAATGAAAGGTAATTTAATTTTGAATAATTATCCGTTTAAATTAGGCCGAAACAACCACCAGTTTTCGTGTAATCGTCGATTGAAATCGGCTTTTTTTTTTACCCGGACAAATGCACTTTTGTTCGAAACCAAAATTTTTTCTGTTTCAATTCATATAATATTGCACCAATAATGAAAGGTAATTTAATTTTGAATTATTATCCGTTTAAATTAGGCCGAAACAACCACCAGTTTTCGTGTAATCGTCGATTGAAATCGGCTTTTTTTTTACCCGGACAAATACACTTTTGTTCGAAACCAAAATTTTTTCTGTTTCAATTCATATAAAATTGCACCAATAATGAAAGGTAATTTAATTTTGAATAATTATTCGTTTAAATTAGGCCGAAACAACCACCAGTTTTCGTGTAATCGTCGATTGAAATCGGCTTTTTTTTTACCCGGACAAATGCACTTTTGTTTGAAACCAAAATTTTTTCTGTTTCAATTCATATAATATTGCACCAATAATGAAAGGTAATTTAATTTTGAATAATTATCCGTTTAAATTAGGCCGAAACAACCACCAGTTTTCGTGTAATCGTCGATTGAAATCGGCTTTTTTTTACCCGGACAAATGCACTTTTGTTTGAAACCAAAATTGTTTCTGTTTCAATTCATATAATATTGCACCAATAATGAAAGGTAATTTAATTTTGAATAATTATCCGTTTAAATTAGGCCGAAACAACCACCAGTTTTCGTGTAATCGTCGATTGAAATCGGCTTTTTTTTTACCCGGACAAATGCACTTTTGTTTGAAACCAAAATTTTTTCTGTTTCAATTCATATAATATTGCACCAATAATGAAAGGTAATTTAATTTTGAATAATTATCCGTTTAAATTAGGCCGAAACAACCACCAGTTTTCGTGTAATCGTCGATTGAAATCGGCTTTTTTTTACCCGGACAAATGCACTTTTGTTTGAAACCAAAATTGTTTCTGTTTCAATTCATATAATATTGCACCAATAATGAAAGGTAATTTAATTTTGAATAATTATCCGTTTAAATTAGGCCGAAACAACCACCAGTTTTCGTGTAATCGTCGATTGAAATCGGCTTTTTTTTTACCCGGACAAATGCACTTTCGTTCGAAACCAAAATTTTTTCTGTTTCAATTCATATAATATTGTACCAATAATGAAAGGTAATTTAATTTTGAATAATTATCCGTTTAAATTAGGCCGAAACAACCACCAGTTTTCGTGTAATCGTCGATTGAAATCGGCTTTTTTTTACCCGGACAAATGCACTTTTGTTTGAAACCAAAATTTTTTCTGTTTCAATTCATATAATATTGCACCAATAATGAAAGGTAATTTAATTTTGAATAATTATCCGTTTAAATTAGGCCGAAACAACCACCAGTTTTCGTGTAATCGTCGATTGAAATCGGCTTTTTTTTTACCCGGACAAATGCACTTTTGTTTGAAACCAAAATTGTTTCTGTTTCAATTCATATAATATTGCACCAATAATGAAAGGTAATTTAATTTTGAATAATTATCCGTTTAAATTAGGCCGAAACAACCACCAGTTTTCGTGTAATCGTCGATTGAAATCGGCTTTTTTTTTACCCGGACAAATGCACTTTCGTTCGAAACCAAAATTTTTTCTGTTTCAATTCATATAATATTGTACCAATAATGAAAGGTAATTTAATTTTGAATAATTATCCGTTTAAATTAGGCCGAAACAACCACCAGTTTTCGTGTAATCGTCGATTGAAATCGGCTTTTTTTTTACCCGGACAAATGCACTTTCGTTCGAAACCAAAATTTTTTCTGTTTCAATTCATATAATATTGTACCAATAATGAAAGGTAATTTAATTTTGAATAATTATCCGTTTAAATTAGGCCGAAACAACCACCAGTTTTCGTGTAATCGTCGATTGAAATCGGCTTTTTTTTACCCGGACAAATGCACTTTTGTTTGAAACCAAAATTTTTTCTGTTTCAATTCATATAATATTGTACCAATAATGAAAGGTAATTTAATTTTGAATAATTATCCGTTTAAATTGGGCCGAAACAACCACTAGTTTTCGTGTAATCGTCGATTGAAATCGGCTTTTTTTTACCCGGACAAATGCACTTTTGTTTGAAACCAAAATTGTTTCTGTTTCAATTCATATAATATTGCACCAATAATGAAAGGTAATTTAATTTTGAATAATTATCCGTTTAAATTAGGCCGAAACAACCACCAGTTTTCGTGTAATCGTCGATTGAAATCGGCTTTTTTTTTACCCGGACAAATGCACTTTCGTTCGAAACCAAAATTTTTTCTGTTTCAATTCATATAATATTGTACCAATAATGAAAGGTAATTTAATTTTGAATAATTATCCGTTTAAATTAGGCCGAAACAACCACCAGTTTTCGTGTAATCGTCGATTGAAATCGGCTTTTTTTTACCCGGACAAATGCACTTTTGTTTGAAACCAAAATTTTTTCTGTTTCAATTCATATAATATTGCACCAATAATGAAAGGTAATTTAATTTTGAATAATTATCCGTTTAAATTAGGCCGAAACAACCACCAGTTTTCGTGTAATCGTCGATTGAAATCGGCTTTTTTTTACCCGGACAAATGCACTTTTGTTTGAAACCAAAATTTTTTCTGTTTCAATTCATATAATATTGTACCAATAATGAAAGGTAATTTAATTTTGAATAATTATCCGTTTAAATTGGGCCGAAACAACCACTAGTTTTCGTGTAATCGTCGATTGAAATCGGCTTTTTTTTACCCGGACAAATGCACTTTTGTTTGAAACCAAAATTGTTTCTGTTTCAATTCATATAATATTGCACCAATAATGAAAGGTAATTTAATTTTGAATAATTATCCGTTTAAATTAGGCCGAAACAACCACCAGTTTTCGTGTAATCGTCGATTGAAATCGGTTTTTTTTTACCCGGACAAATGCACTTTTGTTTGAAACCAAAATTTTTTCTGTTTCAATTCATATAATATTGCACCAATAATGAAAGGTAATTTAATTTTGAATAATTATCCGTTTAAATTAGGCCGAAACAACCACCAGTTTTCGTGTAATCGTCGATTGAAATCGGCTTTTTTTTTACCCGGACAAATGCACTTTTGTTTGAAACCAAAATTTTTTCTGTTTCAATTCATATAATATTGCACCAATAATGAAAGGTAATTTAATTTTGAATAATTATCCGTTTAAATTAGGCCGAAACAACCACCAGTTTTCGTGTAATCGTCGATTGAAATCGGTTTTTTTTACCCGGACAAATGCACTTTTGTTTGAAACCAAAATTTTTTCTGTTTCAATTCATATAATATTGCACCAATAAAGAAAGGTTATTTAATTTTGAATAATTATCCGTTTAAATTGGGCCGAAACAACCACCAGTTTTCGTGTAATCGTCGATTGAAATCGGCTTTTTTTTTACCCGGACAAATGCACTTTTGTTCGAAACCAAAATTTTTTCTGTTTCAATTCATATAATATTGTACCAATAATGAAAGGTAATTTAATTTTGAATAATTATCCGTTTAAATTAGGCCGAAACAACCACCAGTTTTCGTGTAATCGTCGATTGAAATCGGCTTTTTTTTTACCCGGACAAATGCACTTTTGTTCGAAACCAAAATTTTTTCTGTTTCAATTCATATAATATTGCACCAATAATGAAAGGTAATTTAATTTTGAATAATTATCCGTTTAAATTAGGCCGAAACAACCACCAGTTTTCGTGTAATCGTCGATTGAAATCGGCTTTTTTTTACCCGGACAAATGCACTTTTGTTTGAAACCAAAATTTTTTCTGTTTCAATTCATATAATATTGTACCAATAATGAAAGGTAATTTAATTTTGAATAATTATCCGTTTAAATTGGGCCGAAACAACCACTAGTTTTCGTGTAATCGTCGATTGAAATCGGCTTTTTTTTACCCGGACAAATGCACTTTTGTTTGAAACCAAAATTGTTTCTGTTTCAATTCATATAATATTGCACCAATAATGAAAGGTAATTTAATTTTGAATAATTATCCGTTTAAATTAGGCCGAAACAACCACCAGTTTTCGTGTAATCGTCGATTGAAATCGGTTTTTTTTTACCCGGACAAATGCACTTTTGTTTGAAACCAAAATTTTTTCTGTTTCAATTCATATAATATTGCACCAATAATGAAAGGTAATTTAATTTTGAATAATTATCCGTTTAAATTAGGCCGAAACAACCACCAGTTTTCGTGTAATCGTCGATTGAAATCGGCTTTTTTTTTACCCGGACAAATGCACTTTTGTTTGAAACCAAAATTTTTTCTGTTTCAATTCATATAATATTGCACCAATAATGAAAGGTAATTTAATTTTGAATAATTATCCGTTTAAATTAGGCCGAAACAACCACCAGTTTTCGTGTAATCGTCGATTGAAATCGGTTTTTTTTACCCGGACAAATGCACTTTTGTTTGAAACCAAAATTTTTTCTGTTTCAATTCATATAATATTGCACCAATAAAGAAAGGTTATTTAATTTTGAATAATTATCCGTTTAAATTGGGCCGAAACAACCACCAGTTTTCGTGTAATCGTCGATTGAAATCGGCTTTTTTTTTACCCGGACAAATGCACTTTTGTTCGAAACCAAAATTTTTTCTGTTTCAATTCATATAATATTGTACCAATAATGAAAGGTAATTTAATTTTGAATAATTATCCGTTTAAATTAGGCCGAAACAACCACCAGTTTTCGTGTAATCGTCGATTGAAATCGGCTTTTTTTTTACCCGGACAAATGCACTTTTGTTCGAAACCAAAATTTTTTCTGTTTCAATTCATATAATATTGCACCAATATTGAAAGGTAATTTAATTTTGAATAATTATCCGTTTAAATTAGGCCGAAACAACCACCAGTTTTCGTGTAATCGTCGATTGAAATCGGCTTTTTTTTTACCCGGACAAATGCACTTTTGTTCGAAACCAAAATTTTTTCTGTTTCAATTCATATAATATTGCACCAATATTGAAAGGTAATTTAATTTTGAATAATTATCCGTTTAAATTAGGCCGAAACAACCACCAGTTTTCGTGTAATCGTCGATTGAAATCGGCTTTTTTTTACCCGGACAAATGCACTTTTGTTCGAAACCAAAATTTTTTCTGTTTCAATTCATACAATATTGTACCAATAATGAAAGGTAATTTAATTTTGAATAATTATCCGTTTAAATTAGGCCGAAACAACCACCAGTTTTCGTGTAATCGTCGATTGAAATCGGCTTTTTTTTTACCCGGACAAATGCACTTTTGTTCGAAACCAAAATTTTATCTGTTTCAATTCATATAATATTGCACCAATAATGAAAGGTAATTTAATTTTGAATAATTATCCGTTTAAATTGGGCCGAAACAACCACCAGTTTTCGTGTAATCGTCGATTGAAATCGGTTTTTTTTTACCCGGACAAATGCACTTTTGTTCGAAACCAAAATTTTTTCTGTTTCAATCCATATAATATTGCACCAACAATGAAAGGTAATTTAATTTTGAATAATTATCCGTTTAAATTGGGCCGAAACAACCACCAGTTTTCGTGTAATCGTCGATTGAAATCGGCTTTTTTTTTACCCGGACAAATGCACTTTTGTTTGAAACCAAAATTTTTTCTGTTTCAATTCATATAATATTGTACCAATAATGAAAGGTAATTTAATTTTGAATAATTATCCGTTTAAATTGGGCCGAAACAACCACCAGTTTTCGTGTAATCGTCGATTGAAATCGGCTTTTTTTTACCAGGACAAATTCACTTTTGTTTGAAACCAAAATTTTTTCTGTTTCAAATTATGGAATAATGTATCAATTATGAAAGGTTATTTAATTTTGAATAATAATCCGTTTAAATTGAGCCGAAACAACCACCAGTTTTCGTAACCATCCAAATATTACTGCGCCATGCAATCACATTGAAATCTCGCAAAGTCGTTTGGATATTATGGTACGACGCCTGAAACTATCGAAGCGGCAAGCCGTTCTTTTGTCAAAGGATTTAAAACAAGTGAACATTTTGGCTCCAAATGTTCGGATATATGGAGCAATAAATCGTCATCGTCATTTTACGGTTTTTTTTCAAATCAATTTGTTGCACTGATATCCGAGGTTTGGTATCCACAATGCACAATGCATATAATCCTTAAGATTGGCGATTGTTTATCGGTTCCTCTAAAAGCAGCTTGAAGGCAGTTCTCTTTCACGTTACCAACTCAAAGAATTCCATTCCAATTGCACTCAGCACAAACACAAAGGAAACCTATGCATCAATGAAAAAAATCATCGATTTGATTAAATATAATGACCATCAATGGAAAGTTTGTGCAAGTAATAGCTTTTATTAATTAATTAATTAATTAATTAATTTAAAAGTAATAGCTCTTTTAAGTGGCATGCAATTGGGTTACACTAAAAACATGTGTTTTATGTGCTTATGGGATACTCGTTTTAAAGGCGACCAATACGTGGAAAAGTTCGCCAAACAATCACCAGCCGAATCCGATGAGCACGGCGAGCGTTTTCACCAAGTGACGTCAAGGCTCGAACATTGGTACAGCGGCAAAAAGCTAGATGTACTCTTGACGTGACATTTGTTGGAAATTTCAAGAGGAAGAAGAACCCGAAGACGACACGAACAAATCAGAAAATTAAAATTAAAAGTTAAGAAAAATGTTAATTTTTTAATAAAAAATTGAGAAAAATCACAATAAAATCAACTGAATCAATTTAGTTTTCTTTTAAATAGCTTCTATTGTATCTATATTTGCTGATGAGATGTCTATTCGATCGATTTAAATTCATTAATGCTTTGTTCATAACATCAGGAAAAATTACCATGATATTGATAACCATGCTCTACACCAATGAAATCGCTTCAAAATATAAAATCTCCGCCTACTTTTTTCATACTCGAGTTGAAATATTTTTTACTTCAATACCATGGTGCAAATACCATGCTATTTTCCCGATGTTATGAACAAAGCATAAATGGACAAAAGATGATAAAAAACGTGTTTTTCGTCAAAATGAAAAGCAAAAAATTAAATAACACAAAAATGGGATTGTAGATGTCGTTTTTTGGCCTTGATATGTTCGGCAAAGTTGTTGGTCTTGGCTTGCGCAACAACTTTGCTGAAGAAAGCATAACAAAAATTTTAATGGATCAGGAGCTATCAACGTGAATATGAGTGTATATTTTGACAAATTTTTGACTCAGAAGCAAAATATGTTGAAAGCGATATCTCAAAAATGGGGACTAACTAGCACCATTGAATTCAGCATACTCGAATTAGGTTTCCCCCCCCCCCCCCCCCCCCGGGTCCCCAGCTTGTCACGCAAAAAAATTTCACAGTGTTGGATTGTTAAATGTATTAGTTTAAGTTAAAAAATTTAAATAAAATATGGATTTTTATTTTTACATATTATGAATATTACTTATGAATAAGAAAGTAAAATTTTTATAAACAATATTGTGAATAAATAAATTAAAATAAATTTGATTTATAAAAATATATGTAAGTTTTATTTCTAATATCAACAAAGATTTCGTTGCTAAAACTGCTACTAAACGATACATTAAGGTATCATTGTTGTAACGTGTAATAAAAAGACAAGACACACAGCCATAAATATATGACTATGCCATCAAAAATAAGAAGAATCTGTATATACAGTTGGTCTATTAATCCACCAACTTCAATGGATAGAATTATAACGATTACATTTAGTACAATGAAAGAAACAGCGTTGATGATAACCCATAACTTCACAACCTTTTTAGATCTCTGTAACAAACGGAACCGGAAAACAATTATTATAACAACAGGTGCCGCATCTTGTGTATTAATATGTCATATGCTTACATTAAAAATTAAAGCAAGCGATATAGCTAATTCGAGTGCCGAAATTGCAAGCGCACAAAAAATTAATATTCCAAACGGTTCTTCATGCACCACAAGTAATCGCACATGGCAAATTAGAACAATTAAAGTTCCTAGCACATAAAAAAATGCTGTGGCAATTGCACCAGACTCTAGTTCTAAATAAATACAGACTCTTTTAAACATTTTAATTTTGATAAGAAAAGCTACGTTTGCTCGGATCTGTTGGATTTATGTAAACATCGTTAATTTGTTTTGACTTCGCTATTTAAAAAAAAAATCCTTCGGTATAATGATGTCATGTTTCGAAAATTATCCTTAATGAATCAAGCGATCAAACTTAGTAAAATATTCTGATAATTTTTAATTTTCGTAAAACGCGAATTGACAAATGCGTCAAATTATGTACGAGACGATAAAACGAAATTTTTCGATTCCCAACAAAAAGTTTATTAAAAATGATTTTCGCTTCTACTATTAACTAGCTAGATTCCTTTCTACAATTGTAACGGTACGTTTCGGGGAGTGACTTCGTCCAACCTCCTTCACGCCCGTTGACAGACATGTTAGCGTCACCACCTGCAGCTTTTGCCGACTATTGCTCAATCTGTCGTGGGTGTTGGTGGTGGTGCCCGGTAACACTTCGAATGCTGCTCTTTACTTCATCACAAAAACAACAGAACTCAAAAAAAACCATCAACAAAGGAAAAATTGCCATATCCATCTAGTGGCACTGCCGCGACTGTTCTCCTCCCGAACTATATAATTTAAACAACCATGCTTCGAATAACTACAAACATTTCGAAATACATTTATATATTATAATATTAATAAAAAAATAACAAATTAGTTTAGAAACAAAAATTAAATTATACAATATTAAACGGGGTTTTCCCCCCTTCTCTACGTTGAAACGTTACATTAATATTTACTAAATGCCACCTGCGTTAAACTATTCGTCATACAGGTATACACTTTAGGTTGTGGTTCGCTGTTAATAATACTAAAATAAGAAGTAAATAAGTAAATAATACTCTCGTAAATAGTATAGTAGCTATATAGATATAGGCCTGGAGTACACAAGGAGCTCCCTGTATCTCTACGCAAAATCTGAAATGATAATGATTAAAAAAAAAACACGCGACGCGCGCCTTTAGTATTATATTCTCCAAAACCCGGAATATTACCTGCCCACATTTACCAACCACACATGTAATCCGATAGGTGCGGACATAGTTTTCCTTTCTAAATTTAGTTTAATTTTTTTTTGGTCCGAATAGTTGTAGCTAATTTCAACATCTCACAATGAATTTTATGACAAGTCACACGAATTGAATATATATACCGTTGTTTTTTTTTTTATCGCACGACTGAAATCGGTACGCCCGTTGTATTCTCGCACGACTTAAATAGGTATGTGTATCCGTTGTTTATCGCACGACTTATATGTATTTGCGCTCGTTGTATTAGCGCACGAATTTAGTATATGCACAAGTTGTTTTTTTAATCGCTCGACTTGATAGGTATATGTACCCGTGGTTTGTGTCGCACGACCTTATAGGTATGGACACCCGTTGTATTCTCGCACGCTTAGGTATATGGCCTGTTTTGTTGATCGCAAGACTTTATCGGTATTTGCGCTCGTTGAATTAGCGCACGAATTTGGGTTTTTTATTGTACGAACTAAATTTGTGCACCTGGATATACGTAGAAATAATATAATTAGGTATAAATAATATAAGTATTAAATGTTATGCAATTTACCAAAATATATATATATTTTCGGTATATTTTGTTTTATTTTTACCTTTGTGATTTATAGATGCTTACCACCCAAACGTCCGCAAGAAAAGAATTATAAATTTCGTGTTATTTGTTGGTTAGCTGTCAAGCCTGCACAAACACCCTTTCCAACCGAGGCGCTCAATATCATGTGTTCGACACCGAAACCAAATCAACCACCAACGACCACGCTGCCACCTATTTTACCATAGCGGCACTGCATACACTTTTATCATCAGCACAAATCCCTATATATATATATAGGGGTGTAACGACATGAACGTTACACAATCTTACGTAATTATTTTAACACCAGGCGGTAGTAGGTAGTCAATTAATTGTCCTTCTTGATGTGTGATGCCAAGTCAAGGTAATGATCTCTAATAATGAAAGTAACATTTAAAAAGGTAAAATGCCGATTTCTGCCAGAAATATGATAACCGTCTGGTAGGATACTCCGAAATAAAATCTGACACAATTAATAGCGGTTGCAGATAAACGTGAGGTTGGGTGATCTCCATTTATGTAATGGTATAGTCAAATCAAAATTTGTGTTATAGGCAAAATCTCGGAAATTGACGATAAAGTGTTTAAAATTTATTGCGGGGTTTAAAGTGTATCGTTTTGCTATATGGAGAATTAAAACAACAAAAAGCAACAAATTAAGATCAATCTGCATCACACAAAAACTGAATTGGCATAATAGGACCTGCACACGCAGAAAAATGATCACGTAATATAGAAGAAAATTTACGTGATTTCCCTATGGTTTTCATCCAATAGGACTAGTTCGTTTAAACTACATGAAAAATCACGTTAAAGTAAAACATCAATAATTTAATAGGAAAATCTATAAATTTAACGTGAAATGTAGTATTTCCTATTTAGGTGAGTTCACATTACTTTAAAAATTGAAAACCAGCACGCCTATTTTGATCCAGAATTGGGAGACGAAACCACAAATTTGTGTATACGTATACGACGTATAATACGCGTAAAAAATGACAGCACACTTATTCACAATTGTGTATTATACGTCGTAGACGTATACACAAATTTGTGGTTTCGTCTCTCAATTTTGGATCAAAATACGCGTTCAGGTGTTTCCTTCGTAATTTACTAGATCGACACGTTGAATTTTTATTTGAAATCTATTTAAATCGACGTGGGAATAAGATGCTCACTATTTTCAATGTAAATTTTTTTTATTTATTATTTTTAATTGTGATAAAAATTTTCTTGGCTTTTTATATTTCAAATTTAACATAACTTAAGGTAATTATTCATTATACATATTTAGTATCACAAATAATATTAAAATAAAAAATCGAAGTCCATTTCAATCTGAATTTTCTTTCAGTAAATATGTAATTCAAATACATTTTTGTAATGTGATTCAATTTCATGACTTTACTATTTGGCAACCAGTCTCATCATTAAGTTTCGGCCACGATAATAACAGTTCTGCGAAACTACACACAGAAAAATAGTTCACGTTATTTTAAGAAGAAAAGTCACATAATTCAAAATACCTTGACTTCACGTTAATTTGTTGCGAGTAACGTGAAAGTTGTTAATTCTCAATAAGAAAGTTACTAAATTCAACGTGACAAATCACTTTAAAATTGCTTCGCTAAAATGAGAGCTGAATTACAATTTACTCAGCAAAAAAAAAAGAAAATTACTATAAACGATCGTAAATTTAACGTGATAATTAGTAAAAGTATAGATTTAACTGTATCATAAGAAAAAGAAGGCAATAGTTATGTGAATAGCGGAATCCTTTAATGTCGATCGACCGATAATCACATTTTTAAGTATCAATTTGTAGTGAGTGGTGTTTTTGTTCCTTAAATAAAAAAAATTAAAAATTAATAATAATAACTTATTTAATTAAAATGGAAAATAGTGAAAATAGTGTTAGTGATACTGATGATACTGTGATAGCAATTAATTTATCTAATGTCGATAAATAAACTTTAGTGAATAACAGTGTAGTGGAAATAGTTGATGGACAGTTTTGTTTGAATGGTATGGCTTTTGTACAGTTTAAAACCAATGAAATTAATGGGGCGCAGGCCATTTTTAAATCGTAGCGACTAAAAGATATAACTTGAAACGATTGAAACTATTAAATCAATGTCCAATTAAGGTGTTGTTGAAATTTTCGGTAAAATGGATCACAGTTTTTTGGGCAACGGTCTATAATAAAAAGAAAATTGGAAGAATGGAAAAAAGAAATGGTAAGTACATAATATATATTCTTAAATATAATGGTTCACAAAAATGAGATTATTTTCTAGAATGTTCTGGTAACAAATTGTTCAGAAGTTTTAAGCGCCATCAGTGGAAATTTTTTTAGAACGTCTGGAAAAAATAAGTTACGCAATTGCAGGAGAACGTTCTAAAAGTCCGTTATTAACAGATATAGGCCACGTAATATCTTTACCATTAAAGGTACCAACGAGTAATGATGTCTGAAGTATTCTAAGAAGTAGCATAAACGAGGAAAACGTAATGGTTTACTATGAGCGCTACAAAAATTTGGATCATAAAAATTAAGAAATATTAACGAACTGTTTAGTAAACTTTATAAAGCACTAATAAGACCTGTGCTGACTTTCGGAAGCGAGAGCTGGACCATGAGCTCTAACGACTGTAGATTATTATCTACCGTCGAAAGAAAGATCATCCGTTCAATTTTTGGTCCTGTTAAAGTTGCGAACAATGAATATCGGATTCGCATGAACCACGAAATTATTATCGGCTTCATCAAATCTAATCGAGTTAGATGGATCGGCCAGTGGCGAGCTGCAGCTATCGAGGGGGTCACAGGTGGTGGATTGTGAACGGCCTATCGGTAGGTAGGTTAGCGGTGAATTAAATAAGCCGTCCCCAACCGCAGCTCTGCTGGAAGGAGGGTCTCAAAGAACGGGGGAGCGGTTAACCTCTGTCCACTAAATTACCTACTTTGGCTGCGACCCCTGAGGGGCAGCTTACAGTAGCGCAGAAGGAATCTGTAGCATGGGCTAAGAAAACTGTCGGCTGCAATAGCTCGGAGAGGGTCCTTGTGTCTAAAAGACAGAGGTCCCAGCATGAGCTTGAAGTAGGAGGCAGTAAACGGGCCAAAGTGCAAGCAGACATGACGTCGGGTGCTCCTAAGGAGTAGAAACTGAAATTATTCAGTGAAATCCTGAAGGAGCACGTGCTGGTGCTAGCCGTCATTGACAAAGGTCAGGAAGATGGGAGCATCACATCGGAAAAGTGGAGGGTAGTGTATAATGCACTAAACTCCATTTTCTTGATGGTCCTGAGAGAAAATCCGGAATCACCCCCCGTCCTGCAGAGATGCGGGATGGCACCAAGGGCGCGTTAAGCTAACTGCGTGCTCGGACCAGAGATCGGTCGATCTCTATAAAAGGGAAGTGGCCGAGTTAGGCGAGGTGTAGCCGGGCGCGAGGCTTGAAACAGGCATCAGAGGGGAAATCCCGAGCAGGCCGAGGGCACGCCTCTGGTTACCAACTGAGCCGCATAAGCCAGAGGAGATCATTGAGATTATCCGGGCCAGTAATCCCGATCTTCCAACGGAAGAATGGAGGATTGTGAAGCAGGAGGAGGCCAGGGGGCTTAAGATTGGCAATCATGCTGATCAATAAGGAATCCTTGGCTTCCCTTGCTAGACCTAAGGGAGTGATCAACTTCGGTTTCGGGTCGATCACTCTTAAAGTTTATAAGAAAGACGAGGTCGATAAAAGCGCGGAAGACCAGCCTGAGGGCGACGGCGAACGGACCCGGCAGGAAACGGTCAAGCGGGCTGAGGACGACCAGGGTACCCGTTCCGATATTTTGGATGAAGAGAAGTTGGTGATGGGAGGCAGCCTCCTCTCTCTGAAGTCCGATGGGGGCAACTCGTCGAACACACGACGAGAGGGGGTTGGCGACCAAACCAACGAGCCAGATGACACTATCCTGATGCAGGGAGTGCAGGAAGATGTGAGTACGGTCCATTACAATGGTTATCATTGAACAAATAAACCTACATAACACGAAGGCTGCCTTGGCAGCTTTAATGCTCAGACTGACTAAGTCAGATGAGGACTTGGTGTTAATCCAAGAACCTTGGATTAACAAAAACAGGATCTGTGGCCTCAGAATGGAAGGGTATAAATTATTATACACAAGCAACTCTGAAAAGATCAGATCGTGTATCTTAGCGAAAAATAATTTGAATATTTTTCTTCTTCCACAATTTAGTAGCGGGGACGTTACAGCGGTGAGCGCTGAGGTAGGCTGTGAAAAACTATGGCTAGCCTCCTATATGGATCGTGAGAAGGAGGTTCCACCGGATAATCTGAGGGAACTGATCCGGGAAGCAGGTCAGAAAAAGGTAGGTGTGATACTTGGATGTGATGCAAACGCGCATCACACAATCTGGGGAAGCACAGACATTAACGAAAGAGGTGAGTTATTTTTTGATTACTTATTAAATACTTATTAAATCCCAGAAGGACAAACTGGAACACATATGGGGAGGTGTTGAAGGAACTATTACCGCTGGAGGCTCCTGGACTTCCGGCGACAGTAGAGGAATTAGATGGCATGGTTGATATTGTCACAAAAGCATGCAATCTGTCATTTAATTCTGCGTGTCCCCTGATAAAACCTAGGGGCAGGCAGAAACCGACATTGTGGACCACGGAGTTGGGAACCTATCGGAGAGCGTGTAGGACAGCCTTTAATAAGGCTAAGATCACCAGGGAAATTGGGATTGGGATTCCTATAAGGAAGACCTGAGAAAATACAAAAAAGAGTTGAGGAAGGCACAAAGGGGGCCTTGGAGACTCTTCTGTTGTAGAATGGAGGAAGTCTCTGAGACTTCTCGCGTTAGGATAATTCTATCTACTAACCCAACCAGTCCTATTTACTTAATTAGGCCGGACGGGTTATGGACAGCTTCAAGTGCGGAATCATTGGAGCTTCTCATTGTGACTCATTTTCCGGGAAGCATTGATGACTCGATGGAGCCTGAAGCTCATCGAGGAACACCTTTAACAGATGTGGATGGCATCGTGGGCAGGAAACGAATCCTATGGGCGCTGAACGGTTTTAAGCCTTATAAATCGGCGAGCCCGAATCGGATTATACCCGCAGAGATCCAAAGGAACTCTGCAGTTATCCTCCCCTGGCTGGAGGTTATCTTCAGGGGATGTCTGCAATTGGTCTACATTCGATGGAAATGGACGGAGGTCAGAGTGGTTTTTATCCCGAAATCGGGAAAAAGCTCACAGGCTTATCCAAAGGACCTGAGGCCTATAACTCTATCATCATTTATGTTGAAAACCTTGGAAAGATTGATAGACGTACTTATTCGAACAAAAGTTGAACCAAGGAATTGGGCAATGTCGCAGCATGCGTACTGGAAGGGAAAGTCGGTGGACACAGCTCTGCACGATCTCGTACGCATGATTGAGTAGTCAATTTACTCGCAAGAGTATTGTATGGTAGCATTTCTCGACATTGAGGGTGCCTTTAATAATGTAAAAACGGAGGCGATCATGGAAGGATTGTCATTATTGAATAATATAAGTAGGTTGATAAATCAGATGCTGGTAAGCGGGATTATTATCTCGGAGCTGGGGGAGTCCACCATTAGAAGGCGGGTGGTTAGAGGAACTCCGCAGAGGAGTTGTTTTGAGTGGGACGAGCAGCAGGCGAGGGTTCAAAATCAAACCACAATTATAAATTAATCGACACACAACAATGTTCAATTTTTACACAAAATATTTTTTTTTTATTTGGGGTTTTTAACCAAAGTGATGTTATTGCAAATCTGGCTTGTCACTGAATGAATAATTTTTTCTGATTAATTTTCTATGACAATATTTTAAATTGCGACATCTCGATTTGAACATCATAACCTTCGAATACAATTTTTAGTACAATATGATTTCTTACTTTTAGTTCTAATCTATTACTTATTGATTTTAAATTTACAAACAGTTGTCAAAAAAATATAAACAAAACAAATCGGATTCAATTTTTGATCGTAAGTAAATTATACATAATTATGCATAGAATGCAATAAATAATCAAATTTTATTATAAAATTTCTTTTCAGATGTATTTTCAGCAGCGGTTCGCTTTCATCCGATCTGTCCTCTCAATTTGATTGTGATGACGACGCTTGACGTTCAACAGGAGTAATGTCCTCCTTTCTCTGGAGTGCAGTGGTGAATGGATTGCTGTTGGAACTGGGAAAAGAGGGGATAGGGGTGCGTATGCAGATGATGTATGCAGATGATGTAGCGATAGCTGTCTCAGGCAAATATCTGGATACGATTGGGGAAGTTATGCAGAATGCACTCCTGATCGTTACGAAGTGGGCCAGCAAATGAGGATTAGGGATCAACCCCTCCAAGACAGAGCTGGTACTATTTACTAAGAAATATAAAATTCCGGTAGTTAGCCCTCCCTCCTACCGTGAACGGCATTAGACTGGCTTTTGCTGACAGAGCGAGATTTTTGGGCATAATCTTGGACAGTAAGCTCAGCTGGAAGCCTAACATTGTAGAAAGGGTAAATAAGGCTAAAATAGTCATTTACTCGTGTAGAAACGCCATAGGGAAGAAATGGGGTTTGAAACAAGAGCTGGTACACTAGCTCTATACCGCAGTGGTAAGGAATGTGCTGATGTACGGAGTGGGCGTGTTTTGGCCAGCTCTGGAAAAGGTAACCTACATAAGGATGTTGGAGAAGGTGCAAAGGACGGCCTGTATGCTTATAAGCGGGGCGCTTAGGACAACACCTACACGCGCTTTAGAGGTTATGTTCCATCTTATTCCAATCGAATTTTTTGGTAAGCAGATGGCAGCCAATGTGGCTACAAGGCTCTCGGCTGTCTCGCAGTGGAAGTGTCTTCAGGCGGGACACTCGATGATAGTTAGATCACTAGGGGAAGAACTGGTGAATCTAGATTATATTAAACCAACGTTGTGTTTCGATATAGGTTTCCGGATCATGTCCTTCTAGGGAATCCTGGAGGAACAGACCAATACTGGAAAACGAGGCACTGAAATTTTTCACGGGCGGCTCTAAGCTAGACGGCAAAGTAGGAGCCGGAGTCTTCTGTGAGAAGCTCAATGTTAATATTTCTGTTCGTCTCCCTGACTACTGCAGCGTGTACCAGGCTGAAGTGGTGGCGATAGGGGAAGTCGTGACATGGTTGAAGCATAACGTGGTATCTGTTAGGGATATCGCGATTTATGTGGACAGTCAAGCGGCACTCAGGTCACTAAAGGCGGTTTCTCTGAAGTCACGGGTGGCGCTGGATTGCCGATCATCTCTTAATGAGATGAGCTAGTATTTCAGTATCCAGATAATCTGGAACCCTGGTCACTCGGACGTCACAGGAAACTGCAGGGCAGACGAACTAACTAGGTATGGTACAACTCTCCAGATGCAACCGGAAAGGACAGGTCTGGACAGGACAACACTCTCACGTGCAGGGTAGCAAAACAGGTTTGGCCAAAACTGGACCTGCGGCTCTCCAAGGCACTTGTATCCCTGGGAAAACGAGATTTAGGATTGGTCGTAGGGATACTGACAGGACATTGCCTTTTTGGGGAACATGCGAGAAGGCTGGGTCTAGAGACGAATGACTTTTGTAGAAGTTGTATGGACGAAGAGGAGGAAGAGACGTTAGTTCACTTCCTATGCTCGTGTCCAGCACTATCATACAAAAGACGTAAGTACTTGGGTGTGTACAACATGGACAGCCTTTCTGAACTCGCGGACTTTGAGGTGCGAGATATTTTACGCTACATCAGTAGCTCTGGTTGGTTTCAGCGGGAGTAAGGGGAGATTGGATCCTGTGGTATCACAATGGGCCATTATTGGCCTAAGTGTGCAATAGCAGCCACTCTAACCTAACCTAACCTAACCTTGGGTACATAAGTAACATAAATAAAACATAATTTTGTTTTAAAAGGACACACACAAAAATAAAATAATATTTTACGAAAATTAAAAACCATTGATAAAATTCAATGTTGATCTTGCTTCTTGTTTACATCTCATACTTTAACATGTGCATTCAGCATGTGCAAATCGTCGAAAACAAAGATCGTCTCGTCGTGTTTGTATCCTACTTTTCCACACTTTAAAATTAAATCATTGATAAAATGAAAAACTTCTTTAAATCAATGATATTAAATTGTATTATAAATAAAATAGAGGTATATACCTAGCTATGTTCAATTATTTTTAACACGTTCGCGAACGTGAATGCTATAGCATTCATACACCTTTTTCATTTTTTAACACTTTCGCGCAAAACAGTCGTTCAATTTTTTCTTTTTTTAAGAAATAAGACGACATATTTGTTAATTCTCAACAATACATTCCTTTACAAAAGCAATTACAAAAGTTATTAAATTTGTGTTAAACACATTTTGAAAGAGTCCGCGAACGTACATTTCTATATAAAATTTAATCTAAACACATTTGTTTCGAAAAACTATCTATCCCTGCATACTTTTTAAATTATCTTTATTTGCCCTTCTTCAGGAAAAAAAATGACAGCTGATTCGTTGAACAACACGAAATACGAATGTATTTTTGTATATCTTTATGACGAATATACTCGACATTATGCGAACTATTTTCGTTCGTTCTGACGAGTAAACTCGACATAAACAATTATTTTTTGTTTTCGTGACATATATTTACATTAAAATTTCCTGCATTGAAGTGGGATGACCTGATTTATTCATGTTGAAGTAAACTATGCAAAATTAGAATGAGAAAACATTTTATTACTTATCGGATCTTTCAGCCGTTACTATAGTTATAATGTTCGAAAATTATTACCAAAATATTTTTTATACATACGATTAGTACAAAACTTACTTCTCTGGATATAAGTACTTTTTGATATAAATTTAAATACGAAGGTAGTATGATAAGTACCTGGCCTCGACCAGAAAAAAACATATATTTGTTTCAAATTCATTTTATTTTTCAACGTAATCGCCTTTCACATCGATACAATTAGTCCAACGTTTTTCTATCTTTTGAATCCCTTCCAAAAAATATGATGGTTCCAACCCTTCAAAATACGCGTTTGTTTCAGCAATAACCTCATCATTAGAGCCATTTTTTCATATTTGGAAATAAAAAATAATCACTGGGTGCTAAATCCGGCGAATCTATTCAATTCGTATCGTAATTCGTGGAATTTTGCCATAGCGACGACGCAAGTGTGCACACGTGCATTGTCCTGATGGAAGAGGATTTTTTTCTTTGCAAAATGCGGACGGGTTTCTTTTACAGCCTGGTTGAAACGGTCCAATAAGTTAGTGTAATACTCTCCATTGATCGTTTTGCCCTTTTGAAGATAGTCAACATGAATTATGCCACATGCATCCCAAAATACAGTAGTCATGACTTTGTTCGCTGATAAAACCGCTTTAGCCTTCTTTGGTGCAGATTCACCTCGGAAAACCCACTGCTTGGACTGTTCTTTGGTTTCTGGCGTACTGTGATGAATCCATGTTTCGTCAACAGTTATGAATCGATGCCAAAAATTATTGCGATTACGGTTCAACATCACCAAACATTCTTTCGAACTTGACATACGAGCCTGCTTATTGTCAATAGTGAGCAAACGCGGCACCCATCTTGCTGAAAGTTTTTTCATATCCAAATGAGTTGTTAAAATATTTTGCACCCGTTTAATTGAAATGCCCACATTTACAGCAATCTCACGCACTTTCACTCTTCGATCGTTTATCACTATATCGTGGATTTTAACGATCATTTCTGAAGTTGTAACCTCATTTGGATGACCTGGGCGATCTTCATCAAAAATACTTGTACGGCCACGTTTAAATTCTGCTGTCCAATATTTTATGGTTGATAATGAAGGTGAAGAGTTCCCATAAACTTCTTTGAGTTCCGTTTCAATCTCGTGATTTGTTTTATTTTTTAGAAACAAGTATTTTATTACCGCTCGGTATTCAAATTTTTCCATTTTTATGAAAATATAATAGCTGTTCAATTTAAATGGTTATGAAATGAGTAAAAATAAACTAAACAATGGAATGATTTGACAATTTGAGAGTAGGGTTGGTAAAGGTTATACTACAGAAAAATACCACTTTAAAAATTTTAGCTACGCCATCTCTTGTCTAGGCCAGGTACTTATCATACTACCCATACATAGATGTAAAAATTGTAATTTGTACCTGATTAAATATATTTTCTAATCTTATTTAGACATTTTGTTTTTTCTTTTTGTATTATGATATTACAGGGTGGCTGAGACCAAATGTTACTGATTTCACTCTGCTGTCATTTGTGTAGTTGTCATTTTCGCGTGTCAATTTTTTGACAGATTGAAGTTTGGTTAGTTGTTTACATGTGGTCAACAAATAATTGTTCTAAATTAATATATTCATAAAAAAATCGTAATGAAATTCAAACGTAATAGTGTAGTTGCACTGTATTTGGGTGGAAATTCACAAACAGCAATAGTTCGTCAGCTCCAGCATTTGAATGTGAATAAAATGTTTGTGTATCGAACCATAACTCGATACAACGAAACTAGTAGCACCGCTAAACGAAACAGAGGCGGTCTTAAAAGGTCAGCAACATCAAAAGTAATGATACGAAAGGTGAAGAAACGAATCCAACGAAATCCTCGTCAAAGTGCCATCAATTAGCCGCACGTCTACATGTTTCACGATACAGCATTCAAACCGTATTGAAAAATGAACTACACTTGAAACCCTACAAGATACAAAAAGTTCAAGATCTTACGGAGGCACAAAAAAAAGTTAGGCTTGAAATAACACGAGCATTGATGCCTTGGCCGAACGTGATGAGATTCCAAAAATTGTCTTTTCTGATGAGAAAATTTTCACCATTCAACGGTATGTGAATAAACAAAATGATCGTGTTTGGTTAGAGCACAAGTCCAACGAAAATTTAGACACAAGAGTTGCCATGCGCAAGCAATCACCAGCTTATGTTATGGTTTGGGCTGCAGTGACTGCAGATGGACGCACTCCTCTGGTTTTCATCGTAAACCAAGAGGTGTACCGCCAAAAGATCCTAAACGATGTGTAACAAGCATGCGTTGCGATACATACTGTTATATAAATTTATAAATCCACAATACAGAGCCCTTACGTGGTCACGTATAGCGCGGCTAGATCTCAGGAGTTGAGGGATGGGTTTTTTAAGAGTTGAATTAGTCTGGCTAAACCGCGAGTATGAAATTAGAACAGAAAAAAAAAATAATAAAAATAATTACAAAGTTACAGACTATGGTGCTTAAACGTATGGTGGTATAAAATGGTAGCCGTGCTAAAATGGCTACTTGGTATGTAAGAAGGGCTATTTCAATTAACGGCTTCTGACCGAGACGGAGCTGGGACTAAAAGGAAGTGGAAAGGAAAAAAAATCATCAGAACCAGCATACACACTTAAATCACTGAATCGTAATGGCGATTATGTTGAAACTTAACCCGTCAAGCAAGAATCTACCTTGGCCTCATGATGATTTCGTTCACTGTTTCATAAGTATTAATTAGTAATGATAATAATTGAAATTATTGGATTCGACTGATGCTTAAAATACATTAAATTCATAAATTTATTAATTTTTTTTTTCTTTTTAGATTACAATTGAAATGAAATTATTCACCAGCAAAATATTAAATGAATTAGATTAATGAATTTAACTTTAATGAATGTAAGCCCGCTCCTGAACATGCAAAATAAAACTAAAATCGTAAGCTATAGCCTACCTACTCCTATGCTATTGTATGTTATAAAAATAGCAACCTAACCATAGGTAATTTAGTTCCTAATGAATAAATTTAATTGAGTTTATATAAAAAAATACGATCATAAAAAAAAATATGAACCTTGTACAAATGTGCACTGCAATGCTGAATCCAGATGATATGTTGATTGTTGTAATGATAATGGTGGTTGCGCAATAATGTTGTGCCGTTTGTTGCCTGCTATCACAAATCATAACGCAGCCGACAATTTATAGCTTGTGTATTATTAGTAGATGCCACAGTAACACAAATAGCATTTATGTATAGGGTTAATGTTAGGATTTTTTTTTTTTTTTTTTTTATTAAGTGTTTGTATGTTATGTGACTGTTGTGTTTTTGTTTTATACCGGAAAAGTCGATTCATTTATTTGTTTTCCGCATTGTTAATAAAATAGTAAGGTCGTTCAATTTTAACAAAATAAACACATTTGCGTACAAGAAATGAAAATGCAATCTTGCAACCTCGGAAAATGTACATTTGTTTTCCGTAGTGCTTATGCATTTTCATTTCCTCAAAATTTTAGTATATAAGACATTTTAGTTTTAAGTTATAGATATAGTTATAAATGATAGTTATAAAGTATTAGTCAGAGTAGTAATCAATAAAAATTATTTTAAGTGTAACTATAATGTGAAGTTAATTTTAATAAATAAAATGTAATCGCAACAGTGAAGAAGATGATGTTTTTTAAAACACCCTATCCACTACCCGCTCCGCACAACATTGGCGCTGTAGACAGGATCCTGCGGGTGAAAACATATCTTCGCAATCGTCCTTTCACAATCCAACCACGCTGTAGAAAAACTAAGATGTCAACAATGCACAATATTAAAATTGCACAATAAGAAATGCACAATAAGAAAAATATTAAAATTTTCAAATGTATATCATTTTAAAATCGCTAGCATAACGCGCATTCTAATCAAAACCGAACTTCGACACGCCGCAAAATCCTACAAAATGGACCAGCTACAAATATTAAAATGTATCGCTCTTATTCCAGAATTCAGCGAAGCTGACACAAAAGACAGACCAATTGAACTCAACCGTTTTGTGGCCATAGCAGACAGTATTTATAAAACACTTAGCAATATAGAAAAGCAACTATTCGACAAATTAATAAAACTCCGATTAACAGAAGAAGCATTCACGCGAATTTATCACAGAGAGATACACGACTATCCAACATTGCGAAAAACACTTATTGAAATTTATTCACCAAACTATTGTATGAGGGAACTGGAACGAAAATTTTTGACAACGAAACAAAATTATATAGAAACAACCAGAAATTATGGGTATAGACTTTATGATGCACTCGATCAATACAAGGTCAGTTTTAAAAACAAATACGGATATATTGACCAGATTTACAATAAACATCTAGAATTACAAGCTGTGGAAACATTCAAACGAGGACTATACAATACCATAATCAAAAATAAAATAATAACGAGCAAAGCCGAAAGTATCACCGAAATTATAAACGAAACAGAAGAAGCTGAGCACATGTTTAATTCGGTAATAAGCATACCTACAACACAGCTAAATGAATCATCAGCACTCGCCCTACTAGCGATCGAAAGTCAACAACCATATCGAAGATCATATCAAATCAGATGTAACTACTGTCGAAAATTTAATCATACTTGGGACATTTGCCGTACAAGAATAAACGCAGAGAGAAAAAAACAAATATATCAACAACCTCCATATACCTGGAGTCATTTTAGCAATCCTGCTATATCAGAGCAACGAAGATGTTACAATGAAACGCCAAATTTTAACCAAAATCAACACACAAACTTAAAATTAAATAAATTTCAAACAATCGCCAACAGTTACTTTACAAAACAACCGCGAAATTACAAGTTCGAGCCCGAAAGAGAAACATACAAGTTCGAAGAAACCCAAATTGTTATTCCAGAAAGAAGTAATAGATTTCCAATCAGCAAAAAAACCAATATTGACACACAAATCAGCAATAACAACCAACCATCAATCCTGTTAATTAAGAAACTGAGCGAAGATACTCATCAAATAAACGGAAACACCCAGTTCAAACAATTATACAACATAAACACAAATCAAGAAATTCCTGACATTCACCACACTGTTGTATCTCAAATCCAGTCATCACAACATTACAGTGACAACGAGGATCAAAATTTACAAACGAGAACTAAACCATTGAAAACTAACAATTTAAAACAAACACAAATCCAAGCCAACGACATAAATCGATCAAATTCAGAAGATCATTCATCAGATATAATTAAGAAGCCAACGAATCCATTTATTCATCAATCAACCAAACTAAACCAAATCGTTCAAGACCTTAAATCAACATATTTAGTTCATAAGCAACCGGGCCAAGACGCTCAAAATCTAATCTATAACACGCAATTCAATCAACCAAATTTAGATATCCCTTCAACATATTTAGATCATAAGCAAAAGAGCCCAGACGCTCATAATATAACCAATCAATTATCAAATCTACCGCAAAACAATCATTCAAACTCAGAACCAGTAAATAAGCCAACGAGCCCAGACGCTCAAATTACAAATAAGTCACATAACAATTATCCAAACTTAGAAACATACTTAGATATTAAGCCAACGAGCCCAAATGCTCAAATTACAATCAATCAATCATCAAATAAGTTACATAACAGTTATTCAAACCCAGAAAACCTTTTAGTTAATAAGCAAACGAGCCCAGACGCCCAAAACCAATTTTATATTAAACAAATCAATGAATTTTCAAATGAAACATACAATCTTACGAATCCAGACACAACCTCAACCAATTTAGTTAATAAACAAAGAAGTCCAAATACTCATAATCTAATTTATAATACAAAAATCAAACATTTATCAAATCAATCATCAAAAAATCTCATGAGCCCAAATTTTTCTAACCCATTAAATAACACACAAATTAATCAGCTATCAAATCCAACGAACAATCATATGAGCCATCCTGCTCCATTACCACATTCAGTTAACAGTCCAATAGAAATAAGCACATACACTCATCGAATGGTAAACGTTAAGAAAATTAGAAATTTTAACTGCAATAGCATAAAGAACTCTTATATCGAAAGGAGAGTGACAAGAAGAGGAATAGGATAGATAAAAAATATTACATAATTCACTACAATTTGCCATAAAACAAAATTATATTTAAGCAATTTACCAAAATCAGATATCAGATTATTCAATAACACCCTTCTGCTTTCAAATGACGTTATCAAAACCTAACTAATTTATTTAACTATTTTCTAGTCAAACAAAAATAATAATTGGGCATATTAAATTAAATTTAAGATCATTTTGTTTAAAGACGATAAATTATATAGAAATAATTTTTTAAAAGTTTAAATTTAACATTACATAGACCATAGTTAAAATATTAATCACAAAACAATTTCCATCATAAGCAACTTTTGTGACGTAACATAATTTTACTTAATATTTAAAACTACTAAATTTCTGCATATGATACAAAATATATTTTCAATAGAATCCAAATCAAAATATAACATTGAAAACCTTAACCTTTAACAATTATGAAGTGTAACATTTTAGTAGCAATGTCAATGTACATAAACAAAAACAACAATATTTAAAAAAAAAATTATATACATATGTACATTATAAGTAATCTAGGTTAAAATTGAACTATAATATTAAAAGACAATCAAACAATCCATAAAAACATTTAAATGAACCGTATTCCGATATACTATTAACCATATTCCATAAAGAAAAACCTTCTTCCAGAAAATTTTTCTTCTCTCAAACGGGGAGGAATGTTGTGTTTTTGTTTTATACCGGAAAAGTCGATTCATTTATTTGTTTTCCGCATTGTTAATAAAATAGTAAGGTCGTTTAATTTTAACAAAATAAACACATTTGCGTACAAGAAATGAAAATGCAATCTTGCAACCTCGGAAAATGTACATTTGTTTTCCGTAGTGCTTATGCATTTTCATTTCCTCAAAATTTTAATATATAAGACATTTTAGTTTTAAGTTATAGATATAGTTATAAATGATAGTTATAAAGTATTAGTCAGAGTAGTAATCAATAAAAATTATTTTAAGTGTAACTATAATGTGAAGTTAATTTTAATAAATAAAATGTAATCGCAACAGTGAAGAAGATGATGTTTTTTAAAACACCCTATCCACTACCCGCTCCGCACAACATGACGTATGATTATTATTATTCGATCTTTATTTTATTTTTTAAATGTTTTTACTTTGTGCAATATTACTTAAGCTATTTTACTTTACACTAGAACTCACTTAGCGCACTGGCTTGTTAGTTAAACCCCGCGATATTTCTTTTATTTTTAACAGTCCGATAAACACTTCTTGCATGTATTATTTATTGAAGACATTCAGTGTTTATACATTTTATAATTAACGGTTGAAACTTATTATTATTATTAATATTATTATTATGATTAGATTAGGATTAATTCGGTAGAGCTAGTTAAATTTTCTCCATTTTCCACATTTTCACTGGATTTACTCGATAGTCACTTCTATAAACTCAAATGTTTAAATTCCGCAAAAACTTTTTTCTTTTTCCTCGAGCAGTATTAGCAGTATTAACAGTTCTTTTCATGCATTTCGTTAATAGCACATATGAAGTGCTACATAATTCAATTGGATAATTTTATACGTTCTTGTTTTAAATAATTGCATAAACATATATTTTGAATTAGATTGCTCGAATTGCTATAAATAAGTTACATTGTGTGCGTGTTGAAGTTGAGTGTGGAATTTCTAATTGAAAGTTAAACTCGTATCATGTTCAATTGAATACCTGTATTCCCCATAAAAGGTTCAACTGATTGCTGCATGTACAGTACAGTACACCTTTAGGAAAAATAAAATATTAAATTTTCAATTAATTTGAATGTTTTATTGTTTTTGATTTACATACTTATATACATGTGGTTGTATGTACGCGTGTAGCATGAAACATCCTCGTATGGCATTTCCATAAAAATATACATTTTGTGTACAACACTCTTTAATATTTGAAAACATTCATTTTCAATTTTCAAAAAAATGTGTTGCTACGTGTGTGTGTGTGTGTGTGTGTGCAAATTTAGTGAGAAAAGCTGCATAAAGAAGCTTTTTTATTGTTTTTGTTTGGTGCCAAGTGCGAAAAGGTAAACGTGGATGGAACTTCACATGAAACATTAGAACTTTTTAATAAATTTTATTGCTGCTTTCGGGAATTTTAATGGAATATTAAATGCGATTTTAAATTGATTTTGTGATCTGGGCGAAGTCACATATTTTATGCGTTTTATTTGCATTACGGTTCATGTGGTATTAAGTATTTGAAATGCGATTTAAATATTTAAGCAGTTTTTATAAGAAATATTACCTGTAAATTCAAAATTGTCCAAAGACCATAAGATTCGATTGAAAATGTTTAAGATGGTTAACATTTAAACTAGGAGTACAACAGATAAAACTCTTCTCATGGAAGTTGTGACCAATGTAATGATCACTAGGTTTAACTTGTTTATATAAAATGTTAGACATCCCTGTATTATACAAGTTGATATTATATACTTAACTTTTTATGATCTTTGAATATGTATTTATGTATTAAATTGTATTTATATAACAAAATTTTGAGAATGATAATCAAAATGTAAAATGACCTCATTTTTTGGTGGCCCGAAAGGTCTCAAACAATGTGAATGTCATAGAAAATAATATTTGTCTATAAAAAAGCCGAAGAAAATCTTTAAAGTAATTAATACAGACGAATTTAAAATTTCTTAATTTATTTAGTGTGGGCTAATTAACACACATATAAAATGAGAAATTCCAAGAGTTTTCTGATTTGGTGATATAATTCGCTAAATCGAAATGTTCTTGTTTCATACTATAGGTGTGAAGCAAGAGGTAAATTTTTGCAGTTTGGTCGTTGCAACCTGATGAGTAGACCAACTTTTATCGGTACGAAACCAAACTGCCAAGAGGAAACTTGAGGAAGTTCTCATTTTTGTAAAGGGTTGTGTGGCTCTGTACACACAAATACCCTTGGGGTTAATGGGGGGTTGAGTGAATTTTCTACTTCTTTTTAGTAGAGTATTGTAAGTAAATGACCTCATTTTTTGGTGGCCCGAAAGGTCTCAAACAATGTGAATGTCATAGAAAATAATATTTGTCTATAAAAAAGCCGAAGAAAATCTTTAAAGTATTACATATGTACTAATATAAATTTTATATGAAATTTGATACATTTTCGGCGAAAATCCGTAAACGAAAAGTGAACCTAATCAAAAAAAAAAAAAAAAATTAAGGTGTAAAAGTTTTAAACTTAAAGTGGTACTGATATAGAAACAAAAAAAAAATATTTTACTACAATAAATTCATTCATTTTATCGCAAAATAATAATAATCAAAATATCAAATAATTTATTAATGAAAAAAAAAAAAAATAATAAAACAACAAAAATAACTAAATGCATCAAAATATAGTATCTTCAAAAAAAAAAAATTAAATAAAAATAATTCTTAATGAATACAAAATACATAAAATTCGACCATGTGTTACAACAAAAATTGTAATTATGGCTGTAAATCGCAATTACAATGTCATTGTACGAGACTGACGTTATTCATAAATATGTACTGGGATTTATGATTTACATGCCGACTACATTAAGCCCTATATACACCCATTGATGTCAGGAATATTATCCATGGATGATCAACAATTTGTTAAGTAGACGTTAAATATTTTTATAAATTCGCAATATTTTCTTTATTTATTGAGATTATTTTAATTTAAGTTTTAATTTCTTTTCTTAATATTTCAAACCATAATAAAAAATCTTAATCTAAAGTAAAGAAATTATGCAATTTACAAATTTTAAAATTATTAATCTAACCATTAAAATCAAAGAAAAAAAAATTTTTTTTAATTAATTATTTCAAATTAAAGTTTTAATCAATTCTAAAATATTACTTCAAAATTATAAAAATAAAAAAAAATATTTAAATTAAATCTAAAATTCGAAAAGAAATAAATTATTGATTATTAATAGTTCTTATTATTATAAAAGTTTATATAATTTATTTTATAAGCTGAATGTTGATAGTTTGAATTCTATTAAGTTGTTATTTTCATCAATTACACTTGTTATATATTTATTTGCAACTTAATTTTTATTAAATTATAGTCAAACATCTTAATTTCGGATTAATGCGTTCGACTACGATTATTTATTACTATGCCATTTAGTGATTCTAGCGATAGCGAATTAATTGATGAACAAAGAAATAAACACGTCCAACCACAGAAAAGCTATAAAATCCCATAAAGTTCGAACCAAACCCAATTCTCCTCCTCTCGATGTTTCCTCTATTAAAACTGAACTTGTTTCACCAGTGTCATCTGATACAGACAGCAATTCTCATATCGAAATAAAATCAAATTTAGTTATAAACCAATCAGAAATTCAATCTACTTCATCAAACCAATTTCCACCAATATACCTTTCAATAATCCTCACATTTTAATTGAAAATAATTTGAATCAAACAGCGAACGAAATGGCTGCACTTGATAGAAAATTTCTTCTTAAATTAGTTCCAAACTTCAGGCCTACAATCTGATGAAATATAAAACATCAATTTTAAAAAACATTATTGAAGCTGAATTTACTGAGACGAGATCAATTGGTCATCTTCAAATGGAAATTTCTTGTTTAAGACAAGGATTAAATGAAGATGTTAAATCTTATGCTAATCGCTTGGAGACATTACTCCATGATTTAAATGAAGCATGCATTAAAACTCAAGGAATATCCGCACCTGAAACTATTCGAAATTTAAATTCGAACATTGCTCTCAAAAGTTTCCAAGAAGGCTTGGATAACTCGATTAAAATAATAGTCAAAGCATGTCGTTTTGAAAATCTAAGTGAAGCTATTAATAGTGCTATGGAGGAAGAGCTCACTGTCAAACATTCAACAAAATTATATAGTAACCATGGCTATAGCCGCAATTCACAAAATTCTAAATATTGTCAGATTTGTAAGCGATTAGGACATAGTTCCGAATCTTGTTACATTAAAAGTAATTCATCATGTGACCATACCCAAAATAATTCAAGAACAATCAACTCCATTAATATACATTGTGCCTATTGTAAAAAAATCAGGCCACAATATTCAGGATGGCTTTCGCAAAAAGCAAAGCGATTCATTAAAATATAGCCAAAGTTATAATAAAGCAGCTTCATTACAAATTCCCACAGATTCGGGAAATGTCAGCGGACTTTCGAAGCCAGACAAAGGCACTCCTTCGAGAGTCCGAAATCTTCAGAGTATCATCTATTCAAATTAGAACAATCAACAAATGTGTTGGTAAATTTGGATTGTCAACCCAAATATGAAGAGAATATTCGTACAATAGCATTAAATAAAATCACCGATACAACCGTCGATTCTATAAACAAATACATTAATTTAAATATCGACATTTGTAAATATAAACATGTACCTTTTCTAGTCGATACAGGCGCCGATATTTGCTTAATAAAGAAATCATTTATTCACGAGGATACCATTGTCGATCCTGACGCAAAATGTAAATTAAAGAGCATTGTACACTCTATGGTCACTGTACGATGTAATCAAATATCGCGTTACACTGAAATTGGCTAATAATGATTTTCAAACTAAATGGGGCTCATGGCTTATATTATTTTGTATTATGCATTATGAGGGTGCGGTTTTTTTATATTTGTGTCATGATTGCGCATAAATGATTTGAAGGATTTAAACATGATTGACTAAATTCGTATACGATATGATTATGAATGCAATGGAGCATGCCGCACAATAGAGACGAGCTCGCATAATAATGTATGACCAACCAGCGCCAAATTTATTTAATTTTTATTATTTTATTGAAGCAATGACAAAAACGACTTTTGATATTGATAAAAATATTGATTTAATTACGAACTGTTCTTACACAATAGAAAGTGTAGGTGATTTTGACATTCATTAACTGGCAATACCAAAGAATGTGTAACTAGATTTGATTAGATCATTTTGAACTGTCTACGGTAATGTACCGGTAATGTACTTTCCTTAACTTTAAGGAAGTTAAAGCTATTTTCATATTCGTTATAAAAGTGTAGGGGTTGCTTGAAGGACATATTCAAATAGTTCTAGGGATGACTATCCAGATCTGTGAATGCCATCAAATTTCGTGTACTCTTATAGATTAATTTTAATAACCACCATATTAAAGCGGCCCTATGGGAGTTTTGCGCCGATATTAAAAAGCCGCTCCACTTAGGATATTTGAAATGAAAGTATAAGGGTTGTTTGAAGGCCATAATAAACTAATTCTAGAAATGTCTAGTCTGATCTGTGAATGCCATCTAAAAACATACACGTGTTTACCAATGCATCTCAGCTCACAGGGATTGATAGATATAACGGTATATACCGGTGTGAACTATTTAACATTTATCAAAAGTGTAGCTACACAAACTAACAAACAACAAAAGTGTAGTTACACAATAAAATAAAACAGAAAAAATATGGCAGGGATGATTTTTCATTTTTCTCATTAAAAACCAATTTTTAGAAGAAAATAAAAGCGACACTTGGGGAATTTTTTATCGAATTTACAAGAAAATAAAATTATGAAAAGTGTACGTATAGTTTTGTATCTATTTTGATGGCCATAAACACATAATTCTAGAGATGTCTACGCAAATCTGGTTATACCGCAAATCTGATTATTCTGGGGATACGTTTGAGAATTTTTAATGACATACGGTATATCGATGCGACCATCGGGGAAATTTTTATCGAATTTATAAAAAAAAAGTTATGAAAAGTGTACGTACAGTACTACACAGTAGATGTCTACACAAATTTGGTTATACCGGCATTTTATGGGATATTTTTGAGAATTTTTAATGACATGCGATATATCCATGCGACCCTTAGAGAATTTTTTTTATCAAATTTACAAAAAAATAAAATTTTATAAAGTGTACGTACAGTCTTGAAGATGTTTGTTGGCCAACACCACATAATTCTAGAGATGTGTACGCAAATCTAATTATACAGGCATTTTGGGGATACTTCTGAGAATGTTTAATGATATGCGGTATATCGACGCGACCCTCGGGGAATTTTTTATCGAATTTACAAGAAAATAAAATTTTGGAAAGTGTACGTACAGTCCTTAAGACGTTTTTTGGCCATTAACACATAATTCTAGAGATGTCTGCACAAATTTGTTTATACCGGCATTTTAGCGACACTTTTGAGAATTTTTAATGACATGCGGTATATCGATGCGACCCTCGGGAAATTTTTTAATGGATTTACAAGAAGTTAAAATTATGAAAAGTGTACGTAAAGTCCTGTAGATGTTTGTTTGCCATTAACCCGTAATTCTAAAGATGTCTGCACAAATCTGGTTATACCGGCAATTTGGGGATTCTTTTGAGAATTTTTAATGATATGCGGTATATTGATGCGATCCTCGGGGAATTTTTTTTATCGAATGTACAAGAAAATAAAATTATGAAAAGTGTACGTACAGTCTTGAAGATGTTTGATAGCCAATAACAAATAGCTTAAGAGATGTGTACGCAAATCTGGTTATATCGGCATTTTAGGGATACTTTTGAGAATTTTTAACGACATCCGTTGTATCGATACGACCCTCAGGGAATTTTTTACGAATTTAGAAGAAAATAAAATTATAAAAAGTGTATTTACAGTCTTGAAGATGTTTTATGAACATTAAAACATAATTTAGAGATGTCTACGCAAATCTGGTTATACCGCAAATCTGGTTATTTTGGGGATACTTTTGAGGATTTTTAATGACATGCGGTATATCGATGCGACCCTCGGGTAATTTTTTTTTAGAATTTACGAGAAATAAAATTATGAAAAGTATACGTACAGTCTTGTAGATGTTTGGTGGCAATTAACACATAATTCTAGATATTTCTACACAAATCTGGTTATACCGGCATTTTGAGGATACTTTTGAGAAATTTGATATCCGACCTTCGGGAAATTTTTTATCGAATTTACAAGAAAAAAAAGTTATGAAAAGTGTACGTACAGTCTTGTAGATGTTTGTTCGCCATTAACCCGTAATTCTAAAGATGTCTGCACAAATCTGGTTATACCGGCAATATGGGAATCTTTTGAGAATTTTTAATGATATGCGGTATATCGATGCGATCCTCGGGAATATTTTGGCAATTTACAAGAAAATAAAATTATGAAAAGTGTACGTACAGTTTTGTAGATGTTGGTTAGCCATTAACACCTAATTCTAAAGATGTCACACAAATTTGGTTATACCGACATTTTGGGGATACTTTTGAGAATTTTCAGTGTTATGCAGTATATCGATGCGACCCATCGGGGAATTTTTTGGCAATATACAAAAAAATAAAATTATGAAAATTGTACGTACAGTCTTGTAGATGTTTGGTGGCCATAAAAACATAATTCTTGAGATATCTACACAAATCTGGTTATACCGACATTTTGGGAGTACTTTTGAAAATTTTTAATGACATTCGGTATATCGATGCGACCCTCGGGAAAATTTTTTACGATTTACAAGAAAACAAAATTATGAAAAGTGTACGTGCAGTCTTGTAGATGTTTGATGGCCATTAACACATTGTTCTAGAGATGTCTGCGCAAATCTGCTTAAAACCTGCGTTTTGGGGATACTTTTGAGAATTTTTAATGATATGCGACACTCGGAGGAATTTTTTACCGAATTTACAAGAAAATAAAATTATGAAAAGTGTACGTACAGTCTTGAAGATGTTTGATGGCCATTAACACATAATTTTAGGGACGTCTACACAGATCTGGTTATACCGGCATTTTAGGGACACTTTCGAGAATCTTTAATGATATGCGGTATATCGATACGACCCTCGCAGAATTGTTTAACGAATTTACAAGAAAATAAAATTATGAAAAGTGTACGTACAGTCTTGTAGATGTTTGTTGGCCATTAACAAATAATTCTAGAGATGTCTACGCAATCTGGTTATACCGGCATTTTAGGAATATTTTTCGTAATTTTAATGACATGCGGTATATCGATGCGATCTTCGGGGAATTTTTTATCGAGTTTACAAAATAATAAAATTTTGAAAAGTGTACGTACAGTTTTGAAGATGTTTGATGAACATTAACACATAATTCTAGAGATGTCTACGCAAATGTGATTATACCGGCATTTTAGGGATACTTTTGAGAATTCTGATAATATATGCGGTATATCGATGCGACCCATGGGAAATTTTTTATCGAATTAACAAGAAATTAAAATTATGAAAAGTGTACGTACAGTCTTGAACGAGGGTTGATTTTTATATTTCGGGATTGGACAACCATAGTGTTGCAATCTGACAACTGACAGCTCTATCGTAAAGTTTGACATTTCTGGGATTATACGTACTCAGAACGTTTTGACATTCGACCGCTATTTGTGTTGTTTACAGTACTCATTAACTCAACATCAAACGAAATGATAGAAACCCTTGCCGCATGTGATGGAACGGTTCAATTTCCAAATGGAAAGACTATCGAAATAACTTTTCAAATAGTAGACGACAATATTCCAATAAATGCATTTGGTGCTATTGTTCAGAATTCTCTGAGCCAACACAAATGTTCTATAAATTTTCAAAATTTATCCGGTTGAAATACCTTTTAAATTAGAAACTATATCATTAAAATTATTACCGAAAATTGAAATCGAGGCTTTGGATAATATTAAAATTCCCCCTCGAAGTGAGAAAATCATTACACTACCAATAAATCGTCCAAATGATTTTGAATTCATTTGTCCTTTCAAGAAGTAGTCTCCTTAGTCTTTATCGCTAACTCAATCCAGAAGGTTCATGTAAATTATATCACTCTTCCAATTGTTAACCTATCAGATAAATTCAACAGTATTCAAAATATGAAATTTTACATCGAACCAATTAACAGTTATGAAGTTTTTACTCTTCAGAAAAATAATGATCGATTAAACCAACGAATGCCTATTCTGAAATCTTCAATTAACTTTGACCATTTAAATAATGAGGAATTAAATTCCATTATGCCTATTTTATCCGACTACAACGATGTATTTCCTTTAGAGGGAGACACACTTAACACTACAGATGTTTTGAAGCATGAAATACGTGTTTTACCAAATTCACCTCCGATTCATGTCCGTCGATTTCATCAAGCCCATTCAACAAAAGCCGAAATTCAGCGGCAAGTAAACGAAATATTAGATCAAGACATCGTTCAACACAGCGTGAGTCCGTGGAACGTTCCTCTTTTGATAGTGCCGAAAAAATCGACAACGACGGAAAAGAAATGGTGAGTAGTCGTCGATTACCGCCGACTTAATCAAATCACCATCGACGATACTTTTCCTCTCCCCAATTTATCTGATATCTTAGATAAACTCGGAAAGACTCAATATTTTTCTACGCTTGATCTTCAAAGCGGATACCACTAAATCAAACTTTCTCCTTCGGACTTACAGAAAACTGCTTTCAGCACCGACGAGGGCCATTATGAGTTTGTCCGTATGCCGTTTGGACTCAAAGAGGCACCTGCGACTGTCCAGCAAATGATCAGCAGTGTGCTCAGCGGCCTAAATAATATAAAATGTATCGCCTACTTAGTCGATGTCGTGGTTTTTGGAACCACACTTATAGAACACAGTACCCGTTTAAAAGATGTATTAAAGCGATTTCGTCTTGCGACAAGAAATAAAATATCTGGATCATGTAATTACACCAAATGGAATTATGCCTGATGAAACTAAAATTGTAGCCGCGAAAAATTTTCCTGTACCACAAAATCAAACTGAAAGTAAATCATTTCTGGGGCTAGCTGGATACTATCGTAAATTTATTCCAAATTTCTCGGGTATTGCTAAGCCTCTCACTAACCTTTTAAAAAAGAATATAACGTACGATTGGAGTTCAAAATGCAAGGAAGCATTTGATTCGTTAAAAAGAAAATTCATTAGTTTTCCTGTTTTGCGAGTGCCAGATTTTACAAAACCATTTAAGTTGACCAGTGACGCAAGTAATTTTGCTATTGGGTCAGTATTCTCACAAGAAGTAGATAGTTTCGATCTCCCCATTACTTATGCAAGTCGTGTTTTAAACTCAGCTGAACAAAATTATGAATCTACCGAAAAGGAACTTCTGGCGGCAATTTTGTCTATGTCACATTTGCGACCCTATTTATATGGGCACAAATTTGTCTTAGTCACCGATCATCGAGCACTTTTATGGCTCTACAAGGAACTTTATTCAAAAACGCTGACGCATTGAGTCGTATAAAATTATCGGATTGTTTCGTACTTTCCCGATCTGCATCTAAAAGTTTCCATGAACATCAAAATCAATCTTTAAAATTACTTAACAGACAAGCTTTGGATCTACCCGAAAACCAAACAATAAATCTACCTAACAGTTCAAATTTAATTATCCATCAAAATCAAAATAAAAATACTCAAAACATAAATGCTCCAATCGGTTTAGAACCCCAAAATCATGAATCCGAAAAATAGTTCCAAGGTCAAATAGTTCCGAGTACTTCTACACTTCTCGAAATGAATAAAATCATAAATCCAATAGAGGATTTAAACTTAAACGAAAATAATTTAAATGCAATAAAAAATATTACCGACGATTCACAAATTCAACAACTAATAAATGAGTTTCATGTGTCACCATTGAGTGGACACCAAGGAATATACAGAACCTTCTTAACAATCCAAAAATATTACAGTTTTCCAAATATGTACTCTAGAATAAAAAAATTCATATCAACATGCACATCGTGTTAAATAAATAAATATGGTAAAAATACAAAAGAACCAATGAGAATCACTACAACTTCTGTCAAATCTTTTCAAAAAGTATTTCTTGACATAGTTGGACAATTATGTACCATCTTCATACAATAATAATAAATTCATTTTAACAATCCAGGCCGATTTAAGTAAATTCTCTATTGCCCATCCTATACCTATAATCATGAATCCCAAACAGTAGCACAAGCGGTCGTGGAAAAATTCATTTGCATTTATGGTGTTCCCAGCGAATTCATTTGCATTTATGGTATTCACTGATCAGGGAGCCGATTTTATGAGTAATCTATTTAAAAATATTTGTAAACTCCTCAAAATAAAAAAACTCTCCAACACAGCTTATCATCCTCAGACGAACGGTGCACTAGAGAGATTTCATAAAACTTTATGTGAGAATTTAAGGAATTTCACACAATCTAATACCTCCAACTGGGACATATGGCTACCTTATCTCACTTTCTGTTACAATACTACTCCTCATAGTTCAACAAAGTATATGTCTTACGATGGCTTACGAGTTAGTATTTGGTTTTACACCGAACATTCCTTGTTCAATATCCAAGGGACCTGAACCTATTTACACCATTGATGATTATTGCCAAGATCTTACAAATTACAAAATTCGTTCGCTATTGCAAGAGATAACTTACTTCAAACAAAAGAAAAATCAAAATCATATTAAAACAGATCTTTAAATTCTTGAATATTTAAACAAGGCGATCTTGTATTAATTAAAAACGAAATAAACAAAAAATTAGATCCAGAATGGCTTGGTCCATATGAAATAGTCGAGGTTATTTCTCCGGAAGATTCCTCTGTAAAAAATGGTAGAACAACCAAAATCATTCACCATAATAGATTAAAATTATTTAAACAAAGTACAATTGATTAAAATAAAACTTATGAATTCAAATAAAATTATATTTCTTAAAATATTACCACGTAATTATTTTTATAAAATGAAAATTGAAAATCTATCTTTTAAGCTAAGTAAAATATATTTCCATGAATTATGTAAAAAAAACACAAAAAACATTTTACCGAAATCAAAATAAAAAGTTTATATTTAAAATAAGTTATAACGATTTTATAATCTCAATTAAACAAATTAAAATTTAAAATTTTATAATTCTAATTACTTAAGTTATAACTTTGACTTTTATACAAAAGATTATCCACGGGATAACTTTAGTTCGCTCTTTATTAAACTTGAAATATTCTTCAAAATTGTAAAGTAATTGGATGATCTATTTGAAAGTGTTAGTGGACATGCTCAATTTCTAAAAATAATTTTTAATAGAACGAATCTCAAAAATATACTTAGTTAAATCTTAGGAATAGGTCCTACTTTACTTTCTTAAAAATGTCAGCTAGAATCTGTAGATATTTCTAGATTCGACGGCAGAACGTTAATAATTAGCCCAATTTTATAATTTCCTCAAAAATAATAAATAAATAATAAAATAATAAATTTAACAGTGTATTTTTTTAATAATTTTTTAGCACGAACTTCACAATCATCCAATTTGGTGTTTTTGTTATTTTAGCACACCTTTAGAACATAATTCACCAACGTCCATCTTAATTTAATATATTTCAAAAGATAGCGTAATGTTTTATCAATCACACATGCCAATAAATTCTTATCTGAATTTCCAACTACAGACAATAGAATATAATAAAACCACCCAATGGGTGATTTGAACCCGGTACCTTCCAATCCAAACAAAAATGATTAGAGCTACAATACAACAATCAAGGTAACGTTATCAATTGTAATGCATTCGGTAGGATAACTTTCATACACATGAAATTTCGGTGACTTAAGTAATAATGTTTTATTACCACAACGTTTGGCTTAATATTACTCGTATATGCGTGTGACTTCTTGACCTGAAATTTCATCAAATCCATCATAAACTGAAGCTCCCATCTAAATATGTATATATATATACAAACATAAATCTTTAGCCGTATACAACGAGATGTACATAAAACATGACAATAGTATAATGATAATGACCAGAAATTATATGCTTATGTATTTTTATGGTTTTGAATTTGAACATAAAACAGCCAATAACATTAATAGTAATCGTAATAATGATAACAGAAACTACTTTATACTAATGATGATATTGCACAATACCATACACGTCTTTTAGGATATGTGGAAGGATACCATTTGGTGTAACATAATCGTATGTTCTAGATACTCGCTTCGATAGAATATAGATAAGAGCGATGCTCGTAGAAATTAATTTCCGTTTGGCATTGGAACAATGGTATAGCGGATTTCAATTCGCATTGTCCGCCACTGTAAATACTAGACATTTAGGGTTTTGCAAACGATATTTTTACGATAAAAGATTATTTTATCTATTATCTTGATATATAATACAACTGTACATATTTCCGGTTTATTACTACAGAAAATAATTTATTTCAATTGGTTGAATAGATGTTTTGATTCGTACTTTATAAAGGTTGTCCAGTTCATGAAAATAAACTTGTTGCAAAAGTGAGGTATTTAAAAAAAATATTTTTTTTTCGGCTCGGTGGTAAAGACCATAAATTTGTTGAGTGTCATTGAGTGTCGTTTTTGTCCTTTGCATGTTCAGTGCCGCAGAGATTTTATAACGAAAAATTCTAACTAAACAAACTATTGGAAGTATAATTATTTAAGTTGTCAACGGTGCCACTTCTGAGACCGGAGTGTAATATTTAACATTTATAAAAAGTGTAGCTACACAAATTAACAAAAAATAAAAGTGTTGTTAAACAAATTAACAAAACATGAAGTCGGAAAGGAGGATTAAAATATAAATAATTTTAACTGAGTGCCATTTTATTAATTAATTTTTCCAATTTAAATCTATGTGAATTAGTTCATAAAAAATATAAAAAATATCAAAAATAATGACATTAAATATGGTTTTGAATTAAGGATTTAACAAAATTACTATTTAAAAATTACTACTACTAATTATATGTGATGGCAAAAGGTGTATTACCGAAACTTGTTGCACACAACACGCGGTTTGAATGAGAAGCTGCAGGAATGCCAATTCATAATGAAGGTATCAAAGTTCCAGTGAGTCTACATCTTAATCTTAACGTTGATCTGGTTTTACAAAGATTTCGGGAAATCGAAAAAAGTTCAGATGCCGTTTTTCAAAGTTAAGAGGAGCACCTTGGTCTGCATTATTATTAATAGACGGTTTGAAGAGCGGCAGATAGCAAATATATTGTAAGCCTGCCAATTAAAAACGCTTTACAGAAGAAATTCAAAATTATTGCCACTTTGCCAAGATATGAAAAAAACTGGTTCTACTGCGAAGTTGCCACTCGCATTTGATGGATCAGCTAAAACTATTAATTAAAATTTTGTTGAATCATCAATTATCAGTGGGTCGAAAGGTCGTTAAGTCAGTTTAATTGAACTACTTTTAAGATTTCGCACCCACAGAATGCTTTTCTCTGCTGACATAGAGAATTTGGATCAATAAAAATTACAGTGGGTACCTGAGAAAAGACGCGAGAAGTCAGCATCGACCCTTTTATCTATTGAAGGGTGACTTATGGAACAGCGTCTGCATCGTTTATGATAACATAGTCATTGAACCAACTAGCATCATATTACCACGACGATTACCCAGAGGCTGCAGATGTACTGAAATACGAATCCTGCATTGATGATGTACAATATTAGTTTGAAGATGATTCACATACATTCTCTGTACATGAACGCGTGAAATTGCACCTAATTTTGAATAAAAATGAATCATCTTATGTATTATTATTCAAAGTTAATTTTAGCGATCACGTACCTACACAGCGCTGTGTGTCATGTGCGGCATGTACAATTTTCCATCCTCCCTTCTATTGGAAGATTGTCGCTTACCGTATTAAAAATAAAAAATTTTTTTCAAAAACTCTGAATGCTATTGGTTTACACTGGAATGAAAGTTTACCACCCATAATTGACGAGAACTATGCAACGATTAGAACCAACATGCTTAGATTGGAAGATATCCCTTCATACGAAAATGCGTTTGAACTATAGATACGCGATGGTTATCTTTAGCACAGTCAAAACGGAAAGCGGTTAATCCATAAGGACTGCCAAGACAGAGATGGCTCCTATTAAATCGTTAAGTGTCCCACGTTTCGAACTCTTTGCTGCAGTGTTACTAACAAAATTGACGGTCTCCATACTAGCAATATTCAAGAGTCATAAAATCAGCAAGTCTCGTTTTTGTTCCAACCATAGTGCTTTGCACGATATAATCATGTCCGACAACGAACAACAGAGTTTCGTATGCCCTCCAACACACCATTCGTAATCAAAGGAGTCACGTATTTTTGAAAAACAACTTAATAGTGAAGGTTTGCAAGAAGAGAGTATAATTATTTGAGAAAGGGTAAGAAGTGCCAAAAGTAATGAGCATATTCCCACAAATATAGGATATCAGATATTACCAACCCAATTAGGTCGTTGAAACCTAAATATATTTTATTTTTTGAAATTTGGCTAATTTTGTTGGTTTGTTGTGTTTTCCGAAGTTGTAACGTTTTTTTTTGTTTTGTCAAGACACAATCAATACCGTTAACAGACTCTTAGTAAAATTATGGTGATGCAGCATATTGCCGGCTAGGTGGCAGTCATCGGGTGGGGTACTTTTCACCATTTACCAAGAACTTGAAAATGCAGCTTCTATATCGGATTTCACTATTGTGAACAAAATCTTCCGCACTCAACAATTTACCGTCAACCCTTACATGTTCAATTTTGATCAGCCATACTAGGTTGGATAACCGCACCTGCTTTGGTTATCATATCCCACACCGCCTTACGGATTTCTTCAAAATGAAATCCTCCCATGGTATGGTGGACACTCAACTCATCGTATTTAAATTTTAATTTAGTTCGACGTTTTGTTTTTTGTATTTAGAATCACTTATGCACTTGGAACAATATTCCCGAATATCATACACTTGCAAAAAAGAAACTGAACGATATCTTAATAAAAAAATTTAATTGCATGCGCACGTTAATATTATATATGTATATAAATGTATTAAATAAATTGTTACAGGCTGGCTACTGCCATCCTGCAGATTTCATCTAATATCCCGCAGAGGCCTCACACGGTGATTTTTGCCGGCTATAACTCAGGTAGAAATGCGAAGATCGTGGGGAGGCTTGCGGGTATTCTGGCTTACACCGTGATTACAGAGATTTTATAAAAGAAAAAAAAACGCAAATTATAAGTAATCATGAACCGGAGTTCCGCCGAAATTTGTCGGCCGGAACCTGAGGAACGAACAAATAAATAAAAAAAAATTATAACGGTAGGGAGGTGCCTTGGTGCACGCATCCGTCTGAACTTAAACGGTGGTAAACACCGGTTTCGAATCCGAATGCGAGCACCAAGGATGGGAATTCCCCCCTCATCATACCCAACCAAGAAAATTAGTAATTTATTTTATGTTGGAAAGTACCCCAAATGAACCGTAATAAGCAGAACAACGACGAACGGGAAAATGGAAAAGAGAATAAAAATAATTCCGACAAAATTCTTTTTTTTTTGTATATATTTGATTAAAACTTTCACCAGCTGCTCTCAAGGTCCCGCTCAGCAATCAAATCAAAATCATTACAGGGTTTATAGAAAAAAAAACACGAAGAATTTCGATAAACACGAATAACGGTCACCTAACCACCGTATTTACACCCCACGCAAGACAAAATTCAAATCTTATTGGGGTCACAAATCTTATTTCACACGTGTCCGAATAAAATTATTTTACTTTATTTAATTTATAACGATTGCCCTGCTAAATCCATTAAATAAATTTCAACAACGAATCAGGCAAAACAAAAAAAAATCGAGTTTTTGGGCGATGGCGGGAAATTTGTTTTTTCTTTATTTAAAATTATTTAGTCCACCACACAAGCCAAAAGATAGTTTTACTTTTTTTTTATTTTTTATTACCACTCAAATATAAACGTAATATTTTAAGGCATTTCACATTTTGCCATCAATTAAATTATTTAAAAACAAATTTTACTAATTTAATTCCATAAATTTTAATTTAATCTCTCAAAACGAGAGCATTTTTTAATCACACCAAATTCACAACTCGACTGATTTTATCATTCCAAAAAAATCAAAAAAAAAAAAAAATTCGCCTTCCCAATAACACGAATATTTCGTCTTGTTGTCTCCATTTTCCCTTTCATCATTTTATTTTTTTATTATATTTAGTATTGTGCCGAGGCACTTTATTGAATTTAATATAGGGGAAAATGAGACAACAAGACGAAATACTTTATATTAGAAACCAATTTTCATATCGTTGGGAACAGATGAAAATATACCAATACAACATGTACATGGTGGCGTGGTGTGTAAATACGATGTACATAATACCGAAAAAATTTAATTTTAGTGTCTCTATTACTATATAGAGGGAAATGTCATCAGTAAAAATACTTTAATGTTTCGGAGTACGAACCATGTTATGACCCCAAAAGAAGTCGTAACAAAATATATAAATATAATATAAATAATAAATAAATATAGTTTAAAAAATAATAATTGAAAATATTTTATTATTTTCTCAAGTGCTTCCAATTGAACCATTGTCCTTGAAGGGTTAAAATTTATTTTATATATGTGATAAATTAATACTTTGCCGCCCCGGTGGCAAAGTGGTCAGCATGCTTGCTCCAGCGACCGGAGGCCCCGGGTTCGATTCCCGGTGGTGATAAGGGAAATATTTCACGGCTGGTTTTAGGATCAATGAATTAATCACTCATTATCCGAAATGAAAATATAATTATGAAACTTCATTTGAGGCGGCCAAACCCTTTGCTGGGATATAGTGCCAGAGAGAGAGAGAGAGAAAGAGAGAGAGAGAAATAAATAATTCTTATAATAGCTATAATTTTTAAATAAATAATCAAATCAATATAAATATATGTATATGAAAATAAATTATAAGTTTATTAATGGTGTATAAGATAGCGGAATTTTGACAGCGGAAAATAAGAGATTACGCTACTCGCCGCAAGTGACAGCACTATCACTAAAGAGAATTTATTTTGTAATGTAATTACCAGCGGAATTTTTTTTTCATTATGTATATATTTTTACACTAAATAAAACATCTCAGCGGAATAAAATATTAGAAGTAATCCTTAAAATGGCAAGTTAATTGATCTCCGAAGTAAAGGAACTCGGTATATGAAATGTTGAAATTTAAAAATATTCCGTCTTTCCGGCATTTTTTCAACTAGTAACCAATAATTTCGGTTGTTTTTCTAATAGCTTAGGCTATACTAAGACTATAAGGAAAATTTGGGGAAAATTCATGGACTAGAATTTTTTGATTTTCTGCGGCCATATAAGTTATTTTCAGTTTTTGGCCAACATCTCAAAAACTTCCACTAGTAACCAATACTTTCGGTTAATTTTCTAATAGATTAGGTCATACTGAGACTATATATAAATTTTGGGGAAAATTCATGGATTAGAATTTTCACTAAAATTTTTTGATTTTCTGCAAATTGAATATCATAGCTCTATATCTCTCTTGTAACATTAATGCTCTTGTAACATAAAATTAATGCATATGCATCGGACAGAATTTTTCAATTATAACAAGGCAGAACTAGGTCTTAAATTCTCCGTAAAATTCAGAGCAGTTACTGAATTATTATTCGCAAAGCACCAGTTGTGTGTTCAGTTAAATGTAAAAGCTAAATAAAGTAAATACTATCATGAATCTGCATTATATGTGATTTTTTATATAAACAATTCTAGTCCATGAAGTTTCCCCAAACTTTCGATATAGTCTCAGTATAATATAAGCTATTAGAAAAACAACCGAAACTATTGGTTACTAGTGGAAGTTTTTGAGATATTGGCCAAAAACTGAAAATAACTTATATGACCGCAGAAAATCGAAAAATTTTTTGTGAAAGTTCTAGTCCATCAATTTTCCCCAAATTTTCTAAATAGTCTAAGTACAACCGAAGCTATTAGAAAATTAACCGAAAGTATTGGTTACTAGTAGAAGTTTTTGAGGTATTGGCCAAAAACTGAAAATAACTTATATGGCCGCAGAAAATCAAAAAATTCTAGTCCATGAATTTTCCCCAAATTTTCCATATAGTCTTAGTATAGCCTAAGCTATTAGAAAAACGACCGAAATTAATGGTTACTAGTTGAAGAAATGCCGGAAAGACGGAATATTGTTAAATCTCAACATTTCATATACCGGGTTCCTTTACTTCGGAGATCAATTAATTTGCCATTTTAAGGATCACTTCTAATATTTTATTCCGCTGAGATGTTTTATTTAGTGAAAAAATATATACATAATGAATAAAAAATTTCCGCTGTTAATTACATTACAAAATAAATTCTCTTTAGTGATAGTGCTGTCACTTGCGGCGAGTTATTCTCTTATTTTCCGCTGTCAAAATTCCGCTATCTTATACAGCATAGTTTAATAGTTGAAAGAAATTAATAAACATAATTTGCTAAAAAAAATGTATTCAAATGTTCATGTTATTGGTGTCGCAAATCGTCATTACTATGACACAATATTATATTTTATATTTTGCTGGGTTTGGTTGTCGTTTAGCGGTCCAAATTATTATTTTTTTAATGTGTTCAATGAGTTTTAAAATTACAAGTATAAAAAAATTACGTTTACCAAAAAAACGGATCTGAACGTCACTATATGCATATGATTATAAATATTTTGTTTTTCAATCCGTTTGTAAAATATTAATAGCACGAGAGAAAACTTATAAACACATAAATAATAAACCAAATTAATAAATAAGAATACCTTGGTAAGCGCCTCCAAAATTCAACCGGTATGAACATCAATTTGTAACGATTGGTATAGAACCCCGCTATTATGGTGTTATTAATTTATCGATTATCGATATAAACACATAGAACCATAAAATACTTCTCTTGGTATTAGTATTACCACATAGACCTTCCCCCCCTATAGGTAAATTTTTTTATTGATGAGGAGGATGACCGAAAGAGAAAAGAAAAAACGAAAAAAAAATTTCAAGTCAGTGGATAACACAGACCGCACAAAGAAAAGATAAAAACGCCAGTGAAGCGATCAGTTTTTTTTTGATATTATTTGTGTATATAAAGATAATTTAAAAATTTGTAATCAAGTCTGATTTTTGTAAACTAAATAAATATATGAATTATAAAAGAAACATAAATAAATATAAGAATTATAATAATTAAATTTAATAAAGTTTAATAAAATTTAAGTTTATCAAAGTTTTAATTATTAACCAGTTCTATAAAGATAACAATTATTAAATTGTGGATTTATGGCTTAAGCATCATAAACGCCATGAACGATTTTTGAATTGCAAAAATAAAAAAAAAAAATAAAAAAAAAATAAAATTTAAAAGGTGGCACTTGGTGGAAAGCCAAATAAAGTTATTTTTGGTTAATTAGTAATTAACCAGTGCTACGGTTAAATTCTTCACGTTCACACTTCTTCATATCAGTTAGCAACTTCGAAAATCATACCAACAACAAATTGAGCTTAGCTGTATACGGTTCGCCTTCGTAGTTTATGTAGCAGCCAAATATTAAAAAAATTTATGAAGGTTGAGTGTGCAAGAGCACGCAACATCTCGGGGATCGGTACACACGAGGTCCTACACGCGAGCAGTCTACAAGCAGGCGACATTTCTTGCGGGAAAATCGAAGCGGCCTATGATATCAGTGCATCGGCAATGGTTATCTCGACTTCTATCACGACCTATTGGAAGGATTAAGGTATCTACCAAACTAGAAATTTTCTTTACATTTTTTTTTAGTTTTATTGAGTAAAGTAGCGTTCGTTAACCATATTGTAATGATCGTGTCTTTTCATTGAGGTTTTTACTTTTTTTTTTGGTTAGTTTAATATTTAAATTCCGTCATTTCTTTTTCTTGATCTTAAATATAATTTCTTGTGCCTACTGTTATCTAGTATTAAGATTCTAACGGTTAGGATAATTCGAGTTTTTCTATTATTTTTTTTTTTGGTTGTTGTTGAATCAAGAAATGATTTGGTAAATTAAATCTAATTATGGTGATGTGAGAGTTAGGAGGGTGGATAAACGTATCGTAAGTCAGATGTAAATATTGTGCTTTGCCAAAACCGCTTTTGACCAATGAGCCCCCCTTACCGACGAGTAGGCCCGAAAACATCTGACGGGTCAAAAGTAGGCAAAGGTCACAAATTGACCGCCAACACTTTGTAATTTGTAACCCAGTTTTTGTGCACCACATAAATATTTGTTCTTTTTTCTTGGTTTTAACTTATTTTATGTTTTTATTTATTTTTTGTGTTATTACTTTTTTGTTAAATATTTTAAAACACTTTGAACAGCTATGTTAATTACTTGATGCGTCTAATCACATAATGACCATACCAATTCAATTTAATAAATTTTCTTTAGCATGGAGGGGAAATTAAAAAACTTGCTTCTCCATCTACTATTATAAAATTGTATAAAACAAACTTGATTGTATAGGAGTTGTGCGTTGTCGTAATTACATTTAGTACACTACGCTACTAGAGTATTAATTGAATTGTTGTGTGACAGGAATTCTGTGTGATTTTCAGGATTTGCCTAGTTTAATGATACAAAATTAATAATCTGTAACAGCGGGCTGTTACAAAGTAAAATCCTATTGTCTGTAGTCCACAGAAATTGAACTTTATTCGCGGTTTTGAAGAGCCATACAGCACGAAATAGTTGAAGATGCCTTACCGTAAAGTAATCCCGAAGATCTGAACCGAGAATAGATCTTTGAATAACTACATTTTTGTAATATTTCTTGTTTGGCTTTTCTAGATTTAAGTTTAGCAAGAATAAAATTTTATGAATTTGTGGGTGTTTTATTTTCTGGTTGAGGCTTTAATTTTTCAGTAAACTGTGCATTGTTTTATGCTTCCGAAATTGTAAATATTTTTTTGAAGTTAATGTTGATTTTTTCTTGAAAGCCCAGCACACCAAGTGTGGTAAGATTTTTGACGCATTTTATTCCTTGGTGGAATACCTTTATTTTTCCTTTACCATTTAAAGTTGAGTCAGCAACAACAACAATTTTAGATACCTTTAAATTTTCTTTTACAAGTTATCTATTTTTTATTTTTCGAGTTTTGTTAAGCGAAATTTCAGAAGGGATACATGTCACTTTTATTTTTAAATTTAACCTCAATTTCGATCAAGATGGAATCACGCATCTCATTTTAGTGATATTACACTCAAAATGATACGTCACTGAAATGATAATATGTAATAGTAACTTTAGAGTTCTATGTTAGTTCGTTGGTTAACATATGTATGAACCCTTCCATCTTATTCTTTTAATTACGACGGTACATCGCTTTGAACATAACGGCGTATCCATGTGGTATTCTGAACAACTCTAATGCATGTTCACGATTCATCCTCGCTTTGCACCGATAACGATCGAGTAAGTGATACTCTATGACTTACAACTTAGTAAAATTTTGTGCCATTCCGCAGTGTCCGATACATACCTACATTCAATATTGCATGAACATTTGGCCGTCAAAAAGATTTTTTCGCGTTGGATCGCACATAATTTGACAAACGTTCAAAAAAGACTCGTGTTAATTGGCTGAAAGTATTGTTGAAAAATATGATCACAGTGCCTCAGGTGATGAATCTCGGATCTAAGCATATGATCCCGAAACCAAACCGTCGTCGGAATGGGTGTTCAAATATAAGTCAAATCCAACAAGAATTGTTCGTCCACGAAGCAGTTTCAAGTAAATGAATGCCTGTTTTTTACGGAAACAATGATCATGTCGCAACCGTATTCGTATATTTTACCATACAAATAACCACCCAAATTCATCAGGGTATTCTCCAAGCCTTTCTGAGCAAATACTTAGAACTTAATATTTTATCTAAACTTACGGGAAACTACCAAAATCCGGACCAACAGTTGGCATTTTAAGGAAATAGTTATTTGTTTGAGTTGAAATATATTGTTCGAGCATTTTCGATCTGGGAGCAACATTTGAAGAGAAAAATTTATCTTTCTAAAATACTCCAATCATCATGGAAATCCGCAGAAGATATATTCATGATAGAAAAAATGTCCCAAGTGACTTAAGGTAAAAATAATTTTCTGCATAATTGGTCAGTGTTTCAAAGAAAATTTTCATGACGATTGGAGCATTTTTGATGTAAATTCGTTAAGACCTCCACTATATTAGTCACTATATTAGTGGCAAGAAAGAAGTGCGCTTTTCAAGAGCAATTTTCTAGAAATAATCATGTTTGCTATAGCAACAATTCTGGTGGTAAGATAGTAGATTTTTTCCATTATAAGATTTTAGTGTTCCCTAATTTCATCTTTCTCAAATGACTTGAGACATTATAATTTTACTGAAATTTGGGAAATATGCTCCTGAATTACTTTGCCATAATTTGAAATTCTGAAAAAATCTACTTCCTTCTATAATTTATAGATCGATCTGTCAAACATATGTAATAGTTGCCCAACGTGTTGGCAGAATAGATGGTCTTGGCTTCACTAGGAAGATTGTTTCTATTTGATTCGATCTCCAAGCCTCCTATTTTAAAAATTAATCTCTTCATTTTCTTGCGGAATTCTACTGAGTGAGTTGGCTACTACATTGGCTTTGTTGTGCTTGTTCGATGCATTCGAAATTTTCTAATTCCAAACGCCATCATTTTGGATTTTTTTTTCAAATGTTTGATGAATGTGAGGGGTTTGTGATCCATAAGAAGCGTAAATTTATTTCCATAAGGATAGAGTTTATATTTTCTTCTGTCAAAATAATGGCCTAATGCTTATTTTCATAAGGTGCGTATTTAGTTTCACTGCGGTTCACAGTTCTGGACGCAAATGTAATTGATCTTTCTGAGCAGTCCATTCCACACTGCCACCAAGCACGATATTGCACCATATCACGCGGATAAAAAATTTATAAAATACAATTTTTAATTTAATTAAATATTTTAAATAATAAATTTAATAATAAATAAATAAATTTAAATCATAATCGGGTCATTTTGAATATCAAATTGTAGTCGAATGAATTCAAAATACCCCTTATCGGCAGTGCGCAGGCAGTCTTTTTATGAAAAGATTTACCCATTTAGATTTGTTGTAATCATTATTTCAAGCCTAACCTTGTAAAATAAGCGGTTTTCCCTAAACTGTTTAATATTACCTCAAGATCTACAGCAATCATGAAATATACACACCTCGAGAATTTTGGAAATTTACCATTTGCTATATATCGCTGAAATCAAATAATGTACCATAGTTTTTAAAAAAATTCCTGTCTGTGTGTGTTTTCATGCAGACTAAATTTTTGGTGGTTCTGTGCAGCCCATATGGTGGCTACAAAACTTGATATTCATTTTTCTCTAAACGATATACATTTCGAAATATTTGCAAAACTGAAAAGTTACTATCCATACTACTTTCGGAGGACTGATTTCGGCCAAAATCACTGGGATCTCCAAATTTATGGAAAAAGCTTAAGATAAAGTTTCATCCCGATCAATCAAACAATTTGTAAAAAACGAAAAAGGTACTATGGAACCGGTGAAACAATTTAGGCCAAAAACCACTAGGATCTTCCAATTTATTGAAAAAGCTTTATAGTATGAAATTTTACCACCATCATTTAATCTACTTGGGCGTTAGAGAAGCTAAATACATTTAGTCCGCAGTCTGCACAACACCACATACACACAGAGGATTTAAAAAAATATTTTATTTTCCGTTCGGCGAATTACAATTTTACAAGTCCGGCATATTTTATTAACTGCCATTTAGAAAACTTATTTAAATCTTGTAAGTTTCGTAAATGAAACAACGCTTCTATGGGATGAAGAAATACGATTTTGTTTGGTATGGTAATTTAAAATTTTTTTTTCTTAGTTTTGTGTCCAGAACGAAGCAATTTTTACAATCAAAAACCCACTAACATTTATTTCGATATTAACTGTTGATACCAATTAAAAGGAAGTCATGTAAGAGCTTTATATGTAAATTTCAACTCAAGAATCTTATGTAACACTGTAAATGTTTCGAAACCCCTTAATTACTACACCCCGAATCTCAGTGCACCATAATTCAAAATTCTCGTGTTTTGTTTAAGCTTAAAGTTCCATATATACATATTTCAAAAACAATCTCGTTACACAACAACAAAAACATCCAAAAACTTTGTTATGTGAACTCGTAAATTAATCTTAAATTTAATTTTACATAAAATAAACATTCTTAACCAAACAAAAAATAAAAAGCACCTGCCCTCAATAAAAAGAGCTTTTTAATTAATTTTTTTTTTGTTATTCCAATATTTTGTATGTATTGTGCTTTCGGTTTTTACGGATTTTAACTTTATGTATAGCGTACGTCCCAAAAAGGATTCAAAGATATCAAAAAATCGTTATTTGTTTGTTTTTGAACTGTCCTTCCAGGTGTAACGGGAATGCAAGCCCGATTTAAGCATCGACAATTTACAAATTTTTTCTCCGGTTTGTGTTATTTTTTTTTTTTTTTTGGACGACCTATCTGAAATTAAAAATAACAAAAATTAATTTTACTTTAATTTTTTTATCACACTTTACCATTGTCCGCATATTACACGTATACCCCTTGAGAGAATTTAGTCATTGGATTTTCTATTAATTATATCGAAAAGTTTATCTGAACATCAAAATTTATTTTTTTTTTATTTTATTTTCGACAGAGATACACCACAAAACCAAAACTTAATTAAAATTTTATTTTTGGGAAAGTGGGTGTTACAATTTATTTTCCACACAACAACTAAAAAATAGAATGAAAAATTTTTGGGGTGTACACTCACATACGTACATGAATACTGTTGTTCTGTTCATTAAACAATAAAATATAAAAGGAACTGAAAAAATATCAAAGATTTTATCTTAATTTTGCAGCACCACCCGAAATAGCACAAATACACCGCAAATGGAATCGAATTTATCGTGCGCCCAGTAATTTGTTATTGTGTTCAAGATAACATAAAGAAAATCTAATTCGAGGATATTTTCGTGATATATTTTCACTCTTATAGATGGTGTCTAGTACAGTGCGATATTGTGGTGGTATTTAATACACTTAACCCTACAAGCAGCTCGAAATTTTTTAATTGAAAATCTTTTCAGCTTTGATTTTTATTTTTTCGTAAATTGATGCTGTTCATTCAATCATTCAACCATCAATCACTGCTATTTAATTTACAGACATATCCGGTGTACGATGATTCGGGTTGGTTGGGTGATTGTTTGATTAATTTTAAATGTATTGATTATACGAAGTTAACGAATTTCGTTGAAAGGGATATGATTGACAGGAGTTACACAAAAGTTAAAGCTTGTAATAGGTCGATCAAATTAATCGCAAAACTCACATTAAGCTATTGGGTGATATACTTAGTAAAATTATTCATGAAAGAATTTTTTGAATGAAATATGACAAAAATTACAATTTTTTTTAGCTTCTGGCATCAAGCGTGTGAATAATGATGAAAACACTAAGAAAGTTGTGAATAGTTCTCAAAATAAAACTTGCCAAGAACAATTGGAAATTCACACATAAAAATAACGGTTGTTTATCTTCTGCGATCATAACCTCACTAGTGACAAGTGCTCAGTTTGGAAGAACCAGTTTAACTATTCCAGCCAGCATGCTTGTGCCCCATTCCTGTCATCCAGTACTGCAGTGATCATTCACGATAACCAGCCACTTAATTACATAAACAGTAGAAAGACAATTGCACCTTAATCGAGGATAGAATGCTGTCGATCTTACAATAATACCAATAATCCAATAATTGCCCCAGGATCTCAGAATTTGATTTCACATTATCGAACCTCAATATTTTCAGCGGTAAAATCGACATGAAATGACCGTGTCAATCACATTTGTGTATGCGATGTCTTAATAGGTCCAAAGTGTAATACACCGTACAACGATCTTAAAAAAGTTATTTTAAAATGGTAGTGTAGCTAGATATGTGGTTTAAAGTCATCACAGTAACGTAGATGATGAATTTTCCAAAACGATTTTAATAAAACGAACACTAATTTGTGCTCAAGAGGAGCTAAACTATGAGTACGTTAAACACAACCAAATTTGCGGAACCTTAGCACGCGGCTACATGAAAATATGTCAAAATCTCATGTCATTGAGGGTTGATGAAATGCACAAATCGAATTTTTTAATTTTATTATATGAATAACCGACGCGAGACGGATTTTAAGATGTTGGAAAAGTTTTATACTAGGCCCCAGGTTTTGAAACTACCGTTAAAGCCATGTCAGAAAAATTTATTTGGACCGATAACAAGAGATGACCAAATATTGTCTGGCCTGCCAGAAATCAAAAGTTAATCGGCCTACCACTGGCTACATGTAGATATCATCGGTATATTACCAGAATACGAGAGTCAACGTTACTGTGTAACCACTATATACCGCTTTATGAAATGGACAGAGCAGCACCTATTCCAAACATCGAAGCAGAAACTGTAGCCGCTGCAGTATATTTCATGCAAGTGGATCTCCCGTTTTGGTGTACCTGCCGTTATTGTAATAGATCAAGGAATGCAATTCGAGTAGTTATTTAATGAGTTGGATCTATGATTTTATCGCTATCAAAAAGGTCATCGCTAAACAGATTTAGGTCTGTGTTTAATTCTTCAACGGTATCACAGTATACTCTCGATAACGCGTCTGCTACGACATTCTCGGAACCCTTTTGGTGTATGATCTGAAAATCATAACCCTGTAGTTTCAGGCTCCAACGGGCGAGGCGACCACTTAAGTCCTTCTGCTGCATCAACCACTTGAGGCTGGCGTGGTCCGTTGTAAATCGGTACCCCTCAATGTATGACCGAAATTTTTTTATACTAACCACCGCCGCCAAGCACTCAAGTTCGGTTACCGAATAATTACGTTGAGCCTGATTTAATTTTTGGGACATATAAATAATTGGTTTTTCGTTGCCTTCGGTATCTTTTTGGAACAAAACGCTACCCAATCCCTGGGTGCTTACATCGCATCGAATATAAAACTCCTTCGAAAAGTCAGGATTGTGAAGGACTGTTGCACTACATGTCTTTTAATTTGTGGAACGCCATCTCTGCATCGTTAGTCCATACAAATTTTACACCTTTCTGTAACAAATTTGTAATCTGTGCAGTTATTTCGGTATATTTTGGAATGAACGGGCGATACCAACCGACCATTCCAAGAAACCGACGCCTCTGTTTTACCGTGGTTGGATTTGGAAAATTTCGAATAGCTTCCACTTTTGATGGATCTGTTTTAAGCCTCTGTTCTCCTACTATAAACCCCAGATACCTCACAAAATTACTTTTCTCTACATTTATCGTTAGTCCAGCTGCCGACAATAACTCAGCAACGGTTTTCAACAGTTCCAGGTGTTCGTCGTATTCCGCAGAGATTATCAGTAGATCGTCTAAGTAGACAAATACTTTATCTTTTAGTCTGTGCGGAATAACTCGATCCATCAGTCTGCTCATGGTTTGTGGCGCGTTACACAACCCAAACGGCATGACGCAGAACTGACAGAGAGGACGCCTTGGCTCTCAGAAATACCTCTCCAGAAGGCATGTTTGAGGTCTATAGTAGTTATATATCTATAGTATCTTGGAGCCGTCCTAATAGGCCATCAATAATTGGGAACGGGTAGGCTTCTTTCTTGGTAACTAGATTGAATTTGCGAGAATCAAGGCAAAGCCTCATTTTGCCATTAGATTTAAGGAACGAGCAGTATAGGACTGCTCCAAGGACTAGAGCTCTCTTCTATTACGCCCAAGGAAAGCATTCTATCTATTTCTTCGACTAACGACTGTATGGCAGGTGACACTGCGTGATACCTTTGTTTGATGGGAGTAGCACTATCGACGTCAATTATATGCGTTACTAAGTGCGTTCTGCCTCAAGTTTTCCCTGTTGGCAAGTATTTAAATTATGTTTAACTTTTTCTGGTCTATGGCCGTCGGAATTGGTTGATAATTCAGAGACGATCTGTGGAGCTATTCCAAATGTTGTCCAGAAATATATCTTAATATACTTCTGAACGGAGAAAAGAAACAACGCAAAATGTTATGGGTTCAGTTTTTCCCAAGTACGTAACAGGCAAGGTAAGATACCCTAAAACTTTATTCATTGAACCGTCTGCAGTTTGTATAGTCGAATTGACTTTTTTCAATGGAATGCCAAAATTTTGTAACAACTTTATCTTTAATACGAATTTTGTAATACGGACGAGAGTCAGTTCCCTTAAATTCAGTGAGGGTTGATACGAGTATACAGCAGTTTTGACTTATATATTTTTTGTCTTTTCAATAGAGAACGATTCTTACCAAGCGTTGGTTGACTGTAGTGATGGATGGTAAAATATCTAATCTTGTGTTCTGAGGTGCTAGTTGAAGGTTTCTGGGGAATTTAGTTTTCTCCGAACGCGGTTCTCCATGTTTGAGTGCGTCCGGACATACATTTCCCGATCGTTTCTTCTGGCAAGGGTAACAGTCATCGATATTTTTTAGTCAGCCAATCCACAGCCGTAGCAGAACATAAGATTTCTCTCCATTGGACATTTAGTGAAGGCGTGTCCAATATCCTTACAATTTCAACAAATAATAATAATACTGTTTCGGCGTTCAAAAGCGTTGATTTGATGCTCGTTGTCATCACTTTCTTGTGTGGAATTTTCACTTTCTCTAGTATACCTTGTATGTTCCTTAGAAAATTTATTTTGAATCTTTGGTTTCAAAATCGAGATCCCTTCTACTATACGTACTCGCTTGTTCCGAGATTCAATTAGTTTTCGTGGGTCGTAGCCTGATGTGTACCATAGCTTCTCATAATTAGCACAAACCTTACGCAAATCTTCGAAGTCATCGAAATTTTGAGTGGCTTTATTTTGAGTGGCGTATTTAAGCGCAGGATTCATGTTATCTACCACAATTTCAAAACTTTCTTCTTCAGGGAATCTCTAAAATAAAATCATTGAACGATTCTTTAGTTTCCTGCATTCTACCACGTATGTGCCATCGTTGTGCTCGCTCACTCTCTAAACTGCTAAATCGCTCCAATAGTGCCGACTTGAGTTGTCACCAAGACGCATTTTTACTCTTTCGGATAAAAACAAAGTACCATTTTTCTGCAACATCAGACACAAAGTTCCTCATTAAAGTCACTAGTTCCCTTTTCGGTATATTGTCTTGATAGGCATGCTCTTCAAGCCACATGATAAAATCTTGCACATTATGGATCCCTCTACTACCGACTTTTCCACAAAATGAAAGTTTCAATTTGGTAGGATCAGTTCATTTATTGTTTAGTGCTTAAAAGACTCGCGATTATTTCTCCGACGTATACGCGAATGATTTTCTGGGGAAGAATCCGACCTACTTTCATGTCCACTTTCAACACGGATAGTTCGCCTACGATTTCCTGATGTCCTCGGTTTCGATTGGTGCGTCTGATGAGAGGTGGTTGATCTTGGTATTTTTGACTGCCGATTTAAACACTTTTCTGTCATTTCTTCTATCTTCTTAGAAAACCTATCTTGATCTTCTAATCTGAATGACTCGGAATGCAAAGCATCGTTCGAGGTTGATGGTTTGTTGGGATCGTCTTGTGTATTTGTTTGGCTTTTTGAGTCAAACCTCTTTAAATCGCGAGGACTTATCATCATATTATCATTCATTGTTTCTAATTGCGCTTCAATTTCATCAAATCTTGATGCTATAAGATTCAATTCTTCCTCGGGAGTGTAATATGCGAAAATTTTGGCTTTAAGGAAGAATTTTTAAATTCTTTCTGAATTAAATCACACAGTTTCACATCTACACCCACTTCCAAGGGCGATAAGTTACGAACAATACATATTCAACCCTTAGCTCTTCGGCAGATAAACTTTCCGTTAATAATTTAAGCTCCATAATAACGACACGGTAATGATTAGAGGACAACCGATAAACCAAAAGAAATTTAAGAAACGTAACTACAGCAGATGCTATTGAAAAGATTTATGAAAGATAACACAAAATTGTAAATATCAGTTTGTCAGTAATTAACAGCAATTGACTAATACATCAACGCGATGTCAACTAGTAATTCAAGCGTAACCTTTTAAATTTTTAGTACAACCCCAAAAAATGAGAAAGGCACTAGTATGTGGCACAAACAGATCAAATTTAAAAAAAAAAATATTTAACCAACAAAAAAAAATAAACTAGAAATATCAAAAAAAAAAAATAAAATAATTGAAAATTCTTAAACGTCACGTAAACTTTAATTAAATTCAAAGATGAATTAAATTTAATTTGCAATCACAAAGTATTCTTTGATATACAATAAGTATATGAATGAGATGATAACTTGGTATATTTTGTTTAAGTTACCACAATTGCTTAATCTATTTTTATTTTTCTTCATTTGCTTGTGGTAACTTGGTATAAGGAAACCATTATAATCAAAACAAATCAATCAATGAACCAACTTAAAATATATACAAAATCTACTCAAAAAAAATAAAATATTGAATTTAAGCGATTGAAGAGAAATTGCTTCATTTATCGCAAACGAGGAATTCGAATTCATCGAATCATCAACCGAATAACGAATAAACTAATCGTCTATCGTCATCAAAGGCTAAACGAATACCGGCTGAATAAAAAAATAAAATAAATTGATTGAAATTTAAATGTAAAATTGCAAAAAGGAAATTATTTGAATTAATCGATGAGAAATTAACAAAATATAAATACAAGAGAACCGATTTACCGATTTCACAATCGATTATATTTTAGCTTTGCCAATTGTCAATTATGATTTACGCCATGTTCTATTGCAGTTTAAAAATTAAGAGTATAAGAGTAGATTATAAAAAAAAATAGCGTTACTGTAATAAAAAACAAAATGACCTCATGGGTAAAGGTTCAAAGTTAAGAGTAATCCACCGCAAGCGAGCTTAAGCGGTAAAAAACAACTCTGAAAAACCATTACATGGTGAAGCCACGCGGATTCCTTGTTAGGGTTACCAAATATTCATTTACCGAATAATGCAATTACGATAAAACTACATTATTTTTTATTTGACCCTAAAAACCGGTTCCTGTTTCAGCGCCATTTGTAACGTTTTGGCTTGGGTCCATCCGACGCTCCATGACACACTTTGTCTATAACGGATAGCTGACAGTTGCTAGGGAAGGTACTTGTTATTCAATTGGGCGTCGGAAGCCATTATAAAATTAAAAAGTCGGATGCCATTAAAAAAACTTAAAAAAAATATTTAGTGTGTCTACATGATTAAAATGGTTCCATTTTATTCCACTACATCCAAGCTCCTCTCATTAAAACATAAGTTTAATCATTACAGAACGAAAATTAAACGAAATGCGCAGAATGCTTACTCATGATCAAAACTCATTACGGGTACTGTAGATACAGTATACTTATTTCCAAAAAAAAATCGTTAACCAAAACAAAAATAATTTTCAAAACAGAAATTAAAATCCATTCAGAAATTAAAATCTCAAAGCTAAGTGAAAAAAAATACTCTTTATGAATTAAACGCTAATAAACAACAATAAATTTAAAATTTTGTTTTGATATCCCTTTAAATTTATTGTTGTTTATTAGCGTTTAATTCATAAAAGTATTTTTTTTCCACTTAACTTTGAGATTTTAGTTGCTTTCCAATCAACCACCGCAAGTACTTATAAGCACTTATGGTTTTTGTCTTTGCTAAATTAACTACTCACAACTGCTCTACCATTTTATTATGAGTAGTTGAAAGCAATTACGATAAATTTGTCCGCTAGGTGATTGTGTGTAGTATTTTTCTGTCAAAAATATAATTGAATCCGTGGTTCCACACTTTGATTCTTTGGTCGTGATTCTTTCCTCGTTCCCTTCACTTTCACCTACAAACTAATTTTTTGGCAGGGAAATTCTTGATTCTTTTTTCAGCAAATTTTTTTTTTGATTCAACCGATTCTCGCAAAACAACAAAAATAAATTTTTCAAGGACACCTTGTTTATTTGTCGTTTTTGGGTTAATTTTAGTTTAATTTGCACTTCCAGTGCAAAAAATATATTTTTTCAACCAGGGAAGCAGTTTTCGCAGCAAATAATAAACATTTTTTACAATACGAATAAATCAAAAAACATAATTTTACGCTCATACATAAAAAAAGAAACGTGCAAAGAAATCAAATGTGAACGGCGATTGATTTTTTGAAATCATTGAATCACGACCAAAGAATTAAAGTGTGGCGAGGCTCAATGTCGCATGTGAAGCGCTAATAAAATTTCGGTATAGATATTTTTTATTAAAAAGTTATCACAAATAAACTACACATTTGTAGATTATGTTTTGCTTTTGTAATTTTTTGTGCTTTCCAATCGATACTTTAGCCAATACACATTTTTTGCACTTACAAGTACTTGCGGTGGTCGATTGGAATGGATTTTAATTTCTGTTTTGAAAATTATTTTTGTTTTGGTTAACAATTTTTTTGGAAATAAGTATACTGTATCTACAGTACCCGTAATAAGTTTTGATCATGAGTGAGCATTCTGCGCATTTCGTCTAGTTTTCGTTTTGTAATGATTAAGGTTATGTTTTGAAGTTTTTTTTTTTCTAAATGAGATGAGCTTGGATGTAGCGGGATATTATGGAACCATTTTAATCATGTGGACACACTAAATTTTTTTTAAAAATTTTTTGTAATAATGGCTTCCGACGCCAAATTGAATAATAATTACCTTCCCTAGCCACTGTCAGCTATCCGTTATAGACAAAGTGTGTCATGGAGCGTCGGATGGAGCCAAGCCAAAACGTTCCAATTGAATAATAAGTACCTTCCCTAGCCACTGTCAGCTATCCGTTATAGACAAATTATATCATGGAGCGTCGGATGGACCCAAGCCAAAACGTTACACACTTCGAATTTATCCGACCATTCCCAAAAGCTGACCGTCGCCGTGATAAATTATTCATCGACAAGGAGAGTTAATAAACCATTTCAACTACCATACGAGGGTCCATACTTGGTCATCAATAGTGCTGAGAAAATTTTTTACTCTAGAAATTTGAGGCAAAATTCCTATGTACCAGATTCTAAATAAAATTTTCAATAGTCCAGTTCAGTTTATCAAAATTTAAGCGGAAACGATGATTTTTGACATATAAAAACTGTTTTTCAACAAAAAATTGGCCCAGCTTTTCTGCCAATAAATTTGAAAGGGTAAATTGTGTTGTCGCAAATTGATAGAGAAGCAATAAATGTAATGATTTCACTAACGGTTCTAGTGGTATGGCTAAAAATAGTAAGTTCAATAAATCAAGATCTGTAACTTCCCGCTCCAAGTCCGTCCCACCTGAAGCTTGAGTAATGATAAGAAAAGTAGCTCTACTACTATCGATGCCAAATGATTCGGCGAAAGACATGTCAAAGAACTCTACATGTAGTGGATTATCGAATAGTGACCATGCCATTTCATTTACTTGCTTTATTACCTTCGATAGTTGTGGGGTTGATCCGTCAGGTTGCCTTAAAAAATTGGCACCAGCATTATGTGCAGTATAAAATTGTGTGCATCTAATAGTTGATGTAGAAATATACCAGTTGGGTAGGCATAACGGATATACCTCCGGGTGCACGGGCGAGTAACCAATCGGAGGTCTTATGAACTCCTTGATTTCCGGTACCCGGTCACCTCCGTGGAGTAGGCGCCATTTAGTGCTTGGGGTTGAAATTTATTGCTTTGGTTTCTAAATTCCTAAATTGATACTAATTACTGATTGCTACATTTTTCAAGTTTCTGTGAAAATTTAGAAATGTGCAAACACAAAGTGTAAGAAAAATAGGGCAAAACAAATTGAGCCCAGAAAATTAGTAGATTTTACTTTGCGATTGTGGTATGCCTTTTCCATCGATTTGAATTTTTTTTAAATCGTATGGGAAATTGCTTACGATTTAGCCTACTTTGATTGAAACTCAAAAATGACATTATAAATGTCACTGAAATTAAATGTCACTGAAAATCAAACCAACAGCAATTTTCAGATTTAGTTTTTGCCTTCAAAGTTTGTAAGTAAAAATGTTTTTTTCTACGTATATTTGCATATTTCGTGATTTTATTTATATTTCAATTTTATTTTAAACAAATACAAATATTTATGTCGCTTTTATAGTTTGAAATAAACCACTTTTAACATTTTAGTACAAACCTGTAGTACTAAAAATTGGATTGGATTTACGTAAATCCAAACTCATTTTGAATTTAGATGAATCAATTTGGGTTAACTTTTAATGCGATTGTTGTTGTAAATGACCAGTGCAATACGCTAAATGTCTGGCAATTTTTTGTCACATTTTCAAAATATTGCTTGATATGCGAATCAAATTTTAGAATTCACAAATATTTCGTCATTTTGCAGGTGTTCAATTTTTAGTACAAATTTAATAAATGGTTGCATTTGTCATTTGTCGCTTGATCAGATTCTAGCTCCATATGGTTTTAAATTCAAAAGTGTTGACGGGACAATTCACAAGCAAAACGTAATGAAACTATAGAACCCGTACCTGCACCTCAACAACCAATTATTGTGACAGGAATTACATAGTTTGCGAATATCCAAGCTTTAATAAAATCGATGTTTACAAACGACTATAGGGGAGTGGCACTAAACAGTCTTGTTTGGAAGATGGCTGTCACTTGTATATCCCGGAGAATAAGTCCATAAATTCTCATTTATTTGCACTGATTTGCTATGCGGTTAGTGTGTCCTGGCTTGCCTCATGCAACACGTCATGGAAGACTTTCTCAACGAAAAAGCCTTTGCCGTGCAAAAAGCATTAATTGTTCGCCCAATCCTTTGCGATACTAGAGATTTGGTTTTCTTTCTCGCCACATTTTTCTATTTCTTGCTGAGTGGCTTATATCTCGTCATTTTGGTGGCCGCGTTGAACTCGATGATTTAGATGACCCTTTTCACATATCACTGACGCTTTCAGTGAACTAAAAATAAAAATAAATATTTAAATTTGGGGAAATGCTGCAGCAACTAGCTTTAAATTTGGCAGAGCCTAAACAATTGCCAAACTCAAGTGAAAATACCCCTTATATTTTCATCGTATGTACATGAGGCATTTGCACTAGATGTAAATTTACAAAATCCATAGCCACAAAAAAATACTTAAACAAGCGCAAAATGGTTACAACAGTCTCTCACGAACCCGTGTAACCTTGAACGAAAAAAGGCAGAAACCGTAATATTTATGTGTATCATTTACGCAAAAAAGGTTATAAACTAAAAGAATCTTAATTTAAATTTGTAACAAAACCGGTCCAGATCAGTTTTCTAAAATTTATGCGTGAATGACGATTTTTGACAAAAACTTTTTGTCTAGAAAAAATCGGCGTTTCTACAACCCAGACGGATTGAATCATCGGGATGAAACTTCATATTGTTGCCCTTGTCCTTTTTCTGAAATATAAGCTGGAATAATGAATTTTGTGGATTATACAAGAAAATTTTTATCACAAATCTGATAGGTTCAACTTTTCGTTATTTCTAATTTAGTGAGGTGTATTCGAGATTTATGTACATTTGTCGTAAAAGAAAGTAGGGTGTTTGCCACAACAATTACATTCCTCCACTTTTTATAAATTCCAGCTAGTTTAAATAAAGATAAGTGGCGTTTTGATTTATTTATATAATCGGGATGTATGAGAGGCAACAATTCCGGCGTATGGCCGCTAATGTGTGACTGCTTTAGTAAATCCTAGCCAGGTCCCAGTTTGCTGGAAGATGCATACTGCCGGATCTCGTTTTTCTTTCACTTTACAATTAGTTTCCATGCTGCTGACATGAGGCCACCAAAACTTGTACTAACCAAAGCAACGATAGCTTGACGTTGATGGTGAAATTGTTGTCGTAATATCTCTCTGTACCACTCCAATAAATATTTCATTGGAGTAAACTAGCAAGCATAAAAAAATTTTATGGTAAACCTCAAACGTAAATTAAATATTATTATTGGTTAAGTGCCTTTAATACTACAAAAATGAGATCATTTGCTCCAGACATAAAAATAAAAAAAAAATTAAAATTTATTTAATTGAAATGTAATCAGATTTAAAAATAAAAATGATTTCTTGGTAGACAGGCCTATCTTGGCACAAAGCACATACACCAACAATCATAATATTTATTTAATACATTATCCTATACCTATAAAGCAATTAAATATTAAATTTAAAAATTAATTTATACAAAATTTTATTACATGATTTATTTTATGCCTGTAGCAAAATTTAAAATTACCTATTTACAATATTTGATGAATAAAGAATTACCTAAAAGTTTATGTATATAGGATGGTATGCATTATAGCAATATCAACATAAAAATTTATAAAATTTTAATTGAAGAACATGCAACATCATATTACATTTAATTTTTAGATAATAAAATATATTTTTTGTAATATTATCTTTATAATTATATTTTAATATTATAATTACACATGATACGTATATTTTAAAGTGCCTGTATCAGCTTAATATTGCTTGATGCGCGATAAACCATGCTAAACTAAACTGGACAACGAAATTTATCTCTCATTTTCCACTCAATTTAAATTTCTAATTAGTTTCTGTTTCAATAAAAAACCTCTTAAGTTGTTTAGAATTGGGTTAGACTTTTCACTACACAAGATGAGTATATAACAGCGAAAATAATTTATTAGTAACGATTACTGGAGTGCGACAATAATCTCTTTACGCTTGAAGTTGAACTGTGATTAAAGGCGTACACACAATTAATTACAAAACTAATTTTCGATTTCAATTTAATGACAATTATTTCCAAGTAAAATTACTTAAAAACGAAAATTCCCATTTTCAAGGCAGTTAATTAAAAATTAGATTGAACGAAATAATTCAAATTAATTAAATTGCTGAGTTGTATTTTATTAAATAGATTTTTGTAAATCGTAATGGATTAAATTCAGGAAATATAATTTAGCATTTTCTTTGAATTTAAATAACAAGAATTGATTTGTGTGCTACCTTTCGTAGATGTGTTGCGTGCTGTAATATGACTCACATCCTGAGGATTACGGTTCTTACTGCAAAAGTTATTTTAGTAAATGGAGGATTATGTATAGGAACATAATGTGCACTTAGAAATTTATTTAGAATTCTATCTAATTTTTTTAGAAACATTTAACATTTTCAGAAAATACATTGAGGCGGGATATAAACGTTTGCGATTAGCAATCGTAGCAATCGACAATTCTAAAACAAAGTGGCGAGTACATGTTACGCAGTAAACCCAAGCCTTTAAGAAAGTACAACATCAGCGAAAGAACGAATTGCGTGATTTACGGATCCTGATAGAATATGATTCTTAATATGTAGAAGGCCACATCCTAGTCAATTTAAATTGCGATCTCGGTCACGAGCATACTAAAGATATGATTAATCCTATCGTATTATAATGCGATGTTGTCGTCGATTCCTATAAGCCAATTTCGATTTATAACCATTTGCTCACTGTCCTGATCCAACTGATTCAGAGAAGAGAGCTGAGAATTTCTACCCATGAGCTAGTACATTTTCTTATATTAACTTTTAATTCTTCTTTTTTCTTCCAAGGATATAATTGCATATGTTGCAAATTTGTATTTGCATAAGTTATTTGGTTTGAGTTAAAAACCATGGAAACCCAGTTTACATTTTGGTTTGTAAAGTTGACATGTACTGATTTGGCTTCATTTAATAAAATGCACCATTACGTCCCTTAAGCTACCAGAACCAATACGGCAGAACATTACAAGATAGTATGGATAATTATAGGCTAATTATAAGCTAAGTAAATGCTCTATTTAAAAATTTTGCGCTCCATCCCTTCCAACGAAAACGCAGGTTCTGCTAGCTTAAGAAAAAGTTTGCACAACCCGTATCAAAAAACGATTTAAAAACAATTGGAAAATTAAAGGTTAATTCTAGGCTAATTAAATACCCTATTTAACTTTTTTTATTATGCTCTCTCTAGGAGGAAAGTAAGGCTTTATCACTTAAAAGCTAACAACCCAAATCGAAAATCGAATCAAAAATCAAATTCGAACGCAAAACAAGATCAATTGACAACAAATAATTTAGGCTCATTATAACCTAATCAAATGCCACATTAAAAGTTTTTGGGCTCCACTTTTCTTGACCAAACTTCAGGCCATTTTATCTAAAGGTAACAGAAGCCACATCGAAAATCGGAAGAATAATTGACAAACAAATAATTTTACAGGCCATTTAATCTCAAGCTAGCCAAACCCAAATCGATAATCGGACCAAAAACGAAATTAGAACGGAAAACAAGAACAATTGACATTCAAATAATTTTAGGCTCACCATGACCTAATCAAATTAAAAATTTTTGAGCTCCACTCGTTTTTCAGGCCAGTTTCAGGCCATTTAATCTTAAGCTAGCAGAACCTAAATCTAGCAGAACCAAAACCGAAATTAGAACACAAAACAAGAACAATTGACAAACAAATAATTTTAGACTCATTATGGCATAATCAAAAGCCACATTAAAAAATGTTGGGTTCCACCCGTATTTGACCAAATTTCAGATCATTTAATCTAAAGCTAGCAGAACCCAAATCGAAAGTCGGAAATAACCGAAATTAATTAATTAATTTTAGGCTCATTATGGGCTAATAAAATGTTTCATTAAAGAATTTTGGACTCCTTTTATTGGGCTCCATCTAATTTCGGTTTTGGTCCGATTTTCGATTTGGGTTCCACTAGCTATAGATTAAATGACCTGAAGTCTGGTCAAAAACGGGTGGGGCCCAAATTTTTAGGATAGGGCATTATTGATTAGCTCATATTGAGCTTAAAATTATTTGATTGTCAATAGATCTTAATTTCGGTTTTGGTTCGATTTGGGTTCTGCTAACTTTAGATTAAATGACCTGAAGTCTGGTCCAAAATGGGTGGGGCCCAAACTTTTTTAATGGGGCATTTGATTAGCCCATAGTAGAAAAAGTAGAAAAAATCATTCCTTTCTGGTAGATATATTGTGAGTAAATGGTCTTTTTGTTTTCTGTGACTAAAGTGGTCATAAACATTGTAAGATGCCATTAAAAATAATAATTTGTCCGAAAAGCCGAAAATATCTAATAGAAAGGAAATAATGTTATTGTGGGGGTCACAAGGAGTCCTAACAAGTTGTCTTTTTTTATTATCGCTGTGAGTAATCTGATGATAGTCTTTCACTATTATCGATGCATGTGTAGTCCTAGAAAATTCCTTTTGTTACAAAAAAGTCAAGAAATCTGGTATTTTATGTACGACAGTAGGCCAACAAGTTGCTTTATCGCCGGAGTGAAATCCACAGTTTTTCTCGCGAGCTGCATTAAATAACTCTTTTCCTTTCGAGGTTGTAAGTCTAAATCCCCAATAGGCAAATTAAAATTTGTAATTTACATTAAAATCTCTGCCTATGATAAAATTTGATCATAAAAAATGATGTGAAGGACAGTAAATAGAGGAGATACTGAGATCCCTGTTATTGATTGATTCAGTTTTTATGGTTTTAACTTGGATAATGCCGGTCTCCTGGATGAATAGCTTGTTAGCATTCATAGTCACGTATATTAGAACAAATGACGTTTCTTTTAAATTAGCCAATACCAGACACATATCTATTTTTTCCTAGGTCTAGAAGAATTTCTTGGACATGTTATCATCTACTCTATAACGCGACTATCCTATTTCAAAAAGGATATTGGAGAACTGTTTTAGTAATAGCATCATAGATCCTAGTAGCTTAATAAACACATTTTTATTAATCACTTGTTTTTTGTTTCGCAGAATATTTTGAATATTTTTCAAAAAGTTTAAAAAATCACTCGATCGATTTCGACTTGTTAGGTCATCATCAGGAGTATCTACAAGTAGACCTAACAAGTCGAAATCGATCGAGTGATTTTTTAAACTTTTTGAAAAATATTCAAAATATTCTGTGAAACAAAAAACAAGTGATTAATAAAAATGTGTTTATTAGGTATAAGTGTGTTTCGCCAAGTGCCTATGGCAAATAGCGTAAAAAGATCCTAGTAGCATCTGTTCAACCGAGAAACATTACATTGGAGTTTGCTCTCATTTACGACGACCCATATAGTATTGTTCAGGTAAATCACATTTAGTAATTTTTAACGTTATTTATATGGAATAAACGGGTGTAAAGTATTTCACGTCTTTCACAGTTTCTAATAAGACAAATTAAGGTTCTAATAGGAAGTTACAATAATAGTTTTCCAGTCTGAGTATTTATATTCAAAATTAAGTTATTCGAAAAATTAACTGCACACTAAATTTAAAGTAATTATAACAAAAATATTTGACAAATTAAATTTACTAACTTATAAATATAATGCGTTAAAATTTGATCAGAAATCCGACATCAAGTAAACGTTACAGCATACTCAGTTCAAAGTTAAATGAAATTTTAACGCGGTCTCCCAAAATATTTTTATTTTCACATGAAATAGAAATTAACTTGTATTTTGGAGAATTTTGTTTCTTGGTGTACAGCTTTGTAAACAAGCGTGAATTTAATTTTTACAAAAATACCTATTTACAAAAGGTGAAGGAAAATAAAAAGTATTAAAATTTTTTGAGTTTGAATTTTTAAGTTTTTTTGTTAGCTCGTACCTATTGCAGCGACCAGCAGAAGGACGTTCTGCCGTCGATGTAAGTATTATAAGAATAAAATATAAAATTCCTTTAATTTTCTAAACATAAATGATTTGAGGTCAAATGTGTCGCTTTTCAAAGAAAATTTTCATATGACGTCTACTGAATTTGACAAACTTTTAGAAATGTTGGAACCAGTGTTACAACTCGGCCAAATGATAATATTAGTCCGAAGGAAAAATTGATTATCGTTTTAGACTAAGTATTGTTATTTGAAACTTCGATTTACTTTCAATAGTGAGGGTGATTCTGGGATCTTTACAAGTAGTAAATTTGGCCAAGACATTTTTCAAAGTACAATGAAATTTCTTGAGAATGTTTCGGTTTGGAATGAATTATTACCGTTTTTTGTTGCTGATGCCGCGTTTCCATTAAAACACCGAATAATGAAGCCACATATACCAAAAAAAACCGACTAAGTTACCCGACAAAGAAATGATTTTCAACTATAGACTTCGTCGAGCTAGAAGATGAGTCGAAAATGCATTTGGGATATTGTGCTCTAAATGGCTATGGTTAGGTCTAATAATGTTTTGTTTGCCAGACAGAGCACAAAAGATTTTAAACAGTTGTTGTCCTCAATATTTTACTATAGAACGAAACGAGTGCTACAGTTGAGGGTGCATGGAGGCAAAATTTACCGGAGGGATCGTTCTACTCTAATATAAATATTAGCAGGGAGGATTGGAATGGCAAATAAGAGCTGTTTATTTTAGAGAAATGAATATTATTTAATTTTACTAAAATAGAACAGATCTTTTGAATTTAATTTTTGTTTTCTTTATTTTCCTTTTCCTTTATCCATTATTTGGAGGCTAAATTGTACACCGAGCATGTCGACATCTAGAGACATAAAAAATGGTGTTTTAGCTGCATTAATGTTTTCGCGGCCATCCTGTACATATTTTTATCGTCCTTTTTTGCGATGAAGGGCGGCATGTTGTACTATTTCCAACTTTCGACTTAGTATATGTCTCATTTTTCACAAGTAAAATTACAGTCTATTTCACTTCGGAAATCACGCTTTTCGAGTGTGCTCTCATCTTGCTCGAATAAAACGTTACTCTATTTTTTTTCTACGATTTTTAAGACTACTAGATTAATCGACTCTATTTATCATCAAATAATTTTTCCGTTTATCGAAATGTAGAAATAATAGAAAGCTCACAATTATATCAAGAGGTTGAAATCGCGATATAAAACACATAATTGTTTAAGCGAAATAGAATGTTAATTGATTCCTGAAAATTGAGACATAAATTAAGTCGAAAGTCGAAAATAGTGATGGTATAACATGCCTCTACTATACAGGACGATAAATTTTCAATCAAAATTAATGAATTTTTATTTTTATATTTTCTACTTGTCTGAAATTAAAAAAAGTTTATTATACGAATTTCTAGATATAAATAATATTGAAGTTTAATACGCTCATAAGAATAGTTGGATGTTTGAGTATTTTCATCTTCTTGAGCTACTAACAGTGGTAACTACTAACTCGATCCCGAAAACATTCTACAAATTATAAAAGAAACCAACAGATCTTTTTTTTTGGATTATCTGAAAAAGACACCTAAAAACTATTATGTTCATTACGATCTAAATAAATCCTGATTTTTTTCAAAAGCAAAATTCATACAAAGAGAGGATTTACTTCAACCAAATGTTTATTGTCTCTATACAAATGAAAATATTTACCTTCGTTTTTGTTGCAATGACGATGGGTTTAAAATGCAAATCACGTCGAACAGCTCTCAGTGGTCATTGACTCTTTCAGATTGGTTGTCATACAAGTCAGCTTGACTACCTGATTTCTTTTGATATTTTGATTTATCCACTGTTAGTATTCAAAAGAACGTGCACATTATCGAAAATATAAATATATATGTATCACAATGGTATTACCTGATTCCTGCATATGTTCTGCATATAAATAGCCAGTTCTTTACATTGGGCAGCTGCAGCGTGTGAATTTCTATGCAATTCGGAATCAAGTTTCCAAATTGTTTCATTTATTTCAATTTGTCAGGCTAATTTTCGTTTATCACAATTTGTAATTTTTTGGATTCGTCTCCTTTTGCTTGTCGGTTCTTTTATCACTGCACTTTCCTTGCAGACACTATTGTTGTGAATTAAAACCAGATATTCTTCATGTAAATATGGCGTTTCTAACGTTTTGTCCATCTTTATACGTTCACAATTTTAAATAAAATAAATTTAATTTATTTAATATTTTTTGCCACACACAAAAATTAAAACACAACAAAAATGTTCCCTAACAAAATCAATTGTCAAAATTTCACCTTGAAAATAATGTAGCGAGACATTATTTTCGCAGGAAAATATTTTGGAGAGTTTATGCGTGCCATCTTTGATGTAGTGAACAAACTTCGCTGGTGAACTAAGTACTACAAAATGAAAACTGAAGTGGAATTTTTCATTTTAACAGCTTAGTATACTTAGTTCAAATTGAAATGAAATTTTACCGCGGTATCCAAAAATCAATTTATTTTCGCGTGAAATAGAACTGAAATTTTATTTGGCGAATTTTTAATTTTAATGTATAAATTTGTAGACATGCATAAATGAATTGGTTTATTTTACGTAAATAAATTAAATTAAATTTACATTAATTAAGATTTATGGATTTTTTGTATTAAACAATTTGTTTATTGCCTAACACAAACAAATGTCAAAATTTCGCATGAAAATAATGTGCCGAGACATTATTTTCACATGAAAATAATTTGGAGAGTTTATGCGCACCATCTTTGATGTATTGAACACACTTGGATTTTTCGCTGGTGAACTGAGTACTACAAAATGAAAACAGAAGTGGAATTTTTGATTTCTAGTTTCACTTTGGTAAAATCGTATGAAAATTTCGCGTGAAATCGAACTGAGTACTAGGCTTACCTCTTCGAATATCATGGAAAATGGCTGTTGTAGCTAATACTCTGCCTGGAAAACCTATCAAAACCAAACCTGAATCACCAACTCTGAGAAAGGCCGAATTGGGTTTGAAATTATCATGAAAACGTCATATTGAAAATAAGGTAATAATCTCTAATAAGGTAATTATCTTACAGTATTCGAATATGAAACTGAGCAGTTTACAAATCATTAATTGCCGGGTTATCACTGGTGTTTTTTTCATCGACGTATTTTGGCGACTCTGTATGTTTTTCAAGTTTAGATTTCCCGGCTGCGTGAGACCATGTTTAATTTATATGAGAATTCCGTTGATATATCTGAACTGGTCAATTTACCAAATCCAAAGAATATTGGTAACGCTTTCTCCAGAAAATCTACAAGGAAAATCTCTAAGAAAATATCATATTGATTAAAAAAACTGTGACCATTTGGATGGCACTATAATAACAGGTAGTAAATTGTGTCACAAACAAATGGAGAACATAAGAGATCGCGTAAAGTATTTGGGGGATATATAAATTTATACTTACTGACACGTCAGACACGAATATCGATTGATTTGAGTTCTAAACCAATTATGTAAAAAGCTTTCACTGAGGTTTTTTCTTCTGTTCGTACCATCACCTCTCGTAAACCTTGATCAATTATGATTGGCTGAGATGTGCGGAATTGTCTCGGTAATCTGTCCCTAGACAGTATACCGCGGAAAATGCATAAATTAATTTTTGAGTATGAATTGGGCTGGATTGGAATTCTAGCAAATTTTAGTTTTGGGAAGCTGGATTTGAGTGGGTCATCTCTTAGTGCGTTAAGGCCAAGTTTGGTTCAGCAATGGTGAATAGAGGAACTGGATAATTGGAAAAACACCTCTCTGAGGATGTCACGTAATATTTACACCACCGCAACATGTGTATCCGTAAGGAAGTGTACATAGTCAATCTAAGACGAAGAATGGACTATTGTCATCAAATCAGTTCTTAAAATGAAAACAAAATTTTAGCTAATATTGTTTTTATGACCTCTATATATTTTGTGGTATTTCACATTTGAAACATTTTACAAAGATTAATAAATTAGAATTAACTTATATACGTTTTTTTTCAAGTTTGCAAAATCCCAATATTGAATGTCAAAACATTTTGGCAAACGTAAAAACATATATACATTTCTCAAATAAAAATAATATATTCTGATAGTTATTTGCTGTAGAAAGTATACACGAATCTCAAATCATAAAATATATAAGAAAACGGGAAATTTATTCAACTTTTCATCACAATATGTTACCATCAATCACTTTGCTCGCATATTCTTTTGTCAAGAAACCGTATTCAACACAAATACTCGTAGGAAGATGATGGCACAGCCATACACAGAACGTATATAAATAAAACAAAACTCTAAACTCACATTTATATGATATGTTGGATGTTATAATAAATTCAGGCATGTAAATCATAAATCTGACGTGGAACTAAGGAGCGGCAGATTTTTTTGCGGTAATTTTTTTTTTTTTTAGAAGATGAATTTTATTTATGTTGTTTGATTTTGTTGACTTCTGTTTCTGATTATTCAAACAGTTCAAGATCTGTTTGGTGTTCTATTTGAATTTATCAGTTTCATAAATATTCTTGCGAGTTTAATTTTAGCCGGGGTATATCCATGTGTGCGACAAAATCGTATTTTAAAATATTTATTTTAAATAAATTGTATGGAAATAGCGCTTTATACACGACTCATAGTAGTAAATCCTTTTACACATGATAGAACTCAAATCGCACATGAACAACGCTCGTTATAATGTTCATTCCGCAGTTTATGGTTTGTTTGCCGGTAGTAAAAGTTGAACAAAGTACATGAAATGAAAATATACAAAGTAATATTTATTCTATACAAAGAAAATGGTTTGGGCTTCGGAAGGAACAAAAACCTAAAATATTATTTTATTTAATTAAATTTTTCTTGTTTTGATTTGCTATTCACTTCCAATTTTAAGTTTAGATTATTTGGGATATACTCGTATATTTACACCCGATGAAGTAGAATATAAATCGGGATGGTTCCCGTACAACATAGGAGTACATGAAATATAAAAAATTTAAATTTATTTTATTGCTATTGTTTACTTTGTATGTATATTGCTTTTACTTATATGGTTTTATTACATTTATACGATTTCACGATCCAAGTACCGCATGTAGAGCCAGAACACTGGTTTGATTTATATATAGAGTTTTACCTATATATAATCCGGGTGTTCCCGTACACGACGCGTATTATATGCTGTACACTGTACGGGTTCCACATTTCCAAATCAATTTAAATTTATTTCGTTTTTAAATTAAATTATGTGTGAAATTGTTTGTGTAAATTTTTTTTAGAAAAGTTATTTTTTATCGAGACGTATAAAGGTTAATTTCACGCAGGAAGAGCAAACCAATTATTTGAAATGCAGCTGGAATATATAATATACAAATTTCCCAAATTAGTTTTGTCCTTAGAATTTTTCTTTGTTTCGAAAATGTCGGTTATTATGAACAGTAGCTCACCGCTAATTTTGTAGCTTTTCAAAGTGTAAATCAATGATATGGTAGATTTTGATGGACGTATTCTAGATCCTTATTTTTACAAAACGGCTTTTAGTATTTCAAATCACATTTTTATTCGTTTAATGTTTTTAACCGTATTGCTTGTTTAGATTGGTTTTTTGTTTCTATTGATTTTGTTTTGTACCGCTTGATTTTCCACTTACGTCTATTTCTTGCGGTCAACATAAAAAGTAAGAAAAACCCAAAGCAATAATACTGAAAAACAAGTTCAAATACAGATGGCACTAAATCATTTTTTTTATTATGTAAGTGTCGATAAAGAAGATAGACAGAAATCAAAGTCTTCAACGAAAATGCATGATCCTGGGTTGCTGATATAAGGTAAGTGGCACAACTTTCTTTGACTGGGTCGTAGATATTACTGGATTGAACATACTCCCCGAGTCGAATCGTTATCAGATTCAAGATTTGGAAGTCAGAACATCTTTTTAATTGGTCGTTTGATGGTGCCTTATTTTATTTTGACCTCGGCCACTCTAACATAGCCATCGACACCGGGAAATAGTCGTACGATTCTTCCCATCAGCCAATGAGGGGGTGATAAGATGTTGTCGTGTAGTAAAACAATTTCATCTAACTACAAATGCCCTTGATTTGATTTCCATTTTGCTCTTCGCTCAAATGTGTGTTTGACTATGTCCCATCTCGCATGATAACTAAACTTTTGCTTCTGGTTCTTGTATAAAAATACTCGAGTTTTTTCTCGCTGCAACATATTGGTCTGGAATTCAGAGTACCTTCCATTTGGACCACTAGCGTTGAAAATTCAGCCTTATTGTGGTGTCGACGTAAATTTCAAAACGACTGTGAAAATTTGCATTGTGAATGTCGTTAACGTTTTCGACTATTTGATAATCAAATGAAAATCCAAGATAATTTATATAAAAGTGTTCAAAGTGGATTCACTGACACGAACGGATACTTAAAAGAGAATAAGGCATACACAAAAAAAATTATATTACGTGGAAAAGGATAGGTTAAAAAATCAACAAAGGGCTACTCAAATTCAGGAAGAAACCCTGAAACTTTACAAAGAAGATCCGTATAATAATTGATTCGTTATGCCCTAAACCCTCGCCATATTATATTTACTTGGCTCCTCCACTCAAAAGTGAATGCAATAAATATTATGCAATGCAGCACAAATATTTATACAGTTGACGCTCACCGAGCCCATATCGGAATCAATTTTTCCACACTCCTAATGTAATCTCTACGATATTTCTTCCTATATTCAATGGTAATCGTTATACCGACTCTGAGGCGATCCCGATTCTGGAGCTCGGAATAGTGTCATCAGTATCGGCTGCAACTTGCATCTCTTGTTAAAATAAATTTGAGTGATATAACAAAAAAAATAATTACCGATTGATCTTTAAATACCCAGCAACCACAAGTTATTCTCACCATTATTGTAGGCTAGCATCAGTGGATTTTTCAGTTTAGATAAATCCCAAACCATACCGTTACGGGAAGAACCTGGATGTTTTCCATTTATATATCTAATTTTCACTTCATGATCGCACACCTAAAAACCTATCTCATGTTAGTAATCACAATGCATTTTAAGTTCTATTTTAATCTTACTATTAACACATTAATACTGAAAAATCATTTTCTATTATAAAACAAATGGTGCACTTCTTCTTTTGGCTTGATAATCTTCACGTGCGTTCCACCCACACACCCAATGACGAATGGGATTTTGCATTTATTATTAAAAAAATATTTGCAAGTGCGTTTCTAATTCTCACTCATTAAAAAAATAATCCAGTTACTATACACAAAATGGTTTCTAATGCATTTAAGATTTCGGTGAGGACCAAAGAAAATATTGGTTGTGCCATGCCCATAAGAAAATCGTTGCTTGTGCCTCTCTGGTAACTACCCTCCGTGAAAAACCTTAGCAAAGATGCCAGTTTTAAAATATTGGGAATTGAGGATAATCGCATTTGGTTCCACATCTTCTAATACATACATAAATGCCACTTTTGAGAGTCGAAAACATGTTATAAAACTGAAAATAAATTAGGAAAATGAAATGAAAAAATACCGTACATATTAGAAAACAAACATATTTTAAACTTACGTAAAATCGTCTAGCTCAAGAGGATTCTATGAATCTCTCAAAATTTTTCTTCTCCGTACCAAATCTATAATTGGATGTTTGTCGTCTTGGAGGAATAAATCAACTGAATTCATTTTCCTTTGCACACTAAATATTTAATTGTAATATTTTGTTTTTATTTGTTTTATTGATATTTATAGTTATTTTGACAGATTATAATTTATTGCTGTTCACAACAGCTAATTTAAGCGAAAAAATTCACAAAAATACGAAATGTTTTCATTTTTATGTAGTAATACTAATAAGCCGTTTCGTTCTTGTTACACAATACAAAATAAAAAACTTCGCGACACAACCGTGTCGTTTATAAATCGACAAGATAACCACAATAAAGCCGAATATTCCAGTTTAAGTAAAATGTCACCAGCAGTTGCCTTCATTTCTGTTTTTTCGATTATTTGATTGCACTTTCCCAAAAATCACCTTGCTTGGGTGCTGCTGGTGGTATGACTCGCCAGTTTACTTTGTGCTTCAAAAGATTAGAAAGAATTTGGTTATTATTATTTTAAAAAATGTATATACTTTTTCCAGATAAATTTTACTACCAACGACGTGTGTGGCGTTGTCATAGTATAGTGTGGCACGCATTCTTTTTGTGCTTATGAACCGTTTTAATGATAATAAGAAGTTCTATGTTAAGACTCATACATATTTCAACATGCATATGATGAATACTAAAGCGCACGAAAATGCACGAATATTTCTCGACTGCCTCTAATGGTATCGTGAATTGCATACCCTATCCGCGGGTAGCTGTACCATATTAGTTTACTAATCATTCTCGGTTTTTGTTTAAGACATTTTAAACATCTCTGAAATATCTATCTTGCAACGTCGAGGTATGGATTAAGTTGCCGTAGACTGCTTTTGATTACTACGACTTTAGGATTTTAAGATTCCGGTACTCTTCAGGAAAATGTTTGGTTTGCCAATATATCACCAATTTTCGGTTCGCCATTTCCAGCTTATCCAATGCCAACATGCCCATTCGTTTCTCTTCTTAATACCTCTTCTTAATACCGGTACAATTGATAGGTGAAAAGTTGACATATTTTGAGCAGTGGCAATTTGAGGAGGAAAATGTTCTCAACTAATCTACAAATCCAAGGTCTATTAATAATTGAAGAAACAAGCAACTTATAAATCTTTTCAGATCATCCGACTACTTTGTCTATTAAGTAGATTTACACATCAAGGAACTGCACACAAAACAAAGTTCCCTATGTGGTTGCAGAAATTTGAGTGGAATGAAGAGCTGCCCGAAGAAAGACTGTTACCATAGTTCGAAATTAGAACTGCACTATGCCAAGCATCTGAAATATTAAATTCACGATGTCACAGCGTCAACTAGCATAACGTTACCTGTTTTTTGTGATGCTAGCAAAAAGGCAGACGCATTTGTGCCATAACTAAGGTAGCACCATGCAAGCAAATTAGTTTACCAAGGTGCTTCTTAGCCGTTCAGTCCAGCACATGTAGGTATCACCCGCTCATCCATTGTCGGGATCGTCTGCCGTTCTATTATCTGGATCTATCGAGATAGAACTGGAAAGAAACCCACAAGAGTTACTTGCATATGTAAAAGAGGAAAGCCGAAAAAACCAATGCCGGCATAGAGTCCCTGGCTCTTTTAAAAAACATAAGGGACGCAATTGAAGATTATGAGTTTTATAATTTTTTATAATTAATGACGAGCATTAAATTGTGATAATTTAAAGAATTTGTTTCATTTTTTCTTACAAAGTATTATTTAATTTATTACAATAAAATATTATTAATAATTCTCTGGCGAAATTTGCGACCTGCTTCGAGGTAAGGATTGCTTCCAATAAAACAATTTAATATATTTGCGCATCAACAAATTTCGGGGTTCGGTGACTTCTTCGATGTATTTGCTAATGGTGGTTTGGCACATATATCCAATGCTTCTTATTTGGTTTTGGTAAGAACCGGTCGCATAACAATTAAATGCTACAAAACATTTTACAACAAAAGGAATTTTTTCCTCCAAGTCATCCAATGTTATCCCACTTGAAGTTTGTTGTGCTGCGTTTTGTAAAGTTTGTAATTCTTTAATTAACTTTACGGCGAGAACCATAGAGAACCGAAAATACCCCCTTAACTCGTCTTCCTTCATCTGATATGGATTAGACTCCTGCCTGTTTCATATCCAGTTTTCGTTGTCCGTGCCAGTAATCATTCACGATATGAGGATTACGCGACTTTGTTTATTATTTTATGTTTAGAACAAAATTCGGGTTCAAGTGTTCATATGTCAGTAAAAGGAAAGGAGCATTAAATAAATTACACATCGGCTGACGCATTAAATACTATACGTGCGGTACTACTACTATTGAAGACTCCATGAAGAGCCAGGATATACATAGGTTTGTTGGAGTTCTTTGCTGTTTATATGGGATTTCTGCATATGGCCTTTAACATTCACTTAAAAATTCCTCGTATAGCGTTATAGAAACTGCTGATCTGATTTGAATCGTTTTTACATGGCTAATAACTTTGATATAGCTTACAGGTAAGTAGACCCCAGGAATTTCGAGCTTTCGAGAAATAAAAGTTTTGTAATAAAATGTCCATAAAATTTCCAAATGTCTGGACGTCCAGTGGTCGTCTTAAACCATTATCGCGAACCTTTTCATCTTCAATTGTCCAAAATCATCGCAGCGTATAGAGTCAATATCAATGGTTGTAGCAAATGACTGTCTGGACCATTTGATATCACCTTCGGAGGCACCTCCTATGATGCAGCCTAATTTGGTTTTATGCGCCCTTAGGTTTGAATTTCTTAATTTTGTATTGTCATCCTCAAACGATTTGTGCTCCAAGAAACAAATCGATGCTGCCGGATTTATAAAAACTGAGATCAGCTAAATCAATACTGGTTAAATTCTTAAGGTTGTTAATGACAATCCGGACGGCTGGTAATGATGATGTATAGTTTTTTGAATGATAAATGCAGTCATAGTGATTTGACTGGCTGGAATCGAATCTTGACAAAAATCGCACTATTGTAATCCCCAGAGATCGTCCGCTCGTTATTTTGTTGAAGTCTGCTATTAACATTTTTAAATTTTTCGTGGTAAACCTAATTTCTGAACCATTGATTTGGTTATGAAGGAAGCTTGTGAAGCGGTGTCCAAGAATGCATGGCATATTATCGGTATCCACAATTCGTTCAATATGTTTATTATTGCTGTTGGTAATACTGCCTGCGGGGAACACTTTAATGTTACATGAGCTTGTACGAAGCTTTGGATGTCATACATGTGTGATGAGCTAGAGCACAAACAATCCCGAGGCAAACCTCCTCCGGAAGAACCACAGTCCTCACACACAACCTACACCAGTTACGGTGTAGTTATCGGTGGCAAGGAGGCGATGTGAGCATTTAGTGAAGTTGCATTCAGAGACAACACAGGATGTGAGTCATGCGGGAAACCATCTGTCTGCCACTGACCACTATGATGTACCAAGGTGATATCATTGATGAAAATCGGGATTCTAACCCGGTACCTCTCGATCCAAACACCAAAGCTTTAACCACTGTGCCATTTGGTTGGTGAAATACATACCAAAAATAATACAAAAACTTTACACTGTTAAATTTAAAAAAATGGATTTGTCTTGTAGTGAAATTGAAATATTTTTAGATTATCTGCACAATAATTAGAGACAATAACCAGTTCTAAAATATTTTTCTAAGAACGAAAATCTCGAGTTTTGTGCCAAACAAACAGCATTTGTGGATTTTTCAACTTAACAAAATGCAACTGGGGCACGTCATTTGCTTGAAGAGTCCTGCGGCAAACATGCACCATCGAAAACTACCTGTGAAGATTTGTTTAAATGTTCCAGAGGGGGCGATTTTTTCATCAAGGACAAGAAGCGCTCCGGAAGACCAAAACATTTGAAGACACCGAGCTGCAAGTGTTATTGGATCAACTTGCGGAGGCATTAAACACGACTTGCATTCTCAACTTGTATTCTCAAATGTTTACATGCTATGGGAAAAATTCGCAAGTAAGGAAAATAGGTGGCGCATGAGTTGAATAAGAGACAGATGGAAAATTGAAATGTCGCTTGCGAAATTTAGCTTTGACGGCATGAAACAAAGAGCTTTCTAAGTCGAATTGTTACGGTAGATGAAAAGTGCATTTTTTTTAGGAGTCCCAAACGTAAAAAGTCATGGTTTTTACCTGGTGAGGCATCAACATCGACCGCACGGCCAAATTGCTTCAGAAAAAGCCAATGCTCTGCGTTTGGTGGGACCAGAAAGGTATCGTGTACTTTGACCTGTGGAAACAGGACGAAACAGTCAACGGGTAACGTTAACAACAACAACTCATTAATCTGAACCATGTATTGCTCGAAAAACAACTAAAATGGGACACGAGACACGCCCATTGTCCAGGACATCATTAAAAGGCTGAGATGAAATCTGCTACCGCACCTGTCTTATTCGCAAAACCTGGCCTCCACGTATTATCACTTGTTCCGGTCGATAGTGCATGGCTTGGCAAGGCTACACTTGGCCAGTTTCGAAGAAGTGCAAAATTGGTTGGATATGAATGATTTCGATCCAAAGGCGCGTGGTTTTACCGTCGTGGGATTCATGGATTGCCAGAAAAATGGTAAAGTGAGTAGATAGCGAAAGACAATACTTTGAATAAACCATTTTTTATATTTCTATTGAAATTTTCCATTTTTCAAAAACCGTGAAATTTAGTTGCGCACCTACATTTGTGACCACTCATATAAATTTTCATAGATTTTTAAATGTATTTTAACATAGCGTAAACAAAGTTTTAACATTAAAATGAACATGGTTATTATGACATTTACTATATCATTGCTACTTAGAAGATAAATGAATTTGAATAGTTCTCCAAAATTTAAAATTAAGTTTTCATTTTCAATTTTATACTCAACTGGAAATTCTGATATTTTCGTCAATTGGAATTTTACCCAATTAGCATTCCCAAGCTACGAACCCGATTTAATGTAAAAAATTAAAATAAAAAAGATCCTAGGGATGTTCACAGGATCACGTTTATACTTTTGGATTGATCAAAGTTTCGACTTTCGATAGTTCTGGACACGGTTCGGTTATGATGATATTCCACAGGTTTTACACAGATTACACAGATTTTCAAAAAATTTCTCAACGATCTCCCAACTAATCCAGACTAGTCAATCGGACTGGACTGTAAAAGTGCCGAATTTTGGGGATTTTTTTGTTTGTTTGTGATAATTGGTCAGCTCACGTGGGCTGTACCGAGACCGATTTTATGTTGAAAAATATTTTTTTTTGTCAACATATATTTTAAACAAATCTGACCATTTCTGGAAAAAAAATGTAACAAGGAACTCAACTAATTTTGTTTAAAATATAATTGACAATATTTTTGCTTTAAAATGTTTTTCGTTAATGTTATATAATTTTCAAAATGTTTGCAGAACATGAAGAAGCTCCTATGAATGGTAACACTTCCGGTAAAACGACGTCGGCTTACAATTATTGGGATCTCCGAATTTATGGCGAAATCTTAAGCTTGTAGTTTCATCCAGTTTTTTTTATCAAAAATCGTTGTTTCTTCGATATACTCATCAAAAGCTCTTAATTAAGCTGTAACTTCCGGTGGACCAATTTCTAAGTTTATAGTAAAAGCTTAGCTATAAATTTTCATCTTGATCTGAAAGTACAACAGAAAGTACAATTTATCACTTTTACATATTTTAAACAAAAAAAATTGAAAAAAATTAAGAAGGTTAAAATTTTTCCGGACAATGTTGGAATTTTCGGGCAAATTTTGGCTTGTACCTCTTAAAAACTTTAAATTTAAGATCCTATACAAATTATGTATATTTTACCTGATTTTGATGACATCCCCTAAACGGAAGGTTTACATAATTTGGCAAATATTTTTCAATTCTGCCACATTAATTTTATTTTCACATACTCGGGCCCAGCACAAGAGAAAAACTGAAAATTATCATAAATACGTTTAAAAATTGTGGTTATAATAACTATAAATAATAATTGCTATTTGGATTAAATTTAAAATTACGTAAAGAAAATCTAAAAACTCAAATTTGAGGGACTCTCTTCAAAGGGCTTCCAAATTTGGGTGAATTTTGGGGGATTTCTTTCCAAGGCGACATGTAATTCCAGCTGGGCGGGTCTACGTGCCACACGGCCGACACAACGTCGGGCATACTGCACTTCCACCCGCCCAAATTGGAAAAACCTTTATATTTTCATTCTGGAATAGTAAACAGATCCTTAACTCGTTGCAATAAATCCCTGATACCTACATTTTCAAACTAATAAAAATAACGATGAAATTAAATTTTGCAAAACGAGTATGATAACAACTAACTTCACACCAGTATAACATACAGTTTTACTTGTATAACACTCCCGTATACCGTACAGGATATAATAGCAAAACTTTTCGTCGAATAAAAATAAAAACCGATTATTTTTTAGAACATAAGTCTTAGAGTGAGAAAATTCTTTATCCTTAAGGGATAATTTATTACGTCGTACATAAGTCATTTCTTTAAATCCGTAACAACCATTATTACATACCAAGTATGTTCGTCTTTATCCCTATACATACATGCATGTACCGTATACCCAATTTTAATTTCTAACTTTTAATATTTAATAGGAAAAATTGAAAATGTTTTTATTGTATATAGTTCGGATCTTCTCGTATACCCACCCGTACAGATTTTTTATATTTAGAGCAAAATTAAATTAAGAAGCTTTACTTTAGGGGAATATTAATTAAGTTTTTGTTTATTTTTTTTTTTTGTAAGATCTATTTATTATACGAGACGAACGATCATTTCTGTAATATAATGGAATGGCCACATCATTTATGTACTCGTCTAGTTTAATTACCATAATGGAGCAAATCGCATAAAGCAAACTGCATTAATAAAATTAACAGAGCGCATGAAATGGAAGCACAAGCGGAATGACTTTATGCATCATAAACTATAAAATTGTATAATCAAAATAAAATTTCGAGAACTAGCTATGCAATGAAATTTTTTTTTGCTTTGTAGCTGCATTAAATGTATACACCCGAACTACTTGTTGTAAAACGGGACAAAAGGCTTTTTACTGCGGCTTAATCGATATATGGATTCTCGCTCCAAATAATTACCCATTAGGTTTAATTTTAAATACCGGATGGGGGGTATATGTAAACAGTCGTCCCAATCAATATTCTTATCACAATTCTTATACAATGAATGAGCTTTCTAGTATTTTATTTTCCTTTTTAAATCGACGTTAAATAATATTGATTACGGTTGGATCTTTGTAGAGAGGTTACAGAGGTGCCATCCAATGAAACATATACGAGTATGTATATACCTTTTTCAAAAAAGCTTAATTTGGGATGTTGTTGTTTTAGACGAGGAAAAAATAAAGCAAAAACTCTCTTAAGGCATCATTGAACGGTTATAAATTTTTGGTCGAGGAATGTGTATAGCTACGTTCGGTTCGTTTGTACGTTTTTATGTATGAAACGATTTAAATGGTAATTTCATTTTAGATTAATGGATATGATTTCAGAATTGTTGTAGTATTGGGCTCGATTGGTTTTGTCAAAAGATTTTGGTTTATTTATGCACCATGTTACCGGACAAGTGGTGCAGTGGTTAAAGCTTCGGCACTTGGACCGGGAGGTACTGATGTTAATAAACACCATTAGGACCCTATGATGGAGTGCAGAATTCAGCACCGACCCACGTGGTAAACTGTAGTTGTGTGAGTAGGTGAATAGGTGAACGAGTTAATGATGTGGCGTGAATGCGTGGTATCACAATGGTCCAGAATTGACCTAAGTGCCGCCCAGTGGCATGCTTGCTCCAGGATGCCGGGGTTCGATTCTCGGTGGTGGCAAGGAAAAAATTTCATGGCTGGTTTAGGATCAATGAATTAATCACTCATTATCCGAAATGAAAATATGATTATGAAACCTCATTTGAGGCGGCCAGATCCCTTGATGGAAAGAGAGAGAGAGAGTCAACAACTGAAACCTAGCCTTTTGTTTGCTAAAATTGGTGCGTCTATTTGTAAATTTGCAAAAAATTACGTTTATGAGTTTTTTGCATCAGTCAGTCTGTTGGTTAGTCGGCCCGGATTTCAGTAAAAGTTATTTGCACTGTTTTATCGTCTTAATCGAATTACAGGTTTTAAGGTAAAACATGAACTGGTTAGTTATTGGCAACCAAAACATTGTCTCGGTTCTTTTTTTGTATTAGTGACTTATTTCAAAGTAAAAACAAATTGGCAGATTCAAGCAAAGCTTTTCAAGATCTCTATAGAATAATACAAAACTAATTGGAATTTTCATCGCCTTCTTTGATTCAACCTACTTAAATTTTTTCAAATCACACTTTGCGGCTCCTAACTAAAATATTTGTTTACGGATTATTAAACAAAATTATATTATTCACTGAAGTAGACAGTCAAAAGGCGGATGTATAATCTCAACATCGCCAAAAGATATGTGCCAAACACCAAACATAAAAGGAGTATCTTTAAGATGGAACCTTCCATAATCAACTTTCGAATTTAACAGACAACGACAATGGCTTTGTCATGCTGTATAAAAGAGGAAATTTACCAGTGAAAAATAAAAAATTACAATACGCGTCACATGTGGCAGCACTATCACTAAAAAGAATATGTTGCTATTTTATAACCAGCGGAATTTTTTCCATTTTGTAACTCTTTCTTCACAAAATAAAATATTCCAGCGGAATAAAATCTTACAAGTCTTCCTGAAATTGACAAATTGATTACATTCCGAAGTAAAGGAGCTCGGTATATGAAATTTTGAAATTTTATAATGATCCATATTTCTCCGCCATTTCTGAACGTACTATGATGAAATTTGTATTATTGGTTAAATATTCTAAAATCACTAAACTTGGCCATTTCAAAACCAAAATTACTTATATGGCAGCAGAAAATCAAAAAATTTTTGGTGAAATTGTAATTCATAAATTTGTTCAGAATTGTCTCTGTATGCGATGCAAATTATACAAAATTTTATTAAGAAAAGCCGAGCTCCCTCCTGTTTAAAATTTATTTATATCGTGTAAAATGTACAAATACTATTTTTTATAAGGACTGGTTATGAAATGGGCAGATAAGTCCAGCACCAACATATCCCAGAATTTTGTCCAAAACTTACTTTAAACTCCCTGATCAATACTACTATCCAAATTTCATCGCAATTCGTTAAAAAATGGTGGAAAGACGGAATATTGTATTACAGACGGCCTCAGCCGACCCGCAGATTTAAACTTAGTCATGCAGCCGCCTCATGCACGGTGACTTTGCCGGCTAATACTCAAGGAATTGGGTCGTGGGGATTTGGAGGATTGCATCTCTGGCCTTATTTATAGATAATTAAAAAAATAAAACAAAAATTAAAAATAAATTAAAAAACCCGGATGTTCCGCCAAAATTGGTCGGATAAAACTTGAGGAACAGAATAAAATAAATATAACCGGATGTACACCTGATACCCGTTCATTCAACTCACTAGGTAGGACGCCCTTCAAAAAAAAACTACACGCTTTTTTATACCTCTAACAAACTGGACTTTTGTTTTCTCAAAACTTCAATCGTGACTAAAAAACTAAAAAAAAATTTACGCACCCAATAACCAAGATGCAGAAAAATATTTTTTTTTGTTATTGAGGTTCCCTGTTCTCGCACCTTTCCTGTTCACGAACGTGACGCGCCAAAAATACAAAACTACAATCATTTAAAGAATACAGCGAAATCAAACGAGCATTACAAACGTCCCTTAAGCTAGCAGAACCCATGCAGCAGAACATGACAAGATATTATGGATAATTATAGGCTCATTATGGGCTAATTAAATGCCGCATTAAAAATGTTGGGCTCCATCCCTACCAACAAGAATGGATTCTGCTAGCTTAAGAAAAAGTTAGCAGAACCCATATCAAAAAATAAAAAAACAATTGGAAAAATAAAGGTTAATTTTAGGCTAATTAAATGCCCTATTTATTTTTTTTATTATGCTCGATCTAGAAAATGTAAAAGGCTTTATCATTTCAAAACTAGTGAACCCAAATAGAAAATCGGACAAAAACCGAAACTAGAACCCAAAACAAGATCTGTTGACAATCAAATAATTTTAGGCTCGGTATGAATGGGCTAGTCAAATGGCTCATTAAAAAACTTTAGGCTCCACTTTTTTCCTGACCAAACTTCAGGTCATTTAATCTAAAGTTAGCAGAACCCAAATCGAAAATCGGGCCAAAACCGAAATTAGAACGGAAAACAAGAATAATTGACATACAAATAATTTTAGGCTCATTATGGTCTAATCAAATGGCCCATTAAAAATGTTTGGGCTTCACTCATTTTTAACCAAGTTTCAGATCATTTAATCTAAAGCTCGCAGAACCCAAATCGAAAATCGGAGAAAAACCGAAATTAGAACTCAAAATAAGAACAATTGGCAATCAAATAATTTTAGGCTCATTATGGTATAATCAAAAGCCACATATAAATTTTGAGGTCCACTCGTTTTTAACCAAATTTCAGATCATTTAATCTAAAGCTAGCAGAACCCAAATCGAAAATCGGAGTAAAACCGAAATTAGAACGGAAAACACGAACAATTGACATTCAAACAATTTTAGGCTCATTATGGTCTAATCAAATGGCCCATTAAAAATGTTTGGGCTTCACTCATTTTTGACCAAGTTTCAGATCATTTAATCTAAAGCTAGCAGAACAAAAATCGAAAATCGGAGTAAAACCGAAATTAGAACTCAAAACAAGAACAATTGGCAATCAAATAAGTTTAGGCTCATTATGGCCTAATCAAAAGCCACATTAAAAATTTTGAGGTCCACTCGTTTTTGACCAAATTTCAGATCATTTAATCTAAAGCTAGCAGAACCCAAATCGAAAATCGGAGTAAAACCGAAATTAGAACGGAAAACACGAACAATTGACATTCAAACAATTTTAGGCTCATTATGGTCTAATCAAATGGCCCATTAAAAATGTTTGGGCTTCACTCATTTTTGACCAAGTTTCAGACCATTTAATCTAAATCTAGCAGAACCCAAATCGAAAATCGGAGTAAAACCGAAATTAGAACTCAAAACAAGAAAAATTGGCAATCAAACAATTTTAGGCTCATTATGGCCTAATCAAAAGCCACATTAAAAATTTTGAGGTCCACTCGTTTTTGACCAAATTTCAGATCATTTAATCTAAAGCTAGCAGAACAAAAATCGAAAATCGGAGTAAAACCGAAAGTGGAACGAAAAACAAGAACAATTGACATTTACCCAAAATTTTTTAATGGGGCATTTGATTAGCCCATGCCGAGCCTTAAATTATTTGAATGTCAATAGATTTTGTTTTGAGTTCTAATTTCGGTTTTGTCCGATTTTCGATTTGGATTCTGCTAGCTTTAGATTAAATGACCTGAAGTTCGGTCAAAAACGAGTGGAGCCCAAAATTTTTTAATGTGGCTTTTGATTAGGTCATAACTAGCCTAAAATTATTTGTATGTCAATTGTTCTTGTTTTGAGTTCTAATTTTGGTGTTGGTCTGATTTTCGATTTGGGTTCTGCTAGCTTTACATTAAATGGCCTGAAACTTGGTCAAAAACGAGTGGAGCCCAAAAATTTTTAATGTATGTTTTGATTTGGCCATAATGAGCCTAAAATTATTTGAATGTCAATTGTTCTTGTTTTCAGTTATAATTCGGTTTTTGTCCGATTTTCGATTTGGGTTCTGCTAGCTTTAGATTAAATGATCTGAAATTTGGTAAAAACGAGTGGAGCCCAAAATTTTTTAATGTGGCTTTTGATTTTGCCGTAATGAGCCTAAAATTCATTGTTGTCAATTGATTTTGTTTTGCGTTCGAATTTGATGTTTTACCCGATTTCCGATTTGGGTTCTGCTAGCTTTTAAGTGATAAAGCCTTACTTTTCTCCTAGAGCGAGCATAATAAAAAAAATTAAATAGGGCATTTAATTAGCCTAAAATTAACTTTTAATTTCCCAATTGTTGTTAAATCGTTTTTTGATATGAATTTTCCTAACTTTTTCTTAAGCTAGCAGAACCCGCGTTTTAGTTGGAAGGGATGGAGCCCAAAATTTTTTAATAGAGCATTTAATTAGCCTATAATTAGCCTATAATTATCCTTAATATCTTGTAATGTTCTGCCGTATGGGTTATGCTAGCTTAAGGGACGTCGATGTTATATACGATAGATGTTATATGTGTATGAGTATCACACTGTTAATTCAAAATCAAATAGAAAAAAAATGAATCGTATTGGAAATTTTAGTACAATCATATACAATAAGTATGAGTCTTTTTTAGAAAATGACTCAAACCTCAATTTAAATAAAAACATATAATATTTTCTAAAAAAAAAAATTATAAACAAACTCAACCACGCATTGTGTAAAAATTATCGAGATTTTTATTAAAATAAATTATAACTTTAAGACCCGAACAAACTTTGTGTATTAGACCTGACCTCGGCTTTATTGCTACGAATTTTGATGTTCTAGATGTTAAGATGTCAGTTTTACTCAAATTTGGATGGCCATTATCGGCCATTTCCAGCAATCGTGATTCAGGTCTGGCTAGTACACGATTTTTGTCATTAAGTCACCTAACCAAAACCACCTAGTGCTAATAATGCACGACCTCGGGGTTTATTGCTACGAATTTTGATGTTCTAGGTGTACAGATGTCATTTTTACTCAAATTTGGATGGCCATTATCGGCCATTCCCAGGGATCGTGATTCAGCTCTGGCTAGTACTCGAAGTTTGTCATTGAGTCACCTAACCAAAACCAGCTAGTGCTAATAATGCACGACTTCGGATATATTGCTACGAATTTGGATATTCTCGGTGTACTGACTTCATTTTTTACTCAAATTTAGATGGCCAATATTAGCCATTTCTGATATTTGTTATTCAGGTCAGAGTCACCTATCAGTAGTCAGGAGATATTTTTGATTTTGTTTACTAAATTTGAATGGCCATTGACGATCATATCAGGAGATCGCGTAAAGTAAAAAAATTCTTTAGTTGATTCGATATATTTTTTTAATCTGTGGAAAAATCTCTGGAATTTTCTTACTAGAAATCAATGAGAAATCCATAATTGGTTTGAGTTCAGTATATTTGGTTTGCGTCCCAACTGTTTAGTACAAAATTTCGGTTAAACATTTATGGTTATGTTACAGTAATATTTTTTTCTTCGTAATTGATCAATTAAAATTTTAATTTTTACTTTATTTATAAGAAACAATATTTTCTGCCATTTTAATTAAAACAATTTGATATTCGTCTTATAAATATACTGATAAAATTTGCTCGATTTCGTTAAACTTATATGATTTTTATTATTATTAGTGTGGTGGTTGGAATAGACGGAAAACAAAGCAAAACAGAAAAAAATCACAACAACGCGTTCAAGAGGCGCATTTGTTTTTGTAAACATTTGTATTTTTTCCGTTTTCTTTGTGCCTAAGTGTTTATTGTAGTAAAGAAATAGGTACTTATTTTTTAAATATCGTCAATTCAATGAATATATATCTGTATCTTGTTTCTATCTCATTTTTATTTTATTTCAATGATTTGAATTAAAATTAAGTAAAGATTTTGTAATTTATTTTCTTTCTAAACTAATTAAAATATTGTAAAATCAATCATAATATTTTACTTTTCATTGAGAATTTTGCAAATTAAAAATCATTACAGTGTACTCCACACAACTACATAGAAAGGCTTTAAAATTCCAGTTGGAATTAGCAGACTTCCAATTAGATTTGTATACGTATACGATTTTAATCTATGGAAAAATCCATGGAATATTTCACGGGCCCCATTTGAATAATAAAATAGAAAATCGTCGTTTTTTTCCACAATGCCGCTTTCTCGAAAATTGCTCTCCTGAGTCATGTGCCGGCCCCAGATTTAGTGTGTGCTCATGCACCTCCAAATTTTCTTCGCTATTCTATCCATTTATTTTTTTTTTCTTTCGATGTAATCAAACCAATTTTTCTTATGTGCCTGCTTAGAGTTTGCGCAGATGTTTTTAAATCCTGCGTTTAGAATTTTGAATAACTAATCATCACTTATCGTTAGCGGTAGCATTTTTCTTTTCCGCTGCTCACTGTATAAGAACTTCGTTTCTCGTAACCGAAGCTATGAAACATATGATTATGACGGTCTTTGAATGTTTGTTATACCGGAAATCCACTGAACTAATTTATTAAAAATGTTTTGAATATTTAATAAGTTTTGATTCAAAAATTTGTTGTAAATAATTTATATTTTAGCAGTTGGTTTTAATTGAAAAACTATTTTCTATTCTGGAAAACGTCTAAATATTCTCATTTTACTCATTAATTCATAAAATGTTTATAAAATTTATTAGAATCTTTACATCGGTACCAAAAATTTTGTTAATCCTTATGATAATTATATGTTATAACTTTTCGTTTGAGTTCAGAGCTTTTAAATATAAATACGATTAATAAAATTAAATTCACTCTTTTTAGAATTTTTCGGTTGTATTTAAACAAATTGTAACAAGGGTTTATCATAACATCAAACATATTTTTTTAAAAAAAAAACTTCTTTAGAAGATTCATCTACTGTCTTAATTTTTATTAACTAATTGAAAATAACAAAAAAATGTTATTCATCTGTAAATACAAAAGATATAAGAAAATAAATGTTAAATTATCTGGTGTACCGAATTACGGATTGAGTTGTTTCTTATGTCGAGTGGCACGAGTGTATAATTTATAATATCTTACTGTTGTTTTTATTGTAATAACGGCTTGACGGAGGAGGATTAAACACCCCGGAATATTTTATATTTCTTTCCCGGAATTAAATTGAAAATTCAAAATATATATAAAAAAAAGGTTCATCTTATAATTGAAAAACATTAAAAATTGTATATAACAGTAACAACAATAAAATAAAATAAAAAATTAAATTTCATAATTTTTATTTTCCAAATTGAAGATGAAATATCATAAATTTTTGTACGATTACTTCGAAGATGGGAAAAACATTACGCCGATTTATATTTTTTAATACTTATTAAAATTAATCGTGTTCTTTTATTGCCTATACCTGCGTTATAGCCTAAGACTTTTCCGCTGGCATAATCTGATTACAAAAACGATTTTGATGAAATTGCTAATTAGCTAAAATCATATAAAATTATCAAGCACTGAAGAAGCAATTTTTTATTTTTTATTTTTTAATTTAAATCTCTGCGTTTAATACATCTTGATGTGTGTGTACACGATAAAGTTAAATTTGAGTTAAACTCATCTTAACATAATTTATGTTGTGCATATCAACTTTATCTTAAAACATATTAAACATAGAAATATGGTAACAGTAAAAGTTGTGTAACGTGTTCTTTTATAATGACATACCAGCTGTACAAACAATCTTTTCTCGGTTATTTTTCACATCTAAATAGAGTTACCATGTATAAACGTCTTATACGTATATAAATGCTACATATAAAATTTGAAAATGTTAAAGACGACGGTGCGGTAAAAAAAAAATATTTTTTAACAACTTTATCGTTAAGCAAGGTAGATAAAATATGTAGAAAAAAAAACATTACTTTAACGTTTAACAAATCACCTGACGATATTCTCATAACAAAGCATATATAGTAAACTTTTGATTCAAAAAATACTGAAGAATTATGGTTTAAGGAGCTAAACAAGTATTTTGTTATACAAATTCATAATTTTACCAATATTGTAAAAAAATGTGTCGTAGTTCATTTCGTTCATCAATATATTATTATGTAGTCTTCCAGTATACTTCAAAATTAACCAATGTTGAACTAACCCATCCCCTCCCCTCCTTTTAAATTTGAAAAAATAATCTACACAAGATTATGATCAATTAAGGAGTTCTCGAAATCGGCAAACTAAAAATTTTGAGCTCGATAAGTTGAAAACGAATTTAAATAAATGTAGATGCAGGGGTCCCATACAGAACGGCACATTTGTCAAAACAGGATATCACAAAATAGGAAATAGAACACTAAAGAACATGGTTCGTTATACAGCGCCGATGAAAACAGGGTGCTACTAAACTGTACAAAGTACACTAAAAGACGAGATTTATATTATAACTTTATCTTGAAGTCAACCATCGATCAAAATTATATTCTTTTTCTGGGTATGATGTAGCGAGTTATAAGCTAACGAAACACGTGCAGTTTGATTTTTGAGATGGTACCAGTTTCTGTGCTAAGGAATATCAGCTCAAAAAACGTTTCATTATATCCGACATTGAAATATTTAATTTTTCTAAAATTAAAACAATATGTTATTTCTTTTTGAGAAATTAGGGACTTATATTTTTAATGCAGAATTAATTATAAAAAAAAAACAATTTTTATTTAACTTTTTATTTATTTAACAATTTAATTTTGATCTTATTCCTTAGTCTTTAACTTATCAACTAACTACAATAAGTTCTTAATCTCTTACATTGACATTAGATACCAGAGTAGTTCTCTGTTTGCTACGTTGTTGTTGTTTCGCTGCGTGTAGAGAATCGTAACTGGGATGGTGTCCATATAGCAGCTCAAAAATCAAACTGTACACATTTCGTGAGCTGACTGATTTATGAGATCGAAAAAAAACCGTGTTGTTTCAGTTTTAAGTTGCTACACCTTATTATTATTATTATTTTTGAGTATAATTCCAGTGATTATAAACATGGATATCGGACTGCTTAACCAATTTGTATTAGTATAAGAATAAAACCTGATTATTAAGAGGCAAACTAGGTGAACAGCTAAGCAAAACGATACCCGTCGCGGACGGAAGGAGAACAGAGGTTGAGTCTGCTTAGTACAAGCAGATTAAAATTGAAAAATATAGCAATCAACTGATAAAATTTCATAAAATTTGATAAATAAAACAAAATAAAATGTAACAAAACAAAATATAATAAAAGTTATAAAATATTAAAGACCAAACCAGTCAAGTTAAATAAAAAAGTTGTTTTAAAGTGCGTTTCGTCGAATTAAAATCAACGAAGTGGGAGTATTGATTAGCCTCGTGAAGCATCCTAGATACAGGTTCATTTTTACCATAGTCAGTCCTATGATGGTCGATTCGAAACATAGGTACCGATCTCAAGGCTCGTGAATTAAAATTTAGATTGATTTTTCCTAAGAGGAAAGGAGAGTCAATAAATACTGCCGGTTAGCAATTGATGAATAAAAACCACGTCTGCAACAACCCTAGGAGGTATGGAGGCAGGTGAAACATGTCCACCCACGGTAGCCCGCGTAAAGCAAAGCGAAGAAATCTACGGTGAACTGCTTCAATCCTTTTTATGTGAACCACATGATAAGGCGACCACACCTGGCAAGCATACTCGAGTAGGGGACGAACGAATATTAAATAGAGAGCCTTCGTAACATAAGGATCGTTGAATTCTTTCGACCAACGCTTAATAAAACCGAGCGCAGCATTACCTTGATTGACAATGCGATCGACGTGATTTCTGAAGTTTAATTCGCTGTCACAAACAACCCTCAGATCACGAACAGAACTAGCTCTGGTAACGGCATCGTTGTTAATATAATTGTCACGAGAAGTGGACTGTGCACGCTTCCGAGAGTAGGTGACTGTCTGGCATTTACCCACGTTCAGCTCAAGGTTGTTCTTTACACACCATACGGAAAATGTATTGAGGTCGGATTGTAATAGGATCCTATCGGTGGTGTTTTTAAATCCGTTTGTAAATCTTCATGTCATCGGCGTTTATAGATATAGTTGAATTTTTAATTAAACATGCAACGTCGTTAATAGATAGAATGAAAAAAATCGGCCCCAGACGGCTGCCCCTCATGTCCTAAACAGAACTTGATAAATACGGTCTTTAAGATAAGGGCCCACCCAACGGAGAAATTGTGGGGGAAAGCCAAGAGCCCTGAGCTTAAACAAAATAAATTTATGGGAAATCCTGTCAAACGCCTTGCTGAAATCGGTCAAAATAACATCGACCTCGTTCCCTGCTTCAATCATGTTTAATGTTTGTGAAGTGAATTCCACAAGGTTTGTGGTCGTGGAGCGAGCTTTGAGAAAACCATGCTGATTATCGGAAAACAACGGTTTACAATAAAAGTACAATGAATCATATATAATACTTTCAAACAGCTTGGGAATACAAGATAACTTTGTAATCGGCCTGTAATTACAAATGTCTGATTTGGAGCCGTTCTTATGGAACGGAACTATAAAGGAACTTTTCCAAATAGATGGGAAAATTCCAAGTGAAAGCGACTTTTGGAAAAGTGCCGTCAGCGGCTGAGCAAGAATATCACTGCAGTTTTTTAGGACGATGGATGGTAGACCGTCAGGACCAGGTGAAAAATCACATTTAAGTTTGGAAATCTTTTGTACCACGGATTCGTAATCGATTTGAATGGAAGTTAGTGGAATTTGAACACAGTTATTCATGTGTATAAAGTAATCAACATCGGGTTCAAAATCACTGTTTGCAAAAGCCTGACTGAAAAAGTTAGCAAAATGATTTGTTATGATTTTAGGATCATTAGAGGAATGATCTTTATACTTCAGGGTGGGAGGGTATCCGTCGGATTTTTTCTTCAAATTAATAAACCGCCAGAAACTCCTAGGATCAGCGATAATATTTGATTGCATGAGTCTGATGTAATTCCCATAAAGTTCGTCTGATAAACTACTGAAATCATTACAACTAATCAAATAGTTAGAGTGATCAGAGTCCGATTTAGTTCTTAGAAATCTTTGCCAAAGTTTGTTTCTACGGTTGCGTAATGCTCGTAATTCGCTATTATACCAAGGAGGTGATGGCGATACAGTTTTTTTGCGAGTATACGGAATGGATTGTTCAAAACAATCAAAAACTACAGAATAAAAATTTACAGTTTGTGTTTCTATGTCATTATTATCATTCAAAATGGTGTCAAAGTTGATGTTTGACAATAAATCATTAAGTTTCACAAAGTCGGCCTTACGAAAATTAAAACATGGCGGAGTTTCGACATTAAAACTGCCTTGCTCCAGACAAAATGTAATTAAAATAGGAGGATGGTATACATCTATGGCACAAAGGATGAGATTGAAAATACCAAATCGAGCTGTCTGTTCAAACTCTTCTTAACGTTGCTGATCTGACATAATCCAGAGTTCAACATATTATCAGTAAATAAAGCTTCTTTGGAGGTTAGTACATTCGATGCAACAAAATGACTGTTATCGTCTGAATAGTCCCATTTCAGACCGGGGAGATTAAAATCACCCACGACAAAGATGTCATCTTGAGTATCCATCAGGCCAAAGATGGAGTCAACAGCGTTGTAAGTGGGCGAATATAGCAACATAAAATAAAAACATTACTTTTATTATTCTTCATTTTGACGCATATTAGCTCGATATTAGCACTGTTGGGAATGGTAACAATTGTACTATCAAAATTGATGTGCACTGCAATAAGAACCCCTCTGCCTGTTAAATTTGTGTCAGGGCAGTAAAAACCATCTTTGCGGAAGACGTTGAAATGCGAGGAAAAAAACTCGTTACTGTTGAAATCACTGTTCAAGTTAGTCTCTGTGAGTGCAAAAATATCAAATGGAAGTCTTTGAACTGCTGAAAAAACGGCGTGAGATTTAGTCCAAAGTCCCCTTACATTCTGGCAGTAGAGGGACAAGCGTTTAAGTTTTTTGACTCTGCTATGTTATTATTATTATTTTGGAGGTCGGCAAATTCTTTAAGATAAGTTGTTTCGGGCCATGATTCAGGGGAGAACAACGTATCAAATACAGCTTCAGGGATCATTAATTTAAACGAAGCAACTTCTCCATTGAACCGGGATATATTTTTACATTTGATACTTTGTCCCTGGATGTTATGCCGATTCAATATAGAATTAACATGTGATATAACATCACCGGTGTGAAGTTTTCAACATTTATCAAAAGTGTAGCTACACAAATTAACAAAAAATAAAAATGTAGATACACAATTCAACAAAAAGTGTAGAACTACATAAAAAATTATGTCAGGGTTGAATTTGTTATTTATCCGACACTTTTACAAAAAAATTGGAAAATCGCTAGAGAAAAATTTCAAATAAGCAAAATATTACAGAATTATTGGTGTCGATTCCGTGTGAAAGTTCGATTTTCTTTCAATTTAGAACCTGAAAGATACATAGAAGATTTCCACTGTTTCATCACCAATTTTTGATTTTTTTATCACCTAATAATTCTATATATTATTAACTAGTTACTACAATTTTTAGTGATACGCGGCATATCACTGCGACCTTCGGGGAATTTTTTTTCCTTAAGTGTAAATGGAAATAATATCGTAAAAAATGTAAACCGGGTCTTGTGGATGCTTAAGGGCCATTAACACTTAATTCTGGAGATGGCAGCACAACTCTGAGTATACTGGCATTTCAGGGGACACTTTCGAGTATTTTTGGTCATATGCGGCATATCACTGCGACCTTCGGAGAATTTTTTTTCTTAAGTGTAAATGGAAGTAATATCGTAAAAAGTGTAAATCGGGTCTTGTGGATGCTTAAGGGCCATTAACACTTAATTCTGGAGATGGCAGCACAACTCTGAGTATACTGGCATTTCAGGGGACACTTTCGAGTATTTTTGGTCATATGCGGCATATCACTGCGACCTTCGGGGAATTTTTTTTCTTAAGTGTAAATGGAAGTAATATCGTAAAAAGTGTAAATCGGGTCTTGTGGATGCTTAAGGGCCATTAACACTTAATTCTGGAGATGGCAGCACAATTCTGAGTATACTGGCATTTCGGGGACACTTTCGAGTATTTTTGGTCATATGCGGCATATCACTGCGACCTTCGGGGAATTTTTTTTCCTTAAGTGTAAATGCACAAGACCCGGTTTACATTTTTTACGATACTATTTCCATTTACACTTAAGGAAAAAAAATTCCCCGAAGGTCGCAGTGATATTCCGCGTATCACTAAAAACTGTAGTAACTAGTTAATAATATATAGAATTATTAGGTGATAAAAAAATCAAAAATTGGTGATGAAACACAGTGGAAATCTTCTATGTATCTTTCAGGTTCTAAATTGAAAGAAAATCGAACTTTCACACGGAATCGACACCAATAATTCTGTAATATTTTGCTTATTTGAAATTTTTCTCTAGCGATTTTCCAATTTTTTTGTAAAAGTGTCGGATAAATAACAAATTCAACCCTGACATAATTTTTTATGTAGTTCTACACTTTTTGTTGAATTGTGTATCTACATTTTTATTTTTTGTTAATTTGTGTAGCTACACCTTTGATAAATGTTGAAAACTTCACACCGGTTATAACATCGGCGTTAGTTGTGGTGTTACACAATCTGGGTACAAATATAAATTTCGGTTTAGGGACAGCTCTAAGGATACGTGGCGGATTAGCATTACTGCAAGAACTGTGTTGAGATTTGCTGGAGTGGGTATTAATATTAGCAGGAACTATATGGGGTAAAGGGATTGGGCTGTTATTTGAATGGCTGACAGCTGTGGCAGGAAAAAGTTCCTGTTGAAGACTCAGAATATTAGCACGATCTGTACTTACAGCAGGTTTGTGAATTAAAAGTGAATTCGTTAGATCATGGCAAGCATCACTGGTAGTTCTCAGTTCCTTCTCAAGTCGCATGAATAGCGATTCATCAATGGGTTTACTCAAGCTGGTATCTGCAGTAGTACATGCTGATATACGAGTATTAAATTCGTTGGATAGCCTGATAATTAAATCAGTATTCGAAGCAAGATGTTTATTGATGAGCATATTGTTATTAATGTTATCAGTTGTGAGTTGATTGGTGTGTTGGATTTTGGTCAAATTGTTCTTGATACCAGAAACAATTGATTCAACCTTATTACTGATCGCTTCATTAATGATTAGATCGAAATTGCCAATAAACTTACTAATTTTCGCGAAATACTTTTCGTTGCCGAAATTAGAAAGTGCGATAGAATTGGTGTTAGCACTCAGCGATGCAGTCTTCGGTGCGATCTAAGGAGGAAGAGATTTCATCAAAATTGTTGCACAACAAATTTAACTTCTTCTCCAAATTAAAGATTCGGTTACAATTTTCATTAACCAGGGTTTTAAATTCATCGAAACTGCGGATAATTGCATCCATTGATTCGCTAAGCAATAAAAGTTGTCCGTTAACATTATTATTTCTGCAATCTAAACAGATAAAATCAATTTTTTTTTTATAAAATTGGAATCAACACGTAATAACGGAACACGTTCGGAGGTGTGATTGGACGACGTATTACAGAAACAACATTTGATTACGGAGTTCATTGTCATTAAATTAGAAACACGTGACAATGAAACAAATACAAAAAGAAATGTTAAACAACACAGGTTTCAGTTCGGTTTAGCTGAAATAACATCACAAAACACTTCACAAAGTTCCCGTTAAAAGCCAATGTGTACGTATTATTGTATATTTATTACGACACAAGAATTCACAGATAAATATTGTTAAGAGTTATAAAAACTGATCGTATGAAATTTAACCAAAAACACATGCATATACTTATCAGATATACGACTTAATATACAGCACATAAAAAAGCACAAGTAAAATTAACACAGACTAAATTGAATATTACAGGAACCCATCACACTATTATGTTATTTGCACGAGATTATCAAAGAAAAAAAGCACAAGATCACAGATATAGATTTATATTATAAAACTTGGATTAATATCACAGGATTGGTATTAAATTACTTATATAACAAACTAATAATTTTTAACTTGTATGCAATAATTAAGACACTTAAATTAACACTAAAAAAACCGTAGAAAGGTCGAGTTACGGAACACAACACAATAGCAAAAAAATGATAAATTAAAATTAAAAAAAAAGAAATATCAATAAACAAAAATACGTCGGTACTAGACGATGGTCACGAAAGAAGTGAGTTAGCATGGATATCACCCCTAATTGTGAAAAACAAATGAACAACAAACAAATTATTTTAAAATTGCAAAAGTTAAATATTTCAGTATTCAGGTATGATGGATATTTTTTTACAAACTTTGCCATAGGTACTTGGCGAAACACACGTACACTTGAAACATAAACTGCTTAAACAGGTGAAAACGGTATGCCATACAAATTATATAAAAAATTTAAAATTCGAGAGACTGCTGAGACATGACATATAAACAGTTTATTACTCAGTACATATAGCTATTATAACCTTCTGATGACCTCTTAGAAGAATAACTGTGAACCTCATAATATTAGTCGAAATATAAACTACGCAAACATTCGGGCGAACGGTATGGCATAATATGGGCATATTAGTTTTTCTTACTTGAAACTATTTTCTCGACTTGTTAGAACAATCCTTTAAACATTTCAATGTGTGTATTTCTTCAATAATTTAACTTAAAATTCTTATTAGAAATTAGATTAACAGCGTAACACTAAAACATTGATATATTTATTATTTGTTAAAATCGCCCGTAAATTATGTTTTTTTTTTTCAAAAGGAGGAAGAACATTTAAAATTGAACCTTTTATATGATGAACGACACTATTTTAAAAATATACTTAAATTTCATAATGTGACAAGAGACGTAGTATTTAAAATTACCTTTAAGGTGACAACATAGCACTTAATCTTCATTTTTTCCAGAACAATAATTACACCAAAAAAAAAAATCCTTTCTTGTAGTATCGTGTAAGAAATTGGCAATAGTCGACTAACAATGGTAACAGCATAGTATCATTATTAATATAACGAACGAACAAAAAAAAAGTTTAGTACTTTATTCTGAACTTTAAACCGTTATCTTAACGTCAACGTTAGTTATCTTATATACACAATATTATTCTGCATAATTAAGCAGTAGAACATTTGCATGTATACGAAAAGCTCGTAATCCCATTTTCTCTTATGGCATAATAATATTTGTGAAGTAGCACAAAATATTATAATTATAACAGTTTTTTACACCACTATAAATAACACCACCTTAACGATTCCCGTCTTACATTTATATTTCGTGTATATAGAACCTACCTACTTATATTTTTTCACTTGAACATCAATTAAAATTATTTTTTCTTGTTTGTTCGGAGTGCCAACACCAAAAAAAAAAATATTTTTTTTTTAACAATAAGTAGTATTTTGTTTTAATTTGGCTTTAAGATATGTACGCGAGCGACATATAGCGAAAAAAAATAAGCTCTGGTAATTTTTTTTTTTAAGTAACGATTCCCTTTTGAGTAATTAAATTCATATATGAACGTGATAAAGCTTTTAGAATATGACGAGAAAAATGTTCGGTATACACAACAAAGTATATATAAAACAAAAAAAAAAACAAACAAAAGATGACTAAAAGCGTTGGAAAAAGTTTACTAAAAAGTTTTAATTTTGGTTGTGTCGCGTTGTAAATTTTCCCGCGGATTTTTTTTTTTGTGTTTGGTGTGCTATGTACACGTCCTCGTAATTTAAGCACTGCGGAGATGGGTGAATTGCGCGCGTGTCCTATTTCTTAATTTATTTGTGTGTATTTTTCCCATTTCTTGACGTTGACGTTTTTGTTGTCAATTTATTTCGTAGACTTTGTGTGCTTGGGTATTTATTTGGTAATTAGAATCCAGATTAGAATTTATAAAAAATAAAAGCAAAACCTTTTTTTTTTCATTTTATTTCGGTTCTATATTGTTTCATGTTTAAAATTAAAAATTTATAAATTTAATTGACAGTTTGGAAATTGTTTACATTTATTCCTTTTGTTTTATATTTGAAATATACAATCCTAAGTGCTTTTTGTAATTGGAGATTTCTTTTTTAATTCGGTTGAGTTCCTTTGTTTCTTATATTAACTGGTGCTATGCATTGTAATAATTGGCAAGAGAAATGAAAGAAAAATAAATCAAATAAAAAACCTCTTAACGAGGTAAATGTTCGAGTGACGAAAGCCGAATTCAATTCACAAAATTTCTGATATCAAATTTGTGCCGAAAAAAACAATTGTATTCGATTTGTCAACGATTTTTCGGAATGTTAGTGCATTCAGCGCGTTGTTGTTTAACATTCAAAAAACCGTTGACAAGTTGTTGTTTTTGACAGCTAGAAAGAAAAATGTAAACAAACGCGCCGAATGCACTAACATTCCGAAAAATCGTTGACAAATCGAATACAATTGTTTTTTTCGGCACAAATTTGATATCAGAAATTTTGTGAATTGAATTCGGCTTTCGTCACTCGAACATTTACCTCGTTAAGAGGTTTTTTATTTGATATCAATGATTTTGGCAAGGCAAATTGAAAATGAATTGAATTGCGATTCGTTTTATTGTTGTCAGTCGTTTTGACTTCGACTTTGAGTTCACACACACATGCGCGGCATTGAAATGACCAAAACGAACAACAAAGCCATGCTAATGCAACAAATACAGAAAAAACTACACTATAGATAGTTGTATTAGAATATATGTGTACATCGTATGTGGGCACTAGTTTAATAAGTAGTGGTACGAAAGAAAAAAATTAACATGGGATTGTTAGTGTAACCAATACAATCTTCTGTAGTTTCTTGCATATTGGTATCTGCGTTTCAGACTTTGTTCAGGGCTTTTAATTGTTGTGAGTTTTGAAATGATGAATAGCGAGAGGCGAAGAACGAATTACGCATACTCTCACACAGCTGTCGGCTGTGTGTTACGAAGTGTGCATGATTCGTTCTTCTTCTCTCGATATTCGTCACTCCAGTGGCCTGCATCTGTGTATGAGGCACAATAGAACGTAAAACAATAGAACGAAACTGTTTCAATAAAAAAAATAGAAAAACAATAGAACGAAATTGTTTCTATTGACGAATGGTTCAATACGATTTATGATTGGAAAGTGAGCAGATGATGGCGTAATCTCACCATGCTGTTGGCCCCGAAATAGTAAAGACTTATATTATCTTTTTTATGTTGAAAAATAGGGTCAGGTCTCATCATTAGGTTCAGGTAGGTAGTTTTTTTTATTATGTTCAGCACAATAACCTACGTTCTGGTGTACTGTTTCTAGTGTCTGGAAGACGATTCTATTTCTTTATTTTGCATGCAATTTTTCAATCTTCATTTTGTAGTCTTTTAGTAGATTTTATTTCAGAATCCTTTACCACATGCAACAAACAGGTCATGCCGGGTGTGATATTATTACACACCCGGTTCTCGTATGCTATCGGCTGAACATTTGTAGTTTAGTTTTTAGTGTATGTTACAGAGTAGTAACAATTTAGACCAGATGCATGTGTTTTTGGTAGAAATTCGATTGAGTAATTCAACAATTTTTTTTGCATGTTTCTTGCTGTTTTCTCACTAACTGCATGCGGCTACCATTCATTTTTGATTCCTTAAACAATACAATAAAATATACATATTTTAGTGTGTTAGTTGGAAACAAAAATTAATGGTAGCTAGCCTCTCGCTGATATTCCATCTTCATGCGATGGGAGGGGAGATAAGATCTATTTTTTAAAGAAATCATCATAATGATAAAAAAATATCGATTTTATGCAAGGAGACTCAAATGTTCAATGTTTTTGGTGATTTTTTCGATCACATCAATTTGTCAGTTTTTTCATTTTTTTTTGTTATGAAAAAAGAGTCACTGGTAAAAATTCTCTTAGCAATGATAATAATATGATGTATTTATATTTCGTCGGCTCAGTATTATCTTGTCGTAAGTACCAAAATGTCGTTTTTCAGTTTTTTATACTAGTATTTTTAGTTTTCTTCCTCTTTCTAAATCTACAATCCATTTTATCCTAGGTTATATGGTTTCTGAGTTACAGAGAATTTATTTATCGTAAATCCACACAACATCATAAACTTTATATTTGTATCGTATGTCACAAATTCTGGAGATACGACAAAGTCGCTAACACACATTTATAATACAAATGTCGTATGTCCAGCATAAACAAATATTTTATTTTTTTCTGTCACAAAATAAACCAATAAGATCACAGTACTCCACCACGTGAGCGGAATATATATAAAGGTTAATCGCAATTTTAATTCAGTATCCTGGTTATTATTGAATGGTGCAAATCGCGGTTATTTTTTATTTCCTATTGTTTATTTTGAATTTTTTTTTTAATATGTTATTTTATTTTGAAACTACTGAATATTTGTTTTTGAAAATAAAAGATACATTCAGACGATGTTTACGAATGTTTTAGTTGCTTTCTAATTTGTACCATTAACAGTCAAACGTTCATTTTTATAAAATAATCTTACGTCTCCTAAGATTTTTACAAATTTTATCGTAAGTCCATAAATTTTAATGTGATTTATGTATTTATTAGTCAGAAGGTGTTTGTCGTATGAGCAAATTTTTTATCGTAAGTCCATTGTTTGGTACAACTTCGAAAATTATACGACAAATTGGAAAACTGTTCGTGATTTTCCGGAAAAACTAGTGGATTTAACTAAAGTGTAGGAAGTGGTAATCAATATATGGTATGATATATTGGAATTATTCTATTAAATTAGACACTTCTCGATGTTATACCATCTAAATAAGCTTTCAAACTTAAAACTCAATTTCCCAAAAATGACATATTTGGACTTACGACAAGATAATACTGAGGCGACGATTTGTTTCATTGTAATACGTTGATTCACTATCATTATGAACCGCAACGGACCGATATTAGGGTGCATTTGAGCTAAAAAATGAAATTTTGCAAAAAATTAAGGTGGCTTTTAAGTTATGGAGGTCAATATCTAAAGTATACGAGTTTTCTGGGACAAACGGTTGATGTCATATTGTAGGTGAGATTTGTGGCTAACAATCCTGAAAATATGAACCAAAAGTCTTGGGCTCATTTTTTAGCAATTTGGCCGAATGTGGCCGGCCGATTTCGCATTTTTCAGTTTTTTGGCCAAAATGACCCTCTAACATAATTTTTTGAATTCTATTTTTTGCTATTTGATAGCTGGCGTCAATACCTTTCCAACGATATGCAAATGTCCAGGGTATGTCGAATAGATTCAGCACTGTGGACGTGGCAAAATGGCCAAAAATGGCCGTTCAGAAGCCGGCCGCGGCCAACATGGGGGCCAAATCAAAAAGTTGTAGAACAAAAGTTGCTTAGTTTTTTAAGTACTACAACCCCTGAAAATATGAGATCAAATAAAAGAGGTACGGACAAACAAACATATATACCAAAGCAAGATTATTTGGTGACGTCATAGAAAAATTTAAAATTGTCATAACTTTGGTCAAAATCTACCGTTTTAGACGTTTGAGGTGTCGTTGAATTGGTATTAACGTCTACAATCATAATTTGCCAGTTAGAAAATAATTGGGGCATTTTTTGGGGCAGTTATACGCGAAAAACTGATTTTTTGGGGCAATTTTTGGAAGGTCATATCTCCACTCAATGTTGGTAGAAATTCATGCTTTTATACATTATTTAGGTTTACTTTTCAAGACCTTTCCAATGGTATATAACATGACCCTGGCGGCCTCAAAGTGAAAAAGTTCGAAACTTGCTGTATAATATACTTCGTTCGACTTCCAGCACAGTAGGTGCTTTCGTCACTCGTTTGGACTGCCGTCCAAAGTGATAAAATTTGAATTAGTTTAAATAGTTTCTCTCGCCAGGTGTGCATTTAAATAAAATATAATGTCCAGTATGAGATTAGTATGAGATTATTGACCTAACCTTTCATGTTTCGTTTAAATCTACATATGCAACTCTATTAATATTGTAAGTTCAGGTGTGTTTATGGTATTAACGGAATCACTGCTAGGCAGGTAGATAGTTTCTGTTATACCAAAGCCATCAATTTGGTCTATCCGCTTCTTTTATTATTTTGAATTCAATTATTTTTATTTGTTTTTTCTCCGGTATACCAACTGTGGAACTGTGGAGTGTAAGGAATTTTCGGTTGTAGGTGATGGTAAGAAATTTTCATGTACAGATGGCATGGAGAAACTTTCAGCTGGATATGGTAAAGATGATGGTATCGACGATGGACAAGTAGTAGCTTGGTTTTCGGTAGCTTTGGTCAGGAATTGGAAAGGATGAGAATTTTAATTGCTGGAAATTAGATGTCGACGGTGGAATGTCATAATTCTTGTGTGTTGCTGTTTCAAGAATTGGACCGTAGCTATTGTCTGATAATGAATGCTGTGGCGGTATGGACGATGGCGTTGACGTACGATTTGTTGAGAAGTTTTTTGATATGAGTTGGGGCATGTAGAGAGGATGGAAAGACTTTGGTCTTGGTTTGGTTGATATGTGGCAAAAATTGGCTTAAAATACGTATCGTCCTCTAGCATCAACTTCTCCTATCTGATTTTTTTACCCACCAGCTGCAGAATTTCCAATTTGACCTCATCGAAATTGGTTTCCAACTTAATTTTGACCAGCTCACTACGGAGGTATTTGCAAAACTGTTCCTCTCTAGTCAAAGTTTCCTTAGAGGGCCTTTCAACATAGCTTTTATAGCAATCCAAAACATTTTATGCTTTTTCTTGCAATATTTCCGTCATATTTAATTTTCTTTTCTGAAAATTAACAAAATCATAAAATGTGCAGAAAAGATAAATTATATTATTATAAATACAATTATTTTATTTCACTTTCCAACAACCTAAAACGAATCGACCAAAATCACAGATGATTCTAGCCTAAAGTGGCAACAACGCCCGATTTAAATTTTTACAACGACAACAAAACCTATAACAACATAAAGTTATAGAAATCGTTCTTTGGCATCTCTGTTTAGATGGTCACCAACTTTATCATGACCTCAAACTGGTGTTGTCAGAAAAACACTAATGAAATATTTTAACCAAGGATCAGTGTGATATGTTAAAAAAATAATTACATTCATAATAAAGTACAAAAAACAATTAAAGTTTGCAACTTACTTTTGGTGTTCTATTTCCGATTGTTTCTTCAGGTGGATCCTCGACTTCCTTTACTCCAATCTGAACACGTAAACAGAAAATAATATGTATTAATATATAACTTCTTCTAATTTTATTAAAAATAACTTTACCTTTTCCAGTTCGATTGTGGAAGTGCCTTCTTTCGTATCATTACAGTGCAATAAAAACGATAAATCTTTATAACACCATAGTTTTGGCACGTACACGTCGTCGCCACTGGCTCCGCCTTTTTTTAATTAAAAACTTTACCTTTCTCCTTGGACAATTGGCTTTGAAGCGTGCGAATTTTATTTTTTATATTTTTTATTGTCACAGTGGTTTTTACTTTGAGCAGTTTATTTAATATTATGTTTAATTTTGCTGTTCGGAACATTTTATTAACAAAATTACTATCCGTTGGATTCCACAAGCACAGATTATTCCGAAACTCCCGAATTAAAATTAAAGTGTGCTGCCAACTCCAATTATCAGTAGTGGTCTCCATTTCCCACATGATTTAAAAGAAAATATATAATAACTCTACACACGACACGAGGATAATTATTGTTACGGGTCAAAAATATCTAAGGTGCTCGTTTTCAAATTGTCTGAAATAACCTATTTTGGAACTAATAAAATAGAATATGTTTTTTATCAGCAATAATCGTGTACTAATTGTTTACATTTCCACATTTGAGTAAAGGAAGTCGAGGTCCCAGCAGAAGAAGCAACCGAAAGTAAAACACAAAAACTAAGTTAAAACTTGAATTGTTATTTATACTTTATTATAAATTTGAGTTTTTTACATCGACCCCTCTAGATTAAAATATTCCGTCAGTTCTTTTCTTACAACATTACCAGTATGACTACCTGATGCAGTTGATACCATCTGATGATGGGTAGAACTCTCTTCAATCGTCGGTTCCTCCATATACCACCGGCTTCTTGTTATTAAAAGATTGTGCAACACACAACAGCAAAGAACGATTTCTTTCACTTTATGTTGTTGAACGTTTATTGTAGTTTGTAAGATTTGAAACCTATTGCTTAAAATACCAAAGGCGAAGTTAAAGCGTTGCAAGACACCGCCATCACTGATCCTTCCATTGCAGCCAACATCAACAAAATAAATTTGGCATAAACATCTGCAAGGCCAACAAGGACAATACTATGAAACCCCTTATAATTATATTAAAAACGATTGAATAGAAAGGAATTGTTTTGCAAATAACTTCAAGTCAGTTTGGAAACTCTGCAGCTAGTGGCTAAAAAAATTAGAGATAATATTCTAATTTCAATACAAAGATACCGAAACAAAAACGCAAAAATATATTAGAGATCGCAATTCCCAGCTTGTTTGAGGACCTTGATTATTGAAGATGATCCATTTTGTAAATTAGATTAAACAATTTTAATGTTATAAAATTTGTGCAAAAATAAAATTTTAACTTGTGAGGCTGAACACACGTTCTTATAAAGGAAAAAACAATAAATATATATAAAGCTAAATTAAGTTTTTAATTTAAATTGTTTAAATTACCTTAATAAACTGATCCTTTAAGTTTTGAAAAATTGCATTACAAACCTCCATAATTGTCTTGGATAAGAAGGGCTTGGACAATTTCGAATTGTAATCCAATTCCGTAAAATTCTTGCCTGTTGCTAGAAACCTTAAGGTAATTGCTAACTTCTGTTCTGGTTTAATAGCTCTCCGCATATTTGTGTCTAGTTTTGTAATATCGCTTCTGATGCTATCCAATAGAAAATTAAACGTCTCTTCATCCATCCGTAAGAAATTTTTATAATCAGAAGTCATCGGGTTTAACTCCTTCATTAAATGTTGGATGTTACCGTCCTGCCTTCGCGTCTTCCGATATTCTTTAATCCAACATCTCTTAGATTTATTTTTCTTAACCGGCAACTGCATCGTGCTTTTCCGCCATCTCCTTTTTTCCTAAAACGATTTATCACGATTTTAATAGGCGAATTTAGTTTTTAATGTGTCATCGATATATACGTCTTAAGCACAACTATTTGTTTTCTGTACACCACCGAAATTATTTTTACTTTTAAAAAATAATAAAATTGATTGTTATTAAAACTTTATTTCAAAAATAATTGAAATTAATTATACACTTAAAAAAATATTTGATAGCAACTCTGAAAATTACAAACAAAATATGACAACTACTTTTCAAGAAAATAAACACAATGCCTCTTACGATGCTTCACCGACGAATTTCAATATGAAATGAAAAAATTTTTACACATACATAGGAGTAACTGGCGGAATAATCCCCCCGATTCTGACGATAAGACTACTAATATCTTGTTCACGTGGTCCGTAGTGTAGTGTAGTGTAGTTATGACTACTGCACTTATATGACCGTTCACATGGAGGTGTAGTGTAGTAACTCTACCATTACGCCCCTATTGTTGAAATATTGTGCTACGGATGTTTGACATTTATCGATGTTTTATTTTAATTTATATATTGACGATTGTGTTTGGCGTTGGCGTGTTCTTGTTTCTTTGCGAAAAAGTAAAATATTTAGTACACAAAGAACTCAAAAAACCGAATGATTTTGAATTGAAAATCATAACAAACAACAACTGTCAAAACTAAGTACACTACACTACGCCAAGTGTTCACGTGATGCGTAGTTGCAAAGACACTACAGCATTTTGACCGTAGTTGATAATACATTTCGGTACTGTTTTTCTCTGTTCACGTGGTGACATAATACACTACACTACACTACACTACGAACCACGTGAACAAGATATTAGACTATCTTAGCTAAGACTTTCTTGTTAAGACTTTATTTTTTAAGACTGAAGTCTTTATTGAAATTCTGAAGACAGTAGTCTTAAATAATATATTAGAAACTCTCCAGAGACTTTTGTAGAGCTGTCGAAACCAAATTTTTACCATATTCCTAGTGTTCAGTCGGCCAAAAATGATAAAAAATATCATGATATTTTTTTATCAGCTTTGGCCATAAAACGCACTCATTTATCACAAAAAAAACCAAGAATATTTTCGATTCTGGCTGTCAAAATTTGTGTACATTTTATTTCTAATGTTTTTGCGTTATGATTTTACATGAACAGGAACAACATTTTGTTCAACTTTAACGTTATATTTTCCTATTAAACAAAAAATACATTAAATGCAATGTAGTCCAAATCAGTGTCTGGGATAAAATCAACAAAAAATATTGTTTGTGTATGATTTGTGTGTTTATTTAATAAAATTATATTTAATTTGTTATTAGTGTTAGGCTGCCGCATGCAAATTGTCTCGAGCTAGACAAAGTTAAAAATGTGTGATATATAATGCAAATGGTTGTTGCAAATGCGTTGTACCCCGTTTTTAGATCACATAGTCGAGACACATTTCATGCGTCCGCCGTTCATTTCCGTGTTCTTGTTGAATGTCCGTTTCGTTTCCTCTGGATGATTGATTAGGTGACGTTATATGGTGATAATTACTCGCGTATTCACGAATTGGGCGAGATGAATGTTAATCCACTGATTTTATGTTACATACAAATTAATATTGATTGCCTTTACACATAATGCCACCAAAAAAGGACTTGCAAAAGTGTTTAACACAATTAATTATCTGCAAATCTCTGTTAACGAGAATTGCTATGTACTGCCCGGGTTTGTTACATTGACTGTAAGGTGTTAAGAAGTATTAAACTATTGTGAAAGACACAGGAATTAGTAAATAGCAAATTTTTGTTATGACAGCGTCAACAATGTTGTGACGTACAGAATCAATTTATAATTATTTTTTCGATTTGGTTGTTCACTCGGGTTTGATATAAAATTATACGGAGTGAAGTTAGGGTCACAAAAAATATCATGATAATTTTTATCATTTTGGTCGGACTGAACACGCCAATTATTTCAAATTTATGAACGAAAAGTGACAGTTCAATTCGAAATTGTTAAAAAAAGCTCAATTTTATGTTATATATATGCTGAGAGAGTACATAATATTGTATTTTGAATAATTTTTCCGGTTTTTATAGTCAAATACATATAATTATTGTTTTTGTTTAAATGTCAAAATTATGATTCCTAAGACCACCTATTTCGCTGATATTAACGAAGACAATTTTTTAAGACTACTGACAGATAAGACTAAGTGCAGAATACGAATTTAAAGTATCTAGTCTCCGTTAAGACAAAAATTTTCGCTAAGACTGAAAATACATCTGTGACTGTACGTTAGAATCGGGGGGAATATCAACAACGTTTTCCCGTGTAAACTTAAGTTGTTGTAGTTAGGTTGTTGTTGTTCAACTCGTATAAACAGGACCAATAAATTGCTTTATTGTAGACTGGTGTTGGACATCTATAATTGCGTTATTACAGGCATTTAATGTAATGACTGTATCTAGTTATCTCGATTATACTTTTAAAATAAATATTAATTCAAGATTATCCCCCCGAAAAAAAGTAAAGTGGCAGTATGTATTTGCTGTTCGCATTTTATTAATATAATCGCGAAAAAAATTTCAAAAAATGCCAAAATGTAAAAACCAACCAGAAGAATTTGATTCTTTTTTGCGTAATACTCAATTTTCCAGAATGCAAGAAATTGAACATCTTTTTGAAGCATTCTGTATTATTTTGTGTATTCCTCTTATTTCAAAAGGCGCAATTCAATTTTTTGAAACTTTCAACACACATACTCATAATATGTATTCATTTGAGGAACCCAGATCAACTGGCAGCAATAGTTCCCTAATTGATAAGAATTTACATGAAGAATGTTTAGAAAATGATCATGGGGGCTATTCAAGCAGCCCATTTTGCAAAATGTTTTTATTTTTGTACGAAAACATAATTTCAAAGATTAATAACACTGTGCTTGAATCGCAAACTTTTTTTGTGACAAGCTGGGCACCCAGTGGGTAAACCTAACTCGAGTACGCTGAATTCAATGGTGCTAGTCCTATTTCAGAAATAATCCCCATTTTTGAGATATCGCTTTCGATATGTCTTTACTCTGAGTCAAAATATACTCTCATTTTCACGTTGATAACTCTTGAATCATTAAGATTTATGTTATGCTTTCTTCAGCAACGTTGTTGCGCAAACCAAGACAAATAACTTTGCCGAACATATCAAGACCGAAAAACAACAACTGCATTATTTTTTGATTTTCGTTTCGACTACATTTTGTTGAATTTAAACCGATTAAAATCGATCGAATAAACATCGCATTGACAAATATAAGATTCAACAGAAACTATTTAAAAGAAAATTAAATCGATTCAGTGGATTTTATCGGGATTTTTGTTAGCAAAGTTGTTGTGCAAGTCAAGACCATATGAACAGAAGCAGAACATATCAAGACCGAAAAACCACATTCACCATATATGTGCGTTTTACTTAGGCCTTAGGTACGCAGCCGTAGTTGGTGGGTTTGGCTACAACAAGGGAAGAAGGTCACAATTCCCTAGTTGATGTGGATTTACAGATTGTTAAATGATTAATTTAAGTAAAAAAATGTTTGATTTTAACTGAAATAAAGCTTCGCACTTTCTATAAAGTTTTGAAGTTCTAGTTATTGTAGTTATTGCAATTGCATGATCGTAGCGGATTACTCCATATTGGAATACATCTCATGCAAGTACATATTTTCTTAATTTATCAGGTTTATCGAAAAAATTCGATTCACAGATATTAGTTTCAAAATACTTAGCATTATACGTCACACCTATAATTTTTATTTGAGGGGTTTTCCTTCTTTTATGACCCTGCCCAAGATCAGAGAAATAGTAAAGCATGTTCGAAACGGGTTGTAATAGTTTTATTAACTTGATGTGACTCAGAAAGTGCAGCGGGAAAACCTACTAAAATGTATCGAATATTTAAGCAGCAACCGGATTTATTTTTTAAGAGAAACCTTGCTACAGCGATCGGAGGTTCCGGGTTCGATTCCCGGTGGTGTGACAAGGAAAAAACTTCACGGCTGGTTTAGGATCAATGAATTAATCACTCTTTATACGAAATGAAAATATGATTATGATACCTCATTTGAGGTGGCCAAATCCCTTGATGGGAAATAGTGCCAGAGAGAGGGATAGAGAACATATAAATATTAACTTCGTTTCAAACTAAATAATAAATTTTTATTGATGCCGCATCCCAAAATTATACTTTCGTGCATTATATTTTTCGTACTCGAATTATTTAATTGTTCTCTGTTTAAAAAATATGGTATATAAAATATGGTACGCCTACAAAAAATACCGATGAGATTTTCAAAGGTTTAAGTTTAATATTATTAGGGATGAGTATATTTCGGTTTTTTCATCTACGCTGGAGATGGAAAAACCTAAAAATTTTATGAAGTAATTTATAGCTACAGATTCATTTTGATAATTATTAGTATTTGAAACATTCGCTACATTTTAGTAGGCGTTTCGGTTGTACTTTGTCCATTGTTCCAAAATATGTAAACGCATATACATTTAGCTGATCTTGGACCGGCAAATTTAACCACGTCGGAACTCCTGACAGATGAAAATGAAACTCGGTAACGAAAGGCGTTAACATATTCTAGGAAAAAAAAAATATTTTTGTGACCCACTCACGCCGAACCAATTTCGTTACAACTCTAAACAACTAATAAAATATATTTTAAAAAAACTTTTTAAAAAGCCACGCTTATATTTAAAAGCTCTAAAAAGTAGATAATATAATAAAAGGCTTTGAAAAGTAGAAAATAAAATGTTTCTTCCTTATTCCTCAAGGTCAAGGTATATTTATATGTAACAAGTAGAAATTTAAAATTAATATGACTAAAAATATAAACGTGGGGCGCTCCTTTACGGCATTAGTAATTTAAGACTACTAGACACATGAAGTAAAGTCTTTTAGTAACACTAATGGAACAGTATATTTTGATGTATCCTAAGAATAGATTTTTTGCTGGAGCATTTCAGTATTAACGTAAAAATGATATATTGAGAGATAGTATATACATTCAAAAGGAACGCCCCACGCTTATATTTTTAGTCATATTAATTTTAAATTTCTACTTGTTACATATAAATATACAGTCAGAAACATTCAGATGTATACGGCATATCCTTTTTATTAAAGTGTTGAAATTTAATAAGAAAATGCAATTTTTTTCAGATTTTTTTTATAATTTTAGTTTATTTATTATTTTAGGCAATAAAAGCAAAGAAATAACAAAACAAAAACAAACAAGAAAGGATTTATCCTTGAATATTAATTTGAAGATCTGAAAACTTACGAACATTCAGTTTTATACGAGTTATAAAAACAATGGAAAAACACTTGACCCACAATTTTTTAGTGCGGATTTTCTCTCTGCTTGGTTTTTTGTTTATTATGCACCGATTAAGTGCAGTTCAATATCTATTTTATTTCACACCCGTAATTTAATTGATTGTCGTCTTTCAAAATTGGTAAGAGTACGTCGGTTAATATTAGATCTTTATTGATTTTCCAGCGAAGGAAAGGGAAATCATTGAGTGAAATCGTGATATTATTTAACATTTGTAAATCAACTTTACAAAACATTTGTGATCGGTATTTTTAATAAAGCCGAATAGAAAATACACCCAGCACAAAAGGGCCGAGAAAATTAATCACCATCAGATATAAAGTTCATTAAGCGCGAAATAAGACAAACACCTAAGTTAACTGCAGTGGAATTAACTAAAATGCTCTTCAGGTTTAATGGTAAAAATATAAATCCAATTACAGTTAAAAGAATTTTAAGAAAAAATTGTTATTTTTCACGTAAAGCTAGGAAAACCCCTTTTATTAGTAAATAAAATAAAAAAGAAGAGTAGATTTTGCCTTAAAATATAAAAATGAAAGTATTGGATTTTAGAAAAAAGCGATTTTTGTCGAAGAAAGTCAATTTACTTTGTTGCAAAGTGGTAAAAGGCAAGAAAAAGTTAGAGGAAAACGTGGTGAAAAGTGTAATGTTAGAAATTTATGCCCAACGTTTAAACACGGTGGGAATAGAGTAATGTTCTGGGGTGCTATGGGTCATAAAAGAGTTAGGAATTGGAAATTTTTTGATGGGATTATGGACACGGAAAAATATTTAGACGTTTTAAAGAAGAATTTAAAAGAACCGGTTCGAAAACTGGATATAGAAAATACTTTTCCTTTTTATAAGGACAATTATCCAAAACATAAAGCATGGATTGTTCGAATGTGATGTCTTTTCAAGTATTCAAAAAAGATTGGGACTGCCCCACACCCCTCCCCAAAGCCCAGATCTCAATCCAATTGAAAATCTGTAGGAACATGGTAAAAAATTAAAGAAAATCATTCAATACGACAAAAAAAACAATTTAAATCAGCTATTATTGAGGAATGACATAAAACTCCTACAAAAACATTGGTAGAATCGATGCTAGATCGATTAAAGGCTAGTATAAAAAACACGGGGAACCCAACAAAATATTAAAAAAAAAATTACATGTGTTTTTTCTTAACAATAAAATAAAATTGAGTTTTATTATAACCCCTCGTATACATCTGAATGTTCGTAAGTTTTATGATCTTCAAATTAATATTCGAGGATAAATTCTTTTTCGTTTGTTTTTGTTTTATTATTTTTTATTGCTTTTATTGCCTAAAATAATAAATAAACTAAGTTTATAAAAAAATTCTGAAAAAATTCCATTTTCTTATTAAATTTCAACGCTTTAATAAAAAAGACATGCCCTATACATCTGAATGTTTCTGACTGTACCTTGATAGGATTAAGGAAGAAACATTTTATTTTCTATTTTTCAAAGCCTTTTATTATATTATCTGTCGCGAACAATCCGTTTGCAAACTAAACCTTTTCTATTTGAAAGGTTAAGCCTGTGGCAATCACGCGATAATAGTGGCATTTTTGTAAAAACTTTGCTATGGTTTGCTTTTGGCCATTAAACGTATTCCACTCAGACTCCATGAGTGCACTGAATAAATTCTACTCAAAAATCTTCCGACGTCGATCCGTTTGGGAATGTCGCTGACGTCATTTAAAGGTTAAGTATATATAGGTGTTATCAGTATATAATTAAATTTTGGTACCAACTCTGCGATGTCCTGTTATTGTTCATTTAACGTGTGCCACTCAATGAATTCCATGAACGAGTTTCAAAGCTTAAAAGTTAAGCCTGTAGCAATCATGCGATAATAGTGGCATTTTGGTACAAACTCTGCGATGACTTGTTGACTGATTTGTTGATCATATGTCCTATATTAATTTTCGAAATGTTTGGTTTATTTACATCGAATTACGTATTCTTACATTTTAATATTTTACTTGAGATTTTCTTTATTGCACTCAAATTTTCTTATAAGAATTATTTTAACAGTGTACTTACTAATACATATTTATTTTTGTTAATTGTTAAAAACTTCACACTTATAGAAAATCAATATTAATTTCGAATAGCAATTGAGTGTAAATTTTTTTTTGACAGGCCATCTCTTGCCAACACAAATAAGCTTGATGGTTTGCCCACGCGAGAACATGCCACGAATAATCGTTAGAGTGAGAAAAACATTGTGTGCCCAAATCCAAGCCGCAAACAGACATCATTTGGCTTTGTCACTTATTGATTGTCACAACAAAACATTTTCGGCTTAAAATTTGCCATTCAAAATGGTGGCTTCGATAATGATTTTCATCAATTTTTAATGACCAATCTCGTTCCATTGCACGGCCGTAGTGGGTTCAAATACCGAAATAAAATAACGGCAAATACTGTGAGTTCAAAAACTCTGATGGATAATTTACATAAAATCGATTTGTATGATATCAGGTCGCCTGGCAACTGCTGTATCTTGAAGTTTAAATCATCGACGGCTACATTTTTTGCTGCCAAAGTTGCTCTTTCTGCCAGCCACACATGATTGTGTGTCGTACATCACATACATATGTATTGTGTGTCGTACATCGGGAAATATGCTGTCATTGAGAGCATTTTGCGATGTACAGAACGATTGTGCAGAAATTTGCGGACAATTTTATGCATCCAGTATTTTCATAGACAGCAACTTTTCCATCGCCGATATCTAACAATTGGTTCGAGCATGTGTCAGCGGATGAATCTTGTAGCATTTGGACGCGCATGATTATTTTTAGCTGAACTTTTTCAACATTACGCCAAGCGTTGATCTCATCAGTGTACGTTGAACGTGGAACATTATTGTTTCTTCTTCGAAACACGATTTCTCGCATCGATGTGGTGTTCGCGATGTGGTCTCGCGTCGGTGTTTTATCAGGATTGAGGACAATAGCGTGATTGTCACTTTGCAATTCGTGTATGTGTGATTTGAAGAACTTGAATGTTTCATTATGCTCATTCAATAGAGCATCCAGTTCGCCTACGATGCGGCTGGCATTAGGTGAATTGAGGTTATTGTAGCCGCAACGTACATCAACACGATTGATGTCCTCATCGCCCATGAAGTAGATTTGTAAAAATTTATGTTGTTCGTTTGACATTCGCAGCAATGAGCCTACTTTGTGGTACACTTGGCCTTTGATATTGTGAACTATTTCTGTTGCACCGAACGAAGTCATTTGGAAGCATGAATTGAATGTGCGAAAGGACTTCAGTGGTGTCTCAATTTCTAGTACTTGCATTTTTCCTGATGCACAACACATCCCCGTTGGCTGGCGTACCCCATGGCTCGTACTCAAATGCGAGACGAACGAACGAAGCGGATGTAAATGTGGGGTTGGAGCCAATGTGTTTTGGCATTGTCGACATATTGTCTACATTATCGACATCATTTTGATAATTTTCTACAAGTGTAGCATATTAATTAGCGACACGGTGTAGACAAAACGTTACAACACTGATATAAAGAGAAAAAGCTGCAGCATCATCGTTGCTAGATTTGGGTTGGCTGCATGATAGCAGCATAAAATAAATTGTAAAATGAAAGTAAACGAAATCACTAGATATTTCTTGTTATGCTCAGTAATTGCATTTTTAAAATTATTTCAATTTGTCTCACTACAAAATTATAAGATAAACGAATAAATTTAAAATAAATATCTAAGAATATTAAAACTTATATCCGTAATTCGATTTTGTGAAATCTAATAACAAGTTATATCATGTGGTTATGCAGGGCTATGTACTGTGCATAGTCCGTACATTCTACAAAATATAAAGTTTCTCCAAACGAGAAATCTTTTAAAATATTCTTTGGAATTTTTGTTTTCTTTACGTTTAATCCTAAAAAAAGAATTTTAACTTGCATACTATGTACTCGTGTACATACATACAAACATGCATCGTTTATGTTGGGTTTCAAAGAAAGCTTTTGTTGTGAATATGTACGTAAAACTTTTTATTCGACTTAATAATAATAAAAATATAAAATTTTTAAGTTTTTCGAACTTAAAATCATGAAATAAATATTTTTATTTTATTTTTAAAATGATAATAAATTTATTAGATAGATCTAAGATAAAGATTATTAAATAAGAAAGATTTAGTGAGATTAACGTCTCATACAAAGAAAAGCTGTACACTCGACTAGAGATATATGTATCTATGAACTTTAAGCCAATACGTAAATATATTTATCTGTGTGGTAATCCTAACTGCGTACAAAAGATATTCCATACATGTTTGTCGGATTCACTAATTTATCTTAAATCGGTTTTTAATTCAATTTTTTACAAACATAAACTCAATATAGGATTTCGAATATAGGAATTATAACTAAAAATATATTTATAAATCTCTATTGTTGCATAACCCGAGTACTTTTAAAGTTAATAATTTTAAATTCAATTCTATTATTAAGGATTTTAGTTTTGCAAAATTAAATTTGTTTCAAACATAAAGTTGTAATTTAGTTTTTCAATTTATTATTAGACCTTAACCGGATAGGTAAAAGATTGAATTTTACTATTTTGTATTTTGGATTCGATTTGGAATATAAAAATGCTTGACCAGCTTTATATATTTTTGTTCAAATAAATTTATTTTGGGCATAACAAATTTACTAGATGAATTACGAAACCTCAGATCAGAAGAGCCTGAAGTGCAAATTATTGATGGCCCTACGCCTTTCTTGGCTAACTTAATAATTTAAAAAACTATTATTTAAAATCAAGTTTAAATTTTTTATCCTTTTAAATCAAACAAGAAATGACCAAGTGCCGCTGAGCGGCAAAGTAAGGAAGAGACGAAAGAGTCAGTCACACATTTTCAAGTTCTAAGCAGCATAAACGAATTCAAAAATCTTTCCAAAATTTTGTTGAAAAGACCATTTTAAAACGATAAAACGTTAAACGATAAAAAAATAAAACGATAAACAGTTAACGGTGAAATGAGAAATAAGAAATGGGAAATGAGAAATGAGGCATGAGGCATGAGAGATGAGAAATGAGAAACGAGAATTAAAAAATGAGAAGTAAGAAGTGAGAAGTGATAAATGAAATGATCGAGGTGAGGAATTAAAAATTAAAAAATTGAGAATTGTGAATAAAGTATTGAGAACTGAGAATTCAGGAATTCGGATCAAGAATTGAGAATTAATTGAGTACTGAAAATTGAGAATTTGGAATTAAAAATTCAGAATTTAACTATCCTCAAAGTTAAATTCTGAATTTGAGAATTGTGAATGAATTGACTGACAATTTCGATTTGAGAATTCAGGATTGTGAATTTACTATTGACAATTGACAATTAAAAAGTGATAATTACGAATAAAAAACTAAGAGTTTAGTATTGAAATTTAAAAAGTGAGAATTGAAAACTGAGGACTGAGAATTGGGAATAGAGAATATAGAATTGCGAATTGAGAATTGTGACATTGAAGAATGCTACGAATCATATGCAAATTGTAACAACAGCTTCAATCCGTGATAATTTCGAAAAACTTTCGAATACGTCCGGGTACGATCCATGGAGATTAATCGAACCACGTGCAAGACGCTCTCTCGTAGCTGTTGCCCAAATTTCTGATCAATTCAAGCCTTCCGAAAACACATATCGTAACTCTAATTCTACTGATGAAAATGAGAAAAACAACGGAAATCTAAAATCGGAATTCATTCAAGTGGATGCAGCCCATCGGCAAACTTTTGTAGTATGTTGGAACTGCAAAAATATTGGGCACCGTTTCTCCTCTTGCCCACTTGAAAAAACCCATAACTTCTGCGAGGGCTGTGGTCTGGCTGGCTTTAAAATGGAAGATTGTCTCAGATGTCAGAAGAGACGAGCCCAGGGAAATGCTGGGCCGATCGCAGTCAAAACTGGGGAAACTCCTTTGGGAAAATTAAAAAACCCAAGATTTTCAATGGTGCCAAAACAATCAAAACAAAAAAAAACAAAAACAAAAAAAAAAATAATATGGTGACCAAAAAGGATGCATATCCACTCCCCATTATAAACGGTTTTCAGGAAAGAATGAAAGAGACCAAATTCATTTCTAGTCTTGACTTTAAAGATCGCTTTTGGCAAATTCCACTATCGACGAAGTCCCGAGAAATCACAGCTTCCACAGTTCCAAGCCGTCCTCTATATCAGTTCTGTGTCATGTCGTTTGGGTTGTGTAATGCAAAAAAAACCTTGTGCAGACTAATGGATCGAGTAATACCCCACCAACTACACAAAGATGTCATATACTTGGATGAATTACTGATCATATCAACGGGGTTTGACGAGCACCTGGAATTACTGAAAACAGTAGCGGAATTATTGTCAAGGGCCGGATTAACTCTTAACGTTGAGAAGACCCAATTTTTACTAAAAAAACACAAAAACGGTCAAACAAACACGGAAAATTTTGGGGATGGCGGGTTGACCGATGATGCAGAGTTGGCGTTTAGAAGATTGAGAGAGCTTCTATGTCGGGCTCCCGTTCTTCACAACCCTGATTTTGGAAAACAGTTTTTTATCCGTTGCGATGCCAGTACTCAAGGTATTGGAGGTGTACTCTTCCAATTGGATGACGATAGTGCTGAGAAACCTATATCCTTCATATCGCAAACAATAAATTCGGCACAAAGGAATTAAACGGACAAAGAGCAAGAATGTCTTAAGTGGTTAATGACACAGAAAGACTAAAGTAGACGAATTGCACGATGGAGCCTCAAACATCAATCCTTCGATTTTACAATAATCCATCAGAAAGGCAAGGAAAACACGGTAGCTGATACCTTATCGCGAGTTTATTGTGACACCTTAGAAGAAGTAAACTTGAATGAGGAAAAACTTAATGATGAAGAATTCAATTCACTACAGAAAATACTATGTATGTGATAGTGGCCTATCAAATGACCATAGTGGCATAAATTACTTTTCATGTTAACCTAGAACGACAGGCCATTCAATGCATTTTCGATATATTGATTTAGCGACCAACATAGTGGCCTATCAAATGACCAGAGCGACATCAATGACACGACATATTATCCTAGAACGACATGCCATTCAATGCATTTTCGATATATTGAATTAGCGATATTTTGCTAAAATAATTCCACCCCTGTATCCCGTTCAGAATTTCTCCACAATTAAGCCGAAGTTGACCATCATAGTGGCCTATCAAATGACCATAGTGGCATAAATGAGACGGCATGTTATCCTAGAACGACATGCCATTTTGCTAAAATAATTCCACCCCTGTATCCCCTTCAGAATTTCTCCACAGTTAGGCCGAAGTTGACCAACATAGTGGCCTATCAAATGACCATAGTGACATCAATGACACGGCATGTTATCCTAGAACGACAGGCCATTCAATGCATTTTCGATATATTGAATTAGCGAAATTTTGCTAAGATAATTCCACCCCTGTATCCCCTTCAGAATTTCTCCACATTTAGGCTGAAGTTGACCAACATAGTGGCCTATAAAATGACCATAGTACCATAAATGACACGGCATGTTAACCTAGAACGACACGCCATTCAATGCATTTTCGATATATTAAATTAGCGATATTTTGCTAAAATAATTCCACCCCTGTATCCCCTTCAGAATGTCTGCACAATTAGGCCGAAGTTGACTATCATAGTGGCCTATCAAATGACCATAGTGGCATAAATGACACGGCATGTTAACCTAGAATGAAATGCCATTCAATGCATTTTCGATATATTAAATTAGCGATATTTTGCTAAACTACACCCCTGTATCCCCTTTACAATTTCTCCACAATTAAGCCGAAGTTGACCAACATAGTGGCCTATCAAATGACCATAGTGGCATAAATGACACGGCATGCTAACCTTGAACGACAGGCCATTCAATGCATTTTCGATATATTGAATTAGCAAAATTTTGCTAAAATAATTCCACCCCTGTATTCCCTTCAGAATTTCTCCACAATTAGGCCGAAGTTGACTATCATAGTGGCCTATCAAATGACCATAGTGGCATCAATGACACGGCATGTTATCCTAGAACGACATGCCATTTTGCTAAAATAATTCCACCCCTGTATCCCCTTCAAAATTTCTCCACAATTAGGCCGAAGTTGACCAACATAGTGGCCTATCAAATGACCATAGTGACATCAATGACACGGCATGTTATCCTAGAACGACATGCCATTCAATGCATTTTCGATATATTAAATTAGCGATATTTTGCTAAAATAATTCCACCCCTGTATCCCCTTCAGAATGTCTGCACAATTAAGCCGAAGTTGTCCAACATTATGGTATATCAAAAGGAAGAAGTGACATCCCCACCATAATTTATCTTCACTTGAAGCAATTATAACAATATTGTTTTTTAAATTATGAATGATTGATTTAAACATTTGTATTTCACAAGTTTAAATAGAATTAGATTTTACAACAAACCTCGCATAATAATACATTCAAATTGTTTTTTGTTGATGTATTGTTGAAATAAATTTTTCGGCTGATAACTTTCGGCCGAAGAGTGTTGATCAACTATGACGTATTTATACACTTTCGGCTGAGAAAGCGAAGACACTATCTGCATTATCGATTTTTTATCTTTCGGCTGGAAACTTTCGGCTAACTTTAACAAGGTCTACGGAAACACATAAAACAGAGCCCGGAAAACCATCCAAACGTTTGCATTAAAAATGGAATTTTTTATTAGAGTTGAGCCTAAATTAGACGTGGAGTTAAATGATGTTCCTATATGGAAGATGTGGATTCCATCCGTTAGTAGGAAGGATATTATCAAGCGCGATGATGGCGTAAAATGTAAATTTTATTTTTCTAACATAAATATCACATTCATGAAATTCCTTCGTGTATATTTTTTTATTTAAAATACTATAAATAGAAAATCAACGTAATTCAAATTAAATAAAAATAGAATACGTATAAAATATTTTACGATTATTAAATTTATTAATAATATTTATTTTATAATCCAAATTAATAGCGACAAAAATAAAATATATTTTCAAAGAGATAATGCTGTAATGTAATCTGAATAAATTTTATAGGCTCATTCATTCATTTTAAATTCAATGGAATCAATATTTTTTTGTGTGTAACTAAAATCTATAAAAATAAGAGATTATTTTGTAATTTTATTTTTGATTACCTTAAAAAATGAAATAAAACTCAGAATCATAACTGTGTTGCCTCATTTGCATTCACAAAAATATATATATAAATATGGAGATATGGCACAAAAGATTTCGTATCATTTTTAAAAAAAGAAACAGAATAATCTTATTTTATTTTAAATAGCAGAATATTTTGTGTTTTTTTTTTTTTTTTATAAATACAAGTATATGCAAATTAAAAATATTAAAAAAAAATATTGATTATGTTAATCCTGATATAAACAGAATGGTATAATATTCGCATATTTTTAATGGCAGTGCCAAGGATACGAAATTATAATTCACGTACTATATCCTTGGCACACTACATACATTATACGATTAGAATAAAACAAAAATTTTATGACAAACAGTAAATATTTCGAGTAAGCGTCGTATAAATACAAATTATGGCGCCCAAAGTGGGGCTGAGTAATATTTAAACGGATAATAAATTTCCTGCAAATTATGCGACAAATTAATTTACGTTTTTTTTTTCAAATGTTTTATTAATTTCATGATACGATGATTTATCACGATATTATATCCCCACCATCAAATTATCAGTATGCGCTATACATTGTTATGTTATGTACACATGCCTATAACAAAAAAGCTCAAACGGAAAATAAAATTAAATTTCCTTTATCGTATACATCCTATTTATGTATATTACGTGTTTCCATTATCATTAGTAAATATTTAATTAATGTAATATAATATACAGATAGCATAATGTAACAAAATACATATTAGATGCAATTTTAATTACTCATTTTTGGTTTTTGTGTATATAGAGGAAGTCGTCTGTGGGGTAGATGCCACATTCCATTCCAAAGCTTGTAACAAAGCTTTCACAATGTATTTGTTATAGCCAAAATCTTTATACACAAATACATACATATATTATAGAGATAAGTAAATAAATTGTATAGATTTATTCTGAAATGTTCGGCGCGGTCGGATACGAAGAAGGGCTGCAAAATTATTCAAAAGATATATCAATTAATTAATTTTTTTTTTGTATACAAGATGAACGAAGAATCTTAAAAGATTTTTATTTTATTGTTGTGTTGGTCTTTTTATAGATTAAACCACCACAATTTTTTGTTGGGGGGAAACGGTACTTTTTTTTCAATGCGGTTCTTTTTCCCGAAGCATAAATTTTGTTGTTGGAATATGATGATTTATATTTTTTGATTGTAATCCGAAAATTAATTTTTAGAGGGTATTACTGTGTTATTTATTACGAATTACGGGTAAGGTATTACTGTGCTGCTAATTTAAATAGAATTTGCTCTTGTCATACATACATTGCAATACACAAAAGATTTTCAATTAATTGAATATGTTTGTTATTTCATCAAAGAGGATTGCTTGGGGAAACATGATTCTTGATTTTGCAAAAATGTTGGACCAAAAAAATTGAATTTTGGTTTCTAGTATTGGTGGATTTGGGAGGTTTTCATATATTTTTTCGATATATTACGACATGTTTAGCTTTGCAGGAGTGAAATTTTGAACTTTCCGAAATTGTATCGATAAAATAACATTGGTGGATAACTATGCCAATTGAGTAGATCACGACCTAGTCTGATCGATGGGTGAATCGACTTTTTATGTTGTTCATTTTCAACATTAATTAAATAAAAGTATTTTTGATTCTAAATTTTTTAAAATGATTTATCGATCTGTTACTTGCTCATTTGAAAAATGTTTTAGTAGGATCTGTGGATACTTTTATTGAGAATCTGATTATTTTACTTAATGGTGGCGAAATTTGATTTTTCCAATATTTTATCAATAAAATGGGCCGTGTATCAAGATGTTGCCTGATGACTTTCCCAGAAATAAACTTTAACTACTATCTGTAGTGGTTTAAATGGAAAGGCCATATATAGATCAAAGGTAATATTGTAATAAGCGCTGAAACTTCTCCGATTGGGCTCTGCTAAAGTTTGAAGAAAATCCTGAATTTCATCGAAAAATCTACTTCGGCGATTAAGCTTATTTTTGGCTTAATGGCTTTATCACAAAATTTGCGTTATTGGACAGCAACCCACATGTGCTTCAAGAGACTCCATCACAACCACAAAAAAATAGTGTGGTGTGGATTTCGTTTAGTTCACTATCGTGTCATGTTGGAAGACTATTTTTGAAAAAAAAAATTCAAACCCGGTTGAACGGCCATCTTTGTTCATGCGATTCAACGCCGTGGAATTTTTTTTAATGCGATTACGTTAATTCGTTGATTTAGGTGAACAAGCCAACAACGTTAAAGGAACTCAGGATCAATATCGAAAGCGAAATTGCCAACATCCCAGTCGAATTCAGGCAAAATGCGATGAATAAAATTAGGAACACTTTATAAACTAAAAGTTTAGTGTTAAATGTACCAACATTAAAAATAATTGTAATGTAGTTATACTAAATGTGGAGGGGAGGGGGATTTTGTTTATAGTTATACTTATGCAAATTATAAAGAACAAAAAATTGAAAGAAAAAGCACAACTTAAATAACATTGAATATGATTATGAAATAATTTCAAATAATGTATCTATAGTGCTGACGGTAAATAACCATGCTTTTAATAATTTTGAAAAACGTGAAAGGGAAGTACAATCTGACATGATCGCAGGTAATTTGTTAAAAAGAATTGAATGTTCTGGAAAAATTTGATGTTCTGGATCTATAGGAACAATAATTCTATTCTTATTTCTTAAATTAAACCGATCACAAATTCTAATATTTAAATGACCACTCATTCTAAAAAATAGTCTCAGAACTTTTATTATATACAAATATTTAAAGAGGAATGCATTAAGTTTTACGAATATGGGTAAAAGAGGGGTGGAAAATTGGTTCCAGAGAATCGGTCGCTTCAAACATGCTTGCGGTGGTCTTATGAACAAAATTTAATTCCATAGTTAAATGTAACATGTCTACCTGGAATAAATTTCAACCCAATATTTCAATTACTCTGTGTTTTATTTAAACACAGAATTGTTATGTCCTTATTGAAAAACCCTGGATAACATTTACGAAAAAATCTATTAAAATAAAATTAAATTTTTAATAAAATTTGCCCAGATCATTTTCCAACAATTTAAGCAGAAATGACAAATTTTGATAAAAAAAAATTTTATAAGAACTTTTCCGTTTTGTGCAAATAATTTGAATAATAATGCATTTACGAAAAATTCAGAAGAAATACAAAAATATTGTAAATAAAATTTGAATAAAATGTACTTCCTGTGGCACTGTTCTGGCTTGCCCTGGGAATTTGGGAAAAATATTTTCATAGTATTTTTGCCTAAATTATATTTTTCTGGTCTACTGATGGAATTAGTTTGGTGTAAATATTTTTGAATCAAAAATACATTGCGAATCATTTTTCCCTATAAAAATTTTTGGAACAAAAGTTTCCCAATCAACTTTGTTTTGAAAATATCTACACCAAACTAATTCCATCAGTAGGCCAGGAAAATTTAATTCAGGCAAAGATACTGTGAAAATTTTTCCCAATTCCCAATTCCCTGGGAAAACCAGAATAGTGCCAGTGATTTTCTGGCAGTTAAGCGGGAAAGGCCATATTTGATAAACAAAAGACATTTTTTAACCAAATTCGGATAAGTTTTTGTTTTATTTTTAGAAAAATTTGTTTTCGAACAGATTTTGTTGTTTAAAAAAAGACAGCAGCTACTGTTTTACTTTATGAAATAATGGAATATAATCACATAAACCCAACACATGACACATTGATTTGAGTAATCAACTAATTGTGCATCAGTTCACTCATTGTTACGTGTAAAAATACGTATGTATGTTGTCACCAACACCCGACTTTTTTTACCACGAGCCACGAATGCATATAAATCTCAAACTTACACTTCGTTTTTAAGCCGAGAAACACAAATTACCAACATTTTTGTAAAAAACTGTCAGGTTTAAGCAAAAATCTACATCTACTGTAACAATCCTGCTGGAAAATTCATTTTATAAATTGATTGGAATCTTAAAATTCATGGTAGGTTTTGAAAGGCGGCAACAAGCAATAAGCAACTAGCAATTATCAATATTGTCAAAATTAGTATTGTCAAAATTCAGTATTGTCAAAATTCCGTGAGGTGAGCTATCATGTCATCCGAAGACGACTCTGATGATACGATTTTATTAATGTGGTGGCATTTAAGAAAAAGAAAGCAAAAGAAAAGGAAATATTGGGTACATCCTGCATTTACTAACTTAATAAATCATGGTGGAAATATTTGCGCTAGAGAACTCAAAGCACACCCTAACAAATTTCAAAACTGTTATCGAATGAGCCCCGATAATTTTGAAATTCTTTTAAATTCAGTTCAGCCATTGAAACGAGACCCTAATTGCAGAGAGTGTATTAGACCTACAGAAACATTATTGATAACACTAAGGTAAGTAATTAATGTTTAGTACAAAATAATAAGTATTAATATTTCATATTAAAAAGAATTATAATATATAAATCACTTATTATCACCGTAAAATTCAGGTGATAGTTTTTTAAAGGTCTTTCATTTATTTCTGTATATTGTTGTAGTAAATTAGAAATATTTTGTTCCATCATGTATCACTGTTGTGAAAGCATTTTTTGATTTGATAGTGAATTATCCATTATATGTGAATGTGAATGGCTCGACAAGTTACTACCAGTCCGTTGAAAGCATTTCTGGAGGCTGCTGATCGATTGGACCATCATACAAAATAGTATCAATAAATTGACGAAGTTGGTAATCATTCATTTCATCCAAGTCAGGAAGTAAGCTTTTTAAAAAATCCAGTTTGGGGTTGCTGTTTTCTGGCACTGTAGTTTTGGCTTTTTTACAATTAACACATTCAATGAAACATGTATCAGCTTCATTTGTTGTAACTGATGATCGTTTGTTTGCACTTTTATTTGGCGTTTCAGTGTTTTTTTTTAGTTTCTAAAGCAGGGAGAACTATTTTTTGGACATTTTAAATTTTGTCTTCAGATGGTGGATTAGCGGTGGATTGAGATGTCGAAGCTGCATTACTAAAATTTTCGGAACGATCTAAATGCACCGATGATTCTTAAATCTCATTACTACTGTCATTTAGGAGCTTTGTCTCTGTCATTTCTTATGCGCATGGTAAATTACCACTTTGAGGTTTTTCCTTCATGAAGGGCAAAACGAATTGCATAACTTCTTGCAAATAGTATTTTTTTTAATTGCCCCAATTCCAGAACGTGGTGGTTTCATCAGAAAAAGCTGTTCGAAAATTTTTCCACTTCTCCTTACACTGAACAGCTGAAACAAAAAATAAAAGTTATTAGACTATATGTAATTATAAAAGTCCTTGGTTTGGTTTTTTTAAAGAAAAATTTTGACTTATTTGAATTATTTTGTCCTACACACACTACAAGTACGACTATCTTTTTTTTACAGATGTTTGGCAACAGGATGGACATTTATGGCTTTATCCCATATTTTCATCAGGATGTTCATTTATGGCTTTATCCCATATGAGAGGAAACAATACTCTAGGGATAATTGTAAAAGAGTCTACTATGGCTATATGGAGCATTCTTCAACCCATATATATGCCGGCACCAACAGAGGAAAAGTGGAGGTCAATAGCAAAGCGATTCTATGAATTATGGGACCTTATCCTAACTGCCTCGGAGCCATAGACGGCAAACACTTCCGTATTAACAAATTTTATAGAAGTGGATGCCAGCACTATAACTACAAAAGTTTTTTCTCAGTAGTTTTAATGGCGTGTTCAGATGCCGATGGACTTTTTATAACTATTGATGTAGGAGAAGCAGGCAGAAACAGTGATGGTGCGATTTTCCGAAATTCAACTCTAGGAAAATTATTGGATAAAGGAAAACTCCACATTCGTCGTTGATTTCCCTTTTTACTTTGTAGGAGATAAGGCTTTTCCTCTAAAAAGAAATCTTATGCGACCATATCCTCCGAGAATTCTTGACAACGGTAAACGCATTTACAGGTTATCAAGAGGTCGAAAAAGTGTAGAACGTTCATTTGGTATGCTGGTATCGAAATTTGCAATATTTCAAAGGCCAATTTTATGTCAAGAAAAAACCGCAATTCGTGTTATTAAAGCAGCTTGCATCCTACATAACTTTATAAAACTAATAGAAGGTAAATTCTCTACTCACCAGGTCATAAAAGAAGATGAAGACCTGTACCATTTAACAATGCATTTAATAATAAATCGGCTTATGAATTAAGAGATTATTTAAAAATATATTTTGTAAATCCTGAAAATGCATTACCTTGCCAAAATAAGTATACTATTTAAATAAACTTACCTGGAAGTTTTTTCCATGCCTTTTCAATGACATCCCATCTGCTGTGGTCTTTTCTAGTGAAATCGTAAATACAAGGATATTTTTCCACTATTTCTACAAACTTTGTATTAAAAATCGGATCGTCCTCCATATTTTTTTTAAATTTATATAAATGGGGTTAATACACATGGCAAATTTCTCTAGCGACTTGTTACTGCACGCAATATTTATCGCTTTTCAACAAGCAGTTTGTATTGCCAGCAATAAATGTTGTCGCAATCAGCAACATTTTTGGTTCAATCAATATTGAGTTGCTTAATGTGAGACCTGTAATTTTATTCAATGTAATTTATTGTTAGCAATAATATTGCATGTTTCCTATTGCCAGTTGCTTATTGCCTCAGTATGAGAGCCGTCTAAATTTTCTATTTTGCATCAATATTGCAAACATTAAAATACCTACTGCTACTTCCGTTACACTGTGTTGTGTTTTCAGGACAATGGGCCCATAAGATAAAGCACGCCGAACATCGTCCTGGCCACATAACGAAACCAAACAAAAATATCATAATCATATATAAATAAAAATAAAACAATAAATTACGCAAATCGAATTGTAAACAGGAAAAAAACCTTACATGAATTATATAGATATAGGACAAAGATAACCCAAAATATGGAAAAAAACTTATATATAAATTTTGAATACCGATCAGTCAATTCTTCAGAATCACATTTGCGCTTAAGTTTTGAACCAATGTCGTAACAAATTTTGCGTTTTAGTTAAAGAGTATGTTTGTTTATAATCGTTCTAAGCTTTGCTTAGGAGCTACCACATCCGGTAAACAGATTTCCTCCACATATCACTACGATCATTGAATTTATGAATAAATCTTAATTGTGAAAATTCAGCCTGAACAGGCAGTTCGTCTGGGTGGCACAGAGGCAGTGGTTTGTCATAAATCGTCATTTCCGCTTAAATTATTTAATAGCAAAATTATTTTATAATGTTTAAGTTTAACAACGTAAATGATATTCAGACACACACACATAGAAAAGTTTTGAAAATCATTTTTTATCAATTTACTAGGCAAAATAAAGTAACAGAAGTATAAATAAGAAAAATCATGTGAGTTTTACAAGACACCGCAATACCAAGAACTTAATGAAGGGTTTTTCTCATACATTAAAACCTTCTCTTCATTGACCCCTCATCTTCCATTTATGTGTCTCCCTTTTTCATGAAAATTTTCTGATTTCTCTCCAGCGCCCCTCTGCCAGCAACCTCCTATTTTGCGTCCACCGGCTGGTTACAACCCTCTTCTTTTGTGCACAACTTCTTCGGGTAACTGAAGTAGTTGAGCTTTTTTTATCAGAACGCCTGAACAAGTTGTCCATTATAATAGCAACCCGTTGAAGGCTCACTCATGGGTCGGCTATCTGACATGTTTCAGTGAATTTTGAAAACAATCAAACTAAATATTCTGCTTCAAAACACAGCAAACACAGGACGTCTGAGAATTTAAGCAATTCCTACCTTAAGATTAAATATAGCGAAGGCGACTTTCTGGAATAAAGCACAAACTTAAAAAAGCGACCTTAATTTGACATTTAAAAAAATGATAAATTTATTTATTCATTTGTTATATGAAAAAGAACATAAATAAAATAAATATACATGAAATTCCAATTGGTAATGAATTTTTGTCTTCAACCACTAATAACGAATAGATTGGGTAAATTTCTGAATATTTTTTAGCCCCTCTCTCCCGACTCCGGGTAATGTTTTAATAAAATTCCAATTATTGTGAAATTTGGCTTGGATACATAATGTGCATTAAGTAATACAAACAAATTATATTTTGTAAGATGTGTGCTGAAAGAGCACAGCGCTAAGTGATCAAAATCCAAACTACTTAAGCACAAATTGTTTGGCTAAGTATTAAATTAGATTTGAACCGAATAATACTTTCGTTCACCATAAAAATAAAAAATTAAAAGAAATACTAGCTTGCTCAGTAAGTTTTATCGCTTGATTAAAAATAGCGCTATTAGCGTCGTCGTTTTATTTTTCTAAAAATGGTACTACTTTTTTATAAACACGCGACAAGTTTCATGTAAATCTGTCAGTAACACCATCAATTCCAGCCGGAGTATTTTTTTTTAAATATCTTAGGATATTTTTAATGCTATATTGTGGTACACAACTTCTGAATATTACACCCAGTGTTCCCCTAGGTTTTCCAGAAAACTGCAATTTTTTAATTGGACTGCGTCTAGCACAAAGTAAAAACACCTATTTCAGCCATAGTAATCTCTCAGAAATATCTTAGGACAAAGCACTTTTATTATTTTATTGTGGTATAAAAGTTTTGAATATTATACCTAGTGTTCCCCTATATTTTCAGGAAAATTCAAATTTTTTAATTGGACTTGGTCTAGCACAAAGTGAAAACACCCATTCCAGCTGTAGTATTTGTTTGAAATATCTTAGGATGAAGCACTTCTAATGATATATTGTGGTATACAATTTTTTTAAACCAAATTAAATTAATTCTTTATAGGAAACGTACCATAAACAGATCTTAAAGTGAGAAGATGGTGGAGTTGATGAAGCAGCACCCTGATATAGCGAGAAATTTAGTGCTCTTAACCTGCACCGACCATATTAGCCCGCCTCAATGAAACCTGTACTATAATTTGTTACACATTTGTTACAATTTATTACAACAAATCCCGATTTTATTACAGTTACCGTTTCCGAGGAACGAGTGGTCGGTTTAGCTTGTAATTAAACCTACACCGCCAAAATTGTAACTTCTGATGTAGCTACGATATCGGGATGGTTCTTGGATCAGAATTTATTACAAATTAATTACATTAATTAAATATTTCAAGATCAACCCTACATTTTGACTAAGGGTAAATTTCACCCCAAACGATTATTTATGACAAAAACAACGATTTTACCAAAGTTGATAAATTATTACACCAGACCGCCACCAGATATTGAGTCAAATGTTACTCCTTGGACCTTGTGGAGGGCAGATCAACCTTGTCCAGGTGTGTAATAAATTATCTTTGTGTCAGGTTACACGGAATTGGCTTCAAACCTTAAAGGGTTCAAACGTCTAATTGAAAATTCGATTTTATCACTTTCAACAATTTATTACACCAGACCGCCACCAGATATTGAGTCAAATGTTACTCCTTGGACCTTGTGGAGGGCAGATCAACCTTATCCAGGTGTGTGTTAAATGATTTTGTGTCCGGCTAAATGGAATCGGCTTCAAACTGTAATGTCTTTAAATTTGTAATTTGAAGGTCGATTTCATAACATTTGATGGTTTATATAAGACCGCCATCAGATTTTAGTTTAAATGTTGCTTTATTGGCTTTGCAAGCCCTTGGAGGGCAGATGAAATTTTTTCAAGTGTTTATTGTATTATTTATATGTCAGGTTAGGTTAGACGGAAATAGCTTCATGAATATATGGAGTTCGTAGTTTAATGTTCGCTTTTTCTACCTATAATGAGTTATTATTTTAGAGCTGCACCAAATAAGGGGACGGGTTGAATTCGAATTGTAGCTTTTGTAAAGGGCAACTTACTTAATTACTTATTATTACATGATTATCAAGATTAGTCTTGAAATGATTAGGAAAATTTAAAATTTAGTTTAAACGTAATAAAAATTTCGATTTTTATCGAATGAAAAATTTCGTCAAACGATGTTTATTTATGTTTTCGCCGCAATGACGATTATTTTTGGCTAATTTACTGTCCCTAGATTGCAAATTACGAAATAATGTCGTCTTTGGTACAAGTTAAACTTGTTAAACAAGTTATACTTTGGTACAAGTTAAATCCATTCTGGAATAGAATTAATATTGTGCTCAAAGTAACAACCAAAGATATTTTTTAATTTATTTTTACTAGTTGGTAACAATTACATTATGAATTTGAAAACAACGTAAAAATGCAACTAAATATATTCAATTAAATAGTAATGTGCTAGAACATTATTGAATATTATTACAAATCGTAACTAATTTCTCGTGTTGTTTAGAAAAATGCGATGTCAAAATAACAAAAATCACTTTTATATTTTTATTGCCAACATTTAAAAATAAAAGTATTCAATAAAATTGCCCCGGTGATGAACATTTAAACTACAGGTAGAATAGAATAATTCTATACCAGCAGAAAATTTGTTTTAAAATAATTCCAATTTGGAATTACATATATGGGATTGTTGTTGTAAATTTCTCAAAGTAAGACAGCATAAAAGAGTGTCCAATATAAGTGGTTATTAATTTATTATAATATGCAATGCTTAGATCAGCAATAATGCAAAATAATAAATTTATTAACCCTTTAACTGTTTAATTTTGTTTCAAAAAACGTTTTCTCCTTGCTTAATTATTTTTCAGCGAGGAGAATACAAGCTATTGTTAATTAAAATAAATGAAGTTACCAGACTAACGAATATTCTAACTTGTATATGTTTTAAATTATCTATATTTGACCTTCTTCAGAAAAAAAAATAAAATTGATTCGTTGAATAACACTACGAATGTAATATTTTTTATCTTTATGACAAGTATACTCGACATTACGTGAAAGATTTTCGTTTTGCTTTGAGTATAGTCGACATCAACAGTTAAAATAAACAATATACGTAAAATTTAGTATGCAAATACGAAATTATGGTACTTGAACTTACTAAAGAAGCAGTTGCATACATTTAGGGACATTTAAATATTCATAATTAATTTGGTTTCTCAATCTTAATTTAAAATGATGTTTTACGCCTCGAAGAGGAAAAAAAAAACCCTTTACGGTTTGAAGCCAATTCCGTGTAACCTGACACACAGATAATTTATTACACACCTGGATAAGGTTGATCTGCCCTCCACAAGGTTCAAGGAGTATTATTTGACTCAATATCTGGTGGCGGTCTGGTGTAATAAATTGTTGAATGTGATAAAATCGAATTTTCAAATAGACGTTTGAACCCTTTACGGTTTGAAGCCAATTCCGTGTAACCTGACACAAAGATAATTTATTACACACCTGGATAAGGTTGATCTGCCCTCCACAAGGTTCAAGGAGTAACATTTGATTCAATATCTGGTGGCGGTCTGGTGTAATAAATTGTTGAATGTGATAAAATCGAATTTTCAAATAGACGTTTGAACCCTTTACGGTTTGAAGCCAATTCCGTGTAACCTGACACAAAGATAATTTATTACACACCTGGATAAGGTTGATCTGCCCTCCACAAGGTTCAAGGAGTAACATTTGACTCAATATCTGGTGGCGGTCTGGTGTAATAAATTGTTGAAAGTGATAAAATCGAATTTTCAATTAGACGTTTGAACCCTTTAAGGTTTGAAGCCAATTCCGTGTAACCTGACACAAAGATAATTTATTACACACCTGGACAAGGTTGATCTGCCCTCCACAAGGTCCAAGGAGTAACATTTGACTCAATATCTGGTGGCGGTCTGGTGTAATAAATTGTTGAATGTGATAAAATCGAATTTTAAATTAGACGTTTGAACCCTTTACGGTTTGAAGCCAATTCCGTGTAACCTGACACAAAGATAATTTATTACACACCTGGACAAGGTTGATCTGCCCTCCACAAGGTCCAATAAGTAACATTTGACTCAATATCTGGTGGCGGTCTGGTGTAATAAATTGTTGAAAGTGATAAAATCGAATTTTCAATTAGACGTTTGAACCCTTTACGGTTTGAAGCCAATTCCGGGTAACCTGACACAAAGATAATTTATTACACACCTGGACATGGTTGATCTGCCCTCCACAAGGTCCAAGGAGTAACATTTGGTTCAATATCTGGTGGCGGTCTGGTGTAATAAATTGTTGAAGGTGATAAAATCGAATTTTAAATTAGACGTTTCAACCCTTTACGGTTTGAAGCCAATTCCGTGTAACCTGACACAAAGATAATTTATTACACACCTGGACAAGGTTGATCTGCCCTCCACAAGGTCCAAGGAGTAACATTTGACTCAATATCTGGTGGCGGTCTGGTGTAATAAATTGTTGAATGTGATAAAATCGAATTTTCAAATAGACGTTTGAACCCTTTACGGTTTGAAGCCAATTCCGTGTAACCTGACACAAAGATAATTTATTACACACCTGGATAAGGTTGATCTGCCCTCCACAAGGTCCAAGGAGTAACATTTGACTCAATATCTGGTGGCGGTCTGGTGTAATAATTTATTAATTTTGGTAAAATCGATGTTTTTGTCATAAATAATCGTTTGGGGTGAAATTTACCCTTAGTCAAAGTGTAGGGTTGATCTTGAAATATTTAATTAATGTAATTAATTTGTAATAAATTCTGGTCCAAGAACCATCCCGATATCGTAGCTACATCAGAAGTTACAATTTTGGCGGTGTAGGTTTAATTACAAGCTAAACCGACCACTCGTTCCTCGAAAACGGTAACTGTAATAAAATCGGGATTTGTTGTAATAAATTGTAACAAATGTGTAACAAATTATAGTACAGGTTTCATTGAGGCGGGCTAATATGGTCGGTGCAGGTTAAGAGCACTGAGAAATTTGACCAACTCATATGTTGATATGACGTGCTGCTGCCACATTAATATTTTTCACAGCCTTTTCGAGAGTGTAATGTAAATGTCGGGCTACCCTAAGAAGAGATCTGCACCAGTTTTTCATACGCCTATGGTGCTCCCGACCATGTTACGACCCGAGCTGTGGCTCTTATTGAAACGACTTTTGGGAGTATTTATTCCTGCACTTCTAAAAGGAGTAATAAAGCACGGCAACAGTGGATATCCAGCATCACCTTTTAAGGATTAATTAAACGTTTTGATGGAAAATTAATTTGTAAAAGGAAAATGCGCATCCTTAACAAGTAATTTCCCTAAATAAAAAAGTCATGACTCGCCTCTGGAAATGTAGCATCCACACATCGAATCCTTTGTTTATGATGACAAATCTTGAAAAAATATACTTGTATTATGTATATATAAATAGTAAAGAAAAGTAGCAAGATTGGATTTTACTATTATCAAATTCAAACTAAAAAATCCTTTCCTATTGTAAAACAGGTGCGCGTTGTTTGCTGCTGGCTTTTCAATTTCGATGTGTGTTCCATCTGCACACATTACAACACCAGGAATTTCACATTTTAAGTAAAAAAAACGGCTTCGCTTCTGTCTTCTCGATTTCGCTCATTTTAAGCGTAATCCATTTTGGACATAAAATGTTTTCTAAAATTATAAATACTTCCGACAAAACAACTGAAACCATTGGTCGTGTCATTCCAACAAAACAATCTTGACCAAGTCTGGTACCCGTCTTCAGGCAAAACTGGTAAAGTAATTGCCAATTTCTGGAGTTATAAAAGATGATTTTACTACTTTTAGGAAATTGCTTTTAAGCACTTTCAGAACATATCTAAAAGCAACTTTATTCAGCATAAAGTTTTTTATAAATCAAGAAAAAATTAACATTAACAATCATTGAAAAACTTTTACTTACTGAGCGTTTGACAACTGAAATATATTTTCATGCATGTTTCTTGCTGCTTTTCTAGTTTTCTTTCTATTCAATGACGGTTCGTCATCGTTGAAATGTATGAAAAGGCTTATTGTATCCATATTTTAGAATAAAACAATTATTAAATTTTTTTGGGTAAAAAAGTTTTTTTATCAAACTTGAAGCCAACAATTTTAGAACAAAACATTAAATTCAATTATATTATTTTGACAGCTAATGAAATTGCAGTTTCATTGCGAATCGAAATTGCAGTTTTCCGTCGAATTCAATAATCGAAATAATTTTGAATACGAATAGAATCCTACTGCTCCCGCCGCAGTAAATCCGGGGCCATTAAATTTTATTTTAGTTCGCCATGTAACGCAAATTTCGTAGTAGTCGAGGAGTGAGTACTTTCGAGCAAAAATTAAGTTTACAAATTTAAATTAAACGGAAAAGCTTTTAACAAAGCTTTGGTTATGCTTGACCCATTATAGCTAATTTGATGAGGAAAAATACATTGTCCTTAATGCATGTCAAAAAGACCCCAGAAGAAGGTGCAGGTATAAATTCCGTCGATAATATTCTACAAATTCAGGATAAGATACCAAATTAACATATTATCATCATAAACGAAAAACATAAATTTATGGCTTCTCTAGAACCCTTGCATTCCAAAGTCAACACATTTAATTGGACTGGGTCTAGCACAAAGTGAAAACACCGTATACATCTTTTGAATATTATACCCAGTGCTCTCCTAGTTTTTCGGGAAAATTCAATTTTTATATTTGGACTGGGTCTAGCACAAAATGAAAACACCCATTCCAGTCGTAGTCGTCTCTTTGAAATATCTTAGGGCAAATCAGTTTTAATGCTATGTGGTGAAATATAACTTTCGAATATTATACCCATTATTCCCCTAGATTTTCGGGAAATTTCAGATTTTATAAGTGGACTGATAAAGCAATTTTAATGCTATATTGTGGTATACAACTTCTGGATATTATACGCAGTGTTCCCCTAGATTTGCAGGGAAATACAAACTTTTCAATTGGACTGGGTCTAGCATAAAGTTAAAACACCGATTCCAGCCGTAGTAATCTCTCAGAAACATCTTAGGACAAACCACTTTTAATCTTTTATTGTGTTATACAACTTTTGAATATCATACCAAGTGTTCCCCTAGATTTTCAGGAAAAATTATTTTTTTTAAGTTGACTGGGTCTAACACAAAGTGAAAACACTGTATTCATCTTTTGAATATTATACCCAGTGCTCTCCTAGTTTTTCAGGAAAATTTAAATTTTTTAGTTGGACTGGGTCTAGCACAAAATGAAATCACCCATTCCAGCTAAAGTATTTTTTTTAATATCTTAGAAGAAAGCAATGTTAATGCTGTTGTGGTATAAAACTTCTGGGTATTATACCCAGTATTTCCCTAGATTTTCCGGAAAATTCAAGTTTTTTAATTTGACTGGGTCTAGCACAAAGTGAAAGTACCCATTCCAGCCGTAGTAATCTCTCAGAAATATCTCAGGATAAAGCGCTTTTAATCTTTTATTGTGGTATAAAATTTTCGGATGTTACACTCAGTGTTCCCCTAGATTTTCAGGAAAATTCAAATTTTTTAATTGGACTGGGTCTAGCACAAAGTGAAAACACCCGTTCCAGCCTTAGTAATCTCTCAGAAATATCTTAGTACAAATCATATTGTCGAATACAACTTTTGAATATCATGCCCAGTGTTCCCCTAGATTTTCAGGAAAATTCAGATTTATTAAGTGGATTGAGTCCAGCACAAAATGAAAACACTTATTCCAGCCATAGTATTTTTTTTGAAATATCTTAGGATAAAGCAATTTTAATGCTATATTGTGGTATAAAACTTTTGAATGTTATACCCAGTGCTCCTCTAGTTTTGTTTAGGAAAATTCAATTTTTTATTTGGACTGGGTCTAGCACAAAGTGGAAATACCCATTCCAGCTGAAGCATTTTTTTTAAACATCTTAGAATAAAGCACTTTTAATACTGTTGTGTTATACAACTTCTGGATATTACTCCCAGTGTTTTCCTAGATTTTCAGGAAAATTCAAGTTTTTTAATTTGACTGGGTCTAGCACAAAGTGGAGACACCCATTCCAGCCGTAGTTATCTCTCAGAAATAGCTTAGGATAAAGCAATTTAATATTTTATTGTTGTAGAGATCTTTTGAATATTATACCCAGTGCTCCCTTAGTTTTTTTCAGGAAAAATCAAATTTCTTATTTGGACTGGGTCTAGCACAAAGTGAAAACTCGTATTCCAGCTGTATTAATCTCTCAGAAATATGTTAGGATAAAGCACTTTTAATGCTACTTTGTGGCATACAACTTCTGGACATTACACCCAGTGTTCCCCTAGATTTTCCGGAAAATTTAAGTTTTTTAATTGGACTGGGTCTAGTACAAAGTGAAAACACACGTTCAAGCCATAGTAACCTCTGAAAGAAATATCTTAGGACACAGCACTTTTAATGCGACTTTGATTTATTCAAATGCACTGTCGAATTTAATTATAAACGTTTTTGTTGGTTTTAAGACAAACTTCACATCCGTATACAGTTTCAGTATAATATATTCATATAACCTTCATTGATCAGGAATAGTTTTTCTTTATCTAGAATGTAGATTTTGACACAATTCAGAATACCAAACCAGGGTCTTTTATTTTCTTTTTGCTTTCATAATATACTTCGCTAAAATCCTAAAGTACCTTGTCGGCTATGTAACGCAAATTTGGTAGTAGTCTACTTTCTGGGAAAAATTAATTTTACAAATTTAAATTAAACGTAAATGCTTTTAATAAAAATTGTCCTTGACCCATTACTTCTAATTTGCTGAGAAAAACCGCAATGTCCTTTGTCAATGTCAATGGATATAAATTACACAAATAATAAATTTTCATCCAATACATACGCAAAAAAATATGTAAGACGGTTATCTTCCCAGAGATATTCTTATCTTAATACTAAAAACCATGACCACACCCTAATCAATTTAATATTAAGATCTATAAATCAACAGGACAGACAATTGAAAGTATTATTAATAAAATTATGTTCACCTTGTGATAAGAATTGCGAAGAATTAGTTCCATACCTACAAACAAATTTTTCCTATACTTTACAGAAATCATCCGCAATGAAATCGTTATAAAATTAGTCAAATATTTTTAGAGAAAATCAAACAAAAAGCAAATACAACAAACCATAAATATTTTTAAACAAATAAATTATAAACAAAAACAAATGTTTCAAATGCGACGAATCATTATGAACGCAGAGGAAAATAAAAAATTTTCAATATAAATATAATTTTTCAACCGAGTATTTTCCCCTCAAAAGTTTTCCACACATAAAATCCGGTAGACAGAGTTGGTTACTAATCAGCGCACATGCTCGGCACCAAAAAACGAATCCAAATATTTTGTTGTTCCTTTTGTGCTCGGGTTTAGACGTATATGTATGAGTGCCGCAAAAACAAAATCGGATAAAAATGAGGAAAAATCTTCGATACTAAAATAAAGAGCAAGCAAAAAAAAAATAAAGTAACAAAACAAACGAGAAGAAAACCAAAAAAAAAAATATTTTCGTGAAAAATTCAATATTTTTCAGTTTGACGTGAGATTCCTTTACGAACAGGGATAATTTCATATCGGTCGGGAGAAATTTTTAAAACCAAAAATATTTTTCTATTTATTTAAATGTTTTATTAAAACTTGGTGAAAATTTTGTTTTAGTTTTTATAAAAAAAAAAATTAGAAATATTATTTTGTGATTAGGTTTGTAGTTTAAAAAATGGTTTTCTATTTCGGTTAAATAGTGTCTCTATGTGAAATTTTGAGTGATCAAAATGTTTATTAATGGAAAATCTGAAGAGATGAAAAAAATGTTTTAAATGAAAAATTAAAATCGATAAAATTAATTTTGTTTTTGGCTTTTTTCTGTGTGATTTGCTGGCGATTCAGCCGCAAATATTTATATAGTGGCGTTTTTGTTATTGTTGTCATATATACATAGCTATATCTAGATATGTATAAAATGTATTTGATTTCAGTTTACAGTGAATAAATGTCAAAATATATTTTACGTATGTATAGTGGGTGTGATTTATTTTGTGATTAGTGTTACGAAGTTATGCCAAATATCCAAAAAAAAAAAATTATTTCGTGATAAAATTTTTGAAGAAATAAAGTGTTGATACACCGATATTGGATTATATACACAGTGATTTCTTAACAGACTGAAAATAGAATTTAACCTAATTTATCAATGTAAGTGTTGTAAATTTTTCATGTTCTAACCAAAAAAAAAAAAATAAAGGTATGAGTATATATAACTAAGATTTAGGAAAATCTTTTTGTAAATTAAGATAAATAAATCGATCTGTACCGGAGAATACAAACGGAATGATAAAACCGCCTGAATTATTAAATAGATGATTTTCTTCCTTCTTGTGCTTTCTATTTATATAAATTAAGATTTGAATCATTTATGGATGGGAAATATTTCTATACCAATTTAGTGTAACAGATGCCGATGTACACCCGTACCGATTAAATTTAAAATGATGGATCGAGGCAACAACAAAAAAAAAACAAAGTGATTAAGCATAAATACCGAATACCATTCCTTTTTGACTATTCATCCGCAGTGCCAGTGTTTTGTATTTAATTCCGCAAGAATTATTTTATTTCATTTTGCCATATGCGAATGAGTATGACAATACACGAGTATGTTCCTCACTGTGCTTTTTATTGTGTGTGCCAGGGGTGCGTTTGTCCATTTGTTTATTTTATAACAGTTTTTTATTTGTTGATATACATAAAAATGCTCCAGGCGTGCTAATAGGAGATAAGGACTGTAATTATGTTTTAATTAGGCATAGGGATATTATTGTTGCTGTTGCTCGTTATTTTTATTTTATGAAGTGGAATAATTAAATTTGCTGCGTGTAGTATCTTGATAATGTGCTTTACGAAGTTTAAAGGTAATAAAATTTTAGTCTAAATATTTTAAGCAGTGGAACAGCTTTTTGGCTTACAATAATTTTATAGATAATATCGGGCTAGTGTCCCTTAACAAGAAATAAAAGATGGAAGATAATTCGAGAATTTTTTTTTTTTAATATGTCTTGTGTTGGGTCAATGTCGCCGTTTTGAATGTTTTAAATAGGATCATAGACGGTGATTGCTGAATATAGCCTTGATTCAAAATTTGTAGAACATAAATGAATTCTTATTTCTGTATGTGGGAAGTTTCACATATGATTGAACGCAGGTTAACGAGTGAAAATGGACGCTACAGCCTGAATTAGTTTTGGCTTTTTTGATGGAATTTATTTAATTTTTTGAGGATAATTATTTCTTTGCTTGGAGCTAATTATAACACCAATTCATGGTACAGATCTTCAAACCGCAGGACTAGTACTGTGTGAATACATCTAAAATATCGTTAGTTAACAATTAAGGACCAAAATTGCGGAATATATCCAATTTGAAACCTTCAGATATTTATTTTTAGTCCCAAAAAAAATTTTCGTTTTTATATCACGTCCTGCCTTCATTGGTGTCGACTCCAGGGTGTATTTTATGGTTCGGTTTTGGGAACGTGTCCGACCCATCTCAGCCTTTGCAATTTAATTGTTCCAATTATTCTCGTATGAGAATGGTTCAGATCATTTGTGATCTCATACGCACTAATTTGCACTTAAAAAGAGCAAGCTTTTGGCTATTCCATTTTATTGGCGCTTAAGACCCCAATAGAGCCGCTTTATAGATATTTAATTTGGTTTTGCGTTACACATTGTGATATACTTGAAAATATTAATGTAAGCGTGTAGAATGCCTAGTAACCTGCTACGATCCCTGATGTTATATCTGCACAGACTTAGTTTTGCACATTTACTTATAGTTACTATCGACTCATTTACGTTTTCGATTAGTTAATCGTCTGTTACATTTGTTCCACGTGTTGGCCTGCTCGGCTATGATACTCCATATTGTGTTGCTCTGGATGTTATCATATACGCCTGTTGAAAATCTGTGGGACGTCCTTTTCGTAGCGCTTTTACAGAATCCCCAGGCAAAAACTTTGATCGGTTGTAGACCTGCCTGGATGAAAAAGGCGCTGGTAGTCGCTCAAAATCCGCTTGCTGTAAATTTATACTTGTCAGGAACTACGGTGGCTAGAATCTTGTAGCCGGTGTTGAGCAAATCTATTCTGCGACCCCCCATTTTATGTTGTGAATCCAACAGAAGTGTGGAAAATTTAAGTCCGCCAATTGTTGACATCGTGATTACTGTAATCCTCGCCTAATTGATTTTAAAAATTTTTAAAATTCAAAATTTTGATAACGTAATAAATTTGAGCCTCGAGACTTTTCCAGATTTACCACTCCTTATACTAATTGCCAAAATCAAAAAATTTACTTTTTAAAAAACCCCTGACGGTTTGTCTGATCGCGGGGGTGAAACCTCATACATAACTTTTCTCATAAATTCAGAGATCCCAGTGAGTTTTTTAAATTTTTTCAAAAATTTGGAAAAGTATATCACTTGCAAGTAAACGATTATGAACTAAAAAATTGTAAATTTTGCAATAATACCATGCTATTTCACTTTTCCAAAACTTAAGCAAAAGTGACGATTTTTGATAGAAACCTGTTTGGTGATGGAGTGATTGATGAAATTGATCGGAAGGAAACTTCATAAGCTTTTTCACATGTTGCGAAATCGCAGTGAATTCTGGCAGAATTCGGTTTACCAGAAGTACCTGCTTCAATAGTAGCTTTTTCGCTGTTCCACCGTAGGTGACATGTTTTTTGCAAATATTAAAGTATATGATTTTGCCATAATACCGTTCCAGAACAGCTTTCCAAAAGCAAAGTGGGTATGACGATTTTCTCCAAAAAATCGTTTTTCAACAAAAATTTGGACTGATCGATCGAGAAAATCCTTTATATCTTATCTTTTTACACAAACTGAGAAATCCCAGAAATTTTGGTAAACATCGGCCCAGTAGCAACAGCTTTCATATGAGCTTTTTCGTTCTTCCATTGGAAGAGATAGCTTTAACAGGAGCTTATTCGTTTTAACGTAACTAAATTATGCTAATAAAATTGTCTTTACCAAGGTGTAGCTCTAAAATCCTTCCTAGAGGCCAGTTCGTTCCATCTTTATTTCAGTAATCAATACTTCCAGAAATCTTGAACCAGAAATTTTCCGTTTGGATAATTTAACTTGGGAGTAAATAATTAGCGAATTGTCAATTAAAAGGTGTTCTACGGTTAGTGTTAACGCATGTTTATAGAATGGAACTGTTGTGAGATGTCGCATGTGTTAAGAGATGCTTCAATCGGCGATGCAACTGTAGATAGTTTATATGTTTCCAATAACCCTTTTAAGGCGACATTGTAGTAACTTAGTGGCTGCTTCCCAGAGTACTCTGAAGTGTAGAGAGGAAGGTGGTATAAAAAGCCATTCCGCACTTTGATGTCGGCTAGTCCGCGTTGAAGTTCAAAGTTACAGAGCCTTTTGTTTTTCTTTAGTAAATTGTGTTCCGCCTCTCACAAAATCGGTTCTATTATCGCTGTCAACCCATTTGCAAAGGCCTCTTCTAGAGATAAATCTAAAGGCTGCAGTTGTTGTATTGCCGACAACCTGCATTACTTTAATAGCAAAGCAGACAAATATTGCGCTATATATACTAATGTAAGTCTTATTCCTACGTCCTTTCCAAACTCTCACTGAGATGGGTCCAGCGTGGGTCCAACTCATGTCTTATTAAATGAATGTAAAAGACTTGACTCGTTCTTAGAATAAGATAATTGCCTTTAGTTAGTTCAGCAATTTCAGTATGCTCCATCGTTCAGTCGAGATTAGCCACAAGTTTTCATTGTTTAGTCACTTACGATTAATCGATAAATAAATAATGAAAATTTGAAAAAAAAATCCCGAATAGCATCTTGTTGCAAGAAAACCATACCGTTTTAGCATGTGTACTGAAGATGCGATAGTCCGCCTAGTAAAATCTGTCAAAAACCAAATGCTAGAGCATTTAATAAATTTACGTGACCTAGCGACATCGCAAGTTTTTCGGTCTATAATCTGCCTAAAAACACTATGAGTGTTTCCAAGAGCTAATAATTCTGCGTATAATTCTGTTACTGATCAAATCACTAAAAGACGACCTCAAGGCTTTATTCTATTCATCCTCTGGTCTCGTTGTGTTCTAAGGGAATTCGAGACTCGATTTTCAACGTCAGAATCAAATCAAAATAAATATTGTGCATGAAACACAAATTTTACGGTTGTCAATCTCCCAAAATATATTTAAACGGTCGAAACTTGAAAATGGCCAAAACTGTGAGATATCTGGGAGTCGACTTTGGTGAACGTATTAGAGTAACTTTTAACGTTTTAAGACTCTGTGGAGACGATAAGAAACTATTCCACTCCTTGGCGAGAGTGTCACGAGAGAAGCCTCGGCTGGATAGTACGATAGACTAAACTGTAACCACATCAGAGCAAAGGCTTACCGAACAGTTTCTAAAGATGTTATTGTGGCTCTAGTCGGCGTACTTCAAGTGGATATGCTAATCAAAAAGAGTACGCACTTGTACCGCCTAAGAAGAAGTGATCCAAACGAACTAGCTGGCACTGTATGTTGCAGAAATAGAGGCAATGGTGATTGACCTATTGCAAAGAAAATTTAATGAATCGGTCAATGGTTGGCATACATTTGAATCCACTCTTGACATAAAAGAAATACTCTGAACTTACACGGGAAGCTTAAAGCCTACCCACAGAGATTTAAAATAACTGCTCAATATAAATGTATATTCGGATCTGAAGTAGATCCTGGACTTCTCGACTACAGCGCGGTGGCTTTTGTGTCACTAAAACGAAAGTGACTGGGTAATACGAACATAAATGAATTACCACTGCCGCCTTTACTAAGCGACGAAGTTCTTCCTAAGTTCCGGCAGTCGTGTGTTGAACTTATTATTATCTTAAGTGAACGAAAAAAAATTAAAGCTGTCTTAGTGACCGGACGTGTTTGTTGCGGTGCTAAAAAAGCTGTAAAATATTGCAAAAAATTATATTGCAAGAAATTATTTCTAAATTAAATTGTTTGAAGTAAAATATGAACTGTTTTAAATGTAAAAAATTTAATAGGGGTGAAACATTGGATATAAAGTGTGGTGGTTTTTGTAATGAACGTTTCATAAAAAATGTATGGGTTGTTGAGTTGATCAGAAGAGACTTAGGCGTAACATGTATTTGTAAAGAATGTTCCAAAAATTATGTAATTATGAAGAGCAAATATGTGGAAATATTAAAAATAGTGGAAGAAAATAAAGCGACTATAAAAAATATGTGAATGATAAATAAAACAATGTGGTGGAATCAGTTAAAGTAATAAATAATAAGGTAATTGGTACTTCAGCAGTTGATAATACTAATCGAAAAGAAGCATCGTCTTCTTTATATATGCAGATATTTTAAAACTACCGGTTCACAAATCAAGTTTCTAATGTCACAAAACAAGAAATAAAACAAGCAATTAATCCTGCTAATCTAGCTGTTGAGATCAACAGCGTACTGTATGAGCAAAAGAACAACAGAGTTATTGTAATAGATTGTGTAAACGAAGAATCACCAGTAAAAAATTCAACAGGAGTTGATGGAGAAAGTAGAAAACGATTATGAAATAAATCTGCCTGTATAGTGAAGGCTGGTAAAGCTCAAAATAATTTTGATTTTAAGGAAATAATTTGTCATAAAGTATACGAATCAAAGAAATATAAAGGCGTATGGTATGTCGACATTTCAAATCAATGTGGCTTTACGTTTGTAACGGTTGTAGACGTTAACAGAAAATTCATTAGTAATTCCGAAGTGCAGCCATTGGCCTGCTAGCTGAGATCGGTGATGGGCGGGGTACTTCGGATACCAAGGAATATAAGAAGCTGCAAAAATTAATCACAAAATAGCGGAACATCATTGTGAACCCCGTTCACTCAACCCATTTCCCTCCAAAATTTAAACAGTTAATTCATTAACATAGTAAAAGTTGGTTTATTCATAGACAACCTTCAACATTTTATAAACTTTCATAGTACAAAAAAAACCAAAAAGAAGTGATATTAATTTCCTTAGTTAGAACCGTATACCGAGGTTCCGAAATAAAAACGAGAATTCACCCAAAAAATTACACTGTGAAACTATTCTTTACCACAATATAATACAATATAATATAGAAATAATTTGAATATATATACGACTTACCCGTTATAACTGCCACGATGAAGCGCTTCTCCGCGTAGGTATAAGCTGGGTTTCCTATCACCGGTACTAAAATATTATATATATACTGTGGGAGAACCGTAAGTTTCACGCCACCAACCTTATAGTTGTCACAAATTTTATTACCGTTCGTTTTACTCAAATTTAATATCACTTTAACACATAAACTAATAAAGATTTTAACGTCTTGTAAATGAGGTAATTAATAGATCATTATAACTTAATCGTAACCATTAATTAGGAGTTTAAATAGAAAAAATTATGAAACTTAATTAGATTAAAAACAAATTAAACTGTAACGAAACTAATCTAAACTAAAATTACAAACTAATCCGCACTCAAACTATCGTGCCAAGCGTGACTCGTTCACAATGTACCACTACGCACATACGATCCGGTATTATTGGCGTGAATGATGTAGCACGGACCTTATAACAAAAAATGACGCCGATAAACAACCGTACCATCCCATGCACCGTATGTTTTCCCGCAGGCAACTTGGTAGTGGTCGTCACCATACAAACAATTGGACCTTCCTCCTCTTTTTTTTTATTTTTGATCACCCACAACGGAAGGTCTATAATAATTCGAAATGGCACCAATCCTCGTACGCACGTGAACCGGATGCCCTTCCGTTGCACTAGCAATCGAGCAGGCGTTTCTTTAAGAAAACTGCTGTGTTATATGTATTTGAAAACACAAATCGATCCGACATATACGCCCTCGTATATACAATACGGCACAATGACGTTTGGTTTAATGTAAACTTCAATTTAATTAAAGTACTTTAGCAGCTGGCGGTAGACTGATTTAATGAATAATTGTGTGTTGTTTGGTAGCAAACATTATGAAGAATTTTTAATGAGATTAATTATTCTATCCAAACCACACTCTCTCACCGATACATCAAGTTGCATTGTTAATAATCTAGATGCTCGATATACTACGTTATCTCAGCGCAATAATCAATTGGATACATCGTATTATGAGCAGCATAATCAGATCTGGTACCTGTGTATAAGTACGATTGATGACGTACCCATCACAATAATTAAATACGATACAAGTACACAGTCCCATTTGATCATGCTTATCGTAGTAATTGCAAATTTCCCCAATCAATCTTGTACATGTAATGTCAACTTAATATTGATGTATGTAGATCAGATAGTAAACCTCTCATTAAATTTAATCTCATAAAAAAAATTCTTCTTGATGTATCCGTGAGAGTATATGGCTCGAACAAAACAATTAATATTTGTTAGTACGTTCTCACGGAAGTCAAATAGCAAGTATTTTAATGAACCCATTCGTTACACGTTAATAGTATGTTTAAATTGTAAAAGAATTAAGGAAGAATTAAAACTGGATATATATATTCTAAAAGCCCTTCGGAGAAATATTTCTAAACAAACTGCAATCAAAATTAACAATGTGATGATAAAACCTCATTTTGAATAGTGCTCTTCAATTTTGTTTATGGACAATAATCAAATTATGATTAGATATTCTTGGGAAAAAACAGATTTACTTCGAAAGGTCTTATGTTACCGATGTTGTACTGGTTAAATGTTGAGCAAAGAATTAAAGTGCGAATATTGTAGTTGTTATATTTAAAATAAAAACAAAATGTATCCTAAATACCTAGATTAATATTTATAAGAGATTAATATTTATAACTTCAGAAATTCTGAAGATTATAGGTCATTTTTTTTTTAAATGAGAAGACTCAAAATACGTTATTTTATAGGGGACTAAATCTTTTTAATACTCTCAATAGTGAATTAAAAATTGAAAATAATCTTACTAACTTTAAGAAAAATTTGTTATTATATATTGTAAAGAAAATTTTTAAGTGGGATGTTTATTTTGTCTTCGTTAATCATGATATAAATATGTAAAGTATAAAAATAAAATAAAATAAAATATGTAGTGCGATTTAGTCGACAGAACTACCGGACTGTACATGTACATACACGAGGTCAGTGATGGAAACATCATAATTGTGGATGGCTAATTGTACAAGGAACTAGATTTCTTAGGATTCTTGGTCTGTTTAGTTATACTGATGGTAATTTATCGTAATTAGCTAACTAAATTTTCACAGTCTAAGGGTTATCCTTAACTATTGTTCTGTAAGCGCCATCGCTCGATCGTACCGCTGCACTTACTCATGGTTCAGTTATGTACAAAACCTATCAAAATTCATTAATTAAATGTTCCTCAGAATGAACCATTTGAACCGTGATAATGAGGTCCGGAACTCAAAACAACCAATCGAAATATCTTCGAATGTACGAATCGTTGGAACTTTGAGCTGCACGCAAATTATGACTCGAATTAGTTGATTTGAACTTGATGTTTTTATCATTAATTAGGTGATTGTGATTGAGACACAGTTGTAATCGGCTCTTTGAGCTTACTTCGCTAACGAATCATTCTCGAATGGCGTGGCGCTTTAGTTTCTCGTAATAATATTATGTACAGGAAACTCTTCAAGAACACGATTAATTCGTTTCGTGTTCTTTAAAACCTTGTTGTTCGAAACTACAAAAAAGAAAATAAAAAAAAGGTTACGTTTTATTTTTATTTTTTGTTATGAATAACAAAAAACAAAATAAAAGAGAATAACGAAAGTCGTGTTGTTTGAAACCGTGTAATTTGAGGAGATGGGTATCTGTGTTCATCAGAACCGTGTTCTTCGAATACCGTGTTCTTCTAGGGTTACCTGTATTTATAATTGAAAACAATCGATGTAATTTATGCGCTACTTTACCGTAGAAAAATATCAATTAACGGTGGTGTAAAATCAATTTTGATAATTTTGTTTTGTCGAAGTTTTTGGGTAACTTTCAATTTCTAAATTTAATTATCCATGGGCCCGAAAATTACTTAAAAATATTTTTCATGAATTCATAGTAAAATAGAATTGATATAAAATTCCATTTCTTCTATAGGATATGTCACGATTAGGCCACTAACTAACTGTTAGGTGGAAGTAACTGTTAGGTGGAAGTCATTTAGTTTTCGTGGTAAAAAAAAAATAAAACAACTGTCCTAATTACCCTAATGGTTTCGATTGTAGTTTATAATATTTTGAATTTTCGTACGTAATATAGTATATCCTTTATGGGGTTTATTTGGTTTCCCTCTAATTATGAATGAATATTTTCTTTTTTATTATTCTAGCAAACCAGCACAAAATTCTCTAATTTAGCCGCCTTTCGAAAATGTTAAACTTGGGGTTAAATGGTTTCTCGCTTTTCGTAAACTCGGGCTTTATTTTTAACGGGATCCGTTCAGAACGGCATAATTTAAAATTACATTTTAAAAACGGCACGTTTAAAAACTGCCTAAGGTACAAAACAGCATATTTCAAAATGGCATAAGTTACGAAACGGCATAAGGTACAACATTACATTTTTTAAAACTGCATATTTCAAAACTGCATGTTTCAAAACGACATAGGTAAAAAACGGGGATTTTTCAAATGGCATTTTCCAAAATGGCATTTTTCAACACTGCCTATTTTGAAACGGCACAGGTAGAGAGCATTTTTCAAAAAAACATTTTTTAAAACTGCACAAGGTAGAATGGAATCTTGTAATAGATTAACAATCCAGAATTATCTTTTCATTAATTTCTGGAATATGACCAACAGGTTAGGCTATTTATTAACGGAACACTATTCTTGGATGAAATTCTAGGATAAAGCCAATTGAAAAGGAATTTGTTTATTTTTTAGTCAAATAATATCAAATGTTACATGTTGCTATGGTAGGGTTGAATTTACAAATGATTTGGAATAAAGTTGATGAAATGAAATTGATTTTGACAAATTTTTTCTACATGTTTTCTATAAAAACTTTAGTAGGTATGTTATAAAAAAAGAATTTACCTTCATTGGAATTACAAATTATTCGAAGATTTTTCCTTCCCTTAAATTTGTATATGGAGCTTCGAAGTTCTAGCTAGTTACTACAATTGCATGGTAGCAGTGTATCATTCCATATTGAAAGGCAACTCATGCATCGATTTTCCTGTAACCACAGAAAAAAAAATCGTAGAAAATTGCAGAATGGTTTGAAAAAATAACAAATGGAGAGGGTTGCATTACAGAGCATTACATTTTAGGAAAGAATGTCAGAGGTCTATCGTTTCCGCCAAATCTATGGGGCGTGTCTGATCAAAATTCAATGGGAATACCACGGTCGCAAAATAATGCCCGCATATCGGTGTAGTGCATTTATTAACAGAATTACAAACAAAAAAAAACCTAAAACTACCAACGCAGAAATTGAGAAGGGTTTTATACCTTATGCCGTTTTGAAATATTTAAATTTTTAAGAAATGTTGTTTTGAAAAATGCCGTTTTAAAGTATGCCATTTCGACCGGGACCCATATTTTTATCGTGTTTAAGTGGAAATTTCAAATTCTGTGTTCCTTCATAATTGAAATATCGAATGTGACGCAAGAACACGCCTCACTTTTAGTGGTGCATGTGAATGTTACTATAATTTTAGATTGGATATTGCGTTGAAGAGGATTACATCTAATAGTCTAAAACATTATTACATTTTCACCATAACACCCCGTATTAAAAGATTAACTACAATATTAAAAGTTCTCGCGATCAATATTACATCATGGAACACGTGTTATGTGACACGGCAATAACCGAATCTATAAAATCGAAAAAATCATCAAATTCTAACAACAATAAATATTAATTCGCATTTTATCAAAAATACATTTCAGACGTTATTGCGATAATGCAATCATTATTTCAAAAATATTATGATTTAGCGCCATAAAATTATATGGATTTTTTCCGTTAATAATATCTGCTACGGTATTGGTCATAAAACAAAACAAAATAAAAAACTTCAAACCATCAAATTTTCATAATATATTATATCATAAACTAAATATTAAGACGTAAGGCATTTGGAAAATTATAAAAGTAATATAATAATATTTTGGCCCTCAATCCAAGATTATTTTAAGCATAAATGTGTATCTCGTATGATAAATAAACTTTATGACGTTTAGCATGGATCATTCAAAATAGATTTAGAATAATATCTTGTTAAGTGTTTTTTTCTTATTTCTTAATAATACATAAAAGTTGTCGTAATTTATTAATATTATAGTATTTAACTCGGGCATGTGTTAGAGATAAATTTTCTTTTTATGATTCAAGCAAATGGAAATCAGTTACATTCTGAATATATTTTGTTACATAAAAACAAAAAACTTTTTATTTTTGAATCAATAAAATTTAAAATTGCAGGAATGTAGTGTGGTAACTAGAATTTAAAGTTATTTTCAAGAAATTAATTCACCAATAAAATACATCCAAAGAGACATATTAGTTGCAATAACATGGGCTACATGGTATTTTAAGATGGTAGAGCAACCATTCTAATTGTCGTATTACGTGCATTGCTCTAGAAACGGATGCAATCCGAACAATTTAGTTCGATTATGAACACTAACGCTAAAATCCTTTCCTTATGACTTTTGCGGGAAATCACCAACCTAACGAACAATTTTTTTTTTTGTCAAAATATTTTTCATACTTGGTTGAGTTTATAAATTCCGATAGATGGCATCAATAATCAATAATAAACAGTTAAGTTATCTAGAATTTATAACAGGTGGATTGCTTTTATTGTACATAATTGTATTATATTTTAATTTTGTTATATATTATATTTAAATTTTAATTTAGGGATGTATTGTACTGAGAAAATTTTTTTAAGTATAGATATTTAATTTCCCCTTTAATATATGCAATTGATTTGATTCTTTAATAAGTTAAGAGTATTAAAATCTTGTATAAATTGCTTGTTAGTTCTTACTTAAAGTGCTCATACGTGTAAATTAATGAATAATTCTGTTAATTTTCATTATTCGGAACTAACAATATTGTTGTAATAATTGAATTGCCTTTTTATCTTGGACACATTAATTAAAAACAGATTTGCGGGATATAGTTAAAATTACTCAATGAAATTGTCATTGCGGCGTAAAACAAAACTTATCGTTGGTATAGTTATCGATAAGATGGAATTTATAATATTTTACTAAATTTTGAAATTTTTACGTTATTTCGAGACTGATCTTGAAATTTTGTATATTTCGATTTGTGTTTCTTACCAATTTGATGGTAAGTGTTTCGCTGTTTGACGATGGAATTTTGAGAAATTGGTTTGTAAGTTTCAAAATATTAGACTGACAATTTCAGTATTATACAGCTCATGTTTGCAGTATAATTTTTAAATGCTACTGGATTTCAGTTTAGTTTTATTATTAATATAATTCAAATAACTATGATTTCAGGAAATTCTATTGTAAGTTGTTGTGTTATAGGAGGATTAATTAATAAATGTTTGTATTATTTAGGAAGCCGAAAAACATTAATGAAGAATTAAATTTCAGGAGTCTTAAGATGTTTGTGGAATAATACTTCTTTAAATATTAATTGATGATTGTGTAGTTTAGAATTGTGTTGTGTTTGTATTACTAACTATCGAATTTACCTAGATGACTCTGAGTAGAGTGAATTGATCAATCAATTTTATTTTAGGAAGCTGGAAAGTATTAATGTTGAATTATATTTCAGGAAATTCCAGATGCTCGTGAAATAATAATATTTTTTATCAGGTTGCTGATTTATAGAAGCAATTGTTGAAGACCAGTATCATCGTTATCCATTGAACCTATTAAACCTTAATCCCTCCTCCGTAGATTAGAAGTAGATTGGAATTGTGTTGTGCCGTACGATCGCTAGGTGTCTGAAACCGGGTCGTTCTGTTCCAAAAAAAAAAAAAAAAAAAAAAAACCTTATCCTATCCCTCCTATTGTTATGTGTAAACAGGCTGTAGGAATAGGCCCGGCGTTAACCGGGACACTCGTCAAGAACTTGGTTCTACAGTCAAAACAATCAATCAATCAATCAAAATATTTTTCATACTTGGTAAAAGTCATAAGTATTCGCCAAAATTCACGTCACCCATTCTCTTGACTTATTTTTATTTTTTTTAATTTTTATTGTTCATTCTCATTCAATAACAACGGTGGATTATCCAGTGAATTTAATGGTCCAAATCCAAGTTGTTATACATAATTGTTGTTGTTATACATAAAAAGTTACGAAATTTACATTCATAGATATATAAATATTATAAAAATTTTAAAAATTAAAGATAACAGAGATTTAGTTCCAAAATAATAGAATATTTGATTTCAAGTAATTTTTAATATTTTTTTAAAATTGTAAGTAGTTTTCAGATTGCTTTATAAATTCAGGTACTTGATTATAAATAAATGGGCCTATAAACGTGATCGATTTTCTTCCAAATTCAGTTCTAATATGATGCAAATCAATTCTGTTACAATTTCGAGTTGAATGCACATGATGAGCGTAATTAAAGTCTATATTAGACATAAATGAAGATACATTTAGGCTTTTATACATATAAAGTTTTAATTGAAGCTTATATAAGACATTTATAGGCAATATCATAATATCATCTTTGCTATATAACAACCTAGTGGAAAATAGAAGTGGCACTCTGTATACTGCTTTTACACTTTTGTTTTGCATAACTTTCAATCTCTTCAGCCTGGTTAAGGTAGCTGTTCCATATACGATAAGGCCATAACTTAGTCGCGAATGAATAAACGAAAAAATAAATCATAAGCAATACCCTAGTAGGAACAAATAATGATAATTTTCTGAATAACCCAACAAGTGGAGCACTTTTCTTACTTGTGATATTGATGTGATCATCCCAAAACATATGTTCGTCAAATGTAACTCCCAAATATTTGAATGAACTAACTCTCTCAACATTAATGTTATTAACTTCAAATAGAGGTAAACTAGTTATTAAAGTTACATTAAAAATATCAGACAACATGTTCGAAAAAAAACTCAATTCTACATTTCAGCACGCAGCTATTAATTTTATTGCGGACCTCCACCTTTACCACTACTAAGCGAACAGATAACATTACAAACTTCAGCAGGTGTAATTGGTGATAGATACATGCCATCTGAAATCCATTTAATAGTTCCAAACCTGTGTATGTTTCTGTCGGAAGTAATAGATTCACTGATTAAGTAACCTGCATTAACAAAGAAGCAATTGAAAAGATTAGCTATCTCAAGAGAATCACTTACGTATATCGGCCATTAAAGAAAATTTTTTCAAATTTAAGTGAATCGAGATTTTTATTTTCGTTCATCCATAAATCTCTCTGATTTAAATCTGTAAACATATTACTAAAGTAACGCTTTTTAGCATAATATTTTTTAGAAGTTAATAATTTAGATACACGTTCCAATTCAGATTTCAGAGCAGCGTTACTAGGATTACGTTTAATTTTTTTTAGAACTTTATTTTTTTTACGAATGTCACTCCAAATGTCAAGTGTGATCCACGGATATACCGTATTTTTCAGCTTAACATCTACACTTATTGTCTTTGAGTAACTATCTATCAATTCACCATATTTTTCAACAATAATTTCTATAGTATTTTTCGGATCATTCACATTAAATGGCATTGTAAGTAGAAAATTATTGAATAATTCATTAACTTTTGCCATGCTATTTCTTTTCAAGAGTGTAATATACTTAGAAGTAAAGAAAAAATTTGACAAAAGGAAATTGTGGTCGCTAATAGTGGATATCGTAGAATTGACGATTTTAGTTATATTTATGAAACTAGATACGGAATGATCTAAAATATTGTCACTTGCGGAACGAGTTGCATACGTATTTGTAGTGATCAAACCATGGGTCATCAACAGATTATTATACTCAATGACATTACCATATGTTTTATTAACGGCAATATTAATATCCCCAAGTAATATGTTATCAGTACAGCTGTTTCCAGATAGAAGATTATCCAACCAATTGAAGAAACAATCAACATCAGAACCTGGCGGTCGATAGATACCACAGATTTTTGTATTATTAAGACGAGGAAGCAAAATTTGAATAAAATTAAATGGGTACAAGCCGTTATCCATATTCAAGATGCAATACTCGATATCTTTTTTAATGTATATTGCAAGACTACCTCCAGTTCGATCATCTCTACAAGAAAAGCAACTACTAAAATTGTTGATAGGATAGGCTATCGAATTATGACTCTGAATAAAAGTTTCAGAAATAATTAAAATATCAACATCCGATTGAAGACGACTATCTATGAACTCTAACATATTATCAAATTTAACAAAATCATTCATGCCACGAATATTTATTTGTAATGTTTTCTATTGTCGAGCATTAGTCACAAAATAATAGTTAGGATCAACATTATCAAAATATTGATTATGACAGCGAGCTAATAAACCATTTCTTAACCTATTCATTAAAGAATAAATGATTGAAATAACAGAATTCAATTGTACCCTTAAATGCACAAAAATCAAAAACAAACATCGAACAAACATCGACTTGATGATAAACGTCGTTGTTAACAATTCCTTTTGTGATTTTCATATTCCCCTCCACATGTAGTGATATTTTAACATCCAATTTCCAATCAGTATTGGTGGAATACTGGATTTGCTTAATAATATTCTTGCCTCGAAATGAACCAGTGATGTGCCGTATTATATAACGGTTAAATACCGATAAATGTCCAAAAGTTTAACTTCGTTTACATGATTAAAAATCGGTTGTCCAGAGGTCTGGTGATTACGAAACGTTTGCTGACCTTCCCTCTACATCCCCTTTTTTACATCCATCGAAGTGCTAAGCGTCGTATGTAACATGTATACATCGCGTAGATAATAAGTACTGTACCCTTGCAGACAATGTATGTAGACATTTAGTCAATCTCAACAATCGTGTCGATAATGTAGAAAATTAAGACAATATGTGTGCAAGCAGAAACTGCTTTTTTTAGTCAAAATTAACTTTATTAAAAATATAATTTTTACAAAGATCAATTATTATCGAAATATTCGCCATTGCTATCTATGGTCCTTTGCCCTTTATCAGGCCATCATTTTTGCACATCTTGAGGAAATATTGGTTGGTCGTTCAAATATGATGATATCGATCTGAATAAGTTATAATCAAAGAGAGCCAAGTCTGGAGAATACGCCACATACTGTAAAACTTCCCAGCCTAAGGAGAAGATGAGTTACTGAGTTGATTTTGCTGTATATGAGCGAGCATTGTCATTCAACAATATCACCATCCGCCTTCCTTAGGCCTTAAATGTTCTCTTTTCCTACACAGTAACATTTAATTTGTTTGACCAGGTTCCAGAAGCTCGTAGTACATATAAGCTACAGCTTTTGCACCCTATGAGAAGTTATTATACAATTGTTTTTATAGAAATAAAATTAAAAAAAATTTTAATAATGAAATATATGTGTTATACTAAAATTTTATACAATTAAGGGTTAATTAATAAAACAGTTTCCTTCAAATAACTAAACACTGATTTTTTAAAGCTTTCCAGAGAATTAATATATCTAAGCTCAAGCGGCATATGATTCCATAAAATATAACATTTAACTAACGGCGAGCGACTAAAAACATTATTTTGCATATTTGGTGGTAATAGATACCTTAAGTTCAAGCAAATCTATACTCATCTTGATTTTTTCGAAGAGATATGCCGACTCTTTAATGCTTAATAGTTTATATAAAACAAACCAATTTATGAATTCAGTTTTTCCGACCTATGTGATCATATTTTCTTAAATTATAAACATATCTGACCGCGTTATTGAATACTCTTTGGAACGAGAAAGTTGCAGAAGAATCACAATGTTGGTAAATAACATGCTGAATTACTATGGCTTTGACTAAATACATACAATCTTACATTTTCCGGACAAATTTTTCTATGCTCTTGTACAAAATAGAATTTATTTTGCGGCATAGCTCCACAGTATGATTATGCCAAGTAAATTTACTGTTCATGCGAAATCCCAGGTTACGAATCAGCTATGTTAATTTTTTCGTTATTAATGTGTAAACATGACCTGCGTTTTTTTCGTATTTAAAAATATGTCGTTGAATTCAGACCACACACTCCAATCTTTGTTTATTATTGCAAAAATATCATCAGTTTTGTCAAATGAGGCGCCAACATAAATTTGAACATCGTGCGCATACAAATGATATTTCGATCGAGTTATACAGTCGGCTAAATCATTATTAAAAAGATAAAATAGCATTGAACCTAAGATGTAGCCTTGCGGCACCCCGCTTGTAACCGTTGCAATTCTCGATGTCTTATCTCAATAATAAATTAAAATATTTCAGAATCATGCCGTCATCTTCAGCAGCGTTTGATTTAATTTGAATTCGCATAAGGCAGGTGCAACAAGACACTATACCTGCTGGAACGACCGTAAAGTGCGTATTAATCTCATCAGCCGTAGAGGGAATAGAATCATGACTAGTGGTCGTTACATTAATTCCATGCGAACTTAGATTATTCCAAAGTCGCCTTATAGTAGTTTTGGGATCACTAAAATAATATTTTTGTTCACATTCTCAGATAAGGCTTGTCCCTTGGTTCCTATAGCGTATAGGTGCAGCACAAAGTAAGGTTAGGTTTGGTTTCAGTGGTTGCTATCACACACTTAGGCCAATTATAGGCCCATTGAGATATCACAGGATCCGACATCATAAACTCCCTAAACCCATTTGCCCAAGTGATCATGTCTTCTGCCAGCTAGTGCAGGACACGAGCAAAGGAAGTGAGCAGGAGTCTCCTCCTCGTCCCTGCAGCTTCTGCAGAAGTCATTTGCATCCAGACCCAGTCTTCTCGCATGATCCCCGAAAAGGCAGTGCCCGGTAATTATCCTTACAATTCTATCTAAGTCACGCTTCCTCAGTGTGATTAAGGTCTTAGAGCGATTCAAGTTCAGCTCAGGCCATACTTGTTTCGCTAGCATTTGCCTAGCATTTGCCAAAGCAACTGCTTCTCTATGGCTTTCTGCTTTCAGCACAGACATAGGCCTTCCTACACATTCTCTCCTTGAATCCAGTTGGAGTTGTCTGTCCTATAATTTTCTTCAACGTCCGAACCCCGACCAACTGGATATTAAAATGTTCACGTATCTCATTAAGAGATGTGTGACAATCCAACGCCACCCTTGACGCTAGGGAAACTGAATCGAGCGAAAGAATGGCCGACCAACTGTCCACATAGATAGTGATATCAGTTAACGATATCACAGTATGTTTCAACCAGTTCCTGACCTCTTCAATCGCTATAACTTCAGCCTGGTACACACCGCAGTAATCAGGCAGACGAAAAAATAAACTTACATATAATTCCCCACAGAATACACCAGCTCCCACTCTACCATCAAGCTTGGAGCCGTCGGTGAAGAAATTAACTGTCCCGGTCTCCATAATGAGACCACTATTCCAATCCTCCCTAGAGGGGAGAATCACCTTAAAAAGCTTACCAAAGCACAACAAGGGTGTTTTATAGTCCAAATTCGCCAGGTCATGCCTCACAGAATTGACTATAGTTGTTGAGTGCCCTTTTTGCAGGTACTTCCACCCAAAAGTCGCTGATAGCCGGGCGGCCGTATTGACCGCCATTTGCTTACCAAAGATATCCAATTGGAGAATGTACATCATGACCTCTAAGGCACTAGTAGGGGTCATTTTCAGCGCCCCACTAATGAGCAGACAGGCTGCCCGCTGCACGTTCACCATCATGTTGCTGTATGATAGTTTCTCCAGAGCTGGCTACCATACCCTCACACCATACAGCAGTACGAGCCTTACCACTGCCGTGTAAAGCCAGTGTACCAGCTCCGGTTTTAAGCCCCATTTCCTTCCAATGGCGTTTTTACAAGAGTAGAATGCCACAGTAACCTTTTACACCCTTTCTATCGTGTTTTGTTTCCAGCTGCGCTTACTGTCCAGAGGTGGAAGGCTTGGTGGAACCATTGTCGGAATTTTACATTTCCTAATGAAAAGGACAAGCTCTGTTATAGTTGAGTTAAACCCAAATCCACATCTACTACCCTGATTGTACCCAGGTGCTTACCCGAGACAGCTATCGCTACGTCATCGGCATAAGCAACCACACTTACTATTTTTCTCTCCAGTTCCAGTAGTAGTCCATTGATTACTACATTCCAAAGAAGGGAAGAGAGGACACCACCGTGGGGTGTTCCCCGAACGACCCGTCCCCTGACGGTAACCTCCCCCATCCTCGCTTTGACCCTTCTGCTTCCTAGTAAGTGATCAATCAGCTTGGTTACTGTGCCTCCGACCTCAAGTGAAAGCAATCCTTCCCTAATTACCTCCACCTTCACGTTGTTGAAAGCGCCCTCGATAGCGAGAAACGCCACCAAAGAGAATTGTTAAAATCCAGCGACTTCTCAATTCCCCGAACCTAAGTGTGTAATGCCGTATCCGCGGATTTACCCTTATGGTACGCATGCTGAGATTGTGCCCAGTTTCTGGGTACAATTCTCGACCGAATATACACGTCCAGCAGCCTTTTCATGATTTTCAGCAGAAAGGATGACAGAGATATTGGTCTTAAGTCCTTAGGGTTGCTGTGCGAGCTTCTACATGCTTTGGGGATGAAGATCACTCTAGCCTCCCTCAATTTCATCGGGATGTACCCCAGCTTCAAACACCCTTTGAAGATAACTTCCAGCCAGGGAAGCAAGAACTCCGAGTTCATTTGAATTTCTGCTGGTACAATCCCAATCCGGCCAGTTGACTTAAAGGGCTTAAACCCTTTAATATCCGATTTTATCTTCCGTGTATTTAGAAGATCCTCTATACGTAACAGTTGGACTTCGCAGTCATTTCTAGACTCGCAGTCATCCAAAGGCCCCGCAGTTGACACATCCCTACTTCCAGGGAAGTTCGTTTCCATAAAAAGATCAAGAGTCTCTTCACTAGGCACCGTTCATTCGCCATCTGGTTTTATCAGATAGCCTGGAACAGCTGGACTAGTGGAGAGAACCTTTCTTCAGCGCATGGTTTCCGAGACCCCTCCCATTCTATCACGGAAGCTCCTCCACGACTTCCTTTGCGCTTTCCTTTTTTCCCTGTTGTAAACTCTGAGGCATTCCTTGTAGAAGTCCCAGTCTTGCATTTCTCTAGATCTTTTTGCTCTGTTGAAAGCAGACCCGTAAGCTTTTCTGCACTCTACAAGTGCCGAGGTCTACCACACAGATTTTCACTTTCTCCTCAGCTTTGTTAATGGGCAAGCTTCTCTCAGAGATATTGCAGGCCCTAGTAAGAGTATCCACCATTGCGTCCAGTTCACTACCCGTTTGGGGGAGTCCTGGAACTGGAATGATACCCTCTAATACATCCCTATATACACGCCATACTGTCCTCCTGGGATTTCTGAACACGTATTGATTTGTAATTTGGAGATTTAGCTTAAACGTTAAATAACGATGGTCGGAGAAGGAATGCTCTTTCGCTACTCTCCATTCCCTGATCATCTGTGAAATAGACTCAGAGACCAGAGTAATATCCAGAACCTCCTGCCTATTACTAATAATAACCGTGGGTTCCTGACCTATATTGCTAATAGTGAGGTTAGTTCTTAAAAGAAATTCGAAAAGTAACTCACCCTTATCATTGATGTCCGACCTGCCCCAGATGATATGGTGTTCATTCGCGTCACACCCCAGGATAACTCCCACCTTCCTTTTTTTCGCGTCGCAAACAAGTGCCCCCAGTATATCTGGCGGCACTGGCTTCTCAGGGTCCAAGTATGCGGCTACAAGCCAGAATCTCATCCCCTCTGTCGCTACGCAGACCGCAGTTATGTCCCCATTGCAATACTGTGGAAGTAAATAAGCATTTATATTATTACCCAGCAGTATACATGATCTGCTCTTTTCCATCCAACAAGCATAAAAAAGGGTGTACCCCTTCGCTCGCAGACCACAGATCTTGTTATTTTTGATCCAAGGTTCTTGGATCAAAACTATTTCCTCCCCTGACTTAGCAAGTCTGAGAAATAGCGCCACCGAAGCAGCCTTGGTATGATGTAAGTTTATCTGCACAAACCTGATTATTGTTAACAATCACTTACCTCATTACAACAATTACGACAGCCGTGGTACGTCGATTAATTTGACCCGACGGAGTCGACGGTATCCTCCGTTTCACTCCCTCGCAGTCCGTTAACTTAAAGAGGTCCACAACTCCCGCTTAAGAGTCTGATGTCCTTTTCTCCCTGCCAACGAATTGTCGGTCAGGAAGTTCGCTAGTAAGCTCCTCATTAGGATTCACCACTGGCTGTGTCTCCTTTGATATACAACTCGTCGCGCTTTCTCTTCCAGGATGGACCTCTTCCTCTCCCTTGACAATCTTCCAGTTCCCTGTCGGAAGATCCGGATTACAAACCTGGATTATCCTCAGGGATTCATCCAAGTTTGCCGGCTTCGTGGGAATCCAGACCATTGCCCTAGGTCTGCTTGGTATTTTCTCCTTGGGATCTGCTCTGAGCTTGGCTCCTGGCCATACCTCGCCTACCTCTTCGAGAGCCTTCCTATATAAGAAGGCCGATCACTGGTCTGAGCACGCGGTCAGCTTCAGCCTTCGCTGATACCATCCCGCATCTCTACAAATTTGCGGTGGTCCTGGATATTGTCTAAGGACTCTAAGGAAAACTAGGATAAGTGCCTTAAACACCAACCCTAGCACCACTTCCACCCCCCCCCCCTCCTTCACAACGTCGCTGAAGAGCTTAAGCGCCTTTTGCGACTGTTGTCCCTCCTGAAGCCTGGCCCGTTTCCTATCGGCATCCAAAACTTCATGCTTCTCCTTGCTAGACCTCTGTCTCTTAGACCCAAGATTTTTTTTTCTTTAATTACGTTGGCAATGCGATTCTTCGCCCACTTAACCGATTGCCTCTGTTCCTCTTTCCATTGCTTCTCCGGGACTGTAGCCAGTCTGTCCAATACACGGAAGGCCGAACGCCTAGCCCTGTATCTCCGAACCGAAGGAGCAACGACTTTCTTCTTTTCTCCGCTACCGCTAGTTCCTGGCTTGCAAGCCTCGGAACCAGTCTTAGCCACACCAACGGCTGAAGTCCTAGACCCCCCCCGTCTCCCCCAGAATTTTGGAAGTGCTGGCGACATTTTTTTTTTGTTTTTAGATTTGGATTCCATTTGATTCCCACGAGTAACGGAGAAAATGATGGTCCGCCCGTGCAGAGATCCGTGTACACGGGTAAGGCTACATACAACTGAAGGTCGCCAGGAATCCAGAGGGCTCCGTTCAGGACTGGGCAATTATTTTTAGATGCGTCCCCAGCCTGGCTAATCACATAACACCTTGATCCGACACATCCGCCACCATTTAGCGTGACCCGCCTCACACCTAGGTTACTTATTTCACCCATTCCTGTTACCAAGATTGAGAACCTGGAGGCGGTGGCGATTTGTGAGGCAGGTGCAGCACAAAGATGCCCTTTAAAGTTTAAATCGTAAAAACTATTTTGAATTAATTCCAGATTAGCATTACTGTAGACGGGATAGAAGAATATTTGTCTTGTAAGGAATAACGAATAAATTAAGCATAATCAGGCTGTTGGAAAATCGATTAGCAGGAATATTTAAATTAATATTAAAATCACCCAAAATTATAACGGTGGGTTATAGCCAACGATAATTTCATACTTAACATTGTTAATAGTCAGTTCTGAGACACATACACCTCTACTGATAGCCCGATCATGGCGTAGGATTTTGTAACCTGATATTGCACCATAAAACGAAAAATTGTTGAAATGAAGCCACGTTTCACTCAAGCAAAAAATATCAAAATTTTCATCTATATGTTTCACCAAACTTCTTACATTTAAATGAGTTGTATGAAACCATTTGTCGTTGAATCAGATGATGTTTAAATCTCTAGAATCGGAAAAGTAAAAAAAAACTATTAGATAATAATTGAGTACATTCTATAAAATTTTTATAACACTTAACAAAGAATTCATCTGCAAAGGTACACTCAAGTTGTTTTTTTGATTATAGTTGACAAACGGTTTAATAATAACGCCTATTGGCGTTTTATCAAAATGAAGCGAAATTTTATGAAATCTTTAATATGAAATAAAATTTAAATTGCTTCTATCCTTTGTCCATGTTATTAATGCACGATAAGTCACATTGTCCCTAGTCATGTTGGTTTTGGTTGTAATATGACGAATTGTATCATCATCAGAGGTAGGAGGATGTAGAAACGTGACAATATTTCGACAATATTTCTTAACCAAAATATCTTTAACGAACAGAGAGAAATTCGTTTCTCACCAAAAACAGACCCCGGCCTTTTCTATAATTTGACTAATACGTCGGGTAATTAAATGTACTTCAATATACCTTGAATTTTATTACTCAGCCGATGACTAATCGCCCACCTGTGCGATCAATAGATTAATTTTTATTGCTTTTTATTTTTTGTCCTTCCTTCTTTTGTTTATTTTTTTGCTTTTTTCTGCTATATATAACCAATTTTTACTTTTACAAATCAGTAGATACTCCTGATGATGACCTTACAAGTCAAAATCGATCGAGTGATTTTTAAACTTTTTGAACAAATTTTTTAATTAAAATATTCAAAAATCTAATTCTGCGGAATAAAAAACAAGTGTTTAATAAAATGTGTTTATTAAGTATCTCGAAGGATTACATGGCCGATACTAATACAAGATCATGTAAAGGCCTGGTACGGAAGTTACGGAAGCTTTACCAGTAGACGGTGAATTAATGCAATCTATTTACAATATAATTTATTTTATTAAACTTGAAAATAATTGAATTTTATTCGACATGGTAGACATCGATTGACCAAAGGATTTCATTCTTACCTATTTCAGTGTTACTTATTTGTAAACCCTAATTTAAACTGGAGAACCATATAAGATGATGACTTCGTCCAGAAAAATAATGTAAAAACCAACAAAAAGCAGGAATCTACCAATTCTCGACATTGTCTACTCAAAAACCAATTGCCCACGCTATTTTTGACACCAACATGTAGACTGTTCTAAAATATGCGTAGACGCACAACACTGCGTTTTATGGATACAGTGACAGTTATCTATCCCTAGTTAAAGATGTTCAAAATATGTAAATCATTTACTGGTGTGAATTACGAGTGGTTGTCTATGTTGTCATCGAGTAGTCGACGTTTTCTACGATTTGTCGACGTTATCGACGTAAATTCTTATCTAGCTGTAAAATTATTTTGTTTACAGCGTGTTGCTACTAATTTTCTAGTGCCAATTTCGTGTGTACAAGATTACTGTTGAAGTACTATTTTTGTGTGTTCAAGTTGTTATGTGTTTTATACGGAGAATAATGCGATAACAAATAAATATTTATAAGAAGGATAGTCCGCTGAGGAATAATTAAATTGTGTGGCGTTTCTTGTATAATGGAAGAAATATTCTGCTACAGACCGCACAAAATTCTTGGAAAACTTAATTTAATTTATTTCTTAGTGTTAAGAACGACATAAAAATTTACTGTGCAATTTTTTTAGAATAATACTAAATAATTTCACCTATTACTTGGCATGTTTAAAGATCTGCATGAGTTCAAATAAATGGAATAATTAAAACTTTTCAAGGTAACAGACAATAAAGAAAATAAATTTACAACTTGCACATTAACTTTTTTATTGAGTGCTGTAAACATTCAAAGAATATTGCTTGTTAGTAAGCAGCTTTATATAAATCGTCTTTCAAATCAAACTCCTACACACCATTTTAAATTAAAACCTTTTTTTTATAAATAATTCGTCTTAAATAAAAGACAAAGGAAAGCTTAATAAGTTTTATAGTGTAATTCCGTTCTTCTGTTTTATTATAATATAAAAAATAATTTCCAAATTCTACGAAATTTATCTTGATTTAATTAAGTTCAAGATAAAAAGCTTTCATATTTATTTCAAGCTCGTTTTAAAGTTTCTTTAAAGATAATGCCAATACACTATACGTACAAAGTTTCCATAAATTTAGTAAACCCAAAAATTAATTATAATTTTATGCTATCAACAATATCATAATTCGAACTAACCGACTATAAAACTTTATACGAAATAGTTTAGTGGTTGTGTGGTGGAAGGGATCTTCGTGATGGTACAAAGGGTATACAGAAAATCAAATATTTATACAAAAAATAGTCGAACGCTCTTAAAAATAAATTAAATATTTAATATGGATTATTCTGAGAAATTTTGATTATAAAATTCTTGGTAATCTGTATATGGTGTTGCACTATACGCTTTCAGTTCCAGGATATAAGAAACTTTTCAAAATGTGAGTTAACATTCTCTTTTATCAACTGCTAAATCAATTTCTACAAACGTAAATTGGGCAAAAGGTACTCAAGCATCCATCACTGAACAAAACAATATACGAATAAATAACTCGTTGCCATAAGCAATAAAGCTTTTTTTAATTTAAGACAAATTTTTATATAAAAATATATATAAAAATTGTAGGCTATAAACAATAGATATTTTTAATTTATTTCATGACGAAAAATTGTGTTTCTACTGTGCTAAAATTGTTATCTGGAAAAATATAAATTTTTTTGTTGTTACCTCGTCTAATTTTTGCATATAACACAAAATAAATTTTAAACTTTTTTGTTGTTATCGTCTCAGCTATTATTTTGTTGGCAATCAAAATATATTTACGTATATATATATATTTAAACTTTCGACTTTTCTCGTAGCTTTCATATACAGAAATTTAAAATGGATAATTAAAACTGTCTAGCATGTTTTTAATAAGCTATTAGTAGTTGAGAAAAGTTAAATCTCCAACCACCTTTCTTTGTGGCACAAATTTTACAATGCAACATCTTATATACAGTTTCAAAATTTAACATTCATAAACCTCAACAATACGACATCAACAAAAATAAGAACTAAATTGTAAACTTTTAAACATTTTGGTATCACACATACACACACAAAACCACTGGAACGAAAACTGAGAAGTCAAACCCAAAATGTAACAAAACAAAAAAAAAAAAAAAACTTTTCCGATAGAATACAAAAGGACAACAACAAAAAAAATTCAATAACGAAATACAAGAAATAAAAAGTTTCGGCCACAACAAAAAAGGAAACACCATCGTATATAAAACACCAAAAGGAACCATACAAAAAAAGCTCGAGAACGGAACAGCGCACGTCTATTAATCAAAAATACCTCCATCAATGTGTGTGGTCACAGCTGGATAAATTTGATTGATTTAATTTCCCGAACGAGCAAAATTCCCTGCAAGAAAAAGAAAAGTTTTTTTTTTTGTGGACACAACCTACGACACAATCTAATATACGATACAAATTTTTTTTTTGCCCGCTGTAACAACAACACAAATATCCAAAGAGTAATATTTTCGTTAGCTTTACGGTATGTATGTATGTAAGTATGTTCGTACTTAGATACCAGAAGAAAATGAATTTTCATCAAATATTTTTTTGTTGTTGTTGTTCGTAATTCGGTGGATGTGGAATTGTGTGGAGGAAAAAGAGACAAGGATGATAAAATAACATGTCTTTAAGTAAATAAACGATTTTTTTTAGTGGTGTGTGCAGAATTTTTTTTTATCGTACTCGCGTGTCGTGTATCGAGAGGTTTAAATATTTTCGTTTTTGATATAAATTATGGTACATTTTTATCTGATCTCAAGGTTATTGTATTTATTTTCTAAAGGAAGGCAGAAAGGAAAGCTTAATTTGGTGTATGGCATGTGGCGTATTTATTTCGAGGTTGAATGAGATAATAATAACTGTGAGATAACAATAATTTTGAACAATTTCGTAATTATAATATATTTGCGTAGTTAATTTAGTTTCAAATTAATGTGTGTGCCACAAATTTTTAAAAATTTTGGGGTGAATACAGTAATGGATTCAAATGTATTTAAGCAACATTCAATACTCATTTAAAACCTCAAATTACAAATTTTCTAATTCACGAAATGTTGGTTGGATAATATCTATCGATAATACTCATATATTATGTAGGTTCTTCGTAGCTATCGAAGGTTGTTGTTCTTAGATTCTTCTTTAAAATAGGAAAGTATTTCTTAATAAACACATTTTATTAAACACTTGTTTTTTATTTCGCAAAATTAGATTTTTTGAATATTTTAATTAAAAAATTTGTTCAAAAAAGTTTAAAAAATCACTCGATCGATTTCGACTTGTAAGGTCATCATTAGGAGTATCTACTGATTTGTAGAAGTAAAAATTTGTTATTTATAGCAGAAAAAAGCAAAAACTAAACAAAAGAATGAGGGACAAAAAATAAGCAATAAAAAGCAATAAAAATTAATCTATTGATCGCGCAGGTGTGCAATTAGTCATCGGTGAAGTAACAAAATCCAAGGTATATTGAAGTACATTTAATTACCCGAAGTATTAGTCAAATTATAGAAAAGGGGGGGGGGGAGGGTTCTGTAATTGGTAAGAAACGAATTTCTCTCTGTTCGTTAAGGATATTTTGGTTAAGAAATATTGATTTTCGAATTTCGTAAGACTCTAACTCTCTCGCTTATTTTTTGTCCCTCCTTCTTTTGTTTATTTTTTGCTTTTTTCTGCTATATATACCAAATTTTTACTAATACAAATCAGTAGGTACTCCTGATGACCTATCAAATCGAAATCGATCGAGTGATTTTTTAAACTTTTTTGAACAAATTTTTTAATTAAAATATTCAAAAAATCTAATTTTGCGAAATAAAAAAGGCTATCATTTATGACTTTAAAGGATTATACAATCATGTATGAAATTAAGGAACCAGAAATCAATCAAACTGTCCTGGTTCTGGCTCACTGTACATATTTAATGTTCAAGTTCTACATTGAGTACAAATAAAATTTCTGGGTGTATGAATGAGAATTTCGGGAATTTGTGAAATGGGCTTTTGAAAAGAAAGGCTGAGGCTAATTTAATTGTTCGATGTCGGACGTATGTTAATAAATATTTTCGATTAATAACCACTTTCAAATTATTATTTTACACTTCTAAAATATTTAATTTCGATCACAAAATTTTAAACCAATTTAATTAATTTTTAAATTTTTAGTAGTAGTTACGTCATGCAACGACTTCACAACATAAATAGTGACAGCAACGTCAACTCAATTAATCGGTTCAATGTTCGCCGCAATTAATAATACACAATAATAATGTTTAAGTTAAGTTAAGTTTTTAACCTATAAATAAGAAAATATGACAAACAAATAAATTTTAACAAAGATAAGTATTTTTTGTGCAAATGCACATTTTGCAACATGCATAACATATAAATTGAAAATTTTAGTTATAAGTTTTTATATTGTATTTTTATTTTTGGAGAACAACATAAAAAGAAAAAGCTAAATTGCTAAAAAATAAATTTTTTATAATAAAAAATAAAAGTGAAGTGAAATTAAAATAGATTTAAAAATATTCAAAATTAAATATGTTGAAATTAAAACCAACTGTAATTATAATTATATTGTTTTTAATGTATTATTATTTTATAAAATAATAAGTCCTATATATATTATGTAACGGATGTCATTTATAAAACTAACAACAGATATCAGTTTATATAGTGTATAAAAGGTCAGTTCAGTGAATTATCAAAGATGCCTGTGTGGGCTTTTGATTTTGCATTTATTTTCCCTTATACTCGTATGTTAGACAAAGACATTAATAATATTATATAGACTAGTAATAATTAAATGTCAAGTGAGTAAATTTCAAAGAAAAAAAGAGATAGTCAAAAAATAATTAGTACTGTATTAAGAATTTTTATTAACGAATATGAATGAAGTTAATTACTTGTAGAATTAGAATTTTGTCTATAATAATTATCAATATTCAAGAATTTTATAATATTTTTTTAAACCACAACTGGTTTATGAGTCTTACACAAAATACTTAATCGAATTTATACAACAAAATTATTTCGAAAAAGCTATTCAACTATTCCATATAATTCATAAAACCGAACTATTCACTGTTTAACAATTATCAATATAATTAATTAACCCTAGAATCGCATTTAATTATAATTATACATATTTTATAATTAAAATATTTAAAATACTGAAAAAATGCGTCATTTTGTTACCACATATATAATTGAAAACGTTTTCGGTACGGGACTGGCGGAATCTATTGTGCATAACTCATATCATCCACAACAAATAATTTTTTTTTCGATACATTTATTTTTTTTTTTTTTTTTTTTTAGTGAATTAATTCGTAATATAAATTACAGTACAATTTTGGCAATAAAAAATATATCAAATGAAATACATAATTCTGGTTATTATAATAAATTATTCAAAATAGTTTTCCTTTAAAGATAGTCTGATTCCAGATTTCGTCATATTAAAATCACAAAACATACTTAATTGATTATAAAACTTCGACATTAAATTCAAAGGTTCGTCACATCCATAATTAGTTTTATGAAAATTTAATTTCAGAAGGGTTCGAGTACGTAGATTCCTCACAGGGGCATACAAGTTAAGGTTAAATAATAAATACGGGCTGACTATTTCGCCCCAGCAATACTATAAAATAGCCCCAGCATGCTGCCCTCGAATATCAAGTGGCTCGAGTTTTAGAGATTTACATCGCTCGGTATATGGAGGGAGGCCTAAAACATTCTCCCACCACATTCTACGATTATCAAACCAAATAGTTTTCCAGGCATAGAAAATTAAGAATGATTTCTGAACCGCCTCAATTCTCTTGACATGATTACTGTAACTTGGACACCAAACACATGACGCATATTCAAGTTGTGAATGGACAAGAGATTGATATAGCGAGATCAAAGCTTTCGGGTTATTAAACTCTTTCATAATTCGCTTAAGAAATCCTAACATAGAACAAGCCTTTGCAATTATCAAATCAATATGCCGATTCACTGATAAGGTTTGTGTAAACATAACCCCAAGATCTCTTACTTCAGTTATTCTTGATAACTTATCATTATTAATACAATAATCATGTATTACATATGACGATGAGCGGGTAAATGACATAATTTTACATTTCTTGGTATTCAAAAATAATAAATTATTATCACACCAATGGCTAATTGCATCAATGTCCTTCTGCAGATTAAATGAGTCTTGCGTATTATTTATAGGGGAAAATATTTTTAGATCATCAGCATAAATTAGACAACGAGCAAATTTGACACATTTGGTGATATCGTTCAAGAATAAAATGAAGATAAGGGGTCCAAGATGGGAACCCTGTGGAACTCCCGAATGCACTTTTATCGGATTAGAAAATCTGTCATTTATTTTTACAAACTGTATGCGTTCAGTAAGGTATGATTCAATCCATTTTAACAAATTATTAGAAATGCCAAAAGATTTTAATTTTTCCAATACAATAACATGGTTGATTGAGTCAAACGCCTTACTAAAGTCAGTATAAATGACGTCAAGTTACGCCTTAGCCTCAATCACCTCCAAGGCACGTTTTGAAAATTCCATTAAATTCAACTATAAATGACTTCAGACCGAAATACATGTGGTCACAAACAATTGATTCGAATAATTTAGGGATCGCTGATAGTATAGAAATGCCCCTATAATTAGAGACATCATTCCTATTACCGGATTTGAAGATTGGAACAATATGTGAGGATTTCCAAACAACTGGAAAAATTCCCGACGAGAGTGATCCATTGAATAATATTGATAGAGGAAATGCTAGCTCATGACCAAGTTTTTTTAGGAAACTTGAAGGAACACCATCTGGGCCACAGCCATCTTTAAACTGAGTGAGTGATTTGATAATATCCTCCGGGGTGATACGAGGTATATGCAAGGTGGTGTTTGTACTATTATATGTTGTATCCGCAAGTGTTCCCTTATTAACATTATCTAGTCTATAAGTATTTTGGAAGAAAGAACCAAATAAGTTGGCTACGTCTATAGAGTTATTGCCCGAAACATTATTGTAAGACATTGTCGACGGAAAACCGCATGTTTTCCTTCTAGACTGAACGAAATTCCAAAACGATTTCGGATTTAATATCAAATCATTTTGAACCTTGTTGATAAAGTTTCTATAAGCTATTTTATGCATGGAATCAAATTCATTAGATACAGAAGAAAATGCCAATTTAACAGAAGCATTGTTGGATCTTTTCCATTTCCGATATAATTTCTTCTTGCGATTACCTAAATTAATCAAGCATTTATTAAACCACGGAGGATTATTTCGATTATTCTTAAAAACAGAAATTGGAACAAATCTGTCGATACCACTAAATAAAATATTATAAAACAGTTGCACATCATGATCTAAGTCATTAAATGAGAAGCGCGCATTCCAGTCAATTGATGAGAAAAATGAAATCAGGCTATCAAAATCTGCACGTTTAAAATCATAAAATTTAGATATAAAATTATTCTTAATTGAGTTAGACAATAAAAGTTCTGATTGGTTCAGATTGACCTCCATCGACTTATGGTTAATATCATTAACAATATATGGAACGGGTGCTTCGATTACCGTATATAAATTAACCGAATTTGTAAAGAATAAATCCAAAAACCTACCAATGTAGTTAGGAACATCATTAATCTGGATAAAACCATAAGATAAGATAGAGTCAATACATGAAGTTTCAACAGTCGATGTCACGTTACAAAGTATGATATAATTTACATCCACATCATATACCCATTTGATATTAGGTAAATTAAAGTCTCCCAGAATTAGCACGTTGTCGTCTATGTTGGTTGAAGATGAAATTTTAAACAAACACTGTGTATATTTAGTATACACCTCAGTTTCCGAATTCGGTGAAATATATAAACCAATGATATTTATTGATTTCTTACAGATGTTCAGCTTTACACATAATAGTTCTATAGTTGGGTCGCAATCAACTGTATCACTTACGATAGTAGAGTGGACAGCTATGAGTTTCAGATCGATCCCGTCTATAGACAATGTATTCCGCAGGAAAGTACTCGGCATTGTAAATATCAGCATTCAAATTAGTTTCGACCAGTGGCCCTATTCTGGTAATTCCCGGGGAATGGGAATTTTAAATTTTATAGCAGTTTTATTCCCTTTTCCCCAAAAGTGTATTCTGGCGTTTAAGGAAAAAATATTTTGGGGAAAAATTATTCCCCATTATAGCAGTTTTGACGTTTATTATTCCATACCTATTTTAGGAAAGAATTAACTGGGAATAAAATTTAACGGAAATTTATTGTATTTTGAACTTATAGCAATATTATGACTGTAAATTTATACTGAAAACTGGTAATATTTATTGGAAATATTAATAGCCAATGTTTTACTTTAATAAACAAAATTTTTTTAAGTAAAATTCGATTGAAATATCAAGAAAAACCAATTAAATGTAGTAAACTACTTTTAGACTTTTGTTTTTTTGTTTTATTGCGATACTCCTCAACTAGACCACAGATCACTAGACCGCGAATAATTAAATTATTTTCCCGAAAATTTATTCCCCACTTGCCAGAATTAACTTTTGGAAAACGAGGAATTGGGAAAAATATCTGGGGAATAACTGCTACAAAAATAAATTATTCCCTATTCCCGTGGAATTACCAGAATACTGCCACAGTACATATACCGGATACCTAGATGCACAAACAAAACGATAAACCTCAGAAGATTTTGAAGCAATGCCACGAACGTTTTGGAAATAGATGAAATTTGAGTTAATATCAACACCGACATTACTATCAGATAAGATTATATATACGCATTCGAGGCTGCTGGTGAACTCCGCGAAAATTTGTCTTCTGATTGAAGTTATATTCCTTAATGAAGAGATGTTCGGGCCATGCCTCGGCCTTCATTATAGCTTCAAAGCACTCAACAGGAACACCAACCTTATATGAAACATATCCAGCGTTCTTTTCAAAACGTGTGCAATTTGCATCCACAATACGAAGATTATTTTTTACGAAATTTTTAAATTCAATGTCAGTAACGGTTGGCTGTAAACGGGACACGAAGATCCATTTTCGCGGTGTAATGGCTCCAATAGAACCAATGCCCCTCTGTAGCTGTACCAATTATAACATCTTTCCCAACGTGCATCTTTCCATTATTTTGGAAAGCCGAGTTTAATAACACACAAATTTAGAAACACACAAATTTGATCACAAATTGTATTCAACACACAAATTTCATCATAAATTGCATAAAATTTAAAAATAATTCTATTTTGAAAGACAAACAACCAGAAACAAAAGCTTTATGTTGTGGATGATATAAAAATCAAAGACAGAGATATAAATAGAGTTTTATATATGCATCTCGTCGTAACTATCCACGCATGAAATAGACGATTTTATATGGAGAAAAAGCACGTTACTGGTCTATTTAAATATTATAATGTCTTTGATTTTAGAGTCTTCGTGTAGTTTCTGATGAAACAAGTCGTAAAAACACAAATGTTATGTAAAATAACAAAACCATTGTGAAAACTACAATATTAAATAAAATTTATATATAAAAAAATATAATTAAATGAGTGAATAGTTTTTATTTATGTAAAAACATAATTATTGATTTCATCAACCTTTTTAAAATACAGTCCACAACAACATCGTATACATAAAATTGGTCCTTCGAGCCGGATGGCCATCATCGCATCGGTAAATTACATCCTCGAAATCAATGAAAATTTTAGCCATCGTTTATAATTTTTAATATTTTCATTGGTTAAATATAATAAGTAGTGTTCATAAATTCGTAATCAAATGTGAATCATCATACAATATTGCATCGACACGTGTAATATCTTCGAAAAAAGACAAACTTTGTCTCAGCACGTGTATATAAAATATCTTCGATATTTAATTAATTTTTCAAATCATCGTGCCATCAATTTAATAATTCTTCGGAAAATATATTGATGTATTTGAACATCGATAATATTTATCATCTTTTTTGAACATCATGTTCGCAGCAACATTCAATATTATAAAAATATAGTATATGCAACCTCATCATCTCTTCGATTTCATCGGTTAATTGTATCACAAAATCATCGGCATATAATTTAAACAACTTTAAATATTGTTACATATTTTTCATCATCCTTAAATATTGCGGCTTCACATTAGGATACATTAGTAAAGTTTTCTATTATCAACATTGGATATCCAACATCAGTAAAAGAAATCATCGCCAGAACATCATATTGAATTTTCGTCAAGACAAGAACTTCGCCAGCAGATAATAATATTTATTATCGTATTCAAGAATAACATCGGTACCAGGACACATGTACAATTTAGTAATTAAATTAATTTAAAATTAAATTTAAATAATTTTTTAAATAATATTATATTGTTTTGCTTTACAAAAAATTATAATAATAATTATATCAAACAAACATGTCGGAGCGAAACTGAATTATCAGGTCCTGAAAAGATTAAAAAGTTAAAAAAGATTCGTTCGGGGTACAAGGGTCGTGTTACATATTTTTTAAATAAGTTAGCAGGGTCTGAATACAATACCATTGGAGAATTAGAATCCGCTTTGATTCATCTTCGAATAACATATTCTAAGTTTGACGAAATTCAAACTAAATTAGAAATATTTAAGTGAAGATGCTGAAACATATAGAGATAAATTTGAGGATGAATTTGGATTTGTAGAAGCTTCAAATTTAAATCAAATTGAAGAAATTCGAACGAATGCAAAATTGATTCAATTTAAAAATGATAATTCGCCAGAAATTAATTTAAAAACTCCGAGCACATTAAAGCTTCCAAATATTCAGTGAGCAAATTTCGACGGCTCTGAGTTAAATTGGTTAGACTTTCGTGGTATCTTCATTGAACTAATTCATTCAAACAAAGGTTTGAGTAACCTAACAAAATTTCACTATTTAACTTCGTGTATTAGGGAAGGAAAAGCCTATAAATTCATTCATTCAAAATTGCTGTAGTAAAAGGTTCTTCAACTAAAACATTATTATCGTTTGAAGAATTAATAGAAATTCTTCGGGAAAGGTGCAGAATTATGGAAGCTCAAAAGTCCTCGACCACCTCCCAACAAATAGATCGAGTGATGAGCATTCAAAATATCGCTTGTGTATTCTGTAGTGGAAATCATGCGATTGACCAGTGTCCAAAATTTAAAGAGAATAAATTGAGTCCTCAGTATCGTTATGAATTCGTGAAAAAACATAATTTATGTACTAATTGCCTTCGACTAAATCATCGTGTTTTCGACTGTAAATCATCACCTTGTTCGTTGTGTTTTTTAAAACACAACATTCTTCTCCACTTCGGGCGGAATAATTCAATAATGATTGTTTTCAAAAACGATTCTAATAATATTCCAGAAAAATCGCCTCAGGTATTGTTTGCTTCTAATTCAGCAAATCTTAAAAATGAGTTTTCAACGCCAAATCTCAAACATCAAAAAACTCAGATCCTATTAGGAACTGTAGTTGTTTGGATAGTGGTTCTCAAGCTAATTTTAGTACTGAGACCATGTGCAAAAATGTTAATGAACCGGTTAATAACAGGAATCTCCGGAATAGGTGGCGCAACATCAACAGTTACCATAAATGTATATATTTTCCTCGAATCACGAACATCAGTTTTTAAATGTAATTTGAATTGTTTGGTAAAATCTTAAATTTCCGAGTTTATTCCCTCGTATCCGATTCAATACGATAAAAACGTTTTAAAGGATCATACTCAACTAGCAGATCCTTGGTTTTATAAGCCGGCACCCATTGATTTATTAATTGGTGCTGAAATATTTTCTGAAATCATTTTAGGAGGAAAACTTGTAATAAGGCATGATCTTCCTATGTATAAAACTGTTTTCGGACTTGTAATAATGGGAAAAACCTTAACTGGTGAACATTCCTTGAATCATAATTCTGAGATTTCTAATACTTCGTCTATGGTTTTTAGCGTCTTCGAAAGTCTTGATGAGCAGATCCAAAAATTTTGGTTAATTGAAAATATTGAAAATACAAAAGCGCACTCAATTGAAGAGAAATTGTGCGAAACTCATTATTCAAAAACTGTTGTACGGATGTGTACAGATTCCAATGTTAATTATTAAGAGAAAATAAAAACTCAACAAAACTACTGTGGTATTTGTTCGTTACAATTATAATTTTTATTTTATTCACAAATTAATTTTTATTAAACAATTTGATGAAGCTGCTCTGCGGTCAAAAGGTAAGTGAACGAGAAAAGTAAATTTCATAACAGCTTGAGCTTATCAGCATATAAAAAAGCGGTAACATAAATTCAAATAAATATGCTGAATACTTGTGCTGCCAATTATTAATTAAACTATTCAAACATAGAGCGCACCTTACAATATCAAGTGCCGATAAATCAGTTTACTACATTATCTACATTCATGATGACATTTCTAAATGTCAATAGAATTTAACATTTTTAGGTAAGTAAAATTCATTTAACAAAATTCATTTAACAATTCATAATAATAACTTCCAATTTTAACACTTACAGGCACAAGGCACATATTGAGCAGTGCATGTAACTACAAAAAATATATGGCTAGTGCTACTGCCAAAAAATAATTAAAAGGATTTCAACTTCAACCAAATATAAGATAAGTAACATTAATTCAATTTGTTTACATGTACTACATATTATTCATAGTTTTCTTTTCAGCTTCTGATCCTGAACATCCCGCGCCGGTTGGCTCACCAGAGCCAGCAGGTAAAACACATATTTTTGTAACTGGCCTCTTAATTTCACCCAGTTTTGTTTTGATGATGACAACTCTGATTAGTCCATCCTGACCTGGAATCACCGATACAATACGTCCCATGAGCCATTTTGTTGGTGGAACATCATTATCCATCACTACAACCAGATTTCCGATGCTTGGATTCATTGTGGGATACTTCCACTTATGACGTTGCTGTAACGATAATATATATTCTTTGTGCCATCGCTGCCAAAAATGCTGGACCATCCTTTGAATGTGCTGCCAACGTGATAACCGGTTCTCTTTTAAAGGTAGCAGATTGGGTTCCGGTATTAGATTAATAGGCTGCCCAATTAAGAAATGACCTGGTGTGAGGGGATCCAATTCATCAGCTGACATCTCACACAGTGGTCGTGAATTAAGGATAGCTTCTATTTCAACTAGTAATGTCAACATTTCTTCATAGGTAAGCCGTGATTCTCCAAGTACTCGCTTCATGTAAAATTTTGTTGATTTAATGGCTGCTTCCCATAAACCACCAAAGTTAGGAGCACCTGGAGGAATAAAATGCCATTCGATGTTATTTGTAGTGATGTACCTCATAATTGCCTCATCTTTAGATACCATTTCTATATTTCGTTTTAGTTCCTTTTGGGCACCTACAAAATTCGTCCCGTTGTCACTATATATATGACTGCAAATGCCGCGCCGAGCATGGAACCGCCTTAGAGCCGCCAAAAACGCTTCCGTCGTCATATCGCCGACTAATTCCAAATGTACAGCTTTGGTCGCCATACACACAAAAAGTGCCAGGTAGGCTTTGATTAATTTGGCACCTCGCAATTTGGACGCTTTAATAAAAAGAGGCCCTGCATAATCCACACCCGTGGACAAGAATGGATGATGCAATGTAACTCTGCATTTCGGAAGTTGACCCATCAGCTGATGCCTTCAACCGGACACATTTAACGCATTGCCCAACGACTGCTCGAATTTGATCCTTGCATCTAAGTATGTGATATTTCTGCTTCAGAGTCGACATTAAAAAGGTTTGTGCTGCATGGAACTGCCTAAGATGTTCGTCCCTTATAATTAATGTTGTCACATGATGCCCTGCTGGTATAATAATAGGATGCTTCTGGTCAAATGTAACATTCGCGTTAGACAATCTGCCTCCAACACGTAATAAACCAAATTTGTCTAGAAAAGGAAAGAGAGACGTTAGTTTTGAATTTTTACAAATTGGTTTGTTATTTGTGAGCGCATTTATTTCTAATGAAAAACTGTTCAATTGGATTCGTCGGATTACGAAATTGAACGCATCAATCTTGGCTTCGTTCTCAAATCTGGAAAACTCGAACTTCTCAGCTTCTCTGGTCTTTGATTTTCTTCTAAACAGCATCAGAATTCTAGTAATGGTGAACATTAGTTTCGTGAATCTCGAACAGCGTTCAATGAGTCTGGACACCCAATCGTTCCTGCCATCTTCAATTGTACTGCTTAACACTACTGAATTAGTCTTTTGTTCCCTCAGTGCTGCTTCTGATAGATCACTATTTAGCTTAGTTTGACTTGGCCAGTCCTCTTCGACTTCCTTCAACCAATACGGACCATTCCACCATAACTCGTGATTCAGTAACTCCTCCGGAAATAAACCTCTCGAAGCGCAGTCAGCCGGGTTGTCGTTTGAGGATACATGACTCCAATGACTTCGGTTTGTATGCTGCAAGATAAATGACACTCTATTTGCCACATACGTCTGCCATCTCCTCGGACATGATGATAACCAACTGAGCACAATTGTGGAATCTGTCCACAAACGAAAAGTTGTAACGACGTTTCCCTTAAATATTTCCAGGACGGACATTAATAATTTTGTCAGCAATGTAGCGGCACACAGTTCAAGACGTGGAATGCTGATTGATTTAATTGGTGCCACCTTTGTTTTCGCAGTAACTATGTTTGTTTTGTACCCATCTTTGGTCTTCACCGTGCTATAAATTACTGCAGCGTAAGCCAGTTCGGAAGCATCCGCAAATCCGTGTAATTCTAGTTCTCCCTCTGTGTACAACCACCTATTGATTCTGATCTCTTCTAGTCGCTTCAAACTAATCCTGATAGCCTCGTACTCTTGATGAACTGGTTCCGGTAGGAGTTCATCCCAATCGATTCCTATTAGCCACAATTTCTGGAAGATGATCTTAATTTTAATTACTGTTGGGGATAACCAACCTATCGGGTCAAAAATCTTTGAAGCCTCGGATAACATATATCGTTTCGTAAGTTTCTGATCTTCTAATTTCACTTTAAACTGAAAACAATCTTTCTTGGTCGAGTACCTCACTCCAAGTATTGAAATAGCTTGTGACCCATCTTCAATATTCAGAATCGTGGTGGCTCGGTTTATTTCAGGAATGGTACACATGAGTTCTTCACAATTAGATGCCCACTTCCGAAGATTGAATCCTCCCTTATTCATCAATTTTATTAGGTCCTGAACTATGATTTTAGCATCTTTTAGGCTGTGCGTCCCCGACATTAGGTCATCCACATAGAAATCTCTTTCTACTATTTTTGCCGCTTCTGGAAATTCTTTCTTGTAATCCAAAGCAAGTTGATTTAGCGTTTGCGTGGCTAAAAAACGAGCTGATGACGTACCATACGTTACAGTAAGTAGCTTGTACACGTGCAATTCTTCAGAGGGCTTCTTTCTCCATACAATTTTTTGGTAGTCGCTATCTTTTTGGTTGACCCAGATCTGCCTATACATCTTTTCGACGTCGGCCGTGAAGATAATCTTGTGTGTTCGAAATTTTAGTAATAGCTCGAATAAACTTGACTGCACCTGCGGTCCTACTGCTAGCTGGTCATTCAGTGAGCTTCCCTCCAATGTTTTGGCTGACCCGTCAAATACAACCCGCAACTTGGTGGTCGTACTGCTTTCCTTGATCACCCCATGATGCGGTAAAAAATACTGTTGGCCACCTTTGTCTCTTGATATTTCCATATGACCTAATTGACGATATTCATCCATGAATTCAATATATTGCCGTTTAAATTCAGAGTCGCGAGTGAATTTTTTCTCTGTCTGATACATCCGTTTTACGGCCATCATTTTTGAATTACCCAGACTGGGTAAACCTGCCTTGAATGGTAAGCTTACTATATATTTCCCGTCTGTTGCCCTTTGAACCGTATTTTGATAGTGCTCAATACAAAATTTCTCTTCATCTGTGTATGGAGTCAAATTCTTGATTTCTTCGAGCTCCCAAAATTTTCGAAGAGTCGAGTCAATATCAACGTGTAAGTTTACTGGAAATGCTTTGACACCATCACTCTGCATTGGCGTTCCTGCTATGACCCACCCCAACCTCGTATTGTGTGCTATTAGCCTGGAATTTGGAATGTACCTCTTACCATCATGAAGTAGCTCAAAAAATACATCACTGCCTAATAGGATGTCAATTCTTCTATTCTTGGAGAAATTTGGATCCGCGAGTTTCATTTTTTCCAAACTTTGTAGATCGCCCAATCCTGTCATTGATGGTTGATATGATGATATCTTTGGTACTATAAGAACCTTTGCTGTGGTTCTATAGTTATCATCCTGGAATCTTGATTTAATGCGTATGCTTGTGATGCCCTTTGAAATTCCTGACGTAACATCGTTTAATCCTTGAATCCATATTCGACCGTTTTCCTTTTTCAAACCAAGACGTTGAAAACAGTCCTCGGTTACGAAAGATGTTTGTGACCCGGAATCCAAAAGCGCACGACACCGTTCCCAGTCTCCATTATGACGTTCTATATCCAATTGTACTGTGGGAAGAATTGTGTTATTTACTAAAGTGGCATGACTACACGTAGTTTGCCCGGAGGTACTTGCAGAGGTTTGAGAGGAAACAGTTGGGGAGGTTTCTAAATGTAAAATGTCATGATGCTTTTTCTGGCAAAAATTGCATCTTCGCCTAGATTTGCAATGAAACACCAAATGGTTATTTTTTAGGCAGTTGTAACATAGTGAATTTTTCTTCACATAGTCTCTTCTGTGCTGAATCTCAAGGGCTAAAAATTTAACACACTCAGATAAATTGTTGTCTTTACCACAAAATGCACAATTTACTGCGACTGCAGTGTGCATTGTCTTTAGGTGCTGTAATGGTTTCGTAGATGATCTAACACACTCAGCTAAATTGTCGTCTTTACCACAAAATGCACAATCTACTGCGGCTGAAGTGTGCATTGTCTTTAGGTGCTGCGATTGTTTTGTAGATGATCGGTTTCCACGGGTTTCTTGCTTGAGTCCTTGTAGGGAATCAATTCGTTTCATTAAGACTGCTAATAAATTGTCTATTGTAGGATATTCCAGCTCTGTTGTTTCCAATTTCCACATTTGCCTCGTTTCGGGATCCATCTTCTGTGTAGCTATGTAGATCAACCATGGATCTCGACTCTCTGCTTCCGTACCAAGTGCTTTAAGACCACGTATTACTTCATCGCACGTATCGTGTAAACGCGCAATAGATTGTGATGTTGCGTTATTCACATTTGGTTGATCGAAAAATGTTTGAACAAATGACTCAACAATATATCGTTTTTTATCGTACCTTTTGCACAACTTCTGATATGCCTCAATGTAATTGGCATCATTTATTGGGAAATGACGAATAAGTGCTAATGCTTCATCTCTTAAATGTCCTTTAAGTAGCTGGAATTTTTGAGCAGGCGACAGGTTTGGATTCTCATGCACCGTCGAACCAAACAAGTCAAAAAACGATTGCCATTCCTTAAAATTTCCATTAAAGGGGGGAATAGTAATACGTGGTAGACGGATATCGCTAGACGCCGACTGTGTCGTATTTAGCGTTTGGTCTAAGTTTGGCACGTGTTCACCCGCATTCCTTTTACGTATCGCACTTTGTAATTTAGGAACGATGCTATAGTACTGAGCATCGACGGTTTCGATGTCAGTCTGCACTACATCCGAAATTTCAATCATTTGATGTTCAATATCAACGAAATCTTTATATAATTGATGCATTTTCTCTAATCTGACCGTTAATTCCTCTACACTCATATCGTCCTTAATTGTACGAATAAAATTTTCGAGTCTTGTAATTTGTCCTTTAACATACGTTCTTTTTCCTTTCAGGGCCTCCATCTTAAATAACAGATGCAAAAAACTTTCACTACCGAACGAACACTATAAATTACTACACAGTAACACGTGGGAATAAGAAAGAACGCTCGAGAATTCAACTAATAGTTCTATTGAATTATATCAATTTAGCACTATGTTAATGTTTCAATTTTCACTTGCACCAAACAATTATAGTTCACGCGGATTTAGGAAAGTTCGCTCAATATACGATTTAACTAATAAGGTTTCACTAAATGATTTGCACTACTATATTAATATTATAGTTTATGTAATTTGGATAAATGAAATCAGTATAATTGAGAACTCAAAAAACAAAATTTTATATACATAGTTTGTAAACTTTATTGATTATAATATAAAATAAATTGATACTCAATGCGTTTTTCTTTTCTGGATGCTTCCATTCCATGTGGTTTTGTCGGTATTTCCTCAATTCTGGATCGTAAACAGCTATCCGGCTCGAAGGACCATTAAAATGTACGGATGTGTACAGATTCCAATGTTAATTATTAAGAGAAAATAAAAACTCAACAAAACTACTGTGGTATTTGTTCGTTACAATTATAATTTTTATTTTATTCACAAATTAATTTTTATTAAACAATTTGATGAAGCTGCTCTGCGGTCAAAAGGTAAGTGAACGAGAAAAGTAAATTTCATAACAGCTTGAGCTTATCAGCATATAAAAAAGCGGTAACATAAATTCAAATAAATATGCTGAATACTTGTGCTGCCAATTATTAATTAAACTATTCAAACATAGAGCGCACGTATGGAACAGCTAGTGCTCCGTTCCTTGCTATTCGTACATTATTTCAGCTAGCGGAAGATGAACAAACACATTTTGCTGAAGCTTCAAAAGTGCTTAAACAAGATTATTATGGCGATGACGTGCTAACCGGTGCTGATGATCTTAAAATGGCAATCAAATTGAAAAATGATCTTGTTAATTTGTTGTTAAAGGGAGGTTTCGAACTTCGAAAAATCACGTCAAATCATTCGGCTGCAATATCTTCGGATCCTAATAAACAATCCAAATCGATTAAGGTGCTAGGAATAAATTGGAACACAAACACCGATAATTTTTTTTTTCATTCAAAAAATGCGCAATTAATGATCAGTGTACAAAACGATCGGCATTACCCGAAATTTCGGGAATGTTCGATCCGTTAAGTTTATGTGCCCCTATACTGTTTCTGACAAAATCATTTATGCAGACATTATGGGCAGCTGAAATTGGATGGGATGTTTAGTTGCCCACTCAACTTCAAAAATATTGGAATGAATTTAAACGACAGCTCGCTACAAACGATGAAATATCCATTCCAAGATGTGTCATAGCTCCAAACGCAACAGCGATTGGGCTCCATGGGTTTGGAGATGCATCTGAAAAAGGTTATAGATGTGTGGTCTACCTACGTACCATCGATCGTGAAAACAATGTTTTTGTAAAATTTTTATGTTCAAAAGGCCGAGTAGCTCCACTAAAATCACAAACTATACCTCGGTTGGAGCTGTGCGCTTCTTTACTCTTGGCTCAAATAGTCGAAAAAATCATTTTAGTTATGCAAATAAAATTTAATTCAAATTTTTTAATGGACTGATTCGGAAATCACTTTACATAGAATCAAATCTGGCGGGGACGATTTTTCTTTTAAGAGAAACTGCAAACTAAAGACCGAATTCATTATTCTGGGTGCAGGCCTTTTAATTTTGTACCGTCTGATGTAACATGTAGGAGGTCGCCAAAGGATTGCAAATGCACACCTCTCCATAATATATGTAAACCTTACCTCCTTCCATCTCGTAAAATACTTCAAATTTATATTAGATGAGCAAGTTCTGAATAACTAATCTCATGACAAAAAAGCCTGGAACGAAATTCCAATAGACGTCAGCAGCCCACACCTCATGTATTAATTTGAAAAGTTTGCAATGTTTCTGCCTAGCGGGAATCATGATTCGAAGAAGGCGATGAGCACAGTGATTTGGATAAAAATATTAGTTATATTGTCTAAAACAGATTCACGAAACTGTGCAACGACATTTTCAGAAGGCACATAAATAAAATCCAAAATAATACAACTTGGGGACTGGACCAATCCAAATGTTTTAGGGGAGAGTGTGTTGAAAAAATATTTTAAACAATTTAAAGCAGCAGAATATTTTACCAAGAGAAACATCAATAACATTGATGTACTGTGTGCCTCGTGGATCGAAAACCAGAGTATTCCTTAGAACATTTTTTTTAAATAGTAGCAACATAGTCCGCTGTAACCATCTATAGTTTCGGTTTAATTATGAACGGTTGCACACAAAAATGACTAACGGTCGGTTAGTTGTGTGCCAGTTAAAAATTTTATATGAAATATGTTTTCGCAATCAGAAAAAAAATCATCGCAAATTTGAATAAATATATTTTATTCCATGGAAATATTTAACGATTAGTTAAAAACTTATTCAGTCAAAATTGGCCATTTAAATATTTATACGCAAGCTAAGAATTTCAAAGGAGTAAAATTTATCAAAAGTTTGCAAGTTTGCGTTAATTTTTTTCTCATATAAAATATTTAACTGGCGCACAACTAACCGGCCGTTAGTCATTTTTCTGTGCAACCGGGCATTTGAAAGTTGTACATCTGATGTTGTTACCGTGGTTACTGTTGTTACTGATCGAAATTTTTTTTTAATTTGAAAAGGTTTCTTTAATGAGTAGAGCTAGTTGGGCCAACGAATAGCTCCTGATTTTTATGGAGTATATCTCAACTCCTATATGCATAGAAAAATTCTTAATAAAATTTTGCAAGCTCTTTATACATTCGCCTCTCAAACGTTGTGCACCATTAGTTTGGGCCAACGACTTATATGGATTATATCTCAGCACATATGGATAAAAAAAATTTTGTAATAGTGTTGTCGAGAGACACATTTAAAACAAGATGTTATTTAAGGATTATTTTTACTCTCAATCCCGAAAATTTAACTTGTCATAAAATTTTTTAGCTATCGTGATAGCAATAATTTTTGGGCTGTACTCTGATCTCTACTAAATGCCGTGATAGCAATTATTAGTGTTGATTTTTATGAGACTGAGTTTTAGCCATGTTCACATTCATAACAAAATTGGGCATAGTTCACGTATACATGTATTCATAATTATTATTTCTAATCTCAACCAAGAGAATTTCGACTCTCATGACAGTTTATAACTATCATGATAGCTAGTATTTTCGGGGCTGAGAGTAAAAATTTGGTTGGGATTTTTTTGGTTGAGAGTAACAAATGTTGCCATTTCATTCTTGGAATGGAATTTGAGCTATATTTACATATAAAATTCGAGGTTACGAAGGGTTTTAAATTCTTCCAACATTTTGGCAACTTCTCGATGTAAATTTAATATCTATGGCTATCACCCAGAATAACGTAAAATTATATATTTTTGAAACCTAATGACGTGGAGACTGGAGAGACGGAATTGAGAGTCATAGGCCGAAGAAGAAAGAGAAGAGTAAGGTGAGTCTCTTTCCATAATTTTGAACATTTGATTCGCTGTGTTCATAATATCTGAATTGGCGGTTAGCGATTTTTTATCGTTTAGTTGGACAATCAAGTATGGCAATTTTATATATTGTTGTCGGATTGTTTTCTGGTTATACGATCGTTAAACCCGCCATATGTTGTCGACGTAGTCAACAGAATACACAAATGGCAGCATCTGCTCATTAGACTGGCGCCCAACATCTTACAGGTGGATGTTTTTCCACTCGTCTAACCAAACCAGCGACAAGCTAACGACAGGTTTATTTTTAACGCACATTCGTACAATTGAAAGCCGTCTTTTAATATCTGCTTCTAGATCTTCTCAAAAGTGTGTGAAGTTATCTCAGTTTTTCATGCCAGGAAAAATAAAAATTTTCATGAGGTAACACTAATTTCATCCCATCCCAGGATTTTTAAATCATCTCATCTAAGGATTTTTAATTCATACATTTAATTAGAAATGGTATACTTGTTAAAGGTTGGAACCAATCTATTTCCAGTGTCTCGTAATTTAGGAGGAATACCTTCCCAAGAGAACTATTAATTTTTTTATTGAGTATTTTCTTCTAATTTTATATGATGGGCCATACGCAAATCAGCATATAGCAAAAATCGTAACATATACGGCTGATGTCCAAATTAGTGGCATTCAAAATCAAAAGTCAAACCTTTAGGCACTCTATAGGTTTGAGAGAATTATTAATTTTTTATTGAGCATTTTCTTTAAATTTCGTATATTGCATTTTATACTCATATCGCTCATTCGCTGCAACAGAGACACAACTCAAAATTTTTAATTTTTCAGTAGAGCGATTTGAAAATAACACTCAAAATTGTTTATAAAAATGTGTATTTTTCAAAAACAAATAAAAATACATTCTGCAGGTCAATCCAAGTGAAAGAGCGATAGATCGTCGGAGGAGAAAGACGTGTTGTGTCTTTCTCCGTACCAAACAAAAAATATTAAATTAAATAAATAAATTTTGTGTAGTTTGGATTAATGCATAACAAATAAATTAATAATCTATAATAAATAAATAATAAAAGTGATAGTGAATTTGATGTGCATTATTTATACATGGAGACGTATATTGGATGCGTATAACGGATAATATATTTTGCTAACCGCTAAAAATGTGGTTTTGCGAGGTATATGGCTTTTATATGTTTTCTATTATGTCTCTATGTGTAGGTATACGAAGGACGCACATTGTATAATATCAGGGGAGTATTTTCGTTTTATTTTTCATTTTTTTTTTGTATTGCATATTTGTTGGAAACAGATTTGTTTTTGTGTTTGTGTGTGTAAAAGATTATTATATAAAACAAAACGATCGAGTACATATTTTTGCTGCTGTTGTTGTTGTTGTTCTCCTAGATGAATTCGCGATTTCGTTCATTTCATGTATTTTTTGGTGCTTGCTTTTATTTTATATGCAGTCACCAATATGTATAAATTTCAAATTTGAAAATTTTCTGTTTGTGCATGGTAAATGGCCATGAGTATCAATTAACACATTGATGTAGACTTTCTAGTTGTATGTGCTACCCGGGAACCAATGCCTTCTATACTACTGGCCTTTTACTACTCTCATTTTTCGCACATGACGTCAATTAAAGTCTATACCGAGACTGCGCAATAATAATTTTAGGATATTTACACTAACAAAGCAACTAGAGAAAGCAACAACAACGCCGACTTAGCGTGTCGTCATCATTTGGTGTAAGCGGCCAGTAGTTTAGAAGGCATTGCGGGAACACACTTGAATGCTATGCTATAAGCAGTCATTTGCGCGAACGTGTTAAAAGAAGAGCGTAAAATAAAGAATAGTATTCATTTGTATGTTTTGATTTAGTACACCTATGTATATCAGCCATGCTACACTATAATTTGGTTTTCTGGATTCAAACTATTGCGCAATAGATTTTAGTTTTTAGTTTTAAGCCCTTATTTTGGGTTAAGTCATTGAATTTTTTTGTCTTGTTTTGTTCTGTTCTCTCGAAAGTAGGGTTTAAACAAAAATCTACATCTCAAAAATGTCCGTAATTTTTTTTGTTTTCATTTCAATTTTTTTCATTTTGGATTCACGGTCAAAATTTTTACGTCGCAGCTACGTAATAAAATTTTTGTCCGTGAATCCGAAATGAAAGAGATTGAAATGAAAATGGAGAAATTTGAGGACATTTTTGAGATGTAGATTTTTGTTTAAAGTTTGTTTTCGAGAGAGAAGAGTGGAACAGGACAGAAAGGTTTGGTGATTTAATTTAAAATAAGGGTTTAAAATTGGAAGTTGGAATCTGTTGCGCAATGGTTTGAGTCCAGAAGCCAAAATTGTGTGTAGCATGGCTGTATTAAATTTATACATTTTTATTTTTGTTTTGCCCTTGTTTGTCGAGTGAGATGTGAGAACTGAGAATAGATCCCCCGATTTACACGGTAGATTGGTTCCGCAGAAAACTGTGTAAAGCTGAAAATATGATAATCGAAAATACGATTTTAGTCTGAAAACTCGTATAAATCAAAAGATACAATAAAATTCATTAAGTAGCGTTTGGTTAACCTTCGTCCGGCGGCATAATTTTACAACGCTAAAATCTACTCGATCCCCCATCTCTGAAGAGGCTGGGGATATTTTTCTAAAATAAGGTCTTAGGCATGTTTTTGGGTTTGGAGAATGTGTGTTAAATTTTGTGATTTTTAGGTTTAGTTCGATCTAAATCGTGGAGTCGTAACCAGTTTAACGTTGTTTGTGTTGACTTTTACTGGTTTAGTATTTGTCCTGGAAAACATTGGCGATATGGGGTACTAATGATACCGAGTTGCATCTCGTTTTGACTAATCCGGAAAGAATTACTTCGGTTTCGTTGTAACGAGTTTTTGGATTTGATAAATTTTTTTAATAAAATTTTGAAATTCCGATTTGACCAACCAATGCTTTCATGATCGTGTTTTTTGAGGCTGTTGGACTCGTGTCTACATTTTCGGGGATTGTACATTGGGTTTTCTGTTTTATTTCAGTTCCTCAGTAAATGTTGATTGTGCGGTCGAAGCGAGTTGCTCCGAATTTTTGGTTTTGCTTTGTCGATGACGTTTCTTTATAAGGTTGGAGTGGCTCGTCTGCGGCTGGGACCGGGAGCCAAAGGTGGTTTGGAAGCAGAATTCGGTGCTTGCTCTTGGGTTGTATGTGATGTTTCTTCTGCGACATCCTTTTATTATAAACAAAATGTTTTTGTCAAGTGATTTGTGGTAAATACAACTTTTCTTACATGGATTATACCAGCGGGTGGTTTCTCGTTAAATTCGATTTCATAAGGCAATTTTATGTGAAAAATGTTAGATTTTTTTTGTCTATGGTGTATATATTCGTTTTGTTTTCGACTTTTGAACGGATGAGGTGCCTTTTTTGTTTAGGAGGTTCACTGTAATGAAAATGAATCGGCAAATACATATGTACTTCCTGCCTTTGATGATCATTTCTGATCATTTGGATGGCGATTGGAGTGTTGTTAAATTAATAAAATTTCATCAATATACAGATTATGGTGTGGGGGAAATTTATTAATTGAAATTTTGGGTTTTAGTATAAAATTAAAATTCTTAAACTTCTTCTTAAATTCCGTTTGTGTCAAATTCATCAGGCATGCGTTGTATTTTTATCCTGTTGACAGGGGACCGGGAGAATTTTCCCGTTACGTGCATAACGGTTACTTTAGTAGGTATATACACTAAAGTGACTTATGCATGTATGGGGAGACCCTTTGGATTTTTGTCGGCAGAGTACTCCCCAAGGCGTATGATGTTGTGCAAATGCAGGTGATTTGTCACAAATGGGATTTATTAAACGTGATGGTGACTACTTAACGACTTTTGGAATTCTGGTTTAGGTCAGGTATAGGTAGGCGGAAGTGATCGAGTTGGATTTAACTTTAAAATTATAAATTTTCAGACGTTAATCAAAGTTATTTTAGAAAGCAGTTCTAATTTTTTTAGTTGACTTAATAGGGTAGTTATTGATTTCATTTGCATTATCTCTAAATTTAGGCAATTCATTAGGACAAATGATGATTCCAATCACACCCCCATTGCATTAGAGTATTAAATAAGTATAATTAAATTTATGTTCGAAATTATAAACTTTAAATACAATAAAACTTTTGTGGGAGATAAGTTAGGAATCATAATGGTTATTGGGTTTGCTAATAACTTTGCTGTTTCAGCGAATATTTGAATTTTTGGCATTACAAATACCTTGGAAGCTACGGAGTAAATCTGAAATGCAGTTAAATATTGCTGTACTTTCGGGATCATGGCACTTCTTTAATTAAATTTTCTTCTAGGCTATTCGGGAGTAAATTTGCGTCTTATTTGATGTCCTATTTTCTGATTCATTTATTTTAGAATTAAAGCGTCGATCTTACAATTGTGCTAGCTACTTGTTATTATTTCTATCATCTTACAGATTCCTGATTACGTAAATAGTTTTATTTAGTTCTAGCTTAATTTGTTTAAGTATTGGGGATTCTAAAACTGTGCCAAACATTATTGATAAATTACCTTGCAGATTCCGGATTACCTGCTTTAGAGCCAGATTTCGTTTGATCATTTTCTATTTTTATAATTAAACATGTTTGTATTAGAATAGGGATGCAAAGGACGATTGACTTTCACATTATATAGATTTTTTATGTAACTATTTTTTTAAATAAATTCATCAAATCAATAGACTTACAAGGATTCTATCCGTTGAAGAAAGAAAGGTCGTGTGTGCCTATCCGGCTTTGGTACTACAATATTTCGATTTGATTTATTTTATTTTTATTTTATTTGTTTTAAGAGAACCAAATTTATTTACTTAATACTAATCATTACATTACATTACATTTATTTTATTCAAGTATAATTTAATTAAATCATACATTGTCCTAAATAATAAATCTTTAACTCATAATAATGAAGTTTTATTTCAGAAAATTTACCATTTATATGACAACTTAATTAATTATACATTTTTTTAGGATGTTGATTGCTGAATATTTATATTCAAAAAAAAAATAATAATAACAATAATAATTGTGTTGTCTTGTGCTAACCGCCTTATATTAAATTTTCAACTAACAATTTACTAACTATTGACTACTTAGGTGTCTGTAACCGGGTCAATTCGGTCATATTTAACATGCCTATCATATCCTTCCATCTTGTTAAATGTAATAAAGGTGTATGGCGGGCCCGGCGTCATCCGGGAGTCTCGCTAAATTGCCTGGTCATACATTGCAATCAATCAATCAATCAATTCTGCAGGTCGATCCAAGTTTTTATATAGGAAAATCAATTAGGAAAATATTTACATAGCGTTTTTGTTAAAAATATCATTTTCTGACCTACTGATGATAAATCATGTTTGATCTAAATTTTTATAATTTAGGAAATTTTTTTTCCGTATCGAAATTGGATAGGAAAAATATTTCCAACTAATTTTTGTATTAGAAAAAAATTACAACAACTGTTTAACATAGTATACCAGAAAAAAAAATTTGTGACAAAATCACTATGAAAATATTTTCCCTAATTATTTTTTCCAATAGGAAAATAGTGGTGTTACCTCATGAACATTTTTATTTTTCCTAGGATCGAAAAAATATTAGCTTGAAAATTTCTCGATGTTGTTTGAAATACGTAAATTATTTACTTCCAAACTAAATAAAAATATAATTTGAATTTTCCAAGCTGTCAAGCTACATCATTTTAAAAGAACGTATCCTTTTCCATATTTGAGTGAAATTTTTAGTAATTTATATTAAATATTCTTCACTTGAGCTTTTGAAGATTATTATTATTACCGGTTATAACTCAGATTTAATTTAATTCCTCTAAAATTGTTGGTTTTGTTTTCAAAAAATTTCAAACGCCATGAAAATAATAAAATTGGAGACACAAAACTAATGAACAAAATAGAAATTTCACAAAAAATTTAGACGTATCATAAAAGCTCTGTGTACACGTCTATCCCAAAACCATTCATTTTGATGAAAGGATAATTCTTATATCACAAATCCAAAAAATTTAATTTCTTCATACTCGTTTATACAGCAACCCCGACTTTTTCTCACTGTACAGCAGTTTCCATTAAAATAAATGAAACCATATAACTTTTTTTTTGTATGTACCACCTTTAAGCTTTTTTTCATCAAAAAAGTCATCATCTATTAAACTTCACTATATACTGTACACATAGATAAATTTATTCTCCCATACATACACAAAAAAAAATTAAAAAAAGCTTAATAAAGCTTTTATGTGTATACCAATAAAACATAAAATATCATGTGAATATATTTATATATATATATATATAGGTATACGGGGATCGGGTTAAACGAGAGTGAGAGGTGGAAAAGCATAAAGTAGCAAAAAATACTTAATCCTATCATTCTTATATAAGAGTCGGGGTATATGTTGCAAGGTATGAGCTAGTGAAAAAAAAACACACAACAAAATTTTTTTATTTATTTTATTTGGGAGGATTTTTTTTTATACGTATAATATTGTAATATACACAACTGGAGCAGTGTTGCCACATGCGAGGGGAAAACATAAATTTTTTTATTTGTGAAATTTAGGGAGTTCATATATATACACACGTACATAAATATTGGGTTAAGGCACAACAACAACAACCAAAACTGGTAAAAAAAACCACCAAACAAAAAATCAATTTTTCCCGGTCAGAACACAACAAAGATAGATAAATCCATTTTAGAAGAATCAATACAATTATGTTTATTTCTAAATAAATTATTACATTAAAACGGTTTGGTGAGCTTTCGTACGTAAATACGTATACACGGTTTGAAAAGTTTACCAGAAGTATATAGGATACTTTTTTTTTTTGATGTATTCAAAGTCAAATATTAACTTGGAGAACTTTTTCGTTCTTCCAAAATTTTTTATCCCATATTTTTAAATCGATTCAACACACTCTAGTATATATTCTATATAACATATGTTGTATTTTTAGCCGAACACAGAAAACACCGACGAATAAAAGAAGGATGTGTGTGCACAATACTTTATACTTAGATATGTATATATATAAGAAAGCTTTTAAGGTAAAATGTGTCTTCTTAGTCGGAAAAATATGTATTTTAAAAAATTTTTGTTTCATACAAAGTTACAAAAGAAATAAATAAGCTTTTTATATATTAAAATCATATATGTTTGTAGGGAAATTTGTAGACAAAATTCGTTCAAGTGGATTTCGAACAAATAACAAGATTATTTTATTTCCAGGCCAAATAATTTCATTTATGTGATTACACTTTATCAGTTAAATGTGCCAAGATTATTTTTTATTTTGTGAATTGCTGTAGGGATCAAATTCTTTTTATATACCATACATATATGTTGTTACTATTCTTAACAAGTTTAATTTTCTGGGAAATCAGGTTCAATTTTATATACACATCGGTGGGTATACTGCTATTGTACATACTTGTACATGTGTGTATCTAGTAAATGTAAAACTCGTCTATTTAATGTTGCCAACCAAATTTGGTTTTGTGTTCAAACGCCATCACATTGTTATATCTCACTGTTATCTGAATTATTTTAATGAAAGATTCATGGTGCGTGGTATTTTGGCCAGGATTACACAGAACGGATAAATTTTATAGAAATCTTGTAATTAATTAAAAGTTTTGAAGTTCAATATAATTTTTTTTTCATTAATTTTATTTTATTTTTGGATAATTAAAAATTTTTTTTATTCAGAACTTATTACAAGAAAATAATAGTCTGTTGTGGATTAAACTATCGTGAAATAATTTTATTCATACAAATAAAAAATAAAATAAAAATGGCACCCCATATTATATACAGGGTGACTTTTAAGTAAATAAAATAAATTTGGGAGGTAATGGAGGACACTAATCTAAGCAAACAAAATATATGACAGCACATATCCTACCTGTAACCGTTATAGAGATAAGCAAACTTCTATACTGTAAAACTAGCCATTTTGACTTTCACTCATATTTTAAAAACTCCCAACCAACAATTTATCTGGTTTATTCCATCATTTGATTTACGTAATTTTTTACCTATTTTTCGGGTCCCATTTGAAACGCGATATTTTAAAACGAGAATTATCAAAACGCGATATTTCAAAATGCGATATTTCAAAACGCGATACAGTACAAAACGCGATACGGTACAAAACGCGATATGGTACAAAACGCGATATTTCAAAATGCGATATTTCAAAACACGATACAGTACAAAACGCGATATGGTACAAAACACGATATGGTACAAAACGCGATATTTCAAAACGCGATATGGTACAAAACGGGATATGGTATAAAACGGGAGTTTAGGATCGGGTTATATCAGGCGGGTGAAGGGGAAATTTAATTTCAGTTTATATAGGAATTTAAAAATCGATAGGAACGATAGTATATAGGATCGGTATCAGGTGGGTCGCTGCGCTCCCACCGGTTCGCAACGCATATTCTGTACCATATCGCGTTTTGAAATATCGCGTTTTGAAATATCGCGTTTTGTACTGTATCGTGTTTTGTACCATATCGCGTTTTGAAATATCGCATTTTGAAATATCGCGTTTTGTACCATATCACATTTTGTACCATATCGCGTTTTGAAATATCTCGTTTTGAAATATCGCATTTTGAAATATCGCGTGAGCGGATCCGCTATTTTTCAACTATCAAGCAATTTTTCCTAATTGGTAAAAATTTATAGAAATTCTTAGAATATTTTCTAGCAGTTTTCTCCCTTTTGAACGATTCAACTTTATAGCCCGTCTAATATTGAGAGAGTTTGACCTAAACTGCACCAGCGTATCGTGTTTAAAGTCGAAAAGAGTGTAAGTAGAAAGTAGAGTTTAAAATAATGAAAATATTTCTGTTTCTCTACCTACTGTCAATTACTATAAAGTTACTAAAACTTTTAAGTCGAAAGTATCACAAAGTTTAAGAGGTTTCGTTAATTATATTTTACCAATTTTCAACCTTGAAAACGATTATCAAAAATGAAAAAGGATTGTTTTCAAATTTTTCCACTTTTTTCTACCTTAAGATTTAAATTTCTTAAAAGAAAAATTACGGTAAAAATTTAATTCTGCTGATCGACTATAAAGACGTAAATTACCTAAAAATTTCCCTTAAAAGACGAATTTCTTAAAAGGTCGCCTAACACTTTTCTTTTTATCGAAAATATGCAAATATTTACCAAACTAAACCATTTAAATCTTATTACATCACCATCTTTTGTCTTAAAATTTTCATTTGATAATTCTGTGGTAACAAATCATAGTGGCTTAAGTGCAAAATTGTAATTTTTCAGTATAGCCGTTTTAAAAAAATTTGCAAAATAAAATTTAGGGCAATTATTCACAAACTTTGAATTACGGAAATATGTATAAAGGACGTCCCTTAAGCTTGCAGAACCCATACAGCAGAACATTACAAGATAGTATGGATAATTATAGGCTAATTATGGGCTAATTAAATGCCCCATTAAAAAATTTTGGGCTCCATCCCTACCAACTAAAGCGTGAGTTCTGCTAGCTTTAGAAAAAGTTAGCAGAACCCATATCAAAAAATGATTTAAAAACAATTGGAAAAATAAAGGTTAATTTTAGGCTAATTAAATGCCCTATTTAATTTTTTTTATTCGGGTCGATCTAGAAAATGCAAAAGGCTTTATCATTTCAAAGCTAGCAGAACCCAAATCGAAAATCGAACCAAAACCGAAATTAGAACTCAAAACAAGATCTCCTGACAATCGAATAATTTTAGGCTAGGTATGGGCTAATCAAATGCCCTATTAAAAAGTTTTGGGCTCCATCCGTATTTGACCAAACTTCAGGTCATTTCATCTAAAGCTAGCTACCGTGCCTAAAATTATTCGTTTGCCAATAGATCTTGTTTTGAGTTCTAATTTCGGTTTTGGTCCGATTTTCGATTTGGGTTCTGCTAGCTTTAGATTAAATGACCGGACGTTTGGTCAAAAACGGATGGAGTCTAAAATTTTTTAATGGAGTATTTGATTAGCCCATACCGACACTAAAATTATTCGATTGTCAATAGATTTTGTTTTGAGTTCTAATTTCGGTTTTGGTCCGATTTTCGATTTGGGTTCTGCTAGCTTTAGATTAAATGACCTGAAGTTAGGCCAAAAACTGATGGAGACCAAAATTTTTTAATGGGACATTTCATTAGCCCATACCGAGCCTAAAATTATTCGATTGTCAATAGATCTTGTTTTGAGTTCTAATTTCGGTTTTGGTCCGATTTTCGATTTGGATTCTGCTAGTTTTAGATTAAATTATCTGAAGTTTGGTCAAAAACGGATGGAGTCCAAAATTTTTTAATGGGGCATTTGATTAGCCCATAATGAGGCTAAAATTATTCGATTGTCAATAGATCTTGTTTTGAGTTCAAATTTCGGTTATGGTCCGATTTTCGATTTGGGTTCTGCTAGCTTTAGATTAAATGACCTGAAGTTAGGTCAAAAACTGATGGAGCCTAAAAATTTTTAATGGAGTATTTGATTAGCCCATACCGAGCCTAAAATTATTTGACTGTAAATAGACCTTTTCTTGAGTTCTAATTTCGGTTTTGGTCCGATTTTCAATTTGGGTTCTGCTAGCTTTGAAATGATAAAGCCTTTTGCATTTTCTAGATCGACCTGAATAAAAAAATTTAAATAGGGCATTTAATTAGCCTAAAATTAAACTTTATTTTTCCAATTGTTTTTAAATCATTTTTTGATATGGGTTCTGCTAACTTTTTCTAAAGATAGCAGAACCCACGCTTTAGTTGGTAGGGATGGAGCCCAAAATTTTTTAATGGGGCATTTAGTTAGCCCATAATTAGCCTATAATTATCCATACTATCTTGTAATGTTCTGCTGTATGGGTTCTGCTAGCTTAAGGGACGTTATAAAGGGGCACATGCTCGATCAGCTAGCAAGCAAGCAATATGCTAGCTCAAAACCTGGCTACTCAATTAATTTTACCAGGCAAATTTGAATTTGAATTAAATTTTTTTATGTTTTTTTTTTGTTTTTTTACGATTGCACAGCAAACTTTGCGGCTAGAAGAGAAAACTATCAAGCAAATTTTTATATTGGTGTACTGTGGAATCGCAAAGATAAACAAGAAACGTATACAAAAATTAATTCAAATTTGCCTGGTAAAATTGATTGAATAGCCAGGTTTTGCGCTAGCATATTGCTTGCTTGCTAGCTGATCGAGAATGTGCTCGAAAGACGACATTTATATTTTACAACGCTATTTGAATCATTTTCTTTTGTTATTTGAGAAATATTGCTCTAACTAACAAGTAAGCTACTCGTATAAACTGAAAATGAAAATTATAAATGGTTATAGTTACTTAAGCTATTATTGATAATTAGAAATTTATTTTTGTCCCCTTTAAGTTATTTTAAGCCGTTGTTAAAAAATAAAATCTGATTAATAAGTTGTGTTAGGACGAAATTGTAATGAATCGTTCTTGTATCACAAACTTATTAATAATAAATGAAAAAATTAGTAGAAGTATTGTTTTTATTTATACATTTCAAATTTTATTTAGAAAAATATAAATATTAATAATATTCAGTCAGGAAGAAAACTAAAACCATAATAAACTTAGTAGTATGGTTTAGGTAGTATGGTATGGTTTAACTTAGTAGTATGGTATGTCTGAGTATGTACGAGTATTAATTCCCCGTTGCGAATACTAAATATTTGAAACGGTGTATCGACATCAAGAGTAGTTTTATAATAATTTTTTCCAAAGTTTTTGGTATAATGAAGCCACTTAATTTCATTCCAAATGACTCGCTCATGAGAGCATTTTGTCGATTATCCCAAAATTTTTGAATGATGACTGTTCCATTTCATGATTTTGAAAAATTTTCTTTTCACCGACACCTCGAACAAATTGATACCAATTGGTATACTCGTCGAGTGGGGGGTTCGTTGGCCAAAAGGAGACGGACAAATTGTTGCATATTATTAACAGTCATGTTTTCCTGATCTTCAGACACGATTAATTGACACTCACGCACATCACCATACTTATTTAATTTAATTCGCAATATTCACTTCGCAAAACGAAAGGTAGTGAAGAGCGAGCCCTATTGCATAGAATGATATTCATAATGTTTCTTAATATTTTTTTTTCGTTTTTGTACTACTAACATTAAAGCAAAAAAAAATTCTAATGATCGTTAAATTTATATACTAACTATAATTAAAGAAAATAAAGAGTTACCTCTACCACGACACAATGATGCAGGTCAGTTACTTTCAATCCCCTTGTACCAATACCTACAGAATATTATTTGTACTCGTTTGGTATACGAGTTCGTTGTCCTCAATGATATGATAAACAGGAGATTCCCAGAAAGACGTCATTTATTAAATACGATGCGATAATCCAAATAAAGTTGTTTTAATTATACAGGGATGACTCATTCAACAAAAAAAAATATTATGTTGGATGGAAACCATTCGTTGTTTGCACATTACACCCATTTAATGTTTGCGCATTATTACCGTTAAATCGATATTAGGTTGAAAATGTAAAGTGTATGGGCCTAAGCCGCTTTAATAAACCAATTATTATTGTTTAATTCACGAAACGTTTTTTTTATTCACAAAACTTTATAAAATTAATATTTTTTTTTTGTTCAGAATTATGTACAATAGTAAAATACAGTTAAGATTCATCGCTCGATAAAAAGTCGAAAATCCGTTGAGCGTTTGGATCTTTCGATTCTTTTATTTCCAAGCAGTAAAGGATGAAGTAGTGCTTCAATGCTTGCCATTGCTCTAAAATTCTAGAAATGACCGGTTCAAGTGACAGCCAACGTGTCTTAGACATTCTTAAATTTTTGTGATGTTTCAAATTAAAATCTTCTTGAAATTTGGTAAATTCATTTAGTCTCTTTGGACTATGCGAGAAATGGTTATACATTTCTTTTATATTTTTTTCTATATTTTCGGGAAAATACTTAAGGGAGTGATTGACACACAAGGCTAGAGAATGGCATGTACAACCGAGGAAAAAAATATCACGGTTAACCTCTTGAAACAGAGCTTTTACTCCTCAAATGGCTCCAGTCATTACTGATGCATTATCTGTTGCTACCTCGATTATATTTTGGAGGTTAATATTATATTTTAGAAAGTGATTCTTTATACATTCAAAAATTTCAGATGCTGTCGACATTGCAAGCTGTATCATTCCAAAAATTTCATCTACCACTTTTCCTTTCGTCTCACTGAAATAGCGTACGATCAGAACTAATTGCTTATTTGAAGATAGATCCGTTGTCTCGTCGATTATAATGGAAAATAACTGTTGACGTAAAATATCACTGAGTTTGTTGGCAGCAAATGGACCAATTATTTCAGGACCATTTCATGGACCATTCATTTCAGCTGTTGAGCTGGTATTGAATTTGATGAGACGTTTAAAATTAATTTTGGTAAGGAATCCATTATTCTAAATAGCAAATTGTGTTGTAAACAGTAAATAACACACATAATTTCCATCGTAATCTTTTTTTTAACACTTTGATTCAGAAAATTAGAATCAATTTTTTGCAAATCCTTAGCATTTTGCATCTTTTGTGTGTGTTTCGAGCAATCATCGTGTCGTTTAATATGGCTAAGATTGTTTACCAAAGTCCTTACACAAATTTTACGAAATGCTTCTCCGTTCACTTGGATGAGCCAAGCAAATTTATTTTCCCAAATATTCTTATATTTTTGGAAATATTTCTCTTTCTTGGGCTGAAGTGATTCTGTTCCCGAATCTGATATTACACTGTGATCAACATCATCAAATTGGTAACTTCTAATACATTCAACATTTTTTACCTTGTTTCAGTTCAAATGTTTTCACCGGACTGAATGAAATTATGTGAATCTGTAATTGTTTAAAGAAATTATCTGACGGATTATAACTTATCCAAAAATGATATGTTTTATAGATCACAAAAACATAACATACCAAATTTGACGATTCCAAATTTAACACAGCTTGTAATTAATAAAGAATCAGCAAAACATTTTCTTTTACAAGAAATGTAAATGAGTGCGTTTTGAGACTGACCTTATCCATAAAACAAAATTTTAATTTTAAAGTAAATTTTTTTATTCATTTACTTTCGTAAGTCAAAAATAGTTCTTTCTGCCCTACGATTCGAACTCAATTCCTTTCGTACCGGGTATGGTACCAAGCTGCCTGAAAGTACCAAATGGATAAAATTACGACAAATTGTGCATTTATGACAAATCAAATCCGCTTAGTTCGAATCCGTGAAATTCCATAATTGTGTTTTGTTTGGTTTAGATCGGTTGAACGGTTTAGATTGTATACAGCAAAGAAAACACCAATATGTTTTTTTCTTTTATATTCACATTTATATATAGATAAGTGTGACAAATCATTGAATAGGTTCTGAAGAATGTCCCAAATTTAACATGTGGCATATCGTTTTAAGGCTTTTAGATAAATCAAAAATTTTGTTTTGGGTAATTTATTTCACAAATCCAATCCATTTTGGCACTGCGGTGTTACAATGCGTCTTAAAGGGATTCGAACCAAATCCCGGTTTTCAAAATCCCGGTTTTGTATAAAAAAAATCCCGATCATTACGAAATTACAGTTAAAATATGACATGTGGAAAATGGGACTCATATGATTTTTTGACAAAATTCAAAATAGAGTTTGCGATAAAGTTCTAGAAAATATCTGGAATTTGGCCATTTCTTAACAGATTCTGTTGAAATCCGATAAGTATGGGATTCTAAAATGATTTTTCAATAAAACGGCCAATAGAGATGGAACTAGGCCATTTCTAAACCGATTTTGTTGAAATTCTGCATATGCGATGGAAATGAATTTCTAAAATGATTTTTCGATAAAGTTTTGAAATACGACCATCGCTATGGAACTAGGCCAATTTTAAACCGATTTAGTTGAAATTCGACATGTGGGTGGGAAAAATGGGATTAAAAAAATGCGTTTTTGATAAAGTTCTGGAATAAGGAAACCTGGCCGATTCTTAATCGATTATGTTGAAATTCGTCACGTGCAATGAAAATGTTGCAAGTACAAAATGTTGCAATTACAAACACGTGCATAACATAATGGTGCAATTGTTTTTCTTTTTAGTAGGTGTCATTAATAGATTTTACATAATCCACTCCTACGCGTGGAAAGCAGTGCGACAGATTTGCTGCCTCTGAGCAGCCTTGGTTTTTTCTAGTAAATCTTTGGATAAGATATCTTATTTTTATGTTAAAGTATTATTAGTCCGGCCAGCCCGAATTAATAAATTTTCTTTTTTTTCAAAATAAAGACTAGAGGAAAAGAAAACCGGAATTTCAAAAACCGGGATTTTCAAAACCTCAAAATCCAGGTTTTTGAAAACCGGGATTTTGAAAACCGGATTTTGAAAACCGGGATTTCGTAGTACACCCGTCTTTAAAGTATATTGTTTCCAGCAATTTAGTTGTTAGAAAGTTTTTCTTCACATAAAAATGTTTCGTACTAAATTTTAGACAGATCGGAACAGTTTTAAGTTTTCGCTTCATTGTGTATCATGCAAAAATAGTGAAACTGGCTAGATTTTTACAATCAGTGATAATCGTATATAGACATCATATTTCCCTCAATCGTTTTCCAGTCAATTTTTGTACTGGAGTTTTTCGGTGTTTCCCAATTCCCGTGAATTTTCCGACCGAACTTCTGATTACCTCGTCGATTAGGCATTAGCGCATAGCATATTTATTTTTATTTTCCATTGGTGTTTTGTTTTATGATTTTTTTTTTCACAATATTAATCGGATTTTGGAATATTTGTCGGCTCGTTTAATTACTGACATCAATATTTTTTGATCGATCGTTAAATTCTGTTGTATATACAAAATTTGCTTCTATACTGAGCGATAAATCATTAAACAATTTAGATCATTTCAACCACAAACATTTAAATGCCAATCATCCAACCGCATTTAATTTGGCCCAAAACTTGAAGTTTCGCTACGCGTGTTTAACTTAAGTAGTTGCTTTGTCATAAATTTAACACGGTCGTACGAATTATTTCCTTGTAATAATAACAATAAAACATTGAAATAATAAAAATAATTCATGAAAATAAGTAAGTATGGCATCGAGCTTTAAGTTGCTTTAAACATAAACTTTAAGCATAAAATATTTGTATGTTTTCACAAAACAACGTAATTTATTATTCTTATTATTTTGTCTTTAGCGTATTTTCATTTTGGGGGCACCCCCGTCGTGCTCTATATTATATAAAAAATAAAAGAACACCACCATCTAATGTAAAAACTGTTATTTTACGATTTAAATAATGTTAGATCCATAAAAGCTCTCTTTATATTATGGTAATGTAATATATCATCACTCCCAGTTCAACTATATCGATCAATATGGATGTAAATGTACAAAGATAGTTTTGATAAGAAACGGGAATGTGTTTTATATTGTTTTTTTTTTTTAAATTTGTGTTGATAACTATCATTCGCCTCATCATGATTGATGTGGGTTGCTGCTGGTTTATATTTTCGGCACCATAAATAATTCATACAGCATAATACATTTTGGACGAATTGATTGAATTGTTTTTCGTTTTAGTTTTGGGAATACAAAATTGTTTTGTGCTGATGGTGAAATGAATGGTTTCGTACTGATGTATTCCGGAATTAGATGACAATTTATTTGTTATTGCTGTGTTGATGGCAAATGAGATAAATAACATTAAAAGCTATTATCTACGACGATAAGCGAAGGGGTTAGTTTATTTTAGAAACTAATAACAATAATTTTAGTTTTTATGGAAAATTGTGGTTTTGCGGAATTTTTAATTGTACACGAAAATGTTAGTAGTCTTCGATGGGATTTTGACGTACTGGTTGCCAATATTAATGGAAATAATACAAGGCCTCGTTTATATTTTTGAGTGAAATTTAGATTCACACTAATGAATTCTGTTCATATAATTTAAATGGTTATACGTTGTATGGTGCATTCAAGGATTCGTAAATTTCTGGTGGTGTTGCTTGCCGTCTTTGTTAATTCAAATTTAGATTGCTCAGTAAGTGCCCATAATTTATCATCAGCCGATATCATAAAGGTTCAATTAAAATTTGTCTCTGATTTGTATGTCTTTTTATGCATTTATCGGCTTCAATCTACTGATGGTGGAGGTTTTGGGTAACATTAGGTGTAAATATCTGGCTGTTCTTGGAGACGTGAATATTGATATTCTTGGTTTTCCAAATAGCAGCATGGATTATATTAATCTTATGTCTTGTTTTAGGCTTGCGCCATTGATTGGTATTCCCACGTGGGTTACTGCTTCTTCTTCAACTTCCATTGACGACTTTTTTGCTCAGCTGAGCTCTAATGATCTTTCAGGTGTAAGATACTCAGATACTGATACCTCGCTCTAATTTGAACAAAAATTTCACGAAAAGAAGAAAGAACCTCAATCTGTTATTGTTCTTGCACCATAATTAATGGAATATCAAAAAAGAAAAGTAAACGTATTATTCCAAGCGTTTTTTTAGTTATTGGTGATATAAAAAAATGGATTTTAGTGATAGAAATTGTAACCCTTAGAACAGATAACCGGGATTAAAACAAAAAAAAATTCTAACACAACAGAGAACTTCTTACGAGTGAGTTAGAAATTGCGAATGAGTTTAATTCATATTTTAGTTTATTTAAGTTTACTTAGGTGCCACATTTGACTCTGGCAGCACGTCACCTAGTTTCGATTTGCCTTTTGTTTTCGGTCCGACAACTTTTTATGTTTTTTCAATTATTTGTGCTTTAAATACTTAATTGATAACATTGACCTGAATAAATATATAAAAAGCCATTCCAGGGCATATAACTCCCGTTACTTGCACACATTTTCAACCTTTCCTTTGAGGTGGGAGTTGTCCTCGATCGACTGAGAACAGTAACTATAATTCTCTTTTTCAAGAATGGTAATCACCCCGATATAACATAGACTTACTGCCTTGCAGCCAGTAATCCTAAAAGTTCATGAAAAGGCAGTTAAAAATAGGGTTTCTAGTTTTTTTTACATCAACCGAAGGTACTGAATCGAGCTTGTTGGAATTCTTAAATACAATCAATATTGGTTTAAATAAAGGTAATACATAGTTGCGGTGCTTTATGTATTGATGCAGCTAAAGCCTTTGACGTGGTTGATCACAAGCTTCTGCTCTCTATGTTGTATGATATTGGGTTTTGTGTCAAATAGGAATGTGAAATAAGTGGTTAGCATCGTATTTAGAAGGTAGATAGGTGAGAGTTATAACAGAAATGATAAACTAAGTGATTCAAAATTTATTGGCGTTGGTGTTCCCCAGGGCTCAGTATTAGGCCCACTGCTGTTTTTTATTTATACTAACTCTGTGTTAAAAGTAAATCTTCGAGGTTATTCTACTGGGTTCGCTGATGACATGGCTCTGGCTTATTGTGGGGATTCTCCCAGTAACTAAGAAGTATTTTTATTTGTTTAAGATTTTTTTGTTTTTTTATTTAATTTGTTTAAGATTTTTTCGGCTTTTCCGACAATAGGTATTATGGACACCCATACAATGTTTACGACTTTTTTAGTCGTAGAAAACAAAGAAGTCATTTTCGAAAAACCGAAAAAAATTTTAAACAAATTAAATTCACAGACGATTATAAAAGTACTTCTTAATTATATGTGTAATTGGTTTATTACACATCAAATATAGTGAGAATTTCCTGTGGTTGGTTCTGATTTATTGTTATGTAATTCGCTAAATCGATATGTTCTTGTTTTGTATTATCGGTACAAAGATTGGATTTTTGCAGTTTAATCGTTGCAACCTGATGAGTAGACCAACTTTTTATCAGTCAATTCTGATCTAAAAGCTTTACTATCATGGTTCGGGAAGCATTGCCTCTTTTTATGCCGGGAAACTAAACTACCTTGTTAAAGTTAACCGAAAGTTGCCAGCCGAAAATAAAAGAAAATGATAATGCAGATTGTGTCTTAAGCAGCCGATATTTAAGAAAAAATATATTTTTTTCATCATTTTATTTACTTTTTTCAGTATTAAAATAAAATAAATATTCTATTCTTTATAAATATTCTATTATTTTGGAACCAAATCTCCGTTATCTTTAATTTTTATAATATTTATATATGTTATCTATGTAAATTTTGTATATTTATGTATAACAACTTGGAGTATCCTTAAAGAAACAATTAATTTTCTGGATCCGCCGTTGTTGTATGAGAATAAATAATAAAAAATAAATAAATAAAAAAAATAAATAAATAAATATTAAAATAAAAGTTTTAGTTTATGAAATGTTATACTCCAGACCAATCGTGAAGAAATTTTAATGGGGTACAGGGGTGTAATTTGACAAAATTTCCATAATTTAACCTAAATTCGCATTGATGCCACTATATGGCCATTTGATAGGCCCTAATGCCTGTAAAAAACAGTCTAATTTTGAAGAAATTTATTTATTTATTTATGTTTATATTTATTTATTGTGTCAAAAAAGTCGGCTGATATCTTTCGGCTGAAAGTAATCAATCAACATTGTCCATGTTGTTTACTTTCGGCTGAGATGGCGAGGACACCATCTGCATTATAGATTTTTGTTTATCTTTCGGCTGGAATCGTTCGGCTAACTTTAATAGTATAACCAAATCCATTTTGTTTAAATTGTCTAATAACATAAATTTGACCCTTTTGCCGCGGGTGACGAGTCACAACAGGCCTGAATGTGCGTCTATTGGTTGCCACTCTGAGTATTTTGACATTGAACCAATTAACTCGTTTAACTATCTTGGTGTTCACTTGGACACTTGTCTAAATTGGGAAACGCATGTTAATTCAGTCAACCAGTATCTGTCAACTGTTAGAATTGTTTACCTTCTTCGTGATTGTCCTCCTCCGGTTCGAAAAATTAATTATCATGCATTAGTTATGGCACAAATTATATTTCTAAAGAAACCACAAACTGAACCATCTTGGAATTTTTTCATTACAACCAACATATTGCCGTTAAACACTTGTAAGATACTGAGAGTTTTTTGAACAGTCCAAGATTTTACAACGAGCACTCCGTCGCTCTACTCTTGTCGCTGCACCAGCGTTTTTTAAACGTTACCTTATACAGGGCATTCATTTGAATTCATTTTTACTTAAAGTTAAACAATGGCTACTTGAAACTGTTGATATCACCTTTTTATTCTGGGTTAAAACATAAAAAGTGCAACTTTAGTCATATGTTTTGAAGTTGAAATTGAAATATCGTTGTTATTATTTTTATTATTATAAGTAGTAGTAGTAATAATGGTACTAGTAGTATTAATTTCTTAGTCACACTATTGTAATCTTTTTATCATATTTTTTATTCTTATTTAAACATTAAATTTTGTAAATATAACAAAACGGATTGTCACGGCAATATGCTACGGCAATTTTCTCACAAAATTAAAAGACTGAATTATATCACTATAAAAATATTACAAAAATTGACTTAATTAAAAAAAAAAAACGTGAACCCTTTCATAGGGCTTTCAAGAAACCAATGATTGGTTTTATAAAATTCATCACTTAATTTACAAAAAAAACGGGAGACTCATACATTTAATTGAAAACAAATTTACTAATGATCTGCGAATATTAAATAAGAATAAATTAATTAAATATTAATTTTGGAAACTCTCCGATTAAGGTTGAGTATATTCTCAATATTCAATTTTAAGAGAATTATAGATCTGGACAGTCGCAAACCCATTTTTACAAACATAAAGCGTTTCAATTGCGTATCGAAAGTATTCAAGTAGTTTGAGGGCCTTGGCTCCAGAACAGATTGCAAAAATCTCCATTTGATAATTTTGGTGACCCTTTTTTACAACAAGAAAAAAAACTATTCCTCTAAGTAGTTTTCCCGGAAAATTTTTTTTATGCAAGCAAAACTTTATTTTTGTAATTTTTAATTTTAACTTAAAAAAATGCATAGGTTTATTTCATTAATAGTTACAATGTCCAAAATAATTTAGAACAGCCAGACAGTTTGACTTTTGGCGATTCTTTTAGAAAGTAGCCAAGAGTTAACCAAAGTTACATGTAAGACGTGGCAAAATATACGAATGTATTACTTTCTCGACCACAATTTAATTTTATGACCTAGCAAGGCCACACCAGTTATGTTTTTTGATTTCCATTATTATTTCTGGACAATCTACTTCAGTGGTTTGTTTCTGCTACGAATATAGCGATTAACTTTTGTGGCTGATAATTCTCCTGCAAAAGTAGATTTCAATGTCACATATCTCGAGCCTTTCCATAAAACAACACACTGTCTTTAGATGAACATATCTGTTTATCAATGAAGAGATTCTGCTCTATTAGATTTTTTTTTTAATTCTCGTTGAAATATATCAGCGTATCCTTGACTGGGTGTATTTTAAATAAACGGTCGTTGTTTCCACTTGTTCGTGCTAAACAGGGACTGTTGTTGACGAATGATACTCTTTTCAATTTCAGAGGGCGAGTATCGGCGTAAGCTGGTTACTTGATGCGCAGAGATTAGTACACAATTTTTATATTTTCTCGTTGATTGAATTGCACGACCCGTTGTTTCATATCAAAATCAAATAAATAGTTGAATATTTGTAGTGTAGTTTGCATGTCACGTACTTCTTACGGTAGAAATAATGAAAATTAAAATATTTGTTGATTAGTAATCTAGTAGTTTGAATTAGTCGCACGTAATTTTAAATTCCAATGTGTGAAACCAAAATTTGTCATGAACAATTCAAACCTACTCGATTGCCTATGAAAAAAACTTTTCATTTTCAGATTTCCACGGAACGCGACTATATGAGAAATATAATTAATTTTGTATGTCAAAATTACGTCACTGTACTTTTTTTAAGTTCTTTAATTTCACCATAAGTCAGTGATGCCAGGTGAAAATTTAATATTTCCCTACACATTTTTATAAAATTCCCTACTTTTCCCTACAGACTCGTTTTTCCACTAAAATACATATGATGACGTCACGGCTATTTAAATTGTACACAACTTTGTTATTTTATTTCCTTTTTATTCTAGAAATAAAACTGAAATATCACAATTCTTTCAAATTTCAATTCAAAACTCTTCAAAAAATTCACAATTAATCAAATAATATAAAATAATAAATTTGAATTCTTACTTATTATAAAATTAAAAACATATTTATAAATTATTTCATTTACTATAATATTATCACAAAATATAAGTTTTAAAGCTTACGGAAGTTTTCTCAGTCTCTTTCTATCAGCCTTTTTGTAGTATACCTGAATGAAACTTTAAGATTCATACAAGACATTAGCAACCATACGATTAAAATGATTTTCATTACATTGAAATGTAACACAAGTACCCGATGCATTAGATAACGATGACCGAGTAACGCATATGGCGTTTAGCACTTCATTGCTCAACTTGATCCGTTTCTTAGTTTTCACATCGGACACTATTGAAAAAATTCTCTCAGCATCAACATTCGCGTGAGGAAGCGATAAAACATATTGAGCCAATTTTGATAAAATACAATATATTAGATTATCGTTTAAATTTTTTATGTTTGAGATTGTCCATCAAAATTTATCAACTGGATACTTAACAAAATCAGATTTTTGAGAGTCGCTAAATTTATTTGCAAAACTTCTCTATTCGACACTCAACAAATTTTGGTCGATATCAAGCTTTTGCCTGATTATTTTAAAATTATACCACTCGTTAATGTCTCGCGTGCCCAACGCAATTTTTTGTTCCAAAAATTCGATTTCCTTAAAAATTAATTCAGTTTTTATTGGTAACCTGTTTTGTATTTCCTCTAGTGCTACTATACAAAACTGTAAGCAAACAAGTTTTACACGATTTGATTCCGTTTTAGGAATAGTTTTTAATATTTCCATACATTCAGGTCCCAGGTACACTGACTCGATTGGCAGCAAATTGTGCGGGGATTTTACATTCACGGTCGGTTTCAATTCGTTCAATTTAATGAAGTTTTGTCTAAAGTTTTTAAAAATTTTGAGGGATTCAGAATGTAAACTGTTAATTTGGCACTTCTTGGATTGAAACAAGGCGTTCAATATATTTAAAAATTCCAATACGTGTTCCAAAAAAATAGGTAAGCTTTGGTGCACATGTTATGTAACTCCTGTAGTTTAAACTCAGTTGCTTTCAGTCTATCTATTTTAAAGGTCTATTTAAAAAATTCCTGCAGAACTGTCCAGTTATCAAGGATTCTTTCTACACACTTTTGATGTGATAGCCAACGTGTGGCCGATGATTTGAGAATTTTTCTTCGATTCTCACCGAGTATATCTTAAATATCTTGAAGCTGAATGCATCGTTTAGAGCTGCCGGAAACGTATACGCGCACGAGGCAATGATAAACATGCTTTGCTGGCAATAATAGCTGAGCTATGACATATACACTTGATTATGATTACGTTTGGGTTATCCTCTTTGAGTCGGGAAACAAAAGAGTTTCTTATGTCTACCATCACGCTGGCCCCATCGCTATACAAAACCCAATTATATTTTTGAATCTTTTACTGCATGTAAACAAGGTGTTGAAAGCTTTTGCAAGCCTATCCAATTTTTTTTAAATGCCAGCTTGACAAGAAGAGCAGTCTAAAATACAGCAGGAATTTTACAATTTAAAAAAAATCCTCGGTGTTTTAGATGCATTATCAGATGCCATATACCATAATTAAATCGCCAGGAGGGGAAAATGATGAGATTTACAGCAATAAGAAGGATTCTTTCTCGGTGAATGTACAAGCAGTGTGTGACCCAAACTGCAAAATTTTAAACATTGTTGCTAGGTTAGTGCGTATCCTTGTCTTAACAATTTAAAATCATAATTACCTAAAATTATTATTATTATTAAATTTTAGATCAGCACACGATCACACAATATATAATTTCTCAATACTTCGAAGGTGATTTGAGGCTGGAGAATTTCGAAATACTTCATTGGCTGATGATGGTGGATATGGATGCACCAAAATCTTAATTACACAGAAATCCAAATAACATAGAAAACAGCTAATAACAACAGTAACTGTTAATAACAACAGTTAATAGTTGTGTTCCAACAGTCGTTTTTTTTTTTGTTTCACGTAGAATTTGATTTTTGTTTTCTACTACGGATTTATATTTTGTAATTATTTTTAATAGAATATCTTTATCCTCCTCTATCCTCATTTTTGCTATTTTCTAATTGCTTAATAAAAAATGGTACTTCCATTTCTATAGAAAACTTAATTGAATATAAATAATTGGTTTTGTTTTGACATATAATTGATTTTTTTTTATTATGTTGGTTTCTTGTTTTCGAAAAGTTATACTTTTAGCTGCGTTTAAAAATAACAATAAATTCTCGAATTAAATCCCGCGCTAAAATATACAGTTTCTGAACATCATTTTCGAAAAAATCGCGACTAAGGCTAAACGTCGAAGTCACGTCTGTCGATATATGACCCAGTATTCGTTTCAAGTACGTGTCGAAATTATTTTAAGTTTATTTATTTAATGAAATCTATTCTGGGATTTAGATGCATGATTTCAGCTTATTTAGTTTAAAACAAAAATTTTATCAAAAATGCAAATCAAATTAAAATAAAATCAATTAAAAATTTAAAAATTATCTTCAGGATTTTTGAAATTTTTCTTTGATAAATTAAAGTCAAATAAGTCGTCGATAATGGCCAATGATTTAGACATCCTATTGTTGGGATTATGTTATCCATAGTTTTTGGATTGGTGTTCTAGTGCTAAAAACTCATGGTTTCGAAATGTTCTGCAAGATACATGAATTGATATGTTTTCCAAAAGATAACGTCCCAAATATATTAACCCGCTTAACTGATTTATCCTTAAACACATCTACCAACTTTCCATCATTAAATTGGATTTGGCAGACTGTAACGGATCTATAGCGGTGGGCACATTCCTGTAGCTGGGTAGCGATCAGGGAAATTAGGGGATTCATTCTTTACCACTATAATAAATGAAACCGTTCAAAAAAATTAAACAATGTGCAAAAAAAATAAAAATATAAAATATTAAAGTAAGCCTCCAGTTATAAGCCACTTCAGGATCATCATCCAAGATGCACCTCACCTCACCAAACGAAATTATTTACCACATTTTATTAATTTAAACACCACGATTAATTTGAATAAATAATTCCATCATACCAACAATTTATTAATTAAACAAGTTTCTACATACTTTAAGAAATATTACGAGTAACTGTTTTATTTGTTATTTTAAATAATAAAAATAAATTTTAAGACTAAATAAGAAAATGAAATTAAAACAAAAGAACGGTTTATGCGTAAGATCTTCCTTAACATATGATATAGACAGTTTAGTTGAAATTGTGATTTATTATATTTACTCACCACCCTCAGCGTGAATCCGGTAGAGCTCTTCCGTTGTTTGCTGTGGAATCAATGGGTCAATACAATTTGTTTAGTTAGTAACCCTAACGGATAAACGATAACGATAGACCGTTTTTTTTTCTGCAAATTTCGATAACATACACTAAACTTTTATTTTCTTAATATTTTTTTTTTTTTTTTGATTATTTTGAGAACTTTACTTTTTGATCAAACTAGGAATTAATTTCTACATCTATACACTAAAAACTATGGATATTACACAAATTTTCTTTTTTTTTTTTATACACTTTACAAATGGACGATTGCACTATATTTCAGCCACTTTGCGTCTATGCTCAATCCAGCAGATAATTTTTCGTCCAAAAATCATGATGACAAAAAATTAGGAAATGGCTCCTTTACTAAATACCGGTATATCCAATCAATATATAAAAAAAAATTGTTGACCAAAGACGTGTGGATCACCTTAAGGTTCGTCGAGTGGCGTGGTATACATACAGTAATTCACACCGTACCCTTTAGATCAGCTGTATCTAAATTAAAATATACGCACATTTTAATATCACACAAGCTCCGAACCTCTATATTTCCAAACATAATAATTTCGCCAACTTGATGTTCGCTTACCTGGTAACAATTTACGCTTCGTATAAAATGTCTTCCGTCTTCCGAAATAAATATAGACGAAATCGATATATACATATATTGTCCGGTTCGACTTATACAACCAGATGGTTTCACTTAGCAATTACGCGTATGTATATACGGAGCTTTTACCGATTTTCTTTAATTTTATATATTTTTTTATTTTTTTTTTTGTAATCACTAGTACAGTGGTCAAACAATAATGATTATAATGTACCTAGGGGGGGCTATTATGAAACTTTCGCCTTCAAAAAAATCGAGTCGCCGTCAATATTGGTACTTGAACCAATGACCCTTTTTATCGTCGAAAAACTCGACTCGCGGTCGTGTGCTTAACTCGTATGTACTAGTATCTCGAACGAGCGTTTTGTTTTTTCGATATCAAATTTTACGAAAACGTCTCTTCAAAATCCGACTGATATTGAGGTGGCGAGTATCGTATCGTATACACATACAAGTGTTGATTGATATTTAAGATTTTTTATTTTAAAAATTAATTTTAATACTATTTTTACCGAGGCGTAAGTAAAAATTAATTAAAATAGTAGATAAACTAATAAATTAACGTTTGTATTTTTGGTGATATAAAAATTTCGACACATTTAATAGTTACTATTTATAAGTAATACAACAAAACGCCTACAAAAATAACCCATACACAAACTGCTGTAACACTTACATTCTATTACTAAAACAATTGGTACAAAAATGTTTTTATATGAAGAATTTAGGATTGGTACAAATTGCGGATATTACAAAATAAAAAAGTTGCTTTGGTACAATCGAAAAATTTAGCACTTAGGGATTGTCCTTGCGCGGAGGAGATGAATGCTAAGCGGCTTTGGAATGTTTCCAATTTTATATGCGGAAATCCAAACAGATTTCGAAAAATTTGGTGCTTAGGTGTTATACTTGCCCGGCTTTCAGGAGTTTCAAATTTTAGAATATCATATACCAACATAAAAACATACACATTAACTAATGTGTATGTTTTTATGTTGAATTTTATGAATATCATATACCAACATAAAAACATAAAACATTAGTATTTCCTTTTTTAATATGAAAGTAGTTGAGTTTTATTTTTTTCTAGAGAAGCGGGGGTTACGGGGTGGTAGCCTCCATCCTATAATGTATAAGACGAATTAAAATGACGCAATTACCTTTTTCATGATAGTGTAATTCAAATTTTTCTATTTAAAATTACGATTTGATAAATAAAAACCGCAGATTTTTAATTTTTGAATGAAAAAAATTTTTGGATATAAACTGAAAATTTTGCCGAAAAAAGTGGTGATTTTTCCAACATTTTTGCTTGCACCTCCTACATCCTGAAAATGATAGATTCACAAACCTATACTGTTTTTTTTTTAAATTTCATCTTACTCGATTTCGGCGATATAAATTTGTGAAATTTTCCTACAAAATTCATTCGTTCAAAATTGTCGACTCGCTATGTGTTTCATAATAGCAATATTCGCAGCGTATCGAATTTTTAGATATCGATTTTTTGGAAGGCGGGAGAAATTTCATAATAGCCCTTCAGATTAATTGAGTTTCTTCTGAACAATCTTTGCATATTAGCAGCTTTCATCACAAATACAATTTCAAATGGTGGATGATAATGACCGAAATCAACCAAAGTTTTAAAACTCTGTTTTAAAAAAAATAGCATTTCGCATAGCAAAAATCTTGTTCGCATATAATATGTTGTGCTGTCACGACAGTAACAATATTTCCAATCGCTCCTTGCATTAATATTAGTATATTGCTTACTATACACATCAATCACTATACATTAAAATAAAAGTTCCGCATATACCAATACGCTTACGTTAATACAATCAAACATATAAACATCATAAGCATAACGGGAAGATTTGATGCTTTGTGAAATACATTTTTTTCTTGTTTAGTTGTGTATAGAATTTCAAGTGGGTTGGGTATATTTTAAAATCTGTTTGATCGAATTATTTTTGAAGAAAGTGTTAGTGCGCGTATTATTAGTTATTTGTTTTATGACCGTGTCGCCGTCGACAGTAAGGTAAGTAAAATGCTTATTCCATTATTCGAGGGTCCCTGGAACGGCTCCAGGCGGTGACCAGACAAAAAGTTACAACTGGCGTTTTTAATGTGTCGTAAATTATATGTATGTGTTTCTAATTATCTCAAGCCGTAGGCTTTTCTCGATAAATATTTAATTTGTTTATACTTAAGAAATGAGTGACTATTTCGTTCGTTGATAAATTCGTGGTATAAATGTTAATAAAACAAGTTATGTGCTTGATATCCACTCAATTTATGCGGTCAAGTTATTCGCATACAGACCTGCAATTTAAAACGTCTACAAAGTAAGATGTATACAGGCGTATAAATCACACGATCTCGGTGGCCAGTTAACGCCAGTGTCGCGCGAGTTAACCATGCCCTCAAATCGCCCGTGCAGTTTAGGTTACAAGAAGTTGCGTATCAATGATTTGTAGCGCTCGCTGCTGTTGGTTATATGACAATGTCAGTTTCGTTTTTGAAGAAATACGGGTGGTACCGATGGTCCTGCAAGACCTAAATCCACAACAAACAGTGATTTTTACGGGATGCATTTGGTGCTGGTGCTTCTCGTGCTTCTCGCGCCCCAAATCCGACAGTTTTGCCTTAATCAGATGTCCATTCATCCGAAAAGGGATCTCGTTACTAAAGTCGATGTTTGGTCGTTTACCTTAAGTTTCTGGGCCAATTGAATTTTATAAGGGTGCACACTCAACTCCAGATACAAAATTGGCCAAGTTGAAGGCATAGATATTGACTACCTCGGGTACCGTATACTCTCACGCACAGCAAAAATGTTTCCAGCAAAACTTGTATTTCGGTGACATACGGGTGTTGGTTGATTATTTATCGAGCCAGTTCACTCGAATTTGGCCACCAAACGTCAAATAGTCGCGCGGCTGGTTGGTTGTGGCGAACAGAGCACTGAGTTTGAACACAGTTGGTTTAACATCATGGCTGCTGCATCCTAACAAATATCGAGCGGTCTTTACTGAAAGACCATTTATAAGAAACTATTCCATTCTGCGATGCCTATAATGTGTTATTTTATTATAACCCGAAAAATTTGAACTGCCGAAATCCCAATTTTATTGATAGCGCTAGACTTTTCTCATTGTCGTCCATATTCTCTGCTAATTACGATGTCTAGTGAAAGAAGCTTTCAAATCGGTTTATAGACAATATTAACTCTCTTTTTAGACAATCTGTGTTGATTCTGTCGTAACTTATCCAAATTATGTTAGGCATATTACTCTTGAGAAGGTATTGTAGTAATTAAATTTATTAAACTTGCTATTGCGTATTACACCCGAACGTTAATAAAATCTTAATCCTATTTTGAAATGTTTCTTCATTGTATGGCTTCGTTTCGCCTAAAAAAATGCTTTCCCAAAAATTATACACCCTGTATATAAATAAACAATACACTCCAGATTATGAAGCCCATTAAACAGTATATACAACAAACAGAACAACCAAATCAGATTAGATGTTAATCTTAATCCTTACAAAAACTTTTTGTTGTTTTTGTTTTCCTCTTCATTCAATGAAACAATTAAAATCCATTCATTATCATTCGAAAACACTGTATACAATATCGGAATAACCCATTAGTTTACAATAATAACACAAAATAAATTATTGATTGAATAGAAACAGAATTTCAAAATTTACTACTCGATGGTAGTACAGCAGCAGCATCAGCAGAAAAAAAAACTCGAGAATTAATTCAAGTCACGTTTCTCGATTAAACACAACTGAAATCGTATTGTTATATGAATATACGCAAGGATACGAGGAGTAAGCACAAAGAAGCTTGAATATTTTACAAAGAGAAGTAGAAACAATTTTTTTAATGAGATGCAGCAGGCCCGAAAATAACAATTCCCGCCTTTATCCCATACACAATTTCCATTCGATCGTATACGCTCGTTCGTTTGTTTGTATCTTGGGCCATTATACAAAATAAATTAATTGTAAAATTTGTATAGTAAATTAAAATAAAATAATGTTCTTTAATGATTTGATAAGGAAAATGAAAAAAAAAAAAACTTTTCGTTCTAATGGAAATGAAATGAAAATTTTCGTTTTTTATTTTTGTTTCATTCGCTCTAAGATTAAAAAGAAAAAGTTTTTTATTTGTTTTGTACCAAGCAGCTTGGCAACAACAACAACAGCAACTCAAACAAAACTAAAATTTAAATCGGTTTTATTTTGTTATCTCTGCTTTTGGGAAAATATCGCTTTGTATTTTCCTCAAGATTTTCATTCTATTTTTTTTTTTGTACATTTAGCATTTGTTTTGTGCTGTTAATGATTAATGAAATATTTTAATTGGATTTGGAGTTAGCTACTGTATAATATAATTGTATAGGGGTGGGGTGGATAAAATATTAATTAATTAAAAGTATATTAAGCAAATGAAAACTTGAGAGGTGGATGATTTATGTGTGTAACCGATTGAAAATAAATTATGACATCTGAGAAACAGTTTGAACAGGAAAAATTATTATTAATCTATATGGAGTATTCTAGGATTAGGTTGTTTTACGGTAACCCGAAATGTTATACAAAACAAAACTATTGTCGTAATGTCCGGTTGGCTTGCAAGAAAGAGGTTTTCAACTTCGTTGATCATACACTAAGAGCTATCGTCAAAACGTCATCTTCAAAGTGTCGATGAAATGGTTGAACAATTTGTAGAATTTAATGTGCTCAGTCTCAACTTGTTGACAAACCAACCAATCCTGGTACCACCACGAAATTCGTTATCTGTTCGATTTATTTCTAAGTCCCATCTCAAACAAATACTCGGTTATTATGAATAATTCTTTGGGCCTTTCTGATCCGACTTTGGTAACAGCCAAGTTCTACATTACCCCAGAAATTTTAAAAGCATTGGATATTTCAAAAGCATTGGATACATTTTGGCTTCAATCCTTAATTAGTAAACTTCATTTACTGAATTTATACATGATTTTCTTATTAAATGGATAGTAAATGCGAGCTGAAAATGTCAGGATGAATATTTTGGATGGATTTACTTCAAATTCGCAATGACATCATTGACCTACTGGCCTCTGCTACAATATCCATTCATCTGCTGATGACACAAAGCTGCCGGCTTCCATTGTGTTTATCAACCAAAGAGAAAACAATGTCTGTCAACATTCAGTCCTCCTTTACTTAAGATGTTGGGTTTGCACAATTATCAGCGATATATCATAGAAAAAACGTATGCAGTGTCCAGTAGTGCAAAAATATTGGGGGTTCATTATGCAAAGCTATTTTTACTCCGGAGGTAAGTATAACCCTTTGTCTGGGTTGGGGCTCCTAAATATCATTTGTTTGTTTTGATACAATTCATAATAGAGCCGCAGATGTAAGCTCAGTGCTCTTACTACATTTTATCAAATTTTATTATAGTAGGTGATCGTCCGAAACTAATTACCTGTCTGCGGATTAGTTAAACTGGTTTAGCAAAATTCGGTCAAGTACTCAGGGAAATAAAATTCAAATCAGCTCGACACACTACGAAAAAATGAAAATAGTTTACGTAATTGAATTTTTCTGTTTAACTAGTCTACGGTCTGTGCATGCTATTATTCTCTTTTTCCATCGAATTTTGTTAGTAACGACATATAGGTTTGCTTTAGAACCTCTCTATTGTAACACCAAACGTGACCTCAATATATAACCAGTTAGACCAAATCATATATCTCGAGACCTTTAATTCACAACACTTCAAGAAATAAACCAATCGGTTTCTGAAGAATTGGGAGTTGCCGAAGAAGGATTTACGATTTTGTTTTAAATTTATTTGATTTATTGTAATGTTTTCTTGGTCAAATAAATTGAATGTGACTGCAAACGTAAGGCATATATGGTGAACAATGTAAAAACAAGCCTTCAAGCATGTAATCTAATGCTCAGTTGTTACTCAAAAAATTTTGTCACGACAACGCAATGTCATGATAAAATTATATTTTTATTTTATAATTTTATATACTCATTTTTTGGAATGTTGCGGCGGAGGTGCAAGCTAGGTCAAAACTCCCAAAGTGGAAAAAATTACATCTTCTCTTCCATCCTAAAACAAAAATACAGGGGGGCATGTGATCCACTAGAGATAACCATTTAATAAGGCAAGCCATGATGCTAGATATCGCTCGGTGACTTATTTCGAAGGCGATCCTATGACAGGCCGTACAGGTGTAGCAATAACAATTCCTATCTTGATTGGTAATATAGTGCCTATACTTTATTACGTACCTTATTTGACCAGACTACATAATATCACATTACAAAAGAAAGCGCGAGAGTATTTAGAGGTGTACAACTCTTGTCTGAGTGAAAGCGCATTTCTTCATATTTGGAAAATTCAGGAGCATATTGCATCCCAAATAGGCAATCGAAATATCTGGCAGTTTCGCACATCGCCAATATAGTTTCCTGGCGACGCGCTCAACGCAAGCTTCGGTAGGAGACGGAAAAGAGCCTGTAAAAATATCACGTCTTTTTTACCTAAAATACTAAAATTGAATTTAACACAGTAAAATGGAATCAGACTATGAACATTGTGCTCTCTTAATATCAAGAATGTGCTTGTATATTTTGCAGTACCATAGAGGCAAAAGGTGGTAAGAAAAAATTACTTGTGATGTTCACCATAACGCGGTCAATCTCTTTAAAATATTATGGCACACAATGTTCCCACACTCCTATAACCCTCCAGGAGGTAACAATAGTTTGCTTTGCTGATGATATATCCCAACTGTTGCAGTCTTTAAACACAAGAGCGAGTGGGAAAGCATCTGCAAAGGTTCTGTAGATAAAACTAAATAAAGACTTCAACAGACATAGAATGGGCATTTATGTAAATCCAAACTAACCAGAAAATTAACCGATTTTCTCTTAAATACCACAAGGAAGTATGGAATACATCAACCACAATTGTCAAATTTAACAATACAAAAATATCTAGAAGACTTTCTTCCCGAATATCATAAAAGTAAGAAACGATCGAATAATTTTCCAATGAACCAGGTGATTGAAACAGGTCGAACTGTTTCATTATTACGAAAGTACTAAATACTTTATACTGTGTTTAGTACAAGTGCTGGAAAAGGGTTAAATAAAAATTAAACAAAATTTTTTTTAGTAAATCTAGTGATTGAAAATTGAAAAGTATTGAAAAGGAAAATTGTTTTTTTTCCGGGGAGTCCTTCAGAATACATAAAAGAAAACGGTTCGAAGTATTTTAAATTTGAATATTGATTCATCAAAAAATTAAAAAATCACAATTATCATTTGATGTTGTACATTATTTCTGCAAAATTTAAAAAAAGAAAATTTTAAATATATATAATATATAACAAGATATATCAATAAAAGAAAGTATTTCTGAAAAATATACATGCTGATCAATTAAAAAAAAAACGAAAAAAAGATAAATCGAACATGAAAAATTGATCGCACAAAAGTTTATGGATTAAAACAAGCGATCATCGGTTCAGAAAAAGAAATAAATTAAAGAAATTAACCAACATTAACAGTAATTAACCGAATTCTCTCCTGATGAATCCGGTTAATTAACCGGTTAATACACCCGGATTTTCAATTAACCTAATTCATCAGGATCAGTTAAGTCATAAAGCAAAATATACATAAGAGGTCTCATGTAGAGAATCCGAGGTTAATCTATTTTACTTTTGGCAATCTGTATAATTTTAACAAGAACAATGAACTATAAAATAACTATGCCGATATGTTTATTAGATATGTATATATGGATTAAATATAGGAAAAATTAAATTTCTGTATATAAATATATTAAAACTATAAAATAAGATTAACCTTGTGAGGGATAGTTTGATCGATTCGTTAAAAGAAAACACTATAGAAAAATAAATAGGAAATCGTTAAGTTAAACGGAAAAAAATAACGGAAAAAGAAAGAAAGGAAATTATTGGCGAAAGAACTTTTTTTGCATGATTTCGAATGTACCATAATATTTTCTTTGATTTTTCTGAACCGCTTATTTGTATTTCGAGTACTGTAAGTTTTAAATATTTTTTTATTATATTATGGCATATAAAAGTAATTAATAGTAGTACCCGAGGTATTTTTGTTTGGTTTTTCGATGATGACGATGATGGAAGGTGTGGGAAGAAGAAAGAAAAGTAAGGGAGTCGTGTTCAAGTTTGGAAGGTGGACGGTTTTTTTTTGTCTTTATTTTTTTTTGATTTAGTGAAGACACCTTAAAAGTAATAAAAAAAAATTGAATAATTAATAAATATTTGTGAAATAAAAGAAATAATAATATAATAAAGAGAACTTCCCGCTAAAAATTAATAAAGAATTAGAAAATTAAATAATAACGGATAAATTACGTGAGTGATGAAATGAGTGAAAAATTCAAGAGTAAATATGGACTGACATAGTGAAAAGTGAAAAAAAAATTTACATGGGAATTATAAGTGAATGAAGGACGAAATTTCCCAATGTGAGGAATTCAAAGACGGTGTTATTAAAACGAAAACCCATGTTTTACTGTGTAAAATAAGACTGTGGTGTACGATAAAGTGTTCACAAAAAGTACATAATCGAGTCATTAAAAGACAGTGAATCCAAATAAGTTATTTTTAAAGGAAGGAATACTGTAAGTCAGTATAACAGTATTTCAAAAAAAAAAAAAAAATTTTGTATCGATACAGCGCAACGACTCCAAAGGCTGAATCGGATCCGCAACGGGTTATATGACGTGATTAAATCTTAAAAATAAAATAAAATAAAAAACTTAAACATTTTTGCCATAAATATTTAGTTGCTTCTTATATCATTGTTGTATTTCTTATACTATTGGTTTTAAATTAATAATTTGGTTTATATAAATTTTTTTTGTAGTTATTAGTTACTAACACTTCAGATTAGTCAAAGGGAATTTTTTTTTAATAATTGGTGAGGTACAGTTTCGAGGAGAGGGGTTTATTTAAAACAAAAAAATATTTTTCTTAATTTGAAATGTTGATTAAAAGTCTTAATTTAAATGCAAAGTGGTAATTCTTTTATTTTATTTCCTTTCTTTTTTTGTTTGCACGTGTGTTTTGCGAGTTGTATTTTTTTTTGAGTATTTTTTTTGCTGTGCGGTTTTTTTTTCTAAAGTGTTTTTTTTTTAGTTCGGAAAGGAAAATTTGATAAATGCAGTAAAAAAAATGAGTAAGTATTAAATTTATAATTATTGGTTCCCCTTTGTAAATGCCGCAGCCTAATTTATCCTAATAACCCTACTATTTCCATCATGCAGCAAACTCAAGCTCTCCTGGGGTTCAGAAAGAACCAACCCAATCAGCCACTGATCGCTAGCCGGCTCAAAAATGCTGCCCTGGAGCCCACCTGCGTGAGAGTCTGCAACGGTTTCTTGAACTCATCGAAAAATGTGTTTAGAAAACTGTTACAACCTTGGAAAAATTGGCTTAAAACATTTGTACTACTTGATTTCTCTTATATATTTATTGCTCTATGGTTAATTGCACCAACGTTTTTTTTAATTATATTATATATATGTGCATACATTTAATTTTTTTTAATGCCAATATAATAATTAAATTTAATATTTGTCATGTAAATATTTGTTTCATTAAGATTGGCGTGTAACGACAAGGGAAGAGAATATTTTTCGTCTATATGTAATAAGAAAATTGCTATTATTTTTTTTCTGTTCGTTATGTTTATTGAGTTAGATTTACTTTAATTTTTTTTTTTTTTTTTGTGAATAATGTTTGTCCCACAATTGTTTTGTTTTATATTTATTATTATGAGCTATAAATTGGACCAATATATACTTCAAAAAACCCACCCCAACCCTGAGCTGAAGTTGGCTAAGAAATTACCGCATGAAGTACTGGTATTTTTTTTCCGTGGTCAAGTTTCAACCAACACACATATTTTGTATTTAATTTTTTTTTATGTGCTAAAGTTATGAAATTTAGTTACACGATTTATAAAATCACCATTTTTAATCACCATTAATGGTGAAGATTCTGGAATGGACACAGGGATTTAAGTTCTGCACTGATTTGCACACCTATTTCCATATGTAATTTGAGGTGGTCATCCCGCAAGAAAATTCGGCAATGAACATATTTTAAACAGTATAATGTAAATAAAATTGTTCTCGTGATCAGTATTCACCGTTAAGAATCTTTCTGCCAAGTTCTTATAAATTCATTTTCGCTTGAAGTTATCGGAGTAATTGGCCACCATTTCCAAAACGGATGATTTTTGTATTTAGTTTCTATGATAACAAAATTTTTGTTTCCTTCAAGACATTTAAAACAATTTGTCACGTGATTTGATTATGTACTACATACACATACTTACGTATATGTAAATAAGAAAAAGTATCTGTTATCAGCGCCACAACGGTAATTAAGAATAATAAGATGCGTCAGCCCCATATCGGTGAATTCATCAACTAAACCGTTGATATTTCCAAGCCCTTTCCAACAATGTGCCACATGATTATATTGAAAAAACAAAATATAGTTGCTTCCAGAGCCACAAAGGTAGTTTTGAGTACTAATAGGTACTTTTACAAACAAAATGAAATCAATTAATATAATAATTAAAATTTTGTTTATTACGAAAACTATATGCAACATAATTAGAATGAGAAGAAATGTATTTCATCAGCACTGGTAATTTGGAGTAATAACGTGTTTCACCTAAATTCGTGATATTCTTCATAAACTTTTCAAGAATTAAAAATTAAAGATGGCTGGCAAACAAAATTCGAAATCGCCGGTTTTCGATATACCACAAAATGTCAATCAAAAAAATTGTGACCAGATTAACTTGTCGCGTCCCTATATAATGCCAGCTGAATCCATCATGCAAATTATTACACTCTATGGATAATCATAGGCTAAAGATTAATAAATGTTCTATTAAACAATTTTGGACTCCAATTCTTCCTAATAAAATGATGGGTTCTGCTAACCTTAGAAAAATTTGCGTGATTTTTTGCGTTTACACGCAAAACTTGCGCCCAAGTAGAGCAGCATGAGTAGGTGCAACTGACTACGACATAACAAGCCGAAATCGATCCAGTGATTTTTTAAAATTTTTTGGTTTGTGTTTATTAATAGTGTAAGTTATGATCAACAACAAGCTTATTCAGCTCGCTTAAAGATAACGGTTCATAAGTCGAATGGGTCCCTCCGGGTTATTCAGGTGTTCAGGGTGTTGTTGAAATATCGGACGTTGAAAATGCTTACAATGCATCTGATATTGAAATAGAGCTGCTACATGATGATACTCCAGATGAATACAACCCAAATGAAGTTAATGATACTGACGAGGAAGTTTTTGATTGAAGCGTATCTTTAACTCCTGGTTTTAGTGCTATAAAGATGGTATGGCATGGACGAAAATTCCACCGGCTGTAACTCGAATACAATCGGTTTCACCACGATGCTACTCGTTCTTAACGCTTAGATTTAGATAAAACAGCTGCTATCAGTGATATCTGGCTGCTGTTAAATGCTAATTTCTCATCACATTATACACAGTTTCCGATTGTGTGACCGTAAAGGAACAACTATTTCGCTATCTAGTCAGCATACGGTTCAAACGATATATACCATCCAAGCCGTTCAAATATCGGTTAAAAATAGTTTGGGTTTGTGACGCAAAGAACTCATACCTCATTGGCCAATTGCACACGGGAAAAGGACCTGTTGGACCAGACAAGGATTAAGGATAGCGATTTGTACGTGATTTGTGCCACCAATTTAAATGTTCTGGCCAGAATGTAACCGTGGAAAATTTCTTTTCGGCACTCTAAAACAAAACAAAACTTGCATCCCAAAGGAGTTCAAGAAATGTGCAAGTAAAGAAGAATATTCATCCTAATTTAGGTTTAACGACGATGAGAAAGTGCGGATTTCCTCATATGTTTCGAAAATGAATCGCATTGTAACCTTTTGTTGACGATGCACACTACAAATAATACGAATTTTCCAAAAACCAAACCAGAAGTGATTTTGTACTACAATGCCACTAAAAGAGGGATAGATAAAATGGATAAGATGAATACGACGCATACGACAGATCATAAGACGCTCAGATAGCCGTAGGCTATATGTTCTATAATATCTACCATATAGTAGATGTCACCGCTCTCACTGCATTTATACTCTGAAGTGAAAAAAATCTCGAAAGTGTCAAATCTTCCCAAAGTAGTCACATATTTCTGCAGGATCTAGGCAAACCATTGGCCATGCCGGCTATTGAAGATCGTGCGAAAAATCCAAAAATGTTAGTCAACCATTTGTATCTGTGACTAAAACTGTAAGTTCGCATGTAGAACGCTGCTCTGTTTGTAGGTCGACCTCATCATTTCAACGAAAAACTCGAAAATGCTGCGCGATCTGCAAACGGCCAATTTGTAACCAACACGCAGAGATATTGACAAAATGCAATCAGTGTTCACTTTAAATTGAAATTAATAAATTTTTGATCATAAAAAGGTTTTTTGTTTTTTATTTGTTTCATTTCTCTTTTTTTTGCCTTCACTCAAAGAGTTTTCACATAAAATATAGATAGGCACAAACACGTACCTTTGTCATCCGTTTAAGGGGTATACTTTTATTTAGCGGATTAACTAAATAATTTTGTTCTTCACTTTAGTTGATAATAATTAAAATCGACTTATAAAATGTCAACAGAGGCTAAATAAAATTATCAAGCATAAACAGCCCAACGCGAAAATAAGAAAAATTTGATTGAACACGAAAAAGGTAAAATTGTACCTTGTCACGTACATAAAGGTTAAGCTAATTAAATTCCCCAATAATTTTTTTTTTTGATCTGTTTCTAGAAAAAAAAATAGGCTTTTCCACTTCAAAGCTAGCAGAATCCAAATCAAAAATCGAACGGGCCAAACCTAAATAAGACTGCAAACCAGATCTATCGACATATAAATAATTATAGACTGAACGATTTGTGCCTAAAATGAGGCCTTACGAGCATAAAATTATTTTGACGAGCCTAAAATTATTTGTATTGTTGGTCAAAATTTTGATTTAAAATTATAAATTTTACATAGTATCTTTTGATGGGTTCTGCTAATTTAGGGACGTAATTTTTCATCATTTTTATCAACAATTTCAGTAACGTACAGACCAAAGTTAATAATTATTTAAGAAAAATAAGAAATAACGCCTCTGTCATGTTTTCGATTTTGATTGTTTTCCCATTAAATAAAAATGTCTGTTCGCACTAACTCAGATGTGTAACGGAAATAATATGGTTGTTCAACACACGTTAAGATTAGAAAAAAAATCGCGATGGTACTTGTTTATTTATAATGCGAGTATAATGATACGGCAATTCACATAAATTGATATATGCTCGTATAAGTAATAAACGTAAAAGGCAATTTTCTTAGATAAATTTAAAACACATAGTTATTTCTACTCACGCACATCATATCATATATGTATGTAGAATTATTTCCGGGTAAATAAACAAATTTCATGTACTTCCAAATTGACACTTATTTTATATGGAATTTTGTTTTCGTTTCGTTCGTTATCTTTTAGACGTCATCGCCATATCGAACACATCCTTGCGGCTGTGAAATATAATTTTTTGGTACTGCCGTGTCTAATGAACCAAAACTTAAATAGGTCTTTGGTAAAATGTGTTTTATTTTTTGTAAATTTATAAAAAAAAAAAAAAATATTTGAAACACTTTGATGATAAAGATGACGTGTATTTCAATATATACTCACGTACTAAGTGCATGAAGTGTAATGATTTGGTTTGATGTTGTTGTATACGACACTAGCAGCTTATTATTTTACACATGAAGGGGTATTTTATTTGGTGTACACGCCCCATATACTTTATGTGGAAGGAAAAATCAGTTTGACGTAAAATATATAAAAGGTATAGATTTCTAATGTATATAGGAGAATATAGTTTTAGATTTTTGATAAGGGTTTCCTTTTTGCCAAATGTCATTTAAATTAACCTCTGCTTCTAATCTCAAACGAGTACATAAAGTGAACATCCTTTTAATTTAGAATTCAAATACGCATAGCGTATATAATGAGAACATTGGACCGAGAGCATACACATATATATATAAAAAAATCGTTTTGATTACAAAACTTAAATTAAATTAGAAAACCGAAAAACTACAATCAAATTAAGATAAAACAGAATTTTATTTTTTGAGACAATCTAAAATATAAAATTCACTTTGCTTGCAAAAAAAAACAGTTGGTACCAAGATTAAAATCCTCCTCTTTATAAATATATATATATATATAATATAGTAATTGAGTATATATCGAGATACGAGTATGTTTGAGGTCGCTGCCATACCCCCAAACATTTCATTAATAACAAATAAGATTTCTAAAAAAAAAAAAATTTTTTTATTCCTTTTAACATTACTAACATTAGATACATTACGTAAGATAAATTGATTGGTTCAGATTTTGGTATATATACGAGTTTGCAGTGGTTTGAGAAGATTCGACTGGAATTGTTTCTAATAAAATATAAAAAAATAATTTGATGTAATGAAAGCTGAAAAGGGAATACGATAAAAGAAAATTTTTAAGATGAATTTGGAAAAATTAGAAAATTTTTCCCATTTTCTTCCCATTTATAATAAATATAATAATTCTGTTATTTACGTAGCGCAGATATGCCCATGACGAGTACATAAAGACAAAGCGAGATGATGATATATTATATGCGATTATTGTAAGACATATTTCTCGACTTTGGTTTGATTTCTTCTCTTGTGAAATTAAATTTTTCTCCTTTTGCTTTTTTTTTGGATTAAGGTTAATTTGAAAGCTTTCTGTTTATTTATGCTTTTACTTTTGCTTTTAATAAAGCTAATAATAATATTTTCCTCATACATACATATTTTATGTGTATACGAAACGAGTATGTAGTGGATATGCTTTATCGAAATATTTGGTATTATATCAAAATCATATACATATACGGAAATGGAATTTAACTTCATCGACTTACTTACTCAGCACAACCCATTTTATTACATCGTATTATTTTAATATGAGATTATGGATCTATTTTGTGTGATTTAACCAAGTGCTGGGTATCATGCTCCAGTTATTTTATATATTTTGGTTTTATGAATATGATTTAGGATTTTGTATAAATGGAAATTGTTGATGATGAGTTTTGTGACTTAAAAGACGTCTACAGTCGCAGTTATTTTAGAAAATAACTTAATTTAGATAAAATATTGATGCTATTTTTTGTGTTGTTTTATTTTTAAGAGATGTACCGAATCAAGAGTTATCATGAAATAAACTTAGAATAGAATTTATTGGTTATTAAGTGAGAAAAAAAGGTTAGCATAAGCAATAGAGCCAGCTAATGCCAAATCTACTCATTGAAAGAAGGCCAAAAGAGACAAAATACAAATTACTTCTTAGAGGTTTCCACGGTAGACCGTGGAATTCACTTAGTGAAGTAAAATTTTGTCTTGTAAAATTAAAAAATGAAGTATTTGATTTTTAAAAGTTATAAATTATTTGACCTAATGATTTTGCGTATGCGGCAGCACCAAACATTGAACTGAAAGTATAGTACAAATAAATGTATCAAGAAAAATTGCGGGTGAATATATTGTGGTCAACACAATCCCTTGATTTCTAAATTTAATTTAATCTTTAAATTTATTTGAATCTTTTAAGTCTTTGTCGCTTTTTGTAAATGCTAAAACTTTCATCAACATTACAAAAACTTAAGAAGATCCCATGGAAGATACGACCTCCAGCACACAAATTTCTATGGTATAGATGCCGAGTTTTGGTAAGATAAAGTTTTTTCATCAAAACTAGTAATTTCTGGTAAAATTTATCGGAATAATTAATTTAATTTTAGTTTGTAATCGATTTTTCATAAATGCTATTGGGGGTACAAATTGAAAATGCGGGATTTTTTTCTATTTTTGAACGTTTATTCTGAAAAAAAGGTAACAAATGAATTATTCAAAATATTGTCCATCGCTAGCCACAACTTTTTCCCATCTTTCTGGCAATTTACGGATATCGTCGCGAGAAAATTCGGCCGGCTTGGCTGCTATCCAGTCATCGACCCATTTTTGGGCTTCTTCGTAAGAATGGAAGCGCTGGTCAGCTAGGTCATGTGTCATCGATCGGAAAAGGTGGTAATCGGAAGGAGCAATATCTGGGCTATACGGCGGGTGGGGTAAGACTTCCCATTTCAGCGTTTGTAGGTATGTTTTGACCGGCGCTGCAACATGTGGCCGAGCGTTGTCATGTTGCAAAATTACTTTGTCGTGTCTTTGCTCGTATTGTGGCCGTTTTTCTTTGAGTGCGCGGCTCAAACGCATCAATTGAGTTCGGTATAGTGCTCCTGTGATGGTTTCGTTCGATTTCAATAGCTCATAATACACCACACCCAGCTGGTCCCACCAAATACAGAGCATGAGCTTGGCGCCGTGAACATTTGGTTTGGCCGTCGATGATGATGCATGGCCGGGGTAACCATATGATTTTTTGCGCTTCGGGTTATCGTAATGGATCCACTTTTCATCACCAGTGACAATGCGATGCAAAAAACCCTTCCGTTTTTGCTGTTCGAGCAGCAGTTCGCATGCAAAAAAACGGCGCTCGACGTCTCTCGGCTTCAGCTCATACGGCACCCAATGTCCTTGCTTTTGGATCATTCCGAGGGCTTTTATACGATGGGAAATGGCTTGTTGTGTCACTCCCAATGAATCTGCGAGCTCTTGTTGAGTTTGACACGAGTCTTCATTGAGTATTGCCTCCAATTCAGCATTCTCAAACTTTTTCACTTGGCCCGGCCGTTTTTTGTCCTCAACGTCAAAATCACCACTTCTAAACCGCACAAACCATCTCTCGCACGTTGAAACCGATGGAACATGACTCGGATAAGCCTCGGAGACCAATCGATGTGCTTCAGCAGCACTTTTCTTCAAATTAAAGAAGTAAATTAAAACTTCCCGCAAATGCTGTTTTGTTGGCACGAAACTCGACATATTGAGAGCTCAAAAAAACTATGAATTTGACACTGCGACAAATTGACACATAATGAAAATTAAAGCTATAAGACGTAGCTTTGACATGAACATAGTCACAGTACTGCCTGATGCGTATAGCGTTAGTAACGCCATCTGTTATCAATCCCGCATTTTCAATTTGTACCCCCAATATAAATACTGCTATATAAAAATATTTGCAAAAACGGAAAAGCAGCCATCTACATACATAGTCAAAAATATATTTTTAAAAACCACGTTTTTGAATTCGGGGAGCAACAGCGAAAATTTGGTGGGCCATAGACTTTTTGAAAAATAAAAGAATTTACCGAAGAATTTACTTAAAATTGACTTTTACCCGACTTTTGGCCCGCAGCCAAAAATAGTAAAAAATTGTTTTTGTCAAAAATCGATATTTCCGTTAACATTTTTGAAAAACTAATCTGAACCGATTCAACATTTTATTTCTAAAAATTGAGATACTTTTCAAAATATTTACAAACAAGGTGTGGACTAATTTTGAATTTACTGGGATCTCAAAATTTGGGAAAAATTGAATTGTCAAGTTGCATTCCGATCAATCAATTCATCTGGGCTGTATAGGGATTGAATTTTTGTATGTTTCTTTCAATATATTTTGCAAAAATTGATATATCTCGTATGGACATTTACATTTTCGGTGTCCGATTTCGGCTAAAAGTAATGAGATCTCACAATTTATAGAAAAACCTTAAGTATGAGGTTTCATCCCAATCAAGCAGATTGTCAGGACTGTACAGAGCTTAATTTTTGTTGAAACACAGCTTTTTTTTGACCAAAAATCGTTATTTCCGGATTAATTTTGGGAAAAATGTAGAGATGCTGAATTTTGGTGAAATCAATTAATTTTTTATCAAAACTCGTCATTCCCGCTAAATTTTAAAATAGGTATTGATTTTGTCATAATTTATTTCTTTGAAATACTTGCAATAAAGGAAAAACTGGGTGTGTAACAAAATCTCGGTTTTGAAAATCCTGGTCTTCAAAATCCAGATTTTTAAAATAATGGTTTTCAAAATCCCGGTTTTTATAAAAAAAATCCTGATTTTTAAGAAATCCCGGTTTGATTTTTTGACAAAATTCAAAAATGAGTTTTCGATAAAGTTCTAGAAAATGGCTAATAGGAATGGAATTTGGCTATTTCTTAACAGATTTTGTTGAAATTATACGTGCGATAAATTGGTTTTGTGATAAAGCGGTCAATAGAGGTGAAACTAGGCCATTTCTAAACCGATTTTGTTGAAATTCAATACTTGCGATGGAAATGGATTTCTAAAACGATTTTTAGATCAACCGATTTAATTGAAATTCGACATGTGGGGGAGAGATCTATTTACCCAAAACTTTTTTCCATAAAACATATAAATAAACTTTCCCAAAAAAACACTTTCCCAAAAATCGTTTCCCCAAATGGAATTTTCCCAAAAAAAAAATTGCTCAAACTAATTACCCCAAAAGTGGAATACCCACAATTATGATTTATTTATGTAACATAAAATAACGTAATCAAAATAACATAATGAAACAAAATATGACATAGCAAACATAAATTAACAAATTTAAAATAAAATACATACAAGTATATCAAAATTAAACGGTCAAATTATACGCGATTGAACGCAAGTATTCAATCTTCGCGGTAAGCTTTCGCAATTTTGCTCATAAACAGACCAAAACGCGGTGAATAGCGGGGAGGTTTGTTGGTTCGTTTGTCGTTTACAACATAATTTCTGCCAAACCAAACAATAATCTTTCGTGACCGCGGATCGGCGTGCTTCAATAATTCTTTAAAAAATTCTTGAATTTCATCAGGATGGATGAACGCCAAGGACCTGATCATTCGAATATATAGAGCAACAGCCTCATTTGTACCGCATATAGTTGCAAGCCCTTCTTTCTGTACGCGGCGCCAGATGATTTGACCAAGATGAAAAAAACAACCATGGAACCGCGTAGTCGGAAACACAGCTTTTAGAGCAGAGGTGGAAGCTTTCTCAAAATCAGCTAATACAAAATTCGGCTTCAGATCGATGAAATGGTCACAGGCAATTTTTAATACTTCATAAATCATTTCGTCATAACATTTCCGCGACTTTAACGTCATCAAATAAAAAGCGCCGGTACGGTAACGCCGTCAATTTTTGCAAAAATCGTAAATAGTTGACGAAATATGCATGGAACAATGTTAAATGTGCCATCCATCAGCCAACAGTCTGCTTTTTCGAGCATTCGCAATGACTTAATTGTGCCCATAAGTAAAATATACTCACTGCCAAACCGTTTTTCTGATAAAATAAACCTTTCACCATCTACGATTCTTAGATTTTCGGGAATATTTATATCACAGACTGTAGTTGGTTCTTTAACAACAGATTGTCGAACTCGCTTTATCTTGCATTTCTGCGCTTCTTTATTAGGTAAATATATCCTAGATGTTGTTGGGCAGTTGACAATACTGTCCCTTATTATCGCAGCTGGATGTTTGTTTGTAGTGCTGGCGGCTTCTTTTATTTTATTATTGGCGAAGCGTACTGGCAAGTTGCTCGCTGTCGTACCGTGCATATGTGTTGAAGGGGCCTTAACGATAAAATGTTGCCCATTTTCAATTTTTGTTGTTAACCGTGCCTTACATTGTTTTTTGCGGCGATCCACACAACCCCAAAAAAACTGATTTTTATCCATGGCTTTAACAGTAATGTAGTAACTGTATCCTACATGGCACAAAAAATCTTTGCCTTTGTTAGACTTCATAACATTTAAAGCCATTTTATTTTAATTTTTTGGAATAAATGTGTCTCTTTTTTGTAAATATGTAATATAATAAATTTTTTAACTGTATTCACAAAGAAATCAACGCATTTAACAATATTAAACACTTTAATACTTGTTGCATTTTTGTGCCAAAAAGATCACCAAAAATCCCAAAATTTTAAATTGGATGTTTCGCGCGAAACATCCAATTTAAAATTTTGGGATTTTTGGTGATCTTGGCAAACGATTTTTGGGGAAATTTTTTTTGGCCAAACAAACCCAACCCGACATGTGGGTCCTAAATGGGATTCAAAAAATGCGTTTTTCATAAAGTTCTGGAATAAGGCGGATAGGGATGAAACCTGGCCATTTTTTAACCGATCATGTTAAAAATCGACATGTTGGATCTAAATTAAAGCTAAAAAATATATATTTAGTAATGTCAGTATTATTACACCGTTAAAATATTGATACGGTAAATACATAAATATTTATTCTTTCTCTTTCCATCTTTATAAATATTAAAGTTGTAGTTTAATGTACATTTACACCTAAGATTTAAATTGCAGCTATCATGATTTAAATTAAAATTTTTTTTTTTAAATATTCTCATACTTAGTTCTTTTACTTTTTTGTTTGTGTTTATTCGTATCGGGTCAAATATTTCTTTATAATTATTTTTCCTTTTTTATAGCCTAGTTTAGTTTGAATATTTGTTTTAGTAAAAATTAATTAAATGTTATATATTCGTTTTGTTTATAAAAATTAGTTTAAAATACATAGCGCCATTAAGTTCAAATTTAAAAAAAAAAATGAGATTTTAAAATGATGTTTGATATAGTTCTAGAATATTGTCATTAGGGTACTAGGCCATTTCTTAATCGATTATGTTGAAATTCGTCACGTGCGATGGAAATCGGGTCCTTAAATGATTTTTTGATAAAGCTGTGGAATACAGTCAATAGAGTAGGAAAATTGACGATTATATTTCAATTTGACACGATCTACATGGGATTATTAAATGATTTGTTGATGAAGCTCTGCGTATCTGTACAAAATCGCGATATATTTCAGAACTTAGTCAAAAAATCATTTTAAAATTTTATTTCTGTCACACAAGAAAAATCGGTTTTAGGAAAAAATCAGTTTAGAATCCCGGTTAGACCTTACTTGTGGAGTTTTAACATAATCAGTAAAGAAACGGTCAAGTTCCATCCCAGTCGACCGTATTCGAATTCGATTTGCACAAGAACTCAGGTCGAAAGATATCTGCTACGAGATATGGGAACGCGTCTTTGATGCATAGTTTTTTTTAAAGAAAATTAGAAAAGTTAGAGTCTACAGTATATGCATTTTATTTCAGCCATACCATAGGCCAATTGCGATTATACCGAAAGAGTAATACTCGTAGACCAATTTGACGATAATAAACGAATGAAAAAACCTGGTTATAGTAAAATTTCATTTGTTCTTCCTTCAAAGTAAACCGTACACACGCACTATACACATGCCATGTTTACACATCTTCTTGAGAGTACTAATGGATTCATTCTTTTTTGTTTATCAAATATTATATGAATTTGCTTGATAAAATTTTCCTTCATCAAAATGTATCACTGACTGGATACGTGGAGTTTTCACATTCGGCTACCGCTGATTACGGAAAGAATCGATGGGAGCGCAGTAACCCGACTTATATAATCCTATACTCCCGCTCCTATCGATTTTTAAATTCCTCTAAATTGACTTTTTTTCTAACTAGAGAGCGAAGCGACGGAAGCGCCACGACCAACTTATATAATCTGATCCTATATTCGCGCTCCTATCGGGTTTAAATTCCAATAAAATACATATTTAGGGAAGCAAGCTACGGAAGCGCCGCGACCCGACTTCTATATCCCGATCATTTATTTTTTTACTGTGTACGGATTTTACTGTTTTAATTTGTTATAGTCGTTTTTTATTTTTCAAGAAATTGGAATTGCAATTTAAATTATCGAAAACCATCAAAAACTAGGAATTTGACTAATTCTAGAACGGGTGTCATATATGGCATTGTTGTGGTAATTTGACAAAAAATGGGAGTTCAGTTTTATCCGACTCTGCCTCCGATAAAATAGCACCATCTCGACGAAACCGACTCCCGCCTCTGACTTCGCAGCCATTGTTTTCTAGAAAACTGTTGGGCAAGCTATCTTATTTTTATGTTAAAATATTATTAGTCCAGCCGGCCTGAATTAATAAATTTTTTTTTTCAAAATTAAGACTTTAGAACTAGAATAAAAGAAAACCGGGATTTTGAAAACCGAGTCTAGTAGTACACCCGAAAAAACTCCTATGAAAGGTTCCTCTTCCGTTGAACCGATTTTATCAAAATCACGGGGGGTTTCTTAATTTATGGAATTCTTCTCCAACTAATCAATCCATCTGGGCTATAGAGAGTAAATTTTTGTACATTTCTGTCAAAATATTTACAAAAACCGGAAAAAGCTCGTTTGGAAGCTACAACTTTCGGTGAACCGTTTCCGGGCTAAAGCACAGTTATTTTCAAAGTTGTGGAGAAAACTTAAGTAAAATGTTTTGTCCCGATCAATTAGATTATCTGAGGCCGAAGCTTTGTTGAATTCATTTTTTTGGTAAAAATTGTCATTTCAGCTTATTCTTTAGAAATTGATATGGGCCGGTATTGTTGCAAATTTAATTTAGAATCGGGATCTTCTGATTTCTGGAAAATCTTAATTCACACTCGATCAGTCAATCCACCTGAACTGTATAGAGTACACAGACATTTAGTGAAAATCCTCCAGCTCAAAAATATTCATGATTAGTATACAAAAAACAGGTTGTTATTAAAAGTCGACGTTTTCGCAAAAGTTTTAGAAAATTGATCTGAACCGATACGGTAGCCAATTTAATTTAGACTGTTTTAGTTCATAAGCGGTTTCCTCTTAAGCGACATAGTTCATTAGCGATATTCTTGGCAAAATATTTGCCTAAAAGTCAAAGCTTCTATATGCAAGCTACCACTTTCGATGGATTGATATTTTTTTAAAATCATTAGGATCTCCCAATTTCCCAGACGCACACTCAGAGATTTTTTTAAAAAACACGCTTTTACCTTCGGCGATGTAGCGAGAAATCTGCCTCTAGGTCAAAATTTTCATTATTACTTTTCTTTACTACGTAAAAGAAAGTGATATTCGTTTCAAGCGCGAGAGAAAAATTTAAATTATGTAATACTCATTTATTAAATCATGCAACTACAAAAAATTTAACATACACCGAAATGAAAATACAATTTTTGCACAAACTGTATCATCGAAAATCAAAATTGATGGACAGTGTCGCACCGTCGTGTATCATCATGAACCTCGAATACTTTGATCAAGACACCTTTGACGGATCAAAATACAGACCAATTTACAATCTTTAAGTTTGTAATCGTTTTTTCGTAAATGTTATATACATATGTACTTTTAAAAATATCGGCAAAATATTTGGGATGTCCAATTTATGGAAAAAAATATTAAGTTTGATGTTGTACCCCGATCAATCAATCCGTATGTGTTGTGCATTGTGGGACCAAATTTATAATAAAAAATAGTTTTTTCGCAAAAATTGTCATTTAAGCGGAAATGATATACTTTCCAAAACTTCCTTTCAGAAATCAAAAACCTCCTATTAAAGGTTTCAGTTCCGGTGAACCGATTTCGGTCAAAATTAACTAGGATCTCTCAATTTGTGGAAAAACTTATACTCGTACATGAATTTTCATCCCGATCGATCAATTCTTCTTGGCTGTACAGTAGCCGAATTTTTGGTCCAACAACGGGTTTTTATCAGAAATCGTTATTTCTGCTGAAATTTTAGATACTGATATGATACGGTGTTGTTGCAAATTTAATTTAGATAATGTTAGTTCATAATTGTTTTTTCTGTAAATGGTTTATTTTTCAAAAAATTTTACAAAACGAAAAAGCTCCCTCAGAAGCTACCACTTCCGGAAAGCTGATTTCCAAAAATCACTATGATCTCCAACTTTGTGCAAGAAGCTTAAGTATGAAGTGTTGCAAGAAGCTTAGGTCCCTTGAATGAATCCATCTGGGCTGTACAAGTTCGAATTTTTGTTGAAAAATAGTTTTTTAAGCAATGAAGATTCGGTGTTATGCCGAGAACATCAAATCATGAACACCACTATGAAAATGAATGTACATGGAATGTACGATTGTTACCGACGGCTTAGCACCCGACCTGTAAAATTCAACTAGTCATGCAGCTGCTTCACGAACGGTGGTTTTGTTGGCTAATACTGAGGGTGTTGGATCGTGGAGATTTGGAGGCGTGCATGCCTCTGGCCTACATCGTTTTTACAGAAATTTAAAAAAAAAAACACAAATTAAAAATAAATGGAAAACCGGAGGTTCCGCCGAAGTTTGTCGGTCTAAACTTAAGGAACAAAAAATAATAATGATAACCTGGTGTGCCCATCTGATGGCGACCGGACCTCCCCGAGTGACAAGTACCCAGTTTGCTGAGGGGACCCCTTCCCTCAAATGACCCATCGACCCCAAAAGACCGGTGTCTAACCGCAACGAAATAGCATTAGAGGGTTGGGACGTTTCCCCAACAGACCAAGCCCCTCGTCACCCGGAGAGACCTCCAACGAATCTCCCACAATTCACACTTCAACAGCCTGACATCGCCGGTGTGACACGAAGACACCGCTTGATTTTACGGCCGCCCCCGAATGGACGACACATCTGCTGGACTCGCCAATTCGATCCTGTGGATGACCTGCCAAGGGGATGAAAGGGAGAGGCAAGCCCAGCCTGTACATATGAAACCGGCACGAGATGAGAATCTCCTCCCAACAAAGGAAGGATCGAAGGTTCAGAATAACATGAACGAGACCAATGTAAACACTGGTCGCGCTCGAACAATGCTAACTTGGAGCTCGATTACAATATATATTTAAATAAAAGAAAATTGAAAATTTAAGAAAAAAATTGAAAATTTAAGAAAAGTTGAAAATTTGAAGACTATGAAATCAATTATAAATAAATTCAATTTACCAAATAAAAAAAAATAAATGAAACTTTAAATTAAAATAAAAAAAAAACATACCTTTGACCTCAGAAAAGGTCACCAGCCTTGTAGCCATTCTGCCACAGGCTCCATACCATACCCGGACCGGGCGACTTCTCGTCGTAAATCGAATAACCGTTGCGGCCTGGGATTGCCGATAAATATATTTCGCCTCGACTGGCCGCCAAACTATTGCGGCTTTCTTCGCTGCCGCTGTGCCCGATCGACATAGGTGCTACGGCCCCTCCTCAGAAAGTTTCGGCACCTTCGCTGTTGAAATGCGCATGATGAATAGCCTCAACGGCCACCTGTAAAAATGTTTGCGGCCCTATTCCTGAATACGGACTGATTACAAAAACGGAAGTACAAGATTCCTATTCATTTTTAAATAAGAATCGTACGAACCTGATTCAATTCAAATATGAATTTTGTGTCTTCGTTTTCGTATCGTATTCAAGAATAGGGCAGCTGGATCGGCCACAAAAAACGATGAAGCGTTGCCTCGTCAAAACTGTAATTACCAACGTGAGGCGTGTTGCCTTCGATTACGTAGAACCACCACCACCGTAATATGAAATGCCTCAACTGGCCACCCGTATACGTTACGGTGCTTATTGCTTGCACCGGTTGACAATGCGGAACCCTTTCTTATACAGAATGCGTTATTATGCATGATAATATGTCGATATGCAACGGCGGAGTAGGGCGAAAGGAAAACTATTCAACGTAAATTGAATGTCCAAACCACAAAAATTAATATTTTCCCAGTGATGGTTATTATTTGAGTTATTTATCTTCGTTTCTTGAGTTTATTTTAATTTTCACTCATTATCACCACATGGTAAGAAAATTTCCTTAAACATGTTTTTTTTTCACTCACAAAGGATATTTTTAATTTTTTGAAGTTTAATTTATTGACAAAGTTTTTTTTTTAAACAATTTTATATTATTTTTCTTATTATTTAAATAAAATTCCAATCAAACTGCGGTACATGAAAAAAATTCTCGCATCAACAAACCAAAAATTTAGAAAAATATTTTCAGACATCATTTCAAGGCTCCATCATTTATTTGGCGAGCCACTAAATAAAAGGGCTGTACAAAAAAGAAAATACGTAGAACAAAATGTATCACAACAGTGTCACGACATTTTAGACGAGGCATTAATTAACCGATAACAATGAAATTAAAATCCAAAACACAACTGGACAACAATGTTAATACCTTGAAATCGTAACATGATCTTGATAAAAGAGTTCAGTTATTTTAGAAGATACAAAATCTTGAACCGAAGATCAACTATTTTGTATAGAGAAGAAAAGTTGTAAGGAACATTTCCTGTACAGTTTTACACGAGATAATGAAGGCCTTTTAATACCTAACTGGGGGGAAATTTAAATCGGCGATTTTAATAAGTCTTGGTGCGTTTAGGGTAATATATCAACAGGGGAATTCCCATTTGACAAATATGATGAAGTGTGATGTTAATGAATCGAATTTTTCTCTAAGCCTTCTTAGGAGAGCGGGAGTGTGTTCATTTCCTTTGCTATCAATAATAATTTTTGTGGGTCTACCGTCTACGGAATCGCTCGCTACGTTGAAGAGTGTGAGAAATGCGTGACTGTTTTTGGTGTTTGTGTGATTTCATATTGTAATTTAAATAGATGCCTATCACATATGGCAGGAAATAGTGAAAGTTTTTAATTGCCTGTAGTTTATCCGGATTTGGTTTTACTCCATTGCTCGTAACAATACGGCCCAGAAAAGCGATTTCTCTATGGAGAATTTTTGACTTGTCCATTTGTGCTTTTAAGTTGGCTTTCCTGAGGATTTCCATATGCTCTTGGAGCCATATCGAAGATAGGTATAGATATACTGATATTAATGACATAGGTCTAACGACGTTTTGCTCCGTTATATAATTAGAAAATGCTTCGGTTAAGCTATGAGGTTGCTCAGAGTGTTCAAGGAATATGTTAAGGCACATGTTCCTATTAATGATATTTATTCGCTCTCACCTCTGGTTGTTAATAATACTCGGGATGTCTATCTCGGCGAAATATTTTTCTATAGTATCATGCCTTTGTCATCTCATGAGATTTGTTTCGTTTCGTTAGTTCGCATAGTGTGTGATTAAGTTATCCTTAATGGCTTCCCACCAATATTTTTGCGGATTGTACTACAAAATGTAGTTCAGAACGGTTGCCCATCGATATCGTTACACAAGCTTAAGATTTTTTTTTTCCAAATTTTTGAACGTACGAATATTAAAAAATCTACGCTCCCCCTAAGGACCCCTTAATCTATTTTCAAGAAATTAGGATCCATCGCAAGAGATTTCCGATGTTCAGAAACCCTCTTTCAGCAATTTCCGTCAAAATCGTTTGAGCTGAGCACAGAAATACCACAAAAAAGAGGCCGTCAGTGAATTTTCCGGAAACCAAACGCACATTAATATCCTTTTTAATATTTTAGTTTACTCCCATTCTCCGACATACGATTTAGTTTATCAAACAAACGTTTATATAGTGGAAATCTACTGCCAAGCTTGTCTCAATACTAAATCTGTGATTTCATCGGGTGGTCTACTATAAAACTTATTCGATTTCGGAAAACTCGGCGTATTTTGGCATTATGATTTTTTTCTATCAAATAATTCGAATTCGACAAATTCACCAGATTATGAAACAAAAAAAAAATACTAATCGAATTAAAGGAAAATGTTACGTCAAAATTCGACTGGTTTTTAGGTGGCGAATGTCGTATTGTGTCAATTGTTTTAAAATAATAATTTGATTTATCGTGTAAATAAATTCGGTCGTGTTTTTTAAATTTGTTAATTAAGGCTATTATAATTATTATTTTTAAATATCAATAGATATATTTACCAAGATGTAAGTTACAAAATAATTTAGTACAAAAATACCATATGTATTTTAATAATATATAAAATTAATTTGACAATCAAATAGAGTTCGCGATAGCTATTTTCAAATTTGTCCAATTTAAAATTAAAAATTAAATTAAATAATTTAGATGTAATTGGAATGTATGCATAACCAAAAATATCCATCAGAAAGGTTGTATGGTTTTCTTGTAATACAAAATGTATCGTACCTATTTGTCGAAAGCGAATAATGTTTCATAATAGACCCCCAGCGTAAGTGAAATTCTCGTTCAAATCAAATTTGTAATATTTCAGATAGTGGATCTACCAATTTCTTTGTGTGACAATTCAATTATTGTAAAGAGATTAAATGAAATGTAAGTTGAGTATTGTATTTCCATAGAAAATTGTGAACGTCTGATGAAAATTTTGCTCGAATTAAGAGCGAGAGGCTGAAATAGATCGAAACTGAGATAAATTTTGTTAACGTAAACCAAATAATCCTTTACTGTATCTTGTATTTTTGTATCAGATCCTACGTATATAAATTATACCCAAAGATTTTCAAACATCACATCCTAAGTATTATATACCATAAATGTTTAAAAGTTACGGTGTGCAGCATGACATTCCAATTTTCGCTCATCAAAAACCGTATACCTCCGCCAAATTTACATTAGAAATTACGCCCCTGGCATATTATTATATAATTAACGGTTTGACAGAATTTGTGATAAGAAGTCGTATTGGGAATAAAACAACTAAAATAAAATGAAATTATTCCTTCATCAATGCGATATCACGTTAATCCGCATTAAATCACACATATTGTATATAATTCTTGAGAAAATTGTCTAATATTCAACCTCCTAAGCAAGAACATCCACCTCTTACAACAAAAACAAAAAACATTTCCATTAAATAACAATTAGATTAAATCAAAATTAACCTAATTTTTTTCTTGTATTTTCTTATTTCTTTCCAGGTAAGACAACCGTAACAAGTTTTTTTTTTCTTCGTGCATGAAATTATCTCCAAGAAGTCACAAATTAAAACTTATTCAGGTATATATGTATGTATATATGATACCTGTATATTAGATTTGCAAACATAACACCATTAGATATTTTATTATTATCAATTCAAAGCATATCAATCAATCATGAAGAAAGAAATGGCAAAAAAAAGTTTGAAATAAGAAAAACTTTCTTAATTTTAGAAATATTATGTATTTATATATAGGTGGAGATTCCTCGAAGACAAATAGATAACGTGGTACAAAAGCGAAGAAAAAAATCAGTGAATTTTCATTTTTCAAGGCAGCGTAACATTTTCTTTATATAAACAATTTCTATACTCTGCGCCGCAAGGACATCATATAAAAATATTATTTAAAAAAAGAGAAGAAGAAAAGTTTCCCTCCAGTACATCTGTATGTTATGTTTTTCTTCTGTATATTATGATTATTATTATTATTATTATTATTATGTTGGAAGATGATGATGAATGGATTTCGCATATTGAAAACAAAGTTTTCCGTTCGCTGATGGAAAAATAATAATCTTAATAATAAAAACGTTACGTCTCGCATGTATACGCGCGTATTTACATCTAGATCATCTTCTAAATATAATGTACTCGTACATGATGATTTTATTTAAATTTCAACTACTCTTCACTCTTGGCCGTAAATTGTGTATGTGTGTGTGTGTGTTTCTGAATATAATACTGTCGGTTATGTTACAGTACATGAATAAGGAAATCTTGAATGAAACAAACAAAACAATAAAAATGTTAGAATTTAATCATCGTAGAGTGAAAAGTAATCATAATGCAAATGGCATGTAGGGGATACTCGTACAGATAAAAGGATTGGGCATAGCATGTATATGCAAACTATTAGGAAATGTACCTTAAAGCGTTTCGAACGTTTTATATTTCTAATATTTTTTTATGTCTTATGAATATGAACGAAATTGGATAGCGATACAAGTTGAATATAATGTAAGACGATATGATGGTTGGCTGACAGTTATGTACATGTGTTTAATATAAGAATACGGGGATGATGAATTGTTCATGTTAGAAGATAAGCGTTTTACAATTTAATTTCAAACGTGCACGGGTTGTTAATTTTTTAGGAATATATTTAGTAATTTAAGATATATATGTCAATATATACCGATAGTTTCTACCTTTCCGTACCTTTTTGAAATTCACAATAAAAAATTATTTTCTAAACATTTTGAAAATTATTTTTCAAGGTAAAATAATTTCAAAAAGCTTATGTCGTTTGTACCGATTTTTTGGAAATTTTATTAGTCTTTATTTGAATAGAGGAGCCTTTTTAATGTAAACTTGTCAATATTGTATTCGAAAAATTCGTAGTGCGTGTCTACTTCACCCAACATTCTAGTAATGGGTTCTTTCTGGTCTTAAATGATTATGTGAGGTGCAGTTCTAAATTCAGGAATCCTACTTAACGCACGAGGACTTAAATAGAAATTTATAAATTGAGGTAAGGTTAGGGAATCGGTATTGCCCGTCGAGAATTAATGGACAAAGATAATGTCTGTAAGAATGATAAGCTTCATTGATAAGCAAGGTAACCTGGTAACCTAAACTTGCCTACCTAGGGCAGTCCACGGAGAGAAAACGAAGAAATCTACAATGCACTGCTTCAATACGATTTATGTGGATATTGTGATATGAAAATCAAACCTGACTGGCGTACTCGAGGACGACATTTTTAAAGGGAAAAATATTTTCCCATTTAACTTTGTTTCGAAAATATTTACAACAAACTATTCCTTTAATAGGCCGGAAAAGTACAATTTACACAAAAATGCTATGAAAATATTTTCCCAATTATATATTCTCAGGGCAAGCAAGAAAAGTGCAAAAAAATTGAACTAAAGTAATGTGAATCGCTTTCGTAACAGATAGACCAAGGAATTTTTTAGATAAGCGCCAAATGAAGCCAAGCGCGGAGTTTGCTTTGACAATCATATTACCAATATGCTTCCCAAAGATTAATTTGATATCACAGTAAACGACTAGATCCCAAATTGACGATGATCTTGCAATAACATTCGTATTGATAGAATAAGACCGAGACAACCGAGTTTTTAATAACGAAGTCAACGATACTTATGAACAAAATGTATAACATTCGTTCCAAATGTTTATCCTGGGATACACAGAAAAAGAGAAGGAAAAAGAGGATTTGGATGATCTGAATGATACTTGATATCGACAATTTTTTATGTAAGGCTCCAACCAGAGCAGAAACTATATTGGAAAGTCGATGTCTCTAAGTTTGAGCATTATGACGCCTTAATATCTGTTGTGACGACATCGACCTTCTTCCTAGCCTCCATGGTGTTAAGAGCGAATGATGTAAATCCAACTACATAAACCCGTGCTAACTATCAGAGAATAGGGGTCTTTGCAGTGAAAACTCAGTATATCGTTTGTGATACCCTGGAATAGCTTGGGAAAGCAGGACAACTTTGCCTGTTTTATGAATGGGGATTATAAAAGAAAATTTCCACAAGTTGGAGAAAATTCCAAAGGAAAGTAATTTTTTGAATAGTTTGAAAATCGTGAAACACAATGTTATTTTTCCTAATAACTGTGCTAGAATCGACGACGCCAAACGGTACTAAGGATGTACATATGCTGAGTGTAACGTTTTAAATATTTAAAATAGTTCACATGAAGCTCAAGATCACTACTAAAACGATGCTGCATAAGATAGCGAAAATTTGAGAGCAGAAATAAGAGATTACGGTACTCTCCGCAAGTGGCAGCACTATTACTAAAGAGAATTTATTTTTTTATGTATGACAAATTAACCTTAAATGACAAATTCATTGATCCCCGAAGTAAAGGAACTCGGTATCTGAAATCTTGAAATTTAACAATATTCTGACTTCCGAAATTTTTTAACGAATTACGTTGCAATTTGGATAGTAGTATTTATCAGAGATTTTAAAGTAAGTTTTGGACAAAATTCTAGGATCTGAAAAACACAGTTCGGAAACAATTTATGGATTACAATTTCCACTATAATTTTTTGATTTTCTGCGGCCATATAAGTTATTTTCAGTTTTTGGCCAATATCTCAAAAACTTCCACTAGTAACCATTACTTTCGGTTTTTTTTAACTGGATAGGTCATGCTGAGGCTGTGTAGAAAATTTGGGGAAAATTTATGTACTAGAATTTTTATTAGAACTTTTTGGTTTTCTGCGCCCATAAAAGTTATTTTCAGTTTCTGACAATATCTCAAAAATTTCTACTAGTAACCAATACTTTCGATTGTTTTTAAAATAGCTTAGGTAATACTGAGACTACAAAGAAAATCTAGGGAAAATTTATGTACTAGAATTTTCTCTATAATTTTTAGATTTTCTGCGGCCATATACATACATAAGTTATTTTCATTTTTTGGCCAATATCTCGAAAACTGCCGCTAGTAACCAATACCTTCGATTATTTTTATAATAGCTTAGATCACACTGAGACTGCATAGAAAATCTGGGGATAATTTATTAACTAGAAATTTCACTATAATTTTTTGATTTTCTGCGGCCATATACAAAAGTTATTTTCATTTTTTGGTTAATATCTCAAAAAATTCCACAAGTAACCAATGCTTTCGGTTGTTTTTCTTATAGCTTAGGTCAAGCTGAGACTTTGTGCAAAATTTAGAAAAAATGTATACTAGAATTTTTACAAGAATTTTTGATTTTCTGCGGCCATATAAATTATTTTCTGTTTTTGGCCAATATCTCAAAAATCAATACCTTCGATTGTTTTTATAATTGCTTAGATCATACTGAGACTACAAAGAAAATCTAGAGAAAATTTATGGACTAGAATTTTCACTATAATTTTTTGATTTTTGCGGCCATATAAGTTATGTTCAGTTTTTGGTCAATATCTTCAAACCTTCCACTAGTAACCAATACCTTCTCCGGTTTCCTTCTGCGGTTGTATAAGTTATTTTCAGATGTTTGAGCCTAGATCAAGCTGAGATTATGTAGAAAATTTGGGGAAAATTTATCGCTAGGATTTTCACTATACTTTTTTGATCTTCTGCGGTCATACAAGTTAGTTATATTGGCCAAAAACTGAAAGTAACTTATATGGCCGCAAAAATCAAAAAATTATAGTGAAAATTCTAGTCCATAAATTTTCTCCAGATTTTCTTTGTAGTCTCAGTATGACCTAAGCAATTATAAAAACAACCGAAAGTATTGGTTAGTAGTAGAAATTTTTATAGATATTTGTCAACAACTGAAAATAACTTATATGGCCTCAGAAAATCAAAAAACTCTAGTGAAAACTGTAATCCATAAATTTTTTCCGAATTGTCGCTTATGCGATGCAAATTTTACAAAATTTTATTAAGAAATTGCCGAGTTCCCTCCAGTCCAAATTTATATAAATCGTGTAAATGTACAGATACCATTTTTGATAAGGACTGGTTATGAAATGGCCAGTTTACTCCAGCACGAACAGACCCTAGAATTTTGTACAAAACTTACTTTAAATGGATTTGTCATCATTAAATCACTTTTAATATTTTATTCCGCTGAGATTTAGTGAAAAAAGTGATAAATAATTAATACAAAATTTCCGTTGGTAATCACATAACAACATAAATTCTCTTTAGTGACAGTGGTGCCACTTGCGGCGAGTAGCGTAATCTCAGCATACTAAAAACACAAGTTTGAAAAATTGTGCAGCCATATTCGTAATATTTTTTGAGACGGTTCTCTCATTTGATGTCTTCTTTAGATTAACAAATTGCGAGAACCATTTTGTGTTCGCAATGAGATCTGCTTCCACCAGGCTTATATAATCATTGTAAACTTCGCTGGCCAATCTGCAGAATTCATTGTAGGCCATGAAGTGAATAGTATTGTTATCTTCGGATAAGTTTTTTAAAAGTTCTGCCATCGTTTGTTTTGGAGATATCGCTATAGATAACTATTCTACCACGGTGGCAATAAGAAACTATTTTTCTGGACAATGCAAGGTACTGCTTTCGTACACACTCCGAATATTGCAGAGTAGAAGCGTGCTATTAGTATCTCAATGTTGCTGCTACTAAGAAGGTGGTAAAATCAATAGTGTCAAGTACATCGTTGAGTTTGTTAAAGTCAGCTTTGCAAAAATTGAAACGGCACAATATTTCTAATTCCAAAAAGTGAATGACCTTCTTCAGAGTTTCTGTGGTAGTGCAATCATTAGCATCAAATTAGAAAATACCAGATTGAGTTGCCTGTTCAATGATATTACTGATTTGGAATAAACCGAGGTTCAACATGTTATCCGTAAATAAAACTTCCTTGGAGAGCTTTTACATAAAGTCCAGTAAATTTAATTTTTCGCTTTAGAAATAAAGTTTGGTGTATTCCACACTAATGTTTACATTCGTGGTTAAGAAAGTCGATTATATTGGCCAGAACATATTCACCACATGACCCTAATGCTGCTCCAGCACTTGTAGCACAATCGAATGCAAATGGTACTTTAAGTTTTTACAAATTAATTACAAATTTGTTACACAGTTAGAAAATTTTGTACAGGTCCCGTTATTCTGCAATTCGTGTGTGGACTGACGTTAGACAAAGCTACACCACAGTTTTCGTATTTTTGATGATATTTCTTGTATCGTACTGGGGGTGGTATTGTATTTTTTTACAAATTAGCTACCACATATTGGCATAGTTCAACCCCCAAAAACTTTCCCTGTGGTGTGCAATTTTGCATTTCTGTGAATTTTTGTTGTATATTGCTGGGGTAGTACTGCATTTTTTTTACAAACTACAATACATGTATTCGAATAGTTCAATTGCCAAAATCTGCATCTAAAAAGTGCGCTTTTTAAAATCATATTTCTCTGTAAAGGTAATACCCCTCAAATAGGTACCCGTGAATTTATTACAACAGCTGAGTCCCACAAAATATAATGCATCGTACTGCCTTCCTATGCAAGAAATAGGTAACCCTGAATTTATGACAACAGCATACAACCACAAGAATTGATCCAAATGCATCGAACTTCATTTATATGCAAGGAATAAGACGTACCCATGAATTTATTTCAACAGCCCACACCCACAAAAACCGATCAAAATGTATCGAATTACCTTCATATGCTAGAAATATGTACCAATAAAAGAATGCGTACCTATTTCTTGCATAGGATGGAAGTTCGATGTATCTGGATCAATTTTTGTGGGTGTGGGCTGTTTTAATAATTTCATTGGTACCTATTTCTTCCATAGGAGGGAAGCTCGATGCATTTCGAGCAATTTTTGTGAGTGTGGGCTTTTGTAATAAATTCATGGGTACGTATTTCTTGCATAGGATGGAAGTTCGATGAATTACAATCGATTTTTGTAGGTGTGGGCTATTGTAAAAAATACATTGGGTACCCATTTCTTGCAAAGGAAGGTAATTCGATTCAAAATGATCAATTTTTGTGGGTGTGGGCTGTTATAATAAATTCAAGGTTACCTATTTTTGCATAGGAATGAAGTACGATGCATTATTTTTTGTGGGAGTGAGCTGTTGTAATAAATTCATGGGTACCTACATATTTGAGGGGTATTACCTTTACAGAGAAATATGGTTTTAAAAAACTGCACTTTTTAGCTGCAAAATGCAGTACCATCCCAGCAATATACAACATAAATTCACAGAAATGCAAAATTGCACCCCTTAGGGGAAGTTTTTGGGGGTTGAACTATGCCAATATGTGGTAGATAATTTGTAAAAAATACAATACCACCCCACAGTACGATACAAGAAATATTAACTGAAATGCACCAAAAATATTGGTTTTGAAAAATTGCACCTCTTAGGGGAAATTTTTTGGGGGTTGAGCTATTTCAGTATGTTGTAATTGATTTGCAAAAAGTTTCAGTGCCACCCCCAGTATGATACAATACATATTAACTAAAATGCCAAAAGCATGGTTTAACCAAAAATATGGGTTTGCTGCAATACTAGCCTTTAGGGCAGTTTTTTGGGGGTTGAACTATGCCGAGATGTTGTAATTAATTTGTAAAAATTCTAGTATCACCCCCAGTACGATTCAATAAATATTAGCAAAAAATACGAAAACTGTGGTGTACGAGTAGCTTTGTTGAACGCCAGCCCACAAACGAATTGCAGGATAATAGGACCTGTAAAACATTTTCTAACTGTGTAAAAAATTTGTAATTAATTTCTAAAAAATTCCAGTACTATTTTCATTTTTTCACTTTAATTTATTGAGCCCTATTTCGGAAACCCACATGATACTCAAATTTATCTTTTTATCAAATTTTGTATACTAAAATACTTGGGGCTAGCTTTCCAATAAAATGACGTTTATCGGTTATTGTTGACTGAAAACAACTCAAAAGTGCGCTTGGTATTAGGTAGTGGTTTTCCGTACTTAGAAGAAATGCTCGGAAAACCCATACGATATGCAAATTGACCTCTTTACAATTTTAATGTTCTATTACAGCCGGAGCCCTTAGATGTTACAATGAGAAGGTGTTTATCTATTCGTTTTAATCCAGAACAATTGAAAAGTGTACTAAGTATTTGGTAGTGGGTTTTTTGGCTCGAACAAATGCTCCGACTCAGGCGTGTCCACTAATTTTTTTGAGAGATCTACTATTAGATTTTCAAAGCACTATAAAGGTGCACTCAAGTATGCTGATCATTTTATTCTCGATTTTGAATGGTCAAACCAGTTAATTATATTACTCAAAATTTAAAAAAATTGACTAGTCCATCGCGATAGACTTTATGAAATACCGGGGTTCCCCAGATTTTTTATTGGAATATTGTTTTTTGTTAGGTTTGTTCAACTAAAAAGTGCACTTAGTATTTTGAAGCGGTTTTTCTATACTTAGGAAATAAGTTCCATTGTATATTCTAAAACAATTGAGTAATAGTTTTGATCCATGCTGTATAATTTGATGACTGATTACCTAAGAAGTAAAGTTTCTTCGTATAATTACTCAAACATGATCATAAATAAATTTGTATGTATAACATGTAAAGAACTCCCATTTATTACGAATATTCGTTAATTAGCTATTTTGCAATTACAATCAAACAAAATTTTTGTTTTTGTTTATTTAGGAAGGATTAGGGAATATTCCAACACCGTTCAAGTTTCAATTGTCCCAGTCGAAAGTCAACATAAAATTGTAAAACTACTAACCTAGTATCAACGTTCCCTGGTGAACGATTGTTCGACCTTTTTCCATTTTCCTTTTACTTCTTTCATTTGCGTGTATGTTTATTTATCGAAAAAAAGAAATTGATCATGAATATAGGGCGCAAGTGTAGCTCCTCCAAGTTTTATAGATTCTGGGAGGATTCCGCCAAGACCAGGTGTTTTTTCATTTTTTAGCTACTAATAGCTTCGTCTTCTTCCTCTTTTGTAGGACATGAGAAAAATATATCCTCGTCTAGTCGAGCAACAGATCGTTTAACAGTCACTTCGTCAGTCCGATTTAGTAGAATTTTAAAGGAAGATTTGTCATACTGGGAAAATCAGTCACATTTGCTCTCACCTTTTCATTAGTGTTTTTTTTTTTTTGCTGAAGTCTTTAGAAAAATCTCGGCTTTGGTAAAAACGTCTCCAGTTACCGTTTTCTGCTTGGAGAGAGATGTTTTCAATAAATTTTGCGTTCATTTTTTCTAAAAATATGGGTTTTGCTTGAAATCCCGCATTACAAAATCCTGTTATTAAAATCCCGTCTTTCAAAATCCATTATTTCAAAATCCTGTATTTTAAAATCCCGTTAAATATTAAAGCAATCTCCTATAATGTTGATATTGAGTGCGTCAAGTCTTAGATAATCATGGAGAAAGGGCATGTTGGATGGAAATTTAACGCAAATTGATTTTTGGAAGAAGTTCTGGCAACTTTGACGGAACACAACCATTCCTTAAACAATTATGATGAAATGTGGTATGTTGGATGAAAATTGGATTTTAACATAATTTTTTGGTGAAGTTCGGGGATTTAGCTACCTGGTATGGAACTAAGCCGTTTCTTAACCGATTATGATGGCATTGGGTTTCTTGAATGAACATTTGATTGTAAAATGATTTCCGAAAGATGTTCTTGAATATGGCCTCCTGCGCCAACCATTTCTTAACCGAATAAGATTGAAATAATAAGATTATAAAATTTTTGTGGAAGAAGTTCTGGACTATGGCCAACTAGAAACGAACTCAGCTATTCCTTAACCGGTTATGTTAAGATTATTTGTTTTGATGGAAATGGGATTCTAATTCTAAATGGTTTTACGAAAAAGTTCTGGAATATTAAGATGGCGTTTTGGGTATGTTTTGGATGAAAATGTGATTATAAAAGAATTTTTGAAAGTAGTTATGGAATAGATGGTCACCTGGGACCGAACTCAGCAATATCCGATTTTGATGGAATTTTGTATTTCGGATGAAAATTAGGGAAGAAATACTTTTTCTTAACGCGATATAGCGAATGGTAAATCTGAAAAAATTCCGAGGTAACATTGGTTTATGATCCCCTACACTTTATTTTGCGATGTATAATAAGCTCGAAAGGAGGGGCTTTTATGTAGCTAGATGTAATATTTAAATCAAATTAAAAATCAATTGATATGAAAGACGTAATTTTTACCGATTAAAAAGTTGAGACCGAGAATTAATACAACATGGTTGACAATGTCCATTCATCATTCTAAATATTTGCACTCAATCTATCATTAATGAAATTCCTAATTTTAATAAACATAATTTACAATACAAATGTCATTGCTTAATTTTTTGTTGTGGCTTGGCTTCTAAAAGTCAAAAATTCTGTGTCAAATTAAATGCAATATAAAAAATTATTATGACTTACATTAATTTAGAAATAAAATTCGCCTAAGCTTTTTACTCAGAGCTTATGCAAAGTAAACCATTTATTAAATCGTTACCAAAATATATATGGTTGCCGAACATTTAGTAATGCGCGCTTTAACCCAGCATTAAATCCGGTAATAAAACCATAATTAAATTCCAATATCCATTCGTCTTAATGGCCGTAGGACGTGCACGATACGATACATTTACAGTTATGAGAATTTAATTTCCCTCGTCCGTGCGCGACTCGCTTTTGTTTTGTTGTTGCTCCTCCTAAGCCATTTTAATCATAACCCGGCACGTTTTTGGTTTATATTTTTTTTTTGGTGGGGGGCGCGAACCAAACCATTATTCAATTTAGTGTATTATACATAGTTGGAATTTTATCATAAAAATTAAATAATAAAATTAAATATAAGACGAGCAAAAATAAATAAACTGAAAATTTGATTAAATTAGAAAATAATTGTGTTGTTGTTGTTATTTTTGGTGTACGTTCGTGTTGGTGTGTGTTGTAGCGCGGCGTTAATTAACAAGAAAAGCAGCAAGAAAAGGATTTTAGATTAGAATAAAAAACCCATTTACAGTTTTTTTTTTATTTTTATTTTTTCTTAATTATTTATGGGATTTTTCGTTGGTTTTTATCTCGCGCACATAAAAAATGGAATCATAAATCTTATGTTTTTTCCATCGTCTTATACACAAAAAAAAAAAATATTTTTCTTGTTTTGTATCTTCGGCAGAGTATAGATATGCGAGGAAACCTTATGAATAAAAAAATTTCTAAACAAACACAATGGTACTCCTCGCGTTATTATCTCGTTGTTGTTGTTGTTGTTGTTGTTGTTTTGGAAACAAAAAAAAATTCCAATTTAGAAAATTGAATTGAAAAGTTTTCTTTTGATTTGATTTATTTTGGTTGTAATGAATTTTCTTCTTATGATACATCTTCTTATACATCGGTTGGTTGTATTTCAAAAAAAAAAATATGAATAAAAACATCTTTTTCAAAAAAAAAAAACTCAAAATTATATAATTTTATCATTGTCATTGAAATTTGTGTTTGGGAAAATAGCTGGCGAAAATATGACGTGAAGAACGATATGCGATAGGTTTTGAAATAAGGGCGCGCGCACCAATCATATCTATCTGCCAACAATACAATGGGGTGAAAAAATAACAAAGAATTTTTTTTAGAAGCTTTCGAATTTTTTTTTGTTAATAGATTTACTTCTTAGTGGTATTACACTATATATAGAAAAATATTATGAATGAAATTTGTTAAATGCGATGAGCGTAATTTTTTGTAAGTAAAGTATTGTTCGCTAGGATGAAGAGTGATTACGAGTGATCTATGTATTGTTTGTGTAACTAACGAGATATATACAGTAATAATAAATTTTGATTTTTAAATCGAGGTCGAGTTTCATAAAACCGTAATCTGTGTGCACGGGTCAACTATAGTTAAGCGGCAAATGATTTATATCAGAGGTGAATTATTGGAGTTTGGTTCTTCGGTCCGCTTATATTAAACCGATATACTGCACTATGTATTTGTGTCAATTGATGAGCTGATTACACTTGAAGTTCATTGTCATATATGAAACAGACAATGTTCATTTCAATCAGATTAGACCGTGCGAAAACTCGGTGTACTAGGGAATGGATTCCAATTCTGAAACGTAATCCATTCATCCAGCAAAAATATTTTATTGACATTAATTTCACTACTCGTAAATCACATTAGTTTTATAAATAAAGGGTGATTTTTTAAGAGCTTGAGAACTTTTTTTTAAAAAAAAACGCATAAAATTTGCGGTTCTTTATTTGAAACGTTAGATTGGTCCATGACATTTACTTTTTGAAGATAATTTCATTTAAATGTTGACCGCGGCTGCGTCTTAGGTGGTCCATTCGGAAAGTCCAATTTTGGGCAACTTTTTCGAGCATTTCGGCCGGAATAGCCCGAATTTCTTCGGAAATGTTGTCTTCCAAAACTGGAATAGTTGCTGGCTTATTTCTGTAGACTTTAGACTTGACGTAACCCCACAAAAAATAGTCTAAAGGCGTCAAATCGCATGATCTTGGTGGCCAACTTACCGGGCCATTTCTTGAGATGAATTGTTCTCCGAAGTTTTCCCTCAAAATGGCCATAGAATCGCGAGCTGTGTGGCATGTAGCGCCATCTTGTTGAAACCACATGTCAACTAAGTTCAGTTCTTCCATTTTTGGCAACAAAAAGTTTGTTAGCATCGAACGATAGCGATCGCCATTCACCGTAACGTTGCGTCCAACAGCATCTTTGAAAAAATACGGTCCAATGATTCCACCAGCGTACAAACCACACCAAACAGTGCATTTTTCGGGATGCATGGGCAGTTCTTGAACGGCTTCTGGTTGCTCTTCACTCCAAATGCGGCAATTTTGCTTATTTACGTAGCCATTCAACCAGAAATGAGCCTCATCGCTGAACAAAATTTGTCGATAAAAAAGCGGATTTTCTGCCAACTTTTCTAGGGCCCATTCACTGAAAATTCGACGTTGTGGCAGATCGTTCGGCTTCAGTTCTTGCAGGAGCTGTATTTTATACGGTTTTACACCAAGATCTTTGCGTAAAATCTTCCATGTCGTCGAATAACACAAACCCAATTGCTGCGAACGGCGACGAATCGACATTTCACGGTCTTCAGCAACACTCTCAGAAACAGACGCAATATTCTCTTCTGTACGCACTGTACGCATTCGTGTGGTTGGTTTAATGTCCAATAAAGTAAACTGAGTGCGAAACTTGGTCACAATCGCATTAATTGTTTGCTCACTTGGTCGATTATGTAGACCATAAATCGGACGTAAATCGCGAAACACTTTTCGAACCGAACACTGATTTTTGTAATATAATTCAATTATTTGCAAGCGTTGCTCGTTAGTAAGTCTATTCATTATGAAATGTCAAAGCATACTGAGCATCTTTCTCTTTGACACCTTGTCTGAAATCCCGCGTGATCTGTCAAATACTAATGCATGAAAATCCTAACCACAAAAAAATCACCCGTTAGTTTTGTAAAATATGCATGAGAGAATGGATTTTCGAAAAATTACAAAATTTGCTACAAGGTCCAGTATGTATATTTCAAAGTACTGGATGATGATTCATTACAAAGTTGTGTTTCGTATAGGAAAAACCTTTAACGTTTTTTTAGTTCAACCAGATAGTTGTTGTTGAGATGATTTTTCAAAATTTCATTACTCCACAACAAAAGTTTATAAAATTTTTGGATTTTTAGTAATAACTTGGAAACATTTTAACCGATTTATATTTTGCATATAACTAACCTGAATTATCAAATGCCTTCGGATAACATTCATGAAATTTTCTCGCTTTTATAAATAACTCGGACAAATGTTGGCCAATTTAATTAATATTTGGCCCTGTTAACTTCAATAATGCCACAAATACCTCTAGATATAAACATGAATTATGAAAAGCCTTCGAAAAGCTCCCGAATGAATGTTAATTTAAATAAATAATTAAAAAGCTGTACGTAAAGAAATAAAAAGTTTGCTTTATTATCAAAAGAGACAACTCTTTTGATAATGAAGTGGAAAAGAACTTTTGAGAACATCGTCATTGTTGAAAATATAGCGTTCAACACTCTTTGGAAAATATGGACGATGGAAGTTAATGGTTTTTTTCAGTAGAGATGTTAAAAAAATAATTTTATTTTTAATGTTACTTCTTCTACAGCCTTATTTACAACTAACTAATACAATCTTTCCAGCTTACAAACTATAAAACATATTTTTTGTTGGTCGTTTACTTAGAGTAATAAAATTGACACATGATTTTCTAACTTGATTTTACAAGTTAATAATTAAAAAACTATTCCGCCACCTCGACCCGGATCGTCATTTCGACTTGCAGCAAACGGATATCGTAATTCCACTTATGGTACAAAACTTTTGAAGGCTAATTTTGGCCTCAGGCGTTCGTTTCCACAACACATCTCTTCATCGTCGTCGCAGTAGAGAGACCTATGGGTAGGTCATTGGTAGATTCTGACTTTTAATTTATATATAGCATATTTGATTTGAAAATTAGACGATACTCTGATTCATTTACAATACTCGCTGTGAACGCAAACATCGTAAGAATTGGTATTCCATTTTAGCGTCAACAACGAGGCACTCTTTTGGAAAAATTCCACGCTACATCGTCACGCAAGGTGGGTTACCTTGTGCTAAACTGTGACAACTCGATGCAACAAAACTTAATCCCGGTTTATGAAAGACATCGGATTCTGCCACCCATTTCTTTCTATACACCATTTCTCATTGAAACTCGGCGGTGCAACTATTTTCTCGAAAATAAATTTAGTTCTAGCTTATCATCAATTTTCCAGGGCCCTCGAGGATATTCATAAAACTACAATAACCACTACATTTAGTCTCATCCAACTCAAAAATATGTAATTTACGAGATTATCATATACGTAGTCCTAACAATTCTGCTCAGAGACCCCAGTCATTCCTTATTTCTTCACATTTGTAATTATTTTTAAAGCTTTGAAATCTATTTTCGGCGTGAACTTACTCGATTTCTTCAGACATACAATTTCGAAAGATGGCATCCTCCCGAAGAAAGACATCCTCCCGAAGTTGGTTTCAATTCAAATTTTCCAGAGCAAAATTTTCCAGAAAAAATATTGGGTCAATCGAAGATGGTTTAGAGGTCGCGACGTGAGTTCGATAAAAACGTTTTTTTTTCAATTTTACACTTTCAATCTAACAGAAAAAATATTTAAAAAATGTTCTCAGCCTAAATAAAAGTTGTGTAGAATAGAGAAGATATTTACCTTTCCAAAACATTAAAGATATCAAAAATCGGCTAACAAATAGCGAGATTATTGCCAACTTTCGACACTAATAAAAACCGAAATAATAAACGTTTTTTTTAAATCCTGGAATTTTTATTGAAAATTACGAAAACAAATTAGGTATAACGAATAAACAATGGAATGTTTTATGATGTGATAACAAACCATATGAGTCATAAAGACTTAACATAGGTGCATAGGTGTGTTTTATGATGCCATTATCATTTATGATGTCATCATCATAAAACAAAACTATGTTGAGTCCTTATGACTCATTGGATTTATTTTTTAATTCAACCGGGGGTATTGTACACCGAGCACAGGTTACCAGGCACAGGCCAAATGATTCAGTGTGCCAAATGATTCAATAATTTGTTTTTTTGCTTTGCATACTCTTCGTACACTAGCTTTTTGTTCAGAGTAACATTTTAAGAACCAAGTATGTATGCTGTAAGCACAGTTCACAAACAAAAACACAGTGTGCAGAGTAAAATTACTCAGGTTGAATAAAAAAACACAGAGTATTTTTGACAGCGCACTGCTTTCTAAGGTTGAATTAAAAATAGGCCTATTGTGGGTCTATTTTTTAATTCAACCCGAGCAAGCATGCTTATGCCTGAACCAGTCAGATTTAAGAGCTTAAGTTACACGCCGATTGCACCACTTCGGTTAGTGCTACAATCACCAAAATTTTATAGGCGTTTTGTCACAAATAAACAACTGACCTCTAAAATTTTGGTGGTCGTACCGCTCTCCTAAGTGGTCCAAAATGGAGCACAACTTAAGAACTTAAGTCTGACTAATTGAGGCATTACCCCGCCTGGGTAGTGTACACCGAGCAAAGGTTGTACTGGGGAAAATTATCCGGTGTACATAGAGTAATAAATTGTTTTGTATTTTGCACACTCTTCGTACACTGATATTAACTTCAGAGTAAAATTTGAAGAACCGAGTATGCGCGGTGTAAGCACAGTTCACAAATAAAAACGCAGTGTGCAGAGTCAAATTACCCAGGTTGAATAAAAAATACGAAGCCTGCTCGGGATGAATTAAAAATAGGCTCTGTTTCATTAGTTATTGTAATTAAATCCGCTTGACCTGCTATGGCCAACACGTTTCGTTGTATCAGGGACTTTCGACGACTGAATTTGTTTCGTTGTATCAGGGACTTTCGACCTGAATTAACAGATTTGCAATTGAGTTACTATTCAGATAATTGAGTTACTATTCACTTAATTGAGGTACTGAAGTGAATTGGGTGTTCGAATCGCATCTCTTCAGTTTTGATAAATGTCAACAATCATTTTAAATTTAATCCTTTTATTGAACTTTGTTTAATTTTAATTAGAAAAAAAACAATAACACACTTTAAAAAATACGCAGAATGAACGAAAAACCAATAAATGTCAAAAATACAACAAAAACAACCTATCTGATTAAACTACACGAGCAAGAGATATTTTGCTGTTAATTCGGTTAATTCAGTAGCTGAATTTTTTAACTGAAGTGAAGAGGTGGAAATCGAACGATCAGTTCACTTCAGTTGATTCAGTTAATTCAGATAATTTTCTTAATACAGGTCAATCGAAAGTCCCTATCATATAATATATAAACAAAAAAAAATGAAAATTAATTTCAGTTTAAATCCAAATCTCTCGAGAAAAGGACACAAATTTGTAATAATTAAATCTAGTCCGTCTAACAGTTTCATTAACAATTTTAAGAAAATGCTAATAAAGTTGACAAAATGGCACCCAATTTACGGTCCCCTACAAACATGTATCTTCTTGGCAATGAGTACTGTCAAATTATTGGTTCTTTTTACCCACAAAAAAGCAAGTGTCGTCTGTTTTTACAATCATCGTACTGTAAAATTAACTATTCGTGAAAGTGCAGCTCCGACAATCCAGGAAGTGTCTATTTTTTGGTCAAATGATGAGTGAAAAAATCTTCTAAATATTAAAAATAAATCGTTAAAATTTACCGTGAAAGTGAATTTGCCTTTAATAGTAAACTGGATGATATTTTCGATATCTAATTCGATACCAATGCCTTGTTCATGATGGCCTTGAAGACAACAAGTCAATCCTCTTATCGCAAGGCGAGAAAAGCCGTCCCGGATATTTGGGTGGAGCCAGATAATACGAAATTATAAAAGAAAAGCGGAAATCGGATCGTATGGAGGCAGAAGATAAACGTAAATCCATTCCAATTGACTCACAAGCATTATTCTCGTCATTGGAAAGGGACAGTGAAAGATTTCTGATAACGACAAGGGCTTCGAAAATATTGATTTGCCCATGCTAAACGCAGAAGGAGCCCTTAGAGGAAGCAAATGTTTCATTGCTCCTAGAATATTGTTAGCTTTTGATAAGTGGAAGATAATCGTGCAGCAATGAATTTAATCAGTGCCGTTGCCGAACGTCTTGCACATTCTATTGATGAACTCGTTTTGAATCGAATAACACTGAGGCGTTTTCGTGAAGCAAATAGAGTAGAAATAGCAGCATCAGTTAAATCGAATTTAAAGTTTACAATAGGTGTAGTGTGCTGGGATGAAAAATTACTTCAGGAGTTATCTGGAACGGAGACCGTGGATCATTTTCCAGTGGTTATTTCACATCTACATGGAGAACAATTATTGGGCGGTCCCAAACTATCAAGATCAACTGGTTTGGAAATGGTGGAGGCTGTTTTACAAAGCTTAATCGATTGGAGAGTAGATGACGATGTCGTAGAGGCTTGCTTCGATACAACATATTCAAATACTGGAAGATTATATGAAGCAGCTATTATTTTAGAGCAGAAACTGGATCAAAGTTAAGTTTATCTTCCCTGTTGACATCTCGGCAGATTTTGTTACACCCACACACTGGAGATTTTCAAACGGTTCAAGATTACCGCAGATTTCTTAAACAAATATCCGGATATGTGGCCGAACGGAATAAAGATCATCAGTCAAAAAAAGTCTCAAAATATATCGCAGGACGTGGTGTTAAGCTAATACAAGATTAAAATAAAGTCGTTAAGGACTACACACAGAAGTTTGCTACATATACCAAAACACCTTTATTGGGTAGAAGATCAACTTACATTGATTGTTTTCATCATAAAAATTAATTCATAATATCATTTTATAGAAGAAACATTACCTCTTTTCTATATATAAAACACACGTGCCACGATGTTCGTACACGCTAATCCCCGAAAACGCCCAAGCCCAACCAATTTCAATGAAATGTTGTGAATGTATATGGTTAATGCAAGCTTAAAAGATAGGATAGTTTTGGATCCGATAGGTGGGGCTGTTGTCGAGTTTTAAAAAAAATCTTTTAATTTTTTCAACTATTGTTTTTTTTTTAAATACAAACTTTGCTATTGCCAGGCCAACAACCAATGCATCGTCATGATATCACTGCACGTGTGTAAAAATTAAAATCATTGATGGATTTGATCGTAAAATACTCGATTTTATATTCGGTTGAGTGGCAAAAGCGTTGTTTACCTCATGCTCATATTTTGATTTGGCTTGAAGATAAAATCTGCCCAGAAGAAATTGACCAAATAATTTCGGCAGGAATTCCAGATCGATTAATTGACCAATAATTGTTCGATATTGTTACCACAAATTTGATCAATGATCCGTGCGATGCTTTTAACATGACATCGCCATGCATGTACAATGGAAAATGTGTGTAATATCGATGGTTATCCATTGTATCGATGCAGAAACACAGAGAATGGTGGCCACACATTCACAATGCGAATGTCGAACACTATAAATCAAATTGAAATTGAGAATTAGTGGGTGGGTCATACTCACCAACACTTTCAAAAATGTAGAAGGCTCATATTAATGTTGGTTTTTGAGGCAGTGATTTGGCAGTATTTGAAGTATAAAATATAACTAAAAACGACGAAACATCACGATACCAAATGGGCAGATACATCGTCAGCAACGAAGATGTCTGCCATATTCTTAGCTTTCCCATACACGAACAAAACCCAAACATCGAGCACCTTGCGATTCATCTTGAAAACGGTCAACGTGTATATTTCACTGAATAAAATGCTCTCCAACGAGCATTCGAGCCACCAAAAACGACACTTAGCGAATTTTTCATACTGTGCCAAAAATCTGATGTTTTCGGACAATTCGCAAAAACATTATTATATATCGACGTTACACGTTATTTTACATGAAACAAATCAGGTAAAAAATAGGATCCGAACGTAGGCAAGGCGAACCACATCCAACAATCGCAGGAATATTTAAATCCAATACATTGGGACGACTATACACAGTACATCCAAAACAACGTAAATGTTTCTTCAGTCAATGGACAAGATGCAGCGAGAAGAACAGTACATATAACAATGTTGACTTAGCTACATTTATTGCGAACAATGAGCCATTAATGACTGCTGATCAAAAAAGTATTTATGATCGAATTATGCTGACTGTTGCCGTTAAACAAGGCGGCTTTTTCTTTATGCATGCACCAGGCTGAACCAGCAAGACGTTTTTAATATCACTTATCTTTACTTTGGCATCGTCAGGCATTGCTGCAACTTTGTTAGATGGTGGACGAACAGCACAAACCGAACGCATTGTGTATAGAATTAAAAAACAGTGGAATGGCTGCAGTGCTGCAAAAAAGTTCGATCATTATCTGGGATGAGTGTACTATATGGCTCATAAATATTCACTCGAAGCATTGCATAGAAATATGCAAGATTTACACGGCAGCAGCAAACTATTCGGTGGTGCTATCTTATTACTATCTGGTGATTTCCGACAAACATTGAGATTAACGCATGTTTAAAACGATCATTTCTATGGCGAAGCGTAGATACCGTTCGATTGACCATCAACATGCGAGTACAATTGCAAAATGACCCGTCGTCACAAATACTTTCTAAGTTTAAGGTAGAAGTCGTTCTTATGATACCCTCGGAAACGACAAACCTATTCAAACGGCTTCAATTTCCGATTCGTTTGGCAACAATCAACAAATCTCAAGGGCAAACAATGTCCGTTTGTGGATTTGACTTAGAAAATACATGTCTCTCTCATGGCCGAGTTGCAAGCTCACGTGTGGGTAAACCATCGAATCTCTTCATATTGGCAAAAGACAGATTGATAACAAATATTGTTCAAAAAATCGCACTATGTTAAATTTAATTTTATTACTGTAATTACAATTGAATGTTAGATGATTAATAAATAAAATAAAAAATATGTATCGAATGTTAGTTTTATGTGGATACGTTGGTTAAGTTTTATTTGGATAGTATTCGTATGGGAATCTGTCACGCTGTTCCGCAACTTTAAGATATGTAAATAACATTTTATTTGCATATGACTTGAGCATATGTTCTATGTATGACAAATGCATAAAATATCAGACACCCGTGCTACCAAATAAAAGGTGGTCTATACATGAAATGCGGGCTAAAAGAAGATGATTTGAGGCAGGACAACGTCTGCTGGGTCAGCTAGTACATTTATAATAAAAAATATATTAATAATTTGTCCTGTTTTTGTATTTTGAAAATTTTGCAATAATTTCAGCTACTTGTTATCTCTATTCACCACAATTTTTATTTCGGCTAAGAAAATTGTTTAACCCTAATGTGAATGACGTGGGTACCCGGGTCCTTTTGCCCTTTTAGAAGTCTATTTCTGTATGTTTTACCCTCAATAAAAATTTTTAATTTTATGAGAACTTCTAGTTCAATTGGTGTAGATTACGATCATACTTAAAAATGAGAAATGTTACAACTTGGACCAACGTGAAAAAAATAAGTTAATCACTCAAATTAAGATATTTTCTCTTCACTCACATGAGGGTTAAATTAATATTCTGTTCGTTCGAAAGTGAAAAATTTACAACACCTTTTTTATCGAACTTCGCACTCACCTTCGATTGACTAAATATTTTTTTTATTTAGTTTTTAGCATAACCTCACATTTCTTGGAGGTGTCCCATTAGATATTGGAACTTTCGAAAATTTAAGGTAAACACAATGTGGTAAACAACTCTTAATCTCGTTCTGGTGAAACTCTCTTCAAATAACTTAGTGTCTTCTCTTTCGACATGTAGGAATTACTTGTACAACAAACAATGCGGCGATGAACAGAAGAATTATTAATTTCTGCACGCACCTCGAAATCAAGGGTAAACCTGCCACGGATCAACTTACCAGATAAGCAGTAAATTTAGTGTGCGACTTCTTCCGGGAAAAATAAATCTTTCGTTCCCATGCAATGCACAATTTTTGCTGGTTCACATGGCATATTATATCCCGGAATACATGCCACGTGAAAAATTATTGCTTTGAAAAACTTCTGGCCACGAATGAATTTACTGATACAAACAATCGGATGAAATCTTGTATCCCATTTCAAAATCGCCATACGAAACTAGAACTTCTAGGCTTCTATCGCAATCAGACTACTGCATACAACCTGAAAGTAAACAGTCTTGTCGAATGGTTCCACAGGCAACTAAAAGCTGGATTAAAAGTTCGAAGTAATACATAGTATTGGAGCTCGGAATTTTCAAAAAATACTATTGGGTATTCGAACCTATGTCAAGGAAGACCTCAATTGTATCCCAGCTGAGCCATTGTACGGTCAAAACATCAAGCCCGGTGACTTTTTCAACAACGATTAAAATTCGAATCCCAACACAGTGATTCCGAACTTTACTTCTACCAATACTATTGCAATTAGGATGTTGTTGTTGTAGTTTTGGGATTAGCTTGGATATATTTCACTAGCGTATATACCTGACATTTTCGCTTTTTAAAATAAAACCGGGGGCCTACTATGGAAATCGACCACCGTCGATTTTTATTCGTTGTTTATATTCAGCAATAGTAATTACTATTTAGCTTATTCTGGGTGACAGACAGACACTCTTATTATTTTTTATATTTTTTATATTTTTTTTTACATCGAAGTGAGGTTACCAAGACGTTGGAAGTTTGGCTTCGAACTAATGAAACATTGAATTTTTTAAATTAAAAAACCGGTCGCCTCATCACACCAAACTACACTATTTATAGTCACCAAATTACAAAAATATTGGAAATAAATACTTTGAACTTATGTACATACAAAGTATAATTACGATTCCTTAGCGAATTCGAACGAAAATGGCGTCGTTAAAATTTTCGACTCTGGGCCTTATTGCAGATTGTTTCTATCTCTGTATCATCTATTAAAATGGTTTGTGTAAAACTATATCTAGGCAAATGTAACATGTATTCAGTTTCAGCTTATATTCTTCCGCCCCCCCAATTCTATACCTCTGAGAAAAATATTAATTTCTGTAAAGTCATGGATGAGCTAAATAGCTTGAGATTTTAATTTTCCTACTGTTTCTTGGTATTTTGACCTCGATTTCATTGTATATACGGATCGTCAAGGTATACTCTATTTTGACCCATTTTTGACCCAATTGCCACTTATCTAGTGCAATATCACAAGAAAAATTTATAAAACGAAAGCTGTTCAATTTTGCAAAAGTACGCCTCATTTCTATGCAGGATGAGTTCGATGTTGGCCTTGGAGTCGTTAATTTTTTACGGACAAGGAAATTCTGTGAAATGAATCGGGGATTTTGGCACATAGCCACTTACACAGAGTGAAGCTGTTCAACTTCAATAAAATATGCCACATGTCTGTTAGGATCGTCAGGGTGACTCATTGTTAGGAATGTATTCTGTTCTTGGTCAATTCATTAATTTATCTTCATATTCTGACCTAAGCATGGCAACCGATGTAATACATGTATTACCTTTGTCTTCATTCAAAGCAATCATATTCACTATTTTTGGTGGTAAAATTATGAACACCATTGAAAACACGAAACAGGGCAACATCTTGACGATGTCCATTTGCAATAGCTGAAATTGCCGATTCAGATTGAACAAGAATTTTGAAAATAGGTACATCCTGTTTTTCAAAAGATGGTACATTAAATTAAGATAATTTAAAATTTAATGTTCAAAATTCATAATCAAGTAATTTGATTCACTTTATTAACAAACACATATCAGCCTAGATTTGTGTGTGTCTAATAGATGAGTTTTATTAATTAAACCACACACATCACTTATATCCAAAGAATTTTTTTTAGATTTGCATGAATTTTGCCTGGTCCGGATATTTTAGTGTTTTTAATATTTTTTTTAAACAAATCGATGGAATTGCAATGGATTCAAATCTGTCTCATGGATACGCTCATTGTTACTGTGCGTGGATGATTTATTATGCGTGGATGATTTATCGTTATAATATTCCAAAAAATTAGATTGATGAAGTTTTAACACATTTTAATGCTAACAGGTTTCATTTGCAATTTACTTTAGAAACAGGAATAGACGGCAAACTAAGATTTTTAGACACAATACTGATTCATAAAATTGACGGTACAATGGTGATTACCTGGCATGCGAAGGGTTTATCTTCCGGAAGGATTCTAAATTTTAGAGTGCTGATCCATTTAATCAATTAATAAACACAAACAGCTCATTTATTTTTATTTATATAAATACTAGAATTTTAAATAAATTGAAACTAAATTGTGGTTACTTGTGCAAACTATTTACGTTATTAAGTATCTGATAGACTAAGCCCGGTCTATCCAAACTAGTTCACCTTTCCTATCTTTCGGTTTTGTGGTGCACGGTGGAGCCCGGCTTTCTGGGAAGTCTTTCAAATAAAGCTTGGTCGTGCACTTCCAATGAATCAGTCAATCAAAAAATTAATGTAAATATAACAGTCGTAATTGTGCTTTAAGAGAATAGAAAAAATAGTAAAGATTTTTTTTTTAATAAAATGCAAGGCACACTCAAAAATATATGTTATGTCTTAAGAAAATGTGTAAGATTTGAAAACGTTATGTTAGTTTTTCAAGAAGTTAAAAATCCAAGAATAGGTAGTTAAGAAAAATTTGTAGTAACTTGTAGATTGATGATATATACTTTTCTCGAACAGACGTCTTTAATGTGTTTTAAAATTTACAAGTAATATCGAGAAGTGAGTATTCAGAATTTAACTAAATAAAACTTTCTTAATATATATGAGTATTATTATGAAGTTAAGAAAATTCTACGAAAATACCCAAAAAAATAAAAAAATAACTTTGTCCCTAATAATTTTCTAAACTTACTGCAAAAAATAGCAAATTTATCTCACGATTGTGTTTTGGTTACAAATTGCTAATATGTATAAAAGCGGGCCCCTATATACATATTAAATTTGTCGCACAAAACAACACCAAATATGAAACAGAATTTTATTACATTTTTTTTTTGTTTGTCCCACATTAAGCTTTTCTGTATATATGGTGTCTGTACATTAAGTATATGTATATGTAAAATACTATACCAAATTACAAAGTACGGCACAACATCGAATGAAAATGAAAAGAAAACACCCATTTCCAAATTTTTTATACTCTGGTATATGTAAATGTGTCTCTAAACAAAACTAATATTAAAACTCCAATTTATTTTCATTGCTATTGACTTTTGGCTTAATTTCCATATTCATACTTATAAGTGAATGAATTTTACTTATATATAACACACACACACATACAAAGATATACGATCAAATTTGTCTTAAACTCGTATACATAACATTTTCCTAAAAATTTTGACTAAAATAAAATTTTATTTTAGTTTTTATTACTTTTATTATTATTGTTATTTCATTATTACTTTACTGGAGTATTTATAGGTTAAAACATAGTTATGCTAAATTTTCCGTCACTCAAGTATTATGAAGCTTATTTCTATTTATGTATACAAAACATAGAAATTTAAATATATTTTTGTAAATTATGTTGACATAAAATTTATATATTACTACGTTTGAGATGCATCTCATCTCAAAAACTTGTTGGAAAATTATTAACAAGTTCTGAATTTTTTATTAGAATTTAATAAGATTTTAATTCATTTTTGTTGTTGTTATACTTATACAGTGCGATGTATTCGTTCGTATAAAAGAAAATTTAATTTTAAAACTCGATAACTTAATCTAATTATTTTTCCGCTATTTTCTCTGTTGATTTTTCTACATCAATAAATTCGATGCTATATATAGAGAATAGCCTATAGATGTTGTTACTACAGATAAGGGTAAGGAATTACGATTGAATGGTGTTTTGTATAAATTAGAAGCAAGCAGGAAGTTGTACAGAAAAAAACTTATTTCAAACTTTATGGAATGTTGGTGCGGGCACTTCAAGGTTCTCACAAAATAATTAATGACTTCACAAATTATATTCTGCACAAGGGGATTTTTTTTTATAAAAATTTAATAAATCACGATTTTCTATTTCGCTGTCCAAGTATTTTATTAGCATAGAGTTTGTGGGGTCCATCGCTCTACAACAAATTTCTGTTTTAATCGAAACGCTTCGTATACATAGGCCGGTAATTGGCGCTTCGATTATTGCAAATTTTTAATATAAACCGCCGCTACCATTCACATAATCCAAGAAATCGACATATTTTTAAGGGTTTTAATTTTCGGATAATCGAAAAATCTGGCTTACCCACATGGCCGAAAAAAGAATTTTCCACAAGTTCCGTTTATATTATTTCGTGGTTTAACAACCAATATTTTAACTTCGTTACAGTGCGGATTAAAAATGAAGGTTTATTTAATAGCTATTTAGCAATAATAAAAATAAAACAGAAATGCAAATTTTCTAATCTAAATATAATAAAACCAGAAAAAACAGAACCAGTAAAGTTTAACACTTATGTATATGATGTATTGGGAGATAGTACAAACTCCATCCTCGAAAAATGCTTTGGCAACACTAATTATATCTATCATGACCTTTTTTAATCTCAGCACAAAAAATCGTCACATTTTTACTCTCAGCGCCAAAATTACTTGCTATCACTGCAGCTAAACACACACAGAATTGTTGAGATTTTTGGGGCTGAGAGTAGAAATAATACTTACAAAAAACATATTTCTGAAGTATTTCAAATTTTGATATGTATATAGATATATTCCAAATTCCAGCCCCGAAAAAAGCGATGACAACACTAATTATTGAAATAATAACATTTTTCACTATCAATGAAAAAAATCGCCACAATTTTACTCTCAGCCCCGAAAATACTTACTATCACGATAGTTAAAAACTTTCGTGACAGTCGAAACTTTATAACTAATCGTCATCCTTTATTACTATCATGACATTTTCTACTCCCAGCCAAAAAAACGTCACATTTTTACTCTCAGCTCCTAAACTAATTGTAATCACGATAGTTAAAAGCAGTCATAACAGTCGAAATTTTTGGGTCTGAGAATATTAAAAAACTTATAAGAACGTGTATCCAGAGTAAGCCTAATTTTGATATGAATATGAATATAGCCCAAATTCCATCCCCAAAAAAGGCAATGACTCTCAGCCAAATAAAATCGTCACATTTTTACTCTCAACCCGAAAGTAATTGCTATCATGATAGTTAAAAACTGTCATGATAGTCGAATTTTTAAGTAATTTTTAAGTAATCGTCATCATTTACTGCTATCTTGACATTTTCTACTTACAGTCGAAAAAAATCGCCACATTTTAAAAATTATGCACATTTTTATTATCAGCGACGAAAATATTTGCTGTCACGATAGCTAAAAGCGGTCATGACAGTAGACATTTTTGGGGCTAGGAGTACAAAATAATAATACTTATAAAAATATCTTATATTAAATGTGTCTCTCGCCAACACTATCGCTGAAAAAATATTGAAAAATTATGAGAGTTTAGTGCAAAATTTTGCCCAAATCAATGAAATAACTAAATAAATAAATTGTTATTTCCGGATACTATTCGTTGGCCGAACAAAAAAGGTAGATCAGCTTAAAGAAAAAGGTTTAATGTTTTAGAGATAAAACCATCGAACTCGTAAACTATTAACTGTCTGGACTAGTGAGGTACATCAGGAATTAGAGGAAACTTTAACATATGTGAAATATTTTTTTGAGGGTTCTTGTATGCTTAGTATTCGAGATAGAAACCATTGAACCATTGAAACAAATCCGCATTGGATTTGAAAATTTGAAATGTAAAAGTAAAGAAAGTAAAATAACCAGTAAAAATCACTGAGGGCCATAAAATTGCCTTAACATACTTTTAAAATTATCTTTAGTTAAACAAAAATCTAATAAATGTTTAATTTTATTGAAACTCTTACACATCATCTTCACTGGTTCATTATCGCCATAGTTGGTTCTGTGTCTGACTAAGTAGAGGGAACCTTTATTTTAATTGAATAGTACATCCGGTACGTCGATTAGACCTAGTAGGAGATTACCAAAAAATGTACTTTTTTGCAATTCGCGTCTATTTCAGGTCAAGTAGCCTATAAACTTCTTTTGAATTTATCAATACTTTGGATATGATCTTCTTAGAACGGACTCTACCTATTGGCAGCATATTCCAGCTGGGATCGAACGTAAGCACAATACATGAATAAAAAATCCTAGAAAAAAATGTTCATGTGCTTTAAACTTTCAACTATCAAATGCTTGATGGACAGTACTATCCCGATTTAGTTCTGTTAGCAGCTATGCAATAATGAGCCTAAAATCAGATGCATGTCGATTTATCTTGTTCTGGGATGTAATTTCGGCTTTGGTCCAATTTCGATTCTGATAGCTTTAAATTAAATGACTTAAATAAAGCTTGGTCAAGGACGAGAGTTGATCCTAAAATTTTTTTATGAGACAATTGATTATTCCACAATGAGCCTACAACTGTTTGTAGGTCAGTTTTGATCCAATTTTCGATGTGTGTTCTGCTAGCTTTAAAGTAGAAAAGCCTAATTGTTTTTTAAAATGAGCGAATCATAAAAAAATTAAAGGAGGCTGCTAGCTGTAGTGATGTAGTTGTAATTGTAAACCGAAAAATTTATAGTGATATTCATAATCCAGTGATACCAAACGGATTTAGAGAGCAAATCTGTAACATTACGTACAAAACTTACATAGCCGTTATGACTAAGCCTGAAAACTAATATCAAGTGCTTCATCCGATAAGTGAACATAATATATAATTTCATATTAATGTTAAACCACCAATTTTTTATTTACAACATTTTTCTTATGACTGAACGTTTCGTAGCAATACTTGTATAAATTGTGTGAATATGACCATGCTGCGAGCACCAAAAAGCGATAAAATATATTTTATGCAACCACTTAAAGTCGTTATTGTTGTGGTCCATTCTACATTGATATTCAAATTCAAAATTACATAAAATGTTATCGTATAATGGGTCGTTTATTAACCCTCTTTATATACGTCCTTTATTCGTTATAAGGGAATTTTTAATTTAATTACATCGATTTTCGAACTCATTGGAGTTTTGTTATTGGTGCGCGTGTTTTTGCCACCAAACAATAAAATCAAGTTTCATATGACATTGACATAAATCGAATTGGAATCTGGGAGAACTTTCAACGGAGAGGCAACAACAAGTTAGAATTTTTGGGGTAGGGCAATGGGTGGTGAGATTAATTATTTGCTAATGTTGAATTAAATATATATATATATATATATATATATATATATATATATATATATATATATATATATATATATATATATATATATATATATATATATATATATATATATATATATATATATATATATATATATATATATATATATATATATATATATATATATATATATATATATATATATATATATATATATATATATATATATATATATATATATATATATATATATATACAGGGTGGCTGAGACCAAGTGTTACCAAATGAAAACGCTGTAATTTTTTTAATTTTGATTATTTTTTATTGAAATTTCGTGGAATATGTTGAAAACGTATTACATTTTATGAAAAACATGTTACTGCTCGATATGAGCTCCTTTGGCTCTAATTATTTGATTCAGTCTTCACACGAGCATTGCAAGCCTTGGCCGAACGTGATGAGATTCCAAAAATTGTCTTTTCTGATAAGAAAATTTTCACCATTCAACAGTATGCGAATAAACAAAATGATCGTGTTTGGTTAGAGCACAAATCCAACGATAATTTGGACACAAGAGTTGCCATGCGCAAGGAATCACCAGCTTATGTTATGGTTTGGGCTGCAGTGACTGCAGATGGACGCACTCCTCTGGTTTTCATCGAACATGGAGTCAAGGTAAACCAAGAGGTGTACCGCCAAAAGATCCTAAACGATGCTTTGCTACCTTGGGCACGTAAACAATTTGGTACGAACCGTTGGACATTCCAACAGGACTCGGCACCGTCACACAAAGCTCGAGCGACACAGCAATTTTTACAAAATTGCGTTCCGCGGCTGATTTCGTCAAAAGAATGGCCATCGATTTTGAACCAAACAAGGCGGTGTTGTATGGTGCAAATACTATCAAGGAGTTTAAGACCAAGTTAAGGCACTATGAAGAAATCAAGGAGAAATCGAAGATTGTGCAAAAAAGTGAACTAGCAACATCAAAGAGTAAAGATGAAACCAAATCGTCTCAACAATGTAAGAGTAGTTTCAGGTGTTTCAACTGTGGCGGAACTCGCCATGTTGGAAGGTACTGTTGAAATTAAGCCAAAGGGCCGAGATGCTACAAATGCCAAGAATTCGGGCACATTTCCACAAATTGCTAAAAAAAATGGAGCCGACTAAAAAATCGTGTGCAGTTCTAGGCGAGCCAAATGAGCAATTGAGTAGAACAATTAAAAAGCTTTCTTTAAATGGGAAAGAGTTCTATGCGTTAGTAGACACAGGTAGTGACATCAAACTTATGTCGCACAGAAAAGTTTTAATCACTGGAGTAGCAAGATTGGCTGGTGATTCTATTGCATTTCGTGGAGCTGGTTCTCGGAATCTAAGTACTCTAGGGTGGTTTGAGGCAATTTTAATAATTGATGATGATAAATACCAAACAAAGGTTCATGTTGTTCAAGATGAAGTTTTGCCGGTTGATTTCATTTTAGGTAGAGACCTCATCAACCGAACCGTTACTGTGGTAACACCGGAATGCATCACAATGAGGAAGATTGTTCCAGAGATATGCTCAATGGTGATAGATGGTGGAGATATTCCTATTGAGTTGGGACAAGTGAAAGATGCAGAAGCCGCAGATGCGATCCGAAAAGCATTAATCAACTATAATCCAGAGAAACGGACAGCATACACAAACATCAAATGCCACATAGAAGTGGTCGATCCAAAACCAATCGCATTCATGACCAAGACTTTGGAAATTGAGGTGGTAAAAAATCAAGCTGACGAATGGCTCGAGGAAATATCGTGTTGGTCAATAAACTATCGTGTTGGTCAATAAAAAAGACGGGTCTAAAAGGTTATGTGTGGACTATCGAAAACTGAATAGTGTCATCGTTAAAGATCGGTATCCATTACCCTTAATCGATGATCAAATCGATAAATTGGTTGATGCTAAATTATTTTCCACACTAGATCTTCGAAATGGATTTTTCCATGTCCCGGTTGCTGAAGAATCCATTAAATACACCGCTTTCGTTACACCGGTTGGACAATATTAGCTTCTCAAAACTTCATTTGGTCTTTGCAATAGTCCGACTGTTTTTATGCATTTCATCAATAACATTTTCGAAAATCTGTGTCGTATGGGGATCATATGTGTTTACATTGACGACGTGACTATCCCAGCTTCGAGTTGCTCCGACGGGATAGAGAAATTAAAGCAGGGACTTCATGTGACGGAAGAGTCGTGGTACATATCAAATGGAGCAAATGTCAATTTCTATGTCATAAAATTGAGTACTTGGGGTATTTGATTGAGAAGGGCGAAATTCAACCATCGTTGCAGAAAATAAGGGCTATTTCGAGTTTTCCAGAGCAAAATTCGGTGGAAAAAGTTCAACAATTCCTAGGACTATCTGGATATTTTAGAAGATTCGTGGAAAATTATGCATTGTTGGCAAGACCACTTAGTGATACTCTGCGGAAAGATGTTCAATTCAACTTTGGTCTAGAACAAAAAGCTGCGTTTTCTAGATTAAAACAATGTTTGACCAAGATGGGATTAGGCGCAATATTTTTGCAGAAGTCTGATGACGATCAAAAAATGCATCCAGTATATTATTATTCAAAAAAAACTTCCAAGTGTCAGGAGAAATATACCAGTTATGAATTGGAAGTACTAGCGATTGTAGCTGCTCTTAAAAAATTACGGGTTTACCTCCTCGGTCTTAGCTTTAAAATTATAACTGACTGCGCAGTGTTTAAAAATACGATGGAGCGGGAGGAATTAAACTCGAGAATTTCAGGATGGGCGCTTGCATTACAAGAGTTTAATTTTCAATTGGAACATCCACCAGGGTATAGAATGCGGCATGTAGATGCACTCAGTAGAAGTCCATTAGTTCTACCAATTGTTGATGATATATTACATCAAGTTAGGGCAGCTCAGAAGGAAGATGTCGAGTTCCGGCCGATTTTTGATTTTCTGAAAATCGGTAAGTATCATGATTACTTTGTTAATTTTGATGTTTTATTCAAGATGCAAGACGGAACGCCGCTACCTAAAGGAGATAGTCCGTTGGTAACATACCATGTTGACCACTTGGGAGGCTTGTCGCCGACTCGAAAGTTGTATCGGTACATATTTTGTGTGATGGACAGTTTTTCCAAATTTACTTGGATCTACCCTACAAAGTCCATAAATGCCAACGAAGTAATCCAACGACTGGAGGGACAAAAAGCGATTTTTGGAAATCCCAAGAGGCTGATAGCAGATAGAGGTGGCGCTTTTCGGTCAAGCGAGTTCAGCGAGTACTGTGCTAAGGAAGGAATTGATCTCCAATTGGTTACGGCTGGTGTTGCGACCGGAAACGGTCAAGTGGAACGACTATTTCGAATTATAATTCCAGTTTTATCGAAATTATGTTCTAACAACGCAGACGATTGGTATAAGAAAACAGATAGTCTGCAACGCTACCTAAACAATTCCCTACAACAAACTATTGGAATGTCACCGTTCGAACTATTATTTGGTGTGAAAATGCGTGCATCTGAGGATACTACGATGAAACAGGTCGTGGATGAAGAAGTAATGAAAGTTTTTGTCGATGATCGGGACCAACTTAGGGAAGATGATAAACAAAATATATATATATATATATATATATATATATATATATATATATATATATATATATATATATATATATATATATATATATATATATATATATATATATATATATATATATATATATATATATATATATATATATATATATATATATATATATATATATATATATATATATATATATATATATATATATATATATATATATATATATATATATATATATATATATATATATATATATATATATATATATATATATATATATATATATATATATATATATATATATATATATATATATATATATATATATATATATATATATATATATATATATATATATATATATATATATATATATATATATATATATATATATATATATATATATATATATATATTTTGTGTTTTATTAGCTTTTAGGCTTTGTTTATAAATATTCCGGGATGGGTTCCAAAAAGGTTATTTGCGTGAAATATAATCGATAATATAATCGATATGCTAAAAGAATTTTCTAAATTTAACCTGCTTTCTCTTTGAGATTATTTTCAGGAAGATTCAATGATGCGGTTGGCATTTTCATTTTTATTAATTAATAAAAAAATTTCGAAAACCCATCCACCCGCGGTATTATAGCATGCCCATATATACTATATACGGTATAAAATGCCGGAAATTTAAATACGCCGTATACCTTTAATGTGAAAGATATATAAGTATACGTTTAGGGTTATAAACTGGTTAAATTTAGTGGAAAGAATATTTTATACATTGAGTTTCATCAAGATTGATTTTCTATATACCGCATATAAGGAAAATGAAAATTGGTACCTATAACGTAAAAATAACACGCGTGAACCATATCACTCACTTATACCGATAGATTTATATGCGGATTCTTATTTTTCGTTCTAATGACGATATAAAGTATAAACCCATTTATCGTGCGCCATAACACTTAATTTTTGTATTGCCGACTGTATGTTTTTGATCGTTATATGTTCCAAGATGGTGTGCACGTATATGGGGTATATCGTTGCTTTCGTCATAAATCGAAATTTTTATCGTACGAAATACACCTTTTCTAATGTAAGCATATTTTTAAGTTAGTATACGATTACAACATATTTTCCATATATATATGAGAATTATCATGAAATTATGTATTAATGTATATAAATGAGTTAACATAAACTATGTTGCAAGATAAAATATAATTTGTGTAACATAATAATGTGCTGTAAATTTTAATTTTGATATGGTTGATGTTTTTATGTAACGCTAGTAACTTTTTAAACTATCAAAAACGTTGAGAATAGTTTTCTTTGTGTTTTCGTTGTGCAAGAGTCATACCATTGGAGATTCGTAGACTCCACCACGCAAGGCGCCCTGATAAATCCCACTGATCCATTTACCAGCCGAGACTTCAAATGGTCGGTGATGATGGTAAAGAGGCATTTCCGACGGGATTCTTGGTAATAGTTCGCTCGTTTCAGGTGTCTCCGATCTCGTCACATTGGCTAACCAAATCAAAAACCGAGGTAATTTTTCGAACTGCAAAAAATTTTTGTTTCCGGTAATTTCTTACTAAGAGATAAAGTGGAATCTAAAATTTGGGAGTAAAATTGAAGAAAGTTTTGTCGAGGTTTCTGCTTTCGAGTGGCGATCGACTGACGAATTTCAAAATCCGTTTTTCTGTCCTGAAATCGACTGCACATGTCTTTTGTTAAATTTTGAAGAAGTGAAGAAAATAAGTTGCAGTCTAAAATGAAACGCCATGAATTAGATCTTTTGAATATTTTCGTTTAAGATTTTTAAATTTATAATTTGAAATGGCTGTCAACAGAAATGCATGGGATAAAATGAGTAATGTCGCACAATTTATATATATTTTATATTTCTTGAAGCAGCCGAGACAATCACAATAAGATAATGGCTGAATCGGAAATGCGAAAGCATACTGAATATTTTATAATACATATAGCCGAGGACAAACATTTTACACAATTGCCATCGATTATTTGTTAATTATATATACGTACTACATCTCTAAGATAACCATCATAAAATTTAAAATTCTCGAGAGTATTATAAAAAATTAAAATCAATTCCCGTTCAAAACTTTTTTTTAACCCATTCACATATTATAATTTTATTATAATACACATTTATGTTAATACTGTCGGAACAAAAATAAAATTAAAACTGATTTACATAAATATGTAGTTTATACACAGCATAAGCAACAATAACAAGCAGCTATATAAAATAAAATTGGAAAATTATATTCATATAGTATATAGAAGACATCCGGTTGAGTTTTCTTCTTCCGCCGTTTCCAAAAAAAAAGAACAAAATATTTCCCAACTTTATGTAGATACGCACAGTATTATAAAGTTTATATACTGACATAACAACAAAAACAACAAGAACGATATCGAACCAGAGAGAAAGGAAAATTAAATTTTGTCCATTCCGCATAAGATGGTGACAAATTGTAAAATGTTATACAAAAAAAAAAAAGAATCTTTCAAGAAAATTTACATAGAAAATTTGCTTCCGATAATTTTAATTAAACTGACAGTTTTTTGGTTGGTCGGTATAGTTGGTACCAACCATTCCAACTAAAATACTAAATATGTCTATATGTATGTGTGTGTGTATATAAAGTGGTGCTTTCAAGAGGGAAATTTTTAAATTCTTAATTCAACATCTGTTTTGTGCTTGGAATTTTTTGCCTCGTCGTTTTTTTTTGTATCTCATTCAATTGGATTTAAATAGATTAGCCTCCGTGATCAGGCCACGTTTAAATATTTTTAAATTTTCTTTTAAGGATTCTGAATGGCGCTTTCGGTTATATCAAAAACCGAATAGCAAAAATAAAAATTGGAATAATTTCATTTGTGTCAAATGTCATCAGCTCAATTGGAAAATATTTTATGAATTGAAATGGGATGAGTTTGATTTTTCTTTTGCTGTGTAGTATAGTTAAAGATATGGTAGATGTAAGATTTTGAATTTTGTGGTGGTTATATTATAAAAACGGAAATGCGTAAAAGCGTGGAAAGTTTTTGAAATTTGTGTACTTACAACATCTGTGTATTATTAAAAAATTCAGCAATTGAATACTTCGTCAATATCGAATTTGTAACTCGCGTACTAAGAACTAAACTTTCAACTGCTGTTTGTTCCTCAAAGTTTATTTTGTAATAAAAAAATGTGGAAACAGGCGAAGGTTTGAGGAAGCGTAGAGTGATCCAAAACGCAAATGGATATCATCATCATTGATAAACTATACGATGCGTATCTAAAGAGGGTGGACATGTTCAACCTGCCTCCATACCAATATCTCCATAAATTGAGTACGGTACGAATGAGCCTGTCTCCAAAATGGCTCGCGAGGCTAATCAACACTGCTACTTTATTGATTTTAACGTTACTTCATTGATTTTAACGTCGTTTTAACGTACGAAATAAAAATACTTTTTATTTAATTTAACTTGTTTGATATTCCATTTAACTCATTTTTTTGTGTTTTGGTTTGACAATACTAAAAATACCAAGCAAAATAAAAAAACCTTAAATTGTTTTATGTTTAGCCATTGATTTCGTCAATTTTTTAAAAGTTTCCGGCAACATTCACCGATGGTATTTTAGTTCGATTATTGAGTAATATTTTCGTTAATTTTCTTACACTTTTCCGGCTAGGACCCCCCATCGCTTTCAATGAGATTGCAGTCAGGACTACAAGCTGGCGTACAAGAATATTAATGTTTTTCACGAGAACCCACTGTTTGGTTTAATTCGAAACATCAAATTGGGCGCTGTCAGGTTCCCTATCATAGTTAATGAAATCATCGCCAATTTGCTTTGAAAACCTCATGGTAGGGAAGAGTTTCTAGTTTTGGTCAATCTCCGGTTGTGGGCATCCCTACATATTTGTACTCTGACATTACGCAGTTTTCGAGGTACTACCTAAGTGAATGGGCGTTCCAATGCTTTAAAAGTGCGATACATTAAAGTGAATAATCTCAAATAGGCGAGTGCTTTCGATATTTCTACAGTATTTTCGTTGCGATTCGGCATGCCAAATCGATTTATAGCATAATCATGACCCATCACTTTTTTTTGGTTACTCGGTTAAGGGCATCCTATGTTTGACTAGAAAAATATCAGATATCAGAACATAACATATTCTATTATTATTTTAACGTATTTTAAGGCATTTTTAGCCATGACAACTCCGAACAAGTCAACTGAATCAGATTAATAGGTCTATTATGAATCTCACTTACTCGTCACCGGGTGAAGAGTCGTCACTATAATTCTATTTTGGTATTATGATTTTCGCAGTGAGCGAGTGATCGTCACATGCGAGTATCGCTTGGCGACTCGAAATCACCACATAGAATTTTTGGTATTATAATTCTCACAGTGAGCGAGTCTAATGTCATATATGCTCACCTAAAATATGGTGCTGAGAGTTAAGTGACAAGGTATTTTTGCTATTACAAATATAACATTTTATTAATATTTTAACATTAAAATAATTTATTTATATTTTTCATACAAGAATTAAACTAAAAATTACCACATCTCAACAATTTATAAAACTTGTTGAAGAAATGGAAAAAGCCAGGATATTGCCCGAGGATTTCAAAATGTTGGAAAAACCACATTTCGTGGATTTCCAGATGTTGGATGTCTCGAATTCGCGCACATTTTTTTATATAGTATACATAACTTTTTATATAATATATTTTATATTTTTAATATTTTTTATATAATTATTTTGTATCGTAAAAATATCGTATCTTTTAAAATTTTGTCGGGCACATACAACAATATCTTTTCATGAAAATTATTTGTAAACAACTATAACTTTTTGACATTACTATATGGTTTCTATAACGACAAATAACAAACTCTAAAAAATATAAGAATCGACATACGACGCCGCAAACAACGGCTCGCCAAAATAAACGGGAGAATCACAATACCAATTTTGAACTCGGGTGACTTAGATAGTCACGGCGAGTGGTGTGGTGAGGCGAGAATCATAATAGACACATTAATTGTTGTTGATGCGCTGGTTCGTGCCCTTAATTATTGCTTAGTTAAAAAAAAGCACATTAAATCGATTAACTGAACCAATGAAATTGTGCGGAGCAGTTTGCAACGCTACCTGTATAAAGCGGAAGAAAAATATTGGTCACTTCTCATCTGTGAAAGATGCTGTATGTTGGATTTCGTTCGTGAATGCAACCAACGGAGTCCACCAAATATTGTGACTTTATGTTTAGTCTTCCTTTCCTTCTTTGAAAATCATTTTGTGCTCATGGAATATTTTTTAAAGGTTTTCAAACCGATCCACGAGAGGGCCCTTCTCCAATATATTTTGAAGTGCGCCAACCATTATTACGGCCTCAGCATAAACGAGCTAGTGACAATTTTTTATTTCGCAAGGCTTTTGTGAATCAAATGTCGAGAAGTGTCTTCAATACTATGCACAATTGATGGATAAACATCACTTCGAAGCAACGAAAATAGGTAAAATTTTTCAACGGTCCCGAAAAAATTGACAAGGTGACCGCATTGAAGGGTATGGAACGTGTCGGAAAACTTGAAGCCGCTGAAAGAGGAACGATGGTGATAATGGCCAGACCATATTCTTCGACCACGTTTCTGATGGGACTGCCGGTTATGCAATGGTTCTGGCTGGATGTGCCAGCAACGTCTTCGTTAGCTTCCATTGTGCTGTTGTTTCTCGACAACCATTCTTCGCATCTATCAATTGGAGCCATCAATATCGCCGTTGCCAATGTAGTTGATCTTGTTTCTTTTCCACCGCACTGTAGTCACAAACTACAGCTACTGGATGTGTCTGTTTTCGAACTGATAAACACCCATTACAAGTCACAGTGTTCTACATGGCAAATAAATAGTGCCAATTCAAGGTGGGTCTTTGGATCATTCAACCTTGCTCTCCGATCTGAAATTTTTGATTCTCATCTCGTTGTTTTAGGTAATGGAGATTCGTCATACTGCGGGTATATTCTGTAAGACTCTTTGTCTGGCATTGACACCCAAAGTTATCAAATAAGGCTTTAGACATCTGGAATTCATACATACGACCCAGACATCTATGCTGACGTTGATTTTATTCAATCGGTCGATCGGAGTGTATAAAAAGCATGCCACTTCGGATCACTTCCAAGTGATCCCCACACCAACATCTTCTACATCTACAGCGTCTGCGTCTCCAACACCTTCCACATCTACAGCGTACGAAATTGGTCTCTCCCAAGCAGCTGCACAAAAAAGCCTTCAAATCGTGTTCGTAAACTTATGAAAAACACTATGCTTGCTTCTCTAGGAAGCGTTGCTGCTTTAAAGGAGAAAGCCGCTTAGCGGGGAGCCTCTCCCATTGGAAGAAGAGTGGAAAAAGAAGGTAGCTGCACCTACCAAATTGTCGGCCATACGCTCTAAAAAAGAACTCTGCACCATCTGAAGATGATATCGACTTCTACATCATCTGTTTGAAGCTCCTTCAGTCGAACTTGACCGCTGCTGATTAGCCAATTTGCCCCATGCATTTGAAGTGCGCTGTGACTGATGAATAATTTTAATAAAAAACTTTTTTTTTTGTTATTTTTGCCAAATGCTTTTAAAATTGATAAACCTCGAAATTCTTTCGAATTAGGTGCGTTTTCCTTCAACTATTCCCATTTTCCGGCTACGATTTTTGTATGCCAAAAAAGATGACTTCACAAATGTGGTCGTAAAATTTTTCTACTTGGCGGAATCTAAGACCTATAGATTTACCTCAACATGTTCCCAACTGTTGGGTGTTCTGAAAGCACTCATTGTCTTGTTGAAAAATATAATTTTCATCTGCATTATCATCCAGATAATTTAAGAAGCATCTTTCAATAGTTTAATACACATTATTAAGTTAATATGAATCGCAATAAAGCAGATGACAGACGAATTTGGAGGTGAGATGTCATAAAAAATATTATTTCACAAAAATTCGACCTCCAGTGGGATTGATTATTCGCGATGAAATTTGATAATAATGTTTTTATTGCTAAATGTGGTGGACATCTGTGTATTGGAAGTGGCAGCTTTCACAATAGCTTTTTCAATTTTTGCTGGTGAAAGTAAAAAAAGCATTTACAAAAAACGACAAATATTTAAATAAATTTAAACAATATTTTTTCAACTATCAATCAATTGATTTCGTATTCCAGATCTACGTTGTAGAAAGAAAGTTGGATGTTGGCCACAGCATATACGGTCTTCCATTTCTTTCATGAAACTCAGCTTTCACTGTGGTGTGTGTTGGATCAGCTTAACGGTTTTTTTTTCAGAACAAAGAACCAAAAAGTGTTGTTGTGGTATAAACAAAATTTAAACCGAATAATAGATAGCTGATAAGACGACCAACATATCGCAATATTTATTCTCATTTCTAGTGCCTATAATTTGAACGAAATTTTTAAAAATACATAGTGGGCTAAGCATAAAACGTTATCGTCGATATAACCTTATGTAATTCCATAATTCCATATAATTAACAATTTTCTACACTCGTTTCCAGTCAAAATCCATTATGAAAATATGTTCCATATCTTTTCAATCGTAGACATTATGACAATTTCTCTTAATAGCGCTTGCAACTGAAAATAAACTTGGTGAACGGAAAGAAAAAGTAAATTTTAATTTCAGAACATTAGCAGAAACTTATAATCATAAATCATGAATATAGAACATATATGTACATACATAATAATTTTCCAATCTATGTACGAAACGATATAAATTTATCGCTTGATAAACATAAATACAAAAAAAAAATCGGTGCGACATATTGGACGTCTTATCAGTACGGTCTTATTCAATTTAAATTTTTTTTTTTTTTTTTTACTAAAATAGTTTTTGCCCATCTACTGGAAAATCTGGTATTTATTCTCGTTTACAACGAGTGTTTTTTTCTATACAACAATCCTTTTTTATTTCCTTGGCCTGATAAAATTTTCCATTTGGAAATATTTTTTTTTTTGTTTGCTTTGTTAATGTGGGAAAACGATTGGAAAGTAATTTTTCATTTAACACTTTTGTTGTTGCCTCGTTTGTTTCGCTCTCGGATTTTTCATTTTAGAATTGTATAGGATTTGTAGTTATTTGTGGATTCAAAAATGTATTTATTTATAATATTTTTGATTCTTTGTTAATGCATGTATAATGCAAGTAAAATTTAGAAAAATAATTACAATGTCGATATTTAGTTCAGAGACTGCTGAAGCAGATTCTGTAAAATTTTGGCTGTTCCTTTTAGGTATGGCCGTGGGGCATTCCATAGAGTATGGCCTTATGGCACTCCTGAAAATCTGAATTATCAAAATCCCGACAAAAAAATCCCCACTTTTAAAATGTCAAGAATATTCATGAAAATAATAAATTATCCCACCAGCACAGCAATTGAGCAATTCCAATATTTGATAGATTACTTGAAGGGTGATTCGTATAGTCTTCTAAAGCCTTTGCCGATTATTTTGAGGCATTCTGCAAGTTATGCGCCATAGATACGACCGTAAGAAACACACCATACAGTCATTATTACTAGTTTTATGGACCATCGTACCATTCACCAGGTGGCTGCAACAAGTTTAAAAAATTGCTCGAAACTTCTGACGAAGTAAGAGGTCTAAAGGTGTTAGGCAAGGAGGCAAAATCGCGTGATATATGATTAATTTTAATGCTGGAGGAAAAATTGGATGCTGTCATTCATTATGGCCACAAACATCTTATGAAGATCATTTGTCAACATTGGAAAGCCTTTTCAAGTTCCCTCTAAATCGGTCTGATGCACTAAAACCTTTCAGCTGTCTGGCAAGAATTATAGATGTTAAGAATATGGAAAGAAGCATCATTCGCATTTGTACTCAAATGAAAGCAACAATTCAGACAAGGCGTCGGTAACGACAGCACATGCTTGTGTATCAACAAACCGCATTGGTCGAATAAAATTAGATTCAGGCTTCATGTCTAATGTGAATTACCTTGACAGCACAATCGCACTGTAGTGTATAGTATTAGTGGATCAGGTACTCAAACAACCAAGGAAAAGGTAATGATGACTCTCAAATCGCACATTGGTGGTCATTCTCAAATTAAAGTTGAAACTTTAGTAATGGCAAAATTATGCTCCAAACTATCTGCCCGTTCATTTAGTTCTCATCTTACTCTAAATGAGTAAACTTAATATTAGCAGATCCTAAGATTAATTTGGCTCAAGATATTGATATAATTGCCGGTGTAAAACACGGATTCCATGTTCTTGGAGCAATGGAGGGGAAATTTCTAAGCATGAAAGAATATAAGGAATTAGGACATATAAAAGAGGTAATATGTGATGACCTTACCAGATAAATGGGATAACCAAATTTAGAGTACTATTTAACGCGTCCGCAGAAGCGTCCAACGGTGTTTCATTGAACGATAATCTCGTGGTTGGACCTTCAGTGCAGCCAACGCTCTATGCAATAATATTACGTTTCCACTTACATAAAGTTGCAATTAGTGCTGAAATAGAAAAAAATGTACTGGCAGGTTAAGTTCAGATATACAAATTTATGAAATACCAAGCAATTGTATGGAGGAAAAACGAGAATGATCCTATGCTATGCTGTATTAGAAGCTGACAATTTTAACATATGGCACTGCAATAGCTCCGTAACTTGCAACGAGTGTTCTGAACGAGATGGCGAATAATCATTGTAACAAGTACGGTGGCAGCCGCACTGAAAAAATTTACATACGTTCATGATATTATGGCCGGCGCAGATAACGTAGATCAAACCGAAAGATTGCCGCAAGATGTGGAGCAGATTTGGATAATAATCAGAGAACAATTAGATTACCTAGAACAGATTCATATACCCAAATATTTGAAAATATTTGACCAGGGTTTCTGTGACGCCAGCGAACGATGGAAATATTACAATAAATTTATCAGACACAATTAGTAGTACCGACTCAACGACCGTGCTAGACTGGTTATCGAACGTTCCAATAAGATGGCAAACCGATAATTGGTGGCATGTTTCTACAAAGAATAATCCGGTAAACTGCGCTTCACGGTGTCTTCTATCAAATAAACTAGTCAACCATCTGGACTCTGGTGTTGTTCGCCTAATTGGTTATAATGTCATTCAGATATTTGGCCAAAACCACAAAGTAACTACACCAGTAACGAAGAGGAACGGCCATAATTTTATTTGACACTAGCAACAGAATGTCAGGATAGCAAAAATACTCTTGAGTTGATCGATAGATTTTCTAATTTCAGTAATGATTCTAACTTCACAGGAATGGTTCAGAGATTTGCAAAGAATATACGTACAGAAGCAGTGAATCGTCTTTCGGGCCAATCCAAATATTCCATATAAGAGGGGCAGAAGTTAGAAACCATTCAAAGCCTACGTGAACTTGTTCGTATGCACATTTACAAGAGCAGTACATATAGATCTAACAAGCGGCTCCCCATTTTGCAGATTTATGGGAAGCGGCAGTGCAGTCGATGAAGTATCATCTTCTGAGTGCGGCATCCGTAAAAACAAAAACTGGAGTTTTAATAATTTGGAACTTGGGCTTAGAGATTTTGGACTAGGCGGCTTGCATTTAGAAACGAGGATTTATATATCAACTTTATTTATATCAGTTTTGGCTTGCATCTGCACACGATAATTTATTCACTTTGTATTTGGACTTTGGCATTGCATTGAATGGTGAATATTCAATCAAAGTCCCCAGTACAAAATAGTATTTCAATTATAATAATCAAGCGAGTTGGATATAATTTTCTTAAGCCTCTTATTTTAGTTAATGTTGTTATAATATCTCTAAAAGGTACATGCAATATCACAAACGGAGTTAAAATTCTCAAGCGAACTTTAAATAAAAATTATAATATTTCTTTGAAAAGCTAAAAGTAGGAAAGGTATGCAATGCACTTTAAATTACTAATGAAACCGCCATAGTACTCTGCATGTTTCATTCAAATTTATCAAACATTAATGTTATATACATCAGAATGACTTAATCTCTTTTAAAGTACAGATAAAAAAAAATACTTGTTTTATGTGCAAAAGTTGCAAATTCAAATGCGAATTAACAAAATAATAAAAAATTCTATTAAGAATTCGGAAAAGCGCAACCGTACACTACCAACAAAAATGCACATAAACCAAACTCATGGCTTGTAATTCTCGCAGAAAATTTTTTTTCTGGTTTTGTTGGAAACAACTAAGAAAAGTATTTTTATAAACTTTAAAATTGATGTTTATTGCTGGCGACAGAGTTTCTGAAAAAAAAAACAAAACTAGGTTAGAATGAGAGATTTAGTGGGGTGGCGGTGGTGACAGTAAAACTATTTCAAAGTTTCACTGCCAAAAAGTTTTATTCTCGATTATGTCACTTTTGAAACATAATCGAATTAAATAGTTTGTTGGTTTATTTAATACTTCATGCACTGTATATACATTATATTACATAAAATACGATAAACAGTACAATGATTACCTGCAGGTGCGATACAATCAATGTACACAGCTAATCTGAAAACACAAGTGTTAACGATGCAATCGCGTACATCGCGTTTTAATTTAAACAAGTCACGCGACCTACGGAAACTTACCTCAAAATTAAAATGTTATGAATTTTTTCACCCCTCGTCGTACTATACACAGAAGTAATATTTAGTCATGTTCTTTGTTGATGATGGCAATGATGATAGTTTTACACACAGCACAACAACAACAACAACACAAATCAGCAAAAAGTTGCATGACTTTAGGGTATTAATTGTAAAAAAAAATCTTTCGAACTGTGTTGTTGCTTTACATGTATCGCTGTGCATTTTGGTTTGTAGTGGTTTTAAGTGGAGCTTTTACAAATATGTACACATTTTATTTTGTCTAAATACAATGTGTCAAGGAATGATTTATACTTTTTATTTAACTTTCTAGGCTAGCAAAAGTGTTTGGTGTTTGTATAGTTTTCGCACGAATGATTGCAACGAATCCATGAACTTTACATTTTTTTAAAGCGATTAACATTTATATTTGGTATAGATGGAACATAAAATGCATTTGTGTGCGCTTTATGGAAAGTTCCATTATATTTCTGATTTGTGTGCTAAGCTTCGTATATACACACTATCATCACGCAACGTAAAATTTCTTTCCATTTCACAAACCATTTCCATTTTATTTTTTTTTTGTGTACGTACAGACAGCATAATTTTTCATTTTAATTTCCCGAGTAATTGAAAACTGGAGAAAATTAAAAAAGTTAAAAGCAAATAACAGTACAAACAATATTTGAGCGAGTATTTATAAAAAGAATAAAAAAAAAGTCGTTCGGTCTCATTCTGTGTGCGCTGTATAGTTTATTAAAAACATTATTTGTATAATGTGCTTTATAAAAATCACTTTGAGATATCCAGAACTATCTCAAACTTAATATTGTAGTTGTGTAATGTTTTATTTTGTAGATTGTTGTTTCTCTAACGATTCTTCTTTTTAATTAAAACATGCATGCCAATACATGTAGGATGAATTAAAACTGAAAAAAAATCTTTGATAGTGCTATGGTTGAATGACATAATGAAAATGTCATGAACTTGATGTTATATAATATTCGTTTATACGTGTATGTAACCAAAGTACTCTGTATAATGAAGACGTTTTAATAAATGCCTAATCTCTATATTTCAAACTATAAATTTTAGTCAATAGGCAAAAGTAGCGCTTTTATTGTTTGTAGCTCAATAATTCAAAGGACTTCATTTAAATTTAGTATGGATATACATCACATTGTTTGGCATTGCTTCGCTTTGTGATATATGATGCATATACAAATGGCATTATTGTATATCGTTTTGTAAATGGAAAGCATTTCATCCTACACAAGTCCATTAATTATATTAATAAATATTCGGTTTCGGTGCCAGTTAAGATTCATAAACCGCAATGGTGGCTTCATAGCAAACTTTCAAATTCGATGCTTAAATAGCGATATGAAGCAATCATCGAAGAATTTAGCGAACACTAAAAATGGTTGCTATATGTAATTAAAGACATGAAAAGAGTTGTCGTCATGAACTCTAATTTACGAAATATGAAGATCGGTGAGGCTCATAAATGAAAGTAGAGTAATATAAAACCTTAGTCACAAATAAATAAAATGTTATCATTAATAATTTTGTTCTCGTTACGGATATAACTACTCTTCCGATTAATCGTAGAAAAATTAGAAGAATTAGAAAAATTGGGTGAACTAATTTAGTGAAAATTAAATTTAGACTAATTCTATTCTCAATCGATTTTCTCGTAAATGCTTGAACTTTTAAAATATTGGCAAACGACCGATAAATACGAAATTTAGATGTAGAGAGCCCAAAAACAGAGATTTTCGCTTTAGTTTTGGAAAAATGATCGCGATAAATTTTATTGCAATTTTAATTTAGGATCTTTCTGATCTTAATCGAGTTTTTCGAAAATAGTATACCTACATTTTAAAATATTTCCAAAAAACGAAAAAGCTCCTATGGAAGACGCCACTTTCTGTGAGCCTATTTCCATCAAAATTATTTAGGACCTCTAAATTTATAAAGCTTTAAGGAGAGTTGTTTGGTGACTTCATTTGACTGCATGACAAATCTCATGAGTGCAGCGTGAGTATATTAAATATTTTAAGTGTTTTTTAGTATCTATAATTTCTTCGAATGATTTTAGGAAGTTAATGCCTAATTATGGCATCGTATTCTGCACCATTTAGAGAGGAAAGCTTCCATTATATTAATTCCATCGTAGCAATTGATTCACAACGATTGTTTAATAACACAAAATGCGAGAATACACCAACAACATGATTGAAATGCGAACAGTTTGGAAATTCAAGGATTTACCACTAAAAATCTAGCATGTGATCTCTCACATGATATTGAGTTTATTGACATTTACTGGGCCAGTTTCATCTTTCTACCGGTTCCGTGATATCCAGATATGATAAAATGAGGTAATAAACCGATAAAATGATTAAAATTCGAACAATTTTTCTTCCCATTCCCAAATCACAGTAATATTACTTTGAATAATAATTCTATTAATTCAATAACCCAGTGCTGGAATTGTCTGAGGATCATTACAAAAACCAATGAACAAACTGTGATAAACCGTTATCTATATTTTGCTTAGTTTAAAGAACACCAGGTGTGCTTTAAGCACATTAATTGACTTGTAATATAAATTTGTCGGGAAACCTTCGGCCTTATATGCCCAAAGTGTCTATATCAACATTCATATGAACGGAAATGAACTTCGTGGACTTTTAGATACTGGAACAACTATTAGTGCTCTTGGAAATGATTCGTATGAATTAATGAAAAGTCGCAACCAAAAACTGAACCCAATTATTGCTTCAATAGAAACAGCTGGGATCTGTGTTATGGTATATTTAATATTCTAACTACATAAGAACCGAACCAACCTTATGAGGTTCCTTTCACTTCCTACACGGCAACGAGGGGTTGTTGTGGTTTAAGAGACCATTTACTAACAATATTTCTACCACAAAAGTAGAAAAAATGCACCCCCCTTTGTTTTCTACGACTAAAAAGTCGTAAACATTGTATGGGTGTCCATTAAAAATAATATTTTGTCCGAAAAGCCCAAAAAAATCTTAAACAACTTAAATTCAAGGACGATTATAAAATACTTCTTAATTAACATTCATACTTAAAAGTTATGTTTCCTATTTATAAAAAAATAAGGTAAGAAAAAAACTTCTTGGTTTACACAATGTCACTTCTGGTTATATTCTGTTGTAAGACTTCATGAGTACCTATGAGAAGTTCGAGTTGGAATACCGTAAAGGAAGCGAAAATATCGTACCAGTCGCGCGGTCACGTTTACACTTGGCTTCTATTGATTTATCTCACTTTCCTAAATTTTTTCGAAGTTTAAATACTACAATCCAAGTTTTTGGGCCCTTATTCCAGAACGCGTCAGAGATATACATCAATTTTAATCGCGGTTGATAGCTTTTCAAAATTCGTAATCGCCAAGGCTCAGATATATTGTGAGATTTCCGGAAATAGACATTTTCCTATTGTAAAGGGTTCCTGAAGTACTAATTTCTGTCAACGTTTCTCAATTTAAAGACGAGACGAGAAAAACCATTTCTTTACAGCGAAGTATTCGCCTACTGCGAACGAACGATGCGCTGGCGCTATGCACAACATTCACCAAAACATGCTGACGAAAATGCGTCAATTTAGATAAAAAGTAAAAAATACACCGAAACGGGTTTTAGTCATTTTCTCGATTTTTAAAATTCCGAAATCAAAATCTCACTTGCATAAGCCTGAATTTAAAAATCTTGCTTTTGAAACCCCGTTTTTCAAAATCACAATTTTCAAAATTCCGCATTTCAAAATCCCGCTATCCAAAATCCCGATTATAAAAATCTCGTTTTTCAAAATGGGATAGAGTCATCTGCCCGCAAATCAAAATCCCAAAATCAAAACGCCGATTTTCAAAATCGTGACTTTGAAAATTCCGGTTTTTTAAATCGGGCCACCTGAGTTCATAAAAATATTTTTAAAAATCGGGCTTTGAAAATATTTTTCTAATGAATGCAATGTGGTATCGACTTAAGATATGAAAACAAATATATTTTTAACTTAACCGAAGAATTGGCAAAGGAGATGGTGATATGCAGAACACGCATTGAGAACTGAAAAGTTGGTGAACGCGTTCTACTAAAAAAGAAAAATGTGGAAAGAAATAGCAACATTTTAAATATTGTTGATAACAAAAACAATACAGATAAAGTTGATTATTTAAAAAACATCACCCATGTTATAACGTTACATTAATAGTGCTTAATTTTATTTATTTTATCATTAAATATTTCAACAAAAACCAAACGTTCATTTTAGGACGACCAAAAATTTATTTTATATTACATACTTTCTACATATTTATACAATACAAATCCAATTTTGTAAATTAAATTTTTCAATTATTGATTGAGGAATGACCAAGTTCATTGAGTAGGCCCAATTCCAAAAGTTTTAGGAAAAAACCACATTCAAATGGAAATTATATCCGATAAACCAAATTATTTAAATCCGATAAACCAAATATAATTTAAATCCGATAAACCAAAGGTTTCAGCGAAAGCGATGTTTTGAAAGTCGGGATTTTGAAAATTGGGATTTAGAAATTCGGGATCTTGAATGTCGGGATTTTAATTATCGGGATTATGAAATTCTGTATGTTTTTGTCGCGATTTTGATAACTTTTGTAATGCGGGATTTTATACCGACCCCTTCAACTAAGTAACGCCAAATTTTTTAAATGCGCTCAAAATTCATGTTAGAATCCCAATCTAGACCAATGTATCAAATGTGGCCATTATTGCTTAAGAAATGGCCATGTTCTATCAAACATGAACAAAACGTCAAACTACAGCCAAAATTGTTGTAAGAACAAAATTTCATTAATCGAAATTTTATAAAGGGGGTGTTTTATAATAGGGTGAAAAAGAGTATTTTAAAATGTGGGCTTTTGAAAAACGGGATTTTCGGGGTCCTCAACCCAAATCCGCACACAAAACTTAGGAATACCATCGTATTCGCGAATATTTTATTACCAAAATGGTGTTTTTGACGGTTACCCGAATTAAGAAAAGTTGAGTTAAGAAAAGTGTTTTTTCTGAATTTAAATAAGTGTTTTTAATTCATTATGAAAATGATTTAAGAAATGAAATAATAAAAGTTGATTTAATATGTGCACTTCTTAATTCATTTTCAAAATATTTCAAGAAAAGTAAAAAAAAAACTGGAATAAAATATGTTTTTTTTCTAAAATTATTTTGGAAATAATTTTAGAAAAGTATTCAAAAAATATGTAATTAAATTTTTCCCGGAAAATTTTGAAATTTTTTCAATTTTTTTTTACTTAGTTTAAAATTAAAATAAATAAGTCATTTTGAAAATGAAATAAAATGTGTATTTAAAATCGAAATAAAACGTAAAAATGTACTAACCCGAACTAGTAAAATCCGATTATTCGGCATCCAATTATCCGGAACATTAGTTAACCGGAATTTTAATTTTGAGGTAGTTTTTTTTGCTTTTTCTTTTTCGTAATATGCATTTTTTAATTCATTTTCAAATTTGTAATTGTTTTTTGCACATTTTCATTAATGTTTTTTTTTTAATTATTAAATTTTATTTATTTATTTATATTACGCCTCAGTTTTGCACCCATTTAGTAATTTACATTGCATAATAAAATATTTTGATTAGACGGCGTAATCAAGTCATGAAAGAAATGAAAGCATTAGTTGAAAATTTTGAATGTCTTAAATTTTCATATTACAGTAAAAGCCCGATTATCCTATCCGACATCCAATTAACTGGAACACTCAGTTAACCGGGAGTTTTTTTGCTTTTTTCTCTTTCTTTTCTCTTTCATATTCATTTTTAAATTCATTTTGAAAGTTGCAATTGTTTTTTGCACATTTTTACTAAAGAAAGTATTACTTGAAAATTTTGCATGATTTTAATTTTCATATTACAGTAAAAGTCCGATTATCCGGCATCCAATTAACCGGCACACTCAGTTAACTGGAATTTTAATTTTGAGGAAGTTTTTTTTGCTTTTTTCTTTCATATGCATTTTTTAATTCATTTTCAAATTTGCAATTGTTTTTTGTACATTTTATTAATGAAAGGATTAGTTGAAAATTTTGAATGACTTTAATTTTTATATTACAGTAAAAGCCCGATTAACCTGAACACGCAGTTAACCGGAATTTTAATTTCTAGGATTTTTTTTTCCTTTTTTTTCACAAGGGATTTTTTTTCATTATTCGGGGATTCACAGACAATATACTTCCCTTTACTTTTTTCTGTTTTATGCATTATTCTATTTGAATTGAATGTGTAATGTCCTATTACGGTTAGGTTAGTGAAATATTGAATATATTATTAAATTTTGGGTACTCGTATGGGTGTACTCATATACATAATATTTATGTACTTATTATTTACAATAAATTCAATGAGCTGATGTATAAAAAATGTTTTCTGATACATAATTTGAAAATAAATAGACGAGAATCCTAAAATATCAAGCAAAATTCTTGTAAAATTTCTAGTTTTAATGAAACATTCAATTATCCGGAATGCTCTCATCCCCAACCATTCCGGATGACAGGGCTTTTTGTAAAGTATATTTTCTCTGAATTCTCGAATAATAAAAAAAATATTTTCAATTTTGAAAGAGAACTTTCCCTTGCAAAAAAATTCCTAAATAATAAAATTCCGGTTAACTGAGTGTTCCGGTTAATTGGATGCAGGATAATCGGGCTTTTACTGTAATATGAAAATTACAGGACTACCGGACAGTGGCGTAGTAGTTAAAGCTTCGCACTTGGACCGGGGGGCACTGGGTACGAATCCCACCAGAGGCAGGATGCAAAGCAAATTTTCGTCGTCAATTACGGTCGGTGATGTTAATAAACACAACTATGGTATACTGTAGTGCAATTCATAAAAACATTTATGTTAAATAAAAAAAAAAAATTTACAAAATATACCATAAAACAACAAAAATTTCTTCGACACATTCAACCCTTTAACATTTGGCTCTTCCACATTCGACCCTTCGACATTCGGCCCTTTGAAATTCGGCCCTTTGTTCTCATTCCTGAAAACAACCCTAATGTTGATTGAACCCTTTGGTTTTGTATTGTAGCGCTTTTCTGAATTCACATCGGTTTCAATCGGATTAGGCAAACAAGACCGAATGACCGAAATTGTTGATAGTTCGCAAATCAAATTCGACAACCGACTTAAACCAGTTTACTCGTGACCAATATTTCACTCACGAAATCAACATGTACATTAATCCACACTAATATTTCGCTATAGAAAAATTATTTCTACGTCCTGCAGCTATCGGTATCGGTGTTGCGGGTCTACGCGTAATTTAGAATTTTCCACATGTTGGTGTCGAAAATATCGTAGACAATTCATTTTGGAGCAGACACGGTCGGCAATTCGTAGGGTATGTAGAATATTCGCAGACAATATAGGTTACTGCTTTTTTGTTGTTTTCCCCATTGTTTTTCTGTTTGGATTTGCCATCTCACAGTTTTTCAGTTCAAATTGCGAATTTCCAACATCGTGTAAAGTTTGAATTCAATGTTTAGAAAATAAATAGGTGATAAGGGTGAATATTTAAAAAAATTGAAGATGTTTACAAATGTTCTTTTTTTTTGTAAGGGAATGTGTTTTTTCATTCAAACTACTGCTACATATTGCAAGCATTAGAAGAAGTTTATTATGCAATAATCAAAGTGTCAACTACCACCTGCGGAAAACAGAATACTGCCAGATAAAAACCGCCTCCGGTGCTTCAACTTGTAACTATAAATTTCATATTTTTACGGTAAAATTTAGTAGACTGTTCAGCTTGGACCAGTGGCACTATTCTGGTAATTTCCCGGGAATGGAGGATTAGGAAAAGAATTTATATGTAATTTCTATTTAAACATTTTTTTCTAGAATACTGAGGTAAAAAGCTAGTGTTAATTTTTTGAAAACAAAATTAAATTGGGAATAATTATTCCCTATTTAATTGGGTGTGGAAAAATTATTCCCAATTTACATTAAACTTTCCTTCTCAGCAGGCCGGAAAAAAATTTGAACAGAAATTACCAAAGAAAGAGACCAAATAAAATGTAGTTACAAATATCAATCATCTCTAATCATAACACAGTACGACGCTAGGTTCGCGGCTATGAAATAAATTTTTAATTGTCTACATATACATTCTCTACATATGTAGAATATTAATTTTCTGCGCTATGTATAGATAATACGGCACAACACTGATTGATATTCGAAGCCTTTATCTCCGATCCAAACACCAAAACTTTAACCAATTGATGATAAGCCATTTGTTCGGTGACACAGCAGAACCAGAATATAAAATTTGATAAAGTAAAATATTATCGATTCGTTTTATCATTTATACCAAAATCATAGTCTATTCACTCGCATAATCAAACCGTACTAGATATGTTCACAGCCCATAATAATAATATCATTTATTATATTATGTCTTTATTATATAGACAAAATCCAATTACATAGACTTGGAACTATATCTAGCTAAGCATAACAAAAAATGTATCTAATTAATTCAAAACTAATCTCCTATTCCATTTATAATATTTTTCTATTTCTTATCTTTCCAGATCAGGTGAGCCATCTTGAGTATTGAAATGGAAATCTTCCAACAACATTGTATATATTTAACGAGGCAGCTAAGTGTTTTTTTTATCTTATTAAATTACAATGTTAAATCACATCAGTTATAACGATACCAGGCAATAGTAAGACAAGCAGTCTGCTGTAATTATATATCTTTATAACACGCAAACAAAATCCTAGAAAAATAATACCAAAAACAAAAATAAGTTTTGATTATAATTTTTATTATTTAACATAATTAGCTGAATTAATAATGTAAATTGGAGTTATGGAAAATTATTTTTATTTATTCAAATTTGGTATTTTCCAAAAATGAAATACAAAGTAGGAAAAATTTGTGTTCGTTTCGAGATAAAAATTAGGCGAAATGGGATTTTCGAGATGTACGCGTGTACGCGCATCCAACCCTTATAAACATCGCGTTATTTTAATTAATTCGTTTTACATAATTTTATCAGGCATTTAAAAAACAATTCTATGTATTACGTAAACTCATATATATATATATATAAACTTGAGTGTTTAAGATTAAAAAATCTTAAATTTAATTAGTGCCATCATCTGTACATTAACCAGATATGTATGTTATACAGTGAGAACGGAACAGACATCCTGATTGAATTCCATATACTTATGTATGGAACAATAGAGATTCATTAATATTTTATTACTTTACACATCATAATTAAATATTTCTCATCTTCATAACCCCTCCCCTATCTGCAAATTCAGGCGTCTTATTGTATTTTATATGTAGACGATTTTTATTGGTGTGCTCTTGTCTGAATGAGTGTTTGTGTCTTTGTATGTATTTTCTAGGAAATTAATTATTTTATATGATGTTAAGATTAGGGCAGAATATTATTTTTAATTAAGGAACTATTATTCAAGTGTAGAGCTACATTCCTCTCCATATATACTCTTAAATTAATTTACAATGCCTGTTGCGATGAATGAGTTGTGTGGTTCTTGCTTTAATTGTTCTATGTTATAGGAGCTTTAATGATTTAATTAGGTTTGGTGTTTGAAAAATGAAAATGATAATCATTTTTGTAGCAGGATGTGATTTAGTATATCGTTTGTATTCGACCACGTGTTAATTGCTTATTGATATACGGAGAAAGGGATCTTTAATGGTAAAATTTAAAGTTTAAGGTCAATCCCTGTCATTTCTATGAAATTTATTTATTTTATCTTTATTACATTTTATTTTACATTAATATTTTGAAGTTTTGAAAACCTGGCAGTAATTTGGTTTTACAAGTAACATTCTTATGTATACTAAATAAAACAGGCGTACAATATTTCGGTAACTCCAAGCACAGCAGCTCAAATATTTGCGAATTGTTATTGACGCCGTCCTGTGGAAACAAAAGCCTTGCTCCTCAGTCGTAAGGAACAGTGCCTTACTCATTTTCGAATAAAAAAGGCTATATCGTGTCTCACAACAAGAAAAAAATAACAAGCAAAAAAAATAGTTTTCTCTATCAAAAAAAAACTAACTAAAATTATAAACTGAAATAGTATAATATTTATTTTTAAAAAAATGCGAAAAGAAATATTAAAAAAAATATAATAAACAAATTTATTAACATAACAATTTTGAATGTATAATCTATGGTTCTTAATTCCGCGAGCTCTGATTAGTTTAGATTGTAATTCTCATCTGGATCTTCGCACCCCTATGGTGGAGGAATAAAATAAACAAAAAAAAATTAGAACCGTCATAGCCATAATAAAAAAAATAACTTGTTATTTGAGAAAACTTGACAACCGATACAAATTATTCCAAAACAAATTTAAAAAGAACTGTATGTGTTTTATTTTTTTAATTCGGCGCCACGACATTGACACACCACCGTTCCGGCTAAGCTCCAGTAGCAATCCGATCTGCTGTTGAAAATGTTTTGAAAAAAAAAATTATCTACATCTACTATGGCATTCGTAATGTTCTACTATGGCATTCGTAATGTAAATAATGTTATTCACACCAACCTGGCTTTGTAATATTAGTAGTACAAATTAACGTGGTCTTTTTTTTAATTTTAAAAATGCGTCTATTTTAAAATAAAATGAATGAACAGATTAAATAAAATATTGTTCGTCGCTGCTTATGACTTTTGCTCAGGCAATTTTCGAATCCCATCTCGAAAAAACGTTTCGTCTTATTTAATCGCCCTGCCACGTCTCTTAGTTTCACTTCATAAGGGACCCAATCGCCTCCTTTTGAATCATGCCCATAGATTTCAATCATACGGAAATTGTTTGTTGTCACCCTCAATGTATCGACAAATTTTTTGACCGTCCTAAGCAAGGCTTATCTTCAACAGTGAAATCATCATTTTTGAAGCGTTAAAACCATTCTCTACATGATTTATCGGTTGGAGCGTTATCACCGTAAACTTCCACAAGCATTCCATGTGCTTCAGATTCCAATTAAAACAAAAAGCTAACACTTCCCGCAAATGCTGTTTAGTTATAACAAAATCCGACATATTCAACACGGATATCGGCTGTCACTATAAAAAATTTATTATAGTCAGAGCCACTTTTGAAAATGGACCGAAATAATTTGTAATCCCAATATATTACATACCACTCGATCCAAAAATTACTGGACAGCTTAATGAGATTTCCTGCATCGCCTTCCAATTTTATATGTCTATAAGCGTATTGACTCGTATATGTTGTGTTTGTTAGTTTCTTCACGGCCTCTGCCCAATTCCATGCGGTGTGGTCGACTTCTGGTGTGCGAGTACGCTCCGTTGTTATCCCATCCAGTAGCAAAATCCAAGAAAGTCAACATTTTTAATGAATGCTGTTTATATAAAGTTCGGGTCTAGGCACGTAGATATAACTAAATCGCTGGATATTTCGGGAGTAATTTCCGCCCAAGCTTTTCTCAGCACATCCTTAAGTGTTTCCTTGTTGGAGATCCTATATTTTCGTAATCTCCGTTCTATTTCATCCCAAATATGTTCAATTGGATTCAAATCTGGTGACTGGGGTGGGGAATGAAGCTGTTTGGGTACATTATAAAGTAGCCATTCCTTTACATCATAAGCTGTATGTTTAGGATCATTATTATGTTGAAAGACCAAGAACTTTCGAGTCCTAACCTTTCAACAGATGTCTTCAAATTTTCTTTCAATATGGTCAAATGCTGAAATCGATCCATAATTGTATGAATGAATACTAAATTACCAACCCCAGCCGAGGCAAGCACGCCCCAAACAACAACACTACCTCCTTTATGTTTAGTGGTATGTATTATATTTTTATTTTACAAAGTAGTGTTCGCTTTAAGCCATATTGTCCGCCTACCATATGATCTAGATATGTTGGATTTATTTTCGTCACTAAATAAAAAAGTATTCCAGGATCCGATGTCCTCATTAAAATGTCTTCTAGTGAAGTTAAACCTGAATTCTTTGTTCTTGGTAGAAATTAGCAGTTTTTTCGTCGAATCCTGCTATCATATCCAGACCGTTTGAGTACTCTACCAATAGTTTTTGAACTAACGTCCTTTCCTGATGTATTGGCGGTCCGACTGACCAATTTTGTGCATCCTATTGCTGGATTTTGTACAACTATTTTCAAAATTGACCGAACATCTCTTCTGGATACCTTCTTTGGGCGGCCCTTAGACCTTCGCTCTTCTATTTTTTAATTATTGTTTGGACAGTAGCACAGCACGATTGAGTTTCACAGTTTCAGCAATTTCTCAAAATGATTTTTTTCTTTTCTTAATTGAAAATACTAAATTCCGAATACGGGCACAAATTTCTTTACGCGGTACCATATTTTAATGAATTTTCCACTCACCAAAATCTTCAAATATTTGGTAGATCCAGAATTCATCCTTTTTAATATCACGATTATGTGAGCAAACAAACCGTAATGGTCTTTCGTTTATATGATTTTATGTTTAGTATTTTACGGAAAAACTCGGCAGGTTTACTTGTCATCAAACGGAAATATCACGAGATGCCCTTGTGGTTAAGCATGGCCAAAACGAGAGAAATTTGCTTAATTCGTAAGAACGAATAAGTCAATATTTTTCCCAATTAATACGAAATTGTGTAGTGGATGCTAAAGAGCAGTGTGTTGGGCGTTTCGCGCTCGTGTTTCGACCACTGGTGTATTTTTTTTATAATTCGTAAAAAAAATTTAATTTATAGTTTTTTAATTTCAATTCTTAAGTTAAAAAAATAATTTAAGAATAAAGGAAATTTTCCTTTATTCCCAATTTTTTTTAGGAATAAAGCAAAGAAAAGCAAAAACAAAAAAAAAAATTAAAATTGGTAGTTTACGCGCCCTATAACTTAAATAGTGGTAAACGGATTGTTTACTATCAGTTTTTAGGAGGGAAAGCTAAATTTTTCCGGAAAAATTTTCACTTTTTTAATTTTTTCAATATTTTTTTTTTTATTTTTATTAATAAAAATTGCTTCGTCAACCTAGCAGACACAAATCAGAGCTTCTATCGCTCTCTTCGCTTCTTCTAATAGTGTCACAAATGTTAAAAAATTCAAGTTTTGTGTTAAGTTTTATTTATAATTTTAAACTAAGTAAAAAAAAATTGAAATAAATTGAAAAATTCAAAATTTTCTTGGAAAAATTGCAAAATTTCCCCGGAAAAATTACTTGTACTGTCGAAAAACTGTACGAAATCCTAATACCAAAATTTTTATAAAAACTACACATTTGTACGTATTTTATATAAAATAATACGTAATTTTCTTTTAAGTGAAAGTTTTCCCGGAAAATGAGGTAATATCATTTAAAGTAATATTTTGTACGAAAAACCGAAAAAAATCTTGAACAGACTAGCTTAAGTTGCATTGCAACACGACCAAGTCACCAGCATAGCTTTTAGCAGAAAAGCTAGATTGCTGCAGCTTAAAATATATTTCATCAATAACCAAGAGTCACAAGAAAAAGGTGCCAAAACACCTTCTTGGTGGTAACCTTACGGTTATAAGAACAGAACCGAAGTAAGTGGAAAGCCACGCTTTACTTAAGCAGCAATAAATCAATCCAAACCACCTGATTTGAATGGTGGAATGAGGAATAAACTCTAACGGAAAATCTCGAGTGACAAGCCTAGGCTAAATCACAATCGGGTGGATTCAAAGTACTATTAAATTACTCGGAAACAACAAAATCAAGAATGATAATATTGCAACGGCAAAAATGAACAGAAAGCAATAATGTGACAATTTCCTTATCGGAAGAGGTTAGCCTGCTATCAGCATGCAGTACGCCAAATCTACAAGAACCATTTTTAGCCAGAGACCTGCTAAGTCTGGGTCTATCGCGACAAGATCTTCAACGAGTCTTTTTGAGATGTTAAAAAATTATCCCAATCAACCTGAAGTATGAATTTTGTGGCTCTATTTATGAGTCTAGTAGCAATTTACATTAGTTTTTTTTAGATCAGAACACCAAAAAACTTTATTCTGAGTTTTTGGTTTGCAATAAGAAGAGATGATTACATCACCCAAAGAAATCGTCGAAAGTACCAGATCAAGAGATAATTACTCCCACTTGCACAAAACATGGTAAAAAAAAACTGTTCTGCCAAAGGGGAAATCAAATCATAAGATGACGATTCAAGAGTGAAGAGCACTGAGCTGTTGAGGTGAATTTACGAATGAGAAATAAAATAAAAGCTCTAACCTTAACGTCGGGCTCTTTATAAAGAATTCTGCCAACATTTTGATTTAATTCAGAAACCACACCATCGAAAATATATGGTTGCTGAACTAAACAGTCAGTAAATGTGAACAATCCTTTATGTACGTAACAAAATTCAATTGTACCTTTTTCGTGTTCAATCAATTATTTTTCTGGGCTGTACGCTTGATGATTTTATTTAGCCTCTGTTGACATTTTATATAAGTCAATTTTAAATATTATCAACTAAAGTCTAGAACAAAATTATTTAGGGCCGTATCGACAGACGTGACTACGATTTTTAGCCGTAGTCGCGAATTTTTCGAAAATGATATTCGGAAACATTATTTTTAAACGCGGCTAAAATCGCCAATTAATGCGCGAATTCGTTGTTATTTTTAAACGCAACCACGCAACTAAAAGTACAACTTTTCGAAAACAAGAAACCAACATAATAAAAAAGATTCAACTATCTGTCAAAACAAAACCAATTATTTAGATTCAATTAAGTTTTCTATAGAAATACCAGTACCATTTTTGGGGAAGTACAATTTTTTATTAGGAGTAGTCAGATTACGATAAAGTTGAAAACTGAAATTCCTTATTAATTTTTAAAAAATAGAATACGATATCCTTTTTCCAGCCCGCGATTCCAATTGTGTACGTAAATATCGTATGCGAAAGAGAATTGGGGGGGGGGGGGGGGGGGGGGGGTAATATACGAGAAGATATTGATAAGCAATAAGTACGCACTAAAAGAACCATGCTATACATTTCTTTTTTTTTTAATTATAAAATCACTAGTACTATGATGTGAATGAAATAATAGCTTTTCAAATGAAACACAACAAATAAATTACGTATTTGACAATTAATAATGTTGTGTTATATATGTACATATGTATTAAACAAATTATGATCGAAATTCGGAATAAAAAATTCGGTGTCAAACGTCAGTTGTAATCGCGGTTAAAACCATCAATATCCACGATTTTTATCCCGGCTACTTATTAAATCCCGGCTTCACATTAACGTTTTATCCTGGTCTAAAAATAATAAAAGAATGGCTTTAGTCGCAAATGCGATTTTAGCTTCGTCTGTCGATACGACCCTTAGTTAATCCGCTAAATAAAATAATACCCCTTAAACGGACGACAAAAGTACGTTTGTACCTATTTATATTTTCTGTGAAAACTAAGCGATGCCAGCCAAGAAATAGAGAAATGAAACAAATAAAATAAAAAAACCTATTTACGATCAAAACTATTTTAATTTCAATTTAAAGTGAACAATGATTTCATTTTGCAAATGTCTCTGCGTGTTCGTTACAAATTGGCCGTTTGCAGATTGAGCAGCATTTTCGAGTTTTTTTTTTTTTTGAAATGATGAAGTCGACCGACAAATAAAGCTGCGGAAGTGTTATGTTGCAATCAACGACGAAATTGTGTTCGACTAAGTGGCAACACTTAAAATTTATGTGACATTATAGCCAAAAATATGAAGAACATTTTATCGGAAAGTTAAAAAATAAATCGCATTGCAAAAGCTTAAGATTAGCAATAGATATAAAAAATAAATTCACGACGGTTGGTGAATATCAAAATAGTCGTGTGAGTTTCCCTTAAATTAAATACGAACTGAACAAAGAATACAACCACTTGAAAAAATACCAATTTATTTAATTAGGAACTTAGCCTTGGAGTAATGAAAACATTACTGCAAAATATATGTAAGTATGTAAGGCACGGGTCCTTCTCCAAAAATCGCTATAGACAGGAATTTTTCCGTTCATCAGCAGGTCAATTCTGGCTTTCCTATAGGAACAAAGGAAAATATTTACATAGCGTTGTTTTTTAAATATCGTTTACCGGCCTACTGAGCATTCATGTTTGATCTAAATTTTTATAATTTAAAAAAATTTTTTCAGTATCGAAATTGGATAGGAAAAATGTTCCCAATTTAATTTTGTTTTTGAAAAATTTACACCAATTGTTTACCATAGTATATCAGGTAAAAAAATTTTACGACAAAAATACTATGAAAATATTTCTCCTAATTCCTTTTTTCTATACAAAAAATCAGAATCGACCTGCAGGAAAGAACCTTTTATTGGCCCTATTCATAAGAAAGGCAGCTAATCGGAAACAGTAATATTTATAGCCCAATTGCAAATCTATCTTCGGCTGGGATGTTCTAACATCACCATGTTTCGATAATTTATCGAAGTTTATTTCACGTTTCTGTAGAATAAAATTTGTCTCTGTTTCATTTTTTATATCATTTACCAGCCTGCTAGATTGCAACATTGTGATGTTTGTACTGCTTTTATATCACCAAATAATTTATTTTCGATTCTAGAACGAAACTAAATGAAATAAATATTTTTGAAATATATTCGAATAGGCTTTGACGTCAAACGTGAGAAGTCAAATCAATTCTAGCAGAAAGAGACGTATAGACTTCGATAAAATATCGAAAAATGATGCTGTTAGAATATCCCAGCCCTGCATTCTAAAATTGTACGAACGCATCATTATGAGTCACTTTACTTTCATTGTAAATCTTTGTTTTCGCTTTGTCAATGATTTTTTTCGAAAGTTGTTTCTTTGAAACATCTGGAGTGGCGCCCAGGGTGGGACCTGTTCTCTTCATTCTATCTATGAACGGAGCTGCTGGTTTATGAAGAATTCGTCCATCTTAGTATACACCGACGAAATGACGATTTATAGATTCACCTCAACTCCAACTGACCCCAGAATTTATAACAAACCGTCTTGAACAGCGTTGCTGTATGGTGTATGGAAAACAACCTAGAGTGGAACGTGAGCAAATGCTGATTACGGATTTATTGTGTCAGCAACAATGCCACAGTTTTATGAAACAACTCAACTAAAGAATGTTCAAGATTTGAGTGTTACTTATGAACCGAATTTTTAGAGATCATATCTGATTTGTAATGAAGGTTATGAACACAACGTTTGTTCATCAGTTCTGGCGGTATTGATTCTTCTTCTTTTTTACACTACTGAAGCGCTAAGCTTTTAATCTTTAAACATATTTTTTAATTGTTTAAACTTTAAATTACAACTTTTATTTTTAGAATTCTTAATTCCGAATTTATTTTACTTTGCACATATTTCAACTGCTTGCACTAAGTAGATCAAACTGATATTTTTTCTCATCTTCTGGCCCGCAGACTAAAACTATTCGTTAACCATTTATAATTTTTTTTTTGAAAAGTTCGTCGTCATTCTCTTAATTTTTCAGTTCAGCTGAAGGACTGAACTACGTGCGGTCAGCAGCTCGATTCTGGTTGCTCCTATAGGAAAAGGAATTAGGAAAAATATTTTCATAGTATTTTTGTCAAAAATATCAATTTCTGGCCTACTGAGAAATCGTGTTTGAACTAAAATTTTATAATTTAGGAAATATTTTTTCCGTATCAAGATAGGATAGGAAAAATATTCCCAATTTAATTTTGTTTTTGAAAAAAATTACACTAACTGTATACCATAGTATGCCATAAAAAACATTTTTGTGACAAAAATACTATGAAAATATTTTTCCTAATTCCTTTTCCTATAGGAAAAATCAGAATCGAGCTGCAGTGAGGAATAATTGGTCGTTGGGAATTATAATTATTATGATATTGATAAATTCATTTAAACCTTAGAAACAAAATCTAATAATCATATACATACAATCGTTTGATCCCCTTTAAGATAAAATGCCTTTAAAATAATGAAGCATTACCGTCAGCAACCATCGTTTAGTTGTATAATAAATATTCAAAATTTTATAATACGGTTTTAGAGGTAAAATGTAAATACTAAAATCTAAATTTTTTTCGTGTACTAGGAATTTTCCAAGGTTATTCCCAGCAACACTAACAAGAAGAGAGAGAGAGTGCACACACACACACAAAAAATTCCAACTCAAGAAAAAAAAACAAGAGATTAAAATTGGTTTGGATAAAAAAGCTTTTATATATATTTTGTGTGTGATATTTGAGATGAAAAATATGAAAAGTGAAAAAGCTCGAAAATTTAATTTATTTTTACTGTAGATTTTTATAAATTATCCAATTTTGTATATATATATATTTACATTGGTCTAACGTTTTATTTTTGTTGTTGTTGTTATTTGCCCTCATTTCAAAAATTTTAAAGAAATTTTTTTGTAATTAAATTTTCTGAAAATTCTTTGCTTTTATCAAATATTATCATTTATGCTCTAATTATTTTTCTTAAGTACACATTTAATATTGTTGCGAGCTTAAAATGTAATGAAAACCATTATAGCATGACAAACCTGCTCTGAAACAAAATCAATATGGTAAATTTATATAAAATAACAACACTGCGAATTTTTGTCACGTCCAGTACAAGATTTTTTTTTGTGTTTGTTTCCCGTTTTACCGCCCCCCCCCCCCCCCCCCCCCCAAAAAAAAGGATTAATATTATATTGTTTGCACATTTTTGGAATATTTTTATTTGTATGTACGACGAGTTTATATTGCGCTGTAATCCGCTTACCTAAATTTATTGCGAAATGCTAAAATTATATGAATAAAAGGATTCGATGTAGAAAATGAGGAAATAAGTAAAAAGTATATTTTGAAAATGTTAACATTAAAAGCTTATTACAAAGTGGAAAAGTAAAAATTAAATTTTTGATGCTTAATGTTTAATAGATTAACATTTTAAGCGTCATTCAAGTTAAATTAACATTACTCATATTTTTAATTGGTACAGAGCATGTCACTAGAAATATTTAAGGCTGATATAAAGGTAAAGGTGACCACAATAATCAAATTTAATTTAATCGGTTTGCTCAATAATGTAGATTAGTCCTAAAATATAACATTGCTATGTATATCCAGAACAAATTTATGGGTAATGCAAATAAGAATAATTTATTTTGTTACTTTGACGAACCGCCGATATACCTTCGAAATATCATCTGTTACGTCAGCACAAAAATGAAAGTAGATTATCTTTTTTGATGAGAATTAATCAATTTCTGTTCCACTCAAAATATTATTCCTGTTAATAGGCGTTGATCAATTAGGGATTATTCTCAAAGAGTTTCCTAAGTTCCTATAAATGACACTCTTATTAACCTTTTAGCACAAGTCAGTAAAATCCTCTTATTAATACTGTTTTGATTAGTTTAAGTTTTCAATTAGCCTAGTTGTGCAAGAAATCGCAACTAACTACCTTTTAAATTAATATCTGCGGTGAAAAATCTCCCTCGACTCGATTTGAATTTCAAGGAACTGTTAATGGTATTAGCTGTGCGCAACATATCGAAAAACCTGTCTATGTTTATATTTGCTCAAAGATGTCATTCATTGGGATCGTACACTCGCTGAAGTTGCGTATCAAATTCGATCACTTTTTGCCATCATCATTTCAACGTGTTTTGGCGTTGAGACGTTGACTTCTATAGCGGATTTGTGTCTGATGATGTCCGGCAAGATGTTGCACAAATTAGGGATGCCAGCGCCGAGTCGTCCCATGCACGATGTATTCAATCGAGAATTTGAACGAGAACGGCAATACGATTGAGTTGCCTTGAGTCAATTAGTACGAACAAAAGTCCAACTTTCGAATGAGCAGCAGAAAAACGCGTATAACACATTGATGATAGCAGCCAACGGCGACTATGGAGGAATCTTCTTCCTGGATACAACTGGCGTAACTGGCAAACGTTTCTAATTTCATTATCATCATCTGGAATTGATGCCTTGTTAAAAACAGGACGAATAGCACATCCTGCACTCAAACTGCCACTGAATTTGCAAACGATAGATGAACCGACGTGCTTCATTTCCAGAAAATCAGCAATGACGAAAGCACTACAGACTTGCAAAATTGTTTGGGATGGGTGTAGGATGGCGCACAAACCAGCATTGGAGGCGCTCAATCGAACGTTGAAAGATTTGTGATACAATCAGGACCTCTTTGGAGGTACGATCATTCTGCTGGCCGGTTAACAACGAATATGCAAGTCTCGTTACAAAATGACGAATCGGCGGACGTGTTTTCAAAGCAATTGTGTATTACACATTGGTCATCGCCAATCGTGAATTGCAGTGTTTTCCTCAGAAACAGTTGTACGCGGCGCGCTCGAGAGTCACTAAACCTTCAGCGCTGTTCGTTTTCTCTGTGGTCAGCAAGGTAAACATTTCGTTTATCATCAAGCGTTGCGATGAACGCATTATTAATTCGCTGCAGAGATTGTTAGATTTGACAACTCACGATTCCTTTCAGAAAGGTTATTTAAAATCTTTAGATTATATTAATAAACCACCAACAATAGAAGGATTAATTACAGTTATTGATTTTACAAAATTATAAAGTAAAACAATAATCTGGCAAATACAATGGGCTTTGGCACTTCTAACTCCACTCTTAAGTCAAAATCATTGTGGTCTTTGGGCTCCATACAAATTTTTTCTAAAATTTCAATTTTTTGTTAATTTTTTCCCGGGAATTAGTTTAGGAAGAGATCATATGAAATCAGTGACTTGTTCGAATCTGAAAGGTGCATCCCTCGAATCAAGATGCCCATTCCGTTGCATTCCTGGGTCAAGAGGCCATTCAGTTTTCAAACATCGAATATTTATCTGACACACTCCTTGGGAATTTTAAATTAATAATTGAAATTTCCACGGAAAAATATTAGAAGGGATAGAGAACAATTGGCACTCCTTCAAATTAATTTTTTATCCATTACCCCGCACGCGGGAGCCGGGTGGCGGGCCATTCTACAAAAAAAAAAATTGAAATTCGAAAGATTGTCCAAAAATTTTAATAATTGTATTTTAGTAATTGTCTCATTCAGACACCACCACAGATAGTAATTAGTGGACAAAAACAATACTGCAACAGCTCGATGCTTAAGCGGTTGCATGTTGATCAGTTTCAAACGATCACGATAAGGCGGCAAATGCATGTTCACCCATGGCATCCCCGTACAGCAAAATGGAGGAATCTGCGTCCCATTGCTCCAATTCTCTTCGTAACAGGCCTTCGTAACATCAGGATAAACAAAATTCTCTTGGTGGAACACTTGATACATATTCCTACATATGAGCTCGCTCATCATAGAAATTAAACTGGAAACCAAGAGCTCGTTGTCCAAATAAGATAATTTTATGGGAAATGCTGCCGAATGCCTCATGGTGTCCAAGGCATATGATGTAAATTATGTTAGATTGGTGGTGGTGGAACTTCCTTGTTTACAATAATCCGTTGCCTTTGAATGTATTTTGTATATCTCACTGAGTCATACAAAATACATTCAAATTGTTTTGGGATACACGACCGTTTTGCATTTTATATGTAGCTACAGCTATCTGATTTACAGCCCTTCTCATGGATCACGACGACTTTCTTATGAACGACATTAAAATCTGAAATACTCGTTGTTGTTAAATCATTGTTTAAGTTTGCCTCCGTAAGTGCAAACACGACAAATGGAAGATCCTGAGTTCTTAAGAAAATATTACAGGTTTTTATACGTTTTGGTAGTAAAGAGACAGGCACTTAAGTGTTTTGATGCTGAATTAGAAATATTATTACCTGATGATTTCTTGTCATGTAGTATATCCTTAGTTCAAAGTGATTCCAATTTCTCCCGTGCACCGCCTGGTAATTCAGCTAGTTTTAAATAAAATCTTTCTAAACTATAGTCATATCGGTTTTAATTTACAGCATCTAATGACATATCCAATGAAATTGTGGAAAATAATTTTAAACGACCACAGTGTTTACGAAATCATGTAAATAAAATTTTAAATATCGCGTATGTGCGCATATTTTCGTAATCCTTGCTCAAGCTGAAGCGCTTAAAGTGGCATTTTCCGTTATGACTACGTTACATTGGAATGGAGCAGGTATAATTTAGTTTTACCATGTCCAACCTGCATACGAGTCGTTATTTTAATTCGCTTGTTACTTAGAGAGATGTCAATCTAGATTGCCAGGTTTACTGACATCAATTTAAGCAAACGAGCGTGCATCACTCACTCAAACGAAGGTGGCCGTGCAATTATACGAAATATTGTCAAACTTGGGGGTTACGGGGGGGGGGGGGGGGGGGAGTTAAGTTATGCAGGTTCAATAAACATCTGTGGGAACATTTTATTCTAAAGCTTATTGGTATTTAGTATGGCTATTATTGAAAAGTTGAGCTTAGTTTGGTCCTTTTCTCGAAATTTTCTATATATACATATTGTTATTCGCTATCAAATTCGGCAAAGTTATGCAAGCTGAATCGGAGTATACAAGCCTAGTTATTTTATTTTAGTATCAAGATGACCTGGCCATTATTAATAAAACTAAAATTTCTAATTTCATACTTCGCATATCTAATATTGCTTAATACTCAGTTGACTGCCAATTCTAACATTCGGAATTCTGTTAAATAAAAATGACACAATCCAGTCTTAAAAAATCTGCGAGAGCCATAGCTCTGCAAGTTATATAGTAACAGTAGATGTTCCACTGTGCCAAATGCTTTCGAATTATCAATTATCAACGAATAAGCTTGAATAATACTTTTGCCTGACTTATCCCAAAGTTTAGAAATTTGAAAAATTCGATCATGGCGTCTTCGTACTACGCCCAATTCGAAAACCAAACTGTTGATTGGAAAAAATATTGTACCGTTCCAGAAAATTGTTAACTCTCACATTAACCATAATTTCAAAAAATAAACCCGATCCTTGAAATTGGCCGATAATTACTCAGTTCGAATTTTGAACCTTTTTACTTACAATTTTCCACATCTCCAATCTTCATACTTAAGCCTTTTTCATAAGTTGTGAGATCCAGTCTTCAATAAATATTTGGCACCTATTTAGTCCAGGTGGATTGATTGATCTGAGGTGACCGCTTTCATAGGAGATTTTTCGCTGTTTGCCAATATTTTAAAAAGTATATCCATTTATGTCAAAAATGGCTAAGATCGGTTCTAAATTAAATTTGCATCGTCAGTACACGTCAGTTTTCTAAAATTTAAGCGGAAATGACGATTTTGAAAAAATAAAGGTTTTCCAACAAAAATTTGGCCTCTGTACAGCCCCAACAGTTTGAATGAGCGGGAGGAATTTTCATAATTAAGCTTTTCCATAAATTTGGAGGCCCCAGATGCATGGCCCAAATTGGCCGACCGGAAGTGCCAAATTCTATAGGAGCTTACGAAAAAGGACTAAGAACAAAAACGCAGCAACAACGGATAGGACAATTTATATTAAAAACTCTATGAACCAAACTTCAGCTTAATAAACTTTCCTTGCGCAGAGGAATAACACTGCCTACCCACTACAACAGTGTCAGACTTATCACTGGTACCATCTATATCTGCGCCCACCGGAATACCTGTTTGGTATTACTTCGGAGGAGAGGACTCTGTGATAACGTGTAAAATCCCAACTCGTACGCAACTTCTGGGTCCGAATTATCTCGTTCCGCGACGTTGACGTTCGCAACTCCTTAATCGTATATGCTGCAAAATTTGCGTTCAAGATAAAAGGACAATTTCTCCATGCTTGCGGTTAATTCAGTTGATTCACATCCGAATTGAGAATTCACATTTTGCCGATACTAATTCATCCGCAATGTCGAGTAATATTCTGCATTATTCAGTCCTGCTAGTTTTTGCGTCGATTTTTTCCGTTTTGTACAAATGGAAGCCTTTATTGAATTATATTCACAGAATCCTTGCAAATGCCTCGTCCTTGTGTTAAGAGACAGACACAATTGGGATATCATCAGCAAAGCCAACCAACTTCACGTCCTCGTAAATTTGGAGTATGAAAATATCGTCAGCCATTATATTTCAAAGAATTTGGTCATTCAAAAAATTCGGACCATGATAGACACTACAAGTAACTATTTTTGACCGATCGGGATGTAACTTAGGCGTTAAAATTAAAAATATGTTAATTAAGTTTCAAACTAAATTTGTTAAGATTATTTGTTTAAATTTTACCGGAAATAAAAAAAACCTGGCGGATTTGATTATTCAGAATCAAACTTCATATATTTAAACGTCTTGCATTAGTTGGAAGAACCTTGCGAAATTTGTAGAAATCTGTGAAAAGTGTCAGGTTCCACTGGAGATTTTTGCATTTTTTAATTAAATTTGAGCAGGAAACCTTATTTTTGATCATTCAAGGTAGTTTTATCTAAAGTGTTTTAAGTTTAATTTTTCGCTTTAGAAATCCAGTTTTTTGTATATTCGGGATGTATTTACTACAGATTCGTGGTAAAAGAAAGTCTGCCTACAACATTTTCACCCCAACATTTTTGTGGTTATGCTTGGCTGATTCAAGGTTTAAGCTCAAAGCAATCCCTAATTTGACCATTCAATCAAATTACAATATTTTCGTTCTAGAATTCACTAATGGGGTTTCAACGTAGATGAGACAAATATTTTTAAAATATGTCTGCTCCATGCAAGATGCACACGCAGTTTGAATTGGACACGATTCAAATAAATTCTCTTGGCAATAAAAGACATATCCGTTTCAGAAACCACTATATAGGCTCTTGGACATAGCTGAGACTAATATTTTTAGATCATGCTAGTTTCATTTTTAGATCATGCTAGTTTCAGTACAAGAACTTCTCCATGTAAAACGGTGAATGACCTAATTTCAACATTTTCGCGAGAATCTTGAATGGACCAAGCATAACTAAATGCATTAACAGTCGAATATAATTTTTTTATTCTGTGCGCAAACTTCAATATCCGTTCCAGAAACTACGATTGATTCTTGACCATATTCGAGACTTGAAGAGAAATCTTGAATGAACCAAGCATGGTCGATAAATAGTAGTCTCATCTATTTAAAAGAGTCTGTAGCATTTGCGGTGCAACAACCGTTACAATTATTCATATAATTAAAGTAAGATCTTCATAAAATACTATGTGCATATACAGGAACTTTGACTTCAATGGAACAAAATTTTTCACTAAAGTGTCGTGCCACAATTGTTGCAGTTATTGCTTGTAATTCAAATGACCGAACCCAACATCATAAAATACCACCTATATGGTACTGTACACCTATTGCCCTACTTGAATTTTAGGTTGCCGCATTCTTAAGATGTAATGCTTTTTGCCATTATCTGCCGATGGAAACACAAGGAAGTGTATGAGAGTATTTGGAGGATGCATGAACGGCACTGTGAAGGGCGTGAGTTATTGCAGGAAGATTGGTGTCCGTTACTGTGCGGGGAATATTTCGCAGTAAACAAATATTGGACCATATATCTTTCGCATAAACGCCGGAGTTGGCGCGATTCAAATTGTCGACCATTACCATATATATATACAGTGATTCCATCTCAAGTCTTGATAGCGCGTTCGGAACTGCATTTTGTGAGCCTTTTCGATATTCATTCCACGTACGAAGGGAACTTCTTAGTTACCTCGAGAGGGGCCAAATACTCTTACTGCGTGATCGAATAATTGCGTTGCGCAGCATTCAGCTTTTTCGACATGTAGGCTATAGGTTTGCCGTTCCCATTCTCATCTCGCTGGAACATTACTGCTCCTGTACCCGTTGAACTGGCATCACATATGTAGTACTGGAGCGGACACTAAAGCCTACTTAAGTTTTGTAAATGCCGATTCCGGTTCATCGGACCAGCGGAACTTATGATTTTTTTTCAGGAGTCAGCAGGTGTGAGGCGTCCCCATGACTGTTACGTCGGCGGGACGTTCCGTGCAAAATTCAGAAGGATTGACTGTTATAGGGCTAAAACGCTATAGTTTTTCAATATTCGACCTCCTTGAGAAAAAATGTTTTCATTGATATTTCGTGCCGTAACTGTTGTATTTAATGCCTTTTGTTCATAATACTGATCCAAGCCACCGACAACCCCGCAACAAACCCACAAAATTGACGAAATTAGGTCAGTTACATGATTTGAGTTTGGTCACATATTATAAAGTACTATTTTAAACAGTGCTACTAAACTTATACAAATAATCCTCCAGCTATTGATTATAGCCAAATTTTAAATAAACGTGTATGCAAAGGTGAAAATGCTGGATGTGTTGATTTTTTAAACAATTTTAATTGAAAAACTTTTCCAATTAAATGTTTAGTAAATGTGGAAAATAGACCGCACACAATTTATTATAAAAAAAGGCTTCCGAATCATGTTACTCTACCATGTTTAGGTACTTAGACATAATTAATCGAATTCACCTCAAAAAGGTATAATAACGTAACTGTAATAAAACCAAACACAGCATATACCACCAAAAATTATTTTTTCGTGTGTCATTTCCCATGTACTAACAAGATTAAACTTCATTACAAAATAATTCTTAACAGCCATTACAGCGTTTCCAGTCGATTAATTTTTATTTAAAAATGTTCTTAAGTTTGTTTATGTACCACCCGCAACACCACCACCCGTTCCACATACAATTTCTATTTAAATAAAATATTCTAATAAATTTACGGCAAAAAATTTGCACGCGCGGACTTTTTTCCGTTTCTTTGAACTTTTAGCATTTTTTACTACTTGTGCTCGGTACGAGATAATGAAATGTTTGGGCAGCAAAATATCAACGAAAGGATATTGACTTAATTTCGACCGATCGATATACATGTCGAAAACAAATACAAATTAAGTTTTGGCAATGTGTTACGTATCAATCATCTAAAAGAGCCTCATTTCGGCTCAAGAGAACATTCATTAAAAAATCTTTGCATTATTAAAAATAATGAACCACTCAAATTTCGCATTAATCTGAGTAAAAAAGCAGCACACAACAACAACAACATTTAGAAAAACCGAAAGTTGATTATCTCGTTAGGATTTAAATGAAAAATTGGAAAAACTTTCCTTCTCCCCTACCACTCCGTCTCATATATGCTGCTTGTGTAACCCACAAAAAAAAAATTGTAATCCTTATCACAAGCACACAAATTATGAAAAAATTTCGTTTTCTACTATCTATATATATGTATATGTGTATGTACGAGTATATAATATGTAATATGTATATAGGACGAAGAAGGTTCATGTTACTTATCTAAATCTATATACAAAATCGTACGGAGCTATTTTGTGCCCCCCACATGTATACCGTACAAACCAAATAATAATTTCGATAGACTTTTTGGTAAAAAATCGTAACTACAAATCTTGTCACGTTTTCAATTCATTGGAATATTAAGCGAATAAAATGACAACAACGGCAAACAAATCCATCGGTACGCTAGATAACGATAATAAAACAAAATGATGATGGAAATGGGAAAAAATATTGTCTGGTGAAAATCGTTTTGCGGGGGAGTGACAATAAAATGAGGACATTTTTCGGCACTAAACCAGTGGCAGGCGTTGATTTATTGTGGAATTATAATTGAAATATTAATGCTTTATTGTCAAATGTGAAATCCAGAACAGTTCATAAAAATATTGAGTATGGAGCACTTGATTCAATCTACTCTTAAGCTAATCTTAATTGTTATTAAAGTACTTTCTTAAATTTGATGTTATATAGCGGATAGGCACTATTTAGTTACATGGAGTATTGTTCCGATCATTGGATCACGCCGAACGAAGCAACTCTACGATGCTGTTTTTTTCTGTAGTATCCGAACTAGAAAATGCAAACTAAATTGTTTTGGCTAGTTCATCATTTCCTTATAAGTGTAAGTTCAATTATGACTTTTAAAGTAAAAATCTGCAATACCATTCATTATCTTTAACCTTGAGGCCAAATCTTGTCTTCGTATTTAATTGAATAAAAGTTGAGAAAAAAGTTTGTGAGCAAATCTCACAAATAACATACATTTTCCTGTACTTTTTGTCCTACCGGCACCACGATCATGCCCATACTATAAATGCGATGGCCATGAAGCTGTTTTCATAGAATTCCATTAAATGGAGTTTTGTCGACCAACCTTGTTGACTAAATTTGATTATAATGTTAGAGTGGTCTACCAGATACATCTTAAACAAGAAAAAATTAGTGCAGGAGCTGAAGCAAAATGAACATCTGCAACGTTTTCGATTCGCAGAAAATTCACACGTAAGAAGACTCCGATGCATTCACAACGAGTGACTGTTTAGTGTAGATTTTGAACCGGCGGCTTCATTGGTCCATTTTTTTGAAAATCAGCAAGAAACCTCCTTTAGAGTCAATGAGGAGTATTGCCGTGCCACGATCGTTTATTATTATTAGCCAAGATTGTTTATGTTAACCATAGTTAGAGAGGAGGACACACACGGCATTTGGTTTCAACAGGAAGGCTCAACTTGTCACACAGCAAACACAACAATCGGTATTTTGTACACTGTCTTCTGGGATCGTATAATCAGCCGTATTGGAGATATCAACCAGGGAGCTGCGATTTGATTGCTTTGGGCTGCTTTTTTGTGGGGAGCTGTTAAGGATACGACTTGAAACATCAAGTCGATGTTGCCATTGATGAGATAGGAGCCCATACAGTCGAAATTGTTTTGAAAATAGGGTTGTGAGAATGGGGTACTGTAATGCCATCCATATGGAAGTCATTTGAATGAAATTGTATTCCATACAATGTATACTTTTTTAATAAAACAAACCGCTTTGAAAATTATTCATTCGTCTTTGAATTAGAACACTCTTTTTGCAACCGAAGCGGCTAAAATTCTTAATACAATAAGAAATTGGCGCCATTTTCTCTCTCTCTCTGGCTTTCACATCCCATGAAGGGATTTCGCCGCCCGCACAATGGCCCTCCATCCATCCCGATCCATTGCTCTCGTCCTCCAGTTTCGACATCCTAATGCTTGCAGGTCTTGTTCAATGTCGTCACGCCAGCGTAGTCGGGGTCTTCCTCTACGACGTACTCCGGCTGGTTGTTGGTGAAACACTTTATTTATCATCCGTTGTTGTGGGGACCTTGTAACGTGGCCGAGCCATCTCACTCGATTGGATTTAATGAATCCGATGATATCGCTGCCTCCGAGGAGTTGCTTTATTTCGTGATTCATACGAATCCGATATTCGTTGTTCGCAACTTTAATTGGACCAAAAATTGAACGGATGACCTTCCTTTCGAATGTAGATAACAATCTACAATCGTTAGAGGTCATGGTCCAGCTCTCGCTTCCGAAAGTCAGCACAGGTCTTATTAGTGCTTTATAAAGTGCGAGCTTGCACGACTGCGATAGATGTTTCGAACGCAATAATCTTGATTGGGCGTAGAAAACTCGTTGTCCGGCAGCGATTCGGGCTTTTATTTCTGCCTGGATATCATTCGACGATGTTATAACTGACCCGAGATATCTAAAGTTTTCGACGCTATCAAAGTTGTTGTCGCCAATTCCGAGATTTGCCGTAGAGATGTTCCCAGGTGTTACTAAATATTTGGTTTTACTGCTGTTCACCTCCAAACCGAGTCTTCTTGCGCAGCGATCGAGCGGTATGAAACTGTCTTTGATATCGCTAGGTCTTCGGCCAAGAAGCACGATATCATCTGCATATCCAAGAATTTGGCCGGATTTATTAAATATACAGCGCGAAGTTTCGATGTTGCTTTTTCTCACTACGTACTCAAGCGCCAAATTGAACAGCAAAGGCGCGAGTGCATCACCTTGTCGAACGCCAGATGTTATTTCAAAGGAGTCTGACACAGTTCCTTCAATTACGATTCTACATACAGACCCAGACGTTGTTAATTTACACAGCGAAACGAGTTTCTCTGGGATTCCTAGGCATATGAGCGCGGCCCATAGGTTGTCGCGGTTTATACTGTCATATGCCTGCCGGAAGTCTATATATAGTTGATGTATGGTTATGTTGTACTCCCAACATTTTTCCAAGATCATCCTCATGGTAAAACACTGGTCCGTGGTTGATCGGTTGGGTCGAAAACCACATTGATAGTCGCCAATGATGTTTTCGGCGAAAGGGATGAGTCTGGCAAGTACAACATTAGCCAACACTTTGTAAGCAGCGTTCAATAAAGCTATGCCACGATAGTTTTCACATTTGAGACGGTCGCCTTTTTTATGCAGCGGACATATGAGCGCGGTCTTCCAATTCTCAGGCAGCTCTTCTTGGTCCCAAATACAGACGACGAGGTCGTATAGACTTGTTGCAAGAGTAGCGCCTCCGAGTTTAATCAATTCTGCGGGGATTCCATCGAGACCGGGTGCCTTTCCGTTTTTCAATCGACTAATAGCTGCGTCTACTTCCTCCACTGTGGGATATTCGACAAAGACCTCGTTACCTGGAGGAGCTATTGCTCTAATGGGGGTCACGTCGTCATTCCGATTTAGCAGATTTTGAAAGTAGGTTTGCCATACTGAGAGAACATCAGCCACGTTTGTTCTCAACTCTCCATTCCCGTCTTTGATGGCTGTACTTCTTGGGTGGAAGTCTTTAGTGAGATTCCTGGCGTTGGCAAAACAGTCCCTTGAGTTTCCTAGTTCCGCTTGGAAGCTGATGTTTTCGATGCATAATCTCATATGTTCGCGCTTTTTTTGTCGAAGGTATTTAGTCGTGGCTTTCCTAGCGCGGAGATATTCTGCTAGAGTGCTTCTAGTGTTGCGAGCCAACCATTTTTCACGAAGCGTTCGTTTATTTTCGACGACCCTACGGCATTGGTCATCGAACCAATCATTGCGGGCTCTCGGAGGTCTTCTTCCGATGGTATTTTGCGCCGCGGTGGTTATGGCTGACTGTATAGCGTGCCACTGCTCCTCGATGTTAGAGGGAGCTTCTTCGTTGTTGCTGGGCCGCTCTAAATAGTTAGTGACAGCTGATTGGTAACTCTGCAATGACGCTTGGTCTTTTAGAGCATTGATATTCCATCGAACGGTCTTTTGTGCTTGTCTGTTAAACGTAGATGACAGTTTGCACTTATATTTAAATATGACAAGCATATGATCGCTGTCCATGTCTGCACCCCTGTAAGATCTAACGTCAGATATGCTGGTGGAGTGTCTTTTAGACACCATGACGTGATCGATTTGATTTTCCGTTCTCCCATCATTCGATCTCCACGTTACTTTGTGGATTCTCTTATGTGGGAAAAACGTACTTGATACAACTAAGTTGTACGTTATTGCCAGGTCGGTGACTCGTTGGCCGTTGTTGTTACTAGTTAGGTGCAGGCTGTTAGGACCGATGTGCGATGTATTTTCTGCACTCCTACCGAAATTGGCGCCATGCGTATATAAAAAAAATCAGCCAACTGAGTCTTTTGGACTGTTGTCAAAGAAAATTTTAAGGCATGGTCTAATTTATTTACAACGCTCTATTGAACATTGGCCGAAGCATAATTCCAACTGCGGAACCGCAAATGAATAAATAAACAAACCCTTTGTGATATAGGAGGTGTCCCGAAACTAACTGATATGCAAGGTGAATTTAATTGGATTACTTTGCATATGAAAGATCCCTTGTCAAGTTATAACCGATGCAAAAATGGAGGGTTCAATATCTTGCAGCTTACACCAGACTATCTATTATCACGAATGTACACAAAGAATCGAATTTAAACACATATTTTCTAAAATATTAAACCTACCGGATTTTTTATAAAACTGTCTCGTGTAATCAAAAATCATTATTCAAGCGCAAATTTCAGAAAACAAACAAACCATTATTCAATATTTAAACCTAATGGTAAAAAGATATCCGAATTTCTAAAAAATCTTTATAAAAACCCATATCAGTTTTTAGGCCTACTAATTTTTATATCGGATTTTCAATAGAGACAATATAACAATTTTGAATTTTATGATCAACCACTTCCAGATCTGTCCAGGTCAAAACGTCAGTCAACGTTAAAAATTTGTCATGGTTAAGTTCACAAACGAGCAACGTTTGGAAACTATTAAAACAGTCGCAACATTAAGAGCGCTTACTTTAATTTACTGTCGTAAAAATCATCCTACCAGACACCCTATGCGTGCTGTAGTGGATAAATTTGAATTCTTGTGCCAGTACGACCGTTGTCATCGCTTGAAGTTCCGAAAATATCCCAAGTGTTTCAGTTCAAAATGAGCCAAATTAGTCGAGTCCACGCCGTTCACAGAAATTAAGTATCTCTCAAACCACATTGTGACGAATTTTGCGTAAAGATCTTGGCTTTCATCCTTACAAGGTTTAAAGACTAACTTCTGCGGAACATTCTTACGGTCAATGGAGTTCGCTATCGTGCCATGCTGGAGGCCTATTTTTGACTAGAATTTAATGGACTTGACATTAGTAATATGTGGTCCCAACAAGACGGTGCCACATGCCACATAGATGGCCAAACAATTGAAAGGGGCTTGTTCGTTAACCGATTAATTTCAAGAAATGGTCCGGTCGTTGCTTCATATACAAGTCATTGGTTTATCCCAACAAGCTAGCAATGTAACAGGATCAAATATTTTTTTTCAGAACTTAAAACTATTTCTAAAATTCAAAAACAAAAACGGACCATTAGAACAATTACATATTAAAATTACCACAGCATACCACTAATATCACAGAAATTTAAAAATTTACCATTGTGAATGTATTTCATTATACAAAATTGAATTGCACAAATTAAAAAAAAATTATCGTTAAAACACATAACAACAAAAATTTTATTTATTAATCACCAACAACTGTGTAATTTAAAAATATTTTTTTAATTGTAGCGAAGAAATTTTGCTATACAATTCAAAGGCAAAAGATGTGATTTCGAATGAATAGTTTGCTAGAGAGAATGACGTTTACTCAGAATAAAATAAAAACAAGTGCTGTACCTGTATGGTATCAGTGCACCCATTGCTTTTAAATTTTTAGCTTATGATGTCAATTTATTTCGACGGTTCAAATCTTTGGCTGTATATGCCAGTATAAACAAATAAGTGATTCGTTTTTTTTTGTATAATCGTTTTTTTTCGTGACACGTTATACAGAGTGGTTAGAGCACAGTGATTAAATCTTTGGCGTTTAGATCGAGAGGTGTCGGGTTCGAATCCCGATACCAGCAACGGAATGCGCAGATAGTTCGATATTGTCCTATGCTCCTATACATTGCATAATATAAACAATTATTGACCAGTAATCTTATAGACACATTTACTTTTAATTGTTTTGCCATCTAGGGGTAGTAACTAAAAATGGTAAATTCAATCGTCATTGCGGCGTAAAACCATCGTTTGACGTAGTTGTTCGGTCGATCGCAATTGAAATGTTAAATTTTCTATATTATACCGGAGTGAAATATTTCCTAAAAAAAATCCTAAGTAAAACATGTGTATTTGTGTTAGTGATTATACACTCAAATAGATAACATTTAGGCGAAACTTAATTTGTAAATATTTATTATTAAATAACAATCAAAATTATTTGTTAATATATATTACTAAATAATAATCGAATAACAAGTATGATTCATATTATATTTTAAAATTAATAATGTAATATACATTTTATAAGTCATCAACTTAAAATTAAAATATGGTTTAAAATTTTTATCGACTTCATCGGAATACTAGTCGAGATTTTGTCGAGTTATCGAGCTCATTATGTTTTTATGTTAAATCTATCAAATGCCCATATCCATAACGATTTTCAGAATTTTGTCATTGTTGTGGAATGATATGGGCTTCTGGGCCATGTTTGGCCATTCCACAACAATGACAAAATTCTGCCACTTCAGTTTCCTGCGATCTTGGCGAAGGACGTCCAACGACACTGTTGGCCAACTGGCCATTTGTCAAATTTTATTATTTTACAAAAAACAGGAAGACGCCCAACAAGGGGAATTTCACCGTTAAAAGCAGGGAGATGCCACAATCTTACAGGGTGACCTTTCCGAGGTCAAATGTACGATTTTTTTCTGTTTTGTTTTTTTTAATGAATTTTTTTTCCTTTATTGGTGAATTTATTTTCTTTTTTTTTCCTTTTACAATTTTAATTTTTATTTTTCCTCAATACCAAGTATATTTAATTTTCAAACTTTATATGTATTCGAGCGCCACTACGGTCGTCGACAAGGGCACGGAGATGCACATTGGAATCGCTCCGAATTCTTTGTCATTCGGCCTCATTTTCCTTTTCATTTTTTCTTCCCTGTATTTTCTTGGTTATTTGATTTATTCTTTTCCGTGTGTCATAACATAAATGAAATGGAATATTAAATATTTTTTCGGGTCGGTATGATGGGATCGGTTTTTCATTCTGTGTCAGTTCCATATCTACAGGTTAGGCAGATCACTTCCCATCATCCCCTTGGCAAGACATCCACAAGGTCGGGGACGAACGTAAAATCCACACGGTCTCTCCGTGGCTCATCGGCGGTCTCATGCTGTCGGAGTGTGAATTGTGGGGGAATTGCTGGGGTCTCTCCGGGTGAAGAGATGCCTGGTCTGTTAAAGTAACATCCCTACTCTTTCATGCTGCTTCGTTGTGGCTGAACATCAGCCTTTTCGAGGTCGATGGGTCATTCGCGGGGGGAGGGGTTGCTTCAGCAGACTGAGTATTTGTCCCTCGGGGAGATCCGGTCGCCGCCGAATAGACACACCCATCTATTATTAATTTTATTACGTTCCTCAAGTTTGGTTCGACAAATTCTGGTCGACTTAATTTTTTTTTAGTTTATAGTGTGCTTTAATTTTAATTTTATTTCTGTCACACGGTGTAGACCAGGAGCACGCAAGCCGCTATTTCCCCACGACCCATGCCATTACCCTGAGATCTATCACCGTGAGAGTAGCCCCTGCGTGCTTAGTTGAAACCTGTGGATTGGCTGCGAGCCATCCGTAGAATTCTGTTTGCTGGTCCTTTGTTGTGTACTTCCATCTGATGTCAAATTATGAACGCGAGACTTTTTTATTGGTTTAGTTAGAATCACATCCTTCATCGATAACCGCGGTCAGATTTAAATTTGAAAATAAAATAATTTAACAAGAATTCGTTTTTAACATTACCTAAAATTGCAGCAATTTTTAATTTTGATAAAACTGTGTCCTCGAAACATCACATTGTTCTTGTTTTTCTCTTTTATGTCACCGTGACCCCATCTATATTTCGTAATTAGCAACCAAAATTGCTGGTATTTTTGAGGCGTGAATATGTTGTGACCAACACCCGACTTTTTTTAACATAGATATGTACATAGATCTTGAATACGTTATTCTTTATTTCAAAAGCGCGAAATTAAATTTGCTAGAATTTTGCTAAGAACTATCTTATATAATCAAAAATGCTGTCACTTCCGGTACAAAAGTGCCCACCAAATTCGTAATGATCTCCCAATTTATGGAAGCTTCCGTTTGAAATTTCATTACAAATAGTTAGTCGACCTGTACTGTAGAGATATCGAAGATAGATGAAATAAAGATTTTTTATCACTATCACTCGTTATTTCTGGTAAAATTTAAAAAAAAATGATCTGCACAAGTTTTTTGAAATTTAATTTAGAATAACTTTCTTTTTCGCAATAAAGAGACTTTTGTGTTATTTCGAGGTTCCAGTGGTTTTTTGGCCGAAATCGGTCCACCGGATGTGGCAACTTGCATAGGAAAAACTTCATACTTATACTTTTACGATAAACTGAGTGGTCTCAGTGACGTTTGGCCTAAATCTGTAAACCGGAAGTCATAGCTTTCATAGGAGCTTTTCCGATATTTGCAAATATTTTGAAAAGTATATCATTTACGAGAAAAACGAGCATGATCTAAACAATTCTAAATTTTATTTACAACGATATCGGTCCAGATCGGTTTCCGAAATTTAAGTGGAAATTTCGATGAAAAGCTGTAAAAAATTCGGCATCTGAATACGTTAAAACTTCATACTTATGATTTTTACATAAATTTGTTTGGTCTCAATGATTTTTGGCCGATATCTGTCCAGCAGAAGTTACAGCTTCCATAGAAGCTTTTTCTATGTTTACACATATTTACGAAAATACGATTAAAACACGTATGTGAAGTTATACCACGATTCTATCCCAGAAAATAAAAAAAATAAATTATCAGGCAACACTAATCAATAAAAACCCCATTTGTCCTTGTGTGAAGTAAGCTCAGCCCAGAATTTATTAAAAATCATGTTAAAAATAAAAATAAAAGTCGTTACTTTTAAATAATGAGAATTTTAGCCAGGTAAACGTTATATCAACAGAACGGGTAGTTGTACAAAATAAAATTACATTAGACATGATAAAGGTACTTAGCACGTTAAAAGTATAAATTTGTCGGATTAAGGCTATGTGGTTCTGAGATCGTTACATTCCTGCCTAACTTTTAGAAAAGAAAGAAAAAATCGTTCCAAGGAAAATTTGCGATATTGGGCCCTGGGCCAGAAATATCCATACACGACCAGGATCCAATTTCATAAAGTTGCCACGGAATGATTTTTTTCTAACTTTTCTAGAAGTAAGGCAGGAGCGTGACGATCTCAGAACCACATAGCCTTAATCCGACAAATTTATACTTTTAACGTGCAAAATTTAAATGTAATTTTTGTTCAAATACGAGTTGTATGGATATTTCTGGCCCAGGGCCCAATATCGCAAATTTTCCTTGGAACGATTTTTTTCTTTCTTTTCTAAAAGTTAGGCAGGAATGTAACGATCTCAGAACCACATAGCCTTAATCCGACAAATTTATACTTTTAACGTGCTAAGTACCTTTATCATGTCTAATGTAATTTTATTTTGTACAACTACCCGTTCTGTTGATATAACGTTTACCTGGCTAAAATTCTCATTATTTAAAAGTAACGACTTTTATTTTTGTTTTTAACGTGATTTTTAATAAATTCTGGGCTGGGCTAACTTCACCAATTACTATGTATTTTGAATCAATTTTAACAGATTCTGGGCTGGGCTAACTTCACACAAGGGTAAATGGGGTTTTTATTGATTAGTGTTGCCTATGGTGGTTTTTTTTTATTTTCTGGGATAGAATCGTGGGATAACTTCACAAACGTATGAAAACCAAAACTTTAAATTAAATTTCTAACTAAATTAGTTCAGACCATATTTTAAATTTTACCGGATATCACGTGTTTTGGTACAAAGTTTTTTTGATAAAAATTCAACATCTCAACAATCCGGGTGGTGTAACTAATTGCAATAAAACATCTAGGTTTACCGCATTAATTGGCAATTCGTTGGAAATCTGTGTACCGGATTGGATTTCCTTTGCAGCTTTTTAAATTTCTGCAATGATGTTGAAATGTTTAGCATTTACAAAAACCGATAAAGAATATTAGAAAATAATAGTAAAATTAAATATTTAATTTTCGACAGATTGACCAAAGAACCGATAAGTTTAATTTTTCAGTTTAGAATTCAAGAGTGATGTTTAGAGTAAAGGCAAAAAAAGTCGGGTGCTAACCAAAAAATAATCATCCCCGTTCCCCTCAATGCTATAGACTTTCCAAAATATTTTTCAATAAAATGTAGATTCCTTATGGAAGCAGCGATTTCTGTTAACCGATTTCGGCCAATAATCACTTGGATCTCCCAATTTATGAAAAACCTTTGGAATACTAAACTAGGCCGTGTCATTATTTTTGCAAAAATAATTTATTATCGTTTAGTTCTTAATCGTTTTTTTCGTAAATGATATACTTTTAAAAATATTTACTGAGATCGAATAATCTTCTATGGTTGCTGTCAATTCGCCGGAGCGATTTCAACAAAAAATCACCGGAGTCGCTTACCAATTTATAGAAGAAGCTTAGGTATGAAGTTTTAGGTTTGAAGAAGCTTATTGTGAAGATCAATAGATCATTTATATTATAAATGTTTTGGGTTTGATCATTTAAATTATAAATGGTTTTCAATAAATTTGGAGATCCTAATGGGTTTGGCCAAAATTGGTCCACCGGAAGTGGCAGCTTCCAAAAGAGCTTTTTCGTTTTTTGAAAATATTTTGAAAATTATATAGCATTTACGAAAAGGCAATTAAAGAAGAAAATGTTTTCAAAATTTTTTGCCAGAATGAGTTTTGGTTAAAAATTTATTTCATCAAAAATCGACATCTCCAACAGTCCGATCCTCACGAAATTTGGTGGAAATTTGTGTACCGTATAATTGGTAGGTTTTTATTAGCTTTTTATATTTTGTAATAGGATTTACAAAAAACGACAAAAAATTAGAAGATTCATATAAATTTGAAGATAAAATGTTCAACAAGGGTTGTACTTATTAGTTTTCTAATATCTAAGCGCAGGAATAATGATTTTTGATTAAACATGACAGTTTTATTGTGGTAAGAGAATGTCAGATCACAACATATTCACCATTTTTTTATTTGTAAGGCGGCATATGAGACACCTCGAACATCCTTACATTGAATATAATCCAGATTTGCAAAAATGTATGGTAAATTTAAAAAATTTCAATATTCAATAATCTCTAAGAAAAATCATCTTGTGGATAACTTAATTTTTTTTTAGTCTGCATAGTCGTCCATATACATATACAGGTAAGTTACTCATACATTCCGAACGAAATATAAACTGACGTTTCAAATTCTATATTAAATTATGTAGCAGGATTATGTAATTATGTTCTCTGTCATGTTCCATATTATTAATCCTTATATTTTCCATCCTGAATATTATAATATATACAGATAGAGTTCTTGAATTAACTAAGATACATTTCTCGTATCGTCTTATAACTTGGTATAGTGTACACTAAAACTTCGTCGAACGTTGCCTAAGGGACCGATATAGATTTGTTTTAATGTACGAAACAACGCAATGCGGCACTACCCTGTATACATAAAAAATAATATGTGTAGTACATGGATCAAATAAATAAAATAAAACAAGAAAGCTCTGATAAACTTTTTGTGTTAAGTTGGTGTTATTGTAAAAGTTAAAATCTGTATAGTTTATACCTAATACATATGTACATATACAGACAGGCTACACATACATAATAAGATGAATATTTTCAGATAGCAATATGGTGTATAATAATATATTCTTTGGCATCTCGATTGTGAGTGAGTTAAGGATACGAACAAAAAAAATATTATAAAATTGAAAATTGTTTTTCATCATCTCCGTTGATGATGCCGATGATGAAAAGATAAATAAATTTGGTAAATTTTAATTTGTTCATATTCATACGATCTTGTCGAATCAAGCTCGAGGAAAATCATTGTCATATACAAATCCATTTTTCATATGAGTCAACAATATGAAAAGCTATTAATCTCAGTGCCAAAAAATAAACTCTGCGTACGCGAAGTGTGTCCCTGTGTGGTTGTGATATGGGAAGCAAAAAATATCTCAAGTATACTCATCCCAATCATCTTAATATTGTTTTTTATGTCCTCTCTAATAAATTTATACAAAAATTATTCATACAATGACAAATATAGCATATGCTTTTTAACATAATATATATATTGGCATGCTCAGGTGACATCATCCATCCCACCACCCTAAACCACCGCTCTTACTGCTGTAATTTGTAAAATTGCAATTTGTTATAGCCATATATAGAACATGACAACATTAAGACATTCATATCGTATTTTATTGGAACCCAAGATGAAATAAATTTATGTAGGTCAAGAAGCTTTGTATATATTGTGTGAGTGTGTGTGTGTGTGTAAGCTTTAAGTTTCGTTATTATGTTTCACATACAAAATGGGAATAAGATAAGACAAAATACGTTATACATAATATTTTTGTGCTGATTTAGTTTTATGCAAAGTTTTCTTTTTTGCTGTGTGTTTGCTATTTTGCTATCCGGATTTTGGTTGTACGTCGTAATCGATTGTGTGAAAATCTATGTGGAGAAAGACAGAAAGCTTTTAAGTTATGTTTGGATATATATATAACATGATAAGTAGTTGAATGGAAACATTTTGTGTTTAGTACCGTAGACTATCATGAAGTTGATTAATGTGCTGATGTTCTTTTTTTTTTAGTTCGAGATATCACAAAAGTATTTGCCTTGTCGTTGAACTAATTATCGAGAAATTATCACACAATTTTAATCTTGCTAAGTAGTTTTTTATTCGTTGCGCCTTGTTTGTTGAATATGTCAAGTGTATACAGAAACGATTGGCATTAATGTTAAAGTATATTGCAGATGGTATTTACGATTAGATAAATATCGTGTTGTGTTCACTATTATAGAAGATTTATTATAGCATTGTACGAACCTTTCTATTCGGTTAACTATAGAAAAAATATTAGCTCAGGAATTTGGTGGACAAAATAATTATTTTCAACAGAGCTTCAACGGTCTTTTAGATAATAAATTAACATTTATACTCCATAGTTATTGCTTTAGTCAAAAGTAGGTTCTTTATTTTCTGAAAATAACGAATCAGTGTTTCATACAAATTCGTTTTTCCACTACCTCCAGAACTATCAAAAAAACATTTTGTTTTCTGGTTTCATCTTCGGTTGCACCAACATTTTGTGAAATAAACTTGATGGCTTGGAGTTAAAAGAGAAGATAATATTTTTGGCAATCTCATTCCTTTAAGTAAAATTAAATGGAACGTTATCATTATTAATCCGTCTGCGATATTGGGTAGGTTGAAACACTCTAGAGTAAATCCTAGTATCCTTAATTAAAGCATATATGATTCGCAATTGGTCCTTCCGTTTAGTTTACTTCAAAATAAAAATTATTATACTTCGTGCAACTTCGACGAAGTTTGGCATAAACCGACGGAAAAAGAAGTATACTCCTACAAAACTTTTTAATTGGTCAGTATTATTTGGTGCTTGCCAATCAATTATTGATGACAACTTCTTGGACAGGCGTGAGGCGTTGCACTTAATTGCAATCCTGCCGTCTAAATAGTTTGAAGTATACTCTTTTAAGATTAGTAACGTGTTCTACCAACGGGCGGCCTAGTACGATGATGGCATTCAAATAAACCAGGTTTTCCACACGCATTACCACAAATTTTGACCCCTAACATCGTGCCCAAGGTGTTGTCAATGCGCGGAAATGGATTTACTGTTCTTCTTCGTCACTTCGTTTAATTGTGGGTAATTAACACAAACTCGTATTTTCCTTTTCCACAACCATCGGATATTTTTTCATAACATCCAGTCCAACTATATATTCATCAGTTATTCTAGCTACGATAATTCGATGTTTGAGCCGCATTCCGCCAAACGTTACTGGGAAGGTGTACTCTCTTTCGGCCATTGCATATTCACATGTTGCTGTAAGCAAGTAATAGTGGACAGTGTATCATCGATCTCTTCTGTATCTACCATATATAGGACGAACAACCGATTTCGAAACTCTGGAACACTGTGATCTGCCCCAAGTTGTATAATTTTAACAGTGATCTTTGATCAATTTCTACCTTTCACCAGATTATTCTCTTCAAAACTGGCGTAACTTAGTTTTCCGGATTCACGCCCATTAAATGTGACGTGTTTTCTCTACTTGTATCGATCAACGTCCAACTGCCTAATTTCTTCGAGTTTCTTGTACAGTCCATCGTGTTATACCCGGATTGTCGATATTGGAAACATTGAGACGCGGCACGCGATTGTTTTCTTCCGTTAGCTCGATTTTTTTTTAATGCCTTTATTTGCGTGATATCCTCCGAATTAAGCTTACACGAACTTCCTGTGTCAGCGACTAAACTTGCTCTAGAGCAAGCCTCATATTCTAAAAGCCTGATATTCTATTCGATGCCTCACTTCTAAAGCCAACGTCAATACTTTATTTTCATAGTTTTACCTCTAGTAGTAATTCTCAAATAAAGTTTCGGTTCAAGTCCACTTTCTAGGCATTGCAGGATTTTTCAACAGGAACTAGCTTGCTTTGGAGTTGAATCTAGCATAAATCTCTGATATGTGTAATTGACGTATCTTAGCTCCAACTCAGTCATGACCCGCTCATAGTTTCTTTCAGGTGTGGATACAGTTTTCAAGACGTCTGCAGTTTTCCATCGGGTGTCAAAAGAGACAAAATGAGTGTGTTGAGTTACTCTCCTGCACCCAACAATTGAGCTGTAGCGTTGCTTGGAGCTGAACTTTAAAATTTTCAAAAGGTATTGAATGTCGAAGACTCCAACGAATGTCGGAGGCTCTAAAATTCATCATGTCGCGTTTTGCTTCAAACGTAGCTAAGAAAATTGTCTACCTTTGGCTCAAAGTTTGGCGGTTTGCTCCGCTTGCATTTTCTTCATTTCAAGTAACAGCGCCTTCATCATTATATTGTTCGAGACCATTCGGATGTGCTGAGAGGGTTGTTATTATTTGAAGTACTGCTCCAGTTATCTCACTTTTTACTTGTTCTTCAGAAGGCTGAGCATACTACTCATCGTTTGGGGTAACTGGCATCAATATGGTTCTGGCAGCGATGATTCTCGCGATCTACGCCCTCCTATGTTACAGCTTCCTCTTTCATGGCGCTCAAAATCAGCTCGATTTTACTGCTTTCGATTGAAAGCCCGACGCTTTTCAAGTTATCCCTCAATTGCTGGGATGTATACACATGTTTATGTTTTTAAGCATTGCAAATAAAACAGTCATCCGGTTAAGCTACCAATTTTAGTTAGAACACCTATACGTTTTTCAACAATTCACTATTTCACTTCACACTACTGATCACTATTTCACTTATTATGTTAACTATTGGAATGGGTACAAACGGCCGAATGTCTAACGGCCAAATGTCGAAGGGCCGTTTTTTTTTTGTTTTTAGAAATATATTTTTTTAATTTGTTGTTTTATTGAATATTTTGTAATTTTTTTTTATTAAACATAAATGAATTTCTTATGAATTTATGTATTTTATTATTTTTTATCTTTGGATATTCATTAAATTCCACGTATACAGTCAGCGATACTTTTTGTTAAAGGAAAATTTTGTCATGCGCCACCTGAGATATTCGGCCCTATCTCAGACCTCTGATAATAGGTATATGGTACAAAAAATTAAATTTAATTTCTAAAAACCCTTCGACATTCGGCCCTTCGATACATTCGGCCCTTCGACATTCAGCCCCTCGATATTGCGCTCTTTGATATCATACCTTACTATTTACTTCTTAACTTGTACTGTTCACTGCTTAAATTACAAGTGTGCCTGCGTCCTGAAATTTGTGGGGTTTTCCTTTAAAAATTAATACAATCGAGAATATTTTTCTCTTTCGTTTTATGTGGTCGCTGAAAAATTCTCTGCGCAAGTTATTTAGTTGTGCTTGACAATTTAACACGTGCAGGTCAAAAAATCATGAGTCATAATAGGTAATAGTTTTTGCATGTTACAGTTATTTTTTTTAACAAATAAAAATTTTCCCCATTTTAATACGATGAGGTAGACCCATTTGTTATTGACTCCGAAGTTGTTCAATATTTGCAAATGGAATTTACACATTCACTGAATCAAGGATTGTCCAGCACCCAGAGATTTCCAAATGACATGGCATATATCTCTAGTTAGCTTAAGACATCTTAAACAAATTAGAATGATCCCCATTTTAATACGATGAGGTAGACCCATTTGTTATTGACCCCGACCTTGATCAATTTTTACAAATGGAATTTACACATTCAATTTCAATGTATCAAAGATTGGCCAGTACCCAGAGATTTCCGACCGACATGTTATATATCTCTAGTTAGCTTAAGACATCCTAAACAAATTAGAATGATCCCCATTTCAATACGATGAGGTAGATCTATTTTTATTGACCCCGAAGATATTCAATCTTTGCAAATGGAATTTACACATTCACTGTATCGAGGATTGGCCAGAACCCAGAGATTTTCAACTGACATGGCATATATTCCTAGTTAGCTTAAGATATTCTAAACAAATAAAAATTATCCCCATTTTAATTCGATGAGGTAGACCTATTTGTTATTGACTCCAAAGGTGTTCAATCTTTGCAAATGGAATTTACACATTCACTTAATCAAGGATTGGCCAGTACCGAGAGATTTGCAAATGACATGGCATATATGTCTAGTTAGCTTAAGACATCCTTAACAAATAAAAATTATCCCCATTTTAATACGATGAGGTAGACCCATTTGCTATTGACCCCGAAGATATTCAATCTTTGCCAATGGAATTTACACATTCACTGTACCGAGGATTGGCCAGTACCCAGAGATTTCCGACCGACATGTTATATATCTCTAGTTAGCTTAAGACATCCTTAACAAATAAAAATTATCCCCATTTTAATACGATGAGGTAGACCCATTTGCTATTGACCCCCAAGTTGTTCAATCTTTGCAAATGGAATTTACACATTCACTGAATCAAGAATTTGCCAGCACCCAGAGATTTCCAAATGACATGGCATATATCTCTAGTTAGCTTAAGATATTCTAAACAAATAAAAATTATCCCCATTTTAATACGATGAGGTAGACCCATTTACTATTGACCCCTAAGTTGTTCAATCTTTGCAAATGGAATTTACACATTCACTGAATCTAGGATTGGCCAGCACTCAGAGATTTCCAAATGACATGGCATGTATGTCTAGTTAGCTTAAGATATCCTGAACAAATAAAAATTATCCCCATTTTAATTCGATGAGGTAGACCTATTTGTTATTGACTCCAAATGTGTTCAATCTTTGCAAATGGAATTTACACATTCACTTAATCAAGGATTGGCCAGCACTCAGAGATTTCCAAATGACATGGCATGTATGTCTAGTTAGCTTAAGATATCCTAAACAAATTAGAATGATCCCCATTTTAATACGATGAGGTAGACTCGTTTGCTATTGACTCCGAAGTTGATCAATCTTTGCAAATGGAATTTACACATTCACTGTATCGAGGATTGGCCAGTACCCAAAGATTTCCGACCGACATGTTATATATCTCTAGTTAGCTTAAGACATCCTAAACCAATAAAAATTATCCCTCAGTCGCCCCGGTGGCAAAGTTGTCAACATGCTTGCTCCGTTTGATTCCCGGTGGTGACAAGAAAAAAATTTCAATGAATTAACCGATCAATGAATTAATCACTCATTATCCGAAATAAAAATTTGATTATGAAACCTCATTTGAGGCGGCCAAATCCCTTGATGGAATATAGTGCCAGAGAGAGAGAGAGGGAGAGAGAGAGGAACTGACATGACATATAGGTATATTATGGGTACATTAGACCAATGTACTTCTAAGAAATTTACATTTCTATATTATTTTTTGTGGGCTATTAACACTCAATGTAATTATTAGTATTCTGGAGGAAGATTCAGATGACGAGAACAATTTTAGATATAGTGCCGCTCATAAAAATTGATCGCCTCTTGTAATATTCAATTTGTGGTGAACTTTATGACCTAGTATTAAACACCACCAATAAATAAATAAATTCTAAAAATACGCCAGCCGAAGTCAGCCTAGAGGAAATAAAAGCGTTCTTTGGGATTCTAGTTTTGAGTGGTTATAATAATCCGCGGCGACACTTGTATTGGGACACAAAGAGTGATGTACATTGTTAAATGGTTGCTAAAACAATGCCTCAAAACAGATTCTCCTTTCTAATCAAGTAATTTACACTTGTCTGATAACTCAAATTTAGACCCAAATGATAAATTTGCTAAAGTTCGTCCAATATTTAGCCACCTTAACACAAAGTTTTTAGAGCATGCCCCCGTAGAGGTTAGTTATAGCATCGACGATTTAATAGTCTATTATGGGCACAAAAGCAATTTGAATTTATTAGAGGAAAACCGATTAGATGGAGTTATAAATTATGGGTTGCAGCGACGATCCGAAGATACATATTCTGGACTGGTTCGACCCTATATCAAGGAGCAAATAAACGAAAAACGGGATACGAAGATATGAATTTAGGCATTACAATTGTATTGCAATTTTGTGACGCATTACAATCCCGGAATCTGAATATTAAGACCAATTTTGAAGTGAAACTTCTTTAGTATCGAGGTGATTTTAAAATCGATTAAACAAAACGAAAAATTACAAGCAAAAAATGAAAAAGCGATACTAAAAGCTTTGCCACATACACATCTAATTACAAACGATTCGTGCGTAAATTTATTTTGCCTCGCCACATACAAGAAAAAAATTCAGTAAATTTTTACAACAAAAATTCTTTATATTTTGTTTTGAGCTGAATGTTTATTATCATTGTGCCACCATATTCATGATGAGCTTTTAATAAAAATATTAAATTAATGAAAAATAAATTTTTCTTTGAAATTTGTTTTGAAGTAATCAAAAAAAAACACAACAGTGAAAAAAATCGTTTACAATTTTTTGATGAGTTCGGAAATCGCTTTTAGATTTTTGTGCGTTCGTTCAAGTGTAAAATTATACTATTCAGAGCAAAAATCGTTTCTAGAAACGGCTAAATAGAAAATTGTATATTTTTCCATTAAAATTATTAAATATTTTCAAATTTATTATTTTAGCTACTAATTTGAGATATTTTACATGTTATTCCATTAATTTGAGTCAAAAATATTCTCTAATTAATTCGTAAATGCCAAATCTGTTTTTAAAAATCGTCCGTAGAATTGTTTATGTGGCATCGCTTTAAACGAAAATGCGACAGTTTTTTCTTTTTTTTTTTTCATACTCGATTGAAAAAAAATAAATTTTGTTATTGTTCTTTTATTATTTTTTTCTTCGTTTTGTATTTTCTCATAAGCGTTCTACGCGTGTATGTTTGTATGTACACGTGTGTGCGCCTGCGTGTTACATTTTCATTTATTTTCTTAGCGTTGCGGTGGTGTGTAATATGAGGAAAGGATTGTTAATATTTATCTTCAACTGCCAAAGTTTACGTACTCAAGTAGAAGATCTTTAATTAGACAAAATATCATCGTCGTCGAATTTTCTGATTTTTTCGGAGACGTGGGTGGATACTGACAACACTGCAGAGATTCCAAATTTCGATATTGTCGTGCAATGTAAAAGGCTAAATATAAGGGCAGGTGGCGTTGCAATCTACCGTAATGTAAATGATGGAACCTGTGTTGAAATATTTGTAATTATTGCGGTGATTTATATTTCTCGTAACCAATCCATGGAAAATATTATTCAATTTATCTTCGAGAGTTTGAGAAAGTATACGTCAAAAGCATCGCGGTTTCTAAAAAAAAAATTATGATAAAATTCTAATGATTTTGAGTGGGGATTTCAATGTGAATTTTCCATTAGATACGGTGGTCTCTTCGATTAAACTCCTCAATACAGAATTAAATTTAAAAATGTGCAGAAGTCGTACTGAATCGGGAACGTGATCAAAAACTGTTATCGACGAACTTTTTCAACAAAATGTTGATAGAATTCAAACTAGAGCATTCGTGTCCTGTTTTAGTTACCATAAAACCACTTGTGTCAGTCGTCGAAGTAGAACGGAATGTTTGTCCGTCGAATAAACATGGAGTAGGAATAATAAAATGTTAAAACAAACTTCGAAATTTTGTTCGTTGTTTTATATTATGAAGAATATTATCCCACTCTTGATACTGCATTCGTCTCATATTCCCGCTGCTTAGATTCCGGAAAGTTTCACTTCTACTGCATGTGAATTGAACACAAATTGTTTCTCCAGTATCGAGTTATTTGAAGAGATAAATAAGAAAAATTTTAACGGAACAGGAACATTCAGAGAAAATCGTTTATTCTTCAGCTTCACTGTTAAAGAAAACATGGTAGTCTGCACATGGAATGACAACAATGTGGTGATAATTGGATCAAACTCCATCCCGATGTATCCAACAAATTTGGTGAAACGATATTCCAGCAAAGAAAAGAAAATGGTGCAAGTCTTGCAGCCGGGACATAAGTAAAATAAAGGAATGGGTGGTGTTGTTCGGTCCGTCAAAACATGAGCTTATACCGAACTTCCAGGGAAAAGTAGTACTTACCTTTGATTGCCAACAGCGTTAATAGGACGGTGATAAATACTTGGCAGTTACATCGGAAAATGGGCGGAAATGTAATATTTTAACTTTTCGTCGTTTGATGGCCATTTCCATTTTGAAACAACAGCAGTGGTGCCACACTTTAGGTAAGCGGCGATATTCTATCATTGAAAGCAATAGGTATGATCATTGAGTTCACCCTCAGCTTTCTAGAACAGGATGCCGATTGTGCCATAAGCAGGCATTTCCGCGGAAATGTTTGAAATGTAACGTTGCCTTACATCTGGAATGCTTCTAAAAATGGCATACAATAGAATGATTTAGTACTTATACAAGTTCTTCGACTCAACTGATTTTACTTTGAATAATCAATTATTTTTTTTTCGGATGAACAGATTTTTTGTGATATACATTGTGATAAAATGAATTAAAAAAAATATTTGAATTAAATTAAATTAATTTTCTCATGTATTTAATATTATAGTAGATTTTATTATCGTACCATTAATGGTACGCCCCGTGTTTCCAGAACCCTTCGAAAAAAACGTATTTTGGTTTGTTTTTCATTATTAACTACTATTATCATGTCCAAAATTCTTCTCAAAATCTTAAGTCAATATTACTGGAAATATTTGTGTCGTCAGTGCCATCGGTTTAACCATTAACTAGGAATACTTCAATTTATATCAGTTTACATAGCAAATTATGTATTATTATTTCAATTAGCATTGTTAACTGATATCACTGCCCTGTACATTTAGCCTTCTACAATTAAAAAAGTTATAACGTTTCTATCCTTATAGGTGGAAACGGATATGTAATGAAATCCCGGTTTTCAAAATTCCGGTTTTCAAAATCCTCGTTTTCAAAATTCAGGTTTTCAAAATCCAGGCTTTTAAAATCCTGGTTTTCAAAATCTCATTTAGAAAATCTCGGTTTTGTATAAAAAAAATCCCGATTTTAAAGAAATCCCGGTTTGAATTTTTAAAATTTGACATGTGGGAATGATCAAATGATTTTTTGACAAAATTTAAAAATGAGTTTGCGATAAAGTTCTAGAAAATGGCCATTTCTCAACAAATTTTGTTGAAATTCTATACGTGCGATTTAGTTGAAATTCGACATGTGGGTCCTAAATGTAATTCAAAAAATGAGTTTTTTGATAAAGTTCTGGAATAAGGTTGAAATCAGTTTCAAAAAATCAGTTTTAAATTCGAACCATTCAATTAGAATAAAACTTGTAAAACTGCTCCTTTATTCCTCACATGTTTTTCAATTTCGCTCTCCTGGTACTTTTTCTAAAGGCTCTCGGAGGGGGAGGAGCGAGAGTTATTGAAGCCTCTACAATTCGGTATGATATGAAAGAGCTGAATGTCGAAGGCAAAATTACGAAGGACCGAATGTGTCGAAGGGCCGAATGTGTCGAAGGGCCGAATGCCTCGAACAGCCTCAAGTGTCGAAGGGCTTACTTTTCGTTTTTGGAAATATGCTTTTTTTAATTTGTTTTAAGGAATATTTCGTAATTTTTTTTATCTAATATTAATGAATTTGGTTCATTTTCCTTCACCAAAATTTATTACGTGAAATTCTGACATTCGGCTTCCGCCTCTATAATCAATTATATTCTTAAACAAATAGTACAGTTACAAAAGTCAAAAAGAAATAAAACATTATTAAATGCTAAATAATAACCGTGTTTACCTTGTTAAAGTTAGCCGACATTTTCCAGCCGAAAGATAATGCAGATAGTGTCTTGACTATTTTTGAACTCTCTTTATACTCTCGCTCCTATCGATTTTTAAATTCCTACAAACTGAAATAATTTCTCCTTCACCCGAATGATATAACCCGGTCCTAAATTCTCCTAAATTCGAGTTCATGACTTATTTTTACTGTATTCAAGTTCATTCGAATCTGCATTATCGACATTATTCGGCTGGAGCGAGTCGGCTAACTTTAACAGTATACCGTGTTTTATTTATTATTCGAGCACTATCCGGCGCCGAATGGAAAATTTCTATTGAAACTGCAGCTATTATTCACTAGTGTCGCTATACCATAAAAATAAAAAATAAATGCATCTTATTACCTGAAATATACTAAATGACATTTATTTTGACATGACGTTATAAACAAGAAATAATCATGCCGCGTTTTCAATTTTAAGATAAGGTTTCTAATGATTTCAGGAATAGCGCTTCCGATAACGGCTCTCGATAAATAGGTAGAGCAAAATATTTTTTATCGATATGTATACTCTGGATACATCTATCAGGCACTTATAAAAAACCACGGCTACTATTTTAAAAATTACTTATTATTTTATTTACTTTCCATTTTATAAGGACGTTGATCTCCAACTCCAAATATACTACGCATTCATAAATGACAAATATCGCGAGATCAATTCTTGTTTATAACGTCATGTCAAAATAAATGTCAATTAGTATATTTCAGGTAATAAGATACATTTATTTTTTATTTTTATGGTATAGCGACACTAGTGAATAATAGCTGCAGTTTCAATAGAAATTTTCCATTCGGCGCCGGATAGTGCTCGAATAATAAACACGGCTATTGATTCAGTATTTTGAATCTCTATAGGAATGTTTTAATCTTACCATATATACAGTGGTTAGTTGGCTCATCGGGCTCGTTAGTTTTAATTTCATTTTGAGTCTTTTTTGATATCAAGAATGAAGTTAAATATTTGTCTTCCATTGGCCCATTCTTTGTCATTGGTAAATCGCCATTGACTATATTATTGGTTTGTTTCTATATTGAATATGTGTACTATCTGCAACAAGTACAGAGACCCCTAGTTCGTTTGCAGCACTTCTTCTTAGGTGGTACAGGTGCGCTCTTTTTTTAATAGAATTATTATAATATAATAATTATTTTCATTATTATTTCTAAAACTGCCAATGTTCAAAATTCGCATTTTAATTCAGATTTAATTCGTAACTACAAACCAAATTTCATCATAATTTAGAAAGAAAGATGGAGCATTGCTTAGAAAGATGGAACATTGTAAAACTTAGAATTCCATATAGGTTCTTCGCTACGGAGGTCAATCAATTTGTCAATTTATGGAACTATTTTAAAATCTTTTCTGCTGGAATATTGCTTTTGAGAAAAAGAGTATACAGATCTTTCTAGTTATAAAATATAATAGCAAAAATTTGTTTTTGTGACAGTGCTGCCACCTGTGGCGAGTATGATAATCTCTTACTCTTTGCTCGCAAGTTTCCTCTATCTTATAGGTCGATTCGGAATCAAATTTCATACTTAACCTATTCACATTAATTGGGTGATCCTATAGCGAAATTTGTGTTTGATGTTCAAAAGTTATATGTTTTGCTACTGTGTTTTTTTTATTCGCTATCCGAGGCGGGCTATTAAGCGGTAAAAGGGAAATTATCTATCTCCGCTATGAAAAATAGCGCGCTTAATACAAGTTTTGACGTAGAAAATTTGGTGCTCCTCATAAATTTATCAGGCGTTAGTTTGCCTCAATGAAACCTGCGCTATAATTTGTTACATATTTATTACAACAAATCCCGATTTTATAACAGTTACCGTTTTCCTGGAACGAGTGGTCGGTTTAGCTTTCAATTAAACCTGCACCGCCAAAATTGTAACTTTTGATGTAGCTATGATATCGCGATGGTTCTTGGACCAGAAATTATTACAAATTAATTACATTGAATAAGTCAGTTCAAAACCATCCTCATAACAGGCCTAAGGGTAAATTTCACCCCAAAACGATTATTTATTTCAAAAACGTCAACTTAACCAACTAAATAATTTATTTTACACATGACTGCCACTACATTGTAGACGAAATGCATATTCCATCTAATATTATAAAAAAAATAATTTATCCATGTACGTGATAACGTTGACCTGCCCTCGATAAGTCTTCTAGGGCAACATTTCGGCCACAATCTGGTGGTAGTCATGTGCAAAATCAAATAGTTGGTTAAATTGCCGTTTTTGAAATAAATAATCATTTTGTGGTTAAATTTACCCTTAGCCAAGTTATAGGGGTGGTCTTGAACTAACTTAATCAATTTAATTAATTTGTAATAAATTCTGGTCCAAGAACCATCGCGATATCATAGCTACATCAAAACTTACAATTTTGGCGTTGCAGGTTTAATTGTAAGCCAAACCGAACTCTCGTTCCTATATAGAAAACGGTAACTGTAATAAAATCGGGATTGTTGTAATAAATATATGTAACAAATTATAGTACAGGTTTCATTTGGTCGGTGGAGGTTTAAAGCACTAAAGAATTAAAAGAGTCAACTAAATTTAAAAATTTAGTTTAGAACAAGGGTTGTTGGTTTTCTGAAGAGAGTTTTACCAAAAGCCCGGTAGATTTAATTTTTCGATTTTCAAAATCAAGTGTCGGGTGTTGACCACCCCTCCATTTTGGTTTGGTTATTGTTATTATTGTTGAAAATTTTTCTTTTTTAAAAATTTTCACAATACCATTTATCAAATCAAAAATAATAAAAGCAAAATATTTTTTATGCAAAAAGCTACCAACAAAAAATATGCTTTTCAAAGAATTTACATCATATACACACAATGTTATGTTTTATGTTTCATTTTCTTTAACTTTGTTAAAAAATGATTAAGGGTTGGTAGCTTTGCACTTACCAAATATAGAACGCTTGATGTATGGGGGGGGGGGGGGGGGTTTTATGTACATTTGTGTTATGTGTTATCCTGGATATACGCTATTTACATACAGTTGATGTAGGTGTACCAAATTCAATATGCTCGTTATAAACATATAAATATGTTTATGATTCAACTGTACACAATCAAAAAAAAAAAAAATTCACAGCGAAATTGTTTTGAGCATATTTTTATTGTTTGGCGTGTTGTCGATGGGGTGTTTGCATACATGTGTGTATATGTTCCTTCGTGAAATATTTTTATTTTTGTATATTTCAAATAATAATACGTATGCGAATTTACATAACCAATGTATATATGTATACACATACGGTATTATGAACATGGGCATATAACACCAAACATAAAAATAACAACATATTATGTACACAACAATTGAATTTTATATATATATATATATATATATTCGAGTACATATTTTTGATGGTGATAATGTTATATATGTTTGGTGTATGTACAAGCGTATGTACATTTTTTGTATATAGGAGTCAGTCAACGTGTTAGAGTGGAAAAATTTTTAAGTGAAAATTCCAGAAATTCGCATACGTAGCTATATTCATGTGTGTACACATATTTATAAAAAAATATGTTTTGTTTGATAAGCGTAAAACGTGCAGAAATATTATGCTTGGGATTTTTTACGAATACATAAAAATACCGAAATTAAAAGCTCACATTTAATGTTTTTCTATATAAATTGGTTTTGATGAATCCAATCTCCAGAAGCCATATATACGCCCCAGATTTATAATATGGGAGTTAGGATATGTTTTTGGTGTGAAAATTAAGTAGAGGTTCAAAAATGTTTTATACTTTTAATGATCTCGCTTGCTAATAAATTACATTTAGATTGAGCTATGCTGAGTTTTTGTACAACACAAAATTTATTTTGTTGGCACACATTAGTGTGTCAGCGTGTGTGGTGACAAACGATTTTGATTGAAATTTAATATCCGTATAGTGATTGAAATTGATGAAAATGCTTTAATGGGAAATTAATTATCTTGACCTGAAATACGCTTTGGTTTGGCACAACATAATTTTGTAAAACGATGATATGTCGTTAAATTAGTGTTTGACGGCAATTTCAATTTAGCAGAATCGTTTTTGCTTTCTTGTTTTAGACAGACAGGGTGTCAAGGCTATGTCTCTTGATATAATCGATCAAAATCAAATAATGAAAAATTTGTTTTGGTTCCTCCCTTTATCGGAATTAAACCATGGTGCCTCCAAGTCTGGTTCAAATACTATGGTTAAAAATCCCAAAATCCCACATTCGGGATTTTTTCAGTTTATTTTAACTAATTTGTATGGGATCCACTCTTGTAACCCTTACAAGGCCGTGGGACGAATTGTATAACCATTCCTAGTAGTTGCTGTTTCCTGTTTCAAGAATCTTTATATTTTTACTTTCCGTAACTGTTTCCGATGATGTTTCTTATTTAAGTTTGCTTTCAAGAATTTGTTGTTATCTAAATATGTCAACCAAGTGCTTCTCTCAGCGTCAGGACTGTTATGATAAGTGTGATCACTATATGATCGCCAATAAGTAATTTATTTATATTTTAATTAGTGGACGTTGACGATATACATTCTTGGGAATAGTGGACTAAAATATGTCCTAGAATCACGGACAATCAGAATTTTTTTGTACTCACAGCATTCTACGAATAAAAAAAACTGTTCTTGTATTTTTTTTTGTCTGCGATACATTAGTTATTATTACAAATTGGTCAGCTATTGCTATAAAGTACATATTCAAAGGATTTTACATTTCAAATGTTGACTTTACTTCAGATGGAAATCAGCAACTACCCTCGGATGAGATATCACATTTCATTAACTTCAGCCCTCCTGAGGCAATTGAGCGGTTTTGTGAGTCAAATATACACGATCGCTTGCACACATTAATTCTTCTGCACATTCATCTGGTAAGACATCAGCAAATATTTTTCGAGAATGGAAATAAGAAGAAGACACTTTTAGCAGCTCAAACCATGAGGAGTCATATTTCATACTCAGTGTCTCGAATGCAAATGCTCGAAAAATAATCTAAATAGGAATCTGCAAAAAAAATCTATCTTCACAACAATTTACAACGCCGTCTGCGAGATACGAGTAAGTAGCCTCACGCACATACTCAATTGCTTCATGTACCATGCACTGAAAGTATTGAGCATTTGCTTGCCTTGTAGATCATTGTCTTTTGACCCCTCTTTCATAACTTTGACGACAAATAGTCTTTACTTGTTCATGATTGCACGCAGCATTTAATCAATGTATCAATAATCGAGCAGATGTTCTCGACTGCTGCATCAAATCAACCTGCTTGAGGTGACACTTCATAGAAATAACGCTAACGGCTAACATGTGAAGTGAAGTCCAGCAACTACATAATCAATGGCTCTTAACAAAACTTAGCGAGAGAAGATTGCAAAAATTTCTACACTACGTGATCTCGAAATCATTCGAATTCCTCCAGCAATGTTTGAGAATGCAAACCTACTATATTAAATTTTCGGTGAAAAACCTGACGATCTAATCGATAAGGAATTATCCATCCGAGTAATCGTCTGCCACAAAAGCTCAAGCCCCTTAGAAATAAATCGAGAGGTAATATGTTGGCGAGCCTTCAATCTTCCACAGTACCGAGAACGGGGATTCCGATGAACCAAACTCTTTCAAGAATGCCTTCACTCTACTCATCAAGAAATGCGGATTTTATCGGAAAGTAATAGGAGGACAAAATTTGCATCAGTCACAATATTTCGGCCTATATAATATTTTAGTTTTTGGTGTACCATCCTTGTATAGACTTGTAGCATTGAATCAATAAATCATAACCTGACCCACAAATTAACACCAATTAATTTATTAAAAACAGATAAAAAAAATAATAAACCCAAAACTAAATACCCGACAAGTGAAACCTGGAAAATCACAAAACAAGCAACAACAACAGCAATCTCGTCGTGATTAATGATCACCAATTTATGGAAATATTTTATTCATTTGACCCAAATACTCTACCAAGCGCACACGAGAAACTGTATAAAATGGGGGGCACACAATCATTAATTACGAAATTCTGTACTATGAAAAATTTAAAATCTAATTTATTTCTTTATTTACGCATACTCTACTTTTCAGTCTCCTTACCAAAATTCGATTTGAAATAATTATCACGTAATTTAAATATTTAAGTCAAAGAAATTAATGAAAGTAATTATTTAAGACGATCGTCCTGGTTTGGTATATACTCGTACGTATATAAAATGAAAAACAAGGTAAATAACCCTTTTACACCATTTTTAATAGAACCGAAGATTTATTTGTGGTTAACGAGCGGAAGGAGGAGGCATATCTACATATTGATTTTGAAATATGGGACCGTAATTAATGGTCATGGAGTAAATATTTTATCATTTAGAATTTGCAAAAATTCGTTAAAATCTACAATCCGAAATTCAAATATTTAACTTTAATTGATAAGTGGCGTTAGTGATTTCTGATGATTTTTGGTATCAATACACAAAGAAAGAAACCCAAAACGGTTTTTCGACACTTACGGGGATTTTGTTAGTGAAATGATTTTAAGATGGAAGCTGGAAGCTGGAGGTCAATGTAGCTGTGGGTTGTATTATACGTTATGCCACCTTTCTGAAATAGTAAATAATATACAATTTCCTTAATTAATTTGAGTCATAAACATTTTCTTAACTAATTACGGTTTTATTTATCGCTGAAGCTGATTTTTAACAAATAAACACTTCTTTTCGTCTATCAGCACCCCGATAATAGAGCGTTGTCTACTTAAGGCACAGAATCGCAATGAAACTTACATATTCTGCAGTACTAAACAAATTGTCCTTATAAGTTATAACTAGAGTTTCGGTTAAATTGAGTTATTGATACCAACTGAGAGCCTTTAATCTCTTTACTTCAACTCCAGCAATTTGTAGATAACACACAAAAAAAAATTTAGTACCAAATCGATAAATCTTCCAACTTCACCATCCATTATCTCAAAAAATTCAAAATATGCTTATCATGACATTATTGATAGTCGCCACGTTATACGTTTTGCTCCGTTCAGTCAATGCTTCCTCAGACCGCCTAAAACGGAGTTTCTGGAGCACCGAGCGTTGCTCGGCCAAAGTTGGTTGAATTGAAAGTTTTTGCACCATTAATCATTTCAGTTAATAAAATAATTATGCTACATTTGGTTAAGGATTGGTTTCTTCATTTCATTTAGAATTTACTTATTTGTGAAACTAACATTCGGAACATGAACCCTGTGTCTAATATGCTAAGGCAGTTTTTTCTCGATCGGTTAGGAAATGGTTCGGTTCATTTCAATAGACAATTTAACGAGTCCAGAATTTGTATATTTATACTAGACTCACATTTCCATCATGTAATCTGGGTCTCACTCCCTTTCATTAAAAATGAACGGGGTTCCCACCTCAACCGCAAATGTTTTGTAAAACATATGGTCAAAAACTAAAAATCACGTATAATTATCGCTAATTACAAGTAGTCGATGGTTATCCAAACACTGCATTTTTTTACGGAGTTTGTGCATTTTTTAAGTGTGATTTTGGAGGCGATGGAAAAATTTGAAATTGTTTTTAACGTTATACAGTAAACCCTCGATTTAACGGACCCCGATTTAATAGACGCTCGGTTTAATGGACGCTCTATTTAACGAACCCTCGATATAACGGACAATTTTTTATTTATAATTTTTCGGTTATCTATTATGAATTCCATTCCAGGTGGCCATATTCCATAATTTCTTCTCAAAATCATTTAAGAATCCCATTTCCAACATACCCACAACCCAACCCCAACATAATCGGCTAAGAAATGCCCGAGTTCCGTCCCAGATTAAATTCGATCGAATAGATTAAATTTAAAAACATTCAGATTGACCGGACAATCAGATTATACGGACTCCCCAATTAGTCCGTTAAATCGAGGTTTTTCTGTATAATATTTTTCGTTAAAATGTCACGTAATAAACGCAACAATTTAACGCAACATTTAACATAGCAGTATTATACGCAGCCCAAAACTTTTCCCTAAATGCTTTCCCAATCATAAAACTATTTTAATTCTATTGTGGAACATTCAGCAACATAACCGCTAAACCGGAGGACTCTTATGCTGTGTGCCTCAGGTCGATTGACAGCATTAAATAAATTTCCTAAAATCATTCTCGATTGCAGTCGTTTTCTGAAATTCGAAAATTCCCTCTTGCAAATTTTTTATCAAAATCGTTTGAGTCATTTTTTTAAAATACCTATAAACCCCTAATATTTTTGAATTTAGAATACAATCTCTTCTTAGCACTCAAAACTCATCTCTACCATTTTTAAAATCGTTCGACCCAACAAAATATTAAATGATTTTCCTAAAATTTGGACTCATCGCAATTGATTCGTGCAAAAAATGGAACCCACTGGCAGGAGATCGATAGTTTTTCACCAGCTTTTCCGAAAGCAGGACTCATCATAATCCCATCCTGGCAGTAAAAAACCAATATCACCGTATTTTTGTCAAAATAGTTTGAGCAGGAAAAAATTAAAAAAGAGACCCCCGGGATCAACCAAAATACTTCGTTATTTAATTTTCCCTAACCCCCATCAAAATCGATTCCTGGCATTTGAAATCCTTATTTCACCAATTTTTATGAAAATCGAGCATGGCCTTTATTGGACGACATCCTAAATGAATTTTCCCGAAATCTGAACCCATTGTAATGAATTCAAAAATGCTTCTTCAGTAATTTTTATACAAGAAAGGGCTCAAAATAAAAACTTTAATTAGATACTGAAAGCTACAAATCATTATTTTTACCAGCAAAAACCAACATTTTCAGAAAGACGCGATTAACGTAACCACCATACAGTAACGCAACAAATTCAACATGGTGCAACATCGCATGGAATCGCGATATATAATAAGCACCACATTTAAGAACCAACATGACGCAGCATGGATCCAAATCGTGCAATATTGTACAACATCACGCAACATGGTGCACCACATTGTTCAACTTCAATCAACATCACACAACATAATGCAATATGACGCAAAATAGTTTAAAATCATGCAACATTCTTCAACAAGGATTGCGCAACATGGTTCAATATATATCACGCAGCATGGTATAATATGATGCACTATCTTGCTTCATGGTGCAACATGACGCAACCTAATAACTCCTAAATAATTTTTCTAAAAATCAAACCTCTTTTTAATCGTTTTCTAGCAATCGAAGACCGTCTCTCGTTCAATCCTAATAATACGACTTTTGGATTCAATTTCTGGCATTCAAAATTCGACCCGCTTCCTCACCAATTTATATCCAAACAGTTCGAGCTATTTTTTTTGCTGGAAAAAGTAGGACCCTGGCCCCACCACACAGAACTTAACACAATCCATTCCTCTTACACGAGAACTCTAACCATCGTAATTTTTCTCAAAATCGTTTGAGGAGAAAACAATTTATAAAAACCAACCCGAGACTTACCGAAGGACACTCTAAACCTTATTTCGAAATTAGCACCCGCCAAAATTGGTTTCTGGCGGTATTCAATTTCTATAAAAACCGAGCAATCCGAACACAATTTAAATAAAAGGACCCTGGCCCCAGCAGACGACCCCCTAAATGAATATTTCCACAACAAGCACACGATCCAATCGACTCCAGGGAAGCGCAAACCCTTTCTCTACAAATTTATTCAAATTCGAGCGCTTCAAAAAAAATTTTAAAACGGTACTTGGGGCACATCGTGCGACTCTCTGAACGAAGTTTTCCGAATCTCGATTGATTCGTACCATTTAGAAGCCACACTTCACTAATTTTTGGTAGCATTGTGCAACCCTAAATGAAGGTGTTCCCGAAATTAGCACAACTCATAATCGACTCTTGGCAACCCCACAATTTTTGTAAAAATCGAGCGAGCTAAATAAAATGAAAATAAAATGACCCACGACCCTCCAGACGAGTCTCTGAAATTTTTTTCCCAAATCACTAATCTTCACTAAATGAATTTCAACAAAATCAGGATGTGACGATGATGTTTGTTGCTCAATCGGTTGAATTTCAAATGTACGGTGCATTCCCTTGGGTATTGAATCTTTCTACAATTCGCTTAATGATCCACTGACCATTGCGCATCTCTATTTGTTTGTGTCCCAAACGCTCCCTGTGGCAAAATTATAGGCTTTATTTCACCACTCGTATTCCCAATCATTCACACCAAATTGGTCATTTTCCACAAATAGATTCTAAACTAATATTTTATTTATTCCATTTTAGTCATACATACCAGATTTTCATATCCTGATATCTGATTTTAAACCTTTTTTAAATCAAATAAACTAAATTTCACCTTGATCTGATTAAAAATGAACTAATTCCATTCAAATTGTTCATATTACATAAAATGCGGGAATGTTAACACTAATTCGCTGTTTTGCAGAATCAAATCATACGTGTACTCATTTTGTGATCCCAGTTCCTGACAATGTCAGAAAAAAAAATCCATTCACTATACCCCATTTTATCACGATTGAATATTAAATGGCCCAGTTTCGTCCTAGTTGCCCGTATCTCAGAACTTCAACAAAAATTATTTCAGAATGTCCATCTACCATTGTGGTATAAAATTTCGGTAAATAAATAAATAGCCTAGTTCCGACACAATCGACCATATTATGGAATTCCTTTTCTTCGAAATCAGGACCTATCCCCATCGATCCCTAGTAATCAAAAACCTCTCTCAGCAATTTCCAATAAAGTTGTTTGAGCTTAGAACAAAATTTAGAAAAAGAATCCGTGTGCAAAACCGGAGGACCCTCTAAACGGGTTTTTTCCGAAGTCAGAAACCATCGCAACGACCGCTTGTATTCGTATAAACCAAGTTTCAGCAATTTTAACGGCCCCGAAGCGAATAATCCCAAAATTTTTCACTATATATATTTTTAGTTATTTTAAGGACACCTGAGTCAGAGTGAGCGAAAAATGTTAATTGTGTAAATGGATACTGAGCTCCACCATAGGACTCTTAAAACTAGCTTTTTTTCAAAAATCAGAACCCATTAGAAACGATCCCTGGTACTCTAAAACCACCTTTCAGCAATTTTCATCAAATTGGTTTAAGCAGAAAATACAAATTTAAAAAGAACGAGCCCATGAGAGGACGCCTAATAAGTTTACCCGCAAACCGGTCCAATAACAATTGATTTGTGGTATTAAATAATTCCCCAAATTAATTTTGTTGAAAAAATGTTGACTCAAACGATTTTGATAAAAATGTGTGCGGGGGTTTTTGTGCCCCAGGAATCTTGGTGAATTCGATTTAAAGGAATGGATTACAATGTGTTTCTCCAAATTGCGTTATGTCGTATCATCTTGCATGATTGTTGCGCCATGTTGCTAGATGTTGCCTCTTGTTGAGGGGCGTAATGTAATGTTTCTCTGTTTGTGTCATGTAGCGCAAGTTTCAGAATGTTGAACAATGTTGCGTGAACTTGCACGATGTTTCTCGAATTTGTACAATGTTACTTAGTGTTGGGGTTTAAAGATTTAGTTGACAATTGATAATGGTTTTCCAATGCCAGGAATGGATTACGATGAGTCCTAGTTTCAGGAAAATTCGTTTTGGAGGTCCTCGGATAGGAACCTACAGTTCATAGTTTGGCTCGGAATGATTTTGATAAATATAGGTGAGAGTTGTTTTTTGAGTGCCAGATATCGATTCCGATGGGCTCTTTTTCATGGGAGTTCATGGTAGATTATGGGGATTTTAACATTTTATGTTGCATCATATTGCACCATGTTTTAGAGTGACATTTTATGATGTTCCACTGTGTTGTTTCATGTTGTACAATCATGTTGCGCAATGTTCTTAGATATTGTACCATGTTGCTTGGTGTTGTCTTTGTTGAATATAGTTTGCAACATGCCGCTATATGTATGTTGCACAATTTTACGTCTTGTTGATTCTGGCTGAGTTGTGTTCAGTGAATCAAGTAAGGAAGTTAGTCCTGAGACCGTTTGATTGGGTCACCATGTTGCGTGATGTTGTGTGCTGCTACATTCTGCTATGGGATATTGTGGAATATTGCATCATGTTGCACCACATTTAGAAAGGATGTTGTTTGATGTTCCACTATGTTGCTTCATGTTGCACAACCATGTTGTGCGTTGTCTCTATATATTACACCATGTTGCATGGTGTTGCATCTTGCTGAATAATGTTGCAACATGTTGCTATATATGCTTTTTGGTGATTCTTACTGAGTTCTGTCATGTGAAACAAGAAAGGAAGTGAGTACTGAAGTTGGTGTTTGGTGTTTCACTATGTTGCATTCTGTTACGCGATATAGCACCATGTTTTAGGTAATTTTCTTTATTGAATGATGTTGCAACATGTTGCATTTTGTCACGGGATTTTACGTCTTGTTGATGCTTGTTAAGTTTTGGATTATGAAAGGAAGGTTATCTAACTAATTTCTAGAATTAAAGTAGCACAATGAAGTAAGCATACTTAACCTAATGGTGAAATGGAAAAGCCAATTTTAAAAGCATCAAATCTTTTATGAAAATGACATTTTCATATAATACTTCATATTAAAGTTAGACTAAAAACTTACCGACCATAAAAGATATACAGTGAATAAAATTGCTCGTTTAATCTACTACGGGAAAAGGTCGTAATGAAACTAAAACTGCGAGTACGGAAAATTTTTTTCTAACTGTAAAACTTATATAGAGCATAGATTGGTACTTAAAGAAAAATAGAATTATGTGATACACTTTAAAACAGTCGTATCATATATATTATCTCGAGTTACTTGCAATTTTACCAAGAAGCGTAATAAATTGCATTTTAAAAAAATCATAATCGCAAAGTACATATTCACTGTTATACACTATCTTTGGTTTTATGGGCGGCAATTAAATCACTATTTTCCCAAAAGTAAAATTTATTGCCGCAGATACAAAAATTTTTTCATTTTCTCCAAGTCTTGATATATAATGGTTAATAATATGGGAGCTGGAAAAAGCAATCTCCCGTCAATATTATATGTGTATAAAATTATACTGCCAGAAATAAATGTATATTACGGTCATAAAAGAACCATGCATGTATCCGCATGAACAGTAAAAGCTTGTGTAAAGCCGCCCACACACCAAAATATTTATTGATTTAATTTCATGTTGTTTTATTTTGTGTTTTGCTTTGCACAATATTCGATATCGTCTCCCTCATACATTGTTGTTGTATCCGATTTTATTTAACATTATTTTCCCAATTGTAATTGTTGTGTATAAATATGTGCTTTCTGCTCTACACAAGCTTTTTCCAAATAGAAAAAGAAAATAATAATCAAATCATATTGGCTCGAAAGTTGCGTTGAACCAATTCGTCGAAATTCATAACGAATTTGTTGTTATTGTATATTGATCTAAATTATCCATTATTAGTTTAGATAAGAACGTTTATCGTTATGCTGTACTTGTTTTGGTTTGGTCGTGGGTTTATGTTTTTAATGGTTGCAATTAGTTTTGTAACATGGGGTCGCCTGAAGCGGGCGCTTTCAACACACAAAAAAAAGGTTTTAAGTTATAAGATTTGATAATCTAAAACCAATGTTTGATACTTTATCAAATTCGATGAATGTTTCATTGGAATCAATAAAATTAATTTTTATTTCGTTGAACTCGTAACAAAGTGTGCGGTGTATATAAATATGTAAGAACCTGTGTATACCAAACCGAAAACGTTATTTTTATACATATAAATATTATGACATTAGTCGATCGAACTTGGGTAATCATTTCTAATCCGATATTTATTTATTGTCACCGTAAAATAAAATATAAATACGAGAAATAATGTTACCGCACCACCTGTAATAAATTTCCAAATCATAAAAATAATAAGGTTTGTTCGGTTTTTTATTTATTTTTGGATGCCAACGATTTGTCCTTTACCTACCCACACCAGCCAAATACAAAAAAAAAACATGATGTTATACACAGAAATCCTATTTATTTTATTATCGTCCTCCAGTTGAAATATTGAGTTTTTTATTATTAAGAGGAGTTGGTGGGCCGTAATCTTTTTTCGAATGTGTAATAACGGTAATCTTAGTTACGTGTACATGAAAAAGAGTTACCTTCTCCCTTCTAAAATGCTTCTTGAAGTAATTTTCAGGTAAATTTCAGCGAATATTATGTATTTGTTACCTTTAACCAAGGTTTGGTTAAGGTGGCCGCTCTAACTGACTGAAATAGACCCGTTATTTTTGCGACATTAATCACACGATAAGTCTTAGTCTTTACATTGCATCATATCATCCGTAGTAATATTACCGATTTAAATCTACAGAGGCGTTTAAATTGGAATTAAAACTTTGCAGAGTTTTCCTTTAATCTACGATTACAATTTTGATAAATGCTTAAAATTCACATTAAAATGCCGTACTTCCGATAAATAATTTTTTCAATATTTCTTAGTCAGTTTGACAATCTAAACATTAGGAAACATAAGCTAACTAATTATGTTTACCCCTTATGCTGTTTTTCGCCATAAAATTTCCTTGAAATTTTTTAATCTCGATTCTTGGAATTCTTAGTCGATTGTGAAAAGTTTGGTAATTTTAAATAATTTGTATCGAAACGTTGCCTAGATTCCCTATATTCGTCTATTGAAATTGTGCTAAATGATCAAAATTAAAATCAAAAATGATTGTGTTTGTGTGCGTGTGCGTGGATTTTTCGTACTCTTTTCATTTTTTTGTACTGCCTCATGTATGTGAAGATAGCCCAAGTTCGATCCCAGAAAATGCGATGGCAACACTAATTATTTCTATCATGACATTTTTTACTCTCGGCACAAAAAATCTCAACATTTTTACTCTTAGCCCCGAAAATATTTACTATCATGACAGCTAAAACTATCATGGCGCAAACATTTTTCTTTGCTGAGAGCAAAAATATTGCGTTTTCAAGATAATACAACGTCAGATAAATTTTCGGGGCTGGGACAAATAAACGATATAAATTATTTACCCAACCCCGATTATTTTTTATAAAAATTTTACGTGATTACTTTATGGTATCGGCTTTTGTCTGGTGAAGGAGACTTATTTACACGTTTTATCAGAACTTTTTATTGTTTTTATTTACATTTTTATTTATTATTTAGCTGTTTAATTGTTAATTAAATGGCGCAATAGTCTACATAAACTTGTAGCATAAGCTTCGATTTTCGGGGATATAAATTTGGGCTATCTTCAGAAAGGTAGAGATTGGCTAACCTAATATATTTTCTAAATAACACAGCGTCGTAAACTATCAACCTGTGTATTCGTCACGATAAATTGAAATTTAATCGTTTCTTCTTTTTTCTCGCTTAGACTTTGTTCCATTTTATTCTCCTCCTCAATGACCATCCAGAAAATTTTTCAAAAGTGATCAAATTTCGTTAAAATTTCATATCATAACGAAAATCTAGTCTAAATCTTAACGACGTTTTAAGATTAACATTTGAGAGAGACACTAAATGAACCCGTCATTTTTATTTTCTTGCTCTGGCAGTAAACTACAGACTACCTCTAAAATAGGAGCGCGTTTCACAGCCACTACATATAACAACAGATATGGAAACTAACACCGTTCTCAAAATATGGCAAAATAATTGTTCAACCCTTTTCCAACGGACAAGTACCTTCCATTAACGAGCGAACAGTTTTTGCAATCCTCAGCGTTATATCGAAAATGGGAGTCCGCCGTCTCTTGCGTTCATATTCTGCAGTGTGAGTTATCTAAAGATATTTTGATGGCCAAATCCCTTTTATAAGATGTAGCACAAGTAGTAAAGGATATTTTGATATTCTGAAGGGTGTGAGATTAAAGAAAATCTTCAGTACCCAAATGTGTATGCTTCTGAGTGCAACACTGATGCGCCAGTCAACTAAACAGCTAAAAATAGAATTTTAATAGTAAATCCCTGAGCTTACAAATTGGCCGCATTTTTTTATTATCACATTATGCCATATAGGGTAGGAGCTAACTGGAGCGAAAATAGTTTAATTGTAGTAATATTAGATGTTCGCGAGAGTAAAAAAATCTCTTAGAGAATCAGCGAAATTTTATAAAATTTCAGCCAATTCCTAGCCACAAGAGGCACCTTCAGATACATGGCTTATAATTGGGCTAACAACTTCAAATTAAACACAAGTTTAATAAAGAAACGGGAATGACAGGATTCCCATGGCGCAAATCATTGTTAAATCATTGTTAAAACGTAATCCCGGGATCGCAATCAGAAAGTTGGAAGGAGTTTCAATTAATCGAGTGCAGGGATGAATAAAAACTATTTTGATGTTTTTCAAAAGATTTTTCTAGAATATGAGTTGTTTGATATTATAGCCATGGCACGTTTTTAATGTAAATGAGAGTTGCCTGCAATTAAATAATAGGCCAAAGGACAGGTTTTGGCTGGAAATGGTTGAAAAAGATAGCGGCAATTATATCAGGTGAAAAGTGAGAGACAATTTTTGTCGTAGTCTATTGCAACGATGAAGGAGTTTTTATTCCACTTATATCTGAATTTTTAAAGAAAAACAACAGAAGCCTGAGTTTGAAGATGGAATGACTTCTTGTGCCACAGTATTCATGTCACCGATTCTTGATGGCTATTCATCCCATAGTAATAGAAATGCCTGTTAAATATGTACGCACTAGTCCAGGTAGAAAAATTAGCAGACTCGCAGTTGGATATATTTTTTTAAAGGCTTGGAGTAAATCAGCGACAGTATTAAATGCCGTTTGCGCTTTTACATTTTCCTGATGCTATACCAAGTTACGTATTTTTGACCACTTTGGATAATTATGATCTGAGAACTTCCTCTAGGTGATTAATAACAAGCCATTTATTTAAATTACATTTAATTTTTATAGCCAAGATGCATTATCATCAACCAATATAAAAGTTTTAAATTACAGTTCCCTAATGTTGCACTAATGCCAGTTACCGTACCCGAAACATCATCGTACCTTTACATATAACGATATAGCTATGACGTATTCCAATAATTACTATGTACATACATCTAAATTTTTTCATAAATTCAGTTTCGCCTTTTTCCAGCACTGAAATATCATCACCATTAACTGAAGATCATCCGCATTCCGGTTTCCAAAATATTACAGATGTAACAGACGTTGTCCCTGGAACATCTTTAAAATTGGTATACGTTCTAAGTAGTAGCAATTTATATGTGTTACAAGTGAGAGTTTCTGAAAACTTTTTGATAACACCAGGACAAATTCTAGATCAGATTTCTCCTATACCAGATATACAGGTTAAAACAACTAGAAAACAATTACTGTCCATTGTTACGTCTCCAGAACGACCTGATGAGAAGACTGATTTTTTCAAATCAATAATCTGGTCTGTTCGAAACTGATTTTTGTGATTCTTACACATTTTTCATCTATAAGTCAAATTCAAAAAAAAGTCTCCAGACATGGTTGCAAATAAAATATGCAGAAACTTGCAAAAGTCGAAAAAGAATTAAAATAAAATCCATTCTAATAAAAAACATTGGAAGCGGCTCATACCAAAAAACAAAAACGTCAAACACGCTCAGCGAATACTGATGATATAGATCCCTACAGTTAGCTGATGGTACCGATTCAAAACAGCAACTTTCTGAAAATAAATGCGTCACTTGTGGCAAAGATTACCGCGAAACAACCAAGAATAAAGATTGAATCCAATGCATACATTGTAAATTATGGCTTGTTTCCAAGCAAGTTTTTTTTTTCAGCAACTTTATATACATTGGTAGAAAAAGTCAGCAGTCATTTTTTGTTGTTTTTCACCATTTTCTGTTGGTCGTAGAAAAATTGACCCAATTTTCTTAATATCAGCATATTTTCGGCCGAAATTCGAGTAACTTTCAATTGTTTACTATAAAAGTGTATTCACATAAGCACAAGAACTGTTTTAATAATTAATTACTAATTACGAGTATAATAATTAGCCCGTAATGTTTAAAAGTCAGTAGTTTTTGAGTTATGAGCTATTAGTTTTCACTATACTGGCATAAGTTAAGAACTAAGTGCAAAGCGGTCAGAAAATATTTATTGTAGCCCCTTAGTCAAATTATTTTAAGTAAATTCGAAAATTCCTGGAATCCAAGATTATAACTTGTCGTGTTAGCGGGTAATAAATTTCAGTTTCAAGCACTAACAGTGAACACCTGTGCCAAAAGTTAGGGCATATTTTATGTGACATCAGACTATTCGGAATGAAACTTCATACTTATATTTTTTCATTAAGTGGGGAGATCCTTTCGAAATTTGGTGGATATCTGTGTACCGGAAGTGGCATTTTCCATTGGAGCTTTTTTAATTTCTCCAATGATGTTGAAAAGCTTATAGCATCGACGAAAACCGATAAAAAACTTAAATAAATTAAGATAAAATTTTCATCCAACAAGGACCTTCAAAAACGGCAAAGAATTAAATGATTAAAATAAATTTAAATATTAAATTTTCAATAAGGCTTAACCTTGTTGGTTTTTAGAAATTTAAACGCTAATAATGATTTGGATTACACGAAACAGTTTTACCAAAAAACCGGTAAATTTAATTGTTCGCTTAAGAAATCAAGTGTGGTTTATTCGAGACCTATGTACATTAGTGTCGTAAAAGAATATCGTGTATCGGCCACAACATATTCACCCCTCCAATTTAATTAATTATAATATTGTTTTTTATAGATGAGGAAGATACATTATGCACGGTGTTTGCGACTTGCACCCACTAACAACCTCCTGTCGCATTACTTCAAAGTGAATAATTTGTACAATACTGAATTCAACGATAATTTTTTTAGATTTTTTTATTTCATATTTTTTTTTTTGTTAAATTTTTTTTTTTTTTCTTAAATTACACTGTAGACTATTTTGTCCTTCTGCTTTTTGTGCTTCCACAGTTCTGCGGGATCTGTTTCGTTTCGATTTTTTTTTTATAATTTGTAAGGCCCATTTATGGAAATTCGTTTAAAACCAAATACATTTTATCATTTGTACTTGCACTTATACTTGAAAATTCCGCCCGACGTATACCGCTTTTTTAGCCATGGCAGACGACCTTTTCCAGACATAACAATTTTAATGTTAAGTTTTTACTTTCGACTGTGATATTTCATTATAATACATACTAGATTGTTTTAAGGAGCTTCGCGCGAGTTATTCCAAGCAAGAATAATAATTTTGTGTGTGTGTGCGCTCATTCGATTTTACAATTGCATTGTTGTTGCATTTTGTGTATTTCGGTGACGAAATTTTGAAAAAAAATAACAGGAGTAGTTTTTTTTATCGTCACCCCGGGCGTTGTCGAGTGAGTCAGTGAGTGAGTGACATAGAGACGTTATAATATAGGCAAAAATGTTGTCACCCTGTGCGTTCTCCAGTGAGTCAATCAGTGACATAGACGTTTATAATATAGGAAAAAAATATATATAAAAAAAATCAAATGCTGTGCATTCTCGAGTAAGTCAGTGAGTGAGTGACATAAAATTTTATTTTGTCACCATGTGCGTTTTCGAGTGACATAGACGTTTATAATACAGATTTTCCTATTTTCCGATTTTCCAGTTTTTCAAATTTCCTATTTTCATATTTTCTTATTTTCCTACTTTCCGATTTTCCAATTTTCATTTTTCCTATTTTCTAATTTTACAATTTTCTAATTTTCCAATTTACCAATTTTCTAATTTACCATTTTTCTAATTTTCCATTTACCGATTTCCCAATTTTCCAATTTTCCCAATTTTCAAATTTCCTATTTTCATATTTTCCAATTTTTTCAATTTTAAAAATTTCCAATTTTCTTATTTTCTTATTTTTCTATTTTCTAATTTACTTATTTTCCAATTTTCCAATATTTCAATTTTCCAATTTACTTATTTTCTTATTTTCCAATTTTCCGATTTTTTCAATTTTCCATTTACCAATTTCCCAAATTTTTAAATTTCCTATTTTCATATTTTCCAATTTGCTTGTTTTCCTATTTTCCTTTAAGGTATAATGTAGACAATTATGATTTTAATTTCGTACATAGTTTGCCAAAATTCTGCACAACTTATATTTATAGTAGTCCCCTACCAACGCCAGCTATTGAAAATAATCCGAAGTGGCTATATAAATGAATGATCATTGTCGGAATACAATTTTCATTGGTGGTGTTAAGTGTATTTCCATACAAAATTCCTATCGGAAATTTCGATTTTTAGATTTTATTTGATTTTTCGGTTTTCCTTTGGGTTTTGGCGAATTTTCTTCGATTTTCCGATTTTTTCGACTTTTCGGATTTTCCTTTGGGTTTTTCCGAATTTTATTTTTTCCTAAGCCGCCACAATACAGACGAACAAAGCAAATAAAGCATGCCGCCTCTGGCGGGATTGGAATTTAGTACCTGCTAGCCCAAACACCGAAGCTTTAAACACTGCAGCACCTGTCTCATAAAAAATGTACACACAAAATTCATTCTTTTTTTTTTGTATTTTTTAAGATTATGACTAATAGCGTATTTTATCGATATTCTGTTTTTCAAGCAATGGAGTTAGCTTAAAAATACGTTTTATTTCGATAAATTTTATTGTGAGGTTTTCAACTTTTGGAGTTAGCGCAAAAAAAATTGTAGAGTATTTTGCTTTTGTGGAATTAGATGATTTACTGCACTTAGCGACAAAATTATAAAAAATCAAGGTAGAGTTAGCGTCAAGTAGGATTTTGCGTAATTTGGTGGTAAAAAGTGTTGGAAATGGTTTAGAGCGGAATACATAGAAGCAGTTTCCTCAGTAACAAGCAGTTTGATTAAAATGTAAATACGCGCACACGAAAGAGGATGATTTAAAAGCTAAGGAACCAATAAAACCTGGAAGATGTCGATTTGGTGGTTGACGTACTCTAGTCCTGAGGCGACTTGTATAGATTAGTGATAAAATAAATGATTGTGTTGATCATAACATATACCATGTTCTCATATGTGCGTTCATACGAATTTTTGTGGAACACATATTAACATAATTTCACAACTAAAATGATTAGTTGCTCAATGTATTTGAGTCTAATACAGCGATGTAGTATAAGTTTCTGATTCTGAAGTCGAGATTAAAAATTTATATATTTTTAAACAAAACATAATTAATTTCCTACTAATAAAAAAAAAACAAAATATGTCATTACGTCTGGCTTATAAAGCACCGGTGTTTAATTAATCATATTTCAATTTACCAATAAAACAAACAAAAAAAAACATTTCCATTTTTGTAATATTTTTTATAATTTATTTTAACAAAAATTGAAAATAATAATTTTTTATAGGCCTTTTGTTAAAATTTATTGATTTCCGTGTGTGGTACCTATGAAACTCAAAACCCCAAACATACCATTTATTCGAGTTTTTATTTATATAAAACATGTGAACTCTATTTTAATTATTATTATTCCGGGTTAAAAATACAAATTGTTTATAAAAAAAAATAAAATTATTATTTGCCATTATTTCAATCGACCGCGTATAATTTTTCTGTATTAAAAAATAAAATATACAAATTTATTGTTCCTACTGTAAAATAATGGGTCATCCGCACAGTGCACCGCAGAAAAATAATTTTTTTTATGCTATCGACGTTTTATGGCCTTATCGGTTAGAGTTGAATGTCTATTTTCTCCATGACTTGTTTCACGATCGTACTTTGGTGTACGAGGAATGAGTAACAGAATGCGTTCTAATCCATAGGTATCTTCTTCTATATGACAAATACCAATACTCTCGCCTGATTGAACCAGCAACAAATCGCAAATAGATTGTAACGCAAATAGCTCTGTATTACAGTTATTTTCCTAGGTTTATTTTCTGTAGTATGGGATATAAAAACCACAAACCTATTAATAATCATAAAAATGTGGCTCAGCATTTTTTAAGCGAAATGAATTTCACATCATAAATCGTGATGAATATTTTTTTACACACTGGTGATTATAATCCTTTTAGTGCGCGATGCAGTTAATTAATGTGTGTGTGTGTGTGTAAATAAAAATATAAAAGTTTGCACTTACTAAAATGGATCGATGTTTTTACAATTAGTTCTTCTTCCCTTCTATCTTGGCCTCCGTCACGCCAGCCAGAACCATATTAGCCAGCACCAAACCTAATATATGGCATATAATTTTTCCAATTATTGCACAATAAAGCTATTGTAGTGATTCCGACTTACCCTGTACTGAACAAGTTCGAGTGAACTGTGCTCATTGTGCAAACCCCTAATAATTCTGGCTGATACAACTCTAGTTTCGGCTGGATTTAAATGATCCTGGCTAGCTTAATACTCGTTCCGGCTAACATATCAGAGAGTGCACAATGATGAAAATTACATTGTGTTTCTTGTGCCATATGTCCCACACAAAACCCAACCATCTCGATTTTCTAAAAGTCACGACAAAAATGTACTTAATAATACTTGCCCTCTTAAAAATATTAAAAATAAAATGCTAAAACTAAAATTATATTAAAGCAAAGAACAGCAGGATTTTAAAGCCCAAGTATTACGCAAACTTCTCAGAGACACTTCTAAAGTAGCTATAGTACAATGGATCCTGAGATGAGCCAACCGTTCTTCATTTTTTAAACAGCCCAACATTTTACACACCCCAGGTAAACCAACTCTGCTACTTATCGACAAAATGAAAATGTTAAACCATTCCGAAAATTGAATGAAGCAAAAAAATGGCATGCCAACTTATAGGGTATACTCACATGACTGGTGTCTCGATTCGTGCCTCTCCGATTAAAAAGTGCCCTAGAGTGAGGATTGTATAATCATTTGTATCAACTAATTTTTTCAATACTTCGGCCAATCGAAACCCGATTGGCCACAAATGTCTTCCAATGATTAGACGAGCTGCGATGCAAACCAATTAATAATTGTGACTTGTTGAGTGATTGAAATATCTTGTGTATGCGTTTGGTAAGGATCACATCTGCAGTGGTGCGGTTTGGATGCCAATATTGCGCTTTTGACAAATTCATTTGTTGGAAGTTGTACGAGCATACACTACCGCTGCGTATTGTTCACAGGCGCCGCTGAAGCCGAGAATTTAAAGTTTACTGCGATTTGCCAATTGTTGTATCCGCAGCGATCAATTTTGAGAGCCTTCAAGGATCTCGTACTATCTCGATAAGTAAGCCATCTTTGAGCTATTGATTTTCGGATCACTTTATTCCAAGAAACGCTTGAATACCCAAAATTTTTGAAGTATGATTTTGACAATAATTGTGGTAGGAGCAATCAATTCCTTCTCTACTTGAAAGCCACCACATCGGAGCAATACGGACATTTGTCGCTCATCAGAACGTCGATGTAGAAGTCTTTCGATTCGACTCTGGACGCAATTAAAAAATTACTGTTTTGAGGAAGCACGGAGCTCTGGCAGTACCGTAAGCGACCCAGCACAAACAATAAGTTCTAACTGGTTCAGTTTGACAAGGTCATCGTATGATTCGCTGATAATTTCTGTTTTCTGGCACTATCTGGTACGTCTATACACCTGCTTGATATCAGTAACGAAATTGAATTTATGTTTGCGAAAAGAGTATGCGATGCGACGAATACCACGGGCAGTTTTCGTTGCATTACATCAAATGAAGATGATAGCACGTCCAGCCCTGCAAGATGTCGTTGGTGGCCTTTTAGCGCCTCCGTGTAACCCAAATTCAGAGGGCATGAACATGTGGTACGCGAAAAACTGAATCCTCTCGTGACCTTTCAAGTGGTGACAAATCATGTATATGAAGTTGATGCGAAAATATCAATCCGAAAAGGTTTTTTTTCTATTAAAATCTATTTTAATGATCATCTAGAAAATCACTTTCCATATTAATTGACAGAAAATATGTTCAGTACCAAATTTCCTTGTAGCAGAGATGATCCCCTGCCTCGGCATATGGAATTAGGTGTGCCAATGTGCATAGAACTTATATTTAGGTGTGCGTTTGAAAATAACGAGGATTGATGTTGAATATTGATTATGATTTGTTATTTTCGTTGTAATATTGCAAACAATCCAAGTATTTTTAATTCCGTACATTTTTGCATTTTCCTGACACTTTGAAGAAGTCATCAACGACTAAAACTGTCCGAAACATTTAAATATTTTTTATGAACCTTGATGCAAAAAGTAGGACGATTGCTGAAAAAATTGTTATGCTACTAAAATGTAGATGGTTATTTTTTGTATATATCGATAAATCTAAATTCTGGGGTGGGATTTCGTAACATCACTTTTTTCGATTTTTATCGAATATTATATCTCTTGTTCCTAAAACAAAATTGCTTGTCGTTTCACTTTTCAATTTTGCTTCAGTAGCATTATAGAATATAGAAATGCTACTGAAGTTAGGCGGAAATTTCACCCGAAAAAATCTGCAATATCGACATATTTTGTATCAGGTGGCAGTAAAAAATTCTGTTGATATGAGCAGAAAATTACATGTAATTGAAGTTATAGCAGTAAATTTTCGACGAAAAAATTTCAAAAATCATTGTCAAATAATTCGAATCTTAAAAGGTAATATGAATTTTGTGAATTTAGACCAATTCGTAAATAGTTGATCAAAATATTTATAATTTGTCGTGTTAGGGAATAACGATTTTGAGTTGTGGCACTAACAATGAACATCTGTGCCAAAAATCAGGTCATATTTTATATAGCATCATAGTGAAATAAATTAAAAGCTGGTCACATGTTTAGTGGAAATTTGGAGTGGGTGAAGTTTATCCAGTTCGTAAATAACTGGATCCCGTATTTATAATTTGTCGTGTTAGTGGGCAATGAATTTAAGTTGTCTCACTAACAGTGAACACCTGTGCCAAAAATCAGGTCATATTTTATGTAGTCCTAGTGAAATAAATTAAAAGCTAGTCGCATGTTTAGTGGAAATTTATTTCACTATGATGCTACATAAAATATGACCTGATGCTTGTGCGTACCTGATTCGTTTGTTCTCCTTTTAATGCCTGGCACGTTTTTTTTTGATTGACATATAAGGGAAGAAAAGTGCATAGGTAATTGGATCCAAACACAATTACAACCTCGTTCAACGTTGGAGTCATGACGTGGTGTTTTTCCAAATGTCGTTCGCGATGATAAAACATCTAGGACCGATTGATTTGCACCAAAAGCTTCTTCCCATTATATCCTTCTATATTCATAATAGAGTAACTTGAATCCGATAACTTCTTCGTTTTTTTCCCCTTTACCTACAAAACTGGGTTTGTCGTGGATTTTTTTAAAATAAAATTTTTGTAGAAAACAAAAATTAAATAAAAAAAAAATTCTCCAGCATGTATTTTTTTAGGTTTGATTTTGTTTTTGAGCCGTGTGCATCACCGAACAAAAATTTTAAATGTGGTGAAAATTCGGATCCGAATAGTATAAAAAAATATCAAATTTAATAAAATTATTTTTTTGTTAGCATTTTACATAAACACATAGAAAATTATAAAAGTTACCGGATCCAAATAAAATGTGTGTGGACGTAACGGGTGTAAAACATAAAAGTTACCCGAGTTACCCTAGTATGGATATGCACGATAAGTTTGAGTAATCCGATTGTGATGTCTGAAGCTGCGGTCGATTTCATCCATGGTTCGATTTAAATATCCTTCATTTGTTGGATGTGGATTAATGATTTTGACGTTACTCTGTCGGCTGAGTGCTGTCAATTAAGTAGAACTGAGCGAATTGTCGGGACTGGCTGCCTTGTGATGTTGTATAAAGTATTATGCAGTATGTTGGTCCATAAATCGTGAACACATTCTACGATTTTAGTTCCAATAGATGTGAACGACACAGCGCTATGACCGGAAATGGCCACGGAAGTTGTGCAAGATAAAAGAGACATGAGAATGTAGAGTTGACAAAGCTCAACGCTGGTGCCGCCTTTTGGGTTCGGTGGTTTGACTTTGCTTCTTTTCTGACAACAATTCTAGAACTTTTTGTTATCGGGCCGTTCGATGATTAAGTTCGGAAAAGCGCAGAAATGAGAGAAAACATAATCCGCAGTCGTGAGCATCAACGCACTCATCCTAAAAGTGAATAACTTCGTTACGAATCATCACTGCGTGACGTTGTTTAGCTAATTTCTCACCAGAACTGATGACAACTTGCCGTAATTCCGCCTACTCTCTTGTCTCTCGGAAAGCAAACGTTGCGCTGCGGCTTCTTTTGGTGTCTCTCGCTCGTCGTCAATATCATTCAGTCATTTTAAAACAAAATCCTAACGTGAAAAGTTTAATGCACCGTCATAAGAAATGACTACCTCTATTTAGATCTGAAAATGAATTTCATCAGTGAGGAAATTGAGGAAATAACCAAATACGCGGGAAAACACATGCAAGTCTTCACCAGTCATCCATTTGCTTTGAAACTTTGGTGAGTTGTTGTGTGGAAGCCCGTGAAGGCTTCTGATGGCCGGTCTCCACTTGCATATTTATTTTTATCGTGACGGAAAAAAAATCCAGTCCATTTTTTTTCTTGTGACATTTTTTTAGTATATTTCCCAAAATACATACGCAAAAATGGTTTTAAGCATGCACATTGAAATTTTGTCAAGAGAGAAAAAGATCAAAATATTCAATATTTTTGTCATGATGTTGTGCCAATTGAGCATAATTAGTGTTTTTATGCTCAATTTTGAGCGCACATTATATTATTTTGACATTTTTAATTAAAAAATCGTGGATGTTTTTGTTTGTTAGAATCACAGCACAGCACACTATCTAAAATGACAGAGCAAACCATTTTTTTCTACGTAATCAAAACAGAGAAAATATGCCTAGTTTTGAAGAGTGTAGTAGTAAGTATACTATACCAATAATGTCATGAGCCGAAGCCATTTATTTTTTCTCACGAGAAAAATATGCAAGTGAAGACCAGCCATGAGTTGACACAAGCATGGCTCAACCCCGGAGACTAGAGGCACCGGTACAATTTTTTTCTAAAATATTTCCATTGAAATGAGTTTTGGAAACGGGTTCTATAAAATTAGAGACATGCTCGAATCTGAGGGGTCCGGCCCATGGATCAAGGGGACCATTTTCATAGGTTTCCTCATCATTCGATTAAATCGGACTCCCATTTTTTATAAGAGTTTCATATCGAAATGAGCAGGTTTTCGTAATAATTTTGAAGGAATCGGCCTCTGATTTTTTCCAAAAGTATCCGTTTATTCTATGAAATTTTTACTGCGTATAAGTTGCATATCAAGAACGATCCCTACGATATTTTTGGAGAGATTGGATCCCGTGGCCTAGGGGCTCAGGTACAAACTGTTTCGAAAATTTAAATTTGTTTTAATTGTTTTCACGGGAATAAGTTTAGGAAAGAAATTATATATGTGATATTTGTGACGTGAAGAACCTCTTGTTTAAAGTTTACTCACGATTCTTTAAATTAGATTTAAATTTTGCATGAGAATTTTAAACCAAAATGAGCAGGTTTTTGAATTCTTTCGGCCTAATGGGTCTTGGTGCTGCAATACAGTTTTCCCCAAAAACGTTTGTTTGTTCCGAATGAGTATTTCATTTCAGCCGCTTAACCGAACGTCGTGAAATTTGTACCATGTACAAGTTGTTTGCAACATGATGATATGCTGGTCCATGGAGTCAATTTTTTCTAAAATTTCAATTTTTTAAAATTTTATCACGAGGATAAATTTAGGAAAGGATTTATATGAAATTAGAAATATGCTCAAATCCGAGGGTTCCATCGCCTGGATCAAACAAAATCTCCCTTATAAGTTTCCATACCGCGATTTTAAATCAAAATAAGGAGCTTTTTGTAAAATTTTTGAAGAAGTCGCCACCTAAGCCATGGCATTATACACCAATTGAATCGGTCCATCGAAAAGATTGTCGTCTTCTAGAGCTACTGAAACATGTGAAAAGAGTGAGACATGGCTGGACAAATTGTTTGAGAGAACTTTAAGATAACAGAGATAATTTTAAGTTAGCAGGTGCAACACCGCCGTAATCAATCAGTTTAGAATTTTAACAGTTTATATTAAATTTACTTAAATTGTAAAATAAGTTGTAGTTCTCATTATTTTCTTAATTGATTTTAATTAATCGTGAGCAGTTAGTCTTATTTTCAAGTATAATTAAATTTTCCAACAACTTTTTCACAATTTTCGCCTTATAGGGAACTGGAGGTAGTAAATGAATTAGTGTGTCCAATAAATTATATTTCCAGTTACGCTTAATTACCATAAAGTTTCAGTTGTATACCAGAGCTCTATAAATATTGCACAACATAAATAATGAACTAATTTACATAAACCTGTAACAGTTAATTTACACAAGCAACAAAATAGTAAATGAATTAAAACAGTTTTAAATGGGATAGAAAATAATATAAAAAATCAACAGCCATACATACACACAAAAAAAGGTTTAATTAAGATAACAAAGCTGTGCGAACTAAACGAAATGGAATATACTCTCGCTCCTTATGGTTAAATACTAGTAATGCTACCACCCCAAAAAAAAACATTGTGGGTTTCTTCTCGTCTCCGTGTACATGTAGCATGTACATACATATTCCAAAAAATTAAATAAAATTTACATATTTTATTAATTTAATTTTAAATTTATTTTATTATATAAAGGAAACCAAATACACTTGCTCTATGGCTGCACCCAGTTCTTATATATTATGGTATATTTAGATTCAAGACGATGAATGAAGAATCGTAAATTCAAATTACAAAAGGGATGCATAAATTTATCTATGGTTCTTAAGTTGATTATGAATAATTCGTTTTTATTTTGGTTTTATTAATTGATTTAATTAAAATTTTTATTTTTAAAGTTGAAATTTTAGATTTTGTATTCCACCTCGTCTATATATTTTAAATTATTTTGCCTTTTCTCATATATCTAGAGAAATAATAATTAAGGAATAAGATTTATTGCATTTCACTAGATTTATTTCAGTCACTAGAGGTCGGTAGTCTACTATATTTTAGTAATATTCCTACAATTCTGTTCTTTTCTGGAGTCGTGATATAGAAACTCAGAGCACCACCGGTTTAAGAAACCGTTGTGTAATGTAGTTGCTGCTCGATATCCTCCAGAACTTCAGTCCATAGACAATTGTCGTGTTTGTACTTAAAAAATACTTTCGAAAGCAGCCATGTCCCGTTAAGAAATGATAAAGATTGTGCTTTTCTTCCTCATATCTCCAATCCACCCAAACTTTAATTTGAAGAATCGAGTGATAAGTCCATCAGCCTTTACATGTGGCTTGCTACTCGGTTGTATTTTCTTTGGGCAAGCTTCCCGCTCAGCCAATTGTAAACTCACTGACGGCAACCATTTTCAGTTTTTCTGATACGTTCATCTTACTAAGATAGTAAACCATCTTCAAGATTTAACTATGCCCATTATTTCTCGGATTGATAAATTTGAATATTTCTTCGAGCTTTCTTAGACGCCTGGCTAGAGTTTTTTCATTGTTAACCGCCTTGTTACCTCCTGAGAAAGCGACGAAAAATTCTCTCTATAATGTATTGGTCACCGTTCCCTTCTTCAGAGACCTCTGAACCATGGCATTCTTTTTGAACGGATTGTTTGTGATATCTCCGGAAACTGACGATTTTTGACAAAAAATAATATTTTTCAGAAGAAGTTCGGCCCTTGTACAGCTCAGACGGGCTGAAAATTGGTTTACTGGAGGTGGAAACGGTAAACGATTCTAACCCTTCAGTGCGTGGTTTTTTTTGGTAAAAAATTTTTATAATACATTTAAGTAGTGTGAAAAGGTGGAAAAAGTATCAAAACAATTTTATTTTCAGTTTTTCATTGCAGAATAATTTTGATTCATACATGCACCAATGCGCTTTTTTTGAAAACATTAATTTTGATGAAAAGATTTGAAACAATTTTTTTGTTTGTTGAAACAAAGTGCCGTGTTACACTTTTCACAAACCATACAACGAATGTTTGCGCCTGACATGTTGGTAATTTACACCGTAAACGTGTTGAATTCCCAACAGGGAAATGATTTACAGTATCCAATCTTACGTCTTGAGTAAGTAAAGGAAAACCGCCAGTTTTACGCTTCTTGCAGTCAATTTCTTGTTGTAAAACAGAAGGTCTTCCACGTCTTGCATGGATAGGATGATCCAAGGGAACACAACGAACTTGCTAAATTGATTCTAAAATCTTTTAGTTTCATTGTAGGTTTGTCCAGATTTGACCGTCGATAAAGAAGCCAAGCGTTTATCACAGCAATATCCATTAGATGGTAAAATAGTCACATATACCATTTCCGGGATCTCACTTTGATTGTATGTCTGCCAATATTGCTATCTTAGGAATCGACTCCACCCATATGCCGGTTATACTGTTTGATTACAGCGGGGTAATCAATTTTAATGCGCCTTTTCAATTTTCTGTCATATCTGTCAATTGAACTAGTATGTTCCGTGCCCACGAATCTTTCCATTACACATTACTTATGTCGACCCCCCATATGGTGTAATAATAAATTCTCCTGATGTTCCTCTTTTTATTTTCTTAAATAATCTCACTTTCATTTGGAACTTTACATGAGAGTAGTCTTGTTCATCTAGCCGTTCCGAGAGAATGGATTCCATTGTGGAATAAGTATGCAATTAATGGGATTGACGTGTAATAATTGTCAAAATAAATTTTATGATAACAATTTTTCGAGATTTCAGTGTAAATTTCAAACTTATCACAAAATCCTGATACTCCTGCAAGTATAAAAAATTTGTAGCCCCATTTGTTTGGCTTCAATGGTAAATATTGTTTCAAATGATGACGAGCTTTTGTAGCACATATTTGCTCATCAATTTAGGGTCATTGGAATCAATAAAAATGTATTATTCCGGGAATCGACCACTTGCCCGAGTTTATGAAGTTTGTCATTAGTATTAATAAAATTATCATTAAAATGGAGATTTGACCGAATCGTTTCGAAACGTTTTTGATTTAATGCATCTCGAACAATATTTAATCCAATATGATTATTGGAAGTGTTTGATACTGATGATAATATGCAGGTGCCTAAAATTTTCATCAACTTGTTTCTTGAAAAATTTAATGGATTACCTGGATCTTTTGAGATGCTGTATCTTATGCTTTCTTCTACAATTTTGTCTAATAACACGTCGTTAAAGAAATATTTGAAATACTGGTACAGTGTTTGTAAATCTTTTATAGCATTAGTCAATATTGAATTTCCAGTAAAAGTACAGGCGGATTTCTTCATCTTTTTCCGTTTCCATTTTAATTCTTTAGTTTTACGAAATGCAGCAGTTTGTAACTCGAAGGATGATGAAGGTTCAACCACTGAGACGCCTTCGAAATCCTCAGTAGGTTTACCTCAAGTGGTTTAACAATTGCATCAGATTGAATCAGAACTAACTCATTTGACGTTAAGGGTTCAACCCTCGAGATGTATTCACAATCCTCAAGAGGTGGTACCACAATTCAAACTGGTGTATTTGAAACTCTTTCATGGTTCGAATTTTCCAAATATTCAGTTGTTGATACCTCCACTTCCAATTCTCCAATTCCATTTTTTTGTAAATAACTTTTTAATGTTTCTTCAGAAACAATCGGCTCTTCCATGTCGCTTTCATCGTTGATTTCATATTCACTAGCATAAGGAATATTTTCAATTACCTCAAATAAATCATCCTCATTTAATTTTTCTAAATCTATTGGCACACTGGAATTTTTATATATTAGCGGCTTCTATTATTGAAACGTTAACTGCCATTACAAAAATTCAAAAAAATTAAATAAAAGCTGTTTCAAAACTCCGCACAAAATACCAAAATAAAAGGTCACAAAGTCTTCGTGATGTTAACCGGACAAACACAGACACATACCCAAATACCCTGTTGTGATAACTATGAACAGCACCAAAAGTAGAGCCAAAATCCTTCAGAATTTGTGGAACTTCCACTCAGATATCAAAAAAATATAGGAATTATATAACTGAAATGTGCATTGATTCATATATGAATCATATTTTTGTAGCTCAAAATGCACTCTGATTCATATATGAATTGCTCATATTTTACCTTATTACCGTATTTATACACTGATTTATTATTATTCTAACTACTTCAATCGACAATCAACGAATATTAAAAGTTCAAAAAATTTATTTTGTACTTACATTTATAATCGTTAATTTATTATTTTCAATTTCAATCAAAGTAGCACAACTTTACGCGGTATGTTTTACTTGCGACTTGTCATAAAATAATGAAAAAATAAACTTGTACGTGCGTTTTTCGTTAAAAAATTGAATGCGAATCCATAGAAAAATGTGATGAATTGAATTAGTGCTCTTTTTAGTATTTGGATTATGTTTCGCAATATTATATGTTAAAAATTAGAGTGATTCAAATATGCATCGCGGCGTTCTGAAGGGCTAAATTAATTTCACAACGACATCAATACACATAAAATTTTCAAAATTATGGCGAAAATTACGGTTTTGGACAAAAACTATTTCTTAACAAAAATTTAGTCTCTGCGTACATCCTAGGCGGATTGGCTAATCGGGGTGAAAATTCTCACTTAAGCTTTTTCACAAATTTGGAGGTCTCAGTGATGTTTGTAGTCCACCAGAAATGGCATCTGTCTCAATAAGAGAGAGAATTAAAAGATTCAAATAAATTTATTAGAAATTTATTAGATGATAGATTCAATATTCAACAGACCTTGTTGCGGTTTCCTGAAATTTTTACCAAAACTCCGGTAGGTTTTGTTTTACGCCTTAGAAATGCAGTGTGGTGCATTCTAGATCTATGTCAATTTGTGATAATAGAAGTTTATATAAAACGTATTCTAATCAAACCAATAATCAGTTTTTTTTGTCAAAAATCGTAATTCCGACTTGAATTTTGTTGAAAATTGATCTAAAACGTTTTTTTTAGTAGTAATCAAATATAGTATAAATTATTCGCACGTAATTTTAAATTCCACTGTGTAAGCAATAAAAATTTGTTATGGGGAATCCTAACGTAAAAGGCTTTCCATTTTTAAATTCTTACGAAACGCGACTAGACTCCTTATAAGTATTCTTGAAATCGGGGGAAGTTTGCCCAATCGGAATACAATTTGCTTTGAAATTTTGAAATTCTTTATATTATTCGAATTTTTCGGCGGTTATACTTTAATCATTTTTTTCAAATTTCTTTTCAAGTTTACTAATCTTTGTCTAATAATTTCGAATCGATTTACCCAGTCTTAATTTTTCCCTTAGTAGTGGGAAAAAATTATGTTTCTTAATTTAGGCAAAAAAATTTAAAAAATTGATTAGACGGCGAAAAGTTCGATTAATTCTGTGGACACGAGGCGTAACCGCCTAAGTAAATTTTTGTGTTTTTTCAGTAGAGCAATTTATTTAAGCTTTTTCTGAAAAATGTGTAATGTTTTATATAGGAAATTTAAAATGAAGTTTAGAATAAAACTGTCCTGTGTCCAAATATAAGATTAGTCACATGGTCATCATAGTTATATTAAAAATATTTATATCAAAAAAACTTAAGCTGTTACTACATCTGTCGGTCCACCTAAGCTCTTAGTGCAAATTCAATTTTTGTCATTAATGCTACCTAAAAAAAAATTTAAGCCTTATTTAATTTATTGTATTAAATTCAAACAACTATACATATTTAAAATTAGTTCCAATAAAAAAAAAAAACTTAAGTTCTGTTTTCAGAGTTTAATCGTCCTCTTCTTCCAATAAATCTTGGTAGATATTCACCATATCCGCGGTTTTACAATTTTTATAAAAGTCATGGAAGCATGAATCGATTATATTGGAAGTAAATCCATCAAATCTTTCTTCTTTTTCACACTGATAGTCTTTGGATAATTATGAACTTCAATATCTTCAATTTTGATCGTATTAATCCCTCGGCGGCGTATGTTTAGCTGCTTAAATGGTTCTTCAGCATTCAAAGAGTTTTTGTAGCTAATGGTATACTGAATGTATTTGCCTCTCGCGTATTTGAGCCATTTAACCATTTACCATTCAAACCTTTCTGAATTTTCATTGTTTTTCCCCAAGTACTCTTAAACTTTGTTTTAATAATCGCTGAAAAATCATAAAATTTAGTTTCTTTCACTTCTACTACGGTAAAATTTTGTTTAGTTCCAACCGCTCGAATGAACTGATACCAGTCCCTGCGAGATGGTGAATTTTGATAAAGGTTTTTTCTTTTTGTGTTCTATTATTGAATGGTCAATCTATAAAACGTAACTGAACTATCGTTAGCATCTATCGATTTCAAGCGCTTGAACATACTAGAAGCAATACTAGCTGCGTTTCTTGACGTTTGATCTGATCTAGTTCAGTTTATGTTTCATGAAACAACACAAAAGCGCTTGCTAGATAAATCAAAATTTGTGATCTAAAACAAAATTTGGATCATGTTTTCCATATAAAATTTGAACTGATCCGGAAGGATAAGCGTCAGGAAACACGGCAATTATTTCCACCGCGAGCTCCACTTGCTTAATGCAACATATAACAAATAGGATCGTTCGTTACACAATCGTGAAGTTTAAAGATATGGAGTTGGAAGGCATTGTTGAAGATCAAAGGTTTACTGGTTTTTAGCTAGATGCTTGGCCATTTGTTCTAATAATAGAATTTTATTTTTTTTTCTCAGAATCTGGTTGCGCATTGTCGCTTTTGCCGTTAAAACGTCACATGTATGAAATGTGTTAGTATTAAGCGACTTAAATTTAAGACCCATAACTATATTGGGAAAAATATAAATTAAAATTTAACATGGAACACTCACTATTACATCACTCTATTTACAGAAGAGATTAGGCATTTTTGTAATTGTAAGATCCGCATTCAAATAATTTTTTTTTGTTAGTTAGCCTATCAATATTATTTTTCCTTTTTTATTAACGTAAGATTTCCCTAGATTACGGTTTCTTTTCTTTCGTTTACGCTTTGATTTTTCTTTAAATAAAGCGGTATCACTTATGAGAGCATTCTCTATTTGATTTCCCGTTTGATCGAGACATCACTCGCTACGCGAATCATTTTCAATAGAAGAATCCTCTGAATTGGATAACACAACATTGGGATCTTTATCAGAATCATCAAATAACTCTAGATTACCCTCAATATTCTGATCAAGCGGATCATTGTGCTCAACGTTCATTTCATAATTAAATGAAATACTGCTATCTAAACCAAATGTGAGAGTATCCTTGCAATTTGACGCTGCTTATTTAGGAACAATTATCTCAAATAAATTTTCATTAATTTTCTACAATGGATGATTAATTGCCGAAATACCGACTTGACATAAAAAGTTTGTTTTATTTCCAATATTAAACATAATGAACGTTCACATGCTCTAACTGAATTTCATTCAGCCGTACACTTATTCATACACGCACGACATATACAATATTCAATAGTTACTTACCAATTTCTTCCTGACGTTGACATTCCTGAAGCTTGTTTTAAACACCTAATATATAACAAATTATTTATGATCATGCACGGGGCATATGCACTTTAAGGTCAGTTAAGAAACCGTTATTTTTATAAAAACGTATAAGATAACCGTTTAAATCACTTTTATAATCACTCACACTTGTAATTGATGAGATGTCATGCAACAATTTTTTGTTCACAGTTATTTTATTTAATAAAATAAAAAAAAACAATAACAATTTTAAAACTATATTTAAAAATTAAAGGACAATTTTAAAAAATATAAGAATTACTTCCTTATAGTGAAAATGTTTTAAAAAATACAATAAATGTATATTTTTTTAGCCGGTGTATCCGGTGGACCTAAAAAAATATACATTTATTGTATTTTTTAAAACATTTTCACTATAAGGAAGTAATTCTTATATTTTTTAAAATTGTCCTTTAATTTTTAAATATAGTTTTAAAATTGTTATTGTTTTTATTTTATTAAATAAAATAACTGTGATAAAAAAGTGAAAAAAGTGCACAAAAACAAGAATCATGTTTTCCAGTAATTTTTTGTTCTACTTTACGTACATAAAACGCCTAATTAAATTTTGGTTTTTTGCCTTTCCTTTTATTAACAAACTATTTGAAAACTCCCTTTTTAAGCGCCTAGCTATTTTTTTTTTTCATTTTGGTGTAGTTTTCGTTGTAACTATCGGCAAAATCTAAAATTTTGTGTACATACGTAACCGATTATGGCGAATCTCGTGATGTGTGAAACTTAATTCTGTTTTAAATCAACGTAAGCGGTTACGCCTTATGTCCACATACAGAATTTCAATGCAAATTTTATTCCGATTGGGAACATTTGCACCGATTTCAAGAATATGGCCCCTGGATCACCATGTTAAAGTTAGCCGAAAGTTGCCAGCCGATGGATAATGCAGATAGTGTTTTGACTATTTTTAAACTCTCTTTATACTCTCGCTCCTATCGATTTTTAAATTCCTATAAACTGAAATTATTTCATGAATGATTTTTGCTGTATTGAAGACACTATCTGCATTATCTTTCGGCTGGAAACTTTCGGCTAACTTTAACAGTATCCCTGGATCGGGATTTTTGCAAAATTAATTACAATCTTTTTATTTTTAATCGATTTTTCGTAAACGCCATGTACTTTCAAAATGTGCAAAAAACGTAAAGCTCCATATTATTAAAGTTGTTTCTTCCGGTGGACCGATTTCAGCAAAATTTACTGGGATCTCCCAATTTGAGGAAAGAGCAAAAGAATGCAATTTCAAACCAATCAATCAATCCGTCTGGGCTGTCATTGACATAATTTTTGCGGTAAAACATTTTTATGTCAAAGATTATCATTTTCGCTTAAATTTTGGAAATCTAACTTGGACCAATATTATTGTTAAATAAATTTCAGAATCTTTTAGTGCTTAATTGTTTTTATTGTAAATTATATTTATAATTTTATTTTTAAAAATATTTACACCAAAAGTTCTTATGGAGGTTATCTCTTCCAGTGAACCGTTATCATCTAAAAGTCATTTGGGTCTTCCAATTTATGATAAAAGCATAAGTATGAAGTTGCATGCCGATCAGTAAATCCGTCTGAGCTAGCCAAATAATTTTAGTTCGCAATTTTATTACCACTATAAAGAATGGTAGAATCACCAAGATATGAATGGTCTGGGTGTAAAGCAGAGTGGATTGCCTCTTCGCATGGGCGCACACAGATTAAAAGTGATTCCACATTTGAATGTTAAAATACTACAATAGTTCAAATTCTGATTTATTTCACAACAGTCCTATTTTCCATGAAAGCACATTGCGAGGTTGGAATTGGAAATTTTGACCGGAAACTGATAACGACCAGAACCCATAAAAATATTATTCGAAACACCACCGGAATTCCGACAGCAGATAAGACGTCTTTGGCATTTTAACGAGGATATGATGGTTTACAAACATTATTTGAATATTTGAAAAGGGATGTCGCCGTTGCATTAAATGAATACACCTCATTTAATATCTAAATCGAAATATTGAACCTACCGGATTTCTGAACAAAATTGTCTAATCATTATTCCTGCTTAAATTTCAGGAAACCAAAGGTACACACTTTTTAATAATTTTATCTTCGAAAGCTATCACTTCCGGTGGACCGATAATGTCCAAAAATCAAAGCGATTTCCTAATTTATGGGGAAAAAAGCTTAAGTATGAAGTTTCTTCCTCACTGAAAAAATAAAATTTTTTGAATCAGAATCTACATTCTTTGAAGAAAATCTCTAGAAATCAAAAAAAGTTTTCTATGATTCCTTAATTTTTGTGTAAAAATCATAAAACAATATTGTGTGAATTTTTAAAGAGACATTCTATGAATTTGTAACAAAATCGTCCATTCGTCGATTATGTTTGTTTCCGGTGGGAAACGGATTATAAAATTGCTAACTCATCACAATCTATTCCTGACATTACAAAACCCTTAACACCGCAATTTTTAGCTAAATCGTTAGAGCTGATAAAGATTATAAAAAGTTTCCGAGCACCAGCGGGGAGTCTTAAAACAAATTTCCCAAAATTAGCTCTCATCAAAATCCTTACGGATTTTTGTCAAAATTGCGCTTGCCGAAATAAAAATTAAATAAAGATACGAGGACCGCACGAGACATCATTGATAAAAAAATCGATTAGACCATTTTCGAGTTTTCATGTGAATGTGCACTCAAAAAAAAATCGATGCGTTTTTTACTTAATCTGCTAAGTAAATTTAATATTGTAAAACTAACATAATATTTTACATTATTTACCCATGCTAAGTAAAATTTTTGAAAGTTCGCCTTACTTAGCTTAGGTTAAAATAACGATTTTCGAAATTAAAAACACAACATTTGTTGAAATAAAACCTTTTAAATAGTTAAAACAAAACTTTACCCTTCGTAGAAATATTGTAAATAAAAAAAATCATCATTATATTTTTATTCTAGTAAACTAAGTAAACAAGTTAACAAGTAAAAATTACTTAAGACAACGTAAAATAATTTTTTTAACAAAAATTTACACTTTGCAAAGTAATGGTTGCATATTGTTGTGTTAAATTTCGATGTTTTTGACAATTATTATTGCATTTTTAATATAATTCGCTAGGACAATTGATGTTTATTTCATTTAAATATACAGGGTGGGTAAAAAGTCACCATGGGGTTTAAAAATCTTATAACTTTTTCGTTTATATATATATATTTTTTTCAGATTATAAAATATACAAAATGGAATTTTTTTACATTAAGTTTGTCCCCGCGTTTTCAGCTTCGCAATGAAAAGCCCGTTTTAGAGCATTTTCCATAACATGTTTCAAAATGTGTGGCTGTAGCGTTCGAATTTATGCAACGATGTTGGCCTTGAGTTCAAGGATTGTCATAGGCTTGTTCACATGTACTCGCCCCTTCAAATAATATAAAAGAAAATAGTCGGGTGCTGACAAATCTGACGAACATGCTGGCCAATTAAAAGTGCCACTGAGTCTCGAGCAGTGTTAGCAGTAGCTCCATCCTGCTGAAACCACATCTTATATCTGTTTCCAAGAGCAGGACGTAAAAAATGTTCTATCATAAACCAATAAAAGTAAAAGCTCTCCATTTACGGTTATAGCACTTCCATCTTCATTTTCGAAGAAATAAGGCCCAATGATATTTTCAGATGTAATGCCACACCATTGCTTTACACGTTCAATATTTTCTGCAGTGCGAATTAAACGTGGCCTACCGGTTCGGGGCAAATCTATCAACGGTGCCATGTTGGTGGTTACGATCAACTAAGCAACGGATCATTTCTTGAGGGCGAAATTCTGACAGTTAAAATGATGACGATATGCTCTTTGCGTCAAACTTATTTATCGCTGATTTAAATAATAAAATTCTGTTATTCTGGTTCTTTGTTCAGTTGTGAATATCTCCATTATTTATTCTTCAGGTATTATTTATGTAATTTGAAAAAAAAAAAATATAAAAACGAAAAAGTTATTAAATTTTGAAATCCCATGGTAACTTTTAAACCCACCCTGTATAAAGAAACCGAATCTTTTAATTAAAAGTTTCAATATTTTGAACTCATTAAATTGGAAATGGTGGGACGGATCAATTCATATCGATTCTCCATGCAATCGCGATGTGATAAAAAATATTTGGTTATCGTCCTAAAGAATCAAAACTTTATAGTCAATTTTATCTTGCCTCAAGTAAAATTAACATATTCTGAAGAATTGCAAGATGTTTTTTTTTAAATTATTTTTACTCAGCAAAATATAAATTTTACTTAAATTAAAGTTAACTCAACATGTAAACATATTTTCAATTTACTTATTTTATATTTTCATCTTATTTCATTCAATAAGTTCAACCAACAAAAAGCGAAGTAAATATTGATTTATTAAATATATATTCCAAAATTTGTGAAATTTACTTTGCGCAATTTGGGCTCAATTTCAACTGAAACTTTATGTTAAATTTATTTTGATTTTTTGTAGATTTTGCCCTATTATTTTTTTCAGTGTGGTAGCGCCCAAACAATAATACATCCATCAAATCGACTCCTCCCATGTGTCGATTATATTCCATGGTGGTGTATCGAAATCGAATCGCTTTTTTTTTGCCCCAGCGGGATATTTTTTGAGATTGCACACGAATGTTGCTATAATAAATGGCTTGGTGCCAACATATGTTGATAAAAGTCGAACAGTTTTGGTATCTTGCTACAATACACTGATGAGATGTCAACGCCATACACATTTCCAACATACTCTTCGGAATAGCGGCGTTCAACTTTTTTCCAGTTCGAGCAGCATCGCTAGACAGCATAAAATGATATGCAGGTTAAGCGCACAGTATATACCGAAACTAAATATTCCTCGGCTCCGAAGGTAGATAAGTAGACCCGCAGCGATGTGTAAAAATTTTCAAAATACATTTTCGCAAGCTATCACTTCCGGTGGACCAATCTTGCCCAAAAATCAAAGCAATTTCCCAATTTATGAAAAAAAGCTTAAGTATGAAGTTTCATCCCGATCAGCCGATTCGCATAGGCCGTGCAGGGACCCAATTTTTACTAAAAAAAAAACAGCTTAGATTTTGGAAAGCTGATCTAAAACGGTATTGTTGCAAAAATAATTATATTTTAAAAACACGAGAAAACATGGCAAATTCGACCACAAATAACAAGAATCTCTTAATTTACGGAAAAAACTTATATATGAAGTTTTACCTCGCTCAGACAAACCGTCTGGGAAATAGTGGAACCACTAACACGGATATTTTTAGCCTAGTTATTTGTTAAAAAACTCATACTGTATAACTTTTATCAATGAAATTTAAAACAAGTAAAGTATTTCAAGTACTTCTCGATCAACTAAAGGTTTTGCAATATCAAATTTATGATAAAACCCGATTTATATGAAACCAATAAGTGTACAATAACCAATAACAAAAAAAAATACCAGAGCTTTAAATAAAAGCTGTGTGAAATTCGATATTTTGAAAAATATTCAATATTTTTCTCCGAATCCCATAATACGAGGGAAAATTCAACTTGTTGAAAGCTTTGTGTATTTATTAGTTTTGACATACATACATAAATTATGATGTTTATGCATCTATGTATGTTTCCATTCCATATATGTACGTATGTTATTTTTAACTCTATACACATTCGGAGGATCTTATGCTCGTGTGTATTTAGTAAAATGTAGAAAAATGTTTTCTTTCATTTTTATGTTGTTCAAATTGTCATTGTTGTTGTTGTTGCATTATGTATTGTTAAAATTTTATTTACTTTGTACATATTCTTTATTTATTTTTCAGTTATGCTAAAATGTTTTCAATTTTCATGTTTCTTTACCCAATAAAAGCATAAAATGAAAAAAAGCTAGATTTTTTTTTATTTAGTATTTTTGAACATATTTTGTTTTATTTTCATAACAGTAAATATGTAAGCATAAATACAATAAAATTCTGTGCACAAAAGTGGGATTTTATAAAAAAAAAGCTCAAAGTTGTATAAGGTATTTCTGGAAAGAAAAATTTTTTTTTTATTATTTTCCTGGAATTTAATTTATTCTGCAATTTTGTTCTTTTTTGACCGAAGGCGTAGCAAGAGCGATACGCGTTCATCAATTCCTGTTAAAAATAGGTACACACACACACACACACCCGTATATAACGCGATAAACATGTACCGAATATTTTTTAAAAATATAATTTAATTTTTTTGATACATAACACGCATTCTGTAGTAGTCGATGTTTGGGACGGTGTACAGCAATAGCATACAAATTGATTTCAATTTTTGTTTAAAATTAAATTTTCATATGTAAGTATGTACGTACATTCATATATAGGTTTATATGCGACAAGTCAAAAGCAACAAACAATCATTTATATGGCGTGACATACTTTACATACTGCACAGCACATTTACAAATAAACACAAATTTTATTACATCCAATATAACCACAAAATGTTATTAATAAAAATAAAAATTCGGAAATTTAAAAAATTCTGAGTTGAAAATTAAATTACATTTTCATGTACCCGCGATTTAAGAATGAAATCACGAATTTTAAATAATTTGTGTTGAAATTTTCATTGTTATAGACTTCATATACTCTTTTATTCCTATTTACCTACACTCGGTAATCACTATGTGCTATATACATATATACTCGTACCCATAGATAGAAGAAATCACGTAATGGTACCATTTGGTGTTTAAGAACAATAATAGCAGAATAACAGTTGAAAATTTACTTAAAATCAGGTGAGCAAATGATTTCGTTTCCCAGACGGTTTTTTTAAATTAAATTTTAGGTTTGATTGTTATCAAAAGATGTTTAACGTATTTTACATTAACTGTATAGTATTTTGAAACGTACGTTTCTTGGAAATTGATCAATCATGTATAGTACTCTGGTTCTATAAATTAGCGAGTATTTCTAATGAAAAATATTTTATTTATATATTCCACGATAGATTTGCATTTTAAACCTAACGGACCGGAATCCCACAGTAAAGAACCCTCGCGTTACCTGGCCAAAAAATATTAATTAATCTATTTTGCCGATAAAAGCGTTAAAAATGAGCTTTAAAATTTTCAAAATAGAATCGTAGGCAATTATCTTGTAGTGGATGATCATTCAGGTTCATACGATAACTTTAAAATATTAGTACTTTTTACACTATTTGCCGTAGGCACTTGGCGAAACACACTTATACTTAATAAACACATTTTTATTAATCACTTGTTTTTGTTTCGCAGAATATTTTTCAAAAAGTTTAAAAAATCACTCGATCGATTTCGACTTGTTAGGTCATCATCAGGAGTATCTACTGAATTGTATTAGTAAAAATTTTTTGTTATATAGTAGAAAAAAACAAAATATAAATAAAAATAAAAGAAGGATGGGGAAAAAATAAGCAATAAAAATTAATCTACGGATCGCGCAGGTAGGCGATGAGTCATAGGTTGAGTAACAAAATTCAAGGTATATTATTGCGTACGTGAGAATAGAAAAGGGCGGGGTCTGTAATTGGTGAGAACCGGATTTCTCTCTGTTCGTTAAGGATATTTTGGTTAAGAAATATTGATTTTCGAATTTCGTAAGATTCTAAGGTATCTAAACGTCTGCCTTTGGGTTGTATATGTAATATGTCTAAATTGTTCAAGCTAGCTGTATGATTTTCTGAAGTTAAATGGTTATGGAAAGTTGATTGATTGCAACCAGATAAATGTTCTTTAGCTCTAACTCCAAAATTGCGCCCAGTCTGACCAATATAGGAGAAACTACAATCATTGCAATTAATTCTATAAACGCCAGATTTAGAAAGGCGATCAACTCTAGGTTTATTGTTAAAAATCATTTTCTTTATTGTGTTATTATTATAAAAAGCAAAACTAATATTGGTATAATTGGACACGATGTTGCTAATCCGTTGGCTCGTTTTTCCTATATACTCTAAGCGACGCCAATTTTCCCGCGTTGGACTGTCCGGTGGATAAATACCCGTTAGAGCTTTACGCTTTAGCTTTTTATTTAATAACTTTAATATAGTCCTAGTTGCATATCCGTTATTTGTTGCTATTTGAAGAATTATGTTAAGCTCAGTGTTATAATTTGAATTTGACAGAGGGATGTTTATTAGTCTTTCTATGAGTGAGTGGAAAGCTGACATTTTAATATTATGGGGATGGTTTGAAGAACTAGGGATAACAGCGTCTGTATACGTGGGTTTCCGATAAATTTTGAAGTCTAAAGTAGAATTAATCCTGGTTATTGTTATATCTAGAAAATTAATACATTTATTTTCTTCTTTTTCTAACGTAAAATCAATGGTGGGATATTGAGAATTTAACCAAGTAAGGAAAGAGTCTAACAGTCTATCAGTTCCATTCCATAGACATAATATGTCATCAACATATCTATACCAAAAGATTATATGACGAAAATAGGGATTGTTATTTGATATGATCATTTGTTCGAAGAAATTCATGAAAATTTCAGCCAACAAAGGTGACAGAGGGGAGCCCATGGGTAGACCATCAGCGAATTTGAAATATTTATTATCAAAACAGAAATAATTTTGTTTAATACAAGTCTCAAAAACTAACTTCAGTTCACGACGTAAGCTCTCATCTACAACATCCCTATCTAAGTAATTACAAACTATTTGGGACAAAGTATTAATTGGAATAGAAGTGAAAAGACTGGCAACGTCAAATGAAACTAGTTTTGAATGTAACGGAATGTCGACGTCTTGAATTTTGTTAATCAATTCTACCGAGTTCTTAACCGAGTAAGCCGAAAAGAAATTAGTATGACAATTGAAAAAATTTATGAAACCCTTACATAGCTTGTAGGCAGGAGCATTGCAATACGCTACTATTGGTCTAATCGGAATGCGTTCCTTATGGATTTTTGGTAAACCATAAAGGATCGGGGCAGATGGATTCATGACAGAGTACTTCCAACCAGTTCCATCAAATAACTTCTGGCATTGGTTGATACACTTACTAACCGAAGTCTTAAAAGACTTAGTTGGATCTCTGCCAAGCTCTATTGCTTTACTTTCTGTAATAAAATCAGAAATTTTATTGTAGTAATCGACTTTTGTGAGCACGGTAATTGTATTGCCTTTATCCGCTTTACACGCTATAAGGTCATGGTCACGTAGTTTTTTCTTTATCGCACCAATCACTTTGAAGTTAGTATTATTAGAAGCAGCAGAAGAAGAGAATGGTGGAGTAGAAGAGTTATCAATACCTTTCTTTATTTGTAACGCACACACTGATTTTATTTGGGTTATCTGGCCAGATAAGGCTGTTTCGGCATCTACAGCCAGATTTTCGAATGATCGAAGGTCGATTTTGTTTGGCGTAGGGGCAAAATTTTGCCCCTACGCCAAACAAAATCGACCTTCGATCATTCGAAAATCTGGCTGTAGATGCCGAAACAGCCTTATCTGGCCAGATAACCCAAATAAAATCAGTGTGTGCGTTACAAATAAAGAAAGGTATTGATAACTCTTCTACTCCACCATTCTCTTCTTCTGCTGCTTCTAATAATACTAACTTCAAAGTGATTGGTGCGATAAAGAAAAAACTACGTGACCATGACCTTATAGCGTGTAAAGCGGATAAAGGCAATACAATTACCGTGCTCACAAAAGTCGATTACTACAATAAAATTTCTGATTTTATTACAGAAAGTAAAGCAATAGAGCTTGGCAGAGATCCAACTAAGTCTTTTAAGACTTCGGTTAGTAAGTGTATCAACCAATGCCAGAAGTTATTTGATGGAACTGGTTGGAAGTACTCTGTCATGAATCCATCTGCCCCGATCCTTTATGGTTTACCAAAAATCCATAAGGAACGCATTCCGATTAGACCAATAGTAGCGTATTGCAATGCTCCTGCCTACAAGCTATGTAAGGGTTTCATAAATTTTTTCAATTGTCATACTAATTTCTTTTCGGCTTACTCGGTTAAGAACTCGGTAGAATTGATTAACAAAATTCAAGACGTCGACATTCCGTTACATTCAAAACTAGTTTCATTTGACGTTGCCAGTCTTTTCACTTCTATTCCAATTAATACTTTGTCCCAAATAGTTTGTAATTACTTAGATAGGGATGTTGTAGATGAGAGCTTACGTCGTGAACTGAAGTTAGTTTTTGAGACTTGTATTAAACAAAATTATTTCTGTTTTGATAATAAATATTTCAAATTCGCTGATGGTCTACCCATGGGCTCCCCTCTGTCACCTTTGTTGGCTGAAATTTTCATGAATTTCTTCGAACAAATGATCATATCAAATAACAATCCCTATTTTCGTCATATAATCTTTTGGTATAGATATGTTGATGACATATTATGTCTATGGAATGGAACTGATAGACTGTTAGACTCTTTCCTTACTTGGTTAAATTCTCAATATCCCACCATTGATTTTACGTTAGAAAAAGAAGAAAATAAATGTATTAATTTTCTAGATATAACAATAACCAGGATTAATTCTACTTTAGACTTCAAAATTTATCGGAAACCCACGTATACAGACGCTGTTATCCCTAGTTCTTCAAACCATCCCCATAATATTAAAATGTCAGCTTTCCACTCACTCATAGAAAGACTAATAAACATCCCTCTGTCAAATTCAAATTATAACACTGAGCTTAACATAATTCTTCAAATAGCAACAAATAACGGATATGCAACTAGGACTATATTAAAGTTATTAAATAAAAAGCTAAAGCGTAAAGCTCTAACGGGTATTTATCCACCGGACAGTCCAACGCGGGAAAATTGGCGTCGCTTAGAGTATATAGGAAAAACGAGCCAACGGATTAGCAACATCGTGTCCAATTATACCAATATTAGTTTTGCTTTTTATAATAATAACACAATAAAGAAAATGATTTTTAACAATAAACCTAGAGTTGATCGCCTTTCTAAATCTGGCGTTTATAGAATTAATTGCAATGATTGTAGTTTCTCCTATATTGGTCAGACTGGGCGCAATTTTGGAGTTAGAGCTAAAGAACATTTATCTGGTTGCAATCAATCAACTTTCCATAACCATTTAACTTCAGAAAATCATACAGCTAGCTTGAACAATTTAGACATATTACATATACAACCCAAAGGCAGACGTTTAGATACCTTAGAATCTTACGAAATTCGAAAATCAATATTTCTTAACCAAAATATCCTTAACGAACAGAGAGAAATCCGGTTCTCACCAATTACAGACCCCGCCCTTTTCTATTCTCACGTACGCAATAATATACCTTGAATTTTGTTACTCAACCTATGACTCATCGCCTACCTGCGCGATCCGTAGATTAATTTTTATTGCTTATTTTTTCCCCATCCTTCTTTTATTTTTATTTATATTTTGTTTTTTTCTACTATATAACAAAAAATTTTTACTAATACAATTCAGTAGATACTCCTGATGATGACCTAACAAGTCGAAATCGATCGAGTGATTTTTTAAACTTTTTGAAAAATATTCTGCGAAACAAAAACAAGTGATTAATAAAAATGTGTTTATTAAGTTTAAAATATTAGAATGGAAAAAATTAATTATGCGCTCTATCGCAGAAATACTCACCGATTCACTCACTGACTAAAACATTTAGTGCTCATATTAATGTAGATTTTTTTATTTTTGTTAAAATTATAAATTTGTGCAGATATGTATAACAAAGGTTCGTATTCAGCTATCCTAGCATAAACATCTGCTTTTCTGGGGCACAATGTTATTTCCTAAAAGCATAGAGCTAACACACGTGTAAAAAAACACTAATCAATTAAAGCACAACCAACTTGCTCTTGTCTGATGTTAACCCATTCCAAAATTTGTTCCAATTTATTCCAAATAAACCCCAGCCCGGAGTTTGTTAAAAATGACTTTGAATACCAAAATGACATTTTTTCTTTTTTAATTTTACGAAATTTGGCCATGTATCCTACATCCACCAATCTATATACACATACATAAGATTTCGCATATCGGTTTGGGTGGCAAAAGTTAAGGTCAAGTGTTAAGTGTTTAATGAAACCAAACCAAAAGTGAACCCAAAAGTTGAAACCAAAGGTTTGATCAATAAAAACCAGAGTTGACCAACAAAGTAATGTGACGCACCAAACTACAAAAGATTTGACGCGAGAAGTTATAATTGGAAATTAAAGAAATGAAAGTTTCGAGAAGAAAATAGAAGAAAGTTTCTAGAGGCATGCGTCGAAATCGAAAAAGTAGAAGTTTAACAAGAACAGTGGAAGGTGGAGGAGGTTCAACAGAAATTTGATTTGGTACAGTCGATTGTTCAGAATATTGAACAGAAGTTGCAGTTTCAGATTCATCGTCTCTAAAGATAGACAGCCGGGTCATTGCGAACAATTTCAGAAAATGATTGCAACGGTTACAGTGAGATAATGAAGGCACTCGTATCGAAATGAAGGGACGCTACTAGTAGGTCAGAGAAGCTCTTCAAAAGTATCAGTGACTAGCACATTTTGTGTACTCCGATATGTCCGCTGATTATACTTGTAACGTGCCAAATGTCAGGCTCAGGCCCAATCTCGCTAAGTCGGCGCTAACGATTATTTTTTAAGGCAGAGGTATGGCCGACAAATTTATACTTTTAACCTTCCGTTATACTAACGCCTTTTGAACGTACCTAGTTACTAGCGCTGGCTAAATTAACCAAAAATCGACTGGGTTTATCAACGCGGGCTTTTTTTTAGCGGTGAAAATTCTAATGTTTCGCTTTAACCTGGAATAAGACTTCGTCTGTCGATATTACGCTGAATTAGACTAAAAGCCAATTCTTTCAGAAAAATTTCCGACTTTTATATTTTTCAGGAGCGTTTTCGGTTATTAGTAAAACAATTCTCACGTTTATTCTAGCCAAATTTAACATACTGAAAAAACCATGGCCATCTATTGGCTGTTCTGGCAACGTTGCACGTACCACAAAGCTGGTCGGTTGTGTTTACACCACCCTTTGTACTATTATAAAATTTTATGATTTCTGGTAACGAATTTCGGTATTCCAAAATCTCACCAGTCCGATGCATAGTAGACAGCAAAAGTACACATTTTTTTGAAAGTACGATAAAATTGTAGCCCGTTTCTGAAAGTCAAATATGGTCGATTTAATTGTACGATTTTTTGTCTCAGCAAATGATGGTGATAACACTCGTTTATTTTTGTTAATTGTCCCAACCAAACTAGTGTTTTTTCAATAAGGTTAAGGCCAAAGGATAACTGATGAACCAATTATCTACCGTAATATTCCGTCCCACGTTTTGTAAATGGCTTGTTAGTCGTTGTACCACCTGCTCAGGCTTATTACATAAATTATATCGCCCCAGTGGCTGATTTCCACACTAAACTTAAAGTCTAGAAGTATAAAACGACACGGAATCGACAGCGGAGAATATTTTTATTCCGTACTTGGCTTCTCATTTACGGTAACGTATCAGACTACGTTATAATTTTGTTGATAATTCTTATTAAATAGTTCGAATAAATTTCGTATGGGCGCAAGTTTATCAACCAATCGTCGAGCCAACCGAGTTTCATGATCATAAAATCGTAGGCATCTCATTAAAAATTGAAACCGATTGTAACTCATTGTTACTTGAAATATTTCTAGCCCCGTTTCATGTGTCACCCACAAATCCCTAACATGAACATGTGACGATTCATGTAATTCTGACAATTAGAGCAAGCCAAAAGGCGCATTTATTTCAACCAGATCAGTCGTAGTGGCATGTTTCATATCGGAGGACTTTAATTTTTGTTTTTCTATATAAATATTGGTACATCATATCACTATTTCGTTTGTAAAACCGAAAAAATGTTTCGCAACTCCCAAGAGGGGCCTTCACTTATTGAGTAAATTGCGTCAATGTAGGAAGCGGTGTAGAAATGTTTTCAATATTTGGTCGATTTGGTTGCTATTTGGTGAAGTCTTTTTCCCAAAAATTGTCATTAACATCCTCGTTTTCTTCTAATGAAGTGTCATTATATTCTTGCTCGGTGTTGGAATCATGTTCGCTAAATATTTCTACGTCATCTACTTCACTACTGTAGTCCGGCGCATCCACGTTTTCTTCTTCTTAGTCATCCATTTTATTATAATCGATTTTATAAAAAAAATACTTAACTTACTTACTAACGCAGGTTAAATCAACCCAAAAATCACTATCACTTTTTATCACTGTTACTAACGCGGGTTAAATTGACCCAGACAATTATTAGAATTAGACTACCATATCCTTTCATTTGCAAAACTCAACTAACTAAATTTTCAACTTGACATTTGAAGATTGAGGTTAGAATACATGAAGTGTGAAGTTGGTTGCAATTCGATTAGGCAATTTTTTTAAAATTTTGATCGTTATGGGTAAATTTTACCCAGGCGTTAGTAATCGAGGGCTAAGGAGTAACCTAGCAGCAGAACATGACGGGAAGTGCACGCGACATAATGATAGCGATAATTTGAGAAAATCACTAAGAAAACGCATTTTTATTTTCTAACTCTATATCAGCTGTATTCTGCAAGCCATTCTCAATAGCCCCCGGCTTAATATTGATTTAGAAGTTATTTTTTGAATTTTTTTCTGTTTGAATTATGAATTATTTAAATTATCTGTTTTATAATATTTCCTAAGTTTAATTCGTCAAGTGGGTTGAAATTATTCTGCAAGGATTACTTTACGGGGAAACATATTTATTCTTCATAAAGATTCAATCCTTTGAAATATATATCTGAATTTTATAAAGAGTTCGTTGATTTTATATACTTGTGCAAGTTAGAATTTCTAGTAGTGTACATTTTAAAAAAAATTATTAACTACAATTTGTTTAAATCATTTTGTAAACCTTTCATAAACAATGAGTGATTAGCTAACTCATCTCTATCCATTTCTGACATTACAAAACCCTTAACACCCCAATTTTTATCTAAATCGTTAGATTCGAAAAAAATTATAAAAAGGGTGCGAGCCCCAGCGGGGGACTCCTTAAAAAAATTTCTCAAAATTAGCTCCCATCAAAATCTTCACGAATTGCCAAGATTGCGCTTGCCGAAATAAAATTTAAATAAAGATACGAGGACCGCACGAGACCACATTAAAAACGTTTGATACGGAAAAAATCCAAAAATTTGATCAAGGTCAAAACATTAATTAGATAGAGAATGCTACAAATCAATATTGTTACTAAAAACAATCAATACTTCTAAAATAAGCGATAGTGAAATCATACAAGTTCACAGTAACGCAACCAACATAACGTATTGCAACATTCTGAAATATGTATTGCAATACGTATTGCAACATTCTGCAAAATCGAACAACATGGTGCAACATCAAGCAGCACTAAGCATTATCACGCAGCATGGACAATATAACGCAACAGGTGCAACACCCCAGAAAATGGTGCAACATAACACAACATTGTGCAACATAACGCAGCATGGTTCAACATCCTATAACATGGTGAAACATCCTATAACATGGTGCAATGTCATACAACCTGGTAAAATATTAAGCAAAATGATGCAACTTGACGTTCCACCCAGAGAACTCCTAAATGAATTATCCACAAATCAGAACTTCTTGTAAACTTTTCCTTAATTTTTAAGAAAATATTTCAGACCAAATAAAATGATTCAAGAAAACCCCAAACCCAGCATAACGCAACATAGTGGAACTTCACACCAAATCCCTTACCGATATACAACAGCAAGCAACATCGTAGAAGATCGCACAACATGAGAAAATATGATCAACATGTAGTGGAACATCTCACAACGCAATGCAACAAATTCCAACATCGTGCAACATCAGGCAAAATTGTGCCGTGCAACATGATCGCCTATCACGGGAATCTTAAATGAATTATCCAGAAATTAGACCTACATTATAATCGTTTCCTTGTATTCCAAAATCCACTCCCGCTAAATTTTATCAAAATTATTCTAGCCAAACAAGATGCTAAAGAACTTCTTCAAGTCCACCCAGTTCCTCTGGATGCATCCTCCTATGCTAAATGGATTTTCCCGAAATTAGGACCCGTTACAATCGGTTTTTGTACTCAAAAAACGCGCCTCCAGCAATTGTTGAAAAATCGTTCATGCCGAAAAAGATAATTGAAAAAGGAATCCAGGCCCTACCGTACGAGCCTCTGAACTAATCTTCACACAATTACCATCCATTGCAATCGACGCTTGGCATTCAAACTTTCTCTTTCACCAACTTTTAAAATCGTGTGAGCCGAAAATAACTGAAAGAAAGTGACCCGGGCTCACCGGACTACCCTCCGAACGAATTTTTCTGATATCTGGACTAGCAATTGAAACCCTTCTTTACTAATCGAATAATCATTCGAGTGAAAACCTAATAAAAAAGGCATCCGAGTCCCTCCGGAGAGGGGCATTCTAATCGATAATTCTAAACGATATGTTCCGAAATCAGGACCCATCGCAATTATTTTCTGATACTCGGAAACCTCTTTTTAGCATGGAAGAAGTCCTAGTAATTTCCGAAACGGAAAGTGAAGTAGTAACATTAGATCAGCAGAACTCAGGTCATGAGTAAACGTAATAAGGAACGGAATGAAGAGTTAATTATATCGCAAATAGCAGAATAAAAGGGTATACCGGAGTACGGCACCCGCAGATTTGGATGCTGTATAACATAGCGGAAAATAAGAGATTACGCTACTCGTCGCAAGTGGCAGCACTGTCACTAAAGAGAATTTGTTTTGCAATGTAATATCCAGCGGAAATATTTTATTCATTATGTATATATTTTTGACTAAATAAAACATCTCAGCGGAATAAAATATTAGAAGTGATCCTTAAAATGGCAAATTGATTGATCTCCGAAGTAAGGAACTCGATTTGAAATTTAACAATATTCCATTTTTCCGGAATTTCTTCCACTAGTAACCAATATTTTCGGTTGTTTTTCTAATAGCTTAGGCTATACTAAAACTATATGGAAAAGTTGGTGATAATTCATGGGCTAGAATTTTCACTAGAATTTTTTGATTTTCTGCTGTATAAATATAAGTTGTTTTCAGTTTCTTGCCAATATCTCAAAAACTTCCACTAGTAACCAATAGTTTCGGTTGTTTTCACAGATAGTCTCAGACCTAAGCTATTAGAAAAAACCCGAAAATATTGGTTACTAGTAGAAGTTTTTGAGATATAGGCCAAAAACTGAAAATAACTTATATAGCCGCAGAAAATCAAAAAATTCTAGTGAAAATTCTAGTCCATGGATTTTCCCCAAATTTTCCATATAGTTAGTCTTAGCTATAGCCTAAGCTATTAGAAAAATAACCGAAACTATTGGTTTCTAGTGGAAAAAATGCCGGAAACACGGAATATTGTTAAATTTCAACATTTCATATACCGAGTTCCTTTACTTCGGAGATCAATCAATTTGCCTTTTAAGGATCACTTCTAATATTTTATTCCGCTGCGATGTTTTACTTTGTGAAAAAATATATGCACAATGAATAAAAAATTTATACTGGGAATTACATAACAAAATTAATTCTCTTTGGTGATAGTGCTGCCACTTGCGACGAGTAGCGTAATCTCTTATTTTCCGCTATCAAAATTCCGCTATCTTATACAGCATCAGATTTGGTCGATGTAGTTAATCTTAATTAATGACTGACGATTATCTCCTGCAAAACACTAAGAAGCAGGTAAATTATTTAATTAAATTTTGTTTTACAAACGCCAGCATTTATTTTATTTGATCCACTGCGTTGGGCTGAAGGTTGGAATTTAACAGAGTTAAGGTGAGTTCATCAATTCTGCAGGTTATGAGCTCAGTCTATGACAACAAATAAATTGAATTAAAATTTAAATTGAGGTAGTTCGTGTAAGTGGTATGTAAGTGTTTAAAAAAAATTTAGGGTACAATATACGCGAACTATTATGAAATTGTGGAAAAGTGCCAAGAATGGTGTTTAATACGATTTCATCATCGTGTGAAAAGAAGATTTTGGAAGACGACGATAAGCCGGAATTTTTCATTTCATCAAATTTTCATTTTGGTTTAGGCAGCACAAATTTCGACAATTTTCGGTAACATCAAAATTTCAGATGTGCTAAATTCTTACCGATCAAAAACCAACGTTTGCTAATGCAGACTATGCGGTAAATATTAAGATATGTAAACAGAATGATTCCAAGGCAAGATAGCTCCAAATAACAAATTGTAATTCGGCAGCTTTATTGTGGGGGATGCAGCTTTATTGTGGGGGATGCAGCTTTAATGTTGTCGTAAACATCGAAGGCGAATAGTATGTACTTGCAACAGCAGTGCTACCGGTCCACAAAGGAGTCGGTCGATGTGCAATAATTAAAGGATCAAGGTGAAGAGGTTTCTAATTCGATGGTTATTTTGATATCTTTACCAGCTGAATATGGGAGAGGAGTTCAATTGAAGACGCAGGGTTAGATTGAAAAAATAGACGGGTTGATGGAAGAAGAATTCCAATTAAATAAAACGGCCATTAATCGCAACAGAACCACAAAGGAACACCCAAGGGCGATAGAAGCAAGCTATGGACGTTGGAAACATGACTTTACACAGAAGAATAAAAGAAACAAGAACATTTTTTAGACGTTGCATTTTTGTACACTTGGGTTTTGGACTTGGGAGCTAGTGACCATATGTATCATCGACTTGATGCAAGTACCGGAAATTCATGTGAATTTATGTTCGCCTAGAGAGGTCATGGTCGCACCAATCGACTGAATCCGAGTAGCAAGAATTGCAAGCGAAGAATGGAAATATTTATTTAGCGGATTTGACGAGACAGGGTGTGAGAGAAGCTGTGCCGGTCAACAAAAACAATGAGTAAGACAAACACTAAAAACTGCTTAGTAAACAGCTGGAACAGATAAGGTTGCGGTAGGATTAAGATTACTGATGAGACCAATTTACAAAGCATGGCTTTGTTTAAAATTATTGGGCACAGAGAGGTAATCGGTGAGGATAAATGCCAATTTTTGTTTATAAGAATCGACGAATCGGTTGATAGCAATAACAACAGAGAGCAATTTGTGCTATTACCGAAGCGAAATTTAGTACAAGCAATTGTTTAGTGATACATGCTATAGATATTAGGGTTTCGGAATAATTGCGGATAATAGCAAAAAGAGGTTTAAAAGTATCAGAAATTCATTACGATGGTTTCTTGGTTTAAAAAAAATTCTTTAGGGGATCCTCGGTTGGGGAAGCATGTGAACTTATGATAGTTTTTCATTCTAGGAATTTTTTATTATTATTTACACGAAATTATTATACTTGACGAATTATAAACACAACAACAAAATATCCAATCCTATTTTATCTTAGGTTAAGTTAAATAAAAATTTGTATCTCTTAAGAACTTCCTAGGCCGGAAATGGTTCTTTATGTTTTGAGTTGGTAATGATAAGGGGAAAATATGGTGAGCTCCCCAGTGCCAGCCGTATGTTAGGATTGGCACAATCTTCCACTTTCGATATGGTCCCATATACATTTTTTACGAAAATCGTCTATAACTTCCAAAACCTTCCTGGAGATGGTACGTAATTAAGTGATTGCTGGCCAAGTGGCCAGCACCAGCTGTATTTTCAAATTTGTGTAAAAAAAACAAGTTCCGAAATCTCAGGTTAAGTTCCTTCAATGGCATATACATTTTGGCTTGATCTTTAATACTTAAACAGTTAGAAAAATGCACCTATGACTTTTGAGAGATACAGTATGAGGCGATATCGAAGCAAGTAAATTGTATGCACACTTACCAACGGGTGGCACTGTATGGCTCACCATTTGTTTCTTTTTAATATTTGCAATCTTTTCTGGTATCGAAAAACTCCCAACTCTTTCGCAGTTTGCTTATCACGTTATTCCTTAAACAGTGGCTACGTCGATGACGTGTGGCTCTATAGATCCGATTGCACAGCGCCATTTCATTACTATAAACTGACATGAAAGATAACCGTGAATTCCCATTTCCATCCTGCAATGAGGATCATAATGCTGGGGCCCTATTACGAAATCGATAACATTTCGCATTTTTGCGATGGCGATTCGCTTCTCAGGTCAGTATTATGAAATCAGAATATCGCTTATCGCACTTCCTTAAGGATATTTTTTGAAGGATTTTTTTTGGGTGAAATAAAATCAAATTGTCAAGCTTTTAGGTTATTTACTTGTCATTTAAAAAATCTTAAAAAAGTGATGTGTATTTTATTTTATTTAATGGATTGCGTAGCTCTATTTTTTACCCAAATTATGAGACCGGTAAAAATGCTTCAACAAATTTAAAACGAAATTTACATCGTGTCCTCTAGACGTAAATCATATACAAGAATTATTTTATTTGAAACGATTAGTTAACTGGGTTTTATTTTTTTATGCTACATTTAGAACTCTTTTTAGGCTTTCGAAAGTATATTTTTATTGGAAGATATAACTCCAAAATTTAAGAAAGGAAAAAAGAAAAAATAGCAAGTTCCACCAATTTTGAAGCTGGCAGCTACTTTGCGTTTCTTAGCTCACGGTTCGTATCAACAATCGGTCAGTCAAGCTTATCCAGTAAGGGTGGCTCAACTATTTCTGTTGTAATGGCAGTGTTACTTAATATTTTGGAATTATTGTGCGGTTCATTTATAAACTTCGTCCAAACCAAAGGAGAAAAGCAGAAAATCAAACATCATTACTATTTGAAAATTAGCTTATCCCAGGAATCATCCCCATTTTAACAGGAAGCGCAATCACAGCATAAATGTGATGGCTGTAAGGGTTGAAATTCATAATTTTGTTATTAACAATATAAATATTGTATTACCAAAATTAATTTTATGAATGAAAATTACAGAAATAAATTTGTATTAAACGGTCCATTTGCTCACTTTGAAATTTTTCGTCCAATAATCTAATTTTTTTTCTTTCAATCTTTTATGGATCTCGAGATTTCTTTTTGATGTTTCAAAGATTCTACATGGAATTTTAAAGATCCTTTATGGAGCTGTTTTTGACAATCAACTTGATTTTGTAGTAAGTTTAAATTAGATCTCCGTTTTCTGGCAGGTACATAACTTGTATTTTGTTCTTCACCTCGTTGATTGGTTGGTAAAGATCACGAAATTCTATATTGTCACAACTAAGGACCCTGTCTTGGTTAATTGCTATGTTTGTGGTTGAGCAATGCGGTTGCTCTTCCAGTGGTGAGAAAGCATGACAAGCGCCGTTGTGAGGGACTCCAAAGGTTTTCGCTTCAAAACCATCAACCCTAAACTTAATTTGCCAGAAATCGATTGCGATTGGTCTAAATTTCGGAAAAATTCGTTCAGAGGATGGACACCGATGAACTTTTTTTTCGGCTCGCACGATTTTTTTGTAAAATTGGTGAGGTTGATTTTTTGTGTGCCAGGAATCAATTGCTAATTTCTGAAAAATCCGTTCAGAGGGTTGCCCAGTGGGGCTTCGGTTTATTTCTTTAATGTTTTCGGCTAACACGTTTTTGGATAAAAATGCCTGGGTATTGATTACCAAATACTGATTTTAATCGGTCCTTATTTCGAAAAAACCTACTAAATGGATGATCCGGGGCTGGGTCCCGTTTTTTATTTTTTTACTCCAATGATTTTTATAAAAATTTGTGAATGGGGGGTTACATTTGCCAGGAACCGATTGCGATTCATCCAGATTTCAGAAAAATTCTTTTACAGATTCGTTCTCGGTGGGGCCTAATTTCCTTTCTTCAATGCCTATTTGGAGCGTTTTCGATTAACAAAAACTATGTTTAATTGGTTCTTATTTCAAGAAACTTCGTTTGTTACGATGTAGGCCTGGAACATTTTAGGCTTGTTTTAACATTTTATTTGGCTTGAATCGAATGTAGGAAAAGATTATAAATTATTCTGATTTCTGTATTGTGTTACGTTTTATCATGCTTCGTTACGTTATGTTGCACCATGTTGTGTGATGTTGCACCATGCTGCTCCATGTTACATCTTGTAGAGGGATGTAATTAACATTTAGTTAATTATATTTAACATTTTTTTTTGGCATGTCGTCTACACTTTCAGCTAATTTGAAAAATCTACACTTTTCGTAAACGTTAAATACTTCACTCCGGTTTAAGGAAATGTGTTTCTGATTCCAAAATGGATGCTTTCCGTATCCTGCAAGCCATTCTTAAAATTCCTGACTCAATATTGATTTAGAAATTATTTTTTACATATTAAATTTTTATAATCTCATATGATGCTAAGAAGTTCATAGATTCTTAGAAATTCTAACAATATTATCGTTTGAAATTTTGAAATTCTTAGAATTGTCTAGATTCTGAACTTATTTTTTACGAAGTAGGTTGTAATTATTCTGCAAAGATTATTTTAGGGGAAATTCTTTTATTGTACATCAAGAGCCAATTCTTTGAAATGTCTGAATTATTTATGGTTGCTTGTTTTCATGTACTCGTGTACAATTTAGAATTTCAAGTAATGTACATTAAAAAAAATTGTACTAATTATTTTTTGTTTAAATGTATAAAATTTTACTTTTGACGAGGGGTTTGCTCAAATATCAGTTCCTACACTAATATTCAACATCTCACACCAACCCTATTAAAATATAATTAGAATTTATTAAGAAGAATATAGGTTAACAAACTATAGTCGTTGTGACATTCTTTCAGCAAGTTTAAGTACCTCATCGTTAAACGCTAGTATGCTACTTATTAACAGTTAGATGACTTTACACTTTTACATGATTTATTAGTAAATATCAAGCCACTTAATTATTCTGTGTATATTTCTATACCAGTTACCTCCAACCTTTGAATTCAAACTAACACCATAAATAGTTGTTTACCCACGCTGAAAATTCTTTCGCTTTTTCACAAAATCTGAAGCCATAATTTTCTTAGAAATTATCAATTCACTTGTAATTTTTCGTTATATATAATAATAATTAAAAGACATAAACTAAACCGCTAATTAAAAAAAAAGATTGAGGTTATGTAAATATAAAATAAAAATTTTCCGCGATATATACACATAATTTAACTACCTTATAGCAGAAAATAGTTTTCCATAAGTATACACTTAACGAAACAACAAATTAAATTTTTTTTGTGTATTGTTCATATTTTTACTTTCTTACTTTGCAAGTATTCATTATAAATTTTAAGAAAAACAAGAACAGCCACGAAATGGGTACGACGTTAAAATTTTAACTTTCATGTGATAAATGGATGAAAGATAAAATTTAAAGTACATTGGGGGTGGTTTACGAGTATGACGTTCTACGTCTCGTTTCTTATATATTTATAAATAAAAGCAACAATAATAATAATAATAATAATAAGAGTAATAATAATAATTAAAAGATGTGGTAAGAAATTCATCTCAGCTCGATGTATTTGCTCATAAAGATAATTTTTACTTCGCTACTTTGCTACTCAACTAAAAAATATTAGAACCATGTTTTCTCTAAATAATAAATACAAACAGCAGCAGTGTAGTAACAGTGGATGGCAAAAATGGAAAAATACGTACGCAGCTATAAGACAAAAAAAAAATGTGGAAAACCTCAGTGGAATTACTTAGAGCAACGCTGCACACAAAACCTTTTTTCCTTTCTGTTTTATTAAGCTCTTTTGAATGAGTTGAATACCAAGCCCATTTTCTTTATAAATTTTCTTCTACGTACCATATAGTTTTTATTTTCTTGTTAATCTCGTCCCGTTTCCCTTTAATTCATTTAATTTGTGCTGCTACTGTTCGCTGTACTCCTTTGGCGCGCTAAATACTCGTTCCAGCACAAATATAAAAAATATTTAGTACTTGGGAAAAGGATTCACTTGAAGAAGAAGCAAGACACAGAGTAAAAACAAGTAAAAATAAATTAAATACGGAAAATATGTTGTTGAAAATTATCCTTCAAGTGAACAAAAGTTTGTTTTGTGTTTTATTTTTACTTCTGCTAATGAAAAGTGAAAATAAAATGGAACACAAAAGAATTCTAATTCGCAAAAACTAAAAATACTTAAAGCATATTTACAGATTAAAGTAATATAATGTTAAAGTATATATCTCTTAAATTGCGGTCCTCGGGGTGTGTGGTTGGTTATGAGGAGAATATTTTTTATGAAAAAAAAAAAAATAAAATAAATAAAAATTAAACTTTTATTGTTACATACTTATGTGCTCTTTTCTCTTTTCAACAACAAAAATTTATAGTGTTTTTGATGTGAATGAGGGATCAAAATTTTATTAAGTTTTTCTCATAATTTTTTCGGTACCATAGAAATATTTATATAATTGGATATTGGGGTATTCATACACTTAAAGAGTCAAAATTAGTTCTGTGTATACGTATTCATGTATTGTATAATGTTTATGTAATGAAAGATTTTGTTTTAAGCTTTTACGATATGTATAAGTAGGTACTTTTCTCCGTAAACAAGTAAAACAACAACAAGTATAAATGCTTAATTGCAAAAATTCACGGAAATATTCTTGAACATAGAAAAGTTTATCTTCTGCTGATGAGTTCAAGTTGGAAATGAATTTTAGCTAACAATATAATTTTTGATTAGTTGGTGGAAAATGTGATTGTGGAAACTTAGTTTTACTCTTGTATTTTAATATTTATAAAAAAGTTTTAGACTGATTTAATTTAAAATTAAACCAAAATTAATTTTAAACTTTTTTATATAAGATTTTTGAATTGCTTGTTCTTCTAAGTGTTACGAAATTATAACACCAATAAAATATACGGTGGTAGTATCGTCTAATATTGAGATAAAAGAATTTCCCGAGATTTCAAATGCATTACAATCATTTGAATACTCAATGAAAAAAACATTCTTTTATTTATTTATCTAGAGAAACCGATTTAGTAAAATTATATTTTTTTACATGTAACAATTGTACCTCAATCACTAATTGAAGCAGTCAAAAACAACCAGCGCATGACACGATTGACCGCAACAATTTGAGGGCCTGGTTATCTCACGCGGCGGCGACGTCAACTGGCCACAGATTTTTAATTCCTTTAGACTTCTTTCATTGGGGCTATCTGAAATCACAGGTCTATGCGAATAAACCGCAAACAATTGAAGCCTTCAAAAGCAACATAACGACAAACATCCAGCGAATTCGGACAGATGTCTGCGACAGAGTCTTCGAAAATTGAACCTCTCGAATATGTGCCACCGCGTTAACGACGTTGTAATCTAAGCTTAATGCCATCAAATATTCTTACATATAAAAAACTTAAGTGGATTTCTCATAAACAACTTGTTTAAATTTACATTTAAAAATCGAGCGTCCTTATTCAAACACCAGTTTTAATCAAAAATCGTTATTCGTACTTGAAGTTTAGAAAACCAACAGATATTGGTAATTTTATCTCTAAATTTATATGAATCGTTTAATTTTTTGTTGTTTCTTAACAAACACATTTTATTAAACACTTGTTTTTTATTTCGCAGAATTCCACTGTATTTGGAAAAAAACGAAAAGCTCCTATGGGAAGCTTCTCTTCACTTCCGATCAACCAATTTCGGTCAAAAATCAATTTCAATTCTGCCAATTTATGGAAAAAGCTTAGGTATGAAATTTCATCCCGATCAATCAGTTCATTTCTAAACAGAGCCCGAACTTTGGTTGAAAAACGTTTTTTGTGAAAAATCGCCACTTCCGCTTAAATTTTGGAAAACTTATTTGAAATGGTATTGTTGCAAATTGTATTTAGAATCTTTTAGTGTATGAGTCGTTTTCTCGTAAATGCTATACTTTTCAAAATAATTGAAAAAAGCTCATATGGAAGCTGTCACTTTCGGTGGAACAATTTCGGTTAAAAATCACTGGGGTTTCTCTAGCTTAAGTATGATGTTTCATCTTGATAAAATAATTCGCCTATAGGCTGTACAAGGCCGAATTTGTTTAGAAAATTTTCTTCAAAAATTGTCCAATTTTGAGAAACTCTGTTGGGTTGATATTGTTGCAAATTTGATATAGAATCTTCTAGTTTATAGTATATTTTACCATAATTGATATACTTTTAAAAATATATGCATACATCGAGAAAGCTCTTTTATTGAAGCTGCAATTTCCGGTCGACCGATCCTAGCCAAAAAAACACCGGGTATCCCAATTTATTGAAACTGGTTAAGATGGAAATTTGATCTTGATCAATCAATCCGCATTGCCTGTGTACAGGGACCAAATTTTTACTAAAAACAGTTTAAGGCCGATTTAGCCTTAGGGAGTGAAGCTACAAATCGTAAAAAAAAAAATCAAAATTCGCGACAATCTTGGGCGCCACTATTACAGGCTGGCTACTGCCAACCTGCAGTTATCACTAAGCGCATGCAGAGGCCTCCACGGTGATTTTTGCCGGCTACGTTCTCAGCGAGAAGTGCGAAGGGTCGTGGGGTTTGAGGCATGCATGGCTCCTGGCTTACACCGTGATGATACAGATATTTATAAAAAATGGGAAAAACGCAAATAATAAAAACCCGATGTTCCACCGAAATTCGTCGGCCAGAACCTGAGGAACGAACTGCAGAAAAAAAAATAAACAATAAAAAAAATCATAACGGTAGAGAGGTGCCTTGGTGCGCACGGTGGTAAACACCGGTATTCGAATCCGGATGCCGGCACCAAGGGACCACTCACCCTACGCCGACACAGGATGGGAATTCCCCCCTCATCACACCCAACCCGGTAAAATTTTAATAATTCATTTTTTTTATTTATTGAAACACAAAAATTTAAATACAACTTCCCACGAGGAAAAAGAAAAGGAGAAAAAGCGAGAGAGAGAAACGAGAAGAAACGAGACGCGAGACCAATGCACATCGAGCGCGCGAGTACAATCGCTGTGCGGCGCTCGATTACAAATATAAAAATTTAAATTTAATACCAAAAAAAATGTAAGAAATAAATATATGTAAGAAAAAAAATGTACAAATAAAAATCAAAAAATTAAAAAAAAAAAAAATCGTACCTTAATTATCTAAACCAAACCATTGCGGCCTTGGTGCCGTTATCGTGTTGGGGCCTCTCCCCAATAAAAAATGGGTTGCGGCCTTGCGCGGCCGTCATGCCACAAGGGACTCCTTTCCCCCGGACCGTTCCGGCTTGCTGTGCCGTCAACTACTTCGGCCTCGACTGGCCGCCGAAATAAAATGGGTGTTGCGGGGCCTTTCCCCGATACCAAAAAATCAAGTCGGGCAACCGGTTGGCCACCCGATCGTTGCGAGGCCTTTCCCAGATACCAAAATGAATAAAAAAAAACAATAGCCAGTTGGCTACCGTTCGTTGCGGGGCCTTTCCCCGATACCAAAATGAATAAAAAAAAACAATAGCCGGTTGGCTACCGTTCGTTGCGGGGCCTTTCCCCGATGCCAAAAATATGGGGCGTGGTTTCGCCGACACACCGTAAACAATTTTATTATCGGGCGTTGCCTCGCCTTAAAAATCAAAAAAAAAACCGTTGCGAATGGCCAGCCGTTGTAAAACAGCACCCTCAAAAATACGGTGCCTGTCGGCACCAGTAAAAATATTGTGGAAAACGTCGAATAATTCGGTACTCGTGGAAAACTTTATATCCGTTATGTAATGTGCACGTGCCTCGGTCGTCCGCCCACACACTCAACAACACAACAAGGTACAGTTAAAACTTTGATTTAATGTGGTAATGAAAACTACACCGTTTATTTCACCACAATCCCGAACAACTGTATTTCTAACACTCGTTTTGTATATAATAATCGAGAACACTCTTCAAAACAAAAAAAACACTTTAATAAATATTTTTAATTTATTTTCACCCCTTTTTTATTTACTACAACACTAGCATATTACAGCAACATAAACGATTTATTACCCATATATAAGGTATTCTTAACAAAAAATGTCCAATTTATTAAATTATTCCTTCCAAAAAAAAACTTTCTTTTACTTTTCAATCAAAAACTAGACTTTATAAAATCAAAACCAAATTTAATCACGACGAACCTCACGATGAGGTACAAAACAAAACGTCGCGGGTGCGTTCAGCGCACAATCAACAAACAACTACGAAAGCGGAGACAACAACCGAGGTGAATATAAAATAACAACATTGAGCAATCATAGAAAGTAGAGACACTAACCAGAGGCAAATACAAAACATAAAATCGTGGTTGCGACCACACAGTCGTAACATCTGTTCCACTCAGAATGATTGACTGATCTGAGTGAAAGTTCATTCTTAAGCTTTTTCTATAAATCGGAAGATTCCAGTGATTTATGCACTGGAAGTGGCAGCTTCTATCGGGGCTTTTTTCGTTTTTTTATGTATCGAATTTAAAATAAATCATAAGAAAAGTTTGTTTTTAGAAAAATTATTTGTTCTTATCAGCCATATTTGTGGTTTTCAGCTTTTTTGGTATTTTTAACATGCGCAAGGGTTATGAAATTCGTAATTGAAACTCTTTTATTACAGGATTGAAAATTCTGGAAAATTCTGATTTTAATTCGATATGTAAAATGGATTTTTTTCTGTCTAATTTATTTTTTGCAAAATTCGACTTTATTCATCAACGTATAGTTAGTTTCCTTCAAGAGTGATATATTCCTACCATGGCTTCTCGAATATTTCGCTAGAAAATAGGAATTTGTTTTGGCTGTGATTTGAGCATTTGGCACAAGTCTCTTTTCGTGGATCTTTTTTTTTTTGGTATGCAAACAGGTAGTAGTCCCTGGGAGTCAGAGCCATGGAATAAGGTAATACGAAAAGAGTCTTGGAGAAAGAGCACTTTTTTCTTTTGCATTTAAGGCCGTTTTTCGCAAATTCGCTGCTGATACTCTTTCCTTTCGCTAAAATAGTCAGCGAGTAAAATAAAATACCTTGCAAATCCGTGCGTGTTTTTTCAACTGATTGACTATTTGCTTCCGGAGTATAGTAAAGAATCCATTTTCTGCATGTTATGGTTAAACGGCTCCAAACAGCGCTCTGAATCATCAACCGTTGTTGTTTTTAATCCAATGTGAGTAGCTGCGAAACCCACCAAAGTGTCTGGCTTATCTGCTCAATGACAGAGCTTTCTCATGCGTATGTACTTTTTATATATTTTATGGGATACCTGCCGAATTTGGCCCACAGAGCTTTCAGCATCATCGGGGTTTGTGCGGCAACGTTTAAACTCAGCAAAGCAACGTTCGATGGTTGCTTTCGAAAGAGCAGCTATAACTATTATGAAGCCATTGCTTTGCTTACACGAAATTTTTCTTCTTAAAAAAAAAACAGTATTTATGCGTGAAGCGCGATTTCCATTGCGAAAAAAATTATCTCAGTAAGAAATACTGAGAAAACGAACAGAGACAGGTAATATTAAATCTACAACAGAAAGAAAGAGAAACTAAACGATTTGTTTATTTTTTTATAGCAAATTTTTATAGTTAACAATTGACAACCTAACCAAAAAATTTCAGAATTTTTTCTTAATTTCATAACTTATATTATATTTTTTCTTATTATTTAATTTGAATCGATTATTTTAGTTTTTGATGTTTTATTTTTTGCTGTAAACTTGTAAATTTATAGATGTCTGAAACCGTAGACTACACAACACGAATGATAAAATCAAAACAATAATAACTGTAATCAAAAATGGTTTGATATTGTGGGAGAATTTTGTTCATATTGCAGCACAGTATTTATGTATTGAACTGTTGCCATAAATAAAATTTGTGTTTCGCTCCCACACTTCACAAATCGATAAGTTGGTCTCGCTTTTTTTTACTGAGATAATTTTTTTCGTAATGGGAATCGCGCATGGATTACACAGTGAAACATTTTTTTCAGTAAAATTAACACAAGATAAAAATATAAATCGCTTATTTGTCAGAGAGAAACAAAAAAAATCAGTAGCATTTATTGGAAAAATAATAGAGTAAGTGGGTAAAATGTTGCCATAAAAAGTATGAAACTCAATACTTTTTATAGCAAAATTTTAAACACACCTTCAAAAAATAGTACGCGATAAGAAATATTTTTCGCACACTATGATAATTTTATGGTTGAAGAAATATTGTAGTGAAATGTCAAGAGAAAAATCAAACGAGGAATTATTTTTTTGTGCCGCTACGTACAACACGTTCATTGTACGGTAAAATAATTTTTCAAATTTTTTAGGCTATGTTGCCCCAATCTATCGCAATTTTGGCTATAAATTTTGCTATAAAAAACAAAAAATGCTCTCTTTGTTTCTCCAACGTAATTTAAATATACTCTTCACTTTTCTGTTTCCCAGTCTTTTTTTACTGAATAAATTTGTTTCACTGGGGAATCCACGCATTAAGTCTTTAATCCGCAATGAATAATTATTTATTCGGTAAAATATACTGGAAAAACAAAATACGAAAGCTAATCTATAAATTTTATTAGGGTGATAGAAACGAAAACAAAATTTATGGGAACATTTTATAGGTTAATTTTGACATCTTGAAGATAATATAACCAACAAAACAAACAAAATAAATTTACTTCTGCAATTATTTTTTTTATAGGAATTTAAATTTGATTGGATCAAAATTCATCAATATCAAATAAAAAATATTTTAAAAATTTTTGCTCGCGAAGAAATCACTTATTAAAAAAATAATAAAAATGTTGGTTTACCATAATATTTTCCCAACCATGAAACCATCTTATGTGCGAGAAACGTTTCTCGTCATATACTTTTTCATGTAAAGTTATTAGAAAGCTGCTATAAAAAGTACTCTGTTTAAGCGTGGATTCCACAATGTAACAAATTTTTTCAGTAAAAAATACCGAGAAACCGAAAAGAGAAGAGTATATTTAAATTACGTTAGAGCGACAAAGACAGTAACTTTTATTAGTTTTTATAGCAAAATGTATAGTCGAAAAAATGACAATAACCGAATAAATATGATAATACACGAATTCAACACATTTTTAAAATTTTATTTCACCCCTACAATGAACATGTATTGTACGTAGCGGCACTAAAAATAATCCCACGTTCATTCTCTTGACATTTCACTATAATATTTTTTCATCTCATATACTATTTTTTGAAGGTGTTTAAAAATGTTGCCATAAATAGTATTCAGTTTCATACTTTTTATGGCAACATTTTCCCCACCTTATTATTTTGCCAGTAAATTTTAATGAAATTTTTTTTTGTTTCTCTCTAACAATTGAAGAATTTATATTTTTATCTCGTGTTAATTTTACTGAAAAAATTGTTTCACTGTGGAATTCACACATATTAAGTATTTTCTTCCATTTTATTATGACAACACACCACTACTTATAAAACGATTTTGTCAGCAGAATTTTGCTGAAGTTTTTTTTGTTTCGTTTTGGTATGTGGCGAATTTATATTTTTGTTTTGCTCTTTTTTTTACTGAAAAAATATGTTTAATAGTGGAATAAAGCCTTTAATCAACATACGAAATTCATTTTTCCCCACTGTTTAGAAAATAACAAAAGTAGCGTTAGTATGACTGGTAAACAATTGGTCGGATAGCCATAAAATTTTAAAACATCGTTTGAAGGTTGGTACTTTCTGAAAATCATATGAATTTTTCATTAGATGTGCCATCTATGTGCCAGACTCGGGACTTATTGACGGATTATAATAAGAAGAAACATTTTAGTCGTCAGTAATTTTATTTATTTTTATTTAGTTGGGATTGTTTCTGTTGTATTTTTATGAGGTTTTATTTGTAAGCTACGACGTGCCTATATATTGATCGTTTTACTAAACCAATACTAAATACTGTTTTACTAATTTGTTCCTTTTTTTATTTCCAGGTGAGTTGAATCAACTAAATAGAATAATAATTCGCAAAAAATACTTTAACTTTTCAATTTTCGTAAGTATAAACAATTTGTCAAGGTAGAAGAATCAAACTTTATAGGTAGCTTCGTTTACGATGATTTACGATACACCGTAACAACAAACCGTCCTACCTGTTACATAAAACTGACATTTTTAATTAATATTAATCTTTGAAAATTTAACTTTTTCAAATAATTTTATATACCTTTCGTATAAAAATGTCACCGGGTATATCCCCTCTGGTAATTTTATCATAAAATATATTTCAAATCAGTAACAATAAATTAAATTTACTGTAAATTTATATATAAAAAAATAAAGGTGGCTTCATCCAACATGTCCAAATCGAATACGGGTGAATAAAGAGAAGTGTGCTTTACCACCCGAGCGCGCGAGCTTTATACCAAAATCTAATAATAAATTCTTGCAAAAATTTTCGTTTCGTTGTGTATTTTAATCTAATTTATCGTTATTTATGTTACATGCTTTGTACAAAAGTAAACCTGGATCCCAGCCGTGTGATAAAATAAGATATAAGCACATCTTATACCTACATAAAGAAAAAAAAACTCTAAGGTGATATAAAAACGACATACAGATAAGATTCTCACTGCCAAAATTATGTATCTTTATTTTTTCTGGTCCATTACGCTGTATTATGTGTGGATACCGTGTACATCTACACATTCTCGCTGCTTTCATTTTTTTTTTAAACGATATTTAATGTTCGTGTGCTTAGGTCATGAACTTATATACACACACCATGGGTGTAGCTATGTAACGTATGCCTTAAGTCATATATAATTAACCCTAACAATAAGGGTTTATTTATAGTATTACCGCAACAATCTATTGTAAATTTATTGTATATCGTTCTGTCTGCGCGAATTCGTAATTATGTTGTGAAGCGTACACAAAAGCTTTATTTTAATGTGGAATAATATTTTATATATTTATTACAAAGCGAGCTTTTCATTGGGATTTAGAATATAGAATGCATTATACATTTTTGAATAACCATAATATTTTAGTGCTGTTTCATTTGCGTTGTCTGAACAAATTTTTAACCGCTTTGCCCTCCTCATTGGTGTTGAAATTGTTTATGTAGCAAAGTATTCTCGTGTCGAGATAAGCCATGGAATTTCAGTTTTAACTTAACGAGGTTTTTGTTTTCCAAAAAATTTTATATATTTTAAAAATTACGACCTGGGACGATGCCACTTTACCTGTGTTATACGAAAAGATGTATCTGGTAAATAGTTTTAAGGTTTTTTAGTTTAAATCGATTACTTTATTCTGTTAGATATTGAGGTTTTGGAAAATAGTTTCTTGGTAATCTAAAAACTTTATCCGAATCATGTTAAATAAATTTCCGATACCAATTGGTGACACGTGCTATAAAGCTATAAAATCCAATTTTTATATACATTTTCATTGTAAGGAATTTTTTGATTTCTTTGCGGGATATAATTTTCAGAATGTGAAGGATTTTTATTTATAAACATTTTCATTTTCGAGAAATAAAAACGCAGTGGAATTAAAATGCCTGGCAATCGTATATTGAATTTATATTATATTATTTAAGTCGTCAAAACATTTTTGTGTTGGTGTGGGATTTAATTATTAAATTCTTAAATTTTTTAATTTTATTTTGGCTGGTATTTTTATAAAAAAAATATAGACCATCAAGTCAACAATTTCCACGGAATTTTTTTTAAATACTTTTATGTATATTCTGGGTAAGTATATTTTCCCATAATTTGTCTACTCAAAGAATTCTACTCTAAAGTTATTTTAAAATTAAATGAATATAGTTAGAAAACCACTTGTTGTGTTGTCAAATATCAATGATGAGGTAAACGTCTGAAATTAACTTGACTGGTTCGTTTTGAATATTAACCAAAATTAAAATACGTTTACAAAGTATCAACTTTCAGACTGATCGAGCAGAATAGGCCAATGGGATGATCAATAACCCCATCCAACTCATCCCAATCTTATATTCAAACTCAGCCATCGACGGACCATCGAATTGAAAACGTCCCATTAGCGTCTGGCAAAATATTAAATGACTAATGCGAACCGATGAATGATTATAAAATTTTGTGATCGAAATTGTCGACTATACGAAAACAGACACAGCAACTCAAAGGAAGTAAGTTATCTCTCTTTATCAGTACTAAATCACCCACAGTTATGTTTGGGTGTTTAATCTTTCACTTAATGCGGTGTTGAAGCTGGGATAAATATTCTTTGGGCCATTTTTTCCAGAACTGTTGGTGGCTTTGATTTACTAACTCCCATCTGGTTACTACGCCGAGATTTTTATCTAATACATCATTCTCCGGGGGAGTCAGTAAAGCATCACCAGTTAAAAAATGTCCAGAAGTTAGAAGATCCATATTACCTGCATCTTTGGATATGTGACACAGAGGACATGAATTGAAACATGCTTAGCGTAGTGGATAATTGCTCATATGTAAAAGTTTGATTTTCAACGACTCGGCTTAGTTGATGTTTCAATGACTTCACTGCCACCTACAATAATCCTCCGAAATATTTAGCGCTTAGAGGAATAAAGTGGCAGGTAAAGCTCTGTAGTGAAAAATGATCCTGAATAATATTCTCTCACTGCCGTTGGTTTCGGATTAGAAGTGTGTTTGCCTTCACGTAGTTTGTACCGTTATCACTGTATATGTAGGCAATATTTCCTCGGCGGGATGTAAATCTTTTGAATGCTGCCAAGAAGGTATTTGCTGCTAAGTCAGAGACCACTTCGAGATGAACTGTCTTTGTTGACAGGCATATAAATACAGCAATGTATCCCTAGTAGGCCTTATTTCCTCTGCCTTTTGAGATTCGTATATTCAATGTAATGGTGTTATCGACACCCGTGTGCGTAAATGGCCACGACGGGGGACACGACTTTAAATTTCAAAAACCCCCTTTAACATCATTCCTTTTGGCACACAAATTTCCACCAAATACCGCAAAGATTTTCCACTTATATGGAAAAGTTTAAGTATTAAGTTTTCTTCCGAATACACAATTCGCCTGGACGCAGTAGAGACGCCGAATTTTAGAGAAATAAAATTTTTCAAATGTCAAATGTTGTTAAATTTCAAAAATGATCGTAACTTAATTTTGTTTGAATGTCATTTTGTTTGAAGTTAAACTTGGTCTGGATCGTATTAATTTATGAAGAAGGCTTTTAATGAAGTTTTATCACGATCAATCAATCAGTGTAAGTTTTCAGAGGCCGAATTTTACTTAGTTTTTTTCGAAAATTATCATTTCAAATGTAATTTAAATGAAAAAGATCATATGGAAGCTGCCATTTACGATGGACCCAAAAATAATGAGATCTATCAAATTATATATAAAGTTTATTTTTGAAGTTTCATGCCGATCAATGAATCCACCTGGGCAGTATAGAGGCCGAATTTCTATTGCAAAAAAGTTTTTGCCAAAAATCTCATTTTCAATTTTAGGCGACTATGATCTTAACCGGTACTACAGCATGTTTACATATAAAAAGCGGGAAGGATAGGAAAGATATTTTTTAGGACGGAACGGCCGGTTGCAAACATCTTGCTATCTTACGACACAAGACAACACAATTTACTATAGAAGTAAGGTTAAATGTTTACTATAGAGAATGATGCATGTGCACATATCTGCGGATTTTCTTCACAGTTATGTATCTGTAATTTTTTTATTCTATTTATTTATTAAACTAATATTTCCAACACCGCAAGTGAATTTCCCGCGAAAGCCATATAAATGTGATTAATTATTGAATCGTATTACAAATTTCGGGCGTTCAATAAGGATTCTTACCGAATTTTGCAAATAAAACATTCAGCTTATTTTAATTTTATTACTTCAATGTCAATTCTCGTGCTAGAATTTGTACGAACCACGGGAACCAATTACTTTCATATTATTGAAAGTGAAAAGTAAAACGTCTACGCCTTTCTACCTTGGAAAAAAAATTATTAAAAGATCGATAATTTTGTAGCAAGCTTAGCTAAACAATAATTACACTGATAATAAATTGTTAAGTACTGATATTTCAATCTTCCCACAAAGTTATCCAATTTCTTAAATTAAATTAGCATGTACTTAAATGAATATAACACTTCTGATAATTAGAAAAATCAAAGAAGTTCCACACCATAATGGATTAAATATTGAAATATTTTATTTTTCTAAAGTGCTAGACGTAAAAAATTGGTGAAAATAAATAATTAACCCGTAGTAGTTCTACAGTAAGTCAGAACCTTATACCGATTTAAATAGAGCATGCACAGACGTAAGCTAAAAAATAATTTTAATAAAGACATACGACTGACTAAAACCCAAATTATAACAATTATAAACCTAATCCACCATCAACCTCAAGTAAAATCTAATCATCTTAATTTCAAAACACAACAAAAATGTATATTATAATCATAAACCATTTGCAGCTCGACCCAGTGCATTTAAACTAATAGAGCCTATGCATGCTACAAGAAATTTAAATTAAACAATGCAACCCACATTTAGACAAAATGTTTCACCTCAACAAACACCTATATAGGAAGCTACTGTTCGACGTCCCTAAACATAGCAGAACCCATCCAGCACAACATTACAATATACTATGGAAAATCATAGGCTAATAATGGTCGTATGGTAATTAAATGATCTATTAAAAATTGCTTCTGTTAATTTCCAAAAAGTTAGTAGAACAGATTTCGCTAAGTTTCAGAACATTTAATTTAAAGCTAGCAGAACCCACATTGAAAATCGGACCAAAACCAATATTAGAACGTAAAACAAGATCTTTTTTTATTTTATTATATTATCCCTGTAATCTGCTCTGGGGCCAAGGCTCTTCTAACTCCTTCGCGGTTTGCTTTTTCCGCCATTACTTTTACTACCCCATTGCCGTTCCGGCCAATTCGCGGACGTATACGACTATAGGTCCGATTTTATTACCTGCACATTGCATAGCTCCATCCTAGCCTATACTTGGCCGACCCCCATGAGTTGTTTGCACTCCAACAGGGAGTTATAGACTTGTTCCGTTTCATCACAGATCGTAATCTGTTGATGAAAATTCCCAAAGCAATATCTATTGATAAAGGATTATTATGGCCAACTCAAATGACCCATTAAAAATATTTTGCGATGCACTCGTGCTTCAACAAGGTTTAGATCATTTAGTCAGCAGGACCTTAAAGTTAGCCTCATATAGTGTCCTAGAACTAGCATTCAATTATTTATATGCCATATGTTATTTTGGTTAAATTCCTTGGTTAAGAACAAGATGGGGCCGAAAATTGATTGTATGTCAATAATATCTTGTTTTGTGTTCTAATTTTGGTTTTGGTTCGAATTTCACCTATGGCTTGGTCAAGAACGAATACAGGCACAATATTTTAATGAGGCTTTTGATTAGGCCCAAATGAGCCTACAATTATTTGTTTGTCAATAGAACTTGTTTTGCCTTCTAATCCCGGTTTTTGTCCGATTTTTGATTTGAGTTACGCTAACTTTAAATCAAATAACACACAGCTTGGTCAATAATGGGTGGAGTTCAAAATTTATATGCGTTTTTTTATAAAAACGGCCACACCTAACAAATATCTGTCTCAAATTTATTTATTATTTTTAATTTATTTTGTAGACTCAGTATTACATAAACTATTAGAAAAATAGCCGCACATATTCAAAAAAATTTGAAAAAAACAGGACCAGTAGCACTTATAGCATCATTTCCGAACGTCGTTCAAAATACATATTAAAGTTGCAATATGGAGATCCAAATTTTACCATTATATGTTATCAATTAGGCGAGTTCTATTCAACATAGCGAAATCTAAGAACTTGCTTCAAAAGGCATCTTGGAATCCACATTAATTGCGTAGCAGTTTCTTGGACTGATACCAGAGTTTCACTGAAAATATATGTTTGATTCTAAAATCAATTCTAGATACCAAATTTCAAAATGATTCGTTACAAAATGGCTGAGTTGATTCAAGCATGGACAGATCCTAGAACATGGTTCAAATTCGCTTTAGAATCTTTAACCCACAATATTGAACGATATTCATAAGACGTCGTTAAAAAGTAGAGGGGTTCCAAATAACATTATGAAATTGAAAAATTGCATATACAACCTATTTGACAATAAGGGATCACTTTTAAGATTTTGTTACACTGGAACGTTTTCTTTACAGAATTATCAATAGAATATAAATTTAATTTCAAATTTCCTCCTCCAAATTCGACAAACTATTGGAGGTCTATGCGGAAGATCATACATCGGTGTGAAGTATTTAACGTTAATAAAAAGTGTAGCTACACATATTAATGAAAAGTGTAGAATCAATTTTTTTTTTTTTTTATTTATTTATTTTCCAAAAAAAAATTTTACATTTTCATAAAATACGTGTAGATACCCAAATACGTATAGATACCCAAATTATCAAAAAAGGTAGCTACAAAACGAAAAACATTTTGGAATTCGCAACACGTGGTTTAATTAAAATGATTAAAAATGGACAACAAATATTGAGAATCACAGTACTAGTATCTTGGGATGATGTTTAGAATTGTTAGAAAAAATCCTAAGACAATTTACATGTTGTGATTAGCGATCTGGGCGCGTATTCTTGAAATCGGTGGATATATCCGTCTACGGATTATATATGATTTGCATTAAAATTCTTATATTATTCGAATTTTTTGCCAGCTACTTTAATCGTTTTAATTTTCGACTCGGCGGGCCCAAATCAATGCGGATTTATTCCCACAAATAACAGAAAATTTGCAAGTAAATTTGATAAAATGATTAAAGTAGTCGTCGAAAAATTCGAATAATAAAATAGTTTTAATGCAAATATTAATCCGCATGCGGAAATGTTCACCGATTTCAGGAATACGCGCCCTGGCTACACATGGAACCCTTGTACCGAATGTCGATTTTACTCTTCGGAGGTGATTGAGCCAGCATTAGATTTCATTCATATAAATGTCTTATTACTATCATTTGTTTTCTATACACTAAACTAAAACACTGAAATTTTTAAATTGCTGAATTGGTGTAGTAGTCATATTTAGGTTAGTTCGGCAAAGCTTGTTTAAGTTACCTATTATATATATATATATATATATATATATATATATATATATATATATATATATATATATATATATATATATATATATATATATATATATATATATATATATACATATATATATATATATATATATATATATATATATATATATATATATATATACTCTTTGTGAATAGATTTTTTTTTTGGGCTAATTTCAAATCTACTGAAAGGCGGTAAATACAGTCGGTTACGTATAACTCAAATTTCAAATCTACTGAAAGGCGGTAAAAACAGTTGGTTACGATAACTCCATATGTTTTTCGTTCGGAGTATATTGCTACGGTTAAGGTAATGCATTGTTTTTTTTGGTGAGGGGCATAATGTGTTAAGTCACAGTTAAAATTTTATGGGGTAGATGACTCAGTAGCGATATGTAATTCAGGCCTTCCATAAACATTCGGTATTTCCTTTTTTTCTCTTTAAATTGTAGCACACCTATCGTGATAAATTACGTAATGGTGGCTGCTTGCATGTGGTTAACGAGACCCGCCCATCCGGCTAGACGCTACCCTAATTATCGGTGTGCAACCAGTTGTAAGCTCAGTTAATCAAGCCATCGGTTACACCCTCTTTAGCCAAATTCATTTAAAATTTTAATAATTTAAAAAATCTTCGGAACAATCAGTGCCAAGTGTGGAATTTAGTGTTTTAAACTTGGGATGGTGTCTGTAATTTTTAATAAAAACTCCAAGACATTTTGCATGTTATGACAGTGCGGCCGTGCACTTGGAAGCGTTTTTGGCAAAATTCACTAAATTCAAAAAAAATCGGAACAATGAATGCCAAGTGTGAAATCTGGTGTTTTCAACTTGGAACGGTGTCTGAAGTTTGTAAAAAAAAATCAAGACAATTTGTTTGTTATGTATAGCCGTGCACGTGGAACCGTCTTTGGCGAAATTCACTTTATTCTTTAATGATTCAAAAAATCATCGAAACAATGAGTGCCAGGTGTGGAATTTAGTGTTTTCAACTTAGAATGGTATCTTAAATTTATAAAAGAATGTCAAGACAATTTGCATGTTATGGCGATATGGTTCTGCACTAGACGTGGAAGCGTTTTTGGCAAAATTCACTTAATTCATTAATAATTCAAAAAAACATCGGGACAATGGGAGCCAAATGTAGGATTTCGCGTTTTCAACTTGGAATAGTGCCTTAAATTTGCAATAAAAATTCTCTTAAATTTATTTTCTTACAAATTTCACTAAATTCCACACTTGGCACTCATTGTTCCGATGATTTTTTGAATTATTAAAGAATTTTTCCCAAAGACGCTTTCAAGTGTAGGGCCATATCGCCAATCACAACATGTAAATTTCGTTAGATTTTTTTCTACTTATACTCATCATCCCAAGAAGAGAGCACTAAATTCTACTCTTGGTACTTATGGTTTTGAAGATTTTCTGAATTCAAATACATCAAAGAAAAATTTATAATAACCTATTTTTGTAGTACTGCGATTCTCAATATTTTATCTCACAGCCCGGTGGCAAAGTGGTTAGCCTGCTTGCTCTAGCGACCGGAGGTCCTGGGTTCGATTCCCGGTGGTGACGAGGAAAAAATTTCAGTGCTGGTGTAGGATTAATGAATTAATCACTCATTATCCGAAATGAAAATATGATTATGAAACTTCATTTAAGGCGGCCAAATCCCTTCATGGGATATAGTGCCAGAGAAAGAGAGAGAGATAGAGAGAGAGGTTATCAATATTTATTGTTTATTTGTAATAATTTTAATTAAACCACGTGTTTCGAATTCCAAACTTTTTTTTCTTTTGCAGCTACACCTTTTGATAATTGGTGTATCTACACGTTTTGTGTCTACAATTTTCTCCAAAAATCTGTAGCTACACTTTTTATTAACATTAAACACATCACACCGGTAATATACCTACACAAAATTAATCAACTGTTTCAATATAGGCCGCTTCTTGAAGTCGCTGAAGTTGACCCTAGATATCAGCCCGAAATGTGTGGTTTGTTTCTTCGCTAAAGTATAACCATCTCGAAAAAAAATGTTCGTATAGAAAAAGTGTAGTCTCAACCCGAAAAATATAATATAACTTTATGGAAAAAATTAATTTTTATTTCGTGTAGTCGTACTACAAGTATATTATTATGATTTTTTGTTTTCTAAAGAAATATTATGGTAGTAATGTTATCAAATTTTGCCAAAGCAGCCCAGGTCCATATCATGAACAGAAAACACTTTTTTTGAATTATTTTTGTGAGCGGTTTTGAGATTTTACCAGGTAGATTTTAATTTCTCTGGTGCCAATCCTAGAGATAAATCTATGTGGTGGCGTATACCGGCGGATAGGCCTTGGCTAATCTGATCTACTTTAAGCAACCCAGATTCTTATTATGAACAGAAAACACTTTTTTTGAATTATTTTTGTGAGCGGTTTTATGATTTTACCGCAGGTAGACTTTAATTTCTATGTGACCAGTCCTAGCGCCAAATAAAAATAGTATTGAATACAATTAGAAAGGTTTTGAATATTCCGAGGTTCTGTGCATCGCAAGTCCATATTATAGATAACAAAAAATTTTTTATTATCTTCGTTTAATTAATTTTGCGATTTTACCAGGGATACTTTCAATTCCCATTTTCCTAATTTCTGGTCCACATAATTCTGGAGAACGATTTCTTAAGTACTGTGCTAGGATTGCAACTATGGTTGGCTTAATACGTTTCTTTCATCTTTCATATTAATTTATATATCATTGCAAGGTTCTTCTATTATATACGTTACTAGCTGACCCGGCGCACGACGTTTCGCCCCAAATTACTCCGTTCAGTGCAAATAATTTCGTCCTTTACGAAAACTGAGTTTGACGAGAGATAAAATCACATAACTCAATTCTCAATATAAACGATTGAGTTGAGTGGAAATTCCATTCACTTTTTCATTGAATTCAACACTAATATATTGAAAAGTGTGTCGATGAAAAGAAATGTCGATCCAAATGTCGAGATTAAACGAAATTACTATATTAAATTTTGGGCTGGGATAGCAAAAAGTTTTAGGGTTACCAGATGATATTGTTTTATTTTTCTGGGATGAAATTCTGGGCTAACTTCAGAAGGGTCCTGTATGCAATCAACCAATTTTACAATCTCTTTGAATTTATTTTTTATTCTGTCTCTCTCTCTGACACCCCATCAAGGGGTTTGGCCGCCTCAAATGAGGTTTCATAATCATATTTTCATTTCGGATAATGAGTAATTAATTCATTGATCCTATAGGATCCTATCAGGTTAGATCTATCAGGTTAGATCAGAATAAGCAAGGCTTATCTGCCGGTATACGCCACCACATAGATTCATCTCTAGTATTGGCACCACAGAAATTAAAGTTTACCTGGTCAAAACACAAAATCACCCACAAAAATAATTGTAGAACGCTGCTTCTTATTCATTATATAAATCAGCCGTTCAATGATTCATTATATAATCACGTAGGAGTCTTTCATGCTCGTACACATATAAGTAAATATAAATCAACATTTTTAGTTTTTATTTATGATAAGTAAATGAGTCTCTCAAGGATCATTTACTTATTCCCTAGTATTCGTCACTAGTGTCATTTATAGTGTTGGCTCCATTAAGGATTTCGCATTAAAAAAATTTCGTATGAGTCTGGATACTCCAAAACCATACAGACCTGGTCCGACAAACGAATACTTTTTACATATCGAACTAAAATATTTTTTGGGTCCAAATCGTGTTACATGGAAATATTTTGTTTAGTGCCTAATATCTGTAGGTTGCAACTGTATGATTATGATCATATTTTTCGAAAAGTGACGAATGGGTCTGGCTACTCCAGAACGATACAGCTCTGATCAGTCAAATTAATACTTTTTACATGTCAAAGAAAATATTATTTCTTGTCCATTGCATGGAAATGTTTTGTTTGGAGCTTAATTTTGCTAGATTGCAACGGTACGATTCTGTTCATATTTTTTGAAAAGTAACGTATTAGTCTGGCTACTCCAAAGCCATACAGACCTGCTGGCTACTAGTAGCTTGGCTACTTCAAACCCATACAGCTCTGATCCGGCAAAGTAATACTTTTTACATGTCAATAACGGTTACATGTCATTTGGGGCGCACTTCACATATGAAGTGTTTTTGGAATAAAATATAGTAAAACACGAGGCGGGGCTACCTGTACACTAGATTAAGAGGGATATAATTATGATAGTGTTATTTTTTTTTTAATTTCGGGGATAGAATGCGGAACTTCACATATGTCGGAATTCGTTATATTAAGGCCTAGAATTTTCAAAACATTTTCAACCCCTTATCTGTATATAAACAACTTTTTCGAGTGATGTAATGCGTCTACAACTACACCATCAGCGTCAGCAAACGTTGTTTGGGTTGTAATTGTAAAAAATGGAATCAAAAACGTGATCACCTCATCCAGCGGCAACAATATGCAAGATTAACAGCTGCTGAGCAATCTTGTTTAAATTCAATGAACCAATATTACACATTAATCCGAAGATAGCCGATCATGAAATATTAAATATGAGGCATCCAAATCTCTCTATGGAATGTAGCGTCTACAAAATGAAAAATAAATTCTCTAACACGACCTTCAGTCTTGACCGTCAAAAGAATACCGACCTCGATAAAATGAAGTCAATGATTTATAAGTTATGACACGCGAGCCATAAATTTAAGCCAACCTACGCCGATAATATACCATTACAATAAACATAGCAAAAAAACATCGAAATATATTGAAAATATATACGAAAAAATTTCGGCAGCCTCATATTCAAACAAAAATCATGATAAATTTTGGTAAAAATACGTCTTCAAAATAACAGATATAGATCTGGCATGCAAAATTAACCACATATACAAGAAGCTGTTTTTCGTTCGTTTGGATTATGGAAATTGTTTTCCGGCCCACGATAACCCCCAACATGATATACAGAATTTATAAAACTAATAAATTTTGGTTCCAAATTACTCAATCTAAACATTTTAATCTTCATATGTACATAAATCTCGTTGTATATACGGAAAATTAATTTTTCAAGCAAAAAGCTCCTAATATTGTATATACATACTTGTGTAAACCTTTTATGTGCCGCTGATTCTATATTTAGCATACCCGAACACACTCACACACACACATACACCTATCTTGATACGTATTTTCAGCTCTAAACTAAAATTATAAAAACCAAACAAACAACCAAAAAAAAAAAATTTCTCGAAATTTTTTCCCAATTTTCTTCTTTTTATGTTGCTTTTGTTGTTGTTGTTGTGGGTTTCTGCGGTGGTGTTGTTTATTCAAAATAAAAAGTACAACACCAACAACTGCGGAAAATTTGTGAGAAAGTATAATTAAATTTAATTCACAAAACAAAATTAAATATACGAGAGAAGTATAAAAATAAAAAGTTTTTTTTTTTTTGTTGAGCTTTTGTTGTTGCCATCCCATTTCTGTATACACATATTTTGCACTTTTATTGTTTTTCCGTCATAATTTTCCGCCTGTTTTTCCCTTTGTGAATGTATATGGTTTAAGGCTGACGACTGTGTTCTGTTTGTTAGAAACTTGAATGAAATTTTTATCATTGGGTCGGTTTATATTTTTTTTTTTGGTTCGGTATCGGGTTAACACCGAAACTTTTTATGGTTTTATTTTTCATATTTTTTAGGAATTATAGTGTATAGTAGTAGTAACACAAACTATATATAATGGATTTAAGGTATTAAAATTTTGTTTTTAAGTATGATTTTTACACACCTGTAGTAGAAGCTCGTTATTTCCGTGTAATTTACAAGAAATGTAATTTAACTAAGACATTTTCAGATTTTGGTGTAAAGTGTAAAGTCCTTATCAATTCTGTGACAAGAAAATGCTTTTCCTACATAACAAAAAGAATAAAATTTGTTTAGTTGAATTTTATGTGCGTCTGAAAATAAAAATAAAAAAAATAAAAATTTATTGCAAACACAAGGCAAGTAAATTTCATCGTACACACATTCATTGCTATTGAAAGCATGTATGATATGTTTTTGTTGATTTAAATGAACGTGGATTTATATAGTCACATGTACCCAGCTTCACGTTCAAATGTACAATAACAGTTTATGTATGTATGTTCTTTATTCTATTTTAAAATACGTGAAATAATTTTGGTTGTTTGGTTTTATTATGATTGAAATAAAATTCACTGTGGATATGCGTATCAGATACAAATTTAAAATCAATCAATTTGATAACAAGAAATTGTATAAAGCTCACGAATATTGTATTCGATGAAAAATGTTTGATATAAAAATTTAAATTTTGATTTGTTTCAATCATCTGAGGCGCGTATTTTGTGCTTTTGTACCGAATATTGATTTTTACTCGTTCTATATAACTTTATTTCGTATAATAAACCTGGCAGTTAATTTAAATGAAAATTAAAGCCTTTTTTTATACAAAATTTAAATCAAAAGGCAACGGACAAAAAATATTAATATTTTGCTTTTGGTACAAATTAATTGAGTGTGTAATTTACAAAACGAAAATGAATTAATTGATGTGAAAGCTTTCAGTGTGATATTAATAAAAATTATCCCGGTTGGTTTGATATTTGGGTAGAATGCATTAAAATGTTGAATAGTTAATAATTTGAAATGCCGAATGCGGTTGGTATTGTTTTGTGAATTGTTTTGAAATAAATTGATGTGAAATATTACCACCGTGCTTGAAAGAGTTGTTCAACTAAATATATCTAATAAACCTTTTCATCTATTACCACAAGAATTTTGTTCCTAGTATGTGAATGTGAAGATACCAATTTCCACGAAAAATGGGATGGTCACACGATGTAAAACGACACATTTTTACTTTCAGCCCCAAAAATATTTACTGTCACAACAGCTAAAACTATCACAACACGGTAAATTTTCAAGGTTGACAGTAAAAATATGGCATATTGATGATGCTTTACCTTTTTTGCAAAGGTAAAGATGAGTTTAAATATAGCTCCTCGAACTCAGAAAATATATTCGTTGGCCGGACTAGCGGCTTAGGTCTGGTTATAAAAAAAAGTTTGATTTTGTTTTTGTTTGTTGTGTTCGGATCCAATAAAATGAAAATAAATTATTAAAATCCGTTTAAATCCGTTTGGGCCGAAACAAAGACCAGTTTTCGTGTCGATGATATTGCCGATACTATAGTACTTTTTTGAATACTCGGGCTGTGTAAAAAGTACTTAAATACTTTCGTGCCGTTTTCAGTACTTTTGAGAAAATTCAAAAATTATCACTGGACATCCGTTTGTCCCATAACTTTTGTAGTAAGAAAATAATAACAAAATGCAATCCTTTGGATTTCGTCTAGTCACAGTGGCCCATCTAGCGTTTGCAATTTCGAGTGTGGCAACACACGTTATTCGTGTTATGATAGAAAATTAGTCTAATGTTTGACATTTATGAAATGAGTCACTTTACGCTTGAACAAAATTGAGAAATATTAAAAACTTATCTAAGAATTTTTCGGCTTTTCGGACAAAATATTATTTTAATGGACACCCATACGATGTTTACGACTATTTTAGTCGCAGAAACAAAGAGGCCATTTATTAACATATTTCTACCACAAAAGTAGAAAAAATGCGCTCCCCTCCCCAAACCTTTAACCCCAAGGCAATAGTGTACACGATTAAAACGATTAAAAACGATTAAAAAATTCTTCTTTAGTAAAAACTTACTTTCAAAGCGGTGAAGACTCACTCAAATTGTAAAATTTTGCGTGAAAAATTCAGTAGAAATGAAATGCCTACAAGTCAATTTGTGAAGCGAAGTCGTGAAACTGGATTTTTATTGAATAAACCAGCACGTGCATTTACAGCTCATAAAGAACATTGCAGCTGTTACTCAGAATCTGTCTGTATGTGCGATTCAACATCAACTCGAGATCGTGCTCAAGAATTGAACATTTTACGCAGTTCTATGAAGACCTCGATATGAAATCGCGCAAAGTCAAATTAGTGCAGGAGCTGAAGCAAAATGACCCCCCGCAACGTCTTCGATTCGCTAATTAATTTTCCGACGAAGCTCATTTTCATCTCGGAGGTTAATTAGCAAAATTGCCGCATTTGGGGGTGAGAAAATCCATCAATTCTTGTTTTGTGAATTGGCATCCCTGCGTCAAAATTTGTCGAAAGAAACTTATTTTAATTCAAAGCGGAACATGTTTCGTTCGAAGAGGAATTTGTTTTGGTTGGCTAGTTTTACTCTCTTTCAATGCCTTCAGTCAGTTTTTTTTCGGAAAAAAATAGACGCACTTAGAAATAAAGTAAGCTGATTATCATTGTGTTTTTTATTTCTCTAAAACGCACACACAAAACAAAATTTGAGTTTTAGTAAAAAATAGCAAATATGCGCAGGGGAACACAAAACGTGTGAAGGGGTAAATTTATTTGCAAGGTAGGTTATTTTGTTTCGCCTTGAAGTTATCCCAGACTTTCATCCCACGATTAAAAAAATATACCACTAGCAGCACCAGCTTTAAAAAGCTCATCCGAGACTCTTTAAATTTTTTACACATAAAACGTCTAATCCCACGATTTTCCCTCATCGCATACTCCCTAAACTTTCTCATCCCACACTTCTTATTCCCATTCAAAGCAATATTTTGGAGAGTAAATTTGTATGCTTCGTCCTTCTAATGGTTTCGAGCCCAAGTAAAAAAACTCCCCAGACTGTTTTAGACTACAATGGCCATTTACGGTGCGAGTAAAGCAACCCCATAGTCGTAAGAATTCACGCTATGTAAATTTGATATAGCGACAAAGGGAAGAGCATATCGGTTCCGTTGAAAAATAGAGCAATTCTCTAGCCTTCAGGTTCATCCGCAAATTAGTTAACTTCGGTATGTTCTAAACCCGCCTATCAGGGAAGTAAATCGCTATGTGAATCTGCGTGAGATTTGTACGATATTCTACGAATTTGAGGAATGAAAATAGTCTGGGATGGATGATAACGTTCTATTAAAAGGTCACCCGATTTATCATTACCAATAGTTTATGTACTCTATTGGCCAATTTATACTGGCCATATGTTCTGAGTCAGTTCATGACGATTATAACTCAAACATTTAGTTTTCATTTTACATTTGCTTCTGTAGCGTTTAAAAAAAATAATAAAAAAAAATTTATGGAGAAAAGCCGATAACTATGGCTTGAGATATATAGGTTAGACAATGCACAATGTAACACATAACACAATAAAAATCCCCAGCCGTAACTTTTTTGTCACCAACAGGAATCGAATCCGAGACCTCCGGATTACATAGCAAGCGCTCTACTTACTATACTATCGAGAGCGATGGGGTTTAAACGGGAATATATGAACATTTCGACAAATGCCACGTATTACTGCTGGCCACCACTGGATTATTAAATATATAGCATCATTACCACATCAGTTGGATAGCGGGTCATACAGATGCGTAGATCTATAGATGGCAGTTTTCATAGATGACCAAAGAAGTCTCTTATATAAATCAACAAATCTGCGGACCGTTTAAACCCTTAGGAAGTAGAAATTTGCTATTTTCAACGGAACTACTGGCAATAACAGTTCTTCGGACCCTTTAATAGAGGTACCCATCACAGACTGCCCATCGTTGAACTTATACTCAAATTTACAGAGCGGGAATTCCTACGATTAGCGGAGCCTCACATTCGTACGGTGGATGGCCATAGGAGTATAGAACTTATAAAAATAATAAACCATTGTCAATGTCTATGCGGTTCGGAAGTAGAAGATGTAAACCACCTACTTTTCGAATGTAACGACGGTCAAGCCAATAAAGCAAAAGTGGCTTGGTAACTCAAACATACATGAATTATCACTGCCAAAATTACTGATTGCCGAAGTACTCCCACAGTTTCGGGCATATTGCGCCGAACTGATCAGCGTCTTAAAAAAATGTAACAGTGCGCTAGAGTAGAACGGGTAACCGGACGGTACATGTCTTCAAGCGACTAGGGATGGTAACGATACAATTTTTGAATTGTACGGCTAAACTGTACCTAGCACTATTATCAGCGAACTTGCTAATTTATTAACAATGCAATTACTGCAAAATGAGGCTTGTGACCTGATACATATTTAAAAATTCTTAGTTTAAGGTTATACCTAGGTATAAGAATTAATGTAAATTTTACGGAAATGTTGACTACGACGGATAATGAATAAAAAAATGGTAGTAGAACTTTTCCATCCCACAAAGCTAAAATATGTTTCCCGTGTCAGAAGACAATCCCGCTAAAAAAATTAGGCGACTCTGTTTAGATTTTAACAGTACAATTCATTTCTTTCAAAGGAGTGCATTTATAAAAAATCAACGTATTATATAAAAGTGAAAAATCTGAAATGAGCTTTTTAACATTTACACTGCAAATGGTATTGTTTTTCAAATCGGGGGATAAAAGCCTGTGATAACTTCAAAGTGGAGTCCGAAAAAAACCTGCGTCACCTACGTCGAATTTAAAAAAACTTACGGAGAATATTGAAGGAGAGTAGAACCAACCAGCCAAATCGTTCCATTTGGTAAACAAACTCCATCTTTATATTTTTTGTTCCTCTTTTTCATCTTTGACTGAAAGTTTATTTCGAAATGCTATGTGATTGTTAGAAAGAATGTCAACTGGCTTCGTTTCAGAGTGCGGTAGATTTTGCGGAAAATCTTTGACGCACTTTAAGGTGTAAACAAACACGAAATCCGTATTATTTTTTATTCCTATTTCAAGAGCAAAAATTATCGAAATTACAGTTTAATGTGTATCCTTGACGTGAAGTAACTGTAAAATTTTAACTACTATCTAATAAACAGATGCAGCTCAATTGAGATATTGAATATTATTAAAATCGAACGTAAGGATCGGTGCAGTTTTAATGCTAGAACGGATTTTTCGATCAGCCATAGAGTTTTTGAAAAATAAATGAATTTACTGAAAAATTTACTTAAAATTGGCTTTTAAACGACTATTGGCCCACAGCCTTAAAGAAAATTATTGGTGACGTAGGTAAATGTGAGGAAAGTACTTTCAAATTAAATTCAGTACTTTGTTCCTTAAAATTCAGTACTTTTGATAACTTAGCAATATCATCCCTAAAAAAAATTTTTTTGTTTCAAATCATTGAATATTGTACCAATTATGAAAAGTTATGTAATTTTGAATAATAATTCGTTTAAATTGGCCCGAAACAACGACCAGTTTTCGTGTAATCGTCGATTGAATCCGGCTGTTTTTTACCAAGATAAATGCTCAAAAAAAAGTTTTTTGTTTCAAATCATGGAATCATGCACCAATTATTAAGGTACGATTGTGAGATTTTACCCTCACTCACAGTTTGAAGTTATTAACTAATCACGTCGATTATAGAACTCGCCGGATTGACTGAGGCTGGAGTATCATTCGGTTTTAACTTTTTTCATATTACACAAAACGACAAATCAAAAGAGAACGGTATGACGGTAATGCAGTTCGAAAAATACGTATTATAGAATCCGCGAGTAATACGCACTCCATATTAAATCAGTCATTTCAAATCCGCATTAAATTCAATGCGGATACTATGCTGTGTTAGTTTAATTTTTTTAATTTTAATATTTGGAGAATAGTAATATGCAATGGAGAATAATAATAATAATAGTAAAATGTAAGCTGAAATTTTGTACTTTTTAACAAACCGAAAATTTATGAACCATAATTAATTTTTTTTTTTTTTGAAGCAAACGAACAACCATTAGAGCTCAATTTGAAGAAATGATGGGCTTAATGAAAGATAACCGAGGCATGGTTACAAATCTCACAAAAGCCGGTTCATTGGTAATGTTAGAGTTGTGGGAAAAGCTACGAAATGAGCTGAATGTGCTGGGACCACCGATAACAGAATGCGTAGATCTCATTTAGGGAGTCACATAATGAAGAAAATAAAGTTTTAATTTTAGGTTTGGAGTGACTTTAAAACCATGTTAAGGAAAAAACTAACGCAAAATAAAAGGGAGTTTAAATCCACTGGTGGCGGTTCATATAGGCAAATTATATTTTTCCTATTAGAGGAGGAGGCAATCCAGCTACTTTCCTTAAGGGATGCTTTGGATGGGTTGAAAAATACCAATAAGTTCGGAACTCCCCAGATGAACTGGTTTCCTCCCCATCCGCAGAAGTGGAAGATTTCGAAGTACCTCAATACAAAGGACCAAAACAATTTGAATAATTAACATGGGCCTGTATTGAGAATACATTTGATGAAAAATTTGGCACAAAACCTGCAGTTATCTTTCGAGATGCTAAACAAAAAAAAAATATATAAAGAGGCAAAGCAATTAACTTACCGAATGTTAAATGAAACCTTTAAGCAGATACACACAATTATGAGTCGCAAATATTAGAAATGCAGACGCAGCCCGAACAGGATATTCTAAAAAAAGTTTTGACTGTGCGTTAAAAAATTGTACAGGACGTTGGTCTAGCTAGACTATACAATAATTTTATTACATTTGCTCCATTTTCACGCTATCAATAACTAAGATTTGCAAAGCAAATTACTTTGATTGCCTTCATTTATAAAAATTTGTGAACAGAAATCAAACATAAAAAAAATTGAAACATAATGAAACACAATGAGCAAAAAAAAAGTTGGTATTAATTGTCATCGACGAGATAAAATATTTTCAATTTTTTTAAGCTTATTATGTTGGCAGCTATTGCCACGTCATGGCAGAGTTTTTTCATGCACACGCCTTGAATGACATATTCTTGTCATAAAATAGCAAAACGCTTGCTCATTTTCTTTTTTAAGCAAATTTTTTTTTTATATCTGTCGGTTAGTCGTCTGCGAACCAAATAGCGCAAAAATAAAAATATTTTAACTCGCAGGGGAATTTTTATATGGAAAAAAATGCGGGAGACAACTTTATGCTGGAAACAGACGTGCTGAATTCCACCATGCAGAATATACGTTCGAGAGTGTTATTGAATATTCAAGGTATTGCACCAGCACTATATGATTTTTCCGTTGCAACGTTTGCGGACGATACAGCTATGCTATCAGTTGAAAAAGATATGTCGGAAGCTACAACTTTAATAAGTAAAATGGATAATAAAAAAAATAACTTTTGTACAAGCAAATGTTAAAACCACTAAAAAATTTTGGTATCCGACATTGGAGTTTTGTCAAGAAGACCAATGTACAAATTATAAAATGTTTTTAAAATGAAGTCCTGCGTGAAATTGTTGATGCACCATGGTTCATTATAGGAACGACAACTTTCATAGAGACTTAAAGATAGCATACGTCACAGATGAAATTAAAGAAGAAACAAGGAATTAGACATAGACGTAGTATCTTGAACTTAAAATCTCGCTTACTCATATACTTGAAATTCCGAGTAGGCACTATTTTAACAAAATATAAACATCATCATGTCTATTCGGTTCATTTTGCCTGCCGTATCTCTTGTAATTTTTCCAGCTCAAATCCTCTTCCTGCCAAAATTGATGTGACAGATGTTATTTAAAATAAAATTCGCCAAAGCTCATAAAGCAAAACAGTAAAAGGACACCTTTCCGCTTTACTGCACCTTTAATAAAAAATAATGTCTTGTGTTACAAAAAAAAAAAAATTAAAGCATTCACTCATCATCCATAAAATGAATACCGGAAGTAAAACCACAATAAAAATAAACATTTCCATTAAATCGGTCGCTCACACAAAATTATACGATAAAAACGTTTAAACACCTATTTATAGTACCACCTAACATAATTTGTAACTGTTACACAAAAAGACGTTTCTATCAACAGCAAACCAAAAAAAAACATGAAAGACTTTTTCCTATTTCAATACGAAACGATTCGAGTGTGTGTGGGTGTTTGTAGGTAGAGAATCAATCCGAAATAGGAAAAATTATTTTCAAGCTGTATCGAATCGAACAAACACTTTAATAGTTCCCGCCACACAATAAACATCATAAAATTACATTTCAATTTCGAAAATTAACAAAAATCCCAATATATGTATAAATACGTACAGTATACAGAGATCAGGTAAACGATGAAAAAGTTTTTCATTCAATTTTCTTTCATTTCCCTTTGTACAAAACATATATACACACACACACATACATAATAAATTGATTATGTTACTTGATGTTTCCTATTTTCCTTTTATCATATACGAAGTAATATTAATGAATGGTACGTGATAGATACAAGAGGTGGGTGTTGTATCCTGTTTCTCTCTGTATTCCGCGCTTCCCTATATACAGGCAAACGGATCTATTTAATTTTTGTGCTTTGTCATGCCTTTTTAAATGACTACGTATATAGTTGTTACAAAAAAACTTTCGTTTATGTACTGCCCGTAATAACTCGGATGCGTAAAACTAAATCGAAATATTAAAGTAATTTTTCCTGTCTATACACACACACAAGCATACACACACAAAACCTTTTGAAATTCAATAGACATACAAGGTATCGGTATACTAAATTCTGGAAATGTTTGAAAAAAAAAAACAAAACAAAAAAAAAAAGTAAAAATTAAATTAAATTTTCTATTTTGTCAATAAAAAGTAATCGAAAAAGTTTTTCCTGTTTTCTTTGTGTGTTTCCGGCTTTTTTTCCTAATTTGTTTGTTACTTACCCAACCCACGCACACATATAAGATTAATGTTGATATTAATACGGTTTCTAATTTCAATATATTATATACACCTAGGACTAGATGATATATGAAACATGATCTGCTTTTATTTAATTTACAATTTTTTTCCACATCACTTTACTGTATATATACAAGGGTTATACACATCTGGCAAGAGCTTCGAGCTTTATTTTAATTATGTATTATGGAGGGTACCGCATAAAAAAAAACTTTTCTCAAAATAAATATTATATTAAACTAATTAAAAAATAAAAGAAATGTTAATTAGAAAATGAGGGACGTGCAGATTTAATTTTGTAAAACTATTTCGGTTTAATCAAAAGGTTAAACATATAAACTCCTACACTAAGCAGCTCAGTACATAATAATATATAGGTTATGTACCACACAAAAATGATTTAAACGATTTATCAATAATTTTGTAGTTTTACCATTTTTTGATAAAGGACGAAGTTCATCGAATTATTTTTATTTATTAAAGACAGGTGTCTTTCTCCATAAAATTTATAAATATTTTTTCTATTTGGATGGTATGATGTCAAGTATCTACTTTCAACTACCTACTATATAGTGTCTGTGTATAGGTAGAACTTTCATCAAGAATTCTGAAAATAAATCGACGATTTTATGAGCTTTAAGTTCAATCATTAATTTTGTATAGGGGGTATTATATTATTCAGGTAGAAAATTCCTAGAAAACCATAAAAATTTCTAAATTTAGACACAAAATGAAGAGTAAATTTTTTAGATTCTGGGTATCACTTTCAGTTGTTGGTTCAAATGTTTGAATGCTTTTAGTGGTTTACCTTAATTATATTTTATTTAACATTAAATTCGGAAAATGTTATAGCGGTTTTATTACAATTTAAATCAAAAATGTAGAAATATTTTATTATGGGTTGATTGCCATAGTTTTTAATATGTTAAACCTTGACTTAACACTTTACTTTCATTACAAAGTAACATAACGGGATGTTTTCAGAATTACCATACGCTATATCACCGAAGTAATCACGAAGTAATCGGAACTTCAGTCTGAAAATTGGCGAAAACATGTTGTTTTTCATTATTAACAATGAGCACTTACAGGCCCTTCAATAGTTGGTGACGATTTGGTGACGGTTTCTCTAATCATGATGACAACAATTGGTGGATCTGAAAGCGCCCAATGAATCAAAAACTTAAAACAGTCCTGGGGCGTGATTTTGTGGTCGCATCTCACATTTTGTGAGATATATGTGTGAGATAAAAAATTGTCGTAGCTTACATCCTGATGAATCATAAATGAATCGCGTCACGTCTCTTATTGATTCGTATGAAAAAACCACAATATCTCCTATCTCGTTTTTTTCATGTCAAATTTTGACATTTTTTGATAAGAGCATTATTGATTTTTTGTGTGTATTATTAAATAATAAATATAAGTGAATATAAATATAAGTGAAAAACACTTATAAATATAAGTGAAAAACAATTTTGGTTTATAAACTACTTCCGTCACGCGAATTGTAATTTTTTGAAAAATTAATTTCATTTGCAATTCGCGATAAGTGAATAGATCTTACGCAGAACAAAGTTTGACTTTCAATAATAATTTTATTTGTTTTTAGATCATCAACATCGATTGCATTCGATTCGGCACGGGCAACGAATTTTAAAATTCGTTTTAAATCAGCAGCAAAGACAAGAATCTAACCCGTATGAGTTGAAGGAAAACGATTTTAAAAGATATTTCCGACTCCCTCCTGCTTTGGCTATTAAACTTATAGAGGAGTTAGAATCTTTAAGGCTCTCTCAATCAAATGTGACTGCAGCGAGCGAATTAGATGAAAAATCTATAAGTTTCAACATAAAATGTTTAGTTGCATTCAACTTTTATGCAACCGGTTCATATAAAAACCAAATACGCAGTATTGGCTATATGTCGCAGACGGCCATTAGTAAATGCATCGACAAAGTGACCGATCTCCTCAATATTCTTATGAAAAAATATATTAAGTGTCTACAAGAGGAGGAAGAAAGACGGCGAATAGCAAGGGAATTTGCCAAAATGGTGTTCCGGGAATAATCGGATTAATCGACGGCACGCAAATTGCCTTAGCAGGACTAAGTAAGAAGGTTGAAATGGCATACGGCAACCGCAAAGGATTTCATAGCATCAATGTGCAAATCGCGGTGAATGACCGGAACATCATAACGAATATAAATGGTCGATATCCAGGATCGGTCCATGACAGTTTTGTTTGGGGAGCAAGCAAACTGTATGCCATGTTCCAAAATGAATATACCACTCCCGAAAATCAAAAATATTCGCTTCTGGGCGACCAAGGATACCCTCTGTCGCCTTTTCTTATTACCGTCAGTGAAGAAGGAACCACTGAAAAGCAAATAGAATTTTACCGTCGGCATAAACTCGTCCGTAGCCAAGTTGAAAGAGTAATTGGGATATTAAAAAATAGATTTCGCTGTATACTCGGGGAAAGGAAACTACATTATGCCCCCTTAAAATCTGCGGAAATTATAAATGCTGTCACAGTTTGTCATAATTTTTTAATTTTAAATGGTTATGAGGACGAGTACGATAATTCGGAGAATGAAATGGTTACAGTCACTGCAGGAAATGGAAATAGAGAAAGAGGAAATAATCCTTACCTTGAAGCAGGTCGACAAACTCGCCAAACTATTAATGCTACTGTAATTATAATAATTTTCACGATAAAATAGAAAATTTAAAAATAAACAATTTTTTTATCGATTATCCCTTATTTCTTTTAAAAGAGATGTATTTTCCTTTAAAAGGGATGTGATTTCTTGACGCCAAAGGTTTTTCTCAATTCGTTCCTCTTTCATGAATTCCAACATTTCCCGATTTAGATCGTTGTAATGCCAACCCCTTCTGGCTATTCTGTGTCAGCGACATCCTATATAATTGGGCCGCATGGCTTGTTCTTGGTCGCCGACTTCTATTGGTTTCCAGCGGGGTTGGTGGTAAAGTTTGTAACCGGCTTGTGGGCGGTGGCAATATTTCCTGTGACGTCAGGTTCGATGATGCAGTTGGATGCGCTGGAGATGTTGTCTCCCTCGCTGATGGCAATATTAAAGGTGGCAATGGTTCCTTAAATGATTATATTTGATAAAATTATACACACAGTTTTACTAAATTTTAACAAAGCTTACCGGACTACTGACGACATTATTGCCAGTTGATGGCCCTGGCAATTGGCTGTATTCGTTGAGAATCGAGTGCTCGAAATCTATTGAGTATGTTGGATGTTCAGGGGTCTCCGACATTACCTCGTCCGAATTGCCCGTCCTTCCAACATGTTCGGTGCAGTGTCTGAAACCTAGAAGAATAATAAATGAGTAAAATTGAGTTGAGTTGTTGGCAATTTTTCATACAAATCCTCCCTCCGCACATCCGATGCCATCCACCTGCTCAGAGGGTAGCACGACCAGCAACCTCTGTTCTAATGCAGTTAACTCGTTTTGCAATGGCTCACCACCCCCAGTCCTATTGGCGAAATTTCTTAGGTTTTGATATTTTAGTCGTATTCCATTTCGTACATCATAAAATGACTGTAATGAGCAAAGAGAAGTAATAAATAATTATTTGTATGTCTTGATTTCTTTGTACATCCATTACCTTTTGCCACCCTTTCGCATCTTTATACTTCCGTCCATATTATTAAGGTCGTTACTGAGTTTTTCCCAAAACTGCATGGTTGTTTGCGATTACCCGCTCCAGCAATTCTTCTCTTTGATTACTTGTTATTCGACGACGGTTTGAATTCTGAGAAGACTGGAAAGAGAAATGAATTTTATTAAAACCTAATCGTAAATGATGAGTGGCACTGCATGTGCTATAACGAAAGAAACACAAGCTCGAAAATTATTTAAACAAGATACATTTGATTAAAAACCGTGAAATTTACAAATTTCGCACTTTATACTACATATTGACATTTTCATATTTACTAATAGCGTTTTCGCTGGCACAAAAATGTTGATCCATTTCTGTCTTTTTATTTTTTGATTTTGGATCAAAAATAAAATCCAAAAAATTTGTTGAATTTTTTTTGACGTTTACTCACACAATATCACAATATGTGTAAGTAAACGTCAAAAAAATCCAACAAATTTTTTGGATTTTATTTTTAATCCAAAATCAAAAAATAAAAAGACAAAAAATGTAAACAAAAAAGCCATTTTCGATCAAAAATGGATCAACAAATTTTTCCTGCGAAAACGCTATAATTTTAATACATTAAAAAATTTAAAATAAAATATTTAATTTTTAGATATACATATGTGTATGTTTGTTTATTTTATTTTCGAGGTTATGTTATGAACGTTTTAAATTTTTCAATTTCAATCAATTAAATATGTATAATAAAATTAATTTTATGTTTATATATACTATATATATTTACCATAATTGTTTTATCACCAAATATTATCACAAATTATATTAAAAATAACTAAATTATCACACAAAATTATCTCACAAGATTATATCACACACTAAATAGCACTTCATAAAAAAACTTCATATACTGCTTACGAAACGTCAACATCTCACATTATGATTCATCATTTCTACACAAAATTTATTTAGCAGGGTTGAGCTTGGAGAATTTTTTGTTTTGATTTATCTCACAAAAAAAGTCGCCACTAATGAGATAATAGTGTGAGATGCGACCACAAAATCACGCCCCTGAACCGTATTCTTGAAATCGGTAGAAATCACCCCAATCGGAATACAATATGCTTTAAAATTCTCTATTAGTCGAATTTTTCACTGACTACTTTAATCATTTTTTTAAATTTCTTTTCTTTTTATAATTTAAGAAACAAAATTGTTTTCCCCTACAAAAATTCCGACTGTAGGGAGACAAATATTAGTAAACTTGAAAAAATGATTAAAGTAGTCGGCGATTTGACGGTTATCGTTTTCCTGTAGCAAGCGTAGAAACAAAAAAGAAAAGAATTGTAAAAATTTCATACATTTTGTTTTTTTCTTCTTTTGTATGTTAAGGTCTGTACAAAGTCTTGGTGTATAAAGTCTTCACAATTTTTTGCTGCAAATTAAATGCACGAAACATTAATGGGCTGAAAAGTCCCGGGCCTAACAAAGAAAACACGTTTTTTTGTTGTTCAAAATTGGCTTTATTCGTCAACGTAATCTCCATCAAGAGCAGCACATTCATTGGAGTGCCACTTTAACATTTCAATACCACTTTTGTAGAACGATTTATCTTTTGCCTCAAAATAGGCCTCAGTTTCAGCGATAACTTCTTCATTCGAGCAAAATTTCTTACCGGAGAGCATTTTTTTGAGGTCTGCGAACAGCCAGTAGTCGCTGGGAGCCAAATCTGGCGAATACGGTGGATGTGGGAGCAATTCGAAGTTCAATTCATGTAGGTTTGCCATTGTTTTGATTGACTTGTGACTCGGCGCGTTGTCTTGATGACACAAAATTTTTTTCTTTGCCATATACGGTCGTTTATTTGCAATTTCGGCCTTCAAACGCTCCAATAACGCTATATAATATTCACTGTTGATGGTTTCTCCATTCTCAAGATAGTCGATGAATATTACACCACGCATATCCCAAAATACCGAGGCCATAGCCTTTCCAGCCGATAGTTGTGCTTTCGGCTGCTTTGGAGGTTCACCAGTTGATGTCCACTCAGATGACATTTATTACGTTTAAACATGGCCAAACACTGCTCAGAATCATCAACACATTGTTGTTGTTTATGGTCAACAGTGAGTAAACGCGGAACCCACTTTGAACAGAGCTTTCTCATAGTCAAATGCTTATGCAATATAAAGCACTTTTCGATCATTCAAAACAATTTTGTGGATTTTTGTTTTCTGGTGTTACCACCTCATTTGGACGTTCACTGCGTTCTGCATCATCGATGTCTCTACGACCACATTTGAAGTCAGCAAACCAACGTTTTGTTGTTGTTTCCGATTGAGCGGAGTCCCTATATCACTTTTCAAGCCATTGCTTTGCTTGAACGGTGTTTTTTCCCATCAACAAGCAGTGTAAAATTAAAGCATGAAATTATTTTTGATCCATTGTTTTGAAACTAATAAAAGTAGCGTCACTCTTAGCACAATAACTCACAAACTAATGAATAGATTATAATGAAATTTTGACAGCTGTCTTTTGAAGGTTATTACCACCTGAACAAAAAAAAATTGAATAAAAAAAATTGAACAAAAAAAACGTTGGGCCCAGGACCGTTCAGCCCATGTAGCAATTGTACGCTAAATTTTGACATTTATCAATATCAGTGACACCTGATCAGTGACTATCAGACCTGTAACTATTTATATTTTTTTATAAAATAGATTTTACTGACACTCAATACTTAAGATTTCGATATTGAGTATTTAGAAAATGAATCGGAGGTAGTTGAAATTAACAAAGAGCAATCAACATCAAGTGTACCAAAAATTGACAAAAAACAAAAAAAGCGATGGTTTTTCAAGTGAAAAAGAGAGGAAATTATTTACTTTAAGAAAACTGCATACATGCCTATGAGATTTACAGGATAAATTCCATAAAAATTTGAATGCCACCTCTAGCTCATGGAAAGCGATATCTAAAGCAATGGGGATGCCAGCTAAATATTTGTTAAGTTAGTATGTTCGTGTTTGAATTTATCCATAATTGAGTTTCTTTGGTTATCATTTCTTATACTTTTCCTGTAGTTCAAGATTGCAAATTGGCTTGGAAGTCATTAAAAGACAGCTTCCGGTGCCACAAGGGTCGTATAAAAAAAACCTGGTAGTGGATTTACTGAAAAGGACGACTATGTATGAAATGTATAATCTTTATTTACACACCGAAAATAAAATAAAACCTATTTTTTCGATTTAGAACATTCTCTACTAGTACGTGCGAGGATGATTAATTTGTAGATGGTACGAGTAACAGCACCAATTATTCATATGTAACTTGAATGTGTTTGTGTTGTTTATTTTTTTATAATATTTAATTCCAAAATTTTTTTTATTAAATATACAGTGCTGGGGAAAAAATTGGGCAAACATATTTTATTGCAAATTTGAGTCTTTTTTTGCTAAAATTACAAAACTTTTGAAAGCAATTGGCTTATTGTTTCATTTTAAATACATATATGACGTAATTTTTTGAAAAAAAAATTACCTGCAATTTAGGGGCAAAACCCCGAAACATAGCAAAATATTCAAAATACGTTGATTGGAGTTAAAGTAATGGAATAAATTAAACACCTGTTTTTTATTTTTTTTCCCCCATTGTTTTTTATTGATTTATAGAAGTTCTATCTTTAATATTAGTATTTTGTTGTACGGCCATTTGCTTTTATTACCTCCAATTCATTAAATTTGATAAATTGTTCAAAGTCGTAGGAGGTATGGATTCCCAAATCGTCATCAACAAACTTTTTAAAGCTTGAATCGATTCTGGGTGCTTTCTTGCTACTTCTAGCTTCATTATAGGCTAAATATTTTCAATGGGATTTAAGTCTGGACTATACGGAGACCAGCTCAACACATCGATTTTTGTTTTTCGAAGTACTTTTTTACCTTTAAATGAAGAGATAAGTAAAAAAAACAAGTTTTTAACAAATTATTTTATGTTTATATGAAAGCCAATTTTTATATCTACAATTCAAAATTAATAATTCATAACTTTGGCGGTATAGCACGGAGCGTTGTCCTGTTGAAAAATAAATTTGCAAGTCTCGCCAAAAAGCTTTAACACAGAAGGCTCAAATTCGTTGTGTGGGACCTGAAGATGCTGGAACTAAAGAAGCACAATCGACCGGTTTCATTTCCAGAAAAGCATTCTCAAACCATAACATCTTCATTTTTCGGTGGAAGTCTTAAAAGACATTCGTTGCTAAGCCTCTCGTCCAGTTTACTTCTTACGAGAATTCATCCATCTCCAACATGCAGCTTGAACTTTGATTCATCGTAGAAAATCACATCATTCCACATCTCTGGAGTCCAAGGAACATGCTCCTGGGCCCATATCAAACGTTTTTTTTACAACTACTAATGTGAACTCAGGCTTTTGGACTGGCTTAAGTGCTGGCTAAAATTTGTTTTCCCGTTGCTCGCTCAACATCCCGTCTTATGTCCGATGAAGTTTTAAAACGGTTCCGACGACACTGTATTCCACGCTACAGTACTTGACCTTGTTTTTGACCAGTTTTTCCCACATCAGTTGCGAGGTTGTACCGCTGTTATAAAAACAAAAGGCCGTACAACAAAATACTAATATTAAAGATAGAACTTCTATAAATCAATAAAAAACAAAAAAAAAATAAAAAAACGGGTATTTAGTTTATTCCATTACTTTAACTTCAATCAACCTATTTGGAATATTTTGCCATTTTTCGAGGGTTTGCCCCTAAATTGCAGGTAAGTTTTTTTTCAAAAAATTACGTCATATATGTATTTAAAATGAAACAATAAGCCAATTGCTTTCAAAAGTTTTGTAATTTTAGCAAAAAAAGACTCCAATTTGCAATAAAATATGTTTGCCCAATTTTTTCCCAGCACTGTAGATGAGCAAGAAACCAAAAAAATCCGCAACAGTAACCAGCGCAAAAAGCCTCAGTAATTTCATTAATGGGCTAATTACTTTAAAAAATAATATGCAGTCATCTAAGGAGGTTCCATAACCTTACAAACAAAAGCATGAAATTATGCTAAACAGTATCGACCGGTTACTACAAAAATTAACTGATGACACTGTCGATGAATTAAATTTGAAGTTCCAGGTTCAAATAATGGAAGAAATAAAAAAAAGTCGGAAAATAAGTTAATTTTAAATTTTTGTTTTATTAAAAATGTGTCTATATCCCTCAGTTTTATTCTAAAAAAACTGATCTACGCTGTCATTCCAAGGCCCCTGCCCTGTGTCGGAATTCACATAATTTTTCACCACTTTTCTTGTGAATTTGCCGATGATATTCGGTCTTCCAGTATTCATATCGGTTTGATTGGAAAACAAAGAATCGTTACTGATGTTTCTTCGCTAGGCTCCTTCAATAAGTTCTCCCTTATCATAATAATTCGCTAATTTGCCGGTACGTAACTACAATTTTTGCAAGTAGCTACAAAGCAGCTACAATTTTTTGCGCTTTGACTTGTCCACAAAAACATTGTTCGTTTTAAACAAAGCCACTTTGTACACAAAATGCCAAGCGCATTTTCAATGACATGCCTAGCTCTGCTGATCCAATAGTTAAAAATGCGTTCTTCATGTGACAAATGTTGAGGCTTTCGTGGTACATAAGGCTTTGAAATTCTTTTATGTAAGAGAAACGCATCATCCCCAATAAAAAAAATTAAATTTTTTTTTATTTCCGACGGAGCAGTCGTGTGGAAAAGGCAGCTCATCATTTAAAACCGCTCTACCGAATTTGCTCAATCGGTAAGTTAGCATCAGCAACCGCCATCAACACAATACTGTGAAATGTCTAAAAAAAATCTTTCTTTTAATTTTTCTAAATATTAAAAGATTAGGCGCCAGCATTACCTTATAATTATAAAATAAGCTTCCGGAAGTTACCGGGCATTTCAATGCTACGTGTTTTCCATCAATTGCTCCGAGACAGTTCGATATTTCTATAAAAAGCTCTTTGGTTAATATAAGAATTTCATCCTTAAGTGCGTTACAAATCGCATTGCACACTTCATCTATAATTGTCCCAAGATGTTGTTTGCTAATGAGGTACATGGAGGTCATATGCCTTTGAATGGCCCCGGAAGCAAAACATCTGAAAAAAAATTGTAATAAGAAATACACAAATGTTTATGGCTTAATACATGTGTATGTATAATCTTATTCAAATATATAATAACTTCTTCCATACTTACTGCAGTGCAACCACAAACTTTTCGATTGGAGTGATTTCATCATTTGGACTTTAGGAGCTTAAAACGGTTCCACCCTTTCGAATAATTCGTCGAATTCAGCCTCAGCTTAAATTTTTGATATTCTTCTACAGTTTTTTTTTGACATGTCACACTTATGTATTCTACATATAACAAATCAATAATTAGGGACCAGCGCCAAAATGGTGGGTTTATCAATTAAAGTAATAATAACAAAATTGTTGCTTTTCTAAAACCTTTCAAATGATATGTTACATGGTTATATGAGAATAAAAGGCAAGGTATAAATAAGGAAAGATAGTCATGAACAATTTTGACCTCGAAATTTTTGAAAATTTACTATTTGCTTCGACGATATAAGCCAAAACACTTTGTTTTTAGGTCAAATCTCTGCGTGTGTGTGTGTGTGTGTGGTGTTGTACAGACCTAAATTTCTGTAGTATTTCCACAGACCAGACGAATCATCTGATCGGGAGGAAACTTCAGACTCAAGATTTTCACGTTAATTGGAAGATCCCAATGATTTTGGCCGAAATCTGTCCAGCAGACAGAATATTTTGCAAACACTACATTTTGCAAAGTTATATGTTGTAGCCAACTTTCCTGATTTCTAAGATGAAAAATACAACTTACAAGACTCTTGGTAAAACTGTTTTGTATAATCAAGAAACATGATCCTAACCTAAACTTCACAAAACCGACAAAGTCAATCCTTTTTGTTTGAAAATTTAATGTTTTAATTTATTTAAATCTTTAGTCTTTGTCGTTTTTGTCAATGCTGAATTTTGCATCATCATTGCGAAAATTAAGAAAGCTCCCATTGAAGCTGCCACTTCCAGTATACAGATGTCCACCAAATTGCGCAAGGATCTCCCAATTAATGGAAAATGTTTAAGTATGAAGTTTTTATTCGATTAGTTAAACCGCCTAGACTGATGCGAAATTTTGCAATCAAAACTAATCACTTCTTAAAAAAAATTTAAAAGTTAAATGATTTAATTTTGTTGGTAATTTTAATAACAATATTTTTTCTCAATTGGTTTGTTCGTAAATACTAAAAACTTTTCAACATATTTGAAAAAATATAAATCGCCTATGAAAGCTGCCATCTCTAGGGTTTCCGGTGTCAGCCAAACAGAGACATCTCAATTTATAAATAAATAAATAAATTATGAAGTTTTATCCCGATCAACCAATCTGTTTGGTCTAGGAATCGAATTTTGGCTGAAAAATATTTATATGTCAAAAATCTTTATTTCCACTTATATTTTGGAAAACTACTCTGGGCCGCTATTGTTGCAAAATTAAATTACAATCTTTTAATTAATAGTCGTTTCTCTTATTAATTATTTACTTTTCAAAATATTTACAAACTACGAAAAAGCCCCTATGAAAGCTGTCACTTCCCGTCGACCGATTTCAGCCAAAAAACACTGGAACCTCCCGGTTATGGTAAAAGTTTAAGCACCAGTTTCATATTTATTCGTGTGGGTAGTACAAATGCCGAATTCATGCTGAAATAAATATTTTGGTCAAATTTTAGAAAACTGATCAGCACCGATATTATTGCAATATTATATTAAATATTTAAATTCGTAATCGTTTTTATAATAAATGATATAATTTTAACAATATTTGAAAAAAAAATTAAAATGCTCCTATGGTGACCAATATAAGCCATAAATCACTGGAGGCTCCCATTTATGAGAAAAAATTAACTATGAAGTTTCATTTCGATTACCACACAAATTTTTTAAAAACTATTTTTTTTGACTTCGGTGATCACTTTAGCGAATGGTAGATCGGCAAAAGTCACGAGGTCCAAGTTTATCATGATTACTATACTTAATTTTGGAAATTGTAAATTGCATTTTGTAAATTATAAGTTGCAAGTTGTATTTTGCAAATTGTGAATTGCAAATTGTAAATTGAAAGTTGTAAATTGTAAATTGAAAGTTGCAAGTTGTAAAATGAAGGTGAACATTGCAAGTTGTAAATTGCAAGTTGTTATTTGCAAGTTGTAATTTGGAAAATGTAATTTGCAAGTTGAAAATTGTAAGTTGTAAATTTTAAGTTGTAATTTTGATGTTGTAAATTGTAAGTTGTAAAATGCAAGTTGTAGATTGCCAGTTGTAAATTGCAAGTTGTAAAATGAAGGTGTAAATTGCAAGTTGTAAATTACAATTTATAATTTGCAAGTTGTAAATTGCATCATGTAAATTAAAACTTGTAAATTGCAAGTTGTAATTTGGATTTTTAAATTGCAAGTTGTAAATTGCAACGTGTAAATTGAAATTTTTCAACTGCACGTTGTAAATTATAAATTGCAAATTGTAAATTGCACGTGGTCAATTGAAAGTTGAAAGTTGTAATTTACAAGTTGTAAATTGCAATTTGTAAATTGCCTTAAGGTGTTAAATATCATCGCTATTGTGAAAATGTGACCGCGTTTTTTCGACGTCGAAAATTTACGACAACTCTGGGGGTCTATTATGAAATTTCGACAACTCGACAACGTCGAAAATCGTATTATGAATTATTTTGAAGAAAAATACACAATTGCATTTTACTTATGTATGCGTAAAATTATTTTTATTTCGTTATGGTGTTTAACACATATTTTAGTATACATAATTTAGATTTTAATTTTGGTTTTAACACAAAAAAAAACCGTTGAAAAATAAAATTTTGTTCTCGTACATAATTAAGGACCAAACATATTTTTTTAATTTTTTCCTTTATTCCTCAAAAAACAAAATAGTAAAAAGTGAATACCAAAAAACCAAATCCGATCAAAATAAAATTTTTCTCTTTCATTCTATTTCATTCCGGTCCTATAAGGAAAATTATATGTAAAACACAAAAAAGTTTATTGTTAATATAACAAACTAAAACACTAATATAAAAATTTGCAAAATTTAAATCATACTCACATTTTGATAAAAAAAAAAAAATATAATTTATTATTAAATTTAATATTTATTGTAGGAAGTTATCAAAAATATTAAATTCAAATTAATTATTTTTTATTAAATTTAAATTAAGTATTTTTTATTAATTTAAATTTTATAAGTTATTAATTTATTTTTACTAACAAACTTTTTTTATTTCTCAACACTTAACGCTTTTCTTTTCTGTACTCGACACCTCAAGAGCTGTCGCAAAATATTCGACATTATCTAAAAGAAACGCGTCGAGTATTTCATAATAACGGGTGATTTTTTTGTGGTTAGGATTTTCATGCATTAGTATTTGACAGATCACGCGGGATTTCAGACAAGGTGTCAAAGAGAAAGATGCTCAGTATGCTTTGACATTTCATAATGAATAGACTTACTAACGAGCAACGCTTGCAAATAATTGAATTATATTACAAAAATCAGTGTTCGGTTCGAAAAGTGTTTCGCGATTTACGTCCGATTTATGGTCTACATAATCGACCAAGTGAGCAAACAATTAATGCGATTGTGACCAAGTTTCGCACTCAGTTTACTTTATTGGACATTAAACCAACCACACGAATGCGTACAGTGCGTACAGAAGAGAATATTGCGTCTGTTTCTGAGAGTGTTGCTGAAGACCGTGAAATGTCGATTCGTCGCCGTTCGCAGCAATTGGGTTTGTGTTATTCGACGACATGGAAGATTTTACGCAAAGATCTTGGTGTAAAACCGTATAAAATACAGCTCCTGCAAGAACTGAAGCCGAACGATCTGCCACAACGTCGAATTTTCAGTGAATGGGCCCTAGAAAAGTTGGCAGAAAATCCGCTTTTTTATCGACAAATTTTGTTCAGCGATGAGGCTCATTTCTGGTTGAATGGCTACGTAAATAAGCAAAATTGCCGCATTTGGAGTGAAGAGCAACCAGAAGCCGTTCAAGAACTGCCCATGCATCCCGAAAAATGCACTGTTTGGTGTGGTTTGTACGCTGGTGGAATCATTGGACCGTATTTTTTCAAAGATGCTGTTGGACGCAACGTTACGGTGAATGGCGATCGCTATCGTTCGATGCTAACAAACTTTTTGTTGCCAAAAATGGAAGAACTGAACTTAGTTGACATGTGGTTTCAACAAGATGGCGCTACATGCCACACAGCTCGCGATTCTATGGCCATTTTGAGGGAAAACTTCGGAGAACAATTCATCTCAAGAAATGGCCCGGTAAGTTGGCCACCAAGATCATGCGATTTGACGCCTTTAGACTATTTTTTGTGGGGCTACGTCAAGTCTAAAGTCTACAGAAATAAGCCAGCAACTATTCCAGTTTTGGAAGACAACATTTCCGAAGAAATTCGGGATATTCCGGCCGAAATGCTCGAAAAAGTTGCCCAAAATTGGACTTTCCGAATGGACCACCTAAGACGCAGCCGCGGTCAACATTTAAATGAAATTATCTTCAAAAAGTAAATGTCATGGACCAATCTAACGTTTCAAATAAAGAACCGATGAGATTTTGCAAATTTTATGCGTTTTTTTTAAAAAAAAGTTCTCAAGCTCTTAAAAAATCACCCGTTACAAAAATTCGACAACGTCGAAAAAAAAACGCGGTCGAAAATTTCATAATACCAAATTTTCGACAACGTCGAAAAAAACACGGTTTAAAATTTCATAATAGACCCCCTGTAATTTGCAATTTGTAAATTGCAAGTTGTGAATTGCTAGTTTTAATTTGCAATTTGTAAATTGAAAGTTGCACGTTGCAATTTCAAGTTGTAAGTTGTGATTTGTAAGTTGCAAGTTGTAATTTGCTGCGAGTTGTAAATTGCAAGTTGTAAATTGAAAGTGTAAATTGCAAGTTGTAATCTGCAAGTTGTAAATTGCAATTTGTAAATAGAAAGTTGCGAGTTGCAAGTTCAAGTTGTAAGTTGTAATTTGTAAGTTGCTGCGAGGTTTAAATTGCAAGTTGTAAATTGCAAATTGTAAATTGCAAGTTGTAAATTCAAATTTGTAAATTGAAAGTTGCAATTTGCAAATTGAAGTTGTAATTTGGAAGTTGTAAATTGTAAGTTTTACATTTTAAGTTGTAATTTGGAAGTTGCAAGTTGTTAATTTCAAGTTGTTAATATCAAGTTGTTAATTTCAATTTGTAATGTCCCAGTTGTAAACTGTAAGATGTAAATTACAACTTGTAAATATCAAGTTTTAAGTTGAAATTTCTAAATTGCAAATTTTAAATTGCAATTGTAAATTGCACGTTGTAAATTGAAAGTGTAAAAGAAAATAATAGAAGAAGCCCCGAAAAAAGTCTAAGAAAACATTCTAATATTTTGGTGTAACTGCTGTCAGTGGACGTCTAAATTAAAATGAACTCCTAAAATGTTAGTTCTACATACCGGTCATCTTTACTCAGAGCAGAACATTACAAATGTCATGTGTAAAATTTCAACTATTAAATTACATAAATAACATAAAATCTGCTTTCAAAGTCTGCCTAGTGCATAGCAGTTAAGACACTGTTATCACCAAATTCCACCATAATTTAAACAACTCGCTAAAACTAGACTCATATTTCACTAAATCATATTACATATCTATACATAAACGAGGAAATGTAAAATTCATATTTGTCAAATCATAAATTCTAAACATAACAACAAAATATGCGTAGAAATATAAAATTTTATTCTAATTTTAATGCTCATCACAATCAAATCAACCGAGTCGGGGAGCATTAACCTCCCATAAAAATCTACAAAACTATTCATAAAAATAAATTTTTCAGCAAATCTAGGATTGATGAGACAAACACAGACAAACCGAGCATAAAAAATGTCTGTACATAAATAAAATAAAAAAAAAGCTCGGCATATTTTTTCTTTGTATGTACATGTAGACTATTATACATCTTTAGATATATAAAGACAATAAAAAATTCGAGAATCTTAGCTTCCCATTGTATGTACGTACAAAACAGGCAGGCGAACAAAAACGAGAAAAGAAAAAATTTATGATCCTTGTGTGTCTTATGTATACATATCCAAATATAAAAGATTTCTTGCCTTGTGCTTTTTTTTCTGTTGAATGCGCTCTTGTACTCGTATACTCGGTAGAAAAATGGAGGAAAATTTATGATATATAAATTATTTTCATTAATAAACCATCCAGCAATCGAGAAATGAAAACGAAAACGTACGAGGGCGAGGTATATACATATATACAGGAAAATGAAAAATTCTGACAGGCATATGATGAAAATTGAGGAAAAGATCAACTTAGTTTATTTTTATTGTTTTGTGTAAGACGGGTAGATTTCTTATGTATACGAGTGTTATATCCTTGGCCCATTCTATATTTTTATATATTTTGAAAGAAAATAGAAAATTTGTATTTCTCGCCTTCTTTTTTTTTAAAAAAAAAAGGATTTTTGCTATTAATAATAAATGTTATCCCGTTTATATGTTGTACACAACTCTCCCCAGTTTATTATGATATAACATACAGTAGAAATAAGGATTTCTTTTGGGATATTAGTCATTTTTCTTTTGTTTTCATTTGTAATGTTACATTTATATAGAACCCGGTGCCATCAAATATTACATGAAAAATGATTATTTGCCCAACTACAATAACATGGAATGGGGTTAAGGACTAAATGGTTGTAAGAGTTCTTATCATATGATTTAAAATATTAATAAAGTGATGAAAAATGAGTTTAAATAAGGGGAAACTTTTATGGAACAGTTTTAACAGTCTAAAAGAACTGATATTTGTAGCTTGAAAATTTCTTAAATAGTAATAAATACATATAAGAAGTATGACGCCACTGACGTAACATTTAACGCAAAAAAGAGCTTCTCTAATACTCATACCTAATTCGAGGACGCACAGCTATAGGTCCGATTCCAATAGATGTATCTGCACATGAGTGCTGAAAGCTGGATTCGAAGAACTGGAGAAAACCGGTGATAAAATTCAGCTACTCACTATATTGCCAAATATTGCCACCATTTTCAAATCCAGAATGAGTTCAACGCAACGCAACATATGGTGCGAACCGCTAAAGATCTACGAGACAAGAATGGTCCACTAAGTCGTCCAGCAGCAAAAGTAGGAAAGCGAATAAGTGATGAGCTGAAGCAAGCAGTATTAACTTATTATACTGATGATGATGTTAGTAAAAAAAAAATAGGATTTTCTAAATTTTCACTACTTCGTCCAAAATACTGTGTACAACCAGGTAGTAGTGGAACGCACACAGTATGCGTGTGTACCATACATCAAAATGTAAAATTAATTATTTATGGTACCAAAATGGAAACTATTACCAACAGAAAGATAGCGCAACCGGGATTGTATTTCAACTATTTTATGTTATGAGCCTACACCAACATGTTACCTTCTAATAACTTTAAAGAATATTTGAAAAATGCATTTCGAGAACATGGCTGCGAGGATGTTGAGTTAAAATTTAATCAGTGGGTTTCTACCGATAGGTGCAATCTGAAGATCTTTTCTTAACCGTTGAATGAGTTTTTGTATTATTTCATAAATAAGCTGAAGAATCTGTTACCAAAATGCTTCATTTCACTTCAGCAGTCCAGCTTCTTAAAAAATAAAAAATTGGCGCTAAAGTCTACGGAGGTGATAGTTTTATGTGATTTTGAAGAAAATTATGCATTTATAATGCAAAATGCCGCACAAGGATTTCATTAGAATAATAAGCAAGCGACTATTCATCCATTTGTAATTTACCAAAATTTGAAAGGCAAATTACTTCACATCACCTTCATTATAATATCGGATTGTCTTCACCACGATACTGTAGCGGTTCACTTATTCATTAAAAAATTGATGCAGTTCTTGAAAACTAAAATATCCAGTTTATCTAAAATTTATTATATGTATATTACCGATGGCGCAGTCACGCATTATAAAAATAAGAAAATTTGTAAGAACATTTTAAAACACAAAGAGGATTTTGGAGTTGATTGTGAATCACATTTCCATGCAACAGCTCATGGAAAAGGTCCATGTGATGGAGTAAGAGGTACCATCAAAAGAATGACATCCAGAGCTAGTCTCACAATGGAATACAGCAGTACAATAACCCATGCAGATGAATTATTTAAATGGGCTAAAACGTTGAAGACAGATATCAATTTTGAATTTTGGTCAGACGCAGAACATAAATCCCGGCAAATCAAACTTGCAACTAGGTATGAAAATTTAAAAACAGTAAAGGCAACTCACGGTTTCCATGCAGTTATTCCATCAGAGGATGGCTATTTGAATTGTAAAAAATATTCTAATCCTGAGGATTATGTTAAATTTAAATTGTAATTTTTAATTTGAATAAGAAAAGAATTTGGGTTATAATAATAAATATTAATAATTTAACTGAACTATCCTTTTTGTAAACAATTTCAAAACACTGAGAAATATCCACTGAAATACCGTTTTTCCATATAAAACTGAAATACTGCTCTTACTAAAACGCATTTTGCAAGAAAACAAAAAATAACGGTATTCTAGTTTTTTGATATGTTGTAAAATATTAATTGTCGAATTCTAGAAAAAAAATAGGTTTTTGAAAAAATTTAAAAATAACATTTTGGCGGGAAATTTAAAGAAGAAGTAATTAAACAATATACTAATTTTATATTTTTTTAATAATCCTTACTTACCTTTAAAATGAGCCCAAAATCATGATTATCGTTTTTCTCAAAATTTGACACCCTATATATATCTTTAACAACAACAACAACAACAAAATTAAAGTATTTCAAAATTTTTTTTTCAATCAAGGCTACACATTCAAAACATAAAAATCATAAAATTAAAACATGGCTTACAAAAATGTGTGAATTGACGTATTTTTCGCCATGTATATAGATTCCTCGTCGTTTAGTTCGAAAATAATTTCATTTTATTTTTTCAAAGTTTTCGTTATAAAATGTCGCTGGAAATTTGTTTTTAAAATGCGCTGTCCGACATGGTGGTTTCCAAAAAATATTGTTAACCGTCGAAATCAGTCGATTTACATTGCTAAAATTTGATGAAAGTGTTTCGCGAGCTCTGTGTAACGCATGAACTACAGAGGTCACATGCAAAATTTTGGCGTAAAATTCCTGAATGGATTGTGCGGCGTTTACCATATAAGGCGCCGCATCGGAAATAAATAGTAAAAAAAATTTCCCGCTCGAAGCTTTCTCCTAATAATTTTATAGTCGTCGAATAAACGAGCAATTGTTGAATGGTTAGTTTTGTTGAGGGCCGCTATATTCAATAATATTTTTTGCTTAACTATATTTTCGTCGACATTTAATATTCCAACTAATTGGCAATATAACGTCCAGTACGATCAGTAGTTTCATCGATTCATCGTAAAGCGCTTTGATATATCTTTTTCTTGGCGTTGAATCATCCGGTAAAATGTAGTTTGTATATTTTTTTAAAAACGAAGAAAATACAGTGTTGTTCAATTTTGCCAAAGGGAATACGGCAGCTACTATTGCAATACACGGCTCCTCGTTGAATATCGAATAACTTGAGCCAGCCGCTATTTCTTAGAAAAACGGCTGAGAATATTTTTTCGTTCGTTTTTCTTCCTGTTCTTTAAATTTTTTAGTCTTCACGTCCTGGTGTACAAGAGATTTTCGGCACATAATTTACAATATAATGTACGATTTACATGTTCCAATTTTTTCCCTAGTAAAAAATTAAGGGTTAAGTATATTACGATTTTCGTTTGCGAGAGGAGCACGAAACAAATTCCAGTAAAATAAAATTGGAGTTTTTTCTTTTTAATTTGAGCAAATGTTGTTTACATATGGCTGACTCTTTTTAACTAGTAACTTTTTGTTATTTGTGTGCAGCTCTATTTTTCAGTAAAAAATTTGTTCGGAAAAAAGTGGAACATGTAAATCGTGCATAAAGCTGTCCCGTCTGTCTTAAATAAATCACCAAATTCTTGTACTATAAGTTAAGCTGTACCACTGAAACTTTGTTTAAATTTCGGCATTTTGGATCATACAACAAAATTAGTTGTCAATGATTCAACAAAAATAAATACAAATTATTATGGTGACATCTGTATTGCAAGAGGAAATAATAAAATATACCATAGAGGTGTCTGATTCGCAGTTAAATTTTTATTTCAAAGGAGTGGGGTATATGTACGTGGCCTCTAGTGAAAATAATAGTAAAGTGTTTGTAAAACTATCAATGATATTTTGTGATCTGCATAGGTAATTGCTAAAATATTTAGTACAATATGTATTTATTCCGAAAAATGTAAAAATATGTTGTAACAAATATGGCTAAATGTTTCCGAATATTCGTGATTAGCAAAACCCTTTATTTATTTTGCTTTATCTTAATCCAAAAAAAAGATGTATTTACATAAAAATCCGAAGCCTACTAATAACTAATTATAAATCTTATAATAATGATAATAATAAAAACTAATAACAAGCAAAAATACTTCGTCGTATAAGACTTATGTGCACGCAATATTGGAAAAAAATAGCACCATGGTGGTCATCATAAGCGGATCCGCAACTCAGTGTTTTTAATTTTTTTCTCTTTAATTGATTTGTCGTTCTCCGCTTTGGTTGATCTAGCTGTACTCTAAATTTTAAAATTAATTTCTTTGCATAAGTGATAAGTGATGAATTAGTGATTTATATTTAACATGGCTTAATGTAAACAGTTTATTATCGGGATGATGTCAAGGTAAAGTGGATTAAGGAACGGTGAGTAGCGAGCTGGTTTCAACTTTAAACCTCATCCTTTCCTTTTTCCTAAATTTCTGCGGTCTAATCTAGGATCGCTTGAGTATTCAGATACACCCACCCCTAATCCCTGAGTTCTAGCCGGGCTAATGATGACCGCCTGAACATTCGAACGGTTAATTCTGTTAACAGTTAAGAATTTCATTGCAATGATCCATGGATATGAGAATATCATTCGTATTCTCATACACATGACCTTCGGTCGTGTTACAGTGGCGCCCACACGGCTTTCATAAGGCCATCTGCCTATAATAAAATTAAAAAAAAAACAGTACGAAAATGTTGTTAACGCCCAAACTTTGATACCGGTTCATATACGGAATTTTCTATTTAAGTTTATTTTTTTTTCTCGTATGCGCAATTGCATCTAATTTGTTCCGTTGGCTCAATTGTAAAACATGTTTTTTAATATTTTTTTTATTAATTTTCAATTTAATCCTCTTCCTTTTTTTATTCATTAAACTATTATTTATTTTTTTCTAATTAATCGATTCACACTCCGTACATGATACGAGTATAATGTTGTCTCGAGTTTTCGCATGGGTCATCCATTTTGATGTATATCACCATGTTAGTAATGTGACATAATTACATTAAAAGGAAGAAAAACGGAACATCTCTAGAATATAGAATGTGAAGTTAGGAACGACAAATTTCAGAACTGCAATCAAGTTTTGACAAAGAATTGCAAAATCCCGAATTTTTGCCAGTTCAAGCACACTCGCGAGCTGCGAAAGCTCCCCGAAAGGACGTTTCCGTTTTCACAACTAAACTAAGGTTGCTCCATTCCGAATTACAACGATTTTTAAAGTCGAGTGATAATCCGGATACAGAGCTTTTTACAATAATTATATTTTTCAATTAAGACACGTACAATTACGATTAACTCGAATGTCTCTCGAATGTCTCTAGAGATGTCAATTCACTATATACATTCTTAGAAACCTTAAATGACCTCCAGATTGAAGAGTATCAAGACGATCAACGGCAATCCGTTCAAATTAAAGTTTGTGGCGAAGAACCCGAATCCTTGATGATGTTGGCAGTTGTTTCGTACCACAGCAAAAGAATATTGCGCAAATTAATTTCCCAAAACAGGTTAATTTTAAAGAATATGCGAAAAACGTTCTCGCTTCCAGTATGCCGCCAATTACCGAACCTCAGTTTAAGTCGGATTATTTCAGGTCAGTTGATTGCAGTTGAGTGCATCTCAGTTGATTTTACGGAGATAGCAAGGCAGACAGATTCACCTTTAGTTTTGAATTTTATTGTTCATCCATATTTTTTCTTTGCACAATAAAATGTCCGCTCACTTTAATCAACATTGTTAACTTAACATTTATTAATAGATTATTAATAGTTTTATTAAATATTTATTCTAATTTTATAATTATATAATATTATTATTATGATATATTATTTTATTTTATTTTTAATTTAATTGTTTATGGACGGAATAATTTTAGATTTGCAAATTTTCGAATTTTATATTTGCAAATGGATAACAACGATACTTGTATCCCATACGTTGTACCTTAGTCTTATAAGAATTATTAAAATTTGTTTTTCCACTAAGTAGAGTGATTGTCCGCACCGTCCCAAAAACTAAACTCCTCGTCGGTCAAATTATCTCGTTTTTTTTTTTTTTACCACGTTTTTCTTAACTTGCTTTCTTGTCTGTCTATCTGTTTGGGTCAAAATTTGAGGTCGAAATTTGAAGCACTTATTATCATTCGATTTTGCTGAAATTTTATTCACTTGGTTGTTTCATCTGACAATTTCATATGATCAAACATTCGAAACAAAAATCTAATACAAACTTCAGAAAACCGTTATTAATATTTTACGGTTGGTGTAAATATTCATCGTAAAATATTCACCAACATAGTTGCTGTGCGCTGCAAAACAATAATAGAAAAATGTCACAATTTTTTTTTTCCATTTTGTCTCTGATTTTGTTGTTGAAATATCAGGAATTTGTTTGCTGCCATCATAATTCGCAAGAAACCACACAAAAATACGTAAATATGTGTCCGTCACGCCAGCCGGAACCATATCAGCCGGAACCAAACAACGATGGAATAAGTAGCACGATGCATTGTGCATCATTGTGCACTAATTGGTTTTTCAGCCGGAACCTTATAATTCCAGCCGGAACCTGATAAAACCATCCAGAACCCTACAACAGCAAAACTAACTATGGCACTAGTAGCACGATGCATTGTGCATCATTGTGCACTATATAATTTTTCATCCGGAACCTCACAAATCCAGAAATATACGATTTTTCGGAAAAGAACCTTACAATTTCAGCCGGAACCATACCCTCTACAGCCAAACTAAGTATGGCAAAAGTAGCACGATGTATTGTGCATCATTGTGCACTATATAATTTTTCAGCCGGAACCTTATAAATCCAGCAATATATGATTTTTCAGTGGAACCTTATAATTCCAGCCGGAAACGATGGTATGGTAATATACAGTCAAATTAACTACATCACTAGTAGCACAATGGATTGTGTATCATTGTGCACTAAATGCTTTTTCAGCCGGAACCTTATAACTCCAGCTGGAACCTGATAAAGCCAGTCAGAACCATACAACAGCCAAACCAACTATGACACAAGTAGCATGATACATTGTGCATCATTGTGCACTATATAATTTTTCAGCCGGAACCTTACAAATCCAGTAATATAGGATTTTTGAGGAAAAAACCTTACAATTTCAGCCGGAACCATATCCGCTACAACCAAACTAACTATAGCAGTAGTAGCACGATGCATTGTGCATCATTCTGCACTAAATGCTTTTTCAGCCGGAACCTTATAATTCCAGCCGGAAGCATATAAAGCCAGCCAGAACCATACAACAGCCAAACCAGCTATGGCACAAGTAGCACGATGCATTGAGCATCATTGTGCACTATTTTATTTTTCATCCGGAACCTCATAAATCCAGAAATATACGATTTTTCGGAAAAAACCTTACAAATTTAGCCGGAACCATACCCTATACAGCCAAACTAACTATGGCACAAGTAGCACGATGTATTGTGCATCATTGTGCACTATATAATTGTTCAGCCGGAACCTTATAGTTCCTCCCAGAACCTGTTAAAGCCATCCAGAACAATATTATCGCCAAACCAACTATAGCATAAGAAGCACGATGTATTGTACATCATTGATCACTAGTTGTTTTCTCAGCCGGAACCTTAGAAATCCATCCGGAATCTAATAAAGCCAGCCGGAACCGTATCCTCTTCAGCCAAACTAACTATGGCACAAGTAGGACAATGGGTTGTATGCTATATGTTTTTGCAGCCAAACTTTAATGGCATCCAGAAACATAAAAATCCAGTCGAAACAAAATGTTTACATAAATAGTGCATCAAATTATTTTTCCGGAACGATCAAAACGTTATGCACTATAAAGCCAACCCAACCAGAACCAGCAACACCAGCCGCAACCGTATGAAGTCGGTGTGAACCATTCGGAGCAATAAAGAGTAAGCATGGTTGACGGTCATTGTGAACTAGCCGGAACCTTGTAATTTCAAGTGGAATTATTTGGATACATTATAATTCCCGATTCGCTAAAAGTGTTTATTAAATAAAAAGTTTAAATAACATTTAAAAAAGGCCGGAAATAACAGTTTATTTTTTAATAATTTATTAATAATATTTTATAACATATTTCATCATAGAGAAGAACTTTGTTTGATTTGGGTTCTTGTACATAGAACAACGTGTAGGCAAGCATTTTTCGTGAAGTGTTGGTGCTGGTCTCGGCCTTTTGCAAATCGTCGTATGTTTTCCATATGCCACCGTTTCTAAGTGCAGGTACAGTGAAATGATCATACTCATCAATGACACTGTCATACTCAATGATACCGCGCAAATTGAACAAATTACCTCCTAAATTCAGCGATTTGGTTAGGTGGCTATAACCTTTTGCTGTTTTTCTAGTGGTTCTAAAGGCTCGACCTCCAACGTTACTACGTTAATATATACTTTATTTAGATTATGTGAGTTTCCACAGCTACTTGTGCCATAGTTAGTTTGGCTGAAGAGGATACGGTTCCGGCTGGCTTTATTAGATTCCGGATGGATTTCTAAGGTTCCGGCTGAGAAAACAACTAGTGATCAATGATGTACAATACATCGTGCTTCTTATGCTATAGTTGGTTTGGCGATAATATTGTTCTGGATGGCTTTAACAGGTTCTGGGAAGAACTATAAGGTTCCGGCTGAACAATTATATAGTGCACAATGATGCACAATACACCGTGCTACTTGTGCCATAGTTAGTTTGGCTGTATAGGGTATGGTTCCGGCTAAATTTGTAAGGTTTTTTCCGAAAAATCGTATATTTCTGGATTTATGAGGTTCCGGCTGAAAAATAAAATAGTGCACAATGATGCACAATGCATCGTGCTACTTTTGCCATAGTTAGTTTGGCTGTAGAGGGTATGGTTCCGGCTGAAATTGTAAGGTTTTTTCCCCAAAAATCTTATGTTTCTGGATTTGTAAGGTTCCGGATGAAAAATTATATAGTGCACAATGATGCTCAATGCATCGTGCTACTAGTACCATAGTTCGTTTGGCTGTTGTAGGGTTCTGAATGGCTTTATCAGGTTATAATCGGAGTTATAAGGTTCCGGCTGAAAAAGCATTTTGTACCCAATAATACACAATCTATTGTGCTACTTTAGATGTTGTTAGTTTGACCGTAGGTTCAGTCTGAAATTGTTAGGTTTTTCCACCGAAACATTGTATATTTCTGGATTTGTAAGGTTCCGGCTGAAAAATTATATAAACCACAATGATGCATAATGCATCAATCTACTACTGCCGTAATTAATTTGGCTTTTGTATGGTTCTGGCTGGCTTTATCTGGTTCCGGCTGAAATTATAAGGTTCCGGCTGAAAAGGCATTTAGTGCACAATGATGCACAATGCATTGTGCTACTAGTGCCATAGTTAGTTTGGCTGTAGAGGGTATGGTTCCAGCTGAAATTGTAAGGTTTTTTCCTCAAAAATCTTATATTTCTGGATTTGTAAGGTTCCGGCTGAAAAATTATATAGTGCACAATGATGCTCAATGCATCGTGCTACTAGTGTCATAGTTGGTTGGCTGTTGTAGGGTTCTGAATGGCTTTATCAGGTTCGAATCGGAATTATAAGGTTCCGGCCGAAAAAGCATTTAGTGCACAATAATACACAATCCATTGTGCTACTTTAAATGTTGTTAGTTTGACCGTAGGTTTCGTCTGAAATTATTAGGTTTTTCCACCGAAACATTGTATATTTCTGAATTTGTAAGTTTCCGGCTGAAAAATTATACAAACCACAATGATGCACAATGCATCATTCTACTACTGCCGTAGTTAATTTGGCTTTTGTAAGGTTCTGGCTGGCTTTATCTGGTTCCGGCCGGAATTATAAGGTTCCGGCTGAAAAAGCATTTAGTGCACAATGATGCACAATGCATCGTGCTACTAGTGCTATTGCTGGTTTGTCTGTAGAGGGTATGGTTCCGGCTGAAATTGTAAGGTTTTTTCCACAAAAATCTTATATTTCTGGATTTGTAAGGTTCCGGCTGAAAAGTTATATAGTGCACAATGATGCTCAATGCATCGTGGTATTAGTGCCATAGTTGGTTGGCTGTTGTAGGGTTCTGAATGACTTTATAAGGTTCTAATCGGAATTATAAGGTTCCGGCTGAAAAAGCATTTAGTGCACAATGATGTACAATACATCGTGCTACTTTTGCCATACTTAGTTTGGCTGTAGAGGGTATGGTTCCGGCTGAAATTGTAAGGTTTTTTCCTCAAAAATCCTATATTACTGGATTTGTAAGGTTCCGGCTGAAAAATTATATAGTGCACAATGATGCACAATGTATCGTGCTACTTGTGCCATAGTTGGTTTGGCTGTTGTATGGTTCTGACTGGCTTTATCAGGTTCCAGCTGGAGTTATAAGGTTCCGGCTGAAAAAGCATTTAGTGCACAATGATACACAATCCATTGTGCTACTAGTGATGTAGTTAATTTGACTGTATATTACCATACCATCGTTTCCGGCTGGAATTATAAGGTTCCACTGAAAAATCATATATTGCTGGATTTATAAGGTTCCGGCTGAAAAATTATATAGTGCACAATGATGCACAATACATCGTGCTACTTTTGCCATACTTAGTTTGGCTGTAGAGGGTATGGTTCCGGCTGAAATTGTAAGGTTCTTTTCCGAAAAATCGTATATTTCTGGATTTGTAAGGTTCCGGATGAAAAATTATATAGTGCACAATGATGCACAATGCATCGTGCTACTAGTGCCATAGTTAGTTTTGCTGTTGTAGGGTTCTGGATGGCTTTATCAGGTTCCGGCTGGAATTATAAGGTTCCGGCTGAAAAACCAATTAGTGCACAATGATGCACAATGCATCGTGCTACTTATTCCATCGTTGTTTGGTTCCGGCTGATATGGTTCCGGCTGGCGTGACGGACACGTAAATATACACTATGTACAAGCGTTTGACAGATGGATATGTGAACTAAAGCATGTCAAATGCCGTTTCGTCGTATGTACTAAACAAAATAATCTAGTACAAGTTTTGACATTTGATCAACTAAAATTTATTTCTGTTTTGATTCCAAACTCAATCGGAGGCTCAAATGGTTTTGTGCCAATTTTTTCTCGGTGGTAATTGCCGATTTGGAACCAAATGTTTTAATGGTCACAATGATTTAAAGTGAGTATATATTTGTGGCATATTGTATAAAGTTTAAAATTTTGCGTAATTATTTTAGGCAAATAATCCGAGTTGAAATAGGCTCGGCCATCAAGGGTAACCAATGACCACTCTCCTGTTTTGGCCCATTCAAGAATAAGCCTTGTATTTCAAATATTATAGAAGATCAATCGTTCGAGGAAATTCGATACAAATTTTATGGGGCGAAAATTAACGGTAACTTTGAGCAAGTACGCCTAGGATTTATAAATTTGATTCAGGTGAGCAAATTAAAGCTGCAGCAATTGAATATGCAAAGCCCCGAGATCATGAATATTTGAGTACAACTTTATGATGCTAGGTCAGAACCAAAAAAGAACAATTCGTATGCTTGGAGGTACAGCACCAAACCAACAACAAAGTGGTAACATCTTCGGAAGGAGCTCATTTCCTAATCAAACATCAATAATATTTGGGGGTGCTCAAAGTCAACAGTCACAGCAATCTATATTTGGAGCAGCCGCTCAGCCTAATACGGGAGTGTTTGGGCCAATTGTTAATACATTTCAAGAGGCAAATGTGGCCTCACAATTTGCGTTGCCTCAACTTGGTAATCAGCAGCCAACTCAAAATTTATTTGGACCTCCACAACCCACACAAGGCATCTTTGGCTCCCCAACTTAGCCACAACCACCTACTATCATTTTTGGAGGACAAACCATATTTCAACGGCCCACTCAATCCGTTCATTCTGTTTTCGCAGCACCGGCTAATCTGCCTCCATTTTTTGGGGGGCAACAAAGTATTTTTGGGCAGCAGCAAGTAACCTTCAGCATTGAATGATGAACATTTCCTATCGCATCCTGCCCTTATCGGGATTCGAACCCGGTACTTCGTGATCCAAGCCGCCGTTTGGTCGGTAATTTTTTAGAGAAAAAATCTATACTGAGTGACGAAAATTGACTGGTAGCTTTCAATAAGTTAATGTTCAACATTCCCGTAACGGATGCAATTATAGCAGAGGAAAAGAAAGTAGTTTCAGTTTAATACGGTTCATTTGTGTGAGGATATAATATCTGCTATGACAACGGTTACCAAACATTCTAAATCAAAATAACAGGAGGGCAACCACATGCAATTCAGAGCAACTGCATACTTTTGAAGACGATAATAAATGGAGCTATGACTTACATCCATTTTATAATTAACCTTGTAAATTGCACATAAAACTTTCGGATAAAACTATGAACTGCACTCTCGTTATGAATGAGTTTTGATGCTCGAAATAAGGCGTACGGTTTTGCAAAATTGTAAATTATATAAAAATAAATAAATTCTATCAAGCGCATCTCTTTGAAGTTTTAGTCTGTAGATGCAGATTTCCCATTCCTTCAAAATTTGCATGCATATACTGAACAATTACCATTAGATATTAGTTTCCTCTCGAAGAATTTGTCTGACGTCTGTGCGACTCACTCTTGTAATGTAGCAAGCAATCGTGTAACTTAACCATAACTTAATACTGTTCTGGAACACAACTTACCACCAGAAATCATTATTTTTGCAGCCAAGAATCTCTGTACTACTCGTCAGTAGTGTACTGAGAGCACTGAGACTCATCGTGAAATCTCGACTGACTACTACGAGGCATAGCTCACTTAAACGTCTTGTTTGACCTGAGGCTGCTGGGATTCTTTTCAGATCGGCCGTCGTTAAAGAGCAGTGCCTTTTCGCAAATCATGCCACTTGATGTCATTGCAGCTGTACAAATCGAACCACGTTGGTTGTCCAAGACACCGAGTTTGAAGAACCAGCTCATTTAACAAAGTTCTTCAGTATGATGATGACCCATGCAAATCCCGCAAGTAGAAGTTAAGATGCTCAACCATTTCACCTTGACCTCTTACTTTCATGTAAACTGCAGAATTGTGCAAGTTGATTGAACCTCCTTAGAATGCGATTAAACCGTTCGTTCAAACCGGACATCTCCTCCAATTATCCCAATTTTGTAGTAGTACAAAAGCGTGATGGTGGCTAGACTCATGTAGTCTATTCCTTCCATAGCGCAGCAAATTCCACCAAACATATGGCTCCCTTTTCATTATCCACGTTCACGATAATGTTCATTGTCTTGCGCCTAGTCTCATTATTATTCTCGCTCTCTTTCAACTCATCCTCAATGTCAGGACATACTGCAGCGCAACGTAATTAATTTGCTCGCAGGTTCTCTATTAATGGCTGGCGGTACATCTTGTTCAGGGCCGCTATCCTTGAAATCGGTGGATATTTCCGTCGACTGATTATAATTTGCATTAAAATTCTTTATATTATTCGAATTTTTCGCCGGCTACTTTGATCGTTTTTTTTTAAATTTGCTTGCAAGCCTTCTATTATTTATTTCACTACTAAACAAAAATCGGTGCAAATTTCTGACTGGGTAAATCAATGCGGATTCGTTCCCCCAAATAATAGAAAACTGCCAACCAAATTTGAAAAAATGATTAAAGTAGCCGGCGAAAAATTCGAATAATATAAAGAATTTTAATGCAAATTATAATCCGTTGGCGGATATATCCACTGAATTCAAGGATAGCGGGCCATGAGGGAACTGTCTGCTTGTAGGGTTGTGGCTATATGCAAGCCAGTGTGATAAAATTTGCCGTCTTAATGCATCAAGCCCAATAAATTTGTTGAACAGAAAATAATTCTTTAATTGTGCTCCTCAAGCAGGAAAGTTAGGGTTTTGCGTTCAAAACGATGTTTCCGAAGACTTGAACGTTAATGGTACTCATTAAACTTCCTTGATAGAGCCTGTTGTCCTTATACTCAAGGACAAACGAATTCTAAAACATGTGGATGGATTGTTAGAGAAAGCGACGCTGGTCTCAAACCGAATCTAATGTCGGTGAGAATATTTCAGCTTTAATCAAGTTCGCTGTCACCAGAGCATAACATTGCATTCCAGCAAATCCAGAAAATAATTGAGAGGCACGTTCTTATACAGCAAGTTTTCCGCTATGAACCAACGTGGCACTGCATAAATTCGTTCATGATGTCTTGTAATCGCCAGGGATGATGAGGTACTGTCTCATTCACTTCCAAAATTTTCGCGTCATCGTTTACACAAGATAAACTTTCACTCACTTCAAATATGTTGAATTCAACAACACGCTCAGAAATTTGATAAACAAGATTGCTGTTAAATTCGATCATCTTGATGAATTGAATGATGCGAGAGAAGAGTCGCTCTTCCTATTGTGGTAGCATTCTTATCGCATCTGAAATATCTCCCGGTTCAATATGATTCCAGACTGCCTTGGAAAAAGCCTCAACCTTAGACTTGTTCTTTATTTGTATATTGCTTAAACTCTTGCGCCTCCGCAAAATGCAGAGCGTAAACGTCGCGTCGGCATTAAAGAATTTTCTGATGCTCTTGATTTCGCTCGTCGCATCCGCCCAAGTTTAGATAGGAGTGTTCTTTCTCATGTTATTCAGTGCTTTCTTAAAGCATTTGCTGTTTGACTTTTAGTCAGGCGATAGCAAAATGTAACAAATTCTGATCTCATAATACATATAATAAATTGCTTCTGTTCCGGCCCGCAGTTAAATCAGAAAAGCATGTTTAGTTCATTCAATGAAAAAATATTTTTCCTTCAGGATCACTTTTAAAATAAATCAATGATATTATGCACGTTTTGTAAAATTATATAAAAAAATCTTTCTTGTAAGTGCATGCGGAGTTCAGTACTGCATGAAACCATGAGCTGTTCATAACAAATTGTATGTCCTTTTTGGTGGAAAGATTTAAATTAATAATTTGATAAATACTCGTCACCATTGGTTTTTCCGTACCGGAATAATACCCAAAGTAATATAAATGAAATCCACAATTTCCGGAAAACCCTTGGTTAACAGGAAAACTGTACATTTTTTGGTCCCTCAAAAAGACATTAAGGAATCTGGACAAAGATATATGTTTAAGATTATTTTATTAGGATATTTGTAATAATATTCATTTTACTGGGTTAGTGAAAGATGTGTTTTTATTATTGTGGGAGAATATTTTAAAGCATTTTTTATCCTGCACAAATTCAATCACCATTTACAAGATTGTTAGCAAATATAAATCTTATTTTTAGTATCTATTAAGGCGGATGCCGTTTTTACAGAAATCCTCATGTTTTACATATATGCTACCTTCACACTGTTAAAATAAATGCTAATTAGAAAATATGGTCATTCCAATTGGAGATTTAGTTCTAAGATCTAGTTACTAAAATTGCAATTTTGTACATTTTACTTATAAAAATTTCTAATAAATCGTAAAAAATAAAATAATGTGTCATATGGAGGTAGACTAAATATTTATAAATATATCATTTTTGTTAACACAAGCATAAATAGTTTAAATCAATCTCTTAAAATTGAAAGAATTGATATCAAATTTGCTATCCTGGTTATGAAGTTCAATTTGGGCCAGCTAAATGAGCATTTTAAGAACCTATTTCAGGTTATGGAACCTGAATGCAAATTTTGGCAAAGGCGTATTAATGACCATTTACCAGACACTCTCAAACTCAATACCGAAATTCAAAAGTTCTTAACAAATCTGCTGTTAAGCTCCTAAATCCTAATTGGCATTTCCTAACCAGAACGAAAAATAATTTTTCAATTTTGAGTATGAGTGAAAATATTAAACGGTCATTAAAACGCCTTCCCAGATATACTCGGGTTGCATTAGCACCTAAAATAAGTTTATTTCTCGCTCAACCGTCTTATTCAAACTTTCTAACATTGACATCGAATTTGTTACGAATTTTTGTATTACAATTTTGAGTTAAAGCGAAAATTACAAACGGCCATTATCATGCCTCCCCAGAGATTTTGACTCAGGTTCCGATAGCACCTGAAATAGGTTGTTAAATTGCTCTTTCAGGTAGCCTGATTGAAACTTCTCATCAAGAAGAGTAAATTTTTTACGAATTTTTTTATTTCAATTTTGAGTTTGAGTGAAAATTGTAAACATCCATGATATGCCTTTCCAGAGATTTCGATTCATTTCCGATAGCACCTGAAAAAGTTTGTTACATTTCTCATTTAGTTAGCCTGATTTAAAATGCCTACCAAGGATTCTAAACTTGTCACGGTTTTGTTCAATTTTGAGTTTGAGTGAAAAGTATAAACGGATTTTAACACGACTTTTCGGAGATTTACACTAATGTTGTAAAGGCACCTGAGATAAGCAGATAATTATTTAGAACTTCATACCCCAGACATTAAATTTGTTACGAGCTTTTGTTGTTCAATATTTAGTTTGAGTGAAAATGGTAAATGTCCATGATATGCCTTCCCAGAGATTTAGAGTCAGGTTCCGATACCACCTAAATTAGGTTGTTAAATTGAAGAGACAGCCTTAATTAAACGGCCTACCAAGGAGAATAAATTTGTTACGATTTTTTGTATTTCAATTTTGAGTTTGATTGAAAAGTTTAAACGGACATTAACACGCCTTTCCAGAGATTTGGACTAATAAACCGATGGCACCTGAAATAGGGAGATAATTAACTGAAATTTCCAAAGCTGAAACTTTGTTACGAAAGTTTGTATTTCAATTTTGAATTTGGGCGAAGATGTTAAATGGCCGTTAACATGTGTTGTCGAAGATTAGGGCTCAGGTTCCCATAGCACCTGAAATAGGTTATTAGATTGCTGTTTCCGGCAACCTGATGGAGCTTCCTAACCATAGGACAGTACATTTGTTACGAATTTTTGTATTTCGAAAAATTGCTAACCAAGCCATCAAATTTGTTACGATTTCTTTCCCCCGTTTTGAGTTTGGCTGAAAATGGTAAACATCCAAGATATGCCTCCTCAGAGATTTGGACTCAGTTCCGATAGCACCTGAAATAGGTTGTTAAATTTCTCATTTAGACAGCTTGCTCAAAACTGTCTAACTGTCTATACTAAATTTGTTACGAATTTTTGTATTTCAATTTTGAGTTTGAGTGAAAAGTAGAAACGGACATCATCACGTTTTTCCAGAGATTTAGGCTAATGTTTCAATGGATAGGGAGGGAATTAATTAATTTTTTCAAACCTGGACATCAAATTTGTTACGAATTTTTTTATTTCAATTTTGAGTTTGAGTGAAAATGCTAAATGTCCATGACATGCATTCTCCGAGGTTTGGGTTCAGTTCCGATAGCAACAAAATAGGTTGTTAGATTGGTCTTTTAGGCAGCCTGAATGGAATTTCCTAACGAGGACAGTAAATTTGTTACGAATATTTGTATTTCAATTTTGAGTTTGAGTGAAAATCGTAAATGGAAATTAACACGCCTTCATAGACATTTGGATTCTGGTTTCATTTGAACCAGAAATAGGTTTTTATATTTCTCGTCCAACCAGTTTAATTGGAACTTTCTAACCAGGACATTAAATTTGGGGCAAATTGTTGTGTTTCAATTCTGAGTTTGAGCTAAAAGGGTAAACAGCCAATATACTTTAAATAGAATATGAAATTTATCATCCAACCAGCTTAAATGTGATTATCTTACCAAGAAGTAGGATTGCAAATTGAACAAACTTAATTTTTTCAGACATAGTTCTTGTCATCTTCAGTTTAAGCCGTTATATACATAAGTTCATCGTGCTCTGTAATTAAAATTTAATTGATAAAACGTACGTAAACATGTTGGTCATTGTTAATTTTTAAAGGACAGTCTTGACTAACAAATACGGTTGGTGACACAAAACACCCAGAATCCCTGAATCAAATCAAATTAATTTTAATTTGGCTCAGGAAAATTGCTTAATTTAATTAAAACAAAATTTGCGGAACACCCATTAACTAGAACCACCCACATAAAAAACTACTCATTAATATTTCTTTGTTTCTATATAAGTCTATAATAAAATTTCGTCTCCGTTTTATACGAACAAGTACCGCCGTATACACATTTCCCAAAAGAGCCCCCCCCCCCAGTATATCGTACATAGTTATTTCGAACAAAAAAGTTTTCCTAGCGATGAAAAATGTACCTAGGTGTGAGTCTTAGTAATATTGCAGAAACCGTTTTGGTATAATATTGTTACATTATAAAAGACAATAATATAAATCTTAATTAATTTTAATTATATTTCTTTTATTAAAAATGTAAGAAGATATATTACACGAACAGAATTCAAAAAAAAAATATCTTGAAGATTGAATGAAAGCACGGAAAATAGTTAATACACACGCTAAATAGAATATTTCGATGGGATGTGTTAATTTATCCGAAGACAGGAGACGAGGAAGAAACACATTAAAAATGTGATAACGTTTTTTTCCTGATTGTTAATTTTGCTTTATGAGAAAATAAATTATATAATTTTTACAAAGAACAAAAATTTATCAATTTCATAGCAACTGTAAGGAGGTAGTACTTGTTGTTACTTGTCGAAAGAGAAAATAGCATAGAACTAAGAAAAACTTCATCGTCTTCTGTACGTCGTTCCCAGGTATGCTTAAATACATCTCATAATTATGTAGCATAAGTTTTAATGATTTTTAATGTATTGTAAAAAATATATTGTGTGTGTCTTTTATGATCTAGCCAGATATTACTATTGAAGCAACATAAATCGTTCAAAGAATTTAAATCTTTTTTTAATAAACCTCTTACAATTTTCAATTGTTTTTCAAAGAGAATTCGTCCACGAAACGATGGGTTTGTATGGTATTTTGCTAATAATACAACCAACGAAACAGTTTCCGAAATTTCAATAATTCAACACTTTTCAAGAAGCTTTCAACTTTACACGTATACCGACAGGGTTACCAACAGTTACGTTTGGGTCGTACATTCTCGGGTGTAAAATATTTTTCTGGTGTTTTGAGGTTTGAGGAGATGTCTGGGGTTAAAAAAATGAACTGACTATCTCCTCCTTTTAAAGATTGTAAATTTTCGGACAACCGATAAATCCTGCTATTTTACGGCACACAGTACGACTAGTTCATCTAGCTATTAAAACCTGTTTCAATTCGCCAATTTATATTTGAATCTTGAAGGTTAATTTCGGGTTCAGGAGTTCGCCATCGTCGACGCGAGTTCGAACCTTTTATTCAAATGTGGGCTAAAGGCTTTAATAAATTTTTTTGAAAGCTTACCTACCATCTGACCTTCACAAATTAACCCAGACATTCCCAGCCTGCTAAATTTTCAATGTAAGTCCTAGTAATTTGATGGCTGGTCTCCACTTGCATATTTTTCTCTTGACAAAAAATAAATGGCTTTGGCTCATGACATTATTAGTATAGTATACTTACTACTACGCTCTTCAAAACTAGACATATTTTCTCTGTTTTGATTACGTAGAAAAAATGATTTGCTTTGTTATTTTAGATAGTGTGCTATGCTGTGATTCTAACAAACAAAACATCCACGATTTTTTAATTTTAAATGTGAAAATAATATAATGTGCGCTCAAAATTGAGCATAAAAACACAAATTATGCTCAATTGGCACAACGTCAAGAAAAAAATATTGAATATTTTGATCTTTTGATCTTCTTGACAAAATTTCAATGCGCATGCTCAAAATTTTTGCGTATGTATTTTGGAAAATGTACTAAAAAATGTTACAAGAAAAAAAAATAGACTAGATTTTTTTTCCGTCACGAGAAAAATATGTAAGTGGAGACCGGCCATGAATCAGTATTTAACGTCTGTCAAATTAACATCAGCATCGAAATTTATTTTCGGCCTTAAATCTCATAATTTGTTTAGCTTCAGTCATTTCAAACTTTCTAGATACAACCTCAGTGTGCCAAATACGACAGTTCGGTGGTATATCGAACTATATATTATACCACTTTTTGGTGCGTTTGCCGAACTGTTATCATCGTGTTTCCACAGAAAATTAAGAAAAGCAATACCAGAAGAAAATTATCTTAGCTTGAGGATTGCATTTTCGATCGACACTTAATTTTCAAATGTGAACCTGCGTAGCGCCAATCACAATGGTAGTCTTATCTTAAAAATGTTATGGTCAGTGACGGACATGATGTTAAATGGTTACTACCAGTTCATATATTATTAATATGAGCCAGTACTGCCAATCACAATGAAAGGATTATCTTGAAATTTTTTGTGATCAGTAACGTACATGATGACAAGTATTTATTATCATATTTGGTGTCCGGAACGCTCAGTTCCTCGGGAACCATGAAATAAAACCATTCTTACATTGGGCCAAACACGAGTAAGCCATACAAATAGTAATCATACAAATTTCAGGCTCGCGTTGTGATCAAAGTTACAGGCTCAAATTTGAATGAGCCAATACATTTGACAGGGAGAGTTCCGGGAATCAAACCAAATAGATATGACTTGTCGTTTTGCTTACTACGCACCATAAAAATCTCAAGCCAAACGCACTGTTCTTCTCAGTGATAAGTACTCAGTCTGCTGAAGAGACGAACCCCCACCCTCCCCCCTCCCCGAATGGCCCATCGACTTCGAAAGGCCGATGGCCAGCCGCAACGACGCAGAATAGAAGAGTAGACACGTCTCGTCAACAGACCAGGCCTCTCTTCCCCGAATGGACGACACATACTGACCCTGTGGATGTCCTACCAAGGGGATGAATGGGTGTGATAAGCCAAGCCTGTAAATATGGAACCGACACAGAATGGAGTCTCCCCTCCCCAATTTTTATTTAGACAAACAAAAAAAAATTCTGGAGAAAAACAAAATGACGGATAACAACACGAAAATAAATTTAACAACACCAAAAATATGGCCGCCGAAAGTGAGTAATTTTGAAGCGAGAACAATTGTTCATCTGCCCCGTGTTGAACGACCGTTGTTGCGCTCGATTACACAAAATATTTAATAAAATTTTAAAACGATTGGAAAATAAAATTTAAATTGCCATTGATTTTAATGAGATAAAAAAAAATTAAAAAAACCAAAAAAAAAATAAAATTAATAAAAAAAAAATAAAAAAAAATTGTACCTTTTGACCTTCATAAAGGTCTCGCAGAAATGGGTTGCGGCGTCTTCTCACCGTTGTTAAAATTGTATAAATGGCCGATTGGCCACCTGTAGCGTTGCGGGGCGTCTCCACGATAACCAAAAATACAATCGCGACTTTCTTGATTTGTCGTTTAATTAATGTCGTTTAATTGATAGGCTGGCCTCGTTCTTGGCCACCTATTATGAATTATGCGGACCTCCTGTTGACTGAGTCGGTCCAAAATACGGTATAACGGTCAGTCCAGCACCGATGTAAAACTGAAAGTGAAAACACCTTTGTTGCGCAAAATCACTTTTCTTGACCCAGGCAAGCAATTACTCTCAATTTTTTTTTTATATAAAACGATAAAATCAAAAGTAATGTTAAACTTTATTTATTTGTCACTAAACAAACTCAAAATCTTTACAAAAATTCAAATATATAAAAATATTTTTTTTTTAATTCAAAATGTTTACAAAAATTTACATATATTTATTTTCAGCGCACCAGCAAACTGAATAGCTTATTAAAATTAAATTGTAAAAAACAATGTGTTTTATTTTATTTTTAAATACAGCACTCGATTGTCTCAAACAAAACTTGACTACTCAAAACTAAAAAAAATGTCTTCTGCCACACCAAAATACAAAATAATATTTTTTGTGTTTTTGGCGCGTCGCTTGCACAGTCTCCCTTACCCGCATCAGCTCACCCACATCAAAACACAACAATAATAAACGGTAAATAAATAATGAAAAATTCAACAACAAAAAGAGGTCAGGATTGTCGTTAGGTCAGGATTGTTCACCACATTTTAGCGTTTGGTCACCAATGGGAATTTTCATTTGGTCATCTCTACTTAGTGATTTATTTCGAAAATTCTTTAAAGCTTGATAAATTTCACACGAATCGAAGTGTTCGGGGCTGGAAACTTATACCAATATTAATTATTTTATAAATCGTCACTGAGGATTGGTCACTAGCTATTTTCGTTTGGTCATCCCTACATAATGATTTATTACGAAAATTCGTTAATAACTCATAATTAATAACTCAATGAGTTGTAGACGAATTTTCACAATTGATTTGCAAGTAGGGATGTCCAAACGGAATCACCTAGTGACCAATCTTCAATGAGTTATGAAGAACCAAAAAATTGGATTGATTATATCTTATGTCTTCCACTTTAGTAACAATTCTTTGAAAAAAGAAATATTTTTATCTAAATGGTAAATTCCAATTGGATTTTTTATTAATTTGCGCGTGATCAAACCATGATTTTCTTGCAATGAGGTGCTAGCTGGGAAAATTTTTTTTGTTGATTTTTTTATTATTTATTTACCGTTTAATCGTAAGTGACCAAACAATAAAAATTAGTAACCAATCCTGACCAAACAAACGATGACCAAACGAATTCAATTATCACTTTTGTCAAGGTCAATTATCACTTTTGTCAGAGGTTTACTCTTTAAACTACAGAGAGATTTACCAAAACAATATTACATGATTTTAAAATCATAGAATCGCCACTTTCGGGTGAAATATGAAGATGAATACTCCGAGCTAAAAAAAATCTCGGCAGGAGTCCCACAGGGTAGTGTTTTGGGACCAATTCTTTACTTACTCTACACCAGAGATTTACCTCATTTAAACGATGTTACCGTTGCAACATTTGCTGGTGACACTGCAGTTCTCTCAGTAGGAGACACTATCGAGGAATCGAAAACGAAACTTCAAGAAGCATGTGACAAAATCATAAAATGGACAAAAAAGTGGCGAATCGGGCTCAATGAATCAAAATCCACGCATGTGAATTTTACTAATCTAAAAGTCAGTTACAAACCTGTAATCATTAACGGTCAGCAGATTCCGTATGCAAATAAGGCTAAATATCTAGGGATGACCTTAGATACCAGGCTCAGATGGAAAGAGCACGTTAAAAAGAAAAAAGTAGAACTTAATATCAAATATCGAAAAATGTATTGGCTGCTCGGGAAAAACTCGGAATTGTCAACCGAAAATAAATTGCTACTATATCAACAGGTGCTAAAGCCTGTATGGACTTACGGAATACAGCTCTGGGGCTGTACAAAGAAAACCAACACTAAAATAATACAAACTTTTCAAAACAAAGTGCTACGTATAGGTATAGTTAACGCTCCGTGGTACATTAGGAATGATGACCTTCATCGGGATCTAAATATCCCGACGGTCCAAGAAGAAATAAAAAAACTTGCAGTAATACATGGACAACGTATTTATCAACACGTAAATGAAGAGCTTCGTGGTATGTTGGACACCTCCCATGCAGTAAGACGATTGCAGAGAACGAAACCAATTGATTTAATGGATTAAGGACACCAAAGCAAAGACTACTTCAGTAAATAACCTATAAATGGAGCCGGCCAATGGGCGTCTTCTCATTCACAAGTGATTAAATTAAGAAAGAAAAATTACTAGATGAATTGTATTCAGTTGTAATAATTTAAATAAAAAAAAAAAAAAAAAAAAAAAAAACTTTTGTCAAAACCTAAAAAAGTGGAGCAAGCCAACTTTCACAGTATCAATGAATCTCGTTGGTCCGAGCTTGACAAACCATTTTCCCAATGTCCACCGTGATTACTATACACTCAGAGATAAACTTGGGTCAAAAAAAACAAAAATATGAGTCTATTTTTTTCCAAAATCTTGGTGATTTTCGATCAACCAAATCTCTTAGTTAAAAAACGAACAAGATCTTAGTTGAATAAAATTTTAATTTAAAATAACCAAATCGTGGTTATTTAATTTTTAACTTAGTTAATTTAACCAGAAACATATGGTTATTTTAATGGATATAAGTGGAACAAAATTGGTAGTAATGGCCAAATATTTTGTTAAATCGCCCAAGGGAAGGAATTATTTTACTAATAATTAGCTCTTATTATTTTACTAGTTAATTCTACCAAACTTTCTTAGTAAATGTAACAAAAATGGCGGTGAATGTTGCAAACGTTTTAGGTTGAACACATTACATCAAGATGGGGTTACCAAACCAACACCTTAGAAGTTTGATTACAAACTAATGAAACGTTGAATTTTTTATATTAAAAAATTCGGTCGTCTCATCAGACTGCAGTGATCAAACTACAAAAATATTGAAAACACTTTGGACTTACATTCAAAGTATAATCACAATGCTTTAGCGAGTTTTATTGATTCGCTTGAATTTAAGTCTTTGTTTATATGACAAAACTTATAAGTCAAAATAACTAATTAAGATAAACCAAAATACTTGGTTAGTTATAACAAGATTATTGTTCACCTAACAAAATTGTGTTTAGTTAAATTAAACAGAACTACGTACCAACATCCTGGTAACTCAAATTTCATTCACTTTTTGTAGTAACCAAGTAAGAAAATACCAAGTTTCAAAATTAAACAAGAGATTTGATTTATCTAGTGTTAAAACAACCAAATTAATTTAACTGAGTATTTGGTAGTAATCTTTTTTCTGAGTGCAGCGTTAGGTATACCTAAGCCTCCAATATATGTGGGTCAAGTATCATTGGAAGATCAGCATCATTGGAAATTTATATGAATGGCGCAAAAAATACGGCACGAAGTTTTACAGTCGTACTATTTTCTTTGCGAACAGCATGACGTAAAAATATATCGCCCAGGGTTACAAATAATTAAATAAAGCTTGTATTACAAGAAATACAAATTAAATCGAATCGAATTTCCTGAACAAATCAGTTTTGGCAGATAGGAGTTATTGTTACGAAGCGGTCGATATATATTTGTTTCGCAGATAACTTGTACACTTGGTGAAATTGGTGACATATGCCTTAAATTCGTTAATTCGTTACATGGACAGTTTTTGATTTTAGGATATCAAATCACAAACTACTTAATTTAATACTAGCTGTTTAGCGTTTGCAAAGTCCGCTTAGCTTTGAAAATTTAAATATTAGATGCCAATTTTGGTTTCAGCAACATGAGCTTGTGAATTTCCAGTAACGGAAAATAATTGTTCATCATAATTGAATTTTATGTCAGTAGTAATTGTAATCTGAATCGGTTTTATGAAAATCTTATTTTTTTTTTTTTGAGTTTTATTTAAAGCCAACTCTGCTTTAATGATGTTGCTGAAACCAAAATTGGCCACTAATATTTTATTTTTAAAAGCTAAGCGGACTTTACCAAAGCAAAACAGCTTCTATTCACTCGGGTATCACTTAGTTTTCTTCAGCGAAGTGGAAAAGTTGCGCTTTACTAAATCATTTGTAGTATCATGAAACATTTACTCATACTATTAAAGAATGACGTGAGGTTATTAATTGCAAATATACGTCATGACATTCAAAAATTTCTTAGAATTTTTTTTAATTATCTTGAGAGATGTACAAAGCAATTTACAAGAACATAATTCAATAAATCAAATTAATAAGTTTCAAGTTACTTATTAAAACTCATTCAAGCTGTATGACGTAAAGAATGAAAAAAAACTACCTTAAAATCCTATTACAAAAATCAATTTCACCTGGAAGGTAAAAGTGCCCGCAAAAACTGGGAAATTGATCTTTAATATTTCAGGGATCATTGAAAAATATACTTTCTGATTTGCAATACTGGTTTAGAGCAAACAGAAATAAAGGTAACTGGAAGCATGGATTAGGGCTTCATTTTTATCTTTTGCAAAGACAAAATCTTTTGACAGATTTGTATATTCAACTAAAACAAAGTGTTTTATTGGATGATTCGCAATGCAATCCTAAAGTGGTTCAATTGTAAAATTGGACGAACTCAATAAGTTAGAGCAAGTGGTTTAGTATTGATTTGGAAATAAAACTACGTATTTGGACATAGAAATATGATCTAGAATTTTGTCTGCCATCCATACTCAGCATTTTTAATTTTATAAAAATTTTACTTCAACTATTTTGACATTGTTTGAAATTAGCTAATTAATTTATTAGCCCTGATGGTTTTGTTCAAAATTAAATTTTATAATTAGTGATTACATGATTGAAATGATATTATGTATTTTCAAAACACCACAATCCAACGTATTTAACTCCACAGATTATTATAAATTTCATTTAATTTCTATTTTGGTATAGACGTAAAATTTAATATTCATTTCACATATCAGACGAGAATTAAAAACTGACATAATTTTTCTTCTGTTGTACGAATAATAATTATCCCTCCCATACATCATATTTACGTATACATGCCCTGAAAATTAATTAAAATATTTTTATAAAATTATGTCAAATCTACGATATTAAAATGTCAAACATAACATCATTAAATAAAACAATATATATTCGGTGGATTTCAACAGAGCACTCGCAATGTACAAAGTACACAAAAATTATCTCGACTTTTCCCATAACCGCACACCGCACCGTGCACACACACTTTGATATTCAAATTTTATATTTTATTTCACATAACAATATTCTATTATGAAAATTTTATATTATTATGACGATTATTAATTCAATTTTCCTAAATTTTTCTTTTTATTATAATTCCAGATAGCGTACACAGTACCAACAACACCAAACCAAAATGATGTAGCTCTGCAAATTGATAAAATGTTTGTACAAGAAAAAAGTCGGCACAACGAAGAAAACATCAGCCAGAAAAATACTCCAGCTACAGTATTGTTACAAAGTAGAAGGAAAATAACAAACTCTATATCTAATGAGGTGATAAGACAAAATGATTTATTTGGCTTGAGGGAAAATAAACGAAAATACAACTGAAGACAAAAACGGAAAAAATATTTTCCCCGAAAAAAGAGGAAATGAAAATATAGGAAAACTTTTAATTTCCAAAAATAAAATAAAATAAAATTCCTTTTATTTGTTAGACAATAAAACGGCACACCAAAAAAAGCTAACACAAAAAGCTCGCGCACACACATACACACACATTACATTGTACCAACAAAAGAAGATTACAAAATAGAACAAAAAAAGCCAAAAAGTTTTTGATGCAGAAAAAAAGTGCCAGATCATAGAAAGTTTTTTTTTTTTTTATTATAATACCCAAAGTAAAAAGTTTAATGTGCTTTTCGGTTATTATAACAGTTCTTTATTTGTTCTACTGTTAGTTGAATATTAAATTAAAAAGCAAAAATTATAATTGATGGGCCATAAAAGACATTTTAATTATTTAGCAAAACTTTGTAATCGAAAATATTATGAATTTTCGATGACAACAAACGCCTAATTATTTTTAATGTGAATCGATCGTGCGCATCATTCTTGTGTTACTATACACACGAGTACCATATATAGAGGCCTACAACGAGTTTTCAAATTGATCTAAATGAATCAAACATGAATAATAAACCACCGCTCTCTGTTTCTTCATTTATCGAGTCACCGCCCAGTCCACCGAGTCCATTGTGTTTTCCGTCACCAAAATCGCATAAACATACGAGGACGGGACTATGTGGATGTCAAAGGGCACCGAAATCACATTGCATCTCTGCAATAGGTTTGAAATTTGTGTTTTAATAATTATAGCAATTTTATAATTTCAATGGCGAATTATAATTTTCAGGTGTAGTTTTTCTGGTATTAGCATATACCGCACTAGGATCTATACTATTTGTAACGCTGGAAGGTGAGGAGGAAGATAGTCAACCAATTGAAACATCTGTAGCTGCATCGAAACCATATCCTCGGAATGATATAGTCAATGCTGATATCCGGTCGAGGTAAGTCAATTATTTTATATAACATAAATATCTAGAAAGAGATTTTGAAGTTTTTACGTTATTTCGCTTCTGAATGAATTCTAAAGGTTAAATCTCTGTTGGAGTAAAAATGCGAACTTAGAAAAAATGCGAAAAACCGAAAAATGATTTTATTGCAATTAATACCAAAATATTTACCATTTTTTTTATCCGCGCCGCGTTGCTCGATCGAAGGTTGCGAAATTGTTGTTCGATGTTGATGATTTATTGAAAACCGTGTTTTTCGACGTTTGATTTTGAGGTGCCTACGTACAGATGTCACAACCAACTGTCGTGGAGACGTTTTTTGTCATCTCCAAAACCACCGGCCGCCCTTAAGTATTTTAATACTTTAGTGTTGATTGTGGTTGTCTGGAATATGCGGCAAGTACAGCTTTGTCACTCCTTGCTTGTATACGCCGTTCTGGCACGTAATTGTAACGACTCGAACTCGCCCATAAAATCATGGATGCGTCTCAATGATTCCCTCGAGTGACCACTTCAAAAGTGGTATGCTTTCTTTCTTGATGCGGACTGATTGACCGCGCGAGCTGAAAATGAAATGCTTCTAATTACCCCAAGTAACATTTAGAGAAAATCGACCTCAAAGATTTGGATGCTTAAAATTCAATGAAATTTATAAAATTTGGTAAATTTAAAAGTAGCAACCAACACAGATTATTGCTTTGAGCTTATTTTGCAATTTTGTGTAAATTGATTATAGGATAACTGAAAAACACGAAATTCACTTTTGCAGATCTAACTTTTGGGTGATTTTGTAAAGAAATTTGAAAAATTTTTAAGTCCTAAGTGTCAGATACACTTTTGCTAAGTTATTACAAGATTTAAACTATACTACAAAAAATTGTGATTCGGATGCGAATCTTGATTTTAGCGATTTTTGAAAAAAAATAAAAATTCAATAAAAGTTTGAAATTTATAAAAATAAGATATTTTTATTTCAGGTACATACATAATTCTTAAATAAAACAAAATATCAATCACTGATTCATTCAGTCTCCAGGGAAAATAAAAATTAAAGCTGATCCGGAGCAAGGTTGCCTCTCATTGTTCTGAACTCGGTTCTGAAAGTTAAAATAATATTTTTAGCTAACTTCTATGATACTAAGCTTGTTTGCAAAATACGTACGAGTAATTTTTAAAATTGTCTTATAAAATTGTTTTTTCTTGGTCCGGCATAAAGCGAAACATTCTTTTTAGGTCGTCTTTATTCTTTTTAGAAATTTCTTTAACAGGTTTAATTGGTTGTGGCATACTAAAATAATCCTCCTTTAGTATAATGTTCTCCCGGTTGATAATGGTTCACGTTTTCTGGTAGTAACATCTTTACAAAGCTTAACATCGGTCATTTGTTCTGAGCTTAAGTCCAAACTGTATAATGAATTATTCTTCCGTTTTGTGTGAAATCTAATCGTCTCAATTTGGTGAATGGAACCTCTTTATAATAAAGTTTCTTTGATGAATCAACAAAATTCAAGAAATCTTTCGATTGCATCCGATCTTTGTTTATTTTTTTCATTAATTTGAGAAAACTAATTGTTGAGTAAAAAATCATTTTTCCTTAACACCTTTTCGATTTGACTGTGTGCATTGCCAACCGTTTGAACAGAAGATATCCTGGCAAAGAGAATCTCATTCTCAGTTCTTATACGTAAGGATGTTGCTTGATGAAAAGATGAATCGCGTATGCCATTATCGAATTTTTATTCTGCGGTACGTAAAGTTTGCATTTGGCTCATCTGCCTGATTTGGGCATTTAAAAATCAAGATAAAATAATTATTAAAAATATTGCGATAAAAGCTGACTTTCACTGGTTGTTCCGATTGAGCTAAACAATTTTCTTTGTAAAGATCGTACATTTTCACCACGTTAAGATTGCCATCCAAATATTTTTTGGAACTGCAGTAATGAGATTCAACATGCGGAAAACTTGCAATATGTTGAACGACAAGGTTTCGCTGATGGTCATCTATACTGCGCTTTGAATTTAAGCTATGTCCTTTTGCGCTTAGTTTGCTATTTTTATTTTCATGGACATAATATACAGGCTTTTGAGATATAGCCAATGTTGCCAAGTAGAATTCCTTACAAACTTGAAACTGTTGGCCGCGTATTTCAAAGAAGTAGATATAGCTAAATGTTCATCGGGAAGCAGTAGCTGTGGTCTGTGGAATAAAAGCATTCAAATACTCAATTTTTAAAAATTGTTAGTTAGAACGTTTTCATTGAGGTTGTCATTGACTGTCATCCACTTTGGTCGTTGTTGTATGTGAGAAAGGTATTCCATCAACTAAAATTTCCAGAAGTGTTGATCCATTATCTGTATAGTTGCTGGAAGCGATTGACACGGTTCATTTTCGCGTCGAGGTGCCTCGCCTCTATCATAGGCGATATCATCCTGGAGTGGTCGGAAGTGGAAGGGTTCAGAGATCGAACTGACATCTTGCCTAATAGATGTTCTCCGGATTGGCCAAAGTGCATCTCTTTAGAGAAATGGCAAAACTCGAATGCCCAATTGTACTCGGGCAAGGTGTTGTAGTCTCTCAAATGTTTTGTTGTATCGAGATGTCAATGTTGGATAAAATGACTGATAGAAGCCCGTAACACGAAGTAATTTTCCGAGCGATGAACATCGATTGCGTAGGTAGGATTAGTCATTGTCAGACGTCACAGTTTCTGTATGCGAGGCGTACATTGATTTTGTTTTTCGTTGATTGATGTTGGCTTCGTGCACTCTGCGGGATTATGCTTGGTCTAGACATAATTGGAATGTACGTTGAGTGTAAGAATTTAAGATTTGCGAGGCCGACGCGTACATTTGAACCTGTGCAATTTCGAGTGACTGAACGATGGTGTGCATGAGTTGGCGAGGAGTATACTGACACGCAGCTTCAGACGTGGTAGCCACGTATGTTTTCTCAGAGGCGTCGCTATACCCGTGAACTTGAACACGATTACGGGTTGTCGAATGATTTATCCAGCGATCGATACGGAAAGCCTTTAATGATTTCAAAATATATCTGTAAGTGAGCCATCTTTGAGCGGTTGATTTTGGGAATGTGTTATCCTATGATATGCTGAGTATACCACATGTTTTGTAGAATGATTAAGGATCAAATATCTTTGATGCTTGCGACAGTATTGTTCGTTTGGTTGGTGCACAAATATCCGATGGCGCGCTGATGTTGAATCGAAAATAATTAGCCTAAGGAATCCAATGTAGCCCGAGTGTCTAATATTGATTGGTGTTGGTGAAAACGGGTTAGTCTTTCGAAGACGTTCTGTAGAAGATTATGATGCTTCTGTTTAAGTAATATGCCAGTTGCAGTTTAAGAATTGCAACCTCTCGTGACCTTCTAATTAGTGATAAGTTCTCATTGAATGGCACAGATACTGTATATCTTTTATTTCACCAAATATAGTGCGCGGTTTGTCGATGGTGGCGGCTGATTGATTGTCCTGCACTTCACCTTACCGAAGAAAATGTAACCAACTTTGGTATTTTTAGAAGAATTGTCCTTTTGGAGCATTACGATGATGTCGGTTCCCAGTAAAATATTTATCTTGTTGGGTCGATAGTAATGGGGATCGGCAAGTTCCAATTGCTTCGAATGTGACCATTGATGCGAGTCAGTTGGTCAGGATAACAGCGTGCCTGTGACCTTCTCAGCGTGATAGTGTAATTCGAATTCGGCAATTGAACGTGGCGTGGGCGCCTCATTCGCACAGATTCCACTAATTGTGACTGCGGCTGCCCGAATGACAAAATTTTGGTTTGAGTGCAATACGATGGCGATCGCTGTGTTGAGTAGTACATCCGTGGATGGCGATGCGACATGATTCGTTGTGGCCGGAGTTTGTGATGATTCGACGAATTATGATTCTGTATTCGGATTCGAGTGGTCTAATAGCGTGTGGTGTTTGTTGTTGAACCACAACCTCTTTACTTGGACGAGATTGGACTTTTCTTCGAATGTTACAGGTTTGAATTGATTGCAGTGGAACTCGTTGTAATTCCCAGCAAAAATCTCCATGCAAAGATGCGAGAGTATGAAATGGCGACGAGTGAACGTGTTGATTGCGTGACAAGTTTGCGAAGTGCTCGAGTGCACGACGGCTGGTTCAATTGTGTTTTAGTCATAGAATTCATTTTAGTGATCTCAGACATCGAATGTTCAAGAAATCGATCAGATTTTGGCACGATGGAAGCTGTGCTCGGATTAGTAATATCTCCCAATGTCAATGGATGCGATGATGTTGATTAAGATGATACCCCATATCGTGATCGATACTCCTAAAACTTTCAGACTGCGAGGGATACGAATATGTATATGTCGATGATGAACCAACGGTGGCTGTAGTGATCTCGTACAATGCGCCATACCTCTTCGTAATTGTCGTTGGTGGTGGTCACAGACTTGAGCTGCACCTCCAGTTAAGTTCTTCTTCAAGTAGTGTAGCTTTTGCGAATTTGTCAGCTGTTTATGATTATGAGCGAGATCGATGAACAAATCCTCAAATTCGGTTCAATTCGTGCAATCGCTGCCGAACATTAGAACCTTGGTTCGAGGCATCTTTGTATTGACCGATTGCTGTACGTGATTAAGGTTGGCGTCACTTTGCAGGTTCTCGACCTTGGCTGATAGATATCTCTGTATGGTTCTCAAATGTTAAACTGCAACGAGGTAATAATCATTTGCTTGATCGCAGATACTATACTACCCTTGAGTTCCTCTTCACCACACGCGGCTTTAATCTATTCCTGTACGCCGCAGAATTTATTATAGCAGGAGGTCACATGGTTCATCTGGTCTGTATGAATTCGTGGCTGATCCCTTACGTGTCGATCAAGAGCCCTTGCTCTTTACTGTTTGCCCTGTTGTGCCCACCGATAGGTGTCACCTCCGAATGTCGTGAAGATGTTTGGTTTTATCTCCAATAATCAAATTTTTACAAAAAGCCTAAAAACCAGAAAAATTTATTTACATTTAACGGTTTTGTATTTGCACGTAGGTTTCAGTGGTTTGACAATTAGGCCATTTTTGGCACATTGTGATACCACGCATTCACGCCACATCATTAACCCATTCACCTATTCACCTACTCACACAACTACAGTATACCACATGTACATTGCAGGCTCTATTGTCAACCTGTACATTGACATGGACGATGGGTGGGCGTTGAAATCTGCACTCCATCAGAGGGTCTTAGTGAACTTTATTAACATCACCGATTGTAATCAATGATGAAAATTCCATTCGCATCTAGCCTCTGATGGGATTCGAACCCAGTACCTCCCGGTCCAAGTGCCGAAGTTAATTTTTTTAATATAAGAGCCCCATCAGACGAAATTTTCTTTTTTAAAAAAAGTACGGGGTTCGAGCTCCACCTGAACCGCAAATGTTTGGTAAAGCATAAGGTCAAAAATTAAAAATAACGTACGTCATCTCTAATTACAAGAAGTCGATGGTTATCGAAACACTGCAGTTCCTTGCATTTTGGGAGTGTGATTTTTGAGGCAATGGAAAAACTTGAAATATATATATTTGAATTATAGTGATATACAGTAAATACCCGATTTAACGGACCCCGATTTAAAGGACGCTCGATTCTTAAAAGAATTTTGGAAAAAGTTTTGGAATATGGTCACCGTGGGTGGAACTCAGGCAGTTTTTAACCGATTACGATGGGATTGGATTTGTTTAATTGAAATTAGCTTCATTAATGATTAAAGAGGTTTTTTATAATGGCCACCTGGAACGGGACACGGCTATTACTTAACCGATAATGATCAAGTTCAGCACGTTGCATAAATATGGGATTATAAAATGATAAACTGCTGTACTCGCCTGTACTCTTTTCTGATTATTGCTGTAGTGGAGCGTGTAATTATTGGATGTTTTTTGGAATTTATTTCTAAACCATTTATGCTCTTGTATTGCAAGTACTTCAAAAATATAAATTTCCGCTTGGTTCAAACGGTTCAGGAAATCTCATGGCCTGACAAGACATCATATTACATGTTCCCGTGAACAGTGTTCGAGGTAGTTGTTGAGAAGAATACTATAAATTTATCCGAACCCTTTGTGTAGGGTTCATAACGTGATATTTTGATAGAAAAGGTAGTTGACCTGGCGCTCAACCCACTAACACATGAGTGGGTCACGTCACGTAGTGGTGATCCCATTTCTATCCAGCATACCCAATTCCATCATAATCGGTTAAAAATTGATCGAGTTCCATCCCAGGTGCCATAGTCCAGAACTTCTTCTAAAACTCATATAAGAATCGCACTTCCATCCATTCAACATACCCAATCCCAACATAATAGGCTAAGAAATGCCTGAGTTCCGTCCCAGATTAAATTCGATCGAATAGATTAAATTTAAAAACATTCGGATTTAACGGTCAATCGTATTTAACGGACTCCCCAATTAGTCCGTTAAATCGAGGTTTTTCTGTATAACATTTTACGTTAGAATGTCACGTAATCAACGCAACAACTTAACGCAACATTTAATATAACAGTATTTAACGCAGCGTGTAGCATGAACCCAAAACTAGTCCCCTAAATGTTTTACCAAACATAAAACGATTAATTTAATTTGTTGAAGCTTTAAAGCTGTTGATGATAAAAAAGCTAACTAGTATAATGGCTAATAGCTATGCAAAATGATAACCGTTGTGGAGTAAACAGACTCACAAACAGATTTAAATTTTAAAAAAATATCAATCAACTGATAAAATTTCATGAAAACAGGCGCATTCTTACCATAATCAGTTCTATGATGGTCGATTTGAAAGTTAGGTACCATTTCTGGTACTTGGCAGGATCTTAGGAATGGATGCAGGTTAAACATGTCTATGAGCGGTAGCCTGCGTAAAACAAAGCGACGAAATCTACGTTGAACTACTTCAGTTCACTTTATGTTTAGGTTCACACGTCCATACCGGCGACAATACTGGAGAAGCCTTCATAACAGAAGGATCATCGAATTCCTTCAACCAATGCTTGATGGAAACGAATTTTCTATATCGATAATACGATCGATGTGATGTTAAGCATTCAATTCGTTGTGACACCTAGACCAGGACTAGATCTGGTAACGACATCATATTTAATATAATAGTCACGAAAAAGGGACTGTGTACGTTTTCGAGAGTACGTGGTTGTGGGGAATTTTTCCAAAATCAACTCAAGGTACAAGTCAAGATTGTTTGAACGCAATTATTCATGTATATGAAGGATTATAGATGTGTTGTTAAAGCAATATACTATATATTGTTACGGAATGGTTGAACACCATCCCGCAGATTTTATCTAAACACACAGAGGCGTCTCCCACGGTGATTTGGCAAACTAAATCTCAGGGTTTTAGGTCGTGAGGAAGTTAAGACTAGCGTGTTCTTTGCCTACACCTTGAAACAGAATAAAATAAAGCAAACTAAAAAAACTGAACTTAAATAAAAGGACAATAAAATCCGTCGACCGAAATTTGAGGAATAAATTAAATTATACGCACTAGTTGTGCGCCCACCGAGAGACGGCTGGATCTCACCGAATGACGAGTGTCCAGTCTGCTGAAGCAAGCCCCGAATGACCCATAGACCCCGAAAGGCCGATGCCCAGCCACAACGAAGTAGTATCGAAAAGATTTAGGATTTCATTCTATTTATTTAACAACGCATAAAAAAATAAATAAAATAACCAGGTTAATACTGGGTCTAAATAAAAGTAAAAGAAATAAAAATAATGCAGAATGCAAAAAATTCTAGGGTCTTGTTTCATTATTCTAATACAATTAAAAAAAGAAAAAAATTGGCCCAACGGGAAAATAAATATAAATCGGACCAAAGGCTCGTTCGAACGTAAAAAATTTTGAGGGCGAAAAATAAATTGAACAACAAAAAAAAATGGTCGCTGAACGGGTTGAATTTTGAGCAAAACCAACGTGCATCAAGTGCGCACCAAGCAACCGTTATTCGGCACTTGATTACACAGGCAGTATATATTTAATAAAAAATGAAAAATTAAAATAATCTTAAATTTACGTTAACGAAAAAGAGAAATAAAATTTTGAATGAAAAAAATAGAAATAACGCAAAAAATTGTACCTTTGTTGACCTTCAGCAAGGTCCCACTGAAAAGGGTATGGCGTCTTCCCGCCTTTGGTTAAATTGATAAGACTGGTCTCAACTGGCCGCCGTCAATGTTGGGCATCTTCCCACCTTTCATAAAAAAAACACCGTTGGGGCCTTCCCGCATTTGGGTAAAAAAAAAATATAAATGGCCGGTTGGCCTCCTGTAAGGTTAGGCGTCTTCCCGCATGTGGTAGAAATAATATTTCGAATCGGCCATCTTCAAGTATAACACACAAAAAAAACGGTATTTTTGTAGCGAATATAATACAAAAAAAATCGATTTTTATTTTTATTATCACACAACAAAAGTTTTTACATGTTTTTCTTATTATTAGGCTTTATTTTATGTTACGTTACATTACTTTTACAATCAACTAAAATTTCATCAAAGTAAAATTACAACTCAAATTTAAAACTCGGCGGTTCTCTACAAAAACTCAAAACTATACTCATATTGTAACTCTCGTTTTATTTTGTGCGTATCACATACCTTGCCCTATCCTACCGCGCATCAATCGCACACACCAAAACAAGAAACCAAACGTCGCACACACGTACATGGTACACGTTGGTCTCGCTCTCAAAACTATTCAACGTTTACGCGAGACAAATAAATGCCAATTTACAATCAGATAAAAAAACCTTAGTATCAATGCACAGACAATAGATGGCAATGCCACCAGTAAAAGACACCAACCATTTGATGAAACGAAAGTAAAATTTCAAAAAGTAATGTTATGGCCCCTCAAGGTGGTAACAATATGTCAAATTTCTTGTAAAATTTTCAGAATAATGTATGGTAAATCATGAAGCAAGGTTATAACGTTGAACAACACAAAATCATCAAATTTTATTTTCAAAATCGGTGTGTCGTTTGAGAAACGATCCATGAATTGCGTTACTTTTATTCTCGACCTAACCTTCCTGCCGAGTCGACTATTCGACCTTTGATGGCCAAATTCAAGTCAACCAGTGCGATGAATAATCAGCCAATACTCATACTTCAACGAAACGCAAGATCTGGTTCTGCACACGTACAAATACCAGCTGACCAAGGAACTTAAAGTAAACGACCATAGACAACAATTAGGTTCTGTAGAAGTTGATCCAAATTTCTCTAAAAAATAAGCTTCACTGACGAAGCTCATTTAAAGCAACATTCGTGGTGAAGTCGGATGTTGGCACAACATATTCCCCCCTCCATTTTTTATTAAACGTTTTACATAAACAATGCCAAAAAAAAATTTTGAATATCAGAATAAAAAAAACGAATATCCGACGACGAATATCAGAATAAAAAAAATTATTACATTTATTTACATGTACATATTTACAAAAATGTTATATTCGAATGATAATTTGAATGTGATCATTATAGTTAAGACGAGTAACTGAGCCATCAAGAGCCGTAAGTTGTGGAAATTTACAAAATACTATAAACAACAAATGTATATTTGTGGGGTGCACTCTAAAAAATTTTTGTTGGATTTTACTTCAATAATTGAGTGTAACTAATTACACTCAATTATTGTAGTAATTTTAAACTCGAAAGAAATATTCAACTGCCTGTTTAAACGTCAACTTTTGAAGGAGAGAATTTAAACAAAAAAGCTATTAATAATATTTTGAATATTGTTGAATTATTAACAAAATGTGTTTACCTTTAAACAATATAAAATTATATTTAAACACGTTTTAAACATATTTACGATTAGATTGAAACAAATTAAATTTGATTTTCAACAATAGTTGATGAAATTGGCATGTAAAATTGTTGAATTTTTAAAAGATATATGCTGAATTTTTCATATAATTTGTTAAATTTCAATCACTCGTTGTTCGAATTTAAACTCAAAATTGTTGATATTTTAGTCCAAATTTACTTTTATTTTTAAATTTATTATATTTAAATTATATGTTATATATATAATATTTCATTCAAATAACAACTAAATACTTAGATACATTTTTTATAATTGGAAGTAAATTTATAAAATTTCGAAAATTTATATTCAATACAATAGTACCCGTATAGGCATACTAATTCAATTCAAAATGAAATTTTAAATAATAAAAGTGGAATATTTAAATAAAACAAAAAAAAAATTAAATATTCAGGTAGATTGAATAAAACCAAATTATAACTTGCGTCTCCCTGGCATTGCATCCAGTTTTCGAACCAAATTACTTATTTTGGACCACAGATACATCTTTTAGACTTTTTAGGTCCGCGAGGTTTTGCTGGTGCAGAAATCTAACCATAAAATCCAAAGATTGTGAAATATCCTTCGGATACTGTATATTAAAATTGTAATAAAATCACTTCGATAATCAATCCAAATAGTGATGTATTTGTTGTAGTGTTGCGGACTTCGTTTTTTCAATAAAAATGTACCCGGTTTTTGTTTCAGAAGTTTCATCTAAGGAGTAACAATATACGTTTTACATTTTACATCGAACCTGGAAAACATCACTTACTAATTATTGCGATCCATGGACTATTCGTGGGAATGGTCTTGATAACGTCTTCCATTTTTGTACCCTCCTATAAATGATAAAATTTTAATAAAAACACAATTGTTTTAAAACAATTTTTACCGCAATTTTATAGACGCTTGCTTTACGCAAACTATTCGAAACGAATGATCTGACACGTATAAAACACGACTTTGTTTAATATTAATACTAAATTTTTACTAAGAATTATTACAGAATTTTAATAACATTTTATATCGTACTTACCTTTAAGAAAAAATATCACACAAACTACTTAAATTCCACTTTCTTGATTATTAATTTTTGATGTTCGTTCTGCAGTCCTGTGGCTTCAGTTTTAATGCATCTAACTCTAAATGAATTTTGTTTATTTTGTTGAATATTCAACAATTTTTTGTTGAATATTTACCACAAAATGATTTTATTCAACATTTCTACTGAACATTTATCAATTGATTAAAGTTCAACAAACGTATTGTTTAGTTTCCAACAACAAGTAAATTTGCAACATATTTGTGATGAAATTTAAACAACTAATTGAAAAAAGTCAACATTTTATTGAATAATTAACAAAAAATTTCATTACTACATTTATTGTATGGAAATTGCTAAAATAATTTAAATAAATTTAATTGATCTTTAGTTTAGATTTGATCAAATTTTTTAGAGTGTGGCGCACGAGTTTTTTGTTACTAAAAAAATTTTCACCTTTTGTATCGCCTTCGCAAATATATAAAAACCGTGTACGATTATTATTATCGTCTTTTGTTTTTTTTTTTATTACTTAAGAGAATTTATTGTTATTAACATTTTATTAATATTTGCCTCATATAATATTACTTTTACATATCGTGAAAATATTTATGTGCAAGTACCTCCTATGTTGTAAATACGCGCAACATAGCGTACGCGCGATACTAAGGGAATTTAGCGCAAGCGATGAGTATCGTGGGTCTGCTATATACACTTACATGTACACGCTTTACATGATAAAAATTTAGTTTATGAAATTTGCATATTTATTATGTGATTATAATGAATTACATAAAGAAATTTTGTTTATTTGTTATTTATGTAAAGCAGGCATGGGAGGATTATATATCAGGATAAGCTTTTAATAATATATAAGATTTTAAAGCTCGATAAGAATTTTGCCTATTTCGGGATAACTTTGTATCGTTTTTTCGTATCTTTTGAAAATTAACAAAATTGTGTAAAAAAGTTTATTGATTAACAGTTTTATGTAAATTAGTTCTAAATAAGTTGGAACACCTCATTGAATGTTTAGTTTAATGTTATATTCTGATTTAAATAAAATGTTGTTAAAATTTGTATGCAATTCTCGTTTCGAATAATAATAAAGGTGCATATAATACCTGATTTTCTTTTACCGCGAACGTATGTGTCGAATATGTAAATGACTATACACGTCAGAAAGGATATACATTGGGCTAATCAAATCAGTAATCTCTATCTCGGTATGATGACCAAAGCTCGTGAATCGAATTTTTCAATTTTTTACCAATACAGCGAGTCTGCACTGTGCATATCCATGGATGTTCTACTACTCAAAGCCAAATAGCAAAAATATCAGAGATTGGCTCGCATAGTGACTATATACGTTCAAAAAGGGATACATTTAGTTATTTAAGTCATCTGATTTAAAAAGCCTAACGAGTCACTTTTCGAACGTATATAGTCACTATGCGAGCGAATTTCTAAAATTTTTGCCATTTTGCTTAGCGTAGTAAATATCCATGGATATGCAGACTCGCTGTATTGGTAAAACTTTAAAAATTCGATTCACGAGCCTTGGTCATCATATCGAGATAGGGCTTACTTATTTGAATAGCCTAACGTGTTTCCTTCCAAGCGTATATAGTCTGTATGCGAGCCAATTTCTCAGATTCTTGCTATTTGACTTAGAGAAGTAGAACATCCGTGGATATGCAGACTTGCTGTATTGGTGAAACTTTAAAAATTCAAATTCGAAACAAGAGCCTCCTTCATCATTTTGAAATGGGGCTAACTTATTAAATAGCTCCATGTATCCCCATTCGAACGTATATAGTCATTATGCGAGCCAATCTCTGAGATTTTTACTATTTGGTTTATCATTTTATACAGTATGGTATGTGATTTACTTAAAAATTTATAATAATGAGCATTTTAGATTTTTTAATGTCAAACAATTTCTTTTGTTTTTTCAATATTTATTATAATTGTTTACGAATTATTTTAATATAAATTATTTCTATCTTTTCCAGTATTTCCATCATTTCTAAAAATTGCTCGTGTTACCTCTATTCTGAGATCTGGTAATCCTTTGTCTCTTAACAATTACCGACAAATTTCTATTCTTTCAGTTTTTTCTAAAATTTTTGAACGGGTAATTCACACAGCTCTAGCGGATCATCTAGGTTTTAATCAACTTATCAACATTAATCAGTACGGATTTAGGACCCGTTGTAGCACTTCTTGGAAACAAACTGTTCGTATTGGCAATCATAAATCTTCAACTATTGATATTTCGGTTGGAGTTCCACAGGGGTCCATTTTGGCCCCAATTCTGTTTTTGATCTATGTAAACGACATTTCCAATCACATTTTGAAAGAAAAGATTCAACTGTTTGCTGATGATGCCGCACTTATCTACAGCTCTAAGACTTATGATCAAATTCAACATGATATGGAAAGTGATTTGGCCATTATTGGCTTAAATGATAATAAATTAGTATTAAATGTTACTAAATCCAATTTCATTGTTTTTTACTTAAAACATAAACCATCACACATTTTTAATGACATTTAATTTAAAAATGAGAAAATTACACGTGTTGACTGCGCTATGTATCTGGGATTGCAAATTAATTCGCAGCTCTCTTGGATTAATCACATCAATGGAATTAAACGGAAAATATCCTCTATCATTGGTGTCCTGCGGCGTGTCGGGCGGTTTATTCCAGATTCTTTAAAATACATACAGTATTTACTACAGTTTTATTCATTCTCACTTAACATATTTAATTGAAATCTAGGGTTCCTCAAGTGATGTTCATCTGAATGACTTACAAATTATTCAAAACAAAGGGCTAAAAGAGATTCAAAATTTACCAGTTTTGACTCCAGGTAAATTCCTTTATAACGAAAAAAATCTTCCTATTCTATCAGTAGTCGACTATCATTATATTTTGATAATCTATAAGATTAGACACGGTTTATTGAGGCATAATGCTGATTTTTTCACTAATTTTTCTGTTACAGAAAAACTTACACGAAGCTCGTTGAACTATCGCCTTCGTAATTACAAATTCACGACGACTCAAAACAGTATTTTTTATAAAGGTTTCAAATTATTTAATGCGTTGGTTGATGACATGAAAGACGATAGAATTTCAAAGTTCAAGCGATATTTGAAAAAGTCACTGTTTGACAAATATATCGAAGATTATAACCTTTACCACTGATATTGTTCTTGGAATTAATGAAGTTTGTTGTTGGTTGTTTGACATATTAGTTATGCATTAGTTGCATTACTTTAGAAAAAAAATTGTTTTTGTTTTTTTTGCCATCTTATTTAACTTTATATTATAATATTTTCCTGTATAGAACTATTGTTTTTTTTGGAAAATAATATAAAAAAAAAAATACACTGTTAAAATTGCACACATCCATAAATTAGAAATAAAATTGTGACCAAAAACTCCACAAAGAAAACTCGCATAAATTTATGTATAAGACCTTCACACCAGTAGTTAACTCTGTGAGTAACTGGACTAAAAATGGCGCATCTTATTGAATGAAGCCAAATCAGTACAGTCGACTTTAAACAATCCAAAATGTAAACTGTATTCCCATATGCTAAAAACACTAAGCTGAAAAGAAGACCTCAAGAAGAAAAAAAAGATTTAAAATCATATATATTAAAATGTATTGGCTCTTGGATAGAAATCCTGAGATTTTAATACAAAACAGATTGCTTCTGTAGCGGCAAATGCTAAAACCAGTATGAACCTAAGGTATCCAATTTTTCACTTTTGTTAAGAAGACCAGGGTACAAGTGATACAATACTTTCAAAATAAAGTGCTACTGTACATTAGGAATGTTGAGAATCGGAACTAAAAGTTTGGTTTCGAAACTGAGTTGGCGAAGAAATCTATTATTCGTTTATCACACTGCCTTAGATTTATTTTGTTTCTATAAAAAAAAGCAATACGATGAAGGAAAAGAAAGGATACTAATTTTAAACTTTACTTTATAGTGCGTTCATGACATAGGAAATAAATATTTGCATACTCGCTAACGAACTCAAAACCAATCAAATTATTTGAAATGTTTTATACCACGCCTACTAGTTCCGAACTCGAGTTGAAAATTTTTAACTTTGTTGTTATTTTAATACATTTTGTTGTTACCATGGAATTTTTTCCGAACTTACTCACTATGTCATGAACGCACTATTAGTTTTAATGAATTTAATTGTTGTTGATTGAGAGGTTTTATTTAAATACAAAATAAAATAAAAAATAATAAACTGTTAGATTGCGTCCAAGGAAACGGTGTTGATTTTTTTTATTAAGGATTGGTCTGCGTCTGACTCGGCCAGTTACAAGGCGATTTTAGTATCAAAGCAATTTCACCGATGAAATAAAGAAACAATTACAGCGATTATCTTGACATGAAAATGCAGATATCTGTCGAATGTTGGACACCACCAACGGAGCGAGAGGTCCATAAAGGCAGAAACTGCTGGAGCTGGGCGGCTCTGATTAGAATAAGAAATTATTGTAAAATGAGTGACCATTAGGTCACTCTGTCAAGGTGTCCCAAAATTCGCGTATCAAACGAAACAGGGTGATACGCGAGGTCATTTCCAACAAAAGTAACAAAGTAAAGTTTTCTTTCGAATTGTTGATAGTGCAAAAGTTATTCCACTTTTTGTGTTTTGTAGTAAAATCGCATGCGCGCCCACCAAAACATTAATTTTAAAGAAACCAAGAGTTCTTTTGTTTAACTTTATTTTTTAATACGTAGAAGAGTGTGCGTTTCGAATAAAATCATTTTTATGAGCTGCATTATCTTCTGTCAAATAAAAACTATGGTTTTGTAAACTTTTTTTGTTTCTCAAAATTTTTTGTTGATGTTTAAGTGAAAAGCGGGAAAAGAATGTACTTCAGAAAGTTGACCCACTATGAGAAACATATGCGACTTTAATGTCTTTACTGATGTCTTTACTAATGTCTTAATTTTAAAATGTTATCACACACCGGGCTATTCACAAAAGAATGTTTTTATCATTTTTTACTCACAAAGTAAGTCGTGTTTATTAAAAAACGCACTTAACAAAATTTCGAATTCTAAAATATATGCTTTGTCAGAAATAAAACAAAATGAATAAAATACTTTTTTTTTTGGTTAATTTTAAATATTATTATTCGGAATTCCCTCGAATTTCCCGGACTTCCCAGATTTTTCCTTGATTGCTCCGGATTTGGATTTCCCCCGTATTTTCATTTTAATTTCCACTGGATTTCCACCGGGTTTCCCCCGGAATTTGAGAAATCAGAAACAAAAACCGGGAAATCCGGAAATAATCCGAGGGACATCTTGGGAATAATTGGGAAACCAAAACAAGAAAAGCGAGGGGAAACCTGGGAAATTTGGGGTAAATTTGAAAAATCCGGGGGAAATCTATGCTGTATAAGATAGCGGGATTTTGACGGCGGAAAATAAGAGATTACGCTACTCGCCGCAAGTGGCAGCACTATCACTAAAGAGAATTTATTTTGTAATGTAAATACCAGCGGAAATTTTGTATTCATTATGTATATATTTTTTCACTAAATAAACATCTCAGCGGAATAAAATATTAGAAGTGATCCTTAAAATGGCAAATTAATTGATCTCCGAAGTAAAGGAACTCGGTATATGAAAAGTTGAAATTTAACAATATTCCATTTTTCCGGAATTTCTTCCACTAGTAACCAATATTTTCGGTTGTTTTTCTAATAGCTAAGGCTATACTAAGACTATATAGAAAATTTGGGGAAAATTCATGGACTAGAAGTTTTTGATTTTCTGCGGCCATATAAGTTATTTTCAGCTTCTGGCCAATATCTCAATAACTTCCACTAGTAACAAATACTTTCGGTTAATTTTCTAATAGCTTTGGTCATACTGAGACTATATGGAAAATGCGGGGAAAATTCATGAACTAGAACTTTCACAAGAATTTTCTGATTTTCTGCGGCCATATAAGTTATTTTCAGTTTTTGACCAATATCTCAAAAATTTTCACTAGTAACCAATTATTTCGGTTGTTTTTCTAATAGCTTAGGTCACACTAAGACTATATGGAAAATTTGGGGAAAATTCATGGACTAGAATTTTCACTAGAATTTTTTGATTTTCTGCGGCCATATAAGTTATTTTCAGTTTTTGGCCAATATCTCAAAAATTTTCACTAGTAACCAATTATTTCGGTTGTTTTTCTAATAGCTTAGGTTATACTGAGACTATATGGAAAATTTGGGGAAAATTCATGAACCAGAATTTTCACAAGAATTTTTTGATTTTCTGCGGACATATAAGTTTTTTTCAGTTTTTGGCCTATATCTCAAAAACTTGCATTAGTAATCAATACTTTCGGTTAATTTTCTAATAGCTAAGGTCATAGTAAGACTATTTGGAAAATTTGGGTAAAATTCATGGACTAGAATTTTTTACAAAAAATTTTTATTTTCTGCGGCCATATAAGTTATTTTTAGTTTTTGGCCAATATCTCAAAAACTTCTACTAGCAACCAATACTTTCGGTTCATTTTCTAATAGCTTAGGTCATACTGAGACTATTGGGGAAAATTCATGAACTAGAATTTTCACAAAAAATTTTTGATTTTCTGCGGCCATATAAGTTATTTTCAGTTTCTGGCCTATATCTCAAAAACTTTCATTAGTAACCAATACTTTCGGTCAATTTTCTAATAGCTAAGGTCATATTGAGACTATTTGCAAAATTTGGGGAAAATTCATTTACTAGAATTTTCACAAAAAATTTTTGATTTTCTGCGGCCATATAAGTTATTTTCAGTTTTTGGCCAATATCTCAAAAACTTCTACTAGGAACCAATAATTTTGGTTTTTATTCTAATAGATTAGATCATACTGAGACTTTGTAGAATATTTGGGGAAAATTCATGGACTAGAATTTTTACAAGAATTTTTTGATTTTCTGTGGCCATATAAGTAATTTTCAGTTTTTGGCCAATATCTCAAAAACTTTCACTAGTAACCAATACTTTCGGGTAATTTTCTAAATTCATACTGAGAATATTTGAACAATTTGGGGAAAATTCATTTACTAGAATTTTCACAAGAATTTTTTGATTTTCTGCGGCCATATAAGTTATTTTCAGTTTTTGTCCAATATCTCAAAAACTTTTACTAATAACCAATACTTTTGGTTGTTTTTCTAATAGGTTAGGTCATACTGAGACTATTTGGAAAATTTGGGTAAAATTCATTGAATAGAATTTTCACAAAAAATTTTTGATTTTCTGCGGCCATATAAGTTATTTTTAGTTTTTGGCCAATATCTCAAAAACTTCTACTAGCAACCAATACTTTCGGTTCATTTTCTAATAGATTAGGTCATACTGAGACTATTTGGAAAATTTGGGGAAAATTCATTGACTCAATTTACACAAGAATTTTTTGATTTTCTTCGGCCATAAAAGTTATTTTCAGTTTTTGACCAATATCTCAAAAACTTTCACTAGTAACCAATAATTTCGGTATTTTTTCTAATCGGTTAGGTCATACTAAGAGTATATGGAAAATTTGGGGAAAATTCATGGTCTAGAATTTTTACAAAAAATTTTTATTTTCTGCGGCCATACAAGTTATTTTCAGATTTTGGCCAATCTCTCAAAAACTTCCACTAGTAACTAACAGTTTCGGTTAATTTTCTAACAGCTTAGGTCATACTGAGACTACTTGGAAAATTTAGGGCAAATTCATGGACTAGAATTTTCAGAAAAAATTTTTGATTTTCTTCGGCCATATAAGTAATTTTCAGTTTTTGGCCATTATCTCAAAAATTTCCACTAAAAAGATTCTAGTCCATAAATTTTCCACATAGTCTCAGGATGACTTAAGCTGTTAGAAAATTATCCAAAACTTTAGGTTACTAGTGGAAGTTTTTGAGATATTGGCCAAAAATTGTAAATAACTTACATGGCCGCAGAAAAATCAAAAAATTATAGTGAAAATTGTAAGCCATCAATTTTTCCGAATTGTCCCTGTATGCGATGCAAATTTTATAAAATTTAATTAAGAAATAGCGGAGATTTCTACAGTTTAAAATTTATTTATGTCGTGGAAAACGTACAGATACCATTTTTCATAAGGAGTGGTTATGAAGTAGCCAGTTTACTCCAGCACGAATGGATCCTAGAATTTTGCCCAAAACTTACTTTAAAATCCTTGATCAATACTACTATCCAAATTTCACCGTTATCCGACAAGAAATGGCGGAAAGACGGCAAATTGTTAAATTTCAAGATTTCATATACCGAGTTCCTTTACTTCGGGAATCAATGAATTTTTCATTTTAAGGATCACTTTTAATATTTTATTCCACTGATATGTTTTATTTAGTGAAAAAAGTGATACTTAATGAATAAAAAATTTCCGCTGGAAATTACATAACAAAATAAATTCTCTTTAGTGATAGTGCTGCCAGTTGCGGCGAGTAGTGTAATCTCTTATTTTCCCGCTGTAAAATTTTCGGTATCTTATACAGCATTTACAAGTGATTTATAGAGAGTAGATGCCAATTTTGCTGTCCTAAACACCCTACACCCCCATTTTTAAAAAAATAAACTATAGTTTTTCTATTAGATAGATGTTTAGTAGCATCTCAATATATACTTCACTTATTAAGCTGGTTTATAGGAGATTCCCGAAAACCTTCAGAAAAATTAAAATTTTTGTTAGAAAATACTTTTATGTAACTATTTATTGTAAAATTCGTTCTATCGAGACATTATACAAACCCATATACAAATATTTTGTTATTATTGTTTTTTAGCACAGATTTAGGACAAACTTCACCAACGTTAATTTTTTCATATTGCCTTGGTCTCTCACTTCTCAAATTTATTTCGGGATGAGGCTACATTTTATTTACTATTTACACTTTTTCGGGGTGACTACAATAATTTTCTTAGACACCAACCAAAAAAATCTGGTTAGGACGTTATTCAACAAATTGAATACGAAACCATGAGTTCGTAAATTTTATTCGGGTAATGAAACTAGGTTAGGTTGGTTAGTTCACAGGTGGTGCGATCGTCATTCCAAATATAACAATTATTTTTTACAAACAACGGCTATTTCTCGACTGTCTGTTGAAACCACTATAATGACTTTACAGAGTCATTTCACACAATCGAGTATTCATGAGTTTAGGAGAAACAAAGTATTTGACATTAAAAAATGTCTTAGCTCCGTTTTTGTAAAGCGTTGTATTCATTACTGTAACAATCTTGAGTTCTGTTATATTTTTTATTAATTTGGTAAAAATTTACCCAATTTTCACAGTATGGTTAATTTATTACGGGTATGAAATTGAAATTTTATTTTTATTTTATTTTATTTTATTAAAAAATTGTCCATTTTAAGATCTCCCAACCCAACCTGCCGGTATCGGTTGCAGTAATTTTTATCCTTATTATGTTAGAAACATATTCCTTTAGCATAGTTAAATGTGAGTACACCTAATTAATATATAAGTGCACGCGCACGTCTCTAATCCACATAACATATTTAACCTTTTAGCTGTAGCCCTGCTACTTCCGAGTTTAGTTGAGGCATCTACGATGGGTGTGTTAGAAAAAATTGCTACGCAAGCCCCAGCAACATTTTCTATTGCCGAATTTTTAATTTTACCTCTTTGTGCCATTATCGTTGATCTATTTTCCTTACATAGATCCGTTCTGATCGTATCAATGTCGCTTTGGATAATTATACCATTTTATATGTACGCCAACGATGAAAAACATACATTTTTGATTATGATTGGATACATGAAAATTTTGAAATGTATATTTCAACCTGTAATTTTATCGGTTGGTGTCCAAGTCTTTGATATTACAGAAACAGATAAAATTTACATTTACTTTTTATTGTCGTATTTTGGTTACCTGGTCGGTAAATTTGGGGCGCAATCAGAAATACCAATCGATATTGTAGAACATAGCGTTTGTGGCCATTTTGATTGTATCAGACGTGCAATTATATTTGCTATCGTTGCCGCCAGTTTGGCTCTCATCATTTATTTTTATAATGTACCATCTTTTGGAACTCCAAAACATGTGCCTACGGTTAGTTCTGGAAGTTATATGCACGAATTTGAAAAAATTGTATTCCTGTTAATAATTTTTGTACCGTGTGCAACATTTTGGGTTTTCTATCATGACATCATTACAATATTGTTCGAATTGCCGAAATTAATCAATACCTATCATTTTATCTGTACAACGGATGTGCCAAGAATTTATATAGCATTGCAATTTATATTTGGAATAATTTATTTGCGGGTTTTTATGCGTTTAAGTAATATTATTTTATCACATTCGGCACTGATAATGACAATTGGCGGTATTCTAATTGGAGTTGGGGCTTTTATCGCCGCACCTGTAGTAATTACGCATGCATATCAAGTAAGTATACCATTTTATAAAGATGATGCTCCAAACCACAAACCATAGCATCCCGTGACCTGTGCTTAATAAATGTATTTGTATTTTTTTAGCATGCCTTTACAAAACCACCTAAGCTGGACGCAATACAGATTTTATATTCAAGATATAAGCCATTTTATGGTATGGATGATAGTGTGAAATCCGGGTCTATCGACATTGCTTTTTATGATAACCAGGACACTAATGATTCATTTGAATATCGCCGAGATCAAGTTTTTGTAACACACGAAGTATGTCCTGAAAGTTTTGTGGATCACTCTACTGTGATTAAAAATTTTTGCTTAGCTCCTGGTAACCGTTACGTATTTGGTATTTGTAATAATGAAAATTTTTTCATCGAACGAGACCGCGGTTCGCGAGATCCCTTTGGTTTAGCAGTTGTGTGTGTCATCATGGAAAATGCGACATGTATACCTCATTCGCCGCTTTGGGTCGAGTTCGCTACGCAAGCTACTAAAGATGAGTTATCGCATCGACGCGCGCTGAACGTACAAATTTCAAGTAAAGTTGAATATTATTGTACGTCTCTTCCACCAGGGTTTTATAATATCTCAGCACAAGGAGAGGTGGTGGCGTCGCAAAAAATGGAAGCTGGTGGAACATATTTTGGCAGAGTTATAGGTGTGATAGATAGAAAATTTCCAACAGAAATTCCTAGGTACAAATACATCGCTAGTTCTGTAATTCCACCGTTCAATTCGACGATACTTAATACACCATTGATACCGTTATTTTTAATTCAGTCAATTGGAGAGGTTTTGCTTATCCCTAATGGGTTCTATTATGTTTATACCCATGTGAATCCAAAATTCGGAACAATCGGAATATCAGTATGGTTCACTGCGATTAAATTTGGATCAATGATTCGTGATACTCAATACTTTCACGTTTCGTATTTTGAAGGTGAAAATTGTAATAAATTGGGATTCATTTTAATTTTCACGATTGCAATTTTTTATGTATTAGAAAGATTATACATTAAATATTGGTATGGAAAACAAGATAACTAAATCAATTAAATTATGCATTGTGAAGATGTCTTAAACATTACATGAACACAAATTTGTAATTATAATAAACTATTGTACGAATCGTAAGCAATCAAAAATTATTTTATTATTTAATAAGTATGGATGAGTTATATTCCCGTTTTCTGCCCGTACGTATTTATCAATATGTGAGTATTGCGTTTTACACTGTTAAACTAAATTCGAATAAATATGTAGTGGCAATCTTGCAATTCGCACAGATATTTGGTATATCTGGGCATTTGAGATACCCCAATTGTAGATTTGCCTCAGTTCTAGAACTATTTTTGTGCTGGGCCCTATTATGAAACGGGTCGCATATCGCTTTTTTGCGATTTTGAGAATCCGATCCGCCGCTTGCGTTTCTATTATGAAATGCGATTGTCGCATATCGCATTTCCTATATGGAAATTTTCATTGGGAATTTTTTTTATGTGTCTACAACATCTGACAGTTCTTATAATCTCAATTAACTTTTCGTAATGATTTTGCATTTATTTACTCTTTAAATAAATTTCAATATGGACTGTGTTGATTTATACATATTTAAATAATTGTGAGCATGATGAAGAAACACGTCAAAACCCTTTAAATTATGTGAGAAAGTTTATATTTTATTTTTAACAACAATGACATTTATAATCCTGTGCCGATATGTTCTAACTATCACTTTTTTCGCTTCGATGCATTTTCGATGGAATAACGGTATTTTAGAAGTAAAAATATTTTTTTTGTAAAAATATTACTTCTAAAATACCGTTATTCCATCGAAAATGCATCGAAGCGAAAAAAGTGATAGTTAGAACATGTCGGCACTGTTATATTTAATATATTTAAAAAAATAACAGTTTATCACGTATGTGTATTATATAATGCGGTATCCAACTGATATTGATCATTCGCATTTAAAAAATATAGTTTCGCAAAAATCCGCCGTAGCTTTTTATAATATGGCGTTCGCATCCGAGCGCATTTTTGCGAAAATCTTAGTATATAATACCAAAATGCGATATCGTATCAAAATGCGACATCGCATTTTTTTTCATAATAGGGCCCCTGGATGCAATATCATCTTGTTTTATTTTGGGTTTATATCTATAATATACCAAATTAAATTACATGCTTGGACCAAAAAATATTTGATCAAAAGTAGACAGAGAATTTGTACCTCACTAAACATTGAGATAATTTGCATCCAGGTCATAAGATGTGTGAAACCTATACTAATTTTAGTGAAGCCTACAAGAGCTAGATACACCCGTTGATACAGGTGTTACGACTGTGTTGTCTTTAACAAGACCAAATGTTCATTTTATGGATTACATCCCCATTTTTTGTAAATTTTTGTGTTTTTATTCTCCTCGGTTGTTTTGCGTCCGGGTTGTTTTGCGTCCGGGCTGTTTTGCGTCCGGGTTGATTTGATGTCTATACGCGGTAAATGGTGGATGGATTCCTGTGTGTTTTTTTTTTGTTTTGTTGGTAACTGAACGAAAATGGGGGATAGCGAGAACAATGCGCATCGAGTGTGTGTGTAAAGCAAAACATTCCATAAGAATGTTTTTCTTATATGCCTCGCCTCTAATTCGCATTGATGTAAACGAGAAACAGAGAAGAAAGACAATTCTTCTGGAATGTTTTACGCGTCGTATTCGGCGTAAGAGTTTTTTGATTTTTGATGAGTCTTGTTTGAGATTTGACAAAAGGAGTCGAGTTTTATATAAAAAGTTTTTTTTGGGAATTATGATAGAAAATTGCTAGTTTTTTGATTTAAACACACGCACGACATATAATTAAATTAGGAAATAGTTAAATTCTAAGAATAAAAATAGAAAAATTTGTTGATTGTGTATGGAGCAACCGTGTTCAATAAAACATTATACGAAACAATAAAAATTATAGGAATGATATAGAATAAATCTTCTTTTAATATCCGCTGTACGGGCAATACATATATAGTAGTTCGAGAACATAAGTAGCGTGAAGTTTTGTGTTGGAAAATAGTGAACATTAAAAGAAAATTAAACTAAGAAATTTAGCCCAATACTGTGCCGTGAATTTCAATTGGTTTTCGTCGAGGAGTTTACTAGTTTAGTGAGGGCTGCTAATTTTGTGGTTGTTGTTAAACGGGAGCCGGAGGCACCAACGAGATCGCCTTCGCAACGGGTGGTCAAATCGTGGTTAAGGGAATAAGTGTAGTGTTCGGCAGAAGGTCCGTTCATATAAATAACATTTTACGTTGCAAAGGTGTCGCTATTAATCGTCGGGTACCATATTACGAACGGTACCTCGTATCAGCGGGTGCTGCTCAATTTTTTTATCGGGTAGCCAACCGGCTATTTCTTGCTTTGGTATCGGGGAGAGGCCCCGCATCATAATATTGCCCAACCAGGCAAGCACTCGAGCGCAAAGGCGGGGAGTCGCTCAACGACGGCACCAAGGCCATTTTTAAGGCGAAGCAACGCACGATAATAAAACATTTTTACGGTTTTGGACGAGCCAACGCCCCTCACGATCCAGTAGCCAACCGGCTATTCTTTGGTTAACGGCACCGCAACGGTCCGGGTGTGGCACATCACCTGTGGCATGACGGCCGCAACTCAAACATTTTGGTTAACGGTGAAAGGCACCGCAACGTTCCGGGGCGGCCACCCTGAGGCAGGATGGCACCAAGGCCGCAACAATAAATTTTAATTTTAAGGTACGATTTTTTTTGTATTTTTCCTAAATTTTTTTTGTTATTTTTAAAATTTTATTTTTTTTTGAAATTTTTTATTATATATATACATTTTTGTAATCGAGCGCCGAATAGCGGTTGCACGCTCAAGCGCATTGCTCTCTCGTCTCTCTTTCTCTCGTTTCTCTCTCTCGCTCTTTCTTTTTTTTTTGGTTTCGCGTGGGAAGTTGTTTTTTTTGTTGTTGGGTCTACATAAAAAAAAATGAATTATTAATTTTTCCGGGTTAGGTATGATGAGTTCCGGCCGACGAATTTCGGCGGAACTCCGGGTATTAATATCATTTGCGTCCCTCCCCCAACTTTCTGTATCATCACGGTGTAAGCCAAGAGCGTTACGCAAGCCTCAAACGCCACGACCTTAGCACTTCTCCTTGAGAACGTTGCCAGCAAAAATCACCGTGGAGGCCTCTGCATGCGCTTCGTGAAATCTGCAGGTTGGCAGTAGCCAGCCTGTAACACAGGTTTGGATAGTGCATGACGTAACCCATTATTATTTTGTTCAGGAACACTAACGAGTTGGGTCGTTATATGGCGATTTTTTCACTAAATTTAATTTAGTGATGATTACGTCCATTCATACTTTCTTGTGGTTTAAATTACTTGTTTCACTTGACCAGGACTAGTCATACGCGGTTTCAGCCTGCAGATTTCACTAAGCGCACGCAGAGGCCTCCAGGGTGATTTTTGCCGGCTACATTCTCAGGGAAAAGTGGTATGGGTCATGGGGTTTGAGGCTTGCGTGGCTCCTGGCTTACACCGTGAGAACCAAGATTAAAAAAAAAACGAAAAACGCAAATAATAATAATACCCGAGTTCCGCCGAAATTTGTCGGCCGGAACCTGAGGAACGAACAGCAAAAAAATTAAAAAAATTATAACGGAGAGGTGCCTTGGTGCGCGCATCCATCCGAATTCAAACGGTGGTAAACAACGGTTTCGAATCCGGATGCGGGCACCAAGGGACCGCCAATCCTACGCCGACACAGGATTTCGAATTCCCCCCCTCATCATACCCAACCCGGAAATTTAATAATTCTTTTTTTTTATGTTTTAACAATTAAAAAGAAAAAACTTCCCACGAGAAGAAAGAAGAAAAAAATGAGAACGAGAGAGAGAGCGAGAGCAATGCGCATCAAGCGCGCGACATACGACCGTTATTCGCGCTCGATCACAATAATTTTTGGAATTTAAAAATTTTAAATATATAAGACAAATAAAATTAAAATTAAATAAATATGTATATAAAATGTACCTTAATAAAAAATTAAAAAAAAAAAATAATATAAAAAAAAATTCTGTTGCGGCCCCGGACCGTTGCGGCTTGATTGTGCCGTTACACGCTCTATCGTTGACTGGCCGCCAAAATATGTTGAGCGTTGTTTCGCCTTCGCACTCGAGCGTGTGCCTGGTTGGGCACTATTATGTTGCGGGGCCTCTCCCCGATATAAAAAAAAAAAACAAAACGAATAGCCGGTTGACTACCCATACGCTGCGGCAGATTAGGCCTTGACCGACCGCCAAAACCACTAACCCCAAAATAAAGGGCGTTGTCTCGCCCAAAATCTGCTAAAATTTGACCCGTTGGTGTTAAAATATTTTGATGAATCTCTCGCCTAATCCGGTTATGTCTGGATAGTATGGTATTACGTGTTTAATTGCCTCAAGAGCTCAAAATATACTGCCCAATGTGTTGTGGCACCCCGTAACAAGCGAATAAGCTGGTAAGTGTTTTCTAGCGTATATTTTGTTACGGGTGACACGAAGTCAAACCGCAGATTTCATCTAAATATGCAGAGGTCTCTCTCACGGTTTTGCCGACTACATCTTAGGGTTTTGGGTCATGGGGAAGTTGAGGATTGCATGCTCTTGGCCTACACCGTGTTATAGAACTGAATAAAAATAAAAGCAAACCAAAAAAATGGAAACTAAATGGAAATGCCATCAGAATACGTCGATCGAAATTAGAGGAACGTGAATAAATATAACAATAACCGTGTGTGTCTACCCAGGAACGACCGAAGGACAAATACAGTGTCTGCTGAAGAAACCCTCCCAAATGACCCGTGGGCCACGACAGGCCGAAGCAGCATAATAGGGTATAGGGGCTTTTCTCCCACAGACCTTCGCTCGGAGAGACCTCTAGTGCAACACTCCGACAGCTTGAGACTGCCAGACTACCACGAGGAGACCAAGAATCATACGAATGCCAAGAATCATACGCAGTGCTATTTTTTATTCCAATAAAACAAATATTTGTCCAACGGGAAAAATAAATCCAACGGAAAGGGTTAAACGTGTTCGAAGCGAAAGAAAAATAAATCGAGCTGAAAATGGTCGAAAGAGAAAACAACCGTTATTCGGCACTCCCAGATTACCCAGTATATGTTTTATACAAATTGAAAAAGTTGAAAAATAAAAAAAAGTGCATTTCACCGATGACCAAAATGAATGTTTAGCGTCCTTCCCTCCGTTAACCAAAATGAATGTTTAGCGGCATCTCGCCATAAACCGAAGAAGTTGAACGTCTTTCCGCCTTAATCCAAAACTGAATGGCCACGTAGTTAGCCATCCGTAATGAACGTAAGTAAAGTCTGTTGGGCGTTGGCTCGCCTTTAACAATATTTCGCCTCGATAGGCCGTCAAAACTTACTCTTTCGCCTCGATAGTACGTCAAAATTAGTAGGGCGTTGGCTCGCTAAAAACCGTAAAATACGGTTGAAGGTTAGACGTTGTTTCGCCGATAATCGTAAAGTATTGTTTACGAGTATCGGCGAAACAACGCCTATCCTTCAACGGTTTAAGGCGAGACAACGCCCAACCAAATTGTTTACGGTTGGCCAGTTGAGGCCAGCTCATTTTGTTTGCGGTTGCGGCGAAAGACGCCCAACATACAGGTGGCTAGCCGGCTATTTGTAAAATTTGTTTTCTATGGTTACGAAGGAGGGAAGCACACCGTTGCATTTTACGGTTTTTAGTGAGGCAACGCCTAATGTTGGGCGTTGTCTCGTAAAACCGTAGATACGTTGCCGTTGAAAGAAACTAAGCACCCAATGAAATGTGGTTATTATTAGTAATAAATACAAAACTCATTTTTATTTTAAAATTATGTATAACAATAAGTCACAATTATCACGTGAAAACGCCACAAAACACCCCCCCCCCAGAGAGATCGAAGATCTATGTAAAATCTAAGAATAGAAGTCCTGGGAACACGATCCGATCTTGTAGTGGATTTAGTACTTAACGAAAAATCAAGACGAACCTTTTTGCAAATTTTTTGTTCCTCAGTAAGTAATTTAGATCCGTCAGCCGAAATACTGATTTCTGGGTCGCGAGTCGGTAAAAGTAATCCAGTTTGTATAATTCGTGCGTTCGAACATGGTTTGAGTCGATCGATGGAAATTTTGACGTGTCGTCCGTTCAGATCCAAAGTATAAAATTTGTCTGTATGGTCGATTACCAAATACGGTCCAGTATATGGTGGTTGCAGTGATCTGCGTACTGCGTCCATCTGTAAGAAAAGGTAAGCAAGTAAGCAGATCTCTACTGATAAAAATTTTGTCCGTAGAATGTCGAGAAGCCGGTACAGGTCGAATTTCATCAAAATGTCGTCTTAAGTTCGTAATAAAGTCCGACTGTAAAATTTGAGCGTTCGTAGTATCTAAAAATGTTCCAGAAATTCGAGTTGTATATCCGTAAACCAGTTCAGCTGGAGTAGCTTTTAGTTCGTCATTGTAAGTCACGTTCGTAGTCCAAGTAGAATTGCAGGAAGAACACTAGTCCAATCAGATCGATCATAGCCCATAATGACAGATTTGATGACCCGATGCCATCTCTAGATCATACCATTACATTTTGGATTATAACTAGTTGTTCTCCTATACGTTCAAAATTGTGATTCGAATTGCATGCATTGGTTCGCGACAATGAACACTGGCACACCAAAACGAGCTATACAATGAGAGTAGACAGCGAAAGCAACAGTTGCAGCAGTAATATCTGGAACTGGAATCAGCTCGGCCCAGCGTGCGTATCTATCAATCAATGTAACGCAATACGGCTGATTATTAGAAACTGGTAAAGGACCAATGATATCGAGATGAATAATCGAAAAGCGTTGAGAAGTTAATTTATAATTACCCAGTGGAGATTTTGTATCTCGAGAAATTTTAGACTTTTGACAAGCTACACAACTTTGAGCCATTTTCTGGACGTCTTTTTTAATCGATGGCCAGATGACATTCTGAGTCAAAAGTTTGATGGAAACTTTGACGCCAGGATGAGACAGATTGTGAAAAGACTCGAAAACTTGTTTTCGGAAATTAACGGGAATGAATGGCCTAGGTGTAGTGGTAGAAATATTAAAAGAAACGGGAAATTTCTCAAATTTGAGAACAGAATTACTCCTTAAAATTTCTTGAAGTTCCTCGTCATTGGTCTGAGCATCTGCGATGATAGCACAATCAATACTTTCGGGAATAGAAATTTGATTAATGAATAAGCCGCGAGAAGTTCTCGAGCATAAGCACTGTATCTTTTTTGCGTATCACTGAGGTGCTATAAAGAAACCGAATGGCTGCCAAGTGTCCGATACAAACTGCTGGACAACCGCTCCGATCGCTATATTGGAAGCGTCAACCATGATGGCCAGAGGGGCTGATGATGATGGATGAATAAGTAAAGTCGCGTTCGTAAGTTTAATTTTACAGTTATCAAACGCTTTGATAGCCTCTGCAGACCATTGGATTGGAACTCTACTATTCTTAGTGTAACCTCTTAGGTAATCATTCAACAATTCCTGGTCAGCAGCAGTACCCGAAATGAATCGTCGATAAAAGTTAGTCATACTTTAAAAACGTTTCAGTTGTGTTACAGTCTATGGTCGTTCGAAATTGTTGATGACTTGAACCCGTTAATGCGACGGTAATATACCTTGTCCAGTTACAAAACGGCCTAAAAATATAATTCAATTTTTGCGAAAACGCATTTGTCCGAGATGTTCGTCATAATTTCGATAGGCAATGAGCACATCGTCCAAAAATACAAAACAGAAGTCAAGTCCGCGTAGTACTGAATCCATAAGACGTTGGAACGACTGTGCTGCATGCCTAAGGCCGAAAGTCATTCTACAAAATTCAAATAGTCCGAAAGGTGTCGAAATTGCTGTTTTCGGAATGTCCGTCACTTCAGTAGGAATTTGGTGGTAAGCCTGGATAAGGTCTACCGTTGTGAATATAATGTAGCCCTCGAGTCGTTGTGTAAAGTCTTGGATATGTGGAATCGGATACCAGTCAGCAATCGTGACTTTATTCATTGCCCGAAGGTCTCTACAAGATCTTCAACATCCATTTTTTGGGTACTAACTGGACTAGACCAAGGACTACTACTAGGTCGGCAAATCCCGAGTTTAATCATGTTTGGAATTCTGTCTTCGCAATGATAAATTTGTCCGGAGCTACATAGTCGTCGTGGTTTGCATGCAACCGGTAGTCCTTTCGTCTCAATTTTATGAGTCCCACTAGGCCTAGTATGGTCAATGTTAATGTTACCGTGAATGACTGTAAAAAATATTGATAATATGTTGAACACTCCTGGATCAATTGTTGACTTGTCGATTCTAGAAACAGTATTATCATCATAGGAGGAACAGGTACCATTTGAAAACAGAGAGGTTAACGGATCTATGAGCCCCTGTCTCTGTATAGCCATTAGCAGAACAGGTTTTCTCAAAAAATCCGCACCGATGATAGGCATCGACACGTTAGCAACTATGAATTCCCAGGAGAATTCGCGCAGTCCAATATCGGCGCAGTCCAATATCAAGTTTTAAAAATTTAGTCCCGTAAGCATTTACCGAAGAACCATTTGCAGCAAACAATCTGAATGATGGGTCAACCCTTGGATTCCGAACAAAACTTTATTATCGGAGTTGTTTAATTCGAACCTACAAATGGGCTTACATTTTAATGCCTTTGCGCCGGAATGATGATGATAAAAACAGGTGAAATTATTCTCAGCCGAAGGATCACCATAAAAAAGATTGAATGATTTTCGAAAATTTGGAGAGTTATTACGAGAATAATTATTGCCTGAATTTGACCGCAAAAAAATACGACCACGTGAATTGGATTTAGATCGTGATCTAGAATTTCGACTAAAAATTTCCGAAATCTCCGATAATAATGTTTTCTTAAATTACGAAAGTTCCGAAATCAATAGAAAAAGCTAAATTTGGACCGGAAGAACTAGATGCAGATGCCTCAATGGAGTTTGTTTGTGCCTGAGTCATCGTCTCATGCACGTTTCAACCCGTTCCGGGGAGACGTGATTTTCGAATGGTGAAGGCACCATTTGCACTGTCTGATGCAACATTTTGTTCCAAAGTTACATTTAATTTCATAAGACTGAATAATTGTGACGGCTTCTTGTCTCCAAGAGTCAAGACATACATCAGATTATTGAGCTTTGTCTTTTGATCTGATTCGCCAAGTACCCGAATTACTTCTGCCTTAAACGTTGAATAAGGAGTGTTACCCTTCGGGCTTGTTATAATACAGGCAAACGTGTCGTGTAGTCGTGCATCCAGAGCTCCTACCGCATGAGCATATTTCGTGGACTCAAACATAAGCTCTACCAATGCGAACTGCTGCTTAATAATCACAAATGTAAAGCATATTTTCCACAACCGATCTGGTAAAGGCATACCATCAGATACCCATCGAGCCAGCAGACATAGAGAAAGCTGCGATAATAACGCCATTCGGACTATTTGAGTTTCCGCGGATGGCCTTTGGTTTGTGCAACGCTGCCACGACAATATTTTCAAATTTGTGCAGCGATGTTCTAACATCACCCTTAATTTATAATTTATTAAACTGCGACGAAGTCTCGTTTCTATAGAACAAAACTTATCCCTGTTCCACATTTTACGTCCTTTGGCTACCAAAACGGTGCTTTGTAAAATCTAGACAAAGGGTTAGTATTTCATGTTTTTGATTGACAAATTGACTAGTAAGAAGCCAGAAACTTTAACGATTTACTTCGAAGAAACGCAGACGGCTTCCATACCTGGAATTGCAATTTTCTAATAGTAAAGGGCTACAATTGCTCAAAAAATACAAGTTCTTTGAAAAATTTAGAGTTTCTAACTAATTCAATTTGTCAATCAATCCCCTTGTTAGAACTCATGAGCCGATCCATCTTTCATGTCAGTACTATTGTAACGGATGGCTCACACCCACCCGCAGATTTCAAATAGGCACGCAGAGGCCTCACGCACGGTGATATTTTGCCGACTAGGTGTCAGGGTAATTGTGGGTGTGGGAAATAAAACAGGAAAAAAAACAGGAAAAATTTAATGATAACCGGGTGTGTCCCTCCGGTGACGACCGGATCTCTCTGAAAATAAAAAATATTTTATGGAGAAAAGCCGATAACAATGGCTTGAGATATACAAGACACTGCACAATGTAACACATTAAAAACGTACAGTCGTAAGTTTTTGTCACCACCAGGAATCGAACCTGGGACCCCCGAATTATATAGCAAGCGCTCTACTTACTAAGCTGTCGAGGGCGACTAAGAATGACAAGTACCCAGTCTGCTGAAGAGACACCCCCTCCCTCCGAACTACCCATCGACCCCATCTTTTAAACAGACCAGACCTATCTTCACCCAAAGTAACCTCCAGCTAATCCCCCCAATTCACACTTCTTGAGATTGCCGAAGTGCCACGGGACACCGTGTGGACTTTACAGTCGTACCCAAATGGACGACACATATTCTGGACTCGCTACTCCGACGCTGTGGATGTCCTGTCAAGGGGATGATGAGGAATGACAAGCCTAGCTGTAAATGGGAGACCGACATAAAATGCAAAACTCACTCCCACCATACCGGCCGAAAAAAATAATAAAAAATAAAACCAAACTAAATGAACGTGAAAAAAAATAAAATAAAATCAGAAAATGAGCGATTCAAAATTTCAAAGGCGAAACCATCGTGCAACCAACTCGTTCGTGCAACCACCTCTATCTTATGTGTGCTCGATCACAAATTTTGTTTAAGGATTGAGAAAAACTTGAAAATATGGATTTAAAATAAAAATGCAAAAAAAAATATATAAAATAAGAAAAAAAATAATTTAAAATTTGGTACCTTGAACCTAGGTAATATCACCCTGTAGGATTGGGCGTCTTCCAGCCTTTGGTACAAATTTGGCCTTAATAGAGCGCCATCGATAATTTGGGCGTCTTTCGGCCTAAATCCAAAAATGAATGGCCACGTCGTTAGCCATCTTTAATAATTCCAACGTGGCAGCACGTCTGCCCGTATTTATTTACCCGCAACTGGCCGCCGTAAAAACTGGTGGGCGTTGGCTCACCGTTATCGTATTTTGCCTCGATATGCTATATGAACATTGTTTCCACCTCGATAGATAGTCAAAATTTATTGTTTCCCCTCGAGGTCATACAAATTTCTTGTTCCGCCTTAATAGGCCGTCAAAATTAGTTGGGCGTTGTCTCGCAAAAAACCGTAAAATACAACGGTGTGCGTCCCTCCGCCTTAACCGTAGAAAACAAATTTTACAAATGGCTGGCTAGTCATCTGTACGTTGGGCGTCCGCCGAAACCGCAAAAAAATGAAGTGACCTCAACTGGCCACTCGTAAACAATTTGGTTGGGTGTTATCTCGCCTTAAACCGTTGAATGTTAGGGCGTTATCTCGCCTTAAACCGTTGAATGTTAGGTCGGTGAGACACCGAAACCCATAAACAATACTCGTTGGGCGTTGTCTCACCAAACCGTAGATATCATTTCCGTTGGAAAAAAAATAACCACCGAATGAAATATGGTTACCGTTAGTAATACGGTACCACATCGAAAATGAGTCACCCGATAAGATTAAATAAAAAATTAACAAAAACGTAATAATGCCAAGTCTTATGACGTCCAGCCACTTTTTATGGTTACACCAAACAACGAAACTCAAAATTAAATAACCCCGCATGGTCGTAACACTATAGGCGGATACTTCTACGAAAATCGGACCTGTAGCCGGATCCTCGAATTGGCTGGCAAACGGTAAAAATCTAGGACGCGAAAAGCGAACCGCGAAGGAGTTGGGAGTACCTAGGCCTCAGAACAGAATAAAAAATTAAAGATAATATAAAAAAAACAATTGTTGCCTAGATTTTCAAAGACCCGTTAAATGTTTGTGTAATTGAGACCCCATTGCGGTTATGTTTTGGTTTTTATTTTTTTCTCAAAATGTTGCCTAAATGTTGAGTATTTTTGCTTTGTTTAGGAAAGTTAGTAAAAAATTCCGATCCGTATTAAATGGGACTATAAACTTCAGTGGAACGAAATTCTTTATTGAAATTTCGTGTAATAACCGAATCAGGGACAGACAGACTATTTAACATTTTTATATGAAAGTCTATATGCTTCTGTTATTTTGAAATATCATTACGGCAAATTCTCACTTTAAACTATCTTTCGATTTTGTTACACATTTTTATTTTTATTTCAGAGAACATTTAGGGGAATAATTAACCAGTACCTATTTATAGGTATTTATTAAAATATTTAATAGGCATTAATTTTTCTATTATCCATCACACCAAAAATGCTATGATTATATTAACCATACCTTTTCAATATATTTTTAAATATTAACATTTTAATAAAGTAGAGCTTTCTTTGGAGATTAGGAGATATCATGACTTACGTAGTTAGAGAGACAGGTATTGATAGTCGAGAACCCAAAGGTCGCATCTACATCAAAATTTTCTCGAAGATCGTTTCCTCACATGTCACATCACTAATAAACATCAAAATCCTAAAATCCATATCAAAATATACCTATAATTAAATTATCAACATGTTTAAACGAATAAATTGTAAAATCCCTCACAAACATATAAATTCATATGTATTTAAAATACATATACGAATATACAATAGTGTCAAGAAGCAAATTTATTTTTATTTTATACAGGGGAAATATGAAAATCACAGCATCCTTTTATGAGGGTTTTCACCTGTCTGATTTATAAACATGATACCATAATTCTGTAAATAGAATAAAAAATGAAAATGGAAAAATTCGAAATGAGAATACCAAGAAAGCTTTTACCCATTTTATCAAAATATGTAGCGCATACATAAAATTTAATATTCATACCTGTATGTACGTATTGTACATATATTGTGTACCCAATTAAATAAAAAAATTTATAAATAGTAAGGTGAAGTTGCTGCTTAAACCACCAAAATCTACTGCATTTTTATAAATTTCCATAACTCATATCTACGAGTAGAAATCGCGCTGAACACTGAACAGTTACGACTGCAGAGCTAAATAAACCTTGAAACTAATATAAAATGCTGCACGGTACAGTGATGTTGCATACTTACATATGCATGCAGCGGGATGCACATTCGAAAAATTGAATTTAACAAAAAGAAATAAATTATTTTAGAAGCAAAACTGTATACAAAAGTCTGACATAAAAAAAAACTTAAAAGTTTTTCAATTTAATAAAAACTTTTGAGTGAAAATTTAGAGATTTTTTTGTACTTACTGCCAAAATAAATAAATTTACGTTATTTATTTGAAGAGTTTTATACGAAACAAAAAATTTGTGATCTGAATGGGAATTGAATATTATATGGAACTTGAAATACAATTTTCTTAATTTACATTATTTGTATACGCCTTCTACATTTTAAATACTCGAAATACGTCCCAAACCTAACCATCTCACTTTCATCATTAAAGTTCATTGATTGTTGTAAAAACAAAATGCAATGAGATGAAACCATTCATTTCGCTCTGGAAAATTAGAAATTCGAAAAATCTATAAAAATTGGGAAATTGTAAAATTTCTGTAAGAAATAAATTATTAGGAAAACATGCTCTAAGTATACGATTATCATTCACCAGTTATGTTAGTTTTAAGATAACATGATTGTTCCTATACGAAAATTGTAGCCAACTGAATGCGATGTAATAAAAATAAAAAATTAATTAAATTTTATTAATTCTATTTTTTTCTTAACTAACAAAAATTCTTGAATACTTTGGGACACGAGTTAGGCCATACTTGAATCATACTTGAATTTCTTCGTTCATTCACTCAAACAATTTTATTTCATTCATTCAACCACTCTTATATTGCTCCAAAATGACGATTTTTTCCTTATTAATTTTTTCACAACAGAATGTTTAACTTAAGTTTTTGGCTGAACAAAGAACGCGTGAAAGAGGTAATAACAATACAATAAAAATGAAAGAGATGGAAATTCAAGTTTTATAAATTAAAACACAAAAAAAATTAAAATAAAAAATTTTGGAAACGCACACTGAAATATACGCTTGTAAATAAAAAATGCAGAAGGAAAAAACCGCCATTTTGGAGCAATATGATTGGTTCAAAAAAATGTTTGAACGAACGAAGAATTAGAAGAATGAGCGGATGATACTTGGGTCATTGGATGAAGCATTTAATCAGTTATTAGACGCACTATCGATGCCTAAGTCAAGATCAATTGTAAAGCGTGTTAAGGATTTTTTGAGTTCCAAGGTAAATTTAATTTTCTTAAAAAAAAATTCATACGTGACCAACTTGGGGCCCGGGTTAGGGTATAGTATTTTGACTCGTTATCTATTAGACGCACTGTCAGAACCTTAGTGAATATCTCTAATAATGAGTGTTAATGGCCATTTTGAGTTCCAAGGTAAATTTAATTTTCTTGAAAGAAAAATTCGTGAACAGTTTGGAACCCCGGTTAGGGGATGGTATTTAGGGTTATCACATGACGGTTTAAGATCACTAGGGTAAGGAGTATTAATGGCCATTTTCTGTTTCAGAACCAATTTAAGTTTCTTTGAAAATAATATGTGTACAATTAAATCCCGGATTATGGGCGGGTATTTGGGTTCATTGGATCAGAAATTTAATCAGCCAATAGATGTACTATTTCAAACTGGTTCAGGATCTCTGGTAAGGAGTGTTAATTGTAATTTTCAGTTGTACAACAATTTTGAGCTTCTTGGACAGTAATTCGTGAACACTTTAGAACTCAGGATAAGACATGGAATTGGAGCTTATCGAATCACGATTTAATTAGCACATTACATATTACACATTGATAGTTATTTCTGTTTCAAGACAGTGCCTCTGTTGTCACTTCAGAGAATTCCGATTGCAAATACTACGCACGGTTGAAGAGGCTAAATTTAACGTTCTCGCAATTAGTTTAAATCCCAGGATAATACCTTTTTAATTTTTTTTTTGTAGATTTTTTCGGAATGTCCGCCACTGCTCTATTCCGCCCCATAATCAAACTCGAATTAAATATAAAATACGTTAGTTATATTGAAATAATAATAATATTTATTCATGTATCAATTACTCAATGAAAGAAAAATTCGGGTTGCGACGAAAAACGATGCAAACGACGCAACTGTAGTGTATAAAGTTTAAAGGTTTTAAATTATAACATCTCGCAAACTCTTCGCTAACTCACCATTCGTCACTCTATAGTGCAAACGTAGTAAATGCATCAGATATACATATACGCGCTAGACTGAAACAACACGACGAGCAGTCCAAACATAGAATTATATACTATAGAATGGGTGTAAAGATTTTATCCATATAAAATTTGATATTATCCATGTATCACAAGTCAGAGCAGAATGATTATATGAAAAGTGCATATGGTGGACTCATATCACCACGGAAAAAACCAAAAACTAACCAAACTGGTTTTTGTTTTTGTTCAAAGCGGCAGTAAAAGTTTTGTGCTCTTAAAAAATATTAAAAACTATTAACTAAAATAATTAAATATTATAAAATAGTTAGCGGATTATGTATTTGTGTATAGTAGTACATCAGTTTTTAATAAAAATGATTTAAATTAAGTGTCTAAATGCTGTCAAAACACGCTTAGAAAATTACAGAAAGCCATCGGTAATTTTGACAGGTGTTTATATAAAATTATGTGAAAAAGAAAGTGATTTGCGGTAAAAGTATCATTATTTTAATTTAGAAATCAGAAAAAACTAAATAAAATTTTTTGGTAGAGGTTTTTTCGCTTCTTCTTTTTGTACACATGTTTTATTACCAGCAGGTCGATTTTGGATTTCCTATAGGAACAGGAATTAGAAAAAAAATATTTTCAGAGTATTTTTGTCGCAAACATTTTTTTCTAACATACTATGGTAAACAGTTTGTGTAAATTTTTTCAAAAACAAAATTAAATTGGAAATATTTTAACAATCCAATTTCAGTACAGAAAGAATATTTCCTAAATTATAAAAATTTGGATGAAACATGATTTCGCAGTAGACCCGAAAATGATATTTTTGACAAAAACGCTAAGATTGCGGTCCAATTCGCGACTTATTTCAAATAAGTGTACTTATTCGACTTATTTAAAATGGCAAATTGAAATAAGTTATCTACTGGTCCAATCCAAATCGAGACTTATTTGAACATAACCTTACATTTCACAACGTAAAGTATACATATAAAAGGACCCCGCACAAATGTTATGGAAATTGGGTCCCGGTCAAATCGCTGAATTTTTGATATGTGATAGAGTTTATTATACTGGTCAGTTGTCTCAATGGTCACAAAGCTCAAAAATGGATGGTTTGTCCGGTACAGAGCTTTAAAGCTCCGAGTATCCTCCACGGATTTATGTATATGCGCAGTGTTTATAGACTTTTGAAATAGCCTATTTAATTTTTTTATTATCTAGGTTTATATTTTTGAGGTTGCTGAATTCAGATCTGTTGTTAGATTTTCAAAATTGACAGTTGGCAGCTGTCAAATAGCTGTCAATGTGCTATAATAAAGCCAAAAACTTGTTTTTTATGTTTTATCTTTCTTTTTGTTTACTTCGATAAGTTCAAAGATGATATCAAATCAATAACAATGACTATCGGCAGCTGTCATTTAGCTATCAACAGTTCTTTAAAGTCCGGTAATAAAGTCAAAAAATTATTTTTTGTTTATAACTTCAAGTTTTTTAGATAAGTGAATATAAATATGGTATAAAATTATGTAGTAATCAGCTTACAGCTGTCAACAAGCTGTTAACTAACTGTCAAAATGCAATAATAGAGCAAGTAACTTATTTTATGTGCTTAATTTTGTGGATAAGAAATCAAACATGATATAAGTTTATGACATCACGTTTGAACTCAGTGATCTAAGCAACTTAAAGCTTTTTAAAAAAAGTAACTTCGTCTGGCTGTGGGACAATTGTTAATAGTTCTTTTACGGGGCACACACATAGAGTCTAAATGTAAGAAATTTGAATTAAATAAATCAACAATCATATTTACATCAGAGCAACAATAAAGACTAGACTAATCAAATGAGAAAAAACAATTTACAAAATATTCATGATTAATTTCCCTATAATTGGACATAATAGAATAAGTCAACTTATCTCTAGTGCGACAACATTTATAAGAAGCACAAATTAAATCATGGTCCGATATTGAAGGAACAGAATATTGACCATAACTCTTAATATTATGTCGGTCAGGCTTAAAAACAACAATCAAGTCTAAAAGACTTTCTAACCTCGTAGCACTGAACGGCAAAAAATGCAAATGAAGTATGTTAAAACAATCAGTCAATAAATTATTATTTAGCATATTAAAGTTAAAATCACCCAAACAAAACACTTTTTCATACTCTTGTAATAAATCAGTAAGAATATCATAAATACTTGTAATGCCCCCCTCGAAGTGGGAGGTGGGATATAAAAAACAACAATAAGAAATTTACTAAACTTACCAAACAGGTCAAATGTCATAAATTCGACTTTACCATTTAAACCACATGATAACATTTTAACATTCATTCTACTCCACCGCCACGACCATTAATACGATCAGCCCTCAGAAATTTGTAATTATTAATTTGAAGAGAACTAGTTGAAATTTTGTTATTTAACCAGGTCTCTGACACAGCTAGAAAATCAAAATTAAATTTATGCAAAAGTATTATTATCTCATCTATAAATGCAACGTCAAACTACGTACATTCAGATGACCAAAAAATAAGCAATTATTATTAGAATGCGATTTATCAATTGGAATGGAATGATCAATAACATCTAAAGGAGATTTATCGAATTGAATCCCTATATCACAATTTGTGGTGGATGCTGTTTTACTAAACAACGATTACTTCTAGACTTATAAACAAATTTCTTCACTAGAATACCAGCCGGCCACGAGGATGCAATTAACAATTTATCCATATGAACTTTGGAAATAATTTGAAAGATGAATAATCTTGAATAAACCCATTGGAATTTTTTGGATTAAATCGATGGATTTTAGCATCACTTATATTAAAATGGTCCCGTAAGTACAGCTTCACATTATCTACATTCACATCAGGATGTAATCTTGAAATAAATACTTGTGAACGCGGCTCCACAGTACGTAAAGTACACTCCGTAGCGGCACCAACAATAACATCATTTTCCAACTCCAAATTATTTGTAACAGTTTCATCATTATCACTAATATTTTGACAATTAGTATTATTTTCATTATACAAACTTACACAAACAGGTAAATCCATAGCAATAGCCAAACTAAGTTTGTCAGAATACAGCAATTGCGAATTAGACCTTTCAAAACGAGCATCAGCTTTACCAACATTATTGATCGAACTAGTAGAGCCCAAGTCATTAATATTCTTATTTTCAATAGTAATGGCACCGTTATCCAAGTTTGCATGGCATTTTTCTATATCAGAAATAGATTTTTCTATGTTCTTGGAAATGACAGCTCAACAATTGTGACAAGTGACAGCTCAACAATTTTGCTTGTGATTGTGTTAAACATGTCACAACACATATCGCAAAGCCAATGCACATTCTTACTTCCACATATGAACGCATACGATGCTTTTTTTAAGCCCGCACAACGATAGTGAGCAACTTTTTTGCACAAACCAAAACAAATTAAAAAATTTTCACTCGCGTCTTTGTCGCATAAAGAACAATCATTTGGTGCCATTGTTTGTAAGGTGGTCACTTGAATTGTACACAGAATGACCCAGTATGCAATTATTCCACTGTGTGGAAAAAACTGCTCAAATGTCGTAAAAAATTCCGTACTACAAAATATCAATGATACAAAAATATTGATTTTGGAGAAACATAATTGTTTTTCTCTTTCTATTTCGCGGTAATATTATTTTCGTTTTATAAGTTTCGATTGTATATCTTTTACTTTCAGTTTCTTCTAACAAGTCGACGTGCACGGTTGCACTACATAATTAGTTTTTTTACTTTAAAGTGTTGTGTTTCATTATAATGTTTTTCGATTTGTTAAAGTAAATAATTTTAAATTTAAATATATAATAATAATTATTAACTTATTTAGTGATCGCGATGTGCAAATTTGAATTAAAAAGGTAATAGAGATCTGTCTCACAATGGCGTCGTCGCGAAATACATTTACGTAGTAAATTTTCAATGATTTTTTTTTCAAGATCTCGCTGGCGGATGCAATACAACGTGGCGGATGCAATACAAAGCTCAATTTATGAAAATTAAATATGTAAATAAATTTTCTATGTTTTTTGTACATAAATAAAAAATAATGTGAATAAAATATTAATATTTATTTTATTATAAATGGAAAATTTTGTTTTATTTCGGATAAGAATTATTATTTATTCCAATTGGAAAATATATACAAACACGTGCCTTTTGTTTCTGTGATTTTTTTCTCTTTTTAGTTGGGATTCACACCGACACCGGAATTTTTGTGACACTTTTCCTTGTAGGGGAGTACGAATTTCCGCGTGATACACATGGTTCTTTCCATAGAAGCAGTGTGGTTTTAGAACGCGAATGTAAATGGAATTCCGTCGGCATTGCATATTGGGGAATGAATGAAGAATTGTACACAGAATGTACACAGAAATGTTACAATATATACAATGATGAGGCAAAGGCCAAAACAAATAGTTAACACACACAAAAAAAAATCACAAACACGAAAGTTCACAAAATATACACATTAATATATACAACTATAACATATATTTAGAATTAAAGCACATATATTGAAAAATAATAAATTAATTAGCAAAATTTATTTGGAGAAATTTTTTTACGACGTATGACATAACATGCATAAAATAATCAAACTTAAATAATAAATTCATTATTAAAAAAATCATTTGTAAACTCTAAGAAAAATCAAAAAGGTTAAAAAAAATTCTGTTTAAAGGTTTAAGGGTTTCAAGGCTTAAAGTTTTAAAGCTTTAAACGTGTAAAGGTTTAAAAGTTTAAAGGTTTGATGGTTTAAAGGTTGAAAGGCTTAATGGTTTCAAGGCTTAAAGGTTTTAAGGCTTAAATGTTTAAGGGTTTTAAGGTTTAAAGGCTTAAAAGTTTGATGGTTTAAGGGTTTATGTGTTTAAAGGCTTAAAGGTTTAATTGACCAACCAAACATATTAAAATTAACAAACGTATTTCAAATTTTTACATATTTTAAAAAACTTTGTAAGTTTGGAAATTAAAATCAATAATTGCGATTCAGTAGGAGGAGACCAAAAAAAGGGAAATCATTAAATTTCCAAACAATATTGATTTAACCTATATTTTGGATACATCTACCTTTACATCAAACAGAAGAAAAACATCCGGAAAAAGACTACAGACAAAACAAAATATGAAAATTATATAATTGGACCACGTAAATAACAGGTATACAAAATCGTCGACTCTACTTCCTTCACGTATACAAATCGACGAAAATGGGCGCAAACAGAACAACACGATATTATGCACATTGTTCTATGCCATTTTATTCTGTTATCGTTATCATTACACTGTTGTTCGTTGTCGGTCGGTATGAATATTTAGTATAAAAAACTTAGTATATACCAGCAGCTTATATACAACACATTTTGATAGATAGCGAGTAGACAGCAACTGACAAGATATATTAAATGAAGTGAAACGAAATTTTCAATCAATTATTTTTATGTATCCAACAGCGAAGAAGGAAAACTTTTTATTGTATCATTTTATCTCTTTCGGAAAAATTTATCTCAATTTTCTTTCAAATATTTTTTTTTTGTGTAGTTTCGTTTGGTTTATTGATTTTATCATGTTCGTTTTGTTGAACGAGTTCTATATTCTGAAAGGATGAAACAGTAAAAAAAATTAAAGATTTTTTTTTTGCTTAAGAAATGGAAAATAAACTTTTTCCGTAAAAAACTTGAAAAGTATTATTACGTTGAGGAACGATATGAAAACGCAGGTGTAATATTAATAAATATTTTCGATTTTAAAGCTGAATTTTTTTTTTGCTTGATTAAAAAACGAAACCCACAGCTAGCGAGAAAACTTTGTATTTTCGTTAAGATTTTTCTTCGTAGTCTGCAGATAATTTTGAGCTTCGAGAAATGTTAATATTTCTATATTGTGATGAATTGTATTTTTTTTTAATTGCGATAAGACAGACAGACGATATCTTTCAACCATTCTCACTAAATAACGTATTGAATTTCATATTCAATACTTCTGAATAATTTTTAAAAATTGATCTGCCTCCAGTTTAAAATGAATTTTGTCGGAAATTAAAATTCCTGTTTACCTCATTCAAAAATATTTTTTTTTTAACTTTTCTTAAGATTCCATTAATTAAACGTCTAGTTTACAGTATAAAACCTATAGTGTTTAACGTTTTTGTTTTTAAACCTATGTTTTTAAGGAGAATATTAAATTTTTTAAATTCCAAAATTATATTTATCATCAGGACGTGCAAAAAATATTGAATAAAATTCCGACAAAAAGATTAATTATCAATATAAAAAATATTTATAAAAAAAAAAATAAAAATGTTGAAAAGTTTTTAAAATTTTTATAATTAATTTTTATTTTTAGCTAAATCATTGTTATTATACTCGAATTTTTTTTCGTGTGCTTGCAATTTTCCCGCAATAACAGTAATTATTATTATTGTTATCATTTTTATCGTAGCAATAATTATTATTAATTTTATTTTGATGATTTTTCCAACTTACCCATCAGAGCTCCCTTGCCACATTAGTACATTGTTTATATTCCATAATATGAGGCGAACTTGGGAAGGGGGGACTATTGCCTTCGATCCAGGATGGAAAAGCAATATATATGCTTTTTAATGGTGTGTCTGTGTATAAACAACAAAATATAAATTAAAATTGAAAATAATTACAACCAATTTTTATTTTATTCCTTTTTGTTAGATTTGTTTTTTGGAAAATGATAAATTATAATTAAAATTTCGTATATAAATTTTAATTTATATGTGTGTACTTTTCGAATACTCATTAAGGAAGAAAATGTGTGCTGAATATAAGAATAATGAGATAGTGTTTAAAAAATCAATATGGAGATCTGGGTGGAGGATGTAAATTGAGCCGTCTGTGTTTATTTCATGTAATATAATTCATATGTTGTGTATTGTTCGTGGATAGTTACTTAGCGATTTTTTGCCTCTCTGACGTCAACAATTTAGACAAAGTGTTGTCAACTTTGTCTAAATGATGTTACTAATAAATGTATACTAATTATTTTTTTAATTGGTCGATCACCGGAGTTGACCACCATATTTAACATTTTCGATTCTCTTTGACATTATAAAGAAAGTTTTGCTCTATTAAAACACTTGTAAAGCTATATTTAAGTTTTCGAAGCATTTTTTAAATTAAAAATTTGAAATAAATTTATAATTTAAAATTTTTTATGGTGATCTATCCAAACTAGGAAATAGAGCTACTGTAACGAATGGCTCTGGGCCATGTTCTACGGCCAGGGCCGCGCTGAAATATTTTAGCGCCTCGGGCGACTGAGTGAAATATACGCCTTTTTTAATTAAAAACTAATATGTTTATTTTGGTATTTCAAAAATATTGCAAACGCATTTTTTTATTACTTCTAAAATAACACTGGGTTAAATACATATACAAATCATTTATCAAATAAAATTAAATCGGTAAAACAACTTTTTGAATTTAATGTTTATTTAAAATCCTCTTTACGAATTTTAAGCTCGGCGAAATCTTCAACAAGTTCATTATAATCTAATGATGAACAAATATTGCTTTCTATTAACATCATTGCTAATCCTACTAAGCGTTTCTGTCTTGTTGACGACCTTAAATAATTTTTAATAATTTTAAGTTTGGAGAAACTCCGTTCTCTAGTAGCCACTCCTACTGGCAATGTTAGCATGATTTGCACTGCAATGCATAAATTAGGGAAAATTGTTATCATTTTGGTTTGATGTAAGTTGTTTAGAACTTGTTTAGGTTCCATTTGAGATGGCATCATTACCGTAAAACTAATGATTTCTTCATATAGTTCTGTGCAATCAATATCCATTTTATCTCCATCAGTTAATACTGCTTCTAAATCCTTACACATTTTTAAAATATCCCAACGGTTTTTATTTTCTAAATCAAATATATTGTGAAGAAATTTATATGTTGTGGTATGCGATTTCTTTGTTCCAACATGTCTGAAATTGAGTTAATGAAATTAAAGACATTAATTTTTAAATTACCTTGTGGGTCTAAGATTGGATGATCTTCGGATTCATAACCAAAATTCCTTTTCTTTTTTCTAGGGCGAACAGTTGAAATTGCAGGAAACTGATATTCAATTTCAATTGCTCCAGCAATTACTTTGGCTTCTTCGATTACTTTCAGGAAACATGAATCAGTTCGGTAAGTACTCAAAAAATCAAGCAGCTCTTCCAACGCGCTAAGACATGCGAACAGATTCAATTATGGATTTTGCATTAATTTCAAAACACTATTGACTTTCGATAGTATATCGTACCACAAAACGAGGGTACAAATAAACTTAAATGAAGAAATGCTTTTGGCTAAGGCTCCTTGTTCACATTTCGTGTGGCTGTCCCGATTAATATCTAAATGGATGCTTACTAGTCTAGTGCATCGTATATTTGTTCAAGCTGAAATCTTATAGGCTTTATGGCAGATATTCTGCTTTCTCACCTGGTTGGGCAAACTGGTTTTACAGTAAAGTTGGTCACATTCCGTTTTAGTACGTCCTATCGGCTTACTGAGGAGGAATAATTACATAAATTTTTTGGATGATACTAAAAATGTTTGCTATTTCCCCTGAATTAGAAGCTGCATCATTGTTAACTAAATTAAGAGAATGGCAGCCGCAAGGTATAAATACGGTGGTATAAATAAGATGCGGTTTTGTACTCCTGCACGTTTACCCTTCATATTGACACCATTATCATAACCTTGTCCCCTTAAGTTTACGACATCAATTTTGCTCTCTTGTAATTCATCAAGAATTATTTTTGTTAACCCTTCTCCAGATCACGCGGATAAAGCCTGATGCCCAACAGATCTTAGAATTCGTGTCATTTGCTCAACAAGGCTTTTATCTTTAGTGCAATTTACAATTATCGAATAATATTAACTCTTCTTGACTTTATTAACTACGTGCAATTTGATTTTATTGGGAATAAGTTTAATAAGTTCGTAATGGTATTTGGTGGCTCTTAAGGAAACACTTTGTAAATGATTTACAGTCGTTTGATCATATTTCGCAAGTAATTCGAATAATTTTAAAAAATTCCATTATTTTGAACATATAACTTTGACTTGTTCCCCGAATGGCTAACGACTGCGACGCAAGAAACTGCAATACAGAAATAATACGTTTCAATATTTCTTGCCATTTAAAAACATGCGCATTCAAAGCACGTTGTTGAGCAGCATCAATTGTATTATTAGTTTTTAAACGTGAATCAAACTCCTTCCATTCAATTGCATTTTCAAAATGTTGGCGAGAGGATTCATGTGATTTCAAGTCCCGCGACAAATGTGACCAGTCAGAATGACCACAAAAAACCGCATCTTGTTGCTTTGAATAAATTAACCATGCCTTAAAACTGTTTCTCCATTAGGTAATTGTCTACTATATAACGAAGGCGTAAACTCTCTGCCTTTACTTACAGGAAAATTATATTTTGCTATTTGGGTAAAACTGTTACGGATAAAATAAAATAAATGGTAATGTTCTCCTTAACGACCATTATAGCATATATGAAATTGTTTTTCATCAATTTTACCTTGATTATTTGGTGTCACATTTGCGACTTCTATTAATAATTGTGAATTTAGTTGAGATCTCGGTTTTTACAAATAAGAATTTATGCATTTGCCTACTTCTTGCGTTCATTTTTTTCGCTTCTCTTTCTGTTTTATATCCCCAACCAGATTTTTTATTATTTTTTTTTCTCCATATTTCTGTTCCTAAATTGGATACTGATAAAACATAATATATGAGTAAGTTTTAGTTTTAAATTATCTGCATATTTTTGTAGTTGCCATAATAAGTTACCAATAAGAATCGAATTGTTTCACAAATTTACACAAAAAATTAACTTTTCATAAATAAATTTCAATTCAATAAGAAAACTGCACTTTTGCTGAAATATTTTTTATATAAACGTAACAATTCACAAGTCTGTACGAAAAACACCTACGTATTTACTTATAAAATTGTAAACATCTACAAAAAATAACAGAACACTAATCCGTAGCACAATTACACTAATGCTAAAAATAATTTTTCATAACTATTTAACACGTTAATCGCCACGATAATTTCAATAAAATTTTCATCTGGGCCATGGTAATTTTTTTTACATAATTTAGATACTACTTCTCGAAAAAATTTAATGCCGTGCTGTAAAAAAAATTTTGTTTACCAAATTTTCCGGAAAACACTATTTTTTATGTCACACGTAAATGACTGACACGGCCATGCATAAAACTTCTTTTCTCTACAAGCCGTGTCAGTCAAATATGTTTGACTCGCCGGAAAAAAATATTTGAACAGAAATACCATATAATTTCTTTCCCCAGTTCCTCCTTCCCGGGGAGTTACCAGAATAGTGCCACTGGTAGGCTAAGCTTTTAAAAGATACAGCCAATTTATCGTTTGCGTCGGATATCAATAACTGACGTGGCCTTCTACTAAATCCAGTATGTCAGACATACATATATGTCTGACATGGCTCATGTGGATCTTCTTAGTGTCAGACACATATGACTGACGTGGCGACTAACGTGTTAAAAAAATATCACAATTATTTAAAAAATTATTTAAAATCGAATTATCCTTTAAGAAAAACAATTGTTAATTAAAATAAAAAAATGGCCGTGTTGGTACTTCTACGTAATGATCTTGTCAAAATTTTATTCGGTTTACCGGATTATTAGTTACATCATTTATCAAAAGGAAAAAAGGAAATATTATAAAGAGATAATATATGTATTATAGTGTTGCATCCATTCAAAAATAATGTAGAAATATTGTTAAGGAAAATAGAAAAAAAAATTGAAATTTTTTGTATTATTTTTGTTTTGGTATTGCCTTTCAATTTATACGTTAATATTTTTTTAAGTGTAAATAGAAATACATTAAGAAAATGCGCCTTACAAGATCTGCGCCTGGCGCATTCGCGCCTTTGCGCCATAGCACCGCACATCCCTGTCAATGCCACATCACTTTGGATGGTAGACCAAACGAGTGACGAAAGAACCTATTGTGCTGTAAGTTGAACTCGTATATATACAGCTATAGTTTCGAACTAAAAAATTAGGGTGAAGGGTCATTTTTGCCAAAAAACTGCAAAATGCCAAATCGGCCGGCCACGTTCGGCCAAATTGCTAACAAATTAGCACAAGACTTTTGGTTCATATTTTCAGTATTATTAGCCACAAACCTCACCTACAATATGACATCAACCGTTTGTCCCAGAATACTCGTGTATTTTAGATACTGACCTCCCTATTAGTTTGCAAAATTTCATTTTTTGGCTCAAATTCACCCTAATATCGGTCCGTTGCGGTTCATAATGAGAGAAAGAGAGAGAAACAGAATTTTTACCAGTGACCCTTTTTTCATAACAAAAAAAATGAAAAAACTGACGAATTGATGTGATCGAAAAAATCACCAAAAACATTGAACATATTTGACAGTCTCCTTGCATAAAATCGATATTTCTTTAATCTTTATGATGATTTCTTTAAAAAATAGACCTTATCTCCTCTCCCATCGCATGAAGATGGAATAACAAACTTCAATTGATTTTCTTCACTTATTCATGTATCGTCGTCATAAAAACGGTAAAGGCGGTTATCGATAAAAACGTAACGATACACTTCTTCAAACGTCAAGAGATTTAAACTGTTCGCGAATTATTCTTTTAAAACCGAATACAAATGATCACCGATTGTTAAAATTCTATCGGCCAAAAATCATTCGATCGATCGATTGGTTTAAATTCCCTACAACTACATCAAAATTGCTCCCTACTCGATCTGGTGTACCTGTTTCTAGGCCAGCAAAATTGTTACCTACCTTGGACTCCTTCGCTTTGAAATTGTCCGTAAAATCTTTACGCTTTTGTGGGCGCACCAAATTAAAAAGTTAATTTCAAAATGTGCACAAATCGAGAATAAAATCACGGTAAATTGAAAGTAAAAAATTGAAAAAAAGTCTATTTAAAAAATACCGAAATTAATTTAAATTAAAAAAAAAATGATGAAAACGGCCGAAAAATTAGAGATTTAATTTGAAAAACGACAGCGAAATCTCAAAACCAAATCGATACGCACCGACGTTCCTAGCTCACACACCACGTGTAAAAACGAAAAGAACACGAAAATGGCCGTCGCAGAGCAGTATGGTTGGCAAATTGTTTCCTTAACTTACCTTCTATCTCTCTGATTATTACAACTTTCGAAAGAACCATTCGTAGTTTGGGACGTGATTTAAAAAAATTTGATTCATGAAAAGGTGCTGGTCACCAATCTCAATCATTTGAAATTCACAATCAAGATTCTGATCGCGAGTGTCATAATTCGGACTTTGATGCTACTTTTAAAAACAGGTTCTTCCAGAGGGTAAAGAAAATAACGGCAAAATTTTAAATGACGGCAAAACGTTAGTGACGGTTATCAAATTTGAAAATATAAACAAGCGCTGGTTTTTAAATCGCAATCAGCGTTGTAAATCCAAGGAGGGAGGGCGAGACTAATATGGTTTCATCTTTGGATAATCATCGACGAAATTCTCCTTTTCTGTTAAAGAAAATGGTGAAGGTTTTGATAATATCCAGGATTTCATTATGAGGCTGGAAGAGCATGGCTATCAAGAAGATGTTACGAAAAGATAATTAGTCACGTAATGCGGAATTTTGTATCCGGAGTTGCTGCAAAATGGTATTATGTCTTTAAAATGAAAACGCTTCTTGGCGATAACTCAAATCAGCAATATTGGAAAGTCTAGTAGCATTGAGAGTGAGCGGGCACAACGACGATAGTATCCAGAAAAAATTTTAATGGCTTTATATTTGAGATAGAGGCATGATGTTTTGGAGGTCGGGTTGGATAATATGAATCCTGCTCTTAAGAATGTAATGCATAATAGGGATTTTGATGACATACAAAATCCAAAAATAGGTTTGGTCCAACTACGAGAGATTTGGTCCACTTGTTGGTCCACGAAAACTTATCGATGAAACATCGTTTCCCATAGTGATCTGGGCGATAACGAACATCGCGTCATCGCTATTGAACGACGCGATCATATTATCATATGCTGGAACTGTTAGGAAATTGGACATGTCTTTTCAAAATGTCCCACCGAGTAAACCCATATTTTCTTTTATTGTTGTGGTTTAGCTGGCAAAAGTGTTGATAACTGTTATCGATATCGGAAGAAATGAGAGCGTTCGGAAAAAACAATAAATCCCAAAAATCAACAATTGCATCAGAATTCAGCCATGATTATTGAGTATCTAACAATCCCGTCTCCGGTCAATAAGTGCTTATGAGACTTATCACTCATTATTGGAAAACGAAAAGGAGAATAAGCCACAAATGTTGTGTCTTAACGTATACTGAATTTAAGCAAAATGTTTCCTGTCCGTAATGTAAAATTTTCATCAAAGCTAAACTACAGCCTGGATTATTAGATAGTGAAGCAACTTTGAGTGTCTTGGGTAAAGAGAGCATGGAGCCAATAAAACATTTTGGATTTTGAATTACATTCAAAAATTAAATTCGATCATACAAACAGCTACTTTTCAGAAGTAAATCTGAACCCATCATTAACTTTTATATCGTCCCTTCTCTTCATTCTCCATGTGTAACTCCAAACATACTGACAAAGTGCATCCAACTTAAATAGCGATCAACGAGAAAAACTTAACCAGGTTGACGCAAAATCCCCATCGTTTGCTACCAGATGATTAGGTAGAATCCATTTAGCAAAACATCTAATCTACATCGTTTCTTTAGAATGATTTAAAAATGAGGCTGTGCGTGATTCAGGAAAAATCATTTAAATATCTTAGAAGAACGCGTATTTGATACCAATTATTGACGGCTTATTAGGACGACTCAAAGATGCTAAATATGTATATTACTTTTTACAATATTTGCCGAAGCCACTTGTCGGAACCCACTTACACTTAACAAGCACATTTTATTAAACAATGTTTTTTATTTCGCAAAAAAATAAATTTTTGAATATTTTAATTCAAAATGTTGTCCAAAAAGTTTAGAAAACTCTCGATCGATTTTGACTTGTTACCTGATGATGACCTAACAAGTCGGAATCGATGGAGTCGTTTTTTAAACTTTTTCGTCAAAATTTTTTAATTTAAATATTGATCTAAAAGACGCGCTCTGTCAGTTTCCCGGTTCCGAGAGCTCAAAAGAGAGTACAGCAATCCGGGTTTCAGGCCGTCGTCTCTATCAGTTCTTACGAAAATAGGGTGTTTGTCTATCTTGACGACCTACTCGTTTTCTCTGCGAAATTCGACGATCACCTGGAACTGTTGAAAACAATTGGTGATTTATTATCGAAAGATGGACTAACAATCAACGTCGAAAAAATTAATTTCGTGCTCAAGGAAACAAGGTGTTTGGAGTTTATAGTTGGTGAACATGGCCTGAAGACAGATCGATCGAAAGAAAAAACTATCCGCAACTTTTCTTGTCATACAACTGTGAAGCAAACGCGGCGATTTCTAGGAATGGCCAGTTATGCCGAAATTTCCGCTTCAATCACAAATTTACTGCGAAAAGGTGTACAATTTGGATGAACTGACGATGGGGTTTCAGACATGAAAGGATATTTTGTGTATTGGTTTCGACCTTCATAAACCTCTTTTTCTAAAGATTTCTCAGTATTTGACACCATTTTGAATAAATTACAATATAAACGTCTAAGGAATTTAAAACAGTTGACAAAAGCAATGTTAGGCTTATTAAAAGATTTTGTTGTTAACAGTTAATAACGCAATTAGTAAATAAGCGACTTCTAAAAACAGATTAATACGGAATTCGAATAAAATATTAAAACGTCGTAAAAATCACCAACACATCAAAATAAATGTGCAAAGTTGGTTCAATATACATTGGTTTTAAAAGATTATACGTAATGTATAAAAAATTTCCCAAAACTCAGCGTACTGTATAAAAATTTCCCAGATGTCTTAGAGAAACGGTGTATGCGACTAGTTGGATTTAGATAAGAGCTATCAAACGACACCACCAGCGTTACTATTCAAAAAAAATGTATCCATTATTTTAAAAAATGTGTCCAGATGTATCAATTTTTTTTTTTAATAAAAATCGTTTTTGTATTATTTAGGTCAGAAAAAATTCGTTCTGCGGCCTTGCTTTGCTTTGTTTACTGGATTACCTTAATCTTCCGCCAATCTTCTAGCCATTTTTTGCGCGCCCTTATCCTCCAAAGTGCAAGAGATAAAGTTTAATTGCAATGCATCTCATTGCTCAAGAATGCGATTCACAACCATCTCTAGAGATAGCCATCTTGTTTGGGAAAGGCCCAGGATTTTGTGCGGCTTCAGTGCAAAATATTCTTGAAATTCCTTCAATTCATTGCAACGTTTCGACCTATCTGCAAAAACATTAAAAATATTTCGCGCTAGTTATTCCACAGAAAATCGGCAACTGGCACATAAGTATAACGAGTGGCATTTGTAATTTATAAAAAAAAAGATCGGGGATTAATTCCTTAAATCTTGATTGAACGCCGGTAAGTTGGCCAGACATAACTGCGGCGTTATCCGATCCTAAGCCTATTATCTTTTATACGAGAATTTGCAATGCATTTGAATGGCTTAAAATACAACTAAAAATTGACATAACGTCAGATTTCGTCAGATTCAAAAGTCCTAAAAATCTATCCCTTGCTAAACATCTTTTTCTATTTCTAAAAACTCGAGCTACCGATGCTAATGATTTTGCTACACTGACATCCGTGGTTTCATCGATGATTATGCTAAATTTTTGACTTTTAAGTTCGTTGGCCACGTTTTGCCACTCTTTTTCACCCAAAACATTTTTTACTATATAATATGCCTTCGTTCGGCCACATTTTACATTCTGGGCTATTTCAGAATCAGGGCAACATATTTTTAATTTTTTTGCCTTAAACTTTTGCGGGATTTGCGAATAGTTCATTAATTGGCGTAATATTGCTTAAGATGTGATTTTATATTTGTTAATCTGGTGTCACATACCATTCATTACGGCATTTGATCCACGAGAAATACTCAATCCACTGGGAACGAAAGATTCTAATTTCTTTAGCCTTCTTAGCAGTGATTTCTTTATCGCTATCAGCACTTGACTCCGATAGATTAATTGCTGTATCTTTTGTTTTGACTACATTAGTTTCCGCCTATCTGCAAAATAATTTAAAAAAATCGATTCCGAACTTACTTTTGAAGTACTTGATCTGTATTTACTTACATAGAAGAACACCTCGAAGAGGATGTTAAGAAGCTTTGGGAAATAAACCAATAGATTACTTGAAATAATAATTGAACATTTTTTAAATTTTCGTAACATAACCTAAACCAATCATTATTTTTTCCCAATCTAGTAACAAACCTTAAATAAATGTAATTAAATGTGTTAGTAACAATTATCGTAGCAAAATTATTGTGTCATATTTACTTATCCATTATAAACGCAGGTGAATTTAAGGATATTCAAAAATTATGTTCACTATATTTCGCTTATGTTCGATCTCAACTGGAATACGCTGTAACGGTCTGGAATCCATACTATGCTGTGCATATAAAAGAATTGAAAGCATTCAAAAGAAGTTCCTGATTTTTTTGTTAAAGGAAAGTGACTGGGGTTACGACCACAACTTACCATTCGTATCCATTGATTTCCGTTTTTAAAAATGGATCAACTTTGAACAAAATGTATCTATTTTAGTTAGCTGTTTTTTGTTTTTTATGTATCCAGTATCCATTTATTACGTTTTTAAAATTATGGCTCCAAATGGATACAATTGTACCCAAGTGGTAACCTTGGACTCCACCTGTATATCAACACGATGACCAGAACCCATTTGTCGTTGACGATTAATAAGAAAATTTAATTAACTAAGGGGATGATAACCGTAACAAGAATTGGCCAAATCTAAGAGATGTCTAAGAGAAACGGTATATGTGGTTAGTTGGCTTAAGATAAAAGCTATCAAACTATACCACCCTTATAGCAATGCTATGGCTTGAAAATAGTTCTAGCCACATTTCTAGATGGCTTAAGGTAGGAGCTATCAAACGACACTACCATTACAATGACCCCAATCCATTTGTAGTTGACAATTTTTTTCTTCTTTTGCTTAAAAATATAACCAGTGGATACATTTAAAAAGCCTTGATCTAAAATATTTTTGGTTATTGCGAAATAATTTTATTTTAACGAGCTAGATAATAAATTTAAATAAAAATTAGTGAAATTCCTAGCCTTAGTTAATTTTCAGAAACTTGCTACGGAACGAATTTTTATCTTGAATCTTACAGTTTTTTGATACTTTATTAGTTATTATTGGATCAGTTTCAGTTAGATTGCAATCAGAAGAAATGATTCAAAATCTCAGCTAGGATAACTTCAGGCATGATGAAATTGGTTATTATTATTAAAAATATTTATTTTGGGGTTGAATGCTGGAATAACTACATAAACGTCGATTTATGGAATCCTGAATTTTTCCAAGATCCACAATACTTATCCCATCTAATTTCGTTTGCAGGAAAAGTAAAAATGATTCATTTTGACACATAAAATTGAAACACTGTATGTGTGCAGCAATGAAAACATTTCTCGTTGCATAAATGATTTTCTAATTTCAATATAATATGTACGAGTGTATGCAGAACCAGATACAATATTCGTTGCGTCGGAAATATAAATTCCATATTGTTAAAACTATTATTACTATGGACGTATGCTGTACAAACACATATGCACTAGAACATAACAACCTTTTCTGTTTTATAATATAAATGTTGTATGAAGTTGTTTTTCAATTTTCCCATTTCAGCTTTTCATGTAACATTGTACATCGTGTGTATACAACCCGATGAATATGCTCGAAACTAAACAGAAAAACTCTAAACTAAATAAAAAATTAAAATAGAAAATTGTTTATTTCAAAAACGAGCTTTCTTCCATCGTATCTACGTCTATATGTATATACAAAGTCTTTGTTGTTAATGTTTGGAAAAATAAAATGTCATTTATATATTTTCTTTTCAAATGTATGTGCTATACGTATACGAGTACTGCTGTGTTCCAGCAGGAACAGCAGCAGTAACAAAAAAAAAAGTTAACATTAAATTCTATTTTCTATTAAAATAATAATGATAGAAGAAAACCGTATATATAAAAAAAACGTCATGTATCTAATCGTTTTTATCGTATTTATTTTTTGTGTACAACATTTAGGTAACTGCTACATTTTAAAACCATGTAACAATCCCAAATAATCTTGAAGTATATGATTGATTTAATCCAGAAAACTGGTAACCCCCAAGAAAAAATTTTTACCACACAAATCCTAAATAATTTATCGCATTTAATTCTCAACCCTTTTTACTAATATTTTTTGTGGTGTTTTTTTCTCGTTACAGGACGGTTGACAGATTGTGGTCAATTACGGAGGATTTAAATATTCTGTATAAAGAAAATTGGACACGATTAGCAGCACAGGAAGTACAACATTTTCAGGTAAGCATTATTATTTCTTTATATGCTAGTATTTCATATCCGAACATTTACATTTTGAATGAGTGTTTCGGAAAGTTTTTGTAAGCTCAGCTCGGTAATAGAATTTTTTAGAAATATGACAAAATATTTTTCTTTCATATTATAATTGAAACGGAACAATAAATCGTGTTTAGAAGTTAAAACTTCAAATTGAATGGAATTGTTATACTACTGAAAATTCATAATCTTGAGTTTAGAACATTACGATCCTCTTACGCTCTTTGCTGCTTTGTATCAAAAAAGTTAGTGTTAATCCAGAAATTTGAAACATACACTAAACGAAAATTACAATACAAAAGTAAAAAACTCGGTTGAGATATTTAAAAAAAAATTCAACTAAAATGTGGTCGCCGAATGTGAATAATTTTGAGAGCGAAACCAATGTGCACCCCGGTCGCGCACACCACAACCGTTATTCGATGCCCGATTACAGATTATACATTAAAAAAATTAAAAAATAAAATAAAATTTAAAATTGCAAAAATATGAATTTAAATGAATTTACATTGTATAATAATAAAAATAATAAAAAAAAACTAAAAAAAATAAAAAAAATTGTACCTTCTGACCGCATTGAGACGACCTTGAGGGTTGCGGCGTCCGTTATGGCTGAAATAAGTTGGGACTCCTCCCGCATTTGACCGAAAATTTGAATGGCCTCAACTGGCCACCCGTAGGTTTCAGTGTTTCACAGATTGCCAAAAAACTGCGAATGGCCTCGTGATTAGCCACCCGCTATCGCCCGACGTCCTCCCGCCGAAATTAATATATATCTTGTTAGGCAACTGTAACCACACCTCGAAATAAAAAAAATTAGGCCATGCGAGGCTGTCTAAATATGTGGCGTGTTCCGTTTATCATGAAAATCATACACTAATTCAGTTTGTTTGTACTCAAGACTTAATTTAATTTATTCATCACCAGCACAAATTGATTAAATTATGGATGCAAACACATCGACCCTTTTGCCCAATCAAATACGTCTTTAACACAATATTCAATAAAATAGGGAAAACAATAAGCAATTACATCCGTTTTATTATTATAGAACAAACTCTGTTTATTACATTTAGAATTGGGCTCGTGCCCTTTCAATAAAAACAACTTTCTGGCTTTTCTTGCCAATTTTTATATCGAAAAATTACCATTTTTAATTCACATCCAGCTTTAAACCGCTTGCGTGCAAACATTTATTTTTTTTTATCAAAATTCAAAGGTAGACTAAAACAATTCTCTCATCCAAAAATCCAGAAGAATATTTTTCCGTTGATGCTTCCTGTTTTTTTTTTTTTTTGTGTGTGTGTCACTCCCCTACTCATTCTTACCGCGCATCAATCGTACGTATTTTAAAATTTAAACAAGAAACACACAAAAAAATACTCTTCTACATCTCACTGGTCATACACAAGCACAAGGTGCACATTGGTCTCGCTCTTAAAATTATTAGCCGTTTCCGCGATACTATAGATATGTGCAAAACGTGAACCAGAGTACAAAGCCCAATTCACACTCACAAAAAAAACCTTAGTGTCAAATGCTCGAGAACAGATGGCAATGCCATCAGTAAAAGGCATTGTTTATTCGGTGGTAACGAAATTAAAAACGCACAACTGACGTAACAACTTCTATTGTTTGATTTGTTGTTCAACACAAATATTATTGAACGGGAGCTCTCTGTATTTTCTTGTATAATATATTTAGTATCATTAAGGGGCTAGTTTGCTTTTCATCAATTTATGAATGAAAATTTATAAAAATTGTATTTTTTTGATAAACACAAATTTCGGCAGTTAAGCCACCTTTGGAAAGTGTAACATTGGGCTTAGCTTATCTCTGAGTTTTTCGAGAATTCGGGTTTCATTTTTTCGTCTTTAAGGCGAAACTTGATACTTTGTTTTCCTACTTTTCGGCTCCTGGACTACCACTAATTTTTACCCGTGAGCAATAATTAGCCTAAATTTGGCCGATTGAGCAAATTGTATTTAAGATTTTAAGTTTGAAAGTTTGCCTGCAACAGTTGCCTAATACGTTGGTTCGGCTACGATTTCACTCACTTCTCTGTTGCAGGAATATTTTTTTGTTTTTTTTGTTGTCTGCGAACAGATAGTAGCTGCTGGGAGCTAAATACGGTGTATAGAGAAGCAATTCCAACTTTGATTCGCGCTATTTTGCCATAGTAGCCAAACATTGGATTGGTGAAGAACAATTTTTTCTTTTGCATTTGAGGTGGTCCTTCGCAATTTTTGCTTCAACGCACTAATGCCATGTAATATTCGCTGTTGAAGATCTTTCCATGATCGTGATAGGCGACGATAAACCACGGAGGCTAAACCCTAACTAACCGACGTTTTAATCGTGTTGTGCCAGAAATTTAACGAACGCTACACATTGTTTACTTCCATTGATTCAACGACGGCAATTTTAATATCGATACCGGATGCGCATGCAATTTAATAACACTAATAATGATACTTGAATACACGCCGGACACGCGTTCATTAAAGTGTCGATATTAACTGAACACGAATTCTATATGCCTCGTTACAAATGTGGGGACGACCCACACCCGAAGATACGTCTCATGAAGCAAGGTTTAAATTTCCCTAACTTCAAAATGAATTGGAACACAAAATAATTGAGTAAGTACTCATTTGTGGTTGGTACCCCTTAGGTGACTATGATTTGTGACTGTCAGGAACTGATTTCCCACAGAGACGTTTCAGACCACAAACATCGTTTCCCACTTTGGTATCGATTATAGCAGATAAAAACGTAGCCACAAGCAGGAACTAATGATCTGACTAATACAGGTTGTTCATTAGCCAATATTCGTCTGCCGCTTTATTGTGGGCTATATTAAGGTAGTGTTTAACTTCGTTTCAAGCAGCATTTAGTCGATTAGGTTATGCATTAACATAAACGTCATTGGCTTTCATGCAACCATAACTTACGCAGACAATACTCGGAGCTATGTATGGTGTGGTGATCACTTTATAGAAGTGTGAATCGTATTGTGCAGAACCACTATGATCTCCTGAAAATGAATGACTCATTCATTATCTCCATGATATTTCTAAGTATCAACGAAGAGCTGCTCACAACGTTCGACTCACTCGACCGGTGTACGAACAAGGGATATTCCATATTTGCACATCAAATTCTGAAACATTTTTGTAGTAAACTGTTTGCAGTTGTCCGCTGTAAATATTTTAGGCAAGCAAAACATCAAGAAAATATCGTTTTCTAAGATTAAACACAACAAGGTGGCAGATGCTTCTCGTAAAGATCTCGCAAATTCGAACTTAGAAAAATTATCGAAAACTATGGCAATGTAATAATTTATGCGTTTTGGCCCACAATACTATTTAACGGGTATTGTTCAGAATACACTGACGCTAGACATGCTATCTAAAAGACCTATATAGTACCTACAGCAAATATTGTCGGAATTTGCCACCATTGTAGCTGGCCACATTTTCCCGACTGGCTCTAAGTAACATCGTTTTCGAAAGCCACTACTTCCCAGACAACTCCTTAGCTCTTGATCATGTTTTTCGAATATTGCGAATACTTAGGAGTAATCGAACCTTTTAACCCCCAACGGTAACAGAAAATTTCACTTGGAGATACTGGTGAAGTAACGATTGTGCTCAATGTCAGAACAATTATAACAAATTGGATTAGTCATGAAGTTATCAGACGGAGAATTGCGACTTTATACTATAGTGTTGAAACGAACTGGGTGTTAATTCCGATTACTGCAAGTACCTTTCAAAGCAGATATTGAATCGCAAACATCGGTTTATGACTTCGAGCTGCACTGAACCTTAGCCGACAGTCAAATGATACAGAAGCGCAGGTTTTATTTTAGAAATCAGTAGTTGAATACATTTCTTGTGTTGATAGGGAGAACGGAACTGTAATGTGAATGACCAAATGTCGTGATAGAAATCTATGAAGCTTTTGAAGGCTGCTTTCTGGCTTCGGAGTTTTCGCAGCTGTTAACTGTACCAATTAAGTCACCATGACCATCAACAGAAGATTTAGTTCCGAGCTTGTTGTCAATACCGCTTTGGAAGCAATATGCTCTTTGGATCGATCTATCTTAGCTCATTATCAGTGGCAAGTGGATTTTTAGGTTCAGTCCTCACGTGATGAGCAAAAAATTAATACTTTAAATAAGTTTCAAGGTATTATGCATTTCCAAATTTTCAAGAATTTTTTTTTTAAATTTGTTGAAAGTAGACAAATTTTAAAGTTTGAGGGTAGAGTTAAATATCTTAACATTATTATGGCACCATCTAGCTTTAGACATAAATGGCCGTCATGTGAAAAAAATATACGTAGTGCGTGACTCTGTTGTCTATTTCTTAAACAGAAAGCATACGTATTGTATCATGGACTCAAACCCCATATTTTGTTGTTTATTTCTTCGCAGCCCCTTGGCCTAGGGTATTCAGAGGAATTCCGCTGTCTCTCTGTGTACACCCAAAAAGCACCTAGGCGTCTAGGCCGCCAAGCTGGGGTGGTGCAAAATGCAACCGGGGATCACTTGCAAGGGTAAATGTAAAGCAAATACGGAATAATATACCCCACGTGGTACAGCAGCAGAGATGCTGCCAAATCAACACTCTTCGGAGGCAGACCCAACAGATGCTGGAGTGGGTCAATCATTGTTTAACCCATTTAGATGAAGCACTAAATTGTGAACAAGTAAGAGAAATTAAAAATTTACAACGAAATTGAAAGAAAAATTTTCAATTTTAAGGAAAGTTAATGAATATCTCAAAAAATTAGTTGACACACTTGCAGCACTCGAGATGACATTTAACCCTGACATCGATGATGACATTACTCCGTTCCATACAGATGAAGAAAAATTAGAAAGAGAGACAAATTGTGGTTTAAACCATAGTAAAAGACCAAGTAATAAAAGGAAAGTTCAACACCCACCGGGAGTGGCAGAAACTTTACCATCAACTTCAAAAGAGGTATCTAGCTAGATAAGCGTCAAGAAATAACCAGCTAAAGCAAAAGAGAAATCACCTCCACCAATAAATGTCGTCGGAATATCAAATGTCTCCATTATACAATCTATTGTGAAATCGACACGTGGAAAATTAATATTTCAGACTCTGAAACCTATTGAGGTTTGGCTACAAAGCTTAATTCCGCGAGGCATCAATCGTAAGTAAACACGAGGATAAAAATGATTGCCCAATCAAAGTTATGGCTTCAGTTCTTCACCCAACCTGCGAAAAAATGAAATTTTTGAGGATTTCAAGCAAAATGGTTATCATTAAACAAAAAATGCTGTAAACTGAGTGGCGCATGAGTTGACTGAGAGGCAGATGGAAAATCGAGGAGCCATTTGCGCTGCATGCTTACAGCTTTTAGGCTGTACAAAGAAAACCAATATCTATATCATCCGGACATTCCAAGGCAAAGTCCTACGTGGAATAGTAAATGTACCGTGGTGCATAAGAAATAACAACCTCCATAGAGATCCAAAGCTGGATTTCGTCAGAGAAAGAACAATTGAAAGAACAAACGCGCAATAAAAAATTTACAAATACGTCGTTATGTTTGATGAGTCAAACCCAGTAAGACGAATGCGATGGGAGAGACCAGCGGATCTACTAGATCTATTTTGGATCGACTAAAAATATAATAAAATTGTAATGAGGACTAGCCAATGGGATACAACCCTCCAAACGATAATATAAATTATGGAAGATAAATTACTAGTTGAAATGTAAATCAGTTGTAATAAATAAATATAAAAAAAATCTTCGCAGTGCCAATTTCATAAATGTGGACAATATTCCAATCGTCAGCTTATATACATTTAAATTGAGCCAAAATCTTACATTATTTAATGTAGGGGAGTAGCAGCTTTATAATTAAAAATTTTATTAAACAAGTCAAACAAAATTTTCATTTCAGCATATTATACGACTTGAATTGATTAATTGATTGGACTGTAGGACCAAGTGCTAGCCAAGCGGAGGAAGAATAAAGGCTTAATAGGTTTAATGGATAATGATGGTATTGGTCTTCAACAATTGCTTCTCTAAATCAGCAGCAACCTGAATAAAAATATTATCACGTACATCTGTAAATTTCCTGAAATTTAATTCTAAATTAACATTATTAATCCTTCTGCCATTCCACAACTTAGAATAGAATTTCCTGAAAAAATAGATATTTAAATTATATTAAAAATTACTATAAATTCCATTAGACACAGGAGATATTATGCCATGCTCAATGCGAGCTTTACCATTCTTCAACCAATTACTGTCGAATATGGTATGCAGAATTGGATTGGCACTCAATGGAACCAGGCTATGTCTCAACAAATGATGGTCAGTTTCGGTGTGTAAAGCCGAATTTGACGAAATTTTGGGATTCGGCTATAATGAATGAATAACTTTCCAATTTAGTTTGCAGAACTGTACTAGGATTCTAATAAAAAAAGGTCAACTTTTATTGAGATTTTAGCGTGTCTTTTTGATGAAGTTCTACAATTCGAACATTCTGAATGTAACTTGGCCATGTCCCAAAAAAATTGTCAAATCATGTATACAGGAGTGGGATTTAAAAGTGGATTTTAAAGGACTTCTGGAATTCAGCCGGGGTGACCCAACAGAAATCCTGGATGAAGTTCCGAATTTTCTACAAACTAAATTTGAAAATAATCGGTCAAGGAACTATAAAGTTCCTCCATTCATCCAGTCAAATGACCCAGTCAAATTCAGGTTCTCCAAAACTAAAATTTGCTAGAATTCCAATTCAATCCAATTCGTACCCAAACATTATTGTATGCATCTTCCGCAGTATACTGTCTAGAAACAGATTACTGAGACCCTTCCGCACATCTGAATCAATCAAAAAAGGTTAAGGTTTACGTGAGGTGACGACACAAACGGATGAAATAATTGGTGCATGGGCAAGTCGTTGAATCGGATCTTGAACTCAAATCAATCGATATTCGTGTCGGAGGTTCTTATGCAATTGCTAACTCGTCATTACAAACGAAAATAAAAATTAAAATCCATTTCCCTTTACCATGCCTTAACACATATGAGGTCTCACCCCACTAAACCGCTCCATAAAAAAATATATTTTATTACAAATTTTCACCGTGCAGTATAAAACGACTTGAATTGAGTATTAAAACATCATTTAAATTAGTTGGAAAAACTCTTAACTATTTTTCATAAAGCATTCGATTTAATTAACAATGCAATTTTCAATTCACAATTATTCGTTGTCATCGTATATCAGCTTGAAGTTCAGACGACAAACTTATTATTTTACATTTCTGTATAAACACAATTGATCCGACTAATTACGGTGAATATATATGCTATAAGCAATAAAAACATAGCGCTTTGTGCAAAAGCACAATAAAAGCATTTTTATTTATTGTGCTTAATCGGTTCCAATTACAAGGAAAGTAAGCAAACTGTCTACTATTACACTTCAACTTTAAATAATTGTTTTTCCTGTTATCTCTTCAAGTGTAAAATTTGCTTTATTTATTATTTTGAAATGCAATCAACCATAAAAATAATTAAATAAGGAAAATATACAAATTGGTAAATATTTACTTTGGCAAAATTATTTCATATTTCATGTATTATTATTATGATAAATGGGGATAAGGGTAGAGAAGAGTTTTATTATATAAATTAGATAACACAACATGTTAGGCGACATGTATAAAAATATTTTATCGAGTAACAGAAAAAAAAAAAGCTTTTCACTTAACAAATCTGCCAACACCAAACGGGTGAGAGATTTAATTTTAAAGCACAAATTTGTTTTCTTCCGCTTGTACCGAAGTTTTTGTTTAATTGGGTTTCGAAATTATTTATGTACCCTCTTGACGTACTTTATTCGACACAGTTCATGGGTTTTGTTTACCTCATATACATTTTAGATTATTTTTAATTAATTAGCTGATTTAATATTTATAAGCGTTGAATTAAAATTTTCTGGAAATTTGTTGAAATTGTGTTTTCTCTTATTATGTAAGTACAAAAAGGCATTTTATAACTTTACGTTAAAACTAAATTAATTTTCAATAAACACGCATCTTCCAATCCACTTACTTGAAATCCTTCTGTCGAGCTCATATATTTTATTATTAGAATAAAAAGCTCTATTTAATGTTGCGCCCCAGTTAATTTTGTTTTGTATTTGGTTGGCGACCAAATTTTTGGAATCAGTTTTGAGTTACTTTTCTAAACCCAATTTTATTAAAACATTACCCAGACATCTCTGTCTATAAAACTTGAAAGTGATTGAGCAAGAAGTTTAAAATATTGCAATGTATTTTTTTTTTTGAAAATATCTATTTTATATCGTTTATCGTTCCAAAAACGGAATTATATCATCAAAATACTTATAATACTTACCCTACTACCATTTTCGGATGTCTGTGAAGTTAGCCCGGAAAATATCCCGAAGAAATGAGATAACATCAATACGAATATCGGGAAGTTTTTCAGTGTCATCGCGAAAAAATTACTATTTAAAAAAAATTTAAATTTTTATTTAAATAAAAAGCAATGAAATTCCTAACCCAGAGTTAATTTTCGAGAACTTGGCAAGGAACGATTTTCTTCTAATTGGCTTAAAAAAATCTAACTTTTAACTCAAAACCATGTAGGGTTTGCACTTCAAATTCAAGATTTTGCAAATGATATTCAATTTTTTTTTATTTCATTCTCAACTTTACAAGTCAACTTCAATTTTTTACAATTCAACCTCAACTTTTTATACTTCATTGTCAATTTTTTCTAAATCAACCTCAATTTTTTGCGAAGCAAATTCGTGTTTTTTCAAAACTAACTTTTAATCCTAATGTGAGTGACGTGGGTACCCGGGTACCTTTTGCAAATTTCGACGTCTATTTTTGTATGTTTTACTCCCAATAAAAACTTCAAATTTTATGAGAACTTCTAGTTCAATTGGTATAGATTACGATCATTCTTAAAAATGAGAAATATTACAACTTGGACGAACGTGGAAAAAATAAGTTAATCACTCAAATTAAGATATTTTCTTCACTCACATGACGGTTAAATGCAGAGCAAATTCAAATATTTTTTGAGTAATTGTGAAAAGCTTTATAAAATTACAATTTTTTATTTAATAAAGCTCTGTTTTGTTTATAGGATGAAATAATCTAGCCTGCGAACTTGTTCAAAATTTTAACAAGTACCGAAAATTCAGTTTTCGAAGTTTGTTCATCAACAACGTTGAAATCTTCCAAAAGCATTTTTAATGAACGTTTATTTTGGAAAAATAATGCTGAAATTTTTGATGCAACACTCTAAACTATGTAATTTCAAATTTTCTTTACAAACACATTTAAACAAGTTCTTGTTTCTACAAAAAAAAACAAAATTGTGTTAGATTAATATGTAAATGTTTTTGCGTTAACTCGACATAAATAACTTAACTTTAAAATATTCTTTTCCTGAATATTGAGCTAACCCTTCAAATCGAAAATTCAAACGAAGCATCTATTTTTTTATATAATAAAAAAATCTTCTAAAAGAATATTAAAATACGCGATTGGTATGAAAAAGTACAGAAAGCTTCCGCTCTGGAGCTTTCCATCATGGGAAAAATGGCGAAATCTAAGGCTCTTATATTTAGGAGGCTCTGATACAACTCGTATTTGAACTAAAATTACATTTCAATTTGGCACCATAAAAGGATAAATTTGTCGGATTAATTCTTTTTTGGTTTTGAGATAGCCACATGTCTTACTTTAGAAATATTAGTTCCTTCGTGCCAAATTTAGATCTCTTATTTTTCTAAAAGTAACGCATGAGTGAGGCGATTTTAAAACCACCTAGCATAAATCCGACAAATTTATGCTTTGAACGTACCAAATTAAAGTGTAATTTTCGTTCAAAAAAGAATTGAATGGATATATCTGGCCCAGGGCCCAATTTGCCAAAGCTGCCACGAAACAATTTTTTTTTAAATTTTTTCTAAAAGTAAGGCACGAGTGTGATCTTAATAGGCTTAATCCGACTAGTTTATACCTTTAACATGCACCTTTATCATGCACCTTTATATATACCTTTATCATTTAAGCAAATTCTGGGGTGGGTTGATGTCACAAGAGCAAATGAGGTTTTTATTGGTTAGTGTGGCCTTATGAGTTTTTTTATTTTTTGAGATATAATCGTGGGATAACTTCACATACGTCCCAAAGTTCATTTTCAGGAACTTGCGAAGAAACGATTTTCTTCTGATATGACCCAAAATAAACACGTTTTTATCTCAAAATCGGATAGCCCTGATCCGAGACAATTTTAGTTTTACTGAGCGGGTCGAAAATTTAATCAAAAATCAATCAAATTTATAGCCCAGTGTTCATTTTCAGGAACGTATGCCACAAAAGGAATTTCTTTTAATTTTGCTTAAAATTGGTTACTAGCGCTTTCATCTCAAAATAACGTAAGCCTGATCCGGAACTTTTTTAGTGTTGGCGAAATCATTTTAGCTGCCAAGAAACGATTTTGTTCTAATTTTATTTAAAATTTTCTACTAGTGCAAATATTTTAAAATAATGTGTGTCAGTCACGCCAACCAGGAGATCAAACAGCAGCTGGAAACTTATAAATCCAGAAATATACGATTTTTTGGAAAAAACCTTTCAAACACAGCCGAAACCATACCCTTTACAGCCAAACTAAGTATGGCACAATTAGCATTGTGCATCATTGTGCACTATTTAATTGTTCAGCCGGAAACTTATAAATTCAGATTATATAATTTTTTGGTGGATTCTTATAATTTAAGCCGGAAACGATGATATGGTTATATACATCCAAACTGATTATGGCACAATTATCACAAAGAATTGTGTATCATTGTGCATTTTATTCTGCTTCAGCCGAAATCATATAATTCCAGCCGGAACCTTATAATTTCAACCAAAACCTGATAAAGCCAGCCAGAACCATAGTACAGACAAACCAACTATGGCGCAAGTAGCACGATGCATTGTGCACTATATAATTTTTCAGCCGGAACTTTATAAATCAAAAAATATACGATTTTTCGGTAAAGTACCTTACAAATTCAGCCGAAACCATACCCTTTGCAGCCAAACTAACTATGGCACAAATAGCACGATGCATTGTGCATTATTAAGCACTATACATTTTTTCAGCCGGAACCGTATAAATCCAGTAATACACGATTTTCAGGAAAACAAACCTTACAATTTCAGCAGGAACCTACATCCAAACTATAACTATGGAACAAGTAGGACGATGCATTGTGTATCATTGTACACTATGTGCTTTTTTAGTCGGAACCTTATAATTCCGGCTAGAACCTGCTAAATCCTTATATTACTAGTTACATATATTCAGTAAAACTAGTTATATCACAAGTAGCACAATGGATTGTGCATCATTGTGGACTCTATTATTTTTAGCCGGAACCTTATAATTTCACACGGAACCTGCTAAAGCCAGCCAGAACCATACTACTGCCAAACCAATTATGGTATAAGAAGCACGATCTATTGTGCATCATTGTGCACTTATTGTTGCTTCAGCCGAAAGCTTATAAAACAAGCCGGAACCTGTTAAAGCCATCAAGAATCATACTACAGCCAAACCAACGATGGCATAAGAAGCACGACTTATTATGCATTATTGAGCACTAATCGTTTTTTAGTCGGAACCTTATAAATCCTTCCGGAATCTAATAAAGCCAGCCAGAAGCAGATCCTCTTCAGCCAAACTAACTATGGCACAGTCGAAACAAAATGTTGACAAAAATAATTTTGGCGCTTGCACAAGAGTTGCAATGCAATTTGGATGATAGTGCAACATATGAGGTTTCCGGAATGGTCGGAACGTTATGCACTACAATGCTAACCCAACCAGAACCAGCTAGGCGAGCCGCAACCATATGAAGTCGGTGTGAACAATTCGGAGCAATAAACAATAAGCATGGTTGATGGTCATTGTGAAATTTCAACAGGAATTATTTGGGCAGATTATAAATCCAGAACCGCTAACAGTGTTAACTAAATAAAAAGTTTAAACAAAAACAACAAACAAAATATAACTGAAATCGTTTATTTCGCGGAAATAACGTTTTATTTTCTAATAATTTATTGATTATATTTTATATTTCATCGTTTAGAGAAGAACTTTGTTTGATTTGGGTTCCTCTACATAGAAAATAACATGTAGGCAAGCAATTTTCGTGAAGTGTTGTAGTATGGTTCTGGATGGCTTTAGCAGTATCTGGCCGGAATTATAAGGTTCCAACTGGAAAAGCATATATTACACAATTATGCACTGCTACTTATGCCATAGTTAGTTTGGCTGTAGGTTCCGACTGAAATTGTAAGGTTTTTGCGAAAACTCGTATAATGCTGGATTTATAAGGTTCCAGCTGAAAAAATATATAGTGCTCGATAACGCACAATGCATCGTGCTACTAGTGCCATACTTGGTTTGAATGTAGTATGGTTCTGGGTGGCTTTATCGGTTTCTGGCTCATTTAGTGCACAATAATGTACAATGCATTATGCTACTTGTGCCATAGTTCTTTGGTTCCGGCTGATATGGTTCCGGCTGGCGCGACGGACACAATTGTGTAGCCCTATTCTGAGACATTTTTAGTTTTGGCGAAATCATTTACAGTTTATCGAGCGAAAGAACGATTTTCTTCTAATATAGCTTAAAACTCATTTCTTTTTAGTTTTGGTGAAATCAATGAAATTCGTAGCCCATAAAACGATTTTCGTTTTATTTAGGCTTGATATAAAAATGATGAGCCCTGATCCGAGACTCTTTCAGTTTTTGCGAAATCATTTTAATTTTATCAAGATTTTCTTCTAATTGGGTTAAAATTAGCTACTACGTAGTGTATACATCTCAAACCCGTATTGTCGCGACCCGAAACAATTTTAGTTTTGGTTAAATGGTTTTAGTTTCACCGAGCGGGACGAAAATATAAACAAAAATCAAGAAATAGTCAAGCCAAGAGTTCATTTTCGAGACCTGCTCATGGAACGAATTTTTCCTAACATGGCTTATTATTTTCCATTACTATACGCATCTCAAAATCTTACAGTTTTTTTATATACTTTAGTTATTATTCTGTCAGCTTTAGTAAGATTGCAATCAGATGATTTGCTTTTTTTTTTTTTAGTTTCATGATTAAAGTCAAATCGAATTTAAAAAATTTAATAATTTTTTGATTTTTCATTAATTTTGAAAAATTTCTGGGCTGAGCTAATTTCACAAATAGAAAATATTAGAATGAAATGAATCGAAATCCGAGCTGGGATAACTTCACACAAGAGCAAATTGATTATTGATATGTTAGTGTTGCCTGATTAAAAATGTATTTTCTTGGATAGAATGCTGCTTCATACGTGGTGGAACTGGAAGTTTTTTTTCCACAGGCATTTTTCTTCTAGTGGCAGGTGATAATTTGATAATTTCAATATTAGATGTTCGAAAAGAAATGACAAAATAGTGACATGTTTGTAATTTCTCAGGTTAAAGAAAAAAAAAAGTTATTCATTTGTCTTTCAATTCTATGTGGTACGGAGGTAATGACTAAAACAGATGACATTGCGAACAAATAATTTAAGAGTTTGTGAATACACATATTATCTCAATCTTTTGTTTTGTAATAATTTAATATTAACTTTTAAAGTTTTGGAAAACACCAATATAAACTATGGAAAGGTATAAGATGGTGTCCTCTTATTGAAAAAATAGTGGGAAAAACTACAAAAAATAATATTGTACATTTTTCACGAATGGTCTGTACATAATCAATTGTCTGCACTATTTTCGACAACAATATGAAGATAATTCCGAAATACACGTGGTCGCATAACACTGCTTATATAGACTCGATTTGCAATTTTCGCATATGAAAGGTGAATTCTATTTCGTTTCAGTTAAAGCCGTTTAATCTGTTAATCTATATAGATTAGGCACAGATTTCAATTATCCAGTACGGCGAATTAAATCAATTCCATTTTACGCAACGCTTGACTTTCGAATAACTAAATAGAATTCCAATGGGGCAGATATTCATCTCAATTCTCAACTATCCCTGATCAAAAAACCTACACAAATGTAAATATAAAAAAAAAAAAATTTCGCAAATTTACAATATTTGATTGCATTTTATCGTCGTTATGATACTGAAATCTAAACGAATTTATATTCAAATTAAGAGATTTCCATCGTCATCATCATGATCAACGTAACAAACAAAAAAATTCGAAATGTTTCAAATCAAAATATTCTATGCATGTTTAGCACATCCGCACACAGCACAAAATATGTAAAAAAAACTAATTTTTTTGTTGTTCTAATTTCCAGGACACACTGATTCGTGCTATGCGCGCATCAAAAGCACAGCAAACAACTGTTCAGTCAACTGTGAAGTCGAATAAATGGACATATGCATCCGCATTTTTATATTCATTAACGTTAATCACAACAATAGGTAAGTTTTGATGTATATCGATAGTTTGGTTTAGTGTTATCCATCATACTCACATAGGTATGTGATATTTGAATTTAGTTTTTTTTTTTGGTTTTTAATCAACATAAAAATATTTTTTTTATGTACAGTGTACGTCTATATATAATAATAGCTCTATATAGCTACGTACTAAAATAAGGAGAATATATCACATAAATTTAAACATTAATCCAGCTGAATAAATTATTGTGCTGCTCTATTTAAATGTAAATTATACATAATACATATATTTTGGGATCGTAAAGTACATATTCTCCTATAAAGCATAAAATACATATCGTCGCTAAATATACATAACATAAAAAAAATGTAACATAAATTATATCTCTGAATAATGACAATCGTGGTAATAATTTTTGATTAAACATTAAAATATGTACGAGTTGAGTATTATACCCGAGAGATACTATCCAGAGATAGTTTTCATATTAAAATTTTAATACGTGTTTGACTAGAAGTTTGAACTACTTTATGAATTATTATTATTATTATTATTATTATTATTTGTTGAGTTTACGAGCAGCTCTACTCGAATAAATTTAAAAGTTATCTCGATGTGATGTCAGCTTCAGTCATAAACAAAAATTGGCGGCGATTTATGACCGTGACTAACATGGTAACCCTTAATTTTGTCTAATTATGAAGTTATTCCTCCAACCATAAATATGTGGTAAAAGTAAAACTTCGCAGTTTGTTTAGCATACAATCACTTAAATAACATGGAAGTAAATAATACACGAACAGTATTTGAAGAACTCATCTTCATGCCAAGTTATAATGTATTTTCATTTCGGAATATAAAAATTTAGTGAGGTATCGTATAATAAAAAGCGTGTACGATACCTCACTAACGACAACTACCTTTGTGAAAATAGTCCAAATTTCTATACCCGGAAACTGAAAAAATTGCTTATGGCAACACTATACCAGTTTATTTATACTATATCGCCATTAACTTCACAATTATAGCAATTAATCTAAATATCTAAATTATTTTTTCTATTGGAAATTATTTTCAAAAGAAACTTATAAAATTGGACTAATTCTAAACGTTGTGTCGTCGAATCTAGAAATATTTAAGATTTATGTAAAGTATATTTTTGAGATTCGATCTATAAAAAATTATATTTCGAAATTGAGTATTTTGACCGGTTCCAAATAATATTCCAGCCAATACTGGACATGTCCACGGGGCATTTTTGTATTAAAGTACCAAAGCCATCATGAAAATTATGTCTATATATGAGAGTTCTGACCTGTAGAACAAAATTTTTCGAAGAAAGGCCATTTGAGAATTTGCAAAAAAAAATTAAAATTTTTGTTACCAAAAGAAGGTCCATAGAACGTGAGTAACGTATACTAAAAATCTATTAAAACAGGCTCGTCGCTTGGTTGGGAATGTCAATTTAAAATCCAATTGAAAAAATTGCTAAAATCTCTGTAGAAAGAAATAATAATATTTATGTCAAAATCACGGATTTATGTCAAATCATTGTTAGACTGTCGAAAAATATAGACGGGATTCAGTACAAATGAAAACATATATATAGACTCATAAGATTGGATGATCTATTTGAAAATGTTAGTGAAACCCTATGGACATCTTCTATTATTTAACTATTATTTGAAACCGGCCAAAAATGCTCAATTTCTAATCATAATTTTTAATAGAACGAATCTCAAAAATAAACTTTAATTAAATCTTAGAAATAGGTCTGTGATTTACCTTCACAAAAATGTCAGCTAGTATTTGTAAATTTTTCTAGATTCGACGACACAACATTTAGAATTGGTCCAATTTTATAATTCTCTTTTGAAAATAAATTCCGATAGAAAACATAATAAATTTTTTTAGCACAAACTTCAATATCATATATTTCAGAATAATACCTAAAAAATATTATAAGTTTAATAAAAACAAAATAGGAAACCTGTCAAGAGCACGACTAATTCATTCCGTGTTCTTTGAAACTGTGTTGTTCGAGACTACAAAAAAGAAACGAACAAAACGTTACGTAACCGTTCGAGGGAAGGGGTATTTGTGTTCTTCAAATCCGTGTTATTTGAATACCGTGTTGTTGGAGGGTTACCTGTAATAATTTATTACTATGCCTATACGGGTAAATAGACAAAAAAATACTACTCTCCAAAAAATATACTGCCAACGAAAATCTTCAAATCAAAACAGATATTTTACTAACATCTATATTCAGTATAAATGACAGCCCCGAAAATACCTTGGCGCTTCAAAAAAAATTGGTCCTTAGTCCTTAAAACTCAGCAACTGTTCGTTGTCCTTTCAGAATTGGGGTGAAATTGAGACATTGTCCGTCAAACTTAGCAATTCATTTGCTTGTCGGTTTCTTTTATTGGGTGCAGTTGAGATGTGGTACATTAAACTCAGCAACTATTCGTTGGCCGCACTGTTGGCTTATCTCTAGTGATGGAGGAAGATTGAAAATAGTTTCTGTGATTTTTTAGAATTTTTCTATGCGGTGGCGTTGAGATATAGTCCTTCAAATTTATCAATAGTCCGACCAACGAATAGTTGTTGAGTTCGAGAGACTATATCTTAACTCCTCCTTAGACATAATCCGACGGTGCGCGGCCAACAAATAGTTTCTGGATCACCCCACAGAGAAATTCTAAAAAATTCGCGAATATTACTTTAAATCTACCTCCATCACTAGACGTAATCGGATAATCCGGCCAACGAATCGTTATTGAGTTTGACGGACTACATCTGAACTCCACCGCAGAGAAAAATTCAAAAATTAATGTCACAAAAACTAATTTAAATCTCTCTCAACAATCACCAGGCAAAAGCCGATAGTCTGGCCAACGAATATTTGCTAGGTTTGTTGGACTATATCTGAACTACACCTAATAGAGCAATTCTAAAAAAAAAACGCAGAAACTATTTTAAATCTTTTTTCCGATCCTAGACATTTCCGATAGTTTGACCATAAAATATATCTCATAAAATTCCTAAAAAAATGATCGGGGATCGGCAAATAATTAATATCCTTTATTTGTCCCAAACACGAAAATTTTTCTGTTGTTGTGTCATGATAGTTTTAGCTGTCTTGGCAGTTATTAAGTTCTAGTGGCTTACAGTTAAAATGTGGCATTTTTCGAGGCTAATAGTGAAAAATGTTATTACATTAATATTTAGTGCTGCCACCTCATTTTTCGGGGATGAAAATTGGGCTATCTTCCAAATACATTCGACAACACTAAATTTTCTTTCACTATATAGACCCATAGAAGCCTTAAAATTTTCACTATGCGATTTACATGCAATATTTACTGTACGTGAACTTTTACTTCATACTTGGACGACCTTTAATATAGATAAATTACTAGATGGTTTTTGAATCAGTCGTAATATTTGATAAACTAAAAATGGACAAGTGAATATGTTGTGAGCAACAGCCGATATTCTATCACGATCAATGTACATAAATCTTTTATAAATTACACTTAATTGCTAAACTGAAAAATTGGACCTGCCAAATTTATGATAAAAATTGCCTTATATAATCAAAAATATTATAATTATAATATAATTGCAAGGTCAACTCTTGTTTAAAATTTAATCTTAATTGCAATAACTGAAAAAGCTTCTACGGAAGCTGCCACTTCCGGTACAAAGATGTCCACCACATTTCGTATGGACCTCGCAATTTATGAAAACAGATTGAATATGAAGTTTTATTCCGAAGAGTGAAAATTATTTTTTTTAAAATACGTCGTTTCCGGTAACATTTAAAAAATGATCTACAATCTTTTTGTTTTTAATCGTTTTTCGTAAAACCTTTATTTGGTCAAAATATTTGAAAAATCATAAAAGGTTTTATGGAAATTGCCATTTTCGGGAAACCGATTTTGGCCAAAAATCGTAATTTCTGCCTAACTTTTGGATAATTTATCTGAGCAATATTTTTGCAAATTTAATTAAGAATTTTTGATTGATCAGTTTCTTGTAAATGATATACGTTTCAAAATAATTACAAAAATCGAAATGCTCCTATATAAGTAGCGTAGAATGTGATGATTGTTTTTTAAAAAATTTCTCATTTAATTTAATAATCAAAATATTTTTTTAAATTTTCTTCTTTTAAATTTGCTCTTTGTGGTGACAATATAAATTTCAAAGCTGAAAAAGCCCTCTCTACGCTAACTTGCGTAGCAGGAACTGCAAAGATGATCTAGACCACCTGTGACCCTATTCTGGCTTTCCTGGGGAATTGGGAAAAAATTTGCTGCAATTACAAATTGCACTAATTCCCAATATTTATTTCCCGTTTCTAAGTGTGTATTCTGGTAGACTAGGAATTAGTTTTCGGAAAAAACGTTTTATTTTGGTTTTTATAAGCTAAAACACATATTGCGACCTTATTACAAGTTTAATTTATTTTTAAATATATATTTAATAGAAAAAATAATGTTTAAAAATTCGAAAATGTATGAATTACAATTCCTTAAAAAATAATGGGAGTTCACGTCAAAACACTCAAAACTGCTATAAAATGGATTTATTTTTTCCCAATAAAAAAATTCCCAAACGCCAGAATACGCTTTGGGGAATAAAAAATTCCCAGCTGCTAGAAATACGTCACTAATTCCTAATTCTCTGTTCTCGGGGAAGGCCAGAATAGGGCCACATGAAATAATAATGGTGTTTTCATTTTATGTTGCTCTCAAAATCCTAAAATAGTATTTTCTTTTGCCATCCTTGGATGTTTTTTGTATATTTCATCCTTGGATATGCTTATATGCCATCCTTGGATATGCGTTGTCGTTTATAAGATCAATTACATTATGACTATTAACTGATATCTTTAGTGCATTCATAATCAGATCGATTATTTCTTTCATGCAAACATCTTCAAAAATAGTGAAAGGACGGCCATTAACGGTTACTAACTATACGCGTGAATCAAAAAACTTTTTTTGCTCAATTTTATCTTGACTACATTCAAATACTTATCAAGCGTATTTTCTTCTGCTCTGGCTCTTTTATTGGAGATCTGGCTGACTTTAGAAGTTGATGGCTGAATTTGAGCTTCCTCGTATAATTTAGGGTGTTTCCGTTGAATACGCTGGCCAAGATTTGCAGTACGTTTACCTTTCATTTCATATTTCCATTCTGAGCATATAGAAACATCTTTAACTGCATCATATACATTTTTCACGAATATCGCAGACCTATATGGATTAGAAAAATAAACAAGTCTAAAATATATTTAAAATATTTAAAATTAAAATTTAAGATTTAACATTTAAGTAGGTACTTACTTTACTCAAAACAATTTTAGAATTCAATTTAATTTAAAATTTAACAAACGATAAAAACCACATTCAATATGTAGAAGTCAAAGAATTCATTCAAAATATAAATTACACAACAACATTAATCAACGAACGCGAGAAAACTATTTGTATTGTAGTAAACTAGTATAAAAAATAACGTTCGTTAGGCAACATTAACTGCGAGTTCATACGACGGATAAAAATCTCGGATTTTTCTATCCCAGATTTTTTTTCAATATTTTCAACTTTTTTATATGAAAAGAGGCGTGCCCATTGTATAATTTACGTGATGTAATTGGTTAAAACGATGGGATAGTAAAATCCGAGATTTTTATCCGTCGTATGAACTCGCTGTAACGAACACGAGAAACAGAAATGAGAAACTTTACTATTTTAATTTGTTTGTCATGTTTTTGGTTTTTATTTTATGTGTACAGAATTTTTTTTATGTGCAGGAAAATATTTTTTTTATTTTTAAATATTAATATTTATGAGCCCGAACCTGGATGAGTTGCGTTCGGCTCCATGGTTTATAAAAGACCGAACCTGAACCAATCTGGGTTCGGGATGAAACCGGGAAACCATTCATCAGTTCGGGTAAAAATACACACAACCCTTAAAAAAATATAATAGGAACCTCCTCAAGTTCTTTTTTGGCAATCTGATTTCGTACTGATAAAAAGTTGTGCTGCAACCTGATGCAACGACAAAACTGCAAAAATTCAAACCTTGCTTCATACCTTTAGTATAACATAAGAATATATCGATTTAGCGAATTATATCACCAAATTAAAACTTCTGGAAAAGTGTGAATGTTATTGTATTTGTAAATATTTGGTCTAAAAAAGCCGAAAAAACTTTAAAATACATAATAAAGTATAGACTAAATTAAAAACTTCGTTTTTTAATTTTACAAACCGAAATTTTTCGCAGTGAATGGAATTCCGTTTTAATGTAGGCCGATTATATTGTTGCAAAATTAGGTAACAAAAAAAATATTTATAATGGAAAAGCGTCTTTTTTGGGGGAAAAAAATAAAATTTTGATATTTTGTTGGCTCATATATAATTTTGTATTGTTAATTTCATGAATTTTGAACTCTCAAAAGCTATTCGATACAGAAAACTTTTAGCTTGACAGATTAGTCTTTTAATTTTGATTAAGGTTGTACATGTTTTATCTTATTCTGTTATTAGTCGAATTTCGCAGGCCGCTTGTGATCATAGACCTTATATTATTAATGTTATACCCCACACTCAGCGAAGCAATCGTTTACAAGGAAAATATTATGTATTAGTTTTGTTGCTGATAAGCGGAATGCAGGAATTTTATATCACTTCTTGATCAAATGAAACCTTTAGATATTTATTTTATTCTCACAATTTGAATGAATTTATAAACAGAGTAAACAGCGGAGCAGGACTTGTTTCATCGCATTCGTTGTTCGCCAGTATAGCCACAAAGGCGGTCGCTAGATCCCTGCCGTTTTTTTTACCACGTTTGGTTTCTCGATAGAGACGGTTTCATCATTGTATAGTACTACATATTACATTTTTTTTAATTTCGGTATGATAAGTAGGAGCACATTAAAAATTGGTCACCTATAGCTTGATAAATAAAGGTGTATTTTACTCTGTATTGGTTAATCGATGCAGAATGAAAAAGTACGCTCAGTTTCACCCCGAAAATGTATAAAGAATTGGCTTCTTGACAAATAACACATAATCATCCATTTTAATCGTATAGAATGAACAAATACCAAAACTTAATCTTAAATGTATGTTTTAATCCAAAACTAATCTAAAAACCAACTTTTATAAGGATTAGTTAAGAAATAACCAAGTTTAGTACAACAGAATCGAGATAATTCAATAAACATTAAATAAAAGTTAAAATAAGAAAAGTAAACTTAACAAAAGTATAAACATAAATAAAATTTTGAAAATTCACTCTCAACCATAAAAACAACGTCCACTTTTGAGTGATATTCGTAAAAGCAATTATTCTTACTATTGCGGCATAAATACACTTTACATTTGATTCTTGATAAATTTAATCGGTTTCATGTAACGGAAGAGGGTCCATCTCATCCAAACGGATCTCGTCTATTGAGCGAACTTCATATTTAACGTTTTTGATGTGTTAAAAATTGGAGCCATCGATTCATTTGGATTGTATAGCGGTCGATCTCCCTTTTTTTTAATTGTATATTTATGAAAATTCTATAATACGCTATCCATTGATCCAAAATTTTCACTTCTCCTATTCCAAAATTATATTCGACGCTATGCTTGGCTGTTTCAGATCCACGTAGTTCCACGCTATGCTTGGCTGTTAGATCCATGCAGTTTGATACTAAATAAATTGGCTTATTGTATTGCCAGTTCACGAAACATATGCTACTGAAGTAGTTATCAAAAAAAGAAAGTGAATGTCCGTTTTGTGGTATCCGTCTAGCTAGTTCTAGCACAGTGCTGGGCCAAATCTAAAATGTATTTTTATTTTATAGGGAAATTTCTGTATTTGAACCTTGGAATAAAAAAAAATTATATTGTAACCACTTTTCCCATAGAGTGCGAAACGTTTATACCCCACGGATACGGCTTGCCCTTTATGTACTGCTTTAGATCGATACGTCCTTTAATCGGTATGATTCGCACATCTACTGCGAACGTTTCCTCTAAAAAAAATTTTGCTGACAAAAAATCGGTAACCTAATCTTTTGGTGAACAATCGGTAATATTTACATCAAACAAGATTGCTTTGAATTCTAACGCACGTCGACGCCACCGAATACCGGTTTTTTCGCATATAAACAAATTCTTTTTTTAAATCAGTATTTTCAATATTTACAACCCATACCATGTCCTTTCCAGTAGCTACAACGGTCGTAGTTTCAAATATCAATTCACTTTGTTCGTGTCATCCTGTAAAATATTTTTTTCCGTTTCCTAACTGAATCGATCATTATTTTTAGATAATTGTGTTTGATTCAGACCACATTTCCCGTCTGGAATCTCCAGCTCTAAATCATCTGCCTTCAGCTGCCTTATACCAACATATCGTTAAATATATTTATGCCCCCAAATGAGGACGGTTCGCTTGAACGATTTTGCCCTCAAATGAGTACCTACATAACTTTTACTGCCAAAAAACAATTGTTTTGTGTAAAACGTTCGATAGTAATATTTATTTCAATGAACTTATTATTATTTTATAATCATAAAAATTTAATTTACAACCTTAGAATCTACAGCACAAATTAAAAAACATATACTAGTTTCTACCTGTTTGAACGAGAACCTAACAAATTGTTGATTTCCCATTTTATATATTTGAATTCATCGTATTACATCAAAAACAGTGTTACCAGTTTTTATATTTGACTATAATAAATCCAACGAAAATATGGCGTCCACAATGGTAGACAAATTCACTGAAAGTGATAAGAAATAACGGAGAAAGAGGGAGTATTAAATAAAATTTTAAAATTCCATATACCGCCTTTTTTACTTTATAAAATACAACAATCTTTTGTGATGGTTCTGTTACTTGTGGCGAGTAGCGTAATCTCTTATTTTCCGCTGCCAAATTTCCGCTGTCTTATACATTATCATTCTGACTGCTAAAACTTATTGATATGTGTGGTTGCTAAGAGCCAATATTTGTATGGATTAAATTCAGTCAATTATTACCATCAGATACCATATCGAGTTGTCTGCTCAAGTTAAGCGGAAATTCAACATAGTGAATATAAAACTTACTTGGATGTAGTTGAGGTAGAGGATACATAATGTATGCAATGGCTTCGTTAAAGTTAGCGTGCCTTGACTACTTCAGCCGAAAGTTAAACAAATTATACATTAAATTGAAATATCCTATAGCCGAAAGTGACTAACTAACAAAATCAGCCGAAAACAAATTATGTATTACAACAAACAACAAACAAAATTATCAATTTAATCAATATTAATTTATTGTTTTTTATCATTCATATTTAATTTATTAAAACTTAACGTTAAAAGTGTTATGTTTGGAAAAGGTCTCATTTGAAGAGGTTTCTAAGTGATAATATCTGTTTGTTACAGCCAAAAATTGCAAATAAAGAAGTTTAAAAATTACCGAGCTTTAAGTGGTTTGTAATTGTCGTAAAAGTTGTTTGGAATTCAAGAATATACCAGACATTCACAAAACTGAACCGTGATCATAGGCAAATATTAAATATAGGCTTTGGGTGGGTCTGATGAGGTTATAGTGGTAAAATTTTAATTTTTCCCTTTATGGGGTTATAGGGGTGAAATTTTAATTTTTCAACGATCAAATCGTTAAAAATAAAACACCAATTTGGCCATGGTGATTCGATAGCCCATGACCATAGGTAGATTTTGAGTATAAGTAGGAGGGTTTCTGATGGGGTTATAGGGGTAAAATGCTGATTTTTCCCATTTTTCATCGATAAAATCGTTCAGGATTCATGGTTTTGCCATATAGACACCAATCTGACGATGCCAATGCGAAACCCCATGACCATAATGTAGATTCTGAGTATAGGTTAGGGGTGGGTCTGATGAGACTATAAGGGTGAAATTTTAATTTTCCCCATTTTGCAACAATAAAATCATCGTTTTTCGAGATTTTGGTATATAGACACAAATCTTACTATTTGCCAATACGATGGCCCATGACCATAGGTAGAATCTGAGTTTAGGGTTAGGAGTGGGTCTGATGTTGTTATAGGGATGAAATGGCACATCTGCTTCATACAGCCGAAAGTAGTTGATAAAGAATCGTATAGTCAACGATTCCTGATGATGCTTGATAATTCTCAATCTTCTTTATCGACTACGTTTGGCTGTATGAAGCAGATATGCCATTTCTGCTATCGAATCAGCATAAGCAGATTGGTGTCTTTATGCCAAAAACACGAATGACTGACGATTTTATCGATTAAAATGGTCGATTACAATCGATTACATCCAAAGTTCACCCTTATAACCTCATCAACCCCACTCCTAACCTATAATCAAAAACTATATGGTCATAGGGTTTAGAATCAGGATAGTCGGATTGGTGACTGACTGGCATAATCTTAAGTTGCATTTTTAATCCTTTTTATCGTCTAGTTTCGGCTGTATGAAGGGGATAGGCATTCTATCCTTATAACCTCATCACTCCCACTCCTTTCCTGTAATCAAAATCTGCTTATGGTTATGGGGTATTGGCAGTCAGATTGGTCTTCATTTGGCAAAATCTCGAATGATGGACAATTTTATCGTCAGAACAACGGAAAATGGAACATTTCACAAGTATAACTTAATAATTTATGGTCATGGCTCATCAAATTAGTAAGCAGATCCTCGTTCATCTGTCAAAATCTTGATATACAAACCATTCATCAGCTAATCGTGACTACGTCTCATGGCTATTGCATAGATATCTATTTTATTGACATTTTCTTTTATAAAATTGATGATTCATTTGTAACTTTTAGATTTGTATTGCCGACATTTTTTGGTTTGAATATTGAAGTTAATCTTCTTTATCGATACACTCTGTGTTATCGACATCTTAAAATATTTTCATCAAAATTAATATCTGTATTGCCATCTTTCATTACCAGCATTACCGTCTTTCGGCTGGAAACGTTGGGCTAACTTTAACAATATTATGCAATGAATGATGAAATAATTAAAAATTCAGATCAATCAAAGTGGGAACGGACTGCAAGATTCGTGCTAAACATTGTTAACAAAAAGGAACTTATATTTTAACATTCAGGCTTTGTGCCATACTTAAGGTAAATCGCGGTTACTACGGTAAAAATCGATTTTAGTTCAGATTTTTCGATCAGTTTTCCATAGAGTTTTCGAAAAATAATTTAATTTAACGAAAAATCTACTTAAAATTGACTTTTACCTTAAGTTTAGCACACAGCCTTAATTCCACAACTTCATGGTCTTATTTTTCTATAAAATCGGTTAACCATTGCAATTCAACCAGGAAACTGTTTCAAATACTTGGAGAACCGCATTCCAAATCAATAACCATTGGGTACATTGAGGCGATAAATTTTTCTGTATACAGCACCCTGACGATAAATTCTGTCCGTGTATGATTTAATTATAATGATAACATTAATTTACCATCGACAATATTGCAAATATAAATTTAAATGGTTGCAAAAAGCTTTTTATTGTGCTTTTGTAAGGTTACTGTACATAAAAAATATATGCTAAATGATTTATTGAACCAACTTAGACGTGGAAGAAGAAAACTTTCGAGAAGAATTTTTTTCCTGCTGTGTTAAGTTATTTTTCTGTTTATTGATTCCATTATAATATTTAATGGAATAGAATACAGGAAGAGAGCAAAGAAAAGTGAAAAAGCTTTATGTATCTCTAGCTAACCAATGGTGTGTGTATAAAAGTTTATTTTTTGTAGTGTCTGGAAAATATTTCTATTGGGAATATTATTTGCTGCGGCAAAAACTATGAAGTGTATTAAAGCAGTATACGAAACTAGGCATCAAATTTTAAAATCTCAAATTAATTTTTGAAAATATAATTTTCCATTTACTTATGTGAGTTAGCTCTAATAAAATAAATCTGATTGTAAATATCCATTATAAAATGCCCGATGGATATACGTAGGTTTTATATGTTTAATTTAGTTATATATACACATTATACAAAAAGATCTACGCTGTTCTCTATAAATCTAAAAACAAATTTTGTGAAACTTCAAAAATCAAATTAATTTATGCTCTATATACTCTGTGGGTGGAAATTTTGCCGAAAGCCACCTTATGATCTATACATAATAATAATTCTAAAAATTTCCCAATAACTGGTAAATTTTAAACTTATGGTATTTGTCTCTAGCAAATCTATAGAACTATTTACCAAAAAAATACAAATAAATCATATTTTTGTTTTTTAATTTTATTTAGGTTATTGTTGTAAACATTGCTTGTTTTGATAATAATTATTTTAAATTGTTATTCAAGTAAATCTTTTGTACTGTATAATTGTGGAATAACAATTTATATGATATTTTGGGAATGGCTAATTAGAAATTCTAAATTAATTGGTTTTCGAAATAAATTGGATTTTAGCATGTAGCCTAGTACTATATTTTGGTTTCGGCAAAATAACATTCGGTAAAATAATAATGGTAGCGGAAAATTGTGCACGATATGTCAGAACAAATCCAATTAATTTTGTATTCTAAATATTTTGAACATTTCGGGTAAAAATTGTAATTAAATTAAGAGTTTTTTTTTAATGTTTTGGGAGGTGTTCGTTTACATGAATATATAAATTAACAACGAAAATAAATGAAATCAAATATAATTACAAATTAAATTTTCTTGAAGCAAACCAAAAACCGAAATTTTTTTGCGCCTGTTCTAGATCTGTTCCTATTTTCATTACGCCGTTAAAATCGATAAATATGGTATAAGAAACGAATTTTAAGCGTATACATATACACCAAACACTGTTGTTGTTATTTTTATGCCAAATTGAATTATACATTTATTTTATTTTTTATTACCAGCGCCAACATAGAAGAAGTGAATTTTATAAAAAAAAAAGTTATTCCCACTTTTTCTTCCTCTTGCACATCGTATATACACATTTATAAGAATATGTATACCATCTAAAATGGAATTTAGATTAGCTTCCAATCTTGTTTTGGTGTTGTTAGCATTTTGGCAGGAATATAATATACATCTTTAGTATTACCATCGTCTGCACATTCGGCGTTAGCTCTGGTAAATTTATTTCTGGTGGCGTTAATTAAATTACTCAATTTATTTTGTCTACTAAGTATATTCGCTTTACATTTTGATTTATAAATATTTAATTTATTTATTAAAAAGTGTATTATAATTAGCAAGTTACTCACGAGGCCGTGTCGCACCTAATACTGTGACGTTTATAAAACTATTAAATTCAGAGTTTTAGTAATCTACATGAAAACATTTTTTATATTCAAAACAAGGATTGGTTTTAAATCAAGAATTGTATTTCTTAATTCAATATTCAAATTTCTTACGTAGACGCTCTTATTTATGTACAAAAACAATATTTTAATTTTATTATGTAAATATTATTTCTTTCTTAAAGCAAAATCAAGTCTGTTAAAAATATTTTATTTTTTGTATGTTTCCTTAAAATAAGACACCAGTTTTTTTGATTTTCTAAAGCAATATTAAAAAAGTTATATGCATGTTTTTAAAACAAACCATTTATGTTGCTGTACAAAAAAGTAGAAAGTTTCCAGCGGAAAAAATTGTGTTTTTGTAATTCACCGTTAGAAAGCAGCGAAAAAATGTGACATTTTTATCTAAATTAACAATTCCCAGCAGAAAGTTTTATCAAAAAATAGTAGAATGTAATTCTTGTGGCCAACACACCGCGGTCTATCATTTACGCCAAAAGTACAAAGATTTCAGATACACCAACTTCAATTTCTAAAGCGAAAAATTTAATCTACCGGATTTGTGCAGACAATTGTTTTGTTATTACTGCTAATTTCAGAAAGCCAAAAATGTCGTTAAAAATTTAATTTTCATTGCAAAAATTTAAAAAGCCGATAGACGCAGCCACTTCTGGTATACGTCCAGCACATTCCGCATATACGTTCCAATTTATTTACCAAGCTTTAGTATGAAGAGAAAATAGTAGTTCCGAACAGTCATTCCGCATGGTCTGTAGAGATGCATAATTTTGTTGAAACAAAGTTTTTCTTTGAAAGTTCATCATTTCAAGTAAAATTTAAAATATTATCTCAACAAATTTTGTTTTTAATTTACTTTACAATCTTTTTAATTGTTTACTTACTTTTTTTAAACACTTGTTTTTCTATTTCGCAAAAAATGTAATATTTGAATATTTTGAATTAAAAATTTGTTCAAAAAGTTTTAAATATCACTCGAACGATTTCGATATGTTAGATCATCATCAGGAGTATCTACTGATTTGTAAAAATGAAAATTTAGTTATATATAGGAGAAAAAAGGCAAAAAAGGAAAAAAAGATTTTTTTCTTATAAACTATTTTTCCGTATAAACAACAGATGGTTGGGGCGATCAATAGATTAATTTTGATTACCTATTTTTTGTCTATCCTTTTCACTTTAAAACCTTTTTCTACTACATATAACTAAATTTTTACTTTTACAAATCAGTAGATACTCCTGATAATCTAACAAGTCGAAATCGATCGAGTGATTTTTAAACTTTTTGAACAAATTTTTTAGTTAAAATATTCAAAATTTTAATTTTTTGCGAAATAGAAAAACAAGTGTTAAATAAAATGTGTTTATTAACAGCTCAATTCCCTTAGACGTATCACTTCATGCGACGTGACTATGGATCTTCCTGGTTACTAGATTTTAAAATCAAAATTTAATAAATAATTTTGTGTAAAACTCTCAATGGAAATTTTTTAAATTTTAGTTGGCTTCATTAGTTTGAATTTTTTTTTATTTATTTGTCACGTCAAAATTTCAAGTGATAGAAATTGTCTTTTGGAGTGATAGCAGTCGATAGGAAATTTTTATAACGCAGCATACTAAAATTTAAAAAATAGTCAGAACTACTTTAACTACTTTATTGAACAATTATTTTGTAAATTTAGATTTAATGATCTAGTAACCAGGAAAATGATAAGTCACGTCACTAGAAGTGATGCGACTAGGGGAATAGGGGTATAAGTGTAAATGTGTGTTCGCCAAGTGCCTACTGCAAATAGTGTAAAAGACTTTTTATTTGTAATCGTTTTTTTTCGTGAATGCGTTTATAATATTTTCAAAATATGTAAAACCTCCTTAGGAAGCTATCTCTACCAAAAGTGAATCGATTTCGGTGAAAAATCACTAAGTTCTAAATGCTTTAGTATGAAGTTTCATTCTAATCATTCGATCCGTTTCGAATGAAAAGGGCCGAATTTTTTTGTTGAAAAACGGTTTTTTGTCAAAAAATGTCGTTTTCACTGAAATTTTGGAAAAATGTTTTGGACCGGTACTGTTGCAAATTAAATTTGGGATGGTTTAGTAATAATCGTTTCTCATAAATGATACGCTTTTCAAAATATTTGCAAGAAACAAGAAAACCCTATGAAGGCTCTCAGTTCCGGTGTCCTAATTCCATGCAAAAATCAATAGGATCTCCCAATTCATGAGAAAAGCTTAAGTATGAAGTTTCATCCCCATTAGTCGACCATTCTGGTCTGTAGAGAAGCTACAGACATTTAGTCTGCACGGACCCCACCACCACGCACATATGGAGATTTTTAAAAAATCATTTTTTTTAATTTTGCTGATATAGGGAATGGTAAAGTGTGCATAAATCTCGAGGTCGAAATTGTCGGGGTAACTATACTATATTTTACTATGAAAAAAATAATCTAGTGCATGGGTAGTGAAAGGGAATTCAAGTGATTTTAGTGTGGTCATCCAGAAATGCCAGTTTCCATTGGATCTTTTTTGTTTTTTTTTTTGCAAATTGTTTCCAAAGTATAGCATTAGCGAGAAAAACAATTACGACCCAAAATATTCCAAACCAAATTTGCAACAATTTCGGTGCAGATCAATTTTCCAAAATGTAAGCGGAAATGTGGATTTAAAAAAAAATCTACTTTCTGCACAGTAAAATAAAATATAGTAATCATAAAACATTTTGACCTTGAGATTTTTGCAGATTTTCCATTCGATATATCGCCAAAATAACAAAAAGTGTTTTTCACAAATGCCTGTGCACAACATCAAAAAAGTTAAAAAAGGTGTTTAAAAGCCAATATACGTTTATTTATGAATATCTAAGATAGTTGATAGAATGAACATCCAAATACTGTAACGGCAGACTTGAAGTTGGCCACCGTTAACAAAAAAAAATGATAATAAAATCACAATAATGGTATAAGGGGCAAAAAAAAAAAATATGAAACAGAAAAAAAATGGTTCGCTAGAGCACGCCCGGATTACCGCCGCCAGCTCAAATGGTGGAGGTAAGTTTGGTCGTGGGGGAAGTTTTTGTGCTCTGGCCGCTGCAACAAACTACATCAGAACACTATGATCCACGGAGGCACACTCACTCATACTCACCTCTCTCCTCACTCCATCTGGTCAGTCACCTCAACCACTCATGTTAACCAATACAAAACTCTTCATTTTAAAACATTATTAAAAATGCTATATTTATATAAAAAATTTAATTTGAAAATTATACGTCTATTGATAATTTGAAAGATTATTTGATAGTAAAAATAAATTTAGAATTCAAAATTTAAAAAAAAAATATGTATGTAAAAGGTAATAGACTAATCTTATCATTCATAAGCATTGAATGGAATAACTGAAATACATAATCCGCAGGTTAATCAGCATATTATTATTATCCGGGGTGTATCGGCGATCAATGATTTCACAAAAAAAAGAAAATACGCAAAAAAAAATTAAAATAAAAATGGTTACCTTGACAGAGTCCTTGGCGAAGAGCGCTCCAACGGCCTTGGTACTGCCCTGGTTTCCCGTGCTAAATATGGCTATGAAAGAAAATAAAGAAATATATGTTCGATTAACTGGAAAAGTACAGTTATTACAAAAAAAAAATCGATCTTATATTATAAGATCACTCCAAGAGAAAATTAACTGATATACATACAAACCCAGAATAGGGAAAAATTGAATTAAAAATGGCAATGATTTGGCCAAAGCATATTTGAATTCAAAAATATAAAAAAAATTGAGAGTTAACAACAAAAAAAATGACTTAGCCAAACTGCTCCTTCAGGTAACTGCGGTCGTCCTTGATTTAATCTTGCGATGGTAGCCACGCGCTAATTATCACCGTATTTAGGGTTGCTGGAATTTTGTTCTGCCGGTTTATCCAGAAATTAGTTGCACTAACAGGTCTCTGGATGTTGACTGGAATATCCGTTAAATTATGCAGGTATACATACACCCGTTGTAAAAACACCCGTTGATTTAGGTGTTAGGTGGTGTTTAGGTGGTTATTCGCACCTCTCACACAACTTCGAGGTTTAGCTTCTCCACTACTCCCGATCGAACGGTTTGCTCCGTAACACGGAAACACGGCACACGAATTAAATGGGTTTCCGATTGTACAAAAACGACTCGAACACAATAGGAAAATATTTATTTAGTTCCAATGATCACACTTATATTTTAGTTTTTGTTTTCTCATAAAACCTACGCTCAGATATGTAGGTAAATCTCATCAGGTATCAAAACAGAGCTGCCATTTGTTGATCTTCTTCTATATTGTATTAAATGTACCAATTCTCAGCACAAAGTATTCTCGATAATTAAATACAATCACTATACACAATATTTCCAATTATATGTTTCTTAATAATTTTTTTTTATTTGGACACCTCCTTATACGAATGATTGTCATCAACCAAAAGTTAATATTAATAATTAATAATATTAATTCAGCACAAAATGTTTTCGTTAAATAAAAAAAAGTCACTATGCACCATAAATTATGTACCCAACTTATATTTTCTTTTTAATTGATTTTTAATTTGGGCACTTCCCTTGTCCGAACGTTTGTTATCTCTTCAATTATCAACAATATTCTAGAAAATGTATCGTGTATTTTCTACCAGAAACAAAAGGTAACAAAAAAAAATTGTTATATGTATTGGGTAAGGTACAGCAAAATCCGCTACCGTAATCAACAACCATCGTATGATTTTTAGACGGTACATGCACTGATAATGCAAGTCATCAATATAGATATGCCTAAAAGTATGCTGGAACCAATAGCATGCAGAACTCGCAGGCGTAATCATCGTTCTAATGGTATAAAAATACAATGATGCCTACAGTGTGTAACTAAAGTTATTTAATATACGCAATGCGTAACTGGAACGCACGTTACAATACAGGAAAAAAATTCTATCATTTTATTGAAAAATTACGAATCACTGTGATAATGGAAATAGGCTGATTTTTTGAAAGGATTACTTTTGAGTGAGATAATAAAATAAAATAAAATCACAACCAATTTTTGTAATTAACTGGTTTCCTCAGAGAGACGCGGGTGTAACCTCCATGAGCATTCACAACTGCTTGCCATTCGTGTTGCCATGCTTCCGATCGTTTGTCGTAGCTAGAACCTGCTCACTAACATGTACCAGACATGCTCTATCGGGTTCAAATCCGTAGACCTTGCAGACCAGTTCAACTTGTTTATTCCAACCTCAGATAAAAAGGTCGTTACATAGCGTGTAGTATGCGGCCGGCTCGTTTTCTGCATTAAAATAAAATTGTATATTAAATAAATAAATAAGGCAAATAGTACCGTTTACGTTCTAGCATAATATCTCTAGCATATTGATTAGCTGTGAGGGATCCGCGATTAATAATCACTAATTCTTTAACCTCTTGTATGCAGCCCAAACCATAATTGAGTACCCACAATACCATACTAAGAAATGACCCTCGTCTGTGGAAAAAACATGGCCCTACTGGTTCAAAGTCCAAAATCGGTGTTCTTGGGCAAAACCTTGCTACTCGTTGATTTCTCTGCAGTTAGGGTCTTTTGGCTGGAATATATGATCTCGAAACGACTTCTATTAGCCTTCGCCTCACAGTACGATCACTTATTTGCACTCCTCGAATCTCTTCTAAAGCATTTCACATTTGAGTTGCCGTTTGACGCCTGTTCCTCAAAGTTTCAAGAACAATGAAACGGACATCACTGGAACCAGTACAACGTTTTCGGCCTTGCCCTTATCTTCAATCGCAAGAATCCGTTAGACTGTGTCATTGAACAGACCGATAAATGTTAACGTGTGCACTCCGAACCCGCTAGCCTCTTGACCGTAAGTATAAACATTCTCGATCATGGTCACAGCTCTTGCGACATCAGTGGATTCTATGTCGCTCATTTTGAATTAATATTTCTTTTTCCTTAAATTCCAATGGCGAATGGATTGATATTCACACATTATACAATTAATTCATATTAAATACAATTAACTTCCATTAGAGCGTTTCCGTTTTTTGTAAATATTTTGAAAAGTTAAGCACTTACGAGAAAAACGTTTATAACCTAAAAGATTAATTAAATTTGCAATTCCTAAACTTAACCTGGAATGACGATTTGTGACAAAAAGAAATTTTCAACAAAAATTCGGCCCCTATACAGCCCAGACTGATCGGAATGAAACGTAATAATTAAGCTTTTTTTACAAATTTTGATACCCAAGTGATATTTGTCCAAAATCAATTCACTGGAAATGCTACCGCCCATAGATCAGTTTCCAAAATTTTAGCAGAAATTAAGATTTTTAACAAAAAACCGTTTGCAACAAAAATTCGGCCCTTGCACAGCCGAATTGCACTAATTGATCAGAATGAAACTCAACTCTCGGATTAAGGCTATACAGATTTAGAATGGGCATGCAAACAGCAGATTTTAGAAAAACTTGCAAGATGATGGGTATGTTGTAACTTGCCAAAATATGGCTCTAGGCCGAGAACTCCTAACAACGAGAAATAAATCCGATTTTATTTCCGTGTGCTCAAATTCAAAATCAAATCAAGTTTCACCTCTGTGCCGTATAGCAAAAATAGGATTTCCTACTTTTTCACCTCGTTCAAGTATCCAATTACAAAAATTAATTTCAAAAAATATTCATTTACACTGAATCTTGTGAGAAAGAATAAACTGTTTCCCTTTATTTAAAGCTTACTATAAAAAATGGCGAAATCTTATGGCTCTTGTATATAGGTGGCTCTGGTTCGGTCTCCGCACTAAATAAATAAAATAAATTTTTTGTGATGCTATGTACATATAGTGAAATAAAGGTGAATTCTTCATTAAGACTGTGTCCGAATTATGTGATACGTATTTTTTAGCACAAATATTTGATATTAACGTGAAAAATTTTTACTTTTGATAATTTTTTTTTTCAAGTCGCTGCCCAAATTCTGTGATAATTTTTTTGGTAAAAATTCTCCGCCCTCAGTTTTAAATTTATTTTGAAAATATTGAATTTAATCATTATAAGATTAAGGTTAAATTATATATTATTAAAAACGCTTGAAATCATAAATCCAGTTATATTTATTCAATTTTAACTTTGTATTGAATTAATTAAAAATCGAAATGCAATGACATTGTTGAATATTTAACCTTAAGTCCATTTCTTTTGCATATTAAACAGCTTGTAATAATAATCAATGCCCTAATTAAGTACATTCGATAATTTCCATCCAATTAAATTATCACTTATCTGTCAAAAATTACTATGCCTATAGATTATGATAATTCGTGTGTCTTCGGTATTTTCACAATGTTATTGTACTAAAAAATATTTAACACATAATTCGGACACAGTCTAAGTAATAAATTTTATAAAATTGCAAATAAATCAAGATCATACTACTGAAGCTAGCCGAAAATTTCAGCTGAAAAAATCTGTATTATCGACATATTTTCTATTAGGTAGTAGGACAAAATTCTGTTGATATTAGAGGAAATTTTCAAAAATCAATTAGCGTATTGAATTGGTAATTTACAACAACAATCGCATTCAAACTTAACCCAAATGGATTCATCTAAATTCAAAATCATTTTGGATTTAGGTAGAATCAATCCAATTTTTAGTACTAAAGGTTTGTACTAAAATATTAAAACTGACATTCCAAACTACAAAATTGACATAAATATTATATACTTTTCTACTTACAAACTTTGAAGCCAAAAACTAAGTCCGAAAATGGTCGTTGATTTGGAATATTATAAAGCCAAAACTAAATCCTAATCCACTTTAACCATTGCAATACAGCTAATAGCACATAATTCGAATGTTTAAAGGTAATATGAACTGGGTGGCGTTAGACCAATTCGTAAACTACTGGATCCCATATTTAAAATTTGTCATATTAGGGGGCAATGAGTTTGAGTTGTGGCCCTAACAATGAACACTTGTGCCATAAATCAGGGCCCATTTAGGCAATACGCCTGGGCGTTGGTCATTTACAACAACAATTGCATTATATGTTAATCCGAAATGGTTCATATATAACTCCAGAAATAATAGGATTAACAAAAATCTAAGCCAATTTTTAGTACTATAGATTTGTACTAAAATATGAAAGTCCCTGTACTAAAGGTGTGTACTAAAATATTTTAACTCGCCAACAATGAAACTAAACAGTGAGACTGTGTCCAAATTGTGTGATAAATATTATTTAGCACAAATATTTGATACTAACGTGAAAAATCTTCTCTTGCGATAATTTTTTTTTCAGGTTGCTGCCCGAATTCTGTGATAATTTTTTTTTGTAAAAATTAGTTTGCGCATAGACTATGATAATTCACGTGTCTTCGGTATTTTGGTATTTTCACAATGTATGTACTAAAAAATATTTGTCATATAATTTGGACACAGTCTTAAATACGTAAATTGCTGTTGATTTGGAAAATTGTAAATTCAAAGCTAAATCCTAAACAACTTTTACCAATGCAATACGCTAATTGATTTTTCAAATTCTTTTTTAGCGAAAATTTACCGCTAACTTCAGTAGAATCTGAATATCATTTGCTTTGTGTGTTCGAAATGTAGATTGCTGCTTAATCGGCATTTAACTTGTTTGATTGAGATTTATTTGATTTATTGGGTTTATCAAATCACAATTAATTAATGTTGACGTGTTTAAACTGTAATTTACTAACTGATTGTTGAATTTCACGAATCATTTTGTAAATCGTAATTTTTTAAAGTTGTCGTTTTTGACAAATTCTATTATCTGCATTAGGGATGTGTGGGGTGCAAGTCTGTCATTTACTCTGTTTCCATGAGCGACTGGATTTGGGTTCAGTTTAAATAAGGTTTTATTAATTTTAAATGGTGGTGATCATTTCCATGGGGAAGAGTTCTACACGGTTTCTATGAACGCTAACTCTGGCTCAAACTTGTTTCAGCTCTGCATAAAACCAAATAAATGCGTAAAATTGGGGCGTGGTAGTTGCAGAAGAGTGTGGTCTAAATATTGCCCAATCGTGAGTTTAACAAGGATTTAAATAACACAGGTTGATTTTATAGCTGGTTCGTAGTTACTCAGAGCAATACTTTATACAAGTGAAGTAGTGTTTAATGGTTTAGTATTTTTATTGGTCCAGATCATTTTTTTCAAAATTTAACCGGAAATTACGTCATGGCAAAAAAAATATTTTTCAATCAAATGTTGATCTTGTATAGCTATATGAAACTAATTTTTTCTACATTAAACATCCCAGTTATTTTTGACCGCGATCGGTCCACCGGAAGTGGCCGCTTACTTAAGAGATTTTCCGGTTTTTGCAAAATTGTTTGTACGTACAAAATTCGGTCCTTATGGAATATCACGAATGAAACTTTATACTTAAGTTTTTTCTATAAATTTGGAGATCCCAGTGATTTTGGGCCAATACCGACCGGTTTTGTAAGTCCCTGTGTGGTGCCTGTGTGTGTGTGATGTCGGGCAGACCAAATGTAATGTCCCCTACACACATCTCATTGAAACTTCATTCTTAAACTTTTTTCCGTAATATGGGAGATTGCAGTGATTTTTCGCAGAAAATGGTCCACCAGAAGTGTCAGCTTCTATAAGCGCTTTTTCTGATTTACAAAATATTTTGAAAGGTACAGTGATATTTGGTCAATTTCAGTCGACCGGAAGTGGCACATATGTATTTGCAAATATTTTGGAAAGTATCGTAATTATGAGAAAACCGTTTTCGTTTGAAAATTTTCAAGCTTTAAGCGAAAAGGCCGATTGTTGCAAAAAACTTTTTTTTTTCTGTATGAAAATTTTAAACCTCGATTTTTTTTGACAATTGTCTATGTCGCCTCTAGAGCTTTGACGTATTAACTGATCGCGTGACTCATTCTCAAGCTGTTTTCTATAAATTGGAAGATCCTAGTGATTTTGGCCGAAATAAGTCTACCAGAAGGGAGAGCTTTTATTAGAGCTTTTTGGTTTTTTAATAAATATTTTGGAAATTATACTTATTTCACGATTTTCAAATCGGCATCTATACAGATCAGGCGGATTGATTGAAAAAAAAACTTGTGGTAGACATCTGCGTACCAGAATTGGCAGGTTCCGTAGAAGCCATTTAATTTTTGCAATGAAGATAAATCTTGTATGTTAAATTTTTTCCTTTAGAAATTAAGTGTGGTGGACAAAAATTACACCCCTACATTTTTTACTGCATTTAAAATAACTGTTGGTTTGCTATATATATTGTTATAAATATTACCAACCAACTCGTACCTAAATCTCTCATTTAAATATCCACAACCTCATATACAGTCGATTCGAATATTCGTTGGAAACAAAACGATTCGGATACATTTTGTATATTTAATAAATTGTTGGCAATCATAAAAAATATCGATAAACTTAATCTAAAACATTGAGAATTCAAGTGCTATAAATTTCGTGTAAATATAGAAAAATGTCCAATGTATATTTTTATTGTAGTTGATCTCGGCAAAAAATTACTGGGATGGTCTATATGCGATATACAAAGTATTAAGATGTTTTACCAGTAAACTAAACCGCTTGCCATAATGGACTTGTGTATATAGCCTTCATCGATTTAGTTTTCGCATATATATTTACTTTCTATATCCACAATATTGGCGTCTCTAATTTGCATATACAGAGTTACAGAAGTTTTAGATTTTATTATCTTTTACCAAATCTAGATCAATTTCATTATTACAAAATTAACACATTATAAGAATGGAATATCTACAAAATTGGAAAATTTTATTGTTCCCTCAATATATACAAAACATACGTATATCGTCTGTACACGATATTAACTGGAAAATCTATATAAATATCACCTCCCACCCACATCCAAACAAGACTCAATAAAATGGCAACATTTTAAAGCTTATACATTGATTTTGTCTTATTACCATATAAATCGTTATATACCCAGTTGCGATATCGAATCATATTTATCTCCTATCTGGGATATAACAAACATACATAATTCCCAATTTGGCTTATGCCCCAGATTTATTTTAGCCTAAGCACGTGTGTATATGTCAAAGGTATTTTACTCATATATATGATTGTAACTTGTCTCATATAATGCACGACAAAAAAAAGGCTAAAAGGTTTTAATATCGATTATGACCTCGTTTGATCTGACATTGTACGGTACTCTCTCGGGGCGCAAACCGTATCCATTTCAAAAATAATATTATGCTCTTTCACAAAACATTAAAGATTTTTTTATTTTTGTTTTTGATGTCAAATTAAAATTATGTTATTGTAAACACATAAACTATATATACATGTGTGACATGAGATATCATTTTATGTCGTCTGTACACCACATATACATATACATATATATATGTATAGACTCACAGAAAATTTAATGATAACAAAAAGCTCATAAAATTTACAATTTTATATCGTTCGTTTCGTAAAGCTCACATCATCTTTTGATATTATGCTGTACTAGATATACCAAATTTGTATGTAATTTTAAACCAATGGCACAATATCGCCACTCTTCTCGCTCGCTATATCAGTGATGTCTTGTGAGTGTTTATGTATCAAAACAAAAACATAAAAAACAATGACTTGGGTGAGGGGGGACGCGCAAGGCGATTTTCTCATTCCGCGCTATTTCTTCATCTCATTTTAAATGATAATTTTGTGTGTGTGTGTACGGATGTGCGCTTCTTATTTTTATCGTTTTTCTTTGCGATTTTAATGAACTTAACTGTACAACGACTAAGTATATATATATATATTGTATATATGAAACACAAAAAGGATACACACAATAAAAATTGGATATAGAAAAACGCGCGGCTAACCTAACACATATACACTATGGTGATGGCAATCGTCTTCCGTCCTCCTTCTTGGACAACATTTTTTTTTTATATTTCAATTTATTCAGGAAATAATTTTGAATGCCGTAACGATTTGTGCAGGCAATTTATACGATGGTTGTTAATATGGTTAATGGATGGTTATGAATAAATTTTAGTTTGTGTTGACGACAACGGCGGCTAAAAGATTGGCATTCATTTCCTTTGCAGTTATACTTTATCATTATGATATATATTTGGACATGTTTTTGGCTTTATTTCAATTCCAATGAATATATTAATTGTTGAGTGGTTTTTGGTGGTAGACATAAAACACAATTTATGTCTAAATAGAAATGACAAATTGTTTGTGTGAGTGTACATAGATAGAATGAACCGATATAACCATTTCCAAAATATTTTAAAATTTTGACAGATTTAATTATCTTAGTAAAATTTCTTCCAGCTACGAACAAAATTATTAATTGAATTTGTTTTGTTGAGCTAGCGGTGTGGCGTTGTGTGTATTAGAATATTGACGCGTCAGAATTTTAACCGAATATAGACTTTACATATACACTTTTTTCTATTTATCTCCCATTGAGGAGCATAGGGCCTCCACTAGTAGTGGTGTTGTTTGGTTTGATTTTCAACCGTGATCCGCCGAGTTGTTTCGTTCTGCTAGCTTCGCTCATTTACGCGTTCTAGGGTATAACCTTTTCGTGTTTAACCCGATTTTAAAAAAATAAACACGAGAATAAGGAGGAAACAATTTTTGGTTTTGTTTGTGCAGTTTGTCATTCTGGATTAAGGCTTAGGACATGTGATGGTGCGTTTGATGATTTTGTCAAACGGTATTGTCCGTCAACAAAAACTATCCCATACTACGAAACCCTACTTAAAAATTATTTACCCAAAGTTGGATGAAATTGAATGAAAAATATTCATGGAAAAAAGTCCTTGTTTTTGGTAGACATTACTTTTGTTAATAAGACAAATAGTGTAACTATTGCGGGAGTCTTAGGAAAGGTTTTATCAAAAATTGATACAAAATGGGTTGATGTCCTTTCCATATCAACGGACGATCATACGAACTGGTGAGAATAAACCCAATCTATTACGAGTACACATCACAAATGTCCCTCACCTAATTCATGTTGTAGTTGGCAAAGCTTTAAATGCGATAGAATTAGCTTCAGCAACAAAGTTTGTGATAAAATTAGGTGCTCTTTTCAAACATCCTGCTAAAATATTTGGGATATATTTAGAACATTGCACTCGTTGTGAAATATTTGGTATTAAACCACCAGCAGTGGTTCCCGTTCACTGGTTCAGTTTCTTTGAGAACTTAGCAGTTGCTATTAAAATATGGCGCGGGATAAAAAGTTTTTTGGAAGATCCTGAGATTGTTCGAAATTAAAAAGTAGCTGACGTTGGAAAAGTAATATAAAATTTTTGAAATCTGAACTATATATTTTTCTATTGTATTTGGAAGACCGATTAAAGCCAATTATTCAACTTCAAAAGGAACGTTCCTTTAAAGATTCACATGGAACATAGTTGGCAACCGACAAACATTTTCACAAGTGCTAAGTGAAAAATGGAATGGATATGGTATCCAGAAATATTGATACTGCTACTATTGAATTTTGGGAGTCGGCTTTGATTATTGATCCTTTTAAAAAGTCAATAATTAAGGAAAATTTACAAATTTTAAAATATTTATCAAATATTAACAGTAAAATAAAAACAGAATTATCAAAATATTTTATCGAGTCATCTCCGCAAAAATTTAATTTAGATGTGTTTCAATTTTGGTTTCCCTACAATTAACCCCCAAATACAACTTTTTTATGTTGATTTCGATTGATATTTTCCTACTCTAAAATATTTTGTTTTGACAAGTAGGCCACTTAGAGTAGAGAAAATTACCCTGGATGTAGCAAAATATTACCCTTGTAGCCGTTTTTTTCAATCGTACATTTTCACTGCAGGTGGAGCACTATTTTTACTCTAAGCGTAACATTTTTGCTTTAATCGAAATCAACATTAATTTACTAAAAAAATCATACCCTGGCTTATCTCTTACCTCCTCTATTGTAGGTCCCACACGAAAGCTCTTCTTGTTACGTAGGAGCTCAACATTTATTATTTTGTTGTGACAGAAACACCTTAGTATTCTCCAATGACATGTATTTACAAAAAGCTGTAGCTTATGTTGATCTTATGTGAATACTTTCCGGTTTCGTACGCTTGCAACAACAAAGATTTGACACACGAATTGAACTTTCTTAGCTTGATGTTGCAGTATAAGACTGATGTGTTCCAGACTTTGTGTAAATGTTGAATGTTGTTCTGGGCACCCGTTTTCGGTAGTGCATAACTAAGATATACAAATTATAGCCCCCAAATGTTTGTGTCAGTCTCATTGTCCTAATTTTCTTGATATTCATTTTGAAACCAACCTCTTTAGCTAGATCTGATAGCTTCTGTATTGCATGTCGGCGTGTTGCATGTCGGCGTGTTTTTGTGCTAGCAGGCGTATGCTATTTGCGTAATCCAGATCGTTGGGGAAGCTATCTAACGTTCTCATGGCATTATCCAATACTACTAGGAACAGAAATGGCTAAACGCGCATGCTTGTCTTAAGTGTCCTGTACCAATCATGTATAAATCCGATTAATTTCTCGGATGCTCATTTCACAAAATATCTTTCATATTACGTTTCTGTGTATTGTGTCGAAGTCTACAAAGAGTAGATACGATGCTGCGAGTTCCAGTCGTTAGGATACTTGATGATGATGTGTGTTGTGTTCCTTAGTCTAAATGGCCCGTGTCACACTTTGCTTCTTTGAAGCACTGCTTCACGCTTCAATAAGGACCGTTATATTATATTATTTTGTATTTAGACACAAAATTGTTTTGTATTGTTTTGTTCTGGTCTCTCGAAAATAAAATTTGTGCAACATGCCAAAAATGGCCTCTAATTTCTTTTGTTTGTTTGTGTTAGTGCTGCTTCAACCGATTTCCTGGGTAAACGCGGAAAGAAACGAAGATGAAATGAAGCTGCTTCAAAGAAGCACTGTATGGAACCGCCCAATGCAATACACCTAATAAGTGCATAGGCGATATGTAGCGCTTAGTTAACTATCGCATCTTTAGATGCTAAATGTTCGTTCGTTTAATTCGAAATTTAGTATTTAAAATCGTTTATAGGGATAATTATTTTGATAATTTATCAACAATAAATCATTATAGTCAAGTCTTCCTTCCATTTTCGCGATATTCTATCGGAATTTCATACTTCTGTTGTTACTGGTGTTGGACTATGCTTATTACTCCTTCTTTTGATGGATGGGTGTTGATTGTTTCATTATTAACTCGACGATTCACGCATTGTTAGTGATATTTTCTCCGAAATATTCCATCTACCTTTTCAATTGTGCTTCATCTGTTGTTAGGATTTGAAAGATGCATGCCCTGGTGCAATGGTATTGCATAGGGTAATATTATCAACTTTAGATATCCTATCAAGAAAATATTTGGTTTAAATTCGAGCATTTGAGTACAATTTATTACCAAAAGAGGAATTCTTATTAACACGTTCACGACCGAGGTGCTCATAATAGGGGTAGCCACAAACCAGATGATAAAATTGCACGGAATGAGCTAATCGAAACTTAATGTTTGCGAGATTCTCATATGTTCGTATCACATACAGAAAAACCACACACAAAAAACAATAGTTTAGTACTTCCCCTAAACCGAAAAAAATCAAGAGAATCTTAAACCAATATAGAAACTATAATATACTAGGCTTCGCGCCCGTTTATCCAATGCAAGGTAAGTTAAATATTTTTATACAGATTGCATGCAATGCAAATTTTGAAAAAAAAATCACACGGACGAATTTTTTTTGGTCACCCTGTGCGTTCTCGAGTTAGACAGTCAGTGACACAGACGGTTATAATATATTTTTTTTAATAGATCGCATTTAAAGCGAATTTAAAAAAAAATCACACCGATGATTTTTTTGGTCATCCTGTGCGTTCTCGAGTGAGTGAATGACATAGACGTTGTCATATAGAGAAAAAAAAAATTTTGGTCACCCTGTGCGTTCTCGAGTAAGTCAGTCAATGACTTAGACGTTCTCATAAAGATAAAGAAGAAAAATTGGTCACACTGTGCGTTCTCGAGTGAGTCAGTCAGTGAGTGACATAGGCGTTGTAATATAGAGGAAATAAAAAATTTTGGTCACCCTTTGCGTTCTCGAGTGAGTGAGTCAGTGACATAGACGTTTATAATATATATTACTTACATAGAGAAGTACGACGACGCATATATGCATCCCTAATTTATGGGGAAAACCATTGGACGCAAATATGAGTGCTATGGTCGCCAACGTGTTAAAATGAAAATAATATCAACAAAATAAACTATTTTAAATTGCGCATTGTGGGGCACATGCTCGATCAGCTAGCAAGCACATGCTCGATATGCTAGCGCAAAACCTGGCAACACAATCAATTTTACCAAGCAAAATTGATTTTGAATTTAGTTTTTTTATAATTTGTTTTTTTTTTTGCGATTGCACAGTGAACTTTGCGGCTTAGAAAACTATCCAGCAAATTTTTATAGTTTTACTCAATCGCAAAAATAAACAAAAAAACGTATAAAAAAATTAATTCAAATTCAATTTTGCTTGGTAAAATTGATTGAGTAGCAAGGTTTTGCGCTAGCATATTGCTTGCTTGCTAGCTGATCGAGCATGTGCCTATATCTATTTTCTATCACGATATATTATTAAATATTTTGCAACCAAACCGATAATATCATTCTTTTCGTGATTTTGTTTACTCTCAGCCCAAACAATAGTCACATTTTTACTCTCAGCCCCGAAAATGTGATAGTTTAAAACTGCCATGACAGTCGGAATAAAAGCTTTCTGAAAATATTAAATATTTGAATGTTTATTTATTATATATATATTATAATATTCGCAAATATTCGTTGGTCAGACTAGCGGCTTATGTCTGGTGATGAAGGAAGTTATAAAGTAATTTCAGTGATTTTTTTTTTAAATTATTTCAAATACGATAAATGTTTCTCTACCACCCGATGTAAAACAATACCTATAGTTCCGGCCAACGAATATTTTCTGAGTTTGAAGGATCTCAACTCTGCCTCATAAAAAAATTCTGAAAAAATCTCAAAAATTACTTTGAATCACCAGAATAAAGCTGATAGTTCGACCATAAAATAGATCACGTAAAATTTCTTAAAAACACTATCGGTGATGGGTAAATAGTTAATATCATTTATTTGTCTTGGCCCCGGAAATTCTGTTTTTTACTATCAGCCCCGAAAAATGATTGTTTTAGCTGTCATGACAGTATATATTTTTTAGAGCTGAGAGCAAAAATGTGGCATTTATCAAGGCTGTTAGTCAAAAATGTCATGATATGTGAAGATTTTTCGGGCTGAGAGTAGAAAATGTCATGATAGCAATATTAGTGTTGCCATCATATTTTTCGAGGATGGAATTTTGGCTATTATACATGTGAATTTTTAGTTGTCCATCGTACGCACTGATGAAGTGCGCGCATGTTCTGGGTTGTTGCACCTGCCTCAATGACATATTTTTTGTCACATTTACAATTTCAGTTTTCGTGTTCTTCATTTTTCTTCCAAGCGCGTTATCACTGATCTATGGTTTGCGCCTGTATTTTTAGTACATTTGTGTATTGGTGGCTACTACTCAACAATGATTGTTTTTCATGGGTTTCGAGCCTGAGCTTAAGCGTGTCGGCATCTTTTAATGTATTCATTTTCTTCCGATTATTATTTTAAAGTGTGATATTACCAGTTGGTGGTCACTGCGATGTCTGCACCTCTCATTGCCTTGATATCTTGCAATGGCGTGAGAAATTTCTTGTTGATTATTACATAGTCTATTTGGTTCCATGTTCTGCCATCAGGTGATCTATGTGCATTTGTGTATGTTTTGTGTGGAAACCTACTGCCTTCTACAAACTGCGAAATCATACCGGCCTGGTGGTTTAGGGTCCATACAGAGTCTTATGCTTGTTTAACCAGTATAGTTAATAGCTCCAATTTGTGTAAGGGGTGTTTTTTTAAGCCCGGTGGAACCTGAAATTGTAAAAAATAACACAAAAAATTAAATTTTTTTTATTACACATGGCGGCGGCTGTCCTTGACGAATCGCATTCTAGACATCCAATTTTGGACACTTTTTCGAGCACTGTTGGCCGTATGTCACGAATGACATGAATAATGCTGGCCTCGAAGGCGTTTTGTTGCTAGTTTATCAGCATAAACCAGTGACAGGTCCATTTCTCCTAGACCACATTGAAATACTTCTAGGGCTAGCATTAAGTTGCATAACAATCTCATTTAACCTTGAAAAGTCGCCACCAATATAAAAATCATAAAGATGAAATCGACAAAAATCATCAGCATAAAGATGAAATCGACAATTTACAATATACGAAGGAAGATCATTAATAAAAATAGAAAAAAGTAAAGGCCCCAATATAAAACTCTGAGGTACACTAGTGTATCACCATGCTTAACAAATTGTTTACGATTGTTCAAATAAGAATGAAGTAAACTAATGGTGGAATCCGTATGTTATTAACACAATCAAATGCCTTTGAAAAATTTAAAAGGACTAAAATAACAAATGAATTTCCCTAATCCAAAATTGTTGATAAATCATCCACAATATGCACAAGAGCGGTAGTAGTGCTATGATTAGATTTGTAACCCGATTGGAATTTGCTTAAAAAATTAAACCTGTGTAGGTGTTCATTGATTTGAATTTTCATAACCTTCTCAAGTTCATGAATATTATCAGTACTGCCAATTACATCCTTCTTAGGAAGAGGAATGATAGAAGCTACCTTCAAAAAATTAGGAAAAACAGATTTCGTCAAACATACTGGTTCAAAATGAAAATTATTGAGGTAAGAATAAATCAATAAATAATTTTATTAATTTGAAATTTACCTTATGAAGCTATCAGATCTGATTTGACAGTTTGAACCGCATTCCAATTTTAAAACACACGAAGTCCAACAAATCAAGATTAGGATTTTTTGACATTAGTTTAATAACTTGGTAACACCAAAACATGTTTTAACAAGCGTAGAAATTTTTTCATCAGTAACTGATCGATCAAATCCAGAGATGTGAAGCCATAGCTTTAGAACAAAAGCTTTAATTCCAAAATTAAATTGTTGATCTCTAGTACCACAAATTTGTCCGTTATCTCGAATTTGTTGACTATCCAGACGGTTGTTTTGGAAAATTGCAGTAATATTACCACAAGAAGTAGAATCCACCGTAGTATAATTTCTGCTTGAAGAAAATCGAGAGAAACAACCCAGTAGTCCTAAGATTATTATTCACACTGGACACAGAAGGAGACATACGATTAGCAGATACTCTAATAGATGAACTACACAAAGCAATCGGAATTTCCGAAGATTCGGGAACATTTATAACTACTGCACACGAATCCGGAGTTATCAACGTATTAGCACATAATCCATCATCTGATAGATGATGGCAATGGTTAATATCCTCACTAGTAGCACATGGAGAAACGGCATTAGAACATAATATAACAGAATATTGTGGTGCATTTCTCGAATTTTTAGGTTTTTGTGCAAAAGTTAAATTTTCAGTAGCATATTATTCGAGCACTATCCGGAGCCGAATGGAAAATTCCTACTGAAACTGCAGCTATTATTCACTGGTGTCGCTATACCATAAAAATGAAAAATAACTGCATCCATAAAACAAATTTTTATCACATAAAATATACTAACTGACGTTTATTTTGACATGACGTTATAAACAAGAATTCATCTTACAAAGGCCTTTTAAAATTTCCCATTGAAATGTGGATACCGCTCCTGATAGCGGCTCCCGATAAATAGGTAGAGCAAAATATTTGTATATCGATTTTTAACTAAAAAATAAAATGAAAAATTTAAGTTTAGAGTTAAATAAATTAATTGCATGCTAAAATAGCGCGCTAAGTATCAGTTTTGACATAGAAAATAGGGTGCGTCGGGTAAATATATCGGGCGCTAATAAAAAACCACGGCGATTACTTATTAGTTTTTAAACCGGTAAATTTAATGAATATTCTAATATTCGTCAAAATAACTGCTACCTCTGAAAGGGACGAAGCAACCAATTTTAGAAGATGTGTGTCCACACTTGGTAACATCTCTGAGTTTTCCGGAATCGGCCATATTTATAGCAGGTATTTTGACGAATATTAGAATTTTCATCAAATTAACCGATTTAAAAATTATCGTGGCGCAACTCCAAATCTTTTATAGTTGTTGTTGCGTTAACCGTTTTGAACAGCACGATTCGTATACTATTAGGAGATATATGCTCACACTTGATATCATTTCTGTGTTCCTGAAATCAGCCATAGTTTTGACGAATATTTGAATTTTTAAATATTTTGCACACTAGATCTTTTTTAAAGACACCCCAATTCTTTTTATTTTAATGTGATTAACTTTTCCGATCAGCTGATTCTGTCCACTATTAGGCGATATATGTTTACATTTGCGGTAAGATCTCTAAAATTCGTGGATTCGGCTATAGAGTAGCAAGTATTTGTAAGAAGAATAATTGAATTTTTATGAAATTTTACGTTCTAAAACTTGTGTCTAGTTAACAGTTTTGAATAGCTGAAGTTACCCACTATTAGATGCCATATGCCTTCACTTGGTAACATCTTTGAATTTTTTTTTTAGAAATTACACTTTTCGTTAAAAAGTCCACATCGGTTAGGATTAGGGATAATCTGGTAAAATTTCATTGCTCCTGACAAAGTTTTATGATAAGTGTCATTATTTAGAAGTAATAGTGTAATAAGGTATTTAGAGTAATATATCGATCGACTTTAAAATAGTTTTTAGCCTTGGAAAGCAAAGAAAATGTTTGCATTTACTTTCGCCAAATTTTAATAGGGCGTCGTGTTACACATAATATTAGAACTAAATCGTCAAATTTTTCATTATTGACGTAATCAAAACAAAACTATATTTTATTATTCAACAAAATCCTAATTCAATTTATTTATTAAATTATTCTGTTTACAAAACGATAGAATTATCAAATTACTTTATAAAGTATTAAATCGAAATGTTGCATTAAATACTCGTACCTTCAGTTTTCACCAAAACTATTTAATATTCATTCAAAATTTACAAATCCGCATAAAACACAAAATAAATTTTTAATAAAACTTCAATAAAATTCTAATCAATACAGTTTCAAAAAAATATTTATTTAAATTTATAGTGATGCGAGGGGATGCTTTTTAGCATAGGCATATCCCGAACTTCGACAAATACAAAACTTTTAGCCTTTGTATTTTATTTTAAAATCAAATTGAAATTAATTTTTACTATTATGGTTCTCTAGAGTGGAAAAACTAGTTAAATTTTTTAATACTATTTTGATATTTTTTTTTTTTTAATGAAAATATCCAAATGATGGTATAACCACTCACCGTTACCATCACAACACCATCCCCAAAATATTTTAATATATTTATGTTTTTTTTTATGATTTTGGTACATAACATATTTTGGGGGATAAATCGGGATTCTCCATTACAGACCATATACGATAATAACAGTACGAGTATATACAATTAGTTGTCATTGATACGTTCGGAACGAGGTGGTATCTATAATTTATTCAGTTCATTGTGTCATATAAAAACTATAACGTGTGCATGAAACAAAAAACAATTTCATCCCAGTCGCGCGTAATCTCATTTCTTGTATATTTATTGTTACGAAGGACGGTTTAATCGATCGTTGATAAGTAATCCGGCATTTTATTGCCTTTAGGGCTGGTTTTAATTTTCATTTCAATTATGTTGACATATAAAAAATTATAACACAAATTGCTTTTTAAAGCTTATTCTCTGCATCCCGCAGGATATAAAAAGCAGTTTAATAAAAGGATTCATAATTTGTGTCATATATGCATATTGCGGCATATAGGCAAATTTTTGTATAAGACGGAATTTATTTTTGGGCCATTACAAATGGAACCATAATAAATACAAAATTTCGCATGAAGCAATTTTACAAATTGTAACAGGATGCCAAAATCAAAACTTACTTAACTTATTTAATTCCTAAATCCTCAACTGAACGAAACAAAAAAAATATTTCTCTACCTCGAGTTACTAAACAAAATCGACGAGAAAAAATTGTCTCGAGATTTTTGCAGGTTTACTATTCGCTATATCGCCGAAGACAAAAAAAAGAAATTTTAAAATAATCTTTGATATTTGTATGTATATGTGATCTGTGCAGACAAAAAGTTTGTAACCTTTCTACAGCCCAGACAGTGTCACTGACCGGGGTAAACATTTAGACATAAGGTTTGGGCCAATTTTAGGGATCCCAGTGCTTTCCGCAGCAGAAAATGACCTACCAGAAGTGGCACCTTTAATACGAGCTTTTTCGTTTTTATGCAAATATTTTAAAAAGTATATCAGTTATCATTTTGGATACCATAAAAACAACGAACGAAGTAAAAGTTTCTAAATTAACAACAGTATCGGTCCAGACCAGTTTTCCAAAATTTAAGCGGAAATGACGATTTTGAAACTAAAATAGTATAACAAAAAAACTCGCCATCTCTCGACGAATTGACTGATCTGGATGTAATTTCACGCACCGACCAAACGGGACAGTGGCTAAAGGATAGGAACAGCATGCAAAAGGGAATTTTCATCATTAGATTATCAAATTATCATGTGGTTCTACGAAAACCGGACCTATTGGCTTGGAACGGTAGCATATCCCACTACGTGAATCTTCCAAATTTTAAGTGTAAATAACGATAATAGACTGAAAATTGTTTTATTAAAAAATTCGGTTTCTCTACAGCCAAGACGGATTGAGTGGTCTTTAAAAACATTTCCGCTTAAATTATCTATTTCATAGCAAATTTTATTTTTACTTAGACTATTTTTGATTTTAATGGGGTTTCATAAGTATTCGGTAAAACTATAAAAAACGAGAAATTTTTCTTTAGGGCTGCTACTTCCGGCACACAGACTTCGTTCCCCACATGTCAGGAGAATATTAAATATTTTAGAAAACCGTTACAAATAAAAGTGTTCTAAATAAAATTTGCCATAAAATTGGTATATTACGGAAATATTTTTTAATTTGGGAGGTCCTAGTGAAATTTTGCGAAAATCAGTGTACCGGAAGTGGCAGATTTCGTAGAAGGTTTTTTAATTTTTGTAATGTTGTTAAAAGGTATAGCATTTACGAAAACTGACCAAGAATTATAAAATTACAATTTAATATCAAACATCAATGATATTTATAATCAAATAGGACTTTAAAAGAAACCTCGGGAAACCATATACCGCCTATTGAACATATTTTCAACCTATATTTGTTGAAAGGAATTTTTCGACTTTAACAAATTGGTTTTATACCTCATTTGAATACTTAAGACGCTGGAAAGTTGCCATTCTTTTTATCGATGTAACTAAAGCATTTGATACTGTTAACCACGTGTTACTATTGGAATTATCCTTGGCCGAATTTCGCGGTGTTCCATTTGACATGCTGAAATCATTCTCATCGTTTCATCTACAAACTAATCAAATCAAATTCACAATTAGGCAATTTTACATGTTGCGAGAATTGTGTCCCAGAGCTCTGTTAAAAACTTTATACTTTGCTTTAATTTACTCGAAGTTAGATTATGGCCTAGCTCTTTAGGGTGGCGCTGTATATGAGTCGCTTAAAAAATATAATTGTGACTCAAACAACGTAATTCGTATCATATACAGTAAACGATCTAAGGTCTACACTTTTTCTTTATTTGTTGATAATAAAATACTATCGTTGAGATATTTCTATTTCTATAAACTACTTACACATTTTCAATAGAGAAATATGCCTATGAAAGGATTAGGACGATTGATAGGTATTATCTCCGTCATAATAACCTATGTGTTGTAAACTTCACCAGTAAAGAATACTGTCGGCGTCTCTATATCTTCGTAGCTCCAAAATTATAAAAATTTACCATCGCATATTAAGTTAATCTCATCAAAATCAGAATTTTAGATAAATTTGTAGATATGGCTACTTTCCTTTGATAACCATAGGGCACGATCAAATTGAGATATTTTTTTTAATAGTATAGCTTGTTTTGTATATGTGTAATGAATTAAAATAATACACGAATTGAAGCCAATGTAAAGAATTGTAAATCCACATAAATTCAATGAAAAAGTATTCATCTCACACAAATTTCTAAAATTTTTAGGCTAATATCTAAAATTATTGTCGTCAATTATCACAAGTTCGTGTCACTTCTAATTGATTTTCTAATTTCATTTCATTTTTGTCTAAATTTATATAACCAATTTTAATTTTAAGTAATGTTTGTAGACTTTAATCTTTAATGTTGTAACAAATTTTATAAATGTGAATATGAAATAAAGATAAACAGTCATAATTCATCAAGTTGCTTTCATTCACAATAAATGGCTACTAGTGAATTTATTACAGCAGCCCATACAAGCAACAATTAATCATAATCCATTGAATAACATACCTTCCTCCCCCCTGTACTAAAAATAGGAACACTCCAATGAATTACAATGAGTCCCCATCTACAACAATCGATCACAATGTGAATCGAATTACCTTCGATAAAAAAAGCAACAGTTGTAATAAATTCTGGGGTACCTATTTGATGTTGTAATTTGATGCTTAATGATCGATTATTGTGGGTGTCTGGGCTGTTGTAACAAATTCAAGGGTTCCAATTTCTTGTACCGGAGGGTAATTTGATACAATATGATTGATTTTTGTGCTTATGGGATATTGTAATAAATTAACGACTATGCTTCTGTGATAAATCCCATTTCCATCCTACCCCTTCCGGGATTCGAACAGGGCACCTCCCGATTCAAACGCCAACACTTTATTCATTATGCCGCATTTTTGTTGCTTTCCATTCCTCTAATTAACCATTCCTCTAATTTGATTAATTACAGTAGTTCAAAAAGTTTAAAATAGATTTTTATTTATTAAAATATTTATAAAATTTTATTTAAAATAAATAAAAACATTTAACAGCAATTATGTTAAAACTTTTTATTTGATTATTAATTTAAATTTTTTATGTAGAGACTGGTTTCGGAGTACTCTTGTTTCTTCGCCAATCTATTTTTTAACTAAAGTTAAAGAATAGGTTGACGAATGATGGTTTAATTGTTGAAGACCAGCACTAATATTGTCAATTAAACCTATTAAACCTTTATATTTCCTTCTAGACAATTAGAATTGAGTTGCCTGATGCCGTGCGTCCGTTTACCTGCGAGCGGGTCATTACGTTGTTAAAAAAATTATAATAAGACACCTTCTATGCTTCCCTCTTGTTATGTGTTAATAGGGTGTACAGTCCTATCCATCCATAAATTTGCGGTAAAAAAGTTGAAGGCTGGCCACAACATATACACCTTCCAATTTTTTGTTTATTTACTTCAACAGATGCTAGAAACAAAAAGCTTGATCATATAACATACTCTTAGACGATATTTTGACACATGATATTTTGTTTTGTTTTTAGTACAGAAGGTACTTGGGTGAAAAATTTATTTAAGTCAGTTATCAATTGAAATATTTTAATAGTATCCAAAGATCCAAACAAACCATTTCACTTGGATCAAAATAAAATATTGTTACGCCGACACTGGTAGCGTAGCAAGGTGTTACATACTGCGAATGTATACCTACGTTTTTTGCTGGTTATTAGGACTACTCAGAAAAATCTAGTTCTGTTTTGTAAATTCAAATTAATATACAGGGTGTCTCAAAATTAAAAGATCAAACGAAGCAGGATGATAGGAGAGCTCATTTCCAACAAAAACAACCTAGCAAAGTGTTTTCGAATTGTTGACGGACCAAAGGTTATTCCACTTATAGTGTTTTTTAAAACCAAGAATTCTTTTGTTTAACTTTCTTTTTAATACGATCTATAGAAGAGTGTGCCTTTCCAATAAAATCATTTTTAAAAGCTGCATTATCTTCTGTCAAATAAAAACAATGGTTTTGTAAAATGTTTTTGTTTTTCAAAGTTTTTTGTTGATGTTTAAGGGACGCCACCTGGGGGGGGGGGGGGGTGGGGTCTATTGCATGTCCACTTCGGCCTGCTGGTTTAAGTCCTTTGGACATTTTTCTGTGGAGTTATTATAAAGAGTTGGCCGATTAGAAGATGCGGAAAAGTATAATCGAAGTGTCGAATATTATTAAAAGTAAAGGCTGTAACGAAGCTCCAGATCTCGATTGTGTATCTTTTTTTTTGTAGGTACTGTATAATTAACAACGAAGAAAAGGTATACTCACCACTCGGTTTTTTTACTTACCATTTTATTTCGACCGATTTGTACGGTGTACCCTACATTCCATTGTTCCATATGATACCACCAAAATCGATCAGTTGACGCTATATACCTATCGTAAAAAAAAGAAGAAGATAGAGAGTAAACGAAAAAAAACGCGAGCGAATAAATGACAACCGAGGTAAAAAGAAGGAGAAATGGACGAGTTGGCGGTGCTTGAAGTTCGGGCTTGGAGGCGAGAAGGTTGTATTTACCCAAAAGAAACTATAAAAATAAACATAAATATTGTGAAAATATAGAAATAAAATTAAGACTGTAATCTTTATAAATTCAAAATGTTCAAAATATTAGTTGTAACATAAAAAGAAAAAATAATTAAAAAGTTGTAAATATGTATGTGCCCAGTAATTGTGAATAAAAATAAAATTTGTATTTTTGAGTAGAAAACAATAAACAATTCCATCGAATTATTTTATACCTAACTTTAAAACTTAATTTCCCGATGGGGTTATCTCTAGGATTTCCACAAACAATTAATTAATTTAATCGATTTTTCATATGAAACTTGAAGAAAATTGGAACAATAAGGACAAATTGCTTAAAACCAGCATCTTATAGTCGTGATTCCAAAATGAGCTTTTGGTATGGCTTAAGTGATAGATGGATCTAACTTTTAAACTTAATTTCCCGATAGGGTTATCTCTAGGATTTCCACAAATAATTAATTAATTTAATCGATTTTTCATATCAAACATGAAGAACATTGGAACCATAAGGACAAATTGCTTAAGATCATCATCTTATAGTCGTGATTACAAAATGAGCTTTTGGTATGGCTTAAGTGATAGATGGTGATCTAACTTTAAAACTTAATTTCCCGATGGGGTTATCTCTAGGATTTCCACAAACAATTAATTAATTTAATCGATTTTTCATATCAAACATGAAGATAATCGAAACCATAAGGACAAATTTCTTGATCTGCTTATTCTTAAGTATTTTAAAATTTTTAAATCTTTGTGGGCAATTTCGACACAGTGTATGCATATGATTATTACATAATAAGAATACTCATTTTGTAGTACAACATCACCCATTTTGATTTTTTTGTCATATAGTTCACCAGGTAAGGTGATTTGTTGTCACATACTTTACCTTAATGTGTAGTCTAAATAAAGCAAATAAAACCGTGATATTTATTCTTTTTCGTCGATAATAATTACTATTTATTTAATACAACTTCAAAAATATTTCGGGATGAAATTCTCATTTTTCTTGCATTTTCAATCAATTTTTCGGAATAGTATTTAATTTAGCAAAGAAACACATCAAAATTGCAAAGGTGTTTTCGGGCTGGTTTTTCGTGCCAGCTTCGACACGCGCTTGGCAACGATTAAGCAAAATTGTATACGGCGATGCCGATTAGGTATTTTGGCAAATGGTCGACACTTCGGTTGAAATTTGTTATAATATTTAAAATTAATAAAAAAAAATTATTTTACTCATTTTGTTTTATTTCTGACAAAACATCGATTTTAGAAATTGAAATTTTGTTAAGTGCATTTTTTAATAAACACGACTTACTTTGTCAAAAAAATTGATAAAAAACATATTGTTGCGAATAGCCCAATGTATGATACCATTTTAAATTCTGCATTAGTCTCGCATATTTTTCTAATAGTATGGGCCAAATTTCTGTAGTACATTCTTTTCCCACTGGCGTCACTTAAACATCAACAAAAAACTTTGAAAAACAAAAACATTTTACAAAACCATTGTTTTTATTTGACAGAAGATAATGCAGTTTTTAAAAATGATTTTATTGGAAAGGCACAGTCTTCTAGATCGTATTAAAAAGAAAATTAAACAAAAGAATTCTTGGTTTTAAAAAACACTAAAGGTATAAACAGAACCAGAGATAAAGCGACAAGATACATCGGCAAAATACATTTGTCTGCTGGCGATGTCGCTTTGGTAAACACAACAAGCGCGTCAGCGTTGAAGCGACAAAACAAGAAAAATAATACCAAATTAACCCTAAAATATTTCATTTGTCTTTTTATCGACTCTATTTAAATTTTTTTACATAAAACATTGTGTACAACATTCCGATTTGGTTGAAATTCATTTAAAAAAAGTTGTAAAAAATGTTTACCAACATAATAATCTGAAAATTATATTGGTGGTACTGCAGCGCCGGAGACAAAATTAGAATAGATTCTCGTCGTCGCCAGCGACATTGGTTGTGTTAGCATCCTATGGTTTATGTGTATTTTAATTTGACAGGCGTTGTATCTTGTCGTTGTATCTCTGGTTCTGTTTATACCTTAAAAGTGGAATAACTTTTGCACCATCAACAATTTGAAAAACGTTAGTTGGCTGTTTTTGTTTGAAATGAGCTCTCCTATCATCCTTCTTCGTTTGATCTTCAATTTTTTGGGACACCTCGTATATCTAAATAATATAGGGAGTTCGCTGGTTTTATCATAATGTCAAATGCCGCAGCGTCATCAATAATACGGTTAATAAAAATAGTTCCATAATTCTGTAATTGTATTCTCCACTATTTTTCACTTTAGGTAAGGTTATGCTGATATAAATATCCATCGGCGTCAAGAGTAGGCAACACGGGTTAATTATGCACAGATGATAGTTCTTTCGTGAACCTGTAAAAGGGAATTTACTGTAAGGCACTTTCGATCCATTGTCGATTAATTCATCGGATAAAAACGTCTTGCCCACAAAAAATGTATATATTATGCCATGATTAGTTAACCAGGCAACATTCTATCTATATAAGTTGTCTTCCGTAGCGTGATATGTAAGTCCCACACCTCGAAACTAAATTTATTATTGTTGACAGTATCTAGAAAAATTTGTAGTAAACGATTTATAATGATGTACCGGTATCGAACCATCTGCTATGTGGGTAATTTATCATTTAATAAGATAAGCACAAAGCCAAGTGGGATAATTAAAATGAAAATTATTTCAATCTGGTTAATGACAAAAAATAAATCTTCTATATTAATAGAATCACCTCCTACACGCACAAAAAGTCTTTTACTATACATTTAGGATATAAAATGATTCATCAGAATCACGATAATTATAATTAATATGTTCCAAAATAGATAATTAATAATTACTATTTAATAGATTATGTAGCCTTTTCATATACATAAATATGGCATATTTCATATCGAACGAAAAAGCACAAAATTGAATATTTTTTTATATCATCACATCATACACCACCGCCTCTTATTATCTTACACAAAGTATATCAATAGCTACTTAACGTTATTAAACATGTCTGTATATTCATAAAAGTCTATACATAAGAGATAATCTTATAAATTTCATTACGTATACACACCACCCCAACCGCCTTTCAAATAAATATATTAATACATAACATAACAACAACAAAGTCATATTGCGGATCTTAAATGCTTGAGTACATCATACACTCGATAATCAATAAAAAATCATAATCATTAATCAAAAATTATGTCATTTTATCTATATAATCATAAAACATTTTATTACACTATTTATTGTCAATATATGTATTTGTACGATCAATATTATTATTGTTACATAATTATTTATCTTAGATGCATGCACATAAGATTTTTAACAATATACTAATATTATCCAAATCCCATAACAACAATAGAGCTACATAATGTGAAAAATGATTTCTCGTCCTTACACATAGAGGATAATTTATTATTAGAAATTTTATAAATTTTACAAGTTTTTCCCACGAGATATATACGAGTATAATTCTACGCCATACACTGGTATTTATATGCAATTTTCCTATCTCTAGCATATAAGCAGTTTATGTTCTCGTATATTCGAATTGGATTATATAATTCGTGGTAAAATTGTGAGCAAACGGTTAAATTCAATAATCCATCAACACATTTCGGTGTTCGTGCCAAACATTTTTCTACGAAAATATGTCGAGGCTTAAAAATTCCCATATGAAATCTTGATTGATCGATTGTAGTTTAGGCATGCTTGTTAATGAAATTTTGTAAAATTCTAGGAATTTATTTGTAAATAAATTTCTGTATAAGCTTCTCCTCAATTCATAATCAATAATATGGCAATCCATAAAAATACTAATAATGTGTAATCAAAATAAATTTATTTATAAGATTGTTATAACTCCCAAACCTTAATTTATAAAAATGGTATTCAGAACATCGCTTTCCATAAAAGAAAATCGGTCGGAACGGATGTCGGTGTTGAAAATAGTGTAGACAATTAATTTCTGCGTAGACAATATAGATAATTTGTAGAGCATGTAGACATGTAGTGGCGGGTGTTCAAACTTGAGGTATCTTTCTAAATGTTCCGCCAGTTATATTTTTGGAACAAGAGTATCATATGTTATATGACAGATGACAAGTACAAACATTCCAGTTAGTTAAAATAGAGAGATATGCGATTGATCAACGTGTTTTCATTATCAAAACTTGTTATACAGAAGTTGGAAGAAAATTTCGTCCAAAATACGGTAGAGAAAATGTTGCGGAAAAGTGGGATTCAGTGTTGCGTTCGTTCCTTCCTTCCTTCTGAATTTTTTTTTAAATCAATACAACTTGTTGAAAAAAATTTCACAAGAAAAAAAAACGTCCTGTTTAACCAATGAAATTGGTTTAAAAAAATCCGAATAAACGAAGGAGCGAAAGAACGCAACACTGAATCCGCCTTTAAACTTATCGTTGATGAATTTGAAGAAGCTGGTTCAGTTCGAGATCAGAGATGCAAAATTCTTACTAGCCTTACTTAGTCAAATCGAAGCGGTTATGAATTCTCGGCCTTTGTGTGAAATATCCCCAGAAGAATCGGATCCGCTAACTCCTGGTCATTTTCTAATTGGTCACGCGATTACGTTATTACCAAAACCGAATCTGTTAGACATCAAAGCAAATCGATTATCTCGTTGGCAGCACATTCAACGGATGGTTCAGCACTTCTGGCAAAGATGGAATAAGGAGTATCTTGAACAACGCGAACTTCAACAACGCAAGAAATGCAAGCTTACTTCTAGTAATCCGAAGATTGATGATCTTGTAGTTATCTTTGATGAAGATGCATCTCCAGCTAAGTGGCTTATGGGACGAATCATTTAAACAATTCCTGGTCAAGATGAATTAGTCCGTGTATAGTGTGGATAAAAACTAAATTGGCGGAAATAAAATGACCAATCACCAAAATTTCCACTTTATTATATTCTGGCTCTGTTGAGCCAACGGGCGCGGGATGTTCAGGATAATAAACCTGGAATTAAAATTTAAGTCTTATGAAAAATGTAAATTAAATAGTAAATTAATTAATTCACTTATCTTGTAAAATTGTAGTAGAATTGCATTGTTTACACAGCTGTTGTTATAAAGATAAAATTAATTTAATATTAGTATTAGTTTAATTGAATTATTGTGAATTTAATGTATAAAATGTATTTACTATAATTGTTAGCTTACCTGGTGTTTGCACTCCATTGGCAGTCAATATGTTGTAAAAAAGTTTATTTATCGTTGATAAAATTATCGCTAGCGGTCTTTGTATACCACTCTTCCATCTTCTGTGTTATCGATAGAGTGATAAATAAATACACTGCCATCTCGTTTTTAATAGTTTAATTTGAATTTCAAGCAGTTTAAATATGGAGAGATTTCGCCGCATTATTTTTGCTAGAAAAACTTGTATAATAAAATTATAAAATTTGTCTCGGTCACTTTGATGGAATATTTCGAGCTGAGCACATTAAATATAAAATAAATAAAATTATTTGTGTTAGAAAATTTAATTAATAATTTTATTAATAAAAATAAAACGTTGTAAAGAACAATAATTTTTTGATTGGAACCGAATTCGTGGAACAGAATCCGAACATATTGAAGCGCCAATTGCGTCGCTCGTGCCGCACAAAAGATTTATCAGGAACGCTTTCCTAATAGCCGCCACACCTTCCAAAATACTTATCGAAGCTTACGCGAGACCGGTAATTTAAATTTTAATGAACAAAGAGGGGTTATAATGTGACATAATGTTGCTGTCGATGAACAGATTCTAGCTTTGTTTGAAGAGGAACCGACTAGAAGCATAAGAAATGTAGCTCGGGATTTCCATCTGGAAAGTGTGGAGCATGCTTCATAAAAACAACAGACATCCTTCCCATTACACCCAGTGCAAGGTCTGGACAATCATGACTTTGGCAAACGTGTCCAGTTTTTTCGTCTTTTATTGCACACAGATGTGGATGATCCCGAATTTTTGAAAAGTATTCTGTGGACAAATGAGTCCAAATTTACTGAAGAGGGAATTCTTAATTTGCACAACTTTCATCACAGGTCAACGAAAGATCAGAACCCACGTGCCAAAAGACGGTCATTCCAAAGAAGATATAGTTTCATGTTTGGGCTGGCCCTATTCCATGGCCTCCACGTTCCCCAGTCCTAATTTCGTTAGAATTTTACGTCTGGGGACGAGTCAAAACCTTGGTATACGTCACGGAACTTCCATCTAGGGATGATAGGGGCCTAAGCCAACGCATTGAAGCGGCTTTCGTCAAAAATTAAAGACGAACTACAGTGGAAATAAGGCGAAGAAGTCGTGCGTGCATACGTAACGGAGGTCAACAATTTAAGCAAGAATTATAATAAAGTTTTATTTTTATTAAAAAACGATTTTTAATTATAAGTCCAAAAGTTAGTACCTACATATAAATGTAAGATAAAGATAAGTGACAGATTTAACTACGGAAGAGTGAGGTATTAGTTGTTGGTTGTTGTAGCCTACTTAGTGTATGTTATTTAAGTAAAAACAAGTTTTTATCGCGAATATCAAATATCTGCAGGGCTAACATGTTGTAACTATCACTATTTTCGCTTCGACTAAAAAACCGTGCTACTTTGATGAAAATTTTAAAATTTACATGAAAGAAAAAAAAAATGTTTACTTCCAAAAAACCGTTATTCTATCGAAAATGCATCGAAGCGAAAATAGTGATAGTTACAACATGTCAGCCCTGGCTGATGTGTCCCACAATACACAAATTTTGTGATATAGTAAAGTGTTTAAAAGGGTTTTTATGGCATATTGCGTATCGTTAAAAAGGGGATAGACTAGAGAATTTAATAAAAGACTTTGAAAATCACGATCACTTTTAGTTTTTTTTATTGCAATGCAAAGTTGACTTTTGTGTTTTCTTTTACCATTTTCGAACATTTTAAGAGTAAATAAAAAGGAAAGTAGATGTTATTGGGGACGAATTTTGTATTTGATAGAACCATACAACAGTAAACATAAACTATATCAACTATTTAAAAAAAAAATACTACTTGAATGCTAAATATTACGATTATTCAAAATAAACATTAAAAAGTTGAAATAAAAAAATCCGTAGGGCCAGAAATGAGTTATTGGGGTTTAAGAGATAACAAATGACCCAGCCATTCAGCGAATCCTATTTGACAAACGATGCACCACACACCCTGTATACCGACCAAATAGCACAGTGGTTAAAGCTTTGACGTTTGGATCGGGAGGTACCGGGTTCAAATTCCGATAGGGGTTGGATTGGATGCAAAAGAAATTTTCATCAACAGATTACGATCTGTGATTAAAAGGAACACAACTACGACCCCCTATTGGCGTGCAAAACTCATGGGCCGCCCCTCTTCGATGTCCAGTATAGCATGGCATGGGGCTATGCACTTAAATCGACCCTATAGCCATACGTCTTCGATTTGGCAGATGGGAGTGCTTCGGCCCAAAACACATGGCAAGGATTAAAAAAAATATGAATACAACAGTCAGAGAAAGTTGCACACCACCACACACGTATATGCAAATATTGAAGAAAAATTAATTATGTAAAGAATGTCACAAAAAACGGTTCAGCTTTGACATATTGGATATTTTGGCTCTGGAAACACTAATGTCATTCTTTCTTTGACAGCAACTCAGTATATAATTTATAGTTGACGAAATGAGTCGCTTGACGCTTCAATAAAAGCAGCACCACAAAAGAAAGACAATTTGTTCGACATCGCAAGAAAATGTCGTACAAAATTTGGTCAAAACAATGGAGTTACACCCAACGGTATCAAGAAGTGTGTGCATAAAGTGATACGGGCTACCTCGCCGACATGTACCAGTGCTCGTCGTGTTTGTTCAGCCAAACATATGCCGAAAATGCCAACGGCCGAGAACATCAATTCGTCATCGTGCATCGGAAATCGGAGGGCCTCCGAAAAACTCGGACGAGGCGCATTTCCATATCGGTGGGTTCGTAAACAAACAAAATTGTCGCTTTTGGGGATCAGAAAATCCACAAAGATATGTGGAGAAGCCAATGCATCAATTGCGTGTTACTGTTTGGTGCGGCTTGTGGCGTGGCGGCATTATTAGTTAATTAGTTGTACACAACATCGACTACTCGTAGACAACGTCGACAACCAATTGCGCTGGTAGTGATTAAATGATCAATACATTTTATAACTTCTGTTAACTAAGTAACTTATACTGGGTACCTCACACTGTTATGTTCAATAATGTGTGCCCGATATCGATTTTTTGTCTAAATTTCCAACAAACTAATATGAAGGTGTGTGCATAACAGTTAAATATCTTTAATGGTTTTGAACCAAAATATTCATGACATTTACATCGAAACTTCAAACTAAGTTTAGATTTGTCAATAACTGATTAAAAATATTGTCGAAATTGATAAATCTTAATTAAGCTAGAAATATTAATTGAACCCCAGACACGATTTGTTTTCCTACATCTTTGGAGGTTTCTAGTATGAACTACCATTTTTTTTTGTATTAAACTAAATTGCCGTTACTAGGTATTTCTAGTCGTTATTGTATCCATAAAGCATACTGGGTTAAATATTTAGTTCTAAATTGAGTTCTAAATTGTTAATTGTCTACTATCGATAATAAATACGCCGACAATATTGATAAAACTCAAATCAAATTAGCAAATTATAATAAAATTTCAGTGCATTATGTTTTACGCCATCTATTGATAACTGGTATGAACTAACATGAAGTTAGTTTATACTTTTTTGTCCAAATTTCCGACTAACTAAATTGATGGTTTATCCGTACCGATTGTTCAGAGGTATCGCACTAAGCAAATTACGTCTGATGCTTAATTAAAATTTGTGAAATGCTTAGTAAACTTTATCAATTTCCAAATTGTTTCGGATCGGCTATTGATAAATCTGAACTAGGTGCAAATATCAGGCATCAGGTTGTATCAACAATTTGTAAGAACTGACCATCAATTTAGTTAGTCGGAATTAGAGGTTTTAATTATGTGTAGATTTGTTTTGTCATATGCCGCGGTTTTTTAATTTAAATTTTCGAGTTTGCGACCAGGTAGGTAGCACTTTGTAATGCATAAGGTAGATAACACAGTCCATGTATCACAAAAAATGTTCATCATTTAAGTTGGATCGTGTTCTTGTAATATCCTTGTTCTATACAGTTCTATTATTATTCAGAACTGTTGAGACAACAGTTATTACAAGAAAACTATCGAACTCTTTGTGTTATGCAATTTCATCTACATCCTAGTCTGTCAAGGGTATTAACAGACAAATCCTAGTCGCGTTTAGTTTAGCTAAACGCGTTTAGTTAAACTAGTTTAGTTAATCTACTACAAATCCAATTAGGTTGACACACTATGAAGTTTAGCAAACCCTGTTTCAATAATAAAATACGGTAGCGCTATGTTTGTCCGGAATCGGTATTAAAAATATGTTATTGTGGTACAAATTAAAAAATATTTTAATTAAACGCAATTTAATTTATAAAGCCTAAGCTTTGTGTTTTAATTGTATCCCAAAATTCCTATTCCATTTTAATACAAATACAACATAAAAAAGTAAATATAAATGAATATATATATACAATATATATTTAATACATCACTGTGTGTCCGCCATATTTTTTCTGCGCGAGAATTGTCAGATTCCAGCGAAATTTGAACGCAGATTGAAAAAGTATGAATTCCAAATACAATACCATGGTATATTTTCCGGCATTAGAAGTCAAATATAGTGCAATACTGTATATTGCAATACGCACTCTACGATAAGAGGAATGCACAAATGTGTATGTTGGACCAAAACAGATACAAAAATAAATTTTGACATGATTCATTTTCGTTATTTTTATTTTATTTTATTTTTATTTTTATACAATTTACAAATTTGTAAAACCACACTTCCCATTTTGAGCATCAAAGCTCATTCATAACGAGGGAGCAGTAGTTTTCTCCAAAAGTTTGTTCGATGTAACTCATAGCTCCATTCACTGTCGTCTTCAAAAGTTTACGGTTGCTCTGAATTGCACCAGTCATAATAGCCATTGTGTGATAACCAGCCAAGCAGCAAATACGATAATAATATCGTTACCCACACAATTGTGATGGCAGGCAGGAAAAGGGATATAACCCTTTCCCCACCCGTATACACAACTGTGTATGTAAATTTCGATTACGAGAAACGAATGTGTGAAACATAGAATTATGTGTAAGTTGAAGACCACAATACACATTTGTGCATTACGCTTAATTTTGTTTTCTTCAGAAAAACAACACGAACTATAATATGTAATAATAAAATAATTGATGTTTTCAAAAAGAAATTATTAATATGTTATTTAATTTATGTGTTATCAAATTATTATGTTTTTTTTTCAAGAATTCCCATTTAACTAAGATCCGTCAAAATACGGAAGACATTACAACCTGTCATTATTTACATACACATTTGTGTATTTTGAACTTAAATTCGAGCAAAAAAAAATTTTTTTGAACTCGAAAGAGATAACTCAAAAAGTAAGCGGCATCTATCATTGTATCACAGTAATAAACGGCATTGTCCTATTTATAAATTTTAACATTCATTGTTAGATGGCGCTCTCGCTAAACCCATTTTTATGCGATAAACTTCAGAATATTGAGAGATTTGTGCACTAAACCGGTTTAGTTACTAAACCTAAAACAAAACTCGTTTAGTTAATCTCGAAGTTGACACATTAAGAGATAAACTCGAAAAAATGATTAAACGCGTTTAGCTAATCCTAGTCTGTCAAGGGTATAAGATATTTAATTAAAAAAAATGAGATTTAGTTTTAATTTGACAAAATTTAACTTAAGCTGTTGTGATTTTGAACAACTATTTTTCAAAAAAACGCGGATAAAATTTCTGACAAACTAAATTAGTGATTAGTCCATGCTAGTCATTGATAGATGTCTCTAATATTCAGAAACCAACATAATTTGATTTCTGATTATTAGAGACATTTATGATTGACTAGTATGAACTAACAACTAATTTCGTGAGAAATTTTAGCCGTATTTTTCAGATATTCAGTTCTAAATATGCTATTAGCTAACCATCAATTTAGTTAGTCGAATATTTCAGACTTAATACAAATATTGACCTCTACTGACATTTGGCCGCACTAAAAAAGATATGGAGTTGAATTGAACAAAAATGTTTTTTTTCGCTGAATTGACAAATATTATTTGCACGCATAAATTAGCTGATGTATTTCTTCCTTAAACATAGTGAGCAAATTAAATATGAACCAGGTTCATTAGGGATGAGACCAAATTGGATGATGGATACGGGTGCTAAATTAAAATTTGTATTTGTGGACGACTTTTTAAGTGTATTCATCATACTGATGTTAATCATGAGGATATTGTCCAGAGTGAACATGTACTCACTTTACAACACAAATGACGATAAACGCCGACTGTTGTAAAACCGCGTTCTTTTACGCACAATGAGAATTATGTAGTTTAGGTTAGCGTATGAATCGGCACTAACTAATGTACTTTATTAAAGTATACTGAAAATTAACCCACGCCGAACTGAGTCATAGTCGATCAGCAATAGGACCGTTCAATACCTCTGAATAAGGATATTTTTTTTCTATTAACGACTAGTAATTTTTACTACGGTTTAGTCCATTCTATTTTTCAATTGCTCCGTAGGTCGCTATAGTTGGACACGGATTAATCAATTAACTGATAACCAATAGGCTGTTCATTATACACCACTCAATCCATTTTCTATCCCACTTCATCTGCTTTCTTACCAAAACCTAATCAAAAATTACTTTAAATGTTTACATGTATTGTTATAAATATATAAATACTTAGTATTGGTTTTAAACATGTAAGATGCTCTTGGTCCGCTACACCCGCATACATTTCTACTGTATACAAAAAAGCTATAATAAATTATAAAAAAATATTGTAAATTTTTTATATGCGCGATTGGTGTTTTGTTTATAGACTTACAACCCAAATATATGTTTCTAAAAAAAATCGGTATATTATCTCGAGAGATACTAAAACTGGGTACATGTTTTCTAAAATATGACAAATTGTCTTTGACGTCATGTTTGTTCTTTGAATATATTTATATGTTTACAAAACACTATAATATACAATATATATACCAAGAGTATAGTCCGGGTTTTTTTCGGATTTCAAATTTACAACTCAATTATAAAAATATAGGAGCAGATGCGATCCGCAGATATAATTTCACTATTTACTGATGTGAATAATGGGGGTTAGGACATTTTTACGAGAATATGGATATATATTTATGGCCATCATAAAAATGATACATTTTAATATATCGCCCATGCAATCCGCTTCTTTATATCGATAAGAATGAATTCATTAGATAAAATAATAACGTATAGAAGCTCATTGAAGGCAACATTTAAATATTAAATTAAATTATGTACTATATCATGAAAACATATCTTAATACATTATTAATTTAATCCGGTATGTGGCGGTGTGGAAGAAACAATTCTTAGAATTTCTATTTATGAATATATCGCATGTATAACACAATTCAAAATATCTAAAATATTTAATATTAATTCAATCAATCAATCAAATAGAATATACGGTATCGGTATGCCGATAATAAACACCCGTATTCGAGTATAACACACGTAGAAACGAAATTGTTATATTTAATCACTCCTATATGTAGATAATACAGTATCTATAGGTGATTCTTTCCAAGAATTTTTTTATTATTGTTTTGAAGCTTATTTGATATTACGTGCTTTTTATAAATTTGTGAGTTTGTGTGTAGCTTTTGTTATTATACAAAAGCTTTATTGTCTGTGGTATATCTATAATGATAAAATTATGGTTTGTTTATTTAGAAATAGATATCTTATATGGTTTAACAAAAAAAAGCTTTTGAAAGCTTTCACTTTAAAAATGTTTTTAAACCATAAATTCATCCCACCAGTAGTCAACCACCTAATTCAAGAATAGGGTAAACTTAGCATAAAATTATAAGGCAGACTTACTAACGTTCCCTCGCTGCGTTAACAAATGTTTCTCGGCTTACAAGTGATAACTCAGTAAAGTAGTAAGTTTGAACTTCATTTTCATCCAAAAGCATTTGTATAAAATTCACCTCTCTATTATCACATATTTCTAAAATCCCAAATAGTCCATTCAATTTTCATTGATCGTTACTTCCAGTACATTGCATTCAAGTACTGCCATATAAAGTTTTATTGAAATTCAATATTCTCTTATATATTTGGAAGGTACATACACATCTTTGACGTATGTTCGTGTTTTTATCATGTACGAGTATTTCTTTTCGAAAATAACATAATTGACTCGCATGCCCCAATTCACATTTCTGTTTTCGTATTTTTGTCTGGTTTGGAGAATCGTGTTTTGTATAGGGAAACAAACGAAATGAATATTGGATGTAGGTACTTGTCAAAACAATTCAAATATTTTCTCCCCATTTGTCCCGAGTTTATTATGCGGCTCAGTATAACTATTTCTATATTTATAAGGGGTGAGTACAGTGGCGTAGGTCTGGTTACTGAATATTTTTGCAGTTTTATATTGGAATTTTGATTATAATAGTAGGGTGAGTAACATAAGAAGGTTATTTTCTTACCCATGTCCGGTTTTAAGCATAAGCGACGTCGGCGACTTTTCACACTTTTCGAGGGTGGAATTTTCTAAATTTCTTTTTGTTGCCATGTATTTTTTTTTCATTTTGATTATGCTTTATTTTTTGTTTAGGTGTAAATTAAACCGATACAATATAATGGACCGGAATAAGAAGAGACAACGCTTGTCCAGATCACAGTTCAAGAAAATGAGGCTTCAACGTGAGTCAAATTCTGCGAAACAGAAGAATGCAGTACAGCACACGCACCTATAGTAGCTTCAAACCAAAATGAAATCGAAATTGAAATTGAAGGTGGTGGAGTAATAAAGTGTGCGAAGAATGTTGTTGAAAATAGCGATTCAGATTCTGACTACGAAAATACTGCTAAAGAACCAGGAAATTTAGATGAAGTTGTTGCACAGAACGTCAATGATATAGGACAAAATTAAAATAATGAAGATCAAAGTGGTCAAGCCCCCAAAAACAATACAAATTTGCCTCTTTATTTTAATGATCCAGCAAACTGGCCTTGATAGACGATAAATTAAAAACATGGCTGGTAAAGTATGGCCCGATTCAGAAAATTCCGGTCTCATTTCCCGAGGATGAAGAAGGTAGAAAATTTTCCTGTAAATACTCCAGTACAAAATGCAATGTATTTTGCTTTTGCTGTATAATTAACATATCAGTGATTGGCTAGCAACAAAGAATATTAGCCAACTAAGAATTTTTCTAGGATTATGTTCCTGCATGAAATTTTTATCGCCTTACCGAAAAATATGCGATTTTATCGATTCTAGACAGAGACTATTTTGCATTAACAACGGTCGCAAAAGCAATCATTTACTCAAGTCGGAAACGTGTCAGTAAAATGTTTGCTAGATTTTGCAACAATCGACTTTCTCCGATAATTTCAAACCAAGGGGAGGGCCAACTGAATTTATATAGCACATGTGCTCAAGATGAAAGTTCCGAATCAGCTTCCTGTAGCCGTTCCGCATAACAAATGTTTAGACCTCGAAAAACACGTTTAGTACAAGAAATTGATGTGATGCTTGATAACAAAGTTATCAAAGAGTCGCCTTAGGCAGCACCTGTAGATATGATACCTAGAAAGAATAACGAGAGTTGAGTGTGCCTGGTTTATGGATGTTTAAATTTGGTCACCGTTACCTAGAACTGACGAATTATTCATGTAAACGATTGATTTACGGTCAGGTTACTAGCACGTTAATTAGCAATAAAGGCCGAGATAAAACGTTCATTCCGCCATTTGGTTTATATCTGTTTAAAAAAAGTCCGTTCGTGTTGATAAATGCGCCGAAATTCATCAGATTTTGAGGTGGTTTTCCTTATATCACAATTCAGCGGATCTAGATGTAACGATTACATAAATAGTTGATATGAGCAAATCGGGAAAATTGTAGTTTTTTTCGTCGTAATGAATAGTTCCTGGAGTATAACCTGTTTATCAATTTGATAAAGGAAAATGCACAATGGACTTAGAATGAAGCTGAAAAATCTGTTTTACAAACGGACGCTCTATATTAATGGTTTATTAACGGATGCTCTGATTTAATCCATCCATATAAATCGATTCCATGGCAAGGTGTTCTTATAAGTTATGGACTGCCCATGCGGCTCATTTCTTATAAACTCAAGAAGAAATTTTATTTAAAGATTTGCTTACTGAGTGGCCAAAGTATTTATCAAACATTAGAATCCACATAAATAGAACAATATGTGAGCCCATTGATAAAACCTTCGTTTTTATAACATTCGGGCGAGACTTGCGAACACTCGACGAGTTCCTAAATGATTTTTGCGACATTATTCAATCGGAGAATTTTGTGCCAGAGTTTTCCCCGTATTTGTGGAACTTACAAGGATGCTTGTGAAATAAATGAACGAGGGAAGAATCGGCGAAAAGAATATGTTTCTTCGTAAATGCTATACAATTTTCAAAATATTAGAAAATACCAAAAAGCTGTCACTCTCGATGGACCGATTTCGGCCAAAAATCAATAAACTTATGTATGAAGTTTCACCCCGATGAACCAATCCGTTTGAAGTGTAGAGACCCAGCTGATATTTAGTTCTCACATAGGCATACAGACAGATACATATACACAGCTTAAAGTACCAAGTTTCACTACTCCGAGTTTTCTCCAATCGCCGGATGGTTCTTGGACCGTAACTAGTGCAAAATCGTTCGAGCTACTATTAAATATACCTTCTAAGTAGTTCCGAATGTGCGTCACAAAGGCGAAGGACCAAAGAGTCGTAGACATTTGAGTGGTCGGATGATATTCCGTCACTATTTTCAATGCACGTGTAGGCGTAAAACTCCTCTTGTTACAAAGAAATCAAGAGATTCAAATTTGGTATTTTATGTACCAAGAGAAATTCACAATAGTTCTCGCGAGCTGGATTTAATAACTCTTTTCTTTTATAGATTTTGTAAGTCTGGATCCCCTATAACTATTATTTTCATTAAAATCGACACCTATGATAATATTTGGTCCTAAATCACTAGGTCGACGTAGCTTTCTTTTTTTAACTGGTGGCGTGAGGAACCGTAAGCAGAGGAGGAATTGAGATCCCTATTATTGATTGATTAAATTTTTATGGTTTTAACTTACATAATTTCTTCTTCAACTCCAGTCACTTCATAATGTTTAACCCTAATGTGAGTGATGTGGGTACCCGGGTACCTTTTGTCCTTTTAGACGTCTATTTTTGTATGTTTTACTCCCAATAAAAACTTTAAATTTTAGGAAACCTTCTAGTTCAATTGGTATAGATTACGATCATACTTAAAAATGAGAAATGTTACAACTACATAGGACGAACGTGGAAAAAATAAGTAAATCACTCAAATTAAAATATTTTTTCTTCACTCACATAAGGGTTAATAAATTATGTACAGTAGATCATTGTAAGCCTGGTAATAAGAAAGAAGGGAACTAAAAATGGTAAATGGACAGACAGAACTAAATGTAAATGTATACCAAACGCGGGTAAAATCTCTCAATGCACTCCCGAAAACTTAGACCTTTAGCCTCTTCCCTCATCCCTCTTAGGATTTCTCGAAAGATAGATAGAAGCTCACATTACGAGTTCGATTGAGCAAAATAGGCTGTTGAAATCCAGACATGCATATTGTAAGGGGAGATCTGTGGAAACTGACTGCTTTTCAGTCCCTTATTACTCCTATAGAGAAAATCCTTGAACATAAGGAATACTCCATGATAAATTTTCACTGAACAGAGACGATCACGTAGACAAACTCCTCTCTGTGCGTGAACGAGTCACAAAGGGTCAGGGCAGATCAAAAGCTTAAGAGCAGGTTGTGATGGCCAGCCTGGAGGTTGATTGTTAAAAGGACCTCTTTTAATATTTTATTCCGCTAGGATGTGTTATTTTGTGAAAAAAAGAAACAAAATGAATAAAAAATGTCCACTGGTAATCGATCTAAAATTTAGTTTATCTGTAAAAGTATAAATAAAGTATTAAGATAGCGGAAATTTGACAGTGGAAAATAAAACGAAAATATTGGTTACTAGTGGAAGTTTTTGAGATGTTGGCCAAAAACCGAAAATAGCTTATATGGCCGCAAAAAATCAAAAAATTATAGTGAAAATTATAATAAATAAATTTTGTCTGAATTGTCCCTGTATGCGATGCAAATTTTATAATAAATTAATTAAGAAATAGCTGAGCTTTCTCCACTTTAAAATCCATTTAAATCGTGTAGAATGTCGAGATGCCATTTTTTCTTCTAAAATTTATATTTCACTATAAAATCAATCTAGAAAACAATTTCATAAGGATAGGTTATCGTTATGAAAATTGTTTTCTAGCCGGTAAATGGCCAAATTATTTTACCCAAAACTTACTATAAAATCCCTGATCAATACTGCTATTCAAATTTCATCGTAATTCGTTAAGAAATGACGGATGATAATGATGATAATAAATGATTCTCTGATAAAGTTAACCGATTCGCTCCAGCCGCGAAATTTCGATACTGCAAATTCGGCTTAACTTTAACATGTAAAAATCGAAAAACGTCGATAATGTAGATTTAACCCGCTTATATATCTCTTCCTGCCTGCCATCACAATTGGCATTATCTTTCGTCTGGAAACTTTCGGCTAACTTTAACAGTATTTCCTGCCTGCCATCACAATTGTGGGAATAACGATGTCAAAAATTTATTTTTGTATGTATTTTGCACCAACATACACTTTTGTCATTCATATCATTTTCGTCCGAAAAATAACACTATATTATAATTATAATAATAATAAAATAATTATTATGTCAAAAACAATTAATTAATATGTTATATAATTTATATTTTATCAAATTAAAATGTTTTTTTTTCCAAAATAATTCCGATTTAAGTAGGATCCGTTAAAACCCGGAAGGCAGGTGGGACTTAAATTGGAGCAAAAATTTTATTTGCCTGACAGGAAAAGGGATATTGTAAACGTCGGTAAGGCAGATTCGTGTAAATAACCAGCCGAAAAATATGGATAAAGCAAACATATAATTTTGGTGTTAACCAATAATTTCTTTTTAAATCAAAAATGTTTATTTCGGTTCATCAACGCATATATCAAACAAAACTTCAAAAATTTCTATTATTTAAAAGCGTCAGGTTAATTTTCATGTGGAGAGTACGTGAAAACTCGGTTGAATATAACATATAAAATGGTTAAAAAATGTACAGAAACAACTAGCCGAAACATGTCGATATTGCAGATTACATCACATCCGAAAAATGTCGAAAATGCGGATACAAAATGTATGTCGAAAAATAATTTTTTTTAAACCTTTCATTTAAATCTATTTCCAGCCATGACACTTTACATACGGTCAACACTTTACATAGCCAATTTTTTTATATCGAGTTTTCTCGTACTCTCCACATGAAAATTGACCTGCCGTTTTTAAATGACAATTATTAGATGGCACTTCATTTAAAATAATCTCCAAGCATGTAACTATAGATGTATTTCACGTCTTACCTCCCCAAACATCTAATACAGCACTTAGAGGAATTTGGTTTGGTATATTACTTTTAAATTGTTAAAAATTTCTTATTTTAAATTTTTTAGTTGGTTTTTGCAACAACAAAATTTTCTGATATAAATAATTACTTTCCGGCCTAAAATGTGTGTCTGAATTATCGAAATTTTCGGCTGGGATGTTACCGACAAAAGTCGGCTGCCGTTTTCGTTTGATTGGTTTGGATCTGCATTATCGACACTTTTTTCGGCTGAAGTCGGCTAACTTTAATAGGGTAAATGTATTGATAATTCTAAAAATTTTAGGGGATTTCCTTGCCATAGGCAAGAATATAAATAACACCAACCCAGTTAGGAATTTGTCAACATGCATGCAAATATTTTTTTTTACGACTGTGAAGTTTCCGACAAAATTAAAAAATAACAAAACATGGCGGAACATAAAATTTGTCGAAATAACAAAAATGCACATGTATTAGTAAAACAGCTGGCAAAAGCAATGTTAGGCTTATTAAATTTTTTTGTTATCAATAGCTAATAACGCAATTACTAAATTAGCGACTTCGGAAACAAATGACAAATAAAAATAAATAGATTAATACGAAATTCGAAATGTACTTATTATATTACACTTATTATAAATTGTAAAACTATTTTATTACGAAACCCAAACATGGGGTTTTTAAATCAAAAAATTACTAAAGAGTACACCTAATTTCTTATACTATCGAAATATGTTTGGTAATAGATTTCGAATAAGATAATTATACGTCCTAAAAATCAAAAACAAATCAAAATAAATGTTCAAAGTGCGTTCAATGTCCACATGTTTAAAAAATTATACGAACGATTAAAAAAATTCAAAATCTAATTAGTCTCTGAGATGTCTAAGAGAAACGGTATATGTGGCTAGATGGCTTAGGAAAAGAGCTATCAAACGACACCTCCCTTATATCAATACGATGACCAGAACCCATTTGTCTTTAACGATGAATTTGACTGTTTAAATAACCAAGAGGATGATCAGTGTAAAAAAAAATTGTCCAAATCTCAGAGATGTCTAAGCGAAACGGTATATGTGGCTAGATGGCTTAAGAAAAGAGCTATCAAACGAAACCTCCCTTATATCAATACGATGACCAGAACTCATTTGTCTTTAACGATGAATTTGACTGTTTAAATAACCAAGGAGATGATCAATGTAAAAAAAATTGTCCAAATCTCAGAGATGTCTAAGCGAAACGGTATATGTTGCTAGATGGCTTAAGAAAAGAGCTATCAAACGACACCTTCCTTATATCAATACGATGACCAGAATCCATTTGTCTTTAACGATGAATTTGACTGTTTAAATAACAAAGAGGATGATCAGTGTAAAAAAAATTGTCCAAATCTCAGAGATGTCTAAGAGAAACGGTATATGTGGCTAGATGGCTTAAGATAAGAGCTATCAAACGACACCACCCTTATATCAATAGGATGACCAGAACCCATTTGACGTTGACGTGGAATATCGTAAAAATTGTCCAATCCTCATTGTTTTTTATAAGTACAGTATAAGTGGGTTGTTATTTCAAACATTAAGTTTCGAGTCCCTCCCATCCATCATGATTCTACGGAATTGTTTTCCGGTACTTTAGATCCTTGCATTCCTAATTTTGGTTTTAATCAGTAGTGATTTGTAAAAATATAAAACAGAACCCTTTTCTCACTCGACGACCTTTTAAAAATTTTACCTGTCATCAAGACTCATCACAATCGATTTTTCCGACACTCGAAAACATTTACACATTTTCAACAAAACAAACAAACAAACAATCCCGTAAAAAACAGCAAAAAATGGAATTCGGAGATCCCTGAAAACGTTCGAGCTACAAATTTTAAATTAAATCATACAAGATTTGAAAAAAATGTAAGATGGAACCCGTGTCCCACCGGTTGACCCTCTACATAAATTTTCCTTGACTGGGTGGTGTCGTCTGACATCTCTTATATTAGGCAATTTTGCCACATATACCATTTCTCTTAGACATCTATGAGATTTGGGCCATTTTTTTTTACAGTGATCATCCCCTTGGTTATTTAAACAGTCAAATTCATCGTTAAAGACAAATGGGTTCTGGTCATCGTATTGATATAAGGCAGAGATCGTTTGATAGCTCTTATCTTAAGCCATCTAGCCACATATACCGATTCTCTTAGACATCTCTGAGATTTGGACAATTTTTTTTTACACTGATCATCCCCTTTGTTATTTAAACAGTCAAATTCATCATTAAAAACAAATGGGTTCTGGCCATCGTATTGATATAAGGGAGGTGTCGTTTGATAGCTCTTTTCTTAAGCCATCTAGCCACATATACCGTTTCTCTTAGACATCTCTGAGATTTGGACAATTTTTTTTACACTGATCATCCTCTTTGTTATTTAAACAGTCAAATTCATCGTTAAAGACAAATGGATTCTGGTCATCGTATTGATATAAGGAAGGTGTCGTTTGATAGCTCTTTTCTTAAGCCATCTAGCCACATATACCGTTTCGCTTAGACATCTCAGAGACTAATTAGATTTTGAATTTTTTTAATCGTTCGTATAATTTTTTAAACATGTGGACATTGAACGCACTTTGAACATTTATTTTGATTTGTTTTTGATTTTTAGGACGTATAATTATCTTATTCGAAATCTATTACCAAACATATTTCGATAGTATAAGAAATTAGGTGTACTCTTTAGTAATTTTTTGATTTAAAAACCCCATGTTTGGGTTTCGTAATAAAATAGTTTTACAATTTATAATAAGTGTAAGTATAACATTTCGAATTTCGTATTAATCTATTTATTTTTATTTGTCATTTGTTTCCGAAGTCGCTAATTTAGTAATTGCGTTAACTATTGATGACAAAAAAATTTAATAAGCCTGACATTGCTTTTGCCAGCTGTTTTACTAATACATGTGCATTTTTGTTATTTCGACAAATTTTATGTTCCGCCATGTTTTGTTATTTTTTAATTTTGTCGGAAACTTCACAGTCGTTAAAAATTACATTTCCAATTTGCACTCATTAATAAATTTCTTTAATTCACAAGTGTCATTTTTTTGAATTTTATATAGGGTGTCACTCAAATCGTTGTTTTTTATTACACTGTATTTATTTCTAATGTCATTTATTTGTTACAAAATTTTATTTCATGTACACTGTTATTTATTACGTTACATCTTTCACAATTATCCTCTGTTTCCATTCCCATTAATTTAAAGAATTTTTTATCATACGTATGATTAGTTCTTAATCTTGTTATGATTTTCGTCATTTTATAATCAATTTTAATTTTAAAAAACCACGGTTTTTATTTAATTACACGTTTTAGGTTGATTCTATGCTTTATTCATAATTTTAATCAAAAATTCTCTTTGCCATTCCTCATACATTTTTTCTTTGAATACCCTAATCGAATGTTTTAACGGAACTTTAGGTTAAATTACATTTATGCTATTAATGCCTTCTTTTGCAGCTTCATCTGCTTTATCTTTACCTTCTATACCAATATGACTAGGAATCCAATTAATCAATACTTCCATTTCCGTTTCATTAATAATTTTTATAATTTCATTTTCTCTATATTTAAAGTTTTTATTTGAATTTCTTAATAATGATTTACATGTGACTAGAGAATCCGTAATAATTGTTACTTGTTTAATATGTTGTACTTTCAAAATTTTAATTGCTTCTAATATCGCCGTTGCTTCAATATTTTAAATTGATAATTCTTCTTTAATTTTAATTATATATTTTATCTGAGTTGGGCTATCATATATACCAACTCCTCTCTTATTTTCTGTAATAGTCACATCCGTGTATACTATTTTACCTTTTAAATTTTTGATGTATTCAGTAGTGACAGTTTTAAGAAGTTCTTTGTTTTTAGATTTCTTCTGTTTTATTAGTTTATGTACGCCAAAATGAATTTTTAATTGTAAAGGATCCTGCAAGTTTAAAATCTCCTGTGTAGGTAATTTATCCAACATATTTTTGTACTTTTAAAAAATTATGTTCATGCTATTATTACTATTTCGTCGAGTTAACGTGTCTTTAAATATAGAATCTTTACATATTTTTTTTTGCAACATAATTATATTTGAATAATTCTGCTTTTAGATATATTGGTAATTCCCCAGCTTCTGCAATAATTGCAGTGATCGGTGTACTTTTGGTAAGACCTAAGCAAATTCTTAAAGCGTTGTTAACAATTTTTTTGTATTCTATTCATGATTGTTTTTATTACCAATCATCATATCATATCTCATTGTACTTTCAATCAAACTTTTATAAAGTAATAGGATAAGTCCATACTGTTAAAGTTAGCCGAAAGTTTCCAGCCGAAAGATAATACAGGTAGTGTCTTGAATACAGCAAAAATCAGTCATGAACTCGAATTTAGGAGAATTTAGAATCAGGTTACATCATTCGGGTGAAGGAGAAATTATTTCAATTTATAGGAACTTAAAAATCGATAGGAGCGAGAGTATAAAGAGAGTTTAAAAATAGTCAAGACACTATCTGCATTATCTTTCGGCTGGAATCTTTCGGCTAACTTTAACAAGGTGATAAGTCCCCCCTTTTTTTAACATGTTCATTTAAATTAATTTTGAAATCAATATTAAAACCAAGAATTTTTATTATTTTAACTTCTTTTATTATTATACTATTAATTTTAATTTCAAAATTATTATTTTTTTTTATTATTAATTTTCATAAGAACTGTTTTATCCCAATTTATATTTAATTTTATTTTATTCAAATACATATTAAATTTCTTTAAAAATTCGTCAGCTTCCTTTTTTAATTCCTTAATATCGTTATTTGAAATTATGATAATAAAGTCATCCGCGTATTTTAAAATTTCAGTATTATTATTTTGTAATTTATGAACATTTTTCGTATAAAAATTAATAAGTAGAGGGCTCATTGGGTCACCTTGAGGGATACTATCACCAGTAAATATTTCTATTTTATCAAAATCATTTTCAAAAATAATTTTTCTATTAATCAACATATCCAATTTGTAATATAGCTATTTATTTTATCATCTATCATAAATTGAATTAATGTATTTATATCTACTTGGTCAAAAGCTTTTTCTAAATCTGTAGATATTATCACAGAAATCTTATTTTCCTCTTTATTTTTTTCAATTATCCTCATGAATTTATTAATAAAATCTAAAGTTGAAATGTCTTTCCGGAATCCAAAACTGTTGTTAGGTAAAAAATCCATGTTTTCTAAATGTTCTTCTAATCATTTTTTCACTAATTTACTAACAATTTTAGCAATTTTTGAGAAAATAAGAATTCCTCTGTAGTTGTTTATATTATTTGAATCTTTATTAGGTTTGGGAACCGGTATTAATTTAATAATTTTCCATTCCATTTGGAATTTCCAACTCTGCCATACTTGAATTAACCATTCCGTAAATTTACTTATATGTGATTCTGGTAGACTTTTTAATAAATTATTAGAAACCTTATTAATTCCAGGAGCCGAGTTTTTACTGTTCTGAATAATTTCCATAATTTCTCCATTGTTAAAAAATATATCATTTTCGTGGTTTAATGGTATTTTGATTTTATCCTTTTTATTTATTAATCCTTCTTTTATGTTATTTGTTAAAAAAAAGTTTGCAGTTTGTTAAATCATTAAAAAGATCATTTTTTCGCTTTTCTTGTTATTAAATAATCGAATCTTGCTCCACATATCTCTGATATTTGTGAAAGGATTGATTTCATCGATAAAAACTTTCCAGGAAATTGTTTTTTCTTTTTTAATCTCCATTCTTAGCTTATAGTAATACTTTTCTTTAATTCAAATTGACAGTATCTATTGTTCCTATTTTGATTTGCAATTTTCAATTTTTCACGTTTAATATTCCAAAGGTTTTGTATTTTATCATTCCACCAAAATTTTCTTGAATATTTATTATTACTGATAATTTCTGTTGTATTTTTTTAATTATTTCATCTATTGAATTCTCATAATCAGACATATTATCGATAAATTCTATTTTAATATCTTTAATTTTATCCAACATTTTTTTATTATAAATTTTACATTTAATTTTATTATTTATATAAATATCATCAAAATTTAATAAAATTGGGTAATGATCAGAATTCCCAATTTTAGTTACATATGAGCTCCAATTAATTTTTAAATATATATCAGGAGCGGCTAATGAAATATCAATGGCCGAATCTTTTCCGTTCATGTTCATCCTGGTATAATCTCCGTTGTTTAAAATAATAAAATTTGATTCATAGCATAAACTATGAGCAAAGTCACCAATAACTGTATTTTCTTTTTTATTTTAAATAACTGTCTATGTTTCCGGAATAAATGAAATGTCAATTTGGTTTTCATTAATAAAATGTTCTAATTCATCCTTATTTTTTGTAAGACTTCTTATATTTATTTGTAAAAATTTTAATTTTTTATTGTTCATAATTGATATCACTATTATTTATTTTATTCTGATTATTACTTTTATTATTATTATTTAAATTAATCGTAATGAAATTTTCCATTTCCCTTGTGTTGTGGATTGAATACTTCTATTTAAATTTGAAATTTTGTTTATAATAATCTTAATTCCAGTTATTTCTTCTTTTAAAATTGAATTTTATTCTTGCACATGTTTTATCATAATTTCTTTTATCATTTTTTGTTTCTTATATTCTTGACAAATTCAGTTATTAGTTTGTTCTTCGACATAGTAGTAACATTAAGATTTATTTTTGCAACTTCCTACATCATGATCAGTATCGGTACAGTTCAAGCATTTTTTCCCCATTCCAATTTTTTGTAGTGTCCATAATCAAGACACGTTTTACATAGAAGCGGTTTTGGTATATAATATGATACTCTTCTGTTAACTTCAAACATTTTTATATTTTCTAGTAAATTATGTGATCTAATCTAGCTTCATTTATTGTTTATTCTATCTAGTCATTCTCTCAATTTTTATAATCCTACAACCAGCTTTTATATTATTTTTTAATTTTTCAACGTCATACTCATATTGACGTTGAAGTTAACAAAAATTTACAATAAACTTTTTTCCTCAGTAGGCCAGGAAACAGAAATTCATATTCCCAGCGAATTACCAAAACAGGACCATTGCACGGAAATAATGATTTTTGACAACATCAACTTGTGATTTTTTGTTGTTGTTGTTTTAGTCGTACATATTATTTTTATTTTTTATAAATTCGAGACACATGTCGTAATAATCTTTTTTGTTTGTTTTCATTAAAAATTTCTCAAAATTAGTTTGAGTCGAATTCGAGCTCTTGCAACCATATATTTTATCGCAGCAAACAAAACAAATTTGTGCGATACCTTTCAAATCCTATCAATCACCATTCGGCAACAAACTTTCTGATGAATTGCCAATATTATAAAGTATCTGTTTCGCAAAACAAAATTGAAAATCATGTATTTTGACCACGCCAAATAAAGTTCAGAACATATACATTTGTCCGTATATATACCATGGAGATTTACGTATCTCGATGCTCTTGTGTAGTACTCTGTATCGAAACTAATAAAAAAGAATTTAGGCGAACACAAAAAAAAAGTTCCATCAAAGTATAAATTGAACCACTTGACTAAAAGTTTAGTTCATCGTCCGTTTCGGTTACTTTTCGGTTTTCGATGGAAAATTTATCACAATGATTGATTTTCGACACGTTGGTTCGGGGACGATATATATGTCGCACACACACACATATATGGTGGATAGATTTGTTCTCATCATTTTCAACGTTGACAATGAAACCCACATCGTGTTGCTTGTCTAAAATGTCAATAAATAAACGTTTGATATAAAATGTTATCTCGCTGTTTTAGCATTTTCCGCGCATTTTCCTGGTATTTGAACGCATACACCAATATTTATTATTTTAGCAGAATTTATTTTTAGCACTCTGCGTATATTAAAGCAAATTGAATTGTTTTCCCCCCAAATAAGTAACGTTGTGAGAGCTTTAAAGAGCTTTTATGATAATATTTTATCAATTTTGTGATTGTTATTTATTTACTAATTCAATGTCAATTTGTATATGTGTTTGTGTATGGAAAATCGTCCCCCATAAAATAATAATTATTGTTTAAAATTGTATTTAAATATTTATTTCATATTCCAAATATGTTAAGTACAAGAGTAACTTGGCTACTCCAGTGTATTGTACACAATTAATTTTGATTGCAAAATTCGTTGTAAAATGTACTCTTGAAAGTGTACGTTTCCATCTGGGGCGTGTTTTAATGAGTATCCCTCGAATTGGTATGCAACATTAACGGGCATCACATCCGGGACGACATGGCAAATCTCAATTAAGAAAAATACGGATGCCGTGGCTTGTGGCAATGGATTTTTTGCCGTTGTAATACTATATTTTAACTCGTACTTGTAGTAATCACTAATCTCGTTCGTAATTTTCGATTCGAGATCGATATGCTTTGACCAAAATTTATTCAGCACCCATTTATCGGTGTATGCCCATATATGGAATTTAAAACTTTCAGTATCGAAATCACTAATTTTGGGCCACTCATAAACCGATTCCTCACTCAAATCGTGTTTTGGGCGAAATATATACTGATGCCGTTTATGATTTCGATTGAGTTTTTCGGCCGCCGATTCTAGTATCTCATCGACAAAATAGTGACCGAAATTTTCGATGCTTTGAAAATATATTGAGTTTGCAGAATTTAGCTCAGCTTCGGTGATCGAATAGTCGGATAATTTTTCGAATGCATTTAAATTGACACTGTGGTTGGACGAGCAAAAACTGCTGCAACCCTCTAAATGTAAACTATTTGCCTGCTCCTCTTCCATTTTAAAGACGATGGCATATGACGTACACAGCTTACCAGCCACAAAAATATATAATTTTGACGTTTTGAAATTTTCAAGGCAACGTCGATCGGTCCAATTTTTATGATTGCTGCATACATTTTATGAAACGTATAGGAGTGAAAACCGAACGCACGCCAACAGAATATTATTTATAAAGAAAAGTATTTCATAAAAATTTAATTTTATGTTGACAACAACAACAAGTACTTTTACAAGAGTAAGAGATTTGTGCTAATTCGCATGGGAAATTATTTCATCCAAAGGAGGAAAACATAAACAATTCCGTGTTTATGTTGTAAACGTCGTACTCGTTTATTTATTCACAAAGCACAGTGACTAAAATACTTTTTTGTACAATTTTATTTATGTCTCCACTTATATGTCTTCACTGGTGCTTCATAGCTTTCCCGAAATATACTAAGGCGGAGTTAGTATACGATGAACTAAAAATTTATAAGGATGATTGATGTGTGGGAATACTAAAGAAATTTTTTGATTTAGTACAAGTGTAAGAGTATGGGGACATGATGGTGAAAAAGTTATTAATTTCGAGGGTGACAACGTTTTTGCGGATTTAATACCATTCGCTATATCGCCGAAGTCGAAACAAGTTTCAAAAATATTTGTGATTTAACTACAGCCGAAAAAATCATCATCATCCCCCAGGCATTTATTTTAGCATCTCTTAATCCTTATTTTTATATTTTGAGGACTTCCTTGTAGCAGTTCCACTTCTTAGGAGCTTTAGTTTCTAGGAGGCTCTTTAAAAGTGCATTCAACCATCACAATGGTCGAGGTTTAAAATCCATTATTTTTTAATGAAGGTAAACAAAGAGAAAACTCGATATATTTTATAGTTTTCCTACTATAAAGGCGTTAAATTATGCCAATACTGTCATAGCCAAGCATGCACTATTTTGGTTTCATCAATTCCGTTCCGTAAATTTTGATGTTAAAGATGCACCACTAAAAAGCCTATCGCCGCAAATGTCGATAAAATCCTGGAAACTATCGAAGTAGACCGGGATAGGATATGAAGATCGACCACAAAAGAGCTGATCCATTTTTAGAAACTGTCTTCAAAAAGAACCTCGATGTGTGGGTGCCGCAAAAAAACTTCATGGACTGTGTTTCCATTTGCGAATCCTTGGCGGAACGGAACAAAATCGAGCCATTTATGAAGCTAATGGTGATTGGCGACGGAAAATGGGTCACATATGACAATGTGAAGTGGAAACGATCATAGCCAGGAAGATCTTGTTATGTGTTTAGTGGGATTGGAAGCGAATCAAGTCTATGAGCTACTGCCCAATGGCCAAACGCTCGATTTGGAGCTCTACTGGTAGCAATTGGACCGAATGAAGGCAGCAATGGACCAGAAGCGGACAGAATTAGCCAATAGGGAGGCGTCGTGTTCCACCACTTCAACACCACTTCTCACACGTCCATGATGACCCGCCGGGAGCTTAGCAGTGCGGTTATTATGCATAGGTTGAACCTGGCACCAAGCGATTATCATCTGTTTTTGTGCATGGCAAGGGCTCTTGGGGTGTAATATTGGCCTCAAAAGAGGCTTGTGAAAACTGGTTATCTCATGTTTTTGCTAATAGGGAAAGGCGCTTTGGAAAAGAGGCTCAATTAAGTGGCCTTTTAAATAAATAAATAATTATTTCCATCTTGAATAGAGCCCCGAAACTACCGTAAAAATAACGGATTTATTTTTTACCAACCTTTATTTAGAAAACCTACGTCCAAGTAACCCAGGTCACCATTGAGCCAAGGGACAAGAAAAATCTCTACCTCTTCAGCTCCTAGTTTGAGCATGAGCGCATGCGAAACCTGCTCCCCAGGGATCCACAAGGCAATCCCATTGAAGTGAACATCACTGAATCCGTAGAGAGCGGTTCTAACACTTCACCCAAATTCTTAATGCTCAGGTTGGCAGCCGGAGCCTCTACCGGTATCGGCGCCTTTATCTTTTTTCGGTATCCAAGATCTCGATCTACGTCGTCAGAGGACATCTGCTCTTTTTCAATCAAAGCCCTAGTTACAGTTTCCTGCTTTCTAGTCAACTTTGCATTCTTCTGTAATTCCTCCTCTCCAGAGCGTTTTCATATCGCAGTCTGTTCTCTCCACCAACGGAATCTTGTTGATGAACATTGCTTGTAATTTGATATGAGGGGGCAGTTTATGGTTCAACGACTGCCAACAGTTCATGATTCAACGACTGCCAACAGTTTATGGTTCAAAGATCGAGACACAGTTTCTGCATTTTTCATGCGACCTCCTACTCTCAATAAATTTTGGTTGTCGATGAATTTTGTGTCTTGATTTAATGTCACTTATCATTGTGATGAAATATTCTTGATTTCATGTACTAGTCAGCAGTAGTCGAAAGTAGCGGGTTCTGGCTCATCCCAATGCCAAAATAATGTCACAGATGACGTAGTCATTTTTGACGTCAAAAGCATACATTTAGGAGCTAAAGTATGACGTAGGCGTAGATGATCGAAAAAGCATAAATTTCAATTTCACTTGCCCCTAATTTTCTGCTGATGGAAAGTGAAAAGTAGCCGGTTCTGGGTCATCCTAATCCCGAAAATGACGTCATAGTTGGCGTAGTCGTTGTTTCATCAAAAGCATTCATTTAGGTGCTAAAGTATGACTATGCCGTAGTGATGTACGATTGAAAAGCATAAATTTAGGGGCAAACGATATCGTAAAAGCAAACATTTAGGAGGAAGTTCGCCTACTTTACCGAAAACACGCAAAATCTATAAGCAATTTCGATTTTTCTCCATCTATATAGGATATAGTCACCGGCAAACGATCCAGATATCTCCGGAAGTAATTTTCCGAAAGTCGATTTAACTGATGCTGCTATTTCTACTCTATTTGGTTAACGAGGACGCCTCAATATTGTTCGATTCGGAACGAGTTCATCAATAGAATGTCCAAGACTTTCAGCAACGGCGATCAGTAATGTTTCAAATATCCAAATCTCTGCCAGTATTCTAGGAATAATGAAACATTTGCTTGCTCTATGGGCTCCTTTTGCATCTAGCATCGTCAAATCAATATTTTCGAAGCTCATGTCGTTATCCGGTATCCCTTCGTTACGATTTTTTTCTGCCTTCAAACGATCCGATTTCCGCTTTGCTTTTTCAATTTCATATTGTCTGGCTCCAGCCAAATATTCGAGACGCCCTTTCTCACGCTGGCACAAGAGGAATCGCTTGTCGACTTCACTAGTAATCATGAACATGGTATTGGTATGTGCAATATCGAAAATATTATCCAGTTTACTATTAAAGGCCAAAAACTTTGAATTATTTACTGCAATTTACACTTCCACAGCCCTCTTTAAACATCAAAAAATGACTGCCTAACTCAAAAACTACCGAAAAAGAAATTGCTTAAAGGTTTTAAGTTTTTTTATCTTTTATTCTTTTTGCCTCGTCCGCAAAACAGAAAATGCCCATAACCTTATTACATGATCCAACCTAACGGTGTTGGTTTCGACATTAGCGCAATGTAATAGAATTATATTACGCTAATATCGATGGGCGAACATGAGGCCGGACGCACGTGCATTCGGTATTGATGTTGGTATTCAAGGTGATAACCGATACTTTACGTCCGGGAACGACGCGCATAGACATCGTTACAAACGTGGGGACGACCCACACCCGAGAACATGTCTCATGAAGACTGGCTCAGCGTTAATCTTGTTAATTCTATAACAACCAAATATAAATTGACCGTGTTAGACTCGATTGTCCTTAGCATAGTCAATGATGGCGAGTATAAATTTGGCGGACAATTTTGCTGACAATTTATGGCCGGCGTCACTCTGTGCAAACGACGCGTACAATAACAGGTTGTCCAGGATTGAAGCTCTGATCTCGACTGCGAAGATTATAATGACGAGATGTTCTTTCGTGGGCAGCTTTCAAGTAGTGGAATATTTTGTCGCCGACCAGATTCAATCGGTCTGGTTTAGTCAACACCTGAATTTCTTTCTCATCGTTATGGGATAACAGTCGGCGCAAGGCATAATCGGATCCGTGTAGTGACATGTGTTGGGCAAAGACCAGGTAATGAGGAGAGTAATGTGTTAGCTCCTGCCAAACGTTCCGTAAAGCTGCGGCCACTTCTTGAAGATGAAGGTCCCATTCCTTGTGTTCATGATTACCAATGTACGACCGAACTGCGGCAAGCAGACCCCGATCAAACACAATCCACCACATCTAAACATTATTACCACCTCGCCCCCGTTTTTGGATTGTTAGTGTTTCTTGTAAGAATTTAGACAGATATCATTTTAGGTTTGAACCTTTACCATATTACAAAATTGATTTAATTAAAAAAAAAATCTTTTTAAGTTTTTAACATAACCTCACATTTCTAGATGGTATCACGTTCGATATCTCTATACATTTTGTTCGCCCCATACAAACAAGGATCACCGTAAGTCCCTAAACTTTTCACCGGTCGAAGACCCCGTAGACATTTTTATAGAATTGGATTGAAAACCTGCAAATACACCTAATCTGTTTTGTGATACACCTCTACTTGGTTTATATGTGAACAGCAAATTGAACTATATTGCATACAACACGCCAAATAGATCAACTTATGTCTACATATTTTATCAATTCCAAGAACGAGAGTTATCTTGAAATAAAGCAAATTCTGTGAATGTAATACCACCAACAATTTACAGCCGAAAGTCGCGTTGAATTAACTTTATAGTGAAAAAAAATTGTCCCCCTTAAATAATACGTGACAAAGTAAAGCCATTAAAAGAAATTCACACACCAAGAATTTCATAAAGACGGTTTATTTCCATGAAATTCTGACAATCTAAATACCGTTTCGCAGACAACGTGGGCTTTTCAATTTCAATTCTAATTGAATAAAATAATAAAAAATTCTCTTCTATACAAAAATGAAGCACCTTTGCCTGTTATTTTTTAGAAACTCCATACGTCTTGTGATTTATAGTATAAATTCTTGTGTGTCATCTTGAAATGTACATTGTCAATGATAATACTCACACATATACACATAAATTATATTTATTAATGAAAATAAATCACGACGAATATCAAATTAATAAAAAAAAATCTCGTTTCTCTTTTCAGGTTACGGTGGTATCGCACCAAGAACGCAATGGGGTCGAATAGCAGCAATATTATATGCCCTATTCGGTATACCAATCATCTTATTATACCTATCGGCCATGGGCGAAGGATTGTCGAGCGGAATGCGATGCATATTCCGAAGAATACGTTCATCATCATCGTCCCAGTCATCTGCATCGGCAACATCGAGTAGTAATTCTAGTTGTAACAGTAGTAGTAATAGTGTAAGTAATAATAAGGTGCCACCACCGCCGAATGTGCTAATGGACACGAACGAAAAGCGGCCGAATAACTACAATTCAAATTATTGTACGAATGGTAATGGGGGTGGTGGCGGAAATAATCGAGAAAAAAACAGTAAATCAAAACATTCTAGTTTTAATCGACAACACAGTCATCATCATCATCATCATCAGCATTCACCGACCGTTCCCATCTCAATATGTATCATGATATTGATCTGTTACATTACACTTGGGGCGGTCCTTTTTCATAAAATACAACCGTGGGGTGTTTTAGAAAGTTTATACTTTTGTTTTTCATCGCTGGGCACAATAGGTTTCGGTGATTTATCACCTAAAGGTAATTTATCACAGTATGTTGCCTCCGGGTACATACTAATCGGTATGGCTGTTGTAGCAATGTGCTTTAGTTTAATACAAACGGAATTAATACTATGGCTACGGAAATTTGGTGTGCAAGACACCGTACTCTCGGCGTCTATGGACGATGTGGCGCTAGTTAGTGTGACATCGATACAACAACAGCAACAAAAATCCTGACCCAGGCCAAATGATTTTTTCGGTAATGAGAATAGTTCACTAGCATCAACGACAAATCATTATAATTCATTGCCGAGAAGATCTTCGTCGGGGATAAATAGTAGTAGTATAGCCGGGATCAACACATCACATCATCATAATCCGTTTCAACGGAATACAATGGCACGCCGTTCGACTGGAGTATTAGAAAATCATATGGAATATTTTGTACCGCGTAGTATAAGCGAATTTAATTTATCGGGTGTCGGCGACCTGGCTATTTTACCGCCCAACACAATAAATAAACGTGGCTTAGGGAATCCGGGTGGTTTACATCATATACCGTTACCACCATCGGCGCACAGTACTCTAATGCAAATACCAAAAAATCGTGAAAAAATGGTTACGTTCGAAGATGAATCGTCACCGACGTCAAAATGTCCGCACGGGATGCCCACGACGCCGAGGAAAGGCCAAATTGTAAACGATGTGTTTATGTGACGAGAGGGTGTATGAGACGAACCAAATGATTTCCCAGACCCCGGGGAAAGTATAAAAGTCTAGCAGTAAAATAAATTTTAGGATTTTTTTATTTTATTTTTTTTTTTTTTTGTAATTTTCTATTTTAACCCGCAAAATTTCAGCTTCACTTGAATCGTGAAGACTTTAATTTTTACGTATAAGACTTTAAGCAATGCAAATAAGAGGTTTCATTGATAAAATAATATAAAAGTGTTGTGATAGCATAATTCCGCGAGATCCACTACGTGCATAACAATAAAACTGTATGAAAATGAAACAATAACGGTATTTTTTACAATAAATTACTATCACGGTGAAACAATGCGAAAAATTAACTGGCAGAATCATCATCCAATTTATGTATTTGGTATGTGTGGCATAATAAAAATGCTGGACTTTTTTTTTTTTTTGTATTTGTGCAAAATTGGCGATTAACGACACAATATACAGATCCAATGCACGTAAAAATATTTTATATAAATTGGATTTGTTGTGGGCGGTAAGGTAGAAAAATTATCCAGTATATTGTCCAATATTGAACGAGAGAATATTTTGAATAATATTTTATTACGTGCAATTTGTTTATAGAAGATTTTTTTTGTTCCTGTTTGCAATAAATGGTGCAGTGCCCAGTACACTAAATTATTCGGATTTGCATATTCAGGATGTAATTAGTATTTAATTGTGTTTTATTACGTATACCTCTGGAAAATTTAAATGTAAATATCTTTAATCCTTCTAGGATATTACGTTTTATTTTCTTGCTTTGTTTTGTATATGGAAAATGCCACTTTATAGTTTTGGTACAATGGTTTCAACGTATTACCGTCAAAATACACAATTTCAAAATCCCGAAAACCAAATCCGAAAACCGCCGTATATACGGCGTTGTCCGGATGATTATTGGAAATGTAATTTAGAATCATGAGTGGCGAAGGAGTAAAGGCCCACATGTGATTAACAAAAACCGCCATTAGGAAATATGGAAACACTTTACGGACAAACCGAATTGTTTATAATACTTTAGAATGTTCAAAGATATTTGGAACCGTAAAGAAACTAAACAAATAAAATTTGACCATACTTGTTTTATTATTGTAAACTTGCGGCCCAAAAATAAATTGATACTAAATAAATTACATTTAAAAATGGTTGTTTGTGTTTGGTAGGTGACGGCTAAAATTATGGCCAGATTATAATAAAATTACATAATCGGTATTTCTGGATTTGAAGGTTCGAGGAACCTATAAGCAATGTCATCCTTCTCTATATGTACAAATCTAAATTCAATAAAGTTGAGTCTAAGGTAACCTCTATAAAATTCATAACTGAAACTGCCCGCTCCATATGGTACAAACTGGTTGGTAGCAGTTCGTACAAAAATAAACATTGTCATAATAATCATTATGGCTACATATCCATTGATAAATATCTGAAATATATAGAAATAAGGTTAACATGATCTACGGCAGACTATACAATAAATATGGCTGAAATACTTTTAGAATACGATTAAAATTCCATTCTCCCATTGTGCACTTGCTGTCACAATTTGCAGTTTGTACAATTATGAAGACATTAAAATCATTAGCTGCTTCTTTTAAAAAATGTCACATACAATTATAAATGAAACGAATTCTTCCTCAAAGACGAGTAGTTTCTTAGCCACGTTTCTTCTTAAAATATGTATATCGAACTCTGAAAACTGCTAGGTAAAATTTGTTAGAGTAAATTAAGATTAGTTCAAATGTAAATAGTCTTTGCTCCATTGGATTCTTCTGAACCTCTTCCGTTAGAGGAACTCTAATACGTTATGTTATGAGCCTGACAAAAAAAAAATTTTAAAGATGGCATGTCACTCAATTTGTATCAATTCCGCTAAATACCATTATTTTGTGTTCCATGTTCATCATCTATCTAATATTAAATTGGAGAGTAACAACCGTTATTCTAAATTCTGAACATAGGCGTATCTCTTTTAATCTTAATTTTAAGAGACCAGAAAACTTTCACCAGAAAGCTTTTAAAAAATTTCTGTAAAAAAATTTAAGATCTGCCAATGCCGCCGGTCACCAGGCTCAGCAAAATTTTGGTCAATAATAAGAATTGTTCACTTGAAGCTCTTTGCATTAAATAGTTGCTTACCTAGCTTCTCAGCGTTCATTTTTTTATGCATGATTGGTTCCGATCTGTTGCCAGTGAACAACCTAGTACCTTTAATAGTCCTATGCAAAGTTTGCGTAGCCTTCGGTTTCATTCCTAGCTCGAGGAGAACGGGTCGAATCATATTTTTATACCTAAAACTGGCAAATCGGATGCGACACTGATGCGAATAATATTCGCCCAATAAGTTTGTTCTCGAACTATTTGAAATCAAAGGAAAGAATTGGTGATTGGTCTATTTCTTCCCTATAAGTAACATGCAAGGATTAAAAGATTCCTGAATAACAAATATTTACTCCATGATAACCGCGGTGAAGTTGGATGGGCTTTAGTCTTTGTAAAAGTTGTCAAATTTTGCCCGCAGGGTGCACTTTCATCACTGCTGTTCTCCTTGGTTATAATAGATGATCTTTTAGTCAAACTGCCATCCATGTCTTTTGCCAAAAGTTATGCCGACGAGTCTTGGTCTTATTATTTGAACTCTTTCTGGGAGTGTGATCACTAAATTGGTTCTGGGTGTCATTTTTGATTCTAAATTATAGTGCAATCCCCATCTAGAACATCAAATTCAAAGAACGACTAACTTAATCTGGTGTCTTATAGTGGCCAAAAGTGAACCTAAAGTATTCGACCGTGAAACTTAATGGCCTATAAAATATTGCGAGTAAGGCTTTTACTAGAAATTTGTCGTCTGATTTACTCATTGCCTTGAAAACCATTATTTTCCAGCATCGGATGCAAACTATTATTTGGAATAGGTCGCTACTCTCTCTAGAGTCTGGGTACTCATTGTTAAACTTTTCAAGCTTAGGTTATAGTTCTGACTTATTGAGTATCCAAAGAGATTAGCGCTAGCCCACTCTGACACTGATGGCAACACGTTTATAAATTCTCTTTCAAAAGCAGGCACGAGCGCTAATTCTAAAGGGTCTAAGATCTTGTCTGGTGTATGACTTGGTAAAGGCGCAATAAAACACTTGTAAAGATGATGTGAACAACGTGGGGAGGAGTTCGTTCTCAATTCATTTACCAAGGCGTGCATTAATTTCAAAAGCGAAAATTTAAAGGTCCTGATATACCCGTACCCCATGCCGCCCCGGTGGCAAAGCGGTCATCATGCTTGCTCCAGCGACCGGAAGTCCCAAGTTCGATTCCCGGTGGTGACAAGGAAAAAAGTTTCAATACTGGTTTAGGATTAATGAATTAATCACTCATTATCCGAAATGAAAATATGATTATGAAACCTCATTTGAGGCGACCAAATCCCTTGATGGGATATAATGCCAGAGAGAGAGAGAGAGAGAGAGAGAGAGAGAGATACTCTTACAATTACCCTTTCTGGTTGTAGTTGTAGAATCACACCGTGAATATTGTATTTATTCGTATCGTATATTCGTGTGTCCATCAAGACTGACTGACTTTGGGCAGAACTATCTAACCAACACCTCTTTCATTACCAAAGTGAAGATCATAAAAAGGAAAATGTTGCCGCATTTACTTTTTCATTCAGCAAACAGTTGTCAAAGTGTAAACATCTAAAATACGTCTAAAATAATAAAATAATAAAAATAAATAAAATAATTAAATTTACCTAATTTTTGCTTTAATTTTTATATTAATAAAATCATTAAGTCATATTTAAAATATAGTTCACCAAAAATATAAGGGATTTGTTAATTTATTCGTGCGTGATTCACATCTTCATAGCAAAGTACAACATCGTCAACCATTTTATTGTCAATCAATTTCGCGCCTTTGTAAAACAATGACCGTAACCTGCCGCTCGTGTGGTGCCAATATCACAAAAAAAGGACGACTTCCTAGTATTAAATGTAGCGGTCCTTGTGAAAATTTCTACCATGTTAAGTGCGCTTGTATCTCACAGGAATTGTTAAGTGATATTAATAATCAAACTGTCAATTGGTTATGTGAAAGCTGTCGTCTACAATCCAGTCAATCTGTGATTGACAACGAAATCTCGGACTCTGAATGTGATGTGAACGTGAGTCCAGCCGATATTATGATTCAATTAAAACGAATGGAAAAGAAACTATCTGCTCTGGACAAAGTTAAAGACGCAGTACATACTCTCCAAGCTGCGAACGATGCTCTCACTTCGAAACTTAAACATCTAGAAGACCAGTTTCGTATCCACTCTGCAAAATTACATCAAATGGAGGCTGATTATGACAAACCAGCTCAAATGCTAAACGCTTCAAGCATTACAATCAGTGGCTTGCCGATGGAACATGTTGACATTAGTGGAATGATTTTCAACACAATTAGTAAAGTCGAAAATTCCATTCAATCGGATGATATTTTATCGATCGAACCCATTCGTAGAAACGTTAGCAAAACCACACTGAATAAAACCAACAATTATGTAACTCGTCACAACTTCTTTATTGTAAAACTAAAATCCATCGATCTACAACAAAAAGTTTTAACGCAAATGCGCAAAATTAAAACACTTTACACTAAAGATCTGGATACCATCTTGCCACAAAACCACCGGGAGCATCAAATCCATATAATGCACCGCCTTTCAAAATTCCAATCACAGCTGTATCATGAGGCTAAAAACATAAAAGTGTCATCAAACTTTAAATATTTATGGTGCAAAGCCGGACAAATTTACCTAAAGAAATCGGCTGATTCTGACGTCTATCGTATTCACTCCATGAACGATATTTTTCGTATTCAGAACATCATACACTAGCAATTGGATAAAGCGGTTGCTGCTTCGGTATCTAGAACTAGAATTAAATAATGTAACGTTAAGTAGTTTTTATATCTTTCCTTTATTAGCTCATATTTGTTTTTTATATATTTTTTCCATATTCCAGCTTAACTCTTTATACATTTTGTTGTCAAAAATAATATTTGTTTATATTAATCAGTCAGCTGTTTTGATTCCGGTAATTATTTTTTTTATGGTGGTAGTGTTTGTTATGATTTGGATGATGTTTAAACACTGTTTGAGTTATTTTTTATTGATTTACTCAAAAAACTTAAAACTTATTTTTTTAACATTTTCAAATTTATTTATAATTAGTCGGAATATTTTGAAATTTACTTGGAATAGATTATTCGTTGTTGTGATTTATCTGGCTGTATTGAAAATGTTGTACTTTGCTCTCACTCTTCAAAATTTGTTTTTCGGTATTTGTTGTATGTATATTGAATTGTTAGTCTTATATTATGTGTAGTGTAATTCACCAAAACATTCAAAGTTTGAGAGCAAACTTCGACATTTTCAATGCTTATTTATCTAGTTTAAAAGTGCAACCACTATTAATATTTGTTTCGGAAATCTGGATTTGCTCACACGAATCTTCATATTACAGACTGCCAAATTATAATTTCATTGCTTGCTGTAATGATGATTATAGATCTGGTGGTGTTGGTGTGTTTATCAATCAAAATTTAACTGTATCTTCTTTTCATTGTTACAACTGGACCACAGCTGATGTTTTAATTTTAAATGTTACCTTGGGGCGTCATGATTGGACCTTTATCTGCATTTATAGATTTTGTAATAAACCGGTAAACTCGTTTTGTGTCGATATTGAGGAGTTACTTCTATCAATTAATAATAATAACATAGTTATTCTGGGAGACATCAACATAAATTTACTTAATATCAATGAATGCTATAGTTATCTTACCATGTTAGCCTCCCACGGATTTCTAAGTCTTTTAAATGAAGCTACTAGACATTCATCTTGTCTTGATCATGTGTTCATCAAATCAACAAATTCGTTTATTTTTACTGTGGAAAACACACCGATTCATCTGTCTGACCACAACTTAATAAAGCTAAACATTTTTGCATCTCAGATCCCTGTGCTTTAAAATAGTGTAGCTGCTAATTTTTCGAGAGTTGACTATAGCGGTCTGAATGCTCGACTACAATCTGAAAGTTGGGCGACTGTTTATGGTGAGAATAACTGCAGTATCGCTTTTGATAGGTTCTTATTTATTCTGAAATCGCACATTCGTGAATCTAAGGTCGAATCTTCTGCCCCTACATTAAAAAACTGAAACCGTGGATGAATTCTTATCTCCTTTTGAAGGTTCATAAATTAAAAAAATTCTCTAGAAAATTACGCCATAATCCCACTAATGCACGTTTGGAAAAATTTGTCAAGAAACTCTCCAAGGAAGTAAATGCTAGAATTAAATTTGTCAAAAATTCATTTTACAAGAAGAAATTTGAGTATGTTAAAAATAGTTCTAAACTCACATGGAAGGCTATTGATGAAGTTTTGGGAACAAATAAAGACAAAAACCGAATCACCAAAATTTACAAATACCAATCTGATGTTCTTATTTCAAATTATCAATCTATAAGTAATGAATTCAATACTTATTTCCTCAACGTTCCATCGGAGATAACAAATAATTTGAACAACACTAACTTTTCGCCTAATTCTCCAGGCTATAGCAGATATGTTTTAGGCTCAACCACTTCACCTAGTATGTCTTGTGCGTTTGATTCGATTAGCGCCAGAGTGATTATAAAAGAGATTAGTAGTTTGAAAAATAAACACTCTTGTGGAATTGACGGAATCGACAACCTAATCTTAAAAAATTGCGTGTGGTATCTAGTAGATGTTTTAGCTTACCTCTTCAATTTCAGCCTAGAAAGTGGTGTATTTCCAGATGTTTTCAAATCAGCCCTTGTAATTCCAATTCATAAGAAAGGTGATGTGCTATTACTAAATAATTATCGACCTATTTCGTTGCTTAGTTCCTTCTCCAAACTATTTGAGAAAATAATAAAACGTAGGTTGCTCAGTTATCTGGAGAAAATCAATTTTTTTAGCCGTAGTCAATTTGGTTTCTTAGCAGAAAGATCCTCTGAAGAAGCACTACTACATCACCTCAGTTATGTTTACTCGGCTTTTAACAATTCGCAAAAATCCGCTTCGTTATTTTTAGACATTGCAAAAGCGTTTGACACGGTGAATCACGAGGTTCTTGCAAACAAATTATTAAATATAGGTATCAGAGGTAAAGTTTTTGACTGGTTTGTTAGTTATTTCAACAATCGTAGCCAAATTGTTAAAATAAATGATAAATTTAGTGAACCTGGTTACTTAAATTGCGGCGTTCCGCAGGGATCAGTATTAGGACCTATTCTATTCTTAATCTACATAAATTCTATATTCGACATCGATCTTCTGGGGCACACCACTGCATTTGCGGACGATTTAGCATTAAGTTACACTTCAGCAAACCCTTCGGAATTACAGAATCTAGTTTGCACAGACTTAGTGAATCTTGGTAATTGGTTTTACTACCATCGCCTGGCTCTTAGTAATAAATCCAGAGTAATGTTTTTTGGTCAGGCCGCATCTCCCAATTTTAAGGTTTTGTATCATGTTCCATTTTGCTCTGGACACTCATGTTCATCGCAGTGCTTTGAAATTTCCCTCGTAAATGAGTTTAAGTACTTAGGAGTTACCATCGATTCGCAGTTGAAATGGAATTCTCATCTCACCATTGTCAGAAAAAATGTTATTACTGCGACTTATAAATTCTACCATCTGAAGCAATTATGCCCACCGTCAACACTGCGAGTTCTATATCATGCACTAGTTGAATCTGTAGCGGCCTGTTTCTTCAATTACAAGAAACACCGCACAATATACTTAATCACAAACGGACAATTCTCCGTAGACTGAATTATTTATCAACGGATAATTCTCCGTATAAATAAACATATTCCATAAGAATATGCAACAACAGTCTCCATACAAAATCGGTACATACAACAAATCAATTTTGTACACATTACAAAATTATCAACTTCCATTATCATACCGATTTGCACATCAATCAAAATCGTTACCAATATTCAATTATCATTGAAACGAACGATATTGCAATTGTCGCATAGATGCCACCATCATTTGTGTGATAACCAAGACACAGCATATTAAATTAAACGATGGTTCGGTAGTTATTAAAATCTTATTATAGATGCCCCCCATCATCATTAAATGATTGTGATAACCGAAGACACAATTATTTAATACCACTTAACATGATGGCGGGCAGTTAGAACAAAAGCAAATTTAACATTGCAATACCGTTCATAGGCGTACGTACGTCTATAATACAAACAAATTGGTAACCAGCTGAAACCAGATTTGGTGGATGCATTTTAGATTTTTATTACCTTGTTTACCAAAAAGCGAAAGCTCTGGATCAATCCAATTTTTATTGCATCCAGATGGTCTTAAAAATTTTGTATAAAAGTGATACAAAATTTTGAAAACCTTCTTATTCAGTTTTGGAAATTTGAAGGTGCAGCAGCTTGCTGATCGATCCAACATAAAATTAAAATATTTTTTTATAATAAAATTTTTTGATTAATTTTTAAAATTAAAATTAAATTTTGTTTTTATTTTATTATTATTTTATTAACTTATACCAAGTGCTCCGCATCGCTTTACTTCACTTCTGCAGCAACCCAACATTCACGTTATAAATCTATTATTATGTATGGTATATGAAACTGGGGTGGGATTTATTTTTCCAATATAGAGGACCTATACATTTCACAAAAACGGATTATTAAATTGATTTATTGTCGGCCTTTAACAACTCCAACAATTCCCTTATTTCAAGATTTGAAATTATTACCTTTAAGATATCTCTATGTTTATAAGGTATTAAAGATGTTTTTTGTTCGGAGTTCCAGTTTCCATAGTCGTATTCATCACACGTATACTTTATGGAATCCGAACAATTTTGCCGGTTTACGTTGTAATAATGAAAGGTTCAGAAGGTCTTACTTTTATATGGGATTATATTGGTTTCACAAATTACCAATAGAGTTGAAATTCATTCCGATTGGCCGCAAACACTATTTTGATAAAATGATTCGACATTGGCTGATTAATATAGACAACATTGAAACCTACTTCTAATTTTTCTTTTTTGTATTGTATTCACTAAATATGAGCTGGAATTTTAATTTTATTGTATGTATTATTTATTTATTCTTTTATGATAGTTTTTTAATTTATTATTTTTATTTGTACACTTTTGGCAAAATAAATTTCATGATTTTTTTTTCTTTCTTGCTCCCCCACAGGTTCTAAAAACCTATTAGGAGCTCTAACTTTATTAGAAATAGTTTATGATTTGTATTAATGTATGTAACCTGTTTTTCTAAATAAAGAGAATATTAATAATAATAATTTAATGCCGTCAGATTGAAATAACGTAAGGATGTGTATCGAACAACTGGTGAAAAAATCTCACATAAATGTAACCCGTCCCCCAAAATCGTCGGCCTTGGTTTTGAAACCCACTTGCAATCAATTGCTTTTCGATTCGGATAGTAGATTCTCCAATGTCCATATTTCATTTTGCATAATGAGCCATATTCACTTGTTATGTACTAACCACTCGGTTGTTGCGTTGCGAGTCCATTTTGGAATTTTAAATTTTAGAGTCACTTTAATTAAAACACTTAACGTTTTAAGTTTTTATATAATAATTAGTTTTAGTATTAAACAATTTTTAGGTTTCACATTTTTCCAATTTATACAAGAATATCGGTTATATATTTTTACAGAGTTATGTTTATATATTTTTACAAAGTTAGGTTTTATTAGTTCACGTTATTATATATAAAATGTATATAATATAATGTATGTATAATATATGTAATTATACCTATAAATTTAGGTATAATTACAGTAATTACACTTTATATATTTATTTCAGTACAATACACTTATATATTTTAAGCACAATACACTTTATATATTTTAAGTACAATAATCTTTTATTTACAACTCCGTGTTAACTACTAACGAGAGACATTGCCTTTTTTTATTTGTTTGTTAAGCTTATATAGGGGTTTAAATCGATTACAGCTCCTCAATGTATAATTACTAGTACTAATCTAAATATTAATCTAGTACAATATATTAAATTAATTTAGGGCTCTTTCGCTTAAAATATTCTTACATAACACACTTTTCATGGCTTCTCTCCAACAATTTTCGTCAAATCCGCTCCTCAATGCTTCCCTCAACTTTCATAACAAAATTATCAATTTTTATAGGTAATGTAGTTTTTCTTGAAGAACGTCGTTATTCTAGTTTTTTGGTGATAACTTGATCATCTTTATTTCGCTCTTCTTATAATCAATTTCGCTTCGATTTTCTCTAAAATAAAGTTAAGAACTATCAACTTCTACGGGAACTCCCAGTTAGACGGTATATTTCTCGGGTATTATAAAAAATTGACATTGATGTTTTTTCTAGTAGCTTGTTTACTGTATTCGTCAGAAGTTGAAATATCCTTGTCAGTTTCAGTAAAACCAACATTTCGACTAATAAATATTGTTTGCGTTTCATAGTCCTATTGCTCCTGTTTGATAACCAATAAAAATGCATTCAGTAGATTTAGTATCCCCTTTTACATGGGCATAAGTTTACAGCCGTAAAGACTCTTAAAAATTTTGTGCCTGGTTTTCCAATTGATCAAACTTTCCCATTAATCAATTTATCGCATAATTAATTTAAGCGCGATCAATACTTCGATTTCGTAAATCTTATTCTAGCACGGATCATGTATATTTATCTCCGTCATCTCCAATAGAATACCTTCATACTTCGGCGAATGATTAAATGAACCTGCGCTCGAGCAAGATTCAAAAAATCAAAATACAAATCCACTTTTCAGTTAGTAAATAAACGTTCAATGTGTTGCAAAGAGACAGATGAATGAAATGAGCGATGAGGATGTAATGAGGGCAAATGGTTCTTCTTATTTGTGAAAGAAGATTCGATCCTATATATTTGATATGATAGGAATGGTACTTTATTCCGTATTATAAAATCCCGTATCCCAAAAATCCGAAATTATATAATCCCCTCGCATTTCGTGCATAAAAAATCATACTTTCTTTCAAAGAAGCTGCAATATAAATTCTTTGATTTGATGTAAATGATGCTTTTAAAATACCCTGAAAACTTTACCTTAATCGAAACTTTGTCATTTAAAAAGAATGTAAGAAGAAGCGAAATCAATTCTTTGATCTATGTCTGCAAGGTTGAAAATGGGATTTTGGAGGCGGTAGCTTCTTTCTCTACCACGGCATCACGTGGAATTAAAAAATAAAATTTGGAATAGTCTCTAATTGTTTGACAAAATCTTGCTTAACGTGCTAAAAATCCTTTTTTAGAATTATCAAAATCTCGCATTAAATAATATTTTTATTAATTCGGGCGCTTACGGGTTTGGTTAGAAATCACGCTTTCTAAAATCCTATTTTCGTTAAATTTTACAATATCAAGTTAAAAAGGCTCTATCATGTATCATGATGGTTAATACGTTATTTTGAAATACGGGATTTTGGACTACAGGATTACGTTACCAACTCGTGACAGACTTCCAATTAGTAGATTGAAGCTTGGAAACTTGGATCCATACGAGAGTTATCAAAGAGTCAAATCGCAATGTTATTTTTTTAACTGCATTTAGCTTTATTCTTAAATCTTTCCTATCCTGCGAAACTCACAAGTTACTTTCAATTCTTATAAGCTAATTAGTAAAAAAAATTAAGTTTTAACTTATGTTAATTCTTAATATTAATAAGCACTAATTGGTTGTTGGCACTTCTGAAATGAGTACTACGGAATCAGGCGATGGAGTATTGATAGCTGTACATTCAAATCTAGAGAAATAACTTTTTCATTAGTTCAGTCAAAACTTGAGCAGGTTTGTGCGAACATTAAAATAGGCAAACGATATCTATTTATATACCGGGTGTTTCTTTTAAACTGAGACGATCAAATATCTCGAAAAATAGTCACTCTACGGAAAAAATGTCCATAATCAAAATTTAATCATACCGCGGGAGAAATACATTAGTGCAAAAAAATAGTCCCCCACTCCCCGCTTTGTAGGTGGGGCGGGGGTAACTTTTAAACTAAGATAGGAAGCCATATTTTTTATGGCAGATACGGATTCTACGACTAAAAGTACGTATGATTTGAATGAAATATTTTGTTCGGTTCATGATAGATGCCGTTGTAATCGACGAAATTCAATTTTTTCAATTTCTTCTTCTTAGAACACACGCATTCGATTCTGCAATACGTTTGAAATAAAAAAACATCACGTTTTCATTGAAAATACTCGTAATTCGTCATCAATACAATTTATTCAGTTTTGTAAATCACATTTAACGTTTGTGTTATTTCTTATCTTCATGTTTTTCGTAATTGCAAAATAAACAATAAAATACTTTAGAATGGAGCGTTTCACTGTGCCAGGGAAAATTGAAATGGTTCTGGTTTATGGAGAAGCTGGCAAAAATCTTGAAAATACTGTTGCTATTTACGCTCAACGTTTTCCGGATAGGATTCGTTCACGTGCTTCATTTGGCCGTACTATCAAACAATTTATTACTGATGGAAATGTTCAACCGAAAAAGAGGACCCGTAGAGCAACAGTCACTGGAGAAAATAATAAAATTGCTGTATTGGCAGCAGTTGCTCATAATCCGCATGTTAGTACACGAGAAATAGTTCGCGATTCTGGATTGTCCCTCACCAGTGTTTGGAGAATTTTAAAACGGCACAAGTATCATCCATATCATGTATCTTTACACCAAGATCTTCATGGCGCTGATTTCCAAAATCGGGTAACTTTTTGTCAATGGGCACGTGAACAAATACAACAAAACCCCAATTTTTTTCGTTCCGTAATGTTCTCTGACGAATTGTCTTTTACAAACCATGGAACGGTTAATCGACACAACATGCATTATTGGAGTCTTACAAATCCGCACTGGCTTCGTTAAGTTGAACATCAGCGTCCTTGGACTGCCAACGTGTGGTGTAGAATAATTGGCAACAAACTCATAGGCCCCCACATTATTGAAGGCAACTTGAATAGTCAAATGTACCGAAACTTTTTTGGAAAATGAACTGCCAATATTACTTGAAAATTTGAATTTAGAAGTGAGACGAAACATGTGGTTTCAACATGATGGTTGTCCTGCACACTATTCGATGGTAGCACGTGAAATACTTGATCGTGATTTCAATGGTCGCTGGATTGGTAGAGCTGGTCCGATAAATTGGCCCGCCAGATCACCAGATCTTACTTCACCAGATTTCTTTTTGTGGGGCTATCTCAAAGAAAAAGTTTACAAACAAGAAGCAACAACACGTGAGAACATGATTGAGCGAATCAGAAATGCGTGTGCTGAAATTCAACCAAACACACTTCTCAGTTGTGTACAATCATTGGAAATGCGTATTAATAAGTGCTTTGAAGTCGCAGGCCATCATTTTGAACACTTATTTTAAGCTAAAATTATTTTATTCACCTGCCATTTACATTAATAAATTGTTTTGATGACGAATTTCGAGTATTTGCAATGAAAACGTGATGTTTTTTATTTCAAACGTATTGCAGAATCGAATGCGTGTGTTCTAAGAAGAAGAAATTGAAAAAATTGAATTTCGTCGATTACAACGGCATCTATCATGAACCGAACAAAATATTTCATTCAAATCATACGTACTTTTAGTCGTAGAATCCGTATCTGCCATAAAAAATATGGCTTCCTATCTTAGTTTAAAAGTTACCCCCGCCCCACCTACAAAGCGGGGGGTTGGGGACTATTTATTTGCACTAATGTATTTCCCCCGCGGTATGATTAAATTTTGATTATGGACATTTTTTCCGTAAAGTGGCTATTTTTCGAGATATTTGATCGTCTCAGTTTAAAAGAAACACCCGGTATTTACAGAGTACATAGCGCATCGGTCAAATTACGACTGCTATGCCAGCTGCGTCGATGCGATTGAGGAAGTCCTGAAAACATCTAATTCATCAGATCTAGTTCTTATACTGGGCGAATTTAACCTTCCGAAAATCAACTGGAAACATGACATTGAGTTTAACTGCTTTTAACCTCAACCAAATTAATATCATTGCTAATGACATCGATAGGTGTCTAGACTACTGTAACGTAAGTAATCTGAGCAACTTCCAAGAATGAAATTTACCTTCAAGAAGGCAAATTACACCGGTTTGCAAAAATTGGAGAAGCAGTAAATTGGGATCTAATTTTAAATGTTGACAATGTGAAATGTTGATAGATTTTATAACTTCATTCACCATGGCTTTGAACCCCATGTGCCTTTTTACAATAAAGCACCGAAAACTCATTCTAAGTGGTTTGATGACCTGCTAACCAATTTAAAAAACCGAAAATGTAAAGCCTAAACTAAAATGATGAAATCTCGATTGGAACCAGACGAGCTAGCTCTTTTACAGCCCAATGATGAATTTGACGTCTATTTCAATTTTAAGTACAAGTCAATGCTAGAAAATTAAAGAAAAGAAAAAATTAAACTAAATCCTAAAGAATTTTGGAAATACTTTCGTTACAAACGGGAAATCGAGGGATGATATCCTTCCAATATGACTTATAATAATATACCAGCTCCTCGGACGCAAAAGTGAATTCCTTGTGATAATATGGGATACACTGATCAAATAGGCAACACCAATACTTTTATTGTTCCTCCTGTCATACATGAAGAGAATGTATATCAGCCTTAAAGGAATTTGGACATGGATGTGGGCCGGATGATATACCCGTTGCAAATTTTTTAACCAATCAATAACCACGCCGTGTTTCCTGATAAATGGAAAATTTCAAAAATAAAACCTATCTATAAATCGAGTAAGAGAGAGGATGTCTCATGTTACAGGAGAATTTCACCATTTTCGTCAAATCCAAAATTATTTGAGCTGATTGTGTGCAACGATGAAAACAAATTCAAATATTAAAGCTATGGTAACGAATGGGACCTGAAGAGAGGTTGCTTCGGTCTGAGAAGCTTAAAAATAAAAAGAAATACACGAAGTTCATAAAAGTCAACCAAACTAGAGCCACGGATCAAATTTAAAGAGGAAGAAAAGTGATCATATTTCCTAATACTAAAAATGAAACGAGAACAAGCATTGAAATATCTTTGGAGAACATTCATATTATCCTGAAGTATTTCAAACAGAACAAGGTCACCATATAAAAGATGTGGAAGAAGGTTGCGAGAGGAACATATGGTTTTTAAAATTTTTATCAGTGAACACTACAACCTTATACAAACAACTACTCCTTTATATTTGAACATCATCAGCAAATATATGAAAAGTAGAATGACGAGTGGAACATGCAATGTCATTTAAAATACGTTGAGAATAGCAAAGGATCAAAAATCAACCCCTTAGGAACGCTAGAAGAGACAATAAGAATGGTAAGAAGTCAGAAAGAGAATTTTCATAAACGGCTTCCTGAAAGCGAACCGAAATATAGTCTAAAATCAATTTAGCAGTAGAGAGGAAAAAACTAAAGTTCAAAATATGCTTATTAAAAAATTTGGTGGTTGATTGAATCAAACACTTAAAAAAAATCTAACAGAGTAAGGCAAGTCATTTCTCTTTTACTTACATACTACAACGAATATCATCAAAAACATTCAGTAAAGCAGTGGTAGTACTGTGGAACCTTCTAAAACCCGATTGAAAAAGACTAAGCAAATTAAAACTATCGATATGAGATTGAATTTGTTTTTTTACTACCAATTCAAACGCCTTGGACAGAGAACTTAAAATGCTAATAGGGCGGAAATGGGAGAGCTCAGAATGATTGCTAATTTTAGGAGTAGAAATAATTTTACTCATCTTTCACTGAGCAGGATATAAAGAGGTCGTTAAAATAAAATTGAAAATATGTAAAAAGTACCTTGATGCAATAGGAAATATACGCTTAACTAATTTTAAACTAACCAAATCTAGACCAGTGGATTGCGATTTAACTTCTCAAATTGCAGAATACAAATCAACAGGAGATATATTTGAAAACGAAAAAGAATTTAGGGGTTCGATGGACACTAAATCAATATTGGAAATGGATGGGGACTAGAGTTAATTAGGGAAAGGTTAAAAACATTAGCTATGAAATCTACAGAAGTGACAATTTATTGAAGAAACAAATGGGATTATCAGCAGAATTAAAAACATGATCAATGAGCGAATAAGAACCACCAATTGCGGTAGCGTAAGAATAAGTGGCCGCTTCAGTATTGTAAACCGATATTTAAATAGCTACGAGAAAAATAAAGTCTCTTGGGAAATATCAAATTAAAATCGCCCGAAATGAATACCTCATCATACCGACAAAACGAAAAATAACTAAAAAGACACTCAATGTCTGAACGGGATTTTTTTAAATCGAGAATACGACCTCTTGTTCGTTTTAGGTGGATAACAAAGCGCACCTAACAGAAATCAAAGTCAGAAACGAGCCTTTAGAAATTGAGGGGGTACCGATACAACACTACATTTAATATGCTCGTTAACATATATGCATACCCTATAATAATTAACCGGTGGATTAACCCTATCCCGCCTGAACCAATTATAGCCACTAATGGCCAACACAGAATTGGAAATATTGAACTACAAAAATATTTCCAATAAACGATAACATCAATTGAGCCGCCATTAAAAGTATAAAGAAGTTCGTCAATATTTGAAATAAGACTCTGAACATTCAAAAAACTACATGAAACAGGTTGGATCTAGTCCGAAGCATGGATTTTAATAGAACCAAGTAGTGTCAAAATCTAAAAAGAAACAAATACAGAAAAGCACAAATAAAGAGAATATTTTACCACTTTTATGTCAATCTGCTATCTAGATGTAGACCTAGGTATTTAATGGTTTCGCATTGTGGTATATTGATGTTATTTAGCTTCACGGGAGGGCAGGTTTGTTTACGGACAGTGAATGTAATGTGTGCTGATTTCTGCTCATTTGCTTTTATACTCCATTTTGAAAGCCATTTGGCTATTTCTTCTAAGTGTTCCTGCAAGACCCTTGATGCTATTTGAGGGTTTTTAATGATCGCATGGCCTTAATTTTATGTATACAAGACCTTCATCCTACAGTTTATCGAAAGCTTGGGCGATGTCTAAAAATGCTGCGGAGAGTACTTCTTTTGTTCAAATGAGAGTCTGATTTCGTATATGTACTTGTTCTATGGTTCCATGATCTTCTCTAAATTCAAACTGGTGAGTTTACTGCCAAGTTTACTGCCAACGCTGTCAAAACTCTTTGAAAAATTATGGGTTTTTTTCTCAGCCATTTAACAGGAATCACTTTTCTGGGTTTTTTATACCAATTGCATATTTTCGACTAATAAAAACCATAATGGTAAATTTACCACCGAACCGGAATGTGGCCATTGGGCCTTTTTGGGTTTAATATGTACGCTGATCATTGTTTTTTCTTCATGCCATTTGTATTTATTTGGTTGAAGTTCTGAAGTTTCAACTTCTTCAGGCAGAAATTCCGAGCGTCCATTATTTTCGTTCGGAGTAAATACTTTGGGAAAGCGAATCGGAGGACATGATAGCGTAGGCCGTTTCAGGATTTTTGTGATTTTCCACCACGTATTAACTAACATATTCTTTTGTTAGTGTTGCTTTCAGCTTTTTGATAGCTTTATTTAATTTTGATTAAAAGTTGAAGCCAGCAAATAATTCCCCTGTAAATACAAAAATCACTTACTTCACTAAAATTTTATAGTACAAAAGCAATCAATGATTTGAATACCTTTTGTTTTGTTTTTCATTACGACATTAAACTTGACAAAAGCAGACAGACGCAATGGCATCTTTAATAGCAGAACGATTTAGAGATGTAACTCGCACTCAGATTAGTGTTATTCATAAATTTGATAATAATTTTTTTTGTATTTCAGTTATTCTTACTTACCTATACCATAATAATGTTTGTTATATCGATCCTGATTATCGTCCGAGTTCTTGCTACGAAATTTGTATCAGAAGCTGGCTGTTTTAGTCCCGAAACATATCTTCATTATTTGCCACGAGCAGAATTTATTGAGTATAAGTTTCTCTTTATTAGTCAATTGAATCGTTCATTCTTTATTTCAAAGCCCGAGAAGGATCTACCGTTTTAAATTACGTCGTGGTCCTGTTACAATTTTTCTTATTTATGTAAATCTATAATTATTGGCAAAATGTGTACTTACTAAAGTAATTAAAATAAACGTACATGTGTTTGCTTATTTACGGCTTGTTTGTATTTTTTTGATTGGGATAATATTATTGATTGACCACCCTTAATAAAATTGTTGTCATAAGGATGGCTAAAACTTGTTAAAGGATTCGTATTTTATAAATACTTCCAGGCTGGAATAAACATCATGGAGTTTACTTATTTTGGGTGTTTTCATATGTGATATAAGAGAAAAATCATGCTAGCATCGACTTGTTTGAGTTTTGAAATGTTGCTTCTGTGCCATTTTGATCAAAAGATTTATTTAATCCTTTTGCCGCGGAGTTCCTTGATTTACCACCTGTTTTGGCATTTGTCGTCAAATCTCATAATATTTACCATAACCTTTTTATGGTATTGAAATTTGAGGATCTTTGATATAATTAATCAATTAATGGTGCCCACAACTCGTAGTTTTAGTTCTAATTTCAGTTTCTTCTATATATTATCTTTGGAGCTAGCTGGATTGCTTCCTGCAAGATATTTTAAGGACTTGTAACGTGCTCTCCAATTATCGGGGTCTGCGTAGACGAAATTAATTAACTGTTTTGAAAATAGTGGTTAGGCGCCAGTGTACCTGCACGTTTAGCCCAGCTATGCTCAGATGTGAGCAGGGCAACACGGGCGAGGCTACACCACAAAATACTCCAACACAAAAGAAGATGCACAACACACGAAACACATTAGGAAAACAATACGTCGGAGAATATATAAAAGAAAAAGATAACTCACCTCGGTTCCACTATGCCGCTCCCGTCGATTCCCCGTTGATTCGGCTACTCGGCATCAGCGTGTGTTTATTTATGGCCTTGATAACGCACACTAAACCAGACAAATTCTTCTCGTATCTTTTCAACAGCACTTCACTACATGAACAAAGAGCACAACGGTTTTCTATCTGTTCACGACACTTCTTAAAAACTGTTATAATCGCACAAGAAGCAACTCGCTAGTTTTACCCAAAATGTCCTTGATGCCACTTGTCCTTGACTCAACTTTTGGTTTACACACTTTGATTCCACACAGTAAGCCAAATAAATTATAACAGACATTTCATGCTAACAACAAAGTTTCATTTTCCCACTCGCTTTATAAACTTTTATCTCACTCATTACATCAGAATGAAAAGTTTGAATTTATTTCTAATAAAATTTTATTCTTATTCGTTTACTACTCACACACTCAAAAATCGTAAGCTTCACATTGTATAACTGAAACCCAATAAAAAATCATCAAGTTGCTAATCCATTCTCTTTTGCTCTTTCACAGTGTCTTTCTAAATTCACCTGACTTGGCGATTAAATTATCAATCTCACAATCCGCCCATCTTTCCTTCCACCATAAAAATTTCAGATTTCCGTGTTGTCGCCCTGCTGCGATTCATGTCCGAAAACTTCATCTTCTATTGCAATACCTTCTCAACGATATATTACCCCCTTACGATGCTCGTGGAAGGCTTTTTGCGATTTTAATCATTTTTCTCGTTTCCATTTTTAACTTAAAAATACCGAAGGATGTTGTTCCATCAAATGTTGGTGGTTTTAATTTAACTTGATGTGTTGTTCAATTCGCCTTGACATCTTAAAGCTCCTTCTCGAGACGTTGAACTTACGTTTGTAGATTTTGTTTAAACGTTTCAAATTTTTGTTTAACATTTTGAACTTCTGTGTGTAACTTTGTTTGCAGTTTTTCCACTTCACCGTGTTGTGTAGCAGATAACTCCAGGAACCTCTAGATTGTTTCATTTGATGTTAAAATTTCACCCTGTTGTCCCATCATTTGATTCATAGCAGCCATTAAATGCGATAAATCAAAACTTCTAGATCCTCTACAATAATCTCATCCAGTTTTTTCTCCTCGAAATCATACACGTCTGGATTTAAACTTCTACAAACCTCGCTGTTTCAGTTCCTTTTTAATTGCGGAAGCTTTAATTCGGAGGGAATCATTTTCCTTATTATTTCCAATCCCACCGCTGTCAAAAATTGTTACGATTTTGCCTTGTCACTCAAGGTTCGAATCTCTGAATTGTGAATAAAATAACTTATTTAAATTTGAACACTCACAAATTTATTTCCACAAAAATATTCCAAATTATAACACGCTATTTTATTATCGCCTTAATAATCGCTCTATTTAAACTTTACTATATCGCGTTTGAAATAAGACTCGTCATTCAACATCAATTTACGCCTTTACATACCAAAATATTTGTTTCTAGAATAATCCCAAATGCTCTCTAAAAATTATACGAGTACATTCGAAGAAATATTTTAGTATACAAATAACGCCTAAATGTCGAACAAAACCACATTAGTTTATATTTGGTTGTGTGCCTCAGAAGACTTTTCGAACTAAACTTTTCAAATTTTGACGCTTCCGCTACTGTCTCATAGGCAATAATTTAAAAGTCAACTAGTGAGTTACTTGTCAGGCTTTCCATTTTATTGTATGACTTGAAGTGATGTGTATAGTGTATAATGTATTTTGACGTTTAGAAAGAATTAAACAAAAAAAAATTATAAAAACGGCCGTACTCTGTTCGGTAAAAGGTTATTTGTATTATTAATTAAATTCTATATAATTAACATTATTATGTAGTGTAAAGCCGTAGTTTTTGTTTTATTGATACCAAGCGCATCTGACATATTTCCTGAAATACCACCGATTCGAAATTCCTTCCTTGATCCGTGTGAATTTCCATCGGTACACGAAATCTGCTAATCCAATTGTTGACCATCAGCTATTGTTGTTGTCTCCTGACTGGGTATGGGATACACTTCTGGTCATTTGCTGGAATAATCCATCATTACTGGCACATATTTATTTCCGCTCTCAGTGATCGAAAATGGCCCTGCCACATCCATGGCAATTCTCTCGAATGGTGCCCCAACGTTATATTGTTTCATGGTTCCTTTACTGCTGCACATTGGCACCATCTTTGACACTTACTGCTGACTGTCTACATCCGGACCAGTAGAAATTGTGAATTTTTGCTAGTGCTTTATTAATCCCTAGGTGACCTCCACTTGCTCCTCCATGATACTTCTTGAGGATTTCCACAATCCGATATTTTGGCACCACCACCAACAATTGTTTTACTTTACCATCCGCACTTTTTCAATTTGTTTTTAAACATCCATTTTCTATGTGGAGGCTATCCCATTGAACCTAATAAGCTTATACAATGGGGTTTTGTCGGCTATCTCGCTCCATGTGGGCCGGTGTTTCTTTTCCTTATGGTCCATGATGAATGGCAGATCAGCATTCCGTAATTGCTCCTTCCTGACATTTCATCAGTCAATTCCTCATCAGGTAGCGCTTGCATGGGCCGAATATCGATGACGTTTTCTTTACTCTCCACACGCCCACAATGCTTGGATTCCACAGAACATGGCCCTCTTGATAATGCGTTGACATTTTCATGTGCACTTCCCTTTCGATGTTCATGTGATAATACCATTTGTTGCATGTGATAATACCCCTCCTACACCATCATTACTTACATAGGTGTCCAAAATGAATTTATGTGTCGACTTTGTATCAACTTTGTGTCACACAACTTTGTGTCATAATCGTCGACTTTGTATCACGAATGCCCTTCTTGGTCATAATTCCATTCGAATGCCTTGTTCTTCCTGGTTAACTCGTGTAAACTCTTCGCGATGCTGGCGAATGGTCTATAATAAATGTACAAACCAAGAATGCTCCGTAATTCAAGTAAATTTTTAGGTCGTGGTCGTTCCTTCACCGCTGCGACCTTGTCTTCATCGGTGTGAATTCCATTGGTTGTTACCTTATGACCCAAATATTATACTTTCGTCCTAAATAGTTTCTTTAGCTTTAATCCGGTGGCCTGTAGCCGATCCAAAACCTCTGCCAAATTCCATAAATGCTCGTCGAAATCCTTACCCATGACGATGATGTCGTCCAAATATACGAGGCACGTCCTCCAATGTTATCCCGGTAGTACATGCTCCATTAGCTGTTCAAAAGTCGCAGAGGCGTTACATAATCCGGATGGCATAACGTTAAGTTGCCACAATCTGTTACACACATTGAATGCCGTTTTCACGCGATATTCCTGCTGGACTTCCACTTGCCAATAACCACTTTGTAGATCTAATGCCGAAAATATTCAAGCACCCGATAATGTGTCTAGTGTGTCATCGATCCTTTGCAATGGGTAACTATCCTTTTTCAGTCATAGCATTTAATTTTCCGTAATCCACGCAAAATCTCATGCTACCTTTTTTCTGCCACCAACACCACTGGTGGTGAACTCCATGGACTGCTTGATGTTTCGATTACCTCTGTTCCTTGCATATATTTTACCATTCGATCCACTTCTCCTTGCTTTGCCAATAATAATCTCCTGAGTGCTTGGCGAATCCGCGTTTCTGCTCCTGTATCTATTCGATGTTTTACCATGTTGTTCTCCCATTATTGTCTGATGTACTGCAGAAACTGGGCATGTACCGCACGAGCAATTGTTTTGCCAAATTTTTCTGATCCATGATAAGATCTTCGGTCCATTTCTCTATGAGTTGTTCTATAATTTCTTTTTTCCCTTAGGCTCACACTTCACTATCGCAGATATCTCTTCACATTTTCCGATTATTGTCCCTTTCTTGAGGGTTTTCGTCTTATCCGAGAGATTTAGAGTCCTAATTGGTACTCTATTATCGCTGTCTTGTTTCACTAGAACTTTCCTGATCATAATTTCATAAGTGGCAACTCGATATTATCGTAGGGTAATACACCCCGTCCAACATTCACCACGAAGCCATTCGTTCTCTAGAAGTCCATCCCCCAAGATAACTTCATTTACAATATCTACAACCAGCACTTCGTGTTGAAAGTGATTTCACCTAATCCTTGTACGACCTTTATACTTTTTATTGCTGAATTTTTTCCAGTCGTCGTTGGTAATTTCATTCCATTAGCTGGTACTATAATTTCATCGATAACATCTTCGCGAGCAATTGTTTGTTGCAATCCTTTCTGGCCTCTGTCTGCTCTTCGTTTGTTCTACGATTCATAGGAGATGGCGATGTTCCTCGTTTCTTCTATCACACACCCAGCATTTAATCTTGCCACTTCCATCTTTGAACCGTGGCGTAGCCCGCTCGGTGTCTATCCTGGAATCGATCTCTACTCGGCGAATTTTTATAGCTGGTTTGATGATGGAATGAGCAGTTTCGTTTGTTAACGCACAAGCGATGGTTTCCGCGAAAGTTGCTTAGGTGACAACATCACCGTTCTGCGTGTCTCAGAATGCATATGTAATTGGCCGACGTATTTGAATGTGCTAAATGTGCGAACCGCTCAATTGCCGATGAATATTCCTGTAGCGATTCTCCTCCTCTTTGATATCGACCCTTCAATTCAATGCGATAGATTTCTCTCTTGTGGTTACTTCCGTGTTTTTGATCCAACGCCCTCATAATCCGATGTAAACGTTGCGTTCTTGCTCGGGAATCATTTGTATGCTCAGCCATTCATTCAACACATTGATTTTGCTTAATCGCCGTTTGAATTGGAACTTAAAATACTGAAGGATGTTGTTACATCAAATATTGGAGGCGTTTACTGTCGATCGGATCACTTGATGTGTTGTTCCATTCGCATTGACTTCTTGAAGCTCCTTTTCGAGGCGTTGAACTTCCGTTTGTAGATTTTGTTTAACCGTTTCAAATTTTTGTTGAACCTCCCCTTTAACATTTTGAATTTCTGTGTGTAATTCTGTTTGCAGTTTTTTCACTTCACAGTGTAGTGTATAAGATAACTCCAGAAATCTCTCGTCCATTTTCTTTTGGCCGTCTTCTATTTGGTGTTTAATGTCCGCCCGTTGTTGCTCCACTTGTACCATCTGCTGTTTCATTTCCTGGTTCGACAATTTTATTTCCTCGTTCGATTGTTTCATTTGATGTTTAATTTCACCCTCTTTTCCCATCGATTACAGTCATTAACTGCGATAAAACGACACTTCCAGATAGGTTTTGTGTTATTTCGACCACCGTTTGTACGTTCTCCACTTTCTTCTCTACACTAATCTCTTCCATTTTTCCCTTTTCCACAATACAAAAATTACACAATACAAACCAAATATAAAACCATAGAAAAATATGTTTACGAAAGATAAATCGAAAGATAAAAATGAATTGAGTAAAAAGTTCTGACAATTCCAATGTCATGATTGTATTTGTGACTACATTGCGCGCAATGTTAAGTCGTAAACACAATCATGACATTTGAATTATCAGAACTGTTTTACTTCAACTCATTTTTGTTTCTCTGTTTCTAAAAATGAGAAATCTATGGTAAATTGATTTTTCTATGTAAAACTAAGCAACTAATGAAATAACTTATTCTATTCAAATCTGGGTGTCACCGTAACAATATATTTTTTCTAGTAGCTACCGATATCTTCAGAAAAATAGTTACATTTTAGCCTTGATTTCGATTTAGTATCGAAAACGTTTTTTGATTGATTTATTATACTTTTGAGAAAAGAACCAAAAAGGTTTCGAAAGCTTAAGCTGTAATAATAAAAATTATAAAAATTAAGCTAAATAACCGTTACTTAAACTTTTATACTAACAAGCTCATTAAACAAATTAAAATAAAAATTACTGTGAAGTTCGATTATCAGAATTCGAATAAATAAGAAACAACATTAGTCTAACTTAACGGATGTATGAGCCCCTCCACTCTGATTTGCTCGACCAAACTTTATATTTTTCAAGCAGTTTATTCAAACATTGGATGGCAGCAAATCGAAATAAATGTTTCATAGTAGGTTCAGCTAATTTTTCATACCTACTTACACCAGGGCCCCCTATTCCTGAATACGATACGAAAACGAAAATGCAAAATTGAATCAGATTCGTACGATTCTGGATTAAAATTGAATAGGAATCTTATGCTTCCGTTTTCGTATCGTATTCAGGAATAGGGCTGCACAGGGCATTGAACTTATATCATTAAATTACTAACCAGAAAAATATTCCGCATTAAAATCATTTAATTTTTACGATAAATTCAATTTATTGAAGGAAACAGATCAGAAAATCAACGATTTTCCCAGAAGTAAAAACAAAGCTAAACAGCAAAAAATTTTATGAGCTTTATTTTCGTTTACGTAAAGCTTTTTGTTGAAAAAATTTATATTTATATTTTATTTTTGATTTTTTGCTTTCATGTTATGTTGAATAAACAAAAAATATTATTTTTGATTATTGCTACTTTTAGTGCAAATTTTTCAACAAATTTTTATTACAAAATTTTATTGTTATATCGACTACAAAATTGTAACAATTTTATTGTTAAGCTTTACATAATAGGAATTCACCTAAATAGAGTCAGTGGCATACGTTTAAATGAATTTGAACTGACTAGTTGTTTTTTTCCGGGATGACATAAAAATAACACGGGGGTAAAAACACCACATCGCGCTGCCTCACTCGAGGGAATAAGTTAGATTATATTTTTCTTGCTGAACTCACTCAGTCACACAATTATGTAATTTTAGCTAATCCAGCAACTACAAAAAAATCGAATTTTGGAATTGTAGATAAATGCTGTATCAGGATGGTAATGAGCTAAAATAAAATAGACAAGCAAAACCAAATTAATTATTCGCATCAAATACTTGCGAATTTGCGTGCATAATATCCTGTTGCGACAATTTTATTCTTACCGGACTTTTCCGATATGCCAAATAAAATTTTGTTTAATAATAAAATTAGCGTTATCGTGAAATTATCATACAGTAATTGTTATCAAGTAAGGTAATTTTGGCCGAAACTGATTGGTTGTCATTTAATTAATAAAACCATTAAAACCCAATTAAAACCACAAAAAATAAAAAAATAAATTTAAAGCAATTTTAACTCATCCAACAATTTCCCGTGGGGTAAATTACATTTATATTATTTTTTTTTTAAATACAAAATTAAAAATATATTAACATGAAATAAATTAATAAAAATTACAACAATAACAACAAACACAATAATTGCGGTTCTTGTGTTAATATCAACCAATTTATCTCCATTGTTTTACAGCACAGACAGAGAGAAGTTGAATTAAATTTAATTTAACAATAATGTACATAATAAATACATAGATATAATATAATCAAAATAATTATTTTTTACCAGCTAATTAATAATAAAATAAAATAAGTGTTTTATACCAGAGACAAAACAAAAACAAAATTTCAACAAAAAAAAAAAAACTCAATAAAAATTTATATTTGTATATTAGCCTAAATAAATTTTATTAAATAAAATAAAACTAAAAAAATAGTAATTAATTATATAATAGATAAAATTATAAAAACAATACACACACACAATAATTATTTATTTTATTATTTTGGAAAATAGAATTTAAATTAGAAAACAATTATATGAACATTTAAAACACAACAAAACAATATACTAAATTAAATTATTATTAAATAAATAAATAATATAGAAATAAATCAAGTTAGTAATAAATAAACGAGTTAATTTATTTATTTATTTTATATATAGATAGGGATTTGTTTATAAAAATATTATTACAATAAAAATATTAAAAAATTAATTAATTTTATGACTTTGTTATATATTTTAGGATTTTATATTATTATTATTATTTTAGAGTGGAAATGGGGGGAAATTTGTTTAAACATTTTCTCATTAAATTTTCCAAAAACAAAATTTATGTATTTTTTATTGTTTTATTACGTGGGAATGTGGGCGTTTATACCTATAAAAATAAATTTTAATTTTCTTTAATTAGTTTCGAGTGTCAAAATTAATTAAATGTCTGAAACGGGTTTTTCGTATGCGGTATCAAAATGCTTGTTCTCTATAAATGTTTTACAGGTCAATATTTGATTTTTATGTTTTTTGTTCCTAAATTTTATTAGCAATCATTTCTGATGTGTAGCAGGTTAAACAATATCTGAATACCAAGTATCGAAAAACCATTCTAAAATAACAAAGAAATTTGAAAAAGTTTTAAATGAAACACTTTAGACATTCCGCTGTAAAGATTAATTTTTGTCATTTACTTTACAATCGATAGCAAACGAATAAAATTTAATTTTCTGAACAGTTTATCTTTAAATAAAATAATGTCTTCTACGATGAAAATTTAATCTAGCAAGCTGCGAAACAAACACACATTTTATCGATAAAAATCAACATAAAAAATATTTATTTTAATAGAAGTCGCGAAAAGCAAAGACTGCTAGAATTAGTTAGTTTCAAAGTGAATAATATCAAATGCCTACTACCTGAGTAGAGAATTAGGAAAAATATTTTCAACGTATTTTTGCCTAAATTGTATTTTTTTGGCCTACAAAGGTAATAAGTTTTGTGTAAATATTTTCGAAACAAAGTTAAATGCGGAAATGTTTTTCCCTATAAAAATTTTGTGGAACAAACGTTTCCCAATTAATAGTGTTTTGAAATTTTTGCACTAAAGTTATAGTAGGTTAGAAAAATGCTATGAAAATATTTTTCCGAATTCCCTTTTCCCACGGTAAACCAGAATCGTGGGTGCTGGCGTCGAATTAAGTTCGACGTTCATTTCCGAAGGCTATTGTTTTCCTATATTAGACAAAAGAAGAAAAAAGAAATGTGTATGCAATTTCTACTATTCTTTTCTCTTTTGTTTCTACGCTTGCTACAGGAAAACGATAGCCTTCGAAAGTAAATGTCGAAATCCATAGCTAGACCCCTGGTTTTTAAATTTATATCGAATATTTTCGGGCTAAATTTGCAGTTGGTTACTATGCTGGTTAAAATGTGTATTGAAAAGACGTGAGCAGTTTTGTACGTTTACGAGTAGGTATTTCGCAATTATCTACATGCTAGTGTCGAAAATAGTGTAGAGTGAGATGAGTATAGACAATTCATAAAAAATGTAGAATATTCTTTTTTGTAGCTGTTCTCATTGTTCTTTCTGTACGAGGATGCCACCTTATAGCGTTCTCGTTCAAATTGGCGTTTTCTAATAATTTTGTAAAATATTTCAAGGTATTAAAAATATGTATGTTCAAATATTAAAATCAAAATCTCAATATCATAACAGTTGCTAATCGTTAATAAACCTTATAAAACACAGTATTAAAGGACAAATGGGTAACTTTTTTCAAACCAGAGAAATTACAATTTTTGCCATAGATGTCACTATTTGATAATTTCGTTTCGAAAATATAATAACTATCGTAAACAATTTTTTGTGGTCGCTTCTTAAATAGAATTTAGTACTTCCAAATGTTTCGGTTGTAATAGTAGGGCGCAACTTCCAGCAATAATTTTTCAACATATAATTTTCAAATTTAAAAGAGTTTGTAGAGCTGTAGAGAAAATTGAACATTATTTCCGGGTAAATATTCTAGAGACCGGTCATGCTAAATGTAACCAGACAGTTTCCCCCGACTTTGTTTTATATGTATTTCATTTTTTAACTGAAATAAATAAAATTATAAGCCACCGGTTTTTAAATACTGTACAACTTAAAACTCGTGGATTAACTCAAAATTTTGATTATAGATTTTTATAAATGTATTTTCTTGATAAAAGGTTTTTTTATGGTCGTGTTGAAAAGGGCGGCTATATGATGACTTTAAATTTGAATGTATATATTCACCATTAATTAGTTTCGAAATAGCCAAAATTTCGAATCAAACAGAATCGATGTTAGATTTCCAATCCTGCTATACAAAAAATATTTTGAAGATCCTAGTAACCTAGAACGGATTGGGTACAGTGCTTGCAAACCCAGAATTCCAACAACAAAATTTCAAACATCAAAATTCCAGAAACAATAATTCCAATAAAAAAATTCTAAAAAAAGAAAACTGCTATACAAAATACCAAATTTGAAAATCCCTATATACCAAAATCCAAAATACTTTCCATTTCGAGCCAATGGAAATAAGAAAATGGCACGTTTGATATTTCCATGTTCACAAAATGGAGTTTATTCTGGAATTCTAACATAATTTATAATTAAGAAATCTATGATTATGTTTTAATTAATTTAGGTCAAATAAATTAAATTAAAATAATTAAATCAAAAAATAAGAATTTTTGCGAAATGTTGCAAATAATATTGAGCTAATTAAACAATGCTTTGTAAAACTTCGTTGAAAATTCAAGTTGGAATCTCAAATCCTAATTATGCATGCTTAATGTGACAATCATTAGTTGAGGAATGGCCGAGTGCCCTTGAGTATGGCAAAGTTCAAAAAAATTCTTGAAAAATTCACGTTATAAAGTAAATTACATCTCATAATCCAAATGTGACAATAATCGGGCAAAAAATGGCCTAGTCCATAAAAAAATGTATGTCAAAAATAACGGTTATTGACAGGATATTTTAAGTTTTCAACGAAAGTCATATTTAGTCCAACGACTATATACTTTACACTCCGCGTCACTTGAATAGGACCAACATAATTGTTTTCATTTTTCCAGTTTATTATTTTCCTTTTCTCTTCAGTAATTCTTTTTTATGCGTTGTTGGGAAAATAAATAATAACAAAAACAATTAAATGGATCCGTTCATCTCTGACAGTAAAGCCGTTATTTTTTTTAATTTTGTTCTTCTCACTCGTAAATTTTTCGTGTTAGACATTTCCAAATGTTTGGAGAGCCGTCAATATGGGAGCCACGGTAAAATTGCAATATTTTGGTTCTCAACCCAGTATTTTACTTCATTTGAAATGTTCTTTGTAATGGTACGCAATTTCAAGAAATCTAGGAAAACTATATTCCAGAATTGCTTTGTAGAATATTCCAGTCATTTTGTCTACAAGGAAAACTAAATCAATGATCCCATACCACGAAATAGCGCCCCAGACCATAATACCACCTTCTCTGCTGTGATGCCAAGTCAAAAAAATTTTATCTTTACTTAAATCGTGAAAACAATGATTGCAGCCATTTGACTCTTTTAAATTATTTCGCTGAACACCCTCAGATTTTCTTTCCGCAAAGAATTCAGTGGCGTTTTTTTGCAGCTTTTAAATCTTAAAATGCTTAGCACGCTCAATAATACGTCGAACAGTACTTACTTTCGACCGTTATACCGGTTTTTACTTTGATTTTCGCCACCAAGTATTCAAAACTCAGTGATGTAGCTTCTGCTAATTGGTCTTTCATGCTTTTGCCATAGTTTTTAATTTGCTTCTGCCTCACTTGCAATCACGCGACTCGTAAAGTTTGAATATTTGTAAGCACCAATTATTCTCTTTTTCAATTAACGTTTTTCACGACCCATGACTTCGAATAAAATCAAAGTGTAACAGTAAAAAAAAATGATTTAAAGAAAAACAAATTATTAGAGCGTTCAAGCAATCAATATTTACATGAATAACTATTCCAGATTTGGTTGGGTAACATTTCCGTGTGGACTGACCGAGTCGATGAAAAATTTGATGTAACCGACACCGACTTAAAGGGTTCTTGGATTATGAAATAGATGTCAATACCGACATTGATATTACTAAACATATCATTTTTAATACCTACACTTTTCGCTAATATGTGCAGCTACACTTTTTGATGAAGAGTTCACCTTATAATTTTTATTTATTGTAGCTCCATAATTCAACCTCATGACTATTAATAGATGTATATTTTTTGGGCCCTTCCAATATTTGATTTGTGATTTGCTTGCTTTAAATTTTGTTTTTGTTTGTGTTTTTAGACGGGGTTCTCAGTAGAAACAAAAATAAATCTAAAATAATGTCTGAAAGATCTCAATATATTCGGATGAAATTAATAAGTTTTTTGTACGGTTCGATGGTCAATGCTGATTTCTAACGACGTGCAAATTGTTAGGCCTATATCTCTCCTTAACACTTTCTCGTAAGGTTTAGAAAAATTATTAAACACCGATGATCAATTATCTTGAAAGAAATAATTTTTTGAAATTAATAAATTTGGTTTCATATTTGAAAAATATACCGGCCTTTTTAACCTAATATTCTACAATCAATAACGTTATAGTAATCCGGGTTTTTGTGGTATCCAAAAAATTCTGTACTCTGCTACTTATTATTCTTAATGTATGTCTATTTCATTTTTGATGATCTAACATTAATCGTGTTTCACAAAGTGTGTTCCGCGGAGCCCTAGTTCTGAAATCTGTAGATCTTTTTATCAACATTTTAATTGAAAATTTGTAAAAAACAGAAGGAAATTATAGATGAACAATTAGAGATGTTCCGGTCTACTACCATGGAATGCTTTTCGATTTTTTTTTATTCAAGTAAACAAATAACTTTTGCTGTGTAACTTATTTCTGCCCTAATCGATCTGATTGATCTCAGTACTAAAATGCTGTTTGTTATTTCCGATCAGATCGGTCTGATCAATTTTTTTGTTGTTTCTTATGCTGTGTTACTTAATTAAATCTACAGATCGCGCGGGTCTAAAATAAGTAACAGGTTTCAGATTAGCTAGATTAAATAAGGTAAAGTGCCATCTAGCATCGAAATTGTCAAATCAATTGTTTCAAATATTTTCACACCGTGGTTACCTAGAAATTTTATTTATTGGCTGCGGGCCAATTCTAAGGTAAATCTACAGTAAATGCTGTTTTTAACAGTGTATGCGGTAAATTGAAATACTGTACTAAAAAGTAGGGTAAAGCGAAGACACAAAAGGTAAATAGTAGTGGTATTTCTTTTTGTTAAACAAATCATGAAAATATGGCGGCCATGTTTCTAGACATAATTTTTTTTATATTCACTAGAATTTCCCATGAAATAAAAATGCGCTTGTATATTTATGAACACAGTTTTATTTGCTAAAATTTTTATTTATTTTTTCAATAAGTTTATTGTGTACATCACGCAAAAAATTTGAGGAAATATACAATTTAAATTTATTCGTATAAACAATACGAAAATTGGAACAGCAACAATACAATTTATGACATTAGTTCGTGTACCTACATACCAATTTTTATATATTCCTAGAAACCATGTGTCCCTTTAAACCACATTTACCTAATTCTATTTACTAGAGAATTGGTACGATTTGAAAAGTAATTTGTACTAAAATTTCAATTTACTGTGCTAATCGATTTACCTGAGAATTGGCCCACAGCCATTGTAGAAAAATGAGTGACCTCAAGAAACAGCGTGTTTTCATATTATTGCAAGGAGCAGCAATGAGTTTGAGTTATACGTGAAGTTAGCTAAGCAAAATAAATCTGACAAATCGGATTATTTTTGCAAATCAAAAAAATCGATCTAATCAATCTGAGTACTAAAAAGCAGTTCCTAATTTCAGCTCAGATCGATCTGATCGATTTTGTTGCTGTTTCTTATTTTTCTTCAGATTGATTAGATCGATTTTTTTGATTTGTAAAAATATTCCGACTTCTCAGATTAGTTTTACTTTAGCTAGCTTCACGTAATTCAAATTTAAATCTGAAGGAGTACAATTTCACATTCGTGGTACAATTTCTTCAGAATTATTTAGCACGTTAATAGTCCTTTCGTGTTCATATTCGGTCGTAATATTCCCTTCGTGTTCGTAATTTGAATCTAAATAATAAGTAATAAGAATTTATTTGTTTTAATCGTGAATTTTTTTTGACAGTACGATGACAGTTGTTAATTTTTTTGATCTACCAAATCTGAAACCTGTTTCATATTTCAGATCTAATTCCAAATTTGAAAATCCGTTCGAGCTACGGATTTAAATAAGGAACACAGCTTAAGAAACAGCAAAAAAATTGATCGGATCGATCTGACCATAAATAAGAACAGCCTTTTAGTACTCAGATCGATTAGAGAAGAAATCAGTAACCCAGCATTTGACGCACGCCTAGAACGCAACAAAACAATTTCGAATGTTCAGATATTTCTAACATGCTACGTTTTCAAAAATTTTTTTTTTGTTTTAAATTTAACTACTGTTCCCATGTTAGAAATTAAGTAAAATGAAATTTAAGCACATCATTTGTGTAATTTTCTTTGTAGGTCGTCGAAAAAATATTGTATGTAGATTGAGCGTAAAGGATTTTGTTGTTCATCATGAATAATAATAATTTCTTTAAATACACTTGGGTGGAAAAAATTCGCCATTGATCAGTTTTCAACAGAATTGCAAAAATATAAATCCAATGTTGGTTTAATTTTCTTAAATGCAGATTCAAACTCCAATTCAACACCTTTGCAGTGGTATTATTTTGTCCTTATAACGTGCCAACAAAGTGAGTGGGGCTCAACATCTGAAGTACAAGTTTTTTGTGAATTTGTCAGCATGAAACTTATTGGTAAAAATCGAATTAAACATGGAAATGAGGAAAACACATTTTTAGTATTCCCGCCCCTAGCCCGAATGAAAGGTTTCACAAAGTTTTCACCAAATCTTGATTTATCGCCTCCCATTTCTTTGCGATCGCCTGTTTTTAAGCACTGCCCATAAATGTTTGATGCGATTCAGCTCCGGGCTTCGAGCTGGCCACTCCATAATAGGCTCATCCACTTCTTGAAGTTACTGATACCAACCGTATGCGGTCTCATATTATCCTGCATGAACAGAAAGTTTTCACCAATAAAGCGAGCAAAAGGTGCAACGTAGACCGCGAGTAGTTCTTAAATTTACCGTTAAGGAGTCAATCCTCTCGACGGCAAGAATTCGCTCCGGAGATGAACACAAGACCTGGTCTTGGCCTCCAGTGACATGTCTCTAGAACATGTAGGATCCACCGCCATACGAGACACGTACTTCCATGCAACATTGTGTAAACCGCTCTCCTGATCTTCTGTATACCTGCGATAAATTTCGGTCCGTTTGCGATTTCAAAACGAAATCGTCACAAGAACGTGGTCATCATCATGCGTTGTAACACCAGGTTGGCCAGATCCTTGTCGGTGTCTGTAGCCACTGGTTTCTACATATCTCTGCAGCATTCGACGCCCGGAGAATCGGCTCAAATTTAGATGTCGAGCCACTTCACTATGGTTATGTCCTGCATCAGTTAGCATTTTGATTATTTACTGCTTTATCGCGTACAAATCCTATTTATGACACTTGTAATTAATTCCCTTATTATAAATATACTATAAAATTTGTTAATAATGCATCAAATGTAAAAATGTAAATATATTTTTCAATGTACTAAGAAAACAGAAATAGATTTTTTTTTAAAATAAAACCATAAAACAAATAAATTTTTAAGTAAAGATTAATAAAAATATTTGTAAGTTTTTACTAATCCAAAAGATTATTAACAATTTATTTAATTGTATACAAAGTAAATAAGAAAACCAAATAAATAAAAAAAACACAAAATCCCAAAACAAGATTAAAAATAAATTTGTGATTGTAATTAAAATATAAAATTTAAAAATTGTAAAACAATATGTAAATATTATTAAAACCATATAATTTTTTAAATAAAAAAAAATATTAAATAAAAATGTTGGTTCTGTGATTAATTTCTATAACATATAAAAATAAAATAAACATGAATTATCGTATATTAAAAAACAATAAGTAAATAAAAAATGTATAAAATTGTTTAACACAACAAAAAATAGCTACATGAATAAAAATGTAATCTTATGTAATTTTATATATTTAAAATATAGGTTAAATAATTAAAAAATAAATAATAAAAAAAAAAATAAAATTTTAAAAATTCACAGTCTTAAATAAATTAAAATAAATGTACATATACTAAAATAATAATTATATTAAATTAACTGAATTAAAATATATATAGTTTAACAATTTTTTATTATTAAAATAAATTTTTATTGTTAGTTATTAACTTAACATAATTAATTAAATAAATGAAAAAGCGATACTGTAATTGATGTTTTTATTGTTAAATTTTCTTAATAATAAAATAAATGAAAATGATGATGTCTTATATAATAATTATTATTAATTATATATAATATATTATTATGAATGACAAAATTAAAGTAAAATTAATAATAATATAAAATAATATATAGAGATTATATTATTAATTTAAAGTAATCGTAATATTAAAATAATTATAATAAAAATTAATGAAAAATCTAAAAAAAAAAACTGAAAAAATGAAATCAATAAAAATGAAAATGATTGATCAATTTAATAGAAAATTTTTAATGTTTTATTTAATTTTGTGTGCCTGGTGAGAGATGGCTTTTAATATCCAAATTAAATGACAATGCTTTATATATTCCAAGGTAGGTGTTTTTTTTTTTTTGCTTTAATTGGATTGAAGTAATATAAAATATTCCAGTTCAAAAAACAAAAATTCTACCAAATTTTTAGTTTTTTTCCAAAATCTATTTGAACGGGTTTTGTGAAGAGTTTTGGTGTCCGTCACGCCAGCCGGAACAATATCCATATCAGCCGGAATCAAATCAACTGGCACAAGTAGCACGATGCTTTGTGTATCATTATGCACTACATGATTTTTCAGCCGGGACCTTATACATTCAGCCGGAACCTAAAAATTTCAGCTGGCACAAGTTTAACAGAATGTAATGTGCATCACTGTGCTCTATCCGAATTTTCAGCCAGAACCGATATTTATCCTGTCGGAACAATTTAAATCCAGCCGGAGCCATACGGCAAACAATAGATTTTAGTAATACTAATATTTTTTTATTTAAACTTTTAAATTAATTAACACTTTCAGCGGACCAATAATTATAATATGCCCAAATAATTCCAGTTAAAATTTTAGCTAGTTCACAACAGCCATTAACCATGCTAATTGTACATTGCTCGAAATGGCTCACACTGACTTAAAATGGTTCCGTCTAGGCTTGCTAGTTCTGGTTGGCTTGGCATTGTAGTGATGATGCACAATGATAGACATTGCATTGTGCTACTTGTACCACAGTTGATTTGGTTCAGGCTGGCATGGTTTCGGCTGGATTTATAAGGTTCTGCACAAGGATGCACAATATATTATGCTGCTCGTGCAATAGTGCGTTGGGTTCCAGCTGATATGGTTCCGGCTGGCTTGTTCATGTCCACTCTATAGCTCCAATGAGTTAATTAATCCAACCAAGCCTTATAATTTGGGTTTTTTATAAATTTAAAGGTAATTTATACTGAACTCAGTCCATTTGAAGTAGCAGCTACACGAGAATTTTTGATTTTTGTAAATATTTTGAAGAATATTAATGGGGGGGGAGAAACGAGATTTAAGATTTCTCTTTACATTTGGAGAATCTACAGAAAGAAGGTTTGTTGGTGGTTCAACCGGAATGTTAGAAACGAAGAACAACATATAGTTGGAGCGCTGGAGTGATGGTTAATCTTTTACAATATGTGCAAGAACCAAAAATGAAGAAATAATGATAACGCTAAATAAATCAAACATCTTATATAACACGAGAACGAACAATACTAGGGAGTGAACTAAATAGAAATGGGGTGAATATGACATATGGACCACATGAGGGACTGCTTGATAAGCAAGCCATAGGGATTCATATTTCGTAGGCAGTCCTCAATCCAATTAGTTTATTAGTCCAAAAATTTTTTAAATTTATTTAAATTATCATTTATTTAATTTATTTAATTTATTTAATTTATTTAATTTATTTAATTTATTTAATTTATTTAATTTATTTAATTTATTTAATTTATTTAATTTATTTAATTTATTTAATTTATTTAATTTATTTAATTTATTTAATTTATTTAATTTATTTAATTTATTTAATTTATTTAATTTATTTAATTTATTTAATTTATTTAATTTATTTAGTTTATTTAATTTATTTAATTTATTTAATTTATTTAATTTATTTAATTTATTTAATTTATTTAATTTATTTAATTTATTTAATTTATTTAATTTATTTAATTTATTTAATTTATTTAATTTATTTAATTTATTTAATTTATTTAATTTATTTAATTTATTTAATTTATTTAATTTATTTAATTTATTTAATTTATTTAATTTATTTAATTTATTTAATTTATTTAATTTATTTAATTTATTTAATTTATTTAATTTATTTAATTTATTTAATTTATTTAATTTATTTAATTTATTTAATTTATTTAATTTATTTAATTTATTTAATTTATTTAATTTATTTAATTTATTTAATTTATTTAATTTATTTAATTTATTTAATTTATTTAATTTATTTAATTTATTTAATTTATTTAATTTATTTAATTTATTTAATTTATTTAATTTATTTAATTTATTTAATTTATTTAATTTATTTAATTTATTTAATTTATTTAATATGTTTAATTTATTTAATTTATTTAATTTATTTAATTTATTTAATTTATTTAATTTATTTAATATGTTTAATTTATTTAATTTATTTAATTTATTTAATTTATTTAATTTATTTAATTTATTTAATTTATTTAATTTATTTAATTTATTTAATTTATTTAATTTATTTAATTTATTTAATTTATTTAATTTATTTAATTTATTTAATTTATTTAATTTATTTAATTTATTTAATTTATTTAATTTATTTAATTTATTTAATTTATTTAATTTATTTAATTTATTTAATTTATTTAATTTATTTAATTTATTTAATTTATTTAATTTATTTAATTTATTTAATTTATTTAATTTATTTAATTTATTTAATTTATTTAATTTATTTAATTTATTTAATTTATTTAATTTATTTAATTTATTTAATTTATTTAATTTATTTAATTTATTTAATTTATTTAATTTATTTAATTTATTTAATTTATTTAATTTATTTAATTTATTTAATTTATTTAATTTATTTAATTTATTTAATTTATTTAATTTATTTAATTTATTTAATTTATTTAATTTATTTAATTTATTTAATTTATTTAATTTATTTAATTTATTTAATTTATTTAATTTATTTAATTTATTTAATTTATTTAATTTATTTAATTTATTTAATTTATTTAATTTATTTAATTTATTTAATTTATTTAATTTATTTAATTTATTTAATTTATTTAATTTATTTAATTTATTTAATTTATTTAATTTATTTAATTTATTTAATTTATTTAATTTATTTAATTTATTTAATTTATTTAATTTATTTAATTTATTTAATTTATTTAATTTATTTAATTTATTTAATTTATTTAATTTATTTAATTTATTTAATTTATTTAATTTATTTAATTTATTTAATTTATTTAATTTATTTAATTTATTTAATTTATTTAATTTATTTAATTTATTTAATTTATTTAATTTATTTAATTTATTTAATTTATTTAATTTATTTAATTTATTTAATTTATTTAATTTATTTAATTTATTTAATTTATTTAATTTATTTAATTTATTTAATTTATTTAATTTATTTAATTTATTTAATTTATTTAATTTATTTAATTTATTTAATTTATTTAATTTATTTAATTTATTTAATTTATTTAATTTATTTAATTTATTTAATTTACTTAATTTATTTAATTCGGAATAAAGTTATGTATCCAAAAACATTTAGGTTTCATTGTTTGCAACATAATTTGCAAGACGTCACTATTTATACATCAAAGCTTGAAGTGATTTCTTTATTTACTGACCTGACTGTGACCACCGGTTTGATCAGCGTCTTGTCGATGTTCATTTTTTTATGTCGCGAAATGTTGCGAAGAAAGTAAAATACTCAAAATCCAGCTAAAATTTTATGAGCTGCTGATTTTAGAATGGCTAGAAGGACTTGCGTCCATTCGGCTTTTCAATATTAACAACAATTTGATTTGTCAATTTCGTTTTTCCGTCTGCAAACTCGATTGGAGAATTTCCAGTCTTAATCCAACCAATAATTTTTAGTCCTCGGGAAGGTTGACGGTGGTACGTTGTTGATAAACGAAAACCGTATTTTGCAACTACAAGCAAATAGTGGAAATCGATGCTAGCTCTGCGATTTGTTTTTGATAGCTTTAATACTAGACAGACACGTCAATACTACATGTCTTTAGTATATGAGGAAATTATCAATTTGGTTAAACCGTGTTCTCGCCGTTTGATTTTCATGTAGTGTATCAACAAAATGTTAAAATGACGTCCGGGAAACGTGAGTAAATCCGATTAATAAATTCGGTCTGTAATTTATTTAATTTATTTAATTTATTTAATTTATTTAATTTATTTAATTTATTTAATTTATTTAATTTATTTAATTTATTTAATTTATTTAATTTATTTAATTTATTTAATTTATTTAATTTATTTAATTTATTTAATTTATTTAATTTATTTAATTTATTTAATTTATTTAATTTATTTAATTTATTTAATTTATTTAATTTATTTAATTTATTTAATTTATTTAATTTATTTAATTTATTTAATTTATTTAATTTATTTAATTTATTTAATTTATTTAATTTATTTAATTTATTTAATTTATTTAATTTATTTAATTTATTTAATTTATTTAATTTATTTAATTTATTTAATTTATTTAATTTATTTAATTTATTTAATTTATTTAATTTATTTAATTTATTTAATTTATTTAATTTATTTAATTTATTTAATTTATTTAATTTATTTAATTTATTTAATTTATTTAATTTATTTAATTTATTTAATTTATTTAATTTATTTAATTTATTTAATTTATTTAATTTATTTAATTTATTTAATTTATTTAATTTATTTAATTTATTTAATTTATTTAATTTATTTAATTTATTTAATTTATTTAATTTATTTAATTTATTTAATTTATTTAATTTATTTAATTTATTTAATTTATTTAATTTATTTAATTTATTTAATTTATTTAATTTATTTAATTTATTTAATTTATTTAATTTATTTAATTTATTTAATTTATTTAATTTATTTAATTTATTTAATTTATTTAATTTATTTAATTTATTTAATTTATTTAATTTATTTAATTTATTTAATTTATTTAATTTATTTAATTTATTTAATTTATTTAATTTATTTAATTTATTTAATTTATTTAATTTATTTAATTTATTTAATTTATTTAATTTATTTAATTTATTTAATTTATTTAATTTATTTAATTTACTTAATTTATTTAATTCGGAATAAAGTTATGTATCCAAAAACATTTAGGTTTCATTGTTTGCAACATAATTTGCAAGACGTCACTATTTATACATCAAAGCTTGAAGTGATTTCTTTATTTACTGACCTGACTGTGACCACCGGTTTGATCAGCGTCTTGTCGATGTTCATTTTTTTATGTCGCGAAATGTTGCGAAGAAAGTAAAATACTCAAAATCCAGCTAAAATTTTATGAGCTGCTGATTTTAGAATGGCTAGAAGGACTTGCGTCGATTCGGCTTTTCAATATTAACAACAATTTGATTTGTCAATTTCGTTTTTCCGTCTGCAAACTCGATTGGAGAATTTCCAGTCTTAATCCAACCAATAATTTTTAGTCCTCGGGAAGGTTGACGGTGGTACGTTGTTGATAAACGAAAACCGTATTTTGCAACTACAAGCAAATAGTGGAAATCGATGCTAGCTCTGCGATTTGTTTTTGATAGCTTTAATACTAGACAGACACGTCAATACTACATGTCTTTAGTATATGAGGAAATTATCAATTTGGTTAAACCGTGTTCTCGCCGTTTGATTTTCATGTAGTGTATCAACAAAATGTTAAAATGACGTCCGGGAAACGTGAGTAAATCCGATTAATAAATTCGGTCTGTAATACCGAGTTATTGAAGTCCTCGTACAAACAATGAAAAATTACCTTGGTTCAAAACCAGTATTCGCGACGTTTTGAAGGTTTCTGATCACAAAAATGCAAAAAAAAAATTGTCCGTTCGTCTGGATAGATGGATGGCTGTCTGTAGCAATAATATCTGAAAAACGGTTTATGCGATTTAACTTATGCGGCCCCTACGAATCGCACAGGTATGATCGAAGTGGTTCTGAATTGAAATTTGATATGAGAAACAAATATTGGTTAGCCACAAGCTTGAGAAACTCTGTGATTTTCGTTATTCGAGATACAAAATCGAAATCGAAATTTTTTAACTTTTCTTATCTCAAAGTGGTTCTAAATTAGCTTTTAATGTGAGTAACCAATCTTACTTGGCCATATGATTGGAAATTTCTGAGATTTTTTATTCGAGAGAAGATACGGTTGAGTGTCACAACGTGATCGAAGTGGTTCTAAAATTTCATTTGAAGTAAGAAACAAATCTTATTTAGCCACATGCTAGTAAATCTGCAAAATTTTTATTATTCGAGAGGAAAAAACGTTAAGTGTAAGAAAATAATTTTAAATATCCAGAAATTTTTATGTTAGACCCTATATGGAGGTCATCTTTGTTTGATCCATAATGGCCGAAGTAAAAATGTCTTAATGGTTACCAACTTTACCAACCGATCGAGGGATGATGCAAAAGAAAATTTTCATTATTATGATCTGTTATGAAAAGGAATGCAACTATGACCCCCATCTTCCATGTCTAGTATAGACTGGCATGGAGCTATGTAGATGGTAACGTAACTCGGACCTATAACCGTACGTCCTCGACTTGGCAGGCAACTGCGTAAGTTAGGACGGGAGAAACGGATCACGAAGGAGTTTGGAGTGCTTCGGCTCCAGAACAGATTGTAGGGTTTCAATCACAAAAAAAGAGAGATTTCAGTGAATTTGGTTAAGTAAGATTGGGTTCTTGCATAAAATACTCAGAGCCACTTCGAAATTTGTTCTAATTTTTTTTAAAAATTTTGCATTTTTTTCAATGATGTTTTCTCTCGAATAACAAAAACCTCAGAGGTGGCCAAGCCTGAGGCTAAATAAGATTGGCTCCTTACGTCAAATGCTAATTCCAAACCACATCGTTATGTATTTTATTTTAACGAATTTCATTTTAAAACTTTCACTTAAAATTTTTGAGTGATTTTTGAATTGTAAATATTTTTACTATTTTCGCATATACTTCACTCCGATTAATATAAGGTGTGTCAAATTATAGAAAAGGCCTTGATTAATATCGCAAATTAACCTTGATCTGCAAGACCAAGTTATTGAACTCTTAAAAAAAATCATATCCTTGTACAAAACCACTTTAAATGGCTGTACCGAATTTAATGAAAAGCACTGCGATCGCGTTTTTTTTTTTTTTGGCAATTTTTTTTTCTATTTTTTTAAGACTTTTCGCATACCAAAACATATAACCCCAAAAATTCACACAACACTCCTACACCCCCCCCCCCCCCCACACTACCCCCAAATGTATCCCAAAATCATCAAAATTTGGATCATATGTTATTGGTAAGGCATCATATTTATCTGCTATTCGCAGTCCATATTTGGTGTACATATGGGTCAGTGGATCCACAGCGTAGAAGCGTCCATTTTCATGAGTTGCTACATCTTCAGTCGTCTGTAGATCCATTATGAGCTCACCGACCAACTGAGTTCCAAACTGTCTTCTCCACACAAAACAAACATATGAAAAACACAATCGTCAAACATTTACACACATTCAATAACAAGAATATCTTTTTTGCAATCACATTATTATACTTACTATACCAATCTAACGAAAAGAACCGCCTCTTTCGCCAAATGTGCCAATGACAAATATCGTCCGGCCGTGACATTAAAATTAAACGGCGATTTTTTTATTTATTTTGGGCAAAAACAATTCACACAATGACGAAACGGAAAGATTGCAAAACTCAATGTCAAATTTTTATAAGATTTTGGACTGCGACAAAATATAACTTTCGTATTATTGCGGACTACAAAATTAATTCGGTCGGTTTTCAAAAAATGGCTGTGACTATAATAAATTTTTATAGTGACAAGACGTGTTTTTTTACGATGTTGAATATGTCGGGTTCTGTGATAATTAAACAGCATTTGCAGGAAGTGTTAATTTTTTGTTTTAAATGGAAGCTGAAGCACATCGAATACTTGTAGAAGTTTACGGTGACAATACTTATGTAGAAAATGGTTTCGGCTCTTCAAAAATGAAGATTTCAGTGTTAAAGATAAGTATCGCTTAGGACAGTAAAAAATATTCGTAGACGATGAATTAGAGGCATTGCTCGATGAAGATCAAGAGGAGCTTGTCGGTAAATTAGGGGTCACCCAACAAACAGTTTCCGTACGATTGAAATTTATGGGTATGATTCAAAAGCAAGGCAATTGCGTCCTTTATAAATTGAAACCAAGAGACATGGAAAGGCATTTTTTTTTCTTGTAAACAGGCAAACAAGAAAGGGGTTTAATCTGTTTATTCATTTTATTATAAAATTAATGCATTTTTAAAATTAAAAAAAACGGGCCGAATTAATTTGTACTACCAATAAATAGCACGTTAGTCCTTAAAACTACCGTTGTGGTGCTGAAAGTAACTACATTTAGATCATTCCAACAAAATCAAGTGACATATCATTCATGGCTGAAAAGTCTTGAAAAACAACAATTATATTACCGACCAAACTGCAGAATGGTTAAAGCTTTGGTGTTTGGATCGGGAGGTACCGGGTTCGAATCCTGATAGGGGTAGGATGCAAAAGGAATTTTCATCGTCAGATTACGTCCGGGGATAAAAATGAACACAACTTTGACCCCCTGTCGGAGTGCAAAACTCATGGGCTGAACCATGTGTCATGTCAGTATAGGCTGGCATGGAACTATGCAATGTGCAGATGGTAATGAAAATCGGACCTATAGCCGTACGTTCTCGATTTGGCAGGCGGCTAGCATAAGGTAAGGACGGAAAAGGGGAACTGCAAAAGAGTTTTGAGTGCTTCAGCCTCAGAACAGATTGGAAAGATTAAATACTACAAAAAAAAATTTTCAAAAAAAACCAGCACATCAGTTCATAGATTCATCGCTTTGGCGCTAATGACAAATTAATCCTTTGGTATTGAATATATAATAAAATAATATATTTTTAAAAAACAAATTTTTACAAAACCCTTAAAGAAGCAGATAATTTTTGTGGGCCGTTTTGTGATGAAATTTTTAATGCATATTTTGAATATTCATTTTATGTGAATATGGATTAGTGTGGTAATTCCTTAGAACTTTTTCTTCAAATTACCAAAATTTAATCAAACTAGAATTGTTTTAATTTTCCGGTTCATTGTGTATCATTAAAACCTGTTAATCAGAGTCATTTGGCAACGAAGTTTTCATACTGAATATTGTGATGTGTCCCAACTTCCAGTAAAATTTTTGAGTTTGCCAATTTTCGGATCGAAGTTCTGATTACCTGATGAGGTTTCAGCTCCTACAACTTGACTGGTGTGAAATTAGTAACGAACTGAAAATATCGGTTGTTTATTAGAAAACCAACTCCTAAGTACCTATATGAAGTCGGCCCAAAATTGTAACCCAAAAAATGGCGGATTTAAAAGTTGGCAACACTATCGTGATAGAAAAAATTAAGATACAAAAATAATAAATCTTTAAAAAAGTTGTTGTGGTTCCTTATGCATTTGAAATTGGGCCAGAAATGTTAACCCCAAAACTATTAAGGTCTTGTAAAATATCCGAACATTTACTGCATCAAGTATCTGTCAAATATTTTGTATTTCCGACATGTTAAATCATAACTTATTCTGTTACCACAGCAAAACCGCTACATTTTAATGTCAGCTCAAAAAAATATATGTCATATCAATTCTATCAAATCAAAAATGAAAAATTATCGAAATAAATAATACATTTCAGTTCCGTAGCTCTTTATTTTTTTGAGAATTCACTTTTGACTATAATTAGAGCTTATGTTAAAGTATACATCAAAGCATTAAACGACATAATCATTTGTTGGGGAATCGGAGGTTTAAGGGGCCATTTTCATTATTCCGATGATAGTACCGTTCAACGAAATATGTAATTGATTTTAATTCTGTGCTGAATTTATTTGAGTATGTCCCCTGAATAGGAATAGCTTTTAAGTCAAAGGATACATCAGAGCATTAAACGACATATTTGGCATCTAGAATTTAACAGAATTTAAATCAATTACATATTTCGTTGAATGGTACTATCATCGGAATAATTACTATTATACTGAGCTCTTGAACCTCCGATTCCCAAACAACTGCTTAAATTTAAAAGCTATTCATATTCAGGGGTCATACACAATTTAATCAGATACTGAAGTAAAATTAAATTGCATATTTCGTTTTATTTTACTTTTTTGGGTTGAACAGTAATATTTTTCTTTAATGACAGTATCACGACAGATTTATTTTGAGCTGTATATTTTAAGTCTGTATATGTTAGTATTGCCATCGATTTTTTTTGGGTTAGTATTCTGGCCAACTTCATATACATCTCCTAATTCCTAATTCTTATATGCTAAGTATTACTTTGACATTTGGTTTGTTCTGGAATTTGTTAACTGCTAAGATTTTTTTCACCGTTGATGTAGGCCTGTTTTTCCGTTACTAGTAGATTAGTATGCCCTTTATTGTATTCTTCATTTATCAATACCCCGATTTCAAATAGTACCACTGGGATAATGTATACTATATTGCTTTTCATGAGGATTAGGATACAATAAAGCAATTAGTTGGTTTAGTCAAGCTAAGCACAATATTAATGCAGTGTATCGGAATTGCACAGTTAAAATTTACATTTACAAATTCAATTAAATATGTTTTATCCAATTTTGAATTATTCAACTGGATGAATGTAACCCTACACATGAATTAATTCATGGAATTAAATGCATATCGAGCGCACCAAAATACATAAATACGAAATGAAATTGATTGATTTTGTATTTATTTTTCGTTCGATTGATTGATGCTTCAAGTTTTTAAATAAATTTTTTGCTGTGTAATTATTGGATTAAAACGTAATTAATTGCGCGAATTTTATATAAGAGCGCTTTTCTACATGCACCTATAGCTACGAAATTAATATTTATTTTCATAACATTTTATATTTGTAAAATTGAAATTACTTCCAGGAATGATTCAATATCAAATTGTACTAATAAGATTTACTGCCAATTTCCTGCTAAGTTTAGGTACTAATGCATCAAAGGTAAAAAAACAATTTGATTTCCCCGGATAAAGGTAAGAGCATTTTACATGATATAAATTATTCCATAAATTCCTATTTTCCAACAAAAATTTTTTGATTAAATTAATAATAATTCATGTATATACCTGTATTAGTAAAAAAAAGAAAAACAAAACCCAACTTGCATACACAATTTTGTACCGGAAAATACAAATTTAGGTTTTATTCTCATACCACCCACTCGCATATGCAGCAATAATCTGTAAAGGAAATTCGGTATATAGACAGAGCTGTATATAACAAGAAAATAATGAAATCTTATTTAATCTAACCTCAAAATAAGGAAAAATAATCGGAAACAATTTTTCTTAATTCAAACCACACACAAACAACACAGACAGCACAACCCAGCCCTACCTATGGTACGACGGTAAATACAATATGCAAAAAAAAAATGATTTTATGAATAATTTTTCCGCTTAAGCTAAGGCAAGAAATTGATTTACACGAAGCAAAAAAATCTCATAATTTTATTACTTTGTATTTTTATTTTTTTGTACAACATGCGCTCAGCGGAAATTATTCAGTAAATTTCCTTCGTTTTAATAAAAATGTTAAAAGTTTATGGTGCTAATATTATATAATTTTTAGAAATTTATTTTATGCTAGAAGCTGAGGAAATTCTATAACGGAAACCTAATAAGTCTGCAAGGCTTTCAATATTTGGTTACATGTTGCTATTTAAAATCACGATTTCCGGTGAAAATTTATATAGCCTTATACGCTATAAATATCTTTATATAAAAATGGGAAGCAGAATGTATAGACAGCTTCCGTACACGCTAAATGTCTGCCGCTGGACTCGAAAGAAATTTTAGTTTTTCTTAATTCTCAATGACAAGTTTTTCAATCCAACACATAATAAATTAACGCTACCAATTGATGACGTCAATAACTAAAACCCTACTTAAAAAAGAAAATATACCGAAATATAGTACTGAGTACCTATATGCAAGCATATTGCGACGATAAGAAAGAGAAACCTTAAAAATTTTGGGCTTACATTCCAACATTTAGCTGTATTTAGTAAAAATTGCAGGGCTAAAAATGTTTTGGCTGAATGTAGATTTTAAATACACCACTCTTGAATTATAAAGTGAAAAAATAAACTTAGCAGAGTTTTGGTAAAACTGTATAGAAAAACCAACAACGTCAACACTTCTTTGTTGAAAGTTAAGTTTTTAAAATTATTTAAATCTCTTAATTCTTTGAGGTTTATTGTAAATAATTAATTTTCCAACATCATTTCAAAAATTGAAGAAGCTGCCACTTCCAGTACGCAGAGATCTATCAAATTTTGCAAGGATCTCCTAACAATAAGAAACAAAAACATTTACTATTGGAATTCAAATCGATCTCACCAGACCACCTTGGACTTTATAGGGTTAAGTATAAAGAAGATTCATTCCGATCCATCAATCAGTATAGGCTGTTCAAGGATCAATTTAATTCATAACTGTTTATCGTAAATGATATATTTTTCGAAATAAATGCATAAACTGAAAAAGCTCTGTCGCTTCCGGTGGAAAATCGAAAAAAATCTTATGAAAACTATAACTTCCGGTTGACCGACTTCGGCCAAAATTTGTTGGGAATTACAATTATTGAAAACGCTAATTTATGAAGTTCGGACCCAATCAATCAGTCCGTCTGTGCTGTAAAGGGCCAAATTTTCGTTGAAAATTGTTTTTTGTCAAAAATCGTCATTTTCGCATTTTGGTTCATTCAGAATATTTTAGTTCATTATCCTAAATGTTGTAATTCTCAAAAAGCGAAAAATCTCTTACAGAAGCTTTCACTTCCATTGAATTGATTGCGAATGGAATTTTTCAGTTTAAGGAAAAAGCTTAGATTTTTGTTGATAAACGGTTTTTGTCAAACATCATTTCCGCTAAAATTCTGGAAAATTGATCTGGAACGGTATTTTTATAAATTCTATTTAGATAACTTTAGTTCGACGTTCTCGTTCGTTATCATTTTAAACGATGTCGAAATATCTTTTCAACACGTAGAAAATCAATTTATACTCGATGGCAGTACACAGGTTGAGACCAAATTTTTTACATTGATAACATCTACGGATGTCAGCATATTATCGCAAGTACAAGCTTTGGATGAGCGATACGCAGTTTCCAAACAATTAATGATCAGAAAAATTAGTTTTGAAAATATATTAGAAAAAATATTTGCAATAAACGACAAAGTTCATATGAAAGCTTTCACTTTCGGTGGAGCTATTTCGGCTAAAATTCACTGGAATCTCCAAGTTTATGCAAAAAGCCGAATTATAGAAACCAAAACTATTCATAAAGTTTCATAACGATCAATCAATCCGCCTGGGCTGCGGGTTGAATTTTTTTTGAAAAAATTTATTTGTCAAAATTCGCATTTCCCGGTTAAATTTTGGAAAAATGAACTGTTTCAAATTTAATTTAGAAACGTCTAGTTCGTAATCGTTTCTCTCGTAAATGCTATAGAATGCAAAATATTGTAAAAATCCGAAAAACCGCTACTATGGAAGCTACCACTTCTATAGACCGATTTCGCCCAAAAATCACTGAAATCTCCGAATTAGAGGAATAAAAAAAAGAGGAATAATAAAAACTAAATAATGAAGTTTCGTCACGATCAGATAAACCGTTTGAGCTGTAGGGACGATAAAGACAGTTAGTCCACATGGAACCATACATACGCACTTACACGCACAGAGAAATTTTTCTAAAAAACATTTTTTTACGTTGGTTATGAGGTAAGCTTTACATACATAGGCCTCAAGATTTTTGCAGATTGGGAATTCGCAATATCACAGAAGTAAAAAAAGTCGTTTTAAAAATCTCTGTGTGTTTGTGTGTGATCACAGACTAAAATATTGTGGCCTTCCTACAGCCCAAACAAAATGACTTATCGGCATCAAACTTTAAAATTAAGCTTCTTCCATAACTCCGGAGATCCAAATGATTTTTTTCCCGAAATCAGTCTGGGAGGTCCAAGTTTCAGGGTTTGGCTGACTTGTGCTTTTGTAAACTAAAAGTTAGTGGCCTATCTACAGCCCAGCTAGAGCGACTTATCGCGATATAACTTGATACTGATGTTTTCCACATAAATTGGGAGATCCCGGTGTGTTTTGGCTAAAATTGGTCCACCGAAAGTGACAGCATATGAGCTTTTTCATTTATTGCAAATATTTTCAAAAGTATACAGCATGTACGATAAAACAGTGAGAACTGCAATCATTATAAATTAATTTTCAAATTGAATTAGGTCAAATCATTTAATGCTCGGAATCTGCACTTCGTTCGTATAATGCTTATACTTGCGATAATGTACTGACATTAATAGATTAACAGTGTATAAAATCTGGGAACGTAATGTATGAGCAATAAATTGAGCTTCTACCTGGTGAAACCATATTTCGTCCTCGTATATTTAATTCCGTCATGTAATTTGCAATGTAATTGATTTATACAGATGCCTGCAAAATATGGGCTCAACCCAAAATTGGATTGTATTCGATGAGAAAAATAATATGAATTAAATAAATTAATTTTTCTTTTTGACTTGGAAGCTGGCTTATCGATATTCCACTTCAGATATGGTATGGATCTTGTTTTATCAGCCGCCAGAGACATAGAAAACTATTTAATGACACGAAGTTAAACGTATACACACCTATGCGCTTTCCTTCTAGCCGCCGTGATTCGTCCAATCGTTCGATCTCATTAGAAAATTCCGATGGTTAGTTAACCTTCCGTGATAATAATTTGTTCCACGCGAGAACAATCGAACTCTTCATAGCCTATCACATAATCTCCGTCGCACCGAAAGATGTACACTTTGACTCCATATGAGCAAGCCGCTCGAAAACTCCACTTGATATCGTCGATATTCTTGAGACACCAAATAATGCTAAGCAACACAAACTCCGCTTGACCTAACTTTTAAAATGAATTTGTTGTTAATTCAATGATTTCCAAACGTGCTTTCCTTAATTGGATAATATCCCGATAAGAGCTCCTTCGGTGAGTGACATTAAGTACCACGATACATCCGCATCAAGTATCTCCATCCGATTTGTTATAAAACAACAAAATTATGCCCGCTAGGAACCACTGGGATTTTCCCCCCGATTTCACTGTAAAAATTAGTGCAATAATCGTTATTCTTTGTGCAAAAATATTATTTATGTATGTCCCTTTTTAAAGTGCCGAACTATCTGGAATTTATTTAATACAATTTCTTATCCATTTCTACAAAGCCAATAATTGTACAAATATCTATGCTATTTACTCGTATCTATGAGCACAGCTATCTATATTGATAGAGCCTCCCTGTTCGAGGTTTTTTACACTAAACTTAAAATATGGGGTATACAAATTTATATTTCCTATTGAAACTAATGAAAAACGGTCAATTTTATTTGTTAGTTTACGTCTATTTGAATCATGAGCTTTTTTAATGTTTTTCTACAGAAAAATAGAGGAAAATTCAAACTTTAATTAGTTCAAAATTGAATTCAAGAAAACCCTTAAAAATATGTGAAAATCAAATTTGAAAATGAAAAAGTAATAAGCTTTTATAAATTTGGTGTTGTATTACGTCATGGTCTCAATAAAATATGTGTCTCTTTCCATTCTCCTTATAAAAACACGATATCATTGGAAACAAAAAACATTAATTTTTGCAAATCAATTTTTTATTTTTATTATTTCTAAATAACAACATTCAATCAACATTCAGTCAGTCACCACCTAAACGTGGTTGGGTAAGCACGTGGGGATATATGTTATTAAATCACAGAAATGTAAAAATACGTGATTAAAAAATTATAGAACATGGTTTTTTTGTTTATATAGCCTTTATTCCACAGTGAAACATATTTTTTCAGTAAAAAATACTGGCAAACTGAAAAGAAGAGAGTATACATATTAAAATTACGTTAGAGTGATAAAGACAAACAAATGTTGCCATTAAAAGTATTGAGTTTCATACTTTTTATGGCAACATTTTCCCCGCTTACTGCCAGTAAATTTTACTGATTTTTTTTTTTTTGTTTCCTTTTGGTACGTGGCGAATTTATATTTTTATCTCGCCCCTTTTTTACTGAAAAAATATGTTTCATTGTGGAATAAAGGCTTATAGGTACAAATTGAGCGAGTAATAAAACCTTAGTATTTTACACAGTACATGTACTTGATTCTGTAACATCGTTAAAAAACCATAGCGGCCACCCAAAAGGCATAATACTTGTATGTAATTTAAAAATATTTTATTTTTAAGGAAAATTACAGAGCAAAAGTTTTAGATATAAAGATATAAATTCTTAGATATTTACCAAAATAATTTTTTTTTGCGAATATTGCGAATTTCATCAGTGATAAATGAAGAAGAAATGCAGATAGCAGCTATTTCGATAGCGGGTCTTCGATGAGGGAAGGATTACTACCAAACGGCTAGAGTTTATAGCTCAGCAATGAACGTTAAATGTATGCGTATTTGTCACCACATATCTGTGGTAAGCAGTAAACTTTCCCGTAATATTGTAAGCCAATCATTCACTGAAAGTACCAAACATTGACCTTCTTCGGTTTTCTATCGAAAACTCATACCGTTTTCTTGTGTAAAGTATAGCTATTTTATTTTGATTTTTTGGGCTTCGGATTTTATTTCCGACATTATACGGTTTATTTTATCTTGACCATTGAATTACGATGATTGCACTAATGCCCACATTGTTTTTGATTTCATAGTTCATATTGTCGTTTCTATTTGATTTCTTTTTTTCAAAACACATTGTTGTCTTTCTTATTTTCTTATCAAATTTAATTTACTATGTCTCTCTAATAATTAGTTTTAAATGACGATATTATGACGTCATCAATTTCCCCGTTTTTTTATTGTTGTTGTTGTACAGCGAAATTCTCTGATATTTTCATTATTAATTTGTAGAAAATGAGAAACCTACTGATAGCCTGCTTCAAATGAGATGAAAAACTGTCATCGATTTATGTAAAAAAAATCAATTTTTTACAATACTTTTAATTCATGTTTTATTTATCAAACGTAACCCATACAAAATGTATGAAAAATTAGTTTTTTGTTTATGTTTTATTTCTCGTATTTGAAAGTGCGATGGCTTGATTTATTTAGATTGGCTTTGCCATGGGTAAATATTTCAATTTAGAAAAAGCACACGAGGTACGAGTATAAGCAAGAACAAATAGTTTATTTTTGTATGATAAGTTAAACGACAAAATACGAAACTTTGGAATTTATTTACGTATAGTTGGTAGTTAATAGTGATACATATCGGAATGATAGATTGCAAATCGGTTTACACAGCATTAATATAAAAAGCTTAAAACTAACATAACTTAACTTTAACCATCTTGGTTCAATTTCGAGATTGTGTAATACTATTAAAGATTTCTATTGTGTTCGGTACTGGTTGTGTTGTTACACCATTGTTTTGTATAGGATTTGGTTCGTTCCATCCGGCTAATAAATTTTACGGAAATGTATATTCCAGTTCTCCGAGCACATATAAAAAACTGTAAATTCATTCATTCCGTGTTTGGAAATGCATTCCAAATTTTATATAGTACCGCACACTACTTACGTACAGCTAGAACACGTAAATGTATAAAAATATATATATTATCGTTGTTCTATTATATTGGTCCAGATTTTACTCTTTTTCCAATTCTTTTCTTGTGTGCAAAATACTATATACCGAATGTCTTATCTAAGATTAGACTCTACATTACGTTCGGATTATTGTTCTTTTCCATTTCGGTTATGTTGGTGTGGTGTTAGTCTGTTCAATATGGAATTCTTGTAACTAAAACTCGGTATAATGGAAATCGTTTTTCAGCCATAAATAAATAGTTGTTTGGTTCATGTACGTAAGGATACTGCAAAAAAATTTTAATTATGTGATATACGATCCTTAGATTTCTTTGTTGCACAATCGAAAAATTTATTTCGCCACAAGCCGCTTTAATACATACTAATTCAGTGTAGCTAAACTTCTGAATCAATGCGAGTTTGCATTTCCTTTGAAGATATCATGTGAATGTCAGTGATTTAACACCGACCCTGTAAAATCTAGTTTTATGTGGATAAAAAAAATAAAATTCAGGTTGACGTATGAAAATATGTAATCTGTTTTATTCAAATGAAATATTAGAAACATGTGCATTCGACGTAAAAAAAAATTCAAGCTCAGGGCTCAATCATATTTTGCTGTTGCCAAATTTTTCATTGGAATTCCAATGAATTCTCCCATTTTCATTCACGAACGCACCACCCATTAACACAATTACAATATACCTACCACCCGCACATTGCAAGCTCCAAGTCAACCTGTACACTGACATGGACGGTGAGTCGGTGTTAAATTCTGCACTCCAACAGAGGGTCTTACTTGTGTTTAGTAACATCACCGATCGTAATCGATGACGAAAATTCGCTTTGCATCCAGCCTCTGATGGGATTCGAACCCAGTACCTCCCGGCACAAGCGCCGGAGTTTTAACCACTGCACCACTTGTGCGGTAAACCTATTTACCGAGACCTACCCAGTCGCCATATCAAATTAGCACCCTTAAATTCAATTTTCATACAAATTTCCTATACAGGTTAGGTACAGTTTTACGATATTACTTTCTTCTACGTCGTAAAACTAAGTATAGTAATCTTGAACAATTTTGAGCTCGAGATGTTTTGGAATCCCATTTGCTATATCGCGGAAGTAAAAAATAAGTTTTTAAAAGACTCTATATGTGCGTGGTGTTGTGCAGGCTATTGGGGTGAAACTTCATACTTAATTTTTTCCCGCAAATTAGGAGATCCTAGTAAATTTGGCCGAATTCGTTCGCACTTCGAAAATAACGAATTTCATAAAAGCTTTTTCGTTTTTCCACCGGAAGTGACAGCTTCAATATGAGCTTTTTCATTCGTGTATTTTGAAAAGCATGTCAGTTACTAGACAAATATTTTGAACTAACAGATTCTGAATTAATTTTGAAACAATACCGGTCCAGATCAGTTTTCCAAAATTCAAGCGGAATTTTGGTCAAATATCGGGTTTTCACTAAAAATTTGGTTCAGCAGCCAATCAATCAATCCGATCGAATTTTTTAATGATGTAAGTTCACCGGAAGTGGCAGCTGCCATAGCATCTTATTCGTTCTTAAGAAAAGTATGTAGCATTTACCAAAAAACGATTAAATAAAAAGATTGTAAATTAAATTTTAAACAAAATTTTACCGAAAAAGACGAGTTTTGATAAAAAAATGCTTTACTTAAGCAGGGCTGGGATGTTCTAACATCACCATGTTTCGATAATTTATCGTAGTTTATTTTTCGTTTCTGTAGAATAAAACTTATTTCTGTTTCAATTTTTATGTCATTTACCAGCCTGCTAGATTGCAACATTGTGATGTTTCTACTGTGTTTCTATCGCCAAAAATTTTTATTCGATTGTGGAACGAAAATAAGTGAAATAGATATTGCTCAAACATATTCTAGTAGGTTGTGATAGCAATAGAGAAGAAATAATTGATAAACGAAACAGAAGTCAAATTAATTCTATCTGAAAGAGACGTAGACTTCGATAAAATATCGAAAAATGGTGATGTTAGAACATCCCAGCCCAGACTATTCAGAATAAAGCTGCATACTTAAACTTTTACCATTATTTTTGCGGTTCTTGCGAACTATTGTGGAAATTTGTGTACCTAAAATGACAGTTTCAAAAGAGCTTTTTCAACAGTTGCAAAAGCAGATTAAATGCCCTTGTTGGTTTTCTGAAATTTAAGCGGGAAAAATGATTTTTTTTTAATTTTATCACTAATCTGCGGAAGGTTTAATTTTTGCTTGAGAAATAGAGTGTAGTGTACTCGAGATCTAAGTACATTCGTAAAATAAAGTCGAGTGTTGGCGATTCATCAATATACTTTACTTTACTCACAAGAATACATCACAGCGGCCCAGTTCTATTCAGTTTTTCTCATTCTCCAAGCGGTTGCAATGTTTTGAGCTTTGTTTTGTAATTGGTGGAAGTGTAGTTGTGTTCCGTCGGGCGAGTTTTGGTTTTTTGTTGTTTAATTTATTTCATTGACACGTTCTTTGAATAGCTTTTTGAATGGTTTGTTTGTTTAAAATTCAAAACGGGTGGGGCAAAAGCCTTCGTCAGACGGTTTAGTTGGAACGTAATGATTGCGATGCTTGCTATATCGGAAAAACAGTAGATTTTCATACCAGGTACAAAAAACATGTTAACGAAATAAAATCAAATCAACATATGTATGTGACCTGGTGTATGAAAAGACGCTAAGCGTTGTTAATCACGTTAAGTTGAGTTTGCAAATGTTATCATTGATATCGTGCCGGCCGTCTTTTTGTTATCACGTTAATTTAATCGTTTCTGTTGGTACTCCGCTTTCTCTTCATTTTTAGTAAACTTTTCCACAAATTAAGACTTTCTGGGTTTCATCATGTAAAAGGGCGACTTTTTTCTTTCCTTTCATATTTTTTTTTCAATAATTTTGTTTATTCGTTGTTTTAATAAAAGTTGGTCAGACTAAATTTTCGAGTGCAAGAAAGCGATTAGAAGGAGACATGACTTCCAGAAAATACATGCGTCGCAAATGTTGTAGTTTGATGCGGGGTGGTGCACTTTATTGCGAGATGTTGAGCCATTTTTTGTGAAGATTCCTCAAGTTGATCGGACTAGTGCACAATTGCAGCTGCATTTAATTGTGGGATTTTTGTTTAAAAGTCCTCCAGGAATTAGATAAAGAAATTCGGAATACAATATAAATTTGCTGGAACTCAAACAAACTATTTGGATGGGATTCAATTGCTACTACGAAAATCCAACTTGTTTGTGAAAATGGGTTAATACTTCGTTGGCCATTTTGAAATAAACTCAATCGTATCTGATTTTGAAATATACATGCGAGGGTTGTCTAAAAAAATTCCGACCTTAACATGAAGACGTCAGCACGCGTTAACAAAAGTAGGGAAGTGTGTTTGCCCAACCGTTGAGCGATACTCACCGAAATATCAGCCATTTTTAAAGAGCGGTTATTGTTTAACAATCGTTGGAGTGAGCCGGTGAGATGTGAGTGTTTTGTGAAAATGGAAAAAACGAGTATTGACCTGTCAATTAATGATTTATTTTTGAAAGACCATACGCATACACAAATGAAAGGCGAGATGGGCGCTGTAAACGGGGCGACACGGCACGGTCATTTTGGTGTTGACAAAATCGCTCTAGTTCTCCAAATGGTTCTATAGACAACCGCGAATTAATTTTAGAAAGATAGAAGAAGCTTTAAATATGTCCAAAGAATATGTTTGCCACATATTGAATCAAGATTTATGCAATGTTTGCCGTGGTTATCTACGTGGGACCAGAAACGGGTTTGAATGAACATTTCCACCGCTCGGTTGATGCAGTTTAGGTAATAAATCAGGTTTTAGTGTCGCCTAATTACTGATCATGAAATTTGGATACACCATTACACTCTAGAATCAAAAATACAGTCAAAACAGTGGACTGCCAAGAGGGAATCGACTCAAAAAAGGCAAAGGTTGTTTCCTCGACTGTGAAAGTGATAGCGACTGTTTTCTGGGACAGTCATAGAGTAGTCTTAACCGATCATCTTTAAAAAGGGGAAACCATTCCAGGAGCATACTCGCACCGAAAGCGTAGAGTCGCTCTTATTATTAAAATTCTGGTTTGTGACGTTCAAGCTGATTTTATATTGATTTTTATCAAAAGTTAACTGCAAAAAAATTTTACATTCAAAATATTTTTCAAGATGGTTTATTTTATAGTAAACTGACAGTAATAAACATGCTTTTAGTAAATTAAGAAAAGCACGAACTAGGAAATCCAAATCCACAAAAACTATTATCGTGTCATATCAAAAGATATATCAAACTTCTGGCGAAAACACCAAACAATAACGTTACAAGTATTTCAAAAAGAAATGTTCCAAAGGCACGTAAATAAATGAAAATATTCAAAATAAGAATGCCACCAACAAAAGCAGTAGTAGTAGGTACGAGTAGATAGCTGTAAAACTCTTACCCAAACAAAAGAGACGACATTTCTTAAATAATCCTTATCTTTGTTATCAATTTTATTTTTATGTTTTCCTCATGTTTCCTGGATTCAGCTGAATTTCATCTTAATATTCGTCTATATATGACTATACCACATATACACATACAAACATAATACTAAAGTTTTCATTTTTTGTTCTTTATATGTTTTATTCATAACTGGTAGGTTTCGATATAGATGAGAATTATACATAACCTCAAATATTTGAATAATTTTAACAATTTTCCTTATGAACAAGAAATATTCGGTTTCGTCTTATTATATTTTTATGCTGGTTGTTATAGATTGAAATTGTTTATATGGATTTATAAGAAGTTATTACGAATATTTGGTTTGTAATACAAAAAAATCGTTTATTGTGTGAGTGTGTAACGACCCTCGGTAGAGGGTTGAGGTTGGAAATTTCTTGATTAACTCACAACGAGTAGGGAAGATAACAAGCAATGATAATATTTTCCTCGTCACATTTTCTTTTTATATTGAATGCTTTGCTCATCCCAAAAGAGCAGTATGTGCACTATAAAAAAAATTAATGACATTTTCGTGCCATAAAAAATAGTTTTGATGCATATACTCGTATATTCGAAAAAAAAATTGGAATTTTTGGGGTGCTCTAGTAGCAGCACATTCTGAAGTTTATTTGATGTGTCGCTTCTGTTACTATATAATACATAGTGTTTGAAAAATGGGGGAGAATCCGTCAAAATTGCTTTAGTATCGACGTCAGACGTAAAAAATATGACAATTAATTTAGATTTATTCGTAGTGTGAGCAATCTATGTTTGATAAATTTGATTGCTCTTTTAGCCAGAAACATATTGTGCTCCCCTAATTTTAAGAAATCTGCTGGAATGCTATATGATTTTATTGTGCGGAATTCATAAAATGTTGAAAATTTCTGTTACTATGAATGTATACAGATCACACATGATTTTTTAAGGGAAAAATCCACTGGACTTTTGATAAAACTTTTTTATAATCAAAAAAAGATCGCAGTTTAATTATCAAAAAACCTACAACGTCAAACATTGTTGGTTGAAAATTTAATCTTTAAATTTATTTAAATCTAATAATCCTTAATGGTTAATGATAAACTTTTCAACATTACACCAAAAATTGGAAAAGCTCCCAAAAGCTGCCATTTTCAGTTCACAGATTTTCAACAAATTTCGCCCCAACTTGACTTGCGCGTATTAGTGGCCCAATATATTTTTTTTGATTGATATCAAGGATTTCTTGTAAATTTTACTTTTCAATTCGTACAGCTTTTAATTTTTGTCCAACAGCCTCGGCAATACTAGTGTTGTACAAAAAATTCGTTCAATGATTTATAGTTTACAATTATTTTTACCAAAAAAACGATTTCAGTGCTTCACAGTTTTAGCGTTTGAACTGGAGCCATTCGAGGTAAAACAATATTATTGCTATTTGGTGATTCATGAAGTTATGCCTTAATCAAAACTAAATTTAAGAACATAATTTTTATGCAATAAACTCGTCTCATGTCATCACAATACTACTATAATACGGTACACAATTTTGAACGTGACATTCAAGAAGGCAGAAGAAATCATGATATACTCGTACCAAGACGTGCATTTCTTATTTATAATTTTTTTTTTTTTTGCTTTTGTTGTTGATATGTGCCAAACAAAATAAGAAACAAACATTGAAATATACTTTGGGTGTTTTTTGCTTTCGAGAAAAGAAAACTATTAAAATGGAAAATTACCAACCCAGAGAACATCAATATTCATTACGTATGGTATATAGAAACGTATATGTGTTGAAATGGACCAAATGCATATAAAAAGTACACAAAGAAATAAAAATAATATTAAAGCTAGAACCATTATTAATGGACTATTTATGTAAACTATTACTCGAAATAACTCATTCGGAAAAGCATTCATGATACGGAGAATGTACCTATATGAAAATGTATACGAAATCAAATCCCGTAAATCTACATTAAAATGTGTTTCATGATATCCGAACTAAATTATTTATTTTTTTATATATTTCCACACATAGCTATACCAAACCAAGTTCAATCGAATTAGATTTCTATGGTTTAATAGTCTGATATGTACCTTACATATTAAGATCTTATTATTTGTGCAGTATAAAACAACAAAATAAACATTTTCTGGTGTAAAAAAAAATTAATTATACAGTTGGCTACCAATAATACGTATCTTATAAGGTAAAATGTAGAGTTATGCTGGATTATTTTTTATCCGCCACAATTTTGACCAGTTGATGATTTAATGAACGATAATTTGCCAAAAATACAAAATTGTGTGGAGGATTCGCATGTAGGATACAACAGGATGAAAAAAAATAAAGATTTAGCTTGAACGTGCAAAGAGATTAAGAGTAGTGTTAGGAGATAAGCAAGGCAGATTCAAAATTTAAAAAGATTTTTAAAAAGATTAGCATTTCACTCCTTTCTATCTCAACAATTGATTGAACTGACGTATGTGAAGTTGGCCCGAAAACCATCCCGAAAACGCCTTTTCAATTTAGGTGTGTTTCTCCACTGAATTCATTAAAAACCTCTTCAGCCCGAAAAATTAAAAAATATATGAAGAAAATTAAATTCCATCCCGAAAAAAATAAAAACAGTCTCACGTACACAAAATAAAATTTAAGTTGAAAATCTATTACAAGAAGATATTTACCACACTTAAAATTAAGAAATTTAAAAACAAAATCCTTCAAATAAAATAGGTTGAAAATTTTTCATCGACCTTAATGTTTCGGTTCTCAGAGGTTGGCAGATATAGCGGTGACATATGACTAATTATTACACTGACCATCAGCATTAGACACACAAATGCTCATTACGTTACAGCGGGGATGAGAGGCCTCCCCACCTGATTTAATATTCGCATCTTAAAATCGGAATTATCCCCATCTATAACCAGAAATTTCTCCGTTCACGGAGTTTGGCAGATATAACGGTATGTTCCGAATTAATGCACTGACCATCAGCATTAGGCTCAATACGTTACAGCGGGGATGAAAGGCCTCCCCAGCTGATTTAATTACTGAATAATAAATTAGCTGGGGAGACCCCTCATCCTCGCTGTAACGTATTGAGCATTTGTGTGCTTAATACTGATGGTCAGAGCATTAATTCGGAACATACCGTTATATCTGCCGAACTCTGTGAACGGAGAAATTTTTGGTGATATATGAGCATAAATCCTATTTTGAGATGCGAATATTAAATCAGCTGGGAAGACCCCTCATCTTCGCTGTAACGTATTGAGCATTTGTGTGTTTAATGCTGATGATCAGTGCAATAATTAGACATATACCGCTATATCTGCCAACCTCTGTGAACCGAAACATTAAGGTCGTGGAAAAATTTTCAACCTATTTTATTTGAAGGATTTTGTTTTTAAATTTCTTAATTTTAAGTGTGGTAAATCTCTTCTTGTAATAGATTTTCAACTTAAATTTTATTTTGTGTACGTGAGACTGTTTTTATTTTTTTCGGGATGGAATTTGATTTTCTTCATATAGTTTTTAATTTGTCGGGCTGAAGAGTCTTTTAATGAATTTAGTGGAGAAACACACCTAAAGTGAAAAGGCGTTTTCGGGATGTTTTTCGGGCCAGCTTCACTTACGTATTAAACTGTAGAACCCTGGACAAGTGTTTCGGGTAGCCCCGGTTCTATTCCTACAGCCTTTTTACACATAACAAGAGGGCCGGAAAGTAAATGTATGTATTTTTTTAGTGCCGAACGAACCGGTTGCAGACACCTGGCGATCGTATGACACAGAACAACTAACTACTAGAAAGAAGGATCAAGGTTTAATAGGGTTAAAGGTTAAAAATGGTGTTATGGTCTAGAACAATTAATCCTAAGAGACAAATATTATTATTTCACAAGCACCTGACAATTTCCTGATTTAATTCTTAATAATAATTTTCGGATTCCTAAACATTAAAAAATATATATGTAATTTAATCTTACCCGAACTATAACTGAAATTAAATCAAATTAAAGAAATGTTTCTGGTACTGAAAGTTGCAAAATATTTACTATGGGTAGTCCAAATGCACACAGAATGAGCTAAATAATAAAAAAAAATGGTTGAGATTAATATCAATGCCTTCTAAACTACTGGCCGCTTACATCAACTGATGACGACACGCTAAGTCGATGGTTCAACTAGATGATTACATTACAAAATATATTTAATTGGAATTATTACATAGAAGTAGAAGGTTAAAGCGGAACCAGTCAGAAATAAAAACTTAATTTCTCCTAAATTCGAGTTCATGACTGATTTTTGCTGTATTCAAGACACTATCTGCATTATCTTTCGACTGGAAACTTTCGGCTAACTTTAACAGTATATTAGTTTTAATAATGTTTGATAAAGTAAAAATGGTATTTTAATGAATTTTATTAAAAAATTAATTTGTTAATGGTATTATACGTATTATTTCGTATTATAGTCGTAGTGTAAACGCTATTTTACTACTATAATATTTTAATTTTGTTTAGTTTTTCTTTTTTTTCTTTGTGATGTAAACGCATATCGTGTATGTGTACATTTTCAAATACGAAATTTATATATAAAAATTTATAACAACATGAACAAATATGAAATTTCTGTAAAAGACATTTCACAATAAAAAACAGCTGTTTGTAAACGAACAGCTGTCACTTAAAATTATTATTTTTGGCTGGTTGGAATACCAAAAAAAAAGAAAAATAATTGGGTTCGGTAAAATTCGTATTTTTTTTTTTGTTAAGTTCTTATTTCTGACTGGTTCCGTTTTTATTCGATTTTTATTTTCGTTTTTTCTAGTTTTTGTCTCCGCCTCGTTCTCATAAAACCAAAATAAATTTTGTCATTCGTTCGTCATACAAAATTACAAAACAACCAGCCATGCTATACGTCAGAAGACCGGCTTCGCCTTCCTTTCTTTCCAGTTTTACCTATAAAATCCGTTTAACTGCGACATTAAATTTTTCGGTGAATCCGAAATGAAAAAATAGAAATGAAAATAAAAAAAAATTAAGGCCATTTTTGAGATGTAGGTTTTTGTTTAAATTTTAAAGAAGTACGGATATTATGTAAAATACAGAAAAAATGCATCGTACGGCTTCCTTCGACTAATCATGTGTAACTAAATAAAATACAGAAATGAAATCGAAATGACAAAATATAACAAAATGATCACATAATATTCTCTGGGGGCCAATTTTGGTCGAAAATTGACTCATGAGACACTCGTATATGTACAAGGCGGATAATATACAAATTGCTGTTGTGTTTAACTTTGTTGTGTTAGTGTGACCTGTTGGTTAGTACCAAAAATAATTGAATCGGGTGAATCGGTTCAAATTTTTGGTGCGTTGGGTTTTTACATGAAACATTTTCCCTTGTTACTGCGAAGGAGAAATTCTTATTTTTGGCTAGTTCGTAGTTTATTTTATATTAATTGATAGTCATCGAGCAACATGGTAAGTAGAACCCAAAAATATATTACCGTTTTGTAATGTGCATATAATACTCGTATAATAAGAATTAAGTTTTATAATTATTTTTCTCAAAACAAAATTATGATTATACGAGTAATAATAAATAATAAAAATAACGTATAAAAGAAAATTATTTAATTACCAACAATTTTGTTGAAATATTTCAATTTTTATGGGATTTTGGGGAAGTCCCTTTTTCTAGTATATTTTGTTTTATTTATTTATTTATTTTATTTATTTATTTATTATACAATTTTGTGAATCTACAAATCCCATTTTGAGCAACATGCTCATTTGCAATAAAAAATGTAGTTCAATAATTTTCTAATAGTTTTATTCGTCCTTTATGTTCCATATGTTGCCATCTTCAAGCCATATTTTTACTGCATCGAATCATTAAAATGGTTTGACATCTCTTTAATTAGAAACTTTATAGGCAACATGCAATTCATACAACATCTCCCTCCCTTTTTAGGCGGCACAAACTTGATATTTATATTATCACAATATGTATTTAAATAAAAATCAAATAAAATAATTAGTTTGATGAATAAAACATAACTTGTCGACAGGAAAGTCAAGGCACGAATTTAGTTTTTAGTATTTTTAAACGTTATAATTTTTATAATTAGTTTTTATTTTACAAATTTTATTACAGAATAGAATAACCATAGAGGAAGAAAGGGTTTTGATCGATTTTGTCGAACTAAATTTTACAGAACTATTCGGATTTGGTGCCGCTAGTTTAAATAATGGATCGACTTACCCTAAAAGTGTGGAGCAGTGGAAACGGGTAAGATAATTAAATACAAAAATTTTTACAAAATCAATAAATAATATTTTTTTTTATTTTTAGGCATGGCAAGATTTAAAAAAGGGCGTTAAGCGGAAGTTAAATAGAGCCAGAGCGGCCCGAAATGAAATCGGAGGTGGTAAATTATAAGTGATGAGGATGAGTCAAGGAGTCAAGAGGATGAACTAATCATTAATTTTTATGGTTATACGGAAACGGGCTTTGCGGTCTTGTTTTTTAAAAATAAAAGATGTAAAATCCTCTTTATTACCCCGACATGTTTCGGCGTTAATGCGCCATTTTCAAAGGGGGGGGTGTAGTTTATTTCTACAAAAATATAATATTTCTTTTATTAATTTTAGCACTCACACATAAGTAAAAATATAAATAAATATTCACAATCTTTGTACATACAGTTTAAAAAACATAAAATTGAAGAAAAAAATATAAAAAGTAAAAATGCGAAAAAATGATCGAAAAATCATGATCCGATTATGATCGAAAAATCACTGAACTCTTGTCAGATGTCAATACATACAAAATCTTACGGACAAGCCCGTTAAATAGCCTTCAAATCAAAAACAATAAATTTGTTGATCATTTATTTAAATTAGAGTTAATTGGAAAGAGAGAAAAGTTCCTACTCTCAACATACAATTCAACAGATCCCAAACTTTATGCACTTCCCAAAATCCATAAACCTAACGTTCCTTGTAGACCCGTTTCCGCTTGTATCGGTACCCCCTCGTCTGGTTTGTCAAAGATGTTATCTAATATACTGAAGAGGTTACTTGATGATGATCCATATAACGTGAGCAATTCGTTCTTTTTCAAAGAGAAGTTGTCCCATATAACCGTTGATACCAATGAGTTGATGGTAAGTTTTGATATCGTATCACTATTCACTAATATACCGGTTAGTCTTGCCATTGAGATAATAGATGAACAGTGGAGTGAAATTTCGAAGTACACCCCCATACCAAAAGTTTTGTTTTTTCAAATGCTTAACTTTTGTCTCAAGGAGGGAAACTATTTCGTATTTCATTCGACTGCGTACCAACAAATTTTTGGTATGCCAATGGGAAATTCTCTATCTACGGTGATAGCCGATATCATTACGCGAAGGCTCCTAGACGTAACTCTTGTTAAATTGGATTATAAACCAAAAATGTTCTTAAAGTATGTTGATGACGTTTTTGCCATTATACCGAGGAGTTCGATAAATACAACACTCAATGTTTTAAACTCTTTTCACCCCCGATTGAAATTCACTGTTGAGATTGAATCTGAAAACCAGATTCCATATCTCGACGTTATGGTAATTAGGAATTTGGATGGTACAGTTTCAACAGATTGGTACAAGAAAAATGTTGCATCAAACCGGAACCTGAATTTCTATAGTCATCATCCCTTCACTCATAAATCAAACACAGCAATGAATTTTGTTAGTAGAGTGTTCAATTTAAGCTCCAGCTGTTTTCCATTCTAAAAACCGAAGATTGGTCGTAGAAACCCTACTCGCAAACAATTATCCGGTTAAATTGATCAACAAATTTATCGCTAAGTATTTCCAAACACATAACTATACCGGTATTCAAAATACGAGTAATGCACAAGATAACAAAAGGAATGCAACCAAACGATACAAAGCGTTAACGTATTCCAAAGGTTTATCTGAAAGAGTAGAGAGTGTCATCACCACCTATTGTCCAGATATAAAGTTGGCTTACAAACCCGCAAATAGTTTACGCAATGTCTTTACTAAACTAAAAGATAAAATTCCGCGTGAAAAACAGACAAATGTTATATACCGAATCCCATGTCTAGGCACCTTGAATGATGGTTCCACTTGTCACTTATCCTATGTCGGACAAACTAAACAGTATCTCGAAAAGAGGTTAAAAAACCATAAACGTGATTTGGAAAAATCCAATGAATTCGAATCACCAAAAACGGCCCTAGTTGAGCACTGCCTCAAAGAAGGACATAAACCTGATTTCGAGTCTGTGGAAGTTTTGGCCAAAGCCGATCTCCTTGGTCGTAGGTTAACTATGGAAGCGTTACACATCCTAAGTGAAGACTCAATGAACATAAAACAAGATACTGATCATATCGCACCGGTTTTCTGTGCGTTGGTTGATGACTTCAACCACACAAAAAACAAAAAAAGACGACGTACAAACACAAACACACAGAATAAGCACGCACACAACAAACGACTACGGATGTTTTAATTTAATACACGTTTTGGTAATCAGTTTGTTTATTGACACCCGATCAATTACCGGTCGGTAGTTTTTTAGATACTTTTTTAGTATTTTTATTCTTTATTTTCTTGTGATGATGGCGCAGTATTGTGAACAATTTGTGAGTTTTTTCGCATTTTTACTTTTTATATTTTTTTCTTCAATTTTATGTTTTTTAAACTGTATGTACAAACATTGTGAATATTTATTTATATTTTTACTTATGTGTGAGTGCTAAAATTAATAAAAGAAATATTATATTTTTGTAGAAATAAACTACACCCCCCCTTTGAAAATGGCGCATTAACGCCGAAACATGTCGGGGTAATAAAGAGGATTTTACATCTTTTATTTTTAAAAAACAAGACCGCAAAGCCCGTTTCCGTATAACCATAAAAAGTACATATCGACGGTCGTAAAACCAAATATTTTTGGAAACTAATCATTAATGTTTGTGGAAGGGAGAATTTAGACGGACCTCGTAATATTGTTGAAGTTGGATTGGTAAATTAAATATACCTATTATTTATGTACCTATATAAAATTTATTTTTTATTTTATTTAATAGTCTGAGTCCGAAAGCTCCACACCACCCTCTCCTGCATTTTCTCCCCTTGCGTCATGCACATCCTGCCAAATCCAAACTGTGTCGTCTTTTATTTTATCCCCACAACATACTTCTTCATTACTCAACCCCTCCCCTCCTATATTTTTTCCACCATCTCAAACCTCATCATCAGTAATAGAACCCCACCAAAATACAATGCAATCCACTTCTTCCACATTACCTGATACAGAAATAACATGCCAAACATCTAGGAATTCTTTAATATTCACATGTTTGAATTCGTTATCAGCTATAATCTTTAACGGTTTTTATGGTTAAAATACATTCTAAGTTTTTCGATGAGTTCAACATATGTCCTATTTTCTAAGGGATATGCTGTAGCGAATTTGGTAAACTTATCAGTAAATACAATAAATGATTGTTTCCTGTTCACATAGGTATCTATATGAATTATTTGATTTTTATCTGTAGGTAGTTCGGTTTGAAATTTGGGTCGGATAGGATTCCTGTCGTATTTAGCTCGGTTGCAAATATCACAATTGTTAGTTTTTTTGGTGATTGGAATTTTCATATGTTTTCCATATACTTTATACTTTAAATCTTCATATAACGATATTATACCAGGATGGCCTTGTTCTTTATGTTGTATTGAAATTATTTTTATTAATTGATCTTCTGTTTCTACGTCCTGTGCAAAGTAAGAGCATTTAACAAATTTGATATTGGGAAATTCATTGATTAACGTCTGTTGTATATCATGAAATTCTTCGTCAGAAATATGCGCATGGATTGCTACTCTTGTGCCTGTTAATTGGTTTTTAGTTTGTTTATTAATTCTACTTTACTTATTTTTGGGTTAATATTAATTCTACGACTTCCTAGAATATTTTCTAGTTCGTTAGTGAAATTTTCAGTAAATATAACTTGAGTTTTGAATCTATTCACTATTGTTTCTAATGTTGTAATATTAACGTTTTGTTCCTCTTGTGATTCTACATTGGGGTGTGTTGACTCGTTGTCTAAATTATTATTCTCGACTAATTCTTCATTATTAATTTCATATGCAAATGGGAGATTTCTCCCTTCGTTAAGTTAGAAACTAGATTCTACTCTGTTTATTTCTTGTGTGTCAGTGTTAATTCTACTTAGAAAATCCGCGATTTTATTTTCATTTCCCTGCAAATAGTTAATTTTGATGTTATACTCTCCGAGTGACAATATCCATCTTTGGAGTCTCGGATTGAGGTCTTTTCTTAAGTATTTAGTGTGGAGCCATTTCAATGCTTGGTGATCCGTATTTACCTCAAATGGTTTGCCGTAAATATAGGGTCTGAAGTATTTGACAGCCCATACAACTGCTAATAATTCCTTTTCAGTTGTACTGTATCGAATTTCGTGTTGGTTTAAGGTTCTACTTGCATATGCTACTGGGTGGGTTTGTTGTAATAACACAGCGCCAATTGCAAATTGACTCGCATCGGTGTTAAGAACAAATGGTTCATTGTAGTCTGGGTATCGTAGGATTGGATGTGTAGTTAAAATTGTTTTCAATTTTTCAAAAGCATTTGTATATGTAGGGTCTAGTTTATTAATTTTCGCGTCCTTCTTCAAATACTTTCTCATATAGTATCCAGTTACTCCAAGGAATGATTTTATCTGTTTTTGCGTTTCGGGTAATTTTAAATTTGTTATATCGATTACTTTCTTCATGTTAGGTTTTACACCGTCGGTAGTTAGGGTATGACCTAGATAATCGGTTTCTTTAGAGAAGAAATAACACTTGTCAATTTGGATTTTTAGATTTGATTCCCGTAGTTTATTGAATATTTTATTAATATTTAATACATGTTCTTCGATAGATGTACCAAAGATGAGTATATCATCGAGATACACCACGCAAATTTTATTAATGAATTCTTTTAGAACGGAGTTCATTAATCTTTGGAAGGTAGCTGGGGCGTTTTTCAACCCAAAAGGCATTCGTATGTATTCATAATGACCAAATGAAGTTGAGAATGCGGTTTTGCTTTGATCTTCTCGACTTACCATTATTTGGTGAAAACCTTTTGCCAGATCCAATGTAGTAAAGTATTGGGCTCTTCCCATTTTGTCTAAAATACTTTCAATGTTGGGGATTGGGAACTTATTTACTTCCTTTTTCGGAACAATCCATAAGGGTGAATTATATGGTGAATTCGACTCTCGGATTATGCCTTCTTTCAACATATCTTTAATTTGTCGTTCTATTTCTTTTTCCTGAATTTGGGGATATCTGTATATTTTGCAGTAAATGGGATTATCATTTTTCAACTTTATGAGTTATCTCATGAGTAAAGGTCAAATTTTCACCTTCGAGATAAAATAAATCTTTATTTTTTTCGAGAATAACCTTCAGGTATTCCTTTTCATCTACATTCAAATGAGTTTAGTTTACTTTGTTGATTATTTATTTCCTCTTTGGGATTGGTTGTTGGTTCTAGATGGTTTACTTCGGTAAAACCACTAGGACATCCAACGTTAATAAATGGAATTGTAAATTTATTGAATATCTTAAGACATTCATTTTTTGTGTCAATAATGGCCTCGAATGGTTTCAAAAAATTTATGCCTATTATAGCATCGTATATTTCTCGCTTTTTAGAGAGAATATCTTCCATTCTAGGGTACCATTTTTGATTAGTTCTTTGGGGATCGGAGTAATAATTTTTTCCGTCACATAATTTGATCTACCTAAAGAATTATATTTTATCGGTTTTTCAAGTTTCAATATTTGGTAATTTAAGACGTTTGGTTTAATGAGACTGGTATCCGAGCCAGTGTCTAATAAACAATTGATAACAATTTGATCGAATGTAAGTTTAACTATCGGTAATTGACTAATTGAGGCGGTTCTATAAAGTTTACCTCGGGATTAAGTTCTGGACTTCTAACAATATTATCAACCTCCATCGGTTCTACTGACCGTGTTTCATTTCTATTTTGGTTATTCCTATTAAATTGATTAGAATTATTCGAGTTGAATCTAAATTGTCTTGGATTAAATTTAAACTGTCCTTGTCTGTTAAAGTTATTTTTATTAGTGGTATTGTGATGTGGAGCATGTGACCCATTATTAAAATTATTAGTATTATTAGTGTTATGATTTCTTTGTAAACTATTTGAATTGTTATGGTTAAAATTAGAGTTATATATTACGTTATAATCACCATTTTTTGAATTTTTCTGATTATTATGACTAAATTTATTGATGAAATTATTTTTACCATTTTTGTGTATTCTATATTCGAATTTGATTATATCGTCAGATAAATATGTATATCTCTGATTTACATAAAAAGTTATCAAGTTCAAAAAGTGATAGATTTAAATCAATTTGTAGTTGCGCTATAGGCACAAGTTTTGACTTTAAAATTTGCACTAATTCTTTATCTATTGAGTTACATGTAAAAATATCTTCATTGTCGTAATCGCATATTTCACTGCAATCACTTTTATATTTATTTAATTTATTAAAAAGATCTTTTAAGTTATGTACCTTAGTTTCCTTTGCCTTGAATAGTAATTGGTGAATTGTTTCCTTGGGTCGAAACTCCAGTTTCAAATGTTGCATTACGTTACACAAATTCCTCATATGATCTGGGATTTCCACGATTGTACTTCTCGCCATACCAATTATTTTACTGTTAATGACTCGTTTAAGACAGTAACAATTAAGTTCAATGTCGCCACATAAATTTTCACAATCACTCACTGCGTTTAAGAATGATTTTAATTTATAGTGATCTTCGCCGGAAAATGTCGTAATATCATTAAAGTTTCGAATGATTTGATTTGGTGTTAAATCGAATTTTAAAGATTTCACCTCACTTAATTTTTTTTCTTGTTCACTTATTTTTTGGTTCAATGTGTTTACTTGATCTAGTAATCGTTTTTGGATCTGCTGTTGTGCAATTAATTCATTTTTTGGGTCTTCCATTGTCTATGATTACCACGTCACAATATAAATTTTATAACTTTTATTATAAAAATTTTCTGGTTTTATTAACACTTAATTATTGTTATCTACGATTTACTTTTAAACACTTAAATATTACTTATTAACACTAAATTATTACTGTATATAATTTATTGATTTACTTTACTACACTTTCGCGAATTTTGTTTCTACGAGCTCACTAATTTTTAATGTATCTCTTCGTTACTGTTAGTTCAAAAAAATTTTCTGGTTTGATCACTGGATTTCCTTCTTCAGAAGAAAATCCTACCAACTGCGCCAGTTAAGAATTCGATTATTGGTGAATCGAAAAAAAATTATTTTTATTTATTTATTAAACAAAATTTACATTTATTACTTATGTTTACAAAACTATATATTAGAGTAATTATAACGGATCTCTTCAGAGTCAGAACTCTAATTGATTATTCATTCGTTATGATTTTCTTACATTATTTCTTAGTCACATATATTCTACATGTGTTCAGGTGTCTTATTCTATTTTACAAAAAATTAACTTTATATGCACATTTTTCTTTTCCATTTTTTATGTGAAAATATAATTTGATATTTTCACACTTAATATAACATTGTTTTGTGTGCATTTTTATTTGTGTTACTTTCAATATCCAGGAGTGTAACTCGTGCGAATGCACCGTTGCAACTTGGTTATGACAATGACTGGATTGCGGCTCCAATTAAACTTGGAAGTCGATCCAGTAATAATAATACTATTGGAAGAAAAATGGAGGATTTATTAAAAATGTTAAGGACCAACATAATTCCAAAGTATTATTTGTTTTTATATTTTTGTGAAATAAAATATTTGAATTTGAAGTGAAACAGGAGTATAAAATGTGCTACCATTACAATAAATTGAATTAAACTAATTGTTTTAATTAAACATTTCTTGCGATTCCCTAGAATAACAAAGGCACAATTGATGAGCCGCTATGCATTTTACCCCTCTAACAGAGTCATTCGCCGATTCTGTCAAAGAATTCAACTGAAGCGTTTAGGCGGAGAAATTAAGAAAACTAATAAATATATAAATTTTCGTAAGGCGATCATTTTTAACTTTGAAATTTTGAAAAATTTTAAACCGTTTTCCCAACATTTTACATATTTACAATTATGCCGTTGTTACTCTGGGCCGACGATGATCTTCTACACGTATATAGAACGGTTTCGTGATGTTATTGTGTTTATGTGGGAATTTAAATGCATCATAACGAAATTTCTATTTCAATTAATATTGCCATTTCAAAGCCTTTTTCCTCTCAGTTCAGGCTTTAATATTCACTTGTGTTGAACAAAATCTTCCGATGATGATCATAAATTGACCCGCTGAGCATGGAAAGCTAACGTGATTCCATTTCCATTAACAACCATTCTCTATATTGTCGACGATCATTTGTGTTAATTTATCTACACTAGAAGAGTGAAAAGCCTGGATTAAACAGCAAATCCATTACTAAGGGCAGCTAAATTTAGCAAATTATTATTATTATTATTATTCACATTTATTTTTATTACTTTAATTGACATGAACCCAGTGGGCGCTGGGTCAGACAGATATCAGATTAGAATTTAATAAACGAGTATGCGCCTCCAAGTGGCAAAGACGATAACATTGGCATAGGCCTGGCAACGTTGCTTTTCTCACCAACAAATATTGCGTCCACAACATTAATGACCATGGCAATGTGCGTTGATAACTTGAGGAACCCAAAAGCGCAGTTCACATACCCAAAAATCTTCATTTTTAGTTGTACTGAAGAATTCACTAAGGTTACGTAGGGGCAGTCAAAGTGCTTGCCTTGCAAATTGGTTTGTATAACTACGCAATTTATATATATCGAAAACGAGAATGCAGTGAAAGTTTTTTATTTCAATCAATAGATCTCTGCATACATAAACATGTTGATAACCAATTTCGCTGTAACCGCAAAAACATTTAAGAGCTTTTCAATTTAAGCAACATCATTTTTCTTCCATTCATATCTAATCAAAAATTCTACCACGTGCATCACGTAAGCTAAAGTGTTTTGAACTTGTCTCATTTCGAATTCGTATAACAAAAGCGTATAGCAAAAAAAAAAAAACGTACAAAACAAAACCAGATGACAATGTTGAAAATTGAATAATTAGAAAATCAAATTAAAAAATTAGATAAAAGTAAATTTTTTTTTGTGCTTCTGTTGCTAATTTGACACGTAATAAAAGCACAAAATGTTCTTGTTAAATTACATCATCATCAGTTATTTATCTTGACGACACGATATCGTGTCAGCATCAATATTGTAATATCAAGAAAAATTGTCTCTCATTGACAGATGCCGGTGAAAAAAATAATAATAAAATAAAATAATTTCAAAATCATTGAACTCATCATCGATGACGATTAACTATTTATGGAGGTGTAACAGGTTGAAAAAATTTATTTATGTCAAATCGTTTTTCATATTTTTTTTGCTCCTGGCTATATAACACAGTACTTTTTCTGTAACGATAGGGAGGTATTTATGTACATAAAGAAATATGAGCTTTTATTTGTAAAAAAAAAAATAATAATAATAATCGAAAAATTTTTTGTGTGTGCAAAAGCTCGCAAAGTAATTTAATATTTGTTTTTATCTATACCAACTAAAAGAAAGTTATATATGATAACGAAGCAAGACGTTGTACATTTTTTTATCATCGCAGAAACTTTAAATAAATAAAAAAAAAGAAAAGCAAACTTTAATTTTAAAGCAAGTTCGTGACAAGAGATAAGTTGAAAAAAAAAATATTAATAAAAAATTTAAACACGATTTCTTGGACTTAATTAAATCTCACAGTTTACCACCCCAAAATAAAAAACCCGAAATCTTTTTTAAAATAAATTTATGGTAATTAAGACAGTTTTCAGTTTTTGTTTAAAGTTCAGTAATTTCGTCGCGATATATTGTTGCACTTAGCGAGAGGAAGGTTTCGGTTAAAAACTACCTAAAATTAATTTACATCGTAACCGAGTTCGTATTTCGGGTACGTACCACAAATAAATTTTTTTTTTTAGAAAGCACATTATTATTTTTTATATTCAGCGAGGATAAAACAAATGAAAATATAGTTTTCACGTATATTATATAAACAAAACCCATTTTCATTCCACCCATGTTTGTCCCGTAAAACTTATTTATTTCGGTTTAGTTTTGTGTGAGCTTTTTGTATATATTTTTATATATCTATATATGTGTGTGTGTGTATTTGTGAATTATTCTGAATTATTAAAAAAAATTCAAAACACCGAAAAGTGTTTAGAACAACAAAATATAATATTTGACACTTTTAGGTGCCATTTCTAAATATTGAAAGTTTTTAGTGTATTTTTTTTAGTTTCGTGCGAGGTTTGGATTAACAATTTTTTTATCGTGTACGGAATGTGTATTTTGCCTATCTCTTAACGAACAAATGAAACGCAATATTATTTTAAGTGAAAATTTGAGCGACGGTACATGGTTCACTCTACATGGCGCATTAAATATTTTATGCATGAATAGCATGAAAATTGGTTTGATATTGTGGTAAACATAAAATTGTTGTCTTATTGGATGAGATTTTTTATTTGGCACAACTTTCATACTTGTTTTTTTAGTTGTTAACTATGTTGTATATAGCCAGGTGATAGCGATAAAATTTCTGAATTTATTAATATCCAATACACAAAGATTTCACTACTGGGAATAGTGAATCAGTAAGTGATTTCCTACGGATACCGTTAAATTTCCCGAAAACTGCTCTACAAATGAATTTTCACATTAATTACACAGTTTTCGAATATTTTGTGTATGGAGGCGATTTATTAAGGTCATGCCTGTTAGCAGTATCCTCAAATGCCAATTTGAAGATATGAGTTTTGTTGAACATGTATTGGTGTTACTGGTTGTTGTTCCTTTTTCGTTGCTCTTTATCCTGAGGGATATATACAGAATTGTTAAGCAAAATAAGATTCCTACTATGCTGTAAGTAAATATTGAATAGATTCTTTTTTTAAGGTGGAATGTTGTAGAAGTGTTCCAACTGTTGCCCACTTTCGATTGCGATTGTTTCTTGTTGTTCAGAAATCATTGACATTTGTCTAATGTTTCGTGGTATGATTTTTTTTAAGCAAAATCTGTGAAGTAGTTTTTATAATTTTTAACATACTGTTATGAGTTTCCCTGCAAAATCCGTTTGTTTCATTGGATTATAAATACCGTTATAGAATTGGACGGTTACAATACCAATTGTCGTAGTTCACACCGCACTACTAGAATATTGCCGAATATACCAAAAATATTCTCACACAAATTTTCCTATAAATGACCCCCGCATAAGTTTTTTTCGCTCAAACAGAATCAAAACTACCACCTTTATAGGTAACACCATGTAAATCTGCATAAACACGCCATCAAACCCCGCAGCCACTGTCCATGATCCACTCCATCTCAACCCAATCCTTGACGACAGCCAACGCCATCACTGCTAGAATGCTACGTTTCTGTACACCCGGTTCCACCTGCGCACACATCCAGCCAACGCCCCCATTGCAAACGCCCTTTTCGCCAACATTTCTTAATTGGTCCACTTGCCTTCATCTGTCTCTCTCGATTTTTTTCGACAAATGGTCCACCCGTTCCAGTATCGTTGTGGCTCTTCTAAATTCCTGGCTGCACACACATACCTTCTATAAGCAACCTTTCAAGCCAATCGTTTTGTACTGCACACGGCTTGGACTCGCCATTACTTTCCACCAGTTTCTAAACCAACCTTCACATGTATTTAAAAGCAATGTTGATCATCCGATGTTTTCAACTTCTGCAACAAATCTCTCTTTCGTCCATGGGCCATTACAACAGACACACGTACCTGCACGATAACCGTCCTTTCGATTGGCAATCGCCAACCAGAGCTTCCGATTACCTTTGCTGCTCAAGCATCTGCTGATCTAACAATCGCGATTGATGAACCATCTTGGACCAGATACTTTTCAATATTCTATCCAACTTAACTTTATCCGATCCAACGATGACCGCCGCAACTATACCATATCGATCTGGCCAAGACTCTTCCAGTTATGTCTCTTTATCCCGTCTAAACGTCGTTACGACTGTGTGATCGTAACTATAATTTTCTTTATGTTATATTCCGACTCCGCTCGGTTTGTGTCTTGTTTAATCGGTTGGTGGTTTGTGTCTTTGCGTCCGGTAAAAATGTTTGTTGTACTCGGAACGCACTTCGTGGTGGTTTGGGTTTGCGTGCTTTTCGTGGGATGGCGCGACGGCGACAAAATTGATGAAGAGCGAGACCAATGTGCATCGATGATTTTTTTTCTTTTTTTGAGATAAGTGTAGTGTGGCATTCTGTTCAAGAAAAGGAAAAGTTGTAATTAAAATAATTCAAACATATTTAATTACACATAAGTGAATTGCGATTGTAGTTGTGGTGGTTGTAATCCTAAGCAAATTACACTGTGCGTATAAAGCGAGAGAATACTAAGTAAATATCCGATTACCGGCGGGGAATTATTTTCGACCAAACAATTATTTTAACGGGTGGCCAGTTGAGGCCATTCCTATTTTTGGCAAGGCAGAAGGACGCCCCACAGTTAATTTTTCGATAAGGCGAGACAACGCCCGACACGCTATTTTAGGCGGTCAGTCAAAGCCAAAGAAATTTACTGGTGGGTGTGCCGCAACGGTACATCGATTAGCAAAGGCGCAAGGACGCCCAATATTTTATTGACCAACCAGGCAAAACAAATTTTTGGATTAGACGAAAGGACACCCAACGAGAATTACTTCGTTTTTAAACTTTGCGAGACAACGCCCAACGTTTGGTTTTGGCGGCCGATTAAGGCCATTTTTGGTGTGGGTATATTGTTATATTTCGGTGGTCTGCCAAAACGTACGGATATAGCCAACTGGCAACGGTCTGGGGCGGCGACTCTGTGGCATGACGACCGCCCAAGATCGCAACAGTGATTTTTTGGTGTTTAAGGTACTAATATTTTTTTTTTATAATTTTGATTTTTTTTTATTTCTTAAATATTTTAAATTTATATTATTCTCAAAATTTTAAATTTATTGTTCAAAATGTTCCAAATTGTAATCGAGCGCCGCAGCGGTGGATGTGCGCGCGACCTTGGTGCGCATTGGTCTCACCCCACTTTTTTATGCGGTTATTTGTATTTTTTGTCTTTCTGCATTTCTTACGGTTTTTTTCTTGGTTTCCGCTCCCTTAATCTAAAAAAATGAATAACTAAAATTTTTTCGGTATGGTATGATGAGAAGGGAATCTCATTCTGTGTCGGTGTTATACTGCACGGTCTTTTGGTGTCCGCATCCTAATTCGATAATAATAATTTTTTTTTTGTTTTGTTCGTTCCTCAGGTTCTGGCCGACAAATTTTGGCGGAACTCCGGGTTTATTATTATTATTATTTGCATTTTCTCTTTTTTATTTAAAACTTTCTGTACGCTGAGAAAAAAAATCCAGTAAAAATAAAAAAATATTCCTAAAAAATCAAAAAAATATACATATATTTTTAAGGTGAAAAGTCTCGTTTTTAAAATTAAAAGGATAATCTTTTTATTTTTAAAATAAATTTTTTCGCCAAATTTGTTTATAAAAATAAAAAAAAGTGTTTTTATTTTCAAAAATACTTTCCTTACACTGAGAAAAATTTTGGTTTGTAAACTTAAAAAACGAAGTTTTTAATTTCTAAAGTTATAAATTTTTTTGAATTTAAAAAGTATTTTTTTGAAATTAAATGAGATTTTTACAAACTAATAAATATTTTTTTTATTTTAATAACATATTTTGTAAAATGATTTATAAAATACTTTATTTAAACAGAATAATTTATTTCAAAAGAAGAGTTTTAGAATTTTAAAATAATTTTTTTGATTTTAATAACAACTTATGAAAATGTTTTTATTTATTGGTTTGTAAGAAACCCCGTTGTTTTATTTTTCAATTCGTCTATATTTTATATAATTCGCCAAATCTCTATGTTCTTGTGTTATACTAAAGCTTTGAAGGTTTGAATTTTTGCAGTTTTGTTTTGCTCGTTAAACCTGATGAGTAGACCAACTTTTTATCATTACGAAACCAAACTGCCAAGAAAGAACTTGAGGAAGTTCTCATTATATTTTTTCAAGGGTTGTGGTGTGTATTTTTACACAATGACCATGGGGGTTGAAAATTGGAGGGGGGGGGGGAAGTTAATTACTACCTTTTTGTGGCGGATATATTGTTATGACTTATGAGTAGATGACCTCTTTGTTTTTGCTGGCTTGAACAGTCTCAACTCGCAAACATTGTGAATGTCATTGTATTTGTTAGGTGTGTTACGGATTACTTTAATTTAATAAAATTGTGTGGCGTTTGTTAAAATATATTTATTTAAAAATTAAAATAAATCTTTTAAAACTAGCCAATAGTTTTTTTATTTTTAAAAAACAATCTCTTAAAATTTAAGAAAAATCTGACAAAAGTAAAGAAAGTGTTTTTGAAAATAAAAACAATTTTTTTATTTTTATAAACAAATTTGGCGAAAAAATTTATTTTAAAAATAAAAAGATTATTTTTGATTTTAACAACGAGACTTTTCGCCTAAAAAATATATGTATATTTTTTTGATTTTATAAGTATATTTTTTTATTTTTACTGGTTTTTTTTCTAAGTGTACTTTTGTCAAAGAGTTTCCTTAAATTTGTTTTTTAAAAAAATAATTATTCGCTACACTGAGAAAAAAAACCAGTAAAAATAAAAAAATATACTTATAAAATCAAAAAAGTATACATATATTTTTTAGGCGAAAAGTCTCGTTTTTAAAATCAAAAATAATCTTTTTATTTTTAAAATAAATTTTTTCGCCAAATTTGTTTATAAAAATAAAAAAATTGTTTTTATTTTCAAAAACACTTTCTTTACTTTTGTCAGATTTTTCTTAAATTTTAAGAGATTGTTTTTTAAAAATAAAAAAACTATTGGCTAGTTTTAAAAGATTTATTTTAATTTTTAAATAAATATATTTTAACAAACGCCACACAATTTTATTAAATTAAAGTAATCCGTAACACACCTAACAAATACAATGACATTCACAATGTTTGCGAATTGAGAATGTTCAAGTCAGCAAAAACAAACAGGTCATCTACTCTCGGTCTACATCATCATTTAGTTCACCAAATATTATGTTTATCATCCAGTTTATTCTCCAACCTTTTGTTGCCTATTTAGATTAATTTAATTTCTTGTTTCATCACTTTTTTGAGTAAATTGTTTATACGTTTGTTGCGCCAAATCTTGCATTATATGTTGCGTGCCTTTACTTTGTAGATCAAATTTTTCGTCCAATTTTTGGTTTTGTTGATCAAATTTTTGATGATTTTATTTTAATTTTGACATTGAAAAAATGCAATTTTTAGTGTCAAGTGTGACATCTACATAATAGTAGAAGCACTAATCCATGTTTCGACTATACCAATTGTTTTCAGAGCTAACAGAGTTAATAAGCAAAAATATTGTAAACGTCAAGTTTTATTCTAGGTAAAATTCAAGTAGAAACCCAGCTCTGAAGTTGGTTGCATACAAAAATACTTGAACACATCCAAATCGCCCACTATATTGGATATATCTAGCTTAGTCATTGCTATTTTTACGACATAAGTTTCACTCATTACCAAGCTGTCGTTCCGTGTGCATTAATTTTAAGAGATAGATTTCGACAAACTATAAGATAACGTCATTGCTTCTGTTTTCAAAAAAAAATGCCGCGCAAGCTATGGAATTGATTAGTTCGACTTTGAGTGAATATTCTGTGAGTCATTCAACAGTAAAAACGTGGTTTGCAAGATTTTGTGATGGCAGTTGGACTAATCTTGCGAGTGAGCCTCGTCCAGGTTCAGTAAAACAATTTGAAGACGAAGAATTTAAAGTTTTACTGTATGAAAATCCGGGTCAAACTAAAAAAGAGCTTGCAAAACAGTTAGGAGTTACTCATCAAGCAATATCACTTCAATCGCATGAAATGGGAAAAATTCAAATGGAAGGAAAATGGATTCTTCATAAACCGACCGAAGAAAACATAAGCCGAAGAGTGAATTTACTTTCTCGGTACAAAAGAAAGAATTTCTTGCTCAAAATCATTACGGGCGATGAAAAATGGATTTCGTACGAAAATCCTAAACGCAGAAAACTATGAGTTAATTTAGGCCAGCCATCAACATCAGTTGCAAAAATGAATATGCATGCCAAAAAAGTGTTGATGTGTGTCTAGTGGGATTGGAAAGCAGTAATTTACTACGAGCTTCTGAACCTGGTCAAACTATAACAGCTGAACGTTACCAGGCCAAATTGATCAAATTACGTGATACTATGATTTTCGGAAATTTGAAGATGTGCAAAAATGGATCGATGACTATTTTGCTTCGAAACCACCAAGTTTCTATCGCGAAGGCATTCATCATCTACCTGATAAATGGCAAAAGACCATAGATAGTAATGATGAGTATTTCGATAACTAAATCTTTGTAACAATTATATTTCCAATAAAGTTGAATTTGACCAGAAAAAGCAGAGTGGCATTTGAACTTTGGATTTGAAACTTGCGAATCTAATAAAAAAATTAAGGTTATCGTCTAGAATTCGCTAAGTAAAATTTTGATTTTTTCGACCAAATTATTAAGTTTCAGATTATGGCTAAAATATCCAAAAAAGTCCCACAGGTAACCAATATGTCCAGTTGTTTTTCTCATAGCTTAGGTCATGCTGAGACAATATGGGAAATTAATCGGTCTAAATTTTCATAAATACCCAAATATTTTCGGTGGGTGCAACAACTGAAATTATTAATTAGTTGTGGGAGATTTTGAAATATTCGCAAGAAATAAAAATTGGGTTTCAACATGCTGTATAAAATAGCGGAATTTTGACAGCGGAAAAGAAGAGATTACGCTACTCGCCGCAAGTGGCAGCACTATCACTAAAGAGAATTCATTTTGAATTGTAATTACATTATGTACAATATATATTTTTTCACTAAATAAAACATCTCAGCGGAATAAAATATTAGAAGTGATCATTAAAATGGCAAATTGATTGATCTCCGAAGTAAAGGAACTCGGTATATGAAATGTTGAAATTTAACAATATTCCGTCTTTCCGGCATTCTTTCCACTAGTAACCAGAACTTTCGGTTATTTTTCTAATAGCTTAGGCTATACTAAGACTATATGGAAAATTTGGGGAAAATCCATGGACTAGAATTTTTTGATTTTCTGCGGCCATATAAGTTATTTTCAGTTTTTGGCCAATATCTCAAAAAACGTCCACTAGTAACCAGAACTTTCGGTTGGTTTTCTAATAGCTTAGGTCATACTGAAACTAAATTCATACTGATACTAATTTTAGTCCACGAATTTTCCTCAAATTTTCCATATAGTCTCAGTATGACCTAAGCTATTAGAAAACCAACCGAAAGTATTGGTTACTAGTAGAAGTTTTTGAGATATTAGCCAAAAACTGAAAATAACTTATATGGCCGCAGAAAATCAAAAAATTCTAGTGAAAATTTTTGTCCATGAATTTTCCCCAAATTTTCCAGATAGTCTCAGTATGACCTAAGCTATTAGAAAAACAACCGAAACTATTGGTTACTAGTGGACGTTTTTGAGATATTGGCCAAAAACTGAAAATAACTTATATGGCCGCAGAAAATCAAAAAATTCTAGTCCATGGATTTTCCCCAAATTTTCCATATAGTCTAAGTATAGCCTAAGCTATTAGAAAAATAACCGAAACCATTGGTTACTAGTGGAAGAAATTCCGGAAAGACGGAATATTGTTAAATTTCAACATTTCATATTCCGAGTTCCTTTACTTCGGAGATCAATCAATTTGCCATTATAGGATCACTTCTAATTTTTTATTCCGCTGAGATTTGTTATTTACATTACAAGAGAAATTCTCTTCAGTGAAGTGCTGCCACTTGCGGCGAGTAGCGCAATCTCTTATTTTCCGTTGTCAAAATTCCGCTATCTTATACAGCATGGTTTCAACAACATTTTTTTTTATTTTTTTTTGTTTTAATCCATACCATCTGTTTTGAGCCGGATTTGCTGTTCCATTGTATTAATTGTGTATTGAAATTTTGATTGATAAGTAAATAAAATGGCTGAGGTGAATATTGTGGATTTCAATTGGTATTGAGCATCTTAATAAATCTGAAGTGAATTTTAAGAAAACGCCAAAGGCTTGTCTTAGACATGTACATTTTAAATCCATTTGGACATTTTCAATCTTGGGTAATGAATCTTTGACAGCAATAAAAAGACTCTTAGATACAACAAGTGAAACGTTACGGGCTTGAAAAAATATTATGGTTTACCAACAAAACATTGGATTGGGTGGTCTTCACGGTGATACAGAAATTAGATTCAGATAGTTTGGAGCAACCAAGTAGGTTTCAGATAGGTGAAAAAACTATATACTACAAAAATGGCAGCTATTCCGAAGTTATTCAAATCGGACCCCCGAAAAACAGGCATGCAAAGGATTTTGTATGAAGACGTACCAGAGATCAACAGAAGATCAATATCGTGTTCCGGTTTCACCGGAAACACTCACAATCGGGCAATCACGCTGATGTCAATGGTGAGACGTTTTTTTTTAAAGAAATAAGCATCCCCAAGGATTGAGTGGTATTTAATTGTTCTCGAAAATAATCTAACATGGTCTCATTAAATGAACATTTTATGGTTTCACCTACGTTTAAGCCTGAGCTCATTCCATTCACAGCTTATTTAAAACCAAATATTGATGATACTGATTGTCAGCGAATTTGATAAAAACCTAATTAATACCCATGAGATCACGCGATAAATTGGAGAGCATCTGTCACAAGATCCAAATGAAAATAATCTAGGCGAGACTCAAGAAGAAGACTCAGGATATTTTCAAGGAACGGAGAATTCGGACACGGAAGATTAACTTTCCTTCTGTATCTGAATTATTGTAACGAATATTTTAACCGGGAGAGAATAATTTTAACTGACACGACACGAATAAAAGCGTTATTAAACCGAAAACGGTCGATTTAATGAAGCTTACTCACAAACGGGCAACAACAAAAAAATCAGAGTTAGTTAAAAATATTGAAAATAAAATTAAAATGACCATGTTAAGGAATATAGCACCACAAGCATTCTACGAATTTAAATTCCACAAATTTTTCGAAGGAATCTAGGCTTCGAATCCATGGTCAATATGAACTCCAAACTATATACTATAGACCTAACACAATGACCATGAATAATTGCGTAAACACACATATTTAGGGTATAATTGTGTTAGATTTATTGGCGGTTATCTTGGCTGCGGCCATATAAATTTGGTAGATATTACCCTCAAGATAATTTCTATGATCATACCATAAAACTGAATACAATTGTGAACGGTGTCTGGCTAGAGCCAAGCTTCTATAGAGATTAAAGGAAGAGTTAATGAGACCGCCTGGGTTGTATAAATCAGCAACGACAGACGATAATCCAGTGTATCAAGACCGATTGTGACCGATATGTCACAAAGACATATCAGTACCCAAGTTGTTAAAAAAAAGGTAAAATAACAAATTCAAGAAATATTGGTTAGTAGTATTGTGCGAAATTCGATCAGCACATACTCGTCAGTCATTTGGTTGGTCCCAAAGAAAAAGAAGTCCTAGGAAATTCAAAAAATTCCGAGTAGTGTTGGACGACAGGGGGATAAACAAACAAACCCGATACGATAAATTCCAAATCCCCCAAATGAAGTTGTAGCGGCTAGTTTCTTCAACCATAAGAAACTCCGCACAATTAATTCTCAACGGACAATCCTCCGTTCACCTAATTCTTTATAAATCGACAATTATCCATCTAAAGAATTATTCTAAATTATATACAACAATCTTGTATATATAAATAATGTACATAACAACTTGTACATAGTAATCGTACAACAACACTTGTACATACGAATTTGTGTAAGCAAAATAGAATTGAAAAATTATATTTTGGTTACACAAAAATTTCGCATTGCAATAACCTCTACAATCACATCATTTAGAGATGCATAAAATTCGTATTGATTTTGCAAAACCAAAGTCATGTAAAACGCATCAACACATACATCAAGCCATTGCATAAGAGATGGCATTGCAAACATTTATGTTTAATAAAACATAATTTATATAGGGTGCACCCAAATATTTTGGTGCATGTAAACTGGGAGTGAAAACCAGTTTTATTATTTTCGTTATAATTTGGTAAGAAGAATAAAAAAATATAATTCTTCTGCCTATTCAATTTTGGATTTTGCCGGAGCAACATCGCATACACACACAGCGGAGCTCATCACTCACCAGCAACAATATAAAAATTATTTTTATAAAATAAAAATTCAATTAAGATTAAATTTTAAGTTTTTTTATTTATTTATATTTTATTATTAAATTATCAAAGTGCTCCGCATCATACCCTATATCTGGTGACCCCGACGACGGTTTTTACCGTATCAGGTGAGTGATTTTTTATTTATTAAACAAAAGTGAAATAAAGTTAATTTTATTAAAAAAAAAGTGCATGTGTTTTTTATTTTTTTATTAAATTCAAAATATAAGACGAGTTTTGTGAGATAGCGGCCTATGCCCCGACCACTGGTAAGCGCGCTATATTTACAAATCGTCCCAACCCCCTGGTCGCTTTTTAGAAATCACGTGTCCATTCCGACACCAATTCTAAAAATTCATTCCTTTTTTTTCTCTTGCTCTAATCAAAAACCGCGTGTTGCAAAATTTTTTTTACGTGCAACATAATTTTTTTTAAGTGTGTGAATTTTTGTTAAATATTAAGTGTGTGCACCGTTAAACAATTGTCATCAAAAATATGGCAAATAACGGTAGCAATAAAATCGTGGTAAATAATGACGCAAATCGTCAACTAAATGTGCATGTCCAGTCTGAAATAGCCACATCAAAACATTTGATGCGGCTACCAGCATTTTGGGAAACTAACCCGAAGATTTGGTTCATATCAGCCGAAATATTGTTCGACGCCAACAACATCACCAGCGACAAACAGAAGTTTGCGCACACAGTGTTGTCCCTTTCGGCAGCACAGGTGGAGAAGGTCGCATACATTCTACAAGACCCTCCACCCAATAACAAATACGACAACCTTAAGAAAGTCCTAATCGACCGCTACTCCATCTCCGAGGAGCGTAGATTAGAGACGATTTTAAACAAAATCGATATTGGTGACCAAAAACCTTCGGACATGCTACACCGAATCAAATCGTTGGCCGGCAAAAGTTTCACGGCCAACGTCATCATAAAACTATGGATCAGGCAACTCCCTGATTACTTACAAGCGGCGCTGATCCCTCAACAAGACAAACCAGAAGAGGATCTCATTAAAATCGCCGACAAACTCCACGACATCATAGGCACGCGGACTCAGAGCTTGAGTTTAATCGATCGCGACACGCGGATACCAAGCTCAGAGATACACGCGCCAAGCTCTAGCAGTAGCCCTCATGAAACTATGCTAAAACAAATTAGCGACCGGCTACTGAGGCTAGAGCATAATACACACACACAGCGACAACCCTCGCATCCTCAATCGCCATGGAGACAAACTCCATCCCCTTCAAAACATTCACCAACACATACAAACCAGGGAAGTTCATTTCCACAAAACAACCGACAAACGCCAAGATACCAAGTTCCACACAACTGGTGTTGGTATCACTCAAAATTTGGCAACACAGCATCAAAATGCTCACAACCATGCACTTTTGTTACTCAACAAAAGGGATCCGCAAATCGGTTCCCTAAACCAACAAGTCTTAAGGTCGTAGCGGCAGACCTAAGACAACCGCAGTACAGCCGCCTATTTCTACGGGATACGGTTAATAAAATCACATTTCTGATTGATACCGGCGCTGATCTAAGCGTAATCCCATACAACAAATACTATCGCCATGGAACAAATCGCAATCCCGATTTAGTTCTGTCAGCTGCAAACGGTACCACCATAAACACCTATGGTACAAAATTACTAGACGTTGACATTGGATTAAGGCGTTCATTCAAACACGCCTTCATTCTCGCCAATGTCAACCGACCAATTATAGGCGCGGATTTCCTAAAGAAATTCGGCCTTCTAGTGGATCTGAAAAATCACAAATTGATTGATCCATCCACTAAACTTTCAATCAACGCAACATCAGCACGCGTTGATACACCATCACCATTGCATTACACAATTAACAATGGCTATGGAGCACTGTTAAAGAAATTCCCTTCTTTAACAGCTCCACCAAACTACAATGCTCCGGTAATGCACAATGTAGTACACCACATCGTGACTACAGGGCATCTACCATTTTCAAGACCAAGACGGCTTGATCCAATTCGTCACAAAGCAGCTTTCCTAGAATTCCAACATATGGTGGAACTAGGAATCTGCCGACCGTCTTCATCAGCAATTTCTTGTCCATTACACATGGTAAAAAAGAAGGACAACGACTGGAGACCATGTGGGGACTACAGAAGGCTTAACGCAGTCACAATTCCTGACCGTTACCCTATCCCCCACATACAAAATTTCTCCATGCAACTACATGGTTGCACAATTTTCACCAAAATCGATCTCATCAGAGCATATCACCTCATCCCGATTGCTCCTGATGACATTTACAAAACCGCCATTACCACTCCATTTGGCTTATTCGAATTCACCCGAATGCCATTTGGACTCAGAAATGCTGCACACACATTCCAGCGTTTCATCAACGAAATCGTGAGAGATCTCGATTTCGTTTTTGTATATATCGATGACATTCTCGTAGCCTCAAAAGACGAGAAGCAACACCTACTCCATTTGGAAAAACTCTTCCAAAAATTATCAAAGTACGGTGTCAATATCAACACGGCAAAATGCGTGTTCGGGACAAATAATCTTGACTTTCTCAGTCACAAGATTACATCTAATGGCATTTTGCCGTCCGAAGGACGAATTAATGCAATTAGAGAATTCCCAGCACCTCAAAGCGTCAAGCAAATCCAACAATTCGTCGGCATGGTAAACTACTACCACCGATTTATACCAAAACTTGCAGAAGTACTTGCCCCAATACACGCGCATTTGGCAAGTCTCCTCAAAAAGCCCAAAACGCCTCAAAATTTTTCTTGGACTGAAGAATGTCATAAAGCATTCCTTCAGCTCAAGAACAGCTTAGAAAATATTGCCCTTTTAGCGCATCCGCTAAATGCAACCAAATATAGCATCACCACTGATGCTTCCAACACTGCAATAGGCGCGGTCTTACAACAACTAAATAATAAGACCTGGGAACCTCTTGGATTTTTCTCCAAGAAATTATCAGATGCCGAAAGAAAATATTCCGCATTTGATCGCGAATTGCTTGCAATCTTCCAAGCAATCAAACACTTTCGCTACTTTGTCGAAGGTCGGGAATTCACTATATTCACCGACCACAAACCGCTTACTAGAGCAATAACCTCTAAAGCGGAGCGAAACCCAAGGCAAGCACGCCACTTGGACTATGTCTCTCAATTCACGACAGACATACAACACATTCAAGGCAAAGACAATGTGGTCGCCGACACACTTTCTCGGACTTCCGACCACGAGCTTGCCTCCGCAGCAACTCGCTACGACATCATAACAATCGCAAAAGCACAGGCTTGCGATCAAGAATTAGAAGACTTACTTTCTAATTCTACAAATCGGCGCACTTCCAAATGGAAAATAGAAAAATTTCATTTAGCCGATTTGTCCATTTATTGTGAAATATCTACGGGTAACAATCGCCCGTACATTCCAGAGCCATTGCGTCGAACTATCTTCGACACTCTGCACAATATTTCACACCCAAGTGTACGAGCAACTCGCAAACTCGTCACTTTAAGGTATTTTTGGCCCAGCATGAACAAAGATTTAACCCTTTGGGCGAAATCTTGTTTATCCTGCCAAAAATGCAAAGTACAAAGACACACCAAATCACCTCACGGGAATTTTCAAATTCCACCAGGTAGATTTGAACATATCCATTTAGATATTGTTGGACCACTTCCACCATCTAATGGATTCACTTATTTGTTAACCTGCGTTGATCGTTTTACGCGTTGGCCAGAAGCCTACTGCATAAAAGACATCTCCGCACAAACCATTGCAAAAACGCTCGTCGAAAACTATATTGCTAGATTCGGCGTTCCGGTCAACATTACGACCGATCAAGGCACACAGTTTGAGTCCAAACTATTCGCTGAGCTTATGCAACTCTTAGGCTCACATCGAATACGGACCACTGCCTATCACCCACAAGCAAACGGTATGGTTGAGCGCTTTCACCGCCAACTTAAAACAGCTCTCAAAGCTCGTGAAAATACCGTTAACTGGAGCTCAGAGATCCCAATCATATTGTTGGGAATCCGAGCGACAGTCAAAGATGACCTAAAATGTTCACCAGCAGAACTGGTGTACGGTCAAACCATTAAATTACCTGGGGAATTCTTTGTGGAACATCCACTTACACCCCAAATTACCACTGACACAGTGATAAATCAATTGCGCTCCACGATGAACAAACTCATCCCAACGGACACGCGCAAATCTAATCAAACCGACATATTCGTACCAAAGTCACTGCAAACCTGTGACTACGTTTTCGTACGAATAGATAAAGTACGAACAGGCCTCACACCACCGTATGAAGGCCCATACAAAGTGATACGACGACTTCGTAAGCACTTTGTATTACAAATTAAAGACAAGCAACAATCTGTCTCTATCGATAGACTCAAACCAGTCTATGGAATTTTGAGTTCGCCCGATCAAATATCGGGAGTGAAGAAAACTGTCCGCATTTTCGGATAACACAAACTTCACCAAACTCAAATATTATCTTAAAACTCCAACACACGCTAGTGAAGACATTATATTTCTTATGACGATCATACATCGTCACAATGATACATTATCTATCATTAATACAATTTTCGGTGATAAAACCATTTACATTATCACTACCATTACAATGATTATACATCGTAATAATACAACTAAAATCCATCCACAAACGCCAGCGGACAAAGAACCCACGGTGGGGGAACTCACTGCGCGGTGGGTGATGTAGCGGCTAGTTTCTTCAACCATAAGAAACTCCGCACAATTAATTCTCAACGGACAATCCTCCGTTCACCTAATTCTTTATAAATCGACAATTATCCATCTAAAGAATTATTCTAAATTATATACAACAATCTTGTATATATAAATAATGTACATAACAACTTGTACATAGTAATCGTACAACAACACTTGTACATACGAATTTGTGTAAGCAAAATAGAATTGAAAAATTATATTTTGGTTACACAAAAATTTCGCATTGCAATAACCTCTACAATCACATCATTTAGAGATGCATAAAATTCGTATTGATTTTGCAAAACCAAAGTCATGTAAAACGCATCAACACATACATCAAGCCATTGCATAAGAGATGGCATTGCAAACATTTATGTTTAATAAAACATAATTTATATAGGGTGCACCCAAATATTTTGGTGCATGTAAACTGGGAGTGAAAACCAGTTTTATTATTTTCGTTATAATTTGGTAAGAAGAATAAAAAAATATAATTCTTCTGCCTATTCAATTTTGGATTTTGCCGGAGCAACATCGCATACACACACAGCGGAGCTCATCACTCACCAGCAACAATATAAAAATTATTTTTATAAAATAAAAATTCAATTAAGATTAAATTTTAAGTTTTTTTATTTATTTATATTTTATTATTAAATTATCAAAGTGCTCCGCATCATACTCAATAAAGTTTACTTACCAATGATAGATCTTAAATCTGGTTTCCACCAGATTCCAATGGATGAAAGAAAAAACGGGGGTTTTAACAGGCAAGGAACATTTTAAGTTTATTTGAATGCCGTTTGGCCTGAAAACTGAACCAGCCTATTTCAAAGAGCGATGGACATGTCCTAATAGGTAAAGCTTGCGATATGATCATCGTAGGTCATAATTTACAAAATCACATGGATAGCTTGAACCCAGTACAGTATTCAAGAGATTCTCTAAATTCTAATAGAAAATGCAAAGTGATAAATGTGAGTTTCTGAAAAAAAAAAGAAACAGTATTTCTGAGACACACTAAAGGCGGATTCACTTCATCAACGATTACTCGAAAACTGCCGAAAACGTGACAAAGTACTTAAAAAAGTTACTCTTTTAATACTCTAAAACGTATATCCACTGGCCAGATATTTGCGTAATTGAATATTTCAAGACGGTTCATATTATGCATCAGGTGTTGCGCTATGTGCAGTCTTCTCGCAGATTCAGGATGGTGTCGAAAAACCCATCTCGAATGAAAAAGAAGCACTGGCCATCATTTGGGTCGTTGAAAAAAAATAACCTAACTTTTATATAGTATAGAAAATAAACCCTTAACTTATATTAAATCCTCTGAAAATTATGCAAAAATTCTGAGGTGGCGACTGGAGTTAAAAAATTATATCTATATGATGTCGTGTATAAGAAGGGATAGGCTATCAGTATGATAAAAGACTTAGGTTAACCACAGAATCATTACCACATTATCGCACAAAGCACTGAAGTATGTTACACCGAAAATATCTGCTAATGGCGAAATATTGCTTTACATACTTCATTAGCCGAAACTAGAGAAGAAGAATTCTGAAATAATGATGACCGTTCCATTAGTCAATAATGCGGCAGAGTCATATATATAGAACCACGTTCAATACCTCTCCAAATTAGGTCACAAAAGTTTCGTCTAAAGACATTCTGAGATACAAGAGTTTCAGGAAGATTGCTTCAAGTTACTAGTAATGACACTATCCGGGAATAATCGACACTATCCGGGAACCTCCTATAATAATATTGTGGAACTGTACGATAGCAACTAAAAATATAGAATTTTATTCCTTATAAAAATAACAAAGCCAAGCATCTTATGGAGGCACGGACCCCAACCAAGTAAAGCAATTACCAAATCTCCTAAAAGAAGCTTCCAGTAAACTAAAGGATGGGGACACCTTTTATTCAACCCCTGGAGGAGTTATATTCCAACAAGATGTGGAAAACTAGGGCTGATAAAAAGTAGCTAAAAAGATGCAACGTCGTGAAGGCAAACTACGCGTTTTAACTGTGAATAGATATAAACTAATACTAATTTTTGTAATAAATTAAAAATCCGCTTTGTTTCGTATGAGTGCTGAACAAACTCCCTAGAATTTTATAGAACGCCTTAAAAAATAGACTTCTCTAAACGTCTCCTCGGAATATATTTTTTAATGTTTTACCTCCCAATTTTTGCATTTATAGCATAAAATGATTTACGCTAAATCAAACTCATTTTCCCAGTAGTCATTATCCACAAACCGACAAACACCATAAAATTATTAATTTCTAACAGCAGCGTATACCGAAAAAAGAAATAAAAATAAAAAATGTAAACCGAGTTTCACCATCTCGGGTGGGTTCTCGTTTTTTGTTTCTAAAAAATTAAAACTTCCGAAAACTTTTCTTTATGTTGTACTCCAAAAATTATATCGAATTACAAAAGATTACCGCTATGTCCTATACAAGGAAAATTGCATTGCACGAAATCCCAGAGCAAAAATAAAATTTCGTTTTGTCCTCTCTGCGTTGCTCTAACCATAAAAAATTCATTTTACAGGAATTAAAATAAAAAGCACAACGGCATAAAGTAACCGAAAAAAATTTGTGCTTTATGATAGAAATGGAAACTGAAAGAGTCGCCAACGCACAAAAAAAACTGTTTTCTCTGTACATGATGATTATAAATTTAAGAATAACACACACACACAAGAAAAGTTTGTGTGTATCACAACAGAAAAATAAATTCAACAGAGAACACTGGGTGTTGTTGGGCAACATAAAAGTATTGTGCTTTTCAAGCAATTTAATGTGTTTTGTCACGAAAGTTCATCATATTTCGACGAGTAATCTTCCTTTCACTACGTCACATATTCTGTCAAATTTGAATATACGAACGAGTAGATAAAACCTAGGTTTGATTTCTTCCGGGAAATCATAATTTGCTCCTGCTTTATGTCTATCAGTTATACACCTTTACCGAGCAAAATATGTACAAAAACAAATTATGTATTTATGTTTACAAAACGGAGCTGTACAGCATATGTTATATATGTTTATTCGTCATTGTGGTGTACCATCAAAATTTAATATTTGAGTAGAGAGGTCGTTTACCGTGTTGGACACAAAATTTACATATTTTAATATTTTCGTTTTAAATTAATTAGAATAATAAAAAATTGTTTGCATAGTAGTACGGTTTAGTACTAAAAAGCATGGTCTAGGGTGGGTGTCGATGTATTTACATAAAATCAATGTACCTAAGTTAATGAAAATGTAAACAGATGTAAAATAGTAAAATAAACATAGTTAAGAGACTTTTTTGTTTATTAATTGTAACCTACGAGGAAACATTTTTTATTTACCGGAAGCCTGGGAACTACGCTATATAAGGACATTATTTTCATAATTTACAAGATTATATAACTTCTTGGGGACACTTCTTGGAATTTAAGCAGTCCGATTTGTCAAGTTGGCTTTTGTTAGAATGTTAGGTCTTATTGTGAATTACACTGTTATGAATTTACAAATAAGAAAAAATACATTAAGTCATTTCGCCAATTTTTAATTGATTTTCATAGATTAAATATTTAAATAAGATTTGTAGGTTAATAAAACTTATATTCATAAAGTTTAATAAAATTATTTTACATAAATGTATTTTCAAAGTTGCAAACCTTTTAATTAGACTATTTAGACTATTTCTAAACTACAAAAATTTTAGTAAAATAATTAATTAATATTCCGATGCGCATTTTGATTAGATTTTTTATTACCGAATGTACGAAAAATTTCCAGGGTGCCACACTGGATATACATAAATTTGCATCAAATTAGCTTTTCTCCATCTTTCTCCATCAGAACCTGAGTCTAAATCCATGGAAATGTAAGTTTATGGCCGTTACAAAAATTCATGCAAAATTTGCTATCCTAGTTAGGAAGTTCCAACTAGGCTGGCTAGGGGTGTTAATGACCATTTACCATGTTCACTCAAATTCAAAATTGAAATACTGTTAGCACATGAAATAGGTTGTTAATTTCCTCATCTAATACCAGCCTAATTGGAACACTGCAAATTTGGTACAAATTTTTGTATTTCTATTTCCAGTTTGAGCGAAAATGGTAAACGGCCATTAACACACTTTTCCAGAGATTTGGACTAAGGTTCCGTGAGTGTATCAAAACCGGAACAGAACCCGGATTTTGTTTTGTCCTGATTTCTGAAATTTTCATTTAGGGGATCATCTGGCGAAGCCCGGGCCCCGTTTTTGGTCTGGTTTTTCTCGTTCGATTTTGATAAAAGTTAGTGGAGGGGTGTTTTCAATTGCAAAGAATCGATTGCGAATTGTCCAGATTTCGAGAAAATTCAATCTGAAGACCGAATGGATGACCACGGGTCGTTTTCTTTTATTATTCTTTTGTTGGTACGACTTTTATAAAAAATTGGTGATGGACGGTTTTTGATCGAATCGAAATCATGTATTTCGAAATCAATTCAGAGGGTCGTCCGGGGAGACCAGGGCCCATTTCTTTAATTTTCAACGGCTCGCACGATTTTAATAAAAATTGATAGAAGAGCATTTTCGATCACCAAAAACTGATTTTGATGGGATCTTATATCAGAAAAATTCATATTTCATCCGGTGGGGGTTGGAAGCTTGGAGCCTTCTTTTAACATTTTATGTGTCGGGACAAGGTTTTCGAATGCATGGAACCGCATTATTCACTATGTTGCACGGCACCATGTTGCACCGTGTCGCATGATCTTGCACCATGTTGCCTGATGTTGTACCATGTTACCTCATGTTGCATTATGTTGAATTGTGAGATCTTGCATCTTGTTTGGCCATTTTGCACCATGTTGCGTGATGTTGCACTATGTTGCTTGACGTTGCATCTTGTTGTTGGATGTTGTGCAATGTGGAACATAGTGGGTATGGGTAATGTTGGCTTAGCTTCTTTTAGCATTTTATTTGGCTTGAACGATTTTGATAAAATGTGGCAGAACAGAATTATCGAATGCAAGGGAATGAATGCAATGAGTTCTGAGTTGGAATATTTATTTAGGAGTTTCTAGCCTGGTTGCGTCATGTTGCACCTAATTGCACCATGTTGCACAATGTTGCACCATTGTGATATTCCGTCATGTTGCTTAATGTTGCATCATGTTGTAGAATGTTCACCATGTTGTTTGAGGTTGAATCATGTTGTGGGATGTTCCTAGATATTGCGTCATCTAGCGTCGTGTTGTGCCGTATGTTTTTTATTAATTAGGTGTCTGGCATTAAATTTCATCATATTGCAGTATATTGTTCCTTAATATGGTTGCGTTGCGTTACGTGACATTAGATTAGAAAAGGCTGCTTGAAATGAGTAACAATATTGTATTGTGCCATTCGCTATCTAATCAATTTGACCTTGATAATTTTTCCACATTTTGTTCAGCATCAAAAGATTTTGATGTCGTCTGGTGCAAAGTTTCTAATTTCGGAAAAATTGATTTATGAGGTTCTCCGGTAGTGGCCAGAAATTATTTTTTATTACGATGTGGATTACGATGTGTCCTAATTTTGGAAAAACTCGAAAGAGGATATTTTCAATTGTTAGGAAATGATTGGCCTGGATGGATCATGGTTTTCAGAAATTTGTACATAAATGAGCAAAACTGCGAAAAATGAGCTTCCAGGTCCAATATGTAAGTTGATACATATAAAAGGTTACTGAATATTTATTTCTTACGAGACAAGGCGCAGAGTGTCACAATACACTCATATTACTTAAATTAAACAAAATCCGGCCAACTGCCAGTTTCAATTAATGAATCCCAGAATAAAAAAACAGCAATCCACTCAATATTGAAAAATAAAAAACGATAAATCGATAAACGGTATAGAAAATATTCAAATAACATAAAAAATAATCTGTACTGGTTTAATGGCATAAGTTTTTTTATTAAAAACCGGTTTGAAAAGTCTTCATTTCAAAAATACACTGATAATAAATAAACTACGCGAGAAATCGAACCAACTGCATCCCAAGTATACCAAAAACTGTGTTCAACTTGAAACCGCTTCTATTTATTATTTAAATTTTTGAATGGGAAGTCTTTTCAATGCACAAGACCAACAGATATTAATGAAACGGGACATTTGATAGATGACGCACAAGAAGACAAAATCAAGAAATTAAAACACTTAATTTTTTCGAAGTACAGCTAAACCTTTCGCATCAATGCCGTATCAATATTTATCGATCTATTGCCAAAGGCCTTAAAATGTTGATGAGACTAGAAAACAGTGACAAATTGATTGATTAGGAGTGCACGACGAAGCTGGCTAGGCAAAATCTTCCGAAAGACAAGGATCGATCGTTCAACACTTTTTACATGTAACAAAACCGAGGGTTAGCCTTTGCTTATACAGCGAAGACTATCTTAGTTTCATAATTGACACTATCTACTTTGCACTATTTGTGGTATTGGTCCCACGGCTATGTAGTGTAGAGGGGAATATCGTGGGTGATGAAGTGTATAGGATACCAGCCAATACTTAACTTTCTATTACCGAATAGTCAAACTGCGCGGTTTGTAGAGATGGCAAATTTTTTGTGAAATAATTGTTTTTAATTAAAACTCGTCATTTCCGGTAAAATTTAAATATAATCTGAACTAATTTTCATTACATTTCCCAAATGTTGTAAAAAACGAAAAAGCTGCTACGGAAGCTGTCAAAATTCACTGACTTCGCCCAATTTATGAAAAAGCTTAAGTATGAAGTTAAATCCCGTTCAACTTATCCGTATGGACTGTATAGGGACAAAATTTTTGTCACTTTCTGTGATAAAATGAAAAGCTCATATGGAAGATGACGATTCCGGTGAACCGATTTCGGCCAAAGTTTTACTGGGATCTCCAAATTTGTGGAAAAAGCATTGAGATATTATTTAATCCCGATCAATCAGTTCATCTGGGCTGCAAAGGGGCGGGATTTTTCTTGAAAACGTTTTTTGTCTAAAATCCCTTAAATGCAGTACTTTTCAAAATATTTACAAAAAACGTAAAAACTGCTATGGAAGCTGCCTGTAAAAAGGCACTCAACTGTAGTCAATTATGTGAGGCATGACCTGGTGAATTTGGATTATATAACACTCCTGTTGTGCTTTTGCAAGCTTTTAAAGGCGATTCTCTCTTCTAGGGAGGATTGGAAGAGTGGTTTCTTCGTGGAGGCTGCCTGAGGCCCTGATTACTGCTGTGTGTACCAGGCTGAAGTTATAGCGATTGAATAGTTCATGAACTTGAAGCATAATGTAATATCGTTGACTGATACCACCATGTAGGTTGACCATCGGGCGGCCATTCTTTCACTGGAGTCAGTTTCTCTGACATCAAGGGTGGCGTTGGATTGTCACACATGCAAAAAAAAAAAATACCACCCGACTTTTTTTTAATTGAAAGTCCGTCCGTCTGTACTTAAATTTAAAACTCGAATGTAAAAAACTATATGATTTTAGTTTATATTGTACCGTATTAACACGGATTATCTAAACAGGGTGGTCCAAAAGTCTGGAAACGGTGAATATATTTCTCGCACGGGTGGAAAATCGGAATTCTGATACTGGAGTCTTAAGTAATTTCACCCGAGGAATCGAATGGGCCCATCAGATTTTGGGCCCGATGGGCCGATTTGGGGATTTATACGAGATATCCCCCGATGGGGATTTATACGAGATATGAGGCCCAACTATGAAGTTTCAAATGCAAACCCATCTTTTTTATTACAGATTCGGATTCAGCGGGAAATTTTACATCCGAATTGGTTAAAACCAAACATTTTTCGCCCATTTTTGGACAAATTATTTTGTGTTTGATAATCATAGTTACCTCCTGGGGCCGAATTTTGATCAAAAAATGTAAATAAAAATTATGAGAATTGCAGTTGTTTTACTTACCCACTAGACCAAAAACATTAAATCGTTTAATACAACCAGCGGAAAAATTCAATATTTACGTCTAGTACGTATGTGATGTACGTATGTGTGCGATAATTGTTTCATAAGTTTTTTCTTCGAGCTAAATATGCCCTTAACTACCAGTCAGAGAATAGAGATCTTGATAATGCGGTGACAAACAGAAGTCATATGTGAGTGCTGCGAATTTGTTTAACAACACCCATTCTGAAGTGCCACCGATTTCAAAATTAACGGTGAAAAAACGGTTGACCGGTTTGCGGTAACTAGGTCTGTAGCAGACTTGCCGAGAACGGGCCGGGGTAAAAGTGCAACTAATGAGGAGAAATCCTTGGAGGTTCTTCTCAGTGTCATCGAGGATCCTCATGTGAGCCAAAGAAGGTTGTCCCAAAGTGTTGGGGTGAGTAAATCATCCGTCCAAAGAATCTTAAAAACGAATGGTTGGCATCCCTATAAAATCTGCTTAGTGCAGGAGCTCACCCCAGAAGACTTTGATCGTCGTCTGGAATATTGCGATGTATAATGATGGAGAGATATCTTGCTGATAATTTCACCTTTTTTGGACGTGTTTCTCGGATGAGGCGGGATTCAGTTTGAATGGGGAGGTTAATCGCAACAATATGAGATATTGGGCCGATGAAAATCCTCACTGGATGCGAGATACACACCCGCAATGGCAGGATAAAATCAATGTTTGGGGTGGTATTTTGAATAACCAAATAATTGGGCCGTTTTTTCTACATGAAAATTTCACTCACGCCCGTTACTTTGAGATGCTAGAACGGGATATCATTCCAACAATTCGTGCTGTTGTTGGAGATCAATTGGAGAACGTGTGGTATCAACAAGATGGAGCACCTGCGCATTTTGCATTACGCGTTAGGCAGCTTCTCAATGTTATATTTCCTGGGCGCTGGAGTAGAACGACCTCACCCCTTTAGATTTTTTTATTGGGGCTATTTGAAAAATAGAGTCTACGAAACCAAGCCTGCGAATATCGAAGAACTCCAGAGAAGGATAGTGGAAGTGTCAGCTACGATAACTCGGAGATGTTGGGAGGAGTGAATGAGGAAATCTACCAACGACTCGCGTACTGCACTGCAGTGGATGGATACCAATTTGAACACCTTATAAAATAGTCATGTCCAGTACCGTGACAAGTTATAAATAAAGTAAAATCCGCTATAAAATGTAGATTGTTATTTGAATTCCCAGGGCTGAGCCCTTTGCCTGCCCTATGGGCCTATGAGTGTCAAATGGTTTATTAAGGTCAGAATAAAACATATCCCATCACATTTCAATTGAGCCCTGTAACAGCGATAATCTCCAGTATCAGAATATCGACATGTGCCCCCTGGTCTGAATGATTCAGACGCCGCCGGATTTTTTAACAAAAAACATTGTATAGGACCCAAAAATGAACGAAAAAATGTTTGGTTTTAACCAATACGTATGTAAAAATTTTCGCTGAATCCGAATCTGCAATAAAAAAGATGGGTCTGCATTTGAAATTTCAAAGTTGGGCCTCATATCTCGTATAAGGCCCCATCGAACCCAAAATCTGATGGGCCCATTCAATTCCTCGGGTGAAATTACTATAGACCCCAGTATCAGAATTCCGATTTTCCACCCGTGCGCGAAATAAATTCACCGTTTCCAGACTTTTGAACCACCCTTTATACCAATTTCACTGCCTTTTATATAACTCAAAAACTGACTACCCAAATTTTTTTTATGAACATCAAAAAAATATGACATAACTCAAAAAAAATTCTCTCACCAACCAAAAATGTAGAAGAGAATATTTTCTTTTCTTGGTGTTTGTTCGTGTTTTTGGCTTTGTTTTTTTTCGTGCGAGTCACTCGCACACTCTCTCCCACCGCGTATCAAATGCGCACACAAAAAGAAGAACACGCAAAAAAAAATATTCATCTACACCTCTCCCGTCGCTCACAATCATGTGCATTGGTCTCGCTCTCAAAATCATTCGACGTTTATGTAATCCAGGGGTGGGATGTTGTAACATCACTTTTTTCGATACTATCGAAATTTACATCTCTTTCATCACAAATTAAATTTATCGTTTTTTCATTTTTCATTTACATTGCTTCTATTGCGATCTCTACCTATTCGAATAAAACATTATGTCGTTCTACTCTTATAGTATCACCTACTTATTTTAAGAGTGATACTTTATCGAAAAACAAAAAAGAGATAAACAGCAAATTTATTCTAGTAGTGTGCGATCACAATAAAGAAAGCAAAATTGAAAAGTGAAACGACTAACAATTTTGTTTTAGGAAAAAGAGATATAATATTCGATAAATATCGAAAAAAGTGAAGTTACAACAACCCACCCTTGAATATTATTACCCAATTAAAACAGAACATTAATGCCAAATTCACAAAAAATGTAATACCAATGACATAACACAGATGGCAATGCCATCAGTAAAATGAATTTTTCAAACAATCAAAGAGAAATTAAAAACCTCAAAACGAAACAGTAAAAAAATTAATGTTATGACCAGGGAGTCGTAACAAAGGGTATAAATATTTATTTGCCAAATCCAAGGTTGTCCTCCGGAGAACTGTAATATGTAAGGCTACACGAGCAAAGATCATCTATGTAGTTCGAAATGTTTTGAAGATCTCTAGGTGTTAAATACTTCGTACGTTTAATGTATCCAAATATATAGCATTATCCATCTTAAGAATCCGAAAAACCCAATACAAAGTCTTTAACTTTATGTGTTTTGTTAGCTAAATTTACTTATTGTGTATGTCGGATATATTATTGATATATCTTAAAACATCCTGTGTGTCCTTAAATATACAATGTCTGCTTAGCCACCCCTTTCTGGAAAACAAGCACCGATGTGAAACAAGTTTTAATAACCTTGACGATAAACCGAACACATTAACTGATTAATTTGGGAAGTCCCAGAAAACTCGGCGAGCGCCACATGAATGATAAACTTTAAACCCGTTACATTTTCTTATGCCGGAACACCCTGCATTTATATGAATAATTCGTATTGTGTTCACAACAATTTGGGGCCATGTAATTTAAGCGCGAAAAATTTTTTTTTAACCATATTTCAGAAACCCAAAAAGTTATATGTTTTGAAGATAATATCGTATACTCGTTAAGCAATAAAGTTTTTTATTGGCAATCTGGTCGAGAGCAAAACTTAAGAATTCGTACGAAATATATGGTACCGTACTTTATCATATTTGCTAACAACTCTGCCGGCTTGATACCAGAATTATACAAAATGTTTTTGATTTTCTATTTCATCTGCTATCCGCTGTTGTGAATATTCAAGATCATAAATAATCGGAAAATAACCCACACACACACACTCATGATAAATATACACCGCAGCAAAAGTTTTGGGAAAATAATAATTTATGAAAATCAATCAAAGATGTATGTGCGAGATGCTATTGTTGGGTGCTGCTAGCTACTTACACATACAACAACAACAACAAAAAACTAGGGATAGATAATTTTGATATGAAATTTAAATAAATTATTTTCGTTTTGAGTGCGGAAAATCAATAATAATGGGAGAAAATATTTTTTTCGTGATTTAATAAAGATTGATTGAGCACACAGATTGTGAATTTTGTATATGTATATGTATTGTGTTGGATATATAGTTATGTAAGTATGTATAAATATTTTATTGCCCGCGGCGTATTTTTGCCATGAATATAGATGAATTCGGTTTTATTTATTTTGGATGGTGGCTTTGCATTTAAATCGTCAGGTCTTGCACAAATAAAACGGTTGGAACGGTTGGATAATGTAAACCCTAAAAATATAAGTTAGCCAACGCGAATAATAAATAACAAAATAATAATAAAAAATTATGTAAAATAAGTTTCTTTTTTTTGTATTAGGCTGAGCACATAAATTTAACATAAAAAAACTAAAAGATTCTAAATTAAATTTGCAACAATACTTTTCCGAAATCTAATGTCTAAAATTTAAGCGGAAATGACGTTTAAAAACTGTTTTTCAACAAAAATTTGGCCCACGGAAACGGAAATTTGGAAACGGAAAAGTCCGTATGAAACTTCCACTTCCCGTAGACCGATTTCGGTCAAAAATCACTGAGAAAGTGGTAATGAATTGGGAGTTCTCAGTGATTTTTCTGAAAAGTAGTGTTGGAAATTATTGCAAAAAAATCGAAGAATCTTTAAGAGATTAGTCGTTTTTCTCGTACAGTATATACAATTCAAAGTATTTGCAAGACAACAAAAAACTCTTACGGAGGCCGCCACTTCCGTTGGGCCACTTTCAGCCAAAAATCATTAGGATTTCCCAATTTATGAGAAAAGCTTAAGTAGGAAGTTTCTATAGGGAACAAACGGACATTTAGTGAGCACGGTACACTCTACGCACATACATACTGTTAAAGTTAGCCGACTCGCTCCAACTGGAAACTGTCGTTAATGCAGATTCAACTGCAAGATTAAAACATATCAGAAGAAAAATGTCGATAATGCAGAGTTGGAACGATTAAAAATTGTCGGTCGAAAAATGAGGATAATACAGAACAAGGTATAATAACAAAAATGTATTACCCGAAAATGTCGATAATGTAGAGTCAAACCACTTTATCACATGGCTAAGTCGGTAAGACACGTTCATGCACATAATCCGTCGAAAATGTCGATAATGCAGAGTTGGTGTTAATCAGTAGTTGCATTTTAAATCAAAACTGTTTATGTCGATTCATTAACGTATATTACTCAAAATTAAACTTTTATATTAAATGCATTCAAACTATAACAAAAACTATTTTATTACTTAGAAAACTCAATGGCACAAATCAAGCAAAACTTCAAAATTGCAGGTCAATTTCCATGTGAAGAGGCCGGGAAAACTCGATTGAATATATCGCACACACAAAATTTGAAAATTTCTAAAAATTGACCGTTTAGTGTCGCGGCTGGAAACAAATTCAAATGATGACATTTAGTTAGGCCTGTCATTTGAATCTATATCCAGCTATGACACTTTAAACGGTCAATTTGTAGACATTTCCGTATTTTGTGTGTGCGATACATTCAACCGAGTTTTCTCGAACTCTCCACATGAAAATTGACCTGACATGTGTAAATGATATTTATTAGACGAAGTGCCATTTAAAATATTCTCCAGACATGTTACTATAGATGCATTTCACGCCTTACCTCCCCAAACATCTAATACGGCACTTAGAAAAATTTTGTTTGGTTTATTAGTTTTAATTGTTTCGAATGAAAATTTCTTAATTTAAATTTTTCAGTTGGTTTTTATGAATAACAAAATAAAAATTCCTAATATAAATTATTACATTCGGGCAGATAAATTCGTATCGGCATTTTTCGGCTGGGATATTACTGGCAAAAATCGGCTGTCATTTTCGTTTGATTAGTTTGAATCGACATTATCGACATTTTTCAGCTAGAGTCGGCGAACTTTAATAGGGTCGCACATATGCACATACACACGGAATTTTTAAAACTCTTTTTTTTAATTCGGCGATATACCGAAGGTTAAATCTGCAAAGGTCAACATAGTTCATCACTTACTGAAATTGTGGGCCTATATGTTGTGGCCAACACCCGACGATTTTTGAGGTGAAAATACATAAACCTTGAATACACAACTTTTCTGATAAACTGGAAGATTTTCGGCTGAAATCGCTCCAGTGCAAGTGACAGATTCGTGCTTTTAATAATATTTTGAAAAAAATATAATTTACGAAAAAAACGATTAAGAAATAAAAAATTATAAAGAAGAAGTTCAGAGTTCAGTTATCTAACATTTCAGCGAAAATGAGTTTTTTTTTGGCAAGAACTGATTTTTAACAAAAATTCGGTCCTGTACAACCCCTAATTTTCTAGAGTCTATGTGAATTTACTTACCGAGAACATTGCGAAAATTGGTGGAAATCTGTGTACTGGAAGTGGCAAATGTTTGCAATGATATTGTAAAGTTTAGTATCTACAAAAATGGACGAGGTAAAAGATTTAGTAAATTTAAAACCACAGTGTTAACCACAATATATTATAGATCTCAAATTCTTTTATCAAAAATTGTCATTTCTGCTTAAATTTTGAAAACTTATCTATGTTGCAAATTATTACAAAATAAAATTTTTAATTTTTTAATTTTTGGCCGTTTTTCTCATAAAAGACTTTCCTTTCAAAATATTTGCAAAAAAAATTGTTCAAACACGGTAACCCTACAAGGTAGTAGGATACTATATTAAGGACTAGGTACCACACATTACTAATAACCGCTGAAAGCCTGGATGCCTGGAAATTTTTGAGCTACAGCGAATTATTACTGAGTTGAAACATAACGAGCCCTGGTCGCAAATCATTCTGCATCATTTGGGGAATTATACAGCTGCCACCACAGAGGGACCAGCTCGTGGGAGGCATATCCATCAATGATAAAATCTATGATTCAGGTCTGCTTCTGCTAAGCAAAGGATAAAAACTGTTTCAATGGCAATCTCCAAGTTTTTTTTTTTTGATATTCTCTTATTCGACCGAACATTGAATTTTGAATATCGAACGAACAATTATATTTATCTGGATTTTCACATAACATCAAAAGAGTCTCCGAGATAGCAATCACGTCTCCCACATTAAAATTTTTGTTTAGAAGTTCAATTAAATGAAGGCCTTTTTTTGTTGCATTTTATATAGATGCGTTGTCCGCATGTAATCAGATAAGCCCAACTATGTAAGTAGTCTGCTGCCTCAATAAACAAAAACTACACAGAAAATTCCAGGAGAGCCGCAACAAACCCTTTATCATGCATAACAGACCTGGAAGTTTTTCTGCAGAAACAACTAAAACACAACTCGTGAAAACCATACAATGAACCCCACCCGCTATGACGAGGTGGTTTTGAATTGGCCAAGTGGAGATCAAATCATTTGAAGATTATGGAAGGTGAAATGACAGCGAAAGTTGTAGAAATGCAAAGCAACACCAGCATACTGGGTGGATGAACTATTGTTGTTGTCTATACAGCAGGTATGGAGAGATTATTACAAGAAATTAAAATTGATTAACGGGTTAAGTATACCAAGATGGTTAAAAACATCCGAATTATTAAAATCGATTTATGTACGGGTATGTATTGAAAGACAGTGGAGTGCAAGGTTGTTATGTGCCAGGAGTAGGGTGATCCTGAAGATGGTTACCATACCTAGATTGGAGCTATGTATGTGCAGTTGAGCTCTGAGAGGTACAACAACGGATCAGTTTCGATATATTAAAACTGGTCATAATCCAGCAGATTTGATATCTCGTGGAGTAAGGACCGAAGACCTGCTTAGCATTAAGATGTGGTGGGAACGTCCAGAGTTGTTAAGGGAGTGTGTTGAGGATTGGCCTGTATGGTATCCCAAATTGTCCAATAAAAGAATTGTTCTCCAAATTACAGCAGAGTGTTAAGAATCACCAGTACGGTTTGTTGACCGTAGCAACAAAAAATAAACAAGAAATAGATTTAATGGACAAAATATCGTCATATGAATGCGTGTGTCGTATTACGGCATATGTGATTCGATTTTGTAAATTGTGTTTTGAGTCAGTTAGGAGACGGAGAATTAATAGTGGTGGGAAGAGCGCGAATAGTCTGTTGGGCGGTCATGAATGCGTTGAATTATTGGTTGATTGTTTCACAAAAACAATCATTTCCGGTAGAATATGAAGCGGTGCTTCGAGGTAAAATGTTGTCACGATCCAATTGACTTTGGATGTTGACACCGCGGATGGACGGTGGGAAATTAATAATTTTGGAAGACCAATAATTTTGGATCATAAAAGCGTATTGGCCCGGAAGACAGCAGAGAAAGCTCACGTGGATTTGTGGCATTGGCAGATTTGCCAAAGTATCGAATAAACCTTGCACCAGCATTTTTCGAATGTGGCGTTATGATTACACTGGTCCAATACAGTTCCAAGCAAAGTCGTAACGTAACAGTGAAGGGTTACATTGCAGTGTTCGTTTGCATGGTTTACAAAGCTGTTCATTTAGAGTTAGTTGGAGGATTAGATGCCAAGTCATTTACAGCTTCATTGACTCGATTTATAAATTTACGAGCCGGATCGGTTCATCATTGATAATGGAAGTAATTTCATTAGAGCTGATCGGATTCTTCGTGAAGCGGTCGAGTTATGGAAAGACTCGACGGTAATGGGGTATCTCCAGGCCTATTCTATCCAGTGGCACTAGAATGCACCAAATGCCCCGCATAAGGGTGGTCTATGGGAGGCAGCCGTTAAATCGGTTAAGCATCGTTTGAGAAGGGTAGGTGGATCGCAGTTGTATTCATTTGAGGAATTGGCTACGTTATTGGGGAAGATTGCGGCATGTTTGAATTCGAGACCATTGCCACCAATATGTAATGATCCAACGGATTTATCGACATTAACACAGGGTCATTTTCTGACTGGGCAACCGGTTATTACACCCTATGAAACATTACTAGCGGAAATACCACTGTACCGGTTGTCTGTTTGGCAGAAATTACAAAAATCACAACAAGAATTCTGGGCGAGATGGTCGCAAGAATTTATCACCGAACAGCAACGTCGTAATAAATGGGCCAATGAAAAGAGATCGGTGAAAATTGGAGATATGGTGTTTGTTAAAAATTGTTGAGGTATTTCCCGGACAAGATGGAAAAGTAAGAACGTGCAAAGTGAGGACAGAAAAGAGCGAATTAGTACGCTCAATCACCCAATTTTGTTTGTTGCCAATGACGAGGTCGCCACATCTGATACTGGTTTTCCTTAGGGATTGTTAAAATAAGTTGTTCCTGAGGTTTTTCCAGTATCCTTAGAGCAAATGCTGGATGATAATTGTGAATATTTGTATTAAGCCAAGTGGTATGAACAATACTTACAACTTTGAAGGAGGGGAATATTGAGGTTTGTTGCGTACCTCAAGGCGCCAGGATGTTACAGCTACCGTAATGGATATCAACGGAACGCGTTATTTTACTTGTTGTAAATTATATAGTTAATAATTTACAATAAGCATGCGAGCCGGAATAAATGAAAAATGTAATTATTTGTTTTTATTATAAAAAAAATCATGTACTGAACGAAAGAAAACAGAAGGAAAAATATAAAAAATTTTCTTTGAAGAAAAGAGCTTTTATTTCAGTATAGAGGACAAACAGTACAGGGATCAAATTTTTACTAAATAAAACAATTTCTAGTCAAAAATCCTCGTTTGCGCTGAAATTTTGAAAAATTGAATTGGATTTGTATTGTTGCAAAACCAATTTTGAATCTTTTACTTTATTATCGTTTTTCTAGTAAATGGTATATTTTTCAAAATACATGCAAAAAAGTGAAAATGTTCCTATGGAAGCTGTCTCTTCCGGTAGGACGGTTTCGGCCAAAATTTACTGAGATCTCGTAATTTGTGAAATAGCATGGGATGAAACTCCATAGTTAAGCTTTTTCCATAAATTGAGAGGGTAAGTTATTTATGGCCGGAACCGGTCTATTGGAAGTGGCAGCTTCCATATGAGCTTTTTCGAATTTTGCAAATATTTTGAGAAGTATAGAACGTTTACGAAAAAACGATCGTAAACAAAAAGTACATTAAATTGGAAACAAAGTTTTGTTTTAAAAAGCTATGCATGTGTTTTTTAATTTATTGGTGGATCCTTCCGAAGTTTGGTGAAAATCTGCGTACTAAAACTAGTAGCTCTCAATGGAGCTTTTTCCATTTTTGCAATGATGTTAAAAAATTTAGCATCTAAAAGAAACGTTTTCAACAACCTTGTTGGTTTTCTGAAATTTAAGCAGGAATAATAACTTTTGGTTATACAAAACAATTTCACCGTTAGGTTAGTTTTTCGTTTTAGGAATGACACATTTTTATTAATCACTTGTTTTTTGTTTCGCAGAATATATTATTCTGCGAAACAAAAAACAAGTGATTAATAAAAATGTGTTTATTAAGTATAAGTGTGTTTCGCCAAGTGCCTACGGCAAATAGCGTAAAAAGTATTGACAGTAGTTTAAAAACTCCACCCAGAGTAATCTTTAACTATTTCAATAAATTCATTAGTGAATTTTACAGTAAGCATTAGTTGAAATATTGAGGACTAGTAACTGCCTTACTAGATACTCGCCTCCCGTAAAAATAACGACTAGTGTTGGGGCAAAGGCACAAATTTCGCTTGCTGTTACTTCTGCGGTGCCGCCCTCGCTAGTTTTCCCAAGATGTCTGTCGCTGATTCAATACTTATAATACAAGTTGTTGAATGATTTTTTAATAAGACACTAAATTAAATTCATTCATTAATAAATCTTGTTTTTTATTTATAATTTTATATATTCAAATATTTAATGTTAATTCTATGACACTTGTAATCTCGTAAATCTTGTAAATCTAATAAAAAACTCAACTATTTTTGCCCGGGAAAACAACATTCCCAAACCAGTTCTTGGTTGACACTGACAGCCACTGAACAAAACTTGCGAATGACATGAATGGATGAGTTAAACGATATATTATCTTTCTTGATGACAACGATATCTCCTATTTTAACATTTGTTTTCGTTTGGTGCCATTTTACTCACTGCTGCAAAGAGGTTAAGTACTCCAGATGCCATCGTTTGTGAAATTGTAGTTTGATTCGTTTTACAAGTTGCCATCGTTTATTGAAATTTGAGTGTATTACCGAAACGTTGTCCTCTGGAATCTTTGCATTTGAATTACGATCAAGAAGTGTGATGGTGTTAGAAAGTCTAAATCATCAGAAGAAAACACGCACAACCACCGCCTTATGTATAGCTTCAACTTCCACTAACAGCGTTGTCATTTCCTCCATGGTGAGTATATTTTCTCCAATGGTTCTCTTCAGATGAAATTTCATTGATTGAATTGCACGTTCCCACAGTCCACCAAAGCTAGGAGCGCTTGGAGGATTAAAATGCTACGTAATATAGTTACATGAAAAGAAATTAACACAATTATTAGATTGCTTAATTAACTTGGTAAAGCTTTCGGTGAGAAGTTTGTCGGTACCCACAAAATTGGTGCCATTATCCGAAAAAATGTCAGTGCATAATCCCCTAAATCATGCAAAGACTTGCATGTTTTTGTCCGTGCCTCTTAGTTAGATGTATTGATATTGGCCCTGCGAAGTCAACTCCAACCTTAAGGAACGATCTAATAAATTCAGCCTTTGCTGCTGGTAGATCTGCCATGATTTGAGTTTTCGTTTTAGCCTTTACTTTACTGCATACGACACACTTGAAAATGATTTTACGAGTTACTCTTTGACTCCCAGTAACCAAAATTCTTTCCTCAAATTTGCTAACAATAATGAAGCACCAGCATGTTTGCAGTCCCGATGCGAATCCTTCAACAATTTGATTTCTGCACTGAAATAATTTTTTTGAATCGTCTTTAGAACCACATTTCTTGCTTTGAACACTTCATCTCGGCTGAATATGTTTCCATATACCCTGGTCTGTTTTGGTGTACGGCAATTGTTGGCAAACCTGTGAACGTTAGCAATTATTCGTATTAGTTCCGCTACTCCTTCAATTAGATTTAGATCTTTGGTTATATTTATATTGAAGATTTGATGACGTAATTTTTCGGACGATGGTTCTTATCCCAACTTAACCAATTAGACCCCTTCCATGAAAGATCAAACTCCTTTAATATTTTTGGACACAAACCATGAGAAATCTGCCGGATTGTCAACCGTACGAACATATCGCCGCTTATAGCTAGTTAGAAATTCAATAATCTTTGACGTTCTATTAGCAACAAACGTTTTTCAGCGTCGTGGAAGTGAAGAAAGCCAATCCAGTACAATCTTATAGAGTCAGTCCATGCAGCAATATGATTAATGTGAAGTGAGGAATTTTCCACAATGAGCTTAATCAGTTTGGTAAGTAACAATGCGCCACATAATTCTAACCGAGGAATAGAAATCTGTTTTATTCTTGATACCTTGGTCTTGCTACCGATTAAATTTACAACGACTTGGCCATTACGAGTATTCATCTTAATTCTAAAGTAGACGACGGCAGCATAGGCTCGTTCACTAGCATCGCTGAAACCATGTAGTTCAATGGTATCAATATTGGTACTTCCTATGAATCGATCGATATGCTAATTTCCGATACTGCTACTAAATTTTGATAAATTGTTCTCCAACGAGTTAGTAGATCATTCTTCAACGGTTCATCCCAGTCTATAGACTTTATAATAGAAATCTATAGAAGTTATAATTTAGAAATCTAAAGATGTTGAATAAATTTTTTTAACTGAAGAACAACAGGTGCGAGGGGGCCCAACGGATCAAATATTCGGCTTGCATTAGACAAGAACTTCCGTTTTGTGATTGCTTTGTCTTCGTTTATTCACATGAAAGTAAAATTTATCTTCTGATGGGCTCCAATTTAATCCCAACACCTTCGTAATGTCTGTTTTGTTGGTGATTTGAACATCAGTCATTTGTAATTTCTCACTCAGCTCCGCCGAGTTGGATACCCACTTTCTCAACATCAACCCCCTTTCCTTTAATGCAGCATCAATTCCTTGCTTTAACTTCATAGCTGCTTCTACAGTTTCGGAGCCAGTCAGCAAATCATCAACATAAAAATTATTAGTTATAAGGTTTGCAACATCTAGAATTTTATTTAAATAATGCAGGCCGACATCTTGGAGAACCCGGTCGCCAAAAATGGAGATGATGATGTCCCATATGTTACTGTTAACAACTTGTAATGACGAATTGGTTCCGAAGGATGATTTTTCCACACAATACGCTGGTAATTTGAATCGTCACTGTTTACCCAGACCTGCCGGTACATTTTCTTCACATGAGCTGCAAACACTACGGCATGTTCTCGAAATCGTAATAAAATTTGGGTTAGTGATGATTGTATCGTAGGACCAACAGCCAAACAATTGTTTAATGACATTCTGTTCTCGGCTCCTCCAATCCCAGTTTTCGAAGACGGATCAAAAACAACACCGGGTACTGGACCGGGTTGTTGTGGTACTGGACTGCTTCCATACTCCGTGATGTGGAAACTTCAAAGTTGTTCCTCTATCTGCTTGGTGTGGCGTAATTGTTCATATTGGTTCATGAAATCCTTGTACTCCTTATAGAACTCACTGTCTCTTTGAAATCTTCGTTCCATTGTATGCAGCCAACGAATTGCAATTGGCAATGCGAAGGGCAATCTCACTATGTATTTTCCATCTTCTACGTACTTTGTGTTTTCCTTAAAATGATTCTCACAAAATTATTCTTCGTTTGTTAAATTTCCTTTCGACTCAATTTCCTCCACCTCACAAAATCTTCGTAATGTTTTATCGATGTTTTCTGCAGCTTCATCTGATATTCTGGACCAATAAGCTTAAACATTACCAATTTGGCCCAGTTTTGATATTTGACCTGCCACGACCGATTTTGTTTAGCATAAAATACTCAATACTCAAATACTCTTCAACCTCGCTTCGATCTATAGTGTATGCCGGTAGATTTGCCGTTATCCTTGTCAGAACCAGTACCTCCAGATTAATATGCGGTTGTACATTATCTCTTGTGTGTAATTGGATATTCGCTATTCCCCTAGTAGTTTCCGCTGCAAAGTTTCCCAATCCAGACACGGAAATGTAGGCATGATTCGCTATTAAACGAAGCCTGGGAACCTGATTATATGAGTACCCGACATGGGAAGGTTTATAAAGTGTCTGAATCACTGGTTTTGACTTCTTCATTATTTACGGTTGAGTGATTTTGTATTCGGTTTTCTGTTGCATAGACAGCATCTTCGTTTTAATTTGCATCTGAAAACACCATGATCACCACTTAAACAATTGAAACTGCGATTGCAATCCTTTGTCCCTTTTTCTTCTAGCTCCATAGCATTAAATTTTGGACACAGTTAAGTAATGTGTTCTCCATCGTTACATACACCGCAGCTCAGGCTATTTGAAATTACATGACTTTTGACGTGTTGCTTTTTAGTGGAGAATGTTCGTCTAGACGAACCTTTCAACGATTCCAAAGTATCCCCTCAGCGTAATAAGAAGGCAAATAATTCCTCGATCGTTGGAAAATCCTTTTCTGCTGTTTATTGTACCCATAGCGCCTTACTTTCGTCATCTAATTTGTTTACTAATATATATATATATATATATATATATTAGCCATGGATCCTTTGAATTAATTCGGTCTCACTGCCGTCAATCCTCGTAACAACTTGTCTGATGTATCAAGTAGCCTTTTCATATTGACGCTGCGGTTGCTGTGTTGATTGTCGGCTGCTCTATAAATGTTCGAATGAAAGAGGTAATCGTATGCTTCTTTCTATAAAAGCGTTGTCTAAGCTTCTTGAGTGCTTCGACGTAGTTCGCCTCGGTAATGGACAGATGTCTACTAGAAGCTTCTTTTCTAAGTAACCTCTTCAAGTACTGGGATTTTTTAACTGGCGATAATGAAGTTTAATCGTGTAAAGCAGTAGAGACCAAATTGTAGAATGATTGCCTCTCCTTATAATCTCCAGCAAATGGTAGAATGTTTAATTTTGGTAGACGGTAATCAAAGCTTTCACTAACCTTTCCAGCATTTAAGCCTATTTTTCGCATTAACACTGACAATTCCGATACCGCTTTATAGTAATTTTCTTCGTATGCCATATCGGGCTCTTGATTTTGATCCAGTTCAAAAATTTGGTTTTCGATCGAAGTGAACTCATCCATCAACTTTTCTGCACGCCATCTTTGCTCTACATTCTTCTAGAGTAATTTCGCCAGGAGTCTTCTTGAGGTTGTTTATGATGAATGTTATAGCTTTCCTTTATTCACTGATCTTTGTTTTTTAAGCGCATTTAGTTAAGCCATTTTGAATAATTACGAATAACACTCAGCACTATTTGATCTGGCAATTAGTTTATATTTCGCGCACAACACTATAACCACTTATCACTGTGTCTATTTTGAAAGTATTTCAAAGTTTGTATAAATGGCGTACCGGAATTGATTAAATGTTTAATAGATCGATTATATAAAATGGCGTGAGTGGAAAACTTTTCACTTGCACATGATTCAACAATTTATTTACAATAATTTGAACTACTAATTTGTAATAGCCAACAAATTATGAAATTCACTAATCGTTCTATAACTTTTGTTACACTTAATTCACAGTTATCGATAATTGTCTTTTAAGATGTGCTATCTTACATACGTATATTGCGCACAATAAAATTTTAATTTAATTCTTACAATAATTTAATTTTGTATATTAATATTTTATAATTTGTAGATATAATAAAGTATACTTAGCCTATCCTGCTCGAAGGACCATTTGTTGGGGCAAAGGCTGCTCGTCACAAACCCCGATTGCTTTTACTTCTGCGGTGCCGCTTTCGCTGGTTTTCCCAAGATGTCTGTCGCTGATTCAATACTTATAATACAAGCTGTTGAATGAATTTTTAATAAAACACTAAATTAAATTCATTCGTTAATAAATCTTGTTTTTTATTTATAATTTTATATATTCAAATATTTAATGTTAATTCTATGACACTTGTTTTTAATCTACTTAAATCTAATAAAAAAAAACTCAACTATTTTTGCACGGGAAAACAACTTTCCCAAACCAGTTCTTGGTTGAAAGACACTGAACAAAACTTGCGAATGACATCTTTATGAATATACAAACATTTAATTTTGCTATAAAAAGACATCTACCAATGAATAGATGAGTTAAACATATTTTGTAATTGAGCTACAAATAATAATAAGTAACAATAAAGGTTTTGAAATAATGAAAAATTAAAATGTCAAATAATGAATTAATGTGAAAATTAGTAAACAATTTAGAAAGTGACATTCTTAAAATAAGTATTATAAATGACATAAAATTTAAATACATAATTACTAATTTTCTTTGATTTTAGATACTCCTGCATTCGTCTCCAAACAACTAGAAAACAAAATTCTGGTACATTACTTATACATTGCTACAAAGACAAAATACAACTCTAGGTATGTAACGGGTGATTTTTTTGTGGTTAGGATTTTCATGCATTAGTATTTGACAGATCACGCGGGATTTCAGACAAGGTGTCAAAGAGAAAGATGCTCAGTATGCTTTGACATTTCTGCCACAACGTCGAATTTTCAGTGAATGGGCCCTAGAAAAGTTGGCAGAAAATCCGCTTTTTTATCGACAAATTTTGTTCAGCGATGAGGCTCATTTCTGGTTGAATGGCTACGTAAATAAGCAAAATTGCCGCATTTGGAGTGAAGAGCAACCAGAAGCCGTTCAAGAACTGCCCATGCATCCCGAAAAATGCACTGTTTGGTGTGGTTTGTACGCTGGTGGAATCATTGGACCGTATTTTTTCAAAGATGCTGTTGGACGCAACGTTACGGTGAATGGCGATCGCTATCGTTCGATGCTAACAAACTTTTTGTTGCCAAAAATGGAAGAACTGAACTTAGTTGACATGTGGTTTCAACAAGATGGCGCTACATGCCACACAGCTCGCGATTCTATGGCCATTTTGAGGGAAAACTTCGGAAAACAATTCATCTCAAGAAATGGCCCGGTAAGTTGGCCACCAAGATCATGCGATTTGACGCCTTTAGACTATTTTTTGTGGGGCTACGTCAAGTCTAAAGTCTACAGAAATAAGCCAGCAACTATTCCAGTTTGGAAGACAACATTTCCGAAGAAATTCGGGCTATTCCGGCCGAAATGCTCGAAAAAGTTGCCCAAAATTGGACTTTCCGAATGGACCACCTAAGACGCAGCCGCGGTCAACATTTAAATGAAATTATCTTTCAAACGTTTCAAATAAAAAACCGATGAGATTTTGCAAATTTTATGCGTTTTTTTTTAAAAAAAAGTTCTCAAGCTCTTAAAAAATCACCCGTTATATACGAGTACATACTGCTAGGTAGTAACTATTTTACTATTCTACTATAATAGTAGATGTTGTTGTTAATATAAAAATATAAATAATAATTTTTTTGTGCTTTACATTTCAATAAACATAAGCTTAACAATTTGTTATTCTTGTATTCGTTATCAAGCTTTCTGTGTGCTTTTATACGTTTTAACTATTTATGTATGTATAACCATCCAATTTTTTTCACGTTGTTTGTTGTTGCTGTGTAGAACTGGAAAAAATTTATTCAACAAATTTTTTAAAAAATTTCCCGATTTTTTCCGCACACATATAATATTTTTTTCCTGCTGCTGTTGGTCCAAGAATTTATCTTTAAACAATGAATACTATATTATGTATAAAATAGCATTTGATGTTACATAAAACAGAGAGAGCGAGGGGAACCAGTCAAATGTGAAGAAAATTTATGGTGAACTGTATGTAAAAATCGGTCGTTATTATTCGCTAACAATTTCGTTACATTCAATAAAAATTATGGTTCAGTAAGTAATTGATTGATACTCGTAGTTACATGGTATTTTACTAAAATTTGGCTATCTACGATGGAAATGTGTTAGAAGCGTGATAAAAAAAATACGTCATCAAGCTTGTTGAAAAACTTGGTGGCAAATTGTAAAAGCTTTAACATTTTTTTTTTTAATATACTACCACTAAAACAGTGATGCATAACAACGTTAAAACCAAATTTCATTCCACCAGGGACATCGACAAAACAATTATTTACATAACATCAAAAATAATTTAACGTTATTTTTATGTACTGTTATCATATAATTGCAGACATACAAACATTTTTTAATTGATTATTTGTTTATGTTATTTACGAACGTCATAAATATAAACTACGTGGATATTGTGGTATATGCAAACAGCAGTGAGTCCATTATACACCTCTAGAGGTTATAATATCATATTGCAGTAAACATCATGTTACTATACAAATTAATTATCAACATCATCATCATCATCATTATTGGTAACATAATATAATATGTACATATTCGTCCAATATACTGCCATGTATGATGTTCTGATGAACAAAAACAACTTTAAATATAGATTTATGTAGATACCGATAGACGTTATATACTAAATAACTAAACACAAGTTTACGTCTAATGTCTTAATTACTGCCATAATTAAAATCAACTATGTATATAGTTTCCGAGAGCAGCACCATCCCCATCACAACCCCCACCACCACGACCCGAAGCTAAAAGCTGGCACCCCCTCTATCTTTCATATCAAACTTATGTTACATAATTCAATGTAATCTGAAACTTTTTCAAAAATTTATAAAAAAAAAACAAAATGAAAACATTTTAGGTGCTTTTGCTATTTTTGTTGTTGTTGTCAAGATATTATTTTAACATTTTTGTTATAATAGAATATTAAAAATATTAAAATAATATAAAGTTTTTATTTTTATTTTTTTTTTATTTTTAGTTACAAAAATATTTTTTTAATTAAATTTTGTTATTTTGTTGTTTACAAGAGTTAACATTTTGTTGTTTTTATAATTATATTTTATTAATTTAATTTTTAATGTATAATATTATTTTTATTGGAATAATAACATCAAAATTTAAAAACTTGTCTATGACATATTAGGTAAATAATTAATTGTTATTTTGTGCTGTCGCAATTTATACATCTATTATTACAGGATATGTCAAAAATTGTTTGATGAATATGATGAAATATTTATAGAACAGATAAGGGTAGTACGCTGTACGTAAATTCCGAGGCCGTATACGTAATTAGTTTTTAAATTAAATTTTGGCTATAAACGGATCTACATAAATTATTAAAATATTAAATTTTTATTGTTTGTATTTTGGAATTTGTGGCGGATAGCATTGAATTAGGGTAGTAGAGGGGTCACATTGTTCATGATATTCCTGCAAATATTAAAGCCTAGCGTTGTAGGTGAATTTAAGTCCTTAGGGTGTTTTCCAAACACCGAAAAAAAGTTCTTGACATTTTGGTCGTTGCCACTAGATTTGAGAATAAAACCTGCATGTATTACATCATAGAGCAAAATATACATAAGAGGACTCATGTAGACATTCCGAGGTGAATCTATTTTAGTATTGGTAATCTCTGCAAGCATAACAAGAGCAATGAACTATTAAATAACAATGCCGATTTGTTAGGAGAAATTAGCTTACAATATGCACTACTTGATTCTCTTATATACAGTCTTGGCCAAAAGAATTGAGCACCCATGATATCTTACAATTTTTTTGGGAGTATTAATTTGAAATAAATTGAAACAATTTTTATAGGTTCACATTTAAAATTAATATTTTGTGGGTCCACCCTCTGCGTTTTAATAAACTCCAAAAATGTTCTATGGGGTTCAGGTCCGGGGACTGGGCAGGTCACTCTAGAACCTCAATGCCATTTTCTCGAAACCATGCCATATTGTGCGGACAGATTTATGACATGGCACGTTATTTTGCTAAAATTTAACGCTATTAATGTTTCTATCCAGCACCATAAAGTGTTAAAAATGATGGCAGCAACGCAGATTCTAAGACGTTTATGTATTTTGAAGAGTTCATGTGGCCCTCACACACGAACATTTCGCCAACTCCAGAATTAGTCATTCAGCCCGAGACTATTATGCTGCCTCCGCCGTATTTTACGGTTAGTGCCACACACTCTGGGCTAAATGCTTCGAATACCCGGCGACGCACAAAAGCCACACCAGGTGTACCAAAAATCTGAAATAAAGAAAATGTAGAGACTTCGGAAAACTAAAATATTTGTATCGATGAATTTTATTTTAAAATCATATTATTTAATGTTATTAGGGCATAGAATTGTCAACTTACTTCAAAGTTGGATTCGTCTGCTAACCATACGATATTTGACCAATCTTCTTCGGTAAAACTTTGATATTTTAAGGCCCATTTATACGGAGCTTTCTTGTTTTTTTCGGAGAGCCTGGGTTTTTTACGGGCCTTACAGCCTTTCAAACCAGCTTCCTGAAGCCTTCTGCGAGTGGTGCGAGCAGAGACTGATTTCTTAATTTCTACTGACAACTCAGAAGTGAGGTTTAAAGAAGTTTTTTCCTATTTTTTAAAGGTTCTCTCACTAACTTTCGATCGTCACGGTATGTGGTGATGCGTTTGAGGCCATCTGTAACGAATGTGTTGGCCATGAGTGGGTCGCGATGAAAAAATACGCTTCCTAGGATTGAATGACCTTCGTTACTGAGTGTGTAGTTGCATTTAATGAGAGCTTCGACGTGGTCGAAATATGCCGGCTTAGCTTCAGGGGGGCGTGGGGTTTGCCAAAGATCATTAACGCCTTGCTAGACCACTAAAGGAAAGAAACAGGAAGGTATAAAAGCTGGGACCGGATTTTAGGAACAGGATCCAGGACATGGAACACTCACCTTTCATTATGTATTCACTTACGGTTCTGTATCTATTACTGTGTGCTCCAATAGCGGTGAATCGCTCAATAGTATATTGCACTGATCGGCGTGAAAATTTCACAGTTTTAGAAATCTCTACTTGTGATTTCCCTTGCTCATGCAGAAGCTGTATCTGCACACGTTGTTCTAAACTTAACTCTTTTACTGTCGGCATATTCCAATAATATCACTAAATTTAACAAATCAAAACACCAAAAGAGGACTAGATCACTGGATATGTACACAATGACCGAAAGTAGCGAACTGACGAATAAAAAATAACATATTTTATTGCATCAGACGGTTTATTGCCACACCTGCGGTGTGAGTCACTGTTTTTAGTCCTTTCTAAATGTCGAAAAATAATAAACAAACAAAAGGGGTTGTTTTATGTTATACTTATCGTGTACACCCTAAATTTATAGGGTACTCAATAGTTTTTGCCAAGGCTGTATATAAAAATGAACTGCCGTGCGTTGGTCTCGCAAAATTTCGAGAACGGCTCGACCGATTTGGATGATTCTATTTTTAAAATTTTCATCTCAATACAGTGGTGATTTATAAAATTGGAGAAAACCCTAAGGAAAACCCGAAAAATCATTTTTTTTTCTGTAAATTTTGTATGATCATTTGCCATGACGTGACGATTGGTGCAGTGGTCAAAGCTTCGGTGCTTGGGCCGGGAGGTACTGGATTTAAATCCCACCAAATGCTGTTTCTGCTTTGTTCGTCTCAATACAGTGGCGGCTTAGGAAAAAGAAAATTCGAAAAAACCGAAATAAAAATCGAAGAAAATTCTCCAAAATCCAAAGGAAAACCGGAAAATTAAAAAAAAAATCTAAAATTGCGGTATGTATAGGAATTTTATATGGAAATACACTTAACATCGTTTGAAGATAAGTAAACCATCAGGAGTTAAATGTGCCATCTTGCAGTGTAATTCTAAATAAACATTTGGTGCTCGGCTTTTAAAATATTCTTTTCTATAATTTATTTAAGGCACGTACTTTGGCTAAAAACGTTGTGGTATTACTCCTTTTAGCAAAAAAAAAGAATATTTGTATGTTCTAACCATTTTTAGACCAGTTGCTTTCTTACACGGAAGCATAAACTGCCCGCGGTCCCTACATTTTGTCTTCCTCGTCTGGAATGGCAAAGTGTTATGAGTACTGCTTCTCAAATGCCGTTATTATCGGTAGTTGTAAATAACATAAATGTACAGGAGAATATTTCTGGCGAAATGTATGTTTTAAATTCCGTTCCATCTCCATCGCAAGAGTTAAATAGATCTCTAACAGAAATTTTCCCATCACCCAAATCGAAATTCGATCGACCAAATTTTAGAACATATACGAATACTCAAGAAGCAGGAATTAATATAGTGCTCAAAGAAACAACCAAAGATATTTTTTAAATTATTTTTATTGGTTGGTAACAATTACATTTTGTATTTCAATACAGCGTAAGCAACATAATATATTCAATTAAATAGTAATGTGCTAGAACATTGTTGAATATTATTACAAATCGTAACTTATTTCTCGTCTAGAGTAAAATTATTCTATACCAGCAGAAAAGTTGATTTAAAACTATTCCAATTTTAAATTACATATATGGGATTGTTTTGTAATAATCTCAAAGAAAGACCACAAGTATGTCGTTTTCGGAAATTGCACAATTACCAGACCCATATTTTGACAACATGTTACAAGTCAAGCCATCTCGCAGCGAACAGATCTATTAATCGAAAATATCTTGTTCGAATAAATGAATTGCAGGGCGATAAATTAAAACTGCTTAAAAAAATTAAAAACTTAGACCGAAAAGCTCGAATATTGAAAAAAAAACTCGCGGATTGTTTGCTTAAATGATCTCAAAAAGGAGCATTCAAAAAATTGTTGTCGACTTTTACTTCCAGATAGAACTAAACCATAGAATGGGCCAGAACAATTTAAAATATTGGCTCAAAATATTTATTATCGATCTCCAAGTCTTATAATTTCATGAAGGACAGTAGAAATTTTGATTTACCTTCGAAAACCTCACTTTTACGTTGGCAACCAATAAAAAATTTCTCTCCAGGGAGTCAATTCGCGTTCCATGAAATAAAAGTTTTTTTCATTTGCAATCGAGTAGCTTTGAATTGCTCATAAGAAATTATGAAATCACACAGTGGAATTTAAAATTACGTGCAAATAATTCAAACTACTAGATTGCAAATGAAAAAAACTTTTCATTTTCATTATTTCATGGAACGCCAATTGACGCCCAGACACAAATAATGAAGTAATGAAATCAAAGCTAAAAGGAAAAATTAACACATTAAGTGAAATGGACAAACAATGCAGTTTAATTTTGTGTCTGACTCACTAGTTGTCACCAGCTGTTATAACCTCTATTATTGTATATATATATTGGATCTAGCACTTGTTAATAAAATAATGGAGGTAGAGTGGCATAATGCTGCTGGGTGAGGAGTGGCGGAATACTGAGAAACACCCATTGTAGCGTATCGTGTGTATCGTTTTATGTGTGAATATTTTACTTTAAAGACCACCAATCTAATTTAACATTTCAAAAATTTTCATAATATCCCAGCTTTTTATAAGTTTAAATGTAGACAGGAACATTGTAGACAAAAATTTCAAAACTTTATGCATTTAAAAATCATATTTTAAAACACGAATAAGAGTATGACAAAACTCGATTTAAAAATATAAGAAGTGTTTCTATTTCTGATATCTCTAAAAATATACCAAATGTTCTTAATTCTGATGCCTCCAAAAATATGCCAAGTGTTCCTTGAAAAAAAAAATGCCGGCTGATAAGTACCCCGGCCGCTTATTTATGGCCGCTTCTTAAATATAATTTAGTAGAATACAATTACTTCGACTGTTTTGTTGGCTTACACCTGCTAACATTTTGTTATTTGTTCAATCCTCTAAATGCTTAGGGTTTAAAACTGTTGCGCTACTTCCAGCAGTAATTTACTTTCGAATTCGAGCACCTGAGAATTGAAATTGTAACATGAACATTTGAAGACATTTTGGGCTTGTGTCGAAATAAATGGAACTACAATAAGGTTAAATTTGGTTTGTAAAGCACTCAGCATTGGAAAAGAACATTTGTCATTTCTCAACGGATAATTTTCAAATTTGACAGAATTTGTAGAGTTGTAAGAAAAATTGCACATTAATTTCGAAAAATATTCCAGAGTTCAGTCAAATGGAACCAGGCAGTTTCTCCGATTTTTTTTGTGTATTACATTTTTTAGCCAAATTCAATAAAATTATAAGCCACCGACTGTTAAATACTATTTACCCAATATCTTATGGACTCGAATCAAATTTTGTATGGCCGATGTTAAATTCCAGATCCTGCTATACAAATAAAGTTTGAAAAAAATCCATCCCTAATTCTATTCAGCAGCATTACACATTACAAATATTCCAAAACTCATTTTAAAATCCAAATCCGCTTCTGAATACCAAATTTGTCACAAAATTGGTTAAGAAACGGTGAAATTTCGAATAAAATGTTCAAATTTCATAACTTCATTCAAAACTCACGCTAAAACCCCAATCAAGTTTTACATTACCAATTTAATCATATTTTTTCAGAAATTGATTAGAGACATTCAGCATGGTCTAATTCCAGAATGGGTTGGGTTCGACTCACCAAATCAAAAATTCCAAAATAAAAACTCTAAACAAAAAAATTAAATTAAACAAATTCCAATAAAATAAATAGAAAAAAAACGAAATCCCTATATACCAATATCCAAAATAAATTCCACGAGAATTTTTATAATAATTTATAATTAAGAAATCTAATTAGAAATTTTAATTTGGTATAACCATTTCAATACATATTTTTTTATGACTGTACCATAAACATTCTAGAAAAACCTCGATTTTCATAATTCTCGATTTGAAAATTCGAGATATTTTACTGACCCCAATTGTAATTTCTATTGTCCGCAGTGGATCAATGATGATTTTAAATTTAACCTCATCCGTCGAATTTCCGGAATGTATTTGAACAATCACTTTAGGTCAACCATAAGTGATAGTATTACCGTTCGTAAAATTAAATGATTTTTACGAATACTGTATCCACCTGACACGGATGATATACAGATAGAGCGACCACATATGGGACTTTGTAAAACCAACTTCGTTTTACCTGCGCTTTAAATCTAGCTTCATGTTTTATCCAAGAAATACATTTGCATTTGTCTAAAATATCCAACGACCCTAACACTGAAAAACTTGTTTGTGCCTTAACATTTTTTAAAATAATTGTTCATTGTAGTACATTAACAGTTAAACGACTCTGGGTTTGACATAAAAACTTAATTGTCTATCAATTTCTATAATAGATGATGATAGTTTTTTTTGAGATTTGGAGCTTGGCAGCAATCGCTTAGGTGTTAGCATTGGGCGCTTTCAGGTCCCCTATCATGATTAGTAAAATCATCGCCAATTTGATTTAAAAATTTCATTGTGCAAAACATTTTCATAGCGTTGGCCGCGATTTTACTCAACATGTTTCCAACTGTTGGGTGCTCTGAAAACGCCCATTGCTTACAAGATAGAATTAATGGCCCATGTTGCGTGATGTTGCGCGATGCCGCGTTATGTTACACTATGTGTGGACCGGACAAGTGGTGCAGTGGTTAAAGCTTTGGCACTTTGACCGGAGGTACTGGGTTCGAATCCGATCAGAGGCTAGATGCAAATCGAATTTTCATCATCGATTACAATCGGTGATGTTAATAAACACAACTAAGACCCTCTGATGGAGTGCAGAATCCAGCGCCGACCCACCGTCCATGTCAATGTACAGGTTGACATGGAGCTTGCAATATGCAGGTGGTATAATGTAGTTGTGTGAGAAGGTAAATAGGTGAATGGGTTAATGATGTAACATGAATGCGTGGTATCACAATGGGCCAAACATGGCCTAAGTGTCGACCACTGAAACCTTTACCTACACTATGTTGTGGAATATTGAACTAAGTGGGTGTTGCATCATATTGGGTAATGCTTCATTAAGTTTCATGATGCTACCATGTTGCGTGGTATTGCACCATGTTGTTTAATGTTGTACAAAATTGCGTTATGTTGAACAATGATGTGGGACGTTACATCATGAAGTCTCATACTGCATCTTGTTGCGCTATGCTGTGCCATGTTAATTAATGTTGCAACATGTTGTGGGATGTTGCTGGACACTATACCATGTTGCGCCATTTGTGCCATGTTGCGTGATATGGTACCAAGCTACGCGAATTTGTACTATGTTGCTTCGTGTTGAGTCTTGAGTTGTCCGTAAATTAGATATCTGGCGTGTTGTTCCATTATATTGCAGAATGTTTTAAATATTTAAAGACATTTAAAGACATTTAAATATTTGTACGCCTGCGGCGTAGGCATGTTATGGTATAGTATTGTCTAGGCGATTTACTTTTTATATGATAATGGGGTAGATACTCGATCGGCTAGCAGCTACTCAATCAATTTTACCAATTGAATTTGAATTTCAAATTATATATTTCATAAAATTTTATTTATTTTTGCAATTGCACAGTAAAACAACACAAAAATTAGCTGTCCATTTTTGGAAACCGCAAATGTTTCTGTGCAATCGCAAAAATAAACAAAAGTTTTATGAAAAATATTTCCTTGGTTTCCTTCCAATTGATTGAGTAGCCAGGATTTCGGCTAGCAAAATGCTTGCTTGCTATCCGATCGAATATTTACCCCAATGACTTGCAATTTAGGCTATGCACCATACTCTGTAATCGGCTAGTTATATAGACGACAGCGAAATGGTTCGAAACGAAACGAACGAATTGAATACATGAAAACATACCAATTATGTACATATATAGAAGAAACGAAACGAAAACGGAAGGAGAAATTGATTCAATATTAATTCCCAGTAGTACAAATCAGCGCACAAAGAGCGCATAAACAGTATATAATTAGAGCGCTCAATTTTTACTTCAAATTGATGCACCTAATTCCATGCTATTCGTATTGTTGTCGAGCGAAAACTCGGCTTTATTTCCCCTACAAATTAATTTATCTCTCTTTCACTTCGATTTGAGTATAATATGTAACTGTTGTTAACCGTTGGTTTACCAGAAAATAATGTTTTTTTAATGTATTTTGTTGTATCAAAACCAAACACAATCATATTATTGATTGTGTTTGGTTTTTGTTGTATGTATCAAATGTGTATTGTCTTGTAATTCAGATACAATTACACACTTTTTAATTTTGTATACTTACTTTATATTCCATGTATTTCCGCCTGAAAAACATTTACAAATGTCTATTACCTTCAGATGAAATCTGGAGACTGATAGAAATGAAATAACAATTTTTGAAATGAAATTGATAAACAAGAGATTAGGTGGGGGTAAAAATGCGCTACATAGGAGAAACCGAAGTAAATTTATTTGTTTTCTCGCTTCGACGTGTGCAAATGTTTCCATCTATTTCATTCTGCTATCAGCGTTTGTTTGCTGGGTTTGCTTTCGTTTCGTCTTTGCCGTTATACACTATCGGTTATGATTTTTTTTTCTTATCCTTACAAGCACATGTCAAATTGTCAAAATATTTAATATTTTAATTGGATTCAAACGCAGAGTATTTAGTTTACCATAAATAAAATGGATTTTCCGAGTTAGTTTTCATACACACGAAAAATAAACTTCAAATATTATAAAATTAGAGACAAATGTGAGAATGTCAAAACCGTTTTCACTAATTCGTCTATATAACCATATAACCATGTCTTTCCGTTTCATTTCGTTTCAGTCCGTTTCGTTTTCGTCTATATAACTAGCCCATAGCTATACGAAATCGTATGATAAATTTTATGGATTATCGGATTTTTTTTACGGCACAGACTGGCACTGAATCTATCCGGATTTTTTTGTTGTTATATTAGAAAACACAAAAAATAATTTTGTTGATAATTCATTCGATTATAATCGTCAGAGGCATGAACTTGAGATCATGCAAAAAAGCAAGTGGTGTACACAAAACCAACAATAAAGGTAAGCTTTTGACGAGTGGGACGATGAAAAATGTTCAGTGTGGATTAATAATATATTCTGTGTATAATTTGTGTGAATTGTGATAGACTTTTAGTGAACACATTGAAAATTACATCAAACTGAGTATAGTTTTATGCAAGAGACGATATATATTTAAAGAAAAAAAACTCAATAAGTTGATTGCCGACGGAAGGTGCGTTTTATCATCTGGTTCAATAGTGTTCTCGGTGGTGTTTTTTTAAAGCCTACGAAAGGTTGTTATAAATAATTTATAGGCTTAGAATTGTGAATTGATTATTTAAAGTATGTGGTTTTAGTCATGAAACATTATTTTTCGGTGTTAAATTAATTTTGTGCGATACGTACGATACAGTGTGCCTTAGTTAAGGCCAATAAAACGTCGATACGGTTAAACACTAAAGGGAGACCGGAAAAGAATAAAGGAACTAATAATAAAAGAACACTTTATCCGACCAGTAACTCAAGTTCGAGTGTTGGGAAAGGAGTGGCCGCAGTTACATATTGGAGACGTGTGAAGGATACAAGTAACCACACCTAAATCAACAGGCATTTTCAAGGTAACGGGTTCCAGGATAAATCAACGGATCGGAAATACTGTTAACCCAAATACGGTTGCTTGATGAAAGCGTGGCAACATCCGCGTAGGTCCAGACAAGGACAATAGTCGCTATTCTTCAGAATACCTTAGAAGTGAAATTTTTTTCAATATTTTTAATTATTTGTATTTAATTTTTCTTATCTCATTTCTCGTTTCCCGGGAAAAATAAAATAATTTCCTGGGAAAAAATTTAATTCAAAGGAATTTTGTGTATATATTTTATTACATAAGGATCTAGATTAGGATATTTATTTATTCAAATTAAAAAAAGATCTATGCTACAAAGCTTGTTTTTTTATGCAACGGATGTAATGGATTTTATGTATGTAGTAATTGACTATCGCAGGTTCAATTTAATTTACTTTTGATGAATGGACAAGTCTACGCAATCGAAGATATTTGAACATCCGGTGTTGCATAACCACTGACGCTGCTGCAATAATGATCAAATTTGGGACGTTTTCTGATTTTTTACACCAATTATGTTATAACCACGGCATACATTTGGCTATGGTAGACATTATTTATAAAAAAAAATGAAAATCCTAATGTTCGTCACAGTGATTATTTAGAAAATGAATCTAGTTTTTCCAGTGATAACTCTAGCGAATCTGAAACTGAAAGTGAGAATCTAAATGGTTTTGAACCCCTTTTATGCGAAAGAGATGATATAAATGCGCCCTTACAAATGGGTAGAAAAATAGTTAAGTTTTTTAAACTTTCGCCAAAAAGAAATTCGATTTTACAAGACCGTGTAAAAGTGGAGCACGGAATCGAATTTAGTTTACTGTTACATTGCCGGACCAGATGGAATAGCATTGTGACAATTGTTGAACGATTTTTAAAACTGGCAGACTTAGTGAAAAAAAGCATTAAATGACTTGAACTCAATATAGCTGTTTAACGATATTTATGTTCCAGTTTTGAGAAATATTTTTTGAATGCTCTTCAACCAATCAAAACAGCTGCAAAAGCATTAGGTAAACTTGTTGCAAATTTGATTACAGGTGATGCAATTTTGAAATTTTTATTTGATTCCCAGCGTGACAATAATGATGAAATTTCAAAGGAGATGTTGCTAGATCTGTCTCTTCGCGTTAAAGAGCGAAGAAATCAAGATTTTGTTACTTTGATTAAATACCTCCAAACACTCGATTTGCATTCAACCGATACTCCTGATAGCTTCATCACCAAAAGCCGCAACTATTCGTTATGCGAATGAGTTATTTAATCGTTTATTCAGTTAAGATGTTGATATTGAAATGGAAAGTGAATCGTCTCAAGAGGATGATTGTTTAACATTTACAAATATGAAAGATAGATTGGCAATAGCTAAAAATGCAGCATTATAAACCTAAAAAGTGTGTTGCTACTAAGGATTCAAAAAAAAACTCAGAAAAGAATTTCAAATTATGAGAATACGGGAAATATTACAAATAATTTACAAAAGCTGCTAGATGCTCTAACTTGCATACAACCAACCTCAATAGAAAGCGAGATAGTATTTTCTTTGTCATCTAATTTCTGCACTAAACGAAGATCGTCACTTAGTGATTCATCTCTAGACTGCCTCACATTTTTAAAAAGTTATTTCCTGAACAAATAAGTTCAAAAAATTTTTACTTGTTCAAGAAAAATTAATTTTTTCTTAATATATGGAAATCAATTATTTATAGCTCAAATTATACTTTTTTATTTTCTAAAATAAAATAAATTTTATATTTTAAAATAAATTCCGTTTTGTTATTAAAAATCAATTGTGGTTTTGTGCTCTTGTGTTTATATATTTGTTTAAGAAATGAAATTTTTTAATTCCCGAGAATTCCCGGGAAACCGGGAAATAAATTTAAAATTTCCCGTTTCCCGGGAACAAAAAAATGTCGGGAATTGATACCCTCTAAGTAAGACGATTGCAGCGAACGAAACCAATTGATTTTATGGATTAAGGACACCAGAGCAAAGACTACTTCAGTAAATAACCTATTGTATAAATAGAACTGGCCACTGAACCTCGCTCGTCTCATTCACAAGTGACTAAATGAAGAAAGAAAATTTGCGAGATGAATTGTATTCAGTTGTAATAATTTAAATAAAATAAAAAAAAAATTTGGTCCGTTTTTTAGATTTTGTTCCGCCTCAAACGATTTTGATGACGTCTGATGGCGGCCCGGGTCCCTTCATTTAATTTTTTTTTAGAAATCACAAAAAATTCAAAAATAATTCGAAATACAAAATTTTCCAAAAATTGGTTTATTGAAATTAGGTTTTCTACAGTAGTTCTGGCCGAAAGAGTGTAGTTTATTTAATACACCCAGTGTATGTGATTTCGTTAATAAAAGGTGGAATTTCCATAAATCACCCGAAGTATACATTTTTAATATTTCAGTTGAAATACGCATAACTATAAGTCACTAAAATATCCAAAGACTGATCTAAAGAGAGTGTCCGTATCCACTAGGGAAGTAATAAAACTGTAATGCCTGTTTTCCGCGATGACTTAAATAATTTGTATATATTTATATGTAATCTCTGCATGGCCGCATTAAAATAATACATTTAACAAATACACGCGGTTATTAATTATAAAAATTTATCAATCGAGCTTCGATAATATTTTTAAAATTTTGTAGTATAAAAAATTTAATCAATTTCTGTTAACTAAATTTAAATCTGAAAACATATCTAATGTAAATTTTAAAAAAGAACTTCTCCAAAGGGAGTAATTTAAAATATTCATTAATTTCTAAACGAACATATTAGGTTTCCCATATATTTAGGACTAAAACATAAAAATTCTATTAAGAAACTATAAAACAAAATTATTTTTAAATTGCGAAATAATTTTATCGATCCCGCAAGACCATGCACTCGTTTTACCTTATTAGATTGTAGATAAAAGACGAAAATAGTTAGATTTGGTCTCGAATACCTTATAAAATTCTTCGCATGCAGGAAGTCGTATATACGATATAAAAATTGTTTAAAATTCTATCTGATGCAATTTCCCATTTTTAATCTTAGAAACATGATTCCAATACAAAAAATTTATATATAATTATAAAATGCCACAATATTGTTAAATCTCACCTGGAAAATTTTAATCCCGTAAACAGTAATAATTTTTGTTTTTGTGTAGGTAGATGTCTCGTACGAAACAGTTTTTTTATTTTTTTTTTTTGCACAAACCTGGATAGTTGAAATACTTGCGGAAAAAACTAGGAAAACTGTTTACTTAGAAAACTATTTTTTTTACCGGTTTTGTTCGAAAGCTATACGTATCTTTTCTCTTAACGGTATACGAGTCTAGCTAGCTACCTTAAGATATTATATAACATTTTTGAAAATATCCAGAACAATGAAAAAGGATACAAATAAATTTTATTGAGGGTTAGTTTTTTTTAAAGATGTTATCGCTTATCTCGTAACTATATAGCACGAACATATAAGATAGTTGGTGAATAGAATTTATGTGGTGCAAATCGTTTATGTTGCGGTATAATTTTTTACCTGTGTCCTGCCTTAACTATTAGTAATATTTTATTTGAAAGTTGTAAAATTGCCATAATCAATTTTCTCAATTACACAAAAAGGACTTATGTAGTTTGTCTAACAATTTATTCTCAAGGCGATAATACTTAAATTAATGCATTTATAATTTTTAACAACCAAACTTTGGATATGGAGCAGCATATGGATTGTGTTAATGGCTAATAGTACATTACGTAACGGTACCGTAGACTCAAACAGCAACAAGAGCGAACACTGAAAAACAGCAACCTCCTAACTGATGATCTTAGTAAGTATCTTCTTTAAATTTACCAAAAATTTTAAATATTTGGTGATACTTTTGAACATTCTCCAAAAGTCGAAAGCTTTGGTCATGGCCATATTTCAACCAGTAATCTATAGTATGTGCAGCAAGTGAATGCACGTCAAATTAAATGTACGCTGATGGTACGGTAAAATGACTCCCGAATATGAAGCAAATGCTGGCTGGTTCGTTTGTCCTCTCCTTGTCAGTAGAGGATATTTTGGAATTGTATTTATTCAAACTTTATGGTAAATTTTCTTTATTATTTTACTCTATGTACACCTTTTATCTTTCTTCGTAATGGATTTGTACACCTCTCAATATTAACTTTTATTTTTGAACTAACTAAAATTCAGAGAAACATAATGGTGAATATTACATAAAAAGGATAAATATATAATTTACATACTTTTGTCTCATATAAAGAGACGAATATTATTTTTTATGAAATAAATTCAACGATCCACATGTATTGAGGAAATATTTTGCATACCTTCCGGCGAATATACATGTGAATTGTTGCATTTATTTTTACACGGTTTTGTTTTGGTTTTTTTTCGGTATTTACATTTAAATTAAAAGTGATTGGTTTTTTTTGCCGCTATCGCTGTGCAGCCACTAAGTAAAAAGAAAACTACCTTTTTTTTGTTTTTATTATAAAAGTTTATTGTATTTTTGGGCACTACTAACTAATACATAGTAAATTCACCATTACTGTTAATAATTGCCTGGCTCCTTTGTCCATACTGTCAACTAAATTGTCTGCATATAACTTTTTCCATATCTTCCGCACAACTTGCGCTAGAGCGCGAGTGCCCATAAATTTCGATCGGATTGAGATCAGGTGATTGAAAATGTCAATCAAATGTTGTGAACGTATGAAAAATTTGGACTAGAGAACCCAGACGGATTAATTGATCAAGGAGATCCTATAGTGGTTTTTGGCCGAAATCGATCTACCACCTCCCATAGAAACTTATTCGGTTTTTGTAAATATTTACATATGATAAAAACTATTTGGCATTTACGACAGACGTTAAAAACAAAAACATTGAAGAAATTTACGGGAAATAGATAATTTTGATAAAAAAAAGGGAACTGAAAACGACTGGACCAAATTGGATACTTTCTACTGCGGGTTTATTCGTAATTGCTATGCAAAGGTGTAGAAAAAAGAAAAGTCGAAAAATTCTCAACAAGTGGCGCTGTATGTGCACATTTCATTTTTCAGTTCAATTCAATTACAGTTCAACAGATGCGGTTCAAAATTGTAGGTGGTCATTCCGTTTGACAGCTCAGCATATTGTTTATTCTTTCTAATTTGATCTGTGCGGTCAAGGTTAAATAACTTTCCGATATTTTTATCATTTTTCATTGATTTTTCGAGTAAAATGGGTTTTCATTTACGAAATATATCAGCGAAGCTAGCAATGACGATTTAGAAGAAGAGATGTTCTTGCTCGGTAACGTGATGAAGCAAGATCACAACGTGCGACTATTGAACGATAATGTAGACAGCAACAGATGAACATTGAACATACAGTCTTTCGATATGAGCCAAACATTCAATACAGTGTGCACGCATCAGTTCAATTCGGCCAGATGTCTATCGTTTGTCAGAATTGCAATGAAGTTAAATTTGAGAAAGAACTGCTTGGATTGTGTTGCGCGAGCGGCAAGGTGAAATTGCCAGAGTTGCTACCACCATCAGAGCCAATGCACACGCACAACGATTATTTTCAAATGACGTCGTTTGGTGGTGAAATTGTAAATGAACGAAATTACAATCCAACATTCAAGTTAATTTCACCAACATCAACAATAAATGCTAATACACCAACACTAACACAACAAAGTACAATAGCACACCACACACAATACACGATACATCACGATATAATACAAACTAACACTTATCTTGCCAACAAAAATTACAGAATATGCCTCCAACTATACAGATTCATGGTCAAATTTTTCATCTGGCTGGATCGCTGTTGCCGCATCCCGATAAATCGGCGTTGTGCTATCTTTAATACAACGAAAAGCTTGTTTACGGCTTCGTTAGAACAGATGCCATCCGATGGTTACAGCATTGTGATAAAAGAGGACAAACGACCAGCAAAAACTCATGAACGACAATACATTGCACCTATACAGTTAGTGAAATATCAATTGTAGTTGTTGGTGAAAATTTCAAATCGCGTAATATAATCATCAAACGCCGAACTGGAAACGCACTACAGCGAATATAAGTGAGATACATTGTCGTATGACGCACTGCAATATCCGCGTATGTTCTGCCGCATGTATTTTAAAAGAAAATTAGCAAATGGAGGCGAACAAATACGACGTTGGTTATGTTATTCAAAAAGTACTGATAATGTATGGAGTTTTGCCTGCAAATTATTCTCCGTTCGGAGTGTATCCTTATCGAATGAAGGAATATGTGATTCAGCTAATTTGGGTGAACGGTTATCGAGGCATGAGCGAAGCGCGGAGCATTTAGAATCTTTAAAGACTTTTCTAAATACAGAAACATTATAAAATCTGGCTAAAACCATCGAACCAATATTTAATAATTAAGTCGCAGCTATATTGTATTTGGCGAAACACAATTTAGCCTTTAGAAGAAATTTTGACGTATATTATTTGCTAAAAATAATAAAAACTTCCTGAGACTAATTGAGCTATTGCTAAATTCGACCCAGTCTTAAAAGAACATTTATCAAGAACGACAAATAAAATCAAATGCAAAAACGAAGCAATACTTATTTATCGCATTCTGTTCAAAACGAATTACCTAATGCGATGGGCAATAAAGTTCGACAAAAATTTGTAGCTTCGATAAAAAAGGCGAAATATCATTCCATAATACTAGATTCTACTCCTGATGTTAGCCATAAAGAACATCTCTCTGTAATTCTCCACTTTGTAAATATTAATGAAATGGTTGTGGAGATTAAAGAAAGTTTTCTAATATTCGAGGTGGTTTAAGAATCAACCGGACGAGCTTTGTCATCAAAAGTTATCAGCATATTACAAGGTGAGGGGATCAATTTGTCAGATCGTCGAGGGCAACGGAATAAATTATGGAGTTCCAACCCATATTACAAGAGAGAACTCAAAGGCATTATTCGTACCATGTTGTTGCCATAATTTAAATTTATTACTCGTTGATGCATCAACGACACGATGGGATCTCATAATAAAAGATGTGAAATATCTAACACCAAAACCTTTTTTAGATACCAGATGGGAATGCCTCAACGACAGTGGCAAAGCTATATATATCTACAATTTCCAAAAATTGTAGATGCTTTGACTGAGCATGGGAATTCCGTAATTAGCAATAAAATTAAGCACGAAGTTTTGTCAATATATAACCAGTTGGCTTCTTATGAGTTCCTTGTAAGCATTACGATTTGGTACGATTTGTTGAGTAAAGTTGGTTTCGTCAGTAAAATATTGCAAAGCTCAACAATGCAAATGGATTTGGCAATACAACATCTAATAGAGTTGTTATCATTTTTTGAAAAATGGTTTCAATCTGTCTTTGGCTAAAGTCAATGAGATTGCGTTAGAATTAAATGTTGACCCAATATTTAAAACCGTGCGTCATACGAAAATTCCTCTATTTGACTATGGAGCTGGTGATGATGCTATAAGTGATGGAAAAGAAAATTTAAACCCGATTATTTTTTGAGAATTGTCGATACTGCCATTTAAGAAACGATTCAAATCATGTGAAAAGCACAACAATATATTTGGATTTTTGTATAATGTAGAGAAATTAAAAATTGTGACTGCATTAGATAATTGCAAAAAATTACATGCTGTACTCGAAAGAGATTTTCATCCGGATGATTTAATTCAGGAATTGTTGTTAGTTAGAAATATTGTCTCAGAAAAATCTACTTGTTTAGAAGTTCTGAGGTATATCCTTTCTAACAATTTACTGAAATGTATCCAAGCCTAATCACCGTATTGAAAATATTATTAACAAGACCGGTTACTGTTGCATCAGCCGAATGATAATTTTCAAAATTGAAAATTATTAAAAATTATCTTCGCTCAACCATTAGTTACGAAATATGTATTTACATCATTATCAATTTCCTCAATAGAACATTTTTAATGTGTTATGTGTAGCGTTATGCATTGTCTTATATATCTCGAGCCATAGTTATTGGCTTTATTCCATAAACTATTTTTGAAAAAAAAAATAGTTTTTAAAAATATTTTTTACAAAACGAATTCTTATTATTTATAGAGGATTAGGCCTCCTGGGGGAAACCTCTTTAAAATAAGCGTAACGACTCTCCTACTCCGACAATATATTAATGAATCAGGTGATGTGGAAACGGGGTCGATTTAATGAAATATCTACTGTGAAAGATCCGTATTTTAGGTGTATTTGGTTTTTTAGATTACTAATATCTTAACCCTCACAACTTGTTGTATATCGCAAACTATCAAGCCGGGCCTGCTCGTAGTTTACGAGATTACAAGGGATTACGCAGTTCGAAGGGCCGAATGTCAAAGGGCCGAATGTGTCGAAGAGCCGAATGGGTCGAAGGACCGAATTTTTTTTTTTTGGTTTTAGAAATATATTTTTTTTATTATTTTATTTAATTTAATTAATTTTTTATGTTTTTACATATCCCTTTTTCAAACAAATAAAATGGCACTATTTAAGTCCAAACCACACAAATGTGTGGATAAGAAATCATAGTATGTAATGGCGTTTTTGATAAAAAAATTTGGGTAACACGAAATTTTTTAAAAAAATTTCTCTGTAGGATTATGCATCTATCGTTTTTAGGAAGTGCCAGCCAAAAATTTCGAGAAAATTATCACATTTTCCAGGAAAATTATGACCTTTTCATTTTTTTGGTGACAAATTGCGTATTATTTTATTCAAAATAGTCCAAAAGTGTATTTTTTTAAAAAATTTTGATATTAACATTAACAATTTTGCAATTTTTCTAGGAAAATTTTATTATTTTTTTTACTTAGTTTAAAATTATAAATAAAATTTGCCACTTGAAGAATTGTATAAATTCTGGAAAAGCGGGGGTTTGGGGTCGGCAGCTCCCATCCTCTAAGGTGTACAACGAATTAGAACTACATTAAAAGAAAGTTTTATATTTACAAAAGTTGATTTTTTTAACATTTGTGGCACTATCAGAAGAAGTGATAAGAGCGATCAAAACTCTTTGATCTGTGTCTGCAAAGTTGACGAAACAATTATTATTAATAAAAATAAATAAAACTAAAAAATATTTACCGGAAAATTAAAAAGTTTTATTAAAATAACGCAAAAATGTAATTTGTTACCCGTCTCATGACAATGTAATTCGAATTTTTATCAATAAATTTAAGATTTGATAATTAAAAACGGCAGATTTTTAATTTTTGGATGAAAAAATCAAAAAAATATTTTTGGAAAAACTGAAAATTTTCTAGGAAAATTTGGTGATTTTTCCGAAATTTTTGGCTTGCACCTCCTAAAAATTATAAGTATATATACAATCCTATAAAGAAATTTTTTTTTAAATTTTTCATCTTACCCGATTTCGGCGATGTATACGTCATCTACACTTACGCCAAAAATTTCGCTTGTGAGGAAGTACAACCAACACAATTGTGTATAAATGTAGTTACATTGTTTTTTTTTTCGGACGAAAATAATTTTAAAAGGAATGCACGAATGCATAAGTTGGGTCAAAACACATAGAAAAATAAATTTTTGGCATGGTACTTTTACAGTACCCACACAATTGTGTTAACGGGCAGGAAAAGGGATATACCTATTGGTGGCGCATGACAAAATTTTCCTTCAACAAAATGTACCGCTGACTGGATACGTGATGAAAAATAGTAAAACACATACATAAATTCATAAAAAATTCATTTCTGTTTAATAAAAAAAATATACAAAATATTCAGTAAAACAACAAATTTAAAAAATTATATTTCTAAAAACATAAAAAAAATCGGCCCTTCGGACCATTCGGCCCTTCGACATTCGGCACTTCGACACATTCGGCCCTTCGACACATTCGGCCCTTCGACATTCGGTCCTTCGACATTCGGCCCTTCGGCCTATTCGGCCATTAAAGGACTTCATTGCGAAACAACGTGTATACAGTACGATGCTGGATGTATTCAGTTGAGTGACAGAAAAAAGATTTGCCGCACGCACACATTCTTCTTTGAATGGTGGACAAAATTATACCAGACCAAATTAATGACATCATTTTCGCCGAAATTATTGATACTGAGACAGATCCAAAGTTGCACGAAGTGGTAAAGACCAAAATGCTCCTCGGACCACCATGCGGACAACATAATCCCACTTCGGTTTGTATATGATCGAAAGTTTTTTTTTTTTTTTTTTTTTTTTTTTTTATTTAAATTATTACAACTGAATACAATTCATCTAGTAATTTTTCTTTCTTAATTTAATCACTTGTGAATGAGAAGACGCCCATTGGCCGGCTCCATTTATAGGTTATTTACTGAAGTAGTCTTTGCTTTGGTGTCCTTGATCGATCGAAAGTAAATGCACAAAACGTTATGCGTGCTTTTATTTCTATCGGCGTCGCTCACCACATGTCAATGGCAGAACATTCATCACTCAATTGAAAGAAGCGGATATCGTGGTTGACAACACATGGATCGTGCCACATTCGCCAATATTGTCTAAGGCATTTAAAACACATATCAATGTTTAGTATTGCAGTTAAATGAAATCGATTAAGTATGTATTCAAATATGGTCGCGATATGGTCGTTATTGGCGTTATCCGAGATGAAATCAGCAAGTTTTAAATGGGCCGATAAGTGAATTGCCACGAAACACCCTGGAGAATATTTTCATTTGCGATTCATGAACTGTCATGCGACTGTTGCGCATTTGGCACTTCATTTGGAGAATAGTCAAAGAGTGTATTTCAACGCAGAGAACGCAGCACAGCGAGTGGAAAGACCACGCAACAACATTAACGAGTTTCTTTTCAACTTACGCCAATGATCCGTTTGTGAGAAAATTGCTTTACTCCGATATCAGAAAGCAAGGCCAACCAGTAGATGGATATACAGGTGTGTTTTCAACTGATATGACACAATCCATTCAAAGTACGACGATTGTTTCTGTTGCTTCTGGTTAATGTGCGCGGTTCAACTTCATTTGAGAATGACCTGAAGAATGCCTAATTCCGCGAATTCCCTTGACTTCACATTTGACACTTTTCTGAGAGAAGAAAGTTACATATAAAAGTTACATTGAAAAGATTGCATAAAATTTTAACAAATGATCACTTTAAAGAGATTTAAATTCAGTGCTCAACATCAGAAATGTAAGATGGTGCTTCAAGGGAAAATACTATCATTGTTCCTGCAATACGATGTTTAGTGTATATGTAAGGGAGGACACAACACGTTGTTACATTCAAATAATCACTCTGAACGCACGATGTTCAACAAAAGAATTGGAGATACTCCATAAATTGAGAGACCTGGAAGGTATAACATACAACACATTTTGTGAATCAACTCAAACAACCAACCGCTACACTATAGGCCACAGCGATGGTCAAATTCAGAATGAAAAACTGCTACGAATGTGAATCAATCCCGCTTCCCAAAATTCATTTATCATCGAAGAGGCATCTATAAGAAAATCAAACAACCAACGAAAGCATGTGAAGACTAGTGGCTTAATCGATCGCGAATAATAGTATTGCCGAACATATCTCGGCCACTGCATGAACAACATTTCAACGTTCAAATATGGGGTTACTTAAATAATATATTGTGGGCTGATCCAATTTACAACCAACCAAATAAAATTGGCATTCTATTAGGTGCTGATTATTACCAAACAGAATGTTTTGAACCAAGTTTTAAAAGGAAATCATGGCGAACCAAACGCCTAACCAACCGAGCTTAGATGGATTATATTTGGAAATATTTTAAACGTGAAGTCCCAGACGAGTCAATCCATCGTTTCTTAATTAGACCTAACCATTGAAAACCAATTAAAGCGATTCTGGAAAGTGGAAGAATTTTATGACAGAACAAGAGAAACTGAAGAAGAATCAACGAAACACCTACAGCCGATATATGGTACAAATCCTTTTTCGACAAAACGTACCATCAATCGAGTCAACCAAGCAGCAAGCATTGACTAGATTCATTCACATATAGAACGACATTTGTCAGCAGCCAGTGCAATTCTCCAAGGGATATCGAGAGTGTATCGAAGGGTACTTCAGGCATGGCAGTAAAACGAATATTACGACAAAATCATTATCTTAAATCAAATTCAGCTCGTGGGTCCCAAGTTACAAGTGGATCTGAAGTCAATTCTAGTTCGGTGGAGGAAATGCAAGATGGAATACACAGTGGAGATAGAAAAAAATTATTGAGAGCTAAAAGACATCTTGATGATCAACGATTTCACCAAAAATTATCAGAAAATATCAGAGGACGGCGCCAGGCGAAGTTATAAACAGAATAACAGAAGTGGTGATTTAACAGAAATGCAGCGTCGTACATGGACTGATAATGTGTTCCGCCATTACAAAAATAGATGATTAATTTGTACCCGATTTAGAAGGACTTTTGATTCGTATATTGTATTGGTTTTTTGTGCCAAATTGTTGTAAATATTTAGAAGTAAAAGTGCGATTGAGGAGTGAAGGAGTCTTAGAAGCTGTCGACTCAAGAGCTTTCGAGTCTATAGTAATTAAAAGCCATGCTGTGAAAACATTAGAATTGCTGTGGAACACTGCACAGATACTTTCTAATTCAAGGTGAACATCAACGAAAAAATAGGATTGTGACTGGTTGAATTCAATGATAAGGTCTAATTTCAATACAATCAAAAATTCTACGTGATAAATTTCCAACAAATGTCGAAGTAGGATTGCAAGCAACCAAGAAGCAGGTTGAGAACACGGAATGGAAGTTTTTCCTACCTTTCCTACCAACAACAAAAACATTCACTATAAATGATTAATATTAATGTAACAAAATAAAAAAACTCTACATTTAGGCGACATTGGAAATGGGATAACAATCGACCAATATGCATTAAAATGTATTATAATGTTACGAACAAAATTTAATTCTATGGAATTTGTATTGCGTTATATTTTATATAATAAAATTTTGGTAATTCAAGTACGTATATATTTTTACAAAAAAATCGTATGCATAAAATAAAAAAGTAAAAAACAAAGTAAAACTGCAAACATTCCTGGAACTACAATTTTCTTATAGTTGAGGGCCTCAATTACTCGAAAAATAACGGTTCTTTGAAAAATCTAGAGAGAAGAAGGGGGTATTATACTAAATATTATTCAATGTTTTTGATTGACTTCGTTTGAAACCGGAAATTTTCATGAATTTTCTTTAAATAAACGAAATCAAAGCCATTGAATACTAACCCAATCCTTTTCTAGATTTTTCAAAGAACCGTTATTTTTCGAATAATTGATTAGGAAGCAGCTATAAGAAAATTTCAACTCCTGTGGCACTATTCTGGTAATTCCCGGGGAATAGGGAACTGGGGAAAGATTTTACATAGCTTTTATCTATAAATCAGTTTTTTCTGGCCTACTGAGAAACAAAGTTTGATGTAAATATTAGTAAATTGGGAATAATTTTTCCATAGCAAAATTATCAGGGAAAGTTATTCCCAATTTTATTTTGTTTTCAAAAAAATTGCCACTAACTTTTTACCTTAGTATGTCAGAAAAAAATTATTTAAATATAATTTATATGTAAATTCTTTCCCCAGTTCCCTATTCCCGGGGAATTACCAGAATAGTGCCACTGGTCTGCGTTTATTCAATGAAAATTCATGAAAATTTCATGTTTAAAACGTAGTCAATTTGTCAATCAAAAATAATGAATACTATTCTTTTTATAGCTTAGATTTGAGATAGGGATGAGATAAAGGATGATTTAGAACATCCCAGCACATGGTATGAAAATACTGTCATAAGTTTTTGAACATAACTTTAATTCTGAGTCGTTTTTTGTACACTGTTATTTCCTAATAATTTGCATGGCAGTTTAAATTTATTTTGCCATAGAGAACTATAAGTGGATCTGACGGCCAAAAAAAACTAAACTTGTTGGGTATATTTTTGTATGTTAATTTTTATTTTCATAAAAGTATGCCGTGCTAAAATTTCATGGAAAAAAACAATCATTGAGCTTATTTTAATGCACTAGATGTCACATCGCAGCTAGCGGAAAAAATAAAAATTACATTAACTATCCTTCAATGACATTTCGTAATAACAAAAACACGCTTATTTTCAAATTGGCATACCTGTGGCACTATTCTGGTAATTCCCTGGGAATAGGGAATTGGAGAAAGATTTTATATGTAATTTCTATTTTAGATTTTTTTTCTGGCATACTGAGGTAAAAATCTGGTGGTAATTTTTTTGAAAACAAAATAAAATTGGGAATAATTTTCCCTGCCAATTTAGATATGGAAAAATTATTCCCAATTTATAAATATTTACATCAAACTTTTCTCCTTAGTAGGCCGGAAAAAAAATATTTGAACTGAAATTACATATAAAATCTTTCCCCAATTCCCTATTCCCAGGGAATTACCAGAATAGTGCCACTGGGGCGAAATTTTGTAACATCACATTTTGGATACTTTATCGAAATGTATGTCTCTTTTTCGTAAACTGCAATTGGTGTCTGTTTCGTTTATAAATAATTATTTCTTTTCTGTTGCTATCACAACCTACTAGAACAGATGTGTCAACTATATCTTTCTCTAATTTCATTGAAGTATCGTAAACAAACTATTTGGTGATAGAAATCGAATTTTTTAAACTATAGTATGCTTGAAAATGATATAAAATATAAAATAGTATTCCATTTTCTTCTAAAGAAGCGAGACACAAACTTCGGTCTAATTATTTCTGCTCTATTGCTATCACAACCTACTAGAATATATTGAACAATATCTATTTCACTAATTTTCATTCTAGAATCGAAAATAAATTATTTGGTGATAGAAACGCAGTAGAAACATCTCAATGTAGTAATCTAGCAGGCTGGTAAATGATATAAAAATTGAAACAGAGACAAATTTTATTCTACAGAAACGAGAAATAAACTTCGATAAATTATCGAAAAATGGTGATGTTAGAACATCCCAGCTTTGGATTATTTTCTAATTGTCAAATTGGCATAGCTCGTTGAGCTTCAAATTTTTCCGCTATGTGCTACTCGTGATCTTCCAATCATCAATAGTGTTCGCATGTGTTTATATTGGCAAATTGAATTTAAACGTTATTTTAACTATTATTTTCACTAATACTCCGGCAAATTGAATATAGAGATATGAAGTTTTTCCAAAAATTGTTCTAAATAGTTGTTGTTGTATTTTAGGACAGATTAGGACATATTTCACGTAAATGTTGAGAACGGGAGTTTACTATGCGGGGATCTCTTTTGATTCGCACAACAAAGGAAAGATGTCACAAGGCATACAAGGGTTATTTAGCAATCTTTGTTTGTATGACAATTAAGGTCATACACATTGAGCCAGTGAGCGATCTAAGACGAGCGACAATAACTACACTAATTATTTGTAAATCAAATAAGGAAATTGTTGAACTATTGGCAAAATATGATGAAACAACTTCATATCGCCGGCTGCATGCCATTTTGGACTACTTTGGGAAGCAGTTAAGCAGATGTATAATAAAGGTCACACCTCTAGAATGTAGCTACTCAATAAATTTTCCATAACCAAGTTTACGTCTTTGTCAATATTTTGGAAACTTATCAAGACTTATAAGAAACATTAGATATAATCTGAACATTTATAGTTTTTCCAATATAAATTGAAAAGTGATTTTTCTGATTTTTAGTACCACAAATAATAATAAAGTGGAGCATCGTAATTTACTGTGACATATTGATTAAATTGCATCGCGCTTGACTTGCATCAAATTAGCTATAAATGCATCCACCACAGCGAGAGATATGTAGTTACAAACGCCAAATGTGTTCTATTTCTTCTAAATCGAAAGAAAGCACAAATCAACAATTTACTCGATATATATTTTCTATATGTCACCATACCCATTGTCTTTGTACCGTTTTTTGATAAATCGCAATCGTTCAATTTATATGCACCATGCATGCAATTTATAAAATGTCTCGAAATTGAATTTGACACGACACTGCTCGTATACTGCCAATTTAATGCAGGAGCACTATAAAAAAGGTTTAATAAATTTCAAGATCAAGCAATTTGATAGATGATTTAGTTCAATTGCGGTAAATTGGAGTTGGGTATCGTCTGCTCAGTGCAGAAATAATAAAAATGAATTGGATTGGATTGAATTGTGTACATAAAACATATTGAATGTAATGAATATTTTTATGATTATTTTAACACATATTATGCACATAAATGTATATAAGTGTTCCATAGCAAAGCATAAAATATTTATGATTTTTAATAAATTTCGCCACACACGGTTGCTATATAGACGAAATTTATGTTTTGTGGATAATTTTGTGTGCAACTTTGAGTATAACGCTTAACTAGATTGGTTTTGGTGCTTTCAATTTATATCCAATTTTTTGTTGCGGTATTAAATCGTTCGACCAATCGATTTAACTGCATCAAATTTAGACGACATAAAAAAATGTATAAAAAATTGTTAAACCATTATGATAAATTGCATTTTGCTATATTATTATTTTGCAATTTATAATGAACTGCGACGTAATATTATAGGAATCGATATATCGACGGTTTTTCATCCAATATCCCAATTATGTGCACTACGGTTTCAAAAAATTCAATTAAATTTGTCATAATAAAATTACAATAAATTATACGAGACGCGGTGTACGAAGCACGTTCGATGCAATTTTCCGCCCAATTTAAATTCTTGTCAAGTTTGCCACAAATCCATATCAATAAAAGCTTAAATTTTTATATATATTCCCTATGAGAATCGGTTTATTTCATGAAGCATCAAGTATTAAAGCTCGTTTAGCATTACAAATACTACATGATCTATAAACGATTTGACAAAAATTTAAAAATCTGCACATCGAATCTCAATGAATATCTGTGTATACCATAGACAATATTCCGTCTCCAAATTTTCTTATTTTCATGTGGTATATCGATTCCGTCTGGTATAAAGTGTAAAATACCAAATAATCCAAAATAAATTGGAATAAATCGAAAGTTTTTTTATCTATACAAAATTTAAAAAAGCTTAAATTACATAAATAAACAATTTCGTTCATCGACGGTATAGAGAACCAAACATAAAATCATTGAAAAATTATAAAATAACCTAATAACGAAAAGCTCTCAAATAAATCGCCTAAATGGCGACTAAATTGTGTTTATATCATGATGACTGTACAAAATGAATTCTCATTCAACACTAGACATTTAGAGTAATGCTGTGTGTCTGCGTTATTTGCTTTTCTCCACAATTTACATATTTTTTTTTACTTTTTAATTGACTTCAACAGTTTCGTGTGAAATTTATTACTTTCGACGTTAGGTAAATATAAAGAGATATGCGTGACATGCGCAGTTCGTATAAAGCTTTTTTTATTTTACTTTTTTGTTGAAATTGGGGAAATTGTTCGTGCATTGACGAGTGGAACACAAAATACAAAATATAGAATAATATAGAAAAATTGATGGGATGGGGAAAGCTTTCAATATTTTTATTGAATACAAAATTTATACGATCAATTTTTGTTTGCGGTTCAATGTTAGTACTTTTTCCAATTAATTCTGATTTTATTTTAATTTTGTAGTAAGCTTTGTTATAGTAAGCTTACAGTAAGCTTTGCCTATTGCAGTAGAATTAAAATTCCAAAAATTTCAATTTAAGGCATACATTTGAAACTCTCTTCCTAATTTACTATGTCATTTCCTACACTCGTTTCCAAATTTTTAATTATGGTTCAGGAATACATCTACTGATGAAATTCTCTTTAGAATTTTGACTTTAAATTTAATAGCGTTCTGATTTAAGGGTTTACCTGTGAGTTAAATTAATTCCGTTAATTGCTTTTATCAGAAGTGGCTTGCCAGATTTCTTTGCCTCTAATTTATTTTACTTATTTATGTCTCGTATAATTTCGAAAAGTGTTACTTCACTGTGTGGCTCTTAATCACATAATGTAGAATAGAATTTTAACCGATTTGATATAGCTTGCCAGATAAAAATTACGTTCCTCTATATTTATTTATTAGTTCACTAAAACCTATGTCTATAACGGATGTTAAGTGCCTAGTACACAATCGAAAAATATTTCACAGCCGGGCAGCTCTCATTCTGAAGACAGCGTAATCCTACGTAAAGCTTACGAAATGGTAATGATTAATATCGAAATTTATTGAGACGTTACTGAGAAATAATTCAGCTACTATATTTCGTCCATATTTGGGCAGTCTCCTTAATCTACAAGATTTTCGAATGCAGATATGCGACGTTTTTCTTAAAATATACCATGCATGTATCCCTTAATAAAGCTTTGAAAACAACTAGCAAAAAATCAATTTAATCGTGCAAAAATTATGGCTTGGGATATCATAAATCATAAAAACATACTAACATTCTTGATAAACGTATTATTTCTCGACATATTCAACACGTTAAGAAAATCTTAAACTCTTATATCCATTCTAATAAATGTTGAACTTCTAATTATTTATTATAAATTAAAATTGGAACTACAATAATTAAAAATTCAATATTTCGCCTGAATGACGTACTTGTTCTAATTTTTATACATTCAAATTTTGGTTAGTTTTTGTTGGTTTAGTATTAAAGTCTAACTTCAAGTGTATAGGATTTATGTGGTTATACTGGGCTTGTTTTAAATATCAGTAATATTTATTTTCTTCAAGCCAAATGAGATTTACATTTGGCCGAGCGAGAGGTTCATTATTAATATTTTTTTTTTTTTTTTAGTAAAGTTATATTGGCTGAAAATACTCAGCGATCCGTAGGTTAAACTATCACGTTTATAAGGATTACTAGGCGATGAACTTTGATAATCGTTTAGGTCCGTTGCACATATCAGCTAAGCTTATTTGTGACACATAGTTCAGCATAAACGCCTAATTTAAATAATGAGATGGTAAGTGTGGTCGTGATGTGATCGTGTAGGTTGGTGCAAATCCTGTCCTCCTCCCTAGCTGTGTCTATTCTCAGTTCTCTTTCTTATTACAGTTGTGGTCTAGCACGCATATCTTGAACTTTGGTAAACCCCATCCCAAACCGCGAACTTAGCCAGCAGAATATGACCACACCGGGGCTCTCTAACTAAATTTTCGGTAACTTGTGGTATTATTCGTTCAGAAAGTAACAAATATTTCTGCAACTCATGCCAATTAAATCGTTATAGTATTCAATAGACATTGTTGAAAACTCGTGCTTAATTTATTTCTTTCTTTAAAATATTCTTTTAATGTTTTATTAATAGATCTTCATCTTGAAGAATTTGTGTATCGAAATATAAAACAACAATAAATCCAAATTTTTTCGTAATTAGTTATTGGGTGTATAAGTTTTTTGGATTTTCTAAGAGATGGCGTTTTAGTACTAAACATTAGTTTACAACGACACCTACGGCGTTTTAAAGTGTTGACATTCAACATAAAAATTTAGTTTGTTATCATTCGCGAAAGCGTAAATAGCGTATTTTTAATCCCGTTTAAACAAGTCGATTTGCTTACCAACAAAACAGCATTTGCGGGAAGCATTACTTTTTTGCTTTATTCAAAAGTAAAAAGCTGCTGAAAGTTTTTGTTTGCTTCAATGAACTTATGGTGAACATACATCAACTCAACAAACTTACGAAAACTGGTTTAACCGATTCAAAATTGGTGATTTTGATGTCAGTGACAAAGAAGGTTCTGCCCAACCAAAAAAAATCTAAGATAAAGAATTGAAAGCATTATTGAAGGAAAACTCAGCTCAAACAGAAAAAGAACTTACGGAACAGTTAAATGTCACTCAAGTAGCCATAATCAAACGTTTACATGCCCTAAAAATGAATCAAAAAGGAAGGAAATGGGTACCACATGACTAACCCAACATTGAAAATCGTTTAATGGTTTGCAATTCTTTGCTTGCAAGACACCGAAGATGGTATTTTTTGTCTCAAATTGTGACTGGCGATGAAAAATGGATTGACTACAATAACCCTTTGCAACAAATCATGGGTTCACCCAGGCAAACCGTCCACATCAACAGCAAAACGAAACCTTCATGGATGTAAGGTTATGTTGTGCATTTGTTGGGATCAGAAAGGAGTGGTGTACTATGAGCTGCTAAAACCGAACGAAACTATTATTGGTGAACGTTACCCACAACAATTGATAGATTTGAACCATGCATTGAATGAAAATCTAAGATTCCGGCCAACAAACAGCGTAAAGTGATTTAGATGCACGTTAATGCTCGATCACATGTCGCGAAACAGTTAAAAAATAATCTTTAAGTACTTAAATGGGAAGTGCATGCTCCCTATTCACAAGATTGTGCCCCATTAGATTACTATTTGTTCTATTCAGTGCAAAGGTATCTTCAAGGCCAGCACTTCAGAACCCACGAGGAAATCAAAAAATGGGCTCGACAAATGGACCGCATAAAAAAACAAACATTTTTTTTTCGATGGAATCTATAAAATGCAAGAAAAATGGTCGAAAGTCATAGATAATGATGGGAAATATTTTGATTAAAATAAAATTTACCATTTCTTAGAAATAAACGTGTTTTTCTGCAAAAAAAAATCCAAAAAAATAAATTATACTCTCAATAGATCCATAATCTCGTGCGTAGTTTTGATTGTTTTTAAATATTTTAATTTTATATTATAGAAAAAAAATTAAATAAAAACAGATTACCCATAACTTCCAAAAAATTTTGTACAAAGTAACTCCGAAAATTGCCGATAGAGAGTCAAGCAAACAATCCTTGACGGCATTTTTCTGAGTTACTTTGTACAATTTTTGTTGGAAATTATTGGTAATCTGTGCAAACCTAATACTTATCATATCTAATAGGATAAGTATCAAAAATATTTTTTATAAGAACGAAAATATCGCGTTTTGTGCCAAACAAACAGCATTTGCGCGAAACTTTGCTTTTCTGCTTCAACTTAAAAAAAATGCAACTAAAGCACGTCACTTGCTTGAGGAAGCCTACAGCGAACATGCACCATCTAAAACTACCTGCGCATATTGGTTTAGACTCTTGAGAAGTGGCAATTTCGATATTGAGGACAAGAAGCGCTCCGGAAGACCAAAAGCTTTTGAAGGCATGCGTTATTGGATGAAGATGACATGCAAACACAAGATCAATTTGCGGACGCAAAAACAGGACTCGCCAAAGTATTTTTAAACGTTTACATGCCATGGAAAAAAATCAAAAGGAGGGAAAACAGGTGCCGAATGAGTTGACTGATGGGATATATCGAAGTTTGCGAAAGTTTGCTTTCACGACACGAAAGAAAGAGACATGAACGAGTCATAGCACGACAACGATCCATATGCCATCGCACTCCCATCGTCGAGCATACTACCAATCAAAACGCTGAGATGGGATCTACTACCATATCCGCCTTATACGCCAGAACTGGTCACCCCAGATTATTACTTGTTCCGGTCTATGTCGCATGGCTTGGCAAGGCTACACTTGGTCAGTTTCGATGAAGTGCAAAATTGGTTGGATGACTGGTTTCGGTCCAAAGACGCGTCGTTTTACTGGCGTGGAATTCATGTATTGCCAGAGTGATGGCAAAATTATGTAGATAGCAAAGGACAATACTTTGAATAAAAAATTTTTTAAATTTCTATCGAAATTTTTCATTTTTCAAAAAAACCCGGAAATTTAGTTGCGAAATCTCTTGAGGCGTCAATGAAAAGCTACGGGCAGTTCATTTGCTATTTGTCTATTTTTTAATTGAACTCGCCGCTGTTAAATAAGACTGTGTGTTTTTATTCAAACTGGGTAATTTTACTCTGCACACTAGATTTTTGCACCGTATACACTCGGTCCATCAAGTTTTACTCTGAAATGACATTCAGAGGTCAGTGCACAAAAACTGTGCAAAGTAGAAAATAATTTATTACTCGATGTACACTGGATAATTTAACACTGTTAAACCTTTACTCGGTGTACAATGCCCGGAGTAAGCCTGGTTCATTTAAAAATATACGATATTTCGTTCACTTTCTCGTGGCAGACGACTCGGCGAGTGCTGTAGCAAACAATCAGAGAAGTAAGATCATGGTTAGAATAGACGCGGTAGCTAAACGTATAGCCTTATCCGTTTCACGTCTGTATATATTAGGCGTAAAAAAAATTTATTATTTCTCTCGAAAGAATTGTAGGGAACATCAAAGTGGGTCTGAAGGCTATTTACAATAGTACAACTGTCTATGGAGAAATGTTGAGCAACTGAAGAATATAACAGAGGATTCCCTGTTACGGTTAATGAAACACAGAAAGTAAGTCAACGATATCAAACAGCATTATAAGTAGGTTGCTGATGGACCACACTTGATAAAGGCACTTCTAATAGAAAAATAGAGCAGTAAAATTGTAATGATGTTCGAAAATGTTAATAATATCTTTTAAGTTACTAGAAATTTCGACAGTCAATCATAGTGAAATCTGTCCATGCATCAGATGTAACTGGCGATACATTTAACTTCGTGGTGTCCCTGAGTTTGCCAATAAGATTGTGCCCTACATAATTTTAACCTTGGAATCGCCACTTGCTAGCATCACAAAATACATGGTATTTGCTTTGTTCATATTGAATATATCTCGGAATATATGTAAATTGTTTGCAGATGCTTTAAATTTAACTTGAACTTATTGTAACAGGTTGCGTGTTCTGATACCCGTGTTCATCCCAACCAACTATTAAAATCCACAAATTTTAATTTTTTAGAAACTAGAATTGAGCTATATGAAGTAATCCTGACCCAAGGGGTCCGACGTGACGTTTCTTACAATAAATATCAAAACAAGTAACAATCAAAATCAAATTCCAATTAATAAAATGAGTAAATTATAGTACACTGTTAAATTTTTTTGAAGTAAAAGCGTCCAATTTTTGACTGATAACATCATTAACGAGTTGGATTTTTTTTAACTATCAGTAAGGCAGATTTATCGAACGGTGTAGATTTGAAGGTTTGTTATTAGCAATTCTCGTTATTCGGTGATTTGAACAGGCTCACTAAATTTGTTTGTTATTCGCTTAGATTGAAAAACTACTCATATTTGTAGTGGAAAATTCCTAATTCAAACTTCAAAATGAACCATTCAGAAAAAAAATCTGCAAAATATTTCTCATAGATAGACCTGTTTGGCCCATACGTTGGAGTCTTGCCAACATCGCTAATAATGGCTTGTTATTGGCCCAGATTGAAAAATACTTTGAGTCGAAATACATTGTTGATTTTTTTTAAACCGCTTCGTATTTTCCACTGTATCCACAGTTCTCCCCAAAAATTGTTGAGCGAGTACTAGATTCGATCAATTACGTCCATATATTATTCGCTTGGTTTAAATTTTAGACCATGCGGTTTTAGACCAATTGGTTTAAATTTTAGACCAATTTTGCACCAAATTTTACCAATTTTTTGAAATTTCATTTTATTTGCTTGGTTTAAAAAATTTACTCCAAAATTGTTAAACCAATTGGCCGATAAAATACGATATACCACGCCGATTAAAAACCGTACTCCAGCGGCCGGCTTATGAACATTTTCGTGGGTTTAATCTATGTTTTCATATTATTCACTCCTTTTTCAATCCAACCAGTGCAATCGTGTTGTGAATTTTGTCAAATTAAATTTATTTTTGATTGAAGGTAAGTTCATCGTTTGATTTCGTAATTTTCGTGCCCTTTTGCTGTGCATGCGGACACAATGAGAGAAAACAAAAATTATCATTCTATTTACTGTCATAATTCAGAATTCACATCTTCGCCGCACTTATAAGCGCTCCAAGGGCGCCACCGTAAGCCTGAGCAATTAAGTGATGCTAAAACCCTGAGCAATTAAGTGAATGCAATTATTTCGTTTTATTCAAATCATCAATCCAATGTTTTTCTTTATCCGTTTCATTTAATTTTGTTTCCTTCTTGCATAGGGATACTCACTACGCGCAACGTCGACGAACACTCTTATGGGCTGATGAAATGACGTTTCCCGATTCTCATGTTGGGCATGCAGCTGCATCGATTGGACTTGATCCAAAAAGTTATATCTGTGTGCTGCATGCTGCACAACATCTACTAGCAATCTTGACCGATCAAGAAGTCACCGGCAAAGCCTGTCATAGCACCTCAAATTGGACGAGTTCGGCGCCCAATTGCACGGACTCAAATTGTTGAAATGTTTGAACGTTTGACGGCTGGTGCCGTCAGAATTTTCATCATTTTCGTTATTTTTGCGATTTTGGTCTGGATAGTTGACTGAGTATTCTACTGGATGCTCGTTTGATAGCAGTGAACTGACAAGGTTAACTGAAAAACAAGTTAACAACAAAAATCGATTAATTGAAAATACTGTGTACTGCTGTAATGTGGTCAGTGCCACATCCCAAAATTACGATTGCTTTGATCTTTGTAAGGTTTTTTTTTTTGAGTGAATTTAAAACTAAATCGCAGGATGTGTTATACATACCTAATAAGGATCACGATTATGTTTGGCCTGTAAGTCTCTACAATATCATTGAAAAATTTATTCCACTCTCATTCCATTTCAAAATTGGGTCACCACGTCCCACAATACAACACCAACAAATAATATTTTTTAAGTTTTTAAATATATTTTATAATTTATGTATATAATTATAACTAGAATTTATTTACTATATATCATTATAATTATGTATAATTAAATTAAAATTAAAATTTAAATAAATTTATAATTATAACAGTTTTTCACATGAATTTTCATTTTTTTATTGTTGCCCTAAAATAAATTAAATGTTTAAACAATAAATTATTACATATTAATGCTGTAAATTATATTTCAATAAAATATTTAAATTTAAACTTAAAACTATCTTTGATAACATATGAATGATGAACAATCCCGTCGTCGAATGGCATCGGTGACTTCGAACAGATGGTGTGATAACCCGTAACTTAACGCTGGATGCATCCTAAAAAATAAAAGAAAAAATATGTTCGTGTTATTCTTGAATTACCATTTCATATTGAATCTAATAAAAATATATATGTCGACAATTATCTTGAGATGTACGAGTATACAACAACATGTGTGGGTGTCTATATATGCTGCTATATGCTGTTGTATAACAAGCAACTCGTCAAGAAAAAAATAATTCGATAAATAATTTATAAACAAATTTGAATAATGTTTTTTGGAAAATACTTATTCGATTGAATAATCATGTACAAGGTGTAGGTAGAATTAATCAGGCGTATTACACAATTTGACCTAGAATCATCTATACGTTGTTTGTCTCCCCCACACACACATACATTCTTAACATATATGTATATGTAGATTGATATTGATTAATTATTAGATGAATATTTAATTTTGAACAAATGATTTAATTATTTTCTACATCAACAATAAACTAATTTGTCAAAACTGAATATTTCGCTTCTGTTCATCTCGGTCGTACCCATGCTGCTAACTCAATCTTTTAAATAGTTTGTATATTATATTGTATATAGGATCTGGATGATGTGTGTGCCAGCCATTAATAAATAAATTTAGCAAAAAATACGATATGTCTGTTCCGCCTCACAATCATTAATCTATGATGTGCGGATATATTTAGATGTACATAAAGATAAATAAAGGAGATATATTGGTTTTGAACAAAAGACATTTAGATTAATGGAAATTGTGGTACGGAATCAATAAAGAATATTTCCGGTTTTTGGGGTGGGAATAATGTGGCGATATGTTCATTTATATTTCAAACAAAAAAATTATCCATCCACGTAACAAGAACAATGAACCAAATTTACAATGTTGTCGTATTGAAGTAAATGTTAAATCAGCTATTTTCTCTAGTTTTACATACTAGGCATCTATCTTTGAGGACAATATACGAATCAAATATTTTGGGAAAAGCCAGCCCACGGGAAGTCGGTGCTTCCATAAGAGCTTTTTCGTTTTTTGTAAATATTTTGAAAAGTATATCATTTACGTGAAAAACACCATGAACTAAAATATTCTAAATACATTTTGTAACAATACCAGTCAGTTTTCCAAAATTTAAGAGGAAATGACGATTTCTGAGAAAAGACGGAATGATGAGGAAATGACTTAAGAGGAAATGACGATTTCTGAGACCAGGCGTGTTCCTCAAAATATAAAAATACTAATTATGAAATACTTAGCCAAATGCCTGGAGGAAATGCGGTCGTAAATTGCAGGAGTCATCTGAGGTATCTAGGACAGAAGAACCATAACTAATACAGACTCTTTTGGGCTACTACTGGGAACCTATATTCTAGGTAGCTCCAAATCTGTGCCAAAAAAGCTTAGGAGTAACAGAGTCGAAGGCCTTGTAAGTCAAATAATAAGCAGGAGAAAAATCCTGAGATTGCACGCTTGTAATATTGAAATATTCCTAGTAAATGGACTAAAGAAAATGTCATATTTATGTCTAAAAGGGAAACAGCTCACATTACCCAGTCACAAATACCTTAGATTTATAAATTTAGCCTCTTCGGTACTAAAAAAATTTAGAAAGACAGGTAGAAGCCCACATTAAAAGTTCCATTGAGTCAAATAGGCTATTGAAATTCCAACATGCATATTGTTAGGGGAATCTATGAAAACTGTTCTTCACTATTGCTCCTATCGAGTAGTCCCTTAAGCTCTCCATGAAAAGTTTTCTGGATACAGAATTAGGCCTATAACAACGCCAAATCACAGAACTGATCATGCAGGCATTCTTTTCTCTGTACGTGGATATAGTCACTCAGGGGTGTTTAGATGAAATGCTTAAAAGCAGGGTGTTTACGGCCAGCATGAATTGGTCCTCCAATAGCAGATTTATGAGTAGAGGCACACCGCAAGGTGGTATATTATCCTCTCTTATTTGGAACTTGGTCACAAATGAAATGTTATTAAACCTAATAGGGTTCGGCTTTATTTTGGTTGCTTATTATGAGAACACTTGCAAAGTGCGATTCTCTGAAATTAAGGTAATAGATGAGGTTTGAATGTGAATCAACACAAGACTGAGTTGGTCCTTTCTCCAAGGAAACCAAAGTTCCTCAGATCAACCCTCCTAACTGAAATTATGTGAACTTGACCCGGATATTTTATCTCATCTCACACTCCTAGTTATCCTAGATAAACAAATGGCAAAGAGCACAGGTATAAAGCTCAACTAATGGAGTTGTAACAATTAAGGGCCCTGATCACTCATCTATTCTAAGAAACAGGAAAGGAACATCCCAACTGCTACCGAGTATACCACCCCGTCACCATCTTTTGATCGGAAATTTAGGACTGATATCCCTACCACAGAGGACTAGTTGAGTGAAATATTTCTGAATAATGAAGGTGTTCATTTCTTCACTGATTTTCAAAGATAGATTGGAAGGTTGCAGTTTAATTTTCTATGAAGAAATAAATATAACCATCTCTTTTCGCGTCTCAGACTACTACAGCGTTTATTAAGCTGAACTAATCACGAAAAAATAAGGCGTTGACCAGTTGAAAGTAGGACAGAATTGTTTCTCATCTCATAACGAGACAGTAGTTCAGATCAACATCCAAATGATGTGCATTTGAATATTAAGGGAAAGGTGGATAAACTCGCTCGACAAGAACAACCTGCCTCATTCCACCAAGCAGGGCGGATGTTGATAAACCGCTCGCTACGTGCAAATTACTGCGAAGCTAAGAACACCGAACGACAGATGGTTCAGTAGTACCTCTGGCCAAAACGAGATCTTTCAAGATCCAGAAGGCTGGTATCGCTGCTTCGTATATGATGAGTGCTTTTACCGGACACTCTTTCATAGGGCACCATGCGAGCAGGCTGGGAGTCTTCTCAGATGATTACTGTTCTAGTTCCAAGACAAAGAGGAGGAAGAAACCGTTCTTGATGGACCTCAGTAAAATGGACGTCAGGGATATCCTACTGCTCATTGGGAGCACAAGATCGTTCAAGGAGTAGGTGAGGAGAGAAAACAATGTGACACGGCGACGGATTTGATTGTGTCCGTCTCAGTCCTTTACAATAACCAGAGGGATTGAATGATTTGGATGAAACTTCACAATAAAGCTTTTCCATAAATTAAAAGATTTCAGCGGTTTCTGGCGAAATCGATCGACCGAAAGGGGCACAGCTTCAATAGGAGCTTTTTTTCGTTTTTTGTAAATATAATGAACAGTTGCTTAACGGAAAAACTATTAAAACGAATGTATGTAAATTTAATTTGAAACAAAATTAGTTTGCAAATTTTATTAATATATCAGTAATAGACTGGATTAGCCGTACGATCCCTGCTAACAAGACTAGAGACAAGATTGCGGAAGCGAAGAAGACAGTTGGAAATTGAGCCATTTGAGCAACGTACAATACATCAAAATCAGAAACCATGTGGGATCAATTTGCACGTCCAAAAACTAACATTAGCATCATCATCAGTCAAATAATATAACAACATCGGAAAAAGCATTTTCAAACAAGAGCAGCATAGAAAAACACCTTTCCAACATTCGAAACAGTTTTCAATACGCTCTGTGATAGCATTTGCGAGGTTTACACCAAGTGATGCTACTCGGAGTAAGTTTTAATTTGCCCAAGCAGGTCTGCGAATAGGTCTGCGGCTACCTGCCTGCGAATGGATACAGGCAGCGCTGGAAACTGGTTTTTCAAAACGGAAACCGAAAACAAAACTAAAAAAAAATTGGTCAATTGTCTGAAATAGCCAACATTTTATTTGCTGTCCCTGTACGACGAGTTCCAGGACCTAGAGACACGTGAACCTGCAAGAACCCTGCTAAAAGCATTGACCCGACGATTTCAAGAACATAATGCAGGAGTGGTGATAACATCATGAACATCGTTCATGGTCATCGCAATCATGGTCATCGTGCTTGATCATTCAGCGAAATCACAGAACCCACAATAAAACACCAATTATGTAGATGTACATCCAAAATTAGACATCGTGCAGCGGATAATGAATTCTTGGGACAACCAAAGGTCTCTAGATGTGTTAACCACTGAGAAGGAACACTTTGATAATTCGACTTCTGGTAAGCGTTTGTAATTAACCATAATGAGTTCTGGTATAGCCAATCCGAATAGATTGACAATTTCTATATGCCCTGCAACCAAACCTAATTTGTTTCAAACCTATTTGTTGCCCCAATGGAGTAGTAGTAACAAACTAATCTGAAAAGCGAGGATGCGGGTCGGCATTTCATCGGTAATAGCCATGCAAGCTGTACCCTGCATACAAGTAGATTTCATTGAAATTTCCAGGATTTCCCAAATAAGCTTCTTAATATTAGGTTGTAGGAAAAGTTCGTCGAAAAAAAATTTGAACTAAATTTATTTTTCTAGAATGTTCTTGAAAATCGAAAATATACAGGAATATTCTAGAACGTTCTTAGCGAACAGCCCTATAAATATTGATCCGCGCGTATTTTAGGGCACTTATGGAAAAATTGTCGAAACGTGATTTGCGAGTAATTTTTTTATTACGAATGGCTGCGTCGAATGGCTTTTATTACGAATTGCCGATCATCATAATAAATTAGAATATCGGAAATTAAAAAGCCAATGGGTACCTCACCGACTGACCGAGGCTAATTGCATGAGTCGCTTGTCTATTTGCGAATCGCTTCTTCTAAGGCCTAAGAGAAATGAGTTTCTGGAAGATTTGGTAACTGGAGATGAAACATGGGTTTTATACGATAACGATAAACGCCGTGCAGTTTGGCTGCCTCACGGAGAAGAGCCGCCAATTCAGCCTAAAAAAGACCTCGTTAAAGTTAGCCGAAAGATTCTAACCGAAAGATAATGCAGATAGTGTCTTTGCTATCCCAGCCGAAAAAAGAAACGATTTGATTTTTCGATAAAGCGGCCAATAGATTCTATACACATAGTCCGCTCCTACGTGCGGCACGCAGTGCGACATGTTTGCTGATATCGGTTTCTACGTCCCCCGAAGTTCAAATCTAAAGCCCTTCGGAGGGCTAAGCGGGGGGGGGGGGGGCGCAGCGACGTCCCGCTTGCCCGTGAGAGTTGTCGAAGCCGTTAGCCTGTATAATTATTGCATTTGTCTAGTTTGTGTTTTGGCTCGGTTAGCAGAGACACTATCTGCATTATCTTTCGGCTAACTTTAACAGTATTAAAAAAGACCCTCATCCACCGAAAATTTTACAAGCAAAGAAGGACCATTGATGCTCTACTTACATAGATCAACTACAAAACATAGATGAATCTGTTAAAGAAAAGAGGCGTAGACGAGCCACAGTTAATCTCCTTCAGGACAATGCTCGACCACACATTGCCAAGATAACTAAAAAAAAAATACAGGAACTTGGTAAGGAAATCGTACCACACCCTCCTTATTCTCCAGACTTAGCACCTTCAGACTACCACGTGTTTAAGGATTTAAAGTTTTATGTAAGTAAAAAAAATATTTAAAGATTTCGATAGTTTAAAATTAGAACTGACCACTTTTTTTAATACTAAACCTCCAAACTATTGGGCTAAAGGTATCAACGACCTCCGTAATAGATGGAGCGCACTGTAATACGTACTGATTTAAAAAAAAAATAAAAAAATTGTGGAATTTTTTTTTCTACGAACTTTTCCTACAACCTAATACATTGAAAAACAAAATATCAGCTGCATTTTGAAGTTTACTTTCAAGGTGAAGCCTCAAACAAAGTATGCTGACTACTGCTCTTATAGATGAATTGTATAGCATTAGGCTAGATAGGGTAGTTAACGATAATTTAATGTTTGCTTGAAATAGTGGCGACCAGATCATCAGCATAGCTCTAACCAATAAAGCCAGACTGCATAAAATTTAACAAACAAGTCATAAATTATCAAGAGAGGTTGCATAAGACACAAGAGCTGCAATCCAATCTATGTAACGATGGTTGGGTTAATGTCAAATTTAGTGCCAGCCTCGATAATGGTAGTAGACGCTGCGCTATCGAAGGCACCTGCGATAACCACGAAATGCCATTTTATGTTAAGCGAGCTTTCGATTCTTGTTCATGTAGAGCAGTTTCACTCGATTTGCCAAGGTTGAAGAGAGACTAACACACAACGCGCCTAAATTGTTAACGGTCAGTGTAATCCGACCTGCCAGCTTTAGAGATGAAAATAATTTTGCTTAATAAAAACTTGAAAAAGTTGGAGATCATGAATGAGAAGTTTGTGTACGAATTCAACAAGAAAAACGCCTTTAGGACTACCTGGCTTACGCGGTGCAAAGAACAATGACTATAGCATGTGGAGTAGATTGTAAAGTGAACAGACGCTAATGATTCCACAATTTCTTTAATTGAAGAGGTTAACTTGCCATCAGGGAGTCGCGTACACTCAGTAGTTTGCGAGTGACCCCTAATGTCAACGACGCGAAACGAGATAGTTAGGATTCAGCAGTTTTGTGCGGGCGTGATGGTATACGAAATGATGCAGATGGTGGTATTAGTAAATATTATCAAACTGTTATAAAGGGTGGCCCGTGTTCCGCAGGATTTCGGATTTCGGATTTTTTGGGGGTTTTGGGAAAAATTAGTAAAGTGGAGGCTGTCTATGTCAGTAGCCAATGTTTGTAGATCAGGAATGTAATTAACTCAATAACACCAAATACTAAACAAAAAACACTTTAATTTATTAAGGCGGAGTTTGAATAGAAAACATTATATCAATAATTGTCCTTTCCATTGTCCAAACCAATTGGGTCTAAATTTAATGCAAATTTAATTTAAAATTTTTTTTGTTCCTATGCTGCGCACTACTCGCGTAATCAAAATATTTGAAAAACCCAAAAAAAATTGTAAGGAAGTTGTCCTTGTCATTTCTGGTAACCGTTTTCTACAAAACAAATTCGAAAATATTAGGGTATTCATGATTGAATTAAATACCAAAAGTGAAGCAGTGGATTAGAATTGTTCGGGAAGTATAAAGCCGTTATAGCTACACCAGAATATAAACGGATTCAGCATATCGCCCAGAGACGGGCATGGCATATATTTTATAACGGCATTAATTCTCTGCAACCATCCAGGTGGCCTAACGAGGCCTGAAGTTGGAAATGACGCCACAACAACAACGAGATGTTAACTAGCGGCTTGCATTAATTTTTTAACAGTCAGTCAAGCACGCTGCAACATATATAGGTGACCAAAATGTGGCTCATATAAATTTTAACGGCACACGTGGCAAGTATATTTTTTAAAAGCGCAAATGAAGACGCCGCAACCCATACAGGATAATGAGGCACCTAAAGTACATTTTTTTGTATTTTTATTATTATTTTTCTAATGGTTTTTGAAAATTGAATGCCACATCGCGTGATTTATTTATAGGTTCTCGCACAGCGTTTTATTTTCGGTAAGCCTACACGTAATTTTAGAATTTATTTTTGATCGATATTTTGAGTGCATGATCAGAGTATTTCAATCGACAACTACGAATCAAGGTACAATCTGATCCGATAGATACATTTTGTTTTCGGAAGTTTATTCACATTATTTATAATAAATTAACGGAATAACGATAAATTTGGTTGGATTTATTTTAATTATTTCGCTGTACCGAATTGTATGCTTATTGTTTTGCGTTGATTCAAGGCGCTCTCTTTTGAATCAAAATTTTAGCTATTTCTGGTTATTTCCTTTGGTTGTTCTCAGTTCGACAATTCCCGATAATTTTGTATATTCCGGGAATCTCTTTTCTCGAGAATTTAGATTAATTTTTGTTCGGGATTCCCGTTTCCCGAAAAAAGGTTGGCAATTCTCGAGAAAAACATCCATCATTTATGCCTAAATTAATTGGTTATCATTGTGCAATTTCACAAATTGCACAATCTTCCACATATACATTATTCCTTATCCCACCTTGATTTGTTTGTTGGTTACTTTAATATTTCCGAACGCATCCTAATTTATTTTGACATATAAAAACTACGAATGGATGGTTCCACATTGAATATCAAAGAAACGATTTTTTTCGTTTCTTTCCTCATTTACCTATGATATACGCCTGAAACTAACATCAATTTCAAGGTGTCAAATGATGGAATATTTTATAATTCAGCATTTGCACCGTATGATGCATTGTCCGATATTCCGCGCAATGGAAGCTGTTTGTACCAAAACCTTTAACAGAGCAACTTCTTATTGACGGTCATTGTGCGCCCTCTGCTGCACATTTCAGAGTCACTAAAACGTTGGAGTATCTTAGAAGACACTTTTATTGGCCAAACATAAAGACGTGTCTGACTTTATACGAAATTGTGAAGTATTCAAGGTTTCCAAGCCGGTAAATTATATAACCCATGGGAAGTTATGTCGAAGCCACCCGTACGTGGGAAAGAGTATATATTGGCTTTCTTGGCCCATACCCCCGCTCAAAATTGGGGAATTGTTTCTTGTTTGTTGCCCTCGATCAATATTCAAGATTTTCTTTATTACAACCAATGAGAGACGCGACCTCTAAAAATGTAATTTCGTTTTTGAAGGAAAAAGTTTTTGATATGTTCTCTGTACCAGAATATATTATAAGCGATAACGGAGTACAGTTCGTTTCGAATGAGTTTACAGGATTTTTAGACGAATGTGGCATACACCACATTCGAACGCATAAATATTCACCTCAATCGAATATCCCGGAGAGAGTAAACCGCTCTATTTTAACGGCAATTCGTGCATATCTACATGGAAACCATCGAAATTGGGATCAAAATATTAGCTGGATTGGTCTAGCATTACGGAATTCCGTACACCAGAGTATGAATCAAACACCACATTACATAATGTTTGGTCAGCACCATGTGGGACACGGATCGCAGTATGAATTGATGCGAACCTTACATAACCTAGGCGGACAAGAACTCACTATTTCTAACTCTGACCGAAAGACTTTGGCGCAAAAGAATATTCTACGTCATCTTAAGGAGGTGTATGATAGAAATGCTGATTAATATAATATCAGAAGTCGCGAAAGAGAGTTTCATTTTGGTCAAAAGGTGTTCGTTAGGAATTTTGTCCACAGCAGCGCAACGAATAATTACTCTGCAAAACTAGCCCAAAAGTATCAAAAGGCGTATGTGATTAGGCCAGTTGGTAACGTTGCTTGTGAATTAGGAGATGAACATGGTAAATCTTTTGGCATCTATCATGTTAAAGTCATTAAAAATTAGAATAGGATCGAATTCTCTAGAGAATTTTGGTCGTATAATGATACAAAGCTTCATCAACATTCATGACGGATGTAATTATATAGCCCGGCTGGTTAAGAGACATCTCTCAGATGGGTCATCCCCACGATTGTAAGGCCTCTTTATAGAACAATGACAATGGCATACTGGAAATTAGTACAATAATTTTCGCACTGGTTAATTGTACTAGATCGAGATCTAGTTACTAGGAAAAAGAAGAAAAACTGGATGAGATATTGGTGTGTCTGTTAGCGCTGGTAAAAAGTTTTGTATATAAATGATCGTGCGATATCGATTTTGGCTCTCTGAAGTATTTTTGATGGATGGTTGGTAAGGTTGATCGCAAAGAAGTGATTAAAAATGTTAAAGATGGTTAAAAAATTGTATTGAACATTAAATTAATTGAACTATAATATAATTTTCGGACATTATAAATTAAAGTAAAAAAGTTTGATCGTGCTTATACTGTTGAAGTAATCCAGAGTGTTAAATGAGTAACGCTTAAAATGTTAACCTTGTATTAAATTTGTGCATGACGAGGACATGGTATTTTTCTTGTCGAATACGAAAATATAACAAATGCAAAATGTTTATTGGGTAATTTAAGTTCTTGCCGTGTGTTTTAAGAAAAAGTAAAATTTGTGAAACTGGCAAATTGTGAACAAATTCGTTGTAACAGATAGCCATAAGTTTCTGTCCAATTAACTGTCCAAAATATGCAAAATCACTTTGGACGGCAGTCCAAACGAGTGACGAAAGCACCTACTGTGCTGGAAGTCGAACGAAGTATATTATACAGCAAGTTTCGAACTTTTTCACTTTGAGGCCGCCAGGATCATGTTATATACCATTGGAAAGGTCTTGAAAAATACACCTAAATAATGTATAAAAGCATGAATTTCTACCAACATTGAGTGGAGATATGACCTTCCAAAAATTGCCCCAAAAAATCAGTTTTTTGCGTATAACTGCCCCAAAAAATGCCCCAATTATTTTCTAACTAGCAAATTATGATTTTAGACGTCAATACAAATTCAACGACACCTCAAACGTCCTAAACGGATGATTTTGACCGAAGTTATGACAATTTTAAATTTTTCTATGACGTCACCATATAATCTTGCTTTGGTATATATGTTTGTTTGTCCGTACCTCTTTTATTTGATCTCATATTTTCAGGGGCTGTAGTACTTAAAAAACTAAGCAACTTTTGTTCTACAACTTTTTGATTTGGCCGCCATGTTGGCCGCGGCCGGCCTCTGAACGGCCATTTTTGGCCATTTTGCCACGTCCACAGTGCTGAATCTATTCGGTATACCCTGGACATATGCATATCGTTGGAAAGGTATTGACGCCAGCTATTAAATAGCAAAAAAAAGAATTCAAAAAATTAGGTTGGAGGGTCATTTTGGCCAAAAAACTGAAAAATGCGAAATCGGCCGGCCACATTAGGCCGAATTGCTAAAAAATGAGCCCAAGACTTTTGGTTCATATTTTCAGGATTATTAGCCACAAATCTCACCTACAATATGACATCAACCGTTTGTCCCAGAAAACTCGTATATTTTAGATATTGACCTCCATAACTTAAAAGCCACCTTAATTTTTTGCAAAATTTCATTTTTTGGCTCAAATGCACCCTAATATCGGTCCGTTGCGGTTCATTATGATAGTGAATCAACGTATTAAAATGAAACAATAATATAAATACATCATATTATTATCATTGCTAAGAGAATTTTTACCAGTGACTCTTTTTTCATAACAAAAAAAAATGAAAAAAACTGACAAATTGATGTGATCGAAAAAGTCACCAAAAACATTGAACATTTGAGGCTCATTGCATAAAATCGATATTTTTTTATCATTATGATGATTTCTTTGAAAAATAGATCTTATCTCCCCTCCCATCGCATGAAGATGGAATATCAGCGAGAGGCTAGCTACCATTAAATTTTGTTTCCAAACTAACATACTAAAATATGTATATTTTATTGTATTGTTTAAGGAATCAAAAATGAATGGTAGCCGCATGCAGTTAGTGACAAAACAGCAAGAAACATGCAAAAAAATTGATGAATTACTCAATCGAATTTCTACCAAAAACACATGCATCTGGTCTAAATTTTTACTACTCTGTAACATACACTAAAAACTAAACTACAAATGTTCAGCCGATAGCCTACGAGAACCGGGTGTGTAATAAGATCACACCCGGCATGACCTGTTTGTGGCATGTGGTAAAGGATTCTGAAATAAAATCTAGTAAAAGACTACAAAATGAAGATTGAAAAATTGCATGCAAAATAAAGAAATAGAATCGTCTTCCACACACTAGAAACAGTACACCAGAACGTAGGTTATAATAAAAAAAACTACCTACCTGAACCTAATGATGAGACCTGACCCTACTATTCAACGTAAAAAAGATAATATAAGTCTTTACTATTTCGAGGCCAAGAGCATATATGTACTTTCCAAACATAAATCGTATTGAACCATTCTTCAATAGAAACAATTTTGTTTTATTGTTTTCCATTTTTTTATTGAAACAGTTTCGTTCTATTGTTTTGCCTCATACACAGACGCAGGCCACTGGAGTGACGAATATCGAGAGAAGAAGAACGAATCATTCACACTCCGTAACACACAGCCGGCAGCTGTGTGAGAGTATGCGTAATTCGTTTTTCGCGAAACGAACAACAATTAAGCTCTGAACAAAGTCTGAAACGCAGATGCCAATATTCAACAAACTACAGAAGATTGTATTGGTTACACTAACAATCCCATGTTAATTTTTTTCTTTCGTACCACTACTTATTAAACTAGTGCCCACATACGATGTACACATATATTCTAATACAACTATCTATAGTGTAGTTTTTTCTGTATTTGTTGCATTAGCATGGCTTTGTTGTCCGTTTTGATCATTTCAATGCCGCGCATCTGTGTGTGAGGCACAATAACATGTATACTTCTGTGCTATCGTGTGTGTGTGTGAACTCAAAACGACTGACAACAATAAAACGAATCGCAATTCATTGCGAGGCCCATCGCAATTCATTTTTTCGCCTTGCCAAAATCATTGATATCAAATAAAAAACCTCTTAACGAGGTAAATGTTCGAGTGACGAAAGCCGAATTAAATTCACAAAATTTCTGATATCAAATTTGTGCCGAAAAAAACAATTGTTTTCGATTTGTCAACGATTTTTCGGAATGTTAGTGCATTCGGCGCGTTTGTTTACATTTTTCTTTCTAGCTGTCAAAAACAACAACTTGTCAACGGTTTCTTGAATGTTAAACAACAACGCGCTGAATGCACTAACATTCCGAAAAATCGTTGACAAATCGAAAACAATTGTTTTTTTCGGCACAAATTTGATATCAGAAATTTTGTGAATTTAATTCGGCTTTCGTCACTCGAACATTTACCTCGTTAAGAGGTTTTTTATTTGATATGTTTACACTTTGATAATTTAATCGGTCTTTGTGGTGATTGAGTATGTGTATGAGTTAAAACAAACTGTAATGAATGTGCATCGTAACAACCCAGTCCCATAATAAATTGAATTAATTACATCTATAATAAAAATAATTTAATAATAGTTCCGATCGCGAAAATATATAATAATTATAAAATAATAAAAGAACATAAAAATTCAACAGCATAAAAATTCCTACGACAAAAATACAACAAATCCAATTTATGTTCGAGCTTAATCCACTTACGAAATGATGATCAACATGATGGCCGCCAGGAAGTTACAGTCTAACCACGTTGTGTGGGTGTACAAATATTCATAAAAACAATTCAAAACCTAATTACATATAATTTTAACTATTTCTCTAAATTATTATTTATACGATCATTATTAATCCTAAATAAATTAGTTATTTATTTAGATTAAATTATTATTCTTTTTATGTTGTTATTTATTTAACTAAGTAATTCAAATGTATATTTTTTGCTTTCCTATATAGTAATTTATTTTTCTACGCATGCGTCAACTAGATTTTCTATGCGCACAATAAGTAAATATTAAGTTATTAAACATTTTTGTAAAATTCATTGTAAGATTTGCGAGTTACATTTATTTTGTTGTTAATAATTATTTTGAAAAATGAACATTTTTGCATTTGTTTTCACAAGTTGAGAAATTTTGATATGCCTTGATATATGAATGGGAACTTAAACTGGATGTAAGTGTGGTATAGTAGGTAAGTTGGTTGCACCTCCCGTTTCCTTTCCGTTTTTCCGTTACTTTGTTTTCTATGCGGTTCAATATCATCGATTCATCAATCAACATTTCACACCAACCCCAGCCTGAGCAGCTGGCAAAATACCGTGATTGGTTGATTATGTGAACTTGTGAAGTTCTATAGCGGCATAGGTACTCTAACGGAGTGCTTGTGTTGTTACAGATTAATGAATTTCGAGAATACAAAAATATCGGGGATTGGTCAATCTCTAGTTGTAACTGTGTATTGTAATAAAAAGAATTACGAAATCTTAAGGTTCGGTATGGCGGGAATTGAATTGTTCAATATAATATATTCGGCGGTTTATCATTTTCGTTGTCTTATTATTTTCTCAAGTTGTTAATTTCTGTGATTTATTCAAACATGGTATCATGTCTGCAAACCACACGCCAATGTCCGTAAGCTTTGGTCGACTATAGATAACCGTGTAGATCTCTGATGTCATGTCTGTTGACAGGACTTCGGAAAATCCGTAACAACATCTTAAAAAATCAAAATTTTAATACAAAAAGCAAAAAAGGGCCTATAACTTTTCGTTCCTGGCAGAAATCTAAAAATAAATCATTTTTTTTTTACTGGAAAATGGTAGTACCGCAAAACCTTTTAAGTCAAGAAAATCATGAAAAAGATGGAAAACATGAATGCAATATCAGCATCAGCCAGGTGTCTGTAACCTGATCAATCTCTTTATTATTATGAACTTGTCCTATCTTTCTTATGTTATGTATAAAGAGGGTGTATATTGGGACCGGCGTCATCCGGAACAAAAGTTTTGGCTTGGTGACCCAATCAACGGAGCAATCAATCAAACAATAAAAGAAAAGAAAATTAACCGCAGACACCTTTGGAAGAAATCGATTGATGTTGCCAATATACGATATAGGTTTTTTTTTAAGTATACTTACAGGTTAACAACTAATACAAATCTTCACTAACGCTTAAAACTAATTAACCTAAATGTTCTTGCGAAAAACTAAAAATATCCCACGCCCGCACAAAATATTTGCTTTATCATCAATAATTGTTTAAGACACAACATGTACAAATAATTGAAAAAAACCACTCTAAATGTGAAGTGATGTGAAAGAAATTTTTAATTGAAATGGAAATGCGCGCTGACTGTTTCTTGTTTTGCGCGTGCGCTCGCTCGCTCTCAAATAATTCACACACTCTAAATCTAAACGATATTCACTTTCACCGGATTGCGCGACCACCTTTCGTGTTGTATACATAATAAGCGGTTATTAAAATATTTTGACAAATGTGACAAATAAATTATCGTATACTTAAATTAGTCGAGTAGAAATTTTTAGTAAAAATTACTCATTTTGTTGTACACGTTACTAATCGGAAATTGAGATTAATTAATTGTCTTTGTGTTCTATAACGAGATTAATTTGAAGCACTTCATTTTTATACTTCGATAAACTAACATTTTCTAAATATAAACACTTTGACGATGGTTTCGGTACCGCGGAAGATGCACTTGAAAAACTGGTAACGCAGGTCATTAACAACAAAATCCACTTTAAGATAAATATTATAAATATCGTTCAAAATGCAACACACCAGTACCCCACCAACCCAGTAAGTGGAAAGAATTTCTTCTTTATTCTTCAACTCAAATATGTAGACATTGAAACAATGTTAAGGTCAAACTTTTTGTTTCTTTTATAAATACTTAATATTATTTTTTTGTTTATTTTACTCGTGTTTATATCTCTTGTAGATGCCCAAAGACCAAACCATATACATATATACGTAAGATGTGAAAGATTAATGAATATATAAAAAGTCCATGTATCTGTAGTCGTAATACTCCAAAAGAAATGACCAATTCACGCCAAGAAATTGAATTTGGTTGGTTTATTCCCACCACCTCGCTCTTACTATAAATAATTCCAATGTCAGCCAGGGGTTTTTGTATATAATCGTATATTGTACCTTGGTTGTGTTGTATGTCTTAAGAAATGGTGAAAGTTATTTTGAATTTCGTTTGATTGTTGTTGCTGTATAATTTCTCTTGTAAAATTTTCTTATTTATTTTTATCGTTTATTATTATTACTCTATTATTATGAATATTATTATTAACAATAATAATAATAATAAAATCGACAACATCATCATCATCATCATGATTGAAATCGACGTCTTCGCTTATTTATGATGAGCACAGAATCTTACAAGTAATGTTGTTATAATAAAGCTCGTACTATAACTATAAACGTATAGAAGAAGTACAACAGAAGATCGATATATTCGGTGATGTAAAGCTTGATTGATTTCGATGTCAATTTATTATATTGGTTGTTATAGCTAGATGACGACAAGTAGTTTTTCTTTTTCTATAGTTCGTAATATGTGAATTATAATGAAACTTCTTTTAGATTCCATCCGGCTATAAATTTATTGTTTAAATGCAAAGACAATAAGGAATTTTATTGTGCTTTAGTTGTGGTGGATTTTAAAAATATTTATTTTATTCTTTCATATTGTGCCGGTGCATTAGTCACATAGGAATCACTTGCAAATAATTCACATTACGAAATTTTGGGTTATTCTGGATAATGGCCAGATAGTGTTTTTCATCAAGGTGAGGTTACAAAGACTTTAGGGAGGTTTGGTTTCGAACTAATGAAACATTGAATTGCGTAGCGAATCATTAAAACTCGCTAAGGCATTTTGATTATACTTCGATTAGTTCAAAGTATTTTCAAAATTTTTGTAGTTTTGTCACTGCAATCTGATGAGACGTTGCGAAATTAAAAAATTAATGACGCGTATTGTTATACCGATCAACTAACTGATGGAGTAACCGTACATCTCGTTCAAAACTTATGAAAGAATGCCAAGATCACCTTAATTATCTGGATTTGAACCAAACGTATCTTTGTACTTTAACGGTAGCAAAGATGAAATTTTGTAGTAAGCTAAGGCAGATGTAGCTGAATACTTGTAACTTGGATAGGAAATTTTCATTCAAAACAATTAAACCTATAACATACCAAACCAAAAAGTGCTGTATTAGATGTTTGGGGAGGTAAAATGTGAAATGCATCTATAGTTACATGTTTGAAGAATATTTTAAATGAAGTGTCATCTAATAATTATCATTCAAAGGTCTATTGTAAAAAGTTTACCTTTTAAAGTGTCATGGCTGGAAGTAGATACTAATGAAAGTATAAAAAAATTATTTTTCGACATAAAATGTATATCGGCATTATCGACATTTTTCGGTTGCCATTTTATATTTAATCTGCATTATTTGCATTTTTCAGATGGGTATTTCTGTACATTTTTTTTAAAATGGTTAAAATGTTTTATTCAACCGAAATTTTTCCGGCCTTTTATTTGAATCTATTTTATGTCATGACACTTTAAACGGCCAATTTTTAGAAATTTTCAAATTCTGTTTGTGCGATATATTCAATTGAGTTTTACCGGACCTCCAACGTGGTAATCGACCTGAATTTTTTCCAGGTGTGAGCATCATCAAGACCTTTCATTTGAATCTATTCCCATAGCCATGACACTATAAACGGCAAATTTTTATAAATTTTAAAGTTTTGTGTGAGCGATCGATTTATACAAATTTTCGGACTTCACATGTAAATTGATCTTAAATTTTTGAAGTTTTACTTGATATATTCCATTGAGTTTTCTCAGTATTAAAATAGTTCCTTTTATTATAGTTTTAATGCATTTAATAAAAAAGTTAAATTTTGAATAAAATCGAAATAAATATGTTTGATTTAAAGAGAAATTACAGTTAGCACCAAAATTATTTATCTGCTTTATCGATATTTTCCGATTAGCTATTTATACGAATCTACATTACCGACTTTGACAGGTAAAACTATAAGCTGTTTTTGAATCTGCATTATCGTCATTTTCAGTTGATGCGTTTAAGTTCTTTCGGATGAATCTGCATTATCGACATTTGTCGGCTGCGGCGAGACGGCTAACTTTAAACCCATATGAAGTTGGCCCAAAATTCTAGCCCAAAAAATGGCGGATTTAAAAGTTGGCAACACTAATACAAGTGTCGTGAAAAAATGAAACTATCGTGATAGAAAAAATTATGATAGAAAAATGATAAATCTTTAAAATGTTGTTGTGGTTCCTTATATATTTGAAGTTGGGCGAAAAATGTTAACCCCAAAACTATTAAGGTACTATAAAATATCCGAACATTTACTGCATCAAGTATCTGCCAAATATTTTCTATTTCCGGTATGTTAAATCCCAACTTATTCTGTTACCACAGCAAAACCGCCATATTTTAGTGTCAGCCCAAAAATAAATATGTCGTAAAACTATCAAACCATCATGATAGTTATATCAATTCTAACAAATCAAAAATGAAAAATTATCGAAATAAATAATACATTTTAGTTCAGTAGCAGTTTATTTTCAGAATTAACTTTTGACTATAATTAGAACTTATATTAAAGTATACATCAGAGCATTACACGACATAAACAGTTGTTGGGGAATCGGGGGTTTAAGGGGCCCTCCTTGTCATTATTCCGATGATAGTATGCCATTCAACGAATATGTAATTGATTTTAAATCTGTATTGAATTAATTTGAGTATGGCCCCTGAATATGAATAGCTTTTAAGTCAAAGGATACATCAGAGCATTACACGACATAAACAGTTGTTGGGGAATCGGAGGATTAAGAGCTTCCCCAACAAATGTTTATGTCGTTTAATGCTCTGATGTATCCTTTGACTTAAAAGCTATTCATATTCAGGAGCCATACTCAAATTAATTCAATACAGAATTAAAATCAATTACATATTCGTTGAATGGCATACTATCATCGGAATAATGACAAGGGGGGCCCCTTAATCCTCCGATTCCCCAACAACTGTTTATGTCGTGTAATGCTCTGATGTATCCTTTGACTTAAAAGCTATTCATATTCAGGGGCCATACTCAAGCTAATCCAATACAGAATTTAAATCAATTGCATATTTCGTTGAATGATACTATCATCGGAATAATTACTATGGGGAGCTCTTAATCCTCCGATTCCCCAACAACTGTTTATGTCGTGTAATGCTCTGATGTATCCTTTGACGTAAAAGCTATTCATATTCAGGGGCCATACCCAAGCTAATCCAATACAGAATTTAAATCAATTACATATTTCGTTTTATTTTAGTTTTTTGGGTTGACAGTAATATTTTTTTCTTTAATGATAGTATCACGACAGATTTATTTTGGGCTGACATTAAAACATGGCGGATTTTCTTTCGTTTACAGATTAAGTTTTGGGTTGGTATAAAGAAAATAGAGTTTTTTTTAAACATTTTTGGGCTGACACTTACCTATAGTCAATTCTGTATATTTTAGTATTGCCATCGATTTTTTTTGGGTTAGAATTTGGGCCAACTTCATATACATATAGACAGTTTTCCAGAATCCGAATAGTACAACTGGATATTGAAAGTTATAAACCGACACATCCATTTAATTCCTTCCATAGATATTTTTATGGTCCCAGATGCCGAAGTTTTATTGGTCCAAATGCCGCCTCGGTGGCAAAGTGGTCAGCATGCTTACTCCAGCGACCAGAGGTCCCTGGTTTAGGATTAATAAATTAATCACTCATTATCCGAAATGAAAATATGATTATGAAACCTTATTTGAGGCGACCAAATCCATTGATGGGATATAATGCCAGAAAGAGCGAGAAAGAGAGAGCGAGAGATGCCGAAGTTATGCCTCGTTAACAGTTTCAATTTACAAGTCTGAAATGCTTCAATGTCTTTTTCGATATTCTTTCACGAAAGCGTCTAGAATAGCGTGGGTACACTATTTACGGTGCAAATAAAGCTATGTAAAGTTTCACCATCCCGCATCAAGCATATAGCTGCTTGAGTTCCTTTTTAAATTTTACTCGTTCGAAAATATAATATAAGTCTCCAAGTGCGCTAACTGTATGACTAAAAAAATTATCGCCTTTTTCCCTAAAACCCTAGAACACAACTTTGGTTAGTACGCTGATCAAACTAGCCTAATAATGCACAAACCCTGATCAACTATTGATAAATAAATGTAATGATTTTCTGAGTTTATGCGCGACTAAAATAAAATTTCTGTTCTATGAACAACATTGACATAAAATTTAGGGAAAACGATAGGGTCACATCAAGTAAAAGTGATTGTGGAAGTACTACGACTCCATTTAAGAATCGATGTTCGACGCCACATGTAGAACCGATATCACAATATGCTATCAAAATAACCATTAGTATTCGAAAAAGAACTGATTGGCCTAAGACTCAATGCAATACCCAAAAAGTTTCTTTAGATGCTGGCTTTAGACACACATTGCAGAGACAATCCCACCACAAGTTGGGTAACGATCAAATTCATGGTTACGTACATGAAATGCAAACCATGAACCACAATGACGACAGCGAGGAAAAACACACACTGCGTTTGACCGGTGAGAAAATGTAGTGAATTTTTATGTGTTAAAATTAAAAAAGATGACCTGGATAATCTTATATCATTGCCAGTGACTTTAATTTACCCTATCTGGTTTGGTCGCTGTCGCTGGTCAAAAGTCCTACGCTCCCGTTTAATGCAACAAGCCAGAACGAAACTATATTTGTTGAAATTTTGAAACAGTTAAATCTATAATATTTTGCTCTGATGTGTCGAACTGTACTGCTACACAAAGTGACCTACATCTATCTGTTGTTGATCTGTATCATCCCCTTTTTCCGAAATCACAAGTTACGAGGACGATTTTATAACTTGTACTGAAGCTTCGTACCTTTTCAATTTCCCAAAAAGTAAATTTCCACCATCTTAACGATTTCTTAGCTAACAAACATTTTGATTTTGTACTCCGTACGTGCACGCAGAGTACGGAAAATATTTTACCTTCACCTGCAAGACACAATAAACAACTGATTCGCTCCGTAATAAAAAAAATACATTTTGGGAGAAATTTCTAAAAACTCCAAAACATCAATGTAATACAATCCGCCACCATACCATAAATATGACACAAATTTTAAAAAAAAATCAAAAACCAAACGTTTTGGCTACACATAAAAACCAAAATTTATTTTAATAGCACGACTAAATGCGCCGCGCTAATCGTTTTCAATTTAACTAATATTTTATATGTAAGCTACAACTGCGGCATCTAAAGTCCACGGACGCAGTTATAATATAATAAATTCAAAATACGCGTCGGTTGTGTTCGTCATGCCAGCCGGTACCATATCAGCCGAAACCAAACCAAGTATGGTGTGGTCAGCCGGAACCAGAGTTTTATCAGCCTCAATTATTAAGAGTTAGCAACAAAGAGCACAATTGGAAATTTCACCAATAAATTGTTTGCGAAAATCGATGATGGTTAGTTAACCTTACTGTTTTTCTCAGGTTAAAATTTATTGTCACAGATTCCGTCGGTTTCGGTTATTTTGAGTTAGTCGTTTAATTATGAGTGGAGCTGAGTTTAAATTGTTGCACTATTGGCGTTTTATTCGCCTGCAATCCAGGTTCGATTACAAAATGGGACCGGATTTGAATCAAAAACCGTTCAGCGCAAACTGAGGGGGCTTCTGGTGAACGACGGTTTCGCAGAAAAGTTGGATGTGAAACTATAATTTAGGTAAAGTAAGAGGGCTAAGGGCTAAACCCTCACGAGACGACGGTAATGAATTGAAAAATTGACTCATTTCTGTATATATATTTGAAGAAAAAAATTTCTAAGACTATAATTATCATTGCATCAACCCGGAAAATTAAAATAAAATGAAAATCAAAAATTCTTTGCAAAACGACTTCTGATTGTTCATTGATTTTAAATAAATTGCTTTTAAAAATATCATGTTATATTATACTCATGCTAGGGAGCCTCTGTGCAATTGCAAAATCGTATTATTTGTTTGTTGGTTTAGTGTTTGTTGGCCCCTTTCTGGGACCCGTGGCACTTCCAGCTCTTTCGCAGTTTTTTTTTGCACCTTACCTTACGTAGTAGCCTAAGCGAAGAAAGACGAACGGCTATTGGTCCGTTAAACAAAGGCCGCCTGCACATTGTATAGGTCCATACCCTATAGGTTGGCAAGATTGCTACAAGCAGCTCTTCTCTATTGGGATTCGAACCCGGTACCTCACAATCCTAACCCGTAATTATAATTTTATTTTTTTCGTTTTTCTTCTTTTTAATATTTTAAAATTGTCAACAAACGCAACTTGTACTGGAACACTTCACTAAATATACAACATTATCCATCACAACTAACCCGGTCGATATTTTCCCTTGTCTTGGAGTTTCCGAAACTTTGAAACTTTAGGTTGGAGTGCACCAGAATCACTCACTCTGGAAAATGCTGTATATAGTTTTGCATGAGTAAAACATGGCTGAGGAAGAAATAAGCTGGCTTTTTTGATAGTTTGACTCTGTGATTTATGTATCGTCGTAGCGTAAGAAAGCCAAACAGGAAACTGGTGGCTTTCAAAATTGAAGGGTAGAGATAAATAAGCTGGTGTTTAGTGAATTTCTTGGGTTAAAGTGAACAGTGCCAGAATATGTCCCAGTAATAATCTCCGCTTAAATACAATTTCATCTAAAATCCTTGACGACCATTCTAACACCATTGCATAGTCCATTTTTTATAGAAAGATTTTTTAGGAGCATAACGGGGGGATAGCCGGGGGACAAACCAGAAGGGTTCAAATAATTTAGATATTCAACTGGGAAATTTAGTTGCAAGTCAGAGTCACATGTCACAAAACTGATAACGGTTTTACTATGTCAATGGATGACTTAGGATGCTCTTTCAGAAACCAGTTTTTTACGAATCTCTTCATTGAGCTCTTGAACTTCATCATTTTGTCGGACGCAATATAGAGTACTGTGATATTGAAGAAATATCATTGGTTGTGTGAACAATTCCCTAAAAACATCTTCAATTAAATCCTGTGAGACGCATTTATTTGGCACTTGACGCGAATATTGTGTTTTTTATTTAATGCGGCAGATACTTGGTTTATATTCCTTTGCAAATATAATGGGTGGAAATTTCGCCATAACCTAAAAATCACCTCCTTAACACAACTACCTTTCCACGAAACGCCAAATCGCTATTCATTAAATTTCTAAAAATCAAATCTATAATTTCAAGTGCGATACCTGATGCCATCGGTGTTTCATCCCATATAAGGCAGTCAATTGATGATAAGAATTGTATTTTTTTAAGGATATTTGAGGATATTTAACGAGATCTGCATAGAACCTTCCTTTATGGAATTATGGAAATAAAAATTCTTATAGAGTTCGGCTCCTAACCTTTTCCGTCTTTTTTATTACTATCAGAGATCTTCTGCAATTCCAGATATAAAAATATTTTTCCACTACCACCGAGACCGTCGAGGTAAAAATGTTTTGTCTGATGCTGCCGAAAGTTGATCAATTCGATCACAGCTCCACAAAAAAAAAAAAACTCCGGCACTCCGGCACCCGAGACGAGAATAGGTGTCCTATATGTTTTTGGGGTCGCTGATCACGAATCTGCACTCAGAATTTCTGTATCGCATCAAAATTTTGAATAAATCGCAAAAAATCTATGAAAATCGATAAAAATCGATAAAAAAAGCCCGCCTGCTCGTGAGCCTGCCAGTTCACCTACTCGTATGTCTACCCGCCTGCCTGTCTGTCTGTCCACGATTTTTTACGATTTTTCGCAATTTTTTCGGGACTTTAGTCTGTTTTTGGCGTTTTTTTTTTTTTATTGTTCATTTTAGCATAGAAGCTATTTCGAAAAAAAAAATTTGATGCGATACGGCAATTTTGAGTGCAGATTCGTGTTCAGCGACCCCAAAAACATATAGGACACCTATTCTCGTCTCGGGTGCCGGAGTGTTTTTTTTTTGTGGAGCTGTGAGAGCTTCCCAAAAATTATTTTCAGCAATACTATTAGGTGGCAAAATAATAGCAATATTTAAATTTTCAGAGACGTTTGGTATTCCCACTATACTGAAAGAAAATCAAAACCTACTTTTTCACATTGAATTTTTAAGTCTAGTATACAACTAAAATCTTTACTATGGATTATGCCTTCCTTGATGAATAAAATTTTCAGTACCGTGAACAGAGAGAAGAATTATTCGAAGATGGTAACACTCTATATCTCTAAGTGAAACTGCTGTTTTTCTGCCAATAGTGTTTCCACCTAAATGAGAATTTAAACTATAGTGAAGTTTCTGACAAACTAAAAATGACAAAAAACTTTACAACAGCCCAAAAAGTGTACATCTACACTTTCAAGAAAAACGTGTTATATAAAACTAAATAAGTTGTTAAAAAAATAACTTCACAATAGCAAGCTAATTTAGCCACAACCATGTGCAATAACCACTCGTTATGTTTTCTAGAAGTCAACATAATTATGCGGAGTCAAAATTTTTTTAATTGTTAAAATTTTGCTATAGAAGAAAGTTTAGTGGTGTGTTTCGATAGTCAATGACAAGATATCGTAGTGAAGTCTAAGTAAATTGCAGTATGCTATCGCGTAGTACTGACCCTATTGCATTTTTTGTAGAAGCCAACATTATTATGATTGCCGTCGAAGCATAAATTTTCTATGTTGGAATCATAAAAATTCGAAAATTCAACCATTCGAAGGCCATTGACAATGCATCGTACAATAAGATGTCTAAGTATGCTATCGTGTAGTACTGACACTATTACATGTTTTGTGGAAGCCAACATAATTTTTAATTTTTATGATTCCAACATAGAAAATTGATGCTTCGATGGCAAACATAATTATGTTGGCTTCCACAAAATATGCAATAGGGTCTGTACTACACGAAAGCATACTTCGATTTACTTAGACATCTCTACGATGCCTTGTCAATGGCCTTCGAATGGTTGAATTTTCTAATTTTTATGATTTCAACATAGAAAATTTATGCTTCGACGGCAATCATAATTATGTTGGCTTCCACAAAATATGCAATAGGGTCTGTACTACACGAACGCATACTTCGATTTACTTAGACATCTCTACGATGCCTTGTCATTGACCATCGAACCGCCACTACAATTTTTAATATAGCAAAATTTTAAAAGTGAAAAAAATCTATGACTGCCCACTGGATAAATATGTTGGCTTCTAGAAAACATAAAGAATTGTCTAATATCCATGATTCCACATACCGTTAAACGTAGACATCTATATAATGCCTTGTCATTGACCATCGAACCACCACTACACTGTTTACTATAGCAAAATTTTAAAAGTAAAAAAAAATGTATGACCGCCTCACTGGATAAATATGTTGGCTTCTAGAAAACATAAAGAATTGTCTAAATAACATAATTTCATATACCTTGAAGCGTAGACATCTCTACGATGCCTTATCATTGACCATCGAACCGCCACTACACTTGATTAGTGTAAGTTACATTTAATACTATTATTATGTATATATACTTTTAAGCTTTTGTAAGGATTTTTGTCAATTTGTCGGAAACTACACGCTACCGAATTTAAAGATCATATTTTCAATTTCGAGTTCCTGAATACAAATCATTCGGGAAGTCGCTATGAAAAAATTGATGGTCGTCGGCAACGTTCCTTCTAATTTTTCAAAATCATGAGCGGCATAACTGCATTGTGGGCAAGTATTTTAAATGTAGCAAATTTCGAGCAAAACTTAACAAAATTACAATATAATAATTTTTACATATAATTTTATTTAAAAATAAATTTAAAAAAACTTTAATGCGTGAATTTCACAGTGAAACAAATTTTTTCAGTAAAATTAACACGAGATAAAAATATAAATCCTTTACTTGTTAGAGAGAAACAAAAAAATTGTTCAGTAAAATTTACTGGCAAATAATAGAATAAGTGGGGAAAATGTTGCCATAAAAAGTAAGAAACTCAATAATTTTTATGGCAACATTTTCAATACACAGTTGGAAAAGTATTAAGTGAAATGTTGAGAAAAAATTGAACTCGCTATCAGTTTTTGTGCCGCTAGATGCAACACGTTCAGAAAGGGGGTAGGGTAACATAAATTTTTGATAATTTTATGTTTCGTTAAAATGGTTTATTTTCAATTTTTTTAGTAATGTTGCCCCCAATTTATCACTATTTTGACTATAAATTTTGCTATAAAAAAACAAACAAAAGTTGCTGTCTCTATCGCTCTAACGTAATTTAAATATACTATTCTCTTCCGATTTCCCAGTATATTTTACTGAACAAAATTTGTTTCACTGTGGAATCCACGTATGAATCAGGATAAAGTTGCCATAAAAAGTATTAAACACAATACTTTTTATGGCAACATTTTTAACACACCTTCCAAAAATAATACATGTGATGAGAAATATTTTTCGCACACTACGCCAATTTTATGGTTGAAAAAATATTACTGTAAAACGAGCATGAAGTTTCTGGCATCTTTCTGGCAAACCTTATAAATCCTATTAAACTTCTAACAAACGTTATAAATGTAAATAAATCCTGACAAATGCAAATTGACTCATGATGCAATATAATATTTAAATTTAATTTACAGATGTTTTGTAGACCACAATCTGAGTTGAATTTCAAAAACAAATAATCTAATTACTCGAGACTACCAAAAACTAATTTACTTATCAATATCGAGTAAAAAATTAATTAACGTTAAGGTAAAATTAAGATGATTAATAATATCATTAAACAACGAATTATTAATGCCATTTAGGAAAGTTTACACAAACAGCCACCATAAACAAATTAACCATAAAGGTCTAGGCAAACAAAAACACACTTTAGGTTTTGGAAATACAGAGAAGGGGAGCGGCCACGTGGCTTCAAATAATACAGATACTGCTTGAAATGGCGTCATTGGCAGCTTGTTAATTACCATTTACTAAAGTTTACACGAACAGCCACCTAAAGTGTGTTTTACTTAAAGTAAGTAAAGTAACCTAAAGTGTGTTTTTGTTTGCCCAGACCTTTGTGGTTAATTTGTATATGGTGTCTGTTCGTGTAAACTTTAGTAAATGGTAATTAACAAGCTGTCAATGACGTCATTTTAAGCAATATCTGTCTTATTTGAAGCCACGTGGCCGATCGCCTTCTCTGTATTTCCAAAACCTAAAGTGTGTTTTTGTTTGCCTAGACCTTTGTGGTTAATTTGTATATGGTGGCTGTTCGTGTAAACTTTAGTAAATGGTAATTAACAAGCTGTTAGTGACGTCATTTGAAGCAATATTTGTCTTATTTGAAGCCACGTGGCCGATCCCCTTCTCTGTATTTCCAAAACCTAAAGTGTGTTTTTGTTTGCCTAGACCTTTATGGTTAATTTGTATATAGTGGCAGTTCGTGTAAACTTTAGTAATTGGTAATTAACAAGCTGTTAGTGACGTCATTTGAAGCAATATCTGTCTTATTTGACGCCACGTGGCCGCTCCCCTTCTCTGTATTTCCAAAACCTAAAGTGTGTTTTTGTTTGCCTAGACCTTTGTGGTTAATTTGTATATGGTGGCTGTTCGTGTAAACGTTAGTAAACGGTAATTAACAAGCTGTTAGTGACGTCATTTGAAGCAATATCTGTCTTATTTGAAGCCACGTGGCCGCTCCCCTTCTCTGTATTTCCAAAACCTAAAGTGTGTTTTTGTTTGCCTAGACCTTTATGGTTAATTTGTATATGGTGGCTGTTCGTGTAAACTTTAGTAAATGGTAATTAACAAGCTGTTAGTGACGTCATTTGAAGCAATATCTGTCTTATTTGAAGCCACGTGGCCGATCCCCTTCTCTGTATTTCCAAAACCTAAAGTGTGTTTTTGTTTGCCTAGACCTTTATGGTTAATTTGTATATAGTGGCAGTTCGTGTAAACTTTAGTAATTGGTAATTAACAAGCTGTTAGTGACGTCATTTGAAGCAATATCTGTCTTATTTGAAGACACGTGGCCGATCCCCTTCTCTGTATTTCCAAAACCTAAAGTGTGTTTTTGTTTGCCTAGACCTTTGTGGTTAATTTGTATATAGTGGCATTTCGTGTAAACTTTAGTAATTGGTAATTAACAAGCTGTTAGTGACGTCATTTGAAGCAATATCTGTCTTATTTGACGCCACGTGGCCGCTCCCCTTTGTATTTCCAAAACCTAAAGTGTGTTTTTGTTTGCCTAGACCTTTATGGTTAATTTGTTTATGGTGGCTGTTTGTGTAAACTTTCCTAAATGGCATTAATAATTCGTTGTTTAATGATATTATTAATCATCTTAATTTTACCTTAACGTTAATTAATTTTTTACTCGATATTGATAAGTAAATTAGTTTTTGGTAGTCTCGAGTAATTAGATTATTTGTTTTTGAAATTCAACTCAGATTGTGGTCTACAAAACATCTGTAAATTAAATTTAAATATTATATTGCATCATGAGTCAATTTGCATTTGTCAGGATTTATTTACATTTATAACGTTTGTTAGAAGTTTAATAGGATTTATAAGGTTTGCCAGAAAGTTGCCAGAAACTTCATGCTCGTACTGTAAAATGTCAAGAGAAAAATGAAAAGTGGTATTATTTTTTTGTGCCACTACGTTCAATTTTTTGAAAATTTTCTATTTTGTTAAACTCGTTTATTTTCAATTTTTTTAGTTATGTTATCCCCAATCTGTCACTATTTTGACTATAAATTATGCTATAAAAATAAACAAAAGTTGCTGTCTTTGTTGCTCTAACGTAATTTAAATATACTCTTCTCTTTTCGGTTTCCCAGTATTTTTACTGGAAAAATTTGTTTCACTGTGGAATCCGCGCATTGTAATATAATTTCCGATTTTTCCCTTTTATAAAAATCACTGTCAGCTTTTGCTTCAATACATATTTTACAAAGTACATCACTTGTTTTAATTTGATAACTAGAAATTTCATATAATATAACTTTTTGTTTAATTGATAACGACAGGACTTCTGTTTTAACGAGTTCATTTAACCATTCTACTCTAAATTTTGAAGCCGTCTTGTTTGTTCGGGGGTCTGTTATTCGGGGGTCCCGGGTTCAATTCCTGGTGGTGACAAGTAAAGAACTTGCGACAGGTCATATGTTATTTATATGCTTGTCCATTTTCAGATTTTCAAGCCATAGTAGTTACAGCTTCATCCTTAACAATATTTTTGTGGAGCTTGAGCTTACATCTAATTTTTGTTTTGTCATTACAGTAAATGGAGTAAATCTTTTATTAATTGTTTAAAAAAAATCACGTCATATATGTAAAAAAAAATTTAACAGCGTGTGTTTACAAATTTTTAAATTTTGTAACTAACACGAAAAAAATGTTAGCAATATTGCAGATGGGCGGACTAAAAATTATGATGGGCAAAATACAATTTAAAGCTGGGCGGCCGCCCGTGTGCCCAGCTTAGCGGGAACGACGACTCGTCGGTGTCTATGAGATTAAGCTGAAAATGCCGTCAATGTGATGAACGCGGCAAATTGTCGTCGCAAAGCACTTTCTATATTGTTTACTTGAAAGTAAACCGACTGTCCACCAATTAAGGTGAATAGATAAAATTTCGTTATTATTAGGTTGACCATAAATAGGAAATTCTTGTAGATTCTAAGCTGCGTCTTGTAAGCTTATTGACAATCTAGTAATTGCGATATTTCATCATGCGTTCATGCGTCCATTTATGAAACGGTTATCAACAGAAATATTTGACGCGTTCGAGGAAAATGTTCTAGTGAATAAGAATTAGACCGCCTTCTATATTTAGGGTAATTTTCCATAGATATATCAGTCTCAAAACAAAATTATTTATGAAACTGTAAAAAAAATTATGATTAAATTCTCCACATGGATCATGTAGATTGTGCTTAAGAACCACGTTGTGAAATTATCCGTTATCATTTACATTAGGAATCTCTGCTGAAATGGTTTTATAAGATCGTCCCTAGTTTTGAATTTTTCTTCCTTACGGAGTGTAAATAAACAGTGTGCATGCGGTAAACAACGTTTCTGATGCTCAATACATAATCATACGATACGATATTTCAATAATTTGGCTTTCTACGGTTTCAAAGGACGATCTGATGAATTTTGGAAAGTTTTAAGTTTCGACTTTATTTCTTCACATGCCGAATTACACGTAAGAGTCATAAATAAGTCTAGCCGGCTAAATTTCCTAACACTTGGACATTAACCTTGAACCACCAATAAGCTTAGATGGTAGAATATAAATATCACCAATTCTGGTATTATTTTCAAGACCATCGCTATTTACTTACCTAATCCAAAAGTCCTCTGTAACGGTATAAACATAACCAGAGATAGATCGCTGAATTTTTTTTAGAATCTATTCTAATTTTGTCGCCAGCACTGCAGTACTACCAATATAAGTTTCAGATTATTATGTTGGTAAACATTTTATTTATCATCAAAGATATTTTTGCGGTCGCATTATAAATGTGGAAAAATGCACCGAAATTTTGTCCCAAGAAAATACGAGAAAACCAAAACTCGCTGATGCGCCAATTTTGTTTTGTGTTCTTTCTCTATGCGCCTATTTCTCACCTACAATATCACTTAGTGAGTGTAATATTTAAAAACAATTATTTAAGCATAAACAAAATTTCAGAGCCGAAAATCAATTTTTATGCTCAAACAAGTAACTCTAGCCCAAAACAAATCAGTAGACTTGAGTTTTTCTATTTAGGCATTAAGCAAAACTTCAAGCTCCATATTCGATGCTTAAATTTTTAGCTTTAGGCTCAAACAGTTCATAGATGAATCGTATATGATATGTCACAAATATAATTATTAAGTAACTTGACATTAGTGACGATGAGAGGACAGTTCATAAATGATTCATGTCAGACAAGTCATGTCTTGATTATTTTTTTATATTCCGAAAACCGAAGGATTAATATATTCTATACCAAAGGGTTATTTTGTCAGCAGTGCCAAAGCGATGAATTTATAAATTAAAGTATTGGACTATATGACAAAAATATTTATATGTCACATGATTTTATTGGAATGAATTAACTGGTTCCAACGCCAAAACGGTAGTTTTACTAATACTTAAATCTTGCTCTCACAATTTTATTATTGTCACTGAATTTCTAACTCGTAATTGACAAACTTACGCTGAAATAATGCCCCGCCTAATTAATGGCCACCAATACGCGAGATCGTATCATTAATTATGGCGAAAAAGTTTCAGTAATAAGATCTGCAGTGGGGCGAATCCTAGAGATTTTGTCATAGAAATTTTGAAATTTCCAAAATTAAAACATTCAAACGTTCTGTGTAACTTTAAAATTTTCCATTTTGCTAATCAATTCTACTGTGGCCATCTAAAGGACCCCTAATTCTAGACAAAACCAGAAGGAATTTAGGGCAAATCTGATGAAGGTAGTGCAAAAAACTACAAAACTACGCTATTAAAGCAGTGTGACCAAAATCAATTATTCCATCTATAAACTGATCAATTCAAAACGATCAATATTTGATGAGTTTACCTAAAAAGTTAATTACTATTTTCTATCTACATATCTTACTCATCTCGTTACGGTGGGCTTATGAATATTAAAATAACTTTCGATCAATAAAAATCATTGGATTATAACGAACCTCATATAAAAATTAGCATTAAATGTCAATTTGAAAATTAATTAATTTTTACGTACATAAATAATTAATTAATCATAATTTTATCTCATATATATTATCTTATATCAACAATACTTACATCGATAGTAATGTATCCATTTTTTTCTCCATTAGCACAACATCGTCACCATTTTGTTTGATCATAACCTCACAAAACATTTTTTTGGCGCACGGTGTATTCGTCCAGTCTGTATTCCGAATTTGCTTTTCGAATGCAATTTTACCCGCAACGGGGATATCTTGTTCGACATCCTGTAATATTGAACTGAGTGATTCATCTTCGGCAATACCGATTGAACGACGATTCCGTCTATGGCTATTTTGTGTTTCATCATATTCATTACTACTACTACTGCTCGTTGGTTCAACGACGGGTTGTAATTTAGTAAGCGTTGTTGTTGTTGTCATTTTCATTACAACGTTATCATCATTATCGATATCTTCGTAAACCGATTTTGAAATTCTACCATCGTTTACGATATCGTATATTTCAACAATGTTGCCACCATTAAAATTTTCTGCATACGTTGTGCCTCGCCGTTTCACCCGGACTAATTCATCACCTTGATTTTCATTGAAAATATCTAATTCGCCGTATAATGATCGACGTTGACGATTTTTATCATCCCTTTCGCTATCGCCTTCGTCTTTTCGTACACCAGTCTGTTGCTCTTCTAGTAGCACATAATAGTTGCCAGGTTCTTTATTAATGGCATCGATGGCACGTTTATGTTCCACATCAAGTTCATATTCATTGACGGCTGATCGTTTTAACATGTTCATGTCGAATAGTTTACCAACGGCAACAGCGCCCAATCCTAGTGCAGCACCACCGGCGACTAAACCTAAGGCGGGTAATAGCGTTGATCCAGCAGCCACAGGTGCTAAAACTACACCAACTTTTTCTTGTGCTTGATCATTATTATAATTGGGATGGTGCGGACTGAATCCTAAATTTTGTGAAATTTTTTGTCCGGCTTCGACGATTGGTTGTAAAACAGGTTTAGTCATTTCATGCATTGTACTTAAACCATTTTGAAAGCTATCGCGCATTTGTTCAGAAATTCGTGTCCAAAATGGTTGTTCTTGGACTCGTTTCAAATATCCATAATTATACGGGTACGTAGCTTGTCGATATGGATATTTACTGTTAAAATCTTTATAGTATTTGTTGTATTTATCATTTGAATATTTTTCGGAATTATAGTACTCTGTTTGGCTATGCATCGCTGGTTCAATGGCATACGGTGATCGATCATTATGCACATCCTTCGAATAATATTGTACTGACGATGAGCTCGTCGTTAGTGGTTTTGGTGTACCAATGTGTCGTTCTTTCGCAAAATCATCGCGTCTCGGTGGTTTGGCGGGCTGTACTCCTAGTTCGGGGTGAGCGTACTCCATAATCGGTGTACGATTTTTTTCAACCTTCTTTTGTTTTTTTAATACGCTAGGTGGTGAGTACACGACCGAAGAGGGGTACACGTAATTACCTGGATTTTGTAACATTCTGCGTTGAATTTGTTGCGTTTGAAATTTAACTTGGCTTGGAAGTACGGTATCTTCCACGTAGCGAGATGTTCGGCCAGAAGAATAATCGCGATGCTTTTCATTATCGTTTACTTGTCGAATATAATCGGCCAGTCGATTTCGGCTATTATCTGTGACAATAAATGGACCAATTCCGTTCACATTATTCTCTTCGACCGAACTAAAACGAGTGCGTTGCTGAATATTTTCGGTAGCACCGGTGATCGGATTCGTTTTTAGATTATCGTCAACGGTGAATGGGCCAATACTTTTTGGTTTCTCGGTTGGTTGAAAATTATCTTGGGTGGTGAATGGCCCGATACTTTTCGGTGTGTCAACTTGTTTACTTGCGAATATTAATTCCCCGTATCCTAGACTTGGACCGGCTTTTGGTGGTACATATCCATTTTCGTACGGAATCAATTCACCATTTATCACTCTAGCGTTACGCCATACTTTTTTATCAGTCTCATCGTCTGGTACACGAATTCCGTGAATCACTGGAATACCATCGGTATCGACTGTAATCATTGCACGTCCTCGTTTACCTTTTGCGGTCAACTCGTCTTTCATATATACGGCATCCGATCGTACATTTACCGGTTTTGGTACACGAGGATCTTCCCGCTCAAGGGCGCCACTAGCTAGTGCAATGTGCACTGGTTTACGATCGTTTTTCGTTATAATCTCGTCTGTTGACTTTAAATTCCGCTCCTGTTCGATTTGTCCGATATGCTGGATAAACGAATCGATAATTTTTCGTGAATTCTCACCTTGGATTGTTTGTTGGTTGTCAAATCGGAATTTTCCGTATGGTGAATTATACGATGCGGCATTCCAATTTGGTTGTGAATCGTACAAAAATCCACGTTCTGTCTGTGTTTCAAATTGTTGGGGCCGAACACGTTGGTTATATACGATTGAAACATCTGGTATATTGGTATTTTTGCCGTCACGCTTTTTCACCAGAATCGATGCTAGCCCACCATTATTTGATTTCACATTTATAGTTTCCATTTTATCTGGATTCAAATTTCTGGAAACCCTTAGTTCTGTTCGTGTGATCGTTGGTTTTGGAAATAATTTGATGGTTTCTATATTATTGGTACGGTTTTGTGGCGGACTGCCATGACAACATCCAAATAATAGTATTGTTGCAAATATACTAATTTGTGCTGTCTGAAATGAGAAGAGAAAAAAAAACTTTCTTTTAATCATGATTAAAACTAATAGCACGTGTTTTAGTGTTTTTTTTTCTTCATCTTATCCATCTTCATGCCTATTAAGAAAAAAATCACCATAATTATATTAATGTTAAGATTAGAAAATCTCGAGGAGAATATAAGTTTATGTGTTCACCAGATTACTTTCAATTAATTACTGTGCTTACTTAATGTACTTGGCAATTAAATGTTAAGTTATACGCGATGGCAAGATTTAATGTCAACTGCATAATTTATCAGTCGTAAGACGGAACAAGTGCGCGTTGCTCTATGTAAATCACATATAGATTTTCAAGACATAATTGGATTGGTATGGTTGTCTTGTGCTGTTTATGCGAGTTTTATGTGGTTCAACAAAAAAAATTATGTTAATTGGTTTTTAGTTTCGTTCATGTATTAATTATATTTATTATTTCTGCTCTCATATCATAATCATGTGCGGTTAATGTAATGAAAATGAAGTTGTTGAAGAATTTATGTTAATTTTAATTATGCGATACATTTTTTCATGATTAACGCGTAGACGAGTCGAACGCCAAACAACTTTGTAACGATTGCAATTTTATTTAGGGTAATGCAGAATTCTGATTTCAGTTAAACCCAAATTTCGGCAAAGGTAACCAGTTTCATATGAGTTTTTCAATTTTGTTTCAATCCTATATCGGCTTAGGATTTAAAGAATTATCCAATTTCTCTGTGCTAACCAATTTAGATTATTTCTTATGTTTCTTGCAACTTTATAAACAAATCTTACACTTAATAAAAGATATTTACCATAAAACAGTCCCATTGGTAGCTAAAAAGGAGCTGATCACCAAATTAAAAAGGGAGTAGAACTGAACTCAGTGTTTTAAATCCAATAGAAAGCAATATGAGTTTGACAATTCTATCAAGCAACAACCTACAATGATGAAGTTAATCCGAAATATCATTCCGGATATAGTTAAAAAAATATCATCATGCAGCACTTAATTGACAATACTGTTAAAGTTAGCCGACTCGCTCCAGCCGAAATATGTCGATAATGTAGATTCGGCTATAATTACAAAAATGTATCAGCCGACAATGTCGACAATGATCACACAATCAACTTGTCGTTTGCCAAAGTCGGTAAGGTAGATTCGTATACATATTCAAAATGTCGGTAAAGCAGATACACAGCTTTGGTGTTATTAACAGTTATTTTAAATCAAAAATGTTTATTTCGATTCATTAACGTATATTACTCAAAATTAAACTTTTTATTAAATGCATAATAAAAAACTATTTTATTACTGAGAAAACTCGATGGCATATATCAAGCAAAACTTCAAAAATTTCAGGTCAACTCCATGTGAAGAGTCCGGGAAGACTCGATACATTGCACATACAAACTTTGAAATTTTTTAAAAATTGACCGTTTAAAGTGTCATGACTGAAAATAGATTCAAATGAAAGGTCTGAATGATGCTCACACCTAGAAAAAATTTCAGGTCGACTTCCATGTTGGGAGTCCGTGAAAACTTGATTGAATATCTCGCACACACAAAATTTGAAAATTTCTAAAAATTGACCGTTTAAAGTGTCATGGCTGGAAATAGATTCAAATGAAAGGTCTTGATTTTTAGAAATTTCCAAATTATGTGTGTGCAATTATGTTTCTCGATCTCCAAACATGAAAATTGGCTTTAATATTTTACCTGGAGTGAGCATCAATAAGACCTTTGATTTAAATCCTTTTCCAGCCATGACACTTTAAACGGTAAAAAAATAAAAAATTATAATATAAATTATTACATTCCGGCTTAAAATTAGTACCTGCATTATCGACAATTTCGGCTGGGATGTTACCGATAAAAATCGACTCTCATTTTCGTTCGATTAGTTTGAATCTACATTATCGACATTTTTCGGGTGGAGTCGGCTAACTTTAATAGGGTAATTGACAAAGTCACCCCAGTCCAGAATTTATTTTGAAAACCGCAAATTAAGGTTGTAAGGTTGTCAAAAGTTGTCAGAAAATCACCAATTTTTAAAATTTTATGGAACTGAACATGTGACAACGAACAAAATTAAATCTAAAAATGGCTTGAGTAAAAATAAATTTCAAATTTCCAGATGAATCGGTGTCAGGGTGAAAAAAGGCGAGTCGGACATTGTATTGTGTACACGGACACTCTGCATCATCATTTAAGAACGAGAAATTTTGGGCAGCTGAATTTAATCGTGGCCGTATCAGCTTGGATAACGATCAACGTTCGGGACGTCCAAAAACGGCAACCACTGACGATAACATAGCCAAAGTTCACCAAATGGTGAAGTGTGTGAAGTTATACAGTATTTGATCCCAGAAAAATAAAAAATGTTCATCAGGTTTATATCCCATATCAGGATTTTTAAATTCATAATGGTTTCCGAGAACTGCACGTGTATCGTGGCCGGTTTCTCTCTAAAGCATCGTCGGATTGCCTATCTTAAATAGAATATACATTTTAGATTTAAAAAAATGGTTCTCTGTAGCCTAAAAGTGTCGTAATTGATATCATTTGATTTGAAAATGTTGAATACTACCGTCGAAAAAAGTCCAAGGCCATCCGTATGTGTTACGACCGCGGGTCACCCCAAGTAATTTTATTTAGTTTTATTCCAAACGCTGGAGAGCCAATTCTTTTGAATAACGCGTTGGAATCAAATTTCTTGAGACGAACCGCGGTCGTAACAATCGTGGGGACGACTCACACCCTGTTGATGGGTCTCACAAGTCGAGCAAAGTAGTCAATTAGTCACGGTAACAAAACTAATTTGAAATTTTTTCAGTGTACCTACTATACACTTTACGTCTTTAAAGTGGTACATTCCCATGGAACCTCCGTTTTCATTTGCTCTTTACACGGTACATTACCTACCAATTTCGTAACTACACATTTTATATATTTAAGTGTTAGTTTTGCCACATATTTATCAATGTCATTACTTTGTTTGAAATTACGCACGTACACCCATTGCACTAATTGAGTTTTAGGTTGCCGCGTTCTTAAGTTATAACGCTTTTTGGCATTATCTGCGGATTGCATTAAATTATTCTGTACATCGGAGTACACTTGATGTAGGTAGTCGAGGGGACTTGGGGGTTTTATGGAAATTTTGTTACAGGCTTTATTGCATTTGCACTCGTCGCAGGAATTGATAAATTGCGCTACATCAGCTACCACAGCGGGCCATCTCAATTCCTGATGAGCAGATATTGGAGGACAATGACCCGCGGAAAGGACTGCAGGACGAAGTGATTCGGGAATCAGGAGTTTATATGAAGAAATATCCTGTAGGTTATTTTTTTAATGATAAGGGTTAAGGTAAACAAGGTTTTTTAGATTGAATAGGTTAATTGGCTTATTTGAACGTTGTAAGGACTAACTGAGATGGCTAACTGAGAGTACGCGGGATCAAGGAAAGCTGGAGAATTTTGGTAAACATATAATGAAGAATCGATATTTGGAAGGTGGTTTATGTCCAGAGATTCAATCTCAAGTCATGAAAGGGCATCCTTCACATGAGCCACTTTAAGCTTGCGTCGATAGCGGTTAAATACATACTGAATAATTACGCTGGGCAGAATTCAACTTTTTGCACATAAAATATGCTATACGTCTGTCGTGTCCATCCCCATCACGCTGAAACAATACTGCTCCTTTATTTGTTGAACTGTTATCACATTGGATGAAGACTCGTTCATTAAAGTTCGGCGTGACCAGTACAGGAGCGAACACTAAAGCATGCTTAAGTTTCGTAAATGCCGATTCAGCTTCATCGGACCAGCTGAATTTTAAATTCTTTTTAATGAGGGAAGTTAACGGAGATTATAAAGACTAGTACCCGTTCCTAAAAGAACCTTCGTATTTGCCGTAAATTTTTCGGCGTCGGGAACTTCATAATGGCCTCGACTTTATCAGGATTAGGGCACAAGCCCTCCTCACCAATCACATATCCTAGGTATTCTATCTCTTTCAGTACGAATTTGCTTTTTTGGATATTTATCGTTAGCCCAGCTTTTGTCAACCTTTCAGCGACATCCTGCAGCCACGATAAATGTTCATCGAAACTAGCTGTTGTTATTAACAAATCATCAAGATACACGAATATCTTGTCTTGTAAATGATGAGGATTGACTCGAGACAATAATCGACAAGCTAGGACTCGCATTACCTTAAAATGATACAAAGAGCGTCCCGGGACAGTAAACGCCGTCAATAGTTTTGAGCCTGGACCCAAGGGAATTTGGCAGAAGGCATTTTTTAGATCCAGATTCGAAATAAAACAAGTACGATCCAAGCGAATCAACAATCCGTCGATCAACGGTAACGGAAACGCATCTTTCTTGGTGACATTATTTAGCTTGCGCGCGTCTAAACAAAGTCGAACATTGCCATTCTTCTTTTTGCCGATCGCCATTGGTGAACTCCACGCAATGTGACTCTCTTCTAGTATATCTTTTGCAATCATTCGATCGAGCTCGTCATTCATCAGTTATTGTATTGAAGGAAAGACTGCGTAGTGCCGTTGTTTAATGGGTGTAGCATCTCCTATGTCGATCGTGTGTTGTACCAGGTTGGTTCAACTAAGTCCAGATCGCTCGATGCTAGGAAAGCAATCAATGACTGCCTGTAACCGTTCACGCTGATCCCCGGAGAGCTGATGTCGGTTATCATCGGTTGGATGGAGATTTTGAGAAAGAAGGGAAAGGTCATTATGGCAGGAGGAGTAAATGGATATTTGTAATCCAAATAACTTAAAGAAAACATATCCCAGATACAATCTCTGCTCCAAACTCGGAACAATGAAAAGCCTCTAGATATGAGTCTATCATTATACCGAATTCTTGCATTTACAAATCCACGTATCTGAAGCGGGGATCCGTTAGCTATCTGGACTACTGCGGTGGTAGGATGAATGCCAAAATATTCGCCTTGCTATCGAGTAACACTTGCATATCGATGTCATTAATATTGATCACCGCATATGGTCAATTATATTCGAGACGCTTAAAGGCGGTGATACATGTACAGATTTTGCCTTATACAAAATTGAGAAATGTTCAATTTAAAATTTTTGCCTATAAGGCGATTCAGAATGGCCGAATTTTAACCAATAAGCGAGCATAATTTTTATCCCTTAAAGGCAAAATCTGTACATGTATCACTGCCTTAAATGGAGTCGCAAAACTTTGTTTTACGAATATTTCGATACATTTCACGACGATTTCCAAAATAATTATTGGATCTTTGGAAGGTGGTCCTTGTAAAATTTTCGAAGGAGGGCGAGTTGACCCCATCATCCCCTTCATGTTGTTTACCGACGTCATCATCCTGCTGCAATGAGGACAGTGTGGTTTTAATACTTCTGGTGTCCCACACCCGTAACCGAAAATATGTGACAGAACCAGCTCGCAGTAGGTGAACAAATGGTCAAACTTTTGACAATTCCAACAAACAGGTACGGGAGACTTCCGTGGTATGTTTTCCAGTGGTTGTTGAAAAGCGAGTGGTTGAGACGCATCAGACGTTGAAATTGGGAATACGGGATTAACAGAATAATGTCGCGGCTCTTCGTGTAGGATAAAAACGTCGTTGCATGGTGTGTTCTGGTATCACTCCAACCATGAACCATGTATCCTTCGTTGCTACTCATGTACTCACTAGCTCGGCTATAGAAGATTATTGTCTGCCTATGCGAGGTGGACCTGTAAACCCGTTTATAGACATTCTTTTTCAATATTTCCAACATTTGGAGTTCCAAAAGTGACACTCTTAATGGAAGGACTATGTTTTATACGTATTATATCCACATCTGTCCTATTCTAGAAGCGATACAAGAAAGAATTCCGGAAAAGTTCCCAGCCACAGTTAGGATGCCGTTCAAGTATTAGCCAGTATAGTGCTCGCTGGCCATACATTTTAATAGAACTGGCATATCGTTAAGAAATTATTGCCAGAGAATATTATTTGTTCTAGCTACATGTTCTTTCCGACACAAAAATTTATCATCGTATGATATACTCCATTCTACGCCACGGGCGTAGAATAGGGTGATGGATTTATAATATTAGTGGTAAATGGTTGATGCGGCGTAGCTTGAGCACTTTGAATATAAAATTGAGGAGGCTGTACTGCAATAAAAGATGAATGTACACTTTTGCCTCCGACATCATTATTTTATCCTACTGTTGAAATTGAGTACTTTGTTGTTCGAGAAGGTTACTACCGGGGATTGTGCAATTAGGAACACGTACATTTGCCGAATAAAGTTGTGGAACACTTGACTGCCCAGGATTGTGTAACTGGTGTCTTTCAGTGGGTACATAGGGCGGATGTACCGGTTTCCAATAAAGAATTAAATTTTTAGAGTTTGTAAATTGAGGTAACGGTGTAATTTCTTCAAACCTTACTCTCGGAGTAGGTTGTGAATGCGACTCGATTACTTCCATAGTTGATGGGATTTCAAAATTAGTTACAAAAATTTTACTTATATTTAACGATTTTATAATTCTCCATCATACATTCTGTTCGTTAGCAAGGTCAATTTAATTTTCAACTAGCAGCATTTTGGAACCGCATCCTGTAGGCAGTTGAATCGATGATCCGAATGAAGTATTCTCATGATCGCGCTTTTGTACGGAGAAAGGCTAGTAGAGAAGCATTATACTATGTGCTTTACCCACTTTAAATTCAGCACAAAGAGGTGTAATGGTATGGGGATATATCTCGTCGTGTGGAACAGGAAAATTGTGATGTTGGAAGAGAATTGAAGCTTTTGTCAGAGGTGACTATACCGGAAGGCAAGCACAAAACTAGAAAGAAATACATTAAAAATTAAAATACAAATGTGTTGGAATGGCCTGACTTTTCCTCGTAGAGAATGTCTGAGATTTGCTTAAAGCTCGAATTACTGCAAAAGATCTAAGGGATATCAATGAACTGAAGAGTTGTATAAAGGAATCGTGAGAAAATATCAAGGACATGGTGGATATTAGTATCACTGGAAACTTATTTCTGCTGCTAAAATTTCCACTTACCTAAGATTAAAGTTCTTAAATACAAAATATACTGGAGGTCTTCTTGTAAATAAAATGTCACTTTATAGTAATTCAATTAACTATTTAAGCCATTTATTTCCTTTACAAATAAATAAAATATTACGAAAAACCTCGAAATTTTATTATTTCCAAAAGTGGAAACTTACGACTTTTTTTTTTCTTTTGACGCTATTTGCCGTAGGGACTTGGCGAAACACACTAATACTTAATAAACACAATTTATTAAACACTTGTTTTTATTTCGCAGAATTAGATTTTTGAATATTTTAATTAAAAAATTTGTTAAAAAAGTTAAAAAAAAACGCACGGTCGATTTCGACTTGTTAGGTCATCATCAGGAGTATCTACTGATTTGTAAAAGTAAAAATTTGTTATATATAGCAGAAAAAAGCAAAAAATAAACAAAAGAAGGAGGGACAAAAAATAAGCAATATAAATTAACCTATTGATCGCTCAGGTGGGCGACTAGTCATCGTCTGAGTAACAATATCTTGATAATAGTCATCGTATCAAATATCGCATTTGGAGCAGTTTTGAAAAATCAGTGAAAAATCAGTCGAGAAAAATATAAAATATTAAAAAATAAACGAGGTGTTTAGGAGGTTCACATCTTTAAGTTGGCAACACTTTTTGTTTGACGACGGATTTGACAGCTGACATTTGCTTTGCCATTAGTTTGATTGGCCATTTCATAATGAATAGGCTCACACCAGAGCAACGCTTGCAAATTGTTAAAATTGGGCTGAAGCACAAATTGATATTGATGTTGATTTTCCAAACAACATTTTGTTCAGCGATGAAGCTCACCTTTAGGTGTACGTACCCAGTTAATAAACGAAATTGTCGGATTTTGAATAATCCAAAACTTCTTTGATAAATTGACTATTTTACATGGGAGGTAAAGCAGACGAAACGGAAGTAATCGGAAACGGAAGCAGACGAAAAGGAACTAATACAGGAACGGGTATTTTCTCGTTTTATAATTCGGATTATCCAGATTCGACATTCAACAGTTTTATCAATCTAACTTTTCCTTTACGACAACATTTGGTTTTTCCATCAGATGGTCGTTCCGCAAAAAAATCCTTTGAGTTATAAAACTTACAAAGACTCATTCATTGGTCTACAATTATGTACTTGTACTTAACGGTTCGAAAAATTATTTGCTTCCTCGCAAATTCTTGAGACTGTTTTGCAGTTTCAACTTCTCTTCGAAGGTGCTTTATTAGCTTTGCGAAGCAGATAAGCAGCAACTCTAGCGTCACGTTATACTTGAGACTGTTCCGCTGTTTCCGCCTCCCTTTAAAGTTCATAAGCTACGGCCTTAACATTTCGAAGTTTGGGTGGACCTTGTCTGTACCTTTCCATTCACTCTCTAGACATACACGTTTATTTTCGACTAGATCGAAATAATTTGTAAATGACAATTGCATATCATTGGAATTTCTCAAATTAAAAAAAATCTGGTCTGACCAACAATTACAAATTTAACACAAAAAGCACATCAAAATAATGTTGTTGGCCAACAAACCCAAATATGTCAAAAGAACCCAAAAAAATTTGAATTCTTTTGACATATAATTTCATCATTGAAAAATAAATATAACAGTACCCAGTATTTATGGTTATTCTGGTCAGATATTGGTTTTACATTTACATTGAGGTGAGATTACCAAGTGGCAATGCATTTATTCAAATTATAAACATAATGCTTTAGCGAATTATTATAATTCGCAACGATGAGTATGAAATTTTTAACAAAAAATAACAACAATACGAATACGAATCCAATAAGAATTCTTGAAAGCTAAGTATGTATTAGTTTTTCCACTGTTATGTATAAAGTTGAGCGAGACAAATAGTCAATGTTAGCAAGAGACAAAAAGGACGCCATGTTTTTTTTTCTTATTAGACTTATGTATGCATAGCAATATTGTGTATGGCAATATTGTTCAATCTTATACATCTCATGCAACATCGCCGGATATCATTCGAATGGTGAAGGCCAAATTGGCTCGGAATCCGAGCCGTAGCGGCAGAAAAATAGCTCGTGAGGCGAATATTTCACTCAAACGGATGCAGCACATATTGAAAGGTCATCTTAGACTAAAGGCCTTGAAACTCCATAAAGCGCATGGTCTCACCTATGCTAAAAAAAGTTAGAGTGGAAAGAGCAAAGGAGTTGTTACGCTTGCACTAAAGAGGCAATTGCCGAATTTGGTTTTCTCCGATGAGTCACAAAACAAACGGATTTACTTGCCCGGCCGTTCTACTGAAAATTTGGGCCAACGGATTGCCACTCGAAACCAAGCACCGCCGATGGTCATTTTCACAATATTAATACATCACGGAGATTGCACCACAATGAAATCATATAGGAAGAACCCCCTACGGGTTTAACCTATCAAAGAAATCATGTTTCGTTCAAAAGTCGATTTTTTCAGTACGTGAAAAAAGGATTGGCAATGAGATTCACTCAAAAATAAAAAAATCTGATGACTGTTTTACTTAAAAATTTATTGTGCATCTGATTTGCTCCCCCACCATTTGATAAATGAGGCCCTAAAAACAACTTATTTATGATTGATTTTTGTATAATATCCATGATTTCCTGTCTTTTAAAAGAATTGGATGGACTGAAATTTAAAAGTGGCAGATAATAATTTTACTTAAAAAATTTCTGAACAATGTGAGAGTTTACCTCAAAAAAAACATTTTTATACATTCGCGCCATATTATTAGAATAATTAATTTATTTTTTTTTAAGTTTCATAAAATTTAATTTTTCACTCAAAATTCCTATAGGAAATATTTTAACAGTGTGATTTCCAATACATGCTTATTTTTGTTAATTGGTAAAAACTTCACTCTCATAAAAGTTTTGGTTTCCAAACGGATAGATGACGATGGATTTTTTTGAGTAAAACTTGTTCATGGAATTAATGGAGTATAGTGCACGTTGAATGACTAATAACAGGACACCGTAGAGTTTGTACCAAAATTTCGTTATATACTGCTGAAGTATAAACTTAACCGTTCAAATAACATCAGTGACGAAACGTTCAGAAATGCATTTTCGAAATATTTTGTTTATTTATATTTTTTGTACAGATATTATGTTTATTTCATTTTTTAGTGTCTTTTACATAACTTGATTAGTTCAATCTTATTTTACTTATCTTATTTTCTTAAGGACGGTGTTCTTGTCTTATTTATCATAAGGGAAAACCAAAATTTGGTTTTCCTGAGTTTTTTTTTATTTCACTCAAAAAAATGTATATGAAATATTTTAACAGTGTACTCACTAATACATACTTATTTTTATTAATTGCTAGAAACGGCACTACCATTACTTTCCATATATTATGCATATTCGTTATTGAGTAGTTTTACAAATACAGTCAAACATAATTTTTGTTTTTGTTTTAGGAAAGTTTATAGGAAATAGTTCACCTCCGCATGCATCTCGGTTTTCTTTAAATTTTACTTACGACAAACACTAAATTTTTTCTTCATGTTTGCTAAAAGAAGACACAAAAGAAACTCATTTCATTATTGAAACAGGTGACTAATTTTAAAGTGCAACATGATTATGCACAACATTATACATCCATACATGGATAAAATGATTGGAGCGTAAATTCTCATACAATTAAAGCCAGAATTGCAACACCACAAAAAAACCGAAAAATAAAATTATAAAAGCATGAAGCAGAGACATTGAACTTGCACCCAAAAATAAGAAAATAAAATCTCCATTTCCGATTACCATACGGCATAAACATTTAAAATTTAAAATTTTTTGCATACATTAAACTCAACCGAGGTAAACAAAAATAAAAATCGTAAATACTTTCATCGCGCATACAACTTTTACGGGAAAAACACCATAAATCGTCTATGCATATTAAAATCATAAAATTTTATGTATCTCCTCTCGTATGATACGTATCGTAATTATGTAGATTGTTCATCGCCATAAACAACATCATCATCGTTTGCGAGCTGCGCGCTGCTGATACACATTGGAAATTAATTTTCATTTTCATATCACCTGTATACTCTTGTAATATGTTGAACAGATTTTTTTTTGTGATGCATATTTGAGAATTCGTTTTGAATTCCAAATATTTGCATTGCAAATTTTATTTATTTTTATCGATGTTATCGGTTACCTGTTGCTAATGCGCGATTTTAATGTACCCATGTACAATTTACCATGAGAAGCAATTTTGATTTTTTTGTTTTTATAAATAACATCTTTACATTTTATTTTATTTTTTTGGTTTGGTATAAAAAGTGAAATTCACAGTAAAATTTTTCATTTTTTTTTGTATTGTGATTGCTTTTACTTTAAAATTGAAATCTGAAATTGTTCCAAATTTATACAAAAAAAAAATTTATCCAGTCACATAAAATTTTATGTTACAGTTATATTTTTAAGAACACACCAAAAATACATTTCTTCTGTACACCATTGTCTTTTAGCGTATACAGAAGAAAGCACCTCATATAATTACCTGTAATTGTTTTGTTTTTTTTATTGTGCTCGGTGCTTTTCAAGAAAATTGAATTCCAATTTTAACGAAAGAATGAAACAACAACAATTTATTTTGTTCTTTAAGTTATTAATTATTTCCACTTTGTTTAACATTGATAAAGTAGTTTTTGCGCGAATTTATTCAAGAAATATTCAGACAAAAATATAAATTGTTTTTTTATCTTTTTGCGAGTGCAATTATTGTGCCGGTAGCATAACTTGGCAGATCCAAATAAGACAAATTTATCTTGATGTTGAACTTTTTTTTCGTTTTCAATTCAATGTGCAATTAAGTAATTAATATTATTGCGAACGAATGGTATTTGGTATTTTAAAATGCCGAACCATGCATAATTGAATCGCGACAAAGATCAGCTGATGACATTTATAAAAGTCAAGGGCTTTGAATTATAAGTTGTAGTTCTAGTGTATTGCTCGTATAATAAATTCGACATGATGTTGGAATCATGTTACTGAAGTTAGCAGAAAAAGTTGATTTTTGCCAAACGAGCTCACTAGACAACTCAAATTCGTTGCTTACTAACACGGCAAATTATAAAAATGGGTTCTACGAATTTTCGAATTTGTCTAATTTCAACCAATCCATATAAGCTTTCACATGCGTCCAGCTTTAATTTATTTGACTTTGACGCCATATAGAAAATGGCTTGATTTTTGGCAAACGGGGTGACTGCTAATGCCACAACTCAAATTCATTCACCGCTCACATGACAAATTATAAGCTTGAGTGGTAGCGTGAAGTTTCCGACAAATTGACAAAAAAAACCTTACAAATGCTTAAAAATGTATTTACATAAATATCCTGATAAAATTTAATCTACACTAATCATGTGTAATGGCGGTTCAATGGTCAATGACAAGGTATCGTAGAGATGTCTACGCTTACCGGTTTATGAAATCATGTTATTTAGACAATTCCTAATGTTTTATAGAAGCCAACATATTTATGTGGTGGGGCAGTCATATATTTTTTTCTTATTTTAAAATTTTGCTATAGTAAAAACTGTAGTGGGTCCCATGGTCAATGACAAGTCATCGTAGAGATGTCTACGCTTAACGGTTCATGAAATCAGGTTAGTTAGATAAGTCTTGATGTTTTCTAGAAGCCAACATATTTATACGATAGGGCAGTCATAGTTTTTTTTCATTTTAAAATTTTCCTATAGTAAAAAGTGTAATGGTGGTTTGATGGTCAATGACAAGACCTCGTAGAGATGTCTACGCTTAATAGTACGTGAAATTAGGTTATTTAGACAATTCTTAAAGTTTTGTAGAATCCAACATCTTAATGCGGTGGGGCAGTCATAGATTTTTTTAATTTTAAGATTTTGCTATAGTAAAAAGTGTAATGGCGGTTCGATGGTCAAGGACAAGGCATTGTAGAGATGTCTACGCTTAACGGTACGTGAAAACAAATAATTTGGACAATTCTTAATGTTTTCTAATTTCTTAAAAATTATGCCTTGTGTGAGTATTAACACTAATAGGAGAATTAGTATTATTCCCTGGCGCTACATTCGCTCCACTAGTCTATAGTTGGCTCCTATTAGCTTATTATGAGAGCTGTTAATTTATTTGTTTGACATTATTGATAGGATGGCCTTTTTCGTATGGAAGATGGCCTTTTAGTCATCTTATTACATGCTTCAAAAAAAATCTTGGACTACACCACTTCGACTACACAAATTCTTGGCTTCTAGTAAACATATTGAAAGATTATCGCTCCTTGATGTGGCTTAATTAGCTTACCATTTTAAACTGATTTTTTTAACAGTTTATTTCGTTTTGCAAAACAATTTTTTTTAAAGCGTAGATTTACACTTTTTGGCATGTTGTAAAATTATTTGTCATTTTTAGCTTGTCCAAAACTTCACTATAGTACTTGGGTTCCAGGAATTTTCGAACTTGTCTAACTTCAACCAATCTATATAACCAGTTTCATTTTACATATGGCCTGCTTTTAAGTAATTTGACCATGATTCCATTATCTTAAACTTGATTTGCCGAAATTAATTTGACTAAGTTGATACAAAAATATTTTTGAGCACTTTACATTTAGATTTTAACTTATGCCATTTAGTTTTTAACTCATACCTTTCTGCTATATTTATCCTTGGGCACTAGTAGGGCCAGCATACATTCAATATTGCATGAACATTTGGCCGTCAAAAAGATTTGTTCGCGTTGGATCCCACATTGTTTAACAAACGCTCAAAAAAATACTCGTGTCAATTGGTCAAAGGAAAAGCTCAACCGGACAGCAGTCAGCGATATAGGTGTTCCAATATGAGTAAAATCCAACAAAAGCTGTTTACATATCGAAACATTTCGAGGCAAATGGTCGCCTATCAGAAAAACTGGACAAGTCGCAACCATATATTTTCGGCGTCAGAAGTCTTCGGCGAAATAAGGAAAACTAGCCGCCAACGACGGATCATTCTCCACCACTTCAATGTCAGCTCTCACACATCGGCACAAACAACTGAATATTTTAACGGCCAAAACACCGAATGAATCCTATTTTGCACTAAGTGACTACTTTTTAGTCCCGCAAATCAAAAATAAAGTGCATGCATGTTACCTACAAACCAATTAGAGTGGGAAAAATGCGTCGAATTGGATCAAACGCGTGCAAAAGTATATTGATTTTCATGGAGAATATTTTGAAAAAGGCAACCCTCGAACTCCAGCGTGAATCTTTTCACCCAGTTGTATATTACTTCATAAATTCTGTGTCCCCAATTTTGATGGCTAACTGGGTTAAAAAAATGTTTGACCTCTGTAGTCTTTGTGAGCCCAATCTAGAGAATATCCTGTAACCAATTAACTCTGGTCCTAGTTGATATCAGTGTAGGGGATCTTGCGATTTTAACGTATCTAGCCATACCAACCCAGTTCTAGTATCAAAAATTTTCATTATTTTTCATTTCCTAAGTTTGAATGGTGGCATACAATACACTTTGTGCCAAAATATCGCGATATAGTCCAACATGCCAGTTTGTTTTTCGATTAGTTAATTTTCGAGGTTATACCAGTATACATTTTGTTGGGAGCTTTCGACGTTTTACAAAATCTTTGACCACGAACCAATTTGACTATGTCAAGTCGATGGCCGAAGGAAAATTTAATTATTTGTGGGGGTGTGTCAGACGATGTTATAGAAGCGAATATTTGTTTTCCCCATCTTTTTTCGATAAAATCGTTCATCATTCGAGAGATTGCCAGATAGACACCAATCTGGCTATGCAAACTCGATGACCCATGAGTGTAGGTAGATTCGGATTTTGGGGTAAGCTTGGTATATAACCTTAACTTTGAGGCTAAATTTAAAATTTCCGCATGTTTTGTGGATAAAATCTTTCATCATTCGAGGTTTTGCCACAAAAGTAGAACCCATGACCTAAGGTAGATTTTAGTTATAAGTTTCGGGTAAGTCTGAAGTGCTTTTAGGTGTGAAATGTGAATTTGTTCTGTCAATCAACATTCAATCTGATTATCAATCTGATTTGATAGCCCATGACCATAGCTAGATTTTTGTGATAGGTTTGGGATGGGTCTGATGAGGTTTTAGGGGTGAAATTTTGTTTTCCCATGTGTTGTCTATAAATATTAAAAACATTCATCATTGGAGATTTTGCGATATAGACAGCGATCTTACTAATATCATTTCAAGGTAGATTTTGACTGTAACTGTATTTCTGAATATACCGTTATTTGACCAATAAAACATTTCTTATAGTTTAAGATTTTTTCGACCATGACCCTAACCCAAAATGTTAAAAGATGTATAAACTTTACTAAGCAGAAGTAGAAAGGCGATTATGAACCGCACTCAGAATAATATTTTAAGTATTAATTTGAGAAATTATGATAACCAAAAATAATGCCATATCTGTTTCATACAGCTGAACACCGATGATCAAGCCACTTCGATGGCCCATAACCATTAGGCATATTTTGATTATTAGTTTGGGCGGGTCTGATGACATTAGAGGAGTGAAATTATGATTTTTCTATCGACGAAATAAAATCATTCGTCATTCGATATTTTGCCAATGTGACTACGGCAATTCGATGGCCCAAGACCATACGTATATTTTGATTATAAGTTTGGCTGGTGATGTTATAGGGGTGAAATTTTAATTGTTATGGTTCTGTCGATAAAATCGTCCGATATTCGTGATTTTGCCAGATGGACACCAATCTGACTACGTCGATTCGATCATGGGGTACCAAAGGTAAAATTTTCATTCCATCTAATTTATTAATTTTTCAAAATCACATCCAGAACTCATGTTGGACCCTGTGCTATGTTTAACATGCAAAGGGAGTTATATCCCAACCGGTTAAGTATTGGCTTAGGTTGATTTCAATTGAAAATTTTCCAGAGGCATCTGAGAAGCTATGGGTCATCTCACAAATTTCACATTTTTATTAAAAGTTGTTCCACCCGAAAATTGCTAGTATTGAAATTCTTGTGTTTAAAAATTTCAAAAAACCATTCTAGTATATCTGTCCAATTTCCAACATAGGTTTATGTCTGGTAAATCCACAACGACAAATTCAGTTCAATATACAAGTATAGTGTTCTTAAGGCCATTGAACAACTTCATCAAGTGGACACAGTTGGTTTTCATTTTTTTCATGCCTGTCGAGTTGATTACGATATATTGAAATTGGAGAACAACCTACTACAATAAAAAAAATTAGGTGTGCTTTAGACCACCCTACTGAAGTAAAACTTCTAATATATATTTAATATTTATAATTGAAAAAAAATTGGTCACCCTGTGCGTTCTCGAGTGTCACCTAACCGTTTATGTCTGATGCCACAAGAGGTAACCTTGTAACTTGGTAACTTTTTCAAGGCCTACTAGTCGTAATAGATAATGTTTATGCATGTGTAACAAAATGGACAAACAAATCATTTTTGAAATCTTTTCGCATAGTAAAAATGGCCTTGAAATATTTTTTATTTCATTTATGTTTGTGTAGTGTGGTTTCATCGAAAATTTGTTTAAGTCGCATTAAAACCTGTAGTATAGGCAAACGGGGAAAGAAACGAAGAAAGAATCGGTTTCTGTGATACCTCGTGTGGAATGGAGCTATAATTTAGAAAAAAATACATATATAAAATATATCACACGGACGAATTTTCTTGGTCACCCTGTGCGTTCTGGAGTGAGTGACATAGATGTTATAATATAGAAAAAAACAATTTTTGGTCACTCTGTGCGTTTTCGAGTGAGTCAGTCAGTGACATAGAAGTCTATATTATGACTTTCCAATTTTCTAGTTTTTCGATTTTCAAATTTTCCAATTTACCAACTTTCCCAATTTCCAATTTTCATATTTTCATATTTTCCAATTTTTCAATTTTCCAATTTTTCAATTTTCCAATGTATCAGTTTTCCAATTTACCAATTTTCCAACTTTCAAATTTTCATATTTTCATATTTTCCAATTTTCCAATTTTCCAATTTTCCAATTTTCCAATTTTCCAATTTTCCAATTTTCCATTTACCTATTTTCCAATTTTCTAATTTTCCAATATTATAATTTTCCAATTTACACATTTTCCGATTTTGCAAATTTCGAAATTTCCAATTTTCCAATTTTTCCAATTTTCCATTTACCAATTTTCCTATTTTCTTATTTTCCAATTTTTTTAAATAAATATTAAAATAAAATGGTATCAACTAATGTTCCACCTAGGGATTTATGAATTGTCATGGCACATCCTGATACTAAAGGAAAATGATTTCGTTTTCGTTTATTGTTGTTGTTGTGTATTGTTATTGTTTCGTTCGCCTCGTTCGATTACATTTTTCGTAACGCTTTTGCCAGCTTAGTCCCCAAGTCAAGCGTGCCTAAAGAAGTTTTACTTCAAAACCTCCTCTGGTGTTTCATAAGTCTAGCATGTCGGTCCATGGATATTTGGCTAATATGCAAAAATTACTTGGGGCAACGCGCATTGCAAACGTACTCCGGGAAAAAGGCACTTACTTTTTATTCTTGAAAGCCTAAATATTTATGATCCAACCGCGAATCATCGACAACACAATTTTTTAAAACCAGAGCCCCATAAAACTAATTATGGTGAAAATTATAGATCTATAGCGACGAAATCAAACGAAAACTGAAGAAACATTTTTAATAATTCTAATTTTTAGTTTTATGTAATTTGTTTTATCTTTAATTTTCTTTTTTAATTTACGATTGAATCGTGCTATTATATTGTATGTTGCATTTTTGGACATATGATACTCGATTTCTTTCAATAAATAAACAGAAAACTTTTATCACTGCAATTTTTATCTTAATCGTTCAGGCCGAAAAACTTAAAAAGGTGCATTTCCCCACCAAAGAAACTTCTTGACGTATTTTCCCAAAGAACCCATCGAAATTGATTCCTGAAATTTTATTCCTTGGCATTTCCTTCATCCATTTTTATCAAAATTGTGTTATGTAGCCGTAAAAAAACCCCAGACCACCCCCGGGCAACATCAAAATCGTTTGAGGCGGAACATTAATTAGATAACGAATGCTACAAATCAATATTATTACTCATAACAAGCAACATTTTCAAAAATACGCAATTAGTGCAACCATCTAACAGTATAGTTAGCATAACACAAGCAACAAAATGTGGTGCAACATTCGACAATTTGATGAAACATGACGTGAGATATATTTATATTTAATTAATGAAAAACACGATACAAAGCACGAAGCAACATGACGCAACATAATGCAAAATTGAGCAACATGGTGAACCATGACGCAACACGGTACACATCACGTAACATGGTGCAACATCTATTGCAATAGTACCATGTCGTGTGATGTTGTACCCTGTTGCTCGATTTTGTACTGTTGCGTCTTGTTCCTTCGTGTTGTCCGAAGCACATTCCACAACATGATGCAATATGGTGCAACATTCCACAACATGGTGCAACATATCGCTATTATGTGCAACATACACAACATGGTGTAACGTCATGCAACATGGTTCAATATTTTGCAACATGATGCAACAATATGCAAAATGGTAGAACATAATGCAACCTACCAAAGGAAATTTGAATATGTTTACATTTGAATTTCAGCAATGCCTTACAACGACATTACTTAGGCCGGAATTACACTATAAAAGATCTTTGGTAAAGGTGTTTTATAAAATATTTGATCAATTTTTTTTAAAAACATTGTTGATCAAATAATGTTTGAAAATTACACTACATAAAAGACTTTATCAAAATTTTCCTCAAACTTCAGTAAAAATGGAACAATATCGTTAATAAAAATAAAAAAGATACAACAAAAAAGAATCTGAGTGAAACCCTGAGTATCGAGGCGGGATTTAAAATGTGTCCACCAAAAAGGAGCTGCAGACCCGAGGACATGACCTGCTACATAAAATATTTAAGAATGGATGAAAATTCTTTTAATTTTATTGTCCACAAAATATCGCCGTTAATTATCACGACAGGAAACACACATACGAAGTTCAATAAATATGGAGGACAGACTAATGGCCACCGTTGTCAAAGATCTTTTATTATGTAATTCCGGCCTTACTTCAAATATCAGTTGCTACAAACGCCAATTATGGACGTTTAACGAGGTAAACAAGATGGCTACGAAATAGCATCTTGCATGTATAAGAACCGCTTAACATAATCCACGGCACTTGATCATTTGAAAACGAGCCATTTAAAGTGCTATATGGTTCGCCAAGGAATTAATGAAACACTACCAAGGTGTCAAAAAATGACTTAACACTTTTGCGGGGCAAATTGTTTCTATTAATCGACAGGCTATGCCGTCATTCAGTTATGTGATCGTTGAAACTAAAAAAAAAAATTGAACAAAACAAATGTACGAGAAAAGTTCTATAAAAGGGTCCAAATTAAAATCGCAATACGTTTTACTAGGACTATTTGATGTAGATCCAATATAAAAGTGTTATTCTTTTGACTGTGTTTACTGGCATACCCCAAAGCAACTTATTTGTTATACTTATTATTATATACACCGTCAAATCCTAAACGAAAGTTTTTTTTTGATGCATTTGGCATCATTTCCGCGGAAGTGTTATATAACATTATTTATTTAACTTTTATTAGGCTTTTTATTAGAAAATTGAAAAATATCAAAATTGCTTCAGTGCAATAAAATCAATTTATTTTAAGGAGATACTGGTTTGAATTTTTAAAATTTGACATTTGAAAAAAACATGTGATCTTAAATGATTTTTTAACAAAATTCAAAAATGAGAATGCGATAAAGTTTTCTAATGGCTAATAGGGATGGAAGTTGGCCATTTCTTAACAGATTTTTTTTAAATTTCGATACGTGTGAGGGAAATGGGATTCTAAAATTATTCTTCGATAAAGCGGTCAATAGAGATGGAACTAGGCCATTTCAAAACCGATTTTGTTGAAATTCTACACGTGCGATGGAAATGGAATTCTAAAATGATTTTTCGATAAAGTTCCGAAATATGGCCATCGCCATGGAACTTGGCCATTTTTTACCGATTTAGTTGAAATTTGACATGTAGGTCCTAAATGGGATTCTTCAAATGCATTTTTGATAAGGTTCTGGAATAAGGCGGATAGGGATGAAACCTGGCCATTTCTTAACCAATTATGTTCAAATTCGTCGCATGCGATGGAAATGGGGTTCTTATATGATTTTTTGATAAACCTGTGGAATATGGTCAGTAGAGATGGAGTTTGGCCATCGATTGCATTTAAATTTGATACGATCTAAATGAGATTATTAAATTATGTTTTGATAAAGACGCAGAGCTTTCTTAGTCAAAAATCATTCTAGAATATATTTCCATCACACATGCCGAATTTTATCATAATCTGTCGAGCCGAGTTCCGACGCTAATGGCTATATTCTAGAGCTTTAGAAAAAAATGTTTTAGAATCCCATTTAGACCTTACTTGTTGAGTATAGTTTTAACATAAGCAGTAAAGAAATGGTCAAGCTCCATCCCTATCGACAGTTCTAGAATACAGAACTGTATCAAAAAATCAGTTTTGAATTCGAAACATTAACTTAGAACAAAACTAGTAAAACAGCTCCTTTATTCCCGACATGTTTTCGAACCCCGCTCTCCTCGAATTTATGTCTAAAGGCCCTCGGAGGGCTAAACGGAGGAGGAGGAGCGATGCGACTTTCCGCGTGCCTGGGAGAGTTATGCAAGCCTCTACAATTCGGTATGGTATCAACGGGCTGAATGTCAAAGGTCAAAATTACGAAGGGCCGAATGTCTGGAAGGGCCGCATGTTGTTTTAATGTGTATACAGACTATATCGTGTCAGACATTATCAATAAGTTTCAATTCCAATTCTTGCCTGATACGATGAGCATACAGCCTCGTATGCTTATCGTATCAGGCAAGATATCTTATTTTTATGTTAAAATATGTTTAATACGGCCGACCCGAATTAATAAAAAATATTTTTTTCAAAATCAAGACTTTAGACCTAGTAGAAAAGAAAACCCGGTATTTTAAAAACTGGGATTTCGTAGAACACTCCATCATACGTTATTTCAATTAACAATTAAAATTTCAAATATTCTTTTCTAAAACTTTATAAAATGCACGTAAGTGGTTTTCAATGTTTAGTAGTCAAAAATTGAATAAACGAAGCAAAAAATTCTCGGCTCTTTCTGATAGTGATGCGACAACCGAACACAGTGGACAGGGAATTTTCATAAATTACTAAATTATCGAGTCAATTTGCAAACCTTTCTTCAAAATTATACCGGTTTTTATTAAATATATTCAACCATCCATATAAACCGGGGTCAACCACACTAAAGCCGACAAATCAATTTAAACAATAGTTAGCAAATTTATTGAACCCACTATTATTTAGATAATATACTGTTAAATTCGGCAGTATTATGTTCAAATACGCATGAAATAAATCCACGCTTCAAATTAAACAAATCATATTTAATCAATCAACCGAAGCAAGCCGGGTGAAATTAACATATCGGTACTTAAAAAATATTCACTAAATAGGTAGTTTATTTTGACAAACGCACAAGAAATTATTTTGCAACAATGGCCATGAGAAATATTTAGTAAATCGTACGTGTACCATGAGTAAAAATATTCAGTGTAACATTCACCAAAATATTTACCAAAAAAAAAAAACAGAAATAATGTATTAATAAAAAAAGATTTCACTTACCATTAAAAATACTTTAGTATTCCCCATTGTTAACAAAATATAGCAATTAACTTTAATAATAATTATTATATTAACTATATATTAAATTGCGCTTTGATGATTTCTTTTGCCACAAAACACGCTATTAACTTTGTTTTGTATACTGTACTTGTACACTACACTAAGCACCCAAAACAATTCTCAAGCTCTAATTGTTACCGACACATGAAATCTATAATGCTATATAGACATGTCCAAATTGTATATATATAATTTTTTTTTTTAGTTCAGTTGGTTATTTCAATTAATAGTTTTCTATAAAATTATTACATATAGAATTGTAATTTATATTTACACACTGTGATAACTAATTATTGTTTACTATCATTTATAGTTTTGCGTTATTATTATTTATAAACATTTAATAATATCAATTTCATGCTATTTGTTACTCTTATTTTTATCGTCTAACCGCAGCACTATAACTATTGTTATTAATTTTTATTTCACTTTTGTAAAAAAACAAACAATAACAATATATTGTTGGGTACAGCGAGCGTGATCTCCTTCCCTGTTCCGGCTGAATGTTTTGGCTGAAATTTCACACTCAATATGGGGGATTCTGAAAATATGCAAAAAAAAAAATATATTATTATATTTTGATGGGATGGATGGCTTATCGATTTTATATTTAATTTTTTCATTATAACACCTATATGAAACATAATAATAAAGTAAAATATTTGTTTGGTTTTGGTCGTTAATCGGAATTTTTCATAAAATAAATTTTAATCGGAATTAGCAATAAAGGTAGCAGACGTTTCCCAACTCAACTACTGTAATATTAATTAATATACATTTTCGTGTGCAAAGATATCGATAGCGTTTCGCTTATTTATAAACCCTAAACTTATTGATATTTGCAAAAGTATTCCGAGTGTCGAAAAAATCTCGGACTATGAAACATCTGAAAGAGTTATAGATAGAAATGATGTATTTAAGAGGGTAACAGTTCAAAACATCTACTTGTTATTTCGGTATGTGACAACACTTTGAGAACACCTTGAAATGATGTGAAAAGCACACATTCATATTTAAGCATGCGGCCATCATTTTATTGCGCAAAGTGCGGACACACTATAAATGGTATAATATTTTGAAACCAATAATTTAAAACACCCTAATTTCCGAAAATTATTTAGTTTACAACAAAAAATGTTTGTAGTTGAAAATTGTAAAATACAAGAAAACAATTATCTAATTTAATTTAATCTATCTAATCTATCTAATCTATCTAATCTATCTAATCTATCTAATCTATCTAATCTATCTAATCTATCTAATCTATCTAATCTATCTAATCTATCTAATCTATCTAATCTATCTAATCTATCTAATCTATCTAATCTATCTAATCTATCTAATCTATCTAATCTATCTAATCTATCTAATCTATCTAATCTATCTAATCTATCTAATCTATCTAATCTATCTAATCTATCTAATCTATCTAATCTATCTAATCTATCTAATCTATCTAATCTATCTAATCTATCTAATCTATCTAATCTATCTAATCTATCTAATCTATCTAATCTATCTAATCTATCTAATCTATCTAATCTATCTAATCTATCTAATCTATCTAATCTATCTAATCTATCTAATCTATCTAATCTATCTAATCTATCTAATCTATCTAATCTATCTAATCTATCTAATCTATCTAATCTATCTAATCTATCTAATCTATCTAATCTATCTAATCTATCTAATCTATCTAATCTATCTAATCTATCTAATCTATCTAATCTATCTAATCTATCTAATCTATCTAATCTATCTAATCTATCTAAATTTATGTATCGGGTGTTCGGCTCTGAATGTTAAATATTCGAGCATCCTTCAGATCGTCACTTCTTGATAGAGGATGAAATTTAAGCAAAAAATTAAACCGGTGCAAACATTATTTTACTATTTTACCAATATCTAATATACATATCTGAGCGTTTTAATCCTTAATCCATTAAGAAATATTCAATTTATTATTAACATGTTTGCCGCATTAAAATGCCGATGTTTATTTTGACCGAGAAAGTCAGTATTAAGGCCGACAAATTAAAAGTAACCACAATAATTTCACATGATTAAATTCACAGTTATTTAACTTAGAAAAATTAAATTTTTAGCTGTACTCTACGATAAAACAGTAAATTTCTAAACGACCTTGTTTCTGATTTGAGTATTTTATTACTTTTGTTTAGCTATACCGGGTGAGTTTTTTAAGCTGAAACTTTCAAATATCTCGGAAAATAAGCCCTCTACGATAAAAATGACCATTATCAAAATTAAATCATTCTGGAGGGGAAATACTAAAATAAGGACCCCGCCCCTGGTTGTAATGGGGTGGGGGCAACTTGGAAACTAACATAGTACGGCTAAAAGTACGTAGGATTTCCTTGAAACATTTTTTTCGATTCATGATAGATGGCGCTGTAATAGGCGATATTAATTTTTTTTCGATTTCTCCTACTGAGAACATTATGCATACGATTCGGCAATATGTTTGCATTAAAATTAACACGTTCTCAATGTAAATACTTTAAATTCGTTTTAAACAAATTGTATTTCTTAAATTTCAAAAAAAACTACTTTTAGCGTAACACAGGAACAACGACGTGGACATCATCTTTTAATTAAAATAAGTGCTCAAAATGATGGCCTTCGACTTCGATGCACTTATTCATCCGCATTTCAAATGAATGTACACAACTTAGAAGCGTGTATGCTGGAATTTCAGGACAAGCATTTCTTATTCGCTCAATCATATTCTCACGAGGTGTTGGTACTTGTTGGTATACTTTGTCTTTGAGATATCCCCACAAAAAGAATTCGGGCGAAGTAAGATCTGGTGATCTGGCAGGAAAATTTACCGGGCCAGCTCTACCTATCCAGCGACCATTGAAATCACGATCAAGTACTTCACGTGCTACCGACGATTAGTGTGCTGGACATCCATCATGTTGAAACCACATGTTCTGTCGCAATTCTATGCTCAAGTTTTCAAATAATGTTGGCAGTTCATTTTCCAAAATGTTTCGGTACATTTGACCGTTCAGTTGCCATAATATGGGGCCGATGAGTTGGTTGCCAATTATTCCACACCACACGTTGACAGTCAAAGGGCGCTGATGTTCAACTTGGCGAAGCCAGTGTGGATTTTCAACACTCCAGTAATTCATGTTGTGTCGATTACCCGTACCATGGTTTGTAAAAGACGACTCATCGAAGAACAATACATAGCCAGAAAAATTGAGATTTTGCTGTATTTGTTCTACTGCCCACTGACAAAATGTTACCCGATTTTCAAAATCAACTCCATGAAGATCTTGGTGTAAACTCATATGAAACGGATGATAATTATGTCGTTTCAAAATTTTGCAAACACTGGTCTGGGATAATCCGAATTCGCAAGCTATTTCTCATGTACTTATATGAGGATTATAAGCTACTGCAGCCAATACAGCAATTTCGTTATTTTCCTCAGTGACTGTTGCTCGACGGGTCCTTTTCTTCTGTGGAACACTTCCATCAGCAGTGAATTGTTTGATAGTCCGGTAAAATGAAGCACATGACCGAATCCTATCTGGAAAACGCGAAGCGTAGAGATTGACCGTATTATCAAGACTACGGCCAGGTTTTCCATAAACCAGGACTATTTCAATTTTTTCTTATACAGTTAAATACTCCATTTTGAATTGTAATAGCCTTACGCAAACAGGTTTTATTGTTCAAAATAATCTTTGAACTGAATCAATATTTTTAAAATTAAAAATATCATTTATCTGAAAACAAATTTAGTCGCATGTTCCTATGCAAAATCGTCGTCGTCGTTGTTCCTGTGTTACGCTAAAAGTAGCTGTTTTTAAATTTAAGAAATACAATTTGTTTAAAACTAATTTCAAGTATTTACATTGAAAACGTGTTAATTTTAATGTAAACATATTGCAGAATCATATGCAGAATGTTCTCAGTAGGAGAAATCGAAAAAAATTTAATATCGCCTATTACAACGCCATCTATCAGGAATCGAAAAAAATGTTTCAACGGGTTCCTATGTTAGTTTCCAAGTTGCCCCCACCCCCTTACAAACAGGGGTGGGGGTCCTAATTTTAGCACTAATGTATTTCCCCTCCAGAATGATTTAATTTTTATAATGGTCATTTTTATCGTAGAGGGCTTATTTTCCGAGATATTTGAAAGTTTCAACTTAAAAAACTCACCCGGTATAGACGACTCTGAGAAAAGTAGCTGAAAGTAAGAGAAAGAGATTTGAAGAAAATTTTTTTAGGGAGTTGCTCTCACCCACAGGAGGATCCATGTTTTTTTGTTCAATTTCTGGCTAGCACGATTTTGAAATAAATTGGTGAAAAAGGGTTTTCGAATGCCAGAAATCGATTGCGATTGATTCAGATTTCGAGAAAATTCGTTAAGCGAGTCGTCAGTTCCCCTCGTTAATTATTTTCTACTCACACGATTGATATAAACCCTATTCGAATACTATAAACCGATTGTGATGGGTTTCGATTTTGGGAAAATTCATTTCAGTGACCGTCCGATTACATTATTTAATTTTTTTGGCTCGCACGAAATTGAAAAAATTGAAAAATGGGGAATTTTATAATCGTATAGAAGCAATCCTTCGGTAGGGCTGGGATAACTATTTTATTTTTTTTCGACACGATCGGTTTTAATAAAAATTGTTGTTTTATGGATGTTTAATGGCAGGAATGGCAGGCAAATAATAATTGAATATTTCTGAACGATCCAGATTGGCTAATACGTAATGATATGTTTAATCGTAAAAAATACACAAAATCAACCAAATTTTGCAGTCTAATTTCAATTGATGAATGCCACAGTTAAGTTTGAGATGGAAATACAATAATTAGGTGAACGCTATAAAATTAATGTAATTTTGTTCATAAAAATAAAATTCTAGAAAAAAGCAATTAAAACAAGTGTATTTTTAATTAAAATTTCTTTAAAATTTCAAATTTCCCACCACTGTGGCTCTATTCTGGTAATTCCCCGGGAATAGAGAACTGGGGAAAGAATTTACATATACATTCTTTTTAAATAATTTTTTCTGACATACTAAGGTAAAAAGTTAGTAGCAATTTTTTTGAAAACAAAATAAAATTGGGAATAACTTTCCCTGATAATTTCGATATGGAAAAATTATTCCCAATTCACAAATATTTACATCACACTTTTTTTCTCAGTAGGCCAGAAAAACTGATTTATAGATAAATGCTATGTAACATCTTTCCCCAGTTCCCTATTCCCGGGGAATTACCAGAATAGTACCACAGTGGTACTATTCTGGCTTTCCCTGGGAATAGAGAATTGTGAAAAATCTGGCCAACTGATGGTGTTTGGTGTAAATTTGTTAGAAAACAAAGTGGACTCGTTGGTGCTCATTTCAGAAAAATTTGTTGAGGGCCTCCTAGGGCGGAGCCCAGGACCGCCTTTTAATTGGTTTTGACTGAACGATTTTGATAAAAATTACGGTAGTAAGGGTTTTCTAATAATATCAAAGGATTGCGATGAATCCTAATTTTTTGGAAAAAACTTTTAGTGGTTTTTCGGGTCGAACGATTTGAAAAAAATAATACTGAGGGGTTTTCAGTGCTAAAAAACGATCGTGAAAGTTCCAAATTTGTAAAAATTTGTTTAGAGGGGGGTTCTCAGATGGGCCGTAAAAAGAAATAGGTTTGAACGGTTTTGATAAAAAATTGTGATAGCAGATTTTCGAATATCAGAATGACTGATGATTTCGAGAAAATGCGATTTGGGGTTCTCCGGTTTAGCCGCTATGTTGCGTCTCGGTTAACAACAGAACTAAGTTATTTCTCAAAGGGGATGGAGTTCAAATTATATAATGAAAATGGAAATTTCAAGTCGACCCTTCGTCCCTCTCAACATGCGACAACTAATCTACGATATTATACATGGCTTCTGGCACAATATAACACTGATACAAGCAACTGGGCGAAATTTTTTATCCTATGCCAAAAGTTTAAAGTTCACCTCCACACGAAATCAGAACTTGGTTAATTCAAGCTACCAACTGGAAGGTTTGAACATATCCATCACCGTTCCGGGAATTCCTCACCAACGATCATAATTTGAACCCAAGCACATATACTTCGGATTTCGTGAAGCAGCTTCGTACTGCCATGAGAGCCTTAGTTCCTACGGAAAAGGCAATGTATGTTATATTCTTAAAAAACCAAGAAATCTGTTCAGATAGCTCATGTGTTTGGATAGACTAATCTTACCGACGTAACACCCCATCTATCTATCCATATATATAAAGAAAAAAAGTATGTATGTAACTATGTTTGTTCCACAAAAACTTTTGATCAACTCGAGCGAATTCTCCCAAATTTTGAACGAATACTTTTTAGCATTCGAAAAAAGCATCTCAATCTAAAGTTGAAAATTTTACAGTCAATCATGCAGGATGATGGAAATCAAGATTTTTGGATCGTACTTAGTGGTGGGGCGACCGGGTTAGGAGAGGCCTAGGCGTACGATTGTGTAATTCTGCATAGGAAGCTCCCGTGACGATTTTCAAGTGTAGGATCACTTTCTTGAGAAAATTGTCAACATGTTCCAATATGGTAAAACTGCCAATTACGACTGAGGCGTAATACGAATTAATAGACAGCCATGGCCGAAATGCGCCAAAACGACCAGTACAATATGTTGACCCAGGTTATTTAAAATAAATGTGTAATGTTATAATTTTGTTCCATTTTTACCCAGTTTTGTCCACACATTTAAAATGTCTGTTCATCCACCCTTAAAACCTAAACAAATTTTATCTAGCATAACTTATGCTCAAAAAATAAGTTATATCTTGAAGTTGTTCACATGTTGCTGTGTATCGATTTTGGACATACATGCTACAGCAAGTACATGCACTGCCTGTATGGAAAATTATTTTCGATAATTTATCCACTACAATACACCATCCCAGATTTAAAAGCGAGTCAAGAGATTATTTAGACTAAGAATCCTACGAATTTACGTATTCTATGCGCTGGAATTTGTTCCGTATTGATTTTTAGTTTTAATTTTGGAACAAAAACGTCGTTGTATTGTGGTTTTTTGCGCGTTTTAATATCGCCTATGTAAACTAGACTTTTAACTGTCACTCTCTAACGTTTGCGTCTTAAAACAAAAATATGAAAGGAAACCTTGTGTGAAAAAAATTCAAAACATTTTTTGAATTGACAAAACTTGCCACGTTTTAATTGATTGTTGCCTGCTGCTGCATCGTCTATAAAGCCACTGTATACTGCTATTCTAAACGCTGTTCACCGTTTGTCAAATTGTTGCCGTTCTGCAACTGTTTATTGTGGTACTTGCAAGAGATTATGTCTGCTTGAATACTGAGTAAGGTTAGGTTTCAGTGGTTGACACTTAGGCCAATTTTGGCCCATTGAGATACCACGCATTCACGCCGCATCATTAACCCATTCACCTATTCACCTACTCACACAACTACAGTATACCACTTGCAAATTGTTAACCTGTACATTGACATCAGAGGGTCTTAGTTGTAAGAGACCGATTGTAATCGATGATGAAAATTCGATTTGCATCTAGCTTCGGATTGAATTCGAACCCAGTACCACCAAGTGCCGAAGTTAATCACTGCACCACTTGTCCGGTCCTAATACTGAGTAAAGTTATCGTTGTTTTACCGATGACGTTGTTTTGAAATAAATATTACAATCGCTCGCGACGTTTTTTTTTTTGTATATGGGTTATTAATTTTTGTTTTCTTTTCAATCTGGCATTTTTTGTTGTTGTGTATATGCTCGGCGCTCGAGCACTAGTAAAATCAATTTTTAACATATGTACATTTTTCAAAGCCAGTATACGCACTGTTGCCGATTTTTATAATGCACGGTCGTTCTGTTAATTATTGAAATTTTCGATACTTTCTTTTGGTGGTTTGTAAGGAAATTTTTTTTATGGCTTATGGCTTAGGATTGTATACAGAGTGTATGCTTTTTGTCCACTCAATAATTAGCTTTGTCCATTCCTTAACAATATGTTCCGAATATGACATTTTTGAACTAAGTTTTACAACTTTGGTAAAGCAGTTTTCATCATTTCTAAATTTGTATATTTAATATTACAATAAAAAAGAACTTTTAATTTTCAATGCTATTAAAAAGGTTTGGCTTAGAAATGTGCACGTGATGATGGATTTTGACTGTCTAATAATATAGGAATATTTTCATTTCCACCAAAACTTTAATTAAATTTCATGAATTTCGTAAAGCACAACAAAAATCAAATAAATGTCTTTCGGATGGCCCACACGTTAATGATTTTTATCCACCAAACGAGTTATGTTTGAGATTTTCTCACGATTTCTTGGCAATAATTAGTTTTGCCCATGACGTGTCAAGCACTCCTAAACGTACGCTTAAATAAATGGGTTGTGTGTTAGAATTTTACCCACTTATGTTGATGAACTTTGCCCAAACTATCAAATATACAGTGTATGCGTAAACTGTATCTACTATTTTAAGTCTCAAAATAAATACTAGCAGCAGACGATCATTCGTAAAATTCAGATTATCAGAAATTGTGAATTGTGGTACAAAGAGATTTCAATCACATTTTAGAGCGAAGAGTTCCACTTGTTCAATGGAGAGCTTACCAAAGGTCAACGTTTTTGTGGTACGAAACCTATTCCGCATTTTTAGTAGTATTTCGCAAAATTTTTGGACGCAAATGGTTATATTCCAACATAATATAGTTTGACTACGGTGGTAAATTTATTGGAACTAACGGTGAACTATAAATTTTATGAACTCGTTAAATAGTATTACAAAGGGCTTTGTTATATTTACTATAAAGTAATGCGAATTATTTTAAACCTGTGTTAAGGTCACGGTAATTAAAAATCGAAAGTCAATTAATTTAAAAAATAACATCGCGATAAAATATGGAAACTACTGCGCTAATTAAAAAAATATAATAATCTCCAAAGCGATTTCGCACTCAATTTTATAGTTGAAGGTTATATCTTTATTGTTACAAGATTGTAATTAAAAAGGCGTCCGATTATAAACCTTTTATAGTAATAAAAGATCCATCCCGGCAAGAAATTAATTTAACGACCAATTTTATTTTTTACTATATGTACTGCAATATAATACTCGCAGTTTTATGTAGACTATTAAATTATCCATATAAAAGCTCACTAGTCATCAACAGTTGATGGCAAGTAATTATATCAAATATCGATTTTTCTGTTCGTATATAAACGAGTATACTTATACAGATACAATTTAGGTAGAGGTACTAGCACAACAACCTAGTTAATTTATGTTGCATATTATCTACCTTGAAATTTAGTTTGGTTATAATTGCGATACTGCAATATATCGGTTTTTGCACAAAATTATAAATTGCACGATTTTAACTTTCAACATTTTCCTAAAGACATTTTCGGTATATCGGTATATGCGCGGGGAGAGTGCATAAATCTAAAGATCACTTCATTGTCTCGAAATTATAAATTATTTAATTCACGAACTTCGTACCTATGTAGCAGCAACTCAATAAATATTGTTGACAGGTAAAAATTAATAATTCGTTTCGCGTATTAAAAACTTATTTTATTTGTATAAAACATATTTTAAATATAAGTAAAAAAAAAAAAAAACCAAAAGAAAGTGCTAGAAATTTCTTTGTGACATAAATGATAAGGTTTTGTTCGCATCGGTGTCTAACGAACACGCGGCAATAAATTTTCCATACAATGATTTCAATATAAATATGATCAATTATCGTATATTGTATCTGAAACGCGAAAGATGATTTATGTTTGATTTGTTGATTAGGTGAAATAGTAAATTTGATATGTGATGCATTTAGAAAGTGACAGTGGATGGTGAAAAACGATATTGTTAACTGTAAACCATTCTACTTTATTGTTGATGCTGATTAAACTTTGAATACTGCGGAAGCTTAAGTTATTTATAATTGGTGCTGATTCGTTTTACAAAATACCTTCGTATAATGTTGGTGGTTTTATGTTTATGCTCTACAAAAGGTTATTAATTTCAGCGTCGCTAAATGGTTTCTAATTTATTATAATTTATGTTGCGATTTGAATAATTCAACGGCAATTTTATTGAATATTAATAAAAATGAAAACTCATTACTGTTTATCATGTTTAGCAATTTACTCGTATAATTCATGGCCTTAAATCTAGGCATATAGATTGCACTTTGCTCTGCACTAAGCTCATTAAAACCTTACAATCTCTGCTTGTAAAACCTTTGATTTAAAGTGAATACTGTTTGCATCTGTTTCGTCAGTCAGTACGAGCTTCGATTTGGTTTCGACGAAACTCCATATTTTGAGGACAATGACATCAAGTTTAAAACTTCTAAATGTTTTTAGTGATTTATTTCCTCGTTGCGAAAAGTTCATTGTTTACATATGTTTACGTAAATTATAATATTATACGGGAAACAATTGAAATTCTTATATGTAACGTGATTTAGGAAGTAACGTGTTTTTAATTTACTGGATCTAAACCTCTTGATAGATTCACGTAGCATTTTTAAATAAGTTATATTGAGGATATCTGGTTTGATGATTGAATTGCACTCACCATATTTTATTAAAATAAACTATTTATTCTAATACTAACTACTATTTAATAACCATTACATAATTCTTCACTATATCAATAAATATCGATATTTGCGGATATATAAAGCGAGATAATTCTATGGGTCCGTGTAAGCAACTTAATTACGTGTTATGGTTAATGGAATTCCCCAATATTATTTTATTAAAAGTACGTGAAATTCATTAGTAAATAAATACTTTCTCTAAAAAAACGGCAAATTTAATTAATTGCACGTTATAGATTTAATTATTAATTTATAAAAAAAATCATAGTTCTCCGTAATCTAAGGGCGAAACGAGGAGTAATTAACGATTGGTAATGTAGAAAAAACACCACCTACTGTAATAAAATAAAGCTGTGATTCCATGTAAAATATGACCACCAGCGCTCACGAAACGACTAAAAATTGGTATAGCGGCAAATTTTAATAGTTGTGATTCCATGTAAGAAAAGTGTCTAAAATCACGGCTCCAATCGCCAATACGGCGTTTCTTAGGAAGTGATCTATAGCTAATTGCGAATTCGAAATCACGCAGTTATTTTTTCAGTCGATTTTGGCAAAACAGGATTACTGCGTTTCATAACTTGATTGTTGTAATCTAGTTGTAAAAACTGAATAACTATGAAATGCAAAAAGAGACAACGAATGTGTGAGTGTGCCAGGAATTTTATTTCAAATGTCATTATAAATTTTACCATTTCTAGTAAATTTGGGCTCACCTTCTAAATACTGTGACAGATTTCAAATAAGCGAAACCAGGTAAAATGCAAATGGTATGTCGAATAAGATTTGGCGAAATTTTTAAATCGCGTTTGTAGCGGGTCTCTAATATTTGAAGATCGCGATTGCAAAAATTAAAATTGAAATCGTGATCAATGATTACCGCGATAATTTTCGTGTCTGTCGAAGGTATTCGTCTATTGGACACAGTGCAAAAGCATTTTTTTACGGAATGGCTGTTTAAAACGATTATGAGAGAGGTCGGTTGGCAAAGTTAAACAATTTTAAAAGTGATGCCGAAAAATAGAATGAATCAAATTATTCAAGAAAATTATGGAAAAATAAGTGCAGGCCGCCACGAAATTATTAAAACACTTACAAATATGCAACAACGATTTTATTGGTTCGAATGTAGGTAGTTGGAAATGGAGTGGTGTCAAAAATGTGAACAATGTGTAGCAGTGAAAGGACCTGCACGCAAAAGCCAACTTCGGCACACCAATCAAGAGAGTTGACATGGATGTGGCGGGTCCATCCCATATTACGGAAAACAGCAACAGGTATGTAATGGACTGTTTCAGCAAATAGACAGAGGTGAATACCCAATCAGGAAACAACAACTATCGGTGATGTCATAATTAAGAAGGATTAGTCGTTGTTTAACATAAATAAGAAAATAACAATGGTTTTACATCCTCAATCAGATGATATGGTGGAAAGATTTAATATTAAACCTGAGAAATATTAGCAAAGGATGTCAATAAAAATTAGTGCGGCAGGAATCGACATATACAATTGCTCCTGGTGGCTTATCAGTCAACAGTATACGAATCTATCGGTGTTGCATCAGCCAGCAGAGTTTTTGGGAATAAAATCTACGATTACAAGCAGATATCAACTTTGGTTGCAAGGCCAAAATTTCGTCGATAAAATGAAAGAAAAACTTGATGAGATACATAAATTTGTACGAGAAAAATTAGATTAACCAGCGACCGCACAAAGGTAGGTATGGTAGCAACTGGTTTGGCTCGTCAATTCGCAACAAAGAAAGGCGTTATTAGTTTACAGAAAAAAGCAAGAGTAGCGAGGAACACCCAAGGTAGTGCATCAGGAAAAAAATTATTATTTAAATAAAAATTTAAAAAATAATAAAGCGAATCGAAAACTCATTTTAAATAAAAATTGAATTTAAGAGTTTTCTATTCGCTTTATTATTTTTTAAAAATAACTACGTTACACAATCAATTCAGCGTGAGCGATAAATGTCTAGCGCGAAAATTTTCTCATTTGAAGTTTAGAAAGTTAATGACAATTTTTAAAATTAGTGATATCTAGGTTTAAGTAGTAGCAGTAGAAGCAGGGGGGCGAAGTCCGAGATTCATACCTCCTCGCCGGTGCTCTCTGGGTAACGCTAAATGAATCAGGCGGTGTAGTGGAGACGAGAAGACTAAATCCTGTTTATAGTCATGGGCACTACATGTCAGGGCGGGTAAAACCAATACCAAACCAGCGTCTGTTCTCCATGTTAGGAGCGGCTGAAGCGGGCGTCTGTCTTGTATCAAGCGGCTCGCTATATAAATGTGTTCATGGTAGGACTGGATGCCTTAAGATTCTCACCAGTACGTGACCCACACACGTAACAAGCGGGTTGAGCGGCAGGCCAACAACCTTCCCTCATAAAAACCATTTAAGTTATGAACCCTAAACAAAGGCCTCGGATTACCATATCGGATTCATTACCAACTCGACCTCGGAAATTGTACACGGACAACGCTTTAAAAATGGGAACATGGAACGTGCTTAGCCTCTTAAGACCTGGAGATTTCCAGAACCTTTCGAACCAAGCAAAAAGTTACACATTAGACGTACTTGCACTATACAAGAGCTTAGATGGTCGAGGAGTGGGATCCATGACACCACCAATGGTTACACTCTTCATTACAGTGGCCATCAGAACGGAGGAGAATTTGGAGTTGGCTTTCTCATCCATCGGCGCGTGAAGCACCATATCATCGATTTCCGCCCGATCAACATGCGGATGTGCACGGTCAGACTTCGCACTAAGAAATTTAACATCACGATCGTTAATGTGCATGCACCCACCGAAGATAAATCGGATGACATCAAAGATTTATTCTTTGTCGAGCTGGAGGAAGTCATCAATAACATACCGCACCACGACATTAAAATCATCGTGGGCGACTTTAATGCAAAAATCGGTAGGAGTGCAGAAAATACATCGCACGTCGGTCCTAACAGTCTGCATCTAGCTAGTAACAACAACGGCCAACGCGTCACCGACCTGGCATTAATGTACAACTTAGTTGTATCAAGTACGTTTTTCCCAAATAAGAGAATCCACAAAGTAACGTGGAGATCGAATGATGGAAGAACGGAAAACCAAATTGATCACGTCATGGTGTCTAAGAGACACTCGACCAGTATATCTGACGTTAGTTCCTACAGGGGTGCAGATATGGACAGCGATCATATGCTTGTCATATTTAAATATAAGTGCAAACTGTCATCAACGTTCAACAGACAAGCACAAAAAACCGTTCGATGGAATGTGGATGCTCTAAAAGACCAAGCGTCACTGCAGAGTTACCAATCAGCTGTCACTAACTATCTAGAGCGGCCTAGCAACAACGAAGAAGCTCCCTCTAACATCCAGGAGCAGTGGCACACAATACAGTCAGCCATAACCACCGCGGCACAAAACACTATCGGAAGAAGACCTCCGAGACCCCGCAATGATTGGTTCGATGATCAATGTCGCCTGATCGTCGCAAATAAACAAAAGCTTCGAGAAAAATGGTTGGCTCGCAACACTAGAAGCACACATGCAGAATATCTCCGCGCCAGGAAAGCCACGACTAAATACCTTCGTCAAAAGAAACGCGATCATATGAGATTATGCATCGAAAACATCAGCTTCCAAGCGGAAGTAGGAAATTCAAGGGACTGTTTTGCTAATGCCAGGAATCTCACTAAAGACTTCCACCCAAGAAGTACAGCCATCAAAGACGGGAATGGAGAATTGAGAACAAACGTGGCTGATGTTCTCTCAGTATGGCAAACCTACTTTCAAAATCTACTAAATCGGAATGACGACGTGACCCCCATTAGAGCAATAGCTCCTCCAGGTGATGAGGTCTTCGTCGAATATCCCACAGTAGAGGAAGTAGACGCAGCTATTAGTCGATTGAAAAACGGAAAGGCACCCGGTCTCGATGGAATCCCCGCAGAATTAATAAAACTCGGAGGCGCTACTCTTGCAACAAGTCTACACGATCTCATCGTCTGTATTTGGGACCAAGAAGAGCTGCCGGAGAACTGGAAGACCGCGCTCATATGTCCGTTGCATAAAAAAGACGACCGTCTTAAATGTGAAAACTATCGTGGTATAGCTCTATTGATCACTGCTTAGAAAGTGTTGGCTAATGTTGTACTTGCCAGACTCATCCCTTTCGCCGAAAACATCATTGGCGATTATCAGTGTGGTTTTCGACCCAACCGATCGACCACTGACCAGAGTTTCACCATGAGGATGATCCTGGAAAAATGTTGGGAGTACAACTTAACCATACATCAATTATATATAGACTTCCGTCAGGCATATGACAGTATAAACCGCGATAACCTTTGGGCCGCGCTCATATGCCTAGGGATTCCAGAGAAACTCGTTTCTTTGTGCAAATAAACAACGTCTGGGTCTGTATGTAGAATTGTAATCGAAGGAACTGTGTCAGACTCCTTTGAAATAACATCTGGTGTTCGACAGGGAGATGCACTCGCGCCTGTGCTGTTCAATTTGGCGCTTGAGTACGTAGTGAGAAAAAGCAACATCGAAACTTCGCGCTGTATATTTAATAAATCCGGCCAAATTTTTGGATATGCAGATGATATCGTGCTTCTTGGCCGAAGACCTAGCGATATCAAAGACAGTTTCGTGCCGCTCGATCGCTGCGCAAGAAGACTTGGTTTGAAGGTGAACAGTAGCAAAACCAAATTTGTATCAACACCCAGGGACATCCCCATGGCAAATCTCGGAATTGGCGACCACAATTTTGATCGCGTTGAAAATTTCAAATACCTCGGGTCAGTTATAACATCATCAAATGACATGCAGGCAGAAATAAAAGCCCGAATAGCTGCCGCACATCGAGTTTTCTACGCCCAATCAAAATTATTGCGATCTAGACGTGCAAGCTCGCACTTTATAAAGCACTAATAAGACCTGTGCTGGCTTTCGGAAGCGAGAGCTGAACCATGACCACCAATGATTGTAGATTGTTATCAACTTTCGAAAGGAAGGTCATTCGCTCCATCTTTGGTCCAATTAAAGTCGCGAACAATGAATATCGGATTCGCATGAACCACGAGATAAAGCAAATACTTGGAGATTGCGATATTATCGGATTCATCAAATCCAATCGAGTGAGATGGCTTGGCCACGTTGCAAGGTCCCCACAACAACGGATGACCAATAAAGTGTTTCATCAACAACCAGCCGGTGTGCGTCGTAGAGGAAGACCCCGACTGCGCTGGCGTGACGACGTCGAACAAGATCTACAGGCACTAGGATGTCGAAACTGGAGGTCGAGAGCGATGGACCGAGACGGCTGGAGGACCATAGTGCGGGCGGCAAAATCCCTTCATTGGATGTGAAGCTAGAGAGAGAGAGAGAGTAGAAGCAGTTTCATAAGAGTAGCCGTATTTTATTATTCGAGCACTATCCGGAGAAGATTGGAAAATTTCTACTGAAACTGCAGTAAGATGAATTCTTTTTTATAACGTCATGTCAAAATAAATGTCAATTAGTATATTTCAGGTGATAAATGTTTGTTTTATGGATGCATTTATTTTTTATTTTTATGGTATAGCGACACCAGTGAATAATAGCTGCAGTTTCAGTAGAAAATTTCCATTCGGTTCCGGATAGTGCTCGAATAATAAAACACGGCTAATATATGATGTATTCACAATCTTGTGATGCGAACCGTATTTGACAGGACAGACTCGTAACAAAATTGTAAAACAGGATTATTGCTCAATTCGAAAAAGCGACGCCAATAATTGCAATCGGAGGGAGTTGTGTGTTTTCGTACGAAAAATAACACTATATCTATAATAATAATAATTAAAATCTTTTTTTTTCAAAAAGAATTCCGATTTAACTAAGATCCATTACCAGCCGGAAGACATTACAACCTGCAATTTTTGACTTACACATTTGTGAACGATGGATTTAATTTTAACAAAAACAAAAAAAAATTGTCTTGCCGAAAAAGGGATATTTGATACACAAAAATGATATGTTAAGGTATCAAAATTTGGATTCGTTCGCCCGACCTACCAAATCAGAAACTTGGGTAAACTCGAACTATTCAAATAGTGTTACAGTTAATTATATTTCTTCTGGTCAAGTTGATGATGTGCCTAAAAATCCATTATCAGATAATACCAGCAACTGCTGGTTAGAACAGCATTTCTGTCTCTATAATGTTAGTGAAGATGTCAATGCTGAACCAATAATGCGAAGGAAACTAAGATCATGGGATATAAGCAACAAAAATCCGCATAATCATTTAGTTATTAATGTTACTAATGTTATTAATGTTATTGGCGTGGCGCCAAGAGAGTATTTTCATTTTCTAATACAGAATCATGTAAAATCCAATAAGTTTAACTTCCTACTAACTAAAGAAATACCCAATTTTAATTGACGTTTCTATTCTACAAGTGTTGAAAAGTTCCTGACGTGTACCGCGGCCAATAATTGGAAGTTTTTCTAATTGGATGCTAATGAAGCTTCAAAAAATCTCACTCAGTTAATAATTTTTTAAAATCTTTCGTACGGGAAACGGAATTTCCCGTTCAATATGGTATCAAAATTACGCTGCCGAGGACAGTTAAGAAATTCAACATAAGACTATTTGTTTGTGGCAGCCGAGCTAGGGCATTTATTACTAGTACTCAATACAACACAGGCAAAAACAGCTGCCCCAAATATTGCTTAATACGAATATATGCTAAGAGAAGAGTAGTTTTTGAAACTGAAGTTAGAGATGAACAACAAGTGTATCTTACAGCGTTAGAAGTGACCAGCATTACCATTCTAGAAATTTTTTGCTTAATGAAAATATTTTAGAATCAATTGATATTGGTATGGTATTCCAATTTCCAATCGATCTCATGGATATAATTTATCTGGGAGTTGTAAAAAAAAAATTGGGTAATGCAATCAACACAAGATTAAAAGTGTGCTCTGCTCTTACCCCAACTGAATTTGGTGGAAGTTATAGAACCTTCGAGGATTTAGCTTTATGGAAAGCCACAGAATTCAAACAGTTTCTACTTTATACCGGCATTATAGTTTTAAAAGATACGTGCTGTGAGATTATGATCCCAAAAGTTGGATGCAAAATGCCAATGCAGAAAAAGTAAGCTTCAGTGCCCATGCTCTCCTACATTTGACGCGGTGTGTGAAAAAAATTGGGTCATTACATTCGTTTTCCTCCTACAAATTTGAAAACTTTATGCAGCTTTTGAAATGAATTATTAGAAAACCGAATAAACTACTCTAACAAATATACAGACGAATAGAAGGAATCAAAGGGTCTAACACAAGTTCAAAGCTATCAAAATTTAATAAATCATATTTCGAATGAAACTGGAAGATTCTTATTGTCTGACAACCAATAGAAAAATAATATATGTAATTAAGATTATTTAAAAAAAACTGTTATTGGGCATGTTTACAATGAAAGTTCAAATTATTTTAATGAACCGGTTAATTCTTCAACTCTTGGAGTAGTACTAGGCCGCCGTATTCAATGTTTTATATGAAAAAAATATTATATAAATATTTTTGTGTACCAGTAGATGAGGGTTATGTTCTAATACCAATTTTGCAACATTCGTTTATCAAATTCTCGCATTAATAATCAATGTGAATATCAAATTTCCAGATAACCTGAGCCAGCAATCAAGTAAAAATGGTCGATAAAAATACAAACAGTACATAAAATATTTATAACGTTTTAACACTTATAGACAATTTAATAGATTTACTTTTATTTATTTCATCTACAACTACTAAAACACAAAGAATTAATGTTGATTCAACAATTTCCAGTGCAGACAGTGTTGAACATAGCGAAATACTATTTTCACCCAGAAAAAGATTTAAGTACTATAATAGCACAAAAAATTAGACACTGAAAGGGATAATCCATTTACTACAGATAAGCTTATTGGATTAGAACTAACTCCGTTTTTAACACAGACATCGATTTCATCAAGTACCACAAATACTGGCAACTTAAGCCTAGTACTCAGTTCGATTTCACGTGAAGTTTCCATACGATTTTACAAAAATGAAATCAAAATTGAAAAATTCCACTTCAGTTTTCATTTTGCAGTACTCAGTTCACCACCGAAAAAATCCAAGTGTGTTCAATACATCAAAAATGGTGCGCGCGCATAAACTCTCCAAATTATTTTCATGTGAAAATAATGTTTGAACTAGTTTTAAAGTACTTTTTATATACGGAATAGGCGAATAGTGTTAAAGAGGCAGCATGATATCTTAGGTAATAATAGTAAAATAGAAACCACTAGATCCGACTATCCCGACGTCCGATGTTTTTTCACAAGAAAACAAATACTTTTTTTTTCACTATTTTTACACTAGTTCTGGAAGTATTTCTACGTTTTCTGGGATGCATATTTTGACGTTTCTTCTATTATGACGTCTACTGACATTTTAAGTATTTATTCAAATGAATAGTAGTCTAGACTATCGGGGGTCGGCGATTAACCGTCGTAGAGGAAAGACGTGTTTTTTTGTCTCTAGTCTAAATAAATAAATAATTTATAATTTAAATGTGTTTTTATTAACCAATCAATTAATTAATATATATGTCCATAAATAAATAATAATATTAATAATATTTTGTGGAATTTAATAAGTAAAGTGAAAAGTTGTACGTATTGTACAGTTATATTAATTTGTGTATGGTGCGCTTGTAATGGTATAGAATTTGTACATAATAATTTTCGTTTATATGTACTTATTTTGATACCGTTGCTTGAATGCATTTTATGCGTTGTATGTAATTCTTCAATATGTAGAACTTTTTTGATTCCAAAGATGCACAAGATAAGTGTTTTTCATTTTTTGAATTGTTTTAACACATATTTTAATACATTAATACATATTTTTACAAATACATTTTTAGTATTATAATCATAATAACTGTATTTAATAACTCATAAAGGCCCAGAGTACTAGTATTCTCATATAGGTCGTTATTCGACTATAGTTTGCGCAAGAAAGGGTCTTTCAATTTTGTTGTTTTGTTTTGTCACACTAGCTAACAATTTTTGTTGTTGTTTTTTCTCGACGATTATTTTTTGTTTTTTTCTGCTTTTGATAATTTTGTTTGAATCTTACGTTTTGTTTTATATACGAAGTTACTCATGTATTTTATATTTTACATGGAGTGGAGATTAGGTGTACAATGAGATGTATATTGAGATTTACATTTCGACACCCACCGAAAATGTGGTTTTGCGATGACGTATATAGCTTGTTTTGTTATATGCTTCTAGCTGCTGTGCTATGTGTGAGTACCGATAGGTATACAAAGAAACAATGTACTAGATCAGGGCAGTTTTGTTTTCATTTTATTTTATTTACATCATTTTGTATTATATAGCTAATTATAATATATTTATTATATATTTGCTTTTTGTGCTTGTGTGTGTGAATGTTTTGCAGAATAAAAGGACACAAAAAACAACGATCGAATCTTAGATCTTAGGTCAATATGCACAGTGGCGACGAGGATGAATAAATAAATTTTTAACAATAAATTTTTCTTTCATATTAGAATACTTTACATGGGTTCATTATGAGTAGTAGTAGGTCGGTGTCTGCGGTTTTTGATGCTAGTTGGTTGTTTTAAATTGTTTTGTTTAGAAGTTGATGTAGTTATCAATTATTAACCCTTTCGCGGACACGTCGATTATTACCGACGATCTACAGTGGGACACGTCGGTAATAACCGACGTTGTTTTCATATGATTAACATTGAATGTGGTTTTCTGTGCCCCAAAGGGTTAATATAAGAAGGAAACTTGCAGTTTTGCACGGAACTCTTGTCGTAAGTTTAGATTTACATGTCCAAATTAGTCTCTTTACTTAATATTATAGATATTTTTATGGTTTGGCGTCAATTTAGCGCGAGTGGAATCACTTTTGAAATTTAGGATGATTACCACGATACGTTTATAATCTGTCATGGATTCATCATGGCTTTGTAAAGGATAAAAGTTGTTGATTAGTGATGTTAGCGGAAGATCGCTTGGTAAATAGTAGAGGTTTCACAGGGAGAAGATTTGTAATAGATTTGAAGATTTGTTATATTGGTATCGTTTCGGAAATAACTTCATGTGTCGCACTGGGTTTGATTTTTTTTATGGAAAAGCGTGTATTCTGGATAAACATTACATTTTTTTTCTTAATACACTTTACTATTATTATTTATAAAAATGATTCTTTCCACAATTAGATTTAAGAGATTAACTAATTTGCTAATATTCCTTCATCCAATTATTTAGAATTTAAGTATGTATTAAATTGTTTTTTTTATATTTTAATTTGATGAGCAATTTAGAGTTATCGGATATTTGACTTTTTGAAATTACAGATAGCTTGGAAGCACAGAGTAAATTTGAAATGCAGTTAATATTGCTGTATTTAGATAGTTTTTCAGGGATCATGGCATTTTTTTAATTAAATTATTTTCTTGGTTGTTTCGGGAGACTGTAATTTGGTGAGGGTTTTTATTAGCTTGTTCTAGGTTCGATAAACAAATATTGCTGATTGTTCTTTTTATGATTTTTGATTTATTTAGTACAGCTGACGACCATAGATTATTTTCGAATGTCTTATTTTAATATTAAATAAACCATTTATTTTATAATTCAAGCGTTAAATAATCGATTGGGTTATTTGATTGGTTATCAAGGATTCGACCCCACAGTTGTGTTAGCTACTTATTATTAATTATGTCAAATTACAGATTCCTGATTACTTTAAAAGTTTCATTTAATCCTGGCTTATTTTGTTTATGTATTGTGGTTCTAAAACTGTCCGAACCTCCATTACTGATATATTACCTTACAGATGTCAAATTAGCTGTTTTTGAAACCAGATTTCATTTGGTCATGTTTTATTTTTATAAAAAACATATTTGCATTAGATTAGGGCAAGGACAAGTGACCATCACGTTATATATTTTTTATTTAACTATTTTTATAAATAAACCCTTTAAATCAACAGATTCACAAAGATTATACGCTTGAAGATGAAAAGGTTGTGCCTTCCTTTCCTGCTTTGATACGAGTACTACAATATTTGGTGATTACGATTTATTTTATTTTGATTTGTTTCAAGTGAACCAAACTAATTTAGTTAATACATTTAATTTATTCAAGTATTTAACTATAATAATGACATTTTATTTCGTGAAATTTACTGTAACTTAATTAATTCTAAATTTTTTTAGGATGCCGATTGCTGAATATTTATATAAAAAAATCAAAAATAATTGTGTTGTCTTGTGCTAATCATCTTATATTACATTTCAACTAACAATTTACTATCTATTGACTACTTAGGTGTCTGAAACCGGGTCAATTTCCATAATAATTAATAAACCTTTCCTATCCCTCCATCTTGTTATATGTAAAAGAGTGTGCGGATGGGCCCGGCGTCAAACGGGAATCTTACTTAGGTTTGGTCGCACATTCCAATCAATCAATCAATCAAAAAATGAATAGTAGTCTAGACTATCGACAAAGGAATGATTTCGAAAAGTCAAATTATAGTAAGTCTACCACACCGGACTCCATCTTCATAAATTTTGATAGAAAGAGAAAGTACATAGATTCGAATAGTATTCAGATAGCAGGTGGAGAAGCCGTGAAAATACAGAAAACCGTAACGTCAATCATTTGGTGGCACACGATTTATTCTAAGATAATTAACAATCGGAAGTTGATATTTTATACACAATCGTAAAAACATGAACGCAAATTGTGATCAAAGTTCAGAAAATCAATTGCGCATGTTTACCACCCAAAATTATAAAAAGTAGGCCAAGTACGAATCGCGTGCTAATCGCAATAAGAGCACCAACAACAAACCCAAACGTTAAAATACAAAAGCACAATAGAATTACAATTAATTTTAATTAAATAATTTCACTTTCAATAATATTCTAAAATAACAATAACTCAAGCCAACATCAAACAATTTGCTAATCGGAATATGGTAATTTCTTGAATTTCATTGTTCAACTCCAAAAATAGCTGTACAAAGTAAAAGAAACTTTTCTTTTCATTTCGTCTACGTTATAAAATCTGCGAGGTAGTGTTGATGGTAGTAGTATGTGTTCTTATATACCGACATGTGATATTTTAATAAATCTTTAGTATTATAAAAAATATAAAAAGAATTGAAGAAAACTTCACTTTTTAGAAAACAATTTCGTTTCGTACATAAAAACTTTACCAACGTTAAAAGCAACAAAACGAATGAAAATTAATGAAAAGTGTGTGCCGAGATAAATACACATATGGTTTATTTAACTGTGAGAGGTTAAAAGTTAACTCGATAATGGCCAATCAGTCCTGATTACTGTTAGGGTAAGTTTACGGCGCCCAATGTGGGGAAGCACACCATACAAATTGTCATCACTTTCTTTTAAGTCAATAAAATTTTTCTAATTAATTATTAAATCAATCAATATAATTTAGTTGTACGAACTCATAAATATGCTTAAAAAATGATGGTTGATCAAATTAATTTACATAAAAATTCACTTTTACTTAAAACTGGGATAAATTATATATGGAAACCGCACGAAATCACACAAAAAATAAGAAATTTTTGTTATGAAAGAATATTTCAACCGAAAGAATGTTAAGTTGTCTATATATAAAATGTAAGTTTACAAGAAAAATTTGTACGTTTGCTTCTTTCGTTTATAAACTGTGACTAACACAAACTCGAAGAAAGTGAAATTAAAGTAAATAAAATTTCTTAAGAAATTAAGCAATATTTGTGTAAAAATATATATGTATATTTGTCGTTTCTTGGATTAAGTGTGTGGAGAGATTGTCGCAGATGAATCAGATAATTGTTGCTTGTAGGTAGAGAGGTGCACAATGATTATTCATCATTATGTGATAATCAGACACACAATTCGATTCCATCATATTTATATTTTCATGTTACGGTCTTAAACCTATTATAAGCAGGTGTCTTACGTCTTAAATATGTGACACACAAATTTATCATACCAAACAGTTTTCTAATTAGTTTTAGGTAAATAACATTTATACCGATTAGCATAAAATCATAACAAGTGTTTAAAATAAAATTCATGTAACGTGTTTGTTGAAATAATATCAAAGAGGTATTATATTACGCTTATAATGGTAGGTTTATATAGTTAAATGTGTGGTTACGTATTTAAGCACCTGAAATCATGTAACCAAACATGTCACTATGGGAATTTGGTTTTGTCCTACAAACTCAAAAATTCATATTGTGCTTGTTTACAATATATTGTCATATTGATAATATATTATACAAGATTTTACGTGAAATCGCAAAACAAAGTTACCTCTGAAATAGAAAACTTATAGACAAAATTGTATTTTAATCATAAGGAAAAATTATTGTCTCTGAGACTATTTTGTGAAATATGAAAAGTTCGACATGTCAGTAACTCTTCTAAAGTATTCCAGGTATATGGTCTCTTCATAATTTGTTGAGAACATCAAAATAAATTAAAAGCTTTATACAAGACGTCCAAATTTTTGAAGATGTGGTTCGTGAAACGTTGTATTACTAACCAGCGGTTAGTCATGACATTAATAACATTCAGCCCAAAATTTTAAAATTAGTCTAGTCAGATATAAACTCTTCATTTTCATATGATATAGCCCGATATTTAGTCCAAACAGCTCGATAGCAAAACTTAACTATAAATGTAGGATCCCAGCCAGAAAAAATGTAACTATCGGGATAGTAAAGTGTAATCAGAATCTGTCGTGACATTTATAACATTTAGCCCGAAATTATTAATATTACTTTTATGTCTATAAAAACCTTTAATTGCTAGAAAGCCTATAGACAGCCCCAACATAAGCCGAAAACAATGCGGAAACAATTATAGCACTACGTAATTAACCACCATGAATCTGGCATGGTTTTTCAGCACTTAATGTAAATTTGTAGATTGTTCACGAGCACTTGGCATATACAGCCGAATTTGTTAAAGGTTTGATTACAAACTGAGAGGTTTTCATAAAAATTCCATCTGCAGTATACGTCAAGTACTCGTACTCGTCAATCGCCTGTGAATCGAGATTCAAACAACTATTATTCGGATAATTCCAGATAAAATGTTCATGCAATCTCTCAATTTGTAGTCAAAACTTCAACGAATCGGGCGATATATGTCAAGTACTCGTACAAATATCTGTAAGCTGAGGTTCAAACCACTATATCCAGACAGAATTTTTCTGAAAATCAGTCGGTTTGTAGTCAGGACTTTAACAATTTCGGTAGTACAGGTCAAGTGCTCCAGCAGGGTTGGGCTAGGTAGATTACACAATGTAGTAATCTACGAAGTTGTCAATCACGTAGATTACATATCGATTTTATGCCTTCGTCGAAAATGTGGACAACGTCAACAACATAAGAAATGATATTAAAATCTTAATTATCTCATGTTTTTTTCTTTAGTTTACGTTAGTTAGTCTGACATACTTGCTGCCTAGCTATAAGGTAACCATCTTTTTATCTATGTGGCAAAATTAGTTTTTAATTTGGTACTAAAACATTCATTATAGTGAGTAAATGGTCACCCTGAACAACATCCTCGTGACCAACATCAGTATGATAAACACAGTTAAAATTCGACCACAAATAAAAAATTTTATTTAGCACCCAGGGAAGCACTTAGGGAAGAAATACATCAGGATTTACAAATGAAAGAATAATTTGCCAGTTCAGTGAACAAAACATTTTTTCTTGAATTCAACTACATATTTTTTTCAGTTCACACTGTGAGCATCACGCCGATTTTTTTTTTTTTTTGTTTAAATTTTCGACTGACTAAATTGATGGTTAGCTCATATCAGCTGTTTATAGATGATACAAAACAAACCGCGCCTAAGTTGTAATTAAAATTCGCTAAATAAATTAAGATTTCTAATTGGAGATCGATAAATCTGTACTAATTTTGCAGCTAATTAGAACTGAATATCAGAAGCTCGATTCTGGTTTTTCCTATAGGAAAAGGAATTAGGAAAAATTTTTTCGTAGTATTGTGGTCACAAAATTCTTTTTCTGACATACTATGGTAAATCAATAGTTAGTGTACATTTTTTCAAAATCAAAATTAAATTAGGAATATTTTTCCGATCCAATTACGATACGGAAAAAAAAAATCCTAAATTATAAAATTTTAGATCAAACATGATTTCTCAGTAGGCCAGAAAATGATATTTTTGACAAAAATACAATGAAAATATTTTTCCTAATTCCTTTTCCTATAGGAAAAACCAGAATCGACCTGCTGGTATGATTTGATTTCTGAACATTAAAGACATCTATCGGTGAGTAGCATAAATTTACCACTTATTTAGTTAGTTTTAGCAAATATTAAATAGTATCAATATAGGACACTGCCTTGTAAAATCGTGTTCCAAAATATTTTTCTATAAGCTAAGAGTGAAGTTAGGTGTTTTAGTATAAGTTCGAAAAAAATTCGAAAATCAACACAGCTAGGGCAAAAAACTGTGTGTAGGTAAAAAAAAAAGTAAATAAGTACTGTCATTGTCATGTCAAAAACGTTCTCAATTAATTTTTAGTAGTCTCATACATAGTCTGTGAAAATGCTAGAAAGATGCTAGAATACATAATAAATGGTGATACAGACGAATGCAATGTGAGTATATCGTCAATTTTACAGATACATTTAAGTATTGATTATTGTTCTTAATATTCTATTTCAGTCGGGGGAAAGTTGGAAAAGTTACCGAATTCAATCATCTACGACATCAAAATTCTCTCTGAAAAATCGATGTTTAATGTTTCCGAAGGAGAGGATCTTGAAACGCCGCTTAATATAGATGATAAGGCTAAGCTACTCACAGGTAATAGCTTGTTGAAGTCCGTCCAGGATCAATTAGAGAAAAATCTTGAAAAGTTAGCCAAAGAAAAGGACGCTTATACTCCCGTTGTTCAGCTGTAGCGCTGACACTATTGCATCTAATGATAATCTGTCCTGTTCAGTGAATATGGAAAGTACTCAATCAGCTAGCCGCTCGAATTATATAAAAATCCTAGAACAATACGTGAACAAATTCCGTTACGTGTATTAAGAAAGTTGAAACGTTTTCAAGTTGAGACATTCCAACAATTAAAAAAGACTCGTTTAGACCTGAAATCCAAACTGCAGATTAGCGAAAATATCTTAAAAAATATTAAAACGAAAGGAACCTGGAGTAAAGATGTACAAAAATCAACCACCGAACTTAAATTTGGATTACTCAGCTGAAATGGCGACAATATAAGATGAACAGGAATGTGCTAATAAAAGTTGATGCCGATGACTGCCAGTTGATTATTTGTAACGAAATTAAATCTGCGGATGAGATACATCTCTAAACCATCCCTTTAGCTTGTAACAACTCTACGATTGCAAACAAATCAAGTTTCGTGTTAAAAAACCATTAGCCAGTACGTTGTCGTTCAGCGCAGTGGATTTGAAAGATTTTGATCCAAATTACATAAGTGATGAGATTAACCTCGACGATTCTTACATGTTAAGGAACACCATTATGTAATTTCATGAATAAATGATAATTAAAACACTTTTTTAACCAACATTATTTTATTTATTACTTTATTATTGATAAACAAAAATTGTAAACTTTTTGACAATTTCATTTTACTTCGAATATTTTTTCGAAGTTCGAAAAAACGACAAAAGCGACAACGTGACAAAAAATCTAATTACGGCGATAAGCTAAGAGAAAAAAAGAACACGAACGTCGTATATAAATATAAGTTATTTAATATATGGTGTTAGCCGAATTTTTTTTGAAAAAAAAAAATTTCGTGATCGCAATAACTTAAGTCAAATTTTATCGGCGTCAGGCACAAAGTATAAACTTACTGCATGTTAGTTCGCACCAGTTATCAATAGATGGCGTAAAACATAATGTACTAAAATTGTATTCGAATTCGTTAATTTAGGCTGTCCAATTCTCAGGTACTTAGTATGCAATTATTCCACTGTGTGGAAAAAACTATACAACGTGGCGGATGCAATACAAAACTCAATTTATGAAATTTAAATATGTAAATAAATTTTCTATGTTTTTTTGTACACAAATAAAAAATAATGTGAATAAAATATTAATATTTATTTTATTATAAATGGAAAATTTTGTTTTATTTCGGATAAGAATTATTATTTATTCCAATTGGAAAATATATACAAACAAGTGCCTTTTGTTTCTGTGATTTTTTTCTCTTTTTAGTTGGGATTCACACCGACACCGGAATTTTTGTGACACTTTTCTTTGGCTGGGAGTACGAATTTCCGCGTGATACAGATGGTTCTTTCCATAGAAGCAGTGTGGTTTTAGAACGCGAATGTAAGTGGAATTCCATCGGCATTGCATATTGGGTAAATCGACTAGTACAGTAAATTGAAATTTAAGTACAAATTACTTTTCAAATCGTACCAATTCTCTAGTAAATAAAATTAGGTAAATGCGGCTTAACGGGACACATGGTTTTTAGGAATATACACAAATTGGTATGTAGGTACACGAACTAATGTCATAAATTGTATTGTCGTTGTTCCAATTATTCGTATTGTTTATACGAATAAATTTAAATTGTATATTTGCTCAAATTTGTTGCGTAATATATACATAAACTTATTGAAAAAATAAGTAAAAATTTTAACAAATAAAACTGCGTTCAAAAATATACAAGCGCATTTGCTAAGTAGTGAATATAAAAAAAATTATGTCTAGAAACCTGGCCGCCATATTTTCATGAATTGTTTAGCAAAAACAAAAACCACTACTATTTACTTTTTATGTCTTCGCTTTACCCTACTTTTTAGCACTTACTCTAGATTTACCGTAGAATTGGCCAACAGCCTTATTTGAGTTTTATCAGTTGTCAAAGTATTTATTATAGATGGTAGACAATTAACAATTTAGACTGTGTGCCAAACTTAAGGTAAAAGTCCATTTTAGGTAAAATTTTCGGTCAATTTAATTATTTTTCAAAATCTCTATGGCAAACTGATGGAAAAATCTGTACAAAAACCGGTTTACCGTAGTAATCGATTTACCTTAAGTTTGGCACACAGCCTTAAAACAGCTAGTAACGGCTGTTTAGAATAGTAAGTCATTTAGGCTGTGTACCATGCCAAATTTTTTGTCTAACTTTCGACTAACAAAATTAATGGTAGGTTTCATACCACACCTTCAAAGATCGCAAATCGTGTCTGGGGTACAATTAAAATTTATCTTAGGCTGTGTGGCATATTTGTCCTAAAACCGGGTTTCCCCGTAGTAAATGATTTACCTTAAGTTTGGCACACAGCCTTAAATAAGATTTTAATCTCGACAATATTTTCAATCGCCTATTAACAAGTTCGAACTAAGTTTGAAATTTAGATGTACATATTATGAATATTTTGGTTTAAACCCATTAAACTGTTACGAACTCACCTTCATACTAGTTAGTTGTAAATTGAGACGAAAAAGTGATGTCAGGCACAAAGTAGCCGTGTTCCATATGCATTTTATATGCAAAACTAGATTCAAATTTTATTTCAGTTCACAAATTTTTATTTGAAATCTAGTAAGCGTCTTTCTGTTGTTTCACTAAATATGCAGTGAACCGGATCAGATCAGGCGCCAAGAAACACAGCTAGTATTAACAAAAAAAACGGTTTGACGTACATAGCATAAGTTACTTGGAAATATCTGAACTGGCTGTGTCCACGATTAGTCGACGTTGTCTACAATGTTGACGAGTTGTCTACACAATAACGTAATATTTAGTAGAAGACGGGTAATCGCCTATCTCTGAGTGCTCGTGAATCGCCTCTGAAGCGGAATTTAATTGCATGTAATCCAAGTAGTTCTCGATAAAAAATGCTCAAGCTGAATTTAGTTTCAGAAAACTTTTTTCGAATTTTTTTTAAATTTGGCGTTAAAAGCTTTTTTTTTTGCTTTGATGTTTTAGCAGTAATGAATTTAATTTTATTACAAAATTTAGAAGCCTTTATGTAATGGAAGAAGTGGTATTGCGACAAGTAAAAAATTAAAACCTTTATGGAAGTCGGTGCTTTTACTTATATCGCTAATAAAGCTTTAAAAATAATAAAGCAAGTATGCAAAACTTGCTACAGCGGCGAAACGATGGACTTTTGTAATATAAGACATTTAAGAAACCACTATTTTTTAAAACCCAATAAGACTTTCCTTATAAGCGCCTTAGATTCTATGTTACGAAAAAAAACGCCAAAAATTAAGAGTCATGCTAGAAACATTACCACAAAGTTTCTTTTTAGGAAAAGAATGAAGTAAAACAAATATACATCTAGACACCCCTTAAAGGAGTTAAAGGAGTTTTTAAAGAAAGATCTTGGTTTTTAAGCAGTAAAATTGAAATAGAAAAAAATAATATGCAATTTTTCTGAAACTGTCAGAAATTCTAGTTTTGGACATGTCCTTTGTTTTAAGATCGTGTCCTTGGAAGGGTATTTATGGGATTAAAACCGGAATTCTGGTAATTTAACTAAAACCAATTTTAATGTCAATAAATACTCCGGCCGATCAAGGCATGATAATTGCATGATTCGTTCTCAAAGCAACCGAGTTCCATTACCCACCTAACGCAGAGAACACACCTACTGAACGAAGACAATAACAAATTTTTAGACTAAATCTTGGCCCTAAAATTGTAAAAAAATTTCCTCAATACGTTCGTAATTCCATTCCAACCGAGAAACAAAATGGCTACTCAGTAACAGGGGAATAATATAATGAAAACCTAATGGTATCGCATACCAACCCAACACAATAATAGTTAGTGAAGGTAATAAACGATAATTCAAACATATTTAACGACTAGGGTTTCCATTCCGAGTTTTAGAAAAACTAATTTTTGCTCTAAAATAAAACTTAAATTTGATGCATAACTTTAGGCGTTGCTTTTTATGCTATAGTTAAAATTCCATGCACAAGAGAACTCTGCCAATTTTAATTAATTACATTTTTTTTGTTTCATTACCAGCCGTAACTATAGCATGCCAAGGAGCTATTAACTGCGTAACTATTCAAAAACATGTATTAACTTGTTTTAAAGAAAAGAAAAAAGTAAACTAAAAATGGAATAATAAGATTATTGCATTCAAAAAACAAATTTAGCCTTCTAGTTTATGCCATATTGTGAAGATTTGGTGGAGAAGGTTTTGACAGAATTTGGTGTTAATTTAGAAACGGATATTGTTGCCTCAATAAATGACGGAGCTATAGTGTAAGAGAATTTAGATTTAGAGAATAGATAATTTAGTTGTATTAGATGAAGACAATACCGAACCAAGATGACGATGAAGAAGAACCACCTGATCATGGACAATTTGTTAATATAAATGGAACAAAATTCGGAGTGTTTTACTCATTGGATTCTGATATTGAATAAACATTATGCAAAAATTCATCAGTTCGTACTGGAATTCGTGAAAATCGTGAAGTTTCATAATTAGATTCAGAAACTGAAATATTAGCACTAGAAGATGAATTAACCCGGAATATCATAATTTACAAAATTGTATTCAAATTTTAACCAGATCTAAACAAGGAATTGACAAGGAATTTAAAAGTATTGAAGTATGATGCATTATTGACTGTAAGTCCAACATCAACGTCTAGCGAAAGAGTATTTTCTGTGTCAGGAAGCACAATGACAAAAATCCATAGTCGACTATACACGTCTCTTTGGCTAGCAGAACCCATGCAGCAGAACACTACAAGATAGTATGGGGTAATTAAATGCTCTATTTAAAAAAATTGGGCACCATCCCTTCCAACTAAAACATATAATATAATATGGCAACACCAAAATATACGAATTATATCTATATGTTAGTGACAGCCCAGAAAATATTCCAAACGACGCTATTTACTATAGTCAACCCAAAAAAATTATCTCTGAAAATTCGCCATATTTATACTGTCAGCCCAAAAATTAAACTGTCGCTATACTATAAAAATGTCATGATAGCAGGAATTTTACTGTCAGCCCAAAAAATATTCATTAAATTAATTGAAACAAAATTGAACAATGTTCAAAGAATATTCAATAAATAAAGATTAAATTTAAAATTAATTGTGTAACCCATCGGTCATCAGTTTGATAATATTATAGGCAATTCACCAATAAGAAGCTCTGTATTGAAATTGCTATTACTTTTAATTCGGTGTCAAAATCATTTGACTACTGCCGTAAGTTAGAGTGTCGAAATTATTCGAGTACACTCGTTAACTTTGGGATTAGAGGTTGCCCAGGAGCATACACACCAATAATCATTTTTTGGGGGAATCGGAGGTCTGAAGGGTCCCCGTTGTCCCCCAAAGGGTCCCCCAAAGGAAATTGGAGGAAGAAAAACAATAGCAAACGAATACAATCAACAAATTTTAACTTAAATAAAATTTTAGATTTTAATAAAAACACCGCCAATGAACAAACACAATTCTCAACTAAACTTCTAATAAATCATACCGAACCCGTAGCTGTAACTACTCTAACAAAAAAAATTGGAAATTGAAAAATCATCATTTTCAAAAGAGTTTCTGAAAAACGGATCTTTGGATAACAGATCTACATACAAAAATACTTTGTGCATTCGATTCATTTATTCGCTGTCTTTATCAAGCAGGATTCGAAAAAATAAAAATTAAATCTAATGAATTACAGTCTATTCATAAATTGGTTAGTAGGGGGGTATGGTGGTATGATGCAGGCCTTAAGATTCTGATTTCTTTTGTAAGGAGTGCCCCAGTTTAACAGCAGAGTTCAACTGTTTAATTTGTTTCAATAAAAGTGTAGATAAAAGACCTTACGTCCAGATTGATATGCAGTTATTTGAAAAAAACTGGCTTCAAAATTTAAAAAATTGTCTAATTATTTTGCCTCCAAAGCCGTGCTGTAATCAAACGGTATTCGCTGAAAAAAATGCAACACTTTTGTGGTTTTAAATACCGAATATTTGAATTGCTACAATCAGCCAATGGTTCTCTTAAAAGAAATTCCTCCAAAAATATCATTGGACCGGAAAACATGCTTTATAAACTCCATTGTTAATTACAATGATGGTCAACGACATTATACGGCGGGTCCAGGTCGAAATTGCATATTTTAAAATGACATTTTTAAAAACGACATTTCTCAAAACTGCATATTTCAAAACTGCATAAGGTACAAAATGGCATGAGGTACCAAATTGCATTTTTCAAAACTGCATATTTCAAAACAGCATAAGGTACGAAAGGACATAAGTACAAAATGGCATTTTTCTAAACTGCATTTTTCGAAACGGCATTTTTCTAAACTGCATTTTTTAAAAAGACATTTAACAAAATGGCATTTTTTAAAATGGCATTTTTCAAATTTGCATGTTTCAAAACGACATAGGTACAAAACGGCATTTTTCAATACGGCATTTCTTAAAACGACATTTTCTAAAAAGACATTTTTCAAAACGGCATTTTTCAAAATTTTCGTTTTTCGAAACGACATAGGTAGAAAAATTTAGGTGAAGGAGAATATTAATGCACATACTAAATCTTCAAATAATTTCTAATTTCCATGAAGGTCCTTTCTTATAACATACCTATACTAAACCTTACTCGACTAAGAAATAGTCAAGTTCCTTTTCATTTGACTTCATCCAAGAATTTATTCCTAGAATCGTTCACAAATTTTCAAAAATTTCAACCATCTCAAATTTCATCGTGTAATAAATAACCGTACCTGTTGGTCATTTTCCAGAAATTAACGAAAAGATAATTCTAGATTCATAATCGATTAAAATATTTCATTCTGTCTTGTGCAGTTTTAAAAATTTCGTTTTGAAAAATGCAGTTTTGTACCTATGCCGTTTTGAAATATGCAGTTTTAAAAAATGCTATTTTGGCAAATGCCGTTTTGAAAAATGCCGTTTTGTACCTATGCCGTTTTGAAAAATGCAGTTTTATAAAATGCCATTCTGAAAAATGTCGTTTTAAAATATTTATGTCGTTTAGAAAAATGCCGTTTTGAAAAATGCTGTTTTAACCCTTATGCCGTTTTGAAATATGCAGTTTTGAAAAATGCAGTTTTGTAGCTTATGCAGTTTTTAAATATGCCGTTTTGAGAAAAGCAATTTTAAAATATGCAGTTATGAACGGATCCCTTTTACAGCATTTTGCAAACAGAGTAACTATTGGGAACTTTATGATGATTTAAAAAATACGATAATCGAAATTCGAAATAAAACACATAAAGTAAAGCCTCCCTAATTTTTTACACAGAAAATTAATAACTGAAACGACGTTCGAGATACATACCTCCTCTCTCCGCTGCTCAGTTAAAATACTAAATGAATCAAGCAAGTTCAGTTTTATCTCAGTTCAGTTTTATTATCAGTTTTATTTAAAACTCACACCTCCAATTGCTTCAAAAATGGCTACGGGCATATGGCTACTGAGTACATTCTAATAAAAAAGCATCTCAAAGTTAACGGGAGTACTCAAATAATTTCGACATGGAATTAAAACGAATGGCTATTTTGGAGATGTTATTAGTTTTAATTTATATTTTTTTGTTCACATCTAAATATCGTACGTATGTGTATTCAAAAAATGTACGATAAACTTTTTTGGGATACAATTTTGGGCCAACTTCATAAAGGTACTAAAACGCGGGTTATTTAGCTTTAGAAAAAGTTAGCAGAACCCATATCGAAAAACGATTTAAAAACAATTGGAAAATTAAAGGTTAATTTTAGGCTAATTAAATGCCCGAAAAAAAGCATAAGACTTTATCACTTCCAAGCTAGCAGAACCGAAATCGAAAATCGGAATAAAACCGAAATTAGAACGCAAAACAAGATCAATTCACATACAATGAGGCATTTGGTTATGTAATAAAGAGCCTAAAATTATTTGTATGTCAATTGATTTTGTTTCGTGTTCTTTGCGCTTTTAAGTGATGAGGCCTAATGATTTCCCTAGAACGGAATAAAAAATGTAAATAGGGTATTTAATTAGCCTAAAATTGACTTTGAATGTTCCAATTGTTTTTAAATCATTTTTCGATATGGGTTGGAAAGGATGGAGCACAAATTTTTTTTATAGAGCATTTAATTTAAAAAAAATAGCCTGTAATTATCCATACTATCTTGTAAGTAACGTTCTGCCGTATGGGTTCTGTTAGCTCAAGGGACGTATAAATACATTGAGTGCGCTGGTATGTTTCAATTATTATTTCAACCAAAATAACGAATTATTTTTTTTAAATGTAAAATGAATTACTTTTATTTTAGTTTGTTTTTGTCAAATAAAACATGAACTATTTTTGTTGTGATTTTGTTTGAAATTATTAATTCGAGTACTCGAGTAACCGGTTTATTAGAAAACAGAAACTCGACTACTCGATTAATCAAACTTTAAGTAAAATGGTAACCCTTGACCCAGAAGAAAAATGAACGCTTACTACGAAGGTATAAGAGATAAATTAGGAACTACAACATGAAACCAGCGTTAGGCGTTTTACATCTAAAACACGATTTTACATTTTATATGTAAAAACGTAAAATACAGTAAATTATGTGTGTAATTTACATAAAAAATGTAAAATACGTGGAAACTCGGAAAAACCACTGAAAATGTTGTAAAATTGGAACAATTGATGGTTTGTAACGGTTGTACGCATCGTACATATCAATCAAACAGTTCATTTAGACGGTAAATAATAATTATATTAGACTTTTAGTTTTCGATAGTCACAAAAGAAGTTGATTTATGTTTTTTCACTGCCATCTATGTTCGTCTTAAACAAGCTCTAAAAACGATTACTGACATCTTTCGGCTTAGTTTAGCTATATAATATGAATTTTTAGTGCCATCTATTATCAAATATGTATAACATTTTTCACGATTTTTTAATAAATGTCAATGGGAACGTGTTTTCTTACGAAATATCAACTGAAGTTTCTTTAGTGCACCCGGAATTCTCAGTCTGCTGAAGTCTGAGTTACGTACGTAACGTAGACCATACAATAACATTTATGCGTAATTTTTTAATTTTTACTCTGGACGGGCAAATATCTTTATTTAAACATATTTAAACAGATATCGCGCTATGGAAATCTAGGTAGACATAGTTTGACCAAAACCAACGGGCAGCGTATTAATTGCATCCCATAATTCAAAAAATAACCATTTTTCTAGTGCTACCCACGTCTGTTCAGGTCTGTTTGATGGTCTTTTCGCCCTTTTCAAACTATTTGCAATTCGATGTAGATGTGTATCAACGTCAATCCCTGTAATTTGATTCCATGCCACTTTCATAAAAATGTGTGCCATTTTCGTACCAACTCCAGGTAATTTTACGAGGTTGATTCATCCAATAGGACTTGTAATGTTTTCATAATATGCTTAGCTTTAGTTTAATAAAATGGGACCGGTACTAGTAGTTCTTCGAATGTTCCAACATCACTCGTCTCGATTAGGTAAGTTGGTGTTAATTCGTATTCGCGCAAACATTGCATGGCCGCATGAGTGGTATCATCCTTTGTTTGACTCTAAAGAGCAATTAGAACGTGATATCAAAGAATTTTTTCATCGGAACATTTATCACAACCCAAATCATCAACGGGCGCATTTTGATTAGCACGCAACTTCGCAACTTTGTGCCTGGTATATTCTCGGTTTTAATCTTTTCAATTTTTCCAGGGGATTCTGGCATATTCGATATTATATTTTGATACAGAGTTTTACGTTTATTAAGTACATCACTAGGTTTCCATTTTATTATGGTCGAAAATTCTTATTTATCTTCTATAATCTAATATTATTATTATTCATTCATCAAATTGTAGTTTTCGACGGATAAGGAAAATTGTCGAATACACAGTTAATTATTCGATAGTTATTAATTTTGGTAAAAGATGGCGCAATTGCAACGAAAAAGCAGAGTTTCATTCCTTATTTACTTTACAGTATGTAAAATAAAATTGTATACACTTTACATACATTTTACATGTAAAAACCATGTAAATAACATTTTGTAATTTTTACGCTCAACTGTGCATGAAACTCACTGATATCTCTAACAGACAAGGTAGAAAAAAAACATTAATTATGGACAGACTGAGTAATTAGACCATCCAAATTGCCCAATAACTCCCCACTTTGGGTAGTATATAGGGATGGTTATTAACTGGCGAAAACTTAATGGGGTTATAATTTTGGATATAGATATCCAGATTAACGAAAGAGATTAACGGAATATTGACAAATTTGTTCGAAAATAAACTATTTATCACAGGCTTGAAGAGTGGCTTTCATTAAATTCCATCTAATGAAACGGATATCGAGTAAACTTTCGCTTTCTCGGTGAATTATGTGAAATATGAATTTGTATAGGCCTTCCATTTGGCCTGGAAAACACGCGATCTATTTTGCAACTCGCTCTGAATGATATGTAAGCTAAGCTAAGTTTCTAGGCTTCAACATCACCAAGGCTATAGTGGAATTCTTGATTTTAGTGGAATTACTCCACTCTTAAGAGGGGAAGATGGACGTGTGTCCAAAACTATTTCAAGAACTAGGAAAGTGAATTTTACTAATGACAAAATTTGTGCCTTCAATACAATAAAAAGTTCACTCATTTCAACGGGGTCTTATTATTTGTTCACCAATTTCCACAACGAATTCGAATTGACCACATAGCTGCCGCCAACTTTGCACTAGGCGCAGTTCTTTCACAAAAATGGAGATCAATTATGTTCTTGCCTAGAATCTTAGACAAGCCACAGAAAAATTATTCAACCAACGAAAAGAAATGCTGGCAATTATCTGGTCCACAAGAGTCGGAAATTACAGCTATTCATGGATCATCAACCACTGACATTCGCCATCAGTAGTAAACATAATACCTTCAAGATGAAGAGATGGAAGGCTGAAAGGCTGGAAAGCTAATACAATTATTAATGGAAATAAAAGCCAGGGAGAACGACGTTGTAGAGGACGCTTTCTCAAGGGTGACAATCCCTACTGAACCAAACGCAACAACTTCAACCCAACATAGCGATGAATCCGCACACAATAAATATATTTAAGAGATCCCAAATCCTAAAAAAATAAAAGATAACACAACCGAGGGAATAATGGGTATAATCCAAGAAGAGTAAACTTTCGACGCGCTTAGCAGAAATGTACCAATGGCTTACATCTAGCGTGATTGTATTTTTCTTCAATTATTTTTCCGAAAAAACATTAATGAAGATATATGAAAGACTTGAAGCTGTTTTTCATTATAACCAAATCAAAAAAATGGAGCAAGGAGAGATAACCAGAATGATGAAGAAGTTGAAAGATCTTCATACGAATCGTAGGAAATTTTTTACCATTCATGTCTATAAAAATGTATAACAAGTCTTTGGGAAGATGTATATAACCAATTTCTGAGGATCAGAAAAATTTAACAAGTTGGTTTTGATCCTTTGATAACGGAAGTACATGTATTTATCTGTATTGAATGCGTCCATTTTAGTGCAACTCAAAGGTCTGTTCAAATCATATTGGCCAGGCTGCAATCTACAATCTACATCCAGATCGGGAAAAGGCTGCAAATGAACAAAACGGAATCAGAATGAAGCTAACATTCGAAACAAAATAGTATTCCTATAGGGATTCGATGGCGATCTTATAGACACACAGAAAACTCAACTGATGTAAATTTATGAATCGACTTGGAAAACTCAGGAGTTTACGAAGAATTTCAAAGTGAATTTAAAAAGGAAAGGATAAAGCGATTGATATTTATGGCTTGCGTGCAATTAAGGGTGTGCAACTCGAACACACAACTTTTCAAAAATAAACAAACCGCGCTCCGTTCACTCAAAAATAAGGGCCATAATTAAAAAATTGGCGTTTACTAGATTGACTGAAATTTATCATTAAATCCTATCAAGATGAGTCAGTATGGTTTTAAAAAATTAAATTTCTAAATCACAAATTTGAAAATAGATAGATAGACATAATAATTTTCAAAACACTTTCAGCTTAAGTAAAAATCCGGCTGAAATAAAATCCCACGGATTAAATTTATTGCCATAGGCATAATTTACTAAATATTCAGTTAACAAATCACCACATTTTTTCTTAAGCTGTCTAAAAACGATAAATCACAAGACATAAGTGCAGTCACATCGAGAAGAAAGTGAAACTAAATTTAATTTATTTCAAAGAAAAAGCAGTTGAATGAACTACATATCCAATAGTTTTTTACTTGACGGGCTATAAACTAAACAAACCTACACATAAGTGATAATTGCTCTTAAACTCTAAAAATTTATGTACCAAAGATATAAGCAATTAAAAAGTAAACTGTATTCAGTTTTTAATTGACGAGAAAGAGTGTTTAGCTCAAAGAAAACGAACGTTACGAAAGCTTATCGCAAAGCCCGCATCGTCATAGTTCAAGAATTTAAATATATAGTTTGAATATTTGAAGGTTGGTACTAAACAAAAGTCTAATTACCGCATCATATTATTTGATAATACAATAGTGTTTTGTGTATTCATAAATATGGTAATTCATCAAAATAGTTAACTATTTGCATAATCTACATCACCTTGAAGAGAGGTTACCCCAAATTTATATAAATTTTTGGTAAATTATTGGCATTTACATTGATAATAATAAAAGCAAATATCTAATTCGAGGCCCGACTAAATTTGTATTTGTAGTAAACATAGGTATATGTTGAAGAGAAATTAGCAGACTAACTAAAATATTTAATATTTTCACTTTTCACTATTTAACGCCAACGTGGTAAAATTTGCAAGGCTTAACACTGATATATAATAACACTATAAAAATTAATCCATTTACCATGCTTAAATCCTTGATGCACTAGAAACAAAAGAAAAGAGTCCTTTATTATAACGATAAACACCAAAACATGCACTTCAATAACAAAAATTAAGTTTACACCGGAAAGCACACAACACAAACGTATATCCTTAAAGTTTTTCGTTCTACTATAAATATTTTTCAGACACTAAAAATTATAATTTTTATAATTAATTAATTGCACACGATTTAATTTAATTAAAACAATTTTTCAAACTTTTTTATTTTTTATTCTATTTTATTATAACTCTTCCAACGATTTTTTTTTTTTTATTCTCAAACCATCTTAATTCTACGATCGATTAACATTGACTGACTAACAGACGAACAAAAAAAAACTATAAACTACACGCAGTGCATGAATGAAATGAAATTGTAAAAAAAAGTTTTAAAAAAAATTATAAAAAAAAATGTTTAAAACTTATATTTTTAAACGATCGTATATAAACTAATATAAGAAAGTTGCTGGTTTCATGATAGTTTTAATAAAAAAAAAAAAAAAAAATACTTTTTATTTTCACGATGAAATGGGCTAAAGAAAAATATAAGCAAAAGTAAATAACAAAAATTATAATTTAGTGTTGTTGGTGCGGTAAAAGAAATTTTTGTGAAGAAGAATTGCTTGGTGTGACTTTACTACGTTCATAAACAAAACGCAAGGCGTTCAAACTCATGTATCGTATATTAGCTTTCCGACAAAAAGCTCGATCTATACAGAAGCAAACATCTCGTAAAATATTTATAAAACCATTTAAAATTTAGTGTATTAACTTCTTACCATCGAATAATTGCTCAACGATGCAATATGGTTAAAATGCTGTGAAGAACAAACATAAAAATACCAAATTGACGAACCTTGTTTGGATCATGATTTGATATGATTTGATGTAATCTGATATGGTAAGTTTTTTTTTTTTTTGTTTAACTCCCACAATCTGTTCTGGGGCCGAAGCACTCTCAACTCTTTCGCTGTCCGTTTTCCCGTCCTACCTTACGCAGTTGCCTACCAAATCAAATACGTACGGCTAGAGGTCCGATTTACCATCTGCGCATTGTATAGCTCTATGTCAGAAGTAGACATGGAAAATGGGTCCGCCGATAGGACGCCATTTGGTCGGAATCTGATATGATGTGATATGATTTAATATGATTTGATATGATTTGATAAGACTGGATACGATTTTGATATGATTTAATATGATTTGATATGATTTGATACGATTTGATATGATTTGATATAATTTTATATGATTTGATATGATTTGATATAATTTGTTATGATTTGATATGATTTAATATGATTTGATATGATGTCATATGATTTGATACGATTATAATTTGATATGATTTAATATGATTTGATATGATTTAATTTCATTTGATATGATTTGATATTTGATATGATTTGATATATTTTGATATGACTTAATATGATTTGATATGATTTGACATGATTTGGTATGATTTATATGATTTGATATGATTTGATCTAATTCAATATGATTTGATATGGTTCGGTTTGATTTGATATGATGATATGATTTGATAACATTGATACTATTTGATATGATTCGATAAGAATTTATACGACTTGATATGATTTGATGATATGATTTGACATGATTTGATATGATTTGATATGATTTGATATGATTTGATATGGTTTGATACGATTATGATTTGATATGATGATATGATTTGATATGATTTAATTTCATTTGATATGTTTTGATACGATTATGATTTGATATGATTTAATATGATTTAATATGATTTGATATGATTTGATATGATCAGATATGATTTGATATAATTTGATATGATTTGATATGATTTGATATGATTAAATATGATTTGATAAGATTTGATGTGATTTGGTATGATTTGATAAGCTGTGAGATGATTTGATATGATTTGATATTATTTAATATGATTTGATATGTGATTTGATATGATTGGATATGAGTTGATATGATTTGATATGATCTGATATATTTTTGATGTGATGATGATTTGATATGATTTGATATGATTTCATATATTTTGATATGATTTTATATATTTAATATTATTTGATATGATTTGATATGTGATTTGATATGATTGGATATGAGTTGATATGACTTGATATGATTTGATATATTTTTGATACGATTTGATATGATATGATTTGATATGATTTGATAAGCTTTGATATGATTTGATATGATTAGATTTGATATGTTATGGTTTGATATGGTTTGTTATGATTTGATATGATTTGATATGATTTGATATGATTTGATATGATTTGATATGATTTGATAGGATTTGATATGATTTGATATGATTGTATATGATTTGAGATGATTTGATGTGATTTGATATGATTTCATATGATTTGATAGGATTTGATATATGATTTGTTATGATTTGATATGATTTGATATGAATTGATATGATTTGATGTGATTTGATATGATTATGATTTGATATGATTTGATAAGATTTGATGTGATTTGGTATGATTTGATATGATCTGATATGAGTTGATATTATTTGATATAATTTGATATGATTTCATATGATTGGATATGAGTTGATATGATTTGATATGATCTGATATATTTTTGATATGATTTGATATGATATGCTTTGATACGATTTGATAAGCTGTGATATGTTTTGATATGATTTGATATAATTAGTTTTGATATGGTTTGATATGATTTGTATGATTTGATATGATTCTGATATGATTTGATATGGTTTGATATGATTTGATATGATTTGTTATGATTTGATATGATCAGATATGATTTGATATGATTTAATATGGTTTGATCTGATTTGATATGGTTTGATATGATTTGATATGATTTGATATGATTCGATATGAAGTAATATGATTTCATATGATTTGATATGATTTCATATAATTTGATATGGTTTGATAAGATTTGATGTAATTTGGTATGATTTGATATGATTTGATATGATTAGATATGATTTGATATGATTTGATATGGTTTGATATGATTTGATATGATTTGATATGATTTGATATGATATGATATGATTTGATATGAATTGATATGATTTGATATGATTTGATATAATTTGATATGATTTGATATTGTACCGGATAAGGCACGGTTGTGAACTGGCTGGTTCGTCAATCACCACTTAAAACTGTTTAAAATTGGTTTTCCACTTTACACCAAAACTTCAATTTATTAATTTTATATTTTTTATAATTTTTATTTTTGGTTGATTTGATTGAATTTACGCTGGTGGTTACGATACAAGTAAGGAAAAAATCTGACTTTTATATAAAACAAAAAAATACTAATAGACAGTTCCGCTCGAAATAGTATTGCTTGTGCGCAAACCGTATACACCCAAATTTGACATTAAACTTCTGCAGAGGCAAGACCATTTCGAGCAAGCACAAATGTCAATCAAATTTTGGAGTATAAAGTTTTAGTATGCTCCAAACAGATATGATTTGATATGATTTGACATGATTTGATCTGATTTGATATGATTTGATATGATTTGATATGATTTGATATGATTTGATATGGTTTGATATGATTTGATATGATTTGATATTAATAAATACTTTCTGATTCTGAATGTCGTCTTAGCTCGAGTAACAAACCAGAGCTTTTTAAAATGCCGGGCTTTTAATTTATTACGAACCATCGACGTACACGGTCCGCCCTTATATCGCCGACCCGTTATAAAAAACTTTTCACAGTTTACAATACCTTTCACATTCTTGAATCCGTGCAACTCGTAAATTGATATCTGCTCCATTTTTTCCCCTATAGAATAAACAAAGATGTGAACTATTGGATACAACCTTGTTTATCCTGTCAATGATCAAAAGTCCAATGACATACTAAGGCGCCGATCGGACGACTCGAATACATCCATTTGGCTGGTGGGTCTCCTTCCGCCAATAGTAAACTTACCTATCTCTTAATCAGTACAAACTGTTGCCACAGCATTTGTTAAAAATAACGTATCACGAATCAACGGCTAAAATACTTAGAAATCAAAGGCTAAAAGTAATTTTCATTACGAACGAACTTAAAATTCAATAATCCACAAAACGACTACTCAAATTGATGGCCGTGCGCATTATGCGGTGACACAAACAATGCAATTCAACACGCACCCGAGATTTCGGCATAGTGGCAAAAATCTCCGATACCAATCCGCCATCCCAAGGAAGAATCGTACTTGTCTAACGGATTTCGATATCGGTAAGTTCATAATGGCTTCAACTTTAGCTGGGTCGGTTCTACCTCTCTCATACAAAAGTGAAATAGAATCTAGATTTTCAAGACTTTCGAAAGAACGCAACCGATCCCCAAGACCGTCTAGCAAATCAAATCAATTTTATGGAAGGCAACGACGCGGAAGCGGACGTCTTTTCATCAAGAGTGAAGGAGTCTGCTACTACCACCATAAATTCGGGAATGCTGCAAGAAAATGTTAGTTGCCTGGACTTGTAAAAATCAAAAATTTGCTAATTAAATGAACGATATGTATCTACGAAATCATCTTCTGAAACAAAAAACAAGTAAGTTTTCGTCGCGCTAATAATCGGATCCATCGTAATCGCCGCCTTTTTATTAGAGACTCGCAGGACATATCTGTTCTACCGGTAAAGCTTTTCTGTGGAAACTCATCTCTCAAAGATAATAACTTAGACCTTTCCAGCGCCAACGGTTCGGTAATCCACACCTATGCGACAAAATTGTTGAACGTGGACATTGGCTTACGGCGACAATTTCGTCATATTTTCTCAATCACATCAGCAGACAGACCGATTATCAGGGCTGACTTTCTGACGAAATATGGTCTTCTCGTTGATTTACGTGGAAGACGACTGTACTTGATACAACGACTAGTGGAATGTTAAGTGCAATAACAGCCAAGGTGAAAACTCCAACATCAATTCGTCCCACCGCCAAAAATGGTTATGGTGAGCTTTCAAAGGAGTTCCCCTCTATAACCAAAGATCCAGGTTACAATCGTCGTGCAGAATTCCAGCATATGGTACAAGTGGGCATATGCCGACCGTCCTCTTCTGCGGTAGCATCTCCCCTTCACATGGTTGGAGACTATGTGGAGATTATCAAGGTCTGAATGCCGTTACAGAGCCGGATCGATACCCGTTCCGGCATATTAATAATTTTTTTTTCACACCTCGAAGGATGTAAAGTATTCTCAAAAATTGATTTGGTAAGAGCATACCACCTAATTCCCATTGCGCCCGAGGACGTACCAAAAACAGTAAACCCTACCCCGTTTGAACTATTTAAGTTCACAAGTATGCCTTTCGGACTTCAGAATACCATCCAGACATTTCAGCGGTTCATGAATGAAATAGTCAAAGACTTGGGTTTTATATACGTCTATGCATAGACGATATACTCAAGGCCAGCAAAAATGAGAGAGCGCATAAATGTCAGCTTAACCAACTATTTGAGAGATTAGTTGAATTTGGAATAAATATTCAAATTTCAAAATGTGAATTTGGTTTATCGGCACTGGACTTCCTCAGCCATTAAATTTTCGAAGAAGGCATTTTACCTTCACCAAGACGATTCGAAGCAATCACAGATTTTCCGAGTTGCTGTCGCCAATTCATGAACACCTGGCAAATCTGAACAAAATGACAAAGAACTCTAAAATATTGCGTTTGACCAAATCAAAGACGAACTTGCTGACGCAACTCCGTTGGCCCATCCTCAGTGTAACGGTAATTTTAGTATAGCAACAAATGCCTCAAATATTGCCGTTGGAGCAGTGTTACAACAGTGGCATAATGGATATTGCAAACCGTTGGGATTCTTTTCCCGTAAATTATCAAAGGCAGAAAGTAAATATTCAGCCTTTGACAGAGAGCTATTAGCTATTTATTTATCAATAAGCAGTTTAGGTACATCGTAGGCAATTTACCGTCTTCACTGATCAAAAACCCCTTACAAGAGAAATCACTTCTTAGAGTCAGAAAAGTCCACGACAAACTCGTTAACTAGATTTTATCGCTCTGTTTACGATGGAAGTGCGACATATGTCATTCAAGAACAATGTGGTCGCTGACACTTGGTCACGACTGACCGATCTAAACGATACCATTGACGAAATGTCAAAGCTAAACTTTAAAAATCTAGATAAATCGCAAGAATCTAACGATGTTTTGAGAGAACTTCTTGAAAATTCATCTCACCTAACGATTTCTAAATTTAAATTAGAGCTTACCATCCTTTCAGATTTAAAACTCTATTGCGAAATAAGCGCACTACATGGTCTCTCTTACTCAAGCATGTGTGCCACAAGAAAATTAATTGCTAATAGGTATTTCTGGTCTGATATGAACAATGACATTACGAAATGGGTTCGAGATTGCATTAGATGCCAATTAAGCAAGGTCAATCGGCACACAAAGTCAGAACCAGGACATTTTGCTCTACCATCAGTAAGATTTGAACATATATACATGGACATAGTGTTTCCTCTCCCGCCGTCCGATGGTAATGTGTATATCCTTACAAACGTTGATAGATTCCTCCGATGGCCTGAGGCATATCCTAATCGAGAAAGCACTGCTGTCTCGATTGCTAAAACATTTGTTGAGCAGTACGTTTCAAGATTTGGAGTACCCCTTGAAATAACAATTGACCAAAGGCACCACATTTGAATCAAAACTCTTTTCACACCTCACACGATAGCTGAAAGCGTCACACAAAGCTAGGCCGTCCAAAATCATTCGTCCATTTAGGAAAGATTTTATTATAGACCAAAATGTTCGCAATACAAATGTTTCAATAGACAGATTGAAGCTGGCGCACGGCATACAAATTACGTCGCGTGTAGCAAATATGAGTCAACACATTCTAAAAAAAACTGTTCGTTTCCAAATTCCTAATAATCTCCCTCAAATTTCTTAGAAAATTAACCTTGTTTTCTAATTCGAATGAAATTTACTAAAGAGGGGTACTGTAGCGGCTCGATGTCTCGAGCGCCACAAAATCATACCATAACAGTAAACACAAAAGAATGCACCCTTTATGCATTATGGATATTTTTATGTTACGCACTGTATTAATGTGTTTAAGAAAAACTTTAATCATCTCTAATCATCTTTAATCAACAGCAACAAGTTCGAGTAAGGCAAGATGTTTTTGAAAGGTGGGTGACTTAATAAGTAAATCGTCTAACTAGATGAAAACCTGATCATGCAATTGTCCTGGAATGATGACGCTTGAGAAGCATTACAGTGCCCGAACGGTATCACTTTAAATTGATCAAGTGGCCGTCCGGGCACTGTAAAGGCTGTCATTTCTCGCGAATTTTTTTCCAGCGGAAATGTCATCTTTTAGGTCCTGGCTTGATATATATTTAATATACGTAAGTCGAGCTAGGAATCCATCTATAATTGGTAGTGGATAAGAGTCTTTGTAAGTGAACTAAAAGGAAAACGGTTTTTCTTTTTGGTTTTTCCGAATGGTATGTGATTTTTTAGTAATTTTCCGCTTTTTACATTAAGGTTTTTGTTGAAAATCTAAAAATCACTTCAATTTCGTAAAAAACTAAAGGGAAAATCCTTTGGGTTTTTATTTAATTTTCAGTAATCAAGGTACGATCATGATTTCTCTTTGGATTTTGTTACCAAAACATCGGCAGAAGACCACAGGCTTTGACTCGATGCTCTTACTTGCAAGACCAGCATTCTATCAATATCTGCATACATTTTCGATTGAATTATTGATGATACTGAATTATTGATGATACTGAAAAATACCTCTGTTTTATTCGTGCTTTGACCCTACGGCAAAACGATGCTCATGCAAGTTGGTACATCCTAGCCTAGTTCGTTAAAGGAAAATAATTTGTCAATAAAAAAAAAAACAATCATTATCCGAATCAGTATCATCAACCGAAAGAAAGTCAAAAATAATTTCTAAGGTACAGTGATTCCTCAAAGTTGGAACGATGTAGAATTTCACTACATTTATTTTTCTGGCGATATTTTACTGGGAGATTAACATAACCGACTTTGGCATTGGACCGACATAATTAACATTGACCGTACCGTCAGCGGTGTTAACGTAAAAATATAATTTACGATAATTGGAGGTAATCTCCTTTAAAAAAAATGTTGAGCACCTTCTCCCAATATTGAGATACTGACACCACTCAATATGAGGATGGTTATCGTTTAGAATTGTGGTGTAGAAATTTGACAAAATTAGAGTTCGAGACCCGGTTGATGGTTTTGAAGTAATCCGGTAATTTGACATAATCGGTTATGCTTTGACGTTATAGCGGTGTAAATAGAAAATTTAAAGGAGAATGGTCTAACTGCGCCCTTCTGGAGATTGATTTCCAGTTTTTTTAAATCTGAAACTTTTCACATTTCTGACAATCAATTTTTTTTACATAAGAAACAGAATATTCCTAACGGAGCAAGAGGTAAAATGTCCAGCAAATCGTGAAACTAACCCTATTTGGTGGAGACTAGTGAAGGCGTTTATATAATATCCACCTCCAGCCTTGTTATAGCACCGATGCGATTTCATTTACTAGATTTCTTCGACCACTTCTTTCGAACTTAATTCTTAACATTTTCTCTAAAGTTTGAAGATTGTCTTATATTATCTTACTTCTAAATGCAGGGTGCAAATTCATTTTAACACAGGTGGTTTCTTTCGCTGAGACGAACTTGATTCAATCAGTTGTTTAAAGTTTGAATAATCAAAATGTAATCTAATTGCTTCAAGGAGCGCTTGTTTCTTTATGCAAATTCGAAGGCGAAGTTCAGCTTGCTCATTTTTACCTCCAGCCCTCCTGGAGGAAAAGAAAAGCTCTATGCTGTATTAGAAAGCAATTTGAAATTATTATTATTTTATTTTTAGGTGTAATAGGAAATTAGGTTGACCATAACAACCTGCTTTCCACGGTTTACAAACGCTATAATCCATTGGCGTTGTTCGCTGCCATTCTACAAATGACACTTTTTTATATCTTTGCAATCTGTTCTGGGGCCAATTCGAGGACGTACGGCTATTGATCCAATTTTCGGCATGAAAGATGGGTCGGTCAAGGAGTACTACATTTCGACAGAAGGTCATAGTCGTGTTCCTTTGAATTTATTATTGGTACAAAATACGGTATCATCTTAATTATAGAATCGCATACGATACCCAAAAATCTCTATTCCAAAAAATATATTTATCTTAATTGAAAATTAACGCGGGCCATAGTATCCATTATAAAATAACTTAAATTTAACTCTCTCCACCTTAGAATGTACTCGAATTTCTACTTAGTCATAGTCACTCCTTTAACACTCAATTACACCTTACACGATACCTCTTTTGGACGAGACAAAAAACTTTCAATATAAATGATAGCGGTGTGGCTGTAATTAAATCGAGCTTCAAATAAAATATTTAGAAAAAATATCAATTAATTAACCGATCAACTTTGAAAATTTATAAATAAATACTTAAAACGATAAATTATTAAGACAAAGTAAACTAAAAAAAATTAAAATTATTTATGGTGAGTCAGCAGAGGTCACATCGCACCGCTTCTTGTCTTCCATCATTATATACCATGTTCATCACTCAATTTGTACAGCTTATATTTGAAACGTCTGTGTGTAAAACTATTTTAGAATCATTACCGCGATGAATTTTATAATTGATTTAATTAGATAATTTGCACACTCCATTACACCGGTACGAAATGCGTTGATTAAGAATTTGAACGTTATGTTACAGGTCGGAACGATGCCAAACTGACCTATTCTCACTTTTCACTAAATCTCTACTAAGTAGCTCTTAACGCAATTAATCGATTGAGAACTTATAAATAATTTCTTCTTAATAATACAAAATAATACGCTCTTATGTTACAACAGTCATGATCTTAAAATGATGTTAGGGAATTTATAGATACTCGCCCAAAAGGAATTACTAAATTAAGATGTCTTTAAATGAAATATAAATATATGCAGATTGTATATACATAGATATTTAAAATGATTGGTTTAAGAAATTATTTTTCTGTTAAGGTAATGCCTTACAAAATGTTAAATACTTCTTGGAAATTAAATTATGACTGAACCATAATTGATATGATATGCACGATTGTAAATCAAAACTTATCCTCGGGCCCTAAATTAAATATACACGCAAAATTGTTTCACGTGTGAATTGTATTTCATTTGAAAAACTAGGGCACATTATGATTTGAAAAAACTGTTTGAAGATAATTTTTACTAATTAAAGCAACAAAACTGCTGGTGAAAACCGATAGCTTGCCAATGTAGAATGCAATACGAATTTGTCCCACCAAATTGTGAACACAGCTATAGATCGAACAGATTATTACACCAATTTTCCTCATGCTCGTTCATCTGGAACAGTCGAGCAACAAGATACAAGAGAGGTAACTGTTCAAGTATGCGTTGCTCCATCCAGACAGAACCGGAAATGGAACTCCAGAATTACATACACGCCCGTGCCATTATCTAAATTGTGCTATACGGACGGCTCAGTAGCCGTCCCGCAGATTTCAACTAGTAGTACAGCGGCCTCACGCACTAATATTCAGGGTATTGAGTCGTGGGGAATTGGAGGATTGTATGACTCTGGCCTTCAACGTGTTAACACATAACTTTACGAATAAAACGCAAATTAAAATTGGAATTAAAAAAAACGGATGTTCCGCCGAAATTTGTCTGATGAAACTTGAGGAACAGTAAAATAATTTTAACTGAGTGTGCGCATCCGACGACGGCCGGATCTCCCCGTGTCTCAAGTCTGCTGAAGAAATCCCCACCCCCGAATGATCCCATTACCCCCAAAGGCCGATTCCCTCCTGCAACGAAGCAGCATTAGAGGGTAGGGACGTCTCCTCAACAGACCAGACTCTCTTCACCCAGAGAGACCTCCAACGAATCCCCCACAATTCACACTTTGACAGTTGGAAACCGGCGAAGTGCCATGAGGAGACAGCTGGATTTTACGGTCACCCCCGAGTGGACAACACATTCTCTGGCCTCACCACTCCGATCCTGTGAATGTCCTGCCCAGGGGATGGAGGGGAGTGGCAAGCCCTGTACAGATGGAACCGACACAGAATGGAGTATATCCTCCCATCAAACCGAACCGGAAAATTTAGTAATTCATTTTAACAAACAACATCAAAACAAAAGGAAAAATAACAATCAGCAACGAAGGAAGAGTAACACGAATGCCGAAAGGAATTGAACACCATTCTGTATTTTAATTTTCAACAAAATTCAAGAATCGACCCAAAAAATTCTTACCAAAAAAATTCTCGCACCAACAAACAAAAAAAAACAGAAAAATAATTTTTCTTATGTGCCTCTCGCTCTTGCACATACAGATGATGAGCGGCGCGAAACAAAGAACAAACGTGACGCGCCAAAAACTCAAAACAAGAAACACAGAAAAAAATCTATTTGTATACACCTTAACCGTTCGTACACACGTATAAGGGCACACATTGGTCTCGCTTCAAAAATCAATAAACGTTTACGAAACCGATAGGGGTGGGCAAAAAGAAAATATAACATAAAATGTCACGACAGAAAAAATAGCTTCAGTATGGCTACTTCTCCACAGATGCCACTGCCACAAGTAAATGCATTCCCAAATAATCAATACAAGTTAAAAATTAGAAAATATAAATGTTATGACCAGTGAGTCGTAACAGTTGATATGAGGTGACATTAGTCAATCAGAACATTTCTTAGTAAACATTTGCAAGTAAAATTCATATTTCCACATGATATCGTTCGGCGAAACAAATATCGTGCTCGAGAATTACTTGCCAACATTCAAATTGTATGGAGAAATTTATCATTGTCTCCAGTCATCAAATTTATTTCAAGGCAAACCCTAATTAACAAATTTGGCGTGAACCAATAACAGCACTTCCAGTACCCGAGATACAATTGGAAAACTTTCCGTTACAAACTTTTACTGCATAGGCGCAAATAGTAAAGATATAAAAGCCTTTACGCTTGGAGAGCGAATGCCTCGAGCCTCTGGAAAGGCCTTACAGTTTCGGTTACTTTGCCCATCTCTTGTTAGGTTAAAAACTTTACAGGCTTGCTCATGTTACAGATTTCAAAACAATTTAAAACATTTTACGTGAATTTTATGTTTTGTGTTACTTTCCTATACTTGATCGTGAATCTGTGTAACTTTAGGTTTAAAGTCCATCAAGCTAAACGGCCAGATATATTTTTTGATTCATTAAACACTTCAAGCTGGAACGATCATTGATAATTGTAAACGAGTAACCTTCAATAGAGGACCTTAACTTTTATATATACTTATCGCTGCCGCCAGACACTCTAACTCAGTGATCGTGTAGTTTCTATGAGAATTATTAAGCTTCGCAAACGTATATGACAAAGCAAGCTCTTCATCTCCACTTCTTTAAAATAACACGCTACTGACATTGGTTGTGCTCGCACCACGCTGAATGTTGAAATGTTTACCAAAATCGTGGTTTACCAATACTGGAGCTGATATTAAGGACTTGGACCTAATCTGACTGGGTCATGCCCGACAGGTGCTATACAGCAACTGCCTGGACTGTGGACAGATCCACCCTTCCCTGGGCAAGACATCCATCACCGACTACAATACCAAGTTATTTTATCTGCTTAAGTACCAATTTGTTATTATTTTTATTTATATTGAGATTTGTCTTCCGCAACAATCTCGCTATTTCAGATAACAAATGAATGCCGAGCAACAAGCAGATCATGAAACTAAACAAAAACCCGGTCATGCAATTAGTGAGGGATGACTTTATGCATAAGTTGACACATCATTTGATTTGTGTTACACTAGTCATAGTCATTTAGGGGTATTTGGCAAAAGCCATCATTTAGGTCGATGAACTGATGAACCGTGTTTGATCAAACCGACTTAGCTGCTCCTCGATCAAGGACAAAGGATAAGCGTCTGTCGCCGTCACCGCATTTACTTTACGCGTACATTCAGGTAAAGCCGAACCTTTCCGATTTCCAAAGATGCTCATTGGGGAGGATTAGGTACATAGGCTCTCTTCGATCGATCACACTTAATGGCAGCATCTGCTCAAGCTGCGGTTGTCCACCGGTTGTTCACAAAGTTAATGCAATAGTATTTATTGTTATTTCATTCACGCTGTCTAATAGTCCGCGATAAGGTACTATTCCGTTGATGGTAAAGTCGAATGAATCTGAATTAATGACAGTCTCAGAAAAAATTATCTTCATTTGTTTACGGAATTATAAATATTTAAACGAACGATCTTCTGTCTAGGTTTTAAGTTTTGGGGTTTATGTGGACTTTTTGGCCACATGTTTTAGTCCTTCTTCATCGTCTTTCTTTAGGAAAGTCCGATAAAACTCCATGTCGGTGTTCGTTGCCACATCTTCTTCAATTTGTATGTAAGTGGTAAGACTGTGTCAGTTTGGGAATTCAGAGCCCTAAAATTTCTAAAATCTCTCATCACGTTTTCCTTCAGAGCCCCAATTCCAAGATAAAACCTACGTTCTATTGGACATAAACAATCTTTATAAAAGTGATCGATAGTGAAACAGTGCCATATTTTGACACCCACTCTATGATCGATTAGTCGAATTCGTAATTTTTGATGGTTTTCGAAAATTGAAATTGCAATTCTAATTTTTTGAAAAATAAAAAACGATTATAACAAAACTAAAACAATAAAACCCGTACACAGTAAAAAATAAATGATCGGGATATATCCAGGTAGAGTCGCGGCACTTCCGAAGCTTGTTTCCAAAATTATAAAAAAACTTTATAGAAATTTAAAAATCGATAGGAGCGGGAGTATAGGATCTTATATAATCGAGTCTTATATAATCAAGTCGGGTTGCTGATCTTCCATCGATTCTTTCCGTAATCGGCGGAAGTTATAGTGTTACCATTCGTCCTCTTTTTAGAGGATATGACCTCTATTTTACTGTTGCAAATAATTTTTTTCGCACCATCCTCTTTTCTTTCGATGAGTTTTGAAATTTCCAAAAATGTATAACGTTTTCTTTCAAATTTTTTTTATTTGTCATGCATATTTTAAAATAAAATTAAAAATTCTTCATATTAATGAAATCTGGCATGGAGGCTTGCCTTAAAAAGATAATTGGATAACCCTGCACAAAATGACAGAAGAAAAATAATTACATTTAAAAATTGTGGTTATTGTGGTACGTACTGTACATCATTTAAATCTTTATAGTTAGTTTAATGTTCTAGTTAAATTGTTTTAAAGTTATTATAATAAATAAAATATTTAATATAAGTACGGATACTTATAAACAATATAATTATTATAAAACGTGAAATGGCTGCTCTTCGTCGAAAAAGTGAAAATGTATTTTCAGTGAAACACTAGCTGAAGGCATTACCTGTAATAATAAAAAAAATATCTATAGGCATCAAAGGACGATTAGATTTATTACAGCATACAAAATCTGAAAAGCATAAACAAATATTGGTTCGGCTGAAAGGTTTAAACCATTGTCTACATTTTGATTAAAGAACCCATTCGATGATAACATTTCGGCGGGTGAGGCTACTCTAGCTTACCATGTAGTCCACCAGACTGCTTGCTAATCTATTCGCAGATTCAAAAATCGCTGTTCGTCTTGCCTCTGTACGGGCAAAGTCTGAAGCGATTGTTAAAAATATTCTAGCTCCACTGTCTCTCAAATCTTTCATAAGCGAACTAAACATAATAAAATTCCGTTTATATCAATAAGTAAGGATGGAAGTAATCATGAGGCTACTAAAATATTCCCTATTGTTATAACTTATTTTTAGCAGCTCAGGTTTGGTAAAAAAACTAATCGAGATTAAATCTATCCCCGAAGAGACCGCACAAACGCAGTAACCACTATTTTGATTGAAACTTTGAAGAAGTTCAAGATAACGAATAAATGTGTGGCATTTGGTGGAAACAATTGCAACACGAATTTTGGAGGCACACGGCGAGCTGGCGAAAAAAAATGTGTTTGCGTTATTAAAATCAAATTTAAATTTCGCAAATTTAATTGATGTTGGACTTCCTGCCCGTATATTAAATAACTGTTTCAAACATGGAACAGGTTTGTGGCAAACTGATATAGAATCCATTATATCGACATTGCACAACTATTTCTCAACCTTTACGGTACGAACAGAAAGTCTCAAAGATTTTTGTGCATTTACAGAAGTCGATTTCAAACTCTTATTAAATTCATCGAAAACTCGATGGCTAACATTATTCCCAGCTATATAACGAACCATTAAAATGTTTGAAGCTTTAAAATCGTATTTCTTACCAATTAACAAAGCACCCACTCTATGTGTTAATTACGCGTTAAAAAATTTTCCTATATTTATAATCATTTCTCTCACAGTCCTAAACAGTTAAACGAATTTTCAAAATTTCAGGAAGATTTAAATTTACAAGGGATTAGGAATTTAAATTATATTAAATATTTTTAACTTTCTTTAATATAGAAAGTTAACGACGTAAATAAAATTTTCCAACCAGAAAACCCAGAAATTCAAAATGTATACTCCACTATTAAAAACGTCTATTTAGATATTTTAAAAAATTTTATCAGTTTAGATAAAATCGATCTAAATGTTGATGTTAGAGACTTTAACAATCATCTTGGAACCAGCCTAATGTTTTTGTCATTAAATTTTCAAAAATTGGAAGAGTCTTTTTTGAATAGAAAATAAATTTAAAGTCGAAAAGTTAAAAGAAATATAATTGTATTTTACGTAGACCTCTGCTGCCAAATAAAAAATAGATTTCAGTTAGATGACAGTAAACTGGAAATTTTGAAGTGCAATGTTTCTAAAATTTTTGGGTAATATGCCATCTATTAGTAAAAAACTATCCTTTCTAAAAGAAAGGAGGTTTCAATTGAAATTTTAAACGACCAGTGGCGGAGTCTGATTGGAAATACGGAAATACTCTCAAAAATAAATTGTACAGACGCTGTTCAAAGCTGTCTTAAACTTAAAAATATTAAAAATAATTTAAAATTTCCTATGTTTTGTGAATTGCTGATTATATGCTAACACTGCTCTTATTGAAAGGAGGAAAGAGCTTTTTCCACGCTTAATTTAATTAAAAACAAGAAAACAAATCGCCTTGACAGCAAGACAATTGAGAACATTATCTTTACTAGAACGCTTTTCAAACAAGATAGTGGTGCTTGTAGTGATACTACCGGTATAAATGTATATACCTGAAGAAGACTTATGCGAATTTGCTGCTAAATCTAAATTTACAGATGGAGCTTTTGAACTTCATTAATAGCGTTTCCTTATTGCCGAAAATTCATGTTAATTAATCGTATTTTGTTGAGAAAGTTACAACAACTGCATTATGCACTGAATAAACAAATCAAAACTAAATTGAATTAAATTTTGATTGAATCTGATATCTGAAATCTGACTGCCTAGTTTTAATAATTTTTAATGTAAATAAATACAAATAAAAAACCTCTTAACGAGGTAAATGTTCGAGTGACGAAAGCCGAATTCAATTCACAAAATTTCTGATATCAAATTTGTGCCGAAAAAAACAATTGTATTCGATTTGTCAACGATTTTTCGGAATGTTAGTGCATTCAGCGCGTTGTTGTTTAACATTCAAAAAACCGTTGACAAGTTGTTGTTTTTAACAGCTAGAAAGAAAAATGTAAACAATCGCGCCGAATGCACTAACATTCCGAAAAATCGTTGACAAATCGAATACAATTGTTTTTTTCGGCACAAATTTGATATCAGAAATTTTGTGAATTGAATTCGGCTTTCGTCACTCGAACATTTACCTCGTTAAGAGGTTTTTTATTTGATATCAATGATTTTGGCAAGGCAAATTGAAAATGAATTGAATTGCGATTCGTTTTATTTTTGTCAGTCGTTTTGACTTCGACTTTGAGTTCACACACACGCGATAGCACACAAGTGGCCGCTACGTGTTATTGTGCCTCATACACAGATGCGCGGCATTGAAATGACCAAAACGAACAACAAAGCCATGCTAATGCAACAAATACAGAAAAACTACACTATAGATAGTTGTATTAGAATATATGTGTACATCGTATGTGGGCATAAGCAGTGGTACGAAAAAAAAAAATTAACATGGGATTGTTAGTGTAACCAATACAATCTTCTGTAGTTTGTTGAATATTGGCATCTGCGTTTCAGACTTTGTTCAGAGCTTAATTGTTGTTCGTTTCGCGAAAAACGAATTACGCATACTCTCACACAGCTGCCGGCTGTGTGTTACGGAGTGGGAATGATTCGTTCTTCTTCTCTCGATATTCGTCACTCCAGTGGCCTGCGTCTGTGTATGAGGCACAATAGAACGTAAAACAATAGAACGAAACTGTTTCAATAAAAAAATGGAACACAATAAAACAAAATTGTTTCTATTGAAGAATGGTTCAATACGATTTATGTTTGGAAAGTATATGCTCTTGGCCTCGAAATAGTAAAGACTTATACATATTATCTTTTTTATGTTGAAAAGTAGGGTCAGGTCTCATCATTAGGTTCAGGTAGGTAGTTTTTTTTATTATGTCCAGCACGATAACCTACGTTCTGGTGTACTGTTTACAGTGTGTGGAAGACGATTCTATTTCTTTATTTTGCATGCAATTTTTCAATCTTCATTTTGTAGTCTTTTAGTAGATTTTATTTCAGAATCCTTTACCACATGCCACAAACAGGTCATGCCGGGTGTGATCTTATTACACACCCGGTTCTCGTAGGCTATCGGCTGAACATTTGTAGTCTAGTTTTTAGTGTATGTTACAGAGTAGTAAAAATTTAGACCAGATGCATGTGTTTTTGGTCGAAATTCGATTGAGTAATTCAACAATTTTTTTTGCATGTTTCTTGCTGTTTTGTCACTAACTGCATGCGGCTACCATTCATTTTTGACTCCTTAAACAATTCTATAAAATATACATATTTTAGTGTGTTAGTTGGAAATAAAAGTTAATGGTAGCTAGCCTCTCGCTGATATTCCATCTTCATGCGATGGGAGGAGAGATTAGATCTATTTTTCAAAGAAATCAGCATAATGATACAAAAATATCGATTTTATGCAAGGAGACTCAAATGTTCAATGTTTTTGGTGATTTTTTCGATGACATCAATTTGTCAGTTTTTTCATTTTTTTTTGTTATGAAAAAAGAGTCACTGGTAAAAATTCTCTTAGCAATGATAATAATATGATGTATTTATATTTGTTTCATTATAATACGTTGATTCACTATCATTATGAACCGCAACGGACCGATATTAGGGAGCATTTGAGCAAAAAAATAAAATTTTGCAAAAAAATTAGGGTGGCTTTTAAGTTATGGAGGTCAATATATAAAATATACGAGTTTTCTGGGACAAACGGTTGATGTCATATTGTAGGTGAGATTTGTGGCTAATAATCCTGAAAATATGAACCAAAAGTCTTGGGCTCATTTTTTAGCAATTCGGCCTAATGTGGCCGGCCGATTTCGCATTTTTCAGTTTTTTGGCCAAAATGACCCTCCAACCTAATTTTTTGAATTCTTTTATTTGCTATTTGATAGCTGGCGTCAATACCTTTCCAACGATATGCATATGTCCAGGGTATGTCGAATAGATTCAGCACTGTGGACGTGGCAAAATGGCCAAAAATGGCCGTTCAGAGGCCGGCCGCGGCCAACATGGCGGCCAAACCAAAAAGTTGTAGAACAAAAATTGCTTAGTTTTTTAAGTACTACAACCCCTGAAAATATGAGATCAAATAAAAGAGGTACGGACAAACAAACATATATACCAAAGCAAGATTATTTGGTGACGTCATAGAAAAATTTAAAATTGTCATAACTTTGGTCAAAATCATCCGTTTTGGACGTTTGAGGTGTCGTTGAATTCGTATTGACGTCTACAATCATAATTTGCCAGTTAGAAAATAATTTTGGCATTTTTTGGGGCAGATATACGCGAAAAACTGATTTTTTGGCGCAATTTTCAGAAGGTCATATCTCCACTCAATGTTGGTAGAAATTCATGCTTTTATACATTATTTAGGTCTATTTTTCAAGACCTTTCTATTGGTATATAACATGATCCTGGCGGCCTCAAAGTGAAAAAGTTCGAAACTTGCTGTATAATATACTTCGTTCGACTTCCAGCACAGTAGGTGCTTTCGTCACTCGTTTGGACTGCCGTCCAAAGTGATTTCTTTGAAGTGCAATAAAAAAGATTTTGTGTTTTGTGTATTTAATTTTTTTTATCCTATATGTCAATTAATAGTAGATCCAAGTATTTTTATATTCGAAAATTTTACTTTTTTTTCTGAGATTTAGCTGAAAACATAATTTTTTTTCCGACCGGCCAAAAAATTGGAAAATAACGAAATTTAGTTTCCAATTTTTTTTTTTCATCATTTTCGAACATTATTGCTGAAAAAATCGCTGATGAAATCAGTTTTATTACAGTACTTGAGGATGAAATTGGTTTGGTACAAAAGTTTAAAAAAAAGTACCAAATTTGTTACATTTTCCAAATCTAGAAGTGGTAGCACTGCAAAGTCCTGAATGTCAAAGGACCGAATGTCGAAGGGCAAAATTACGAAAGGCCGAATGTATCGAAGGGCCGAATGTTTTGAAGGGCCGCATGTGTCGTAGGGCTTCCGCCCCTTAATCAATTATATTAGAAAACAAACAAAAATATCTCTATCAAAGTGGAAACCACCAACTTAGAACCTCAATTCTATGTATGTAGTGAGTATTATATATTTTATATAAATCTTAAATTTTTGATAGTTATCACTAAAACTGCCCTTACAAAAGTGGTACGCCTCGTTTCGTTCATTGATTAATTACGATTCACCTGACACCTCATGTAGTAAAACGAAAGCATATAAATTCCAGGCAACCCGCAATTATAATAAAGCATTTGCACAATTAAACAAGAAATCGGATCAATTAGAAAAAAAATGTCATCTTCCGCATTGATACCTTCGTACAGCATATAATTAAAAGCCAATTAATTAATTAGTCTCGGTAACAAGAAAAAATATTTTTCATTTGTACTAAAAAAACATGATTTTCATTCAAACTTCCGTGAAGAAAAATGCTTTCGAAAACAAGTTTATATTATAGAGTTTGTTTGCGCTCACACCGCATATTTTGAAAGCATTATCTCGACTTATCAAAATTCAATTCGTTCAAATCATTTATTTGCATGTAGTCTCACACTCTCAGCATAATCGTAAACACACAGTGAGGTAAACGAAAACGAAATAATTTGGAAATAAAACGATGAAAGTTTTATGTCTTCTTGATACGAGTACGAGTATTTTCAAATTGAGGAAAGCAAAAATCAGATTTGCGTTGGAATGTGGAAATCTGTCATTATTATTAATCATTAATACGCGATAGATAGATTTTTGCTGCCTGAATTTTTCTAAGATGAATGCACATAGAGGTAAAAAATATAGTAAATTTCTATTAATCAATTTTATAATCGCACGGTTTACACACACACACAAAGGTGTCTCATAAATTGAGATCGCTTTACACATAACGCATGGTTGTATAAGGGTTTTCCAAATTGCAACAGAATCGTAATGTGATTTTAAACAATTTATACAGTTTGGAAATATTTATAATTTTTTTATGTAGTTCGCGATAATATGACAGATGCAGGTAGGAATAATTCATATGTATATATTTTCACAGATTTACTGGTTTGTTTTTGCAATCGACATCATATTTCGAAAGTCGTTAATGTACAATTCGTTGTTTCAATGAAATATTTTTATAGCTTAGTTTAGAAATTCTGGTATTTCGATATTATATCAATTATTATTCCGTATTATTAGTTCTAAATACTTTTGATATGTAATATGTGGTAGACGCGATATATGTCTATATACATGTGAGGTTGACACAATGAACCTGAATCACAAATACCTTTAGATATATAATATATACGTAGAAATAAGATAGATAGCCGCTTGATTATAATGAGAAAAGAAAGTCGTTATAATAGAATAGAGGAAGGAAAACTCGTTTACAATTTCCTACTTTGAACCTAATTTATTTATATTATAAAAATTAAAAACGATAAATTATCCAGGGAGTGCAGGTTTTATGCCTAACACAAATCTTTGTAATGCATACACGAAATGACCATACAGCTGTTACATAACACAAATAATAATAATAATTCTTGGAACGAGTCGGACAGAAGTTCAATAACACCGGAAAAAATTATTTGTCGGCTAGGAAAGTACGAATGTATATAGCCTACAGTGGTATAAGTGGTATATAACATATTTAATTGATTTTCTGCAGATCGTAAATAAATTGCATAACATGTCGACACATCGTATATATACGACATGATATAATTTGAACGAAATGATTTTGAATAACATATATACAAATTAATTTTCACACTTTTCTATACTCGTTATATTACAAATTGTTTGAGTATGGATCACAAGCAACCGCATAACTCTATATAGATACCTGCTGTATACCTAATAATCATAATAATAACAGAAAATGGAAAATCTCATTAAATTATTTGATGTCATGAAATTAACATTTTTCTATTATCTTTTCTATCTTATTTTATATCGTCTCTCTTATCTTTCAAATTAGATTTTATAATTTTACGACCTGTATTAACAAATGAGAATTGCAAATATTTTACGACTTTGCAAACTTAGAATGGATAGACAGCAACATTTTATTAAGGAGATTTATACGAAATATTTAGGTCATGGAACTTTGAGAAATATTTTTTTTATGGGTTCACCTAGATTTCAAGAAATTTTTGCTTTTGATATAATTCATCAAACAAAAACTTGTTTGAAGGATACACAGACCGCCCCCTCCCCCGCCAACACCCATTTGCTAATAATTGAGATCCCGCAGAGAAATGCTTACAGAGCAACCAGCTAGTAATAGAGTTTCTGCTCGAGAAATCTATACTCGAGAATCTCGAGAAATTGTCATAATTTTACGCTCTCAACATCTCGAGAAAATTTATTTTGTATTTTTCGAGATTCTCATTTCTCGAGAAAATTTGGTCGAAATTTTCGAGAAATTGAGGAATGTTTGAAAGTATTGTATATGTACTTATTACATACAACAACATATAATTTTATTTTTTTTTATTTAACAAATTTATTTATTAATTTATACAATATTACAACTGATTTAGAGATTATCTAGTAATTTATTTATCTTAAATTAGTTTCTCGGATTAAGATGAGTAACCTATTTGTTACTTATTTTACAATACTCTCTTATTCTAAACCAAACTGCCCAGCTCAAGAGGTTTCTGCCTCCGGAGTCTCCTCACTCCATTAGCTGTGTAAAACATATGACGGATATCTACATTTTCGTGTAGAGATAAGCGCTGTACGTGTTTCCTTGCTTGGTTTTTTATTTCATCGGTGATGTATTCCATCTTCAAGTCTCTATGGAGGTTGTCGTTCCTATTGTACCATGATGGTTTCACAATCCCTCGTAGCACTTCATTTTGGAAGCATTGTATCATTTGTACATTGGACTACTTGGCACAACCCCAAAGTTGAGTACCATAGGTCCATTCTCGTTTTAGTATTTGCCTTTTTAGAAGAAATTTGTGGTGTATTGAGAGCTCAGACTTTCTTCCCATGAGCTGGTTCATTTTTCTATTTTTGATGTTTAACTATTCTTCTTTCTTCTTGATGTGTTCATTCAATCTTAGCTTAGCGTCGAGGGCCATGCCAAGGTATTTAGCTGTGTTTGCACATGGAATTTGGTTTGAGTTGAGAACCACGGGAATACAGTTTACATTATTCATTCAGCAAACAGTTGTCAAAGTGTAAACATCTAAAATACGTCTAAAATAATAAAATAATAAAAATTAAATAAAATAATTAAATTTGCCTAATTTTTGCTTTAATTTTTATATTAATAAAATCATTAAGTCATATTTAAAATATAGTTCACCAAAAGTATAAGGGATTTGTTAATGTATTCGTGCGTGATTCACATCTTCATAGCAAAGTACAACATCGTCAACCATTTTATTGTTTAATTTCGCGCCTTTGTAAAACAATGACCGTAACCTGCCGCTCGTGTGGGGCCAATATCACAAAAAAGGACGACTTTCTGGTATTAAATGTAGCGGTCCTTGTGAAAATTTCTACCATGTTAAGTGCGCTTGTATCTCACAGGAATTGTTAAGTGATATTAATAATCGAACTGTCAATTGGTTATGTGAAAGCTGTCGTCTACAATCCAGTCAATCTGTGATTGACAACGAAATCTCGGACTCTGAATGTGATGTGAACGTGAGTCTAGCCGATATTAGTATTCAATTAAAACGAATGGAAAAGAAACTATCTGCTCTGGACAAAGTTAAAGACGCAGTACATACTCTCCAAGCTGCGAACGATGCTCTCACTTCGAAACTTAAACATCTAGAAGACCACTTTAGTATCCACTCTGCAAAATTACATCAAATGGAGGCTGATTATGACAAACCAGCTCAAATGCTAAACGCTTCAAGCATTATAATCAGTGGCTTGCCGATGGAACATGTTGACATTAGTGGAATGATTTTCAACACAATTAGTAAAGTCGAAAATTCCATTCAATCGGATGATATTTTATCGATCGAACCCATTCGTAGAAACGTTAGCAAAACCACACTGAATAAAACCAACAATTATGTAACTCGTCACAACTTCTTTATTGTAAAACTAAAATCCATCGATCTACAACAAAAAGTTTTAACGTAAATGCGGTAAATTAAAACACTTTACACTAAAGATCTGGATATCATCTTGCCACAAAACCACCGGGAGCATCAAATCCATATAATGCACCGCCTTTCAAAATTCCAATCACAGCTGTATCATGAGGCTAAAAACATAAAACTGTCATCAAACTTTAAATATTTATGGTGCAAAGCCGGACAAATTTACCTAAAGAAATCGGCTGATTCTGACGTCTATCGTATTCACTCCATGAACGATATTTTTCGTATCCAGAACATCATACACTAGCAATTGGATAAAGCGGTTGCTGCTTCGGTATCTAGAATTAAATAATGTAACGTTAAGTAGTTTTTTTATCTTACCTTTATTAGCTCATATTTGTTTTTTATATATTTTTTCCATATTCCAGCTGAACTCTTTATACATTTTGTTGTCAAAAATAATATTTGTTTATATTAATCAGTCAGCTGTTTTGATTCCGGTAATTATTTTTTTTATGATGGTAGTGTTTGTTATGATTTGGATGATGTTTAAACACTGTTTGAGTTATTTTTTAGTGATTTACTCAAAAAACTTAAAACTTATTTTTTTAACATTTTCAAATTTATTTATAATTAGTCGGAATATTTTGAAATTTACTTGGAATAGGTTATTCGTTGTTGTGATTTATCTGGCTGTATTGAAAATGTTGTACTTTGCTCTCACTCTTCAAAATTTGTTTTTCGGTATTTGTTGTATGTACATTGAATTGTTAGTCTTATATTATGTGTAGTGTAATTCACCAAAACATTCAAAGTTTGAGAGCAAACTTCGACATTTTCAATGCTTATTTATCTAGTTTAAAAGTGCAACCACTATTAATATTTGTTTCGGAAATCTGGATTTACTCACACGAATCTTCATATTACAGACTGCCAAATTATAATTTCATTGCTTGCTGTAATGATGATTATAGATCTGGTGGTGTTGGTCTGTTTATCAATCAAAATTTAACTGTATCTTCTTTTCATTGTTACAACTGGACCACAGCTGATGTTTTAATTTTAAATGTTACCTTGGGGCGTCATGATTGGACCTTTATCTGCATTTATAGATTTTGTAATAAACCGGTAAACTCGTTTTGTGTCGATATTGAGGAGTTACTTCTATCAATTAATAATAATAACATAGTTATTCTGGGAGACATCAACATAAATTTACTTAATATCAATGAATGCTATAGTTATCTTACCATGTTAGCCTCCCACGGGTTTCTAAGTCTTTTAAATGAAGCTACTAGACATTCATCTTGTCTTGATCATGTGTTCATCAAATCAACAAATTCGTTTATTTTTACTGTGGAAAACACACCGATTCATCTATCCGACCACAACTTAATAAAGCTAAACAATTTTGCATCTCAGATCCCTGTGCTTCAAAATAGTGTAGCTACTAATTTTTCGAGAGTTGACTATAGCCGTCTGAATGCTCGACTACAATCTGAAAGTTGGGCGACTGTTTACGGTGAGAATAACTGCAATATCGCTTTTGATAGGTTCTTATTTATTCTGAAATCGCACATTTGTGAATCTAAGGTCGAATCTTATGCCCCTACATTAAAAAAACTGAAACCGTGGATGAATTCTTATCTCCTTTTGAAGGTTCATAAATTAAAAAAATTCTCTACAAAATTACGCCATAATCCCACTAATGCACGTTTGGAAAAATTTGTCAAGAAACTCTCCAAGGAAGTAAATGCTAGAAATAAATTTGTCAAAAATTCATTTTACAAGAAGAAATTTGAGTATGTTAAAAATAGTTCTAAACTCACATGGAAGGCTATTGATGAAGTTTTGGGAACAAATAAAGACAAAAACTGAATCACCAAGATTTACAAATACCAATCTGATGTTCTTATTTCAAATTATCAATCTATAAGTAATGAATTCAATACTTATTTCCTCAACGTTCCATCGGAGATAACAAATAATTTGAACAACACTAACTTTTCGCCTAATTCTCCAGGCTATAGCAGATATGTTTTAGGCTCGACCACTTCACCTAGTATGTCTTGTGTGTTTGATTCGATTAGCGCCAGAGAGATTATAAAAGAGATTAGTAGTTTGAAAAATAAACACTCTTGTGGAATTGACGGAATCGACAACCTAATCTTAAAAAATTGCATAAGGTATCTAGTAGATGTTTTAGCTTACCTCTTCAATTTCAGCCTAGAAAGTGGTGTATTTCCAGATGTTTTCAAATCAGCCCTTGTAATTCCAATTCATAAGAAAGGTGATGTGCTATTACTAAATAATTATCGACCTATTTCGTTGCTAAGTTCCTTCTCCAAACTATTTGAGAAAATAATAAAACGTAGATTGCTCGGTTATCTGGAGAAAATCAATTTTTTTAGCCGTAGTCAATTTGGTTTCTTAGCAGGAAGATCCTCTGAAGAAGCACTACTACATCACCTCAGTTATGTTTACTCGGCTTTTAACAATTCGCAAAAAATCCGCTTCGTTATTTTTAGACATTGCAAAAGCGTTTGACACGGTAGATCACGATGTTCTTGCAAACAAATTATTAAATATAGGTATCAGAGGTAAAGTTTTTGACTGGTTTGTTAGTTATTTCAACAATCGTAGCCAAATTGTTAAAATAAATTGTTAAAATAAATGATAAATTTAGTGAACCTGGTTACTTAAATTGCGGCGTTCCGCAGGGATCAGTATTAGGACCTATATTCTATTCTTAATCTACATAAATTCTATATTCGACATCGATCTTCTGGGGCACACCACTGCATTTGCGGACGATTTAGCATTAAGTTACACTTCAGCAAACCCTTCGGAATTACAGAACCTAGTTTGCACAGACTTAGTGAATCTTGGTAATTGGTTTTACTACCATCGCCTGGCTCTTAGTAATAAATCCAGAGTAATGTTTTTTGGTCAGGCCGCATCTCCCAATTTTAAGGTTTTGTATCATGTTCCATTTTGCTCTGGACACTCATGTTCATCGCAGTGCTTTGAAATTTCCCTCGTAAATGAGTTTAAGTACTTAGGAGTTACCATCGATTCGCAGTTGAAATGGAATTCTCATCTCACCATTGTCAGAAAAAATATTATTACTGCGACTTATAAATTCTACCATCTGAAGCAATTATGCCCACCGTCAACACTGCGAGTTCTATATCATGCACTAGTTGAATCTATTATTATGTATGGTATATCAAGCTGGGGTGGGATTTATTTTTCCAATATAAAGGACCTATACATTTCACAAAAACGGATTATTAAATTGATTTATTGTCGGCCTTTAACAACTCCAACAATTCCCTTATTTCGAGATTTGAAATTATTACCTTTAAGATATCTCTATGTTTATAAGGTATTAAAGATGTTTTTTGTTCGGAGTTCCAGTTTCCATAGTCGTATTCATCACACGTATACTTTAAGGAATCCGAACAACTTTGGTTTACGTTGTAATAATGAAAGGTTCAGAAGGTCTTACTTTTATATGGGATTGTATTGGTTTCACAAATTACCAATAGAGTTGAAATTCATTCCGATTGGCTGCAAGCACTATTTTGATAAAATGATTCGACATTGGCTGATTAATATAGACAACATTGAAACCTACTTCTAATTTTTCTTTTTTGTATTGTATTCACTAAATATGAGCTGGAATTTTAATTTTATTGTATGTATTATTTATTTATTCTTTTATGATAGTTTTTAATTTATTATTTTTATTTGTACACTTTTGGCAACCTAAATTTCATGATTTTTTTCTTTCTTGCTCCCCCATAGGTTCTAAAAACCTATTAGGAGCTCTAACTTTATTAGAAGTAGTTTATGATAGTAGTTTATATTAGAAATAGTTTATGATTTGTATTAATGTATGTAACCTGTTTTTCTATAAATAAAGAGAATAATAATAATAATAATAATAATAATAATAATAATAATAATAATAATAATAATAATAATAATAATAATAATAATAATAATAATAATTTTGATTTGTAAAGTTGACGTGTACTGATTTGGCTTCATTTAATGAGGTACGAGTCCAAGTTGCTCACAGTGTTAACTGCATTTTGGAGTTTGCTTCTTGCTTCCGAAATATCTTTTCCAACTGCTAGAATAGCTGTATCGTCTGCAAATGTTGCTACTGTAGTACCTTCAATATTCGGTAAGTCTCTCGTATAAAGAATACACAGATAGGCCAAGTACGCTACCTTGTAGTATACCTGCTGATATTCTTTTTATTTCAGAGTACTCATTTTCAAATTTGACTATAAAGTGTTTATCAGCTATGTAGGATTTAAGAATCTCATAAAATTGCTTAGGCAGGTCTCGATGCAGTTAAAATTCAAGCACTTGATGCCAAACCTTGTCGATAAAAAAATTTATTAGTTTGTTTATTACAATAAAGGAATTTATTATTTACAAGACGACAAACAACTTCGAGAAGGTAAAGCTTATTCAATGCGCGACAAAAGCCAAAACTTTTTAAGAATTAAGGAACAAGTTTAAACGAAGATTATATTATTTAATTTATGTATTGTAAATAAATTATTTTTTAGGAGTTGCAAAAAATGACTAAATATGAAAGCGACAAGGTGTGGAATTATTTCAAAAAAACAGAGAAAACTAGAGAAAAAGCCATATGTAGTCTCTGTGCAAAGATTCTTGCTTGCAAAGCGTCGGCAACCAGTGGCCTCTTTCGCCATCTCATCAGCTTACATAATATGATTATGGAGCGGAAACATGCAAATGATTCTTTCACAAGTGGATCGGCAAGGCATGGAAGTAAAGCAGTTAAACAAATTGATTGTTATTTCAAGAATCCCAAACAAGACCACAATTTTGAACGAATTATATTGAAACTCGCAGCATTCGATAGAATTTCAATAAACGCTACTTGTAAAAGTTCGTTTATTAGATATAGTTTCGAAATGCAAGGTTTTATGTTAACGAAAAATCCCTCAGATATAATGAACTTAATTTATAAATTCTATGACAGTGTCAAAAGCGAGGTAATTGCGAAGATTATTAATATAAAGGCGGAAAACTCAAGTGGAGAAACCAAAAATCTAGGTTTGATGCGCATCGAAGGCTCTTGTCCTGCTGAAAAAGCCATTGAAATGGTATCGAATAAAATTCAGACATTTGAGTTAATATACGAATCTGACATTGTTTCCACAACAAGTGACGGAGCCAGCACTATGCTAAAATACGCAAAATTATCTCCAGCTCATCAGCAATTAAGCAACAATCAAGCGATACACTTAGCTGTCTGTGCCATTTTCTATGAGAAAAAGGAAAGTTCTATAAGTATACATATAGCAGCGAGATCTGCGGAAGTTACTTAAACAGTGACTCTAACACTGACTCAGATTCAGATGATAGTAGCGGGTTTTTTTGCTGAAACAACCACTGAAATAAATTCAAACATGAGTATACATGAAACAATCTTAAAAACAAAAAAATTGTTAAGTTGTTTAAAAATTCGCCTGTTCGGAATAATATTCTACAATTAAATATAAAAGAAATGGAAGGCGAATGTGGCGAGCTGAAATTACTATTACATTGTAAGACATGGTGGAATACCATTGAAATCATGATAGATCCAGTGATTTAAACCTCAGCAACTTATGGAGTCCGGACCTTGACATAGTTGCTTCTTCTGTAAAGCGCGCTTTACAACCAGTTAAAAAATCAATAGAAGCTCTAAGCCGCCAAGATGCTTTATTGTTCACGCCGCACTGCAGAAGGCATTCTAAAATCTTCGGGCCAATAATTCAAAAATAAGCACTGATCTGTAAAATTAAATAAAAAATCAAATCGCTAAACGTAGGGACAAACAAATTATTTCATTATTTAAACTTTTACAAAATTATATAGTAAAATCCGAAGAAGATGATTTTTTTTCTAGCTGTTTTAAAATAGAAATAATTAAAACCGCAAAAACAATCTCCAGGCGATTATCTAAAGCCTTTGATAGTGATAAGAATGCTATGGATGGATCTCTAACAGCAACAACAGTATCAATATTAGAACCAGAAGTAGAAGAGAAGATGTGTAATTCTGTTGATGGGGAACTGGAAAACTCCATACACGATAGCTTAAAAGTGCAACCAGTGACCGACGACGACTTGCGAAAGTTGACCAAGGAATTCAATATATACGAAGAGACTGGCAGAATTACCAGTAATCTTGCGATGCTCAAAACGAGAGGAACTTCTCTATTTCGGAAAATTTTGTAGTAAGCGCAGAGGATGATTGAACGATAGATCGCTAGACTGCCTATCGTTTATAAAACAGTATTTTTTAAACTGCAAAAATTAAAATTTAAAAATTTGAATTGAATTATTATTTAATATTTTGCTTTTTATGTGATATATAATTTAATGAAAATGTTTAATTATATTATATATTTTTTGATTAGTGATGATGAATGACTGATTTTTTGTAATATGCATCATATTTTATTGAATTTAATTTATCTTGTTGAACTAAAATGAAATAAATTAATATTAGATAGCTATATGTGTAAGTACACAAAAATGGAATTTTTAAGAAAGGTTTTTACGTATGTTAAATTTGATATTTTTGATAATAAATTTTGAATTTGATAATTTACTAGAATTCTTGAGTCCTCGAGAGTAAAAATTTGAGACGAATTCGAGATTCTCAGATCTCGTGAACTGGAAAACCTTGGGAAAACAGAAACTCTAGCTAGTAATGATTGCAACCAACAAGACTCAAAAGGCCATGAGTAAAACACCCTCTTATTGAAGGTAGTGGTAAAAGGCTCAAATTTCTGGGCGTACTCCGCCATGTCGAGATGGAGAGGCTAACTAAATTTTAAAATTATAAAAGAAAACAACGATCAAGATTGTGTCAACCGTAGCAAAATTAAGCTAATGTTAGCCAGAGCCCGAATTGTTTGGTGGATTTGGGAAAATTAATTTTTGGTGGATTCCCTAAACACCCACTATCTACTTCAAGCCCCCAAAACCCATGTCACCCGCACCATCCTACACCGCACCACCCATATCATCACACTTTAACACCCACACCCTATACGCACTGTCATAGACACACCACCCACACAAACCCTCATCCACCAAATCCCAAATTACCACACCAAACCCAAAACACCTCATCCCACCCCTGCACCTCCCATTCCACCACTCCTACTACCACCCCCATAACCACACCATCCACATAAACCCACATTCACACGACATATATTTCTATTCATTTAAACATTTTTTTAAAATTTATTTAACCCGAATAGCGATAATTTGTGTAGATACTATTAGTCCACCGTAGAGATGAAGCTACCAAGCAGCGTACAAATCCAGACAAGCCACGATGCCATCTAATATGTGGAAGCTATTCTAAGTTTATATCCTTCTGACATGTTATAGAAATAATTTGTTTTTAACTTTGTTTATTGGGTTTGGGAATATGTCTTGGCTCTGTTTTTGTTAAAATAAAACACATTTGCTTGTTTAGAAAATGAAAGAATTATTTATTGAAAGTATTTATTATCTGCAGCTACAGCTTTCTTCTACAGCTTACTATGTTTAATAGTTTTTAAATTATAGCTATTTTAATATGGGTTTAAATTATAGCTATTAGGGTTAAATAAATAAATTTTCCCGTAAATAAAAAACAGTTATTTCCACCTGATATGAACTTGGGCCAGCTTCTACATATTAGCTAATATTGTGGCCCATCTGGCTATATGTGCCGCTTGGTAGCTTTATCTCCAGCTATTGTGGTTAACAATTTAATGGCATGGACCCATAGTATCTACACACATTATCGCTATTTGGGTTAAATAAATTTAAAAAAATGTTTACCAGCAATTTTTTTACATTATGTAATATTATTTTTCTATATATGTACTTTGTTTTTCTCGTGAACAAATGGAATTTCAGGATGGTGCCATATTTTTTAAAAAAGTATTTACACTTTTTCGGTACACTTATCCAAGAAATCCACCAAAAAAATCGGGCTCGGGCTAACTTCATCGACTTGCAAAATTACTAATGGACTGCTGTGCCGACATTGAGGCACGAAGAGTTCAGACGAAGAGATTATCGTGGGCTCACATCCTGCGCCGCCTCGGTATGCAACTTCACCAAGTGGTAAACCCTCGGAAAATTAATTAAAAAGCCTCGAAAAATTAATTTGGTTTTACGATAGAATGGATTGAACTTAAACCGCTCGGAAGCCTCCACCACAACAGGCATCTATACCACAGCAACATCATCGATCACAATAACTTCGATTGGCACGACCTTGGACTTGATTTTCTGCTCAGTAATCGTTAACGCGAATTCGTAACAGATTTTAGATTCATAAACAACCGGATCTGCCTACTCAGATAGTACACACGTCGGTTCAACATATCATTTGTGAACGCGCATGCCCCAATGAAGGTGAAATCAAAATATTTTTTTTTTGTTTTGTTTTTTTTTTAAATTTTTATTATTGCTTTGATAGTTAATACGCTAGGGTCCTTATGTATATTTTTGTTTTTTATGAACCAGGTTGCTCCTGTAATCATTCTGAGAATTTTTGACTCAAATCGGTTTAATCATTGTGTTATACGCAGGAGAAGTTTGTATTCATATGACAATGGTTGAATATGTCCCATCAACAAGTGTATTATATCCACTTTTAATTTAAAGGTCTCATTTGATTGAGGGATTTGTATTCCGTTCATTGTGGCAGGTGGACACGTAAGCTTATTTAATGTGAATTTTACGTGAATCAATTTCTCTTCATGGTTCTTTATCTTCCAATTCTCATATAGAGGTACTTTTTCGGTAGGGATTTTTTAAAATGATAACTTTTAAAATGATTCTGGAACAAAAGTGTATCTCTCCTTATAAAATTTTTATATATATTCTTGGTCAAAAGTATTCAACACCCGTGATATCTTACAATTTTTTTAGGAGTATCAATTTGAAATAAGTTGAAACAACTTTTAGGCTCACATTACTATTTATTTATATAAAATTAATATTTTGTGGGTCCACCCTTTGCTTTAATTATACGGCAGAAATTCTTTTGGGTATAGAGAGCTTACAATTTTTTTACATTCTGCAGGACGTATGGCGTTCTATTCTTGGTGCATGCAGCTTTTTAGGTCTTCTTTGCTATTTATTGTGTAGCGCCTGACTCTGCGTTTTAATAAATTCCATAAATGTTCTATGAGGTTCAGGTCCGGGGACTGGGCAGGCCACTCCAGAACCTCAATGCCATTTTCTCGAAACCATGCCATTGTGCGGGCAGATTTATGACATGGCGCGTTATACTGCTAGAATTTACCACTATCCATGTTTGTATCACCATCAAGTTTTAAAACTGAGGGCAGCAACTCAGATTCTAAGACGTTTATGAATATCGAAGAGTTCATGTGGCCCTCACACACGAACATTTTGCGTACTCCAGAATTAGTCGTCTTTGTACATATTCAAAACCATGTTAATGCATAAATTATTTAGAAAGATAAATATGATTTTCATGCAATAATTCTAAGGGTTTTACGTCTGGATATTTTAAGAGCTCTTGCTGAATATCTTCGGATTGTAATCCCACAATAAACTTATCCGCTAAAACGTCATGTAGGAAGGTACCAAATTCGCAAGATTTAGCTAATTACTTCAGCTATACAGTAAATTCGGATATTGATTCCCCTTGTTCTTATTTCGACCTAGAGAATTTGAACCGCTCGGCTCTTTTGTTAACCTTGGGTTTAAAATGCTGCTTGAATATGTTGACGATTTCTGCCACACTAAGTACAATTGGTGTTTTGATGTAGCTATTGGCTTTTAAAAATTTTATAAGCTTCACCATCCACAACAGTGATGACAAGTGGCACTTTTTTCATCTTGTAGACGCATCTACACTCACAATTAACGACATTCGTGGATTTATATGATTGTTGTATTATTTATTAAACATGCGTATAATCCTTTAAATCCTCGTCGCCCATATTATATCTTTATTTTACACTTAACCACTTGAGTGATTTGCCCGAGCATGACTCGGGCGCGTAGTTCGATTGTTTTTGAATTGCACGAGTCTTTCTCGGGCAAAGCATATAATTCTTCTGTACGTGTGCATGTCACTGAACTTCTCCAAAACGGCTGAACCGATTTTAATGAAATTTTGTGTGTGCATTTCAATGGGTTTCTCGATGGCTTAGATTCGTAATAGGAAATGGTAGGTGGCACTGCCAGGAAATGTCTACCAATTTTTTTTTTTTTGTTTTTTGACGAAATAATTTTTTTTTATTTTTTAAATAATATTTGTTAAAACATATAACTCCAAAATTTCATAGATATCCGAAATGCTTCATTTATAAATATTTATTTTATTTAGATTCATATTATAATCCAAAAACAAACCCGACAGGCTGACACAGTTAAAGCAAATTTATAACAATGTTGAGCAACAATCTTTCATAATTGCACCTTATACAAAACATAAAGTAAATTATCTTGCGGTTTTAAATATTCACATTCCATCAAAGCATATTATCCATATCAATTTTTCTAGATTGCTAATCAGCAACTTTAATCTAATGCGCTAACCACAAACAAATTCTAAACTATGTGCAGATCAAGAAAATTTCTCCACACGTCATCTCTAATTGTTTAATACAACCAACGAGTTTACCGGAAAAGATTTCACATTTTTTATATACCTAGATTCGATTTCAGCGTACATATCATAAATTATTAAAGTTGCATCTTATGCTGTTCACAGTGTTCCGCGTCTAAGATAATATATTTTTAAATTGCCTAATCATCGGCATCGCTGTATCTTGTATACCATTGTACAGTCATTCTTCGCGCATACGAATTAAGTTATTATATATCGGAACAGTCATTCGTGCAACTGAAATTATCTTGTTTACTTCTCCTGTATTTATAAAAAAAGCAAAAGTTTGACAGTTCAATTATGTCAATTATGGGTACGTATATGTTTATAAACCCCTTCTAGAAACATAAACTGTGTGTGCAAATCATATACGGTACGCGCGTCTTTCACTATTAAGTATATTTATAAACTTCATATACACAAAAATCTTAAAAACAATTTCCGTTATCCAATTAAAAATTATAAAATTTTGTTGTGTATGAAAGAAAACTGTAGTATACGAAGAAGATAAATTCCATCTTGCATACACAACAATACACTGTATAAAGCTTTCACTTTAATCTCATCTGAAAATGCGAGAGTGTCTTTCATCTTTCTTAGTGACGTTGCGCTGCGCCGCTTTTGCAATATACTTTAAAATCCATTAATCAATATACAGGTGAACAATTTAACATTTATTTTTTTTATCTTAAAACATAAATTATAACAAACATTTATCAAGATTTTTATCTTAAACAAAATCAAACTATATAAAATGCAAGCGCAAGTGTGCAGAAGCTGCAACAACGTACAACAACAACAACAACAAATATTACATTAAATTACATAGAATTACAAAATTGATTTATGAACTTTTAAATTAACAACGATCGATTATTCACAATTAAATGTGTTAATTAGTCGTTTTTCAATGGGTTGCGTATCCGTTCACATTCGTATATGTGGCATCGATTTTCTCGGATGACCCGGAATATTTCGCTGAGACCACTGTGCCGGGCTTGAGGCTCTGGTGTCCTGTAATGAAAACAATATGGCAAATTAGTAAATTTATTCGTTAAAAAATTAGCAAAATTGTAAGATTAAAAATAGTCTAAATTGTTTTTGCGCCGATATGGATGTTGACAAATAATTCATTAAGTTAATGCAGGTAAACGCAATTATAATTTATTCGCTGCCTGGGTGGAGGGTGCGGGGTGATGTATATGAATTTAACTTAAATGGCAGCCCAAAAAAACGCAGTGGCAACACGAAAACTATAAGTTCTGTCACGTATGAACTGTCAGCCCAAAAAATCGTATGTCACGACATTTTAATGTAAACCGAAAAACCTAAAATATTTTTACTTCTAAAAATTCAATATTTAACTACCAAGAATGGCCTATACTCGGCCGATTTACGAATAATCATAATATTTAATGGAAGTTGAGATTTTCGGTGTTGGTCATCGGTCTCATTATGATTTTTTGACAGATCTTCCATTAAATATTATGATTGTTCGTAAAGCGGCCGAATATAGGTCATTCTTGGTATGAGGACCCCATCCCATCTCAGCCTCCTGAAACTTCTTACTTGTACAGACTAGAACTAGGTCTGTTTAAAAATCATAATGAGACCGATGACCAACACCGAAAATCTCAACTTCCATTAAATATTATGGTTGTTCGTAAAGCGGCTGTTCAAAATAGATGACGGTATTGCCAGCGGCAAAAATATTAATGTTTTGGGCCAGAATTTTGGGCCAACTTCACAAACGTGGAGACGGGCGGGGAGTTCTCTTGCAGTTTGCCGGTATCAGTAAACAATAATGCGGTCAAATAGCCCCACTCGTTATAAAACCTTTTAAACTAATAAATATAACACAACCTACTCGAGGTGACCCTTTCTAGCAGAATAAAATGAATTTCGAGGAGAAACCATTGATTAAACAGTATTCAAACCAAAGTGAGAAAATGCACCGAGTAAAGAACAGAGGTAAGCAGTCATGAACCAAAATGTTCCGAAAATCCCTCTGTAAACTACTCAAATAACATAACTAGAATCTCCAAGACCATATTCTGGTGAAAATTTAAATTTATCCTTCTTTTTAAATAAATATTGAAAAAATTGAGGATTTTCAAACCTTTTTTATTATCAGTTGACCATATTATTGGGCCTGCGATTGATAAACTAAGTGACTAAGTTTAAGTAGAACCTTGATTATCAGATTAGTAACTTTCATCACCTTCACCTGCCGATTTTATAGTACTCACTTAAAAGTCACCCTGTATATCTAGGGTTTCGGAAACGGCTCGAACGATTTTCATGAAAATTGCTAAAAGAAAGTTATCGAGTCTCTAAAACTGATTGCGATGGGCCTTACATTCCGAAAGGTTCGTTTCAGGGTCCTCCGGTGTGGCCGGAAAGAAGTAGAAATTGGTTTTGGGGGGTCCATCCCCGTTTTTTATTAGTATTTTTTTTTAGTTAACACGATTTTATTAAAAATTGGTAAAGAGGAGTATTATTTTCTAAGAATACATTACGATTGGTCCAGAGTACGGGAAAAATCGTTCAGACGATCAAACGGTGGGTCCGGGTTCCTTTCTTTAATATTTTTCGACTCGCACGATTAATATTAAAATTCTAATTGAAAATTGATGAGGGAACGACTTCAAATGCCTGAAACCGATTGAGATGGGAGCTAATTTCTGGAAAATCCGTTCAGAAGAGCGCTGGTGGGGGGTTCGGACCCTCTAGTGAAAGCCGGATTGTGTTAAGTCCTGTCATACGATTTTGACAAAAATTGGTGAGGGTGGGTTTTTAGTTGCCAGAAATCGATTGCGATTGATCCAGGTATCGGGAGAATTCATTCAGAGAGTTCATATTATTAAAGTTGGTTATGAAGGGTATTCGAATGCCAAGTGTCGATAGTGATGCGTGCCATTCGAGAAAATTCGTTCAGAGTGTTGTTTGTTGGACCCCGCGACACTTCCTTTATATTTTCGGCTTGCACGATTTTTATAAAAATTGCTAGAGGAGCGTTTTTGATTACCAGGGGCTCTATTCTTGAGCTATTGCAAAAATTGTTGGTACCGAGTTAGTGTCAAAGTATAAAGAAAATCTTAAAATGGTCTTGAAATTGGGTTCTGAAAATTTTCGCAACGGAACGTTACTTAAATTTTTGTAATGGTTTTTTAGTTCCTTATTTCATTTTCGTAATAAAATTAAATATTTAGATTTTTTTTAATATTTATTCGCAGTTTGATGGCCCAAATTATTTATTTAGAGACGAATGGACATTTTTTTACCTAGGTAGTAAAAAAAAGTGATTTCATTTTTTTCCTTTCTTTTATTTATTACTATGGATTATCTGGAAAATTTGGATTTATTTTTTAGAATTACCCCGGTTTTATTTTTTTTTTAATTTATTTTTTCCTTTACATTTTATTTACTAAAACAAAAGAAAATTTGATTTATACCCGCCTCTATCCTTAATAATATGGAATACATATCTACTTTTCTCTGCTGTTTACTATACTAGTTTATATTTGGGAAATCCATAGTTTTTATTTAAGAACAAATCAGCTGTGCACAAAAATTTTAATATTTTGACATTTCAAACAAGATTCGCTAACCACAATAATTTATATTATAAAATCAAATATTAAAAATTTACAATTTATTAATAAAAAATATTTAAAATTTAAAAATATTACGCACAAAAATACACAACGCTTAAGGCTTTCAATTGGAATGGCATTTTTAATCACCTCATTACGAATGTCAATCTTTTTTATTCCCCTCTTTCTTATTTTCATAATGGTTTCAAGAATACCAATTAATGATTTCTCCTTTACGATTACCATATAGTTCGAGAATAGAACCCCAGATACCGATTTTGTTGGGTTATTTTTGAAAAAAATCATTTCGGCGGTCATCCATTGGCAGAAACCTGAGACATCAGGTGTTTTAACATTTTATTTGGCTTGAACAATTTTGAAAAAATTTAGCAGGACAAGGGTTTCGAATGCAAGGAAACGATTACATGGAGTTCTGATTTCTGGATAATTCATTTAGGATTCCCCGGATAGGCCGTCATCGTGCACTGCACCATGTTGTGTGTTGTTGCGCCATGTTGCGTCATGTTGACTGACGTTGCTCGTTGTTCATGTTGAATGACGTTGCATCATGTCGCAGATGTTGCACGATATTGCACCATGTTGCTTGATATTTAATCTTGTTGAGAGATGTTGCGACATGGCTTGTGGTCTTCTTTTAAGAGGTTTACGAATTTAAAGAAATGATTACAAGGAGTTTTGACTTCTGGATAATTTATTTAAGAGTCGAGAGGCCGTTATGCTACGCCATGTTGCGTTATGTTTATTCATGTTGCATTACGTAGCATAATGATACGCCATGTTGAATGATGTCGCACCACGTTGCGTGTTGACAATGTTTCGTTGCATAATGTTTGTTGCAACAATTTTTTCTGAAACATCCTTATTTTGTTGAGAAGAATATCATTGGCTCCCGAATCGCAGACAACTAATTGAAGAAAGTACGAAGTGTTCACCAATCGTTGTTTTGTATACTTTGCTTATTTTTAGTTAATGTGCTTGTATCAATCACAATTTTATGTGTTTCATTTTTAATCAGGTTGTATTTAACTTCTCTTTATATCAAGGATTATATTTGGCTTTCCAGTCTCGAGCATCTCGCAGTAAGACGTTTGGTAATAAATGTGAATTCTGAACCGAGCAATGCGCGAATATGGTAAATATTGCCTTGCGCATCAGTGGTTGAAAGTGCAACTGTCAGTAGTATTGACTCCTTATTTATATACGTTGTTTTCTTTGTTGTGAATGAGATTGAAGTGGAACTACCTGACTGAGACTCTTCAGTCTTTGTTTGTTGCACATGTGCTGGTTACAATTTTTTTAGTCTTCTTGGTGTGTGAAGGCTCCTCGTTTATATCGTGTAGAATAATGGGATGCTTAGTTTTGTATTTGTAGCCCGCATTCGTCGATGGACAGCTTGTTAATTAGTGATCATCTTTTAAGCAATTAGTGCAAAGCTTACGTTTATTGACAAAATCTTTTTGGGTTTTAATGCTGCATCTCTGAAATTGGAAACATCTATGTAGCGGATGTGGCTTATTGCAGTAAGAACATTGTTTTCTGTTAATGGCAACATGTGTTCGTTTGGATCAAGATCTTGTTTGTTTGGTATTTATTGGACATCACATCTGCGTTGAAGAAAATCCATGTAACGCCAATTGTTCCTTTGTGTCGTCATATAACTTGTTCAATATGTTATACAGTAGGTGACTTCAAACCCCATAGGAGTTTATCTGACGTTTCTATTAACGTTCGCAACGATTTGAGGAGAAGATTAAATTGTTTTGGGCTAAAGTTTACTTTACGTATACATCGAGCAAATCAGATAAGGAGTATACATTTTGAAAATTTTAAATTGCAGAATTGTTTACTATCAGTTAAATTTTTCTGGAAAATTACTCCATTTTTCGGGAAAATTTTCACATAAAAAAAATAAAAAATTGTGTATAATTGTATTCAAAATACGTACAAATTTGTAAATTTTATAAAAATATTTATATTAGGATTGTATCTTAACAGTTTTTTGACAGTACACATAATTTATCCGGAAAAATTTTAAAAAATTTTCAGAAAACTTCGAAATTTTTCCATTTTTTTTACTTAGTTTAAAATTATAAATAAAAATAAAAATCAAAGTTAATTAAGTAATAAGTGTGTTTCGCCAAGTGCCTACGGCAAATAGCGTAAAAAGAATTACAAATAAAATTTGACACTTGAAAAATTGTATAAGTTCTGGAAAAGCGGGGGTTTGGGGGCCCCCATCCTCTAAGGTATACAACGAATTAAAATTACTTTAAAAAAGTGTTATATGTATTTACAAAAGTTGAATTTTTTAACATTTGTGGCACTCTCAGAAGAAGTGATAAGAGCCAAAAAAAACTCTTTGATCTGTGTCTGCAAGGTTGACGAAGCAATTATAACAAAAATAAGAAAAAATGTTGAAAAATTGAAAAAGTGAAAAATTTTCCGGATTATCAAAAAATTTTCCGGAAAAATTTCCTTCCTAAAAACTGATAGTAAACAATCATGCATTTAAAAATTTTAAAAATTTATACTCCCTACCTGATTTTCTTGATTGTTTTGTTACGGTTTTCTCAATTTCCCAGGCTTCCTTGTAGCAACAACAAACAAAAATGGTTAATCATTCCAGCCGCATCACCTATGAGAAGTCTTTTAAACAGCTGGAATTTATGTATTCTTGAATGTAAGAGTATGTAATAATATTTTAATTGTAACCCCTGTGATTGGGGGTATGCCTAGAATTCCCTCATAGACCTTTTCGTAAGAAGCGACTAATTTTCCTTTTTATTCTTTTAAAAAGAACGAAGGGCGGTTGAATTACTTTAAAACACGTTACTTTGCTTATCCATAATAAATTTTGATTAAGTTTTTGGATTATATTTTAACGAGGATTTTTAATTTGTTAATTTTAAAGTATCTCGTCTGCAATTGGTGGTGCCCACAGCGCTGTCAAGGTGTAGCACAAAATGATAATAGCTTCAAAATTTACGTAAAAAGTGAATGTAAACTAAATTTGATTTTACTTAAATGAAGAAATATGACATTTTTACCATAATAGAGTTTTTTGATGGATGCCTTCTAGTGAAGGTTACTCAGTGTTGAAGCGGACGTTTAGTGGTGATCTTGAGTGATACTGAAGTTCATTAATTTGGGTGATATTGACGAATTTTAGTTTATTTTTAATTGGAACCTAAACTTTTACGAGTGCTTTTTGATTAAGCGGTTGAAAATAAATAAATGGGAGGATGTATCACAGATGTGTAAGCAAGGGGTGATGGTCTCTTTATCGTAAACAATTTATCGTGTTTCAATTTAACGTGAACATTTAATCGTAGAACAGTTTATCGTGGACACAATTTACCGTGGACACAATTTATCGTGGGACAATTTATCGTAGAACAGTTTTTCGTGGACAATTTATCGTAGAAAGGTTTTATGCGTGGTATCAAAAAATTAGTGGGGTTCTTTAATGATTTTTGAATAAAGTTCTGGAATATTGCCATGTGGGACGGAACTCGGTAGTTTCTTAACCGATTATGATGGGATTGGGTATGTTGGATGGAAATGAGATTATTGAATGATTTTTGGAAGAAGTTCTGGAATATGGCCATGTGGGACGGAACTCGGTAGTTTCATAACCGATTATGATGGGATTGGGTATATGTTGGATGGAAATGGGATTATTGAATGATTTTTGGAAGAAGTTCTGGAATATTGCCATGTGGGACGGAACTCGGTAGTTGCTTAACTGATTATGATGGGATTTGGTATGTTGGATGGAAATGGGATTATTGAATGATTTTGGGAAGAAGTTCTGGAATATGGCCATGTGGGACGAAACTCGGCAGTTTCTTAACCGAATATGATGGGATTGGGTATATGTTGGATGGAAATGGGATTATTGAATGATTTTTTGAAGAAGTTCTGGAATATGGCCATGTGGGACGGAACTCGGTAGTTTCTTAACCGATTATGAGGGGATTGGGTATGTTGGATGGAAATGGGATTATTGAATGAAATTTGGAAGAAGTTCTGGAATATGGCCATGTGGGACGGAACTCAGTAGTTTCTTTACCGATTAAAGATCCCGGCTCCTACGCCCTCCGAAATTAAAATCTAAAGATCCCCGCAGGGCTACGGGGAGGAGCGTAGGTGTCATTAATAGATTCTATATAATCCGCTCCTACGTGCGGCACGCAGAGCGACATGTTTGAAGATCCCGTCTCCTACGCACCCCGAAATTAAAATCTAAAGAGCCCCGCAGGGCTACGGGAAGGAGCGTAGGTGTCATTAATAGATTCTATATAATCTGCTCCTACGTGCGGCACGCAGTGCGACTCCCACTCTCAATTTAATATATTCATAAAAAAATATTAAATTTCATTTATTTTGAGATTCAATATTTTTTTATTAAATTTTTTCTAGCACGCCTTAACGTATTTTTTTATAATTCTAGTTCGGTTTTATTCCAATAGATGGCGGTTGGTCCAAAATGCTAAGCAAAGTCACATTTTTAGTTATAAACCATTCCGCTCTTGGTCAAAGTGGCGCTACCGTCGCTCAGACTGTCAAAAAAATTTGACTGCGATACTAAAGCTGTTCCAAACTGTTATACGATAAATTGTTCACGATAAACTGTAATACGATAAATTGCTCACGATAAATTGTTCTACGATAAATTGTTCCACGATAAATTGATTCCACGATAAATTGTTTCCACGATAAATTGTTCTACGATAAATTGTTCTACGATAAATTGCTCACGATAAATTGCTCACGATAAACTGACAGTAAATCGTAAGCAAGAGTATCTATGCGTTAAAGCAAAAGCATTTTTCTCTAAGTTCAAACACTGTTTTGTTGTAACGAGAAGTAGAAATGAGTAAAATCATGGAGTAGTAGTGGGTGCGTTTTTCCTTGAGTGCTCGGCTCAATCTCATCAATTGTATTTGGTAGAGAGCCCCAGTAATGGCTTCGTTCATATTTAACAACTCATAATACACGACACCACACTGATCCTACCAAGCATGGCCAAGTGGTTCTCGTGATTTCTTCTTTTTGTGTTATCGTAGTGAAGCCATTTTTCATCTCCAGCGACTATGCGATGCAAAAGAACACTTTCAATTATGCCTGGCATCTCTCAGGTTCATTTCATATGGAACCCAATGTCCTTCAATGATTCAAAATCCTAATGATTTTAAACGATGTGAAATTGCTTGTTGAGTCACTTTTAATACAAGTGCAAGTTGTTTTTACATTTGGCACGAAACCTCATCCAATTAATAATGCTTCCGATTCCACGTCTTAGTACTCTTTCGGCCTTCCGCGCTTTGTATTTGACATCAAATACTTGAATACTTTCACTTAAGCCAGAATCACCATATGCTTCTACAAAAGATTTCTTCAAATTAAAGAAGTAGATCAACCGTCTCAAAACTTGACATTTTGAGAGAGAAAAATTATACGATGCTGACGTTTTACAGATGATCAGTTGATCAAATGGTGTTGACCGGGTAGTTTACTGATGGCACCATCCTTTGTCAAACTACGTTTTTTTTTTGTATACCCAATAAATATTTTTAAAATTTTCAGTATCATAAGCATATCTTTAATTTGATTTGATTTCAGTAGCTCGAAAATTAAAAAATTTAGAAAATAATTTCAGGAAACCTCTAGATGCATGTGAAATAATAATATATTTTTTTCTTAGGTCCTGATTTATGGAATCAATTGTTGAAGATCCGAATCCTCGTAAACCATTAAACCTACTAAAACTGAATTCTTCCTTCTAGTAGAATAAAATTGTGTTGTCTCGTGCAGTATGATCCCTAGGTGTCTGCAACCGTTTCGTCATAAAAAAAAGAAAATCGATTTCAAATCCTTCCTTCTTGTAATGTGTAAAAAAGGCTGTAAAATAGCAAATAAATGCTTCCTCCGCCACAGCGGTCATTTCGAATACTAAATGCCTCAATTAAGTGGCATTCTTAAAGTCATTTTGTTGATATGTGACATGAACATGTTTTGTACCAACGGAACAATTTGCCACCAGTACCAAAACGGTGAATTTCCGAAATAAATTGCTGTTAACAAAATTTTTCTTTTGTTCAAAACCTTTTAAACCTTATGTCACATAACTAGGAGGATTTATCAAGTAAAACGCTCACAATAAGAGTGTTGCTTCGTCCAAAACCTTTCAAACTATATATACCCCATGATTGCATCACCCAAATTAGTATGGCATTCTTCAATGGCTTTTCAATTATATGCAATACGCATATATTCTATAATAATTAATTACCAGTGCCGAAACGGTGAATTTGTGAACTAAAGCACTGATTACTGAATACTACTAAATGATATGCCAGATGACTATACCATAATCATAAAAACAGTAATTGATTAATTTTGGATACTAAGGTGCTCCAGTAAACTATATGGCACTTTTTAAGAACTTTTTCACTAAAGATATGAAAGTTAAAATTGTTATGATACTGGGTAGTTTTTTGGAGTGATTTGCTTTAACAGGTACCGATCCCCTTGAAGTAGAGATCCTACAAGCTGTTCAATTCTACGAATTAAAAATAAAAATGAAATGGCGAAAAAGCCGGATCTCACTAGCCATTCTTCAGATATCATCGGTTCAGATATTCAGATATCTAGACGGATGGGATGGTGTCGAATTTTAATTCACACATTTACAAATTTGGGACTTTAACCGAATTACATATGCACTTTAAAGTTAAAATAATTTTAAAAAAATACTCACTCATTGGCTATCTTCCAAAGCATTTTATTCAGCACATCGGCATTGTTTGCCGCACCTAACACCGCCATCTCACAAAACACTCGATCCTCACAAATTGTGTTCTGCTCCACCGAACCATGCCGCGTATTATCACCTAGTATCTGCAAAAAATCCATCAATGGATTTGTCATCTTTCGACTTTCGTCACGTGATCCGTCATCACCATCCAATGAACGTTGAAACGCTGGCTTAAACACAGATGGAAGAAAACTCGGCCTTGGTGGTCTAAAAATATAAATATCCGTACACAAAAAATGTTTTTAAAACAAACAACATGAAAAACGCACGCGATTAATTAAATGAATTAATTAGTTATCAAAATGTATCTTAACGATAATCAATCAAGATTATATTATCGACGTGCGAGTACGAGAGAGAGATGAAATTGTGCCGCGCAGATTTTATTTATTTTTTTTTTTTTTTGGTTTTGATTAATTATCGCTTTTGGATAAATTGTGTCGTCGTTGTTGTTGTCGTGTTTTTGGATACTGTTTACGTCTTATCGGAATTTAATTTCACGATAAACAACACCCAACATTTTTAACAAATTACTTGTTATATACGTCACACCGTACAACACATACATATATATAAATGTAAAGACAAGTCGAGCAGAGATAAGAAAGTTTGGGAAAAAAATCAAAATTTTGTCAACACCAAACGCAATTAAGGTACACAAAACGAACGAAAGTCGATCAAAATTGTTGCATACCTAATTTGCATATCTACACATTATTGCTACGAGTATAAAGTGTTAAATTAATTATATTGCCATGTACATAAGATGAATATAGAGTAGCAGAGAAAGAGAGAGAGAGACGGAAGAAAGTATTAAGAAATAATTATTAAAACAGTTTGCTGCCGTACTGTCTTACAAAAACTTCAATTAGATTACGTACACTAAATACGAGCTTCGTCTACGAGTGTGGATGGGAGAAGGAGAAGAAACAAGAAAATTGATTTTAAGTGTAAATATTTATAAGAAAATCTAACATCTGTTAATAACTACCATTACAGTCGTGTTATAAGTATTTGCCAGAGAGAAAGTATGCAAAAACCATTTAGAAAAAAAATATCGTAAATTAAAAAAAAAACGCAAATTGTTTAAGAAATGCTGTAAGCGCTAAGCTCGTCTTTTCTAATGTTGTTTATTAACGTCTTTTAGATGAAAGTGTTTATGAATCCCACTAACATCTATACTTCAAACGCAATTAAGTTGTGTGCTTTAAGGGTTTAATATTATAGTTTTAAATTTTAAGTTTTCCGAATTAGATAATTTATTTGTATTAATTTAGACATAAAGATATTACAAGAATAATCAACAAGGAGAAGAAGAAAAATTACATTTGCTGAATAAATCAAATACTTGAGAGTTTTCGGTCATTGATTATAGTCGGTTGCATTTTATAGTCCGTATAATGATATTATTCTGTTTTTTTGCAGTGCTGTATAGTCTATATTCCGTGAGGCGATGATATAGTATGGAGCAGCACCTACCTTATAGCACCATCAGCATATACATAAAATTAGAAATCGTTGAAAAAGTACACTGTTAAATTTGTTATTTTTGCAATTGGATTTTATTTTCAAAAGAAATTTATAAAATTGGACACGATTCTAAATGTTGTGCCGTTGAATCTAAAATATCTACAGATTCTAGTTGACATTTTTGGGAAGGTCAAGCAAAGTCCAATATCGGCTGAACAGTTCAACGAACTTGTAACAAAGGTCGCGAATACTGACGATCTATTTGCCCAACGCATGCTGAAAATATGTTTTTCAAAAAAATTTTGTTTTTTTTTTTAGTAAATTTTGCGCCTTCAAAAAATGAACAGCAAATTTTTGTGTTGTTTTACTGTGCAATTGCAAAAATAAACAAAAAATTTACCAAAAAATATAATTTGAAATTCAAATTTTCTAGGTAAAATTGATTGAGTAGCCAAGATTTTGGCTATTTCAAATAATCATGGCTCAGAATCTCAACGCTATACCACAATCCGACCAAGCAGAGATCTTCATGTGATACACATAAATTCAATTTTGTATGATCCTGAGACATACAGGCTCAATTAAATTTTAATGATTTTAAGAACTCCCAACGAGTTGCAAAACCGTGGCCCTTATCTTAAATTATCCGCAGTTACGACTCAGTTTATGAATTACTTTCAAGAGATGAAGAATCGGACATGATTGAACCTCTCTTGAAAAATCTAAACAAAACCCCTGTAATTTTCAATCGTGTTTTGAAATAATTTCAGAATAATTATGTAATAGTTGTTTAGTAAGATTATTTGAAATAAGTTCTTAATTTTAAAATGTTTAATGTCAAGGTGACCATTCGTACGCGTTTAGCGCGTGCAGTACGCGTTTCGGTTGGGCTGTACGCGTTCAAATTTCGTAGCTGTTTTGTACAAGTATTTTTAATAATTGTACGCGTTTATAGCGTTTTCAGCTAAATTAAACTTTTTACTACAGAACGCACCCAAAGGTAATGAAAAAATAGCAAATGCGAGAAAAATAGGGGAAACACCATAAACTAAACATTAATTTTCGTTTTATTTTACACATTGAAATTTTTAAATAGTTTTGCTTTTGTCTTGAATCGTAACACATCGTTAATAGATAAAAGACGTTAAGGAGGAGTTTCATATAATAAAATACATATTTTCAACACTTTTGTAAGTACGTATTGTAAATTAGTGTTGGTTTATAGTGATACAGTAAACAGATTATTAATTAGAATTTCTTAATTAAAATTTGTAAAATTTAAATAAGTTTTTATTCCCCGAATTATGGATTCTAAAAAACGAAGAGTTAATACTTTTAGTGAAAATCTAAAAAAACAATATCCGTTTATTATTAAAATGAAAGAAGAAGATGTCAAATTTATAATTTGTAATGCACAATTTGATATTAGATCAAGAGAACGATCAGCAATTGAAGATCATTGCAAAGCGGTGATGATCTTCATCCAAAATTACCGCCTTTGCGAAACATACCAAATTTGATCATGATGTGCGGATATCAGCTATTGAGGAAGGAATTTTTGCGTTTCATACAAGCCATCGTAATTATAGCTTCCGAAGTATGGATTGCACTTCAAAGTTAATAAAAAAAATTTCATAGTACTCGATTCAGTTGTGCCCGTACAAAATGTGAAGCAATTGTAGTGTCAGTTTTTAAGAAGTCTACTGAAAACATTTTAAAAGAAAAATTATCAAAAGCGCGGTTTGTTTCAATACTCTGTGTTGCTTCAAACCATAACGAAACCAAAATGTACCCGATTTTAGTAAGATATTTTGATATTGATGAAGGCATTAGCACAAAAATATTACAAATGCGGTTCATCAAGGGATAAACATCCGATATATTATCAGAATACGTGGTAGCTTCAATTATTGAAGCAAATATTGGAAAGAAATTGTTGGCACTATTGGCGGATAACACCAATACGAATTTTTGCCGGGCTCAAATGACGAGGTGTTAATAATCTACATAAAAAATTAATGGACAAACTAGGGAAGAATATTATAGGTATCAGGTGCAATGCACATATTCTTTCAAATGCAATAAAATAGCAACAAGCAATTTATGTATAAATGTTGAAATCATAATATCACAAATTTATTTATTTTTTAAGCGATTTACTGTCAGAGTAACAGAATTAGAAAATTTTTGTCAAGACGCTAATATAGAATCCAAAAAGATGTTTTGATATTCTAAAGTAAGATGGCTATCTCTATAATGTCATCAATTGAGAGAATAATTCAAATGTTTGAACTTCTTAAGTCGTACTTTCTCAGTATCGATAAATGTCCAAAAATCTTAAAGGAGTTTGGGAAAATGATATGGCTGAATTAATCTTATATTTCGTGCTTAGCCAAGCTACGTTACTGTACAAAAATAGAAAAGGATAATGTGTCTGCCGCTCAAGTATCCATAACACTCAATGAGCTCAGACAAAAATCCGATCGCGACAAGAGCAAAGTTTCCTTCCCATAATAGTTATGAATAAATTAAAAATTGCAGAAGAACGCAAACCCACAAATTAGAAATAAATTTATGAAGGAAGTAAAAATATTTTATGACTGCTGTATTGACTACATCGATGAGTGGACTGAACATTTTAATAATCTTATCATTTTCCACTGGACTATCCTCGATAACGTAATTAATTGGGATGATGTGGTGGAGACCATAAAATTTTTAAACGATAGTTTTAAAAAAGATATTAATGACAACGAGTTATTTGAAGAAATTAAATTAAAAATATATTGTACAGAAGAAATAAGGCGCAAATGGAACCAAGAAGAAATAGATCCTGGCAATCGTTGGGTGCAAGTATTCGCCCATTTTAAACAAAACCATATAGAATAAAAAAAACTTGAATTTATTGGTTGAAGTGGCTTTACCTGGAACTAATGCTTGTGTGGAAAGAGTTTTTTCATTAATAAATGGCTTCTGGGCCGAAGATAAATGTAGAATGTAAATGAGTACCGTTTTAACGGTAAAATATAATTTAAGAGATTATACTCGTAATTGCTCATCGTTTGCAGAATTATTGGAAAAAGAAGAAACACTATTAAAAGAAATACATTCGGTCGAGAAATATAGTACTAGCACAAACAAAAGATTCAATCAGACCCGAAAACCAATAGAAAATTTATGTGTAAATAAAATTCTCGAAGTCGTTACAAATGGCAAGGCATTTGTTCATACGTTGACCTATGTTGTATTCGGTCTACACATGTGGGACCCACTTAGACCGAAATCACCACTTCTAAACCGATTATACCAATAGTTACACGTTTCATAAGACACAACGACGGCACCGAGAACACTACAAATTGATTCGTATAGAAAGCATTGCCGAATGCGCTGTTTATCAGTTGCGTTTGTAAACTCTGCTATTCTGAGAGGTTATGTAACTCACGTAGGCTTGTCGTTCGTTGTTCCAAAACCTTGCGTCCGATCCTGTAAAAACTACAAAATACCGTGAAAATATTTCTATTTTAAATATAATCTTAAGCTCGAAGAAAAATCTGTAGAAATAAGGTCATACATGTAATAAATAAAGGGTGGCTAAATAAATTTGTTTCCATGATTTAAAGTTACAACTTAAAAATTGAGTTACACTTCTGATGAGGATTTTAAAGCTATGCTCGTTACCTGTATTGAAATGTATATTTTTGAAATTTTCAAATAAGTGATCATTTGGGGCGGCATATCCTTTCCATGATAAGGAGTGGTTGGTATCTGAAAAATTGCATATAACCTTCAAAATATTCGCAATTTGAACTGGAAAACTGTGAGTTGGCAACCCCGTACTGAAAAAATGGAGAAACAACAGAAAGGCAATATTGTCTACGAATATTCTACATACTATTCTACATACGAATTATCGACATTACGCGTAGATGCACAACACAATCGACGACGAGTTGACAATTGCTTTTGGCGTTGACAATGTAGAAAATTGGCGTAGAATATGTCGAGAATGTTGATATTTGGTAGATAATCGTAGAATATTGGTTTGTAGGGGTTTTATAAAAATTGTAACTAGGGTCAAATGAATAGGGAGTATATGTTCATGGGGTTTAGGTTAATAGGGCAATAAAGAAATACATATGTAAAGAAACAGAAATAAAGATTAGTGTAAAATACGCTATTGACGGAAAAGTATTGTTTTATTTTCTGGCTTATAAATTCAGATTTGGGGTAATTTTCAAAATACTGTAGTGTAAAGTAATCCGTAATTATTTACATCGAGAGATTTTTTGACAGTAAATAATGCTAAATTATTTAATAAATTATTTAATAAATATTGTACTAATCCTAAACGGTTTTCATTCGCAGAAATAGATGCTCTCAAAAAAATATTGTTAGATTTGCAAAAGAAAGGAATTATTAGACCTAGCGATTCCCCATATTGCTCAGCAATAGTGATGGTGAAGAAGAAAAATAGTGATGAATATCGCCTTTGTGTTGATTATCGATGATTAAATCGATTAACCATACGGGATAACTTCCCGCTACCAATAATAGAAGATTTATTAGTGAAACTGTCAAATAAGAAATATTTTAGTTGTCTAGATTTGCGAAATGATTTTCATCGGGAGATTATTTATTTTATTTTTTATTTATTTTTATTTTTCTCAACCAAAAATCATACATCAAAAGTTAACAATAAAAATGTAACAAAACAGACAGGCTAAGAAATTAGGTTAATCTATGTCAAAGACAGTAGCGATTAACCTATTACAGTCATCAAAAACAAATTAATTGTAATGTGGGGATATAAAATAATTCAATCATATCATTATAACTATTAAGTAAAAAATTAACAAAAATTAAAAAAGTACAAATTTAATTTAATATAAAAGCATTAAAAATTGAAAACATTCATATGCAATAAAAACTTATTTAGCAAACATAAATTCAACATCTCTATTGGTCAGCAACCAAACCTTCACATGTCTAATAAACTTATTGGTAGATATCATCAATCGTAAGTACAACGGCAAACGATTAAAAAATGTAGGCGCAGATACTAGATAAAACTTACGAAATAATTCTGTAGCAAATCTAGGGATTGTAAATAAGCTTCGGTAGTTGCTGCGCACATTATAACAAGCTATTAATCTCAACAACCGTTGTCCACTTCTTGAATAAAATAATTTTAAAACTCTAAAAATGTAAAGGTGTTTAACTGGTAATATCTTGCATTCCAAAAAAATAGGCCAAGTATGATCTCGTCGACTCTTAAAAAACATGACACGTAAAATATACTTTTGTAAAATGAAAAGAGGTCCCAAGGTATTCATATAACTCCCTCCCCAACATGGTAAACCATAGCTCAAGCGGGATTCAACGCAGACATAATAAAAAATTTTCAATATTTGAGATGGACAAAATTTGCGTAATAAATAAATAGCTCTCAGAGCACAATTAAGTTGTTCCTTAATCTTCTGACAATGAATTTTCCAATTTAAATTAGTGTCAAGATTTAATCCTAAGTATTTATATGAATTCACTGTTTCAATTTTATTGCACGTGACACCACAATTACTTAAATCACAATTATCTATATGATAGAAAATCAATGGAATATAACTCCGATATGGATCACCAAGCAATTTAAAAAACATAACCTTACTTTTTTCACTTAGTAGCATGGAGTGGGCATCAAACCACAAACGTAAGACTTTCATGTCAGAATTAATCTTGCTTGTAACTGCATCTGAACTCAAATCACTATAACTTAGAGCTACATCATCAGCAAATGCAGTTATTTTACCATTTAAGTTTAACAAGAACAGGGAATTAATATAAATTAAAAATAACAGAGGTCCCAAAACACAGCCCTGGGGTACTCCATATTCAATTCTGTGAGGAACACTGTAACAGTTACCCACTTTAACCATAAAGTTCCTGTTGCTTAAGTAAGAACTGAACCATCTCAGCGAAACACCTCGAACACCAATCGACTGAAGTTTAAGCAATAGAAGTTTATGATCAACCATATCAAAAGCTCTTTTAATATCAATAAATACTGCAGCCACACATTTCTTATTATTTAGATTAATGTGAATGTCACTTAAAAAATGTGTTAACAATGATTCAGTGTTTTTCCCAGCTGTAAACCCGTGTTGATTATCATTTAATACTTTATGTTTTTTAAAAATGACTCCACTCGGGATTTCATTGCTTTCTCCATAATTTTTAAAATTGTAGGCTGAAGAGCAATTGGACGGTAACTATCCATGATGTCTTTTTTTCCTTTCTTAAATACTGGAACAACAATTGCTGTTTTTAAAGAATCAGGAATAACACCAAAACTAAAACATTGATTAATAAAATTCACTAAAATGGGGGTAACGCAGTTAGCAGTAAGTTTAATCATATTAGAATTGAACCCTAAAACATCATAACTACTACTACATTTTAAATTATTAATAATTGAAACAACTTCAAAATCCACCACAGGATGAATAAAAAAACTTTCCTTGACATAATCAAAAACACAACAGTTAAAAGAAGAAGATGACTTAAGAGATGCTCTTAAATTATGAATAATGCGTGAGAAATATTTACCAAACCCATCAGCAATAGTTTTCGAGCCAGACAGAATTACCGAATCAATAGATATTACTTCAACAATCCTGTGACAAGATCTATTCCCTAAAATGTCATTAACCAGAGACCAAGTCCTTTTACTATCACCATTACAGCTATTAAATTTAAAGCTATAGTAACTGTGCTTATTAGAAACAACATTGTCATTAACTTTTCTGCAAAGTTTAACATAATATTTACGGAGTTTAACGTTTTCTGGATGTTTCTTACATTTTCTTCCAATTTTTTTCTTTTTACTCATTAAACATAATAAATTATCAGAAATCCATGGCTTAAGCTTAACCTTAGAACTGTGTTTAGTAACATTAATACAACAGGATTCAGCTATACGACTAAAAATTGAACTAAAATTAGTTAGAATTAATTCAGGATCGTTAATGAAAACCCACGGTGAAAAGTCATATTCAGAGATATTAGCTATAAACTTTATTTTATCAAATTTTTTCCAAATTAAAGATTTATTTGAAGGCAATTTAGAACAAAGCGCAATGTCAATTTTAAGTAAATGGTGATCCAAAATATGAAAGTTATGCAGAGAAGCATTGCAATTGGTTAAGTTACTAACTCGAGCAAAACAGTGATCAATACAAGTTGCAGTGCTACTAGTAATTCTAGTAGGTGAATTAATTAATGATTGAAATCCAAATGAAGACAGCATAAATAAATATTCATCACTCTGTGGAGGTAAATCCAAAATATCAATATTCATATCACCCACAATAATAATATTTTGATTATTAAACCTAGATAAAAATTCCGTAAAATCAGAAACGAAATTGGTAACTGAAATGAATTGCAACCTATAAACACAAACAAAAATATATGTTATGTTATTTAATGTCACCGATAATTTAATTATATCAGCCGAATTCAATCAAATATACAAGTTTTGTAACTGCATTGGGACAGTTCGTATATGACAGACTGCCTTTTGGGTTAAAAATTTACCAAGTGCTTTCCAAAAATAAATTACTAGAATTTTTTTAAAAACTGGTAGATGATGATAAGATTATTATATATATTGATGATTTATTGATAGCAACAGTAACCATCCAAGAACATTTTGATATATTGATTCAATTTTTTCACATATTGTCGCTAAATTTATTGGAATTAAATTTAGAGAAGTGTATATTTTTGTATGAAAGTATGCTAAGTGCTTATACAATTTAGACGGTATAAAATCAAATTATTCAAATGTTAAGGCAATTATTGAATATCCGCCACCACAAATTTTAAAAGATTTAAATATATTTCTTGGAATGTGTTCGTATTTCCGAAAGTTTATTTTCGAGTTTGTTCATTTAGCGGGTCCGTTGCAAGAGTTATTAAAGGCAGGTGCAAAGTTTACGTTCGAAATATCACAGTTGCATTCTTTTGAAATTTTAAAACAGAAACTAATAGAGAGACCGCTGTTAGCCATTTTCAAACCTTCTGAACAAATTGAACTGCACCAAACGCAAGTTCTATTGGATTTAGTGCTGTATTGATGGCGCTAAACACAGATCAAAAATGGCACCCTGTGTTTTATTTTTCTCCTCGCACAAAACCATTGGAATCAAAATACCACTCACAAGAATTGGAAACTCTATAGCTATTGTTTATGCTCTCAGACGTTTCCGTCCATATTTACATGGTTGATGTTTTAAGATTTTAACTGATTGTAATGCTTTAACGCTTACACTTCAAAAGAAGATGCAAAATCCTAGTATTGCTCGATGGGTTCTAGAAATACAAGATTTTGATTACAAAGTGTAGCATAGAGAAGGTACAAAAATGAGGCATGTAAATGCTCTTAGCAGGGTTGAAATAATTTTTGTAATAAATGAGAATAGCTTCGAACAAAATTTAGCTATCCTACAAAGTTTAGATCCTATAAGTTGGAGGATCTTCGAATTGAAATGGAAAAACAAGAAAGAACACATTACGAATTAAGAGATGGGTTAATTTACAAGAAAATTGATAAAAAGGTTATTCGATTATATGCCCATGATCTAATGGGTCAATATGAGTGATATAAAAACTATTGTAGTTTTAAGACGAAACATTTGGTTTCCCGAACTAGCAAACAAGTCCGCACTTATATACAAAACTGCCCAAAGTCTATTGTGTATAATATTCCAAGTGGCAAAATAGAAGGATATTTGCATAATATTCCAAAGGGTGATAAACCTTTTCAAGTAGTACACGCTGACTATTACGAGCCACCTCGGTAGGGGCCACCTCGCTCATGGAAAACAATATATCAGTAATCATTGACGGTTTTACAAAATACGTTAAGGCAAATGCACAAGTGATATTGTTTCAAATTTATTTCAAAAATTATAGTCGACCACATAAATTTGTAACGGATCATGGTACAAGGTTTCGGAATTAATACAAATAGGTCGTGAGTTGAGGACCACGTTAGTCTGCATCAAAAGTGTTATCATTTCTCCCTAGGTCAGTAGAGCCTCCGACAATGTTTTTTTTGAGTGGCATTTACAACGTCGAATAATTCACAGTTGTTTGGTCGGTTTTACCCAAACGAAGTTTGATCCGTTGTCACTTATAATTTAAGAGACTTGATATACACTGCCGGAAGGCTGCACTGCAATGAATGAATCAATAAACAGAACGACATTAAGCATATGAATAGGTTTTAGAACTCTACGTTTTGATTTCTGAACGTTACTTTTTCCATAAACGACACCAGCCGATAAGAAAGACCCACAAAATTTCGGCTGCTTGAAACTCTGTTTTCTCTGCGGTGCGGTTCCAATCCAAGGCCGATTTTGGAATCACTCCACAAATATATGGCATTTATTCTATCAATTAGTAATACTTTTGGTAAGTGGCAGTTGTTCGTTCAGGGAAACTCTGTAAGTAAAAAAAATCTGACCTGGGACTGTATTCTTGAAATCGGTGGAAATTTCCCCAATTATTCGAACTTTTCGCTGGCTATTGAGAGTAAAAAGATTTAATTGATTTGATTTTTTTGGAATAAATTCCCATAATTTTTAAATCTAAAATTTATTCAAAAAAGAATAACATTTATTCAATATTAGAAAGTTAGATTCTATATGTGTGGTTGAAACTAAATCTAGACACATTTTAAATCATAATAGGATTGAAAAGCTAATATAATTTTCAATTAGGCATTATTTATATTTAAAGATTTTGCAATAAACGAGAAAACCAAAGAATAATTAATAAATATTGTTGTTTTTTTGTTAATATCTAATGATTATGACTAATTTTCGACATTGTCGACATTTTCGACATAGATTGAGGTAAAATGGCCTTTAACTCCTTTAAATTAAATTAAAGCTACAAGACTGTCTGATGTTTCACTAATAAGTGCGCATGGGTCATATCTTCACTGCATTTAATAAAAACACAGGCATTCCAGAGTGCTTTTGACATCCTCTGCTTTATTGACCGGCTCGATAATGTAATTATTTTTATAACTAACAAAACAGCTTCGAACGGCAATTAGATATTAAATACCTCATTTAATGATGTACACTACAGGCCAAAAGTATTTGGTCGACGAGTTTTTTTTCAATTAAAACAACGGACTTTCAATGCTATTTTCGGTTTTTTTATGGGGATTCAAAGATGGGTCCGAATTAAAACAAATATTGATGTCAAGAAATTTCCACAATAGAATTAAATCATTTCTCAATCGAAAGGGATGGACGATGATGGAAATGGAAACCCATTTTTATGCATGTCACTGATAAATTTGTATTGAATAGAACTAAGGCGTTGCTTAACAAAGTGTGGCGTAATTATTTTATTGGCTTTTTCGACAAACCACTAGTTCGAAAAGGAATGACGATTCTATAGAGTGAAGCATATGAAACGATGGTCCATGTAAATATGAAAATGTTCGTCGATATAAACAAATTTAGCTTAAAAGACGTTCTACAATTAAACAACGTCTGAGAATCACTGACCAAAAAATTCTTTATGTAAAAAAATATCAGATAAGTATTACAAAATTAAAACATTTGCTATTAAATTTGTTATCCACTGTGCATAATTCTAATCAAAATTAAGTAACCTGAACGTAAACCATGATCAAAAGGAGATCTAGAACAAATAGCAGGTTGTAAATTTAACTCGATACCTGTTTAAAATTGGTCACGGTCGAAATACAGCCACTGTGAAAAACATAAATTGTATGTATCCGGTGTAATCTTGACTGATCGTCAGATTTTTAACTATTTGTTTTACATAAAATTATTTTAGCAACAGTTATTGTGATATAAAATAAAAGCGATGGAAAGCAATTTCAAAACACATTAAAACCCTCGGTAATGATTTTATCAAATTTTTTATCCATAAAACGATTCAACTATGTATCAAGAAATGAGGTATGCGCACATCTCTATATAAACAATAAGCATACGCAATAAACGTCTATTATACATAAAAACGGGCAATTAAAATTTACGACCTTACGTCTATTGTAAAAATAACATAAAAATCATAAAACTTTCGTTTTCAACCTGAGAGATTTATTACATATATGCTGTAAAACCCTTGAATAGTTATGGAATACATATCTACTTACAGACCCGTGTCATTCGCATTTATGTAGACGACCTGCGGTGCTAGTGATGAAATGATTAGCCCAATTGGTATGGCGGCGGTTAAAAAGTGTAGCACTTTCTTCCAAGACGAGTTTCTGTAAACATATAAAGGTTTGTTGTTTAATTTGTATTTTACCTAGAGATGCTATGTACCAGTACGTACCCAGTATGTTTAATTGAATGATCAGCCGGCTTTCCTTTATGCATTAATGGAAATAATAAATCGGCTAGGCCAAAACTACCTTTTCCAAACGAATGAGATTCTGATTCCGTCTTATTCTGTTCTTTTTCTTCTTTTGCACTATCCAAACTCTCCCAGTGGCTTAATAGTGCTGTAATATTTTCACTATTATCGGCCGCCTCTTTCCCATTTGCTGCGGTAGTGCTTTCCCATCCATTACCACCCTTGAAATCGAAACTATATGGAAAATCTTGTTGAAGTATCGGATGCGTTTTTATATCGTGATAAATTTTTATTTGTTCGTAATACGATGGTGGCGACCCAATCGATGTCATAATTTTTGGTTCAACTCCGGCATTTTCATCGTCACTAACCCATTTCCATTTCCCGGTACCATTTTTAGTTTCGTGCGATATTGGTGACGGCTCGGTCGGATTTGTTACCGTATTCGGAACCCAAATAAATTTACCATCATCACCGCTCGTTTCTTGTATCGTATGGTATTCGGGTATTTCAGTCGACGAGGACGCAGTTGTTGGTATTTGCGTTGTCAACATAAGATGATAATGATGTTTATTATAAAAAAAGTTTCGACCATTATGTCGTGCTTCCGAATTTTGTGTTTGTTGATAGAATTTCGAGAGCTCATCAAATTTTGGATAGTCCTTGTTTAGATTATCGATGGACGGATATTTTGGAAAATCAACATATCGCGGAGTCTCCGTTTGACTAATCGGTATATTTTGATATGAATCGTACGATACCGGCCTCTGTGCGGCCCCATTTTGATTTGGGACCGAATAATCTGGTTCGTTGTACATATCAAACTGTGGACTTGGCACAAAATTTAACGTACTATGATGTGAATTACTCGGTGTCAAATTGTGACTTGATGAATCACTTTTCGTGCTGTTTGATCGATCACCGGTCGATTTTGGTGTGGTTTTACCAAAAAGCTGTCGTTTCTGATTGTGAGATATTTGATGGTAATTTGATCCGCTGAAAGTAAAATTAATTAACAAAACAAAAGAAAATAAATTAACACTTTTTGAATTAAATCAATATTTACAATTTTAAATGGCGGAGAAAGTATTTTGGATGCTTAATATATGTTCGCGATTAATTTTCACACATAAAAATTGGTGTTAATTACTACATTACATGAGATCAGCGAACGTGTGTGATTTATAGATCTATATACAAATACAGTTCACGACATGTTTTATGTTTACCTAAGCAGAATAAATATATTATTGATCTTGACATTTGCGATCGCAGAAACTATATCGCATTATTATACTGATCGAGTGAAAGGACAATATACATAAAGCCTAAGTTGATCGTGATTATCAAATTTATAAAAATCGGAACAATCATGGTCGACAGGGAGTCTAATAATCTTGATCAAATGAAATTAAATTTTAAACGTCTCAAATTGATCTTAAATTTCATGATCAAGTGTGATTTTAATTGCCGGCTTAAAATATATATATATCGATCACGAATTTATTGTAAAAATTATCGTTCACTATATTTTCACCAGATGTCGCATGTAATGAATTAAAGAGTTACATAACCTCAACATTATTATTAAAACAATAAATAGTTGTCAATAAAAAATTCATTTAGAAATCGAAGATCGCAATATTGGTATAAATTTTAATATTACGTCTATGCCATGCGTCATTTCGCAACTGTACATACAAAGACGACAAACGATTCAAAGAAAACCAAAATAAATAATTGAGAATCACATAAAACAAAAAGTATATAGATGCAAAAAAATTTTCATTTTCATTTTTACTTTCAATTTATTGTACGATTGTTATTAACTTTCATTTGTTTTCCTTATTATGTTGGTCATTTTAAGTTTGGTCATTTAGAGCGTGCCTCGGTCATCGTCGACGTCGCAAAACATGATTTACTTGCGTATATAGCAAAACAAAATAATTGATCGCCGCGTCTATTGGTGCTGGGTATTTGAACTACATTATAAAAAAAATATGTACTTACAATTTTTGTCCGTCTTCAATTGGATCATTATCACGTTCGCCATCATTATCTTCGGCATCAGGTGTCGTTGGTTTTGGATATTGTATCGGCATAGTATTATGGATGTTGGTTAAAAATGAATTTTTTGTCGTTTCGTGATGATGGTTCCGCTGCCGCTGTTGACTTTTATGATTGTATCTTGACGATGGAGATGACGACACAGCTGTTCCAGTTGTTTGCTCATTTATAGCACCACTTTCACTGTTATTACTTCTATTGTATGTACCATTATTACTGTTATTAATATTTGTACTATTATTATTATTACAATCGTTACTATTATTATTGTTCTTATTATTATTGTTGTTGTTATGGTTCGTTGTTGTTGGTATTATTTTGGTTGAGTTTTCGTTCACATTTTCGAATACTTGAATTCCTAACACAGATGAGATTGTAATGAGCAACAAGAATATGAGTAATTTTATTGCTATTGCTATTGCCATTGTCTGTAATTGAATTAAAAGTAAAAAAAAAATCGAATGAAATGAAAATTATTGTCCCTTGGTAATAAAAGTAATAAGTAATCTTATTTTGATGTTAAAAAAATGTTAAAAGGATTTCATTATATGAGTTTTGAACCTTACAATGAACTAGAAAATATAAAATGCGTAAATGCAGTTGCCGTATTACTAATTTTAATAAACCGTACCAAATCTATTGTTTAAGAGCACGGCAAAATCAGAGAATATATACGCGTGTAAATGAGTGCTTTCTGAAGAAATCCCGATTTTATTGCAGTTATCGTTTACGAGGAACGAGCGGTCGGTTTAGCTTACAATTAAACCTGGACCGCCAAAATTGTAACTTTTGATGTTAGTTATGATATCGGGATGGTTCTTTAGACCAGAATTTACCACAAATTAATTAAATTGAATTAGTTAGTTCAAGACCACCCCTATAACTTTCATATAAGGGTAAATTTCACACACTGGATAATTTTCAACAAAAATGTTAATTTAACTCACTTAAATAATTTATTACACAAGACTACCACCAGATTTTGGGTCAAACGTTACACTTGCCAAGCGCCAACAGTTGTTTGAAAAATCAGCAGTCGATGAGTCGTTCTGATATGCAATTCTCATTGTCGTGGTTAACAGCAACGTCTTAACATAGCGCCAAAACCTCGACAAATTCAGACATGTATTGAGTTTATCTGCAGCTGTCGATCTCGGAATGAAGGGTAGCGTTTCACGAAAATTGCCGGCCAGCAGAATCATCGCTTCACTCAAACATCTTCAGTCACTTCGCAAATCCTTCATCGTACGATTGAATGCTTCCAATGATCGTTTTTGTGCCATTGTGCGCTCGTCCCAGATGATGATTTTGCAGAGTTCTTGACAATTGAAAACACTGGCTTATCATTCGTGCGGATATTCATCGGCAACTTCAATGCATAATGCGCCGTCCGGCCCCCGTTCAGCAAGTGGCTTCAATTTCCGATGGTGCAACAGTTAGCGCTATTTGAGATCTTAAGCGAATTGTGACCAAAAGTTATGAAATTAGAAAGGTTTTGCCTGTTTCACCGGGAGCATTGAGGAAGAATATTCCGCCGTACATATTCTTTTGCCCTGCAAAAGACTGTTTGACCCATTGAATATCGAGCGTACACTTGCTCTCATTGATGTATGTGAAGCTGGCACGAAAAGCCAGCCCGAAAACACCTTTTCGATTTTGGTGCGTTTCTTTGCTAAATTAAATACTATCCCAAAATATTTATTGAAAATGCAAGAAAATCGAGAATTTTATGCCGAAATATTTTTGAAGTTGTATTAAATAAATAGTAATTAATATCGGTGAAAAGGAATATTTGCTCTAATTAGACTACACTTTGAGGTAAAGTATGTGACAACAAACCACCGTACCTGGTAAAGTATGTGACAAAAAAATTTAAATGAGTGCTGTTGTACAACAAAATGAGTATTCTTATTATTTAACTACAGAAGACACGAAACATGTAATCATCATATCCATACACTGTCTCGAGATTGCCCACAAAGATTTAAAATTTTTAAAATACTTAAGAAAAAGCAAATCGAGCAATTTTTCTTTATGGTTTCAATGTACCATTGGATTGATATGAAAAATCGATTAAATAATTAAATTATTTGTGGAAATCATAGAGATAACCCCATCGGAAAATTAAGTTTAAAAGTTAGATCCATCTATCACCTAAGTCATCCCTAAAGCTCATGATATGATTTTTCATATCAAACATGAAGAACATCAAAACCATAAGGACAATTTGCTTTTGATCAGGATCTTATAGTCGTGATTCCAATATAAGCTTTTGGCATGGCTTAAGTGATAGACTGACCTAACTTTTAAACTTAATTTCCCGATGGGGTTATCTCTAGGATTTTCACAAAAAATTAATTAATGTAATCGATTTTTCACATCAAACATGAAGATCATCGAAACCATAAGGATAAATTGGTTAAGATCAGGATCTTATAGTCGTGATTCCAATATGAGCTTTTGGCATGGCTTAGGTGACAGTTGGACCTTACTTTTAAAGTTAATTTCCCGATAGGGTTATCTCTAGGATTTCCACAAATAACTAAATAGTTTAGTCGGTTTTTCATATCAAACTTGAAGAACATCAAAACCATGAGAACAATTTGGCTAAGATCAGGATCTTACAGTCGTGATTCCAAGATGTACTTTTGGCATGGTTAAGGTGATAGATGGACCTAACTTTTAAACTTAATTTCCCGATGGGGTTATCTCTAGGATTTTCACAAATAATTAATAAATTCAACCGATTTTTCATATCAAACATGAAGAACATCAAAACCATGAGGACAAATTGCTTAAGATCAGGATCTTATAGTCATGATTACAAGATGAGCTTTTGGCATAGTTTAGGTGATAGATAGACTTAATTTTAAATTTAATTTCCCGATGGGGTATCTCTATGATTTCCACAAATAATTAATTAATTTAGTCGATTTTTCATATCAAACCACAGGCATATTGAAACCTTAAGGACAAATTGCTTGATTTGCTTTTTCTTAAGTATTTTAAAATTTTTAAATCTTTGTGGGCAATTTCGACACAGTGTATGGATATGATGATTACATGTTTCGTGTCTTCTGTAGTTAAATAATAAGAATACTCATTTTGTTGTACAACAGCACTCATTTAAATTTTTTTGTCACATACTTTACCAGGTACGGTGGTTTGTTGTCACATACTTTACCTCAAAGTGTAGTCTAATTAGAGCAAATATTCCTTTTCACCGATATTACTTACTATTTATCTAATACAACTTCAAAAATATTTCGGGATGAAATTCTCTTTTTTCTTGCATTTTCAATAAATATTTCGGGATAGTATTTAATTTAGCAAAGGAACACACCAAAATTCCAAAATCAAAAAAGTTTTCGGGCTGGTTTTTCGTGCCAGCTTCACATACATCTCTCATTGCAATATTCACGACTAAATACATCGTGCATTGAACGAATTGGTGCTGGCATGCCCAAATTCGACAAATAGCTGCTGCACATAAGTACGCACATGCCTTCGATTATGATAAAAACTTCGTCGTTCATTTCAAGCTCATAATTCGATGTTGCAGTGCGGACTAGATTCAAAATGTTGTCAGCTATCTCGTCCTTATAAATTTGTTCCACAATTCCAATCGGTTCGATGGATGACACTTCGTTATGATGTTCGCGAACAATGTACGAATTTGATTTGCCGCTGCAGAAACAGTGGCATCGGCGAATGATGAGTCTCAATGTGAGTCGCAACAGACACGTTGTTCCTTCTCCAAGTGCACCCACAAATGTTGAACAGTGAGGGCGTTGACGTTCGTGCATTACAAATGAAAAAATACGCCAAATCGCCTGATTGACAATGACAAACGGCCCTTTTTGAATTTTTTTAAATTTTAATATCAAAGCATAAAAATGTTTAAGTTTCACAATTTTCTGAAATTTTTCAAGCTTTGCATCAACTTTTCACGCTTTACAGTGTCGAAAATCAGTAAAACATGCAAAAAAATTCAAAATTTCATAGAAAAAAAATTCAACTTTCTTCTTGTTTTTCCGGAATTTTTCAAATTTTCCACTCAGATTTCGTAATTTTTCTCTTTTTAAAAACCATCTGGGTCGGATACGCGCAAAATCCCGTACAAAAACATCATTTTTCGATTTTCCAAATTTTCCGGCTTTTTCTGTAGATTTTCCAAAAAATTCCTTTCGTAAGAACCATCTCGTGGCAATTGCGAATGCCACAAAAAAAGAATGAGCGAAATCGTTTCAGCCACCGACCAAATGGCACAGTGGTTAAAGCTTTGGCATTTGGTTCAGGAGGTACCGGGCTTGAATCCCGATAGGGGCAGGATGCAAAAGTGAAATTTCATCACAGATTACGATCGATTACGAGCCGTTCTCGACTGAACCGCGCGCACATACATTGTTTACACCTTCTTATATATTTAGATAATTTTTGATCTTGGTGCTTTGATGGTTGATGCAAGAAGAATTTCTATTTTATTTTTTCACAATTATTTGACATATATGCTATATATAATGTAGACATTTTTGATTTTAATTTTGTACATACTACCACCAACGCCATCTATTGAAAATAATCCGAAGTGGCTATATAAATGAATGCTCGATCATTGTCGAAATACAATTTTCATTGGTTGTGTTAAGTGTATTTCCATACAAAATTCCTATACAAAACGCAATTTTCGATTTTTTTTTTATTTTCCGGTTTTCCTTTGGATTTTGGCAAATTTTCTTCGATTTTTCGAATTTTTCGAACTGCCAGATTTTCCTTTGGGTTTTTTCGAATTTTCTTTTTTCTAAACCGCCACTGTATTGAGAGGAACAAAGCAAAAAAAGAACGTCGTTTGCCAGACTAACGCACGAGTCGAGTTTTTGCGAGACTAACGCACGGCAATTGATTTATATATGGATAGGATAGAAAGATAGATAGATAGAAAATAGATAAAATATATAGATTGGATAAAAAATAAAATATTAATTTGCATGCAGCTTCTGTTTGGATTCGAATCCAATACCTCCCGGGCCAAGCGCCGAAGCTTTGACCACTGCACCAATCGTCACATGGCAAATGATCATACAAAATTTATAAAAAAAAAATATTCGATTTTTCCGGTTTTCCTTAGGGTTTTTTCCGAATTTTCTTTTTTATAAACCACCTCTGTATTGAGACGAAAAATGTAAAAAAAGAATCATCCAAATCGGTCGAGCGGTTCTCGAATTTTTGCGAGACTAACGCACGGAAGTTCATTTTTATATACAGCCTTGGCAAAAACTATTGAGCACCCTATAAATTTGGGGCGTAAACGATAAGTATGACAGAAAACAACCCCTTTTGTGTGTTAATTATTTTTTCAACAGCTAAAAAGGACTAAAAACAGTGACTCACACTGCAGGTGTGGCAATAAACCATCTGTGGCCCTATTCGGTCTTTCTCTGGGAATAGGGAATTGGGAAAAATATTTTCATAGCATTTTTGTCAAAATTATATTTTTTTGGCCTACTGAGGGAACAAGTTTGGTGTTAATATTTTCAAAACAAAGTTAAATGGGAAAATATTTTTCCCTATAAAATTTTTGTGGAACAAAAGTTTCCCAATTAACTTTGTTTTAAAAATTTTTGCACTAAACTTATTCCTTCAGTAGGCCAGAAAAATATAATTTTGACAAAAATGCTATGAAAATATTTTTCCCAATTCCCTATTCCCAGGGAAAGACCGAATAGGGCCACTGGTGCAATAAAATTTGTTATTTTTCCATTTTGTATTTATTCGTCAGTTCGCTACTTTTGCTCATTGTCATTGACATCCAGTGATCTAGTCCTCTTTTGGTGTTTTTTTTTTTGTTAAATTTAGTGATATTATTGCAATATGCCGACAGTAAAAGAGTTAAGTTTAGAACAACGTGTGCAGATACAGCTTCTGCATGAGCAAGGGAAATCACAAGTTGAGATTTCTAAACCTGTGAAATGTTCACGCCGATCTGTGCAATATACTATTGAGCGATTCACCGCTAGTGGAGCACACAGTAATAGGTACAAAACCGGGTGCAAACGCATCACTACATACCGTGACGACCGAAAGTTAGTGAGAGAAGCTTTAAAAAATAGGGAAAAAAAAACTTCTTCAAACCTCGCTGCTGAGTTGTCAGTAGAAATTAAGAAATAAATCTCTGCTCGCACCACTCGCAGAAGGCTTCAGGAAGCTGGTTTGAAAGGCTGTAAAGCCAGGAAGAAACCCTGGCTCTCCGAAAAAAAACAAGAAGGCACGGTATAAATGGGCCTAAAAATACCAAAGTTTCAACGAAGAAGATTGGTGAAATATCGTGTGGTCAGACGAATCAAACTTTAAAGTAAGTTGACAATTCTAGGCCCTAATAACATTAAATAATATGATCTTAAAATAAAATTCATCGATACAAATATTTTAGTTTTCCGAAGTCTCTGCATTTTCTTTATTTCATATTTTTGGTACACCTGTGGCCCTATTCTGGTTTTCCCCGGGAATAGGGAATTGGGAATTAGTGACGTATTTCTAGCAGTTTTGAATTATTTATTTCCCAAAGTGTATTCTGGGAAAAAATAATTCCATTTTATAGCAGTTTTGACGTTAATTTTTCACAATTATTTTTTTAGGGAATTGTAATTCGTACTTTTTCGAATTTTTAAACATTATTTTTTGTAATAAATATATGTTTAAAAATAAATTAAACTTGTAATAAGGTCGCAACATGCGTTTTAGTTTATAAAAACCAAAATAAAAACGTTTTCCCCCCCAAAAATTATTCCCAGTCTACCAGAATATACATTTGGGAACGGGGAATAAATATTTGGGAGTTATTGCAATTTGTAATTACAGCAAAATATTTTCTCAATTCTCTATTCCCTGGGAAAGCCAGAATAGAGCCACTGGTGTGGCTTTTATGCGTTGCCGGTTATGCGAAGCATTTAGTCGAAAGTGTGTGATACCAACCGTAAAACATAAACGTCCTAGAATCTGCGTTGCTGCCCTCATTTTTAACACTTTTTGGTGGTACAAACATGGATAGCGTTAAATTCCAGCAAGAACGCGCCATGTCATAAATATGCCCGCACAATGGCATGGTTTCGAGAAAATGACATTGAGGTTCTGGAATGGCCTACCCACTCCCCGGACCTGAACCCATAGAACATTTATGGAGTTTATTAAAATGCAGAATCAGGCGCTACACAATAAATAACAAAGAAGACCTAAAACGCGGTCCGCACCAAGAATGGAGCTCCATACGTCCTGCAGAATGTAAAAAACTTGTAAGAATTTCTGTCGTCCAAAAGAATTTCTGTCGTAATTAAGGGAATAGGTGGACCCACAAAATATTAATTTTATATAAATAAATAGTAATGTGAACCTATAAAAATTGTTTCAATTTATTCCAAATTGATACCCCCAAAAAAATTGTAAGATACTCGTATCATGGGTGGTCAATACTTTTGGCCAGGACTGTATATAGATTTTAATCCAAATATACTTCATATGTGAAGTTAGCCCTTAATATTTTACATATATGAAAAATAAAAATGTTTATTAAAATTATTTTAATTTGCAAAACATGAAAACACACCTAGCGAAATTAGGCTCCAAACAAAATATTTACATGTAATACGTTTTGGACCCAACATAATATTTTAATTTGACAACTAAATTTTTTGAATAAACAGAGTGACACGTTAGAAAATTGCCAATCTTCTAGACAAATTGCACATCAGACAGCTACACCCTCGAACTTGAAAGTAATGCATGTAGATATGAAACCAGTAAATTATTCGAAATGCGGTGAAAATCACTTCCTTTGGAATTACGACCAAATGTTAGTGCTCTCCGTGAATGATAGAAGAAGCTTCGTGGCTGAGAAAAATCTATGTGATGTGGTGTATGCCGGGTGAGACACCATACAACATTATATCAGGATATGCATAAGCCGTTAGCAAATACTGCAATATTGAACAATGAAGCGGTCCTTGATGTATAAACATCCGGTAAAACAAACACTGACACAGTAAACAATGGTCATGTCGCTACTCCCAAAAAATACAGTTGTTATTCGAGTTTTCGACACAACGAAACAATTCCAAAAATGTCAAATTTTATTAAATTCTGGAGCTCACCAATTTAAAGCAATTAAAAAACATAAAATTGGCAGATCCATATTTCTATATACCCGCGGCAATAGGCATAATAATTGGAGCCGACCGATTTTTTAATGTTGTAATAGATGGTCGTGTTGCTGTTTTAGAAGACAAGTTAACCGCTCAAAATTCCATGTTTGGTTGAATCATATCGTGAGAAGGTACCAGAAAGGAAATGAGTACGGTCAAACGAGCCTTATTTTCCACGTTGGCATAAATGTAGACGAAACCTTTCAAAAAAAATCGGGAACGGGAAGAGATTCTTGAAAACGATTTTAAAACAAAGTTTCATGCAAAAATTAAACCGAAATGCTATCCTAAAAACGGAATACACTAAAATCATTCATGAGTATATAAACTTGAGTTATGTGAAAGAGATAAAAACACCACAAAATGGACAGTACCACAACAAAGCTGCGTGTCGTTTTTGATGGATCTAGTAGAAAAACCAGTGGAAAATCTATCAACGATCTTCTGATGATAGGCCCTACAACTCAACCCATTTTGTGAGCAACGCTCATCAACTTTCGATACGGAAAAATCGCACTTACAGCCGATATTGAAAAGTTATATCGTCAAGTTTTAATAACCGATGAAGATCAAATTTTTCAGGTGGATTCTGTGAAGAGAATAGATTAGTGAACCGTTGATTAGTGAAGCATTCATTATAAATTAACCACTGTTACCATTGGCTAGTTCAGCGTTCTTAGCGATTCGTTCACTTCAACATGCCGTATATAACTTCAAAGAAGAATGTCCGATACTTTGCTAATGAAATTCAGCGTAAATTTTACATAGATGACTATATCTGGTGCGGACACTTTAGAAGAAGCCAAATACCTAAAATAACAGTTAACTAAAATACTTTCCCTAAGAGGTTTCAACTAACGAAAATCGAAGTCCTACGCTCCTGGATTACTGCGGATCAGCCATAAGACAAACATAAATTGATAATTCCTAGGATAGAATACAGGGACTCCAATGGAATTCAAAGGTGGATGAGTTGTCATATAAAGTTAATCTTCCAGAGGAAATCATCCCAACCAAGCGATCCTTAATATAATTTTGGTAAAAATTATTTATCAGAAGTTGTGGTTAAGAAAACTAGAGGGAGGCGATGAGCCGAGAATGCCTAGTAATGATATAAATAAAGTTTTGAACGCAGCAAATAAATCAGGAGAGCAACAAACGAAAATAAGAGAGTTCCACCAATTGTGGTACCGAAACCAGACACTAAAAAATTGAGCGACATGTTGGAAAACGACCCGAGTACAAAATACTCAGTGAGAATTACGAAAGGTGACAAATGGTCTGGAAATGTTCTGATAATGAAAGCCATAAAAAAATATTCGACATGCTATAAGAAAACAAGGTGGAGTATAATTCACATTTGCTGAAAAATAAATATGGAGCAAGTATGAATTGTCACACAATTACAACTAGAGATAGAGAAGACATTAAAAAACTCCAAAGTCTAAAATATCTGGGTCATGATAAAGTGATTAAGGAACCCTTACGTAAAAAAGAGATTATCCAGTGTATGCGATGTCAGGGAATGGGGCATGTTTCGAGAAATTGCGAAATCACGAACCAGTAAAATGTGACAAGAGAATGGGCCGGATAAAGGATTTTAAGTGACGTATATTCCGAGGTGCTGCTAGGTCTAGACCTTATTTATTAGAAAACTCTTTTGTTTTGACCAAATTTGGTGTTTAAGGTGTTTAGGGCAGCCAAATTTGCAATGGAGTGCTATAATTCTAACACATAATTTTCACAATTTTTCCGAGAAACTCCTATAAATTAGCATGCTAAGTGACGTATATTCCGTATGACGTATATTATAAGCAACGAGACCTCATTTTATAGAAAAACACGTTTATTTTGGCAAAATTGGGAATTCGGGGTGTTTAGGACAGCCAAATTTGCATTGGTCGCTTATAAATCATATACATATACGGTTTTTATAGACGATTTATAGATGAGAAATGCAAATTTGGCTGTCTTAAACACCCTGAATTCCCAATTTGGCCAAAACAAACAGGTTTTTCTATTAAAAAGGACCTAAAAGTTTCTCAATATAAACGCCAATTAGCGACGCGCATTTTAGTATTTTCCCGAAAAATTTAAGATTAATGCAAATTTGCCCGTCCGTAAAATTTGTTATTTCGAGACATTCTGCAAAAATACGTTATAACGAGATAATCTACAAACAGTTCAACACATTTTTTGTTATTGTTACATTTTAGGACAGATTTATACCAAATTTCACCAACGTCTTATTTGCCTTTGATACATTTCCGCTACCTTATACAGCATCTAAAATGATTTGTATGTCAATAGCCGTTATTTTGCGTTCGAGCTTCGGTTTTGGTCCAATTGTCGATTTTGGCTCTGATAGCTTTAAATAAAATATCCTAAAACTTGATCGCGCATGAGATGACCCTAAAGAAATTTAATTTGACATTTTATTAGGTCATAATGAGCCTTAAATTATTTGTATCTATTAATTTTGTTTTTTGTTCTTATTTTGGATTTAGTCTTATTTTCGAATTTGTTGCTGCTAGCTTTGAACTAGCGGAAAATACAGCCAAAATGATTTATCTAGAACTAAACAACCAAAAAAAAATTATAATGAGGCATTTAATTAGTCTAAAAGTAACCTTTATTTTTTCAATTATTTTTAAAACATTTTTTAACATAAGCCAGCAGATTCCATGCTGTATAAGATAGCGGAAATTTGACAGCGGAAAACATGAGATTACGCTACTCGCCGCAAGTGGCGGCGTTATCACTAAAGAGAATTAATTTTGTTATGTAATTACCAGCACAAATTGTTCATTCATTATGTCATTCAAAAGTGATCCTTAAAATGTCAAATTGATGGATCTCAAGAGAAAAGGGACTCGATAAATGAAATCTTGAAATTTAACAATATTCCTTATTTTCACCATTTCTTAACGAATTTCGGTGAAATTTGGATAGTGGTATTGATCAAGGAAGTTTGAAGTAAGTTTTGTACAAAATTCTAGGATATATTCGTGCTGGACTAAACTGGCCATTCGTGCTGGACTAAACTGGCCATTAGTTGTACATTTTACACGATCTAAATAAATTTTAAACTGGAGAGAACTCGGCTATTTCTTAATTAAATTTTGTAAAATTTGCATCGCATATACAGCGACAATTCAGAAAAAATTATGGACTAGAATTTTCACTTTAATTTTTTGATTTTCTGCGCCCATTTATTAGAAAAACAACATAAGTATTGGTTACTAGCGGAAGTTTTTGAGATATGGCCAAAAACTGGAAATGACTTATATAGCCGCAGAAAATCAAAAATTCTAGTGAAAATTCTAGTCCATACATTTTTTTCAAATTGTCCCTCTGTATGCGATGAAAATTTTACAAAATTTGATTAAGAAATAGCCGAATTCTCTCCAGTTTAAAATTTATTTAGATCGTGTAAAATGTACAAATATCATTTTTCATAAGGACTGGTTATGTAATGGCCAGTTTACTCCAGCATGAACATATCCTAGAATTTTGTACAAAACTTACTTTAAAATCCCTGATCAATACTACTAATTCGTTAAGAAATGGGCTAAAAATAAATAAATAAACTATTTTTCATGTTCATTATAATAAAAATTCTGAAGCATGTATAAAGAAATCAAGAATCAAGGCCAGCGGCTAGGATGAGCAACCAATTCCAATTTTGAAACCTTATAAAAATGTAAGTTGAATTTGATCCCAAAACTAAATTAATGTACATTTCTAATTTAATCTCTTAATATTTGACTGTTAAAATAATAATTTGACCGTTTAATTAGGTCATATGAAATTTCCCTGAACAAAGTGCGAAATATAAATTCAATAAAATGCTACTAGCAATGATTGATGTGGTATGATGAGAGAAAGAACTTCTTCCAAATTCTTAATTTAAATAAAGTGCCCGTATATTCATAAACTCCAAATTTGGCAACCGTATAGCTTTAAATATATAATTCTAAACCAATTGACTGTGAGTACAAAACAAACTAATCAGCCATACAACAAACAACACCATAAACATACAAGAAATCAAAGGTTAATTTCATGCCACTCATCTAAATTCTAACTTTCCGATATTAATAAAAAAAAAAATTAAACGGCGCCGATTTATCTACACCAACAAGATTCCATATGTGTACACTTCTGTATTTTAAATGTCATTCCACCGCACAAATAAATGGATAGAGTTCAGAGAAAGTTTATTAATCACTTCGCACGAGTCTTAAGATATGACACCGATATGGTGGCAAAATAATTTTGTACTAAAGCCAAATCGATATGTTCACAGTGCGAAATACACAAAAACCACTAAAGGTCATAGGTTTTTACAAAACAAAAACTAACTAATCGATTTTAGTTTATTTGCACACCATAAGATTAAGATAAACGATGTCTTACGCGCCTATACATAATCACTTTAATTTTGTTCACACCGCATTGTACACACCCAAATTAATCAAAATTTTCTCACACGTTATTACCTTTAATATAATGTTTAACTTAATGTTTGAAGATATAAAATTAGATTTTTTGAAGTAAGGTATACTAGAGAGCCAGAGCCCAGTATTGCATAATTCACACCTGCACTAAAATATTTTTGTTCGAATCACTAAATTTATATAGATCACTCGCACTCACTTAGGCCACCTTCACACTTGTATTTCAAACGTTTAAATGGATGCCTCAAAATAATTTTGGTGTCTTATATACCTTCACTTATTAAAATTGTAAGATTGTTGCGGATTTACAAGAAATGCATTAAATGATGTATTGTTTATGATTTCTATGTTGTGCTAGGCATTGTTTATAGAATGCGCGCGATCAACGAAAATTTTTGTGTCTATCTATATGGTAAAATGCGTACAGAACAATGGCAAGTGAAAATGTATAATTATTGAAAACATTTTATTTAATTAGTAAGTCTACGTATATGAAATAAATAAATTTGCGAGTGGAAAATCATGTAATGAATTAGTCTGGTATTCTATGTATATGGTTGAGTTTTACATGGCATTACAATCGGAATGTTGAATACTATCATCTAAAAACCAATATGTATTATAAAATATGTCTTAACACAAAACACCGTAGAAAATTCGAGTACAACTTGTGGAAAGTTTTTTTTTTCGAAAGTCCCGTTAGTCCTTTTTACTATATAAAGATTCATTCATTGCACCGTTTTTTAGTATTGAAATGTTTGTATTTGATTCGGTAACATCTTTCGGTAACATCTGGTTTAAGATGAGGGATAATAGTTTTGCAAAACCTATTACAAACTAGAGAGATGTACCAATTATTAGAGATGTACAAATAAAATATCCCAAGATGCTTTTATTCTTATGCACACAAAAATAAATGTGCCAAATCGACGAGGTGTAGGTGGGGCCCTTAAAAAAATTTTGTGTGCCATATCTAATGCGAAAGTGAAATTCAAAATTGGTTAGAATATGTCAAACCATCTTTGCAAATATTTTGGGGATAACGAAGGTGTGAATAAAAGGAGTAACCAAAAGACATTTCGAACAAAATACGGCATCAGTAGAAAATCTCGGAGGCGATCGCATCTCCATTGAATTCCTCGAAAAACGAGAAGCTATTATCAGATTTATTAGGCGGTTTCAATTTTCCTTCGGCTTTTAATTTTATTTTGTTATTTCTTTTTTTTTTTTTTTCAAGATTTTAGAAAATCATTATTGTCGATGGCGTGCACAAAGACAGTACATGTGTGGGGAACTGTCTATTAATAGACTTTATCGAATGTTTGATTTTCTACATCTAGAAGTAAAAAACAGTTATTTCCGATACATATTTAACTGAAATTTTAATTCGGTTTTAAACCGCCATCGTCTGATATATGCAGTACTTGCCGATCCAGAAAGGAACAACTAAAAGCTGAAACGGATCCGCACAAAAAACAAATTCAATTACGACTTTAAGGGCGCACAAATTACGAGCAAAAGCATTTTTCGGAAACGTTTTTTTTTGATTGCCAAAAAAATATGTTATTGCCGAAAGTGGCTGACCAAGCAGACAGCTGTACTTGTACAACCTTAGAGTTGTTCAAGGAACTTTGATAGATTACGTTAAAAGTGAAAATGTATTTCTCTATCTTTGGACTGAAAACGAGCGGTTCAAAGGGTCTAACGAAATTGCCTCAGCTGTTTACCACAAACTTCAAAATTTCACTTTTATCAGCAATATATAGAAAATCAGGCTTATATGTGATGGTTGTGAGGCGCAAAATAAAAATTACCTCTATGATGGCTATGTGCTCTTATGCCATAGACAGGCTACTGAATTCATAACTATAATTTCGAGATCATGATTTATTAAATGAAAACTCAAGACACACTACAATTTCTTTTATATTCTCGTTTAGTTTTAAACAGCAATGGAGTAGACATTGACAAAAATGTCAAAATTGACATTTAATTGACTTTTAAATTGTCAGAAATGACTTTTCTATTGACAGAACAGAAAAAAATGGTTCCCGCCAACTAATAGCAATTTCTTTCCAAAAAAAATTGATTTATAAATCAAAAAAAATTGATTTGAGATCAAAAATTTTTGATCGAAATACCGTTGCAATTTCTTTCCAAGTAAAAAAATTGATTTTTTTTTGATCACAATCACTTTTGAAAAATCTCAACATTTCGTTAGATTTATTTTTGACGTTTACAAACACATAAATATGTTTACGTCAAAAATATAAACATAAACACTTCAACAAATATAAACATAAACATTATAATTTTATTGACCGTGATATTTTGACATACAAAATTTATTTTTCACTATAAAAATTGTCTTGCATTGTATCAAATTATTATTTGTATTTCGCCTTACACTAATTGTATTAAAATAATTTTTTTAATAATTTTGTAAACTCAATAATCTGTCAATCAAAATTTTTGACAGGAAACTCAAGTCAAACTGGAATGTCATTTTTTCACAGATACACTACCAAAAAAAATCAATCGTGTATCCTGTTCTTTGACATACAAAAAAATCAATTTATTTTTTATTTTTGGAAAGAAATTGCCAGAAATATTTCAATGACAAATAGAAAACTCAAAGGAAACTAGATTTGCTTGGTAAACTATTAGTGTCCGGAATCTCCATTTTTGATGCATTCGGCGTTGTGAGTACTAAAATTTCGATGCGTTTTGTGAGAAAAAATGTCTCATTTCGAAACTGATTTCAAATTTATTTTGAAACTATGGTTAAACATGACACACTAGTACGAAATCATAATTTCGAGTTAATCATATTTACGAAACTAGCAGTGTATCTATGACATTATTGGCTAAGCTTAGAGGCTCCCCGTCACATAAAGGAAATCCCCCCGGATACATTATTCACAAATTTGAAAAAAAAATAAAGCGAAGGAGACAATAGTTAAACCGGAGGAATACTTCGAGCTTTACAAGGAGAATAGGACCATTATTGGGAGGTTCTGATTATAAAATTAGAAATTGGAAAAATGCGGCGGCTACAATACTAAAGCCACCTGGTCTGTAGCATTTTAAATTCAATGTGTCGAAGAGATTTTGACAAATCGACTTGATAATAACACAATTACTCAAAAAACACTTCTCAAGAGATTCGGTGAAAATTGGCAATCAAATGAAGATTTTGCCTTTTACAAACATGTACTATTCTAGACGATAGGAAGACTAACATGATTCTACGAGGTAAGCTTACCTTTAGATGAGAATGCTCCCCTTACCATGACTGTACCGCCATCAAAACTTCGTTTTGTTCTTGGATCATCCGTAGAATTTAATTTCTGCCAATCTCAGCTAAAATAATCTGGCCCATCGAGATTGAATGTTTTTTCATACGAGAATATCACTGAGTTCCATTCCTCTTAGAAAACCGTATGTTCTCGAGCCAATTTAATTCGAGCTTCTATATGGCGTTTCACGAGCCTTGGTTTACATAATGATTCCTTCCATTTAATATTTGAGTCATTCCTTAATAATCGTGCAATGTGTTGTTTTGTGACTGATAAGTTTAAATCTTTAGTTTGTTGTGAATTTAGGTGGTTTTTAGTTGCTTCATGCTTTATCCTTCCAATATCCAAAGTGCTTTGGATTTTATTCCCTTTTGGAGATTTTCTTTGGCCATATTTTCTCGTATTTTTAAAAAAAAATTCTCTCAGATCTACCAATCTGCCTTGCAATTTTAATTGGTTTTTTTGTTGGTTGCATGCACAAAATTTGTATAGCAGTTTGGTGACATTCATTTATTTTTATTTAATCGAAAAAAAATAATATCTAGTTTTTTTTTCGCTAAAATCTGCGCATGGTTTGTATAAGAAGGTTTAACTAACTTATTTATGCAGGGTCGTACAAAACAATTCAAAATCAACTTAGTTTTGAAGAAAAAACCGTGTGGATCCCAGTGATATACGAATATTACTAACGTGCGCATAATGAAATATTTATCGAAAATCCTTTCGATATAAATAAATATATATTTTTTATATTTTAAAAATGGGAAGATATTGCCATTTATCTCAAAACGACGTAAGATGGATAAGAACATGTTTTGCTTTTAATACACACAAATGATTATTTGCAAGTATCGCATATGTTCGGCCATGATTTAACTATACAAGGTAGTTTTGACCATCTAGGCTTAACTACTAGCAAAGTCCTAGATTCATAGCTCCTCGCGGAGCGATGCACACTACATGTCTCGGCGAGATATTAATGCAAAACCAATACCACATCGCCATCTGTTTTCCAGATTAGGGACAGCTAAAGCGGGCTTCTATCTGGTAGCAAGTGGCCACAATGGTAATCAGTGGGCAGAGCGGCAAGCCAATTACCTATTCTCTACAAAAAGGGCTCGGATTAATTTATAGGATTAATCACAACAACGACCTCGAAAAATGTACATGAACAACACTATAAAAATATAAACACAGAATGTGTTAAGGCTCTTAAGACCTGACGATTTTCAGAACCTTTCGAACCAGGCGGAAATTTATATATTGGACGTGTTTGCACTACAAAAGGACTGATGGTCTGCACCATGACATCAAAACTATCGTGGAGCAATGCTGATACAACTACACAAATTGTCCTTATAGATTGTATCAGCTGAGAAAAAAGTCACGTGGCAAATGAATGTTGGAAGAACAGAAAACCAAATTTGTCATTTCATGATCCAGAACAGACATTGCACAAGCATAACTGACGTTAAATGTTAGATAAGATAAAGGGGCCAACATGAACTGTTCAAACTGAGCGCTAGAATATCGATGTCGTCAATTCGTCGGAAATGACTGAAAACACTCACACAAATTATCTCACAGATCTGTATCGAAAACATCTGCCAGCATTCAAGCGGAAACTGAATAAATTGTTTTGCCAATGCCGTAAATTTTACATCCATACAAATATCTCTCTGTATGGCACTGCTACTTATAAACTCTCCTTAATAGGACAGCCAGGGTCTACTCGTACCGCACCCACAGTAGAGGAAGTAGATGTAGCTATTAGTAGATTAAAAAATGAAAATGCGACGTAATTCCATCAGAATTAATAAATCACGAAGCGAAAAATAGAAGACAACACTAATATATCCGCTGCATTAAAAAGCGGCCTCAACCGGTTAAAATCGGTTTCTAAAAACCGGGTTTTTCAATGATAACCAAAAACCGAAAACCCGGGTTTTCTGGAAAAATAACCGTGTATTTTTTAAAACTGCATTTGAAACAATTTAACAATAAATTTTACGCAAGAAGGCAAACTACTAATTCTCAATGACTTTGTTAAGTCATTTAAAGAGCCAGCAAACCTCAACCAAAAGTTGAATGAAAACGAAAAGACTGCAGATGTAGGGCCAAAAACCGGACCTTCAAAAAAATCAGGCTTCAGTCTAATATATTGTAGTTCGCACGACGACCAAGCTTGGAAGAAATTTTATCAAGATTAGCTGCGCTAGATGGTTTGTCTATAAGACAAATTACTAGATCCATCTTTATTCGGGAATCAATAAATGTACGAGGTTATGAGTGCCCAAAATCCAAAAATACATTAATGAAACTGATTTTAAATTCTACAAAAATTGAAAATGAACTTAAGAAAAAAATCAAAACAGTACAATAAATTATCATCAACTTTTGATGAGTATGGGCAACCCTACGGGCCAGAAAATATCTGAACCTGAATCTTTAAATTCCGATTTGGAATTTGTAAATTTTTCGTTTAATCCGCTTACACGGAAGTTGTGATTCATATAAAATAAGGGAATTAATTGATCCACAACAGGTGACGGAACATCAGTAAATATTAATTAGCGGAAGCAACAATAGAAACAAATGAATTTGACGAATCTGATTGTGATATCCAAAATGATGATGAACTCGAAAATGAAGTATATTATGAAGTTGAATATTCTGACATTTCATTCGAGGTATGCATTAATTCAGTTCGCATAATGTTACACAATTTTTCAAGTGGTCCCCTGTACGCAATACAATTTTACAGCAACAATTTTACATGTTAAGCAAACGTTCAGTGTTGAGATTGGACTAATTTTAGAATCTAAAACTCGTTTTAATACTATTACTATTTATGATTTATTGCTCATCTTCAAGCTTATTGATTGCATAAAAAAGCACCAGATGATTTAAAAAAATTAAATACTACATATAGCAATGGGAGCTTTGGGGCTAAAATGCGCTAGAATAATTACGGCCGAAACCATAATCACATTAATGTTGAATCAAATTGATCAAAGAAAAAAAAAGACAAAAGAGGGTGCTAGAACCTAGAAATATCAATTTAGTATCTTTGGCGAAGTATTTCAAAGATCCAAATACAAAAACCAAATCACTAACTAAACCGGGAGTTTCTCTGCCATATTCGTCAAAAACGGGAAGGCTTAATTTTGGTAAGCGGTTATTGAAAATATGTGTGTGTCAAATAGAAGCAGAACCAGAAAGTTTGGTGGATGGTGCGGATAGTGAGATGCCAGATAATGAAAAAGACGTTTAGAAAAGAATGTCATTTTTTCGAAGCAACACGGAAAAGAACAAACAACTTAGAATTGCTTTTCAATGCGTTACTTACAGTTAAATCAACTTCAACGACCTCAAAACGAACCTGTATCAAGGAATTTTTGTAATAAAATTAGAAGTCGTCTTGGTGACGAGTCGATAAATGTTCTAGTTTTCTAAAATACAATTTTGTTTTGTAAAAAATCTTTATTTAAAGGTGTTTATTAGCAAAGATATACAATAAGGGCGATTTATTCCAAAACACGGTTTTTTGCAAACCCTACAGTGACGAGTGTATTACTTAAGGATGGTCCTGGAAAAATGTTGGGAGTACAACATCATCATTCACAAGCTCTATATAGGCTCTCTGACAGTCACATATGACAGCATTAACCGCGAAAAGGTTCTTTTATAAGGTAAAAAAATCTGACTCACTATGTAGAATTGTAGTGGAAGGGACTGTGTGTTGTCCCTTTCACATAAAGTGTGCGATAATAAGCAGATGATATCGTGCTTGTTAGCCGGAGACTTAAAGACACTACGCTGAGCGACTGAGTCTAAAAGTGAATACTAACAAAGTTAAATGTCTATCAACACCAAAGAGCATCCATACGATAAATTTCGGAACAGAGGACCATAACTTAGATAACGTCAAAGACTTCAAATAACTCGGATCAGTTATAACATCAATGTGATAAATTTTAGAAGCGACCTTGACCACTAACAATTGTAGTTATAGTCTGTATGCGTCTAGTCACAATAACTATTATCAACATTTGAAAGAAAGGGCATTCCACCCATTTATTTAATTTCCTTGGTGAGTGTGACATTATCTGGTTCATTAAATCAAACTGGCTTAGATGGCTGGGTCACGTTGAATGGTCTCCATCACAACGAATGATCAATTAAGTGGCCCATCAATAACCAATTGGCATACGCCGCATATAGAAGAAGATCGAAACTGGAGAGAGCACATAAAAAACCGAGATAGTTGGAACACTATTGTGCAGGCGACAAAATCCCTTCGTGGGATGTGAAGCCTAAAAACAGAGCGGGAGAACGAGTTTAATTACATTTAATAAATTGAATGCATTAAACCCTCAATGAAGCATTTCTGACCATAAAGCTGCACCAGCACTTGTAGCGCAATTCAATGAAAATGGTACTGGATTTTTTTACAAATTTGTTACATAGGTAGAAAATTTTTTACAGGTCCCGTTATCCTGCAATTCGTGCAATTTTTAAAAGCCCTATTTTTCGTCACACCACGCCTTTTGCATTTCTGTGAATTTTGACCAGTATGGGGTTCAATGATTTAAAACGGTTGCTCCCATTAGGGGTAGTTTTCTAGGGGTTTAATTATGACTTTTTATTGTAATTAATTTGTAAAAAAATTCCAGTACCACCCCAGCACTATACAACAAAAATTCACAGAAATACAAAAGGCGTGGTGTGTTTTTTGGGGTTAAGCTAAGCCAATATGTTGTAGTTAATTTGAAAAAATATCCAGTAGAGTCATGAAGTTTTTAGACTAACGGGTAACGAGCGTAGTTCGTGGGGTGCAGTACTCCGAATCTGTAAATTTAATTATTTACAAATGTGTCGGTTACCGTTCGGGTTTTCTTGATTCATAATCGGACAGTTTTCCACCCATACTTGCCAAAGTCCTCAATACACACCAATATGCATCGATACCACCTTTTCTTTCTGGAAATGGTGTAGCATGTAGGCTTGTGTGTCTTGTAGAACTTCTCGTATCCGATTGGATAGGACGGTAACACAATTTGCTTAGCGAGTGCCACTGCGCCCAATAACTTTTAACAGTAGCACATTGAGATGAATTTTCATGTAAACGCGGTCGTCTACCTTGTGCCAACCGTTTCCTTCAAATTTTGTATATCCAGTGTTGTTTTATTTCAAGTGTTGTATATCCAACTATGTTCCGACTGAAACTGAATTGGTGCTATAATTGTAAAACAATTATTTACGTCCTGTGTTACATATTGCTTACAATGAACTGCACAGAACTTTCTGGATAGCCCATCTGCATTGTTGTGCAACATACGTTGTTCTGTCTCGAACGAACTATTTTCGTTCTTTGGGCCTGATGCAAACGAGTTTAATTACCTTCTCCACAGATGATTTAAGTTACTCTAATGCATCTGTCTGTTTAGATAAAAATCGATCGAATCGTTTAACATTGGAAAATATTTCTCCTTTTCAATCCTTCTTTAAGGTTCGTAAATCCTTTTAGCGAATGGAAGCTGGGAGGGTTATAGTCTCATTAATTTGCTCAATGAAGATGTTTAGAAACACTCAGATGTGGTATAACATTTCCTATATCACATATCGCTGAACGAATTTTTGTTATTCTTCTTGGCTGCGGGCTGCGGTAACGTTATTGGACTATGGAATGTTCGGTATCATGAAATTAATCCATTTCTCGTATCCTAACATTGACAGGTGTTTAGCAAAATACCCAAATATTTTACACTGATTAACACCACAAAATTTTCAAGATACTATGTAGTATTGTCATATAATATTTATATTTTAGACCCCAGCCCTTCCAACTGAGTTGAAAATTAAATGTCTGCATTTAAAAAATGTTAAAATCACAAAACTCATAACATTTCCAATTCACGAAACGTAATAAAGGCAAACTAGACTATAATAAAGTTTTCATATTGCAAAACCACATCGTCTTCATATCTAAAATGTCGATTAAATTTATTAAGTAACAATAAATTCCAATTATTTAACATAATTTAAATAAAATTAACTCTTTTGTTTCCGTAAACCTATGTATGTATCATATGTAACATCTTATTACATATAACAAAGGAAAATTCGAGCATAAATTGACAACAATGCCGGGGTATTATGCAACAATCTTAAATCATCAAGATACAAAATAAAACATTAAAGTGCATTAATGTTATGTAGGTACTTCAATTAAATTAATCAACCAATGAAACGCCAACTACCTGTTAGCTGTTCTCTATAGATCGCTAAAAAATTTCTAAGTCAACTTTGCATATCGACTAAGGTTCATTCAACGGAAATATAATAAAATGGTGATGTTTTAGTACCAAATTAAATGACGACCAAAATACTTACTGCTCAATATGAAAATACAACAACAAATAAAAGTGGTAGTCATGATACACACACGCCAATGAAAAGCAATTTTTCATTTTATAATTCGTTCGTGTGACGTCTAATTATTACACTTTTCCGGTGAATAAATTTATTTACGTGACAGTTGAATTTCTATTTTTGCAAAGTGTTTTCGAAAAATATATTTCAAGTAGAGCAAATAATGACGATGCAAAGTGAGGTTTGACTGTACAAAATAAGCTTTTCATAATGTAAGTTTATTTGTATAAAATATTTAGACAACATTTAGGCCGAATTTTTATGACACTAGCCACATCACGATTTATTTTTCTTCAGCCCACATTTAGGAGTTCATATTTTAAGCTGTATAATAAATTATGACGTTGGTATATAAAATGAAGAAAATTCAAAAGCTTATCATTCATTAAATAAATCGGTGAACATTTTACTGTTATTTGATTTTGCTTGGTGTCTGTTGCAACTTTCTTATACGTAATAAGAACACTATCTTGGAGACCGGAGCTAGTTGAAACACGGGGCAAGTTGAAACTTGCGTAGTGTCACTAGAAAAAACATCCTTTTTAATTTTGAGGATAACAAAAGATAGCTCTTTCATTTTTTAGTTCTTTTCCAATTATCATTGCGTACAGACGTGTCAGATTGACTGTGTCTCAATTTTTTTGTTTACGAGTAGCTGACGTTTGTGTCTAGTTTTATTAATCTAAAAGTGTCTTTATCTAAAATATTTTTAATGTCCAGGATATTATAAATTTGAAGGTTTGTAAATATTAAAATAACGCTTTTTAGCGAAAATTAACATGAAATAACTGTAAAATAACTAAAATAATGCATACTCAACGTGTGTAAGTAAGTTGAAACATGTTACATCTTGTCCCCCCAGATGGTTCTTGAAGTAGCAGACAACTGAACGAAGTAGCACATTTCTTGCCACTAAACCAGTTGAACGGCTTAAAAGCGGATAGTCTTTCATCTGTATCAAAAGAATACCAATTTACATCAAATAACACAGTGCAGGTGACGGTTTATCGTGCTGTAATTGCTGGTGGGAACTTTGTCCCTCCTATTTTCCCAAGAAAATGCTATCCACCACATTTTATTATAAAGACAGACCCATCGGCAGTGTTGGTCAGGAGGGCTGACAGCAAGAGAGTTTTATACGTGGAAGGAACATTTCATTTCGCATGTACGACCATCATTTAGTGATTAATAATAATTAATGATAATTCCGTTAAAATAACACTTATCCAATTCGGTCAACAATATAATCATTCGGTATTCCCATCTTAGTCAAAAACAAAAAAGAAAGCTAAATAGTCTAATTGGCAAGTGCCCGCGTCTTTTTGCTGATCTTGAAGAGAAGCTAACCTACACAACAGTGTCGTAGGAGAAATTCGTACCGTCGATTTGGAACCGGTCTATTCCCGACCATACCTTTACCCCGTTTGTTTGAAAACAAAATTCAAAAAACAAGTTAATCAATTATTAGACGACGGCGTGATCAGAGCTTCCAAATCGCCATATAACTCCCCGGTGTGGATTGTACCGAAAAAAGAAAACGCTTCGGGAGAAAAAAAAATACCGAATGGTTCATGATTATCGTTAATAGTTAAGTTCGATTACAACTGCAGACAAATATCCTCTACCAGAAATCAACGACATTCTGTCAAATCTGGGGGAAAACACCCACTTCACAATAGTAGACCTAAAAAATGAATTTCAGCAAATACCACTGACTCAAAAACGCTCCTTCCATCTTTCAACGCACTCTCGATGACATAATCCGTGATCACATCGGAAAACGGTGCTGTACGTGTACATCGATGGCATCATCATATTTGGTAAAACGGTAGATGAATACTTCAAGAATATGGAAATAATATTCATAGTTCTTGATGACGCCAATGTGAAGATATACAGCTCCACAAGTGCCAGTTTTTAAGGGATGAAGTAGAATTTCTAGGCTTTGTCATCCCGATAGATGGGATAAAGACAAACTCGAAGAAAACAAAAGCGATACTAAGCTTTCCTATACCCAGAAATGTGAAAGAACTAAGATCATTTCTTGGCGAAACTAGCGAGGCTTCTGGCTTCGCTTTTAAGAGTGGAAGTGGATACGTGTCCAAAGCCTTCTTTTGAAAACTAAACAGGTGAAGCTCGCTGAGACAAAAGTAATAGCCTTCAATAAAATCAAACACTCACTGGTTTCAAACGATGTAATACTCTCGTTTCCAAATTTGCAATAAGATTTCGAACTCACTACCGACGCTTCCAACTTCGCACTTGGAGCAGTACTCTCCCAGGAAGGTCGACCAATAAATTTCCTTTCTCGAACCTTAGTTAAAGCTGAGGAAGAAATGCTAGCCATAATTTGGGCAATAACGACTCTAAGAAACTTCCTTTACGGAACGAAAAAAGTGCTCAAAGCTCGCCACGACAGCTCAACCCTCATACTATTAACAGACTAAGGACAACTGAAAATATAATGGGAAAGGTTCAAGAAGTATATCCAATCCACTTCAGGGATATACAATTTTATATCGATTTACTCGGAAGATGGTTCATGACATTACAGACGAAACTCGACAAGAAGAGAAAATATTATCCATGCACCGACGTGCACAACTAAATACTCAGGAGAAGAGAGATCAAATCAACGAAATCCACTACTTCCATTCGATAATGCGGAAAAACCCCATGGAACTTTACTTTGGCAGAGTTCCTAATGCGGGTCCCGAACAGTTAGAACAAATTCGAAACGAAAATATGACCAGGGGGGCTATTTGGGAATTCGATTCGATAACGAGAGTACAAGATTCATATTTGATTTTAAACAGGGATGGGCGATTACGCGTCGACTACTAGTTTTTACTTGATTTCGTCGACAACTCGTCGAAAACGTCGACAACGTCGACATTGTCGAGAACTACTTGAAAAATTAATTTACGCCATCTATCGAAACTTACAATAAAACTCAGCGTAAATTGCTTTTACTACTGATTGTATTTGTGAATCATTAAAACACACTGTGCCTAACATTTGTATCATAAATTGTGTAATAAATTAATAATTATCCATTATCGAAATAAATTCTTTGACAATCGAAAAAAGTCATATTATATTTGCGGGTTTGAATAAAATTTGAGTCTATCGTGATTTCGCTCGAATGAAATTTTGAAGCTTCTACTATAACTACGCGGCGAATAATTAGTTAATTTATGATTTATGCTGACTTTTTATTTAATTTTGCTTTATTGTAGTATCTTCGAATAAGATAAATTATTCGTTTACATATCCCTTTTTCAACAAAAAAATGGCTCTATTAAAGTCCAAACCACACAAATGTGCAAGTAAAAAATCATAATAATTTTTTGACATGGTACTTTTGCCGTACCCACACAATTGTGTTAGTAAAACACAAAAGGGATACATCTATTTGATAAAAGATGGTGCGCAAAGCATATAATCTATTGAAATATTCAAAAGTTTTAGATAGATAGATTTTAAATACAGTTTAAATACAGAGATTTTAAATATATTTTTAATTTATAAAATGCTTGTAAAAATGTTAGAATTAAATTTAAGTAATTATTCATCAATTTTAATAGTGCGGTTAACGTAAAATAATTAAAAATTTAGTTTTTAATATCATTTTCTAAGTTGTCGACGTTGTCTACGTTGTCGACGTTTGAAAAGCAGAAAATCGGTATGTAATCTACGTGCTAGATTACGTGTCGACAACTACGTAGATTACCTAACGTAATCTACCCGCCCATCCCTGATTTTAAATAAGAATCGTTCGAATCACATTCAAATCAAATAAGAATCTTATACTCTCGTTATCGAATCGAATTCCCAAATAGCCCTTCAGGCTAAAAACTAGACAAGCTAAAGTTTTAAAACTTCATAACAGGAAACGTAAACACATAACCTGGGCAGGTAATTTACGTAAAACACAATAGAAGGTTAGGATGAAAGTTAACTAGCAGATATACAGGCCCGAAGTAGTAATGGTAAACCAGAATTCCACCATCCTCACAGAATCCGGAAAAGTAGTTCATAAAAGTAACATTATATTCAAAAAATCCTTTTCTATTACAGTTTCATCCTGAGCGGTACACTCACCGAAATCCAAACTCTCGACTAGACAAATGCCATTCATTGCAAATGATGGAAGAAATCCCCATCAACAATACCATGCACATAGGGCTTCTAAAAACCAAAAATTTAAACAATAATTTGGAGTTCGGGACCGCTTTCACTAGTGGTCATTATAATCATAATAATGGCAACCATAAGACGCAAAAAAGATAAGAAATTTAAGATTCTAAATACAACAAACATTGAAAGTTTAGGTATAGTTGAACCACATCATCGTGACGAGGAGATTGGATGAACAACACTTGCAGCAGGAAAACCAAAGGAGCAAACATCAGGAACAGCTCCACCCAAAAAACAAAAAAATCTACGAAACAACGTTTTTCTGATAGTTCGATTGCGGACATTCGTATTTAAAAGGGAAAGAGTTAACATGCGGCAGCGAATCGATTCTCACAGTTGCAGTGCAGATAAGACGTGCATTCCACCACAAACAATAAAGCTATCAGATAAGAAAATTAGAACAAAATATTTATTTTTAGTTTTTTTACTTAAACTATTATCCATCTACGTAATGAATATCAACTAAAGAAAACTTTCATAAAAACTTTTGTAAATGTTATAAATAAAATGGTTCTGGACCTACATGGATTTTTGATTTAGTATTGAAAAATCTTCAAATTTTATGTGTCCGAATTTTTTGTAAGTCAGTGTTTTACTTCGACGGGCGTAAAACACCGAGAATTGATTATTATGCCAAGTTATCGTTGCAATTAAATTTTTTGTTGTCATTCAACTTGTAGCATGTGATATTATATTTATCGTATTTCTATTGTAGCTTTGAGGCTCATATTTAAATTATATTACAAATTACTTTAAATTCCATTAGTATTTAACCCATAAATTGTCAACCACGAAATAGCAAAAAAAACTTTCGAAAAGTTGCAAGAAATATTTCAGGCATCCCAAAGGCAATGGTTCCCGGAAAACTATCAATGTTATTCAATGCCAGATTTACTGCCGGATTGGATATTTGAAATAAATTTAGCTTACTTCGCAAAAAATTTCAAACATTTTATTAATTTTGTTCACCAAAGACTATTCGATTAATTACCAAGAATAGTTATACTGCACAGTGGCACTATCCTGTTTTTCCCGGGGGATTGGGAAAGTATTTTGCTGTAATTACAAATTGCGCTAATACCCAAATATTTATTTCCCGTTCCCAGATGTATCTGGCAAACAAGAAATAATTTTTTCGGAATTTTTTTTATGTAGATATTTATAAATTAAAACACGACTTGCGACCTTCTTACAAATTTAAATTATTTTTAAATATATATTTATTAGAAAAAATAATGTTAAAAAATTCAAAAATGTACGAATCACAAATCCCCCAAAAAATAATGGGGAAAAATTAACGTCAAAACTGCTATAAAATGGGATTATATTTTCCCAATAAAAAAATTCCCAAACGCCAGAATAGACTTTGGGGAATAAAAAATGCACAACTGCTATAGAAAAACGTCACTAATTCCCAATTTCCTATTCCCGGGAAAACCAGAATAGGGCCACAGGACATATTTATGCCATGCAAGTTTACCATTCCTCAACCAATTACTGTCAAATATGGTATGCAGAATTGGATTGGCACTCTAACATAATGCTCAATGGAACTAGGCCATCTCTCAACAAATGATGGTCATATTCGGAGAGCAAAGCTGAATTTGACGAAATTTTGGGATTTGGCAATAATGAATGGAATCAGGCCGTTTCCTAACCGATAACTTTCGGATTCTAATAACTAGGATTCTAATAAAAAGGTCAACTTGTTTTAGATTTTAACATGCCTTTTTGATGAAGTTCTACAATTTGACCAATATCAATATAACTTGGCCATTTTCCAAAAAATTATTGTATCAAATTTCAAAAGGAGTTTATACGCTACTTGACCTGTAAAATCGAATAGGTTTATGATCATGATCTACCATAACACATAAACAAACACCATTTAATTTAAACTGTACATTTTAGATTCAAATGAATGGTTCCATGGAACCTAAAGTGTTGTGAACAATTTCATTTGGTATGGATAAGAAATGATGTTCACTATACCAATGACAAAAAAATCCAGACCAACCGTATGTTAGAATTGGCGATAGATGTAAATATTTGTAAATGAACGTATCTTCTGTATTTATTTAAATTTATGATTCCTAAGAACTTAAAATGTCGTCACCGGTGTCTCCTTATTTCGTTACAACATGATATCCACTATCTACGAAAACAATCCTAAAACCAACCATATGTTGTATATGGACCATTCAGTTTGTGTATGAATATTTAATTTAAATGAAAGATTAATGGCAAAACTTTTTCTCAACATTCTACTCGATTACAGATATGTATGTATAATAAAAATTCAATCTCTATACGACATCACGAAAAATTTTCAAATGATTTACTTCTCCCAAAATTTATTTTACTATGGCTGTGGGCCAATCCTAAGGTGAATCTAGGGTAAATGCCGTTTTTAGCAGTGTATGCGGTAAATTGAAATATTGTACTAAATAGTAGGGTAAAGCGAAGACACAAAAGGTAAATAGTAGTGGTTTTTGTTTTTACTAAACAAATCATGAAAATGATTTTCCCACGAAATAAAAATGCGCTTGAACACAGTTTTATTTTTTTAAAATTTTATTAGTTTTTTCAATAAGTTTATTGTATAAATTACGCAACCAATATGAGCAAATATACAATTTAAATTTTATCGTATAAACAATACGAATAAATGGAACAACAACAATAAAATTTGACATTAGTTCGTGTACCTACATACCAATTTTTGTATATTCCTACAAACCATGTGTCCCATTAAGCCGCATTTACCTAATTTTATTTACTAGAGAATTGGTAAGATTTGAATAGTAATTTGTACTAAAACTTCAATTTACTGTACTAATCGATTTACCTGAGAATTGGCCCACGGCCAATGTATGAATTAGGAATAGTAGTTACAACAACAATAATAAATAAACACGTTCACAGACAGCAAATGAATTTACTTTCAGAAATGATTAAACGAAAATACATTTAGACCGCGGTGTGAAGTTTTAATCAATTATCAAAAGTGTAGCTACACAAAAAATCATTTTTCAAAAGTGTACTTACACAATTTAATCAAAAGTGTAGTGATACACGGAAGAAAATGTAGCTGTGTTGAATTTTTTTATTTAATCAACAACTCATTTTATAGGGGCTTTAAATTTAAAAATCATGATAAGCAAAAATATATAAATCATTTTCTATATTTCAATAAAAAAAGTAAAGATACATAATTAATAATTAGCTTATATGTACTCTTATGGACTAATTTTGATAACCACCTTATTAACGAAACCCTCGGGGAATTTCTCACAGATTTTAGAATACCGCTCTGTTTGCGATATTTAATATGAAAGTGTAGGGGTAGGTTGTGGGCCATAATCTAGTAGTTCTAGAGATGTCTATTCAGATCTGTGAATGTCCTCGGATTGTGTCTACTCTTATGGACTAATTTTGATACTTTCACCGATTTGAGAATGCGGCTCCGTTACGTTGTGGGTCATAATCAAGTAATTCTAGAGATGTATATTCGGACGTGCTTTCTCCGTTCTGTTGCCTGATTCATTTAGCATCGCCCAGGGAGCACCACGTTGAGGTATTAATCTTGGACTTTGCTTCCCTTCCGGACCGCAGTCCTTAATTATTTTTGTTTATAACATATTGGTTATCAAAATTAAACCATAAGAGTACATACAATCCGAGGGCATTCACAGATCTGAATAGACATCTCTAGAACTACTAGATTATGGCACACAACCTACCCCTACACTTTCAATTTACAACAAATAATTTTAGGCGTATTATGACCTATTCAAATGCCCCATTAAATATGTTTGGGCTCCACTTGTTCTTGACAAAACTTCAGGTCATTTTATCGAAAGCTAGGGTCATTCAGTTCATTTTATAGAACCCAAATCGAAAATCGGACCAAAACCGAAATTAGAACACAAAACAAGAACCATTGACATTCAAATAATTTTAGGCTCATCATGACCTAATCAAATATCAAACTAAAAATTTTTGGGCTCCACTCGTTTTTGACCATGGGACCATTGGGCATATGATTAGGTCATAATGAGCCTAAAATTATTTGAATGTCAATTGTTCTTGTTTCGTGTTCTAATTTCGGTTTTGGTCCGATTTTAGATTTAGGTTCTGCTAGCTTTAGATAAAATGACCTGAAGTTTGGTCAAGAAAAAGTGGAGCCCAAACATTTTTAATGTGGCTCTTGATTAGGCCATAATGAGCCTAAATTTATTTGTTGTTAATTGATTTTGTTTTGTGTTCGAATTTGATTTTTTGCCCGATTTTCGATTTGGGTTCCGTTAGCTTTTAAGTGATAAAGCCTTACTTTTCTCCTAGAGCGAGCATAATAAAAAAAATTTAGTATGGCATTTAATTAACCTAAAATTAAACTTTAATTTTCCAATTGTTTTTAAATCGTTTTTTGATATAACTTTTTCTTAAGCTAGCCTATAATTAGCCTATAATTTTCCATACTGTCTTGTAATGTTCTGCCGTATGGATTCTGCTAGCTTGAACGAGGATTTCGCTATATCATTGAAGTCAAAAAAAGTAGTTTTTTATAAGTCTGTGTGAGTGCGTGTTTGTTTCGGTTTTCATGTGTGTACGTGCAGACTAAATGTATATGTACCCTCTTTACAGGTTAGTTGATTTGGCCGACCGGGAGGTAAGTTCATACATAACATTTTTCATTAATTCGGTAATACCAGTGATTTTTGATTGGAATCAGTTCATCACAAGGGGCAGCTTTCATAGGAGTTTTTCGTTTTTTTAATATTTTGAAAAGTACTTACGAGAAAAACGATTATGAATTAAAAGATTCTTACTAAAGTGTTTTTCAATTGGGGTAGGTCGATGTTGAAATGGAATAAAACAAGCTGTGTGTGAGGTATTAACGAAATTCTTATTTTATTTTAAAGGCCCATGTATGCCATTATTTATGGAATATAACATCATTCAAATGCCCGCCAATTTACAATGACTCTGACGCATAGATCCGGCTGAATTTTAGCAACGATATTGGTTATTTTTCGTTAAGGGCATGGGTCGATTGCGGCTTATTGGCATAGACCTGCGACTTGAGGTAAGCCCACAATAAAAAGTCAAATCACACGATCTTGGTGGCCAATTCAGGCCACCTCAGCGAGAGATAACCCTATACCCTAAAACCGTTCATGCAGAATGTCCATCATTCCGTCTGCTGTGTGGCACGTAGGCTCATCTTGCTGGAAACGCATGTCGTCTACCTATATATAGTTCAATTTGAGCCAAAAGAAATCGGCCGAAATTTGAGCTCTTGGGCCAGTTGGATCTCGTTGGGGTGTAGGACTAAGTCCCGACGCAATATGCTGATATCTGTGAAAGGCCGAGTTCTTATGCACGGCGAGTAATTCACTGTCCTGCGTCACGAACCGCAGCAATGTTCTCGGCCGATCTAGCCTTCCTTTGACGTACGAGTGTTAGCTGATTGTTTATCGAACCTGTTGTCTCGAATTTGGCCGCCAAACGTTGGAAAGTCGACTTTGGAGGACCACTGCGTCTGCCGCAAAAGAGCGAAATGCGCGCAACGTTTGTACTAATGATGAACACTCATTTTTATAATGTTTTATAATTTGGACGTGCTGCTCGATCGTGTAACATGTCATGGTGATTTGGCATCAGTGACTGTAAAAAAACACCAAATTAGACAGACGCCTCTAAAACTACATGACCGCCACAGGTTGCCCAAATTGGAAACCCCTTTAAAATTTGCAGCAATAGCTGCAAAGATAATTTTGTTTTCACCAAACCTCACCAAACTTCATACTTAGAATGCAATGAATTCTGGCAAGGAAAATTTATTTATCGTAGATTTTGCACCAAGTATTTCTCATTTAAATAAAAATGGAACTAGTTAATTGAATGCTTCTACTATGTACCTGTAAAATCAACAAGTACATCTCTCACACACAGGTCAATTCAAAACTGGATAGAATATAATGTCATCAAAAATATTCTTAATCCACTTTCCAATCAGCTCACATACTAACAAAACAACATTGGATCTAAAGCAAAGTCGTTTAATTAATCACGCAAACCGACCATTAAAAAACATATCATCATAAAGCAACAACAACAACAGCACCATAATCTCATATTACATCTAAGAAAACACTCGAATAGCAAAAGAAAATTAAATATTTGTCGCACGCAAAAATAAAAGAAAACAAATAAAATAATTATTACGAGCTTATTAATTAAATAAATTAATTAAATTAATCGAATTTAATAAATATTTACATTTTCAAGTACATGGCAAATTAAACAACTCGAGTGCGATGGAAAAATAATTTTCTCTGTAATTCATAAAATCATGACAACCAAGTCCTCCTGCGTCTTCACACCAAAAACATGTTGTCGTTTTAGTTCTGCTTTCTAAGTAATTTGTATATTTCCTATATTGCCGCCTTAAAATATAAATAATTCGAATAATTAATGACAACGATGAGCGAGATGTTGCGGTACGATGAAGATGGTTTGGGTGGTTTATGCGTTGTGGTAGTGGTGGAACATAATGATGGTATGACAAAAATTATTTATAAAAAATCTCACTCTCTCTCTGTGTTTCTGTCTTTATAAAAATTATGTTGTTGATTTTGTTGTTGTTGTTGTGGTTTTCCACGTTCGCAACATGGTGAAAAAAGCGAAATTATTATTAACATGGTGGTGGACAGGTTTCGGATGTACTCGGGCGAGGTAGTAAAATTGTATCATGGCTACGTACAACGCAAGTGTTTTAAATTAGATGAAAGCAAAATATATTTTTAATGATCTTGCTGTAATTTTTTATTTCAATTTTTCATTTCTTCTCACACCCATAAAATACACAAACCTTAAGAAACTATATTAGTAGGTTAGATGTTTTGGTCGCATTCAGTTGAATGCAAGACGTGAGACTAATAACATTACTCTCGTAAATATATACAAGTGTGATTAGTGCATTGTGATAATAATATGATAAAATTATATTTGTACATGGTGACAATTCTCACCACCACCTCGATATTCTGTGATACCATCCATTTTACAAATTCACAAGCTCATATACTAAATTCAACGAATCATACAGTGTATCGTGTTAATGTGCCCGGTTCTGAGCCGATAACAATTATTGAGGCAGATCAAATCGATGATAGCCATGAAAGTGATTTAGAAGACGAAAGTGATCGTAAATATGTGACAAGTGATCAATTGGTGGTGAATGGTGAGAGTACTAATCGACGGATTGGTGCGTCGAATGAGAGTAGCAAAAAGACTGTTTACTCGCCGGAATTATTAGAAAAATTTCTTCAGGATTACTCGCATAAAGTGCATTCAGATGTGATTGAGTATAACGCGGAAAGCGAGCCGAACGACAATATTAGTGCCGCTGCAATCCAAGAAAAATTAGAAGGCCTCGCAAAATTAACACAGCAAATTAGTACCGAATCGAATATACCGAGAGATGAAAATTATGATGAGAACGAATCCGAAATTAGTGAAGGTGGACGAGATGAGGATAATATCCAGGAAAAATATGGTGGCCACTATGACGACCGAAATAAAAAATACCAACATTATAACGATCATAATCCGCACGAAGTTAATCGATTTAACGATCGCGATGGGTGGGTTACACTGGATGCGATTCCGTGGTCGAGCAGTAAAGTATCGAAATGGCATCCAAATGGAAATAAAGTTACACATTTTGCGCATGTAAGTCCGGTGCGGCCACAATGGGCGGATGAGTCCGACGCGTATGATCGTCCAAGGCCACGACCACCCAGCTCATATGAATTTCCGCCACATCCACATGACGATGATTATTACAAACCAATAAGACCAAATCCAGATTATTATCAGCAGGGGTATGATTCATTAAAACCGCCAACATACGGATACAATGATAACGATTTTTCGAAACCGGTCGACTGGAATAAATACGACGATCGGGATGGTAGGCCGGGTATGTACGACTATCACCGCCCAAAACCAGCACAAGAATATTATCAATCTAGTCCGAGACCAACGCCCCGACCAACACCAACAACGCATCCTTCCGATTCGTGGTATAATAATAAACCATCGTATCGGCCATCGCATTGGGATGATGGTGTCGTTACAGATGGCCATCCCTCAAATTTCCCAGAAAAACCGTACGAACTAAGGCCACCACGTCCATCACTATCAATATATCATGAAGAGGATAAATACATGCCAAATTATCATTCATCCGGATCCCAACACCATCCACAGACACATCCATCAACGGGTAACGGTGAATGGGTATTAATATCGACGACAAAAGGATATCATTTCCCGCCAAAACATGGGAAACGTGCAATGGGCTTCCAAACAACTCCCGGCTCAGCCGAAAAGACACAAACTATTCGTTTATCGGTGCTACCGGCCGCCTCGTCCACAAAACAAAAATTTATTTCGCCAAGTTCTACCGAAAATCATACGACGATCGATACAATGGCTGCTACTCGAAAACCTGTAATCGTGACACCACCACCTCAAAGACCACCCAAAACAAAATTCCAAAATGCACACATAAAAAATCGTAAAACAATGTTAAAAAGTGTACCACTCTCGAGTCGAAATTCCGGTGACAGTACAGCCGTTCTGGCGGCGGTCGGTGCTGGTATGGTACCAGCGACAGTCGCAATGTTAATGCCTATGGTTTTAGGCCGAAAGAAACGTCACGCGATACAGCCAAACTACCGAATCACGTACACTATGCCTAAATAGTGCGAATTAAATCTATTTTTAGTGTATAAGTTTAGTTCCTAAATTGTGTGTACGTAATGCGATGTAGGTTGAATTCTAATTTTAAACGATTTCATTCTCTTTACCAGAATTTCCAATCCAGTGATTTTCTATATATATATTTCTTATTTATTTATTTGAATATTCTTAGTTTTATTATTTATTATTTATTTTTTCATTCAATTAAATCTTGAGCACATACACACACACACACACACACATGTCAAATAAGTAAAAGTAATATAATTAATAATAATAAAAAAAAACAGCAAAGATAGTTTTTCATTAGAATCGAGAGAAAGTAGGTAGAATCTGGTTTGGTGTACCGACTTGCGATATGATCATTTCACAAATTATTGGGTGTGAAATGTGTGACGATTAATTATGCTGGGATAATTGAATTAATTGTGGTCTCTGATTCAATTGTTTTATACACATACCAATACGTATATAACACCTGGTGATTTACAATAAAAAGTAAGTGGGAATTTTTACTTGGAAAATTATTTTGATGTTCTTCACTTTCCCATGTATAATGTGGTTTAATATACTCGTATACGACAATCATTGACCATTATCATTTTTCTTAAGATAATTAAAAGATTTTATCTTTTGTTTGTTTATATGAAAGCAAAAACGTATTTTTTCAGTCTCACGCAACGGTCAAAATATAATTACATGCAGTATAAAAAAAATTATTTCAGGTTGAAGGTTACTCTTATATAAATTTATAACCCTTTGTCAACCTACCGATGCTATTAACGTGGGTGAAAAAATCATGTTCATATAGATATCAAGGTTTTTGTGGGGAGAAGGGCAGGGACTGAATTTTTGTTAAAAAAAACAGTTTTTTGTCAAGAATCGCGATTTTTGCTTAAATTTTAGGAAACTGATATTGCTGCAAAATTCATTTAGAATCGTTTAGTTCTTAATCGTTTTTCTTATAAATGATATACTTTAGACAATATTTTCAAAAAAAAAAGCTACTATAGATGGTACAACTTCCGGTGGACTGCTTTCAATCAAAAGCCATTAGGATCTTCTAATTAATTTTTTTTTCTTTCATTTAATAATTTATTTTTTATCCAATATTACAACTGATTCAGTTTCTTAGATTAAGTTGAGCAACCTATTGGCCTCTAATTCGAGCTACCCAGCTCCATCGGTCTCAGCCTTTGGAGTCTCCTCACTGCGTTAGTTGTGTCCAACATACGACGGATATCTGCATTTTCGTGTAGAGATAAGCGCTGTACGTGTTTCCTTTTTTGGATCAATGAATTAATCACTCATTATCCGAAATGAAAATATGATTATGAAACCTCATTTGAGGCGGCCAAATCTCTTGATAGCATAATAAAGTATTTTGATTAGTCGGCGTAATCACTAACTAAGTAACTCCTCCACAGATTTTTCGCCACAGTAAGTCTACTGACCTCCTGGTCGCGATAAGCCCAGTGGTTTGTTTCTTTGCAGTCTTCTTGTTGGTGTGGTAGTCAGCATACAGCGTATGTCCAGGTTTTCATGCTGGTGAAGACGTTGTAGGTGTTTTGTTGCATGATGCTTAATTTCATCTGCGACAAGCTCAATCTTTAGAACTCGATGGAGCAAGATTTTATTTTGGACTGTTTATATGATTTTGATATTTGTCTTCTTGGCACAACCCCAGAGTTGGCTATCCAAACAGGTTTCAGGATTTGTTTGTATAGCAGCAGTTTGTTATGAATGGCTATTTCAGATTGTCTCTCTAAGAGCCAATGCATTTTCACTAAATTTTATGTTTAGTTCTTCTCCCTTCTTTTTTGTGTGTTCCTCCCATTTAAGTATATAGCATCTAAAAATCATTGTGAAATACGTACCAAAAATAATACCAAAATATTTACACTGTTAAATTTAACAGTATTCCAATTGGATTTGTTTTGTGGCGAAATTGAAACATTTTTTATATAATCTTTATTTATATTCGATAGGTCCCTAAAGTAAAGATCAAATAATTTTCTAACGATTTGAAATAAACACGAGAAAATCGTAAAACGATTTACTAACCTTTTTTTTAATTCTAAAGAAGGCTATTTTAGACTATGTTTCTACTTTTAAATATCCGATCCTAGAGATGTTCACGGGGTCCCACCTATATGACCGATTAGCTAAATCAAAACCCCACGTGTGTAGTGAACAGGATTTAATTATGATGGTTTTTACAAAGTCCAGCGCATTTTTAGTAAACTATGGTTTTTGATTTCCATCTATTTTCTAACTTTTCTGTCATCGCTCCTACAGACATTCACAGTTTTTAAAATATAATTTAGAATAGCGTAGACAAAGTTGTAACACTAAAATGAACATAGATAGTTTAAAATGATATGTACAGTGCCATACAGGCTATATAGAAATTCCATAAATTTTAATAAATTTTCAAATTTTATTTCATCGATCCTAGAGATGTTCACGGGGTCTCACCTACATGGCCAGATAGATCAGTCAAAACCCTACGAGTGTGGCGAATGGGATCTAGTTCTGGTGATTTTTAACTTGCCCAGAGACATTTTTATGTTTACGGTTATATCCCATATACCAGAAATGTTCACGGGATCTCTTTCATATATTCGAATAGGTCAGAAAATTTTCTATCAATATTGTGAAAAAGGGACACGAATAATGATTTTCACCTTGTATTTCAAAATTTAAAACTTCTTCATTTTCAATTTCTTTTCAATTGGAAATTTTGGTATTTTCTCAAATAGGATTTTTACCCAATTGACATTCCCAGTATGCTGAATTTAAACGTGGTCGTACATCGTACAACCTCCAATGATGCACCACTGTGACTCCAGAAACAATAAAAAAATCCACGAAATTGTTTTAAAATGCCGTAAAGTGAAGTTGACATTGTAAAGATATCAGTAGTGGGTAGCATTGTCCATGCGAAAGCTGTGTTCGAATTGGGTACCGTCACAATGGATTAAAAACGACAACGCATCGATGATTCCGTGCACTGGGAAAGAGGTTTGGCTCCAATGAAGAAGTGATTGCCGAAATTGAAACTTATTTTGAAGACAAAGATAAATCATTCTACAAAAAGGCTTAGAAATGTTAGAGACGTTGGACTGGTTGTATCGCTCTAGAAGGAAATTATGTTGATGTAATTTTCCCCAAAAATTGTGTTTTCTTTGTCAGACCGGCAAATTTTCAGGCGATGAGTTAAATAAAAACAATACACAGTGTTAAGTATTTTTATTGTATATCCTAATAATGTTTTTAACTTCAAATTAAAATTAGAAAGTAAATTTTAAATTCAAGATATTTATAAATTCATAATAATTATGGTAATTTTTATAAATTTCAAAATTTTCCATAAATAATAAGTGTTTGGTTCACTCTTGTATTGTTTAGAATCTTTCGGACTGCTGTGCGCTGATCATCGTGTTCTTCCCATAGGCCGCTAGGTCGTACGATGTAGCTTTTATAATGCTTAATTGTATTGTCATAATGGATGATGCCTTTTAAAAATATAATTTCTTCGGATATGCGAAGATTCGCTTGTATTTTGCTGATTTCGATGTTATAAACGTCTTCAAAATTTAGCGGTAGGACATCGACAACCAAAAACCCATTTATAGTATTAATTTTTATATTTTTGCAATTTTTGTTACACATAGGATATTTTATAAATCCAATGTCGATTTTTTTCCAATATCCTGCAAATCGTTTTCGAAAAAATTCCCTAAATTTATGGTTAAAGTGCGAAACTCATCTGTGGATGAATTACAATTTAATGAATGAAAGAGATCCCGTGAATATTTCTGGTATATGGGATATAACCGTACACGTAAAAATGTATCTGGGCAAGTTAAAAATCACCAGAATTAGATCCCATTCACCACACTCATAGGGTTTTGACTGATCTATCTGGCCATGTATGTGAGACCCCGTGAACATCTCTAGGTTCGGTGAAATAAAATTTGATAATGTATTCTAAGTCGTGTATGTCACTGTAAATATCGCCATAACCGAACGGGTGACGGTCTCTTTATCGTAAACAATTTATCGTGCTTCAATTTAACGTGAACATTTAATCGTAGAACAGTTTATCGTGGACACAATTTACCATGGACACAATTTATCGTGGGACAATTTATCGTAGAACAGTTTGTCGTGGACAATTTATCGTAGAAAGGTTTTATGCGTGGTATCAAAAAATTAGTGGGATTCTTTAATGATTTTTGGAAGAAGTTCTGGAATATTGGCCATGTGGGACGTAACACGGTAGTTTCTTAACCGATTATGATGGGATTATGTATGTTGGATGGAAATGGGATTATTGAATGATTTTTGGAAGAAGTTCTGGAATATGGCCATGTGGGACGGAACTCGGTAGTTTCTTAACCGATTATGATGGGATTGGGTATGTTGGATGGAAATGGGATTATTGGATGATTTTTTGAAGAAGTTCTGGAATATGGCCATGTGAGACGGAACTCGGTAGTTTCTTAACCGATTATGATGGGATTGGGTATGTTGGATGGAAATAAGATTATTAAATGATTTTTGGAAGAAGTTCTGGAATATGGACATGTGGGACGGAACTCGGTAGTTTCTTAACCGATTAAAGATCCCGGCTCCTACGCTCCTCGAAATTAAAATCTAAAGAGCACCGCAGGGTTACGGGAAAGAGCGTAGGTGTCATTAATAGATTCTATATAATCCGCTCCTACGTGCGGCACGCAGTGCGGCATGTTTGGAGATCCTGGCTCCTACGCCCCCGAAATTAAAATCTAAAGAGCCCCGCAGGGCTACGGGGAGGAGCGTAGGTGTCATTAATAGATTCTATATAATCTGCTCCTACTTTGATTCTATATAATCTGCTCCTACTGCTTCTATACTGACTCCCACTTTCAATTTAATATATTCATAAAAAAATATTAAATTTCATTTATTTTTAAATGAGATTCAATATTTTTTTATTAAACTTTTTTAGCACGTCTTAACGTATTTTTTTAAAGTTACAGTTCGTTTTTATTCCAATAGATGGCGGTTGGTCCAAAATGCTAAGCAAAGGCACATTTTTAGCTATAAACAATTCTGCTCTTGGTCAAAGTGGCGCTACCGTTGCTCAGACTGTCAAAAAATTTGTTTGACTGTGATACTAAAGCTGTTCCAAACTGTTATACGATCAATTGTCCACGATAAACTGTTATACGATAAATTGCCCACGATAAACTGTTCGAGGATAAATTGTTCCACGATAAATTGATTCCACGATAAATTGTTTCCACGATAAATTGTTCTACGATAAATTGTTTTACGATAAATTGCTCACGATAAACTGTTCACGATAAACTGACAGTAAATCCCTAGGATTTCTGTTATTTGATTATTATTTCAATAAATCGTTTTCGTAGCTTATTTGGGAATGTCAATTGGGTAAAAATCCTATTGGAGAAAATAAAAAAATTTCCAATAGAGAAAGAAATTGAAAATGAAGAAGTTTCAAACTTCGAATTACAAGGTGAAAATCATTATTCGTGTCCCTTTTTTACAATATTGATAGATAATTTTCTGACCTATTCGAATATATGAAAGAGATCCCGTGAACATTTCTGGTACAGTTATATCTCATATGTATGGGATATAACCGTAAACGTAAAAATGTATCTGGGCAAGTTAAAAATCACCAAAACTAGATCCCATTCGCCACACTCATAGGGTTTTGACTGATCTATCTGGCCATGTAGGTGAGACCCCGTGAACATCTCTAGGATCGATGAAATAAAATTTGAAAATTTATTAAAATTTATGGAATTTCTATATAGCCTGTATGGCACTGTACATATCATTTTAAATTATCTATGTTCATTTTAGTGTTACAACTTTGTCTACGCTATTCTAAATTATATTTTAAAAACTGTGAATGTCTGTAGGAGCGATGACAGAAAAAATAGAAAATATATGGAAATCAAAAACCATAGTTTACTAAAAATGCGCTGGTCTTTGTCAAAACCATCATAATTAAATCCTGTTCACTACACACGTGGGGTTTTGATTTAGCTAATCGGTCATATAGGTGGGACCCAGTGAACATCTCTAGGATCGGATATTTAAAAGTAGAAACATAGTCTAAAATAGCCTTCTTTAGAATTAAAAAAAAGGTTAGTAAATCATTTTACGATTTTCTCGTGTTTATTTCAAATCGTTAGAAAATTATTTGATCTTTACAGCGACACTATTAGGAACATAGGGACCTGTCTAATATAAATGTTAAAGATTATATAAAAATGTTTCAATTTCGCCACAAAACAAATCCAATTGGAATATTGTTAAATTTAACAGTGTAAATTTTTTGGTATTATTATTGGTATGTATTTCACAATCATCATCTAAAGTCATGCCGAGATATTTAGCAGTGTTTGCACGCGGTACTACTATCGAGTTTATCATTATTGGTATATGATTAACTTTTAGATTTGTAAACTTGACTTGGATTGATTTTGCTTCATTTAATTTGATTCACCATTTCTTTGTCCAATTACATATTTGGTTAGTAGCCTTCTGTAATTTACTAGTGGAGTCATTGATGTTCTTTGCTGTTGCAAGTATTGCGGTGTCATCGGCAAAAGTCGCCATTGTTGCTTCTGTAGTTGGTATATCTCTAGTATATAGGAGATAGAGGGTTGGCCCGCAAGAACACTCCCTTGTGGCACTCCTGCTGTTATTCTTTTTAGTTGGGAGTATTCATTCTCATACTTTACTCGGAAGGGCCTCTCTGATATGTATGTTTTTAAAATTTGAAAAAATTGCTCCGGAAGATCTCGATGAAGTTTGAATTGAATTGAAACCCCTGGTGCCATACTTTGTCGAATGCTTGCGCTACATCAAGAAATATAGTTGACTATATTTGTTTGCTTTCTAGTGATTTCTCGATTACATCAGTAATTCGATGTACTTGTTCGATCGAAGAATGTTTTCCCTAAATCCAAACTGATGTGAGGGGATAAGATTCCTTTCTTCGATAATTGGTTTTAGTCTTTTAAGAAGAACCTTTTCAAATAGTTTCGATAATGTTGGTAGCAGAGAAACTGGCCTATATGAAGCGTTATCATTGGGAGGTTTGTTCGGCTCAAGTATCATAATTACTTCTGCAACTTTCCATTGTCTTGGTCTCGACATATCTTAGTCGAAATGCGGCATTAATTATATGTACAATTTTCTTCAACGCTTTCTCCGGTAACTACTTGTATTATCTGACCCGTTATAAGATCATATCCTGGAGTCTTATACGGATTCAGACTATTCTTGATTTCCCATTTTAATTCTTTCAATGTTACAGGTGTAATTTTTAGCTCATCCTGTTTATTTATCGGGGTGATATTTTCCTCTTCCGTTTGTTTGGGGTAAGGTTAAAATGTTTCTTCAAGGTGATTTGCAAACAAATGTGCTTTTTGTTTAGCATTTCCGGCCCAATTTTCATTATTTTTAATTGGAGGAACCTGAATTGTGGGTCTTTTAAGATTCTTAGTTGCTTTCCATAATGAATAATCAGTATCTTTTTGCCCAGTTAAAGTGCTGAGGTAAATATTAAGTGACTGATTTAAAATGTCTTTTATTAGGTATTTTAATTTGTTACACAAATGGTTAAATACCCTCCTATTTGGGAAAGCAATGCTCTCCTTGGGAAAGCGCTTAGTACACTTACCATTATCCAAACATGGTGAATTGAGGTTGGTGGAACCCCACATGGACCATGTATCATTGTTACAGGCTGGCTACTGCCATCCTGCAGATATCACTAAGCGCACGCAGAGGCCTCCACGGTGATTTTTGCCGGCTACATTCTCAGAGAGAAGTGCGAAGGGTCGTGGGGATTGAGGCATGCGTGCGTGGCTCCTGGCTTACACCGTGATTACTGATATTTTATAAGATAAAAAATAACCGCAAATAATAACCGCATAAAATAACTGTAAACCGAGTTCCGCCGAAATTTGTCGGCCGGAACCTGAGGAACGAACCAAAAAGAAAATAAAAATTATAACGGAGGAGAGGTGCCCCGGTGCGCGCATCCGTCCGAACTCAAACGGTGATAAACACCGGTTTCGAATCGGATGCGGGCATCAACGAACCATCCCCTCTCCCTTATGCCGATATAAAGAGAGAAGTCCCCCCTCATCACACTAAATCCCGAAATTTAATAATTCATTTTTTTTTTTTTAAATTTAGACACCCACAAAAAGATAAACCCAACTTCCCATGAGAAACAAAAGAAGAAAGAGAAAGAACGAGAGAGGGAGAGAGCAATGCGCACCGAGTGCGCGACCGTTATTCGGCGCTCGATTACAATAGGTTATATATAATTCAAAAATTTAGAAAAATAAAAAATTTGGAAAAATAAAAAAAAAGAAAAATCGTACCTTAATAACAAACAAATAACCTGTTGCGGCCTTGCACGGCCGTTACCGTAGCGGGGCCTCTCCCCGATACAAAAATGGGTTGCGGCCTTAGTGCCGTTATGTTGCGGGGCCTTTCCCCGGTACCAATACAAGTGAAAACGGGGTCCCGGTTGGCCACCCGTCTCGATGCGTGGCCTTTCCCTGATACCAATACAAATGAAAACGGGGTGCCGGTTGACCACCCGTCTCGATGCGGGGCCTTTCCTCGATATCAATACAAATGAAAACGGGGTGCCGGTTGGCCACCCGTCTCGATGCAGTGTTCCACATATAACGGTGGGCGTCTTTCGCTTATGAATAGTATTTAGCACACAATTATTCGCAAACAAAATTTTTTCTGTGGTAAAATTAACTCGATTGACACTGCACTTTTGCACCAATAAGCAAATTAAATTAAGTTTTTTTAATGAAAATATATACAAAATAATGTATTAAACTGCATTCTCTGAATATCGTACGATATACTTTTTATTTATTATATTTCTTATTTTTTTTTTTTTTTGTGGTTAACAAAATTTAAATTACTTCACTACCGATGTATAAAAGAATTTCAGTATAAAACTTTACCACCAAATATTTTATTATTATACAATAAAAAAGTTTAGCTGATAATCTTATTAAATTATAATTATAAACTCATATTCAATAATACACCCTTCAAAACTTGACGCTGTCTCAAATACAAAAAAAAATTAGCCTCTATTCCTTTTGAAATTCCAAAACAAGACTCAATTAAAAAAAAAAAATCTCCACCCGAATACCGACGCGCCAAACATTCCAGAAGAATTGTCTTTCTTCTCTGTTTTTCGTTTACATCAATTCGCATTGATGTAAACGAGAAGCATATAAGAAAAACATTCTTATGGAATGCTTTGCTTTGTACACACTCGATGCGCATTGGTCTGAGTGAGTGCGTTCAGCGCTAAATAAACAAACAACTCCGAAAGCGAAGACACCAACCGAGGGGAATATAAAATACAAATATCCCAGTATGCAATTTTTCCACTGTGTGGAAAAACCCGCTCAAATTCGCAGTAAATTCCGTACTACAAAATATCAAAGACACAAAAATATTGATTTTGGGCAAAAATAATTGTTTTTCTCTTTCTATTTCGCGGTAATATTATTTTCGTATTATAAGTTTCGATTGTATCTTTTATTTTCAGTTTCTTCTGACAAGTCGACGTGCACAGTTGCACTATTGTTTTGTATCTTCAGTTTTATAATCGCACTTGAGAATATAACGCGACATTACTTGTGCCTGTCGCGATTTTTATTATTTATTATGCTGTGTTTGCATTGTTAGCTTCACAGTGTTAGCTTGTGTTTTTCGGTGTATTATGTTAATACATACCTTAATAATAATTCAATTACGTGTTTGTGTTATGCTTGTGACCAATAAGTTTGTTTGTAAAAAGAGGTAATCAAATAATTTTAAAATGGCGTTTTCTTGCAATGATAGAAATTTCCGATTTTTATTTTTCACGGTTGAGCTTGTTGGGATGTACAATTGCACGTACAAGTATACTATTGCAATTGAGTTAAAAACACATCATTATCGTTCCGGTACAGTAACTTTACGTGAAATGACATGAAATTCGTCGTGAGATGAAACATATTTAGTTGGATTAATTGAAGATGCAAATGGTGACGTATGGTGAACGTGCTTAAAATTTAATTTATAAAGTTTTTGTTATAACATTTAATTGTGTATATTTATTTGAATAAAAAATTAATATTTATTTTATTATAAATGGAAAATTTTGTTTTATTTCGGATAAGAATTATTATTTATTCCAATTGGAAAATATATACAAAACACGTGCCTTTTGTTTCTGTGATTTTTTTCTCTTTTTAGTTGGGATTCACACCGACACCGGAATTTTTGTGACACTTTTCTTTGGCTGGGAGTACGAATTTCCGCGTGATACACATGGTTCTTTCCATAGAAGCAGTGTTGTTTTAGAACGCGAATGTAAATGGAATTCCGTCGGCATTGCATATTGGGATTGAGCAATCAATGGAAAGTAAAGACACCAACCGGGGGGAAATATAAAACATGCAAAAAATGTGGTTGCGACCGCACAGTCATAACATCATGTTTGTATTTACAATCTCGAACAATTCTGGATCTACTGTTTCATCTGGGATTTCTGCTGATACAATCTGACCGATTTCTAAATTAAAATATGGGCATGTGGCAATCCACGTTTTTGCTATTCAATTGAATACATCCAGAATCGCATTTCTACGAATAAATGGTGTATTACTATAAAATCGATTAAAGATTTTAGTTTTTGCTTGAAACCCCGTGCCGTTATGTCATGTCGATCATTAGCTGATTGGCCTGGCAATTAATATTTTTTCATTTCGTCCCACTGCGGGTTACATGAAAATATGATGAATAAATCTGGTTTACCGTATGCACATACGTAAGCCGTTACATCTTGAGTATATTCCTGCATATGCCGAGGACTTCCAGTGTATAACGTAGGTAGGATGCACATTTGACCAATTTCATTAAGGTTTACATTCCTATACACACTTCAGACCTTAATTTTAACTGGTTGATTCGAATATAACGGAGACGTTCACTTTAAATTTTAGCGAACATATCCACAATAAATTGGTGGTATAAATGTCTGCATTTTAATATGGGATTGTCCATATTGGTCCGAATCATAAGCCAGGTGCATAGAAATTCATGGCGCTATCTTTTTTATTCATTTCTTCACTTAAAAGTTAAAAAAAATGTATTGTAAATATAAATTTGTTTATTGAATTTGTAATTGTTATATATTAACCTGTTAAAGGATTCCTTTGTTTGATGTTTATATAGTAGCTGTCCTCGCCCTCCCAAAAAATTAAAGAATACTGTAGTGCGTCGTAAGAACGATGTGTACCTGCAATGACTTGTGTGGTGTTGTTGCGGCGCATAATGCGTATATCGCGTTGTTTGAATGTATCGCCAACCATTACTATTTCTACTTCAGTCACTGTTGGAGCATTAAGACGCCGCGCATGTTCGCCAATAGGCACTTTATTGGCTTTGATAACGAACATATAATTATCGTTTTGTAATTGATTGGAAACTTGCTTAAACAATAGAATGAGGTTATTTTTTCTGCCAAAAATGTTTTACTAAATCGGCTACGATAGCTCGTTCCTGTATTACTTGAATGTGATTGAACTCGCAACTGATTTTAGACTGCTCTTCTTCATCTCCCATAAAGTAAATTTGTAGAAATTTTAGTGTTTCCATAGGTAGAGGATGTAAAGAGCCAATTTTTGTGATAAACCTGGCCCTGTATCTTGAATGTTGAATTAAATGTGCGTCCTTGTCCATCCGTATTAGTAATGATATTGGTAGCGAAGGAAGTCATTTGAAAACAACTATTAAATTTCCTTATTTTTTTCAAAAATAATTTGGACTCTGTGGTGTTGCAATCCATTAGCGTTTTCAGTGGCTCTGGTGGTGGGTTCAATGTAGGTTAAACCACTTTGCCTGATGAACAACACATCCCTGCGGTTTCATTTTTAAATTTCAGAGCGTGGCAATGAGTGCATTCTCTATCCATGTAACCAATTGAAATTTCCAAATGTCTGTAATATTCGATGTTTGGATCATATTCAAATGCGATGCGACTGAATGAAGACAGTGTTAGTACTCTTGTTGCTTGCATGTATACTCGATTATTCAATTGCACCACACTTCTGTTTGAATCCGTCACACGATTGCGTGATCTTTGAGTAGTAATTCTCGTTTGTGCAAGACGTCTTATTCTGTGTGCATCACTTTCTAATGCGCGGGCGGTTGAAATGAGCAATTGTGCAGTACTGCTACTAGTACAAATACGAAAAAATTGTCTCTCTAATTTCGTTCAACTATCGAAAACAAAATATTTGGTGATAGAAATGGAGTAGAATATCACAATTTTTCAATCTAGTAACCTGGTATATGATTTAAAATGTGAAACAGGGTCACATTTTATTCTGAAGAAGCGGGACATATTCTTCGATAAAGTATCGAAAATGTGATGGTAGAACATGTCAGCAGAGAGTTTTAAATGTTCACTTACTAAGTCCTTGTTGGCGTATAAAAGAGTCGGGAACAGTGCATTCTCAATAGTTTAAATAAAAAAAAAAGTTTATAAAACCAAACAACATTTGGATTTGGTTTGCGCAGCTGTCGATAACGTCGATAATGGAAGGGTGGCGTGATAATTATTAAAAGCAAGAGTGTGCCGCAACAGTACAGTACAGGGTATCCAACCATGACGCCATTCTGCTATTTCAAAAATTGTACAGATATCAGAGAAAATACCGCAGCGTGTTGGGTGGCCAACCACTCGGCCACATTCATATTTATTTTTTGTATAATGGCAAAAGTGCCGCAACGAGAATGAAGACGCATCATTTTAGTTTACGGGCGGCCAACCGAGGTGAAACATACGCCAATGGACCTGGTTGGGAATTAATATATTCTAGCAAATTCACGGATGCTAGTATTATCGCAATATAATTCCAATGCCTCAGTTCAATCAAGGATAATAAAATATTGCCGGTTATTTTATGTATGCGCCAAAGTACGCGTAGTCATTGTAAAATTGTGCATCCAATATATAGCGGTTGTTCAAAATTGTTGTGTAGCAAGCAGAAAAGTCATATCCGAAGTTGTACGCAATTAAAATGCGTGGGTCAAATACTATCGATGTGATGTTTTCTCAAAGCCAAGTATAATTGTTGGTCGATATTTTAATAAAAGCGGTATCTCGAATATCCAATGTTGTGTCCGGTAATTCACTAAAAGACTGTATAATTTAATCAATCTTGCGATGGAGCATGTTCAACCTAAGCTTCTCAAAGTAATCGGTATGATTCAGCAGCAGTTTTCTTCAAATGAAAACAAAAAATTAATGATGTTCGCGATTGCTCTTTATTCGTTATAAATCGCAATACATTGAACACAACTATACAACACTGCACACACTTTTCCAACTTATCACATTGCGGCTGACACTTCTTGATGGCACAACAAAATGGTGTCATGCCAAAATTTTTTTTATCATCTGTAGTCTGAATCCATATCTTGTAATTCGTCATTCATTGAAATTAATGGCAGACTAGTTAGAGTGTCAATATATCGTTTAAAGCCATGCTTTGTCGAAAATTTCATGAGGTAGTGCAGATAAAAAAGCTTTCCTGAAACGCCTTGTGGTCCGGAAATTGCACATGAAAGAATTTTGATTAAACCTAGGGTAAGTTTCAGGCCTAACGTAATATACTCGACTACTCCATATAGTTGACGATCACTTATCATACCCAGATCAGAATCGCAATCAACACAAACGAAACAAACGGTACGCTTGAAGCCTGTTATTACACGAACGGCAGGAGAATGATAAGGTTGTAGCGTGCACATCGGTCAACCCGCATGAAGAAGATTTACTCATTTTATTTGTTAGTTCATTTTAATAACGCTTTTGTTCAGAAAAAATATCAACGAAATCTTCGTAAACTTACCTTTGGCGATTATTCGTTTCACGCCATTCTATGCTTAATCCCTGGATATTTCCTTGGTGTGTATGGGGCACACCAGTCGTCGCGTACAGTATCATATGGTACACTTCCGCTATAATACGAATATTGTATGATCAGGTAATCGGTAAACATGCCCCGATAAGTTTTTTACTGCGGTTCACATGCACACATCCAATTCTTACCGCTTTGGTAAAATTAAAATCTTCAATTCTTTATTAAGTTTACTTCTCTCTGTTAAAGATTTAGTTGTACTCTCCAGATACACAAACTTACCTGCCAATATGTCTCATTTTTAATATAACAAAATTAATAATTTGTAATTCTATAAAACCTGTATATTTATTAAGGGCACACTCTGTGTCAAATCGATTTTTATTTGAATTTTCGAATTTGCAATGGGCAGTGTCAAAGTCGACTTATTTTCAATATTATCACCTTACTATTTTAATTTAAAATTTTTTTGATTTTATTAATAATAATTATACTTTTCCAGGGCTGAAAAACTACAATTTGGACATTAGTAAACTGGAAGCCATCTATGAACTATTGGCTTGACTAAACACTTGATATTCCCATTTCCACTAGCATTCGTTAGATGGCGTTAATAAAATAAAAAATTATTATTAGTTGTAGTGATGTACGATAGACGTCTTCCGCAGCACAAAAAAGAAATATTTAACAAAAATACATTTCGCTATAAAATGCTAGATGGCAGCACGATACAATTTTTTTATATTATAAAATGCAAAAAAACAAAAAAAAATTTATTAGCTAGGGGATCTACCGATAGTTTAATTTAACCACAAATAAAACAAACAATTTATTTATTTATTTTTATTATTAAAAATATTATATATATAATTAAATATATAAATAATTAGTTAAAACTTAATTTATATTAAATAAATAATAAAAATATATTTAAAAGCAACTCTAAAAATAATTTTTAATAAAAAAAATCTGGTAAATTTTATTTTCGGCGGTTGCATAATTAATTAGTCCAGGTAAACACACTGCGGGAGGTGTTTAAAAAAACTCTAAACCTATGATCAACCATATGATCTACAATATCAGAAAACAGCCCTCATCCCAAATCACGAGGATTAATATCCTGATATTATAAATTTATCTAAACCTTAAGTCCTTATATTTATACATATATAATGTCTATTAAAATATCTCTCTCGCACAATAGAATTTCGGTTGTTCAATTAATACTGGGGATTAAAAATCGGTGACGAGTTAACTCGTTCTTGCACGCCCGTTAAATAACGTTGGAATGCGTTTGTGGTATTTTGCAAGAACGATAGCCCATATCGAACTTTTAATTCTATAACGCGCCGAAAGAAATCAAAAAATGGGATACCTTGACCTGGATATGATGTAACAGGTTCACTATTCGTAACCTCTTCGTTTGTGGCCGACTCAGTTGTTGTTGTGATCTCCGCCTCATCATCGGTATTCGGTTTAGATTGTTTCACATTGAAATTATCGTATAAATTACTATCGAGATCGTTCTCATTATCGATTTCGTTGTCATTAATTTTTTTGCTACTTATTTTACGTACTTCAGGGAGAACGGATCGTTTTCGTCGCGGACCATGTTCTGGTACTGGTATTGCGGTTGATTGTTCATTTTCAGCCTCTTCGATTTGGACAACTTCTTTTTCGGTTACTGTTTGTGCTTCGGGGACAGAGCTTCCAACTACATATTGGCTACGGTGTTGTAATTGATTATCCATGGTGCCCGCGACCGAATATCCTGATGATTGGGTTTGTTCCAAAATTGTGGAGTCACTACGGTCTGGCGAGTACACGGGTGACAATTGTCCCATACCAGAAGCCGATGGTTGTGATTGGGCATATACGGTTTTTATATTTTCGGATGGCTGTTGGCTTGGACTTGCTGCACCATTATATCGATACTGTGGTTGCGGATAGGATTGTTGTTGTGGTTGATGATACGGGGTAGGGTACCCTTGCCCTCCAGGTTGTGGTCCACTTGGACGATATCCACTATTATAACGGTACCGGCTATTATACGGACCATATTTACTGTAGGCTGGATGCACTTGTGGTTGTTGGTAAATTTGATTTTGGTTTGCACGGTACGGTGTAGATTGCGGATAACGAATATTGCTTCGGTACAATGATGACGATGGCATACCGGCGATTACTTTTCCAAACATATCTTCCTCGTTTTGTCCGTCAGACTGGCCAGCATACTCCTCATTGTTGAAATGGTATAAATCGTCTTTTCGGTCCTGTATTTCGTATGATCGACGTAGAGCGCCTAGCGGACCACCAAGTAAGTAACTGGCTAATCCGCCTGCCACTACTAACCCAACTAAACCGACACCGACTGTAGGCATCACCTCACGAGCAAAATAGTTATAAATTTGAGTTGAGATAGGTTTGACAACATTTTTCTGGGGCTGCTTTCCTACTTTATTGTTATTCTTAACGTCTTCAGCGTCGTCTGAATCGGCCGCCGGTTTCTTTTTATTTCCATTTTTCTTCTTTTTCTTATCGGTATTATTTTTGTTGTTGGCATTTGGCGTTTTCTTCTTTTTACCCGTGTTGCCGTTCGGTGATCGATCTTGAGGCATATCAAATCCGGCTTCCTTCGGCTCCAATATTAAAAATGTTGTTGTTTCAGGTTTTTGTGGAGCTTCAGTTGGTGTGACCTCCGTGGTTGTGGTACTCGTTTTCGGATTTTGTTTGTTTTGTGTCTTTTTATTTGCTGGAGCTTTAGTTGTTGCTTTTGATGGAGCTTTAACGGTAACCACTGGCTCGACAATCATTTCTTCATCTTCATAATCCTCTTCATCATATACGGGTAGTAACTCATCGGGTGCCTCGGTTGTTGTAGTTGTAGTTGTCATCGCAGTAGTTTTAGGTCGTTGTTTTAATTTCGCCTCATTTCGTTTATTTATCGCATTACTAATATCAACGGTTTGTTTATTTATTTGACCCTCTTTAATGCGAGCGATTTTATCGACCTTCTTGTCGATCTCGGCACGAAACTGAGATGGCTTAAGGTCTGGCAGCACGGTGGGGCCACTTCCATTTAATAAAATCCATGTTGATATACCTTCTTTCGGTGTTGAGGAATCTTGTTCCTTTCGATTTGCCGCCTCCATTTCTCTTTCAATCTCTTCCATGGTTAGAGGTACTGCAACGCCATGATGCAAAATCTCACCGGAGCGATCAGTTTTCTGCATAGTTGGAACCAATTTTGGCGGTGTAATATCTTTGGTTCCATTTTCTTTCGGGTTCACCGAAACAATGGCCGTTATCTTAACATGTTGACCTTTATTTTTCGGATCGGTGCGTGATTTTAAAATCGTTTCGGCAATTTCTTGATGAATTCTGAAATAAAATATGTGGTATGGTTGGTGTCACGTTTTAAAATATATTTTTGGTTTTATGGTTATTCAGAAAGATCAGACCAAGAATTCCACAGATTATACATACAGAAATAGAGATCTTAGAGAGTATTATAGAGAAAATAGTGTTTAGAGAAATAAATTTTTGTTTTTTTATTTTTATAAATTATAGTTTTTATTAATAGTAGAATACAAAATAAATAAATAGAGCGACTGATTTGTTTATGGTTAGTGACAAACACAAGTATCTATTTATAGTTTTTAATTAAATTTTCATTTATTACAAATTAATATCACAATAGTTTTGTTTAACAAACTGGATGCTTAAAATTATATTATTATTTTTTAAATAATTATCGTTTCTAAGTTCTACAAAATTAATAAATTAATAACAGGAAATAACGTTTTTCTTTTATTTTTACTAACAATGGAAATTTTTTTGACGCTCAAATGGTAAATTAAATTTACTTTAGTTAAGCTAAATTAACACGAATTTATTTAATTAGCAATATAAAATGTATACGAATAATTAATATTGACATTAGAAATTGTCAACTTAATACGTTGGATGAAGTTTCTCGAATATGACTCCCAATTGGAACTTAAATGAATTAATGATAATATGGAATAAGCTTCTCTGCGTCTGTCTGGACGAACCTTCATCATAGTTTATACTTGCAAAGATAATTTCGAAAACTGTTTGGGGGCTAAGGCGCTTCAAACTTATTCAACCACCTTACTATAAAAATAAACTCAATATGGTTATTCATATAGTCAAAACATATCGCAAAGCATATCGTTCAGCGATCAAAATAGTGAAAGTGCAGAAACAACGAAACATTGCGAAATAGTACACCACGCGCACTGAGTACACGGCATAGGGTTGACAACGATACTGACGGTTGCCTGCTAAGTCAGAAATTTTTTACATATGTTAAAAAATTTCTGGCCAAATCCCCCACAACAGTAGTGCTTGTGTTCGCATTAATTCTCAAACGTTCGAGGTACTGGGTACACGACTTAAGGAATTGAGGATCTTATAGGAAAAATCAATAATATTCCAATATGAATAGATAATTTTGATAATATTACGGTTTATGGTCGAAACAAAAAACCAAATTTCATAAAACATTCGCTAACAACGATATTGGTAGCGATAAAATAAACACACTATAAAGTTATACCCAAATTACAGGAGACCATAATGAGCTCCGAACGATGAAGTCTAAAAACATGTATTGGACCCCTGTCGATTGGAATGCATGAAAAAAACAGGAAATCCGTCAACATTACGTCGATGTCAATTTTAAGTCGACAATGACGTAATGTAAAAAAAAAAATATTTTGATATATTTTTAGTTTGTTTGTTCAGAGCCATCTACGATTTTAAAGAGCCGTGATATTAAATAATGTATTTTATTTAGAGGGGAAACTTTTTCTATGTTTCCATAAGAAACAATGTAAATTAACCAATTTTTGTATTAATATTTGTGAATAAAAATTTAAATGAATAATTAATTAAATTATTTTAGTAATGAAAATGAATTAAAGAGTCATAATTTTAATGTTTTTCAATAGAATTGAACTATTTGTTTAGTTTGCGAGTTAATAAAAGATAAAGTTGTATGAAAACTTAACCAGTTTGTACACCAATAGGTGACTTGAGGCGATAGAACCAATTAAAATTTTAGTTTTGAGACGTGTTGTATTTGGAAGTGCCTAGCAAAAATATATAACCGCCGATTGGAGTTTGATATAATACGATAGTTAACATGGTACATATTTTGGCCAATCACTGGTTTTATAGTAAACGAGTCACTTAAAATTAAAACTACAAACTGCACGATTAGCAGAAGCGGCATGTAAATTCATCGATCAAATTAAAATTTCTAATGAAAATTTTTACATAAATATTTATAGGTAACCCTCTAAGAACACGGTATTTGAAAAACACGATTTCGAAGAACACGGATACCCTTTTTATCAAAAATCACGGTTTCAAACAACACGATTTTCGTTATTCTCTTTTATTTTGTTTTTTTTTTGTAGTCTCAAACAACACGGTTCTAAAGGAACGAATTAATCGTGTTCTTGGAGGGTTTCCTGTATGTTGATTTCGTAATTATTATATTAAAACTGCAATTCAAATTAATAATTTCGGTTTTTATTTACAAAGATTTATTAAAAAAATATTAATGTAAGCTGATTCTTATGAGAAACAACAAAATAGCTGAATCTTACGGCTCTTATATCTAGGTTGCTCTGGTTTGTTTCCTTTTTCGTGTTTCCCTTTTGGTATACCGAAAGACTGTATCAGACGAAAAAAGTAAAATTATTAAAAGCGAAGCCCAAATGAAGTTATTAAAAGAATTCAGATATCCGAATTATAGAAAAGCTGATGGTCTTCGCATAGAGACAGCCTTGACCGTTTAATTAAAACTTTCTTGTTATAAAAAAACTGGCTGCTGATCCAGAACAGTCGCTAAAAATACTGGGTCCACTTAAATAAATATTCGTTAATAAGAAGGACCAAACTAAGACAGTGATTGATTTTTCTTTATTACAATTTAATACTACCGGACTGATTGAGTTGAATGACTTTAGAGAGAATAAAAAGATTTTTAAATTTTTGAATAAAAAAAAAAGTTTTTTAGAATACGGCTCACATGAAAGCACCCGAGATTTCTAGTTTGGCCAGAAAACTATTAAAAATTCCAGCGAGTTCCGGTCAAATTGAAAGATTTTTTTCTAACTAGGCCTATATACATAATGAATACATATATATAACATAATCTTCGGAATAGATTGACGATGGATACATCGAAAAAACTTCTATTATATTTTACCAGTAAAATTTTGGAAACAGAAAGCAATGAGCTTTCTGATTATAAAATTATTTATTAATTTTAAAAATGGTAATTTAGTATTACTTGTTTTATTTTATTAAAATTTTGAATTTGAATAACTGAATTAATATTTAAATATTTTTCGTTAGTCATTTGTGGATTGTTCTGTGATTTAAAGATCAATGATGTAACAAATTATGATTTTTATAAGTATGTATAATTTTTATGTTTCAAAAGGAAAAAATACAAAGAAACAAACCAATATACTATTTTTCTATTTTTTATTGTTGACGCGGCAACAATTCACGTCACAAAACTTGTTATTGTTGACTCCAAAAAAATACGTCAGCAATAATTGTCGATGTCGACGTTTGTTGACGTCGCACATCCCTGAACAAACACCGTCGACGCTCTAGCCTACATTATTGCTACCTAGAGGAGTAGCACATCAATCCCCAAATTTCGGTAATCAAATACCATCAAAGTTTTATAATTCCTTTCAGCCAAGACTACCGATATCTCGTTTGGAAATGCCTCGAATACAAAGGTCGTTACTAGAACCACCACAAACGCAACCTTATAGAAAATTGGAACCGATGGGCACTACGTCCAACCAGAATCAATACAAACAACCCATAAGGTTTCCAAACCAAAACTTTTAACAAACCACAGAATCCGTTCCAATCATCCGGATCACCGCGGTTTCAATCCCAGGAACTCTTACATTATGGGAAATCTTACTCTAGTAATGAATATAGTGATCCCAAACTGATGAAAACTTCTACCCAGAAATTGACCCAGAATCCCCATACAATCCTAAAAATGTTAATAAACACTACGGAACCAATAAGTATTTTATTGACAATATTCCCCCCAGTCAAGAAACATTGTGTTAGGCCCATGAAGTATACTAGTCAAGTAACGATAAAAGGATTAATGGAATTCTCAACTCACAATTAAAACTCAAACAAAACTAAATATTAAATTTAATTTTCAAAAATCTATTTGAAAAATTAAACTATAATGCCTATAGAAGCAAAGTAAGTATCAGCGTTCCTGTTGACGTACAAAACGAAGACATTTATACCAAACCAACACAGGTGCAAGATCAATCATACCAGAAGGAATTTATGAATCACATGATTGGTATACATTAGTGAAATGATTGGTAGAAATGAACTTTTCGGATGAAGAAAAATCATTATTGTAGAACAACCTATATCAGAGTAGAAACCCTTCGAGACAATTATAAGGTAGAAGTTTACCACTTCTCAGAAGTTTACCAAACTCTGATTTACAAACCATGAAACACGAATTAAACCTTTCCAATAAAAAAACTCATATTTAGTAAAAGCTACAGATACACGTTTATAAGGACGATGTGAAGAAACAGATTGATAATTGCTAGACCATATTAGAGTATCATAAGGCCAACCTATTCCCCGTGATCTTCACCAATTTAAAAAGTCCTAAAAAAAGCCAACGCTGAATGAGCAAACTATAGTTAAGGATATAAGGGAACACTTCTGTCTTCAACTTGGTAAATCATTTCTGTAAATTCTGTAAATTTGACAGGACGAGACTTTAGTGTTTTGGGGTGTCGAAGATAATTGTGCAATTTTGGACCATAACCAAAACCGCCTAAAGGCGAACTTAATATTCGGCTAGGCTAAAGGCGAACTTAATATTCGGCTAGGATAGGCGAACTTAATATTCGGCGCTTAGTCAAATGGATTTTCCTTAGTCCGCATCATACAAATAAATCATGGGTTGTTGAATAGATTAAATAGAGTGCGTTTCTATAACTGAATCTGAAGTAAATTTTAAAGATTACCACCGTTCACAGATAACTTTCATCAAAAAGATAATTCGCCATATTGAAAACACCGGTTTTCTATATGGATTGTTGTTTTTGCAGAATTGTCGCTTACAGTAAATCATTTTTCAATAAATTGTCGCGAAACCAAATCAGACAGAATTAGTTTCAAAACAGAATTGTTCTCAATGAAAGTGATGCTGAGTAAGATCGAGGTGATGTATGGAGGTTAAAAAAATAGAGGCTTCGAAGAAAATTATCAAGAATATATTTTCTAAATTAAAAAAAATTGAGTTACTTATTTAGAAACGGATGTCGGTGGTCAAGATGTACTGGAAATTCTATGAAATTTAATTGTTGAGGGGCCTTCAAATGGTAAAAAATTGATAGAACTGTATCCCTTATCACAATGTCTAAATTTTCAGAATTTTCACAATTGAGTCTAAAATAATTTCCTATTTGACCTTAAGTGACGATATACATAATAATCCAGAACTCGATCCAATCCTTCTAAAGCAGTAACACGAAATAATATCAGGTCACCAATTGAAATATTAGGCACCTTATTCTGGAGTAAACTGCAATCATAAATATGAAGTCAGCTTACTGGCAGCAAAATAATAAATGCTCATATTAACTAAATGCTTCAACGGTAGAGTTTTGATGCAGAAAATTTTATACATAAAGCAAATGCAAACATTGATCAAGAGTTACGTCTTAATTTTCTTAATCCATTAGATATATTCTTAGAGAGGCTGACGAAATTCCAAGTAGTGAGGTTTTTCATTACACCGAAAAACCAGCAAATTACAATTCTCCGCACCATTATGCAGTAATAACTACGGTACTACGTCTACATTCACTGCGAAGGATAAAATAGAATGGCTACGAGGATTGCATGCTTTTCAAAAGTCCGAAATTATGTTGACCGATGTTTGCGATTCATATACCAACGGGCTCGCTAAAACTTACCATATCCAAAATTTATAGGTCGAATGATTTTCGATTAGGTTTAAAGGCGAAATCTATATGAGCTATGATCGTTTTTGCCAATTAACGACATTCTTGCATTTTGTTAACAACATGAAAATTGACTCATCAAAAGTCGAAAAGTTTGTGAAAGTTTTCCCTTGTAATAAATTTGTTTCGCAATCGATGTTTACAATTTCCATTAGGAATTTTACAATTTCCACAATTTGTGTGGCCATGAACAAATCATACCCTTAAAAGGGAGATTCATTTGTTGTGTGGTAAAAATAGGGAACCGTATGATTAAGCGATTTGGGGCAGCAACCGTATACTTCATATAGCGAAAAATGATAACTGAAATCGGCCATATCAACTTTTCGAAATATTGAAAGCTAAACAAATTAATGCAATTGGCACACTCGGTACAACCAGGTTAGTAACCCTACATTTTTAACAGATGCAGAACTCATAAAGAAAATCCGAGGGTATATAGTGATGAAATCAGTAACCGAGATGAAAAAGTCGAAGCCGTGAAATGGCAAGACAATCGCATTGTTCATACTGGTACGAATTATGTTGGAAAAGAGTTTCACAAAAAAGACGGGATAAGAATCAGAAAACAATGATTGAAATTAAATAACCGGAAATCATTTCTAAATATAGTGCAACTATGAGCGGAGTTGATTGCTTAGATCAACTTATTAGTTATTACCGAATTTGTCTAAAGCCACAAAAATGGCCACTTCGAATCGTTCTCCATTTTGTTGATCTGGTGGTATGTTAGTTGGCTGGTGCCAGCGCCACAACGATAATTTTGAGTACTAAAGTATTCTAAAAAGTTTACTGTATTCTTCTAGACCTTCTCAACGACATACGACAAGTATGTATATTCTATAATTAACGAAAATTTAGCTACCAGCGCCAAAACGGCGGATTTACGAAGTAAAGTTGTATCGAATTGTAGCCAGATCCGCCGTTTAGAAGGTAGAACAGAATTTAGAAGTATTTTGATGAATGTCTTATCCCAACAAAAAAGAACCGTATAACTTACGTTCCTTCAAAATTGGCGAGGTTTGTAAACTCATAAAATAAAATTAAATTATCGAATTCAGTCAGCATAGTATGGCTGTAAAATAAATCATAATTAAGCATACAAAGAGGATTTTTATCTCGATTGATACAATGAAGCAGCTATTTTAATAACCTACTTACACTTTACATACACTGTCATTGAATAAAATTTCTTGAACTGAAAGTAATCAGGTTTTTTGAACTAAACAACCCTGGCTTTATTGAACTTAACATAAAACAATAGAGTCCTTCGCTAATTTCTAAATTTTTCCTAAAACAGCAATTTTTTATTATTGAGCAATTTTGAAACAATTGATTGTTCCAATGAAATTCGATCATTGTGTTCCCAGCAGCTCGATTCTGGTTTTTCCGATAGGAAAAGGAATTAGGAAAAATATTTTCATAGTATTTTTGTCACAAAAATGTTTTTTCTGGCATTATGGTAAACAGTTAGTGTAAATTTTTTCAAAAACAAAATTAAATTGGGAATATTTTTCCTATCCTATTTCGATACGGAAAAAATATTTCCTAAATTATAAAATTTTAGATCCAACATGATTTCTCAGTAGGCCAGAAATTGATATTTTTAACAAAAATATTATGAAAATATTTTTCCTAATTCCTTTTCCTATAGGAACAACCAGAATCGAGCTGCATGAGAAATCTTCTCTGAAGGAAACTTTAAATAAATTACCATAATTTTGTCACACTATCCCTAATAATTAAATCAAACATTGCTCTCTTACGTAAGATACAATTTCTCACGCAAATACTCATACGGAAAGGGCACCACGCAAAACTCAAATGCGGCACGTGTCTATGTATGTGTAAAATTATTTTCATTTTATATTCGATGTTTGAGCAAAACTGATACAAAAACAACAACAAATAATTAAAAAATCTAGAAGGAATTGAAGCAAAATGTAAAATTCTTGACATTTGTTCAGGCCTCAGGCGTTTATTGTTTACTAAAAAATTTCTTCATACTAATCGCGTAAAAACAAACGAAAAATTTGACCATAAATTTTTTTTAGGCATTTTTGTTAAAAAAAATGCTATATGGTTTCGTTTTGCCGTCTGTCCGTCTGACCGTCTGTGTCCACGATAACTTGACAACGGATAAAGATATTAACTTAAGCATTTTATCTCATCCACCCTATTGATTTGGACATTTCTGTGTTTAGGGTGTTCGGAGATATGTAGAGTTTTGTTAACCCCCCTTCTTAAAATTGATAGATTTTTTTTTATTTTCTATTCTACGTTGGTTTCATAGAGCATTTGAATGTGGAATAAAAATATATCTCGTGTGGATGTGGGTTTGTGTGGGTGGTGTGGTTATGGGGGTGGTAGGAGTGGTGGTATGGGAATGAAATGTTTTGGGTTTGGTGTTGGAATTTTGGAATGAAAATATGATTATGAAACCTCATTTGAGGCCTAATCACTTGATGGGATATAGTGCCAGAGAGAGAGAGAGAGTTGGAATTTGGGATTTGGTATATCAGATATCAACAAAAATGCTTATAGAATTCTGCTTCGAACCTTTCCCGTTTTTTTCTTATTTTTTCGTTTTTGAGGACACAACACGAACCGCACATAAAATTATTGATGTTAACGTGTTGCAAAAACCCCAATTTTTTTAAATTTTTTTTATAGGCAAAAATCTATGATTTCTTTGTTAATGGAACCTTTACAAGTTGGAGAATGCCAATCTTATTTCATATTTGGAAAGCATTAGCTGTTTTAGGATAATTTCGAAAAAAATCGAAAAACAATTGATACCTTTGTCAAAAAATTGAACTATATATACTTAAACTTTAAACTTTAAATCACTAAATGCGATAGTTGGGTCTGTATCCCACCCGTGTTGAGTAAAAACATTTTTCGATGATGTATATGACAAACGACGTATTGCGCAGGTAATTTATCCATGAAGGGATATTATATCCGAACTTTTTATTTCAGGAAATGTTAGAAGATCATATTATACCAAGAGCAATGATGCTATCAGTGTGCGCTAATTTACCGATAGATATGCGAGAAAAAAATGTTGATCCAACTCCACCGAGTGTATGAAAGCTTACGCTAGTTCAAATATTGCAGAAGAAATATGGTTTATGTTAATGATCTTGGATTTGCACACAAAATAATTTAATTTTGCGATCGGCAGTACTCTATCACTTATGGTTGTCCAAAAATCGGGAATGGTGGCTGGAGGACTGTACTTGACAAATATTTTAGTTTATATACTACTGCATGGGCTTAATACAATTCCGGTAATTCAACAGATGATAATAATAAAAAGTACAAATGGGATTGGTGTGAAAGCTCGAATTTCAAAATACCAAATTATCAAAATCCCGTTTTTTAAAATGTCGCATTTTCTATACACCACTTTTTAAAATTCCATTTTTGCTGAAATCTTTAAAAATCACATAACAACGGGATTTTTATTAAAGAACTCGCCAATTTCTTTAGATTTGCATTTTAACATGAACTTTACAAGAATTTTTGGAATTAGGCTCAATTGAACTTCCTCAACCAATAATTTAAAATTTGGTATGCAGAATTGGGGTGGGATTCGATTGCAGATATTCTATTTCTGCTTGAATTTTGAATGCAGTTTAGGAAGGAAACGGTTCGCTATTCCTAAGAAAGAGTCCACTCGGCTTAAATTGCTAAACCACACTTTACAAAAAAATTAAAATTTAATTTTGAAAATTACCATTACATAAAAATCAAAATTCAATATTCCAATGGCGTAAATCTCAAAATTTATTTATTTTGAAAGAAATTCCAATTTACAAAATTCCACTCCGAACCGTTCCCATACAAGCATACCCATATATATATTATTTAAAAAGCCGGTGGTATTTTACTTTGTTGATTTCAATCAAAAAATATAATAAATATAAATAAAAGTTGGAAGAAACTGCCACTTTCCATTCTTCACCGCTAAACTTGAGAGTTTTATCCGAAATTCATGTTAGCTCTAAAAACTTTTTCGAAATTGAAAGTTATCGGTTGAGAAATGGATAACTTTCATTTTCTATAATAATGAGTGCTTTACAAATCAAATTTGATTAATTTGTTAAGCAATGGCCTATTACCGTTTATTTTTTACCAAAACTGAAGTTCCAATTCACCTTGATTCGAACCCATTAATGCAATTAAGTTAGGTAAAACAATAAACTTACACCACAATTTTTTTTATTTGTATCGAATATTGTCATTTTCAGTACTATTGATAGAAAACGTTAAAAATTACGATTATTAATAAACATGTGTAAGTGTATTGTGTAACCCATTTAAATTTCATAACCCATGCATTTTTTGTTGAAAGTTTTTTCTTCATTTCGTTACTCTTTGAAATTCATTTAAAACACTCTCTATTTTGAAAATAGGAATTTTCAAAAACTGGATTCTAAAAGGCGGGGTTTTAAATGCTTTGGTAACATATGAAACCAGTAGGTGCAATATAGAGAGATAAAAACGCCTATATTTTTCACTATTTCATCGAACACCAGTGAAAATTATTAGATTTCTCAAGTTATGAGTATGTATTTTACACGGTCGTGAAAATTATGACTACGAATAAAAAACATTTTCAACACTTTAAAAACGTATTTAGATATCTTAATGGTAGAAGTCTGAGCTCGCGGAAAAGTGGAACTGTGTTGGTCCTTACAGTTGACCAGTGGTTGGTCCGACTAGAGATGCCCTACATAATTATCGATTCCACCAGGGTATGATAGAGTTTCCTTGATGTGGCGTGAGAGCAGAACGGTTCCAGGTTGTAAAATTTATAAACAGCAGCGATAATGCTTTTCCTGACTTTGTAAAGATGAGAATCCCAATTTAATGCGAGTCAATAATTAGGCCCAAGTATTTATACTCATTCCCACCAAGAAGCTGAAAGCACTGTGGAGAGCACGCATAAGTAGCTATGAAACGTCAATGTATTTGGGACAATTCCTACGATAAGTTGTATAAAATTCATAACTCTAGATTTGTCGCTTAACGTCAACCGATGGTAATAGAACAATTTACTAAGTTTTGTTAAATCACTTTGTAATACAAAATGAGATTTTGATGAATTGCAATCAAATAGCTAACTCAAAGCCAAATCGTCAACAGATTATTTTCGAAGGGTCCAAACACAAGTTACCTGGGTCACTGATAGAGCTTTCCACTTTAACCACTTGACGATGATATTTAAGATAACTAACAAACCAATCTTGTACGAGGCCTCTCACCTTTGTATGAACCTCAATTCCGTAACCAGAATATCGTGATCAACATTATCGAATGCCTTGCATATACACTAGGAAGCATATACACTTGAACGTTGACGCAACACATTCGCAATGAAAAGCATTAATTTTACGAAAACCGTTATTTCAAACCTAATTCTATAGATTGTTTTTAATGAACATATTTATATTGCGACTAACATCGCCTTTAAGGCAGGTTGACGTATGCGATCAAAAAATGATTCGAGAATCAAAAGCCAATCAAATCATTAGAAACATATACAAATTTCTCCGCCCGAGGATCCCGGAGGAATCCTGGTAAATCTGCGAGAATGAATAAGATACAGAGCTAGATGTTTCGGTATGTACAGTGCGACGAAGATTAAAAGAGTCTGGTCTAAATAATTATATTGCCAAGAAACGTCCACTAAATAGTGCTGTTAATAAAACAAAGAGAGTGAATTTTGTAAAGGCTCATGAAAATAGTCCACCCGAGTATTGGAACCAAATAATTTGGAGTGACGAATCCAAGTTCGAATTGAAAAACCCATCTTGTTGTTTATTTGTTTGCCAGAAAACTGAATGTAACACTTCGTATGCTGATTTTGAAATTCGTGACATGATAGTCAGGCATACACAACACGATCAAATCCGTATCAGTGCACTTCAAAAAACAAATCCGACATTAGATGAAGTTCTGGAAATTGCAACCATCTACGAGTCTACCCAGCAATCATGCAAAGAAGTCAAAAAAGAACCAACCATGCTCGCAACGGCTGATGTTAATCAAGTAAAATCGAATAAAAACGAAAAAAATCATCATCGTTATCATTCCAATCACAGTCGATCACGCCACACAAACCGCAACAATCGTGCAATGTCATCGCAGCGATGATATACGGGTAATCAATCATGCCCAGGATGCAATATTAATCAATTGCATGTGGTAAGCAAGGTCATATTTCACCAGTTTGTTTATCTTGTTCATCATCTGGAACAAATTTTGATAGTGGAAATACAAAGAATATTATCAGTGACGGTTGTCATCAACGTGGTAGAAGTCGTAACCGAAATAATAATAACGGGGAATCGATTCAACAAAAAACGAGAATTAATTCAGTTAGTTTATTCCCAATACATGTTGACATTAAATTCCCTTCAGTTGAATTTAATGTCAACTCATCAATTATGAAAGAGTAATCCGGTAAAATCGTCGTGGATCTTCTTGTTAACGGCGTCGCAATGACTTTTCAAGTCAACGCGGGTGCTTCATGTTCATTGATTGGATTGGATCGATATAGCAAGTTAGGCTCGCCACGATGCCATCCTAGAAACAAATCTTTAACATCATACAGTGGAACTTTTCTTGAATTGAAAGGAGTCACTGAAGTCTTTATTTCACTAGCTGATAAATCGTTCGAATTCGATCTCTTATTTGTTAATAGTGACAAGGCTACAAATGTTATGGGGTTAGACTGGTTTAAAGCACTTAACTTTTATATTTTGTATCCAAAAAATTATTTCAGTTCTAAAAATCAAATTTCTATTTTAGATTCGCCAGATCATTGAAAACTAATCGAGCGAGTTAATAATTTGTGTGCCAAACATCAAAATTTATTTTCTTCAGCAGCACTGGGTCTTTGCAAAGCCCTTAAAGCCGAAATAGTCCTGAAGTCGGATGTTTGTCCAACGTTTTTCAAGCCCTACAATATGCCGTTTGCGTACGTCAAACAAGTTCGTGAGGAGATCGACAGGCTGGTCAGCCAAAATATTTTAAAACCAGTAAAGTTTAGGCAGTGGGCTGCACCAATTGTAATCATCTCCAAACCGAACGGCAAAATACGAATTTGAGGTGACTTCAAAGTTACTGTAAACCTACAAATTGAGATCGATCGCTATCCAATACCGCAAAATCGGGGAACTCTTCCACAAATTACAAGGAGGTAAATTTTCCACAAAAATCGATTTAACCGACGCGTATCTGGCAAATATAATTAGCAGACAAATCGAAGAAATTAATGGTAGGCTTCCACAAAGGCTTCCTTTCGAAGTGACCAGCCCACCCAGAATTTTTCAACGGTTCATGGAATGGAGGATGTCGTTGCAGGTGTACCAAAATGCGCTGTTTATCTCGACGATATATCAGTCTCCGGAATTTCGTCCCGATTTAGTGGCAAGGGTCTACAAATTAAAGCTCCAAGAATTGACAGATGACATTGAGTTTCAAAAACGAGGACTACCTCATGCCCATATTCTCTTGATTGTCTGAAACGAAGATAAACCAAAAGAATCAGAAACCATTGATAAATTCATTACTGTGAAAATTCCAGATATTGACGTTTATCCGAGGTCTTTGAAATGGAACTCGATTAATTGTTTGACAGCTGAAACCAAATTTGTATTCATTCCCAGCATTGAGCTGGCCGATGAAAATTTCCAATTAAATTGGCATTTGCAATGACTATCAACAAGTCTCAGGGACATACATTAGAAAAATTGGGTTTATCCTTACCGGAACCTGTGTTTGGCCATGGTCAACTATACGTAGCATTATCACGAGTCCGAAAATCCACGAATGAAAAAGTTAAAATTTTAGATGGCCCTGGATCAAATGCAGTTTTTACCAGAAAAATTGTGTATAAAGAATTTTTTTCAAAATAAATGTTTGGTGCAATATCATTATGTTCTCTTTCTGTTATTGTTTACGCCCGTATTACGGGCTTTTCCCCTAGTTTGTAATATTTTGAAATATTTTACACATACTAATCTCACCCATTTGTTTTGTCCGTAATTTTCGACAACACCATTATGAACTAAAAAACTATAAGATAACAACCTCTTACTGAAAAAATATTGAGGACGCAACTACAAAAAATAATATTCCACATTTTTTTTACGAATTGTATTACATGTAGATAATTCTGAAATTTGCGTAAACGCACAACACTGAGAAAAACGTATCGTGTTGCTGCACTGTGTGGAGCAGCACAGTATATAACACGAACCGCACATAAAATTATTGTTGCAAACGAATTGCAAAAAACTCCCACTTTGAAATTTAAAAAATATTTATTTTAGTTTTGTTTTTATTTTATGAAATAGAAAAAATTAAATTCGGTATTTTGCTGTCAAATAACAAATGCTGAATGTCTTTTTTTACAAGATGACAACCACCTTGTGGTAAACACCATAACCATAAAATGGTTTTATTTCCCCTAAACCTTAACATTTTCTGGCTTACATTATGCCAATTCGGCTTTATACAATGCAATTGTGTGTGTGTTTTGTCTATAGGCGAAGAAGTAAGAGACGAAGAAAAGCGCATCGTGTGAAGCGGCACAATCAAATTTCAAAGTATTCAAAAACAAAATGTTTGGCATTTTTCGTACTTTTATAAGAAAAAACCTCATATTCGAAAAGTGTATAAAAAAGTAATAGAAATAATCTACATGCGCGAGAAGCATTGATGTTATTGTTGAAAAAACTGTACACGGAACATATTTAAAGTTTTATCAGGGGTGGGATGTTGCAACATCACATTGTTTCGATACTATCGAAATATACATCTCTTTCAGCACAAATTAAATTTATCGTTTTTCCATTATTTAATTACTTTGCTAGAAAGCAAAATTGAAAAGTGAAACGACAAACAACTTTATTTTAGGAAAAAGAGATATACGAATATCATAATATACGATAAATATCGAAAAAATGTTACAACATCCCACCCCTGACCTCGTACATAAAATAAATTGTTAATAACAAAAAAATTTCCATTTCTAAATTATTTTAATCATTACTTGTTAATTTTTACTACACAACTACAAAAGTAATTATTTTTATTTGGAAAATAGTTCGTTAATATAAAGTTTTAAATAGCTAGTAATTATTATTAATATTCACAAAGTTATATATATCATCTCTAAAACTAAAACGTATACTAAATAATTATAAAAAAAAAGAAGGAAAGCGTTTCTAATACATAAATATAGATTTTTAAATTCTAAATCTTATAACTAGTTTTAATACACGCGTACATTCGATTAATGGATTTACAGACAGCAACACAATAAATAGTACATATATGGCAATGATTGTTAAAATTACATTTGAACAACAAAATAATTTCTATTTTTAATACTCCGTTCCCTATGTCCACTTATTTTGGTAATTCTGTATTATCTCATCCAGTTTATGTCGATAGTAGGGTAAATTTTGATGTGTATTTGACCCCGAATTCCGAAACGATTTATATGAATCGGAATTTTCTTCTCGTTCGATCACAAGGTCGACCCGCCTCCAATCCCAATCCCATGGTTTTTTATGAATCCATTCGTGTGGTGGATGCTTGTGCACGAGTATTTTATGTGGTATCGTTTTCCGTGCAAAAATCATAGCTGGTGCAGTCCACGGGAAAAGATACATCGCTAGGGCAGCACCGCCCACCATCATAGCGGCTATCGGTGAGAAAAGCATTGACCACAGTCCAAAGTTGAATGGGTTGAATACAGCGAGGAATGCAAAAGCTTTCATTAGCACGCTGACTAATCCGCCCAGTTTTAAATAGTTTGTTATTCCAAAATCATCTGTACCGCTCGGATGGTGGGGTTTCTTATGTGGCCCTCCACCCCCTCCGGTTAGTCCGGAGAGTGCTGGAAGTCCTGACCAATCAGCGGGTGCTCCTGCACCACCACCACCACCACCACTAGCTAAAAGACCAGTTCCGCCAACATCAGATGCAACAGGGACGGCCGCTGCCGATAATGTTCCGGGCACCCCTGGCGCAGATAATGTTTCAGGTATTGCAGCTGAAAGTGTTGCAGGTGCACTAGGATCACTTTCGACGATTACCGATTCTGGATCTGCAAACGTTTCACCAGGTTCAATAACATCATCGTCGGCACCATCAAAATTTTCCACTATCGATACACCACTATCAGCATTAGAGAGTTGTGCCGGTCTAGCGGATGGTATCGGATTATTAATCGTAATCTCTACATTACCACAAATCGCCTCTTTACTCGATACCTCATTCTCGTTATTCAACGTAACTCGTATGGTCGGGCATCGTTCTAGTGTTAGAGCATCGTTTTGTAATTGGCCATTTTTGATCGAACCTTGCCCGTTATAATATCCATCCTCGTTTTTATAGTCGATAGGATCAGGATCTGCTGGATCGGAGAAAACTTGCGCTGGTGCCTCCGAATAATAGCTCACCGGGCCCGTATTTTTTATTGGCGATGGCAGTGAAGGTGCAAACGGTTTAATTTGAAATAGCGATGGCCGCTCTGGTCGTGGTCGATAAGGTCGTTTACTTACCAAAATATTATTCGGACGATATATAATTGATTCGGTGTTGATTGTGATTAATTTACTCGGGATTTCGGTCACCGGTTGAACAGGTAGATATTGTTCATCTTTAAGGATATCTTGTGGATACGCAATGGGTTTTGGTAAATTTGGAGCAATTGGTGGTAGTACGCCTAGCGAAAAACTCGGTTGCGGCATATTTTGATTTTGTTCAAATGTTTTGATAGGCTGATTTTCGATATAGTACACGGTACTTTCGGTCGTTGGTCGTAATGTAGTTTTCCGCCTCTTTTTAGGTTTTTGCGTACTTTGTACCGTGTACGAATTAAATGTCAACGAAACCGGACTTGGTGTCACATTTAAATCGTTTATTGTATAAACTGTATCAGGTCGCTCACTCCACTTTGACGTAACTTTTTGGATTTTAGGTTTCTCCGTCGTTTTATCCCAATTTTGAACTGTCACTTTACTTGTAGTTGGTCGTACCGCGATCGTGCTCATCGGTACATCATTATTTGGGCCAATTTTCAAATTGATCGGAATATATTTGATTTCATGGTCTTCATCGTACCGATAGTTTAAATCATCATCTCGCGATCCATTTTTCACAATGGTACTGAACTCGTTACGGGTCAGGTCAGTGATGCTGGACTTAAAAAAATTATTTAAAATATTATTTGTCGAGTCATAGTTGTGATTGTCGTCAGGGACTTTATTAAAAATAGAAATTACTTGTTGCTCGTTAATTGGAGTATTAGAATTTTGTGCTATATACCTTAAATCGTCCTTAGTGAGCGGCACTGCTTCAGCTGGGTTACTCGTTACACTCAAATCAGGTGTTTTTAATTGTGCTGTCTGTTCTGCAGGCTCTCCCTCTCCATTGCGTTCTGCTTCCTGTGTCGGGGATCCAGGCCGTCCAAGTGACGGTGCTATCAGTAGTAATACTATTAAGTAGACTTTCATTTTGGTATCTGAAAAATAAATAAAAATAATTTTACGTCAGTTTTGATAGCTCAATATAAATATTTAGCACAACATTTACATTTATCACAAACATTTTCTATCGGATTATTAAATTTAAATTATGCTAATGTTGTTACATAACTCAATTCTAAAATTCAACTGTTAAAAAAATATTAAATTTCGTTCCTTTTATACCTATTGTATTACTTGCGGATGGCGTCTCCCAAAAATTAATAAAATCGAAATTTGAAGAAGAGAAACAACCAAATGATTGTTTATACACGAATTGTTGTTATTAACAAATATTAACCGTTCCACAAATTCGATATTCATCATAATCGTCATCATCATATCTTTCAACAATCTTACCCCATTCATATATATTCTTAAGACGCCATACCGATAACTAATAAACCCAATATTAATTTGAGCAAATTCAGCTTAACTAAATACGCGTCTCATTATAATCGATGGGTGTTGGTGTGCCCATCTTCATTAAACCGTCCATTTAATTTATGTACCATCCTCAGTACTTGCCGCACTCACGTTTAATGTGCTTGATGAGAAATTTTTTTTATCTATTTATTTAGATTTACCGAACACAAAAATTCTTTTTTTGTTGTTGTTTATAACCAACAAACATTTAACAGTTTTACGCTGATTAATGGACTTTTGCTGTTCGATAGTTTTTTAAAGTATATAGTTCTGTAATATGAAATGTGCAAAATTTTATATTTATTATTGTTTATTGAACTTTTAACTTTGCAGTAAAATTCTGAATGGGATAAAATAATAAAAGCACACCAGCAGAATAAACTTTTAATATTTTATAAATCGAATATCAAGAACATCTGGTGCTTATATTCTCCAGTCATTATACCTTTACAACATATAACACATATATATGAAAATATAACAGAACACCACTGGACTATCCAGAATTAATTTTCTGGATATAATTATTAAAATTAAAACGTGATTACATCACATATGGTTGGATTGGTAGAGTGTATTCAACCGAATATGAGATTTGTATAATGGAATTTAACTGTTTATACGCGCGTATATAGTGTATGATGGGTGGGAAACGGGGTGCGAGTAACTATACCGTTGTATGGGAAATAACTTTCACATATTTTGCATAATTTCACACCTCGCTAATTAATAAAATCATGGGACACAATTTAAACTGCATAAATTATGCAAATTTTCACAAATAAATTACCTTTATATGATTTATTTGCCACCTTCGTTGTTTATGAAGTCGTGATGAACTCATTAATTATTAAGAAAATTAAAAGAATAATTTTTTTTATCTTTGTTTAAGCTCCTACCCGAACGCACGACCTCATGTAAACATTAATAGATCGAAAAATCAAATTCTTTCCGAACGAAGTCAATCACGTAACTTTTCTAACTGCAATAATTCATTAAAGTTTACAAAATGATGACAATCTTCCTTAGTCACACTAAATTTTGTACTAATTTTCTGTTAGTAAATAAATATACTAACATAAATTACAGAAGAACCCGTTGAAGAATTGGCAAAATGATCGATTAAACAATTATTTTTGCAATATTTGGGTTGTATATACCTTGAATCGCGATTTTTAATAATTTTTGAGCGGTCTAGCTTGTTGGACTCTGATTACATCTTGCCTGTTTGATTTAAACCATTTGATTTAAATCATTGAATTAAATCATATTGATAAACAATATAAAAATTCATTCAAAAATAAAGGAACGCACTCTAAAACTTAACGAAGAAACTTAATTTCGCAAATATGGTAACCCTAAAAAACTAAAATCTTCGATAAAAATAAAGTCTTAATTTAATATTATTTGGTAAATCACTTAGTTAGTAAAATACTACTACTCCTGTCAAATCGTCAATTATTTTATTTTTTATTTTTCACGTTTTAAAAAGCTAAAGAAAGTTGAAGGAAAATATTAATAAAGGGCCTATTTTTTAATTCATCCCGAGCAGGTAGTGCGCTGTCAAAAAATACTTTGTATTTTTTGATTCAACCTGTGTAATTTTACTCTGCACACTGCGTTTTCATTTGTGAACTGTGTTTACACAGCGCATACTCGGTTCTTCAAATTTTACTCTGAAATTAATGTCAGTGTAGAAAGAGTGTGCAAAATAAAAAACAATTTATTACTCTATGTACAAAGGACAATTTTACCCAGTACAACTTTTGCTCGGTGTATACTACCCGGGGTAAGCCTGTTTGCTCGGGTGGTTTTAATAGAAAAATTTAAATCTAAAAATATTATATTGAATGAAGTTTCATCTAAGGATCTATTAAAATTACAAAATATTTGATTTTTTTATTGGAAATACGCGTATTTACACTCAAACTATGATTTTGTATCGTTACATAAGCAAATAGGCCAATATTTAAATTTGCTGCTCGCTGCTGTAGCTTGGTGTGTTTCATCCTTTAAGTGTAAGAAATGCAAACATAATTTACAATGTTTGCTTGCTCGTATGATTAAGTACAACCAAATTTGTTTATCAACATCTAATGATGATGTTAACATTGTCCATAATTTCATAGAAACGGGAGATGATTCAACTCCTTTTTCACGTTTTTCCGTCCTAACCTTACGCAGTCGAGTACCAAATTGAGGAGGTACCGCTATAGGTTCAATTTTTCATTACCATCTGCACATTGCATAGCTGCATGCCAGCCTATTGACTTGGAAGATGGCTCGGCCATGAGTTTTAAACTCCGACAGAGAGTCACAGCTTTGTTCCTTTTTATTCCAGACCGTAATCTGATGATGAAAATTCCCTTTTGCATCCTGCGCCTATCGAGAGTTGAGCCCGGTACCTCGCGATCCAAACGCCAAAGCTTTAAATAGTAATAAGTTTGATAAGCAGATAGCTAGATTTTTTATGCGGAAAATGTTGCTTTCAGAATAGTTAATACTACGGAATTTATTAAATTTTGCAACATGGTCCGACCTGGATATAACCCTCCTTCTGAGAGAGATTTATATAGAAAATTAGTAGATTTAGTGTATGAAGAAGACCAAATGAATTCTGTCGACGGCTTAAAAGTCCCAAAAAATACTTGTAAAATTGCGAATTTTGTCGAAAAGCCATATTGAAAAAAGAACTTGATCTATGACAAATGAAATTATTTATTGATCGCTATTTATTTGCAATGCAATCTTCTCATTTTGCAGGTTTTGCATTTACATCGTTTTATTCCAATTTCGAAATTTTAAATTAACAAAAGCTGAAAAATCAATGGCTATGAAATATATGGAAGATAATTTTTCGCTGAGTTTATAAAGTTTCAAGCCAACATTCCTCCATTTGCGGGACCAGTTATGCAAGAAGAAGTCATATCAAATATGACATCCTTTGAATGGTGGAAATTGATGTTTGCTTTAAACAAAGGAATAATAGCGACGTTAGACGAATTAAAAATCCAACAATTAACAACAGCTGCTGCTTCATCAACTGCAGTTCGATTCTGGCTTTCCTATAGGAAAAATGAATTAGGAAAATTATTTTCATAGAAAAATATTTTCATCATATTTTCATTTTTGTCACAGAAATCTTTTTTCTGGCATACTATTGTAAACAGTTTGTGTAAATTTTTCCACAAACAAAATTAAATTGGGAATATTTTTATTATCCAATTTCGATACGGAAAAAATATTTTTTAAACTATAAAAATTTAGATCAAACTTGATATCTCAGTAGGCCAGAAAATGATATTTTTAACAAAAACGCCATGTAAATATTTTTCCTAATTCCTAATCCTATAGGTAAACCAAAATCGAAATGCTGGAGTGGACCGAGTTTTGTCAACATTTGGGCCAGTTCATTCAAAATTAAGAAATAGCCTAGCGATAGATTTTTAGCAAAGTAGCTGATTAAATAAAAGGTTTTTCTTTTTATTCTGTTTCATATGATTATGAAATACTTGATTTTAATTTTTAAATTACTTTATATTATAATAATTTATTTTTTAATCAATACTGAAGCACCACAATCAATGAAATTTACTAAATATGAAAATTCCTTGATATTCAAATTATTTGATCTAATCTATATTTAAATTAATTTATTTCTGTATATTGTAAAGGAAATAATGAAGTATAATAATAATGGTTTAAGGAAATAATGAAATAAACTGATTATTATAAAAAAAGTATTTAATTGTTTTCGGGAATTTGTTACAATTTAAGATCAACATTACAATTTTTTTATTCAAGAAAATCTAATTTAAATCAAAAAAATCTGATTTTAATCAGAAAAATCCGATTTTTTGATTTTTTTTTCATAACAATCAACAAAATTACATGCCCTAATCTTCAGGCTCATAATATTAAAGAAAAACTTCATAAATTAGGATTAATAACGCGTAAATTTTGTTAAACGATCTAGCGATGAGATACCCAAGTCTATTCAGCGGAAAATTCTATCTAAGGACATATTAGTGTGTTATTAGTTAATATTCTAAGGACAATCCGGCTCTCTCAAAGATCAAATTAACTCAAGAACAGAAGCCTCTACATCATGTGAAGTGCCGAAACTTCTGCGATTGGGCTCTGACAAAGTTTGAAGAAAATCGTGGATTCCACCGAAAAATCATTTTCAGCGACGAAGCTCATTTTTGGCTTAATGGCTATGTCAATAAGCAAAATATGTGTTATTGGGCAGCAACAAACCCACATGTACGTCGTCACGGTCAATTGATTTCGCTATCTTGCCATGTTGAAAGACTATTTTTGGTCAGAATTGGATGGACTTTACATCAGTGGTATGTGATTCCAACAAGATGGTGCCACATGCCACACAGCTGGTCAAACAATTGATCTATTGAAAGAGAACTTCGGTAACCGCGTGTAATTTCGAGAAATGGTTCGGTCCGATGGCCATCTCGCTGCGATTAAATGTCGTTAGATTTATTTCTATGGGGTTACGTTAAGTCGTTGGTTTATGTCGACAAGCCAACAACGTCAAAGGAGCTCAGGAATAAAGGATAAAGCAACAATTTATTAAAAGTAAGAATTTTTAGACACTAACAAGTAGTTTTTAGATAAAAATCCTGATTCGTACTATACGATTAATATAAATTATATAAATAATATGACTTGTTTGCAGCTTTATTATAATTATAGACAAAAGCAAAAATTTAATTTTACTTATCATAATACAGAAATAAAGGTAAACTCAAAGAAACGTAGAGTTATAATTACAAGATGACAATCAGCGTTTAATATCAGAAACCTCCATTAACAATTTTCTAAGGCTATTTCAAAATTTTAGATATGTAGGTGCCGATCTTATTACCAAGGGCAGCTTATTGAACAGAAATGGTGCCTTACAATGAAAAAATTTCTTACAACGTTCCTTACTCGTGAAAGGAACCAAACATTCCGAAGAAATAGCTCGATCTTTTATAAGGGTGTGTAACGATATCTCGGTTTTTTTCTAAATCCCGGTTTTCAAAATCCCAGCTTTCAGAATCCCAGTTTTCAAAATTCCGGTTTTTAAAATCCCGGTTTTGTATAAAAAAATCCGATTTTTAAGAAATCTCGGTTTGAATTTTTAAAATTTGGCATGTTGGAAAATGGGACTCTTAAATAATTTTTTGACATAATTCAAAAATGAGTAACAAAATATTGCTTTTCTATTAATCTTGCAATTACAAAATGTTGCAAGTACCAAATCTTGCAATTACAAAATTTTATTAATTATTTTGTGCAATTAGAACTAGAAGAACAAAAACCGGGATTTTGAAAACCCTGATTTTGAAAACCGGGATTTGGAGAACCGGGACTTTGAAAAACGGTATTTTGAAAACCGGGATTTTGAAAACCGGGATTTCGTAGTTCCGTAGTACACCGCTTTTATAAAATATCTTCAATAATTTATAAACATAGTGTTTTACACTATGAGTTGATTATAACAGTTGAAAATTTTACAGAATTTAGAAGGACGATAGACGTACTTCGATAGTTATAGATATTAAATGTCATATAAACGCTTTTGTCGCTCAATACTAATGAACGAATATTAAACCATTTGCTTAAATATTTTAAATCTTAAGATACATTTGTGTATGAAATTACAGTATCGTCCGCAAAAGCTAACGTAAGTAACAAATTTATATACAGTAAAAATAGAATTGACCCAAGAACCGAATCCTGTGGGACACTGGATGTAATAGCCAATTTTTCACTGAAAGTCTCACCAGCCCGTGAAACTTGATATAGATTTTCAAAATATGATTTAAAGATGTACAGTTTGTTAAGGAGTTATGTTCTACTGTATCAAAATCTTTCATAACGTCAATGAGTAAAGCCATATTAAACTTGTTAGAACTAATGGCCTCAAAAATTGAAGAAAACATTTTAATGACCGCATTTTCAGTATTAGCGTCCTTAAGATACCCAAACTGACTTTCATTAATAAATTTCGTGTCACATAAAAAAATCAGTATTGTCGATTTTACAACTTTTACAAAAAATTTTGAGAAGCCTGACAAAAGGCTTATAAAAGAAAAAAGAATGATTTATTTTCAAACTTGCTCGAATATAGAAATACATTTTCCTCACTAATGCCATTTGAAGTATGTAAAATATATTTATTTTTGATATCATCAGCAATTGAAACAAAAAATGTATTAAAAATATCAGCAACCTCTTTAGAGTCATTAACCAAAACCTCTGAATCATCGAAAATTGAAAGGTTTTGATTTATTTTATACCTTTCGAATTACCAGTAACTTCGTTAATTATTCTCGTTAATAATTTTTTGAAATAATTAACCTTTGCTTTGCTGATAGCACTTCTTACTTGCGATCGGGGTGCTGTTTAATGCTTTTTAATTAACTTTTTTTTTATTATCCCTGCAATCTGTTATGGGGCCAAGGCTCTTTTTCGCGGTTTGCTTTTTCCATCCTCACTTTTACGTCGTCGACTGCCAATTCGGGGACGTGCGGCTATAGGTCCGATTTTTATAACCATCTGCACATTGCATAGCTCCATGCCAGCCTATACTGGCATGGAAGATGGGTAGCACCCATGAGTTTTGCACTCCAACAGGGGATCATAGATGTGTTCCATTTCATCACAGATCGTAATCTGTAGATGAAAATTCCCTTTGCATCCTACCCCTATCGAGATCCGATCCAAACGCCAAAGTTGCTTTTTAACATTCAAACCTAAATTATTTTTAAGTTTGATCAAATTTAAAAGTTTAGTATCAAACCAGCTTTTCAACTTATTACTAGGTAATTGACGCTCAAAAGAAACAGTACATGACGACACAAGTTTTGAGAATGTATACAGAACACATTAGTCCATCTCTCAGCATCCAAACAGCGTATAAGTTTCTAAAAAATAATTCTTTAATATTTAATTGGCCGAATATATACTGGTACATCTAATAGGAATCTCCAACATAAGAAAAATTGCACAATGATCATAGTAACTTGAAGATCTTTAGCCAAAGTTGAATGTGATAAATCAAGGTTCGGATTACGGCTGGCAACAAAATTATAACCCACCAAATTGTCAAACAACGACACCTCAGGTTCATTAATAAAAATTTCCGAAAAAAAAAAATTACATTCCTTCCTTATTGCAAACCCCTTTAGATATTTTCCGAACATACAAATCCTGGAAAACAAGGTTTAAGGTAATTTTTGGAACATTTGTCTTATAACTCCTATAAGTTCCGCTTGGAACACTACAAGTTCATAAACTAAAGATGGCCATAATTTGTTTTTGTTTGGAATCGCCTACACAAATTTTTACTATTATATATAAATTTACCACTTTTGGCCTAGTACAGAAAATATTGCTCTAGATGTCACACATGTGTTCTTACAGTAAATGATCCTATTTAAAACCAAATGACACAGCCTTCTTAAGCAAGTTTCTCACTCAAATCTTGAGATATTTTTGCCGTTGTGTTAATCGTGGATTGTTTTAGTTCTGTTAAACCCTTGTTTAATGAGTTAAAACTCCCAAACTTGTTGAGACGAATTGATGATTTCTACCAAAATTCTCTGGGATCGTCCAATTTGTTGAAAAATCTTAGGTCTGAAGATCACTTCCTATGCTCGTGTCCGGGACTATTAGGCAGAAGGCATAAGTACTTAGGTGTGTACAGCATGGACAGCCTTTCGGAACTCGCGGGCTTTAGAGTGCGAGATCTTTTACGCTACATAAGTAGCTCTGGATGGTTTCAACGGGAGTAAAGGGGAGATAGGATCCTGTGGTATCACAATGGGCCACTACTGGCCTAAGTGTGCGATAGCAGCCACTCTAACCTAACCTAACCTAACCTAGGTCTGAAGATTCGTCGAGGTAATTGGGAATTAGTAACGTATTTCTAGCAGTTGGGAATTTTTTATTCCCCAAAGTGTATTCTGTCGTTTAGGAATTTTTATTGGAGAAAATAATTGCATTTTATAGCGTGTGTGCACTACGGACAAGACCATCCTGCTAATGATGTATTGATGCAAAGGAAATACAAAAAATTGAAATCCAAAGGAATAAACCTGAATGAATAAACCTCATCCATGAATAAACCTCAAATGTTGTGTGTTACATATGCCGAAACAATGAAAGGCGTGAAATCAATAAACCACAACAAAAATCGATAGATGTAGGCATCAGTCAAACATTACAAGATTGCACATTGTCCATGCCATGGAATGCTAATGGTCTGCTCCGGCATCAACAAGAACTACAAGCAGTCCTCGCGTGTCTTATTTCAGAAACACATTTTACTAAGCAATCATACATAAAATTTAAAGGGTTTTGCATAAAACACACAACTTATCCAGATAATTCAGCCAGAGAAGGAAGTGCAGTCATCATAAAAAAAAATATCCAACATTTTGAAGAAGTTTTAAAACAAATAAATTCAGACAACAGTGGTTTATATAAAAACCAGCAACTTTCCTATTGTTGTGGCAGGATTGTACTGTCCGCCAAGACATTCCATTAAAAACAAACAATACTCAGAGTTCTCCAAGCGTCTGGGAAATAGGTTCATAATAGGTGGTGAGTTCTATGCGAAGAATACTCATACTGGGGTTCTAGATTAACTACAACATAGGAAAAACATTACTGATTGCCATTAAAGAAAAAGGATGTGAATCCATTTTGACAGGAACACCAGCATCTTGGTCAACTGTCCCAGGAAAAATACGAATTCATCCTATCAGGAAAATGAATGGAACATGGGCAAGGGAAAACAAAGAAAAAGCTGAAGAATTTGCTAATCATATATCTTGAAAGTATATTTCAACTTCATGAATGTCAATTACGAGAAACATTGAATGAAAACAGAATACAACTTCTCGAAGATGTGACACCTGCATCGCCTACTGAAGTAACAAACAAATTTAAAAACAATATAAACTTAAAGAAAGCACCAGGGTTTGATCTGATTACCGTAGAAATAATAAAGCAGCTACCGAGAAAAGGTACGGCAAAGTTAACTAATTCATTATCCGTCGTGGTCAACATTTACGTTAAATTTACATTAATTCTTATACCTAGGTATAACCTTAAACTAAGAATTTTTAAATATGTATCAGGTCACAAGCATCATTTTGCAGTAATTGCATTGTTAATAAATTAGCAAGTTCGCTGATAATAGTGCTAGGTACAGTTTAGCCGTACAATTCAAAAATTGTATCGTTACCATCCCTAGTCGCTTGGAGACATGTACCGTCCGGTTACCCGGTCTACTCTAGCGCACTGTTACGTTCTTTTAAGACGCTGATCAGTTCGGCGCAATATGCCCGAAACTGTGGGAGTACTTCGGCACTCAGTAATTTAGGCAGTGATAATTCATGTATGTTTGAATTACCAAGCCACTTTTGCTTTATTGACTTGACCGTCATCTCGTTACATTCGAAAAGTAGGTGGTTTACATCTTCAACTTCCGAACCGCATGGACATCGACAATGGTTTATTATTTTGAATCTCTGGAGGTAGGCCTTAAACTTACCATGCCCAGAGATTACCTGACTAACCGAGCTTGTTATTTGTGGCTTCATTTTTAGACGAACTTTTACGTCTGGAATGAATGCAAATGTGTGTCTTCCATTTGCTGATTCATTCCATCTTCTTTGCCACAGGTCAACCGCCATTTGCGCGATTTCATTTTTGTTTCTATATTGAATTCGTTCACTATCTGCGACATGTATATGGTCACCTGATTCATTCATAGCGCTCCTTCTAAGGTGATACATGAGCGCTCGTTTTTTGATTAGAATATCCACTGGGAGCACGCCGGCCAGAACTACAACAGCGTCTTTAGACACCGTTCGGTAGGCCTTTGTTACTCCTAGTAGTATATTCCTCTGAGCACTTTCAAGTGATCTAATGTGGTGACAGTTTAACCTGTCATACCAACCAGCTGCGGCATACGTGAATTGCGCCTCCGCCACACCTTTGTATATTATTACAAGTGTTTTGTGATTCCTTCCCTTCATCCCTCTCTTGACACTCTCGCCAATGAGTGGAATAGTTTCTTAGCGTTTTCACAGACTCTAAGAACGTGAGATGTTACTCCCATTCGTTCATCTAGGTCAACTCCTAAATATCGAACGCACTTGACCATTTTCATGTTTCGACCGTTTAGTGATATTGTTGGTGGTCGACTAGAGTCAAATTTGCCTTTTAGTTGCAGCATCACTGTTTTTTCCACAGATAGTGACATTTTATTCGTTTCGCACCATCGTATCGTGTTATTTATGGCGGTTTGACCCTGGCGTTGAAGTTCAAGCCTCGAGTTGCCGTGTACCAGGATGACTTTGTCATCTGCGAATGCTATTTCATCCTGGTCATTCATCATACTCGTATTAAATACGATATTCCAGATCAGGGGTCCTAGGATTGAGCCCTGAGGACATCCTTTTGTAACTTGTTTTGTTACTGAACCATATTTGTCTCTGATTTCTGCGGTTCGGTTGCTGAAGTAACTCTTGAAAACATTTATGATGTTTCTAGGTAGATTGTAAACTGATAAACTTGCAATGACACTAGGCCACGTTAAGTTATCAAATGCTCCAGCTATATCCAAGAAAATACCCATAACATATTTCGAACTTTGGGTTTTGACAGTGTTTGTTAGGCGGACTATCGCGTCCTCAGTAGACATGCTACGTCAGAAACCGAATTGTTTGTCCGAGAATAGTCCGCTCTGTTCGATTCTTGGAGAGATACGAACCGCTAGTAGCCTTTCCAATAGTTTTTCCATAACAGGTAGCAGCATGATTCGTCTATAAGACTTAGGAGAAAGTGGATCTCTATCCTCAGGTTTCCTGATTATAATCATTTTACCCTTTTTCCACGCCTTCGGAAAGTAGCCAAATTTTAAGCAGCTGTTTAATAATCTTACTATGGAAGTCCCTATAATGGGCCAAGCCAGTTGGATTATTTCAGCGTTCAAGTTGTCAAGTCCGGGAGACTTGTTACGTTTAAAGCAAGTAAGGGCACTGTTGACCTCCTCCCACGTAAATGGGGGGTCTTCAGCATCAGATATCCAACTATTGTTGGTGGCGATCTCGCGCATTTCTGCTTGAGGCCCAGTAACGTCATGTGTTTCGTCCGGCAGAAGCGAGTTTAATAACTCCAAGCGTGTGTCATGCCACGTATCAGTGACGACTCCACTTGTCTTCCTGATGGTGTTTAAGACTTCAGGTGGTCTTGCTTTGCCGGCGGCAAATTTATAAACAAGTCCCCATGGGTCATTGTTGCCATGTTCCGTGACGTACCTTTGAAAACTACTTTGCTTAGCTATAAATACTTCATGGAAGTATTTATTCCTTGCCGCTCTAAAGAGAGACAATTTCAACTCTTTTGCTATTTGGTTTCTTTCCTTCTGGTATGCTCTTCTGAGCTTGTGCATTGAGGATCTAAGTTTTCTTAGATTAGAGTTCCACCAACTATTTTGTCTCTTTGCCACTCTCTTCTTTGGAATTGAGTTGTTGCAGACACTGGTTAACTGCGTTGTGATCAGCTCCACACGATCATCAATTTCTTCAATCGAGTTAATTTCAGGAAGTGCTTCTACACTGTCCCAAGAGCCGACCAGTTGTCTAGCAAATAGACCCCAATCAGCTATCTTTATGGCAAATCTTGGAGTTTTGTTACTTGCAAGAGGACTATTCTGTGGTGCATTTGATAGTTCGAACGTGATGACTCTATCATCACTAGAGGTCCAATTTTCTCTTACACGCCACCCAACTATCGAGCCCAGCAAGGCTCCGTTGACTATTGTTAGGTCAATATTGGAGTTCCCATTAGACGAGAACGTCGTTGGGTGTCCCTGCAAGTTCATTATGAAGAGGTCATTTCTAGACACGAAGTCCTCTACTTTTCTTCCGTTTTCATCAGTTAAACGGTCATGCCACGTTTTACTTCTGGCATTGAAGTCTCCGACGATCATTACCTTTTTTTGTTGACCCGATAAAGAGCCTAGGATCGTTTCGATTTTGCACAGATGGTACTCGATCGGTTCACTATATTGGGCGTAAATTGAAAGCAGGTAGAATGAACCAGCTTCCGATGATATTTCAACACATGTGCAGTGGCTATCACAAGCCTGAGTTAGCTTCATCATGTCCATGCCGACACTATGAATGCTAATTGCAGTCTTGGGATTCTCAGAGCATCCTGTTGCTACTCTGGCTGTAGAAGGCATGCCGCTGATTTGACCATTGACAGAGTGTGGCTCTTGCATACATAGAATATCTATGTCGTGGGTGGAAATGCTTTCACATATTTCGGATCCGACTATCTTGGCACCTTGCATGTTGAGGTGGGTTAACTAATATCATAAACGCTGCATTAAGGTTAAAATATGTGCCAAAACTTTGGAAAGTGGCTGAGGTTATCATGATTCCAAACCAGGAAAACCGCCACACCTAATAACATCATATAGCGCCATATCGTTGTTGCCAACATTGTCTAAACTCTTTGAAAAGTTACTATTAAAAATACTCGAAGTAATAATTGAAAAAATGACCTAATTCCGAATCACCAATTTGGTTTTCGCAGCGAGCACTCATCTATTGATCAAGCACTCAACTATTGAGCTTAAGGAAATAAGAGCAGGAATTCCATAAGGAAGTGTACTTGGGCCACTTCTGTATTTACTATACACCCGAGATCTTCCAATTCTACAAAAAAAAACACGGTAGCCACTTTCGTCGATGACACAGATATCAAAGCAGTAGGTGATAACTCAGATACAACAGAGAAATTACAAACCGCCATACAGTAAGTACACAACAGGACAAAAACATGGCTCAAAAAATTCTATGAACCAAATCTGTACATGTCGATTTTACGACCAAGAGATTATTACACAAACCACAATATATTTAAATAATCACGAAATACCACATGCAAACACTGGACTCTAAGCTTCGCTGGAAAGCCCATGTAAAAAGAAATGAGACCAGTTGGGATGAAAATACAATAAAATTTGTTACTGGGAAGAAACTCTCATCCATATCAATCCCTAATAAGCTTCTGCTTTATAGGCAAGTACTGAACGTCAACAATTTGAAATTACAGCAAAATATTTTCCAAATTCCCCATTCGCTGGGAAAGCCAGAATAGGGCCACTGGGCTGTAAAGCGATTGAATTTTTGTTGAAAAACGGGTTTTTATCAAAAATCGTAGTTTCCGCTTAAATTTTGGAAAATGGTTAGAAGGTATTCTTGCAAAATTAATTTAGAATTTTTTAGTTCTGCGTCGTTTTTCTTGTAAACGAAATACTTTTCAAAATATTCGGTTGTTCGGATAATAATTTGGTTTTGTTTTGGTGAAAATGAAAAACGATTTTTGTATAGTATAAAAGATTTTATTCAATTAAATATTCCCCATTTGATCCAATACCTTTTACAATCTTTCTAGCACTAGCATAATTAATAACGCTCATAAAACTTATGATCTTTACTGGCAAAAAACTGACACAATGCATTTTGCGTAAACACGCCCTCTTTTGAAGAAAAAACTTTGCTGTCTAAAAAATCGTGTAGCGATACCTGGAGAATATGGTGGATGTGATAGTACATCTCATCCAAGCTGCAATAGCTTTTGGCGTGTTACCTAACTTGTATGAGGTCTCGCATTTTCTTGGTGGAACACTATACTTTTTCTATTGATCACTTCTGGCCTATTCTGTTTGAGTGAATCATTCAATTGGTCCAGTTGGATGACATTTCAGCGTGCGTACATTTCAGAATTTATCATGTTAATGTCCGGTAGTAGCTTAAAAAAAAATTCCCTTAAAATCCCACTAAACAAACAGCATCGCTTTTTTTGGATGAATATCGGCTTTCGAAGTGCTTTACCCGGTTCATATTTTTTACTCAGTATGATCTCTTGGGTGTAATATTGTTATAGACAACCCATTTTTCATCCCCACAGTAATGATTTGCTTCTAAAATGGATCTGTTTTTTGACGTTTCAGAAGGAAATCACAGGCGTCCATGCGACGGAGCCAATTTCTTTCTGTAAGAATATGTGGAACCCATAATATGTCGAGTTTTGAAACTAAACCAAGGCGTTTTACGTGATCATAAACGGTTCAATTCGAACAATTTAATCTCATGAGTTTGCATCAATCATATGCCTTTATTTTGTCTTCATCAGCTTCAATTGACTCATTGCAGAAACAACCCTTCAACAAACCCCCTTCAACATCAAAATTGCCAGATTGAAATTTTGAAAATCAGTTTTGACACTGACGTTCTGTCAATACATCTTCTCCATACACATCACACAACCTTTTTCTTTGTGGAACAGCTTTTTTGCCTTTTCGATAGAGCCCTGCTATATATCAGCTGTCAAAATATATAATAACAATGCGGCTTAAGTTTGAAGTTCATAGCCAACATTACATTTTACTCCTCTGTTGGAAAAAACGGCATTTATATCCGAACAACATATTTGCAAAAACGAAAAAGCTCCTGTAGAAGCTGTCAGTTCCGATAGACCGACTTCGGCCGAAAATTACTGGGTTCACTCAGTTTATGAAAAAAGCGTATGCATGTAGGGAATGTTAAATCAAAAATCTCGAGGTGAAGATTTTTCCTACTTTTAATTTTTTTAACTTTTTATTTTTCTCTCCATTTGCCCAACGGAAGCTTTACAACTTCTAAAATGACAGTTGGAGAATTGCTTCTGTCTGTTCATTTTGCCCAACACTTCTGTTGATTAAAATTTAGCCAACATTTCAAAGGCCCAACATGCTCATCTTTTTCAAGCCTACGTGGTGTTTGATTTTGCTCCGAGCTTCGTGAGCCGGAACCGGGTCGTTTATTTATACCTAAAGTCGGTAAGTCTGGCTAGACCGATCCTATAAGTTTCCGGCTAGTCAGTCTATCATCATCCTTCCGAAAGTGCTTAGAAAAGATCATTGAAAGGGGTGTTATGGAATATTTTTTAGATATATCACCATTTTTTAGTATCACACAGCCTGCTTACAGTTTGGGAAAATCCTGCGAAACTACACGAACAAGCTCGTCCGTATAGGATTCTACAATCAATTAATAGCAAAGGGTTTCTCATTGGTACATTTCTTGACAATGCAGGTGCGTTCGACAGCACTTCTTTTGCTACGATCATAGTCGATTGCACAGTCGGCTGCATTACACGTTTGGATCCAAATTTGGCTAGGTTGGAACGGTACGATTTTTGCGTGTTTTCCTAAATGTGAGATATGTGTTTTCCAGCTTATAACCAAATTATCATTATCTGACAAATTTATGAGCCAATTTAAAAATTATTTTACTTCATTTTATTAAATTATTACATTTATTTTGTGTGTTTTCCGAATTAAAATTATTTATTCATATCAAAAAATTCGGGGATAACTTCATTCATATGTGAAGTCTATTTGGAATTAAAATATAATATAAAACGGTGCGGGGCTAAAATCACACAAGAGTTAGAAGGATATAATTGTGTTAGTGTTGCCTGATTATTTTTTTTTTAATTTCGGGGATAGAATACGGGGATAACTGCACATACGTTTGAAATAATTGTTTCAAATAAAATATTTAATATAACATACAACATATTTGTTTGATTTCTAATCAAAATGTTACTAGATTAAATAAATTAATTAGCTAAACTAAATAAATAATTATATAAAATATTTATAATTTTCATTAATGATCAATTATTTAATGATCTTATTAATTTTTTTAATATTTTTTTAAACGTTTTGCATAACATACCTAAAGAAAGTATATCAAATAATTTCTTAAATATTGTTTTTTTATAAATATTAGGTAATAACTAAATCAGTCAAAAAATACCAAGATAAGAATTTGGCTTTGGCACTTAGGTTAGTTTGATTTTGACAAAAGATATTAAAATATTTTAGTTGAAATATTCGATCATATATATTTAATAAAAACACTTTGACTTAGCGAATTATTATTATTTTGGGAAACAATTCTCAAATTAATGCTGCATTCATTAATTTGAATTATATGAATTAACAACTGTTAATTCTATGATTTTGCTATTGATTTAGATGGTTTATAAATTTGTTTAGTAAATTCAAATAACAATTGGTAAGGAAATTAGTAGAAAACAATGTTTAGATGTTTTAACAAATTTACCGCAAGAAAAACTTTATCGATTATTTTTAATGTTTTCGCGATTTATTTAAAATTCCCAAATATTTAATAAATTCATGTAATTAATTATTTAATTTGTTAAGTTAAACCAAATAAAATATTAAATAAAATCATATAATTTATTATCATTTAATTTAAATTAGATAATTATTCTATTTTAGGTTTTTCTGTGTGTAAGAACTTGGGCATTGACTATAAAATTGTGAATTGGATTGAATCTATCTATGTTTAGCAACTGAAATCACTTATTTTAAGTTTAGCTTGTTCTGCTGCTTCTAGACAGATTAAAGTGTATTGGAGCGTGGAATGAAAGTGGTGCGCTTATTAGGCACGGGCTAACTAACGAAAAGTGTAAATGCCAATACCAGAAATGAGTATGGTTAATGATAGATTACTTCCGAAATATGAGTTCTCGAAATCTGTCTTTGTGGCGTATCCACCAAGAAATTTTTTCTCAGGATTTTAAGATCAAACTGAACAAGTCTATTGTTTTCTATTTTGATGGCTCGCCATTCAGCTTACGTGCTGGATTCGATATTTACTTATTTATTTCATCACGTGGTATGATCACGGGTTCAATTTTCCATGTCTTCGAGGCTTTGAAATTGAACGTTATAGAGTGCAATATTATCTTGTGCAATGATAGTAAGGACGTGCTAAATTAAATGTCCAAATTTTACAATTAATTGTCTAAAACCCTGTTGATTCGAGACTGTCTTGTCAGAGAGTGTAATCAGCTTAACAATTTTCTCTGTCACAGAACTAATTTCACGGTTATGTGTGTACCAGCTCACTGTGATATCGAAGGGAATGCTTTGGCCGAACCTCTTTCACAACTAAAACTTATTGGTGTGGCTTGCCATCATTACCAGGACCACGGTCACTTTAAATAACATTTGCATCGTATCACACTAGCTCTGAACAGGGAAAAAATTATTCAACGAAACCCTATTCGAAAATTTCGAATTTCTCAGTAAGTTTAATCGACTAGGGCTGCACTAATCCGATCTGCTTATCCATCTCTAGGATTGATTTTGATGAGAAGTCAGTTACACGCAATATATTATAAATTTACTTAAATCTTTACTTGTAAATTATCGAAAACCAGAATATTTGAGAGGTGGTCTCGACAAAACCACTTGAACTGAAAATTCAGGGGCGGAATCATGAAATACGACCGGAAAATTTAAACGGATTTAAAAATATTTTCAAACTTATTAGATTTAAAATATTCAAATTTACCATGACGGATGCAGACTGATGAACAAATGCAACTTCTATAATGTTTTAAGAGCAATGGGTAATCTCCTACAAGATTTTCGAAATTCTTTTTTTACCGGTACAACATTTTCGTTTAAAACTGCTCGATTATGAAATATGTAGTTGTCGAATACAAATTTTTAGGTTAAACTTTCATTTATTTGTGTTTTCATACAAAATATCTACGCCAACTTTAACCATTTTTCGAATTTGTTTGTGTTTTTTGTCCATTGAAATATTTTCTAACAATTCATTTTTCCGGCCGGATTTCACGATCTGGCCCCTGTATACATCAAAATAATTATGTATTTCCGGGATTTTTACAATTTTGAAATACAAAAGACTTCAATACCATCTCATAAAATAAAACGGCGGCGAACCTGGGGCGAGAAAAATGAATTTCGAAAATCTTGTAGGAGATTAGCCATTACTCTTGAAACATTATAGAAGTTGCATTTATACATCAGTCTGCATCCATCATAGTAAATTTGAATATTTTTATCGTTTTAAACATAAAAACGACTTACGATACCGAGGTTAACGGGATTACTTCGCTTGAAAGAAATTCTAAGCTAATTAAATTTAAATAAAAATTTAATTAAAATACGAAAGTGATTTATAAATTGATTTTTGCGAGAAAAATGTTTTAATTTCGTTTTATGAATGCGGTTCATTGAGTACGCTATGAATGGATCCCACATAATTTAGCGGTTTTAATTTAAGAATCGTAATTTATTATTTTTAATCTTGAAGAAAAATTAACTGCCCCAATTATAAAAGTTTTTGAACTCTATACCAGTGTTATGGTATACGAAACCTAACCAATACATGATTTAAAGATGATACAATACGAGCACGCTGATTTTGTAAAAAATCTCACAAATTAAAATAAATTACTCAGACCGTTATAGATGGGAGCATTACCCATCAAGATTACGTATATTAGTTTTCAACTTTTTATGGGAAATTCCATTCAAATCTTAGGCAAATCATTTTAATCGCGGGGAACAAACATAAAAATAGATTTGCTAAATAAAATTCTCAAAAGCAAATTAAAGCAGATCATATACACTCGATAAAAATACACAAAATATAAAGGTGAGAATACACAACCAAGTCATTAGCACACAATATTATTTTAATTAGAAATTTTTGTATTGTTCACAAAAATAATTAAATTGTTGCTTGCATAACAGTTACAACCTTCTTATATCGCACCAAGTTTAAGTATGGTAAGTTCAATGTGTAAAAAAAATGATGTTAGATTTTAACGGTTGATAATTAGAAAACAAATTAGGTGAAATGTTAATATCCGGTCGTCTTCTCATTGTCACGGACAATATGTTTTGTGCAGAAAATCTGACAGATGAATGATTAAATCAACTTTTTGGCTTTTGTGTATTGTTAAAGATTATGAAGCGTGTAATGGACGAGTCACGAAACGTTGTTGCGTCGAATTTAATTTGGATTGATTGCGATCATCTCGTATAATAACTTTTATTATGTTTTTGTGGGTTACTATACTTAGAAGATATAACCGTAAGTTAAAATAAGATTGCGTTTACTTAAGTAGTTTGACTAAATTATTGGTTATCTCGTGGACGTCATGCACCTCTACACAAAGTTCATTTACTGTATATAGAAATTATTAGTACCCATTAAAGCATATTTTCTAACTTGATTGGTCTTAGTTTTGATGTGAAAATGATATTCGACATGCTATATGTTTGAACACTTTTAAATATCAGGAATTTGAATGTAATGTGCCAGATTCGAGTAAGACTTCAATTTGTTATGAAATAAGCCGATCAAGTCCAGTGAAATTTCAGTTCATGTAAAAAACTTTAGTTTGCAGAAGGGGATTCATTCATTATCTTGAAACCCATTTTGTAAAGTATATTTGATTGATTTGCGAGCGAGTTGGGTGCAAACACTCAAGCATGGCTTTGTTTGTGACTGATTATTAATTGTTGCTCCTAACAGGTCAATCAACTCGTCAACATGTACATGTGTTTTAATATATTAGGTTTTATATAAATGCATTTTACTGTTTTAGGCTCTTGGCAGAGTCATATTCGATATATGTTGCTGATCTCTCACCAAGCGCATCTCCTGGTGTCGGATAGCAGACTGGTAGGTGGGCAATAAAACACCACCCACGGACTATAAAATAGGGTGGGGAAGGCCCTCGGAAATAAACCACAAATTGAAGAAGAACGGATAAAATTGTAATTGCCGTGCAGACTAGCATGTCCCACGACGAGAAGAGTACACACTCGATGGGAACGGGAGGAGCCAACAGCGAGCAGATACCCTAGGAAATCAGTGGTAAACCACATCCGGGAACAAAAGCGCAGGAAGTGGCAACTCTGGTTGAAATCATTTAGCCGCAAGATGCATTTCGTCTAACTAACATAAGCCATCGCATCAAAGAGGCAGATGAACTTATAACGAATTGTATGCTCTTGGAGGAACATGCATCAGACAACCCGATCGTGAGCATTCTTTTAGAACAAATACCAGGACTTCAAAGCTTTCTGGAGACTGTACACCTGAAACCAGTAAATTTCGCCAAGGTGGAATGCGCAGACACGATTAAGATTGAGGAGGAGTTTAGACTACCCGATACAGTTTATAAGTTATTGGTAGCTACTAAGCTCCGGAATGGGGTGCTCCCTCGCAGATACCGAAATAAGTATAATCCTATGTACCGGAACAGAAAGATAACGACAGAAGCAAATAGCCACTGAAAAAAGGGTTTCACGACAGTCAGGAATCCCAATAGACAAAAAAGAAAGATAAAACCGCTCTTGTCAAAACATATAGGCAGATGTTTGTTGAGATCGATAAAAAATGAAAGCAGAGGTTGGCATCGATGAATTAGGAGTGAAAGTGGTCGCTTTGCAAAAAACCAAAGCAGACAATTTGATGATTCGTGTAAAGAGCTCCAGAAAAAAAGCTAGTGCATTGAAAGAGGTGATCTAGAACAATATTGCCGTATAGCAGAGGCGGCTCACCGAAAGGTTATGACCATCGTAGAGATATATGGACATGATATCGAAATTGTTAATACAAAGGTAATGCAGAATATCACATCATGAAAGAGGACACACAGTCAAAAATTTGTTGGCCACAAGAAGACAGAATATAAGCAGGCTACTGATTGGCACTGACGCAATTCACCGGCATCTATTGGCAACTAACGCTACAAGAAGAGGATTTTACAGCAAGAGAATAGAAGTGGTATACTCCTTCTGTCAACACTTAGCACTGAGAAAGATAACCCTAAGGAAAGCGATAGGGCGATCAAAAGTCCCCAACTGGAAGGACCTACTGTTCCAGGATTGACGAGAATCACTGAAGGATGTCTAAAAAATAATTTAAAATCAATTTTGACGAGTGGTTCTGCTCCCCGGACACGATGCTTGAACTGCTGGATAGGGATGCTCTTTTTCCGAAGCATGAACCGACTAGGCAAGAAGTGTATACGAGGTGCAAGATACCCGTTTTTTCACTTACGCCGAGCCCGAAAAGGCGTGGAAAAAGATTAGATTGAATAAAAGTGGAGTTCTCTATAGTATTTTACTCAAGTCCGTTGGGATTGTAACAGAACTACATCCCAAAAGAGTTTTGGAAGTGTTTATCAGAGATTTGAGAAGAGCAGAGTTCCTTGTTCGCTGGAGGAAAGCCCAGTAATTCTTTTTAAATTCGCCTATTTAAAGCCAGATGGCATACCTTCATCGAATAGACCCCTATGTCTCCTAGACACTTCCGGGAAACTATAACTTGAACACTTGCTGCTTCATAAACGGTGATATTAACAGAGCAGAGAGGTTTGCAGAGTACCAGTTTGGATTCATAGCGGAGCGATGTACGACCATAACCGTAACCGATTAACTGGTGAACAAGTATATTAGAAGGATTCCGGTGTCACGCGTCTCGTGGAGCATATGTTCAACCAAGGCTGAAGAAATTGCAAGTGAGCCAATATCAATAAGTTATCTTTGAGAAAATCGAGTAACTGTAACTGCTAAATACGGCCAGTTACTAACGGTGCCCTCCAGGATTTAGTACTGGACCCAACCTGCCCAAGTACACAATGTAGGATATGCAGATGATCGGGCGTTCGTCGTAAGCGCACGGAATGAGTATGGCTCAGTTGAAATAGAGTAGGGCGGCCCTGGAGAAGACTGAAGCGGTAATAATGGTGGGAAGATGAGTTCTCAAAAATCTAGAATTCTACATTAAGACAGTAAGGATGAAACCCATGGAACAGATAGCATATATTGGAGCTTGTGGCGACGACTATGACAAAGGCAACAAAAACAGGTACGGATCTATGCATGCTGATGACGAATACGGGTAAACCTAACCCAAGTAAAAGAAGGTTGTTGGCATCGGTGGTATTCTCAATCGTGTTATACGGAGTACCCCCCTGGACGAGAGCCCTCAAAACGGTAATAGCATACAACCAGCTTCGGTCTCGAAGAAAGTAACTTTCGCTGTTGCCAGCGTTCGATCATTAACTTTGATGGCTACACAAAGAGTGGAAATAGCAAACGGGGTTCCAAAGGAGTTGGTGCAAAACAAAATGCTGATGCAATAACAAGAGCGGTGAACAGATGCTGCAACTTTCCAAAGGACGTGGCACCGTATTCCCCGAGAAAACATGGTGACATCAATTTCTTCCCAACACAATTTCTGACGGGTGCTTTAATTTCTACATTCACCGAATAAACAAACCAAATGATCCTACTGTAATAAATGCGACAAAGTAGAACACACAATTTTTCACTGATTATGATGGGGTCAAGAGGGACCAAGGTGCCACAGTCAACCGGCCAGCAGACGGCTCAGAACATAATACAAAAAATGCTGGATGACGAGAGGTACTGGGATGAACGAAACAACATGTTGGCGAGTGGTCCAGGATAAATGACATCCCAACAGCTAAAATGATTCATAAGGTGTGATTTCCGGCCTACTGAGGAGAAACGTTTGATAAAAATATTTATAAATTGGGAATAATTTTTCCATATATAAAGCTGCGTTGCTTTCGCAATATTTGTTTGTGAATTTCCAGTAACGGAAAATAATTGTTCATCATAGTTGGCTTTTATGTCAGTAGTAATTGTAATCTGAATCGGTTTTATGAAAATGTTTTTTTTTTGTTTTTATTTAAAGCCAACTCAACTTTAATTACTACTGATAAATACGCCAACTATGATGAACAATTATTTCCGTTACTGGAAATTCACAAACAAATATTGCTGAAACAAAAATTACGCAGCTTAAGTTGGCAGGGAAAATTATTCCTAATTTAATTTTGTTTTCAAAAAATTTAACACTAGCTTTCTACCTCAGTATGCCGAAAAAAAAAATATTTGAATAGAAATTACATATAAATTCTTTCCCCCGTTCAATATTTCCGGGGAATTACCAGAATAGTGCCACTGCACATTAAAATTTTTCAGATAAATCAGCTTAAATTTTTCGTTAACATGCGTCTACTTCTTAATGTCGTATAGCTTTTTAAGACAACAATGGCGGGAATAAGAAAATCTCTGCTTAATGATCTCATGTTTAATCGAATTGTTATAAAACCGTAACTGTAACTTTGTTAATTTACTTAAAAGTGATTTTGAAATCACTGATTAAAATGTTGTATTAGTTTTTTAAAATTCGATAGATCAAGATGGCCGTCAAAAGTGGAAAATCTTTCGAAGAGGAATACGGAACTGTTGATAATGAAGTGAAGTCAGAATTTGAAAAATTAAAGATGACAGGTCCATGATGGCTGATCGAAAATCAATAAAAACATTGTTTAATGGGTTTTAGGTATCGCTGAACGAGTAGAGCCTAAAATTGTTTAATGGGATATTTGATTAGACCGTAATGAGCCCAAAATTATTTGTATGTCAAACGATTTTGTTTTGCGTTCGATTTTCGATTTGGATTCTGCTAGCTTTGAAGTGATAAAGCCTTATGATTTTTCTAAAACGAGAAGAATAAAAAAATTTGAACAATGCATTTAATTAGCCTAAAATTAACCTTTAATTTTCCAATTGTTTTTAAATCGTTTTTTGATATGGGATCTGCTGCGGCGGGTCTATTATGAAACTTTCGAGGCGCGCTTTTTTTTCGACCATATCGCAAATTTTCCTATTATGAAATTGCGGCGCGCATTATTTTAGATAAAAACGAAAATTTTTCGACTGCTACTGAGGTGAAATCATATATTGTGAAGTTTAATAAGAAAATAAACGATTAGTTAAATAAAATTTTTTTTTTTTTTTTTAATTTAATTTATAGAAATACTTCATATGACAAAACAAAATTTCACTTAAAATTATATTTTCACTTTGGCAACTTAAACAAAATGGCGTTCCAATGTAATTTGTGATTGATGTTATTTTCGACGTTGTCGAATATCTCATAATAGCTATATTCGACGTTGTCGAACTGGTCGACAGCGCCGAAAGTTTGCGATGTCGAAAATTTCATAATGCCTCCTGATTTTTTCTGAAGCTAGCAGAACCAGCGTTTTAGTTGGAAGGAATGGAGCTCAAACTTTTTTAATACAGTTAAGTAAATGCTCTATTAAAAGATTTTAGAAAAAATTAGCAGAGCTTTTTCTTTACTTTTATTTACTATTTCACTGAAGATCTGCGCGGAAAAATCAAAAATACCTGTACCTTTTTTTAAAAAATGTTTCTATTTTCTTATTAATTCACAAATCGGTGGAACAATCAATGCAAATAGAATCAATGCTGCTTCTCGTTATTACCAAGTAGTCCCAAGATCAATTTTTATAGAGTTCGGTTATTTCTTAGGCGCTTCTGAAATAAAGCAGTATGTAATTCGCTTCAGGAAGCTTTGAAAGCTTGTATAATTTTAGAGCGAATTCTAGAAAAATATACGTATCAGTTTCAAATAGAATCTTGACAAGTTTTGACCCAGAAAATAAAATAACTTTTATTGGCCAAAATTGTGAAAAAAATTCGGGAGCAAATTACAAACCACAGTATGGTAAGGTATGTATATGAAATAATCCCAGCATTCTATCCCAGAAAATAAAAATGCTTAATTAGGCAACACTAACATATCAATAACCAATTTGCTCTTGTGTTAAGTTAGCCCGCAGCCCAGAAATTTTATCAAAATTAATTTGACTTCAATCAAATAATTCAAAAAAAATAAAACCAAACCAACTGATGACAATCTGCAATCTAAATAGAACTAGTGGCAAGTTCCCGATAGTGAAATTCGCTCGATAAAACTAAAATTATTTCACTAAAACTAAAAATATCTCGGAAAGTTGAAAGTGTCCCAATAAACGGTGACCCAATTTCACATAAGGGCCAACCCAAAAATTTAATTGAATGTATCACACATTGAGTGGGGTTCAAAACCATTGAATGGTTCAAATATTCTTCATTTGGAGGTAACTTTTGGAAAGATCCCATTTTTTCGTACATTTGACAAAATGTGGTGTATAACAAAATGTTGTAAAAAGTTAGTTTAATAAATCAACCAAAGAAATATTCTTAATATAAAAAAAATATTTTTGGCTGAAAAATATCTGCTTATGACTTCTTGTTGAAGTATTCTGGTATCAATTCAAGTATTCTGGACACTATTAGATTTTCACTTTTTTGGCAATAGATAGTAAAATTACAGCCAACGTTATAAATAGTTTTAATTCTATAAAATTTTAAAATCTAACTGATCATGATGTCACTAATTTTGAAGCTATTCGTGGCTATCCAATGCACTATAGGTACAATACTTGCTACTTTACAATAAACAAGACAATTTTCAAAAAACTGGTTCACTATAAATTATCACATCAGATATAATCTTAATCCGTTTTATTACTAACAGCTTTTATGGATGCCCCATTCCCAATAATCTCTCCTTTACAACCTATAGCTAATAGCAACTAAAATTTAATTTGCCAAATCTATACAAAACAAAAGAAATTGTTTACCGCGCTAATTTAGTGTGAAATTTCTGCCATATATTAAAACTCATAAACAAATATTTGTGATCAATCACATTTTAAATAATCAACAATAGATATTTGCTAATGCCAAATTAATAAAATTTCTAATGTCACCGCAGATCATAAAAATTAAAACGAAAATATCTTTAAAAGTCCAAATGCGAATGCACACAAAAACCCCGGATAAATAAAACCGCGAATATAAATATACGCATGACCCAGATGAAAACCAAAAAATTTTAAGACTTAACAGTACACTCAAACAGAAACAAATTTGCCGATTTATAACTCGATATATGGTTTACAAAACTATATGGTAAATTAATTAATGGTCTGACAAATTTCTCGAGTTTATTTTTTTCGGCGGAATTTTAACAGTTCATTGGTATGCTTAAAACTTGTTCATCAACACTGTTGTTGTTTTATTGATTTGGCATAAATTTTTGAGTACATAAACGACGGAACTAATAAACTGCGACGTCAGACTGCTATTTACGGGTAATTTTATATAAACCCTACCGTATTATTATTTGATATAAATTATTTAATTAAATTTTAACGGAATTCATGACTAAAATAAAGTATAGAACATTTTAGAGGTCAGATCAGTTAGATAGAACGAATTTAGTTACGTAGCCTAATAATGGTTTGGTTGTTGTACAAACAAGTTTTATTGACTAGAGCACATTAGAATAAATTAATCGTTTTATGACAAAGTACAAAGTAGGTGAATTATTGTTGGCTGAGTTAAACTTGAAGTTAAATATTGAAAATCGGATTATTTAGTGAAAGTAATGTAATTAACAATTTGACAGACTTATTTGATTATATAAGTTTCAACCCCAGATTTTATTCAAATAAATGGAACGTGCCAGACACTTGCAAGCATGCTGGGCATTTCTTTTTAACAATGTTAAGGATGGCTATAAAAATTAAGTTTTCCCATGAAAACCTTCTCAAGGAGCTACTTCAGCTTACTTCTCTATTTGCTCCGATAATATAGTGAAGCAACGTACAATGTTAAGAGCTACGATATCACCAGCTGAAACGTGATCCAGCACATTACGATTTTTTGCAACAGGACAGAGGACATATATCCCCTCGAGGCCTCGGTAAAATTATAATAGAGCTATGTTATTTTTATTTTAATTCAACAATTATTAAAAAAATTAATTCTTTAATTTTAATTTTAAAAAATGTTGTCATTTGCACCACCATAATTAGAAAAATATTCAGCAGTTGAATTTGTCTGGCACACAAGTTGTAGTGTGGCATTTATATCGGGGGTTTTCTATTTGGGACTTGACAACTTTCAACATTCACTGTGAAGGCACTCTTAAACAAATAACCAAACTGTCAGTGTCAAAACATTCAGTAAAGACAACAGTTTGATCATGGTGAAGTACACGATACAAATAATTAAAATTTACTACAAAAATTTTGAGTCGGTGACTGCATCTTCAAGAGTGTTAATTCCAATTTTGGTCGTAATTATCGTCCCAATAGACGAGCAATTCATAGTCTAGTGAAAAAATTTGAGTCTAAATATTCGCTGCTGGATGTTCCCGTATATACCAGATGAGACAACGGGTTGGTCGAAGTGCCGAGAATATTGCTGCCATTCAAGCATCCATCGCAAACGAACTAAAACAGTCGATTCCACGGCGTTCTCAAGAATTGAACATCGCTCAGACCACACTTTTGCGAATTTTGCGAAAAAATCTTGGCTTGCACCCTTATAAAATCAAGTTAACACAAGAACTAAAGCCTCTCGATTTTATGAAGCGATGTACGTTCTCGGATTTGACTCTGGAAATGTTGGTGACCAATTTCATCGCAAAATCACCTTCAGTAATGAAGCACATTTTCGGCTAAACGGCTTCGTCAACAAACAAAATATGCCGTATTGGTCAGGTGAAAACCCTCAAGTACTTCATGAAACTCCACTTCATCCACAAAAATAGCTGTATTGTGTGGTTTTTAATTTTTCATGCAGGTGATTATTTCTTTGGCCAATTGCATGAGCTAGGGATTAATGATATGTGGTTTCAACAAGATGGTGCGCAACATGCCACACAATGGGTCTAATAATCGACTTATTGAAATCTAAATTCGATGATCGTGTTATATCCAGAAATGGTCCTGTCGATTGGCCGCCTAGATCGTGTGATTTTACACCTCTAGATTTTTTTAAGGGGTTACCAAATTATTGGTCTATGCCTGCCAACAAGCAGGCGTCGTTAGAAGAGCTCAGACCCAATATTGAACGAGAGATAGCAGCCGTTTCCATCGAAATGTGTGGCCGAGTCATCGAAAATTGGGTTCAACGAATCGACACCTGCAAACATATGAACGATGTCTAGTTCCATACACATACTTAAACGTTTTGATTGTACTTCAAGCCAATAATAAAATGGTTTGCGTTTTGTTTAAAAAAAAAATGCATAATGGAAAACCCTTTATTTTCTACCAAAAACTGAAGAAGAAAAATGGAAAAATATTGCTAACGTAATTGAAAAGAAGTAAAACTTCCCGCACTATCTCGCCGCAATAGATTGTAAACACGTCGTAAACAGGACATTCAACTACTATACCTTGTGTTTTCATAACGATAGATATTGACGTTAACGGAAGTGTTTCGGAAGGTGGAGTCTTCGCAAACACATTTTTTGGAAAAAAAATTAAATAAGAAGCCATCTAAATATTATTGAATCCGAGATAATTGGAAATGGCGATTCAACAATGTCATAATTTTTTGTCCGGACGACGCTTTTACGCTTTTGTTAATTTTTAACCACCATTATCCTTAATCCAAAGAAAGAATCACAAATAGTAATGACATATTGCCACTTACGTAGAAAGAAGGGCGCACATTTGGAACAAGGTTTAGGTGCGGAAGATTATTCTGTCCAAATTGAACAAGGTAGCTTTAGATCAAAAACAAAAAATTTTTGTTTGGAACGTTTGACAAACCAAGATTCTTCAACTTCTGTCAAATTAGCATGAGAAAGATTCTGCGAGTAATTCAATAATGCGGATATGATGCAGGAATGAGCTCGTGCTTCATGATCTTTCGTGATCATGATCTTGAAAAAATAACAGATCATAAAAACGTCACAAACTTGGGATATACATAAATGTCATGTGTTCAGTCAGACAGTAACAGATTTAATATTTTGTGTACCATACCACGGTCTGCACAAAGTTGAACCATTTTAAGTTTTTGACTAAATCGGAATAAAATTCGTCTTCAAAAAATGGTGCTCTACAACCCAAAAATTGAGAGATCCTAATGATTTTTGGTTGAAATCGGTCCACAGGAAGTGACTCCTTTCATAGGAGTCCTTCCGTTTTTCCACTTTGTTTTTCGTTTTTACATGTATTTGGAAAAATCTTTGCTTTACGAAAAAAACGATTATAAACAAAATCATTCTAAATTAATGTTATAACAACACTGGAACAGATCAGTTTTCCAAAATTTAAGCGAAAATTTAAGCGAACTCCAAAGATCCCAGTGATGTTTGGTCAAAATCAGTTCACCATGATAGCTTTCCTACGATCGTTTTCGATTGTTGCAAATATTTTGAAAAGTTTTTCATTTATCAGAAAATCTATTAAACTAAAAGAATCTAAAATAAATTTGCAACAATATCGGTCCCCATCAGTTTTCCTAAATATATGCGAAAACAACGATTTTTGACCAAAAACTGTTTTTAAATAAAACATCAGCCCATAAGCAGATTGATTGAGCAGGATTTTCGTGCTAAAATGGAAATTCGGCATCTCTCGTCCGAAAAGTTTAGTGTTTACAAAAAACCGTCAAAGAAAATTGCTGCGTTTTTTTGAAATCTTGTGTTCGAGACCGCGATAAAATACAGGGAAATTTTGGAAGGAACATTTTAGTACAACAACTTTTACTAACTTCAAGTGAATCATTTTGACGTTTAAAACAAATTACGAAATAAATAATAAGTTAGTTAAATTTAACAAAAATATTTTATAAATTTTTAGTTATACTCAATACTAAATCTAATTAATACGTTTTTAAGTTTAAAATTTGAGTGTTTTGTTGTGAAAATGTAAAGCAACGATAAATGGTAAACTAAATACCTTTCTTGGATTCCGTATTTAAAATCCAAATTAAGCGATATGAATAGTTCGAATTGAGCTTTTCTAAATACGCTGGTATCGAATAACTCGGAAATTTTATTTGATTACGATAATCCGTACTGGGATAATACACAAAATCAATTTTATGTGATATACAAAAGGCTGGACGGAATTCTTATAATCATTAGGGAATACAATATTAGTGATACGCCGTGCGACATGAATAAGTACGTATTTGGCTGAAAACATCTAGTAAGGGAGCGATTCTTAACGATCTTTTTAATTTCAGAATGCTGCAATCAACCGTAGGTGATAGTAACATAAATTTAGATGACAGCGATAGTGATAATGGATTTATGGGTGATGATTTTTATAACCAAGCTGAAATGGATGAGCCATAAGAGATGGAACTACCGCGTATGACATTCGCATACAATGCAAAGGCCGAAATTGAACAAGTGCAAGAGTTGCGAATAAGTGGCGAGTGCAAAACGCTCCCAAACCGTAATTGATTCATTCCAACCGTCTGATGCGTCGACGAAAATTGGAATAATCGTATTGACCCCGTCTGGACCAACTAGTTATATCCCGTTTGGACGGTAGTATGTGGCAAATCAGTAATTCGTATGATGGAAAAATCAGACTTAACGGCAAAAACCTGCCAATATCTGGATCGGCATTTAACTTTCCCGTTGTTGGAATTTTTGTGCGACAAGAAAGTATGTATGATGACAACATAACCTACAAATTATGCATTGAAATATTTTTTTTTTTGATATATGACAAAAAAGGATTACACGGAAAAATTTTGGAAACCGTGAATCCATCAATGCATTACCTTAAGTATGTTGGTTGATAAAATAAACATAGAATCAAAGAAAGTAGATTGCTGGATTGTGACTTTAATTCATAATGTTCGACTCGATGCTAAAATTAACTCGAAATTGCGACCAGTTGTAATGGGAACACGACCTTTGTCATCGTATCAACAGCTAGTTGAAAAATTGATTCCCTCTCGGTTCGTTCGGATGCTCCAACTGGTACTGTAGAAAGAACATAAAGCTAAAGCATAAATGGTGAAAATTGGAAGTACTTCTAAACAATCTGTGGGACGCATAAACATTTTTCTTTTTATAGTCACCCCATAAAGTTGAGAATCCAGAAAAGCCGAATTTATGAAAAATAAATTTTAATAAAAAGCCGGAAATTTATCCATTTATTATTTGTGTTTTATTTTTTAAAATTTCAGATAAACTACATGTGTTGTTTTGAAGCTGAACACAATAATTGACGATGTATTGAAGTGCCCCATGAGAAACGCCAAACATTTCAGGAATGAAATCAACGATATAACCCTTTCTGGTTCAGAAATATTTTTATTTGCATCATAATTTTAGTCTGACCCACACAAATGTGTGAGTAAATACGTATATTACGAAAACTAATTTTCATCATAAAATTTCATCAGAACAAAAGCCCTTCTTACACAATTGCGCCAGTTGGGCTTTAATTAACATTTTGAGTATTATATTTTAAGAGAAATACAAAATTGTGTAAGTTGGTCCTAAACTTATCTATAAAATACTTTTTAATGTTACTCAATAGAGTAATAACAATTTACCCACACAATTGTGTAGGCAGGTCAGGAAAGGGATAAACGGGACATATCCATATTGTCCATAAAAATTTGTCCATTTCTTATTAATATTTCATCCGACTCGGCAATCGGCATATCCGCAAATACAACAGAAAATATGAAAATGACAGTTTTGTCTCTAGAATGAAGTAAGAACAATCAAAAAATTGTGTACTAAAAAATTTCCCTAGTTTCGTCAGTTCAGGATTTATTAAGTTTTTTGATGAACTCGGTTGTACTCAATATAAAATCAAGAGTAGATCAGAGTTGTTGAGTACAAGCAAATATAAACTTTATTCAACAATATAATCCATGATATGGACTTAATATAAGTTCTTTAGGATTCGATACAGTGAAAATGAAGCACAAATATTTTAAAATTATAGAAATTGTTTAAAAAATCAAAATATAATTTATCGCGGTCTAGTGCAGCATTTTCAAAAAAACGCAGCTAATAAAAGATGGATGAAAATAAATTAAAAGATTAAATTTTCAACAAAGGTTGGTTTATAATTTAAGCAGGAATTTTACTATTTTAATACGACTGCCGTTCGTCCCTTGATCATTTTTTATGATCTGTCAACGTCAAAACTTTAGTCAAGGTTAACATTTTTATCATGACGAAGTTTACGTGCGAGCAACGTTTGGAAATTGTTAAAAACCAGCAGTAACTCTAGAAATATTCAATGTAATCCCATACTATATTACATTTCTTCTGGCCGAATTGCAAAAGTCAACGACTAAACACTTCGTCGTCAGATCTAATATTATTTGTCAAAGAAAAACATTTGAAATGATGCAAATGATTACTAAATTTTTTGGAAGATTCAACAATTTTAATTCTATTTCCGTGCTTAACCACTCACTGGCAGAGTTTGTCTGAAATCTCCACCTAATAAAATTAATTTGCCACCAAATGGTTTTGTGTTGCCCATAATTTCTTTAAGTGTTCGATCCACAATTGATAAAGCTATCCCAGATGCCATTGTCGCTTCATCCCATACTATTGCTTTGCAACTCATGATGATTTGTGCATCTTTACTGTTCATTCGAATATTAGAAACTGTGGTTTCTTTTAATGGTGGTGCAAGTTTAAAAAGATTGAAGTATGTTTTACAACCATCTATTAAATTTGCAGCTATTCCAGTTGATGATATAGGCAGAGCTGTACCTCTCTCACCCTTGAAAGTATAGAGTAGTGTCTTGTATAAGTAAGTGTTTCCTCCCGGACCGTCTAGAAAAAACGTCTACTTGGCTGGCTGTCATCATTTTCAATGGCATTAAATATCAATAACTGTTCTCGGTTAAAATTCTCAACCATATCAGTAGCTAAATTTTTATACATGTATAAAATCAATGATTTGCAATTCTGAGTCGCTGATCGCGACTTTAAGTGCTGTTACTCCTTGGAAGCGATGATGCTCATTTTTGGCTTAATGGGTTTGTCAATATCCTCGTTATTTTACAGCAACAAATATACATTACAACAATGAAAAGTGACCGTTAGTTGTAGATTTCACGTCGGATGTAAGATTTTCATGTTACGGCCAATACACTTGACATCAGTGACTTGACATCAGTGATATATGTAGTATAAGGAAAAATTTAGATAAGCTGCTTGTATACATAGGTTCCGGTAATCTACTGCCTCAAATTATTGGTTTGTCTGAAATTTGGATTTACGACAATGAAGTCGCGAATTATGGTGTAAAGGGGTACGATCTATTCACTTCTTGCCTGCATGATAAACGTTCGGGAGGGAGGTGTTGCTGTTTATGCCCATAGCAGTCTAAATTGCAAACAATTTAATCTACTTTTCCAAACTTTCGACGCGGTCGGTCTGACTTTCTTTATAAATTCTAAATTAGTTTGTATTATTTGTATTTATCGTCTTGGATATACAGATATCTCCAGTTTTATTGATGAATTCAGTGGGCTTTTGGAAGGTCTATCCCACTCTAACTTAATTATCATGGGTGATTTTAATATCGACTTCCTCAAGCAGAACGCAATGCTTGATAGGCTGCTAATTTTATTATCGGAACATGGTTTGGATAATATTCTTGAACCAACACGAATTACAAACACCACAGCTACTTGTATTGATAATGTACTCCATAGATTTGATCAAAGGTATTTTCCGGTAGTTTCTTACAGTGTATTAGACCTAAAAATTTCAGATCACTGTTTAATTGAAATTAAAATAACAGGAACCTTTAACATTAAATCTAATTCTCGGCGAACCTTTGAAGTTTTACAGATTGATTTCAATAAGCTAAAGGAACTACTATTGTATGAAGTATGGACTGATGTTTATTCTTGCCTAGATGCTTCTAAGGCCTACGATAATTTTATTAAAATCTTTAAAGGCCATATTAAAAAAAGCACTTCCATTAAGTTGTTTGCCAATAGATCAACGAAGCTAAAGCCATGGATGTCTGATGATCTATTGAGACTTATACGTAAAAGAAATAATATTTGTCGCCTTGCAAAAAAACATAGCAGCAACCGTAGATTGAAACAATATAGCTTGACGCTGTGTGACTCTGTTAACCTACAAATTGATATAGCCAAAAAAAGCTTTTATTCTCAAAAGTTCAGCAACAATGGTAGTGATGCTCGTAAAAATTGGAAAACAGTCAATGAAATAATTAACGGACAGCCTGATACACTTGAAATTAAAGAAATTGTTAATCAAAGAGGCTGCAAAATATCTGGTCCAGTGCAGATTGCAAATGAATTTAATGAGTTCTTTACTAGTGTTGGTGATGCAAATGCTGCCAGTCTCCTCTTGAATGATGACAAAAATAGATTAATATGTCAATATTACCAATCTATAGATAGTTGCGTTTTTTCGGAAATTTCATCTGAAGAAGTGTATTTTACAATTCTTTCGCTAAAAAATAGTTCAACTCCTGGTATGGATGGGATTTCAAATAATGTTGTTAAAAAAATGTCCTGGTTCTTAGTTGATGTCTTATCTTTTATTTTCAATTTAAGCTTGGTAACTGGAATTTTTCCTACATCGTTAAAGCGAGCCTTAGTTGTTCCGATCTTTAAAAATAATGATAAAACAAGTATGAACAACTATAGACCAATCTCTCTACTTTCGGTCTTCTCGAAAATATTTAAAAAGTAGAATCGTTTTCTTCCTAGAAAAAAATAACTTTTTCTCTCCTGACCAATATGGTTTTAGGAAAAATAAAAATACTGAACAAGCTATTGTATCTTTCCTAGAACAAGTAACTGAACATATTGATAAAGGGTCCAAGGTATCTACTCTATTTATAGACTTAACAAAGGCTTTTGACAGAGTTCAACATAGCACATTGTTAAAAAAGCTATATTGTTGTGGATTCAGAATGATAACCCGGGATTGGTTGTCCTCGTATTTGCATGGGCGAACGCAATTGGTTAGAGTAAATGGACAATTAAGTAAAGATTTACCGATAAATGTGGGAGTCCCACAGGGTTCTGTCTTAGGACCTTTATTATTTTTAGTGTATGTAAACGGTATCTTTCGACAACAATTTCGAGGGTCTCCAACTGCTTTTGCTGACGATTTCTCGTTTACATATGCTAGTCCAAGTTATCAAGATAATATCATGCTCATAGATCATGATTTAAAAAGTTTGTCTATTTGGTTGGAAGCACATAATTTTGTTTTGAGTCACAAAACGAAATTATTACATTTTAGGGATACCTCATCGTTGTATCTTGAGACAACGTATCATACTTTCAAATGCAGCAGAAACAATAACACGCAATGCCCTTCTAATGACTGCTTCTTAGTGAACACTGTTGATGAATTTCGATATCTAGGTATTATTATTGATCGAGATTTAAATTGGAAAGCGCACACACAAGGACTGAAAACTAGACTATCATTGGTCTCCAGAAAAATGTATGTCTTACGGCTATTTTGTCCGCAATATTTACTTAGGACGATTTACTTTGCATTAGCGGACTCAATACTGCAATATGGTTTATCATGTTGGGGTAGTGCTTGCAATGCTACACTACGTCCTATCTACATGTGACAAAAGCAGTTAATCAGAATAATGTGCTTTAAACCATCTTTTTCGCCTTCGTGGCGATTATTTGAAAATCTCAGCATACTTCCTTTACGTCACATATTCGTCTTCAAGGTACTTAGAATATTCTATGTTAAAAGTGGGAATAATTTTGTGACTCATGCAGGGTATAATCTCAGATCAAATCATACTTTCTTGAAACATATTCCTAAGTTTAGATTAGATCTACGGAGAAACTTTATTAATATCGTTGCACCAATCATTTTTAACAATTTACCGTTGGATATTCGTAAGTGCGGCAACTTCTCTAGTTTTTCAATATACCTTAAAGAATGGCTTCATCAAACTAAAAATATTGACCATCTTTTTCAACTATTGGTTTAAAATATTATTGTTTTTGTTTTTATTGGTTTTAAAATTATATATGTTAAAATTAAATGGTGTAGTTTAAGAGGTTTTAATATATTCATGTGTAGTAATTAAGATGTAGTTATAATTTTATTATACAATTTTTGTTTCTCTCAATTTTAACTGTAAAATAATTTGATTTTAAATTAATTTTAATTTTGTAAATAGAATTCAAATATTTTTTTGTGGCTTAGAATCAGGGGACCAGTCACGTGATCTATTTGATCCAATGGTTCTCTTATTTTCTTACCTTCTTAATCTTGTTAGTTTTAATAATGTTTTACACACAATGAATTTTATTTATAATGATTAAGCTGGTAATGAAATAAAATAAAAAAAATAAAAAAAAATAAAAAAAAAACATAAAAAAAAAATATGTGGTTCCAACAAAATGGTGCTGCATGCCACACAGCTGGTTAAACAATTAATATATTGAAGGGGAAGTTCGGTAATCGTACCATCTCGAGTAATAATCCGGTTGAATGGCCACCTCGCTTGTGCGGTTGAACGCCATTGGATTTCTTTTATGGGGTTACGTTTATAGGAACAAGCCAACAACGTGAGAGGAGCTCGGGGATAATATCGAACTATAAATTGCCAACGTTCCGGCCAATCGATCGCTACAAACGGCCTCGCGGTGGTCATATGACCGACATCGAATTCCATAATTAACTATAACATGTGAACTGCACCTGGAATAAACTTCAACCTCAAATATTCTGTGTTTTATTTAAGTACAAAATGGTTATGTCCTGGTATTAATAAAGGGTGTTCCATCTTGTGATTTTTAATCTAAAAAATAATTTTTTTATACGGTGGCAACCCAAAAATTTGTTTGATAAATGAAAAATCAAAAATATACCATTTTTAACGCGTTTTGGTTATCCAAGCTTATTACGAAAATGGTCGTTCTATAAAAAAAAAAACATTCCGAAAATTACGTGATGATTTTAATTACGTGAACTGAATCAGTTGCAGGTCGTAGAGCATATGAACACCAGTTCGTACTACTCCAGTTCATACTAGTGAAACAGTAACAGCTGTAAGTAGGCTTGCCACCCGTCCTCCTTTGTGGAGGACAGTCCTCCTTTCGTAAGAAATTTCCTCCATCCTCCACGATGACATAAATGTCCTCCACATGTATTTTTAATACATATTTACAATATTATATACCATTTTCAAATCCTAAATAACAAATTTCAAATACTGTCGAAAAGCGATCTGTAGAATAAATAAGGATACTCAGAGCTTCGCATTCATCAAAATGGTATAGCACATCAGGCATCTGTATCAGCTGCTAGTTCTAGTCAAATTTTAGACAAGTAGTTTGTCAAAAAGAATTCTTCTGAGGAAAACGATGTTTGTCTAACAGAAATCGTCCATATACATATATCATATAGGTTTTGTACTTCAAATTCACGATTTTGCAAATGATATTCAATTTTCTTAGCTCATTCACAACTTTTTACAAGTCAACCACAATTTTTTATACTTCATCAATTTTTTCTAAATCAACCTGAATTTTTTGCAAATCAAATTCAAGTTTTAATATTTCAAGTTCGTAAATTGTTTGCAACTTTTAGCAAAACAAATTCAGTGCTCTTTTTCAGTGCTCCGATTATGGTGGGATTGGGTATGTTGGGTGGGAATGGGATTCTTAAATGATTTTTGGAAGAAGTTCTGGAATATGGAATTAAATTAGCAAAAGGACATGAGAAATATAATTTTAAGAATTGAATTTTCTATTTATAATTTTTATTTTATACTGAAAACAATTAGTTTGTTATTTATCTAATCTTAGTCAAAGGATAAGGCTTGAAGTTAATTGAAAATGAGATTTTTATTTTTTTTTGTATTTTTTGTAACATTCACTTGCATGTGGTTTGGGATGAAATAATGATAATGAATGACATTTAATAAGACATTATTATATTCAAAATAAACAATATAAAATAACAAAAAAAAATTGTACTTGTCCTCCATTGGAATTTGTAAAAGGTATGCAAGCCTAGCTGTAAGTGAAAATGTTCGTGAAGAGCCAAGAATCTCTTTCGTAGCACGTTAACTGGATTTTTGTCCAAAATTGGATGAAATTGATTTAGATGATCTCTGGTTTTAACAAGAAGGTGCGGCATGTCACACAAGTCGTGAAACACTCGATTAATTGGTCACCAAGTTCGATGAACGCAGAATTTCAACACACCGATAGATTATTTTCTTTGGGGTTTTTTCAAAATTAACCTTCGCTTGAACGGAAATTTCATTTTACACTAATGAACAGTATCTACCCCGGTAGATATTTTTATATATCATGTAAATATTTCCATTTAATATTTTGTTGGGATTTTATCATTGGTTGTGTTACTTGTCGTCTACTATTTATGTAAAGATGTAACCAAATTTTGGTCAATGAGTGTAAATTAACGGTAATTTTCCTTTAAATTGTGTATGATAGAATATTCGTATTTTTTTCGATGAGTGTAACTTAACGGTAATTTTCCTTTTCTTGTTCATAGTAGAATAGAAAAATATTTTAAACATTTGGTTATTGATTTTATATAAATCGACTGTTTCGTTTGTGTTGCTGCATTAGTTTTTAATAATAAGTTGAAATAATAATAATTTGAATTTGAATAAATTGAATAATTGCTATAAAATGGCAAATAAGGAATGTGATTTTAAATTTCTTTCTAGAGCAGCAGAATCCAGGTAAATATTTTGAATTTTAATAAAAACGTAATAAAATTTTAAAATTATAAATTTTTCAAAATTTAAGAAAATAATGTAATCTGTATTTTTCATAAATGTGTTATTAATTGTTTTAGATTATCATATCAGGAGAGACAAGATTACTATGAAAGAGTGATCAAAGAAGTTGACTCCGATAGCGAGGAAGAATTTGCACAAGTTGATGCAGATTATGACTCCGATGATGACTATTTGCCGCTAGAGGCAAATACAACTGCTGATTCTGATGCTGAGTTGGATAATGAAGTAGAAGTGATGGAGATTCCAGATACTGATTTTGAAACGGATGACGAGGAATGTGCAGAAGATGAGAATGAAGAAAACGATGAACATAAGACTACTCCATGAACTAGCGAAACGTTCACTAGTAAAGATGGAACAGTTTGGTATAAAAATCCGCCGACCTTGCAACGTCAGTCAGCTCATAATATTTTTCGCGATACATTGTTTGTGGGAGCTAATCCGGTTACGAAAAATATGTCAGAAAAATACACTTTTTGTTGTATAATGTGTAGTAGCATGCAAGATATAATTTGCAGGTACACTAACAAAAGAGCCTAAAAAGAATACAGCGCCTGGAATAGCCAAAATCCGAATAAAAATCAACTAACGTGGAAACTACTGAAAGAGGATTAATTGTTGGCATATTTAAGAATTTTGTAAATAATTAGGTGTCATCGGTCGAACTACGAGCCTATCAGTGAACTTTGGAAAAATAATGCTCTTCCAATTTATCGCGCTACAATGTCAATACGACGTTTCAAGGAAATAACTAGATTTATCCGATTTGACTCACAAGCTACCCGGGAAATTGGATTGGCTGAAGACAAAGCAGTGCCGATTAGAGACGTCTTCGAAATGCTAAACGGTAATCTAAAGCATTATTTCCGACAATCGGAGTCAATCACCGTGGACGAGCAGTGGTTTAGATTTAGAGGGCGCGTTAAATTCTTGCAGTATATGCTATCAAAGCCGGCTAAATACGGTATAAAGCTTTGGTGGGCGTGTGATTCTAAGACCTCGTATCCAGTAAATGGTCAAATTTACACAGGAAAACTTGGTAACACCAGAGATGTAAACCAAGGCGAGAGAATTGTGAAAGAGCTTGTTGCTCCATTTAAAAATACTGGCCGAAATGAGACTGTGAACAATTTTTTCACCCGCTTGCCATTGGCCCAAGAATTAATAACTTGGAAGTTGTCAATTGTTGGGACACTAAAAAAAACAAACCATACATACCGAATAAATTCAAGGCTTCCAAAACTAGAGAAGCTCTATCCACTGAGTTCGGATTCAGACCCAAAACGGTATTGTGTTCATACGTCCCGAAAAAAGGTAAAGCCGTGATTTTATTATCTACTCTACATCGGGGCAAAACCGTATCCGGTCCAAAGGACAAGCCAGAAATTATACAATATTATAACCATACAAAGGGGGGTGTAGATTCGATGGATAAAATGTTAGGTCAATACACAACTAAACGAAGAACAATTCGGTGGCCCCTAGCTTTATTCTATAATTTACTGGACATTGCTTCCTTGGCAGCGTATATCATTTATTCCAAAAACAATCCCCAAGGAAATGGAACAGTCAAAAGAAGCCAAAGGCATATATTCTTACAATTATTAGGAAAACAGTTGTGCTTGCCCCAAATCAGATCGAGATCACAAAATCGAACGATTGTAGGGAAGTTTTCCATAAGAAGCGCAATGGAGTGTCTTTTAGATGAATCTGTTGGGGGAATGAGTGATGATGAGTTTCGTGCTGATGACCAAGACGAACGAGATGTTAGCGGTCGCATAAAACAAAAGCGTGCATGTTATATGTGCTACCAACATAACAAGAAAAAGCGGGCCACCCGTCATACGTGTGTCAAATGCAAAAAGCCGGTATGCGTAGAACATAGTTTTACCCAAACAAAATGCGAACATTGTCATATGAATTAGTTTATTAGCTATATACATTTCCTAATGAATTATTATTTGAGAATTTCATGAAACGAACAAACTTTTTGTTATACCACAAAAAAAAATGTTATTTATGTTTTGTTATATTTTAAGTTTTTTCTTTTTCTTTTTTGAGTATGTATAAAATAAATTATATCTAAAATATTAATTTACTTGGTTTTCACATTTTAATATACCAACTGTGGAAAATTTCCTTATACAACGCATGAAGAAAAAAATATCTACCCGGGTATAGATATTGTTCTCTTAGGGGGAAAAAACATAAAAATATTTAAAATAAGAGTTAGAATATGGGATAAATATTTTTATTGATAATATACTAAATAAATGATAAAGTTAGTCACATAGCCGGCCCAGCATAGCGATTAAATAAAAACAATAAAAAAAAAGTGAAAATAAAAAATGTGATATCTACCCGGGTAGATACTGTTCATGCGAAGGTTAAAGTGTATAGCAATGGTCCAAAAACAATTCAAAACCTTAAGAACAACATTCAACCTGAAATTGAGGCCATTGAATTGTTTTTATGTACGACTGTAACAGAAGTCGTTTTGGCCACAAAAACGATGTTGTGTTCCAAACATAAATGGCATAAGGCCAACTTGGGGGGTGATACAGTTTATTAGTATTCTAAGATTATTTGATTTCTCAACTTTTAAAATATATAACTATTTTTGTTCAATCAACATTATATTAAATAAACAATCGGTTCTATAATTACAGACTATATAAGATTCTAAACATTTCTTTTAAATCATTATTTTATAGTTTTGTACAATTTCTAAGAATGACAAAGCGAAATACATCAATAGACAAACCATTGCACAAACAGAATTCGTTCTTAACTTAAAAAACAAAAGAACATTTTGAAATGGCATCTAACTGAAACATGCGGTTATCTCCCATCTTATTAAATGGTCTGATTGTTCTTACGGTGGCATCGTTCGGTTGTTATATCAAAACTGACCTTAATTAACCCTTAATAACAAATAAATTAATTGGAATTTTTAGCAAGAGTTTATTTAGGTTTATTGTGTTCGATATTCAATCACGCTTAAAAATGCTGCGGTAAATGTTATTACCCTGCAAAAAAAAAATCCATACCTGCAACTCGCACGTCGTTATTGTGGTATTCTGACCTTTACACTTTTACACTCCAAATACTAGTTTTATATGTGTTATATCCAAAAAAAATAACTGACCACGGTAATGATTAACATCAATCATGTGCCTTGTCCAAAAAAAACCACTTACCTGTAATTTTAAAAAAAAAGAAAAGAAAACTATTAGACTTTCGATAATGTAATGCTGGCCTATAATTTAATTCAATTCATTCAACAGTTTTATTTATATTCATCTGCATAATGCTCTTGTAAAGGTAATAATTGTAATTAAGAAAAGGTATTTTCTTCTTAAAATACCAAACACATATATGATTTATTGTATTTAAAATTCACATCAAAAGTGTTGTGTTTTTACAGTGCTTTATATGCTGCTGGTGATGCATCTACGATTTCTCCGCAGAATGTAAAACGATGCAACATGCTAGTGCGGTATCATGCAAACTGGCTTCATATTGCAAAATTGGGCCAATTTTCATTAGGTTTACTTTCACATTGGAAAGATGTGTATATGGACCGATTAGTGATAATATTATATTAGGCCTAGAACTGTACATAGCATATAAAATTATATGATCGAAAATTTTTGTTGTTTTTAAAACTAAACACGCAAGATACCCCAGCATCATAATACTTTCCAAATAGTTTTTTAGAAAATAACCGCAGGGGTAATCATCACATGTCAGCAATGAATAATTTTGATAAGCTAATTGAGTGAATTATGGGCATTTATATTTTACAGCTACAACTCAATTAATAGTAAATGACAAGGTCTTGGTCTTACCACAACCATGGTCTTAGAACAATTTCTAATTTTCTTTTAATCAAAAAAAACATTATTAATATTCGTTTTGCAATCTGTTTTGAGGTCGAATCATAGTAGCCAAATCGTATAGACGCGAGTGATGGATCGGCCGTCAGGCGGTCAAGTACTCGTTTTTTATCATCGATTGATGAAAACCACTTTTGCATTCTGCCCAAACCGGGATCATCGAAAATCGAAATCAGCAATATTACGGAATACGGAAAGAGTGCTCACACCAACAGATCTAGTTTTTCGTGGACGTCATACCAATTGAACAAAATCTCAACCGAAAACCTATACGACAATAATAAGCAGCTTGCCAATTCATTAGCATCCACGAGCATCATCAATTCATCATCGATAATCACCTCTTGGTAACACCGATCGCTGATTATTTACTTTGCTTTATATCGGAAAGCATCACAGTCACAGTAAAAGGAATATGTGCCAACTAAGCGTTTAATTTTTGTGTCGCTTTCAATTGTTGACTGACCAAAAGTCGACCCAACTCTTTCATATTGCCCTTACAAAAATTTATGTTTATGTACATGGAAAGAATTAATTTTTTTAAGCCAAAAATAATTTTTTTTTGCATTTAATTACAATATGAAATGACCTGAAAAATGTGGCGCCATCTGTACGTTTGGGTATTTATTACATTATTTATATTAATTTCATAATTTACAATTTTTTTGCCGTAGTTTACCATTTTTACGGAAACAATGTGAACAATTTTTTTACAGCAATTTGCACAACACTGCCACGGCCCTGATCCTCACTATCGGAGATAATGTCATTGGAGTGCCTTAAATGGATAGTTGGAACACCGCTATAATACATCCTTCTGGCTAGGTAGATTTTGTGGAGAAATTTTCCAAAAAGTCTCAAAAGCGCAGCTCTCAAATTGCATCAAGAGACTTCTACATCGACGACTCGATTACTAGAGATATCAATTCACTGATCCAACGTTTTTTACTATATCATCATCGCCCAGCGCTACCACATGCCTAAAGGATTTCATAACAGTAGTACAGCTCAATTGATCGTTCGAGTTTTAGAACAAGCTTTTTCAGATAACCAATTTTTTCAGTGACGGTGTACAATGGATCGGAGAAAATTTCAATAAATTGTATTTTCCTCACACACGGGATCATCTAAGACAGTTTCTTCACAGCGACATTGATTACGCAGGCCCAGTTTCGATAAAACTATACAAAAAGCTACAGACGCATAGCGACTGATTCGGATCTACACGGAATTTAATGGTACTATACGCTGGACGAATTTACACCCATTACTGACGTTAAAAACCTGGACAATAATTCCTCTAAGGCTTATGATAACATCTCCGTGAAGCTTGTTAAGGATTTATCGCCTATGGCCATAGCATCACCTACAAAAAAAACTAACCAAAGCTTCAAGGAAGGGGTGTTTCCTAACTATCTGAAAATTACGAAAATTTTTCCTCTGCCCAAATCAGGTTGTCAATATGACAAATCGAATACAAGATCAATTTCAGTTTTGCCCATTTATTCTAAAATTTTTGAACATATTATCTATAACCAATTAGTAGAATACCTTTCTTGTAACAATATCCTAAACCCCTTCCGATTTGGGTTCCAAAAAAATTGTGGCACCTTGCCACCTGTATTGAATTTCACTGAACAGGTATATCACATTTTAAGCTACTAATAACAAACAGCTGATAAAGATTACTTAGCAAATCACAAACATTTTGTTCGTTTAGGTCGGAACAATTCTAATGAGTTAATAATGAAATCAGCTGTGCCTCAAGGCTCCATATTGGGTCCTATCTTATTTTTAATTTATGTAAATGATATTTTTTCTTTAGAACTGCAGGGAACGGTTCAATTATTTGCTGATGATACCGTTATTCTGTATAAATCCTCATCACTGATTCAGTTACGTGATCATATGGAACATGACCTGACTTTAATTGATCACTGGTTGAATCAAAATAGCCTCATATTCTACATTAAGACCCTCAACCGATTGGATTATTTTGATAGTGTTGAATTTTCGGGAAACATTATATGTCGCAGTGATAGCACGTCTATCTATTTAGGTTTGCATTTATCATCTAAGTTTGATTGGTGCTTTCATGCGGATATGGTGAAGAAGAAAGTATCCCCAATGATCGGTGTGTTAAAGCATATTTGTTTATTTAATTTTTGCAAACCTTTATAGAAAGAGAAAAAAAAATCATTTTAAAATTGTATTTTCCGTTTGTCAACCTCTGTTTTGGAAAATAATAAAAAAAAAATTGGATTTCTCTTAAAGTATGAAATCGCTGCATTTTTGGATTAAAATCGCAAACAACTTTGTGAGAAGACGGAGTCTAATTCGTAATACATTATTTGCTTACTCAGGTTCTAATTCGGATGACCGTACAATCCTTACCCTAGATCACTTCCTGATCGAAGAACCGCTGCTCAGGACAGGTTTAAACAAATCGTCTCAACTATTACTAGCAATCCCAAGAATGTGTTAGTACTTCTGGCGAGTTTGATGATTGTAATAACACTCTCCAAGAATACTTAAAGTGGTTTGAAACAAACAACAACCTGCTAATGGCGAATTGGCTCTCATAAAGTAAGGTATGGTAACTTTGATATGGTTGCCCTGCCGACACACATCCAAGATTTGTTTGTTGATCGTGTTTGTCGGCTATTAGTAATCAGTGACAAAGCGATGTCTGGTAAATGTTACAGATAACGTCAAACGCCTCCACATCGAACAGGGATAACACCTATCGGTGGGGACCCTAAATAATGCTAAACCAATGCAATGAATGCACCATAGATAACAAAATGCCACATTTGTAGCCAAAAAAAGTTTACTAAAAAGCAGATCACTTCACATCTGACATTTTTATCAAAAACTCTTGTAGGAATCGTTTTGAAAGTAAGATCTTGGATCTTTAGTTGATAAATCTACCGTTTTGGCGCTTATGGCCAACTATAATTAATTTGCCGTGAAATTAACTGAAGGTGCAAACAGCATCACAACATAGCAAGGAAATCAATTTTAACAAAGAAAATGAGGAACAAAGGGCAGAATTCTCACCACAAGGTTTAGACCAATCAATAAAAAAAATTTCTTCGTTGATATCGGACATGTTCTTCAATTCTCTGACTAATAAATTTCTGTCTGACTATTGACTTCTGTATTGACTTTTTATCTGCTACTGCGTGGATGGAAGTTGGTAGCGTAGTCAAATCGACGATGTACGACTCTATGTAGGTTTATACGTGATGGAAAAATTGATACGGAAGGGAAATCGATTTACATCATCTATTCAAAAGTTTTCAGCAGCCTAGCATCCTAGCATCCAGAGGAATACATTATGGAGCACTTGTCACATTTAGAGAACTAACAACCTAAATTCTATTCAATATACCGTAATAACAAATTATTTATCCGGCAGATTATTTAAAAATCTATTCAAATATTAGCTATGTGGTTCCTGAGTCGAAACATCGTATCTCTTAAAGAGTTTATTCTCCCGTTTCAAAAAATATCCCGAAAAGTGGCAGCCATATTAACGACGTAAAAACCCAAGACTTGGCCAATCAAATCTAAATAAACATCCCTAGAATTTCTTGATCATGGCCTTGAAACAATTCCTACACTTTTATATAAAATATCGGTTTTCTGAAATCCGTAAAAAATTCCCCGAGTGCCGCGTTAACATGGGGGATATCAAAATTAATCCATTTGAGTGTAAACAACCCGATGACATTCACAAATCTAACATCTTGGTTATGGCCTTCAAACAACGCTTACACTTTCTATTAAATATCGCAAGCAGTTATCTAAAATCAGTGAACAACTTCCCGGGGTCCGCGATAATATTAGATAGCAATCACGAATTAATTTATTCAACTGACTTGACAGGAACATTTTCGACCTCGAAAAAAATATAAAATATTAAAAAATAAAGGGTGTTTTTAGAGGTTCACATTTTTAAATTGGCAACGCTGTTTTGTTTGACGACGTATTCAACAGCTGACATTTGCTTTGCCATTAGTTTGATTTGCCATTTCATAATGAATAGGTTCACATTAGAGCAACGCTTGTTGAAATTGGGCTGAAGCACAAATTGATATTGATATTGTGGTGTACGTACAGAGTTAATGAACTGAATTGTCGGATTTTGAGTGAAGATAATCTACAAGCCTTTGCCGAAATACCATTACATCCAGACAAAATCACTGTTTGGTGCGCTTTATGGACCGGTGGAGTCATTGGTTCATATGTCTTCAGAAACGATGATGGGCAGAATATTACAGTCAAAGGTAAAGGGTTCTGAGAGAGATACGATTTCTAACTTTTTTGTACCCAAGATAAAACTATTAACGTCAAGTGAGCAAGATAACATTAAAGGCCAAGAAACGGTCTAGAAACGTAGCGCATGCGTTCTTGCAGATACATGAAAGCCATCTAGAATCACACTTAGCCCCAAAAATCACGTTGAAAAATAGTCGGAGTCGGGAGTTATTTGATATTCAAATCAAGATACGGTTAAATAAAGATATAAAACATATCAAATGTTTGAAAAGAACATTACAACAGTCAAATATTTCTTTACTCCGTACGGTAAAGACGTGTACTATATTAGTCTTATTTACAATTCATGAGTTGAATTTTGATTAATATTGTATATTCTAAACCGTTTAAAGGTTACTCTTTATTCTAAGTACAAAATCTCATTATTCTGTAATTATTATATGTTTTTGAAATCCCATCAAATCTGTGCTAAGCAGATCTTAATTTCAGTGTATTCCATGCGAGTTAACGTTATCTAAGTACAATAGTCGGGTCTTGGAATCTGGAATATTTTCTGTAATCCTGCGATTGTCGTACTAGAATTTTAGGATTTCGAGTAAACTACAAAAAAACGATGTGTTTTAAGCAACGAAGCTCATTTATCCATCAAATTTAGTTATTGCGAGTTTTCCGAACTCCACGAGTCCCTGTTCCAATAATTTTTTATGTGGCTGAGACTAAGTACATGCCGGGAAGCGCAGGCCCTTAAATTATTTAGCAGGAAGCGTCTACGAATGCGGACATCCGAACATTTTAAGTTGAGACCCGACTAATGTCTTCGGTTTCATAGCATTTGACATTAATTTACGAGAACGACAAAAGATTTGAGCTATTTCTGATACCGATTTTCATTCAGATTTGAATCGGTGGACGATCTCCCTTTCTTCAACGTCGCAATGAATTGCGCGGCCCATATCTGCTTATAACAGTATTTATTTACAATTTTTAAAATTGAAATAATAAATTTTTGAATGATGCTTTCCTAATTTATTATTTCTTTAAATTAATTTTTCGATGTGCATTCGGCAAAGATCAAATTACGACTGATGTTCTATTTTATTGAACACAAAAAAATTATTTTATATTGATTTTCGGTGATTTCTCCAAATTTAGGGGGAAAAAATCAGTTACCCAGTATGCATTTTTAGTTAATAATATTATAACTATTTGCAGTAATATGTCATTGTAAATTTTTGAGAGGAATTTTTAAAAATTTTAAATTAATGAAAAATTTTCGTAGTGTTGCTTTTTTATTGAACACCACTGTAATTCTAGACGTCTACGATAATTTTTTTCATTTGTAAAAGTTATCACTTTTGCATTTTATAATTTATCTTGGTTTTTAGAGAATTAGGACACAGGATGGTGTCACATGCCACGCAGCGCTGATACGTTAAGTCACTTGTCTATGCCGACAAATCAGAGACGATTAAACACTTGGAACAGTGAATCTCTAAAAAAACATTTATTAATGGTAATATTGCTACCGAACTCCTTTAATGCCACCTCGACTAAACCGATTTTGTAGTCTTTTTCAGACGAAGTTATTTTCGCGCCCGTTAAGCTCGGTACCATGAGATGCCAGGTATCATAAAATGAATCCTTTTCCTGTATCCTATAATATTGGCAAGTATTTAGCAGAGAACGTAAATATTTTACGTTGAATAACGTTGAATAACACCACCTGAATAAAGCCTGTTGGTCGACATAAAATACCCGAGAGAAGTAAAACTCGATGTGCTTCATATTCTCTTTATTTCATAAGGCATTCCAATCGATTCTAATATTGGTTTTAGCAGAGCCCGATAAAATTTGACACTTAGGAGAAGTAAATCCCATGTAGCATTCATATGTGTGGCTTCCCCGTCGTGGCAATGCACCACCATATACAAGTTTATCCTCGTTCAGCAATTCCTTCAGGTTTAGAAAACCCGTGTAAAATGCTGCTGTTTTTATAATAGACGGCACGTAATTATTCAAGTACAAAAAAAAATTTACACTTTTAAAATATTTTCTTTCTCATTGTAGCTAGAAGTCAATAAACGTTTATTTAGAGCTTGTTCAAGACGAAAACAGATGGCATTGTACACGGTCTAAATGAACTGTTTGATTGATATTTATAATTTGAGATTAATTGATATTTTGTATTTGTAAAAAACGTTTGTAAATGGCCAACAGTGCTGAAAAGACGCTGTTGTTGCGTACTGCCAGAAATATGGGAAATATAGTAACAAGGGGTTGAAATTATTTTGAATGGTCAACTTGTAACCACATTTTTAAAATTAAGCCGTAATTTTACAAAAAGCTACTCCAAAATTCACGCCTTAACCCGGCCGTATAACCTCGAATTTTATTATATTGAACTTTATTGGCTATTCATATCTTAACTAAGTAATCTGCACGTTTATTTCTAAGCGTGGCGCTTATAATGGACTATACCAGAGCCATCTATGATTTTAAAGAGCCGTAATATTAAAATAAGAGCTTTAAATAGAGGGAAAGCTTTTATTGAGTTATTATAAGAAACCATGGTATAGTTGGAAAATGTTTGAAAATAAATTTATGAATAAAAAATTAAACAAATCATTTAAATTTTAATTTTAATTTTTTAATTATTAAATTTAAACTAAATCAGAGCATAAATTTTTTCAATTTTCTTAAAAATGAGCATTCCGTTTACTTGTGTAGGGTTAGTAAAGTAAGTTAAAATTTAACTTGCTTAGCAAATTTTGATCCCATGCACATCAGAATTTTCGAGATGAACGATAGTTTTACTAGCAATCTAAACGATCACATTTATAACAAAATAAAAGAGAAAACGTGAGCAGAAACGATATTGGGGGGGACGAGGATGGGGTCGGCATTGGAAAATTTAAATCATCTACGGGAGGGTTAGTATGACATCAGCAATTTCAATGATATTCAAGCTCTTCAATGACGGACCTAATTGATACACTGAAGTGTACGAGGGTTCTTCAATCACACTGAGGAATGAGACAATTATCGAAATGTTTTTGTATAAACCACTATTTGAATGCCATTCAGACAATGTGTTCTCTCATATTAGGGTATTTGGCCACATTGGCGTAATGCACTAAAACATTTGATTAAAGTTATTTAATCACGGAATTCTTGGAGTATTTATAATGTAAACTATTTCGAGAGGGCTCGGATGAAACCACAAGTGTCAAATAGTATAGTCATCAAAGATTTCTTTATAATCAGTTATTTAGATGAATTTGTTGAAAACGTCCGATTAATGAGTTTTGGAACATTTTGCAGAATCCATCAATGCATTACCAAAGTGTGTTGGATGATAAATTAAACATGTAATCAGAGGAAGCTGAATGCTGGATTGTGACTTTAATTCGTAATGCTGGACTCGATGGTAATTAATTGATTCCCTCTCGGTTCGTTCGGGAGCTCTCATTGGTACTGCAGAAAGAAACCCAAGCTAAAGCACATGAAAGTGGAGAAAATAATTGAAAGTACTACTAGAAAATTTGTGGAACCTATAAACATTTTTTCTTTTTATAGTCACCCGATAAAATTGAGAATCCAGAATAATCCGAATACAATAATTACCACCAATTTTGGTCGATGTACAATAAGTAGGAATTACCGAAGACTACAAGTGACGCTCGAGTACATGAAATCACTACATTGATTGTTTTACAACATCGACAAATTCAATAGCGTTTTGCCGGTTTTTAATCGCCATTGTTTCGTTAAGTGTACGGTTGAAATCAGTATAATGTGTCTTGTCCCTGGAATTCTTCGAGACGCAACTTTTTGGGCTCCCATGTCAAAGATTTCTTCGGCAATTATGCCGATGTCGAATGAATTAAATTCATTCTGATATAGCTTGATGACGAATTCAAATAATTGGTTTGCCTTGGCTGAATTGAACCACGATGGACTGTCGGTGTGGTAGATTCTGATCACGTAATCCGTGGAGACAATATTTTTTACTTGATCTGGGCATATTCGATCAAAAATATTTGATACCCATGCCAAAGAATATAGTATATTCTGCGCCCATGATAAATTTTTAGCCTTAACCGAATCATTTTCAGAGAGAGAATTTATTTTTACACTTCTAAAAACTTTTAATGTTTACAACATGATTTTTTAAAGTGTAGAGCCATCTATTGACGAACGTGGAAACTATTTTAGGAGTATTGTCAAAAAAATAGTTTCTAACTGTCGTTTCTGATATATTTCGTGACCGGGCAGTAAACATAATGAATTGTTAAATTTTCCAAACAAACATTTTGGTTTTAAAATATTCAACTTTTTTCGCTATTGTTTTCTAAATGTATGCTTAGCGACATCTTTTGATTGGTTTAGTAATTGCGAAAAGCTTTATAAAATTACAATGTTTTTATTTTATGAAGCTCTGTTTTATTTATACTAGAAGATGAAACAATATTGCCTGCCAAATTTTTAACAAGTAACGAAAAAACAGGTTTCGAAGTATCTTCATCAACAATGTTGAAATAGAATCCGAAACGCAATAACCCCCATATTACATTGCTACTAGAAAAGCATTTTTAACGAACGATTTGTTTTGGAAAAATAATACTGAAATTTTTGATGGAACACTCTATGCTTATATCTTATATTCTTTACATACACATATAAATAAATTCTGGTTTCTACAAAAAAATAAAAAATTGCGTTAGACTCGACATAATATGACTCAATTTTAAAATATGTTTTTTTAAATATTCCTAAATATTGAACTAACCATTCAAATTCAAAATTCAATCAAAGCGTTTATGTTTTTATAGAGAAAAAAGCTTCTAACAAAATGGCGGAATCTTACGGCTCTTATATTTAGGAGGCTCTGACTGTACTCGTATACAAAAACGTGGCAAAGGTTTTGTCCTAACGAAAAGCTTTTTGTAGTAAAAAATGCATTTTTTAATCTCGGTCGATGTTGTTTGTTCTCAGCCTAGTCTCGTCCCAAGGGCTCAACGTATTAAATACTATAACATAAATATTCGGTAAAAACATTGCGAGTTCATTGATCGCTGAGCATTGTAAATTATAAAAAATAGTAATTGTGTCAATAATTCGTACCTTTAACAAATTACAACCAATATAATTATTTCTAGCCCTTACAAGAGAATTATTATTGCCCCCATGTAATTAATGACAGGCAGTGACTTCGGATGTGAAAGTTTATTGTTTTACATTTTCTTCATCATCATTAAACATCAAATAGTTTTATTTACTGAACGCTAAAAAGATTTTAATAATTTCATTGCTTTGATTATGGAAATGCTCTACAGAAAAATTCTTGTAATATTCAGGATTCGGCATCTAAATGGGCTATATAACAGCAGCTTTCCAGCTGCGCATCTGGTACGCATGACTGGATTATTTTTTTATATACTCATTATGACGCAATATAAATGAGTCATTTTAAAAGTTTAGTGAAATTATAAAGAAATTGACTTAATTAATCTTGGTCAAAGCTAAATTCCTAACATCAAAAATTAAATTGGACTAAATTAAAATTTTCTAAAAATGTTCTGTTCAATGCTTATGACGCGTCGGTGTGACTAGAGAAACCATAAAATTAAATAAATCAGATGATTATATTTAATGATTACCTTTAACTCTTTATCTCTATATAGCGATTTAATATTTTTTTCGGTGAAAGTGTTCAAGTACACTACAAATCACAATTACCTACAGTTTCAAGTATCTTCAAAGATGTTATTACAAGAAAATATTGGTTTGTAAGTATATGGATGACACCAATCGGTATTTATACCTCAAGATAACTTAAGGCATTATACGTGAACTAAACCGGAAAATTGATTAATTTGGATGACAGGTCGATCAAATTCTTAATGAAATTAAATAAATTTTTACTGTTTCTGAACATTATTTTTACGAAATTGCTGTCATTAATTAAAATATCAAAATAAAATAAAAATGTTACATCTTCATAATCTGCAAGCACTTGTACAACAATAAAATATATTTCATATAACAAAAGACTTTAAAAGCGACGAACCTACTTTTTCGTATAAAGTCTATTTAGTGTTGTGTATTTTTGCTTTTCGCATTATTAACATAATTTGGTGGTTCTATGGTCTGATTCCGCGTCAGCGATATAAACTGTGTCTCACATTTATCGCCGTCTTACATGAAAGAGTTTAGTTAACTTTATACTTTAAGTTTTTTATCTAACTATAAAACTAAATGAAGACAAATAATTTTTGTGTGTTACTAAGCCAATCGAAATGAAAAGTTATCGCAGCGGGAGGGAAATTACATTTCATGGTCGAGATATTTTCTTAACTTAATTATTTTCTTGACTTAATTGTCTGTTATGATATAGTGTAACATTGTCGTAAAAAATTTAATGTTTTTTGAATGTTCATGCATTTATGTGATAAAATGGACTGATTACTCAGCGGAATCGGTTAAAATTTGTGCCGGCTTGACACTGTTTTGGTGGAACAACTACAATATTTTTAGTAATTCAATTTGATGATTTTTTTTGCAAAAATTCTCGCTTTCAAGTGATACCGAATATTTGAATTGGATACAATTTTTAGCATAATTTCTCGGTGAAACTTCGATTTGTTTTGGTTGACATATATAGAAGAATGAGATAATCGGGAGTTCCCCAAATATTAGTATTGTTATTTGTAATGCTTTATTGTATCCGGATCAAAATTCGACTTTGGTTGGGTTCTAATCAGCGATTATTGGAGCGATATTGAAAATATGGCACATTAGTTATAGATTCTGGCGTGAGCCGACCATTGATGCCCATTCGAAAGAAACTCCATCACTATCCAGAAAAACACACTTCGCCACGCAGCAGGAAAACGAAAATGCTGATCGAAAGCCACAAATCTCACTGATGAAAGAACTACAAATTGACGACGCAGTAAATATCCTTTAAACAGGAGAAAAATGAAAAAAACCATATGGAAGCAAGATGATTTAGGTTCGACAGGTGTCCTACATAAACGTTTCGAGAAATGTGCATTCGAAAATTACAAAAAAAGTCAACCAAAGAAAAGATCATATTGCTATCCTGTACCAAAGCAGATTAAAAAGCCCACTTTCTGAAGTTGTAATTTTAAAGCTGAGAATTGTGATTGAAAACTGTGGTACCATCAAGTGGTACGTGCAAAATATTTTAACGCGCAAATTTGCTCACGAACTGCTTTAGTCGCATCGCACATTGAATGCTGTTTTACGACCCTTGTTCGTAAATTATATTTATTTGCATATTTGTGATATGCGTGAGATGAATTTTTACGCACTTCCGCATTTCTGCCCAATCTTTAAAATTGTACAAAAGAGGAAAAGAGGTGAATTATTGAATAGGGTTGAGAGGCGTTTTTCCACATTCTTTCATCAAAACATGGAACTCCTTCCCAACTGAACGCTATTGTCTGTGTGTTTATTTTCTGGAACACTAAACAGTGAAAATATTTCGTTTCACAAGCAATCAACAATAATATACTTAGTGCAGTGGCCTTAGCAAGTGGTTCAAGGTACATGAATTAGGTTAGAATTTCCAAAATAGTTAATATGGTAGTTTTATCGGAGCAGTAAGCGGGTTAAGTCTCAACAAATCTATATATATGTACAGTTTCTACCAAGGACTGGCGGACATCATTAATCTTCCTGAAGGTGGTCGCAAACATTGGTTTAGGAAAACACTTTGACTTTTTGCGAATTTTGTTTGCAGTTAGTCGCGTGCTATAACAATATCTCGTTTTGGTACCACTCGAATTAGATTTTTTTTTTGTACGGTAAGGTTTCGATACTTTTCGGAAGTTGTCACAATTTGAATTCTTCAGATAATCATACATATTTGCAAACTAATATCAGAAATAACTTCTGCGACACTGTCACAATATATCCGGAAGTGGACAGCAGCAACAACGTTTTATTTGCCCTTAATACAATATCTATATATAGTAGAAATCGTTGGACACCCATAACTGCGGATATTCCAGCTCAGTTATTGTGATATTTCGTTGTGCCGAGTTAAGTTTTCGTAAATAAACGCTATAGGTTTCTCATTACTATTGACGTAAAATAGAAAGAATACACTCCCAATACACATTTGGTTACTCGCGTCATATCGAATGATGAACTGTTTATCAAAGTCGGGATTGTGTAGGATAGCCGCTCTGCTTAGAAGAATTTTAAGTATCTCAAATGCTAAATTAGCTTCGTCATTCCACATGAATTTAACGCCTTAACGTATAGTAACTCGCTATGCCAACAAACGTCGCGTTTGGTTGACTGTGGTCGGTGCCAGAAAATCCTTAACAGCTGTTACTTTTGCAGCATCCTCCTCAATCCTCTGCAACAATACGCAAAGTATTTGGTTTCCTTTAACAAAAAGCACTCTTCTCAACGTTAAGGGCTAGCCCAACCCTGACAGTAATTCCGATACTCGTCATTCGTGCATTCTTCTCAAAAGACGTGACATAACTAGTGTTTCTCGTTCGGCATACCAAACGGTTTAAATAAAAAGACGCGGTAGTTTCGTGGACTGGAACTCTCTTCAATTCTAACTAGCTCGAACATCCGGTCAATATCACGGAAAATTTCTTCCTGATTTACCGGCGATATGGGAAAATCTCGTTGGTTGATTGGGAAAGAATTACCATCAGTTTTAGTTGCACTAATTTAGTTCTTCCGAGCCGTTGGGAAGAAAATGAAGGGAAAGAAGTAAAAAAATTAAATTTTAAATTTATGCCAAAAACCGATGCAAAGGTATACATCAGATTTGAGAGAGGAGAATATTCGCAAACAATGTCAGATTACATAACGGGTCGTTCAGATTTGTGAGTTAAGCGGTTTCATTCTAGCATCAAAAGATTTCGGAAAAATCTTCGGAATTATTTCCGAAGACACTGACGATTGCGCCGCTATCCAACAAACCTAAGAGTGCGTATACTTTGATGATTCGATAGAGGGGTCATACGTGAATTCCACAGTGAAACAATTTTTTTCAGTAAAATTAACACGAGATGAAAATATAAATCCGTTATTTGGTAGAGAAAAAAAAAAATTTCAGCAAAATTTACAGGCAAAATATTTGAGTAAGTAGGGAAAATGTTGCCATAAAAAGTATGAAACTAAATATTTTTTATGGCAACATTTTAACACACCTTCAAAAAATAGTAGGCGATGAAAAATATTTTTGGCACACTACGACAATTTTATGGTTGAAAAAATTGTCGAGAGACAATTACGTGCGTTACGTTGGCGAACACGTTCATTGTAGGGTAAAATAAATTTTTGAAAATTTTGTATTTCGTTAAAATCGTTTAATTTCCATTTTTTTAGGTTTTAGGTGCTCCCAATCTGTGACTACTTTGACTATAAATTTTGCTATAAAAAAGCAAACAAAAGTTGGTGTCTTTGTCACTTTAACGTAATTTAAATATACTCTTCTCTTTTCGGTTTCCAAGTATTTTTTACTGAAAAAGTTTGTTTCATTGTGGAATCGACGCATTAAGCCTTTATTCCACAATGAAACATATTTTTTCAGTAAAAAAAAGAGCGAGATAAAAATCTAATTTCGCCACGTGCCAAAACGAAACAAAAAAAAATTTCAGTAAAATTTACTGGGGAAAATGTTGCCATAAAAAGTATGAAACTCAATACTTTTTATGGCAACATCTGTTGTCTTTGTCACTCTAACGTAATTTTAATATGTATACTCTCCTCTTTTCAGTTTCTCAGTATTTTTTACTGAAAAAAATTGTTTCACTGTGGAATTCACGCCTTAGTAGGGCTCCTGGATTCTCTGTTATTCGAGCCTCCTGGGTTCCATTCCTGATGTTGAGCAGGCAAAAAGTTGCGATTGTTTTTAACGTGTCGTGTGTAATATGTAAATATGTGTTTCTAAATTCTTCAGCCATAGTTGTAGGCTTTCCTTAGGATCAACATCTTTATATTCGCTTGAAGGGGGTTGAAGCCGATTTTTAATTCGGAGGATTCCTTGACTTTTTGATGATTGGCATATTGTTAGAGATTTGATGTCTGCCTGAACGTGATTCTCACTTTGTCTTACATCCGGTCAACCATTTCCATTGATTTTATTTAGACATCTATTACAATTGCTGACTACAAATCCTAAAAGATCCAGTATTTTCATTTTTCGTACTATTTTAGTTGAGCTGCCTGTAAGGATCGTACTGGTGCTTGTGGTTATAAAATCTGTTCAACATCTCTAAGTTTACCGAATAAATGGCTGTGGTTGAAGCTGTAGCGTTTAAATCGGAAGGTACCGGATTCGAATCCTGATAGAGGCAAGATGCAAAAGGGATCATGTCTCCAATTTATAGGCTTTGAATGAAAATTGTCGATTAATGACATAGTTTACATATGTGACCGAGTGTATGAAAAAGGGGCTTACGTGCAAAATCAAGTTTTCGAGAAAACAGCTGTTAAAAGTAAAAAAAAAACTCGTTGCGTCAGTTTCGCGTTAGTTGTTCCCTTTTATCTGCGTTACCGGTGGCACTATTCTAGGTAATTCCTTGGGAATAGGGGATTGGGGAAAGAGTTTATATGTAATGTGAATGAGTGTTTGATGATATTATCGATCTGATCTAGGAAGTTTAATTCTCTATCACACATGTATTGTATAACACCTAAATCACTAATAAGCAAAAGTCTAATAACAAGGTCACTGTTAAGGTGAAAAATGAAATTCAAAAGGTTGCGTGAATAAGTTATAGAACAACATTTGCTGACATTTTCATTAAGATTGTTCTTTGCACACCAAATGGCACTAACTTTTTCAGGTCATCCTGTAACTTATAAACATCATTGATGGTTGATTTTTTTTAATTTTTATCGTGTAAGTTTTCAATTACGTGTTCCATATCGTTGAAACAAAGGATAAAGATATAATTGGCCCAAGTTACTGCCCTGGGACACTCCAGGCAACGCTATAAAAAAAGGAAGAAGTGGATGATCCACTCAAATTATAAATTGAGGAGGAAAGCCAAAAGCTCTTGGTTTAAAATAATAATATTTTGTGTTCAGTCAAATGATTTACGGAAGTCGGTGGCTTCAACCTAGATGTAAATTCTGTCTGATTGGTAATTGTGGCGCGTCCTTTAAAAAAAACCGTGCTGATGGAATGAGAACAATTGTTTGTTGTGAAAGCACAGTGATTATACAGTATACAGGACAGCTTGGCCTGTACGTTTGACCTGTAAACTTTTTTATGAACTGAGATAATAAAAAAGTTCTTTCAAGTTGATGGAAGTATCCCAAGAAACAATGAGTTTTGAACAAGTGTAGCCAATCTGTTCAAAAAAAAATTTTTAAGCCGATAGAGGGCAAACCATCGGGACTCAATGTAGAAACGTCCGTATAATAATCAATATTAATAGAAACCAAAGATGTTTAAACAATAGTTTTCATTTACTTAAAGCAGCCAGGCCCTCCGAGAAGGGGCTGGTGATTGACTGAAATACACGGCAAACTGGTTAGCACTGATTTTGGAATACCGAAAGAATAAACATAATTCTTCAGTGCAGAAGGATGTCTGCCAGATTTTTTCTTTGAATTGACGTATTGCCAAAAAAGTTTAAGGTCGCAGATAATATCTGCATATGAGTAAAATGTGGTCAATGCAGGGTTCTTGAGACATGATTGAGAATTCATTCTTTTCAAATAATTAAAATAACCTAATTCGAATTCGGTATTTAAAAAAAGTTGCAACTTGTACGTGTACCATTGAGGTGATGGCGAACTGTTTATTTGGCGAACGTAAGGTATGGCTGGCTGAATACATGCAGAAATTTCAGAGTTAAAGTTTCTAAAATTGACTGTTCTCTAGATTAAATTGTAGCAAAATCTCAGAATCAATGTTGACACCATCAGTCGAAATAAAAAATTAATTAAAATAGACAGATGGTACAGATCAATGTTAGAGATATTAAATTGGTCTAAGACTACGTTGTTATTTACCTCAAAACTAAAGTCTCCTTTGTAGTTCGTGCGTTTGTACCAACAAAGTGCGTCTTGTTCTCTGTACTCACGTTAAATTTAAAAACAAAATCAATAGAACAAAATAACGATACTACACTTCTGTGGTGGGAATAGCGACGGCGGGCTATTTTAGTATTTTTGGAGCTAAAAAGTTATTATTCCCATTTTTGTTCCGTAAATCAACAAATTTCTATACTAAAGTTGAATCGGGTCATGATGCAGGAGACACTAATAAGTCACATAGGGGTTTAGGCAATGTACTTTTAAAACCATGATATATTTCTGCATTTAACTAAATTATGATGATCAATAGCGGAGTTTTCACCCAGAATTCAATTGTGTATGTGTAGTGGAGCTGTTTTACCTTGAACCGAAAATATTTTTAGGTTTCGAAGCCACTCGAAGGCAACCAGGAACATGACAATTTAAACAGTTCAAAAGATTAAGATTAGCGTCGACCTCGGCTGGCATTGCAAGAAATGAATACAAAACATCATATAGTTGTTGATAAAACTGGAAGTAGCGGTTCAAAATTCCTTTTGGAGGCCTGCTTGGTTTTTGGATTTGAAAGATTTCCGACCGTCGATATTGTCAGTGTGTTGTCACCAAATTTGTATCAACAATCACTAACATCTCCATGGTAAATCTCGGAATTGACGACCATAACTTTGATAGCGTACCTATACCTCCGGTCAGTTATAACATCGTAGAATGATATTCGGGCATAAATAAAAGCCCGAATCGCTGCCGGACAACGAGTTTTCTCAAATCCTAAAATCATCAAATACAGTCGAATTAGATGGCTTGGCCACGTTACAAGGTACCCACAATAACGGACGGTCAATAAAGTGCTCCATCAACAACCAGCCGGTGTGTGCCGAAGACCCAAACTGTGCTGGCGTGACGACGTCGAACAAGATTTACATATATTAGGACGTCGAAACTGGAGGACGAAAGCGATGGACCGCGACGGATGGAGGACCATAGTGCGAGCGGCAAAATCCCTTCATGGGATGTGAAAGCTAAAGAGAGAAAGAGAGAGAGAGAGAGATGTTGTCAGTACCACCAGCCAAATTATCAATAGTAGCGCTAAGTAAACCCAACTTACTCTCCATATAGTGAATTAGGCTACTGTTTGCAATTAATTCCATTTTGATGTTTCCTGTTGGACTGTGCTCCAAAACCATATTACAAAAACAACATTTAATTATTGTTTTCATTAATGTGGTCATTCAAGCCGTATACATACGTCGGATGGAAATCCGGGATTTTTACATCCGAGATTTTTTTTCAATTTTTTTCAACTCTTTTGTATGAAAAGAGGCGTGTCTGTTGTATAATTTACGTGATGTAATTGGTTAAAACGATGGGATAGAAAAATCCCGGATTTTTATCCGACGTATGTATACGGCTTCAAAATATTATTATTTTCCTTTCTAATTTTATACTAAATTATGTCTCGAGACAATTCTACCTACAGATTGCTATCCCGGATTATTTAAACTGGTTCGCTGAGAAACGAGTAGGTAGAGATTGCTGCGGTATATTCAAATTTTTAAATTATTTGTGAATTGGGTCAACACCAACGAGTTTTATATAATATGGTCAAGAGATTCTCACTTCACTTCAGGTAGCATATACATACGAAAATATACCAAGATATAAGAATACAATAAGAACCGTTACTAAATAAATAAATACGAATATTAACTTCTTTCACTTCGCCTTAATACTTTATCTCAATATTTGTATAATTTCTGTTCCTCATGCAAGACACAAATTAGCACGTATTCATATATGTACTCGTATACAGAGGGCGGATGGACGATGACTATGTAAGCATATTACATAAATTCAACGAAAATATGTAAATATAAATAAATCTTTAGCAAACCTGTTATATTTATGGTTTTATGGTTTCTGTGAAATGGAAAAAAAACTTATTTTCTTCTCATGAAGATGACGAAGATGCGGAAAGAAGAAAATTATGTAGTCAATGAACTTGTTTCGGTGTATATCCGATAAATTTTCAATATCAAGCGTGCTAATTATGTTTGAATTATGTATATCATGTCCAACTTTTGATTTTCTAGTTTTTGAGACGAATTTTTATCTAAAGAAAGTTGCATTTATATGATGATTTCGCATTAATTGTGTTATAAAGCCGAAAACAATTAACATTTTCTAATTATGCGATAACTTGTCTACGATACTAAAAATAATTAAATCTTAAATCATTAATCTTCCGGCTACATACGTATACGACAAAGTAATTAACAATATGAAAGCGCAAAAATATTTTATTAATGTGCGTCTGCAAGTACCTCGTACGAGTATGTAAGTAAACAAAACATAAATTTGATTTAGTTAAGCATCTTAATCTGTACATATAAAAAAAATACTTAATTTAACAATGAAAGTGACAGCTTCGTAGCTTTTGCAGAGGCCACCGAAAAGTTCAATGTGCTGAATTGTTTACGTGTAATGTGTTGTTGATTTACCGGAAATGGAATTGGGTTATGTTTGTTGCTTGTTAAATTTTGAAAACAAGATTTTATGTAGTCTAATAAGTTTAAGAATAAAGTAATAATATGCGAATTGTGGGGTGGCTACATCTAATATGGTCGTCTTTACATGGAAGGTGAAACATCATCCATTATTTTGTTAATCACAATTAAATAATTTAAGGACTAAACCAAAAAATACCTAAACTTTAAAATACACTTGGATGCAAAAAATTCGCATATTTGCATTTTTTTCTTTTTTTTTAAATTTTCTGGCGAATGGAAATATTTTTTTTAATCAAAGTATGTCAAGCTAAAAATCATTTCATCACCTATCCAATGAAACCACGTGTGTGTATTTTCTGTTAAAAATTATTGTTGGATTTGCCATCATTCGCATATCAACGCTTAATCTGAAGGATCTTCTATCGATTACGCCTTCATCAGCGGAACAAGGAAATGAATACCACACCAGAGGTAGCCACTGAAATTGTTGCACTAATTGATGCGGACCAGAACCAAAGTGACGTGGCTCGATAACTAAATTTGAGTAGATTCTCCGATCGCCGAGTGTGGTAGAGAAATAAAGAAACTGGATGCTATAAAGAGGGCGACAAGGATCTGGCCGACCACGTGTTGCAACACAGCGTGATAACGGATTTATTGTGTCGACTTCGTTGCGAAATCGTCGTTTGAATGCGGGGCAAACGGGGCAGTGGCTTCTGTGGCTAAAGAAGTTCATGAAATTGAAATCAGTCGGTGGCCAGAAAATGGGCCAAAATTGATCCCAGCTCACCAACGAACCCGCCTTCAGTCCGCTCGGGAGCATTTGGATTGGACAGAAGAACAACGGAGAACAGTCCTTTTGTACTGGATGTGTTAACAGTGCAACGATGGACCAGGAAACATGTATAGAGGAGATTCACGAGACCGGTTTGCACAATGTTGTATATTTAAGAACGTATCTCGTATGGTGGTGGATCGTAAATGTTCTGAGCAGACATGTCATTGGAGGCGAAGACAAATCTTGAAAACCTGCTGTTCATGCAGGCTAGACTACGTACGGCTGGTATAGTGTACCAGTACCTTCAAGAGGGGGATGTGTTGATTCGGCCTTTATTTTATTGTCTGCGTGTACAATTAAATTCACTCGCAATACACTTTCTTCATTTTTATTGTATTTATTTTAAATTAAACATTTAGTTATAATTGTCATAATTTAATTAAATAAACGTATATATCACTTCATGCGACGTGACTATGGATCTTCCTGGTTACTAGATTTTAAAATCAAAATTTACTAAATAATTTTGTGCAAAACTCTCAATGAAAATTTTTTAAATCTTAGTTGGCTGCATTAGTTTGAATTTTTTTTTATTTATTTGTCACGTCAAAATTTCAAGTGATAGCAGTCGCAAGGAAATATTTATAAAGCAGCATACTAAGATTTAAAAAACAGCCAGAACGACTTTATTGAACAATTATTTGGTAAGTTTCGATTTAATGATCTAGTAACCAGGAACATGAGTAGTCACGTCACTTGAAGTGATGCGACTAGGGGAATAGGGGTGATAATCTCAATACAATACAATACTCCCCTTCAACGCAAAAAAAAAAATTAATTGTAAAATTTGTGTCTTTGCCATCAACTTTGATCAATTATCAAGTATATAAATTTATTTTTTTTTTTAAGTTTTCTGAAAATTTTCAAACGTTAAAATGAACTTTTTTGGTTTCTTGTAGTTTGCGGCTTCATCAAGATTCAGTTGTTTGGCTAAGTAAACTGGTTTACATCGATCAATGGAAACAGATACCGGTTTTCCATTTATATTTATAATAAAATGTTTTCAAAACCTCCTAACTACTTTATATGGTCCTTCATACGGTGGGCTTAATCCAGTTTTTATTTTATCCACTCGTAATATAACATGTTCACATTCCGTTAAATCAGCTTGGATGTAAATGTTGCGATGTGGTTGTTTTCGTGTATCTTTCTGGGTTAAACTCTGCATATTATGTCGTAGCTTTTCCACAAGACTAGTAGGATTCCCTGGATTTGGTTTTGATTATATGATAATGTCACCTGGTATCGTCAAACATTGTTCGTAGACTAGTTCTGCCGGTGAACATCCAAGGTCGGTTTTAATTGCAGTTCGAATACCTAATAAAACTAATGGCAACTCATTGTTCCAATCTATCGTATTACTCTGAGCTTTAAGTGAAACCTTTAACTGCGTATGGAATCGCTCAACCAAACCATTCGATTGGGGTGAAACATTTTAGACTCAAATTGACTACCCCGATCAGTTGTAATTTCCAACGGAATTCCGAATCCAGCAACCTATTGTTCGATAAATGCTCTAATTAGTGTAGCCGCAGTGCAATCGATCAGCGGAATGGCCTCTGGCCATCTAGTAAACCGATCAAAGGACACTAAAGAACCAACGTGTTACTTTCGACTTCGACATGCTACCAAGTGTTTGCTCAAAACCCTATGTCTATATGTTCATAGAAGGCCAGAAACATTTCGAAGTAATAATTTTTCTGGTGGTCTTAATTCCAGGATGAGCCAAATCATGATATGAATTAAAAATCTGGTGACGTAGTTTCTCAGGAATATAAGGACGGTTGACACACGTTGATGTTCACACCAAATAGATTTATCCACATTATCAAAAGTCACCTGGTTCAACACTCGGTTACAGCCTATTGAACGAAATGTTTTCGTAGTATACTCAATAAGTTCATTATCTAGATTCTGCAGTTTGATGAGGTTTTCTATGTCTAATCCAACTAATTGGATAGCATAATTCTTGGTAGATCGTGATAAAGTATCTGCTACTAAATTGTCCGACCCTTTTATATGCCTTATATCAGTAGAAAATTGGGCTATAAAATCTAAATGTCTCGCTTGACGAGGGCTTCTTTCGGTTTTGGATGCCATGACTGTTGCCAATGGTTTATGGTCAGTATAAATTACAAATTATCGACCTTCAACAAAATAACGAAAATGTTTCACAGCTAGATATATTGTCAAAAGTTCACGATCAAACGTAGAGTATTTGCGTTCAGCTGGCGTTAGCTTTTTCGAAAAGAACCGAAGCGTTTCCCAATTTTCATTGCTACTTTGTTCCAAAACTGCTCCTACAGCTGTTCCAGATGCTTCGGTTTCAATACATACTATAATTGACATTATCTTTAGGAAATGTCAGGATAGTCCAGCTAAACTTAATCTTTTTCTTTCTTCTATCCAACTCATTTTGGTACTCGTGAAGAGGAGAAATAAGTTCAGCTAGATGTGGAACAAAACGGTTATTATTATTTATCATACCTACAAACCGTTGCACCTGACGATAAGATGTTGGTTGTGGGAAATCTCGTATAGCCGCAATTATGTCTTCTGACGGACTTATCAATCTTTCGAAATGTTATGGCTAAGAAAAATTAACGAAGGTACCACAAAAACGCATTTAGATGTTTTAATATTAATTCCGTAATCTGCTAATCTTTTAAAAAGCATACATAAATGAATTTTATGCTATTCGTTTGATATACTTCCCACTAAGACATCGCCTAAGTAAACGAACGCGTTACGTAATTTGTAAGGCATAGGCACAAATTCGGTTATGACGGTTTTATGTACATCTTCTGTAGCTACCGGAATTTGGTGGTAAGCCCACCTTCGAAAATATTGTACATCCATCCAAATTGGAAGACAAGTCATGTATATGTTGTATGGGATTCGGTCTGGCACTTTTATGTAAATGAATTTCGATTCATCTTTAGTAATTCGCGCCGCTTCCACTGTCAGTTCATCGTGCCTAAATCATAAACTATGATTTTTCGGTTTCAGTTTCAGTTCAGCATTTTTAGTTTTTCCTGATCTGCCACTGTAATTGGTTTAAAACCACAAACAACTGTAAATTATCAAAATAAATTTTGTGTTTTAATTGGTGTGAAAAATAACCGAACAAAAACTCTTACCCTCAAATAGGGTTCTTACCCTCAGGGTATGTTTTAATTCGATTTCCACCACTAATTTCATGATGACAAATTCACAAAAAACTTGTACTTCAGATGTTGACCCAAAAAGTCACTTTTTTGACACGGTATAAATACAAATAACATACCACTGGATAGGTGTGGAAATAGGCATTGAATTTTCTGATATTTTTGAACTTTTGTTGAAAATTGATCAATGTGCGGATTTTTTGCATCCAAGTGTATATCATGAAACATGCCAGAAAATAAAATCCCAAATTCCGATGTGTTGATGGATTTTTCATGCACTGAGTACCAATCCATTCATTATGGATAAATTAAACCTATTAAATGATTAAACTACGTTTAACCATTCAAGATTGTCAACGATAGAAACCTTGATCTATATTTAAATTGCTAAACATGCAATTTGCGATGAATGCGACTCTAAAGTCGTTGTTAACGAAATTGTACATACATTCCATCATTATTTTGGGAGTTTTAGAATTTATCCGGCTCAGTGGCTTAATAGAAATACTGTTTCTGTTCCGAATTCTGTCCTAGATGAATGAGGCATCTGCCCAAAGTTTAAATCTCTTGGCCTTAAATAATTTTTCGCTAGATCACTCTAGAAATGTGTCTGAGAATTTTAAGTAACAGCAGAAAAATAGCATTCTAATTTGACAGTGGATATTCACATTCCGTACAAAATTTACGTTAATTAAACTCACGAAAATAATCTTCTTTTAAGATTTGTTTCACAAAAAAGGGGGGAAACAATAAACCCCTACAAGATACTATAATATTGGTACTGATCAGCAAATGAATGAATACATTTCTTATATCCGAGTAAACTGTTCTATAATTCAACGAACTGGGCTCGATTAACATTGCCGTTCGAAACACATAGTGGCTGAATTTTTGCTATAGTCAAGAATTAGCTCAATACAAGGGCGTTTGAATAAATGAATTTATGTTGTAAAGTATTTCTAGAAACTAACGAATTTGGCACTTTTTAATGGAATTGACACAATTCTAGATTAGAATAAATTAAAATACACTCTTTGTTTCTCAGCACAGCAGTTTGTTTAGTTTCTTGAAGAGTTACTGCGAGAAATCCGCTTATTAAATTTATGTTCTCTTTACGTGGAGGAGAGTAAAAATATATTGTTTCCTCCTCATTTTGCGTGGAAATATTCTTATGATAATCAAAAAATCTCCTTTGGTCTCAATAGTATTTTTGCCCCTAGATATGTTTATCGTCTTTAAGGCGAAATGTGAAATTTTCATTTTCTGTCTTGAAATGACAGGGGTTTAGTTCCCACACAAAATATATATATATATATATATATATATATATATATATATATATATATATATATATATATATATATATATATATATATATATATATATATATATATATATATATATATACCTGTAAACGTAAAAATGTCTCTGGACAAGTTAAAAATCATCATAATTTTATCCCATTCACCACACTCATAGGGTTTTGACTAATCTAACTGACCATATAGGTGAGACCCCGTAAACAACGCTAGGATCGGTGAAATAAAATTTGAAAATATTTCATGGAATTTGTAAGTAGCCTGTATGATAATCATAAACTATCCATTTTCATTTCAGTGTTAGAACTTTGTCTACGCTATCAATATTTTAAAATACATTTTGGAAAATGTAAACATCTCTAGAAGCGGTAATAGAAAAATTAGAAAATGTATTGAAATCAAAAACCATAGTTGTTTAAAAGTGCGCTGGACTAGTTAAAAATCATCATAAATAAATCTTTTTCCCCACACACGTGGGGTTTTGATTTAGCTATTCGGTCATATATGATTGAATTGTGTTAGTTAATCGATATTTTCGTTGCCAAGGGGGCCAGACGATCGTGGGCACAGTTCGCGATTGCGTAACTGTTGTTGGAAAAGGAAGGACGTTACCCTTTCCTTTTATTGCTACATAGTCTTGACATTTGACTTTGGTATATATCCATTGAATTCTTTGTTTTATTTTTTATTTTTTGACAATTATAATTTGCGAATGTGTTGGATATAGTGCAACGGTGACAAGAATATTCTTGTATGATCATTTGGATAATCGTGTTTTAAATTTAAAGTGTTGTGTTAGTGTACCAGTGTACGGTCAATTAAAATAGTGTCGCTATAATTCTTATATCACGTGGCTTCTGGAGCACATAGGGGAATTATTATAGTAATTAAATAACGCAAATTTATAGTTGAGGGCAGTAAATTGCAGTTTAATAAAAGGTTTGTTTCTTAACTATTTTATATATTAAGTCCACGTAGTATCAGTTAATAACGATGCTTTCAGATGGATAATAAAAATATATTTACTAGATTCTTTGTATTTCCTACGAGCTAGTTTGCAATGGTGTCGTCAAATGTTAATGGTTTGTGGTGTTTTAATTAATCTGATTTAAATAACCTCTGTATATCGATTTTGTCTCGTGAGTTACTCATTCACCCATGCTACACACGATTTTTGTTTTTGGTTTTAAGCTAAGTCGCAATAGATTTTTATTTTTAATTTAAACCCTTATTTTATATCCAATTTTTATTGTTTTATTCTGTTCTCTGGAAACTAAAATTTAAACAAAAATCTACATATCAAAAATTTTTTTATAGTTTCATTTCTATTTTTCCATTTCGGACTCAAGGACAAAATTTTTACGTCGCAGCTGCGACATAAAATTTTTGTCCTTGAGTCCGAAATAAAAAATAGAAATGAAAATAAAAAAATGTAAGAGCATTTTGGAGATGTAGATTTTTGTTTAAAATTTATTTTCGAGAGAAGCGAATAAAACAATACAAAAAAATTGGTATTTTAATATAAAATAAACGTTTAAATTAACAATAAAAATCTATTACGACTTAGTTTAAAACCAGGAGCGGTATGTTGTACCATCACTTCGAATCGAAAAAGTCGGATCGAAAAAGTCAAAGTATCAGTTTTGCTTTTCGAAAACGATACAACAAACCGCCATTCGACTTTTTTCGAATTTCAATTCGAAGTAATGGTACAACATACCGCCCCAGAAACCAAAATCGTGTGTAGCATGGGTGATTTAAAATCAGTGAAGCAAACAAAATCGAATACGTACACGGTGTATAATACACAATTATGTCTTTGTATTTGTATTTTTCTTTTGATCGTATATTGGTGTCATTTGTATGAAGAACAGTATCAAAATAACTCGATGCGGGCGAATCGGTTTAATTGTTATGGTGCTTATTTCCTTTTCTCAGCACATTACGTCTACTCTCGAGCTGTGGAGTGTCATTATTTAACATGGTAATCTATTTTATATTTAATATTTTTATCATAAGTTAATTAAATATGTTTTAATACAATTTTATAAATAAATTTATTTTAAATTTATAAATTTTAAAAATAGAATGTTAACTTTGAAAAAATTGAAAATACATAAACAACATAAAAATATGGCGTTTACAATGGTTAACTCTTTGAGTGCCAAAAAGCGCGATCGTGCTCCTCAATACACTAGCCGAAATCATGTTGGCACGCAAAGGGTTAATATGAATAAACAAAAAAAGGAAGACACGTGACTTGCATATGCAGTAAAACAATCATACACATGAAACTAACACAAATGCCACTACTGTATCTTTCTGGTTACACACATTTCGTTTCACACATTTCGAGACAAAATCGATATACTGGTTTCTGGAAATTCACTTGGTGTTGAGGCTCGTCCTGCAACTTTCAGCACCACAAGTATTTTTTGGATATGAGCCGTTTATTTTGAAAGTGGTTTATTGAGATATTTAAGGGTTTTTGTTTGAATTGAGTTAAAAATTATGGTAACTGGTATTAGGTCGCTTTTGTGTTTTTGTGAATCTTTTGTGAAAAGAAGCTGTTTTTGAGAACCTGCAATGGATTTAAACCACTTTCAAAATTAATAAAATTATTTTTTTGTGTTTAAAATGCATATAAGTCCACTTTGCGTATTTGTTTAAGATTGTTATAAGTTAATTTTTTCGCTTAAATTTACTCAATTATGTTTATATAACCCCAATATAATTGTTTAGTGATTCTTTTAATCGTCAAATAGTTATTTTTTTTATGTAATTTCTTATTGTTGGTGTAGATGAATGTATTAGATTAGAAGTTTAAATTAAAAATAACAGCTTTGTAAATTGCAGATTTTTAATAGAAACAAATTTATTTAATAGTAAAATGAATTCATTTATTACAAAATTAAAGTAGCATTGTCTTAAGAATACTGGAAATTTAAAAAAAATAAATTATCTTATATTATTCTTGCTCCTCATTTGGATTTGGAGGTTTGTAAAAGTTTTATGATCCACAAGAGGTATGTACTTTAATTTTTTTTCGAATACATATTTTGTTTGAGTTATCTGAATATCAAATAATTATTTCCTTAAATATCTGAATATTCGTTTAATATTCAAAAAGTAAAACAATTACTAAGAACCATGAATAATCATAAAATAAAACAAAAAACGTACAGGTTTCATTTAACAAATTATAAATTTAAATAGACATTTAAGAAATAGAAGTGCCTTGAGGTGTTTAAATTTGAAGTTGCTTGCTATTTTTAAATTTTAGATTTCCCGCTGTTGATGTAGGGCTTATCGTCAATATAGCATTATACAAATTTTTTAATCTATCTGTACTTTTTTTTCGAATCTAAACAACAAAAAACTTTTTTTAAACTACTTCCCGCGATTTGCATTACCACTGTTACTAATTCTTAGTTGCACCTGTTGTTCCAATATATTTTCACATTTATTGTTGACTGCAAGTGACTTATTTAAATCACAAGGAACCAGCATAACTCGTTATAACTACTTTCATTCAGAATTCTCCTAGATCTTTGTTGGTTGCAGAGGTGAAGTGTTTTTTAACGAGATCTTCCGTGTTGGTATAGCTCCAGTTTTAAGATATATATATATATCAATAAGCTGGTTAAGATTTTATCTGTTCTTTGATCCATTATTTTCTTAATTTCGTTGAGTAAGATTTTACTTAAATCACTGTTCATTTCCGTTAGAGAGTCAAATAAAAATGTTTAAACGCCCTCGACTATCACAAGTGTTGAATTTACTTTGCTAACTTCTTTCACTGCAATTTCAAGCGGAGTCGTCAACACGTCAACCAATTTTGAAAATAAATGGTTTCCCTTTTAGTCACGGTTTAAAATATATTATATTATTAAAATAGAAAAATTATTCACGTTGAGCTCCAGTAGACAGGATTCTTCCGTAGCCCAAAGAAAATTATCATTATCATTCTCGGATAGATAGATTGTATCAAAATAAATTGACTCGGTGTCAATGGTACTTCGATTTCACTATATTCCGATTCTCTGTCAAATACAAATTAAATACAAAATACAGTTATCGCACAAGTCATAAATTGCAGGGTGCATGAAATATTGAAATTTCGAAGATTAGAAGTACGAAAAAAGAGTGAAGGGAAGAGAAACCATTCGCAGTTTGTTTTACAAGATATTTTGGGAGATATAAAAAATATTCGCATATTCGTGTATAAATTTTCGAATAACGAATACTTAAATTTACCCCAAATTATTCGGATATTCGAATACTCGATTTTTTTGTAACGTAAAACAGTCCACATCAAAGTTATTTTTTTTTCAAGTGGACTTAAACCACTATCAAAATTATTGTTTTTTCATTTCGTTAACTAGCTAGTTTTCAAAGGACAAAATCATTGCCATTTTGATGATACAAGACTAAAATTGTTTATAAATAAAAAGAATCATAAGAGTTATGATTATTGTTACCATTAACAAATTTTTTTGGAAATTGTCCTTAAACCACTTTCAAAATAAACGTCTCACATGTGTTTAAGAAGCCGAAAATTTAGCTTAGATTTCCATTTCAAGAAAATTTCCAGTGGCACTATTCTGGTAATTCTTCGGGGATAGGGAATTGGGGAAAGATTCTTATTTCAGTTCAAATATTTTTTTCCGGCCTACTAAGAAGAAAAGTTTGATGCAAATATTTATAAATTGGGAATAATTTTTCCATATCTAAATTAGCAGGGAAAATTATTCCCAATTTTATTTTGTTTTCAAAAAAATTACCACTAGATTTTTACCTCAGTATGCCAGAAAAAAAATTTTAAAATAGAAATTACATATAAAATCTTTCCCCAATTCTCTATTCCCAGGAAATTACCAGAATAGTGCCACAGATGTGAAACAATAATACTTTATCTTAGGTGCGGATTTAAGAAAGCAATTGTTGAAGACAATACTATATAGTTAACCATTAATCTTGTTAAATCTTTATCCTTCCTTCTAGTACAATAGATTATGGGATCTTGTGCGGTACGGTCGCCAAGTGTCTGCAACCGAGCCGTTCCAGCCGAAAAAACACCTTTCCTATATCCTTCCTTCTTGTTATATGTAAACAGGCTGTATAGGACCAGCTTTATCCGGCACACTCTTGTCCAGTACTTATTCCTACAATCCATTCAATCAATGAGAACTTCACTATTGATCTCATTTTCTTTTTTTCTACTGATTTATCGTGAAACAATGTTCTTGCCGAGAGAGTTATTAAAATAAGTTGCCTTTTGCAGGACCCCATGGTACATAATACTCTTCTAAAATCTTATAGATACGACCGAAAAAGTACTTAGCTGGCTTTCCCACAGACAGAATAACAGTGCTTACAGAGGATCAACCAAAATATTAAAAGGATTCTTCAGCACTGCTTGAAGTTTAACAACTTTAAATAAATGTTCAAATTCATCTCTTACTGTTCATCATTCCCTTACTTCCGTCACAGCTATCTAATCTCTGGAAACCAATAATATTATACACCATTGGGCCATAAGGCAGACAAATTTCCAATAAGATGTTATTTTGTATGTTATTTTTATTTGAATTTGGAACTGGTAAATAGTTAGTACGCACTTGGCCGTCATTATGACAGGTTCCATTTTGAATCACAATTAAAATTGTGATTAAAATATTAGTGACACATTCATTTACATAATATTTCCACTATCTTTATAAAATATTTGAGCAGAAAACCGCTACTCCACCATATATTAAAATTCTTTACGGTTGCATCACAACCGTCATTGTCACACTTTAACATGTATAACATACTTCTTAACGAATCTCTCTATATTATATACATATATATTTGTATAACCACAAAACAGTTAGGAGTCAATCCAAGACTATAAATAAAATAACAAATATACGTTTTTGCAAACTGCACACCACTATGTATATACATATGATAGTCACCCGAAATGGGTAAACAAAGCACAGTTATTAATCTTCTTGCGCATCAATCATTAAAAATAAATAAATTATCACTTCCCAAGCAATCTTCGTCCAATCATCTTAAAATATATATTCGTTCAACTCAAATATTCTTAAGGTTGGACTTACGAAACTTGAAACTATTTAGAAACAAATTCACACTTCTTGAAAATAGCAACAAAATAAACTTTACTTACCGTTATATCCACATATATAAGATACAATATTAACTTGATGCTGCGATGATTCTTAAAAATATTTTTTTTTTTTTTGCTTGCCTTAATTCACTTTTATTAAATCAAATTTATTAATAAATCAAATCAAACACTTCACACAAAATTTTCTTATATAATTAACAATAATTTGTAATACTTTATACAGGTAGACGAGAACGGAAACTGTTTTAAAACTTTTATTAAATTCCTCGGTGGATTCTTAAAACTATTTTCGGATTTTTTTTTTTTTGTTGTCTGTTATTATCAACAGTTTGATTAAGACTAAAGAAAATTATTAATTCATGTCTTATAATTTTTTTTTTATAACTTTTTTTTGTAAGCTTCACGTTTTAATGTCTTGGATTTTATTTTCTTTAAACATTAAAATAAAATGTAGAAAAGAAAACAAAAACTACTTGTTATAATTTTGTTTTGTGGTATTCACTATTCAGATTAGTAAGTAAATATTATACAGTGTATGACTTTGTTTTAACTATTCACAATTGTCTATTACGTGTGTGCATGTGTTTTGGTATTTAAGACACTTGCTTTCTTAAGAAATTACAATAAGAATTACTTTTTTCAATTTCTTTTTATGGTTCTAGTTTTTTTTTTATTATTAATTTATTTAAAGTTAAAATCTAGTTTTATTGTTTTAGGAAGAATTTATTAGTATTAATGAGAATAAGAAATTGATTCGAATAAAATGTTGGATGCCAAGGTCTTCTATAAGGTCATTGAATGTTTTCACTTCGTCACGGCTCGATCATTAAGTAGATTAAGGCTCGAAAGGAATTTTTGATTTAATGCTTTTATTCGACATATTACGAACTAATGGTTTAACTATTAACTTCGTTATAGTTTATGTAACAAAACTAGACCCTCAGTTAACCTTATGACAAGCTATGACAAAAATCATTATTGGTAAAACCAAGTTATTCAAATCTGCATAATAAAATCCGTCGGTTCGTTCTGGATGTTTGGAAGTCAAAGTTGTGTTCATTTTCATCACAGATCGTAATCTGATGATAAAAAATCATTTTTGCACCCTGTCACTATCCAGATTCGATACCGGTACCTCCCGATCCAAACGCCAAAGTTTTACCCACAGCACGTTTGATCGGTCAATTAAATATTCTCTGATATTCTAAAATTAGTGCATTCATTCACTAAAATAAAATTAGTGCACTCCTTACCCGTGAAGAAAAACAAACCCGTATACTTTTCTTTAAAATTAAATTTAATTTTAATTATACAGAGAGTTCGGGTTTGGGATACATATCCATTCTTGATTAGCCTCCACCGAGGAGATACAGGGTGTTTAAAAAATTTGGTACAGAACAAAAACACACAAATAATTAAACTGTAACTTCCAAAATATTTATCGGAGAGCAACCAACTAAGTCTTATTTGATTGGCAATTGTATAGGATCCGGCGAACCTCGTTTCGCCCCAAATTACTTCGTTCCGAGCAATTACTTTTGCACTTCACGACGAAACTTAATTTTGATGAGAGAAAAAATCAAACAACTCAACTCAATTCTCAATAGACGATTGAGTTGAGTGGACCATTCACTTTTTCATCGAATTCAACAAAAATATATTGAAAAGAGAATGAAATGTCGATTCAAAGTTAGGCACCTATCGAAAATTGAGTTGTTTTTTGGATTTGTTCTCTCAGTGTTGAAATGAATTGGAGTCAGTTGCAATTCAAAAGAATTCAATGTATTTTATTCGAGTGGAATTAAATCGAATACAGACGCAAATCAATACAATGCATTGTGGTAAACAATATTTTTCGTTTTGTTCTCTGGCTCGTAAATGAACAACATTGATGGCTTGCCAACCCGCCACGTACAACTGACCATGAGAAAAACACGGAAATTCAAGATTTATTCCGCACACTTCCAACGATTAACGTAAATGCGACCAGCACGCATGTGAAGTCGACCGGCATGTCAGTTGGAATCAGAGGAGTTCTCGGAATTAGAACATCCTCTCCTTTGATATTACCCTTGATGATCGTCGCTTGAATCATCTTGTTCATCAGATTGTTCACGGGCAACCTGCGTTCTGTTACACAATCTCGGATGGTCTAGATTGCGCAGTATATCATTATCACAGATCCAACCTTGAACATCAAGTTATGCGATGACATTCCTGGCAAATCAAGCGGATTCAAAAACTCGGTCTGATAGTTGGTTGCCTCGTCTTGATTGGTCACACAGTCAACGGATTTGTAACAATGCATTTCTCCAGCGACTTGGTTTTGAATCAAGTAATTCAGAACTAGATCCTTCTTCTCTGCTATCAAAATAGATGTCCGAAAACACTTTCGTGATAAGCTCTTCCTTCGGCATCGTGAACATGCAAAAATTCGAGAGAAATGAAATCAGTCCGGTCGAAACATGAACTCGTTGATCACGGAATGACTGGTAGCGTCAACAATGCCACAACACAAAATCACTGGTCAGCAGAATCATCGATCCACCAAAACGTCTAGAGTCACTTCGTAAATCCTTCATCGTTCGATTGAAGGCTTCCAATGATCGTTTATGTGCCATTGTGCACTCGTCCCAGATGATGATTTTGCATTCTTGCCATACCTTGGCCATCGCCGAGTTTTTGGCAATCGAGCACACTGGCTTGTCTTTCGTGTGGAAAATCATCGGCAACTTCAATGCACAATGTGCCGTTCGACCGCCGTTTGGTGCGACGAATTTGTGCTGACATGCCCAATTTCTACTATACAAAATGTCGCCAGTCTATTACTCTATGCAAAATATTTCAACAATGTACGAATTCGATTTTACATCGGCGATTGTCCCAAAGTGGGCTTCTCGATAAGTAGCGCACAGCACACCATCGATAGCACGAAGCGATTCAAAGTTGGCAGTAAATTACCGGTAATTTCCCGCCATTTCGGATCGCATGTGAACATGATGAACAAATTTGGCCGTCCGTAATGACGCACAAACGTATATTCATTCATATGTCGTGGGCTGTCAAAATATGGTCAATTAACCGACATTGTTTGCATCTCCTTCCGAAACGGTGTCATCACGCAGATGAATGTACTGCTCGGAACGTAGTTTTGATTAATTGAAGTGGATGAAATTTAAACGTTCCGATTCGATCTTGATGATATCTCAAAAGATGATTGTCCACGCCTTGAACTGACCTTCTTATTCGTTTCTTTGCAATGCAAGTACAATCGACAGCTCAATAACTAACCGGTCAGCAGATTGACCATCTTTATCTGGAAGTGGTAGCCATCCTCTCCATGACAAAACATCAATAGATATTAAACTGCGACTTAGTCGATAGTGGGAGCATTGTACTGTCGAACATGGCCACCGGTTGGTCTTTGTCTGCTCTATCGATTTTGTAATCATCGTAAGTCATTGTCTCCAAAGCAGTTTTAAACAAACGAACCAGCGCATTGCGTTCATGCAAAAGACATTGAAGTTCTTCGATTATCTCTCGTTTTGAAGCATTGAAAATCGCAAGATGATAACTAAATTCAAATTCGGGACTTCCAACGAAACAAATTTGAAGGAGCTTGGGTTCTTCATTCGCTGGTGGCATCAATGCTCCACTTCAATGATAAATTTGCCTTTGAATCTATAAAATTGAGGGAAATTTTGAATATGGTGAGTACAACCATTCAAGATTCAACGTTATCGAAATGATGAACACGTGGTGACGTCATTACCTTCTAGGTGGGTTTGTAGCCAGGTTAACGAACAACAACATCGCTTCCAAATGACGTCATGTGAAAGCATTGATTGTACTATTGCGTGTGTGTGAGAAAAATGTCTGGATAGCGTTGTATCTCCATAGAAACTGAACAGCGAAGATCTTTGTAAACTGAGTTGGTGCCCGTGCAGCACGAACTTGTCCGATATGAGCACGTCTCTATTCATTTAATTCTTCGCATTGCTCTTGCGTTTCATTCTCATGGACACCGTGTAGTCTTTGTGAATTACGATTTCTTCGTCCTTGGTTTGATCGTCTGATAGCCGTCATTTTAATCAAAAATCAGTTAATTAAAATAACAAAGATTACAATTTCTGGAAAAAACTATCGAAATCGTAAAAATCACACCAAACTTTATATGATTGTAATAATGATACTGTTTGTGGATGCCAATGCACACAATTCGAATATCATAAAACAGTGAATTAATACTCAAATTTTCAATTTATTAGCACCAAGAAAAATGACACGTTCGCACAATCGAAAATGACAATGGGAGCTTTCAGGTCCCCTTCATAATTAGTCAAATCATCGCCAATTTGAATAGAAAATTTCATAGTACTAAACATTTTTATAACGTTGACTTTGATTTTACTCAACACGTTCCCAAGTGTTGGGTGTCCCGAAAGCGCCCAATGCGAAAAAACACCTATTTATCTCGATAATTTTGTGTTTTTATCAGTTTATTTCACTATTTTCTGAGATTTTTCAAGCTTTGCATCGAAACGCTTTACAGCGCCCAAAAATAATCAAAAATTCTAAATTTCATAGAAAAAAAAACAATTTTCTTCGGGTTTTTCCGGAAGTTTTCGAGTTTTCCACTCAGATTTTTCTCTTCTAAAAATCTATCTGGATCAGATACGCGCGAAATCCAGTACAAAAACAACATTTTTCGATTTTTCAAATTTTCCCACGTTTAAGATGGATTTTTCCAAAATTTTCTTTCGTAAGAACCATCTCCTGGCAATTGCAAATACAACGAAAAAAAGAATGAGCCGTTCTCAGGTGATGCGCCTTTATACATTTTTTACATCATATACACTACCGCTCGAAAGTGCTTAGGCACTGTCAAAAACAGCATAAAATATATAAAACACTCAGTAAAAATATGAAAATATTTACTTGCAGATTTCAACGCGTCGCGTTCCTCATGTACCCCATGTGCAATGGCGGTATTGTGTGTGGCATTATGGTGCGCGCAAGCGCAAGTTGTGTTGTGCGACTTGCTTGAGCGGCTGTTGGAAAATGGAGACGAACCGATTGAAGGAAACATTTTTTTTTTTTTGTTAAATAAATTTGTTCGTTTTGCTTTGCTCGTAGGGAGCGTATTTGCCGAGCCGCTTTTTGTTTTCGTTTTGTAATGTTCGTCGTGTTGTTTTAACAGATGTTAGTTAATGCATTTACGCTATTTGCACGTAAAGAGTGATTGATGATGAGTTAGCGATGAGTTTGCGATATGTACGATTAGAATATTGGATTCCAATATTCTAACCGCTAGAGCCTATTACACCAGCCCATACGTTTACACTGAAGTGTTGCTGAAATGATGTTTGTTTTTTCGAATGAGGATTTTCAGCAGCCTACGTGAATAGATTGTGAAAGTTTGTTATGTTATCTTGTGAATTGAGATTAATCCGTCCATAGAATACGTTTCACAAAACTATCATGGTAAAAATTTCTTTCAATCAACTAACAATTGTTTATGGTGGCCGAATGGTAATAGTTCTTGAACGGGTGTTGTAAGATATGGATGAAGCCTTTCCTTGTTCATTTACTGATGAATTTGTTACTGAATGGTTCAACACCATTCTGCAGATGTTATCTGATACCACGGCTAAATCTCAGGGAGATATGCGATGGGTCGTGGGGTTAGGGGCTTGCGGGTATCCTGGCCTACACCGTGATTACAGAAAATTGAAAAAAATAAAAAAAACGCAAATTCGTCAGCCGGAACTTGAGGAACGAACAAAATAATTATAACCGAGTGAGGTGCCGTTCGGATTCAAACGGTGCAAAGTGCTGGTTTCGATTTAGGATGCGGGCACCAAGGGACCGCAAATAACACGAATCCCATCCTACCCAACTCGAAACAAATTAGCAATTCATTCATCATTCAATTCATCCTAACGCAAAACAACAAAAAAAGAAATGATCGCCGAAATCAAATGAGAAAGTGAGACGTGCATCGAGCGCGCAACACGCAACCGTTTTTAGTGCTCGATCACAGATTTTTTTTTTTTTTTTTATACAGAGATTTGAAAATTTTGGAAAAAAATTGAAATTATTTAAATAAAAAAAAAAATGTAAAAATTTTAATTATTTAAAAAAAATTGTACCTTTTGTTGCGGCCTTGTGTAGCCGTCATGCCACAGGCGCCACGCCCCAGGACCGATGGGCATCTTCCGCCGTTAATCAAATACCTTAATGGGTTGCGACTTTGGTACCGTCATACCACAGGTGCGCCGCACCCGGACCGTTGCGGTGTTTTTCACCGATACCAATAAATCAGGCCTTGATCGACCGCCAAAACCACTAACAAAAAATGTAGGGCGTTGTCTCGCCAAAATCCGCAAAATTTTGCCCGGTTGTGCTTCAAAATGTTTGGCGTCCTTCACCAAAACCGTAGAAGTTGAGTGGCCTCACTTGGCCACTGACTATGTTGTAACGCTAATCTGATTGATACCCAACATGCTTTCCACTGAATATGAATAATATAAGAATGGCCGCGTTGTCAACACCCGTTAAATATACGTAGCGAATTTCTATAGGCCTTCCTTTAGCATTGCTGATAGCATTGCTATCAGACAAAATATTACATTACCATGGAATAAAAACCCCAAAAAAAACACTCATAAGGAAGTGAAATGAATGTTAGGACCATGGAGTCGTAACAAATTTTTTAGCGAGAGAAGTTCAATTGTAAAGCGAACTTCCTTAATAGAAGGATTTTTTGTTACATTACTAATTATTTCTTCGTCGACAACAAAATGATTTGTCGAGACTGAATGGTGATCCGCCAGCAACAAATTTGATGTTGCCACGATGTCCACAGTCTTCTATGAATATCACTCTTGCATCAGGAACACGACGCTCTGTAAATCTGCATTAATATTCATTGTGAACTGGAATTACCGTCGCAAAATCCATAAACAAAATGTATATCAATGTAGTCCTCACCTGAGAATGTGCCATCATAATATTAATTTTATTAAATTATTTAGGATTTTTGATTCACAACTCACTGACACAACACTATAAATTTCTCAAAACTAACGTAAATAATAAAATTTTGTTTTATTCAACATTTAAACAAAGAAGTTGATATTCATCGCCTATTGCTTTACTGATAAAAAAATTGTTACTATATTAACACTACAACATAAATTAATGGTATACGTAAAAAACTATGGCACGTGGATACAATAATGTATTGGGGAATTGTAGGAGAGACCAAACAAATGGAAAGGAAAGGAAGGAAAGGAAGGAAAAAAAATAGTTTTCTGAGAAAAACAGAATAATATAAAAAAATTTTGTTTTACTTTAATGGTGAGTTCACGGAACGGGATTATTTTTTATCCAACTCTTCAGCCAATCAAATCTTTCATATTCAACTAAACCCCGCCCAATTTAATCCAGCTTTAGTTAAAATATTTCCATCTTTTGAGCAATAATCTTAGTCGTACCAACATAGTAAAAAAAAGACCGGAAGTATGAGCAATAATTTTGCTCAAATATTTGTTGTTATTGTTTATTTATGACATTTTTTGAATGAATTTGTTAGGTTATCGCCTTAGATAATTTTATTTAAAGTTATTATATAAAATAAATGAAATAAATATGCGAGATGCATTTAAGTGAATCAATTAGGATGAGAACCAAAAATTTTATTTTGTTACAAACTGTTGGTCTATAAATTATTTGATAATTTATAAATTGTGATGTGTGTATAAAACCGAATATTGTGTATTTGTAATCCCCAGACATAATTTTATTCGATTAAATTAAAATAAAGTCCCATCTAATCGTAAACAAAGCAGAAATTGCAAACAAAAAATACAAAACAACAGTAAACATATCGCACATCCTCTTAAATACTGTCAACACAAAAAAACAGTTTTGAGATAAATGCATTTTATTTTTTTTTTAATTGCTAACGTTACTGTGATGATGCTGGGATTATTCATTATTAGCTTTATAAAATAAATAATCAAGTATAGCAATTTAAAATGCATTTATCACAAAATTGTTTTTTGTGTTATGACATTTTTTTAAAGGATGTGCGATAGACAACCGTAGACAAATTTTTTGAGCAAAAGTTGGTAAAAAAGCCAGCTTTTTTTTTATCTCATTCCGTGAACCCACACTAAAGCATCATAGCTCTCATGCTGCCCATACACGATACAACCTAGTTGTACAACCGGTTGTACAACTATGGATGTTGTATCGTCTGTGGGGAAGTTGACAACCGGTTGTACGACCATTTTGATGGTTGGTAGTTGGTTGGAAACAGTTGTTTTTAATGCATTTTGGAATAAATCGCATGGCGATGGAAAACAGTTGTTTTTGTTGCATTTTGTTGTAAATTTCTTCTGTTTTCTACACATAAATTAAAAAAACAGGATAAAAAAGAATTTGTTTTCAATGGCAGTTATTGATAATGAAAATTGGAGGGAATTAATCGACGAATATAAAAATTGCCCGGAATTATGGAAAATAAAAAGTAATGTCTATAAAAATAAAGATTTGAAATATAAATCTTGGATGAAACTTCTAAAAATATATGACAAAATAGAAAGTGGAACATCCATAAGTACATTAAAAAATAAGATTAATAATTTAAGAACTTGTTATCGTCGTGAATTGAAAAAAGTTATAAGAAGCGAAAGATCAGGAGCAGGTCTTGAAGACATATATGAACCGTCGTTGTGGTATTTCAATTTACTCGAATTTTTAAGAGACCACGAAGTTCAATTAGAAGGAACTTCGCCTATGGATTCCAGTGATGAAGTTCAAGTAAGTAATTTATTTTAAAATGCATACATTGCTTACAATACATTTTAATTTCAGAGCGAAATGTTGTGCCAACAAAATGCGAAGAAACTACGTAATACCAATACAAGTAGAGATAAATTTTTACAACAAGCAGTGGAAACTTTAACCAATTTAAATAGCAAGAAAGGAGATGTGAACGATGGTGATATATATGCTCATTCCTGGGCATTATCATTCAATAAACTTTGCGAGGAACAAAAATTATATGCAAAAAAGGCTATAGATGAGATACTTTTATTAGGGCAATTAAACAAATTAACATTGAATGTTGTTCCTTCTATTTCCTCAATATCTCCAGCTACAAGTAGTGCCACCTCCACCTATAATTTATCTAGATCATCGACGCCGCTTGACTGCAATCAAAGATTTTCTTTCATTTCTGATGTTCCAGTTTCTAGCGGATCTGCAAACACAACTGAATTTTGGCTACATAACTCTTCAAGACCTAATGTCTGACACTCAATTTTCTTAATAATTATAAATAAAACTAAGTATGTACATAAATAAATGAATTCATCTTAATTCAAATTTTTTTTATTGAATATTGTTATGCAAATCATTTACAACTGAACAAAAATTGTTCCTCATATCTTTAGCGAGTTTTGATGAATTCCTTGACTGCGAAGGTTGCATTTCCAATAAGGTTTGTCTAGTAGACTGAGTGGTGACTGCTGGGCAATTAGAATATAAAACTAGTTTTCGTTTTTTTAAATAGTTATGAAGATAACAACATGCAAGGGCAATTTTTGTTGTGCTTTCTCGGGGCATACTGCTATGGTAGTAACTAGAACCCGAAATCTTGTAGCCAAAATTCCAAACGCATTTTCTACTTTAACTCGTGCTGAACTTAGAGTTTTATTGAAAATTTCTTGTTCGGTAGTTAAATTGTTACCGGTAAATGGCTTCATTAAATTCTCCGAGAGTGAAAAAGCATCATCACCTACTAAAACATAATTTAACTCTTTTCCGGTAGGCAACATTACTTCCGGATCAGGTATATTTAATTCATTGTTTTGTAATTTCCCCAAAAAGGTTGTGTTTGAAAAAACACCACCATCTGAAATTCTTCCATTCGTTCCTACATCAATCATAAGGAATTCGCTATCTGCATTCACAATTGCCATTAGAACAATATACTAAAACTTTTTTTATAGTTAAAGTAAAATGAGCCTGATTTCGATGGTTTTCTGATGTGGATATGTTTTCCATCGACGGCGCCTACATTGTGGAAATCCTGTAATTTGTTGAAACTTTTCAGCTACTCTTTTCCAATCACTTGATGTTTCTGGAAGCTAAATTTTTGGGAAAATAAGTTTGTGAGAAAGTTATTTTAATTTTTCGTATAGAACTCACCTTGATATAATCCTTCAAAACTTTCACTATTGCATCACATGTTTCAATAACAATAATTCCTATACTTTGAGGAGACACAGCATAAAAAAATTTGAGGTCTTCAAATGAATTGCCATTTGCTAAATACCTTAACGTTATCGACAAACGTGTTTCAGGTGAGATAGCATCCCGCATAAAAGTATAATTATTGGCTTGACTTTCTCCAACAAAACTTGAAATGTTGCATCATTCATACGCATATAATTTTTAAAATCGTCTGGTTATAGCTAACCTTTAATTCATTTAATAATTTGGTATTAGCAAATTCATTTTCCTTTTTATACCATTCCTTCATCCATATCTTTCTTGTTCTACGTTTAAATTCGTCTTCATCTTCACAACAAATTTCAGCAATTATCATTAACGCACAAATAGTTTTAGTTTTTTTGCACATTCTATAAATTGAAAAACACAATTTTATTTAGAGATCAATCGGCTCAATAAATTGTTTGACGTTTATAAACATGGTTGGAAAATAAGTTGTATCGTCTGTGGAGAAATTTTACAACCCGGTTGACAACCGGTTGTACAACCAGGTTGTATCGTGTATGGGCAGCATCCATCAGATGCAGATGCAAGATAAATACTTAGATCTTAAATAAGCCTATACAATTACCAGTCAAATAAGTTGGTAACTAAGTTGGTTGCTCTTCGATAAATATTTTGGAAGTTACAATTTAATATTTGTGTGTCCTTTTTTTAACCAAATTTGTTGGTCCTCCAAAGTTCTTATTCTCGAAATCGGTGGAAATTTCGGTATTCGAATATAATTTGCTTTAAAATTATTTATATTATTCAATCTTTTCGACGGCTACTTTAATCATTTTTTCAAATTTGTTTGTTTTGCCTATTTGTTTCCCTACTAACGGAATAATTCTGAATCGATTTACCCAGTCGGAATAGTTCTCTTAGGAAATAAATAATATAAAACTTGCAAACAATTTTGAAAAAATTATTAAATTAGCCGGCGAAAAAATCGAATAATATAAAGAATTTTAAAGCAAATTATATCCGAAATTTAAGCGGAAGTGACGGCTTATGACAAAAAGCTGTTTTTCAGCGAAAAATCGGTCACTATACTGTTCCATAAATTGGGAGATCCCAGTGATTTTTGGCCGACATCGGTCCACCGGTAGTGGCAGTTTTCATATGAGGTTTCACGTTTTTTACAAATATTTTAAAAACCATATAGCATTTACCAAATAAAAAGATTGCGTAGGTTAAGTTTTAAACAAAATTAGTTCAGATCTTTTAACTTTTTCCATTAATTGGGAGTTCCTTATCAGAAATTTGGTCTCCCTACAATCTGCGTACCGAAAATGGCAGTCAATGTGAGCTTTTTAAATTTTTGCAATGATGCATAGAAATATTTAGCATTTTGAAAAAACGACAAAAAAATAAAAGATCTAAATAATTTTAAGGGTCGACCTTGTTGGTTCTCTGAAATTTCAGCAGGAGTAATGATTTTTGACTGTATCAGACAGTTTTATCAAAATTCCGGTAAGCTTAATTTTTCACTTTATATGTCGGTTGTTGGCCAGAACATATTTCCGCTTTCATTTTTTTTTCATTACATTTTTTACATTAATTACATTATTTTCAAATGTTACCGTAATTTATAATTATTTGCCTAAAAAATGTAAAAAAATCTATTTTACGTCAATTTGCACAACACTCATAGTTAATCTTCCTGCACAGAGATATTGGAAATAATAAAATCAGATCTTCGTACTTACTTCTGCAAATACAGAAATCGATAAGCGGTAGTACCAACTTCAATTCGTCTCGGAGCTAAGATATAAGAGACTTGCCGTTCCCAACTTGAGTATTCTGGAACACGTAGAGCAAGAACATTTACAAGTTCACGCTCCAAACATCAACTTGATGGGCACGAAACCTTACAAACCAAAACAAACCAAAGCAAGTAACCTTACAATGTCTAAACGAATTTTAACGCGCGTCGTCCGCCAGCCTCCTTGTGAAAGAAGAAGAAGGGTGGCGGACTCCGACGAAGAAATAGCCACTACGTGGCCACTAGCCATGTGCTGCACTGAACGTAGGTCGTACAAGTGTGGCTTCAACATGTCATATCCTGATGGGTAATCTACTTTGTTGCTCAGTTAACTGACGTCAATTCATCCTAATAACATCGAAGTGGATAATGTACTACCAGTCCCGATGGATAAATTAATATCTGTTTTTAGAAAGTATCCTATTTTCCAAGCTCCAGGACCGAATATCCTAACATCACAACCCTTGTCTAAAAAAAGGTACATTTTCAGATATTTGGAAAGAGGTTGATATTCCTTCCCACGGACAAAACACAATCAGCCAGCTGCCTCATTATTTCGAATGAGCCCGTAAAAAATTCTGTGCCATTGCTACTTTAGATATTAAAAATGCATTTAACCTAGCAAAGCGGGAACGATTATAAGCGTCCTTAATACCAGGAACATGTTCGATCAGCCTATAGAAATCATCCTATTCTAATGTTAACTCCATAGGTGCTATATGCATATATAATGGGTTTAACTGTATCTTTATCTTACACCTAAATCTTTATTACACTTTTATAAATATTCGACGTTCGATCATCATCGCAATTCAAAATATTATTATATTGAGGGAAGAACGACGTATTCAAATAACTCTTATATAATGCATAACGGGATATTTATGTACATATACCAACCAACCAATTCTTACCTATCTACATATAAAGTCTACAACAGTTAAAAACAGAACGACAGCAACAACAACAAAAAAATCAAATTAAATTGGAATCTTTAAGCCATACATGGAAATTTTTTGTACATATTTACCATCTACCTATATGTTATAACCCGTATATGTCTTCTTATTACAGGTTATCGCACAAAAAACAAAACGAAGAAAGAATATTTCTTACAGGTACCCAACTCAAGAATTGTCTTGTGCATACAGACGAGTATTTGTGGATGTATGTATAATGTGTGCTGACCTAAATTCTTCCTCATATGCTTTTTGGATTATTTTCGTCATAACAAAAAAATTTTAATATGCGGCGGGAGTGGTATATAGAACATCGTGTACGAGTATATCTATATGTATAGGTAGGAATTATTGGTAATATGTTGGTGTAGTTTGTGGTATGGTTCTATCCCCGAGAACTGAATAATAGAGGTCGAGGTCATTACTACGATTCTTTATTTATGTTGTGCATTGCCCATAAATTACGAAATTTTGACTAATCGTTTTTTGGCACACTTCACTTGATATGCGTCACAAGTCGTATAACATTCTCGTGGCGAACGGTCTTGCGATCATAAATATTTAATTATTTTGAAGATTTTAGTTCGGATAAAAACCACTCAACATTTTACGCGTACTTAACTTAAATCTGTATAATTGTACCATTGTGTTATGAAGCTGCGTCGAATTTGCGTATATGCGGTACACATACTGCGAGATCACCAGAGCTTGCAATCTAGATTGTATAGAGGTAGACCATAAAATCGAATAATGCGAGGCATAAAATTTTCAAATGAGGCTAATAAATTAATAATTCATAATTATTTTGGCAATAAAATAATACAACTGGTGGAATTCCAGCGGAAACTGCGTGTAAATCAGATTCACTTCCTACCGTTATTTTAGTAGTCGTCATTTTGGTTTTACTTTTAAGCGTGATTGGGAAGTATGTACAATACAGCGACGTGTACGCATATAAATTTTGGTATGCTATCATATGTGACATATTTAAATAATGAAACGGTATAAATTTATCCAAATCGCGCCGCTGTTGTGCATGCAAGAATTTCATCGAATATTTCTATATATTGATTAACACATTAAGCACCAGTGCGTGGGTAAGATGTTCATTATAGGTAAATATCGATATTCGTGTTAATTTGTAATACACACAACTTATTTTAAGGTGTTTGATGGTATTTCCCCCGATGATTATTATTGTTATGTGGATACATTTTATCTGTATATGTCGATTTATAACGGTCTTAACCTGAAATCCGAAATCCGATTAAAGGTGTGTGCTATTACAAGAGTGTTAAATAAGGACCAATAAGTCAAGCAATGTCATATTCCAATTGTTACTGAAAATTTTGTATATGGTGCCCTTTCTGAACTCTGCATATTTTTTTCGCAGAACCAGCATATTAAAATTATATGTGAAATCTTAACTTAACAAATGGGCACTAAAAACGATTTTTCGACTGAAATCCTTTGTTGTGATTGTCCAGCCATGTCTTCCACATACTTGTATAATTGGGGAAAGACACCACTGAATAAATATGGTAAACGCAGTTGTAGGACAATGGAATAGTTATGTCGATTGGCACATAGTTGTTAGAGACCCGCGTTTTAATGGTCGAAAACTCGAATGAATCTCGGGTTGTGTTTTGCTTTAGTTGCATTGAAGAGTTATTTGCTTCATTTGGCAGAGTTTGTGTTATCGGCTACTGATGGAGACAACATGAAACCTGTGGTGAACACACCAATGTCTGGCAACACCATCCCTTGTCTATATAATATTATTAAAAGAAAAACCCCCTACGAGTTTTGAGGATGAAAGCAGTCCAAAAATAGCATAAAATGGGGCATGTCATAAAATCAAAAATAATTCAACCAAAAAATATTGGGTTGTTAAGTGGTATTGGTGCAAGATTAGTAAATAGTGAAGTTAAATTAAATGATTTAAATTTAAAAAAAGAAACTGTGGAATCAATGACGATGATTAGTCGATAACGGAAATTTAATGTGCATGATCAAAACAAAGTGGAATATTTTATAATCCTCGCTTGACCGGAAATTTATACAATTTTAAAGTCACTCACAATCAAGTCACCGAAAGATTTAAAGTACGGGGAAATAGTCGGGTCATTTCGTACCAAAGGTCAACAAACCAAACGAGTAGAACGGTTTAAATTTATGCAAGCATTACAAGAAGATGGCGAAATAATAGCCGGGTTTATAATCAAGCTGAGAAGTTTAGCAGAAACATGCAAGTATGGAGAATTTTTAGATGATGCGCTTTCCGATAAATGTATCGTGGGGTTTGTTTGAGTTTTGAGGAATATTGCGAATTAGCACTAAATATGATGATGTACATTGGTACATGGTGGTAATACATTACCATAGTCAAGGTCAGACAAAGCCGAGTCAATCAACAAAACAAAATCGACAATCCGGACAATCCAAAATAAACCGGCTCTGAATACTTCATCAGAGAATCCAACGCCATCCACTTCCTCGCAAGGATATGTCTCGCTACATAGTCCAACACGAAGTCCGCGAGGCTCTTCTCGAAGTTGTACTGCCAGTGATTCTATAACGACTGAACGCTATTTGGCTAATCGTGAAAAGCGGGACAAGAAAATGGACAAAAAGATTTGTGGCCTGCTAAGCGTATATATGGTCAAATGGTCCGACAAGACTATCCGAATATAAATGTTGATGCTTTACTGATTTCTTCCGATTCCGAATCAGATGTGTTTAGTGACATAAGTTAGTTTTAAGTTTTTTAGGATAAAATAAAAGGATTGTTTTAATTTTTGAAATTATTATACTTTTCTTGTGTTTCTTTGAAGCAAGCTAAATTCATTCTTGAATAGAATAAATATATGGTTTTCCAATAGGAATGTTATGATTTTTAAGTGACGTTTCGGCCATTTGTAATATGTCACGACCTGTCATTTTTTGTTTCATTGTATATTCAGTAATATTAACAATTTCATCATGATGAGATATACGCAAGCATAACGTTTACCAAAATAATCGTTCTCCAATTGCAACTTTTCGTAATAATCGTCCATGTGTGCTCGCTACTCGTCGAATTGTTGAAAATTTTGAGCGTTCATTTTCTTTACATAATGTTCAAGTGCCAACAAGACAAAGAAACGCTCGAAGTAATGCATATATTGCTGCGGTTCAGGCAAATGTTACTGAAAGCCGCAATTTGTCGATTCCCAGACGTTCTCAAGAATTGGGACTGTCTCAAACCACAACCTGGCGGATTTCATTCTCTTTCCAAACGTCAAAGTGCGAGGTTGTCAAAAAAATAAAAATTATAAAGAAAGGAAATAAATAGAAAAATTAAGTCGATAAATTAAAATATAAAATAAATTTATTCTTATATATTAAATAAGTTTTGTGCGTGTCACAATATTATACGTGTCATAATACAACACATAAATAATACACATATATTATTGCATAATTGGAAGAGTCATTTTTGCAACCCTCCATCTTATATTGCTCTGATAATGCCTATATACTGTGCCTCCTGCTCAAAATCTGTCACGCAAGGCAGATCTCCTGGGATTAAATGTGGCAACTGTGAAAAAGTATTCCATATAAAATGCCTAAATCTCTCGGATGATATGGTGAAGAACATTAGTGCTGGTTCAGCTGCATGGCTATGTCTCACATGTCGTGGCACCACGAGAAGGTCGATAATTGACTATACGGAAGCTAATGAACCTGAAATACCGGAAAATCCTACTCTTCATGATGTGATGGTGGTCCTGAATAACGTGCATTTAAAACTGGATGCCTTGGAACGATCCCAACAATTCATTAGCGACACTGTTGATGAATTAAATAATAAAATTAATGTGTTATCCAGCGAAAATCATGCGATGAAAATTAAACTCAATCACTTAGAAAAAGTTATTGATATTTACGACAACAAAATAAGCTGGTTGGAGGATAAGATCGATTTACCCAACCAAATACATAATTCGCGCAATATCATTGTTTGTGGGTTGCCCAGGAATTCTATTCTCACACCAGAACTGTTTTCTAAAGTTATACAGAAATCAGGGGAGACAATATCAAATGAAGCCATCGTATCCATCGATAAAATGAAACTAATTAATGATAACAGTTTTCTAAAAAATTCATTTATTGTAACATTTAAATCTACTGAAATCAAACAACATACACTACAATTATTTCGCAGCTGTAAATCCATATTGTGGAACGAAATTGATTCCGGGTTGGATAACAGCAAAATTCGTCTGTTGCACCATCTCACAAAACACCAAAGTAGACTGTACACGGAAGCTAAAAAATTCAAAACAAAACACAATTTTCGATTTTTATGGTGCAACAACAATAAAATATTACTTCGTAAATTACCTGATTCAGATGTGGTTCACGTCCGTTCCATCACCGATCTCAGCCAGCTTGAACGAACACTGGAAAAGCACGTCAATAATCCGGCTGCATAATCGTCCACACTGGATGGCAACCAACAACAAGGAGCTACTGGATAAAAAATATCACAATTGTATGGTTCGTTTTAGTATTAGTTTCTTAGTTTATTATATACTTAACTTTATGTTTTTTGATCTTTTGTTTACATTTGCTTTAAAATTTTTTTTTGACAGTTTCACATTTGTTTTATATTTCTATTATTTTTTATTTTTTGGCGTTATATTGGTAATGAAACCTTACAAATGCTTTTGAAGTATATGAATTGTAATGGTCGAATTACACGCGATGGATTAATTTTTGTGTAGTTCAAATTTTTTTGTCAAATGATAATTTTGTAATTAGTTTATTCTGTTTAATTTTTATTACTTTACTCAAAATTATTTTAACTAATTTAAATATCCCAAGATTGTTTTTCATTTTGGATATTTTACCTTTTTATTTTCTCCATAAATCGACATTACGATTGTGTATACTCATTCTCGTTCTAGTGGCAGTATATTTTCTTACCGATATCGAAGAGTTGCTTTTATTAAACATTACTTTTTATCAGATTTTGAATTATTTTTTGATTATATTTAACTTCGTTTTTGTATCTACATCTCTCATTATTATTATAAGTTTGTGCACTGGATAGTAATCTAAAAGAACTTTATTTTATCCATCAAAATATAAGAAGTCTTAGGAAAAATAATGATAAGCTGATTGCATACATTGACTCCACGAAAATGAAGCCTCTTATTATTGGTCTTTCTGAGATTTGGATTTATGAAGAGGAAATTGAAAATTATTGTTTAGATGGGTATAATTTATTTGCTAAGTGCAACAATGACAGTCATGCGGGTGGAGTAGCTATTTTTATCAATAATAACTTGCACTGTAAACAAGTTAATTTTAACTTTCAAACATTCGATGCCGTCGGTGTTACATTTACCCTGAACTCCAAATTGTTTTTCGTAGTTTGCATATATAGACTGAATTATACTAGTATTCCTACATTCGTTGATGAGTTCGCCAAGCTAATTAATGAATTTATTTATTATGGGTGATTTCAACATCAATTTTTTACAAAACAGTCCACTCCTAGATAGTTTTCTAATGTTAGTCTCCAATAACGGTCTTGACGTTTTGGTTTCTGAACCTACTAGGATTACAAATAGTTCGGCAACTTGTATAGACAATATTCTGTATCGATTTGATCAAAGATACTTTAATGAGGTGTCGTATGCTGTCTTAGATTTGAAGATATCAGATCACTGCTTAATTAACATCAAAATATCAGGGCGTATTCAGCATACAAATTTTAGTCGAAACATTAAGGTATCGAATGTTGATCAATTAATTAATCTGCTGACATATGAAGAATGGGCAGATGTATACTGCTGCAAGGATCCGTCTTTGGCTTTTGACCATTTCTTAAACATATTTAGAGATCACATTGATAAATGTACTAGTTCTAAATCAGTGAAGAAGCAATTAATTAAGTTAAAGCCCTGGATGTCCGATTATCTCTTGAAACAAATACGGAATAGAAACAAGATTTGCCAACTGGTCAAGAAGCACCCTAATAATAATAATAGGTTAAAACAGTACAGCTTGAAGTTGTGTGAGTCTGTAAACGAGAAAATATGCGCTACTATAAAACAGTTTTATGTTCGACAGTTCCGTAGTAATGGCAAAAACGCTCGCAAAAACTGGCAAACTGTAAACGAAATAATAGTTGGCCATGCACAGCATGTTCCAATTACAGAAATTATTGATGAGATGAATAATCCCATTCAAAGGTCAGTTGACATTGCCAATGCATTCAACAATTTTTTTACAACTGTTCGTGACTCAACGCAGTCTACTTACAAAATGCGCAATTCTGAAAAAAACAGATTAATCATAGAACACTATGATATTATGAGTAGTTTCCATTTCTCACCTATTTCATCTGGGGAACTGTATTTAATAATTAATTCTCTTAGAAACCGATCGGCTCCTGGTATAGATGGAGTGTCAAACTGTACTGTAAAAAAAACGGCTTGCTTTCTGGTTGATGTATTATCGTTTATATTTAACCTAAGTGTGGCTACAGGAATTTTTCCGATTACCTTAAAGAAAACCGTGGTAGTTCCAATATTTTAAAAAAATGATAGAGCATCTGTAAATAATTATCGCCCAATCTCCCTTCTTTCGGTTTTTTCAAAAATATTCGAAAAGGCTATGAAAGCTAGGTTTGTAAGCTTTTTAGATAAATTCAATTTTCTATCTCCCTTACAATTTGGTTTTAGAAAGAACAGAAATACCGAACAAGCTCTATTGTCATTTTTAGAACAAATAAGTATAAACATTGACCATAGTCTAAAGGCGTCCGTGTTATTTATAGATTTGACTAAAGCCTTTGATAGAGTGGAACATTCTACTCTTGTAATGAAGCTTTACCGCATTGGCTTTCGCGATACGATCCACAAGTGGTTAGATTCATATTTAAATGGTCGCACTCAGGTAGTCAAAATAAATGGTCATTTTAGCCATGTTCTGCCGATTAGTGTAGGGGTTCCTCAAGGTTCAGTCCTTGGGCCTCTACTGTTCCTCATTTATGTAAACGGAATTTTTAGCCAACCATTCTGTGGCTCCCCCATTGCATTTGCTGATGATTTTTCGTTTGCTTACAGTAGTCTTAGCTTACAAGATAACATTAAGTATATTGATAGTGATTTGAATATGCTCTCGGTTTGGCTCAAGGCTCACAATCTTCATCTAAGCGATAAGACGAAAATATTACATTTTCGACACGGATTGTCATCACCATCAGCCATTAAGTACCATGAGTATGGTTGCAATAAGATCTGTAATTCCAGTGGATGTTTCATGGTTGACTTGGTTCATGTTTATCGTTATCTTGGCATTTTAATAGACGAACAATTAAACTGGAAGGCGCATATTGAAGGGTTGAAATCTAAGCTTTTATTGGTATCAAGGAAACTGTACGTTTTGCGTTCATATTGTCCATTATATTTATTAAGAATGGTGTATTTCGCACTAGCTGATTCAATTCTGCAATACGGTCTCTCCTGTTGAGGTAGTGCATGCAAAACCACGTTAATACCATTATTTAATAGGCAGAAACTCATTGCTCGAATCATGTGTTTTAAAGAATCGTGTTCACCCTCCTGGCCCATATTCCAAACTCTCGATATCTTGCCACTGCGTCACATGTTTGTCTTCAAGGTATTAAGAATTTTTTACAATATTAGCGGAAACTCATTTATTAACTATTCAGACTATAGTCTTCGTTCTAGTCTCCAATTCAAAAAAAATATCCCAAAATATAATTCACATCTCAGAAGAAGTTTTTTCAATGTAATTTCACCTATTATCTTTAACAAGTTACCTTGCAAGATTCGAAGGTGTTGCACCTTATCATTATTTTCAAAAGAACTAAAACATTGGCTTAGTACAACCAAGAATATTGAGGAGCTCTTCAGTTTCCATATTTAACACTAGTACGAGTAGAATTATACTTTCGTGACGTTTATATTATAATAATTTGCTGCATCTGCCATAAATTTTTGTCTAGAGATTATATTATTATTAGTATCTATTATTTATATTTATATATTTCATTAGTATTTTATACCGTAAATTATTAATTAATTAAATTATAAGTTTATTTTATACTGTAAATTGTATTGTTATGTTAAATTTTTTTTTTTTTTTGTACGTATCTTATAATTTCAAACATATTCTCGTTAAAAGGGAATCAGTGTACCTGGCCCGTGTTCTTTTGAACCAAAGGTACACTTTTCTTACCAATGTATTGGGGGTACAAATTGAAAATGCGGGATTTTTTTCTATTTTTGAACGTTTATTCTGAAAAAATGGTATTCAAAATATTGTCCATCGCTAGCCACAACTTTTTCCCATCTTTCTGGCAATTTACGGATACCGTCGCGAAAAAATTCGGCCGGCTTGGCTGCTATCCAGTCATCGACCCATTTTTGGGCTTCTTCGTAAGAATGGAAGCGCTGGTCAGCTAGGTCATGTGTCATCGATCGGAAAAGGTGGTAATCGGAAGGAGCAATATCTGGGCTATACGGCGGGTGGGGTAAGACTTCCCATTTCAGCGTTTGTAGGTATGTTTTGACCGGCGCTGCAACATGTGGCCGAGCGTTGTCATGTTGCAAAATTACTTTGTCGTGTCTTTGCTCGTATTGTGGCCGTTTTTCTTTGAGTGCGCGGCTCAAACGCATCAATTGAGTTCGGTATAGTGCTCCTGTGATGGTTTCGTTCGATTTCAATAGCTCATAATACACCACACCCAGCTGGTCCCACCAAATACAGAGCATGAGCTTGGCGCCGTGAATATTTGGTTTGGCCGTCGATGATGATGCATGGCCGGGGTAACCATATGATTTTTTGCGCTTCGGGTTATCGTAATGGATCCACTTTTCATCACCAGTGACAATGCGATGCAAAAAACCCTTCCGTTTTTGCCGTTCGAGCAGCAGTTCGCATGCAAAAAAACGGCGCTCGACGTCTCTCGGCTTCAGCTCATACGGCACCCAATGTCCTTGCTTTTGGATCTTTCCGAGGGCTTTTATACGATGGGAAATGGCTTGTTGTGTCACTCCCAATGAATCTGCGAGCTCTTGTTGAGTTTGACACGAGTCTTCATTGAGTATTGCCTCCAATTCAGCATTCTCAAACTTTTTCACTTGGCCCGGCCGCTCTTTGTCTTCAACGTCAAAATCACCACTTCTAAACCGCACAAACCATCTCTCGCACGTTGAAACCGATGGAACATGACTCGGATAAGCCTCGGAGACCAATCGGTGTGCTTCAGCAGCACTTTTCTTCAAATTAAAGAAGTAAATTAAAACTTCCCGCAAATGCTGTTTTGTTGGCACGAAACTCGACATATTGAGAGCTCAAAAAAACTATGAATTTGACACTGCGACAAATTGACACATACTGAAAATTAAAGCTATAAGACGTAGCTTTGACATGAACATAGTCACAGTACTGCCTGATGCGTATAGCGTTAGTAACGCCATCTGTTATCAATCCCGCATTTTCAATTTGTACCCCCAATACATATTTTTATTATTGTATAATTCTTGTAAATAAAAATTGGTAATGAACTTAAAAAAAAAAAAAAAAAAAAAAAAAAAAAAAAATTTGAGAAACGATTTGGGTTTGCATCCGTATAAAATTGTTCTCACTCAAGAATTGAAGCCATTGGATCACCGTAAACGTCGTGAATTTGCTGATTTTGCCTTGGAACAACTTGAAAACGATAACGATTTTTTTAAGAAAATCATCTTCTCCGATGAGGCTCACTTTCATCTGAGTGGTGCGGTAAATAAACAAAATTCTTGATTCTGGTGCGAAGAAAAACCACAAATTATTCATGAAAAACCATTACATTCACCTGTATTGACAGTTTGGTGTGGTTTTTGATCTGGTGGAATCATCGGTCCGTATTTTTTTTTTCGAAATGAAGCTGGTAATACCGTTACTGTCAATGGAGATCGGTATAGATGATAACCAACTTTTTATGGCCGAAATTGGAAGAAATTATGAAAACATTTGGTTCCAACAAGACGGGGCTACATGCCACACAGCAAGTGCAACAATTGAATTATTGCGAGAAAAATTTGGAGATTCGATTATTTCAAGAAATTGTGATATTGAATGGCTTCCAAGACTATTACTTGTGGGGTTATTTGAAGTCATTGGCTTTAGCAATAAACTAAACTCTCTTCAAGTTTTACAAGTCAATATTGATCGTGCTATTCATGACATACGATTTGATTTAGTGGAAAAAGTGCTCGAAAATTGGGTTCATCGAATTCGTTCCTGCAGAAGAAGTCGTGGAGGCCATTTGAATGACGTTTTATTCAGAACTTAATTGTATCGATTGTACTTCACATTAAATAAAAAACATTTCAATTTCCTAATAACTAGTGTGTTTTTTTTTTTTTTTAAATCATATCACTCTTATTGGAAAACCCTTTAATAAGAAACTTGTATCGACGTCATTCATGGTAGAACGTCTCCAAAATAGAAGAAGATATAGATATTGAAAACAAAATGTAGTCTAGAAAGCAACTTCCTAAAGAGTCTTTTCTGGAATTTTATGAACGAATGTGTAGTCTAACATTTCAAATAAGTACTCCCTGTTCTGACAAACAGCTCATCAAGGTATAGGCTCATGAAGAATATGAGGCCGGGGTTGCGTTATCAATTAACAGATCGTCATTTTGATTCTTGCGGAGATTTGTTAAGTAGTTGTATGAGTTGGAAAAACACCTTGTCTGAGTTAAAAATAGATCCCGATGTTCCCTTTAAGAAGCGGTAACAAGAGGTAACATTTCAAGATGATGACAAGTTTGTTCCGCAAAGACGAAGCATATACATTCTTTAGAATTGGACCCTAGTGCGAATTATTATCATGTGATGAATCCTCAGCTAGACACAAACAGTTCTGGGAACTTTCAATGCCTCGACAAGTCAATGCTGTCCAGAGAACAATTTTCCATTCACCACAACAAACAGAGAGACCTCTGGCAACCCGACCAACATTGAATACTAATTAGATCCATCTATTTGCTATAATTGCGATGATATAGGTCATGCATTTAGCGATTGTCCAAAGCCATACCGACTCGTTGGTTTTGCTACAAGTGTGGATTAAAATATACAACCCAGGACTATTCGTTGAGTGTTCAACACATGATCATAATTAATGGAACTATGTATCACATTGCGTAGGGCGGCGACAATTTTGGGTAGGTACAAATCCCATTCGCTGTGCCTATTATTACTGCGATAAGAACGAACAGAAGTTAGTATGGTCTTATTTATCCTCTCCGAAGCGTTACTCTGGAGTGAGTTGGCGTTCGGATATGTCTAACTACATATTTGGATAAGAGATTGTTACAGGCTGGCTACTGCCAACCTGCAGATTTCACTTAAGCCCCTGCAGAGGCCTCCACGGTGATTTTTGCCGGCTACGTTCTCAGCGGAGAAGTGCTAAGGTCGTGGCTTTTGAGGCATGCAGGGCTCCTGGCTTACACCGTGATCATACAGAAAGTTAGGGGAACGCAAATAATAATAAAACCGAGTTCCGCCGAAATTCGTCGGCCGGAACCTGAGGAACGACACGAATAATCAAGAATAATAAAAAAAAATAATAATAATAACGGAAGAGGTGCCTTGGTGAGCGCATCAATTCGAATTCAAACGGGGCAAGCCCTGGTTACGAAATTGGATGCGGGCACCAAGGGACCGCAAACACTATGCCGACACACATGGGAATTCCCCCCTCATCACACCCACCCAAAAATTTTAATAATTCATTTTTTTATTTAAGTTAGGCAAACAAAACTCAAGAAATCCAACTTCCCACGAGGAAAACAGCAAAGAAAGGGAGAACGAGAGAGAGAGAGAAGAAGAACAATGCACACCGAGCGCGCGACCGCTGTTCGGCGCTCGATTACAAAATGTTTATAAATGTAAGAAAAATTTATAACAAGAAAATTTAAAATAAAAAAAATATACCAAAAAAAAAAATAAATTAAATAAATTAAATCAAAAAAAAAATTGTACCTTAATAATAATTTATTGTTGCGGCCTTGCGCGGCCGTCCTGCCACAGGTGACCTTGCCACACCCGGACCGTTGCGGTGCCTTTCACCGTTACCAAAAATTAAGTCGGGCAACCGGTTGGTCGGCTACCCGTTCGTTGCGGGGCCTCTCCCCGATACCAAAAATAAAAAAAACCGAATAACTGGATGGCTGCCCGTTCCCGATGCGAGGCCTTTACCCGATACCAAATAAAACCGAACAGCCGGTTTGCTACCCGTTACGTTGGGCGTGGTACCGCCGAATGATTTGGCTTCGACTAGCCTCCTTAATTTCGTTGGGCGGTATTTCCGCCTTACCCGTTGGGCACGGGCTCGCGAAAACCCGTATGAATCTGTTTTCGGTGAGCGATCTTTTGCCTTCGTAAATCAATAAAAGATGAAATGGCCTCGAGGTAGGCCACACGTAAGTTTCGGAAATAACGTTTGTACTAATTTCTATCCGCTCGGCTGCTTATACACCAAATCCCAAAGTGACGGTATAAATTTTCTGCGCCTCCATATCGGTAATCAACCGAAAACATCGAGAAAGCAACAACACCTTTTTATTTTTTTTTTTTTTTACTGTTTACAGTTAAATAAATTTCCAAACAAAAAAGATTTTTCCTTTTTTTTCAAAACTGAGTTTTGAGCAAAATGAACTTTATTCTATTCTGCAAAAGAATAACACCCCCAGTGGAAAAGCGGCACTAGTCTATATTCGCACGCAGTTAGGATTCTTCGTAACACTACACTTTTGTTTGGGAAGATTATCGAAAAAACAAAATACAATATAAAACACGCTTCTAGTCTCGAAAAATTTGGCCTTCACTTTATTAAAACACTTCGTTCATATAACTTTCATAATATATTTTTTTTTGTAACTTTAGTTACACACGACAAACGTAATTTATTTTAAAGAAAAGAATTTTCCCTCAATATACAATTTCACAGAAAGGAAAATTTTCCTCACGCCAAAAAAAAAAAATTAAATCACAAAATAAGTATGGCGTTTTTACTTAAAATCTCAAACTCAATTTTCGCGTAACAATGTAAGTTCGACCATCCGTTCAAAAAAACTTGACTCAATGATTAGAAAACCAAAACTCTACTTATAAATTCCAAAACCAGACTGAATTAAATAAAAATTCTCACGCCGAATACGACGCGCAAAACATTCCAGAAAAATTGTCTTTCTTCTCTGTTTCTCGCTTACATCAATTCGCATTGATGTAAACGAGAGGCATATAAGAAAAACATTCTTATGGAATGTTTTGCTTTACACACACACTCGATGCGCATTGTTCTCTCTCCCAGCATCTTTCTCACCCTCGCGCCACCTTACAATAAGGTACGTACAAAACAAACATCTACAAAAGTGGGGACAACAACCAACATTGAGCAAACATAGAAAGTGGAGGCACAAACTGAGGAAAATAAAATACAAACAGCGCTTGTTACGATCATGTAATCGTAACAAGATCCTGAAATAGTTTGGAAGTGAATTGTTTTCCATTATCACTAGTTATGGATTCAGGTACTCAAAATAACATAAAGACTTTATTTTCAAGGTATTTTGAAATCAATGCTGTAGATGCTTCCCTCAAAGGTATAAAAATGGAGAATTTGGAGAAGTGATCAAGGTTGTTAAAAATATAAGTGTGTCCACTTTTCGATCGAGGGTAAGGTTGTTACAGGGTGGCTACTGCCATCCTGCAGTTTTCACTAATATCCGGCAAAAGCCTCACATGGTGATTTTTGCCGGCTATAACTCAGGTAGAAATGCTGAGGTCGTGGGGTTTGAGGCTTGCGGGTATTCTGGCTTACACCGTGACTACAGAAAGTTGGGAAAACGCAAATATTAAAATAAACCGATGTTCCGCCGAACTTCGTCGGCCGGAACTGGAGTGGGCAACCAGATAATAAATAAAATCAAAATAATAAAAATAATTATAATGGAAAAGGTGCCTTGGTGCGCGCATCCGTCCGAACTCAAACGGTGCAAAGCACCGGTTTCGATTTCGGATGCGGGCACCAAGGGACCACCAACCCTACGCCGACACGAAGAGAGAGAAGTCCTCCCCCCTCCCCCCAACACACCTAAACCGAACGGAATTTAATAATTCATTTTACGAATACAAAAATAAAAAAAAAACATAATCGCAAAAAAAATAACCTGGAGAAAAACATCGCTCGATCACAATAAAAAAATTTAAATTTTAAGAAAAAATTTATGCTACATAGAAAATATAACAAAGAAAAATAACAAAATAATCGTAATTGGTGCCGTCATGCCTCAAGTGGTGCCACACCTGGAACGTGCGGGTCCTTTCCCCGATACCAATATATAATAAAACGGATAGCCGGTTGGCTTCCGTTAATACGGTTGGCCTCAACTGGCCACCAGTAAATAAATCACGCGTAGCGGCACGTTCGCCGGCAGATATTTCTTACCAGCCGCCGTTAAAATAAAATATAGTTGGCCGAGCGCCGTCCCGGCAAGATCCACATACAACAATTATTAACGGTAGGGCGCTGGAGCGCCTTAAACAACAAATCGTCGGGCGTTGTCTCGCCTAACCGTAAATGAAAAGAAGGGTATAGCACCGAAAACCGAATGACCTCACTGGGCCACCCAAAAAACAATCTGGTTGGGCATTGCGGTACACCCTTTTTCACTATAAAATTCACTGGCTACGACTCAGCCACCCGTTAAATAAAAGGCAAGCACAAGGATTATTTTAAACCGTTTTATGGGTTGCACTGACAAAATCACATGTATTTTACTATACTTTATATATATTTTTTTATATTTAAGTTCAAACAATATACAGATAATTTCAAAATAAAAAAAATATAAATTTTCAGATATTTACAATTAATGCAGCCAAAAAAAAATATTTAAGTTATTTTAATTGAATTATTTTTATTTTCTAACTCGAGACGTCACGAAAACCTTCGCAAAAAAAACTAAAACAGACTGCCTTTTTAATAAAAAAATTTCTCGCACTACCTAACGACGCCCAAAACGTTCTCCAAGAATATATTTCATTCACTGTTTTTCGTTTGCATCAATTCGCATGCAAACGAGAAGTATATAAGAAAAAATATTCTCCGAGAGCGCATTGCTTCACACACCCGGTGCACATTTGTCTCGCTCTCAATTTTTATTTCTTCTTACCGCCGCGCCATCACATAAAAGAGTGTACAACACCAAACCAACAACCGGTAAAGTGAGCAAAGACGCCAAAGACACAAACCGAGGGGGATATAACATAAAAAGAGATAGTTACGAACAAGTAGTCATAACAAGGTCCTAACAAAAAATGATGTCCCATTTCAGGTCTGGTGTTAAAATTTACTGGCTTAGAGGTATATCCTCTATCCGGTCGCAAGTTAATTATTTGCGATCAGAAATATGGTTACTAGATTTATTTTGCCATGCCAATCATCACATTTTTTTTTAATTTAAATTTGTTTTGCGATTCTAAAGTAGAAATCCACGAAAAGACTGCTACAATCTTTTTATGCATTTCTACTTAACAATCGCAAAACAAATTTAAATTTAAAAAAGATGTAAGAATTTGAATGGCAAAATAAATCTAGTAACCATATTTCTGATCGCAAATAATTAACTTGCGACCGGATAGAGGATATACCCCTTATTCATTTTACACACGAGGCAATTAGTAACAAATCCTTTACATCTTGAGCCATTCTATTCCAATTAAATTCCCACCAGAGGCGCTCAAGTGTTTTCGCAGTTGTCATATGTGCTTAAGATGGCGGAGAGTGGGCTTTATAAAAGTTATTACTTTTATTATTGCCTTATTTATTAAATTATAATTAATGTAAACGTTAATTATTTATTATTATAATTATTAAAATTATTTTATTTATTTAAATTAAATGTAGTTTTATTTATGTAGTTAATTAAAATAAATTTAATATGTATTTAATAATATTATTCATAATAACTTTAGATTAATTATCCGCCTTGTGTAATGGCGGAGTGCTGTGCGGCATCGTGTTGCTTTGCAGCATGTTACTTGAGCGGCTGGTTGAGACGAACTGAATGATAAAGAAAATTTTATAAATGTTGTTCGTTCTGTTTTGGTTTCGTCTTCGTCGTGTTGCTTTTGTTTGGAATGCTCGTCGTATTGTTTCCGGCTTGCATGTATCTGTATGTGCATCTGTTGATGCATTTACTCTGTTTAGACGTACAAAGTGATGATGAGTTAGCGATGAGTTTACGAGATGTTAAGTTTGTAACATGTACGATTAGAATATTGGTTTGCAATATTCTAACCGCTACAGCTTGGTACAGAGGTAGTCTGTTAAGTGGGCGAAAAATTGCATTGCTGATATGAGCAAAGCACAAAAAGAGGATCTTGCGTCTAAAAGACAGATCAGTAATCGGTGTGGGCAGATCAGTAATCGGCCTTCTGGTATAGGGAGGCGATCGAGGAGGGAGGCGAGGTGTAGCCAAGAGCCAGGGCAATCCCCAATGAGGAAATATTCCCTTGGATTCCCACGGAGCCGGCTAACTTCGATGAATCCCTGAGGATCATCCAGGATTGTAATCCGGACGCTCCGACAGGCAATTAGAAGATTGTAATGCAGGAGGAGCCTAAAAGCAGTTTCAGCCCAACCATTATGGTGATCAATAAGAAATCTCTGGTTCTCCAGGCAAAAACCAAGGGGGTTATAAACTTCGGCTTCGGCTCTGTCATTCTCAAGGTGTTCAGGAAGGGCGAGGTCGGGTAAAACCAAGCACCGCGCAGCCGGAGAAAGGGGAGGAAGAGATCCAGCCTGTTAAGGGAAGCACGAGGGGTGGTACCTCTCCAGAGGAAACATCAAAGCTAGTGGCGAGCCCAAGTTTGGGGCTAACAGGCAAACTTCGGGACTGACTAGTCCCTGGCAGGGGAAAGGGGGACATATCGGTGATGCGAATGCACACCACACCATCTGAATTTCTTTTAAGAACTTACCTCACCTTACCTCATCTTTGTTACTAGTATAGGAGGTTCTGGATGTGACTCTGGTCTCTGATTTTATTTCACCTATGATCAGCGAATGGAACGTGGCGAAGGAGCATTCCTTCTCTGACTACCGTTAGTTAACCTTTATGCTTAATCTCTAAATTACAAATCAGTACGTGTTCAGAAATCCCATTAGGACAGTATGGCGTGTATATAGGGAGGTATTGGGGGGCATCATTCCATCTAGAGTTTCGGGACTCCCCGACAAGGGTAGGGGAGTGGATTCAGTATGTGGATACTCTTACTAGAGCTTGCAATACCTCCATGAGGGAAACTTCCGCACTAACAAAGCTGAGGGGAAAGTGAAAAACTGTTTGGTGGACCTCAGCACTTGCGGAGTGCTGAAAAGTCCGTAGGTCTGCTTTCAATAGAACGAAAAGATCGAAGGAAACTCAAGACTAGGACTTCTATAAGGAATGCTTCAGAGTATACAAAAGGGAAACAAACCCGCCTCGTGGAAGCGCTTCTGTGATAGAGTGGAAGGGGTCTCGGAAACCTCGCGCGAGACCGAAAACCGGATGGCGAATGGAGAGTTTCTATAGTAAAGAGGCTCTTGATCTGTTGATGGAAACTCACTTCCCCGGAAGTGAGGATGTCTCGAAGCGAACCCTTGGATTCCAACTGTTGCGTACAGAGGATATTCTGAAAACACGGAAGATAAAATGGGCTAATAAAGGGGTTTAAGCCCTCCCTTTAAGTCATCCCGAAAAAATGGAGGGAGGCTAGGGTGATATCCATCCCAAAAGCGGGTGGGATGTTTAGGACAACAAAATACTTTCTGGAAGAAGCGACAACGAGGTGGGAATAAAATAATTGGACGATTGTGCACTGTTAGAATTAAGTATTCTGAAAGATTTGAGATCGCGTGTCCAAATGAGATAGCGTTTTGCATATATTTGGGCCTTTTACCTAAAAACTCCAAAGAGGTATGCTTTAAAGGACATTCAACCCGCTTTAAGGATAATAAAATTTACTCAATAATTTCTCAACCTACCGTATGCTGTAAACGGATTACCTGATATTGATTATGTCCCATTCAATTTTGAAGAAGAGAACCCGATTGCCGAAAAATGTATACCCCCTTTTAACCCCAAGCAGTGAAGTGCCAAAATTTTTGGTGCGACTAATGATGAAACCAGAAAGTCAAATTGTTATTTCCTTGATGGCTCTGGAGGTAGTACAAAAATTTAGTTTTGTGTAATTTTGTTTTTTCCAATGAGGATGGGAAAAGGTGATGCAGATGATGCTCGTCGTGCATAATTGATTATTTCACTATGGCGTCCATGTTTTAATACAATTGACAATTTTCTGCAGGAAGTTATGCAAGCGAACGTCCTTTTGGTGGAAAGATCACGTTAATTTGACAGCGTAAAGTCTTCGCAAATCTGGCTTGCTCGTGAGAAACTGAGTTTATTAGAGAACATAAAATGCGTTGATCATAACTATGTTAATCGGATGTTACACCTTGCAGCTAAAACATCTGATAGCCGATAACCAGAAAATATGTTTTAAATTTTTCTTATAAAAACTTTCCTCAGAACTGAGTCAATTAATAGTAATATAACATTCTGTTATTGAAGGCAGATTCATCCATTATGATTGGTACACCAAACAACGAGCCAAAATATATATGGAGATCAGCAGTGTTCGGTTGTTATATCGTTTGTTCACGAAGCCCACGTTACATCAGTTGTATTTGGTGATGGTTTACTTATTTGGCGTCCCTCCATAGTTGAATTAACGTTCTGTAAAATGTTTCCGCCGTTCTTTTCTTTCTTCCTTACTAACAGCATGCAGATTCTTCATCGAGTTCAGATATTTCATACAAGAATTTTTATGTGCACATACACGGTTCTTGTTTTACTGGTTTACTACTACTTTTAATTAATCACGAATGTTCGAAATCACACCATACCAATAATGTTCCCTTTGAACCTCTGAAAAAAAATCAGGGAAAGAATTGTACGAGTACATCGCCAATGTACATTCATTAAATCGATGTTGTGATGACAGCGAGAAGATAGTTCAAAACAATTCAGTTTATTACAACGAAACCCCAAACAAAATCAATTTTATCAATTTATTTTTCTAATTCGCATTAGACATGCGAAGCCAACTTATCAAAGATTTCGTTACATTACATTAGACGAAATAATCCAATTAACATCGATATATATGGAGAGGGGTCATTGTCTTTTACCATCAACTCTGGCATGCCATGTCCAATTTGTGTTAATATTTTCACTCATGAAAATTTTCCAGTTGGTTTAACATTAAATATACTCGTATACTGAACCTCAATACTAACTTCACAGGCAGTTAACGTTATTTAAATTTTAATCAGCTATTTATTATTTAACATTGCATGATATGCGACAATTTTATGCTGTCTCTATAAAGAAAGTTGAAAATGATATACCTTCTCATAATGATCTAATATAGCTTTGTACCTCGAGAACGAAGCAACCAAAAAAGGATTGCTTAGCTAAAAAATAAATTTCAATTTATAACTAATCCTAACAAAATTATAATTGGTACACAATTGGTACCTTCCAATTATAATTGGTACACAATATAAATAGGTTAATATCATCGATAAACTGGTGTCGCCACCTATTAATACATAGAATAAACAAATGTCATCTTAATAATCAACCCAATTAAAATTTTCGATTTGCATTGGTAAGTAGAATAATTAAACATCGAAAAAAGAAGTTCTTTTTTTATGGTTAATAGTATTTATATTTGCATTGGTAATTGATATAAATAGGTATGTAACACAGCTAAACTGTTTCCGACATCTATTATTCTATAGTAAAAACAAATTTATAGGTAGGTGTACCTGATAATTTACACTGACATCTCTTCCTCAACATTAAAATCAACAAATAAACAAATTGCTTCATAGAACATAAACTCAGGCGAATCATAAACGTCAAAAGCTGATAATCGCACGTCATTTTTCAGTTTATCAACAAATCTCACCACGCAACTACGCGACTAAACAGACGTGCATGCATTCATATCGTTCGTCTGCGAATGAATGTTTTTGTATTTCAATGTAATTGATAAAAATCACAATTTGTGTGTAGTGTATACTAATAAATAAACATTAAACCTAATTTATCTAATACAGTAAAGTAAAATGTGTATTATCAGTATTTACTAGTCAAAACAGTTTCTGGTCGTTTCAGCTGTCTGTATGTAAGTTCAAAGTGTAAGCAGCTCAATTTTTTGGGTGTTGATTAGAAGAGTGTGTTATCTAAATTGCAAATGGAACTAAATCGAAAAGTCAGTGTCAATTTAGAGTGAAATTCAGTGAAACATTTACTAAATTATTTATAAATTACAGACTAGTGTGACGCCAAGAAATCGAAATGATCGTCAATTTGCTAGTTGGTGGCAATCATTGTGCGCCTTCGCACCCGTTGCCATTTTCCTCAAAATGTACTCGTTCGTGATTATGTTTTGGGATATAGGATACCTTGTGGTTTTTACATTTTTTGCTGTGATATCTTCGCTGCTGAAAACGATTTGGCCGCCACCTGAAAAAGACATCGATGCCGAGGTGGTGCTTATAGTTGGTTCGAGTCGAGGTGTAGGACTTGAGTTGGCAATGCAACTGGGTAAATTGGGTGCGGTTATTGTGTGCCTGGATATAAATAGTGCAGCAAATGATGAGGTGGTCGGTAGAATTAACAGGGACGGAGGCAGTGCATACAGCTTTATCTGCGATGTGACTGACAAGTCGGCGGTGGACGCGACTCTAGAGAAGATCGAAAAAACTGTAGGATGTGTCACCATGTTATTCCATTGTTGCGGTGTACCAAGTCCGAGAAGTTTAGTAACGGAACCGCCACCAGTTCATGATACACTGAACGTTAGTATTGTGTCTCATTTTCTGCTACTTGAATCAATACTTCCCAAAATGAAATCGATTGGTAAAGGCCATATCGTACTACTAACGTCGGTGGCCGGCGTTAGCGGAATTAAACACCAAATGCCATTAAGTGTTTCGCAGTTTGCAGTGCAAGGCATTTTTGAATCCATCTCCGAGGAAATTCGGTTATCACGCTACGCAGATATGATTTACATCACTATCGTCCACATTTATCCGTTTGTAATCAGCAACGATTTATCAAACGATATTCGCTTAAGGATTCCGAGCTATTTTGGAACCATTAATGCGGAGGAAGCTGCCCGCCAAATTATAATCGGTGTTCGGCGAAACTACATGGAGCTTAGTATACCAAGCTACCTGCTGTATTTGGGACATGTGCTAAGATTATTGCCGCGCAAAACACTATTCTTGTTACGCGAGCTGCTTGATACTGGAGTCGACTTTGGTTAGATGCTCGGCCAAATAAAACTAGACTGGTTTGAGCTGTATGATTATATAATTTATGTAATATTAAGCAAATAAAGCAACAACATTTTATTATTCGGATTTCAAAATATTTTTAAAATTTTTGGCACTTTCGCGTATCTTGTGGTATCCGTAAAAGCCAACCTTCGCCCCAGCAATTCGACTTGCAAATTCTATTGAGGATTCTAAAGTGTTACCGTGTGATAAACCGTATAAAGCAGCAGCGCAAAATGTATCCCCAGCGCCGAGTGTGTCGATCACTTGTTCGGGTGGATACGCTGGACTAGAGTAATAAGAATCATCGGCATCGAGTACAGCTACTCCATCTTCACCCCATGGGCATATTATGGTGTTTCTATAAAAAATAAAATTAATAAATTAGTTTTGTGGCTGGCAACGTGACTTTTTTTGTTCTACAATCTAAGAAAATGTATACGTGGGACTTTTCTGACCTGAATACTAAGATTTCATGGGTTGCTCTTTAAGTTAGGTCTAAAAGAATGGTAAAGTTACACCAATTAAATTTTACATAGTCATGACCAAATTTTACATAGTGTAGGGTGATTTGACTTAAGTGGGCTATTAAGCGGACTACTTTTTAGTGGGAGAAAAATTGAATGATCTATTAAAACAAATAACTCCACTCCAGTAAATAAAATATGCGACTGGAAGCGACGATTTTGACTTCAGGAAAGACATTATACTTTAGAGGAAGAAAGTGAGGGCAGGAAAGCCAGTTCACGAAAAATTTTATTCGCATAGCAAAGTAGTCCATATTAGGTCGTAAGTACTAATGTTAATACAGGGTGTTCCAGCGGGCGATCCAGTTTTAGGTTGGCCCAATACGTAGAAGTATTGACAATGCATCGAAAAAACCAGCAGAATAAAAACAACAGCAGAAGCACTGAAAACGAAGTTCCCGTGTAGAAAGTGCGCGGAAATTCATTTCCATAGCCCAGCAGTTCTTTTCAAAGCCTGACTATGGACGCATTGTAAAGGAAGCTTCGTAGTGAAATTTTTATTGTGAAATATAAATAAACAAAAAAAGAAACTCGATGTCAACGCCGGAGGAAAGGTTCTAGAAACTAACATTGTGGCTTAATCTTAGTAAGCCACTACTAGTAACAGCCTGGACATAACCCCTGAAATTTTCCAGCAATGATGAATAGATTATTTAAAGCGCAAGATTACGAGTATCGACTTAAGTTTGAGAAATTTCGTCGGCCAGAGAAAAATCGAGTTTCTGAGCCACATTGTCAACGCAGGTAATTTGCGACCAAACGCTCTGAACTTCAAATTGAACAACACAAATTGAAGCCAATTCTCGTAAAGAAGAACATCGAACAATTACTACCATGAGCCGAAAGGCTTCGCTGGGTCAAGGCGGCGGACAGGATAGAGAAAAGCAACCCTCCTTGTGGGTAATAAGAACAGAAACATAATAAAGCTTAACCTCTTCCGTGTGTGACTTTACTTACCGAACACCATCAAGTTTTTCTCGTAACCGATGCACAGCCGATTTCATATCGTTACATTCGAGAAGCGGTGCAAAATCCCGCCCCAGAAAAATATAATCCACAGCTTTTGCCAATTCCAAATTCTCGATCTTTGCCTTCTCCAAATCCAAGGAAATAATGATTTTGTCCTGATCATCGACCCTCTTATTATGGCGCTTAATTTTATCGATCATTTTCAGTGTTTCGGGAGGAACTCGTGCCTCCAAATGCACCCACTTATATTTCCGTAAATCACAATTATTAAAATCATTAAAATTGACATATGGCAAATTAGGATTGGAATGTATAATGGTTCGAGATCCAGTACTCTCCGCGAGTATAACCGATGACATCGGCGGTTCACAACCATCGTAATATTTACAATTATCGTATGCAATATTATTTTTCTTTAGGTCCCGTATAACAAAATCAAACATTTCCGTGGTACTGAACGTTCCAAGAAATTCACAATTTTGGCTGAGCTGTGACAAAACGGTACAATTATTTGAGGCGTTTCCACCTCGTTGCCACCATCCATGATTAGATCTAGAAATAAATTATAGGTATTAGGTGCGTAATGTGTTTTATTATGGTATTGTATTTCCCAACCCAAAAACAGAATAAAATGCGAAATCAGCTGTCGCCCATTAACATACATATATGTATGTACTACGTACATACGCATGCATTATTCATACAAGCAAAATATTTATTTGACCTTAAGCCGAACAGAATCAAATAAATTTATTTAACATTCATTGCAAATCGAAAGCAATAAAATTCCCTGCCCAAAATAAAAATATATTTTTGTACGAACCTAAGATCCGAATCTTCCTTAGGATACTCATTGACAAAATGAATAATATCGAGGACACAAACTCCAACACACAGAATCGATTTATTAATTTCCTCCTCTGTATCTGGGTGCGCTGCTGCTGCTACTGATGATGGACCACTCATCCTTAATCAATCATACATGCACACACATAAGAAAAAAAAAATCGGCCGATTTAAACTAAAAATTTGCACACTTTATTGCGATTTTATCCAGCTAATGAATGTTAGATGAAGGCAATACTAGAGTTTAGAAGCACAAAAAATCACTTTCAAGTAACACCTTGTCACTTTAAAACATTTTCATTGAACCGATATACTATCGAAACACAAATTCCAACTAAAAACTTGATAATCACTTTGTATTTTATGAGCTAAGCTATGTACAACTGTTAGATTAATCGTATCACACTATCAATTTTTTTATTCTAAAGCTGTTCATCACATCTTATCAACCAAAATATTCGCGAATTTGTGTGCACGAATCGTACAAATACGTATTTTACACGGAGTTTGTGTTATGAAATAATAAACAATTCACCAACACAATCGCAATGGGCGAGTGCGATTGTAGGAAACAAAAAAAAAATCAAAAAAGGTTCTCGTTCGTATGTAGGTAGGTAGCTGTACAGTGACATAATATTATGTGTGTGCTTTGCTTGATATAATATTAACCCTCGATATGTGTGGTGGGATTGTGGGTGTATCATTTTCTCGTTGTCGCATATCTATGTAAATATTAATATAAAAATAAATTTATTAAACTTTGTAATTATTTCCATTAAGTTTTATTTTTTATAATTAAATTATTTACCTTGTTGTTTGAGTTGTTGTTGTTGTTTGTTTTGACATATTATCGGGTAAGAAATGTCTAATTTGTGACAATTCGAAATGGTGTAATGGATGCGTTTTGTGGAGAAGTTTAAATGGTATAATTGTTATAACTGGTATACAATCTGGCCTTAGTTGAACTGCTGAAACATAGAGTCCTTAGCCAGGTTGTATACCAGAAAAATTAGTATATAAGTTTTGTTTTAAATTTTCAACACAAGAGTTTATTATAAATTTTCATAGCATATGGTAATAGATTCCATATAATAAAAACAGGAGAAATAGTTAAGACACAAATTGTATAAAGTTATATTTCTGCTAACTCTTAAATATTTAATTTGTTAAAATGAAAAATTTATTAATTGATAAAAAATAAAAAGCATGTATAATTAATTAAATAAAATGTGTAAATTTATTAATCAAAAATACATAAGTGATTAGTAATAAAGAGTGCTGTCCCGCATTATACATCAGCATAGAAGAGCTGATGCCGAACGGTTAAAATAAGTTATAATTATATAACTTCAACATAGAACAACTAAATCTTCTAAATTGGTGACCCCGACGTGATGTTATAGTTCCACCGGGGGCAGCAGCTAATACTTATTAGCCAACGCAAAATACTACAAGTCATCCGTAAAATTTTTGGATAACTAAAATTTTAAAAAATATTATATGTTCCGAGGAAGCAGTTTGCCGTCTATGTATTCACCAGATAAACGAGCAACTAATAAATCAACCGCAAATTAGAAGGGAGCATTGGTTTGGCGAAGCAGCAACAGGCATTCACCGGATCACCCGTTAAACATAGCTGTATTAAATAAATCCGCTTCAAAGAGGAAACATTGTTTGTAAGCAGCCGGGAGTTTTTCCAATCATCCCGTATAATAAGACGATAAATTTAAAATTGTAAGTACCATTTATTTATTCTTTATAAAACGTACTCCATTTTTGCACCATTTTTTGCGTCGTCTAAAAATTACAAAAATAAAAATTATTTTTAAAAAAAAAAAAAAATTAAATTAAAAACTATTTAAAAATTATTTAAAAAATAAATAAAAAATTAAAATTATTCAAATAATCACAATGTTCAGTATTTCTTGCGTTTTTTTTTGTTTGTTCATCCTTTTTTCTACTTTTAAGTTTCTTTTTTCGTTTCGTTGTGCGTGGTATCAATACCGACGACGAGGAAACGAATTCCATCTATGTACACTCCTCTGATAGGCAAAATCTTTTATTTTCTAGTAACGAAATGATCACGTTGACTCGTGAACAATTGTGTTCACTAGTGCAAGATCAGGTTCGAATCGTTCTAAATGCACAGTTGAAAGATTCCCATGCTTCGGAAGCATCTTCTAGTGGTAACTCTGATAGTGAAAATATTGTAGATAACGAAAGTAAAACGGCAAAAAATATTTCGCAAAAAGAGATTGCACATGTAGCTTTTAAGCCACCCCAACCTTTATATGCACAGAATCCCGAGGTCTGGTTTGCTATTTTGGAACAGCAGTTCCAGGTAGCAAACATCGTTACAGAGACTACGAGGTATTCACATGCGGTTGGTGCATTAGATGCTAGGTTGCATAATAAATTTGCCAATCTTATTATAAAAAATAAGGGAAAACAACCTTATACGTTTTTTAAGCAGGAAGTAATTAAAGTTTTAGGAGAATCAGAACGATCAAAATTAAATAATTTGTTGCACGGACTAAGGTTAGAAGACCAGAAACCATCACAATTGCTGGAGCAAATGCATATGAATGCAGGAGAGCATTTTGAAGAAGGCACGGTTAAGCGATTATGGTTGCAAAGGTTACCGCAGCAGGTACAGTTGGTATTAGTCCCGTTTGAAAATGACGTTTCATTAGGAAAGTTGGCAGAACGAGCGGACGCATTAATTGAAACCATGTCACAGCAGCACGTAATGGAAATAAGTGACAAATCATACACAAGCCAGCAAAAAGAATCATCGTCGACAAAAGAAGAGTTGCATGAGATGTTGTGTAAGTTCCGTAAGGATATTATAATGGAAGTATCCGCCTTACGTAGCACAACACGAAGAACTCGTAGTCCGCATAACACAGCTAGAAATTCGTCAAAATCTAGAGAACGAACGTATGATGAAACCGAATGTTTCTATCATCGACGTTTTAAAGATAAGGCAACGAAGTGTGTTTCAGGTTGTCGTTTTCACGATAAGTTTATTGTTGTAAAATCTCAAAAGTCAAAAAACTAAATTCTAGTCAGCATTTTGAGACGTATGTTGATGAAATTTGTGCAAATCGTCTACTTATTTTGGATCAAAATTCTAAAAGAAAATTTTTGGTAGACACTGGCGCAGACGTTTCCGTTTTGCCAGCAAATTTCAGTAACAAAAAGGTTAATGAACCCGATTTTCACTTATATGCAGCCAATGGTACCAAAATTAAGGCCTACGGAACGAAGACAATTTCACTAAATATCGGTTTACGTAGGGTGTTCAAATGGTCCTTCATAGTTGCTGATGTGTCTATGCCAATAATCGGGGCAGATTTTTTAAAAGCAACAGGTTTAGTAGTTGATATTAGAAAGGGTAAATTAATTGATCCGGTTACAAATTTATATTCAGTTGGATCCATTACAAGTAATTCAAGTCCTTCGTTAGCCCTGTTAGATAAAAGTAAAATTAATCCAGAAATCAACGAATTGTTAAAAAAATATGAAATAATTACTCGGGAAACAGGCAATATGAATACACCTAAGCATAATGTTACACACTGTTTGGAAACAAACGGGCAACCAGTTATGTGCAAAACAAGGCGTTTGGCTCCCGATAAGTTACAAATAGCGAGGGAACACTTCGAAAGTATGATGGAGCAAGGAATTTGTCGTCCTAGCAAAAGTGAGTGGGCCAGTCCTCTGCATTTGGTACCTAAGAAAAACGGTGAGTGGAGACCCTGTGGGGATTACAGGGCGTTGAATAATGTGACCATTCCCGATAATTATCCAGTACCGCATCTTCAGGACTTCTCGTTTCAACTTGCTGGTTGTACGGTATTTTCAACTATTGATTTGGTACGTGCTTACCACCAAATCCCAATTGAACCACGAGATGTTCACAAAACAGCTATAGCAACACCATTCGGTCTTTACGAATTCAATAGAATGACATTCGGTCTTCGGAATGCAGCACAATCGTTCCAAAGATTAATGCATTCGGTTTTAAGGGGATTGTCATTCTGTTTCGTGTATCTAGACGACATTTTAATTGCATCCGCTTCATTGGATGAGCATTTATGTCATGTTGAACAAGTTTTCCAACGTTTAGCCGAAAATGGGCTAGTTATTAAAATGGATAAATGTGTATTCGCGCAAGAAGAAATTGCTTTTTTGGGACATTTCGTAAATAGGAAAGGAATTTTACCATCTCCAGATAGAGTAGAAATAATTCGTAATTTTCCGCAGCCAGTCATTGTCCAGCAATTAAAACGTTTTCTAGGAATGATTAATTTCTACAGAAGATTTATTCCTTCTGCAGCACATGACCAGGCCATTTTAAATGACTTTTTAAAAGGTTACAAAAAGAATAGTAAAATACCAATCGTTTGGACAGAAGAGTCGAAATTAGCGTTTGAAAAATGTAAATTCAAGTTAAGTGATGCCACCCTTCTAGCTCATCCAGACATGTCAGCAAAGTTATCAATTATGGTAGATGCTTCCGACACAGCAGTAGGGGCAGTTATGCAACAATTAATTGATGAAGTTTGGCAACCACTGGGTTTTTATTCTGTCAGGTTAACCGAAACACAAAAAAAATACAGTACCTACGATCGGGAGTTGTTAGCGGCCTATTTAGGTGTAAAATACTTCCGATTCTTTCTCGAGGGACGAAATTTCATCCTCATTACGGACCACAAACCCCTCATTTACGCATTTAAACAAAATTTAGACAAAGCATCACCAAGACAAAGACGTCAACTAGACTTTATTGGACAATTTACAACGGACCTGAGACATATAACGGGTACAGACAACGTTGTAGCTGATGCATTATCTAGAGTTGAGCTAATTGACATTCACGAGACTATTGACTATAACAAACTGGCTACAGATCAATTACAAGACTCGGAACTGAATGACATACTACAAGACGAGAACTCTGGACTAAATTTAGTAAGACGACCGTTAGCTTTCAATACAGAACATTTCATTTACTGTGACATATCGACGGGACAAGCAAGACCTTTCATACCAAGAGAATGGAGGAGGAAGGTATTTGAGTCGCTACACAATCTGTCGCACCCGGGAATAAAAGCTTCGGTCAAATTAGTGTCTAAACATGTAGTGTGGCCGTCATTAAAAAAGGATATTAAGGAATTGGCACAAGCATGTTTGGCGTGTCAAATATCCAAAGTATCAAGACACACACAAGCACCAATAGGTAATTTCGAAGTGACAAAGGAAAGGTTTTCAGAAGTGCATATTGATCTAGTTGGACCATTACCCATATCCAATAATCATAAATACTGCTTAACCATGATTGATAGGTATACTCGCTGGGCGGAGGCAATTCCAATACCAGATATCATGGCAAATACGGTGGCAAATGCTTTTTATTCAAATTGGATAGCTAGGTTTGGTGTTCCAAATTTTGTCGTAACAGATCAAGGTTCGCAGTTCGAAGCGAATCTGTTTACAGAATTGTCACATTTATTAGGATTTGAAAGAAGACGTACTACAGCGTATAATCCTAAGTGCAACGGTATGATTGAGCGTTGGCATAGGACATTAAAAGCAGCGATTATGTGTCATAACAGAATGGATTGGACGGACATTTTACCACTCGTTTTATTAGGTTTACGTACCTCGTTTAATGAAGAGTTACAATCTACTCCTGTAGAGTTGGTGTATGGAAGTGCGGTTAGAGTTCCTGGGCAGTTCATGGAACCTCCAAATACTTCGATTCCACAGTCCGAATTCGTGAGTAATCTAAAAAAACATTTTGAAGAATTAAAACCGGTAAACGCATCTCGACATTCAAAGGAGAAATTTTTCATTAACAAAAAATTGGAGGATTGCTCTCATGTGTTTATACGTACCGATGCAGTCAAAAGAGCACTTCAGCCTCCATATACCGGTCCTTTTAAAATTTCAAACAGGGATACAAAATTTTTTGAGCTAGAAATTAAAGGTAAAAAAGTTAATATTTCGATAGATAGACTCAAACCTTGTTATTCCGAAAATAATGATGAGTTGTTCAGCAATCAGCCATTAGCGACTAATCTGTCATGGGATGTTGATGGGAAAGCTGATGAGGTGGTTAATTCAGAAACTCCAAAAGCTAAAAAGAAAGTAGTTTTCGATCAGCATGTGCAAGTTAGTAGTGAACCAAGAGAGGTGTTATCAAGGCATGGTCGTGTAATTAAACTACCAGTTCGATTTAAAAATTAAGAAACCACAGACTTCGTATCGTGAAATTTAATGCTTACCAATTTTCTTAAATTCCACTGGAAGGGGAGTGTATGTGGGTGTATCATTTTCTCGTTGTCGCATATCTATGTAAATATTAATATAAAAATAAATTTATTAAACTTTGTAATTATTTCCATTAAGTTTTATTTTTTATAATTAAATTATTTACCTTGTTGTTTGAGTTGTTGTTGTTGTTTGTTTTGACATATTATCGGGTAAGAAATGTCTAATTTGTGACAATTCGAAATGGTGTAATGGATGCGTTTTGTGGAGAAGTTTAAATGGTATAATTGTTATAACTGGTATACAATCTGGCCTTAGTTGAACTGCTGAAACATAGAGTCCTTAGCCAGGTTGTATACCAGAAAAATTAGTATATAAGTTTTGTTTTAAATTTTCAACACAAGAGTTTATTATAAATTTTCATAGCATATGGTAATAGATTCCATATAATAAAAACAGGAGAAATAGTTAAGACACAAATTGTATAAAGTTATATTTCTGCTAACTCTTAAATATTTAATTTGTTAAAATGAAAAATTTATTAATTGATAAAAAATAAAAAGCATGTATAATTAATTAAATAAAATGTGTAAATTTATTAATCAAAAATACATAAGTGATTAGTAATAAAGAGTGCTGTCCCGCATTATACATCAGCATAGAAGAGCTGATGCCGAACGGTTAAAATAAGTTATAATTATATAACTTCAACATAGAACAACTAAATCTTCTAAAGGATAACGTTTTTTTTGCATTTTATTATGTATCGATGTAGTTTGGGGTGAACCAGATTTTTGGTTCGTTTCTGATATTGATTTATTTTAACGAAAAAATAATTTTGCACTGATTTCGTCTCTTGTGTGTAGCAGAAGTTGATTGATACGTTTATAGTTGCCGCACAGTCTAAATATTTTGTTGGTGAGCATAATTTAAAATTAACTAGATCTGATTTGTCTTTAAGCAAAGGCCATTTTTGGAATTAACCGAACTATGTGAATATTATCTTCAAGGCGATGATGATTGCATTCGTTTTGTATGGTATATGAAAGTCTATATTGATAACTTCTGGTATATAATTATAATTATTTCAATAAATTAATTATCAATGAACTATTATTTATTTTATGTTTTATTTAATTTAAATTATTTTTACATTATTCAAGTAATAAAATAATTTTAAATTGTATAAGTTCATAATGCTTCTTACCTGTTCGATGAAAAAACATAAACTTTTGAAAAAACATAAACTGAGAATTTTTATTTAAGAAATCTTTATTTCTGTATAATATTACAACTAATCATATAGATTATCTAGTAATTGTTTTGAATATTTTCTTCAGTTTAGAGTATTCCCCGTCCTGTCTCATCCGGAAGTAACGGTCGTTGATGTAAGACTTTAGCAATTCAAAATGTTGTTTTGGCAAATCTCGTTGGAGCTTAAAACCTTATCAAATGCTTGGGCTACGCCTAAGAATATTGCTGAACATACTTTCTTTTTTTCCAGCGCCTCCTCAATAGTATCACTAATACTTAATAAACACATTTTTATTAATCACTTGTTTTTTGTTTCGCAGAATATTTTGAATATTTTTCAAAAAGTTTAAAAAATCACTCGATCGATTTCGACTTATTAGGTCATCATCAGGAGTATCTACTGATTTGTATTAGTAAAAATTTTGTTATATAGTAGAAAAAAGCAAAATATAGATAAAAGGAGGGGAAAAAATAAGCAATAAAAATTAATCTACGGATCGCGCAGGTAGGCGATGAGTCATAGGTTGAGTAACAAAATTCAAGGTATATTATTGCGTACGTGAGAATAGAAAAGGGCGGGGTCTGTAATTGTTGAGAACCGGATTTCTCTCTGTTCGTTAAGGATGAATTTTGTTGCTGACTTCAGGAAAATTTATATTTAATTGATGTATTGCAAGAAGGTAACATTGTCTTATCATGATAATCATTGCAATGAAAGATAACGAAGAAATTTGATCAGTTTTCAATAAACCAGTGGTAAATAGGGAAGTTGGATCAATAAGTCTGCATTTTTGAATATCTACCAGAAGACCTGTTTTTTTAAGAAAATCCGCACCGATGATGGGCAGAGTAACATCCGCGATGATAAATCGCCCATGAGTGGAACATCATCCGCGAATAGTGTAAGCACCATTTGTACCTGTTGTGGACGACGACCCACATCTGTCTCACTGCGGTTTCACTAAATATATTACCCGCATTCAATTTGAACTTTGTTAATAATTGTGACGGTTTCATATCACATAATGTTAGTCCATGCATAATATTTTGCAGTTTAGTCTTCTCAGACTCTCCCAACACTCTAATAACCTCTTGTTTAAATATAGAGTATGATTGGTCAACTTGATCACGGGTAATTAAATCCGCGAAAGTATTATGAAGTCTTGAATCTAAAGCGCTGACCGCATGCGAATATTTTGTGCTTTCTGTCTTAATATTTGTGTAATAATCGGTTCTGTATTCTGAGAACTAGATGGCATATTGTCATTATTTGTAGCGTCATTTGAATCTTCAATATCACTAATAGGCCACATACACCACACAATCATGCACGAGCAATCGTTTGATTGCACAATCATGATTGTTCCTCACACAACACATGCATTTTGCACATTCATCAGTTTTAAAGTATGTCTGAAGAGGCTTGCATGGCGATTTTAATTGGATTAGCAATGCGGAGGAAAAAACTAATAGAAGAAATAGACAATTTTGGAATTTTGAAAAATCCTGTTGCTGTAAGATATAACAATAACCAGGATTAATTCTACTTTAGACTTCAAAATTTATCGGAAACCCACGTATACAGACGCTGTTATCCCTAGTTCTTCAAACCATCCCCATAATATTAAAATGTCAGCTTTCCACTCACTCATAGATAGACTAATAAGCATCCCTCTGTCAAATTCAAATTATAACACTGAGCTTAACATAATTCTTCAAATAGCAACGAATAACGGATATGCAACTAGGACTATATTAAAGTTATTAAATAAAAAGCTAAAGCGTAAAACTCTAACGGGTATTTATCCACCGGACAGTCCAACGCGGGAAAATTGGCGTCGCTTAGAGTATATAGGTAAAACGAGCCAACGGATTAGCAACATCGTGTCCAATTATACCAATATTAGTTTTGCTTTTTATAATAATAACACAATAAAGAAAATGATTTTTAACAATAAACCTAGAGTTGATCGCCTTTCCAAACCTGGTGTCTATAGGATCAATTGCAATGATTGTAGTTTCTCCTATATTGGTCAGACTGGGCGCAATTTTGGAATTAGAGCTAAAGAACATTTATCTGGTTGCAATCAATCAACTTTCCATAACCATTTAACTTCTAGAAAATCATACAGCTGGCTTGAACAATTTAGACATATTACATATACAACCTAAAGGCAGACAGATACCTTAGAGTCTTACGAAATTCGAAAATCAATATTTCTTAACCAAAATATCCTTAACGAACAGAGAGAAATCCGGTTCTCACCAATTACAGACCCCGCCCTTTTCTATTCTCACGTACGCAATAATATACCTTGAATTTTGTTACTCAACCTATGACTCATCGCCTACCTGCGCGATCTGTAGATTAATTTTTATTGCTTATTTTTTTCCCTCCTTTTATTTTTATTTTTATTTATATTTTGCTTTTTTCTACTATATAACAAAACTTTTACTAATACAAATCAGTAGATACTCCTGATGATGACCTAACAAGTTGAAATCGATTGAGTGATTTTTTAAACTTTTTGAAAAATATTCAAAATATTCTGCGAAACAAAAAACAAGTGATTAATAAAAATGTGTTAAAGTATAAGTGTGTTTCGCCAAGTGCCTACGGCAAATAGCGTAAAAAGTACAATCTATTTACGTAAGCTTGAAAATCATCTATGAACGTAGTTACGTTAATCAGAACATCTTTGATTTATACAAAAAAGTTGTAGGGATAGGTTGTTAATTAATTCCAAAATATTTATTTTTAAGAAAACCTCCAAAATATCGCAACCGAAACGGACAAATTTCAACCCCGTAGTATTTATAAAAATAATAGGCCGTGGTTGTTTTGCCGATACATTCTCAAATGGTCGTTGTTCTGCAAAATTAATTAGTACGCATCACAATTCGAGCGACTAACGCTGTACTCAAATATATCTACTGCTTATATGGACAGAGCCAAAATGAATGCTTTCACCCATTATAGACGACATCTAAATTCCGGGTTCCGCTCGAAACGCGATATTTTAAAACGCAATATTTCAAAACGCGATAGTATTCTAAATGATATAGTTAATACTGGGCCTACTTTTTAATGCAACCTGAGCAACCAGTGCGCTATCAAAAAATACTCTGTGTTTTTTTATTCAACCTGAGTAATTTTACTCTGCACACTGTGTTTTACTAGTGAACTGTACTTACACCGGGCATACTCCGTTCTTCAAATTTTACTCTGAATAGAATGCCAGTATACGAAGAGTATGCAAAGTGAAAAATCTGATTATTACTCTATGCACACTAGATCATTTGGCACTGCACAACCTGTATACTTGGTGTACAATACCCAGGGCAAACCTGCTTGCTCGGGTTAAATTAAAAAATAGGCATATAGCACGATATCCCTTTTCCGGTCTGACAATTTTTTTCTTATATTCAAGTCCACTGTACACAAATGTGTACGTAAAAAATGGCAGCGTGTAATGTCTTCCGGATTTTGACGGAACTTAGTTAAATCGGAATTCTTTTTTAAAAAAGCATTATAATTTGATAACATGGTGTGGCTTTGTAATAGAAGATAAATTGTTAATAAATTTACGAAACCACGAAACCGTTTGAATAAACGTTCGGACTTGTTTTTTCTGGAATAATAATGAAATAATAAATAATAATATGACCAATCGATCAAATATCAATTTTAAATCACGTTTATGAGTTTCGAACGTATTTGAAAAAATTAATATGTCGTCCCAGATAAGCGACGAGATTGACATCTGGTATGCCATTTTTAAATTGCTTGATCAGGCATTGGAACGTAGCAGGGGCATTCTTTAAGCCAAAAAACATTCTTCGAAAACGAAAGAGTCCAAAGGACGTGATGAAAGATGTTTTATCACGATCGGCCTCGGCCACACTGACATCAATTGTGGATAACAATTCAGTTTTGTTTGGTATATGAATAATATCCTCGATTCGGAGCATTGGGTAGGAATCGTTTATGGTTTGCGAATTTAATTTTCGATAGTCTACGCATAGACGAAATTCGTTTTTGTGTTTTGGAACCAAGACTACTGGGGCTGCCCAAGCTGAATCACATTCCTCAATGATATTATTAGCTAGCATTTCGTCCAGCTGTTGCTTTAAAATTTCCTGTTTATGGGGTGGCAATCTGCATGCGGGAATGCAATCGGTGAGTAGTTTGATAAATTTATACGAGACTCCGCGTACGGAGTAGACTGCTGTTTCACTAACCTACTACATGCACAAAATTAATATTATTATCGATTGATGTAAATAATAATTAAATTTTATATTTCCGTCTAGTGTGCTGATGAAACAACAAAAAAACTCCCAACTCTCACAACTCACGGTTTTCGAACAAAATTAGCATACAGGTTTGGTTAGTTAAGTCTAAGATTAATCCAGCATTTTGGATAAAATCGATGCCTAGCAGCGTTTGACTATTAACATTATTAATAGTCAAACGCTGCTAGGCATCGATTTTATCTCTCTTGCAATTTCACATCTATATATGCTTTAAGAATATTTTCGGATTTCGATGTCCCATCAGCTAGCATAATACTTTTGACGGACTCCTCAAAGTGAACACCTTAATCTTACAACATCAGATATAATTCATATCCAGCAACGCTGGTTTTAGCCGCAGTATAAAGAAAAGCAGAGCCTACATTGTCAAAAATTTTAATATAAACTGACGGGCGCTGAAATTCACCATGCTGTTCAACTAACAGACTTGCCATGGCTGTAGACTTGTGGCTACATTTCCATTTGATGTCATTGGAACTTTTTACCGAAACGTTCTTAGTCTGAGAATTGATCTTCTGTGATTCCTCAGGGGATTTATCATTGCTTGAAAATTTTGTTCGGGACTTCACCCATGAATTCCTCCATATCGCTACCCTCTTGCAATAAATCATCAAAAGAGGTAATGTCACTTCGTTTTATTTTTTATAGATAAGTGGAATTAAGAAGACCGTATATACAACTTAAAAATGTACCGCTTCCGCTTGTATTCGGCAATGCAACAATTGGCTGTTTAGGGTCGGAGATCTTAATAACCGCCAAAAGAGCATGAAATTGCTCGTCCGTAAAGGAAGCCATTTTAGAAAAATTATTTGTTATCTCAACTCGTCACTCTCTTCACCGTTTATTACTTTTTTTTTGGTCTGGTTAACATTTACTGTTATTACTTACCACTACCACCTCCTGAAGAGTACGCCTTTGTTTCAGCGATATGATCCTCCTATTATTTATTATTGTTTTTTTATATTTATAAGTCCTCACGTAAAGATTCCCTAATCGATATGGCCACGATGTTGGGCGCCAAATGTAAATTACTTTTCTTGTAATATAATCCACAATTGTTTAGATTAGTTCCTGGGTGAACTCAATATATAGCATGAAACAATGGTTTATATATTTTATAATTTTTTATTTTTATTTTATGTCGATGGGAAAAAAACGTTGTTACTTGAGCTATCGTTTTTTTTTTTTTCTTAAAACAATTTCCGACCGATACAGTCATGTTCACCTTTTTCTTCTTTTACAAAAATAAAGTGCATTCATAGTGCACACATAAAAGGGTGTCTACGTAAACTACACTATTTATATTGAGGGGGTTACACAACCCTACTTTTTGGTTACCTGCGGGAGTTTTTGAGTTATTAGCCATAATCTGAACCGAATTATTTGGTCGCAAAGAATTGAAATCTCACTTAGCAAATTATAATCGATAATATCCTTTAACTTTCAATTAAGATTCGCAAGTTTGTAATCAAAAATTCAGAAGCACAACTATCCCCTACATATAGAACTATTTTTATATTTACTTGTAAAGTGGTGCACGAGAAGCGTCCATCATTGACTCATTGCAGACCCTTGTTCGAAATAAGTAATAGTTAGCCGTGTTTCTTTATTAGCGCCCGATAGATGTATAAGGAGCACCCGATTTTCTATGTCCAAACTTATATTTAGCGCGCTATTTTTGCATATAATTAATTTATTAACTATAAACTAAGATTTTTCAATCAACTTTTTAGTTAAAAATCGACATAAAAATATTTTGCTCTACCTATTTATCAGGAGCCGCTATCGGGAGCGCTATCGATTTCAATGGGAAATGTGAAAAGCCCTTTATTTTGTAGACCCCTGAAACCGTTAGAAACTTAATAGTCGTGTTTTATTATTCGAGCACTATCCGGCGCCGAATGGGATGTTTCTACTGAAACTGCAGCTGTCACTCGTGTCGCTATACCATAAAAAAGAAAAATATATGCAACCATAAAACAAACCTTTATCATCTGAAATATACTAATTGACATTTATTTTCACATGACGTATAAACAAGAATTCATCTTGCTGCGGTTTTAATTTTTATTGTAAGATTAAGTTTCTAATGGTTTCAGGGTTTTGATTGATTGATTGATTGATTGATTGATTGGAATGTGCGACCAAACCTAAGTAAGATTCCCGGTTGACGCCGGGCCCATCCGCACACTCTTTTACATATAACAAGATGGAGGGATAGGTAAGGTTTGTTAATTATTATGGAAATTGACCCGGTTTCAGACACCTAAGTAGTCAATAGTTAGTAAATTGTTAGTTGAAATGTAATATAAGACGGTTAGCACAAGACAACACAATTATTTTTGATTTTTTTTTTCGATATATTCAGAACTCAGCATCCTAAAAAAAATATAATTATAATTAAAAATTTTATTAAGTTGCAGTAAATTTCCTGAAATAAAATGTCATTATTAAGAGTTAAATTAGCTTGAATGAAATAAATGTAATGTTATGATTAGTATTAACTAAATTTCTCTTAAAACAAGTTAAATCAAAATAAATTAAAACAAATCGAATCCAGAAATCACTAAATATTGCAGTACTAGTATCAAAGCACGAAAGGAACGGACGACCTTCTTTTTATCTTCAACTGGTAGAGTCTTTGTGAATCTGTTGAATTAATGGATTTATTTATAAAAAAAATAGTTAAATAAAAAAATTATATAATGTGAAGATCACTTGTCCTTGCCATCCCTAATGGCCAAATGAAAACTGGTTTCAAAAACAGCTAATCTGATATATGTAAGGTAATATCCATAATGTATGTTTGGCACAGTTTTAGAACCCCAATACCTAAACAAATTAAACCAGAATTGAATAGTTAATTTAAAGCAATCAGGAATCTGTAAGATGGCAGAATTAATAAGTAGCTAGCACAACTGTAGGATCCATTTTCCAAATAACCCAATCGTATTAAATAAATCATAAAAAGAACAACCAGCGATAATTGTTTATCAAACCTAGAACAAGCTAATCAAAACCTTCACCAATTTACTGTCTCCCAAACAACCTCTTCATGACAGTCTCCCGAAACAACCTAGAAAATAATTTAATTAAAAAAAGCCATGATCCCTGAAACACTATCTAAGTATAGCAATATTTAACTGCATTTCAAATTTAATCTGTAGCTTACAAGATATCTGCAATTCCAAAAAGTATTCGCTGAAATATCAAATTTATTAGAAACCCGATAGCCATTATGATTCCTATTGTCTGCTCTTCTGAATTTTAAATTAAAATTTTATTTTTAATTAGAAAATATTACGACTTCAAAGATCCTGTAATCAAAAATTTTCATTAGAAATAACTAAATAAATGAGTTTAATCAGGAACTGGATTGAATAATAGTATTAATAAACACCTGGTAAACCTCGATAACTCTAAATTTCTCATCAAATTAAAATATGTATAATGATTAAATAGTCAAACGCTGAATGATTGGATGAAGGAATATTGGTAAAATTCTAATAATCTCTGAAATCACATTGTGAAAAGAATTATTTTATAAATAGTCATAGTAAAATGTACCAAAGAATATGTTATGCTTATCCAGGAGTACTCGATACCCACCCCCTCTATAAACAAACAACACACTGCAACACACAAAGTTATGTCCGAAACAACCCCAAAAGACGGTTTGAATCTTCTCCCCGTGACACCTCTACCATTCGCCAAGCGATCTCCAATCAACATCACTATTCGACAACACCCATGCTTCATACAGCCGTGATTATAAAAGTATCGCGGCAAACCTACAGCTCAAAAACCCCAACGTACGACCGATCATCCTGAAATTACAAAAATGACTCAACTCCCGCGAAACCGACGGTAAAGTGTAAGAAAAACATCTATGATATTCAGCAAAGATACCAACCTGGATAGACACAAATCCAAACCTCAGACAAGGGTTCCATGCAAAACCGCAAATGTGCCTTTTTATACCAACAATTGATTGATAATTGATTGACATCAACTCCCAAATAAAACGATTTAAAATAGCCCAAACTAGATTACAAATACAGGTAACGACAGAGCATGTTATATGAATATAACCCTTCGTAAGTTGAGAAACACAATGTTCAATGAACAACCATCATAAACCGCAGACACCGACCAACCACTCATCATGAACGAAATCTATTCACAGCACTCTACCACAAATAACAAAGAAATTTTATTGCAATACGGCTCCACCATATCCTCGCCGCCTCTGTGAAAATTGATCAACACATGAAATCAATGAAAAGGCGAACAACTAGGAAAACAACAACTAAAATCTATGATTTGATCTTCTGTTTTTTTGTGTCTTTTCATATCGAAAAACATTTACACACACACATACAAGCACAAAAAGTAAATACCTTTGCATATAACAAATATATAATAATTATGTAATGAATATAAATAAAATAATATGAAAACAAAAACAACCCTGATCTTGTAAATTGTTTCTTCGTAACCAACACATATATACCCAACGGCCAATATAGCCAAAGCTAAAAGCATATAACAAGGTATATACATCGCAAAACCACATTTTCAGTGGATATTGGAATGTATACCCCACTATACACCTCCAATACTAATCTCCCTGTAAAATATATAATGTACGAGTAAATATATATGTATACCAAACAAAACGTAGAATTCAAAATTACCGGCAAAAAAAAACGAAAATTAATCGTAGCAAAACAACATCAAAAATTGTTAAGCGAATGTAACAAAAACAGAACAACGGCATTAAAAATCCCTTTCTCGCGCAAACTATACTCGATTGACCCACTAGATGAGAATACTAGTACTCTACACCTTTATGAGTTATAAAATACAGTTAAAAGGTTTACATATATACTTAAAATTTATTTGGAAAAAGTATATATAATAATTAAAATATGTATTAAAACAATGAATAAATGGACAACACTTATCTTATGCATCCTTTGGAAACAAAAAACTCATACATATTGAAGGTTTACATATATCGCGTGTGATGCATTCAAGCAACGGTATTAAAATATGTAATATAAGTGCAAATTGTTACGTACATATTCTACACCAATGCAAACACCACACACACAAATTTATATAAACATACAATATGTACAACTTTACTCATCAATTTACAAAAAATATTATTATATTATTATTTATTTATTTATTTATTTATTTAATACATATAAAATTATTAGTTATTTATTAGTTAACTATAACAAATTTAAATTAAATAATTTATTTATTTCGAGGAGAGACAAAAACACGTCTTTCCTCGACGACGATCAATCGCCGACCATTAAGTTTCTAATGGTTTCAGGGGTTTACAAAATAAAGGCCTTTTCAAATTTCCCATTGAAATTGATAGAGCTCTTGATAAATAGGTAGAGCAAAATATAGGGTTTTCCAATAGGAATGATATGATTTTTAAGTGACATTTCAGCCATTTGTAATATGTCATGATCTGTCATTTTTTGTTTCATTGTATTCAGTTTATAATTTCATCATGTGGCCCTATTCTGGTAATTCCCCGGGAATAGGGAATAATTTATTTTTGTAGCAGCTATTCCCCAGACATTTTCCCCAATTCCCCATTTTACAAAAGTTAATTCTATGTGGGAATAAATTGTAAGAAAACAAATGCCTAAAAATAGTTTACTACGTTTACTTGGTTTTTATTAATATTTTAATCGAATTTTACTTAAAAAATAAATTTTGTTTATTAAAATAAAAATTGGATATTGATATTTCCAATTGATATTACTAATTTTTAGGATAAATAGCCATAATACACAAATTACGTAAATAAAATAAATTTCCGTTAAATTATATTCCCAGTTAGTTCTTTCCTAAAATAGGTATGGAATAATAAACATCAAAACTGCTATAATAGAGAATAATTTTTTCCCAAAATTAAAACTGCTACAAAATTTAAAATTTCCATTACCCGGGAATTACCAGAAGAGGGCCAGTGGTGAGATATACGCAAGAACAACGTTTACAAATTATTGAGTTTTATTATCAAAATATTCGTTCTCCAATTGTTTGGTTTCGTGCACTTTTGCCATTTTATAGTCGTAATAATCGTCCAACTGTGCCCGCTATTCGTCGAATCGTTGAAAATTTTGAGGGTACATTTTCTTTACATAATGTTCAAGTGCCAATAAGACAAAGAAACACTCGAAGTACGAAGTGGAACTGAAGAATTGGGACTGTCTCAAACCATAACCTGGCGGATTTTGAGAAAGGATTTGGGTTTGCATCCGTATAAAATTATTCTCACTCAAGAACTGAGGCCATTGGACCACCGTAAACGTCGTAAATTTGCTGATTTTGCCTTGGAACAACTTGAAAACGAAAACGTTCTTTTTAAGAAAATCCATCTTCTCCGATTAGGCTCACTTTCATCTGAGTGGTGCGGTAAATAAACAAAACTGTCGATTCTGGTGCGAAGAAAATTAACAAATTATTCATGAAAAACCATTACATTCACCTAAATTGACAGTTTGGTGTGGTTTTTGATCTGATGGAATCATCGGTCCATATTTTTTTTTTAAATGAAGCTGGTAACACCGTAGTTGATCTTGACAACATTTGCCCTGAATTATTGCGAGAAAAGTTTGGAGATTCGATTATTTCAAGAAATTGTGATATTTAATGGCCTACAAGAAGTTGTGATTTAACACCATTAGACTATTTCTTGTGGGGTTATTTGAAGTCATTGGTTTGGTTTTTTTTTTGGTTTCAGTGGTTGACACTTAGGCCATTTTTGGCCCATTGTGATACCACGCATTCATGCTAACATCATTAACCCATTCACCTATTCACCTACTCACACAACTACAGTATACCACATGCACATTGCAAGCTCCATGTCAACCTGTACATTGACATGGACGGTGGGTCGGCGTTGAATTCTGCACTCCATCAGAGGGTCTTAGTTGTGTTTATTAACATCACCGATTGTAATCGATGATGAAAATTTGATTTGCATCTAGCCTCTGATGGGATTCGAACCCAGTCCCTCCCGGTCAAAGTGCCGAAGCTTTAACCACTGCACCACTTGTCCGGAAGTCATTGGTCTTTAGCAATAATCCAAACTCTCTTCAAGCTTTACAAGTCAATATTGAACGTGCTATTCATGACATACGACTTGATTTAGTGGAAAAAGTGCTCGAAAATTGGGTTCATCGAATTCGTTCCTGCAGAAGAAGTCGTGGTGGCCATTTGAATGGCGTTTTATTCAGAACTTAAATGTATCGATTGTACTTCAATTTCTTTAACAATTAGTGTGTTTTTTTTTAAGAAATCATATCACTCTTATTGGAAAACCCTATATTTGTATGTCGATTTTAAACTTAAAAGTTCAATGAAAAATATTAGTATGGAGTTAATAAATTATTACATATATCGGGCAATAATAAAAAAAACACGGCTAGCATCACAGACATATCAAAAATAAATTTAACAAAGTGATTTAATCCACCGCATTTTAACGGTAATCGCTCTCCATCTTCCATGACGAATCAACCCAATCATTATTAAGATTGAGTGATCATGGTAACAATCCACCTTATAAATTTTTTAATCCAAATAAAAACATTTAATACTAGTTATCACGATCATAGACACGCAATGCGGATAGAACGGACAAAATATACAAATTACGGTTTTTCGTTGAGATTTTTGCCCGCATTTTCGGCACATTATAATTTCTGTGAGATCATGATTATGCAGCTGATCTAAAAAACGAAAGTATATACAATTTATTAAGTGGAACAATTACGAGCACAAAATACACTCGTACATAATGTAAATGATTATATGACGGGTAAGTCCAGCAACAACCACCAAAAACAAAAGAAAATAGAAAGAACATTCCAATTCGGTGGAATTTTGTAATACACCGTTAAATATATAACACATACCGGTTGCATAAGTTTTCGATCGGATATATCGTTTTGGAAGGTTCTAGATCAAACTTTTTAAAAATGAAAAGTACTTGTTGTCGATTATACAATGGTTACGGCAACACCCAAAATGTAATCTGCATATCAGATGATTATGATAGAAAGGTGAATCTTATGTCATAATACCTTGACCAGGAATGCGGAAATAAAACAATTCGGGGTTATAAGTTCATTGGTAATTATTTTATTATAATTAGTGTAAGAAATAGTTAACAACATTTAAATTAAAAAATTAATTAACAACTAATCATCAAACTCAATTCCAACCATGTGACTTAACTTTGTGGAATACGGTTTTAAATATGGGTACACGATATGGAATTGGACGATGAACAGGAACTTTGATGTACTTCTCAACTTTGTACGGGACGTGTTTTTCTACTTTGTACGGTACACGTTTTATGACTGGATAAGGAACAACCTTCTCGACGGGTATCGTAATTTCGCGGACGACTGGAACTGCTACGGGCTGCGAGACAGGTACTTGAATTGGATACGGTTGTGCTACTGGCACCAACACTGGATGTGGTATTTTTACATCAACCGGTTTTAGAACTGGTACAAATATTTGTTTGTGCACTGGAACCGCGACGGGACGAGTTACTTCAATGTGTTGACCAACTGGAAACGTTTGGCCTTGAGTATGATATGATTCACCTCCGCCATAGCCGGATCCGCCATAACTCGAGCCACCTTCGTACGGTTCACCGTATGCACTACCACCGATACTACCAAATAAATCACCACCACCGTGACCTTCATAACCTCCTCCGTAGCCCGAATCAAATCCACTTGCCACCGCTAATCCAATACATCCAATGAGGCATGCTATTTTCTATAAATTGTAACAATTTAGTTAAATGTTGTATGACGTAATCCAAAATTTTGTTAAACTTACTAAGGCGTTCATTTCCAAATGATTTAAATTTTTTGAAACTGTATCTCGATATTAAGATACGTTTGCGTCTGGAGACTGGTAATTTGTGATGATATTCGATCGAGTACCCAACTATTTTATATAAAAATTTGTCTTGCAGACCAAAATTGTATAAAAAACTAAAACATTTTTAACGAAAGTGTTTTGGGGAAAGGTAATAAAATTTATACAACTTTTTGCGTCTGGTGTGTGGCTTTCTTAAAGAAAATGTAAGTGAAGTAATGTAAGAAAGAGAATTACAATGATGGACTTTTCGTCGTTGTCGTCTTTGTATATACATACAAAAATACTTTTTTTACTATTTTTGGTTTGGACTTACTCATTTGGATCAGTTACTTTGTGTGCTAGACGAACCGTAGACAATTATCTTTATCTATGCGCGGCAATCTATACAGATGAAGGTAAGATTAATTGAAAACACTTAATCGTGTAGATTGTTATGCGCGGAATTCATGGGCGCTTAAATTGATTGCTGGGTTAATTGACAAATCGAAATGCTGATGCGGTTATGTAAATTGAAATACTTGTTGAACAGATTTGTGTCATAATACAAAGTGATTTTTATGATTTAATTTGTTTCGGTAGTAATTTTTTAGAGTTTTCTAGACCATTTCCGGATTTACTGCTGATTATATTTTTACGATGGCGCCTAAGGGTGAATTGCACAATTATGCTATAGAAAGGAAAATGTATAATATAATTGCTTAATGCTAAGGAAGTTGGTGAGATGTGAGTTGCTTAGTCCAAAATATAAAAGATTGTTTTATTGGTATAAACATTTTTGCATTAAACAATAAAAGGGGGTTCTCAAAACTGAAACACCGTGTACGCGCAAAATCCCCATTCAACTGCATATACATGACTGTTAATGTAACAACTCTGTTTGCATATTTCGATTGTTGGTGGAAGGGAAGCAGGTATTTGTCGGCACGTTGTCAACACCGAGCTATCACCAAGGTTTGCACGAGATTTTGTTTTAAATATTGAAGCTATAGTATTTGAGAACCGCAATCATCAACTGCCTGAGATGGACGTTGATACAACTAGATTGACTCATCTTCACAAAATACAATTAGCTGATCCACTATTTAATATATCGCAGGCAAACGATACTAGGCGCAGACTACTATGCATCAGCAGCCGACAGCAACATAATCAAAGGAGTATCAAAAAATCATGTGGCACGGGAAACTGAGTTAGGGTGGATCGTAGTCGGTAATATGGGAGGCATATATTGTCAGCAAAAAAAACACTATGTTATGTAACTACGACCAAAGGGATTGAGGATCAACTAAGGTTGCTTGTCGAAAGCAACACCATCTTTCTTCGTCGCACCGAAGAAGAAGCCAAGGTAATTTTTCGGGTGAAACGGAAAATATAAGGTGAGAATCCCGTTTAAGGATGATCACGTCAAACTAGAGGAATCCAGAAGGACGGCCACCGCCAGGTTGCTGCACCTCGAAAGAAAGTTCATGAAGGATGCCTCGTTCAAAAACTCTACCATGAATACTGTGAGTGATATTTTGGCCCGCACCACATAGAATTATAGTTTCGGGGTTCGTTTTGCCTGGTCCAAGACAACAACAGGAGTTAACATGACATCATAATGACCGGCCCAAAATTACAGGTGAATTTAGCTGACATCATACACCGATGGCGCAAAATTAAGTACGTCATGCCTGATGATAAGTAATCCTGCAAAACCAAGGTACCACAGCTGCTCTACTTTTCTGATATGAACGATTTTTACGTGGACGACCTGCTAATCGTGGGTGACCTAAATAAAAACACAAATTGGAAAGCGTTATTCCGAAAAATTTCGGCCGGGAGAAAATGCCAACGTCGGCAGAAATATTCTCGAAGCTCTCTCGATGCCTTATTTCAGGTGGAGATGGATGATGAATCAAAAAATTTATGACGATCAATATTCAATACTCATTGTGTCCTATTTCGAGTAAACCCAGTGTAGGTGCGAAGATAGAACCGGGCATTTTTCAAAAATTAATGACACAACACAATGATGAGCGGAGCTAAAGGTACTTTTCTTCCATTGAGAATTTTATTGTTGGAGAATGTGATGAGTAAGACCATCAAGATAATCTTTTCGAGGCATTGAAGCACATCCAAGAGTGTACGGTTTTCGGCTTAAGTTCGAAATTTGTTCATGTTGCCAAAATCATTTGGACTTTCTGGGCCACATCGCACGCAAATGGCTTAAGTCAAAATTCCCAGAACACCGAGACGCTGAGGCTAATTCCCGCACCGAGAGATGTCCAACAATTGCAGGCATTCTTAGGAGCAGTTACATATGGTATACGACAAATTCGCAAAACACCTGAAAGACCTTCGTGAGCCATTGGACGAACTGTTGTGCAACGACATGGATGGATCATCGAGCTAATGCATTGGACAGTATGGGTTTGGCTCGTTTTAACGAATTTGAAAATCCCGAAATCAAAATTCCGATTTTCAAAATCCCGACTTTCAAAATCCCGACTTTCAAAATCCCGACCTTCAAAATCCCGAATTTCAAAATCCCGAGTTTCAAAATCCCGAGTTTCAAAATTCCGATTTTCAAAATCCCGAGTTTCAAAATTCCGATTTTCAAAATCGCGATTTTGAAAAGCCCGATTTTCAAAAGCCCGACTTGTTAATTTTTTTATGAATTCGGGCGCACGTGGGCCGGTATTTTGAAGTTGTAGAGACTAACAGGCTTCGATAACTCTCACCGGCATGCGGGAGGTCGCTGCTTCCCCCCCCCCCCCCCCGCTTAGCCCTCCGAGGGGCTTTAGATTTGAACTTCGGGGGACGTAGGAGCCGGGATCAGCAAACATGTCGCACTGCGTGCCGCACGTAGGAGCGGATTATATAGAAGCCATTAATGACACCTACTCTAGTAGGTAGTTATGAAAAATATTTAATATTAAATTTTGATTTTTTAGCTATAAAAAAATAAAATTTAATATTTTTAAAAAAAAATCCCCACTTTTGCCGAGATTTTTAAAGTTTCAGCAAAATCGGGATTTTGAAAGTCGGTATTTTGAAAATCGAGATCTTGAAAGTAGGGATTTTGAAAGTCGGGATTATTTAGAATTCGGGTTTTTTTTTTGTCAGGATTTTGATAATTCGGGATTTTCTTATTCGGGATTTTGAGCCGATCTCAGGTTGAGCTCGTTTTCCCGAATTTCAAAATCCCAAAATCGAAATCCCGAAATTAAAATCCCGACTTTCAAAATCCCAACTTTGCAAATCCCGACAAAATTACCACTTTCAAAATCCCGACTTTCAAAATCACGCCTTTCAAAATCCCGATTTTCAAAATCCCGATTTTCGAAAGCCCGATTTTTAAATTTTTTTTATGAATTCGGGCGCCTGGGGGCCGGAATTTTGAAATGCAATAATTGTAGAAGCTAACGGCTTCGATAACGGCTCACCGTTGCAATAATTGTAGATAACTCGAAGCTGTTAGCCTCTTAATTAGCCCTCCGAGCGGATTATATAGAATCTATTAATAACACCTACACTCTAGTAGGTAGTTATAAAAAATATTAATTATTAAATTTTGATTTTTTAGCTATAAAAAAACAAAATTTAATAAATATTTTTAAAAAACGGGATTTTTAAGGTTTCAGCAAAGTCGGGATTTTGAAAATCTGGATTTTGAAAATCGGGATTTTGAAAGTCGGGATTTTGAGAGTCAGGATTTTAAAATTCGAGATTTTTTTTTGGGATTTTGATAATTCAGGATTTTGTGATTCGGGATTTTGAGCCGATTACAAATTTACACTGTCAAATCCTGTTCGTATCACTCGATATAGTATATCGGTATAAATTTGACGGTTTACGACACCAATTCTCGTAATTGTATATCGGAAATAATCTCTGAATAATATTAACCCTAATATTTACTGAACAAACCACTAATGGAATATTCGGAAAATACCAGAAATCCCACAATTGATATCCCGCTATTATTCACTAGAACATAACAACAAATAGTTTCCACATTTATTTACTCAACCATTTTTCACCATTTAAAATTAATTTTATTTACACCACTAATTTCACGTTAACACCATTTATAATTTTCCCATCATTCATTTTCGCTTTAAAATTATCGCGTAACCCGTCTTAATTAAGTCTCGTCAATGAATAACTTAAAGACACTGTATTCATCGTACTTATATACCACGCTGAACCTTCCAGGTTGTCCGCGAACATTCGTCGGTTCCATTCCAGACTAAACTGCTATAATCTGCTATAAAATTCCACTGTTTTAAAACTACTTCTAATGCCTAACTCTAGATGCCACTAATTTCGCAAATGTTAATAAAAATTCTTAACCATTGATTAACCAATCTGAAATGAGTATGTCGTGCCCAAGTGACCAATCTACAAGCAATTTATGCCAACCCCACCAATAGACGACCATAGATAAAAACCTCCTCATTGTGAACAATAATCAGCGATCGGATCTATTACGACAAAAACCAGACTGATGGTCATCATTCATATCTTTGATGAGAGGTGTGAATCTGGAATGTAGAGAGAGTGTCAAACAATTTTTATAAACTATTAATACAGGGTGTCCCAAAATTAATCACCCCATTTGCTTTTGATATATTTTGATTTTCTTTCAGATTATTGTTAACTACCTTAAAAAGTTTTAAAATGAATCGATTCACTCCTCAGCAATGTGCCGTTGATATAGACGATATAGTGATACATGCTAGCACTCCAGAGGAAGGAATAGAACGGCTATAGGAGGTTCGGATTGAATATTTGGGGTATGAGGTTGGAAAAGACACTATTAAGCCATCTACGAGAAAATGGTAGGTGATAAAAAAATTTCCAAAGCTGAGGAATATTAAAAATTTGCAAAACTTCCTGGGAACGAACTACTTCTAAAAGTTTGTGGAGGGCTACATAATTATCGCTAAACCGTTAACGGACATGCTGAGAAAGGGAAACGATTTCAGATTCTCTGACAAGGAGGAATACGCACTCATTCAATTAAAAAATAACCTGATCGATGACCCTGTTTTGAAAATTTATGCGATGGCAGTCGATACCGAACTTCATACGGACGCTTGCAAAGTCGGAATCGGTGCAATTTTGCTATAAAAACCAAATGAAGACAATAACTGTCACCCATTCTTCTATTATAGTAAAAAAAAAACACGAAAGCAGAGAAAAATCATTCAAGTTACGAGTTGGAGGTGTTGGCGATCATCAAGGCACTGAAGAAATTTCGAGTTTATTTACTAGGATGAACCTGTACCATTGCAACTGATTGTGTGGCTTTTAAGGCCACTATGGAAAAGCGAGAGTTGACGTCGAGAATTGCAGAGTGAGCTTCGAGAATTTGATTTCAAATTAGAACATCGCCCAGGAAGCCGAATGCGCCATGTCGATGCATTAAGTCGAAACTCAGTATTATTGACAATCCAAAGCAACTTAATTACTAGAATAAGAGCGGCGGAACGAGAAGAAGATTCTTTGAAACCCAAATTCGAGCTACTAAAGTCAGGTGAGTTTGATGATTGCCTACTTAAAAATGGTCTTTTATTCAAGATGGTCCAAGGAAGCTTGTCGTTAGTCGTACTGCGGGCTATGGAAAGGGAAGTAATAGTAGCGTACCACGAACAAGAACACTTCGCTGTGAGAAAGAGCGCCGAATTGATGCAACGCGAATACTTCATTCCTAATTTGTCATCAAAAGTTCAGAAGGCAATAAAAAATTGCATCAATTGCATAGTGGCAGAGAGAAAGGCCGGTAAAAGAGATGGTTTACTAATTCCTTTACCAAAATGCGACATCCCTCTAATCACGTACCATATTGATCATTTGAGAAATATGTCTACTACTAAAAAAACAATACAAGTACGTCATGTGTGTGATTGATGGATTTTCCAAATTCACTTGGCCCTACCTATAAGAGGCGGCGAAAGCAGGCATCTCTTTACAAGGTAGGAGATATTGTTGGAATTAAAAGAACACAATTTGGAAATGGTTCTAAAATCTAGCCGAAGTATTTGGATTCATATGAGGTTGTGAAAGCGAAGGAGAAAGACCGCTACGATGTACGAAAAGTTGGATGTTCAGAGGGTAGGACTAACGTCTACTACAGCGGAAGTAATAAAACTTTACTACGGTGGTATATCGGATGATGATAACGATCACGAAGAAGATAATTTAGACTCATTGGAAAATATATTAGAAAATATTGAGCGTATTGGGGAAAGTGTGGAAGAACATCATTATAGTTGTGGATTCCAATAACACAACTACGAACATGATAATGCATTCCGATTGACACCTGTGGCCCTATTCTGGTTTTCCCCGGGAATAGGGAATTGGGAATTAGTGACGTATTTCTAGAAGTTGGGAATTATTTATTCCCCAAAGTGTGTTCTGGCGCTTGGGAATTTTTTTTATTGGGAAAAAATAATTCCATTTTATAGCAGTTTTGACGTTAATTTTTCCCAATTATTTTTTTAGGGAATTGTAATTCGTACTTTTTCGAATTTTTAAACATTATTTATTGCAATAAATGTTTATTTAAAAGTAAATTAAACTTGTATTAAGGTCGCAACATGTGTTTTAGTTTATAAAAAACAAAATAAAAATTTTTTCCCCAAAAAATTATTCCCAGTCTACCAGAATATACATTTGGGAACGGGGAATAAATATTTGGAAATTATTGCAATTTGTAATTACAGCAAAATATTTTCCCAATTCCCTATTCCCTGGGAAAGCCAGAATAGGGCCACTGTTTCCGTACAAGATGCAGCTAGTTCATCTCTTAATGCCGCTATACGATGGGTGATTAATTTTAAATCGTAGTTTTCCACGGGATCAGGATTCACTGTGCATACTCCATTTCAGCCAAATTTGGCAATACAAAACCCTTAATTTAACCTTATTTTCACAAGTTAAATTATTGAAGTATACATTTTATAGGTGATTTCTGTGAATCACACCTTTAATTGACTGATTTTACTTTAACACACTGATGTTCAAGTTGCTTGATTGTGTCTATTCTCAGCCAGAGTTTCCCGTCGAAAACCCATATTACAACCTTAATTTCAAAAGACAATTTTTGGAAAAAATTTTATTGGTGGTTTCTGGAAATCGCTCCTTTTATTAATGAAATCACTTAAACTCTATGTCTGAACATTCTGATCAAGTTTCATGATTGTGTGATTGATCTACTCCCCATCAGCCAGAGCTAGCCATAAGACCTTTGTTTCAACCTTAATTTCAAATGATCGTTTTTGAAAATCACCAATCTTTCAAAATTTATCTTTTAGAATTAGGGTTGAAATAAGGATTTTCTACCGGTAACTCTATCTGATGGGGTGTAGACACAATCATGAATCTTGATCAGTATTGAGATTTACAAAAATCATCCATAAAATGTATTTCAAAAATTTGACTTGCGAAAATATAAATAAATTCCAATTGCCAAATTTGGCTGAAATGGAGTATGTATAGTGAATCATGGACTTCTCAGGTTTTACAACAATTTAACTATAAAATTACGATTTTTCTAACTTAGTTAATCTATACTTCAACAGACGCGGTACATAAATGGTGAGATATGACCATTCTAGGACCAATTCTGTACAATTCAACTAACGTTTAAACGAATCTATAGGATTTCTGGTGTAATAATCACGTCAGAAATCCCACATTATCTGGCGTGATCCTCACCACACCAACTCATTGCACCGTTGATTAACTTAGGTTGTGCGTATTTTTTAATTTGTAGACACATGAAAACGAAAATTGATTATGCAAATTTTTGGCCATTTGAAGAGATTGCAATAACGCCTTTAATAACAATTTGTAAAAGTCTAATATTATTAGAGTTTATAAATAATCGCTAACAAAAATTCACTTTCGCTACCTTCCTTTTACAGCATAAATGTACAAAATATTTTCTACTTACAATGTCGTTAAGGGATTAATGTTGGTGCAGTATAATGAATTAGTTCATCTAATTGACGACGTATTTAGTGTGATAATATATGAGTAGTGCAGTCCTATCTAATTATAATGTCATTTATGGCGTTGAGTTAAGCTTTCATAGTACAACACAATGGTACATTAATACAATAAATATTAAATCATATTTAATATTAGAGAAATGATTTAGATCACGATCGCACGATACAATGAGATAGAAATACGTAATGTGAATATCTGATACATAATATGCTGACAATTCGTCTAAATGTAGATCGATCATTAATTACAGTGAATGTACTTATATTTGATTAGAGTTTGGAATTTGGATTGGCCCAAAGTGAATGTATTTATGTATCAAGTTGATTTAAACCCGTGAAATTACTGTAAAATTATAATTAATTGTAGTAGTATGGTGATCTTGAAAATTATAAATTAATTAAGAACTTGTGTAGATACTATATAGAATAAATTTTATAATTAAATTAGTTGGGGGCTCGAATTTTAAGATTCCATACCTCCTAGTGTCGAATAGTTGGAATAAAATCAGCTTACGCCAAACTTTTCGTGCTGATGTATTTAGTATGATGCGAACAACAGCATAAAGGCTTCTTGCTGGTTTCGTGCTATATTTTCTCCGTCGAGCGGGGGTCCATTCGTACTTGACCTCTTCTCGCAACAAGTCACCCAAACACTCTTCAAATTTATTTTTGGCCGAAACTATATTTCGCAAGCTTCAGGATGAATCCTTAAAGCAGTTTTTGGTAGAGGACAAAGAATAGCTTCAGTCAGTGATTCTGCTCGTCGTCTCTAGTTGCTGAATGAAGTGAATTATGCGAACTTCACCTAAATGAAAGCCGGCGTCTGTAACGGTGCTAATAAGGTTCAAGTGCAGAGTTGAGACCTGCCGAATAATCAGCAGTTATGCAAGTTCCTTCGATTTCTTGGTTTTAATTTAAGCGATACCTTCAATCAGTTACACACGTCCAGAATGTTTTAGTCCAATCGCTGCCAGTGCCAACACACTTAGAGTGGAATTTGCAACGTAGACTTTGTCTATTGGTCTCGCAATCCACGCAATTCACACAAAATTGTGGTAAAAACTAAAAATAAAAGTTTTCTTTTTAATAAATTATAATCAAATTAAAAATGAATTTCCACCAAGAAATTATGTCGAAAGCAGCCAAAAGTTGCGTTTATCGCCTGTGCCTTACATTTCTTAAAAGGTAACTCTGATCGCCATCCTGGAGTATGTTGCTTGTTTTGATTCAATTTAGGCTTCTTGCGGATTTCCTGTTCTGTTGATTTGACCACATCAGGATGAATTACCATGCTTTTACCAGCTTCTCCAACGTGAAGGAGTGCTGGGATTTGTTGAGGCCCACGAAATCTGATCATTGATGCATGCGTCAATTGGTGAAGATGGCACCATCATGCCTGTGTTGTTCTAGGCGACGAGGGCTGTAATCATGATGGAAGATGTTGAATCGAGTAGATAACGCCATAAAGTTTAATTCCGAAGCCTGCTTGCTAAAGGTTCCATATTAGATAATTTGTGTAGCCTTTGCATTGTACACTTCCCGTCTTCCAAAATGTAGATTGACGGTGAGGTATTTGGTATTCTATCAGTATAGGTCCGCAAATGCCATTTGAATTTAGCGTTGATATTAATGCTAGCTGTTTGTCTGCGATATTCGTGGTGCTGGTGGTGGGGCGACTATTCGTTTATTTGACAGGCAATGCTTCTTGTGCCATTTTCTCAATAGCCTGAGATCGGTTTACGTGTTACTTGGTGGCATCAGCACGGTCGTCTGCTGCTCTTATGCATCATCACTATAAATCCAAAGAGTACTCTGGTTTCATACGGCACTGTACCACTAATTTTTTAACTGATTATTGTCTGGTTGCAGCGTAATATCTTGTTCTATTATGGACCAACCGATATCCCTTACTAAACACCCGCTTTGTTTCATATCATCAATTGTACGAATACGAGGTGTACATCGTATATACCGCGTCTACGGTTAAACCATATCGAGATTCCCAGGAATTTTTGAATATCCTTTAATTTCTTGAAACCCGCTGTCGCCTCCTGGAGTGGACATTCTTGGGCTGCTTTTCACACAAATAGCGGGACAGAAAAAGGATCTTTTCGTTCTCGTTTAACAGCTTCTTCAAGAGCGATTATCGCATGTCGACGAATTCCTTTTATGTTAACATTCTACAATGAGTTCGTTTGTAGACAGTGGTTCCAGACCCATTATTACTTAAATCAAAATTTCCTATACTAAACAGAGCTAATCTAAACTAAAAACAAAAATACTTGAAAATCAAAAAAAAAATAAAAACAACCACGGCTTCTTCACATTCTTCATTAGATAACCGTTAGATTCTCCATGAGCGATCCTCAATGTCATGCTAAATTAGTAAACAGGATTCATTCACAATTGGCGTAAGACTGCCTAACCATTTAGAGGAGCTCAACTATGAGAGTGACAAGCATAGCGTCATATAAGCCACTTGAAACAGTGGTGCTAATATATTCCAGAATATTTTTGTCAATTTATAGCAAGTATTTGGGCTAATTTTACGCACCATTTTCGCCTAGCTTTCGTTCCCCACATCTTGGAACATCAATAATCCAATCATAAATTTTTTTATTGAAAGTGTTTGCATCAAAGCACACACTGTTTTATTAGCGCTTCTTATTAAATATAAAACAAATCCACTTTTCGGCCAGTTGAATATTAAAGGTTTATTTTATATTTTACGACTACTTTTATAAAACTTTATCTACTTTTTTGAACAATTGCGTATTGTTAAAAAATAGCACAGTTCAAATAAACTGAGTATCGAGCCACCCATAAATAAACCCAACAGTCCACCAAAATCCGACAGCATTGTTTCAAACGAATACATTCGCACCCGTTTTTCCAATAAAACTCGGTTCATCGAATATGATTTCAAAAGTGGTTTGAATATTAAGATCCATGTCGGTCAGTTCGTCTTGAAACTCAAGGAAAAAATCAACATTCGATTTCATAATTTTATATTCGTAAAGAATTGCATTGCATTCAGGCAAACAGTTACAATTAAAACCGGAATGCGATATTTCTAAAGACATATTGAACTCCCTGTAATACTCCTGGTAAAGTTCAACAAATTGTGGTAAATCTCACCCAAAATTCTTGTATGGCAAAATACTCGCGGCATTGAAAATGGCACTCCGTCCAACATTTTTGCAGAGTAATTTCCATAACACTTAAGTCGACAATTTTCCTCAGTGTAAAACGTAAAAAATTTCAATTTGCGTTCATCAAGACATCGAAATCTGTTGCAGAACATTTTGTAATGCTAATTTATTCACACGTCGAGTAGATGTGGGTGGCCTACCGACAATTTTAAACTCTTAGTTTCCAACGTTAATTCCATATAATTACGCGACAAATAGTGTTAGCAGATTACTGGTAGCCTACATTAGTCAATTTTGGCAGCAGCAACCCAAATCTTATACCTTAACCTCCTAATGATCACGCATCTTCAGTGAAATTTAATTCATAGCGGGCACACCACAACTCTAAAGTTACCTTTACTTCCGCATCATAGCGGGGCTTTTAGAAACAAATTGCATGTAGAGAAGCTTCCTTGAATTCTAAGCTATGAAGAATGCATAGCAAAAAATTCATCGGAATCCAATAACCATTTATTTAAAAATGTAATTGGAGAGAAGATTTATTCAAAAGTGTTATTCCTCGTGGAAAATTCTAGAATCCGCTGGAATATTGTTTGAAACTCGTCATAAAACAGATTAAAAATTTTTAATAATTTTTTAGCACTAATTTCATTATCTTGTTGAAATTCTGTTTCATTTTAGCATCTCCATATATTCCTCGTGCCTCTTCAGCCCGATTCTGTTTTCCGATCCTCTCAATCGATGGTATCTCACAAATTAATCAGTCAAACCACAATAGTCTCGAGATGAGCGATCATCGAGACAATTAATCGATCATGATGAGATTATGTATGGTATTCTAAAATGAATTTCAGAAGAAGTTTTAGGATATGGCCACCTGTGGCACTATTCTGGCTTTCCCTGGGAATAGGGAATTGGGAAAAATATTTTCATGCGTTTTTGTCCAAATTGTATTTTTCTGGCCTACTGAGGGAATAACTTTGGTGTAAATATTTTCGAAACAAAGTTAAATGGGAAAATATTTTTTTATTTCCACGGTTAAACGAGGAAATATAAAATAAAACAAAATTCAGCCGGCAAATATTGAGGCGTACAAGGCCTTGATAAATCATTTTGATGAAGCGATAAAACACTACTATACTTATCAATTAAAGAGTCAAAATGGGTTGGTTGTGATGTTAAAAGGAGTTGAGAGTTTCATTGACCCAAACGAGATGCAAGCTGTTCTCGCTGAAAAAACTTCCGTGTAAAATCTATAACGAATATTATAAATTGGGGAAAGGTGCCACAGTAAATATTCCATCTGGAATTATTACTAGATAATAAAAAAAACAAAGGGAAGCATGAAATATATGATCTAAAATATATTCTACATAGAATAATTGCAGTCGAAGAACCAAGAAAAAGAACTGGACCGGTAAGCTTAGCTCAAGCCACTTGTTTGCCTCGATTTATTTAGGTTTTTATTGGGTTGACCCTGAAATTTATCTATAATATTTCTCTTATTTGAGTTTTGGAAGCCAAAACGGGAAGCTGTAAAATGAAAACATAGCTCACATCAGTCAAAAAACATAGCTCAAATGTCGAACGGGCCTAAAGCTTATTGCACTTTGAGCGATGTTTGTATAATATGTGGTGGTCTCAACGAAATGCGATAAAAACTAAACTAAACTCAACTAAACTCGCAGCGAACTATAGAGGTTGCCCAGTTTATATTGCATTGAAAAGAAAAATTAATCCTAGAGACAGCGAGCATTCAAAAGCTAAAGTTCAAAATGGAAACCAGAATATAAATGTAAACAGCAAGCGTGCATCATGGGGTTTCGTACGCAAGTGTACTTAAAGGTGCCTTTCCAAAAGTGGGGGTAAGTGAGGAAGGAAATATCGCATCAGCTTTAAGCAAGCTATCTAGTATGATGCAAAGCTTCATGGCGATGATGGAGAAAACTATCGATCTAATGATGCAGAATGTGAACACGCTGATGCAGATAGTTGTTAAAAATAGCGATATGGAATGCAAATTATCTAGCGCAGCATAGAGCAGAGGTTCAAGCATTTCTCATTGAGCACAATATTGACATAATGTTAATATCTGAAACACGCTTCATCAACAAGAACTACTTCAAAATTAATGGGTCCTATATTTATGGCAAAGCACACGGTGGCACTGCTGTATTTATTAAGAGAAGACTAAAACATTCTGGACTTATGAAATATGAGAAAGATCATGTCCAATCAACGAGCATCTGTCTGCAGGAATGGTCTGGAAATTGTGGGATGCATGCTATAAAAAATTTCAGTTTATTGATTATTTTGGTCAGCTGGGTAATAAATTTCTCGCGGGGGGTGATTACAACGCCTAAAGGCAAATAACTATAGAGGAACAGTCCCTGGATTTTTTATCTACCGGTCATCCTACTTACAGGCTCACGGATAAAAAGAAAGTACCTGATCTAATTGATTTCTGCGTCACAAAAGGCATTGCGCGTACGTATGTTAAGGCCACCGATTGCTATGATCTGCCGTCTGATCATTTACCGATAATAGTAACAATGAATATACTGTTGTCTTAAAATCATAAACACCGAAACGTCTGACAAACAAACGAACGGATTGTAATCAATATAGGAGACTAGTCGAACAAAATTGTCATCTTGATATCCTCTTAGAAACGCCAGCAGACGGCATAAATGGTGAGAAGGCTTCACCAATCCTCAACAATTCTGAAAAGTGGAAAATTCGATGACAGTGGCAACAAACAAAATCACCATTGTTGAAATGTTAATTAAATCGAGCTATCAAAACCCTGAAATTTGCACTGCAGGAAGAAGAAAACCAACATGTCCAGAATTATTTAAGTGAACTCTCGGCAACAGAGAAGACTGAGTATTTTTTGTGGAATGCAACAAAAAACCTAAAAAGGCCTACAAAGTCGAATCCACCGATTAGACTACAAACTGGATATTGGACGAGAAGCGATGAAGAAAAAGAAATGCATTCGCTGCACATCTATTGACGGTGTTTTCACCACACGAATGAACTAATAATATTGTGCCGCCTCACCAGATGGATGACGACTCGCATCCTTTAAACCTATAGATTTTGTAAGGAACAAAGTTAAGAACTCAATCAAAACTTGCACAGCCCGATAAAGGCGCCAGAATTTGACCTTATTACTGAGGCAAATGCAATAAACAAATAACCTAGATTTTTAATGCGATCATGCGAACTAGTTATATTCCTCAAACGTGAAAGATATCTTTGATCACAATGATACATAAGCCTGCGAAAAACGAAAGTTAAATCTCGTCCTATCGTCCAATAAGCATGCTTCTCACAATCTCAAAGCTGTTTGAAAAAATGTTAATAACAAAACTGAAGCCAGTATTAGAAGGAAGGCAAATCCTTCCAGACCATCAATTTGGGTTCCGAAACCAATATGGTGCCATAGAGCAGTCAGACAGACCTTTGAGGCAAATCAATGCTGTTCCGCTGTCTTCATGGATATACCGCTAGCATTTGACAAAGTTTGGCACGATGGACACATAAGAATATTCACTCAGTTCTGGAAAACTATCTCATCCAAAGGCAACACATAGCCCCACAAAATGGTGTGACAACTTCCCTAAATGATATAAGCGCAGAAGTTCCACAAGGAAGCGTTCTGAGACCTATTTTATATTTGTTGTACACGGCAGACTTACCTGTTGCGGAGAATTTAATAATATCAACATTTGCTGATGATATAGCCATCCTGGTATCACTTGAAAACCCGCAAACAGCCTCAAGAGAATTGCAAAGTCATCTGAGCAAAACTGAGTATTGGCTCAAGATCTGGCGAATAAAAGTAAACGAACAAAAATCAACTCATGTCACATTCACGTTGAACAAACGCTCCTGCTCACCAGTACAATTAAACGGTGTATATATTCCTCAACAAACCAAGGTCAAATACCTAGGCTTACACCTAACGTAGAAAAAACATATTGAAGCAAAGCGCAACCAAATAAAAATAACATTTTCCAATTTGTATTGGATGATAGGAAGAAAATCCAAGTTATCATTAGACAATAAGTCTTACTATACGAAGCGTTAATCAAGCCAACATGGACATATGGTATTCAGTTATGGGAATCCACCAGTGCATTAAATAGAAAACTCCTGCAACGAACTCAAGCGAAAATATTCCGATGTATTGCTAAATGGTATATCCGAAATATTAACATACACGATGACCTTGGTAAAAAACCGTTAAAGAAACAATCAAAGAATTCAGTTCGAAATACTACTCAAAACTTCAGGGAATTGGCCCGGGATATACAAAAACACTCAGGATTTAAACGACTGAAAAGAGCAGATCCACTCGGACTAATGAACCATGATTCCTCGTTAAACGTTGAATATTAAGTACACGGTGGGCCAAAAGTCACCATAGGGTTTAAAAATTTAATAAGTTTTCGTTTATATATTTTTTTTTGTTCAGATTATAAAATATACAAAATGGAATTTTTATACACTAAGAATGGAAAATAATGTCACTTAAATGGCCCCCGTTTTCAGCTTCGCAATGATGGTCTCGTTTTAAAGCATTTCTGAGCAACATATACTCGCTCCTTCAAATAACCCCAAAGAAAATAGTCGGGTGCTGACAAATCTGGCGAACGCGCTGGCCAATTAATTTGCGAAATTCTGGGAATTATTCGCTCTCCATAAGTTTGCCTTAAAAGTGTCATTGTGTCTCAGTGATTCCATCCTACTGAAACCTCATCTCAGGTCGGTTTTCAAGAGCAGGACGTAAAAAATGTTCTATCATAACCCGATACCGCTCTCCATTTACGGTTACAGCACTTTGATATTTTCAGATGTAATGCCACACCATACTGTACACCTAATGGAGTGAAATTGGAGTTGATGATTGGCTCTTGGATTTTCTGAACCCCAGAACCTGCAGTTCTACTTATTAACAAAGCCATTCAAATGAAATTGAGGTTCATCACTCATAATCAGATTTTTAATAAAGTTACCTCCATTTCTGGCCAACTGTTGAAATTTAACTGCAAGATTTAGACGTTGCCGATAATCTCCAGATTTTAATTCATTTTTGAATCATTTTTTAAAATGCGCCGTAGTGACGTACGAGACATTCCTAGCTGAGCAGAACGCATTCTGGTAGATATTTACGTTGTTTCGTTTACACTTTGCTGTACACGTTCAATATTTTCCGCAGTCGAATTAAAGGTGGTCTACCGGTTCGCGACAAATCTCTTACGGTGCCATGTTGGTGGTGACGATCAACCAAGCAACGAATCATTGCTTCAGAGAGCGAAATTCTGACATTAAAATGGCGACGATATGCTCTTTGCGTTAAAATAATTTATCGCTAATTTCAATAATAAAATTCTATTATTGTGGTTCTTTGTTCAGTTCTGAATCTCTCCATTATTTATTCTCCAGGTGTTATTTCTATTATCTGAAAAAAAAACATAAAAACGAAAAAGTTATTAAATTTTTAAACCCCATGGTGACTTTGAACACTTCTCGTTAGTCTCTTATGTAGAAAGATTCCAGAACAAAGCCATTGGCACCATTTAATCGATTAATAGTTGGCCGAATTCAATAAAATTGTATAACCAGACACTTTATTTTTTATGTACACATAATTTTGTTTTACGGTCAATTATACAAACTACGATAAACTCGCATACGATAAATTGTCCACACGATAAATGGTGTCCACGGTAAATTGTATCCACGTTAAACTGTCCTGCTGTTAATGTTCACGTTAAATTGAAACAAATACTTGTACTCGTGTACGATAAATCGACCGTCACCCAAAGTTGACATATCCTAACATCTACATCAAGCTATATCGTCTGCAAATGATACCACTAACTGTAGTACTTTCAATTTTCGGTAAATCTCTCGTGTGTATGATGAACAGTATACAAAGTTCCAAGTGTGCTACTTTGTAGAGTGTCTGCTGATATAATGAACTAATTTCGTTCATTTTTGAATCGCACAATACCTTGTCGCCACATTTCATATTTCAAGCCTGCGAGTGAGATTTTTCTCTGGTCTTCTTCATCTGAACCTCTACGTATTTTCAGATTCCTTATCTACATCTTACCTTTTAAATTGCTTTCGTTATATGGTTGAATGATAATAATTGGTGGTATACACTTTAACCTGTAGACCGCTAACTTGACGATTTCTGTGATACCCAAAATTTAAATTAAATAAAATGTCCAAACTTCCGTCCTGTCATCTGGAGAACACAATACAAAACGATCTGCGAGGAAATTACTACTAAATTTCTAGGCCCAAGGTGCATCGATTAAAATTAAAACAAAAAAATTTAAATATCTTATTTATATTCAATTTCCATCACTTTCTTTGTTTCAGTTTTTCATTTTATTAATTTTAATTTACAAAATAGCAATTTTTTGATTCATTTCTATTAATTATAATTAACTAAATTTAATTGGTTTTTGTTTAATTTGATTATGTAGTTATATTTTTTATGTGTATGTGTGTGTATTCATGTGTATAATTTTAATTAGTAGAAATTAATAAAAATAGTTAATTTTTATTTAATTTTGAAACATCTAACTAAATTTTAAAAACTCTTATTTAAATAGTAAAAGATCAATAAACAATGTTGTTTTTTGTTGATTTAAAGCAATTTGTTTAATTTATATCCTCTTAATTTTGATTTGATTTGTTTTTTTTATTACTTATACATATAAAAAATAAATAATTATCTTAATGTTTTTTTGTATTCGTGTGTTAATTAATTTTAATAATTTTTATGTATGTATGTGTGTTTTTACCACTAAATATGTAGATAATTTGTAATTTATGAACAGACAGATAATGTAAATTTTAACTGTTTTAATTAAGGTATGTATTTTATTATGTAGTTGGTAAAGTAGGGTTTATTTAATAGTTAATTAATTAATTAATTTAATTCAAATGTTGTTTTAGAAAAGTTTTTTTTTTTAATAAATTCGGTTAAATTGTTATTTTATTTTTACTAATTTATAATTATTATTGCATTTTTGTTGTTACATATTTATTGGTTTCATATTCTTAATTATTAATATTTATGTGAAAAAATATTTATTTATTAATTTTTACAATTTTTTTTTTTTTATAAAATAAGAAGCCGTTTAAAAAATTTTAATTTAACAATTTCTCGTAAAACAACTTAAACATAAATTAAAAATTTCAGTACATTTTTGATTTTAGAATCTTCATTTGGGTTTGATTAAATATTTTGATTACACTGGAAGAACGAAATACAGTTTAAAAGTACAAGTACAAAAGAACAATAAAAATTTAAAAATCATTTTTAAAATATATTGAGCAAATTTGAGAAATAAGCGGAAGCTAAGTTATAGTTTGAGCTTTAAATATTTAAATCTTCAATATTTATTTATTGGCTAGCTTTTATAGATACAGTAGATGATAGTGAAACATTATGGAAATTTAAAAGTTTGACCAAGCCTATTAATTTCGTAGGTGCTTGTTTTTGATAACTAAAAGCAAGGTTCGAGGCTGAAGCCTCAGAACGAAATGAAAATCAACATTTTGAACGTAACTTCGTGACCTTTTGCACTTTGGCATCACCCAAAAATAATTTGCGCATAACTTTTAGAAAATTGTGTCGATTCAAAGTGAAACTTCTATTTTTCTTTTCGTCTATGCTGCTATTTTTACTGGGAAAACTCGATGCATTTAAGCAAGCAAGCTATAAATTTAAATAAAAATTTTGAAATAAATATCGAGTGGCTTTTGAAATAATAGAACAATAGAAGAAAAGATAAATAGAAGATGTACAAGGAATCTACACCAATATTACTCGTTTGAAAATAGATCTTGATTCTGATTTGAAAAAAGACTGATTTGACTAAAATTTTTGACCTAAATTACGATTTTCGTTTTTCTTTATCCTAACACCTAAATATATAAGACGTAGGAGGTTGTCGCAGGCAGCACCTACAAAATTAATAGATGTTAGTCTTTCTTATTATAACTTGTAACAGTGCGTCCTGGACATGTTTTGTATAAATCAAACGCCTATGAAGTGAAAATAATTTTACAAAATAATCAATTTATATGAACCCTAGCCTTGATTTTATAACCTTGAATGGTCAAGATATCATTGAGGCAACACAACACCAAAGAGAAAAACCTCAAACTTATGTTATGTTATCGAATATACATGTGGTTTTTCCATTATTAAAATAATTATAATTGAATTGTTTAATTTTTGTGAATTTGCTGGGACTACAACCGACGAACAGTATGAATTACTCGTAAATTTTATTCTTCATCACTTCAATACATAAGATGGTGTCCATTTTGTATTTTTAACCAACCCCAATTACACTTTATTATTTATAAATAAATAATATTTATATTTTATAAAATGCATTATTGCTAACGTCATGCTTGTATTTAATAAATCCGACCCACTAGTTTCATTATAGGGAAATTCGCGGCGGATTTCTCGATATTTGGATTTTTCGATATTGGAAAAATTTCATAATAACCCCCCTGGTATTCTGCAGTACTCGTTGTCAGATGTCAAGCTCGCTCCATCGAATACAACGTACAAAGGATGGTTTCGACGATTTAAAAATGATGATTTTGGCATTGAACATAAAGAACATGGAAAACCACCCAAAAAATTTGAAGATGCTGAATTGGAAACGTTATTGGCTGAAGATTCTTTTCAAACACAATCAGAATTGGTTGTAGCATTAAATGTTGACCGATCAACTGTTGCAAAGTGTTAACAAACAATCGGAATGGTTCAAAAGCTAGCAACTGGGTTTCACATGAATTATAAGAAAATCTCGAACGTTGCAAAACCATTTGTGAAATTCTGATTCAAAGACAACAAAGAAATAGTTTTTTGCATCGAATACTGGAGAATGAGATGAAAAATGGATTTATTATGAGAATAGCAAATGCAAAATATGTTATGTTGGGTGAAGCTGGACTATCGCAACCAAAACATGATACTCATCGCAATAAGGCTGTGATTTGTATCTGATGGAATCAGAAAGGTGTGGTATATTATGACAACGTCTGCCAGCGACAACTAATACGTTTGAAGCGACCAGAATGAGGAAATATCTATCATATAGAGAAAAAACGAACAGAATGGGTGAACAGATACAACAAATTAATTGTTCAGCACGACAATGCAAAACCACATGTTGCAAACGTTGTGAAAAATTATTTAAAAGGACAGGGCTGGGAAATCCAACCCCACTCGTCGTTTTCACCAGACATAGCTCCTTCAGATTACTACTTATTCCGTTCGTTGCTGTCGTTCGGTTCAGTTCTCGCGCCGAGATCAAAATTGGCTTATTGATTGGATCGCTTCCAAAGACAAGATTGTCGATTTTGTACCAAAAATGACAACGCGACGTAAGCAAACAGGAAAAACATAGTAGTGGTTATTTTATTAATATTGGTTTGCTTGACCGCATGCGCGTCATTTTGTTTATATCCCTTTTGCTGCCCACTAGCACAATTGTGTGGGTACGGCAAAAGTTTTCAACAAACTTACACATTTGTGTTTCCGTTCAAACTTATTTTCTTCACAATTGTGTTGGTTGTACTTCAATCAAGCAAGGTTTGGACTTAAAGTGAGCCAAATTTTGTTTTTTAGGGTTGAAAAAGGGATATATATATATATATTTTTTAATTGATGTGTCAAATGCGGTTTCGTGTTGTCCAAATATTTGAAAATGAAAAATCAAATCACATAGCAAACAATTGGTTCCATTGCTCAAAAGCAAGCGAATAGAAGAGGTATAGGTATAGATAGGGTATAGTGAGGTATACGTCATCATAATAAATATTCAACCAGTTAAACCGGAACTTTTAATTTTGCTACTTTCCTTTGTAAAATTGACGAACAAAATGCACAGACACATGAGAAAAAAAAATACAAAACAAATAGAAAATTGTACTCGTATATTATACAGTGTATAGCTATGAACACAAAATAATTGTTCACCTCGCCAGCTCGCGCTCTAATTTTTGGTACAAAATCGACACTCAGGATCTATTCAGAGAGCGAATCTGTAAATTGCCTGAAAGATTGCTTAAGCTGCAGAAGGAGCATATTTTCAATAAATGTTTTTTTCATTTTCTAAACAAGCAAATGTGTTTTATTTTAATAAAAAAGGGCGGAGTCATATTTACACACACACAATACTTTTGACTATACATTATAGTATGGGCTGCTAGTTGCTAATTGCAAACATAAATCCAACATGAACAGCGCTCTCGTTTACTCGTGGGGAATTATCGAACTAAAAAGTACGTTGAATTTAAACATACATTTACAAAACAAAATAAATCAAATTTTATGAAAGGAAAACGATATATGTAACATATACTATTTTATTGTCCTATATAACATAATGAATAAATTTAAATAATTTTTGTCTTGCATGTTTTTGATGTTCATTTAATGTAAATTGTTTTCCTATATCTTTGACTATCCAATTAGACTTTGACCATACAATTAGACTTTCAAAAGTTTTCGTTTTGATTTTGGCCGCACGGTAAACGATGTCGCTGCAGATGTTGGAAACACTTTTTATTTGAAAAATATACGGAAATGTCATTAGGTTAGCGGTCCATACTAATTGTATAATCAAAGCACAATACTTTCATAAAGTTACAATTCGTGTTTCATAGTGCATAAATTGGAGTGTTGGATATTACATTCATACATGTCAATAAATATATGTTGAAGGGAAGGAGATATATTACCCCACACAATTTTGAGGCCGCCGACAAAATAGCAAATTATTGGGTAAGATTGCGCAAAAGTTGGGGGGAAAAATAAAAATCAGGATGTGTTTCGTATATAAGAGTTAACCTCTAAACGCGTGGAGAACGGACGACGGATTATAGATTTTCGAATGAAAGCGGTTGTATCCTGAGGGGCTAGTATGATTTTTTTTTCGATTTCGTAGAATAAGAAATCATAAATTCGATCCGCCTCGAATATTCCTATTATGAAACTTTTTTTTGGTTGTAAAATTTAAGACCATGAAAGATGCTATTTTGCGTTGCTTAAAAAAGTTGGTTATAAAAAAGTTTCAAATTCTACAATTAATTTGAAACTAGTCAATTATTATAAAATAATTGAGCAACTTACATTTTTAAAAGTAATTAAAGTATTTTATTTTAATAAAATATAATAAGTACCTATAGAGCAGTCGAATTTTAACATTTGATTTTCGTAAAATTCGATTTCGATTTTTTTTGGTTCATAATAAGGCGGATTTTACGATTTTCGAATTTTATGAAAGCAAAAATATTTCATAATACCCATTTTCGTGGCGGATTGAATTTTACGATATCGAAAAAATTTCATAGTAGGTGATATAGTAGGTGATGATATAAATAATACGAAGCAGTAACCACAGCTAAACAAAACTACATCATAATAATATGACTCGATGTTATTGAAGAAAAACACTATCGAAAAAAACCATAAAAGCCCCAGGATTGTGGTTTCAGAGTGTCGAAGCGCAATTTAAAACTTCTGGGATAAAGAACGGCTAGCTAATATTTTATTATGTAATCGGGGTATTAGATGAGCAGTATCTTAAAATAGTGGGCGATATTCTTGAAAATCTTACGAATGAAGACTTTTTCGCGATTTGGTTTTATATTTTTCAATTTAATCGCCTTTTACCAACGGAATAACGAGGACCCATTCTAAAAAACATGATCTAATAAACTTTTTAAATATCCCTTTCGAATAACAAAGAAATACAGCCATGACCTTTCTGGGTGATGGGACCATCTTTTCCTTCTTCGGAGCGGATTCATCTAGAAAAGTCAATTGTTTTGACTGTCGCTTAGTCTCTGGTTGATAGTAAACGATCCTGATCTCATCAACGGTGACAACTTGACGGAATACCTAATAAAGAGGTGCAAGCCTTGCTTTGAAATTGAAAATCATACCCACAATTTGGACCGCTGTGAACAATCACGGCACCCATCGGCCCGATAAGTTTTTCATTCCTAAGTTTTTATTACGTTACGCAAATGGCCTATGCAATTTCGCCAACTGTTGAACTGTAATCAGCAAAAATTATGTCATATCTCACTAATATCTCACGTTTGTCTTAGATGATAAAGAAAACGAGAAAGAAAAGAAAAGGCGAACTGCTATGTCCTATCATAATGATAAAACGGTCTGGCAACACTGCAGATGATAATGTAACTGTCATGTTGTTTTACGAGCCAACCGAGTTGTAACTTCACTTGTAATAAAGCACATGAAAGAATATAACGCGTATTTTCAATTCTACGTAGTACATAGTAAAGAAGTTATAACAATTGGCGACGAGTGAAAAAAAAATATTAGCAAATTTTCAAGAAATATTTAATACATTATGAACAAAGAACAAGTAAATGCAAATACTATTTTTCAAAAAATACAACAACAACCACAACCGCAGCAGCCGCCATTGCAAGTGATGATACCACCAATTTCGATGCAAATAAACAAAATTTTAAATTATATCGACAAAGGTTTGGAAATTACCTTACAATGAAGGGTCTTTACACAAATAAAAAAACACTATGCTATCAAATGCTTGTGAATTCCATTGGAGTTTCTCACTTCCAATCGCTTGTATCATTGATTACCCCCAGGAGTATTTCAGAGTTCTCATACTATGATTTTAATGGAAAAACTAGAAACACATTTGTGCCCCAAAAACCATGTTGGTAATACAACAACGTTTCCTTTCAATATATCAAAGCGAAGAGGAAACAGTGGCTAGTTATGTTGCATTACTCCGGCGAGACATAACTGAATGTTCATTTGTGTCAACATGTGAATGCAAGGCTGACATTTCAAATATTTTTCTTCGAACACAATTCCTTCAATCTGAGGAGTTAGATTTTGAAAGGATTGTGGAAAAACCGTTATCTTTGGAAGCTTCTAAAATTGACAGCCACGAACTCAATTCAAAACAACCTAAGTAGCAGCATAAATGATGTCAACAGAATTCATTCCAGGCTTACAGGTTCAAATCATCGTATGAATTGATCAAGAAATCGGTCATCAGCATAACCATCAATGCGTTCAAAATCCAAAGTGAATTACAAACAATTGGGTATCGAAAAAGTATGTACACGATGTGGAAGAGACAATCATAAGACAACAGAATGCCGCACTAACAGACATAACCTCAAATGCAATTCATGTGGTAAGAAAGGCCACGTGCAAGGTGCAACAAGTTTTTATAAAAACTTTAATAAAGTCATCAAACAACAATTCAATTAATAAAAATAATGGTTATGACGACGGGATCCACCAGGTCTATTATTGATCTATAAATAGATCGCTGGGCTAATATGGGTTAAGAACCACATTACATCGCCTCCCAATAGAATCTATTAGTGATTGACATCTTTCGACTGGGATGCTCCATCAACCATTTTGAACGTTTTCCCAAAGCTCATTCATATTTTTTGGCCTCGAAAATTTACTTAAACCACGTTTAACTCACCCCACAGGTGTTCTATTGGGTTTAGATCGGAAGACTGAGCTGTCTTTTTCATTACATTAATTTTATTTGCAGTAAACCAGTCTTTTACCACCTTTACCGTGTGCTTCCGATCATTGTCCTGCGGAAACATTCAGGGAAGGGGCATGTTTTCATCAGCATACGGAAGCATGGTATCTCTTAAATGTCCTCCATATAAGTTTTTTATCAAGATTCTCGTGGACCCAGAATATAGGCCCTACACCCCTATACGAGAAACACTCCCATACCATAATGTTTCCTCCGCCATGTTTGACAGTTTTTACTGTACAGCGTGAGTCGAACTTTTTTAGTTTAGGGTCGTCGGACATATTGTTTGGTGCAATCGGATCCGAAAAAAATAATTTTTGTTTCATCTGACCATAACACGTTCCGCCATTTTGTTATGGGTCATTTCAAATGGTCTTGTTGGGTCTATATGCTGGGTCTACGGAAATCCTTGTAAAAAAAATTAATTATATGGAGGACATTTAAGAGATACTATACTTCCGTTTGCTGATGAAAACATGCCCTTGCACTGGGTGTTTCAGCAGGACAATGATCCGAAGCACACAGCGAATATGGTAAAAGACTAGTTTGCTGCACATAAAATTAATATAATGAAATGGCCAACTCAGTCTCCCGATCTAAACCCAATAGAAACCCGGTGGAAGTTAAAACGTGTTTAAGTAAATTTTCGAGGCCAAAAAATATAAATGAGCTTTGAGAAAACGTTCAAAATGGTTGATGGAGCATTCCAGTCGTCCCCCTCCTAGCTCCATGTATACGGATGCTTCACCAAGCAAGATTTTGGTAAACTAATCGTTTCCACGCTGAACCTAAACGCACTTTTCATGAATAAAATTTATTCACGAGGCTTGTTACCTTCTGTCCTTAAATGGTTTTGAGCGGGGAACTCTAAATGGATCTTGCAAAAAGACGACGATCCAAAACACCATAGCATACTCTGTTAGGAATTTAAACTTAAAAAGGGCATCTCAACATTGGGTTGGCCATCTTAGTCACCTCATTCCAATCCGATCGAAATTTATGGGCACTCATGAAGATTAAGCTGAAAATGTACCACATAAAAAAATTGAGCATTCTTGCGCGAGTTGTCAGTATGCAGAAAATATGGTTGATAGTGTTGACTTTTTATTTTACGGTGGTGGTTTTAGTCTAAATACTAATCAGCTATTATTAAAGGGGTTCGTTGTGTTGTCAAGGCACTATGGCACGGTTCATTTATACATAAATTTATTAAGTCGAAAGAAATTGTAAATCTAGATGTTTTGTGATATTAAGTAAAATTATTTTCACTCGTTTACAAAATAATATTAAAAACTGTTTATACTCTATTACATTTATAAAATGGTTGGATTGACACAACATTTAAAACGGTGATATAAAAATACGTATATATTACCTAAAATGCCCTTAACATCCATTCCTAAATTCAAAAAATATATAAAATGCGAATATTGTCACATACCGCTCGCTATTTTCAGTTAGCTAATTATAAAAAATATACAGGTAATAAAATATTATATCACTAATAAAAACATCATTACTAAACTGAATAAATTCCATGTATAAATTAAATGCACTTAAGTCTAACATATTTGTTATTATTTAAAATATTTTCTAACTATCCCAAAAAAAAATATTTATTATATAAAACCAAAATAAAATACAATTTGTGTGCACAAAAAGTTTTACACAGTAAAACTCAAAATTGTAATTATGTAATTTATAGTTTTTAAAACTAAAATCTGTTTATGTTATGTGGATGGGTGCTACAACGGAAATAAATTATATTACATTTATATACAACCAATAAATCAACAATATTAAAATAGTTAACACCGCTTAATAGTTAACAAACATTCTAAAAAATTATTGCTGTACTTATAACATAAACGGAGACAGTTTTTATGTGAATACAACTACACGATTTATGACGGGCGATAGTTAAATAGAAAATGATTGGAAGTAGTATTTTAGTCGGTGTGGAAACAGGAAGTTTAAGTTGATTAGACGATATGTACATTTATGTGGTCTTAGAATATGAAGTTCGTTTACGGAGCACAAAGTTATTTTAGCCAATTCCACATCGATTAATAATTTTAATTTACTAAATCACCCTGTTAAAATAATTAAGAAACTACTTAGTAGTATGCAAATATAATTAACCGTCATTGCTGCGTTTAACTTTTATACATTATTAATCATTATTAATTTGCATACCCACCAGGCGTAAAATACCGATTAATAAAATATTGAACACAGATCGATTATTAATGACTGTGACAATTCAGATTGCATAACTCCGGGGCGTACAAACTATTTTTTTAGATATCATCTCACTTTGATAAGTAATCATAAATTTTTGGAAGTAATTAAGACAAAACAGACCGTAGAAACACCCGCCATAAATCATAAAATGTTCGATAAATAATGTAACAATTTTGACAGTTTGTTGATCAACCAGAAACTTAATACGATTGACTAATTTCATAATTTTTTTTTACACACTTAAATTAAACTATTCATTAAAAAATTTGTACAATAAAAATTTAAATTTATAAACATTAGCGCATTTTATCAACAATTTGTTTTAAACTATGTTTTGTTAGAAAACTATTAATTTATAATTAATAATTTAATATTAATTTTTTACGTTTTTTAAGTTAAACCAAAATTATCACATTTTTGGACTTGTTCATATTTGAAATGTTGTCTTACAAAACTAAATTGTGTGTGTGTGTGTATGTGTTGCTGATTAAATAATTGTAACAATTATTTAGATTAAATTAAAGATTGAATTATTGTTTTCTAAACCATATATAAATTAATAAAATTTATATTTTAATTTTCTATAATATGTATAATTTGTTAATTTATTATTCTAGTTCATGTCATGTTTGAAAAAATGCATATAATAGTAATTGAACAGTGATCCAAACATTTGTAAATGAAAATAGGATGATGTAATAAAGAATATGTGGATCATGATGAATCGTAGCAGATCCTGCGATACAACCGTTGGTGTGTTCGCAGACGATAATAGAAAGCTGCCTGTTCGGTAGAATTCATTTAGGATTTCTTCTTTTTCTACGAATCTATCGTACAACCAATTTGTTAGGTCTTCGGTTTGTTTTGGAATCTGAGTATAAGAAAAAAAAACTGGTTAGGTATATCCTACCAAAACGTATTCATTTTTACTTACATTTGAGTTATGAAATAGTCTATAAAAAAAATACGTATCACATGGATCTCGCATGCCATGTACAATACTCGGTAAATCGAGCGGTTCGCCATTCGGGTAAGCAATTGTTATATCTAAAATGTATTCAAAACTTGCCGATTTTTCTATCAAATCTGAAAATTCAATATGATGCGGATTAATTTATCGAAAAATTTACGAATTGTATAGATAGATCCTACCAGACTGTGTACTTTCCTCCTGCAAACTACTTCCATTTGAAGCGCTTGCACTCGAACAGCTTGATAGCGAATTGCTTTCAATGGAATATTTCGAATGTAAATCACCATTTGAAATAATGTATTCAGATTTCTTGACTAAATTATTATTTGAAGCTGGTGATGATCCTAGAATATCCATAATTGCCTTCATAGCGCCCACCCGAGGCAATGTGACATTATGTAATGTTGGTAAGTTATTTTTTGATGCAAATCTGTGGACAACAAAAAAAATCATTAATTCCAGTGTATATCAATATGTAGACATTTGTTCTTGATATCCGTCTTTTAAAATAAAGTGAAGAAAGACCTTTCTAAAAGTCGTTTTTTAGAAAAAATATTACGGCGAAAAGCCAATATTTTTAAAATACTATTTTGAAGGCTACACACTCGGTTAACCTTTATGTGACATTGTGACAATAGGCAATTGGGAAAAATATTTACTTATAACATTTTGCGTATTGAACTTATTTCAAAAATATGACTCTGTTCAATTATTGCTTTTATTTTTTTTTATTTCGATTCTGTGCAGCAATTTTCATCCTCAAACAAAAAGTTTTCAGGTTTGTGGGTTCGTCCCAAAGCGAGCAGAAGTTTTCCGGATAGCGTACGAGATTGCTGAAAGGTTTAAAATCGGAAATCCGTTTTGACATGATAAGAAATACTCGGAGGCCCGAAAAATTACAACAATGCCTGATTACGCCTTCAGATGAATGGTTACAGTACATTATTTGCAGAAAATGGTCAAACAATACGTGAACTAGCAATGTTTTTTTTTTTTTTTTCAAAATAGTTCTAGCCGGAAAAAGTTTTAAAATGAGATTTGTATTCAGCTGAAGGATCCCCTAACGAATTATTCCGGGTAGCAGGATTATTAGTTTATTCATCGAAGTAAATTTAACGCTAATTTATACTATAAATGAATATTCCGGAAGCAGGACTTATCACAATCGCTTCCTGGCAATCCAAAAATATCCTCACAAATTTTTATTAAAATCCTTCGAGCTGCAAAAAGTTTAGTCCCTTATAGTCCCTTTATGCGGTTGGACCGTGAAATACTACCGGAAAATTATCCGGATTGAAAATGTTTTCAAACAAGCTCGATTAAGTTTATTAAAATTTGCTAATAAATGTGGGGTGACCCACAATTATTACCGGTAGGAATTTTTACCGGTAGGACATTTCCGTTTAAAATTGCTCGATAATGGTATAGTTGTGGAATACAATTTTGCTTTAAACTTTCGTTTTTTTCTGTTTTCATTCAAAATATTGAAGTCAACTTTGATCATTTTCCTAAATTTTGTGGTTGCCCATTGAAATATTTTGAAACAAATGATTTTTCCGGTCGGATTTCATGGTCTCGCCCCTGAACTTTACCGGAGCACTTAAGAACTTTTCCGAAATCCGGACTAATTTTAATCGACCCCTGACATTTTTAAACCTTCAAGCAATTTTCACAAACCCAAAACTTCTGATACAGGTTAGCAGTTAACAATTTAACCTTAAAAGATACAAAGTTACATACAAATTTTGGCTGCTTCATACAATCAGGCGCTGTTTATAAAATGATGATTTGCTAAATTTGAATTTATTTAACCAATATTTGATCTGTTGTATATAATGAAATGTAAACCCTATAAGCAATATTATAACATGTGTATGTATAATAAAGTATAATAAATAGAACAGGCAGTCTTCTGTTACACTTGCACAAGAACGGAGTCTTTATAAAACATGGTGTCAGAGTGGTAAAAAAAAAAATTAAACAATTTATTAGTAGAACTATTAGTAGTGTATGGGCTAGATGAGTCGACCTACTTATGCATCCGGAATTCCCTTCGGAATTTGTTTCACTTATTATTATTTAACCTAGTAATGGAAAAACATCCGGCATTCCGCAAAATGTATGTCAGATTTATACGGAAAACATCCGGCATTCCTCGTTTTTCTTTTTCACTTGGCCTAAGATGGAAGAAAACTTCCGGGATTCCTCAAATGTATGTCAGTTTTACTTTTCACTTTTCATCTTATCGACCTACTATTGGTAAAACATCCGGGATTTCTCAAATTTATGCGACAGTTTAGGTAAAATATTAAAGAGAAAACGAAAAACGTAAAATGTCGCATAAATTTGAGGAGTCCCAGATGTTTTACCCATAGTAGGTCGATAAGGTTAAATAATAAAAAGAGAAGGGAATTCCGGATGCATAAGTAGGTCGACTCATCTAGCCCATACACTACTAGTAACTCCAAAAACTGTAACAAACTGAGGGCAGTTTTTTTTGTTTTTTTCGAACCATTGCCCGGCTTCTATACACAATTGTGTATGTATATTTCGATTAGATAAAATGAAAAAAAAAAAATGTTTCTTTAACTCGAAAGCGAAAGCGGAAATTTAGCGGAATTTTACCAAAGAGCTGCTAAACTAATGAAAATATTGAAAGTGGTCAATACAATAATATGGAAAACGAATTTATGTTGGATAAAATTGTGGTTTCGATAGCAAACGTTGGTTTAAGAAGAAAGTTATGGCAAAGAGAAAATTTAATATTAAAGGAAGCAATAAATATTTGCAAAATAGCAGAACAAGCAGAAGAGCAGCTTAAAAAATTAGACAGTCCAGAAGAAATTAATCGGAGAATCAGACAATGGCAAAAATTTGCAGCATAATTCACGTTCGCACTCATTGTAAATAAGTCGGTAATTGGAAAAGGCCTAAGTTTTTTAATTTTAAAAAAAAATTATTATCAATTTTAAATTGAACATATTTGAAAAAAGCTATCGTGAACTCAATCCGATTGTTTTTCAGAAAAACGCAGCTAATATGCTCAAATATAGTGTAGCAAAAACTAGTTTTTCCCAACATTTTTTTGTTAATTTCGTGATTTCGTTATTTACTACATATTGTAGATAACCATATAGTTTTGGATATTGTTAGTAAAAATTGAAGAAGCATAAAAAAGATCGCAAAACCCACACTGACGAAAGTTCAATTTCTTGAAGGTTTAGGTTAAAAATTTTATACAAATTTTTGGTTCTCTGTAAGTCCGATACTAGCAGATTGGTTAATGGAAAATTTCAGTGTTCGATACTTAATGCCAAAGCTTTAGATTTTCGGCCATTATTTTTTTATCGTTATGTTGATGATATCATAACGGCCTAGTCCTAAAAACAAAATTGATGTATTTAGAACAGTTTTAACAAAATTTGTAATCGAATAAATTTTATTTTGGGAAAGAAAGCTGCAACAAAATTGCTTTTTCAGATTTGCTTTTGATCCCACAAATCTGGTGGCAAAATTCTTTACGATTGGAATCACAAAGATAGTTGGTCTTGCAATATCTAAATTTTCATTTTAGGCCTCCCACTTCCTATAAAAAAGCTTACTGTAGCATTTTTGTTCAAAAAATTTCACAATAAAAATTTTAATATTCTAAAAGAAACATAGTTAAATAACCATTATCCCGCAAAATTAATATATCATTGTATTTTTGAAAACAAAACACTAATATTAGAAATTCTGAAATTGCCCATTAACGATGATAATCGATTTTATCTAATTTCGTTGTTTGTCTACTTTGTTTAGTTGCTAAATTTATAACTAATTATCATTTGTAATAATTTACAATTATATTTATTAAATTCTATTCATATTTTATTTGTTAAAAATCAACTTTCAAATTTACTTCGTATTTGTGTAAAAATTATATAAATTTGAAAATGATGTCGATTAGACATCGAAAGCTCAGTAAATAAATTATTATATATTGTTGAGATCCCGAGCAACCACTCGATCGAAAACCAACAAGTGGTGAACAATGCCCGCATTTAAAAGAAATAGGCACGAGTATATTAAGAATCGATATTCAAACTTAAAAAATAATGGATCACTTTGGAAGAATGAACTGTTTATATTACATTAAGTGTACCCTTCGATGCAGCCGCTGATGATTATTGTGCAGTTTATTATTTTAGTTAGTTTATGTCAGTTTCTGGGTTACATAGGTTCACATATTTAAAAACTGAAAGATTATTTTATCACACCTACCTTTGACTAACTTCACGCCTTTTCCTTAAAAAACCACCTTCTGGAAACAGTACCATCCACTTTCGATTCCGAGGTATATACGAATCTACTATATGTTGTTGCAGCAATTTAACCGATTCATCACGATTGTTTTTACCCGATGCAATAAAAAAATCCTGGTGGATCAGGCTAACAATTCCGAAATTTGTATACTTAAATAGGCGGTCCATAATCCACATGATATTCGGCAGGACACCCTCTTTTGTATTAAAACATGACATCATGAGCGGCACATCGGCCGTACTCTGATGGTTTGCTATCACAAGTGTACGTTCATTTAGACATTCTGATATATCATCACCTAATTCAACAACTGAAATAAAAATATTGAAATACCAATTATTGGTAAATCAATTTCGAAATTATAGATTTATACTTACTATTATACCCCGCCGACCACGACCACCCAGCTACCACCGCTAACAGCCAATGAAAAAATAAACCTTCTATACGGTAATATGTGTCCGGATGAAACCGTTTCAATGGCATCAGTAACACCATCCAAATCACATATGTTGGAATGCAATAAACATTATTTATGATAATAAATGCGGTCCGCACTAACGCCCGCGGATATTTTATTAAACGTCTGCAAAGAAACATTAACAAGAAAATTGTTTATCAGCACTTTCTCAATTGAAAACAAACAAATAAAAAAAAACCGCTTATCTCATCTATGAGAGCAATCAATTATAAATCCATTCTCTACACATTTTCAATATACATCATCACCGGTATCTCTGACTAATTTAGGCCAATTAATAATGAACCGTAATAGATGTGTCTTTTCTCTCTCCCGCGAGCATACACAAAAACAGCCGTTCAACATGTGATGGATACCGCACATTAGATTAGACGCTACTATTATTAAGTAAGTACTAGAAATATTCAATGAAATATAATTGCGTTATCTCTCGTCTGACGTGTTCCTGTTTGCGTATTGGTGCGATTTAAGATAACAATTTTGTATTCGTGTGTGGATGGACTTTAATCTACGTGAGGTATTTCCATTGATATATGACTTGATGCCACTGAAAAACATAACGCGATTTTTTCAAAATACATACATATTTTAAGTAAGCAAACGCTTTCCTAAAAATATTGTGGACTTAGATCAAAAAAATGATTAATTGCATTGCCGGCCGGTTATTTTTTTGATTTAAGATCAAATCTGTTTTGCGAAAGAATTTACTATAAGGAACTGAGACTGGATTATTTTTTTGACCGAGTCATTGCGCGCTTTAGACATTTCATAATAAACTGAGAATAATGGAAATTATAAAATGAAATTATTTTTGTGGGGATTTTTTATAAGTCAAAATGTGTCAATGCAAATAGCTTTAGGAAGTTGATATCGGAACTATAAAGCCTAAATAAAGTTGACGTCAAACCTTAAATATGGGTCTTCTTGTAAATGAGATGAGGACAAAGCACATAAGTCGGAAACTAAAACAAGCGATGGTCCTAAATTGAACGAAATTCAGCCAAAACCAGTCAAGGTACTGAGCGATAATTAGGGACTTCCTCATCTTGCAGGAACGAGGGATGGCACCCAGGCCTCGCTAAGTTATTGACATCCCCGTCCGGTGTTTGACCTCCAATACTGCTTTACTAAGAAAGGTTCTCTCTTCAAATCCCACCACTTCTAGTTACATGTGAAACCAAATGGTTTGTTTTACATCGAGGCTAGGTTACCAAGATGTTTGGAAGTTTGGATTTCGAACTAATGAAATGTTCAATTCTTTACATTAAAAAATCCGATCGTTTCATTAATTCCCTTTTCGTCAACATTGTGATACATTTTTGGTACCGAAACCCAGGTAAACTACATACTCCTAATGTATTACTTGGCGAAAGTTGCGAAACAAAAATTACCCCGAATTATCAGGTAAGGTAATTTTATTATTAGAAGTTTCTAAATTTTTACGTGTTACGAGCATGCCGTTTACCCTGGGGTGGGATGTTGTAACATCAATTTTTTCGATACTATCGAAATTTACATCTCTTTCATCACAAATTAAATGGATTGTTTTTCATTTTTCAATTACATACGTTGCTTCTATTGCGATATCTACCTATTCGAATAAAACATTATGTCGTTCTGCTCTTTTTGTATCACCTACTTATTTTAAGAGTGATACTTTATCGAAAAACAAAAAAAGACAAATAAAAAATGTATTGTAGTAGTGTGCGATCGCAATATAGAAAGCAAAAGTGAAAAGTGAAAAGATAAGCAATTTGATTTTAGCAAAAAAAGATATAATATTCAATAAATATTGAAAAAAGTGATGTTACATCACAGCCCTGTGTAGTTGAGTTTCGTTGTGGTAGATATCCGTGCATTTTATTGCGAATGCAATCTGATCAACGATGGGATCGTGAAATACTAAATCGTAGATCACTCGATGACAGAGCTATGATGTTTCGGATGTAGATACATCACTTGCAATGTTTTTGCTTAACACCTGAATTTGTGGTTGTACTTAAACGTTTCAATTGTTTGTGATAATTGCAGCATATCTTATATTACTGACAGTTAATCTTCACTCAACTTAGCACCATGTGTTTATATTAAATCCACTGTCGCATCTTGAGCACAAGGCTCACGATAAAATGCAGAGAACAGTGAAACAGCGCTTGATAAACAGTTCGATCAACATGATGGTTTACCCATAATTGGCACGGCATGTGTCAGTTGTGACAAAACTCAATGGGCGCTTTGAGGGCACCTAACAGTTGGGAACATGTTGTGTAAAATCGGGCCCAACACTATGAAAATGATTAGCACTATGAAATTTTTAAATCAAATTGGCGATGATTTTACTAATATGGGAGGTCTAAAAGCGCCATTTACGTAACTAATAATCCCGGTTTTCAAAATCCCGGTTTATTTTTCTTCTCGTTCTAATTGCACAAAATATTTAATAAACATTTTTAATTGCAAGATTTGGTACTTGCAACATTTTGTAGTTGCAAAATTAATAAAAAAAGCAATATTTTGTTAATACAACATTTTGCAATACAATAATTGTAGAGGCTGGCGGCTTCGATAACTCTCACGGGCACTTAGCCCTCACTGTGTTGCAGAACTGTAGATGCACCTTAATTTTAACGCATTCACTACATTCGAGAAAAGGTTAAATGTATAATTCATGAAATCTAAGAGAGAATAGAAAAGTACGAAGAATGGCTGATGGCACACGGAGTATCACAGAAACCGTATTTTTCTTCGTTTTTCCCCCGTTTACATATGATACCGGTTTTAATTGCGACTTAAACAAATTGTCGGTGCAACCACACTACACAAACATTAATGAAATAAAAAATATTTCAAGGACATTTTTGACTCATTTTAGTTTAAATTTAATTTTCGAGAGAGCAGAACAAAATCAAATAAAACACACATGCATATATACATTATCTATTACGACTAGTTGGCCTTGAAAAAATAATAAAAAAACTAAAAATCTCGTGTGGAATGGGATAATGACAAATAATATCGAAATTGAATTGTTTTATATACCGTTATAATGAATTTTTGGTTTGTTTGCTGGTGCATAACAATAGACGCTTGTTAGTATCTTCTAATTATTTGAAAGTTAAGGTTTGTGAATTTATTTTTGTTGTTATTCCTTGCAATACCGCGTGGTTTTTATTTAACCGATATAGGAAAAGGCTAAATTTCTGCTTTTTGGGAAGGTGTCAGTATTCGAGAGATTTCTCGAAGATTGAAGCGGTCTGACAAAGTAGTTCACACATTTTTAAAAGATCCGGTTAATTACGGACAAAATAAGAAAGGAGGACCAAAAGAAACGCTTTTGAAACGTGATAAGCGCCAAATTTTATTGAATGATTTCGAATTCGGACGAAGAAATGTGAGTACGGACTGGAAAAAGGTAAACCATTCGCGCAGTTTGAAAACTATATTTGTTTAATATTTTACATTTAATTTTAAAAAAAAATGTTTAGATTATTTTTTCAGATGGGAAAAAATTAATTTAGACGGTCCGGACGGTTTTGCTTCTTACTGGAGGAAGCTGCGCAAAGAACCACGCTATTTTTCTAAGAGAAATTTCAGTGGCGGTCCCTTGATGGTTTGGAGAGCTTTTTGTATCGATGAAATACTAGAGTTAGCTTTCCCATCCACCCGCATGAATTCGAGAGAATACACAACATTATTGAGCACCAATATCTTTCCATATTTAGAGACTCACAGGACATAAAGTATCCCGGTAAATCAAAGCCATTTATTCGCCGAGATATTCGAAAACTAAAATTCCCAATTATCGGCGAACCAAGTCGGAAAATGAAACAGGCACGCCAGATATAAGGATATATTAAAAGCAGGCCAGCTCCATTTGTCACTTTGATGTTAATTAACTGCTAAAATTAACCAAACTAAAACGTTTAAGTGTATTATACTTCTGACTTCAAAGTCTGATTTTAGACAAAGTTAATAGTATACTAACTCCTAACTTCAAAAATAATTAAATGTCCGGCCTTGACGCCACTTGTCAAACAGACGGTTATGTTATAAATATATTCAAGTCGTTCATGTCTGACTTTAGATGAAGTAAAAGTATATAAACTACCAACGCCTGAATGGCATTAATGTTTACGACTTTTCTAGTCATAGAAAACAAAGAGACCATAATCTCACCATTGTATACCATATATACCACAAAAAGTAGGAAAATGAACCCCATTTTTAACCCCAGGCTACTTGTGTACACAAAGATACACAAACCCTTACAAAAATGAGAACTTCCTTAAGTCTCTTATTGGCAGCTTGGTGTCGTACAACTGATAAAAAGTTGGTCTACTCATCAGGTTACAACGACCAAACTGCAAAAAATCAACTCTTGCTTTGTACCTATAGTACAAAACAAGAACTTATACATTTGGCGAATTATATCACAAAATCAGCAATTTATGGATGTTCTCACTATGTATGTTTATTTTAGGAGTAACATTTAAGCCTACATTTTGGTACTTTTTTGACCCTGAAGTCAAATTTTAGCATATTTTTAGTTTTCTGAATTTGACTTCAATGTTCAATGGAACTACTAACCACCAACCCAATTTTATGAAACTAACCTCAGAGTTGGTTGAATGGGAGGGCGATTATCTCAGTATCTTTACTTAGATTTTTGTCATATGACTGTCCCCAAAACCAATGTTTAGATTAGTTATTATTTTATTTGTATCTGCCGTCAATATTCATCCTTAGTATTGAATATTAAAGGCGTAGTTGAAGATTAAAGTAGTATTGAATATTTAACGAACGCCCAAGCCAAAGTTCTCTAACTAGCGTCATTGAATGTCAAATGATTGAATTGCAAGCTGATATTCTAAAAAAGGTATATTAATATTATTGTAAGGTTGTTCTGTCCAAGTCAGAATTTTATGAAATGACTTCCGTTTTAGTTATATATATATATATATATATATATATATATATATATATATATATATATATACATATATATATATATATATATATATGACGAAAAATACGTCAAATCACAAATTTGGTATATGGGACCGGAAGTCGTGTTTAAATTTTTTACTTTCTATGTTTTAAATGTGTAGTAATTGTTAAAAAAAAAAACTGTAGCACAAAATTTTTTTTTGTAGTTGTTGTTGTTCAAGTTACAGGGTGTCAAAATTTGATAAAAATGATGAACATGATTTTGTATAAATGGCTATAAAAAGAAAACTAACTATTCGATACTTATAAATGAGGGCTCATTTTAAAGATAAATGAATAGGGATTCTAAAAAAATTATAAAATTGGTACCATGTTTCAAGTCTTCCTATTCAAAATGGCTGCCAAAATACTATTTTAGAATTTTCTCAAAAACCTATTTTTTTTTTTTTTTTTTTTTTTTTTTTAAATTTTTCCTCATTCAATTCTATTGAACATACCAAAAAATTGTACTTGTGTTATTTTTTGTTTTCTTGCAAAAGACGTTTGAGTATGAAGATCTACCCATTTTTTGTATATAAAATCAATGTCAATGTGGTATTTTTTATTTTCAACTATTTTTACGATCAACTTGATAAAGTAATTGTTTGGAATTATTCAGTTCACAAATCGTTGATAAATTACATCACCCTAGGTTTGATCATTTTTAACTTCCTTTCAGCGTTTTGCGTCTACGCGTGTTTATTTAGCAAAATTATTCCATTTGATTAACATTTTTTGCGATTTTCAACGCTATCTTGTTCAAAAGATGGAACAATAGCTTCTTATTGCAAATTGTTATATTGAATATTTATCCTATCAAAGTGACTGCTGTAATTATAATTAGACACGTTGTCACGTGACGTCACGTCACAATCTGTCATTTTATAAAACTGTTCCTCCTCCAGCGACACACGTCACAACAATCGATACTCCTTCCCTCGTAAAAATGTGAGATAGTTTATGGATAGCCCCTAAAGCAATTAGTAGAACAATAAAATTTTGCCATGAGTCATTTATATTGTTAGGATTAAGCGTATTTTCTGGGGAAGTAGGCCTGTAAAATAACATAACCAGTGGCTTTTGTTAACAATTTTGTATAAATTAGAGTTTAAAATAATATTTCAGTTAGTTTAAATTGTGACGTTCTATTTGAAGCATTTGCTTGTTTAAATAACAAAAAATTAATTTAAAATAGTTCAATTAATAAGTGTAATAATGTCTAGGCTCAAAAAGTGTTGTAAGCCGTTTCCTGAGACGAAATGTTCGAAAAATTTAAGAAACGTTTCTGATTATATTAAAAGTCATTTGCCGCGCTCACCTGAAGTAAATGAAAATTCATCGACTTGTACAACGTGTTACCTGGTATCTTCTAAACGTCAGAAAATTGAAAGCGAAGTGTTACCCATTACTGATTCATCAAATTCACCTGTTACCCCGGAGACATTATCAACACGCAGTGACGAGAATATTTCGAGTAGGAGTGAAAGTGAGGCGTACCAAATAAAAAGTGCTATCGCTCGTGAAAAACTTAATAAAATATTAACAGACATTGGCATGTCTACTATATATCCGAGTAAGTTGGAATCCAGGCAATATCATGAGCAGCAAAAATTACTAAATTTAACTACCTCAGTGACGCCATCATCAACATTTTCGGTATCTGGTATCGAGCCTCTTTTGACTCACTCAGCGGAAAATCATCATAAGGCACGCTTTGCCTTTATGATGAATTCATGGATCAACTAAACGCCAAATTTCAACAGTTGGAGAAAAATTGTGATAAAATACAGTTGTTGTCTACATTGCCGAAATCACTAACAATACAAGAAATCCAGGAAGAATTTAACACAACGCAGTATATGGTACGAACAGCGAAAAATATTCAAAACAAGAATGGGTCACTGAGCCTTCCAGCTGGCAAACGAATAAGTGATGAACTCAGAGACTCAGTGATAGAATATTATAATGATGATGATGTTAGTCGTATAATGCCTGGGAAAAACGATTGTATAACTATTGAAAAAGTTAAACTTCAGAAAAGGATGGAAAATGTCACTAAATGAATAATATTACTAAATAAACACGCGTAGATGCAAAGCGCTGAAAGGAAGCTAAAAATGATGAAACCTATGGTGATGTAATTTATCAACGATTTGTGAACTGAATAATTCTAAACAATCACTTTATCAAGTTGATCGTAAAAATAGTTGAAAATAAAAAATTTCTCAATGACTTTGATTTTATATACAAAAAATGGGTAGATCTTCATACTCAAACGTCTTTTGCAAGAAAACAAAAAATAACACAAGTACAATTTTTTGGTATGTTCAATAGAATTGAATGAGGAAAAATTTAAAAAAAAAAAAAAAAAAAAAAAAAAAATAGGTTTTTGAGAAAATTCTAAAATAGTATTTTGGCGGCCATTTTGAATAGGAAGACTTGAAACATGGTACCAATTTTATAATTTTTTTAGAATCCCTATTCATTTATCTTTAAAATGAGCCCTCATTTATAAGTATCGGATAGTAAGTTTTTGTTTTATGGCCATATATACAACATCATGTTCATCAATTTTATCAAAATTTGACATCCTGTATCTTTAACAAGAACAACAACAACAAAAAATTTTTTCCACAAACATTTTTTTTTTAATCAAGACTATACATAGAAAATATAAAAAACATGAAATTCAAACATGACTTCCACAAATTTGTGATTTCAGGTATTTTTCACCATATATATATATATATATATATATATATATATATATATATATATATATATATATATATATATATATATATATATATATATATATATATATATATATATATATATATATATATATATATATATATATATATATATATATATATATATATATATATATATATATATATATATATATATATATATATATATATATATATATATATATATATATATATATATATATATTTCTAACATTAAAGACTAAAACACAAACTGTACATTTGCGTTCCTTATAGATATACAATGAAAAGGCACAGAAGTCATTTTAATAACTTCTGAAGCAACCACAGTGATACGACTAGCACGATGAACATTTTCGACTTGCTGGTTTACTGGGTATAACTTTTCAGCAAGATAACGCTTCAGTGCACAAGAGCAATGGAACTCGCCCATGGCTAGAAGCGCATAATGTTGAGGCATTGCAATACCTGCCAGCCTGCTCACAGACCTAAACCCAATTGAAAACATCTAGGGAATCATAGTACGATAAATCTTTGTGCAAAACAAGCAACATGAAAGTTTCGGACTTTAAAATGGCCGTGATTGAAGCTTGGGAGTCATTTGGTGAAGATGTTCGAGTAAGCTTAGTTGAGAGTATGCCAAACAGGATATTTGAGCTTATTCAGAACAAAGGAGGTCCTACTCTTTATTAATTTTATTTTAATTTTAACTAAAGTGAATTAATTTTTCATTTTATGTTCCCTATAACGTGCGTCTACCTATAGTTTTACACGACTAGAAAACTAAACATCGAATTATTACGGTGAATAATAAATACATTTTCCAATTTCCGTTGTAAATTTTGTTGTTTTACTGTGCTATTTTATATTCCACCATTTTCTTCACCTCAAACTTTTTTGGAAACAAAGAGTGTCCTAAAAAGTAAATGCGTCTATATTTCTGCACCACAGTGTATTACAGATGGCAGTTACATTTTAAAAAGGAAAATTACATTACAAAATATATTTAGTTGTAAATTGTAATTATTATACATCGAAGTAGAACGGTTATTCGTTTTGTTTCGTTTTCCAGTTTTTTCTAGTTTTTGTCTCTGTCATAAAAACAAATACAAAATTACAAAGCAAAAAAAATATTATTCCTTTCTCCAGTTGTTTTGTAATTTTGTTACTGTTACCTAAGTGTCGAACAAACTGTTGAAGCCGAAGGATATTCGTTTTTTAATTTTATAATTTTTTTAGTAATGCAAGTACATTTTTACTTTTGATTTTGGCATTTTTTTGTCATTTTTATCTAACATAAGTCGATTTCTAATATCATCCAATTCGAAATTGTTCTAATTGGTACGTAAATTCAATAAAAATAGCAAAAAAAAGTACGAGTATCATGTAAAATAAAGAAAAAATCTTTATGTAGGTATGTAAAAAAATTGTCAAAAAAAAAAATATTTTTGTAATGTCTTCGTATAGTTCACATCGTATGCAATATAATTATGTACACATAATATTTTAGTGCTGCTTCAGCGAAAAAATTTTGGTTGAAAAGTAAGTCGCAATTAAAACCGGTTTCATTGGTATACGGGGGAAGAGACGAAGGTGAAGGTGCTTCAAAGAACCACAGTGTGGAGCGGGCGATTGTGTGACACTAAAAATAATACACAAAATATAAGTAAAATGATCATATAATATTCTCTGCGCTCTCACGGTTGTATTTATATTTTTGTAGTGGAATACACTAAAACTTCGTATTACGTTATCTAAATAGGCGCATTTCTTAAAATTCTCACTAATTTCGTGAATATGGACACGAAAAATTTAATTATGAATTAAGAAAATCAATTACACTTAAATTGTTCATAATTTATTAATTTATTATAAAAATATTCAGGTTTTTGTTTACTTTGTGAAATTTATTGCCGTAGAAAAAAGGAGGCAAGGTGTATTATTTTTACTTAATTATGCTGCCCTCTAGTTGTCGACTTACAATGACGTCATCAGCAAAAAATGAATGTTGTTACAGGCCAGTACTATAGAAGGTACTGCCTAGATGCACTGGCTTATACGAAGAAGTATATTAACCTCAATTATGCATACAGTTTTTTAGAATTTAGGACAAACTTCGCAAATGTGTACTGACAGATTTAGGATAGATCTAATCTTGACAGATTTAGGACAAACTCCTGTATTAGACGTATATGGCCATCCAGCTAAAAATACGAAATCACCCCATTTAGTCGAAAAAAATAATATCGATTTATAAAAACATCGACGAACTGCGCAAGGTAGGACGTGAAAAGCGAACTGCGAAAGAGATGGGAGCGCTTCATTTTAATTTTTGTATAGATGTACGATCGCCCAACAATTGGCAGTACGACAGTTTTATTTGGCGGTAATTAGCTGCCTAATTTAAATAAATTAACTTCTAGGTTTTTTAGTTTGTTGGTGTCCAACTTCTCTCTGGATGGTCAGAGCTTTCCATCGGCACCACCACCGGGTCTGTAAAATAATTGTAGAAGTCAATATATTAAAATTGAAAATTTTAATTGACGCTTCAATTAATTTAATTTCAATATTAAACGCAATTTTTTTTACAGCCACCTTAAAACATACAATGCGTGCGGAGATGGATGTCTACATGTCATCACTAATTGATCGCGTCGACAACGTCAACTACTCGTCTAAAACGTCGATTACTCGTAGACAAGTCGACACCTATTTGTAATTCACGCCACTATAGCGATTGAATGATCTACAAATTATGAACTTCCGTTTCCGCAGTGAATTCAGTTAATGTAAATTATTATTATTGTAAAATATACAATAAAACCTGTCTATGTCAATATTGTATTGGAAATATTCTTTACACTAGATTTTTTAATAGCACAAGATGGTCACAATTTTAATAATGATGGAAATCAAATTCCTAATGAATTCGAAGAACTCTATGCTACGGAACTAAATACTTGGTTTTCTGTTCCGTAACAATGGCTTATTCGTATTTGTAGTGCAATCATTTGTTTCATTTTTAGAACGGAAAATGTTATTGTGCAGCATGTATATAAGAGATATATAGACAATGCACAATGTAACACACAGCACATTGAAAAACATAGTCGTAACTTTTTGTCATAATTGTCATCACCAGAAATCGAACCCCTGAATTACAGCAAGCGCTCTAGTTACTTTGTTAACGGGAGCGCCAATAATATAATCCCAGTTTGCACATTTTTAACATAATATTCAAGATATTTATTTTTTTCGGACAAGAGTTCTTAAAAAATATACAAAAATAAAAGGAAAACATCAAAATTGTAGAATCTCATGGTAGAGAGAAATCTTCCAACGTGAATCGTGATAAATACGTTTATTTGATAAGAGATGGCACTAAAATCAAATAATCTATTAAAATATATTTATGTAGCTACTCCATATTTTTAGATAGATGTCTCTAGTTAATTAGAGATTTTAAATTTATTTCAAATTATTAATTTAGTAAATGCTTGTAAAAGTTAGGATAAGTTTTAATTAATAATTAACCGAATTTTTACGTATTTTACCAGATGTGTGCAACTTTCTTTATAATGTTGAATAGAATCGAACAAAAACATCGCCCGTGGTAAAACTAGGATAGGCCAGTGTATGAGTCGGTAAAAATACTAACGAATAATTTATTGATACTAAATAAGTTATATAATAACTAATTATTATTACAATTGTGCTAGAGGCTAAATAAGTTATTAACTTATAGTATAAGTTAATAACTTATTTGGCCTCTAGCATATAATTGGATAATCACCTAATAGGTAGACATCAACGAAGAATATAAAATGTTGTTTACATTGTCGACGTCTGGCACGCAAAAAATTTATATATATTCTACGTAATAGATTACGCTTCAACAACCACAATTGCGTAGTGTACGTCCAGGGTTGCATGCACAATAATATTCGAGCCCCCAAAATACAAAATGAAAACGACTCTTTTATTCTATTTAACAAAGTAAAAAGGTGATGACCGACCCTAATTAATGCAAATTGAAACAGTAAGCTATATACAAAATTATTTTTTAAAAAATACGCTTATAACTTAGAAATATAACATAGTAAACACTGGTTGGGCACGCAGAAGTTAAAAAGCGTATTTTCTGGAATTTTAACACCGGATGCCACATGAAAACTTTTATAGTCGGTCAATTCTACACAAAACTACTCTGATATAGTGTTAAATAAATTAACATATTTACACAAAAAATCGTAAAATATAAAATTACAATAGTGATTACTTGATTAGATAATTAAAACGATTATAATTAATTAGCAAGTATAAGTATTAATCGACTGGTAATTATTTTTAAATTATTGAACAGAACGGGAATTCAATATTCACCAAAACTACTTTGATTTGACAAAAATATTTTATGGAGACCATCTTCACCCGTAACAATAAAATTATCTATACCAAATCACTCAAACGCTATTGATTTTCACACTTTTATATAAAGCACTCAAATTATTTGCCGCAGTACTCGAATTTGACTCAAATTTTCAATAAAGATACTCTTAAATAGATCAAAATGAGAAGGTCGTCGGTTTACAACATCAAAGACAAGTATACGTTCTTCACATTCGCACATTTCTGTATTATTAAAAATATATAATTGTTCAAATGATGAAAGCAACACAAAAATGTTTTGTATTAACAATTCAAGTGTTAAATGAGTATCATCAACTTTATTACCGATATAATGTTAGTTTAATGGTGGAATAATTTATGCATATGCGATTCTGTATACGTAACGTGTACTTCATAAAATCGCGAGTGGTTTTGCCTTTTAAAATAGAATTAGATGCGAGAATACAGAACAGCAGAGTACGAAAAGGATAAACCAACAAGATTAAATTCGTTTATTTCCTATATACATAATTCTCGCATGTATGTATATGTGTCGGACAATGTATAATTTCAATTAATTTAATATCCTTTTTGATCAGCTTTGTACTGAATATATTCAAAAGGAAAGAGTTTGATTTATATTTTCCTCTATCAGTTTATTTATAGCTTTACGTTTTTGTATTGCATATGGAGTTTAATTATATTTTATAGAAATTAAACAAACCTGAATATGGCTTTGACGTATTAAAATAGATGTATGCACATATTCTCTTATATATATAAAGCTGACTAACAATCGCTTGCTAAACGAGCATACAAAGATTATATTCTAATAAATGGCATGTCAATATTCTTTATTCCAATCCTATTCGGGTTCAATGATTGCAAATGCAAAATAGGATCAATAATATTAAATTTTGCAATTTCAAGTCTAACAACAAGAGTTCATCCGTGGATGTTCCACGTATTTTAGAGACTGTTGTTTGGTTAGCTTTTGTAGCCATATCATTACCGTTGTGGAACTTCTGTGCTGATTTCTTTAAGATTAGAATATTTTTCAGTTACGTAAGATTCCAGTATTTGACGGACATGGGTTCTAGATCTATGATTTATGAGAATGAGTAATATAACAATTTGAACAATTCTGGGCCTAGCTGAAATTTTCAAAATATTTCCGTAAGCAGTCCTAAAAAACAGAAAGATCAATAAGAATTGGAATATCACTCAATGTCATTTAGTATTAACTGAATTAATAATAGTTTTGCCAAATTGATGATGCTGCACTCAGAAAAACATATGATAAATAAATGATTGCATTTACCATATGATAATACAAATCATTATAAAATTATTGGGTCCCAGTCGAAATGGCATATTTCAAAACGGCATTTTTCAGGACGGCATTTTTTAAAACTGCATATTTCAAAACTTGATTTTTCAAAACGACATTTCACAAAGTGGCATTTTAAAACGGCATTTTTCAAAATTCCAGATTTCAAAACGACATAAGTACAAAACGCGATTTTCTCTTGCACTTTTTATGATAAAATATGTACATGTGTTGTTTTATAACTTTTTGTTGAAGGAATATTTTTATATCATTCCATCTTCAAATTAACTTATTTTGTCTGCGGAATATATTAAATCATATTCCGATATTCGTCGATGGAAAAAATGCATTTCAAAGATATAAGTTTCAAGATATATGTATCGTTATTAGCTTTTATCGTCACTACAATTTTGATTGCGGGTTTTTCCTTTTTTTATAATCCCGCCTAGGTCAGCCAAATGGACTGATTTTTAAGAGTAAACGCATCAAATGAACGTTTATTGTACCTATATATTACATAATTGATGCGTTTATATATTTTGGAACAATGGGCAAAGTACAACCGAAACGCCTACTAAATGTGACGAATGTCTCAAATACTACTAATTATCAGAATTATTCTGTAGCTATAAATTAGATCATAAAATGTTGGGGTTTTCCATCTCCATCGTAGATGAAAAAACCAAACATTTTACTGAAGAACTTCGAAGCTCTATATAAAAATTTAGATGAAGGGGAATAATTATGCATACTAAATCTTCTGATAATTTATAATTCCATGAAGAAAATACCTTTCTTTTAACATATCTACTAAAGTTTTTATATAAAACATGTAGAAGAAATTTGTCATAATCAATTCCATTTCATCAACTTTATTTCAAACTATTTGTAAATTTAACCATACCATAGAAACATGTGTAATTTGATCCTAATCGACTAAGAATTTAATCCAAGAATCGTATAAAAATTTCATTCTAGACATATTTCATCTTGTTCTGTTAATAAATAACCGTACCTGTTTGTTGGTCATATTCCAGAAATGAATGAAAAGATAATTCTAGATTCATAATCGATTAAAAGGTTCCATTCTACCTTGTGCAGTTAAACCTCATGTGAGCGAAGAAAAAATGTTCTCTTCATTTGAGTGACTAAGGTACCCGGGTACCTTACAGGCATATTTTTCTGGAAACTAATTTTTTTCAATTTTTTTTAGAAATTTATAACGGATTTTGCAACAACTACATAAATTGAAAACAGTTTTGCATTAGCCGCAACTTGTCAGTTTTCGAAAAACATTCTGTAAAAATACGTAAATAATCCAACGTGTCACATCAGTGAAAAAAATGATCGATAGTAATAAAAAAATGTTTGCTTAGTTTTTTTGAAATAAATAAAAATATAAAGATAAATTAAATGAAATAAATAAACAGAAATACAAACAATGAAATACATTGACATATAACACAAAACTATAAAATATTTGCATACCATTTCTTTCAAATATAGTGTAAAATGTATAAAGGTACCCGGGTACCTTTGTTACTCTAATTCGTATAACTAAACTACATTTTGCTCTCACGTGCGTCCAAGTTGTAAAAATTCTCATTTTTAAGTGTGATCGTAATCTATCAATTGAACTAAAAGTTCTCATAAAATTAAAACTTTTTATTATGACTGGAACATACAAAGCTAGGCGTTTAAAAGTGCAAAAGGAACCCGGGTACCTTGTCACTCACATAAGGGTTAAAAAAAATGTCGTTTTGGAAAATGCCATTTTGAAAAATGACGTTTCGAAACATGCCGTTTTTAAAAATGCCATTTTGGAAAAACATAATAAAAAAAAAACAAATATTCCAGGGTTCTAAAATTCGCTCTGTAAAATATATTATTCTTTCTCTACTGCTCGAACAAATAATTTTTGCTACTGATCGCCTCGAATAGTGAAAAGAAAGCAAAATTTTACTGATTATATTCATCTTGCATTGAATAGAAAACAAAAAATTATATTCTCTATTCCCACTGAAAATATGAAAAGTAAAACGAAAGAAGAGAATAAAATTTTGTTTTAGTTTTCGCAAACAAAAAAAACGGATAGTACAATCAATTGCCACATGAAAATAAAATTACTCTAAAATACAAATGTATAAAGTATTCGCCAACTTTTCGTTTAACAAGGAGAAAACAGTAGAAAAATATAATTTCTGATCCATTCAAAACATCGATCTGTTAGTTTTTTCATTATTCGCTCACTATTCCTTGAAAACTGAATATTATTCTTTTTTTTTTGTTTCACTATTCACGATCGAAAAAGTGCGGAAAAAATTAAAAAATCATAAATGAAATAGAAGCAAAGTGAAGAGTATTTTTGAACCCTAAAATATTCTCATTGGCTAATGCCCCACGGGGTATCACAGAAACCGCATTTTTCTTCGTTTCTTTCCCCGTTTACCTATGATACCGGTTTTAATGGTGACTTAAACAAATTTTCGGTGCAACCACACTAAATGAAATAAAAAATATTTCAAGGCCATTTTTGACTTATGCTAGCGTTTCCACCCTGGGGTTCCGTGGTAATTTTTAAGGGTTCCACGAGCTAGTACCAGATAAAATCCGTGCCATAAGATTTCATTTCATACATACATACACACCACATTTCATACATACATACCAAAATTAAACAATAACGATAATTATTGGGTACAAAATCCTTTCAAAAGCAATGAAAAACCAACGGGACTACTAGCAGTAGAATACGAGAATTTAATTGAAATTAGTTCGGATACTCGCTCACTTCGAAGAGGTGCAACTTTGTGCTGTAATATATTTGATGAATGTAAAAGATTTATTCAAAAAGGCTATTAGAGTTATATTGCCGTTCTTAAACAACACATTTATGCGAAACAGAATTTTCCATGAATAGGGTTCCATAAAATTTGAAGAATCGGAAAAGGGTTTCGTGGCAAAATAAGTTGGGGAACCGCTGACTTATACATTTTAGTTAAAATTTTATTTTTGTGAGAGCAGAATAAACAAAATAAAAAAAATTTGGAGTTACATATGTATAATTGTATATACACGGCTGAAATGCGAAGATTTGAATAATTTTTTTTTTGTAAATTTTGTTACACATACATATACATTATCTATTACGACTAGTTGGCCTTGAAAAAATTACCAGTTACCAGAAACCTCTTGTGGAATTAGGCATTAAATAAAAAACAAAAGCGAAACCCGTATTGCGTTTCCACAAGTCATGTATAAAACAATTTTGTCGTTTTACTCGAGGTTTAGATAATTTGAATATCAGTTCACGTATGTATAATTTTGAGCTAAAAATTTTGAAAATAGTTTACACTGCAAATATTTTTAAAGCACGGTTTCCATATTGAAATGTTTTGCCTATTTTACAAAAAATAACAAATGGGGAAAAACCGCCGAAATTTTCAACGAGAAAAGAGCTGTGATGATCTCTTTAGCAAATGAAGGAAATACACATAAAGTATTGTACTCAAAGTTGGTGTATCACGACCAACCGTGAACTATACTCTTCGTCAGTTCCATGTTGCAAGATCATATGCAACCAAAAAAAGATCTGGCCTACCCAAATGCACGATAAAACACGAAGAGAATTTTATTGTCACTATTAGTAAGCGAAATAGACACTTTACAGCGCCAGAAATCCGTTCTTCTTTGAACGCTTCTCGCGAAAAAGAGATCAATCTAACGGCAGCAAAAACTCGATTGCGAGAAAGCAAGCTTTATGGACGTGTGGATGTACGTAAGCCTCTATTACGGGTGCAAAACAAACAAAAACGCTTACTATGGGCAAAAACTCTTTTTTGATCCCTTAACGATTGGAAAAAGATGCTCTGGACAGACGAATCAAAGTTTGAGGTATTTGGTTCGAAAAGAAAAATATTTGTTCGAAGGAAAGTCGGCGAACGCGTGAAAGAAGACTGTGTTGTTCATTCCCTTAAATCTACTACAGCAGGACCACGATCCGAAGCACAAGTCTAGGTTATGTACAGATTTCTTAACCGAACAATATCGACGTCGGGAACTAAATATCATGGAATGGCCGCTTCAATTCCCCGATATTAGCCCCATCGAGCTACTTCGCGATTAATTAGACCGGGCAGTACGGAAGTCCTGTCCCACGTCAGAAAATGATTTGGAACACCAACTACAAATTGCGTGGAAGGAAGTTTAGCCAAAACCTTAGAGCAACTGTTAGCAAGAATGCCAAGATTATGTAAGGCAGTCATCAAAGCAAAAGTCGGCCACATACATGAATCTAAAATTTAAGTTTTAATTTTTTTAATGTCTTAAGCATTGTTTTAATTTATCCTTTTCTTGTTGTTGCGTATGTACTTATGTATGTGAATTTAAATAAAATATAAAATAAAACAAAATGGTTTTCAATTCACCAAAATTAATAAAAATGTGTTTGGATTAAAATTTTTCGATGTCGTGTAATAAGTTCAACGCATAGATTGGATAATCTTCAACACGAGAAGAAACTTCAAAATTAGCCTCAATAATATCGTCAGCATCTTTTATAGAAGTTGGTTAAACGTCTTGGGAAACAAATTTAGAATTAGAGGTTTGATTTAGGTTTGATTGATATTGGGGCATGTATTTTTAAGATTATTTTCATCGACGTTAAATCTACACGTTGATACGTCAATGAACAAGGTGGAAATCGCAGATTTTTTTAATCTCGATCTCTTTTGATTCTCTTTTGTTTGGGGCATGAAATAGTGCTTTTCACAATGTACCGAGCAAACAATTGTATTCCTACTTATTACCCAAATCAATTGATATCAACCGTTCCTTTTTTAATTCTCCATATTTTGGTAAGCTAAAAATAAATGTTTGCATTAAACTTTTTGTAAAAAGTTGTATTTATACTTAAAAAAAATAGGACCCTGGTAATAAAACTTATTAAAATAAAATAAGAACACCACGCCACAACTAAAATTGTTTTCTTAATTTTCTCTGATTTATAACTTAAACTAAGAAATTTACCACAAATCACTTTCTTCTTAACATAATTTACATTTTATTTTATTTAAACACTTGGTAAACTTATTGATGGTAAGATATTCCTATCTGAATTTTTTATGCGTATTTTTGCAACTTTTCAAAACATTTTACTTAAAAGTTTGTAATTTTTATTATCAAATGATGCACTACTACATAAAACACTAACTATTTTATAATGTTATTATTATTTTAATGTATTTTAATTAATAATTTTAAAAGCACAAAATTAAGTAGTCACTTCGTACAAAAACAAAAACAAGTTTGGTGGGTTCTTATTTTGAGATATAAGTAGGCCATATGCATTTTTTATATAACCATCCTGCTCTGACTTGTGACACATGAAAAAACAAATTTTATATGGCTAAAATCTTTACTGGCAGCTTGGTTTGGTACTGATAAAAAAGTCGATGATGAGTAGACTAACTTTTTTGTCAGTACGAAACCAAGCTGCCTCATTTTTGTAAGGGTTTATGTATCTTTGTGCCATAACAGAAGTTCATGCCAAATAGTGCCTTACCAAAAACTAAGTCAACTGAAGCGAGAATGTGGCCGCCATCTATAAAATAGCCAAAGTCAAACCATAAAAATTGAGGCAATGTTCATATTCGAGATTAGAATTCCATTAGTACCGAGGACACAATATAACAACATTTAACATGTTATACAAGTCCCGCTAAAGCTATCCTTCAACTATGTTTTTGACTCGCATACAGGAAATATAAGTAGTTGTGAGAAACACTAATTTTTATAATAAAATGATATTTAATCCCTTTTACGAGTCATGTCACAACGCTGCTTATAAACTACGCACACAAAGCGACTTTATACACGGAAACAAAAGACACACCTGCTTTCATAGGACAAAAGAAGTGGATATATAAAAGGTCTACTATCAGTGAAAACCTTCGATATATGAAAAAATAATTCTAAGAATATAATAAATAACCTTTGTAAAATAACCAAGAAAATAAAGGAAAATGGAAAAAACAAAAAATAAATGAAAATCGAGAATTTTCTTTTAAAATAGTTCGTCACAAAGGGACTCAGAAAAATATCCTGAAATATTATTCATGGATTTTGTAAAAAAAATAATTTTTTAGCATCCGCGATATTCCGTATTTCAACGAGACTTAGCAGCCTTGGTATAAAAGGAAATATTCCCATAAAATTTTTCCATTTTAATAAACAAATTTCAGCGAAATCAGACCAAGTTTTATTTTTGTAATCGACGTGTTGCCTAAAGACGGGGCTCTAGGGCCAATTTAGGGATGATGGAATTTCGATAAGTTTTTGCTGCATTTTTAAAGAAATTTATTTACAATGATAAGGCATATGGCACACTCCCGTTCACCGGCTTAAAGCCAAGTGTTTTTTGATTTATGTTCCTATTTTGTGTCAAATCTGATATTTTTTTCAATTTATTTCATATTCGGTTATAATAAATCAGGTAAAAATTTAAGAAAAATTTAAATAATACGCTGAAATTTCCATATTAAAAATTCAGGGGTTTTGTAACTCACGTTCGATTTTTCTAAGTCAACCCTTTTTGGTTGAAAACTTAATGTCTTTATTTAAATGTATAATTCTTTGTCGTTTTTGTAAATATTAAACTTTTCAACATCAGTTCAAAAATTGAAAAAGCTCCCACTTCCGATAAACAGATTTCCACCAAATTTCGCAAGGATCTCCATATTAATGGGAAGAAGTTCATTTCCTAAGATATGCCGAATTTTTGCGAAATAAAGTTTTTTAGCGAAACTTGTCATTTTCGGTAAAATACAACAAATGATCTGAAGTAATTTTGTTTGAAATAAATAAATAGTAGATAAATACTTTTCAAAATAATTGCAAAAAAACTAAAAAGCTCCTATGGAAGCTGTCACTTCCGGTGGACGAATTCCGACTAAATATCACTTGATCTTCCAATTTAAACTTAAGAAAAATCTTAAGTTACAAAAAATCTGTATGGGGACCAAATTTATGTTGAAATACAGATTTTTGTCAAAAATCACAATTTCCGCTTAAATTTTGGAAAACTGGATCGGTGTCGTTACAAATTCAATTTAGAAACCACTTAATTCTTAGTCGTTTTTATCGTAAATTATATACTTCTCAAAATATTTATAAAAAACGAAAAAGCTTCTATGTAAGCCGTTACTTCTTGTAGACCGATTTAAACCAAACATTACTGGATCTCCCAATTTTTGGTAAAAGCTTAAGTGTGAAGTTTCATCTCGAATCAATCCGTCTAGGCACAAGTCGGGTTTTTGTTAAAAAAAACACTTCTTTTGTATAAAAACCGTGATTTCCGCTTAAATTTTGGAAAACTGGTCTGGGCAGAGATTGTTGCATAATTAATTTAGAATATGAGAAACCGGCTATGGAAATTGCAACTTCCTGTGAACGGATGTCCACCAAAAGTCACTAGGATACACAGTCCCCCCCCCTCCCAGTTTATGAAAAAATATTAAGTATGAAGTTTCATCGCGATCAATCAAATCTGTATGGGCTAAAACAAAATTAAAACCTAACAGTACTTGGCAACAAAACAAAAATTGTATCTGATTTATTATATCAAAATGTGAACTAGATTGTAAAAATGTATCAGATTTAACGATAAATATAGAAATATAAGTCAAAAAATACTTGACCTTAAGCTGCCGAACGCAAGATTATATACTGAACGAGTAATTTGCCACCAACGACACAACGGTGGGTTTGTGAACTAAAGTACTAATAACAATATTAAGGCGGATTCAGTGTTGCGTTCTTTCCTTCCTTTTGAATTTTTTTTAACTCAATCCAAGTTCTTTTTACGCTATTTGCCGTACTTTTTACGCTATTTGCCGTAGGCACTTGGCGAAACACACTAATACTTAATAAACACATTTCACATTTTAAACACATCAATCCAAGTTGATAAAAATATTCACAAGAAAAAAAACGTTATTTTTAACCAATGAAATTGGTTTAAAAAAAATTTCAGAACGCAAGTACACAACACTGAATCCGCTTTTATTGCTTGGTCCAAGACCTTTCAAACGATATACCAAATTATTATTTTAGAATGAGAAAAAATGTATCTCATCAGCGCCACATCGATGGTTTTAAATACAAGGTGCTACAGCTAAATTTATGACATATTTCAAGACTTATCAATGGATACATGACAAAGATATTATAGCTACCAGTGCCAAAACGGTAGATTTGCGAACTAAAGCGCTGATAAAAAAATATCTTTTTCCAAGGCCTTTTCAACAACAAATATTATATTATACTACTGGACTAATGAAAAAGACTACTTTGTCACGTGACATTGTTTTTCTACAACATTTATCTATTCGGAAGATTATATAAGCCTGAGCGAGACAAATGATCAAAAGCCTACTGTGGTTATATATAATTACGAAACAAAAGAAATTTTGAAAAATCTGTTTTTTTTTTCGATAAATAATTTACGCAAGTCGAGTCGATTGTCGTTTCAAGTGACAATAAAAATTTGCTATTTGTATGAACAATTAGCCAGGTGCTATGTTAATAAAGTGACTTGAGACGAACAAAACAATTAAAAACTGGCATTTCGAGGTGTGTGAAATTCTGAAGTGACTAGAAAAAACATAAAATACGCCTATTGTTGTTTGAAGTGACTACGATAATTGGCCTGTTTTTTTATTATTTCGGAGAGATCAGAGAGATAAAAAGAAAGCCTTTTCCGTTATTTTATTTTATCGGATCGATCCGATACATTTTTTCGTTTTTTTTTTCTCTGGCCATTCTCAGATCGTCATTTTTCAATTTTAACTTTTTTTCAGATAGTTAAGAGAAAAAACATAATATTTGAAATATTTTGACAGAATTATTTTTATCTTATTTTTGTTAAATAATTATTATTTTCTCGTCATAGATACCCAAATTACAAAACGCAGTATAAAAATCGGTAAAAAAGCCTTTTCAGATAAAATATTATCCGATTTGTCAGATAAATTATCTCTCTGATTTATCTGATATCTGGGCTACAATAAAAAACAGGCCAAATAAACATATTAAATATGCTGGCAAGGCAAGCGACTATGGTTTCATATTAAAAGAGTCACTTGAAACGACAAACGACACGACTAGCGTAATCGGGGTAAGTATTGTAAGTAACGGTTTTTGTTTCATAAACCAGTATGTCCGAACTTAGTTAATTATTGACATTAAAATTTTTTTATTCATTTATTTAAATCGATTGGATATAAGGGATTTTTTCTTGGTGTGTTTGGATGTGATATTGTGTCTTTTAATTTTGCGACCCAAATTTATTAAATCAGTGCTGAATGTTCTCTATTTTTTTCTCTATCTCTCTCTCTCTCTAGAATTCACATCCCGTGAAGGGATTTTGCCGGCCACACTATGGTCGGTCCTCCATCCGTCTCGGTCCATCGCTCTCGTCCTCCAGTTTCGACATCCTAATACGAGTAGGGTTCTCTAATTAGTGATAACTAATTTAGAAAATATTGAAATTGATATTTTGAATAATTAAAAAAGAAAACCTCAAAAAATGTTAATATTTCTTTCTCTGTCACTCTTTTTAAATACTGGCGCAAAAAACATCAATTTGTGTGTACGTTATTTACAGCCACCCAAAATTTGATGTTATTTTTAAAACCCGAAAGAAATTGCCATTAATAGCTTGCATTAGTTATAATCGCAATTGAAAGAGCTCCAAATACGTGACAAAACAATTGTAAACCTCTATAAATTCAAATTGTATGTTACACGTCGGTTCGATCACCCTTTTTTAAAAAAATCAGTGTAAATTCTAGGTGATTCAGATAAATATGTTATTTAGCATCGTCATGCTCCTTCTTCTATCTAAGCCGTTTCATGATATTTTAACTAGGAGCTGAGATATTTTTCTCGTAAAGTGATGCTCCAAAATCAAAAGGTACTCTTGAACAATATATTTTCCCATACAACTAACGACCACTACTGTGGGCGTGGAACAAAGACGAGCTCTATTAAACACACGAAATCTCAATTGTTCTCATTACATTTACTCAAGCACTAGATGAAAAAGTACAGATGCGGGAACATCCACTGAAATTGGAACATGCATATAACATGAACATTTTTAGAGGTCAGCTTCATGAGCTGACCATAGATGAAATTGGAGTTTGAATGAATTTACGGTGCGCAAAGAAGAATCACGTAAATCGAAAGCATTAACCGCACAATGAAATTCCAGGCAAGTGCAATTTGATGTGAGTATTTATTTTTATGGGAAGGCCTATGTTAAATTTTAAAACAAATGGTTGTACCTTTATGAGTCATAAATTCCTTTATAAAGTTATACTTTAAATGTATATTGGCCACGCATACTAAACGGTGCCAAAATAATTGAGCCCACTTGAAAATGTCTAATTTAAAAAATAGATAAGCTCACAACAAAATGAACTAAATATAGTTCTCCCATATTCAATTACTCATTATGAATATAAATAAAGTTCCCTTGCTTGATTAGATAAAACATATCTATTCCACATTAAATTCCACGATTATACGGAAAATGTACACGTGTTTGAAAATGTGGTAATCAACTCCACACCACCGTGGAAAGGTAATAATTTCATTAAATTTAATCCCCACCCCAATCTACCAAAAATAACGTAATAAAACAATTCTTAATTTAATTTGTGGATCAAAAGACATGCTGTACATAAATCTTTGATGAGCTATTCAAAAAATGATATTTCCAATTTAAGACTAAAATGAAAACAACTAATTTATAACCATTATCAGACCAAATATAGTAACCACCTGAAACCACACACAATTTTGAATTATTAATAATTCTACTCTATACTATTTTTGTTATTCTAAACTAAAGTAATCGAATTGTTGTTGTCTTGAAGCGATCGAAATAGCCACGTAATACTAAAATATATAAAACAACGACGATGTCGACCGCACATAATAAATTTGTCAATCGATTGGAAAATAAATAAATAATATCATTTTTAACCCCTTTGGGAAGACACACTTGAGGGGTGATGAAATTTCCAAAAACCACATACTATCCCTATAACGTATTGTGCGAGTTCACATCATTTGACATTCTATATGCTGCACGATGTGGAAAGTCATACGTGATGTACGGTTAACACCCGTAAATTAGACAAACCGTATTTTCTCACGAGTTCAATCACATCATGCACGCTACATGCGTTACAAAATTTGTTCAGGTATAAATATGTCTAAAAGTGTGGTGGGGGCATGCATTTATATGTATGTATATATAATGCCGAAGAGTTATCGCATTCGCTGTATATAAATAAGATATTGGTTCTGTTATTATTTGTTGAAAATTATTGATTGAACAAATTCATAATATGTGGACATGTAATTTAATTACTTACAAGTAAAAATACTTCGACGTCATTTGAGAAAAGAAATAGCTCTCTCAATGGCACCGATTGACCAAAAACGGGATCAAACTTCTTACCTGAGGTTTATTAATCGTAATTAACATTTCGTTCGCTTAAGACTATGATCAGTTCAGCACAGTACTGTCGGAACTTAGGAAGAATTTCGTCGCTTAGCAATGACGCAGCGGTAATTCGTTTGTGTTCATATTACCCAACCTCTTTTTTTTGGTATGATATCAAAGGGCCGAATGTCGAAGGACCGAATGTCGAACGGCCGAATTTTAACGGGCCGAATGTGTCGAAGGGTCGAATGTCGAAGGGCCGAATGTCGAAGGGGCGAATGTCGAAGGGCCGAATTTGGAAGGAGCGAATGGGTCGAAGGTCCGAATGTGTCGAAGAGCCGAATCTCGAAGTGCCGAATGTCGAAGGGCCGAATGGGTCGAAGGGCAGAATTTTTATTTTTTTTTTTTGTTTTTGGAATATATTTTTTTTACTCTTTTATTTAATTTAATTATTTTTTTATTTTTTGTAAATATACCTATTTTCAGAAGGCAGACATAGGGCCGAATGTCTGAGGTGGCGCATGACAAAATTTTCCTTCACCAAAATGTATCGCTGACTGGATACGTGGAATTTTATGAAAATCCAAAGATGAAAAATAGTGAAATACGTAAATTCATAAGAAATTCATTTATGTTTCGTAAAAAAATTACAAAATATTCCATAAAACAACAAATTTAAAAAATTATATTTCTAAAAATAAAAAAAAATCGGCCCTTCGACCCATTCGGCCCTTCGACATTCGGCCGTTTGTACCCATTCCCTTTTGTTTTAGTCACACAACGGTCACCCCGTTACATTCGAAAAGTAGGTGATTAACGTCTTCTACTTCAGATATGCCTACCATTGACCGACTCATGGCACCTTCCTTGCCATAGGCAAAGTAATTGCCCCTATTTCCCATTTGTTTCTATATTGGTAATGAGTACTATCTGCAACATGTACAGGACCATCTAGTTCGTTTGGCACTTCTTCTTAGGTGGAACAAGTGCGCTCGCTTTATCTAGGAGTACGCCGACCAGAACCACAACAGCATCTTTACGGCCACGGCATACGTGAATAGTGCCATTGCCACACCTTTGTAAATTATTACAAAAGTTTTATGATTCAGTTCCCATCCTCTTGACACTCACACCCGGGAGTCGAATAGCTTAGTCGAACAGACTCTTGCACACCCGGGAGTTGAATAGCTTAGTCGAACAGACTGTATGCGCTTGTGCGCGGTTGATTTATGTATGTAAGTTGATTTTTATGTCGATTAATTAATTTCAGTCAATTAATTAATTTCGTGTGTCGGCCAGTTGTATGTCGTATTTGTCAACGCTGGTAGAATAAATTATTTTGGCAGTGCTAACTGCAATGCGCGTCAAGCGAGAAGATCAAGAGTGATATCCTGATTGACATTTACCGCACCACGAAACCTTCTCAACAACCTATCGATGTCCGAGGAAGACCGCCAGCTTTCATTTTCACGAGCCTCAATGGAATGTGAGGCAACATAATGTTGCACTCGATGAAAGAATAATACAATCTTTTGACGAGGATTCTGTCTGGCACATAACCAACGAACGGTAAGAGAATACTTGGATGATTCATTCTACGTCTGGGATCGTGCTAAGAAATCACTGTACTCAACAAAGGTACCCACAATAGAAATTTTAATTGAAATGATAAGCGCCGCATTTGAAAAAATTAAAAATTGAATGCAACTTCGCACAACAACCGTGGAGATATGAAAAAGGTACCTTCACCTGCCAAACATTCTGTATATACAGAACAATACCATGTAGTAGTAGTATTAGCGAATTACGTCTTAGCCTACGAAATTCGATTTTTTCAAATTTTTCATCTATGTTTCATTTAAACAATTGACTTTTTTGTGTATACGAATTTTTATATTTTACTTTGTTATTTCGATTGTATACGGTTTTATTGTGATTGTTTCTTTCGTACATTAATTAATTCGAGAGTACTGAAAATACATCAATGTAGGGAACAATCACAATAAAACCATTACAATAGAAATAACAATGTAAAATACAAAAAACGTTGCATACAAAAAATAAATTATTTTGTTAGAGCGACTCTTAGCAATGCACTTTGTATGAATCGTATTTTTGGGACCTCGAAATTCGTACGAAAATTCACACAAAAAATTTAGTAAAAAAAAATTCATCCAAAAACATTTCATACAAAAAATATCTTATTTGAATCGAACCAATTAAAACAAAAATCGAAATCTTAGAGAGATTAACTAATCGAAAATTTGCTTTTCTGAATCTCGATGTTTTAGCAACTCATTTTGCTGTAAATTACGTTTTTAAAGTTAGAGTGATTTTAAAGCGCTCGCAGACATTAATATCAACAAAGCCACCGGTTCCACCGATCTACCACTCACGGGATATTTCCCTCCTACCTGAAATATTATTATATTGAACAGATTATCTATTGCCCAATAAAAGCAGCCTCTCTTACTCTTTCAATTATTATTTCAATCTGACTGGAAAACATTTGATCGTGTTGGTATAGTGTATATGCTTTGCACGGCGTGAGCAAATGTACGGTTGGTGGTGCAACATTCACTCCTCATATAGGACCCATCATCCCTTCAGTTTCACAAAGCATACACTAACAGATTTTTAAGGAATTTGATTCTACAACGGACTGAGTGACAACTAGCATCGATTGAGTTAATCAATATCAGATCCGAACTGGTGAATTATAAATATTGGAAAAAGTGTTTAGTCCACTTTCTCAAGAGAAGTTTTTGTTGGTTTGAGATCATATTTTTTAGTGTCGTAATTATAGACTTTATTATATTTTTTTCATGATTCTGCATAACCAGATTTTTCAATTGTCGTTAACAATTTGTATTTAAATATTTACGCCGTCCTATAAACCTTCTTTGGTAATAATCGGTTAAGAACAACTCTAGTTTCATTGAGTAGGGCCGTATTTCAGAACCTCAATCAAAATTCTTGATACAATATAAGTTTAATCTTATATGCCAAATAAGCACATGATCGATTAAGAATTGGTTAAACTTCATTTAAATTGTATAATACCAATGCCATTATAAAAAGTAATCGACCATAATCACGCGGTTAAGAAATGGTCAAGTTTCAATGAGTAAGACTGTTTTTAGAGCTTCGTACATAATTAATTTTAATAATTCCAAATTTTTTCTAACACCAGAATTTCACCTTAGTTTGGAACTTTGTTCAAAGTTTGAATTTTAAAATCCTGATAACATTCTCCAAACAACCACCCAAAAAATATCCTCAAAACGACCAAAATCTATCAGCAAGCATATTCCATTTAAAATTTATTTTATAATCTTTTATAATCCGGGTCCTACGCACAGATTATTTGACGCGAGTCATTTAAGAAAAAATCAAGGTAGACTCAGCAAATCTAGCTTCCGGAATTTCGTTGAAAATTTATATTAAATTCTTGAATTCGATTATGCGGGCGGCGAAATCCCTTCATGGGATGTGAAAGCCAGAGGGAGAGAGAGAGATCAAAACCGGCTAAAAATGGTCAGTTCAAAATTTAGCATCTTTTCCATACAGAATATATCGTCAAAAAATTCGCTTTATACTTCAATGGTATGATTAAATAGCCAAGAATTAGTCCCACTAAATTACAATTTTTGAAATTGTTTGAGTTATACGTAGTTCTGAGCGAAATAAAAACTTCATTTTTGGATGCTTGATGGCAATTTTGTATTGATCAAGCAGCTCCATATTATTCAAAATAAACTGACGTACGAGAATGATGTACACAAATACATTGTTGACTTATATGCCAACAATTTAGTTGTTTTAATAAATAGATTATTAAAAAATTTACAGCAGTGAAATATATAAAAATATTGTTTGACACAGAAACTAAAAACAAAATTTAAGCGAGGTAAACCAATTTTCCATGAAACATGAACCTATAAATTTAACAAACTTCCGTATTTATATTGAACTCGTGACTTTCCGGCCACAGGAGGGATGCGACATTATTAAAAACGTTTTAACGACAAAATAAACAAATTAATTATTAATAATAAAAAAAAAAAATATTTGGATACTCACTCTTTTAATTCGGCAGGCATTTTCCAAAATTTTTCTATTTGTTTTCTAAATAAAAAAATTAATTTTTCAATTTTTTGGTTTTTGAAATTTTCTTTTTTATATTTTTATCTTTTGTTGTGCGTCATCAAAGTAATTTTTCTTTTAGTAATTTACACTACACTATCATCATCTCTACTGTAAATATAAATAAATATGCAAGCCGGATTATTATCAGTGCTGTACATTAGTTGTATAAGTCTCTCGTTTCTCTTTCTCTCGCAATGTTGAATGTTTGATATTATGCTATACTACTACGGATTATGATAGTAAATCTCTAGAGATTATTGGTATTTGGAACATAATTTTTTACGATGATTTGAAATTCATCAATGATTATCAGAAACCCAGCACCAAGGGTTAGCATCTGAAATGAGATAAAAAAAAAAGTTTTATTAATACTTTGCATTTTGATTGTGATTAAACGTAGTGGAAAATATTATATTGCACGATTTATCGTATTTTTATTTTAAAGGTGATTTTCACATGATAAAATATTACTCGTATTATGTATGTACATATATTGTGGTATAATTTATTACGAGTTTTCAAAATTTTATCTTTTTTCTGAACGATAAGAACATTTTGTTATGTAATCAAAACTGTCTATACACCTACCGAATATACGGAGAATTTATTGCAATCAGTCAAGTGTTAATTATTACATGAATTAACTTAGTCGTCCACAAAACAAACATATCATGATGAAGATCCAAATGGCAAGATATAGTAAGCATTAGCAAATACTAACGTGGTTTGGTGCCTGGTCTAAACACCACAACCAAAAAACTTATCACGATTCTAAAATATAAGCCTGTAAAAGTATTGATAAGCTGATAAACCTACCTATAGTCTCAGTTTGTGTTTGGAAAATAGGTTACGAGCACATTGATAGGGACCAACGGTTTAGTTAAATTTTATTGTTCTATGTTATCCCCCTAATTAACAAATCCTTTCATGCGAATTACTAAGATCGAGGATACATTCACTGGATTGTGAAACCATTTGGCAAATCTTTTGCTCGTCGAATTACACAAATCTTTCGATTTTTACTTTTCAAACTGAACCTTTACAGTGTCATTTGTGCAATGCCAATTACAAAACTGTAGGGGTGGTGATATGTTGTTTGTTGTTGGCCCGACTTTACTTTACCACGAGTACGACATCACGAGTACAACACTCTTGATTTCTAAAGCGAAAAATTAAAGTTACCGGACTTTTAATAAAACTGTCTCGTATAATCAAAAAACATCCCTGCTTAAAGTTTATAAAACCACTTGTTGATTGAAAATTTTATCTTTAAATTTATTTAAATCTTTTACTTCTTTGTAGTTTTTTGAAAATGCTAAACTTTTCAACATCATTGCAAAAATTGAAAAAAAAAAACTTGATGCTGCCACTTCCGGTACATAGTTTTCCACCAAATTTCGCATGGATTTTATGCAAGTTTTGTTGAAATAAGTTTTTTTTACCGATCAAACGGCACAGTGGTTGGTTAAAGCTTTGACGTTTGGTTCGGGAGGTACCGGGTTCGAATCCCGGCAAAGGCAGAATGCAAAAGGGAATTTTTATCAACAGATTACGACCTGTGATAAAAAGGAACACAACTATGGCCCCATGTAGGAGTGCAAAACTCATGGGCCGACCGATCTTCCATGTCCAGTACTATAGGCTGGCATGGGGCTATGCAATGTGCAGATATGGTAACTTAAATCGGACCTATAGTCGTACGTCTTCGATTTGGCTGGCAACTACGTAAAGTAGGAAAGGAAAAACTAACCGTGAAAGAGTTAGGAGTGCTTCGGCCCCAGAACAGATTGCAGGAATTAAACCTTAAAAAAAAATTGTTTTTATCAAAACTCATTTCCGGTAAAATTATTTGAACTAATTTTGTTCGAAATTTAATTTACAATCGTTTTGTTTTTAACCGTTTTTTCGTAAATGCTATACGAGTATACTTTGGAAAATATTTATGAAAAACGAAGAAGCTTCTATGGAAGCTATCACTACCGGTGGACCGATTCCGGCCAAACCTCACTGGAATCGTCATTTATGGAAAAAGTTATTTATGGAAAAAAGTTAATTATGAATTTCATCCCGATCCATCAATCAGTCTAGGGTGTACAGAGGTCGGGTTTTATTCAATAATACAATAAAAACCGCTCTGGGCCGTTTTTAGTTTTAAATAAGATATAATTTTCAAAATATTTGCAAAAAAAAAAGGTACTCCTATGAATGCGTTAATTCCGGTGGGCCGATTTCAGTTAAAAATCATTGAGACCTCTCTATTTATGAGAAAAGCTTGAAAAAAGTATGAAGTTTCATCCCGATCAGTAAATCCATCTGGGCTGTAGAGAAACTACAAAACTAAAGACATTTAGTCGGCACACACCACACACAGACATACACAAATTTTTAAAACCCATTTTTTTGGCTTCGGCGATATAGCGAAAAGTAAATCTGCAAAAATCTCAAGGTCCAAATTGTTCATGATTGCTAAACTTAATTTTACTATGTAAAAGAAAGTAAAGCGAACAAATGACAATGGATTTATCATTATATTATTACTATCCTCCGACAGGAAGCCATATACACAAATATGGCTTCCTGTCGGAGGATAATTCATAGGCGACATCTTTCATGTTACTACTCTAGGTAGGCAGATGTTTGGTTTAAATTATTTAGCCAACTAGGATTATGTTTTCAAGCGTTATTTAGATCTAAGTAGAAAGTGGAGCTCTGGTTTTATTCACCATCGGATAATTCACTACTAGGGTACTCGTATTTGAATGGTTTAAAAAATTTGAGTTTGAACACGGTCACTATACACTATCATACAGCTCAAAAATAAATTGTATAGTACAGTTCGAGAAAATATGATGGATGCTCTATAATTCCACCAAATAAATATTTAAGTAAGATTGGGATTTAGCCCTTACTGCCTTTAAAAACTGTGAATTAGTGAAAATAATGATATCAAGAGCCGAATGGGCTGTTTTTTTATTTATTAATTTTAATTAATTTATTTTTTTTATTTTTGTACCATATACCTATTATCAGAAGGCTGTCATAGGGTCGAATGTCTCAGATGGCACATGACAAAATTTTCCTTCACTAAAATGTATCGCTGACTGGATACGTGGAATTTCATGAATATCCAAAGATGAAAAATAGTAAAATACATAAATTCGTAAGAAATTCATTTATGATTATAAAATATTCCATAAAACAACAAATTTAAAAAATTATTGGGCGTACAAATGTATTTCCGACCTTGTTTAGTGAAATAAAAGACATTAGTTTGTGGAGAAAATGAATAATGCTTTATTCAAAGTATGCTTCTTCGGAAGCTATAGGCAATTTTCATAGAATGTAGATAGCGTTGGTTTCTAGGTCTACAAGGGGGACGAGAATTGTCAAATTTATTGTTATGACAGTTGTAATCCCAATTGGCTCATAGCAAACTATGATTTACATTTTGTTCACCAGATGTCAGCTACTTTGTTGAAAACCGCGATCAGGCAATAAACGGATTGCCCGAAGAAAGAAGTCTGGTTGTTTCGAGGCGATCGTTTTCATATGAAGTGAAGTGCTCTGTGCCAAGGCTGATTGCATCGACCGGAACAAATGAATTTCCCAGTTCTGCCTGTCCAGGTAGTTTTTGAGGTTTAGCAACATGTGGCCTAGCGTTGTCATGTTGCAACATAATCTGATCATGCCTTTTGTCCCATTCCGGTCGTTTTGCAGCTAGAGGTTGCTTTAAAGGCATCAGTTGTCGTTGATAAACTTGTCCCGTAATGGTTTCACGCTCTTTCAGCAGCTCATAATAGACGACAACCTTCATATCCGACCAAATACAAAGCATCAGCTTCGAACCATGGATATTTGCTTTTGGCGTCGACGGTCTTGGTTCACCCACGCTAGTTTGCGCGAACTTCCTTTGTTGTCGTTAAAGCATCAATTCGCACAAGGTTTTCCGACGTTCCATGTCCCGTTCTTTCAATTTGGGTGTGGCACCCAATTTCCCAGCTTCTAAACCAATCCCATTGCATGTATACGTTGCGAAACACATTGTTTGGTAATATTCAACTGTTCTGCCAATTGTTTTTTGGTCTGACAAGGGTCCACATCAAGAAATTCTTCCAATTCTGTATCTTCAAATTTTTTCTTCAACAAAAAACTAATGAAGTAAAACTCCCCGCAAATGCTGTTTTTTGGCACAAAATTCGACATATTCAATTTCATGAAAATAATTGTTCTTTACGCTTTGAACAAATGTCACTAGTAATTATTCAAGCTTGACATCAAAACCTCCAAAAAACATGTATTGCCCGATTGAATAATATGCAAGCAGTGATACTAACGACACCTATTTAAAAAGGTCGGAAATACATTTGTACACCCTATATATTTCTAAAAACAAAAAGAAATTCGGCCCTTCGACATTCGGCCCTTCGCAACATTCGGCCCTTCGATGTTCGGCCCTTCAACGTTCGGCTCTTCGACATTCGGACCATTAAAATTCGGCTCTTTGTACCCATTCCAAAATAATTTAGAGGAATTCCGCCAAATACTCTATGGAAAAACTCCTGTTTGGTAGAAAATTTTCGAATTTTTCTCATGAATCTAGTTAGCATACGACCGACGCCAAAAATATTGTTTTTCATACAGAACGAAATAATTTCTATTGCTTCGACATTTTTTCGTTTCGGACTTTACTATTTCAACTTACAAGGATTGAAAGATCGCTTAATAATGAGTTTTCGTGGGCGTATGTATTACATCACCTACAAGTTATGGGATGTGGTGTCGCTTCAGAGGATATCAGTTCTCTACCTACTTCTTTTTTTCTGAGAAGACGATGACCAGGCCCTAGATTCTGATCAAGTGACAAATGACAATTTTTTGTGACGTTTGCCGTGTTTCTTGACAACCATTGATCCGGGTCAGTTCAAATTTTATATGGAAAACTTGATCCAAATTTTGTTTCAGATCACAAATTTTGATTTGAAATCTAGTAAGCATCTTTACGTTGTTTCATGAAACATGAACTGAACCGGATCAAGTAACCGGGTATTGTTCTAAAAAATGTTGCTACAATTTTGTGACAAATATATCTGATATAACTTAAAAATGCAGCTACTGTAAATGTCATATCATATATCATTTTACCCAAAATCGTAAATTTTCAATTAAGTACTTCAATTTGTGCCAATAAGCAAATGTCACGACAAATTGTTATTTTGTCGGAATCTACCCCCAGATCAGACACTGTCAAACACACATATTGTACAGAAAACTAGACAGAAATATTTCCTTGAAATTTTACCTTGAAAATAAACTTAAAAACAGCAACGCTATATTATATTGCCAGGAGCATTTTAAAAATTCTAGGATTTTAATTCCAAAAATCTTAATAGCCTACAGCAGGCGTCGGCAACCTACGGCTCGCTGGCCGGATACGGCCCACCGACTAATATTTTCCGTCGCGCGGATCCCAATCGAAATATCATACATATACGGCCCGCGGGCCCGCAGACAAATGCGAAATAACGATGTACATACATATTTGAGCAAATTACAAATAAGAACAAAACAAAAATACGTTATTCTCGGAAATCGCTTTTACAAAATTCTCGGAAATTATATAAAATCGGAAATGTTTTTTTATTCTTTGTTTTGCTTAGTTGTTAACTCTCAAATAACGAATCTTTGTTGAAAATTCGAGCGGGATAATAACATATAACGTAAGTAGTTTATTTACGATATAGTTACAGTTACAAATTACAAAGGTAAGTTGCGAAAGTTTAATTTAAATTTTATTTGAGGAAATATTCTGTTTTTATTTTATTAAATTTTTAATTATTCATTCCTAATTAATCCCAAACGACAACAAAACGCAAGGAAATTGATTCCCAGTACAGAAATATACTTTTTTGTGAAACACCGCGGTATTAACACATGCATATTAGGCATGTCTTCAAAATATTTCTGTAAATAACGAATTCAACATCAAGCGACACTACGAGACAAAACATCAGAATTTTAGTAAGTTAATTGGGCAAAACAGAAAGGATGAACTTCATAGACTTAAAATGTGCTTGGAAAACAAAGTTCGGTGTTCCATGACCAAAACACAGAAGCTGAAAACAATGCACGTGCTAGCTACGCAGTAACGAAGATGATATCAGGAAAAATGAAGCCTTTCACTGACGGGAAATTTCTGAAAAATTGTTTGATGTCCTTAGTAGAGATTGCAAGTCCCGATAAAAGGAATTTGTTTTCAAATATTAGTCTTTCTGCAACGACCGTTACAAGACGCATCAAAGAAATGTCAGCAAATCTAAAAATATCGTTAAAAGAACACTGCAAACCTTTTCAGTTTTTCTCTAATAGTCATTGATGAAACTACAGATACCACGGGTTCAGCTTTTTTACCTATGAAGAGTACTACCACAGGAGTGGACATTCTTAAAGCATTCTGCAGTGCACAACCGACCAAGATCTGGGCTCACAGCTAGTGTCCATAACAACTGACGTAGCGCCGGCAGTGGTTGGCGAAAAAAAGGAGTCATTGCTCTGCTCCAAAAGCACCTTCAAGGCCTCGGAATGAAACAAACCTTAAGAAAAATTCACTGCATTATCCACCAAGAAGCATTGTGCGCGATGTCCTCAAATATGAATGACGATTTTATGAAAGCAGTAAACTTCATCTTATCTCGGGGGTTGAACCACCGTCAATTTCAGCAACTTTATTGGAAGCAGAAAATCAATACGGTGTCCTGCTATACTTCTGTAATGTTCGCTGGCTCAGTCGAGGCGCAGAATGTCTGCTCTGCGGGAACAAATAGCCAGATTTCTTGAGAGTAAAAACGCAAGTTCAAGTGAATTTCGCGACCCCGAATGGCTTTCACGCCATGTTGTTTTGGTAGATTTAACATTGCATTTAAACAATTTGATTTTGCAGTTTCAAGGCAAAAATCAGCTAATACACGATACATCCTCGCATTTGAAACTGTGGGAAAGTCAACTTGAAAAATCAAACTACACCCATTTTCTAACTCTCCAGAACAACAATCATCAAAGTACCAGCACTTTTGTAAATGTAATGAAGGGCATGAGAACAACGTTTTCATCTCATCTGGAACTCCGTACCAGAAAATGCCCAAATGGAACTGATTGAGCTACAATGATCTGTTGCGAAATAAATTTCAAGATTCATCTTTACTAGATTTCAATATCTGCTTGAAGCTGGGATTTATCCAAACTTAATAAATCATGCAAAACAAATGGAATCGATTTTCGGTAGTACTTATACTTGCGAACAACTTTTTTCAAAATGAAATACACAAAGAACAAGTTGAGATCCAAAATGACCGATGGTACAAGATGTATTGCTTCTGAGCTCTTCGAACCTTCGACTTCGAACATTGAAAACTTTCGAAAGCCAAACAACATCAAATGTCGCACTAATTGAAACCTAAATATTCATTTATAAATTCATTTATAAATTTTGAATGCGGCCCGTGATATTATCACATACTATCCGTTGGCCCTCAACATGAATTAGGTTGCCGACCTCCGGCCTACAGGGTAAAGCTTACAGAGCTATTACTACTGGTAGCGTTTTGTCAACGGCGGCATAGCACACCTGATTGTTTTTGCTCTTGATCCTTGAAACTACACCCGTTTCGAGTTTTGCTCGCTATTCTTATTGATCAGTGGAGCTTTGAATTGCGTTTACAAAGTTTGGGCCTCAACCGTAAACCTTCGTGTGATGGCCATTTTAAAGAGGATGATAACTGCATTTACTTTGCCTGAAATTGTCTAGCTCTCGACCCAACCGGTTTCTTGACTATAAATCTTTGTGCGTATGTCAGTTGTTTCCTTGCCCTGATTCAAGACAATGCAGTTTGCCAGAGCAGCACAGCGCAATTGCGAATTGGAATAGAATTCTCGTCTTTTTCTGCTTTCGTTATAGAAACGAGTAAGTTAATTGTATCTCAAACGTAAAATGTAAAGTTGCATAAATGCCCGCTCGTCAGTTTCCGGATTTTGTATGTTTTAGCTTATTGTTGGCAAAATTAGCCCTCATGTGAGTGAAGAAAAAATATCTTAATTTGAGTGATTGACTTATTTTTTCCATGTTCGTCCAAATTGTAACATTTCTCATTTTTAAGTATGATCCTAATCTACACCAATTGAACTAGAAGTTCTCCTAAAATTTAAAGTTTTTATTGGGAGTAAAACATACAAAAATAGACGTCTGTAAAGGGTAAAAGGTACGCGGGTACCCACGTCACTCACATTAGGGTTAGTAAGATTTCCGATGATTTTCCGTTATTAACGTATTTTTGGAATGGGGACAAAGGGCCGAATTTCAAAGGGCCGAATGTCGAAGCGCCGAATGTCGAAGGGCCGAATGTTGAAGGGCCGAATTTGTCGAAGGGCCGAATGAATCAAAGGGCGGAACGGGTCGAAGGGCCGATTTTTTTTTTGTTAATAAAAAAATAAAAAATTTTAAATTTAATGTATTATGGAATATTTTGTAAATTAACCATAAATGAATTTCTTATAAATTTATGTATTTTACTATTTTTCATCTTTGGATAATCATAAAATTCTACATATCCAGTCAGCGAAACATTTTGGTGAAGGAAAATTTTGGTGGTGGGGTCGTTTGCACGATTTTCAAAATCCCAAAATCAAAATTCCGACCTTTAAAATCCCGACTTTAAAAATCCCGACTTACGAAAATCCCGATTTAAAAAAAAAATATGAATTCGGGCACCCGCGGGCCGACATTTTGAAATGCAATAATTGTAGAGGCTAACGGCTTCCATAACTCTCACGTCTAGCCCTCCGAGGAGCTTTAGATTTGAACTTCGGGGGATAGGAGCCGGGATCAGCAAAGATGTCACACTGCGTGCCGCACGTAGGAGCGGATTATATAGAATCTATTAATGGCACCGGGTAGGTAGGTATAAAAAATATTAAATATTAAATTTTGTGTTTTTATCTATAAAAAAACAAAATTTAATATTTAATATTTTTTAAAAAAATCCCGACTTTTGTCGCGATTTGTAAGGTTTCAGCAAAATCGGGATTTCCAAAATCGGGATTTTAAAAGTCGTGATTTTAAAAGTCGGGATTTTGATAGTTCGGTCATTGAACGGACCCCAAAATTTTGTCACGCGCCACCTCAGTCATTCAGCCCTATATCAGCCTTCAGTTTAGGTATATGGTACAAAAAATAAAAAAAATAATTAAATTAAATAAAAAATTGAAAAAAATAAAAAAGATATATTTCTCAAAACAAAAAAAATCGGACCTTCGGCCCATTCAACCCTTCGACACATTCGGCCTTTCGACATTCGGCCATTTGATATCACACCATATTTTTTACCTACATTGGAAGAAAACTTTTAAAAAAATCAAACGGAAATATGGAAAATCCAAACAATATAGTTTTGATAAAATGCGTTGTAACTTACAGGTAAAATAAACCAAAATCTGTAATCGAATAACACGGCGTTCAAAATTGTATACATCATAATTGAGCCTCATGTACAATGTAGCTATACTATAAAATTTTGTAAGTTGGTCAAGTGTATATTACAATTTAGGAACGATAATGGGCTAGGTTATCTCTGTAATAGAGATTGTGTATGTGGTAGCGCGACGTATGACCAAGTGTATATAATATTTGGCGATAATATTTGGCGCGCAACATATGCCATTCTATCAGTTGACTTTGCATCCAATGAATAATTTGATTGTAAATTATTTATTTTTGTTTATTTGCAAGTTCGTTGAGCTACATTTTGTAATTGACAGCGTACACATCTTCTACACATACATATATATATACTTGTATGTATCATGCAAATTTTTAAGATTAGACTTTATGCAATATATGCAAATTGTCAGATTCAGAATATGTAGTTACGTAATATTATTTAAAAAATGTTAAGGCAATCATTCATTTTTCAATCACCGGTAATCTTATCAACCAATTGAATATGAAATAGATTTAACCTACATATTGTTGTTGTTGCTGTCATTCCTATATGTTTAATGAATTCAATTCAACCATGTGAATATAAATACATATTCATACATAACGCATGAGACTAGATGATTGAAAATAATGTACGTATGTACAAAAAAAAGATATAATCATTGTACATCGTTATATGTAATAACAGTATATTTGAACAAGAAGTATATATATATAGAAGATGGCTTAATCTTATTTAAATTCAGTATCTTAATTTAATACTATCTCGAACCCAAACCATCTCAACATGCGGTATCATCACCCGAACAAATATTATAACGTGTAACTTATACGAAAAAAATTCTATAGATAAATTCTTAATATATTTTCAATCATGATAGACAAGGATCAATAATCCACGAGGAAAAGCATATAGCATGCATAGTACAGAACTTTATTATGTAATTTTCGTATTACAATTTTATTTTTTTTTAAGAAATTTAATTTGTTGGCTTAGCAGCGATAACTTAATATTCCGTAAATTACTTTTTTTTTAACAACTTTATCAACTAAGCAATCATGGCTTTTCCGGTGAATTTGATAAGCTACAACAACAAAATAACAGAAACTATTAGGTTTGTCTTATTTTATATACAGATTATAAACTTAAGACGTTTAGCTAATTTACTATTTGTTTGGGTATTGTTTTATTCTGTCAAGGTTAGTCTAAATTAGATATCAGCACTTTTTTCGAGCATTTATACATTTTTAACGAGTCCCCCGATCGAGGACTTGAAGATGATCAAATAATCAAGAAACGACCGCAGAGCATACACTGAAGATACGAATCAATCAACACTCATTCACCACTGGAGATGGAAATTTAAAACTAATATTCAGAAATTAAAAATGACAAAGCGATCGTTAAACTACTAGAAGACGCGCATCTACCAGAGTGGATTGATAAATGTTTAGAATAATGCCATCTATGCGTCACTATAACAACTTCTTTTATTTATCGTGAATTATGTTCTTTTAAACGAAACCTGTTGATTGAACAGTTGATTTTTCGTGCAGTGGTCGTGCAGTGATTATACAACTACAAATGCATCAGTTATTAATTAGGTAAATTAATTTAAACGTGGCCGCAAAATCACAAGTGTTACTGAACGATCAGGAAGACCGAAAGAGGTAACAACACCACAAATAGTCGAAATAGTCTATGGAATCATTATGAATGACCGTCGTATAAAGTTGTTCGAGATTGCTCATATGAAAGTGTACACAACATCTTACACGAAGAATTGCGTATGAAAAAACGTCAGCAAGATGAGTGCCGTGTTTGTTAACAAATACTCGAAAATTGAGTCGAATGAACATTTCTAAGCATGTTTGGAAATGTTTTAGCGTAATCCAACATAATTTTGCGTCGATTCATAACGATTGATGAAACATGAATCCATCACTGCACGCCAGAATCGAAACAATGGGTATAAACTGGTTCAATTGCCAAAGAAAGCAAAACTTGTTGCATCAGCTGGCAAGGTTGGCATAATATTCGCTTAAGCACTTTAAATGAAAACGTTTTGGGCATCAAATTGCTTCCCCATCCAACTTATTAATCTGATCTAGCCCCCCCCCCCCCACATGAAGCAATAGCAAGGTGGAAAGAGATTGGGAAAAATGAAGAAACGAAAGCTTGTTTTGAAGAGTTTGAAAAAAATAATATTTTAAAGAAGATTTAATGAAATTGGAAAAACGTTGAAATAATTGTATCGAGCTAAAAGAGACTATGTTGAAAAATAAAGGTAATTTTACTTAAAATAAACTTATCCATCCACCCTCGTAAAACTACAGATAATCTAACTCCACTGCTACAGGAAATAAGGGACACTGGTAGAATTCCAAGGTAATGGATAGAGGGATTAACCATAACAATACCGAAGAATGAGGATTAAAGAATTTGCGTAGAATATCCCTCATGGCCATTCTTGAAGAGATATCATCAACAGACAACCAGCATAATATGAATGTACAAGTTCGTTTTAACCAGGAAGAAGCCCGTACTGATTACATCAACTCCATTGTTGTGCTGTCGCACAAACACAAACTCATGCAGCAGAAAATTTATAAGCTATCAAATTATGGTTGTGAACCACAGAAACACTTATAGAATATTACAAGAACACTCCCAAGTATTTGTAAACAAATGTCATAGGCGGTTGACAAAATTCTTCTCCAAAAATAAGATCACAAACTAAAGACCATACTGCGCCAAACAAAAAGATCGAAATTAGTCGTTAGATTAAGAAACGAAAGTGGAGATGGATTAAACGCACACTGAGGAAAGAGCCTAATGACATAACAAGAATGTCCTTAGAATGGGTACCGCGTGGGGATTGGGAAGGTGGGAAAATGTGCAATGGTCTGAATGATAACAGTGCTAGGTGAAACGAAACAACTTTATAAAGTATAAGGGAACAAGCGGAAAATCGGAAAAGAATTATCACAAAAGGCTGTCTGACAACAATCCGAAGTATAGTCAAAAGCTAAACTCAATATCTTTGCAGAGAGAAAAATTAAATCTCGAATTCTATGTATACCATGTTCAGAATCAAGCCTAAAATATTTTTGAAGGAGTTAAAGAGGGTAAGAGGCCCCGGTAATTTATTTTACCTAAAATTTCAATTTTATAAATTACTTCACGGGATTGAATTTAGGCAAGGGGTTACATGAAATTAGTGGAATGATACTATGGAGTCCGTCCCCTGGATCAAGGGACCCCTGGTGTCGGGCTTCTAGGTATAAGCCCTCAATGTGTTTTTTTTTCAAAATGGTTATTTTTTTCTTAAGATTCTGAAATCAATTGAATCGTTCTGTCGAATTATATTATACGATGTTTTTAAAGGGGTTAGGCACAATTTTTACGGGAATGAGTTTCGAAATGGGGTTATACGAAATTAGTGACATGCTCAAATCTGAAGGGTGAGCATGTTTTCGTAATGTTTTTGAAGGGGTGGTTTTTGGTAGATTTTTAGTCTCTATCAATAACTACAGTTATTGATAAACTAAGAGAGGAAAATTTTCCAAAATCGATATTTAAAAATCAAACCTCCCATTTTATGGAAAAAGCTTCAGTTTGATGTTTCATTAAGATCTGTCTGAGCATAGCTCGAATTTTTGTTGAAAAACAATTTTTTGTCAAAAAGCGTAATTTCCAATTAAATTTTGGAAAACTGATCTAGATCGATATTATTTTAGAATATTTTAGTTTATAGTCGTTTTTCTCGCAAATGAGATATTTTGCAAAATATTTTTAAGACACGAAAAAGCTCCTCTGAAAGCTTCCACTTCCGGAGGACGAATTTCGGCCAAAAATCACTGGGATCTCATAATTTATGGAAAAAAGCCTAAGTCTAAAGTTCCATTCCAATCAGCAGTTCGTCTGGTCTGTAGAGGAGCCAGAAACTATAAGTCTACACAGATCACACACAGAGATTTTTTAAAAACGACTTTTTTGACTTGGTATAGTAAATGGTGAACATGCAAAAATTACGAGGTCGAAAATTTTCATAATTACTATACTTTAATTTACTTCGCAAAATAGAATCGCAATGATAGCTCAAATCAAGAGACAATTGATTGAAAGCCCAAATAGAATTATCAGCAGAAGCGACCATATGATGAAAAGTAAAATCTCCCACTTGCTGATGAGCGAACGTAAGTAGCCACATCATTATTTTAGACCAAAACATTAACGTGATGTATGATAATCGAATAGCTTCGAGAAAAGAAAGTCTATTGACACAAGTCTTTGATAAATTAAAAGAAAAACCGCCTAATTTCAATCTAATATGCGTTTTAATGAACATGCATACACCAATACAAAATCAGGGCGCATATTCTTGAAATCCACCGCATGCGGATTATAATTTGTATGAAAATTCTTTATATGTTTCGAATTTTTCGCCGGCTAATAAGTTTTTTATTATTTATTGCCCTACTAGGGAATAAATTCGCATTGATTTCGCATCGACTTTTTTTAGTATTGAAATAAACGATAGAACACTTACAAGCAAATTTGAAAAAACGATTGAAATAGCCGGCGAAAAATTCGAAAAATACAGCGGAGGCAATATATATAGAGACGAACTGTAATTAGAAATTTCTCATAAATCCACCACTGTATACTTTTTTAAATTTACAGTTATTTGTGTTTTAGTATTTTATACATGTATAATATGCGTAACAGTAAACAATCTAGTGCAGTTCATTTATAAATTTTGATTTGAAAACAAACGTTAAAAGGAAAAAATTGTAAAGACAAAAATGAAATTTAACATAATTTTTTTTTAATTTTGTTTACCTCAAAGTGAAAAGTTTTGTAATATTATTATTGCAAATTATGTCGAAATTTATACAAATGGCTAATAAAATTGTTGTAGGTTATAATTACAAAAATCAAATCATTCAAATTGTTTGTAGGTTATAATTACAAAATGCCACGAGGAAAACCATTAACCTTGGCGGAGCGCGGCAAAATTGATGCTTTTTATGAAAGTGGCTTGACATTACGTGAAATTGCTAGCAGAATATGTAGAAGTAAAACCCCTTGTGCATAATTACGTAACATTATGAGATAATTATGGCAATAAAAAGCGTTGTGGTCGTAAATCAACGATAACTGATCGTGACAAACGAGAGATTAAAAGACTTGCAGTTAAAGATTCAATGTCTCCTGCACAGATAGGGCAGTATCTTCAGTTTCCAATTAAAAAACGCGTATTCGACAAATTTTAAAAGAATCGAAGCATCTGAAATACATGAAACGAGATGCTCGACGGCGACTTTTACCAAGGCATAAAATCGCTCGATTGAGATTTGCTGAGGTTTACCAATTTTGGGATGAGGAGTGGCATAATGTCATATTTAGCGATGAGAAAAAGTTTTCTCTTGACGGCCTTCATGATTGGCAATGGTATTGGGAGGAGACTCGTCAGAACAGGCTTACTCGTCGATCACGAAATTTTGGGGGCGGCTCCAATTTGTTTTGTACCAACTAAAATGAATGTTCCCAAGTATGTAAATCTGTTGGAAGACGTTTTAGTTGAATTTGTAACGAACTCTTTTATTAGGGTTCATTTACAGAAATTACCTGGTCAGAGGTCTGCATTCAAAATGCCCGTATACATCAATTTACAAAATAACTGTAACTAAAGCGGTCGTAGTTTTTCACTCATTTTTTTTTATATGGCACTTTTTATTTCGGCATAACATCCATTCACTCGAAAAATAACACTTCGATTCACGATTGCGAGTACGTATCTCGACTCAATAAAAAAAAATGTTTTATTTTAAATCACCCGAAGGTCATTTTCAGTTGAACAGTTTTTTTTTTTGTATTTTTTTTCACTTCGGATAACGTAAAAATTACTGGCCTGTACGGTGGCCTTTATTATTAGCATATGAGTCTATCTAATGGTTTTTATTGTATAATTATTAAATTTTTATTTTTTTTTTTTTCCTTTCATTTACTATCAAACAGTCTAATTTCTTTTTCACAAAAAAAAACCAAGTAACAAATTTTGCAAACTAAACTGTAGGGTGTAGGGTTTCTTCTACTTTTTATTTTTTTGTAGTTATCACTTGATTAAACGCTATTCGCGCAACACTTTTAATCGATATCACATTAACAAGAAAAAAAATATTTTATTTTTTTTCTTCCGTTCGATAAATCAGTTGAACTCTAGTTGTTGACTGTCCGACTTTTTTGACCGAAGAGACCGTCTTCTCCACCTCTTCGTCTCCTCGTCGGTTTTTTTCTCGTTATTCATTATTGTTTCGTTGTTAAATTTTTAAATTTTTTTTTTTTTCGTACAGATGATCAAAGAACAAAAAAAAAAAGAACTGAACGTAAATTAATAAAAAAAAATTTGAACGTTATTAACCCTTAATTGTAGCGTAAACTATTCGCTACAAATTTGGGGATAATACGTTTGGTCAAAAGTGGGTATTCCAGCAAGATAATACTGCAATATACATTCAGCTCGACATACAAAATCATTTTTGAATCTGGTGGTGTTGATGTTTTACAGTGAGCTGCGATTAATCCAGATCTTAATCCAATGGAAAACGTTTGGGCATTAATTTCTAACCGTGTTTACCATAACGGCTGCCAATTTGAAACGGTTACCCAACTACGTAAATCCATTGTCAAATGGAAAAATATTGATCAAAGTTTGCTGTAAAACCATATCAACTCAATGCCTCGTCGCCTGCAACAAGTTATTATAAAAGCAGGAGGTAATACTAATTGTTAGAATAACAATAAGATGCTGACATAATACAGATTAGCAAACTGTCCTTATAAATATTGTCTTCAGGAATTTTTTGTTTTATTTTTTAAAGACAATAATTCACTCGAAATCCATAATGTGGCATAATTATTTGAAGTTCCTTTCTTATGTATATAAACTGTTTAATTAATATTTTGTCCCTATATATATTGCCTCATGCATTTACATAAAATATGTTTCATAATTATTTTAACATTGAGTTGGTCCCTCTTTTATTTTTTATAACCTCTTTCACTGCGAGTTCATACGACGGATAAAAATCTCGGATTTTTCTATCCCAGATTTTTTTTCAATATTTTCAACTTTTTTATATGAAAAGAGGCGTGCCCGTTGTATAATTTACGTGATGTAATTGGTTAAAACGATGGGATAGTAAAATCCGAGATTTTTATCCGTCGTATGAACTCGCTGTCAGTCTTCTAGGCATTGATTCTACTAACTTCTTGGTAACTTCCGGTGAAATTTTATCCCATTCTTTCATATTGTTGCTTGCAACGTTTTTTGGGTGGTAGTCCTGTATGTTCTAATTTGGCGTTCCACGTGAACCCATAAATGTTCATTGGGGTTCAGGTCAGGCGATTGTAATGGCGAATCGGTTGGGTTTGGGACGTTATTCATTATCCATTCTTTCACAACGTGTACCGTATTCTTAGAATCGTTGCCTTGCCGGAAGATCCATGATGGTACCGGCGCCAATTGTTCCACGGATGGTTAAAAATTGTCCTTTAGAATACCTAGGTATTTCCAGCGATCAAAATTTCAATTTATAAAAACAAGTTTACCTACCCCACTCGCCGACATTGAACCCCACACCACAACGGAACCACCTTCATGTTTAATACTTGAGATGATATGTTTTTACTCCAGTGTTATAGCAGGTTTTCACCAAATTTTACCTCTCCCATCGGCTCCGAAAATGTTGAATTTACGTTCATCCGTAAAAACTACCGTCTTCCAGAAGTCGGTCTGTTGATTTTAATTTTTCTGCTGATTCAATTCTTTCAGCTTTATTAAGTATTTTTTCCATTTCTGAAACTAGTTTTGGAGCGCCTGTTTTACAATTTTCTCTCACCAAATTCAAAATCTTTCGCTCGTCCCGATTGGAAAATGTAACTTTTTGCCCTGTTCGCTACCGGTTTTCAACCGATTGTGTGACGTTGAATCTGGATATTACTTAGACCACTGTAGAATGACTTCGGCCATATTAATTATTATTTGGCTTTCTTCGTTGGTAGTTCCCTTTCTAATACCAGCCAAACACCTCGCAATCATTACATTTTAGTTTGTATACGGCTGTATTCAATATGAAAGAGGTTATAAATATAAAGGAGGACCAACTTGGTATTAAAATAATTATGAAACATTATTTATGTAAATGTTTTAAAAAATCTGGCCTGTCCTAATCTATACAATCATCTGGCGTGAGTCCTGTAAATCAGGGAATTTTTGCTTATTCTAACATATGAGAAACCCAATTTTAATTTAAATCTGGCGAGTACAGCTAATCTCCCCAGATTAATCATTAAACCCGTAACGAAAAAATTTGAAAGGCTCTGATGCCTCTACTAGAGCTTTATGAGCTTTCCCGTAGTATTTTTTCACCATCGCATTCCCAACTAACTAACTAAATTTAGATACAAAACTATATAAATCGAATAAAATAGTATAAGAATATAACATTGTTTATAAACGAGTACATGTGGGTGCTTTAAAATCGTGTGGATCAATATATTATAATACTGACGTGTAAACTATTTTGTATTGTTCTTTTAATACTATAATTTATACTTACGTCTAGTATAAACTTTAAAATTAAAACACATAATGTTATTGATCACAAAATTACACATAAAATACTGACGTCATCTCAAATGATCCGCATGTACGTACGTACACTAACAAAATATACAACACAATTTTATTTCATCATCGTATTATTATGGTGTGATACATTGCTGGATGTAACACTATATATTGCATAGTACGTACGGTACAATACAGAGACATGATAATTACAAAACTATTACTATAAAAATGAAAAAAAAAATTAACATTTTATCACTGATTACCGAATAATTTAAAATAATTATTTTCTAGCGTTGTGATTACGGGCTGTTCAAATGAATGTTTTGGTGTAATCCAGTTAAAACTATTTTGCGTATACGACATGCCAGCGATTGTGTTGATTAGGTAGTCTCGTGTTAATAATCTAATTAAATGTTTTAATTTTTAATATGAATTCACTAAACGATTTATAGCGTTAAGTGTGGTCATGAATGTTTGATTAGATTTAGTATGTATGCATCACTCTCTCTCTCTCTCTCTCTGGGTTTTGATGAGATTATACGAAACTCTTACGAAAATCGGAAAATAATTGGTTTTACTTATATTATTCATCCCCAAAGCATTATACCATACATTTAAAACTCTTGAACAACATTCTAAAAATATAATAAAAAAAAAGTGTATCCCACCTTAAATCCTTAATATAGTCACACAGGACAACGAAACATACTCAAATTTCATGCTGTACATGTGAAACAACTACCCAACATAAATCAATATTTTCATTTTTTCATCCATTTAACATTTTCATCCTAAATAAACGTGTCTCGTTCATCTATGTATGCAGAAAAAATTAGTTAATGGAATAAAGAGATACTCATAAACTATTTGGAAAATTGTTTTGGGGTTAGATATTCTCCCAAAATATTCTGGATAGTTGTAAATTAAACCCAATAGAAATATTTCGAATGATTCAAAATTTCTAAACTTTTGTTTTGGAACTATGCAACTTTCATCATTGATGGCCCTAGAGAAATTAAAGTTTGATGGAAGGATCTTAAGATAGGAATTTCCCTCAACACTCTCTATATTACATTCGAGTTCTATGCGGTCTTGGTTCTCTTTCTCTTTACAATCTTTACTTGTACAATCAACTGAACATCGATGGTACACTTGTTTATCATATATTTGGAGAGAGTTTACACATTCAATGGCCACCTCAAGATTAATGGTTGATTTATTTTACAAATTAATTTGGATTTTAATAGGCTATACACGGTTGAAATATTTGCAGCTTATAAGCCTTTTGTTTCACGAACGCGACCAAGGTATTTCTTCCGCAATCGATAATATTGTATGAAGCAAAAAAACTTGCTAATTTCAAAACAAAACTTTGCATGTCGTTAAAGCTCAATTTGTGCTAATTAATACTCATGGGAACAAATTAGCGCTAGTCCGGAGCCAACGAAATAGGAAATACAACTTACAAATTTCGCCTAAAAGAGGATAAAATTTGAATTCGTTTACTAGCAAAAACCACAAATCATTGAATTGCAACTGTAATATTTTCGGGAGACGGCTAAACCGAGGCAATGTTTTCATGGAAAAATAATTTTCATAAATTTCCATTTAAAAATTGAGGAGAAACATGCATATCCTTCAAGATACTAAGTTGAAAACGAAATACATCTACTTCCGTAGATTAATTAAACAATTTTTGTCAAAATGTTCTAGGAATCAACAATAATTTTGTGATTACTTCTGATTAAATATTTCACTCAGGTATGTTCTTTCAAATCTAGAAAAAGAAAATCAAGCACTAAAACAAAAAATTAAAGACATGGACCTTCTAGTCACCAATTTTCAATGAGTTAATCTGCCTGAAAACAGATAAAACAAAACTATATGCAAAGAAGCCAGACAACGAAGTACAACCTAAAAGAGACAAGTCGGATAAGACTGAATACTCAACGGACGAGGAAGAGTTAGATAGGGAAAATAACTGGATGATGAACAAGGGAAAAGCTAAAAAAGACAAAAGAAATAAAAAATAGAAAAGCTGAGACCTTACCAGAGGTAGAAAAATCATCCGAACGGCAACCAGCTTAACAAAATGAAGCACAGCCAAATGTAAAAGCCCCACCACCGATTTTTATAGTCGGAGTAACCAACTATTCAGAAATCCAAACTGTAATGAGTTCTGTTACACGACAATAGTATAAAATTACTGCTCTGAATAATAATGTATGGAAGATTAGGACTTCAAATCCAAACGCATACAGAAGCTTGTCAATGAAGCTGAATACGAAAAAATATGTGGTGCACATACGAAAATAAAAACGATCGTCCCATCAAGGTCATGGCAAGAGAGGCCTACACCCAACCTGTGAAAGTAATTCAATAATGGAGGATCTAGAAAATAAAGGATTTAAAATCCTTGATGGCATGAACATTATTAAAAGAGAGACATAGCGGAGAGAACCAAGCAACCAGCAAAATGTATAAATTGTAATGAGCAGCATCCAGCCAGCTACCGAGGATGTAAGGTTGCCAATCAGCTACAAAAAATGAGGGATCAGGCACGCAAACCCCCTCTAAGTCATCCAAATCGAACAAGAAATAAAGCATTTATACGTAAGGAGAATTATACATATGCACAAGCCTCTTTAACTTCGAAAGAAAATGAGACCAACGGTACCGAAAATTTCAAAAACACTGCCCAAGCAATTTTAAATAGCCTTGAGGAACAGAATAAACTAAATAAGTTAATTCTGGATCGACACAATCAGCTGGAAATACCAAGTTCCAAAATAGCTAAAAATAAATATGTCTGCAATACATAGTTCAATTCATAATTCCGGAGCAGAAACCAGACATCAAAACTACTCATTAAGAATAGCCAAATGGAATGCAAACGGATTAACACAACACCTAGCAGAATTATAACTATTTTTAAATACTGAGAAAATTGAATAATGCTTAATATCAGAAACACATTTTACCAGCAGCTCTTATGTATCAATCCGGAGATATACTTGTTACCATACCACACATCCTGCAGAACGAGCAAGAGGAGGGTGAGCTATATTTATTAGAGATAGTGACGGTTAAATTTGGTCATCATAACACCTGTAATATATCTGCTATATATTGTCCCCTACGGTATAACCTAAAGAAAGAAGACTACGTTAACTTGTTCCAGAAATTTGGAAGTAACTTCATTATCAGAGATGACGTTAAAGCAAAAAACACTTTCTGTGGTTCAAGATTAGCCTCTCCAAAAGGCAAAGAATTTCTTGCAGCTGGCCAATACTCAAACTGTGAATTTTATTCAGGAAGAAAACCAACGTGCTGGCCATCTAATCATAACAAAATCCCAGGCCACGGGCAAATAATAAATGAGCTGCCTGAAAAAGGCACCTGTATATTATTGCACATAATCAATATCCACAGGAAACAATATGTGCCAATACAGTGGAAAGTAGCACAAGTAATGATTCTGAAATCGGGCAAGCCACCGAATGACAGAAAATTCTACCGGCCAATTTCACTTCTACCAACACTAGCGAACAATACATAAAGAATCGCCACCTTCGGGTGAAATATGAAGAAGAATATCCAGAGCTAAAAAAGAGTTCGGCAGGAGTCCCGCAGGGTAGTGTTTTGGGACCTATTCTTTACCTACTCTAAACCAGAAGTTTACCTCATTTAAACGATGTTACCGTTGCAACATTTGCTGATAACTCTGCAGTTCTCTTAGTAGGAGACACTATCGAGGAATCGACAACGAAACTTCAAGAAACATGTGACAAAATCATAAAATGGACAAAAATGTAGCTCAATCAATCGAAATCCACGCACGTGAATTTTACTAATCTGTAAGTCAGCTACAATAATGGGGGGCTATTATGAAAATTCGATATCGGATTCGAAAGCGGATTTTGCTAACATGAAAATCCGATATTGAAAAATCCGCTATTACGAAACTAAAAAGAGAAAACGAAATCGGATTTTCCGAAAATCCGACTGCTATTTAGTTGACGAATTTCATTTATTGCTATCGAATGTGTGTTTCTTCGACTTTCAATGAATGGATCTGTACCAATAGTGGCTAATTTTTTAAACAGTTTGCAATAGAGTTTTTCAAAAATAAATGAACCGAAAAATTTGCTTAAAATTGACTTTTACGCGGCAATTGGTACGCAGCCTTTTTACGAATTATAAAAACTAAAAAAAATAATAAAACAATATTTAAAATGTAAGTATAATATATTTAAATAAAAATATTCAGATTTAAATGATAATTATAATTAAATTATTTTGAATTTATTAGGAGGGCAATTTGAGTTACTGTCGGTTTATGGAACGAAATGTGGGAGTCGCAAAAAATTATTTATTTATGTAACTTCAAGCTAATTACAAAACGCATTATTGGTAACTTCATGCTTATATTTGACAAATTCGACCAAACAATTTCATAATAGGAAAATTCGCGGCGGATCGGATTTTTCGATATCGGAAAAAATCCGATATCGGATTATTTCAAAATAGCCCCCCAGGCTCAGATGGAAGGAGCACGTTATGCTGAAAACAGATGTGCAGATTTTCTGCATGCCGCACCGCATGCAAATCTGCACGTAAAACACATGAACATATTTTTTTGACACTCGTGTGCGACATTTTTTATTTAGAGTTAAAGCAAGCTATCAACTTTTTATGACACAGTTAAATATTTTTGCAATTGAAATGTCTGTATCGTATAAAAATTGGTTTTATTTTACAAATTCTGTAATTTTCTCCTCCATCTTGACAAAATTTAGTGTTAAAAGTGGAAAATATCAAACAATGTTGCATGAAGTTGCGAGATTTTTCAGTTTTATTTTTTTCCATGTTGTCAACACCGACAGATGCGCAGTCAAATTAGAATTAGAGACGACGTGCGGAATTCTGCATGGCATTTGTCGTACATGTATTTTAATCCATATACACTAGTGTATTCTAATTTTGATACATGCAGAATTCTGCACATGTGTTTCCACCGTTAAAAATAAAAAAGATGAATTAAGTTCAAAATATCGTTCAAATATCGAAAAATGAAACAGGTGATAAAACCTATATAGACTTACGGAATACAGCTCTGGAGCTGTATAAAGAAAACCAACACCAAAATAATACCAACTTTTCAAAATAAAGTGCTACGTAGTATAGTTAATGCTCCGTGGTACATTAGGAAAGATGACCTTCATAGGGACCTAAATATCCCGACGGTTCAAAAAGAAATAAAAAAATATGCAGTAATTCGTGGTATGTTGGAACTTCACATGCAGTAAGACGATTGCAGAGAAAGAAACCAATTGATTTAATGAATTAAGGACACCAGTGCAAATACTACTTCAGTAAATAACCTATAAATTGAGCTGGTCAATGGGCCTCTTCTCATTAACAAGTGACTAAATTAAGAGATAAAAATTTCTATATGAATTGTATTCAGTTGTAAAAATTTTAATAAATAAAAAAAAAGGTATGTTCATTGGTATCCGAAAAACGGAATGGGTGCAAAGGGCCGAATGTCGAAGGGCCGAATGTCGAAGGGCCGAAAGTGTCGAAGGGCCGAATGGGTCGAAGGGCCGAATGGGTCGAAGGGCCGAATGGGTCGAAGGGCCGAATGTCGAAGGGCCGACTGTCGAAGGGCTGAATGTGTCGAAGGGCCGAATGTGTCGAATGTCGATGGGCCGAATGGGTCGAAGGACAGAATTTTTTTTTGTTTTTAGAAATATAATTTTTTTTTTGTTTTATTGAATATTTTGTAAATATTTTTCTTTATTAAACATAAATGATTTTTTTATGAATTTATGTATTGTACTATTTTTCATCATGTATCCAGTCAGCGGTACATTTTGGCGAAGTCATGCGCCACCAATAGGTATATCCCTTTTCCTGTCCGTTAACACAATTGTGTGGGTACTGTAAAAGTACCATGTCAAAAATTTACTTTTGTATGTGTTTTGACCCAACTTAAGCATTTGTGCATTCCTTTTAAAATTATTTTCGTACGAAAAAAAAACAATATAACTATATACACAATTGTGTTGGTTGTACTTCCGCACAAGCGAAATTTTTGGCGTAAGTGTAGATGACGTATACATCGCCGAAATCGGGTAAGATGAAAATTTTTTAAAAAAATTCTTTATAGGATTGTATACCTATCATTTTTAGCAGGTGCAAGCCAAAAATTTTGGAAAAATCACCACATTTTCCCGGAAAATTTTCAGTTTTCCAAAAATATTTTTTTGATTTTTTTCATCCAAAAATTAAAAATCTGCTGTTTTTATTTATCAAACCTTAATTTTAATGAGAAAAATTCGAATTACACTGTCATGAAACGGGTAACAAATTACATTTTTGCGTTATTTTAATAAAACTTTTTGATTTTCCGGAAAATTTTTCCCTTTTTTTATTTTTAATATTTTTTTAATTTTATTTATTTTTATTAATAATAATTGCTTCGTCAACCTTGCAGTTACAGATCAAAGAGTTTTTATCGCTCTTACCGCTTCTTCTGATTTGTGCCACAAATGTTAAAAAAATCAACTTTTGTAAATATAAGACTTTCTTTTAATGTAATTTTAGTTCGTTGTACACCTTAGAGGATAGGGGCTGCCGTCGCCATTCTTCAAGTGGCAAATTTTATTTATAATTTTAAACTAAGTAATAAAAATAATAAAATTTTCCTAGAAAAATTGCAAAATTTTCCAGGAAAAATTACTTGTACTGATGAAAAACTGTTAAAATACAATGTTAATATCAAAATTTAAAAAAAAATTACATATTTGTACTATTTTGAATAAAATAATATTGCAAATTTGTCACCAAAAAAAATGAAAAGGTCAAAATTTTCCCGGAAAATGTCGAATAATAATTTTCTCGAAATTTTTGGCTTGCACTTCCTAAAAACGATAGATGCACAATCCTGAAGAAAGAATATTTTAATGGGGTTGGGCGATGTACCATAGCAAGCAAATATTTTAAAAACATAATTAGTTCACTTTTTTAAAATAAAATAAAAATGACGAAACAATTTTTTTAGTTTAATTTTATTTATATAGAGTTCATTTTCATGTGTTTTAAAATGACATAAGTGCTTGTAAGGATAACAAAAAAAAACGTAACCGGTAGTGCATAACCGCAAAAACGAAACGAAATTGAATTGAACCAATTTCTCCGTCCGTTTTCGTTTCGTTTCTTCTATATACATAATTGTTTTAGTATGTTTTGATGTATTCAATTCGTTCGTTTCAGTCCGTTTCGTTTATATAACTAGCCCATTAAAGAAAAGTGACCGAGATTATGACCAAATTTACCATTCCATGAAAATATGGCTCGGTTACCTCCGTACTCAACAAGAATCAGGACATTTCGAAAACATTGAGTTTTAGCACTCAAACACCATTCCACAATCTAAGGAGGGGACGAAAAGTGATGTAAAACGGAGTAGACGTGTTTTGTTGTCGCTCCTTCATTTAATTTAAATATTTTTTTTTTGTGTAAAATAATTATAATTATTAATAATAATAATAATCAATGTGTTTTTTACATTATAAAATAAGTGATTAAAAGATATGGCGTACACCTAGTGTTTTAAATATTGATTTGTGTATAAGCCGCGCGTGAAATTGTGTAGAACGTATACGTATATATAATTATTTCCGTATATGTTCTGATACCATTTCGTGAATGCGTAAATGCACATTTATGTTTGAATTACTAGGTATACATAATATACATAGTGGGTTTCAAATAAACAGTAAAGTGACGAGTTAAGTGACGTGTATGATGAAATGTGTTTATATACATAAAACCCGAATTGAAATATTTATAACGGGATATATTTCGTTTTAATGTTTCGATAAACTGGTTATGTATAAAGATGCATTAAATCAGAGAAGTATCCTTTATATACATTTATATATATATAATATATACATATATACATACTTTTATTTTTATTTATGTACTTTTCATACTTCGTATATAGATTTGTGTGTAGCATCAAAATTTACCTAAATAATACATATAAATAGTTATGAGTGTGTGCTTCTGTGCGTTTAGATGTATATATATGGTGTGTATATGCAGGGATGTAACAAAACCAATAATCGCCCCTTTCACACGGGATGTCAAAGAAGCAGCTTCTTTTTCGTCTCTTTCCCCGTTTACATATGAAACCGGTTGACAAAATGTTTTTCGGTGAAGAAGCTCTAAAGGCGATGCCACATACACATTTCTACGGACGACATCTAAAAACAGATTTCGAATTTACGAATTAATTAGAGCATATTTTTGACTCAAATCAATGAGATAATATGTAAAATATCTCAAGTTAGGAGATAAAATAAAAAATTTGGAATTATTTAATAATTTTAATTGAAAACTTATCAATTTTCTATTTAGCAGTTCCTAGACACGATTTTTTCTCTGAATGGTATAATTTTACACGTGAACGAACGCACAAAAATCTAAAACGATTTCCGAACTCATCAAAAAATTTTAAACGATTTTTTTCTCTGTTGTTTATGAACTTCAACAAATGTCAAAAAATTCCAAAACAAAATATATATTTTTCATTAATTTAATATTTTTATAAGGCTCATCATGAATATGGTATGGTAAACTTATTTAATTATAAAATGAATTAGCTGCTTATGTATTATGAAAATTTTATAAAGAATTGTTGTTGTAAAAATCGTCTGTATTTTTTTTTTGGTATGTGGCGAGGCAAAATAAATTTACGCACGAATCGTCTGTTATTAGATGTGTATGTGGCAACGCTTTAACACAAATAGAAGTGAAATAAAAAATTTAATTACATATTTTATTTTAATTTAAATTTGAAATTTAATTTTAAAAATTAATTTTTTTTTTTCATTCATTTTTGAGATGTACATTTTAGTTAAAATTTTATTTTCGAGAGAGTAGATTAAAACAATACAAAAACATTTTGGTTTAAATATAAAATAAGGTTTTAAATTAGCAATGAATCATCTATTACGACTTATTTTAAAGTGTGAACCAGTGCTTCTTTTAAATCCCGGGTGGAACGGATGAATAAATTTGATATGTTAATTGTTGTTGGTTTTGGATGTAGACTTATGTATACATGTGTGGATGGTATGTATATTTTTGTGGTTTATTATATATTTCCTTGTGAAGCGTGTTTTTTGAATCTTCATCTTCGTCTCTTTCCCTGTTTGCCTATGAGATTGGATTTGATAGCGACTCCTTTTTGAACCAAATTTTTTATTGGTGTAGCGGCGCTGGCCCAAGCGAAAATGAGATAGGGGATTCAAGGCCATTTTTTTTTTTTTTATATGTAGGTTTTGATTTGAATTTTGTTTTCGGAGAGCATAATAAAACCATGATGAAAAATCATAGAGAGGTGAAATATTCCCAAGTTTCATTTTCGTCGTTTTGTGCGCGTTGCGTCACTTATTATTTTTTTTTCTTATGTTCGAATATTTTAGATATTATGACACATATAACATTATATATAGTTACATATAAATATTAAAATATATTAAATAAAATTCAGCTCACAAATTCTTGTTAATGATATTATAGCTTTGTTCCTCGATTTACAATTTTCAAAAATATTCGTGATCTTAAGAATTCATTTATTTAAATAGATTATGTACTTTAAATTACAAATTAAAATTTATCTCGATTTTATTTTATTTGTTATTTTATGATTTCCGCAGTGATTAAAATTCAAATTTTTAATGATTTTAACTAAATTTTTATTTTCTGTCATTTTGCGTGTTAAAATCATGTTTTAGTATCTTGTTTTTATGTTTCTTATGGCGTTTTCTTTTAACAAAAAACTGGCAAAAAATTTTGTTTTTGATGTAAATCACATTTTAGCGGAAAAATAGCAAAAAAAAATTTTTTTGATATATGTACATCAAAAAATGGAAATATAGATTTTTACTTCCATTTTAACTACCACGTACACATATTTATATATGTACATATAATACGTCAACCGTAAATATTGTCAAATACGTCAAACGCGTCATTTGAAATTTTTTCAAAATGGTTTGTTATTGTTTTCGGTATCCCTTTCGGGTTTGGACACGGGTAGACACACTACGCCACACATCAATTTTTTTTTCATTTTCTTTTTAACTATCCGAAATTTGATTTACATCAAAAACGTAAAAGAATCCGCTATTAATAACTTGAACCGTGAAGCGTAAGTCATAAGTTTGAATATATTGAATACAATTAAGTAGTCAATAATAAGCATACAGTTTGTTTTCAGGTTTAATAAATAATACGAGTATATGTTTACTGACTATTTTAACGGCCAGTTTGCCAAATGCTAATGACTTTAGAGAAATTATTAATGATTTAATATTAATTATTAATATACATAATTCAATTTATTATTAATATAATTCAAATAACTATGGTTTCAGGAAATTATATTGTAAGTTGTGGAGTTGTAGAGGATTAAATTAATAAATATTTATATTATTTAGGAAACCGGTAGATTAATTAAGAATGAATTTCAGAAATCTTTAGATGTTATGAAGAAATATTTCTTTGAAATATTAATTGCTGGTCGTGTAGATTAGAATTGTGCTGTCATTATGTTAATAACTATTGGCTTTACCTAGGTATTTGTAACCGAACTGATCCAATTAATCAATTAATCAATTTTGTTTAGGTAGCTGATAAGTATTAATGTAGAATCATATTACAGAAAATTTCCAGATGCACGTGAAATATTATTTTTTCTCAGGTTTTGATTTAGTGAGGCAATTGTTGACGATCAAAGTAATACCATCGTTATCCATTAAACCTATTAAGCCTTCATCCTTCCTCTAGTAGATTAGAAGTAGATTAGAATTGTGTTGTGCCGTACGATCGCTAGGTGTCTGCAACCGGATCGTTCTGTCCCAAAAAAAAAAAAAAAAAACCTTTCCTATCCTTCCTATTGTTATGTGTAAACAGGCTGTAGGAATAGGCCCGGCGTTATCCGGGACTCTTGGCTAGCACTTGGTTCTACAGTCCAATCAATCAATCAATCAATCAATCAAACACCATTCCACAATCTAAGGAGAAAACAACCCCATTAATAGGTTGTCTCTGAAAATCTTCCCCCTTCAAAGCTCTCACACCCCAAAAACAAAAAGTTTTATTTACATCTTTTTATTAACCTAGCAAGTCAAATTTTTCCCGTCTATCGGTGATTTTACCAATTTATTAAATTTTTTTTTAATAGAAAACAAAAGACAACCAATACTTGAAAGATAGAAAAAATTTAAATAAATATCTTGAAATTTCGACAGACCCCCTTCAAGTTTTTAGGTTTGTATTTTAATTCTCTTTGAAGTATGGCTGTGTGCTTCATATAGTTTTTATAAAATTTTGTGAACTTTTCAATTTTGTACTATACAAATAAATAGACGACTGAAATATTTGATATAGGGTTGGTGTATACTCGAGAACCGTTTGATTTGTAGACCACAATTGTGTTGGTAAATTAACCACCCCTTATATCAAAAAATATTACTCCATCAAGTCTGACAATTTTCTAATAGTTGCAACGCAAATCTGTCGTTTATCTACAGCATAAACTACCATCGTTTGCAACTAACGCTGAATGCAATTTTTAATAATTGCGGTACCCGAGCCAATCTTGAGAATATCCTGTGAAGTCAACCTCTATTTTCAACACTTTGAAATTGGCTAGCACCACCATCTTCGAGGGGATAATTTGCTCCTTTTTAGTAGTTCGACATCAACATTAAAATAACGATGAAAATGATGAGTGATAGTGAATCATAAGTATCATGATGCTACAAATGAAACGCAACAAGGATTCTTATGGATATAGAATTTCGTGCGAAATGTTAAAAAAAGCCGGCGATCAAAATTTTAACGGAACTGCACACTAGACAAAATAAAGATTGGTTAAATTTTTAATAACAAACTATAGAACCTTTGTAAAACACTGGGTAAAGGTTTTGGCCAACAGAGGAACACGGTGATCCGTTTTTTTCTATATGTAACCCTTCAAACCTGATATCAATATACAAATTACTGATTGACTTAATTGGAGTGTGCCAACGTGCATCAGCAGATTATGAGTTTTAATGTTAGGTCATCCGGTTCTATAGCTTGCATTATAGCAGAGCACGACTCTAATTTCAAGGAAGGAGGCTAAAGCGGGCCAAGATATATATCTTATACAATGGAGCAATAAGCACGCGAGTGGTTAAGATTTTTATCAAATTTATGTAAATAAGAAATGTTTAAAATCACCAAACCGCAATTAATTTTGAATTGCTGCCTTTGAAGTGTTGTATATGATATGATCCGGTTTTTAGTAGTTGCGTTTTAGAGATTAAATACATTTTTTTTACTGGTACACAATACTAAAATACTGGATTCACATTCAGATAATAATGTTTTCAAACTACTAAAGGCATTTCTATAAATCTTTTTAGAATTCAGGAAACATTTAAAAATTACATTCCGATTATAACATTGCATTAAAAATGTTAAATCTATCGATTAAATCAGCAGTGAGGTAAAACGATAAAAACGTGAAGGTGATTTCATTTGATATAATTGGTTGTAGAATATGAAATTAAGCAAATACGTAGGTAAAGTCCAATTGAAATTATTACGTAAAAGCGATGGATGTTCGGCTTTACAATATAAGAGTAGTAATCAGAGTTTAATTAATTTTGTTGAGAATGCGTAGCACTTTATAGCAGCAATACGACCTCGAACATAGAATTTATTGGATTAAATTGTATATTTTACTTTAGCTTAAATTCGTTGAACATTGAACCGAATCTAACGTTGTAATATTTTAAGGTTTTAAAGCTAGAAAATATTTAGAGTTTTAATTATGTTCGTTTAATTAGAAATTTCCTCTCAATTGCTAATCACTACTTATATCATTCCAAATAATTTTAGCTTGAGCATTAAATGATATGCCCGGCTGAGGGCTATATGAAATTACTAATTTTTAAAATTATCATCGCTTTTACGTTCATTCTATTTTTTCGTTAGTCGAATCACCAAGAAAAATACTTTCTGCCCCGTATTTCTGATTTAAATTAAATCAGTGAATTTTAAAAATTATTGTTTACTGTTTTACTTATCATTTTTAATTCTTTAAAATATTGATGATTTATGTTTCCGGCTATATTTTTCGCCAGTCAAGTAAAAAACAAACTTCATGACCTTCAATGTTTATACTAAACTATCGGTGTTTTTGGACATGACTCCAAATTTTATGCACACAACTTATACTGAATACTGAACACTCGTACCAGTATTAAGTTTTTGGGCACAATTTTAGTTTTCTTCGACAACCATTAATGCTATAGGCTAGTATACAGTTTATTTTAAAAATGTGAAAATTTCGTATCAATACTGTTCATAAATACATTGTAAAACAAAAATAAAAGTTTGAAATTAACAAATTATAAAAATTACTGGGTTGAAATTGGCTTAAATAGTGACTATACTTTCGAAGGCGGGGACACATCCGAATATTTAAATCAATAAGCCATGTTTCGATATGATCCAAAAAAAAATTGAGAAAAAGATTGAAATCAAAAACCACAATTGAATAAAATTCTCTGGACAAGTTCAAAATCATGATAATTAAATCCCGTTCACCACACTCATATGGTTTTGATTTAGCTATTCGGTCATATAGGTCAGACCCCGTGAACATCTCTAGAAGATATAAAAGTAGAAACATCGTCTAACATAGGCTCATTTTAAATTTAAAAAAGTTTAATAAATCATTAGGAAATTATTTGATCTTTACAACGACACTATTAGGGACTGAAGGACTTCTCGAATATAAGAGTTAAATTTAATCTAAATATGTTTCAGTTTCACCACAAAACAAATCTAATTGGATTTTTTTTTAATTACAGTGTAAATTTTTGGTATGTATTTCACAATCATTTCACCGGCTTAATCCTTGATTCTCCGTAAATACCACCCTTTGAAGAATTCTTGTACGTTGATTTTAACAAATATGGGAAATCTTGGGCAGACAATTCTTTAGAAGCCGCCACTTGTTAAGATTACGGAAATATTCCAAGCCAATATAAATAATTAGGGGTGAATTGAACTTTCATGGAAATTTTACCGCTTTACGAATTATTTGTTTAATATTGGACTCCCCCCCTACATTAATTATCTGAATGCTCAATCAAATTTCAAAACATAGAGGTGATTTGCATTTATTTTTAATTAAATAAATTAAGGAAGTTTCACAAATATTTGTGGTCGCATTAGTAGCATGGATGGTTAAAGTATTTCCTTTTATCGTATTGTTTATTTTCCTTCACAGGTTTGTGCATTTACCTGTAAGAAATAAATTAACATTTGTGGTTTGCATACTTCCCATACCATCGCATTACAGTAACAAAAATTTTGAATGAATTTTAGAATTAAATAATCCACTCATTTGTGGATTATTTATTTCAAGGTTCATTATAGCACGGGTAAAATAGCCTTTAATCACATAAAAGCAACAAACGAGATTGGAAATTTGTTATCGCGTTAGCAATAACTTATATTTTAAGAAAAAAAAATATTATGGTTAGCTCATGTTCCACGGGTAAGGAGAAATAAAAATTTCAATTAGCAACAAAAATATTACTATGGTCAAGACTATAACGTCGTCTAAATTTCCGACTTGTTTGTACTTATCTTTCAACATACTCTTTAGTGTAGAGGTGGCCTATCTTAATATTTAACTTACATATTCAAAAAACTCTCTACTTTACCTTAAAACCCAATATATTTTTAATCGGCATTTATTCTAAAATGAACAAGCAAATTTAAGGATTGTTTTTGTTAATTATTCTTCTAAATTTTTACAAATCCGAAGGAACCCGTTTCGCCCTAATTACATAACATAAAACAATATTGTAATTAAATTACCGTTTCTTGAATTTGTTGCTAATAATAATTCGCATTCACAATTCGCGTTATATCAGTCGCGCGATTCTCGCCGCACGCAGTATGCAATTTTATTTGACTAAATATAACGCGAAATTACGGGGTTAGTTAGACATTTCTCCAATACGGATTGGAAATTGAGTTTAAAGCAGCAGCTCAATGGAAGAGGAATACTTAAACAAGAAATATATCCATTTCCATGTTTTTTTCATTTATATTCATTTTTCATACAAAAGTCGAGAAGATTTTTATAAAAACCAGAACTCCGTTTTCCCAGTGCTATCATGACTGAGCAGCTTTCTTGTCTGTTTCATTAATCTATTCAACCCACTAGCCCACCAGGGTTTCCCAGTTCGTTTTCGTTAACTAAGAGAGCAGGTCTTCTCTTAACACCTGATTATTGCTTTTTGAAGCACCTTGTCCACTCCACCACATTTTTTGACCTTCATTGCTGAAGGTCAAATTGACTCACGAAGATTTTATCTACAATGCATCCAGTTTTGCATTTCTGGCCTTTCTAAATTCTTAATTTCGGATTTATCCGGAATTAAGAAACATTAAATACGGACAAGGGGAGTTACCTGTGAGGCAACAGTATAATGTCAATTACTTCCTGTTTTGGATGTTAGGAAGGTTGTTCTATGGATTACCCACATCTAGTATGTATAACCAAGTCGGAACTATAGATAAATAATCACAAATAGAAGTGTCCCAACCGCCTTCATAAACTTCTGAATTAGAGGATACAGCGCCGAGTCATATAGAAATTAAGCCAAAATTACTAGAACAAGCTTTATTTTTTTTCTCTTAACTCAACTAGAGCTGCCGTAAAGTCGTTACAGCAGGTAACATAATAGGAGCATAAAATTCATATTATTGCTAAATATATTCTCTAGCAGATATTACTATTCTGGAAAGACCTAAGTTTCCTGGATTAGGCCCCTTGAATCATGATTCTTGAATCAAGAAGACATAATTTTAAAGTACTGTAGTGGAGGTGGTTTACATGGGCAATTCCAAATGTGATGAAGGAGCGTTTGAGAATTGCCAAGATTCTAGAATTGGCCCGGAGCAAGCCGGAAATTTATTATGTAAGCATTAGCAGTACGGTTTATGAGTTTCCAAGAGTTCCTGTCTCGAAAATAAAAATGTGTTCGAGTTATTTAAAAATGCCTTTTAACGTCATTTGTTGAAAGTCGCAACTATAGTAAAGCTTACATAACCAGCTCCCTTTTCTCTATAGACGATAGCGGGTTTGTTAATTTATATTTACTCATTTTTAAGTACGAGAGGGAAGGGGAGGAGGAGAAGGAGGAGGGTTTAAAATGTTCGAAGAATCTATATGAAATAACAGTTTTAGAAATTTTTAGTTTTGTTTTCTGCATTCCTCTATTTATTCTGACGACAAAAAATTTCATGTTAATCAATAGTTTCATTAAATTTCTGTGAGTGAGTAAATTCGTAATTAAGAGGCACGATATATAAATATTTTTGCTACGAGGAATGCTACGTAGTGAAACGTATATGTTACATTCGACCGCTTCAACTCCTAACAGGCTTGAGTAGGACAATGAATTGGATACATTCCAGTTCAACGCACTACATCACTTTAACCCATTTAAGTCCTTCCATGCGTGCTGCATAGTTTGCATAATTTTTAACCCTAAAGAGAGAAAAATAGTTTAAACCCAGAACTTCTAGCTTTGGGAAAAATGCCTTACCTAGGCCAATTTGCAGAAGTATACCTGTCTGGTTCTAGCCCCTCCATAATTTCAGGCGGCCCTACAGTTGGACTCGGCACGCCAACAATACTCCTAACAGGCCTAGGTATTAATACATTCCAGTTCAGCACTCTCTTTAAACCATTTAAGTGTTGTAAACTCCAGAGCTCTCAAATGCTCTTGATTCACCAGAAGCAGGATGTATTTATCACTTTCAAGCAATTAGCTCGAAAAGTGACGAACGGTGTCGCTCATCGAGATTGCGGTGTGTCATTGACCAGAATTCGATATTCGTGATTGACAATAGGCCATTTTACGACACACCTGTGACTCACAACCAGAAACCTCTTTCTATTTTCTTTATAGCACCACCACGTTGCAGCTACAGTGATTGTGCACTGGTGTTTGTACCATAAGTTTCTTCAAAATCGCTGATAAGAGGCGAAATTTTCCAAGATTATCTAGAACGTTAGGTAAATTATCTGGAGTTAAAGGAAGTGATTGAAGATAAATTTAAAGTTATGTTACTCGCCAATTTAATCGGTCCGGTTTGCTGTAGCAAAATTAGCGAAAGATTTCAAACTAACAAAAGTGAAAGACAATACATACCTTTGACCAGGTGATTGAAAAATTTCAGTTGTTTGCGCCGAAATTTTCAAATTGCGTTAGTGTTGTAAAATTCAACAACAGAATGCAGCAAAAAACAGAATTGGTCAATGAATATGAGATGGAATTGGTAGCACTGTCGGAGTGTTGTGAGTTTGGGCACTATAAAGATAAGGCACTACGTAATTATTTCCGGGATAACCAATAAAAAGTTGAAAGCCGAGTTAATGGTGTCGGATCAAAAAACGAAGTTTTCCGAGGTGATACAAAAATCGGCTGCAGCAGAATTATTTCAAAAAGATATTGAGGAGGATAATGGCGTCGTAGTAGGTGTAGGCGATAAAATAAATAAGACTAATTCGTTTCGTAGAGGAAGTAGTATCGATCGCAAATCCAAGGTACGTCGAATTTTCAAATAAAAGTTATCAATACATGTGAATATCGTGCAAATATAATTTAACAAATTAAAGGGAAATACTTCGTAGTTTTTGATGGCAATTTCGAAACCCCAATAAAGAAATTTGAAATAAATACACCGTAAGTAGAAGGAGTAACACCGGTATTTCATAAGGCATACACATATATTTTAGCGGGGTTAGTTGGTTGCGAGGGAAACTCAACAAATTGTGGTATTAAATATACATAAAGGATTACGGTTTCAAGCCGGCAGCCTCTATATTTCAATATGTCATGGATTAGATTTTAAAAGGTTTAACGGGAATGACATGTTATATTGATGATGATGATGACATAACAATTGGTGCGGAAACGTTACATGAGTTATATGATATAGATTAACGGAAGTTTTAATAAGATTGCAATGAAAAATTCAATTATAGTATAAGTGTAAAGGCGCTTTCACGGTTGCATTCGTTCCGACAATCTGTCGTAACAAATATATTTTAAACCAACCCATAATCATCAAAATGACGTTATTTTTTGTTCGGAGTTTTTTCTATCAAGTTGGATTAACTTTATCTTTTTGTCTGAATGAACAATGGGAGAAAGAGACAACTCAATATCAGTTTAAAAAAACTAGTAGTACTCCTTCAAGAAATTTTGTTTTTCTATTGGTTTGAAATTTGAAAACGAAACAAATTTTGAAATGGAATGAAACAAAATTTTCACATTTCATTGTGTATATGGGCTGGACATTTTTGTGATACGCATACGAGTATTTGAATTGATATCAATTATTATTATTTAGTAATAAAATATATTATTATTATATAGTTTATTTTAATAAAAATGTCGTCAGATTCAGGTATGCTATAATATACATAACATCAGTATACTTATATGCACGACAATAACGTTGTATTGCCACTACTAGAATGTAGATATAAATGGAACTCCTTTTTTCTTTTTTAGAATTTTTTATGGACCGCAAATTAATACGGTTTATTAAGCAGGAGCCGGTATTGTATGATTTAAGCCATAGGCTTTACAAAAATAATGGAGCAAAAAAGAAGGCATGGGTCCGTGTAGCCGAAGAGCTATCTAAATTTGGGGAAACGTCAAGTAAGTATTTTAATTTATAAAATATTTGATAACATAATGTATGAGCTAAATTCTTGTTTGTTAATCTCCAAGGTAAAGATTGTCAGGAAAATTGGCGTAAACTAAAATTACAGATACAGGCGATACAGTACAGCAATGCGTCAAATGAAAGCTAAAAGTGGAGGGTCCCCTAAGCGAGTATCTTAAAAAAAATCAGTGGCTTGTTGCATAGCTGGAATATTTTAAAAATTTTATTATTGATAATGGGTAAGGATTTTTTTACATTCAATTTAAATGTAAAGTTTAAATAATTAAAAAAATATGTATTAAGGCCAACGGTGTCGAGCATGCCTATGAATAATAATCATCACAGTGAATCTAGCAACAATGCCATTTTTCAAGAACTTTTAGACGAAACCGCTCAATCAATTGATTATTACGATGAAACTATGTGCGTTAGTACCATCACCAGATCCATATAGACCCACAACATCTAGATTCGTAGCAATAAAAGATTCGCCAGCATTTTCTGGGATTAATTTTAATAATAATCTTAATTACAGCTTACAAACACTTAAACCAGTTACGCTAGTTCACTACCATCACCAGGGCCATGCAGAGCCACAACACCTAATGTAAAATCAATAAAAAGGAAAGCGAAGTCGCCAGTACTTACTGATTTTTATGACAGTAGCCTTAACTCCACGCTGCAGGCATCATCGTCATCAATATTGAGGATATGCCACGAAAACGTTCTTCACTCACAAAAAATATTGATCCAGTTATTCCCCCAGAATTTGATCAATTACTAGAAACAATAAAGGGTAATCAAGAGTTAATCCCACAAAGGTTCCAAAAACCCAATTGTTGCCAGAATATGGACCCATTTTTCTTAGATGTAGCAAATGAGGCCGAAACTTTGACGGAGGAATAGAAAATGGAGCTAAGAATCACAATTTTAAATTTACTAAAACATTACAAAAAACAGTAAAAAATATTTTAAACCAAATAAAACTTAATGAATTGCTTTTATTAAAACTTTTTTTTTTATTTTATCATTCATGTAGTTGGGCATTTTGCCAAGGCAAAATGTCGTGCGTTGTGAAATAATTAGAAAATGTTTTCCTAATTAAAACGGCATCTCTCCGTTTATTATTAGATCCCATATTCGTTCAATATTCTGCAAGGCTTCTATATCTTGATCTGCTCTCCATTCGCCCAAAATTAATTCACCATTTTCACCGTAGTGGTCCACTAATTCTTTGCCGAAATAATATTGAAGGAACCCCCTGAATTCGTCCTTAACCAGTTATGCAAGCAAACGGTGGCTTTTATTATTTCTCCGGCAGTTATTGGATTCCTTGTAAAACCCTCGAATTTACGAATTTGTGGCCCTGTTAATCAGAGCAACTCGTCAAATAGTGACGGCGTCATGCGATGAAAATTTTTAAAAGCTTCAACATCGCTCAACCTCATCTCAGCTATTAAATTATTATAATAACCTTGTGTATGACGTTGTTTGAGCATTTCTCTGACGCCAAATCGTCTTTTTTGCTTTAGATTTAAAGCTTTTAATTGGTTGTGGTAGCAAGTATACCAAATTAAAATTCCACTAGCAACAATCATGTCGAACGTAAGCAAGACAATATCAATATCTTCCATTATTAAATTTTATTATAATTATTAGAAGAAAATTAAGTCTTTTTAACAAACAATATTTTGCAAATGTCAAATAATTCAATAATTACGGGCGGGATGGTAGCAAAATCGTTCCGACAATTTGTCCTCAACTATGAATTCATAAAGACAAAATTGATTAAACTCGGAATAATCATGTCACGACAGATTGTGCGCCTTAAGTGTTGGAAAGTGGTGGAAAAATTAAATTAATTAGGTCACAAGATTTTAGCGGTAGGACGAAGCCCAAGCAAACAAAAGGATCATTGAAGCACACGCCCCTTGCAACGTTACAGAATTAAAATCATTTATAGGGCGTTTAAACTATTATTCAAAATTGTTTACCGAAACTCAATCAAAAATGTAACATACGTTTAAAACTATAGAGAAAGGATAGTAAATGGAATTGGACTAAAGAGTGTCAAGTAATATTTGAGCAATGTAAACAAGATATGGTACATTGTAGAATTTTAGAACATTTTGATCCGAGGAAGAGTGTAGTACTCGTGTGTGATGCTAGCGATGCCGAACTAAGTAGGATTTTATGTCACGTAATTGATTTGTTAAGGGTAAATAAAGATAAATATGTATAATGGGGTCAAACTTTAAAGCAGTTGATGACACAAAAATGAACAATAAAAAAGTAACTTGTGACGAAACTAAAAATAGGGTGTATAAATATTATATAGTATTATCAAAGAATATTTTATAAAATTTCAAGATGGGTGATAAAATGTTGAACCGGAATTTTATTCATAATGGATATACTAAACGGATTAGAGTTAAAATTTTAAAACAAAAATCTAGGGTCATTTATAACATTTTTGTTGGTAACAAACTTAAATTGTCTCATGTTAATCAATTGAGACATTCATTTTTAATGGTTTTGGCGAAACAAGTCAAAATAATGGAGAATATCAGTTAAATAACAGTCAAGGTATAATTCGACACCTCAAAGAGTTAGTAGAAATCCAATAATATTTAGAGATTATATACGTTGTAAATCTTTTTGTAGATTTCTATTTGAATTACTATTTTGTTAATTTTATTAAATTAGAACATAACATCCTAAGGAAGGAGATGTCTTTTATTTAATGCAACACGTCTTTTATTTAATACAGATAAATTGAACAAATAGTGATAAATATACGATTATTTATTAATTTTTAATTATTTATTCGATATTACAACTGATTTAAAGATCATCTAGTAATTTATTTATATTAAATCAGTTTCTCGGTTTATGATAACTAACCCTATTGGTTACACATTTTACAATAATTTCTTGTTCTAAGTAGAACTGCTCAGCTTCAGCGGTTTCTGCCTTTGGAATCTTCTCAATTCATTGGTAGTGTCCAACATATGGCGGATATCTGCATTTCTATGTCGAGATAATCGCTGAACGTGGTTTGTTTCTTTAATTCATCGATAACTAAGTCGCTATGAAGGTTGTACCTTGCAACACTTTATGTTGGAAGCATTACAAATGTACATTAGTCTTCTTGGCACAACCCCAAAGTTGGATTCCATAGGTCCATAGTCTATTGAGAGCTCAGAATTTTTACCCATGAGCCAATATATTTTCCTATATTGGATGAGTACCAAAGTATTTTAGGATTGAAGGTGCCAACGTATTTTGATGTACTTGCAAATGGAATTTGAGTTAAGAAACACGGAAATCCAGTCTGTAAAACATTTTGGTTTAGTTAACATGTATTGACTTGGCTTCATTTAATAAGATGCGCCATTTTTTAGTACCGTTACTTACACTGTGTTAAAGAGCGTTTAATAACAAAATCACAATCATCACGTTAAAAATCTAATCCAGTTCCTAAAAGTATTACTAAGTCTTCCAAATCTAAACCCAAACGCTCTTCGGTTGAATTAACATTCAACTAAAATGTTGTTAAATATATTTGTAACATCTTATAACCAAACCAAAATATATTTACAACAAGGTCCCAGTACGCTACCTTGTGGTATACCTGTTGACCTTCGTTTTAGTTCAGAGTACTCGTTTACTAGTTTGACCCGAAAGTGTCGATCTGCGATGTAGCTACATAAACTTATTGCTATAATTGCTATAATTTTGTTGGAATAAATTGGAAAAGTTTCAAACCTTATGGAGTGCGTTGGATTTTAAAATGGAAATTATTTTAGGTGAAATATAAATTCATGGATTTTTCTAATTTTCCTGTGGTTTTGATCTGATCAAATTGCAATCTACAGTGGTAAAATCAAAAATTGTACAAAAACCGAGTCGTCCTTCAAAGAAATCTTAAGTTGAAATACACAGATACCTTATAAACTATACCTATATAAAGTTAAAGTCAATAAATTAGTTGACAAATCAAATTAAAGGGATATGTTAAAGTATAAACACATTGTATAAATCAAGTACTGATTGAATTCTACAGGTAAGCCACCTAATTCATGAAATTTATATGATACACATAAATATCAATCCTAATTAAAAAGTTAAATAAAATGATTATTACGACATCCAACTTAGTGATGTGAAGGTTATTATGTAACGTAAATCACATAGTCTCGGTGTCTAAAGCAACTAAAAAAATAAATATAATCAGAGATTTTTTATAAAAACCAACCACAATGTTTAATTGACTGCATCTCTGCTGTTTAGATGTGTGAGAACGTTGAAAACATTGGAGGTTTTTAATTTTTTCACGAAAACGCAAACAAAATATAAAAATTTAGTTTTAGTTTTTGCACAATGAAAACAGCTTCATTAATCATAGACCAGAATCGGTACACTCACTATATTTTTTATATACAAAAGAATAAAGTGATCCGATTCGTTTCGTCATCTCAAATATTTGTGTTGTGACATTTCAGGCACACACACACAAAAAAAATAACAATAACAAAAAATCATCGCGAAATAGCACTTTTGGCATCAATAGTAAATAAATTTCAGAGCAAATGCGTTTTTTGTTACTTTGGCTCATCATATCATATCATAACGCGGCGCAACTTATTTATTATCAAATGCGGTCAATGCAATTACATATATTGATATACCCTACTAATTCTTATTGTTTCGAACCAAAAATATTCTCTAAATTTTGCCTCATAGTACTTTAGTCGAATCCTTCAAATAATTAACGATTTAATTATATTTAACAACTTAATCGTAAGTCGTAATAATAAAAATTAGTTGTTTTCTTTTTTGTTGTTGTGTACAAACCAAATTACCTACCTATATTTAAACATAGAGACCAACCTTAAATACATTTTTGAATATCGCTTAATAATTATGGCAACAATTTTATTGGTTTGTCAGACCAAACACGCGGGTATTCAAATTGAATGTCATCTTTTATGCAAATGGTATTAGCAATGCCTATATTCCATTTGGTATGTTAGTAGTTAAAAACGCATATTCACTTGTGGTTGTGTACGCGCGAGATTTTACGGTGCGATTCTAAACGTCCAAAGTCTAAAAAAATTATGTCATAACAACTTGAAATATTATATAGAATGATCATGGTGTTTATGTGTAGTAATAAAACAATGTTGGAGTAGTTAGGGAAATGATTGGTATAATAAAGTGTAACGGTAAGATACATCGTGTTTAACCCAAAATTTCATGATTATACATGACTTTGTAGTTCAGGTAAACCACAGATGCAGACACACAAATTAGAAGAAAACGAAAATTAAAATTTTTAAATTTTATTGAATCGGGGAAGATCATATTGAACTTCCTTTGAGTGGCCTAATTCAATCTAATTAGTACACATCTTCAAAAAAATTCTTCGGATCTTATTAAATAACATTCGGTGGGGAGAAGCTTGGATTGAAAAGAAATTGTAAACAGCGGTGTTAGTCTCCATCAAGAGTACATATGCGCGCGCGAAGTACTTTTAAATCATGCAGTTAAAAACATAGTTATAATAGTGCTTGTGGAAGCACTGGTGCAATGGTGAAGCTGCGACCCTGGATTGGGTGAATTTATACACTGGAAAGCAGGAAATTATATAAAATTATAATTTTTTTATTTAAAGCAGGAAATTATATAAAATTATAATCGAGAATGTGTCACTTTCTTTAATTTCAATCAGGGCATAACCACTACTCCTAACAAAGCAGATGAACGCAGAGAACAAGATTCAAGTGACAGGCTACCTCACAAACAAAAATATTCACAAAACAATTTTGACAGAATTTTCTAAATACCTACGCTAGAAATAGAAGTTAACGGACAATTCGGGTCACCTCCTCCAATAACAGGGTAGAATGTGGCAACGACAATGCGGCATTACTTAATAAGCATTCAAATTCCTCTTACGATAAAAGGAAATTCGTAATGAAGTAACATTTCGTGAAAACATGACCAATTCAAAATTTATGTGAAAGTTTTCATGTGAACCTTCCTATTGCCTTTGCGGTCTACATGACCGAAGTGCATTTTAGTTGTTTATAAAATGCTTTTTTTTTAATCGAGTACGATTTTACATGTTGAATTAAAAAAGTATAATTTATAAGATTATGATCTAATATGTGTTTGTTACACATATGATCTTTGGGGTCAACAAGATCCGACTTTCATTTTGTAGAACTAATATAAATTCTACATACGTTCAATATTTCTAAAGAACATACAATAATACATATTTATTTATGTACTTGTAATGTGTTTGAACATGTTCAATCCCAATAATCCATTCTTTTCACAAAAATCCTGTTCTAATTTTTAGTTTTAATAAAACTAATTTTTCTTAATTTATTGAAAATGTTCAATAAATTAAGAAAAATTAGTTTTATTTTTTTATAAAATTCAGTCTATGGTAAATTGTAACAGTGAGTAGAACTATGATATACTACGAAGCGTGTCCATTGCTTTGAAAATGGATAGTGATTTAGACAAGTATTTATACACAACTGATGGTGACGATAGTGATGCTTCAGAAGTTGATGATAATTTGTCAGAGTTTACTACTGACGAAGAATTTTCTGATGATGAATCAAATAGTCATACATCAGAAGAACCAGACGAGGACTCTGTGTTATTAAAAAATGGCGATATTTGTTGGAAAACATTTCTTCCTAATTATCAAGGGCGAGCTTCAAGCGCCAATATAATGAATATAAAAGCAGGGGGTCTATTATGAAATATTCGACGCGCGTAATTTTTCGACGTTGTCGAAAATTTGGTATTATGAAATATTTTCACACCGCGTTTTTTTTTCGACGTTGTCGAATTTTTGTATTATGAAATACTCGACACGTTTTTTTTTAGATAACGTCGATTATTTTACGACAGCTTGAGGTGTCGAGTACGACAGCTTGAGGTGTTAAGTGTTGAGAAATAAAAAAAGTTTGTTAGTAAAAATAAATTAAAAATTTAAACTTATAAAATTTTAATTAATAAAAATTCCAACAATAAATATTTAATTTAATAATAAATTATATTTTGTTTTATCAAAATGTGAGTATGAATTAAATTTTGTAAATTTTTATATTAGTGTTTTAGTTTGTTACATTAACAATAAACATTTTTTGTGTTTTATATATAATTCTCGTCGTAAAATAATTTCGTCGACATGGCACTCTGACATACAATACAATAAAATCGGTGAAGTAAATAAAAGTTACAACATTTTTTTAAACATGGAGGTAAATAATGAAAAAATTCGATGTTTTACAATTTTATTACGACAAACGTAAAAACGTGGCTCAGGCTTGCGAAAAAATTTGTGCTGGACAAGGTGCTTTATCAAAATCAGCAGCAAAGAAATCGTTCGCGCGCTTTCGTTCTGGAAATATGGAAGTCAAAGATGCACCTGGTCGACCAACCACTGGAAAAGTCGATGAAATCATGCAGAAAATTGAAGTAGACCGGCATATAAGCAGACATGCAATTGATAAAGAACTAAATATTAATCACAAAACAGTTTTAAACCATTTGAAAATGGCTGGATACAAAAAAAAATTAACGTTTGAATACCCCATGAATTAACAGTTAAAAATTTAATGAACCGGATTTCTATCTGCGAAACGCTGCTGAAACGGAACGAAATCGAACCATTTTTAAAACGAATGATTACTGGTGATGAAAAATGGATAAGATACGACATTGTGCGAAAAAGATAATGGACGAAACGAGATAAAGCTTCCCAAACGGTATCAGAGCCAGGGTTACGCAATATTCAAGTTTAAAGTCCTATACCCCTACTACCAATGGCAACAGTACCAATAGTTGAGTGGATCAGAAAAGACGTTACGTTTGTTTGAAATATGACACCAAAAATATCGATTTCATCATTGTCAAAGCTACCAGATGATAGACGAAAAACATAACGGAACAAAAGGCATTGTTCCGATTACACTGCAGCTATGTTGAATTCCACCTTACGATTGTAATGCTGCTGCCCATTATATAAATCACACATTGATAGGACCGCAATCATTTTTATTATAAAAAAAAAAACGATCGCGACTACGACCATGACTTACGTTACCAACAAAACGTAGCACTTGTTTAACTTTTATTACCAGGAATATGTTCGTCAACTCTACGGCCGGATTCATAATTCTTCGTTCATTCATTCAAACAATTTTGTCGACCAACCATATTGCTCCAAAATGACGTTCTGCATTTTTTCACAAGAGATGGTTGGTCGAGAAAATTGTTTGAATGAATGAACGACGAAGTATAAATCCGGCTTATATTGTTAACATTGTTACAACTGTCATTATTAGTATGACGTAAGTGTTTAACAATGATTCTATTACAAATGTCAATGATTAACGAAGCCAAATAATAAAACCTATCATAAAACAGACAGCCTATTTTTTTCCTTCCAATATGAAAATAGTTCAAACCAATTTAGTCAATTCGATTCAATATTTCTAGCCTCGCTCGCTGTCCGTCGTTGATGGAATGTTGATGATTGCCTACTTACCTCATAAGACCACAATAAATAAAGTGGCTAATTATGCGAAACGTATATGATTTTGTTAGTCTTCGGAGTTGAAATGACTAGGCTTTCATTCTCTTGTACTTCTAGATCGATAACTGTGAAATTTTCTGACCAATCGATACTATTCGTAAATATTTCGGTACAAAAATTTGCCTCCAATGTAGAATTGCTAAAGTCGATTGATTTTGTTCTTATTATTATTAATCAGTTTTAACGGTTTTCCAGAAGTAATATAAATTCTTATCCTTTATATCTCCTACCCATTCATCACCACAATTCAAATATGTATTTAATTTGATTTAGCCTTTTATCTAATAAGTTTGCGAACTCGTATAAGTTACCTTGGTTTAATGGTTATCGCCTATAATTATCTACATTTAGGGGAGGTGTTATCATCGGAACCTTCGGTTGCCGTAGGCCAAACTCTTCACTTTTTAAAATGACGTCCATCGTTTTCCATTCTCCAAGAAAGTATTATTTTTCTCCAAGAACTCTTGAGACTGTGGAAAACAGCTACATCTATGGTCTGTATTAGGTGGGTCAAATTTGGTAATAAAACTGTTAAAATGATTCCCTTATCTCTACAAAATTCACTCAAAGGTAAAGATAAATGATACGAATGGCCGTCCATCCATCTGGGGGCGAAGTCCGAGATTCGTACCTCCTCGCCGGTGCTCCCTGGGTAACGCTAAATGAATCAGGCGGTGTAGTGGAGACGAGCAGACTAAATCCTGTTTATAGTCATGGACACTACATGTCAGGGCGGGTTATTGGCGCCCTAAAACCAATACCAAACCAGCGTCTGTTCTCCATGTTAGGAGCGGCTGAAGCGGGCGTCTGTCTTGTATCAAGCGGCTCGCTATATAAATGTGTTCATGGTAGGACTGGATGCCTTAAGATTCTCACTAGTACGTGACCCACACACGTAACAAGCGGGTTGAGCGGCAGGCCAACAACCTTCCCTCATAAAAACCATTTAAGTTATGAACCCTAAACAAAGGCCTCGGATTACCATATCGGATTCATTACCAACTCGACCTCGGAAATTGTACACGGACAACGCTTTAAAAATGGGAACATGGAACGTGCTTAGCCTCTTAAGACCTGGAGATCTCCAGAACCTTTCGAACCAAGCAAAGAGTTACACATTAGACGTACTTGCACTACAAGAGCTTAGATGGTCGGGGAGTGGGATCCATGACACCACCAATGGTTACACTCTTCATTACAGCGGCCATCAGAACGGAGGAGAATTTGGAGTTGGCTTCCTCATCCATCGGCGCGTGAAGCACCATATCATCGATTCCCGCCCGATCAACATGCGGATGTGCACGGTCAGACTTCGCACTAAGAAATTTAACATCACGATCGTTAATGTGCATGCACCCACCGAAGATAAATCGGATGACATCAAAGATTTATTCTTTGTCGAGCTGGAGGAAGTCATCAATAACATACCGCACCACGCCATTAAAATCATCGTGGGCAACTTTAATGCAAAAATCGGTAGGAGTGCAGAAAATACATCGCACATCGGTCCTAACAGTCTGCATCTAACTAGTAACAACAACGACCAACGCGTCACCGACCTGGCATTAATGTACAACTTAGTTGTATCAAGTACGTTTTTCCCACATAAGAGAATCCACAAAGTAACGTGGAGATCGAATGATGGAAGAACGGAAAACCAAATTGATCACGTCATGGTGTCTAAGAGACACTCGACCAGTATATCTGACGTAAGATCCTACAGGGGTGCAGATATGGACAGCGATCATATGCTTGTCATATTTAAATATAAGTGCAAACTGTCATCAACGTTCAACAGACACGCACAAAAAACCGTTCGATGGAATGTGGATGCTCTAAAAGACCAAGCGTCAATGCAGAGTTACCAATCAGCTGCCACTAACTATCTAGAGCGGCCTAGCAACAACTAAGAAGCTCCTTCTAACATCCAGGAGCAGTGGCACACAATACAGTCAGCCATTACCACCGCGGCGCAAAACACTATCGGAAGAAGACCTCCGAGACCCCGCAATGATTGGTTCGATGATCAATGTCGCCTGATCGTCGCAAATAAACAAAAGCTTCGAGAAAAATGGTTGGCTCGCAACACTAGAAGCACACATGCAGAATATCTCCGCGCCAGGAAAGCCACGACTAAATACCTTCGTCAAAAGAAACGCGATCATATGAGATTATGCATCGAAAACATCAGCTTCCAGCGGAAGTAGGAAATTCAAGGGACTGTTTTGCTAATGCCAGGAATCTCACTAAAGACTTCCACCCAAGAAGTACAGCCATCAAAGACGGGAATGGAGGATTGAGAACAAACGTGGCTGATGTTCTCTCAGTATGGCAAACCTACTTTCAAAATCTACTAAATCGGAATGACGACGTGACCCCCATTAGAGCAATAGCTCCTCCAGGTGATGAGGTCTTCGTCGAATATACCACAGTGGAGGAAGTAAACGCAGCTATTAGTCGATTGAAAAACGGCAAGGCACCCGGTCTCGATGGAATCCCCGCAGAATTAATAAAACTCGGAGGCGCTACTCTTGCAACAAGTCTACACGATCTCATCGTCTGTATTTGGGACCAAGAAGAGCTGCCGGAGAATTGGAAGACCGCGCTCATATGTCCGTTGCATAAAAAAGGCGACCGTCTTAAATGTGAAAACTATCGTGGTATAGCTCTATTGAACACTGCTTACAAAGTGTTGGCTAATGTTGTGCTTGCCAGACTCATCCCTTTCGCCGAAAACATCATTGGCGATTATCAGTGTGGTTTCCGTCCCAACCGATCGACCACTGACCAGAGTTTCACCATGAGGATGATCCTGGAAAAATGTTGGGAGTACAACATAACCATACATCAATTATATATAGACTTCCGTCAGGCATATGACAGTATAAACCGCGATAACCTTTGGGCCGCGCTCATATGCCTAGGAATTCCAGAGAAACTCGTTTCTCTGTGCAAATTAACAACGTCTGGGTCTGTATGTAGAATTGTAATCGAAGGAACTGTGTCAGACTCCTTTGAAATAACATCTGGTGTTCGACAGGGAGATGCACTCGCGCCTGTGCTGTTCAATTTGGCGCTTGAGTACGTAGTGAGGAAAAGCAACATCGAAACTTCGCGCTGTATATTTAATAAATCAGGCCAAATTCTTGGATATGCAGATGATATCGTGCTTCTTGGCCGAAGACCTAGCGATATCAAAGACAGTTTCGTGCCGCTCGATCGCTGCGCAAGAAGACTTGGTTTGAAGGTGAACAGTAGCAAAACCAAATTTGTATCAACACCCAGGAACATCCCCATGGCAAATCTCGGAATTGGCGACCACAATTTTGATCGCGTAGAAAATTTCAAATACCTCGGGTCAGTTATAACATCATCAAATGACATGCAGGCAGAAATAAAAGCCCGAATAGCTGCCGTACATCGAGTTTTCTACGCCCAATCAAAATTATTGCGATCTAGACATCTATCGCAGTCGTGCAAGCTCGCACTTTATAAAGCACTAATAAGACCTGTGCTGGCTTTCGGAAGCGAGAGCTGGACCATGACCACTAATGATTGTAGATTGTTATCAACTTTCGAAAGGAAGGTCATTCGCTCCATCTTTGGTCCAATTAAAGTCGCAAACAATGAATATCGGATTCGCATGAACCACGAGATAAAGCAAATACTTGGAGATTGCGATATTATCGGATTCATCAAATCCAATCGAGTGAGATGGCTTGGCCACGTTGCAAGGTCCCCACAACAACGGATGACCAATAAAGTGTTCCATCAACAACCAGCCGGTGTGCGTCGTAGAGGAAGACCCCGACTGCGCTGGCGTGACGACGTCGAACAAGATCTACAGGCACTAGGATGTCGAAACTGGAGGTCGAGAGCGATGGACCGAGACGGCTGGAGGACCATAGTGCGGGCGGCAAAATCCCTTCATGGGATGTGAAGCTAGAGAGAGAGAGAGAGTCCATCTATCCACTATCGGACTTACCGATTGCCCATTTTTTGGGTATTTTGCAACTATATGTTGTGAGATCCTTTTATAAGGATCGGAAACAATCGATGTATATTATTAGGTAATACCCCGATTAACAAATAATTTAGTAATTCACCATAAAGTCTAAATGGTCCAAAAGTATGCGTTACAAGGTAAAAGCATACACAGAATTCCGTAATTACGGCCCATAGCACGCAATTACAGATGAGCCAATTACATAGAACGCAATTCCGTGCTAGCTAAATATAGTTTAAAATTTAATAATCGTATTAATCATGTACTTTGCAGTAAAAAATATTTCCATTCAAGTAATAAGTGAATAATGAATATCTATTTACATGAAAGATCAAATAAACTTGAAAAGAATTACTTTGGTAAATCGAAAATGACCTCATTACACAAAAATTTAAACTCTGTAAAAAAAAATCGAGGTACGTATATGCCAAGCGTACCTTTATAGTATAAACATTATCTTAAAACCAACGAGTCAAAAAATTAATCAACTCATTACGACAGTAGCCTGGACAGACTGCGGATTAGTTAAACTGGGTTTAGCAAAATTCGGCCAAGTACTCTAGGAAGTAAAATTCAATATTTCCCGAACAATTCAAAAATCAACTATCAAATTAAAATTTTTCCTTAGGGCACTTGATTTAATTTTGCTAAACCAGTTTAACTAATCCGTAGTCTGCCCGCAGGGGTGGCGCGTGTTATATCATCACATTTTCGATACTTTATCGAAATTTAAGTATCGCCTCGTTAAAAGAAAATGTGATACTATTTCACATTTTATATCATTTATCAGGGGCCGAATTTCGTCAAAAAATGGGAATAAAAATTATGAGAATTACAGTTGTTTTACGTACCTACTAGACCCAAAATATTAAATCATATAATTGTTTGACATAAACAGCGGAACAATTCAATATTTACGCCTAGTACGTATGTGAAACAAAGGTAAAACTCATAAATTTTATTCCCGGTTTTTGACCAAAATTGGGTCCCAGGTTGCTAGATTCCATGCTAGAACATGGCCAAACTCCACGTGCTTCACTACACGTGGAGTCGAATTTCAATAATTTCTCGTTAGAGCACATAATAATTTTAATGAATTATTAAATGTTATTTAATTTTTCATTTCTTTTCGAGAGCCGCATTCACTCTTTCAAAGAGCAACGTGCGGCTCACGAGCCGCAATTTGGCCATGTGTAATTCTCTAATTACGTTCTAAGGACGGAATAGTGTACGTGATCAAAATATCGTGAACATAATTCGGTGCGTTAACAAAATCAAGTTTTCATCAAACAGGCATATAGAACCACACCAAACTAATTATGAATCATGTAATAGACATGCCTGCGAGACATTAACCGATGAGAAATTCCTCATATAATAAATATGATGGGCTTACAAATCGCACGTTGTTGTTTCACTTAACACCATCGTACGCATACTAAAGATTTGTGGCCAACGAAAATATTATAACATAGATTATAGATAAATGAAATCGAATAAAATTTGTACTGATACTTCACATTTATGGATGCTCAAATACCAAATACTATTTTTCGGCTCCCTGAATTAAAAAAGGCCGAATTAAATATGATGTTTTTCGGACTTAAAACCGACGTTTTTATTTAATTTTAAAATTCACTTAAAATCTGTAATGAAAATGAAATAAAAAAGCTGATTTAATGCATATCATAAGCCATTTTGAAAATGATTTAAGAAGTGTGTTTATAAATGACATCAAATGTGTATTTTTAAGTCATTTTGAAAATGAAATAAAATGCGTATTTAAGATCGAAATAAAACGTAAAATGTATAACAGTAAAAGCCCGATTATCCGGGATCCAATTAACCGGAACACTCAGTTAACAGGAATTTTAACTTTTAGGATTTTTTCGGGTGTCGTATGGGCCGTTTATAGCCGACTGACGCTTAACTCGCGGTTGTTTGCCAAATTGGAGGGATTCCTGAGCACGCTTTGCATATGAGTGCCTACCACCCGAAAACCGCACCTTTACAGGTTCAGTAACAGATTTTTAATTACCAAGTTTGAAAGAAGTACGACTACTTTCCAATTTGCGATCTGCCTCTACTCATATAAATTCATTAAAGGAAGATCCACCCACACTAGCCATCACGTTACTAATTTACAGCTTATTATCAAAAAACAGCCTCTGGGTGAATTGCTCATGCCCAGAAATATTAGTGACTGACTCATCAACCACGGTTTGGCATGGTTTGTGAAAGGCACCCACTCAAGGGATTTCCCAAAGGAGGCAAATAGAGCAGTGGAGAGCAGTTTCACAGGTTTTCCATTACAATACGTGTGTTAAAATTTTGATAGCATATTCGGCTCCATCGGGCACCTTATGTGAGCCTCTAAGGCCTGTGAATAAGAAACCGGAAGATAGTGACGCTGATCAACTGATCAGTCTTTAGGTCTTTACTTAAATATTACTTAAATGGATCGAGAAGAATTAATAGATCAAGCCAACATTATCAGTAAACAACGTAAGACATTATTTATAAAAATTAATTTGGTTTTTATATGAATTTTAATACTTGTGATTTGTAATTTGTTGCAATTGATAACATTTTGACTTGCAATTGTCGTAAATTAAATTATTCGCTGATAAGTAGTGAAACGGCGTGTTTTATTATTCGAGCACTATCCGGCGCCGAATGGGAAATTTTTACTGAAACAAATATTTATCGACCTGAAATATACTAATTGACATTTATTTTGACATGACGTTTTAAACAAGAATTCATCTTAAAATTTGCGTTTTAAATTTGTATTGTAAGATTAAGTTTCTAATGGATTCAGGGGTTTACAAAATCGCAGCTCCCGATACCGGCGCCCGATAAATAGGTAGAGCGAAATATTTTTATGTCGATTTTTAACTAAAAAGTTGAATGAAGAATATTAGTTTGGAGTCAAATATAAGTTTTGACACCTAAAATTAGGTGCTCCGGGTACATCTATCGGGCGCTAAAAAACAGCTAAAATGACCTTGTACGCCTATAACTGTTTGTATCGTGGGTTTCGGAAACGCCTCGAACAATTTTCAAGGGAATTGCTGGAAGGGGGTTTTGAGGGCTAGAAATCGATCGCGACAGATCCAAAGAGGCCCTCCACGCCGCAGTACCCATCCGGGCACCCTGGAATATTTTTTTAATTGAAACATTAGTCAACAAAGATAGTTCCGTCTTAGTTGACCAATGTTTCAATGTTCCCACCATTCATTTACCGATCATGAAGGAATTGGATCAAGCGAATGGAAATGGGATTATAAAAGGGATTTCAAATGAAGTCCTTGAATATAGCTTACTGGGCTGTAGCCAAACCATTTTTCGCCGGTCGTCAAAGGAGGTTCTAAAATATGGCCAACCGTGCCGGACTTTAACTATTTCTTAATCAGCTATGATAAAATTTGCTAGATGGAAATCGGATTTTCGGAAGCGGAACGTTAGCACGGCAACAAAGAGCACCAATAACAATTAAAGGGAAAACCATAGAAACTGTAAAAATGCTTCGTAAGCAACAAATCCAAATGCGGGAAGCACATTACAAAAGTTGGGGAGAGTTCCAAAAACCGAATTGAGTTCCGTTTTATTACTCATGTCATATCACAAGGGTATGAGTCTGTACGTAAACGTTGTCTTATGTATTGGGTGTATAACTTAGTTTTCAAGATTTTCTAAGAGATGGCGTAACTTTAGTATACTAAACATTCTTTAACAAAGACACATACGGCGAACCAAAGTGTTGACATTCCACATTAAAATTTAGTTTGTCATTGTTCGTGAAAGCGTAAACAACAACAGAACAGCATTTGCGGGAAGAATTACTTTTTTGCTTTAATCAAAAGAAAAAACTGCTGAAAGTTTTCGTTTGCTTCAAGAAACTTATGGTGAACATACACCAACTTAACAAACTTGCGAAAACTGGTTTAAACGATTCAAAAGTGGTGATTTTGATGTCAGTGACAAAGAAAGTTCTGGTCAACCAGCAAAAATCGAAGATGAAGAATTGAAAACATTATTGAAAGAAAACTCAGCTCAAATAGAAAAAAACTTACAGAACAGTTAAATGTCACTCAAGCCGCCATAAGCAAACGTTTACATGTCATGGAAATGATTAAAAAAAAACGGAAATGGGTACCACATGAACTGACTGAAGCCAACATTGAAAATCGTTTAATGGTTTGCAATTCTTTGGTTACAAGACACCGAGGTTGGCATTTTTTGTGACTGGCGTTGAAAAATGGATTAACTACAATAACCCTAAACGCAAAAAATTATGGGTTCATCCAGGCGAACCATCCACATCAAGAGCAAAACGAAACATTCATGGAAGTAATGTTATGTTGTACATTTGGTGGGATTAGAAAGGAATGGTGTACTATGAGCTGCTAAAACCGACGAAACTATTACTCGTGAACGTTACCACGAACAATTGATAGATTTGAACATTGCATTGAACGAAAATCGTCCGATTCCAGCCAACAAAAAGCGTAAAGTGATTTTGCTGCACGACAATGCTCGACTACATGTCACAAAACAAGTAAAAAATACGCTGGAAGTACTTAAATTGTGCCCCCATTAAATTGTGCCCCCATAGATTACTATTTGTTCCGATAAATGCAAAGCGATCTGCAAAACCAGCACTTCAGAACCCACGAGGAAAACAAAAAATGACTCGACGAATGGATCGCATCAAAAGACAAACAATTGTTTTCCGACGAAATCCATAAATTGCCAGACAGATAGTCGAAAGTTATAGATAACGATGGAAAATATTTTGATTAAAATAAAGTTTACCATTTCTTACAAAGAAACGTGTTTTTCTGCAAAAAATCCAAAAAACTAAGTTATACTCCCAATACATCGGCGTCACATCTTCTCCAGAGTCTTCATCAATTGAATGGGGAAAAAACCGATACTGTCCATATTCAGTTTTTAATGAATTGGTGAAATCTTTCACACAAATGAAAGAAAATTTTTTTTTATTTTAACTACGTAAATTTAATCACACACTATAACTTAAAAACGAAATAACAAATTTTTCCGACTTATCGAATATTCTCGATATCGAAAAAAATCGGAATCAAAAATTTTCATAATAGGGTAAATCTGCGTCGAATCGAATATTTTCGATATCGAAAAAAATCGAAATCGAGTAATTTCATAATATGTATACCCCCAGGGACACAGGTGCAATAAACCAGGTACTAGCAAACAGTTAATATTACAACTCTATACTTATGCGATAAGGAAATGATACGAACTGTAGTATATTGCGTTGGGTCGTTGCTCTCCCGTCTGTCAAAAAACAGGACTTAAGTTTGTAGAATTTTACAACTCTCTATGTATGTGCAGCAAAATAAGTCGCATATAAGCACATTCGCGAGTACATTTTTAGATAGGCCGGGACGTTACCGGTTGTTAATTTTTTTTAAATATTTCATTACCAGTGACCGGCCTTATTCTGGTAATTCCCTGTGAAAAGGGAAACTAACTAACAAGGACAATTATTCCCAATTTGTTTTTGTTTTCAAAAAAATTACCACTAACTTTTTACCTAAGTATGCCAGAAAAAAATAATTGAAACAGAATTTATATATAAATTCTTTCCCCAATTCCCTAAAACCGGATATTTACTAGAACAGAGGCGCTGGTCGTTGGGTTTATTTAAATATGTAATGTAAATATAGCCCAAACTTCAAGACCTGCTCGGAGCTCTTTATTTACAATACATAATTTTTAGGAAAATCAATTGAATTCTCGATACCATCTCTAGTGGTCATCCTAGTTTTGTTCATTGATTGAATTAGATCCTCTTAACCAAATTTACCTGTTTCGAAATAGAATTCCCTTTTATTATTCTAAAAATGAGACATTAAATTATTCACCTTGCCTTTTAAACATCCCGCTTATAAATGAAAAATTAACGTGACTAAGTCGTATTGAACTAATTATGTATTTTCTATTTTGTGCAAGCTGCGCATTTTCAATTACAAATCTAGGCATCTCAATTTAAAGAATGTAAATTCTCTGAAACAATAAAATACTGACCTAATGTTGTGATCAAAACTACTTTAAAACGATTTGCAGCTGTGTTTATAAAGTGAAGATCTTAATTCTTATGTATTTCGTTTATTTCTATCATTGTCATAAAACAGAAATGCGATAACTTTATTGTATTCGTTAAAAAAGCGGAATTAATGTCAATCAGTTCAAAAGTGCTGAGTTCAATTTTAATTTAAAATCACTTGCGATAACAATAACAAAAATACATATAAGAAATCGAATTAACCGGACAAAAATCCTTAATCGCACCAACTTTGTAACCCACAATCGTTGGTACCGCACATACAAAATATATTCAAGTTAATAATTTTCATTGACGTATGATGTCATAAACATTATTCGAGTTAATCAATAAATTATTATTCATTTCATATCTATAATACAAATTATGTATTATTTGAATGAACTTGAAATACTCGAAAAGTGTTTAATATAAAAGAAAATGGAAAACTAATCGTACAACTATACGTGACTGCATATATTCGATTCAAGTTTGAAACTTATGTGCATAACGTGCCATCATAGTATTTCGCCAAAATTGATAATAAGTATTAAAATTGAATTAGATACTTCCGTAATAACTACTACGTTTATTCATTTCGAAAACGACTACTGCAGACGTAAATTTCGTTTTTCGTTCTTATTCTTACAATTTCAAAATATTCTTGACCTTAACCTTGGACCGCATAGAAAAAAAATTATTGACTTTTATAAATAAACCATAATTCAATCGTTTTCTATATAGACTGCGTCTGTATACGTGACTATCTTATGCACCCACACACACTTCTTCGGGTTATATACGTATGTATATGTATTTAAAAACAAAACTGTATTAAACAGGTGATTAAACAGCTTAAATAGTATAACGATATTAAGTTAACTACCATGAAGGCTAACACTCACTTGTTAAGTATATGTGTACACGTACTATACGGGAAAAACATATATCGTATGTGTGTTTAAATATTGATATGAGGCCATCGTATTTAATTGATACAATAGTTGAATTGGAATTTATGTGTTCGTGTACAACACTTTTAATTTCATTTGCATTTCTTGCGATTATAAAATTTCAACCTAATTTTGCCATGCTGTATTTTATTGTGACTGTGAGTGAGCTAACACAATTGAGCTTTTAAACTTACCGCAAGGTAAGATATTAATCTTACATTGTAAACGAAGCATTGCTTAAGCAACTGGTGTGTGTGTGTAGTAGACACGTAAGAACTTGACACAATTATGTAATATTATTTAACCAGATGGTATATAGGCACATTTTAATTAATGACTAACACATGGGGCGGGCGTCATTACAATAAGCACTATTTAGCTTTTGACATTTATTGATTAATTACCGAATGCTGGAAGTTTAAATTGTTCGTAAGTGTACTATATTCCTATGTGTCACAACTGAATACCTTAAGTTCTCTAAATAAATTTGATGTAGTATTTGAATATGTTTCCATCAAAACGGTTTTAGAGGCATATTAGAAATTGTTTAAATACTGAGAAAGGGCAACATTCGAACTGTACGGTTTCATCTGATAAGGTTTTCATTTTTCCATCTGCCCGAATTAGGCCATCGCATGTCCCCAATGATCAACAAAATCAAATAAAAATTTAGAAAAAAAAATTTTAGAAAAAATTGAGAGAATTTGCCCTTTTGCGGTAATCTAGGGGTAACATTTACTGCATGGATAAAAGAAGAAGCTACTGGTTTGTTATTGTCAAATTTAAATATCTTTTGATGCTTGCTCATGCCAAATAAAAGGTAACAAGTACAATAACAATATTCATAATTAATCCTTTTCTAACAATCATTTTTGTATATTTTTAGTTTCATCAAATTATTCAGAATATCAAAGCAATTGTTCATAGATATTCTGAGTGAAGTTGAACCTCATTTTCCCAAGCCAAAAAGGATAGATGCCATACCGCCCATTTTAAAGCTTTCGGCCACTTTACATTTTTTAACAGAAGGATCATATCAGCGGGGAGTTGGACAAGATTTTTTATCGCAATGGCTCATTCTACCGTATCCGTAGTGATGGCAGATACATTACAGATATTAAACAAACTTATTTTAATTATTTGTAACCATGCGTCTAATTTTGCGTCAGACTTTTTTATCAAATTCTTATTTTCGAAGCGGGCGACAACCCAAAAGCAGACATTTAGATACCTTAGAATCTTACGAAATTCGAAAATCCATATTTCTTAACCAAAATAATCTTAACGAACAGGCGAAATCTGTTCCTCACCAATTACGGATCATGCGATGTTCTATTCTCACGCTCCTAATAATATGACTAATACGTCTGGTAATTAAATGTACAGCAATGTACCCTGAATTTCCTAATCAGCCGATGCCTTATCGCTTAACTGATATTTACCATTCCCTCCTCACCAACCAAGTTGTTATTATTAATTTTTTCTGTATAAACTACAGAAGGTTGGCACGATCAATAGATTAATTTGTATTGCCTATTTTTTGTATCCTTAATTTATTTTTTTTTTCCTACTATATCTCTTTTCCGGCCCGCGATCATAATTGTGCATGTATGTAAGAGAATCGTGTGATTTATTATGGACCAACGTACACATTTGTGCATACGTTCCTTTCATCCGAAAAATAACACTATCACTATAATAATAATAAAATAATAAATGTGTTATTAAAAACCAATAATTTATATATTATCAAGTTATAATGCTTTTTTCAAAGAGGATTCCGATTTTACTAAGATCCGTTAAAATCCAGAAGACATTATAACCTGTCATTTTTTTACGTACACATTTGTGTACGTTGGACTTAAATTTAAGAAAAAATAAATTTATCTGGCCGGAAAAGGGATATATAAAAAATATGTTTACAAATGAGTAAGCCGAAATCGATTGAGTGATTTTTTAAACGTTTTTGAAAAGAAATTTTTAATTCAAATATTCAAAAATTTAAGTGCTTAAAATGTGTTTATTTATAACTTAATAAATTGTTGTGCAATTGTTTTCCATGTTAGTTATATTCATTTTCCAATCCGCATTCGATTCGTTCCCGCAAATTCTATAATCGACGTGGTTCGTCTTTATTCGCCACATAAAGAGCAGTTGTAAACTTCCGATATTATCGAAAATAAATTCAATCGAAAATTTTCTTAATACCTCATTTTCGATAATATCGAGAAAAAAACGCTGTCGAAAATACCATATTAGGCCCCCAGGAAACGAGCAGAAAATTTCCGATCGCCACAAACACAAATATAGAAAAAAGGAGAGACGACGAAAAATTTCAGTTAGAATTCTGATTTTAAATTCTCATTTCGATTAAACCGGCCTATTATGGTATTTTCGATAGCGTTTTTTATTCGATATTATCGAAAATGAGCTATTATGAAAATCTTCAAAAGCGTTTTTTTTATATTATCGAAAATGAGCTATTATGACCTTGTTAAAATTAGCCGAAAGTTAACAGTCGAAAATAGAAAAAAATGATAATGCAGATTGTGTCTTTGGTTTGATAGCCGAAAAGAAAAATTGTTGATCAGTATATTTCAGCCGAAAGTTATCAGCTGATATTTAAGAAAAATTATTTTTTCCTTCATTTTATTTACTTCTTTAAGTTGATATCAAAATAAAAGTTTAAGTTTATGATATTTATGTCTACTCAAGCCCAAATGTGAAAAAATTCTGATGGCGATACGGGGGTGGGTGTAATTTGAAAAAAAAAATCCGTAGTTAATTTCTGCAAAATTCATTGAACGGCCCGGCGCTCTTGTTTAGTCTAAATTCGCATTGATGCCACTATGACCATTTGATAGGCCCTAATACCTGCTGACAACAGTCCAATTTTGAAGAAATTCTGATAGGCATACGGGGTGTAATTTAAAAAAAAACAAAGTTCAATTTCTGAAAAATTCATTGAATGGCCCGGCGCTCTTGTTTAACCTAAATTTGCATTGATGCCACTATTACCATTTGATAGGCGCTAATGCTTGTTAACAACAGTCAAATTTTGAAGAAATTCTGATGGGGATACGGTGGTGTAATTTAATAAGATTTTCATAGTTTAATTTCGGAAAATGCATTGGAATGGCCCGGCGCTCTTGTTTAACCCAAATTCGCATTGATGCCACTATGGCCATTTGATAGGCCGTAATGCCGTATTCCATTCAGAATTTCTTCAAAATTGGACTGTCGTTCAACAGGCATTACGGCGTATCAAATGGCTATAGTAGCAACAATGCGGATTTAGGTTTAAAAGGAGCGCCAGGCCATTCAATAAATTTTTCAGAAATTAAACTATGGAAATTTTGTCAAATTGCACCCCCTATCAAGTAACCATAGTGGCATATCAATGACAAGGCATGCTAACCTAGAACGACAGGCCATTCAATGCATTTTCGACATATTGAATTTATGTAGATAAATTTTGGCGTTTGTTATATTTGTCCTACAACAAACAAACATATAGTTCAAAACTGTTTCCATAGTCTAGAAAATTATTTTGTTCATCCATTTAAAAAAAAAATCACGTTTTGCTGTCAAAAATTTTCTAAAATTTATTGTTCTAGAAAGATAAATTGCTGCGAAAACGTTTGTAGAGTTTTCACTAGCGCAGTCTATATGCGAATGAGATAACTACAAACTTTTCACGTCAGCTGCGTACCGCATCTGTGAAATCGTGAGCTACGTCAAATTTGTATGTAAAATTTATCTTAGCGCGAGCTGGACACCTTTATTTGTAAACGACTAAATAAATTTTACGATCCCGGATTTTTCGAGAATTTCCCAAATGATTTTCATACAATTTTTTTTCGAAACATAGAAATTTGTGTACAAAACTTTGTAATTGAAAAGTGCATATAATAAAAAATTCATATCATTTTTAGAAAGTATACCAACCTTCAAACGATATGTGTCAAAATTGTATAACAATCCAACTATTAGCTTACAAGTTATAGTTGTTTTAGCAACGCTACTTTTATTTTTTTCAAAACAATGGAAAAAATTAATTTCGAGTGTTGATTAAACAATATCGTTCAAGCAATGGCTAGTGTTAAAGGGGGAACGTAAATTAACTGAGTTTAAACGTTGTCATACAAACACCGCACAGATTGCTCGAATTCGGCGGTTATTAAGGAAAAGACACAAAGTTGTAGACAATAGACAGTAGACTTGTAGACAGTTGATAATTTAAAAATATCAAAAGGCAGTATTTTGCATGAATATTTTTCCATGAGAAAGCTCTGTTCAAAGTGGGTGCGGCGCTTACTCACATGCGGGCCAAAAACAGCAACGCGTCGATGATTTAGTGCGCTGTTTGGAGCTGTTTAACCGTAATAAACAGTATTTTTTGCATCGCTATGTGACAATGGATGAAACATAAATCTACCACTATACTTCGGAATCAGATCGTCAATCAGCTGATTCAGAAGCTTGTGAAAGGCTTCCAAAGCGACCAAAAACGCAAATGTCGGGCGGTAAGATTTTGGCATATGTATTTTGGGATGCGCAAGGAATTTTATTCGTCGACTATCATGAGAAGAGAAAGACCATCAATAGCGAATATTAGTTGGCGTTATTGGTGCGTTTGAAGGAAGATGTTACGAAAAAACGACCAAAAGTACAAAAAAAAAGTGCCTCGAAAAGACATCGAAATGTTAGAGAAGCGTTGGAATGAATGTATCACTCTTGAAAGAAACCCTGTTGATAATTAAAGTCGAATTTTGCAAAACAAAGTGTTTTTAGTAGTTAGCCTCGGAAAGAGAAATCAGGAATCAAGGTTAATTCCACAATGCAAAAGATATCAGTCATGGGAATATATATCCATATGACTGACCCATAACTATTAAAACAGAGTCGCAAGATGCGACTAGTGCGCAACTAAATAAAAGTAAAATGTAAACATAAAGGGTTTTCCAGTAAGAGGTTTCATTTTCATATTAAAAAAACGAGTATTTTTTAAGAGAAATCAATGAATGCTTATTTCATTGTAAAGAGGAAGGTATGCCATTAATATTTGAAAACGATATCAGCCAAATGGCCGCTTGGCCAAATGGCATGCTTGCACCATATCCTTTTCATGAAATTTTCCATATAACCAATTCGCACATTTGCGGCTGTATGTCCCCGATAACCTTATATAACCCGACCTTATCTTTCACGTGGCCCTAAAGAAAAAGTCTAAAGATGTTACATCACAAGATCTCGGTGGCCAAATGTGATCACCTCTTTGAGAAATAACACGATCAGGAAACGTTGCTTGTGTGGCACGTAGCGCCGACTTGCTGAAAATAAACATCGTCCACATTAATATCGTCCGATTCCGACCATAAAAAATCATTAATCATAGCTCGATAGCGCAATCCATTCACCGTAACCAGCCTTTTTTTCGAATAAGTAAGGTTCAATCACACCGCCAGCCCAAAAACCGCACCAAACAGTGACATGTTGAGGATGGAAAGGCTTTTCAACAATCATTCTTGGATTTTCTGAGCCACAAATGCGACAATTCTGCTTATTAACGTAGCCTCCGACTTGAAAATGGTCCTCATCACTGTGATCGACCGGCTTGAGTTCTTGTGTTAACTGAACTTTAAAAGCTTTAAGACCTAAGTCTTTATGCAAAATACGGTGTAATGTCGTTTGTGGAATGTCTAATTCCAACGATCGACGAGGAATCAACAAACCTGGGCTTTCGTCAACACTACGGGCTACAGCCACAATATTCTCAGTTGTTTTTGGGCGACGCACACGGTTTCGATTTGTCCACCATTTTCACTATTGCCGGCCGAGAAGGTGCTTCACGACGACCCAAAAGTGCTTTAGTTTTGCGAATTGTGGCCGAAATTTTTTTAGCATTTTTGTAGTGAATTTTAACAATTTCAATGCGCTGTTGAAGCGTGTATCGTACCATGTACAGCTGCCCAAATAGCAGGCTATTCAAAATGAAACCTCTTATTGGAAAATCCTGTATAAAGTCTAGAAAAAAAGGGAGCAAAAATTAAAGCTTAATATACCAAAGGCATCACGGTACAGGCTTCCAATGTGCTAAATTTTGAACGCAAGTAAATAACTGCTCTGATTTTATGTTGCAAAAAGTTGTAGAAAGAATGGAGGAACTACAGCAGAAACAAGAAAAGGCTATTGGATCAATTATCCAAAGGCTCACAAAACAATGGAACGCAACGTCAGATTAGTCCAGCAATCAAATCATAAAACTAGTAGTGACAGAATATTGTTGGAATTGGCACTCTACTAGAAAACCAACTTTGTGGACCACAGATATCAATAAATACCCGACCTGCTCAACTTACTTATCACTAGGAAGTTGCCGGAAACTTACGTTAGTATCGTAGAAGGTTTCGACTCAAACTCTAACCGTAATATTTACTCTCAGTAAACGGGGCTATAGCTGGGAATGCAAAGAAGATGACCGCAAACATTGTTGTCATGATTGCAGCTTAGATATGGGTATACGAGAGTTTGATTTGAAGAATCCACTAATAGAACTAGCAGCCGTGGATGATTTTTAACAACCCTTCCACAGAATTGTCATTGATTGTTGGGCGGCCGAATACGCAAAATCGACAAGGGACGTGTTGGATAAACGTGGGCTACACGTTAGTTTATGACAAATTAGTTTGTGCTCAAAATAAGAAGTGCACCCCCACAAAATTATTTGTAGATTGTTCTTTGTAAATATACCTATAAATAATTAAAATTACCTAAAAGTAATTAAAGGCAACTGCAGAAAAACAAAAAAAATAGGAAGAAATGACAGTATGCTAGGATCCTTACGGTTAAAAATATACTAAATAATTTGATTCAGTGAATAACAAGAGACATAAATAATATAAAATGAAGCAACGAACTTCAAAACTATATGATCATTACCATATGAATAAGATACTGATTGTGGAAGAAGACAAAATGAATAATTCAGATTCCACATATAAGAACAAGCAGTAAAAGTTAGACAAGAAGTAATGAACAAAAAGTAGAGACTTCGCTGATTAGGTATATTCAAGCCAAAGTAGGCTAAGGAGAGCGAACAAATATGTACAAGAAAGTTGAAGAAATCAAGTCTTGAAGAAGTTCAAGAAACCATAGATCTGACGCTTCTTGCCTGCAGAAGTGACTAAAGAAATTTAAAACAAAAATAAGAAACATGTGCGGTTTTGACCTAATAATAGAAAATCCGTAAAAAGTTAACAAAACGGGCATTTAAAATTGGCTATTCCAACCAATGCACTCTTCAGCATCAAATGTGTACAAAAGGTATGGTGGTGATCACAGAGGTGGTGATCACGAAATAACGACTCATACACTAATATCCCTACTGCCAATTATATCCAAATTATTTGAAAGCCTCCGTTAACACGAAAGAAATCACTAATTAAAAAATTGCCCTAAAAAAATAGGATCTGACTCGACTCACACTTTTGGCACAGTCTAGCACCAGGGTCTATTATTTGTCGACGATTCGTTTCGACGATTGTCAAAACAACTGTTTTTCATTAAAAATTTGGCCCCTGTAGAACTCATATACGGTTTGATTGATCGGGTTGAAAGTTTATACTTCAGCTTTTTCGATAAATTGAAGGATACTAGTGATTTTTGGCCAAAATCGATCCATAAAAAGTGACAGCTTCTAAAGAACCTTTTTCATTATACCACCGGAAGTGGTAGGAACTTTCCGGAACTACTTTTAAATGAGAATTTTTTCGTTTTTTGCAGATACTTTGAAAAGTATATAGCATTTAGTAGAAAAACGACTATGAACTAAAAGATTTAAAAAAAAATTTGCATTAATATCGGCCCAAATTAAACATCCAAAATTTAACCGGAAATCACGATTTCCAACAAAAAAAAACAGTTGCCTTTCAGCAAAAATTCTGCCTTACAGAGCCGAGACGGATTGATTGATCGGAATAAAACCTCATACTTCAACATTTTTAATAAATTTGGCGACCCAAGTGATATTTGGCCGAAATCGGTTCACCGGAAGTGGCAGCTTCAATATAGGAGCTTTTTTTAATATTTTATGAAGTATGTCATTTACGCGAAAAAAGAATTTATGAACTAAAGGTAAACGTCCATAATGTGGATCGTTGTACCAATTGCATCGTCCGACAGTATTTTATTAAAAATAAGAAAAATATTTAGAATATACATGGCCATATGTTATGTTGTTAGTATTAGTTTTTGGCGGGATTTCTGATCCATACATATTATTTTGTGTTACTTGTCCATCGTAAGGCAGGTGTGCAACATCAAGGGCCGTAATGTAATTTAATTTCTAGTAATTTTTTTAAAGAATAATCGGTAAGTAAATAACTGTTATTTTATAAAAAAAAACAATAATTTTAAGCCAAAAATGTTTTTTTTTTTGGCTAAAGATGCCTGAAGTAATGCGCTAGACGCTGTCAAAAATAGTATGACTGTTCATACGGCCAGTAAAACCTTCGAAGTGCCCAAAAAACCTTATATAACCACTTCAAAAAGAATCTAAGTTGTGATGTTAAACAAGGAGCACCAAGCATTTTTTCTAAAGAGCAGAAGGGTCATTTATGTTCATGGATTGACCATATGGCAAAAACTGGTTTTCCCATATCAAAGGAAATTTTACTAGATTGTGTACAATTACTTGCTAAAGATTTGCAAATTGCACACAAATTTGAAGATGGTAGACCTAGTAACTAATTCTAAACATTAAATCTATATTCATGCTCATTTTATATTATAATATTTCTTGATAGGTCGTCACTGGTACGAAGGCTTTTTGAAAAGAAACCCTTCAGTGTCTAAGCGAGTGGCCCAATATCTGATTAAGAGTCATGCACGTTATGGAAATTAAAATAAAAGAATGGTTCACAGAAGTAACAGAGTACCTAGAAACAAACGGATACTTGGCTATATTCGATCATCCGGAGCGAATTTTCAATTGTGACGATTCCGCATTTTTTTAAGTCCCAAAAAAACTCGGTTTTAGTTAAACACAAAAAATGTGGACAAAAATTTGTTTATTCATTGGTAGCTAATGATGAGAAAGAAAATATAACAAAACTTGTCATGGGTAGTGCGCTAGGGAAACTTGGTTCTCCAACGGTTGTTTTACCTTATAAAAGAATTCCTCTTAGCATAGCTAGAAGGATGCCAGCCAGTTGGGGAATAGGACGAAGTGATTCCGGTTGGGTGACAGGGCAATTATTTTTTGAATATATAGCCAATATATTCTATCCTTGGCTCATAAGCAATAGCATCCAATTTCCGACTATTCTTTTTGTAGATTGCCACACATCTGACATGACGTTAACGCTAAGTCAATTTTGCAATGAAAAAGAAATTGTACTGATTGCGCTTCTACTAAATTCAACATCACTCATACAACCAATGGATGTGGCATACTTTCATCTTTTAAAATAAAACTGGAGAGAGGCAGTTAAAAAGTGGCGAATGGACAATAATGGCATGAGAATGCGTCGTGAAGATTTTGCATCGGTTCTTTCACCAATTTTAAACAATCCAATCTTTGAAAAAAAAAATTCAGCAAGGATTACCGCCAGAGGAAATGAGAAACGAAAATACCACTGCTACAGATAAAAATGAGTGTTCCAAAATTCTACAGCAAAAGCTCGATCATCTTCACCGTTATTTAGGAATTAGCAAATTAGCCAAATTCAAGAAGACTTTTATGCGGCACTATTTAATTATTGGAAAAATTTTAAAACCGAAATTGTTTCGAACGGTGCTATTGATGGTAATGAACTGGATAGTAATGAAGTGGAAGTAGAGTCACGCGTACAAATTGTAGAAACCAGCTTAGTCAACAATTTAGCAAATATAGATGGAATTGAACTTGACTTAGACGAACTTTTGGGTGCTAATTCGAATATTATATTAAACGTAGATATTGATGGCTCAGTAACAGTAAACAATGAGCCCCAAACACCAGTAAAAATTGATGAAACCTCAATAAATAATAATTTACCGACTCCATTTAAACAAAATTTAATTTGGCCATCGCCTGTGGATTCACTACTAACAAATAAAAAGAAACTTCCAGCAGTGATATCCTCTGAGCAATGGATTAAATATACCGAACCAAAATTGGACAAAAAAGAAAAGGAGCAGAATGAAAAACAACAACGAAAAAGGCAGCGGGAAGCAAAAAAGCAAATGAGACATAATAAAATAGAATCCACAAAACCAGAAGAAAAACAAATGGACATTAGAGTGGAAAGGGCTGGTCCTGCCTTTAAACTTCAACAATATGTATAATTGTACAATATGAAGGTGAATTCTCCCCTGGAATTATATAAGACAAGAACAGTGAAGAATATTTTGTAAAAGTAATGTGTATGTCTGGTAATAACTGGAAATGGCCCGACAAAGATGACATCTGTTGGTATAGCAAGAGTAATGTTATTCAAGCCATAGTAGAAACGGAACTGATTAACGCCAGAGGAGTTTATTCTGTTAAAGAAATTAGATTGGCTCGATATTCGGGCAACTAAGTATACTTAAATCCGAAATTATTAAAATCTTAAATAGTTACCTTTGTGTGATCTTTACATATCTTTACTTATGTGATGTGATGTGAATGAAATGTATCTTTATTTGATATGAACTCAATGTTTATTTTTAAATTGTAAAAGCATGGAGCTTAATAAAATTGTATATATTATTTTTGATTTTCATATATAAAATGTATGTACGAGTACGTATAAGATTTATTTATTATCAAACTAAATTGCTAGTTATAAAAAATGCATCTAAAAAATGTTAGTTTTAATTCAGAAGTTTGGCCGTTGCATTCGTCAGTTTTAATGTTATCCTGTGCGAAGTGGCAGCGAGATCCGCATTATGGACATCAACCGATCCGCTTTAGGAAACTGAATTTTTAAAGCGATCCACTTTATGCGCCTTAGTAATAAATAACATTTATGTTGATAAATGATTCGAAAAAGTGAAAAATACAATATTTTATAAAATAAATTACAAATATTGAACACGAACTCGAAAAAATAGAAAGGACAGTAGCAATCATGATGATAGCAATCATCAAATCCTTGAGTCTTAAATAGCGATCCGCAATTGGGACATCTTAACAGATTCTAAATTAATTTAGCAACATTACCGGTCTATATCAGTTTTCCAAAATATGTCGGTAATGACGATTCTTGTTAAAAAAATTCATACTTAAGTTGTTTCCATAAATTGCAGAAAAACATTGTAAATTAAATTTCACACAAAATTGGTTCTGATCACATTTTAAACTTACCCCGGGAATGACGAGTTTTGATTAAAAAAAACTTTATTTCATCAAAATTTGGCATCTCTACAGACCAGTGGCACTATTGTGGGTTTCCCTGGGAATAAGGAATTGGGAAAAATATTTTCATAGCATTTTTGGCGTAATTTTACTTTACGTATACATCGAGAAAATCAGGTAAGGAGTATAAATTTTGGAAATTTTTAAATGCAGGATTGTTTAATCTCAGTTTTTAGGAGGGGGAAGCTAAATTTTTCCGGAAAATTTTTTTGATTTTCCGGAAAAATTTTCACTTTTTTTATTTTTTCAATATTTTTTTTTATTTTTATTAATAATAATTGCTTCGTCAACCTTGCAGACACAGATCAAAGAGTTTCTATCGCTCTTATCGCTTCTTCTGATAGTCCCACAAATGTTAAAAAAATCAACTTTCGTAAATATAAATTTTTAATATTGTTATTTTAATTCGTTGTATACCTTAGAGGATGGGGGCTGCCAAACCCCCGCTTTTCCACAATTTATACAATTCTTTAAGTGTCAAACTAAGTAAAACAAAAAATTAAAAAAGTTTCAAAATTTTCCTGGAAAAATTGCAAAATTTTCCCGGAAAAACTACTTGTACTGTCGTAAAACTGTTAGGATACAATCCTAATATCAAAATTTTTTATAAAAATTACATATTTGTACGTATTTTGACTAAAATAATAAGAAATTTTTATTTTTTTAAGTGAAAATTTTCCCGGAAAATGGGGTAATTTTCCGGAAAAATTTAGCTTCCCCCTTCTAAAAACTGTTGATAAACAATCCTGCATTAAAAAATTTTTAAAATTTATACTCCTTACCTGATTTTCTCGATGTATACGTAAAGTAAACTTTAGCCGCATTTTTGTCTAAATTGAATTTTTCTGGCCTACTGAAGAATAAAGTTTAGTGTAAAAAAATTTAAAACAAAGTTAATTGGGAAACATTTGTTCCACAAAATATTTATAGGGAAAAATATTTTCCCATTTAACTTTGTTTCCAAAATATTTACACCAAACGTATTCCCTCAGTGGGCCAGAAAAATACAATTTAGACAAAAATGCTATGAAAATATTTTTCCCAATTCCCTATTCCCAGGGAAAGCCCGAACAGGGCCACAGGGGAATTGACTGTTCTGAATAAAACTTCATACTAAAGCTTTTTTTATAAATTGGAAGATCCTTGCGAAATGTGGTGGACATCTGTATACTAGACGTGGCAGCTTCCGTACGAAGTCTATCAATTTTTGTAATGAAGATTAAATTTTTTAACAAGGATTCAACTTGTTGGTTCTGAAATTTAAGCGGCAATAACGATTTTTGATTACAAGACAAATTTTTATTACAAATCTAGTAGGTTCAATTTTTCGTTTTAGAATTAAGTGCGGAGATCTATGTACATTTGTCGTAAAAGAAAGTCTGAGTTGGCCACAACAATTACACCCCTCCATCATAAAAGGTAAAGATAATTTTAAAAATAGATTGAGGCATTTTTTTTAATTTACAGTTTTCAAATTATTTTTTTTGAACGGATATTAGGTAGGCAATATAAAAAAATAAAACTTGTTTTTCACATATTTGCAGAGGGAAATTTTTCACCGTGTTATTATTTTTGTGCTTTGATTTAATTCCAATAAGAGAACGATTTTGATGTTTTTGGAATGACAAACCCATACGAAAACAAAAAAATTATATGGTAAAGGTAATCTGATATTTTTAAATACTTATAAAGATTCTAAAGAAATGAGAAAGCCAAATATTTCCAAAAAAAATACGTTTTCTGATGCACCAAAAAATTTACGAACTTAAAAATTATTCTAAGTAAATCTCAAAACAACCATTTGCTATCCGAAATAGTTTTGTTGCCAAAACACGCATACTGCTTGCAATCTTTATTTCAGGGTTGAAAATGTCCGCGAAAAATAACACGAGATTTTCCGTTTTATTTGAAAATGCAAGTTGTGTGCGCGTTATTTCGCGCCTATTTCATCATCGTTGACTATCTGGTTTATAAATTTAACCGGATTGACTTCAGTAAAAGTTTCCACTCGATACTTTTTGTCCCATAGTCATCAACAATCGGGGAATCGAGCTTACACAAACTTTTGACAGCTTAAGACGTTTGTGTAAAATGTTGCTTACACTGTCCTTCAATATAAGATACAGCATCTTTCAGTCTTCCGCTGCGATCTTTCAGTCACTTTACACTTTGTTTGAATAGACGAATTCACTTGGTTATTGTTTTATAATAAGAGCTAGATCCTCTGTAAATATATTTCATTTACAAAGAATTTAATCAATATTTGTTTTTTTAAATTTCCAAAACACATGTTCATTAAATCACTCACAGAATTTAATTGCAACAATTGATTTGCAGAAATTGTTTTGTCGATAGAATAAATAGAGGAATAAACAAATTAATTATTGTTAAAAATGTAAAATTTTCATACTTATCAATTTATCATCAAAAAGCTCCTGTGGAAAATAACACTTCTGATTTGCCGATTACCGAATTTCGAATTGTACACATCTAGCGACCAGTCAACGATTCAAACCGTAAAATTGAGACATACACTCCGCATTTTGTTTAGGTTTCAACCGTTGCCTTATTTTAAAAATAATGGAACTATCCATATTATGTTCTTAGCTGTTAGGACAACACTCTTGTTCTAGGTCAGTTGAGTAGATAGCTTCCACATAAAGTTAAGAAGAAAAAGAAATTGCGAGATATAAAAAGTCGATTAGAACTTCAAATCCACACCACTGCATACTCGTAGAAACACATGCAAAGAAATCCACATAATGTATTGTTTTACGCTTTAGATGCTTGGTTAGATTAAGGCCGACTACAAAACATTGTAAATTTGAGTTTTTGTGATAATCAGTTTTATTATATACATAATGAAAATGTTGTCTAAAATCGTATTTAGTAAAAAATTCTGTGCCTTTTTATCTGTTCTGTTGTATATGTATTATGTTAGAGGTGTGTCATCCAGTATAAATCTGAAAATATGTACAAATTTTGTATAGTTTTGGTTTTGTGTGGAATGAAAACTTGTGTATAAGAATCCGAACAAAATTCCCACACATTTTTTTTATATTCTCGTTGTTAGTAATCAAAATCCAATTATTTTTTGTTATATAAGTAATCCATGTACTTAGTAATTTAATGACTTTAAGTACTTATATCGTATGATTTTGGAAGTTATTTATCATGAAATCCAGAAGATGCGAGATTGGCAAAATGATGCAACATGATACCGAATCCTAATTATTTGTTTTGGCATTACATATTTTCGACAATATTAAAAATTTGTGATGGGGATTTCGAACTTTCTCCAAAGGATTTCTAATATCAAATATAATACATTATTTTGTCTTTCGTTTAATTGTAATTTGTGAAACCCTGAATCAATCAGCTTGCTCAAAACTGACAAGTTCTTACCCTACAGTATTTGTTAGTATGTTTAGTGATAATAGACGCCACCGATTTCTTATAAATTTTTGGGATTTATTTTACTATTAATATTACTGCAGTGGTTTGCTAAAACTAAGATTTCACATCAGACCCCATGTAAATGTTTAGAAAAAAGGAATTTATAGAAGACCAAGTCTTGGATTTAATGTCCTTGTAAACCCCGTGTAAAATAAGAAAAATTACAAGCTATACAATTTTATTCAAAGAAGCCCTTCCTTTAAGTCACTTACAGAATAAGCCAAGTGGTTGTTCCTTTAGATTTCGATTATATTGAAGGTTTTGCCAAGTTTAACTTTTGTTGACACATTTAATGGGTAAACAAAAATTGAAAGAAATCATGAACTGTTGTAACGGACGCAAGACCAAAAATAAAAAGCCAAAGAATTGCCATAGCATTATCAAATTTGAATTCGTACTACGAAATCCCGGGTTTCAAAATCCCGGTTTCAAAATTCCGGTTTCAAAATCCCAGTTTTAAAAATCCCGGTTTTCTTTTCTTCTAAAGACGGCCGGACTAATAATATTTTTACATAAAAATAAAATATCTTGCCTGATACGATAAGCATACTTACGAGGAAAATGTCTGAATTAAAACGTATTGATGATGTCTGACACGCTATGTGTAGGAACTGAAAGGAACGGATAATATGTATAATTTAACCTTTAAGATTTTAATAAGCAGTAAGATGACTAAGTAAACTTTGATGATTTACAAATTATTTGAAAAAAAAAATGCTTTGATATGGATGTTGACGACCAATTTGGACAGATTTTGAAAAAACAGATGGTCTTAAAATGCAGAAAATTTGGGCTGACTAATAGACTGTTCCTGTGAGCCCTAAAGATCAGACTGGTATGCCTATATTTGTCATTTATAAATGCGTAGTATATTTAAATGGAGAACAACGTTGATTTTTGAAATATCGTTTAACATTTCATGTTTTATTTCATTTTGACTTTTGTAACTCTGCTATTTGTTTTCGAATATAATTGATAGGGGCAGATACCGATTGTCAAAATTCCACGTATCCAGTCAGTGGTACATTTTGGTGAAGGAAAATGTTATCAAGCAAATTCATTAATATTTGATAAAAAAAAAATACGAAATATTCCTTAAATCAAATTAACAAAATTATATTTTCAAAAATGAAAACTAACCCTTTTGACACATTTTTTGTCACATGAGGACCTTCGAGACATTCGGCCCTTCACACGTTCGGTCCTTCGTAATTTTACCCATTCGGTCCTTCGATATTCAGTCCTTTGATATCATACCAAATTGTAGAGGCGGGGTTCAAAAACATGTCGGGAATAAAGGGGCAGTTTTACTAGTTTTGTTCTAAGTGAATGATTCGAATTCAAAACTGATTTTTTGATACAGTTCTTGAATACGGTCGATAGGGATGGAACTTGACCATTTCTTTGCTGCTTACGTTAAAACTTTACAAGTATGATTTTTTGCTTAAGTTCTAGAACATGGCCAGTAGCGACAGAACTTGTCTATTTCTTGGCAGATTATGATAAAATTCGACAGTGTGGTGGAAATAAGATTCTAAAATAATTTTTTCACTAACTTCTGAAAGCGATATATTTTTGTCCAGATACGCAGAGCTTTATCAAAAAATCATTTAATAACCCAATTTAGATCGTGTCAAATTTAAACATAATCGGTTAACAAATGGCCAAATTCTGTCTCTATTGAACATATTCCACAGCTTTATCAAAAAATCATTTAAGAACCCCATTTCCATCGCACGTGACGAATTTCAATATAATCGTTTAAGAAATGGACTAGTTCCATTCCTAATGACAATATTCCAGAACTTTATGAAACATCATTTTAAAATCCCGGTATAATCGGATAAGAAATGGCCAGGTTGTTTCATCCCTACTCGCCTTATTCCAGAACTTTGTCAAAAAAGCATTTTTTGAATCCCATTTAAAACCCACATGTTGAATTTCAACTAAATCGGTTAAAAACTGGCCTAGTTCCATAGCGATTGCCATATTTCAGAACTATATCAAAAAATCGTTTTAGAAATCCATTTCCATTGCACGTGTAGAATTTCAACAAAATCGGTTTAGAACTGGCCTAGTTCCATCTCTATTGACCGTTTTAACGAAAAATCATTTTAGAATCCCATTTCCGTCGCACGTACCGAATTTCAACAAAATCTGTTAAGAAATGGACAAATTCCATCCCAATTAGCCATTTTCTAGAACATTATCACAATCTCATTTTTGAATTTTGTCGAAAAATCCGGGGTTTCCTAAAAATCGGGTTTATATTTATACAAAACCAGGATTTTGAAAAACGGAATTTTGAAAACCAGGATTTTAAGAACCTGGTTTTTGAAAACCGGGATTTTAAAAACCGGGATTTTGAAAACCGGGATTTTGAAAACTGGGATTTCTTACACACCCATTTCATACATATCACACACGAAAAAATAAATACAATTTTCGGATAAATTACTATTGGGAGTGGGGGTGGGGCTACGTACGAATAAGTTTTGAGGTTTTTTATAACTTCAAAGCTTCAGTCAATCGTTAGCTTCCACTTTTTCTCATCTGTCAAGCAGCATACGGATTCCGCGGCGAAAAAATTTCTCGCGTTTTGATGCGATCCAAGAATCTTTTTCATAAGCAGTTGACAGTTGCAATTGCATGCATGACCGGGCTTACCCCACAATTTTCTGCGCTTTGGTTTATCGTAGTGGGTCCACTTTTCGTCCCGAATTAAGATTTAATACAAAAAGACCTTCCAATTTTGTCTTTGAAGGAGTTGCTGGCACGTGAAAAACGGCGTTCGGCGTCTCTTGGCTTAGTTCATATGGAACCCAATTTATACTTTTGACGTTAACATTATGTGTTTGTAAAGGAAAAAAAATAATCCGAAATTTTTGAAATTTGATTGCGATCAAAAAAAATTTTTTACATGGAAAGAACGTGTCAAATTTATTTGATCTTAGATAAAAAAAATTGTTTGGAAAGAATTTGCTGTTAAATTGTTTTCTACTTTGAACACTCTTCGCACACAGATAATCATTTCAGAGCAAAATTTGAAGAACCGTTATTTTTACGTGATTCCAATAAAAGCGTTATTGCAACGGGTGTATGGATCGGCACTTATGCCGATGACATTTTAGCGACATTAAGTTCAGAGTGCACACTATGCTATTTTTATCTACACTCACATATTTTGAAAAAAATTTTAATAAATTAAAGTTATTTAAGTTTCAGAAAATGTTCTGTTCTATTATAAGAACAATTTAATCAATAACCAGTCAATTAAGGATTAATACATAGGATAACATAATTTACCATGTATATTGGGGTCGATTCTCGAGGCAAAAAATTCCTGTTATTGTTTTATTTCCTCGCTTCCTATTAGAATTTGTTTAGAAAAAACAAAACATAATATGTATAAAATTTTAAAGCTCAGACTCGGCCTCTTTGATTAATTAATCTAAAACTAAAGAATTAATTAATTAAGTAACCGATTAATTAATCTAAAAAAAACTAAGTAAACCTTGCTTGTAGAAGTTCAATTTTTCTTTAAAGAGAGAAAGGAAAATTTAAGTTTATTGTTTTGTATGAAGAATTTATTTGTTGCTCGCTGGCTAGACAAGATCCATAATCCTAAACATACAAAACTTCCAAGAAAATTGACAAGTTTTAAGCATATTTCGGTGGTAAATGGTAAACATGTTAGGAATTACATTACATGAACACGAGCAGTAACAATTGGTGCACGTTTTTAATATTACTACTGGCGATAAAACAAAAAGTTTTTGTAAACAAAGCCATTGTTAAATATTCTCCAAAACGTTTTTTGATGTATAATAAATATAGAAAGGATAGAATTTTGTACACCACACAAAATATATGCATAGTCACAATAAAAAATATAAAAATATAACTTACTTACCATTAAAATACACACAAAAAAAAAGAATTAGGAAATTACATATAAATTTGAAATTAAATTTTATGATGTGGTATGATGCTGATATGCAGTCATTCCTTAAAATAATTTGGGAATGAGAACCAGAACAAGAACGTAAGAAATTCCTTGAAAAAATTTGTCACTCCAATACACTTTATGTTGCGGCTGTTTTTCTTTTTATTGCGACACTGTAACTACTTTTATGTATTGGATTTGTTTCGATTTTTTTTTTTTTTTGTTTTGTTCGGTTCTAACTTCTAATTCTAATTACACTGTTTTATATAAAATTTTCACTTTCATTTAATTCTTTTTGTAAATTACGATAATAAATGATTTCCTTATATTTTTTCACTCAACACACCACAAGACCGAAGCAGAAGCAAAAACTACAGCAAAAATTATCGACCGGCTATTTACACATTTTGACATTTACCTTAGCGAAAAAAAAACATATTGTTGTGTCGTTTAGTGTAGTGATGTGCATGCAAAATGAAAACAAAAATGTTTATTTATTTATATATTCGGAATAATCACATTTATTTATATTTTGTGTAAAGCACGTTTTAGTTAATTATATAAATTTTTTTTTGTTCGAGAATAATTTTCAAAATTCTCTGTACATTTTTTATTTTAATTTAAAACAAAATATGAAATTTTATTGGTCACTAAACATGCGATCGAAAGAGAAAAATTGCGGAACTGAAAAAAAAATCAAAATAAAAACACAGCACACAGAACAAAAACAAATGAATACGACACGACGACGCGCGCTGAATTACTGTGCTTTTTAGTACTAAATTTATTGTGTTGCGGGCAAGGGTACGAGAATCTTACTGCAATATGCTGAATAGGTGGTTTAGCATTTTTTCCGTTGATCGTAAAAATGTGCACAGAAACACAACGTCGAATACGATCGATATTAGGCGTTTTCGGAAATAGATCATGATAATTTATATTTATAAATGTTAAGGATTCATAATAAAAACAGACGCCATAGACAAAAACGTAAATTTCTCATTTGAAGTAATGAAAAATTAAAAATAATCTTATATAATGGCATTACTCTATATTTTTATTTCTTTCTCGCTTATTGAATATTTTTATATAGCGGATCCTTATTTACGTATAAAATTTGCAGAAGAAACAATTTTCAACAAGAAAAGAAAGAATGCACATTCCGCCAATCCACACTTTGACTCTTTCGTCTTGGTTCAATTCAAGACAAACCAATAAGGGTAGTTAACTTCAAAATCGCTGTTTTTGTTGTGAATTTTTTAAAAAAGAAAATCGGTTTATATCGTAAAATTATAATTAATAACATAATACACAATTTTAAAGTGCTTCTAGTATGCCAAAACTTAAAATTAATTTGGTTTCAATTTCAATTGTCTTTAATTTTACTCCATTGTGCTGCTGCTCAAAAGGTAAATGTTTTAGGACTCTGTAAGTCGAGTAACTTTGTCACCCACACCATAAAATTACCCAAAAGTTATTAATGGTATATTGCCTAAAATACCTATAAGTAGAAAGAGACATTCTACTTTCTCAATTAAATAAATTTAATATTTTAAAGTATCGTAGATGTTTTGTTTTTGCCACTTACAATTTTTTAGTCTACCCAATTTGATTGTATCTTTAGAGAATTCTATAATCATGATCGTGTTATACTTTTATTGAGTGCATTAAAAAATTATATACTCATTGATTAAAGAGGTGGGTTAAAGAGGGTTTAACTTTTTAAGCCCGGTTTACATACGACCAACATTTTTCTTGTGCAAAATGAATAAGATATAACATTGACTTTTTGCACATGAGAGACAAGAAAAGCAATATATCCCAACAAAATTTTGCAGAAGAATTTTTGAGCAAAAACCACCATAAAAATGAAAACGTTGCCATAAAATATATTCGACCCGAGTATTTTTATGGCAACATTTTTAAAATTAACAAGAAAAAAAAATATTTCGTATTTATAAATGTTGAGGATTCATTATAAAAACAGACGCCATAGATAAAAATGTAAATTTCGTTTTTTAATTCATTAAAAATAAATTAATAATGATCCTATAAAAAAAATTACGCCATTACTATATATGTTTATTTCTTTCTGGCATATTGAATATTTTTATATAGCGGATTCTTTCTTATTTACCTGCAAAAAATTGTAGAAGAAAACAATTTTCTCATGTAAACCGGGCAAAAGACTATCTTTATTTTATAGCGAAATTTTAAGGGGAACATTTGACAACTACGAAATTATACCCAAAATTAGTTAAAAAATGAAAATTATTGTTAAATCAATTTTATTTATACCTCTAAAGTACTAAAACATCTAAATATTATTTGTAGGCATCATTTTATAACGTTTTTTAATTATTTCCTTTCAATAATTAAAAACTAAGAAAACGCCTTCCTATAAAAAAGTTAGGGGAATATTTGTCCGCGTTTGTACCATTATTGCTCTTGCTAATTCAGCATTTCTAATTAATAACATTGCTAAAATTATTACATGTGGCAACTTAGATAACATCGGCTCAGTAATTCAAAATTTTGACAATTTAATAATTATTTTATTTAATAATCTAGTGAATACTCAATTTATATGATAATCTAGGGGAAGTATCAGTACTAATTAAATCGATATGATTATTCATCATTTAAAGAGATCATTTATGAATTTACAGGCGGATCTAAGTTTAAATTTGAATTGGTGTAAAATTGTTTATAAACTGTCGAATACGCACGCAATCCGCTCGCTCACCAAATAATTTAGAACTGCTGAATACGTTATCTAAACTCCGCAAACCGCAGATAACAAATTTCACTATGGCACCACGAATTTTTTTAGACAACTCAAATTTGACGTGTAGATTATTTATTTAGATTTTTGTTAAAACTTTTTTATTTTCTAAAAAAACAAGAGAACACGTATTTGGTGGAGCGTTACAAAAAATTTATGCAAAAAAGGCAAAATTCAATATTGGAATTATAAAATAATGTCGATCGAAGCCAATCTAGAGAGTAGAATAAATAATTTAGAACTCAGTGATAAAACAAAAGTCCAACAACAAAGTGGTGGCGATATGATACACGATCAGGATGACAATCTACAGCAAGAGAGTGAAAAATGGGGTCTGCCATTAAAAGAACTGTACCGATTGTCTTTGTGTTTTTATAAAGAGAAGTCCGGCAAAGCTGTGCACTTGAGTTACGAGGATAATTTAAAATTAGTCGCATTTACACAACAAGTGATTCATGGACCGGTTAATCCGAATACAGCCCAACCTGTAGGCGTGCTCGATGTTATTGGCAAAGATAGGCGGCTCGCCTGGCTTCAATTAGGTAATATTAGTAAAGAACAAGCAATGGAAGGGTTTGTAACATTATTGGATCGTTTGTGTCCCCTCTTTAAACCGTACATTGAGGCAATAAAAAAGGATCGTGAAGAAAAGGAGCGCTTGGCCAAGTTGGAGAAAAAACGACAGTTAGAATTGCAGGAACAAGAAAAAATTAAGCACGAAGAACAGCAAAAATATGAAAATGAAAAAAATCGCGAGGAACAACAGAGACGGCAGTTGCAAGATGCGTTGAACTCACAAACCTTTTTTCAGTTCAAAGCATACGCAGAGAAACAGTATCCAGGGAATCCTGAACAACAAGCTGTATTAATTAGGCAATTACAAACTGAGCACTATCATCAATATATGCAACAACTTCAGGCCCAATATTCGACTAATCCTGAGTCTGATGAAAATAAAACAGTTGAAACGGTACTCAGTGATATGGTACATGACAGCGGTAACCAATGTGAAAGTGACAATGATTCAGGTGAATATTCAACCATTACGCCGGCAAATATGTGGACCCGACCCGATATAAAACAATTCAAACTAGAAGTATCCGCTGGTAAGGGAGACGGCGTGATTAAAGTTGGCCATGGTGATGTTGTAACGGTTCGTGTTCCTACCCATGAAGGAGGCTCATGCTTATTTTGGGAATTTGCTACCGACAGCTACGATATAGGATTTGGCGTATATTTCGAATGGGGAAAACCGACAACAAACGAGGTTTCAGTTCATATTAGCGAGAGTGACGATGAAGATGACGCGTTAGACGATGACGGTAAGTAATGTATGATGTAAATTTTTACTTATTTAAAATTCATTTCTATGTACATATCTAGATAATGGATCAAACGATTTAGAATCAGGACCAGCACATCAATCATCCCCGGCCCTATTAAAAAATCGTTCGCCCATGTCAATAATCGTCCCAGTGTATCGACGTGAATGTCAGAACGAAGTGTATGCCGGCTCGCACAACTATCCAGGCGAAGGAGTTTACCTGTTAAAATTCGATAATTCGTACAGTCTGTGGAGATCAAAAACCCTTTACTATAAAGTATTCTATACACGGTAATCAGTCTGCGATTCGATTTCCTCAAACCCACGGGACCGTTAGCAAAATGGCCAATAAGAGTCAAGGTATTAAAAAATAAAAAAAATTATTTTTAACGAGAATGTTTTGTTCATTTAGTGCAATATGTTATTTGTTTTTATAATTTTTAGTCTAAAAAAAACTATAAAATGATAAACTTGTATCCGGTTAAAATCCAAAATTATTTTAAATGAAAAAAAAGGAAATTAATTCTATAAATCTAAATATGTGTTTAAAATCAGTAATAAAATATATAAAATGTATACAGAAATATATTTTTTGGCATTTTCCTTAAAACCTAATTCATGAAAATGGTAAGTCTCACTTCCAAATAAGCCAATAAAATTAGTTTCTTATTTGAATTTGTGTTCGCCAACAAAAGTAAGAAAATCATTTTTGGCCAAAATCGATATAAAATGTGGGTCTTTAATACTAGCTTGATTTACAGTTGACTAAATAAGTTTCAAAAAGATATAAAGCGGGAAATGGAAATCCATTTCACACAGTAAAATGACGCCATCAATGTTTGGGCGGGAGTAGGGCGCCCGCATTAATCGAATATCGTTTTGCCTTCGATGATCGTAATAATATGATCTTCAAATTTGTTCTTATCCTGGACATAGGTTAAAAGCAAACGATTCCGTAAGCAAAAAATATATTTCGCCACTTGTTCAGTGGTTTGTCAATCACTCAAATCGCATTGACGATACCGACATCGCCTATTGCGACCAATTCCGACATTTATGGCCAAATGATTTCGAGTATGTGTTTAGATAAAGAGATGATTGTGTCCAAATTTCTAGCCTAAGACATTATTAGTATGTTGCCGGCCTTGTCTAAAGACTGTGAAGAGCTTTAGGTTTCAGAAAGCTACAAAGCACAATGTCTCTATCCTGAACATCGCCGAATTGGCTTGCTTAAACATCATATTATGATCACTTTATTGTGCTTCGCGAAAAAAGATAGCATGTTTCGCATTGCTGCCTCGTCGGTTAAACTAATCCATTCTTACGCTACCTTATCTTATAGTTCGGTGTGGGATTGGTGATAGAAGATCGTCTTACCAGTTGATCTTCAAAGATCAGGTCAAGAAAACTATTATTGGATATCTCCTTTTAGCATTTTCATTAATGATCTCCATTCTGCCCTTCCCCACTTTTTGCTGTACTTCTTCGCGGATGGCCGCTCATTCATTGTTAGGACGATGCATTCTAGAAATATTTTTTATTAATATTGCAACAAAAAGTAGTCAGTGCACGTAGCGCTCGAACAGGTTTTTCCACCACAATGATTCATTTTTAGCCAAGACACGATTATACAAAGGCCTTTTCGAAGTTCAAATAGACATGATGATATGAACCTCTGGAATTTGAATAATTTTTCTTTCGTTTGGACATCGATTCGCGGGACCATTTATAAAGAATTTTAAATTTTACAGAAAATGCAATACAATGGTGTGGGCGATAGAAAGCTTAGTCCAGTGTGGAGCTAGCTAAATACTAATTACAAATCTCCTTATTTTTAATACATGATTTTATTTAAATGCTTTGTTTTATTTACAATTTAGCATTATTAAAATAACATAAACGTATTGTAGGTATAGGCATAACATTATTGCCATTATGTTCTTGTAACAAAATAAAAAGAAAATAAACGATTTTTATAACAAAAATAAAAAAAAATTAATAAAAATCATAATTCTAACTTTAATAAAAATAAAAAAAATATATTTATACATAATAATATTATAATAATTAATTAAAAAGATTAAATAGAAACATTTTTTTGTTTTCTACTCCAAACTTATTTAAATTCGATTCCTATTTACAATATTAGTTTTGTCGTGTAGTGTATAATAAAGTGAATTTTATTTTAAAATTTCTGGCTACGCATTTTTAAATTAAATTTAATTAACAATAATAGTTTTGTTTTAATAGATTCATGTGTTTGATTAATATTCAGTTAATTTTGAAAAAAAAAATAAATATAGGATTTTGATAAAAATGTTTAGCCGTTTTGCTACGAGTCAATTGTGTCCGGGGCTGGTGCAATGCCATGCTGAGCGATTTGGGCCCTAAGTAATTCATTATCCCTTCGTAGTTGCTCATTTGATTCCGACAGTCTTATATTTTCTAATGCTATTTGCTCATTGTCCTTAAGGCACTCGCTGAGGCTCACATTCGCTTCTTTCAATTCGGTTATATACTCGAATGCTTTAGCCAGTATGCCACCTTTTGACAAACCTTCATAGTGTGCATTACTCGCCGCCCCTAAATCATGATTTGTGGTTTCTGGAATAATTTTGCTCAGCTTCATAATCCAATTGTTGATTTTATCACGACGTCGTCGCTCAACCTCATTATGGGTGGCCCTACGCCTTTCGTCACGTTTCTTTATATTGCTAGGTGGACCCGGTGGTTTAATACAGTTTACCGGTTTTGGAAGAATGCTTCGATGAGCCGGTGTTTGTGCATATTGATCCGATGGATTACTTATCACATAGACTTGACCTGTGAGGGAAGATATTCAAAAAGAAAAACATAAATAAATTTACTCGTTCGTCAGTGATTGAAATACACAAAACAAATTACATTGACCAGGATTAATGGCATTTGTCGTATTTATATTACCATCGGGAAGAATCTGATCGGTTTCTGACTGTATGTGAACTACTTTATACAGATAGCCTGGAATATAAAGCAGGATTAAAACTCTCAGCCGGCACAAACAATAAACACGCACCTTTTGTATTCTTGAACGTATATTCAACTGATTCATCACTCGATTGAATAGGGGGCGATTCCTTTGAAACCACATCTACACTGAAATCTGTATGGTCAACATTTGGTCTGTGCAAAAGTTACAGAGAAATGAAAATAAAATTAATTAAACTGAATGTCCAACATCAAAATAGCTAATTTAATTTTACAATTGTGCATTTTGTTTATTATTAATTTGACCTTGCGATTAACAAACGAGACGGACACAAAAAAAAACAAATTCACCTGTCAAAATTACAACGCGACTCGACGACTGTCATTTTTATACATTTCCCTACTAAATGCGAACTTATATAATAAAAAATTAAGGTTGGAAAATGATTATACGTACTTTATTTCGAGCGGATCCAGTAAATATTCTGCTTTTTCCATACTTTTCGCTTCCAACTATTTACAAATAGTTTTGTAAATTTTGAATTTTTTTCTTGAATAATTTTGTAATTATTTTGGTCACGAGACCCAAATAAACAGGTCATGTGAGCTCGCGCTACTACAACACGGGAAATTGGGAATGGAAGCAAAAAATAGGAAAAAATTGACAACTATAGAAAATTTGCATATTTTAGGGGTGCCCAATAGCAATTTCAGGACCTTTTTTATATGTGTGAATTTGTAGTAGATTGAAAAGATTTTGTGTTGGTTCAAGTCTGAGCTAGAATAAATGTTATCGCTACGTAAATTTTGGGAGTGATGCATCTAATGCCCGGTTTACATGCGACCAACATTTTTCTCCTCCAAAATGAGAAAGATATAACATTGACTTTTTGCACATGAGAGACAAGAAAAGAAATATATTATCCCAACAAAATTTTGCAGATTTTTAAGTCAATACACAGTAAAATGTTGCCATAAAATTAAAATGTTGCCATAAAATATATTCGATCCGAGTATTTTTATGGCAACATTTTTAAAATTAACAAGAAAAAAAATTATTTCGTATTTATAAATGTTGAGGATTCATAATAAAAACAAACGCCATAGATAAAAATGTAAATGTCGCATTTTAATTCATTAAAAATAAATTAAAAATGATCCTATAAAAAAATACACTTTCTGGCATATTGAATATTTTTATATAGCGGATCCCTTCTTATTTACCTGCAAAAATTTTTAGAAGAAAACGATTTTCTACATGTAAATAGGGCATAAAACTCTTTTCCTGAAATATCCCTTTTCCAGCCAACAAAAAAATTTTTTTTTGCTTCAACCAAGTCCACAGTGCACAAATGTGTATGTAAATAACGATAAGTTGTAATGTCTTCCGGATTTTAACGGATCTTAGTTAAATCGGAATTCTTTTTGAAAAAAGTACATATAACAATTTGATAACATATTAATTATTTGTTTTTCATATGTTATTAAGTATTTTATTATTATTATAGTTACAGTGTTATTTTTCGGACGAAAATAAAATTAAATGGTATGCACACATGTGTAAGCTGGTTTTCTATTTACACATAATTCTATGTTTGACATATTCGTTTCTCTTAATCAAAATTCACAAACACAATTGTGTATAAAGGCCGCAAGGAAAGGGCAATTTGTACAAGTGGTATGTACAAATGTGTATGGTGGTCCAAAATACATACCAAAATTAATTTTTGACATGATTCTCTTTCGTTAACGATTTGTACGTGTACACAATTGTGCCGGCGGGCCGGAAAAGAGATATATTAAATCAATGATAACACGTTTTCACTGGCTCAAAATTTTTAAACGTAATTATTAGTCGTGTTTTCGAGCACTAATATTTGCAAAAGGAGATTTTTGAATCATTTACAGCGCATCCCCAATAGATTTCCATTTCCCCTTTTCCATACAGTAAAGTATGAAAAAAATGAGAAAATTTATTTTTACAAATTTTACAAATTTTTTCGAAATTTAGGAATGAGAGTATGTATTTCCTTTAAGACATTTTTAATAAAAAAAAATAAAAACAAAAAATGAAAATGACAACTAAATAATCAAGACCTCAGCAGCAGTCTAAAGCCTTTATTCCACAATGAAACATATTTTTTCAGTAAAAAAAGAGCGAGATTAAAATATAATTTCGCCACGTACCAAAACGAAACAAAAAAAATTTCAGTAAAATTCACTGGGGAAAATGTTGCCATAACAAGTATGAAATTCAATACTTTTTTAATGGCAACATTTGTTGTCTTTGTCACTTTAACGTAATTTTAATATGTATACTCTCCTCTTTTCGGTTGCCCAGTATTTTTTACTGAAAAAATATGTTTCATTGTGGAATAAAGGCTTAAATGATAAAAACTGGTGGGCAATAGCATAACTACTCATGAATTTAGTTTAGTCGGCAAAGGAAAAATCACCCTCAGGCACACAGTCTTAAGCTTACAATAAAAATTTAAAACGCAGCAAGATGAATTTTTATTTGTCAAAATAAATGTCAATTATGTATAATTCAATTATGTCAAAATAAATATCAATTAGTATATTTCAAGTGATAAATGTTTGTTTTATGGATGCATTTATTTTTCATTTTTCTAGTATAGCGACACCAGTGAATAATAGCAGCAGTTTCAGTTGAAATATTCCATTCGGCACCGGATAGTGCTCGAAAAATAAAACATGGCTAATTTTAGCTGTATTGCTTTCAAAAGATTACAACAACAATTGCATTGTATCAAAGCCGATTGTCTTTAATGTTAAGAAAAAAATTTTTAGGATTAGGGGAATAAAACCAATTTACGCATGATGTTTACCGCAAGGCGTTATTTTTTCTTTTTTTTTCGAAAAATTAACTTGTAGTAAAATTTGGCATTTCTTATTTGATAGCAAAATACCGAATTTAATTTGTTCTATTTGATCAAATAAAAAAAACTAAAATAAATATTAATAAAATGAACCAACACAGAAAAATTAAAACGCATTAAAAATTAAAGCCAAAAGTTGTTGCTTTCACATTTCTTAGCTAAGCTAAGCGGAATTGCGAAAGCAACACTATTTTTGCTGTGCTTTAGGCAGGGTTGAAAATTTCCTTACATAAAATAAGGGAAATTTCCCACTTTTATGTGAATAAAATTTATATACCGATACGGAATTTTTTTGAATGTGTACTTGTATAAAAATGAAAATTTTAAAATCGATTGCAACTAATTGCAAAGCAAGCTAGAGCACAGTAAATTTAGTTTAGAGGTGAATAAACTAATTACATGAAAAAATAACGCGCTAAACATAAGTTTTGACATAGAAAATTGGGTGCTCCGGATAAATCTATTGGGCGCTAATAAAAAAAACACGGTTATTGAGATGTTAGCCGTGTTTTTTTATTATAGATTTATCCGGAGCATGTCAAAACTTATATTTAGTGCGCTATTTGTTACATGTAATTAATTTATTTAACTAAGATTTTTCATTCAACTTTTTAGTTAAAAATCGATACACAAATATTTTGCTCTACCTATTTATAAACCAATTTTTGGACAAACGATTTTATTGACGAGATGATTGACAAACAGTACCAACATTAGAAAATATATTTTGGGTAAATAATTTTCATGAAATATCAAAATGTTTGAACATTTGTTTATAAAACTTTACTTTGTCAGAATTAACTTTATTCATTATATTTAAACCGAACGATAGCCATTCCATATCAGCGCCCTCCCATGGATCGCCAGAATACATAGTATATTTGTCAATTTTATAGCAACTATCTGGAAAAGAAATTGACTGAGCTCCTTTCCCTTATCGATAATACTGGCTTTTAATTGGCAAGAACTCGAAATTCATGATTGACCAGCTCATTATATGTTAGTTTTGGGATAGATCCAGAAACTACATACTTATGCTATATGTTATACGCTATTGTATTATAGGAGGTGATACTATTCCGCCGTTCCATACTTTGATTCTTTCGTCGTGATTCTTTCTTCGTTTCTTTCTACTACTAATTTTGTGGCGGAGAAATTTTTGATTATTTTTTCAGCAACATTTTATGTTTGATTGAACTGCTTCTCGCACTACTACAAAGATAAATATTTCAAGGACACCTTGTTTATTTGCCGTTTTTGGTTAATTTTAGATTAATTTCTGTTTCGAGAGGAAAAATATTATTTTTTCAAACAAACAAGCAGTTTTCGCAGCAAATAATAAACTTTTATTACAATACGAATAAATCAAAAAATATTATTTTACACTCATACATAAACAAAGAAACGCGCAAAGAATCAACTGATCTTTTGAAATGACGACGCATCCCCAATTGAAATTCCTTATGACTTTTTCCTTACAGAAAAGTATGAAAAAAAACTTGAGGAAAAAAATTTTTTTTTGCCAATTTTTTTTCATACTTTTCTGTAAGGAAATTCTATTGGAATGCGCGTTGATAGCATCATGACGAAAGAATCAAAGTGTGGAGTGGCGGATTAGGAGGTGATATTATAGTGATATTATACGATGTCGTCTTTCTTTGGTAAATTTACAACAACAATCCCATATATGTTATTTCAAATTGGAATAGTTTTAAGCCAAAACTTTTCTGCTGGTGTACAATAATTCTATTCTACCTGTAGTTTTAATGCTCACCTCCAGGACAGTTCTAGTAAATACATACTTTTTATTTTTAATTGTTGGCAATAGAAATATGTTATTTTGATATCGCATTTTTGCTAAACAAGACGAGAAATTAGTTACGATTTGTAATAATATTCAATAATGTCCTAGCACATTACTATTTAATTGAATATTATTTAGTTGCATATTTACGTTGTTTTGAAATTCAAAATGTAATTCTTACCAACTAATAAAAATAAATTAAAAAAAATCTTTGGTTGTTACTTTAACCACGTATTTATTCCTATTCAGGGAGTTCATTCGCATTCCGTGAAAAAATGTAAATAAAATGGTTTTTTTCATTATCAATCGAGTAGGTTCGCATTCCCCATAAGAAATTTTGATTTCACACAGTAAAATTTAAAATTAAGTGCAAATAATTTAAACTACTAGATTGAGAATGAAAAAAACTTTTCATTTTCATTATTTAACGGAACGCGAGTTGACCCCCAGAATGGGAATTGCTTGCACCAAATAAAAACCATACGAGTCTTCGGCTATAAAATATTTTTTCGGGTGGGATAGCAAAGACACTACCTATCTGCATTACTATTTTTTCGGCTGTAAATGTCGACTAACTTTAACATTGTATTATGATTATTATAAGGAAAACGACATCCAACGGCAAACAACACAAGAACAAAAGTAGAACTCATCCATCTCTCGGAATTAAATACAACTAATGAAATATACTTGTATTCATATAGATTTTTTGTTTTTTTAATTTATAATTTTTTGCAATTTATATATTTATATATATATACTTTTTAAATTAATTAAAATGATTTTATATTATTTATATTTTGATGTTTGTTGTCATTTATTGTTATTTTATTGCAATGTTTTATTATCCATAGATCGTATATCGTACAATAATTATGTAATTAATTATTATACGTTTTTTTAGTGTATGTAAAAGGATCAGCACTTAATAAAAAAAAATGTATGCAAAATATAAGTAAAATGATATTGTCGTATTTATATAATAATATTTATATTATGTAATCATTTGTTTTTGTCTTGTATATTATAATATGTTATTATACACATTATTTTATATTATTTATAATTTTAATTTATTTGGTTAGTTTATTTATTTATATTGTGTATAATATTTACGTTATTTTTTTATTTATTTATTTGTTAATCATAAGGATATACATATAATTTTTAATGTTTTCGCAATTTCCCAATTTTTTTGTTGTTTGTATATAAATATTAGTAGTATATGTAGTTAGTAATAGTTGTTAGGATATAGTTTAAGTATTTTAGTCATATATAAGGAACGAAATTAGTTTTGTATATAATATGTTAGCTTAGTATATGGTTATTGTATAATATTGCAGATATTTATATTATAGATTGTATACATTTCAAAATGATATATTTTCTACCGTCCTGAAGTTACCAAAGACTTTAATTCCAGAATTTCAGAAATATACCCGTTGCATCACGGGTATAAAATCTCAAGCTGCATACCATACTTCAATGTGTAAGGACAAACGATTGGTAAATCAAACCACGTTATCTCAAAATTTTATCCCAAAAAAAAACTCAAAATGTTTATCAGGCAATACCTGTTTTATAACTTTGTATGATTTTGTATATCACCTGAAAATATAGCATGGAGACGCAAAATTTACTATATTTATGGGTGTCTATATTTTAAATTGTTCCAGGATTATCGGTTAAAGAACTTAAAGTCTTGTCTTCCTCCTCTCCTGAGTACGGATTTTTCTCGTAAACAGAGGCTTGAGAGTTGGGACTTTTGTTACTGTTTTGCGAAGCTATTAGATGCACATAATTTATTAATTTATTAATGTTTGCTGTGCCCGTTATTGTGATAAAAATGGCAACAGTGCGTTATTGAAACCTGAGAAAAACGACCAGAAATTAGCTACGGCAAAAACCGCTTTACTCGTTTTGAAGGTCTCTAAATCAAATTACAATCGAATGAATGAACCTTTAACAAACTTTCAAATTCGTTAGAGGTGTGTTATCAAATTCTACTTGTTATTTAAATGCATAAAAGGCGATCCTCGTGTGATCCTCCAATTTAACATATTGATGTAAATCGTAGTGGATACATTAAGGCGTAGGATGAACTTAACACAAGATTTCTCTATAAAAAACCTGCTAATAGATGTTCACATGAATTGGTTTTCGAATTAAAAGGAAATAATCCGTAACTCAAACATTTATTAAATAGAGCAATGGGCCACTTCGTCCTTACAATCCTTTCATATGAATATATGTCAGTTAGGAAAAGACTGGCAAACTGAGTGTGAAGCAAATACTATATATGCCGACATCGACACAATTGAAAACATTCTCAATTCAAAAATCCCGACTAATTGATAACCTTCTATAACCATTTTTCAGTCAGTGACTGGGCAAGTTTCACAATCACAGACATAATGTTGAGTAGCGTTCACCACACACTAGATGCATACGTTGGTATAGCTAAAACTTGTAAGTTGTAGATAAAGCATAACATTTTCGAAAACAATCCCCAGAAAGTGCAAAAAGCCTGCGACATTGTGACAAATGACACCCGGATACTTAACGCGTGAGCATGTTACCGCTCGTGGAGTGCCATTTCACAGGATCTGCTAACTCTGTAAGCAAGCTGTATGTTACTGAGGGGAGAAATACACCAAAAGCTAACAGGTAGGTATAATCTGACCTACCAGTTTTGCTAATAAAACCACTCGAATCCTTATCAGGAAAAGAAGTAATACGTGGTCTTTAATCATAGGACATCCATGCTGCAATTCAGCAGAAAAATCTCATTAGAACCACCCGCTTAGGGAATGTTTAATTTTCAAAGTGAGAGGAACTTAATTTAACTTTCCTCATTGGCCGCCTACGCATATTGCAAATGCAAATTGCATTTTTGCATTTTTCGTTTTTATTTAAACCCTGGTTAACATCGGGTTATGGGGCCAGACCCACGTAAATAACCAAGGATGGTTATAAAGGTTCGATAGTGGTTGTTATTTTGTTAAAGTTTATGGGTAACGAGTAGATTTTTTTCTTCATTTTTTTTTTTGCGGCAACAAATTTAATTAAAAAAATGTAATAAAATGGCGGCCACATTTGCATCTGTTGGAAAATTCTGAAAGGCAGAAATTCGCTGCTTAAGCGTAACTTGAGATGAATGGTTTTTGAGGTCATGTTTATGACATATGTACAGAAAAAGTTCACCGGTGAAAAAGCAAGCTGGAGAATCAAAAGCCGGGGCGTCGATTATTTTGTTAGAGGAAACTGTGAATAGTTCGCGTCGTTGCGACAACATACAAGAAGGCAACATTTAGAACAAAAAAATTAATTAGGAAAAGTCTAGTGACAAGCACAGTAACTAAAAGTAGAATTGGAATTTCAATACTCTCAACTCTGTCGGAATTCAACGAATTCGAAATTGAATACATAGCATTGTTGTTGTATACAGACAAATGAAATATCCCTCTCATTCCTATTCGAATAGGAATAATATTTCCCAAAGTAAGACCACAACTGTTTCGTGATGGCCTGTTTTGATTAAGCCTGATTAATTGAATTCAGTACCATGCACTGTTTTTCGATGTTCTTTTTTACATTTCGTTTTGAAATCGAATTAATCGATCCTGTTTAATGTGTCGTGCCTAATTAACATTGCCCAATGAACATTTTTATTGGTTCCGAATGAAATTTTGAGATAACTTGATACACTTTCCTTTACAAGAGCTGCAAATTTTTCAGAAGTACCGACATTTTAATAAATTTGGCCGCTTCAGATGAATTTAGACGTTCTTTGAAATTATAGAAAGCATTTTAAAAATTTTTGGAATTAAAGTCTTGTTAACTGTCGGGCAGTATATATTTTCTGATATACTGCACATGTGTACTACCAACTGCTTATATAGATAGTAGACTACATAATATATAGTATTTTTTAACCCGTTATGAACTATGTTAGTTGAACCTTCTTATCTATATAGATGAGTTTTATTTATATCACATTTATCTTCGTTTTGTTTTATTTTTTATCTAAAATGCCTAAATAAAGTTTATTAAAAATAAAAAAATAAGCTATCTAAACGCTGGGCACTATATATAAATATGTATATAAGTATGTATATAATTATGTAAGATCCAACTAATCAAGTATATATAATATATATATCTAATATCTCTATATGTAAAGATTAAGAATCAGCTGATTATAAAGGTACATTAAGCGAAATTAAATTTAATATTAAAATTTTTTTAAGAAATTGCAAAAACACTTATCTCATTTTTTGACTCAGATATGATTTATAGAATTAATTTAGTTATATTTAGATATGTTTGTTATTAACTTTTTTTATATCAGCAATAAATTAATTTATTATATTATTAATAAAATATATAAATATATATTTTTTTTACATTTTGCATAAAATTAATATTAAAATTAGGTAAATTTTTATCAGCTCTTAAAATTGTTTTTTTTATAATATTTATTATTTAAAATTTATACATTTATATAATTATTATTTTATTAGTAAATAAATAATGATATTTTTTTTTATTTTGCATTGGTGATTTTAACACATATTTATAAATTTAAAATTAATTTTAATTGTACAACTGGCCCTTTTTTATTTATTAATTAATTAATAATAATCATAATATAATATATAATATAAATAATTTATATGGTAATTTGCTTGCTATAAAATCACATTTGAAAATTAATCGGGTTTTTTGCAATATATAATTAAATATATAATTTCTAATTTAATTTATAAAAACATATTTTTTTTGCGGTGCTGCGGTTACAAAAGAATAGGTGGGCTAAGTTCTCACAATTTATAATAGATGGCATCGTATCGATTATGAAGTATATATCTGTGCCAATTTTGGTTCAACACTCGCGTTCGCATCCGAAACCTTGAATAATGAATAAATTCTAAAGATTTTGAATAGTTGGTCTATTACTGGGGCAAAGAGAATCTCTCGTTTTTTCTTAATTTTTGAGTAATACCTGCGAGCTCTTTGCGAGAGAGACGCAATTAAAAAGAGTGCAGTCTGGAGCACTTTAAAATTTTCCGCAGTCGACCACCTCCGCCTTCTACGAGTGCTTTCAATCTTTCGTTAATTATTGCAAACTACAACACCAAAAACTCTGAGGAAGTCCTACTGCATAACTACTGTTTCTCAAATAACATTTTGATAAATAACACGAATGTGTTGAAAAGTGTGAGAAAATTCGATAAGTCAAACAAAAATTCGAAAATTTTATAAATAATTTAAAATACATTTTTCACACAAACAAATGATCAACATCTTTGGAAAAATTCGAACGGTCAAATACAAAATTCGTCAACTAAATGGTCACCCTATAGTGCTTTCGGAACAAATCGCTTCAATCTGCAGTTCCACACTTTGATTCTTTCGTCGTGATTCTTTCCTCGTTTCCTTCGCCGTCACCCACAAACTGTTTTTAGTTTGTTGGTGAAGGGAAGGAAAAGGGGAAAGAATCACGACGAAAGAATCAAAGTGTGGAATTGTGGAATGTTTTCTTTTAGTTTCATAATAGGGCGAATTTTCTCGATATCGAAAAAAATCGAAATCGAAAAATTTCATTCCCCCAAGAGGTCCTAACCGCCACAATGACAGAGAGCGATAACAGTCGAATATTATCTGTCGGTCTCGTATGATCTACGAGACTAAGCGACTACTTTTCTTTAGGCGAAGTAGAGTGCGAAAGCGATTAAGAGGCAAAGGATACCATTGTAGACGGTGATATTCCTTCATGAGATAGAGACAAATAAATTAAACAAATATCCCCAAAAATTTAAACCACCGTTTCTCCAATTTAAGCCACTATTGGGAAAAGTATGCTTTTTGCACTGATCATTCAAACCTAAAAATAAAATGTCAAATTGATGGACTTGTATAGTATTGTTTGTGACTCACTGTAGCCCTGAAAACCAGAAATTGTAATTACAAAATTTTTTTTCTAACGCAGATCACACACTATTTTTGCACCGAAGCACCGTTAATAAAGAAACTGTACTAGTTATAGATTTTGCCAGGAATACTGAAATTATTCGTAAACATTGAAACATATAAATCATTCACTTACTGTTTTCTTATTATTTTTTTTTTGTTCATCATCAGTCTCATGTTTAGGTTATATGATATTTTGTTTTGTTTATATGTATATGTTATTTATAATATATGTATATGTATATTGGCTAATACTATATAATATATAATAGTCCTGAATCCTGCCATTGGGGTACATTTATATAATTGGCATGTATATCTGATTGCCGCGTATTTAAAAGATGTCGAATAATTTTATAACAAATTATTTGAATTTTTTTCCAAAAGGTTCGAAATCCTGAGATATACACGTCCCGACTATATAATATACTGTGTTAACCATAAGGTGATGTTGTTTGTTCGGCGTAATCGATCCGATGTTGATCCATCGGCGGTGGGGGCATTTCATTAACTATTATATTTTGGATCGGGTTATGTAAATGTTTTGAGAATGTATGATGGCCAGCCTCTAATTTAGGTTGCTCGTATACCGTGTCCACATTTTTTATATGGCTGAGCCGCCGTAAGAATTGATTTGAATGCAAACAGCGTACCCCATTCGGGAGGGTGGTATGATGCTGGATTTTAGACGGTAACATTGGAGGCGGTTGACCCATTAAGTATTGCTGATTATTTGATAATGGGAGCGGCATTGTATTGCAAAATTGATTATTTTCTGGTTTATTTTCGGGGGTGCCCCGAACTAACGGCAATGTTGCACTACTAGTACCACTATCCTTATTAAAGCTGGACATTTTCATATTTGTTGAACGTCCAAACGGTTCTTCGTGTATTACGGGCGGCGGTTTAACAATCGCTTTATATACAACCGCAGGCCGTGGCGTAATTATTACTTCGTCTTTTTCCTCACTCGAATGAACTCCACTTGAATCGGATAGCGCCCGATCTGGCGGTGATATACTACTTTCGTTCGACATTGTATCCGAACGCGGTGTTAATTCTTCGCCCAATATACTCGACTCTATTAGACGAATATATTTTGGGGAGGTGAGATTCTGGACGTGCATTTCACCCGAATGTCCCGTTACACACATATTTTGAGCAACTATATGATCATTATCACTAGCGATCGTTTGAGCAATAACCGAAAATGATGTAATCGGTGGTTCGAGTTCCCGGGTCGATGCATATGTTACACTATCGTCTCGGACCGATTCGAGTAGTTTACCCTCCTCTGATATGTTATCTTCAATCGGATCACTTTGCCGATTTCGAATCGATATTGAGTTCGAAATTAGGATTTCGCTCGAATTTGAATAATCGCCTATTGGTTCGCGTAACGTTGCATAATCACCATCGTCTATCTCGCCGAGTGTACTTGATAGGCAAATTCGGGCACCCCGTGGTTTTATTCTGAAAATGAACAAAAACGGTTAACATTTTTTTTCTGCCAAATATATTGTTATACATTTTTACCTTTTGCAATCTGGATCGGACATCATATCAAGTTTTGGTGTAATTTGTATTTCGTCAAATGTTACTTTAAGTTTCGGTGAGCTTTGTGATAATTTCGGCCAATATATATCCTCATTTTGATTCTGGCCACCAGCTATATTGGGAGAATCGTCTCGCGCATTGCACTGTGGTGAAAGTAGCAGCGGTTGATTTAACGTATTCACATTAATACCTGACGGGAATTTAAATGACCACCTCCGTTTCGCACTTAGTCCAAGCCAGAGCACCACCCACGAGAGTAGATGAATTATGGACCACATAACTAAAAAATAAATAATTATATTAATATTCATCAGACTAAACGAAAAGGCACAGTAAATATTACTAGATAGTAGAATAACATTATCCTGACTGTCACGATATATAGTGCTTAAATCATGGATTAATGGCGCCTTGATCACGGTCAAACCGAGCAGTACACATAAAGAAGCACAATGAGCAAAATACATCCAATTATCAGTAATTTTAAGCGATATAAGATTACGTTCCTTAATTTTAGCAACCATCCGGCTATGTCCGTACAAATAAATCACCATAGACGACAGTACGATCAGTACTGTAGCAAACAGATACAAAACAATCGACACAATCGAATTTAGCAACAGTGACGATGATTGCGATGGAAAAAGCAGTCCAACTGTTTCCAATTTATAGAGTAACGAGACCCCGGCATAATTTAGTAAAATATCAAAACCATTTATAATCATTTGAAAGCTAAATACGGAAGCAAAACATTTAGATGTGCCCCAGAAAACAGCTGGGTAACGTACAGATAACATAAGAATGGCAAAAGCTAAATTGATATATTCTAGGCTAGGCTGGATCGACCATCGCGATAAATTAACAGTTTTTACATCGAAAAATGTTTGTAGATAACCTCCGATTCCGGACAGTTGGCGCACCTCGACGTGGGCCGAGACATTTTTCTCTGCCCGAATACTTATTAGCGGTAGCTGTTCATGATTCTGGGTATCGTTCTTGTTTTCACGCGAGTCGAATATAGATTCGGCCTCGAACGAAATGTAACTATCATCGTCGGTGATTGATCGACGGATTTTTTTACTTGATAAAGTAGTGGCCGGCTTTATTTCGATTATTTTCGAATTTAAAATCGTCATTGCAGACGAGGTGATCGAATCTGGAATTTTTTCCGTCTTAACAATATGTATTTCACTATCTTTTGCCGTTTTCGATGGATTTTGATGTTTATTGTTCGCATTCCCGCGTGAATTACTTTTGTTTTGTTTTTTATTCGGTTTGGTGGCGGCGGTCGCAGGGACCAGCATCTCACTTTTATTTTCGAGTATCTGAATATATTCGTTGTCGATTTTTTTGTTTGATTTGTTGGTATTTTGATTTCGTTTCGGTTCTTGATGGCGATTATGATTCTTTTCCGATTTACCGCGTTCCGTCACATTTATATGGTGTTTCTCCTCTTTAACGTTTTTACGATCGTTTTTATTGTTGCCGCGATGATTTTCGTTAGTATTCTCCTTGGCGTGATGTTTCTTTGTGGGTCGCAGTGTTTCGCCCGATTTCATGTGATTTTGTGAAGATTTAGTTTTTGGTTTGACCGTCGGTGCCGCTGTGGCTCGTATCAAATCATGAAATTCTTCGCGGAACTTTGTTCGTTCCGTCACATTGATGAATGGTTCAAATTCCTCGAATGAGGTCTCGTAATTTTCTAAATCATCCATACTCTTTCTATATTTTTCGATCATGTACGTTTTATCATAGGTATGATAGGTATTGTGATTGTTGCTGTACGTGTAGTTAAAGCGATGATCATCGATGTTTGGTCGCGTAGAATTTTGATATGTTGACGTGGTGAATGATAAAATGAACACCCTTTCGGGATGGTGCAGTATAAAGTCTAAATCGGTTTGCCATATTTGTTCTTTTGGCAGGATATTGTTATTGATTAGAGCACCCTCCAGAAACAGTCGAGGCAGGAGGAGCGATATTGCTATGATAATATGTAGTAGTGTTGATATTGGGCCGCAATGAATCCATAGTATTTTCCAGGTACTTCCAGTTTTTGCACCATCCTCCATATCGTAGTTAGGTTCCGTTGAACATTTTTTAAAGCCGCTAGCCAGTTTAATGCCATCGTTAGCCAAATTCCCTATCTATAAAGTATAATTTCAAATAATTAAAACGAACCACTAATCCAAAAGTGAGTTACTCACCTTAAATAATGCCGAAAACAAAAACACCGGCAATAAAACAAGAACAAATCCGCACAGAACTATTTGTATATCCAGTTCTATGTTTAACGATTTGCTATTCCTTACAATTATTGAACATTCTAAAAATCTATGTACACCTTGAATAGCTAAGTACCCTTGCAGCAATGTCGTTAATATCCCGTACCACACTGACCACAGTGAATTTAAATGTAAATAATTCGATATGTTGCATCTGCATCTTGAATTTTGACCTTCTTTCGCCTCGGTCATAGTCATAGAAATCCGTTCGTGCAGAACTTTAAGAATAATAGTATGAAATCCGAGTACCTGTATCCAAAAGTAGAAAAGTAATTACTTTTACTTTTACGTTGTAATTCCTAAAAAAAAAATATATATAATTTAATTTCTCAGATGACTTACCTGTTGTGTTCAGCGTTTTGTTGGATGTTTATCAAAATGGCCCGAGGGAAAGTTAAATTTGCAGATAACTGAAAATAAACAAAAATATTTAATTTTTAATTTCTCGTTATAAACTGGAAAAACGAAAAATTTGTTTGTGTACGTTGCGAAGTACCATACCACCTACACGTGGCCTAACAACGCGGGGAATAAACTTAATAAAAACTTATTGGTGTTTATATAAAATTTTCCAATTCTTAGAATATTTTAATCGTTTATTTAACAAAACTTTCAAGTTTATTTTTATAAATTATTAAGATTATGTGTTCGTGGAAAGTTATTCGAGGTTAAAAGAAAATTTAGTTTGCTCTAATGTTTTCTGCTCGAGATGAAAGAAGTGTTCGCGTCTTTAATTATAAAGATTAAGTATTTTTTCTTAGTCTGAACAATAAAATCCAATTAGTATTTTAATTCAGTTTCATCACGTCCGTGTACCTACGTCCTGTACACATAAAGTCAATGCGAATAAGGCCATACTTAGTAATTTATTAACACTAGCTTTTTATATAAAATACGATAAAGCGTAGGTTGAATTACGATTTTTCCGCAGATTTATTACCAAACCATGTATTGACCTAATTTTAAAAGCTCTTTTGTCGTACAATGCATGTAACTTTACTTCCCACATTATCTTTCATTCTTGATTCTGTAAAGATACATAATTCATTTGGCATGGGCAATTTATTCTACAGAGTTGTATCTAGCAAAATATTTTCTAAATACTATTGGCAGAACTGCAAAACGAAATTTTTAATTGGGTATTTTCTTATATTTCTGAATTTTTGTCGGAAGGATATCCACGATTGTCGGAAGGATATCCTTAATGTTTGAAGCTTTGATTGTTTTCTATTTTATTTGTGATTTTATAGCCAGAGGTGCCACTAGAGGGTAATTTTCACGGCGAAATTTATTTTCCCGGAAAACGGGAATAAAAAAATCTTATTCCCGAGAATTCCCGAAATTATATTAAAAAAAACATATAAGGAATATAAACTGCTAAGCCAAATTTGCAATTTACTATTTCAATGAAATTCATGCGATGCTCTTTTTTGTTGCCAAATGATCCTGAAATCGAAAAGGCTCACTCACTATAAATAGATGTAACCTTAATAGTTTTCGACGTTTCATTAATGGCATTTTATAATTTGATCGTCGTTGTCAACATAGGTTACTATTCTTCTGTTGCAATTTCCATGGGCAAAATTCAGCACAGCCGAAGGGTAGTTTTATAATTCTATATTTAGAGAAAAGGGGCTCTGTAAAAATTTCGCCAATTACACCGCCTCTCTATTACGTCGATCCATGATTTGAGCCTTAATTTGGTTTAAAATGTCTTGTGTTAACGCAGAACTATCGAATAACAATTTTCAAATTACATCACTTGTCATCAGATTTGTATTGCATTTCCTCAAGATGATATGTAAATTAATATCCGTCAGTGCCTTGGTAATACATTGTTTTTATTTCATAGAACCCTCGAGCCTTTCGACGATATCGTTCCTAACCTTATAATCCAATTTTAGTGTCAGCTTGCGGCTGTGTTGCTCTACAATTCGTTGAACCGTTTCAACTGACGTTTTTAAATCGCTTCTCATAATATGAGACTGGGTGGCATTTACTATGCTGCTAATAAGACCAATGTTGTTAAGAGTTTCCAGGATAATGTATATTAATATTCTGGTACCGACGATTTCTTCCGTTCGTCTAAGATTAGACTAAATCTACAGCTTTCCTTTTCAAACTTAAGTCTTTGAATCGTATCGACCACTTTTTGCTTTGCAATGTCCTACGAATCATAAATTAATTTCATGGCATTTGTTTTATTTTTTGATAACTCCGTGAAGTGAGAAAAAATCTAATGGGGCAAGTCGAGCTGCAATTTCACATTCGAATATTATTTTAGTAAGCTGAATAATCGATTTCAGTTTCTCGTGAAACGAAAAAAAATTTAAAAAGCACCACACAGTTTTGTTTAATTTTTTGACTTATCACATTCAGTTCATAACACGCAGTGCATCGTTATAAATTTTGACAGTTACAACACCAATTCTCGTAATTCATACTGCTTCCGAAATATTCGCGAAACTACGATAAATAATCTTTGAATAATTGCCCAATATTTACGAAATACTTAGGCGCCACTACTGGAATATTCTCGAAATATTCCGACAATAATATCCCTCTCTTCCCACTCTCTTCCCCCAATACACCATTTACAATTTTTAATTACACCACTATTTCACTTTACACCCCTTATTATTTTCCCGCTGCTCATTTTGCCTTTTAATATTTCGCATGCTCGACCAAATGACTCCTAATGCTGTGTGCCTCAGGTCGATTTTTTAGACTAAATTATGATCTAAACTAAATTGCTCAGTAATTCACAATAAACATTCATAGATGGCAGTAACAACAACAAAACAAGCTGTGCCTGGCTATGCGAAATACTAAATAGTCAACCTTTCGTGAATAAAGAAAATATTAAATTAAATTAAAATAATGGAAGTTGATATGAAAGTGATATGAAAGTTGCATTATTTGCAAATGTTATTATAAACTACGAAATGTTTTTTAAAAAAAAGTGCCACGTAAAAATTATTTGTACTCAATAACACATTTGCATTAAATACCAAATAATAACATTTGACAACTAAATTGAAAAGTTACGTCACGAGAAGACGTTTGTAACCTGGCGGCGACTAGCGTAAGGTCACCTCAAAAAATTTTAGTTCATAATTTAGCCGAAAAAATCGACTTGTGGCTCTATTGTAGTTTTCCCAGGGAATTGGGAATTGGGAAAATATTTTGCTGTAATTACTAAATTGCTCTAATTCAGGGAATAATTTTCTAGGGAATAATTTTTTTGGGAATTTTTTTTTTATGTTAATATTTAAAAACTAAAACACATATTGCGACCTTATTACAAGTTTAATTTATTTTTAAATCTATATTTATTAGCAAAAATAATGTTTCAAAATTCAAAAAGGTACGAATTACAATTCTCCAAAAAAATAATGGGGAAAAATTAACTTCAAATCTGCTATAAAATGGACGACAGAATACACTTTGGGAAATAAAAAATTCCCAACTGCTAGAAAAACGTCACTAATTCCCAATTCCCTATTCTCGGGGAAAACCAGAATAGGGCCACTGAGGCACACAGCATAAGGCTCACTCATTGGGTTCCTTGCACTCGTAACTATCATTAGTGCTACTAGTCAACCCCAGATGTTACCAATCTTAAAAAAATGTTAGTAAAATTCTAAACCCTAAATGATTATTTTTTTAAATAAATGTCTCGCTCATGTTGAATTAATTGCCCATCAAACAAAAAGGCGAAATCATAACATTATCCTCCACCTAAGCTTGTTCGTCCCGATTCAACTTCATATTCCCCCTTGTCTCCCGATGCCATTCAATTTTGCAGCTACTCTTCATGGTCCATTGGTACGCTTACTCGCCCTAACTTTCCACCATTTCCAACAACTACTTTGGGAGATATGTTCCATGAATCTCCGTTTCAACCGTGGGCCGTTGTAAAACTCGCACGGCCCGCGCTGAACAACCTTTCTGTGAATTGAAATTCAACAATCACCGCTTCCGATGACCCTTGCTGTCTTAATAGTCACAACTGGTGAACCATCGGCAATCTCAACCCGCCTTACCCCGTATCTCCTAGAGATACATTTAATTGATACTGTTAAAGTTAGCCGAAAGTTTCCAGCCGAAAGATAATGCAGATAGTGTCTTGAATACAGCAAAAATCAGTCATGAACTCGAATTTAGGAGAATTTAGGATCGAATTTCATCATTCGGGTGAAGTATAAATTAATTCAGTTTATAGGAATTTAAAAATCGATAGAAGCGAGAGTATAAAGAGAGTTTAAAAATAGTCAAGACACTATCTACATTATCTTTCGGCTGGAATCTTTCGGCTAACTTTAACAAGGTCATTATAGATAGTATTTAAATGTTCTCCTAATAGAAATTGATCCGATAATCTCATGTCGATTTGATTCGCTATTGTTCAAGTTATATGTCCCCATCCCGTCTAAACGTAACTACCACAATTGCTCTTCGGCATTATCCGACAGCATCGCGGCACCTGTAACGAGTTTCTCATTTTTTCTCAACATCTCCAGCTCCTGCATTGTCACTTTCATCAAATTTGCTGCACGGAATGGGTACAAAAGGCCGAATTTACAAAGGCCGAATGTCAAAGGGCAGAGTGTCGAAAGGCCAAACGTCGAGGGGCCGAATGTGTTGAAGGGACCGAATGTATCAAAGAGCAGAACGTTGGAGGGCCGAATGGGTCGAAGGGCCGATTTTTTTTTTGTTTTTACAATAGAAATATATTTTTTTAAATTTGTTGTTTTATGGAATATTTTGTAAATTTTTTTTATTAAACATAAATGAATTTCTTACGAATTTATGTATTTTACTATTTTTCATCTTTGGATATTCATGAAATTCGACGTATTCAGTCATCGATGCATTTTGGTGAAGGAGAATTTTGTCATGCGCCGCCTGAGACATTCGGCTCTATGTCAGCTTTCTAATAATAGGTATATGGCACAAAAAAATATATTTCTAGAAACAAAACAAAAATCGACCAATTAGGCCCTTTGACCCATTCCGCCCTTCGACACATTCGACCCTTCGACAATCGGCCATTCGACATTCAGCACATCGACAAATTCGGCCCTTCGACGTTCGGCCCTTCAACATTCGGCCTTCGACACATTTGGCCCTTTGCTGCACACCCCTTGGGTTACTGTCGTTCCTCGTTACATAAACAAACCTCGAACTAAAATCATTGAAACCATTCTCACCAGGTGATCCGCCATCAACCCTGTTCAATATGGACTCCAAATGGCCTGGTACTTTTTGACTATTAAATGGCTCACTATGAGACAACTTGTTAAAGTTAGCCGAAAGTTTCGAGCCGAAAGATAATGTAGATAGTGTCTTTGCTACCCCAACTGAAAAATATACGATATGATTTTTCGATAAAGCGGTCAATAGATTCTATATAATCCGCTCCTACGTGTGGCACACAGTGCGACATGTTTGCTGATCCCGGCTCCTACGTCCCCCGAAGTTCAAATCTAAACCCCTCGGATGGGGTTTTTTCTGCGTGCCGTGAGAGTTGTCGAAGTCGTTAGCCTTTACAATTATTGCATTTGTCTAGTTAGTGTTTTGGCTAGGATAGCAGAGACACTATCTGCATTATCTTTCGGCTGGAAACTTTAACAGTATATGTAAAAGTGCTATGGACAGCTGCTCTATTTGCGTGCGATGACGTGTGTTAAATTAGTATGGGTAAATGGAGTTTCCGACGAAATTTCACCTTATTTCCACTTTTATTTTTGTCTCTTTTTAGTCGGGATTTTTTGTGACTTTTCTTTGGCGAGTAGTACGGATTCCGTGTAAATAACATGGTTCTTTCCATAGAAAGAGTGTGGTTTTTGAACGCGAATGTAAACAGAATTCCGTCGGCATTGCATATTGGGCCATATTTATATACCGATCGATTCTAGACTCGCTTGAACGGTTCTGTTCCAGACTAGTAAAATTTGCTATATAACAAAACAGTTATAAAACTATCATTAGTGCTACTACTCAACCTCAGATGTCGCCCATTTTTTTTTAGTAAAGTTCTAAACCTTAAATGAACATTTTTTTAAATAAATATCTTGTCGAATTAATTACCCATCAAACGAATAGGCGAAATCGTAACATTACCCTCCACCTAAGCCTGTTCATCCCGAACAGGATCCAAACTACTGCCTAGATCGTGTAACGCAAACCAATTCAAGTTCACTTTCGCCCTTATCTCCCGACGTCGTTCAACATTGCTGCTACTCTTCATGGTTCACTGTATCTCAAATCCATCTTTGACGACAATCCACACCATCACTTCTGATAAGCAAAGCATCTTTTCCATACTCGTCACCATCTGCTCACACATCTCATCATTCATACTGTCATCCTTATGGAAACAACCAATGCAATCATTGCCAACGCCCTTTTAAACCAGCATTTCACCAGTGCGCACCTCACAATTTCTGATCGTTTGTGTACCTCTTACTCACCCTAACTTTCCACAATTCCCAACAAGGACTTTCCATGAATCTCCCGTTCAACCATGGGCCATACTGTGAAAGTTAGCCGAAAGTTTCCAGCCGAAAGATAATGCAGATAGTATCTTGAATACAGCAAAAATGAGTCATGAACTTTAGGAGAATTTAGGATCGGGTTACATCATTCGGGTGAAGAAGAAATTATTTCAGTTTATAGGAATTTAAAAATCGATAGGAGCGAGCGTATAAAGAGAGTTTAAAAAAAGTCTAGACACTATCTGTATTATCTTTCGGCTGGCATCGGCTAACTTTAACAAGGTACCAATCTGACTATGCCAATTCGATAGCCCATGACTATAGGTAGATTTTGATTTTAGGTTAGGAGTGAGCCTGATGGGGTTATAGGGGTGAAATATTGATTTTCCCCATTTTTCATTGACAAAATCGTTCGTCATTCGTGTTTTTGGCATATAGACACCAATCTGACTATGCCGATTCGATAGCCCATGGCCATAGGTAGATTCGTTGGGGTGGGTCCAATGGGTGCTATCTTCTCCTATAACAACTCCATTCATTCTGCAACAAAATTTACGCCCTTTGAACTATTAAGTGGACACTATACTATTTTAGGGAAATCTATCAATCCTACAACCCCAAATGCACCTTCTAAACCAAACTATGTACCTTCTAAACCAAACTATGCAAGCGTATACATGAGGAGAGGAAACTCATGCAAAAAAAGTTAAATTAATCAATAAACTCAATATCGGTCGAGACAAACCACCAAAAATGAGAATCGACCAAACAGTGCAGGTTCGCAATAAGAAACACACAAAAATTATACCAGGATATGTAATTAAGAAAATCGTTAAAGATAACAAAGTCACAATAAAAGCTGAATATGGCAAATTGATAAAGGATCCATTTCAGATGCACGTTCGTCATGAGACCGACCTGAACAACAACAAGGGCTTGATCCCGATCAAAATAGGCCAGGCCCGAGTAATTAATAGTTACAAAAGGATCGTCCACATCATTGAGATCCAATTCTATGAAGAAAATCTTGGCGGTATCCAAGGAACCTCGACATAGTTGAAGAAACTGTTAATAGCAATATAGATTTTAAGTATGCATTCGAAAACAAAATAGAAATTCTTGACCACAACTTTAAGGAACTACAAGACAACGTTAACCTTTTGAAACCTACACGGGTCAAAAGAGGTCTTATTAACGGACTAGGTTCCTTGATCAAAGATTTACACAGTCAACCACTAAACCCAAGACCATGAGGACAAAGTCGGTATGGCCTCCTCTTCGGCGGGAGGAGCTACGATCCTCTGCGCACATGACGCCAATCAAAACCACATGGAATTGTGATCTACTTTTCAAAAGCGCGCGGTTTAATACCATACAAATCCACGCGCAACAAATGTGCATAATGTGCATGAATACTTTTATGCATATTTTGCTGACAAGTCAGGTCGGTCAATTTAGTATTAAGTTATTATTCGATTAGATAACATTAAATAAAATTAAAATTGTAATAAAAAATAAATTAATTGAAAAAAGTTTAAATAAATAAAATAATTAAAAGATATTTTTTTTTTTTTTTTTTAATGAATATTTTTGAGTAAACTTAAGTTCTGCAAATCGTATATGCTGAAAAATACAATTTAAGAATTAGGCCTACTCCCCTGGATAAACCGTATGCACGTCAACATTTTCTTAGCAATGCATCATAAAAATTTCTGCGCGAAATTTGCTCCATAATTTCTTCAAGCAATTATCGTAGCAAAAGTAGCGTTGCTTTCACTAATCCGATTAGCTTAGCTAAGAAATGTGAAAGCAACAACTTTTGGCTTTAATTTTTACTGCGTTTTAATTTTTCTGTGTTGGTTCATTTTATTAATATTTATTTTAGTTTTTTTTATTTTATCAAATAGAGTAAATTAAATTCGGTATTTTGCATGCCAAATTTTACTACAAGTTAATTAAAATAGAAAAAATAGCAAAAAAAATAAAAAAAATAACGCCTTGCGGTAAACACCATAACCATAAATTGGTTTTATTTCCCCTAATCCTAAAAATTTTTTTCTTAACATAAAGACAATCGGCTTTAATATAATGCAATTGCTGTTGTAACATTTTGAAAGCAACACAGCTAATGAATCGGGAAAGCTGTCGGGAGGGAAACTCAGTTTCGTCGCAATCTCTAGCATAATTTCGATGAATCTGCCCTGTAATGATTTATCGGGGCACGCTGATATAAATGGAATGATTTATAAATCGTGGGATGGTGATTAAAACCAATTTTAATTTATTAAAGCTAAGGCTGAGTATAACAACAAAGAAGCTATCAAATATTTAAACCAAATCAAATCTACCCAGAACCCTAATCAATTACATTGCCTGACATAACATATTTTATCATATTATAAAAAAATCTAGGCAGTAATTAAAGATTGATGACCTCTCCAAATAAAAAATTAACCACCTACTTAAAAATCGTTACTCATATGCCACAAACATCAAAACTCAATTACATTTTGCCTTTTATAGAACCGCCACATACGAGTAAAACATAAACCGAATAACATTTTAAAAATGTTTCCAAATGAATGATTCAAAAACAACATTAGCATTTTCCAATATTTTACGTACTTATTTTTCCTTGTTGCTACTGATAAAGCAACAATCAACAGCCATTGAACACGACACACACACACAGATACACATACTGTGTGAACGATTAAATTATGCTTGCTGGTGTTTTCAATTTAATACTAAGCCAAGCATATCGAAGGTGTACGAGTACGTACATGGTGGGTTTATGTTATAAAAAGGAGTGCGACTGTATAGTGCTACATGCTAAGTCGATGAATTAGTTCCACTTCATCTGATATAAATAGGACTATCTATTAACTTTTATAAAATCAATCTGTTTCTAAACAATTCGAACAATAACAGGATATATGTACAAAAAAAAAACATGTTCACATAACACACACACACACACAGGATGCGAAAACGTAAATTTTTTAATTAAAATCTGTGGGAAAACCCAGTAAAATTTACCGTTCTTTGTAATCAACGTTTTGTTTTTTAGGTATACAAAACTTGTATGACTTTAATTAAAATCGTGGAAAATCAAAATCTATGTCAGTTGTATAATTAAAATGCGCGATGCAGGACCGCGCGCAAAAATCAGTATACGTCTTACAAGAGCGGTAAATTTAAAATAATAATGATCTACGGGACGGGTGGTGTCAACAAATTGCCTCATTTTCATAGTCTTGTCTATTTAATAAAAATTCATTTGGGAATTCCACTTGGTGTAAGTATATTTTGTCGTTTGACTGATTTTTGTTCATTAGAAATTCTAGTACCAGTCATGAAATAGAATCTTTTTTATGAATGAGGAGGATAGCGTACAGAAACTTAACAAGTTACTTGTTGGTTTATGATTTTTATGTGTATTTTTGCTTTATGCTGCTGTCATATATTTAAATGACCCTTGGAATTTAAATTGAAATCATGATGGATTGGGTTACATTTTTTATGTCCTTTTTCCTGTCATAAGTAATTTTAACATATTATTTACAATGGTTTATTGTGGTCGAAATTTGAAAGAAAGATACATTACATTTCAAGTCTGTATAGAAATTATGATTGACTTTTTGATTTCCACCGCATTGAACGTTTTTCATTTTACAAAAATTTTCCCTAATTAAATATTCAATTTTCCACATGTTAGTCGCACACAAGCACATCACCCTTTTTTCGCTTATTGTATCGTTTATTGATCCCTAATTTGTTGATTTTATTATGGTTGTTTTTAATTAGATTCACATAATATCTATTTACGTATATTTTAATTGTTCTGAGGGTGGTGGTGCGGATTTTCATATACATTTCCCAATGTTTGGTGTCAGGTTGTACATCGTAACTATGCTAGACAGTAAAAATATATTTTGTTTATACGTTTTGTGGTGGATGAAGTCAATGTGTGGTTTCTCATCGTGCTAGGTGGAAAATTGCATGCGTATATGCAAATAATAATGCTGCTTTAGTGGAAATATGGACAACTGATTTTACTCTATATATTTCGGCAGGTGTATCAGCAACAAATAGTTATAAAAGATACTTATAAATAGTCATCCTCCGTTAAACGCCTTTCGTCTACGAAATAATCTATTAGAGTTGGGAATGACTACTAATAACATAGAGTTATGTTCGTACAATCCGGTTCGCATCTCCTCTTTACTCGGCACCACATTCGTTGAAAACAGCCAACACCCCCATTGCCAACACCTTATTTCACCAGCATTTGATAGGTGATCTTTCCCGCAATCTTCTGTGCCTCTCAAATTTTAGCGACATAGTTCTCCATATGGCTCTTGCTCGCCATTATTTCCACCCAGTTCATCCAACCAACTTGAGGGATATCTTCCACATATTTTCCAACTGGTGGTATTTTTCAATATTCAAGAACGATGTCAATCTTCCAATATTTCTTCAAATTTTGTCTCTTTATCTCGTTCAAACGTATATAGCTGCCACAATTGCTCTACGGCATCATCCGAGTCCTGTACCAAAGAATTCCTGTACCAAAATCATCGAAACCATAAGGCGATCCCCCGTCATCCTCACTCACTATGAGCACCTCCTCTTCCCGCTCCCGCTTCTCATAACATTATTTTCTTTCCTTTCGTCGTTTTCAATTTTTGGTTTCATGGTATAATACACTGTGTGATGCTTTTTTTTACGTCATTAATACTAAAATGGTTTGTTTCTAAGAAATTAGCCGTAATATTTTGTCTTGTGTTGCTATTCACATCCACTGTTCATGTAAACATTGAGTAGTTAGAGCGAGACCAATGTGTACACCGTGTGCGTGTGTGCAGTAGCAAAGATATAGAAGAATATTTTTGTTGTGTTTTCCTGTTTTGAAACGTACGACTGATGCGCGCCGGTACGAAAGGGTGGGCGCGTCACTGTACACAAAAAAAACAAAACAAGAAGCATAAAAACGAAAATATTGTGGATGGTTTGAAATTTGATGAGAATCAGTTGAGTTTTTTTTGTTGACTCGTTTAAATTAAAGTTTAGTTTAAAAAAAATAAATCCGAGTTTGTGAACTTAGAGCGAAGTAACGCTCCAGTATGGAATTTATTAAAACAATTTAACAAGAATGTTGTGTTCAAAAATTGTCGGAAAATTTATAAAAATAAAAAAACAATATCTATTGAGAATTAAATTGAAGGAGCTTAATTTCAAAAGTGATTTTCCGGTATTATGGAAGTTGTGGAATTTTTTTGTACAATTCTAATGATTTTTTTTTGTGCAAGTGGCCTAATTGCTAGGGAGTTGCAAAAGGCACCCAGTATATAAGGGCGGCAGGAGTGCAGCATTGATTAATTTATTTCTACGGTTTTGACCAAGGACGCCCAACGTTATATTACGGTTTTTCGCCAAGCCAACACCCAAAAAATTATTTACGGGTAGCCAGTTGAGGCTAACGGGCCTAACGTTACAGGCGGCCAACCGACCATTTGTAAAAATTTTAACCGAAGGCGGGAAGACACCTAACTCTTTTCGGTGGGACCTTGTGGAAAGTCCACAAGGTACAATTTTTGTTTTTTATTTTTTTTATTCATATTTTTTTTTGATTTCCATTTTTGTTTTGGTTAAAGTAAATTCAAGTTTATTTCAATTTTTAATTCTCAAATTTTTATTTTATTATATTTGTAATCGAGCGCCATATCGGTTGTTGCTCACAAGCAAGGCACGTTGGTTTCGCTCCAACGATTATTCACGTTCGGCGGCCATATTTTTGTCATTCTTTGAATTATATCTTTCCGCTCCACAAAATTAGCTAATTTAGAGATTATTTTCTTGTTTTGATAGTTTTGTTGTTTATTGAGTAAAAAATTGCACTGCGATTCCTATTGGCATTCGGCTCCATTTTCTTTTCATTCATCGGCCGGCATATGCTGTATAAGATAGCAGAAAATTTCCACCAGAAAAAATGTGTTTTGCTATTCACCAATAGCGGATCCGCTCGAAACGCGATATTTCAAAATGCGATATTTCAAAACAAGATATGGCAAAACGAGATATGGTACAAAACGCGATATTTCAAAATGAGATATTTCAAAACGCGATATGGTACAAAACGCGATATGGTACAAAACGCGATATTTTGAAACGCGATATTTCAAAACGCGATATGGTACAAAACGCGATACGGTACAAAACGCGATATTTCAAAACACGATATTTCAAAACGAGATATGGTACAGAATATCCGTTGCGAACCGGCGGGAGCGCAGCGACCCACCTGATACCGATCCTATATACTATCGTTCCTATCGATTTTTAAATTCCTATAAACTGAAATTAAATTTCCCCTTCACCCGCCTGATATAACCCGATCCTAAACTCCCGTTTTGTACCATATCCCGTTTTGTACCATATCGCGTTTTGAAATATCGCGTTTTGAAATATCGCGTTTTGTACCATATCGCGTTTTGTACCATATCGCGTTTTGTACCATATCGCGTTTTGAAATATCGCATTTTGAAATATCGCGTTTTGTACCATATCGCGTTTTGTACTGTATCGCGTTTTGAAATATCGCATTTTGAAATATCGCGTTTTGTACCATATCGCGTTTTGTACCGTATCGTGTTTTGAAATATCGCGTTTTGAAATATCGCGTTTTGATAATTCGCGTTTTAAAATATCGCGTTTCAAATGGGACCCCACCAATAGAGGCATCACTCACAAAAATTAAATTTTTTCTGCTGATATTTTATGACGCCAGCAGAAATATTTATGCAAATTAATAAATCTCAGCAGAAAGTTTTATGAAAAATCAAAGAATTTATGAAAAAGAAGAGAAAATATATGTTTAAACGTTTTGAAACGGTGAAAATCAATTTTCTTTAAAAAAAACGATTTGCGTATGTAAGGACTCTCAACATATACATACTTGCAATTCCCTTAGACGTATCACTTCATGCGACGTGACTATGGATCTTCCTGATTACTAGATTTTAAAATCAAAATTTAATAAATGATTTTGTGCAAAACTCTCATTGAAAATTTTTTAAATCTTAGTTGGCTGCATTAAGTTGAATTTTTTTTTATTTATTTGTCACGTCAAAATTTCAAGTGATAGAAATTGTCATTTGAACTGATAGCAGTCGCAAGGAAATATTTATAAAGCAGCATACCAAGATTTAACTAGTAGAAGCGGACAATTGAAATTGTCCGACAAGCGCTCGCCAAAATAGGAAAAATGCAATAGACGGACGGACGGAGGTGTAAAACCTCTGAAACAACTAAGGTGCTAATACAATAAATTAGCCCAATAGACAAAAAATGAATATAATCTTAAGCAAATCAAAAAATTACAGAAACTAGTTTTGAAATAACACTCATTTTATTATAGATAAAAGTAATATGTATATATATTAAAGTTAGTCAGTTGGCCTAGAATAATAATTGAAAATTTAAAAAAAAGTAGACAGCATCTGTGTGACCTCTATTTTTAGAAAAAAATGAATATCTCGAAAACTACTTGACCTAGAGTTCCCAAATTTTAAATGTGACCTTTTCAGAGTAGTATCTATCTGTGTGCTCTGTATGTATAGTTTTTGCTGTGATAGTGCCAACAGACAGACGGCCTAAGTCTTTGTATAAGCTTGCTCGCAAGAGCGAGCGCTAAAAAACAGCCAGAACAACTTTATTGAACAAATATTTTGTAAGTTTCGATTTAATGATCTAGTAATCAGGAAGATGAGTAGTCACGTCACTTGAAGTGATGCAACTAATGGGATAGAGGTTGCAAACACAGGGCAACATAAAAAAAATCGCCATCGTTGAAAGCACTCCATTCGTATCTGAAGTCATTTTAATGTAAAATGTTTTCATTTTTTTAACAAAAGTATTAGAAAAACCCCCCTGTAACTACCCTGGGCGTATGTTTTTATGGTTACCTAGACCATAATCAATATACATGAGCAACATAAGATTCACAATTTTTGAAATCTGCGATTTTGTTATCCGCAGTACAAAGATTTATTTGGTAATGTTATGGTTTAAGCTTGATCTTGCTTCTAGCTAATGAACTGTCCAACAAAACAAAACGTATATTTTGTCGCTTAGTGAACCCAATTGTTGGTTGATGTTGTGGGCAACATACGACCCTCTCCTACCACAAATATAAGCTCCCGTCCAAAATATTGCACAACGTTTTCATATCGACCTCCATACCTTGATATCGCATCGCTTTCCCTGCTCATACAAGTGTAGTGATTGTGTGTGTATGCCCTACATTATCACAATCTCTCAGTCGTCAGCTCCTCTCCAAAAAAAAAAAGAAAAAGTTTGTTTCGGCAACAAATCCTACAAAAAAATAAAACGAAAACTTAGACGAATTTTGGTAAAAACATGTTTTTATGAGAAATCTCCAATTCCGCCCAAATTTCAGAAAAATATCTTAGACTTTACAGGAATCAAATGTGGACGGCGATTGATTTTTTGAAATCATTGAATCACGACGAAAGAATCAAAGTGTGGTGGGGCTCATCTACATGATTTGCCGCGTTCCATTGGCGTTAGTGAACTACTCGCAAGTACTTCTAGCTACTCACAACTACTCAATCAAAGTTTTTGTTTTCTTATGTTTTACTTCTAACTAGCAAATTTGCGTTCCATTGAACATCTACTCACAAGTACTTGCAAGTACTTTGCTAACGCCAATGGGACGCGGCAATTGTCAACTCGAAACTGATTCTGCCATTCCACACTTTGATTCTTTCCTCGTGATTCTTTCCTCCTTTCCTTCCCCTTCAACTACAAACTATTGTTAGTTTGTAAGTGAAGGAGAATGAAACGGCGAATCAATGAGCCTTGTCACACTTTGATTCTTTCGTCGTGATTCAATGATTTCAAAAGATCAATCGCCGTCCACATTTGATATCTTTGCGCATTTCTTTGTTTATGTATGTGCGTAGAATTATGTTTTTTGATTTATTCGGATAGTAAAAAATGTTTATTTGCTGCGAAAACTGCTTCCTTCGTTGAAAAAAAATATTTTTTGCACTCGAACCACAAATTAAACTAAAATTAGTTTAGTTTGTAGTAGTGCGAGAATCAGTTGAATCAAGAAAAAATGTTGCTGAAAAAAGAATCAAAACTTTCCCCACCATAAAATTAGTTTGTTGGTGAAGGGGAAGGAAACAAAGAAAGAATCCAGCAATATCTGGAGAAATATCGTTGAGGCGGTCAAATCCTTGCTTGGGATGTACCGCCAGCACTAAGTAAGTAATTAAACATTTTACATAATATTCATACATAATAATAGTTTTTAAATATACCATCAGATGGCAGTCACTTTGTGTTCAAAGGCGAATATGTATAGTCATTATAATATTTTATATTTAAATTTATATTTTGCATTTACTTAATTTAATTATATTTAGGCTGGTGAGTTTACATATTTACGAATAAGTTCTAAACCTGTTAATTTAGTAAAAAATCTATTCATTTTTAATTTTTTAAACAAAACAGGGTAACAAAACGTAACTTCCGACTTTTTAAAACTTTGCACGAACTAAAAAAGCTTGTGAAACTACAGTTCGATTAAAAATCGTGCCATACTGGATTGTTTACGAGAAAATTGTCGATGCGATCATTTACCTGTATTTATTATGATATATTTTGATTATGCTACAACCCTAATTAAACTAAATGGTCCGCATTAGAAATCGCACCCTTTTGGTTTATATATAAAAAATAGCGCCCCCAACATGGTTTTCATTTTACACAAATTATTTACATAGACAGGCAATTTTACTCGCTCGCCGTTGAAATACCATTTAGCGCTCCCATAATTTTCCAAGCTCGAGATATTTAAAACTATGTATAAACAATCCGCAGGTTTCAAATATATGATTTAAATATATTTTATGCCTGTGTATATCGTGTGGTCAATATCCCCATCGAGAATATAAAAGAGCACTTTTCGAAGTGGGGTGACAAATCAATTTTTAAAACGACATCATAATATACACAGATACACAATATTTTTCCAGCCAATTATACTTTCTATCCTTTCCGTATCCGTGCACAAGTCTTCCGTTATTCATATACAATATACAATTTATATCCTTTTCTCTGCCTGTATGTATATAGTTACATAAAATTTACAACCCCATCGACACACAATATATAGTACACGAATATATCCCGTCGCACCACACCTCTATACCGATATAAATTCCAAGATTCTCGAGAAATATTTTTTTTTACCCAATTTCGTATTTCGAACGACTCAAAATAATGTTTATGTTACGTATATACAATATGATTTTTGTATACATAAACGGATATATTTTCACATCATGTACCTACATAAACATATACGATATACGATATTTATTTATGTAAAATGCTAAATAAAATCAATCAAGCTAAAGTGTTTTCCTCTGTCAAAGACATTTTAGCATTATACAAATGCGATAAAGATCTATGGCATATATTTGAGAGAAACGTTTATGATTTTACGAGGAAATCGCTGAAAGCTACGTACGTTTATCGGATTCAGCATGCTGCCGCACAAAGAAAAAATTGATGTAAATAAATTCTTAACAAAAATTAAATTAAAATCCCACGTATTCCGCATCTTAATGTAAAATCGATATAAAGAAAATATGTATACTCATTTATAGATAAAATCATAATTCATAAAAATTAAAATCTTCAGCCTGCACCCGACTCCTTCTAATACCTATAGATTTCCTTCAGACTTCATGTTAATTTCAAAAGTCATATCCTTTTTGTGTTGTCGATAACAAACATACATCATCAATTACTTGTATAATGTGCGTACATATGAAGTTTTATAATATTTGTACTAGTATCACCCTCCCCCAACATTTCTTAAATAAATTCTTTATGTAAAGATAGTAAAATACATAACTTATATATATATATATATATATATATATATATATATATATATATATATATATATATATATATATATATATATATATATATATATATATATGTATATTTATAAAATATGAGAGTCTACATTAAGTATCTATCTACACAATAAAATAATTGTCTATGAACTAAGACGATTTAACTTTTCAACCCCAACTAACATTTTCTTCGTTTTATTTTTAAAGTATTTACATATTCCATTCATATATATATTCACGAGTGCATAAAATTGACAGAATGTAATTCACCCCAACTATGCGCCCCCGTACCCAGTATATGACGGGTGTCTGCTGTAAAGTTTACAATAATTCGCTCGAACGGCGGTCGTTTATACGCGATAATATCGTGCATTTATATTTATACATGAGTAGATTTTTGTATGCGATATCGGTTTTGCGGTGAATAAAATTTCTGTGTCGAATTCATTCTGCAGTCACAATTAAAAATTAGTTTCCTTTCGCACAAAAAATGTGCGGAGAGATGATTCATTGCACGCATATTTGGTTGGTAGAAGCAGACATCCACATATTAGTTGGAATATTTTAGGATTCAAGGCCGTGTTTCGTGTTAGTCGGCTTAACCGGTCACACTAAAAATGAAAATTAAAGAGGCTGAATCACGTAAAACATATATGGGCTAGAAAGGTTTATTTGTAATAATCAAGGACGAGAACCAAAAACGAGAGATAATAATTTTATACGTTTCGAGATTCACACTTTTGCACCATGGTTTGCTGGATTATAGCAAGATGAATCAGACGTATCACTGCACAGGTGGAGACTCTTCTCCGCTACTCGTTTTAACAAGGGAGCCGGATATGAACCAGCGACCTATGGAATTCTAACTACGGATCAAGTGGAGTGTGAAGAGCATTATAAAAACACACACAAGAGGTTGAAAAATGGGCGCGTTCATATACCACTCAAAAATGACAAACTAAAAGAAGTGGGATTAGGAGAATCTAAAAGCAAATCAGCAGCAAGATTGGTTCAAATCGAAAAAAGATTCATGAAAGATGACAACCTTAAAAGGGAATACCACAAGTTCATCAACGAGTATATCCAGCTTCATATGGAACAAATTAAAAATGATTCCGGCACAGATCCTTCCCAATATTGATCAGATGGAAGAAACATCGTTATGTTATTGCATCGGGCATTGAGAAAATGTTCAGGCAAATACCAGCCAAGATCAAGACTTTCAACGAATTCTATGGCGAACAAATTCAAATATGCCAATGAAAGCCTATAGATTAAAAACAGTTACCTATGGAACAGCCTCTGCAACCTATCTGACCACAAAAACTCTACAACAACTAGCCATAGACGAAGCATCAAAATATCCGATTGGGTCCAAACTCGCATTAAACGATTTCTATGTGGATGATCTATTATCTGGAGCCAACACAATAACAGAGGCAAAAGCTGCGCAGAGAGAGCTACAAGAACTTCTCTCACTAAGAGGTTTCAACCTTATAAAATGGGTCAGCAACAATAAGACAATACATATTAGAAGAACTTGCAGAGAGCCTTAAAGAAACTGGTCTACACACCATAGAATTTGACGAGACAATAAAAAATTTAGGACTCCTCTGGAATTCTGCAACAGATACGTTTCAATTTAAAGTGTCTTTGCAGGGAACTAAACCAGCGATACCCAAACGAACAATTCTATCGGAAGCAAAATCTTGCTTCAAGATTTATGGGCATCTGGCGTAGGACGGGATGAAAAACTTAATTCAAAATTTGAAGAGAGATGGTCAAACTACAAACTAGAACTACCACAGTTAGAGAAAATTAGAATTAATCGATGGACACACTACAATGCCCAATCCAAAATTGAATTACACGGTTTCTGTGACGCATCTAATCACGCGTATGCTGCAGTGGTATAAAGCAAAATAAATAATAAAACAACACTAATTGCTGCTAAAATGAGAGTTGCACCGTTAAACCACCAGACAATATCGCTTCCAAGGCTAGAGCTAAACACCGCACTGCTACTATCAAGGCTGCTTCAAAACGTCTTACATGCGTTGGATATAAACAATAACATAACGAGCAGTATTAGGTTGGATAAAAGGAACCCCCAAAATCATAAAACCTTTGTGGCAAATAGAATAACAAAAATTCAATCAAATACCAGTCCTAGCCAATGGTATCACGTAGCGTCCAATGAGAATCCTGCGGACTGTGCATCTCGGGGATTAAACCCAGTCCAATTATTAACCCACATAATTTGGTGGGAAGGGCCAATATGGCTAAAGGGTTTTACCTATCCAACAACCAACATTGATAGTCACGAGATGGAACAAGCCAGTAGCATGGAATGGAAGTCCATAAGAACATTAAAAACAACAGTGGGAAACCGAGTGATTGAATTCACTCGATTCTCGTCAATACAACGAATTGTTTACATTATTGCATACTGTCTACGATTTCGATCTAATATAAGGCCAAACACCAGAAAAGTTTCACATTTCACACCAGAAGAACTAAACATATCGTTAAGGGCCCTAATCAGAATCGCCCAACGAGAAGCTTTTGAAACAGAATTAAAACGACTAAAAACAAATCAAAATTTACAAAAGGGAAGCGCAATCATAACTCTCCCTCCATTCATCGAAGAAAATGATATACTTAGGGTCGGAGGGAGACTGTCAAATTCGGAGCTTTCATATGAAGAAAAGCATAAAATAATACTGCCGAGAAGTCAGAAATTATCAAAACTAATCATCAAGGATGCTCACTTAAAAACATTACATGGTGGCAATCAAGCAACATTAGCACACATGAGAGGGTGATATTGGATAATAAATGCTAAAAACACAATTCGTCAATACATACACGAATGTATAATCTGCATTAGGTCAAGGAAGTTGGCATCGAACCAACTAATGGGAATATTACCAAAAGAAAGGGTAAGCGCTGCACCACCGTTCACAAATAGCGGAGTAGACTATGCAGGTCCAATCAGCATAAAATTGTGGAAAGGCCGCTGTAACAAAACAACAAAGGGTTACATTGCTATATTCATATGTCTAACCACAAAGGCAATTCACCTTGAACTCGTGAGTGACCTATCAACAGATGCCTTCGTAGCCGCATACAAACGATTCATATCAAGACGAGAAATTTGTCTGAAAATATTCAGTGATTGTGGGACAAACTTCGTTGGAGCAGACAAACAACTACGAAAGCAGGCTAAACAACAAGAAGCTGCAACTAAAAACAGAACAGCACAAATGGGCACTACTTGGCATTTTATGCCCCCGGGAAGTCCTCACTTCGGAGGGTTATTGGTAGCGGGAGTAAAATCGACGAAACAACATCTCCGCAAAATAATCGGAACTCATACTTTAACCTTTGAGGAACTTTCAACACTTCTAGCACAAATTGAGGCATGCTTGAATTCTAGGCCACTAGCTCCTATTTCAAATGGCCCAGAAGATGATGGTTTCTTAAGTCCAGTGTATTTTCTAATAGGGAGATCGATCATAACAATGCCACAGCTAACCAAACTCAGTCAAGGATTTGGAAGAAATGGCACACGGATTACCTTTCGCGATTACAACATAGGCCAAAATGGTTGCTTGAACAACCTAACCTTCGAATAGTAGAATTGGTGATCCTCAAGGACGAACATTTACCTCCTACACACTGGCCACTAGCCAGGGTATTCGAACTACACCCTGGACAAGATGGACTCGTCAGAGTAGTTACCCTTAAATACAAAGATAACACGCTTAAACGAAATATCACAAATTTATGTCGCCTACCCATAACTAAAAACTCAGAGGATCACATGAACATGAATCAACAAAATAGTGACTGTGTCCGTTCAACAACAACTAAGGATGGAAACAAAACACAGCAGCAACCATCAAAGAGCCTAGACAAATGCAATTTCGATGCAACAATTGCACCAGAGACTAATGATACCACACAGCTCCATGCAGCAAAGGACAACCAATCCCTGAGACGTCAGCCCCATATAGACATGCGAAGCCCTCACAATATTTTCAATTTGCTGCGTACTAGGTTTGGCACAGGCCAAGATCGATGTTACACCATTCAACCATTCGACTGGGATATATTTCGAGGATATAGGCAAACTTGAAGTGGTAGCCATGAAGTGGACGATAGTAATTTACTACAACATGACGAGTTATTGGGAAGAGATAGAAGTCTTTAAAGAAGCTCAGATCGAATTGGAAGCAGCCTGCAAGGAGCTCTCTAACTTAAGATGCGACATAATCCTACAACAACTTCAGTGGCAATTCAAAAACTTGGTCGCAGATAACGAGCTTCTATTGACAATCAACAAGGAACGGCGGCGAGTAAAACGGGGCTTCAGAGACATAGTCGGCCTTATGCTTAGTATGAAGTCCAATTTGAGAATATTAACAACAACGAGAATCATCTAATGACACTGATGAGAAACCAAATATCAATAATAGACAACACAATCAAGTTGGTAAAGCACAACTCTAATCTAACAGTCACATCGTTGAACAATCTAATTACCGAACAACAGAAACTAAGATTGGAAATTGAGCTGTTGAACGAGTATCGAACATACGAAGACAGGGTCCACTCAATATTAATGAGCATTATCGAATTGACCTTAATATTAAAGAACCTAGAGGATACTCAACGAGGCCTTCTTGATGTCGCCTACTACGCACATCATAACATCTTGCACCCATCAAAATTTGCGCCGGCACAATTAGAGGATCAACTACAAGGAATTCGACAACTCATACCAGCTTCAATAACCATCCCAGGCCACGATATTCATAATCTGTTACACATATGCGAGACAATGAACGTGCGTAGTAGGGTAACACAACGAAATGTGATAATTGAAATCATCATACCGCTGTCCTTTGCAGTTGATTATAATCTACTAGCCGTAATACCAATTCCTGACATTAGCCATAACAACACCCAATCGCGCATCATCACAACAACAAAGTACTTAGCAGTGGACAATCATCGAGAACATTTCACATCTCTAACAACAGAAGAAGTGAATCGTTGCCAGAGATTTGAACCTTCGCAATTTTTATGCGAAATATCACCGATCTTTAACGCAACCCAGTAGTACAAATCAGCGCACAAAGAGCGCATAAACAGCATATAATTAGAGCGCTCAATTTTTACTTCAAACTGATGCACCTAATTCCATGCTATTCGTATTGTTCTCGACCGAAAACTCGGTTTTATTTCCCCTACAAATTAATTTATCTCTCTTCACTTTGATTTGAGTATAATATCTAACTGTTGTTAACCGTTGGTTTACCAGAAAATATTATTTTTTAATGTATTTTGTTGTATCAAAACCAAACACAATCATATATTATTGATTGTGTTTGGTTTTGTTTGCATGTACCAAATGTGTATTGTCATTCAGATACAACTACACATTTTTTTTCAATTTTGTATATGTACTTACTTTATATGTTATCCATGTATTTCCACCTGAAAAACATTTACAAACGTCTATTACCTTCAGCTGAAATCTGGAGACTGATAGAAATGAAATAACAATTTTTGAAATGAAATTGATAAACAAGAGATTAGGTGGGGGTAAAATGCAGTACATAGAAGAAACCGAAGTAAATTTATTTGTTTTCTCGCTTCGACGTATGCAAATGTTTCCATCTATTTCATTCTGATATCAGCGTTTGTTTGCTGGGAATGACTAACGTAAATCAGTGCGAGGTAGCAATCCTGTAGCGAAAAACGACGCTTGGTACATGTGAATATAATTAAGCAAATTTTTGTTATTAGTGTAATCAATGTAAATTGTTGTTAGTATAACCTACGACAAAAATTTGTATAAAATCAGGAAATTTTTCTAAATAAATTCATTCAGTTCAGTTCACTTAAACGTTCAGTTTCGTTCTTAGAGTATTTGAGGCTTCACCCGTGGTAACCTTAAATACTCTCCAATAATTAAATCTACCCCCCGATTCTGACGATAAGACTACTAAGGCTATCTTAGCTACGACTTTCTTGTTAAGACTTTATTTTTTAAGACTAAAGTCTTCATTAAAATTCTGAAGACAGTAGTCTTAAATAATATATTAAAAACTCTCGAAAGACTTTTGTAGAGCTGACGAAAGCAAATTTTTACCATATTGTTTCAAATTTATGAACTAAAAGTGACAGTTTAATTTGAAATTGTTAAAAAAAACTCAAATTTATGTTATATATTTGCTGAGAGAGTACAATATTTTATTTTGAATAATTTTTCAGGTTTTTATAGTCAAATACATATAATTATTGTTTTTGTTTAAATGTCAAAATTATGATTCCTAAGACCACCTATTTCGCTGATATTAACGAAGACAATTTTTTAAGACTACTGACAGATAAGAGTAAGTGCAGAATACGAATTTAAAGTATCTAGTCTTCGTTAAGACAAAAGTTTTCGCTAAGACTGAAAATACGTCTGTGACTGTACGTTAGAATCGGGGGGCTAAATTATAACTGGATTTAACACATGCTATAAACCAATACTAAAAAAATGATAAACCTAGTTCTCTTTGCACGAACTACTATGGGTCTACTGTGGGTCTTCAAATAAACTTCAGCACGCTCTTACAAACTAATGTTGATTTCGATTGATATTTTCCTACTCTAAAAATAGTGTTGGAAACAGATTTTTGGTATGTGGAAATAAAAACCGGGATATCTCTTGTTATGAGTAAACCGGAAGAGGTGACATATTTTTTTATTCATTTTTAATGTGAAATTCGCTGACACAAAAATGTTGATCCAAATTTTTGGATCAATTATTTTTTTGTCAGAGAACACAATTTTGGATTTTTTTGTTGACGTTTACTCACACATAAAAAAAACTTACATGACGTTGTAAATTTGTCAAAAACGACGTCGCGTCATTTCTATTTTATAATATTTGTAATTGTTTAAAGTGTAAGTTGTGTTTAATAAAATAAAAATTGTGTTCTATTCAAAGTGTTATTTTAAAAGATTATTGTGCTCCGAAAACAAAATAAAAATATAATATCGAAAACGATATACAAATCAAAAATCAAACACACAAAATGGAAAATTTAAATTGACGATATAGCTATTCAAGAACTATTGGGCGTATCCAGCAAACTGAGATTCTCACTGTTTTTAGTGAGGCCTCACTAAATTTTATATGAAAAATTCTTTTATTTTTAGTGAGCACTCAGTGTGCTGGATCTGGATATGCCCGTTATCTTCCTCATCATCAGTGGCATCGGAGCAAAATAATTGCTCCAAAAATTTGGATCAGTTTTTTTTGCCAACGAAAATTGTTGTTGATGTTTGGACTTGGGAAGTCCCTTTGTTAATGCATCAGCAATCATCTGATCTGTCTCGATTGAATTTATTGCGATAACAGATGCTTCTACTTTCTTTTTCACAAAATGATGCCTGACATCAATATGTTTCGTACGAGGATGGTATGCATCTGTCTTCGAGAGATTAATTGCGCTTCGATTGTCACAAAAAAACGGAATAGCAGTCGGTCTGCTGAGTTCCACGTCCAATTTTTGAAGCCATAATTCTTCTTGACAGGCTGCCGAGACAGCCATATATTCGCTTCAGTTGGAAAAATTGGTTCGTTGCTTGCGTGATGGCCACGTTATTGCTCCACCGCCTTTGAGAAACACATAACCAGTGGTAGATTTTTTTTCATCAAGATCACTAGCCCAGTCTGCATCACTAAAACTAGTAATGTTTCCTAATTCCTATCTCCGATATTCCAGCTTTGCGCTACTGTGCCTTTCAAGTAACGGAAGATCCATTTCACTGCAACCCAATGCTGCTTTCCGGGATTATTTGAAAAACGACTCACCAAATTTTCTGCGTAGGCGATATCAGGTCGCGTACGCTGTGCTACATACAGAAGGCTGCCTACCGCTTCTTGAAATGCTGCCTACCGCTTCTTGAATTTTCTGCATGTCCCCAAATTCGGCTTTGCTGGTTGGTGACATACTTTTGCCTAGCTTAACGTTTATGTCGATTGGTGTTGCAACAGGGTTAGATTGAGGCATGTTGAATTTTTCCAAAATTTTGGAAATGTAATCCTGTTGGTCCAGCAATAAAAAACCCTTTTCTCGATCCCTTGTAATTCGGAATCCCAAAATACTTTGAGCTTCTCCTATATCCTTCATTTGAAAACGTTTAAACAGTTCGTCTTTCAAACCCGTGCTCTGTGATTTGTTGGTACTTAAAATCAAAAAATCATCGACATATACTACAACAAATAACTTGGAATTTCTGTCTATTTTAAAATAATACACCTATCCGCTTTAGATCTTGTCATGCCGATCTCTTCCAACGCCTTGTCCAATTTTTCAGCTTCCAAGCACGGCCGGCTTGTTTTAATCCATAAAATGCCTTGTTTAATTTACAAAATTTTCCTGTTCCATCCGCGAATCTTTCTCAATTCCCCTTTGAAGGAACTCAGACAGTGCATCCATCTGCTCAACATTCATATCGTATTGAACAGCTAGTGCCAACAGGTGCGAATTGAGCTATACTTCACTACTGGTGCATGCGTTTCCTCATAATTCAGACCTTCACGCTGGAAACAACCCTTAACAACGAGCCGTGCTTTGTATTGTACTGAACCATCTAATCGAATCATTCGTCGATAACTCAATTTGATTTTGATTTTTGATTTGATTGAGATGTACGGCCAAGTCATTTGACAAGTAATCCCAGCTATGGCCGGGGCCCACCGTACACCTTTATTACACATAACAAAATCGAGGGGTAGGAAAGGTTATGTTAGTAAGGAGAGACTCGACCCGGTTACAGACACCTAAGTAGTCGATAGTCAGTAACACAATGACGACACAATTCTAACTTCGAAATAATTATTATGTAACTGAAAAACTTCCGGTCATCTGAAAATTAAAAATTGTTATTTAATTCTGCAAACTTATCTTCTTGATTTTTCGTTAATACCTATTTTTAATAAAATCTAAAAGAAAGATCTAAAATAATAAAAAATTAAAATTAATAATTATTATTAAATACCACCCACTGGATGCAATACTAATAATTAAAAAAATCTTATTAAAACGCCTAACTAAAAAAGGAGCCAAGCCACTGGAAAAACAGAGGTCTCTATACTACAAAATTGTCCATTAAAAGTTTTTAACTGCTTCTGAAACCGGAATCTAATTTTTAATCAAAACAGCATATCTATCGTGTAGCTAATTCCAAATTTATTTTATTTATTTATTTAGCTACAATTCAATTTAGATTTGAGCTATACATCAAATTTTAAGCTAGCAAGCTTATTTATAAGATGATGTGTAACCCATTCAAATTCCAATCATTGGTGTCCAGAGCCGCAGTTTTTCCGATTTAAAACCAATCCTGAATAGCTAGGTATACAGTTCGGTTTATTTAATCCCGGAAATAGTCCTTTGGAATTATATGATCCGCCTGTTGTAAATATTCTTTCCATCTTTTAAAACTAGATAAGGCTGGTGTAATTTATTACATTTTTTATATAGGTAAAGCTTAATAAAATGGTTCCAAATGGTTTCAAAAACAGCTAATCTGCAATGAAGTAAAATCAATAATGGATGTTTGGCACAGCTCCAGAACCCCAACACCTAAACAAATTAAATAAAACTTTTAAAGCAATCACGAATCTGTAAGATGTTAGAATTAATAATAATTAGCTAACACAACTGTAGGATCCTTCATCGTATCGTATCACCTAATCGTATTAAATAAATCATAAAAACAACAACCAGCGATAATTTTTTATCCAACCCAGAACAGTATAATCAAAACCTTCACCAATTTACAGTCTCCCGAAACAACCTAGAAAACCATTTAATTAAAGAAATGCCATGATCCCTGAAAAACTATCTAAAATGTAGTAATCAAAGAGAAAAGAGTATTAGTAAGAGAGAGATGAAAGAGTATTAGTAAAATTAGCCAATCTCTGAAATCAAATTGTTGAAAGAACCATTTTTATAAATAATAATATTAAAATGTACCAAGAAATATATGTAACGTTTATAAAGGAGTGCTCGATACCCGCTTTTCTCAAATAAAAAACCAACATATGCCAACCTTAAAGTTACTTTCGAATCCCAATACACGGTAACCACGCGATCTCCCGCTAACATCACTAATCAACAACATTTATGCTTTACAAAGCCGTGATGAATCCATGACAGATTATAAACGTATCAATAAAATTATACCGGGTGTTTCTTTTAAACTGAGACGATCAAATATCTCGAAAAATAGCCACTCTACGGAAAAAATATCCATAATCAAAATTTAATCATACCGCCGGGGAAATACATTAGTGCAAAAAATAGTCCCCCACCCCCCGCTTTGTAGGTGGGGCGGGGGTAACTTTTAAACTAAGATAGGAAGCCATATTTTTTATTGCAGATACGGATTCTACGACTAAAAGTACGTATGATTTGAATGAAATATTTTGTTCGGTTCATGAGAGATGGCGTTGTAATCGACGAAATTCAATTTTTTTCAATTTCTTCTTCTTAGAACACACGCATTCGATTCTGCAATACGTTTGAAATAAAAAACATCACGTTCTCATTGGAAATACTCGAAATTCGTCATCAAAACAATTTATTCAGTTTTGTAAATCACATTTAACGTTTGTGTTATTTCTTATCTTCATGTTTTTCGTAATTGCAAAATAAACGATAAAATACTTTAGAATGGAGCGTTTAACTGTGCCAGAGAAAATTGAAATGGTTCTGGTTTATGAAAAGCTGGCAGAAATCTTGAAAATGCTGTTGCTATTTACGCTCAACGTTTTCCGGATAGGATTCGTCCACTTGCTTCATTTGGCCGTACTATCAAACAATTTATTACTGATGGAAATGTTCAACCGAAAAAGAGGACCCGTAGAGCAACAGTCACTGGAGAAAATAATGAAATTGCTGTATTGGCAGCAGTGGCTCATAATCCTCATGTTAGTACACGAGAAATAGTTCGCGATTCCGGATTGTCCCTCACCAGTGTTTGGAAAATTTTAAAACGGCACAAGTATCATCCATATCATGCGTCTTTACACCAAGATCTTCATGGCGCTGATTTCCAAAATCGGGTAACTTTTTGTCAATGGGCACGTGAACAAATAAAACAAAACCCCAATTTTTTTAGTTGCGTAATGTTCTCTGACGAATCGTCTTTTACAAACCATGGAACTGTTAATCGACACAACATGCATTATTGCAGTGTTACAAATCCGCACTGGCTTCGTCAAGTCGAACATCAGCGTCCTTGGACTGTCAACGTGTGGTGTGGAATGGGTTGGCAACAAACTCATAGGCCCCCACATTATTGAAGGCAACTTGAATGGTCAAATGTACCGAAACTTTTTGGAAAATGAACTGCCAATATTACTTGAAAATTTGAACTTAGAAGTGAGACGGAACATGTGGTTTCAACATGATGGTTGTCCTGCACACTATTCGGTGGTGGCACGTGAAATACTTGATCGTGATTTCAATGGTCGCTGGATCGGTAGAGCTGGTCCGATAAATTGGCCCGCCAGATCACCAGATCTTACTTCGCCAGATTTCTTTTTGTGGGGCTATCTCAAAAACAAAGTTTACAAACAAGAACCAACAACACGTGAGAACATGATTGAGCGAATCAGAAATGCGTGTGCTGAAATTCAACCAAACACACTTCTCAGTTGTGTACAATCATTGGAAATGCGTATTATAAGTGCATTGAAGTCGCAGGCCATCATTTTGAACACTTATTTTAAGCTAAAATTATTTTATTCACCTGCCATTTACATTATTAAATTGTTTTGATGACGAATTTCGAGTATTTCCAATGAAAACGTGATGTTTTTTATTTCAAACGTATTGCAGAATCGAATGCGTGTGTTCTAAGAAAAAGAAATTGAAAAAATTGAATTTCGTCGATTACAACGCCATCTATCATGAACCGAACAAAATATTTCATTCAAATCATACGTACTTTTAGTCGTAGAATCCGTATCTGCAATAAAAAATATGGCTTCCTATCTTAGTTTAAAATTTACCCCCGCCCCACCTACAAAGCGGGGGGTGGGGGACTATTTTTTTGCACTAATGCATTTCCCCCGCGGTATGATTAAATTTTGATTATGGACATTTTTTCCGTAGAGTGGCTATTTTTCGAGATATTTGATCGTCTCAGTTTAAAAGAAACACCCGGTATAATACAGAAAAAATCAAAATAACAGAACATTTAGCTGTATTTCCCCAGGTTGATTCGATTGGTGCAGTCCATCTCCTACACGTGTTGATCGGCCCTCGTGGAAACACCGGTTTTCTATATATCGCCTTGTCGTTGATGTGGTAGTGGTAGATGAAATATCCGTTTCCTTTATTGACTCATATTTATCTCCAGAATCGGTTTTATCCTCACTTTTTCCTTCAGCAGCTGTACTCGTTGTACTCGTATCCGTTTTATCAGGTGCTTTATGTTGACCGAATTCTGGAGACGGAACCATTTTGAAATTACACGCATTTCTTGCTACACGATTTTTTTATATATATATATATATATTAATCACGACACACACGACACGTTCGTACGCGACAGCACACAATATATTCACTTTTGCAATCAGGTAAGATATGCATTATTATTATAAAATCTGCGAATTAAAATCGCCTTTTCGCTAAAAACACTATTTGCCTTTTCGTTATGGTATTTTGCCCAGTATCAGTAATGGATTTCTAATCTCAAATCATTCGTCGATAACTCAATTGACCAAAAAACGAAATCATTTTTTCTGTTTAATTTCGGTGTCCTTTTTGAACGCCGATTTCCACTATCATTAAATTCTGCAATATCTGGACAATAATCGCTATCAAAACCATTGCCTTGTGCATCAACAATCGTTTCGTCACTGAAACATTCATCTTCATCGCCTGGGCTGTCATTATCCCCCACTTCATTTGACAACGGTAAAAAAATACGTTCCAAATATATCTCCGATGAATCAGACGCAACCGGAGTGATATCTTTAACCACTGATTGTTCGTTATTTGACATTTGGAAAGCTAACAAACAGGATTAGACATTTTGACCGATTATCAACATAAACTACGCTTATTGAGTTTTGATAAACTTATGAAGTGAAATTCATTTGTAAGGTAACTCCTACATCTTTAATCCAAAGTGAACTTTCCCAAACTATATAATGAATTACATGGATCGATAATGAGTACAATGATAGTTGCGAGTTGTGTTGCTGTAGAAGGGAAGTTTAATTATTAACAGCTGGACATGAAATATTATAAAACATCATTCCATTTAATTAAAAATAACAAAAGTCAATAAAACCATAAATAATATAAAGTTCCAAACTAAATAAAATATTAACTTTTCAGCTTTAAGTCAGCACAGAAGTTTAATAATCTGAATTTGAATAAGATTTTTATATCGTCTCGTTCTAGACGTTTTTATGAATAAAGGGATTGGCAGTACATATATACAAAAAGCATTTTACAGTTTTATACTTCCATATGCTTGGCAGAATATGTAAATATAATCCACAATAAGCTTATTGCCTATATTCATAATTATATACAAAACCTAATTATTATGTAAACTATATTTATAATTTTCATCGTAATCTTATATTATATTTCTATTGTTCTTACTATTTCTCGTATAATATAAAGGAATACTCGCATGTACATTTTATATAGAATTTTTCATTATTACGTGAACTAAATTTTCTAAGATTATTGTTATCCTGTTTATCCATAACATGTATAGTAAAAAAAAATATTTACAGATGTATGTGTGTGTGTGTGTGTAGGTACTTCACGTGTCCCAAAGGAATAAAATCGTTTACACACACATGCATATAATAAACAAACATAAATATCCTTTTTATTTAATATAATTGTGTTGTTGGTGTTTTTCTCTTCGGTTTTAAAGTCACTGCCCTCTGCCTAAAGTGTATCCAGCGAGCTTAAATCGTGTACGGACGACATAGTCATATCAAATTCGTATAACATAAACTATTCGACACCGGTGTTTAGTTAACCATAACAATATCCTTTTTAGTTTACATACTCGGTTTGTATGTACATAAAACAACTATTATGTAGTTTAAAAAAATATTCAAAGCAAATATAAAAAATTCTAAACTTCCTTTTTGTATAAAGCTAATATCAAGAACAGCGATACACACATTTTTCTATATCCTTCTTTTTTATTTTTTATTAGAAAATTATTGATTTTTTTTGTGTTATATAAATCAAAACAATGTACAATTCGACGACGACATAGCGAATTTTCTCTTTTTAGTTTTCTATTTTCGTACACAACAACAAAACAATACGGCATAATTTAATTTATTAATTATTTTTTATGTATATCAGTTTGTTGTTGTTGTTGCTAAAACCAATAATAATTAATTTTACATCGTAATACCCTATACATAACTTAAGCGTGCGAGAAAGAGCGAGAGAGATGTGTATAATAGTAGGCCTCGAAAAAAATTAACTATGAATGAACCTTTTGTACGAATTAAAATAAAAGAAAATCGTATATAAATTTTCCTCGCCTTCGCCTACTACTTACTTACATTATGCATCCATTTTGTTTATTAATACACAATTTTCCCATACTATTTCTAAAATAACAATCATTGTTTTTCCGCAGGCGAAAAATCATTATTTTCATTTGTTTATTATTAAATTTAAATTTTATGTAATTATTATTATATTTTCATTGTAAATTAAACAATTTATTTTTTTTTATTTACAAACCAAACACTAAAAAAGGATTTTCACTGTTTATGAATGAATTTTATTTTTGGTGTTTAAATATTTTTCACACAATTTTCACAACATATACATATAATCAAAATTTATTTATTTTCACTAAAAATAAAACAAAAATGGTACAGAAAAATGTTATAAATATATATATAAATTTTATTTTATTTATTTAAGAAATTTTAATTTATTTAATAAAAATTTTCACTTTACAGAGTCACGAGTGCACGCCGTACGGCAAAAAGGATATACCACACATAACTAAACTTGAAAAACAAAAATATACATCGCCGCGATTTAAAAGGAAATTTTTTTTCATATTTGGTGAGAAAATTGAGTAAAAATTGCGATGGAGTACCGATTCGAAAATTCACAATAATAATTATTGTATATTAGGTAAAAAGGATAACACTATCCAGTATTCTACTTCTCGCGTGTCGTGGGTTTGTATGTACAAAAACCAAAATAATACATTTGTCTTGACAGATTTTTAAAAAAAATATAAAAAAAATAAGAATTTTTAGACGTGCGCATGTCCAAAAATAGAAAACAGAGGGAACAGGGAAATTTGTGGAATTTGTTTATTTTGTATTAATGTGCAAAGCATGTCCCAATAAGTGAAAATTTCTTAATCATTTTAGAAAGAGTATCACTTTATATTCCAAATGAAAGTGACCTATCCAATTTTTGGGAAACTAGCAAAATTAAAAAAATTTGCCGAACGGTTTTTCATTTATTTTGGTTTCATACAAGCAAAGAGTATTTATTGTTAAAAAGAATAACGACATGGAAGAATTTTATTTAAGATATAGTTCTCAATAGATGTAACAATATTTAATACTAATTAAATAAATTAAAATTATGTAAGCCATTGTTAACTCATTGAAATGAAAATCAAACGATAAACGCGTTAATTTTTTGAATAAATGTTTTCATCTATTTCATTTCTCCTTAGCAAGATATACTCTTTGATACCATTAAGTCAAATGTGAAAGAGGAATTAATTAAGTCTACATTAGTATGGAATATTGTCAGGATCAGCTCGAAACGCGATATTGCAAAACGCGTTATTTCGAAACGAGATATGACGAAACGAGATATGGTACAAAACGTGATATTTCAAAATGCGACATTTCAAAACACGGTTTGGTACAAAATGCGATATCGTGCAAAAAGTGCATTGCAAAGCGTCGTTTCGATAACAAAAATGTTTGCAAACAAAAAGTTTACTTGATGTAAAAGCTGCGTTAGTTTGAGTATTTTTTCGAGTGTATTTCAATTGGTTTAAATTAAACCGCATAAAAAGTTAAAAATTAAGGTGATTAAAAATGTCAAACTTTTTTTTTGTCAAAAATCATAATGTTTAGTTATAAACTGACTTAAATTGAAAGATATAATTTGAAATTGTATTAATATTAGTTATTTTAAATTTTTCTTTATCTTTCATAGGGGAAGGAGGGGTAAAATGACGATTCGGCCGACCCATCTTCCATGCCAGTATGAAGCTGGCATGAAGCTTGCAATGTGCATAGCCGTACTTCCTCGAGTTGGCCGGAAGGCGTAAAGTAAGGACGCAAAAAGCATAACCGCGGAAGAGCAGGATTAGCCTTATATAGCCCTAATTCTATGTTTTACATAGTATTGGGCACGCGTTCCATACGTTATAAAATAAAAATTCCCAATACAATAACAGACAGTTTTTAGTTTTGATAAATCATTCTTTGTGTTTATGTGCAAGTTGGTTGTGAAGCAAAAAAAAAAAATATAAAATAATTTACCCTTGAGATATACTCGACGCGACCGACGTGACTCAAAGGCTAGCCATCACGATTTTTCGCAAAAAATGGAAAAGTTTTTTTTTTTGTTGAAATTCCGGGTCAAAATGATTATAGGTGAAGTATATAACAGGTTGAGCATGAAACTACCGGTAAAAATCGTGGTTATTGGAAGTTTCGTATTTTGAAATTCGGCCACATCGTGCTTCGAATCTGGATTCCAGGCGAACGAGGCGAGATATTGCAGCAAACTAAACGTTTATCTTCTCATAATTACATTAATAATCCAAAATAAATGAAACATTTGGAATCTGTGACAATGAATTTTATCCGCTCAAAAAAAGTTAGGCTAATATTAATAATCTAAAATAAATGAAACATTTGGAATCTGTGACAATGAATTTTATCCGCTCAAAATAAGTAAGGCTAACCATCACGATTTTTCGCAAAAAATTGAAAAGTTTTTTTTGTTGAAATTCCGGTTCAAAATGATTATAGGTGAAGTATATAACAGGTTGAGCACGAAACTACCGGTAAAAATCGTGGTTATTGGAAGTTTCAAATTTTGAAATTCGGCCACATCGTGCTTCGAATCTGGATTCCAGGCGAACGAGGCGAGATATTGCACCAAATTAAACGTTGATCTACTCATATAATTACATTAATAATCCAAAATAAATGAAATATTTGGAATCTGTGACAATGAATTTTATCCGCTTAAAATAAGTAAGGCTAACCATCACGATTTTTCGCAAAAAATTGAAAAGTTTTTTTTGTTGAAATTCCGGTTCAAAATGATTATAGGTGAAGTATATAACAGGTTGAGCACGAAACTACCGGTAAAAATCGTGGTTATTGGAAGTTTCGTATTTTGAAATTCGGCCACATCGTGCTTCGAATCTGGATTCCAGGCGAACGAGGCGAGATATTGCACCAAATTAAACGTTGATCTACTCATATAATTACATTAATAATCCAAAATAAATGAAATATTTGGAATCTGTGACAATGAATTTTATCCGCTTAAAATAAGTAAGGCTAACCATCACGATTTTTCGCAAAAAATTGAAAAGTTTTTTTTGTTGAAATTCCGGTTCAAAATGATTATAGGTGAAGTATATAACAGGTTGAGCACGAAACTACCGGTAAAAATCGTGGTTATTGGAAGTTTCGTATTTTGAAATTCGGCCACATCGTGCTTCGAATCTGGATTCCAGGCGAACGAGGCGAGATATTGCACCAAATTAAACGTTTATCTACTCATAATTACATTAATAATCCAAAATAAATGAAACATTTGGAATCTGTGACAATGAATTTTATTGGCCCAAAATAAGTAAGGCTACTAAGTAAAAATATATGATTTCAAACTACAGCAATTATATTCGACGCGATTAACGAGTCTTCAGTAGGCTATGGAGACAACGTTTTTGACATTTAGAAACGTCGCAGTCACGTCGAGTATATCTCAGGGGTTAAACTGGGTAACGGCTATTGTTTTAATTTTTTTTTTTAATTGTGTGTTATTTGGTCTATTTTTCAATTAAACGCGAGCAAGCAGGCTTACCCTGGGTGGTGTACACCGAGCAAAAGTTGTACTTGGTAAAATTATCCGGTGTGCATAGAGTAAGAAATTATTTTTTATTTTGCACACTCTTCGTACACTGACATTAATTTCAGAGTAAAATTTAAATTCAAACCGAGTATACACTGTGTAAGCACAGTTCACAAATAAAAACGGAGTGTACCGAGTAAAATTACCCAGGTTGAATAAAAAAATACGAAGTATTTTTGACAGCGCACTGCCTGCTCGAGATGAATTAAAAAATAGGCCCATTGTAGTACATAAATTAATAACTAATCTGGGAAGATATTTTCATTAAATATATTTTCAAAGTTACACATTAAAAAATGGCGGGACCGCTAAGTTGACGAATTCATTAATCGGAATAAGAATATTCAAGTTTCTAATAATGAGGAATTCTCTGATTTCTCAATATCAGTAAATTATGTTGAATCAGATGATGATAATGATAATTCCTTGGAATACGACCTTTGTCTGGTGTGCAATGATTCTGGTAAACGCGAGACTTGGTAGTGGGCTTACTCCAGCTGAGGCAAAACGCAAACCGTACGTGTGCGACTTCTGTTAATCCTTTTAATTTTTATTGCTTAAGTTATTTGTGAAATTGTTTCCTTGAAATATATTATTTTATTTTTATTAGTTTGGTTATTTTTTTATTTCTTATTAATCGTCATCTTACCCACCTGTAGCTCTATACTGGTTTTCGCCGGGAATTGGGAATTAGTGACGTATTTCTAGCAGTTGGGAATTTTTTATTCCCCAAAGTAAATTCTGTCGTTTGAGAATTTCAGAAGAGACAGAAAAGTCAACAACGATCATTTATGATCTAAACTATCGAGATCTTGAGGTGCTTAACAATTTAGGTTTATTGATAACATGTTGAAAATAAATTTTGACAAAACCAGTTTCATAGTTTTCAGCAAACCTAATCTGCCAACAATACCCAAAGGAATTAGTTTTCAAAGCAAAATTATTAAACGTATATCCTCGGTTTGATATCTGGGACTGGAAATAGACTCAAAGCTTATTTGGCATTTTCAGAAGGTCCTCTAACCTTGTTAATGAAACGAAAGTATGGGCTATTTATTTTGCATATATTTACCTCAGGTTACTGTATCTAAACTCTATTTGGAGCTCTGCGGGAGTAACAAAATTAAAAGAATTACAGGTACTTCGAACAATTTTTAGGTAGACATACTTGGTAGCCCTCCACCTTATAGAGGCACGGCAACGTTCTTAAGTAAGTCATGAGAATACATAGTAACAATTTAATATTTTTATGTAGGTGGAATGAGATGGAAATGCTGGAAAATTATTTGAATCGATTTTGTTTCTTGACATTTAAACTTTCAAGGACGATAAACTAATTATTTGAATATTATTATAGCGGTATGTATATTGTATATTGCAAAATATGTTATACATTTTCTGTTGTAAATAACTCTGGTAAACGAGAAATCTGATAATCAAAGGTAGTTTAGTTATGTTGGTGTACTCAATACATGGAAATAATTTGCAGGCTCATAAAATCACGGTATTAGCCTTCTTTGTGATTCTACGTAATCACATCATACATCATGACAATAATCTACTATAACAAATTTTCGTCGCCTCGCACATAATTTCACTTTCGCTCTTTCAATTAGCCTATTTAACGATAATGACAAAAAAAGCTAAGAATCCCCATGACTATTAAACCATATACAAAATCGGAGTAACACTTTCACCGTAAATAGAAAAGTTTTTCAAAAACATCATTAATTATGGACATAATCCATGATAATTTTTTTTTTTTTGCAATATCAGCGGTACCACCAGTAATTCTCGTATTTTTTTTTTTGTATAAAGCAACGAATGAGAGCAATAAAAATGAAAATTATATTTTCTTCACAATTTTCACATGGTACATATACATAAAAAATGAGTCCATTAAACCACTAGAAGCTGACATTTGTTGGTTTATTAGCCCGTTCTTTATATGCAAATTCCCATTCCACGAATCACCACATTCATACTAAAAAATTCATACCATAATTTACCTAGGCACACGCATCCACGATATCGTGGCGCGGCTTAAACGATTTAAATATTTCCTCGTATTTCGTTTGATTGTTGCATTTCGTACTTGGTTTTGCAAAATATTTTCCAATATCAGCATTAAATGCGGTGGAAAATTTGCCACTGTAAATAATGTAGAAAAGAAAATCAAAATGATAATTTAAACGACAAAACGAGTTCCTTTTTCACGATGTGCGGTGGATGTGAATATAATATATACCGGGGAGGGGACACTCCATGTTGTTTATGTTTTTGTTTTCGTGGAAACGCAAACGAAATAAATTTTTTTGTTTGTAGTTTTCCTGGTGTAGAGTTAAAACATAATAAATCTTTTGTTGGGTTCAACTTAACCGGAAAACTATATGAATCAGCAAAATTTCCCATCACCAAATAACTATTCTATATTACTCAATTCTATGGTTAAATTTTGGAAAAGCCGGTGCTAAGCAAGAAAAGTACTACAACCTATAGTAACTAGTTCAATTAATTTAGTTTCGTGGAAAATTACTATTAAATATGCAGTCGGATTATTCATTTTCGCGCTCTATCCATTGTTTTAAAGTCGTAAAACCGTAATCATTTGTTTTTATATTTTAGCATTTATTATTCCCAAGTTTTATTTCCTGTTTCCTCATATATTCTTTCATTCGATATATTTATGCAGTATGCATGTAAAATATAGTACGAAAAAGGAAGAAAAACTATATAAATATCCTGGGGCAGTAAACCAGAAAAAAATGTCGAAAATGATTGCAAGTTGCTTGAAGTCACTAGTAATCATTTATGTAAGTCACACGAGGTAGGTAAAAACGTTGCAAAAAGTATATAGAACATTCCTTAGGACATAGACAAGTTTACCTTGGAGAGCCAGTTCAAGATTATTTATGGTACCTTATTTATGATGAAGAATATGATTGGTTATAGTGACTAGTGAGTAACGTCCTTATTATATTATCTATACAGCTATGTTGATTCACGTAAAAATGGTAAGCTACTTGACATTTTGATTATGTAATGGTGACAATTTAGTAAGAAACCCCTATCTCAACATAGATTCCGAAGCTATGGTTCACGATTTCGAATGGGATTGTTGACGCATCATCATAATGTTCAACATAACTACAATAAATTGGAATGTGCTAAATTGCATTTTTTGTGATAATAAAATTTTGTCACTTCCAAAAAGTATTGACCTGTAAATTGTGCTGATTAGTTATTATGTAGTATATGTAATTAGATTAGACTAATTTGGAACTTGAAAAATTGTATAAAATAGAACGATTAATAAAATAAAAAGGTAGTAGACATACATACAACGGCTTACTTACTGTGTCTTAACTTGCGCTTTAGTTTGGGCCTCACCCGTGGTAACCCAAACTAATTTTCCCAAGAATCTGCAAACTACAGAATTTAAGTACTAAAAAATATTTAACAATTCAGGAGCAATTTCGAAGTGTTAATATATTGCGGTCATTCGAGCCGGATCGCCCGTGGAAGGTGATCCGCTATATTCAACGATATATTAATGAAAAACAACAACAATAATAATTTGTGGCGTGTGCCTAGGCCAACAGGGGCACGTTATAATCAACAACAAAGTCACTAGAGTCTATGAATAAACTAAACAACAAACCCAGCAAGGTCGCAGATTATCGGTAGAATATCTGTAGAATACTCATCGCGCGGCTAGTCGCAATATCGCCTATAATTCGCAAATATTGTCGCACGAATAACTTTGACTCTACGCACGAAAAACTATGAAATTTATCTTTAATTTATCTTACGCTTATCTTTTTTAAATAGGTCCGAGGTGAGCTAAAGATCGGTCGAATATCGCTAGTACTACCAAGAACGAAACTTTCATAAAACTTATGCCTCAACCAGTCAGACTTAAGAGCTTAAGTTGTGCTGCACCAAAATTTTAGAGGTCAGTTGTTTATTTGTGACTAACCGAAGTGGTGCAATCGGCGTGTAACTTAAGCTCTTAGGTCTGGGCTTCAGATTTTTAATATAAATGGGGATTTTACTACCTTCAATAATTTGTTACTTCAGAGGGCTATCAGGTATTGAGTCAAGTGTTAGTCCACGTGTCTTGTAGAGGGCAGGTCAACCTTATCCAGATTTATAATAAATTATTTTTGTGACAGAAAAAAGGTTGTCAGACGTACGTATTTAAACATTCTAATCGCCTTTTATCTGCCCCAAGGAGCGACATATCTCACGAGAACAGGTGGTCAAAAAACGTTGCTAATTGAAATCGCCTCCTAATTGAATACCAATCTTTTTTTTACCACTTTCCGTTAAAGGCAAACAACTGCTGAGCTCGAGTTTATTTTAGTTTAAAACTTTTAGCCTTAAATCGGTATTCCCACGAGAATATAAGGACAAATAATAGATCCTTTAGCACATGCAATAAAAAAATCCACAAAATTGTTTTGGAACAAGCAAATACGCACTTTCATAATTTAAGAGATAATTTTCGAATATTTGTATTGGAAATTACACTAAACAATCGTCCCTTTTGCATAATTACTCAGGTGTCTAACTTCCAGTTACCTATTATTTTTGCGAATAAAGTTACTCGCGTTCACAATTTTCATTCATGATATGATACGTCATTATTGGCTTTTTAATCACCGCCTAGTTAGCGCCACTTACCATGCGAGCGAAATGTGATATTTGTTTATACAACAAAAAGCCTCATTCCATTTGATTATTATTTCATCATTTGTTACATTAAGTGTAAACTAATTGAACGTTTAACATATAACATTCAGTAGAATTATAATCATCTATGAAGGGGGGTTATTTGGGAATTCGATTCGATAACGAGAGTACAAGATTCATATTTGATTTAAATAAGAATCGTTCGAATCACATTCAAATCAAATATGAATCTTGTACTCTCGTTATCGAATCGAATTCTCAAATAGCCGCCCCAAGGTTATATTACATTAAAAATAGTTTTTTGAGAAGTCGATCACCTTTTTTTTCTAGTTCCAAAATATTCCATCAGTCAGCCATATTGCGTTAAAAGGCGAATAGCTTGAGCGCGTATTTTTGAAATCGGTGGTTATTTACGCATGCGGATTATAATTTGCATTAAAATTCTTTATATTATTCGAATTTTTCGCTGGCTGCTTTATTCGTTTTTTTCAAATTTGCTTCCAAGTCTTCTATTATTTATTTCACTACTAAACAAAAATCGGTGGAGATTTCAGACTGGGTAAATCAATGGGCGCTTTGAGGTACCCTATCATGATTAGTGAAATCATCGCCAATTTGATTTGAAAATTTCATAATACTAAACATTTTCATAACGTTGGCTTTGATTTTACTCAGCATGTTCCCAACTGTTGGGTGCCCTGAAAGCGCCCAATGCTGATTTATTCCCCGAAATAATAGAAAACTTGCAAGCAAATTTGAAAACCCGATTAAAGTAGCCGGCGAAAATTTCGAATAATATAAAGAATTTTAATGCAAATTATAATCCGCATGCGGAAATATCCACCAATTTCAAGAATTCGTGCCCTGGACAAACTGCGGATTAGTTAAACTGGTTTAGCCAGTGTACGATATTCAAATCTAGTTTTCGGAAATAGTTTTAACACGAAGTAAGTAAGATTATAAGCAAACAAATATAAATAGTAATTGACCAGAATCCAGCTAATGTAAAGGTTTCAAGATTATTGAGTACTGGACTAACCCATTTCTCGATGTTTTTGGGCCGGATCTAAAATTCTTTCAGCAATTTCAGACGGTAGCGAAATTCGTAAAAACAAATATATAGGGTTTTCCAATATTAATGATCTGGTTTTTAAGTGACGTTTCGGCCATTTGTAATATGTCACGATCTGTCATTTTTTGTTTCATTGTATTCAGCCATGTTTACAATTTCATCATGGTGAGATATACGCAAGAACAACGTTTACAAATTATTCTGATCAAAATAATCGTTCTCCAATTTCGTGCGGTTTTGCCATTTTATAGTCGTAATAATCGTCCAAGTGTGCTCGCTATTCGTCGAATTGTTGAAAATATTTCACATTTTCTTAACATAATGTTCAAGTGCCAATAAGACAAAGAATGCACGCAAGTATTGCTGCAGACCGCAATTTATCAATTCCAAGACGTTCTCAAGAATTTGGACTGTCTCAAACCACAACCTGGCGGATTTTGAGAAAGGATTTGGGTTTGCATCCGTATAAAATTTTGAAAACGATTACGATTTTTTTCAGATTTTTTTCCATTCGGGTTATGTCCCTTCTGTTTGTATTCTATATTCTGTGCCGTTACTGTCAATGGAGATATATAGATCGATGATAACCAACTTTTTATGGCCGAAATTGTAAGAAGTTAATCTTGACAACATTTTATTCATGGTGGATTGATTTTTTCTAAAACGAATCCAGTTGCATAATAGCCCCCCAGTGTTTCTCAGCCTTAATTTTTACATATTAATTTCATATTTATATTAGTAATAAATATAATTTTCATGGCCTGTTTAAGTTCTCGGTCCCCTATTTTATGAATTTAGCATATGGCTCCTCAAATATATGGTATGCCTCTCTAGGGGGCCGTATAACTCCGGTTGGGAAACACTGACCTGGATTCATTATTTTTATGCTGTTGCCTTTTTCAAAGAAAAAAAATGAAAAATTTTGATTTAATATTAATAACGAAATATTAATTCAGGTTACCCACATCACAAGTAAGAATAACGTTTGACTAACATACAACAGACTAACATATTTGGATAATCATCTTAATATGGCTAGTTAAAATACGAAATGTTTCGTTTTAATTTAGAGCCCTTGTCGATCAGACGTTCTTTTTTAATAGTGCAATCCTATCACATGATAATTCATTACTAATGATGATAACGCACTTATATGAAACTAAAAATTGGAGTGAGTGTGAGATTATTCGATGACTAGATCATGCGGTTTAATTCTTTTAAGGCGTCTCAGTTCTGTTGTTATGTCAAGAAATTGTATTGCTTCACTGTTGGTATATTTCAGTAACCTTCTTTCATGTTTGATAGCTAATTCCTGGATCACCTCATCAATCCATTTAACATTTAGGTCTTTGTGCATTTCCTCGTTGGTTACGTAGCGGTAAGCATTCGTTATTGTACGTAGACTTGACAACGTTGAATAATTAAACGATTTGATTGTATAGTACAGCCCCAGAGTTGGATACCATGCGTTGGATACCAACGTTGTTTTATTTTCATTTGCTCTGCTTTTTGTCTCACGCGATATTTCTAGAATCTAGAATCGATAATCGCATTCTTGAATCGCAATCCGAGATATTTAGCAAATTCAGCTTGGGGAATTTGTACCCCATTGAAAAATGTATGGATGTTGCTATTTTTGTGCCGCAACGTGTATGTTACATGTACTGATTTCAGCTCGTTAATCTTTATTTTCCAATCCCTGGTACATTGGGTGATTTTATCGAGTGCTTGCTGTAAGTGTTCTACTGCTTGGTTCTGCGATTCGATTGATGACAATACTGCGGTATCATCGGCAAAAGTTCCGATGAAAGTTGTTTCCGCTGCCGGTATATCGGAAGTGGAAAGTAGATATAGGATGGGTCCTAATACGCTACCCTGGGGCACTCCTGTTAAGGCTGGGTAAAAGTTGGAGTATGTTTCTTCATGTGATACTCTAAATATTCGTCTGGAGCAATTGACAGTAATTTCTGGCACTAATTTATTTATCTTGTAGATAACACCCTCATGCCACACTCTATCGAAAGCCTGTGATACATCTAGAAATACGGCAGGGCAATATTTCTTCTCTTCAAGTGCTTGTTCTATCTTTGCAGTCACGCAATGAACTTAATCAATTGTCGAATGTTTATTCCTGAATCCAAACTGGAAGTCAGGTAAAATGATCATTGGTTTCAATAACAAATTTGAACTAGTAGGTAACAGAGATCGGCCTATATGATCCCATTTGCTCGGCTGGTTTTTTTATCATGATTGTTTGTGCAACCTTGAAACACTCAGACACATATGTAAGTCGAAAGCTAGCATTATGTATATATGTTAACATAGCGACTGCACTCTTTGATAACTCCTTAAACATCCTTGGCGAAATTTCATCAATTCCAGGTGACTTTGGGATTCAAATTCATATCTATTTCTTGTACAATTTCTAGTGGGGTGACACTTCTGATATTTGATGGAGATCTATAGACTGGTTTAGGATCAATCCTAGATTGTATGTCGTGTGGTTGAAATACTGATGCTGGTGTTGTGCAAACAGTTCTGCTTTTTCTTCGTTACGTCGCACCCATTCTCCATTTTTGTTCCTTAAAGGTGGCACTTGGATTATTGGCCTCTTGTATCTTTTAGTAGCTTTCCAAAGAGAATATTTTTTTCAGCTTCAAAAACCAAAAGTCTTTTCAGTTAATCCTCAGTACAAGCTTCTTTATGTTTTTAATTAATCGGTTAACTTTATTACATACCCGATTAAAATTCCAACCAACAGTTTTTTCAGATGGGCTGACTAAATTTAATTGTTTTGTAATTTCACTCCACAAATATTGGGTAGTCTATATAATGAGGCGCATTTAAAAAATTTTAGCTATGCCAATATTTTTTTTCCATAAAACAAATTAAAACGTTAAATTTGCGATTTCAAATAAATTGTATAAATTAAACTAGTCGATTAATTGAGACACATTTTAAAAAGTAACTGAAGTATTTTATTTTATTAAAAAAAATAATTCGTATAGAGCAGTAGAGTTTTGAAATTTGATTTCGTTTGGTTCATAATAGGTAAATTTTACGAAATCCAAAAACCCGGATTTCCATCGTTCCAATTACTCAGTACACGAATCAATAAATTTTATGATTGCGGACTTTAACGATTTTTGTGATATTTTAGATTTCAGAATGACTAAAGCTTGTTTCAAAAATAAACTGAAACATAACTATGAAATTTCTATGATTGGAGTGATTTAATTTTTGTCGTGTTTTTAATGACATTTCGGGAACTTTGTGTAATATACATATGTAAATTTTGTGATCTTATACAATCTCTAATTGTTATTGTGTAATTTCAAGTTTTTGCAATTGCATTGTAATAACAGAATTAATTATCCATACCTGCAGCAACAAAAATTTTAAAGTGTTTGTCTGGCGGAATGTTCTTCTGTTTCACTTACCTGCGAATAGAATCGTATATATCACATTTAATAATATTTAGTTCAATAAATATATAAAAAATTATTGAGTTTTGTTTAATTTTTAGAAATATTATTTGATTTTTTTTTTGTTTGTTTTGTTTTAAATTTAATTGATTTTTGAATAATTCAATAGTTCTACAATTTACATTGATAAAAATACATGTTTTTATTAATATTTTAAAACTTTTTAACTTAAAAATAAAAATGAAAACCATTGAAGTTTCTTAATTGTTATGTATAAATTTTTGTTTTCTTGATATAATTAAATTAAATAAAATTAACATTTTTTGTGTTTTCTTTTTTATTATTATAATTCATTATGTATTTATCAATATTGTATTGCGCTCGACGTATATTTTTCCTCATTATAATTATTTAAATAAATTTCTTGGTAATAAATTTAAACAGTTACATAAAAAAATGCAAATATATATTAGATAATTTTTTAATCCACGAACAAAACATACATACACAAAATTAATTTTTAAAGGAATTATAATTTAAATATCGACTTCATTTATAATAATATTTTTATATAGTTTTATTACGATTAAGATCCTTGATATTTTGCAAAAATTGTTTTGTACATATAATAATGTGTGGAAAAAAAGTAATTATAAACAAAAATTACATAAAATACCATTTCAATATTTTATGCTATAATATTATGAAGGTATCATTTTCAAGAGGGGTTAAATTGTATGTATTTTTTAAAAGCATATGTTCCTATTTATTTTATCATTGGTGCATAACAAACACTCACCTCAACAAGATCGATTGTACAAAATGTATTTAAACAAAACGGAAAAACTTTAAACTATTTCTTAAAAAAAAAAAAAAAAAATCGTAAAATACTGATTTCAAAAAAAACTTTGGAAAAAAAATGTTTATTTTTTGACGATCGATTGGATCACGGCGACACTTCACTATGTACTAATCCTCTATATTTTACCATAATATCCTTTATTCAAAATGCATCAAGTAAATATTTCATGAAAGATACACATTTTACGTATATTCCACCCTCGAATATTTTTTTCTATTTGTGGTGTGTTGAAAATATGTATGGAGTATATGGAAAACAAAAACTACGAACCGTTTAAAAACTAGAGAAAAATTACTTAATACTAAATCTGTTAATTAAATGTTTCGTAAATAATATTATATTCTTGTTGTTTTGTATATTAAACTAGATTAATTTTAAATTTATTTATTTTATTAATATTATTTTTACGATATTTGTAAGAAAATATTGACAATATTTTAACTTTTTTATTTAATCGGAGGACAAATTGTTTACCCTCATCCTTCTTGCTGCTGATAATCTTATTTATTTCGTTTTTAATTAAAAATAAAAAAGAAATCACCACACACATCTAAAATATAAAAATTTTATGTTAAATGTGAAATATGGATTAACACAACCAACAATTTTTCTAATTTTCTACAATTACACAACTAAATATGATGCTCGGTTGCTGTTACAAAATTAAAAATTTATATAAATCCATGAGATAAAAAGAAAATTATTTAACTGTGAAAAACCATTTTCATATTATAATAAAGGTATATATTTTAGATGAAACGCGCGAAAATTCGCGTCCTTTACACTCACATACAATATATTTCTTTGCCTTAATTCTTTTTTTGTTTGTTATATTATTATTTATAAAACTGACTTAATCAATTGCTACATCATCATCCTCCTGATCTTCTTTACTATTCTCATGCAGCATGACATATTCGCGTGAACTAAAACCAAACTTTAATACATCCTTCTCCATTATTTCGATATATTTTTTTGGTTCTATTTTTTTATTATTTAAGAATGTTCCATTCGCTGATTCTAAATCGATTATGTATGGACGCACTCGTTTTCCCATTGAGCCGTCGTCACGGGTGAATGGAACCAAACGATACTGCAGCACCGCATGTTGTTTCGAGCACGATGGATGATCAACGGGCAGGTCACATACTTTACGATCACGCCCAATTAAATAACAACTTTGCCTATGAATGTACATGGTGGGTAGAGTTTCCTCCCCTTTAAATGGATACAATCTCCAGCGTCTTTTAGGTTTTCGAGCCTCTGGTGGTTCTGCATATTTTATAACAACCCCATTTACTTTATTCGTATCCTCGGTTAATTTTCCCGATAGCCCAAAATTGGGTCGTTCCTTTTCTACCGATCGATCACGGCTGCCGCGCTTACTGCGTCGCTCCTGTGACGGTGACGATCTCGACGGTTTTCTATCGCCGCCACCCCATTCATAATCGCCTTCGTCTTTCTCCTGTTTAAAGCGCCTAAATGGCTTGCGATCACGTTCTTCATCTCTTTGGTAAGAATGATTACGATCATTGTTACGTGGCTCACGGAAATCACGTTCACCCCGATCATTATTCCGACCATCACGATCATCATGGCGAGGCCTTCGAAAATCCTCACGACGATCTGATTTATTAAAATCTCGTCGATCACGATCACCCGGATGGTGATCTTTATTCTGAAATCGATCATTCTGATACCGGTCATTTTGAAAACGATCATTTTGGAAACGATCATTTTGAAAACGACGATTTTCAAATGGCTTATTTTGCCAGTTATCCTGTCTCCGATCTCCATCATTGAAGTGATTGTTGAATCGACCCCCGCCTCCGCCTCGATCTTGGAAACCACGGTTTCCACCCCAACCGCCGCGGCCTCCACGGCCACCACCACGATGATTAAAGTCGTCGCGACGATTAAAATTGCTGCAACAAGATAAAAATATATTTTTAAGGTAACTCTGAATTGTCACATAATCACAGGTGTTTGAAGGTCCAAATTATAAATTAATTTTCATTAAACGGATAAAATTTCGCCCGGTGTTTTGTTAAGTAAACAGTCATCGTCATACGTCGTAATAAAATCGAACGAACGAAAGGAATTACATCATTTTAAAAAACCGTTTATGTCGGGTAAACAATACGAGAAGTAAGTGCCTTGCGTCTTGCCAGTCTGTACCAATGTTGTCTTAATAAGTCAAAGAAGTTTGATTGGCGAATACCTTGAAATCACCTATCACGGAAGGAAGCTAGGACCGAAATAGTTAACACAGCAACCATACAATTCCATTAAAAACGTCAGGTATTTGCTAAAATAATTTACTAAAACCAAAATTGAGTAAAATAATCCACAGTATGTTGGAACCAAACAAGGTAGGAATTGAATTCAATTGAACAATTTTACATTTTTGGATTCAGAGAATTAGCTCAGAAAAAAATATAAAGAACAGGCTAATATACTCGTAAAGTAATTAATGGTGAATGTGACGTGAATATTATAACACCATAGAGTTTAAACAGGTTACTGTTTTTAAATAAAAGTTCTTATAATTTCTTTTGATTTGTGTAGAGTGCGTTTATAAATTTTCAAATGGAATGCTCAATTCACTTCAATTGCTCAATTATATAAATAATTACTCAATTTATGTAATAGCAAAACATTTTGAAAAATTGATATTCAGATAATTCAGTACAATCGATCATGGTTTTTATTTAATAAAATCATAGGACTATATACTATAGAATGAATGTAAAGTTTTTTCCCATATAAAATTTACCAACCAAACTACTTTTTGTTTTTGTAAGAAATGAGACTTAATTTTGCGCTCTTAAAAAATCTTGAAATTATAAAATCTTGAAATGATTAAATATGTTAATAAAATGGTTAGTGCATAGTGTAGTAGTGCATCATTTAGTAATAAAAATTGAAAACTTCTTATTAAAATAAAATGTCTTGTGAAAAACTGAAAAAATTATAGAACGATCAGTAGTAAGTTTAGCAAGTGTATTTATGAAATAAAATGTAAATTATGTTAAGTGATTTGTGAAAAAATTATCCTTGATTTAAGTTATAAATCAGAAAAATCTAAAAAACGAATTTTGGTTGTTTTTTTGTTGTTGGGAGTTTTCTTTTTGTAAACATATGTAAGTTATATTACCAGTGTCGCATTTTTCTGATTACTACGTGCTTACTTCGTGCATATTACTACGTGCTTTTCTTTTCATAATTACTTATTATTTTGGAATACTATAAGTACAATTTTTTGCAGAAAATAACAACAATTAATTCGCCGAATTCTACAATACTTGATTTATATCCTTTCTCTTTTACCCTCAGAATTTGACTTACTTGACAGCTGCTTATATTCATTCTATATAATCTAATTCTATGCATAAAATATGTAATAATTTTGCTTAACCGTAATCAAGGGTGTAAAACCGTTGGCATGCCAGAGATCAACAAACATGTTTTGATGGATTTCTCGTAAGGAATTAGATTCTAGTGTCTAGTATAAAGATGAGGGATTTTCCCCAATCGAAAAGGCGCCCTGCTGCTCGAGCATACTGTTTTCGTTTTAACCAAGATAAGCAAAATAATATTTGACCAACAATCAAAGATTTGCCATGGTCTCGGTGTAGCGACTTAGCTTATCTATCCTCAAATAAACTACATTACTTTAAGGCAAAAAGTAAAAAATGCCTCAGTGGCACTATCCTGGCCTTCCATGGGAATAGGAAATTGGTCAAAATATTTTCATATTATTTTTGCCTCAATTATAATTTCTGAACTACTGATGAAATTATTTTTTTTTTAACAAGCTTCCCATTTAACTTTGCTACAGGCCAAAGATGTGAAATCACAGCAAACCTTGACACAAATATACACGTTCTAAAAAAATCAAAGAGAATGGTATGGATTCCATATGATATTGCACGTTAGCTTAAAAAACGTAAAAAACGCACGTAAAAAAAATACAGATTAAGACAATCGGATGATTCCATATTGTTTTATTTGCCGACTTTTAATCACAAATGATTATAACAGAGTTTTAGATATTAAAAATATTTATTTAATATAAATAAAAATAAAAATATTTAACACCAATTACGTTAAAAAAACTTTTCGTGTGATTAATTTATAATTTTTTTATATATTACTTACGAGACTTAGGGACTCCGAAACCGGTCTCTCGTAACCGGTATCACACGAAAAGTTTTTTCACGTTATTGGTGTTAAATGTTTTTATTTTTATTTATATTAAATAAATATTTTTAATAGCTATTGATAGAAAGCATTTTAAAATTGCGCTAAATAAAAAGATGTGGAAGTGTGTTGTATAACCCATTTAAATTGCATAACCCATGGATTTGTTGATGAACATTTTCCTTTGTTTCGTTACTCTTTATAAAATACATACTCTTTGGTTATACATTGAAAAATACAAACACAAAACCAAAACAACATTCAACATACTACACAAAATCCGTTAATACATCTGCCCTGTCATGACCAAGCTCATGATATTTTATAAACAATTTATTTTTTCAGTCGATCAAATTGTTCAATTTTGACACAGATTTGAAAACAATTTTAATAATTTAGCTGTATAATTTTACAGTAATCTAACTGATGGTTAATTACGAAATTTTGACAAACATGTCTGATAATCGCTGTCCAAGTCCTCAGCTTATATAAAATAACAGTTTTCGGATCGCAATCCGATCAATTTGCACATAAACAAAAAATCCAGCAGATTACCCTAGAGTAAATAAAAATATTTAAGTACCACATTAAAATAACGATAGGGAATTCCAATTAATTTTTTGGTATTTATACGAAGTGGTTTTTACTGCGCTTTATATCAATTGCCACCGGAAATATCCGCACCTTTAAAAATATCTCGTTATGAAAAAATGTACCACGACTTCTTTCAAAATTACGACTTAGGCGGGCGTTCATACACTTTCAGGTAAGAAAATAATTAGTAGATAAAAACAGTGCGAAATACCAAATCGCCCAATTACAGTATTTCTAATCTTTTATCTTACCTAAGACAATGGGAGATAGTTGTATTTATCTGCCGTACTATTAAAACAGATTCAGGGGAATCCTAACACTCTTCAATTTTATTAGACATAAACACCGTTTTGGCGCGTGGACCGTCAAATTTTTTTTTGGCAGATTGAGGGGCGCATTTGGAAGCTTTCATCCCATAGAACTGATGTCCTAAGTGCCACGGTAACTGAGATATGACATTTTTAAGTTTTTTTTTAAATTTCCTAAAATTCCTCAAAATACAACTACATACTTTTCATCCCTAAAGAATTACTACTATGTAAACAGAAAGAATGCTGGTTCTACTAAAATTGATTTCATTCTTAAGATACACTAGGATGGTACTAGAGCAAAAACAACTATGTAGCTTAATGCAATTAAAGCCTACTATCATTTTCCATTATTTTTTGTGCACTATCACGAGATTTAATTTTAAATTTAAATAAAAAATGAGTATATCTTTTTCTATAAGTGATAATTTTTATTTTTTATTTTGTACTAGTTTCGACAGTTCTCTCTTCGTCAGCTATTTACTTTATCCCGTGGGCCCAACATGCTATTGGTAAAGGATACTGAGTTTGTATTTCTCCTGTAACTTGTATTTTTTTAAGAAAGAAAGAAATGTAGAGATGTTAAATTTGCGCGTTCATCACACAACCCCTAAGTTTTACAGAAAGTACATTACATTTTTCCAAAACTAAATAAATATGTTGTACCACATATTTTTCATTAAAGATAATTGGGAATAAAAATGACTAACAAGCCAACAGACTAAGCATAAGCAAGATAAAAGCGATAAATAAAAGTGATAGCATAAATCTGACGTCTGAAATAATTCAATATGAACTACCAGAGAATAAGCAATTATTAACTTCATTAGTTTGACGTAAACAAATAACAGCGTGCAACTGTTTGTACCATTTCGGTCAGTGCAACAATCACCAAAATTTTATAGGCTTCTCGTCACAAATAAACAACTAACCTCTAAAACTTTCGTGGTCATACCGCTCTCCTAAGTGGTCCAAACGGAGCACAACTTAAACTCTTAAAATACTCCTCACTAAAGTATATCTCAATTATTATCTACTTTAGATTTGCTGTATGGAACACACATGGCAAACAACTAATAAGTATTTGTGAGTAGATAATAAATTGAACGAGTTTGAATATCTATTATGAAAAGCAATCTACTTTTGTAAAAAGCATGAAAGCTGCGTGAAGTAAGAAGTAGTGATGAGTACTTTACTACAAAAATTGGAACGCACCAATTAAAGTGATTAAAGTGACTCTGTGATTTATAATACCGGCAAGTTATGAAATTATTAAATATGATTTTAAAAGCACGATTAGCACTACTCGCGAGTAGAAGTACAAATTAAATTAGTTATAGGAAAACATCGTAAAGCTGAAATATTTTTCAGTTTACAATAAAAAACAAATAAAAATTCAATCGCTGATTTAAGACTAAATGCGATGATTTTTAAAGGAAGTCCAAAATAATACACTTATGAAGGCTCATTGTAAGGTATTGGAATAAGTTAAATTTTTGACAGAAAATACTAGTTATTTTATTTCCCTGCTTCCTATGGAAATTTCAATTGAAAGAACAAAAATAATCTAAATTAAACCATTTTTTTTTTTTTATGTTGTTTTATTAATGGTTTTGTTGTGATTGTTCCAACCATTACAATAAAACAACAACGTAAAAATATAAAAGTAATTCGTACACAACGAAAAGCTACTTGGTAAAAATGAAGTATAGATGGAGAATATGAAAGAATCGAATTTCGTACGCTATGCAGTAATTCGCTAGTAGTACAACTACATGGTATTGTTCTATATATAGACAATATTCCTATGTAAAAATATCAACGTCAGTCGCCGCGGCCTGATGAGATGACTGATTTTTTCAAATCAATAATCTCATTAAGTTCGAAACTGATTGTTGCGATTCTTGCAGATCTTCCATCTATAATTCAAATTAAATTCACAATTTTAAGTTCTGAAATCGATCTCATTATGTCAAACCAATAATCCAGCCCCTCAGGGATCTAATGATGTCTCATATTTAGGGGAGGGAGGGATCCAAGTATTTGTGATAGAGGGAAAAGGGGGGACGGTTGGGAAAGACGTCCCAAAATAATATGAAGTTTTTCGACTTTCGGCTTTTAAACTAATTTTAAAATTCCATTTTTTAATATACGAAAAATTATCTTATTTAAATTTAAATACATCAAAATAGTACACAGATATTCGTATATAAATATATATACGTTTGAATATATATATATATATGTTTGAATATATATAAAAATGTATAAAATGAATGTGATATTCAATATAAAGCAAGTTCAATGGTAAAGCAAGTTCAATATAAAGCAAGTTCAACGACCAATGGAAGTAGAACATGGAGTCGATCCTCGCGGCACAGTGGCACTGATTTCGGGATTTACAATTCTGGTGTTACTTTTGCGTTCCGATACAACTTCCAATAAGAAGCGGGGAAATAAAAAATAGCGTAACATAAATTTTATGCTACGAGAATCTGCTCCATTATATTAATATGAGTATACTAAACAAATACCTGCATCGAGTAATATGCATAAAATTTGAATAAAAAAGAAACCATAACCAACGCACTTAAGACAATAAATTAGATACTTAATAAACACATTTTATTAAACACTTGTTTTATATTTCGCAGAATTAGATTTTTGACTATTTTAATTAAAAAATTCGTTCAAAAACTTTAAAAAATCACTCGATCGATTTCGACTTGTTAGGTCATCATCTGCAGGAGTATCTACTAGTAGATACTCCTGATGATGACCTAACAAGTCGAAATCGATCGAGTGATTTTTTAAACTTTTTGAACGAATTTTTTAATTAAAATAGTCAAAAATCTAATTCTGCGAAATATAAAACAAGTGTTTAATAAAAAGTGTTTATTAAGTATTACTGTGTTTCGCCAAGTGCCTACGGCAAATAGCGTAAAAAGTAATAAATTAGATGTTTGAATAATTTGTGTTCTGACTGTTTCCTTCACTTGTAAAATTGTAAGATCTAATTGGTTAGTTATGCTGAGAACTTTGTTATTTATATGGTGGAAAATTCGTATATACATCAATACTAAGCAGAACCTTCCAGAAAGTTTACCAATGGATTTGCTAAATTATTGCTGAGGTGAGGTTAAAGTCAACTTGATATATTTATGAAACACCGACAATATTTAGTCCTGTAACTAAAAATAAAATTTCTATTATTCATCGAACTCGAAATTTCTAATAATTCAATACCAAAACATTATAACTTACAATAATGGTTTGCTAGCTGCCACAACCAATCCTACAAGAAATCAATTTCAGAGAAGCGCGACTCTTTAAATCAAATGTTTTAAACATGCAAATAATTTGTTTAACGGCGCACCTATTACCTGTTTTTGAGTGTTCTTTACTAAAATAATAAGGGTAAGTTGTGCAGGTTCGATAAGCATCTTTAGTAACATTTTTTTCTAGATTTTTGGTATTCAATAGGTATTTTGGAAAACTCATGCTTCGTTTTTTCCTTTTCTCGAAATTTTCTTTTAATATTTTCTTATTAGCTCTCAACCGCAAGCCCGATCGGAATATACAACAATAATACTCAAATTTTTTTCGCAATAGCCTTGTGGAATGGTGCGTTGGCGTGGAATGGTGCGTTGAGATTTCTTTCCACAAACCTGGCCTTTTTAGTCACACCCAGATAATACCCAAATAATATTCTTTAGACTCAAATTTTTCTCGCAATATAAAGTTTAATCCATAAAATCTCGTGTCTATTTTTGTTTGTTATTAAATATTTTAATTTTATGTGATAGAAAAAAATTAAATAAAAACAGATTATCCATAACTTCCAAAATAATTTATGAAACCCAACTTAAAAAATTCCCGATAAAGGCGGCCAGAAATTGCTTGGTATGCAAATTCCTATTAAGTAGGTTCGAATGATAAAGAAAAATGTATGGACACATTGAAATTTAATTTATAGGTTAGGTTTCACAACAAATTTAAGTTAGTAAAGAACGCCCATGACAAGAGAAAACGAATAGAGCGATGCATAAAGAAATATAAATGTCCCTAACTTGAATTCTGTATACGGTTGTGTGACATATTATAAAGAACTCCAACTACGTTTTATAACCCATTCATCTGAAAAGATAAGAACTAAATATTTGTCTAATCTCAATAAGGTCATCTTTGTTAACGGAAAAACTAACACAACAAACAAGCTAAGAATTAATAAACGACACAAAATTATTATCTGAAATTAAAAATTCAACATTCCCAGATAGCGTAACAAAAGCATTTCAATTATATAAAGTCCGGTACGCACTGTAGATAAAATGTAAGTAATGTAGGTACGTTGTTTGGACATCGAGTCAGTCAAAAATATTAGATAGTCCTGTCACAGTTCCAAAACCGAAAACCATTAATTATTTATTAAAAAATATATAGGTATATATTTTTGTATAAATCCAGTTGTATATTCTAAACATAAGTAAATTAAAATTAAAATAAATTTACTGAAATGTTTTTTATAAAAAAATATTTTAAGTTTATGTTTTAACCTACCGGCTTTCTGAATTTTTATATAGATTTCTACACTTTATCATGATAGAAACATTGTGAACATAATAAATTTGCAATACTCATGGTGTTTTTTTTTGTATCCATCATAATAACATAATATATTTTACATCATCTCGGGTTTTTTAAGTTTATATATCGAAAACGTAACATATTTTATAATAAATGTGTAGAATAATCTCTCGGTATCGTCCCCCAAACCATAATGAACAAGTAATCAAATTTTATTTTCGCTTCAATTCAACCGTAGTTTTTTTAATTGTGGACCCCCGCCGCTTGACAGCAAGGCCGCGTTATTATCAATAAAAGCTCAACGCTTCGCCAATATGATTATAAAAGCTGTTTTGTGTGTGCGTGGTGAACACCAACCATGAAGATACACGCAGGTGCAATATACAACAATTTGATTAAATATTCGGGTCTGCTTCGTCACATAACACATTTTATAGAAAACATTAGATTTTTTATCACACGGAATACCTATTATTTGTTATAGAGCTCCAGAGCTGATGAAAAAAATAAGTAACACGGCTAAAGATGCACACCTGGAATTATATCTTAAAATGTTATGGATTTCATGACAAGGACGGTGAAATTGGATTGCTTGTTTTGAAGTTTGACCTACCTTATAAATTTTGTTAAGTGTTCCGATTGTTCTCATTTAAAATTAGTTCTAATCTATTCTTTCCAATGCAATCCTATCAAGTACATATTTTCAATTCATAATGTAACAAATTTTTCAACTACATATTCAAAAATATATTGGTCGCTTCGGCGTTGCAAATCTTAAATGATCCCTCAGAATAGCTTAAAGATTAACCCAATCTAACCATTTAACTCACTATACAAATTTGAATAATTAAAAATAGTATCACTAAATTGGAAACTCAATTGGCCAGTCAATGATTTATCAAATTGTGTGCCTGTAGATACACTAACTCCCATTCATTTACATTTACGTAAATATTTAATATCATACTGTTATTCCCAACAATTAATTAACCATGGTAACCAGCTGTATACCGAAAGTCAATTAAATTAATTAAAAAAGCTAACTTATTATTTATATCTCATTCAAATCTATCCGTGTTCTATAACGATATTGACAATTCCAAAGCAATTCAATTTCATCACCCTCTCTCATTGTGTAATCGCCATGTTATTTTAAGTTAAATTACAAGTGTACACCTGACAGCTAAATGTTCGTTACTACCAGCTCTTGCTTTATTATGCATATAATGTAAATAGTCTAACCTGAATCGTCCTCCTCTATCACCGCCGCCACCACCGCGATCGTCGCGATGCTCGTAGTCTGGCCTTCGACGTGGTTCATTGGAACGTGATCGTCGCTGATCCCGATTAGGCATTTCGCCCCTAAAATCTCGATTAAACGGACGAGGACCAAATTTGGGTCGATCATCTCCCCGCCGCATATCTGGTGATCGATCCCATTTCGAATCATCATGTTTTACACGATCCGATGACATAGATCGAGCTTGTTTTGATTCGGGTGGCGGTGGGGGTGGATCACCACCATCGTCTGAGTTATCCCAATTTTCGTCAACGTGTACAATCGGAGCAGTCATGTATTTCTTATCGTCCCGGATAGGTGGTTTCTTATTGTAACGATGTCGATCACCTCCGCCACCCTCATCACTGCTGCCGGATGCCGGGGCTGGTGGTTGTACTTCTTTTTTTGTTGATGACGGTTTTTCTTCTCGCTGTTTCTTGTGTTTCTTTGACTTTTTCGTCTTTTTGTGTTTTTTATTTTTACTCCGTTTCCTATGTCCGCCATCATCGTCCGAATCAGAGCTACTGTCGGAATCCGAATCGGTATCCGAATCTGACGAAGTTTCATGTCGCCGCTTATGTTTCTTTTTCAATTTCGATGACTTTTTTTCATTAGCTTCGGATTTGTCTGATTCCGAATCACTATCTTGTTCAGATTCACTTAAATTCTCGTCTTTTTTAGATTTGCGTTTTGACATTTTTTTGCTGTTATACAGTACACTTTTCACACTCCTCGCTCTCTCGCACGGTCACAGATAAACCAAAAAGCTACCAAGCCTTCTTCTTCTTTTTTTCTTGTACGGTGGTGCGTATTAAATTTTGAGGTTAGAGAATTCAAATCTCATAATTCAATATCTAGCCATGATACACGTAAAACATGATTAAAATTTTGTACTTTAAATATTCATAAACTATTAAATAATGTTACAAACCATAAATCAGATTTTAATTCGTTCAATTAACCACTAAATAAATTAATTTAATTTTTCTACTAAACAAAACACTGCAGTTTTATAGGTCTGTTTTTATAAAAATGAAGTTGACTCAAATATTTTATGTGAGTTCTCATCATGTACTGTAGGCAAAATTTAACGAATCAATTGAAGTTAGCGCTATCGATTGCAAAATATAAAAACAATTTTTACAACATTTAATAAGGTAAATATTAATTATTAATATTTTTTTATATTAATTATATTAAAAATTTAAGATCATATTCTTTATTTCTCATAATTCATCAACTTACGTTAATGCAAAACAATTAATATTTTGAGAAATACGCAATACATAAATGTACAAAAAATCAATATTTGGCGCTGAACAAAACATTCGTTTAATTATAACCCATTATGCAGCAACGGCTATCGTTATACATGACTTGTAAGATTCTTGCGTGATAGTATACATATGACTATGTAGAGAAAGGTATAGTCACAAAAATTGAATTATTTTATTTTAATGTTTTTCTATTGAATATTGAAGATTGAATTATTAGGTAATAACCAAAAAAGATTGGTTTACCCTTAGAGGTGTACAAATCTATAAAATATAAAATTGTATGTTAAATTCCCTATCAAATATTGTCATACCAAAATCTTAACTTTTTTTATTTTATTCTCATGTAAAACCATTGTCATGGAAACAACTTCGTTTGAATTCGGATATGCACATACATATTATAAAATTGTATTAATTGCATTCTTCACTAAGGGAGATGTTTATTATATATACCATGGTTATAATTAAACGAATGTTAAAACGAGACAAAAATATAGATCGACTATTTGAGAGAAAGGCGCATCCGATTATAGCTTGCTGAGCAAATTGTTGTAGTGTTGCCATAATTTTTCATAAAAAATATAAAGTTTAGTATTTCTTAGCAAGCAAAACGAAAAAACCATCCTCACTTTTTAATTTTATTTCTAAAATATTTTTATGGATAAAACATTGCGCTCACGTATATTAACGTATTTTATTGCAGAGCACTTCTTATGTATTTTCGAGAATTGAACATAGAAATAAAATAGCCTGATTCTGCCAGTCCTGAAAATATTACTTAATTTATTTTAGTAATTTTAAGGGTATTTTTTATTGTCAAACATTAAAAATAAAGATTTTTCATTTTTTTAAAATAATTTATAGGTTAAATTTTATTGGTGCTAAAATTTTCCCCTTACATATTTTTTTTATCTATTTTCGAAATTTTAAAAAAATATCAAAATTACATGATCATGTTCGTCTCAAAAATAATATTAATTTATAGGTTACATTTATGGGGCATTTATATGTAGAAAATTGTTTTCTTCTACAAATTTTTTCAGGTAAATAAGTAGCTTCCGCTATATAAAAATATTCAATATGCGAGAAAGAAATATAAATACATATATATAATATAGTAATGCCATAATGTTTTTATAGCATTATTATTAATTTATTTTTAATTAATTCAAATGCGAAATTTACATTTTTATCTATGGCGTCTGTTTTTATTATGAATCCTTAACATTTATAAATATAAAATAATTTAAAAAAGTATTGCCATGAAAATACTCGGATCGAATATATTTTATGGCAACATTTTCATTTTTATAGTGGTTTATTCGGTATAGTGGCTCTAAAAGTCTTCTGCAAAATTTTGTTGGGGTATATTTCTTGTCTTGTCTCTCATGTGCAAAAAGTCAATGTTATATCCCTTTCATTTTGCAGAAGTAAAATGTTGGTATCGCATGTAAATGGGGTATAAAACAATACAATACAATTTTGTGTTTAAATATAAAATATGGTTTTAAACTTGAAAAAGTAGTTAGTATGGAACGGGCCTATCGATGTTTAACGTACGCTACATTCGTAGCTTATTAGGCGGGTTCCATTGGCGTTACCATACTTACTTAGACCATTGTGTTATATGTATACGGCCAAGTAGAAGACAAATAAAAAATACGGTATGTACATACATCAGCGCATCCCCAATAGAATTCCTTTAACTTTTTCCTTACTGAAAAAATATGAAAAAAAAAACTTGAGAAATTTTTTTTCTTAAGTTTTTTTTTATCTTACATTTTTGTAAAGTTAATTTTTTTATTTATTTTTGGCCAACGTACACATTTGGGCACACGGCGTAATTCGTTTTCGTCCGAAAAAAAACTATAACTATAAAGGATGAAACACACCAAGCAGCAGCAGCGAGCAGCAAATTTAAATATTGGCTTATTCGCTTAGGTAATGATATAAAATCATAGTTTGGGTTTAAATATACGTAATTCCAATAAAAGAAATCAAACATTATGTAATTTTAATAGAAAAATTTAAATTTAAAGATATTATATTGAATGAAGTTTCATCTAAGGATTTATTAAAATTACAAAATAGTTGATTTCTTTTATTGAAAATACGTATATTTACACTCAAACAATGAGTTTGTATCATTAAATCCTTATTCGCTTAATCCAATATTTAAATTTGCAACTCATTGCTGCTGCTTGATTGGTGTGTTTCATCCTTAAATATAAAATGTCGGTGTGCAAAAACCCATGGGGTGACCCATCGTCCATGTCAGTATAGGGTGGCGTGGAGCTTGCAATGTGCAGATGGTCTTAAATGGTCCTTGAGTTGGCTGAGTAGGCGTAAGGTAAGGACGTTAAAAGCATAACCGCGAAAGAGTAGGATGATCCTCGAGCCCCAAAACAGATTGCATCGTAAATTAATTAAAAAACAAATTAATATGTAATTAATATGTTATATAATTTATATGTTATCAAATAATAATGCTTTTTTCAAAAAGAATTCCGATTTAACTAGGATCCGTTAAAATCCGGAAGATATTACAGCGTTTCATTTTTTTAACGTACACATTTGTGTACGGTGGACTTGGATATAAGTAAAAAAAAAATGTCTGGCCGGAAAGGGAAATATATATCGTCGACTACATTCGATGAAAACCTATCGTAGCGTTTTTATCTCGATAAAAATACCAAATTAAAGAAATGTCAAACTGACGGACTTCTAGATTAACTTCACGAGAAAGGCAAAAACACATAGTTATATTTATATAAATTACATATGTATAATTATGTGCTTCTAAGATATGGTTGATTAAATTTTTATTATTTGTAGTAGGTATTAACGTATCATATTTTTCATCATAAATGGACATTTATTCCATAATCAGCTGTGACGTAGACTCGCAGTTATTCTGTGTAATAGTTGATAATGGGAATTAGTTGGTCTCTTGTGTCAGGCGCTAATTCCATTCAAAACGACAAAGGAAGTAGCATGGAAATCGAAATTCATAAATTAACACAAACTCCGACTGCAGCTTGGAAGGAATTATCTAATACCCAACGGGTAATTAAACTACAAATGCAATCAATAACTCCCAAGATTCCAAAAGATAAAATTCGAGTTGTTTGCATGAGTGATACACATTCGGCGACTCGGAGGATTAAATTTGATATACCAGATGGTGATATATTTATACATGCAGGTGATTTTACTGGGATGGGTCAATTGGAAGAGGTAATTAGTTTCAACAAGTGGATTGGTACTTTACCGCATAAGTATAAAATTGTTATTGCTGGTAATCATGAGTTGTCGTTTGATGAATCTATTCCATATGAAAATAAATTGTCCGCACATCGGACACAAGAAGATACAGGTGAGTTTTAATTACAAATTAGATATGATCAAATTAATTGTATAGTTTGTTTATCCCTGTTTCAGAAGCTACGTCATCTAATAAGAAACTAAGCATGAAAGATTATCTTACGAATTGTACATATTTGGAAGATTCATCCGTTGAAATTTATGGACTAAAGATTTACGGTACCCCTTGGCAACCACAATACGGTAGCTGGGCGTTTAATATACCGCGAGGTCGAAAAATTCTCGACAAATGGGACCTAATACCAACTACTATTGATATTTTAATAACTCATGGACCGCCGATAGGCCACGGCGATTTATGTAAAAGCGGAGTTCGAGCTGGCTGTGTTGAACTACTCGCTTCGATACAAAAGCGCATCAAACCAAAATTTCATGTATTTGGGCATATTCACGAGGGATACGGCATTACTTCGGACGGTAATATAACTTATATAAACGCATCAACGTGCAATATACGATATGAACCAGTAAATCCGCCTATTGTATTCGATATGTCGCTACCCGCAGGAAACACAAAAGATTAAGCATTTAATTTAAATTAGGTACATATATATAATAAATTACTAGATGATATTTAATTGCCTACATCGTCAAATTGTTTTATGCATTAAGTAAACGAGACACCTGCCTATACTTTATCTTTAGGGTGTTTTCATTCCTTAGGGACTGCGATACCTACTTTTTCGTAATCAGGACACAACAAATCACTTCCTGGCGTAATTCGATTGGACTCAAGGGCAATCAGTAAAAATGTACACTTAAATAGCAAAAAAATGAGATTTTGCAGAGATGTTCCCAATACAGTAGTACGAGTATGTACATCGGTACATATTTTATGAATTATTAAAAATAGTGGTGAAGTTTATTAATGGATTTATGATCTAGTCTAATTCTGTTTATTGGCACTTCTCGAAGTATAATTGCTAACGGATTAATAACAGAGGTTAACATTTTGGACCAATTTATTTAAAATATACATACTTCTGTATTTCATATATTCTCTAAAACGAATATTCGTTCTATATACGGTTGTCAATCGGCACAACTTGTTATAATTTGTTTCCATGCTAACCAAAAATAAAATTAGGTATAATATTTTTTAAAATAAGCTTTGATGGAGAAAACATGTTAGAATCATTCTGCGTTCCATATTCTGATGACAGACTTTTTGATATGAAAACAATCTAGGGTCGGACTGTTATAAGCATATCCATGGCTTAACAGTTCTACCACTCCCAGTCATCTTAAACGGAGACTGGTTCTGCAACACAACCAGCGCGGAGTCATTTCGATAATACTGATAACTCATACATCTGATTGTTGGAGGTTGCGCCACAGACGCCCAGTTTAGCCTCATAAGCAAAATAATTAAGAGGAAAAAAAACCTGTTAACATCTTCAGTCTATATACAGTGGCGAGTAAAAATCGATGAATAATTTTGATGATCTTAATTTTCGCATTTAATGAGTTTATACAACCAGTTAAAGAAATAGGGCAATGCAAGTTTTATTGTTTATAGTTTATTTTAGGAACTAAATAAAACATATTACAGTAATGCTTAAATAAAAACTTAAATAACTAATAAGAAATCCAATTGAGTACATTATTTAAATTCTACACGAATCCACTTTATATTTTTTTGTTATTGTTCTAGTATTTCGTCCTTTGTTCGTAATGACACTTGTTACCATTTTTGGTATGGTTTCTACCAATTTCTCTAGAGTGGTCGATGGAATTTTACTCCATTCCACGTTTACTCGATCCCACAGCTCACTGACTGTTTTTGGGGGTTGATCATAATCTCGCAATTGTCGTTTGAGAGTTGCTCATAAATTCTCTATCGGATTTAAATCCGGGCTTTGCGCAGTGTGTTTGGGGTCACCGTCTTGTTGAAATACAATTTCATCAACGGGGTAGTGCCTACGGGGTAGTGTATTGGTCAATACAATTTGGCAAATTGTGTTTCAAAATAGTTAAATAATCTTTCTTCTTCATTATACCATTTATTTTAGTTAATGGCCATGTGTTCGTCCAATTGAAACAGCCCCAAACCATCAAATTTCCTCCACCATGTTTCATTGTTTGCTTAACTTAACGATTAATTAACGATTAATTTTGGTTTCGTCTGACCATATAACCATTTTCCAACCTTAAACGGACCATGATCTATGTTCATTCGCAAACAAGAGACGAACTTTTATATTTTTATCCGACAAAGCGTTTTTATTTTGCTTTACACTGCTCACAAACCCAATTCTTCATTCACGTACAGATTTATTTATCGCTTAAGCGGCCTCTAAAGGTGTTTTAACTCTACTGGTTGACGTTTTCTCGTTCAAATGACGTTCCATTAAGCGAGCATCTCGGTCGATCAGATTTGCGCGTTCCTTTGACGCCTTTTGTATGACCAAAACCGATTCGTTGTTGTACAGTTGAATGCGAAACCTTACATAGGCTTGCTATATTTCGAGAAGAATACTCTTTTTCTATTAATACTTTAACAGAATTTTCCAATTCTGAAGATATTTTCTTCATACTTAAAATTTATAAAAAAAAAACAAATGAATGCACTGCACTACACACTCGACAATGCACAAATAACTAATAAAATAAATCGAAATAGCCGGTTTACACATGAGATGACACGTAAACATAAAGTACCGTTAATGTAAAAACATGAAAACGAGCAAAATTTGAAGAATGTTCATTTGGTGAGTTATTTACGTATTATTTTTGAGTACCTACATCTAATAAATTTATTTTTATAATTATTTTTAAATATAGCAGACATATACCTAATTAAAAAAATTTATAAAACTTTTTGTTGCAATGCGTATAATAAAATAATGCGTTTGCGTGGAAACAGTAAACTGAATATATTCGTCCAATTTTGCTCGTCACTGTATGTATACAGGACCTGATGACATCATTTCTGATGGCATATCCATACCCTGGTTTGAAGTTATCTACTGTTAAGCATTCATGTAATATTTATAACTAAGGTTTCAAAACGATCTCATTTCAATCAGAACGACCAATAACTTTTTTGAATAGCGGGGCTCTTTTAAACGCCCATAAGCAATCACGCAGGCGCAGTCACCCCGATGACTGGACGGAGTAGCTCGATGGTTTATAAACCACAAGGCAGGATCAATCACGATTGATGAATGGGTTATCAGGAAGATGATTTGTGAATGTGTACACTGCAAGGCATACCACCATGCTCCTAAATTTTTGAATCTTTTTACAAAAAGTTCTCATTTATCAACTTAAAAATTTGTTTATTTGGGTACGTGTTATCTGCAATTGGATTGCGATTTATACAAAATACTAGTGTACGAACATTTTTAGGTTGCCTAAATAGATTAACTACGCAAAACCATTGCGTTACTGATAAACCTACAATACTTGGGGACAAAAGGACTATTTTTTTAAATTCAGTAATCTATTTCTCGCAACGAGAATTTTACGAAAGGTTTACGACATTTCTAAAAATAAAACTATAATTATAATTTATTCAATTTTATTTTTAAAATATCTTTGTTTTTTACCAAACAGAATTGTGGAAAACTCTTTTCATCATATTCTACTGCTTTATACAAATCTGTATGCGTCTGACTTAATATTATATATGCAAGTGATTTGTTCGTTATTTACATATTTTATTCTGTAATTAAAATTGCTACGCTCAGGTTTGTATACTAAATTTATGTGTTGGCCTGCCGCATGTCTTGTTTTTATAGTTGTTTCTTGTAACTTTCTTATTTATTCATAAAATAATTTAGTTTTGTTATATTTACAAAAAATTTGTACCCAAATTTAAAAATTTTGTCTTTTTATTTAATAAATTCATCTAAATTGATTTGTTGTGACTTGGAATGTTTATCCAAAAATATATGTTTTTCATTTTAGAACTCAAATTATAATAATAACGAAAAAAAAAAATTCAATAAATTATATTCCAAACAAAATTTTCTACAAAACAATAAATTAATAAATAGAAATAAATAAATGAAAACAACTCATTGGAATAAAGCGTTTTGTGATCAACTCGACGAACAAATTCCAGTCTTAATTTACTCGCCATTAAATTTTTTAAATTCTTCCGGAAACGATAGCGACGAATTTGAATTATCCTCAATTTTAATTTTCGGTTGGTCCCGTTCGATAATCTTTTGTAGTGTTGCCATCACCAAGTCTAATTTATTCTCAATAGATTTTGTGCGATCATTTAAATTTTGTATGTATTCGTTATTTCTTAAAACAACTTCTTTGATTTCATGGATTTCTTTAAGGATGGCGGTGTCGCTTAGATTCGGCTGGAACATGATGTCGTCAAAATTGTCATCGCTACTATAGATTAGATTTATGTTATTATTTGTATTTTTATTATTAATGTTTTGTAATATATTGTTTGTTGTGGATTCTACTAACGGATCTATTATTGCCAACGGTGGTGGATGATTATTTGGTGTTGTGGTCGGGAAGAATAATGGTGGAGGATTTGTTGGTCCATTGCTGCTCGAATTATTTGGTGGAAATACTGGATCGTGATGTAAGCGACGTTTTAACGCTTTCCGTTTGAGTTCATCACGGCTGGGCGCACTGTCTTCGTATTTACCTAGAAAAATATTTATTATAAGATTTTTCTCAGGCCATCTGAAGTTATATATACTTACAACTTTTAAGAAATTGATGATTATCTTCATTATTCATTTTATTACCATTACTAATATTATTATGATTGTTATGATTATGATGACCGTTATTATTACTACTAGTATTAATATTATTATTATTATTAACATGATTGTTATGATTATTACTATTATTATTGTTATTATGATTGGTATTACTAGTATTATTATGTGCTTGCCGATTTAAATTTTCCGGCCGGCCCGGCACGCTACTGTGATTCGCACTCATCAAATTTGGCAAGTTCTGGCTGTGATGATGTTGATATGCAGCCATTTCATCATTAAAATCCTCTGTTTCAAAATTTTCCTCGTTCTCATCAATTATCTCGTTCTTAATCCAATCCGTGTTCACTACCGAGAAATCTTGATGAAATGAACTATTATTGGCTGGTGATCCGTTATTGCTTAGAAAATTTGTTTTAATAAATTCATCGTTCTCGTCCGGACTGTTGTGGAAGGAGAGTATTTGTTTCTTTGTAAAAAATTTATCGAGTACATCAAAAAATGGCCACGAATTAACCGCTTTATCGTAGCCTTCGTCGCTTCCATCGAGATACCGTTTCAGCTCTTTGTATTTGTAGACTAAATTTTGCCATTTCGAGCGGGCCTGTTTCTCGGTTATTGGAATTCCGAGATCTTGTACAATTGTCCTGAAAATAATAGAAAATAAAATAAAAATTGTAATCATTGTAAATTTAATTGTTTAATCACAATAAAATCCTTTCGTTTCACCACAACCCTACCTACCACATCGCCGCTTTTCGGCACAGATTATATACGTACACAAATTTTATTTGAGAAAGTGTGATATCTATACATATTTATAGCGAAGTATTTAAATCAAATCAATGCGCAAGTGATACTGTTGCATTTTTTGTGTGCTCTTTCACTTCTCACAAGCATAAACGAAACACTTTATAATATTTGTTAGTCTATTACAATACATACCCTGTATGTATACTAAATACTAGTACAATGAGATGAAGCGTAAGAAATAAACTCATTTTTAAGCAATAATCATTGTACCGCGACCCATTCCTCTAGCTTATTATTATTCTCAAATCTGTGACGTAAATTTATCCATTAAGCTGTGAGATTCGATTAAATTATGTTGTTCTTCCTATTTCTGCTTGATTGAGCTCATAGAAAAAAAATTTGTATATAAATTGGAAGTCTTTAGAAAAAGCGGTATTGGCATTCCTCCAATCAAAATATTTCTAAGAAATTTATAGCGCTTTCATGGAAACCCGAGAATATATAAGTCTAACAGTATTACAAAAGTATACCAACGTAAAAAAAAATATATATATGTAAGAAGTCACAGTTAATCAATATTATACAATCACTTGGGGGTAGTTTCTTTAGAGAACATTTATATTGATTTTATGTACAATTTCTGTTATATAGCAATGCAAACTGAATGTTTGGATACAATTTTATTGATTTAGTAACTTGTCAATTAAAATATGATTGCAATGAAAGCTTTAATGTCTTATGAGTGCTTCGGCTTCTTCTAATACGCTTGCCTTTACTAAACGACATATTTGGTTTGGTCTTCCTATTACCTCAACCACTATGATGAGCCTATACCGGACCAAAAAGGTATTTTTATAGGTAATTGTCAACTATAGTCGCAATAGGTAGATATAAATTGTCCCAGTTTCAACGATAGACTGTAGAGCTACATTTGCCTACATTTGCACGTCCGAAATGTGTGCAACACACAGAGGCGGTAATTTTATGTTATCACCTACTCCAAACGTGTGTTGGTGCTAGCCGTCATTGACAGAAGTCAGGAAGATGGGAGCATCACGTCGAAGAAGTGGAGGGTGGTGTGCAATGCGCTAAACTCCATTTTTCTGAGGATACTGAGAGATAATCCGGGATCTCTCTCCCCTCCGTCCTGCAGAGATGCGGGATGGTGCCAAGGCAGCGTGAATTTGACTGCGTACTTGGACCAGAGATCGGTCGACCTTTATAAAAGGGCAGTGGCCGAAGTAGGTGAGGTGTGGCAGGGTGCGAGGCTTGAGACAGTCTGCAAGGAAGAAATCCCGAGCAGGCCGAGGGCACCCTTATGGTTACCAACCGAGCCGGATAAGCCAGAGGAGATCCTCGAGATCATTCGGGCCAGCAATCATGATCTTCCAACGGAAGACTGAAGGATTGTAAAGCAAGAGGAGGCTAAGGGGGCTTTAAATTGGCAATCATGCTGATCAATAAAGAATGCCGGGCTTCCCTTGCAAAATCTGCCTCGGCAGCTCTTGTTCTCAGACTGACTAAATCAGATGAGGACTTGGTATTAATCCAGGAACCTTGGATGTATCCTGTTATTGACAGGATCTGTAGCCTCAGAACGAAAGGGTTTAAATTATTATACTCAAGTAACTCTGAGAAGATCAGATAGTGTATTTTAGCGAAAAATAATTTGAATACTTTTCTTCTTCCTCAATTTAGTTGCGGGGATGTTACAGCAGTGAGTGTTGAGGCAGGCTGTGAAAAATTATGGCTAGCCTGAGCCTATATGAAACGCGAGAAGGATAACCTGGAGGAACTGGTCCGGGAAGCAGATCAAAGAAGGGTAGGTGTTATACTCGGATGTGATGCAAACGCGCATCACACAATCTGGGGAAGTACAGACATTAACGAGAGGGGTGAGTTATTTTTTGATTACTTATATTAAATACCAATCTTTTAGTTTGCATATTGTGCGAGAATCGACATTCATTGTTAAAAATCGACAGGAAATTTTAGATGTGACCTTTGCGTCAGAAACGATCTCTTATATGATCAGAGGGTGGCGTAGGAGCACTCATTCTCTGAATACCGATATCTACCATATAACCTCGACATTAAACTTGTTACCCGGAAAGCCTTCAGAAACCCCAGAAGGACAACCTGGAACAAATATGGGGAGGCGTTAAAGGAATTATTACCGCTGGAGGTCCCTGGACGTTCAGTGACAGTAGAATAATTGGACTGCATGGTTGATATTATCACAAAAGCACGCAATCTTTCATTTAATGCTGTGTGCCCTCTGATAAAACCTAGGGACAGGCGGAAACCGATATGGCGGACCAAGGAGTTGGGAACCTAACCTAGAGGACGTGTAGGACAGCTTTAAAGCTAAGAACACAAGGGAGGTTCGGAATTTGGACTCCTATAAGGAGGACCTAAGAAAGTACAAAAACGAGTTGAGGAAGTCACAAAGAAGGGTCTTAGAGACTCTTCTGTTGTAGGATGGAGGAGGTCTCTGAGAGTTTTCGCCTTAGGAATATTCCACCTACTAACCCAACCAGTCCTAGTTATTTAATTAGACCGGACGGGTCATGGACAGCTTCAAGTGCGGAATCATTGAAGCTCCTCATCGAGACCCATGCACAAATCAATTCGGAAAAAGTTTGAATTAAGTTTATTCTGCGAACTTTATGATTGGTGACCCAGAACGACAATCTGCAACTCAAAATCTAATGGAATCGCTGAACACATTCCAGAGAGGTGGCAATATGAGCCAATTGACAACGAATGGTCAGTTTTATAAATTATGCTTTTATTGTCAAAATTCCACAACCACCATTTATTCAGCGAAGCACAAAATACCGAACAGCGGGGAAACATTCATGTGCTCAAAAAATCAAACGAATGACCAAACTCCGCAGTTCACATACACACACTATGTTTCTCCATATATCCCGTGTGGAGATGCCAAACTTCGTTCGTGGCGCGTCCCCAGGGGGCGGAGAGGAAATGCTCTTTAACCTGCTTGCCGGTGGGTAGGTGGGAAATAAAATACCATCCGCGGACCAGATCTGGCTAGGGGAAGAAACCCCGAACAATAAACTGGCAGATTAGGAGAAGAATAATGCTACGGTGCACGGATAAGGATGCCCAGTGCCGGCGACTTCGGAAAGTGAGCGAGCGAGCTTCCAGCCGTCGATATCCAGAGACCGCAATGCTTTAGTAGTGACAAGCTTAGCTACTACGGCAGATAGAAGTATAAGCCCCCTATCTCCATTAGAACTCAAACATTCTCCAACATTAACGAAAAGACACCGTATGCTTCAAGACGGCAATGAAATGACATCAAAATTAGCCTCGCTTGAGCACCAGAATAATTAACTAAGGACAAAATGCCAGCAATATGAGTTACAAAGTAATAAATACCAACATATTTTGGTAAACTTACAAAACAGAATCGAAACATTAGAGAGGCAAAAGTCATAAAAAAGAAAACCAAACTTAACCTTACTAAAAAATTTACTGATTGGGAATTATTTAGAGAGAAACTGGACAATCTAATTGAGTTAAAAGTTAGTCTTAAAACTAAACAAGAACTTGAATTACAAACTAAATATTTTATTAGCTCCATGCGTGAAGCCCCTGGCGATTCGAGAAATGATAAAAGAAAAGCGTAGGACGCATATAGCACAGAAACATTATTGACAAAAGAGAATTTAATCGGGTAAGTAATAAATTTAATCGATTAATTAAAGAACATAAAAGTGCTTGTACTGAAAATTATTTGAAAAGACTGGGTCCTGCAGCTGACAAAAATTATTCTCTTTGGAAAGCTACTAAAAGATACAAGAGGCCAATAATTCAAGTGCCACCTATAAGGAACATAAATGGAAAATGGGTGCGACGTAACGAAGAAAATGCAGAACTGTTTGCACAACATCCAGCATCAGTATTTCAACCACACGACATACAATCTAGGATTAAACCTAAACCAGTCTATAGATCTCAAGCAAACATCAGAAGTGTCACCCTACTAGAAATTGCACAAGAAATAGACATGAATTTGAATCCCAAAAAGTCACCTGGAATTGATGAAATTTCGCCAAGGATGTTTAAGGAGTTATGAAAGAGAGCAGTCACTATATATATATAATGCTAGCTTTTGACTGTGCTTGAGTGTTTCCAGGTTGCACAAATAATCATGAAAAAGAAACCAGACGAACCAGCCGAGCAAATGGGATTATACAGGCCGATCTCTTTGTTACCTACTATTTCAAAGTTGTTTGAGAAGTTGTTTTTGAAACGAATAAAACCAATGATCATTATACCTGACTTCCAGTTTGGATTCAGGAATAAACATTCGACAATTGATCAAGTTAATCGAATGGCTGCAAAGATAGAACAAACACTTGAAGAGAAGAAATATTGCCCTGCCGTATTTCTAGATGTATCACAGGCTTTCGATAGAGTGTGGCATGAGGGTCTTATCTACAAGATAAGTAAATTAGTGCAAGAAAATTATTGCCAATTGCTCGGGTCGTATTTCTCCAAACGAATATTTAGAGTATCACGAGAAGAAAGTTACTCCAACTTTTACCCAGCCATAGCAGGGGTGTCCCAGGGTGCCGTATTAGGACCCATTCTATATCTACTTTACACTTCTGATATACCGACAACGGAAACAACCTTCATCGGAACTTTTGCTGATAATACCGCAGTATTGGCATCAAGCGAAACGCAGAATCAAGTATTAGAGTACTTGCAGCAAGCACTCGATAAAATCAGCCAACGGGCCAGGGATTGGAAAATAAAGATTAACGAGCTGAAATCAGTACATGTGCCGTTGCGGCACAAAAATAGCAACATCCATACATTGATTTCCATACAAGATTGAACTGGAAATATCACGTTAGACAAAAAGTATAGAGCAAATGAAAATAAAACAACATGAGATGTACTGGCTAATAGGGAGATATTCAAAACAAAACAAAAACCTAAATAGTAAATGGATTGATGAAGTGATCCAGGAATTTGCCATCAAACATAAAAGAAGGTTACTGCAACATACCAACAGTGAAGCAATACAACTTCTTGATATAACACAAGAACTGAGACGCCTTAAAATAATTAAACGGCACGAGCTAGTCATTTAAAAAATAAAGATTCATTATTGGGAGTAGAATATTGATTGCTTGTAAACCCACACTCGCCCCATTTATTAGTTTCAAATAAGTGCGTTATCATCATTAGTAATAAATTATCATGTGATAAGATTGTACTATTTAACAAAAAAAAAAAAATATCAGATTCTTATAAAATTTTCTTGAAGAAAACTAGGAAATTTTGGAATTTAAGTTTTCTGTGGAGAACCATATTCTATTTAGAGGTTTTGATAATAAGCTAAATCAAACGTTTATTTGTATGCAGAATAGACTATCACAATTACAATCTGGAGCAAATCTCATTTATTCATAAGTTTCGGCAAAAAAAACGGATGAGAAACATTTTAATACAATTATTATATAACACAATCTCAATCGTCCGATTCTCTAACAAAAAAAATTTTGGACATGCCTACCATAAATAAGAGAAAAATCGAAATAAATCTATGCCCTAATCAACATTTAGGGGAATTTAAAGCAAACAAATATTTTAAACTAATAATTTAGGCAATTATACCAATATTATTGTAATGTATTTTCTCACAACTTTTCCTGCACACATACACAGGAATAAACGTATTTTATTATATTATATTTTTTACGCATCCGGCAAATAATTTTTCCGAATTTTACGATAACCTAATATTCCAAAATAAAATAAAACCGAAAGTTGAAAAATGTATTAACAAAATTAAAAGGATTTCAATTCTAAGAATTTTTTGGTACATTGCTACTCGTACGTTAAACTTTAGAATTTTTTGTTTGTTTGCTTTAAAAAAATAACCAAAACAATCAATTTAATTAAACACATTTATAAACGAAAATCTATTTTGTTTAGCAGCAGCAAAAAATCGATTAATTACCGCACGACCACAAACACAATATTATAAAGTTTTTTTTTAATTTTTTTGTTAGTGTTAATTATCGATACGAATTTTTGATCTTAGAAAATTTTCTGAAAGGATTTATTTTTTAACAATTTGCAATTTTTTTTTTGCAACAATTTTTTTTGTTAATTTTTTTTGCTCACATATATCCAACAGTTGCAGAATTTGGTTTACCATTGAAGTTTACATCTTCTTTAATTCGCCTTTTTATAAATTTTAAAGTTGTTGTTTTGTCCCCTTAAAATAGAAATAATATGTTTTTTTTGTTAATTTATAGTGAACATCGTCCCCTCAGGATTTTTTATAATATTTACAATTAAATGTATTTGCATTCGAAGATGAATACATTTTGTATGATTTTTTATTTTTAATATTGTTGCCTTTTATTTTAATATACCGGAGAAATAAATAAAAACTATTGGCAATTTCTTCTTTTGTAGTTTAGCAGCAGATCCTCGTACCAAAAAGCACTTGCACTCCGCACTCACTTTATAAATTTTATGAGCACTTCTTCATTTTGATTATTATTTTTGAAAACTAAATAACAACAAACCGATTGGTAACCAAACTATTTTATGTATTAAGCAAAAAAAAAAAACAAAACACAAAATTCTACATAGATTTTAATTCATTTGTAGTGTACCAAAAAAGCAAGAGCACATTACATGCAAACAATACCGAAAGACCGAAGCGAAAGAGAATTTCACACAGCACAAGTAAATTCTACTTCTGTACTTTTTTCTACTTTTATTTTTATTCTTTTTGTTTTTTTTTAAATTTTACTTAGAATGTCATTTAAAAGAAGTGAATAGTGTACACTCGGTCGTATGCTATGTGCTACTGATGCTATGACGGTCGCGTATACTCGGTCGATTTAAATGCGTGTGCTTCAGCAGCACAAGAGCACAGGCACACACAAAGCGGAGACAAAATAAAAATAGTCAAAATAACAACAAAAACAAAAAAGAACGACGAGCAAAAAATACAACAAAAACTAAGCACACAGTAGAAGACCGGAGTGAGTGAGGGATATATAGGAAACGAACTATATGAAAATGGATTGTATGTTTACGTTCACTAGGGGACAGTGTTTCGTAAATTATGTGCCGCGAAACGAACACTAATTTTAATTACAGTTCATCAAAATTTGTATAATAGAGCATATTTTATTTTGTATAATAGAGCACTCAAGCTCCTTATTTTAAAATAATAATTTGCATAGGATTCAAAATTTACTTCGAATCGGCACTGTATAAGGTCTGCTCATTACAAAGTGCACATTACTCGAACTCCGCTTAACAAAGAACCCAAAGTGTGCCAAACTCTCTGCAGTGAACAAAGCAAATTAGCAAAACAAAGTGCAATGTTGTATACAACATGCACCGGTGAGGCAGACAAAGTGCACTAAGCAAGGCAATGACTAAGTAACTTTAGATTCTACAGATACTCGTAATTGTGGAAAGCGCCGTACCAACAATTAATCACGTGACTCACGAGCCATCTAACCCATCGTAGATTGTTTAAGACCTTTCCTTTATACATACATCGTTCGAAGATATTATTGCCGACCCTATCAGTGTCCGATCGTTAAAGTCGTAAATACATCGACCAAGTAACCCCCTCACAAATGTTTACTTTAAAACTCGAGATTAAAATTGGTGTACACTGTATACCTTGCCTTAAAGTTACCCCTCATAGAAATAATCAGGGTCAGTCTAGCATCTCCATCATCAGGTGGTTCTCTATACAGAGCTGCAAAATCCGAACACTTTCAATATCATTACCTTTTATAATAACTTAGCTGTTGTGTCGATTCAATTTTAAACGGATAAAAAGTAATTGGTTTTCGAAAATGTTTAACAAATTTTACGAAGGCATTCCCAACTTGTTTATAACGATCATGAGAAGTGTCCGTATACATTTATCAACAGTCTGCCTCACTGCAGCAATCTACGACGTACGTCGGACTCAGGGTCACCCGGTCTTTGCTTTCGTAATATCCAAGATCGGTTCTGTCAGTAACCCTGCTAACTGGAACGGTTATCGGAGAACTTTATCTGCAACTCATCTTTCTGGAGAGTATTCTATGCGGTTGCTTCAAGTGTTCCGAATACCATTTTCAATGAAGCTTTGTTTTTATGTGTTAACAACGGCAATCTTCAAAACACTCTTTTCGTATCTTCTACGAAAATACGGATTTCGGAAAACGCTCTTCCAGTGAACTCATGATTTACGAGTACCTGACACATAAGTATTAGGAGCGATGTATTGAAAAATTTGGATCACCTGGCTTGAACGTTTAATGAGAAAATTTCATTTGCTGCAAGATCCTCCAAATTTTTCGATACTTCGCTCCAAATATTGCGTCAGATACACGTAAATCATGAGTTCACTGGAAAAGCGGTGACGGAAAAATTGAACTAAACATTTTCGGTGTTTTGCATTTATTGGTGTGCCACGAGGACCATTCTTGTCCCCTACGCTATTCTTGATTTACATCAGTGGCTTGCTGACTACAACATGCGTTTTCTGGTGATACGACGGTGCCGGCTTTCACTGTGCTTATCAACCAAGGAGAAAGCAATGCTTGTCTAGTTTTAGAATGGTGTAGATCTAACAGTAGATCAAAAATAGCGTAAGCTGACGACAACATAGTGTCGAATCATTGTTTGACCAAACAAACTTATTCGTTTCGTCTTTCATTCGGGGATACGTAACAACATAGCGTAGAATGAAGTACCGATTTTCTTATTTATTAGAAATACGTTTTTGCCAATAATAATTACAATGCACAATAAAATAAAGGCGCTTTGAAAATGTAAAAGAAGTTTATGTTTCGACTTGACGGTAAATACTTTGCTTTTAATAAGATTACCTTTATTTTAAGGAAATCGGCATCATGTGATATACGTTATACCAAAAGAATTTTAGTTTTGGCGACATGGTCTAGCGTTACTAGATTTTAGTTGCGTTTCTTTCGCAAAGCCGAAAAAGATTACAACAACAATTGCATTGTATAAAGCCGAATTGGCTTTAATGGAAGCCAAACAATTTTTAGGTTTAGGGGAAATAAAACCATTTTATGGTTATGGTGTTTATTTTTTCTATTTTTATCTAAGGGTTGTCATCGTGTTGAAAAAAAAATTGACAGCAAAATACCGAATATTTCAAAAAATAAAGCCGCAGCCACACGAATGCAAATATCGACCAATGTTGGTGTACTTTATGTTTGGTAAATATTGGTAAAATATGACAATTGACAAACTCTACACGATTTGTAGTATTTGTTTTTTCCTTTGATCTTTTTTGAAAAACCGCCTATTGAGTGAATATGCGCCAATGTTGGACAAATGTAACCTTGATTTGAATTTGTCATTTGTTTTGTGGCTACACGATTTGTTATTCGGACAAATGTACCAATGTTGGTATGTATGTATTTGCATTCGTGTGACTGCGGCTTCAGATTCAAAAGTTAAGCTAAGCGGGATTTACAATAGCAACGGAGCTTTTGTTAATATTTACCGTGTTTCAAGGCACCCATTGATCCGGATCAGTTCAAATTTTATATGGAAACCTTGTTCCAAATTTTGTTTTACGTTACAAATTTTAATTTGTAATGTAGTATGGTAAATGCCGTTGCGTTGCTTCACGAAACATGAACTGAACTGAATCAGATCAAGCATCAAGAAACACAGCTATTGTTAAGTTAATAAAAATGTTAATGGGGAATTGGTTTTAATCTCAATTAGAATACAATATTTTTCAGTCAGATAGGGTATAGGAAATGCGGAGTGGGTGTTAAAGTTGCGGCTTCTGTTATTCCAGTATAGTCGAATTGGTTGTCATGATTCATTTGGTCTCATAAAGGTATCTTTAAAACAGATTACATAGACACCTGTGCACTACAATATCTTGTCTACTGCATCGGATCATGTTTATTCGCTTAACCGAAAAACTTAATTTGAATTGGGGACGATCTCACCTTTGACTCTATTGCATACTGTGTTAGTTGTTTACAAAATGCTTTATTGAATCGAGTGATTGAATGTTAATCACTTTTCATCAAATATATTATTTTACCTGTTGAATTAATAAAAAAAGGATTATTAGGAGTGAGTTATGTAAACTCCTTTGCTGAAATTTTATTTAAAGTTGAGCCTAGAGATTACTGCTCTACTGCCTTTCAGAACTAAGGCATATAAAGAAACGTAAAGACTTGTTTATCCATTTTTCTCACCTTACCAGAACATAATATTAATGATTTTAACAATTAATTCATAGAGGAAGTCCTTTGTTTCATGCCGTGAAAGAAAAATTTTGCATGCGGCGCTTCGATTTTTCATCTGTCTCTCAGTCAATATATGCGGCAAAAATTTTCCCTCCTTTTGAAATTTACCCATAGCACATAAACCTTGGCGAGTCGTGTTTAATGCCTCAGCAAGTTAATCATGAGTTTGCGTTATTTCTTGCCCTCAATGTCGAAATCGCCACTTCTGAAGCGTTTAAATCAATCTTCACAGGTATTTTTCGATGGTGTCTGCCGTAGGCCTTCTCTCTACAAATGACGTTAAAGTAGAAAAGCAAACAAATGTTGTTTGTTTGGCAAAAAACTCGTTAAAAAAAACTGGTTATCGTTAACAACTGTCCACGCGACGAACAAAACACAACTTCTGACATAAATGACCTCTAGATGTGTCGCTAGCACCATCTATGTGTCAAACCCGGAAATTTAGTTGCGCACCTGATAGGAAATATAAAATCGAGGGATTAATATATAATTATGAAGATAAGTCTTGAAATGAAGTACCTATAAATGTAAAATTTAGTTTGAATATATTAAAAATTTATCGATATTCTTATCGATCAAAAAATTACGTCAAACGATAAGATTATTTGTTTTTACGCCACAATGACGAAGAATTTTAGGAAATTTACTGTCCCTAGATGGCAAATCACAATATAAACAGTGTGTCCAAGGGAAGTGTTTATTAATTTATTATAATATGCAATCTTTAGATCAGAAATAATGAACTATAATAAATTTATTGATTGATTTTACACATACAAACAATACAAGTAAAGCTTATTAAGCAAATTATACCTTAAGTATTCCATCTCATTAAAGAAACAGTCAGTTACAGTACCATAAGCCTTAAAATTTTAAAAATACGGTGGGTCAAAATGAAATTCGAATTTTAGACAATTTGGGAATGATAATTTTTAGATACTCTACACGCAGCCATGGATGCTACTCATAATTTGTTTTATCTTCTCAACTCTCTTCCACACAAAGAAGCAATGTTCTTTAAAAATCTCGGAAAGCGGTAGTAGTTTCTAAAACTATGAGAGGGTTTAAAATTGAGGATTGGAGCCGTGATTTGTAACAATTTCTTGCTCTTAAATTTTCTCCGCTTTACCACTTTTACCCGTATTGTAACCACTGGCATTAATTTCTAGAAGGCTGTACAGTTTTATTTTATTTCGATAGGTATTGAAATCGTAAATAAATTTTAAAAATACTGTAAAAGTATTGGAGGCCGGACTCTTGTAAAATCGAACCCCAAAATAAAAAACCCGATAACTATAAACAAAACCCGATAACTATAACCCGATAACTATTAGTGTTATATAAGTGGTGGCTTCAGACAAAAGGCAATTAACCGGCAATTTTCGTAAAAATTGCTTTACCCAAGAAGAAAAAATTGTGCCATTTAATTTTAGTTTGTTTGCAAAAGCTTACGTGTCTCGACTTGGTTCTTTTAAAATCTGGCAATTTTTATTATTTAATTTTACATATTAACACAACGTTAACACAAACAATTTAAAATATTCTTTTAAAAATAAGCATTAATGCTTTATAAACCGATCTTTATTAAACATTTTTTAATTTTAAGACAAAGTTTTGACTTTGATTACATTCCAAAAAGCCCCATGATCATCTCATAGATGAACCTCGATGGAGTCCTAAATGCAATGATAATTTAATTTGCTTTGACAATTTTTTTAAATTCATACATTAGATCATGTTACACTGCCAAGATTGTACATAACACAATAGTACAGCGATCTTTCAGAAAACACAATCTTTTGAATATATGTCTCTAATTCTAATAAATTTTTCACTATTGAAGTATTAATAATCAAAAAGTTTATAAACAAGTGTATGTATTTGATCGTATTATGATTTAACAACCTTAAATTATATTATAAATATTTGTTCTATTTAATTATTGCGATTGTGCTTCCATCTTATGGAATAATGGTACGAATCTAGACATTAATGACATTCGGTGTCAATATTTTACATAAAACGAGTGATCTCACGTGTATCGGACAACATGATCTCTAGGTTGAAAGAACACGTTTTATTGACGATTGGAGGATCGCGGATTCCATCTAGCGGAATTTTAATAAACTTAGGTAACTACAACTTTTAAGATTTATGTCTCATGCGTAAAGAAAGTAAACAAACAACATTATTCGTGATAATTTATTCGTTTTACTGTGCTAGCTTGTCTTGGTTTAATTTTGTTTAAAACTATAAATTATAAACTGATTCACCAGCGACGTTTTTCCAATTTTTACAATCGTCAATTCGAACTACTTCAAGAACAAACTAAACTTAAAATTACTGATTTTCATTCTGCATAATACAAGGACGCATGCGCATTAAAAATATCTTATGTTGCTCGTCTGACTGTAGGGGCTTACTATTGAATTTGACGAAAATTGTTGGCGTGTATCGTTTTCCTATTGATGATTGGAGCATCACAGATTTCACGTAGCGGAATTTTTTTGAATTATGATCACGCATGCATCAAGAAAATAAACAATCAGCAACATTCGCGATAATTCATCTTTTTACTGTACAAAACTAGGTTTAATTTTGTTTGAATATATTAATTAAAAATAATATAGGTTTTGTATTTTAATAATTTTATGGCTTATGTTAAAACATGAATATATGTACATCCTTGATTTTGTCGGAAACATGAATATATGTAAGTTAGTTTCAATCTAATTCACCAGCGGCGAACTTTTACAATCGTCAATAGTAGACAAAAGAAGAAAATATGAAATCTTTTTTTATTATTCTCTCTTTTGTTTGTATATAGACGAACTATAGCCGTCGATAGTTAAAGCCTCAATCAGTCAAGAATAAAAACTTAAAAAAAATAAGAATTTTAACGAAATCAATTGCTTTTATTTTTTTGGCATTCCAGCCATGCAAAAACAATAATTCTTAAGTGACAGCTGTTCGTTCACAAACAGCTGTTTTCTATTGTGAAATGTCTGTATATGTATATTTATTTTCAGTAATTTGACAATATTTTTAAACAAATCCAAATAAAATAAAATAATCAGGGCCCCTATTATGAAAATTTTCTGACGTCGTAAAATCCGGCTCCCGTTGGATATTCATATTATGAATAAAAAAAATACGATCCACCGCGGAGATTGCTTTTATGAAAAAAAGGCGGTGATACATGTACATATTTTGCCTTTAAGGCATAAAAATTATGCGCGCTGATTGGTTAAAAGTCGGCCATCTTGAATCGCCTTATAGGCAAAAATTTTAAATTGAACATTTCTCAATTTTGTATAAGGCAATTTTTTTCCCCTTAAATGCAAAATCTGTACAGTTAGGTGACTAGTTAGGTGACGGATATTGTGGTATACGCACGGAAAATAGATCGTAGTTCATACTTTTTATGTTATTTTATTATTTAAAAATTTATATTAATTATGTAATACATGTTAAAATACATGTTTCATAATACGAATATACGCCGCGGATTGAATTTTACGTCAACGTATTTTCCAACTGAGTCGTATTTTTCGACCAATTTTATAATAGAGCTCCTGTTTTTCTTTTTATTGATAAAATTTAAACGAAATGATTTTACATGACACTGGGAAAAGGAAAGAAAATTAACAAAATTAAAGTAATATAGTAGTAAAATAGCGTTTACACCACAACAAAATTCACTGAAACACTATTTTTACCTTATCACAAATTATTAAAACTTATCACAGAATCTGAAAAAATATTAAAATGATTTTATTTAATAAATAAAGTAGTAAACAAAAAAATGCAAGCAAAATAAATATGGCCTCCTACCGACCGCATCAAAAAATTAATCTTCTTTTGCTGTACATAAAAAACAACAACAAATCGTATTTTTTTCGTCAGTGACAGCTAAAATTTAACGAAGGTTTCGTTGGGTTTCTTTCATAAAAAATAAGTTTGGCTGGGTAATAACACAAATTTTTTTTATTAAGTTAAGTTTTTTTCTTGACTGGTTCGCACTTAACTTAGAATTCAATAGTAAGCCCCTTTCTTCAGAGCGGTTAATGTAAAACCAAATATAACGAATCTCTTTATATTTTTTTCGATACATTGTGGGCTGTTATAAATCTATTATTTGTCCTCGGTCATCAGAATTATTTGATATCAGGTACTTCCGCAATTTATGAGATAGGCGATCACTAGCTTGGTATCACAGGTGGGTCATAACCAGAAACAAAATAATTGGCATTAGGGTTGCAAATTTTTTCTAAGGCTTGCGAAGCAGTTCTGGAAAAACAAAGTGTATAGGAAACAAAATTTTCTTCATTTTCTGTTTATAAGACTTCAGAAACTTGTCCATAATTGCAAATTCATCTTAAAACTAAATTCACCAGCAAAATGTTGATAATTTAAAAAATGAAATCAGAAAAACTTCTTCTTATGAACTGAGGTTTAATTACTTACAACTAACGCTCTTTCATTGATGTATGGAATTTGTGGGACTATTCTTTCACTGTTATTGATTGGTCCAAGGAAAATGCGTAGATCAGTTAAAATCTGTTATCGAAAATATTAAATGTCATCCCCGGAGTTGCCATTTTTGGAAGCATTATTTTGAGAGTAATACGCCAGAAGTTCCCTTGTCACTAGAGTTAGTTAGTCAAAGTATTAAATGTGTTTGGTTGCGAGGCATGGTTCGCAAAGCATGGTTTAATGTTTGTTCTGACAAAGTTAAGTAGACAGAAAGCATAGAACAAATTTAAATTTGTATTCACAATTTCATGCATTCCTGTAATTATATTTACCGACTACTGCTTGCTCCCGCGACCGGAGGTCCCGGGTTCGATTCCCGGCGGTGAAAAAAATTTCAGGGCTGGTTTAGGTTCAATCACTCATTATCCGAAATGAAAATATGATTATGAAACCTCATTTGAGGCGGCCAAATCCCCTGATGGGATATATTGCCAGAGATAGAGAAAGAGAGATTACAGGTTATGAACCAATGACTTCAGTCGGTTAGTGGTTAGTGTTTGTTTAGCTATTTGTCAGTTTAGTAGCATGCATTTTTGGTTCCAGTGAGTTATCGGGGCTCACAAAGAGGTTATAATATATTCGTTTGCTCGACGTTCAATTACCCATGAAACAGATTGGCTGAAAATAAGTTCTTCTATTCCAATTTGAAATTCTTAAGTTAGAATCTATAAAATTTAGCGAAATTTTTAACTATTTTTCAGAGTAGGACTGATTTGGCTTTGTTAGGCTTTAAATAATTGATATTATTGTTATTACAAAATTATGTTTGTAATAATTAGGATCATGCCTAACAGTATAATTTTCTAACGTTCCACTCGTATCTAAAGGTTAAGAAACACTGCCTTACAATACACACAATAGAAACAGAGAATCTCTCAAGAATACTGACTGAAAACAAAACCCAACAACAACAAACATTTATTAAATAGAATCCGAAAAGAACCAAACGATACGAATGGTAACGAGTTTGTTCCACTTGAACGATTGATTTTCATTAAGTGTACAGTTTGGGGTAATACACATTTATACTGCAATATAATGTGTGCTATGTATATTTATTTATATAGAACAGCTTCTATTTTATATTTGGTTTAGGTATATTGAACTTCTCTGGTATAAGTATACAATATATGTACAATAAAGGTATATTAGAGTTGTAAGAGTGACCAATAAATTTTGTAACACAGGCAAAAAGGCAACAAAACGCAACATTAGCGCGCTAGCATACATTGCCCTGTATAGTATATAGTATATACCAAATTATATAGTTTGAAGCTGTTCCAACATGCGAACTCGTTTACTCACACTAATTTACCTCGGTCACGAAATTTTGTTATTTAGTGTTAGTAGAGGATTTAAAATGCTGCCAGAATATATACATTATATAAATTTTATACATAACGAAAATGGGTAATATAAAAAGGGGATTATTACAACAAAAAAAAATTGAAATAGGGTGTAATACGACGTCGTCGTCAACCATATACTTTATACTTATGTTTGGCAAACTTTTGCGCTTCACTACGATTATCGATCGGCATAAATCTCGTATCTATTATTGTATGTGTGCTCATACTTCGCCGGCTTCATATTTTCTTGGATGTGATTTGTGGGGTAATGTAACTCGCCTCTGCCATATGGATGTCTATATATATACATATATGTATAAATAGAAGCACCACTTCACTTCATCCAAATATAAGTATAAGTATGTTTCGTATTGATCAAACACTTAAAAGAAACTATTAATAGTTTTCTTACTCTTTATTGGGATTTTGTTCACATTTAATACACTTTAAGCAGCAGAGTTCAATTGTGGTTGGTAAAGATAAAAATGCAAGTCAATTGAGTTCAAGGTTTGCTTCTTATAGCTACAATTGCACATCATATATAGGTATAAGCGCTTATCTTTACGTTCTCTGCGAACTTTTACTAAATCCATACATAAGCATATGTGTAAAGTTTATGACTAATATTCCGCCTAAATGATAAAATTGTCAATTGTATTTAGATAGATTTATTTATTTAAATGTCCAACGATAACAAATCACAATATTTCAGTACAGCTTTCCTGGCACAAAAAAAAATTTAAGAGCCCATGTAAAATACGGTTCTCATAAACCACACCGCTCCGCAATATGTTCCATGCATTTAGAGGTTTTCATAATACTTCAAATATTTTTGCCTTTATATTCGACTATCTGTTCGACTATCTTTTTTTAATTTAATGCGATAATATATTTAGTACGGGTTCCAGGCTTACATATACCTTGCAACGGACCTGTCAAAGTAAGAAAGCGTTTCAGTTTGTCTCTGTGTTTGATGGTAATCGCAAATGCGATTTGCACTTGCACCGGAAACTACAAACGTTTGAAATCGAATGGCATATCTATCATTCGGGTCCAGGTCGAAATTGCATATTTTAATATAACATTTTTAAAAACGACATTTCTCAAAACTGCATATTTCAAAACGGCATCTTTCTAAACGGCACTTTTGAAAACTACATTTTTTTAAACTGCATTTTTTAAAAAGACTTTTTACAAAATTGCATTTTTTAAAACGGCATTTTTCAAAATTGCATGTTTCAAAACGACATAGGTACAAAACGGCATTTTTCAAAACGGCATTTCTTAAAACGACATTTTTTAAAAAGACATTTTTCAAAACGGCATTTTTCAAAATTTCATTTTTCGAAACGACATACGTAGAAAAATTTAGGTGAAGGAGAATATTATATGCATACTAAATCTTCAAATAATTTCTAATTTCCATGAAGGTAGATTCATAATCGTTTAAAATATTTCATTCTGTCTTGTGCAGTTTTAAAAATGTCGTTTTGAAAAATGCAGTTTTGTACCTATGCCGTTTTGAAATATGCAGTTTTAAAAAATGCTATGTATTTTGGAAAATGCCGTTTTGAAAAATGCCGTTTTGAAAAATGCCGTTTTGTACCTATGCCGTTTTGAAAAATGCAGTTTCAAAAAATGCCATTCTGAAAAATGTCGTTTTAAAATATGTCGTTTAGAAAAATGCCGTTTTAAAAAATGCTGTTTTAACCCTTATGCCGTTTTGAAATATGCAGTTTAGAAAAATGCAATTTTGTACCTTATGCAGTTTTTAAATATACCGTTTTGAGAAATGTAATTTTAAAATATGCAGTTATGAACGGATCCCCTGTCATTCCATTTTTAAATGTAGCTTCCATGATATTATTACCATCTTTTACACTGAATGCCTTGTACAATTGCAAATCGTGCTGGATTGATGTCCCGAAGAAGAATGAAAGAAAAGGCACGTCAATTTTCAATGTTAAAATGTGCGGCAGCATGCCTGGCAAAACTAATGAATTCAAAAATTCAGTTGATAATTGACAACTTCGTCATTACAGTATCGAGGGGCGTTGTCGCTTCGCCCGGTATTACTGTTTTGAATGATGAAATTGATGGCTCCCTGAATTAAAAAAAGGTGAAATTAAAAAGGTTGACTTAAAAATGGTGTTTTTATATGAAAAAATTGAACCATTTTTAAATCACACTTTTAACAAATTTTCTGACTTAACAAAGGTGTTTTACGAAAACAAATTTGATTTCAAAATGACACAAGAAAGGCATATTTTATGTCATTTACAAATATATTTTTTAATTCATTTTCAAAATGACTTAAAAAAGGCATATTTTATTTCATATTATAAACATAAAATTTGCATTTGTTTTTATTTTAATCTACATAGAAATGCATGCTTAATTTTACGTTTTTAAGAAAATGGTTCCTTGTTTTTCTTGTTACAGTTTTTTGTTGTATTGCAGGGAAAGATAAAAAACATGCATTTCAATTATCAATTATTATTTGTGTATTAATTATGAATTAAAATATGGATTTTTTAATTCTTTTGAAATTTGCAATTGTTTTTTACACATTTTCATTAATGAAAGCATTAATTGAAAATTTGGAATGGCTTTCATTTACTTATTACAGTAAAAACCCGATTATCCGGCATCGAATTAACCGGAACACTCAGTTAACCGGAATTTTAATTTTTAGGATTTTTTATTGATTTTCTTTATTTTCTCTTTTATATGCATTTTTAATTCATTTTGAAATTTGCAATTGTTTTCGTTAATCGAAAACATCAATGAAAGCATTAGTTGAAAATTTTAAATGGCTTTAATTTTCATATTACAGTAAAAGCCCAATTATCCGGCATCCAACTATCCGGAACACTCAGTTGACGTAAATTTAAATTTTTTGGAATTTGTTTTGCTTTTTTTCTCTTTCAGAAGCTTCTTATTATTATTCAAATATTCATAGAAAATGTACTTTCCTTTCCTTTTTTCTGTTTTATGCATTATTCTATTTGAATTGAATGTGTAAAGTCGTACCCCCAACTAGGGTTAGGGAAATATTGAATACATATATGTATTATTAAATTTTGGGTAGTCGTATGGGTGTACTCGTATACATAATATGTATGTATTTATTATTCACAATAAATTCAATTATTTGATGTATAAAAAAATTATTTTCTGGTACAAAATTTGGAAAAAAATAAACGAGAATCCTAAAAAATAATGAAAACAAGAGAAATTCTCGTAAAATTTCTAGTTTTAATAAATGAAACATTCAATTATCCGGAATTTTCGATTATCCGGAATGCTCTCACCCCCAAGCATTCCGGATAACAGGACTTTTACTGTAACGTTTACTACAGTAAAAGCCCTGTTATCCGGAATGCTTATAACCGGAATGAGAGTATACTAGATAATCGAAAATTCCGGATAATTGTATGCTTCAATAAAACTAGAATTTGTACGAGAATTTCGCTTGATTTCATTACTTTGTAGGACTCTCGTTTATTCATTTTCAAATTATGTAACAAAAAACAATTTGTTTATACATCAGTTCATTAAATTTATTGCAAATATTAAATACATACATATTATGTATAAGAGTACAAGCATACGAAAATTTAGTAATAAATATTTCACTAATAACCTAACTATGTAATATACGATTTTACACATTCAATTCAAATAGAATAATGCATAAAACAGAAAAAATTAAGGGAAAGTATATTTTCTATGAATCCCAGAATAATACAAAAATAATATCCCTTGTAAAAAAGAAATAAGTAAAAACAATCCTAGAAGTTAAAATTCCGGTTAACTGAGTGTTCCGGTTATTGGATGCCGGATAATTGAACTTTTACTGTAATATGAAAATTGCTGCCATTCCAAATTTTCAACTAATGCTTTCATTAATGAAAATGTGCAAAAAACAATTGAAAATTTCAAAATGAACTAAAAAATGCATATGAAAGAGAAAATAAAGAGAAAAATGGGAAAAAATCCTAAAAATTAAAGTTCCGGTTAATTGGATGCTCAATAATCGGGCTTTTACTGTAATATGAAAATTAAAGCCATTCAAACTTTTCACCTAAGCTTTCACTAATCAAAATGTTCAAAATACAATTGCAAATTTCAAAATGAATTAATAAATGTATATGAAAGAGAAAAGAAAGAGAAAAAAGCAAAAAGAATCCTAAAAATTTAAATTCCGGTTAACTGAGTGTTCTGGTTAATTGGATACAGGATAATCGGGCTTTTACTGTTATACATTTTTACGTTTGATATCGATCTTAAAAACACATTTTATTTCATTTTCAAAATGAATTAAAAAATACACATTTTATGTCATTTATAAACACAGATTTTAAGTCAATTTTAAAATGAAATAAAAACACTGGTTTTAAGTCCGAAAAAATACCATTTTTAAGTCAGCCTTTTTTAATTCAGGGAGCCGAAATTGATGGCATTGGTATCGCTGGATTTTTTCTTTTTAAATGGACTGTATAATTTAATTACATTTTATTTATTATAATATTTTTTATTTTATTTCAATTTACATGTTCACATGTTGGTTGTCGTATACTTAATAATTTCACTACCAACCAATAGCAACCGAATATGTACGTGTCCATTTGTTTTGTACGCCAAATTATTGGAAAATTTAAATATTATTTTTATTATTCGTTTTTGGTTGTTAGTGTTTCTTATAAGAATTTAGACAGTATCGTTTGTTTTGACTGATAATAATATAACACGTGCTCTGAGTTACCTTATTTAAAATTGAGAAAAAATCAATTTAAAATTTTTGCCTATTAGGCGATTCAAGATGGCCGACTTGTAACCAATCAGTGCGCATAATTTTTATGCCTTAAAGGCAAAATCTGTACATGTATCACCTCCTTTACAGTTGATTTTTGTAATTCTTTGAGATATCTTAAAAAATTTTGTGAATCAATTCGTCTGTGGTTGCTGTGATTTTACAGAAGATTGTAGGCATTGTGATATATTGCGTGGATTCGTCGATTGCCATCCAACATTTGGTTTGGGAAATGTGCAGCGGGTGTTGGAAGTGGTGTAACATGGTACAGTTTGTCGAAAATCACCAAACAATAAAATAAGTCCGACACCGAAGTTCATTCTCTTTCTCTCTCATTCTCTCTTAAAAGTACAATGAATCGCTTCCAAAGTTTTTTGTTCGCCGTACATCCGTTCCATATAATGAGTTGACATGATTGGAGTACCCATTCCAAAATTGAGGTTGATATTGTATGCTGAACGATCCAATGGTAATTTCAAAATAGTTTCCGAGAAAAGTTTTGTTTATGGCTCCTGGGAACATCTAGGAAATATAAAACGCAGCGCAATTGTACCAGTGCTTTGTTAGCATCATTATACGTGTTTTGTGTGAATTGAATGTCCGAATTTTGTATTCATTGCACGCAAACAATATACGATATCGTCACATGCAGTCTCCATTTTTCCAAACTATCTTTTGGATTGGATGGGAATACCGTTGTCTGTGGTTGAGCAGTATTCGATGCGAGTGAAGTGTAGCAATGTGCATTGTTGATGACGAGCTTGACAAGCTTTGCGATAAGTGAGACATACTTGATCGTTTACTGTTCTCAATTCTTGGAAGTATGTCGGTTCACGTTCAGTGATTAACAGTAACGACAAGTAAAAGAATTCTGCATTATTTGGGTGAACAGTGTAGACAGTGTTTTGCATTGGATCTTTTTCGCTGATGCATTCCATGTGTAGTATGTTGGCACTTTAGGGGAAAGTAGCGTCTTTGCAAACATATCACCCCCCTTGTGAAGTGCAAGCGTTGTCTATTTTCGAGGTGCACTGCCAAATGAACAGATATTTGATGTCGTTCAGGGATTGTAAATGATAAAATGCGCCATACTGCAGTTGCATTTCCAACTCCAAGAGCTACCGTATCGTTTCCTTTGTTCACATATTTGCAAATGTGTACTTGCTCGACGATTACAGATTTCAACAACATTGTTTCGTATTTTAAAGTGATGGATTTGCCACCACCTTCAGTTGATCGTCGACGACATAATAGATATCCGTCATTGCCGTAGTATTCTCGCCAAGTATGTCTCTTGGGTATCGTTTTGTGCATTTCCCATCACATGCATGAAAAATTTTTGTCGAGTAAGCCACATGTACCCTGAATCATGTTTTCTGGCGTTTCCTCCAGATATTGCATGCATTTAGTATTTTATAATTTTGCTATTCCAATTAACCGGCTAGCATGCTATTACGAGATCTAAACGTGAACTGGATGACAATCAATGTTCGGGAACAATCGATGATGAGAGAACTGAGGAAATTTATTGTTGTTGTAAATGAGAGTGGCGGATGAATAATTAGTGTGTTCCGATGCACAAACACAACATTCCTCCTTCCTTATTTTGATGAAGTCCTCAATCTTCATGAAGGACCAAATTTTACCATTAGTCGTCGAATTCTTGCTGAACGGTAACTCTTCACCAGGTTCAGAATCCGTAGGTGTTTGTCGAAGTATTGATCGTAGATTTTAACGGTTGTAGCAACCTCCATCGATACTTGATGTGGATTTTGACTATTCAAAGTTCTAGCGACAGCAAACGGATCAGGATCAGTAGCTCGTGTTTGGTTTTGATGACATCCCATCAAACCATTCTGTATGTAACTACACTATACGCCATTTTAATTTTAAAGAAAAGAAAGTATTTATTATCCAGTGGATTAATTTAATGTCTTTTGAAGGTCATTTAATACCCATCTTTTATTCACGCATATCTACACACTACACGCACAATTACAGTATACCACCTCCACATTGCAAGCTTCATCCCAACCTGAACACTGACGCGTTGAAGTCGACCATGAAGTTTTTCGCTCGGAGATTTACCATCAGGACTCGGCGAAAACCTGTAACTTCTTTATCAGTATCATTTTCCAATTGTTTCTACATGGCGGTTTTGAAAGATCTCACAAACCTTTCTGCCTCCCCATTTCGCGAGGGATGAAGAGGCGCAGTTGTTAAATGATCAAGTCCATTGCTGCCTTATTATCACTTACAATGGTTTCTGACAACCCTTCCATTGCAAAAAGTTTGAAGTGCAAACCGTAGACACTTGGTAGTAATGTCTGGTATCTTTATGATGTATGAACATCGAGAGAAATTATCCATATTCCGGGCAACCTCCTGGCATGTTCAACATTTCGTCACTGTGGTTTTGATTTCGTTTTTCGATATTCGACCACCAGCAGTGTCTACGGACTATATGCTTCATTCGAACAATGTTCCAATGCCCATCATGCAACAGAGGTGAAACTTTCTTCCACAAACCGAGAGGAATTATGACTCGAGTAAAGCCAGTCTGGAACAAAACGTTATTGAAAACAAAAATGGAATTTCTTCTTACATGGAACTTCTGAAGATTTCAATTTCAGACAGAGTCTAGCCATCCTGTTCCTGCAGTTATTTGTATACTGTCCAGAGGAACCTCTTCCAACATTTCGTGGTATTCTTCACTCACTTCACGCACGCTTAGCAGCTCAACGGTAGACACGGATGGCTGTCGTCACTAGCAAGCCTTTTTCTGAGTGAAACTGTGGTCTGATGTCAATGATTGAGTGGGCTGATGACAATTGATATGACAATGAGCCATTCCAGGTTCGAAATTTTTTGCACAGGTCATCGACTTTGGTTTCCTAATCGCACGAAATAGAAAACAAATACTCTTTCTACGCTTCAACACGCTGAATTTGAAGACCAGATACATCGAACAAGTTCACACCCAAAACATTTGTTCCGCCGGCTGCAATTACAACTAATTGTTGATCCAGTGTCAATTAAAAATTTAGATGCTTTCCGTTAATTTCTATTGTCACGAAATATTTCGTACTACGACGCTCCATCCAATTTAATTGCCAAGCAAATTCTTGTTTCGGATTCCAAACTTGTAACTTCATACAACACCAACGGTTCCTAACTCGAAAACATTGTCACTCGAGCGGTTTTTCTCAAATGAATACTTCCTGTTGACTCGAACTTTCACCTCCGATTTGTTTGTTGATCAAGTCGAATTGACATTGTTATTGGCTTAACTTTGATCACCATCCTTTTGATGTTGACTTGACTGATCACTATTTGTCGATGCACATACCGATGCAATATGACCAGTGCTATAATGCTGGAAACCAGGGCCGACATGTTGTAACTATCACTATTTTCGCTTCGACGAAAAAACCGTGCTACTTTGATGAAAATTTAAAAATTTACATGAAAGAAAAAAAATATTTACTTCCAAAATACCGTTATTCTATCGAAAATGCATCGAAGCGAAAATAGTGATAGTTACAACATGTCGGCCCACAGGTTTAAAACATTTTCGACATTATTACTTCGGCATACTTCGATTGCTGCGGAACCACTGAGTTCGTTTTTGTCTACCTCGAGTGTTTACCAACTCATTTACATATTCGAATGAATTTCGCTTTCGTTCTTCAAAATATTCATCGCAGATTGCTGGGTACTTTAAGTGACATCATCCAAGCTGAGGATTACCTTTTTGTAAGATTATCATATCTCGAAATGCGAAATCTGAATAATATTTGTTACATCCTGTCCATCCGAAATCACAAATGAAATATTCTCGAACCAATAAAATCGATACGAATAAGTCGATACGATGATGCGATACCCCGAAACGTGCTCTTACCAAGCAATTATCGATCCTTACAGGCAAGCAAGCCGTATTACTTCGAGTGCTACCAGATATTATGTTCCAAAAAATAGATGTAGAAGTTGCAGTAGCAGATTGTAACATAATCGTGTCGGAACAGCTAGCTTCGGGCGGGATAACATGGCATTTTAGTGGATTATGGGAAGCTGGCGTGAAGTCGGTGACTTGATCGGGATTCTAATTCATAGTACCTACTGGGTGAAGTTCTGAAATCTGTCTATGATGGGTGCTGCTCGATCGCTCCTTTAAAAGTGATTTTTAAATTTGGTACGTTACATATAGATCGTGCTTTTGGGTGATTCGCAATCCAATACGAATTTGAAATTATTAGATTCAATAAACCAATACAGAATATGAAAACTATTATTTGGCAAAAAGTTCTAAATATAATTAAGAGAAACTTATTCCTGGTTCAATGAAATAAAACTTAGAAACAATTGTTTCGATGACATTCTAACTGCACGAGGAAATAAATTGTGTCGCTTATCCAAACCTTTCAGAATAATAAGTACATATTTTAAAACTCGTTTGGTATATAATACAAGAAGTTGAAAAACAATTAAAAGTTAATAAGCGTGAATTCTATTGAGTCCAGAGGCGCACAGAGTATGCCAATTACTCGAGTATTAAGCGATGTGTTTATTAAATGATTAAAATTTCGATTGTATTACGTAATACGCGGTTCATTGAACTTTGTTTTGAGCTCCCTATTTTCGCAGATACAATCCAATTTAGGGCCACTGGCGGGTACGCCATACTCATACAGTAAAAATTTATTTAAACAAAAAGTGAATATAATTTTAACCACGTGTTTAAAACCTCATGTTATAAAGTGACGAATTTAGGACGTTTTCAAAATAAAGCTGAATAGCCAACGCCAACATTTAGGCGATTGATTCAGCCAGCCATTGAAAATGATTGATACGCCGCCAGCACGGTATATACATAAATTTGAAAAGCTATAATATGCCCATGCTTCATTTTCGTTGTTTTGTGTGCGTTACGTTTGAATTGCATTGAATTTGTCGATTTTTCGATTAATTGCTTAAATAAATCTGCAATAAACGTACACTACCGCGCATAAGTGTTTAGGCACCCTTTTTTTTATGTATTATTGATACGGTGTTATGTTTACGAAACAATATTTGAAAAAAAAAATGAAATACTTATCTGAAACGCAGTTTCATTATATAGACACCAATGATATAGGGTTAATTTTACTACCCTCTACCTGTGCTCCTGTGCTTAGTCGGATTGTCGAAAACTGTTTATTACGGTACAATTACAATAATAATCTATAGAAATTTCCAGAAAAATTTATCAGTCTGGTTTATTCTACACAATTCTCTAAATTGTGTTTTTGAAAAGATTTCAGTGAAATGAGCCAAAAACGATCAGTTGCAGTCTGATATTTACACTGTTAACATCGTCGCCGGACTCCATGGCCATGTTGTTATTAAAATAACATTACTACGTAAACAAAATAAGCAAAAGCGACTTAAATGGGCCCGTGAACACCAACATTGGACGATAGACGATTGCAACAAGGTTTTATGGGCCGCTACCGAAAAGCACGAAGGTGGTTCAGTGATGATTTGGGGTTATTTCGCTGGTAATAGCAAATATTATATAGTATCAATATAGGACACTGCCTTGTAAAATCGTGTTCCAAAATTTTTTTTCTATAAGACAAGAGTGAAGATTGCAAGTTCGAAAAAACTCGAAAATCAACAAAGCTGGTGAAAAAGTAAAACTAAATTTAACTGTTTCAACTGTGTAACTTAGTTGTCAACCCAAAAAAGTAAACAAACAACCGCAACTTTTCGAAAAAGTTCGAAAGAAACGACCAAAGTGACACCTGTGCCAGAAAATCTAATTACGGAAATGAAATAAGATAAGAGAAAATAAGAACTATTTAAGAGATTTAATATATGGTAATAGTTTAGGCGATGTTGTGAAAATTGACGGAATACTAAGAAAAGAAGGATAACGACAACTTTTGGAGAACCGCGCAATACCTTCAGGAACTCGACTTTTCGGTCAAAATTTTATCTTTCAACAAGATAATCATCCAAAATATTCATGTACATTATGTAAAAGCTATCTTCGCCATTTAGAGGATGAAGATTAAAATTATGGAATAGCCTTCCCAGAGCCCTTACTTGAACCTTATTGAGTTACTGTGAGAAGGATTGGACCGGGAAGTAAAGCAATCAGATACAACATCTGTTATGTGGAACAAACTTCAATCAATTTGGAACTCAATTTTTCGATTTCCGCTAGTTAAAAAACAAAGTGTTAACTTAAATATCTCTGTTCTTCTTGGATAAGTGAACAACACCACTCAACCATAATCTTTTATTGTATTGTTACCGACTTCACTTTGGTGAAGACATACTTTTTTTATATAATTAAACGTACTTATGTATAAACGTGTGTTTTCCGAACTGTCTTTTATTTCTATTAAACAATCCCAACAGGTTATGGGCCCAGTCACTAATAAAAATAGTTAAAAGTTAGCGTTGTTGATTAAGTATCGTTTAAATAAAAAATAATAATAATTAAATTAGTTTTATGAGAAATCAAATCGATGAATTTTCCTAACCTAAAAAATGGCAGCGTCATTTGGAAATGTTCATGTAGAAAAATTGTTAGGTAGAGAAAATTATACATCGTGGGCGTTTGCAGTTAAAAATTATCTCAAACATGAAGATTTATGGGATGTTGTATCCGGTGATAAAGGACTTATCATCAGAAGATGATGAAAACTTTAAAAAGCAGGTGTCTGGGATAAGTTAAAATCTACTTTTGAAGATTCAGGATTGTCACGAAAAGTTGGATTATTGCGCAAGTTAATAACAACTACACTCAATAGCTGTGCAAGTACAGAAGAATATGTCAATAAAATTGTTACAGCAGCTCATAAATTGACAGAAATTGGACTTATTATTAGAGAAGAATGGGTTGGCACGTTGTTGCTAGCAGGTTTACCAGAACAGTATGAACCGATGATCATGGAAATAGAGAGCTCTAGTGTGGCAATTACAGGTGACTCAATCAAAACAAAGTTGCTACAGGATGTACAAAAGAATGTTAATTCTCAAGGTGCTTTTTATACAAACAAAAAGAATTTTAGCGACAGTTCTTCAAAAAAAAGGAAATAAGTTTCAGTTACAAAGAGGCAAAGGACTTCGTTGTTTTAGTTGCAATAAAAATGGTCACATAGCAAAGGATTGCAAAAATCAAAACAAAAATAATGATAAATCAAAACCGTCTCATGTTGGTTTATGTTCAGCGTTCTCAATGGACACAGTGAATCTAGATGATCTCTATATGACGATGCGAAAGGATTGGTTGTTTAATACAACTGAGTCTAATATTCGCGAAATTATTGTGGCAAACAGTGAGAGATTACCTGTGGAATTGATGGGTAATATATCATCTATTGAAGTACCTACTAGTAGATGGCAAATCAAAACAGTATAAAATAAATAATAAAGCTTAAGTATTAATAAATAAAATATTAAGAGCTAAATAACCATTATTTTAATTTTGTAAACTTATAAGCTCATTAAACAATTTGATTTAATTTAAAATAAATAATGTTTTATATGTGCCAAATTTGACAGTAAATCTTCTTTCTGTTAGTCAGATGACTAAAAAGGGATATTTGGTCAAATTCAGCACAAATGGTTGCAAAGTGACATGTGATAAAAATGTTTTAGCATCTGCCACATTAGTGGGCAACATTGACGTTTGGCACATCTTAATTTTAATGATTTATATAAGCTGCAAAATATGGTACTTGGTTTAAAATTCACCGAAAAAGCTAAAAACGAATCGTGTATTTCATGTATTCAAGGGAAACAAGCACGACAGCCGTTTAAAAGCTCAGTTTAGTAGAAGTAGCATCAATGGGTGGAGCTAAGTATTTCTTAACGATCAAAGACGCTTTTTCGCGTAAAGTTTTTGTATATTTTCTTAAAAAGAAATCGGAAGTGAAAACTTGTTTTGAAAGATTCAAAGCATTAGTGTAGAATGATACAAGCCACCGAATGAAGTGTGTACGTTCAGACAATGGTACTGAATATTGCAATCATGATTTGAATGATGTTCTAGTTAAACATGGCATTCGACATCAAACAACAGTACCATATACGCTGCAGCAAAATGGTACTTCAGAGAGGTTAAATCGCATAATTTTAGAAAAGGCTAAAAGCATGATGTTCAATTCAGGGTTACCCAAAATTAAAACGAAATAACGATAAAACTCCTCTCAACTCTGGTCGGGTAAAAAGCCAGATATAAGTCATCTTAGAATTTTTGGTTGTAAAGCAATGGTTTATATACCCAAAGAAAACGGCAGAAATGGGATCCAAGATCAGAAGGGATGATTTTTGTTGGTTATTGTGAGAACACCATGGGTTACCGTTTAATTAATCCTAAAAATTTACAGTTAGTTAAAAGTAGAGATGTACAATTTCTAGAAAGTGTTTCATACGGGAGTAACGTACAGAATCATCCTGATACAGTTAAAACAAAAGATTCATTTTTAAACGGAGTAGAAAATATTTGTGGGTTATTGAACATAGATTCACGTTCTTCTCATCTTCGGTAATTAAGTGAAAATAATGATAACTGTTTGGAACAGCATCTTGATGAAGAAGTTGAGTTTTGCGAACCAGAAAATACTCATCAAGTAAAGGACACAGCAGATACAAATTCATTAGTAGTTCATCGTAGGTCAGAAAGAATACCGAAACCAAAAATTATGACTGATTATGTGGTTTTAATTCTTCAATGACTAATGAAGTTTGTGATCCAGAAACTGTGGCAGAAGCGCTGAATCGTTTTGATGGTGAACAGTGGAAGAAAGCTATGCAGGAAGAGTGATGCTCTAATTTCAAATAAAACTTGGACATTAGTTGATTTACCATCAAACAGACGTCCAATTTATTATAAATGGGTTTTTAAGACTAAATTGGATATTGATGGAAATATTCAAAGGTACAAAGCTAGGCTTGTCATAAAGGGATGTGCGTAAAAGGACTAGGAGGATAATCCAAGGGCTTGGATAATCAAGAAACTTTTTCTCCGGTAGTGAGATACTCATCTATCAGATATATATTGGCAATAGCGGCTCTGTACGATTTGGACATAGAATAGATGGATGCAGTGACAGCTTTTCTGCAAGGAAATCTATCAGAGGAAATCTACATGGGTTGAAACAAGCATGCAGAGAGTGGAACAAAAAGTTAGATAAAGTTTTTATAAACATTGGACATCAACGGTCTAAGGTTGATCCTTGCATTTATTCTAATGTAAAAAATGGCAAATTGTTTTTCATCGCTATTTATGTGGATGATTTTCTTATTGATTCAAATGATGATGGATTAAAGCAGAAAGTTAAAACTGAACTTAAGGCGAATTTCACAGTGAAAGACTTGGAAGAGGTAAAGTGCTGTGTTGATTTAACTAATGGACGCAATCGTAAAATAAGAGAAATATACATTGTTCAGGAGCGATATATAAAAGGAATTTTGGATGTCAGATTGCAAACCTGTTTCGACACCATCTGACCCAAACCAAAAATTAACAAAGTGTTCTGAAAAATCCGCAGACATGTCGAATATTCCTTATCAAGAGGCAGTAGGAAGCTTTTTATATATGGTACAGGGAACAAGACCAGATTTGGCATATGCAGTGAACAATGTTAGTAGATTTAATAATAATTTTGATCATTCGCACTGGACTGCAGTAAAGAGAATTTTTCGATATTTAAAAGGAACAGTTAAATTCAAATTAAAGTATTCAAAAAATTCAAATAGTGAATTAATTGGATACAGCGACGCCGACTGGGCAGGAGATCAAGATGGTGCAATAAGTGGGTCTAGTAAACGACAACACACAGTAGCTCTGTCTACAACGGTAAGCTGAATACATGGCACTTTCTTCGGCAACTCAAGAAGCTGAATGGTTACGTCAATTGCAAATGAATATCTGGAGTGAAAAGGAACATACATCTATTTCGATGTTTTGTGATAACAGAAGTGCATTGAACTTGGCTTCAACCGATGCATATCATCCCAGAACTAAACATATAGATGTACGACATCATTTCGTTAGACAAAAACAAATGGAGAATCATATAAATCTGAACCCGATAGATACCGAGAATAACAAAATCAGTGACTAAAGTAAATCATGATTTTTGTATAGAGAAGTTTGGATTATGTTTGGTTGATTGAATTGTTGTTCTAGTGGGCGTGTTGGATAAGTGAACAACACCACTCAACAATAATCTTTTATTGTATTGTTACCGACTTCACTTTGGTGGAGACATATTTTTTTTTTATATAATTAAACGTACTTATGTATAAACGTGTTTTCCGAACTATCTGTCTTTTATTTCTATTAAACAATCCCAACAGTTCTTACCAGAAATATGTGATTGATTGGTTTAGCTACAAATTGAAGAAGGCTTCAATTTCTTAGTTGATGTGAATTTCGAGATTTCGTTTGATTTTAACTGAAAATGAGAAAATAATTAAAAATTTTCTTTAACTTATCAAACTTAAATTAAAATAAAATTTAAAAAGACAATAAAAAAAAGCGAAATGATTTTGTCGTCGCGTGACTTCACATAACATGCGCAATATTATACCTCTTCAAATTTATCTACTCTGCTAACAGATAAATAATTTTGATAAGAAAATAATTTGTGCAAATAAAAACTACCTGATAAAGCTTATCATAAATAGTTTATGCCAATCGGAATGAAACAGACGTAAACATTTTTTAAAAATAAATTTTTATTTTATTTATCAATTTAAGTTAAAAGTATCACAAAGTTTTCTTTCAAATGACTTCTGGCTTTGAATCTCGTTTTGTAAAAATGAAATCATCTCTGTATGACCCCTTTGTGTTGCTAGGTCTAAAGCAGTATATCCTATATCACCATAATTTGTAAGATCTATGCGATCTATATGAAAATAATCTGATGCATTGATATAAACACCATATTTCAATAACAACGTTACTAATTCTATATCGTTTTTTTCTGCCGCTGCAATCAATGCATGTTCTTTATCACGTATGGACATCCTATTTTTGTGAAATTCTTCTAATCCTTGAAAATCATTGTTAATAAATAAGGTTTCTCTTGTTTCATGTTCTTTTTCAAGCATTTCTTTCCATTCTTCGATACTATATCTTTTGTTAGAACTTTCTTTGTCAGATTTTAATAATAAAAGTCTTGTTCTACTAATTTTTTTAAATCTGCAATTAAAAGGATTGAAAAATGCTTGACAATATCGTTTGGATAACAACCCTAATGGACTACTACCACATGAATTCTTGATATATATATCTGCTCCAGCGTTTACTAATGCATTAATATAACTGCAAGATAGTCGTTCTAATCTAGGATCCGAATAATATGAACCACTTGTTTCGATAGTTAAAATTGCATCATGCAATGGAGTGTTACCAGATTTATTCTGTAGGTTTACGTTTGCTCCAGCATGAATCAATGCAGATATACATTTTAACCCATTTTCAATAGTGTTACTCCAGTTGTCTTGGTCGTTTATCTTATTAAAATTACGTAGAATTACGTAGTGTAATGCGCTATAGCCACTAATATCGCTTTGTGCATTAACATTTGCTCCGGCATCAATTAAAGCATGCATAGACTTAAGGTCTGTTATAGAAGCTGCTGCTATTAGTGCAGTACAACCGGAGGATTGATCTTTTCTATCAATATGTTTCTTGCACTCGTCATTATTAAGTAATTCCATAATACATTCATAGTGCCCCTTGAGAGCTGCTACAAATAAAGGTACTTGTTGAGAGCCATTCATTTGGTTTACATTAGCCCCTAATTTAATAAGCTTAGAAAGAGCTCCCGGATTGTTATTTAAAATAGCTACATGTAAAGGAGTGTCACCACTGCTATTACAACGATTGATACTAGCTCCTTCCTTCACTAGTATGGGTATACAAGTTACAGCGTTATGCTCAGCAGCTATATGTAAATAGGTGTTTCCTTGTTCTAACTCTTTATCAATAGAATCTCCAAAACCCTTCAAACGGGATCGTACAGCAGCTTCATTATTTTGTTTAATAGCATACTCTAATCCATTTATCACATTATGTGTATTACGTACTTCAGGTATAATATTAGTTACCCCTCGAATAACGTTATTTGTCTGGCTTATATAATTACCCATAACAGCTTTAGACGAGAATCGTTTACATCCACTTACTAACTAATGGGATAATCCAAAGTATGAAGATAAGCAAGTACAGGAAACTCTCCAAGAAGACGATTAATTCGTTCCGTGTTCTTTAAAACCGTGTTGTTTGAGACTACAAAAAAGAAAAGAAAAAACGTTACCTTTTATTTTTTATTTTTTGTTTTGATAAGCTTATTAAATCTCTTTTCCGGCCAGATAATTTTTTTTTACATTAATTTAAGTCCTCCGTACACAAATGTGTACGTAAAAAATGATAGTTTGTAATGTCATATGGATTTTAACGGATCTTAGTTTAATCAGAATTCTTTTTGAAAAAAGCATTATAACTTGATAACATATAAATTATATAACATATTAATTACTTGTTTTGGATAACATATTAATTATTTTATTATTATTATAGTTAAAACGTTATTTTTTGGACGAAAACTATTTAAGGATGCACAAATGTGTACGTTGGCCCAAATTTCAAAAATAAATGTTTGATATGATGCTTTTTTCCTACACGCACGTCTGAAAAGCTATATACAAAAAAAAAAATAACGAAAATCGTGTTGTTTGAAACCGTGTAATTTGAGGAAATAGGTATCCGTGTTCTTCGAAACCGTGCTCGTCGAATACCGTGTTCTTGGAAGGTTACCTGTATATGCACAATAGAACTGGATGTATTTGATTTTATTTTATTGATTTTCACGTGATTAAAACTTAAAACTTCAGATCAAAAACAATTTGTTGCAATTGTATTATTAGCAAATCAAATATTAAATAGTGACACGTTTATTTATATTTAAATATAAAATAGTGATCCACCCACACTCGTGATCCAAATTTTTTTTCTATAAGACAGAATGAAGTTAGCTGTTTTAGTACAGGTTCGAAAAAAATTCGAATATCAATCTAGTGAAAAAGTAAAACTAAATTTAACTGTGTAGCTTAGTTGTCAAATTAAAAGAGTAAATATAACTATATGTCATAATTTTTAGTTTTATTTAATTTTATTACTATTTAATATTTTATGAAATTTAATATAAACGACGAATTAAGCTCAACCGTTTCGTATTCGTGCTGAAAAGCGGGGTACTGTATGATGTGATTTTGTGATATTAAGGAACAGCACTTGATATGTGATCAATTCGTATGCAAAATTATCAGTCATTCGTCTGATATTAAAAATGTAACGTACGCGCAGAAACTAATGTTGAGAAACCAATAACGTATTTCCAAATTTTTATATTTGAGACGGAATTTTCTCGTTTCGAAAATTATAGTGTCCAGCATATACAGTTCGTTATAAGTAAGTGTAATATGAACAGCATGTTCATATTACATTTGCTTTTGACGAATTGTATATTCTAGGAGGGGCACATAATGTCCAGGAACCATTATGTAATTTAATTGGTCCGTTATGTTTTAACCAATTTTCAATAAATTTTGTTTTGTTGTATTTTAGTATTGCTTGCCGCACTAGAAGGGAAATGTCAGAAACCTAACCGACACACAATAGGTCGAAACATGAAATATAAATTGAAATTCAATGTAAATGACAAATTGAATTCAACCATTTTGTACTTCAACGTGGGGTACTGAATGATGTGATTTTGTGATATTAAGGAACATCACTCGATGCACGAACATATGATCAATTTTTATGTAAAATTATCAGTCATTCTTCTGGCCGAAAAAAATTGTTTGAATGAACGAACGATCGCAACCATATTGACAACAAAAATCTTAAACTTTTTAACAGTTTGATTTACTTCGAATATTTTTTCGAAGTTCGAAAAAAACGGCTAAAGTGACACCGTGCCATAAAATCTAATGAGCCTTTCCACACTTTGATTCTTTCATCGTGATTCATTTCTTTGTTTATGTATGTGTGTAAAATAATGTTTTTTGATTTATTCATATATGTAGTAACAAAAGTTTATTATTTTCTGCGAAAACTGCTAAACACGACAAATAAACAAGGTGTCCTTGAAATATTTATCTTTGAATTAGTGCCACAGAATAGATATATTGGGCTCAAGTCTCGTGGCATAAAATTGCTGTTATGTTATTTTATTTCCCCGCTTCCTATTGGATGACCTGTTTACATAAAAAAAATTGACAGATAAAATATTATCTGTAGGCCACACAAACTATTAAAACCGTATATGGTTTGTGAATTTTGCTTTTTTGATTAAATTAAATTTAATTTAATTTAATTATATGTGTGATATGTTATATATACATGTGATATTAAAATAAATTAAATTATTAGTAAATTAAACTAAATTAGTAGTCAATACAAAATATATTTTATAACAAAATAAAATGCAATAATAAATATATTTTTCACTTTAATTGAATATATTTTTAAAAATGTAAGAACTACAACCTAATTACAAGAATGTTTGGCCAGATAATACACAGATAATTTTGACGTTTATATTTGACAGATAAGTAAACAGGTCTAAAACAAAAAACAAAAAAAAAAACTTAACATAAAATTTTAGATCCTGGATTCGACCCCATTATATTCTGTGGTAGCTGGTAGTACTAGAATCAGTTGAGTAAAAAAAACATGTTGAAAAAAGAATTAAAATTTTCTCCGCTACAAAATTAGTTTGTAGGCGAAGACGAAGGAAATGAGAAAAGAACCACGACGGAAGAATCAAAGTGTGGAACCACGGAACTATCGAAAATGCGATATACCGCTGTTCCACACTGCGCTTCAAAGAAGCCTATATCTTCGTCTCTTTCAGCTGTGTCACACGGGGCTTCAAATCCACAGTTCCACACTTTGACTCTTTCGTTGTGATTCGTTCCTCGTTCCCTTCCCCTTCACCAACAAACTGGGCCGGCATGTTGTAACTACGTGAAAGAAAAAAAATGTTTACTTCCAAAATACCGTTATTCTATCGAAAATGCATCGAAGCGAAAATAGTGAGAGCTACAATATGTCAGCCCTGTTATTAGTTTATAGTTGAAGAGGAAGGAAACGAGGCAACATTCAGTGTGGAACGGCGGAATGAAGTGGCTTCAGCATCATCTCTTCCCCTTTTACCTATAAAAACGGTTTATTTGCGACTCATTTTCACCAATTTTTTTTCGGTGAAGCCGTTTTTAAAGTGTATTTCAAAAGGACGCTTATTGTAAACTATTGAAATACAGATGTTTAGTAAAAATAAATAAATCGAAGTAAATATTAACATAGCTGTCAACTCGGTCTTATGGAAACGGTACGAGTTAAGAAAAACGAAACCTAAATCTGTTTTAATTTAGCATGGAATCTGGTAATTTTAAAGCCAGCTTCGGCTTTCGCTATAAAAATTTCTCTATAAAATAAAAATAATCTGTCTTTGTCGAATTTTTGATTTTATCTCTGGTTTTCTGCATAAAAAAGCCACAGTAATGGGATTCCGCCTTTACCATAAAAATATTTAAAATATTTTTTAAAATAAAATATTTTTTTTTATTTGGTAAAGGGGTAAGAAACGAAGAAGTTACCGATTCAAGTTAGTTACCCTAGTGTGGATACGCACAATAGATAATTTCTATGTGTGAATGTGTAAAAAAATTGTCAAAAAAAAATCATTTTTGAAAAGTCCGCGTAGTTCGCATCGTATGTAATGTAATTTATTGAAAATAATTTACACAAAAATATGTTGATAAATGAAAAAATTTACACATACATATTACAAATAAAAATAATTAATTAGTTATAATGTACAAGCCAAAAATGTACTTGGAGATTACTTCTTTGAAACGTTTATTTTATACATATACGTGTACATCACACAAAAATTTGTTTCTTTTTTATTACTTCACAGGTACGCTCGAAAAATAGAATTAAATTAAAAAACACAGGTCAAAAAGGAACTGGATTTTTTTTTATTACTGCGTTTGTTCGTTCATTCATTCATTCAAAAAAAAATTTCGACCAACCATCTCTTGTGAAAAAATGCGGAACGTGTCATTTTGAAGCATTATGATTGGTTGAAAAAATTGTTTGAATAAATGAGTGAACGAACGAACGCAACAGTGATCCACCTTTATATTGCGTTCGTTCTTTCTTCAAACAATTTTTTTCGACCAATCATCTTGTTCCAAAATTAATGGTTTTTCTTCTGCATTTTTTCACAAGAGATGATTGGTCGAAAAAAAATGTTTAAAAGAACGAACGCAACCCTAATGCTGAATACATATATTACTACGTATATATTAAGAATTCAATCCGGATTAAACCCGGATCGAAATTTCAATATATACGAGATCGGGTCATCTTCGCGTTAACTTGATTCGATCCACCAAATTTGTAGAATCGAGTTAACTCAATCCTTATAAACGCCAATATATACGGAATCGAGACAAGAAAAGCAATATATCCCAATAAAATTTTACAGAAGAATTTTTGAGCACAAATCACCATAAAAATGAAAATGTTGCCATAAAATATATTCGATCCGAGTATTTTTATGGCAACATTTTTAAAATTAACAAGAAAAAACATTATTTCGTATTTATAAATGTTGAGGATTCATAATAAAAACAGGCGACATAGACAAAAATGTAAATTTCGCATTTTAATTCATTAAAAATAAATTAATAATGATCCTATAAAAAAAATTACGCCATTACTATATATGTTTATTTCTTTCTGGCATATTGAATATTTTTATATAGCGGATTCTTTCTTATTTACGTGCAAAAATTTGTAGAAGAAAACAATTTTCTCATGTAAACCGGGCAATATACGCTAGAAAAGATAATTCAGTTTCAATCCAAAGTTAACTCTAACTTGATTCGATCCGGATTGAATCCCTAATATATACGTATAGATGGAATTTATATTAGTGCCGCAACAATTTCCACAGGTATCCATTCAGCATAAAGGTACCGAAAATTTTTTGGTGAAAATTAAGTCGCAATAAAACCGGTTTTATTGCTAAAAGGGGAAAGAGGACCGCTTCTTTGAAGACCCGTCTGAAACGGCAGACAGACCACTTATTTAGAAACAAGATGCAGTGCTTCAAAGAAGCACAGTGTGATCGGGTCATATGATGATAAAAAAGAACACGTCCGTCCTATTAAAAAATAGGCTGAATCTGGATAATCAGCTCCCCAGCATAGTGGCGACATTAAATAATCTTTTTTGGAATGTTTTTGAGCAATTCCGTAAAAATATATTGCTCTATATCTATAGCACAGAATATAATATATTATATTCTGTGATATTATATAATATATATTTGCCGTCTTACTTTGGCAAAAGTTAAAACCATTCTGGAATAGAATTAATTTGTGCTCAAAGTAACAACCAAAGATATTTTTTAATTTAATTTTATTAATTGGTAATAATTACATTTTGAATTTGAAAACAACGTAAAAATGCAACTAAATACATTCAATTAAATAGTAATGTGCTAGAGCATTATTGAATATTATTACAAATCGTAACTAATTGCTCGTGTTGTTTAGAAAAATGCGATGTCAAAATAACAAAAATCACTTTTATATTTTTATTGCCAACATTTAAAAATAAAAGTATTCAATACAATTGCCCTGGTGGTGGACGTTAAAACTACAGGTAGAATAGAATAATTCTATACCAGCAGAAACGTTTGTCTAAAATAATTCCAATTTGGAATTATATATATGGGATTGTTGTTGTAAATTTCTCAAAGTAAGACAGCAATTGTGTCTATTGCTTAATGCCAATTTTGGCCATATACTTCGCAAAAAATTCTAGGCTTAGTTTATTTGCCGTTTTCATAAATGTAGACACTAAGTGTAGAGAGTCCTTTGCCATCTGGATAGCCAACAGCTGATACTCTTTTGGATTAACCATAGGGATTGATGACGAGACCGTGTGGAAGGAAGAACACGACTTTTCTTGCACGCATGAGGATAATACAACTTCTAATTTAAATACGAAAAATTATGTAAATTTATAATTCAATTAAACATTTTATTAATGAATTGACCTTATCTACTATGTTCGATGAATCACGTACTACATATCCAAATGCACGCTTATACCGAGTGGGTTTGACTAAAAATAGTAAATAGCAACAATTTTTAATTTGCACAGCGTCCTTCGCGTTGTGGGATTCATTCAAAGGTTTTATTTTAAACGAATCATAATTGTTCAGCAAATTGTTTTTTGTTCTGTTAAATTGACTGAATTAAGGTGATTTATTTAAAATGTAGCTGAATAACCAACATTTAGGCAATTGATTCAGCTAAACGCCAATTGATTCAAAAGAATTTTGATAAGATCATTTGTGCAAATAAAAGTACACCCTGATAAAGCTTATCATAAATAGTTTATGGCAATCGGAATGAAACAGACATAAACATTTTTTTAAAAATAAACTTTTATTTTAATAAACATTTTAATTTAATAATATAATATTGTTTATACAACTGATTGATGACGATACCGTGTGGAAGAACGCGACTTTTCTTGCACGCGGGAGGATAATACAACTTCTAACTTAAATACGAAAAATTATATAAATTTATAATTCAATTAATTAAACATTTTATTAATGAATTGAGCTTATCTACTATGTTCGATGAATCACGTACTACATATCCGAATGCGCGCTTATACCGAGTGGGTTTGACTAAAAATAGAAACTAGCAACAATTTTTAATTTGCACAGCGCCCTTCGCGTTGTGTGATTCATTCAAAGGTTTTATTTTAAAATGCAATTGTTTTTTGTTCTTAAATGTAACACCTAAAATTTAATATTAAAAAAAATTATAATACGGCTTTAAATTAAATATTGACTTTTGATTCTGTTGTTGTGTGCTATGTCGTTATTTTAAAACCGTTTCAAAAATTCCTCGGAACAAATTCGGGCTCTTGCATTTACCGCTAATTTCATTTCACTAATCTCCTTATCGATTTCTTCCATAAAATGAATTACAAAATCGACTAATTTATGTTTGTACATCTGTTCGGTATGAAAATTTGTGATTAAAAAACTAATATCGTAACCCTCAATTGGTTTTCGGCGCAGGATTATAAAATTCTCGGCCCGCATCATCATGAACCGGGTGAATTTGTGACACAGGATTTTTTCAATTTCATCTGCTTGCTTAACAGCGATGCTGACTCGTACCGAATTAACACTCGTTTCGATTAACACCTTTTCTTTTTCGTTACGGGAAATTATTACCGGGGTTAACACCAGCTCTTTGGAACTCTTAACTTCCACTTCGGGCTTATTGTGTCGCTCTACCACTTGCGAAGAAAAATTAGTTAAGCACATTGCGGCGGTGAGGGTGTGACGCACGGCAGTTAAATATGGTTTTAGGGTGGCCGACATATTCGTTTTATTTATATTTAATTGCAATTTTTAATAAAACTTTACATAAACTCACTAAACCACACCTAATTTTTTTTTCGTATCACTTTGAAGATAAAATTGAAGAATTTTATATACACAATCCTTGACAGCTCATGACAGTTATCTCATTCGACAGTTCGGTAATCGGTAGGTAGAGACAATTCGAGATAAAACGAGAATGAAATGAGCGAGTTTAATGTTTGGAAGAATTGGTAATAACTTCACGTTGAATGCAGTTTAAATTTTTGTAATTTTTTGCATGCCTTGCGAAAAACTTGATTACTGTAATTGAAATAGTTAAAAATGAATTTTTATACAAAAGTTTTTATTTTACCATTAAATGAAATATAATCCAGAATATAAATATTATTTGCCACCCTTTTTTAGCGAGAATCCCTGTCCTTGAAACGCTTGGAACGGTTCCGATTCTTCCGATCCATTTTCATTAGCTTTCTCGGGATCGGGTCCATCGCTAATAGGACGCACGCTTCGATCGAATCTTATAACACCATATTGATGATCATAATCTGGCACACCTCGAACATTGGCCTTTTTAACCATTACAGGTTCTGAAATTGAGTCCTTTTTCTTTTTCCCATCTAAACGATTTCCCTCGCCTTGGAAAGGGAAAAATCCAGCTGGTTCATTATACACTTCTGGATTATCAACTGTCATTGGCTCTGATGTACGTGGCACCCTCTCTGGCTCTTTGTATCCAACAGGGGCCGCAAAATCCACATCCATGTCGCATTCAATTATACTAACCGCGTTTCCGGGTTTCGTTTCCAAGACACACAACTCGTAAACCCGTTGATTATATTTAATAGCAATCAAGTCGTTCGTTGTAAGGCAGGCAAAATTCCGTAGTGCATTTTCTAGAACTGCTTTCGGGTTTGTTATGTCTAAAAAGTCTGGATTTTGAGGTTGAAATTTAGAAAACTTTGCGACTGGTAGCGAGACACTTTCGACCTGGATCAATTCACCTTCGGTTAACAAGAGATTGTTCATCATCCAATTTGGTATATAAATATTTCCCTCGTCCGCAACGAATTCGAGCACGCCGGCGTGTGTGACACGGTTTTTATGTTTGTTAGAGAGCCTGAACAACATTGGGTACTCCACATTTAGACGAGTAAGCTGATCTAGCGCTGACGGTGGCATAATGACTAGTCGAAGTTTATAAACAAACTTGGTTAGTTCACTGCATCATCAAACTGTAAATTAATACTTACTTTTACCGCCTTTCTCCACGTCATGTCTTTCATTCCCAGGCAGCATAGACACGGAATAACATTTATAGGAATTATTGAACGGCCGCGACAAGTCGTGGAACATATTAAACCCAAATGAATGAAACTGCAATGACGATAAATTTCACAAAATAGAATTAAAATGTTGGATGAAAAAACAAATCAACATACCATTACAAGCTAAATATATATATTTTCTTTGGACTACTTAAATTATGTACAGTAAATTGTTATTTGATTTGCAATAATAAAAAAAAGATTTCACGCAATTTCGGTCCTCTCGGTGGTCACAAAGAATTGTAATGTCAAATGACAGACGAAAAAAATAAAAATCAAAAATCGGTAAACTAGCCTGCCATCTGTTATTTGAGATTTGCATGATAAACCAAAATAAACTTAAAATTTTGACAGGTCGTCAATTTATTTTTACATTTTACATAACCTAAAATAAAACTCGCAGCACACAATAAAGTTTAAAATTTATATTTAAAATGTCGTCAGATAATCCTGCTAAAAATATTAAATACTTCGATCCAACAAAGAAATTGAAGCAATCGGAGATCGATTTTATGAAAATAATCGAGAAACAAAATTTTGAACGAGTACAGAAATTGAAGAGGACACGGCGCAATAACTTGATTACCGGGCTTTCAATTGGTGGCACAGTGATTGGAATTTATTTGTATTCAATGTTTGCAGTAAAACAGGAAAGATTTTTAGATGATTTTGAGAAGCCAGAAACAGTGCCCATCGATCAATCTAAATTATAGTGGAAATACAACGCGAACCAATAAACTTTTGTAATTTTGATTTGTTAGTTTTGCTCCTAATTATATTGTATGTAGGCAATAATGTATTAAAATGTACATTAAATAAAATGAAGTGATAATTTATAACTTAATTGATGTTTAATATGATTATATGAAAAATGTTGATTGATATTGAAAATTGGCGCCCGAAGTTATGTTTTGCCTCAATGTTAACATTCATACCGTTAAACTAGTCAAACACTTCGCCTAAATGGCTTACTATATTTAAATTGGAAGAAGTGTATACACTAAAGCTTCGATTTGCGTCGCCTTTTTCTAATTATGTATATGGATCGTTTGGCACATTTACTATCCAGAAACAGGCTGGATACCTAATTAATTTGGTAAATTTAAATAATAATAATAATTATCCCAACGACCTATTACCCCTCCCAACCGCACGCGGGGAGTCTCCATCTGTATTATTATTATTTTTTTGAGTATAATTCAAGTGAATCATAAACAAAGATATCGAATTGCTTAACCAGTGCAATTGAAAACTTGGATGTTAAGACGCCAAAATATGTATATTAAAATCAAATGTGATTATAAATGAATAGCTAAGTGAATAGTTAAGCAAAACGATACCCGTCGCAGACGGAAGGAAAACGGAAGTCGAGTCTGCTTAGTACAAGCAGATTTGATAGATTTAAAATAGATAAAACAAGATAAAGTAAACCAAAATAAAATGAAACAAAAAAAAAACAAATAAGTTAAATAAAACATCAAACTATAGTCAAAAAATATAAAAAAGTTTTTTCAACATGCGTTTCGTCATATTAAAATCGATTAAATGGCAGTGCTGATTAGCTTCGAACAGCATTCTAGAGATGGGCTCTTTCTTTCCGTAATCAGTTGGATGAGGGTCGATTCTAAACATAGGTACCGTTCTTAAATCTCGCAAATTTATATTTAGATTAATTTTACCTAGCAGAACTGAAGAATCGATATCGCCGGTTAGTAATTGATGAATGAAAAACCACGTCTGCAACAACTCGGCGCTTACTAAGTGGTTGTAAATTAATTAGCTTTAAACGATATTGATATGGAGGCAGGTTGAACATGTTCACCCACGGTAGCCTCCGTAAAGCAAAACGAAGAAATCTTCGCTGGACTGCTTCAATCCTCTTAATGTGAAGATCATGATAAGGCGACCACACCTGGCTAGCATACTCGAGCAAGGGACGAACGAATGTTGAGAAGAGAGCCTTCGTAACATAAGGATCATCGAATTCTTTCGACCAACGCTTGATGAAACCGAGCGCAGAGTTGGCTTGATTGATAATACGATCAATGTGTTGTCTGAAATTCAATTCACTGTCGCAAATGACACCCAAATCACGAACAGAATTGGCTCTAGTAATGACATCGCTGTTAATGTAATAGTCACGAGAAATGGACTGTGCACGTTTTCGAGAGTAGGTGATTGTTTGACATTTACCCACGTTCAAATCAAGGTTGTTCTTTGCACACCAAGTGGAGAAGTTATTGAGGTCGGATTGTAATAGGCTCTTGTCGGTAGTGTTTGAAATCCGTCTGTAAATCTTCATGTCATCGGCGTATATAGATATCGATGAATATTTTATTAAACATTCAGCGTCGTTGATTGACAGAATGAAAAAAATTGGCCCCAAATGGCTGCCTTGGGGTACTCCAGATGTTGCTGATATATGAGTTGATACTGATGACCTGAACAGTACATGGTATAAACGGCCTTTGAGATAAGAGCCCACCCAACGGAGAATTTGGGGAGGAAAGCCAAGGGCCCTAAGCTTAAACAAAATAACTTCATGAGAAATCCTGCCGAACGCCTTGCTAAAATCGGTGAGGATAACGTCAACCTCTTTCCCTGCTTCCATCGTATTTAATGTTTGTGAAGTGAGTACAATAAGGTTTGTGGTCGTGGACCGTGCTTTGAGAGAACCATGCTGATTGTCAGAAAACAACGGTTTACAATGAAAATACAGTGAATCATACACAATACTTTCAAACAGCTTAGGAATACTAGATAATTTTATAATTTTGCAATCGGTCGGTAATTACAGATGTCTGACTTGCAGCCGTTCTCGGAACGGAACTATAAAAGAACTTTTCCAGATGGATGGAAAAATTCCAAGCGAAAGCGACTTTTGGAAATGTGTCGTTAGTGGCTGAGCAAGAAAATCACTACAGTTTTTTAGGACGATGGATGGTAGACCGTCAGGACCGGAAGAAAAATCATCTTTAAGTTCGGAAATCTTTTGAACCACGGATTCATAATCGATCTCAATAGAAGTTAATTAAGGTTGTTTGAGTACAATTATTCATGTATGTAAAGTAACTTTCATCGTCAGACTGAAGAAGTTAGCAAAATGGTTTGTTATGTTATGACTTTAGGATCATTAGAAGAATGATCCTTATACTTCAAAGTGGAAGGGTATCCGTCGGACTTTTTCTTCAGATTGATAAAGCGCTAAAAACACTTAGGATCAGCGATTAGATTGGATTGCATGAGTCTGAGATAATTCGCATAAAGTTCGTCAGACAATCTACTGAAATCATTATAACTATTTAAATAGTTAGAGTAATCAGAGTCTGATTTAGTTTTTATGAATCTTTGCCAACGTTTGTTCCTAAGATTACGTAATGTTTGTAATTCATGATTAAACCAAGGAGGTGATGGCGATACAGTTTTTTGGAGGGTTATACGGAATGGATTGTTCAAAACATTCAAAAACTGCAGAGTAACAATTGACAGTTTGTGTTTCTATGTCATTATGGTCATTTAAAATTGTGTTAAAGTCTACGTTAGCCAATAAATGTTTAAGCTTCACAAAGTCGGCCTTACGAAAGTTGAAACGTTGTGGACTTTTAGAGTTGACATTAAGACTGACTTGTTCCAGACAAAAGGTGATCAAAATGGGATGGTGGTATACATCTATACATCTAGTAAGGTGAGAACCATAGAAATAAATATGCGTCGCTTATACAAAAAACTGTATAACATCGAGCAAGCTACCCTTTTTATTTCATGACACTACTTAACACCCACCTCTCAAGCACCGTCATTAAACTTAGTAAGCTTAAATGGCACGGTCAGAATACTATGCATAATATCCAAAATCTCAGACTAAGAAAACCCGTTCGCTTCAGATACTCTGCTCATATACAGTTGTAATATTGGACCCTTGCGTGGGATCCAATGCAGAGACTCTGGTCAATCTGATAATGTCCGACCAATTTTGAAGTCCGGTCACATTTTGTATTTGAATTTTGATTGCAGGTTAATCAAACAACATATTGCAACAATTTAAACGCAGCTCGTTTTAAAATTGCGAGAAGTTATTTATCTTACAGCATCATTATTTGTAAATGCATAAACGACGACTCACACAACTCCTTTGTCTCTAATATCACAGATATCTGGAGTGGTTCGCAACTGTCTGTAGACGACCTTCCCAAACCTTTGCTAGTATACACTTGGGTTCTCGATCCTTCGGAGGAACTTAAAGTTGTATTAAGGGATATTGGGGTGATGAGTGAAAGGCTGTAATACAATCACGAGGCTTAACGTTAAGAAATTGCATTCCGGGTTGACCAGATGCCCTTTGAGACTGGACACTTTTGTCTTCTTTCCTCTTTGTCTTCTGCTGGTTTCTACTATGTTGTCCATGCTTAATATAAAACAGATTAAATTGCATCACTGTGTCAGCTTTCTTTGAGTTAAGGAAGTTGCTTCCAGTAACCCAAACAGATATTTGGCTGATTCTGGAACCATACCTTATTGATGGTGTTGTTTCTTAATTGGTTATTATTAATTTTTCAACTTGTCATCTTGGATTAACTTCTGCGAAGAGATTAATAACATTTCTGGAATTGCCAGGCTCAATAGGTCTCTGGTTAAAAATGAATCTTACAGACTTTATGTGCTACCGCTTCCATAAAGCAGACTCACCTCTTCCAAAAAAAAAATTGTTGAATTGCTTTCTGTTTTCCCCCTGTTGCATCGCTATCAAACCTAATTTTGTTAGTTCCGAGCAATCTAACATCTAACAATACTGTTATTCCACCCGAGTGAGACCTAGTCGGTAGGCTATGGGCTTCTCATTCTGGATCACTTACTTCTACTTTTTTAAACACACATTGCTTTTGAAACTGTTCCACAATCTTGGAAAAGGAATAGAGTTGTTTTCATTCCGAAAGCTGGTAAGCCGAATTATACCTATAAATCATTCTATTTGTTATAGAATGATACTCACCTATTTGGGTGTAGTGGGTTAAGTTGTTATAGAACGATACTCACCTATTTGGGTTCAGTGGGTTAAGATGTAACATCGCATTGTATTGTATAGACAAATAAATAGTAAGTTGCATCATAGATATAAAAAAGAGAGGAACTTGTTAATGAAATATAATAAAAAGTGCAAACATGATCCATGTGTTTTAATTAAATAATACAAATAAAACACTATTAGTTTTTCTTCCACTTTCCTTAAAGCTCTGGAAAGAATTGTTGACAGATGTATGAGAGCACTTAACATGCTCACAGAGTTGGAAAATCATGTGAAACTGCTCTGCATGAGCTTGTTACAAGGATTGAAAGATCGCTTAGTATATTAAGGAGTTTCTTGTGGGCACGTTCCTAGATAGTGCGGGTGCTTTTATTGACAGTTACATGCATTAGATCCATGCTTATGTCTCGCATTGCTATGGCCAGGCTGGATCCTCTTTCAGTTTTTGTGCTAATTATCAAAGACTGCCCTCCAGAGAGGTGTCTTATCACCTCTCTTGTGGCTATTGGTAATTTATGAATTACTTGTTAAAATGTCGATGACTTAGTCGTTTTGACTGTCGTCTGACTTCATGCAAAGTGCTCTTCAAGTTGTAGTTCTTGAGAAGGGCTTGTATACATTAATGCATCTAAAACTTGTCTGCTAGTTTTTACTTGATGTAGTAATGTTGGCGAGCTATCTGATCCTTCTCTTTTTGGGGAGACGATTGCCAGATCTGACACAGTATAACATCTTGGTGTTATTTTAGACAGTAAACTTTCCTGGAAGATACACTTTTAAAAACCACTACCATTTTTAGCAATGTAAAAGAGCACTTGGGAATGGTGGAGCTTCTCCCAATGTGCTGATGTTCAAATACAAATCTCTGATTCTACCCATGTAATTCTACGCTTCTGATGTTTGGTAGCCTGTGGTTAAATCAAACTCTATCTCCCTCACAATATGAAACTTAACAGTGTGCAAGGTATTTCGTGCAGCGCTATTACCGGTGCTATGTTAATGACAAATTGCTACTGAATTTGTTGCGGGTGTTTTGGAACCTATTGTCTTGCACAATGTCTATGATCACATAGGAGTAGGCCTAAAGTGCACGGTATCCTACGCCGATCTGATAGCACTCACACGTTGTGCATGTACAGGTAGCAAATCTGAGTGCAATTCTTTACGGAATGCTCTAGCAATAGTGTCAGGGTTATGTGAGTGCCGTCTCATTGTGAGATTGAAGGAAATGTAATAGCTGATATTTTAGAGTCGGTGGCACCCTTGGCCTTTAATTGTGGCAAGAAAACTATTAAGAACTACATTAATTAACAGGCTAAGCGTAATTTGTTTGTTTGCACTAACTGACGAGCTTGTTCAAGATTACTTGTGTGACAACTGCGTTAAAGAGGACGATGACAGCAATCAGTTTTGTGGCTATCTATATAGTTAAACTGCGTTCCCTGCCCTATTCCAAGCTTATGCAGTTTGCCAGAACTATTGAGCGCATTTACTTGTTTTGATGGAATTAACGGTTTGCACCATGAGTCCAGTGTGGGTGCGGAACCTGTTTCGCCTCCAGTTAACGTTAATAAATAAGCCAAATATGTATGTATATAGTTCTTTTTTCATATGGGACGGGAATATTCAGTTACATTATTTTTGTTCAGTGCCGCCATCTCTTAACGAACACAATCTAAATATTCAAACCGCTGTTTCTACACTAGTTTAACACGTACAACCAAACCTCTGTCTTGGAGAACATGAAATTTAATAAAGTCTTCATTTAGGCAAAATATTTGATCGTTTCATGCCTTAAAAGTATAAAATTCTGCGGAACTTATCCCGTTTGTATAATCTCACGGAAAATAGAAATAAAACAATTCAATTAATTAATTATTATATAGTTCCATACAATTTATTAGCGATTAAATAATTTTTTTGTTTTTATTTAATTTAATTCAATTTTTTTATATTTTTAATTTAGTGTGTAGTTTTAAGGCATTAAAAATAACGAAATTATGATAAAATAAGAAATTAATTAACCAAATTTAGTAGAATACAGTGTTTTTAATACAATAATTAAGTTTTTATTTAAATGAACTGATAATTAATTATGTCAAAATAAAATTAATCACAGTGCATTGTTTAAGGCTTTGTTTGTTTTTTTTATTTGAATAACTATTTATTAATGTTTTTAATTTTTATTAGTTTGTTCAAATGTTTTTTTTTTATAATTTAATTAAGTACATTTTGCAGTTCTAAACTTTTTGTTTTAAATATTTTGTATTTACAAAAATAATTTTGTGAATTGTTTAAAGAAATTGAGAACAAAATTAATTTATTCGTTTAGTTCTTTTTTTATCTATTTATCTAATTTAATAATAATATTTAATTGTTTTTATATATATTTTTTTTAAATAAAATGACAAAAAATATTATAGAATATACATGGTTTTGTTTAAATATTTATAGTAAAAAATAAGGCATAGATTAAAAACTATAATTATAATTAATTAGTTTGTTTTTTAATATAAATATAACTAGAAAATGATGGTTGGTTTGATGATTGTATATTATATATTATATTGAAGAGAATTCCGATCAGACCATTTTTAAATTATCGTCCAATCAATTTAATGTGGTCTCAAGGTAGAGATGAACTGCACTAATTAACTTGAGATCAAATCAAATCGATTGATTATGGGTATATTTGCTACAAGTTACGTATATTGGTCGTGTAACACATACACACACGCACAAAATTCAAACCAAGCTAAACAAAAAATAATTCGTTATGGTATATAAGGTCTAATCCTGTTTTTATTATTTGATGGAAGAGGCACAACTACATTTATATTATATATAAGTACATTTAAAAATTAATTAACTAATTAATGTGGTGATTGCACATGATATGTCGTAATAAAATATTTATATTAATCGTTGTATGTATGTCAATAATTAGTTACTTACCAAAATTTATAAAATAATAATACACAACAGAAACAAAATGGAGTCAAGTTTATTCGTACACTTGCAATTGTTTTACGAATCCACTGAACGATAAAAATAGGTAGTATAAAATATTTTCATAAGAGGTCACTCTTTTATATAATAGATCATATCAATAAATATTTTTTAAGGTTATGTAATATATAATAAAATACCGTTACTAAATCGCCGTCATTTTATATATATTTTATGTTTTGTTTAATTTTAGAGTTTAACACGTGTATTAATATATATATATATATTTTTTCTATATTCGTATATCACAAATGCGTGCGATTTGTTTACAGTAAAGAAAATTAACATAATAGGAGTAAATTAAAACTATAAATTATTTTTTAAGTACAGACTAAATATACAATATATCTTATTAATTTTATATACACAATAAACTATTTTTATTTTATAGTTGGTTTGATTAATTCTTTGTGATGATAGATTTTTGGGATTAGTAAATTTAACTAAAATGATAAGAGATTTTTTTTTTTGTTAAAAACTAATAATTTTTTATAAAACTATAGAATATTTTTTGTAAAATTATATATAATATTTATATAAAAAAGATATTTAATTATAACAGAGATATATAAATATATTTTTTTGTTTGTTTAATTCTTATTAAATTTAAATTGTCATCGTTGGAATAAGCTAAATAACCGGTTAGCAGTGGTTTTCTTAGGCACATTCTGATTTAGTGCGTTTGCGGCACGAATTTTATTCTCGTTTAGCTTGTTACGCATTTGCTCATCGATTAATTCTTGCATATCCATTTGCCACTGTTCCAGCTGCTGTGATAGTTCAACTTTTTGTTGTATCGATTCGAGAAGTTGCCCGTTTGCCTGCATTAGCTCGACCCGCGTTTTAGCTAATTCCACTTCAACTTTGGTACGACGTGCTACGGCCGCATCACGATCAGCACGGGCTTGTGACACAATATCATCTTCTGCTAGGCTACCGTGTGATGCATCGTTGCGAGCACTATCACGCTCTTCTAGTGCGCTATTTAGTTCCACTTCGCATACGGATAGTTTACTTTCGAGTTGCATAATACGATCTTGGCGACGGCGAAGCTCATCTTCTTGATCCATGCATGTTTGCCGGGATTGTTCGAGCATCGATTTGAAGTGAACCGCATCTAGGCCCATAATTATTCTAACTAGGTCATCGGCGGTTGACGAGAGCATACCACGTCGTAATTCTTCTTCGATACCTGAGTCCGAGGGTTGGGATGATATTGTGTTGTCGAGAGAGCCAAGTGATAGATCGGAATGTAAGCCTGAAACAAACGAAATTAATTTTGGTAAATGTTTAAGAATTAAAATTTATTTTGAAATCACCCAGTTGGAAATTTATCAACATGCATGTGCAATATTTTTTACGAAACAAATACGTTTCTATTAGTTACATTTTGCTAAACGTGTATGAGAAAGAAAGAAAATATTGTTTTGTCGATTTTTGATGGTATGTTGACTAAATGACTAATTTATGACAAGTCGCACATTAGTTTCCCAAATGAATCGTTCTACATATTACTGTCCACGCTAGACGACAAGACAAGTATGTGATTTGTCCTAAAACGGTCCTTTTATCATGACAATGTCTTAAGCGAAACATGTATGACATTTGTTCGATGTTTCTCATTTTATAACGTAGTTTTAAAATGACGTATAGGCAAACAATCGAGAGCAATTGCAATTGCAATTTATTAATTAATTATTATTATTATTATATACGGTACCATCTTGTTTGTCGAATTGGCAAGTCAACATTTTGTAATTGTTCTGTTTGGAAAATTTGAAAATATTAAACTTTTTTTCGTGTTTATAGTCAACGAAATTGCAAAGTTCTGCCATCTGGAACACAACACATCTGGAACCGGAAAGATGGTTGTAATATTTTTAAGGCAACAGCCTAATATTATATATATTTTCTGTATATTTCAAATAAATTAGGAAGATTATTCTTGTTCTAAATAAAATATTTTCATTATATATCTCTATAGAAATACATACATAAATTAATCTCAGAAATCTCATATAGGATTCATGTCAGATATATTAGATATAATTTATCTCAGAAAGGTCACATGAGACTCATCCATGATTTATCACATACGGTTCATCTCAGAGATGTCATAAACGATACATCTCAGACATGTCGCAAAAGAAAATTAGTCCCATTTGCTTGACTATCGCTAATGAGTCATTAGTGTGTCGTCAATAACTTTCCTGCTGGGCAAATATGTGACAATAAGACAATAAATATGGTGTTGACGTTACTAGTGAAAAATATGGTATCTTTATCGATTTCTTTTTAAATTACTGGAATATGGCCAAAACAATTTAACCATCACTAGAGGCAACATATTTTAAATTCACTTTATTCATTCGATTTGTTCGCATTTTATACAGAACCGTAGAAAGATTATCGTTCAATTTAACAAGCAGAACACTTGGAAGGCACAACCAGGAAATGCCACGGCCAATCGGGTACATATTCTATCAGTGTACTATCTGCACGCTGCAAGCTCCATGGTACTTTGACATGGAAAATGGTCAGCACTCCAATTGAGGGTTGGAAAATATTTAGCTTCTTGGGCTAAATGTCAATTTGGTCTTAATTGGTCACTATGGATAAATGTTTTTGGCGATAATAATTACCAATCCTGAAGTCAGTCCGTCTAGATGATACTTGGCAACCCAAACCAACACTTCTTGCCATGAGGGCAGTAAATTAGAGAGAACATTAACATTGGAGCGGGAGACCGACTGCAATGATGTAACACTAAAACTGTAATGATATCCCAACCCAGGGGGTCGATTTTGTTCCAAATTCGACAGAAAAAACATGACGTTTTCGTATACGTATAAGGAGTATAGTATACAATTTTATATTAGTGTGTGTAATTTTTCTGTGGCTATGTTTGTTCGTTTTGCATCGAAAATTATGAATCGGTACAAATCGGTTCAGTTTTTTTGGTGATTATGTCCTTTCGTCGTCTCACTTTTTTGACATTCCACCAAGTATTTGAGTGGCGGGTTAACACGTTCGTGCAAATGACTACTGTAGCAGTCATACAACTTTTTCGTTTTTTAACACGTTCGCGCAAACACCTTTCATTTTTTAAGGAATAACTCGACATATTTTTCAATTCTCACATTCCTTTCTGCGACGAAATATCATTGCAATTATCCCTTTATCTACCAAAAAAATTTTGTTTTTGGCTCAATTGAAGTCTAAACCACACAAATGTGTGAGTAAAAAAACATAGTATGTAATGACGTTTTTGATAAAAAATTTCGCTTGAATTGAAGTACGACCAACACAATTGTGTGTATAGTTATCGTGTTTTTTTCGGACAAAAATAAGTATGAAAGGAATGCATAAACGTGTAAGTTCGTAGTAAACACACATACCACTACTATATACTTGCGGTTATTTCGTCAACTTGCGAATTTTGATCAAAATCGACCCCCCAGAATTTAATATAGAAATTTATTTCAATCTTGAAATTTTATTCTAGCCCGATTTTATCACCATCTGCAAATTCTAAATTCCCTTTTGCATCTTGCCCCGAACGCCGTAATTCCCAATTCAAACGCCAAATCTTTAACCACTGTGTCGTTTGGTCGGTAGCTTTAGTTTTAATTTCCATCCGATTTACATGTTGTGAACAGAACTATGATGGTTTGGGTCCAAGTGTGGTACCAAGTTTCCATAATATCCATAGGGATTCGGCCAGCAACGAAATGTGTTCTATTAGACATGAAGTCGTATTGAGTAGCTCTAGTTTTATTTTCAGACTAGTTTTTAATTTTCATTTTAATATTTAAAATTTGAATTCAATTTCTGAAATAGAATAAAATTTTGAGATTGAACGTAATTTCTATATTAAATTCTGGGCTGGGATACCATTGCAAATTTAGTGTTAACCGATGATATTTTTTTATTTTTCTCGGATGAAATTCTGGGTTAACTTCACATACATCGAACCAACATACTTGACTGGAACACTCGTAAACAGAAATTTCAGACAAAATTTATTATTTGCGTTAGCTGGAAAATCGGTAAACGAAGTCCAATAAATTGAACAATAAAATTGTATTGGGTGTTACTCCGCCTTTTTTAATGAAATAAAACATATTTGTTTGTTTAGAAAATGAAATAATTATTTAGCTACAATTTTACCCCATCTTTCACGCAATTTACGGATTCCATATCTGGAAAGAAGAAATTCTGGTCTTTGGAGGCGATCATCGACCGGAATAAGTAGCATAGTCTGAAGGAGCTATGTCTTGTGAATACGGCGAGTGAGGTAGACTTCCCAGTCCTGTACTTTTAAATAATTTTTCACAACGCTTGCAACATGTGGTTTTGCATTGTCGTGCTGTAAAATTAAATTAACTCTATAGCTCGCTTCAAATGTATTACTTGTCGTCGGTAGACATCGCCATTGATCGTTTCACCTGATTTCAGCAGTTCATAATATACCACATCTTTCTAATCCCACCAGATACAGAGCATAACCTTATTGCAATGAAAATCTCGCTTTCGTTGCGATGGACCAGCTTCATCAGGCTTCTACCAAGATTTTTTTTGCGTTTGGGATTCTCATAATAAATCCATTTTTCATCTCTAGTAACTATTCAATGCAAAAAATCATTTCTTTGTTGTCTTTGAAGCAGTCTTTAACAAATGGCTTTTCGATGTTCGAGGTCTGTTTCTTTTAATTGATTGGAACCGAGTTGATAGCTTTTTGAACCATTAACGACACCTATTGGGAAAGGGCGAAGTCATATTCACACAGCCAATACAACAAAGACAAAATTCGAGTGCCATCAACATCTGGAAACAATATCTCGAGTCAACAAGAAATCCGTTATCCGCTATGGTTAACGGAAAGTTCGAAAGGCGTCAAATGAAATCGTATCAAATGATGAAAGTAATAAACAATGTGAGTCATTCAAAGTCGCGGTGCGTTTACCGAAGATCAATTCCATACATTATTGTTGGATTGCTCATTAAAATTTTAGATGAGGGAGCATTTATTAGTACGATTACGGTATCCAACAGTACGGTTTCCAGTCCAAACCACACAAATGTGTGAGTAAAACATCATAGTATGTAATGGTGTTTTTAATAAAAAATTTCGCTTCATTTGAAGTACAACCAACACAATTGTGTGTATAGTTATAGTGTTTTTTTCGGACGAAAATAAGTTTAAAAGGAATACACACATGTGTAAGTTGGGCCAAAACACATACAAAAATAAATTTTTAACATGGTACTTTTGCCATACCCACACAATTGTGCTACCAAAACACAAAAGGGATATAAAATACTTGTTTTATGTTCGATAATGAAATTTTGGGGTTTCCACTCGTCCTAGAAAGTGATGGCAGTATTTGGTGGGAAGGCGTGATTTCTTCGGTCAAAATATTTGATGAAGCAACCAGAAGTCTGCAATCGACATTTTGTAGAAAAAAACCTTCATTTTTGATTTATAAGGAGAATTTCTCGGCAATGAAGTTGCTGGCTTCCAAATCGTGAGGTTATCGATAAGTTTCAATTAGGCTTGAGAATTTTACTACAGTCAAATATTTAGAGAGCCTCGCGTTTGTCGAAGAGACCTTTTTTTAGAAAGAAATTCGAATTAAAGAATAATGCTCGGTCTTCACTCGCAAAATTTTGTCATGACGATAGCATGTCATGACAAAATTGTATTTTTACATTCACAACTACTAACACCAAAATTTATGTAAAATCATTTTATGTTTTCTGTTTTGTTTAATTGAGAGTCATATAAAATTTTTTTACTCATTTTGTCACAGTGTCAAGACAAAAACATGAGCAATTTTAATAAATTTTCTGTTTGTCACGGCACAGAATATATACAGAAGCGACATAACTCCATTTTTATATGAATTTCTTTCGATTCGAATATTTGACTTTTACATCAAAATAGGAGTGGTGAAATTGTTTAAATGGTAGATAATAGATAGCGCTACTAGTTTTCAAAAAATTAAAATCGATTATAAAATCTTCGCAGTGTACATCTAAAATTGCCTCTAATTGTCTCTCAATTTAATGTCACTCTGATTTTGGCCGCACCAACCGTATTGCTATTATTCGTAAAATCTAAACCGTATCTAAATTAATAAATATCTAAACTATTAAGCGTGGAAAGAATAAACTAAACTGATAAAATTCGATTTTACGGATAAAACTTCCCAATATCTGGATTGGCATTTAATTTTTCCGCTGTTGGAATTTTTGTGCTACAAGAATGGATGTATGTATGTATCATATTCATAACCTACAAATTAGGCATTGAATTACTTTTTTTAGATAGTCGTCAAAAAAGAATTATAGGAGAAAATTTTGGGGCACCGTGAATAAAACGGGTGGTATGGTGGATTATACGGCTGATATTCGCCAAAGATTAAATATGAGTGAAGTTATACCGGAAGAGCTTTCAAATTGGTTCCATATCGAAATCTTTTTGAAATAAGTAATTGATTCCCCTCGGTTCGCTCGGAAGCTCTCACTGGTACTGTAGAAAGAAACCCAAGCTAAATCACAAGAAAGGGGTGAAAATAATTGAAAGTACCTACTACTAAACAATTTGTGGAACTTATAAACATTTTTTCTTTTTATAGTCACCCGATAAAATTGAGAATCCAGAATAATCCGAATTTATGAAAATTTTATTGTTAATAAAAAGCCTAAAATTTCCATTAATCAACAGTTGTTTTATTTTTAAACATTTCAGGTAAACTACATTCGGCATAAGCGTTGTTCTGAACACAATAACTACCGCCAATTTTGGTCGATGCACAAGTAGGAGTTACTGAAGATTACAAGTAATGCTGGAGTACGTGAAATCGCTACATTGATTCGCTTTAATCGCGGTCTTTAATCACCATTGTTTCGATAATGTGTCTTGTCCCTGAAATTCTTCGAGTCGCAACTTTTGGGGCTCCTACGTCAGACTCCCCGAACGCGACACTGTTGACTGCAAGGGGCAATTATGCCGATGTCGAATGAATTAAATTCATTCTGATATAGCTTGATGACGAATTCAAATAATTGGTTTTCCTTTCCTGAATTGAACCACGATGGACTGTCGGTGTTGTAGATTCTGATCACGTAATCCGTGGAAACAATATTTTTTAATCGATTGAGGCACTATTCTGTCTTTTCCTGGGAATAGGGAATTGGGAAAAATATTTTCATAGCATTTTTGTCTAAATTATATTTTTCTGGCCTACTACTATTGGAATTAGTTTAGTGTAAATATTTTTGAAATAGAGATACCGATACCGGGTGTTTCTTTTAAACTGAGACGACCAAATATCTCGAAAAATAGCCACTCTACGGAAAAAATATCCATAATCAAAGTTTAATCATACCGCGGGGGAAATACATTAGTGCAAAAAAATAGTCCCTCACCCCCGGCTTTGTAGGTGGGGCGGGGGTAACTTTTAAACTAAGATAGGAAGCCGTATTTTTTATTGCAGATACGGATTCTACGACTAAAAGTACGTATGATTTGAATGAAATATTTTGTTCGGTTCATGATAGATGGCGTTGTATTCGACGAAATTCAATTTTTTCAATTTCTTCTTCTTAGAACACACGCATTCGATTCTGCAATACGTTTGAAATAAAAAACATCACGTTTTCATTGGAAATACTCGAAATTCGTCATCAAAACAATTTATTCAGTTTTGTTTCTTATCTTCATGTTTTTCGTAATTGCAAAATAAACGATAAAATACTTTAGAATGGACCGTTTAACTGTGCCAGAGAAAATTGAAATGGTTCTGGTTTATGGAGAAGCTGGCAGAAATCTTGAAAATGCTGTTACTATTTACGCTCAACGTTTTCCAGATAGGATTCGTTCACGTGCTTCATTTGGCCGTACTATCAAACAATGTATTACTGATGGAAATGTTCAACCGAAAAAGAGGACCCGTAGAGCAATAGTCACTGGAGAAAATAATGAAATTACTGTATTGGCAGCAGTGGCTCATAATCCTCATGTTAGTACACGAGAAATAGTTCGCGATTCCGGATTGTCCCTCACCAGTGTTTGGAGAATTTTAAAACGGCACAAGTATCATCCATATCATGTGTCTTTACACCAAGATCTTAACCCCAATTTTTTTCGTTGCGTAATGTTCTCTGACGAATCGTCTTTTACAAACCATGGAACGGTTAATCGACACAACATGCATTATTGGAGTGTTACAAATCCGCACTGGCTTCGTCAAGTTGAACATCAGCGTCCTTGGACTGTCAACGTGTGGTGTGGAATAAACAAACCCATAGGCCCCCACATTATTGAAGGCAACTTGAATGGTCAAATGTACCGAAACTTTTTGGAAAATGAACTGCCAATATTACTTGAAAATTTGAACTTAGAAGTGAGACGGAACATGTGGTTTCAACATGATGGTTGTCCTGCACACTATCCGGTAGTGGCACGTGAAATACTTGATCGTGATTTCAATGGCCGCTGAATCGGTAGAGCTGGTCCGATAAATTGGCCCGCCAGATCACCAGATCTTACTTCGCCAGATTTCTTTTTGTGGGGCTATCTCAAAGACAAAGTTTACAAACAAGAACCAACAACACGTGAGAACATGATTGAGCAAATCAGAAATGCGTGTGCTGAAATTCAACCAAACACACTTCTCAGTTGTGTATAATCATTGGAAATGCGTATTAATAAGTGCATTGACGTCGCAGGCCATCATTTTGAACACTTATTTTAAGCTAAAATTATTTTATTCACCTGCCATTTACGAAAATTTACGAAAACGTGATGTTTTTTATTTCAAACGTATTGCAGAATCGAATGCGTGTGTTCTAAGAAGAAGAAATTGAAAAAATTGAATTTCGTCGATTACAACGCCATCTATCATGAACCGAACAAAATATTTCATTCAAATCATACGTACTTTTAGTCGTAGAATCCGTATCTGCAATAAAAGATATGGCTTCCTATCTTAGTTTAAAAGTTACCCCCGCCCCACCTACAAAGCGGGGGGTGGGGGACTATTTTTTTGCACTAATGTATTTCCCCCGCGATATGATTAAATTTTGATTATGGACATTTTTTCCGTAGAGTGGCTATTTTTCGAGATATTTGATCGTCTCAGTTTAAAAGAAACACCCGGTATATTGGAAATTTTTTTTTCCCCATAAAAATTTTGTAGAACTAAAATTTCCCAATCAACTTTGTTTCGAAAATATTTACACCAAAGTAATTCCAACAATAGGCCAGGAAAATATAATTTAAACAAAAATGCTATTGGCGATTTTCATCGAATGTAGATAGCGTTGGTTTCTACGTCTACAAGAGAGACGAGAATTGTCAAATCGATTGTTATGACAGTTTTGATCCCCTTGCTTCATAGCAAACTGCGATTCACGTTTTGTTCACCAGATGTCAGGTTTGTCAGCTTTTGTTGGAAATCGCGAATAAAAATATTTTTCCCAATTCCCAGGGAAAGCCAGAATAGTGCCACTGGGCATATTCGATTAAAAATATTAGATACCCGTGCTTGATTGGAGGCACACATCGTGCATTGGCTTTATACCTCAACGATTAAGTTAAATGCTTAGGTTTCTAAATGACTTGAAGACTTCAGTCATAAAAAAATATAATTTTCTTTGTAAAATCCCAATTTGATATCGGATAAACTTTGCACCAAAATTTACAGATTGATGGCTTTGCTAGATACGGCTAATATTTCACTTTTATATTCTAAACTTCACGCGTACCCAAATTAATTAAAATGACAGGCTAAAGACACCTTAAACTTTTCACATAAAACACAAAACTGATTTAAGCGAAAAATTACAGTCCCATAACTTATTAAAACAAAATCAATTAAAACTTTATCATACTGGTACACCTGGGTACAGGTATACACATAACGTAAATCAATCCAATATTTCGAGTATCTTTACAAAATTCGATAGTTTTTCAAATTCAAGTATCTTTTTGCAAGACTAACATAATTTTATAAAAATGCTCTGCACCATCCACTACATATTTTACTTTACCAAAACCGAACAGAACACAAAAAGCAATAAATCCCTATTATGTGTGGTTGGAATACATAAAACTATATTTACATACGAAGAACGGGACGACCACTACGGTAGATATAAAAAACAACACTAGTCACACCACGAACCGCAAACAATACAAAAAACATAAGATAAACTAGCATCTCATGAGGGATATAGACTGACCGTAATAAAACTGAATAATTAAATCAATTGCATATCATCATTCTAATCCACACAACCGACAGCTACCCGCCATCGCCACCCACCCACGCCATTGTTTGGTGAAACACTTTCAATTATTCAATCAAATAAATTATTTCCGTTCCTTTATACGTGTATTTTCAATGACCATTGAGAATCGCCGATTAAGCAGAAGGGATATAATAGACCATCCTCGTAATATTCCCAAATTTTAAGTTGATTAAATTTTGCACAAAATACTCTCTATAATTTTAATTACGCATAGCTACATACCTGAATCATCATCGTGATTACTACGTAGCGTTGCACACACCACCTTTAATTGTTTATAAACAGCACGAGCTTCGGTCACTATTGGATGTTGATTGTCATCAATACCTGTTGAAATTTCATCATCACATTCCATTTCATGGAGCAGTGAACGATGGCCTCGCGATACACTTGGTGAATCCTGAGTACAAAAAACAAAAAAAAAAAATCGTTAATTTCGAAATGCAATTGGCACCAAACATCAAATTATTAACTATATATAGTTTACCTGCGATCCAGCTGATTCCAAACGTTCTGTTAATGTATTATTTTCACGTTGTAAACGGTCTAGTGTCTGCAACGTTGTCTACACAAAAAATACGGATAAAAAAGGATATACCGTTATTATTTATATACAAAAAATCTATAATTTTATATATTTTTTTTTTTGTTCATATACGACCAAACAGCACAAATAAATAAAAATAAAAAATCCTACTTGTAATTTTGTCTCCTGTTCTCTGGCATGTCGTTCCAGTGTATGTATTCTATCTGATGCTTCTTCGAGTGCAGCCGTTAATGTATCACGCTCTCGTAGAGAATTTTGCAAACGTTTCTCCAATTCAATTTTCTTTTCCCCAATAAGACGGAGTTCATCTTTTAAACTCTCCAAGCTGCTTACATGATCCTGTGATGATGTGTGTGTGTGTTGTATTGATATGGTGGGGAAAATGAAAAAGGATAAAACATAAAAAAAAATAACATAAAATAAAATAAAATTACATTTTCATGTACATATTTTTTCAGTTATTTAGTTTACTTTTTTTATAACCTAAAATTATACTTTCTGTATTGAAATTTTCATTAAAGTTTTTCATTTTATTTTTTTTTGCTTTTTACAAAAATATAATAAAGAAAATCGATAATTTAAATTATTTTCCATGTACAGTGGTTTTTCCAATACAATCGTAATTACTTAAGGATTGCTAACTGATTTTGATTTTTACAGAACTAGGACGGACGAGGAGTGCGGGGCAAACTCTGATCGAAAATATGCAATCTTTATGTGCCTCATTACCTATCGCTTGCTGCACTTTTATAATATGTAACAATTTGCAACAACAAGTTAGTACACATTAGTAGTAACACACATTACCACCTCATAATTTTTGAAATTCGAAAAGCATTCAAATGATTAAGTCGTCGGCCAATAAGTCCCGAGGCTGACTACAAAAAACTCAACTTTATTCATCAACCTAATTTCCTTCAAGAGTGTTACATTCATTCCAACGCTTGCAGAACGATTTATCTATGGCCGCAAAATAGACGTTTGTTTCGGCAAATCCCCTTCTTTGGAGAAATTTTTTGAGAATACGGTGGATGGGGAAGCAATTTGTGCAATTCCATCGTAGCAAACGACTTATGAAAACGTGCCTTGTCTTGGTGAAAGGGCACTTTTTTTGTATTTTGGACCGTTTTTTCGCAATTTCTTCCTTCAAAAGCACCAATAACGCCATCTAATATTCGATATTAACACCGATTCTGTCACACCGATGCAAAAAATCAAACTATTCCAAAAAATACAACAACAACCAAATCATTGTAATAGTCTAGTAAAAGCAAACATTCAGGCGAATACATATTATGAAATTTCTACAAATGTGAAATATATATTCCAAGAATTACAATGTTCCAAAGTCATTCTAAGTATTTTCTAAGCATTTAGCAGGAACTTCAGGGATATTGGTGCAATGCTTACATCCAAAAAATGACCCTTGAAAGTTAATTGATTTTCGTGGGTCTGACAGGGTGTTCCATGAGATTTAAAAATGTAATTTTTAATGGATCTTAGGTATATTCCAATATCATTCTTGTGTCTCTCATGTTTTTTAAATGGGTCTGACAGGGTGTTCCATGAGAATTTTAAAAGTAGTTGTTTAATGAGCCTTAGGTACATTGAAAGTCGTTCTAAGTATTTTCTAAGCATTTAGCATGAACTTTAGTGATATTGATGGATTGCTTACACCCAAAAACCGACAATTGAAAGTTAATTGATTTTTCGTGGGTCTGACAGGGTATTCCATAAGATTTAAAAATGTGATTTTGTAATGTGGTTTGTATATAACTAATATCATTCGAAGTATTTTCTATACTGCATTTAGCATAAACTTATTATTGCAATGCTTAGACCCAAGCCAAAGGAGTGTCTCTAGTAAGTTATATGATTTTCTAATGGGTCTGACAGAGTCTTCAGTGACATTTAGAAATATGATTTATAATGGTCCTTATGGACATTCAAAGTCATTACTTAGTATTCTCAGTAACTTCAGTGATATTGATGCACTTCTTAGACCAAAAAGAGTGTCTCTAATAAGCTATATGATTTTCTAAATCTGAAGCCTGAGGTACATTCCAAAACCGTTCTAAGTATTTGTTAAGCACTTACCGCGAAATTGAAGGTGCTTAGAATCAAACAAATGTCCCTAGTAAAATTGTTTAATTGCTCGGACAAGGTATGCCATGAGATTTAGGAGGTCTATTTTATGGTGTTCTGAACATTGTCTGACCTGGTGAGTTACACACTTTACTCCGTGATGAGTGGTTAAATGGTTTTAGCATTTTTACAACAGACACGCTGTGGTGCCTCTGTCTTCTTTGCACAGACCTTCTGGCTATGTCCAAAATCACGCAGTTCCACAAATTTAATCTTTATCTTTTCAAAATTTTGTAATGTGCCAAAATGAATCATTTTTTTTTCACCTTGTGACCCTAATAAAATCGGTATGATATCAAAGGGCCGAATGTCGAAGAACCGAATGCCGAAAAGCCGAATTTCAAAGGGCCGAATGTGTCGAAGGGTCGAATATCGAAGGACCGAATGTCAAAGGGCAGAATGTGTCGAAGGGTCGAATGTGTCGAAGGACCGAATGTCAAAGGGCCGAATTTTTATTTTATTATTTTTTTGTTTTTAGAAATAAATTTTTTTAATTTTTTTATTTAATTTAATTAATTATTTTATTTTTTGGCCGAAGGTCCTTCACCAAAATTTATCGCTGACTTTATACGAGGAATTTCATGAATATCCAAAGATAAAAAATAGTAAAATACATAAATTCATAAGAAATTTATTTATGTTTAATTAAAAACAAAAAATTACAAAATATTCCATAAAACAACAAATTTAAAAAATTATATTTCTAAAAACAAAAAAAAATCGGCCTTTCGACCCATTCGGCCCTTTGATACATTCGGCCCTTCGACATTCGGCCCTTTGACTGATTCGGCCCTTCGACCCATTCGGCGCTTCAACATTCGGCCCCCATTGCGGCCGGTGTCAATTCAATGACTCAATTGACCATCGTAGCATTTTTGTCCCTGTTTTGAATCTTTGTTCAAATACTCAGTTTTATTGTGGCATTGTTCTGATTGACAAACGCCTCCCTAAGATCTTCGATTGAAACATGTCGTAGATCACTGATCTTTTTTTACTGCAATATTGCTTTCTGCTGGGTTTATTACTTCCCGCAACTTGTTCCTTACTTTGTTACTGCTAGCAAAGGTAGACTAAGTGTCAGCTTCTTGTTTAGCAGTGACAACGCTTGACGGTTTCCACTGAGGCTTTGAGATGTTATTAGCACCTGGGTTGATTGCTGGGTGGCTGTGAATTTTGTGAGACTAGTGTCTGCGAGTATGTAGCTTTAGTTTCTTTTTGTGAGCAATTTGATGGCTTTTTTGGCTAAACGACCTTTAAGATCGGCTAGCTCTAGGCACATTATGTGGTCTGCATCTCGAATTGAGCTCAAACATTCAAACATAATGTTTCTGTCTAGGACAGTTATTTTGTTGTGAGCTCGTATCTCACTTTCTAATGTGAAGAACGCCTTAATTAATGCTTGGGCACTATTGCCTCGTCGTCGCTTTCAGTGCGTACTCGTTTTTGGACTTTGTTGTTTCAAAATGGAGAATGCGACGTGGAGGTAATTTTACCTCGTAACTCACAACGTATATGTTCCTGGACTGTGTTTAGCCATGTAGAGTATTTGTATTTCACTTTATATTTATTTATTGATTTAGTCAACAGTATTATTGTACATCTGATATTTAGAAAAATCAATTCAATTTTATATATTTCAAAGTTGTATAATAAAATTTTTTATAACGTCTCTAGGCAAATTAAAATCGAACACGACAGAAACATTATTGAATACATGACCTGAATTAAAAATTAGGTCTGACGTACCAAAGTTCGTCCCATATGGGTATGCAGATCGATTATGAAGCCTCGGTATCTGAATGATCGCATAGGAGAACGTATTGAATTCAAGCACGAAAACTGCGAGAGATACTTGCCTACGAACGGACAATGGCTCAACATTCAATAAAAAACCACGGCCTAAATTCGGCGGTATCACATACTTATTGAAGGAGTCGCCTTAAGGCAAACAGACAATTAAGGCATATTCTAAGTGCGAACGAAAAAACGAAACGAAGACTTTTAGAGTATACGGATCATGGAAAGCTTTGGAGAAACGGATTAAATACTCTACCATTGAAGTAGTCTTGTTGATACATCTGTCAATATCATCATACGACATCATACTTGAGCTGTTCCAGTTTCTTCACAAGTAAGGTATGATCAATTTTATCGAATGCTTTACTAAAATCAGTAAACACTACTTCAACAGTATCTCCACCTTCTAATGTTAAAATCAAAAAATTTGAGAACAAAACAAGATCTGTCCTATGCTGGTTTACAGAGATAGTATTTTTAATTAAGAAAAAGATACGGTCCTTGACCAGCGATTCAAATAATTTAGGAACGCCGTTATTTTCGATATCCTTTCTCCTCTTCTTTCCGTCCACTCGTAAAACTTGCCTAATGAATCATCCTAATGATCACCAAACTTAAATTCAAAAGATACGTCAGCGGTTGAACCAAGACGAAAGCACACTTTTTTAACATAAGAGGGTGAATTTTGTCCGGACCATAATACAGTGCCACAGTGCCTTCTATAGTACAGGCCTGTGACAACATTCATTTTTACTGATGACGTAATTGTAAGTCGACAACTAAAGGGCAGTATCATTAAGTAAAAATAATACACCTTGCCTCCTTATTGCGACGGCAATAAATTTCAGAAAGTTAACAAAAATCTAAATTATTATATAATAAATTAATAAATTATGTTTCATAAATTGAATTTTTCGTATCCATACTCAAGAAGTTAGTAAAAAATACGCCTATTGAGTCATTCCACACGAGTTGTCAAAGAAGAGCTTCACCTTTCTTTCCCGGTGATGCCGGTTTTAATTGCGACTCATTTTTCAAAAAAAAAAAAAAAAAAAATCTGTGAAGCAGCTTCAACAAAAATAGAAATGAAGTAAAAAAAATTTAAGGCCATTTTTGAGATGTAGATTTTAGTTTATATTTTACTTTCGAGAGAGCAGAATATCACAATTCAAAAAAATGTTGTGTTTAAATATAAAATAAGGTTTTAAATTAGCAATAAAAAATTTATTAGGATTTATTTTGAAGCGTGAAGCAGATTTCATTTGATAACCCGTGTGGAACGGCTGATTTAGATAACATAATACGAGGTTTTAGTGTATTCCACTACAAAAATATAAATACAAACGTGAGAGTGCAGAGAACATGATTATTTTGTTTATATTTTGTGTATTATTTTTAGTGTCACACAATTGAAGCCGTATAACGCATTTTTCTGTATTTTACATGATATTCGAACTTTTTTCCTATTTTTATTGAATCTACGTACCAATTACAACAATTTCGAATTGGATTAGAAATCGACTTATGTTGGATAAAAATCACAAAAAATGCCAAAATCTAAAATAAAAAAGGACATGCATTACTAAAAAAATTAAAAACCGAATATCCTTCGGCTTTAACAGTTTGTTGGACGGACACTAACAAAATTACAAAACAACTGGACTGGAGAAAGAAATAATATTTTTGTTTTGTAATTTTGTATTTGTTTGTATGACGATTGACGACGAGACGATTGACGAAATTTATTTTGGTTTTAAGAGAACGAGGCAGAGACAAAAACTAGAAAAAACTGGAAAACGAAAATAAAAAACGAGTAACCTTCTACTTCGATGTAATAATTACAACTAAATATATTTTGTAATGTAATTTTCCTTTTTAATATTTATCTGCCATCTAGTTGAACCGTCGACTTAGCGTGTCGTCATCAGTTGGTGTAAGCGGCCAGTAAAACTCACATTCACATGCACATTCAACAGAGCACGCAGAACGTCATCGGTAGTAAACTGAAACTAAACCAAAATTGTCATTCTCTCTCGAAGAAGGGACATACACATTTTCAAAAAATGATGCAAACACGTTTCGTTTCGAATCAACATAACTCCAGAAATATTTTGAGTAATTTCTAATATTCGATCTAACCACATCGATTTTTGAATTATACAAAAAACGATTTAAAGGTTGAAAGTGAGATCTGAGAACACTAATTTTATCATAATTTACGATGGATGGATTCAATTTATGTATTTTATGACCTTGAGATTTCCGATTTCTTGTTTCCGGTACGAGCACCGGATCGAGGGTATTTCTGCTCTGGTTCTCGATGTTGTTAATCTGTTTTAGCCCGAATGAACAGATTTAGTCAATCACGAGTTCTGAGGTTAAATCACCACTTAATGGCAGAAGAATAACTTCAGCAGCCGCAACTGTTAGTTGATTTGAGAAAAATGCGCAAATAGTTATCCGTATATATCAGCTAGGATCCGTATGGACTGTAAACAATAACTATTGACATCATAGCTTTCCATTAAAAGCAAATTTAATATGCACGGTCTCCAACTCTCGTTACTCTCCAGGTCGATAATATCAGCACGTATAATTTCGAGATAGCTAGCAGAAGACCACCATTTTTTGCTGTCGAAGATTCGAATAACATTTGAAGAAGAGAACTGTGCGAGCTAGTTAGCCATGTTTACAAATGACATCATAATCATTTTCCAACACCGAGTAGTGATACTAAATAGACAATATGTTGGTTTTGGTAGAGATCGGCAATGACGGTTGAGCAATACGCGCAGACAGTGGCATCGGAGTTGATTGAGGCACATAATCGAAGTTCGAAATTTTGAACTCACGAACTAGAATTTTTTTCGGCCAAATTATTATTATATATGAAACCACTACTTCATTGCCTCCCCTCAGCCTCATCCTTCCATCCCCCTTTTCTTTTATGAAAATGTTTAGCACTATGAAATTTTCAAATCAAATTGGCCATAAATTCCCTAATCATGATAAATGGCCTGAAAGCGCCCATTGTAGTTGAGTAGTCCTATCTTTTTTCTAAATTGTCAATGACTCCTCGATATTTTGTAAGTATTTTATTTTTAATTTTAAATTTTCGTTTATTGCCTAGCTGAAGTAAAATTTTACATAAAAAAATGACACACGCGAAACCGAAAATAAAAATTTCACCGCTGACTTTTATTTTGTGGTACGCAGTTTATCTAGTGAAATTGGTATTTCTCGTATTAGAATATAGATGTCTCTGTTTAGCTCTACACATTTTTCACTGCACTTTTATCTGCAGATACGATAAAAGTAAGCTAAATTTTTGAAATATTTTCTATTATTATTATTTGTTGTTAAACCAACTCACATAAAAAATATTTTCACTTGAGGTTATAAAAATTAATAATTCAACATGAAAGGTATCTGTGTCAAAATTTTACGAAAATCGACAAACTAATTTTTCATGGAATAATTTATCTGGTTAATTTTGGAGACTAGCGAAAATTTCATTTCACGCCAGCTGCGTACTAACCTTATATAATGATTCGGAACATAATTCGTTTTATAAGTAAAAGTATGCATCTGAAGCGAAATGAAATTTTCGCTGGGCTCCAAAATTAAAGCCTACCTAGTACTCAGATCGATTTCACGTGAAATCTTCATACGATTTTACCAAAGCGAAACTAGCAATGAGAAATTCCACTTCTGTTTTCATTTTGTAATACCATAAAGCAAAATATACATAAGAGGACTCATGTAGAGATTCCGAGGTTAATCTATTTTACTTTTGGCAACCTATATAAGCCTAACAAGAACAATGAACTATAAAATAACTAAGCCGATATGTTTATAAGATACGTATATATGGATTAAATACAGAAAAAAAATAAAATTGTGTATATAAATATATTAAAACTATAAAATAAGATTAACCTCGGAAAAATTGGCTTATATAATTTGCACTACTTGATTTCTCTTATATATTATTGCTCGATGGTAGTACTCAGTTCACCAGCGAAAAAGCCAAGTGTGTTCCATACATCAAAGATGGAGTGCATAAACTCTCCAAATTATTTTTATGTGAAACGTTGATAATTGCTTGTGTTTCACAATAAAAAATTTTTAAACACCATAAATCTTTAAATTTTTAATAAAATCAATTAAATAATTTTATACGTTAAAAATAAAAATTCTCCAATTTCACGCGAAAATAAATAGATTTTTGGAGATCGTGTTAAAATTTCATTTCACTTTGAACTGAGTACTAAGCTTAAGGAGATAAATATTAGTTGCGCAACAAGAAATACAAATAATTATGAAACGTCAAAAATTAAGCTTACTTTTAGCTGTGTTGCTTTCAAAAGATTACAACAACAATTGCATTGTATTAAAGCCGATTTTCTTTAATGTTAAGAAAAAAAAATTTAGGATTAGGGGAAATAAAACCAATGTATGGTTATGGTGTTTACCGCAAGGCGTTATTTTTTCTATTTTTTTTCGAAAAATTAATTTGTAATAAAATTTGGCATTTCTTATTTGATAGCAAAATACCGAATTTAATTTGTTCTATTTGATAAAATAAAAAAAACTAAAATAAATATTAATAAAATGAACCAACACAGAAAAATTAAAACGCATTAAAAATTAAAGCCAAAAGTTGTTGCTTTCACATTTCTTAGCTAAGCTAATCGGATTAGTGAAAGCAACACTACTACTACGTTTTATCGTACCTGCAGATAAACATGGAGTGAAAATGTGTAGAGTTAAACAGAGACATCTATATTTTAATACGAGACATACCATTTTCACTAGCTAAATTGCGTACCACAAAATAAAACTTAGCAGCGAAATTTTTATTTTCGTTTTCGCCTGTGTCATTTTTGTATGGAAAATTTCATTTCACGGCAGGTGCATACTAGGCATATGTATGTGAAGATAGCCTAAATTCCATCCCCGAAAAATGCGATGAGAACACTAATTATTGCTATCATGATAGTTTTTACTCTCAGCCCAAAAAATCTCCACACTTTTAGTCACAGCCGGGAAATTATTTACTGTCATGACAGCTAAAACTATCATGGCACAAACATTTTTCTGGGCGGGAGTAAAAATATTGCATTTTCAAGATAATATGACATCAGAAAAATTTTCGGGGCTGGGATAAATAAATGATATAATGATATTAATTATTTACCCAACCCCGATTATTTTTTTTAATGAAATATAACGTGATATATTTTATCGGCGAACTATCGGCTTTCGTCTGGTGAACGAGGAAAATTTAAAGTAATTTTTGATTTTCGCAGTCAGTATATTTTTTGGATAGTAGAATTTAGTTGTTTTTTGTTTATTTACACCTTTTATCAGAACTTTTTATTAAACTCATAACATTTTTATTTATTGTTTAGGCTGCGGTCCAATTCGTGACTTATTTTGTGGAGACTGGCTTATTTGGAAGTCTTCAATAAACCTCCAGTAGGCTAGACTTATTGTAGACTTGTTTGACTTTTATGCGAGGCTTGCGCCCAAACTGGTAACTCATCAAAATAATTCTAACAAGTTTCCAATAAGTCTATTCGACAGGAGACTTATTTTAGACTTTCAAATAAGTCAGTCGTAGCTGTTATTCGGAAACATTTATACCCGAATTTAGATTTATTCCAATAATTGTTAATTAAATGTCGCAATAGTAAACATAAACTTGTATAGTATTGCCATAAGCAACTTTTTCGATTTTCGGGGATAGAAATTTGGGCTATCTTCACAAAGGTGGCATATGGGGTAAATCGGGTGGTAAATGAAGTAAATTAAGTTTGCCTTGCATTTTTGACAGCTTTCTTACTGCTATTAAAGGACAATGGAGCCGCTGATTCATAGCCAACCACCTTTAAGTTTAAACATGATTTGGCCCGAGCCTCGTTGTTTTCATTACCGTCAATATCCTCCTTGATCTAGAATTCAGTTAATAGTACCTCTATACCTGCAAAAAAGGGTTTCCAATCCTTGACCTATAATTAGAAAAGGTCTCTGAAGATTTTTGAAGGCGCTTATGTTCTATATGATCAAGCAGCAAATATTATCGAGATCTCTGAAATTATTTGAAGCCAGTATGGAGATTGGCTAATTATAGTACATATAAGGCAGAAATGAAATATGTAGCTATATGAAGTCTTGACCAACGGTTCAGAAAGCAAAATTGCTTTGGTACTAGTTAGGTAGAAAGCTAGGGCCCTATATCATGATTTCCACCGCGAAACAATTTTCACACGATATCGTGAATCTGGTATCACCAAACACGATACCTTTTCGCCATCTATCCGATAGCGAGAAAAGTTCTGCCATCAAAAAGGTGGTGGATATTTTTTCGATTGTGAATTCTTTATTGTGTTTTTTATTGAAGAAATATTAAAAATAACCCAAAAATATTTACTTCAACACTGAATCCTCATATCACAAATCTAACTGTCAAAATTAATCTCAAAGTAATGTTGTTTACACTGACAAATGTCAATGCCTCGGAATTCATGGTAGGGCCACCGTTTTAAAAAAATTAAATGATCCTACAATTTCAGAAGCCTAATTTATGCACAGACATATTATTGTGTACTTTATACGTTCCATAAAATCATAATGCCTACATATATTGCACCCTCCAAAGGCAAATTAGACCTTCTTAAACAAACAAAACAACAAACCTATAAAACTAAATTAATTCTGCATTTTTTCCCGAATATAACAACAAAAAATTACCCAGCCAGCAAATTTATTTTTTATTATAATTGAAAAATACTGGCATACGAGAGAGTTACAATATTACGAGAGATGGTATTCGAAATCATAAATATTAATTTCTGTATATGGTATGTCTTACTTATATGGGGTTGTATACACTTCCTTCTAATACATATTACTATAAACATCGATTTTCTAAATTATTGATTTGAACAGAACATAATTTCGTACATACATATACATAAGAATACGACTGTGGCAAAATTTTTATTCCGATATGCTTGTATCGTTGTCTATGTACAAAAGTTTCCTGTATCGTATAACGCCATAACTCTTTTTTGGCTAAAAACAACTTTTGCATTTCTTGGTGTAAAAATATGTTATAAGTCTTTAGGAAGCTGTACATTAAATTAATTACTGTGTTCCCGGTATTTCTCCTAGACACCAAAAAATATTTTTACTGAATATTACAGCAAGATAAATTGTACACCAGGAAGTTGAAAATAATTTGTGTTCATAAAAGCTTTTATATCGAATTAAATTATGTTGATACGAGTCGTATTATAACTGGGGTGTGAACTTTGAGTGGATCAATAGGTCAGCGACATTTACCATATATACGTATAAATAAGTATTATGGTTTATTTATTATGTCGCGTTTATATGGACGCGCGGATTACATGGAAAATACGGTACATGTACACAAGAAAATCGATTTATTTATTTTAAACCTTACCTGCAAACTTGTATTCCGCATACTGTATTGATCTCTAATGTCTTGCAGCTGTTGTGTTAGTTGCGCCTCTATCTGATTCGCCTCGTGCAATTGTGCCGTTAGTCGTGAATTTTGACTTGACAACTCCTCGATTAGCATAGTTTTCTCTTTTTCAGCCTGCCGCACTAGTGTCTCCTGGGCATCGAGTTTCGATTTCAACTCTTTCAGGTCACCGTGTAATTCCAATACTCGCGATTCACCCTCACCTTGGGCGACCGATAATTTCCGCCGCAATACATGTTTCTCTTGTTCGAGGCTCTGCAAAGTGAATAAATAAAACATAAATATAAAGATTTATTTTTTTTTAAATATTTTTATAAATTTCGAGTTTCGACAAAACCCACACATTTATACGTTTCTTATTTTGGCAAATTATATTTTATCAATTGATTAAAAGCTTTAGTTAATTGAAACAAAAATAAATAGATTACAGCACCGTGATTGGCGGTGGCGATTGCTACCTACGCGAGTGATGATTTCATCTTATACGGGTAATTTAATTCTAATAGTCCACACTCTATATAGGAAACTTGATAGTTTGGTTTACTTATTTGCATAATTTTTATTGAGCTATAAATCAATTTTATTGCTTTTCTTGGTATGGTAACAAATTTTTATGAATGTGTTCTTATGAGTTAATGTGCGAGAAGCCGAATATAGTGAGAAGACGAATCGATTACAGTGCAACGTAATCCAATAGTTCTTATATGCACAAAATATGCGAGATATTCAGGCAGTTCATCTATCTAGCTGTTAATGTATAATGAATGCGAGTTAACGAGATCAATTGTTTGTCCCATAATAATGTGACAGTTGCAACGCAATTTATTACAAGGTTTAACAAGCGCTGAAAACCGGAATTGTCTAACCATGCGAAGATCAGAAACTCGCAGTTAAAGCGCCTCTGACCTCCTACAACATTTAGTAAATGTCTGAAAAATCGATTTCTATAATAGCCTAAATAAGACGACGACTTTACCTTGGGACCATACACATTTTTCTAATCGACAGATTAACTTACTATATAATTTACCTGTAAAATATTCAGTGATTCATCATATCATCAAGGAAGGTCATTTACTTGTATTTGAACCATAAAAACTAAATAAGTATAGAGAATTTCACAAATGTTGGAATTATGGATTTACTGGCCTGCTCCATGCAGCAAGAAAGGAGGAACTCAATTCCAGAGTAATTCGGTGAAAGTACCGGATTGTTATTCGATAACACACAATCAGAACTTGTAACCGCGGGCATTTCGGGTAGAACACGCGCCATCCAATCCATCTGTTAGATTTTCACGTAAAAAGATTGCGTAGATGTGTAAATGGCGACGCCATTGCAAAATTCATTTTAATTACCTCTTTAGCCCAATCCGAACGCAATCATTTTATAATTAAACTAAATAAAATTAATGTTACTGTAATAATTAAAAATTAATAAATTAAAACAACACGAGAAAATAAAATAAACAAAAACATACGCATGCGTAATCGTGGGCATATTCACCCGTCGAATTGTCATTGTCGCACATGAAACTGAGAAGAGAAAATAAAAGATTCAATATACAAATAAAACTTAAAAATAAAAAATAGATAATATTACCACGAAACAGAAAGAGAAAGACAATTATTTTTCTCCAAACTCGACATTTTTGTGTCTTTGATCTTTTGTAGTGCGGAATTTAGTATGGAATTAAAATAATTTCCACACACTGGAAAAATTGTATACTGTGACTCGCCAAAAAAGTGTCACAAACATTCCGGTGTGGGTGTGAATCCTTACTAAAAAGAGACAAAATCATATTGAAAACATGGCGGAATTTCGTCGGAAATTCGCCCCGTAAAATCCACACTCGATTCTAAAAAAATATAAAACACAAAAAAAATTGTAAGAAAACTAAATCGTGAAACAGAACTCAGAGAAATCGGTGGAAAATCGAAAACGGTCCTATAGGACCTGTAACTTCCGATGAACCGATTTCGGCCAAAATCCACTGGTATCTCCCAATATGTGGAAAAGCTTTGGTATGAAGTTTCATCCCGATCAGTCAGTCCATCTGGGCTGTATAGGGGGCTAATTTTTGTTGAAGAAACGGGTTTGCATCAAAAATGCAAGCTTTCACTTCCAATGGGAGAAACTGGATGTCCGATGGACTGGAATCTTCCAATTTATGAAAAAAGTATGAAGTTTCGACCCGATCAGTCAAACCTTCTGGGCTGTAGAGTGGACTCAGATATTTAGTCTGCACGACACTCGCACATATTCACGCGCACCAAAATTTTTTAAAAACTGTCTTTTGACTTTGGCGAATCATGAAATTTTTCATGATTACTATACTGACTTTTACTCCTAGAATTTAAAGCTGTACAAGTGAATTGCATTCATTTGGGCGATTTTAAACATTTTTTAAAATAATTGTATAAAGATGTAAAATTAAAATAACCATTTTTGGGATTAATTAAGTTTTTGTTCTTCACTCAGTTTTTTGTGAATTTTTTTTTTAAATTTCATCTGTTCAACATTTTTTTAATTTGTAATTTTAAATTATTTTAAATAAATGATTTTTTAATAAAAACTTTCTCGTTTTTAGTTTTTATTTGCTCCGAAATAAGTTTCGAGTTGGTTGGAAAGCGAGTACTAAGATTGAATTCATGAAACTTGCCAAAAGCTTAAGATGAAGCTTGAAATTCCCGGAGCGATTATCCTGCAGATGGTTTTATTAGGTTCCTAGAAATTGGGTGTCATCCGCAACACACCTGCTGCCCTTTCTCTGGAGACTAAATGCTATACTCCATTTTGAACCTTGAAAATCTGAGGTTTCAAAACTTCATTCGAGGTCTCGGCAACAACGTTCAGTGCAATCTGTGGACCTCTCCTTTGTTTGTGCGATATCCCTTTCAAAGCTGGCATCGACTTCGAACTCGGTCGTCCTATCGGTTTCAACTACTTGTACTTTTGGAACAAAAGACTTAATCACATCGTTCACTTCTTATCTTTCGAGCTCTTGGCAACGTATAAGTTGGTCCAGTTTCTTGATCTGCGCGTTCTATTATTTGTCCAGCTCGGCAAACTTATCATCTTGCTGCTCAAGTTTGGAATTTAGGTTGTAAAGTTGATCGTTTAATCTCTCCACCTGAAGCAAAAGCGTATTCATCATGTCTGCTAAATCAAGTGCTGGTTTTAGTTGGTCGGCAGTAAGCTAGTGCACAAAAACCGTTCCTTCTGTTCTACCAATCCAATATCCTCATTTTTTCACTTCTTTTCGGTAGGGTGAAATTTTTTATATTTTGTTAATCTAATAGGCGTTATTCTTGATGGAGAATCTGAAGCCCGTGACTGTAATCGAGGTCGCTCTTCGAATGCATCACTATGTGCTCGAACTTCCTCCTACCATCTAACGTGTTGCAGCTCTCGAAAACTGGTCGTTTCTGTTTCCTTAGCATAATTTCCCTTAATTTATGTGACTTGTAGAAATTTATCTCTACTAAGCTCATTTGCAAAATCCCACTTCTAACACCAAATATTACGATTTTCGTCCGTTCAATATGGATTCGTACTGGATTTTGCAAATAAAACACCCAGCATTTTAAGTTACAAACTTTATTTGTCTCAATACCTTTAATTTCTTCAGCAATTCACTAATTTCACTTTTTAAGGCCGTTGTTAATTCCAGTATGTTTCATGATGAGTATCGCCGCCGTTTATTACAATATGCGTGTGAAATGTGTCCCAAACAAAAAAATATCCCAAATTTGTTGCATGCAATAAATGTTGCACAAGAACCTAAAAAAATATAAGGAGTATAGGATTTCCTTCATAAATACATACTTAATATTTATTCTTAGCGAGACAAAATACCAGATACCATACCATAAACATTCCAGGAAACCTACCCGCATGTCAATCTTTTCAAATTTGTCGAACGGATATCTTAATTGAAATTTGTTGCAACAATCTATTGATTGTGCAACATTTATTGCATGCAACAAATTTGGATTTTTTTTTGGTACATATTTCACTTGGGTATTACAATTGCTTTCGTTATTACCACATTCCTTTTACATAAAATGCCATTTTAAAATCCAATTCCCAATCAATATAGGAGGAATACTTGATGACATATTATGGGCTCTATCTAGATTCGAACTTGCATACTTTGAGTTGGTAACCCTTTGCGTTGGATTCCTTAACTTCTACTAGACCCGTTATTTATATTACAGACTCCAGGAATCGTTCGATTCAGTTGTCCCGGTAAGAAAACGTCCCAAGAGCATTCCAGAAACCCATGTGGGTAGGGTTGAAATTTGTAGAAAAGATTTCTTAAGTGAAATGTGATTGTGCAGCATTTATTGCATGCAACAAATTTGGGATTTGTTTTTTTGGAACATATTTCACAGGGTATTACAATTGCCTGCGTTATTACCATATTCCTAAACGTGTTACGAATAATCATTGCCTCAATAATATTATGGGTTCCGACTAGATTCGAACTAGCAACCTTTGGGTTGGTAACACTTGGCTTTCGATTCCTTTCCTAACCACTACCTTAACCACTCTAAACACTCTAACTACCTTAAGACCACCAAATGTTATAGGTGTGTAGAGCAGAATTTTTAAGAATATTTTAGAACTGCCATGTTATTTTTAATATTTTAAGTACTCCCAGATTCTGGCCTACAAAATATTTCATATTTGAAAATTTCTCAAAAATTGTTTCGGTTATTTCTATTTCTGAGCTAAACGGTCTTGTCAGTTGTTAATAGCTTTTTACGATCGTGTAAGATTCAGTTGATGCGAGAAGAGAGGTATTCAACAAAGCGAGCTGAAACTGGAATTACAACAAAATTGTGGAAAAAACCATTAATTAGGACTAATTAAGAATCACTAACTACATAATAAACTTCTCAAGGAAGGTGAATATTTATTCTTAGATACATATATAGATTTTTAATTGTTTACCTTGCTCATAATCTTGCAACATAAAAAAACCGCGATCTCTAAATCAAACTTCAACGCATTCTGTGTCTGTCTGTGAAATGCGCGTTCTTTGTATATTGATAATGTAGTGGCGTTCATTAAAAACATTCAAATTACAATAATTGGATGATTACTCAGGTATTATTCCGTTTCGGTTGAGCAACTCATTTAATGTAGTACCGGAGGGTCAATACACACATTTTTGTGTGCGGTAATAGTCTATTTCCTCCGTCCCCGTATATATAAATATTTAAATGTGTACTTATGATGATACGCGTACTTCACATTGAAAATGTATGATAAAGCTTGCTATTGAAAAAAAAAAAGTATAACGAGAGATACAGTGGTTTCCATGGGCATTCCGTCACGATTTACGAGACAATGCATAAACACAAATCCAAAATTAAAATTTTATATATCCGGTTACTGCCTAATGAACTATGTGGAAGTGTGTACAAATTTTAATGCATTCATAAATCATCGAAATCGATCTCAATAGACACACAAACACTACAGTTATGGCGATTAATCACGATCGGGAAAAGCAAAATAAATTCGATGCCATAACGCAATTTGATTGGTTTAATGTATATAATTGAGCAAAAGAACGCGCGAACACAAATTCGCGTGAAATAAAACAGACGGTTGATTTATTCATATAATTTGATTAAAAATTGTGTAATTTATTTAATTATGATTTATATTTATATATTTGCGTAGGTGTCCTTGACAAAAACTTCCTACCTTCACTTTGTGCGCGAATATTATCTCTTTATATATTTGACATAATATGTCAATTTGTGCTCTACATACGTTCGAGCGCACGTACAAAATCCAACTTGAGTTAACTGTCATCTTGAGAGGCAATTATGTCATTAAAATGATGAACCGAAGCATAACATCTGAATGAAATATGAGTACAAAATATATTCTATGTAAAATGTCGCTCTTGTTCATTTTTTTACTGTTTTGTATATATTATGCTCTATTATACGATTTTTGAAAGAAAACGATAAGATTTGTATAAAGAATGAATGGAATAAGGTAAAATTAACGGGTTTCAGTTCCAACACAAATAATTTTAACAATGCCACAACTTATTTGTTATTATACAAATTTTACTTTTCTTTCTGTGACTTAAAGCGAACAATGGTGCATCAGCAGCGCATCTAAACCGAGTTGTGACTCGTCGCCATGATACAATCATCTCAAGAGACAAGACTGATGTAACTACCGTCATTTAATTAGAATATATGCGGATATATAATATTTCATGTGAAATTAAATTTTGTATATTTAAAATAATAATGTTTTGCTAAAATGGTTAAACTCCCACACACAGATCGCGCTAAATATTATTATGTACTCTGACAGGTGACTCAGATTTTGTTTATATATGTATGCCATAAACAGGTATTGAGGTGATGACATAGTAGCTATATCATCTTAATAGTAAATCAACGTCACTATGCGTCTAAAAACGGAAAAGTGAAATTATTTTGAAATTATGTACGCAGTTTAGACCTTACCCAAATAAAAAAATATCAAGTAAACTGTAATGTTACGATCAAAATAATGACAAAACTAAAATAATTGCGGTCATGGTCTAAATTTTGACAAAAACTATCAAAATGTAATAATTTAGTTGTGCCGTCTTACGAAATCGAAACTATATATATAAAAATGATTTTCTGTCGTTCTGTGAACTATAGGTATACCCCATGATTACAGGTATATGTAATGCTTTAATCCGCATCATCATGCAAGCATGTAGACCAAACATTATTTGATTTATTTAGTTGTGGTTTTACGCAATCGTATTAGATTATGGGAAATTTGGTGTGGTTTGTCTGGAACAAAATACTTTGGTTGTGATGGAATTTCAAGGAGAGTATGAGAAACGAAAAAGAGAAATTCTTTATTTGCGAAATATAATGAAGTGTATAAATTGCAGAGAATTACGTTAATGTCAGGTCTGATATTAACAATTAAGAAGTTGTGCTCTTACTGCCACAAACTCTGGCTCTGTCGTAAAACTACTTTATAAGCTCATTCGAGCTTTAGTGAACTAATCAAAAGCTGGGAATAATGATTAACACTAATAGATTCAGAACCAAATACTTAAGTGCTAATTTTCCATGACTGTAATTCCTTCTTTCGAGTTACATTCCCAAGCCTACATTAAACTTTAATCAACATTTTGCTAGCAGGACTATGTGGTCCATTTACTTTTTGTAACAATATTCATTTAAAACCAAATTACAGAAAAAATTCGTACTTGATTTATTTGTTCAGATTCAACAACTTTATTGAATCATTGCTGAATATTTAATGATTTCCACCGCTACTGCTGCTGATGCTAGGTCGTTTCTCAGGTTAATCGGCTTTTGTACGTTGTTCAAAACAGCCTTTTCTCTTAATAAACACATTTTTGTGAGCACTTGTTTTTTACAAGTATTACCAACGAGTATTTTTAACGAAATATAAAAAGTTGTGAGAAGGGGGATATCCATTAAAAAACAGGGCCCCTATTTCTGAATACGATACGAAAATCAAGGTGAGGTTGTTAAGACGATGGAAGTTTGGTTTCGAACTAATAAAACATTGAATTCTTTGTATTAAAAAATTCGGTCGTCTCATCAGACTGCGGTGACCTTGATGTAAAACTACTATCTGGCTATCAATCCAGAACAACCCAAAATTTCATTTACGTTACGAAAATGCAATTAGTTTCGAATTTAAATTGGTATTTCTTAATACGAACGTACGTAATTGTTTGGTGTGGGTCCTTGCTATAAGGGAAATTTATTTTAAATGGTTTTACCTATAATAAAATTATACAACTTGTGCCATTTTGACTTGACGTTTCGTTCTTGTTTCTAATATAAATGGATGATTTATTTATGAATATTATTATTAATATTCTAGTTTTTTATCTTAGGAAATATTATACATCTTATTACATAATTAACACATACAATTAAATTTTATGTAAACGCAATGTTGTGTATTTTATGTGTACCATACAAACATTTTTGTTATAAACGAACATAAACGTCCCTTAAGCTAGCAGAACCCATACAGCAGAACATTACAAGATAGTATGGATAATTATAGGCTAATTATGGGCTAATTAAATGCCCCATTAAAAAATTTTGGGCTCCATCCCTACCAACTAAAGCGCGGGTTCTGCTAGCTTTAGAAAAAGTTAGCAGGACCCATATCAAAAAATGATTTAAAAACAATTGGAAAAATAAAGGTTAATTTTAGGCTAATTAAATGCCCTATTTAAATTTTTTATTCGGGTCGATCTAGAAAATGCAAAAGGCTTTATCATTTCAAAGCTAGCAGAACCCAAATCGAAAATCGGACCAAAACCGAAATTAGAACTCAAAACAAGATCTATTGACAATCGAATAATTTTAGTCTCGGTATGGGCTAATCTTGGTCCCTTTAAAAAATTTTGGGCTCCATCTGTTTTTGACCAAACTTCAGGTCATTTAATCTAAAGCTTTATTCGACTGTCAGTAGATCTTGTTTTGAGTTCTAATTTCGGTTTTGGTCCAATTTTCGATTTGGGTTCTGCTAGATTTAGATTAAATGACCTGAAGGTAGGTCAAAAACAAATGGGGCCCAAAACTTTTTAATAGCGCATTTGATGAGCCCATACCGAGCCTAAAATTATTCGATTGTCAATAGATCTTGGTTTTGTTCTAATTTCGGTTTTGGTCCGATTTTCGATTTGGGTTCTGCCATACCTTTGAAATGATAAAGCCTTTTGCATTTTCTAGATCGACCCGAATAAAAAATTTAAATAGGGTATTTAATTAGCCTAAAATTAACCTTTATTTTTCCAATTGTTTTTAAATCGTTTTTTGATATGGGTTCTGCTAACTTTTTCTAAAGCTAGCAGAACCCGCGCTTTAGTTGGTAGGGATGGAGCCCAAAATTTTTTAATGGGGCATTTAATTAGCCCATAATTAGCCTATAATTATCCATACTATCTTGTAATGTTCTGCTGTATGGGTTCTGCTAGTGTAAGGGACGTGAACATAAAATTAGTGAACGAATAATTTCTTGTGTAGTGATAGTGACACATCAGAGATTTTTGCAACTCCAACCTCCTGCATATAAACTGGTATCATTGTGTTTGGTAAATTTGTGTTTAAAAAATTATTCTGTCAATTACGAGTATCTCAGTGAAATTTGTATTGTGGTCCTTCGGGATTTTAACATCGATCTTTACCATCCTTCAGGTTATTTGGTGTTGGACACATTAAGTATCGCTTGGTCATTTTATATATTTCACGCAAAAAAAAAAATATTACGGCCATCGTTAGGCTTACAGAATTTCTATAAAATTATTTAAAACCGTCTTAATAATTTATTTAGAAATCAATTTAAGGTTTGGTTTTTCTATGGAGTCGTTAACTAAACATCCATCGAACAAAAGTCCGTTCATAAACGTATAAAAATCGTTCGAATACGTTTTGCCAGATAAGGTAAATTTACGAACGTATCAAGTAGGTACGAATTCGTATTAGAGTTAGACGAATTCGATTCAAAATCCCGTAAAATATTATAAAGATTCCATAATATTGATATTAAGTGCGTGCCAAAGAAATTTTTTAATGTTGGATGGAAATATATGGATGGAATACTGGACTGTAAATCAGCCATTTCTTTAATAATTCTTAATAATTAATAATTTTTTTTACCTAATAACACAAATTCAAAATCGCTGACTGTACAAAGTGGCAAATTATTTAAAGTGCAGTGTTGTGGTAAAAATATTGCTGATGGTCAAATTGTTAACTCGAAAACAAATTGTGTATTAACAATGTCGATTCAAAACAAGTGCATTGAGTGTGAAATTATAATCGCCGATGAATGTTTCTTTTTCATACGTTAAGAATTACAGATGTGCGGCTACTAACGCAACTAAGTTGGTGCAAAAATTCCAAATGGTATACGGAAGGTTATGAAAATAGTGATGTATAATGTGCCTGGATGGGTGCGGTGGTTCTGTAGTAAATGTGAAAACGGATAAAATAACAATCACTCAACTCAAAACGATAGAAAAATCAGAAGAAACCATAATCGATAATGTTCTCAAAAGAATTAATGCATAACAACAGCGGTTCATGCCTTGTCGTCCCCCTAAAGTTAATACAACTGCTAATGACATCGTATTAATAGATAAGAACTCCATTCGAGTAGCGCAACTCAGAAAGTGGGTTTTCGTTAGTCACATACAAAATTCAGTACCCAATGAACAGTTCCGCAAACTACTGACAAAGATCGCGACTATACTGACGATCTGTTTACCCAGCGCATGGTGGCGAAGCCAAGCTTTGGATTGAAATATGATTACGTATCGTATAAAATCTGTATCCCAGGTGAAGATTTTCTAAGCACCATCAACTCTAATCTATAGCCAGCAGACTGTTTGTCAAGGAATTTGATTGGGGTCAAAAAAGACGTTTTTGCAGTCACCCCATAAGTGCCACCTACTCCAGGAGCAAATTTTAAAGACGGGAAAAGTAGTACCATAAAATCCGGAATTTAATCATGCCCTCCCAACTTGTCACATTTTCAAAAGTACAAAAGACTATGAAACAGACATTTTACTTGCAAAATGTAAATAAAATGTCTTCAAAAGCAACTCAATTTCATAATTTTGTTTTAAAAACATTCTTTCAACGAAACATCATTCAACGATAAAATCTTATAACTATTTGGAATTTTTCCCTAGCCAATAGATATGATAGCTCATCCCAAAGCCTCATAAAAAAATCCGGTGGCAGAGTACTCGTAGCCGTCGTTGCATCACTATACCTAATCCATTGATAGATTTAACGAATCCATCGATCGAGCAATTGTGTGTTAAAATAGCCATAAATAATAAGTTAATACGAAGTTACGTGGTATATGTTCCGCCTGATTTGCCTACATCATCGTATACCTAGTGCTGTGATATAATTATGGAAATTATCAATGCGGCCGATCAATCAAACATCATTTTAATAACTGGGGATTTCAATCTCTCAAATATTAGTTGGACTTATAAAACTTCCAAAATTACCAAAGCCAATGCGAACGACTATATTTTGAACTAATCTTTTGGACGACAATAAATTGGAATGTCGAGTTTCTCAGGTGGCTCAGATACATCCCAGTGGCCAGTTTCCAGAACTTCTGCCACAATTATTTTTTTACCGGTTGGACATGCCCAATTTACGGTTGCCTTTTATAAATCGGGATTGTGCAACCCTAGTGCAGTCATCTGGTAGCTGACGCTTCTATCGTAAAGTTTGTCATTTTAGACGGTATATTAACACTTTTTTTTTGTTACGGTGATTTCAAAATTTATTTTTTACTTTATTTTTTACTACTTTCGACGTGGATTAACCTAACAATAGTGCATTGATGAACTTAATTCAACTTTTAGCGATGAGGCACTATCAAGGACCAGTGTTTATCGATGTTTTACAGAATTTAATCTTGGTCACAGCTTGGACGAATTTTGTGAAGGTCGTTCAAAATCGGTTGTTGTTCCGATAAACATTGATGCTGTGCATGAACTAATACTGCGAGATTGTCATGTGACTTATCATGAGATTGAGGCATCCTTCGGCATTAATGGGACCAGCAATAAATTCGTCAAAAAGATTTGTTCGCCTTAAATTCTACATATAATTTGGCAAACGCTCAAAAAAAGACTCTTGTCAATTGGTCGGAAGAAATGCTTCAAAACATGTCTATACAACATCGTGACAAGTGACGAATATTGGATCTATGCGAATGGGCCCGAAACCAAACAGCAGTCGATATTAAGGATGTTCTTATATGAGCCAAAACCAACAAAAATTGTTCGCGCATGAAGCACTTCGAAGAAAATGGTCGCCTGTTTTTTTCGTAAAACTGGACATATCGCGATCGTACCATTGGAACAACGTAGAACGGTGAATTCTGAATCGTATTACAACCATCACACATCGACACAAACGAAGGGACAAATAAAACGAGGGAAAATATATAAATATATTTTGGAGTAGAATTCAAAATGGTCGCTTAAAGTATTAGTTAAGTGTTCGCCGCTAAGTGTTTAAATGAATTAAAGTTGAGTTGTACCATCGATTTTGTGTTGCATCAATGTGCAATTCAAATTTATTAATTTTTAATAATTGGACTACTACATCACCTCTTCCTAGTTTCAAAAACGATTGGTAAAGCCAGGAAAAAATTGTATTGATTTGTACGGATTTTTAAGTTATGCATATACTTGAATTTGCTGCGCAGAAAGTACTCCGTAATTTGCTTTAAACAATCGATATATTCGAATTGCTCAACATTTTCACCATTTTTACCTACATAGTTCATATGAACCTCATTTATATATTACATCGAGAGTGGCGGTAGATAAAAGCCACAAGGTAATATATTTGTCGGTCCTATTTTCTATATTTTTCTTTCATCTTGCTTACTTAAGCTTTGCTACTGCTTCTTTTCTAAACTTTAGATGACAGTAGTGTTCGTAAAAAGTATCTGACATTTACGGGTTATACGAAATGTTTAATGCATATTTTAATAATATAAATTAATTCTTACCAATAGCACATAATATATTTGTTAATTGCTATTATTGTAGAATTTATTGCTTTTTCACCGCGATTAACTTTTCACGAAAAAGGTTATACAAACAAATCATATCATTTATTTGATTATACTGCCATCTATAGCCAAACATTGGAACCGTTGACATAAAATGACCTCACTTGGCAAACTGTTTAAAGCAATGACACCATTAGTATCGTGGTGCACTGCCTTAAGCGGCCGATATCGTTATTATCCTAAAAGTTTTATTAACTCTAATTAACTAGTGAAAAATTGGAACTCAATTCGTATTCCTTGACCTTACGGATGTTGTGGCGATGGTACCGACTTATCGATTATTCATTACATGCTTCGCGCATGTAGCGAAGAATTGGATAGCTCAATTTGTTAACTATTAGACGTCGGAAGCCTATTTTGACGAACATTTCAATGTTTATCAAATATGACGCCTAAATTTTTGTGGAGGTCACCATTAAATAATTTAATTTAAATGTGATTAACGGTTTTGAACAGATTGATTTGTTTACTATTCGACGAGATATGCTCACACTTCGTAACGTTTCTGATTTCCTATGAATGGTAATGAAATTTAACGTTTTAACCCGATTTTCATCCTCACGACTAGTACGCTGTGCAGTACCACTACTGTGCGCACCGAAATTGATCTCGTGTTTGGAAAATACTCACAAAATATGTATTGACTTTAACCGAACGTCAACTTGTTCGCGGTTCGCGGTCTGCCTCATTTTTGTTGTACCGTCCGGGGAAGGTACAACTATATTGTTGATTCGCAGCGGCCGTCCATAACCGATTCCATAACAGTATGTAATTTTTCCACCGTGTGGAAAAAACTGTTTAATTCCATACTAAATTCCGCACTACAAAATATCAAAGACATCAAAATATCGATTTTGCACAAAAGCAATTGTCTTTCTCTTTCTGTTTCGTGGAAATATTATTTATTTTTTTTAAGTTTTGTTTGTATATTGAATCTTTTATTTTTTCAGTTTCATGTGACAATTCGACGGGTGAATATGCACACAATATGCATGCGTATGTTTTTTTTATTTTAATTTCTCGTTTTTTTTATTTTAATAATTTGTAATTATTACAGTAACATTAATTTTATTTAGTTTAATTATAAAATGGTTGCGATCGGATTGGGCAAAATACGTAATAAAAATGAGGTGAGCAATGGCGTCGCCATTTATATATCTACGCAGTTTTTTTACGTAAAATGTTTTTGTTTTGTTTTTTTAAGACGCTGTGTGAAAATCTAACTTGTGGATTGGATGGCGCGTGAACATGCAAATCAATACCCTGCATAAGCCGATTTTGAAAATTGAAACAAAAAAGGAAATATTTATTAAATATGTGAATAAAAATATAAAAATTTCAACAAATATTGTTATTAATTTCTATAGAAAATTATTATTAATCCCATGTAAAAGAGCTTTGGAAAGATGCTCTATTTGCCTGCGATAAAGTGTGTTAAATTAGTACGGAAATGTATATGGAATATATCCGAGTTTCCAACGAAATTCCACCTTATTTCCACTTTGCTTTTTCTCTTTTTAGTCGAGATTCACACCCACACTGGAATATTGTGACATTTTTCTTTGGCGAGTAATACGGATTTCCGTGTACTTAACATGGTTCTTTCCATAGAAAGAGTGTGCGTTTTGAACGCGAATGTAAACGGAACTCCGTCGGCATTGCATATTGGAAACCTATTGTCTGTGTATGAAACCTAAGGTAAATCTAGTATAATTGCCATTTCTAATTGTGTATGAGGTAAATCTCAAACTTACTGTGTACTAAAAAGAAGAGTAAAGCGTTACTACAAAATGTAACGAAATGAAATTATTGTAAAAGAAATCCATTATTTTTGTTTGTATTTATTTTAATGGTATCCCAGTATGCAATTGTTCCACTGTGTGGAAAAAATAGTTTAATTTCTATACTAAATTCTGAACTTCAAAATATCAAAAATATAAATTTTGACAAAAATAACTTTCTTTATCTTTCTGTTTCACAATTTAGTTTTCTTACAAATTATTGAGACTCGCGAATGGATTTTACGGGACATAATAGATGAAAATATGTAACCGGAAATTATTAAATTTAAATTAAAAATATTATATGCGGCAGTGTGTTAAATTAGTATGGAAATGCATACGGAATTAACCCGAATTTTCGGATCTCCTCAATATGAGTTTTTCTCTTTTCGAGATTCATACCCACACCGATACTGTTAAAATTAGCCGACTCACTCCAGCCGAAAAATGGCGATAATGCAGATTGGGTTGTAATAACTAAATTATATCGGCCGAAAAATGTAGATAGTGTATATTTACTCGGTAATGTAGATTCGTTTGAATAAACAGTGGAAAATTTCGAAGCAGACAAATAATTTTAGTGCTAACAGTATTTTTTTAAAATCAAAAATGTGTATTTCGGTTCAACCTATATTATTCAAAACTTTTTTATTAAATGCATTAAAACTATAATAAAAAAACTATTTTAATACTGAGAAAACTCAATGGCATATATCAAGCAAAACTTCAAAAATTGTAGGTCAATTCGATGTGAAAAGTCCAAAAATTTGAATTTGAAAGACCAATATACGGAACAACCACAAACACCATTACTATCGAAAAAAATAAAAAAAACCTAAAAGTAAAATATAAACCGAAAATTTGTATAAATAGATCGCACATAAATTTTGAAAATTTCTAAAAATTGACCGTTCAAAGTGTCATGGTTGGAAATAGTTTCAAATGAAAGGCCTTAATCATGCTCACACCTGAATAAAAATTCAGGCCAATTTTCTTGTATAGTCCGCAAAAAATCAGTTGAATAAAACATATAAAATGGTTAAAAAATGCACAGAAATACCTAGCCGAAAAATGCCGATAATGCAGATTAAATATAAAAAGATTAAATAATTTTTTAGAACTTACATTTGAATCTAGTTCCAGCCATGACACTTCCACACCAACGGTCAATTTTGAGAAATTATCGACTGTCATTTCCGTTTGAGTAGTTTGAATCTGCGTTATCGACATTTTTCCGGTAAACCTCGGCTAACTTTAATAGGGTCCCACACCGGAATTTTTGTGACACTTTCCTTTGGTGAGTAGTATGAATTTCCGTGTTCTTTACATCTTTCTTTCCATAGAAAGAGTTAGACCTCAGACATAAAAATTTCGAAATTGTAAAATAATTTTCTTTCTCTTTCTGTATCAAGTTTTTCTTTTATAAGTTTATTATTTTGTATCTCCAGTTTCATGTGATAGGTTGGCGGAATGTGATAAATACGCACACAGCTATGTTTTTTATTGTAAAATGTTAATTATCAACGTAAATTTTTATAAATTCTCAGTGTGAAATAAGCGATCACGACGTAAATTGTTGTAAACTTTTCTTGTTTTAATTTTTTAAGATGCTCCAAATGCTGAAGTTGAAGATTTAAAATCAGGTGGTGCATGACAAGATGAAAATAATATAGAAAATATTTATAATGTATTATTTAAAGAAAAATTTTTTTTAAACAAATAACAAAAAAATTTTAATTTCTAAAGATAATTATTACCAGTTCCAGGTGAAAAGTACTAAGGAAATTGACTCGATTTGTACATAGAAAAGTGTTAGAAATTAGTATGGAAAAGTGTATGGAAGAACCACGAGTTCAAAGCAGAGTTCTAGCAAAATTCTACCTACTTTCCAATTTAATTTTTTCTCCTTTTAGTCGAGATTCACACCGACACCAGAATTTTTGTGAAACTTTTGTTTGGCGAGTGTATGAAATTCCGTGAACTTTACATAATACTTCCCGGAACGGAATTCCGTTGGCATTACATATTGGGATATTGGATGCACTAACTCTTATTATGTGGACGTATTACTTTTCTCACTTCATTTGGATTTGCATCGTAAATTTTTGTGACAGTAAAACGACGGTGGCGCCACTTTGGTCAATAGCATATTTTTTTAGAACTAAAACAAAAAGTGCCTGTACTTAACATTTTCGGTATGCCAAACTAGTGCCATCTATTTAAATATAAATGAACTATAATTTAACATTTTATTCGTTAATCAGCGGTAAATTTTTTTTAATCGTATTACGTATTTGATTTGAATTTGTGTATGCTTCGTCAACCTTACAGATCAAATGGATAGTATCGCTGGTATCGCTCCTTCTGATAGTTGTACCACAAATACTAAACGCATGTAACTTATTAAAATTTATTTTATTTATAAACGAAATTTACAAACATTTTTTATTTTGTTTTAAATTAATAAAAATATCTCTAAGATCGCATTCTATTATCGAATTAAATCAACAATATTTTTGTTCAAATTAGAACCACCTTATACAAAATTATAGTAGATTTTAGTCCAAAAGCGGAAAAAACTATAAATAATATATAATAAATTCAAATATCTGTAAGATGGCAGCTCATAATATTTACATTTTTAGTTAGAGGTATGACCATGTTGACAAAAATGTCGCGACAGTCAATTTACGATACAATACTAAAGGCTAGCCATATTTTCATTCAACATACAATTTTAATTTGGAATTATTAAAACGCATTTTATATTATTATTTAAATAAGGAGTACAAGATTAATTATATTTCTAAAACAAATAATTCGGGAAACGCAAAAATAATTTTGACGTTTCCTTCCTACAAACCATTTTATTTTGTTCCGGTATTCTATTTTACCCTTTAGGCAAATTTTGCTAAATTTTTTGTACTTATATATTTCGTCTGTGGACCAATTAGGTAAACCTATAAGATAAATGTAGGGTAAATGGAATTTTTAACAGTGTACGTATATGTGTACTGGTCTTTTGAACTCGGTCCCTAAAATAGAAATAATTAACTCCAAAGAACGCACTACAAAACTGTTTCATTACTTATTAAACTTATTAATATCAATCATTCGAATCTAAACTCTACCTAGTTGAATTAATTGATTATTCTATAATCACATTAAGTACAAACTGTAATAATCAACTAATCTTCAATTTGCTGCTACATAATTTCCGTTAATTAATCACCCTCTAACAAGCAAAACTTGATCTTCAATTATGATAAACGAGTTTAATGACTAAATTATTCCATAATTAAATATGCACTTCAAGCATTTAATTAAATTATTATTTTCTATCTAATTAATATTCTAATACATGATCTAAATATGTATATTATCTCGATGAATCCGAATATTTGAAATGGTCGATTATCACGCATTGAAAATACTAAACTATAAAATCGAATCGAAATTATGAATCGTAATTCAGTGTTGAATTGAAATTCAAAAATTCCATTTTTAAATAAATAAGTAAATTAAATTGACCAAAAATGAAATTCGTAATTTTATTATTATTTGGTGTTGCCATTGTTTTAGAGTTGCATAAAGCGAAACTGATTGGAAAGTGCGCTACCGATGTCAAATCATACGATATTTATATAGAATTTGCGAGGCCAACAAAAACGTCACCACACATTTTAGACTATCGCAATATGAAAATTGTGCGGCACAATCGGACAACGAACGTGATTAGTGGACAGCTGATTTATAATATTGATATCGATGATTCGGTTTATGTGAGTATATAGTGATCGATATTGTACGAGTTGTATATATGTAACAATATTTTTATTTAGATTAATTTACGTAGCTATCAAAAAAATAATGGCGAGTTGCAAGAAGCTTTTATGAAATTTGAAAATCAATCATATTGTTCGATTATTGAAAAGGATACGTTCATCTATCCATCGGTAGTTCAGGCGTCTGATTTGCCACCGAAATGCCCGATAAAGGCGAAAACGTATACGATTAATAACTGGATTTTTGATATGAATCGTTTACCATCGCACATCCCTGGATCGTATTGGCTTCTAATCGCTAACACGACCCGAGGTGATCAACTCTTATCCCAAATGGAGATTGGGGCGCGGATTGAACATAAACTTGCTTCTCTTTAATGATTTTCGTTTTTGGCCTTTGGTGTTTATTCAAGTTTTCTTTATTATAAAATTTTAAATTGTCTAGTAATTAAAAGTAAAATAATAAATAATAAAATAATTGAATTTCATTAACAGTTCGTGGGAGAGTTATTAACAATATTTATATATAAAACTTTCACATGAATTTCTTCATCTACTGTTAAATAAGTATTTAGTTTTATTTAAATCGGGTTTATGTTGGTTTAAATAAAAATTAAAATGTTTACGATTCAAACCTCATTTATGCACCTAGCCTAGTTACTCTGGAACATATACATAATTTTATAGTCGCATCTGATATAATTATGCAATTCGCGCGTGCTCCCATTAATACGCGTACCACCCCACCATAATAATGAAAGTGATGCATTCATTCATTCATAGAAATTGGTTTGAAAATAATTAATGCACGTTTGTTGTTGTAATTTCTAATTTATCTATTATTTAAAAATTGTTTGTGTTGGACGAATATTTAATTAAATTAAAAATTTCGCTTATAGCACCTGTCATCGTCTCCATGCGTGTGTATGTCAAATATGAAAATTGTCAACCTGCTATAATGTAGCACTATTTCCTGAATTTGACATGAATGTACGCGGCTTCATGGAACTTTCAAACTATTAATAATTTGACTCTAAGTATAAATATCATAGTTATTGACACTCAGCTTGACGCTAAATGGAGTTTAATGCTACGATTGTGCAAGAAGTAAAAACCAAAAAAAAAAAAATTCAAGGCTAAGATTGTGTAAGGTCAGAGCAGAAGCATAGCTAGAACAGAGCGAATCGCTGTTATTTTTTTGGGTTATATAAGCCACTAGTTACTAGAAGTATCCATTTTCTATAAAATTTTAAATCGCACATCAATTAGAAGCCGGTAGGTGCCTTTTGGTTTCCTTAAATTAAATAAAACTCTCGAATTTCTTCCAAAACCATTTTAGAACCTATCTTTTTGCATTTCAGACCAATGCAAGCGTTTTAAATACGTGAAAGACATTAACGGCACTTCAGGTCCAGCAACTAATGTAACATGCAATTGAAAGTGATTACGATATCCGTATACCTTACGACCACAAAAGTCAATGCAATCAAAACTACATTTGATTACGATTGTGGTTGACGCACCAGAATCGTAATCAAATGGAGTTTTGACCCAATTCTTTCCAAATCGATTAAACCACAATGACGTCACATGTTCTATAAGCAAATCAAAATTGGGCACTTTAACTAAGTTTCAATACTAAACAAAACCCAAAGCAACAAAAAGAAACGAAAATGTTAATGTATCTGCGAATATAATAAACAATGACATTTAGGCGAATTATAGAGTTTTTTGAACAATTTTGTTATTCCTAAGTTGTTCGATACTAAAGTGATATTGAGCCTAAATTATTGAGTAAGTAGAGTAATATCTTGTTTCTATGCAGATTTGAAAGTGGCTTGAGTTGGAGTTAGCGTTCATGGAAACAGAGTAGATTTCAGTTTTCGTTAAATTATTTTGAACTCGACGAAACTAGTGGGATTGAGTAGAGTTGAAAATCAAAATGAGGGCAAGGAAAAATTGTCATTCACAAATATGTATATTTAAAACAAGGAATATTTTAAAATAATTTTTAGGGCTTATAAGTGCCACCCTTTATTACACAGTCCGACAAAAATAAAAGAGATTTGTAAATTAAGGACGATTATCAGAAGAATTTTACAAAAAAAACTAACGTCAATTATCATCCACTAAATATTTCTTTAGTTCAAAATTATGCTAGGGGATGAATATGTTGTGGTCAATTTTCATTTACCTGCACGAATGTATTTACAAAGATCTCGAATATATCACTTTTAATTTCTAAAGTGAAAAATTAAACTTAACGGTTTATTTTGGTAAAACTGTCGTGTATTTGGTATTTGTCTGTAAATCTTGAAACGGCGGTTGCCGATGCACCCTAGTTCCCAGCCCTATTAAATAAATGTCCCAGTATTTTAATCTTGGGAAATTTGTTCCAGGGGAAAAATGTTGATTTACCTTTATTTTAGTTTGTTTCTCTTCTGTTGGCAATGGTATAAATAGCGGTCCCAAATATGAAAAGGGGGAGTCTATGCGAAGATATTCTGTTAACCGAGGCTGAACTGTACATTGTCTTATATAACGCACAGTTTAGTTTCGTTACAGTGGCGCCCAAACGTAATGCAATTAATAAATGGCTTATTCTTCCAAATTATTCCCTAGTTTCTTCCTTGCTATCTGTTGTAAAAATTAATTTGCCATACAATTTTAGTATCAATCCCTCATTCATAAATAATGTCCGACTCTTAAAGTGTTTGATCATATTTTCGAGCGTACTGATACTTCAATTTTAAAGTTAAATCTTGTTTATAAGCATTCGACGAATTCTCTCTACTGAGTTGAACCTGAGATACTACTGTTTCCTCTTTTAGAGTTTTGACTTCAGAGTTTTTTCAGTCAAATCAGCTATTGGGTAATTCGTCCAAATGTATAAGTAAATCTCAATTCAATTTCAAGTTAGTCTTATTTCAATTTATTCCCATCCCTTCAATAGATTTTGACATGTCGTTGTTGAGTTAACCAATCGATTCCGCCATTTGCGTAGATCGCGATTATGATTTCTCAATATCAGTCATTACAGTTAATTTAATTTGATGACTTAAATTTAATAAATATTGATTTCCCATTTTTGGTTTGACGCAATAAAATTAAGTCGTCAGTCATATTTTTACATATATTCCGATGCCATTATTTGGTAAATTTTCTTATTGATGTATTGACACGGAAACAATACTGTTTCGCTTATAGGTTGACTGCAGATTATTTCTGGTCAGTTATTAATGCGAAGATTATGTTAAATTTTGGTATCATAACACTATCTTTCCTTAGCTTTATTTAAATGTAACGAGACATTTGCTTGACAGGATCCAGCATTCAGCATTTCCGTGAACTTCTATATGAATATATTGAAACACAATTACAAATAAAACGTTATTAATTTTGTTAACTATTATTATTATTTTTATTACAAAGCACATATTTTCGTTAATATTATAATTTTATCGATAAGCACCCAATTAAGTTGAATTATTTATTTCACGAAAAAAAATATTAATATTAATAATCATATTTTTTTTATTATTACTTATTTAAGGTAAAACAAAAAAAAAAAAATTTTTTTTCCTTAACTACCATTTTTATATTCCTTCATCTAACTTCATTGTCTAAAGATCGCCTTTAATTTCGTGGGGTTAACCTCGTGATAAAACTTTTTGGAATTATAACTTAAATATTTGGTATTCTAGTCAAAATGGATATTTCATTGTTAAAATCAGATGAGATAGAGGTTGAGTGCGAGATTCGGGGAATTTCTCCGAAATCTTCTAACGCGGTCGAGTCCCTTATAAAACAAATTACAAAGGAAAAAGACGGCCTTATGTCCGTCCCTCAGAAGATGCATACTCGAGCATCCAAACGTCCGGATCTAGAGATTGACCATTGTAGAACCAAATTACTTCGCCTTCAGCAGGATATTGGGGAATTGAAAAATCTTCCATTTGGAGAACAACCGTCTAAGGCACAGCAAATATATTCACGATTATTGCATGTACAAGACCGGTTGATGCGAGCTTCGCAATCTCCTACATACCGAGAACCAGCTTGTTTGGTACTTTGGTGAAAATGAAGAAGCTCAAGTACCTCAGGCCCCACCTAAGATACCGAAATCCACTCGCATGGAACCTAACTCACTATTAATGACGACAATGATGGAGCAGCTTAATCAACTGACTAAACAGCTTCAATTGCTAAACGTAAAGCAAGACAATCTCCAGGCCCAGATTTCAAAGCAAGATCAATTGTTAGTGGAAAAACACGGTGCCTTTACGACGCCCGCTTTATTACAGCAAAATAACCTCGGACAGTCACCGGTAACGGTAGGTGGTCAAAAGCCACCAATTACTTTTAGCGTAACGTCTCAGCATGTAACCATCCCGTCTACTCTCAGTCAAGTGCCCATTAGTAACACTTATAGTGATCCGGTGTTTACATCAGTACCACATCATAATAGCACATTCACCTCTACCGATGAACTATTTGCTAAACCCGCTAATAATATACTAACACATGCCAAATATGACAGTCGTCAACTTTTTCGTAGCGGTATTGCGTATAATGGATCTCCGGTAGGAATCACGGTAGATATGTTCCTTTTTCAGTTGGAGACTATGGCTTCGTCCATGCACTTATCGGATGAAACACTGTTTGTTGAAATCAGTACTGTATTGAAGGACGTAGCACTCCAATGGTATTGGACCTACCGAAGACATAACCCTTCTGCTAATTGGACGGGTTTTAAAACAGATTTCCTCGAAAGATTTAAAGATCGTCGAACGAATTTTGAAATTCGAAGAGCGGTAGAATCACGAAAACAAAAGCCGGATGAATCTTTTCTTGATTTTTACCATGATGTTTGGAGGTTAAGTTTACAGTGTCATACTCCCTATAAGGATGAGGAATTCATTCAAATGCTAATGATGAATATGAAACCCGCTTTGCAGTTCCATTTGACCGACCGACAGTTTAACAATCTTAATGATTTGATTAAAAGTTGCGTAAACTGGGAGGAAACATTTAAAAGATTTAAAGCTCCCCACGACAGTCTACCAACGCATAAACGAGCCATAAACGAACTAGAACTGATGTCTGATGACGATCGCTCGCCATCGGCGTTGGTAAGGCAGTCTACAGATACTGGTTTCCAAGAACCTAGCACATCTCTATCATATTCAGTATCTGCTATCCAAAGTCCTACCTTACTTAGACCACATTTGCGTGTAGAAAACCAACAACTGCGACGACCTAATCCCATGGTCTTGCCGAAAAAAGATCCCATTTGCTTCAATTGCGATGATATTGGGCACACCTTCGTTGATTGTCCCATACCACCTACTGGAATATTTTGCTACCGCTGTGGGTTAAAAGGATCAATTGCTTCCCGATGTGCTCGGTGTGCGGAAAACTTCTCGAGAGGTCTCTGGAAAACTGGGAATCAGGGGCCTCCAAAACCAGGGTCACCCAGTATTATGAGGGAAGATGCTGCCAGCAATACCGACCCGGAGCTAGTGCGGAACCAATTAACAAAATAACATTCGATAAGTTTTCAAACACCAAATCTAATTTTACTTCCAATCCCTATCATACTTATTGGCAACCTATGTCATCGGTAGATATATTGAACTTACCACATTCGTTTAATCCTTATGTGACCGAATACAACAATAATTGTTCAATGGACCCTTCGTCTAAGTGCGAGATGGTACTCGACTACCATCAGTCGAACATCATGCAAGAGCCTGCCGGCTCTTCTGAGTCAAATCCAACAGCACAGTTACCACGGCGTTTGTACAATGCCAACCGGGGCGTACGATCAATGTCATATTGGGAACACCGAAAAAATAGCAGAGCTCTGATTATTTCTTCCATTATTTCGGCTGAAGCTGGTGACATTAGACCATATGCGCTCGTGGAAATTAATAAAGTACCTTATAAAGGCTTGTTGGACAGTGGAGCTAGTGTTAGTGTACTTGGTAAAGGATCTGAAATTTTCTTAACAAAATCTACGCCCGCATTTCACCACTTCCCTTCGTGTGTTCATACTGCTAACGGGCATTCCGAACGCGTTTTTGGGTTTGTCAACGCTTCCGTCAACTTTAAGGGAAAAACTCATTTTATGAAGTTATACATTGTACCATCTCTCGAACAGCAGCTTTACCTCGGTATCGATTTCTGGAACCTTTTTGGTATAACTCCAAAACTATCTTCGATATCACTAACGGATAACCTTTATGACCATGAGACAGTTCCTAAATTTCACGTTTTGGGCGAGAAAGATCAGGTTAAACTCCAGTCCGTCGTGGACACATTTCCATCAAGTACTAAGCTAGGTCTCGGCAAAACTACCTTGATCACGCATACTATCGACATTGGTTCATCCAAGCCGGTCAAGCAAAGGTACTACGCCGTGTCTCCAGCAATACAACAGTTGATGTATGCGGAACTTGACAGAATGCTATCTATCGGAGTTATCGAAGAGAGCCAAAGCTCGTGGTGTTCGCCAATCACCATAGTGCGTAAATCGAATGGCAAAGCGCGACTCTGTTTGGATGCCCGAGAATTGAATAAGGTGACTGTAAAAGATGCTTACCCGCTTCCTCTTATCTCTGGATTGTTGGGTCGGTTAGATCAAACTCATTATATTTCGACCATTGACCTCAAAGACGCCTTTTGGCAAATACCACTCGACCCCCAATCCAGGGATAAGACAGCGTTTACGGTACCAGGAAGGCCCTTATATCAATTTCGGGTTATGCCATTCGGGTTGTGCAACGCACCCCAAACACTATGCCGATTGATGCACCGAGTTATCCCTTACCGCTTACATGAAAAAGTTTTTGTTTATCTTGACGATCTTTTGATCACATCGGCTACGTTAGATGAGCATTTCCTGTTACTCGAAGAGGTTTCTCGCCTATTAAAAATAGCGGGACTAACAATTAATATTGATAAAAGTCAATTCCTTTTGAGGGAAGTAAATTATCTAGGGTATGTAGTGGGAAACGGGTGCCTCCGCACAAATCCTGAGAAGTGTAAGGCAATTTTGGACTTCCCCCCTCCCAAAACACCAAAACAAATCCGTCGTTTTCTTGGGATGTGCGGATGGTACAGGCGCTTCATAAAAAATTTTGCTTCATTAGCCGCTCCTCTGACTGATCTTACTGGCAAGGCAAAACCGAAATGGTCTCCCGCTGCAGATACTGCTTTCGAATCATTAAAACTTGCTCTATCTTCCGCTCCCGTTTTAGCAAATCCTGATTACGGACGTCCCTTCTACATACAGTGTGACGCCAGTACCGTCGGCGTAGGGAGTGTACTCTATCAATTGGATTCTGACGGTTCTGAACATCCTATAGAGTACATTTCTCATAAACTCAACTCAGCACAAAAAAACTATTCAGTAACCGAATTAGAGTGTTATGCCGCGGTACTGAGCGTAAAGAAGTTCCGCCCGTATGTAGAAGGGTATCCTTTCACAATTTATACGGACCACTCCAGTCTGCGCTGGCTAATGTCCCAAAAAGATCTCTCCGGACGCTTGGCCCGATGGAGTCTCCAACTACAATCTTTCGACTTCCAGATAGGATACAGAAAGGGATCATTAAATGTAGTCCCTGATACATTGTCCAGGGCGTTTTGCGAAACTATTACTCCTCGTTCCTTCGGAAGTCATTCGGATGCCGAAGTACCCATTCTTCACATTGATCTGAATTCTTCTTCCTTCTTGGAAGAAGATTATGTGAAACAGTTAAAGCAAGTTGAACAGTCCAACAACCATGATCAAAACCTAATTGTTCGCGATGGAAAGCTTCTCATCTGTCCTTCTTATGGTCCGAAATACGTTGATACAGACCTCACTAAATGGAAATTGGTAGTGCCAGCCCCGTTAATTCCTGCTTTGATCGAGCAGGCACATGTATCTCCTACCTCCGCGCATATGGGTATCGCTAAGACAATTGAAAGATTACAACGGCAATTCTACTGGCCCAGAATGACCATAGATGTGAAGAATTTTATTTCGAATTGTATTAAATGCAAGATAAATAAGCCTGTTAATTTCACTACTAGACCCAATATGGGAGAACGAGTCGAATCTTCTAGACCTTTTCAAAAATTGTTTATCGATTTTTTAGGGCCGTATCCACGGTCAAAACGTGGCAATTGTTATATTGTGATCGTTCTCGATCATTACTCGAAGTTTGTTCTGGTCAAACCTTTACGCGAGGCTACGGCTGCTTTACTCTGTTCCTTCCTTGAAAACGAAGTGTTTTTAATCTTTTCAGTCCCGGAGGTTATAACATCAGATAACGGAAAACAATTCGTATCGAAACAATTTCAAGGGTTACTCGAAAAGTACAAGGTAGCCCATATTCGCATACCCATCCATTCACCTCAAAGTAATGCGTCGGAGCGTGTGAACCGAACGTTATTGTCAGCTGTTCGCTCTTATCTTGATGACCGGGAACATAGCGAATGGGATAAACATCTGCAAGAGGTAGCCGCCGCTCTTCGCAACGTAATACACGACACCACACGTTACTCTCCGCACTACCTTGTCTTTGGACAGCATATGTCCCTGCATGGTACTGACTATGGTTTACGCAAGTTACTGTTTGACGAAGATTCAAATGAAGTTCAAATTATCTCTAAGCCCGACCGATTAAATTTAGTTCGAGACAATGTCATCCATTATCTAAAAGTCGCTCATGAGAAAGTCGCTCGGCATTATAACTTGCGGAGTAGAAATCGTAATATTCAACCTGGACAACACGTATTTGTACGATGTTTCGCTCAGAGTGACGCCGCCAACAAATTTTCGGCTAAATTATCGGCTAAATTCCTTCCAGCTATTATAGAGAGTAAACTGGGGAATGTTGCGTATGTTCTTAAAAATTTAGACGGTAAACTTCTGGGTACGTACCATTTAAAAGATATTCGCACGTATAACTATTCCAGTATAAGAGCAGATTTGCCCGGCTCTATGAGACGTTTCTCGGGTGTGAGTCTTCCCCACGTTTGAAACGGCGGTTGCCGATGCACCCTAGTTCCCAGCCCTATTAAATAAATGTCCCAGTATTTTAATCTTGGGAAATTTGTTCCAGGGGAAAAATGTTGATTTACCTTTATTTTAGTTTGTTTCTCTTCTGTTGGCAATGGTATAAATAGCGGTCCCAAATATGAAAAGGGGGAGTCTATGCGAAGATATTCTGTTAACCGAGGCTGAACTGTACATTGTCTTATATAACGCACAGTTTAGTTTCGTTACAATCTCTCAATTATTTACCATCTTTTGTAAGTGCTAACTACCTATTTTTCAACATTTTTGCAAAAAATCAAAAAGCGGAGGATGCTGCCACTTCTAGTACACAGATTTCTACCAAATTTCACAAGGATTTTCCAACTAATAGAAAAAGTTTAAGTATGAAGTTTCATTCCGAATAGCCAACTCGTCTGAAGTTAAGTTTTTTCTCTACTCGTCATTTGCTGTAAGATTTTGAAAATGATCTGAACTAATTTTGTTTGAAAATTAATTTAAAACTTTTTGTTTTTTATCGTTTTCTCGTAAATGCTATTTATACCTTTCAAAATATTTGCAAAAAACGAAATGCTCGTACAGAAGCTGCCGCTTCCGGTGGCCTTACCGATCTCAGTCAAAAATCACTGGAACCTCCCAATTTATATAAATAGTTTAACTTGCAGGGATGAAATTTTTACTTAAAAACAGTTTTATGTATGACAAAAAACGTCATTTCCGCTTAAATTTTTGAAAAATGATCTGGAACGGTATTGTTGCAAATTTTGTTTAGAATCTTTTAGTTTATAATCTATTTTTTGTAAACAATATACTTTCCAAAATTTTTGCCAACAACAAAAAACCTCTTATGGAAGCGCTCACTTCCCATGGACCCACATCCGATTGGCCAAAAAACACTGAGATCTCGCAATTTAGGACAAAAGCCCGATCAGACAAACCGTCTAAGCTGTAGAGAGAACACACAGACATTTAGTCTGCACGCTCACACTAACACGCACATAGATTTAAAAAAAATACTTTTTTTGACTTCGGCGATAAAGCAAATGATAAATCAGTATTTAAAGCAGGGTTAAAATGTTCCCACACAAATTTGTGAAATTTTTCATTTTCCATTTCAAGACCAAGTTTTTGAAGTCCAAGTTAAAAAAATTACCTTGGTCGAAAATCATTATTCTCAATGTTTTGAAGGCCCCTGATCGCAAAAATGCAAAAAATATGCGTTCGTGTGGATGCCTGTTCCATTAGTATCTCGGTACCTGTCATAGAAAACCACATCATGTCAAAAAAAACGCTCAATGCCACGATATTCTTTTATTTTTTCATTTACAGGCTGCTGGAACATAAACCAGGGGCCCTATTTGCGAATCCGTTTCGAACGACAGTTCGATTCGAACGATAAATTCGATTCGAACAAGATTTGGTATTTGTGAATTCAAACGAAAATAAAAATGTACACTGTAAAGTAATCAGCAGGGAAATTTTAATTTATGGTTATACCTGTACGAAAAATACACGCCTTGGTGATGGAATTTTGACGTTTGACGACCAAAACAAAAATTTTATTTGTTTGCAAGCACACATTAATTTCTGTTTGATTTGTAATTAATATTTTCAATATTAATATTAATACATTAAATAAAAAATATTAAATCATAATAAAAAAATCATTTCGGAGTGTTTTCTTGTGTTATTAAAAGTTTTAAATATCTCAACCGAGTTTTTTACTTTTATATTGTAATTTTCGTTTAGTGTATGTTTCAAATTGTTAAAAATAATTCCTAAATTTTGTTTAGTAAACTTTTTTCATTTAATAAAAACTATACTAAAATAATAAAAAAAAATTGTTTGAAACTTGTTCTAACAACCTACCAAAATAATTTTTACACCAATAAAATGACATTACGTCATTATTTCTTATTGAGAATTGTAATTATTCTTTGAATCCATCAATAAAATTATCAACGAAGAAAAATTCGTTCGAAAACGGATTGCGCGATAAGGGTAATTTTCGTTCGTTTCATGGATATTCGTTTTCGTTATGATGTTCGATTAGATCAATACGTTTTCGAATTCACAAATACCGATCATCCGAAAACGACATTCGTTTATTCGAATTCGAATGCCCAAATAGGAGCCCAGGTCGACTTTGTTTGGCCGCCATTTTGTTTTGGAAGACATTGTCTGTTCGCATTTGATAGTCGTAGAGAGTGGTCGATAACAATTTATTATGAAGCATCTAACGCCGCCACAATAATGAGTTGACATTTTGGAAACTGTTTATCTAAATAATTGTTCAATTGTGAACACGCGGAGAAAATTACGTGACTTTTTTGGCGTAAATAATGTGCCGAGCAAGTCAATCATTTAGCGTGTAATGAATGAAAAACTGGGCAACAGTTAAGATAATGCACACCAGAAAAAAATTGATGCAGTGAGGCAGAGTGTTGTTGAATGTTCAGGTACCTCTTAACGACGCGGCGCACAAGAATTGGGAATGAGTCCCGCATGTTTGTGGAAAATTCTCAATTGACACAAGATCTGCAGGAAAATGACCAAGAACAGCGGCGAAATTGCAGTGCTCGAATTTTACAGTGCGGTATAAACGACTATCATTTTTAGCAAAAAATTATTATGAGCGACGAACTACATTTCGGCTTGGCTGGTTTGTTAGTAAGCAGAATAACCACTATAAGGGCACTGAAGGGCAAACTAATGACGGATGAGCACTTTTTTTAGCCATTACGAATTTTTTAATGGAAATTCATGATTTTACCGAATCTTTGTAAAATCTGGGTTGGGATTTTTCCGACTTTGTAAATTTTCGGACAGAAGTTCACTTCGCGAGGTTTCGCCCCTAGCACATTTTACAAAAGATACCCAAAATACTACTTTTGATTTCCAATCGAATTTAATTATTTTATATATTTGTTTAAAATACGATATCGATAAAATCGATATGTAAAATATTTAAAGCAGAATGAAAATATTACAAAGCTATTCAGGTTTGAATTTACAGTTAGCTGTAACTTCAAAAGTGTGTGCAGGCGTTTGAAACTTGTACTATTCCTAAATTTAGTTCTACTCGTGTTAGGGCTAATTTCACTTATATCTTAACACTTTAGTGACCGCTCACACAACTTGTGTGGGATGCAAAATGAACTAATAATCATTTTTAAAATTTTTTTTTATTTAGATTTAAAAAAAAAATTGAACAAAAAAAAAATAAAAAAAACAGACTGAATTTCGTTTATACCCCGAATTCCAGATGAACTTCTGGCCGGATGGCTGCACATAATGGAACCAGAAAATTTTATCAAGCTGGAGTTAAGCTAGATAAAATTTTCATTGTGGAATGTTGGGTTGGGATACTAACATTATTTTGAAATGTCAGGTATTGGGCCATGCTGGACCTTAAGCTTTGTTAACTATGGTTAAATTTGGTAAAGAAATGATTGAAACTTTGAAGTTTCTTTGAGGATTTGGGTTAAATTTGGATTGTAGAATCTCTAAATTTTTATATGAATTGTGATCGAAGTTTTAGAAGTTGAACTTGCTGAATCGAATTCGATCTAGATTACTTAACGAATATAAGTCAAATTAACCATGTACAGGGCATGTAATTGAATCTTACAAATTGTGTTTTTTTTGTATTTTTTTTTTCAATGACCAAACTGAGTTTTATCCCAATTGGCTAAGAACTCCGTGTATTTTAGATCGCTCAGAAGATGACTGATGCGAGCTATATTTCTATCTCAAAGGTTACAATAAACGTAAAAACGTCGCTCAAGTCAGCAGCAATGCATCTAGAGTACCAGGTAGTACTATACGCCATTAAATTTATATCGACAGTTTCTATTCTGGACTGTAGATGACAGTAATGTTTGCACAAAGTTTCTGAGATTTAGAGGTTTAACGAAATGTAATACCGTTTTTGAGCACGATTGACAAAAAAATCTTATCATTTATTTGATTATACTGTCATCTATAGACGAATATTGGAAACGTCGACATAAAATGACGTCATATAGCAAAATTTTTAGTTATTTTCCATTTTTCTGTTGTACACTTTTATCACGAGATTTCATTTTAAATTTAACTATAAAGTGAGAATAATCGTCTTTTCTTAAATAAAAAAATGATTACATAAAGAAAAACAATATTCTCACTTTATTTGAATTTATAAAATTAAAATTTTTAGGCCTAGTATATACTAGGTCTAGTTAGGAATAAAAAAAATAGTCATTAAGTCAACTAGAACAGGTAGCTGGGACAAGCTATAATATCATAAAACCAAACCACAAAGCAGGTCAGTACCAATAAAAGTAAGTCTTTACGGAGGATCTTACAGAATGTTGCACGGTAACGGTGACTGAGATTTCAACTCCGTCGGTGGTCATGTCACGGCGTCATTTTGTTGTGAACTATTTGGAGAAATAATAGTAGCCTTAAAGATAAATCTCTTTTACTTCATTCGATTTTGACGATGTTGAGTTAGCGTAAAGATTCGAAACATACAATGTAAAATCCCTTGAAAATATCATCTCATATCATCCCATTGAAATTCTAATAAGATTTACGTATTACAATTGGAATTCTGTAAAAAATTAGGTATTCTAAATTTTTATATATCAATTTACAGAGACGCGCTATACTGAAACATTCCAATTCTTATAATGTAAATCGTATTTGGAATTTAAACGGGTTAGAATCAGCAAAGTAAACATACCAACAAATCGTTTATTACGATCTAAACATCTTTCGCAATCATGTAAGCTCGCACGCGACCTTGACCTCTAATGACTATATAATACTATCTACGTTTGAAAGGAGGGTCATTCGATCCATCTTTAGTCCAATTAAAGTTGCGATAAAAATATTGGATTGGTATGAACCACGAGATAAAGTATCTTCTCGGAGGCAGCGAACTTATTATTTTAAATCTTTGCAATCTGTTCTGGGTCCGGGCGCCCTCAACTCTTTCGCAGTTCGCTATTCACGTGCTAACCTTACTCAGTTGCCTGCCAAATCGAGGACTTGAACAAGCATGTGAACTTACTCAGTTTTTCATCAAAAGACTTTTTTTTATTATTATTTACACGAAACTATTATATTCCATCCCAGTTTTTTAAGACGATTTAAATTATAAACACAACAACAAAATATCTTATCCCAGTTTTTTTTCTTTTATTTGTTGTTTATGTAAAACAAATACTTGGAAATAATATATTGTGATTTGACAATAGTAATTTTGTATATTTTAAGTTCAACTAAATAATAATAAAAAAAATATCCTGGGGGTGAAAAACTGGGATAACTTCACTAGCTTGACCTGAACCATATCATTCTGCACTCCGACAAGGGGTCATAATTGTGTTCAATTTCATCACAGATCGTAATCTGATGCCGAAAAGTCCCTTTTGCACCCCACCCTTATCGGGATTCGAACCCGGCACCTCCAATCCAAACGCCATAGCTTTAATCACGAGTTGTTTAGTCGGTTAGATCTTTAATAACATTTTTATGAGATTAGTGACATCTGGGGTTGAGTAGTAGCACTAAAGGTAGTTTTATGACAGCTTTGTTGTATAGCGGATTAAAGAATATTCGATTGGCGATATCGTTCGGTACGCGAAAGATTAAAAGCAAAAAATGAACATTGCAAAATATTAATAACGTGATGTTAATAGTGGGAAAATTATTATCGGAATATTTCGGGAATATTCCAGTAGTGGCGTAAATATGAGGTAAATATTAGGAAATAATACAGAGAATATTTTTGCCATTTTCGCGAATAAAAAATTCAATAAAGGCACAATCCGTAACAATAGGATATCAAAACTGAAGGGCGAGGGCGGTGGATCGAGGTATATGGATGACCACTGTGTAGATTGAAAGCTAGACAGAGATAGAGGAAAGTCAAGATTTGCTAGGTATAGCGATAGTTGTTGGACTTTGATTAAGTTTTACAATTTGCCTTGTTGTTTTAGGTTTAGTATTAACTCAGTGTAAAGTAGGGTTTGCTTGAGAAGTTTATAAGTTACAGTAAGTAAGTAACTTTAAAACGACCTCATCTCTGTTTGAGAAACTTTAGTTTACCTCGATGAATTTTATGTTCACAAAGTATTTAAAATTCTATTGAATGCACCGATTAAAACTACTGATGACGTATGGCTATTTTACATATGTATAATTTAGTATATTTAATTTTTATGGTCATGTCAATTGGTATACCTCTGGACGTGCAATCAGCTGAATTCGACTTCATTGGCACGTGGCGCCAATTGCCTAGGAACGTAGACCATTGTCGTGGATGAGATGACATACAGTCCAGCACTATCTTGTTGTCTGTCCAAGTTGTGACTGATTCGATGGCAAAGGTGAGAGATGATTTTACTAAATCAACTAGCTTGACTAGAAAAACACAGGCGCACAGTTCTAGTCCCGTGATGGATAGCTGTTTAATCGGCGCTACTTTCGTTTTTGCGGCTATCAGTCTGGATGTAGATCGTCCATTTATGTACGTCGTATGTCGTCCATTTAAGACATGAAGGCTAATGGTATCGACTTCCTTATCCTCAAGCAATCATCGGGGAACATTTTTTTTTGCCAACGTCGTTCACATTTTCTCTTAGGCAATCCCATTTTGCTATTATTATTCCGGCTGTAATTCGACAGCCATAACGATTGTAGAAATATTTTAAAGCGTATCGTGCTTGGTGCCAACCACCCCAAGAGTCGAAAATTTTGCTTTACTCTCCGAAAGTATAGATCGCTTTGTGATTGATGTGGATCTTTCCACCTGCACTCTGAGCTCAAAGTTATCATGATCATTGTTATGAGATTTTCCCCTAACCTTCACATTATTTCACTGGCAGCAATTGTTAATTTTCCTTGTCTTCTAGGTAAATTGAGACGTTGCATACATGCTTCTGAAATAAATGATACTTGCGATCCTGTATCCAGCAAAACTCTGTAGATCACTCGTCTCCCTATGTGACAAAATCCTTATTGCTTGTTTGTTGTGCCCATTGGCTTTTTGTCTCATCGTCGACTTTATTAAGTGAGCCCCATGAATCAGCTTCAGGGTCAAGTGCACGTAGTCCTCTAATAATTTCGGCCGAAGTGTTTAATAGACTTCTGATGTTTACTGTGATATTTAACCCGATGTTCGGTTGCTCTAGAAGTTTTCGAATGAATGCGTTTATCGTATACTTTTTGCGATCGGATCGATCACTCCGTTTTTTAAAAGCTTCAGTAAGCCCTTAAGATATTGAAATCTTTGAACTGGTATTAGACCAGCGTTTTCATGTATGAAACATATAGAGATCATGAAAGGCCTGCCACACCATGTAGTTCCCGTTGAATCGCGCGACTGACTGTATTGACATATGGATATTTTACATTTAGTATATTTAAATATATTAGTATTCATGAAAGTGTTCACATATTACTCAAGCACCATTTGGTTAAATAACAGGAACCAACACCCCATAAATCAAGTTAATTAAATCGTCAGTATATTGAAAAATTATTCATAAACGTAAAATTATATCATACTTGTTGTACCAGCATAAGCTGTATTCCCATACAGAATACTTACAACTTTGTAAATGTACTCGTATATGATAAATGCAGATTTAATTGTGTCGAAACATTAAGTAATTTTTATATACGACGGAAGAAAGTGAATATTTTTAATTGTATTACAAAATGGTGCGACACCGCATAAAAAACCCGTAATTATTTTTACAAAATAATACAATTAATTAATAATGTTGTATATACATATGTACGTAATGCAAAACAGCATTTTCAATTTCTTTAATTGCTTATGTCTCAAAATAGAAATTGTACAAAGAAAACTAAAAGAAATTTTATTTATGTTTCCCAACCAACGCGATATACGAGTAGAAACTGTGCGTCTTCCTTCTTTCTAATGATTCCGCCAGCACATATTTTTCGATATAGAGGTAACAAAAATCTGTTCGCCATAATTTTCGAATAAGTTTCATACATTAAATCATATTTTGTTAAATTTGATAATAACACGAATTCATATTTCGTTCCTCGCGATTTCCTTGTAAGCATAAATAACGTGTACTCAAAACTGCTATCAATTTGCCATTTGATTTCTAATAATATCGCCCGCGTTTTGGTATCGTTCATTGATAAAACTATCAAACTCGCATATAAACAAATTATTTATTGATCAAACACTATATCAGGTAATATACATATATACAAAGTAGTTCTTGATTTTATTGGTGAGGGTATCGCTGAAATACACAATGTACAAATATTTCTAATAGAGTTCCGTGTAGGATATACAAAATTCCCGCAAAAATCTTGTCTCAAAAAGTCAACAAAACAACTTTTCTACGCGTTTTATATAGCGCACCATATAACTAAGACGAGATTATATTATGAGTCAGAATTAAGAAATACAGGTGTGTATGTGGTTTATAAATTATACATAGTCACTCAACCGGATTTAGTATCTGCCGTTGATTTATCTGTAATTAATTTGCTTACACGATCATTTAGTAAGCGCGCTTTTTGAAGCAGCGCGCGTATCTGCGAAGGACATATAATTTATATTATCTTAAGTTTAGGAAATCACAGTGAGAAATTTCAATATGATATATCCTCGTTATGGGTGATCATTACGTTCCGCTTCACAAACCCTTGAAATATAATTTAGGTGTATAATATATCTCCTGGTTTCATATATTAAGTAACGCTACATCAAATATTGTGTTGCTTTATTTTACATATGCGGTCATTCATTCTTTTATTTCGTTCGGCTTCTTTTTGAGATGAAGCTTACGAGATAAAAATTAGTATAAATTATAGTGTGGTTGGCAAGTATTTGACGAAAATATAAATTTGTGTGCAATAATTATTCGACCATAGAAAATTAACATGATGTAGAATGTCGCCGCTGTTTAAAAATGGAATAATCTCAATTTCTTTGATGTGTTCCAAATCTGGTATTAATATGCATCTTCAACAGTTCGTTCGTTTGTACAAAAGTATCAACTTCGAACAGCGTGCGGCTTAGGGCAGACATTCAAAAAAGGTTCATAATTGCTTGTTGGGCTTTATTGGAAAATTACTAATAACAAACTTTCATAACATATCGACCAAACGGCACAGTGGTTAAATCTTTGGAGTTTGGCTGTATGCAAAAAGGAATATTCATCAACAGATTAACCCATCTTCCATTCCAATATAGGCTGGCATGGAGCTGTGCAATGTGCAGATGATGATACAATCGGACCTATAGTCGTACGTCCTCGATTTGACAGGCGACTGCGTAAAGTAAGAACGTGAAAAGCGAACTGCGAAAGACTTGGGAGTGCTTTGGCCCCAGAACAGATTGCGAAGATTAAATAATATTGATTGATTGATTGATTGGACTGTAGAACCAAGTGCTAGCCAAGAGTCCCGGATAACGCCGGGCCTATTCCTACAGCCTGTTTACACATAACAATAGGAAGGATAGGAAAGGTTTTTTTTTTTTGGGACGGAACGATCCGGTTGCAGACACCTAGCGATCGTACAGCACAACACAATTCTAATCTACTAGTGGAAGGATAAAGGCTTAATAGGTTTAATGGATAACGATGGTATTGCTTTAATCTTCAACAATTGCCTCACTAAATCAACCACCTGAGAAAAAATAATATTATTTCACGTGCATCTGAAAGTTTTCTGTAATATAATTCTACATTAATACTTTTCAGCTACCTTAACAAAATTGATTAATTCGATCAGCCTGGTTACAAATACCTAGGTAAAGCCAATAGTTAGTAACATAGTGACAGCACAATTCTAATCTACACCACCAGCAATTAATATTTCAAAGAAATATTAATTCATACCACCTAAAGATTCCTGAAATTAATTCTTAATTAATCTACTGGTTTCCTAAATAATATAAATATTTATTAATTTAATCCACTACAACTTACAATATAGTTTCCTGAAACCATAGTTATTTGAATTATATTAACAATTAATATTAAACTATTAATAATTTCTCTAAAACCCTTAGCATTTAATAAATCCACTGCAAACGGGTCGTTAAAATAACTCAGTAAGCATATATTAATTATTAAACCTGAAAACAAACTGTATGATTATTATTGACTTAATTGTATTCAATATATTCAACCTTATTACCTTATTACATAAGTTATTATGAAACATAAAAACAAGATACTAAAACATGTATTTCACGCGCAAAATGACAGAAAATAAAAATTTAGTTAAAATCATTAAAAATTTGAATTTTACTCGATCAAGAAAGATATACAGAAAAGAGTTTGTTTACGCCGCAATGACAATTAAATTCGGCAATCTTAACTGACCCTAGCAAATACTTTATAATTAATGTGTATCAAATAAGTGATCATTAATTCATTATAGTCATGAAAATTAAAAGATTTACTAATTAACTTAAAAATAATATAAGTAAGGTCCGGAAAGACAACACAAAACTAATCTACTAGAAGAAGGATAGAGGTTCAATATGTTAAATGGATAATGATGGTATTGGTCATCAACAATTGCTTCTTTAAAACAGTAACCTAAGAAAAAATGTTATTATTTCATATGTATCTGGAAATCACCTGAAATTGAATACTATATTAATACTTTTCGACTTCCTAAACAAACCTAGATAAAGACAATAGTTAGTAACACAAAGGCAATACAACTCTAAACTACACAATCAACAATTAATATTACAAAGAAATATTATTTTCACAAGCCTATGTATATTACCAGAAAACTAATAATAAATTAATATATTGCTGCTTATCTAAACCTAAATAATATGAACATTTATTAATTAAATAAAAAAAAAAAAAAAAAAAAAGAAAAAAAAGTAATAATAATATATAATAATAAAAAAAAAAAATCATATAATAAACTAAAATAATTATAAATAAAAACATTCAATTGTGCATCTAATATATACATGTATACATACATATGTAAACACTTGCATACATATATATTCATACATATACATATACACACATACAGTCAGAAACATTCAGTCGTACACGGCACGTCTCTTCTATCAAAGTGTTGAAATTTAATAAGAAAACGAAAATCTCCCCAGACCCTCCCTACAATCCTAGTCCATCCACCATCCTAGACAACAATAACAAAAAAGGATTCACCCCTTAATACCAATCAGAAGATCACAAAAGCTACAAACATTGAGCCATGTTACACACGGTTTCATAAGACCGGCTTCACCTTTTTCCGCTAGAACAGAACAAAACAATACAAAACAATTTGGTGTTTCAATATAAAATAAGGGTTCCAATTAACAATAAAAATCTATTACATATTAGATCGTTAGTTAGATCGTCCACAGAAGAAAAGGGAAATCGTTGAGTGAAATCGCGATAATACTTAACAATTTGTAAATCAAAAGTACAAAAATTTATGATCGATATTTTAAAGAAGGCCGGAAACAAAATACACCCAGCACAAAAGGTCCGAGACAAATATCACCATCAAAAGAAAAGTTCATTAATCGCAAAATAAGACAAAATCCTAAGTTAACTGCAGTGGAATTAACTAAAATTATAAGAAAAAATTGTTATTTTCACGTATAGTAAGGAAAAAGCCTTTTATTAGTAAAGAAAATGAAAGAAGAGTAGATTTTGCCTTAAAATACAAAAACTAAAGTATTGAATTTTGGAAAAATTTGATTTTCATCGATGACAGTCAATTTACCATGTTTCAAAGTGGTAAAAGTCAAGAAAAAGTTTTGAGAAAACGCAGTGAAGAGTGTTATGTTAGAAATGTTTGTCGAACGTTTAAACACGGTGAAAATAGTGTAATGTTCTGGGGAGCTATGGGTCATAAAGGAGTTGGCCATTTAGAATTTATTGATGGGATTATCGTCAAGGTAAAATATTTAAACATTTAAAGAAAAATTTATAAGAATCAGCTCGAAAACTAGATATAGAAAATAATTTTCATTTTTATCAGGACAATTATCCTAAACATAAAGCATGGATTGTTAGAATATGGTGTCTTTTCAAGGGTCCAAAAGTGTTTGGGACTTGAAAATCAGAAAATAATTAAGAAATGTGTGGGTAAGGCAAAAGAATCATGTAAAAAAAATTATTTTTATATGTTTTTGAACCAACTTACGCAATCAAGCGAAATTATTTATCAAAAACGCCATTACATACTATGTTTTTTTTTTCACTCACACATTTGTGTGGTTTGGACTTTAATAGTGCCATTTTTTTTGGTAGAAAAAGGGATATAGTGGATCATACATTTATATATCCATACACACGTTTGCTTTGTATACTTTTGTTTAAGACAATCATCGTTGTGTGTAAATACAAAATGAATAGAGAGAGCGAAGAGAGCTTCAAGAAAAAGAAATTTATAATTTACATATAAACAACATCCATGCGCACACAAACACCTTTTAATTCTTCCTACTTAACTTATACAGTAAAACTTCTACAAGTTGATCCATTTAGTTGCCAAAATAATATGCTTAAGATAGAGAAAATTCGAGTAAAAGAAATCAAAAACCAATTTCGATCGAACTACCCGAGCATATATACAAATATTAGATATTATACATATATGTATATATATATGTATTATTTAAACAGGAAATTTTGATGAAAAATGTCTCTACCATAAATCGAAATTCGATTTAAGTAATAATTCGACTTACAGAAGCCTCACTGTATTTACACACGCACCCACAACATATAAACATTCATAAATATATACAAAATTTATGTATGTATATAATAAAATATATAAAAAAGAAACTTCTCTGAATTGCACTTCCATATGCAGATATATACATATACAAATATCGAAAAATTAAAACGACATATACTTCGCGTAGAAATATATCCCGTTACAAATATTTCAACACAGTTTAATGTATATAAAAACATTTGATCCACTGGACACCACTTTTTAATTATTATTATATGATTATTTTTGAAAATAGTTAACTGTTATAATCAAAAAACTAGATTAAACTTAAAATTAAAAACAACGCGTACACACATTTCAAAGTGTAAATGATCGATCATTTACACTTTACTTATTAATTATTAAGAACACACAAATTATTATTATTAATTTTAATATTAATATTTATTTGAACACATATATATTATTATTAGTTAATTAATTAATTTATTAAAACACATTTAAATTATTTCTTTATTTATTTATTAATTTAGAGGAGAGACAAAAAACACATCTTTCCTCTACGACGTTCAATCGCCCTTCAGATTGCGAAGATTAAATAATAGTAATAAAAAAAAAAAAAAAATTTCACATCGACCGTTCGGAACAGTACTTTCTACAAAATTCTCATTGAGAAACTTATCTGCCATATACAGTGGAGCATTACCTAAAACTACTCATAATTGGAGTGAAAAATTGCTAATAATGAAATTTTAAATCCTCTGTAGCACTATTCCTCGAGAATAGAGAATTGCGGAAAAAATTTATTGTAGTCCTACACTGAGAAATATTATAAGCGTCTTACTTTGGGAGTTTTACAACAAAAATCCCATATAACTTTCAATCCGGAATGAATAATTTCAATCCACCTAAAAGTAGGATTAGAATTATTCCATTCTTCGTGTAGTTCAAATGTTCATCGCTCGGCGCATAAAATATAAAGAGCCAAATAACAAAAATCAACGATACAAAAAATGAACTCCGATGCAAATTAATCTGAAAAATAAGACATATTTACGTCGAAAAGGCATTTTACATTTTCATTAATATTTGTTATGACATAAAAGTAAATCGCATGCTTCGTTTGATTTTATTAAATTTTTGTACCAACCGATAAAAGTATAAAAAAAAATGCTTGGCTGTTACTTTGGGTCCAAATTTCATTTATTCATTCGAATAGGAATAATATTTCCCAAAGTAAGACCACATATGTACCCTATTCGAATTGGGATGAAATTTGTGCCCAAAGTAACAGCCAAGCAATTTTTTTATACTTTTATCGGTTGGTACAAAAATTTAATAAAATCAAACGAAGCATGCGATTTACTTTTATGTCATAACAAATATTAATGAAAATATAAAATGCGTTTGCGACGAAAATATGGCTTATTTTTCAGATTAATTTAGCATCGAAGTTCATTTTTTGTATCGTTGATTTATGTCATTTGGTTCTTTATGCGATAAAAATAAAAAATTTAATTTATTTTATAGTTGACAAATTTAAAATTGACTTTTCTTATCAAGACGCCAGCCCAAAAATTTTTCGAAAAAGTTGCTCTAGTGGTCAATAGGATAACTGCGTAAAATAATGTTATTCCTATTCCAACAAATTGGAAAAAACTATTCTGGTTAGAATGAAACGTATGGCATTGTTGTTGTCAAATTTCCAAAATAAGACGCTGTTGGCGATTTTCATCGAATGTAGATAGCGTTGGTTTCTACGCATACAAGGGGCACGAGAATTGTAAATTCCTTGTTATGACAGTTTTAATCCCCCTTGCTTCATAGCAAACTATGATTCACATTTTGTTCACCAGATGTCAGCTACTTTGTTAGAAATCACGAATGTTTTATGTAATTTCTATCAAATAAAAAACCTCTTAACGAGGTAAATGCTCGAGTGACGAAACCCGAATTCAATTCACAAAATTTTTGATAACAAATTTGTGCTGAAAAAAACATTTGCATTCGATTTGTCAACGATTTTTCGGAATGTTAGTGCATTCAGCGCGTTGTTGTTTAACATTCCGAAAAATCGTTGACAAGTTGTTATTTTTTACAGCTAGAAAGAAAAATGTAAACAAACGCGCCGAATGCACTAACATTCCGAAAAATCGTTGACAAATCGAATGCAAATGTTTTTTTCGGCACAAATTTGTTATCAAAAATTTTGTGAATTGAATTCGGGTTTCGTCACTCGAGCATTTACCTCGTTAAGAGGTTTTTTATTTGATATCAATGAAAAGTCAGTGTTATCTTGAGAATACGCGACGCGTTCTCATATTTTCGCTTGTCATTGCCGATCAATACTACGTGAAAATTAATAGTCTAGAACTTTCTTCTGTACCTCAGACAGAATTAAGCTTTGGAAATAAAAAATATGTTTTGTCAAGTGCCATTTTCCATTATGGCACAGATTTAAAAGGAGGCCATTACACAGTAATTTTGAGAAAGAATGGAAACTTTTTTAGAGCCGATGATGGCGTCATCTCACCATGCTCTTGGCCTCGAAATAGTAAAGACTTGTATTATCTTTTTTATGTTAAAAGTAGGGTCAGTTCTCATCATTAGGTTAGATAGGTAGTTTTTTTTATTATGTTCAGCACGGTAGCCTACGTACTGGTGTACTGTTTCTGGTGTGTGGTAGACGATTCTATTTCTTTATTTTGCATGCATTTTTCAATCTTCATTTTGTAGTATTTTAGTAGATTTTATTTCAAAATCCTTTACCACATGCCACAAACAGGTCATGCGGGGTGTTATCTTATTACACACCCGGTTCTCGTAGGCTGTCGGCTGAACATTTGTAGTTTAGTTTTAGTGCATGTTACAGAGTAGTAAAAATTTAGATCAGATGCATGTATTTTTGGTAGAAATTCGATTCAATGTATTTGGTGATTTTTCGATCACATCAATTTGTCAGTTTTTTCATTTTTTTTGTTATGAAAAAGGGGTCACTGGTAAAAATTCTCTTAGCAATGATAATAATATGATGTATTTATATTTGTTTCATTATAATACGTTGATTCACTATCATTATGAACCACAACGGACCGATATTAGGGTGCATTTGAGCCAAAAAAGAAAATTTTGCAAAAAATTAGGGCGGCTTTTAAGTTATGGAGGTCAACATATAAAATATACGAGTTTTCTGGGACAAACGGTTGATGTCATATTGTAGGTGAGGTTTGTGGCTAATAATTCTGAAAATATGAACCAAAAGTTTTGGGCTAATTTTTTAGCAATTTGGCCGAATGTGGCCGGCCGATTTGGCATTTTTCATTTTTTTGGCCAAAATGACCCTCCACCCTAATTTTTTGAAATTCTTTATACCCGCTATTTGGTAGCTGGCGCCAATACCTTTCTAACGATATGCATATGTCCGGGGTATGTCAAATAGGTTCAGCGCAGTTGGCGAGGCCAAAATGGCCAAAAATGGCCGTTCAGAGGCCAACATGGCGGCCAAACCAAAAAGTTGTACAACAAAAGTTGCTTAGTTTTTCAAGTACTACAAACCCTGAAAATATGAGATGAAAATGAAAAAAGTACCGACAAACATATATACCAAAGCAAGATTATTTTGGTGAGGTGTCGTTGAATTGGTATTGACGTCTACAATCATAATTTGCTAGTTAAAAAATAATTGGGGTCATGCTTTTATACATTATTTGGGTCTGCTTTTCAAGACCTTTCGAATGATATATAACATGATCCTGGCGGGCACAAAGGGAAAAAGTTCGAAACTAGCTGTATATATACGAGTTCATCTTCCAGCACACTAGGTGCTTTCGTCACTCGTTTGGACTGCCGTCCAAAGTGATTTAAAAAAAAATTCTACTGAGGTAAGGAGGCTAGTGTTAATTTTTTTAAAAACAGAATTAAATTGGGAATAATTTTCCCTGCCAATTGAGATATGGAAAAATTGTTCTCAATTTATAAATATAGTCAAACCGCGGTATGAAAAAATTTATTCAGGACAATCTACTTAATTTCAATCAAATTAGATCACAATTGAATGTGATTAAACTAATTAGCTAATTGACGTTGGCCATTTTGTTTTTTCGATTTTTGATATTTCATCACATTGCGTAATGAAAGTAAGCGTTGCGTCAGGTTGCGTTAAGACGGAATTCCACTATGTTTTGTTGATCGGGAAAAATAACCATGCTCACACTAATGAAATCGATTCAAAATATAAAAACTCCGCATACTCTTTTCATGCTCGAGTTGAAATACTTCTTACTTCAATACTAATGGTATCAATACCATGCTATTTTCCCGATGTTATGAACAAAGCATTTAATGCGTTTTTTTTGTGCAGAAAACCAGAAAGAGATAACATCAAATATCCGACAAAAACAGATTATTTTTATTTTATAGTGAAATTTTAAGGGGAACATTTGACAACTACGAAATTATAACCAACAAATTAGTTAAAATATAAAAATTATTGTTAAATTAATTTTATTCTATCTGCAAATTACTAAAAAACCTAAATATTATTTTTAGGCATCATTTTATTATGTTTTTTAATTATTTGCGTTCAATAATTAAAAACTAAGAAAACGTTTTCCTATGAAAAAAGTAAGGGGAATATTTTGAAAACGCGATTTATATCACACTCCACCAAACATATAAAATGTATGAGCCAAGTGCTCACCATAAAAATATTACTAAACTAAAATTTGCTGAGAGTGCGGGGTATTTTTCATTTTGGTTGCCATAAAAAATACTTCGTTTTGTATTTTTCATTTATATTATGGCAACCAAATCGCAACAACAACTAAAATTTTAAGTATAAAAATTTTTATTGTTGCGCCGCTCACACACATAGGGATTTTTGATTTTATCTCTTTCTCATTTTCTGCACAAACAAACCGCAGTAATGGAATACCGCCTTTATCTTTTGAGTTTTTTTCTACGTGAAACTTTTTTTATGCGAAAACTTTTTTATACCTATACTCGTCAACTTTCGGAAGATTTTTTCATGCGTTTTTTATGCGATCCTTATTACAAAAACAGGTTTGGCTGTATTTACATTAAACTTTTCTCCTCAGTAGGCAGGAAAAAAATATTTGAACATAAATTACATATAAATTCTATTCCCAGGGAATTACCAGAATAGTGCCACTTGTCGGCTTTTTTTTCGGGTTTTCGTATACTGATGACTTTGCGATCGCGTCGATAAGAGGGATCTTCGGACGTTAAAAATATGTCAGTTGATGAATTTCATGTCCATGTGAATTATCAGTTCTCACTGGCTAGTGTTCCGATATATAATCGAATAAATTTAGTGTTGTGACGTAGTTTTCAATATTAAATCGTTTTTATTGCACTGAAAATGATTTCTGAAAAGGATTCAACCTATCTGTTTCGTTCAGCATTCCTCTAAGTGCTCTGAGGGTATCTCGTCTGTTTTATTTTTAGATTTGGGTAATATTCCAATAGATGGTGAAAAATTTCGGAAGAGGGTTTCTGTCCTAACATGATCATTGTCGCAAATAAAATCATTTTGTTCGGATTGTTAATCAAAATATTCGTATTAGAGGAGCCTTTGTTTCTATAGAGTGGAACCTTGCAAAATTCTCTGATATTAGGTTATTATTGACCTATATTGAAAAATTTGTCATAATTAGAGTGGAAAATGGCTTGGAACAATTGAAAGCTTGTTACTACCGATTTTCCGCTCTATATGTATGAATGTATGAAAAATTTCTCAATGTGGGCCATCCACCATTTAAAAACATTTTTTCTGAACTCTGATAAAGACTTGTTATTCCTAGCCAATTGAAATGTTATTAATACCTAGAGTTCAAAATTATTAATTCTGCCCGTACAGTGGGATCTTGTCCAAATCTCTGATAATAAGTTAGTTGGCCTAGATTGAAAAACTAGTCAAAGCTGCAGATCGATTCTGGCTAAGATAGGAATACGGACTTTATTTAGAATAGAATTTAGAATAGAATAGAATTTTTTTTTTCATTTTATTTCATTGAAATTTACATACACAATTGTGTATACGGTATTGCAAATCAATGCTTTCTCCTACCGAGCATGGTTTCACTTCTGTAACTGTACATGCTTTGCGAATGGATAAAGGAGTTGTCACTGAATAAAGTAAAGCAACAAGATCTTCCACAAAATCATTTTATTTAAATAAACCCGTTATAAAGGCTTCTGTTTTAAGAACCGGGAATACCATAGGACAGCCCTTTACGCCACCTTATTTTTATTTTGTCAATAGCGAAGTCGAATTTGTGTTTAAAACTTCTCGGTTTACGCTGATGATATGAAAACTCATTGGCAATCTTTGGTTGTCTCCTGACTATTACAGAGATATAAACCTATACCAGCTATTTCAGATTTGTGCTAGAGAACTGGATTTCAGAGATTATTTTGTTATGAAAGTCCTTTACATGACGTTCGTCAGACTCGTGCTGGAATATGTCAGTCTAGTAAGGTCAAATCGGTTTATCATGTTGGTCACATAAATAGAATCGAGACAGTACAATGTTGGTTGGTTTAAATTGGGTGGACACTTATAATTGGCATATATACTTTGAGTGGTTAATCCTCATTAACAAGGAGCCACTCTTAAAACGCCAAATACTTGCAAATTTGACTTTTGTTTAAGGCCAGTTATTATCGGGTAGTATCCTCTGCTAAAATGAATTAACTGATTTTAACACATGGTCCTGATGGCCCTTACTTGTTCTTAGCCTTGCTTTAGTCGTTTAAAAGTTGTATCTGAATATAATTCTCACGGTATATATCTTATAAAGCTTCCCCATATACAGTATAGATAATATATTCCTAGAGAAACAGACAAAACAGCTCCAAAGTAAATAAATTTCTGTGAGTGGAGAAGAAACCATATAGGATCAGGAGAATTGAATTAAAACTTGTGAAGTAAGTAGCGGAGCTCTTAAGCGATCAGTCCAAGGTCCTATCTACGCTCTGGAATGTAATGTAGGTTGGGGTGCTTCGGCTCCACAATACTACATTAGTAGTCGGGGTGTATTGTGAGAGAAATGAAACGCCTTGAAAACAGCAGAACGAAACAATGAGTTATTCTAGCCAAATAAGGAGGCAGCTTATTCTGGATCAGCCTCGTGAAGTAATACTTGACGGTAGTTCCACAAAATTTATGGTAAAATCTGAAATACTTTTCAATTTTTCAAGCACTTCCAAAAAATCACATTTCCGGTTTCCATCTCTCAACATATCAAATCATGTCATGGTCGGTTTAAAGTTGAGAGAACACCCCCAGGTAATGCTTAGGGGTTACATGTACCATGGGAGGGGTAGTTACTAGGGATAATGACCTTGGGGTAGGTAATAAACCCGTTTATATATATTTATGTCTACTGACATTACTATTTGCAAATGTTCTTCAGATTTATGTACCGTATGAATTCCTAGTTCAGGATAATCTATTTAAAGACTAACATTTCATATAATTAATAATAAACCGCATTTCGTAATGCTTTCCACAAATAATTTAAATTTTTTGAAAAAAAAAAAAAAAAAAACAAAATTGATTCGACGAAGTTCGAGATGATTATTTATAAAATGGTGTAACAAAATATGGCAAATTTCTAATTTGTCACAGTTATCCATAATTTTAATAATGGATCCACTTTTTAAAAATGTTCGTTTCAATTTCACTTAATAATATATATAAATTTCTGCCGCTTGTTTAAAAGATGCTAATTTAGGTACGTTTATTTTAATTATTCAGAACTTAGAGTAATTGTATTTTTACAGTTTTTATTATAAAAACACAACCTGTACAGAGGAGGATTGAACCGCAATAACCTTTGCGCATTTTGGTTACATTCAAGTTAAGTATAAATCACAAGTTTTAGTGAGATACCGATTTTTTATATTTGACTACATCTTTTATATTTATGTTTAGATAATCTAAGACATAAATCAAAATTGTTTGTCATCAAGTCGAGAATTAGGTAATTGGTGAGATAATTACCTATATAAAATCGCGACTAACCTCAATTCCAAACAGCTCTTATGCGTTTAAGTATACAAATACCTTTTTCGGTATATGGTTCGTGCTAAATTAGATAAAACTCGATATATTTGCGGTTCATATGATTTAGAAAGAAAGTGGTTATAAAATTTATATTGTGTATACATAAAAAATGTATCATGACATTTTGGTACGGTTGCGGCAATACAAGGCAAACAACACACAACATTAAATTTAAGGCGTGGATGGAAAAATTATAATTTTATTCCAAATATTGTCATTTTCCATCGCATATTTTATTTCATTTTCAAAATATGTAAGTTTTTTAAAATAGAACCACCAAACCACAATTTTAATATGTCATGGAAGATGACCTCACATAACTTTGGTATATATATGTATAATAAAACGATAGTCTCGTATGTCGTAAATTACTTCTTAATATAATGTAAAGACAATACACGTAAGTACGGAAAAACTGTTATAAAAATACAATACGTTTGTCTATCTCGGCGGTGGGAACTCACTCTTTAAGTCTAGATCGAGACGCACAAAAAATGATGTTTTAATTATGTCAAGGTTAAATGTGCTGATTGTATAAATTAGCTATGTTTTCTACTGTTCTTCAATGAATTGTGTTCCAGTTTAGTTTTAAAATATAGTACATCGCATAGATTTATTAAGACGCAGTGAAATTTCCGCTATTTTATTATGTAAATATGAGACATCGTAAACATAAAATCAACACGATCATTTTTTTGAAGGCATAATAAAATGCTGTTCTATTTGAATCTTAAAAACATATCAAACAATAAAATGATTGATGATGATTGTGGTATAAAAATATACAGAAAAATGTCTTAATTTAGGCGTTAGACCTTGGTTAGTTGGAACAATTGTATAATGAAGACATCTTCAATCACATATTCATTTTACAATTTAAAGCCTAAAAACCGATAGCATGGCAATTTATCAAAACTAGATCCTTAACCTATTAGTTTATAATGAACAACCACAGACTCATGAAGAAAATTCTGAAATCCAGTGTTTGTCCATTTGTCCACCATTCCAAGTAGCTCAATATTTATGAAAGTGTATATTCTTATTGGATTCGTATACATAACAGAATGTATACGAATCCAATAAGAATATTCCAGAAATTTGTATGTGTTAGTTTTTATGGCTGAACCATCGAATCAGTAATAACTTAACGTAAAAATGCGATAAATATTTTTTGTTGGTTACTGACCAGCGAAACGTTAACATCTTTTCGTCCAGTTACATTAAAATATGTCTGTCACTTAAAAGACCCAACAATTGTGTGCAAACTGAATAAAACGTCAAATACCAAATAAAAGCGTCCTCCATTTTTCAACGATCACGATTTTAAAATCACAAGGTAATTTAATGATGAATATTATATCTATCCAGTAAAAATTGGTTCACGTAATGGAAATTAAACAAGCAAAAATTTGCCGACCATTTTTGTGCGTTAAGCATTTGACAAGTTGTGTTACTAGCCAATAGTCAAATTTTCCGTAACAAAAAACTTTCGTCGTTTTCCGTATAGGTTTGACAAGTTGTATTTCTGATTCGATGGTTCAGCCATTACACTGTTAAACACAGTGTTGAAAGAGACAGTTGTACGATACGAGAAAGAGATGAAATGCACGCCATGTTTTTTTTTCATATAAGAAATAAATTATGTCGCCTCTTTGTAATGTAATTCACCTCACCCGCTCCTTGTTGTATTATTCAAATTGGATTCCAATTTATATGTTGAGTGGCAAGGCGAGTGAATAAAATTTCGGTTTTAGAATTTAAATTAAAAAATAAATCTGTGATGTTTGATTATTCGAATCAACTAACTACATTTCCGGTTTTTTTTTTTTTTTGAAAATGAAAAATGGAAAATTTCAATAGAAATATAAAAAATGTTTTATTCAAAATATTGTCCTTCGCTATCTACAAATTTTGACTTAGATCAAAGTTATTTAAAAAATTTTCTTTGTAGGATTGTGTATCTACCGTTTTTAGAAGGTAAAAGCCAAAAATTTCGAAAAAATCACCACATTTTCCGGAAAAATTTTCAGTTTTTCGAAAAATATTTTTTGCTTTTTTTCATTCAAAAATTAAAAATTCGCGGTTTTTATTTATCAAATCTTAATTTTAATTATAATTAAAATTAAGATTTGATAAATAAAAACCGCGAATTTTTAATTTTTGAATGAAAAAAAGCAAAAAATATTTTTCGAAAAACTGAAAATTTTTCCGGAAAATGTGGTGATTTTTTCGAAATTTTTAATTCGAATTAAACTATCATGAAATAGGTAAAAATTACATTTGCGTTATTTTAATTCATCTTATACATTAGAGGATGGGCGGCTGCCACCTCTAGAAAATAACTGCTTTCATATTAAAACAGCAAATACTAAGATTGCAAAATATTTTCGAAAACGTATATGTTTTTATGTAGGTATATCATTTACTAAAATAGGGATCTCCCCAAAGCCGCTTAGCATTCACCTTCTCCGAGCGAAGATAACCCCTAAGTAAAATTCTAAATTTTAACGAAAATGTTGCAATTTTACCTTAAATTCACAATTTCAATATTAAAATCTATTAAAAACTTATCATTATATATTATTTTTTAACTTAACAAATTAACAAACTTATTCCGGAAAATGTCAAATGTCAAATTTATTCCGGAAAATGTGATAATTTTTCCGAAATTTTTGACTTGCACCACCTAAAAACGAAAGATACACAAAGAACATTTTTTAAATAATTTTCATCTGAACCGATTTCCGCGAAGTGTGTACCATCTACACTTTATCCCAAATTTTTGCCATATCGCTTGTTTGTCGGTAGCATTGCCCATTGACAGTTTCGCCCTGTTTTAGCAGCTCATAGTACTCGATTCCTTTCTGGTTCCACCAAACGCAGAACATTTGTCTTCTTTCCGAAGCTATTGGCGTGTCGTCGATGTTGATGCTTCGTCAGGTGAAAGCCACGTCTCTTTGCGTTTGGGATTTTTAAAAAAGAACCACTTGTCATCTCACGTAACAATTCGATGCAGGATGCTAATTCTTTCATGCAGAAGCAAACAAAATTTTGCAAGTGGCTCTTCCATTTTCCATCTGTCTCTCAGTCAACTCACCCTTTTTGAATTTTTCGCAAAGCATGTAAAAGTTTTAAAATACCATGGCGTGTCGTGTTTAGTGCCTCCGCAAGTTGATCGTAGAGAGAGAGAGATGAGTTTGCGTCTCATCTTCATCGAATAACGCATGAATCTCGGTATCTTCAAATGCGTTTGGTCTTCCGGAGCGCTTCTTGTCCTCATATCGAAATCAGCATTTCTGAAGCGTTTAAACCTACAATTCGTGTCATTTTCGTTTTTAGACAAAATATTTTTGCGTTGCGATATGTGCTGGTATTATAACTGGTTATCGTTAACTAATGTGCACGCTATGAACAGAATTAGACATATAATAGCTGGTGCACATATAGCTGGTGCTAGCGACACATCTAGTTGCAATGTATGCCACATGTTGTGTTCTGTTACAAAGAGGGGGACATATATTAGTGCTAACATTGGTACCCCTCCTCCCCTTCTTATAGGTGGGGCGGCGGGTAATTTTGAAATTGAAATAGGAACCCTTATTTTTATTGCAGATTCGGATTCTACTGTACGTAGGATTTCTTTGAAACATTTTTTTTTCGATTCATGATAGATGGCGCTGTAACGACAAAAAAATTTTTTCGATTTCACCTACTCAGGTCGAAATCGAAAAAATAAGAGAAATCGAAAAAATTTAATATCATTATTACAGCGCCATCTATCATGAATCGAAAACATTCTTTGAATGTTTCAAAGAAATCCTACGTACCGTAGAATCCGAATCTGCAATAAAAATAAGGGTTCCTATTTCAATTTCAAAATTACCCGCCGCCCCACCTATAAAAAGGGGAGGAGGGGCACTAATGTTAGCACTAATATATGTCCCCCTTCCTTGTAACAGAACATAAAATGTGGCATAAATGACAACTAGATGTGTCGATTTTCGAAATCATTTTTGTCGCCGTTTTTAGATCCCTGAACCCAAAAAAGAAAAAAATTGTCCGTCCTTATGGTTGTCTGTGTCGGCGATATCTCAAGATTGGCTTGTACGTTTAGAATTTTTCTTCGAGGCGTTTTTCCTTTTTGGATTTTGTTTGTTTTAGTTCGAGTACTCGCCATAGGAAATCACTAAGCAAACCACCCAACATCACGTCATCATGACTTTAAAACCTCTTTATTATTTCTATACTCGTGTAGTATATCATTTGAAGGGCTCTTGATCAAGCAACAATTTGGGCATTACCAATTCCAGTTCATGAACCCAGCGTTTTGGTGCAGCTGGCAAATTATTCGTTTATTATAGAATATATACAAGCTGGTTGAAAAGTATTGAAAGCGACATCTATTAACCAGTAGAGGAATTCATTCTTTGTTCACAAGCCATTAGAAGTTTTTTACAATGGAAAAAAACGAATATCGTGCAGTGGTAAAATTCTTTGTTGTGGAAGGTTTATCAGCAACAGAAATTCATACAAAAATGAAGCAGTGTTTAAGGAATCTGCTCCTTCATTTCCAACTGTGTATCGATGGGTTTTAGAGTTAAAACGTGGTCGTTCAAGCGTCAAGAACCACATAGTGGACGTCCAAAAAGTGCAACAACATCAGAAATTATTGAGGAAGTGTATAATATTGGGTGTGAAGATTCAAGTTTGACTATAAGAGTGAGATTGCTGATACCATAGGCATCTCGAATGAACGAAGAATTACGTTAGGAAAAGCTGCTTGGAAAACTGGTGCCGCACTCGTTAACAATTCAACAAAAAGTGAATCGAAAACAAATTTCGCAGCGTAATTTGAAGCGTTTAAAGCAATAAAACCGATTTTGTGCGTAACTATGAATGAGACTTGGATCTATCACCATGAACCTAAACTGAAATAAGAACATTTACAGTGGACTGAAGCTGGTTATTCAGGTCCAAAACAGGTGAAGTCAGAACGATCGGCAAAAAAGGTAAAACAGTTAATTCTGAATATTACTGGAACCTTTTGGACCAGTTGAATAAAATCGTGAAAAAGCCTGTTCACACGAGTCTTTTGAAGATGGCTATAAATTGATCGAATTAAAATACGAATTGCTTGAAAACCCACCGTATCCAACAGATTTGGCTCCCAGCGATTACTATCTCTTCAGAAACCTGAAACAATTCCTTCGTGAAAAGCGTTTTTCGTCGAATAAAGAAACAATTGCAGCCGTGGAACAGTATTTTGCAGAGCTTCCGGAAAATCGTTACAGAGATGGTATAAAATTATTGAAGGATCATTGGAATAAATGTATTGTAATTGAGAGAGAATATATTGAATAAAAAAACTAATTTCATTAAAATGAAATGAAAGCCGAAAGATTTCTGGATGTATAAGGATTTCAAGAATGATCTGTCCAATCCTCTTGTCTTTTAGTCAAATGGTTTTTCATCAAGTTTGATTAAATGGTTGGGACTAACTATTTCAAGGTTCAGCTTAAGTTGACTATTCGTCAGGGAACAATAGTACGGTATTTGAAGCTTAGATCACAGGTTTAATTTTCTGTGTCTTTGAGGCTTTAAAATCGAGAGTTTTAGAGCAAGATTTACAGAATTACTTCGAGCAAATTGTGATATCACCAGCAATTCAGACTTGCATAGAATTTGCTCAATTAAAACAATTTTTACGTGCATAAAATTGAAATATGCAAAAATCGCGCGATTGAATAATAAGAAACGAAAGGCATTACATGTCGTGCTGTTATACCTCTCTATGCAAAGATCGAACAGAAATGATTAACAATAACTTGTTATATAAATCCGCATCTAATTGTCCGCGCATACACTTCAATAATTTAGTTTAAACGACAACCTACACTTCTTGTCTCTATAAATGGCATATCAAACACTGTCAACGCCTTTACCCTAATTCAGAACTGTGCCAAAATCAAAACAATCGTGTACAATTTGATTGACTAATTCAATAAAACAATAATAAACGTTGAATGAGATAATCTTCATGCAAAACTTTCCAATCGCAATGAGTCACATGGTAAATGAAATAAGTAAATATATTACGTACATTTAAATTACCTTCAATAATTTCGCGGATTTTATTTATTACCTTAAGATACTTTTACCTGATCGTGCGATTTATTAAGCAAAATTTAGCAATCGCAAAACTATATGTGATTAATGTTGACCGAAATCGCCTATCAGTGTGAATGGAATCTTGTCTCATATTCCTATTTTCACGTAATTAATTGTTATTAAGACAAAAAAAAAATTAGCGCACGTCACGTAATCATATTGTACGAGGCGATATACGCAAATAATGAAACTAAATATTAGTCCAAATGGTGGTGATGTGGTGTGTTGTGTAGTATGTTAAATGTGTGTAGTTTTGTTTATTTTGTTCGTTTTCTATATTGTCACAAGTGACAAATTCGAGTACAAATCAAACAGAAATTCAATACGATATACTTCGATAAAATTGAATTTGTTCAAATATCCGAAAACATGTATATAGCATTTTATAGGATATGCGCATATGAGGTTTTCCAATTTCCTTAAACATTACAATGCGGTAGCTGTTGTAAATTTTGAGAACGAGAGCATTAAATAAACTAATTATTCGTCAAAAATAGTTTGGGAAAATTTCCATATGATATAGACATTGACCCAGTAGTAACGGCTTTGAGTTATTTTCGATTACCTCGAGAAAATATAACTACGGTTGTTCATGTGGCGTCTACCTCTATCCAAATATTTAATTATACGTTAACTAAATCTTAAACTGACAGAAAGAAGGTGATTGTGTCATAAATATGATGTAAAGTATAATTGGGAATTCTTAGGCATTGCAATTATTGCTAAAGGCGAAAGGAGCAATAAATTATCGAGAAAATGTGAGAAGAATGTTTCGGCACACTAAAGAAAAATGGCGCAAGAAATACAATAATTTTCCCTTTACAACTATTCTAACATTCATCTTGAAGACATACAACATTCTTCCACGGCCAATCAAACTGAGTTAAAATTTTGGTAATGCCCACCAATAATTATAGTAGCACACAACAAATGTGAAATTTCTAACAAAAAATTCAAATCATATATGTGTTAGTACCACTCAATATTAAATTCTTATTAGAATAAACTAAGTGTGATTTATTACACTGTTAAATTATTCTCCGAATCAAGTACATTTAAAAATTATAATTTTTAAAACAGAATTTACTGAAAAATATAAAATATTAATGAAATACAATAATTACATATTAAAACAGATAATTAAAATAACAAATTAAAATCATGTGTGAATTAGTTAACAAATAAATGAAAACAAAAGCTTAAGCGGTATAAGATTTTTCCTAGTGAAGAAAATGTAGCCTTGTTAATAGCTCTGGCAGTAGCTTGTTATTGGCCCAGATTGATAAAATACTCAATATTTTGAGTAAAAAATTGCAATAAACATATTTGATATTTTTTTGTTAAAGCTTGAGTTTTTTTTATTTATTAACTTTTTCTTTAATTTGTTTAGATATTTCTTTCATATGTTTTGTGTTTATTATCTTTTTCAAATTTCATTATGTAAATTATGAATGGAAAACAATTCAAAATGGCGGCTATTAGAATTTATTCGAATCCAATAAAAATTCGTTTTCAGCCATGTTTTCCAATTGGAACTGTACACGTATGCGTGTTATTTTTTGTTAGAAATCACGGACTCTAGCACACACCATTAAAAAAATTGCCTCGTCGTTTATGGTCACTCTTGAATATATTACAATAGCCCTCACCCTTAAAAATTGGTTATAATGCATTGATTTGATTTCTAGTTCACATTCTTGTATACCTAATGACTTCTCGCAAAAATTGCTTATACGAGTATTAAATTGAAATGTAGTCCTGTATACGTAATGAGTTAATGACCATTCTAAAATTTATTACAACTGGCCACCATCTCAAAACTTGGTAAAAGTTTTGTTTTTCTGTACTCGTGGAAACTGGTCCCGTTTTGGCATAGCAGAACACATTCTTAAAGATTAGGTTTGCATTCCTACATATAATGGCCTTCTCCACTTTATTGCTTTACTCTCCTTTAAAAATCTGACTCTAATGCTGCACCAGCACTTGTAGCAATCCAATGAAAATGGTACTGGCATTTTTTACAAATTTATTATAAATTTGTTACACAGCTAGACAATTTTTACAGGTCCCGTTGTTCCGCAATTCGTGTGTGGCTGGGATTAGACAAAGCTACAACGCACACTTTTCGTAATTTCATACGACGTATTTTTATTTGAAAGTGAATTAATAAATTAAATTACCACACTTAAATTTAGTACAGGTGTCAAACTAACAACCTCACATAATAACATAAAAACTGGAAATTAAAATTTTTAAAATATTCTTCTATGATGAAAAAGTCGGTAGTGCAGATTTGATCGAAACTAATATAAAATGTCGACAATACAGGTAACAATTATCAAAATTAGCACCTCATGCAGTCTTCACGGGACGAGATAAAAAAGCTGGATTGATTTTTTACTAACTTTTGCTCAAAAAATTTGTCTACGGCTATCATGCGAGTCATATCACACATCCTCAAATGCATTTTAAATTGCTAACGCTACTGTGATGCTGGGATCATTCATTTTATCAAGCTAATCACCCCTATTGTGATTGTCGTGTCGATGTCGATTTTCCGACGACTGCTAAAATTGGTGCCAGTAATACAAATCAGCGCACAAAGAGCGCATAAATAGCATATAATTAGAGCGCTCAATTTTTACTTCAAATTGATGCACCTCATTCCATGCTATTCGTATTGTTGTCGACCGAAAACTCGGCTTTGTTTCCCCTAAAAATTAATTTATCTCTCTTTCATTTCGATTTGAGTGTAATATGTAACTGTTAACCGTTGGTTTACCAGAAAATAATATTTTTTTAATGTATTTTGTTGTATCAAAACCAAACACATTCATATATTATTGTGTTTGGTTTTGCTTAACACACATTTTTTAAATGTTGTACACTTACTTTATATGTTATCCATGTATTTCCATTTCCATCTGAAAAACATTTACAAACATCGTCATACGTATGCATTGAATATGTTTCAACAACGCACATCTATTACCTTCAGCTGAAATATGGAGACTGATAGGAATGAAATAACAATTTTTGAAAAGAAATTGATAAACAAGAGATTAGGTGGGGGTAAAAATGCAGTGCATAGAAGAAACCGAAGTAAATTTATTTGTTTTCTCGCTTCGACGTGTGCAAATGTTTCCATCTATTTCATTCTGCTATCAGCGTCTGTTTGCTGGGACGTATTATGAATGTCGCAAGTATTGTGAGCCGTATTTAATACAAAAATTAGTTTAACATAAGTAAAATGATTTTGGTTTTAATAAATATTTATTAAATATCTTAAGTTTATTAAAAACCGCATAAATTTACAGCAACTGAACAAAAAAAAATTTAATTTTCTATAACCACATAGCTAAATTTATTAGATGATGACCGTCGAAATTTGTTACATGTTTGACTTTCGAAATTTATATATTTTCTTTTTGTGGTAAATAAATATTTGCACACTGTTTGTCTATTTTCTAATTTTGGACAACTATTTAGATCCTAATCGATGTCGCAATTTATTAATTATCAAATAATTTGTAGCCAACAGTTGCAGCAAAATAGGATTTTTGGTTCTCACACTAATAGTTTTGGGTGTACTACGAAATCTTAGTTTTCAAAATCCCGGTTTTTAAAATCTCGGTTTTTGAAATTCTGGTTTTCAAAATCCCGGTTTTCAAAATCCCGGCTTACTTTTCTTCTAGTTCTAATTGCACAAAATAATCAATAAAGTTTTTTAATTGCAAGATTTTGTACTTGCAACATTTTATAGTTGCAAGATTAATAAAAAAAAGCAATATTTTGTTAATGCAACATTTTGAAATGCAATAATTAATGACGGCTTCGATAACTCGCACTTAGCCCCCCATCCAAATGCCATCCCTATTAGACATTTTCTAGAACTTTATCGCACTCATTTTTGAATTTTGTCAAAAAATCATCTCCTTTCCGGGATTTCCTACAAATCGGGGTTTTTTTTATACAAACCTGGGATTTTAAAAACCGAGATTTTGAAAACCGAGATTTAGAAAAAAACCGAGATTTTGACAAACCGTGATTTTGAAAACCAAGATTTCGTTATACAGTTATAACATATACATACATATTCCATTTATTTTATATATTAACTTTAAATTAAATTATTTAAGGCGATAAACTAACAAATTCATTCGAAAAATGTCATTAATAAATAACAACAACAACAAATATTTGAGCAAAAGTTATTGCTCATATTTCCGGTTATTTTTGTTACTATGTTGGTACGACCAAGATTATTTGCTCAAAAGATGGAAATATTTCAACGGAGATAAAATTGGGCGGGACTTAGTTGAATATATCGATTTGATTGGCTAAAGGTTGGACAAAAAATTATCCCATTTCATGAAGGCACCATCAGCAGAAAATATCGATAATGCAGATTGTAACGATAAAGAATATTAAATTCAATATTCAACAGAAAATCGGTCGGTAATTCTCTCTCTCTCTCTCTCTGGCACTACATCCCATCAAGGGATTTGGCCGCCTCAAATGAGGTTTCATAATCATGTTTTCATTCCGGGTCGGTAATACAGATTTAAATATAAAAATGAAAACAAAAATTTTCCAGCCCAACAATACCAATAACAGATATCTATAAAACAGGCAGGCAATAGTCGCGTTTAACTGACGAAAAGTTTATATATCAGTATTTCTTTAGATGAACCATGCCTTAAGTAGAATTTGATTTGATTATATGTTTGAAGTGGGTTTGATGAGGTTATAGGGGTGAAATGTTCTTTTTCTGTTGTCTCGACAATTTTGCCAATTAGCCGGTGTTTCTCTGACGTTTCCAGTTTTATAGCCTCTGGCCCTAGGTATATTTTAACTCTAAGTTTTAGGTCGAACAAGGTCATAAAAGTAAAATTATCTTTTTCCCCATGATTTTACGATAAAATCGTTCGTCATTCGGGGATTTGCTATAAGGACACCGATCACACTTTGTCAATTCGATGGTACTTGACCATATGCAGGTTTTCATTATAGCTTTGGGGTGAGTCTGATAAGGTCGTAGTGGTGAAATTTTGTTTTTCTCCTTGTATTTCGGTAAAATCGGTCGAAATTAGAGATTTTCTTTCCACCGCCATATATAGATTTTGATTATAGGTTTATGGTGGATTTATTCGAGATTTTGCCAGAAAGACACCAATCTGAATATACCAATGCAATGACCCATAACCATAGGCAGATTTTGATTAAAGGTTTGCGGTGGGTCTGAAGAGGTTAGAGGGGTGAACATTTTGATTTTACCAATGTTTTACCAGACACCGATCTTAATATGCCAATTCGATGGCCCATGAAGCAGCTATGTTTTGATTTTAGGTTTTGGGTAGGTCTGGTGAAGTTATAGAGGTGAGTTTTGATTTGCCCAATGCTTTATCGATAAAATCGTCAGACACTCGAGATTTTGCCAACGATATTTTTTCGACAAAACGGAAAAATCAAAATTTCACCTGGAAAAATCTGAAATGATAGACGAAATTATCAACAGAACAAAGGGAAAAATCAAAATGTTACCCCTAAAACTTCACCCCCTCCTCCCCCTTTAAAACTTATTATACCTCTCTCAAGGGGGGGGGGCTCCTCTCCCGCCTAACAAAATGGTAGCGCTTAGGAATTTCTTTCACGGTTTTCTTCAAATTGGCGCAGGCGGCAGCAATAATTTTAGTATAAGCACCATAGTTCACAAATCTGCCGTTTTGGCGCAACAAATGACTAGTGTCCAATCATTGTAAAATTCTTACAAAATGTCAAAAATTAACAAAAAATTTCACCTTTTCCTTAGATTTCGCAGGTTGGTGCAAAATCTTATAATATTTCAAGCCCATCGTACTTCATTCTAGCTGATTCTGACTTGAGTATTTTTGAGATTTTTGACATCTATAAAGCCACAAGAAAGGAAAAAGCCGTTAACGCAATACAAAAAAAAAATTGAGTAAGGCAAAATCCTCAGAATATTGTGAAAAATATTGGCCTGCGCACAGAGCAGTTAAGGTCGAGGCACATACTTTTCGTTGTATGTCAAAATGTATGGAAAACCGAAAACATTGTCACACTTGTTCAGTTAAAAGCGCGACCGAACCGAAAGAGTTGATCAAATTTCAAAAAAAAAATTAACCAATAACCTCAAATTGTTCATTTTGACATTTATGGTTTTTTTGTCAGTGTGTACAATACAATAAATTTTTTTTAATCTTCAAATAATTGATTGAATTCAACCAATAGTGTGAGAATTAAAAAAAAATCGATCTGTCAAGTCACGAAAAGAACTCAAAATGGAACGAAAGCTATGTGCCTAAAAATTTATAAAAACTTATTGAAAACGAAACGAATCGGAAAGAAACGAAAACTATGTGATTCGGCCTTTAGTTGTTAAAATGACATAGGTTGTAACTCGAATTAACACAAAACCGGGGGAGCTCCAGATTCCCGAAATTGGTGGAAATTTACCCAATCGGAACACAATTTGCTTTGAAATTCTCTTAATTATACGAATATTTCGCCGACTACTTTAATCATTTTTTATAAATTTCTTTTCTTTTTTTAAATTAAGAAAAATATTTTTTTCCGCTTACTATAAGGGAAAAATGATGACTGGGTAAATCGATTTGAAATTATTCCCTTAGTAGGGAGAAAAATATTAATAAACTTGAAAACAAATTTGAAAAAATGATTAAAGTAGCCGGCAAAAAATTCGAAAAATTAAGAGAATTTCAAAGCAAATTGTATTCCGTTGTTTTGGGGAAATTTCCACTGATTTCAAAAATTCCCGCCCCGTCGATGAATCGAGGACTACCGCAGGTAGTAATATCTATTCAAGGGAAGTAAAGCCTGAGAAAGAGGTAATGAGAGAGAAAGGGAGAGAGAGAAAATAAAATATTTGCAACTGTTTAATTTGGGCAGGTGGGACAGAAACAGTTAGAAAACATTTTAGGATAATAATGTACATCATAAATTCTTCCCGCATAAATGCTACACGAGAAACCATCTCCGTTTACTTAATAGTCCATTCAAAGCTTGGCCATCGTTTGGTTAGGATTAGTCACCAATTTTCATCATTTTGGTCACTTACGCTTAAACGGTGAAAATAAATTAAAATTTACAAAAAGTTTCCAATTGAATTCCATTTTTTTTAGTTATGCACACAATATTTTGCGGAAATGCGCTACTGGAGTTGATTGACCTTCACACTAATCCATAATTTTATCGAAAATGAAAAGGTCAGAACCATTTATTTACTTGATATTGTGGATTGGCTACTGATTGGTTTCGTTTAGACTTCGGATTTGAAAAAATTAGAAATGAAATCTGTGTATTCTAGAGTCGAACAGTTTTATTCATGTGCGGGAACGTTGGAATGAGTTGGAAATACTAAGATTGGTCCACGTCAAACAATTGTGATAGAGCATTCCGTAAAATATTCTAAAAAAATTCCAATTTAATTTGTTGTTCATTTTATAAAATGAAATTCCCCAATAAGCGACGAACCCGTTTTTATTGAATTAGTTTGATGTTAGGTTAATAAATTACCCATTTATGACAAATCGATAAAATATCGTCACCAACCCTCAGCTAACGATTATTTAACGAAATTTCATGAAAACGAATTGTTTGTATATGATGATTCGTGAATACATCGCCTGTTTGTTTGTTCAACATTTTTATAGCGTTGTCCGTGTTTTGGCTCATATTGCCAACTGTTGTCTGACCTGAAAGCGCCCAATGAGTTGGGCTGAAACTAAAACCTTTATTTTATCAAATTTTAAGCGTAAGTAAATTGATAAAAAATATTAACCGCTGACCAAATCATTCCAATTATTATTTTCATCAAAACCTTTGGAGTGCTAAAAGGAGGATCTCGACAATTGGCAAATGGCAATGGATGATATTTCAATCGGTGCCGGTACAAGTTACAACATAAACCACAAAACGACGGTAAAATTTCCACTAGGTAGTGTTGCTGATACATAATCCGAACACAATGCAAAACTCTGTGTTATCTAAAAATAACAATTTTACACCTCAGATATTGTGTGCATAATACAATCTAAAATATCAGGGTACGCTCACCTTCACTTTACATAACATTCGTTCTTCAATATTAAAATATTACTGTATATAAATACTAAGTACGTTTATTGATCGATATATATAATATACACAAAATGTTTTAATAACTTTTTTGTTGCGCTCAAGGCGAACTTAACACAGCAACAACAATAACAACACGGTTTGTTGATGAATGAATCATAAGAAATAAAAAGCTACAACAACGAATTTAAATTGATTTCTTTTTCATCGCAAGATCTTTTATAGTACTGTGTCTTAAATTACATTTCAATTTTGTAATATCGGACATACGATTCAATTCTTTAGCTTGTTGTTCTAGAATTGAATTATACACAGAATTAGTTTGTGCTTTATTAGCAAATCGCGTATAAATGTTAATGACCGTCATTAGAGACGTATATACAGTGAATTGTTTATTGTATGTACATCGTTTAGGGGGCAATTCGGATATGACTTAGCGTTATTATAGCAACATTCAATTTCCCAACCGCAGGTATAAAGATGTTGCGAGCAATTTAGACACGGCAATTCTATATTTGGTGGTGTTAAAGAAATTTTGTTGTACAATTTTTTTTAATTGTGTGACATGTGATGTGATGCGCGCTGAAATTTTAAATTTTGTCACACATACATTTTTTATAGGTGTGGTGCGAACGTAAAATTTATAGAAAATATAACAAACCTATTTATAAAAATGTTCCATCGCGCGCTTCAGTGCTATATAGTTTGGTGCCGCCATGTGTATATGCCTTTATTAATTAATTTCTTAATTGGAAATTCCTAAATGTGAGTTACGAAACATATACAAAACGTACTGGATTTTAATTAGTTATGTATTATGAAGATAGTGTGATATATAGGTCAGGGGTGATGGATCTTAATATTGCTCCTTAAATATTTTTCTTAAGAAAATTTAGATTACATAAATTATTTATTGAAACATTTCACTCACATCAGAAGATCCCCAAAATATAATTTGCCATTATTTATTGTAAAAACGTTTGTTAGATCGTCTTACCTGTAAAGAAAAAAATAAATTTATAATAATTCTGTTATACTCGAAAATGTATGAAATAACTAAAAATTGATCAACTTTATTAACACCAGCCTTTCAATCGCGAGGTAAACGATCATAAATTATATATTTTTTGTTTGAAAGACACTCGCATTTTTGTTAACACGAACTACTGTACCTTGGTATAGCAGCAAATAAACTGCTGGGAAAAAACTATTCTTTCGCACTAATATGTATTCATTATATTCATACAATGAATCAGCATATAAATCGAAAATTAGTAATGAATTGATGGGAATTTGCACATTCAACACTTTCATATAATCCATTAACAGCAATTCAAAAGAACTTTGCAGCCAATAAATCCCAAGTACAGGTGTACTTCGTATAGCGCTCCCAAATTACCAAAAATATAATGCAAGAATTTTTGATATACAATTAAATTGGGGGAATATTGTTAAAATATTTTTATCTTAACTAAAACTCGCTATTAAAATGTCAGTTCTTTGGTTAGAAACTGTAAAAGTTTGAAAAATAGTTGCTTCGCTCCGCATAGTTCCGCATCGGCGCAACACAGTTGCGGCACAATTTTTCTCGACTCCAGTTGTTCATATTTGAAGATTAGTTCATATTATTCATCGATAGATGACTCTTATATTTAAAATGTATCTTTTATGTAATTCAAAATGGCAACCTAATAACAGATTTATTAATCTACGATTATAAATATTTTAGAAATCCACAAATCATAATTTAATAAGCACATTTGAGTTAAACATCAAGAATGGTTTATTTTACGCCATCTATTAATAACTGGTATGAACTAAATATTAATTTAGTTAATCGTAAATTTATGCAGGAAATTTCACATACCATTTTTATTAATAATCATAATCACAAATAATACAATAAACAATTTATTACCAACTCAAATGCAACAATAAGAATCCTCAAAAATATTTATTAACTCACCACAATTACAATAAATCACATGATCTCTAAACTTAATTTCAATCACTATCGAGTCACTTTCTACATATCGCGCTTCCATTTATATACCGAGATGAATTTTCCAGTAGTACCTAGAAATAATTCAAACTTAATACTTTTAAATGTTTTAGGGGACTAGTTTTACGTTCATGTTACACGCTGCATTATACTGTTATGTTAAATGTTCCGTTGATTATGTGGCATTTTAACGTAAAATGTTATACAGAAAAACCTCAATTTAACGGACTAATTGAGGAGTCCGTTAAATCCAAATGTTTTTAAATTTAATCTATTCGATCGAATTTAATCTGGGGCGGAACTCGGGCATTCCTTAGCCGATTATGTTGGGATTGGGTATGCTGGATGGAAATGGAATTCTTAAATGATTTTGGGAAGGAATTCTGGAATATGGCCTGGCCACCTGGGGTGGAACTCGATCAATTCTTAACCAATTATGTTGGGATTAGATATGTTGAGTGGGATTCTTATGCCCACCTGGGATGGAACTCGATCATTTCTTAACCGATTGTGATGGGATTAGGTATGCTGGGTGGAAATGGGATTCTTAACTGATTTTGGGAAGGAATTCTGGAATATTTTATTACGTTTCCCAGATTTTTCAGTACTATAAACTACTACTACTATCGAAACCTAGATGTCATTGCTTACATTAAATAGGATTAAAGTGACCAGACAACCTAAACTTATTGCCGTATTTTTGCGATAGGCGCACAAATAATTAATCTAAGAATAATTAATCCCAATTATGATAATAAAATTGCACATCATCATTCAAACTTTGCGCTATTTTATAAGGCCTTAATGTTTTTTGTGGTGTATGTATTAATAAAAATGAAACAAAATGCGAGCAAACATATATCAGTCTTTTTTTCTTATCTGCACAAATCCTGTTATACCGATTATCATACAAGTGGAGACAATTTGTTACCTAGGGGGTATTATAGTATGATAAATAATATCGCCTCTTTCTACAACAACCATTTTGGCAGACCATACTGACAACAATTAAATAAACATAAAAAATGGAAAAAAGAAAAGCAAAAAATGTTCCCTCCCCTTCATGTTCCCTTGCAATCCCCCAAACACAAGTAAAACCTTCCTGGCTGCCAATCCTGGTTTGATCACTTTTTGGGCCACTTGGCCAGCTTTCGACCATGATCGTTTCCACTTGACATTGTTGTGTGTGACCAATTTCTCGTCGCCGGCCAACTTTTGCGGCACCCAAAGAACGAGGTTCTTTTTGAAGCCAGCCTTACGCAAATGGTTTAAAACTGTTTTTTAATCTTCAGGTCGTGAGCGATGCTACGACAGCTCTCATTCCCGTCTACTTTGATAATTTTCGGGATTTTATTGGCATTTTTGACGATAGGCCTTCCAGTGTATGGTGCATCTTTGATAAATCGAAATTACCGGAATTAAACCAAAATTGCGCGAGATTGATTGTGACTGTATCGGAACCATACATAGCGTTCCCAATTTCAACCGTCTGACTTGCGTTTTCGCCTATATCGAAGCAAAATTGTTAAAATATATCGAATATTCTTGACGAATTCTTGACACGCTATAACACACAATTGAACCGATCAATCAAACAATAACAAAAAGATCTTTTTGAGTTCATGAATCCCCCTTTAACGAGTATAAGTATGGCCTGCTGCTATAAATACATCACGAGGTATATATCACTAAAGCCATCTAGCGCAAAAATACTAGATTTCTTTTTCCCCAACCCATTATTGAGACTACAGCACCAATTCATTTTATAAATTAATCCATTTTTCTTCACGATTGGAACAAAGAGAGGGGATAGGCCTTGGTTTCAAGAAAATTCGAGTAGGAGTCCACCGGTGTCGCCCTTTTCGAATTTCTTTTTTCTTTTTAGCTCAAATGACTTTAATGAAAAACGCGGGGGATTTTTCGAGTACCAAGAGGGTCTTGATTTAATAGGAATCGCTTTTATCCCGTTTTTAATTTCTTTTTGGTTCGTACGATTTTATTAAAAATTGGTGAAGAGGGTTTTTATTTGACAGGAATCGTTTGCGATTAGTTCCGATTTCTGTAAAATTCATTTAATGGGTCGAACGGTAGGCTCAAGTCCCTTCTTTAAGTATTTCTCGGCCTCTACGCCGTTTATAAAAATTGGAGAATGTTAATTCCTGGAAAATTCGTTCAGAGGGTCGTCAGGTGGTGCGCAGTTCTCTTCTATAATTTTTATTCGGCTTGCTCGATTTTGATAATAATTACTGGAGGAGCGTTTTTGATTACCAAAAATGAATTAGGGGATCACCCGGTGGGAGTAATAGGGCTAGGAGCCTTCTTTCAACATTTTAGTTAGTTTGGACGATTTTGATAAAATTACGCGACAGAGTTTTCGAATGCAACCGGATTGGCCGTCATATTGCACGGAATCATGTTGCGTGAAGTTGCACCATGTTGCATAATATTGCACCATGTTGCATGATGTTGCATCTTGTTGTAGGTTGATGCACTACGTTGTTGCAACATGTTGCTCGAAGGTGATTTTTGTAAGGGATGTTGTGTGATGTTCCACTATGATGCGTAATGTTGTCTTGGGGCCTCCTTTTGATATTTTACTTGGCTTAACCATTTTAATAAAATTTGAATGGGCAGGGTTTTTCAATGCATGGAACCGAATAGAAGGAATTCTGATTTCTGTATAATTCATTTAGGAGTCTTCCGGATGGATCGTTATGTTGCGCAAGGTTACACCATCTTGCATGATGTTGCACAACGATGTCGTTTGATTCGGTCCGGGTACATGAATTTTTATTAAAAATTAGTGAAAGGAATGCCAAGAAAGCAAATGCCAGGAGTCTGACCCTCTATTTTTTCGGCTCATACGATTTAGATAAAATTTGTGATGGCAATATTTTCTAATGCCAGGAATTGATAGCGATGAATCCGAATTTTTAGGATTTTTCGGGTCAAAGAATTTTTATAAAAATGGATGAGATGGAGTTTCCAATGCTAAGAATTGATTATAATATGATGTGTTCTAAATTCGGCAAATATGTTTAGGAGGTGCTCAAATAGAATTCGAGTCCCTATTTATAAAATCAGCTTCAACGATTTTGATAAGGAAGAGAGGATATTCGATACACCACTGACCAGATATTCACCATGAGGATGAAATTTTTTATAAAGGTGCTTCGGTTTTGTTTCATAATAAACTATGTCATCTCATTCAATGCGAATCTAATATAAATTTTGGACATGCATTTGGGAAATTGTCAATTAAAATAAACCTAAGCCATTTCTTAACATATTGGGATACAACTCTACAGTATAGATGAAATGCACAAATTGTAGGAATTTAACTCCATTTAGAGTCACCCTGAGTGAGAACAACAATCATAGTTCCATCAATACCTACTAATATACTCCTTCTCAATCACCCACCTTTAAGGACCTAGAGTAGCTCCTACATCGTACCTAGAATGTTGGATTATCGTCTGATATGTGAAAATTTGTGAATTTAACTTTAGGGAAAACTGGATAAAAATTTAATTTTACTGTGGAAATTGTAGCTTTGTAATTTGTAGCTCTATTGTAGTTTAAAAGTTATTTTGTAACTTTTCAGCATTCTTTGCTTTTCTCATGTCTAAATGTTTTCTCGGGATAATGGTACCTTTTATCTACTATCTACAGTTGTTCGGGATGGTTCAGTTATCCAAGAAATTCACAAAAAAATTTCGGGTTCATGCTAACTTTGTCGACTTCAACAAAACAAGTTCGAGCTTAAACGTCAATACGAAGATACGGTACGGAAAGTCAAGAAAATGGTAAGAGGTAACCGGAGACAATAATCTGAAAGCACCATCAAGAAAGCAGAAGCGGCTAGAGCAATCCATCGAAGGAATATTTCAGAGAGAATACCACCAACAATAAACAAATCTTCGAATTAACAACTGGCACTCTAAATGAAACTGTTAACACTCAACAGAAGAAGCTGTGTGATAGCTAAAATGAAAAAAGGACAAAGCCTGTGGAACGGACAATATACCAGCCTAAATATTCGAAGGAGACATATTGATAACTGCAAAATCTCTGACACCAGTAAATTATGGAAATCTAGTAAAATGCCGTGAAAATGGAAAGAATGCCTTGATTATAACGATTTTCAAGAAAGGTGAGAGGAAACAAAAATGGCGGGGTATAAACATAAAGATATTAGCAATGATCATCCTGGAGAGATTTTCACCGACAATCAACTTGAAGTAAAGAAAGGAACAAGCTGGCTTCAGGCCAGGACAAATTTCTGCAATCATCATTGAGCAGTTTAACGAATGGAATTCGCCACTGTATCTACACGTGGACTTTAAAGGTGCGTTCGATACAATACACAGGAATTAATCCAACGGAAGAAATAAAGAAAAAATTAAAGCGGTCAATGAATTTAACATATATACCTTGGTTGTACACTAGCGAAAATGGGTGCGGTACAGTACGTCATGGATGGACATCAAAATAATAGAACCCAATAGCGAGTTAGATGGTCCAGCCAAAAATGCTTCAATTATCGAATACTCAAACAAAATATATTTTGAACATGTTCATCAAAGCAAGGTTGGGTGGTTTAAGAATGAGAATTATTTTATAACAATCTACGGGTTGCGAAAGGGTTATCGATAATTGAATGTGTAGAAAGTTTGTATTGGAATTCAGAAAGTAGAATGTTGGAAAGAGCCATGTGGCTCATTGAAAATTCCTTACCAAACATGTGATAATTTGATGCAGGGCGGGTAAAAAGCTTGTTCCCGATTTAAAAAGTAAGTTTTTATTTTTTAATATTTTGTATTATTTCAGACCTGGGAGATTTTAATATGGAACAGTGTACAGTATACACCGGCCAGTAGTTGGCACATAACGCGTGCATATAGACAGTTCTATGGAGTTAATATAATGTTCCAACAACCAATATGGGAACGTTGGAGATGCGAGGCATGCAGGCAGACCTCGTTCTAGACGATCGGTCTAAAACTTTGAGCACGTTATAGGCGTAGTTTTGCAGCTAACCCTAAAACATCAACACCATGAATGGCACACATAATCCTGAAAATCTCCACAAAATTTCATTACACCCATTGTGACTGTTTGATGTCGCATAAACCACGCGTAAGGATTATGGACCACATTTCTTTGAAAATGCTGCTATGGCTATCTGAAAGAGAAGGTCTAGTTCAACAAACCACAGATTTTATTATATCTAAAAGACAACATTCAAGCAGAAATTGTGCAAATTACGCCGATCACACTTCAAAAAGTTATAGAAAAGAGCCGATGCATGTGTGAATTCTGATAGTGCACACTTAAAAGATATAATTTTCCACACCTAATGTTAAAAATCGCTTTTTTTAAAAGTTATTACAGATACAAATAGGAGGGGTTCTTTACCCACCCAGCGTTTCCACGGAAAGTGTATAAATAGATAAAATATTTCGAAAATGCCAAAGGTACGAATTGAATGGAATGGCAAATATTTGAAAGACAAAAATCGTTCAAGATTCACTAATGATTTTGTTGTAATTCACAAGTAGCACCACCTTGATCAGGCGAGAATTCGATTGTGGAAATAAAATGAAATAAACAAAGCTAGTTCAATTTTAAGGCTAATTCGACTAAATCTGCTTTAATGGATTTCAGAGTAATTAAAAGGAAGAATGCTAATTGAAGTTACGGAAGTCTGGTTGAAACTGTTTGATTGGGGAAAAACGGTCGTTATAAACATAAAAACTCGGGGAAAGCTTACCTCTTATCCTTCCTTATTTTACAAATGGAATTGAAGGATTATATAAAATAACTGAATGAAATTACAAAGTTAAGGCTATTGTTGAGTGAAATTCCAATATACAGAGTTGAAAACGCCGGTTCAAATGCATAGCATGGTGATTACAAAATGGAAATTGAGATACATTTGTCTAGAGTAAATATTAAAAGTTCCTTTCGTAGGAAGGAGTGACGTTGATTATAATCGCTAATTTAGGTAGAAAAATATTTCAATTTTTGAAATCAATAAATTTCCGCATAAAGGAATATCGACGCTAATGAATGGGCCAATATACTCACAAAAGTGGTGGCGGTTATTTATAGTTGGCCGTACAGTTTTACTTTATTCCGATAGCTACATGTTTTCTCTTCATTTCCAATCGTCAATATTGAGACTAAAAAATGAAGCTCTACACGCTACACCCAAAACACTTTTTTCATTTTTAAATTGATGATTTTTATATTTTGTTACGACTTCACAGTCGGTCATAACATTGCTTCTCACGCTTTACATCAAATTTTAATTTCATTGTAATCGGTTGATTGGTGTATATCTAAAATTACTTGTGCTGTCATGATGTTTTGTGTTGTATTTTCTTTTTGCCCACCCCTATCGGTTATGTATACGTTTAGTGATTTTTGGAGCGAGACCAATGCGTACCCTTGTGCGTGTGTATGAGTGGGTACAATGTACATTAATATTTTTTCTTTTCTGTGTTTCTTGTTTTGTGTGTTGTCACGTCACGTTCGATCTTTGTTTTGCGCCGCTGATGAACGATGTGTGCAAGAGCGAGAGGCACATAAAATGAAAAATATTTTTTCTGCATCGTATTTTTGGTGCTAGATTTTTTTTTTGAGTCTGGATTGTAATTTTGTCTAAAAATAAAGTTTTTTTGTTTTGGAATGTGAAAAAAAAAATAAAGTCGAGTTTAGTTTTTTTAGATGATCGATAAATTCATCTGTTTAAAATTTAATAACGAAGAAAATTAAAGCTGTGCTATTAAAAATCTTTTAAGACAAAATTGATGTTTTTTTTTCATTATCCATTTTTAATAAAATGTTAGTAAATTAAACGGTGTAGTGGTAGTGATTTTAATGTTTTGAAGGTCCTGCCACGTTTACAACCAAGTTGTGGTCGTGGAATTTTTATGAGCATAGACTACGAACGTATGAACATAGCATATACGTTATTTTATTGAAAATGATATCAGCGAGAACGACTCAATCACGTATTAGACCTACCAGATTGCGGTCGTAGAATTTTTGTGTTCATAGGCCGCCAACAAGATGCTTGAATGTTTCATTATATTTTGTATAATGAGACCGCAATTTCAACGGTACGCAGCAATTAATTTAACGGATACTGTTTAACGGATATTATTTAATGGATACCGCAGCATATATTTTTTAACGGATGCTGTAATTGCCAACAGGCGCTGCGGGTGTTTCTAAAGGCATTATCAACTGCAAATTTTTAATTTCGGGGGCCGCTATTTGTATTGTGTGTACACATTAAACAACCAGCACCGAATTTAACCATCGGGTGTTACCGCATTTAACAGGTTGTCTAATGGGCACCGCGTTTTCGGCGTTTTTGGATCAACCAAAGTCATTTGCTTTTCGGATTTCGGCTGCGAAGGACGCCCTACCAATTGTTTTCGGCAGCCAGTCGAGGCCAGGCGGTTGGGTTGCAACGTTATACAGTTCACGGCGGGAAGACGACCAACGGTCCGGGTAACTGGAGTTACCTGTGGCATGACGGCGACAAGGCCGCAACCCATAAGGACTCCGCCGCAACAACCCAACCGGATGACCTTGTGAAAGGTCGAGAGGGACCATTGTTATTATTTTTTCTTTATTTTCTTAAATTTTTTATCTGTAAATGTATCTTCAGCAGACTGGGTACTTGTCACTCGGGAAGATCCGGTTGTCACCGGATGGACACACCTGGTTATTATTTCTTTATACACATATTCTTCAAGTTTCGTCCGTCAAATTTCTGCGGAACATTCGGTTTTCATTTTTATTTAGTTTGCGTTTTTTTTTATTTATTTTCTGTAAACACGGTGTAAGCCAAGAGCATCGCAAGCCTCAAATTCCCACGACCCAAGCATTTCTCCCTGAGATCTAGCCGGCAAAACCACCGTGTGTGATCCCTGATCAATACTACTATACAAATTTTATCGTAATTCGTTAAGAAATGGCGGAAAGACAATAACTGTGTTTCTTGACGCTTGATCTGATCCAGTTCAGTTCATGTTTTCGGAAACAACAAAAAAGCGCCTGCTAGATTTAAAATCATAATTTGTGATGTAAAACAAAATTTGGATCATGTTTTCCATATAAAATTTGAACTGATCCGGATCAATGAGCGTCAAGAAACACGGCAAATATTGTTAAATTTCAAGATTTCATTTACCGAGTTCCTTTACTTTTAAGATCAATTAATTTGCCATTTCAAGGATCACTTTTAATATTTTATTCCACTGAGATGTTTTATTTAGTGAAAAAAGAGATACACAATGAATAAAAAATTCCCACTGGTAATTACATAATAAAACTAAATCTTTTTAGTGATAGTGCTGCCACTTGCGGTGAGTACTGTAATCTCTTATTTTGCGCTGCCAAATTTCCGCTATCTTAACAGCATGGCATATAGTAATTTTTAATCCTAATTTTCGTATAATTTCTGCAATATATCCAATGTACCCTAAAGAAACTGTCACTCACGCTGCCAGTTAATACTTAACTAGAAAAAAATTCAGGTAATAACAGAGCTATAAATATAGTTCTTTAAGCAAGCATATTATAATAATTACAGATAAGCTGTGGAATGATATGAATTAAGATTATCGAAAAAAAAAATTTTGATCTTTCTTTCAAGTATTTGTTTATTTTTCTAGTACACAAAGAAAGCGAAATATATTAATTCGTTTATAAAGAATTATATAAAGACGAAGAAGACACAAGACGGAAAAAGAAACTCTATACATACGAGAGTAGACAAACAACGATTCAAGTATACTTTATGTTACAACAAAGAAAGTTAAAAAATTATTATTATTAAGATTTACTATTATTAAACCGTTATTATTGTTATTATTTGTAATTAAACTTTATTTTTTCTTTTACTTCTTCTTTCTTATATAGACCTTAAAAAATGATTTATGAGGAGATACGGATTATCAACGATACATATTTTCAAAAAATTATGAATATTCGCTACAGTCAGGCCCAGAGTAAATTATGGGCTTGGAAAAGGTTTTACGCCAATGTAATGTTAATTAAAATGCTTTTTATGTGCAAATCGCGCGCATTGTTCGGTTTTGCCTTCCTATACCCCAACTATTCCATACGAATAGTCACAAGGTGATATACGAGGAGTTGCTGATATGAATATGTAATGTAATTATGTAATAATGCGCAATGCATTTAATAAAATACATATTTCTTAAGTGCATTGTCTTAATAAATTTTAAAGCTACTTAATTTAATTTAATTTTTGCGGTTCGATGCTAATAATGTTTAAGTTTATTTGGATTTTTATCGTTTGTGTTGATTGTGATGAAAGCAACACAACACTGATGTTAGTTCGACTAGCAAGCAACATTTAATTTAATTTTACCAACACATAATTACGAAATACTATTATCTGGTTTTGAACCAGATGATGATGATGATGATCATCATCATCAGAGGAAGGTTGGAAAGTTTAATTTTGCTGTTAATTTGATACACATCTTAAGCGAAGTACATTAAAATTTTGAAATTTATAATTTAATGTTGGTATATTTTGTTCCAAGTTATTGAAGGCATAAATGGTCCATTTTATACCTAACAGCCATAAAATGTATTCATAAATGAATTCACCAGTTAAAAAGTACCAAACAACAGAAAACTTTCGATTTCATCATTGTTAAGTAAAAATACAATGACAATGGTTTAGGAACGCATACGAAAACAACAACAACAACAAAAAACTAAAATAGTTATCGAAGCGTATATTAGGTTTGTAATTTGTGTTCAATCAAAAAATACTGACAATAATTTATTATGCACAAGATATGTCTTTGTTGTATACTTAGTGCTTCTAGGAAATATATTGAGGTGTATGTATATGATATCATCTTTAACATGTCTTAAATCATCACAAAATTGTTAACGTGATGAGGTAAATTTTGACTCATCGCTCGCTTGAATCTCGAGAGTCGAGACAAGGTTCTTATATTTAAGTGAAATGTATTGTTATGCTTCAATTTGCCTTATAATTATGAAGAAGTGACGAAACTGAAAGCGGTTATGGCTTGATCATATTTGTATATAATTTTTAAATAAATAAAATTAAAAAAATCAGTAAATTATAAATAAAACATAAACGTAAATAAAATGAGGTATGTAAAATTGCGCACCAGACCATTATTCCCCTGTCGTTACGCCATCTCTTTACCCTCCGACCATTTAACCTATAGCGTGATATTAAACCACCAGGATTAGTAACCGGTTTTAATTCCTGATTAAAACCATGCTGTATAGAACAGCAGAAATTTTTCAGTGACAAACAAGAGAGTACGCTACTCGCCACAGGTGGCAGCACAATCACAAAAGAGAATTTTAGTAGACTTTTTACATTGTTCCGTTTTCTGCCGCCATTTATTATCGGATTAGGTTGAAATTTGGTTGGTTGTATTGGTTAGGGACTCTAAAGTGTATTTTCATAGATTTCGATTTATTTTCATTGTGATTTAATTATTTCGTGTTACATTTCATTGGAATTGATCTGTGTTGTAAACCATAGCGTTCATTTCGTGAGTACAGTTTATTCTTTTTATTTTTACATCGTTTCTCTTTTCGTTGTTTATTTGTTTTTCTTATCTTTCAGTGCAATACGCGGTGAAATGGAAGCAGTGCGACAAGTAATTGCAAATTAATCTGAGGAAGATCATATCGGACGCGCGACACTGATGAAAGAATGGCTCAAATACGTTTCAAGGAGAAGCCATGCTGTATAAGATAGCGGAAAATTGAAAGCGGAAAATTAAAGAATCAGAATAAATTGCTACTCACCGCATGTGGCAGCACTATCACTAAAGAGAATTTATTTTGTTATGTACTTACCAGCGGAAATTTTGTATTCATTATGTATCACTTTTTTCGCTAAATAAAACATCTCAGCGGCATAAAATATTAAAAGTGATCCTTAAAAAGGCAAATTGATTGATCTCCGAAGTAAAAGAACTCCGCCCGGTGGCAAAGTGGTCAGCATGCTTGCTCCAGCGACAGGAGGTCCCGGGTTCGATTCCCGGTGGTGACAAGGAAAAAAATTCACGGCTGGTTTAGGATCAATGAATTAATCACTCACCAACCGAAATGAAAATATGATTAGGAACCTCATTTGATGCGGCCAAATCCCTTGATGGGATAGTGACAGAGAGAGAGAGAGTAAGGAAACTCGATATATGGAATCTTGAAATTTAACAATATGCCGTTTTTTCCGCCATTTCTTAACGAATTACGATGAAATTTGGTATTGATCAGAGATTTAAAAGTAAGTTTTGGAAAAAATTCTAGGATCTGTTCGTACTAGACTAAACTGGCCATTTCATTACCAGTACTTATGAAAAATGGTATCTGTACATTTTACACGTTATAAATAAAATTTAAACTGGAGGGAACTCGATTATTTCTTAATTAAATTTTGTAGAATTTGCATTCCGTACCGGGACAATTCGGAGAAAATTTATAGAATTTACACAACACTTTTTTGATTTTCCGCGGTCATATAAGTTATTTTCAATTTTTGGCCAATATCTCAAAAACTTCCACTAGTAAACAATATTTTCGGTTGTTTTATAATAGCTTAGGTCATACAGAGATTATGTGGAAAATTTGGAAAAAATTTATTTAGAATTATCACTAAAATTTTCTCATTTTCTGCGGTCCTATCTAGGCTTTTAGAAAAACAACCGAAAGTATTGGTAACTAGTGGAAGTTTTTGAGATATTAACCAAAAACTGAAAAAAACTTAACATATGTATATGGCCAAAGAAAGTCGGAAAAATCTAGTAATAATTCTAGTAAATAAATTTCCCCAAATTTTCCATGTAGTCTCAGTATGACCTAGGCTATTAAAAAAATAACCGAGAGCATTGGTTACTGTGGATATTTTTGAGATATTAGCCAAAAATTGAAAATAACTTATATGGCCATAGAAAGTCCTAGAAAATTCTAGTGAAAATTCTAGTTAATAAATTTTTCTCAAATTTTCCATGTAGACTCAGTATGACCTAGTAGAAGTTTTGGAGATATTGGCCACAAATTGAAAATAACTTATATGGCAACAGAAAGTCAAAAATTCTAGTGATAATTCTGATCCATAAATTTTCCGAATTGTCCCTGTATGCGATGCAAATTTTAAAAAATTTTATTAAGAAATATCTGAGTTCCTTCTAGTTTAAAATTTATGTATATCGTGTAAAATGTACAGATACCATTTTTCAAAAGAACTTGTTATGAAATGGCCAGTTTAGTCCAACACGAACAGATCTTAGAATTTTGTGCCAAACCTTACTTTAAAATCCCTGATCAGTACTAATATCCAAATTTCATCGTAATTCGTTGAGAAATGGCGGAAAGACGGAATATTGTTTAATTTCAAGATTTCATTCACCGAGTTTATTTACTTCGAGGATCAATCAATTTGCCAATTCAAGGATCACTTTTAATATTTTAGTCCGCTGAGATGTTTTATTTAGTAAAAAAAAGAGATATAGAAACAAAAACTTCCGCTGGTAATTACATAACAAAATCGATTCTCTTTAGTGATAGTGCTGCCACTTGTGGTGAGTAGCGTAATCTCTTATTTTCCACTGTCAAATTTCCGCTACTTAAACCTCAACCAGTCAAATCTTAAGAGCTTAAGTTGTGCTCCGTTTGGACCACTTAGGGGGACGCTACCACTACCAAAACTTTAGAGGTCATTTGTGACGAGTTTATTTGTGACGAGAAGCCTATACAATTTTGGCGACTGTAGCACTAACCGAAGTGGTGCAGCCGGCGTGTAACTTAAGCACTTAAGTCATGACTGGTTAAGGCATTATACATCATCTGGTATGGCTTCAATTTTTAAGTTATTTGAATTTTGTATGGATGCAAATGAAGATCATGTAAAATGCGTCGTAATGTGGTTTGTGAAATGTTTAGTTCATGTGAACGATGCCTGGCTGATGTCCTTGGTCCATTACGAACACTTTCACCAAAAGCTGCCACTGCATCACGAGCACGAACTGGATGAACATGTTGATACGGTCTCAATAATTTTGTCAATTGCACACTCAGTAGGACGTCCATGTCGACCAAAACTCTCACGTAATTAACGAAAGGGTGACGGTCTCTTTATCGTAAACAATTTATCGTGTTTCAATTTAACGTGAACATTTAATCGTAGAATAGTTTATCGTGGACACAATTTACCGTGGACACAATTTATCGTAGAAAGATTTTATGCGTGGTATCAAAAAATTAGTGGGATTCTTTAATGATTTTTGGAAGAAGTTCTGGAATATTGCCATGTGGGACGGAACTCTGTAGTTTCTTAACCGATTATGATGGGATTGGGTATGTTGGATGGAAATGGAATTATTGGATGATTTTTTGAAGAAGTTCTGGAATATGGCCATGTGGGACGGAACTCGGTAGTTTCTTAACCGATTATGATGGGATTGGGTATGTGATTTTTCAGTAACAAATAAGAGAGTACGCTACTCGCCACAGGTGGCAGCACAATCACAAAAGAGAATTTTAGTAGACTTTTTACATTGTTCCGTTTTCTGCCGCCATTTATTATCGGATTAGGTTGAAATTTGGTTAGTTGCATTGTTTAGGGATTCTAAAGTACATTTTCATAAATTTCGATTTATTTTCATTGTGATTTAATTATTTCGTGTTACATTTCATTGGAATTGAACTGTGTTGTAAACCATAGCGTTCATTTCGTGAGTACAGTTTATTCTTTTTATTTTTACATCGTTTCTCATTTCGTTGTTTATTTGTTTTTCTTATCTTTCAGTGCAATACGCGGTGAAATGGAAGCAGTGCGACAAGTAATTGCAAATCAATCTGAGGAAGATCATATCAGCGGACGAGCGACACTGATGAAAGAATGGCTCGTTGCCATGCTGTTTAAGATAGCGGAAATTTGACAGCGGAAAATAAAAGATTACGATACTCGCCGCAAGTGGCAGCACTATCACTAAAGATAATTTATTTTGTTATGTACCCGCGGAAATTTTGTATTCATTATGTATCACTTTTTTCGCTAAATAAAAGCTAAAAGCGATCCTTAAAAAGGCAAATTGATTGATCTCCGAAGAACTCCGCCCGGTGACAAAGTGGTCAGGATGCTTGCTGCAGCGACCGGAGGTCCTGGGGTTGATTCCCGGCGGTGACGAGGAAAAAGTGAGAGAGAGAGAGAGAGTTGTTAAATTTCTAGATTTCATTTACCGAGTTCCTTTACTTCGAGGAACAACGAATTTGCCATTGCAAGGATCACTTTTAATATTTTAGTCTTTATTGTTTTATTTAGTGAAAAAAGAGATACATAATGAAACAAAAATTTCCGCTGGTAAATACATAACAAAATCAATTCTCTTTAGTGATAGTACTGCCACTTGCGGCGAGTAGCGTAATCTCTTATTTTCCACTATCAAATTTCCGCTATCTTAAACCTCAACCAGTCAAATCTTAAGAGCTTAAGTTGTACTGTGTTTGGACCACTTACGGGGGGCGGTACTTTCTTGTTTCTTTGCCTATACAATTTTGGTGATTGTAGCACTAACCGAAGTGGTACAACCGCCGTGTAACTTAAGCTCTTAAGTCGTGACTGGTTAAGGCATTATACATCATCTGGTATGGCTTCGATTTTTAAGTTAGTTGAATTTTGTATGGATGCAAATGAAGATCATGTAAAATGCGTCGTAATGTGGTTTGTGAAATGTTTAGTTCATGTGAACGATGCCTGGCTGATGTCCTTGGTTCATTACGAACACTTTAACCAAAAGCTGTCACTGCATCACGAGCACGAACTGGATGAACATGTTGATACGGTCTCAATAATTTTGCCAATTGCACGCGCAGTAGGACGTCCATGTCGACCAAAACTCTCACGTAATTAACGAAAGGGTGACGGTCTCTTTATCGTAAACAATTTATCGTGTTTCAATTTAACGTGAACATTTAATCGTAGAATAGTTTATCGTGGACACAATTTACCGTGGACACAATTTATCGTAGAAAGATTTTATGCGTGGTATCAAAAAATTAGTGGGATTCTTTAATGATTTTTGGAAGAAGTTCTGGAATATTGCCATGTGGGACGGAACTCTGTAGTTTCTTAACCGATTATGATGGGATTGGGTATGTTGGATGGAAATGGAATTATTGGATGATTTTTTGAAGAAGTTCTGGAATATGGCCATGTGGGACGGAACTCGGTAGTTTCTTAACCGATTATGATGGGATTGGGTATGTGAGATGGAAATGGGATTATTGAATGATTTTTGGAAGAAGTTCTGGAATATTGCCATGTGGGACGGAACTCGGTAGTTTCTTAACCGAGTATGATGGGATTGGGTATGTTGGATGGAAATGGGATTATTGAATGATTTTTGGAAGAAGTTCTGGAATATTGCTATGTGGGACGGAACTCGGTAGTTTCTAAACTGATTATGATGGGATTTGGTATGTTGGATGGAAATGGGATTATTGAATGATTTTGGGAAGAAGTTCTGGAATATGGCCATGTGGGACGGAACTCGGTTGTTTCTTAACCGATTATGATGGGATTGGGTATGTTGGATCGAAATAGGATTATTGAATGTTTTTTGGAAGAAGTTCTGGAATATGGCCATGTGGGACGGAACTCGGTAGTTTCTTAACCGATTATGATGGGATTGGGTATGTTGGATGGAAATGAGATTATTGGATGATTTTTGGAAGAAGTTCTGGAATATTGCCATGTGGGACGGAACTCGGTAGTTTCTTAACCGATTAAAGATCCCGGCTCCTACGCCCCCGAAATTAAAATCTAAAGAGTCCCGCAGGGCTACGGGGAGGAGCGTAGGTGTCATTAATAGATTCTATATAATCCGCTCCTACGTGCGGCACGCAGTGCGACATGTTTGAAGATCCCGGCTCCTACGCCCCCGAAATTAAAATCTAAAAAGCCCCGCAGGGCTACGGGGAGGAGCGTAGGTGTCATTAATAGATTCTATATAATCCGCTCCTACGTGCGACACGCAGTGCGACATGTTTGAAGATCCCGGCTCCTACGCCCCCCGAAATTAAAATCTAAAAAGCCCCGCAGGGCTACGGGGAGGAGCGTAGGTGTCATTAATAGATTCTATATAATCCGCTCCTACGTGTGGCACGCAGTGCGACTCCCACTCTCAATTTAATATATTCATAAAAAAATATTAAATTTCATTTATTTTTAAATGAGATTCAATATTTTTTTATTAAATTTTTTTTAGCAAGTCTTAACGTATTTTTTTAAAATTTTACTTCGTTTTTATTCCAATAGATGGCGCTAGGCCCAAAATTCTAAGCAAAGGCACATTTTTAGTTATAAACAATTCCGCTCTTGGCCAAAGTGGCGCTACCGTCGCTCAGAGTGTCAAAAAAACTTGACTGCGATACTAAAGCTGTTCCAAACTGTTATATGATAAATTGTCCACGATAAACTGTTATACGATAAATTGCCCACGATATACTGTTCTACGATAAATTGTTCCACGATAAATTGATTCCACGATAAATTGTTTCCACGATAAATTATTCTACGATAAATTGTTCTACGATAAATTGCTCACGATAAATTGTTCACGATAAACTGACAGTAAATCTTAACGATATATGGCATATTTTTAACTTTTCATATGTTAAATATTTTTTAAAACAGATAACATTAAGTACCAAAATTCATCGATTGAAAAAAGGACCAACAGATGGCCCATCCTGTATATTCGAGCTGAACTAAAAAAACATCTTCCACAATAAACGTGATTTAATTAAATTTTCGCATTTATTGGAAATCATTTAATTGGATTTCTTAACCAAGAATATTATGACAATTGTGTAGCTCCGCATTAAAAACATTTTTCAATGCTGATCTCTAACGAGAAATATGAGAAATGCTTTCACAACAATTTTTATAAGTGTGGTGCATATGTGTCGAGCAATCTAAGATAATTACATATCGATCCAAAAAGTTGATTATAATTTAAATATATGTTTCACCACATAATGTATATGTTCTACCCCCAATTAAACGTAAACATATATTTGTAGCTATGTTGTATCTTGGTTGAGTGAAATAATGCAATAAATAATTTTAATTGAGTTGGATTGGGGAGACGCGCGGAATCGAAAGTGCCGTCGACTATTATCAAATGATTGATCGGTTTGGTATACACGCAAAGTGTTTGGTGATCGAACACATCCATTGTGTATATATGTGTATCGGGAATTAACCCATATTTTTTTAATTCTTTCAATTTCAATCACTATAAAGTGTGTTTTATAAAAGAAAAATATATAAAACGATTACACCACATTTCTTAATATAAAAAATACAAAAACAAACAACAATAAGAAATAATAATAATAATTGTTGTATGTTCAACCTAATTTCAGCGAAGGTCTTTTCTACCATAATACGAGTCGAGTATTACACCCTTTTGCAATTTTATTAAAGTTTTTCGTTCAAGTGTGTATACATATATTACATAGTACAGCAACATAAGCCACATAATTATGTTTTATTTCAATTCAATTCAATTGCACCTCTCCATTGAACTCAATCATGTTATGTATACATATCGGAAGACGTTATTTGTTTTTCTTTTATATATTCTTGTGTTTAATAGAAAAACATTAAGAAAGAACCTCTGTATTACTAAAAAGAAAATATGCTGTTTAATGTTGTTATGTAAACAGAGGAGATAAGAAGATAAAATTTATGAATGCAGATGCAATATGTTAATTTTATAAATCATAAAAAAAAAATTAATTAATAAATAATTAAAATTAAAATTATGATTGTTGTTGCATTGGCGGGCGAGGCGAGGAAGTGAGGCGTCGTCGTCGGTCGGAAAAGAAATTCATCGTATTTTGACCATCTGAGATTTTATAACAGAAAAAACACTGTACATATTTTTCCAAGATGTTAATGACCGTGTATACTTTTGAAATACAATCACCCCAAAAACAAATTGTTATGCTTGTAGCTAGGAAGTTAAAAATAATTACAGAGTTTACTTTAGCTGTCTGTCTTTTTTGTATAACATACTCGTATATGAAAATGAAAGTAAAAGCCGCGCGCGCGCTTAATATTACCAAAAATTTATTCAATTTAATGTTGGTGGCTGTATTTTTAACACATTTTCGATGTTTAAAAACGAAGTGCAAAGTGTTTACGATTAATCATAGTGGGAATTATCTTCACTTGTAGATTTTTCATTATTCGGAACTATACTATGCTAAAGTTATATGGGACAAAGTAATCTATACTGTTTTCTTCAAAACCATTTCATTTCGCTGATTTTATTTTACATTGTACGGCAAATAAAATATCGTCCCTTTTTCGCATGACCGTTATGTTAATTTATTATTTTTAATAACTGCCAGTAGAAAGAAATAGCTATATGGGACAAATGGAGGTGCGTTTTTAAGTGTTTATTGTCAATTTCAATATAAAAAAATATAATAATACTCGGTAGAATTAAAAAAGGAGATAATTAAATTTTAAATTTTTTTAAAAAATCCCCAAACATATGGCACAATAAAAATGCAAGGACCAAAGCCTAAAATTGACCCAAAAAGTAAAAGGAAAATAAGCCGTCTTCCAGTTAAAAAAAAATATGAGCCCATCCCAAATAAAGCGTGGCTTGCGTCTGAACGTCACTAAACGAAGAATACAACTGATTTTAAGAGAGGATGTTCATCTGAAGTATCAGGAACAGCAACAGATACGTAAACCTAAACTTCTGCGAGAGCGAAATTTGGTGAGAAACTTAATTTTTGGGATGAAGAGTGGCGATCAATAATTTTTTCTGATAAAAAAAGTTTAATTTTGACGGACCAGATGGATGAAACAATTACTGGTGAGATATTCGTGGGCCACCTCAAACACGTTATTCGCGCAACTATCAAGGAAGATCACTTATCATATGGGGTGATTTCTGCCAGCGGGGCAAGACCCCAAATTGTTTCATTTCCCATAAAATGAATGCGGAGAAGTATGTGCAGTTATTACACGACGTTTTAGTAAATTTTGGAGAGGAAGTATACGGTTAAAGTTGGACATTTCATCAGAATAATGCTCCTATACACAATGCTAAGTGCACCAAGGATTTTTTTTTCTGTCACGAAATATACCAGTATTGCAGAGGCCTGCTATTAGTCCGAACTTAAATCCAACGGAAAATCTGTGAAGCATTGTTAGATGAGTAACTACAAAAATGGAGGTCAATTTACTACTTTAAGGAGCTTAAGACAGTCATTCAAGAGGAATGGGCAAAAATTGATGTTTCTGTTCTCCAAACAATAAAATTCAATGCCACGACGATTGATTGATGTTATTAACAACAATCGAGTACATAAAAACTACTAAAATGCACTTTTTGTTAGAATTGTTGGTCTTAATGAATAAAATAAATGAATCCTAAGTTTTGTCCTATATCTTGTTTGCTGCCTGCCCACACAACTGTGTGGGTAAGGAAAAATAATCATGTCAAAAATTTATTTTTGTTTGTGTTTTGAACCAACTTACACATTTGTATATTCCTTTTAAACTTATTTTCGTCCGAAAAAAACGCACTATAACTATACACACAATTGTGTTGGTTGTACTTCAAATCTAGCGAAATTTTTTATCAACAACGCCATTACATACTATGGTTTTTGGACTCACACAATTGTGTGGTTTGGACCTTAATTAAGCCAAAAAAAATTTTTTTTTGGTACAAAAAGGGATATAGCTATTTCCATCAACCAATTAGAATAAATTTCTATACACAACGATGTACGTACAATGAAAACTAACCGAATTGAAATTTATATGCAATCTGCATTGGCAAATGGTCTGACACAAATGAAAATAAAATAAGAGTTTGTTTAAAAAAAAAACAAAAAAAAAATTGAGTGGTGACAAAATTAAGTGAGCATAATCTTTTTTAAAATACCCTAGTTTTAAACATCTCTGCACCTGACATTTTTTTTTTGTTTTAAGCTTTATGGGCCTATTCCATGGCAATAATCTGCTGTCGGCAAAAATAAAAGCGAGAAAAAAATATAGATTTTACTTGGTTATGTACGAAACAAAACATGTTGTCAGTAAAATTTTACTGAGAGGGGAAGTTGCGACAGGGGAAGTTTACTGCCATAAAAAATGTAAATTGGAGTATTTTTTATGGCAGCATTTTTCACATATCTACAAAAAGTGTATGTAAAGATAAGAAATTTTTCTCACACTCATACAAAATAGATGTTCGCCATTTTTATAGTCAAATGACGATTTAATTTTTTTTTTCGAGTTGAAATTTGTTAACGCTAAGTAGTGGTTTTTTGTGGTATATATATAGAAATTAAAACATATAAAAAGAAATCGAATTGTACGAAAATGTACAAATTAAATATTTTATGCAATTTTTAGGTTATGCCAAAATGTAAAACCATAAAATTTTTTTCTATAAAATGAAATAAAAAATATTTCTGTTCTTTGTCACTCGTATGATTTTTTTTTTTTGCGTATTATCAGCAAAAAAATTGCTGTCAGCAAATTTTATCCATGGAATTAAAGCATTAATTCCATGGATAAAAATTGCTGACAGCTATTTTTTTGCTGATAATACGCAAAAAAAAAATTTCATAAGAGTGACAAAGAAAAGAAATATTTTTTATTTCATTTTATAGAAAAATTTTATGGTTTTATATTTTGGAATAACCTAAAAATTTCAATAAAATTTTTAATTTGTACACTTTCGTACAATTCGATTTTCTTTTATATGTTTTAATTTTTATATATGTACCACAAAAAACCACTAACGTTAACAAATTTCAACTCGAAAAAAAAAATTAAATCGTCATTTGACTATAAAAATGGCGAACATCTATTTTGTATGAGTGTGAGAAAAATTTCTTATCTTTACATACACTTTTTGTAGATGTGTGAAAAATGCTGCCATAAAAAATACTCCAATTTACATTTTTTATGGCAGTAAACTTCCCCATTATGGCAGTAAACTTCCCCTATCGCAAAATTTTACTGACAACATGTTTTGTTTCGTACACAACCAAGAAAAATCTATATTTTTTTCTCGCTTTTATTTTTGCTGACAGCAGATTATTTCCATGGAATAGGCCCATTATTGTCGCTCCTTGATCGCACATCTACGTACAAAATGTTAGTTGCGCTTCGTCTTTCTCTTTATCAGCGTACGTATGTACTTTCTAGATGATGTGAAATAATCGACGCGACAAAATGAAGTTAACACTGTTTTTTTATGTTTAATCCAAGGTGAGTCTTTGCAATATTCAATGATTTTATTTATTTTCTCAAAAAAAAATACTGTTCTTTTGTTGAAGATTTCAGTTGATTTGAGACAACGGATTGTAAATGAAGGTAATATTGAGTTGTCCTATCGCCAACTTGCTGAAAAATACAACCTGTCATTCACTGGCGCGAGTAAAATCTGTTTAAAGAACGAGAAGTTTGGATTTTGGAAATGCAAAAAATTTTCCCGGAAGGGGAAGAAAACGAAAGACATCAGAAAAGGAAGACAGACAATTCAACACAGAAGTGAAAAAAAATCCAAAACTAACTTCTCGTGAAATTAAAAAAATAACTAAATAACTAATTGTTCAGTTTCTACACGGACAATTTGTCGATGGTTACGGGAAAAAGGAAAAATTGAAATTTCCTTAAGAATATAAATAAAGGCTTTGACAGGTCGCTATTATGCTATGGTCAGATGAGAGCAAATTGCATCTGTTCGGTTCTAAAAAAAAACGAGATCGGGTTTGGAGAAATCCAGGAATCGCTCATGCAGCTCAAAACATAAAACACGGTGGTAGATCTATTATGGTATGCGGGTGTTTCGCTGGAAGTGGAGTAGATAATTTGTTCTGATTCAAATCGTAAAATTGGAAGATTCAAATCGTAAAATTGGGTTACCACGGCGGTTTATCTTTCAGCAGGACAATGATCCCAAACATACTTCCAAACTTGCCATGAAATATTTTATAATAAATAAAAGCAAACTATTGGAATGGACTCCCCAGTACCCGGTTAATACAATAGAAAACCTCTGGATGATCTTGGACGAAAAAATGTCATTTAAAGAGCGCTTAAATAAAAACGATTTTTTAATAACTTAAGATACGTATGGGAACAAATATCTCCTGAAACTACTTCAAATCTAATAAACAGTATGCCACGGCGCCTAGAAGCAGTCATCAAATCTGGAGAAGGACATACAAAATATTAATCAACCAAGATGACCAAAAATCATAATTTTTGTTCACTTAATTTTGTCACCCTCTGTAGCTATTTCGCGCAGTGTACTGTTTATATAAAATTGAATTACAGGAACGCTCTAAGAACACGGTACTTGAAGAACACATTTTCGAAGAACACGGGTACCCATTTTCTCAAATTACACGATTTCAAATAACACGATTTTCGTTATTTCGTTTATTGTGTTTTTTGTATATCATAACATCATAACAACAAATAAAACCTAACGTTTTTTTTATTTTATTTTTTTGTAGTCTCGAACAACACGGTTTTAAAGAACACGGAACTAATTAATCGTGTTCTTGGAGGGTTTTCTGTATTGTAAAAATTTTGTGATTTTGAAGATGTTGACCACTTCTGGCCTATGATTTTTGACAGCACTAAAATTGTGGTAAAGGATGCTCGATTCCAATGAGCTTTGCTGTTATTAACATATAACTTAAAAAATAACTTCGGCATGTAAGGCCACGTTTTTGAAATGTTGATAAAAATTACCTTGAACCACTTTTCTCGAAGTTTTGAAGGTCCTTCATCTCAAAAATACAAAACAAAAAATGATCCTCAGCATGGATGTCTATCCTAAAAGCTGTACGCAGCCTTAATAGTTATAGTCTAATAATTAAAATTTGGAACATGTAATGTAATTGTATTCAGCTAAAAACCGTCCGGATAGCCTTTCGCAACTCATTGATCAGGCATCTCAGTACAAACTCGTAATCTAATTGCACTACAAAAAACTCGGCTAATCGGCAACAACATCGTCGATCACAGCCGCCACGGATTTAACCTCTAGTAAAGCAACAATCCTTTCTGTGTAAAAACATAATAAAATTGGCGATAACAACCGCTTTAATGGCGAATTTAGGTAGAAATTCATAAAAACCTAGAAAAACGTGACTGGATGAGAATTGTCTAGATTCAATTGAAGAAGACAATGATTCAAGAAGATCGTGAAGAAGAAGATGGTCACGAGAAAACACTCCAGCCAACTGTGTAGAAAGACGAAACGTGTATGACACAAACAACTAGTGCTTAAGAGACAGATACCGTTCCATAAAATAAATCGCTACCGGATTCCATCGACGGAATAGTGCTATTCTCAACGAATCTGGAAAGTTACAAATAGACCAAACACCGTCCTCATATTGTGGCAAAATTATTTCTCATTAATCTTAAACTGACAAACGATATTTTCCAGCGAGCAGCCAACATCATTGTATCACTCTGATATAAATGTAGAAATGACACTTACACCCCGCTCCATCTTACGAAAAAGTACGAAGTCATAACGAAAATGTAAAATAATCAGGCTCCCCTGGTGGTAAGAATCTGTTACGAAATGCTCCTAACAGACTGTTGAGGGCTGTTACAATGAGACAGGTTGAATTGTAACAGCTATCACCCAGCCACCCTAGTTACCGACAAATTATCAATTTACAACGAGCGCATTTTTCCCGAATACGCCGGATGATGTGTTGGGGGTGTGTTATAGATAAGTGCCGCGAAAAGGATATTCCAATTCATTTTATTCTATTTATAGATTTTCAACAAGCAAATGATATGTATTCCTTCAAAATTGACAGTCGAGGTCGGTAGTCAAAGGCAAATTGTCGAAGGCTTTCGAAATAGCATCAGAAGTCAATATGTCACTTGCCACCTCAACATAACACAGCCCAACTATTTATATTCTTAATGAAGCCAAATATTAGCTTACGCGGACGACATGTGCCACTTGGGTCGTAACAACGTGTCTTTCAAAGAAGTTCTGCTCCTGTTTGGTAACAACAGCCCAACAAATCAGCCTCCACATCAACGAAGCAAAAACCAAATACATGGCTATCGCGAGAAGGTTAATCTGGAGTCTTTTACCAGGTGACATACAATTTAAAAATGTAAGTAAGCTTAAGTACCTGGGACCGATAGTAAATGTGAAGAACCTAGTCTCTACAGATATGACATCACTGATTGCAGCAGGTTACCAACCGTACTACACTAACATAAACATTTGCAAGTCTCGCAATATATCGTGCATAACAAAATTAAATAACTACAAAGTGCTCTTAAGACCAGTAGTCACTTTTGGCAACGAGTCTTTGACGCTAACAACACGAGACAGCCAAAGTTTACCGTTTTTGTTTATCGTGTCTGCTCTGACGCCTTTTTGTCGATCAAAAGTTATCTGGCAGAGCATTGTTGAGGCGACCAAATAAATCCCTTCATGTGATGTAGCGTCAGGGAAGAAGAAAAAAAACTTAATAGGTTTCTCTGGTCAAGGATCTTTATAAAGAGGAAGCTCATTAATCTGCTAAGGAAGTAAATAATCCTCGAAGTGTAATGCGTGATTCATTTTGAGGTACTTTTTCAAAAAAAAAAAAAAATTCAATTTTATTTTTTAAACGTTATTTCTTTCAAATGTTGCCCGTAAGACGCGGCTAACATGTTCCATTCTGAAGTTCCAATTTTCGATGACGCGTTTGAGCATTTCGAGTGGTATTATCCATTTAGACCGATGGTAACCGGCTTATCCATGTAGAATTTGGCCTTTACGTAGCCCCAAAGGAAAAAGTCTAGAGGTGTGATGTCACATGATCTAGGTGGCCAATTCATTGGTCCACGTGAAATTAACTGTTCATCGAATTGTTCGCGCAATAAAGCCATGGTTTCACGGGCTGTGTGGCAAGTAACGCTGTCTTGTTGGAACCAAATATCGTCGAGATCACATGCTTTAATTTGGCAGCAAATAACGAACTTGTCATAGCGTGATTCAAAGTTACGTTCCTGCCGGCTTAAACTTTGAAAAAAAAGCCAAGCTGTTGAGAACGGCGCCGAATCGATTCATCACGGTCATCGCGTACACTCTCAGCTACCGCCACTATGTTTTCTTCACTACGTGCTGGATGTGGTCTATTTGGTGGCGTATTATCCAATAATGAAAATTGGGTTTTAAATTTTTTGGTGGTATAGCAAAGCGTGCGCTTGGTAGGTCGATTATGTGTACAATAAGTTGCTCTAAGTGCACGAAACACATTCCTATATCAGAACAAAAATACCATAACTGTTTGACACGACTCGCATCTGTCATAAAATCCCTACTGAAAAAAGTACCTCTAAACGAATTACCCGTTACAAAATAACGTAATGTACCGAACCGATAGGAATACACAAAAAAGTGTTGCTTATTTAAATGGTGATTGATCAGTCATCCTAGATACGGTAAGCAGGTAGAAAGTCGTAGAGTACAAGTTTCAAATATTATACCAGACCAACCGGTCTATTTGAGCGACCCGTCAAACACTAGTTTGTCAATAATTCAAATCTATCATACACAAGTAATCAAGATTATTTTTATGCACATTGCTCGGAAATTCTTAAAATGGGAAATACAAGGCCACATGTAAACGTCACGAATCGTCTTCAATCGACTGGTTACAACATCTTTCACCGGCTATACCCAGATAATACGCGTCATTTGAATTTGTGGCAAGTTGAGTAACTAATCAATGGCCCGCGTGAGCTTAGGGAGGAGTATGTTGGGACAAAGCTCTCCTTTTGGTAAAGTGACAGTTTTCAGTTGAGCGGCTTTTGTCTTTGATACGTGGTAGTAAATTTGGTAAACCAACTACCAACGTTATTCGACTATATACCGCTGCTCCATATGCTTTCGTAGAGGCATTTCTGAAGCCGTGAATTTGAAGATTATCGTGACTTTTCGAATGATTTATCTAGCGAACTATTCTAAGTGCCCATAACTCGTGCAACATGATTTTGGTGACGATCGTAGTAGGGGATAACCAGCCGAGAGGGTCAAATACGCAATTTTAAATCAGAGACTATCAGTTGCTGGAGATCAATGCAGTCCAAGTGTCAATCACTCGTTCCAATTTAGGTTCAGTAGGATTTGGGGCTCTCGTAAGGCAATTTGAGTAATTTGAAGACACCAAATTTGAGCAGAGAAAATAATTTGCCTCACGATTACGATTAAGTGAATGATTTTGTCCAAACCGGTCGTTGACGCAGAAGTCTCCCAATGAGGCTTCGGTTGCTATTGGGAATCTCTCATGTACGGTCGAATTAGTTCGTCTGGGGAATCCTTCATACGATCCGTTAGTACAGTCTCTATGGTTAGATCACAATCTTTCGATACATTTGTTTGATATCTGTAATAAGAAATATTTTAATTCGTCATGTGTTGATTATGGAAGTAAGGCGAGGTTCTCGATTTTCCAAAATAACCTCGCAAAACGAATCGCTGTGGTCTTGACCATTAATTCGTTACTTTTAGTGCGACATACCCAACAGGACCTACACGAGCTTCGAGATGATGCGTATGTGATCCCGGCGATGCAGCCGTCCTTTTGAAGCATTTCAGTGACGTCACCCAAGTATAATATCTATGTTGATCATCCCAACAATAATGAGGTTAGACAAGTTCCAAATGATTCAAGTGTGGCGATTGGTGTGTGTCTTTTGGTTTCTGCGATCTTCTCGGCAATGAAAGTTGTGACCACTATACAGAGGGTATTGAAACGATTGGCGATCCGTGAACAAATTCAACAATTGCTGGCGACATGGAAGTCTGATTGGCACAGATTACACTGATTGTGATTTCGGTTGATTTTCTTGATAGTCCGATCTTAGAGAGTTCGAACCAGAACTGCAAACTAAGCTACAGTGAACTGTGCTCCAGCAGTGGAACCTTGCGAACGTGAAAGGCTTGAGCACACTTGAACATGTGATTTCATCACCAACCTGACACTTGAATGTGTGAGCGTTCGAAGGCACTAGAAGTGGACGTATTAATTGTGTATTAAGTTAGCGATTGTGAGCGACTAACACGATTATGACGGAATTGTTTTGTGGTTGCAACAAATTAGAGTTGGTTCGAGTCATGGAAATCATCTGAAATGATTGCCAACGGTTCAGGGTAACACCAACAGAAGTAACCTCGGATCGATATGGAGGCGCCTGGTGTCTCACTCCAGTATTATCTATTATCAAATTCCCAATAATGGAGATATTATAACGAGTGGGGCAAAAGTCCCACTACCATTTTTATTGCGCGCCATCTTGGTTATGTGATGTTTAGCTCAGTTTTAACCATTGTGTTGTGTAAATTTTATAATGGATAAATATACGCCACAAGAATGAGCAGAAATAGTGACAATATTTATGGAAAATAATCGTTCCATTATTGCCACTCAGCGGAAATTTCGTCAAAAATATCCTATTCGTCCAGTGCCTCACAAAACCACAATTTATCGTTTACATGCGAATTTTCGACAGTACGGTACGACAGCAGACAGACCTCGTTCTGGAATACAACGGACGTCTCGTAACGCTGAAAATGTGGCTCTGGTGCGCGATAGTGTTGCAGAGTCTCCAGAAACATCAATTCGGTGACGTGGTTCCCAGTTACACATTTCTGCACGCAGTTTAAGGCGAATTTTGAAAACTGATTTGAAAATGTTCCCATACAAAATTCAATTTGTCCATAAAATGCTACCGAGAGATCATGATCAACGAGTTGAGTACAGTAATGCAATCCTAAGGCTGTCTGGTGAAATTGAAGATTTTTTGTCTAAATTGATAATGAGCGATGAAGCAGTCAGTCAGATGAACAGTCGGTTTTGGGGAACACACAATTCTCAATTAATTCATGAAACATCATTGCATCCACTAAAAACAACTGTATGCTGTGGTATACATGCTGGAAACATTATTGGTCCCTATTTTTTTTGAAAATGACCGAGGTGTTGAACTTACTGTTACTGCTGAACGGTACCAAGACATGATTCGAAATTTTCTTGTGCCTGAAATGGAACAGCAAGGACATGTGGTTTCAGCAAGATGTGGCGACGGCACACACAGCCCGTTCAACAATTCAATTATTTAATGACGTTTTTCCACGTTTAATTTCGCGAAATGGCGATTTAACATGGCCAGCCAGATCTCCGGATTTAACAGCACCAGACTTTTTCTTATGGGGTTTTTTAAAATCAAAGTTTATGTGAATAATCCCCAAACGATTCAACATCTTAAAGACAATATTCGTCACGAAATTGAAGAAATTCAGCCTGAGCCGAAAGTTGCATAGCGAATCGCGGTCATCATTTAGCCGGTATAATTTTCCAATCATAACGAAAAAAAATGTAAAGACCAAATAAACTTTTTATGAAAACTAAACTTACTTATCTTTTCTTTGAACAAAGTTATAGGCAATCAAAATGGTAGCGAGACTTTTGCCCCACCCGTTATCTCCATTTACTTTCACTTTTTTGATTGAATATCCTTTGAAAGCTTATCAATATACCCAAACATTTTGCAGGTGCCCCAAATAAATTTGACCTGAGCATCAGCAAAGAAGATTTTGCTTCTAACAATTTCTTATGTACTGAAGAAAAGTCGATCTATGCTCCATGTGAATGAAAAAATTCTGTATTTTTAAACCCCAATTTAATTAAATTTTATGTTTCAAAATTTTGTAAGAATATGAATTTTCGATCCAATATGCACGTTAAATTGGTTAAACCTGCATTAAATGAGCCCTACGGGACATAATTATCAAAACATAGCTTACTAATTTGAATATCTCAATGATTCCCCTTTCAGACGTTTATGACCACAATATGTGAGCCAATTTTTGAAATTTTTGTGATTCCACTTAACATGTTACGGCATATAATTGAAAACGTTGATTATTTTAATTGAAAATAATTTTTCATATAAATACACTATTAAAAATGTACACTAGCTTTAATTATTGCCTAAGAACTTAAATTTTATTCAAAAAGTGTAATTCGAACACTTGCATAAATTTCTATGCACAAAGAATTTGCACATGTTCACAAACTTCACCACCGGTAATGTTACTCCAAAATTTTAATTCGGACAATGAAAAGCTTTCTCAATTGCTTTAGGTTCAGTAACAATTTGGATATATTTTTCAATTCACATATAATTCGAGCGGTGATAGGAATAATAATATTACAGAAATTTGAAAATTAAATTTAAGTGACGACGCAGTCAACCATAGCCCACTAATTTTGAAAATTATAATTTGTACTCCCAAATCATAATTTTTACATCAATCGTCACACATCAGTTCCGGTCAATGAAGTTCAATCCAATACTCATGTACTGAGTACATTACAGCTCTAATTACGTTTATATAAATTTTTCAAAACCTAACAATAGAAAGTTCAAACAATCATTTTATTGTGTAAACCTAACTATAAACACACAACTTTTGCCTCACAACAATATTTATGTCATCTTATAGAATGACAATAGCTTTTGAAATACAGCGCGCACAACTATATCAATTTGAAAGTGTTGTTCAAGCTTTGTTTGGTTTTGAAAACGAATTCGCTTCTGTTTCAGATGACAAATCGAAAACCAAAAATAGACGCACACGGGGCATTTATGAAAGAGGTATCACGGATCCGGCCGTGTTTGATGTATGTATTAAAAAAGTAGTTTTGATGTGCAGTTGGGTGGTCTCGTTATAGATTTAGACTATATTTACTTCGAGCGTATTGATCCAATTTATGTTAACAAATGCAGTTTAGTAAAAATTTGCATAACAAACTGGTGCCAAACTTTTTCAGTGAGGCGATAAATCGAAAATTAATGTTTATCCTATTGCCAAAATGGTTTGGTACGCGGCTACTAGTCTCGGTGTTCTAGGTCATTTTTTGTTGATGCGAGGTTATTAACACGGTTCAACAAATCAATAAAACAAATATAAATATTTTTGGAGTTATCGATTCGTTTACGAAAATGACGTCAATTGTGAAGACAGCAGCACAAGGTGTTAAGAATTTATGCGTACGCGCGATATAAATAAATATAAGAGCGCGCGCGCACGTATCATTGCATTTTTGGCTATAAATTTGGGAAAATTTATTTCGATTTTTCGTAGAATTTTGAAATTGGTACAAGTAGATTTTGTATTTTCCCATTCGTATATAATGTGGTAAAAGATTTATTGCGTTTTTATTTTTCGTGAATAAATTAGCCGCAATCAAAAAAATGTCAACAATATTTCAAACATGTTTAGCGGCATGTGGATGGAGGAAGCATAATAATAATTTGGAATTTTGTGTAGGGCTCCCTAAACTGTACGTCGCGAACTAAATAAATATAGTGCTACGTGATTATGTAAATGTAATATAAATTCAACCGTTAACCAAAACCGGGCCTACCTCGATTCTAGATCGGAGTGAAGTGTATGCCAAAATAACAAAACATACACTGTGGAATATAAGTACTTAGAATTGAAAAAACACTCAAATATTGAACTATCATAATAACATCTGACTTTTTTTTAATAAACACAAATATTTTTACACTATAAGTAGCAAACATTTAATTTTTGTGAAAAGTTTTGAGTAAATTTTATAAAATGAAATTTTTTTACAACAAAACATACTGTGAATCGCACAGAGATGGTCGAAGTGGTTCTGAACTAGTATTTGATGTAAAAATCAAATCTTATTTCTCCACATGCAAGGAAATTTTGAAAGATTTTTGTTATTCGAGAGGAAACATCATTGAGTATAATATGAAATTTTTAAACATTTGAATTTTATTTATCTAGGCCCCTACGGATTGCACAGAGATGATCGAAGTTGGTTGCAATGTGTGGATAACAGTAGCAGGGAAACTTTATAATTTCAAAACTTTGCATACCGATTAAGCCCAATTTGTGCTAAGTAGTGCTATAGAGAATTAATTATATTAGTGCCAATTAGAAAAAACCAGAAATAACCTAAGCCTAATTTTAAGACTTCCCAAAAGCGGGTACACCGACGAAATTTGTGCTTGTCATAGAAATATGATTTTCATAAATGTTCATGCATAAATTAAGGAAAAACGAACTGGCCCCTAAAAGATACTATATTAAACATACAAGATACAGAGGTATACCATACCGTTCATAATATTTTTGTTGAAAAACAAATTAAAAATAAAAAATAAAATATTAAAAAATCCAAAAATAAGCAATTCAGATAGCATATTCCCGTCAGGCATGTTAATTGCCATCCGAAAAATATAGTGGCTGAATTTGTGCTAATCCAGGATTAGGCCAATACCATTCCATTCCATTCCAATACTTTTGGTAAGAAAATCGATAATACAGCGGTCTTTGTTGTCAACGTTGAATTAGCACAAATTCAGCCACTATATATTTCGGATGGCACTGAACATACCTGATAGGAATATGGTATCTGAATTGCTGATTTTTGGATTTTTTAATATTTTATTTCTATTTCTTGATTTATTGTTAAACTAAAATATTATTGTATATTTAACCTCTGTATTTTGTTGTTTAATATAGTATCTTTAAGGGGCTAGTTTGTTTTTCCTCAATTGAAGAATGAAAATTTATGAAAATCATATTGCTATGATAAGCACAAATTTCGTCGGTGTACCCGCTTTTGGGAAGTTTTAAAATTAGGCTTAAATTATTTCTGATTTTTTCTAGAAATTAGGTTTTATTTTTTCCGTCTTTCAGGCGAAGTTTGAAATTTTCTTTTCTCGTGTTTTCGGCTCCTGGACCAGCACTAATTTTTCCCCGTGAGCACTAATTAGCACACATTGAGCTTAATCGGTATGCAAAGTTTCACTTTGAAATCCGAAAGTTTCCTTGCTGCGATTACACACACACACTCGCGAGCAACTAAATCGACTCAAACCTCATGGCTTAACCGATTTTCGTTAAACTACTTTTTTTGACAGCTTAGTATTTTATCTTTACAAAGACATATTTATCATTACATACATATAGTTAGTACTTCTCAAATTAAAACAATCGTAGCAAAAGGCGATGTTTCGGTGAAAACAATTGGCATGCTGTAATCTTCTGTATAATAACACGTTGACCGATATTTGCCATCAGTCACTTATCAGGCATTGGCCTGAACAAATCTCTACCAGTTTCATTCGGTGTTTCCAGAAAAAGCCGCGCAAGTTGTTGCTTTATTGCAATCAAGGAGAAGTCGCTCGTCAGATAAACATGAGCTGTCTCAAGAGTATCGAGAAGGTTACACTAAACGGGTATCTTCAATTGGAGACCACGTACCAGCCGGTATCAGTGTACATCTGAAAGGCACGATCGGTTTATCGTGCTAACTTCACTGTGAAATCGCAATCTCATGTTCAAGATGGAGCTGTTAGTCAATGGTTGGCAAGAAGACACTTGAATGAAGCCCTTCTCACTCCAAAACCGCCCGCTAGAGGCCCAAAATTGACAGCACGGCACCGCAAATAGCGACTCGAATTGGCTCGCGAACATATCAATTGGAGTATCGAGCAATGGAGGTCCGTTATATTCGCTAACGACTGCATAATATGTTTTCATGGTAATGATAGAAGAGGCTGGATCTACCGTCGTCTAGGAGAGTAATTTTCGCAGGACTGTTTTGCAGAAACAATCTCGTAGGGCGGTGGTTCGTGCATGGTGTCGGCTGACATTTCGCATGAGGGAAAAAAGATCTTGTTTTCGTACCTGGTGGAGCACGTAGAGGAGGTCTGACCGCTGAAAGATATATCGAGGACGTTCGAAAAGATATATAGGGGAAGATTTCATACTGATGTATGACAATGCCCGATGTCACACAGCTCGAACCACTCGGCGGTTCATGGATGAAGTTGGACTCGAAGCGATGAAGTGGCCAGTCCTCAGTTTAGACATGAATCCAATTGAGCGTTTTGGGACGAATTAAAATGAAGGGTCTGAATCAAAATCTGGTACCATCTAACATGAGTGACCTGAAGATTGCGTTGAATGAGGATCCATTGTATAGACCGCAAAGTCTTTCTTGAATTTCTTGTTGTAATTTAAAGGACCCCGCACAAATCTTATGGAAATTGGGTCCCAGTCAAATTCGCTGAATGTTTGATATGTGATAGAGTTCATCATACTGGTCAATTGTCTCAATGGCCACAAAGCTCAAAAATGGATAGTTTGGCCGGTACAGAGCTTTAAAGCTCCGAGTATCCTCCACGGATTTATGTATATGGGCAGTGTGTATAGACTTTTGAAATAGCCTATTTCATTTTTTTATTATCTAGGTTTATATTTTTGAGGTTGCTGAATCCAGATCTGTTGTTAGATTTTCAAAATTGACAGTTTTCAGCTGTCAAATAGCTATCAATGTGCTATAATAAAGCCAAAAACTTGTTTTTTTATGTTTTATCTTTCTTTTTTTTTACTTCGATAAGTTCAAAGATGATATCAAATCAATAACAATGACTATCGACAGCTGTCATTTAGCTGTCAACAATCCTTTGTGAAAAATTGCCGAAATAGACTTCTGATATGGAATTTGTCGTCAGACGTGCCAATTTGTGTAATAAATGTGTTTTTCTCGATCATTCGGATTATATTGAGTCATTTGGCACCCGATTTGACACCTGACAGCTGTCAAAATGCACTTTTGACCATCAGCATCGTGATCAGCAATCTCCAAAACATCGGTACACGCACTAAAATCATATACTAATGTAAGAGATTTCGAGTGGACGATTTTTCCGAAAAAAGCAGTTTTTTCACTTTCAATTGTTTATAATTAAATAACAATAAACAATTACGTGAAAAAATCACTAGGACTAACTTTAGGAACCACTTAGCGACATGAAATACCCATAGTCAACCATCCAAAGTCTGAATTGTAGCAGATACGGGGGTAACAAGCAAAAAATCTAGCCGGTACAAATATGTACCGGTGCCCCGGAAAGGGTTAATGAGAAAGAAAATGTAAATCTATTTTTCAATATGAACAAGTTAATAACATAATAAACCGACCTTTACCTATATATTATTATTTGCATGTGGCAATATTCGAGGATATTCTCGGCTTACAGCTGTCACCTATCAATCAACTAACTGTCAAAACCGAGTTGTGTAAACACAATTAACGAGCATAGCACATGTTTACGGATAACCAATAACCAAGTTTAATAAAAAGTATTATCCTAAGTCCCTAAAGTCGAATTATCCTAAGTCCCTTTAACGAAATTATTTTAAGTCCCTAAATCGAAATTCTTCTAAGTCCCGTTTCACCCCCCCCCCCCTCCTAAAACTGGCCATTTTCACCCCCCCCCCCCCCCCCCCTAAGTGGAGGCCTTCGCGAAGTACTCCCTCTTTATGAACATGCTCCATGTTAAAAGTTACTTTTTAAAAAACTTTAAGTTGCTTAGATCACTGAGTGCAGTCATAAAGTGATGTCATAAACTTATATCATGTTTGATTTCTTATCCACAAAGTTAAGCACAAAAAATAAGTTACTTGCTCTATTATTGCTTTTTGACAGTTAGTTGACAGCTTGTTGATAGCTGTAAGCTGATGAGTACATAATTTTATATCATATTTATATTCACTTATCTAAAAAACTTGAAATTATAAACAAAAAATAATTTTTTCACTTTATTACCGGACTTTAAAGAATTGTTGACAGCTAAATGACAGCTACCGATAGTCATTGTTATTGATTTGATATCATCTTTGAACTTATCGAAGTAAAAAAAAAGAAAGATAAAACCTAAAAAAATAATTTTGGCTTTGTTATAGCACATTGACAGCTATTTGACAGCTGCCAACTGTCAATTTTGAAAATCTAACAACAGATCTGGATTCAGCAACCTCAAAAATATAAACCTAGATAATAAAAAAAATGAAATAGGCTATTTCAAAAGTCTATACACACTGCGCATATACATAAATCCGTGGAGGATACTCGGAGCTTTAAAGCTCTGTACCGGCCAAACTATCCATTTTTGAGCTTTGTGGCCATTGAGACAATTGACCAGTATGATGAATTCTATCACATATCAAAAATTCAGCGAATTTTACTGGGACCCAATTTCCATAAGATTTGTGCGGGGTCCTTTAAATAACCCCAATATTTTTTTCATAATCATCAATTTTGGTTGCATTTTCATTCAAAATTGATTATTAAAAAACGTACTGAATCAATTTTCATGAAAAAAGTGTCAATTTAAAGTAAAAATATCACGCTTAAAAGACAGTAATGTCTTGTGGAAATCGATTAAGCAGTTTTAAAAAAAAATAGCCATTCTGTGAGCGCTGAAGGTTTGAGTCGATTTACTTGCACGCGAGTGTAGTTATCATAAAAATTTTTAATTTTTATTTGAATAATTTACTTTTTAAAGCTATAATCTTCCAAATATCTAAATATGATAATGATTTTGCTACATCTGTATGTTTAAAATTGTCCCTTCTGTTTTCGCATTTTCTCCGCTTAATCACGCTTAAGTTTTAGAAGAAAACTAATTGGGACTTTTGTTGCAAATTTAATTTAGAAACCTTTTATTGTAAATCGATTTGGTCGTAAATTTTTGAATTTTTAAAATTTATGGGCACGAAATGAAAAATATGGAAGTTGCCACTTCCGTTGAGCCACTTTTAACCTAATTTCATTGGGACCGCTCAACATATGACATTTCATCCTAAACAGTCAATCTATATGGACAGACAAACAGACACTAGGAATTCGGCAATATAGGAAATGGTAGAGTTCTAAAATTGCATTTCGGTGGCCATTTTGAAAAGGAAGAAATGAAACATGGCACCACTTTATTTTTTTTTTTATCATTCCTATTCATTTACTTTTAAAATGAGCCCTACTTTTTAAATAACTTTTAAGAATTAAACAATCAATATGATCCAAGTAAAACGGCTTGTTTTTGTGGCTGCACTCCTTGCCGTTCTATCCGTGGGCAAAGGAAAATAATTCTTAAGCCTTGTGTCAAATAAAAATAAAATTTCGGTTAAATATAAAATTTTCTTATTAAATTTATTACAAAACACGTGATAGTTAATTTGTTTGACTTTGATGTTTGGGCTGATATTTTATTATAATGTCGTGGCATTTTCGGGCTCAACTTTCGGAAAGCTTCACGTACATACTCAGGAATTCGTAATAAAGAAGCAATAAACTCTTGGAGCGTCGATATTAATATAAAAATAGCTAACATCATTTTTTGGAACTCCGAAGTAACTGCGGAAATACTAAAAAATTCTCGTTAGACGATTTCCGCTAAAGATTCCGCCGTCTATACATCTAGCAAAACTATTTCTCAGTATATTAAAGTTTTAAGGTAGCCATACGCCGTTTTAGTTGTATGTTCGACCTAAATGAACGCTAGATATAATATCCTTTCTGTCTGTCTATTCCAGTCAGTCTTAGCCAAGCAACTTGAAATTTACGTTTGTTATTGGATATGATTTTAAAATCACTGCTAATCATTATTCTACATATTAATATTTTTGACTGTCTAATACTTACATCAAAAATGGATACATTTATTGGGGCTTTAATTTTAATTTGACCTTTTATTAAATAAAAAAAAAAAAGATAAGAGCAACAAAAAGAAAAATTGCGTCACTATAATGAAGTAAGCTACTATTGCAAAGAACACATTTTAGTGGAAAGCGATGAAATTCAATTCGATAACTTCTCGTTCCACGATACTTTTCGAAATGTTTAGTTGGATTTCAAATGTTTTAAGACAAAATTTTAACGACATTTTAAGACCTATACGATTAACTACCGTTTGGGTCTTATGAATATAAGAACTGAGTACCCGCCCATACTCATGTTATGTCGGGTTTAATTTGAAAATTAGATCAGAATCACTTTTACTGTACTATAAACCTGACCTAACGTAGAAAAAAATTCGTCGATTTACAAAAAACATGCTTCAATAAAAGTTCTAAACTCTTTCACCACACAATTTACCTATCTTTTTTGGTAAATAGTGCGCACACGAAATACTAACAAACCGGAAAACAACCGATACTCGGCCTCACAAACCCTTTTTCTAAATAATATGTGTTGAAATCCATTTGTATATCGACAACCATTAGACCGTATTGATTGACACGATAAAAAAACACCAAAATTCACTTGCTGTGCTTGTTCGTTCCCATATAGATCCGGCATCAGCATTAAGAAACCAAAAAAAAAATAATCTTTATGTTAATTACATGCATTAAATGAACGGGAACAAAACTCTATGTACACAATAAAGAGAAAAACGAATTTCCCTAATCTACATAATTTCTTACACTTTGTATGTACATATGTGTATACAAATCGTCTTCGCCCCGCAACGTCTTTATAATATAATCTATGTTCAGATTCTTTTTTCTTTTAATTTTATTTCATCTTCACCATCATAAAGACATAATATTTATATGAAGAAGAAAATGTATATTTTCCAAGAATAGAATTAGAATTTTAGACTAAATTTATTTTTATAAAACACACCAAAAAATGATTATTATTATTATTATTATTACTATCATTATTCGTATTATTGTTATGGTTTTTAAAATGCAGAGCCATATAGCTAGTAGTGAAAATTGTGTTTTAGTTTTTCTTAGAAATCATAAAAATTATCTTTCACATCGTATGTCGTAAAGAAGATGTACTACATCAGTTATTTTTTAATTTTTTAATTTAATTAAAACGACTGAAGATGAATTTATGTTTCAAAATTTGAAAATGGAATTTCCAATATTGCTGTGTATTTCTTTAATCAGCTGTTAAGGGAGTCAATAGTAAAATATAGTAAAATTTATCGAACAAACAAGAGACCGTTTGGGGGGTCAATAATTCGGTGAAGAATTTGAAAACGCATTTCCTTAATATTTTGAATTTATACAAAGTTTACAAATGAAGATTTAAAAGCTACTAATCCACGATCTAATCTTGATCGTTAACCTGCTCACTGATATAGAAAATGAGTCAATGCTATATGGTTTTATTATCTTCACCAAATGTAATTAACCAAAAACTTCGCTATTCCAGCTATATGTGATTACAAGCCGGTCCAAGTGCCGAAACTTTAACTACTGTACCACTTGTCCAGCTATTGGTCCTCTAAAGGTTGAAAACTATGGTAAACTAGAATTTCATGCAGAGTTCAAATACTGGGTGCCTATGTGTTAATCAAGCCATGTTGCATCGTTTAAAGCATGGTTAATTTAAGCGCAGTATCTTTGATTCGATATGCATTTTTCTTAATCAAATACGGGAAGAGCTGAGAAAAATTTATTTCTAATGACGATCTAATATTTTGTATTACTTTCTAATTGAAACCATGATCAAATAAATACTCAGCTGCCTGAAAATTTAAAGAGGATTTCACTTCCTGCAGAATACTAGTAAATCTAATTTTGAATTTTTGACTTATAGATGACTAATGTGTAAGAATCACAACAATCAGTTTCGAACAAATGAGACTATTGATTTGAAAAAATCAGTCTTCTCATCAGGTCGCGACGACTGATGTTGTATTATTACATTGGAATATTGTCTATATATATAGAACATACCATGTAGTTGTACTACTAGCGAATTACTGCATAGCGTACGAAATTTGATTCTTTCACATTTCCATCTATATTCTATTTTAACAATTAACTTTTCGCATTCACGAATTTTATTATATATTTTACTTTGGTTTTTTGCAATTGTAATGGTGTTAATGTGATTGTTCTGTATATTGGTATATTTCAGCACTCTAATTGTCACTCTAAAATAGTAGCATACTTTAACCTTGAATAAATAAAGCAAAGGATTCAGTAATCGGCGTATTGAAGAAACATTCCTGCTATTTTTGTAGATTAAGGCAGGAATCTTCTACCAGCAGGAATACTCCCAACATATGTTAAAATGCTATAATAAGTCAAATAGAACGTAATTCGAAGTTTAATGGAAGCATGCGAAAAGATTTTCGTTTTCACAAAAGGTATTTTAAATAATTCCGTGTTGCAAAGGAATGCACACGAAATTAAAACACTTACTAACGAAAAATGAGAGTAAAACACAAGTCACACGAAATACGAGCATTACATCATAGTATGTAAAGGGTGGCCCATCTAACCTATTAAAGTTAGCCGATGACTATTTTTAAACTCTTCTTATCGATTTTTAAATTCCTATAAACTGAAATAATTTCTCCTTCAACCGAATGATGCAACCCGACCCTAAATTCTGCTAAATTCGACTGATGACTGATTTTTGCTGTATTCAAGACACTATCTGCATTATCTTTCGGCTGGAAACTTTCGGCTAACTTTAACAGTATGGCCCATCTAGCATTTGCATTTTAATTTGGCTCAATTCAAAGACGAATGAATATTTTTCAAAGCGGTTTGGTTTATTAGAAAGACGATATATTGCCGTTAAGTATGGAACACAATTTCATTGGCCCGTTCCACACTGCATGTCTTTTGAAATTTATTTATTTTATGTTAAAGCTACTTCACCAAAAAAATATTGTTGAAAAATGAGTCGCAATTAAAACCGGTATCATAGGCCTGTATCATAGTGTGGAACGGCTGATTCAATTCAGCACGATGGCGAGTTGATGTTCATGAATGATCAGACGTTTTCTGAGCAACAGCTGCAATGTTATCGGCTGCACATGCTGGTTATGCACGTGTTGGTTTATCCAATAACAATCCAGTTTCACGAACTCGCTTAACAAATTGCTCTACAAATTGCCTTGTAGGCATTTCATTTCTACTGAATTTTCCACATACGTTTCTGACAGTTTGGGTAAAAGACTCACCACTTTAAAAGTAAGTTTTTAATATTTCGATATTTTGTTTAAACGTAAAGCGACCCATTTCGTAAATGTCAAACATTAAACTAATTTTCTGTCATAAAACGAATGACGTAAGTGTTGCCACACTCGAAATAACTGGCAGTTGAAATTGCAAACGCTATGGGCCACAAAAAGTCTTCTTCAAGTAATACATATTTTAAGCTAATCCCCTAAGTCAATGTGGGTAACTGCAGCAGGGAAACTTTCGGATTTCAAAATGAATACCGATTAAGCCCAATTTGTGCTAATTAGATCTCACGGTAAAAAACAATGCTAGTCCATAAGCCGATAAAACGGGAAAAGAAAATTTCAAATTTCGCCTGAAAGTTGAAACATATAAAACTTAATTTCTAGAAGAAAAAACAGGAATAAATTAAGCCTAATTAAGCCTAACTTTCGAAAGGCGGCTATACTGACGAAATTTGTGCTTATTATAGAAATACGATTTTCATAAATTTTCATTCCTCAATTGAGGAAAAACAAACTAGCCCCTAAAAGATACTATATTAAACAACTAAATACAGAGATACCGTTCAATAATATCTTTGTTGAACAATAAATTAAAAAATAGAAATAAAATATCATTAAATCCAAGAATAAGCAATTCAGATAGCATATTCCCGTCAGGCATGTTCATTGCCATCCAAAATATATAGTGGCTAAATTTGCGCTAATCCAAAATTTGTCGTTTTCCATTGAACTACAACGACCGTCGAATAACCGATTTTTTGACAAAAAGTGCTCAGGCATGTTTATTGGCATCTGATCTGAATAATATATGTGGCTGAATTTGTGCTAATCCAGAATTGGCCCAATTCCATTGAACAACAAAGAATGTTATGTACAATTTTCTGACAAAAAGTGTTCTAGAAACCAAAGAAGTTGGCACAGAAGTTCGAACTTCATTGGTTTGTAGAACACTTTTTGCCAGAAAATCGTTAATTCATCGGTCGTTGTTGTTCAATGGAATTGAGCCAATTCTGGATTAGCAATGAACATGCCTGGCGGCAATATGCTAACTGACTTGCTTATTCTTGGATTTAATAATATTTTATTTCTATTTTTTAATTTGTTATTCAACAAAAATATTATTGAACGGTATACCTCTGTATTTTGATAGTTTAACATAGTATCTTTTAGGGGCTAGTTTGGTTTTCCTTAATTTATGATTGACAATTTATGAAAATCATATTTCTATGATAAGCACAAATGTCCTCAGTATAGCCGCCTTTGGAAAGTTTTAAAATTAGGCTAAAATTATTTCTGATTTTTTCCAGAAATTTTCCCGTTTTTTCGGCTCCTGTATTAATTAGCACAAATCGGGCTTAATCGGTATGCAAAGTTGCATTTTGAAATTCGAAAGTTTCCCTACTGCAGTTACCCACACCCTAAGCTAGCATCTAAAATTTGTTTAGGGGTCCTCCGGTGGGGCTTGGGTTCCTTTTTCTTATATTTTTTCTTAGCTCAAACGACTTTGATGAAAATTGCTGAAGGGTTGTTTCGTGTACCATGAATCGGTTGCTATGGGTCCTGATTTCCTGTTATTTATATACTTTCTTGGGTTTGCACCATTTTATTGATAAAGAGGCGTTTCTATTTGCCAGGAATCGACTGGTCCAAAAAATTCGTTCAGAAAGTCGAACGGTGAGGCCCCGAGTCTCTTTCTTTAATTGTTTTTCAGCTCGCACGATTTTTAGAAATAATTCGTGAAGAAAGTTTTTGAATGCCAGGATTCGATTACGATGGATCTAATTTCTCGAAAAACCATTCAGAAGGTCGTCCGGTGGCGCCCGAGACTCTTTCTTTAATTTTTTTCGGCTCGCACGATTTTTAAAAAAATTACTGTAGGAGCAGATTTTTATTACCAAAACCCGATTGTGATGGCTTCTAATTTCGGTAAAATTGCTTTATGAGTCATTCATTGAGTAAAATACTTTCAGAGGGGTTGTCCGATTCCTTTTTTTTTTCTTTGGATCGCACGTTCTTATGCCGGAAAATTCATTTTGGGGGTCATTTGGTGCGACCGGAAAGCTTGGAGCCTTCTTTTATTGGGCGAGTTTGACAAAATTTAGCAGGACATGATTTTCAAATGCAAGGAAACGATTACAAGGAGTTCTGATTTCTGAATAATTCATTTAAGATTCGTCATGTTGTACCATCTCGGGTGATGTTGCCCCGTATTGCGTGATGTTGCAAGATATTGCGTTGTGTTGCACCATGTTATGGGATGTAGTTGCATCATGTTCGGTCATATTGCACCACGCTGGATGATGTTGCACCATGTTGCTTGATGTTGCATTTTGTTGAAAGATGCTGTATGGTGTTCCAATATGTTGCATCAGGCCGGTATGTTAAACCATATTGCGTAATTTTAAAGCATGTTGCGATATGTTGCATGATGTTACACCATGTTGCATGATGTTGCACTATTGCGCGTCATGTTTCATTATGTTTTGGGGTATTACACCATGTTGTGGGTAGTTGCAAGTACAATACCTACTTTGTTGCATCATGTGTATCATGTTGCACCATATTGCGCGGTTTTATACTATATTGCGTGATGTTGCTTCGTATTGTGTCTTGTGCTTTAATTAGATTCTGGCGTTATGTTTCATCATATTGTTATGTTGGTTGCGTTACGGAAACATTAGATGGTTGTACTGATCGCGTCGTTTTGAAAGTGTAGGTTGTTATGAGTAACAATATTGATTTGTATGTCAACTTTGACGATTTTGAAGTCGTCTGGTGCGCCCCATGTCACTTTATTTTTTTTTTTTTAGCTAGCACGATTTTGATAAAAATAAGTGAAAGGAATGTCAAAGAATCGAATGTCAGGAATCAATTTCGAGAGGTGATGTTTTCGGGAACGGAAGGTTTAGGAAGCCTTTCGGTGGGGCCAGTGATCCTTTTTTAATTTTTTTCGGCTCGAATGGTTAAAATACAAATTGCGGTGATAAAGGTTTTTTAATGACAGGAATGGAGTACGATGAGTCCTCATTTTGGGAAAATTCATTTAGGGTTCGTCGGGTCGAACGAGTTTTTATAAAAATGGGTAAGATGAGTTTTCGAAGTCCTACGAATCGATTGTGATGATTTCCAAATTCTGGTAAAAAATTTGTCCGAAATGAGGATTTTTGATAAAACAAACTTGTTTTTTACCACAATTCGGTGTAATTAGCAAAACTTATTTTCGAACACACCAATTCGACCATATTGCTGTGTTCAATATGTCAAAATTTATACCGAACAAAGAGTATTCGCGGACAGCATTAATTTCTTGTTTACAGTTGAAGAAAACTGCTCATACCGATTACTTCGAAAAGCTTATGGTGAAAATGCCTCATCGTAAGATACGTGTGAACGATGATTTCGGCGTATGAAAAATGGTGACTTCGATGTTGCAGACAGAGAACGTGGAAAACTTCCAAAAAAATACGAAGATGCGGAATTACAAATAGTTTTTGTATCGTATAGTTATAAGGAATGAAACCATTTATCTTGAGAATCCCAAGTAAAAAAAATCATGGGTGTACCCAGGCGCACTATCCACATCGACCGCAAGACCCAATCGCTTTGGCAGAAACACGATTCTCTGCGTTTGGTGGGACCAGAGGGGCGTGGACTATTATGAGCTCTTAAAACCTGGGGAAACGGTTAATACAATAACAATCAACCGGTTTCAACCTTTCGGTGCTGGGAAAAAGGTCATAATAAAGAAAAAGGCAACACAAAGCCATTTTCTTCATGGCAATGCTGCATCACATACGGCAAAACCGGTTCGCGACACATTGAAATCACTCAGCTGAGAAGTTTTACCACATGCGGCTTACTGATTAAATTTGACTCGTTCCGATTACCATATGTTTGCATCGAAGATTCGCGCACTTGCTGAGCAGCGCTTTGGTTCGTACGAAATGTGAAAAAATGGCTCAATGGATGGTTCGCAGCAAAAGGGGAGAATTTTTTACTGGCGTAGTATCACAAATTGGCCAAAAGATGGGAAAATGTATAACAAGCGATGGAGCATACTTTGAATAAAACACTTTTTATCATTCTTCCGAATTTAAAATGTTTTTAAAAAATCCGCATTTCATACGCCGGTTATAACAAGAGGAACGGTCAATATACATATAGGTTTACGGTGAGGCTGCCGAAATCTCAAACTAAGGAAGCCAAACGTGAATGCTGGAAATCCAATCTAACATAACCTAAAATCGATTTTCATAGAAATTTCAGAACAGGGGTTTTCGTGTACAAGGAATCTATTTCGAAGAATTCTAAATTCGGAAAAATTTGCATACGCAATCTTAAATTTGGACACGGCTTTATTTCTGTAATTTTTTGACGGAGGGTTTTTGAGTACCAGGAATCGATTAAGATGGTGTTAATTTTCAGAAAATCCGTTCAGAGGGTCTTCAGATGGGGCTCGGGTTCCTCTCTTTATTTTTAATTGCTCGACTAGCAGTTTATGATTACCAAAAACTGACTGGGATGGTTTCCGATTTTGGTAAAATAGATTTGGGGGTCATCCGGTAGGACCCGGGGTCAGGTTTTTTATTTTTTTACTAGTAAAAAAAATAATGAAGGGAAGTTTTCAATTGTCAGGAATCGATTGCGATTGGAATCGATTCGCAAAAATTCGTGCAGAGGACCGAACGGATGGTGCCCTGGGTTCATTTCTTTAATTATTCTTTGGCTCGCTCGAATTTTAATAAAATTGGTAATGAGTTGTTTTCGAGTGTCGAGGGTCGATTGCGATGAATACTAATTTCGGACAAATACGTTCAAAGCGTTCAAGAGATTTCGGCACAAATCTTTTAGTGGGTCATCCGGTGGGGCGGTGAAGCTTGGATCCTTATTTTAACATGTTATTTGGCTTGGTAGATTTTGATAAAATTTAGCGGAACGGGGAATGCAAGGAAATAATTACAAGGAGTTCCGATTTCTAGATAATTTATTTAAGAGACGCGATCGGCTTTTATGTTGAACCATTTTGTGACTGCTGAAACATTAACATGCTGCATAATGTTGAACCATGTTTCGCCATGATATTGCACGATGTTGCGTCATGTAGCATCATTTTGAATTATATTGCACCATTTTGTGGGATATTGCACCATGTGGGATGTTGCTAGATACTCCACCTTGTAGCATCATCTGTACCATGTTGGATCTGTTGGATATTGCGACATGTTGCTTTGTGTTTTGTCTTGTGTTTTGTGTTAACTAGATATCTGGCGTTATATTTCATCATACTGCGGAATGCTACACCATGTTATGTTGGTTGCATTATGATGATATTAGGTGGCTGCACTAATTGCGTATTTTTTAAAAAGTTGGTAACAAAATTAATTTGTAGCTTTCGCTATTTAATTAATGTTTTGAACTTGGTTCCTTTTTTACATTTTGTTTCGTCTCAAACGAAATGCCAAGGAATTAAATGCCAGGAATGAATTTCGAGAGATGTTAATTAATTTTAAATTTTTTCGGCTCGAACGATTTAGATAAAAAATGCCAGGAATAGATACCGATGAGTGCTAATTTTGAAAAAATTAACTTAGGGTTCTTAGGGTCAAACGACTTTTTATAAAAATGAGTGAGATGGGCATTCGAGTGCTACGAATCGATTATGATGAGATCTAAATTCGGGAAAATTTGTTTAGAGGGTTCTCAAATGGGATCCAGGTTCCTTTAAAAAAGATCGGCTCGAACAATTTTGATAAAAAATTAAAGAGCAAATTTTCGAATGAAAGGAAATGATTGCAATGGATTATGATTTTAGGAAATTTGTATAGAGGTGGTTCGGTTTAGTCAGTATGTTGCGCCTTGTTCCACAATATGTCCAACATGTCATCTCAAAAGGGAATATAATATAAATGTTGAACATGCCTGTGCAAAATTGTCAATTTAAATGAACCTAAGCCATTTCTTAACCGATTGAGATGCATCCCCCTTTGTATGTTAAACATCATCATTCATTTGGGGGAGTCCCAAATGAATTCCGGGTGTGATTTTGAAAAATGAGGAAATCGGATGGAACAAAAGTACTCCACCTTTCTCAAACGGATTTTCTTTTACAAAGTTACAGTAAGTATCGTAATCATTGCCATTTTTGACATCGAGATTTTTGCAGATTTACCATTCGCTAAACTGCCGAAGGCAGAAAAAGTGGTTTTCGGGGTGCTACGCTACCTCTCTACAGTCCAGACCGATTTACCGATTTGGATAAAACTGCATACTTAAACATTTTTCATAAAGCGAGAGGTCCAAATGAAATTTAGGGGAAATCAGTTCACAAGAAATGCATATAGCGTGTGCGAAAAAATCGATAAAGAACAAAGGGATTCTAAATTAAATTTTTAGCAAGACTGATTTAAATCATTTCTCCAAAATTTAAGCTTGATAACGATTTTTGATAATAAAATTGGTTTAATTAAAAACTGTTCAAAATAAGGATTCTTGATACAATTTTTTTTTTTATCACGGCTAAGTTTTCACTTTGTTTTTAGCAAACTTTATTTTCGAACACACCAATGGCACAAAAAACTTCCAATTCAACCAAATTTGTGACATTAATCCAGGACTTTGTTTTGATGTACGCACAATTTCAGATTAAGTATTTTTCCAACCGTCTCGATCGGATTGCCGGTTGTAAAAAAATTACATATAAACGGAAATTAAATTTTGTTTATAAATTTCCTCAATAATATCCGCAGCTCTACATATAAAAATGAAAATGTCATCATCCCCCAATAGACCAACAATGTAATAATAAGCTATATCATGTTATTATTATGTTCCCCATTTTAAATTATAATTGAATTAAAATGTTAATAAAATATCAAATTTATAAAAATTGTATTAGTTTCCCTGTATTTAGAGCACAACAGGTGAACTGATGAACCGATACAAAACTAACTATAAAATGCATTTGATTGGATTATAAAATAGCATTACACAAAATGAACTATTTTAATCCTAAATCCAATATAAAATTATTTAGTTTTTCCGTTTCATTAACCACCACCACTCACTCTCAATACCTGTCGTATGTTGAGATTTAAAATTGCGATGACAGATTTAGTAAATTCAAGGATTAAACGATAACCAAGCATTTTTCGTTCTAATTATGTATTTTGTTTCAGCTAATTGAATTATTTTGTGACAATTATTGAAAATCCTTGGTTTAGCAAATTGATTACTCAAAACTCTTACCAATCCAAGTAGTACACGGTATTTTGCACAGCGCTTACCTGAAATTAGAAAAGAAAAAACATGAAATTAGTTTATAATTTAGCCAAATTAGCATTTTCCCACATAATTTACTGAAGTAAATTCCACACGAAACACAGTACGTAAACAACCGTTTAAATGTGATACATTGTTCCATTTATTGCATGCAGTAGCACCAAACAAATCAAAACACACACACACATACATAATAATGCGAATCGACCGCCTGTCACTTTATGTACATGTTTTATATAAGAGGCATGCGAAACAATTCAACCATTTACAATTAAATTGTAAACAAACACAAAATGGCTTTGTTGTTTTACTGTAGTAGACAGTAATCGAGACCGTAATTGCATCGAATTGTCTTAAAAGCTGTGATACGTGCTTTAGTCGCGCACAGATATATAAAAATGATGTCTCACAAGAACTTTGCGCTCATTCAAGTGCGGATGTATAGACAAATAAATTTGTTATGCCTTAATTGTGTATTTAACTCTGTAACCGCGAATCGATATTAAATCCATATACAAATATTTCTTGAAACAGATCTAACGCATATTAAAATGCCAGATAATTAGTTCCGAAATACTTTCACTTTTCGATCGAATTACGAATTACATATAATTGGTTTATATACAAAACATAATTATTATGATGTAATCGGAAAGGTTGGAGAGGTGATTATACATGCTGGTGATGTAGCCAAGGGTTATTAGTTAGGGAAGGTAGATATAACATCATCTTAGATATACGATTATTAGATGACAAATAAATTCTTATAACAAAAGATACCAATTTAATTTAATTTATTCATATACTACTCAAAATTTAGAAAGTATTCCAAACGTATACGCGGATGGCATCATTTATTGGCAAATGATGTCATCCGCAAATTTTAATAAGATCCTTAACTCATAAACACACATCTTTTAAAATATTTATTCGCGTTATATAATTAGTCTGATGCAATTCGACCGATTCTATTCCGTGTCCGCAATACATAATTAAAATTTAACCGAATACAGTGTAGCCGCACCAAATTAGGTATACATTGGAATTTAATTTTAATTATACATTTATAGCATCATAAGATATAATCGCCAATATGTGTGTCGCAGGATTATCTAAAAAGATTTCCATTCTTGTCATTATTTTATAAATATTCCCCCCATGACCAACGAAAAATCCATTACCAGTTATATATTGCATGACAATGGATAGTCACAAAAGTGGCTTGTGTCTAAATTAATTTTCATATATATCGCGTTATTATAATGTATGTTTATGCTTGGGGGTGGCGATTGTTGCCCAGTCTAATAGGGTTTGATGTACATGATGTTCGTTTTATTGATAATTTGTCATATTTGAATGGAGGGCATAATGGCAATGAACTACGTCGTACAGCTACGTAAGCAGAAAATTATCGACCAAATTGAACAGTTTGTATGAACGGAATGGAATGTATAACAATAAAAAATGAGCAACACCAAATCAACTGAGCTATTAAATTTGTTTTCTTTGAGAGCATAATGACCGAGGCTGTCAAGGTCATACGAATTTTTGGTATAATATATTGAGCAACTCTTTCTTTGATAGAGCTTAGTTTAAAATTGTACGGCAAAATTGTGTCAAAATGCGCTACTTAAATTGGGCAATACGCAATAAGTGTTTTAATTGAACAAAAGTTTAAGTAACAACCAAAGGTGTTCGTTATTGTTGATTGGAGAATCCTAGAAAGTATAGTTTCATGTATCGTACTACAGTCACCAATTGGTTAGTCAAATCCCTTCAGGCTTTACGTTTTTAAATAACGCGTACAAATTACGGGATTTAAGCTAAATTTTAACATGGAAATATTAAAAACTGGATGTAAGTATTGGACGTTAAAATTGGGCTAAAATTTTTGCTATATAACTTAAGCTAAATCGTAAATCTTTTATTTTGATTAACTTTATTTTGTAGTAGCGTGCCAATAACACTGCGCAAATTACATTTTACAAGTTTTGACATAATCTAAACACTAAAACTAACATGTTATCTTGAGTTGGACTATAACTAAATTACAAAATTTTGAAGTTCAGCTTTTCTTAATTTAATTTAATTTCAGCTTCTTAATAATCAGCTAATCATAAATCCGGTGACATTTTTTAATTATAGCTCATCATAAACTAAAATAAATTCATTTTGAAAATTCTGATGTATATTCCAATTATGGCATCGATCATCATTATTATCGGGACTTTTAAGCTGAGCTACAGTTTATAGATTTCAGATTTAGTTAAACAAATGAATTTCAACCAGCTGAACTGACCGGAATCGAATGAAAGCCAAATAGTATAATATTTGAATTTAATTTCAAAAATTGAGCTACTCGGATTTTAAAACTCTACCTTAAGATCAAATATTTAAATGAAAATACCATCAAATTATAAATAATAATAACCCTAAAAATGCCAAAAGTATAATCCAATAAATTGAGCAACTAGCTCAACTATAAAAATAAATTATTAATAATTGGATAACACCACTAAAGATAGATGAATTTTGAAAATAAGAAACTAAAACACGTTTTGAATGCTTTAAAACTTTATACCAAGTTTGTATTTTTGAGCTCAAGATTTATCGGTTGTTGAATTTCAAAATAAATTGAAAAGCATAAAATTTTAACTTTTTAGCATTTCGTGAGAACCGGTTTCTTGAATCGAATAAAATTGAGCTACTTATTTAAATCGAATTTTTCAAAGACACCATCAAATTAGAAATAAATTGATATGATTTTTGTTTTTGAAAAATATTTTGCGAGCCATACAAATATAATCAAATATTAAGCAACAAAATCACACATAAAAATAATATTTTTAATATGTAGTTGAGTAACACCAATAAAGCTAGGCAACGAATAAAAGTCTAACAGATGAATTATTAAAATTTACTAGCACACGTTTGGAAATCTTTAAAACCTAACTTATGTCATTTTTTCTGAGAGTTGATGCATTTCAAATTAAATTTAAAACGTCAACTCTACTACCGACAACACATTTAATTTATTTTTAAAAATGCAGCAACCTCGAGTAGTTTAACTTTGTAAAGCAACAATGTAAACTAAATTAAAAGTATTAAATACCGAATTTAACTGAAGGACTTTAAAATTGGGCTAAAATGTTTTTTATCCAAAATCGTAGATTTCAAGTATGCTCAGAGAACTACGGAAACTAAGTTAAGAAATTTAAATTTAAAAGTTGAGCTATTCATAGTTCAGTCGATTAAATTTATTTAATAGCTCAATTTAATTATTTGTAAAAATATAGAAATAAATTCGATTAAAATAAAAATTAGTAAATTTTTACTAAATTGAAGTAGAGCGGAAACTGTACAATCTTGTTAAAATTGAGCAAACTAATTTTATTTTTTGGTTTACCTTAATTTTGATGTTCTAATATGATTTTAAAATTGGGCCACTTTTTGGTTTTCAATTTATAATAAATTCTAAACAGAACGTATAACGTTAAACTGAAATTTTAAATTGTAGAGACTTGAGAAGTTAACTAGACTGCACAATATAATTATATTACAAAAAACTGTTAAATCTCTCTCAAATTAAATCATAAATCAAGCAATTATTTTTAGTGATAAATTTTAAAATTTAGGTAGTATTTTCAGCATTTAGATTTACTTAAACAGCCGCACTTCAATCTGTCTAATCAAGTAGTATAATTTAATTTAATAAATTGAGCAACTCATTTATATCACACTTTAAAGCGTTGTTCATGTCTTAACTTTTCAAAATGACGAGCTATCTACCTTTCTAATCTACATTTAAATTTAAATACAAAGAATTGTGTCTTTAAAACTGGGCTACAATTTTTGCTTTATAATTTAAACTTTGAGGAAATAACCAAACTAAGCAAACAAAAATGTTGAAAAATTAATATATAAAAATTTGAGCTACAAATACTAAATTTATGAGCAACTATTAATCTTAACAATTTGTTAATCATTAAACTAAAATGTGAATTTAAAGATAAGCTATTTATTTATAAATTCATTGTAAAGCCAGAGGGGGGTAGCTCAGCTTCTAGTAAAGGCTACCCCAATTCGAGGTAATTTTTTAATTGGACGCCATTTCCATTTTTTGTACTAGGATGTCTTATGCTATTTCACAGATGATAAGTAGAAATATGTCCGTTAATAAAAATGGAAATTATTGGCGTATTTATTGTTAAAAATTATTGTAAATTTGGTGAGTTGCGCAGAAGATGTAAGAAAATTTCGTACAAACTATGGAAGAGAAAATTGTCGTTGACAAATTGTGTGAATATCCAGAGGACGGTACCCTGTAATTTCTTTTTTGCAAGGGCACAAGTTTCCTTTGGAACTTTATGTAAAACTTGTGAATTAATTTTAAAACTGAGCTACATTACGTATATAGCCGGGTTTTAAGCTGCCTCACTCACTATGGGTTGAACACATCGTAAAGAAATTCAAACTCAAATTAAGCAGAATTAAATTAGAAAAACTGAGATACTTATTTATATAGTACTTTAAAACCTTACAAGATGTCAACATTTCAATCCATAACATGCAGCATTATGAAAGTGACCGGTTAATCAAAATTTGGATTTAAACGGATATAGGAGGAACTTTAAAATTGAGCTACAATTTTCTCTTTGGAACTAATCCTTATTCAGTGTTTAATCGTAAATGAGCTGACGCGGCTAAACAAACAATGAAAATTTATATTTAAAAGTTGAACCATAAATTACAAATTGTTGAGCGACTGCAAATTTTTAAATAAGATTTGGTTGAGCAATTTAAATTTCAATCACAAGCAATTTATTTATTAATCCATTGTAAAGCCTGAAAAAATCATATTGACCAATAAAAATAAATTCGATTCCACACAAATAGAATGTAATTAAATTGGGATCCTGTAAAATTTACATGTTTTTAAAATTGAGCAACTTTTCCCATTAAAACTTAACCCTGAACTGAAAGTTAACCATAGCGTATACAATTAATTTTTGAAATTGAGGTAGAATTTACCTTTTACAAACCTCAGGTTGCCTATTGAAGTTTCAATTATATAGGCCATTTTACAATATACTTATAAATTTAAAAAAACAATGAATCTGAGATAAATTGAACTATTGGGAAGAGGTTAAAGGAGAAGTTATGACAAAATATCAAAACGGAGTATTTCAACAAGACTAAAAGATATTCCAACTGATTAAACAACTGGGTTGCAACTTGCTTGGATATGGCTTGAACTGATCCAAATGCTACTCATTTTCTATCGAAATTTAAAACCTTAACTAAAAATACAAAATAGCTCAATTTTAAAATGTAAAACATAAAATGTGCTCTCTAAATTTACTTCAATTATTTAATGAAATTAAATAAATTGAGCAACACGGTCACATTATAAAAATAATATTTGGTGTTAAAATTTAGTTGAGTACAACTAATTAAGTATGATTAGCTCAATGTTAACGCCAATAGCCCCGCGAAAATTGAGAGGTAACTGTAGTAAAATTCTCCTGAAATTATATACCATACAGAACATATACAAAATAAAATTAAAGAATACCTCAACTGTACATCCTTCATAAATAAAATTGAGCAACATGCGAATATTAAATACCGCAAAATTTAGAAACAAAGTTAACTTTTAATAATTTAAATCTTTAAAAAAATAAAAAACTTTAAAAATTGCGCAAAACAATATTTAAATGTCTATTACAAAATGAGAAATAATGATAACGATTATATAAATCTTCATTATAATAGCCAAAAAAATTTTAAAAATTGATACATCCCTTAATGTAAAACTGCAAAATATAACTGAGCGTCAATACAAAATTAAGCCCAAAAGCATCTTAGACCTGGTTAAAGCAAAATAAAAGCTGAGCAACAATGGATTCCAGGTGCTCTAAAAACTAAAGTAGGAATAAAAATAATTGTAAAATATTTTTAAAATTGAGCTACTAATAGCCCTGTCATTTTATATTGCAAATTTAACGCATACACAAAGATTTCAGCCTAAAATAGAATCTTTAATCACCAGTTGTACAGAGAAATGAAAAATGAAAATTGAGCAACTAGAAATATAATAATTATTCAGCATATCGTTCTACCATTTTGTATTGGAATTCCCTGGAATTTACGTCACCCATATAATAGTTGTATTAAATTGTTTTTTAAAACAACAATCATGTAAACTATAACGCTACCTACTACTCGTAATAAACAAAAATTACCTTTTTTTGTGTTCAACGGAATATACTTGCTACCCTTGAATTGGACATACAGCAAACATAAAAATCAATAATCCAATTTACCAAAAAGTACATAAACCATATATACCTGTACATTATGAACGACGAAATATGGAAAATGATTTTTTAATTTTTTAGTTATATTTCATTCAACGTCATTCGGAAAATCTATATTTATAGTGGGAAAACGCTACACAGTTCATTAAAAGGTGGGACTAATTAAAAAATGAGGTTATACGAGTACGTCTTTTGAGTTATATTTTGATAATAAGATGATACACTACTCGAATACCAGAAGATAATTATGGAGTAACGGTGAAAGCTTGTCGAAAGATTAAAACTAATAAGTTTGTTTACCAATATGACTCATTGTTTGTGTATAGTTAAAATCAAACAAATTCTGTTTTACCTGATAAAAATTCGCGCGATCGCAATATAGATTTTAATGAGCTAACCTTATCATCTAATTATAATCTATTCGTGTAAAACAAAAACAAAAAGTGTGCTATTCGTGCCATAAATATTTACATTAGCGCACCATTATGAATTTGATATACAAAAACATGAGAAACTATAACTTTATACTGAATATATGAACATCTATTGTCACACCTGTATGAGTAATAAAAATAAAATTAAAAAAAAAGTTTTCGGTGAAATTTTTCTACAACAAAAAATTTGTATACTGCTATAGAAGAGAAAATTCCATTTCATTTGGGTTCTTCTTGGGAAAAATACAAAACTAAATTTAGAACAAATTTTAATTAATTAATACATAAATTATAGTTACAGCATTACAAAATGTGTCGCAATTGAAAGGCTTGGGGGAATATGAGGTGAGCATGATAATTTCTTGTTTTTATGTGAGGCATGTCTGCTCCCTTAGGTTAACATTTTCTGACAATGTCATCGGCCGAGTTATATATTACGAACAGCTCATAAATAAAAATATAATTTTTTGACCTGAAAATGAACCGAAACTGGCCCAGGTTAGTCATCATTAATAGTTTCGAAAAATATTTCCTAATTTGGCAAACGATAACAGGTAAAAAATGATGGAATCTCAAAGTTTGATTTGATTTGTGCCGGACCAATTTGTTGCTAATAAATTTTAAGCATCTATTTTTACTAGCTCTCGCAAATCACAGAGACCTTCCTAGAGCCTTTCCTAGGACAAAAAAAAATAAAATTAAAATAAAAAACTCAGTTAAGTCACTTAAGAAGAGCCGAAAATATGGGCGGTAAATTTCTAGTTGAGTTGAATATGAATTGAATATGAATTGAATATGAATTGAATATGAATTGAATATGAATTGAATATGAATTGAATATGAATTGAATATGAATTGAATATGAATTGAATATGAATTGAATATGAATTGAATATGAATTGAATATGAATTGAATATGAATTGAATATGAATTGAATATGAATTGAATATGAATTGAATATGAATTGAATATGAATTGAATATGAATTGAATATGAATTGAATATGAATTGAATATGAATTGAATATGAATTGAATATGAATTGAATATGAATTGAATATGAATTGAATATGAATTGAATATGAATTGAATATGAATTGAATATGAATTGAATATGAATTGAATATGAATTGAATATGAATTGAATATGAATTGAATATGAATTGAATATGAATTGAATATGAATGAATATGAATTGAATATGAATTGAATATGAATTGAATATGATTGAATATGAATTGAAAATGGATTGAATATGAATTGAATATGAACTGAATATGAATTGATTATGAATTGAATATGAATTGAATATGAATTGAATATAAATTGAATATGGATTAAATATGAATTAAATATGAATTGAATATGAATTGAATATGAATTGAATATGAATTGAATATGAATTGAATATGAAATGAATATGAACTGAATATGAACCGAATATGAATTGAATATGGATTGAATATGAATTGAATATGAATTGAATATGAATTTTTTTTTTTTTTTTTTTTTTTTTTTTTTTTTCTAAGAATGAAGATTAAGATTTTTTTTTCTATGATATGAATTCAATATGAATTGGATATGAATTGAATATGAATTGAATATGAATTGAATATGAATTGAATATGAATTGAATATGAATTGAATATGAATTGAATATGAATTGAATATGAATTGAATATGAATTGAATATGAATTGAATATGAATTGAATATGAATTGAATATGAATTGAATATGAATTGAATATGAATTGAATATGAATTGAATATGAATTGAATATGAATTGAATATGAATTGAATATGAATTGAATATGAATTGAATATGAATTGAATATGAATTGAATATGAATTGAATATGAATTGAATATGAATTGAATATGAATTGAATATGAATTGAATATGAATTGAATATGAATTGAATATGAATTGAATATGAATTGAATATGAATTGAATATGAATTGAATATGAATTGAATATGAATTGAATATGAATTGAATATGAATTGAATATGAATTGAATATGAATTGAATATGAATTGAATATGAATTGGATTGAATTATTTGAATTGAATATGAATTTATTATATATTCATATTCAGTTCATATTCAAATCATATTCAAATCATATTCAATTCATATTCAAATTATATTCAAGTCATATTCAGTTCATATTCAATTCATATTCAATTCATATTCAATTCATACTCAATTCATTTCCAATTCATATTCAATTCATATTCAATTCATAGTCAATTCATATTCAAATCATATTCAAATTATATTCAAGTCATATTCAGTTCATATTCAATTCATATTCAATTCATATTCAATTCATATTCAATTCATATGCAATTCAAATTCCATTCATATTCAATTCACATTCTAATCATATTCAATTCAAATTCAATTCATATTCAATTCATATTCAATTCATATTCAATTCATATTCAATTCATATTCAATTCATATTCAATTCATATTCAATTCATATTCAATTCATATTCAATTCATATTCAATTCATATTCAATTCATATTCAATTCATATTCAATTCATATTCAATTCATATTCAATTCATATTCAATTCATATTCAATTCATATTCAATTCATATTCAATTCATATTCAATTCATATTCAATTCATATTCAATTCATATTCAATTCATATTCAATTCATATTCAATTCATATTCAATTCATATTCAATTCATATTCAATCCATATTCAATTCATATTCAATTCATATTCAATTCATATTCAATTCATATTCAATTCATATTCAATTCATATTCAATTCATATTCAATTCATATTCAATTCATATTCAATCCATATTCAATGCATATTCAATTCATATTCAATTCATATTCAACTCATATTCAATTCATATTCAATTCATATTCAATTCACATTCATTTCATATTCAATTCATTTCCAATTCATATTCAATTCATATTCAATTCATACTCAATTCATATTCAATTCATATTCAATTCATATTCAATTCATATTCAATTTATATTCAATTTATATTCAATTCATATTCAATTCATATTCAATTCATATTCAATTCATATTCAATTCATATTCAATTCATATTCAATTCATATTCAATTCATATTCAATTCATATTCAATTCATATTCAATTCATATTCAATTCATATTCAATTCATATTCAATTCATATTCAATTCATATTCAATTCATATTCAATTCATATTCAATTCATATTCAATTCATATTCAATTCATATTCAATTCATATTCAATTCATATTCAATTCATATTCAATTCATATTCAATTCATATTCAATTCATATTCAATTCATATTCAATTCATATTCAATTCATATTCAATTCATATTCAATTCATATTCAATTCATATTCAATTCATATTCAATTCATATTCAATTCATATTCAATTCATATTCAATTCATATTCAATTCATATTCAATTCATATTCAATTCATATTCATTTCATATTTAATTCATATTTAGAATTAAATTGTTGATGGTCGTCTCCGTAACACGAGATCTTTATAAGTTTCGTTTTATAAATATTTAGATTGATGAAACTTAGCGGCACTCTTTTAAATTTAAGAAGTTACCAAATTTAACTTTATAAAATTCCTCACATCTTTTTCTAATCCTACCACATGCAAAATTACCAAAAAGCTTTATAAATTTACGATCACGGAAATTTACGTAAATCTACATTACTTTCGCATTTTAGCAATTTATAGATACATCTCTAGTTTAAGCTTATACAATTTATGCACCAAGGACTTTGTTGCATATTATTTTGTTCGTACAAGAGCAAGAAATATAAGAAGTGAATGCCTAATTTTTATTAATACGTTTTCTAAATGTCACAATAAATAAAAAAGTAAATTTCTGTAATTGCACAAAAGTCATAACATTAATAGAATAGAAAATAAAATTTATAACCATATTTAATACGTTTTTAGCAAATTAAAAATTAAAATTAAAAAACAAATGAAAATTATTTCTTTTAATTAATTGGATTATCTAAGATGCTGCGCGATGCTGCCTTGCATATTTCGTGTGGTGTGCATGCGCGATTTATTTCGAAAATAGTTTTAATAGTTATAAATCTTTTATTTCTATTTAATGTGTTGAGTTTAGTATGTGATTATTATTTACTTGTGAATTTTATTATTTTTATTGTTACTATTTGTGTTTACTTTCACTAATAAATAGATTTTTATTGCTCTTACTAATTACGATCTTATTGTACAAATCCGTAGTCAAGCAGAAATATTTAATTATTTCTGATTTAATAAATAATTTTCTTTATTATCAGCTCGCGGAATATGTGAGATTATTAGTTATAGAAACGCTTTTATTGTGTCTTGATTCGCAGGATGTCGCCATCCGAAATGACGAGCAGTTCAACTTCTTGCGACCGTCTGCTTATAATTTAATTAAAAAACTTTATAAACAATCGTTTACAAAATATTTAAAAACATATTAACAAGACAATTAAAAGAGTGTTACAAATATGCAGGCACAAAGCACTAATTCACAAGGCACAAAAACAAAACTTATTTTTATTAAAACATAATAGCATTCATAGAGGCAGGGTCTAAGTTCACATCACGTATTTCATAAACGTATATAACGTAATCGTTTTACATACAAAAAAAAAATCGCAATTAATAAAAAGTAAATTGTTGACAAAAAAAAAATGACTCAGATAGTTGGATTAACAGCAAACCGCCGCGTTCCGCAAAATCGCGTCATGTGTGTGCTTTAAATCGAGTATTTTTATTTATATTTTATTTTTTCTCCAATTTTGGCTTACGTAAAAATTATTTTCATATTCATATGCCGACACAGATATGTGTACGTAACTACTCAACAAGTATACATCACCACACAAAATGTGGATGAATGAATTTTTAGTACATACCGCGAACAATTTAATGTACTGAAGATGGTTTTTCGATAATTAAAATTATTAATAAACTGTTAGTTTTCTTTTTAGTAATGATTAACATATACGGTTAGTAAAAAGTAGAATAGTATAAACATGTAAGTTACTTATATAGAACTAGAGATATAACGGTTATATAAATTTATTAAGCGTAGGTACTTATTACTAGATGTCATATGGTTTTATATTAATTATCATTTTTTTTTTGCATATAACTAAAAATTGGATCGTTATATATAAAATTCGTAACTGTGTGTCATATATATAAAATTCGGTTTAAAATGCAGATTAATTAACAAAATAAATAGATATCTAACCCTAAGTTTGCTAAAATGCAACCTATAAACAAAAAAAATCATTTAAAAATCTGTAAATATTAAAAATTACAAAACCAATACAAGCATAACAAAAATAATTGATACACAAACTGTTATTGGGGTAGATACTCGATCGGCTTTGAAGCCGCAAATTTTACTGTGCAAAATAAACAAACAAACATTTTATGGAAATTCTTGAAATCGGTGGAAATTTCAAAAAATCCGACTGGGTAAATCGATGCGGAATTATTCACTTAGGCTGCGTACCAATTATCAGGTTAAAGTCAATTTTTAGTAAAAAATTTCGGTAACATCAATTGTTTTTGAAAAACTCTATGGTAAACTGATCCAAAAATCACTACTAAAATTGATTTTTACCGTAGTAAAAAACGATTTACACTACTATTGGTACGCAGCCTTAGTAGGGAAATAAACAATAGAAAACTTGCATACAAATTTAAAAAAAACGATTAAAGTAGCCGGTGGAAAATTCGAATAATATAAAGAATTTTAAAGCAAATAATATTCCACGTGGGGAAATTTTCACCGATTCCAAGAATACGCGCCCAGGATTTCGACTAACAAATTGATCGAGTATTAACCCGTTATACAGCAGAAATGTTGTTTGTAAACCAATCCATTAAAAAAAATTACACCAAAAAGTTTGTTTTAAAATGTATTTTATATAACGTTATTAGCCGAAATTTTCCAACCTTACACAATAAATGTTCAGAAGCAATCAATTTTATTGATCAATTTGAAACGATTTTAGAATTAAAATCTCAGAATTTTTGAATAGTCTGATACTCAAGCTTATCATAATTTTACTGGAGAGGTGGGGGCATTTTATTTTAGACCATAATGCTTATTAACTCTAGTCCATAATTGAAGCAATTCTGGTGAGAATACGGGGTGTAATTTCACAATATCTCAAGATAGCGAGCATAAATGATGAGCTCGCTGATGGCAACTATAACGAAACTATAAACAACCATCCACCAACAGAACGGGAAGTTTAAATTGCTATTCAGAAGCTACAGACTAATATAGCAGCTGGCATGGATAATATAATATCAAAATTACTAAATGGCGACCTTAGGGAATACAAGAACTAGAGAGGCATCTCTCCTCGACAGTGCAATGAAAGTGTTAGCAATGATCATCTTGAGCGGATATCACTATCGGTCAACCAGCATATCAGAAACGAAAAAGCTGGCTTTAGAACTGGTAGAAGTTGTACAGACCACATTAAATAAATTCGTATCATCGTTGAAAAATCGTTTAAATCAGTACTGCTGTATATTTATTGATTTATTCAAAAAAATCTATCACAGAATAGATGTATGTGTATTAAGATGTATGATTTCAAATTATTTAGTTTAAAACAAAAATAAAACAAAACTTTAAACAAAAAAAATATAAATCAAATTTTGATTTAACATTTAAAAATTTTTAAAAATAATAAACGACATATTTTTTTTTGCATTTCGTGCATCTTGTAGAGTACGGAGGTAACCGAGCCACATTTTCATGGAATGGTAAGTTGTGGTCGTAGACCCAGTCACTTTTCTTTAACAAGCACAGCATAGTATGGATTCCAGACCTTTACAGCGTATTCCAGTTTTTCTAGCGAAATAGAGTGAACATAAGGTTTGAATGTCTTTAAATTCACCTGTCCATCTTTTAACAAATCCAAACCTGGCTTTCGCTTTCGCAATACAATTCTCAATATGCCTATTGAAACTGGTATTTTCGACAAATGGAACACTTAAGTCTATAATCTCATTGACTCTTTGCAATACTTCGTTGCTGACTTTGTATGAAGAAAGGCATGATTTAGCATTTCTTAATATTTAAGTAAAGCGAGTTTCGATCACACCACTCACTCACTTAATCTATCGATGTCTTCTTGAAGTTTCTTCGTATCTTGCATTCCATTAACAGTACGTTAAATTTTCACGTCATCAGCAAATATGAGCACGTTTGAGTTTTTGATTATCACGGTTAATCGATCTATGAAAACAATAAATATCCAAGGCCCGATGTGTGATCCTTGGGGAACCCCAGACGTAACTTTAATAAAATATTACATATTGTCGCCGGGTTGATAGATAAGACTTGAACCAATTTATGTAATCGAGTGAAAACTCAAATGTGAATAAACTCTGGAGTACTTTTTGATGGCAGATGGAATCAAATGCTTTACTGAAATCCGTGTACGCCACATCTATTTGATGGTGTTTTTGTATGTCGTTAATTATTTTACCGGTGAATTCAACCAGATTAGTTGATGTGGATCGGCCAGGGATAAACTCATGCTGCGTAGACTTAAAGTTGTTGCATAATACTAACTCAAACAATTTTGGGATTAATGATGTAGTTGATATTCCTGTATAACATGTAATGTCGTCTAGTTTACTCGATTTAAAAATTGGTGTAATCTTTGAAATTTTCCATTTTTCGGGAAACACGCCGATGTTTAAGGAGTGGTCGAATAGATATAATAATCATATTAGCAGGGTATCCTTCGATTTTGCGTTTATTCCTAAAGTATTGCCAAAATTGTTTAGGATTTACTTTGATTTTTTATTGAATAGCTCGCTACGAACTGTATTTAAATTTCATATAAATAAATTTCAAATTCGTTACTTTGTTGTAGAAACACGGTTTTGTCTGCTTCTAACCCGCTTTTTAACATTTTGGCGTACGCTTTCGACTTCCGATTTTTTAAGTTAACTAGCCTATCATCGAACCACTGAGGGTGAGCATTTTGTGGTTTACAGCATATAGGTACATAAAGTTCAAAGCTTTGCAGCATAATGTCATTAAATTTGTCCACATTTTCAATTATATCATTGGGATTGAGAGTTATTTGCCAGATGATGGATTCTAGGTAATTTTGTAGTCCCATACGGTGTGTTTTTTTGAAGTTGTATTTGATTGGTTGTAGATGTTCCGAACACGCCATTTTAGTTAAGTCAAATACAATATCCAAAGATTTGTGATTGCTATCATTTATGACAAAAGGTAACGCGGATTCTGAAATTTTGAAAGTATCAATGTCGTTGCTGAAGACAAGATCCAATAATCTATCACGATTATAACAAGCATGGCGTCCACAAGTAAAGATTCCGCATCTGTTGTTATATTGTATGGTAAAATACAATTTAGTTTCGGGTATAAATTCCAAGTTATATTTGGAAGATTAAAACTACCAAATACAAGAACTACAGCTGACGAGTTTGTTGAGGTGGATTAATGATCACTATTTGATTGAGGTGGTACATATGCTGTGTAGATGATTACATTGGAATGGTTGACTTTGATTTTTACACCAATTTGTTCGACTCTCTATGGGGCTAAAGTTACTGGAGCATTCCAGAGTTTAGAATGTACTACTATATCGGTACACCACCACCCGATTTCTTTGAGCTAGTTTCGAGTGACCGATCGCATCTGTAAACAACATAATCATGGTCAAAAAATTCGCTGCTCATTATGCTTGGTTTTAATGAAGTTTCACAAATTACATAAATAAGGTAACTATTTGATTTTGATAGTAAATTGCACATTTCTCATAAACCAATCTTTTCTTGGATTTTAAGGGTTGATTTACCTTTTAAATAGCAGTATAGGTTCGATCTTTCATTAAAAGTGAGTGTAGTCTATCATTAGCCACTGGTGAAAAATATTTAAATGACTGTGTGTGCCTTGAAATTGCAACTATGGTATGCGGTGCACTATCGAACAGCTCATGGTTAATCAGCTGAGGTTAATCCTTGATGATTTTACTGAATTCTGGAATCTTAAGTTGGGAGATTTGTTGTTTATCAGCTTTGGTATAAGTTAGATAGAGTGCGTTATCCACCATAGGTATCGACGAGACTGCACGGTATTCATACTACTGGTGTTAGGGTAGTAATCCGTTAGAGCAGAAGTAACATCAGCTGGGCATCTGAACGTCATATTCAGATATTCTGCCTTTGTTACGAATGCGCTTGCATCGGAAAATCTCATGTTGAGATGATGTAATCTATCAATATATGGTATTTGATTTTTATCATCCAGAAGATATATTTTAGAAAGTTTACTAAGGAGAAGCACGAGTCCTATATAACCAGCATGCACTATACTGTACTCATCAATAAAAACTGCATCGTAGGTCCTCAATTTCATGTTATTAAGTGTTTTCGTGATTACTACCAACCAGATGCTACCTTTAATTTAATATCGGCGAGTCCTTCTTTTGTGCCACATAAAACAAGACACCGTCAAGTTTATGGTTGTTTATAATCCAGGTTGATTTACCACATCCAGGTACACCTTGAATATTTGTAATGTCCGGCATCTTTATGTTTTCTTTAAGATATATATTGTTTACCGAGTTGTATGTCTGGTGATCTAACATAATTTCCATACCCGATGAACAATAAATATATATCTGTTTGGGGTAATAAATGAATTAGTGTCTTCACACATTTTTACCAGATTATTCTCATCTTCAAGATATTGTTTGGTAACGTTATCAAATACAAATATGTTCAACTCTCGTAACGAAGTGGAGAAAGGCAGTAGATGGATGTTCTTGATGTAGTGGTCCTTTAAGTGGCAGGACTCTGCAAACAATAGTTTGTAAAATGTCGTAATTCGTACAGTAACTATACGTGAAAACTTCGAGGGATCACCAGTAATCCAATGGGAAGTTACCACTCTTTCATATTGAATTGACATATTGAATGGAATAATCAAAAACTATTTGATGTTGTCCGATGGATAGTTTGTAATATAATCCAATAGCGACATAAGGTTGTTGACATGGTGGTTAACATCCAAAGTAATCGTGAAAGGCTCATGTTTTCGTTGTTGCAAATAGGATGTTAAAGTTTCAAGGGCGTAGATTGGGTGTACTACGAAATTTCTTTCAAAATCTCGGTTTTCAAAATCCCGATTTCAAAATCTTGGTTTTTAAAATTCCGGTTCACAAAATCCCGGTTTTCTTTTCTTCTAGTTCTAATATCACAAAATAATTAATAAAGTATTTTAATTGCAAGATTTGATACTTGCAACATTTTGTAGTTGCAAGGTTAATAAAAAAAAACAATATTTTGTTAATGCAACATTTTGAAACGTAATAATTGTAGAGGCTGACGACTTCGATAACTCTCACGGGCACTTAACCTTCCATCCAAATTCCATCCCTATTAGCCATTTTCTAGAACTTTATCGCAAATTCATTTTTGAATTTTGTCAAAAAATCATTTAAGAGTCCCATTTTCCCACATGCCAAATTTTAAAAATTTCCTAAAAATTGGGTTTTGTTTTATACCAAACCGGGATTTTGAAAATCGATATTTTGACAAACTGAGATTTTGAAAACCGAAATTTCGTTACACACCCGCATAGATTAGATCCCTTCAATTAGTTTTCGATTGATGAGTAACTACAATAACGTTTTTACTCTCAATTTTATAAACTTTTGTATAGATGCATAACAGAACTACAGGTATTTGTGAATAAATGCCTTAGGCGTGCATTTAAATGCTACTGGCCAAATACGATCTCAAACGAAGAACTTCCTAGGCGCAAAAGGAATCGAAATTGAGTGTGAAATTAAGAAACGAAAGTGTAGACGGATAGGACACACACTAAAAAAAGAGGCCAATGAAGACTAGTGTGAGGCCTTTATATCTCTAACTGGAAATATAAAGTTTCACGATTTTTAATGATTTTCGACATTTTCCATTTCGATTCTCGAAGAACACAAAACTTTTGTTCGTCAAGTTAAAAATCATATGGTTGGATCTCAATAATCCGGTTATATCGGTGAAACCCGTGAACATTTCTAGAATTGACGGTATAAAAAATTTAAAACATTGTCTTAAATACTTAACTTTGGAATTAAGCAAAAATCTTTCAAAAAATCGTTAGAAAACGTGAGTTGAAAATAATATAAGAAATGGTTTCATTTCACCACAAGACAATTTCAATTAGAAAAGGTTACGTTTTAACAGTGTATATTGACATTAAAATAAAATCATAATATTTTAGATGTTTCACAATCTTGGTTTTATTTCCCAAGCGTTGAGCTTTTCGGCAGAAACTGTATCTTCTGAATAAACTGAAAAGTTGTTCTCAAATTCTAAAACATTTCTCGAACTGCGATGTGTGATAAGCTGTTTAGGCAAATCGACTTCAACTCTAAGGTTGACCGAGCCAATTGTTCCTTTACTATGTATCTGTGGCACTGCAATCATCAAGAAGCACATCTTAATTCATTTACCGTTGAAATGATTATATCCACTTAAAGCCGTGCAATGAAACTTTTCGTTACGAACCCAGCTTTAATTTAAGATTTCTCTCTCGTTACCCAAGCAATAATTATAAAAATTCTGATGGCATTTATTACATGACATTGCAGCTTCACCTTAAACAAGGTCTTAGCCTAGAATCCCATTTATACAAAATGTTTGTAATCCCCTTATCTTTGAAAAGCTATTTCATACGTTTGTACCATGGAGAACTTGGGGAAAAATTAACAAACGATCTGTGTTCTTGATTACCGTGTTTTAATTATAAAATCCCTAAGCGGAACCTGAAGTACACCCGCAATGCGTAAAAAATAATTTTCCATTATCCCAAAATGATGTAAGGATTTTATGGCAACCAATATACGAAATTATACGCCCTTATGTGATTTTGAACTTATCTATGAAAAAATAATTATGTTACTTAATTAAAAAAAAAAAAATCATTAAATTTCTAATGCAGCGGCTGCACATTTTAGATTACGAGTTTAGTGATAAAATAAATTACATATGTTCCCCCGCACCCTAAAAAATTGTAATAAGATATAGACAACATATAGACATGTGTGAGATATATAGATTTTTTACAACCACTTTATTTCTAAAATCCGGAAGTGTTTAAGATGGAATATCCTAATACGAAGAGTAACACCGTGCAATATGATTCAAATATTGTAGGAGTGACAGATGTATTGAAAGGTCTGCAGGTGTTACATAATCGAATCTGTAAAATAATTTTAAGGTTTCTAAGTAAATATTCATCTGCTTGCGTACAAAAATTGTAACATTTTTGTTCAATTTATATAATTAGGCCATAAACCTCATAAAAAATTGTCTTTTGTATATACGCACAAACTTTCAAAATGTAAAAAAAGTTTAACCTTCTAATTACCACACACACACATAAAAATATTCATTAGCTCTTCACGAATTTTTTGTGCGATGAGTGACGATGGCATGATGAAATTTGGGAAGAGCCGCGAATAAAATTTGCCTAATTGATTTTGAGAACTGGGATATAAACAAATTTTATAAAAAATTTGTTATGCGTGTCCATCTTGCCTATCAAAATATGTAAACACACGAACAAGCATATTGTCAAGGTGGTTTAAACATAATTTGCGTGTTTTAATTTTGTTGCGGCTCGTAAACGAATCCTTGATTAATTAAGAGTGTTTCAACTTTAATAATTTATAGTTTATAGCTATCGGGTCGATTTAATAAAGAAACTGCGACGGAAAATAATTATTTATTTTGGGTGACACAGAAAACCAAAGTAATTTTGTCTCAAATTTCTTTAACAATTGTGAATTGTTTCGTCTATTGTTAATTTCCTTCTTTGTGTATTTTCTCTTTTCAGTTTTCTTGCTAAACTTATTTTTTGTTGAGGAAGTAAAATTAGTTTATTGTCACGATTTAATAAAAAAAAAAACAAAACTAAAATTTATATGCGGCGGCTCTTATTGTTTTTGGGTCTTCCTACTTAATACGGTACTTTACGAGGGTTTGATTCGTTTATAATTACTTGTTGTGTTCTTAATTTCCGTCTATACTGGTTAGGTAAGCAATATGGATTAACTAATTTTCGTTCAATGTTATAATACGGTTATTGAAAGATTGTCCTTAATATTACGCGAGGACATTGGCGATTTTAATTTATGCCGCAGTGTGGCCCAAAAATTAATTTAATCCACCACAAAACTGTACCGATTACAAAGTATTTCGTTAAATCTAAACATAAACGTTGAAAATTGGATGCCTGCCATGTGCGCTCCATATATACTAAACATATTTTAATGTTCAGTTTATGTGATGATTATTGCATAAAAGTGTAATAATATTATGTTTATATATTTTTTCTAGTGGCATGCCTCTTGTATATTATTCATATGCGCATAGTTTATTTTTCAAATGCCGATGCATTTCGAAATTTCATCTCTGAATTATATTCAAAATTTTTAGACAATCGTTTTATGTTTAATACAGCATAACACATAAAGATACGTATGCTGTTATATAAATCATATCTAATTAGAGCAAAAACATATTAATTATGCATTTCCTAAAAAAGCGATTCAATTCAAGTAGAAAACAACTAAAACAGAATTTTGGTGTATTTTCGAACCATTTACATAACAAACGCAGATCGCGCAGGTTGATGATGGATGAGGTAATTCATATTAACTTTTTCCAGAAATAATCAATTTAATCTTAGTCTTTGGTTTTAGACACCAATTTCCGTTAAAATCTTGATTTGTATACAATTTGCAAGATTACTGTACGCGCAAGTATACTTTCATTATACTTACAATAGTTTTGTATATGAAAGTAAAAATCCAATGATTAATGGCAACGTAACATACATACGAATAGACAACTTCCCATCGAAATTATTTAAATTAACACTTTATAAAATTGTTCTCGAATACTGAGTTCTTTGGACCTATAGTGATTGTAAACTGGCTAAGCCGACGATCTGCCAGGCCACCTGTGTATACCTGAACCCTGCAGAGGGCGGACCAAAATAAAGCTGGTGGGCACCAAAGGCCGGAGCAACCAGCGATGGGATTTGGGATTGCGATAAGCTCCTCCGTTAAAGGGACGTTACAAGGATCGGCCCTCAGAGTTTAGAATCCGCTTGGACGCTTTGGGGACAGCTCGAAAACTAGTTAAACGTGAGGATCAAAACGGACCTTTACTAGAAGATTGCAGCTGAAGTTAATGAGTTGTGACAGCAGAATTCCTTCCTGTCGCTTAAGAACACGTTATCATCTGCGTTATCAGATCGCTGCTATCCTCATTTTTCACGGCATTTTAACATTCAATGTGATGCGTCTAAAACTGGAATAGGAGGCGTTCTATTCCAAAAATCGGATACTAACAAACAACGACCCACTGTCTACTGTTTCCGCCAAATTGAATTTTGCCCAAAGGAATTATAGCACAACGAAGTTGGAGTGTTACGCTGCGGTTATCAACATAAAGAAATTCATGCACACTATTTGGAGGAGTTTGAATTCACTGTGATAACAGACCATGCCAGCCTGACCTGGTTAATGAGCCAGAAAGAACTGACCGGTCGGCTAGCGCGGTGATGTTTGAAATTACAAGGGGATCAGAAAATGTAGTGCCAGATGCACTATTCCGAGTAAATGATGACGAATTCGCTGTAAATCTCTCATTTTACTACCCTATAGTTAAAACATGCTATGCAGATCTGGAATTCGAGGTTTTCCTAGACCTTGAATACCAAGAATTACTAGAAAAATTAAAATCTACGCCTAAAACTTACATCATTTTCAAGACGTCAAATGATTGAATATTTTATAATTCAGCATTGGCACCGTGTGGTGCACTTTCCGATATTCGACAATGGAAGCTGTTTGTACCAAAACCTTTAACATACAAACTTCTTATTGACGCTCATTAGGCGCCCTCTGTGGCACATTTCGGAGTCACTAAAACGTTGGAGTATCTTATAAGACACTTTTATTGGCCAAACATGTCTAAAGACGTGTCTGCTTTTATACGTAATTGTGAAGTGTGCAAGGTTTCCAAACCGGTAAATTATATTGTAGTTGCACCCATGGGAAGTTATGTCGAAGTCACCCGTACGTGGGAAAGAGTGTATATTGACTTTCTTGGTCCATATCTCCGCTCAAAATTGAGGGATTGTTTCTTGTTAATATTCAAGATTTTCTTTATTACAACCAATGAGAGACGCGACCTCTAAAAATGTAATTTCGTTTTTGAAGGAAAAAGTTTTTGATATGTTCTCTGCACCAGAATATATTATAAGCGATAATGGAGTGCAATTCGTTTCGAATGAGTTTACATGATTTTTAGAAGAATATGGCATAAACCACATTCGAACACATCGAAATTGAGATAAAGATATGTGCTCGATTGTTCTAGAATCAAACTCCACACTACATAATGTTTGGTCAGCACCAGTTGGGATACGGATCGCAGTACGAATTGATCCGAACCTTACTTAACCTTGGAGGACAAGAACTCACTATTTCGAATTGTGACCGAAATACTATAACGCTAAATAATATTCTAGGTCAGCTTAAGGAGGCATATGATAGAAATGCTGATTTATATAATATCAGAAGTCGTGAAAGAAAGTTTCATTTTGGCCAAAAGGTGTTCGTTAGGAATTTGGTCCACAACAGCGCAACGAAAAATTATTCTGCAAAACTAGCCCCAAAGTATCAAAAGGCGTATGTGATTAAGCCAGTTGGTAACGTTGCTTATGAATTAGGAGATGAGCATGGTAAATCCTTGGTAAAAAATTAGAATAGTATCTAATTTTCGAGAGAATTTTGCTCGTATAATGATACAAAGCGTCATCAACAGTCGTGACGAATATAATGATATAGCCCGGCGGCTAGTTAAGAGACATCTCTCTGATGGGTCGTCCCCACGATTTTAAGGTTTCTTTATAGAACACTGACAATGACATACAACATATTAACAAAATCTATTACAGAAAATTAGTACAATAATTTTCGCACAGTTTAATTGTAATGGATCAAGTTCTAGTACTAGTAAAAAGAAAAAAAACTGAGTTTTGTATATAAACGATCGTGCAGGTGACGGTCTCATTATCGTAAACAATTTATCGTGTTTCAATTTAACGTGAACATTTAACCGTAGAACAGTTTATCGTAGACCCAATTTACCGTTGGCACAATTTTTCGTGTGTACAATTTATCGTATGCCAGTTTATCGTAGTTTGTAAATTTAACCGAATAACAAAATGATTTGTAAATAAAAATTAAAGTGTCTTCGGTTTATAAAATTTTTATTGAATTCAGCAATTCCCATTTTGTAGTTTTGTATGGGATTTTGTAAGTTGGATAGAAATGGGATTCGTAAATGATTTTTGGAAGAAGTTCTGGAATATGGTCATCTGAAACGGAACTAGGTAGTTTCTCAACCGATTATGATGGGATTGGGTATGTTGGAAGGAAATGGGATTCTTAAATGATTTTTGGATAGTTCTAAAAAAATTGCCATCTGGAACGGATCTCGGTCATTGCTTAGCCGCATTTTGATTGAACGAAAATCGATGATAAATTGCTGTACTCGCTGTTGGATGAATAGGATAAATTCTATCTTTTATTTTAGTTGGCGTCTGTCTTATAGCAGGGAGCTTGCTATGTACATGGATATAAATAGTCCGTAACCCACAAACATGTCAACCCAATAAGTGGGTTAAGCGGCAAGCTTGTAACGCAGCGCTGTCCACCACTGGGTTACAACATTCAACAAATACAGTGCTCGAAGTAGTCACGTAATTAATTGTCATACAATACACCTACACGAATGCATATTCGTGTGCTTATATATAAAAATTCGGTTTTTTTTGCTTTTGGTTATCAATTTGAGGTGGTCGGTAATTGGTTTTGGAAAAGACAGTCAATCTTTTAATTTTGGATCGGTTGGATCCACCTAATTATATTATATTGTCGGTCAATATAAACTTTATTAAAGAATTATATTAAAATGTTTTGTTGTATACATAGTGCACTTAATAAGTTAAACCATTAAACATTATGAAGTTAAAATTTATAGTTAGTACGAAGTTATGGTACTTTAATAATCAGTTTTTATTTTGTCTGTGAACGGGACGATATACCGCTAATTTCGCGTATGAATATCGCGCGTGTGAAAAATTATATGTCCCAGCAAAATTTAGACAAATGAACCCAAATTACTAGTTATAATTGTGTATTGTATAATATAAGGACTCTAGTTAGTATAATAGTTCAGTTCGATTAATGTAACTAAAATTGTGAGGCGATCCCAAAACTGTGATTTACGTATTACTCGTAAATTGGAAAAAAATGTGGTCGCAAGGACATTGTGAAAATTAAGCGACAGTTAATAGTGTGTGCCTCTTGTGATAAATTTTGGTAATTTACGAATGCTAAAAAACGAAAGCATAAACCATAAAATTATAAACTCTGGTTAATCATTGTGCGTAAATTAATTAAATTGTTGCAAGACCAAAATTAAAATAATATATATATTTTGCAATCATAGAATTGTGTGAACAGTTACCATTATGCAACTTTCGTGATAATACGCTCGAAGAGTAAACTGACGTGTGATTATAACCGGCATATAAATGTTGCCAAATTCGAGCGTTAGTTCAGTGATCCGTAAAATTAGTGTAAAACTCGTTTGATTGAATATCAAACTAAAATCATAATATAATAAAAATTGTTAAACAAAAACCTATGTAATATAAATCTATACATAAAACTATAACTAAAACGAACTTTCCATTGTTAATAATATTCTGATTATAATAAAAATATTTTAATAAACCGTAAATCAGTAATAACACCAACCTAATAATCGTTTGAAAATAATGGAATTGAGGTGAATGACGTCATTATTATCGTTGACCTTCAATTTTACCTCCAAGAGAAAAAAAATCGGCGACATTCATCTCGAAGAAACAACAATCAACATTAGCAACAGCTTCATCAACATTTCATACGGATTATGTTCTGCGAAACCAAGTAAAAAAAATTGTTTTATTTTTATTAATTTTTTATTTTTATTTAAATCATAATTTCATTTTTCTTATATACTTAATTTTTTTTTTAAAATTAATTTCCTTAGGCTTAGTTAATTATTAAATAGATTAGGGCTAGTTTAAGTTTAGCTAGTTTAGTTAGCAACAGAATAGGGTGTTCATTGAAATTTAATTTTGCGCCTATAATTTTATTATGATAATTCCATATAAATTACTTTTAAATTATAATTTCGGTATTGATTTCCTTTTATTGATTAAATAAAGTATCATTATGTTAATTTTTGGATTTGGTGAAAAATTTAAATAATTTTCTTATTATTAGTGATAATTAACATGAGATTTTAAAGCATTATTGTGAGATCAGGTAGGTAGTACAATGGCGGGTACACTTTTATACAGCGTTCTTTCTACTCGACTTACCGTAATCAAATATAGTTTTTTTTACTTTACTTTTGCTCATAATTACCGTTTGCAAAATTAAAATTCTGTCGTGATGTTCCCTCCCCCCTGTTATTTCCATTTCCGTGATTCCTAAATATACCTTTCGGTCATAATTAAACAGGTTCTTTAACATTTTGTTTCCTTTAAATCTTCTTGGTATTGCATACCTTAATTTAATTTTCCCAACTTAATTTAACCTTTTATTGTTGATTTTTTTTTATCAAATGGTTCCTTCAACCAGCGGTCTGACAAGATTGTATTCAACCCTTGCAAAGCCCACCCCTAAACTCCTGAGCATTAGCCGTGCTTCAACTGACCGCGCAAGGGCAATGAATCAATATTCTATTTTCTGAACACGAAACGACGTTCTGAGAGATCCTTCACCGAGGAAAAATCCATACGATCACACATGTTTCGTTACAAGCTCTCAGAAAACTGGTTATAAAATTTACCTAAAGGTCTCGTATAAATTTAACGTTTTGATCATTAGAACGACCTCGGAAAATTTACACGGGAATATGGGACATACTAAGCCTTTCAAGACCAGAGATCTCCAGAACAAGAGCTTAGATGGTCTGGGAGTTGGATACGTAACTCCACCGATGGTTAGACATTTTACTAGAAAATTTATTAGAAAAAATAAAAAATAGAATTTGGCTTTTTCATTCAAGAGCGAGTACAGCAATTTATCATCGACTTTCGTCCAATCAAGATGTGACTAAGCAATGATCGAGATCCGCTCAAGATGGCAATTTTTCCAGAACTTCTTCCAAAAATCATTAAAGAATCCCTTTTCCATCCAACATGCCCAATCCCATCATAATCGGTTAAGAAATTACCGAGTTCCATCCCAGGCGGCCATATTCCAGAACTTCTTATTCTGCTCTCTCGAAAATAAAATTTAAACTAAAATGTATAAGACATCGGTCCCCAAACTTATTTTGCCACGGAACCCTTTTCCGATTCTTCAAATTTCATGGAAAATCCTGTTTCGCATAAATGTGTTGTTTAAGAACGGCAATATAACTCTAATAGCCTTTTTGGCTAAATTTTATATTCATCAAATATATTACAGCAGAAAGTTGCTAACGGCATCTCCTCGAAGTTAGCGAATATCCGAACTAATTGAAATTAAATTCTCGTATTCTACTGCTAGAAGTCCCGTTGGCCTTTCATTGCTTTTGAAAAGATTTTGTACCCAATAATTATCGTTATTGTATAATTTTAGTATATATGTATGAAATGTAGGGTGTATGTATGAAATAAAACCTTATGGCACGAATTTTATCTGGTATTAGCTCATGGAACTCTTAAAAATTGCCACGGAACCCCGGGGTTTCCTCGGAACCCACTTTGAGAAACGCTGGCATAAGTCAAAAATGGCCTTGAAATATTATTTATTTCATTTATGTTTGTGTTAGTGTGGTTGCACCGAAAATTTGTTTCATCCGTGCTACACGTAGTCTCATAAGACTGGCTTCACCTTCCTTTCTTTCCCCGTGTGACATCAGCCAATAAGTAGATATTTATTTATAGCGAATTCTTTTACGTTTTTGATGTAAATCAAATTTCCGATAGTTAAAAAGAACACGAAAAAAAATTGATGTGTTTTTATCGTATTGTGTCTAAACCCGAAAGGGATGCCGAAAACAATAACAAACCATTTTGAAAAAATTTCAAATGACGCGTTTGACGTATTTGACAATATTTACGATTATAAATTAGATGTATATAAATGTGTATGTGGTAGTTAAAATGGAAATAAAAATCTACATTTCCATTTTTTGAAGTACATCAAATTTTTTTGCTATTTTTTCCGCTAAAAGAATGCGAAAATGTGATTTACATCAAAAAATTTTGATATACATCAAAATTGTTTGCCAGTTTTTTGTAAAAAGAAAACGCCATTATTAAATATTTTTGTAAAAACTTTTGTAAGATTTGCGAGTTATATTTATTTTGTCGTTAATAATTATTTTGAAAAAATTAACATTTATTAGCATTTATTTTCGCAAGTTGAGAGATTTTGATATGTCATAATTAGATCGGTTCCGAATGAGAACTTAAACTGGACTTAAGTATTGTATAGTATGTAAGTTGGTTGCACCTACCGGTTCCCTCTCGTTTTCCGTTACTCTCTATGCGGTTCAATATCATCCATTCATCATCAACATTTAACACCCACCCCAGGCTGAGCAGCTGGCAAAATACCGGAGTGCTTGTGTTGTTACGAGGTACACCGCAAGACAAATCTATATCGCCCATTCTCTAGAACGTGGTTAAGAACGCATTACTGTTAAACATGGAGAAAGGCAAGTGGTCGCCTATGTAGACGAAATGACATTACTGTCTCAGGTATTAAAATTAAAGAGATAATGCACAATGCCCTTTAATTGTCACAAAATTGGCTAGCAAATGTGATTTGGGGGTCAACCCGTCCAAAACAGAGCTGCTTCTATTTAATAGGAAATATAAAATTCCTATAGTTTGCCCCTACTATTTTAAACGGTACTGGACACTATCCTGGACATTGCTAAATTGGAAGCCAAGTGTACCAAATAGTAAAAATGGCCATTTAATTATATTAGAACGTAATTAGGACTCACTTGTGGCCTGTTCGTATAATAACGGTGCGCTCAGGACGATCATAAGCACACCTTAATAATCTTCTGGTAGATATTTGTGGTAGGCAGATGACAACCAATACGTCTATATGTGACTGTCAGCAGCTGGCCAGTTGAAACGTCTCCATACATGAACTAAACAATTAATGATGTACTAAAGGAGATTGTGAATCTTGAATGCACTATACCTCCTTTATGCTTCCTAAACGATCCGGAGCGTTTGCCCTATCAGAGAAGGCCGACGAACTCGCTGTGAACGTGATAAGAGTGACGAAATCTATTTTAACGTTTAAACTGGCGCTACAGAAAAGGCCGGAAGCCTTACCAAATAAAAGGGTAACGAGCACTGTCACATGTAACATAGCAAGACAAGTTCGGTTCAGATTTTCATAAAAGCACTACTTTTCGACGAACGTGCGAGATGACTGAGTGTAGTCTCTACAATTAAAATCCTTTTTTTATTGACTCCCTCAATATAAAACATGGCAATAACGGTGATAACAAGAACGTTATACATAATGACGATAATCGTGAGAACCATGAAAAGGCCCGACCCGCAGCATTCGCCCTACCAGCATTCTATAGGTGAAAAATTCAAAGAATTGGTTCAAACAGCCGAAATTATGTTCGACGCGAACAATATCACCAACGACAAACAGAAGGTTGAGCACTACCTGCAGCCAATAAGTACGACACCATCAAAAGAGTACTAATCGATCGCTACTCCATCTCCGAAGTGCGTAAATCACAAACAGTTTTAAGCAAAATTGGTGTTGGTAATCAAAAACCTTCGGACATATTAGACCGAATTAAATCGTTGAATGGCAAAAATGTCACGGTCAACAATATAACAAAATTATGGATCAAGCAACTCCCTGATTACATCCAAGCAGCGTTGATCCCACAACAGGAAAAACCGGAAAAGGATCTCGCTGCGAAATCGCTGATAAACCCCACGACATCATTGACACGTGGACTCTGTCTGAGCCTTGTGTTTAATTAATCGTGACATGCGTACACCACGCTCAGAGAATCTTTCACACACACAGCGAAATTAATTTCAATAAAACAAACGACAACGCCAAAATACCGATTTCCACACAACTGGTGTTGGTATAACGCAAAATTCGCTACCACAGCATCAAAATGCACTGCACCCTGCACTTTTGTTACACAACAAACGTAATCAGCAAATACCGATTTCGCAAACCGATAACTCTTAAGGTCGCAGCGGCAGACCTAAGACAACCGCAGCACTGCCGCTTATTTATTCTGGATTCGGTAAACATCACATTTTCGATTGAAATCGATTTGAAATCGCGATCCCGATGACAAAATTCGGTTTGCTAATAATCTAAAAAATCACAAATTGATCGAACCCACCACTAGCTTACAAAGCAACGCAACATCAGCACGCGTTGATACACCTTCGCCAATATTTTTTAGAATCGTCAATTTAAGCATTGCGAAAAAAATTTCCTTCTTTAACAGCGCCACCAAACTACAATGCTTAGCAGTTTTCCCAAGAATTCCAACACATGGTGGAGCTAGGAATCTGCCGACATTCTTCTTCATCAGAATCATGCCCATTACACATGTGGCATCTAATGGCTTTCTGTCGGACAGGACGAATTAATGCAATTAGAGAAGTCCCAACATCGCATAACGTCAAACAAATGCAAATTTTTGTCAGTAAGGTAAATTACTACCACCGAGTGCATTCGCTAAACGACACGAGATACAGCATCACCACTGATTACACAACAAGAGGCACAGTCTATATAAAAAGGCTTGGGAACCTCTTGAATTTTTCTCCAATAAATTACAAGATGTTGAAAGGAAATATTTCGCATTTGATAGAGAATTGTTTGCAAGTGATTAAACATTTTCGCTATTTCCGCACGCATCCAACATTCAACATACATAGGGCATACACAACGGCGTAGCCGACACACTTTCTGGGACTTCCGACCACGAGCAGAAGATTATGATTCAGACTTACCCTCGAAAAATGCAAAGTACAACGCCATACCAAATCACCTCACGGGAATTTCCAAGATCCTCCATTTAATGGATTCACGAACATTTTAACTTGCGTAGTTCGTTTTACGCGTTGGCCAGAAGCCTACTGCATAAAAGACATCTCCGTCGAAAACTACATTTCTTGATTCGGGGGTAAAGGGTGCACCATTTCTCATTTAGATTTCGAAGCAATAAAACAGTTTTTCCAATTTTAATTCGGATATTTACCGATTTTGGACTTTTACCGTAACATATACATGAAGTATTATGAAACTTCAATTCAAATATAAATACGTCTTCAGCAGAGTGTATAGTTCGCAAATTTGAATTAAACCAATTATTTTGCAACTTATAGGGACAAAAACTCAGTTTGCATTGTATGTTGCATTTGGGATTCTAATATGAGTTCGATGTGGTTCAAGATAATCGAAATGTTTACGACTTTTTTTAGTCGCAGAAAACAAACAAGAGTGCCTCAGGGCACTTGTGAACACAAAGAAACACAACCCCTTACAAAAATGAGAACTCCCTTAGGTAGCTTCTTGGCAGCTTGGTTTAGTGATGATAAAAAGTTGGTCCAACTGTCCAACTGTCTCATCAAGAGTTGGATTTCTAAAAAGAAATCCAACTCTTGATTTGTACCGATAGTACAAAACAAGAACCTATCGATTTAGCGAATTATATCACCAAATCAGAAAATTCTGGGAATTCTCACTGTGTATGTGTATTATAGCCAAAACATTTAGTTTTGAAGATAATCCTAAAGGAGTTCTCATTTTTGTAAGGGTTTGTCTTCACAAGTGCCCTAGGGATGGGAGGAATGCATATTTTGTACTTTTGGTAGAAATATTGTGAGTAGCTGGGCCTTTTTGATTTTTGCAACTAAAAAACTCGTAAAGATTTTCGGATACCATTAAAAATAATATTTAGTATTGTATTATACCAATTAAGAGAAAACTCGTTCGCTTGATGCAAATTGGAATCCGCTCATCCGAGCATGAGATTCGGAGGTGGTTCTGAAAAAATGTCTAACTCCTTATGATAAAATTTTAAAAGTTGAATTGAATGGGGGGGTTAAGAAAAATCGTCAGTTACTGATATATGGAACTAGCTTGGCTCGGATGTGATTCAGCACTATGCTCGCTTTTTAATTATGATGCAGCTCAATTTTTAAGATGAAAATAGTTTTGCAATGTACTCGTAAGCCAGTTCCTGTTTTCGATCTGGAAAATTACTCTTTTACATGGAATATGGTTTAAAACTTGTTGGTATAATGAAAATGCAATATGAGTTTCGAATGAAGATGAAAATTGGCCTTATTTAACGGAAATATAAAATGCCTTGGACTTATAGCCAAAATACTGTGACACGCAGAATTTCGTAAGAGTCGGCTCTAAAATATATAGTCAAACTTCAAAAATTCGTTAAAAATTTGTGTTCAATGCAAACGTTTGATGATCGGTTAAGAAATAGTCAAATTCCACTTAAGAAGAACAAATTGGAGACATTTGTTCATATTCATTTTTTTACTCCAAATGTCATTATAAAATCCGAATTGATTGCCTAAGAAATACCTTATACCAAAACTTCAACCAAACTTCATATAAAACATCAAACCTGTCTTAGAGATTAGACCGCCAGAGGATTTCACCGGAATTCAACTTGATCACTTTCTTTGAAATTGTGCAAAAATCTATTTTCAGTGCATTTTTAATCAATACCAAGGTAACGATATCAATTTGCACCAACAAAACCACAAGAGGTGATAGTCCCCTATAAGGCTAAATAATCATTATATAAATGTTTGACTAATCATGAATTCATAACGATCAATAGACCGTATCGCGATCACGTTTATAAATTTATCTAGATTTCTTTGAAATTTGATCAAGTGAATATTTTTCTATGCGGATATTCAGAATTTTACTATTATATGTCACGTTTCCGTTAATAATTTTGTACATTCACTGTAAAGATGCACTTTCGACATACGAGTGACATCCTTCACATTGTAATCCATCAACCGCGAAGAAACAAAACATTCGCAATAAAATAAAGACATTGAAACATTGTTTACAACAATCGGAAAATTGTCAAAAATTTGGCTTGTTATAATACGACTACATTCTACATGTATATTAAGATCCATGGCCATTCCGCCAAACTATACAACAACAATTTCATTATAATGGAAAAGTAATAATAATAATAATAAACTTGTAATACTAGATGTATCATAAATTATAGCTTTATTGTAGTTGGAGATATTGATCGATTGCCGATTGCATTAATCATATCGACGCAAAGCAAAAATCCACTTGAAAAATCGAATTTTCAAGTTAGTTATGGTGGTTTATTATTATTGATTTTTCATCAAATCAGCCACAGCGCATAAGAAAATTATTCAAGTGAAACTGTTTCAACAGCATTTTGAATTTTGTACGTAAGTTTCAATTTACAATATAAATATGTATATAGCTACAATATATATACCAACCTATATAGTGTGTTGTCGATTTCATAATAGTTATAATAATATAGTTCTACTTTCAAATATCAAATATAAATTTTATCTCTGTTACAAGAATTTTGCTAGCTAAAAGCAATACAATATACACAAGTGTTATAATGTCTCGTATATCCATTGAATGGTGTGATCATTGAAATCGATTTATAAAACGAAAAAAGGTTATCGAAGAATTTTGAAAATGAAAGTGATTTGCCATCTGTATTGAAGAAACTTTTTTTTTTATTGCTTTATCACAAGTGGCTTTAGCAACTAATGGAACATAAAAAGCTTATCGCTTTAGGTTTTGGACATGGAAACTACTTTGACCAATTTTCTCTTGCTATAGTAAGGTTCTGCTGTAACTCTTCGTTGTGAGGAGGACAAAGCCCATAGTTAACATGCTTTGTCGCTATGAATTTAAAAATATATAATCATGGCCTCCTGAACAGTACGAGTATAATCACCACCTCTTGAATTCTATACCGCAAAAATCTATCAAAGCAATCTAGATTAAAATCTATGAAGCGCAAAAGAAAAACAAGATTTAACAGAGAAATAAAATCAATAACTGTTGGTTTGTGATTGATTGTTAAATGACAATGTTTGAAAATGTTTGACTAACAAGATAGTTAAAATTGTCTCTTAATTTTCACCCAATAAAAATGCAAATAAATACCAATTATTAAATCAGAATCTTATACATATTGAATTTTTGTATTTTTAATAAATTGGAAGTAAAGTTAAAATAAACGAAAATAATTTTTAAGTACTAAGTATATTCGGGTATTTTCTTACCCCATACACGGATAATGTTCCACTGTACCATACACAGAGTGAAGGTTAAAATCTGTTTCATTTTAAAGCTTTTATTTATTATTATGTACAACAACAACAAAAATCAAAAATATTATGGTTTGATTCTGAAAATGAAAAAATTTTACAGTACGTTTCATAACTATATATCCAATCGTTTCTTTGATTTTTAAATAATTGATTAAAAAAATAAAAAAATTTAATACCAAAAATTAACATGAGGAAATACTGATTTATGTCCGTTATTCGCTTCCATTATTTATCAAAAAAAGATTTTTTTTAATTGCTTGTTTCAATTTTCTCCCACAATAAATTTTTTACTGAAAAAAGAGCTGCACGCGTATAAAAAAAAGTTACTAGTTAAAAAGAGTCAGCAAATTATTCAAGTGAAGTAAATTATTCTTTACGATTAAATTGCTTCTGGCAAATCGTACACTCAAATTTCTTCTCATAAGGAAAGCTGATTTTAGTATGTCGATCTAAATGTTCCTACCGATAGGACGATTTATTACATGTACCTAGCATGAATTTATGATTAAAATACAAAATATTCTATTTGTTTTGACAACAAACTGCTATAAAAATACTCGTAGAAACTATATTTTATGGCAACATTCCCAGTTTTATGCCAACATTTGCTAAAATTAAAAAGAAAAACATCCAATTTTATTTTACTTGAATTTGTTTCGTGCTCCTCTCGCAAACGAAAATCGTAACATACTTAACCCTTCATTTTTAACTGGAAAAAATTGGAAGATGTAATGCCCGGTTTACATGTAGAAAACTGTTTTATTCTACAAATTTTTGCAGGTAAATAAGAAAGAATCCGCTATATAAAAATATTCAATATGCCAGAAAGAAATAAACATATATAGTAATTAGTAATGGCGTAATTTTTTTATAGGATCATTATTAATTTATTTTTAATGAATTAAAATGCGAAATTTACATTTTTATCTATGGCGTTTGTTTTTATTATGAATCCTCAACATTTAATTTTTTTAACGAAATAATTTTTTTTCTTGTTAATTTTAAAAATGTTGCCATAAAAATACTCGAATCGAATATATTTTATGGCAACATTTTATTTTTATGGCAACATTTTGCTGTGTATTTACTAAAATTCTCCTGCAAAATTTTGTTGGGATATATTTCTTTTCTTGTCTCTCATGTGCAAAAAGTCAATGTTATATCTTTCTCATTTTGCAGGAGAAAAATGTTGGTCGCATGTAAACCGGGCATAAATCGTCCATTACGGTCGATTCATTCATATGTTCCAATTTTTTTTTTAGTAAAAAATGAAGGGTTAAGTAAATTACGATTTGTGTTTGTGAGAGGAGCACGAAACAAATTCCGGTAAAATAAACTTGGATTTTTTTCTTTTTAATTTGAGCAAATGTTGGCATAAAACTGGGAATGTTACCACAAAATATAGTTTCTATGAGTATTTTATAGCGTAAGTAATACTAGGTAAGTAAGTAATTTAAATCTTTTTATTTTGCAATTCAATTTTGTTCGTTATCTAATTTAAACGCAAGCTGTTTGAACTGTCAAAATTAATGGGACATTAACTAGTAACTTTTTTGTATATGCGTACAGCTCTATTTTTCAGTAAAAAATTTGTTGGGGGAAAAAATTGGAAATGACCATAAAAAAAATTATTTAATTTTTTTAGTGTTAATTAATGTAACACCACGTGGAAAATACTTATCAGAGATGGAAAAACACAAAATTCAAGCCCATTCGAAGAAGATAACTTTTAAACAAAACGGGAGAAGATTAAACCGCCATCACAATACCGTTGTTTGAACGATCCAATTAATTATGGCACCAACAAAACCCGAGAACCAAAAAAATGATGATCACACGAAACACACGGGTTGATTAAGGCCTCGAGTAATTCTTGTAAAAGTACTAAGCGTCTATATCTCGGTGGGTTATATTTGGATTTACAAAGGGCTTTTTTGGAATTTGTGGGTTGGCATATAATGTAATTGAGAATTACCTAAAAGATCGACAGTAATTTATTATGATAGACGGTATTGGTAATGATATGGTAGATGTAAACTACGGTGTTCCTAAAGGTAGTGTCTTGGGTCCTTTACTATTCCTTATATTTATTAACGACATGTCAAGGTTGCCTTTGGTAGGCAAAATTCGTATTTTTGCGATGATGCAGCATTATTTTATGAGACGAAGGATCTTAGTACTATTGTCGATAATATGAAAGAGGATATGAACATCTTACTAGCTTATTTGAAATCAAATATGGTTTCATTTAATTTAACTAAAACGAAATACATGATTAAAATTAAAATATTAATAATATTGGAGTTCCGCCCTCTTTTGTTACTAATGATTTTGTAATAAATAAGGTTAAATCATTCAAATATCTAGGAGTCGTTTTTGATTCATGTATGTCCTGGAATGAACATATTTTAGCTTTATCTAAAAAAAATAGGGCTATTCTTTGGTTTTCTGAGGAAGCTCTCATATTTTGTAATATACTTCTTTTTTGTACATACTCTAATGGCTTATGGCGGAATAGCTAGTAATGAGTTATTGAATAGGATCCAGGTAATGCAGAATAAATGTGTAAAAGCTATATCCACATGCTCTAGAAAACCGTTATAACACAAAAAAACAGTTTTAAAATAAATGCATTTTAAGTTTTTTTTTACTTGCTAACGCTACTGTGATGCTGAGATTATTCATTATTAGCTTCAAGTCGTATTCATACGACGGATGAAAAGGATTTTTACATCCGAGATTTTTTTTCAATTTTTTCAACTATTTTGTATGAAGAGAGGCGTTTTGTATGAAGAGAGGCGTGTCATTTACGTGATGCAATTGGTTAAAACGATGAGATAGAAAAATCCCAGATTTGAATGATGAATAATCTCAGCATCACCTGTGTTAACAAATAAAAAAAAATTTAAAATGCATTTTTTTCATTAAAAATATCGTTTAATGTTAATCATTTTAGAAAAAATCTAAAAGGGTATTTTCAAGCAATTATTCGGGAATTTTTGATATTTCTGAAATTTTTGAAATTAAAATTAAAAAATACAATACAAATAGAACATCTAAATACATAGAATGAGTGAGTAAATATTTGTGGTATTGCTTTTACTTAAAAGAACATTAAATTTATTGGAATTCCATTACTACAAATAGTTATGTTGGATGGAATATCTTTTACAATGTTAATTTTTACTTCAGACTTTTGTGCGGAATATTATTAAGTTTACTTGGAATAAATTAACTAGATTAAACAAAAAAAGAATAAAAAATTAAATGTGTCTCGAAGTACAATCTTTCGAGCTATAAAAGAGGCTGGACATCTAAAGCAGAGCAAAATGATGTGTTTTAGAGCAAACATGAGTCGTGACTAGTTAAGATAATTAAAAAACATCTTGTTCTGCTTTTATGATAATTAACCATTTTTTGGTAAAAAAAAAAATAACTCAAGGTATTTTCTAAGCGGAATTTTGATGGTGGTAGCTTAATGGTATGAGGGTTTTCTCCTCAGCGGGAACCAATGTCTTAGCCATTCCATCCACCAAAATGGACAGCGAGGAGTATATTGGCGCCTCACCTCTACATTTTTCCTACATAAATCAAGAAGAAACCTTAATTTTAAAGCAAGATAACACTCCAGTATACAAGAGTCGAAGTGCAAAATCGTGGTTTGCAGAATATTACACTATTAGATTGGCCCGCTTATTAGCAAGCCAAAACCCAATTGAAAATCTTTGGGGACAATTAGTTCGAAAAATTTACGAGTGTAGGCATTTCGAGTAAAAGATTTAAAATTAGCCACTATACATGCCTGGGAAGAAATATTACCGGAAATCATCAATTCGTTGGTTAGAAGTATGGGTAACAGGATTTTGGCAATAGCAGAAAGGAAAGGTCCAACGGCATATAATTTTTTTTTAATTTATTATATTCATGAATTTCATAGTTTTTTTAAAAATACATATATATAAAACAAAGAAATTTTAAATAATTTTTGTTTTTACCAAAAAACAATTGAATCGTGCAACGGTTTCATTATATGTTGCTTAATTTTGTACCTATCTAATTTATGGCATTACAATTTTCTAATTTTTTTTAAACCAAAAAAAACGATTGGTTATATAGTTATGAAACGTACTGTAAAATTGTAACTTTGCAGAAATTCCTTGCAGAGAAAATACAGTGTTCTAAGAAATAACAAACTAAACAAACTACCAATTTCGATGGCGGCACTTGATAATGACATAAACCGCGTTATAAATAAAATTTGCTATGTATGTAGATTATAAAAATATTGGATTTTATGTAAATTAATTAAGAAGTAAATAAAAATAAGAATGTATTGGGCAGTTGTCAAACAACATATTAGTACAGTTGACAACATTCATTTGTATACCTTAAAAACAATATTTTTTAGTTTTATCGCACACAAATTATTTGTTTGGACTGTACGTATATGTATTTCATTATCAGCATTTAGGGGTATATAAGAATAGCAAAACATCTTAAACAATCTTTGTTGCTATAGAGATGCTATTGGTATAAAATGACAATTGTTTCGAGTTATTCCCTCTCAAAATCTTCATGTGTCACTTTACGCCTTCAAAGTTGATGCTGTAAAGTTATAAAACAAAATTTACGTTTATAGAGCCGAAATTTTACAGTTACAGAGCTTAGACATGCAGTATAGATCATTAATTTCCAATGCCCACCAATAGATAGAAGTGAAGTTTTCGAGAAAAATAAAAAATAACAAAACATGGCGGAACACAAAATTTGTCGAAAGAACAAATATGCACGTGTACTAGTAAAACAGTTGACAGACAAAACCAATGTTATTCTTATTGAAAAAATGTGTTATGCAAAGTAATTACCCGTTAATATGGAATTACTAATCTAGCGACTTCAATAAAAAATTGATCAACATTGGGGTCAATAATAAATGGGTTTACACTATCGTATTAAAATAGGGATATTTTTTATTTACCCAGGAAGCCCTAAACTACACATATATGCCTTGTACCGTCAAGGTAGTCGACTTCTAGGGTTTAAAAATATGTTTGCACTATTCTGTTATTTCCTACATATGTGGAAAACTTGCTAATTTTAATAATTGCTTAAATAATTTACTTAGAGAAATTTCCAAATGCAGAATGGGATCCAAAATGAAATAGGATTGCCAGGAATATTATCCCATATTATGTCCTCCGAATCTTTCATTTTTAATATATTTTATTTTTGTGCAGTACAAGGTGTGCATCGTCCTCTATTCATACCGTCCATCTGGTGTCCACAATTGTATTCTGGTTTCACATTAGAACGGTTTACTGGCCGACTTATTATCAAACAAACCATTGTAACCACCAGTGGCCTGATCCCTGTATTTATCATCTATATCTTCTAGTTTATAATTAGATAATAATGAATAAGCAAACATTTTATGAACTACGCTTCATAAGACTTTTATTTCATTTTAGAAAGCAGAAGGAAGAGTAATCATGAAAAATATCGACATTTCAATATTTTTTAAGATTCGCTATATCGCCGAAGTCCGAACGTGATTTTTATAACCCAGAGAGATTGGCCGATTTCGATGAAACTTCGTTTTTCTACTTTTTTCATAAAATGAGTGGTTCCAGTGAAATTTTCTGTAGGAAACATGGCCTTCAACCTTTTTCCATAAATTAGGAAATTCCAATGAAATTAGGTTAAAATCGGTACGCTGCCGGTTTCCAAAGAAGCTTTCCGTTTTTTGCAAATATTTTAAAAAGACAGTCTAAATTAAATTTTCAACTGAATTAATTTACTTAATTTTCTCCAATTTAAGCGAAAATTACGATTTTAGAGAAAATCCGTCAAACACAGCTTACTTTTAAATTCGGTCTATAATACCAAGTTTTTGAAACCCTGATAAAAACTATTTTTCTAGACGTTTTGAAAAAAAATCCCAAAAATTGACGTTCATTTTCTTTTAATTTTTTATATAATATATTTGTCGTATATCTTTGAACTGGTCTTGAAGAATACCAAAACTTTTGCTGAAGCCCCTCAGTACTCAAAATTTCCAGTGTGGCGCTGGATGCAGTTAAAATTTTGTTAGCAGTTCCTTAGTTGATAAATCCGTCAGTTTGGTGCTGGTAGCTAATTACTGCTTTATTATGTACTCAAAATTACCGCTATGGTGCTTGAGAGAAAAACATTTTTCTTATTCCGATATAATCATGTGGCATACAGTTTGAAATGTCTTGGCCCAAGCAGAAATTTTCTTAACAGCACTTTATTTCACAAAGTAAGTAACCGATTTGACGTTGAAAGGTAAAAATTTAATATAAAATAATATTTTTTTAAATACATGTTTACAAAGGCATTAAAGAATCAGAATATTTTTCTGGGTGGTTTTGTGATGAATTTTTTAATGGGAAGTCTTGATTTTCGTGTTGATGAAATGGTAATTATATTCTTAGAAAAAAAAATTGTTTCATAGAAGCAGAATAATTGTTATTTTAAAAATGCTTGCAACAACATTCAATAGGAGATGTGTTGCAAACTGTATCCGCCTGAGGAGCTAAAAAATAATTTTATGAAAATTTTTTATGATCAATTGAGTCACATGTTTAAGAAGGGTGTACTACGAAATCCCGGTTTTCAAAATCATGGTTTTCAAAATCCAGATTTTTAAAATCCCTGTTTTTAAAATCTCAGTTTTCGAAATCCCGGTTTTCAAAATCCCCGTTTTTAAAATACCGGTTTTCTTTTTTTCTAGTTCTAAAGTCTTGGTTTTGAAAAAAATATATTTAATTAATTCGGGCCGACCGGTATTTTAACATAAAACTAAGATATCTTGGCCAAAAATTTACCAGAAAAAACCAAGGCTGCGAAGTCAGGGGTGGGAGGCGGTTGCAGTGCTATATATTGACAGTGCTATATATTGACCCGCGCTCTAGAATTGGTCGAATTCCTAGTTTTTGATGGTTTTCGAAAATTGAAATTGCAATTCCAATTTCTTGAAAAAAAGACGACTACTTATAACCAAACTAAAACAGTAAAACCCGTACACAGTAAAAAAGTAAAGGATGAGGATATATAAGTCGGGTCGCGGCGCTTCTGTAGGACCTTTCCCTAGTTAGAAAAAAACTTTAGTTTATAGGAATTTAAAAACCGATAGGAGCTAGAATATAAGATCGCATTATATAAGAAGGGTCGCGGCGTTCCCGTCGTTTCACTCCCTAGTTAGAAAAAATAAGAGACTTTAAAAAATAATTTCAGGAACAAGCCAACATTCACCTAGAACACAAGATACATGCTGTTAAGCAACCTCAAGTATTCAGCGTTTAGCGTAAAATAATTCAATCTAAAATTAGAAAAAAAGAATGGTGCCTGAAATAAATGAACTCCAAAAGGAAGAAAAATAATGGAACAACACAATGTTTGAGATTATTTGAAAGATGATAGCAAATTAATTACTTTTCGTTCACGGAAACAAAATAAATCAAGCGATACTGGTGCATATCATAAAAGGTAAACCGGCACGTCCGGATTTTACGCCGAGTTGTGGCAAAACTCGCAAAAAAAATTTATTACATTCGAATATTGCAGAACGCTTTTGGAACTCTTTTTAAAAATTTGAATTTTTGTAAAATGAACTTAGCAAAATATGCCTCTACTGTCATGTGTTTCAACTTTGATTACAACTTTATTCTCGATGCGGAACTGACGATGCAGCGCTTTTACGGTCAAAATGAAAAATTCGGATCATAAGATTATGAAGAATTTAAACGTTTGGAATCCGAAGAACAAGCCAATTTTATTTTCGATTTAAGACAACTACTTACTAAGTGTCAATATGAATAACCCAGCTAATATACGACCAGAGCAATTAGACTTCTAAATACAATTAAGGCTGATGAACTTAAAAATTTCCCAGTCGAATTGCTGGACATGACGCAGAGGAGAAAAACAAATTTCGAACTTACCGCCTTAGCTTGGCTAGAGGACCTAAATCTTGTACTACCGGGATGATGTCAATACTTGATTTGCGAAGTTAGGCTGATACGTTGTGTTATTCACACCTTTCAGCTAGCCTTACTATAAAGATATACTTGCTCAAATTCGCATACGTTTTAGCTAAACAAAACTATAATGTGGTTTCAATTTTAAATAACAAGATATGGAGAGATTCGACATTGCTCATACTCGTAATTTTAAGACTACTACTTTTGCGCTAATTCAGCTCACGGCAGGGAACTACATTTTTATGTGACAAGAAATATGGGTTAAATCAGTCCCTTTGAAGTTTAAGGTTTCAAAAGACTCCAGAAGAATTTTTAAAAATTCGTCTCAGATAACATTGCGCTGCGATCGAACTAATAGGACGTTTAATAGATAAACTATAGCTTTTTATATAATAAATGAGTAAAAAGCCTAATATAAGTGTACAGAAATCTTAAACTGCTTCCGTGCTTCACACGCTACATAAGCAGTGTAGAAAGATTATTTTCTGCGCTTTCGTTTATATCGAGTGCTTTACGCCATTTCCTTAACCCAATGAGGAAACGTTTTATAATTAACAATGAAACAAGATTTTTACAGTTAATCTATGGTTATTACTTAGTGTAGGCCCTATAAATTTCAAAATCAAAATTTTAAGTCATTAAAGATCAAATCTAATAAATTTAATAACTAAATGGAAACCATTAGAATGTAAATTGATGAAAAACAGTCAAATAAGAAAGTTCATTAAAAAATAACGAAACACTTTTTACCCTAAAATATTTACGTTATTGTAATTATTGGTTTAGGACAAATTTGCGGTGCACTTCACTTCAGTAAAGTATTTAAAAAATGTGGATACTTCAGTTATTAAAAATATAAAAATAAAATCTGATAATTATTTAAAAAGTAAAAGGTAACAGTGATCTGTCAAAAACATCGATTAAATAAGTAATCATTTTGATAAGATTAGATTTTAATCAGTTTGATTTCACCTCAACCGCCCATAACATTTAATGTATAAACCCGAGACGAAATCAACTTTCAAAATGATTTAAAAGTAATTATTAGGGAGTGACCATCTATCTACCTAGCGAATTGTATATGATTCATCAAAAAACATCATAATTAAATATTATCTCATTTATATACCTTTCGGCTACCCCGGAACCCATATACAAAACTACTCACATTAATAAGTTTACGGAATAATTTTGCAATTAAATATAAAACGTGATAATATTTCGTTCTGTGACGTTATTAATTATATACGCCGCCGTTATTAAATTAACCGATCATATTTCAGCATAATAACATAATTCTATTAGAGTATCGGGCAATATTCTTTAATGTAATATCACCTTACCGAAAACGATATTACAGTGGAGCACGAGTGCTAGAACACTGTGCTACAGACAGAAAATATTTCAAAATGACAGTCACAGATTAAGAATAAATTTAAATGGATAGGAATGGATTAACATTTTTCGTTTTTCTTTTGTTTTTTTTTGTTATATTGTCCACATTAAAATAAATATATGTATTTTATTATGTAAAACTTATAGCTACTCGTAATACACATACTCGAAAAAATGTGCTCTAATCCATTTATAATCCGGAACTGAAAATAACTGAAATGTCGACCTAAATTCAATTTCGGTCTGTAAATTATATTAAGACCATCGATCGGATTGTTCGTGCGGTCCTAACTTCATATTGCATAATATCGCAAATGTGGTGTAGTTAACATATTCATCCGCGTTTATATTGATAAACCAATGTTGAAAGTTTTGTTAAATTTGTTGTTGTTTACAAAATTTGCATAACTACTTATATTTATTTACAGCAAAAACTTGATCGGTTTTTGATAATAAAAAATTCTCGAAACCGGTTCTTAATGTGAATGTATTTATACGAACGAGTCTATATAGTAACTCTCTCAGCTTCTCAAAAACAAAAACAACAACAAAAGTTTAAAATGTACGTGAACTGATCTGTGGTGATTTTTTTTTGTGGCAATTTATGCGTAAACTTAGAGAGTGGATCTCTAAGTGATTCAACCATGGTGACGGTCGAATACGCGTGCTAAACGTTTTATGACATTCAAGGCGAAAATTTTAATTACATTCAACAGTACGTACCTTTTTGTTGACCGTGGAAACCTTGATGGATTTAAATTTTTATATGTTGTGTCTGTGTGTGTATAAAAAAGAGATTGTTAACAAGTACGGTTCATATAATCCACGTGACCTTGGCGATGCTTTGTCTTAGCTGTACGCATTTTTTATGAATAAATTTTTAAGTTGTAAAGAAAATAAATTAAGATCAAATATGGAAGATGTTCGTATCCAAATAAGACTATTACTTGTATAATGCACACGGTTTCAGGTGCTAATTGAATATCTATATACAGACATAATATGTAGTAGGTGTAAAGGCAAATACGATTCCGTAAAAATCACTAAATTGACGCTATTCCAAGAAGTTGTCGTTTTGATCAACGGTGTAACGTTTTAAAATAAATTTATGACCAAAGCAAACAATATTTACATGAACAGACTAAAGAACTAATCCAACTGCCACGAGATGATTTTAGAATTTCAAAACCTATACATATCCCGCTCGGCTTCATCCAAATCATTTAAAATTAAAACAAAATATCAAAATTTTATAGTGCTTGAAACTAATTTCGTTATCGCAATGGGTACGCACAGCGCACGACGCGGAGAACATAAAAATCAATCAAAGCTCAAATTTATTTTGACAGTGGGAACGAAAAAAATAAATGATTTTCCGATAATACGAGGGTTGTCTGAAAAGTTTTCAATCTTAACATGGAGGTGGCAGCACTCGTCAACAAAAGAAGGGAAGAATGTTTGCACAGGCGTTGAAAGGTATTCATCGTAATATCAGCAATTTTGGATGCGCAGTTATTGTTTAACAAGGCAATACGCCTACGGAAATCAAAGACGAGTTGGACGTTGTGTAGGGGGACGATATGACGCGTAAGCTTGAGAGGTTGATTTATAATGCTGAAAAAGGCCTAAGGCTTAACTACAAAAACAAAGTTGCTGCAATCGAAACGACCGTTAACCGCGAATTATCACCAACGATGCAACGATAGTCTGAAGACCTGGAGAAATTTTGCTACTTAAGAAGTTTAATTACTAAGACGGGCGGGTCAAATCATACGTGACAGTCCGCATAAACAAGGCGCGCTTTGTTACTATACATTAAACAAAGTGTGGCGAGTGCATAACATTTTATATGGTTTTAACACTTGAAAAGTAACAACCATCATTTTTCAAAAACTACAAGTATTTATCAACAAGAGTCTACGACGTATGTGAAGATAGCCCGAAAACCATCCCGAGAAAAGACTTTTCAAAAATTGGTTTGAGTCCACACTAAATACGATAAAAACCTTTTGGCCCGAAAAAAACAACATGAAACATCTCAAAATTACACTCTATCCCGAAAATAAAAAAAATGATTTATAAACCTGTTTATTATTTTTATGATTTTAAAATATTTAAGTTGCAAAAAAATGTAATGTGTTGTACGTTGTACAATAATAAAATAGTAACATACAATAATTATTTTAAAGAAAATCTTAGTACATATTTATGTATTCTTTCTGTAATATTATAAATTTAATAATGACGTGTTATTGTGCTAACACATAATATTTAATTTACTTAACAAAAAACACGCATATGATCTATATAAGTAAATACCTAAATTTATAGATATTAGAGTATAAAAAACCACATTACACACTCAAACTCATATATTTCTGCTCACATGAATTGCCGAGTACATTGGTTGATGGGAGTGACCCGAGTGACTTGATAAGATCATTTTTGACTTATATTAGGTAACCTAGTTGCCATACGATGGGGATTAGGATTATTTCTGGGCCCAGATTTAACCGATGTTTGTTGTATATGAAATGCTCCCATTAATACTCATATAACGTCACTCACAAGGATTGCCGAGTACATTGGTTGATGGGAGTGACTCTATTGTATTAATTTTTACTTATATTAGGTAACCTAGTTGCCATACGATGGGGATTAGGAGTATTTCTGGGCCCAGATTTAACCGATGTTTGTTGTATATAAAATGCTCCCATTAATACTCATATATCGTCACTCACAAGGATTGCCGAGTACATTGGTTGATGGGAGTGACTCGATTAGATCATTTCTGACTTATATTAGGTAACCTAGTTGGCATACGATGGGGATTAGGATTATTTCTGGGCCCAGATTTAACCGATGTTTGTTGTATATGAAATGCTACCATTAATACTCATATATCGTCACTCACAAAGATTGCCGAGTACATTGGTTGATGGGAGTGACGTAATTAGATCATTTTTGACTTATATTAGGTAACCTAGTTGCCATACGATGGGGATTAGGATTATTTCTGGGCCCAGATTTAACCGATGTTTGTTGTATATGAAATGCTCCCATTAATACTCATATATCGTCACTCACAAAGATTGCCGAGTACATTGGTTGATGGGAGTGACGTAATTAGATCATTTTTGACTTATATTAGGTAACCTAGTTGCCATACGATGGGGATTAGGATTATTTCTGGGCCCAGATTTAACCGATGTTTGTTGTATATGAAATGCTCCCATTAATACTCATATATCGTCACTCACAAGGATTGCCGAGTACATTGGTTGATGGGAGTGACGTAATTAGATCATTTTTGATTTATATTAGGTAACCTAGTTGCCATACGATGGGGATTAGGAGTATTTCTGGGCCCAGATTTAACCGATGTTTGTTGTATATGAAATGCTCCCATTAATACTCATATATCGTCACTCACAAGGATTGCCGAGTACATTGGTTGATGGGAGTGACTCGATTAGATCATTTCTGACTTATATTAGGTAACCTAGTTGCCATACGATGGGGATTAGGAGTATTTCTGGGCCCAGATTTAACCGATGTTTGTTGTATATGAAATGCTCCCATTAATACTCATATATCGTCACTCACAAGGATTGCCGAGTACATTGGTTGATGGGAGTGACGTAATTAGATCATTTTTGACTTATATTAGGTAACCTAGTTGCCATACGATGGGGATTAGGATTATTTCTGGGCCCAGATTTAACCGATGTTTGTTGTATATGAAATGCTCCCATTAATACTCATATAACGTCACTCACAAGGATTGCCGAGTACATTGGTTGATGGGAGTGACTCTATTGTATTAATTTTTACTTATATTAGGTAACCTAGTTACCATACGATGGGGATTAGGAGTATTTCTGGGCCCAGATTTAACCGATGTTTGTTGTATATAAAATGCTCCCATTAATACTCATATATCGTCACTCACAAGGATTGCCGAGTACATTGGTTGATGGAAGTGACTCGATTAGATCATTTCTGATTTATATTAGGTAACCTAGTTGGCATACGATGGGGATTAGGATTATTTCTGGGCCCAGATTTAACCGATGTTTGTTGTATATGAAATGCTCCCATTAATACTCATATATCGTCACTCACAAAGATTGCCGAGTACATTGGTTGATGGGAGTGACGTAATTAGATCATTTTTGACTTATATTAGGTAACCTAGTTGCCATACGATGGGGATTAGGATTATTTCTGGGCCCAGATTTAACCGATGTTTGTTGTATATGAAATGCTCCCATTAATACTCATATATCGTCACTCACAAGGATTGCCGAGTACATTGGTTGATGGGAGTGACTCGATTAGATCATTTCTGACTTATATTAGGTAACCTAGTTGCCATACGATGTTGATTAGGAGTATTTCTGGGCCCAGATTTAACCGATGTTTGTTGTATATGAAATGCTCCCATTAATACTCATATATCGTCACTCACAAGGATTACCGAGTACATTGGTTGATGGGAGTGACTTAATTTGATCATTTTTGACTTATATTAGGTAACCTAGTTGCCATACGATGGGGATTAGGATTATTTCTGGGCCCAGATTTAACCGATGTTTGTTGTATATGAAATGCTCCCATTAATACTAATATATCGTCACTCACAAGGATTGCCGAGTACATTGGTTGATGGGAGTGACTCGATTAGATCATTTCTTACTTTAATTAGGTAACCAAGTTGCCATACGATGGGGATTAGGATTATTTCTGGGCCCAGATTTAACCGATGTTTGTTGTATATGAAATGCGATATATGAGTATTAATGGGAGCATTTCATATACAACAAACATCGGTTAAATCTGGGCCCAGAAATACTCCTAATCCCCATCGTATGGCAACTAGGTTACCTAATATAAATCAGAAATGATCTAATCGAGTCACTCCCATCAACCAATGTACTCGGCAATCCTTGTGAGTGACGAAATTAGTATTAATGGGAGCATTTCATATACAACAAACATCGGTTAAATCTGGGCCCAGAAATAATCCTAATCCCCATCGTATGCCAACTAGGTTACCTAATATAAGTCAGAAATGATCTAATCGAGTCACTCCCATCAACCAATGTACTCGGCAATCCTTGTGAGTGACGATATATGAGTATTAATGGGAGCATTTCATATACAACAAACATCGGTTAAATCTGGGCCCAGAAATAATCCTAATCCCCATCGTATGGCAACTAGGTTACCTAATATAAATCAAAAATGATCTAATTACGTCACTCCCATCAACCAATGTACTCGGCAATCTTTGTGAGTGACGATATATGAGTATTAATGGGAGCATTTCATATACAACAAACATCGGTTAAATCTGGGCACAGAAATAATACTAATCCCCATCGTATGCCAACTAGGTTACCTAATATAAGTCAGAAATGATCTAATCGAGTCACTCCCATCAACCAATGTACTCGGCAATCCTTGTGAGTGACGATATATGAGTATTAATGGGAGCATTTCATATACAACAAACATCGGTTAAATCTGGGCCCAGAAATAATCCTAATCCCCATCGTATGGCAACTAGGTTACCTAATATAAATCAAAAATGATCTAATTACGTCACTCCCATCAACCAATGTACTCGGCAATCTTTGTGAGTGACGATATATGAGTATTAATGGGAGCATTTCATATACAACAAACATCGGTTAAATCTGGGCCCAGAAATAATCCTAATCCCCATCGTATGCCAACTAGGTTACCTAATATAAGTCAGAAATGATCTAATCGAGTCACTCCCATCAACCAATGTACTCGGCAATCCTTGTGAGTGACGATATATGAGTATTAATGGGAGCATTTTATATACAACAAACATCGGTTAAATCTGGGCCCAGAAATACTCCTAATCCCCATCGTATGGCAACTAGGTTACCTAATATAAGTAAAAATTAATACAATAGAGTCACTCCCATCAACCAATGTACTCGGCAATCCTTGTGAGTGACGTTATATGAGTATTAATGGGAGCATTTCATATACAACAAACATCGGTTAAATCTGGGCCCAGAAATAATCCTAATCCCCATCGTATGGCAACTAGGTTACCTAATATAAGTCAAAAATGATCTTATCAAGTCACTCGGGTCACTCCCATCAACCAATGTACTCGGCAATTCATGTGAGCAGAAATATATGAGTTTGAGTGTGTAATGTGGTTTTTTATACTCTAATATCTATAAATTTAGGTATTTACTTATATAGATCATATGCGTGTTTTTTGTTAAGTAAATTAAATATTATGTGTTAGCACAATAACACGTCATTATTAAATTTATAATATTACAGAAAGAATACAGAAATATGTACTAAGATTTTCTTTAAAATAATTATGTTACTATTTTATTATTGTACAACGTACAACACATTACATTTTTTTGCAACGTAAATATTTTAAAATCATAAAAATAATAAACAGGTTTGTAAGTCATTTTTTTTATTTTCGGGATAGAGTGTAATTTTGAGATGTTTCATGTTGTTTTTTTCGGGCCAAAAGGTTTTTATCGTATTTAGTGTGGACTCAAACCAATTTTTGAAAAGTCTTTTCTCGGGATGGTTTTCGGGCTATCTTCACATACGTGAGTCTACGGCGAATCTGTGGCATCTGTTGGCCAAACACGATTTCAAACACGGATGTACTTGTCCTAACAAATAATGGGTAAAGCACACCCTGCGGAAACCGGACAATTACATTGCAAAAATGGCCTTTGAATGGAACCCACAAGGTGGCGAAGCCCCGGACGCCCAGTGAATACAACGCGCAGATCAGTCGAAAGGGAATCGCGAACAGTAGGCGCATGGCGTGAAATCAAACTGCTGACGAGGGACAGGCGGTGTCCTCCACACAAATATATTGTAAAAAAATGGAGGACACAAATAAAGGAAAAATATTAAGAAAAATAAAATTATATTTGATGTTACCTATAATAGTCGGATCAGAAATATGTGGGCGGATCACCAACCACGACATATAGATATGCTATGTTTGCAAGAATAACACTCGGTCAATGGTCAAATCAGTGGCATACCTATTACAGCCGGAGTAGCCACAGGCTGTTCTTAGAATCCAATTCTGAGACTGCAATTAGTATTCACGCAATGTTAGCATGAACATGGTGAAGCTATGCCAGATTTGTTGACAAGGAACTAGTACTTCCTTGAAGTATTTAAAGCAAAGCAAAATAGTTTCCAACGGTATGTCAGCAACTCAAAATCTCCAGAATTTGTTAAGATCAACCAAACGTTTGGAGTTGCTCAACTTCATGAGAGTTCAAAAGTTCTAAATATGTTATGGGTATATTGTTGGATATCACTGGAGCATTTGATAACCTTACGTGACGTAGCGTCATCTCAATTTTATCGGTCTAGAATCTTGCAAAAAAGATTATGAATGCTTTAACCAGCTACTTCAGTAATCGTTCTGCAGAAACAAGCGACATGTATGATTCTGTTACTAAACTAATCACCAAAGGATGTCCTCAAAGCTCTATTCTAGGGCATCTGGTCTGGAATCTCGTGTCTGACACAAGCATGATTATTGACTTTGACGAAACTGCATTCGCGGATGATAAAGTTAATTTAGTGCAGGGTAATGCGAGACTCGAACTTCAGCATCGGAGTCAAATCGTATAATAAATAGAATGCACGAATGATGGGTAACAAACAAAATGCCACTGTCTGCAGATAAAACAGTAATGCTGCAACTAAAAGGCAAATTACACTTTTGTCGATCTCCAACAATATTTTTAAACGGTTAAATCTACAAAATGGTCAAAACTGTGAGTTATCTAAAGGGGTAACCATACAAAATTAAAAAAAAAATATGAACGTTACTTTAAGAAAATTATGTTTGCGATAATTGGCGTTTCTGTTCTTTCGCCCATGGAAAACATTTGAATTAAAACAATGAACGAAGCTTCATTGACACTTAATAAAAATTGTTCGAGCGAAATTTTGCCTCCAAACTTAAAAAAATTAAAATATGAATCGTTCTATCTAAAAAATAGCTGTCATTCAATATTCAACAATATTTACTTCCTACTCGTACGACTAGTATGGCTGGAATGTCATAGTGACAGCTATTTAATGTTTGTTGTTTTTTTTAGATAGCACGATACAAATTCTATTTTTTTTTTAAGTTTGAACGCAAAATTTCATTCCAATAATTTTTTTTAAGTGACAATTCATATTTAACGTATCTTCGTTAAATTTTTTAATCTAAATTAATTTTTCCATGGGCGAAAGCACAGTAACGGCATTTATCGCTAAAATAATTCTTTTAAAGTTACATTTAAGATCATTAGAACTAAGGCTAAGCCGGCGTACTCTCAGTGGACATTCTAATCAAAAATAGAGTGACTTGTACCACCTAAGAAGACGTGAACTAAGCAAACTAGGTGACTTTGTACCTGTTGCAGATAGTAGTCAAAATCAATATACTGATAACAAAAAAAAATAGAGGCAGTGGAAGACACACATTTGAATCCAATCTCGATATTAAACCGCGACTCAAAATGAAAATGAAACTATCTCTTACGAGCTCAATGTGCCAAGTAGCCTCTGGACATGGTAAAATCAAAGCCTACCTGCAGAGATTCAATATAACAGATCTATGTCAATTGTCAATGTTTATGTTTAAGCACCTACTTTTTAACTGTAACGAGGTGATCGAGGTGGACTTGAACTTGTACAATAATTTTAGTGATCTCTAAAGGGGTAACCACACTAAAATTAAAAAAAAAATATAAACGTAACTTGAAAAAAATATGAATGCGAACTTACGATAAATGCCATTTCTATGCTTTCGTCCATGGAAAAATTAATTTAAATTAAAAACTTTAATAAAGCTTCGTTAAATATGAATTGTCACTAAAGCCTCAACCAGTCAAGAATAAAAACTTAAAAAAATAAGAATTTTAACGAAAACAATTGTTTTTATTATTTTTTGACATTCCATGCAAAAATAATAGTTCTTAAGTGACAGCTGTTCGTTTACAAATGTCTTTTAGAGCAATTTCAGATTTGTTTTCAGTAATCTTACAAGATTTTTAAATAAATCCTAATTAAATAAAACAGTCAGTTTTTATTGATAACACATACACGAAATGATTTTATATGACACTGGAAAAAAGAAATAAACTAAACAAAATTAAAGTATTATAGTAGTAAAACAGCGTTTACACGACGACTATAATATCATACCACTTAACTTTTAACAAAATTCACTAAAACATTATTTTAACATCACAAATTGTTAAAACTTGATTTTATTTAATAAATAAAGTAGTAAACAAAAAAATGGAAGCAAAATAAATATGGCTTCCTAGCGCATCAAAATTTTATCTTCTTCTGCTGTACATAAAAAACAACAACAAATCTTATTTTTAAGTTGTTTTTATTTTCGAGCGAGAAATAGTGCGCACTATTTTTTGCTTAAGTGACAGCTAGAATTTAACGAAGGTTTCGTTGAGTTTCTTACATAAAAATTAAGTTTGGCTGGGTAATAACACTGATATGCCATTCATCGCATTCTTATTTTTTTATTAAGTTATGTTTTTATTCCTGACTGGTTCCCACTTAAGCGCCAACCATAAAAAAATTATAAAATTTAAAAAAAAAAATTATTACGATACTAATTTCTAATGACATTCCAGCCATACTAGCCGTAACGAGTGTGTTGTAAATATTATTGAATATTGAATGACACCTATTTGTTTTTTAGATATCACGATCCATATTTTAATTTTTTTTAATCTTGGAGGCAAAATTTCGCCCCAATAATTTTTATTAAGTGACAATTCATATTTAACGAAACTTCGTTAAATTTTTTAATTTAAATCAATTTTTCCATGGGCGAAAACACAGAAACGGCATTTATGGCAAACATAATTTTCTTAAAGTTACGTTTATAATTTTTTTTAATTTTTGTATGGTTCCCCCTTTAATAAAAATTATTGGAGCGAAATTTTTAATCTAAACTTAAAAAAATTAAAATAAGTATCGTGCTACCTAAAAACAAATAGCTGTCATTTATTATTCAATAATATTTACGGCTCGTTGCGACTAGCGTAGCTGGAATGTCATTAAAAATTAGTGTCATAAAAATTTTTAATTTTTTTCAATTTTTAATTCTTTTATGGTTGACCCTTAAATCATATAAGTAATTTAGACATAAACACAAATATTTAAAATGATACTTTTGGTTTCGCAAATCATAACATTTAGAAACCCACACCTGCAGTAAAACGATGGTACGTCCCCCGTAAAAAATGGTGTACATCTACTACATATTAGATGGCACCATCGGCAGTAAAAGCAATGCAATTACTAACAGCAAATATGAGGACCAAAAATATGATTTTGTGTGTTTTGAGAGGTGACATCATCAACCAATATTTAAATACCAGTTTTAGTAAAATTAAATAAAGTTTTTATATTTAATTAAATAAAATCATACGTACTCAGCAACTAGGACTTGGACTAAGATTTGGCCTAAAAGTAAGACTTCGACTTAGATTTAGACATAGACATGGGGCTAGGACTAGGACTTGAACTTGGGCTTGTTCTTGGACTTGGGCTACGATTTGGACTTGGACTTAGATTTGGCCTAAAACTTACACTTCGACTTAGATTTAGACATAGATATAGACAAAGACATGGAACTAGGACTAGGACTTGGACTTGGAAGAGGACTTGGACTCGGACTTGGATTTGAACTTAGCTTTGGACTTGAACTATGACTCTGACTTGAACTTGGACTTGATCTTCGAGTTGAACCTGGACTTTGATTTGGAATTAGACTTGGACTCTGACTTGAACTTGGACTTGGCCTTGAACTGGAACTTGGACTTGGATTTGAACTTGGATTTGAACTTGGATTTGGAATTGGACTTGGATTTGGGCCTGGATTTGGACCTAGTTTTGGACTTGGATTCGGACCTGGACTTCAACTTGGACTTGGATTTGTACTTGGACGAGGACTTGAACTTGGACTCTGACTTGAACTTGGACTTGGTAATGAACTTGGGCTTGGATGTGAACTTGAACTTAGACGTGGACTTGGACTTGAATTTGGACTTAGCTCTGGACTTGAACTAAGACTCTGACTTGAACTTGGACTTGAACTTCGAGTTGGACCTGGACTTGGACTTGGATTTGGAATTATACTTGGACTCTGACTTGAACTTGAACTTGAACTTGGACTTGGATTTGGACCTAGCTTTGGACTTGGACTTGAATTCGGATCTGGACTTCAACTTGGACTTGGATTTGGACTTGGACTTGGACGTGGACGTGGACTTGGACTTTGACTTTGACTTGAACTTGAACCTGGTAATGAACTTGGACTTGAACTTGAACTTGGATTTGGACCTAGCTTTGGACTTGGACTTGGGTTCGGATCTGGACTTCAACTTGGACTTGGATTTGGACTTGGACGTGGGCTTGGACTTGGACTTGAACTTGGATTTTGACTTGAACTTGGACCTGGTAATGAACTTTGACTTGAACTTGAATTTGGATTTGGACTTAGACTTCGACTTGGGTTTGTACTTGGACTTGGATTTGGAATTGGACATCGACTGGGACCTTGGACTTAACTTTGGACTTAAACTTGGATTTTGACTTGAACTTGAACTTGGGGACTTGGACGTGGACTTGGACCTTGGACTTGATATTGGACTTAGATTTGGACTTCAACTTGAACTTGAACTTGGACTTTTTGACTAGGGATTGGGCTAAATTTAAAGGACTTAGATTTTAGCGTTGCAAGTTAAGGTGAGGATGTAACCTCGATAATGTAGTGAACGACAAAGTAAACTCGAACTCTCGTAAAATTACTAGTTTAGCGTTGAATAACGTAATAAATTGGTTGATAAGTTTTCATATAAGAAATATCTTAAAACAAATCATAATTTTTAAGTTGTAGTTACTAATCACAGTTTTAGTAAAAAACGATGGCACGGTTACTACATCACCCCGAAATAACATAAAGTCAAGGAATATTAAGCTGTAAAATAATAGTACTTCATAAATATATGTATATGTATTCTACAGAAGTTTATTCTTAACTAACTCAACGTCTTCATAATATTCAAGGTACTAACTGAGATTAAATAAACAAAATAATTAACACGTTTAATAATAAAAACTAAAACTAAGCCATAAAAAAAATTATAACAGACATAAATAATGCAAACTAAAGGTGGCGCAAAGAAAAAACTAAAACATTTACAAGTTGACCAACTGAATAACAAAAAATTTCTGTATATGTTATACCTACTGGGTGTGCTCAATATACATACCGTTTAGCGTATTTCAATCAAGAAATCAATCTTTATATGTTCTTTTTATAAATTAGACAAACAACCTCCAAAAAATCGATACCTGAATTCAAACGTATATACATACTTAATACGTACACAGTCAAATATTTTGCAAAATTTCTTTCACTTTGAGTCATCCAGCACAAATTGGATTACCTTGACATTATATATTTACATGTATATAAGAAATAGCCATAGTTCACAACATTCTTATTACGTAACCATATATCCAAGTTAAAGACCAATGAATTATGCATATTCCGATATTTAACACGATTTGTTACATACATGTAAGTTTGACGAATCACTCATTTCATAATGAATAAGTACCCAACAGTTTTGAAGAATAGAAATATACCGTACAGTACAGAATACTATATCGTTATGTGTATGAAACTATCGTACCAAGCAGACACAAAGGTTAATATCATTGTTTATAAATTGTTAGTATCTTCTGTACTTATTCCAAGTAACAAACAACTTCTTAAAAAACAAGTTTGTACTGTAAAAAATTAACAACGTCGATATTTTTATATTTTTTTGGGAAGTCAACGTGTTTGCTAAAAAATTCATTTATGTGCTTAAAATAAAACTATGTAAATATATATACATATGTATGTATATAATAAATGTTACAATGACAAAGAGAAGCTACATAAGGTACACACAACAATGCACAAAGAAATAAACAAACGTGATGCCGTTTATATTAATTCAATTACACCAAAGACAAGACACAAGAATTAAAATAATAATATAAAATGCTTGAAATTCATACTTTGAAAGATTATTAGTTTAGAAAAAAAAAAAAATAATGTTGAATAGTGTCGCAAAGCACTGACCTTTCCTCATGTTTGACATTATTATAACAATTTTTTATTGTGTCTCATATTTTTTGGTGGACTTGGGATTGACTCCAACATTAAACCGGAACTGTTGCTACTTTTATGCGCACATTGGGAAACATAATATGAAATGTACGGTACATACTTACATTTCCCAATTACATAACGAACGTTACAGTTATAGTTTATGATTAATGTATATGAAATATGCTTAACATATCCCGTGAGAAAGCTTAAATGTCAGCACGAGTAGATGAAGTAATCAAATTTGGATTACAATAATTTCAATTTCCATGATCTTGATGTATCAAGTCTATAACGATAGTTCACCGAAAAGACAGTTCATCGAAAACCACTACTCGCTGAAAATATTCTAGAAACGGTTAATTAAGGATTTATTATAGCTCCGCCAAACCATATGGACAAAACAAAGCATGAGTTCTGGAAATTGGCCAATTTGGGAAGATTTAAGCCATTTTTATACCATTTTGGAAAATGGTAATATTTCGCAATTCTCTCATATTTTGAATGGAACTCGGTTTGAGTTGAAACACGGTTTAGAATGTAAAAATGGACTCTACTGTAAGAGCTGATGGTGGATCTTATAGCCATAAGATTCAAATATTCCAGAAGTAAATATGGAAAAGAGCTAATATGAATGTAGTGAAGCCATTTCTCCAATGAAAATGATGTAATTCGTTCTGTGTTATGAAAATAGGGATAACGGTACCTTAGATTTGAAAAATGAATGAAATTGAATTAAATTAAGCCATTTCCCTCCCGAGTGAGACTTATGATAAAAATACTAGTATACTCGTATATTGCGATTGGAGGATAATATGGATTTACAGAAAAGAACTTTGGAAAATCACTATAAGTAAGTAATAAATAACACTGTTATTTACTGATCCAGGGAACCAGCAACTTTAAAATATTACGAAAACCTGCTCATTTTGGTAAAAAAATCCCTTTGCTAGATTTGAATGGTCTGAAAAAACTCATGCTCGTGAAAGCTTTACAAAAATGAAATTAAAAAAAAAATGTATCGGGCCCCTAGACCCCGGAAGAATAGTGTAAGGTTGATTCTTGACATGCACTTTATACATGGAAAACATTTCATGACGATCGATTGAACGGCTGAAAACCCCTTTCGGAGCAGACAGTTTTGGAAACATTGTATGGGTGCTCCCACTATTCCAAGACCTTGGAGCGCCGACCACTTCAAAAATATTACTTACTCATTTTGATCTAAAATACCTATATGCAAAATTAAAATCCTATTGGATGAATGGTGTGGAAACTTATAAGAAGAGTCCCCTTGACCCAGGGGACGGCCCCTCAGATTCAAGCACTAATAACCCCTTTCCTAAACACATTCCCTTGGAAAAATTAAATAAAATTAAATTTTAGAAAAAATTTAAAGCGAGGCCCCTAGCCCTGGGGTTCAGCCCTGGTTGTACCAACTGAGAAATCTTCAGCGCAAACCGTTATGCCGTGTAGCCGTTTGGCATTCGGCCATTGTTAAACAACCTGGACTATAGTTATTTTTTCCACTAGCCCATCATTTAAATTAACAGATTTTGTCCTCAATATACGGTACCAACCGATAATCACTGACCAGTGCCTCATCAAGTGCAAATTCAGGCAAAATGATTTTAGAATAATCATATACAACAAATAGCTGCTAATATATCCACTTTCAACAGGCTCTACGCATAATGTGCAGATCTATATTTATGATGGTAGTCAAAGGAACAGTATCAAAACATTTTAAACTCCATACGTTGGTGTTCGACATGGCATTCTCGCTTGTGCTGTTTAATCTGGCACTCACGTACTTTAGGTGTGGTTCCATTTGTTTGCTGTATAACTCTAATGCTGCGTACATGACATCGGAAATAAAAAGCATCATACTCGCTCCCGAATTCAACACCAATCAAATTTCGTGAAATGCTTTATGCCCCGCCTACTAGTTCTGTACAATCAGTACGATACCAGGGTATTTGTTCCGAGGTAAATCCCGATGTCATGTACACAGCACAAACCATACAACCTTTTTTATTTTTTTTATTTTACACCATAAAAATTATATTAAACCTGTGTGTGGATCATCGCCCTCGCGTTCATTTGTTTAAGATTCCCCACAGAACGAAAACCCTACAAAGGCAATTACGTGTCGCCTCAAAGTTAAGTTTTATTTAACAAACAAATAAAAAATGTTTGGTTCTCCCATACATTCAGGAACATCAAATTCAATGAAGACAATGCAGAGGTGTATGGCGGATGGAAACGGGAATCTAAACTGATTTTTGAAGAAATCGTTGGCTGCAAGTAGGTTTTGGAAAAAGTTATGAAATATGGATGGAACTATAGAGAATTTATGAACCATTCATGATACCAATGAGGATGGTTGTTAGATATGAGATTCCAAAACAACTTTCTGAAGAAGTTCTTCAAAATCGTCATGTAGGACGGGACATGGTCATTTCTTAGATGATGGTGGTGAAATCGGAACATCTAAACGTCATTTTAGTGTCCCATTTCAATCCATCATACTAGATTTCATAATAATCTCTAATTTTTAAAATTGACTGTTGTTTCTAAACATACAAATAATAAGTGTCCATATAACGTTAGGGCTTACGATTTCTTAACTGTCCATACGATTAACTGTCTTTAGGTTAAATGGTCATAGGACAACGTGACCGGATGGTTATGTGGTCTACGATTATATGGAGGTAAATCATAGTATGTATGACATTGCGTTGGAAATCGGTTATCTCTGACAATATTATTACAGTGCGTTCATGTTTTGAGAGTTTTAAAAATTTTATGGCCTAGTGTATATTTATTTCACTCCGTTGTGTCATTCCCAGTTATTAAAAACCCATACGTTAATCCTCGGTACACATGGAGTTTATGGAGAGATGCCAATTTTACACAAGAATCAACATTCACATATATTTCAGATTCAAGCAAATTCAGTGGCCGGAGTATCATTAAAAGTAGCACACTTTAGATTTCGACTTTAAATAGGTTTAGTGACTAGAGGTAGATTTAAGTGTTCAAAGGATTTCTGGGTAATTTGTAAATAAGTACATAAGGAATAAATCGGGGGAGCGAATATGCCGTTTCGGTACACAACTGTACTGAGTCCTTATACTGCCTCCTCGGGCCGTGGACCTTCTACAGAAGCGTTTAATGAACGGCCTAACCAAGAAAAAAAAACAATTATTACGAGATCTCAAGAGGCAGATACTACTTATGAGGCGGCTAAATCTCCTAAAGTTTGCAGCGACACCAGTAAGTAAGATATTAAAATATATTATATATATAAAAGTCAAAAGATGTATGTTTGTTCGCGACAATCTCAAAGACTATACCGCCGATGGACATGAAACTTTCACACAATGTGTATCTCGGCAAGGAGGTGGGCATAGGAATAGTGCGATTTTTTTTACAATAAGTGTTGCATGACTGGCACTACCAAATATCACAAACCGCTCAATCGATCGTCTTGAAATTTTGACCGTGTATAAGTTGCATGTCCAGAACCAACCTTACGATATTTTTGAAGGAGTCTAGAGGCCTCGGTACAAATTTATCTAAAATTAATTTTTTTTTAACTATGTTTGCATAACAAGCGTTATAAGCGCACACAAAATATAGATGAGTTTAATTACATATGCAGTTTTATTATGAATTATATTTTTGCATAAAATTTCACGCAACAAACAATTTATTTTTTTTTGAGTAAATTTCAATTTATATAGAAGATTTATATAAAAGCTGATAGATACAGGAATCGCTCCAGTGGCCCTATTCTGGTAATTACCTGGGAATAGGGAACTGTGGACAGATTTTACATGACCTGATTATTTCCCTGACAATTTCGCTATGGAAAAATTTTTCCCAATTTACAAATATTTACATCAAGCTTTTTCTCTCAGTAGGCCAGAAAAAACTGATTTATAAATAAAAGCTAAGTATGTAAAATCTTCCTCAGTTCCCTATTCCCAGGGAACTACCAGAATAGGGTCACAGATGATGAATTTAAATATGCACTATTCGACGATTTATATCTTGGTATAAAATTGCAGACAAAAGGCGATGATTCATGTAGAAATTTTGTCTGACAGACATAAATAATAATCGCTCTGATTGGTTAGTATTTTTTGTCTTAAAACCGAAATTAACACTTAAGCGATACAAGTATAAAATTTTGTCGCATGCGCAATTTTTGACATTTATTTATAAAGCAAACAACCTAAAAAGTGTTTTAATTTTAGTCCTGTTTCACATTTTTTCTATATTTTAGAATACGTATCAAATCTTATACGAAATTGAGCAATGTTCCACTTATAATTTTTGTCGTACGATAAAAAAATATGGCCGACCTTCAACCAATCAGAGCGACTATTATTTATGTCTGTCAGACAAAATTTGTACATGAGTCATCGCTTTAACAATTTAAGAATGAAGAATTTTAAATTCATAAAAAATGTGCATTGGCACGAATCGCTTTAACAAAGTAGGCGATTTTAAGTATGATTTTTTTTTGGTTGTTTTATAATTTACGTCACAAATCATTTTAGTATGTATTAGGAATTTCGGATTCATTCATTATATAAAACAATCATTGGTACGAATCGCAAAGTAAATGATTTTTGCTATGAAACTGCATGATTTGAATGATGCATTGATACGAACCGCTCTATCAAAGTATTGTATTTTTGTAAAAATGTGCGAGCCACAAACCATTTTTGTATATGAGGACTATTTATACAATACAAACAACGATTTATGATTAAATTGTTTTGTTACTAACCGTTCTAGGAAAGTAGGTAGGGTAGGTAATTTTTTGGATGAATTGGAATTTTTTATTTCTGAATGACCTTCGCGTCCCAAACCATTTTTGTGTACGAAATTTCGAATTTATACAAAACTTGCACTTGTATTGCTCTAGCAAAGTAAATCATATTTTATGAAACGTTTTTAAGATCAATTAAGTACAATATTGTATTTTTGTACGAATTTTAGGATGATTCTGTTTTTGGATGAATCGTAATTTTCACGAAATTTTTTGTATGAGAAATTTTTTATGCAATTTTTTATGTTTTTACTTTAAATTTAATATTTTTATAAAAATTGTTCGTGACACGAAATTTATAAGGAATTTTGGATTTATACAAAGCTGCTGTTGATACAAAACGCTCTAGGAAGTACATGATGTTTTGTAGAAAAGGTATTTCGGATGAATAGTAATTTTCCATTTATGTTTGAATTTTCGCATCAGAAACAATGTTTAGATTCAGATTTTGAAATTCGTATTTTAAAACTTTTGAAAGAATTATTTCTGCAACAAAATTTTTGTAGTTCAACAGTTTATGTTTTACTTTTTACTTAGTTATATTTGAATGGTTACATTGTATTGATCGCATTAGGATGATTGGGACCTAAATATTATATTCGAAAGAATTTTTGGGGCATCGATTTAAACAACATATGTTTTTTTCTAGATATCAAGAGCATCACAAAATAACGATTTCATTCCAGAGGCACAATTATTTTGCTTGCATAGTTTTTTTAGTCGTTTTGACTAAAATAGATAAAGTATACTTTTCTACTACTATTCCCTGCTTAATTTCCAGGCTAGAGCCTAGTCATCTTTCTTAAGGGATGGCCTTGAGGTAAGATCTGTTAAATAACTCAAATGTTTTGTGGTTAAATGAATAACTAGTACTTCCAGCCAAAGTAGTAGTTTGCTGCATTGAAAAGAGCACAAAATCTCAGTGTCTCGAACAACCCTTTTTAGACCGATACTATAAGTCACAGTCAAAAATGTCGGTAGCTCTTAACTCAGTTGGATGTATCTAGTGTAATATGCGAAGATTATGCCGATATTTTGAACTTCCCTTTCAGATAATTTAATAATGAAAAAAACACGAAAGCCATACAGTCAACATGCGCTTTATGAAGCTGTCAAGGCTGTACAACTAGGAATGGCATGTAGTGCTGCAAGCAAAATATTTAGCGTTCCTATATCTACGATTCAGAATAAGGTGAAAGGTAAAACAGCCTGGAACAAGAAAAGTGGACCACCAACAATTCTAACCATGAAAGAGGAGGATCTGGTTGTTAAATGGATACTACACATGGGAAAGGTTGACTTTCCAGTCACAAAAGGACCGTTGATTGACAGTGTAGCGCTGTTGGTGAAGGAACTAAAAGTCGAGCAGAATTCACCAAAAAACCATTTACCTCCAAAAAATGAAACAACAATTGCGAAAACTGATCAACAGCCTAGCTGCTCGTGTTCATCATTTAAGGAAGAATTTCCCACTTTTTTTAAAAATTTGTTTTCTTATCCTGAACCTCGGAAAATAAAAAAAGAGCCATAAGAAAAAAATTGCCGCCTGATACGTTTACTTCCAACAAATATTTTGAGCATCTCCAGAAATTAGAATCTGAGAAGGAAAAGTGTACAAATTAGTACGAGCCAAAAAAATAGAGAAGAGGAACTTGAACAAAACAGGTGAAATACACAACCAGACCAGAGATAAGGAACTACTGCGACCTTCAACTCTTAAGATTAATGATGACAATGATGTTGAAAACATTAAAAGGAAATCTATTCCTAGAGATTTTGTAATTGTTAATTACGAAGAAGAATATTTTCCTGGGACGGTGGTACAAATAAGAGTGGGCGAGGCATACATAAAAACTATGCAAATCAGCGGCCAAAATTGGAAATGGCCTGAAAAAGAGGACGTAGTTATAAAGATATAAAGGATATAAAGATGAAGAAATTTGTACTTTCATTAATATTCGAGGAATTCAAGCTGCACCCGAAATTGAAAGCCTTCGAAAGGCTTAAATTTTAGTTAAAGTTTATGCTGAATTTGTTAATTGAGTACCTGAGCATGAGAACTTTACTTGTCTTATTTTATTTTGTAGGATTTAATTGTTTTTATTTGTAATAATATTTAAGGTTAATTAAATGCTGTAAATTATAATTATTAAGTATGATTGAAATAAAATAAGTTTATAATAAATGTTTCTTTTTTCGTTAAAAATTTTTAAAATGTTCTCTATGTACTTTTAAGTTTGACGATAATAAGAACGTCATCTGCCGATGATTGGATCACAAACATTTTTTAAGTGTCGATAATATAACCTTTAATAATAAACATAAATAATTTTAATTAATTATTGGAATTTCTCAGTTTTATTATTCATTCATTAGGTTTCTAATATTTACAAAAAGAAAATTTATTAAAATTATTTAAACTAAGAGAAATATTTTACTGGAAAGTTTACTGTCGCCTTAACTTGCCGGTAATTGGGACATTTACCTTACTTCTATAAATATCGATTACCTAGCATCTGTAAATGTAGGTTTTAGTAATTTATTTTGTAAAGTTGAGTCAACCACTACATATTATATGGTTAAGTGTTAGAATTAATATTAATTTCAATTAAAGTTTAAAATTTGAAGAAATTATGGGAGAATAACCACCTGTTATTAATTTCAAAACTGCATGTCTGCACTTATTCTAATTGAATGAGTTCTATAAAACTTCCCTATAAACAATAAAATGAGTTGTCAATGAAAACAACATTCCCTAAATGGAATATAGTACACAACCAAGAATTAATGTCAACACTTAAGGCCAATAATATAACAATGTTAGACATTTATTATGATTTCAACGATATTATCGATTTACCTTCTCGGGATGTAGCAGTAATATTTGATGCGACGTAAAATTGGTCACTACAGTGGACAGACGAAAATGCATCAAGAAAAAAATAAAATCATGCACAAGCGTAGTCGAAATATTTATACAGATCTAGCTCTCTGTAGGAATAAAATCTATTACTCCACTCACCTCAAGTTTAGAAGAATATTCCTCAATAATTTTCTCCTGATTCTTAACCAATTCCTCATTTTTCTCGAGCAAAGCCTTGCCCAATTCGGCGGCCAACACTAAATCCGCCTCTTTTTGTTGCAACTGGGACCATACATCTCCGTCACCAGCTTTTCCACTATCGGGCTGTTGTCTAATTTCCATGTCGAATATAAAATCCTCTAGTGTTGGCTTGTGCTGTTTAGCCGATGTAGCCATTTACTTATTTGCAAATGCCTTTAAATATTGCAAATATATCGCAACAAAATCGTTGGTATTTTATAATGATTGTTGTTGTATAACGTATAATTAATTTGTGTGTTTTTTTTTATTTATGTAAATTGCATAACAACAAATCAATATAATATAAATTTATGTAGCTGTTATTAAATTTTTGTAATTAAAATTTCCAATTATTATTGTAACGAAAAAAAAACACTATGCACAATTTAATAACGAGCAAATCAACTTCACTTTTCTTAAATAAATTTTCTTCCTTTTTCTTTTTTAAAGAACACACATTTGATATAATATAACAATTAGCACAACTAAATATTTATTATGATTATAATTATTATAAAATGAATTTATATCAAGTAAACAATTCATTTTACAATTAGCATTAGCACACAAAACTACTAAACAAACTTTGTAAACTTTTCTCAAGATCATGCATTGGTTTGTCCCGCGAATTCACGCACATTTAAAATTCCGAAGCGCATACAAAAACAATATTATATTATTCAAAAAACTAAAAATATATTTATTTAAAACTTAAATAACAAATTAGTCTTGTAGTTATCGAAACACAACAATGAAATCAACAAAATAAATAAATAAAAAATATTGTTGAACGAATCGCACATAATCTTTCTCCGCCAACTTGAAAACGATAACTAAAAAATAAATCAATCGGTGAGCACGAAAACAACCAAAAACGAAAATAAAACAAGAGCGTAAAAGTTTGTTGATGTATTTTGTGATTGGTTGCGGAGTTTTTGTGGAGAGAAAAATTTCTTCGTTCTTCTTTTGTTTTGTTTTGGTTTATATATGTATATGAGACCGGAGAATTTTGTCGGAAAATGAGCACATTTTCTACTGCATATGCATACACATACAGTAATAGTGGAAAATTTGAAAATAAAATTAAAAACAAAACAAAAAACCATGACAGCCAAATTTTTTATACACAAAAATAAAAAGCTTAATTATGCAAGCCAAGAAAATGTTTTAAGATGGTGGTTGGATTTTATTTTTTAATGCGCGAATTGAAATTTGAAGCTTTGCATAACGATAAAGCGTTATTTTAAAAAGTTTAACAGGAAAATCCATGATTATAATTTCGATTTACAAGTAAATATAATTTTTAAGGGTGATATGCAAATTTTTTACTATCGTTATAAATTTTGATTAGTAAAAAAGTTGTTTTTCGACTTTGTTCAGGTAGAAAATGTGGGTGACATTGTACATTAACCTATATACGAGTATATTATTTTATACAGTAATTTAAGAAAATTATTTAAGTTAAATTTATGAATCGAAAGTACTCACGTGAAACTATAAAATATTATGCGTACTTAGCTTAGCATAAATTCATGAATGAATGATAACTTGGTGTTATGCTTCGCATGAGCAAATTGAATTAATATTCAATTCGTGTATAGCGTCTTGTTCTTTGATCTATTTATGAATGGTACAGGAAGGTGCCGGTCTATGTGCCATCTGTGTCACATTATAGATATCATCACACTGAAGATCAAATAACCAATGCAATGGCGAGAAAGGGTAGATGATATAAACTAAATAGATAAATCTTATCACTATAGATTCCAACTATTAAACAATCAGAACTTATTTAATCTTTGGGTTATTTTTTTCTGTGGTTGTGGCATTTAGATTTTGCATTTACATCAGTGTCATTTCCAAACTGTTTAGTTCAAATAAGTGACAAAATAAGTTAGATGATATTCTAATAAGTGTAGTATAGAATTGCAAGAGTTTAAAAGTTATTTTTTAAAATGGACAATAACGGAATATCCCAAAACCATTCTAGTTGTTTTCCGGGCATTTAGCTCGGATTCAGTGATATTGTCCTCATGCTGTATGCCCCAGGTCAATTTTTTCGGCTAAATTATGAACTAAAATTTTTGAGGTGATCTTACGCTATTCGCCGGCAGGTTAGAAACGAAAAGTCTCCTCTCGAGGTAACTTATCAATTTAGTTGTCAAATGTAATTATTTGGTATGTTATTGAGTTGTACAAATTTTTATTTGAAACTTTTTTTTTATTTTTAAACATTTCGTAGTTTATAATAACATTTGCTACTAATGCAACATTCATATCAACTTCCATTATTTTAATTTAATTTAATATTCCCTTTATTCACGAAAAGTCGACAATTTAGTATTTCGAATAGGCAGGCACAGCTTGTTCTGTTGATGTTTCTGCCACCTATGAATGTTTATTGTGGATTACTGAGGAATTTAATTTAATTCACAATTTAGTCGAAAAAATCGACTTGAGGGCACACATCATTAACCCTTCGGTCTATGAAATGTTCTTACACCTGTCCGTCTATGAATAGGTTTGCTACACCTTCATGTATTTTCTATGAAAATAAATTGAAATTTGATTGGAAAATAATAAAGCACTATTTGTTCATATTTTTTAACACTTTCGCTGCCACAGATGAGTACGCCGCTGTGGCCTGAACATCATGCAAATTTTGCATTATACCAAACCAATGTACACCACATCATGCATTTTTTCCTTATACCAAGCTACACAGAAAGAAAAGTGTAGTATTTTCAAATAAAGATTAATCAATTTCATTTAAAGTTGAGGATTGATTTTTAGCCATTGAATGTGATTGGTTGATTTCTTTAATTTTAATTAGATGATTTTAACAAACCTTAAAATAAATGTTTCAATTTCAACTAAAACATTTAATAAAACATATAAAATATTTATTTGATTTATTAACAAATAGTTAGTGATTAAATAAATTAATTAGTAAAATTAAATAAACTATTAGATAAAACATTTATTTATAAATTAACATTATGATCAATCATTTTTTATGATTTGATTAAATATTTTAATGATTTTCATAAATTTCCAAGGAAACCAAACAAAATCATTTGTTTAGAATTACACGTTGTTCTAATTAAATTATTAATAGTGATTTTATTAAATCAATCAAAAATACCAAGTTGGCTTTGGTAGTGGCACTTTGGTTTTCGAACTAATGAGATTTTTGAATACTTTATTTAACAAATTCGATCATCTCATCTAGCAGGCCAAGCCAAGACTTCGACAGTTCGACTGAACTGTAAGGAAATGGTTAATACTTTATCCATATATATAAAATAAAAACTCAATGAGTTAGCGAATTATTATAATTTTGCGAAAGATCTCTCAAAATAATGCTGCATCTCTCAAAATAATTCATTCATTTGAATTATATGAAAGAACAAAAGTTAATTCTATGATTCTGCTATTGATTTAGATGATTTATCAATTTGTTTAGTAAACTCAAATAGCCACTTTTAATTATTTTAGTAGAAATCAACCAATGTTTAGCTGTTTTAATAAATTTGGCGTAAAATAAACTGTATCAAATATTTTTATTGTTTCAGCGAAAGATATTACTTGATTTTCCCAAAATTATAATAAATTCATTTAATTAATTATATAATTTTTAATGTAAAATATCAACTAATTTTTACTTATAAACACATTTTATTAACCACTTGTTTTTTATTTCGCAGAATTATGTTTTTGAATATTTTAATTAAAAAATTGGTTCAAAAAGTTTAAAAAATCACTCGATCGATTTCGACTTGTTAGGTCATCATCAGGAGTATCTACTCTGTTCTTTATTTTAAACAAACTCCGTAATTCATCCATACAATAAAAAATGGAGTAAAAAAATAAAAGGAATAGATAACGAACAAAAGTCTTCTTCAAATTCAATCATGGATATAATCAAACTTTTTTTAAAGTCAGCGATTTCCATTCTTTTGTAACAACTGTTATAAAGTATTAAAGCGATAACTACTGCTGAATTTAACAGCAACCAACGTAAGGTTTTTCGAAGTCAAGGAAAATAGCTGAATAATTGATCCGACACGTCCACGCACCTTGCTTAACCTTATTGTATGAAAGAATAATGTTAGGTTTCTTAATATCTTGCTTATTTCTATCTTTTCTTGCAACTTCCATTGTTCCGGATTCTTTGGTTGATAAGAATTAATTTAATTTAATTAACTTTGAAAAAAACCCGGATGCCTTCTCGATTCTTGCGAATCGTGCCCTTTAAATGAGTATTTTTTTTTTCTACACAAATATTTACCAGTTCAAGCGATGTGTAGAAAATACCGGTTGTCAAACATCGTACCAGGTGATTTTGTATTAATTGGTCTGGGTAGTGCTCATCATACTAGGGTTCATTTGTCGAAAACACGCGATAAGGTTGGATCGTTCTAACACCTGGTTCGGCATCCAGGTGGTCACCCCAATGCACCTCTCACCAACCTACACTGTATTTTACTCTAGCATGGTTGGTATCTTACAATGGTACTATCAAGCATACTACTTACAATGGTACTATCAAGCATAAAATACTGGCCCCAGAGATAAACCATACACCAACAATCTCGAACACTCAACAGAATTTTTATTTTCGAGGCTCCTTTAAACAGCCATCGTAAAATCAGCAATCCAAATTTCATTCATGATTAAACATTTTATCTCGGTTATTTTCTTTAAATTTTTTATTAATGAATTTAAAAAATTTATTACAAATACATATAATGTATAATTTTTAATTTTAATATTTTATACACTTTATGAAAAAATGGACTACAATTTCTATTCTTGCATCACAAATTTTTAAGTTTTTTTGTTGTATATCCACATTCGTTTAAATAATATTTTGTAATCAGATTTTAAGACACTACTTTATCTCAGGAACTCAACACGCGGTTGGTACTGTTCTTGCACGCCAATCGTAGCTAATTCGACCACGATAAATTCTATTTATTCAGAAAAATAATTTTACTTTTTTTCTTTTTATCACCAATTCTTATCCAATCAGTTTTTTTTTTCTTCAATGTATTAAACTTTTCTGTTATTCCAAAATTATTTTTTCAGGAATCTTGTTCACGACCAGCAATCAACTGTCTGATTTTATTCTATTTTTTAGGTTTTATCCATCACGTTTCAAATTTAATATTCGCAATAATAAATTGCTACCATTACCGACACAGCCCATGAACCCAATACAGTCTGACCTGCTCGATCGTTACATAGGACAGATGCATCGCGTGCAAGCCGAAAATAATTATCGATGATTTCTGACCCACATTATAGTTAACTGGCCTAGTTCGAAGAATTATATTTTGCTACATAAGAATTATAAGCCCCTCGAAGATTTCGCGTTGAAAAACTGTGGATAATCGATAACCGATCATTCATGGGTAAATGTTCCACGTCCTCACTTAAACTCTTCACCTCCCTTAGTAATTTATAAGAATTTCCATCGGTTAACATGTTATACCCAAACATTAGGAAGTAAGGTGAGAATAGGGTAGTGGCGAGTAGGAGGCCGGTCTGCAATGCTGAACATTAAAATCGTTCAATAATAGTGCAAACGATTTACTGACAAATTGCACACCGTTATCCGAATGGATCTGTTGAGGCACCCCAAACAAGAGGAAAATTTAATTTTTTAAATAATTTATAATGTTATTTGTGGTACTTGATCTGAGGGGCTTAAGTAACACAAATTTAGAAAACTGATCCAAGATCAGTATTTTCTACTCGAGAACGAGGATATGCGCCCATTAGGTTGATATAAATTCGCTCCCACGGTCTTTGGGCGAACACCGTCTGTCCTAAGGGTGGTTTTAATAAATTGTTTGCACTTTTGAAGGTTTTACAAACGGTGCATTTAGAGACATAGTTATACATTTTTTTCCGCATCCCTGGCCAATATAATAAAGACGACGTACCCGCTCTAATGTTTTCGCAATGCCACCGTGTGCAACTATGGGTACATCATGACTTTGCTTGATCAGATCCTCAGACATATTTTGGGGTATCCATATATATTTTCCACTCCGGAGTATCGGTGAATGCTGGATCTATTTTTGCACCCAATTTTATATAGATTTGGTCATTATTAATTCGGAACAATGGGTAATTGCTTGAACTCGTCACGATTTTGTTGCGGAGTTACACGTAATCCAATCTAAGAATGCTGTCGATCCTAAATCGATCTCGGATATCGATACCTCCTCACTATACAGACGAGACAGACTATCGGGGACTATATTTTGGGAACCGTGCTGGTGCCGAATTTCAAAGTCGTAGGCTTGTAGTTTCTAACTCCAGCGAGCCAGTCTTCCATTCAAATCTGTCTGTGACATCAACCACTTAAGACTAGAGTTGTCAGTAGTGATAGTAAAGTGGTATCCTTCTATATAGGGGCGGAATTTTTTTACTGACAACACGGCTGCCAAGGTCCGTGGTTCAGTAGTTGGACTGGGCTCGGTTCAACTTTTTAAACATGAACGCAATAGTTCGTTCATTGTCTTTCTCGTCCAATTGAAACAATACGCTCCCTACCCCAAACTTACAAGCATCGCATCTAATATAAAAGGGTTTGGAATAATTCGAATTTATGAGAACAGGTACGAAAGATACAGAAAATCGTACGAAAATTTCCTTATATATCCGCTATATTGTTTTGCGCTGCTATCGCGACCAAAGTACATTGTTCACCAAATTTATTCATCAAACGACACAACCATTTGCTAATTTGGATTACGATAATTAGATGGCAGACCGCATAGAAAAATAATAATAAAATAGGTTAGGTTAGGTTAGGTTTCAGTGGTTGAAAATATTTCAGTGGTTGAAATATAAAATTCCGGCAATGATTCCACCAAGCCTGAATGGTACTAGGCTGGTCCTTACTGAAAAGGCGAGATTCCTAGGGATTCTTCTGGATAGTAAGCTCAGCTGGAAACCAAACACGATAGAAAGAGTGAAGAAGGCTACTGTGGCACTCTATACTCTTGTAAAAACGCCATTGGAAGGAAATGGGGCTTAAAACCGGAGCTGGTACACTGGCTTTACACGGCAGTGGTAAGGCTCGTACTGCTGTATGGTGTGAGTGCGTGGTGGCCACCTCTGGAGAAACTAACATACAGGAACATGATGGTGGAGGTGCAGCGGGCAGTTTGAAGCCTACGACTTTGAGATTTTATATTTTTAGTGAAAAGGACCAGCTCTGTTTTAGTTGGGTTAATCCCCAATCTACATCTACTGGCCCAACCCGCAGTGATTGATAGCGCATTCTGCATCATATCCCTGATTGTACCCAGGTGCTTACCCAAGACAGCTATCGCTACGTCATCGGCATAAGCAACCACACTAACTCCTTCCCCCTCCAGTTCCAGTAGTAGTCCATTGATTACTACATTCCAAAGAAGGGGAGAGAGGACACCTCCTTGGGGTGTTCGCCGAACGACCCGTCTCCTGACGGAAACTTCCCCCATCCTGGCTATGACCCTTCTGCTTCCAAGTAAGTGTAATCAATCAGCTTGGTTACTGTGTCTCCGACCTCAATTGGAAGCAATCCTTCCCTAATTGCCTCCACCTTCACGTTGTTGAAAGCGCCCTCGATATCGAGAAACGCCACCAACGAGAATTCTTGAAAATCCAGTGACTTCTCAATTCCCGAACCAAGGTGTGTAATGCCGTATTCACGGATTTACCCTTATGGTACGCATGCTGAGATTGTGTCCAGTTTCTGAGTACAATTCTCAACCGAATATAGACGTCCAGCAGCCTTTCCATGACTTTCAACAGAAAGGATGCAGAGATATTGGTCTTAAGTCCTTGGGGATGAAGATCACTCTAGCCTCATTCCATTTCATCGGGATGTACCCCAGCTTCAGACACCCTTTGAAGATAACTTCCAGCCAGGGAAGCAAGACCTCCGAGTTCTTTTGAATTTCTGCTGGTACAATCCCATAAGGCCAGCTGACTTAAAGGGCTTAAACCCTTTAATAGCCCATTTTATCTTTCGTGTATTCAGAAGATCCTCTATACATAGCAGTTGGACTCCGCAGTCATTTCTAGACTCGCAGTCATCCAAAGGCCCCGCAGTTGACACATCCTCACTTCCAGGGAAGTGAGTTTCCATCAAAAGATCAAGAGGCTCTTCACTAGACACCATCCAGTTGCCATCCGGTTTTATCAGATAGCCTGGAACAGCTGGACTAGTGGAGAGAATCTTTCTTAAGCGCGAGGTTTCCGAGACCCCTTCCATTCTATCACAGAAGCTTTCCTTGTTGCCCTTTTGTAAACTCTGAGGCATTCCTTGTAGAAGTCCCAGCCTTGCATTTCTCTAGATCTTTTCGCTCTGTTGAAAGTAGACCCGCAAGCTTTTCTGCACCCCGCAAGTGCCGAGGTCCACCAGGCAGGTTTTCGCTTTCCCCTCAGCTTTGTTAATGTGCAAGCTTCTCTCATAGAGATATGGCAGGCCCTAGTAAGAGTATCCACCATTGAGTCCAGTTCACTACCCGTGTCGGCGAGTCCTGGAACTCTAGATGAAATGATGCCCTCTAATACATCCCTATATACACGCCATACTGTCCTCCTGGGATTTCTGAACAAGTATTGATTTGTAATTTGGAGATTGAGCATAAACGTTTAATAACGATGGTCGGAGAAGGAATGCTCCTTCGCCACTCTCCATTCCCTGATCATCTATGAAATAGACTCAGAGATCAGAGTAATATCCAGAACCCCCTTGCCTATTACTAATAATAAACGTGGGTTCCTGACCTATATTACTAATAGTGAGGTTAGTTCTTAAAAGAAATTCGAAAAGTAACTCACCCCTGACATTGATGTTCGAGCTGCCCCAGATGGTATGGTGTGCATTCGCATCACACCCCAGGATAGCTCCCACCTTCCTCCTTTCCGCGTCGCAAACAAGTGCCTCATTAGGGTTCGCCACTGGCTGTATCTCCTCTGATATACCATTCGTCGCGCTTTCTCTTCCAGGATGGACCTCTTCCTCCCCCTTTTCGGACTGCGCAGTACTCCGACTTCGTCCTTTCTGAACACATTGAGTGTAATGGAACCAAAGCCGAAGTTTATAAACGGAACTGAGCGTGGCTCCTGGCCATACCTCGCCTACCTCCTCGATAGCCTTCCTATATAAGAAGGCCGATCGCTGGTCTGAGCACGCAGTCAGCTTCAGCCTTCGCTGATACCATCCCGCATCTCTACAAATTGGCGGTGGTCCCGGATATTGTCCAAGGACTCTAAGGAAAACTATTTTAAGTGCCTTAAACACCAACCTCCATTTTTCCCCGGTGATGGTCCCATCTTCATGGCTCTCGTCCATGACGGCTAGCACCACCTTCTCCTCCTCCACAACGTCGCTGAAGAGCTTAAGCCCTTTTTGCGACTGTTGTCTTTCATGAAATATCGGCATCCAAAACTTCATGCTTCTCCTCGCTAGACCTCTGTCTCTTAGACCCAAGATCCTCTTTTTTTTCGTTAGTTACATCGGCAATGCGATTCTTCGCACATTTAACAGATTGCCTCTGTTCCTCCGTCCATTGCTCCTCCGGGACTGTAGCCAGTCTGTACAATAAACGGAAGGCCGAACGCCTAGCCCTGTATCTCCGAACCGAAGGAGCAACGACTTTCTCCTTTTTTTCGCTACCACTAGTTCCTGGCTTGCAAGCCTCGGAACCAGTCTTAGCCACACCGACGGCTGGAGTCCTAGACCCCCCGTCTCCCCCAGCATTTTGGAAGTGCTGGCCACTTCTTTTTTGTTTTTAGTTTTGGATTCCATTTGATTCCCACGAGTAACGGAGAAATGATGGTCCGCCCGTGCAGAGATCCGTGTACACGGGTAAGGCTACATACAACTGGAGGTCGCCAGGTATCCAGAAAGCTCCGTTCAGGACTAAGCAATTATTTTTAGATGCGTCCCCAGCCAGACTGATCATCGGCACGGTTCGCATAACACCTTGATCCGACACATCCGCCACCGTTTAGCGTGACCCGCCCCACACCTAGGTTACTTGTTTCACCCATTCCTGTTACCAAGATTGAGAACCTGGAGGCGGTGGCGATTTGTGAGGCAATAATAAAATAACAAAGCATAGAAATCAAATATTACTTGAATTTATTAAACGACAATAGTTTCTATGATAGTATAAAAGCCGAGTAACAGTAATAAGGTAAGTAAATTCTGATTTAAGTCTTGAATGTGGAACGCCACATCACCCCCTTAACAGTGAATCGCTGATGAACGATACTGCGAAACGTGCTGGTACTGTCGAATATCTTCCTGCTCTTGTTACTGATGATTTTGGGATGAAGCTGATTGTTTCATCTGCTTTCAAGATGATTTCTTATTGCTGTGTGGCCTGATTGCTTTCTTTTTGACTAGTTGACCATCGCCGAGTTGTCCGTCGCCGAGTTGGTCGTCGCCGAGTTGACCATCGCCGAGTTATCCGTCGCCGAATAGCTACATGGTAGAGTTTGTATTTGAGAAAATTTTCTAAAAAAAACTCAAACTTTGTTCAAACAGAAGATTGTACTAAAATGTCCAATAAGAATTTTTTTTTCCTATTTGAATTTGGTATAACAGTGTAATACTCATAGAAACATAACATCGTTCGTGGATGTGACTAAAATCCCACCATGGGCAGAAACTAACAAAACGTTCAATAATTAGATCAATCACAATCCCATAAGCGTATGATTCACAACCGTCATTATTGAAATAATTCCCACCACAGATCACCCTTTTAATAAATATTAGACATCTGTTCCAGGTTGAACCCATTCGACCGTGACACTGTGTTGTGCATTTACTGACACACAGTCGAGTATTCTTTATTGTATTTCATATTCAACAAAAATACAAAAACATATTTTCGGTAAAATTCTATTGGTAAAACATAAAATTCACTTTCTAATTTTGTTTTTGTGTTACAAAAGAATTTTATTTCTTATTTAATCGTTGTTAACTCACATAAATTATTTCCTATTAATAAATACAAGATTTGGCGGTTATGTAACGCGCTTTTTTAAAAAAAATCGGTTTAATTCAGTTTTTGAATATTGTGCTATACATAAACCTAATAATTATGGAATGCCCCTTTTGCGGAACGGATCACACGATTAAGAATAAAATATTGTAAGGTGCATTACGATTTGAATTACATCTCGGTAATATTGCAATGTGTACGATCGTATAACATATACAGTGTTAGTTTAGCTAAATTAAATTATTTATATAGGAATGTTATGACTGACGTCAGCGTGGAAAACTAAAAAAACATTATAGAATTTTATGGCTTTCTCGAAATATTTCGCATGCCCCACACACGGTTAGCTTATAATACGTATACAGGTATGCTTTAGTAGGTTTAGAAATTCCATATGTATTTGCGTACATACATGTGTATTTATTTAACTGGAAAAGCCACGACTAAAACCACAACAAAAATATTATCGAAGAAAAATCAATATTTTCACTGTGTGCACACGTTATATAGGTATGTAATGTATATACAACTGTAAATGAAATGAGCGTCGTGCAATAAATAATTTACTGGAAACAATTTTTTTTTATTCTGTTGTTCAGGTTTGACATTGAAAATATATCTAGTCATATATGCGTGTATAGTGATATGTGTGGGTGTTTTAATTAGTGTCCGTATATGCGAACGAAAGAGGCAATGTGGTCATTTACCTAACAACAATAGACTACTTTATTTGAATTAGTTATTCATTGATTTTTCATTAAAATACCTACCTTAATTTCTTGTTTTAGTTTATATTTAAAATGAAAAACCTTCAACGTAAACGTGCCACCGTATCTGTACAAGTTCGGACATAAGAGTCAAGGTATATATTCGGAGCAGTCTATTATTATGGATAGATACGAATTTAACCCCCAAATTTAAAATAATCTGATGAAAATATGTAATTATTTTGTTTATCAATATTGACATTCAACTCGAATATTATCCTTGGTTGAAGTCACCCAAAATTATCATTGGCTCACGTCAACATTTATATTGCTTATGAGTGTCCTTTTATGGTGACACAGTTCATGGGCCAATAGTCAGGTTATACTTATACTTTGGGGAGATTGTTGACTCATTAAAACTATTTTCATAACCAAGGCCGTTTCTTTTGATGGCCTCGTGAGAACGAAAAAAAAAATGATGTGCTGAAAAGGAGACCCTTTAGGAGGCTAACTCACATGTCTTGGTACTGATCGAAGACACACCGATTAAATGAAGCACAAAAAAAAATTATATAAACTTCACTTACCTCAAAGGATGCTTCCTTTAGCAAAACTTTACATGTGAACAGATGTAGAATCAACGCGACTGATTCAGCCGGGAGACGAATAAATTTAAAATCCTGCTGGAACACCAGATCACAGACGTTGAAGACGGATGCATCAGACACAGTATTGTCTTTGACGGTCTTCCCTTCAAAGGTCCCATTTTGAAGATAAATGAGATGGAGCTGGCCACGCAACGATGAATCTGACTCCGCATATGACATAATTTCGAACAAATATTTTACAATATTTATTTATTTTAGTTTAGTATTTAATATTTGTATTTGTTCAACTGTGACTAAATTATACTCAATTTTTCTTTCGGCGTTTATATAGCGCATCTAGACATAAACGTTAGAATTATTAAACAACATTCTTGAGCCAATAACAATAATCTGAACAACTAGAACAATATTTATTTTTACAATCTATTGTTGATTGACAACTACATTATTCCGTACCTAGCGACCCAGAAGATGACGAATTGGTCGTGAAACGAATCGGTATCTTGATCACTCGGCTTAGTTCTTGTTAACTTTATTGCGGGTTGATTGGGATGTGTGGTTGATTTTGGACATCTAACGCGAACTTAAACCTTCGTGAAGCGAATAATATTTTTTGTTTGGTCTTTGGTGGGCTATATCTTTATTCGTTTATCTTTATTCGCTCGTTTCTGTTCCACTTTTAACTCTACAAGCATCTGGCCAGGAATTCGGATCTGCTCTCCAAAAACGAGTTCTACTAATCTTCACTATACGTAGTGCCATGACCTAATAGAATAACTGGGAGAATACGTGTCCATTGTGAATACTGCTGCGGCTACGCAGTTTCTGCTTTAATGTCTGGAAAGGTGCATCTTCTGCTCATCTAGTAAACCGGTCTAGAATGGTTATACAGTAGTGCTGTCTATTGGACTCTGATAATTGGCGGATGATATCTAGAGATGTAGTTTAGTTGACTTTCGGCAAACCAGAAAACATTTGGCCTTTTTGTTGGCTCAAATAATCTTTTTCTGACCTGGATTTCCCGGTCTTTTGAATGGGGGATAGATGATGGGACTTGTATGGAATAGATTTTGTGGTGGGGTAGCCGATTTTCCCCATTGAGACGACACCAAATAGATGCCAACATTTGAATAGAAAACTAAAGGAATTTTCACGAATTTTAATGTAATCTTGGTCTCTTCTATAGTGGGAACTACCTTTACTAGTATTGAACACACTCTTTGTATATAGTAGATTTGTAGCGAGTGCTATCGTATTTATAATAGGTCTATTTTTTAATTCAACCCGAGCAAGCAGGCTTGCCCTGGGTATTGTACACCGACCACAGATTGTGCGGAGCCAAATTATCCAGTTTGCATAGAGTAATAATTTGTTTTTTACTTTGCATACTCTTCTTACACTTAGTGTGTGTTTCAATTGGTTTAAATACCGCATAAAAAGTTTAAAAGTTAAAAATTGTGGTGAATAAAAATGTCAAACTTTTTATCTGCTTCAAGAGCTGATAAAATTTGTATGTGGAAAACATTTGGCTGACAAAAATATTTGTTGTAAACAGAAATTTGTCATGTACAAATTTTGAGAAAAATCGTAATGATTTAGATGTAAACTGACCATAATTAACTAATATACATTGAAATAGTATTTATTTTACATATTTTCATATTTAAATTTGCTATATACGTTGATAATAACACATAAAATAAGCAACAATATTAATGTCAAAATTTAAACCAATTGAAACAGATAAAAAGTTAAAAAGTTAAAAAAATTTACCTCGAATTTTTTTTTAACTTTTTAACTTTTTATGCGGCATTTAAACCAATTGAAACACGCACTTATATTCATTTCAGAGTAAAATTTTAAGAACTGAGTGTGTACGGTGTGAGCACATTTCGCAAATAAAAACGCAGTGTGCGAAGTAAAATTACTCAGGTTGAATAAAAAAACACAGAGTATTTTTTGACAGCGCACTGCTTGCTCTGGTTCAATTAAAAAATAGGCACAATGTACGCACTAATCCGACTCCAATTGGTAATCTGCAAACTATACGCACACTATAAGATGGCTGCCGTATTTTATTTTAATATGTAAACTCCAATATGATCCGGCCTTGTATTTCCATTAATTCACACAACAGATCTCAACAATAATTTAATACTAATACTAATAATATTTATAAAACAAAAGAATTTGTAAAATTCCAAGCAACATCGACTTACTATCAAGCGTCGCGACAACAATTTGAAGACTGAGAGAGAGAGAGAGAAACAAACAAGCATAGAAAACCGCATTATACTTGTCACCACCAAGACACTCCATAGTCCATAGACATGCAATTCTATGGAAGTATTTTGGCCTTCAACATCACACAGACAATTCTATTCCGCCAAAATTCTCATTCACCAGTGAACGCCTAGTGAACGATATTAACGAAAACGACTAACGAAAACGTAATAGAACGACCTGTTTTGGTTTTGGTCCTACATAGACGATAGACGATGGCGGTTTACATTCTCCAGTGGGGACTCTTCTACGATTTCATTTATCAGCACTCTCAGAATAATATCGAACGTACGCCAAAAATCAATTCCCAAATACAAAGATGAGTTCATAGTGGGCACAATACAAAATTCAATTATTTCGGTTCTCTTGCCAAAAGTTACCGGCTAATTAACATACCCTTCAATTTTATTACCCGTCCCATCAGCGGTGGTAATATGAGATATAAGCTTATGGAATTTAATTTTATTATTACTAAGGAAATCTAACGAATTTTTGCCTAATACACTAATTGTGGCGCCACTGCCCAGAAGACCAATTACTTGTTTTGAACATATCGTAACCTCTACGTGCGGACGTGGGTCATTTATAGGTTTGGTTTTGATTAGTGAAGCTATACAATTTTTAAGGAGCTTTCGCTTTTCTCTAAAATATCTTATGAACCGTGAAATTTTTTTACATCTAGACTTCATATTCATTTCTTTACAGAAGGTTTGTCCTGAGACTAATTCATTATTATATTTATTAAATCTAAAGTGGTCATTATGCGAGTTTATGAAGAGCTTGGATTGTTCGGAAATTTCCATGTCACATGCCGATTGTTTTCTTCGAGACGTGATCCCCTCATCTGATTCGCACTCGATGGTCGGTTTCCCGAAGCGAACTTTAAGCAGTTTTGGCAATTAGGTTTCCTAACATTAGTTGCTCCGCAACCATAACAATATTTAAAACTGGTTTTACGCAATCTTCGTATCTGTGCCCAAGATCCTTGCAGTTCCAACAAACTGAAACATTATTTGAGTTTTGACCAGGCGAACTTTCATTGCGGTGATGTCTGTTTCCCGAATTAATTTAAAGGCTTCTAAAGTTTCAGCATTTGAAACATTGTTGTTACTATTTTCAAAAGTAAGACTGGGACTGTTCGGCTTATCAATATTTAGGTTTTGCAACTTCATATTGATCTCGTTAATCCTTGGTCTGCGATGAAATGTCTCCACGAATATCCTAGGAGTATACCCAGTTTGCTCGCAAAGCTGTTCATAATCTCGACAAAGAACTCTGAGTTCTTCAACAAATCGAATTGAGGCATAATACGGCAACGTTACGTTCTTTAGGGCTGGATAACCGATCTTGCAGTTGTGCATTCATTTTCTGTATGGGTAATGAAAAATCCAAAAACGATTCTTCACTACTCTGCATTCTCTTCAAAATACTTTCCTTAATTTCTTCCTCGTAATTGGAACTACTAAAGTAAGAAGGAATAGGTGCTTTCATTTGTACCCATGATGCCACTGGGTGGTTGGATTTAAAAACAAAATACCAATCTTCCGCAGTTTTAGACAGGAAAAGGTGCAAAAGTTTCGTTAGATGTTCTAAGGTGTATGTTATCATCACGTGCAATGTGTTCAAGACGATATACGAAGTCATGTACATTTGTCGCGCTTCTACCATCTAATAAAACATTCCACCTTTGGTAATCTTATAGTAGTTATCGGCCCGAAAACGTGGCGTTTGTTCTGGTGCAGGTTGTCATGGGAAGATTTCTGGATTATCACAGATGAGTTGATCATCATAAGGATTCCTTATTGGCTGCTGTTCATTCTTCTGTAACAATCGAGTATATACACTAGAAAAGAAATCAGCTACTGATCCTTTTAAGTGATTTGGCTTTGATTTACCGAGCCAATTAGATTTTGACCTGGATTTATAACAACTTGGGACTGAACTGGAGAAAATTTTGCTTCTTTTTGCAGGCTATCACTGAACATAGAACTATGGTTTAGCAAATGATCAATTTTCTCATTAAACGAACTTGTTGCTATGTTTTGGTTTTGAATTGCTGTATTGGAGACTGTCGCTACGGGTGCAATAACAGTTTCTCAATTTTTATATCCCAAAGTTTTTTGTAAAAATTAAATGATCGTCTGCAGTTGCTATATGGAGTTTGAAGAGAATCGGAACATCTCCTATAGAATTTATCAACCGTTTAGTTCGCTCCTTATAGTGGCATATTTCAAAATTTCAATAAAAACCGACAAAGTAAATTTACAAAAAAAACTGTACTCTATATATAAAAAATAAACGTTGACCCCCCCAATACAACTTTAAGATCAAAAATAAAAATTAATTATGAATTTTAATTGAAAAGAAGCGAAACAAGAAGCGGTACTTAAGGTAAAACAGGTTAAGCAGATAAGCTGCATGGATATCTTCTTAGGATTACCGGAATAAAAGATAAAAGAACCCCAAAAAATTAAAGAATCACGATGCTTAGACTAAAACAGGTGATTTGCAAATTAAATGGAACCATAACGGTTTTTCCTTCACGTCCCTGCTCAGGCGAAATTTTGTTACGGGATTAGCATCTAGTGGATACAGGGGATTCACATGGTCGCCGTTCTCCAGAGAAGGATCCAACAAATCTTACACGTACTCACAAAATTACAAAGTACTCACATTTTGTTTCACTAACCCCACATCATCATCAAGTAAAAGAAATTATTCCGTTATCGACTGAATTTATTTACTAATAAAAAAAAATCAGATGTATTTTTTAACAATATATTTTTTGTCTTAAGCCTAATTGAGGCAAGCGAAGTGCCGTGACTCGGAGCATATAATCCGGCAAAGGTTAAATCAAAAAAACTCACCCAAATTTTCCTCCGAGCTCAAAGGTATGACGTATGGTGGCTAAAAAAATCAGTTCTCGTTTTTTTCTATACTCCGAACACTTCACAACTCTTTTCACTCCAAAATAATTTAAATGAACTAAATATAATCATAACTAGTATCACATGCATTAACCTTAAACTTAAACTTAAAAATTTATTTTTCTTATTAATTTCCTTTTTTTTTTTTTTAGATCAGATAATTTTTTTTTCAATTATTACTTTTTTTTTCTTTGGCGGTCAAATTTTCACAGATTCACATTCACGTTTCACACTAAACACCCATCCCATAGTGCTTTAAATCCTACCTGCTCGTATAATTGGTCAAAGGGGTTCGAATCGTCCCAGTGATTTTTACTAAATTTATTGAAGCTCCGCTGTGACAAAAAAATTGTTCGTTTATAGAAACAATACTAGTTTCCGAAATAACAGGGTTATCTTAACTTACCCAATAGTGGGATGCCTCTTAACTTACCCAATAGCGGGATCTTATGTCTGCGTTTCGTAAGTATTATCACGCTTTTCAAAAAAGTATTTATGCAGTAGCATAGCTGTTATACTAATCCCTTGGTTTTGAAAAAGCACAAATTAAAACAAACACTTTGAATTTAACTATTCACCCCACTTACCGTTTATTAAAACTAGTGTGGTATCAAAATTTGTTTTTACTCAAAAAAATAACTCACAACAAAATCATTATCTAATATTTTTATTGTGTTCTGACGGAAGCCCCCACTTACAATGAATAATCAATAATTTAATCGGGTAATTAGCAGTAACCACAAAAAGAAATACATAGAGATCGTTATGTACCTATTGCCCTACGTACTCTTATTGTGAATTATTTAAGTACATCCATTACCATCAATGTGCTTGAGATTATGTACTAAACCTATATACTGCAGATTCATATAATTAAGAATGTTCATTTAATTTACCAATTTGCACTCCGACCGAACCAGACGTTTAAAGATTTATGTAAACTTAGATGTAAAATCAAAAATTTCAACGTTACGCAATCCAAACGATATATTATTGTTGTATTGACCATTATTTTCCAAACCAAGAAATCACAACCAATACGTCATCAGGGATTCCGTACATAATCAATCAATAAAAGATTTTAATTTGGAATTAAAATCGACTAACTCAACAGTTTAAATTAATGCAGCCGTAACACCCGGCCGAAACTTATCTCAATTGGAATTTGTAGGTACGTCACTAACATCAACAAACAAGGTTTAAAACGATTAATTGAGGCAATACTCTGTTTACCACGAATCACAAGAGTGAAATATTTATCATTCCGTTGGACAACTTGGTACGGACCTTCGTAAGGCTGTTGTAGGTATGTCGTACAGCATCAGTTCTAACAAATACATGTGAACAAGTAAACAATTCCTTGAACACAAAAAATCGTTCTTTGTTGTGAAGTGCTGCAGGCACAGGGCGAATGATATCGAAATTCTTTCGTAAGATTTGAACAAATTCGAATTGTAATTGGTTGGAGGAACTGTTCTTAACCCTAAAAGTACCGTAGGTAACGAGTTTGTCGCGTATTGGAAATGCACATCAGAGATGCCTTACGCGTAAGATGAAAACACTCAATGATTCCATTACAAGCTGGATTGTACGCTGCGTAGTTCTCTTGTGTTTAAAACCAATAAATTTTGCTAAGTCCGAGAACCGAGCTGAGACTCGAATTGAGCGCCTCTATCTGTGATAATAGCCGATGGAAGACCAAAACGACAGCAAATGGTGTAAATAGCTCTAGCTGTGTCTGATTTAATATCAGGTATTGGAAAACTTTAGGCCAGCGTTTATACGTGTATAACGATCAATTATACTTATACACAAAATTTCGATCCTTCAGAATCTGGTAACGGACCAATAATGTCGACATGGGTTTGATCAAAACGATTTGCTGCCAGTTGGTGATTCCCTGTAGGAGAACTACCCTGTCTTGAAATTTTTGATTTCTGACAAGGTTTACAAGATTTTGTGAACTCTCGGATATCCCTAATCAATTACGTATTCGTCTAGACAATTATTTTGTTCATCCATATAAAAAAAAATGTTCACGTTTTACTGTCAAATTTTTTCTAAATTTTATATTGCGCCTATCCACTATCGATGTGTGTCTCGTTTTTTTTCTTGTTTTCGTAGCAAAAAGTTGTCGTTATGTTTTTGTCAAAAACAAATGCCGATTGATGGCAATGTTCGTACCTTAACCCTTCGCTGTACTAAATTTTGATTTATTAATTTTACATGGTTGTGTGTAGTCGCCACATCACTCCGCCTCTAGAGAAAAATGTGCGGGAATGGTCACCTTTCTTCCCGGAACGGCTGTACGTTATTGCTGCGGGTGATTGATCATGCTCGTTGATATTTGTAAATGCAGCCTTCAACCTGTCGATGGATACCTTGGATGATTTCGCGTTGATTTTTAGAACGAAATATTTATCGCATCGTTCTATCGCTTCGAATGGTCCATTGTACGGGCTTTGTAACCGTGCTCGTACGCTGTCGACCCTGATGAATACATGGGTACAGTCATTAAGGTGTTTCTGGACGAATACCTTCCTTGTATCGTGGTGGGCTGTACTCGTTGGACGTATTTGATTCATATGACGAAGAAACTCCTTTATGAATTCGGTTTCGTTAACTTTTTCTTTGCTGGGAGTGAAGAACTCTCCTGGTATCTTTAGCGTTGCTATACGAGCACGGCATTGAAATGTAACTCGCAGGCCCAATAAAATCGTTGGCAAAAGTTACACCCAATCGTAAGTCTGTTGACACTTAATTGCGGATTTAAGTGTTCTATGCCATCTCTGTATTAACCCATTGGCCTGTGGATGATACGGTGTCATTTTTAGATGCTTTACTCCCAATGTTTGATTTAATTCTTTGAAAATTTGGGATTCAAATTGTCTACCGAAGTCACTTGATATTCTCGCGGGTACACCAAAATTCTGTATCCATCCAGATATCAAATTAGTGGCGGTTTTAGCTGAAATACCAGGAATCGGTATCGCAGCAGGCCATCGCGTGAATCTGTCTATTATTGTTAAACAATAGCGATTATTTTCCGATGGAGTTATGTGTTGAAAACGTTCGGTCGGCATGACATACGAAGAAACCTGTGTTTTATTGTGTCGGTCCACTTTCGTTCGTTGCCACTGTAGACACGTTTGCACGAATTGTTTACAATCACGCTTCATAGATGGCCAAACGAATCGTTCCACAATTAGCTTCGTAGTTCCTCGAACACCTGGATGCGTCAAATTATATAATTTACTAACTAACTATATGACGTCTATGTTCTGACGTGATGAATGGTCGTATACGATTATTCGATGTATCACAATAAATATGCAAAGATGAACATGGATTAAGGGACAATGGCACCACAGTAACTCAGTATTCAGTATCGACATTTTGCGATTTGGCGATACATTCGAAATCTATTTCGTTTTTGCTATTGCATTAATTCTTGATAAAGAAATCTGCGACGTTTTATCTGATCCAGTAATATGCCGTATGTCTGTATAAAATTGACTGATATAGTCTAGATATCGAACTTGTCGTGGAGGTGATTTGTCGCTTTTTTTTGAAAATGCAAATGTCAATGGCTTGTGATCGTTTTGTATAGATGCAAAATTGTTGACCTTCCAGCATGTGTCGAAAATGAACTACTGCTCGATACATGGGGCTGGTTTGTTTACATCGGCTATGATAAAGTTCCACATGAACTGTCTGCGAAGTCCGAAATTTAATGATAACCTTTTTTCCTCGTATGTATTAATTTGGTAACCGTTTGCAGCATACAACAGTTTATTAGAATTGGGACACAGCTTTGCTTTTACGCTAGGAGGCATAACACATCTGCGCCGGTGTCGATTAAAAATTTTTTGTTTGTCGAACGATCGGAAACGTATAATCGATTTAATTGAATTTTTTCAATAACTTCTGCCTCCCAAAGTGATACTACACGGCTGGCGGCACTTTGTGGCTGAGGTGCCGAATTTATTATGATACCAACAACTCTCGTATGTTGATGTATTAGTGGAAGATGGTTTACTATTTTCCCGTCGTACTCTTGATGAGGATCGCGATCGACTCTAAAATTTGATTTTACTGATCCGAGTTAAGCTTTGAATCTTATTTTCATGCGACGTAACGTATACCGTCGATTTTGAACCACTTGCACACGATGAGTATTGCTTAGCTGATATCACGTTGATGTGAGACGAATCACATAGCTAGAATTAACATATCCGCCATTTTAGCTGTGTCGTCGACTTGGTCATTGCTGGTTGACACACTCATCCTAAACCGTTGTAACCACATTTGCTTCAATAATGTAGCAACGTTTTGAATTTCGTATGCTTTTTGTTGTAGGTGGATTGAGAACAGCCGCGTTTACTTGTGATAAAATACTAGTGTCGACCGCTGTCAATAAAGTATAAAATTTGGTATCCTCCTGTGTGATACCGCCAAATACGAATTGCGCTTCGGTTTGCTGGAACCGAATATCGACTTGGTTTTTCCAGAACGGTGGCAATTTCATTGACACTCGATGTATCACGTTACTTTTATTGTCTTTACTTATTGTATTTTTTATTTCGCAAAAATACACAAGGACACGACAAAAAAATGTGCTTAACCTCATTTATTGAAAAATTGATTGAAGTTGCACTAACTCTTTTAACAATAAACCGCACTAATAATTTGCGTCGTATGTCACCAATTGTGGGCTGGTGGTTATTAAATGAAAACACAGCTAACTTTTTTAATTAAATATTTTTATTTTTTTATTGCGATCATGTAATAGCGTCTATCTACTATCGATGTGTGTCCCGTTTTTTATCCTTTTTTCCGTAACAAAAAGTTGTCGTTATTTTTTGTCAAAAACAAATGCCGATAGATGGCTAAGTATATAAACCTTTTAACTGTATTTTATAACTCATAAAGGTGTAGAGTACTAGTATTCTCATCTAGTGGGTCAATCGTCGTATAGTTTGCGCGAGAAAGGGATTTTTAATACCGTTGTTCTGTTTTTGTTACACTCGCTTAACATTTTTTGTTGTTGTTTCGCTACGATTATTTTTCGTTTTTTTGCCGGTAATTTTGAATTCTACGTTTTGTTTGGTATACATATATATTTACTCGTACATTATATATTTTGCATGGAGATTAGTATTGGAGGTGTATAGCGGGGTATACATACATTCCAATATCCACTAAAAATGTGGTTTTGCGACGTATATACATAGCTTGTTATGTGCTTTTAGCTTTGGCTAATTGGTCGTTGGGTATATATGTGTTATTTTGGTTACGATGAAACAATTTACAAGATCAGGGTTGATTTTGTTTTCATATTATTTTATTTATATTCATTACATAATTATTATATATTTGTTATATGCATAGGTATTTACTTTTTGTGCTTGTGTGTGTAAATGTTTTTCGATATGAAAAGACACACAAAAAACAGAAGATCAAATCATAGATTTTAGTTGTTGTTTTCCTTGTTGTTCGCCTTTTCATTGATTTCATTTGTGTGATCAATTTTCACAGAGGCGGCGAGGATATGGTGGAAATACGGCTCCAATAAATTTTCTTTGATATTTGTGGTAGAGTGCTTTGAATAGATTTCGTTCATGATGAGTGGTTGGTCGGTGTCTGTGGTTTATGATGATTGTTCATTGAACATTGTGTTTCTCAACTTACGGAGGGTTATATCCATATAACATGCTCTGTCGTTACCTGTATTTGTAAGCTATTTTGGGCTATTTTAAATCGTTTTGTTTGGGAGTTGATGCCAATCAATTATCAATCAATTGTTGGTATAAAAAGGCAAATTTGCAGTTTTGCATGGAACCCTTGTCTTAGGTTTGGATTTGTATATCCAGGTTGGTATCTTTGCTGAATATTATAGATGTTTTTCTTAAAGTTTACCGTCTTTCGTCTTTAGTTTCGCGGGAGTTGAGTCATTTTTGAAATTTTAGGATGATCGGTCGTACATTGGGGTTTTTGAGCTGTAGGATTGCCGCGATACTTTTATAATCACGACTGTATCATGGGTGTTGTCGATTGGTAGAGGTGTCACGGGGAGAGGATTCAAACCGTCTTTTGGGGTTGTTTCGGATATAACTTTGTGTGTTGCAGTGTGTTTTTTGTTTATAGAGAGGGTGGGTAACGAGTACTCTTGGATAAACATAACATATTCTTTGGTACATTTTACTATGACTATTTATAAAATAATTCTTTTCACAATGTGATTTCAGAGATTATTAGAATTTTACTAATATTCCTTCATCCAATTATTCTGCGTTTGACTATTAAATCATTATACATATTTTAATTTGGTGAGAAATTTAAAGTTATCGAGGTTTACCAGGTGTTTATTATTAATACTATTATTCAATCCAGTTCCTGATTTAGATCATTTATTTAGTTATTTCTAATGAAGATTTTTGATTACAGGATGTTGAAGATCATTGAACTTTGAAGTCGTAATATTTTCTAATTAAAAATAAAATTTTAATTTAAAAGTCAGAAGAGCAGACAATAGGAATCATAATGGCTATCGGGTTTCTAATAAATTTGTCATTTCAGCGAATACTTTTTGGAATTGCATATATCTTGGAAGCTACAGATAGATAGTTTTTCAGGGATTATGGCTTTTTTTAATTAAATTATTTTCTAGGTTGTTTCGGGAGACTGTCATGAAGAGGTTGTTTGGGAGACAGTAAATTGGTGAAGGTTTTGATTAGCTTGTTCTAGGTTTGAAAAACAATTATCGCTGGTTGTTCTTTTTATGATTTATTTAATACAATTAAGTTATTTGGAAAATGGATCCTACAGTTGTGCTAGCTACTTATTAATTCTGCCATCTTACAGATTCCTGATTGCTTTAAAATAACTATTCAATTCTGGTCTAATTTGTTTAGGTATTGGGGTTCTAAAACTGTGCCAAATATACATTATTGACATTACCTTACATATATCAGATTAGCTGTTTTTGAAACCAGTTTTCATTTGGCCATTAGGGATGGCAAGGACAAGTGAACTTCACATTATATAAATTTTTTATTTAACTATTTTTTTATAAATAAATCCATTAATTCAACAGATTCACAAAGATTCTACCAGTTGAAGATAAAGAGAAGGTCGTCCGTTCCTTTCGTGCTTTGATACTAGTACTGCAATATTTAGTGATTTCTGGATTCGATTTGTTTTAATTTATTTTGATCTAACTTGTTTTAAGAGAAATTTAGTTAATACTAATCATAACATTACATTTATTTCATTCAAGCTAATTTGACTCTTAATAATGACATTTTATTTCAGGAAATTTACTGCAACTTAATTAATAAAGATTTTTAATTATAATTATATTTTTTTTAGGATGCTGAGTTCTGAATATATCGAAAAAAATCAAAAATAATTGTGTTGTCTTGTGCTAACCGTCTTATATTACATTTCAACTAACAATTTACTAACTATTGACTACTTAGGTGTCTGAAACCGGGTCAATTTCCATAATAATTAACAAACCTTTCCTATCCCTCCATCTTGTTATATGTAAAAGAGTGTGCGGATGGGCCCGGCGTCAACCAGGAATCTTACTTAGGTTTGGTCGCACATTCCAATCAATCAATCAATCAATCAAAAAAACAAATGCCGATAGATGGTAATGTTCGTACCTTAACCCTTCGCTATAATAAATTTTGATTTATTAATTTTACATGGTTTTGTGGTGTCGCCACAGTACTAAGTGGTTTTATAGTTATGTGACTCAATGACCAACTTCATGCATAGGCCAGACCTCAACCATGATCTCCAAAAAAGCCGATAATGGCGCTCAAAAGTTGGAGTAGGACAGTATTATTTAAGCGACTCAATAGCCATACCTGGGGGCTTATTATGAACGTGATGCGAAGCGGATCGTATTTCGCATTTTCATACGATATCGCATTTTGGTATTATGAAACGCCCTTTTCGTATATTAAGCGCTCTTAATCGCATGATGCGCCATATTATAAAATCAACCTGAGGATTTTTGCGAAAATAAAATTGACAAATGCGACTGCTCAATAGCAGTCGGATATCGCATTTGAATAGTGAAACAATATTTTGTCCGGCGATAAAATGTAATTAAATGTAAATGAATATTTTGAATTTTTTGTATTACAGAACATATATAAGGCCGCATTCAATTTCCATATTTCGGAATTTACGTTTTTGTTTACTCAAAAATAATTTTTATTGAAATACTCGTACTATTAACCTAACTAGCGATAATCCCAGTAGTACAAATAAGCGCACAAAAAGCGCATAAACAGCATATAATTAGAGCGCTCAATTTTTACTTCAAATTGATGCACCTAATTCCATGCTATTCGTATTGTTGTCGACCGAAAACTCGGCTTTGTTTCCCCTTAAAATTTATTTATCTCTCTTTCATTTCGATTTGAGTATAATATGTAACTGTTAACCGTTGGTTTACCAGAAAATAATATTTTTTTAATGTATTTTGTTGTATCAAAACCAAACAAATGTGTGTACCAAATGTGTATTGTCATTCAGATACAACAACACATTTTTTAAATTTTGTCTACTTACTTTATATGTTATCCATGTATTTCCATTTCCATCTGAAAAACATTTACAAACATCGTCATACGTATGCATTGAATATGTTTCAACAACGCACATCTATTACCTTCAGCTGAAATATTGAGACTGATAGAAATGAAATAACAATTTTCGAAATGAAATTGATAATCAAGAGAATAGGTGGGGGTAAAAATGCAGTGCTTAGAAGAAACCGAAGTAAATTTATTTGTTTTCTCGCTTCGACGTGTGAAAATGTTTCCATCTATTTCATTCTGTTATCAGCGTTTGTTTGCTGGGATGCTATTTCATAATAAGCTCATACGAGGCGGATCGTATTTGTGAAATCGCAAGAAATGCGAAATGCGATTCACTTCGCATCAAGTTCATAATAGGCCTCCTGAATCACGATCCCCGGGAATGGTCGATAATGGTCATCCAAATTTGAGTTAAATGAAATTAATACACCTAGCAGGTCAAAATTTGTTGGAAAAAAACCTGAAGAAGGGCATTGTTTGTACTAAACGGTTTTAATTAGGTGCCACTTACCTTTATATGTATATATAGGACAAAACGTAATATAACATTTCTTTACGCTGTATAAGCAAATAAAAGCTATTCTGCGGTAGTTATTAAGATTTAACCGAGCTCCCTTGTAACCCTCTGCCAGAAAAGCCGCAACGAAATTCCTTCGACAAAAGAAGCACGAATATATGAGGAGCCGCATCGAAAACATCAGCTTCGAAGCGGAAAACGGAAACTCGAGAGACTGTTTGCGAACACCAAAAATGTTACTATAGACTTCCATCCAAGATCCATACAGCCTTCAAAAATATGAATGGAGAGGTGAGATCAAACATGGCTGATGTTCTCTCAGTATATGGCAAACCCTTCCAAAATCTTCTAAATCGGACTGACGAAGTGCCCCCTAGAGGAGGTAGATACAGCTATTATAGTAGTTTAAAAAATGGCAAAGCACACGGCCACGACGGAATAGAAAGAACCGAAGAACTATTAAAACACAGACGAGCTACACTTGCATCTAATCTTAATGACCTTGGTGTAATGATATACCTGGAGGTTTTGTCTAAGAAATAGAAGGCCGCACTATGTCCGCTGCATAAAAAAGGCGACCGTCTTAAATGTGAAAATTACCATGACATAGCCCTGTTAAACACCGCATCACTAATGCGAAATATAAAAGAAATCACCAAATACTTAATAGATCCTAAAATTGCAGAGGAATTTATGCAAGTAGTCATCTTAAAAGCGTTTATAAATAACAACAAAAAATATAGTGTACCGTCAATATATTGCCCAACCTCCGTCATCTCTTTTGGTTTTGAAAACCCAATTGCAAGCAATAGGTTTAGTTTGGGAAGGCAACAAGGGTTCTATTCATCCTTTACACGATGCAATTTTGCTCCGGTGTGTAGGGCGCAGTTGTTTGATGTTGCATTCCGCATGTTCTTAAAAAACTAAGCAAATTATTGTTCACATACTTAGTGACATTGCCTCTTAAAATTTCTCAAATGCTCTTTCACCTCAGACTTCGCTTTCATTATGTAAACAAACACTTTCTGAGAAAAATCATCTACAAATACCAACACATCACCGCACCGCCAAGCGACTCAGTTTCAATGGGTCCACATACGTTCAACTCGGAGTGAATGATACACTCTTTGGAAATGATTGTCATGTTTGCTTTCGTTTCAAACAAACTTCACAAGAATTAATTTTACTCGTACAAAGTTTAAGTTTCATAGTTGACATGCCCCAAACGTTTGTGCCACAGAACAAACTGTTGCAATAACACTATCAGCAGAATCAATCACCTTGCATTCGTCACGATTAAAAATCACTATCGGTGGTATCGAGATATTTTTTAAGTTGTTAGAGCTTTTTACCATATGTGCTGATGCACCAGAGTCAAAATGCCAATCACTGTCGTTAACACGTTCATGACAGAGCTGCTGCCCTAGGCTGGAGTGGTCACAAAACAGATGTTAAAATTTTCACGAAATAGTATGACGCATAAACGAGCCGCCGTGTTAATGTGATTCGCCAAAAACGATTTAAACATTGTTTGCCCGGTTTTCGTTTACTTGTCACAATCCCGTTTTATATGGCCGTATTTGCTGCAATTTTACCCGCCTTATGCTGCAATAAAGCGTTTTGACTAAACATCGCAGATGATTTGGTGGTTCCTTTCCTTACGTCCTGAAGTAATTTGGTTTTAATAGAATCAGCTGTTATTTTTACACCACTGCTTTCTATTCCCATTATATGGGGTTATAATGTTCAGGCAAGCCATTCAACAATAAAACACCAACCCACTCCTCACTCACTTGCATTCCAACTGACTCCAATTTATGCGCATTCGTAACTAACACGTTCACATATTCTTCCAATGAACCGCACTTTGCATCCATCGTCGTTATCAGAACACGACTGATTAAACCAGTATCTTCATGTACCTTTTTTGAAGTCTATGTCGCCTGCACGTGCACGTAATTTATCGGATCCAGTTCCAGTAGTAAAACTAACTTATTATTACTATTTCTCGACTATAGCCTGTAAAAATAGGCTTTATGTGCAGAGAAATAAAAACGCAGTTGGTTCAAGTTAATACGAAACAAGAGAGAGTGAATGTATTCTTCATTTCAATACAAGATGGCGGTTTATATATATAATGACGTAATACATATTGAGTGCGTTCGTGTACACAGTGCATGTGCATAACGCGACATAAGCATTAACATTAATTCAATTTACAACAATATGGCATCCATGAAAACCAGCTAAACCAACTAGTCTTCAGCAACAACTCGAAATTGTTGAAATAACCTTTGGGCAAAGTAAATAATGCTAATCATCGTAATTAAAAGTGTTTCTTACCTAATAAACTTGGCAAATTGACTAAATGCACATAAGACCATAGGACTCGAGATGGAATCGAAATCTTGCTCGATCTCATACATGAAACCGGGATTAAACCGCCGATTCAATATCAGGATTTTTTTATTCATTTTTTTGTAAAACATTAATAAATTCGGTGATGTTTAAAAAGAAGGTTTCATTTTATTTTATTCGTTTGCCCAACCCTGCATAACGAAAAACAGGCGATTTCATATAAAAATATTTCGTTTGTGAAATTGAATCGTCTGTGTAATCAATAACAAAACATTGAACATAATCCACATTTCGCTGGTATACTAACACCATGGATACCACACAAAAGTAAAAAATTTCGAGAGAAAGCATCTAGAAATACGATGCTCGGGTTTATAAAGTGTTTTCATATCCAACTTTTTAAAAATTAACAAGTAAAAACGGGCAAAATGTCGAGCGTGGTCCGAAACTCAGCCATCGGCGCGGCCGATCAACTAGAAATGGATCAATTAGCGAGCGATGAGCTAATTAAGCTCCAACGTCAGGTAAATTCCATAAAATTATATCGCGACTTCTTGTGTAAGATTTTTAGAATACACACACACACACATCCCAGTTTTAATTAAATTAATTTGCTTTCGCCACGTCGTGTGCTTAATTTTATTGGTGTGGTAATTGAATATTTACCCATTATCCTTATTAAAATATATAAATTTTCTATTTCGTATTAAAAACAAGGCGTAATTTTCATTTGTATTTTTCATTTCATTTTCGCGTTTTTTTTATTGCCCAATACGAGATGGAAATTAGTTTTGTGTGTGTGAAGAAATGAGTGAATACAAATGAAACCTATGGGAGGTAAATTAGTTTCCAAAATGTTACAGTTATTTAGCTTTTAGAAAATTGATACCAACAAAAAAAATATTATTTATGTTCTCCCTGCTGTGGGCCGGTATGATGATTAATAATTTGTCAACACCAAATTTTCCAGCATCGTCAAATGGAAAATGAACGAGTATCATTTGGAGATGACAAAAATAAACTTGAGCGGAAACATAAAAAAATTATGGACATGCTTACGAAAGAGAAGCGAACACTACAATCACAGTTGGACGCAATCCAAGAAGGACCACATGCCCGAATGGAAAACGAGTTTGAAAATGAAGCACAACGGCTATTTGACGAGATCGAAAATTCGCAGAAGCTACTCGAAAATGAGAAAACAACGTTATGGGAACTTGAGGGTCATATTAAAAAAATCGAGAAACAAATCAACGGATATCGTAAAAATGAAGTGACTGACATTCGTTACAAAGAGACTATATACAAAACGCAAAAGGACGTCATTAAACTAGAAAACCGTTTGGATGTGGTCAACAAGCATGCTGGCGTAGTAATGGCGGAAAACTCTGAGCTCCGTCAGGCCATCGATCACATGCTACAAGAAAGATCGTCGTTCAATGATATGTGGCAAAAAATGGTGAACCAACTGAATAAAGGTAAAAAATTAATTATGGATCTGATCGAGCAATCGACCGCAGCGTACGATCAACGCGAAGAACTTTGCAATAAGCTTCAAGGTTTAAAGGATCGGGGCCAGGTCGATAAAATGCTACACATCCAAGAAATGCGCGAAATGCAACGTAAATTAGATCACGATGCTAAATTACAGCAATTTTTGGAGACGAAAGGACAACATCGTATCAATACGGAACTAGAAGAACGTGAGGCCATGAAAAAAATCATGCAGCAAGAAAATTTGGAAAGCCAGATGAAGGCATACCAGAAAATTTTAGATAAAATCAAGGTTTAATGGAATTATATACTAATTTTTCAGCCCTAGATACATTTATGTTTTTTTAATTTTAGATGTTTTCAAGTGAACAAGACGTTGATCGATTGGCTGCCCAATTTTCGAAACAAGAAGAAGAAAATTTTGCGCTTTTCAATTATGTAAATGAACTGAGCCACGAGGTTGAAATGCTTACAGAGGTCGCGCAACTGCTTGAAGATAGCATTGATGAGCAACAAAGTTTGAACGCAGACCGGCAAAGAGCTCAAATGGAAACGATAGCAATATTGCAGCAACAGTTTGATGATCAGAAAGAATTGGTATTCTATATAATTACTTAAAATATTTTTGTAATCTGTAACATTTTATATTTTGTAGACTGAAGACGCTCTAAAACTAAAAATAATTGCCGAGCAACGTTTGCAAGAACTTCAAAATGGCGTTGAAAAAATATTTCGATTAATTCGGTGTGACGATGCGCCCGTACTGAATTTACTCGGTAGCTCGAAACGTGTCTCGATCCATAATGTAAATTTGTTTATCGAAATCATTGAGAAGCGAGCGAATCAAATTATAGCCGCGATTAATTTTAACCAAGAACAACCGTCTCGTATTTTAGCGAAGAAGGATCGTATACCAAAGTTTAATGTGAGGGATTCGGCAAAACGGAGAATGTACGTGTAGATGTAATATTTTTAAAAGAATAGAATCGAAATATTTGTGAATACAAGAAAACAATCATGTTGGCTATCATTTCATTGGTTAGCATAAAATTTTGTCACAATTGATAGAACTCTCCATTCGTGCTCAATTTGTAAGTACACAACGTAAGGCTGAGATAATATCGTTCAAGATCCTTAGGCCACTTTCAAGTTGGTTAGTGTGATAAACACACTAACAACATTCTTAGATACAACAATAAGTATACGGTCATGTGAATGTAAATGCTTATTGGCCTCGAAATAGCAGCTCCTCACAGTCCTTATTAAAAGATTTATGGTTTTGATTCTGGTTTAATTTGAAAAGCATAACAAAAAGTATTCACAGGTTGGAAGGTCCGATAACCACGGAGTAGTCTACTGGTTATGTTGGGCGAAAGATCCGCTGTTTCTTCATCTATAACTGCCGAAACTAATCCCACTATAGCAGCATTATGAAACACTGGTAGAATTTCCAGAAGTGGAAAGAGGGATTAATTATAACAACTGCGAAGAACGTCAACCTAAGAGAAAGCAAGAACTGGTAATGGAGAACCGGCAAATAAGTAACGAACAGAAATATTCTGAATTATTTTTAGACAAACCGCGACAAAATTTAGCGTTATTCAACTGATGTATTTTCAAACAGGCTCAGTCTCCTCTTCAAGTACTGATCTTTATGACCGCAATTCGCCTGTTACAAAACTGCTTATTTGAATTTAAAATATACACAAATGACGAATTTTTTCTTACCTTCGGCGAGTCAAGGTCAAAAAATGAGTCGATATTTTTCCATATAAAAACAGCGTTATTGCGTTTCTGTAGTTATTCTGTGCTCAACACAAAACGGAAAAGTTCAAAATTCTTTCAAATAAATATACCTATATTACATAAGGTCGACTGACTTGAGGTGGCAATTTTGATCAATTTTGTCAACTACATGTTCTAATCTATACAGTTCGCTCATAATCTTCATGCAGCAGCTTTAAAAAGTTTAATTCAAAAATTTTCAGTTTCGCAGAATTCGCTAGCCTTTATCCAATACTGAGTACCACTACCATCTACACTTCGATATTAAAAGTTAGATCGGTAATAAATTTAATTCTGTAATATCGACATTAATTTACATCACTTTTTCCTTCATTTATTAATTATTTCCAATACGATTTTTGTGATAAGCGGTAGTACATGTGCTAGATCAATTAAAATTAATTAATTTTAACTAAATTATCCAATAAATATACATAAAATGGTGAGTACATTGTTTAAAAATATAGAAAAGTTCACAATATTGAAGAATAAAGTTTAGAACGATATTTGACAACCAATTTTTTTTGTCGAAACATCCAGAAAATTTAGGTTATGAACTCGGGGATGTTGAATTTAAAGATGTTGCAATCTAATTATTTATTACCAACAAAATTAATGTATGTATTTCTTTTTGTTTATATTTTAGTCTGCTGCTGCTAAAAGATTAATTCCTTTGTTGGACCGTGTCCTAGTACAAAGGGCCGAAGCACTAACTAAAACAAAAGGTGGCATTGTACTACCGGAGAAAGCACAAGATAAAGTACGTGAGGCAACCGTTATTGCTGTTGGTCCTGGAAGTCGTGATCAAAATGGAAACCATATTCCCATACAGGTTCAAGTTGGTGATAAAGTTTTATTGCCAGAGTACGGTGGCACAAAAGTGGAATTAGAGGATAACAAAGAATTTCATTTATTCCGTGAATCTGATATTCTTGCAAAATTGAACATTTAAGACAACCAAATTTATATTCCCATTTTATTTTATTGTAAATTGAGTTTATGTTAAACTTCCTAGTTCTTTTAATTGTTTTGTATAATATAATCCCTCTAGCACGTAATATAACAATCTGAAGGTGAGAAAATGCATTTAAAATCTTCCCAGTTTATGTTAAACTGAAGAAAAAATCAAAAATGGGCGCCGGCAAGAATTTTATTATGTAATTGTTGGTTTTCATTTTTGAATTGAAAAGATCGCGCATCTAGTATAAGTAGGTGGTCCAATAAAGAGATTTTTCTTAAATTGATACTTTTTTATTCTAAACACTATTAACAATAATTAATTAAGCTTTCTTGATTCCTTGTATTCCGTCCAATGCGTCAGTGATAGCTTGTTGCCGTGCAATTTTGGACAGAGCTTCAAATGAACTCGGCTCCCATACCGCTAATTCTGATAGAACTTTACGATTTATTAGGACATTATTCCGGACCAATCCTTCCTGGAATGTTTCGAACGTCAGGCCGTGTTGATCACAAGCCGCACCAATTCGCTGAGTCCACAACTCTGCCATATCCAATTTTTTTAATTTGCGCCCCTTAGTAGCGTACACTAGAGCTCTATGAACATGTTTAATAGTCACCGAGTAACAATTTCTCCGGCGACCCGCATAATGCTGTTAAAAATAGATTTATGATTTATACATAATTTATAATAATATTTATCTTAATTACCGCTGCTAGTTTAAATATTTTGCGCTTTCTCCAGAATTCATCGGGCCCGCGTGCTCTTACAAAATTAAGTATATTTAAAAATACCATTTTATTGGATTTGACAAAATATGTCGCGAAATGTGAGGTTACGTTTGATTTGACACATAATTACGGTGTAGGTCAACATGCCGAAAAGCAATTGATCGTGGCACGTTACATCGAAAAATACAATTTTAAATTCATTATTTTGTTTATTTTATTCTACAAATTATTTAATTTACTATAGATTTAAGCAAGTTTCTTAGGTTTAATATACAATTTCTTTCCCTTCGACTTATGTTTAGTTATCTCCAATTGCTGCAAATGTGAATAAACTTGGGAGTAGATTTGATTCTGTTCCTCTTCGGGAATCGTATCGCGATAGTGCTTCATCAAGTCGAATTTATCGAGTATAGGTTTTACTTTGTCGATTCGATTGCGCATCTTATCGGTTATGTAGTCATCCATATTGGCAACACCTTTGAGATCCTGGCGTTCCCACCGTTCGAGCCAAGGCCTTGGTTTTAATTGTACCTTTATCTCATTCAAAGGGACTTCTTGACCTTCTGCAACAATTTCCGGTTTCATATTTTCATCGAACGTGCTATATTCTGGCAGGGCATCTCTAAGGTAATACAATTTACTGTCTAATCGCTTCTCTAGTCGCAACACTTCTATTTGCTGGATAGTTGGATCGTACATATCATAAAGTACCTCAACACCTTGATGGTCAATCACATTTCGCAGTATAAACCGAGTATGCAATCCTGATCGTTCTCGATCTATACAAATACCCACGAAACGTGATGATTTACCAGTGGCATGCGGGTCAGAGGTAGTCAGTGCCACTATCGAACCCACATAAAACTCTGGAATATTTAAAATTGTCCGTCGATTTATCATATCATTCCGTTCCAGTTTTTCACGTATAACGTTGCGAAAATTAATATTTGGATCAGGAAGAAATTCTGGATAGCTAAATCGTAAGGTATTCACATAATTTGTTTTTTTATGTTTTGAATCAGCAGAATTAATAGCATTCTGTGCCCCTTCGGCTAAGACCGCGCTACAGTACTCTAGAACCAAAAAAATTATTAATATTATGCTTAACACCGAACATAAAAGAGCCTTACTTATATAATTGCTACTTGTTTTAACTAATATTAACGAATTTCGTCTTATTGCAAACATTTTAATTAGAAAATTAATCGAAATCAAATTTTTATTTTAAAGCACGGTTGTATTTTTATTTTGACATTTCTTAAACAACTAAAATAAATATTCAGGTGGAAGAGTTTTGAAAAACCACAGTAGGCCGGTTTTACACGAAACATTTACATGTCAATTTTATAATAAATTTATTGCAAATTTATGCAATTTTTAGGAATAACTGTAAAACTAGCACAACTTTTAACTTTATTTAATGATACTGACGTAAGATATTGATGAAACCACAATTATATAGGACATAAACCAGAAATGTATAAAACGTACAATATTTAACACGCCGGAAGCTAACTAATCTCATGAATCGGACATTGAACTCAAGCAAACAATAAAGCATCATCAATTTGTAATCTCTTTAACATAACATTTGATAGAGTTAGTAACTAAGGAAGTAATAAATGAGAACGAGAGCACGTATAATTGTTAGAATATCATTTTATTTAAGTTTTTTTAAAATGAAAAATTGAACAACGATGCAAATGAATTTATAATTTGTCATTCCACCAATCTGGGCCAGAGCTGTTCGAATACGAAGTGTTATAGCTTCCGCCGTAGTTTCCTCCTCCACCGCCGCCGCCACCCCCACCAGTTCCACCTCCACTGTTTCCATAAAAGTTGGTTGAACTTCCTATAAATTAAACAATGATTAAATTATTTATTATAAATGTAATAAAAATATAATTATTTACCATTACTACGATTTGGAGGTCCCGATTTTGGATTTCCACCCGGCCCTCCGCCACCTCCTGAACGATAATCTCTTGAGCCGAACCCAGTTCCGCCATATCGATTTGCACGATTGGAATTCCCACGACGACTCCCTGCATGAGATCTTTCTTGTAGCATCGCATCTTCAAGGAATGGAGGCACTTCTTGCTTAGTTTCGATTAACAATTCTAATAAATCAGCTGAGATATTACGATTCTTTTCGTTGAAGAAACTGGTGGCAACCCCGAGGTTACCCATGCGGCCGGTACGACCGATACGATGAACGTATTCCTCGACGTCCGAAGGTAAATCAAAATTGATGACATGTTTGACGTGTGGTATATCCAAACCACGGGCAGCAACAGCGGTCGCCACCAATATTGGGCAATCACCCGATCTAAAACATTTAAGCGCATCTTCACGTTCACGTTGCGAGCGATCCCCGTGTATACTAGTTACGGGATGTTCATACTCGTGCAAAAATTCTTCAAGCGCATCGGCGCCCTTTTTTGTTTCAACAAAAATTAAAGTTAGACTGTCCTTTGAATATTCCGGGCTATCAACTCGGAACGGGCTCAAGAGATCCAATAAATAGGACCGCTTCTCATGTTCGTTAACCCATAAAATGGTTTGTGTAATATTTTCAGAAGTGGAACCGACACGGCCAACCGCCAAGAAAATGTAATTGTGTAGGAAATCACTTGCCAAAACTTGGATAGCTTTCGGGAATGTGGCCGAAAACATGAGAGTTTGTCGTTCACCAGTCGGTGGCATATTGCATTGTTCTACAATACGGCGAATTTGAGGCTCAAAACCCATGTCCAACATTCGATCAGCTTCGTCCAACACCAAAAACCGGATATTATCAAGTCCAACTTTGCCACGATTAATGATATCCTCAAGGCGGCCTGGTGTTGCAACAATCAAATGGCATCCACGGTCTAAGTCGCGCATCTGTTCCACAGCATTATTACCACCGTATAAAACAGCGGGACGCATTCGAGATCGGTAAGAGAATTTTTTTGCTTCTTCATAAATTTGCGTAGCTAATTCACGGGTCGGAGCCAAAACCAAACCAAGTGGATATTGTTTACGACGATTATATGGTCGATTCGATTGCGGTGGATTACTAATTCCACGTTCGTACATCTGATTTAAAATCGGCACTAAAAATGCAGCGGTTTTACCCGAACCAGTTTGGGCGCATGCCATTAAATCACGGCCCGACATAATTATAGGAATGGCATATTTTTGAACCGGGGTCGGTGTATCATAACGTGCCAAAGTTATACTATTCCGTATAATTTCTGTCAGCTTAATATCCTCAAATGATGTGATATGTGGCGGACATTGATTGCCCGTCGCCTCCACGGGTATATCCTCATATTTATTAAAATTAATGCCAGTATTTGCCGAACCAAATAATTCATGTTCGATTCGATCATCTTTTGGCAATGGTATTGAGTAATCAAGTTCATTTTGTCCACCACCAGCGCGTCCTCCTCCACGACCTCCATCATCCTTCCATCTACCGCCAATATTTTGTTGTGGTTCACCACCTCTCCGATCCGCGGTCGGGGGAATTTTTTCGCTTGGCAACGGATCTTGCCATCTATCATTTCGTATTGGGGGGAAATCTCTCTCATTATTGCGCGATGTACTGCTACGATTACTTCCTCGAGACCAATCATCGCTTCTTCTATCGTAATTATCACCTAGATATATAAAAGTCCCATTATGTTATAAATTTAGTAATTCAAAATCTTTTCAAATATGCGTGCGTTTCATATAAAGAAATGTCTCAAATTGAAAATTCAAAGCTATACCAAATTACTTTCAAAACTTCCCAGAACAAAATTTGAAAGCAATAAATAACTTAAATATTTGGAACAGCTGTTTATAAATGAAATTTGTCGCTATTGTTACATAATATGGACTATAGCATAGTTAATGTTAAAGTTACATAATAATTTTCTGAATTCCACTTACCGTTTTGATAATTATTATCTTCGGTCCGACGACGAGAAAAGTTACCAAAATTAGATCCACCGCCTCCTCCACGATTGTCAACAGCGCCTCGATTATCAACACCACCACGATCTACAGCTCCTCCGCGATCGTTACGGTATGATGCACCACCGCCGCTATTATTATTGTTATAGCGACGTTGGGTACTGTTACCACCGCCTCGATCGTTTTTATAATCTCTATTATCGTATTTGTTGTACGAGTCTCGATCGTTGTTCCTGTTGTCTCTATAATCACCGCGATAATCGTTTCTCGATTCTTTGTCCGATGAATAATCGGATAAATTATTATTACCTCTCAAATGAGGGGGAATATAGCGACCTGTATTTGTACTAGAAGAGGAGTTAGAGTCCTTTCCCTCCTTCAAGTCCAGACCAGCAACCTTGAAGATTTTTATATGAAACGTTATATTGTATGAACTTACAAAATATTTTCTGTACACTACACAAATCATGAGGTTAATATTCATATACGTATAAATAAAGTGAGATATGTGAATATATGCATGTATGTGCTAGTGCATATATAATAAATATTATATTCCACCAACACTCATAAAAATCAATCAATTAAAAGAAAATGTAGAATGCGAGATTGACTAATCAGATTATTGTAATCGTATAAATTATATGCAATCGTAATAATTCAATGAATTAAAAATTCCAAATTATCTAATTTACCGAATTTCTTAGGAGACATACTGACATAATTTATACGACACTTTTCTTTTTTGCAATAAAATAAAAAAAAAAAAAGTACTTACTTGCTGCTCTAGACCTGTGCCATTTTGGTTAATAGCATTACTCATATTACTTCCAATCCGGGATTTTTTTTGTTTTTGAACCTTTTTTACTTGAAAAAAGTTCTTTTGTGATTTAATACACTGTTCTAAACTCCGTTTCCAACTGGGAAAATTATGATTTTCAATTACCAAAAATTTGCTTTCACGACTTTTATAGGTCTTTTTGTTTTATATTTTGATACACCAAAATCAAAAAATCTAAAAAAAGATGAAATTTTTTTTTGGCTTCGAACTTTTTTTTTTACTTCAATAAATGGAACATGAACACATTTTCAATTCATAAAAAAAATTACACACTTAAAATCTACTAAAAATGTAATTTATATTAACCTTTTTACTGTATTTATTTATTAAATTATTGAATAAAATAAATAATATATAATTTCACATTAAATTAAATGTAATCTAATAAATTTCAAAGATGTAATTAAATATGAAAAAAAATCTTTTTTTCCTTAAACACACAAAGAACCAATGAATATTTAATCCAATATGGTGGATGTGTTGAAATTACAATAGTTTTTCTTTTTTTTTTATAAATGGATGCTGTAAACCGGTTAATTGGTGTTAACAGATGAAAAAAATTTAGGAAATTTGATTTTTAGAAATATTACACGATTTAAATTTTGTCGTTTCGCGTACACTGCCAAAATTTTTGATTTTTTTCGCCGAAATATTTAAAAAAACGTACCGTGGAATAATTAAATTTTTGATTTTTTAGCGGATGCGTGTGCGGTTGTTTAATTTTAGCTGACAACAACTAAAATGTGTAATTTTATTTTGCCTATATCGATTTATAACAGCCAGCTTTTCTTAATGGAAAATATTTGTGTGACCTACATTATTTAAGTTCCTAGAATACTACACACTACTCGTATCAGACCTAATTTAAATCATAATTTACCGTGTCATATCTTTACCTTGGAGTTAAACTGGAATTTTTTAGTATTACGTACTGATTATTTAAACTTGACGCATTATATAATTTTAGATTTCAATCTCCTAAAAGCAAATCTATAGAAACTTTACAAAACAGCAAAGTTATACAAAACCGTTTACTCTTGGGGTCAAAACGCGTTAAAAGTTATCTTGAAATATTTTACTAAAGTGTATCAAGATAATCCAACTGAATTTTCGGAGCCCCACCTCAGACAAATAACCCAAGTTGCATGGTAGCAACATAAGTTTAATAAAAAATTTTTTATTTTAATTAGGGGTGCTCTTGATCTTAATTTAATCTGTTTTACTTGCAGTCTTGATCTATCTATATAGGTAGTGTTTAAATCATTAGGAAAAATGAAAAGATTTTCTATATTATTTTCTTAATCACCGATTACGTAGCGTGGAACGAGACCCAACTACTGAATGGATTGCATTTCCAATCATGGGTTACTGTGAAAATTGTAATAAAGTAGTTGAGTAGATAAGTTGCTTTATCTTTCTCGGATAAAATACATCTGGCGTTAGAGCAGCTCTAAAACAATGCTTGTACGTACACATATAGTGTTATGTAAAGATACCCAGCCGCCCCTTCAGTCATACTCTACCGATGTTTAGGTGGGTCTCACATTCAAGAACTTTTGCAAACTAGTCAACAACTACAACACAAATACAAAGTAATACAACGGTAGTACAATTTGACACCGGTAAATATTGACAAACTTACTCAAACTGCTATGAATTTTACATAGGTCAGAACGCATGAAAGAAGCAGGATCCAAGAGAAATGCAGAATGACGATTTGCAATATATCTAAAACGACGCCGAACAATTTAGCAAGATATAGCAAGATATTTAACGGAATTTGGCGGCCACCCGAAGCATTAATCGGAGTGTTTTAAATACACACGTTTTAGGTCAAACTGGATAGTAATTATAATTATAAAATAATTATAGTAACTGGATAGTAATTATAATTTTATTGTTTTGTTGTAAATTGTAACAAATTTAAAATATTTTACATAATCTTTCATTTAAATAAACCAAAAACAGGCAGGAATAAGAAATCTGTTTTGAGAATATGTACATCAAAAACTTACTCGCATGAGGTAAAAAATACTCAAGTGAAATAACATTCTTCCCAACACTCTCGACCACAGAAATTGATCATGTACTTATTTTACTATGAAACCTTTGTATTTATTTTACTATGAAACCGTTAGCTCAAATTTATTATCAAATCACTTCAAACTAAAATTTGCGGATTTTTAGAATATTTCTAGTCATCTCGAATGGCTGATTAGAATTAACTCTTGGAACAGCAACGGGCAAACGATATGACTGGGAATTTGACCGTGCACCAACAAATCGAAATAAAATACTACCTACATCATAATCGACAGTCGACATTAAAATCGTAAAGGAACGGAACGAGCTATGTAGAGTGATCAACAATTTTTATTTTTTTTAATGTTTTCTAAAATTGCCGCAATACGCTCTTCTCTTTTAACTTGGGTAACTCTAAAATTTCCTTCGCCTTCACAAATCGGTTATTTTATATGAGTGCATCGCTCTATGAATATTTCCGGTAAAAATATTCAATTTGTTGTATTCTAAATTTATTTAGATTATCAATCGATTACAATTTACAACAATTAAATAAATACTGGTTTATTGTGCTTCTACTTGTAATGAATATTGAAAAAAAAAATTCACTAAACTGGTAACGCAATATCTCATAATTCTACTTTATACCCGTAAATAAATGGCAGCCCAGTGCCAACGTCTTTTTGATAACGGTAGTAATCTTCTCCAAAAAAGTTAAGCAACGTTATTTCTTCCAAATATATGCGATCGTTAAAGAATTTCCAACTCACGATTGTGTAAAGAATTATGCAGATTGGATTCAGTAGAATGATTTGCGTACCAATTGACCACCAGAACCAACCAACATATGATGGGTGTCGCATATAACTGTAAATACCATGGGTCACCAATTCATGCCCATCTGTGTGCACATATTGCACAACATGATTAAAATTTGAGCTAGCCGTAATCATAGCAAGTTTTCTTAGGAATTCACCACCCAAACAGAATAATAATCCAATTATCCAAACAAACTCGTACTGTTTAATATCTGAGGAAAAGAAAAAATATTATAAAGTTTATTTATAAATTACCCCGCCTATAGCCATAAATACCAGGAAAGAAGTAAAATTCGATAAAGAATTCGATCCAACTGGAAACAGCTGCTACCAAATAGTGCACCGAATGATTCAATATAAACGAATCTATATTCAACGATAAAGGGTTGGCCCATGCAATGACTAAATATTCACTGTAATGAAACAACGACATGACACAGCTATAAATTCCAAACGATTTTAATCCTTTTGATCCATGAATGCATATTAAGCATCCGACCGAGAATACGAATCCAAGAAACACGGCCCGCACAGCAATTTGATATTGTTTCGTATTTAACTTAAATTTAATGATCATATTTATAAGGGAATAGTATAGGATAGGACCCCAAAATATTGAGCCCCATATTTTTGGCACAAAATCGAACAACAATTGTGGGAATGACAGCACAAGTATTATGCTGGTTGTTCCAGCATAGCAAATTAAGCTTAATTTTCCTTCGTAGCACAACACCATTTCGCACGTATTTTCTTGTTTAATTTATTTAATTTTGAGTTGAATCATGATATTATTTTTAATTTATAAAATAGAAATAACCTAAACTTATGCCCGAAACAGTCAACAAAAATAAATATTTTTGTTTTTGACATTTTGGAAGAGTATGTTTTGTAACAAATATGTTCTTGTATGCAACCAAAAATTAATTTTCATTTTAAATGTTCGTTACACACAAATGAACAATTCTACTATGCGTTGATTTTCTTATGGTATATGGATATGTTTGCAAGAGGTCAAATCTAATATTGCTTCCGTTTTTAACTTACTACATATTTTGATAATGAGGTAGTACAATGAATAAAGAACACAAAGGATATCGCACAATATGGGGCTTATCCCTCGAAAAGATTTGAAAAGATAACAAGGGGTTCGTGTGATTCTAAAAGATGGTTTTTGACTACATCCTACATCATACATTTATGTTATATGTAATATTAAAAATATTGGCAAATTAAAATTGATTTTTTTTGTTTATCAACATTCAACAAAACAATTTTTGACAACAAGGCTGTCGTTACACTTTCTAGTTTGAATGGAGAAAGACGATTTTTTGGCCGAATTGAATGTGGTGAATTAAATTACAGGTAACCAAACGTTGTGGTTTTAAAATTAATTCTTATCTGTTGCAAAGGGACATTAATATTATTCCAGTTATTTTAAATATTAGATATACATAGAATCCAAAATTATAATTTCCAACACGGATGCGGTTTGGTGGTTAAAACTCACGAAAAAAAAATTAGTAAAAAAATATTGTATCTATCTCTTTTATAAATGTTTATACTTCTGCTTAGACCGAACTAACCACAATTCAGTTATATTTAATAAAATGACCAGAATATGAGGAGAAAGTCTTAATGATTAAGGGTAGCTACGGTTTATATGCCTATGCGTTGAGGTTCCAACACTGTTCATGACTACAGCAATTTTCCGTTGTAAAACATCAGGTAGTTTATCCTCTGTGGCCCTATTCTGGTCTTCCCCGGGAATAGGGAATTGGGAATTAGTGACGTATTTCTAGCAGTTGGAAATTATTTATTCCCCAAAGTGTATTCTGGCGCTTGGGAATTTTTTTTATTTAGAAAAAATAATTCAATTTTATAGCAGTTTTGACGTTAATTTTTCCCAATTATTTTTTTAGGGAATTGTAATTCGTACTTATTCGAATTTTTAAACATTATTTTTTGTAATAAATACATATTTAAAAATAAATTAAACTTGTAAGAAGGTCGCAACATGCGTTTTAGTTTATTAAAAACAAAATAAAAAATGTTTCCCCCAAAAATTATTCCCAGTCTACCAGAATATACAGTTGGGAATGGGGAATAAATATTTGGGAATTATTGCAATTTGTAATTACAGCAAAATATTTTCCCAATTCCCTAGGAAAGCCAGAATAGGGCTACTGGCAAGAGACCATTGTCTGTTTTATAATTAGTTTATAGAGCTTTCGTCTGAGGACAGTTTTTTGATAATTTCTTATTGAACTGATGGTGATCAGCACTCTAATTTTAATTTTCAAAATAGTACATATATTTCTTTCAGTTTTAGTATGTTGATAAATTATTTTCATTTTGAATTTTGATTTGGTTCTCTTATCCTATTTTTTCGGCTAAATTGCATTTTAATGTTGTGGTTATTGAAGTGAATACCGAATTTTTGCTCGAATTTTGATAATAAACTGTTAGTCTAATATTTTTCAGTTTTCGATTATTTCGAACACCAAAACGCATTGTGAATAGGATAGATGTACTTTTTTGGTGGTATAATTAAATTACCGCATTTAAATAAATTAAAATACTGCCAAATGCACTCCATTTAAAAGTGTGACCAGCAGAGTTGAGTGTTGTTGAGCTAACTGGTGATATCCCAAAAGACAGATTACTTACAATTTGTACAGTTCATTAAGATTTGAAAAGATAGATATCTTTCAAAATGGAACACAACGTTCCATAGTGTGATTACCTGGATGCTGCCATAAGTATGTTGGAAGGTTGCAAATATAATGTATAAAGAGGATGTTGCTATCGATTTTCAATATTCTACTCAGATTATCTGTTTGATCGAATGCATCTGCTGGTACTAAAACCACATTGATAGTCGCCAAAGATGAACTATATTGGCAGTTAGTAGCTAAATTTCAATAATTTTGTTGTTGAATACTAAGTCATAGGTTCTCCAACGCTTCACGTTGTTAGAAAGTTAAATGAAATTATTATGTTAATAGTGCTTGTTATATAAAAATTAATAGATTATATATTATTACGGAGTTTGTGATAAGATCAAACATAACCTAGGTACTAGCTTAAATATTCTTCTGTATAACGTAGCCACGTACCCTCTCCTTAAATTTTATAGCTCATCGGCTCTTTTCGGTCAACTTACATTAAATTTTGGATTCATCTTATGTAAGCCATTATAAACTTTTGATTTATGTAGATTTTGAACTATATTTACAATAATAAATAGATCCTAGCTAGATCAATACCAAGCGTTGCAAGCTGGGTACATTATTGTTGTAACATGGGCCGCGAAAATTGGAAACCAGTAATATAGACCCTAGCAGTTGTATCCACCTATAGACAACTGAATGCTCCCAAGTTAAAGGCCTTGGAGCGTCTGTCCCATAATGAGCGGCTCTTAGGACCGAGTAGAGGCAGTTTCTTCTCTCTCTGGCACTATATATGCTTTCAAGGGATTTGGCCGCCTCAAATGAGGTTTCATAACCATATTTTCATTTCGGATAATGAGTGATTAATTCATTAATCCTAAACCAGCGGTGACATTTTTTCACCATCGGGAATCGAAAACGGGACCTCCGGTCGCTGGAGCAAGCATGCTGACCACTTTGTCACCGGGGCGGCAGTAGAGGCAATATAATCTTCCAAAAATCCAGAGGCATCTGCCCATAGTGGGTGGCTCCGTGGTCAGAGTATGTTCTTCAGGGGGACCGGTTGAATACTACAACCCAGCAGTAGGTGTACAATGCTATGGTAGGTATACCCGAAAAATGTACCTGAAACTCAATGGTAGTATTTAAAAGGAGTGGAATAATTCGCCAATATACGACCAGAAGAATGCTGAATAAGAAATTAGAGCGATCGGTTTCGCTTACATCAGGAGTAAGCACTTAAAGAAACTCAGATTCGAGCATGGTGACTTCACTAGCAAGACTAGAAACCAGAATCACGGAGCTTTTAGAGTTCGCTAAGCAGAGGAATAACATTCAGGGTTAAGTTAAGAAGCGGATTAGTACTATTTGGATATTATATAATTCGGCTATGATCCAGACGAACAGACAGGATATCACAGAAGTGCGAAATGGAGCAGGCATTCATAAGAATGAATACAAGCCTGGAAAAAAGAACAAAAATACCACGATGCCACTTATTGCGAATACAGAAGAAATGAACACTGCATGGGTTGGAGTTCACACCAATTGGAGGATGGATTGGAAGGATGGTAGAAAGAAAAAGAGAAGAAGGCCAAGATGAAAAAGGCGACTAGATAGAAAATGGGTAGGCTCGGATGCGTTGTTAAAAAAGAAAAGTGAGGAAATTTCATTCGATTATCTACCATGAATACTCATCTCCTAGGTGTCGAACGTACGCCATAGTGGAGATCTACTGATAGAGCTACAAACTACAGGAGACCAGCAATAGCTTTCAATATTTTGAGATCAGCTAGTAACAGCAATTGGGGGGCGATGCGTCGGTAAAAAGTTTGAAGTGGAAGTGACCCATACGAAAGATCGATATTGTTAAACCACCCACAAAGGCCTATCGAGGAATGCAGATAGTTTAGTCTCTCAAACAGTATGGCTGGGAAAGTGTTCGAAGTGGGCAAAGTTAGAATTGGCTAGGTTTTCTGTCGAATTCGGGAGAAAGTAGAGCAGACTGGATGCTTTAAATGCCATGGCTACGGTCATCGGACATTAAACATAGAACTAGAACTGATAGATCGAAAAAGTACTGCTGCAGATGTGATGAAAAAGAACACGTTGGTAAGACATGCCAGAAAGACTCACTCAAAGTACCTGCTCCATAGGCAGTAGCAAACACGTAACTGTTAGTTTTAAATGTCCGGCTTACCAGAATGCACTGCAAATAGAGCCCGAAATTCGACGAATACTTTATCCGTGACTCGTGTTGAATTGTACTCTGGCAGTAGTGGGGACACATTCATATCCTTAGGGTTTTGTGTTAATGTAGCCATGAATGACGTAACGTTTATCCATTCTCTAAAAGTTATATCATTAAATTTCGATACACGGATTATATTTCCTGAGGATAGCCTTCCGAAACAGTGATAAATAATTGGTCCGTGGACCGCTACCAAAAAACAATGAAAAATATATTTAGAACGTTAAAAGAGTCGCAAAAATGTAAAATAAATTTGACCACTCCTCATGTGCTATTTAACGAGTAATAATGTATCTAAAGCCAAAAAATAATGTATTCTTTTTCAAAGTAAACGAACGATGCGAGCAGTACATTTGCAACAAATATTTCTTAGTAACTTGATTTTTGTTTGCTCTTTATGCGACATGCTTTCATTTCGGCTAAACAAATTACGCAATCTTATTGATAATTTTGTAAGTAAGTATGAATATTCGTTCAGATAGACAGACAAAATAAACATGGGAATTCCATAATCCATATTGCGTTTTATGTATATGTAACTAGTTATTCTATTTGAAGAAGTGTGGTCACCTACGTATTCCAAAACGTGTCCAATTGGAAAGTGGTGAATAAAAAGTAAATTCAACCAAAATAAGAAAAACCCAAATTAAATCCAATTAGAAATTATAATTCGGTCACCAAACATCAAAGTACAGTTACAATTTTATACAATGTCATAATAATAAATAAAACGTCACTTATCAGTCTATCGCGCTCTAATCTCTAATGAAGAAATAAAATGCAAAACAAAACAAAAAAAATAAATAAAATTTCTTCCTTCAGTGATTCAGTCGAAAATATGACATTCTCGAGACATCACGTTCGTAAAAGTTTTTTCCATCGCAAACCAAATTCTATTTATTTAATTAGTCTTTATGTAAGAAATATAGGAGATTTATAAATAAATAATTCATTATATAAAATGTGTTGATGAAGTGAAGTGTGTACCATAAAAAATTTGGGTTATATAAATTTAAAAAGTTCTAGTTTTATTAAAAATATTTTGATGATGTTGTGTAAATAGTTTTTTGTTTGTTTGCAACTAGCTACGTACTCTATTTTTTGTAGTTTTTTAACCGGAAAATATATTCCCAACAAAAAAAATATCGGGAAAATAAATTTTTTGATATAAAACAGTTTTTTGTTTTATTTCTTTTAGTAGAAAAACCATTTTGGCTTTATTTTTGTTAAAATTTCTAAATTTCTATTTATTTTATGAATTTTCGTTCCGCTACAAAATTATAATATCGTGTGGGTAATTACAGTTGTATTATTTAGTGTGTAATTGTTATAAATATTATCGTGGATGGGAATCGAATTTAATTCGAACCAACAACAACAACAAAAATGTCATCACTATCAGCTGCGGGTCAATGTACAAAATTGAATAATTTGGAGGCAGGAAATCATAAACCATGTGACTCATCTGTCGATGACGATTGTGTTGTGATCACTGATATTGGTGGTAATCGTAATGGTTTTCATGCCGATGATTTAGTAAAGGTGGTGGTCGACTGTGAAAACCCGACTACCAGTACCGGGGGCCTAACATCAGGGCCTGATGATAAGGAGAAGTTACTAGCGCCTTATGCAATGCTCACGGAATTGTGCAAGGGTAATATAGAATTTTATCAAAACGATGAAACGTCCAAAGGTCAGAGATTACATGGCGCGTTCATAGGGCTGATCGACCATATCGATATCGCAAAACCGCTGATATTGCAAATTAACGAATTTGCACATGAATTCGATTTTGATGAGAATACACCGGGTAACGGATATCGTAGTTTTGTTTATGTCACTGAATGTTGCATCAACCATGGCATTAAGATTTGTCGCTACATAACAGAGAATCGAAATTCGTTGTTGTTTCGCAAAGGAATTTATATGAAGTAAGTATATAACAAGTTGACAAGAAAGAACTACGATTAAAAATCGATAGCGAGTTTTTGTCTTACGATAAATCATCCTGAGGCTCAAAAACTATTTTTTAAATAAAATAATTATTTCCGGCTTATTATATTCAAAATATAATGCCTGCAATTACTATCTACAACACAATGTATATAGAGATAAACGATGAAATTGTTATTGTTGTTGTTTTTCTAGAGAAATTGAAGCGTGCCATCATTTACTAGCAAGCCTTTGTACATGTTTGCAGCACTTGCTCACGATCCGAAGTTGGAGCGAACCAGGAAATTTATTTGCCTCTGATCTGCATACTCCGGAAGAACTTTTTAAGTTGAGCGACCCAATTAATCAATATCCGTTCTATGGCCGTTGCTTGGGTTTTCAATTTTGCGAATCGATGCGACCGGTGCTCAAATTTATACAAATCTGTATGGCTGGATTTTCAGAAGCATACTATTCATCAGGCGGTAAAATTGCTAAAGCCACTAACTCAATGTGGACGGGTGGAAAATATTTTATGGATCCGGAGCTGCGATCCCGCCGTATTGTAAATATTTCGTGGAACGCAAAAATTGAATTTTGTAAAGCGTTTTGGGAGTTAGCCGAATCCGAAATGATGCAAAAGTTGCCGAAATTTGGCCCGCAGGCCAAAATTAACAAATTGATCACTTTGAATCCGGATCAGATGCGTATACCGAAGATGTTTACTGATGAGTTTATTGATGTGCCGATCCCGACGAGTCATGGAGGTCCATCTACTTTAAATGTTAGGTTGATAAGTTCGACGCGGCGGGATGGGATGTACGGGTCACAAGCAAATTGTCGACGAAAAACAGCGCACTCAGTAACGAACGGTTTAATATTTCATTGTCATGGTGGCGGATGGGTTGCGCAAAGCTCAAAATCACACGAAAATTATTTAATCGAGTGGACAACAATGCTAAATATACCAATTCTTTCAGTGGATTACAGTTTGGCACCCGAGTCTCCATTCCCACGTGCATTAGAAGAAGTTCTTTTCGCATATTGCTGGGCAATCAACAATTGCGATCTGCTGGGCACGACCGCCGAACGAATTATTCTAGTCGGTGATTCAGCCGGAGCAAATTTATGCTTCGGTCTGGCACTGAAAACGATAGAAATGGGCATCAGAAAACCGGATGGAATATTTGCGGCATATTGTCCGGTGCTTTTATCACGAAATCCGAGTCCAGGCCGATTACTCTGCATCATGGATCCACTACTACCGTATGGATTTCTGATGCGGTGCATGAAAGCGTATGCCGGAATAAAAACCGATCCCGATGATAAACCTTGCACTAAGCCAAATTCACCAACATCGAAGTCGTCGTTACCAACAGTACTCGAGACTAAGGAAGAAGAGGTGGATGGAGAATTTATTAAAGTAAGCCAGCAAATGGTCAATAAAGTTGATTCAGGTTCCGAAAAAAGTGATTCATTCGAGGAAAATTCAGTGTGGGAACATATACAGGCCTCGGACAGTGACCTACAGGTGAGTGTATTAAACTGGTATAATTTTTAAGCCGCGCGTTACCAAGTCGGTTTGTGCCTGCTATAAGAATATTTGTTATAATTTTTTACAGCATTTACAGGCCCACAAAAGTCCCGTTAGCGATGCAACTAGTGATACATTGGCAGGTGCCTCATTTCGAAGCCAAACGGGTGCAACAATCGATATTTTAACACCGGACGAAGCAAGTGGCATCGTTCCAGATGAAAGTGTTTTAGATTTAGATCCCTTACCGAACACAACGAATTTAACGAAAAATGAAAGTGGCCTTGATAACAATAGCATGGATGATGAGTCGGGATCGAGTAGGGTAGCCGAAAATTTCGATTTAGAATCCTACCTCGAGGAGAAGGAACAGACAACATCCGAATATGTATCCGATTTTATTGGACGCTATATACTCGACACAAAAGTCGAGAGTGACGGTACCACACATCCCATCCTACGAAGTGTGTCCAGAACTCAATCAGAAGAGAATATTGTATTTGATATAGGGCGGGAAGCGATCACATCACAAAATATTCAAGATAAAATTACAAAAGTGGCAACCAATTTGGCAACGGCCGTCACGACCACAATTAATACAATGGCATCCGCAAATAGTTTGGACGAAAATCCACAATCATTAAGTTCGGGTATGAGTTCGATTGATAAACCGGTCGAGATGAATTTAACGCAAGAATTTGATTTTGAGGTGGCAAAAAATTGTTACTTGTCACCGTATCTAGCCGACGATGAAATGCTACGCCAATTACCAGCTGTTAAAATATTTACTGTGCATTCTGATCCGTGCCTCGACGATTGTGTTATGTTTGCGAAAAAATTGAAAAAATTGGGCGTGCCAGTCGGGCTCGATATCATTAAAGGGCTGCCACACGGATTTTTAAATTTCTCAACCCTCTCGAAGGAGGCGAATTACGCGCTACAATTATGTGTCCAACGGTTAGCCGAGTTACTCAATTTAAAATTAACGCAAAATAGTAAGTAAATTATAAATAGGAGTTCGAGATTATATAAATATGTAATAATAGTAATAATTAATAAATAATGCAATTAGACACTATAGATATTAAACAAATTAATTTCTGTTCTATAAAAAAATTTAAATTATTTTTAATAATATTAGAGAATAAAATTTGTTTATTGATTATGATATTATGAGATTTGTTACATTCCGTTGTATTTTTTGTTATTTTATATAAAAATGGAAAACGATTGAAGAATAGATTCCTATTTTTTGAAAATAAAAAAAATAAAAAGTGTTTACTCTATTTTAAATTGAGACTTTTATTTTGATATGACTCAATCATAAATTGAGTCCCGGGTCCAAATTCTAGCAAACAAAAATATTTTATCGTTTTTAAGGTCATCCAAAAGCGTGACACGGAATAAAAATTTTGACGCTGCTGATTAGAGGTTTAATTTAATGAAATTGGCAATGAATTTACGATTTATAAATAAAATAATATATATTGTGATTATAATGAGACTACCTAATCTAAATACATTTCATACGCTAGGCCCTGGGTTAATGTCAATGTGTATTGACGTTCGTATTTGCAGGCACCGTAACCCAACCAAAAATAAATTTTTGGGAATTTTTGGGGCGATAAGAACGTATCAATCGTGTTATTCGGCGGGTCATTCATTATAAATGCATTGAGTATGAAAATATATGATGGATGCCTAAAAAACGCGACAATCCTATTTTACACTTACTTGTTATTATATTTTTATTTATTTCGCAATAAATAGCTCTGTGATAATTGAAATAAATGTTTTTCTAAAAATTTAGAACTACAAATGTGAATTTTTGAACTATTTAGCGATAATGGCAAAAATTATCAACACAAAAGTTATAAAAAACAGTTTATGGATCTTTGTTCGTTCTATGTATTGTATACGTAACTTTGATTCCCTGGTTTAATAGCATGAATTAAAATTATCCCTTATCTAATCTGTGCGTAATGAATACTATGTAGTACGCTTCAAGTGTGTGAGATTAAAATTTAAATTTGGAGTCTTATCAATCTTCAAAAAATTTTACAATAATCTGAATCACTACTGAGGTTATTTTAAAGTACTTAATTTGTCTCCACAAAGCACTCGGCTTGATATTAAAACCATCGAGTTTGATTGGCTTCTAAAACAAAAAATTCCAATATTAATTTTAATCAATATCGGGTATCGAATCCACGACCGACAGCGAAAAACTACAACCTACCAATATCACCTATGTGACTAATGTGTGCTAATTTTTCCACATGACAATGAGAATGTCGCCCCGGTGGCAAAGTGGTCAGCATTCTTGCTCCAGCGACGTGAGGTCCCGGGTTCGATTCCCGGTGGTGACAAGGAAAAAATTTCACGGCAGGTTTTAGGGATCAATGAATTAACCACTTATTATCCGGAATGGAAATATGATTATGAAACCTCATTTGAGGCGGCCAAATCCCTTGATGGGAGGGATATAGTGTCAGAGAGAGAGAGAGAGCGAGAGAGAGAGAAAATGCAAATAATGTATTTTCAATGACATTCGAACGTTTATATTATGGAAAGCGGTCAGCATATTTGGGCGTGTACAGTATGGCCAGCCTTTCAGATCGCGCGGATTGTGGAGTGCGAGATATTTTGCGCCAGGGTAAAGGGGAAATAGGATCCTGTGGCATCACAACGGGACACTACTGGTCTAAGTGTGCGGAAGTAGCCACTCCAACCTAACCGAACCTAATCTTGTCCTAAGTAAAACACACATATATATGGCGGATGTGGTTATTCGGTCTTGAGATGTTCGGCAAAGTTGTTTGTCTTGACTTGCGCAACAACTTTGCTGAAGAAAGCATAACGAAAATCTTAATTTATTTATTTCATTCTCCTTCTAGTATAACACACAGTATAAATACTTTTTAATGGTTATCACAACAACAAGATTTAACAAAACGCAATAATTAATTTACAGAATAGGTTAATAAACTTGAGTACAATAATAATAACATATAAATTACAGTTTGCAAAATAGATCAATACCCTTAAAAAAATTATCATGGTTGTATTGCATTCTAAAACATGGAGAAGAGAACCCAAGATTTGTGCACGGGATGGAATTATAAAATAGTTTGGTTGGTCTTGTGAAATACGCTGGTGCATACAAATTAATTTTGCAACCAATGCCTAATTTCACACGAGGATTCTGCTAACAGTTAATTTTTTCAAGGCCAACTAGTCGTAATAGATAATGTATATGTATGTGTAACAAAATTTACAAAAAAAATAATTATTGAACTCTCTTCGCATCTCATCGCCCAAAACCAACAACAATTAAAAGCCCTGAACAAAGTCTGAAACGCAGATACCAATATGCAACAAACTATAGAAGATTGTATTGGTTACACCAACAATCCCATGTTAAATTTTTTCTTTCGCACCACTACTTATTAAACTAGTGCGCACATACGATGTACGCATATATTCTAATACAACTATCTATAGTGTAGTTTTTTCTGTATTTGTTGCATTAGCATGGCTTTAAATTGTTGTTGGTTTTGCATCGCCCCATTCCACACGAGATTTTTGTTTTTTTGATTATTTTTGTCTCTTATTTTGTTCTGCTCTCTCGAAAATAAAATTTAAACTAAAATGAGTCAAAAATGGCCTTGAAATATTTTTTATTTCATTTATGTTTGTGTTAGGGTCGATTTATATTATCCGTTCCTTTCAGATCCGTTCCTTTCAGATTCAGACATCATCAATTTATACTATCAGATCAGATATTTTCATCGTATTATCGTATATATTCGTATTTTTTGGTTACGTACAAAGTAAAACATAACATAAAAATCCAAAACATGTTTTAGTAGCAATTTAATTTTTGTGTATGCAAGTTTGGGAAATAAAGTTTTCGATCTTCTTAAACCTAACCCGGGCAAAATAGTATCTTTTATTTTGACCCCAAAATGAATGATTTCTATGACAAATAGCATACCATTGGAAAGAGCATAAACTAGAGAATTAAAACAAAGCTAATTTCTAAATCACTTCTAGTTTTTTAAATAAATTTAGAAGGTAGACATTTTCCATACTTTTACACATTTTGTAGGATTTGGAAAGCCATAAGTCATTTTTCTTTAACCAATTCTATTAAATAACGATTTATTTAGAATAAAATCACATTGCAGAATGCAATAAAAGTTATTTCGAGCCTTTATGATTACAAACAAAAAAGTTATGACCATTTAAAGGCGAGATTTTGGGTAATTTAAAAGAAACTTAAAAATATCATCTCAATTATCGTGACACTTTGGAAATCTGTTCCATAGGATAAAAGGTTCCAAAATGACCCACCCTATTTGCCATAAAAGTTTACCGTTCCTTTATCAAAACCCTGTATAAACGTTAAATAACAACAAAAAAAAATTTAAAACGAATTCAATAGAAAATATGAACACGCGTTTTATTGCTCAGTTCTTCAGATATAATAATCCAGGTATATACTCGTATGCTCCTTAGTTTATTTTACTTTAACAATTTTTTTTATATTTTATAGTTTATTAGACTAAAACAACTATAAAATATATGGGATAATTTAAAAGAGCATATAAGCAAAGTTTAGTGGTGACAAACATTAGCATACGATTGGCATGACGAGAATATAAACAAATATTATTAATTTGTTTCACACATGCTGCATGTATTCATATCTTTGGTTACGTATAGACTAAACGATAACAAAAAATCCAAAAATGTTTTTAGTAGCAATTTAATTTTGTTTTGATTGTTGTTGCTGGAATATATATAAATTCCACTTTCCTCGCTGTTCTTTCGTATTTTTTCGCGTTCAGACATCAGATAAAACATTCTTTTCAACAATATTTATCTGAAACGGAAAGTAAAGGATCTGAACGGAACGGAAAATATAAATACTTATATAGAAAACATATGTAACAATATTTTTTTTGTCTGAATCTGAAAGAAACGGATCTGAACGGAACGGATAATATAAATCGACCCTTAGTGTGGTTGCACCGAAAATTTGTTTAAGTCGCAATTAAAACCCGTATCATAGGTAAACGGCTGATGCCACACTAGGATAACTGGTATCCGGTAACTTCTTCGTTTGTTTCCCCTTTACCAATAAAATTAAAAAATTGCGGCACAGATAAAACCGATTTTATTGGTAAAGGGTAAAGAAACGAAAAAGTTACCAGATAAAAGTTACCCTAGTGTGGATATGCACAACGGGGAAAGAAATGAAAAAAATACGGTTTCTGTGATACCCCGTGTTGCATCAGTGATACTCTAACGTACTACGCACTAAGTTATTAAATAGTAGAATAAATACTGCGGGTGACCTAAATTCTTAGCCTCTTCTAAGTATAAAACCTAAAATTCGAAATGATTTTTTAAACACGCGTAGTTTATTTTTCCAACTTATCATTTTTTGAGTTTTGAATTGGTATACCACACAATACATTCGAAAGCACGTCCCTTAAGCTAGCAGTTCTAATTTCGGTTTTGGTCCGATTTTCGATTTGGGTTCTGCTAGCTTTAGATTAAATGACCTGAAGTTTGATCAAAAACGGATGGAGTCCAAAATTTTTTAATGGGACGTTTGATTAGCCAATACCGAGCCTAAAATGATTTGATTGTCAATAGATCTTGTTTTGAGTTCTAATTTCGGTTTTGGTCCGATTTCCGATTTGGGATCTACTAGCTTTGAAATGATAAAGCCTTTTGCATTTTCTAGATCGACCTGAATAAAAAAAAATAAATAGGGCATTTAATTAGCCTAAAATTAACTAACCTTTATTTTTCCAATTGTTTTAAAATCATTTTTTGATATGGGTTCTGCTAACTTTTTCTAAAGCTAGCAGAACCCACGCTTTAGTTGGTAGAGATGGAGCCCAAAATTTTTTAATGGTGCATTTAATTAGCCCATAATTAGCCTATAATTATCCATACTATCTTGTAATGTTCTGCTGTATGGGTTTTGCTAGCCCTTAACGTTCGAAAGCCTGGTTTAGCGCTATACAAATGTTCGGTTATTCTGCCTTATATAACTTTTTAATTATAGGTTAGGTTTCAGTATATGGTTGACACTTAGGCCAATTTTGGCCCATTGCGATACCACGCATTCACGCCAGCCACATCGTTAAGCCATTCACCTATTCACCTACTCACACAACTACAGTATACCACCTGCACATTGCAAACTCCATGTCAACAACCTGTACATTGACGTGGAAGGTGGGTCGGCGCTGAATTCTGCACTCCATCAGAGGGTCTGTTAGTTGTGTTTATTAACCTCACCGATTGTAATCGATGATGAAAACTCGATTTGCATCTAGCCTCTGATGGGATTCGAACCCAGTACCTCCCGGTCCAAGTGCCGAAGCTTTAACCACTGCACCACTTGTCCGGTAACTTTTTCATTATAAGTCGTAGAGAAAATTGGCGTACTAGAAAAGTTCTTAGAATTTAGTTTTCTACAGATCTAGATTCGTTTGAAAATGGTCCAGCCCCCAGGAGATGAGCTCCTATTTCAACTATAATACATACTTAAGTTTTTACAATTCTCCCTTCTTATTAACCTCAACATGAGCGTGAACGTATCAACATGAGCGTCGACCTTCAATTTATCATCAAAAATCATGCCAAGATCTTTTACGTTAATGTCCCTGTAGAGTAACACGCCATCAACATTATAACCAAAATAAATTTTGTTCATCTTTCTGGTATAAGATATAGTCTTGCACTTATTAATATTTAAAGGTAAGTCATTAATCAAACACCATTGAAAAACCCGATGAAGGTCATTTTATAACATTAATGAGTCGGATAAATTTCTTACTTCTTTAAATATCTTTAAGTCATCTGCATACAGTAAGCAATCAGTCTCTATCACATTAATCAAATCATTAATAAAAATTAGGAGTAGCAGAGGTCCCAATATTGATCCCCGTGGAATTCCAGATGAGTAAAATACTGGGATTTATGTCCATTGAACAATACATATTGACTCCTACCTAGCAAATATGACTGGAAAAATACTATATCTGATTGAGATAATCCCGCAGATACAAGTTTCGAGCACAATTTGGAATGATTGACCTTATCGAATACTTTGCTAAAATCCGTATAAATACAATCAACCTGCCTGTTATTGTCCACGGAACCGAAAACAAAATCAGAAAATTCTAATAATAATTCGTAATTGTAGATCTATGTGGGTAAAAACTATGCTCTTTCTCTCTGTCACTATATCCCATCAAGGGATTTGGCCGCCTCAAATTAGGTTTCATAATCATATTTTCATTTCGGATATTGAGTGATTAATTCATTGATCCTAAACCAGCCGTGAATTTTTTTTACCGGCGGGAATCGAAACCTCCGGTTGCTGGAGCAAGCATGCTTACCACTTTGCCACCGGGCGGCCATGCTGCTTGTGGGAAATTATATTTCTAACCAAGTCGAACAATTTGCTGTGCAAAAACTTTTCGAATAATTTAGCGAAAGAATTTAAAATAGAAATTGGCCTGTAGCTCGAAATATCAGATTGATCTCCACTTTTATAAAATGGGATTATATATAAGACTGATTCCATCTATCAGTGAAATTTTCGTTAGAGGTTTGCATAGGATATCCTTTACATTTTTTATAAAGTAATTAGGGATTTAATCAGGTCCAGCACCTTTATTTATTTTTAAGTAATTAATTACATCTGATTCAGAACAAAGTAAATCTGAAAATTGATCAGTTTTCATTCATTGCTATAGACACTTCTAAAATTGTCTGGAAATAAATTGGCAATTACAGATCCGTCAGAAGAACTACGATGGACGAGAAACATGGAAGATGGAAAACTTGTATTTATTAACGAATTTGTGTCATTCCAAAACTTTTTTGGATCAGATTTGATTTCTTCTTCCAGACAATATAAATTATTTTGAAAGCAACTCTTCAATTCAATGCCCACTTTAATTCTAAATTGTAAAAAAGTACACGATCACATCGGAGTGGTTTATGCCAAAATAACAAAATATACACTGTGTTCTATAAGTACTTAGAATTAAAAAAAAACACTCAAATATTGAACTTTCTTAATATATCTGAAATTTTTTAATAAACACAAATATTTTTACACTATACGTAGCAAACATCTAATATTTGTGGAAAGTTTTGAGTGAATTTTTAAAAATGAAATTTTTTACAACCAACACACTATGAACTGCACAGAGATGATCGAAGTTGTTCTGAACAGCCCCTACGGATTGCACAGAGATGATCGAAGTTGTTCTGAACTAGTAATTGATGTAAGAAACCAATCTTATTTATCCACATGCTCGAAAATCTCTGAGATTTTTGTTATTCGAGACAGAACGTCATTGAGTGAAATATGAAAATTCTTAAACATTTGAAAATATTTATATGGACATACCCGGGTATGCTGGTTGTAAGGATGAAGGTTAAGAATTTTCGTCTCGAATAACAAAAAACTCAGAGATTTCCGAACATGTGGATAAATAAGATTGGTTTCTTACATCAATTACTAGTTCAGAACCACTTCGACCGTATCTGGGCAATCCGTAGGGGCCGAGATAATTAATTTCAAATGTTTAAGAATTTTCGTATTATACTCAATGAAGTTCTGTCTCGAATAACAAAAATCTCAGAGATTTCCGAGCATGTGGATAAACAAGATTGGTTTCTTACATAAATTACTAGTTCAGAACCACTTCGAACGTATCTGGGCAATCTGTAGGGGCAGAGATAAATAATTTCAAATGTTTAAGAATTTTCGTATTTCACTCAATGACGTTCTGTCTCGAATAACAAAAATCTTAGAGATTTCCGAGCACGTGGATAAATAAGATTGGTTTCTTACATCAATTACTAGTTCAGAACCACTTCGACCATATCTGGGCAATCCGTAGGGGCCGAGATAAATAATTTCAAATGTTTAAGAATTTTCGTATTACACTCAATGGCGTTCTGTCTCGAATAACAAAAATCTCAGAGATTTCCGAGAATGTGGATAAATAAGATTGGTTTCTTACATAAATTACTAGTTCAGAACCACTTCGATCGTATCTGGGCAATCCGTAGGGGCCGAGATAAATAATTTCAAATGTTTAAGAATTTTCGTATTTCACTCAATGACGTTCTGTCTCGAATAACAAAAATCTCAGAGATTTCCGAGAATGTGGATAAATAAGATTGGTTTCTTACATCAATTACTAGTTCAGAACCACTTCGATCGTATCTGGGCAATCCGTAGGGGCCGAGATAAATAATTTCAAATGTTTAAGAATTTTCGTATTTCACTCAATGACGTTCTGTCTCGAATAACAAAAATCTCAGAGATTTCCGAGAATGTGGATAAATAAGATTGGTTTCTTACATCAATTACTAGTTCAGAACCACTTCGATCGTATCTGGGCAATCCGTAGGGGCCGAGATAAATAATTTTAAATGTTTAAGAATTTTCGTATTTCACTCAATGACGTTCTGTCTCGAATAACAAAAATCTCAGAGATTTCCGAGAATGTGGATAAATAAGATTGGTTTCTTACATAAATTACTAGTTCAGAACAACTTCGATCGTATCTGGGCAATCCGTAGGGGCCGAGATAAATAATTTCAAATGTTTAAGAATTTTCGTATTACACTCAATGGCGTTCTGTCTCGAATAACAAAAATCTCAGAGATTTCCGAGAATGTGGATAAATAAGATTGGTTTCTTACATAAATTACTAGTTCAGAACCACTTCGATCGTATCTGGGCAATCCGTAGGGGCCGAGATAAATAATTTCAAATGTTTAAGAATTTTCGTATTTCACTCAATGACGTTCTGTCTCGAATAACAAAAATCTCAGAGATTTCCGAGCATGTGGATAAATAAGATTGGTTTTTTACATAAATTACTAGTTCAGAACCACTTCGATCGTATCTGGGCAATCCGTAGGGGCAATTCAGAACAACTTGACAACTTCGATCATCTCTATTCAATTCATAGTGTGTTTGTTGTAAAAAATTTCATTTTAAAATTCACTCAAAACTTTCCACAAAAATTAGATGTTTGCTACGTATAGTGTAAAAATATTTGTGTTTATTAAAAAATTTCAGATATATTAAGAAAGTTCAATATTTGAGTGTTTTTTTGAATTCTAAGTCCTTATAGGACACAGTGTATATTTTGGCATACACTTCACTCCGATCACGATCACAATTATTCTTGTATTTTTACTTTGGGTTTTCGATTGTAATGGTACGTTTGTGATTATTCCATATATTGGTCTATTTTCAGCCTCGAATTAAAAAAAGAAAATAGACCAATATACGGAACAGTCACAAACACCACTACAATCGAAAAATCAAGTAAAATACAATAAATTCGTAAACACGAAAAGTTAGTTGTGTAAAATAGAATATAGATTAGAAATGCTGAAAGAATCGAATTTCGTACGTTATGCAGTAATTCGCTAGTAGTAAAATTCCAATGTAAAAAAAAAAATATCAGTCGTCGCGACCAGATGAGAAGGCTGATTTTTTCAAATCAGTAATCTAATCCGTTCAAAACTGATTGTTGTGATTCTTGCACATTTTCCATCTATAAGTCAAAAATTCAAATATTATTGACTAAACACAAGAACTGAGACGCCTTAAAAGAATTAAATCGCATGAGCTAGTCATCAAATAAATAAAGATTCATTATTGGGAGTAGAATATTGATTGCTTGTAAACCCACACTCGCCCCACTTATTAGTTTCAAATAAATGCATTATCATCATTAGTAATAAATTATCATGTGATAAGATTGTACTATTTAAATAAAAAATAAAAAAAAAAATTTAATGGTGAGCTCAAGCAGAAATGAAGTAAATAAGGGAAATAGGTCCGGACAATTTTTTTCGCAGGTTAATATAAATTCGACTTGAATTCGAGTCGCGATCCAGACGATTTTTATATTTAATAAATTTCACATCATCAGGAAGGAGTTCAATCATTCTATTTTTAGATAGATTTATGTTTATTTCCCTGACTATATGTTAGATTTAAAGGGCATAGCTAGCTTGCTACCTAGTTGTAAATGTTTTAGTCAGCTTCAGTCTGCATATATTTTTCGCAAGAGAAGAATACCGTATTTAGCTTTGCTTTTAGCCCTTATAGCCCCTTTAAGTTTGAGCATTGAAAAGAAAAATATTCGACAACTAAAACAATATACTGAATTCACGTTTTTCCACTAACACTATTAAACTGGTGGCGGTATGGTGTAATGATAAAATCGACTTTTATGTTACATAAAACATAACTGAACCCCATATGAAACGAATTTTGCCTAATCTGACACAAAAATATTTTATTACATACCTGGCGTAATAGGGCCGAGTTAGATAGCTGGCCACGTTACAAGATCTCCACAACAACGTTTGATTAATAAAGTGTTCCAGCAATAACCAGCCGGTGTGTGTCGTAGAGTAAGACTGCGACTGCGCTGGCGATGACAACTTTGAGCAAGACCTACATATAATATTACGGATAGGATGTCGAAACTGGAGGGCGACAGCGATGGATCGGGCCAGGTGGAGGGCCATAGTGCAGGCGGCAAAATCAATATAAGATGTGAAATCTAAACGGCGAGGAAAAACCAAGCTGCTGAACTCAAAACTGTCATAATAAAATTTAAAAAAAAACTAAGTCCTAAACTTATTCTTGTTTTTAAATTTTATCGATTTTTTTGATTATTCATCAGGTTTTTAGTGGGATTCGTTATCAAAATTCACGTAATCACGGAAACAATTTTTTTTTAATAATTCTTCCCTAATCAATGTTATCAGAGGATTCCTATTACATATTTCGATGAATTGTTTCACACGATTTTCAATCATGTTTATGGGGGAAGGGTGAACTAATGCCCGGGAGAAATGATCGGGGATGATGACCGGGGATAATTACCGGCGGATAATGCCCGAGGGGTAATTGGCGAGGAGTAATGACGGGGATAATGATTGGAGGGTTAATGACGGGGGAGCAATAGGAAGATACTACTACTATTATTTGAGTTCCCATGGATGATCATGTCAAACATTTAAGAATAATTTTTCAAAGGATAAGTGCCGCAGGTTTGGTAATCAACGTCAATATATGCATTTTTACAGCCAAAGGAATAAGTTTCCTCGGTTTCGGCATATCGGTAAATGGAATTTGATGATCAATTTTTACCGAATCATTCTGCCAAAGCGGCGCACGATCAAGCAAATTTATACGCTTTCCTTAAAGGTCTCGAGAAAAAGGACAACGTGCAACTAATTTGGAGTAATGTAAAGTAAGTAATGTATATGCGATGTTTCGGCAAATTTTCGATCAGTCATTTCTTGTCGCATCCTGTGGTACTATTCTGGCCTTCCCTGGGAATAGGGAATTGGGGAAAATATTTTCATAGCATTTTTGTCTAAATTATATTTTTCTGGTCTACTAAAGGAATAAGTTTAGTGTAAATATTTTGAAAACCAAGTTAATTGGGAAACATTTGTTCCACAAAATTTTTATAGGGAAAAATATTTTCCAATTTATCTTTGTTTCGAAAATATTTACACCAAACGTAACAAAAATTCTAAATTTAAATTTTGGGTTACGGCGTAATTTCAAGTGGGAATTTATAGTGGCAGATGTCTCGCTGCCCATTATTGGAGATGATTTCCTTAACATTACTGGATTGATAGTTGATCTTGGCAAACATCGTCTTCTAGATCCAACGACATCTTTGTTTACGATTGGTTCTATCGCTCTCATAGCCGAATCAACACTGTCTCAACTAGACACATCGCCGGTTAATAATCAAATCCAGCAACTCTGAAATTATGACAAACTCCCTTAACGTCAATTAACCGGTTAGGCATATGATGACTCATCGGCTGAACATTTTTGGACCACCGGTTTGCTGTAAAACTAGACGTTTGGCACCTGATAAATTAATTATGCTAGGTAAAAACGGCAAATACGTAAAATGATGTTGTTGTCGTCACCATGTGCCGGTGTCACAGGTTGTTGTGTATCGCGCTATTTCAAAATTTATCAGAATTGTTATTGGACCATTTTATTGGTTTTTTAATAAATATATATATCTGAGTTTTCTAAATAATTAACTGTATGTATAAAGAAACATTCATTCTGAATTATTATTGTATTTAATTTAGTAGAGCCATACATTCCACGCACTCAATAATCGTTAAAATTATTTTAATTATTAATTAAATAATCTAACGTCGTTTTATTTCATAATTCCAAAAAAAAAAATAGGAAAAAGAAATCTCAAAACTGCAATAATTAGGAAAAAAAATTCCTAAAAAAAAATATTTCCCAGTCGCCGCAGAATACGCTTTTAGGGAAATATTTCCTCGCCGCTATAATATGTCAATTTCTTTTCATTTTCCCCAATTCCTAAATGAAAACCAGAATAGACCCAATAACCGTCTTATTCCATTGCAACTAGATACTAATAGCCTCATTGCTTTAGGAATTTTGCTATATGACGTCATTTTATATCGACGTTTTCAATCTTTGGCTATAGATGCCAGTATAGCTTTCGTATAAAGCAGTAAATTGTACAATAAAATTAATTAAAAAGTATATTACGGGCTATTGGTAAGAATTAAACATTTCGTTAAACCCCTAAATGTCAAGTACTTTTTACGAACATTACTGTCCTCTAAAGTTCAGAAAAGAAACTGTAGACATAAATTTGATGACATATCAACCAGTACTTTCTGGTACTCTAAGTGCATTGGTTTGCTACAATGGTCCTTGCGGAGTATACCTGTTTTCTCATCATTTTAATAATAAAAACATATAAGTAGGTACCATGGCTTAATGCAAATAAGTTTTCTGCCATAACTTCAAAAATACAATAAAATTCATTATAATTATTCCATTTTAATTTATTTGTATGTATTTACAAAATCAAGCATATCAATTTCATTTTTTTTTTATAATTTATGTAAATAAATATTTCATGTATTGTTGTTGTTTTAACAATATTTAATTAATGTAAAACTTAAATTTAATATTATATTGTAATAAATTAAATTAATCACGCATTACATTAATTTTATGTTATTGCTAAGAAACAGTTAAATGTTGACTTTTGTCTCTGTGAATATGAGTGTGTGTGTGTGTGTGTGTATGTGTGTGCAAATAGCAATTAATTTATTAATAATTAATTTTAAATTTATTTATATAAGTTCTCTAGCTACTCTCCTGAGCTTTTTGTTTATTAAATAATAGCAAAATATATAACTGAAATTATTTATTTATTTAATTTGTTTATTTTAATTTTATAACAATATTTATAAATATTTTTTTTATTATAAATTATATGAAAAAGTATAACAAATTACATAATATTAATTTGAGTAATAAAAATAATACATATACATATGTATATAATATATAGAAACATTAATTTTATTTTATTGTATATAATAAAAGCTTTTTAATTGTTTTGATTTCCAATTGTTTTTATTAAAAATAACAATATTATTAAATAATTATTATTCTAATTTAATTACTAAAAAAATTATTTATGATAATATAGTAATTTGATGGAATGGAATGATGATTTGTTGCTTTTTCTTCTTTGATATGAATTTTATTTAACTTAATTAATATTTATTAATTCGATTAATTTATTAACATTGGAATAAGGTTATAATAAATATTATGACGTATAGTATACTGGTTGCCAGAAGGTGTTGTATTATCAGGTATAAAGCTGCACACTGTTTGTTTCATATTTATGTAGACATCTAGGCTTCGCACTTTCGCAGGGTCTGGATCTTATATGTTATTTGGAATCCATAATGTTCCGGTCAACAATATGGCAACACATACAACTTAATACTAATAAATATAAAAATATAAAAAATATTTTTGTTGTTGTTGTTTCTTATGAAAATGAATAAATAAAAGTTTTACGCGAAATTTTTGCTACTTTTAAATAATTGCAGCGTGCTATTGGAAATGTAGTGTAGAATTAAATCGAAAAAATTCGATACAGCGATAACATACATCAACAAAATACATTTATCTGCTGGCGGTGTCGCTTTGGTAAACACAACAACAGCGTTACACATGTTACGCAATACACTTTGCATGTTATTGGCCAATGAAAATTTAACAACTTTTCGTTCAATTCGATAAATTCAACTGTCACTTCACCGGACGAAAAATTTCGTTCAAACTGAAAGACACGTCAAAACTAAAACCATTCTAATATCACCGTGTTCATTCATTCATTTTACTATTAATTTTAATTTATACTAAATGCAATTATAATATTATGTAATGAATAATTTAATTTTTAATCCTTCGTTGATTTCTGTACAGGTTTGACAGATTGCGTTACTGTTTCGTAGTTGAGCTATTAACCCTAAAATAATTCATTCATCTTTTTATGGACTACTTTTAATTTTTTGCAAAAAACAAACTGTATAAGTTAGCAGTTCTAAAATATTTGATACCAACATAATAATTTGACACTAGTTGGTAGCACTGCAGCGCCATTAAAATTAGATTCTAAAAATAATTCGACGGCATTGGTTATGGTAGCATCCTATGGTTTATGTGTATTTTAATTTGACAGGCGATGTCGCTTGTCGCGTTCTGTTCATACTGTTACGATCTTGTTGGTTTGATGGGCAATTAATTCAACATAGGCGAGACATTTATTCATCATAAATTGCTCGTTTAAGGTTTAGAACGTTACTAAAATTTTTGTGAGATTACTAATATCGAGGTTAAGATAGTTTTATATCAGTTTTATTGTATAGCAGATTATAGTAGTCTTAGAACAGAATCGAGAATTTACTTCTGTATAGATCCGGGTGAGTCTAGAATATTCGAACGGCATATAAATATGAGTGCAATGAACTCGATGAGTCAGTCTTAAGCCTCATCAAGTATAAAAACTTAAAAAAATAAGAATTTTAACGAAATCAATTTTTATTTGACATTCCAGCCATGCAAATAATAATTCTTAAGTGACACCTATTCGTTTACAAGCAGCTGTTTTTTACACCCCAATTACACTAGTCGTGCAGTGACTCTTTTAATATGAAACCGTAGTTGCCTGCCTTGTCAAAATATCAAATGTTTATTATCGTAGACAATCGTACCAATAGCAATATTACCAACGACAATCGACGTATTGTTTTTTCTATTCACTTGAAAATTTCACACGACTCGCCATGACACTTTTTAATTGTTTCTTTCGTTTCAAGTCACTTATTGGCATAGCAACAGGCTAATCTTTCATGCAAATAGCAAATTTATAAAGTCACCTTGAAACGACCATCGACTAGACTGGCGTAATCGAGGGGTTATTGTGAAATGTCGTTTAGAGGAATTTCATATTTGTTCATATTGATATATATTTTTTTATATGTACACAAAATGTACACATACAAGAAATGCTTTTACTTGACACTGGAAAAAGGAAATAATCTAAACAAAATTAAAGTATTATAGTAGTAAAATGGCGTTTACACCACTAGTGGAGGCAGTTCCCGGGCTACCCAGAGCCGTCGATTTAGCGCAATTATTGGCTGTTATAACTCAAAAGTTTGATTAAATGGAACAATAATTTTACCAAGAAAATCAAACCACCATTGGGCTTTGTGGAATCGAGTGGTGGTGAGGAGACCACTAGATAAGGCATACAATTTGACTACCAGAATTTTATTAGGTTTTGTTGTCGTTAATACAGTTAACATACTAAGATTGCAGGTGAATCATATGCTAAAACAGTTTAAATCGCTTTTTCATAAATAAGTAGCGGAGGTCTATTATGAAAAAATTCACTTTCGGAAAATTCGATCCGCCGCGAATATTGGTATTATGATTTTTCTGCTTCGGATATTTCGATATCGAAAAATTTGTCCTTTCATGAAATTATAAAAAAAATCGAAAAATGTGACGTCAAAATTCGACTGATCTGAAGATGACGAATCATAACAATTTTGTATGCAAAAAGTATTTGTTAATTAGTAAAACTTATATATTTTTGAAAGGTCCACAAACGATCGACAACTTGATCTATTGATCGTTTGTCTACTACGTTTGTCTATTTTCATTTTAACAGGTTAAGGCTAGTATGCAGCTAACGTGAAATGAAATTTTCACTGGTCTCCAAAATTAAAGGTCCGTATCCACCTTGCGCTAAGATAAATTTTATATACAAATTTGACGTAAAATTTAGCTAGCGAAATAACACAAAAATATTTAGCTCGCGATTTCGCAGATGCGGTACGCAGCTGACGTGAAAAGTTTGTAGTTATCTCATTCACAAACAGATTGCGCTAGTGAAAACTCTACAAACGTTTTCGCAGCCATTTATCTGCCGAGAACAATAAAATTTAGAAAAAATTTGACAGCAAAACGTGAAAATTTATTTGTTTTAAATGGACGAAACTATGAAAATAGTTTCGAACTATATTTTTGTTTGTTGTAGGACAAATAAAACAAACGTCAAAATTTATCTCTACCTAAAAAATTTAGCTGTGTGGAGACTTGTGGAGACCGCGTTAAAATTTATCTTAAGCTTAGTACTCAGTTCAAAATGAAATGAAATTTTACCGCGGTCTTCAAAAATCTACTTACTTTCGCGTGAAATAGAAATGAAATTTTATTTGGAGAATTTTTAATTTTAACGTATAAATTTGTAGACATACATAAATGAATTTTTTTATTTTACGTGAATAAATTAAATTAAATTGATTTAAATAAAATTTATGGATTTGTGGTATTAAAAAATTTGTTTATTGTCAAACACAAGCAAATGTCAAAATTTCGCGTGAAAATAATGTGCCGAGACATTATTTTCACATAAAAATAGTTTGGAGAGTTTGGAGACACACTTGGATTTTTCGCTGGTGAACACAAAATGAAAACAGAAGTGGAATTTTTCATTTCTAATTTCACTTTGGTAAAAACGCATGGAAATTTCACGTGAAATCGAACTGAGTACTAGGCTTTAGCGCGAGCTGGATACTTAGCTTAAGCAGATAAATGTTCCATGAAAAATTAGTTTGCAGAATTTTGTAAAATTTTAACGCAGTAGCTTCATGTTAAATTATTATTTTGTTATAAAAAAGTCAAAACATTTTTTATGTGAGTTTGTTTAGCAACAAATAAAGATAATTGATCAAATGTCAAAAATTTAGCTTACTTTTATCATACCTGCAGATAAAAACGCAGTGAAAAATGTGTAAAGTCAAATAGAGACATCTACATTTTAATACGAAACATAACGATTTCACTAGCTAAACTGCGTACCGGAAAATAAAATTTAGGAGCGAAATTTTCATTTTCGTTTTCGCTTGTCATTATTGTATGAAAAATTCCATTTCACGTCAGCTGCATACTAGCCTTTACCAATCAACACAAATGCAGCCGAGAAACACAATTATAATTCTTTTCTTGGCCAGCTTTAATCTTTTGCATTTGACAATTCGCTTTGGTCCATAATTAGCATATTCGCGGCTTGTAAAATCAAATTTTCCGAAAGCAAAATTGTTTCATAATATAGATAGGTCCTTGCAGGGGTTGAAGAACTCGACACAATATCGTTAGTGAAATTAGTGAACCTTTAGCATTCCATTTAAGATTATTTTACTCTCATGCATGCAAACCCCATTTTTGTGGGGCTTTAAGTAGTTGACGACAATATTAAAGTGAAGCAGCAAAAAACAAGCTATCCTGATAGCCATTTCTTTCGATATTTAGACATTAGACGTATTTGCACAACAAGGGCTTAGATGGAGAACGGACAAGAATTTAAACGGACAGACACAAAATATTTCATATTACGACTGTCAATGAACATCAGGTGATGTGAAAGGTTCATGATATCAAAATCATTGTGGGCAACTATATGCAAAAATCGATAGAAGCACAGGAACAACTTGACATATTGATGTGCAAGCTATCATTAGCTCAGTAACAACAACGGCCAAGTCGTTAGAAGTAACAGAAGTGGGCATACTAACAACAAACAAACAAACAACCCCGTGTGCTGATAAAGCAATAAAGGCCAAGGGGGCCTATTATAAAAGTTTTTCGATTTCGTAAAATTCAATCCGCCGCGAAAATTTGTATTATGAAATGTTTTTCTTTCGTAAAATTCGAAAATCGTAAATCCGCCCTATTATGAATCAAAAAAAAAAAAAAAAACCGAAATCGAATTTTACGAAAATCAAATGTCAAATTTTGACGATTTCGTGACGAATATCGTATTTCGAAACAATAGCGTATACTTATTATTTTTTAATTAAAATAAAATACTTTAATTACTTTTTAAAACTTAAGTTACTCAATTATTTTATATAAAAATGGACTAGTTTAATTTATTACAATTTATTTCAAACTTTATTGTGTTTTTTGTGGGTCCAATGGCCGCCAATTTCACATTTTAATTTCTTTTATGGAAAAAATGTTGTCATAGTCAAACATTTTTTAAATGCGCCGCAATATAAAGAGACTACTCAATATTTGTGGAGTGAAATTACATACGAATTAAATTCAGTCGGCCCAGCTAATAAATCTGTTAATGGTTGAAATTTTAGCTAAAACAACATAAAAACAGCAAACTTCAGGGTCTTAAATATTACGACCAGAAACGGTTTCATAATAGGAATATTCGCGGCGGATCGAATTTACGATTTCGTATTTTAAGAAATCGAAAAAAATTTCATAATAGCCCCACAGAAAAATTTAAAATGACAGCTTTGTACGAAAAAAAGTCATTTTAGTTTGCACTAATTTGCTACTTCAAATTGTTTGTGAACCTACATGCATGTCAAGCTTAATGAGAGTTTAAGGAAGATGTTTAACAGTGAGAAAAGACAAAACCATTTAGCGTGGAACCTTAAGAAATCCTCGGATAAATTTGGAATCTGAACGACGACATCTGACACGAATTGAGATGTCACGTCACGTCAGATGCGACATCTGACACAAAGCTTCGGAAACCTTTGAAATAACGTCAGGCGAACGGCATTGTTCAAACATTTATTAACCTATATCGAGAGTACATTGACTGTTAGCCAGCAAATTATTTCTCTATTAGCTTATGCTGATGATATCTGAATTCTGGGTCTTAACATCACATACCTGAGAGAAGTCCTCTTGCGATTCAAGCCTACATTTCATCAAATTGGCATTCAAGTCAACAAAAACAGAATCAAATATAAGACACCGCAAGAAGGTTACATACGGGGGAGAATTTATTTTAGGAGACATCCAATATGAAAAGATAAATAACATTGAGGACCGCAACAGCTTGGTTGCCAACCTCGGATGAAGAAATGTTGTTTAGCGCATTCTAAATCCCAACATTGAGATGTGACGGCAGCAGTGAAAGGTAATATATAGAAAAATAAACGCCCAAACAACTTTCAAACGAAAAAAAATATATTACACTTCCAATAGAAACGCCAACTATCGATAGTAGCAGTAAAAAAAATTCAAAATTAAAAATAAAAACTTATAAATTATTGTAATAAAATATTGTATTAAAACAGAAAATCTATAAAATCATAAATATAATAGTTGCATTTAGTAAATGTACGTATATATATAATTAAATTAATAATTAATATTGGCACACTAATTGGTGACCCCATAGTTGATGATTTTAAAAAATAAAAACTAATAATCTATTTTTGTATTTGCAATTAATTAGGTAATAATAGTAATTAATAGTTAATTACTGAAATAATAAATTTACTTTTTTTCGCTCTCTCTTTCTCTTTCTTCCTATCTACCTTTTTAGTTTGCATATACAATATTTAGTAATTTGGTGCCTATTTATTGTCGTGTGAATTTTTAATTTTTATTCATTTATTTGTTTGTTTTATAAATTTCTTAATTTTCAATTTTTATTGTTATGCAATATTATTAAATTGAGCAATTCTATAAATTATTTCAAATTTCGTCCCCATTTCATTGAATTTTGAAATTATTTATATAATTGCTGCAAATATGTATGTAAAGTAAAAAAATAGTGTTTTTTATTCAATTATTTAATTAATTAAGCATACCTTAAAAAAAATTAAAATTTGAATAATTTGTAGAAATACTGAACAAAAACGTAATTTAAAAAATTATAATAAATTTTTATTAAATATAAATGTATAATATATTAATTTGGTGTTTTACAAAATAAAAAATATATCGTAATAATTAATTAATAATAATTCAATTTTTAATAATTTTTTCTATAAATTCATATTTTTTTTTTTTAAACATAAACAAAACAAAGAAAACTTAATAGAAAAAAAATAATTATTCATCATAATTATATTAATTATAATTGTAATTCTTTTTCAAAATAATTTACTAATTAATTAATGAAATTTGTTGAATTAGTGGTTGATGATGTGGTGGTTTTGATGGTGGTGGCTGTTTGTGGTTCTTAGATTATTTACACATAAATAAAATGAAAAACATAAAACTCGAAAAACTCAAATAAAATGTTTAGCATTTATCTACGTCTGCTGGTGTCGTAAGATATTCATCCGCACGCTTGTGCTCTAGTAGTGCTTTAACCGTTCCAATGTCTTGTGGCAAATCGGATTTTTTTCGAATTAATGGTTTATCTTTATTTATACTATTTCTTGCCTAGAATTGTAAAAAATATAACAAAATGGAATTTTCTTCTCTATTTTTGTGTATTGTGTTTTTTTAAATTATAAAATTATATTACATAAAATAAAACTAATACATTACATATAAAAACATAAATAATTAAAAAAACAACATAAAATGTAGTTAATCATGTCTTATGTTTGTGAGATGGCCAAATTAATAACGAAAATGGTGTGATGCAGTTTCCCAACATTTTTATGATCAAGCGTTATTTACAGCTGGCTGAGTTTGTTGCAGAATAAATTTGGTTTGCCAAAATCCGTTTTAAGAATTTATAAATTAATTAAACTTTCTTCACTGAAATTTCACAATAAATTTTCGAATTATGTATTTTTTTTTTTTTTAAATTTTTAATGAGCTATGATTTTATGAGTTTATAATTAAATGCCTTTTTAATAATCTGATTCTCTAAAAGACTACGGATGAGCTAAATCTGTTTAGAATTTAACTATAGTGTGTGATCAAGTTCGAAATTAGCGATCCAAAATGATACGCCATCCTAAATGTGATAATATCGAAACCAAATGGAAGTTAGTATTTAAGTTTGGGCGAAGACTATTATGAAATTGGAATGGGGGCGTAGGTATTTCCATTTCATTCCGTTTTTGCGTATATTTTTTATTGCGTTTCCGTGCTGTCACCAACAATAATCGTTCGGAAATAGTTTGGATTAACTGCAGCAATAGTTGCGTGACGCGGTGATGATGTTGTTTTTTTCTTAAGCAGTTACGCGCAATTGTCGATTGGAACGCCAAAACTCGGCTACTGTGGCTGCATAGTTGGATAAATAGTTTACTACGGTAAAAACCGGTTTTAGAAAAGATTTTGTCGATCAGTTTGCCACAGAGTTTTTTAAAAATAAATGAATTCACCGAAATTACTTAACTTTGACTATTACTCGACTCGCAGCCTCTCAGATGGTCAATTGGTCAAAATACATGTGAATATTTTTTGCGAAAGACGTTCGTTTCTATTTCTTACCATTTTTCTAAATGTTTCATGGTATACTACTAATGACTAATTTATGACAAGTCACATTAGCTTCCCAAATGAGTGTCAACGTTAGACGACTAGAGTGAGACTTGTCATATACATTTCTTCCTTCACGACTTCATGAAGTAAAACATGTATGACAAGTTTTTAATGTTTCTCATTCTGTCAGATACGTTTTAATATGAGTGTGTGTGTTAGGTAAACGATATGATTTTTTTTTTATTTCGTTTCATGTTCTCTCGTGGTGACGACATCGATATTATTTTTATTTTTTGGATTGAGGTAAATTTATTTAACGTTTTGCAATTTCGGAAAATTTTGATAAAAATTTTTCATTTTTTATGTTCGACAAAAAAGGCAGAGAAACTATAATTGGAATACACATGGCCAGAGAAATGATTATAATATTTTTTAAGGCGACAGCATATACAATGGCATAATTCGTTTAGGCCATCCTAATTTTTAGTAATTATTTTTAAATTCTTGACCCTTCACTTTTGTTTTTAGTAAATGTACACCTGTATAGAGGCTGAGCCAGCCAGTTCATAAGAGCTTAAATACTAAATTTTAGGTTTTGTTTATAGTGTTGACAAAATGATTTCAAATGTCAGTTGGTAAGAAATCGTAATGGAAATGGTCCAAATATGGGTAAACTTAAGCTATTACGGACTAACTGGTTGAGTCTTATAGCGAATTCTTTTACGTTTTTGATGTAAATCAAATTTTCGATAGTTAAAAAGAACACGAAAACAATTTGATGTGTTTTTATCGTAGTGTGCCTAAGGGGATGCCGAAAACAATAACAAACCATTTTGAAAAAAAATTCAAATGACGCGTTTCACATATTTGACAATATTTACGACTGACGTATTATACGTATATAAATATGTGTATGTGTAGTTAAAATGTAAGTAAAAATCTACATTTCCATTTTTTGATGTACATCAAATTTTTTTGCTATTTTTTCCGCTAAAAGAACTCGGAAATGTGATTTACATCAAAAAATTTTAATGTACATCAAAATTTTTTGCCAGTTTTTTATAAAAAGAAAACGCCATTTTTGCGAATTTACGTCAGTAGTCTCTTGACCGCTGCGCAATAAGTTTAGCGCAGTGTAATTTGAAGCGTTATTCGCTTGTAAGAATTAAGTAGGATTATAATAATTTTTTACCAACATAGAAGTAAAGTTTTAATAAAAACAGAGAAACTTTAATTTGTTTGAAATGCTAACACAAAGTCGATTTGGTTAGGAAAATGCCGCCAGGAAAGTATTTGTCCAAGGAAGAACGAAAATGCCAAATTCTGCAGAAAAATTAATCGATCAACAAAAGCGGTGGTGTTTTAATACCGTTCATTGAATATTTTATGCTAGACGATGTAACCTTCCAGCAGGATAATTCGGCCATACATGTCTCCAGGTTATCTCGTGCATGGTTTGATGACCGACACATTTCATTAATGAAGTGGCTAACACGTAGTGCAAATTTAAATCTCATCGAAAATATGTGGGGAATACTTTCGGGTAAAGATTATCGTAATGGACAGTATGATACAGTAGCTTCCTTAAAGTCAGGAAGCAAGGATGCTTGTAAAGAAAATAGACCAGATGTACTGCCCATATTGATCAATTCAATGCCGTCCCGGAGTTTCTGTGTTATTCAAGAGAATGGATGCCATTCCAAGTACTAACACGAGGGAATCACGAAGAAAAAGCAAATAAAAATGAGGTACGGCTCAACGAATTTCGCTCCATAAAACATTTTGTTGTTTCTTTTATAATAATTAATAAAAAAAATTATACAATAATGTCTTTATAATGATTTGGGCTAAACGAATTGCGCACACTGTATACATTATTGAACTAATTAAAATAAATTTTGTTCCTCATACAAGACTCATCTCAGACGTGTCATAAACGATTCTTCTCAGACTTGTCACAAACGAAAATCAGTCTAATTTGTTGATAAATGGCTATATACGTATCATGCTTGAATGTCGCTGATGAGTCATTGGTGGGTCGTCAATGTGTTTCCTGTTCGGCTGTAGCTGTTTTTCATTAAAAAAAAAAAATAATCGAGGCTTCCTTCGATAGATGAATATTAATTTATCCTGTTTTAAAGATTTTATCTATTTATCTATGCAATTCAATTTTAAAGCCAAAACTTTTCGAAAAAATTGAGGCATATCATCTCTAACTAATTTGATTAAGAGGTATTTGAAGCTCGAAAGAACATTTTTAATACACTGAACAACTACAAATGTAGACACTGCAAGAAAGTATCCGAAACCTCGCATCTCATTCGTGGTTTATTAAGAAACACAAGTTAACAGCTACAACTAGACTAACTAATGTTTTAAGTAGTAGAGGGTGGAACACGAATGTTGCTACAACAACAAATGTGAATATTCATGTTACTTTTGATTTTTTTTCAGAATAAAACACGGAATTCAGAATTTATATAAATTTTTTTAAAATGCTCAGTCTATTATGAAACTTATTCGATTTCAGAAAATTCGATTCGCGACGTATTTTGGCATAACGGTTTTTTTTCTATCGAATAATTCGAAATCGACAAATCCGCCAGATTATGAAACAAAAAAAAATACGAATCGAATTAAACGAAAATGTGACGTCAAAATCCGACTGGACTTTAGGTTGCGAATGTCGTATTGTATCAATGTTGTTTTAAAATAATATTTTTTTTATCGTGTAAATAAATTCGTGTAAAATAATTAAAATATTTTTTAATTAAAGCAATTTTAAATATTGTTTTTAAATATCAATAGTAAATATATACAAAGATGTAAGTTTGTAAATAATTTACTACGAATAACGTATGTATTTTAATAATATATAAAATTGATTTGACAGGTCCGCAACAAATGGACGATTCGCTTTGTTTCATAATAGCAATATTCGAAGCGTATCGATTTTTTAGCTATCGAATTTTTCGAAAGCGAATGTTTCATTATAGAGCCCCAGGATCAAAGACGTAGATAGAATACGGGTGGTGCAACTTTTTTTTGAACTAAAGTAGTTTAATACACATAGCACACTGTACCATCGAAATCCAACAGTTCGAACATCAAACACCAATATCGCGGCAGTGGCTATAGCCATTGATAACAATCCTTGCATTCCAACGAGACAGCGTTGAGTACAGCTAAGAACCGAAAGATAGTTTACACATGTTCAAACGTGTTATCGACTTAATGTTTTGCAAGGGTGTGTAACGAAATCCCGCTTTGCAAAATCCCGGTTTGTTAAAATCCCGTTTTCAAAAAAATTAATTTTGTATAAAAAATCCTAATTTTTAGGAAATCCCGGTTTGAATTTTTAAAAGTTGACATGTGGGAAAATGGGACTCTTAAATGATTTTTTTACAAAATTCAAAAATGAGTTTGCGATAAAGTTCTAGAAAATGGCTAATAGGAATGGAATTTGACCATTTCTTAACAGATTTTGCTGAAATTCGATACGTCCGGTGGAAATGAGATTCTTAAATGATTTTTCGATAAAGCGGCCAATAGAGATGGAACTAGGCCATTTCTAAATCGATTTTGTTGAAATTCTACACGTGCAATGGAAATGTATTTCTAAAATGATTTTTTGATAAAGTTCTGAAATATGGCCAACGCTATGGAAATAGCCCATTTTTTAACCGATTTAGTTGAAATTCGACATGTGAATCCTAAATGGGATTCAAAAAAATGCGTTTTTGATAAAGTTTCTGGAATTCGAAAAAAGTCGAATTCGAAAAAGTGAAAGTTGTATCATTTTTGCTTTTCGAAAATGATACAACATACTGTCATTCGACTTTTTTCGGATTTCGATTCGAAGTGATGGTACAACATACCGCCCCTAGATTATGAAAACCGGAATTTTGAAAACCAGGGTTTCGTAGTATACGCGTTTTGCTTATTAGTTGTATAACTCGCAAATTCCAACAGAATATATTTTTCGACTGTGGGGTTTACTGTGGGGTTAAAAGAAATTTTATACAGAAGATCAAACGGAATCCTAGTCAAAAAGTTCTGACCTAGTCACTTTTTACGTTACTTGATTAAAGAACTTTTACAAAAGACATTTAATTTTAAAATGTATTTTACTGGCGTCTTTTGACACCGAAATTCCTGGGGGTCGATCTTTATTGACTAGTACACAATAAACTGCTAAAATCTCATTCTAAAACGCGTCGAAGTAGAGTATTATATCTTAAATAATGTTTTCAAAACAAATTATTACATTCAGGAGTCAAGCGCAGGATAATCGACGATTATGTAAAAATATCTCCGTTTACGCTGATAATTCAGATGATCCTGAAATCCACACGTGACAATTGAGAAGTCAATACACCCAAAAGGAGTGACTGTATGGTGTGGAATATGGTCCAAAGGCATCCTAGGGTCATTTTTCTTCGAAAATAAGACAGGAGCCGACTAATAGTCAATGGCGACCGTTATCATATCATGATAACCGATTTTTTATTTCCTACGATTGAAGAAGAAGACTTTGCCGTTTTTGGTTTAGCAGGACAGCGCCATCGCCTACACAGCCAATGCTACAATCGACGTTTTGCTCCCTATCTTCGAAAGTCGTATTAACAGTCGAAATGGGTAGGCCGCCTAGGAACTGCGGTTTGACTACGTTGGACTATTATTTGTGACGCAACTAAAGCAACTATTGGTGAAGTCAGGCGCAAACGACTGAAAATGTACTGAAAAATTGGGTCGTCAGAATAGGGGACGGCAGATCAAGCCGAGGTTATTTGACTGAAATATTCCGATTAATATTACATTATTAATCGGAAAGTGTACTCTCGAAAATGAAGTACATACTAGTTATTTGAAAATATTTGTTGAATTTTTATTTAATACAAATTTTTAAAACTAAAAGTAATCCTGTAAATCCTGACAGCCTTTGTGTATCATAGTTTTAATTTGATTGTGGAATACTACTACTGGACTCCTACTTCATACGGGATAAATACTTTTTATGAAAAGCAAAATGTATCAAAAATATTTTAACAATCGGAAAATTACCTTTTGAAATTTATATTCGTTAGTCAGGAATTTACGAATTCTAATAAAACACAAATATCGTTTCGAGATACGTAATAGCCTCCTGAACTCTTCAACTCTGGAATAAATCTGCAAGCTCTCTATGTTTTGACCCCAACATTTGGTTTTATAAAAACATTATGGCCAACTGGAAATTATGTATGGGTGGAAATATATTTTATTTGGAGAAAGCAGAAACTCTATATGAATGTTTTTAAGAAAATTTAGCAAATTTCGGGTTTGCTTGCTAGTCTGTTGGTTTTTACTTGCAAACTTGTTAGAAGTTCCCCTTTTCTGTTGTATCTCATCTAAAAATATTTTAATATCAGTTCATTCTCTTCCAAAAATTCGTTGTAATTTATTGAGATGTAGTTTTCGTTCTTCCCTTCATCCATAAACGTCTAAATCGTCGTCTAATACATATAAAAATAAGGCACAAATAGAACCACACGGCAAAAAATTTACAAAATATCAGTAAATTTTAGTAAATCAAAATTTAAAATTTTTCATCCACCACGTCTACGATACTATGATTTACCACTACTCCAAGTACCAAATTGTACTACAGAGTGAGAGGATAAATTCAAGTATCTTGGAGTATTATTCGACAAGCATATGACGTGGGATGACCATAGTAATTCAATAAGCAATAAAAGAAGCCAATTTATTTGCTTGATTAGAAATATGGCTGATTTTGTTCCAGTGAGTGTTTTTAAAGAAAATTTAGTTTTCATTTATTCACACCCGGTTCTCATATCCTACTTCAACCTTTGGTTCAGCTAACAAATAGAATTGCAGATTTTACAAAATAGGTGTGTCTTCACAATAAAGCGTTATTTAAGTGTTTGCACATCCCATCATTTATGGATTATACAATTCGAATAGTTAGATCATGGCTAACCCGAAATTCTAGTCAGGTGGAGCGCCCCAAATTAAAACGAAATTTGGCGCAAAATCATTAACATTTATGAAATGAAGTGAACAGCAAAACAAATCGGCCTCCCTACCAACAAAGCGACCGTACAGTACAAGTGGTAAAGTGGTTAAAGCTTCGGCACTTGGACCGGGAGGTACTGGGTTCGAATCCCACCAGAGGCAGGATGTAGAGCGAATTGTCTTCATCGATTACGATCGGTGATGATAATAAACACAACTTAAACCCTCTGTTGGAGTGCAGAATTCAGCGCCGACCCACAGTCCATGTCAGTGTGCAGGTTGACATGGAGCTTGCAAAGTGCAGGTGGTATACTGTAGTTGTGTGAGTAGGTGAATATGGGTGGGTGTGTGCGTGAATGAAAAGGAGAGTATTAATTGACCTTAAATCCATTGGATGATGAATACTTTCTCTTAATTAAAAAAAGAAAAAAAGCGTAAACCAAAATACATGGCTATCATGAGCAGGCCAACACGAGAATAATTTTTAAAAGGCGATACGAAAAGCTACATGAATCTGAACCACTTTGATATAATTGGAACAATTAAATCATCAAGCCTGAGATGGCTCGGACACCTCTAAGTTCTCAAAACCGTACCATAAAACAGACCCTGGGGTCGACATCAACTGATAGGACTTCGCGGCAGGCCTCATATTCGGTGGATGAAAGTCGTGGTGCAGGACAAATAAACTATTCGTTATCATGCCTGGCATCCCCTTGCTGTCGATCGAGTTATCAGGAAGAGCATCTTTGAAGCAGAAAAATCCCTTCATGGGATGTAGCGCGAGCGAAAAAGAAGAAAATACTACAAGTTTACCGGGCCAATTACAAAGAGATCAGCCCCGTCATACAGAAATTCGAAAAAGTTTTACTTGATGGGGAGATCACTGCTTAAATTTCGTATCACTACGAAATGCATAAACTTTTCCTATATTTTATTCGCTCTAAATCTGTGTCAGGTCGCTAATAGTCTATGCAGTAAACTTCTAAATTCTATTTATTATAATTTTGCGATTTGAATTTTAAGTGAGCAACTGTATTTTTTTTTTATTTTTTATTTAATTAGACATTGTTATGGGTGTACTACGAAATCTCGGTTTTCAAAATCCCGGTTTTCTTTTCTTCCAGTTCTAATTGCACAAAATAATTAATAGTTTTTTAGTTGCAAGATTTGGTACTTGCAACATTTTGTAATTGCAATATTTTGTAGTTGCAAGATTAATAAAAAAGCAATATTTTGTTAATGCAACATTTTGAAATGAAATAATTGTAGAGGCTAACGGCTTCGATAACTCTCACGTGCACTTAGCCATCGATCCAAATTCAATCCCTATTAGTCATTTTCTATAACTTTATCGCAAACTAATTTTTGAATTTTGTCAGAAAATCATTTAACGGTCCCATTTTCCCACATGCCAAATTTTAAAAATTCAAACCGGGATTTCCTAAAAACCGGGTTTTTTTTATACAAAACCGGATTATTCAAAACCGGGATTTTGAAAACCGAGATTTCGTTACACACCCCATTTTTATTTGTAGAGTCAAGAGCGATGTAAAACTGATGTTCATCATTATAGAAAAATGAATTATTATTTCCCAGTTGGAAATTTGTCATCATCTATGTGGATTATTTTTCACGAAAACATATGTTTCTATTACTTATTATTTTTTTTAATTGTGTGTGAAAAAGAAAAAAGCTTAGTTTTGTCCTTTTTTGATGATATATTGACAAATGTCTAATTTATGACAAGCCATTCTTTTTTGGCAATGTCTTGAGTGAAACATGCATGACGAGTCTTCGATGTTTCTCATTCCATCGTAATTTTTTAAAAACAACGTAAATAAATAAAATCGATAAAAATAAAATATTCTGCGATGGCACGTCTGTCTGCTATGTAATAATTTTTCTTTTAATATATAATTTTTTTTTATAATACCTATATGTAGTGTTGCAACATATTTTTAACATTTTATTTGTCAAATTGGTTAGTAAAAGTTTTGTAGTAGTACTTTAATCAAAATTGTTCAATTTTTAATTTATTTTATAGTTATACAAATTTTATGTTTTATAATCTAAGCCAGCTTCGGCCAATTGAAGGTACCAACTATGAAATTTATTTTTTACCGAAATTAAGTTTTAACATTTTGAAAGTCATATACTGATATGTATTATTAACTTCTTTAATAAATTAGTAATAGTTTTCTTCCTTTACATAAAATGTTTTAATTACATATGTCAATTTCATCTCAGACATGTTATTTACAATTAATAGATTTTAGGCAAGCCACATAATATACGTCTATGAACTGTGTTAGTATTGTCACACATGATTTCTCACATACAATTCATCTCAGACATGTCAAATACGATTAATATCAGACATGTCATGTACAATTCATCTCAGACATGTCACAAACGAAAATTAGTCCAATTTGCTGAAAAAATTCTATATACATGTCATGCTTGACTGTCGCTGATGAGTCATTAATGTATCGTCAATAACTTTTCAGATCAGATTAACTTTGATTCAAAAATTTTAACCGGCTAAGTGATACTTTTAGAAAATTAAAATTATATTGAACGAATAAAGGAACAGAGCTCTTCAAAGATACCATTAAAACTTCGACCGTTCACAGATTTTATTGATATTATTTTAAAAATAATCAAAATTAAATCTGTCAGATTTATAAAACTGATTTTGTATTCTAACATCAACTAAGTTGATAAAACCAAGTTCGACCATGAGAACTCCTAACAAAGAGAGATAATGAGACAACAACTTCACCATCAATGTCAAGCAACCGTTTAGTTTGAGTACAAATTTGAGTGGCCGCATAGGCACACCATAAAATTAATTGTCAGAATGGAATAAAAACGGGATCATTTCCACTCCCCGGCATTCCAGTGTGCCTCATCCAGATCTGACTGGGATTAAATGGAGTAATTTAAGATAACTGATTAGATCTCCCCACGCATTTTAGCTCCAGGAAAATAAAGGAATATCTCGGGTCACCAATAAAACATATACATACTCGTATATAATCCGATTATTTTAATGTCAAACGTTATTAATCTGTAAGCTTCTCTAGCTATTTATATTTAATTTGCACCGAATTTAAAATATGATTCTATTCTGAATTCCTGTTAAAAATTTAAGCTAAGTTAGTATTTAATGTTATGTATGAAATTATAGCATGCCGGTGATGATGTTAGATTAGTCGCCAACACTCTTACCTTTTTATTGATTTGATCGTCTATGTACGTGAAGTTGTCTTCTCAATCTACACGAGTAACCTATATTATTTTATTAACACAGTCGTTGTACTACATAAAAATTAAGTTGATAAATTAGAAAACCCGCCACTATCCCACAATAAGTACGAACGAAACCAAATACAACGAAAAAAAAAAACCCAAAAGAATAGAAAAATCCAACACCATAATAATTAAGTTTTATTACAACGCTACATTATGTACAAAAGGTACCCCGGAAAAATATACACACTAAGTCTACATAAAATGAAATAAATAAGTAAAAAATAAAAACGATTTATATACATTTTTTAATGTGAAAAATGATTATTAATTTGGCCATTTTATCCTTTATTTTATTTTGTTTAGAGTGTCTTCTGTTTTTTGTTCAATACAAAATTACCAAAATAATAGTGTTTAGTTCTAAATAATTCAACAATGTAAACATAATAATTAAATAATTATAATTAAAATAACCAAAATAATAATAAACAAATAAATGTAATCGCTAACAAAATAAAAATTTGATATCTTTATACAGACTAATTTATTAATTTTATTTTATTTTCATAAAAATTAATTTTTAGTTATATTTAATTCAATTAAAAGTAATTAAGATAGCGCGTAGAGTTTTTTTTTGTAATTAAATACGAAAATAAAATAAAACGTTGTTTAAGGACTTTTATATAATAAATGTGCTTCGATCTTAATTTTTTCTGAATTTTATTTTTAATTTATTATAATAGTTTTTTTTTATTTATTTTTTAATTATTTAAAGATAGGAATATGTAGTTTAATTTACAAAACTTACTTCTCTAGCTTCTTTTTCTACTTTATCATATGTTAATTCACCAGCATCGATTACCATATCCTGATCGCTTGACTCATTTGTTAAATTATTATTATTATTTGTTTGGTTGTTGGGAAACTGACCAGCTACCCGTGGCCATTCGGGATGTTTTTTTGCTTGCGTCTCTATTTGTTGCCACACCTCTTGGCGTTGCGTCAATTTTTCACGTTCTCTTTATATTCGAGTCGGGAAGGAAAAGTATAGATAAAATCACATTAGAAAAAAAAAATAATCGCGGGAACTGTACTTCATGGCATGAACATTTTAGTATCTTATCCGGATAAATAAATAAGGCAATATATAGTAAAATGTTCGTACGATGAATTGATATTGATAAAAGGGGGACGAGCAACAATATCAGTTTTCTCGAAACCAATAAACCTTCTAATAAACACTTACGATAATTTTTCTTGTGTATAATTTTTATTACACTCATCGAACAGCTTCTGATTCATTTCCATAAACAGCTTTAAGGCATTATAAATTAGGCCATGTATCGACTTGTTCCAATGATTTTTTGAATTTTTATATAGAGCTGGTAACATAATCGGCAATATAACCTGAATATTTTCCGATATCAGCGACTGGATATACTCATTATTCCAATAGTAGAGGGCACGCTCGGCCACCTGAAAATGTGTCGACTGCACGCACATTGCAATTTGTTTGAATAGCGGATCCATAATTTTTTGAAATTCATTTGGCTCAATCACGTCCAAAATTTCTTCGACCTCGGTTAAAAACATCACCTCCTTCGGACTGTGTGTCTTTGGCCAAAACTTTAGTAAACTTTTCATAACGGGTTGTGTTAGGCTTGCATCTTTTTCTAAAAATTGTACCACACAGTAGACTAATTGAGGATGATATATGTGTAGATTTTTTGTTTTATGTAGCGGAAGTAACACTTTTAAGAGAAATTGTTTGTGCTCGTCTTTTAGGGGCAGCGCAAACCCATTGATAATACTTCCTAAAATTTCTAATAATTCAGCAATCCCATTGTGATGCTCTGTTTCATATATAAATCTGAAATTTAATTAAAATCAATAGTTACATTATAATGAATAGTTAGAGTGTGTCGACCGACCACTCACCTATAAAATACGTTATTAATTTGCTTCCGTATAAATGCCCGCAAACCTAAAAATTTTCCATAAATTCTATGTAATACATTTTTTAGGAAGTCCCGTTCACGCGGATCTTCCGCATCGAACAGATCCAACAATTGCAATATGAATTGGTGGTCAATATAGCGCTTGGCGATGTTTGGCTGAAAATCAGGAGATTCCAGAAATCGTAAAAATAATTCATAAACCAATTGCAGATGAGGCCAAGAGGCTTCTAGTGTTGGTTCATCTTCTTCGGGATCAAATTCAGCGCCATTGGCTCGCGTGGATGGTGGAAGTGTACGAAATAGATTTACAGCAAACTGAATTTTTAAGCAAATTACGATTTAGAGATTTGAGATATGCAAAATATAATATCAACTCACCATATTAATTGCCTCTGGATAGATAGGTTCACTAAGCACGCCACTATGGTTCGTACTAATATATTCAACCATTTCGTGTAGCGCAGCTCGTTTTACTTCCTTCAACTTTAAATCACTCAACGGTTCCGTAAAATCGAACAGAATACAACACTGTCGCAATTTCATCGTAAACAATTCCTCTCGTTTACTTGGTTCAGACTCTGCAAAGAAAAACAAAATAGAACATGAATACATTTCCGCAACGGAACATGTATGTATTTTTATTTAGACGGGGTGTGGTTTTCTAGAGTCATAAGTCATAGAAACAAAATACAAGAGTAACAACCTCGTAATAATGGTAGCGGCACAACAGCTGTTGTTATGGCTGCATTCTGTATGTTATATAAATGTCGATCGCGCGGAAAACCTCCAAAATTTTGCTGTAAAATCGTTTGGGCGAGTGCAATATTTTGCTGTTGCATCATGTAATTGCTGTTGTTATTCCCATTTTGCGATTGATTAAAATTATTTAAATTATTAAAGTTATTAAAATTGTTTAATTGCTGCTGCTGCTGCATTTGTTGTTCTGATGACGGCATACTGTACGATTGGTGTTGCTGTAGTGGTGAATGATCTAAATTATTGAAATCGTTTTGCTGCTGCTGGGACGATGCCAATGGATTGTTGGACGAAAAATTAAAATCTTTAGCTGCTGCTGCTAATTCTAGTCCACTATGGAACGATGGTGATTTCGGTATTCCTAGACCGGATGAACTACCGGACAGCAACATAGCATCAACAACCATTTCATCAGAACAAATTTTTATTTTACTTATTTTCTTGATGATTTATACAATGTCCCCCAGTTCGGTATCCACCAAACAAAAATTTATATTGAACACGTAAAAAAAATACTAAACTACTGCAATAGCAGTGAATGAAAAAAACAAAATTAATATTTCCGATAGCTTTCTCCCTTCGGTGCACACGCATACAAAAAATTGTTTTCCAATTTTCTATTATTAAATTATTATAAGATTTAACACCAATTATAAATACACAAAACTGTCAACTAGTTTTTCCAAATTTCCTAATATTTAAATATAAACTTTTTTCGAAAAATACTACGACAAACTTCCAAAATAAAAATTAAAAAAATAAAATGAAAAACGGGAAAAAAGAAAATGACACAAGGTGTTGCTTTTTTACTTTTGGTTTTGCTTTTCGGTACTATACACACAACATTTTCTCAACAAGGAAAAATGAACGCAAAATATTAAAACGAGATAGACGATGTGTACACATATACGAGTATACCGATCGATATTATGAAAGTGTACAAATTCTTCCATCATACCATCCCGTCTCTAAAAAAAATATTTTTCCAACCTCCCCAATTCATAATAATAAACTGTGTCCCCTTTTGCGCCTTCATCGGCCCCTACCTAAATGCCATTTCGAGTTACCTAACAAAACATAGTTCAATTGTGTGTAGTTTGGTGAAAACTGTATCCATAAAGTTACGTGAAAAATTGGGGAAAATATATAAAATAAACTTTCCTATAAAACTTTTATGCCCCATAAATTTTTTGTATCCACTAATCCAAGATTCAAACTTTTTAGTAAGGAAAATTATATTGCATTTTTTTTTTGTTATTTCGAATCTTGAACTTGGGAAAAATATTTCATTTCCCTTCTTTTCTCATTTTCGCAATTTTTTATTTGGTCATGACCCAGTTTCGAGCGGAATATGCAAACAGGATTTTTTTTATTTGTTTAGAAAATATTTGACTGCCGTACGAATATTGTTTTCGATTGTATATCGTGTGTGTGTTTTGTGTTGTTGGAAAATTTATTTCCGAACAACTATTAAGCTTAATTTGGGGTAATTTAATTATGAGGTTAATCTGATTTTGATGTGCTTATTCGAATGATTTATTTTAATTAAAAGTTGAATTGGCTTATTAACTATATAATGTAAGCTTTGTATTGAATAATTAATGTGGGGATTTTATAAGAACCCCAGACCAATATCGTTTTAAAGCTTAATTAAAAAAAATATAGAACGTTATTAAGAATAGTAATTTAAAAAAGTAATAATTCTCAACCACCAGAATAAAATTTATGGTAAATTCCTAGAATATTCTATTAGTCGTACTATTTTAATATTACAGCCAAATCACGTTCACTCCAAAAATACCGACACTGTCGTTGGAATAACAAAAACAAATTAAAATTTGCAACTGGTACGTACTTATATAATCAAATACTTATATAATCAAATATAGGATTTCAAATTCTGCTTATTTCAGCTGTATTGCACAAGTAATAAATATTAAGTTACAAGCTGTTTTTTTCAGAATCGGATCTAATTATAGAATTATAGGTCAAAGTAGTAAACGGTTGTAGCTGATTCTAAACTTTAAAGCAAACTGAATCAGATGAACGAACTAAATTATTGAGACTGTGGAGGTCTATCCGAATACTTTAGAAATATTTTATAAAAAAAACTTGGCGGAACCGAGCACGTTATTTATCGTAGCCCTCAACGGAAAAGAGAATTCACTAACTAGAGAAGTCATTTATATTCAAATAGAATTGCATTAGATATAAATAAAGACAGCCCGAGCTAGGTTTGTTGTTGTTTGTATTGGCCCTATTGATTCCTGATCCCAGAATTTCAAGATTCGATTCTTTCATCAATTAACAGAAAATGTATTTATAGAAAATAACAATAACCCCCCCTGAATGAAATTTTTGTATGAAAAATATTGCTAAATTACGAAATTGAATAAATTCAGCAACATGATGACGTTGACCAAAAGAACAGCTTGTCAATTTGACTTTTGGTGCAATAATTTAGTTTTTAAGCAACAGAAAAACTTTTCCCAAACATCTACATATTTCCAAAGTTACACTTTTAAAAAAACCGTCTCGCTCATTCGCAATATATTACATCAAAATATTAGAAGCCTAAAGACAAATGGTGTCCAAATTCAAATACAAATAATATTGCTATCTAAAGTTTGACTAAACAGTGATGAAAAACAATTATCAGAGCCTCCTAAATATAAGAGCCGTAAGATCCCGAAAAATTTTTTCTTGAGCTTTTTGTTATTTTTCAAACCAACCAGTGTGTTTTATTATTTTTTTAGAAGCTTTTATGTGTAAGTATTTAATATGTATATATAAAAACATAAACGCTTCATTTGAATTTTCAATTTGAATGGTTAGTTCAATATTCAAGAAAAGCATATTTTAAAATTGAGTAACATGATCCAAATTTTGTTTTAGATCACAAATTTTGATTTTAAATCTAGCAATCGCCTTTGTGTTGTTTCATGAAACATGAACTGAACTGGATCAAGAAATACAGCTGATCAACAAACTTTTAAAACTGTTTTTTCGTTACTAGTTGTTAAAATTTTGATTTTTACTTCGTAAAAAATTCTCAGGTTAATATTGTTTCATCCTGTGAATAAAAAAAAACTTAATAAAATAAAAACATCGTTGTTTTATAAAGCTTTTCGCAATTACTAAACCAATCGAAAGATGTCGTTAAGTATAAATTAAGGCACCTTCAAAATTGAAAAAACAAAAGTTTTTCAAAGATTTTTTTCTTAATGAAACTTTCCATTGACAATTTATAAAATTTTTTTTTTAGATTTTTCTTAGCCCGCACTGTCGTCTGCTAGAAGGGTTTTCCAAAAACACTGAAAATTCGCGGCGTGCATCATCATAACTGCTCTCACAAGCATTAAATCGCCCTTTATTCAGCATTAAATCGCCCTTGGAATGAAATAAAAGGAAAAAAATTGGTTGAAAAATAAAAAAATGGCGGCGTTTTTTCGAAAATGTAGCTTTTTTGTTTCCCCAATTAGTTGTAACTCAAAAAATTGAAAGCCGATTATTCCTTCCGTAGTTCATTCTGAGCAGAAATGTATGTAGATCAACGTGTTAAAATTTTAGTTTTTTCTCAATCTTGCACGCCAACTTGAAAAACGTCATTTCGATATAATCGCGTTTAAATTATCGCGCTTTAAATAAGGCGCGCTTCGCAATAAATAAAATAAAAATATAAATATTTTTTTTTTGAGATTTTCATGTTTTTATCATTAAAATCATGTTTTTAAATTCATTCTAACATATTCTCTCATAAAAAAAATTCGATTTTTTGAAAATTTGAAGGTGCTATGTCCCCTTAAAGAAACAAGACCGACAAAAAATTGAATATTTTAAAAACCAAATCTTTGTCTTGAAAATTAAACAATTTATTATATATACCGCCTGGTTCAATAGACTATGGGGAACTCCTGGAACTGAGAATAACACAACACGAGCGAATTGGATTCAAATAAAAAAAAAGCGCGCAGCAACTATGAATGTGAATGTTTTACGACGAAAAGTTATATTTACGCCAATCGCATTATATTTAAAAATTATAATTGTTTTGAGTTTTATTAATTATTTGAAATTACAGAAAGCTCGGTTTTGCAATCGCATAAAATTGAAGTATTCTACGTTTTCTTGTTTTTGTAATAATATTTAATTAAGAAAATCAAAATCAAAGATGGTGTATACATTTCCAGTAAATAAATTTTGATGAATTTTTTTTTTATATGATTATAATTATTGTTTCTACATGGTGATTCATAAAATCTTGTTTCTGCTCACGTTTTCTCTTTAATTTTGTTATAAATATGATCGTTTAGATTGCTATTAAATCCGTCGTTCATCTCGAAAATCCTGATGTGTATTGGACCAGAATTTATAAAATTCAATTTTAAATTAGATGTAAGAGGACACAACTAAACGGATTGCTTATTTTTAAACAAAATTAATAAATTTATGATCCGCTTTAGTTTGAATTTAATCATTAAATACTACACTATGATGGCTGATTTTCAAATATGTATATGTTTTTTGAATATTTTATTAAAAATATAAAATTAAAAATAAGTTTGTTCAACTTTTATTCATAAATTTATGTATGTTCAAAAATTTCCCAATTACCATGGTTTCTTATAGTGACTCAATAAAAACTTCTCCTCTATTTATAGCTCACATTTTAATATTACGGCTCTTTAAAATCATAGATGGCTCTGCAATTATTAGATAGGTGTTACAATGGCCATCGTGCAAGTAGTTTAGTTGGGTATGTCTTAAATTGTGTTTCGTATAGTTATTCTTCATTAAGAAAACTTGTGATATCTTATATTTATATAATTCCTCTGTACGTGTGTTTGTAATTGAACCACTCCTAAACGGCTTTAATGAAATGTTTGATGTGTTTGAGTGGGTCGCTAGATGGTTTAGATTTACAATTGGACCCGGTAGGTGGCACTACGAGCGGGTTCTAGGAATTTTTTTCATTTTTTTTTACGAAATTTAATTTTCTTTTAGAATTTTTGCATATCAGAACATATAACCCCAAAATTTCACCACCCCCCCCCCCCCCCCCCCACAATATTTTGTAAAATGAAAAAAAAACGTAGGGAATAATTGACTTTTGAGAATAATTCATCGTTATATTTGTGTACCATAGGCGGCGCTGATGTCGAATTCTGTGGTGTTTAACGTACGCATCAATAGATGCGCAAGCCACTTGCGTCGTAGCTTGGTTCTGTTTTGACATTTCAATTTCTGTTCGCTGTGTTTCGATATTCCATGTATCATATTTGCGAGTATATTGAATGTATTATTCATCGCGAAACATATCGAAATATTGTTTTAGATAATAAATGAAGTGTACTTACAACACTTACATTGGAAGAAATATCGTATATGATCTTCAATGAATTTCAATTATATCCACGTGCATTCAATGGCAATCAATCTAACCTACTCTTCTGCATCGCATTTGGACCGCTGATCAAGATGGCAATATCGATTTTTCACCACAAATAACGGGTTTTCCAATAAGAGTGATATGATTTCTTTAAAAAACACACTAATTGTTAAGGAAATTGAAATGTTTTTTATTTAATGTGGAGTACAACTGATACAATTAAGTTCTGAATAAAACGTCATTCAAATGGCCTTCACGACGTCTTCTACAGGAACGAATTCGATTAACCCAATTTTCGAGCACTTTTTCCACTTAATCAAGTCTTATGTCATGAATAGCACGTTCAATATTGACTTGTAAAGCTTGAAGAGAGTTTGGTTTATTGTTAAAGACCAATGACTTCAAATAACCCCACAAGAAATAGTCTAATGGTGTTAAATCACAACTTCTTGGAGGCCTTTCAATATCACAATTTCTTGAAATAATCGAATCTGCAAACATTTCTCGCAATAATTCAATTGTTGCACTTGCTATGTGGCACGTAGCTCCGTCTTGTTGGAACCAAATGTTGTCAAGATAAATTTCTTCCAATTTCGGCCATAAAAAGTTGGTTATCATCGATCTATACCGATCTCCATTGACACTGTTACTGTGTTACCAGCTTCATTTCGAAAAAAATACGGAAAGATGATTCCACCAGACCAAAAACCACACCAAATTCAGCAAATTCACGACGTTTACGGTGGTCCAATGGCTTCAGTTCTTGAGTGAGAACAATTTTATACGGATGCAAACCCAAATCCTTTCTCAAAATCCGCCAGATTGTGGTTTGAAACAGTCCCAATTCTTAAGAACGTCAGCAATATTTGTTTTACTTCGAGCGTTTCTTTGTCTTATTGGCACTTGAACATTATGTAAAGAACATGTACGCGGAAATTGGACAACGATTATTTTGATAATAAAACTGAATAATTTGTAAACGTTCTTGCGTATATCTCACCATGATGAAATTGTAAACATTACTGAATACAATGGAACAAAAAATGACAGATCATGACATATTACAAATGGCCGAAACTACACTTAAAAATCATATCATTCCCATTGGAAAACCCTATATATAACGAGGCATTAATGAAGATTGAAGATATTTCCATTCTCATTTGCAATATGCCACTCATTCAATTCGGTACGCCACCGCATGCATAACCCTCCAGCAACAGACATCATTTACAGCGATGTTCAACGTGAACAACAGTTTGAGGCAGCCCTTTTTTTGCAAATAATGAACAAGTGCTCACTGCTGAACAAAAGGCGCGGATTCTTTTTTGGACACACTAGGCGACACTGGTAAAACATTCTTCATCTCACTGATACTTGCGCGCATTCCATCACAAAATCATAATGCGTTGGCAATTGATTCATGTACAATATATATAGAAGGATTTCAGCATGGCTAAAATTTTCCAAAAATGCAAAATTATTATCTGGGATGGATGCACTATGACTCACAAGCATTCACTTGAACCTCTCGATAAACCAATCAACACATCAAGATCTCAACGATAATAGCAGACTTTTCGGTGGCACTCTACTGTTGCTGTCCTGTTCGGTGATTTCAGACATATATTGCCGGTCAATCTACGCGTTACATTTGTGGATGCAATTAACGCATGTTTGAAACAATCATACCTATAGTGAAATGAAAATACATTACACCTTAACATAAATATGCAAGTCCAACTGCAAAACAATCCATCGGCACTGTTAAGTTTTTTATTTGTTTGCTATTATTTAATCAAAATGAAAATCATCCAAATTTGTTCATATGTGTACATATGGGTCAGCGGATCCACAGCGTAGAAGCGTCCATTTTCTTGAGTCATCACATCTTCAGTCATTTGTAGATTCATTTTGAGCTCACCGACCAACTGAGATCTACACAGTCTTCTCCACACAGCTAATGCATGTGAAAAACACAACCGTCAGACATTCACACACATGCAACAACAGAAATATATTTTTTGCAATCACATTATTATACATAGCACCAATCTCACGAAAAGTGCCCCCTCTTTCGCAAAATGTGCCAATGACACGCACCAAATATCGTCCAGCCGTGACACGAGAATTGAAGAATAATGAGAAATTGCACTAATTTTTTATTTTACTGTGGACAACAGCAAATCACAGAATGCCGAAACGAAAAGGTTGAAATGTCTAACTCAACGTAGTACATATATAGTTTATGAAAAATTCGAATATCGAAGAAACGTCTGCAGAACCAGCTTACAGCAGGCATAGGTTCAATGAGTATATTTTGGTATGAGTGTACGTAATGTCAAACCAAATGATGGAAATATCATCGTCTCGCATCATTCCCATATGTAATCAAGGTAATTAATTTTTATTTATTCAAGTTAAATTCTGCTTAAATCCTAAAGTAATAATTATTATTTTTTATAGATAATTATCCTGCCTGTGATTTATAACAGATAAGTATTTGCATATAAATAATTGATAAATTCTAATGACATAATTTCTATTCTAGGAACATACAAAACTGGAAGCAAAATAATATGGATAACAACAATAAACTTTGTGTAGTAAAATTAGTGTTGATAATAATATTAATAAAGTTTTGTGCATTAAATATATTTAATTTAGTGTTTTATTTCAGCATTATGTGTTGTGTAATTTTCAGGTTGGAATGTTGGTTATGTTGTGGAAAAATGTTGCCAATGTTGCGCAGAAACACTGTGCTTTCGCCCATGGAAAAATTAATTTAAATTAAAAAAATTAACGAATCTTCGATTTATATATGAATTGTCACTTAATAAAAATTGTTGGAGTGAAATTTTGCGTTCAAAGTTAAAAAAAATTAAAATTTGTATCGTGCTATCTAAAAAAAAGCAACAAACAATAAATAGCTGTCATTCAATATTCCATAATATTTACGGCATTCTCGTTACGACTAGTATGGCTGGAATATCATTAAAAATTAGTGTCGTCAAAATTTTTAATTTTTTTAATTTTATAATTTTTTTATGGTTGGCGTTTTAGTTAAGGCTATGAATGTGCTATGAAGCTATGGAGAATCGTGGGACCCAGTGTACGCTGAGACCGACATTAATTTGACTTTGACAACTTCAGCCCCGAATTCGCTAGTCAAGTCGTTTCAAGTGACTATAAAAATCTGCAATATGTATGAAAAATTAGCCAGTTGCTATGCCAGTAAATGACTTGTAGCGAAAAATAGAAGTTAAAACTGTCATTTTGAGTTGTGGATATCCAAACTCTCTATAATTTATAGTCGTGAAAAATTTTGAGGTGACGACCAAGCAGGTTTACACCGAGCAAAGGTTGTACAGTACAAAATGATTCGGTGTGCATAGATTAATAAATAAACTGGGTCTATTTTTTAGTTTTAAAAACAAATTTCTTAAATTTGGATAATCCTTCTTAGTTAAATAAATTGCGAGAACTGTTTTTATCGTCTAAAAATTCCTGCTTAGCAAGTATAACATTTTGTAGTTGCAATAACTCCAACAGAAATTTTAAATCACATAAATTAATGTCGATGGAAAATGGATACGAAAACCACTCAATTTCATTTTTAAGCTAAAAAGTTTCGAAAACTTTCATTAAATTGTACTATCAATTTCTCAATATCGGAAGCAAATTTTTTTGTGTCTTTCTCATTCATAGATACAAGCAATCCAGCTTTGAAATGGGCCCACTGGTTTTATCCTTCCCTTGAAATTTTACCAATTATGGTTGCATCCTTCTCTTGGAGTTTAGTATTGAGCTCATTTAGGTATTTTGTGATGAAGAATGCCAAATCAAGAATAAATTATCAGAAAATTGACGTTTTCATTTCTTTGGATTCCATAAATGTTTTAATTTCATGTCGGAGGTCAAAAAATCTCTTCCAGCAATTTCCTCGACTAAGCCATCTCACATTCGTGTAGTAAATTACATCGGATCCTTCAGCTTCTTCAATCGTGGTTAAAAATTCTTTGACCTTTCTATGACGAAGTGCACTGTTCCGCATATAATTGACAGATTTTTATTACAAAATTGATGATCGGTGTAACTAAGCATTCTTTTACGAATTCACCATCTGAATGTGGCTTTAATTTTTTGGCAATTTATTGGGAAACCAAAATGCTGGCTAATTTTGTATTTTCACATTCGTTATTTACACGTTTAAAAAAACTTTGTTGATTTAGTTTCTCTTTTCGTAATTTATTGACCTCATGATGCCGTTGTTGAATTGACTGAACTGGTCATACTTTTACTTGTGCCTATTTAAATGAGGCTCCTTAATATTGTGGCCTTTCAGGATGATAGCTGCATCACATATCAAACATGTAACACCGTACCCTCTTTGGCTCAACAAAAAAACCATTATTCCAGGATTCCTTGAACGAGCGATTTTCATCTTTCAATCCACGTTTTTTTTCAAATTTTGGTGGCCTACTATGGAAATCGACCGCCGTCGATTTTTGTTCGTTGTTTTTATTCAGCAAAAGTTGCTGAATATAAACAACGAACAAAAATCGACGGCGTTCGATTTCAATAGTAGGCCCTTATTTCTTCTATTTCATAATCTGTCAAATATTTGTGTTTCATTTCTTATGCTATGAACACAATGGACCTAAAACCACTGAATATCCGCTGAATAAAATCAATGACCAAAACACAATTACTAAGGACTAAGGTAGCAAACCCTATGTACAAACATATTTGAGTTTGAATTTAGTGCTTATAACCAAAATATTGTAATTTTTCCGCACGAAATCATACAACTGGCCGCAGTTTGGGCACCGCTGCCCTATAATATGACATATGGGATATTTTCGCAAAGCAGCTGACTATATGGTTTCATAGTTAATGAGTCATTTGAACCGACACGACTAGCGTAATCGGGGTATAAATATACTAACTGCATTTATGTAGCTAACAAAACAGCCAAAACCATACGCGTTATTAGCAGGAATACGAAAAATGCACGACACAAAATTTGCAAAGGATAGAGGAATCAAAAACAAGTTTATCTAGAAAAAAAGATTCTACTACTGCTGCTGAATGAGTGGCATTCTACATGTGAGGGCGATGATCTCTCGTTTCCCGTCCACTTTCCGATTACTTTCATGGTGACCCCATGTGGTCACCCAAATTTGTATTAACCCAAGCAATGGTTGTTTGGCGTTGATGTTGTAGTTGTGTCGCATTATCTCTCCGTAAAATTAAAATTTCGCTTTACAAACGAATACGTACAAATAGAATTCAATAATATTGTTTCTAGGCACTGCTCGTATACGTTTCTTAGAAAAATATAAAATTTTATGTTCACGCGTATATTATGCATGATTCCTGGGTATACCAAATTTTCCTGCAAGGTGAATGAAAAGAATGTTCATATGATTACACAAGGCTGTGTAACCGCAATCACTGTCTATTCCCAAAACTTTCAAAAGAATTTCGTGGGAGTCACGGGGGGAACAATTTATCAGACTGGAGGTTTTCCTTGTGGCGTTAAGCGAACATTATAGGAGTAAAGGTAAGAAATATTAGTATGATGGTTTAGCAAAATTAACTAAAAAGTTACAATGTATTGATGCAGCAACCTTATCTGTTTTGGCGGATGCACAGACGGATATAACAGATATATCTCACAATGTGGACCTAACAAAAATAAATAAAAACGAAGAGTTCAGCTCTCTAACAAATCCGCAAACTTCTTTCGCAGTTGGCTCGCTTGAAGAAGGCTAAGTAACCGCAGCAATTGGTTTGGGTCCTCTGGATGGAGCGTAAACCCAGATCTGGTCAGCGACCGATAGAATTTCAGCTATGCTTTAACCAGAGATTTCTGAATAAATCTTCATTTACTAATTTGAAATCACCTGCCTTTTATTCAAGAGAGTGATAAAAGTGGGACGATGTAACGTATCGAACCACTCGATGAATCGATGTTCGACGAGGATGCCGCAGGTTGTTCGTTCCAGAAATTTTGACCTTGAAACAAATATTTGCAGATTTACTATTCGCTATATTGCCGAAATCAAAAAAAATAGTTTATTAGTTTGTTATAGTAGTGAGTTGGATGAATTTAAATATAGGTAGCAGAATGACAATACTGACCTTATTAATTTTTACAATGTCTCATCGACAATCATCATCGAGCAGCAGAAAGTCCAGCTTTGCGAACAAAAAGTAAAAAATGAGCGAACCGGAGCGATAAATCAAACAGAACCTACCATGTCAGTAGAGCCGCTAACACTTTAACAACAAAAACCATTTTTGAACCCCTTCCATTCAGTTGAAGCAAGGCACTCTTGCTTGAACTCTTGGACGCTGAATTCGTTGTCAAATTCGATTCGCACTGAGCAAGGCGCCAATTTAGACCAACAAGGCGGTCAATTTGCGGAGCCGCGTAAAGAAGAAAGCGTGGGCGGTTTGCAGAGTTAGACCAGAAACTAAACCAAAATCAGCACGCTCAAGATGCTCAAGTTAAAGACCTAAGAGGAGAAATAAAGTCTCTTGAGGTAAAAGTCAACGGCCGGCCAGCTTAAAAAATTAGGCAGGAGCTTGAAAAATTAAGCAAGTTTAGACCCGCATTGAAATCCATACCTCGAAAACTATTCGAGATGACCAGCTAAACAAAACGTTTTCATCATAATCAGTTGCCGGAAGCTCAAGAGGAATTTTAAAGCCTTTTACATTCGATGACGAGTCTTTTGAGAATTTTAAATTGGAGTTCCAAGCGGCAAAACAGCACAATTGTTGGGGTCTCAACGCACTCATTTTGGTTCTTCGTCTAGTAGCGACTTGCAAACTGTATCTGTATATGGAACTAAGATATGGGCAGTCACACGTAAGAGAATTATGCTAGATTTAACTCCAAAAGATGCATCAAATACGTGCTCTCCACAATTATTTAGCATGTGTTGAATAGACTAACAGTGGAAACGTTTACTAGTGCTGTTAAGGACAACCATCTGAAACTTTATTTGAGAACCACTGCTACAGGAAAAACCATGAATGAAGTATTGACGTTGGCTCTGGAATATGAGGCAGCCACAGCAAGTTTAGCAATTGTTTCAGCAATGTTGCGATAATTCTATTCTGAGGATTTTATGGAGATAAAAATCTATTGTAGTCATGCAGAAAATTACAACAGTCAAGTATTGAGCCAGGTGACATCAGGAATCAAAGAAAATGCGAGAAGTTAGGTCGCTACATCCGACATTGTCCGCAACGATGGAAGGGTAGTTTTGCGAGGCAGCCTGATTCCCGAGATAATCAAGTTGAAAACTGGCGACAGGAACAGAGATCGGGAATAAAGAAAACCATAGAGCGTTCAAGAAACAAAACTCTCAGTTCAAGATGGGATAGAGCAAGACTGTGTGAAGAGATTGTACGGCCAGCGAAAACGACGGTCAAATTGTTTTATCAAGAAGGGCAAAGATCCTCGCAGATAGCCCACCAGAAGATTTCAATACGATTGATAAGAGTAATTCCGCTAGTGGAGATAATCGCTGGAGAGAGCGATCTAGAATGCCGCGACAGCGAGATATGCTATGGTGGCACGTAATGGAATTGAGAAGGAGTGCTGGCGAATGTAACGAGGCAAAGAAAGGATCAGAAGCAGGATGAGCCAGCAGCGATGAGCGTCGAATAAAACGAGTCCGACCAACAGATTAGTCAAATAGAAAGAAACCGTAAAGGCGGATTCAGTGTTGCGTTTTTTCGTTCATTTATTCAATCAAACAATTTTTTCGACCAACCATCTCTTGTGAAAAATGCAGATCGTCATTTTCGTCTAATATATTATGAACGAGAGTGAGAACTAAAACACTTACTTGGGTATGTAGTCGGAAACACTTATCTCAACCAGATCATATTTTATTAAACCAATTTGTAAATTAAAATAAATAAAAATATTTTACACATACATACCTAATCTTAACTACACCGCTTACAAAAATATAAACAATTTTCCAATTCTTTAGGGAATCAGTCGATCAAAATTGTCCTTTGACACGCAAAACTATGTATATACATTTTATACGAGCGACTATCGTAAATGCAATAACGTCTAATAATAGTGTTGTATAGTTCCGTTTACAAAACAAATATCGATAATTTTGGTTTATCATATTCCCGCCTGGGTCGTAGTATGTATGTGTAATTGTGTGATACTCTTCTGCATTTAAATAATGAATATACATATTAGAAACATATGTATGTACATGCATATTTTATCGATAGTTTATGTTATACAACATAATAATATTGACATAATGGCACGTGATTCTTAGATCAATGGTATGTTAACATGAAAATATTCGTACAAAACACGCGCAAGCAAACAGAGTTATAGTGAATCTAATTCAAAAGCTTACAAAGATGAATGAAAATTTGTGCCTGATAAAATCAAATGTGGGATTAGATTACACGCATGGATACACTTATGAAATAGACAAGAAGATTTTTCTTAATGTAACTAAGCATTTTATTTTGGCTTCCGGACAAGCCGGCTATAAATCGAGAGGTGGTTAAGCTGCTCATATATATTAATATACCAAAAACGAATAATAGAAACCACATACACACATATTCAATTTAATAGTTTTGTGCTCTAGATTTTGTATAAACTATATAAAAAGCAATTTCATTTTTGTTGTATTTGTTTTTGCAATTTTAAGCTTTCATTTATACGGCCGGGTATGTATATGAATGGGGAACAAAAGCTTTTTTCTGCATATACGAGTATTTCAAATGATTAATGATCCTGTAGCATACTTGTATGGCTGTTGACGTTATAATTTTAACAGCTTAAATATACTACTTTTGTTAAATAACATATACCACATATCATAGAGCAGCATATATTTGAATAATGTGCCGAGGAAACCCATATCAAGATTATAAACTATTGTTGAGAGAAAATTGGAAAATATTTTACAGTTTTACACCAATTAGTAGTCAAATTTATTGGCACAAATTTGCGATTGGTTATAATTTCAATTTGATTGAATTTTTTTTTCGTTCTAAACATAGAAAGATGATAGTTTTCGTGTTTGGTAAAACCGATTTTTTCTCTAAAAAAAATTCCAGCCAATTGATGGTTTGTTCATAAAATAGTTATTGATACAGTTTTTTTTAGAGTGGCCGCCACGGCTGGCAATTGGGGCCGTATCTCGCTAATAACTCGCCGAATGTTGCGTCTAAGTATTCAATCGCCTCTGGTTTATCGGCGTAGCCAAGCGACTTAACATATCCCTAAAGAAAATAATCTAATGGAGTTAGATCACATAATCTCGATGGCCAATTAACGGGACCATTACGTGAAATTAGTCTTTCATCAAATGTTTCTTTGAGTAAATTAATTGTATCCCGCGCTATGTGGCAAGTGGCACCGCTGAGAAAAATTTTGTTTGGAAAATCAACATAAATATCAATTTGTGCTTCAGCCCATTGGCCGAATTAGCGGCGTGTGCGATGGTCCGATGGCTTTAATGCCCGCACAAGTTGAATTTTGTAAGAACGCAAACCAAGATCCTTAGATAAAATCTTCTATAAAGTGGATGGACACATTTCCAGTTGCTGAGAACGACATCGAATTCATTGCTTTGGGTCTTCCTCAATGCAACGCTGCTCTTATTCGGTACGCACTGTACAACGTCTTGTCTTACTCGTTGCGTATTATCATTTCGAGTATACTAGGAATTAAACTATTCATAATTAACCGAATTACCTGCTTCGATGAACGATTATGACGACCGTAAAATGGACGTAATGCACGATGAGTTTGCCGAACAAAAACATTATTTTGATAAAAAATTTCAACAATTTGCAAGCGTTGCTCTGGCGTGAGTCTATTCATTATGAAATGACAAAGCAAACGTCAGACAGCAAAACAGTGTTGCCAACTTAAAGATGTGAACCTTTAAAAAAGCACCCTTTAGTTCAGTGTTGCTCAACCATATTTTGCCGAAGGACCACTTTCAATTAATATTTTCTTCTGTGGCCTACCTCGTCATTAATATATAGAGAATTAAATTAGAATCGTGTCAAAGCTTCTTACTGATTTTCGATTGAATGTAATTGTTGAAATTCAATTAACACTTTAATGTTGTTTTTATGTTGAAAATGAACAGCTAAATTTCATATTTATATTAGTAATAAATAAAATGTTCATGGCTTGTTTAAGTCCAAGGTCCCCTAAATGACTCAGATATATGGTATGCCTCCCTGAGGCCCGTTTGGAAACACTGCTTTAGATATTTTTTATTCATAATGTTTATGAATAAAAAAATATCTCTGATATTCTAAATTGCAAATTTAGTTCAGGTTTAACAATCGCCGATTAGAATTTATGTGTCCGATTTATGTTTCAAAAAATCAGCCTGTTTGCCTCAGAAGACTTTTTATACTAAACTTTTGTTCTCAATAGTTAATGTAAAATTTAAATAGATGTCACTAGTAAATATATTTAATTGTGCCTTATTGATGATTAGAAAACCGCCGCTAGTGGATCAGGTTGCAACTAACTTAACTATGCCGAGATAATCTATGATATTGATATCCATAGTTTAGTTCAAGTAAGTATTTTTTTATTATACGGGGGTCCATCATAAAGTACCCGTGTTAGGAGTGAAGACGCAGGTTTTTTAAATTTTTATTTTTCAACGTAATCTCTTTTTAGGTCGACACACTCCTCCCAACATTTCTGCCATTTCTTTAATCCCTCCAAAAAATACGATTTCTCAAACTCTTCAAAATACGATTTGTCTCGGAGATAACATCCTTGTTTGAGCTGAATTTTTTTCCTCCAAGCCATGTTTTCATGTTGGGGAACAGAAAGAAATAATCTCAGGGAGCCAGGTAAAGCGGGTACAGTGGCTGCGGCAGCAATTCATAGAGCAGTTCATGCGATTTCGGATGAATGAGCCGCTGGGATGAGCAATCGCAGCACCCATTGAGCCGACACCTTTCTCACACTTATATTATGTTACTATTTATGATTGACGTTCCGTACGATACTGCCACTTCGTGCAATTTAGTTCTGCGATCGGCGAGAATAATGTCGTGAACCTTTTCAACGATTTTCTCGGTAACGACGTCGGCCGAGCGCCCTGCCCTGGCCGCTCAATATCAAAAACAAATGTATGACCACGTTTAAATTCGTTGAACCAATATCTCGAGGTTGTTACAGATGATGAAGGGTCCCTATAGAAGGCATCCAACTTCGCTTTTATACCTTTGTGCATGTTTTTCCATTCAAAAATAAAAAAAAAGTTACGAATCGATATTTTTTTCCATTTTATTGAGAAACACGAGTGATACAATTGGCTGCCAAATAAAAACTAACCTGTGAACTAGACTGAAATTTAGTATGGTGTCGTTTGACAGATAACAGTGTACACGATGGTAATGTCAACTTTCCTTAGGAACGCCACCTGTTTACAAACACGGGTACTTATTGATCGATCCTCGCTTGTCATAATATCATTTATTATATAAAACTTTTATCTTTTTTAATTTATAATTTTAAACAAAATTAAATCGAGCCAAGCTAGCACGGTAAAACGAATAAATCATCTCGACTTATGTTGATTGTTTATGAAATTCAAATGAAAAGGTTCGTTAAAAACTTCGATAACTAGAAATTTTAACATTTATATATAAATGTCTGTATAAATGTTTAAATTTGTAGTTATCGAAGTTTATTAAAAATCCGCTAGACGGAATTCATGATGCTCCAACCGCCAATATCCAACAAAACTTTGCATTCGAATTTCATAAACAATAAGAATTAAGATTTATAAATAATAACGAAAAGTATAAATTTAAGTGTAATGAAATTACTGAACCTTTTATTTTCAAATACTAGGTGTGTAAATATGAAACCTGAATTTGTCAATGTACCCTTCGGCAAACCACGTCATCGGCGCCATTGTTTTCTTTTAACTTCTGTCAATAACATCGCATTCCCATACAAGTTTCATACAATAACGCATGGTTTTTACGTGTTAAAAATGTCAACTTAAGTGCCTACATAAAGGGTGTTTTTTAAGCCCGATAGAACTTGAAATTGTAAAAAACAAGCAAAAATTAAATTGTAATCAAAAATTTTGTTTTATTCGAAAGATCAATACATCACATTAATACTTGAAAATGATTTCGGGCATATGGGCACCGCGGCTGTACTTGACGAAACGCATTTTGGAGTCCAATTTAGGGCCATTTTTTCGAGCACTTTTGGCCGTATGTCACGAATAACACGAACAATGCTGGCCTCCAAGGCGTCAATTGTTGCTAGGTTATCAGCATAAACCAGTGACTTCACGTAGCCCCACAGACAATAATCAAGAGGTGTCAAATCGCACGACCTTGGAGAAATCCACAAATCCATTTCTCGAAATCAACTTATCGCCAAATTTTGATTTTAATAAGTCGATGATTGCGGTCGCCGTATGGCATGTAGCGCCATCCTGTTGAAACCACATCTCGTCCGGATCAATGTCATCCATATTTTCAAACAAAAAATCATTGATCATGGTGGTAACGATCTCCATTGACCGTAAGGCGATCCCCGGCCTCATTTTTGAAGAAGTAAGGTCCTATGATGCCATACCAGCGTGTAAACCGCATTTTTCTGGATGTAATGGAGTCTCCATATGTGGCAAAACAGTTCGGCGGATGGCTTGCTCAGATGGACGATTTTGTGCGCCATAAAAATCACGAAGTCGTCTATAAGTTACGCGAATCGACGACTGATTTTCAAAGTAAATTTTAATAATTTCGTAGCGTTGTTCAAGCGTGAGTCTATTCATGATGATTTGCCAGAGTATTGAGATCTGCCAGATGAAACATATATCATAAAAATTTAATTTTTTGTTTTATTTTTTACAATCTCAAGTTCTATCAGGCTTAAAAACACCCGTTATTACGATTTACGGACATTATTAATTTTTTGTTATTTGAAGAAAACTTCTGCAGAATCACATCGAATTCTTGTCAAAGCTTACGGTGAGCATGCTTTTGGTAAATTACAATGCTATCAGTGGTTTAAGAAATTTAAAAGTTGTGATTTTGACGTGAGAGACGAACAACGTGGTCTTTCACCAAAAAAGTTTGAAACAGTGAATTGCAAGCATTGTTGGATGAGGATGGCGCTCAAACACAAAAACAACTCGCAAATCAATTAATGTATGTGAAGTTAGCCCAGAATTTCATCCCAGAAAAATTAAAAAATATCATCGGGTAACATTAAAACTACAGATATTGCAGCTGTAATTTCGTTCAATTTCGAAATTTTATTCTAGCCCAGAATTAACTTTTCAAATTTTAAATATTAAAATCAAAATTAAAAATTATTTTATAAAATAACGAAGAGCTATTTGTTGTGCTATAAAAACATGATCAATAAAAGGCCGTTGACTAAATGTATTCTATGCGACACTGAATCGTATAGATAAGCTCTAGTATAGAAAGGGAATAAAAAGGTTAGCCTGATCTGAAACCTAGATATATCGGCGACTAGGAACGGAAAGTATTATATTCTAAACAACGTTTCACAGTTAGTTCTAAGTTCTAGTTTTAACTTTAAACCGATTTGCATGTTGTGAACCTATGATGGTTTATGTCAGTATGTGGTATCGAGTTCATATAATATTCAAAGGGATTGGGCCTGGTATGTCTTAGTGTAGCAGAGGCCAGTAATGGAATGTATTTTATACGAAACGTGGTCTTATTTACTATCTGAAACCGATTTTTTTCAAACTGGCATCCGCAGCACCAAGACAACCAAGCCGAATCCTTTTCACTTTTATATTTATACACCTGGGGGTCACTTCGCGTTCCGTGAAACAATGAAAATGAAGTTTTTTTCATTGGTAATCTAGTAGTTTGAATTCTTTGCATGTAATTTTAAATTTTACTGTGTGAAATCAAAATTTCTTATGGGGAATGCAAACCTACTCGATTGCTAATGAAAAAAACTTTTCAATTTCATTATTTTACGGAACGCGAATTGACCCCCTGGTACATATTACTTTTTACACGTAAACTGACTTTTCATCCAGCGTCTATCAGGATATAGTGAAGCCCCAACATTTGAAAAGTTTAGTTTGAAAAGTCTTCTGCTTTAAAAAACATAAAAAATAAACGGCACACAATTAGTATTTAATTTATGTTTTTTTAATTTTAATTTTATCAATTTATAGAAATGGAAATCAAGTGGATTGGATAAAATCGAGCACTTAAATTATATGTCTGAATTTAGGAGAATCAACAAAAAATCTCAGAGATTATTCTCATTTTGTTTGGAGCGGATTATTATCCAGAGATCCATATTGAGTGACATTATAAAAGAAAGTCCAGAACAACCAGTAGCGCAAAAACCGAATTGGGATGAATCGTGTTCTAAAAATTTATATGTCCAAGTGCTCAGTATCGACTTAAAGAATCAGGATTCTGGGAAAATGAAGAAGTGGATGTAAAACAAGAATTTACCAGTGATGAACAGAGATGCGAAAAAAACTTTCAAAACAACCACAAAAGGAGGAAATGGCACCTACCAGGTCGTATTACCATTTAAGCGCGACGAGCTGATGGTAGACTTTGAAGCTTCAGCGAAAACTTCAAACTCGATACTGGCCTTACTCGATACTGGACCAAAAACAGAGCAACCTCTCGAAGAGATATTGCTACGCTGGAGGAAGCCTAAGTACGTGTTTAAAGCTGACGCATCGAAGAGATTTTTAGACAAGTAAAAATCCGTCCACAAGATCAAAATCAATGGTGATCATTTTGAGGTACTTTTTCAAAAATAAAAAAAAATCAATTTTATCGAGTAATCTTTATTATAATAAAAAAGAACCATTCTTTACATTTATTTTTTAAAGATTATTTCGTTCAAATGTTGCCCGTAACTGCGGCTGACATGGTCCACTCTGAAGTTTCAATTTTCGATGCCGCGTTCGAGCATTTCGAGTGGTATTTGGCCAATGACGCGAGTAATGTTGACTTCTAATTCCTCAATCGTAACCGGATTATCCATATAGGCTTTGGACTTTACGTAGCCTCAAAGGAAAAAGTCCCTAGGTGTGATATCACATAATCTAGGTGGCCCATTTATTGGTCCGAAGCGTAAAGCTCGCAATAAAGCTATGGTTTCACGGGCCGTGTGGCGCCGTCTTGTTGGAACCAAATTTCGTCGAGATCACGGGCTTCAATTTCAGGCAGCAAAGAGTCGATGACGATTTGGATTTGGAAGATCGGCCGGCTTCAATTGTTGCAAGAGTTGAATTTTGTATGCTTTTAAACCAAGATGCTTACGTAAAATACGCCGAATCGATTCATCACGGTCATCGCGTACATTCGCAGCTACTACCGCTATTTATTTACTACGTGCTAAATGTGGTCTATTTGGTCGCGTTTTATCCAATAATGAAATTTGGGGTTCAAATTTTTCGATGGTATAGCGAATTGCGCGTTCGGAAGGCCAATTATGTGAACCATAAGTTTCTCTAAACGCACGAACACATTCCTTGTAGAACGCTGATTTTCGTAATACAGCTGAATAATTTGTAGACGCTTTGCCGGGCTGTCTTTCCATGATGAAATGTCAAACAATACTGGACAAAAATACTTTAACTGATTGACACGACTCACACGTGGTCTGTCATAAAATCCCTAATGAAAAAGTACCTCTAAATGAATCACCCGTATTAGGAATACATGCGAAATTGAAGGATACCCTGCTAATGACCTACAAGAATACCAGCTCCTCAAACGATAAAAATATAGCTGACATGTTCGCGTCGTTTTTTCAATCAACCTACCAAACGTTTCTAGTGGATTGTACTCAGTAATAACAACGTATATCATTAATTCTTCCTGTTATTTTTGATGATAACATTTTTTCGGACCTAAAGGGGTTTGGAGACGGTTGCGGTCTTGACAATAAACCCACTTCTATTCTAAAGGAGTATGCTGACATTTTAACAATTACATTATGTTACCTATTCAATCACTCTTAAGCACCGGCGTATTTCTCCTTAAGCACCGGCGTGATGAATCGGGTAAGCGAGATGACATCACATGGTACAGAGGAATATCAACTTCATCATCAATTTCTTAATTGTTTGAATTAGTTATTTGCAACAAGTTTGAATCCACAATTACAGCAGCAAAATTATTAACGAGATAAAAAAACGCCATCAAGTTGATGTAGCGTACACGAATTTTAGTAAAGCATTTGATTCTAAATGTCATCATAAAGTACTCCAGAGTTTATTCGCATTTAGGTCTTCTATTACATAAATTGGTTTAAGTCATATCTGAGAAATGAGAAATCAAACGTTATTAAGCTTATGTCTCGTATTTCCCAAGGAACACATATCGGGCCCTGGATTTTTATTGTTTTCATAGATCGAATAACCGAGGTAATCAAAAATTCTAAATTATCTACGATGAAACTTAAAGGAGAATTAGACAGATTAAGTAAGTTGTGTGATCGAAACTGCAAAATCATGTCTTTTCAGCGTGAAGGAATCCGTTAATTACTTCATACAAAGTCAAGAGCGAACTATTGCAAAGTGTCAATGAGATTTTCGATTTAGTTGAAAAGGGTGTCACAATAACCGGTTCAGATTTGACATATCGGTTATTTTGGTTCTGGCAACACTAATGTCATTCTTAACCCCGTGACCATCCGCTTCGATATCGATTCGCTGTGTGGGCTTGCGACAAACTCGAAATTGATGAGGATTTTGCTCAAAAAATCATCTTTTCGAACGAGGCGTATTTCCATCTCGCTGGGTTCGTAAACAATTCGGGTTCGGAAAATCCACAAGGGTATGTGGAGAAGCCAATGCATCGATTGCGTGTTACTGTTTGGTGCGGCTTGTTGCGTGGCAGCATTATTGGGCCGTATTTCTTCAAAGATCGCGACCGTTACGGTCAACGGAATTAACTACTGCCACATGTTAACTAATTTTTTGTGGCCATATCTTGAACATATTGGTTTGGACGACCTTTGGTTCCAACAAGATGGTGCGCCACATCGTGCATTACAACAATAGCGGAACTGCGTCAAAAATTCGATGGCCGCATTATCAGTAGAAATGGTGACGTGATTGGCCGGCAAGGAGCTGTGATTTGACGCCTTTGGATTTTTATTTGTGGGCTGCCGGGAAGGACGAGTGTTATACGGACAATCCACAAACAATTGAGCATTTGAAAGCCAATATTGAAGCAACCATTGCCGGAAATAGATCCGCACGCAATCCAAAATGTGCTCAGAAATTGGACCGACCGAATGGAGTATGCCAAGGCCAGCCGCGGCTCCCACTTGAATAAGATTATTTTCCATAAATAACCAGGATTGTACTTTCAATCAAAAAAATACATTTGGAAGCCGGTTTTGATTTATTAAATTTTTAAATCTGAACTTCTTATTGTGATACCCTGTATGTGGGCGATATAATATCAGGAGCAGACACGATTAAACAAACTATTGCAGTGCAAGAACAATTCGATAAACTTTTAAGACTAGGAGGTTTTAACCTAAGAAAATGAAGCAACAACAACCATAAAATATTAGAAAACATAGAAACATAAATAACTATGGACGTTAAGTGTAGATTGGGACACAACTACCCAAGGAATTGGAATCAAAATGGATTTATTATATTGTTTACTTAATTATTATTTTTTGGACTGAAAAGATTTTTATTATATGTATATATTTAAGTGAGGACTAAAATACGATTATTTTCTGGATTCACATTTATTGGTTTTTGCTATATTCGGCTTATGTTTATAACCAAGAATTCGGAAATTTACAAATCCATCCGATTCGATCATTTATTACAATAAATACAGAAAAGACAAAAGAATTATTGATAAATCGGCTAACAAAAAGAATCTCACACCTTCTTAACTCAGGAAACTAATTTTAAAAAATTACTGTACCGAAAATATAATTTAAAAAAATGGACATAATGAAATATTCAAGTTATTTGATACTAAGACTGTGTGTCTGAGAGCGATTTTTTCGACTAAATTGTCGACTAAACTAAATTAATGACTGATTCATATTATTCATTCAAAGGTGGCACTAGTATCTTTTAAATATGCTGTGCGCCTCCAATTGTAAACTAAATTGTAAACTAAACTAAATTATGACTTTTCATACGTTATTATTTAAAATCAAGGAAATAGAAAAAATAAAACAAATATGGATATGGGAATCGCATTATTTATGAATGTGATTATAAATTACATACTGACATTACTGACATCCATAAATATCAACAAAGAATGAATGGATAACCAATTTAGATTTTTGTGCAAAAATGAGGCAGAAAATAAGTTTCCTCGCCAGCATACTTATTTGAATAAGTTAGGTTCCACAAATAAGTATTCGTTTCGAAAACAGCCTAAGCCCAAATTTAAGAAGTATGGTTTACTGAACCCACACCAATATTGATTGATTGATTATAGTTGAACTACTTTATAGGATTGGGGCTGAATAATATGCTAATATACTGCAAAGAAATGTTGCTGATTAGGCATAAAATAACAAAGTCCAATTTGTATAGCACCCAAATCAAATTATGTTATGCACAGAGCTCGCACATTATTTTTGTTTATTCCCAAAAACTCAATTATTTCGGTGTTTATGAATAAATTTTCACTTACGTCAGTAAATAAGCAGAACGTTTTTAGTGTACCGATTTTGCTTAAAGAGGCAAAAAATTAAAATTTTTATTGATTTTTAAACAATAATAATTTAGTTAACCCTTAATAGTGCGTTTACAGAGAATACAGCTCCAATTTTTCATACACATATAGCCATGTACATAATTTCATTCATAATCAATACATGGTTATACATAAAATTCCCATACCACACACTACATATTTGAACAAATAAGTATGTAATGTGTACGAACGTAATTACATGTATTTTAGGAAAAGTGGCGTGCATGGCTAAGCAAATTTTTTTTGTTATTACCAATGAAATGAAAGTTTATTAAAACACATTGTAAGTTCACAAACCCCGCTTGTTCTTTTAGCTCTAGCGCACAACACATAATGGATCACAGCAATAATATATTTTTTTACCGGGGGCCGTACTCTCAAAATAAATAAATTATTATCCATCAACACCACGAAAATTGTTTTGTGTACGAACAAAAAAATTATATAAAGCAGAAATTTTCCGTCTAATTTATAGAGTTTTAATGGAATAATTTCACCCAAACAAAAATTGTTGTTATAAACAACAAACTGTACAGAAAAAAATTATCGTTGTAATAAACTAATAAATAATAAATAAATGGTATTAAGGAATTAATTTTAATTTTAATGGACTCTCGAATAGCGTAATAGTTTTATTGTTGCTTTTGATGCAATAAACCGATTAGGAAAGGGATCATAAATAGACTCGAAATACGTCACCTTGCTCAATATGGATATAAATTCTCGCTATAACAAATAAAATATTACATATTTGATTTGTGAAACTATCATATTCATAAACGTATTTTGTCAATTTGATGAGGAGGATATTAAGAAGAAGAACTCAGGGAAACCTGGCTAAACATTCTATAGACACATTACTGGTTTCATAACTATGGTTTGGTGTTAACCATATGGTCTCGTTGTAATGTGTCACCCATAACCATAGTCTGTAACTTGGTTTTAATATAGTTTCGGGATGAGATAATTTTTCTCATCCCATAGCATTTTACTGTTGACAGCGCCAAGTTGCTCAATTAGCGAATTCCGAAAACTATAAATATTGTTTTCTATGTCATGTATTTTTTTTTATTTATGTTGAAGGTGTCAATCAAAAGTTTAATACATAAAAATTTTTATTTTCTTACGATTTTTATTAATTAACAATGAAGCATATTGTGGTACATTCGCAATTGCCACTTCCTTCCTCAATCGCGCTTGAGAATCCACGCGATTAAATTATTTGAAATATTATACGTTGACAATTGTTGCATATAATTGATAAGAATATTCCTTTTATTTAGCATTTATAGCACTCACAACACAAATTTTTTCGATACTCAGTTTTAAAAACAACAACTGCCCAATGAGATGAGAACTGTAGTGTGTCATCTATTCTCATCTCACAAACAATAGTTTCATAATCTTAGTTAAAAAACAAGACATGTGTCAATGGTATTATACAAGCAGGTCTGAATGTGATTTCTCGCCCAAAATATTTCATTAAAAATGTATGGGTAAATTTCAATAAAAAAGTAGGGCTTTTCTGTCATAATTAATCAATGTAAACTTTAGAACTCTTAAAAACTATTTTGGTAACTAATTGTTAGAAATTGTAGCCTCTATGAAGATCGCCGATTTATAATTTGAATCTTATCAAAACACTTCATTTAATTGAAAAATAATCGCAGAGCTCGACTCAACAGAAACGTGATCGATATTTGACTGATGATAACGATTAATCTTGGCGCCAGATTACAATTTTTTATCAGGTTAAGTAGCAACTATCCATTATCTTTTACCGCTTTTATGAAGTTTGTGTAAATTGAAATATTTCTAAAACATTTTTGCACTACAGAAAATTACAAGTACATTCTCAAAAAAAAAAAAATTTAGATATTTACGTTTTATCTAATTTTAACTTCCTTTCATGCAGAAGTTGAGTTCATTAAAAAAAAAAAACGGATTTGAACTCAAACCGGAATTATTTCGTTTTGAAAATGAACTACCGTCTTATTCCCACTGTAAAACAATACTTTGGGAACAGAGAAAAATAATATACCGAGCTAAATCTACGAACTAACTTTGTAACCCCAAAAGATCAAACCAATTTGTTGTTGCTAGTTTTTATTTCTTTACTTAATTTATTTTATTCTGTGCTTTGGAATTAATGAACATGCAATAACTTATTCGGCGTAAAAATGAGTTTTCATTTCATTCAATCAGACAATGCATAATTACTAGTAAAATTGTTCAAATCGTAAATAACGGTTAATTTCTGCTTATTGAAAATGTTTAATTTTTTGGCAAGAAGGAAAGTGTGAAAACAAATCGTTTGCTCGTGGAAGTTTACGACAAACATGCTTCATCAAATACAACATGCAAATAGTGGTGTCAACGATTTAAAGTGGGCGATTTCCACGTTACAGTCAGAGAGTGTAAGGGCAAACAAAAAAAATTTAAGATGCGGAATTGGATGCATTACGGGACGAAAAACAACTACCATGTGCGAATTGCTACTTCAAGAAGAGAGTTTTACATCAGATCACCAATAGAGATGGTAAATGGATGTATTATAATCTACAGGAAAAACCAATGTGGATCCAGTCAGGTGAACTGGGGCCGACGACTTCAAACCTCGATGACACGAAGATGAAGATGCACATATAGTGGGATCAAAAACAGATTATCTATTATGAGCTGCTTGCTTAACATAACAACGTACTAGACCACACGCTGGGAATCCTCAATCCGCCTTAATCACCAGACAGTGATGCATCTCTATTATCATTTGATCCGGTCCATGCAATCAGTCCTGGCTAGCTTCAATTATTTACTAAATTCGCCTACTGCCCAGACAGGTTTTTCAATGTTGTTTGATATTTTTCCACATATCAATCCACGGATCATCATGGAATGTAAACGGCCTTGGAATAATTCCCAAGTATTATACTTAAAAAATGGAATACATGTTTTTCGAATCATTGTTGTTTATAACAGTGTTTCTCAATCTTATTTTGCCAAAGGCCCACTTTCGATTATTTCTGTGGCCCACCTCGTCATAAAATAATAAATATGGATGATATAGTTATAGTATACGCATAAAGAATTATAAAGAAAAACTTCATTTTTTAATTAATTTATTTAGGCTGTGTGCCAACTTAAGGTAAATCGTTTACTACGGTAACAAACCGGTTTTAGGGCAGATTTATCGATTAAATTGTCATAGAGTTTGTGAAAAATAATTGAATTTACCGAAAAATTTACTTAAAATTGACTTTTACCTTAATTTTGGCACGGGTTAGCAACTTATTTTTTTTTATTATTCATTCTCATACAATCACAACAGCGGATTATCCAGTGAATTTAATGTTCCTTTAAGGATAATCCAAGTTGCTATATATACAAAATTTACATAGATATATAAATATTATAAAAATTAAAAATAACGGAAATTTAGTTCCAAAATAATAGAATATTTGATTTAAAAATTTTTTTAATATTAAATTGAAAGTAGGTTTCAGATTCCTTTATAAATTTAGGAACTTGATTATAAATAAATGGGCCTATAAACGTGATCGATTTTCTTCCAAATTTAGTTCTAATATGATGCGAATCAATTCTGTTACAATTTCGAGTTGAATACACATGATGAGCGTAATTAAAGTTTATATTAGACATAAATGAAGATACATTTAGGTTTTTGTACATAAAAAGGGTTAATTGAAACTTATATAAGACTTAATCTTGCATTACAAAATCTTGCAATGTAAATCTTTCATTTCGAAATCTTGCATTTCAAAATCTTGCACTAAAAATCGTACACATCAGAATTCTGATATGCCAGATTTTTAGTGCAAGATTTTGTAATGCAAAATTAAGGGGCTAGGGTTAGGTTAGGTTAGGTTAGAGTGGCTGCTATCGCACACTTAGGCCAATAATGGCCCATTGTGATACCACAGGATTCAATCTCCCCTTACTCCCGCTGAAAAAAACCAGAGCTACTGATGTAGCGTAAAATATTTCGCACCCCAAAGCCCGCGAGTTCAGAAAGGCTGTCCATGTTGTGCACACCCAAGTACTTACGTCTTTTGTATGATAGTGCTGGACACGAGCATAGGAAGTGAACTAACGTCTCTTCCTCCTCTTCGTCCATACAACTTCTACAATTAAGGGGCTAACCCCTGATGAAATAATTTTGGCAAAAGCTGAAATCGAAACGTGAATTCCGGAAAGGGATAAAATAAAAATAAAACTTGTATCAGGAGTTGATAACAGATGAGTAAAACTGATTGAAGGTTGGTTCGCAAAAAATTGTGTTGGGGCACTGACTTTATTTAAATGAATCGATTATTTTGAGTTAAGATATAGTCCAGGCTAGACTATAGATTTCTTACTGTGAAATCCCCTTGTCCATTGACTCCTTATGGTTAAATAGTTGAGTTGAACTAGTCAAACATTTCAGAGCAGATTTATCCGCGGATAAAACATAGTGTCCATCATGAGCATTCAAATCGTCAACTATTATGCAAAGTTGAACTTTTCTTTGATGATTATTGTTCGTTTACGATGGAACATCGATTTACCAAAATATCGAATCGTCATTGTTTCGTTTTCGCCTCGTTAAAGCGATGCCATGTGTAGTGTTACCTGTAGAAAACGGCTTGACCGCGAAGAAATTTTTAAACCGACTGCGCAGTAAAATAAACGAGAACAGCACAACAACGATCAATACCGTTGCATAAAAGAAAAAGCAACAGACAATATTACCGATGTAACAGCGCAATTCGAGATAGATACTAAGGTAGTCCTCCCAAAATATGGCAAAATTATTTTTCAACACTCCTAACCAGACATGCATAAACTACTAATAAGCGAAAAGTATTTCACCAGCCCTATATCAACGTTGAGATGACTCCACTACCCCCTGAACCATATTGAACACGACTATAAATGCGTTTTCGTCAGATAGATGTACACTCAATCAAATTTTTACTTTGAGAAGGTTCTTAGCGTAATGTTACGAGAAGAACATCCCACTGAAATAAGTGGGAAAGTGAGGTTTCGCCGACTAGATCATAGTTTACCCACTTATTTCAGAGTAAAACAGTTAAGCAAGCACTTTTAGTCTGTACTTATCATCTTTACCTAATATTTTATATCTTTCTCTACTAGATCTGTGATGCTAGTGTAATGTGTAGATCACGAAGCAATTTCTACCACCTGCTCTTTAAATATTGCCTATGATGAGTCGTCGATGAGATATTTTAAGCTCGACCAACTTAGAATAAAATTAAGGCGGATTAATGTTTTGTTTTTTTATTCTGCTCTATGGATATTCGGTTTTTGGATTGATCATTGTTTAGTTTAAATATCGAAAATTTTTGCCTGGTTTTGCAATAGATTTTACGGTTTGTGAATTTATGTTGCTAATTATAATTTAACATACATTATCGATATTTTAGAAATATGCAACTACTTTTGGTTGTTGTAAAACATGATTCTCGCTTAGCCATTAAAATAAATTTGTTGGCTACCCGAATTAAGAAAAGTTTAATTAAGAAAAGTCTTCTTTCTGAAATCTGAAATTAAATAAGTGTTTTTTGAAAAAAAAAAACTAAAATAAAATGTTTTTTTTTTTTAATTATTTAGGAAATGATTTAGAAAAGTATTTAAAAAATATGTAATTTTATTTGTTCAAGAATTTTTTTCGGCTTTTCGGACAAAATATTATTTTAATGGACACCCATACAATGTTTACGACTATTTTAGTCGCAGAAAACAAAGAGGCCATTTATTAACAATATTTCTACCACAAAAGTAGAAAAAATGCACTCCCCTCCCCCAAACCTTTAACCCCAGGGCGTACTTGTGTACACAAAGAACACAAACCCTTGCAAAAATGAGAACTCCCTTAGGTAGCTTCTTGGCAGCTTGGTTTCGTACTGATAAAAAGTTGGTCTACTCATCAGGTTGCAACGACCAAACTGCAAAAATTCAACTCTTGCTTTGTACCGATAATACAAAACAAGAACATATCGATCTTTTGGGGGAGGGGAGTGCATTTTTTCTACTTTTGTGGTAGAAATATTGTTAATAAATGGCCTCTTTGTTTTCTGCGACTAAAATAGTCGTAAACATTGTATGGGTGTCCATTAAAATAATATTTTGTCCGAAAAGCCGAAAAAAATTCTTGAACAAATTAAATTCACGGACGATTATAAAATTCTTCTTAATTATATGTGTTGGCTTGTTACACATACATAGTTAGAATTTCCTGTGGTTTCTGATTTAGTGATATATAATTCGCTAGATCGATATGTTCTTGTTTTGTGTTATCGGTACAAAGCAAGAGTTGGATTTTTGCAGTTTGGTCGTTGCAACCTGATGAGTAGACCAACTTTTTATCAGTACGAAACCAAGCTGCCAAGAAGCTACCTAAGGGAGTTCTCATTTTTGCAAGGGTTTGTGTTCTTTGTGTACACAAGTACGCCCTGGGGTTAAAGGTTTGGGGGAGGGGAGTGCATTTTTTCTACTTTTGTGGTAGAAATATTGTTAATAAATGGCCTCTTTGTTTTCTGCGACTAAAATAGTCGTAAACATTGTATGGGTGTCCATTAAAATAATATTTTGTGCGAAACGCCGAAAAAAATTCTTGAACAAATTAAATTCACGGACGATTATAAAATTCTTCTTAATGTAATTTTATATTCATTTTGAAAAAGTAATAATACAATTTAAATTAAAAATTAAATTAATATTATTTTTCAAATTTCTCTATAAAATAATTCACATTAAAGTGTTATATGTTAGCATTTTCAAAATTTTTAGTCATAGTAGTTACGGCGTTTGTACACAACAAAAATAAAATAGTCACAGGTAATTCTGATTGAGTATATTTTCTTCTTCATTAAACGACGAGATAATATAAATAATCATCTTCCATTCATTTTGAAAATGTATTAAGATAAATTTTCGAAAAAATGAAATAAAATGTGCATTTTTAATTCATTTTGGATTAAGTTTTTTTTTTTTTGGTTGAAATTACTTAAATTCAGTAAATTTGTTTAAAATAAGAATTAAAATAAGTGGACATTTTTCATACAAATACCACTTTTTTTAATTCACTTTTCTTAATTCGTATTTTCTTAATTCGGATAGTCAAATTTGTTATAGACATTTAACGTTGATACATTCATAATGATAATTTGCATCTTCATTATCGACATTTCTGTCAACCTACTACTACTCCAGCATATCATAAGAAATTATCGAATGAAATTTAAATATATTTCATATCGTCGGTAAAGTAGATAGGTATCTATAGGTTTTGCACTTGAAACTCACGATTTTGCAAATGATATTCAATTTTTTTTAGTTCATTCACAACTTTTTACATGTCAATCACAATTTTGTATACTTCATTGTCAATTTTTTCTAAATCAATCTCAATTTTTTGCAAAGCAAATTCGTGTTTTTTCAAAGTAACTTCAATTAAATGTAAAGTAAATTCAAATATTTTTAAAACAAATTCAGTGCTCCCAATTCTTAACGGATTATGATGGGAATGGGTGGGTGGACATAAGATTCTTAAATGACTTTTGGCAGATAAGTTCTGGATTATAGCCACCTAGGACAGAACCCGGTCATTTCGTAACCGATTATGATGGGATTGAGTTTGTTGGATGGAAATGAGATGCATAAACAGTTTTTGGAAGAAGTTCTGGAATACGGCTACCTGGGACGGAACTCAGGCATTTCTTAGCCGACCATGTTGGGATTGGGCATGTTTGATGGAAATGGGGTTAAATTATTATTGACAGAAGTTCTGGAATATTCCTGGGACGGAACTCGACTAATTCTTAACCGATTATGATGGGATTGGTTAAGCTGGATCGAAATGGGATTCTTAAATGATTTTTGGAAGAAATTCTGGAATATGGCCACCTGGGACGGAACTCGAGCAATGCTTAATCAATTATGATGACTTAACCGATTATGACATCCCACTATAATCGGTTAAGAATTGATCGAGTTCCGTCCCAGGTGGCCATATTCTTCTGAAATTTTTTAAATAATAATTTAAGAATCCCATTTTCATCCAACATATCCTCCAACATAATCGGCTGACAAATGGCCTGAGCTCCGCCCCAAGAGGCCATAATCCAGAATTTCTTCCAAAAATCATTTAAGAATCTCATTTCCATCCTAAATACTCAATCCCATCATAATCAGTTAGGAACTGACCAAGTTCTGTCCTAGGTGGTTATATTCCAGAACTTCTTCCGAAAATCAGTTAAGAATCCTATTTTCATCCAACATACTCAATCCCAGGTGGCCATATTCCAGAACTTCTTCCAAAAATCATTTAAGATCCCATTTCCATCCAACATACCCAATCCCTTCATAATCCGTTAAGAACTGAACGAGGTTTGTCCCAGGTGGCCATATTCCAGATTTTTTTCCAAAAATCAATTAAGAATCTCATTTCCATCCAGCATACCCAATCGCGTATGAGTTTTGTCCTAGGTGGCCATAATCCAGAACTTATCTTAAAGGTTGATTTAGAAAAAATTGACAATGAAGTATAAAAAATTGTGGTTGATTTGTAAAAAGTTGTGAATGAACTAAAAAAAAATTTAACATCATTTGCAAAATCGTAGTGCAAAACCAATATTAACCGTTTGAGTCCCAAGCAGATCACGCTACCTAACAAATACAAGAAGCGATTGTTATCCTCGTTGGAAATTATTTTTGTTGTTTGCGTTTGCACCACAAATGATTTTACGTTGTTTGTGATGCGTTTGCATTACCTCCTGGGACTCAAACGGTTAAATATTAGAGCCAAAAAATATCGAAAACACGGATGGTTAATTGATGACATTGGGCTCATTTACAGTTTTTTTCAAAGATTCATATGCAAAGAACACGAATCTGTACAAGTAATGTGTGGTGAAAAATATTTCTTCAAACGACCCCATTGCAGAAAGATTAACGAATCGGGCAATTAAGCTCATTTGCGTTAACAGATGTACTGCGTCTTCTATGGTTGTTTGGTGAGCCGAATGATCCATGTATTGTCGAGTACTACAATTTTGCCGGTCAATTGCATTTCACAGTGATATTACCGAAGTTCTTATGAAATAGTTAAGCGAGTGTAATGTTGATTATTCGGAATATGTAAACATAAAACGGTTCTACATTTCAGATTTTATCAGCTAGCTGGATATTGATTTTACAGGGTTCTGCTTTCAAGAATTTATCAGTTGAAAATCGGTCTCTTCATTACATTTTGGTTAAGAAACTAGGTTTATAATCAGAGAACCCTTCCAAAATTGTTTGAAACCCCATTATTGAATAAGGGTACCGCACAATTTCACTTTAACTCGTAAATGCATAATGAATTCTCTGGGATAAAAATAAGGAGATCAAAGGGAATACCGAAACCCCGAATTACAGAGCAAGCATTCTTCCTAGTCTGCTAATGAGGGTGACAGAAGAAATATAGTCTGATTTGAAAGAAACAAATGAGAATTAAAACCCTCTCCAATGTAAGAGAGCCTAGGTAGCATTAATATAAAGTTATATTGAATGGAAAATTATTTAATGAGTCTCGTCTATCTATAAAACGCTAATCTCGCAATCTATGCATTATCATTATTAAGTTCGTCAATAAGAAAGGAATTCTAATAAAATCATCATTAATTACAGAAATAACACCGTAGCTTCCTATGTAATTAAATGCTGTTCAGTTTTCATGTGTCGAAACGGCAAACAAGGCCAAATCTCCTATTTAATGACTAAAAAAATCATTGAAATCGTTTAAGTTGCGCCACATTCGATAATTTAATTTAAGCAAACTCTTTCATAAACAACAGTTTAACGATTTGTTTACATTTTAACTGTGGGGCAAAATTAAAATGCCAATATCACATCGATCTACATATAACAATGAAAAAAAAATAGACAAAGATCGAACCTCGCCATTGTACTCATCAATACAAACTGTAACACCCTGTAACATACATGCAATGATTACATTTTTATATACTCAACGAATCCACCTCAAAATAAAAATTAAAAGTTATGTATATGCGATAAACAACAACGCTTGATATTTTAATTAAAATGCCTATATATGACTGACTCGCTATAGCTGATAACCGCGTGCGCGTATACATCAATAAAATGTCATAAATTAATTACATTACATACACGGCGTGAATAAACTTAGTAATTTATAAGAAGGAATGTTGTATAAAATGACTTATGTACTCGGTAATGCACGAAACAGAGATTTTTTATAGCTACGTGGTTAAGCAATATGAAATATCGTCGCCTAATTACACTCCGCACATTATTTTAGGTAAATGTATTTTACTTACAATATAAAAAATTTGTTGTTGTATAATAAATTACTGATATACCTCATTAAGTTTCATAGAAAATAAATTACATTATTATCGAACCAGTAATGTACTTTACCCAATAAATCGATTTTATGAATGGTTGCGATATAAAGTGCCTGAATAATGGTATCTGATATAACACTGTTCAATGCAAAGTTGTCTCTGTATATTCAATATACGTTTAGTGATTAAATTTTTATAAGTAATCTAATTTATGTTTATGATTAGATTTTCGATTGACAATTTAAATAATATAAAAAAAAATATTTATTTGATTAGGCAAAATATGTTATCTCCATCGAATAATATTAGAGATGCGGCAACCTTCGCGAAATATTATATTATGCGAAAATCTACAGCTTAGGCATTGACAATACTCGTAAAATTGTATAAAATGTTAAGGAGAAAATTAATGACTTGTTGCGCAAAATTACTTGTCGATGATGATACGTCGAAAGGCGTTATCGTTCCGTACATTGATGAACGACACGCGTCCAAATCTAATTAGGTCTAACGTTTTATAACCTAAAATCGATTACAACACCGTATTTTCATGAAGCAAGAATTTTAATATTTTTTGGCATCGTTCTCAGGAATTTACAAACGTTGGCATTTGTTCAAGAAAGTTTATGGTACAGCAAGTTTTATAGTTGGCTGAAGCAATTTAGTTCCTGTAAATGCGATTAATTGTTCAAGTCAATTCTAATTTGCAATGGTTTCTTCATCAGACGAGCAGTCGACATCAATTTTACGGATTATAGAATTGGAAGCTTAATTAGAACAATTTCCATAATTTCGTTCGCCTATTTTTTATGAATGATAAATGAAAAGTTACGTGAATGCAATCATAACAAATGCATGAGTTTTTACGGTTGAAACTACCATACGGTCGACAATTAATTTTGATTTTAATGGATGACTATATAAATAAATTTCTGATAACGTCGTTAAAATATAATGCAAGGCTATAAAATTGGAAATAAGTAATTGTCTGCATAAGAAAAGATCAAATTACGAGGTCGCTATTTGTTAATTAAAATAAAGGTGCGTTTATGGTTGGTGTTCGTTCGGTCGTTCATTTTTTCGGCCAATCATCTCTTGTGGAAAAATCCAGAAGAAATAAATCGTCATTTTTGAGCAATACGATTGGTCGGAAAATTCTCAGAACGAACGAACGAATGAACACCAACCATAAATCCGGCCTAAGTCTTTATAAAATTATGGTCAGAACGTTTACAATCGATCGACTGAGGAGTAATACAACTTTAAAGAATAGGGAAACATTCGAAATTCGGGCGGTTATAAAATATATTTTGAATCAAGCTGGGCTTTCCAATGTATTACGACTACAAATTAATCCGGTCCTTTTGAAAAAGTGGCCCTGACTATGATACATTTTTATAGTGTCAGCTGATTTCCGTTGTTTCCGACAGATTAGATCTGCCGTTCACATTCAGTTTGTATTGCTTTGAGTTTCATACAAAACGTATTTTTTACGGCGTTCAATATGTCGGATGACGATTTTATGACGATTCGACTCAAACGCAAGAGGGCTTGCCGGTACATTGAGGTGACCCAACAAACAGTTTCCATGCGATTGAAATCTATGGGCATGATTCAAAAGCCATGCAATTGAGCCCCTTATGAATTGAAACCAAGAGACGAGGAAAGGCGATTTTTTCCTTGTGAGCAGCTGCTTCAAAGGCAGATAAGAAAGGGTTTTTACATCGGATAGTGACTGGTGATTAGAAGTGAATCTTCTACGATAACCCCAAGAGGAAAAAATACTACGAACATTCATGGTTCGAAGGTTATGCTGTGTATCTGGTGAGACCAAAGAGGCGTTGTGTACTACGAGCTGGTATAACCTGGCAATTCCATTACGGGCGAGCTGTACAGACTACAATTAATTCGTTTGTGCCGTGCATTACGAGAATACCGGCCAGAATATGAGGAAAGGCATGATAAAGTTATTCTTCTGCATGACAACGCACGGTCTCATGTTGCAAAAGTCGAAAAGAAATATTTGGAAACGCTAAAGTGGAATATTTTACCACACCCGCTGTATTCTCCGGACATTGCTCCTTTTGATTACTGGTTCTTCCGACGGATGCAACAGGATTTGGCAGGTTACCGGTTCACTTCTTTCGAATAAATTCAAAATTGGCTTCAAACTTCACACTTAAAAATTTTGCAGCGGTTTGCGATGTAACTCTTGCATCAAGGCGTATACGAAGGAATCGTGTAACACATTTAGAAGCAAAGCATGCATTGAAAATATTTACGATGTAGTTGTGTCTAAAACTAATGTAACACGTGTGTCGAAAGAAAATTTCTATATAACCTGGGGTTAACAAATCTTTAGCGAAATTATAATAATTCGCTAAGACATTGTGTATATCCTTTCAATATAAGAATAAAATATTTTTCACAAATTTGTAGTTTGGTGTCTGGTGAGCGCATTATGCTGAGTGCCGACTCGACGCGACATCTGAATTTTTGATAGAGATTTTAAAATCTCATGAGGCATATAATATAATTCAACGGGTTTTTTTATAACAAAATTCGTAAATTTCTTTTAGTAAATTTCTGTAAAATCTTTTTTACAGTAGAAGGTAGAAGCAGACAAAATCTAATTCAAAAAACATGTGCTTCACATTTCTTTTTTCAATGTAATTAGTATCAAAATAATTTACGACACATTTTGTTTGCATTGAACTCCACTCACATTACGATACAACTGTTTCGATACAGTTTCAATGTACGCCTGCTTCACAATTAGACATAAGTTGCATCAATTCGTTTGAAAAGTAATTTATTTCATAATTTTAATGCAAACTATAACGGTTTTGTTAAGATGCAAAGCTTACTTCTAAAAACGATATACTTTTGCGCTGGATTCATATACGGAATTATTTGCATCGCATATCAAACTTGTTTTCGAGTGTGTTGGATCGCTTTAAAAGACGAAACGTTTTTCCGAGATGAGAGATGGGAAAAAGTCGTAAGCAGCGATGGACAATATTTTAATTAATCTGTTCATTCATTTTATTTTAAAATAAATGCATTTTTAAAATAAAAAAAACGGACCGAATTAATTTGTACTACCAATAATTTTGTAAAATTTTACTCAATAAAATTATTTTTCGGTTCCGTAAATTTGATACATAAATTATTTACAACTCTCATATTACAGAAATCGAATGAAAAAGTATTTTAAATAAGAATTTCCGGATAAATAGGGTTTGAATTCTCTCACATTTTCACTATCTGGTTCGTCGAATGTGAATAACTATGCGCGTATCAGGAAATTTGGACTTAGTGGTCAGCTGCTTCGGCTTATGAGGAGATTTGAATTTAATTACCGATAATAACATATCGCACGTGGCAAAGAACAGCGACACAGCTCAAAAAAGGAACTTTTTGAGTTAATTTACTAGAAAGATGCGCAATTTTAGATTTCATATCCCGCAAAAAAGACATTTTTATTTCGCCGAAAGTGATCGAGCGCGAAGTGCCGTTCTTCGTTTTTTCTTTTTGCTCTCCAGAATATTTTAAATTTTTGAGTTGTGTCACTGTTCTTTGTCAGGTGTGATATCTTAATATGTATAATTACCACCAAGCTTGCATACAGCCGGATAAAAGTCAAGAGTATTTGGGTAAATTTTCGAAACCAATTCTTTGCGTCATAAACGATTTACCTGTCTACTGGTATGCACCACAAGTATGAAATTTTTTAAGGCTCTTGTTAAATTTTAAATATTTAAATATATCACGAGCGATATTCGTTGCTTTTTGAAGTTTTAAAAAAAAAAATTTAAAACATGAAGAAACCATAACGAATAAAATTCGGCCGCAAATTCAGTACTCGCATTTTTTTAGTCCGGTTGGACTCCCGAACTAGTACGTTAAAATTGGTATCCCCGTTTTGTTCTCATAACCTGAACACCATCGGTTCTATTTTACGCATAAATCAGACACAGGTTGTACGATGTAAAATGGCGAGAAGGCGTGTTCAAAGGAGATCTTCTACCATCTCTGGACACACGCGTAAAGTCTACATAACATCTTGTGGTTAATTATTATTTTGAGTAATTTCAATTTTACTATTATGGTTTACCGTGGCTTAATTCTAAACTTTTATTTTATTATTTTAAAACATTTCCTATTCTATTAATGAAGGTTATGTGACTTTTGAATCAAGCAGAAATTCGCTATTTCCAAATCAGTTTATGCCGTTTTTTCTTTTCAACTCTTTCAATTTTCCAACTAAACAAGACAGTTTAGCTTGCTTGGTTGTTAAAGTTTCTATGTTATGTACGTGCTCTCGTTTTGTTGTATATTTGGCTAAAGGAAGGCGGACTACCTGTTAAGGTGCTACAACTTGTAAGATGCTTTATAGCAGTGAAAGCACAGCGAATCACGTGGCCATTTATATTGCAGCCATCTTCAATATAACGGCAAGGGAGTGCGGAAGCGATTAAAGGCGGCCGACAGAGGCGCACTTTTTTTTTATTTACGGTGGCCATGTGAGGCTTTCAATTTTATATACCAGTGAACGTGCCACCACGTTGGAGTTTACAGATGGTCAACATCGTGGCCATTCCCAAATTATATTTCACAGGTGGCCAACCGGCCATTTGTATTTGGTAACGTACATTGGTCTCGCCTCAAATTTTGAGGCGTATGATTTTATTTTTTTATTATTTTTTTTAATTTTCGCTGGCAGGTGTTGTTTTCCGTTTTCTTAACGTGGTCTCTAATAAAAAAATGAATTGCTTAATTTTTGCGGAATGGGTATGGTGGGAGGGGATATTCCGTTCCGTGTCGCCGTGTTCTTTGCGGTCCCTTGGTGCCCGCATCCGATTTCGGAACCGGCACTTACGCCTTTTGAGTTTGGATGGATGTGCGCACCGGGGCACTCACTCAGTTATGATTATTGTGTTGTTCGTTCCTCAAGTTTCGGCCGACGAATTTCGGCGGATTCCGGTTTTTATTTTATTCGTTGCGATTTTTTTTTTTTATTAAACTTCCTGTGTTCACGGTGTAAGCCAGGAACATCGTAAGCCTCAAACCCCACGACCCTTCGCACTTCTCCCTAAGAATGTAGCCGGCATAAATCACCGTGTGAGGCCTCTGCGATGTTTAGTGAAATCTGCAGGATGGCAGAAGCAATCTTGTAACACACTCTGCCTTCCTTCTATTTTTCCGGTGTCTGATAACTCAAGCAAACTTGATTGAGAATTCAATGCCAAGCAATCATTGTATAACTCACGTATAGAAAACCCCTCGGAACACATTACATTCAAACTCCATACACATTTCGTTCAGCAAGTCACTTTCTTTATAAATATAGTCATTTGTAAAAAAGCACTTGCAACCTCTCTGTCATCAAACTCGATCAAATAAAAGAGCTGTACGATTTAATTCAGTTTATTGATGCGAAAATATAAGAAGTTGAAAATAAACGTGATAACTTGAACATTTCGAGAGAAAAACCCGGCAGGGACAGAAATTAAAGAAGATCAACAATGGTATGCAATAATGGTATGACAGTTCTATGAAGACGTCTGTTTCCCGAGCAAACGTAGGTAAAAACTGGGGAGAACAGAAACCGGGAGACCGAAAAACACAGGAGTTTTAAGAACCCAAAGTGAAAGACCCTGAAAAATAAGTTTCCAGAAGAGAACACGAGAGCTTGATTAAAACTTGTTTGTTCTACTCCAATAATATAACCCAATAATTTTAGGAACAGTTATTAATAGAAAAAAGTCGAATAGTTTGATTCTAGCAAAATAATAAAGACTTCGACAAGCATCGAAAAATTCACGTTAGAACATCCCAGCACTGGATTGTTTTTCATGCGTACGTTGTAAATACTCTTTTTAAAACCATTTCGTTTCGATGTGTACTGCATGTTATAAATTTTGTCTAAATTTTCGACTAACTAAATTGATGAATTGAAATGTGTCTGCTATTTTCGATTTGCATCAAATATAAATAGCGTTGATTTCTACGGCTGCAAGGGTGGGCGAGAATTGTCAAATCCATTATTGACAGCATTGATCCCCCTTGCATCTTAGAAGTCGCTGGAAATCGCCATTTAAGTTCTAAAGTACAAATACTAATACTAGAGCTGTGTGCCTCAGGTCGATTTTTTAAAAATATACAGAAATGAAATAAACTTTTTTTCCGGTGATCTTACGCTATTTGCCGCCAGGTTAGAAACGAAAAGTCTCCTAGCGAGGTAACTTTTCAATTTAGTTGTCAAATGTCATTATCGTATTTAATGCAAATGTGTTATTGTGTTCAATATTTTCAATTTTATTTTTATTTATTGAAAATTATAAACAATGATTTACTGTTTCATTTACTGAAAAGGCAAAGTGAATATATTCTGTGAGATGTAAGTGGAACGAAAAAACGACGAAAAGTCGACAATTTTGTAATTCGAATAGTCAGGCACAGCTTGTTTTGCTGATGTTACTGCCACCTATGAATCTTTATTGTGAATTACTGAGCAATTTAGTTTAGTTCATAATTTAGTAGAAAAATTCGACTTGGGGCACACAGCAGAGCATATGTGCCGAAGAAGATCCAAAATCCGACTCATTAAATTAATGATTAGTTCACACTAGTCGTTCATAGATGGCACAAAACAAACAGCGTTTGACGTTTAATTAAAATTAGGTACAGTGGAATCGTTTGGATTTTTTTTTTGAGAATTATTAACAAAACAAAAAAACACTGTTACAAGAACAATATGAAATACCGTTATTTGTATTTTTCCATTTTTCTTTACACATCTACTGTGATCAATTTTTTGGTTTAGTTTGTTTTTGAGAGTAGAAGTAATATAGCGCTAGGATTTACACCCCATTTTATAATAATCAAATATTTTTTTTTTAATTGGAAAAAACAAAAGGTGATAGATACTACACCGACTTCCTACAAATAAGGCCTGCCAAAATGAACAATTTATGAGAGAAGGTAAAACACTTAGAGATATTTCCTAAATATTAAACGTCTCATTAGGGGTAATATCGAAACTACGAAAGAAACTGAGCTTAAATGTCCGCGAAAAACGGGCGGGAGCTAAACCAAAATTAACAACGCGCGAGAAACAGTTCATTATCAAAAATATTCGGAATGAAACAGTAGAAAACGTAGTAAAAATGATGTCAATTTTGTTATCCAATAATTTAGCCAATATTTCAGCAGAAACGATTCGACATAAATTGAAGGAAGTTGGAATGAGGAGCTACGTAAAAGCGAAAAAACCACTCACTACTTACAAAACGGCACCGGCAACCTTCACACCGGCTCAAACACAAACAACGGCTCAACCGATTCGGCTCGGGCGGTCGAAAGTGGACTTGGCGGAAACCTGTAGCTATTTTATTACCACATAATGTAAATGAAACAATGAAATTTGGAATTGAGGGTAGAATGACGCTCTCCTCCTACATACAAATTTTGGAATAAAATCTTCTTAGGAGCGTGAAAAATGGCAGTATAACATTGGGGACGTTGTTTTTCAACAAGATAACGACCCCAAGCATTCCGCTAAAATTACGAAAAAAATGGCTGGATGCAAGGGTTCGTAATTTCTGGGACGAGCTTAAGAGAACTCTTGCAGATTTTCCAGACACACCGTCTACTGTAGACGTTCTTTGGTATAGAGTTCAGGTAAAATGGAGAGGTATTTCGGCCGAAACAACCAGAAAGCTGGTAGCAAGCAGGCTCAATAGAATTACTACAGTTTTGAAAGCCAAAGGAGGCTATATACCAAATATTAAATTAAGATTATAGGCTGGTCGCAAAATTAGTCACCCCTATGAAATATATTTTTAATTAATTATTTACATATGTGATGTCAAAATGTTTTTTTTTTTTCTTTATTTTTTAAATAAATTATTATATAAACAGTTGAGTTAGAAAAGGAAACTTGAAAAATAATTTTAATTTTATATTGGTATAACAAAATATTAGCATGTTATAAAATCGTGGTCAAATATGAAGGTCACTGTAAATATATTAAGATTTACAATTTCCAAGAAATTTGTAACCGAAAATCGAGTATCAAAAAGTTGCAGTAAAGAACTAAATATCAGACACATTTAGTAGTCGGTAAAATTGCGTCGCAGAAACCGTGATTTTTGTTTTTAAATCTAATCGTTTCAAATAATATTCTCGTGCTTTATAGGTAAATTCGAAACAATCCACTGTTTTTAAAGATCACCTCATCATTGCTCAATTTATAATAATTAGCAAAAATTATAATTAAGAGGTGAAATTATCCCAATATAATCCCTTTGAGGGAGGATGGCCGATTGTTAAAAGTTCCTAGGTAATAGACATTATAACGTTAAATATGAATTTTAAATCTTTATCATTAGATCACTTTTCAAAACATTCTTTATTTGATCCAACTTGTATGAAAAAAATAAAATAATCTTTCTAGAATTCAATTAACCTGAAAACAAAATCACAGTTACGATGAATTCCTAATTCAAATTTTTTTCAATTATTCTTTCGTTGAATATCAATAACCAATAACAGTCATGCGATCTTTCGATTAGAGAAGATCCTCTCAATAAAATAAGAAAGAAAATGTTACCAACAATTGTGTACTTGCATATGTAAGTAAAACTTCTTGGAATATCCTATATTAACACAGCACTTTTAAAAACATACTCAAGTGGTTTATTACTTCATATACAAATTTCATATTCGTTTATTATTGCAACTGTGATTAGTGAAGGTTAATCGATCGCGCACTTGAATACATATTTTGTTTTAAAAATTTACAAACACACTTGTTAGCGCGCAAATTCTAAACAACTAATATCGCATGACACATCGAATTTTATCGTATTATCGACAAAAAGTACACATTATTTAAAATTAAGTAGTTCACACTATCCTTGACTATATACATATTCGCATAACAATGTTATATTATGTAGATCACCTACCATTTAGAAAGGGCAAGGCCACCAAATCAGGATTATTTGTAACATTAAAACGTGAGCTCGCTTGCCGTTTATCCTTTTTAATTAGAGGTGCATTTAAATTCAGCGATCTTGTGACTAATGTTGGTGGTGGTGCCGACTGTTGTTGCTGTGACCTCTATAAAGATATAAAAAAGAATAATTAAATAACATTATACAATAACGGATTATGTCATAAAAATTATGCATATGTAAATTAATTATTTAATATAATCGTTTTATACATATGTACATAACTTCCGCCACATAAAAATGCAAATCAAATAGGTTTTGAAAAATTAAAAATCGATTCAAAAGTGTATTATTAGCGTTACCTCAAAATTAGCGCGAAATTTTCAAATAGGGATATGAACACGCGGTTGTTAATAGGGGCCAAAAAATAGATCACAAAACCGTTTATTTATACATTAACACTTAATTACAATTTAAATAACCGTTCGTACCTCTTACGTACGTTCGTTGCACAATAGACAAATCAAGACTAAAATGTAAATATCATTATTAATTAATAATTGGTTTTATTATCAACAAACTAAAGAAAGAAATATTCTATACATGTAAGATTTTTGTATATGTTCTTAAGAGAAATTATTATAAAAATAATAAGAAATAGAAAAGAAATTACAAAACTTGTATTTCATGATTATACGAGTACATAGATATTTTCCAGTTGTGTACGGTAAGAATATAATTACGTATTACTCCAAAGAGTGGTAACAAGTATAATGTAAGATTTGGTTTTTTTCTTTTGCTCAAACGCAATCTTTAATTTATTTTTTTCATTTTTCTACTTTTTACGACTAACCGAATCAATCGGATGAGGAAATTCTACTACTTTGCAGTAAAACACTTTCCGCGCATAATATGTGCTGGTATAATTATTTTTATAGAATTTTATGCTTGTTTTTCACCTTTATTCGATTTAATTATAAATTTTAGCCTAACGTATTAAAATAAAAAGCAACCCACTCATCACACTGTTGAAGACAAACGTTATTTTTGTTATAGTTAGCGAAGACGCGAACCAATCGCATTTGAAAAATGCATAAATAATGTCATCTTACGGAATAGAGAAAAAATGTCTAAACGTAAAAAGAGTGGAAAATCGGTAGTTTGTAAGTTATATCAACTCTATGATTAGTAAAGCCCAAAATAAATTACTACTTACAGTAGACAAGTTATTAGATAATAAACTAAACGTTTTCTCTCAAAATAAACCAGAATGCTCTTAAAATTCAAAATATCGGACCGAATGTTGTTAAATTAAATTGCTTTAATGAAAACACTTGTAAAATTTCCTTAGAGTGGCAATATTTTTTTTATTTATTTTTAGGAATATCGATTTCGAAAATTGAATTTCTTCTTCAGTTCCTTTTTACAACTAATTGATTAATTAAAGATTAGTTGTAAAAAGGAACTGAAGCAGAAATTTAATTTTCGAAATCGATATTCTTAAAAATAAATAAATATTGTCACTCTAAGGAAATTTTACAGGTGTTTTCATTAAAGCAATTTAATTCAATTTTATAAGTGACAAAAGTTAACAGTAAGGCGGATAAAATGGATTTCAACCATTAAACCATTATAGCACAAATGTTGTTACTAATCTAACAACAATACTCAAACTATCCTGCTGATGATGTACATTTGGTAAGGTAAAAGGTAAAATAAATGCTGAAAGGAAATAATGAATATTACTCATTTGGTTTGGATTGTGATATGATGGAGGATGGAATTGTAGTTGATGACAATTTCCCATCGCAAATCTGTGGAAAATTTAACAACTTAAAAGAGGATGTAAACCGGACATCTCTATAAATGCATCAAAAAATAGAATACAGAAACCGCCACCAATTTTGATTACACCCCGAAGGGGTTGAAACTTAAAATTATGATTGTACGAGGTATCTCTCAGGAATCAGATATTAATAAAATCAAAAATGATCTTACCGATAAAGGACTAAACTTTATTGATGTTTACCCAATATTCAAATATATTGGGAGTATAACTTAGTTTTTAGGATTTTTTTGCAGAAAAAACAAGTTTATTTCTAAGAAATGGTTAATTTTATTTTAATCAAAATATTTTCCATCGTTATCTATGACTTTCGACCATCTTTCTGCCAATTTATGGATTCCATCGAAAAAAAAAATTGTTTGTCTTTTGATGCGATCCATTCGTCGAGCCATTTTTTGATTTCTTCATGGGTTCTGAAGTGCTGGTCTTGAAGATAGCTTTGCATTGTTCGGAACAGATAGTAATCTGATGGGGGTCAATCTGGTGAATAGGGCTTGCAGTAGAATTTCCTATTTAAGTACTTCCAGCATATTTTTTACTTGTTTTGCGACATGTGGTCGGGCTTTGACGTGCAGCAAAATCAATTTACGCTGTTTGTTATCTGGAATCGGACGATTTTCGTCCAATGAATGATTCAAATCTATCAATTTTTGTTGGTAACGTTCACCAGTAATAGTTTCGCTCGGTTTTAGCAGCTCATAGTACACCACTCCTTTCTGATCCCATCAAATGCACAACATAACCTTACTTCCATGAATGTTTCGTTTTGATGTTGATGTGGATGGTTCGCCTAGATGAACCCATAATTTTTGGCGTTTAGGGTTATGGTAGTAAATCCATTTTTCAACGCCAGTCACAATTTGAGTGAAAAATGCCATCTTTTTCGGTGCCTTGTAAGCAAAGAATTGCAAACCAATGTTGGCTTAGTCAGTTCGTGTAGTACCTATTTTCCTCGTTTTTGAATCATTTTTATGGCATGTAAACGTTTGCTTATGGCTGCTTGAGTGACATTTAACTGTTCTGCCAGTTCTTTTTCTGTTTGAGCTGAGTTTTCCTTCAATAATGCTTTCAATTCTTCATCTTCGAATTTTTTTGGTTGGCCAGGACGTACTTTGTTACTGACATCAAAATCGCCACTTTTGAATCGTTTAAACCAGTTTTCGCAAGTTTGTTGAATTGGTGCATGTTCACCATAAGTTTCTTGAAGCAAATGAAAACTTTCAGCAGCTTTTTACTTTTGATTAAAGCAAAAACGGAATGATTTCCCCACAAATGCTTTTTTTGTTCGTACGAAATTCGACATGTTTAAACGGGATTAAAAAATATGGTGAAAGCGTACACGAATAATGACAAATTAAATTTTAATGTGGAATGTCAACCCTTTAAACCGCCGTAGGTGTCATTGTAAAAAAATGTTTACTACTAAAGTTACGCCATCTCTTAGAAAATCCAAAAAACTAAGTTATAGACCCAATAAAAAATTTGATAATTAAAATGATTGATTGATTGGACTGTAGAACCAAGTACTGGACAAGTGTCCCGGATAACGAAGGGCCTATTCCTACAGCCTGTTTACACATAACAATAGGAAAGATAGAAACGGTATTTTTAAATTTATTATTATTATTTTTTTTTTTTGGATTGGAACGACCCGGTTTAGGCGATCGTACGGAACAACACAATTCTAATTTACTAGAGGAAGGATAAAGGCTTAATAGGTTTAATGGATAACGATGGTATTGGTCTTATTTCACGTAGATCTGGAAATTTAATTCTAAATTAATACTTTCCAGCTTCCTAAACAATATTGATTGATTGAATCGGCCCAGTTACACCTACATAAAGTCGATAATTATTAACACAATGACAATACAATTCTAATCTACACAATCAACAATGAATATTTTATAGAAATATTATTTCACAAGTATTTGTAGATTTTCTGAGATTTAATTCTAAATTAATATTTTTCGGTTTCCTAAATAATACAAACATTTATTAATTTAGTCCTCTTGTAATTCCACAACTTACGACAGAATTTCCGGAAAGCATAGTTATTTAAATTATATTCAAATTTACTCTAAAATTCATTAGTATTTAACCCTTGAATTGGCTACCACATCTTTCAAATATTGAAAAAAAAAATTTGTTAGGCATCCCAAAGTTCCCGGAAAACTATCAATGTTATTCAATGCCAGATTAACTACCGGATTGGATATTTCAGATAAATTTATCTTATTTCGCAAATTTCACATGTTTCATTAATTTTGATCACCAAAGAATATTCGTTTAATTACAACGTAAATTATACTACACAGAACATGTTATGCCATGCTCAATGGAGCTTAACCACTTCTCAACCAATTACTGTCAAATATAGTATGCAGAATTGGAAAGGTGCTCTAACATAATGCTCAATGGAACTAGATCATCTCTCAACAAATGAAGGTCAAATTCGGTGCGCAAAGCCGAATTTGACGAAATTTTGGGGTTCGGCTATAATGAATGGAACCAAGCCGTCTCCTAACCGACAACTTTCCAATTCAATTTGCAGAGCTGGGCTAGGATTCTAATAAAGAAGAGCTTATATTGGGATTTTAACGTGTCTTTTTGATGATGAAGATAGAGTAATGATAAAGTTGTATTTTTACACTCAAGGCGCTTTCACGGTTTCATTCGTTCCGACAATCTGTCGTTACATTTATATTTTAAACCAATCCATAATCGTCAATATGGCGTTATTTTTTGTTCGGAGTTTCTTCCATCAAGTTGGATTAACTTTATCTTTTTGTCTGAATGAACAATGTGCGAAATAGATAGCACAATATCAGTTAAAAAGAGCTAGTAGTAATCTTTCAAGAAAAAACTTTGTTTCATTTTGTTTCATTGATATTTGAAAAATGAAACAAATTTTGAAATGAAATGAAAGAAAATTTTCACATTTCATTGTATATCCGAGCCGGAAATTTGTCAAATAAATCAATAATTACGGACGGTAGCAAAATTGTTTCGACAATTTGTCGTCAACTATGAAATCATAAAAACAAAATTGATTAAACGCAGAATGAACAACTGAAATAATGAATGCAATCGAGAAAGCGCCTTCACAACTATTAACACTAAAATATATGTAAAATCATTTTATGTTCTCTTTTTTGTATAATTGAGAGTCAAATACAAATTTTCTACTCATTTGCCACTGTGTCATGACAAAAACATCAACAATTTTAATAAATTTTCTCATTGTCACGGTGTAATGCATTTAAGCGTCATGATAAAATTTTGCGAGTGAAGACCGAGCATAAATGAACACATGACTAAAAATGGAATAGTTTTGACTTTTCATTTATTAAACAATTTTCGGGTTGCTACCACACAATAGAAATATTTTTTGAGCTTAAAAAAACCGACAGATGGAACGTCCTTTACTTTTAAAAAAAAATTGCAAAAAACGAAAAAGCTCCTATGAAAACTGCCACTTCAGGTTGATCGATTTCGACCACTTATTACTGAGACCCCCAATTTAGCAAAAAGCTTAAGAATGAAGTATCATGCTGATCATTCAATCAGTCTGAGCTATAAAGAGACTAAATTTATGTCAAAAATCAGATTTTTGCCGAAAATTCTCATTTCCGCTTATATTTTGGGAAACTGATCTGATCTGAAAATGATCTCATTTTTCTCATAAATTATATACGTCATTTTTTTTTTTTTTTTTATTTTATAAAAGAAAATATTAATCATCCAGTGGATTTAATGCCTTTTAAGGTCAATTAATACTCCCCTTTTCATTCACGCACACACCCGCCCATTCCCATATTCACACAATTACAGTATACCACCTGCACGTTGCAAGCTCCATGTCAACCTGCACACTGACATGAACGGTGGGTCGGCGCTGAATTCTGCACTCCAACAGAGGGTCTAAGTTGTGTTTATTATCATCACCGATCGTAATCGATGAAGAAAATTCGCTTTACATCCTGCCTCTGGTGGGATTCGAACCCAGTATCTCCCGGTCCAAGAGCCGAAGCTTTAACCACTGCGCCACTTGTACGGTCATTGAAGCTGCCATTTTCGGTGTACCGACTTCGTCCAAACACCATTGATATTTCCCAATTTATGGAAAAAGTTTAAGTATGAAATTTCACCCTGATCATCTATCTGGGCCTGTACAGAGACCAAACTTTTGTTGAAAAAGTTTTTTGTCAAAATGACGTTTGGAAAATTTTGGAAATATAAAGTGGACCTATATTGTGGTATATTTAATTTAGAATGTTTGGTTCGTAGTCATTCCTCTCGTAAATCATATTTCAAAATATATTTTAAAAAAACGAAAAAGCTCCTATGGAAGCTTTCACTTTGGGGGGCAGTTTTGGTCAAACATAACTGGTACCTCCCAATTGATGAAAGGAGCTTAATTATAAAATTTCATTCCGATCAGTCAATTCGTTTGAAATTGAATTGAAACTTCCGTTTTATTTTTTAAAATAGCAGTCTCATCTAAATGTTTTTTTTTCTTATTAAATCAAGGTAAAAGACTTTACCAGTTGAATAATGCATGCAACCCAGTTTACATTAGTGAATTGCAGCTTTAAACACATGTAATAGAGAGATCAATAATTTTTCATAAATCACATTAGTATACATGATTTTTCTCGTAATTGGAGCCTAAACCAAAATATTTTTTTTCTTTTTTCAAATAAATTCGGTACTTAAAGAAATTGTATAGCCTATAAACTGTACAAAATAACTTCCTACATCAGCTCTAACTCTAAGACCAAACCGTAAAATATTTTATAATAAAATATTTTCTACAACGGGCTTGACAGAGTATATATTGTAATAACCATTCGTTCATTATTTTATATTTATGTACACATATAACAATCTTGATGTTTTTCTAGTTTTGTAAGTTTTCGTGTTATATATTTATTTATTAATCAAATAGTCTTCTAGAGATAATAAAAAATTTAAAAAGAAATAGTGTTACGGTAAAAATTCTTAATATATGATAATGTAATCTTAAATTTTAATATAAAAATAAACAGTGTCGTATTTTGTCTAGATGTCTGTTTATATAGTTTGGTTTAGAGCTTTTAAAGTCAAGATGTCTACTGGCTACCTTAAAAATTAGCGAGATGGACGCTTTCATCTACTTTTGGTATTTAACTGAATGTAATGCCTTATCAATTACTCTAAGTGTAGAAAAGTAATAAACTATAAGAATTCCAACCACTTGAAATGTTTTTTTTTTTTTTTTTATTAAAATTAGTATCGCAATATCAATTTTTCTTTATTAATTTTAATGCATTATGTCTGAGGACACAAGTCTAGGAAATTCGTGTATACTAACTCGAGTTCCATCACGTGCAGATTATTTTTTCAAGGACATATTTCTTTTTTACTTGACGTTTACAACAAAATTTCTAGTACATATTAAGGTAGTTCAACAGAATCACTTGCGCCAGTCTCACAAGTGTTTCATTGTCAAATAATGTCATACATGAAATGAATTAGTGGTATTGTATTCTATCAAAATAATCTTACCACTTTTGTTCATACCAAAAAACATTTCCTTTTTAACTATAATAACAAATACATATTCTCTAATATTCTTTCATTTTCTTTGTTTTTTTGGTTTTCCCCCTGTTCAAATTCAGTATCACCAATCTTTCTGTAGTTTATTAGAAATCAATATGCGTGTCGTCAATAAACTTAATCTCAAGTGTTTTTCACATCGAATTGTTGTTGGCTTGCTGTGTTTTGTATGTGTGATTATTGATTCGATTATTAATACATATGCTCATTACAAAAACAAAAAACGAGTACTAAATTTGGGTTGAAAATATGAAATTAATTAATTCTGATTAGTTTTTCTTTCGTGTATTGTGTCGTGTCACAAAGCTGATGTCGTTTTTCTATATCTATCTAGCTATTACTTATACACATGTCTATCAAACCTTGAAATTGATGTATAAGTAAGGATAGGATAGTGATGAATATTGAAAAATTGTTGTTTCAAAACAATTATTGGTATTATGATGATGAAACGCCATAGGGGTTCAATGTGTCGTTAAGTGGTGCTGTTATTAGTTTTCTAAGAATTTTTACATTACCATAATTAGAGTTAGTTAAGCGTTTGTTAGTTTTTGCATATAAGTTTTCAGGGTAAATTTCATTCAAAGATTTCATAGAATTTGGGGTCTCAACTGGTTTTCCTATATTATACTGCATTCGTATACCACAAGGACACATTATAATGCTTAAATATAATGATTCACTTATAAGCCTATCCCGGCCCTCACATCCAGTTAGTTATAAAATTAAAGCACCTGTTTCAACATAAAAAGTTCAACGATTGAATAATACAATCAAGCAAAATTGGAAAATTATATTAAACTATTTTACTTTGTTGTTATTATCGATTGATAGCGGTTCTAATTGGAGAGCAATTAGAAATAATAGCAGGTCTAATCTAATTAGAAGTCTATGACTGTAATCAACTGTCATATTCATAAAATAATTAAATTATATATTCATATTGGAGCGGCATGGTTAATTTTTCGTCATGATTGGTTATTGATAGTTTTTGTAGATGGTATATGAAAACAATTCATCACGCTTAAAAACAATTCATTAGGCGAAAAATATTGTGTTTATAGATGAATAAGGGTTTCAATAATTATGGATGAACATCTGTAATTGAACGTAATGGCCGTATTTGTTAAGGTTTACAACTTCTATAAAAAAATCGCAAGTAGGATTCGGAGAAGTCAGCTAATAATTCCTTTCTGCTTAAGCGTGTCGTAATAATAATATTTCCGTCTTAAATTGAAGATTCAGTATCCGGAAATATTAAATGTGATCGCATGCTCCTCGAGAACGTATTCAATTAATAGAGCGCAACGTTGTCTTTCGAGTGAACATTCGTCTATTTTGTTACAGTTGAACTATTTAAAATGTTGAAGTTTTATTTTAATAGACAAAATATTTAAAAAAAAATCCAATAGCCATACTTCATTGCATGGGAGTTCTACGAAATCACAACTGGAAAGAAATGTTACACAACGAAGGTTGGATTGTAGCAAAAATTTAAAAGCAGGTACCTGAAATAATTAACTAAACGTATACATGAAAAGAATATGCTAACTAAGAATGCATAGTTTCAAATAAGTTCCTCACCACAAAATAAATCATGCATTGGACCGCAGTCGCTGACAGATACTGATCAATCTTTCATGTATGGCCGTTTTTCTGCCAAATAAAACCCGCCCTTACATCCATACTGGTAATATTCTAGTTTAATGGGATAGAATTTTTGTGAAAACAATTTTTTTCTTACCAGCTGAGGAATCAACTTTGATGTGAAAATTTGGTGTTAAGGTAAATGTATCATATTCCGGACTATTAAGGGTTTTGAAATTTTAAGCTGATTTTTTAGTTTGTGGAATTCAAAATATCCATGAGATGACAATGTTAATAAAAAATGTAAAGCCATAACTTTCATATTAACATATGATTTATTTACAATAAATTGATATTTATATTATTATTTATTGATTTTTACTGATTTGTTTGTAATTCCGTGCTAAAATTTTGTCATTTCATCTAATTCCGTGCTAGTATGTACCGTATTCCGTGCGTTGTATAAAAATATAAAAATGGAATAAAAAATTTAGTGTTCATATAAATTCAGCCTTTATTATCGGTTAATAAAAATTTAAAAAATTCAAGTAAAATAAAAATAAAATATATAATTAAATAAATATTTCAAACTTCACAATTTCTTGAAATAAATCACACGTAGAAACGGCAATAAAGGAAGGTTTATTTTTTTAAATATATCCGTGGCATCATACATTAAGATATAATCTGGATCAGGCCAACGCCAATTAATCCCGCTCATAGTAATCGTTTTCACTTAGTATTTAATTGGCTTCATTAGCTACGTTCGTCACAATTGCGGGAAAAAATTGTCCCTCATGTAATGACTACATGCTCTCCCACTCACTAATATAGAAAGGTGGATTCGAGATGTTTTAGGGGATATCTTATTTCCTTTCTGGTTGATATTGCCTTTAGCCTCTTTATTTTCGTTTCAATACAATATTTTCTAGTCTTATTTCTTTACATCATTTGATATTGAAATTGGTGGCCAAAAAATGCATTTTTAAATGGAGTTGGAAATTTTGATGCTTTTGAACCACCCGCTTGTATGTTTTCCTCAGCTATTTGACTGGATACGAACGCAACTGTTGTTTTCGTATCTCCTGAAGAATAAGGTACAGCTCTCGGACTGTTTTCAACAATGATTGACTCTTTCCTGTTCGTATTGTCCTCATTATTTTCTAGAAGAACTGGTATGTCGTGTTCGTTTAGTAATTCATGTACAATTATACAGTTTTATATTGTGGAACCGTTATTCGATTCGAGTTTTGTTAGCTTTCGGAGTTGAAATTACTAGGCAGTAGGCTTCCATTCTCTTGTACTTCTAGATCGATAACTGTGACATTTTCTGTCCAATCGATACTGTTCGTAAATGTTTCGGGACAAAAATTTACCTTCAATGTAGAATTACAAAAGTCTAAGTAATATAAATTCCCATCTTTTATATCTCCTACCCATTCATCATCACAATTCAAAAATGTATTTAATTTAACGTTCGTTTGCATTGAACGGAAATAATCCACATGAACGAAATCCATTTTGAATTATTTCCGGTTTGAGTGTTGCTTCAATTCAACCTTCAAGTAGTGGTCCAAGCTCTTCACGTTTTAAACGACGTCCATCGTTTTCCATTCTCCAAGAATATACTGTTTTTCTTCAAGAACTTCCGTTATTTCTACAAAATTCACTCAAAGGTAAAGATAAATGAGACGAATGGCCGTCCAATACTATTGATTTCTTGATATATTTTTATCAGGAATGGGTGAAAAACATTTGTGGTATATTCGTAAAACGTTTGACATGTCATCCACCCACTATCGGACCTACCGACCTCCTTTTTTTGGGTGCAAGTATATGTACAGTCGTGTGCAATATAATAGGTAATTCTATGAAATTTTTAAATAATATATTTTTTTTACAAAATCATCAATACATATCAAAAATTGCAACATGTTTTTTTAATTGTCAGTCTCTTCTGATTCTGAAGACAAAACATTTATTACAAATCACTTCATTGTGATCACAGATCAAAAGATCGTAGTCAATTTTAATTCATTTACGCCATCTGTGAAATTAATAGGGAAATTTAAGCAATCTTGTCAAAAAAAATAGTTATTCGTTGAAATTAATTGATTGAGTGATGTACCCGTTATTTTTAAGCACCACATTACACCGCCTCCCCATAGAATCTACCAGTGATTGACATCTTTCAACTGGGATACTCCATCAACCGTTTTCTCAAAGCTCGCATTTATATTTTTAGGCCTCGGCAATTTACTAAAACCACGTTTTAATTCACCCCACAGATTTTCTATCAGGTTTTAGACTGAGCTGGCTATTTCATTTTATTTACCACCTTCACCGTATGTTTAGGATCATTGTCCTGCTGAAACACCTAGCGAAGGAGCATGTTTTCCAACTAAATTTTTTTACCAACTCGAAATTTCTCCGATTGTGTTCTGGTAAAGTTTGAAGAAAATCCCGAATTTCATCGAAAAACCATCTTCGGTGATGAAGCTCATTTTTGGAATAATGGCTTTCTGCGTTATTAGCAACAAACCCACATGTACTTTTGCTCCATCACAACCAAAAAAAAATTACCGCATGGTGTCGATTTCATGCTGGAGGTGTGATTGGACAATATTTTCTCGTCGATGAAAATAATCGCTAAATTACGGTCAATGCGGAGTTCCGTATCGTGTGCCATGTTGGAAGACTTTTTTTGGACAGAATTCCAAAGAAATGGTCCGGTCGAATGGCTACTTCGCTCATGCTATTTAACGCCTTTACATTTCTTTTTATGGGGTTACGTTAAGTCATTGGTTTATGCCAACAAGCCAACAACGTTAGAGGAGCTCAGGGACAATATCGAACGCCAACCTCCATATGTGTGACAGAATGGTGGAAAATGGACTCCAAAGAATCATTCACTGCAAACGTGTCGCAGTGGTTATATGAACGAGATCGAATTCCATAGTTGTGCACCTGGAAAAAAATTGTGTGCACCTGGAAAAAATTTCAGCCGAATATCTCAATTATTCTGTTTTATTTAAATAAAATATTGTTATGTCCTTATTGAAAACCCTTTACGTATTAATATAAGAGTGGTATCTTTTGAAAACTCTCATCTTAAGACAATATGTAGGTGATATGCCCTATTATCTATGTGCAATTAAACATGGTTTAGCTCGCCGAACCTTTGTATAAATACGTGAACACATAAAATAATATAATTTATAATAGTTTTTCTAGATAAATGAAATAAAATTGCCACCTTACTATAAATGACCAGCTTTTGCTTAAAGTGGGTGTCTTTATTTGGTGTATAAAAATATTTCTAAGACATGTTGATTTGGCAATGATAATACCAAGCATCCCCTTATTTATTTAAACGTGCAAATAGAGCGAAATCACATTGATTTAGGCTACCAAAAATTCGTCCACTCGATGGAGCATTTCAGTATGCTAAGAGGGATGGAGTCCGGAATATCATGTGACCATGTGCCCATTGACACATCTGATTTGAGCATTAAAACTGCCCAATCTTATTTCGGGATCATATTGTGGTATTTTTGAAAAGCTCTCTAGATGCATGTTGCAAGCTCCCTTGATTTGATGAGGTTTCTCCACAATGGGAGCCACACGTGTGTGTTGTCAATGTTATTATTTTGATAGTGACTATTCGTGTCAAATGCAATCGACTATGTCCAATCCAATTAGTGTGGTTTCTTGTAGTGTTGTAGAGAAGGTCTTCGTAGTTTTGTTCTATTTTGGTAAGTTTTTGTTTTTAATTTGTATACATAATTATATTTGTTCAATGGTTAAACCAATTTTTCAGTTGTTCAGTTAGTTAAGTATCCCCAAAACGTGGATGGATGTAAAGGAATATCCAACACGATGGCGGCCAAAGATGTTTTCTTTTTCAGCAAGTTTGGAAAATAGATTAATTAGTTTAGTTAATTCAGCAAGTTTTCTATAATAAAGTGTAAGGGGCTAATCACGAGCTAATCACAACTTTGGTCCGCCCTATCCAACCAGAAAAAATCAGATAAAATGCGAAATACAATTTTCTCTCAAACTTTCAGAATTTTTAATTTTTTGATGTCACCGATGCCAGAGACTAGTGGGGTCTAAACCCAGTTTATGAGGGAAGGAGGCGGTATTTTGCGGTATTCAAAACATTAACAATGAAATGACCTGTATTTATACTGTACCATAAATTAATAATTTGATAGCCGCGCCAAAACGGTGGATTTTGAACTAAAGTTTTCATAACAACAATACGCAACAATTCGCTTGGTCCACACTTTTTAAACGATATGCTACATGATTACATCAAAATGAAAAACATGCATCAGCCTTCAGCGCTATAGCGGCATATGTGAACACTAAGATATTTCAGTTAAAGTTTTTACAATCTTCAAAATCTTTTCAATACCGTGCCGCATATCGTTTAAATTTAGTCTATTATGAACGTTTATTTTACTACCAGTGCCAAAACGGTGGATTTATGAACTACATTATTGATAAGACTTTCTAAACCTTTCATGTTATGTGCTACATGATTGAATCGGATTAAAATGTATCTGCCTCCATTGCTGGGGTTGTAGTTTACTTAGGTGCTTACTTTATTAAGGTGCTTTAGTTAAAATCATAATGTTCGTCAAGAACTTCTCAATTACAGCCGGATACGCAGGTATTTTAAAATAACCAAATAAGTTACTACCAGCGCAAATTTGTGAAGTAAAATGTTAATAACACAATTGTTGTTAGAACTTTCAAACGATATGCGTTAGATGAGTGTATGGAAATGAGAAAAAATCTTCAAGCCCTTTTAATCGATATACAAGTATATATTCTATAATAAAAAAAAAAATCGAACAACGTTCCAAGCGATAAACACATGGAAATAATAAAAAAACTGTAAAGCCGTGTAAAGCGTGGTGTTGAGTATTTTTGTATGATTTCATATGGCGTATATCTGACCGTCACGACGTACAGGTCTGTAAAGTTTTACAATTATCCGAATTATATTTTAATTAGAAGAATAATTGTGAAAAAAATCAAATCACAAAAGACATTCTTAACGATATCACCGGTACTACACACATTTGGATGGAGAGACAAAATAATTTTTTAACAGTTTTGGACGCGGGGACCTCGATAAAATTGATTTTAATACTATAGGATTTCTTGTCGTTTTTATCAGGATTTTAATAACTTGTTCCCGCAAACCAAAGTTAATTGGGAAGAAGGCTTGTCTTTGATGATCCTTGAGAATTGAAATTCATGAAACACAATTAGTTACGGATTCATATTTAGTATTATTTGCTACTTTTCTTTAAATTACAGTACTATTTTTTAAAATCGGTTTTATTTTTGTTCGAGTTAAACTGTTTGGAACTGTTCGATCGTGAATCCTATTTTTCCTCATTTAATTAGACTCATGAAATCAGGGAAATCGTAGTGAAAACTTTTTGTCGAGAGCGTATTCTACGAATCTCAACATCCTTTACAAATTTTTATTTTTAAGAACTGGCTTACTATAGAGCATTGGTAAACTTGTTTCATACTCAATATACAAACTAAGGCATTCACAACTTAACCATTCACTAAACGAGTTTGTTAAAAGCCATTTTCCGAAACTTTTCCCCAAAATTTTTTTCTGGATCACAATTCCATGCTACAAACTAACAGTAATTAAGTACGATACGCTTTGAATTTTGTGCCCAGTGCATGTTTTTTTTCTCTTGTACTTTAATCTAAATTATATTTGTTTATTGTTGTACTAAAAGTTATATTAAAATTGGAGGCAGTTGGACATATATTTCGAAAAATCCACGATTGCAAATTCCGGTGAATGAAATAATTCCAAAAGAATTTTAATTCTATTACGGAACATGCTTGCAAAATGTGTCGGATGACAATCTAAACTTAAAGACGGGAAATGATATACTCAACTTGCACAAAATAATGAAAAGTTAAAATTTGGGCAAAATTTAAACAGAACGTAAACGCCATTTTGAATGACGTGAAGTCTTCAAAATGAGGTGGACGGGCGGCTCACAAAATTGTAAATATGTAAAAATAAATAAATAATCCTAGGTTCTTAAAAAATGTCCGTTTTCCAATTTTAATTGGTTTGTTTTTATAATTTCAATTCGATTATACAAATGAAATTTTATTTTATTTGATGAAGAAATTACGAGTTTCAATCAGAAATATAATTTTACAAAAATCCAGTGGATCCACGGCTAAATCCTACTTCAGTCTCTGAAGTTCCATAAACCTTCATTTTGAAATCTCAATTCCGGATGTGATCGTAAACAGTTCCACAGAATCGCTTGACGGAATCATTATAAACTTTGTTTCAAAATTATAGATCCAGTCTAGTGATAGTCGATTCTCAGAGAATTTGTAACTTTGCTGATATTATTGTATATTTTATAATATTTTTTTTAATTATTGCACTAATTGTAGAATTTCGCAAAGATGCCACAGTAAGATCCCGACAGAAAAGAAAAAAGGACAAATCGACGCGTTATGGGATCAGGGTATGTCCAATCGAGAAATAGGGAGACAAATTGGGAAATCGGATCATGTTGTCCGCAATTATCTGAAATATCGCGATAATTATGGACAAAAAACATCATGGACGCAAAAAGGTTCTAAATAACCGAGGAATATGGAAAATTAGACTAGCGTCGAATTCGACAATTTCTGTAAGGAGAATCAAGCGAGAAGCCAATATTTTAGCATCCGTATTATCCGTGTAGCGAGCAATTAAGGAATCCCAATATTGCCCGATCCAGGATGAAGCCTCAACCTCGCTTGTAAGCTCACCACAAAAAAGTAGGGTTCTCCTTCGCGCGTGCACCATGAATCGCAACTGGACTCTGGTAAAAAGAAGTCATTACTTTAAAACTTTATCTTTCTAACGAAATTTGCATTTTAGGTGATTTTTTCTGATGAGAAAAAATTGAATTTAGATGGACCAGTTGGCCTTAACCGCTACTGGAGGGATCTGGGAAGGGAGCCCAATATTTCTCCAAGAGAAATTTCGGTGGCGGATCTTTGATAGTGCGCGTCTAGCACACTCGGTACTCTTCCTTTGGCATTTCCATCGTGCCGGATGAACAGTACTGAGTACTGTTCATCCGGCACGATGGAAATATACAATACTGACACCAAAATAACTGTTTGCAGTTTTCGCCCAACAAAAAACAAAACAGCCGTTATCAAAACAAAATTTATATCAGAAATTAAAATAACAAACAAAATTGTCAGTCCTGTGGCACTAGCACTATTCTGGTAATTCCCCCCCGAGTCGATCCATGGAGTTAAACTACACTAGACCTATATGATCTTTATTTCGTCGGCCCAAATTCGAACTTACAGCGAGCTTCGTTTTAGTTTTGCTAGGCAATTGTGTTAGTATGCTGTCAATTTAATTTCATGGTCTTCCAACGTATTTGTTTATTGATTTTGAAGTAATAACGCATTCGACTATCTTACTGGCATGTCACCAACTCATTGACTCGGAGTATTTTTGTTCCAAAATGAACCAAATCACTTTTCAGAATGACTGGTTGCATCTAAAATGAGATATTGTTCTTCTGGCTCGAAAACTTCCCAATAAAAATAACCTAATTTAGTAACTCGATATGATCAGTAAATCCTTAGAGTATAACACATTTTATTTTATTGCTTCAATAAACGATCGATTTCTCATTCGGATTTGGGGCGTGATTACATTACTAAATTTGTCCATATTATAAATTTCTCAATTGCTCGTTCCTCTACTCGTATTTTATATAACGAGACGACAACGCAAAACAATCGTAAGTGAAAAACGTTTTTCTTAATAATCTTGATTGTATTTATCTGCTGTATATCAAAAATCTTATATAACATACGCGCAAATATGTCAACTATACAATATTTTGTTAGGTCGTCGAAAATAAACAGATAATCTCATGTGAGATAATAACGTAAACCAATTTATGCCGATTGCGTCAAAAAAAATGTATAACTCCCAAACCGTAATTTTTGTATTACATATTTTAATGAGATTTTAAATTTATCTAAACTGCCTACCTACATAAAAATATATAGCCAGCCACATAAATATCCGCGCGCGAATCGTGATCTGATAAATCAATTTTCAACTCTTTGATGAAGAAAATAACGCATACATATTTTATCTATAATTGAACCATCTATTTATCACTACATATACATTATATTACACATACATACACATTTTATGACTGATAATTTTTTCTTTAAATAATTGACTTGATATTTAACCTTTACATTGTATATTTTTATTGAATATTCTCGTATGATGTCAAGCTATGCTAGAAAGTCAATTAGTGTGTCTCTATCCTGTTTGTCTAGTTAAATATAAAATCAAAGCCCACCAAACCAATATGTGCACACCAGTATACACACTAGAGTTTAGAGATGGTTGAGCAACAATTTTCAATATTACACCGGAAACTATTAATTTCTTTAGAAAATTACACTTTGCAACAAACTGAATAATTTAGTTTTGCCATTAAAATTTTAAATGTATATTGGAGAGAATATATATATTTTTCCCACAGCCATTTTCAATAATAAAATTACCGTCTCGTGAAATGAATACCCCCTTCCAAAGTTTGCGTGCAATCTTAATAAAGTTTGAAACTCCTAACCACTTACTCCACTGTATTATGTAAGATAGATACTCGAGTACTTGTATAGCAATAAAATTTTATAATTTGATAAGAAGCAGAATACATAAAATCAAATTATGTATATGAACAAGTATATAGCGAGGCTGTATACAGTAAACAGTTATGTATAAGACTGTAATTATTTTCCATTTTTCTTTTCAAGGTTCATCTTATTATTATTTTAAATATTTTTTAATGTTGCGCATTTATTAGATCACAACCACTCATCAGCAAGTTTTCCTTTTCTTTTCTAAGTTTAGTTTCGTAACTCGTATATAGTTTTTTAAATTGAAGAATGTACGGTTATAACGATATAGTGTTGTTCGGTGTGTGGCAAAGATATTAAAGGGATAATTTTATGGATGATTGGGCAGAAAATTCAATCTATTGTTGATCTTCTATAGTAAGACTCAGCGCCATCTCACCCAGATTGTTAAAAAGCAAAATTACTTTGCCCGTCAAACGGGCGTAAAATCAATTGAGGCCTTACAGATGAGGGCAATAGGGGCAGAAAAAATTACACCAATTGTCTAAATTAAATAAGAAAGATATGATCAACACATTTCCTACTGTAACGTACTACTTACAGTAGGAAATGTGTCCGAATATTTTTTCTGTCTATTTATTTAAAAAATATAGTGAATTTTTTGTCGAAAATCGACAGAAGCAAATTCGCATTATACGTAAAAAAATTCAATATAATCCTAATATTTGCAAAATTTAATGTTTAAAATAAGAATATTAAATATGATAAAGGATTAAATAAAATTACTAGAAAATTATTACTATTACTACAAAAGGTCAACAGTATCAAGTAGCCATTGTTTAATACTAGGTAAAAAGGACTTCAAATGAATGTCCTTCCTAATGTCAATTGGTAACGCATTAAAAAAGGTTGGTGCAGCGACAAGACGGAAGTGGTCGTGCAGCGACGGAAGTGGTCGTTGTAAAATCTTGGAATGTTAAACAGAAATTGTTGGTTACCGCGAAAATTGTAACGAAAATCGCTTCCCATTATATGTTGACCACTTCGATTAAAAAAACCTCTCAATCAATACCTTATAAACATACAAAGGTTTTAACGGCAAAATATTCGTTGTAAAGAATAAATTCCAAGATGGTTCAGTTCTTGTTTTTTTTAGAAATATTCTCAAAATCATTTTGTATAGTAGCAGTATAACAACCACCCCAGCACGCCAACCCATATTCCAATTTAGATATAACTGCAGTGCATGGTAAACAATTTTTAGTACCGGAGTGGGACAATAGTCACGAAGAAGGTAGAAAATTATAGCAGTTGTTGACAAACACTGGTTACTAAATTAACATGCGTTTTCCAATTAAGACAAGTGTCCAAGTGAACACCAAGAAATGTAAACGAGTTAACTGGTTCGATGTCAAAACACTCACGAGTGGCAACCAATATACGTACATTCCGACCTGTGAAGATAGATTGTTGTAGTCGGTTCTTGGACTCAATCAATGGTGACCGGCTACTTGGACTTAGGACTCTTCTCTCTATGCGTGGACGAGTCATTGAGGGGCCGGGTAGATGAAATGCTAAAAAGCAGAGTCGTGACGGGTAGCCTGGTTTGGTCCTCCATAGCAGTTTTTTACAAAGTAGAGTGTTATCCCCTGTTTTTTGGGGCTGGGTTATAAATCACCTGTTATTAAACCTGGAAGGGAGAAAGTGGCTTAAACAGGTTGCTTAAGCGGATCATTCTCTCAAATTGAGGTAACAGTTGCGGTTTGAAAGTGAAACCACAAAACTGAAATGATGCTTTTCTCCAGAAAATACTCGTGCAAACATCTTCAGATAGACACCCTTACATATGTTGTATTGGAGTGACCTTCACTAGTAAAGCGAACTATCTGGGTGTTCTTCTGGACAGCAAACTAAGGTGGAAACCTAACATATTAGAGACAGTAAAGCTATAATAGCGCTTCACTCGTGTAAAAATGCCATTGGAAGAAGTTGGTTTTTGGAGCCGCACATTGTACATTGGCTCTATTAACATAAGTCTATTAGGTCCATGATATTATATGTTATACTGTTTGAGCTCGACAAGATTACCAAGTACGGTGGATGTTGAAATACCGCTCGCTACGTGCTTCAAGAGGAACTAGAAGAACAACGAATGACAAATGGCCCAATAGTACCTTAAGCTTAATAATTAGGCAGATCTGGCCAAAACTATAGTTCATACAAGATCAAAGAAGCTGGTTTCGCTGTGACAGCCGCATGTCAGTATGGTGGGGTACGCTAAACTCCAGATATGGTTACCGGGACATTTCAATATTACGGAAGGATATTACAAAGAAAAAGACGGATAAACTCGCTCGACAATTTACAAACTGCCTTATTTTACCAAGCAGGGCGGATGTTGACATATCGCCAGCTATACGTGCTTCAAGAGGAAGCTAGAAGAAGTACCTGAAAGACAAGAAGAATAACGAACGACACATGGTCCGATATAAGTACCTCATACGTAATAATTAGCTAGATCTTCAAAAATGGATTATTGGGTGGGTGTGGAGTAAAATCGGGTCTCCAAAAAATTTGAGTGTTTTAGCTCCGGGGGAAAATCAAAAATGTAGTTTACAAGCACGCATTGTAGTAAACCCAACAAATTATTTTTGTATTGATTTTATTCAATTCACTTAAGTATTTATGATTAGTTATAAAATAAAAAAAAACCTGTTGAAGTTCAGCAGTTCAATTTTAACCCGGGCAAAGCCGGGTACTTCAGCTAGTAAATTATAAAAAAACGAACATTGTTAGTGGGACGAGTGGACTTGTTTCCTATTTGTACATAATTATTGTATGTCTGGCTTTATAGTTGTAAGTTGAATCCTTATGTTAACTTCAGCATCGAGTTTGTTGCGGTATTTTGTGGTAGTTGCAAGATATGAAAAAATCCGGACTCGCACAGATAAGTCGTAGCGAAAGGAAGAAGTATTTTAACAACTTTCATTGATAAACCTGAATATTCTTCTCTCAAAATACACCAAAATTCCGGCAAAGATACTGTTTCAAATATGGGCAGTAGTGAGGAATCTGAAATGTCAATGAAGAGATCGTACCCCTTAACTGTGAATTCTTGTGGTCTTTTCTGAACTACGAATGGGTTCGAATCCATATGTAATTTTTAATCTTTTCATTCTGTTCATCTGGAAAATACTGCTAACTGAGTTTAGAATAACTTCCAAATTTTGACGAATTTCATCACACAACATAAAATAGTCACTTTCTTCGATGTCCCCATTAATTTCATCGAAAAATCCTTTAAGTATTGGGAAGCTATCTAGCTCGCGAACGCGAATGCAAATGATCCAAAACTCCAATTTTTTGTTAAAAGCTTGAATCTTATCATTGCCTGTGAACACTGTTACTTGTTTTCCTTGAAGTGACATGTTCATTTTGTATAGCTTTGAGAAAATATCGGCGAGGTATCCAAGTCAAAATAACCACAGTTTATCTCTCAGTCTTTCTTGTAAACCCATTCGGTTTACCATGAAAAAAGTGCCCAATTCGGAACGGAGCTCGTACTTCAGTATGGAGCAATAAAGCTTTATGAATGCTGCCCATATCTTCGCAAAGAATCTTAAAAAACCCTGTTTGCAAGGGTCTTGATTTGATTAAATTTATGATTTTTACAGACTCATCAAAGACATTTTCCAAAGACATTGGCTTAGAAGTAAAAAACCTCAAAGATAAAAAAGCCCTTGGATCCGACTTGATAACGGGGCAAATAATCAAAGCTCTAACAAAAAAGCACTAAGGAAACTACAACACATAATCAATGTTATCTTTAGACTAGCGGAAAAGTAGCGGAAATCATAATGAATCCAAAGCCTAATAAATCGCTAAACGACAAAACATCGTATGTGCCTATTTCTTTGTTAACAAGATCAAAGATTTTCGAGAGACTGTTTCTCAACAGATTCAAACCAATTATAGAGAGCAGAAATCTTATACCAGCACATCAATTTGGGTTTCGAGAAAGGCACTCAACGATAGAACTGGTACATAGGATTAGTGATACAATTGAGGAGGCGCTGGAAAAAAAGGAAGTATGTTCAGCAATATTCTTAGGCGTAGCCCAAGCATTTGATAAGGTTTGACACCGTGTTCTAAAATTTAAGCTCCAACGGGATTTGCCAAAACAACATTTTGAATTGCTAGTCTTACCTCAACGACCGTTACTTCCGGATGAGACAGGAAGGGGAATACTCAAAACCAAAGAAAATATTGGCAGGGGTTCCACAAGGCAGTGTTCTAGGCCCCTTAATATACTTCCGCATACAAATGACCTATACCAAACATAGAAGCTAGAATAGGAACGTATCAGCAAACATAGTCACTGACTGAAAAATGGTCTTAGGTAAGACTTTATGTGTTTCTTTTGAGTTTAGTCTTAAATAAGAGACTTTTCGTATTCTGCGCGTAGTCTGTGACCAATAAGACGACCAAATTTGTATGTCTTACGCAAGACTTTTTTGTAAGACCAATGCCAACTAAGAATATGCGCAGAATACGAAGTGTCGTAATTAAGACAAAACTCAAAACAAAGTCAGAAGTTTTACGTAAGACATACAAATTTGGTAGTCTTATTGGCCACAGACTACGCGCAGAATACGAGAAGTCTCTTATTTAAGACTAAACTCAAAAGAAACACATAAAGTTTTACCTAAGACCATTTTTCAGTCAGTGACTATGTTTCAGAATCGAGGTGCAACACAGTTTTTCCAATCTCAACTATTAGTCTTTCACGACATTAAATATTTCGGCACCAGATTATTTGGCAATGGTTCACACAAAAGAAGATCTTGTCAAGCAAATTAATATGCTCATATCGGACAAAAACAAGTCCAGCCACATCTGTGCTTTCGTCTATTTGCAGAGAAAAATTACAATTTTTTAGACGAAATGTCAATTGAGACTTCACGTTAGCTGCTAAATCTTTCATACGACGAGCTACCGTGTCATTGGATAGCGGCACATCAGTGATTTCTTTTGCCGCTTTTTCATCCAATACACATTTAGCTATATCGACTGCACAGGGCTTGATCAATGTCTCAGGTAATATATGAGCTTCTGCCAGTGCAATACGAGAACTAACCATATAGGATGCTTCAGTGACCTTCTCATTTCTAGTTTTAAAAGTTGAAACACTTAGGTTTTGGCCGTCAAATGTAGTAGTATAGTATGAGAATTTGCTTCCAGAAGCAGTCGTGATCTGTGATGTTTCAAAGCAACAAATTAATTTCATACATTAATTTATTAGCGGATTTAAATTTATATTTTTTTTTTAAATTTGATTGAGATTTGAGGACCCCTTTGAGTTGACTCGCGGAATCCCAGAGCTCCGCAGAGCACACTTTGAGAAACGCTGATGTAGAATAAAGCCGACAAATAACTAGACTAGGAAGCAACACGAAAATAACTTACAAGTTTCTTTAGAAATAATCAAGTAGAAAACAGTTTGACTATCTTGAATTGAGGTAATAGATAAACGTCTAATGACCACAGCGTTTTTACTGAAAGAGCTACTCTCCAGCTGTTGCGTGCTGTCATTAGTGTTTTAAAAGTATAAATGATCCAATTGGCCTTTTGCAGAAATAACTTTGTGAATCTAATTCTAGTTAGTTAGTTAAAGTTAATTCGGTTACTACAAAAAATTTCATTCATTAAAATTTCGATTAAGTAGATTATACGCGTACAATAAAGATTCTCATGTCTATCTTATCTCCAAAATTATTTTACATACTTAGCTGCATATACTTTTCCCGAATTTATACAAAATCAAGATGATATTTTTCAATCATGTGCTTGCTAATTCATTCATACATTAAGATGCAAGAAAAAAAAATTGTTTATTTTTATTTTTTAGAATCGTTCTTATAAAGACTTTATCGCGCGCGATTAAAATATAAGAATTTAATTGTTTGCCCACGTCTGTAATCTAATGTTTCCAGTCACGTAGTAGCATTGTATGCATATAAAATGTTCGTTTCATTCATCGCTAAAATAAAACCACAACATCAGTCCAGACACAGGATGTTTTGAAGTTCGACGCGGCTCATAACTATAACGAAAATTTAATGGAGACATATATTTGACCGGTCAAGTGGCGTCTAGCTATTGTATCGTAACAGATTTTAACACAATTTTTTAATTTTATTTTATCCGGAACCAGGACCAATTATCAAAATCACTCAAGATTAAAATATTCGTATTACATAATGTATTATGCAGATACTGTAAATAAATGGTGACTTTCGTGCTCTCTAAAATTACTATAATGCGGTATAGATAAGATAAAAGTGTAATTGGGCTACAAATTTGCTGTTTTTAGCTTGCAATGGAATTTTGTATTTCATTATATTCAACTAACCGAAATTTCGAGTCGAAACCTAATAAACACCGACCCTTGTGACGTGTACAGATATGACGAAACGCTAAATTTAACGACCTAGATTAATATTCGTGTAACATTTCATAAAAATTGTTATATACGGATCGGATGTATGGGTAAATACGTTTATAACATCAGATAAGATAATTCCACAGTAGAATAATAAAATTCGATTAGTTTTAAAGGGTTTATCAATTATTTATTTATTTATTTTTAAACCGCTAGCATAAATAAACAAATGTTATCTTAAAACGCACGACAAATACAAATTACAATTACACAAATCTTATATTACAAAAACACTGTCTTCATTTCTGTCAAGGTTCTGTAATGTGATTAAGTTACGTATATAAAATAAATGTTCCGTTTCACTTATAGGACAAAAGCCTAATTAAACTACATTTCTTCAAGGATTTTTTTTACACATACTTAACATGTTTTTGACGAATTATCCAAACGTGACTATATTTATTCCCCACCGTTTATTGTACATATTAAGTAATTGCGATCGTGCACTTGAGGAATACTGGTTTTTGTAATTTATTTAGCCAATAAAATGCAAACGCCGTGATAAAATCTAACCTTCGACTTTTAACCTTTACATTATAAAATATTAAATCCGTATATGGAGTTGTCATTTTGAGTTCCTATTGCAAAGAGTGCCATGAGTGTTCCGAAGTTGTTTTCGTTTTTGCATTCAAGTTTTATTTACTGTGGAACTAAAGTCATGAAGAAAATTTGGTAATACAAAAACATTGTCTAGAATTATTCTTAGAATATAACGATTATGAGCTCCTAACAATTAGAAAAATCGAAGTTTAACTGTCTAATATCTACAAAGATTTAAATAAGATAAATTTATATACGATTTAATCGGAACTCAGTTCAATCACCGACTTAAAACTTGTTTTGCTTTCAATACTTATCTGTTTGGAATGCCGAAGTAGCACGGACCACAACAACACATTATAAGTGTTCTTTAAAAAAGTCAATTTAACTAGAACTATAATTACAACTACGAGTAATTAAGCTACTGTTGTTATAATCTCAGACGAGTTCCATTAAAAGAAATAAGGGCCACCAAAAAAAATTCAAAACAATCTTGTTGTCGATTTATTTCAAAATAATTCGATTCAGCAATTTGAAACTTTTTCAACGAAGCGTGGTTTGATTTAACAGAAAACAGCATACATCAAAAAAAGTTAATCCTTTATTGTATCACTTGTTTAGTTAGATTTTAGAGCTTTTTGAGTGAGTGTGGGGTGAGGCGTAAATGCAATTTCTATAGAATTTCGAAATTCAATTTCCACCGATAATACATTTTAGTTCAAAATTCCTCGATAATGAGAGTTGTCTTTACAATTTTGCCGTTTTTAAGCATTTTTGTTAAAAAAAAATGCTATATGGTTTCGGTTTGCCGTCTGTCCGTCTGTGTGCACGATAACTTGAGAACGAATGGAGATATCAGCTTAATTTCTTCACTAAAAGTGCAAGCAATTCATGGGAATGATCCCTCTTGATTTGGACATTTTTGTGTGTAGGGTGTTCGGAGATATGTAGGGTTTTGTTAACCCCCCTCCTCAAAATTGATAGATTTTTTTTTACTTTCTATTCTATTTTGATTTCATCGAGCATGTGAATGTGGAATAAAAATATAACTCGTCTGGATGTGGGTTTGTGTGGGTGGTGTGGTTATGGGGATGGTAGGAGTGGTGGTATGGGAGGTGGAGGGGTGGTAGGAGTGGTGGTATGGGAGGTGGTGGGGTGGGATGAGGCGTTTTGGGTTTGGTGTGAGAATTTGGGATATTGTGGATGAGAGTTTGTGTGGGTGGTGTGTGTGTGCGTGGAAGTGGGTATGGAGGTGTTAAAGGGTGATAATATGGTTGGTGCGGTATAGGGTGGTGCGGGTGAGGTGGGTTTTGGGGTTTTAATTGGATAGTGGGTGGGGGATGGTCATAATGTTTAGATGTGGTGGTATGTGGTTGATTGGGGTCAGTTGAGATATGGTGGATTGGGATCGGTTGGGCTGGGTGTAGATGGGGTTAGGTGGGTGTGGGAGTTTGTGGTCGTAATATTTAAAATACGCAAATCACACGGCATAGAAGTTCTTTATAGGCTACAAAAATGCTTAAAGAGTTCGGCTCCGAACCTTTCCCGTTTTTTTTTATGTGTTCATACAAAATATCGAGGCCAACTTTAAACCTTTTCCGAACTGTTTTGAGTTTTTCTATTGAAATATTTTGAAATAAATGTTTTTTCCGGTCGGACTTTATGGTCGCCCCAGCTGAATCCAATCAAATGACTACGAGTGTATGTTGCGCCATTTGATACCTAAACCTATTACCTTCAAGATTTTCGAATTAATTTAGAAAGGCACATACCGGGTGATTTTTTTAAGCTCTCTCTCTCTCTCTCTCTCTCTCTGGCACTATTATCCCATCAAGGGATTTGGCCGCCTCAAATGAAGTTTCATTATCATATTTTCATTTCGGATAATGAGTGATTAATTCATTGATCCTAAACTAGCCGTGAAATTTTTTCACCACCGGGAATCGATCCCGGGACCTCTGGTCGCTGGAGCAAGCATGCTGACCACTTTGCCATCGAAGAGGTTTTTTTTTAAGCTGAAACTGAAATATCTCGGAAAATAAGCATTCGTAGTGCTAAAAATGTCCATTATCAAAATTTAATCATTCCGGGGGTACATACATTAGTGCTGCCCCTTCTCCCCTTCTTGTAGACGGGGATTCTTCGGCTTAAAGTACGTACGATTTCTTTGAAACATTTTTTTCGATGCAAGATAGATGGCACTGTAATAAAGATATACAATTTTTATCGATGTCTCCTACCGAGAACCTATGCATACGATTCTGCAATATGTTTGAATTAAAATTATCACATTTTCAATGTAAATACCCAAAATTAGTAAAAATGTAAATACATACTCGAACACCAACAATACGTGAGAATTTGGATTGAGCGAATCAAAAATGCTTGTGCCGAAATTTAAGCAGACACGCTTCTCAGTTGTATACATTAATTTGAAATGCGGATTAATAAGTGCATTGAAGTCGAAGGCCATCATTTTGAACACTTAATTTAATTAAAAGATGATGAAGCGAGCGGACCCATGTAAATCAAGTACCATACGTGAAGTACCGTACGTGAGAGACGAGGGGACTCACGCTAATCAAGCACCCCGAAAGGAACAGAAAACTACTACATCCACGTCGTTTTTCCTGGATTACGCTGAAAGTAGTTTATTCACCAGCGAATTACATTTCTACAGATTATAATTTTCCAGTTATTTTGATATTTTTAAAACAAAATACAAAAAAAATCATTTATTTGAAAGCAGATTTAATCGCATGTTTTTGGGGCACGATAATAAGTAGTAGTGTCTTGACAAGCCATTTTTCAGTAATTAAAAATTTAAGAAATACAATTTGTTTAAGATTAATTTCGAGTATTTATATTGAAAACGTGTTAATTTTAATTCAAACGTATTGCAGAATCGTATTCATAGGTTTTCAGTAGGAGAAATCGAAAAAAATTAATATCGTTATTACAGCGCCATCTATCATGAATCGAAAAAAATGTTTCAAAGAAATCCTACACACTGAAGCCATAGAAGTTACCCCCGTCCACCTACAAGGATACTAATTTTTGCACTAATAGATGCCCCCCCCCCCCGGAATGATTAAATTTTGATAATGGACATTTTTTCGTAGAGTGTTTATTTTTCGAGATATTTGAAAGTCTCAGCTTAAAAAAATCACCGGGTATTTTGAAAAACGGAAAACTAACCATTATTACGTTTTCATAATTATTCTAAAAAATGCATATAAAAATTGTCCACGATGCCAAACGGAAAGATTCTAGGTTTGTAAAAACATATAACCTGGTACAAACTTATTTGAGAATAACATTGCATTAAAATGGCCAAACAGCTTGGTGAAGGCCGCAATGGTCGTACAATTTGAAAACCAATCAAACTGTTAGAAACACAGCATGCAAATAGCACTCAATTTTTGTTTGTTTTAATCGCTTGAATCTGTCACGATCTCGAATGATAATAATTTGGGAATCAAATTTCCCTTAAGCAAACCAAGAAAACGATTAATTTTCTTTTTGGTGGCCTAATCGGTAGCGATCTATGGCGAATGCTTTTATGTCTCTACAAGATAGAATATTGAAAGAATTAAAGACTTTTTGAGTTTTCTTCTCCAAAATCGTACAATCAAGCATAGCGAAAGGTTCATTCGATTTATCGGACACTTCTTTAGTCCTTATTAAAGGGTCTTTTAATAAGGACGCTCGAAATTCGTTAGGATATAGTAGCCATGATGTTAAAGCAACATTTGTCAAATTTGTTGTGAATTGTTCAGCAGTGTATGAACAACTGGAGCAGTTGGAAGTTCATCCAATTTCGCCATCATATTTAAGGATGAGACCCATTATTGGATGAATGGATATGTGAACAAGCGAAATTGCCGGATTTAGGGCGATTCCACAAGAGATACACAAGCATCAAATGTATCCCGAGAAAGTCACTATTTGATGTAGATTTTAGTCTGGTGGGATCATCGGTCCGTATTTCTTCAAAAACGAAATTGGCATTGCCATAACTGTTAACGGCGAGCGCTATATATCGATGATAAGCAACAGTTTGTGGCGTTAACTGGGTGGCATGGCTACCGACGACATATGGTTCCAACAGGGCGGCACTACGTGCCACACAGCGCATGTAACGATAGACATTCTGCTGGAGCGATTTAAGAGCATGGTTATATCGCGCAGCGATGACATGAATTGGTCATCGAGATCGTGTGATTAATGCTTTTAGACTTCTTAGTTTGAAGCAAGCCTACGCGAATAAAACACAATAATTGGCACCGACAAAGTTAACATAACGAACGCCATCCAGCAAATTCAGCCAAATTTATTCGACAGTCATCGAAAATTGGACCACTATCGAATATTGAAGACATGCCACCATTCAGAGCCATGGCAGACATTTGAGCAACGTTATACCATACTTAATGCCATAAAATATTCTTTCAAATAAACAAAAATTGAGTGGATATCTCACACACAACTTGTATTATTTACATTTAAAAACCGAGCGTCCTTATTAAAAGACCCTTTAATATAAATTTCTCCAAGTTACAATTTTCTCAGCTATAATTTTTGGTTACTCTCCATTCGTTCTGCTTTCCATTTTAAACTCCAAATGTTTCCCATTTTAAGTCATTATCCCGCTTCCTTTTCATGATGGTTTATTGGAACGAAAAATGAAATAATATTTTCCAAGAACATTTTTGAATACTGAAGAATGGTAGCACTTACCGGCGCGCGTTTATCAGCATAACGTTCATTGAACAATCGGTACATTTTAGCAGAATTTAACATTTCTTGACTTATACAGGGTTTGCTGGTTCATATGTGAATATAGCGCGACTCAACTTAAGGAAAAGGCTTCACATCATCGATGACATAGTTTTTAATGGCTTCTGTTTCTTTATCCACTAACCCATTAACAACTTCAATGAGCCTTTTATGCGTAGAATTGTAAACTGAGTCCAAAAAATTAGTGGTAAATTTTTGCCCAGAATGATTTAAGGGTTAATTTAATTTGTAACCATTCGAAATAATCTAAATGATGCATCCGTACCTGTCTCCCTATTTGTACATCTATACTTCAACTGTATCTACATATACTTCTTTTATACGCTTATCGACCAAATTTGATAGCTGAAATACAATTTGAAGTAAACAATGTAATTTTTTAATTCGGGCCAAGGCTTTTAAATTTTACTTGCACGATAGATAGAACAATTTAGATTTCTGCCAAAATATTATAAAATCTGGCCAACACAAATTATACAATATGTCGTCCTGTACGAGATATGAGCTCATAAAATCACTGTATTCTGTTCTATAAATACACATTTTAAATCTGTGCATGCTTGGCATACATTTTAAAATGGATAAAAATATGTAGAGAATGGAAAACGTTTTTCCACATGTTATCTAGGTATGTTTATATTCATAATGGTAAACCAGATAAAATCCACAAATTTGAAATTTTACCTTTAAAGAATATGTTATCAATTTTTCACTTTGCAGATGGTACAAAACAAATACAATAACACAAATACATATTTTTACTTGTACGTAGTAAATATTTAGTTTTCTGTTTTAATCACGTAGGAATGTGTGTGATTAACGCCAATATCCTCAATCTGTTTTCTTACTACCGACGCGGAAAAAATATTCAACGATTTAAACAATTATCCCTCGAAAAATACAATAAAGCGAATTTTAAATTTTTAATGTTTATATAGAGCAGATTACTGGTGAATTCTTATTATTTTCAATTACACTTGGGTGCAAAAAAATCACACTCAATTTTCCATAAAAGTTCAAAAATATCAAAAAAATTCAATATTTATTTAATTTTTTTTAATGGAGATTCAAATTCCTATCCAGTGGTACCTTTTTTGTACTTGTACCATGCCAACAAAATGATTTTTTGTCAAATGCATATAGCAGGATTTCGAATTAAATTCTAAAAATAATTCAACAAGATCAACACAATAGCATGCCATGAAATATCTCGCTCGGCTCGGAATTGTGATCATTCGCATATCGACGCTTAGCCTGAACGACCCCCTCTCTACTGATTACGTCTTCAACCGGAGCAAAGAAATGGATACCACACCAGTGGCACTATTCTGGTAATTCCCTGGGAATAGGGAATTGGGGAAAGATTTTATATGTAATTTCTATTTTAGAATTTTTTTTCTGGCATACTGAGGTAAAAATCTAGTGGTAATTTTTTTGAAAACAAAATAAAATTGGGAATAATTTTCCCTGCCAATTTAGATATGGAAAAATTATTCCCAATTTATAAATATTTACATCAAACTTTTCTCCTTAGTAAGCCGGAAAAAAAATATTTGAACTGAAATTACATATAAAATCTTTCCCCAATTCCCTATTCCCAGGGAATTACCAGAATAGTGCCGCAGAGGTAGCCGCACAAGTGGTTGCACTAATTTATGCGAGGCAGCACCAAAGTGAAGTGGCTCTACAACTAAATTTGAGCGGATTCTCCGTTCGTCGAGTGTGGCAGAGATATAAGGAAACTGGTGGCTTCAGACGGCGACAGGATCTGGCCGACCTCGTGCTACAGCACAGCGTGATGACCGCTTTCTTGTAACAACTTCGTTGCGAAATCGCCGTATGAATGCGGTTCAACTGGGACAGCGGCTCCAAGAAGTTAGTGAAGTCGAAGTCAGTCGGAGGACGGTTAGAAGACTTCAGGAAGTTAATCTAACTGCACACAGACCAACAAACGGGCCGAAATTGACCGCAACCCACCGACCACCCCGTCGTGAGTTTGCCCGAGAGCATTTGAATTGGACAGAAGAAGAATGGAGAACAGTCCTGTTCTCTGACGAGTGCAGGATGTGTTTATATGGCACCGATGGACGCGGAAGAGTATAAGCAGAGCGATATGCACAATGTTGCATTGAATAACGTGCCTCGTTTGGCGGTGGATCGTGCATGTTCTGAGGAGGCATATCAATAGAGGCGAAAACAGATCTTGTATTCATCACACAAGCCAATACTGGCTGTCGATCAAGAGGAATGAATTCTCAACGGTACATTGAGGAAGCACTCGAAGAGTACGTCGTACCTTTTATCGGGTTTATTGGTGAACATTTTCTGTTTATGCAGGATAATGTGAGACCGCATACGGCTGGTGTAATACACCAGTACCTTCAAGAGGTGGATGTGCCTGTTATGGAGTGGCCAGCTCGAAGCCTGGACCTAAACCCCATCGAACATTTATGGGACGAGTTGAAAAGAAGGGTTCGTGCCAGAGATGTTGCTCCAACGAGTCTCTAGGGTCTTCAGGAGCTGCAAGAGGCGATTGTAGAGGGATGGGAGGCGATACCTCAAGGTTTTGTGGAAACTTTTGTGAAATCAATGCAGCATCGAATGGAAGCTGTCATTCGGGCCAGGGGAGGAAATACTTATTATTAATAAAACTATTTTTTTAGTTTATTTCCTTGTTTTAATTCGATTTTTACCCATAATTTTCAGGCTGACAAATTCACAAAAACGTGTACCTCAGATGTTTACCCCCAAAAATCACTTTGAATCAGCACGTATAAATGCAAAAAGGTACCTTTGGATAGGTATTGAAATAGACTTTGAATCTGCATTAAAAAAAATAAACAACTATTGGATTTTTTTGATATTTTTGAACTTTTGTGTAAAATTGAGCAATGTGCGATTTTTTTGCACCCAAGTGTATATAACAACGACGATAACATAATTTTGATTGCTTTGAGTGTTGTCCTAATTTCTTTCTACATTTAAAGTAAATTTTTTACATTTTTAAGAACATAACCTTTTTAATACACCTGGTATCACAAATTCACAACAACAACATTTTGCCCAAACAGAGAAGGGGCAAAATTTTTTAGAACGATAGCAACAAAACATCTGTAAAACAACCTTCACACGCATATTAAATATATTTAAAATGAAAATTGTTCTATAATTTTCAAATAAAATTTGAAATTTATATTATAGTTAAATATGTGTGTGTTACGGTTAAAGTCCGAAATCGGTAAATGTTTGAAATTTAAATATTTTTAAATCGTGTAAATTAACAAAACCGATTGTCCAGAGGTCCGATGGTTACGAAATGTTTGTTGACTTTGCCACCTACATCCCCGTAGCTTCATTTATTCCCTATTAGAGGGCTACGCGTCTTGAGGAACACAATTAGCTCCAACGAGCCCGTGAGAATTAGTATAAAGCCGCTAGTCCCTAATATCCCAAATTCCCATTTACCGATTTCGGACTTTTACCGTAACATATACACCTAAACTACATACATATGTATGTGGTCTTCTTGAGAAGAATATCGTCTGGGACGGCGATGCGTGTAATTATTATACTTGCGAAATTGTTCTTGTTTTGTGATGCATTGCTCTGTTTTAAGACACCGACAATTAACAATTATTAAGAAAGATTTAAGATACCACAATGAATATTGAATAATTTATGTTTAGATGGTGCGTTCTATTGTCTGTGATGTCTGTGATCACAATCATTTTAGAGCCTCGATTCTAGATTAGAGATACACGTTGTTTTGGTAATAGCGCAGAGGCTTTATTGAATCTTTACTGAGAGCCTTTACTACGCCATCATCTCTTGAAATTAGAGAATCCAATTTAGAACTAATCAGAAAAATATGAATGACTATTGCAAAAATCATACAGCATAAGTATTAAAATTTCAAAATTATTTGAACGGAGACAACAAAATAAAAGCAAAAATGTATTGAAAAACACAAAAAAATTAAGAATATTATATTGTATGTGTTGTACATGTTAGCATATTAGCTATGTAACGGTTAAAGTGTGAAATAAAAATTAGGGTCCCTGATTCAATAAATAAAAAAATAATAAAATACAAATTAATTAAATTTGGACTGCAAAACCTACCGGCATAAATAACGAAAGGCTAGCAAATATGTTTATGTAGTGCGTGTCAATCGGGTATCATGATACGGGTATCAAACTTCGTTTCTTTCCCCTTTACCTATAAAACGGTTTTATCGGTATTATAGGAAAAACGGAAAGAAACGAAGTTTGATACTCGTATGCATCAATCCTGTTTTGTTTTGCTACATTCGTTAATGATTTTTTTTGTTGTTTTTGCTAAGGAGGGGGAAGCATGTTTTGGTGATCGACAATTATTTCTCATTTTCTGATATTGGAAATTTCGCAACTTACCTTTTGTTTTATATACATATGTACAATATACTGGAGGGGATTTAAGTTTTCTAGGTACTCGTGTAAGCTTATCTCTTCAATTGAATTGAATCGTGTGTGTGTGTATGGTGTGAAATATTTACGTGCACTAATTGAATTCATTTGAATGACATGGGCTTCAGAAGATATGCTTGACACTTTAATAATAATGACTAAAGTTTAACTGTGACATGGTATTAAAGCAACTATTGAATAACAAATCAACTGTGTAAAGTCTGTCTATTAATTTTTAACTTGACGATTTACTTTTACCGACCAAATGACACACTGGTTAAAAGCTTTGGCGTTTGGATCGGAAGGTGCCGGGTTACGATCTGTGATGAAATGGAACACATATACGACCCGCTGTCGGAGTGCAAAACTCATGGGTTGACCCATCTTCCATGCCAGTATAGGCTGGCATGGAGCTATGCAATGTGCAGATGGTGATAAAATCAGACCTATAGCCGTACGTCCTCGAATTAGCTGGCAACGGCGTAAACGTAAGGATGAAAAAATTAAACAGCGAAAGAGTTGGAAGAGCCTTGGCCCCAGAACAGATTGCAGGGCTAATAAAAAAAAATAATCAAAAAAAGAAAAAAAGATTTACTTTTGAGGAATCGCATGTATCCGAAACTATCTGATTGTATATGTTCCATTAATCTTATCAAAATTATTTAATTCTAAGTTGATAATGTGTTTTGGGTTCGAATGTTGAATCAGATCTTAATTTTTAACTTGTTTGTTTCCTTGTAATGTGGGCATTGAAACATTATTGAAGTCATTTTCATTTGAATGAAATGAAACAGCAAATTGTACTTGTAATCAAAATTATATTAGTTAAGTACCAATTAGTTTAGTATTAATTTAAATTAATTTCGTTACATTGATTTAAATTTTAGATTCTCTATGAACAGCATAAAGTATGAGTTTACCAATTACTGACAGCTGTGAAAATTAATAACCAAAAATTAAATTCTAGAAAATATCTTACATTTTAGAAAATATTTGTGTGTTCCAGGTTCAAACTATTTTTAACATTTATTTTTTAGTTGTTTGGGATATTTAAATTTGTAAATATTTATAAGTTTAGGTTGAAATTAAGAATTTAAGAGTTGTGCGTCTCAGTAATAAAAGCATTACTAGCTGGGTGTGTGCGTGAACGAAAAGGGAGGTATTAATTGACCTTCAAAGGACATTAAATCAACTGGATAATTAATACTTTTTTTTAAAAAGTGATATATAAAAAATAACGTCACGTGGCAAAGACGTCTTAGCCGAGGAAAAAGGCAAAATTAAAATCCTTTTCGGAGGTTTTTCTTTTCGGCAGATAGGCAGAAGATTAAACCGCCCTCATGTAATGGTTGCAAATTAATTAAAAAATCCTACTACTTACGGGACAAAAAAGCAAGAGGACCAAAAAAAGATGACTTATTGACAAATACCCGAGGGCTGGCTAAAGCCGCCACTAATTTCACGAAAACTATTAAGCGATTGAAAAGCGATTTCTAGTTAAATGACTCCCAACACACGATTCGTCGGATTTTAAAAGGTGTTGGACACCTGAATTGCACAAAACTGATCGGGCATCAAAATTATTGCCACGGTACAAAGCTGCACGACAAGAATTTGTGAAGGCAAACATGAGACAGGACTGGTCAGAGGTAATTGAAACAATTTAGTTCTATATTTATTATAACTAACCATTCAATGGGTGTTCTTTTTCGATGAAAGAAAAATTATACTGAATGATCCAGATGGTATTCCAGATGGTGGGTGAAAAGTTCAATGGTATGGTGGGCTATCTCTTCTGCGGGTACCCTCACTTTAGCCTTTACATCAACTAGAATGAACAGCGCGAAGTAGATTGGCGTCTTAGAAGACCACCTTTTACCTTTCCTGTAGATTCATCAAGAGAAAATTGGAATCCCGTACACTTGAATTTCTTCATAAATATTTTTCTAGAGCAATTACGCATTGTTTAAAGGCCTATCATAATTAAACAGTACTTAACCGAAAAATAGGTGTAACAGAAACCGTTTTTTTTTTTTTTAAATCCAATCACAGCAACAAAGTGTAATACTTAAATGAAAAATATTCAAAATTTTGATTGTTAGATTTCTAAATAAATGAGCACAGATGATTTTTTTTTATTTATCATGCAATCTGCTTTGGGGCTCGATGCTCACCCTTCTCTTTCGTGGTTATGCTTTTTTAACATCCTTACTGTACGCCATCGCCAGCCAACTCGAGGACGCACGGTTATAGAACCGATTTAAGACCATCTGCACCTTGCAAGCTCCATGCCAGCCAATACCGGCATGGAAGATGGGTCGGCCCATAGATTTTGCACATCGACAGGGGGTCGTAGTGTCATAGATGTGTTACATTTCATCACAGATCGTAATTTGTTGATGAAATTTCACTTTGCATCCTGCCCCTATCGGGATTCAAACCCGGTACCTCCCGATCCAAACGCCAAAGCTCACCGACGAATTGTTTTTAAAACTTTATAAAGTAGCAATAATTGTTAGTATTATTATTACAGTTTAAGTTAAGAGCTTAGTTATTATAATTAGCAAATATAATAGAGACCAGAAAATGTGGCAAAAGTAATCGCTTTGAGTGAGGATGGTCGTAGCGTGCGTTGTATTGCTGCCCACCTAAATTTCCCTCGAAGTATCAGCGAAATATTAGATCAGGGGTGGGATTTTGTGACATTACTTTTTTTCGATGCTATCGAAATTTACGTCTCTTTCATAACGAATAAAATTGAAAATTTTTCATTTTTCAATTACCTTGTTTCTATTGTGATCTCAGCAAGCTCGAATAAAACATTATGTCTCTCTACTCTGTTTCTATGATATATTTGTTTTATATGTGATACTTTATCGAAAAAAGAAATTGAGACAAGTAACAAAATTGTTCTAGTAGACTGCGATCGCAGACACGGAAGCAAAGTTGTTCTATAAAAAAGAGACACAATTTTCGAAAAACGTGATGTTACAAAATCCTACCCCAGGGCGTAAACGGTGCCGAACGGTATTTCGTGGGCTTATTTAAAAAAATGTTTGGTTTCATTCGCCCCATTTATTGGACATAAATTTAAATTAATGCATGACAACGCCAGACCCTACGATGCATACGTTGTCAATAATTATTTGGATGAGGGGAGAATTGATCGAAGTGTTTCGCCCGCTCGCAGTCCTGACCTTAATCCCGCTGAGCACGTGTGGGATACGCTAGGGCGTCGTTTAAAGCGAAGGGAAGTCGTTCCAGAAACCTTAGATCATCTCCATCCATCCAGTCAGCTAAAACTGTAATGTCCGGAATCTTTTGACGAGCAGAGTAGTTAGGGATCGCACTGTATATAGATTATTTAAGTAAGCTGTTTTCAAATTTTTTGAATTATAATTGTGTTGTCTTGTGCTAACTTACTTATTAAATTTTACAAATTTTTTACTAACCGATCGATCAGCCGGGTCTCCGTAACCGCGTTAATTTATTTGCTTTTAATAATTCCATCCTATCCTTTTGTTATGTGTAATAACGGGTGTACAGATGAGTCCGGCATCACCCGGAACACTTGTTTAAAGTTGGCTATACACTCTAATTCGTCAATCGACATACGTAAAGAAAGTCAGAAACTTGTAAATACTTAATTTTTATTTAGGTTATAATATATTACAATAAATAATGCAAATCGTAATAAGCTACCGTATTAACTCGAATCATTTCCACAAGATAAACCATCGCATCGTAAATACTTCTATTTCTACCGGAGAAAAGCGCAAAATTTTTTCGAATTCCCAGACTCAAAACAAAGTGTCAATCCTCATTAAAACCGACGTGGGATGACATAATGTGAAAAAATTGATAACCGAAGAATAAATTAAAAAGCATCCAAATAAGCGAATAATCGGATAACGTAGCTTGGGAATTTCTAAGAAAATTTGGCCAATTCGATCCAAATTTCCGACAATGTCGACCCCTCTATAAATAACTCAAAATAATAATCGCATATTAAAGTACAAATTTTATTATCTCATAACCACAATACACACACACACAAGTAAACCACCCAAACCCATTGATAAAAATTACATTAAAAATAAAACTAATTGATTAATCGTGACGACCGAAACTATAACCAATATTATTTCTTTTATTTACATAGTTTTAATATTTAAAAAAAAACTACTGGCGAGAGAATATAGAGAAGAACGAATCGAAACTAAAACATTCTAACTACACACTTTTTTATGATGATCTTGACCTATAACAATGCACAAGACTTATATTTTACAATTTCTTGTACTTACTTATATAAAAAATTCAGACAATATAGCATGTAAACCAACTTTAATATTATACAGTGGTTTGGTATACAACATAAATAAATATGTACTTTGTAAAAATCACTTTTGCGATTATATGTCGTAGATACAAAATATAGAGGGAAGTCAATGTCAATAAAATATTCTACTGGCACACACGATAGACGAAGTACAAATTTAGAAACAATATACGGACAAAATCCTTATTACTTCAAATAGAAAAAATTCGTTTCGAAAAATTGATTTTTAATAAAATTATCATAAAAATTTAATGAAAACATATACCACACAGTGAAGAGAAAAATGACTCCATAACATTTTTTATTTATACAGATCTACAACCGAATTTAGTATGTTACATACATGAACGTGTATATGAAAAATAGCTGCATATTGTACATTTGATTAAAGAATTATCATTAATCAGAAGACCGAACTCAACTTACATTAATACAATTCTAAAAGTTTGTGTATTTATTTAATTGAATTAACTGTATGACATTTATACATCTGTATCGCAGTATATATTAAATACCCGATTTATGGGACAAATTATTGAATAATATAAACAATACTTACACAATCGGAAATAGTTAATAATCCAACTATAAATAATTAATAATCCAACGGTCGCATGACGCATTTCAAACTTACCTATAAATAAATAAATAATAAAGAAATCGTTATTTTTCACCCATTCAATTAAATCAAAACTTCAATTAAATCAATTAATTAATAATTTAGAAGTAGTTTTGCTAACAATTACTGTTAACGACCATACTAATTTAATTAAATTCAGATGAAAATTTGGAATCTTACTAGTAGTATTGTGCTCTTTCATGCCTCCCACCATCAAGAATTAATTATTCTTAAGCGCATAGAAAGAAATATCTAATATCCAGTGGGAAATATCTAAATTCCGGAATATCTCGAAAATATTTTATTGTTTCATGAAATGAGATAAATTATGATAAATATAGTAAAAACTGAACTCGCTTTAACCTGCCCTCGGAAAGAGCCGGATGAGGAGGCCTACATCGGCTTAACCTAGATAAACATCCGGCCAAACACGGAATCCTCGTAAAATAAGAGAGGACTAATACTTTCCCATTAGGTAAAAGGTGACAAGTATGGCAAAAGCTGGACTTGTAACCAATAACGGGTTTTATTTATTGCAACCCCATAATTCGATCTCGATTTACGGCTTAAATAATAGATTTAGATGTTTCAACTCTTTGAATATACGTTTGGTGTTTCTCTGACTTTACACATATCGTTTTTGTTTTAATTTTTTTTCATAACCCCTCATTTTACTAATATGCATACACATTTAGTATGGAGCTTTACTTCTGATTATATTTATTTTATTCTGTACCTCAGGTATGACGGTTTTGGTCTTAACAGTCTCTACATCATTCGAGTGAGTATTAAAGTGTCCTATACGCCACTTGTAAAATTGTAGGAAATTCAATTTTTTAACTTTAAAAGAAAATTTACTTGGTTTGCAGATACAATTTCAAGTCGATGTTAATTTTTTCGTTAGTTTAATCATTTTTTTTTATTTGAATCTTGAATTTTGTTAAGTCATACGGTTTTAGAGAAAATTAATATTTGCGGAAAAGTGGTGAAAATGGATATCCATATATTTGTAAAACTCATGTATTTTTTTAATCTAATTCAATTTTTCCATGGAAATAAGATATAGGACATTAACAATAAAACAAATAAAAACATTTTCCCAGAAAAAAAAATTATAATTCAATATTTTATTACTATCTTATTTATTGTATAACATCAACAAAAAATTAAAAGCCAGTACCAGTAATACAAGCATGGTAATGGGTAGTACATCAAGTCTGAAACCAAGTGTATAACCGAATAGCGACCCAAAGCAGGACCTTCGTGTAATTATTACAATAACATTTTATTGTTTATAAAAAATATAAAACATAATCACATATCAAAGCAGTCTTTGAGATTGCAAGAAGTTTCTACGTTTTTAATCAACAAAGTGTCACTTATACCCTTGACAGACTAGGGTTTAGCTAAACGAGTTTAGTTAAACTAGTTTAGTTAATCTACTACAAAAAAAGTTAGGTTGACACACTATGAAGTTTAGCAAAACCTGTTTCAATAATAAAATACGGTAGCGCTATATATGTCCGGAATCGGTATTAAACAAATGTCATTGTAAAGTTTGTTTTATGTCAGTGATTTGTGATTTTCGTTTTTAATATGTAGTGCAAAATTTGATTTCGATTCTGTTTTTGTTATGTCGTTGATCTTTGTCCAATGTAAAATTTTGGGCATTCGTCACATGTTAATTTATATACTACTCCCACGTATAATTTTTTGGGGTGTTTTAAGTTTGAGTTTCTGTCCTAATTTATTACTTTTTATCGTGGGCGGTTGTGTTTTCGAAAGAGGTTCATATTTGTTTATTGTTTTCTGTTTCTAAGGGAAATTTTATAGTGGGTTGTAAGTTATTTATGGGGGTTGTAAGTTATCTTTGTATTTTTTGTTTTTGCTATTAATGTGTGGTTTTTCAAAAGGGTCATATATATTTCTGCTAATGTACCAATGTACCTGATAGTGGACTTCCTTTCCAAGACAAAAAAGGTTATGTACATAGGTACAGATTAAAAAAAATACGAATTCCAAGTCCATTACTATGGGGTATATTAAACCTTTATTCCACAATGAAAAATTATTTATTCCGTAAAATATACTGGAGAAACAAACAGAGAAAGCTAATCAATAAATTATATTAGAGTGACAGAAACAAAAACAAAATTTATGGGAACATTTTATAGTTAAATTTTGACATCTTGAAGATGCCATAACTAACAAAATTTAGTTTAGCTACTAAACCTAAAACAAAACCCGTTTAGCTAATAGTTGCACCTATAATTTATCAACTTTGCAATTTTAGAATAGTTTTGTAAAATTGAATATCCTCAACTAATATCATACAGTTAAACTATCGGAAATTACTCCAGGAATATTAGGCATTACCACCAAAGGAAGTTTGTTTACGATTGTCCTTGGTCTTCGGTTGGCATCCACCATCAATGGTATGGTTCTGAATCATTCAGATTCCTGATAGCATCTTTCACATTTAACTGAACATAAATCGTGTTTCAAATAATAATTCAGTAACTGCTGTGAAATTTACGGAGCTAAAATTAAGTCCTAGTCTTGTCTGTTGGATGTATCTGCATTCGTTTTAAGTGGACATTGTCATAGTCCATGGCTCTTAAATGTCACAAGAGATACAGAGCTATGATATTCAATGTGCGTAAGATGTCGCTTGATCATGCTATGGGATGCATCTACCTCTTGAAATCACGGATGTCCTGGTACAGAAAAACCTTGGATTAAACTGTGAAATTGATTATTTTTACAAAATTTCAACAAGCGGTCGAATAGTCTCTTTTTCTCTCATACCAAATTGAGCAATATGTAACACTGTTTATGTAGCAATAACCTGTTAAATTAAACAGATTTAATTTTCTTTTATATAGAAGAGGTTGGATGTACTTCCTGTTAGGAGATTAAACATGGGGTCACAAGTGGTGGATAGTGAACGGTCTATCGATAGGTAGGTTAGCGGTGAATTAAATAAGCCGTCCCCAACCGCAGCGCTGCTGGGAGGAGAGTCTCAGAGAACGGAGGAGTGGAAAATCTCTGTTCACCAAATTCTGAGTGCCTAGGATACCCAGTAGGGACAGGCGAACAGTTGGCGCCCTAAAACCATCGACCACAACCACGGTGAACTGAGCGTCACGTCTCCCTGCGCTCCCGGACCTCCAGGTAGTAAGTGGGGAACCCTAAAAACGGTAATACCATGAATGAAGTGGGTCCCATTTGCTTGGGATATCCATATGAATGGGTGAATGAGTAAGTGTATATGGGAGGACGGGGGCGTGGGAGCCGGGTGCTCCGTGAGTCAATGGCCTGGATTAAGGTGTTACGCGACCCATGCTGATGCTCGACTGGGGGCCCATTTAACAAAGCCCAGTCGTGAACGGAGCCCTCTGGATACCTGGCGACCTCCAGTTGTATTTAGCCTTGCCTGCGTACACGGATCTCTGTGCAGGCCGACCTATATTTCTCCGATACTCGTGGGAGAAACATGGAAAATAAAAAAGAAAAGAAAAATAAAAGGGCCGGCACCCTTCAAAAACCGGAAGAAGGGAGCATCTCACCGTGAAGGTGGGGCTCCATCATCAGGGGCAAGGTTAAGCGACACCTTGGCGTCTAAGCCAGGTGGAAGCGGAACCGTCGATACAGGGAGAGACGGTCAGCGTTCAAAATTCTAGAAAAACCAGAAGAGATCCACGAGATCATTCAGACCAGCAATCACGATCTTCCAACGGAAGACTGGAGGATTGTCAAGCGAGAGGAGGCTAAGGGAGGCTTTAGATTGGCAATCATGCTGATCAACAAAGAAACCCCTTCGGGTTCGGGTCGATCACCCTTAAAATATTTAAAAAGGACTAGGCTAATGCGACTGCGAAAGACCAGCCTGGGGGTGACGGCGAACGGACCCATCAAGAGACGGTCAAGCGGACTAAGGACGACCAGGGGAGTGATGCTTCGGATGTGGGGAGCATAGTAAGGGGAGACAGCCTCCTCTCTCTGGAGTCTGATGGAGACATCCTGTCAGGCTCTCGACGAAAGGTAGATAGCGGCCGGAACAACGAGCCAGATGGCACTATCCCGATGCAGGAAGAGGTGAGTAATGCTGAAAACAGATGTGCAGATTTTCTGCATGCAGCACCGCATGCCGATCTGCACGTAAAACACATGACCATAATTATTTGACACTTGTGTGCGGCATTTTTTATTTAGAGTTAAAGCAAGCTATCAACCTTTTGTCACACAGATAAATATTTTTGCAATTAAAATGTCTTGTATCGTATAAAAATTGTGTTTTTTTTTATAAATTCTGTAATTTTCTCCTCCATTTTGACAAAATTTAGTGTGAAAAGGGGAAAATATCAAACAATGTCGCATGAAGTTGCCGACGATTTTTAGTTTTATTTTTTTTCATGTTGTCAACACCGACAGATGCGCAGTCAAATTAGAAATAGTGACGACGTGCAGAATTCTGCATGGCATGCGTCGTACATGTGTTTTAATCCATATACACTAGTGTATTCTAATTTTGATGCATGCAGAATTCTGCACATGTGTTTCCAGCATAAGGTGGACTACAATGGTTAGCATTGTACAAATAAACCTACTACATCATACGAAGTTTGCCTCGGCAGCTCTCGTGCTCAGACTGACTAACAAGGAAGGGTCTCCAGGTGTCTGGCTCCGATTTCGATGAAACTTGAATATGTTGTAGAGGAGTGGAAAATAAGTGACACGTATTTTTTTTAAGTGCTCAATCCCCTTCTAACGGGGTGAAAAACGCCCTTGAAGTTGGGGGTAAAAAAGTGACTTTCGATAATTTTTCAACCCCTAGGAAGGGGTTGAAAAATCAAAAAAACTGTCTAAAAAATCCAAATTGATGCGAAAAATTCTGAAAAAAATTTATACTACTCCATAAAAAAAAATAAGGTGTTCGAGGGTTTTTCGAAACCACCCTTTCTCAGAGGGTTAACCACCCTTAGAGACGATTCTGGAAATTCGCTCAGGACATCTGATTTTTTCGACTGGAAGTTGTTTGTCCTCCTCAATTATGATCATTAACATAGATTCTATACCGATATCATTGATGTTTAGGGATGAAACATCCCCTAACGGGGGTGAAATTTGTAAAAATTGTTAAAAATTCCAAAAAAATTTCCCAATTTGGTGGAATAATTCTAGAAAAAATATATAAGATCGCGAAATTGGGATAAAGGTTTGCACGTTCAAGATAATATGTTTATGTGACATCATAAATGGAGGGCATAGGATACACAGTCGAATGAAATTTTTCATACGATTTTTCCGAAATATTTCGAAAATTTGTCTAGGAATCCCAGAATGATGTGTGGGGGTTGTCACATACCCTATCGGGAATCTAAAATTTCATAAATTGTTAAGAATTTTAAGAAATTTCTGAAATACGGCCAATTAATTCTAGAAAATATATACGCTCACGGGATCGGAAATAAATTAAACGAGTTCAAAGATTCCATTATGCAACCCCTTTTAAGGGGGTTACCCACGTCTGTATGGAATTTCCGAAATATCGAAACGCAATGCAATGAGTTTATCATTCGGAATTGATACTTTTATCATGAATATCGTTCCAGGGCTTGAAGTATCAAAATGCGAGTAAAGGAGGCAAACGTTCTGGGATTCCTAGAAAAATTATCGAAATATTTCGGAAAAACCGTATGAAAAATTTCTGGACTGGAGTAGACAGTCAGACGGCGATCAGCTCGCTAGGGGTGGTTTGTCTGAAGTCACGGGCGGCGCTGGATTGCCGATCATCTCTTAACGAGATAAACGAGTATTTCAGCATTCAGATAATCTGGGTCCCTGGTCACTCGGACGTCACGGGAAACTGCAGGGCAGTCGAACTAGCTAGGTACGATACGACTCTCCAGATGCAGCCGGAAAGAGCAGGTCTGGGGAGGCCTATAGCAGCGCTCAAATTGGCGCTCAGTAAAAAGGCGATCGCCTTGACAAACGAGAGGTGGACCAACACCCTCACGTGCAGGGTAGCAGAACAGGTTTGGCCAAAACTGAACCTGCACTGGGAAAACGAGAGGTAGGATTGGTGGTAGGGATACTGAAAGGACACTGCCTTTTTGGGGTACATGCGAGAAGACTGGGTCTACAGACGAATGACTTTTGCAGAAGTTGTTTGGACGAAGAGAAGGAAGAGACGTTAGATCACTTCCTATGCTCGTGTCCGGCACTATCACGCAGAAGGCATAAGTATTTAGGTGTGTACGGTGTGGACAGCCTTTCGGAACTTGCGTAAAGGGGAAATAGGATCCTGTGGTATCACAATGGGCCACCATTGGCCTAAGTGTGCGATAGCAGCCGTGTTCTTTTGGGTTATATATGTAATATGTCTAAATTGTTTAAGCTAGCTGTATGATTATGAAAAGTTGATTGACTGCAACCAGATAAATGTTCTTTAGCTCTAACTTCCAAAATTGCGCCCAGTCTCTCCAATATAGGAGAAACTACAATCATTGCAATTAATCCTATAAACACAGGACTTGCAAAGGCGACCAACTCTAGGTTTATTGTTAAAAACCATTTTCTTTATTCTGTTATTATTATAAAAAGCTATTTGTAGAATTATATTAAGCTCTATGTTATAATTTGAATTGGTCAAAGGGATGTTCATTGGTCTATTTATGAGTGAGTGGAAAGCTGATATTTTAATATTATGGGGTGGTTTGAAGAACTAGGGCTAACGGCGTCTGAATACGAGGGTTTCCGACAAATTTTGAAGTCTAAAGAAGAATTAATCCTGGTTATTGTTATATCTAGAAAATTAATTCATTTATTTTCTTCTTTTTACAATGTAAAATCAATTATGGGATATTGAGAATTTTAACCAAGTAAGGAATGAGTCTGACAGTCTATCAGTTCCATTCCATATACATAGTATGTCATTAACATATCTATACCAAAAGATTATATGACGAAAATAAATTTCAGCCAACAAAGGTGACAGAGGGGAGCCCTTGGGTAGACCATCAGCGAATTTGAAGTATGTACATATTATCAAAACAGAAATAATTTTGTTTAATACAAGTCTGAAACACCAACTTCAGTTGACGACGTAAGCCCTCATCTACAACATCCCTATATAAGTAGTTACAAACTACTTGGGACAAAGTATTAATTGGAATAGAATTGAAAAGACGTCTTGAATTTTGTTAATCAATTCTATCGAGTTCTTAACCGAGTGAGCCGAAAAGAAATTAGTGTGATCATTGAAAAAAATTATGAAACCCTTAAATAGCTTGTAGGCAGGAGCATTGCAATACGCGACTATTCGTCTGATCGGAATGCCCTCCTTATGGATTCTTGGTAAACTATAAAGAACCGAAGCATACGGATTCAGGCCAAAGCACTTCCAACCAGTTCCATTAAACAACTTCCGGCAATGGTTGTTACACTTACCAACCAACCGAAGTCTTAAAAGACTCCAACTTTCGACTTTTGTGAGCACAGTAATTGTATTGCCTGTATCCGCTTTACACGCGGGTAGTCAGGTCATAGTCATGTAGTTTTTTCTTTATCGCACCAATCACTTTGAGGTTAGTATTAGAAGCAGCAGAAGATGAGTTTGACGGAGAAGAAGAGTTATCAATACCTTTTTTTATTTGTAGTGCAGACACTGATTTTAGTTGGGTTTGCTGGTCAAATAAGGCAGTTTCAGCATCTACAGCGAGATTCTCGAATGATTGAAGGCTGACTTTGTTTTGCGTAGGAGCAAAATTTACTCCATTGCTCAGTATTCAAATCTCTGCACCACTGAAACCGACTGAGGACAAGTTCTTAAAACGTGGATGAAATTGGAAACCAGACGAACTACTATTACCTCTACGGTTAAATGGATAAGCCTTATATATCGCAACACATCCAGCTTAGCTTTTTGTTTCACATATTGAATATGTGAAACTTCCGCTACCTCAGGTATTTTTTGTCCAGTCAATCGAACTCAACAGAGTGCAAACGAATCGCTAACTCAGTCTTAACTGTGAAGCATACTCTTTACGCTGCTCGTTATTCCTCCAACAACAACGGGCTAGAATGCATTATTCTAGCGTGTAAGTATCCATCGTTAAAATTATATATAAAAAGTTTGCATTTAGATATTATTTACTACTGACATCTAGGCATGACTTTTAAAAGACCCTTTATTAATGATATCGAAAGATTCGAGTCGGAAACCAATATGAAAATTGCATGTATCCTTTTATTATAAATGGCCTTACCAATTAAATTTTTATAAACAAAATAATCAGCCTCATTTCAATATGTCTGTTATAGGTATAACAAAAGGATACGACTTGCAGCAGTAATAAACCTCAAAATATACTCGTAATAATATCTTAAAACGCGATAAAAAACACACAAAAAAATCTTTTATCGCTTAATTATATTGTTTTATATACGAAGTATACATAACAGCAATATGTATATAACATAAAAAATATATAATTTCTTATATAATTAATATTTGACCTTCGAATAATGTAAATAAATGAATTTTTCGCGTATTATTTCTTTGATTGCTTCTGTCTCGCGCGCGGTCGAACCGAAACTAGGCCCCGCGTACCAGCTCACAACAAAACAGAACTAGCGTAAAATAAACAAATTAGAAACTATTTTATGTTCATGTTCATGTGCAAACGTATATTTGGCAAACGAAATTTATTTACTCTAAAAATGGCAATGACCAAATAAAATCGTATATGAGAGAGCTACGAACCCACGAAAAGCTTATTATAACAATTCTTCGCGAGAATATTATTTCAAGGGCTATATAACTGCATCTTTGGAATTTGCTTTTTATTTATTGAGTAAGAACACACACACAAATAATTTTTTGATTATTTATCAATATTATTAACGACGAAAGGAAAGAGACGTTATGTAAGATGTACAAATGAAAAGAAAGAAAGCACACCACACAGCGTGTGAGGTGAATAATCAAATTTGTATATAATGATGATTACGATGGTGATGGGTAATATATAAGATGGGTGATATACTGGAATGTAGACGCGGCAATTTGATGACATTTTGATTTTATAAAAAAAAAGTGTCGTGTACTGAGCATACTGATTATAAAACTTCGCGGGATAAAACCATTTTTTTTTGTGTTGGCCTAAATCGCTGCTTATAATACGATGCATAAAATTTGGTGCGTTATGTTAGGCAAACACGTTTTGTTTGTAAAAGGGTGGTGTGGTTGTCGTTTTAACAACCTCTGTACACACAAACGAAAACCCAGTGAAGCCATTATACTATAAAAGTTAATTAATTAAAATTTGGAAGCACTCAAGAAAATCAAAATTAATTATCATCTCTGTATTGTTTCGTATTGTTGTTGGCTCGGTTCAAGGTCTCTAACACACATACTACAAACCCCAATAGTTAGTTAGAAAGTGGTTTTGATATTATTTTTTTTTTTTTAGTTTTATGATATTTTGCTTCCTACAATCTTTCTTCAAAAAATGTTTTGTCTATATGTAAATGTTCTCAGGGACGGAGGGATTAGAATTGTAAATCGATTTTTGTATAAATACACGCACATAAGCGTACAGCCGATGGCTGAATATAAAATATGTATGTACTTATAAAACATTTTGTTTTTTAAATACAGAAATATCCTCTATCAGCATACTTCGAAAACCAATTCATATAAAAATCTAATTTATTCATAATTTTCTAGTTTTAAAAGTTCACAATTCGAAATAATCACGTTACGCGTATAACTAGGCCAGGTTACCTTTAACTTAAGCTTGTAATAGCCAAAAACAAAAGGCCGATAACCACATTCCAGATAAATAGAACCCAAAATTTGAATATTTACGTTCTGATCAAATCAAACAAAATTGATATTTTCTAAATTTTTAACTCCTGTGGCTAAATCACATAATTAGCGATTTTAGTGATGATAAGAGGTAACTAATTTATTTTACGATTTGCATAATATTTTCAAACTTGAACATATCTATTTTCACCGAGTACGGTACAGTGTGTCTGAGATTTTACCAAAAGGCAGTGAGACCTTTTCTGCCACAAAAGTAAATTGAACTGAAAACTTTCAATAATTTCTGAAGATGACAACACAAATTTTTTACACTAGCATTTCGTGGCAGCTAAGAGTGTCGAATCTAAAATAAATATGTAGTTCCTCTTATTTTATTTGCATAACCTTCAAAATACGACTAACTTGATGCAGCTGTAAGTTGAAAATAATTAAACTGAAGTTAACCCTATGGAAAGCCAGTGTAGTAGCCCAATATAAATTTTAAAAACAACATTGACGAGATTTAGTTCTTAGATATTTTACATACAAGCTCTGTAAAACTTAATGGACCTCGTGGTGATCGACATATAAACGAAAAAGAACTTACGCTTAGGCGCTTAGATTCAAATATTTTCCTACTACACTAACTGGACTTAATTCAAATCTACAGTAACAAGAGTGTTTAGTGAGCATCCCAATTAAGTCAAAATATGAAGCAGTACAACATCAAACGAATAAGTTATAGAAAGCAGCAAAGAATGTCGCACTAAGCAACTATACCAAAGTGAAGATGCACCAAGCTTTTATGAACAAAACTCTATTTCGCTTACGTTCGATCTCAACTCGAATACGCTGTAACGGTCTGGAATCCAAACTATGTATGCTGTGCACATAAAAAGAATTAAAATCATTCAAAAGAAGTTTCTGATTATTTTGTTAAAGAAAAGTGACTGGGATTATGACTAAAATGTACCATTCCATGAAAATAAATATAGCTCGGTAACCTCCGTTCTTAACAAGATGCACGGATTACAAAATATGCACGGTTGAAAATAGACGACTTCTCTTAGGCGCGGCATTGATTGGTAACGTCACATTGATTCAGGTTACATGTTAGAAAACAGAACACTTCGAAATCTAAATCATTCAATATCATCGATGACCTATTTGACTTTAATTTATCAAAGGACAACTTCAAAAATATATCCTGAAGAATTATTTTTAAAATTTTTAAATGTTAAATCAAAATTTGATTTCTATCTTTGTTTAATTTTTTTTTTTTTGTTTTAATTAAATTTTTATTTTAAACTAAAAGTTCGGTTTTAATCCGAAATCATACATGTACTCAAAGAATAGATTTCTTTAGAAATAAATAAAAGCACATCGCTCCATGTAACATCAAAATGAAATAAAATCAAAACCTAAAAGATGCGCTAATAAAAGAACATGATGATACAGTCCAATACTATCCAAGTGACAAAGGAAAATTTACAAAATATTCCATAAAACAACAAATTTAAAAAATTATATTTCTAAAACAAACAAAAAATCAGCCCTTCGACATTCGGCCATTCGACATTTGGCCCTTCGACATTCGGCCTTTTGAAATTCGGCCCTTTGTACCCATTCCAAAACAATAATATTAATAAAAATGAAGTAAATCTCACTTATTGCTCTCGTTCGGTTTCGACCCTTGGCCTTCGGCCTCGAGTGGTGATTTCTTTTTACATTCGGCCCTTCGACACATTCGACCCTACGACATACGCCCCTTCGACATTCGGCCCTTCGACATTCGGTCCCTCGACATGCGACCATTTGATATCAAACCATTCTTTTGACAAAGTTTTCAGTAAATACATAATTTAGCTACATAAAATATGCCCACGAGAAGATTTTAAGTTATTTCGACTTTTCATTGAAAATTTCGTTCTAGCATGTAAGCAATTTTGCCTCAGAAATATGAATTAATTATTTGTGTTTGTTTTTTCATTTCGATTTTATTAAATTTGGAAAAAGGGGTTGGAAAGTGAAAGTAACCCAGATTAAGATGGAGTAATCCACCTACTTTTGTCCCTAGAGTAAAATTCATTATTATTTGCTGACCGTTCGTACTATGCCATAATTAGTACTGCTTGGTTTATTATTAAACGCATTTTTAAAACTAAAGTTATAAACACTTATAACTTCTGATAAGTCCTAAGAAAAAATTTGGTAAGTAAAAGTTTCTCTATTTTTAACGATTTAACTTTACTTGTGCATGAGGAATTTTACAACACAAGTTTAAGAGACTGTCGCCATTGATGGCGAGCTGAAGAAACTTTCAACGTTCTTCCGAGGGCAATACAACAAACCTTTGTTAATTTTGCATCTTTAACATAACGGAATAATTGATAAAATCGTTAAAACTAAACATGAAAACAAAATTTGTCACGCACTTTTGGAGATTGCATAAAATTAGGCGACTTGCAATCATGACTTGTTTTATTGATTGCGAAAACTATATTATGTGAAATATTAATTTGTTTTGAGAAAATTTCGGTGCAATGTGAAAAATAATTTGCTTGAAATCGAAAAAGTTTGGAGAACATTAAGCACCAAATATTGTTATCCACAACACATACAACTTTAAAATAAATTGTGGGTCCACTAAGTCAAAAGATTTTTCTAATTAATCGACCTGGTTTATTTTATGGACAATGTTCTGCGGTGTTGATTAAACTTTTAAATATTTGCTGAACAAATGTGGCTTATACTTCCTATTCACCAATTGCAAAAATTGATTTGGAATATAGTTAGGTGCAAATTTTCAAATTAGTCAATGTTCAGTTAGGAGAAAGGTATGTTTAACTAGTACATTTTTCGTCAAAGGAAAAGAAAGATTGATTAATCGAGTTGAATCGCAGTCATTTTCGACCGAAATCGGTCCACCGGAAGTGGCAGCTTCCATTGGAGCTTTTTCGTATTTTTGCAAATATTTTGAAAAGTATATCATTTACAAGAAAATCGGTTTAACAACTAATAGATTCTAAATTAAATTTGCAACAATACCGGTCCAGATCAATTTAAATTTTATTTAGCGGAAATGACGATTTTTGACAAAAAAACTTTTTCAACAAAAATTCGGCACCCGTACAGCCCATTCGAATTAATTGATCGGGATGAAACTTCATACTTAAGCTTTTTCATACATTGGGAGATCCCAGTCATTGTCGACCGAAATCGGTCCACTGCAGCAGAATGACGAGTTTTAATAAAAAAAAACTTTATTTTACAAAAATTTGGCATATCAACAGTCCAGGTGGATTCGGGAAAAAACGTCATACTCAAACTTTTTCTATTAAGTAATTGGGAAAATTACTTGGTGGAAATCTGTATATACCGAAAGTGGCAGCCTCATTGGGGTTTTTTCAATTTTTGCCATGATGTTGAAAAGATTAGTATTTACAAAAAATAACTAAAACATTTAAATAAATTTAAAGATTAAATTTACAACTAACAAAACAAGGATTAACTTTGTTGCTTCTCTGAAAATTTCGGCAAGGATTCTGTTTTTTGGTTATACAAGACAAATTACTAGTGATGTACATTGCACATCAAAATATTATGCAAGAGCTAATAAAATTAAACTTTAAATCAGAAACGAGAACATGAGATGGTGACGGAACACGCATACCCCACCAAGATGAAGAGCATGGACCGGCCAAAAATGTTGAAGCCTGTTATAGCCACACTAAGATCAGCAATGAATGATGAGTGAAAGGTTTCAAAAAACCAAAGAACATCAACTCAAGCACCCCAGAAAATTTGTCGAATTAATATTAAGTAAAAGGAATTACACGTTAAAATTAACGGAATTCCATATTTGGGTCCTATTTACGAAAATATAGTTTAAAATTGCACTAGCTAAAGAAGGGTTTCCTAATCAAATAGACATGTCATTTCAATGGTAATATGTACTTACAATTATATCTAATGTTACATGATGCAAATTTTGATAAATAAATTGAAATCAATTATTTTAAGATGATCTTGAAATTTTTCTGACAAACCTAAATATTAAAAGAAAAACACAATAAAAACGAATCTATAAAAATAAATTTATGCAAAAAGAGTTATCTTGTGCCAAAATGATAACCCGAAAACTAAATATTCGTTAAATTTAGCGCCAAATTTCAATGCTGAAAAAACGAACGTATTAACGTAACGTTACGTAGAGGACGAATTATTGCGGAAAGAAAAACTAATGTGGACCGCTGTCGAGTTCATAACCTCATAAATGATATACTTTTAAATATATTTGCAAAAAGCCAAAAAGCTACTATGAAGGAAGCTGCCACTTCTGGTAGAATTCGGTAAAATATATTTGAATTGGCTTTATCGTTTTAATATTGGGAGGTTGCACCAATTCTTAAACTAAAGAATGCTAAAATATTGTCAAATTGCATCGTTTCATAGGTATATAGAAGTTACTAATCCTCTCTTTGTTGTGTGTTACCACATCGAATTTTAAGACTTCGACTACAAATTTGCTTAGATGTTAATTTCAAAATACCCTTTTGAGAAAATTTCTCTAATCAACGGGCCGAAACATGTTTATTCTACAATGTAGATTTAAACATTATACAAATATTCGATCAACTTCGAGCTAAATATAATAACTAACGAATTTGGTTCGAAATTGTTAGTTGCGCCAGTCATGGCGCCAACAAATTGTCAACCTACATATTTGTACTGGGATAAAGCCAGAAAAATAAATTGGTATAGAAAAAAACTTACGATCATACTTAATTCGACCCTTGACTTTAAATTCCTAACTGATTTATAATGCTCGCTTCCTTTAGCAGGCAGGCCTACAAATTAGAACCAACGAAACGAATCATACTTAAAAGTTTCTTTAGACCACCTCACCGAATACGAAAGCAATATTATAAAATCAAAAAGAAAACTGAAAACATATGACATATTATTTACATTTTATTTGATTGTGTTTATATTTTTATTTTTTGTATAGTTGTTGAAAATAATTAAAAACAGATATAACCTAAAAATAAAGCAAAAATTTGTTCGTTTTTTATTATTAGAATGTTATACAATTATAAAAAAAATTGTTTTTGTAATATACGTGTATTTTATCAATTACATATAATATTTTTTTTTTTTATTATATACTACTGCGTATTTTATTGTGGTTTGTGTGTGAGAACGGAGTACTAACCACACGATAAAAATAACTAAATAGATTGTAGATTCTAAAAGAATATTCATATGTGTGCTGAACAAACTTACACTTATATTCTCATTTATATTGCGAATATTTTTATAGCGATAATCGTATAAATAGCGCTAGTTTGAACTTTCAACATAAGTTGTACATATATACTTATGTTTTATATTCAAATAGAAAATGGTAATGTAATAATAATGTAATAAACATATGTTTAAAACTTCTAAAACAACGGTTAATTGTGGTTGCAAACTTCATAGTTTTTATTGGTTTCGGGAATTGTTAAGAAATAAAATAGCTTGCGCATTAATCATCATAAAGCTTGAGTACAGGCATCACATGAGTTCAATAAAGTATACAACCAAACAGCTGATGGTAAAAAATCTACAGCGTGTAAATAACATATACGTAAGCATTTATTTATATATTTTAAAGCTTTTCGTGACGTTGTCAAATTGGCAACAGCCCGCAATCGGTCTTGTGCTAGAATAATAACTCGTCATAATTTGCCAAATAATATTGGGCGAGTGGTTTACAATCACATTGAGGCTGTATGGTACTCAAATTGCAAAAACGATGTGCAATAATAATCAAATTTTGATTACAAAAAAAATTACCAATTGACCTAATTCGTTCTTTAGGATGAACTTAAATATATAATTGAGGTATTAATACATGATTATAGTAATAAAATATGTAGTTTGTCTATATGGTTAGGTTTCAAATTTTATCGTATTTTTGAAACGTATAAATTTATTTTCTCAATATTTTACCTTTAAATAGCAAAATTTTGCATCAAGGTGGTATTAACTAATAAAATCGATGTATTAAGACACGATTATCAAGATTAGTCTTGAAATGGCGTAAATAATATAAAATTTAGTTTAAAAATATTAAAATTTTTGATTTTTATCGGTCCGACTTTGTCTAAAGGAACTGCTGAACAAATCCTCTTTTTTTAATGTCTGTTGAGGGTGTCTATCTCGAAATCCATATTGGTGTATAGGGATGAGTTCATTACCTTCAATTAACGGCTAATCATTCAAAAAAAATTGACATTGGATTTCAAGGAGATAGTGATCTTGGCATATAAGGCGTTATTTCGTTGGATGGTTTTCCGAGCTTAACTTTCGCGAACTTCCATACCTTTGATACCCATTTGATTTTGAAGACTGCGCTGCGCGTTCATTAAAGTGGCCAATTTTGAAAGCCGCTTTTTGGAAACTGTTTAAGCGCCTTACCTGTTCATGGCACCTGCAAATCATGGCACTTTTCTTGGGTTTTATTCTTTAATCACTTTCGCAAGAGATGTCATAACCACTATGTAATCAACAAAGGGTTCTGCTTTTTGTTCATTGCTTCTTGCCTAAATTTTATTGCTTGTTTTTATAGGTGGAATTTAATTATTGAACTTTTTATTCGTTTTGTTGTCTTTCACAAGCATATTTTTCAAATGTTAATGATCGGGATATAAACCACACATACAGATCGGTATATAGACCACAAATCTAGCAATAGCCAGTATATTTTTCATACGTTAACGAACGTTCTCACCTTATTCGCAGGGTCAATTTATTCAATATAGTTGTAGTTGTAAGATTCTTAGTACGCTGACATTTCTTTCTATTTTTTTTTCTGCAAAGGTCTCTTTCTTTTCTTTTGGGTAATTTATACGATTCTCCTTTTGATGTCACTTGTATTATCCCTTTGCTGACTTTTGTATGCGTATTATGAACTTTTTAACTTCTTCATAAAGTTTTCCCTTCTTTTTTATTCAAATTTATTCTGCAACTTAGTCTTCTTTGAATCTTCCTCAATCTGTATATGTAATTATTAAAATAGAGTTGATTTGGATATTATTTTATCGCTGAGAATGAGTAGTATGAAGTAAAGCCAAAACTCGAGCCGTGACCTTCAATTCAAGCGAAAGTTTTCAGTATATTCCTAGTTATAAAGAAGTCAAATAGATCAGGTATTTTTTAACTTATGTGGACCACAAAGTTGAATTTCCAGAAGTATGTAAATTACATCCACATGCTGTCACTGCTGCTTTACTTGTGGTGGAAAACTGGAAACTAGTCTAGATCTCCAAATAAGTATTTTTAGCATTGAAATCTCCTCCAACAATGAACTTTTCTCTTAAACTGTTTAGGGTCTTGTCATCTTTCGTTAGGTTGGGTCGCAGTGGACAATAAACTGAAGTAGCGGTGAAATACTTAGAAGTAATTATATAACTAATACCTAATATCTAAATTTTCCAATACTTGAGTAACATATACCATTATCAAATATTTAGAAGGTTTCAGTTTGACATGTGTAATGCTCACTTCTCATTAATGAATTTAAATTATAAAGAAACAAAATGGTAAGACAACTGTACAACTGAATTTTAATCAGATAAGAAATTAATATTATGATGACTTAATCTAATTGGGTATTCTTTTGATTTTTAGGTAATTGTTGAACTATAAAAATGGGAGTTTTCTTAAGTCATATGTATGTCATTTAAAGATCAGTTCATACGTCGATAACTTCAGTTTCTATCGGCTTTAGATTCTATGCAGTGGTGCGAGAAACAGAATTCTTGGAAAATTTTCCCGAATTTTTAAATTGTTTCAAATAATCCAGATGTTTTCCGGTGGTTGACGACCCCGTGAGTGTAACCCGAAATCTTTGGCCGACGGCACAAATGTGATCTTCTTGGAGGTGACTGTATCCCAAATAGCCATCACCTGAACTATACAATGAATTCTTCTCGCTCGGGTATTGAATTTTGAATAATGATCAAAAAAAGCATATGTTTACTCATGGTTACCTAAAACATTTTAAAATGGTAATTCAAGCTAATTTAATAAAATTTGTTCAAGCGATTAAACCTTGGTTCTTTTAATACGGCCTAAAATTTAAACAGCAGTCTGTGATGTAGAGCCCAGATTGAACCCCATGAGCGTTGACGAATTTCAACACGAAAAAAAATCAAATCATCATTTGACTATAAAAATGGCGAACGACTTATTTTGTATGAGTGTGAAAAAAATTTCTTATCTTTACATACATTTTTTGTTGATGTGTGAAAAATGCTGCCATAAAAAATACTCCAATTTACATTTTTATAGCAGTAAACGTCCCAACCACAACTATTCTCTCAGTAAAATTTTACTGACAACATGTTTTGTTTCGTACACAACCAGTAAAATCTATATTTTTGCTCGCTTTTATTTTTGCTGACAGCAGATTATTCCATGGAATAGGCCCATTATTGAATTATCTTACACCGCGGAGCTGTACACATTTTTTGTACAGAAAATTTTTCTGCTTTGCGCGTATTGATGTTTCCACATAATTATGTTTGACTGCTTATTCCCAGAAAAAACACAACGATTATAATTTGCTCTACATTAAAATTGCCTAGCTATTAAATAAAACGACTATGAAAACACCTGCCATTTTCCAATTATTTACACTTGAAGACATTTTGGACGACGTGCCACAATGAGACAGAAAGATGGTGTTGAACGTATGAAGATTCATAACAAAATCATCTCTTTGTCTATTATCTCAAATATCTCCGACCTGAATGAAGGGGAAAAGTGTTCGAGAATGTAAATTATAGTGAAATATGTATATTGAATTTCTAAGAGTAGAATTCAATTAGACATATAATAAATCTAGAACTAAATCATAATAATTATTTCTGTAACCAGGTTGCCTAGGTAATCTAAAAGGACACAAACAGACTCACATTCATACCCACACAAACAGAACGTTACTGCTAAAACGGCTTTAAATTATTTTCATGTATTGCTTCCGCCATATTTCACCATTTCTAAAATCATGATCAATATCGGGTTGGAAGAAAACAGAGCAAATAAAGGCAAAATGAAAGCCTTCTGAGCTGGAGACTATTAACAGCCTAGAATAGGATTCTCGACGAACAACAAAGATGTTTTGAACAACATGTTTTGTTTCGTACACAACCAGTAAAATCTATATTTTTGCTCGCTTTTATTTTTGCTGACAGCAGATTATTCCATGGAATAGGCCCATTATTGAATTATCTTACACCGCGGAGCTGTACACATTTTTTGTACAGAAAATTTTTCTGCTTTGCGCGTATTGATGTTTCCACATAATTATGTTTGACTGCTTATTCCCAGAAAAAACACAACGATTATAATTTGCTCTACATTAAAATTGCCTAGCTATTAAATAAAACGACTATGAAAACACCTGCCATTTTCCAATTATTTACACTTGAAGACATTTTGGACGACGTGCCACAATGAGACAGAAAGATGGTGTTGAACGTATGAAGATTCATAACAAAATCATCTCTTTGTCTATTATCTCAAATATCTCCGACCTGAATGAAGGGGAAAAGTGTTCGAGAATGTAAATTATAGTGAAATATGTATATTGAATTTCTAAGAGTAGAATTCAATTAGACATATAATAAATCTAGAACTAAATCATAATAATTATTTCTGTAACCAGGTTGCCTAGGTAATCTAAAAGGACACAAACAGACTCACATTCATACCCACACAAACAGAACGTTACTGCTAAAACGGCTTTAAATTATTTTCATGTATTGCTTCCGCCATATTTCACCATTTCTAAAATCATGATCAATATCGGGTTGGAAGAAAACAGAGCAAATAAAGGCAAAATGAAAGCCTTCTGAGCTGGAGACTATTAACAGCCTAGAATAGGATTCTCGACGAACAACAAAGAAGAAACAGTTCTCCTGGTGAACGATGCATCTCTAACAACAATTACTTCAATCTAAATCATTTCGCAAGTGAGCTGCATCAATTAACAAATATACAGCTGAACCAACCAAAGCTGTGTTGCTTCCGCAAAATTACAACAACAATTGCATTGTATAAAGCCGAATTGGCTTTAATGTAAGTTTAACAATTTTTAGGTTTAGGGGAAATAAAACCATTTTATGGTTATGGTGTTTACCACAAGGCGGTTATTATTACTATTTTTTTATGTTATCTTGTTGTAAAAAAGGACTTCTTGCGTTTGTTTTATCAGAAAAATACCGAAAAATTGTTCTATTTCGTAAAATAAAAATAATAAAATAAATATTATTAAAATGACCCAAACCGAAGAATCTAAAATACATTAAAAAAATTAAAGCCAGAATTTGTTGCGTTCAGGTTAAAGCTAGATACCGGACAAGTGGTGCAGTGGTTAAAGCTTCGGCACTTGGAGCGGGAGGTACTGGGTTCGAATCCCAGCAGAGGCAGGATGCAAAAGCGAATTTTCTTCATCGATTACGATCGGTAAAGTTAATAAACACAACTTAGACCCTCTGTTGGAGTGCAGAACTCAGCGCCGACCCACCGTCCATGTCAATGTACAGGTTGGCATGGAGCTTGCAATGTGCAGGTGGTATACTGTAGTTGTGTGAGTAGGTGAATGAGTGGGTGTGTGCGTGAATGAAAAGGGGGGTATTAATTGACCTTAAAAGGACATTAAATCCATTGGATAATTAATACTTTCTTATAAATAAATAAAAAAAAAAAAAAAAGATAAGCGGGATTTGCGAAAGCAAAACAGCTTAAGTATAGCTGTTGTCTGGTTGCTAACACACTAGCATAACGAGATAGCTCATTAAACATTAAAGTAAAGAAAGAGTTACAACGTATACAGAAAAGCAGTTAACAGATAAAAAAGTTGTAGATTTTAGAGTAAGAAAAAAGGACAAAATTTATAAAACTTTTGAATGAATTGGATATTATTATTGTTGAAGTATTTTATAATCGTCCGCGTTTTTTTTATTTAAGATTTTTCTATCGGCTTTATCGGACAAAACTTTATTTTTAATGGTATCCGAAAGAGGCCTATTTACTCACAATATTTATACCACAAAAGTAGAAAAAAATGCACTCCTCCCATCCTCAGGACACTTATGCACACAAAGATACACAAACCCTTACAAAAATGAGAACTGGAGAATAAAAATCGTAGAGAGAGAGAGAGAGAGATAGAGAGCAGAAACAACCAATCAAATTAGTTAAATTGGTTAAATTTTTGTAAACAAATTTCCCATACATTTCATTTTGTAAAACTTATTGCCCCTTCGGAATAAAAAATTATTTATTCTGTGGATTAATTTGCTGAAGGCAGGCACCTTAACAAAAATAAATTCCTAACTTCACTTCAAACTGCAGCAAATTTTTCAGCAGAAAATTTTGCTATACAGAGTCAAATAAATTCACATTTAGGTACTTAGCTTCTTGGCAGCTTGGTTTCGTACTGATAAAAAGTTGGCCTACTCATCAGGTTGCAACGGCCAAAATGCAAAAATCCTACTTATGTACCTGTCTTCAGCAAATTAATCCACAGAATTAATAATTTTTATTCCGAAGGGGCAATAAGTTTTACAAAATGAAATGTATGGGAAATTTGTTTACAAAAATTTAACCAATTTAGCTAATTTGATTGGTTGTTTCCACTCTCTCTCTCTCTCTCTCCCTCTCTCTCTCCCCCTCTCTCTCTACGATTTTTATTCTCCAGTTCTCATTTTTGTAAGGGTTTGTGTATCTTTGTGTGCATAAGTGTCCTGGGGATGGGAGGAGTGCATTTTTTTTCTACTTTTGTGGTATAAATATTGTGAGTAAATAGGCCTCTTTCTGGTAACATTAAAAATAATATTTTGTCCGATAAAGCCGAAAGAAAAATCTTAAATTATTATTGTTGTAAAAATTATTTAGGTCGCGGCCAAAAACGTCAATGAAATGCCGCCTTTCCTAATATAATTGTTATTTATGTTGTTTTAGGCGGTTCTTAAAACTCAACATCTTATCAAAATGCAAATACTAATCCAATAACAATTTGTAAATTTGGCTGTAGCAATCCATTGTAGGGCCCACTAATATATTCTATTGCAAGTATCACTTTTCAAAAAATGCACTAATATTTATTATTATACATTATGTTGTTTACTAGCCGTAGCCAATTAAAATTAACTTGGCGAAAGCGACTTTTTGGTATTTTAAACAACAACCAAAAATGTACCCCTCATTCGAGTTCGATCGCATCGTTTAATTTCTTGAAAATTTTTAAAGAGAATTAAAATGCAAAACAATGTATATAAATCGTCTTAACATCATTATTCCAGTAGTATCAAACTACATTCGTCGAGCGGAGGAACTGAATGCCTTCAATTCTGCCTATGATAATTTGGTTGCTTGGAAACAAATTAGAAAACTCAAACAACGGACGCAGACACAGATAAATAGTACCTTTTCTGGTAAAATGGTAAATTTATAATCACAGGGAGGAAATATCTAAATTTTGAATTTTTGTTTATAAAGTTTCTTGCTAGTGAAAACAACTCATATTTGTAATCTTTACGGCTTTAAGACTTTATGTTTCAAAATACTTTTAACGGTTTTCACCAAGTTTCCGGCCCTACGTATTAAGTAATAATATCATAATTGAGGGACGAACGAACTTCAACAACAGAATATCATTTTTGGTGATGTCCAAAAAGGTAAAGTAAACAAATTGCAAATCTACTGCAGCGATGGCGAAACTTCTTAAATTAAAATTTGATTTACCTTCCGATAACGCTCTAAGTGATGAACACCTTATAAAGGTTTTCAAATAATAGTGAACGGTTTGCTGCTGTAGACCAGTATTTTGAAGAGCTTGATGTTTCTACACATTAAACGACCTATACAACTCAATGCACAAACTTTAGCACATTTGTTGCACTTACATAAATGGCTGAAGATACCAACATATAGAATTTTGAAATAAATGCCATCATGCTGCAGGCAAGAAAGATTTTTCCAAATAGTCAAGGACAACGCCTATTTAAAATCAAGAATCTTTTCAAATCGTAAACCCGTCTCCAAGCTGTGTAATGACTATAAATTTTAAGCAAATTCTCGAGCTAAATACGATACTACTGATAGGGGCGATAACTGAATAACGCGGCTATGGTGTCTGAAAAAATTGTATAGAACGATTTTAGTATTAAGATTGAATCTAAGGCTGAACATTAAGAATTTGAGTTATAAAAACTATAGCCGAAATTTCCACATATTAGTGGATATCCCTCAGCGAACAAAGCTGAGCAAGAGATTATGGTTTAAAGTTTATTCTTGTGAAAGCTTGAATTCATCAATTTCCGAAAGGATACTCTCTTTTTCTCTTTAGCTTTCACATCCCATGAAGGGATTTTGCCGCCTGCACTATTGTCCTCCATTCATCGCGATCCATCGTTTTCGTCCTCCAGTTTCGACATCTAATATTCGTATGTCTTGTTTCGACGTCATCACACCAGCGCACTCGGGGTCTTCTTCTACGACGCACACCGCCTAGTTGATGGAGCACTTTACTAATCATCCTTGTAACGTGGCCGAATCATCCAACTCGATTGGATTTGATGAAATCGATGATATCGCTACTTCCGAGAAGTGGTTTATACAAATCCGATATTCGTTGTTCGCAACTTTAATTAGGCCAAAGATTGAACGAATGACCTTCCTTTCAAAGGTAGATAACAATCAACAATCGTTAGAGGTCATGACCATGACCATCTCGTTTCCGAAAGCCAGCACAGGTTTTATGAGCGCTTTCTGCCTGCATATCATTCAATGATGTTATAACTGACCCGAGGTATTTAAAATTTTCGACGCTATCAAAATTATGGTCGCCAATTCCGATTTGCCATGTAAATGTTCCTAAGTGTTGTTAAAATTGTGGTTTTACTAATATTGACCTCCAAACCAAGTCTTCTTGCTCAGTGATCGGGCAACATGAAACTATCCTTGATATCACTAGGTCTTCGGCCAAGAAGCACGATATCATCTGCATATCCAAGAATTTGGCCAGATTTATTGAATATACAGCGCGAAGTTTCAAATTTGATTTTCATCACTACGTACTAAAGCGCCAAATTGAAAAAAGGAAAGGATACCCTCGATAATTCACTTCCGCCAATAATTTGCCGAAAATATGGGCAAGTATCCCCTTGTGGTTTGCAGTAGCAGGCTACGGAATAGCGAGGTCAGCTGTAGTCTTATTGGCTACCTCTTGTGTGCATCTGCCTAATTTAAAATTAAATGCTTGGCCTTAACAAAATTTGATCATTATTAGCAACAACAACATTGGGTCATGAATTATTTCAGCCTTTCATATATTTATGACCACCTACAACTCTGATTCATATAAGTATTAGTATTCGCAACTCTGCAGTCCTTTATTTAAGGCAGCCCTTGTTGCACAAAAATCGGCTAAGAATTTTCGAGTTATTATGTACGGACAGACAGGGAAAGTATATACTTATGTACTATGCTTTAAGATGCTATAAGCCCAACAGGATTATTTAATAAATGTGAAGCATTTTAACTCAAAAAATGTAGGACAATCCAACGGAAAATTGCTCCGCTCAAACCAATCTGGCCAAATTAGAATTATCCTTATTTTGATAAACTTTACTATCAGATTGATACTCATATTAGACCAAGATTTTATATAAAAGAATTTTAATAGCATATTACAAACCCAAAGCAGCCCAACAAAGCGAAGGTATTCAAATGGTTGTAAAAAATTGTAGCCTATCAGACGATTGGCAAAATAACGTGTATCCTCAAGGTTCAGGAATGCAACATGAATAATTGCAACCGCGGATAAAAACTGTATCAAAAATATAAGGATCCTTCCATGGGTTTATCTGATCGCAGAAGATGCAGATATGAACCCTAGACCTTGACAACAATATCGACACAATCATCTCCAAATATCACAATAAGAAGAATCTCCAATAAATACATAGTTAATTCCATAACAAGATATTACATAACAAAAAATACAACCGGAACATTAACCAACCACAAAACATTCCAATTGGATTCCAATAACCGAAAAGAAAACAAGAACTACAATAACCGGCAATACAAATGCGTCATCAAAACATAACGCAACACATCTATCACAATGTCATGACGGGAAAGATGTAGATCATACGAATCGCACTGTATCCAACAAAAAAAATTATATAAAAAATACATATTTTCATTGAACACCATATAAAATGTGTACCGTGTAATGAAATAAAATAAAATGATTAAAATGTTATTGCACTTACCTCACTGTTATTAATCGTATTATCAACATTCTCTGTATTATCCATGATTGTTGTGTGTGCGATGTATATGTTGCTCTGTTGTGTTGGTTCACAGGTTTGTTATATTTTTTATTATTTTTTTTTTTCACTAGCACTCTATAAAAATTATATAAATATTCTAATACAATATTTTTAACAATTTTTTTTTATTTTTAAATTTAAACCAGAAAAATATACAAAAAAAAAAAGAAAAACAAATCACTTGATATTAAAAATGAAAACTACTATAAATAGTTGACATTCTGACATGTTTTTGTTATACGGCGAAAAGCTGACATGGCAGAACCAAATAAATTATTTTTTTGTTGTACTTTTTTTTTTAATTTAATTTTGTATATATATAACGAAAAAAAATCGGAATAACGAGAAACAGACAAAAAATACGCACCGCTATTTTATCATCTAATTATTTTGTATCATGTACGTACATATACTTATATACTCTGCTTTTTATTATTAAATACACATTCAAAAAAAAAAATATTTTGTAAGATTTTATATTCTAAACAAACACATAATTTTATTTATCTATAAACTATTTAATCGAGTAATTTACTATTATTTTTCTTTAAAATTCAAACAAAATTGTATTAATTTTAACAACTAGGAATAATAAAAAATAAATAAAAAAAATTTCTACTTTTTTCTATTTTTTTAACACACAGTCGAGTTGTTTCTTCAAAATCTACTGTTTTTGATTTTGATGGTTGAATTTTTTAAACCAATTGGATAGTGACGAAATGGTCGAAAAATTGGTTGCATACTTTCCATTCCGTGTAATTTTGCATCAGTACCACGAGACAACACTACCTAGGATCTGTACGAATATAGCAATTCCCTATAAGCAATTCATAAGTCATTCCGTGTGCATTCTCCTTCACAGAAAATCTATTAGACTGGATTATAAAACGAAATCAAACGAAAATAATTCCTCAAGGCATGGAAATCCATATAGTGTTTAAATTCGGATACTCCAATTTATTAACATAAACTCCAATTTATTAACATTTATTAACATAAAAATCTGCGCATTTGTATTATATTTTAAATACAAAATGCCTATGAAATGCAAATTATGGAAGTCGCATAAACAACAAGTGAAGCCGAAGCCAAGCATAAAACATACATATTTCACAAGGATTTTTTTAAGATTGACTATACTTTAAACAGTGGCAGCAAGTCCAGAGTACGTCGGATGAACTAAACACCACACAAAACATTTATTAGTCGGTCACATTACCAGACTTGTTGTCGGTCCCATATTGTTTTCAGTCTGGATCAACTCCAGAAACGATTTCAAGACATGCTGATTACTTATAAAACACAGCATAATTAATAACGGCGATTCAATTTGAACGACGATTGTATCACAATCTAGTGACTTATCCATTGACTTTGACGAATCCATTAGGTAATCCATTGTATGATAATTTATATTATCCATTATTTTTGTGTACGTTTATCTCTGTATTTAATTTTAAATTTGAATAAATGAGAATAACTTTTACTTTTTGTGATAATTTATTAGTTTATTTTATTTTTTATTTCGAACTAGTTTCATCTTCACTCTTCATCAAACATTTATCAGCAAAATCGGCCAAATATAAGCGGACTTCATCGGACAAAGAGAATCATTCTAATTACACTTTTGATCCATGAATAGTAGAAATAGCTGATGAAGAGTGAAAACTCGAAGCTAGTTCGAAATAAAAAATAAAATAAAATAATAAATTATCACAAAAAGAAAGAGTTATTCTCATTTATTCCAATTTTTGAAAAGATAATTTATAGTTTGATTACAGATTGTGTGATTTCGGACCACCCGATTTTATAGATAAAGGAGGAAGGATCAAAGAATGAGACTGGACTCAAAAGTCGTCGTAAGCTGGATTGGGTGGATGACATATATACGGTTTTCATTGCAGGTTGAGTTATGTTCAGGTTAACTGGTAGTTAACTTTTATATTAGAAAGTTATCTTTGGATCGAGTCCAAACAAGGCTAAAAATGTCTAGATGAATGGAACTTATTTTAGCAAAAATGTAGTAAATTAAACTCGGAAAAAATATAAAAAATATGCTTTCGTATTTAGATACCACTGGTCGTACAAAAAATTAAAATTAATGATTTCGTTTTGTTTTCTTTTTATTTTAGTTTTATTTTTGGGAGCAACTCTTAAACCATAAAAAAAATTAAATGTGTTTAAATATATGTATTAAATTTGATTTCCTATATAAGTAAATTAAGAATGGTTGCTGTTGCAAATCATTCTAGCCATCATCTACAGCCATTTTATAGCAAAAAATTGATTTATAAATCAAAAAAATTGATTTGAGTGAGAAATTTTTGATCGAAATACCGTTGCAATTTCTTTTCAAGTAAAAAAATTGATTTTTTTTTTGATCGCAATCACTTTTGAAAAATCTCAACATTTCGTTAAATTTATTTTTGACGTTTACAAACACATAAATATGTTTACGTCAAAAATATAAACATAAACATGTAGCGGTTGGTTCAACTCAAATTCAATCATCGTGTAATCACAGTGAACACGAATACCAACCGCACAACTAATACTGGGTTTACACCAGAGCTACTTTAATAGTATAATACTTTTTTGCTAATAAAGTATAATACCCGGCCAGTTTACATCGCAAGCGGTGTAAACCCATACTATAATACTATATTATTTTTTTTGTCGGTAAATATATTTTTTTTTTGGTTAATATCACAAATGGAAATGTATAACCAAACAAAAAATGTCTATCGGCCACTTGAAAAAAATAATAAACAAAATTAAAGTATTATAACATTAAATTAGAGTTTAAACCACGACTATAATGTCAATATTTTTTTAATAGCTATTATACTTTAATAGCAAAATAGTACGTGATAAACTATTAAAGTATTTTAGTTTGAGTTTACACCAACATACTTTTTTGCTACATACTTTTATTCTACTGGTGTAAACGGGGTATAAATCACCAATAGATTACGTACACGTATACACGGCAACAACACGACAAACACGACACAAAAACAAAACACAATTTTCTTTAGAATAAAAATTTCATGTCTAGACAGTTCGTCTCCAACCATCATTGCATAAAGACGCCGCTCGCCATTACTGCCGCACACCACGATGCTGCACATCAACACCGCCATGTAAATTCGAATTAAAAATTTAATAAATAAAATATATAAATAAATAACTTAAGAGTTATATTGGTGACCCCGACGTCCGTTTTTACGGTACGAATAATAATAAATAATAATTAATATTGTGCATCGTTGTAAAATTGTTTGTTGTAATGTGGTGTGCGGTAATTTTTTTGGTTAAACAGTAAATATTTTTATGTGAGTGTGAGCGCAACATCAACGCTGCCTCACCAGTTTGTACCCCACATGTGACCCTTTCTTAAGAGCAAGTGCAATTTAACCGCCACTAAAGTAGATAAAAATAAAATTTCGACGAGTGCAAATATTGTCGACACCTTCAACAACATCAAAGGTGAAGCCAGACAAGCGGCCACAACAACAACAGCAGCGCACGAACAACAGCGGTAACGTCAACAATAACGGCAACAACAACAGTATCTACAGCAGCAGAGATGACGATACAAGCGTATACAGCAACAGCAGTAGATACAGCAGCAGCGACGGCGACACCAGCGGCAACACCAAAGAAGCAGTAACACGGCCGCGAATTTTTTTTTTATTATTGTAAATGAATAAAAATTGTGTATTTTTTAACATCGATGGCGACAAAAGGCGCGCACGAGGTAGTGAACGACACTCATGATTTACGAGCACCCCATTCCACAGTGACCTTAACTCTGAAAGCAGACTCGGAACTGCAGGATTACCTGGTTCCGTATGTCTCGCTAGTTCAACGCGAACTAGTGCTTTCACCACATTCGACTACAACGCGTAGTAAAAGGAACGAACAAACGGTCGAAAAACGAAACACGAACGAAAAACTAAAAAACGAACTCGAACGAGAAAACAAGCAAACAAAGAAAACGAACGAACAAACGATAACGAAGGCTAAAACGACACCAATACCGAAAGATTAGAAGGAATTCGACGGATATCCTTCGGTATTACGACTATCGACACTCTTCGTCACTGGGGACTCATCTGGGGGGAGGTACTGTAGCGGTTGGTTCAACTCAAATTCAATCATCGTGTAATCACAGTGAACACGAATACCAACCGCACAACTAAATCACCAATAGATTACGTACACGTATACACGGCAACAACACGACAAACACGACTAAACACAATTTTCTTTAGAATAAAAATTTCATGTCTAGACAGTTCGTCTCCAACCATCATTGCATAAAGACGCCGCTCGCCATTATTCACCCTTATTGCGAATGTCGTATCGACATCGATATGATGCCGATTGACAAAATTGTGATTGTGAATGTCGATATCGCTATCTTTTGTCGATCGATCTGTCATTATTTTGTCGATGCCATTTTTACTAACGACTGCGTTATATATTTTTGCGTGTTAATATATTTTAAAAGTGTTAGTAGTAATAATTTATAATTAATTAATAGAAAATAGAAAACAATTAAATAAACCATAACTTTTTATTTTTATAATCATACGTATTAGGCACAAAATCACAAACAAGCCCCAATTTGAATGTCTTGTACGCTTAATGCAAGAAAATATGGACATAGCCAGGGGAACTAATAAACGGAGGAGACTATAGAGTTCAAGTTAAAAAAAAAATGGGAATTGTTTAACACTGAACTGTATGTATCCTCATCTTCAAAAAATAATTTAGTGAAACTCATTTTTATATATTATTATATATTATAAAATATTTTATTTTCAATTTTCGCCAAATTTATATGAGGCTAGATTTTTGTTTTGACATATAAATATGAAACGAATAAATCGCAATCGTTAAGTTATACAATTTATTCACAATACTATTGTTTTATTTTAATCATCTACGGCAATACTAAGTAGTCGTTTCGATAAAGTTAGACAATACAAAAATTAAACAATCACGACAACTCAAATGAGTGTCGATTGTCGATTGAGACGACATTCGCAATAAGGGTGACTGCCGCACACCACGATGCTGCACATCAACACCGCCATGTAAATTCGAATTAAAAATTTAATAAATAAAATATATAAATAAATAACTTAAGAGTTATAAACACTTCAACAAATATAAACATAAACATTATAATTTTTTTGACTAGTTGACCGTGATATTTTGACAAACTCAAGTCAAACTGGAATGTCATTTTTTCACAGATACACTACCAAAAATATCAATCGTGTATCGTGTTCTTTGACATACAAAAAAATCAACTTATTTTTTATTTTTGGAAAGAAATTGCTATAATACCAACGTTTTGACATAACATACAAATTTTTGTTTTCAAAATATAAACAAGTTGTTGCAGGTTTGAAAATTTCTCTATTCAATTTCGGGAAATTTTTGGTTTCATTTTGTAAATGCAAAAGTTGTATGCCCGATTACTTTTGATTGCAAATCGCTTTGTAATTTTTTTATGTGTATAAAAATGTATTTACCGCAGATACGGAATTATTTTGAATGGGTACTATCAAAAAATTCGGTTGGGAATAGATGGAAACGCACCTCATATGAAATTGCGACTCAGTGAAACTTTTCAATTTGGTCCCCTTTCAAATAGTACTCTGGGGCGGTATGTTGTACCATCACATCGAATCGGAAAAAGTCGAAATTCGAAAAAAGTTGAATCGAAAAAGTGAAAGTTGTATCATTTTTGACTTTTGTCGTTTTTTAATCTTGCAATACTTTTTCTAGAATGAAATGTCAGCTACATTTATTATTACTTTGGTTAAATGATGAAACTTCATTATTTATTGCGATTCGAAAATGATACAATAAACCGTCATTCGACTTTTTCGAATTTCGATTCGAAACACATCGCATTTTTGATAATTTATCGAAGTTTATGTCTCGCTTCTCTAGAATAAAATGGGATACTATTTCATATTTTATATCATTCTCAAGCCCGCTAGATTAAAAAATCGTGATATATCTACTCGATTTCTATCACCAAATAATTTGTTTACGATATTTCAACGAAATTAGAGAAAGAGATATTGTTACATTTATTCTATAGTAGTAGGTTGTGGTAGCAATAGAAAAGAAAAAAATTATAAACGAAACAGTCGCCAATTTCAGTTTAGAAACAAGAGAATAAATTTCGATAAAGTATCGATAATGTGATGTTACAAAATGCCACGCCTGGGGCGGTATGTTGTACCATCACTTCGAATCGAAAAAGTGAAAGTTGTATCATTTTCAACTTTTATCGTTTTTTAATCTTTCAATACTTTTTCTAGAATGAAATATTAGCTACATTTATTATTACTTAGGTTTCAAATGATGAAACCATCATTTATCGCGATTCAAAAATGATACAAAATACCGCCATTCGACTTTTTTCGAATCGAAGTAATGGTACAACATACCGCCCCTAGTCTACCTCTTGTTTGCCTGTAGGGAAAAATGGCCCGTGTGTTAAAAGGTTTCAACTAATGCAAATGTCAAAGGAGAATATAAACATTCTCTAGATTGTCACAATCACAAGCCGTAAGTTTCCGCTCTAGCTAAAAAAATGAAATTAACCATAAAAGTGCTTAAAGGAGAAGAGTGCCATGTCGAGGTAAGAACGATAAACATATACAAACATGATGCAAATCATTATACATAATCGGATTTCTTAGGTTCAAGAATCAACAACAATCTCTCGCGTCAAACAGAATATTGAACTCCTTATGAATATTCCGGTCGCACATCAAAAACTCGTCTACAATGGTAAAACTCTGGTCGACAACAAAACCATTGATTTCTATCCAGGATTAAAAGATGGTTCAAAAGTTATGTTGGTCGTGAAAAAACCAGAGTCTTTACATGACACAATGCTCAAATACTTTAAGAAATACTTTGATGAGGTGCAATCGGAACGATTAGCAAAAGAATTTATGGCTGACTTTGAGGCGAGATTAAAGCAATACAGTCTGGATGATTTGGAACGTGTGGCGGCACAGTGTTTGAACCAGGAAAAAATGTAACCTTGTACATAATAATATTATTTTCGTAATAAAATTCATAAATTAAGGGAAAGAATTACAAATTTTTATTCACCACATAAATAATAAAAAAATCATTTTATTCACCACATCTGTCTTTTCGTGTTTTGTTGTAATTCCGTGGTCGGCTGTCAAACTACTGCGACAGCTACCAAGAAAGTGTCGCGCAGATCACAGAATCGCAAAAAAGTAAATTACATAGGACTTTCCCGTGAAAATAAAGAAAATTATTTAATAATAGATTGTATACAAAAAAATGTTAGTTTAGTTTAATTAATTTATACAATACGCAATGGATATCGATATACGTGCTTTAGAAGAGTCTGTGATTTTATTTTATCGATCGGAGGCACCCCAACAGGCAGCTGCCCATGAATGGTTGACCCAGGCCCAGTGTAGCCCGCAGGCATGGCGTTTCGCATGGGAATTAATGCAACCGGGAAAGGTTTGTACAATCTGAATAATTACTTAACTTTTAAAACAGCACGGCATCTCAATTTCAGCCGTGTGAGGTACAGTTCTTCGGTGCTACAACACTTCATTCGAAGTTAATGAAGTACTGGCATGAAATACCGAAAGAGGCGCACGAAGAGTTAAAGCAAAAGTTGTTAGAGACTATCGTAAACTTTGGTAACGGACCCAAACTAGTGTTAGACCGTTTATGTATTTCGGTGAGTAACAATCCCCTAATCCAGTAAGATATTAACGTGTATCTTTTCCAGTTAAGCGCATTTATAGTGCATATGCTCTCCGAATGGCCAACCGCTATAGAAGATGTAGTGAACACGTTTAAAAATCAACAAATTCCAAATCTAAATGAGAATGCTCAAATGTGGATCATGATGGAGATCCTTTGCGGAATTCCGGAGGAGGCGAATGCTATATATTCATCGGTTGCTCGTGTGAATATGCAAATGGAGATAAATACGCGGGCCCCATTTGTTATAAATACCGTAAATGAATTTATTATAGCGGAAACCGAGATAAATTTGAGCGGTGACGACATGACCACGGTGCTAAAGGCGGTGAAATGTGTTGCAGCTTGGATTAAGAATTGTGGAATCCCGCTCGACGGATGCCAATTTATAGTGAATTCCCTTCTCAAATTAATCAACAAGTGTTATTGGCACAGTATAGAGAGCGATGGTTGTATGTCGGCTGAGGCCAATGAACTCTCTGATGTTTGCCTTGAAACGTTACATACCATTATGGTGCAGCCTGATGCCCACCGATATTCTAATTCTGCGTTACAATTGATGAAAATGTGTCTCGACTCGCTCACCCAGATCACACAAGCCGAATGGAAGGAGAATAATTTTAATGAAGATATAGCTGTAGGCATTTATAATTTAATCATTTCGTCGATAGAATGCCATTCCCGACTGTTATTAGCCGGCTTAGCAACCGAAAGTGAGGAACACAAATCCCTTTATATGCGACTTATCCAAATTGTGCTTGAATGTACCGACAAGCCTGGTATTTATCCCGTTGAAGAGTCATGTAGTACACTGGCCATGGGTTTCTGGTACATGTTGCAGGATGAAATACTATCGATGGGTAGTGCCGAACAACGGACGCAGTATCTAGGATTAATCAAGCCGTTGTATACGCATCTGACAAAAATTTTAGTTAGAAAATCTCAGCATCCAAATGAAATTCAATTGGAACGGTGGAGCCTCGATGACATGGAATCGTTTCGTTGCTACCGCCAGGATATTGCTGATACTCTAATCTACTGTTATGAAGTGCTGGGTGATGACATTTTAGGGATTTTTTCACTGTTGTTCGAAGAAGCGTTGCTTTTTATTCAGAACGATATAAACGAGTGGCCAAAGCTGGAGGCGAGCATATTTTCGTTTCATGCAATTGCTGAGCATTTGGATGCGTCCGAATCGAAATATCTTCCAAAATTTATTGAAATTTTAGCAGAGCTTCCGTACAAAAAATTAAATTCTAAAGTATTGGGTACTGCGCTGGAAGTGATTGGAGCGTATTCGGAATGGTTTAAAGAAAATCCAAGTTATATTCGGCTAGCCATTGAATTACTGGTGAAAGGTCTAAATTCATCTAAAGCATCTCAAGCCACGTTAGGCTTAAAAGATTTGACTCGAGAGTGCCAAAAACAGATGAAGGAGTATGCTGAACCGCTGCTAGATGCGTGCCAACAATTACTCAACGGGGGACAGTTAAAATCTGCGGAATCCATCCGTCTCATGTACAGTGTGGGTAAGCTGATGAGTATGCTACCCGCGGATAAAATTGCGATCTGTTTGGATTCAATGGTTTCGCCTTGCTTTAAGGAAATGTACATGATTGCAGAAGGGGGTACGATCACGGAATCGTCTAGAATCCGTATTATGTATTGTCTAAAAATGATTTCAACTCTATTCTCGTCTCTCAATACGAACACGGACGAAGAGAATCCCGAACAATCGTCGTCGGCATCATCTGGCCAAATTCAGCCTGTCCTAATCGTAATGGAAAAAACGATGCCCATATTTAAGAAAATCTGTGACATTTTCATAAACGATGAGAAGGTAATCGAGGAGCTCTGTAATGCGCTCCGATATGCAGTGCTAAATCTGCTGAATGATGTTACGCCCATGTTACCTGATATTTGCTACCTAATCTTAAGTATGTTTCGAACCAAGTGTCCACCGAAGGCGATGGATATAGCGCGGATATGTATCCGGATCTTCTACAAGCAGGATCAATTCAAACAGACGATGCAAGAGCTTTTCTACAGTATTGTTGATGAGATTTTTAAGCGGTTCGATCAAACCGATAAGAATCAATTTTCCGAAATATCGGATGTGGTCGAGTCATTCTACGCGTTTCATGCACAAATATTAAAGAAACTACCAAACATTTACCAAGAAACGAATATTGATTGTAAAAAGCTTATGATGTACGCCTCGGTTGCGATCACCCTACCAGAAAATGGTCCGGTCAAGTATGCGATCGCATTTATATCCCAATTTATACTGCAGTCCCGAAACTATCCGAATATGACGAGTACGGTGCTCGAATATGGTGAAAATTTAATCCGTACCACAATTCTCTGCATAAGTGAGATTACGCCCAGATCACAGGTAGATTTATTTGCAGATATTTTTCTGTCGATCAACAAGAAATACCCGAGTGAATTGATCGCTTGGCTCAAAGTATTAGAAACACCAAATTTCCCAAATGGGAACACAACGCAGGACGAGAAGCAATTATTTATGAAGGCTGTAATTCGGGAAAAAGTGAACAAGCGACTAATCCAGTCGCAAATACGAGAATTTGCCCTTAAATCACGCGGTCTAATCGAAAAAGCATAAAGTATTTATGAACCCCAATAAATCTCACTCAAGTCTTCTAATCGTTTTTTTGGGCCTTCGGCGTTTCTGGATCAATAAATAAGACAAAAATATTTCTTTTTATTATTTTTAGTGCTTTTATCTTTCAATTATGAATGTATTTCATCAATGTAATAAAACTTGCAAAATATTCAAAAAGTTTTTGAGTGTTTTTTATTTTCTCTCAAAATAATTTTAATGATTTTTGCGAAATATACAAATTAAAACCAAAAAATTCCATTTATTCATATTTTATTAAATGCTGGTTGTTTATAGGTTTTAAAATATTTAAATTCCTCAATATCATTTTGAATTTCCACTCAAAATTGTATTATGTACTTTATACTGTGGTGTCACAAACGTTAAAAATAAAATATGTACCAAATTAGAAGAAATAAGCGTTTATCGTGAACTGTCTGAACTATTGCTGTGCCTTCGGCGTCGGATAGGGCTTCGAGATCGTTGACGACGTCGTGGACTACTTCGGCGTGGTGGAGATCTACGTCTGAAACGAGGTGGTGACCTCCAGCGAGGTGGTGGACGATTATTCATCCGCATTGGAGGTGACATTCGTCGCATAGGTGGCCTCTGTTTTGGCAACAATACCGGAGCACATGTAATTTCCTGACCATCGATTTGCCCCCCGTCCATGTGTTTCATTGCGTTCTCGGCATCATCAGGATTCGCATACTCAAGATATGCAAACCCACGTCCATTATTCGGATGGTATCGATCTATTGGCAGTTCGACATGTTTCACCTCGCCATATACGGTGAATATTTCGAATACATGCTCCCGGGTTACATTACGAGTTAGACGACCGATATGGATACGCGTGGGCCTAGGCGTAACCGATCGTTCCTTCTTTCGTCGTCGCGGTGAACTGGATTTTGAACGTGCACGATCACGATCCCGAGACCGGTCTAATGATTTTCTGTTATCCTTTTCTTTTTCACGATCAGCACTGCGTCTTGATTTGTTGTCTCGGGAACGACCCCGCGATTCTTTGCGCTCCTTATCACGGATATTTGACGATTCTTTAACTGGACTTTTCGAATGTGACACAGATTTGCGTTTATTGCGCCGATCACCACTCGACGAGGATGACGAAGAACTAGAACTTGATGACGAGGAGCTACTTGAACTGGATCGCGACTCGGACGAAGACCGTGACGAACTGGAGTCGGAAGAACTGCGTATTATAGGTTAGGTAATTCACATAAACGTAAAACAATAAGTTTACTAAATAATTACCTTGCACTACTGTCACTGCTGCTCGATCGGCTTCCTCGTTTCTTGCGTTCCCGTTCACGTCCCCGACCGCGCTTTTTTTCCTTGTCAGAATCGGCCGATGGAGACATATCTCTGGCCCTAAAATTATTTAATTTACAATCAAAAACTTTTATCCACTTGGTAGTTACTCACATTTTATACTATCTTACGTAAATAATTTAACAAATTTGAATAAACTCCTTTTATAAATCGGCTGAAATACTTTTAATGGAGATGCTTTCGTTTCCGAACGATTGAAAATAAAGCAAGATGGCTGTGGTTGACAATTTGACGTTTCGTTGATGCGAGCCAGAAAATAACAACTTTTTACCAGTCTGCGAGACATCTATTACCCAGTAATGAAAACATACTATTTTTACTATTTAATTTAAGGTAAACATAAATTATCTTTACTTATTATATTTATTTAAACATACATATAATTGAATCACAATTTAACACTATTTAATTTCTTTTCGCATAGCTTAACGATATAGCTTTGGTTTGCTTGCTCAGCCTGTTTACGAATTTTTTTAATGTCATTCAACCGATTGGTTTGAACCGCAAGCAGGTAAGCCGTCTTTAGTTGGCCGCACACGATGTGACAATTTATTTTAACAGATTTATCAACGATCAGCTTCATTAGGTTCTCAAAAGAGGGTTTTATTTGCGTTCCATACGTGTCGACCGCAGTTTGTATTGAGAGAGCAATGATTTCATCACAGTTCAAGGTGTCCGTTCCATTATTGCTTTTCATGCAATCAATCAGTTTTTCGACTTCCAAAATGCGATTATTACAGGCCAGGAACCGAGCAGTAATGGCATATATTTTGTTGCTGTTTAAATTGAAATCCTGGATTATGCTGAAAATGAAAGGAAAATTAGAGATTTGATTGGGAAGATACGTTAGTTACTCACCGATACGCTAATCCAAAACCCTCCTCGATATTCTTTCCGCACACAAGGACCAGCACACATAGTTGTATTTTTTCCTGAACTGTATTAAACAAAGTCGGTATCTCAGCCACTGCACAATTGTAATCCATAAAAATCGTCGATAGCACCTTAATGATATTGATACCGCCACTTTCGCACCCATACAAAAATTTCGTAATCTCAATCTGCCGCAGTATCGTATTGATGTGATTATTGAGCGTCTTCGAGTCTAGTTTCATAATAAATGATACATCATTCGATTTACTTCCGGTTGTGCTACTCACAGTACTGGTGCTGGTATCCATCGAGCCCGATGGTGCGCCAACACTATTTGTTTTAATCTCGACCCATTGGCACAATTCGAGTTCTGCTTGTAAATGCTGCTGGGCGCTATTCAAGTGATGCAAATTATTCTGCAAATCTTTAAACGTCTGACAGTTCATCGAAAAAAATTTCACGCACGTCATACTGGCCCGAATGGGATCTTTCAGCAGCATTTGCATTTGGTACAATGAGTTCAGCATGCCTTTGGACTCAAGAAAACGGCAAGTCTTTATAATATAGTCACGCCAAATTAAGAGCGTGTCACTGTATTCGAACAAGAGATCTATAAGGTGTGGCATTTGACCAGATTTTAAATGCGACAGGAAAATTGTGGCGATAAAAATCTCGGGATCACATCTCTGGATCAAAATGTAGGTTAGAGCTGAGTTTAGTTGTTTGTGTTTGATCAGGAATTTTATGATATCCGTGTGAGACCCATATGTGGTGAGATAGTACATGGCCTCCTCATAGTATCGGGATATTATGATATTTTTACTATTTTCGGCATTCGATTTGGATTTTACTAAAGTTTTTGTCGTGCTTACATAATTTCCCTGTGCCGTTTGTTTAAGCGTTTCGAGTGTGTTCAGAATATTTATAGCAGGTTCGTAATTTGGAATGTTATAGTCACGTTTATTCAGTTGTTGTGACTTTAGTGACGCATTCGAGTTTATTGTGGATTTGGCACGTTCAAGAGTGGTAGCTGACATACAATTGGAAGATCGATAATTTTGTTCCATGATTTTAGTGATCTCATACAGAAGTGGTGGGCTTTTCTGTGGTCGTTTCACAATAGTTACGTGCTCTTCTAAATTTTCAAGCAGTTTTGCAATACCTGTCACGGGTTCAGTATCTAGAATATTTATTATTTTAGTATTGGTCTCATCCAGGGTGAGCCGAACCATACAGTGTGTGAATTTTTCACGTGCTGTTTCGTAGCACCCTGATCGAAGACATGAGATACCCCAGGCGGCCATAACTCCTGTGTTGGTGAGTCCGCACTTCAGTGATAGTTCGAGCGCCAAATTCCATTTTTCGGCCAACACTAAATTATCGCACAGCTTCCGGATGCTTCTACTATTCAACGGTTCCATTGGCAGTAAATATTGGCAATCATTTTGCACAATTGTTAAAAGCACCTCGACATGATCAATCATTTCGCTGCACTCGATAGACGATTCACTTCCGTACACCTTGGCCGCCAAGGCCAAGCAGTGAAGTAGTCGCGTTACAAATATATAATCGATCTCAGGATTCGTGTATCCATTATGAATCGGCCGCAAAAGAGACTCAAATTTACGACAGTGATGCAACAAAAATTGGGAATATTCGTTTGATTTGACATGATTCGAAAGGATGGACAGGCAGAGCGGCACACTCGGCGCAAATTCGTAACTAAATTCCTCGCGTACAATGTTGTCATGTTTTAAATTTCCATACAGCTCCCAAAGTTGGAATTTATTTGATTTTCCCGTCTCTTCATCGGTGGTATCGTCTTTTAACGAGATATTTTGGTTTTCATGAAGGGCCGCATTAGCTTGTTCGGTTTGCTTAAAACAATCGTCACAGAATCGGACGAATATTGTGTCGTACATATTTGGAATTTTCATTCGGCTTATCGAACAGGAATGGCATACAACACGACCACATCTGCGGCAGTGGTGCCTTCGCGTAAGCAACGTAAATATCGATCGTTTACAGCACATGCACAGTGATGTTTCTCTGTCGTTGATCCAGTTTTCTTTTCGTGGTGGAGTTTTTGGCATTACAAATTTTTCGACTGGGCTCGAATTAATACTCAGCAATGATTGTGATAGTGAGTTAGACACGAGGTCGGTTAGAGAATTATTATTATCGACAGTGATACGGAAATCGAGTGATTTAGTTGCGTAAATTCTCAGCAACAGATCAATGCATTCGTTACTGATCGCATTTGTGTGTATATAATCGACATTATCGTGTAACCCGTCTATACTAGCGGTCGACATATTCTTCCGATAATACTGAATTATATCGTAACCGAAATTATTCACATTCGCATCGCATATTTTACATTTCGCAGTTGGTGCAATCAATTTACGAACCGCTGCGATCACTTTTTGAAGCAGATCAAATTTTGAGTTCATTAAAAACTGTTCGATAATCAGTAATGGCGAATTAAATAGTAAAAATAGATTATTGATATTGGCGTACCCTAAATTTAGCAATATTTCGAAAATCTGTAGTGAGATAATTATGTTACTGTAATCGTGATCGTTGTAGTACCGATCGTTAAATTTTAGGTAATCCAGCAGATATTTTATGATGAAGATATTTTTGATTTTGAGCAAATTTTTTTTATAAAATTTTAGGATTATATCGGCCGGAAGTTGCTCAACAATTTTGAGTAAATTTTGCACGTTCTCGTGATCATAACCGTTATTATAGTTATACTCGAACAGTTTCCCTGAAAAAAGACTTATAATTTTTTTAAATTTAAGAGCATAATTCGTTAGCGTATGGATCGTGCACCATTCGAGGAGTAGCACAAAGTTATTTTTGATCAGCAACCGCTCGACAATCACTTCGGGTTGATGCTCCGATAACTCGGACACCATTTTCCAATTCATATTGATTGCCACACTAATTTTATGATAAATATTAATCCGAATCGAAAATTGATTCAATTGCGATTTTAAATTATGGTCCAGCTCGATCAGATGGCGATCGTATCTTATCAAATTCACATAATTATTTATTAAATTTATATTTTCAATTTGATAAATATTTTTTATAAGTATATCACATTTATTATTTAGATTTGTCATTTTTTCGATTAGTGGGAAATTCAATTTTGGATCCTGATCGATCAGCTTCGCCACAATAATATCAATTACATTGCCTAATTCTCGGAATTTTTTCAAGTGCTGTAAAACTTTTAATTTAACAGATAGTTCGATTGTTTCGTCGAGTAAAAATTTCCTAACAATTTTATTAAAACTAATACTGTCCCAATTTAATACTGTTAGATATTTATTTTCGCCGCGAAATAGGCGCGATAATTTACGTGTTGCTGTTAATTGGGCGAAATTTTGAAATAAATGCGAATTGTTTACGATCACATTATCATCACCATGATCGAGGCCGAATATATTGGCCAACAAATACGAGATCAATATATTTTTATTGCCTACGTAATTTAAAATTTTCAGATCATTTAATTCATATAAATTGTCGGTTTCATTTTGTTTACAGAACTCGCCCATATGCAATCGATTACTGAGATCAGAAAAATCTATATCCTCCTGCAAATTTATTTCCACACGATCGACACAATTGATTGTAATCACATAGATCAAATTAAAATTCATAAGACTCACAAACTCCTCAATTTTTTCCACTTCCACATTATGCCTAAATATAATTTCGCCGATCTTCCGATTAAAGTCTTCATCTAACAAATCATCTACAGTCAATAAGCGTTCATCGCCAAATAAACGTAACAACTTTAGAGAGTGACCATAGAAATTGTTAATTTTCGACAGCAAACTATACGCGTTACTATTTAATTCGAGCACATTACTATTATCACAATTATTATTAGCGCTGGCAAATCGTTCAATCTCTAGCTGATTTTCTAATGCTGCTACATCAAATGAGTACACCTCACTGAGGAATATAGTCTCAACCGTTACATTATCATTCGGCCGATATTTTTTATACACACTCAAACTCTCGATCACTCGCTTTATAAAAGGATAATAGCCGATATTATTAAATCGAGCAATTTTATTTGCATTCGGATCACTATCACCATCGCCCAAATTATAATATTTGTTAATCAAATTGTAAAGAATTAAGCATATATCGTAACTGGTCGATAAACTCAGCATAATATCGATTATGTACGAAATTTGTAATCGATCACCGACGTAGTAGCGTAAAAAAGAATAATTATTACGATGCTTAGCGAGCAGATCAGAAACATCAGATGGTTGTGTGATGCGATGTAGATTTATAAAATTCTCAATTATATTCGTAATTTTTGTTACCCCGAGTCCTATTGCGGCAGCATTTTTTATTATCTGGATGGTAGACTGTCCGGGTGGACTATTCTTCAACGTTATCGGTTGCGCTCGTGACGATGTACTGCTTGCTGTACTGCAACTGGTTTGTATTATCGAATTTGATAAATCTTGTTCATCGTATTTTTTAAAAATTTCCGCTAGTTTTAATTTAGTTTGGACGAAGTGATCGGTAAGATAGATTTCATTCGAGAGCATTGTCGATTCCATTTTAAATTTCTGAAAAAAATATAAAACACATAATAAATAAAATGCATTGGCGCCCAAGATGGGGCCCTTTAAAATTGTTGCATTTGAACTGGGACTAAGAAGAAATTAGTCTTTGGGACTTAATATTTTAAATTACATAATTTTATAGAAACACGGAAGGAATTGGAGCCCCAACAAATGAGGCTGCGCGGATTTTTGAATGCTCAACTGTATGTAGTATCGTTGTCTCACAGTGAAAAACTTATGTCAGTAAGAACTGGGAAAGTCGATGTCCATAGAGAATGAATATGACAATGAACCCCGGCAGAGATAGGAAGGTAATGACAATGAAGGCGAATGGTGAGATTATGGCCGAGACAGACGGATTGATTGATCCGGATGAAATTTCGTTAGTTAACGTTTTAACCATAAATTGGTAGGCCCTAGTGATGTTTAGCCGACATTCATGTTTTCGATTTCATTGCGAACAGAGTGGTTTTTGACACTGATCTTAAACAAATTTTTTTCTTTTTCCATTAGTTATAAAAGTCGTATAAACATTAACAATAAGTGATTTTAGTGATTGATTTGTGTGTGGCAACAACAACAACAACAACAACTAAATAAAGTACAATTGTTTTTTTTTTGCTCAAACAACAACCGTAATAACGTAGTCCGTATGTCAATTTGTTTTTTTGAGTGACCGGGTGTACCTGCCCCCGTGCACCCAAATTTAAAATTTACCCGACAACTGCCTACGGGCAAGATGTCGTTTAGAAGCAAAAACCGGTACGAGCTTCTCATGAATATGAGAGGAAGCAGCAGTCCTCTTCAAATAGAAGAAAATAAAAACAAAAGAAAACGACTGTTTTTCGAAGAAAACAAGGCTAACCAAAAGTATGTAGTGGTGAAGAAGGCTGACAGTGACAACAGTTTTCGAGGAGTATCACCTTTCTTGATTGAAAAAGGCTTATACATCAAAGGTCACACATCAAGGAGACGCAGCGTCTACGTAGCGGGGATCTTTTGGTGTTGACAAATAAAGACGAAGGATTTCCGAACCACATCAAAGCGGGTTTTTTGAGGTTGGATGTACGGTTGTACATCCCAAACCCAATGAGATGCCACAACTGCCAACGGTACGGACACACGAAAACTAAATGCTTCCGTCCAAGAACATATCCTAAATGCTCGAAAAATCTGAACGAAGGACACGACGAAGAAGTTTGGGAACCCGTAAAATGAACAAACTGTGTAAACAATTACACTGCATTTGACAAAAATTGCCCGATCATTCATAATGGAGGCAGAAATAATTAAAATTAAAACAATGGATCGCATCACTTATTTTAAAGCAAAATAAACTTACTATCGCGAAAACGCAAACACTACTCGAGCAACGATGGACACACATAAAAAAGAAACATATAGTGAAATGCTAAAAAGAAACAAAGTAAATGTGGAAAATGACATCAACAGTAACAACAATACAAACAAAAATTATAATAATAATAATGAAAATAAATTCAACAACAATAATGAAAACAACAGTAATCATAACAACAACAATAATAATACAAATAATAATATAAATGACGTTCTGTCTCGAATAACAAAAATCTCAGAGATTTCCGAGCATGTGGATAAATAAGATTGGTTTCTTACATAAATTACTAGTTCAGAACCACTTCGAACGTATCTGGGCAATCCGTAGGGGCAGAGATAAATAATTTCTAATGTTTAAGAATTTTCGCGTAGCTGACCGACCAATCAGCATTTCGAGCTTCATCGATTGTATCCTAAAATCAACTGGGGCGGTAGTTTCATGGCGCCTCAACAAAGAGGTCTATTTTTTAAATTTTAGTCAATTATTGTTGAGCTCTTTCAAATCACAATCATTTCTTAGCACAAGCCAATGTCACAATCTATTTGTTTAATACAAGGGCGATAGCGCCAACTAAGAGTATAGACTTGAAACGTCTAATTATGATGCATCAAACTGATACATAAGCTGCAGATAACAATGTAAACTGAATAGAACAGCAAAAGTACTATTATCGCAATTTAATGACAAATATTAGTAAACCTCAGTCAACATTGATAAACAATTTTGTTGCAATACAAATAATCCAATATTTTTCAAACGGTTATACACAAGACAAAATGATATTTGCTATTATATTAGTTGTGTTAGTTAATTTAATAAACGCATTTTGGCCCGGAGATCAAGAGATCCGTTACCATGCAGAAGAAACAATAAATTTAATCGATTTGCTTAGCGATGATAATAGTACCGAAATGATGTAAGCTTAATCACTTACCTTAATTATTTGCCGCACCGTAGAAAAGTCGCCCCGATTCATGCATATCACAGCTAAAGTTTCGACGGAGCTTAACATTTTTACAATTATATTATTCGAACTATTTGACGATTTGTCATCGAGATGAGGATCTTGACAGCAGTACTCGGTCAAATCGGATTCGCCCACTAAAATCGCCTCCGCATTCGATGAAGCTGTATTATTGTTATTCGGAGTGTTAATTTTATCGCTCCCGGATCGTTGAAGCGACCGTCGTTTGCGTGGCTTAACACGACGATATTTCGTCATTTTATTTTCATCTTGTGTGTCTTCATCACTACTGTTATCGAGACGCTCGGCCATTTTATACGGACTCAGAATATATTTTATATTATTATTTTTAATTACAATGCTAGGATCATTAGCCGCACATAAATCACTGCTTGTTTTATTCGCAAATATTGAAAGCCGCCACAGCCCTTCATTTATGTAACCTATTATACGATTAAAGCGCTCATTTAGGGTAGCATCTTCGCACCGATATTTCTCGAAATGTTTATTTTGGGCAATAATAAAATCAAGTGAGGTGAGTAGTTTCTCGATGATCACGATCTTAGAGCACATAAAACGATTGTATTCGGTTCGCATGAATACCAAAACGAAACAGTTTTCCAGGAGTTTTATAAAATTTGAGAAATTATCAATTAAACGAATTTTTTTCTTGATCACATCGAGTTTTGCCGCAACAATTGTGAGATAATCGTCCGTTGTATCATCGAGCTGTATGATTTCAATATATTTTGATATGATTACGAATTCATTGTAGATCTCGAATTCTGAATTAGTTTGTTGGCCGGTTACTTTCCGTTTGTATTCGAAATGTTTGGTGATGAACTCTGGTATGTTTCGGTTGTCTAGGATATTGATGTCGAGCTTGATTAGTAGATCGATTATATTCGTTTCGTTTAGTAAATCGGTAAGTATAATCCGAGTGTCGTAAACTTTGTCCGATTTAAGGATAACATTTCTTAGGATGTACATTTGTCGCGAAATTTCATAGTAGTAAGATTTCATGTGGTCGTCAAGTAAATCTGGGTTAATTTTTGGCAATATCGCTTTTATTTGGCCACGTAAAGTTCGAACATTTTCGCTGTATGTATTCTCATTGTTTAGCACGAAAATAAGCTTACAAAATAATAGTTTATTGTAAAATTCTGAGCCCTCGATTGATGAATCATCCGCCTCCGAAATAATAAATTTCTCAACAAAATGCTCATGACTGCGAAAAGCGTTTAATACAATAGCCTCGAAATTGAACACTGTTTTAGATCGCACATAATGTTTAGTTATAGTTTTATCCAACTGCTCGACTAAACCAAATCGCTTCGAACTCAGTAATACCAAGTACAAGTTTATGACAAAATCTGCATCTTCCCAATTGTTTTTATTTAACATCTCATTAAAATTAAACTTTTGATCTTCAATTTCATCGCACGTGGATAAAAGAGAATAAAATCGATCGAAATTATTTGAATTTCGTGCTAATTCTGTTAAAACACTAACACAAATCACTTCACACTGATCACGAACTTTTTTGTTTTGTCCATTTGAATCAAGCCAATTTTTCACCAACTCCCATGTATTATACGGCTCATTACATAGATTACGTTTCAGTTCATCCCAGTTAATTGTAATCCGATCATTGCCCTCAATAAAAATCACCTAAATACACAATAAAAAAAATACATTAGAATGAAACCAGGGAATTTTCCATTCAATTGGAACTTACTTGCTTCAAATCTGGATATAAAACATCAACCTCGCTATAATCATCCATCGTATGTAATTTTATTAGGTCATTTGATTAAATTGTAATAAATGCAATAATTATTATCATAATTTATTTATTTATTTTCAATAAACAAAATTTTTTGAGATTAAAGACTTATCGCATCGACCATTCAAAACAACTCTCACAAAACAATAAAAAACAAAGTGACATAAAGTTTTGTTTGTTGTTGCTTTTGATTGTCAAAATCCAGTTTCGCTATTGAACTGTAGGGGAGGGCTACACAGGGTGGTAGAAAAATATTTTCTGGTTGCGAATATTTGGGAATGGTCGAATATTTAAAACAAAAGGTAGGTGGGTACATATCCCATTATTCGGCTCGCAATCACAATTGTGTACGTAAGACCCACATCACTTATGTGTACCAACATACACATTTGTGCGTAGCACTTAAATTGTTTTCGTTCAAAATATAACACTATAACTATAATAATAATAAAATAACTAATATGTTAACAAAAACAAATAATTAATATGTATGTAATTTAATTTGCATGTTATCAAATTATACTTTTTTCAAAGAATACGATTATATACGTTGAATGTAAGCAGCTGTCAAGCGTCACAAATTCGGAGGGTAAAAGAGAAAGTGAATAAATCAACAGGGCGCTATTTAGAATTTTTTTCGACCGAATGAAATGGTTAGGAAGTTAATATTAAAAAAAACATGTAAACTGAATTGTATTTTCCAGTACGATTTTTATTCATTTTTACATTTTTTTTTTGCTTGTGCATCCAAGCAATTGGGTTCAGTTATTTTTTTTTAATTCCTCATATTCAGCTTATCCTAAAAAAGAAACAAAATATGTTTTTCACAAAATTTCTGTAAAAACTAATAACTATGGTACTAAATTTGTTTATGATTTTATATAGGGCCTATTTTTTAATTAAACCCGAGCAAGCAGTGCGCTGTCAAAAAATACTCCGTGTTTCTTTATTCAACCTGAGTAATTTTACCCTGCACACTGTGTTTTTATTTGTGAACTGTGCTTACACCGGGCATACTCGGTTCTTCAAATTTTACTCTGAAATTAATGCCAGTGTACGAAGAGCATGCAAAGTAAAAAACAAGTTATTACTCTATGCACACTGGTTCATTTGGCACTGCACAACCTGTGCTCGGTGTATAATACCCAGGGCAAGCCTGCTTGCTTGGGTTTAATTAAAAAATAGACCCATAGAAGATGCGAATTACAATATTAAATTTATTAACTAATAAAAATATCAACGACGCCTATGGAAAATACGTGACCTTCTATTTATAAATCAAACTAGGTAGACAAATTTATGAACAATTAAATTTATGTTGACTGTGTGATTGAGAGCGATTTTTTCGACTAAATTGCCGACTAAACTAAATTAATGAATGATTCATATTATTCATTCAAAGGTGGCACTAGTATCTTTTAAATATGCTGTGCTTCCGATTGTAAACTAAACTAAATTATGACTTTTCATACGTCATATTGTTTTCAACAACACTAATTTATTATTTAAAATCAAAATAGAAAAAATAAAACAAATATGGATATGGAAATCGCATTATTCATGAATGTGATTATAAATTACAACCGAAATTAAAGAATGAAAGTATTTCCTTTAGAAAAGCTTAGTAATCGTGATATTCTAAAATTCATTTGATTCGATTAAAATGAATTAATTCGCTACAGAAACAACAAAAAGCAAATAAATAATCTAAAAATATATTTCTGTGTTGACAGTTTTTTTTTGTTCGCCATATTTGCCCGAGTCATCACGATTTTTTTTAACATTTTATTTGTTTCAATTCAGTTAAAATTTTAAAATAAAAACCAAAAACTCAAAAAACTGTATTTTTTATTTGCCTTCGACTTGGTCGTATATATAGGCAGTGGTAATGCCACTACGAATATGCACGGTCAAGTAGAAGGTAAATAAAAAAATTCGGTTTGTATATGTGTGAGCCCATAAAGCTTAAATACGAAAAACAACTGTTATACAAATGCTATGAAAATTCCTTTTTCTTAAGTTTTGTTTATTTTATTTACTTATATCTCGTAAATGTGACAGAAAAATGAATTTTCATTCTCCTGAGCGTGAACTATGTTTATTTAGCTTTAATTTTGACAATTTTTCTATCAGTTTTAATCTTTTTAGCACTATTTGCCGTCTCATTTTTAAGGTAGTTTTCATTTAGAATTTTACCGTCTACCGCTATGACACCTTTTATTTGATGATCGTCGTAATAAGCTTGTGCGTTGCGTGTAGAGTAGATATTTAGGCTCGTTCCATACACGGTTTCAAACTAAGTCGTAATAGATTTTCAATTGCTAATTTAAACCCTTATTTTATATTAAAACATCAATTTTTTTGTATTGTTTTATTCTGCTCTCTCGAAAATAAAATTTAAACAAAAATCTGCATCTCAAAACGCCCTTGCTTTATTTTATTTTCATTTCTATTTCAGTTCAGCTTCACCGAAAAATTTTATGTCTCAGTCACAAATTCCATTACTGCGGCCTTTTTTGTGCAGAAAACTAGAAAGAGATGCAATCAAAAATCCCTATGTGTGTGAGCGCCACCACAGTAAAATTTTTTATACTTAAATTTTTTGTTTTTGTAGCGATTTGGTTGCTATAAATATAAATAAAAAATACAAATCGAAGTATTTTTTATGGCAACCAAAATAAAAAATGCCCCCCACTCTCAGTAAGTTTTTAGTATTTTACTATTTTTATGGTGAGCACTTGGCTCATATATTTTATATGTTTGGTATAGTGTAATATAAATCGCGTTTTAATGATAAATTTATATTAATGCCCAAATTAAAATATTTTACAAATTTAATTTTTATTATTTACTTTGTACTACATAATTTTAATAATGAGATATTATTTGGGTTAACTTTTTTATAGTAAGGCGTTTTCTTAGTTTTTAATTATTAAAAGGAAATAATAAAAAAAACGTAATAAAATGATGCCTATAAATAATATTTAGATATTTTAGTACTTTAGAGATATAAATAAAATTGATTTAACAATAATTTTCAGTTTTTAACTAATCTTGGTTATAATTTCGTAGTTGTCAAATATTCTACTTAAAATTTCGCTATAAAATAAAAATAGTCTGTCTTTGTCGGATTTTTGATTTTATGTCTTTCTGGTTTTCTGCACAAACAAAAAAGCCGCAGTAATGGAATTCTGCTTTTAACATCGATTTTATAGGTATGTAAAAGGGGAAAGAGATGAAGGTGAAGCCGGCCCTTTGAAGCCGTGTATGGAATGGGCCATAGAGGAGAAAATCAAAAAATTACTTTAAATAAGTATAGTAAAAAATCGCCGTCATTTTTCATTCCTCTCTTATTTTCGGAATGGTTTCAAGAATAATGGGGCATTTACATGTAGAAAATTGTTTTCTTCTACAAATTTTTGCAGGTAAATAAGAAGGATCATTATTGGATTTTTTATAGAATCATTATTAATTTAGTTTTAATGAATTCAAATGCAAAATTTACATTTTTATCTATGGCGTCTGGTTTTATTATGAATCCTCAACATTTATAAATACGAAATAATTTTTTTCTTATTAATTTTAAAAATGTTGCAATAAAAATACTCAGATCCAATATATTTTATGGCAACATTTATTTTTATGGCCACATTTTATAGTGTTTTTTGCGTATAGTGACTTATAAATCTTCTTCAAAATTTTGTTGGGATATATTTCTTTTCTTGCCTCTCATGTGCAAAAAGTCAGTCTTTCTCATTTTGCAGAAGAAAAATGTTGGTCGCATGTAAATGTCCCATAACAATTAATGATTTCTCCATTACGATTACGAAAATGGTGTTACGAAAATTTTAAATACTGAAAATAATAATCGCCATAATTTAAATTGTGTAATATGCACTCTTTGTGCATATTCACACCACGGTAATTTGAATCCGGTAACTTCTTCGTTTCCTTCCTCTTTACCAATAATAATAAAATAGATAAATTTTAATATAATAATAATAACAATAAAATAAATAAATTTTATTGATAAAGGGGAAAGAAACGATAAAGTAACCGGATACAAGTTACCCTAGTGTGGTTGTGTACTCTTGGTGATGAAATTTAGAGTACAGTAGCCTAGTATCTGCAAAATTTTTTGGCTGTAAACTATTATAGGGGTACGTAATGGTAGACAATTTTTGGTTGCAAATAATGGGAATGGTCGAATTTTCAAATAAAATGTCAAAATGCGGCAAACTTTTTTGACATTACAATTGTACAGTCGAAATTGAAAACATGATAGGCCAAAGAAAACGCAGGATTAGCAGCGCTAGCGAAGAGCACAGTGATTGTTTAACAGGTTTGTTTACACGATTAAACTTCCTTATAATGTGTTATTTACATATTTATCATTGTAGACGCCGATTCTGAGTATTCAGAGGACGACCAACCAGCCATGAAACGTAGACGAGCAGACGAACTATTTGAGGAATTGAGATTGTGGCGAGAGGCTCGAGAGAAATTCAGATTAGAATTTATGGAATTGATGCGATCTTATAATGAAAAGGTTGATAGATTAGCGGAAATGTTGTTAAAAAGTAAAGCAAATTTGGATAATTGTGATAAATAAAATGTAGTTGGTTATTTAAAAAAAAGTAAATTATTTTGGTGGGACTACTTGGATTACAAACCTACGTGAAGTTCAATTGTTCTATTTTTCCTTGCACCACCACCAATCACGCACAAAAATTGGAGAAGTTATCCGCAGTACCAATACAGTACTAATAAATAATGGTGAATAAATTTAGGGTACAGTATTATTATTATTATTTATTCATTTATTTATGAGCTGGCGAAACCACCAAATTGCTCTTAAATATTATACAAGATGATATTTCATCCAAATTATTTTTCTCTATTAATCCAATATATTTTTTTCAAAATTTTTACCTATTACGACTCACGATTCGCATTCTAGCACCCAAACGACGAACTTATCGATTCAAGTTCTAGAACACGAATAGGGTACAGTAGCCTAGTACTCTGCAATTATATGACATATTTAAATCATTGATTCCGAGTTTGTTTATCCAAGATTTAACGTTTTTTATTGTCAATTCTGACCCAATAAATTTTATGCACATCCTCATATTTTGTCAGTACATGACGGTCTTTCCCGAGTCCCGAGTGCAGATTAAACCGCGGTTTTGGCCAAAAATATAAACTCGATTGTGATGTTTGTGTAAAAAATACAATATTTCGTAAACGAGATTGCTTATCTAAACGTTAAAAATAAACATCTGATTAATACCTACACAGAAAAGCACATATTGCGCTCAGTTGAAGTTCACCTGTGTTTGTGCGTACAGTGTTCCCAAAATAATAAAAGATGTCAATTCGTGTGACAGTGAACTAAAAAACCGTATAAAGTAAATAAAATATTTTTTTTATGTATCTAATGTCAACTCAACAAATAATATTTGTTTCGAGTTTTAATTCAAAATTATTAGTTTATCTTTTTATATAAATAAAAAAATAGTAACTAAATAGTGTGTTTTTGTCGTGTGTGAACAATAACAACATTTTAGTGAGATAAACTCGCCCAAGAAATCTCAAAAAAGCAAAATGACTGAAAATATGCCATTTCCTCTACTGCTGGATCCAAATACGTATGATCCTGATACAGTGGATTTAAAACAAGATGATGAGGCACGTGAATATTGGTTCGATTGTTTTAAACAGTTGATTAAGAAATTTTCAGTGAAAGCGGCCGAAAGCCAGTTAGATGATCCAACGGCCAATGAACGTGCACAAGAATTTTATGAGGATTACATAAATAAAATCCAGAGACTAAAAAATAATGAGGAGTAAGTGCACCAACCAATTGGCGAAATCACAAAAATGTGCTAATCACATTTTTCAATAGTATAAAATATTAATATTATTGTTATTTTCTCTGCAGTATACTCGATCGGCTGACAATACGAACGCTGCTGGATATGAATGAGACGGGTTTGAAGAAATACGGATTCGATGATCCGTGGAAGAAACAGAAAAAAATGGAGAATTGCGCCTCGATTAAGTTACTTAAAAAACGGCTAGATGATATTAATCAGTTACATCATAATGAGAGATGGGTGGAATTATTTCGAGGTGTACTAGCTGGTAAGTTAGATTGTTTAAGGTATATTCTATATGGTGATACGCGGTACCGGGTTATAGAAGAAGCTTGTACCTCTAATATTTGTTGTGAAGTTCATCGAGTGGTCTTTTTTATTGAAAATCTGTTTAGGCCCGCCGCCTAGAGCTAACATGCTAGAACACAATACTTTTATTAAAGTTAGATGACTTAGATTACGTTATTCTTAAATAAATAAACAACTGGTAACAAGAGAAAACTCCAATACATAGAGGATACCAGCGAATCGGAAATTATAATTCAAACGTTATTAAAGTTACGCCTTACGTGCGACGCAAGGGCCCCACATCGGGCCCTGGATTTTTATTGTTTTCATTGACCGAATAACCGAGATAATTAAAAATTCAAACGTGCTCATATTTGCTGATGTGAACATTTTTCGTACTTTTTTTTCGAAGTAGGGTACCTAGCATTTCATAACATGCTAGATACCCTACTTCAAACAAAGCCAACGGGGAAATATTGCAAAGCGTCAATGAGAATTGAATGAAAGTTGTATTGCGAGGGCGAATGCCATGTTTTAATTTGTTAAACGACGGACAGGTGAATTTAAAGATATTCAAACCTTATGTTCATTCTATTTTGCTTACGTTCGATCACAACTGTGTACATAAAAATAATTGAAAGCATACAAAATAAATTTTTGATTTTTTTGTTAAAGAACTAACGTAACTCCGTACTCAACAATAAGCACGGATTATAAAATATGCACGCTTGAAAATGGACGACTACTCTTGGGCGCGGCTTTTATTGGTCACGTTTTGCTTGGTCCCATTGATTCTGCTTACATTTTTGAAGACAGATCGATTCATATGCCATGTAGGACTTTTCGAAACCATGAGTTTTTAGTACTAAAACACATCCCAGAAACCATGGAGAAAATAAATCCATTAATAAGTTGTCTAAATCTTTCAAATATCATCGATGATCTATTTGATTTTAATTTATCTTAGGACAACTTCTAAAATATCCTGAAGAATTATTTTTAAAATTTTTAAATCTTAAAACATAATTTGATTGATGTTCTGAAATCATACCCGTAACTTACAGAATAGATTTCTTTATAAATAAATAAATAAATAATACCAGTATGTGATAATTCATGGCAGTACAGAGTAATTGCATTTTATTATTCACTTAATTCTGGCCGATCGACCAAAGACCGAAAGTTATGAAGGTTCCTTCCTCTTTAAATATTGTTCCAAAACCGAATTGTTAATTTCTTATTAATATTTAAATCTGTTAAGTTAGGCTCCACTTTGAGCTTATATATTTTCAAAACACGATAAAATAAAAAGAATATTCTGATAAAAAAATTCCAATTTCTGCGTTACTGGCCGATGACCTGAACTAATTATCGCTTTTCTAATAAAATCTAGAATCGTTTCTTATAGTTAAAAAAAGAGATATGCAGAATAGCGGGTGTTAATTTTAGCTTTGTTTATAACTCTTTGGAAAAATTAAGTATTCCAAAAATGTTTGTTCGTAAAATAATTATTTTTAAACTAATTTTCGGAAACAGCTAGCGGGTAGACTATATTCAGGGTGGCACCGTTCTCAACACAGATTTTTTTCCGAAGGATTTGATTTCGAGGAATTGTTTGAACAGTTATGTTTACTTTAGTTATTGGTACTTTAGTTTATATATTGAATGAATGACTAACTTTTTATTGCTTTCGGATGGATCCAGTTCAACTTTGACCATTGGTTGTGTTTGCTTCAACAGGTTCATGCTCATATATACATTCTTTATGTTTTACCGCACCTGTTCTCGCAGGGTTATACAACGCACTCCTTTTTAAATGTCTACCAGGAAAATCTCAGTTCTTCTTGGTCACAATGTGATTTTAAACGAAGTAAACGAAAAACTCATTTTGTTGTGGATACCTGCTCACAAGCACAACTGAGTGCCAACAATATTAAAATGTCTTCAAATCCTTTAGCAAATTAGACTCGTAACCAGGACCCGCCAGTAGCGTTAACGATATGCCCTTATGTGAACTTTGCGTGATACTCTATGGTGAAAAAGAAAGTCTTTGTGGTAGTAATAGTTTCTTCTGTTCTAAAGATTCATAACTTTTACTTTAATTTAATTTGTTTCCATTTTAATTTGCTCTTACTTTACTTTATCTGTTCTCCTTCCTTAATTTTTATCTCTTCTTAAAAACTAGTTTCTCACCGTGTACGAGCTAAATTAGAGGTAATTGACCGATAACCCATACTTTCGCCTGATAACTATTCAGTTCACCATAAAATTGCGCATAATCGCAGATATACAGTTATCACGAAGTTATTTTCAGTTAATGTAACGAATTAAAGTTATCGGTAATAATATTTGATGTCGGTTTGGTTTATAACTGATTTACCGGCTATTATAATTCAGGTGCTGCTGTTCTTATGAAGTACGCACCGCAAAATTCAAATCACCTGATATTAGTCATAATCATTTCCCACAGTCAAAACATGTTGATAACGTTTTCTAATCACCTGAAAACTGATTAGATGACAACCGTTAAGTTCTTCGTTTTTTGCATTTAATCTTCACAATAAATGTATTTTTAATATCAGATGTGGTCAAGCTTTGTTTAGATAATACACGGATAATAATTTTCTAAGCATATTATATTTTATTCAAAGGTAACGTTTTCGACTCGGGCGCTTCGGCTGTAACCGAAATACTTCAAACGGATCAAACATTTGGTTTAAATGACGCACTTAAGCTGATCGAGCAACGTCCATGGTTAATCGATGATTTGGATGCCTGGCTGGAGCGGGTTAATAAAATTCATCATAAATGTGCAATCATTTTTGTTGACAATAGTGGCGTCGATATTGTCTTAGGTATAATGCCATTTGTTCGCGAATTACTGCTACGCAATACCAAAGTTATATTATGTGCCAACTCGGAGCCATCACTGAACGATGTAACCTACCTCGAATTAGTCGAAATTGTCCAGAAATGTTGTGTGGAATGCGAGGTGCTGGAAAAAGCTTATATCACGGATAAAACTCTGTTATTGTACGCGAATGGACAGTCGGGCGCTTGTTTAGATCTAAAGAATATGCCAAAGGCAGTATGCGAAGCGGTTTTAGTAAATAATACTGATTTAGTGGTAATCGAGGGTATGGGCCGGGCGCTGCATACAAACTTGAATGCATCGTTTAAATGTGACTCGCTTAAATTGGCGGTTATTAAAAATCGATGGCTTGCCAATCGGTTGGGTGGTGAAATATTTTCGATTATTTGTAAATTTGAGAAAGCGGACACGGAATGACGCGAGTGCCGATGGACTGGAAGCGATGCAATTTTTGATTGTTTTGTTTGGTTTTTTATTTAAATTATTCAATCATTAAAGAAATATATTATGTATTTTATATTTTTAATAATCACAAACACGATTTAATCATCGTATCACGCAGGAAGACGAAGTTCGGTCGGCTACCCGATGAAATGGTTTTTATTATTATTTTTTTTTAATAAATAAAAGTAATTATTTCAGATCAACTTTATTTTAATTTATTGTAAATAAATTACTAGTTTGTAAATAAAATTTGTAATTTAATTAATAAACAAGAAAAACCTATTAATTTTAAATCATGGTTTTTATTTTAGACGTCCAGGTGGTATGTTGTACCATCACTTCGAATCGAAAAAAGTCGAAATTCGAATCGAAAAAGTGAAAGTTGTATCATTTTTGCTTTTCGAAAATGTTACAACATACCGCCATGTTTGACTTTTTTCGAATTTCGATTCGAAGTGATGGTACAACATACCCCGCAGGGGCGGTATGTTGTACCATCACTTCGAATCGAAAAAGTGAAAGTTGTATCATTTTTGCTTTTGGAAAATGATACAACATACCGCCATGTTCAACTTTTTTCGAATTTCGATTCGAAGTGATGGTACAACATACCGCCCCAGGTTAAAATATGGGCAACGGGGTTATCGCAGCTGTATGCAAGTATTCATCATTTTCTGTTTATCACTCTTTTCTATGAAAAACACCGCACACAGTAAAATATATTTTACACTTCGACGATATTTTTATAGTTGTTTAATATTTATCGTTTTACACAAAAAATGAATCAAATTAAATTATCAAAACATTCTATCGAACGTGCTAATGCTTCTAATTAATTATTCAGTTACATTACTTGACCACCTTCATTATATCTTAAATCGTTATAAATTGTTTTTTCCGTGTTTCATATCATTCGATATAGAACCGTCTACAAAGCAACATGCCGCCGAACGCAACAATAAAATTTTCACCGTTCAAAGAAATTATTCGTATGCCAAAACGGAACGTATGCGAAGTGATTTACCCGTTTTTCATATCGTACAAGGCGATCAATATCTCACAGTATACGCTCACCATGAACAAATACGGCGATTTCATTGTTACAAAATATTTCACGGATTATTTGCACACCGTATTTACCCTTGGCCTTGACATTTACTTGTTCTACTTGAGCCTAACCAATTGCTATAATTGTACGACGACGAATAAAGTTATTACGAATCGTAGCGTAACGAATTTGATGTATATCGGGATGCTGAATATTGGTAATAAAATTTTTATTTTTGCCTCGATATTTTTTTCGTTTTATGTTCATATCGCTTTGACGGTAAACTATAAAAAGTATTGGGATATATTTTTGGCCATCAATCGGATCGACATGGAACTGACCAAGTTGAAGTTTGAAATCAATAATAATTTGCATTACAAATTGTTAATGTATGGATTTTTGACGGGAAATGCATACGCAAGTACGGTCATTTTTACGGTGATTTCGATTTTGAAATTGACGTTTATTGAGGGCATATTTCAAATTATACCAAGTGGAACGTATGGATTTGTAATGACCTTCTATTTTAGTTATGTGATCATAATGTATTTAAGGGTGTGTCAAATTAATCGAATTATTAGGTGAGTCCAAGATTTAAATCTCAAAGCGTGCATTATCTTTGTTATCCTTGGTTTATATTGCGTGTAGGTATTATTTCGTCCAGCTGCCAGCAACTAACCATCAACTATCTAGAACGCATTCGCGTAACTTAATAAAAAAACTGGGACGTCTCTACATAAAATTAAATAACCAACTAGAACAATTGAATCAGCTACTTGGGGCACCGATCATTTTATGTATGGCCGCCTATTTCGTGTACTTGACATTCGGATCATTTTCGGTATATTTGCTAATCAAGCGCTACGATAAAGATATTGCGGCCATTGCCTTCATTTATATAGCGTTTATTGCTATTTATTCGGCCATGTATTTTATGGTGATTTCGGCAGGAACTTTTATTAAATACGAGGGAGAAGCTAGTGGTCGAGTGATTCATCAGGCTTGTAATTTACCCGAGAATTTGTATATTTCTAAATATTTGGCATATTTATCGTTTCAAGTGGGTCAGCTCCAACCGACTGCATCATTTTCCTATGTTCATTTTGATTTGTCGCTCGTTTATTCGGTAAGTTACATATATAATTGGTTTATGTAAACAACTATAAAGATTTGATTCGTATTTTCTTACAGATGATGACTGCTTTGCTGACGTATCTCATTATATTGGTACAATTTGCTAGTCAAACAAATTAAACAGCATGTCGTTCTTCGTTACAAATTGTTAAATAAGTTTGTTAGCCTAGTAGCAATAAAGTGATTACTAATATCATTTTTTTCCAGTACACCTATGGAATGTTATTGTAAAACCCAATTTTCAATCAATACTGAAGGATCATTGAGCCTGTGACTGTGGTGAGCTATGTAACACTGTGTGTCCTACTCCTTTTACTCGCTCTACCACCATTGAGCAATTGCAGGTAGACATTTCGTCAGATTACCTTCATCTTAATCCTGTACGTTCTGAACAGGTTCATCTACCATCGCAAATGCCCCCCCCTCCCGGTTGCATGCACGTTCGGCTCGGTGATAACTCGATTCTAGCCGAAATCTTCAGATGAAATCCCTCGGAGAAGCTGGGCCCCAGGCAAAAGTCAGAGTTCGGTAACATGGGTCACTTGCAAATACATTGAGCGAAAAAACACATAACGTATGTTGGAAATTCAAAATTTTTTATTGAAACTGAAAGTTGGTTTTTATGCAATTTTCGTATGGAATACATCATCGTTCATGTGACCATACGGTTACTGGCCTTCATACGAACATCAAAATTGTTGACTACTTTTTCCAATAAAAGCAAGACAATGGCCTCAATTTCAGCTCGAATGTTGCTCTTAAGATTTTGAATTGTTCGTTGATCATCGCTACACACTTTGCTTTTCCAAAAAAAATCCAACGAAAATATTCTAACAGTGACAAATTGCCAATTAACATTACAATTTCTTGAAATTATGCGATCATGTCGTTAAATTATGAACGCACCCCATATTCTCATCTGTCAACACTATTATATTGAAAAGTTTATTATTTTGTATCACTCATAAAGACCTTTTTTTTGTCGCTCTGCTGATAGGTTATGGGCCCAGGTGCCATGTTAATTAAATCTGTAATCATCGTGAATATTTTAAATCGTAAATACATTTGTTGTATAAAATTAAATAGTTAATTGTTTAAGCAAGGAATTGGACTTTGAATTTAATCGCGATTCAGATTGATTTTACATTTGTTGTGAAATTTGTATCGTCATCAACACGTTTTATGAGAAGCAGATGGCAGGATAAAACAGCATATCGGATTTTAATTTCCAAAAACTACACGGTGCTGATAATTATCATATATGTGGTGTTTTGCAAAAATGAGGACATGTTACGTGAATCAAAATTGACGTTGGCTCTGAGTGTGGAACCGACTCTTTGCGTTAACATTCTCAATTGCAATTCAGCCTTTGGTTTTCAGTAAAAATTCATCGAAACATAAAAATTGTCACACTGGTAGTATAATTTGTTATGAATCTGGTGGTAAAAATCACAAGAGTTTTGAATGCAATAAGATCAAAGAGAAGCAGAAATCATGGTCGAATGGTGAGAAGAATAAAAATCAGAATAATATTGTTAAAAGCAATAAAAGTGAATCGGCTAAAGGGCGTTTGGTCTAACAATCAAAATCCACGCCTGATGCAAATTTATTGAAAAATCAAACAACAACTGAAGCTGTTGAAATTGTGGCGTACGTCACATTCCTATACATGTTCCCGATCTGTCTGCTAATCTTTTATCGGGTTGTAGTGATGAATATGACAAAAATAATGATTTGTTTGCACAATGTCAGTCACCGGTGGTAAATATATGTTGTCAAAATCAAAAAAAAGTAGTACATTAATATGGCACAGACGTTTCGGCCGTGTAAATTACAAAACACTTTGTGACATGCGTAATACATTAGATGGAATGATGTTTGAAAATGATGAAATCATGAAATGTGAATTTTGTGCAATGGGCAAGCAATCGCGCCTGCCTCCCTTTCAAGCTTAGTGGTGAGCGTTCAGATAATGTACTTGATTTAATCCACTCAGATACAAATTCAAATGGTGGTGCAAAATACGATGATTGTTCAAGGAAACTATTTATCTATTTTTTGCCGTCCAAATCTCAAGTTTTTGAATCATTTGTTAATTTCAGATCGTACGTAGAAAACTGGTCGTTTCAGAACTGTCAATTTACAAATATGTACACTCCTCAACAAAATGGTCTCGCAGAGGAAAATGAGTCGAACAATTGTGGAATCTTCAAGGTGTATGATTTTTGATGCTGATTTAGACAAAATGATTTGGGCTGAAGCGGTTGCCGTGACAACCTACATTATCAACAGAACAATTTTATCAATTTTAGTGAGTAAAACTCCCGAAGAGGTATGGACGGGCATCAAAGTAGATGTATCTCATATGAACATTTTTGGATCCGATGTTATGGTACATGTTCCTAAATAAAAATAGGAAGAAGTTCGACTCGAAGTCGCGAGAAATGATATTCTTGGGGTATGACAGCAATACAAAAGGTTTTCGTTGCATTGATCCAAAAACGAAACAACTGGTAATAAGTAGAGATGTTATTTTTCATGAGAAAAATTGTGATTTGATGTTAAAGCTATCCACTGATGACAATGTGAGTCCAGCTGAAGTGAGAGATTATGAAAAAACAGAAGATTCGTCGTTTGAAACTGATGTTACTTTGATTGATACTGGTGAATTGGATAATGTTGATGATCGCGATTATCAACTTGATGGGGATGTTGCTACACTAGGAATCGTATTGAGAAGATCTACGCGTGAACCAAAGCCTCGAGAATTTAATGAATATGTAAGGTATTTTTCATTAAATATTATTAACGTTGATCCTCAGATAGTGCAAGAAGCTGCAGCACGTGATGATTCTTCAAAGTGGGAGTGTACCATGCAGGAAGAAATTGCATCGTTGGTAGAAAACAAAAATGGGTATTCAAACGCAAATTTGACAATGATGGCGACGTAACGCGTTACAAAGGCCTCTTAGTCGTGAAAGGTTGCTCACAGAAATATGGTGTAGAATACAATGACCTTCGTTATACTTCGATAAAATTTTTGATGACTTTGACAGTTGAAAATGGTTTGAAAATACATCAAATGGACGCTGTCACCGCTTTCTTAGAAGGCGACATTGATGCATATGTGTATATTGAGCAACCGGAATGTTTTAATGACGGAACGAATAGAGCATGAAAACTGAATCGAGTCATGTATGGACTGAAACAAGTTTAACGCCGGTGGAATATTAAACTCGAAACTGAATTAAAGAAATCTGAATTGGATCCTTGCATCTATTTTAATCGAGAATTGGATTTGATAGTTGCTTGTTATGTTAATGACTTGATGATATTCTGGAAAAATCAAGCATATTTAATCAAGCTTAAGCAATTTCTATGCACTCAATTCAAGATGAAAGATTTAGGCACTGCCACGGAATGCGTGTTCGTATACATCAAAATGAAAACAGCATTGAGCTGGATCAATCCTCATACATCAAGGAAATATTAACTCGTTTCGGAATGAAAGATTGTAAGCAGATTGGCAATCAAAAACTTTCAATAAGTTTGTAGTCAGATTTCACGATTTGTGTGACATGTGGCTGTTTGGTTGAAACCAAAGATCATCTAAATCAATTTAATCAAATTTTGGTCGAAGTCGAATGCCACGATAGAGCTCACTATTCACAAGATGCGACCATCCCGCACGAAACAGTGACTTTTGGATGAATTGGTTGTTCATGAATAACATGAGGAATTTCAGTCCCTCAAATGCGACAGTTTTGTTTATTAACGTATCCGTTGAGGTGAAAGTGAGCTCATCTGAATAGATGACTTTTGGTAAAAAAAAAAATTAAAACGCGTTGTTGCGTTGTAAACGAACACACGACTAAAAATGGCACAGTTTTGACTTTTCATTTGTCAAAAAAATTTCGAGGTGCCACAGCACAATGAATATTTTTTTGAGCTTAAAACAGATAAAACGATATAGACATATGGAATATAGACCGTTTTGCTATGAGTGTGACGATTATTATGATTTTGTTATAGCTATAAATCTTGAGCATTGTGAAGCCGTGCAAGATGTATGTTTCGGGAAATTAGAGCAGACGTTGCTATTGTACAGGAACAGTACAGAAACCGCGAGGAAAACGACATATGAGGTAAGACCGCCTTAGATGTATTAGTTGGGACTGAGATCCTTTGATTATGGCGGGGGACAAGCATTAAACTTGGGCTACTAAATGGAGCAGCCGTGTATCAAACGATCGAGGAGATGCTGTGTTGGAAGCTTTCGCCACACTACAGATTTACTGATTTACAGATAATACACCATCATTAGTAGTGGCATTTTTAGTTACTCATATAATCCCATCTTTTCGACGAAAGTATATTCTTGTTTCTAAATGCGCCTTCGAAACGGCCTAAAATAAAAGTTCTCAAGATATGAAGGTCATTAAATTGCATGCGGCACACCAATGTTTAGAAGAATAGTATTGCATTCAAAGCGTAGAGGTTTCTGCCAACTTAAGGCAGTTCTAGATTGAAGCTGAAATTTGCTGAAAAAGTCGAAAGAGCTTTTTATGGTAATCCTCCGACCTGTTATTGATATATCATGCAGAATATTGTCAGATATCATGCACAATATTGTAACTTCCTTGTTTCCGCAACATAAGTTCCATCCTCATCATACCTCTCTCGGATGAAATTATATCGCACGTATATGTGCTTGTCCCCTTATGGAATTCTGGTTAATTTTTGATGAGCTGAATCGCACTTTTATTATCCATAAGGAAATTCAGCAACCTCGAATTTCCTACGCAAATGTTCAATGACTAGAAAAATTGCTTTCTCGTTCTCCGTTGCCATAAAACCATTATTCAGTGACCACAAGGTCGAATTTTTTAATGAATAACGTAAACTTTTTGTTTTCGCAACGCGACGCTTGTTTCAATCTGTACAAGCTGTTCGATATTCGGATATCTGGATATTTTGTCATATCCGATTGGTTGATTCAAAGAAACGTTCTTCTCCAAATCACTACTCAATCTCCTTTTTTTTGGTACAGCCAGCGCCAGAATTGGTCGAGTCAATGTAAACTTAACCACGTTGAATATTTCTGAGTAATTGATCCGATAATCCTGTGAGAACCTCCGGATGCCAAACATGCTTTTTATCGATCAATGCTTCCGTCTGGATTTTGCTTTATTTTATAGACTCCGATTATCATTCATCTTTTGATCTTTTGGTTCATTAACCAAGGTCTACGTACAATTTTGAATGAGCGAATCGTACCTACTCCTCGTCCATAGACTGCTCCCACCGCTTGTGATCATCCGATCCAATTGCCTGCTCGTATGTCGTTGCTCCTTCGCTGATTACCAACATGACAACGTATTCTGCTGATTCATAATGCGTTAATCGCCGCTCTGTTGTAACGACCGATCGCGCAAGTGGTGTCCATTGAAATTCCTCCGTATTCACCTCTGATTCGTTATCTGTCACGTTCGCGTTTTCGTCGGCCTTCTTATTGGTGTCACTATTCTCCAGTGCAGCCATTGTTCAGAAGAAAAATCGCGCCACGAGCTCAATTTTGTTCGTCTCCGGATTCCACACTCGATACGATCTCGAATGCTTATCATATCAGACAAGCACACACTGGATTGCATTTGGATCCAGTTTTTGTCTTTTTTCCTTTGGAATATGCATGAACACCCGTGGCCTGAAAATGCACAAATGATCGATTTATGTGTTTTTCCGTGCCATAATTTATTGGATGATTTCGCAGGAACTGTGCTCGTTACCGTTCCAATCAGTATATGCACTACTAAATTGGCAGCCTCCGTAGATTCCTCAATTGTGCTCACTACACGTTTACCACAGGTCTTCTTAGGACAGATGATAGTTATACATTGTCATTTATAGACAAAACAAAGTGAAATTCAACAATATAACAACTTATTTCGGAACTTTCAGAAATAACTAAAAGTTCATTCGATTCGAATGTAATCAAACACAAAGTTATATATTGGAGACCATTGGGACACCCATTTCGTGTGAAGCACGGAGATTGCCAGAGAAGGATTCGAGAAGTTAATAAGGCACAAGGCATCTGCCGGCCTACTGTCCGTGGTCTAGTCCCTTACATCTTGTTAAGAATTCACGAATTGAGTTTCATTTAGAAATCTTATGAATTGTTTCCCATAACTATTCTAGTAGGTAAATGTAACTACAGTAATGTCCGGGCAATCAGGATCGGATAAAGCGCTATTTCTTGAAATAAAGAAAATGTAAGCAGTCCTAGCCTCGAAACTCGATCAGTATGGTGTCTAGTTTCAGAATTATGAGAGGGAACAATGAGTTAAATTAGACTAGCAAGAAGACAAATTAAATGAATTTGCCTAGCTGCGTAAGGAACAAAATATTAGATTTCAGTTCAGGATATGGAACGAGAAGCGCCGATACTGACGCATTTGGCTTGCCCCTCCAGTTACCGTAAGTGGGCTAGCACTCAACGTACTTATAAAAATCATAGCTTAAAAATTCATTTAAGATCTAACGCAAAAGGTGAATCCGTGAGTAACATGTTAAGCTCGAGCGTAACATCTGAACGCTGCGCCGGAGTGTGAAGTTCACACTAATTGATCACTAAATTAGATTACGCATTACGTAACACCTTGCTATAAAACCGTTGAGCGTTGAAATATTGAAAATAACCAGTGCAATCCCTCAACCGTAGATTAAAAGTAACTAGGTGTGCCGGCCACATATTGATATTATTAGAGGCGTTTTGATTTTCCAAGTGATATTTTTAACATACTAAAACTCATTTTTATAAAATGACGGGCAGAACGCTCTTGTTTAAATACAATACTGGAATAATGAAATACAGCTATCTAAAATGTATCGCTAGATGATAATTTAAATGTTCTTACATTAAATGACGCACTGCTACGGTATAAATCGTTAATTATAATACGAAAGGTAATCATTAATTTAATTATCTTGTTTTTGCTACAACAAAAAGCTTAGGAGATTATCATCGGGTAGGGTATACAGCCTGTGATACGACCAATTCTGCAACAGTTGCATTCTGGATGTGAATGAGAATTTTGGTTTGTCTAGATCCCAGCATCTTGATGTTATTACGATCGTAAAGGTACGTCCGTTTTATTTGGTTAATAGTTTCACGAGTTAACATGATGATTATATGCATATTCAACCGATTTAATTAAATTTGAGGCGTAAATCCGTGATGTGATGTTTATTTTTCGATATAAATTTGTCGCATCCGAAATAAATCAAAGTAGTTGCGCGAATCCGTTCGATTTAAAATCATGAATAATCAAATGTGGCTCACCGGTTTAATAGTTTTGCTCGTGTTAATCCAAACACTGGTAGGTCTAATCAGATATCTAGTTTTACTAATTGATTCACGTGATATAATTTCTAGGAGGTATTGTGCTTCTTAAAACCGAATGGGGCAAAGGATTTCGACCCGTCAAATCAAATAATGGGCGCATTAAATGAGGGATGGAAAAATATACGTGAAATAGCGAATACATTGGCGTTAAAAGCAAGTGAATTTTTTTTGTCCGTTGCTAAACAATTGAATAATAGGGAACCTAATGCTAATCAATCTCCAGTATCATAATAAAATGTATCATACGATTTTCTTACTATCACGATACTATCGTGACCATCATACGCCTTAATTCATACTATATTAACAATTTATACGAATAATGTGGAAATGTCATTTAGACGAGGCCCAACTTAATAAAATATTTCGCTCATTTCGTGTTAACATTTTTATTAATTAAATACAATTACTACAAAATATCATATCAAACAGCCTCTGCTTTCTTCCGTTCCTTTTCAATCTTAGCAATCGCATTCGGACCGCGCCACACTTTCTCGTGATCCAAATCAATTGTGCCGGACACGCGATCACCAAACTTTTGATATGCAATGTCGGACAGCCAATCGACGCTGGACATTTTTATGTTTGCCTCTTCAACCGTTATCTTATTCGTAGGTATTCTATCTTTGACCACAACAAGCGTTGGTTTTTGCCTTTTCGATTCGACCGTGCGCATGTGTGGGATTTTTCGTCTAAGCCGAAAACGAGACCGCCTTGGAAATAGGAACATCATGCGTTTTTGTTCACCCAATCTGTGAGCACCCAATGAATCGAGAATGCTACGAGCTGGACATTTTTCCTTATCCTCTTCGGGTAATTTATTATCCGGGTTTTGTACGTTACCCAATTGTGTTTCTGTGTTATTATCGGTTGAGTCGTTTTGCGGATTTGGTGATGGGCTCGTAGCTGTAGGTGGACGCGTCGGCTTAGTTGTGGTTTGTTCGGGTTCTGGTTCTTGGTCTGGTTCTTGTTCCGGTGGTTCTTGCTCCGGTGGCTCTGGTGGTTCCGAAGGCTCTTTTGGTTCTGTTGGTTTCGGGGGTTCTGGTGGTTCCGGAGGTGCTGGTGGTTTCGGGGGTTCTGGTGAAGCTGGCGATTCCGGGGCTTCAGGTGATTCCGTAATAGTCTGACAAGGTTTCTTCCTTGCTTCATAAGAGGACACCATAAAAATGTCATCAGTTGGCTCTTTCATCTCTTCATCAATGATTTTAAATAGTTTCTCGAAAAATCTATAATTGTAAATGTCTTTCTCGCTAAAACGCGATTCACCAATCGAATTGGTGGTGGAACGGCCATCCCTGTGATTCTTTTTCTTGCATTCATCCACGCAAAGTTGTTTATTGAACGGTTTTGGTCCATCGACGTCTAGGCAATCTTGTTCCGAGGTAAGTATATCAGCTTCCTCCCAGCGAGGTGAATATTTAGCACACCAGACACTACGAAATTGTGCACCCGGAGAATGTTTACATCCGGAACATGGTGCCCAATCACCCGTATGCCAACTGAAATACGAATGAATTACATTTAAGCATTTAAATAATAATTTATAGAGACTTACAATGTTTTGCATTCCTCTTTATTGCACACACGGGTTAATGTTTCCGGCTTCGGAACTAATTTTAGGCAAAATTTATCGCTTACTTCACCCCCTCCCGAATTACTAATACATTTTGATTCGCTTTTATCTTCGCCACCATCACAACGTGCACTGCATTCGGACCAATCGACATTCTCCCAATGGTATTCGGGTCCAATACTGATTTCTTTTACCGTTTCATTACCATGTTTGCCTTGTTTCGTTTTCATACCGAACATGTAATATGAGTACTCGTATCCGACATTTTCGTCAGCGTTAAAATATATTAAAATTGTTAGCACCTGATCCGTGGGCCCCGGTATGTACAACATCTCTTTTTTAGGTTCAATATGTTCATACAGTGCTAAATTATCATCCAAATCTTTTTCGCCATCCGACTCTTCCTTCTTCGGATATCCGTTTAATAAAAATTCCCCCTCCGAATTTTGCACTGCAATCATATTTATCGATGGCTCCGCTTCAATAATTTCAATTTTACGTGCCCCCTTTGGAATTTTTATGGCTTTTTTATATTCTGCAATAGAGAAGAAAATCGAAATTTAAAACAAATTGATATTTTTCGTGCACGGGACTAATTAAAATCGCCGGCGACCTAAACAAAATTAAAATTAAATTGTTTCCATTTTTATTTTCGCGTCAGATCGATTTGTGTTGTGTGCGCACGTAAAATTGCATTGGAATTTTGTTTGAATTTATGTAGGTACATTTTGGGAAAACTCTTGTGTATGTCGCCGGACAAAACACAATTTTTTTGTTAACCCAGAACTACAATGAGTCAATTGCGGCCCGCGTCTTTTTCTATTATAAAATCTAATCTAGAACACTACAGTAAATTAGAATCACTAATCAATGCAAATTATTTATAGCGGTTGACACCCCTGTGGATTCAATCAAGAATCAAATTTGATCAGCATTTCGACGCGCCTTATCATCATCTCATTAGCGCGGATTATTTACGGTTAACATATTAAGTCTTTATTTATTAAGATTAGTTTTCGATTTTTTTTTGTTTGGATGAATTTCGTTACTTTTGCTGCATACTCCTATATCGACTATATCTAATCGGTATGACATCAAACGGCCGAAAGTCGAAGGGCCGAATGTCGAAGGACCGAATTTCAAAGGGCCGAATGTGTCGAAAGCCGAATGTCGAAGGGCCGAATGTGGCGAAGGGCCGAATGTGTCGAAGGGCCGAATGTGTCGAAGGGCCGATTTTTTTTTGTTTTTAGAAATATATTTTTTTAATTTTTTTATTTAATTTAATATTTTTTTTTATTTTTTGTACATATACCTATTATCAGAGAGCTGACATAGGGCCGAATGTCTCAGGTGATGCATGGCAAAATTTTCGTTCACCAAAATGTATCGCTGACTGGATACGTGGAATTTCATGAATATCCAAAGATGGAAAATAGTAAAATACATAAATTCATAAAAAATTCATTTATGTTTAATATAAAAAAAATTACAAAATATTCCATAAAACAACAAATTTAAAAAATTATACTTCGACATTCGGCCCTTTGATGCATTCGGCCCTTCGACATTCGGCCCTTTGTGCCCATTCCATCTAATCTATTGTCGCAGCGAGCGCACATCTTTGGACGTTAATTAGAGCTATATAGGTATGGAGCTGCCACTATTCGTGCTCTGGTGGCAACATTTGAGCAATATGGGAACGTTTAAGATATAAGACGCGCGGGCAGACCTCGGCATAGATGCGCGGGCGAAATCGTCGAGTTCGTTAGGCACAGTGTTGCAGATAGCACAGTTAAACACAGTTGGCTATACCTCGTGGCACGATTTGTCAAATTTCGAATCTGTACCTACCTCTACAAAATCTAGTTGGTCCAACAGCCCCATGGTGATCTGACATATCGTTTAGAGTACTCTACAGAAATCTTGCCGAGATTGACATATTTTTTTTTTTTTTGAAAATTTTATGATGACCGACGAGGCTTGCTTTCATCTGAGCTGATTTGTGAACAAGCAAAACTGCAGATTTTGGGGCACACATAATCCTGAATATTTCAATCATTCGGGATCGCTACAGAACAATGATTCAAGAATTTCTCTTTCCAATCGTTGTTCCCTATACATAGCAACAATGGTAACATATGGTTTCAGCAAGATGGTGCTATAGCTCATGCCACTCGTGTTACAGTAAACTTGTTACTTGGCAGCCGATCAAACTTCAAAAAGTGATGCCTGTGTGAATTCTAATGATGGACACCTAACCGATATAATTTGTCACACCTAATGTAAAAAAAACTCCATGAATAAAAATTTAATTTGCAATTTATTTTTTTTTTTACAGAGAGTGGAAAAGTTGAATTTTCACAAAAACAAAAATTCGAACCAGAACCAACACTTACTATAACAATATAACAATAAAGGGTAAACAAGTGGAGTGAGGTTGGAAACGAAGTATTGTGCGGATGGGATAAAAGCACTTAACAAGAACCATATTTTCGACGAATTTCGGTGCATTATCGGTGAATGAACGCTGCAATTCCAACAGGTTGCCTAACGGTTACAACAAGTTAAGAACGTTACCATGTTTCAACGGGTGTCGTATTTTATCGAGCCCCGCAAATAATCCACGGGTCACGTGATTTTTAGCAAAATTATTACGGGTGCCGCAAATTTATCAACGGTGCGCCAATTAACCTCTGCGGGTGGCCAGCCAGTTGAGGCCATTCAACGGTTAAAGGCGAGCCAATGCCCAACGTGTTGTTTACGGCAAAGGCAGAAGGACGCCAAACGTACAAGTGGCCAACCGGCCATTTGTAAATTTTTGTTTTACGGTTAAGGCGGAAGGACGTCGACTGTTGTATTTTGCGGTTTTTCGCGAGGCAACGCCCAACTTATTTTGATGGCCTATCGGGGCGAAATACCAAATTTTAACGGTCTATCGAGGCGATGTGCGCTTTTTTTTATTTGGTGAGACAACGCCCAACAGTTATTAATTTCAATTCTTTTTTTTATCATTCCGTTTTATTAACTTTTATATTGTAATCGAGCGCCATAACTGTTGTTTGCCACGCGTGCTGGTTACATTGGTCTTGCCCTTAAAATTACTCGGTGTCGTCGTTTATATTTTGGCAAGTTTTTCTCTTCTTTTTTTTCTGTCGGACAAAATTCATTTTCCAACAAAAACTCGTACGGCGTAAAATTCCTTTATGCATTCGGGTTTATTTTTCTTTCATACGTTTTTTTATTATTTTTATAATAAAATGAATTACTAAAATTTATATGGGTCGGTATGTTGGAAGGGGGATTCGCACTTCGTGTCGGTGCCATATTTATAGGCTGGGCTTGTCACTCCCCTTCATCCATCCTCTTGGCAGGACATCCACAGGGTCAGAGTGGCGAGTCCAGCATAAGTGTCACCCATTCGGTTTCCGTCGCTGACAGAATATGTATTGTGGGGGAATCACTGGAGGCCTCTCCGGGTGAAGAGAGGCATGGTCTGTTGAAGAAACAGCCCTACCCTTTTATGCTGCTTCGCTGGGCATCGGCCTTTCGGGGTTGATGGGTCATTTGGGGGGCCTCTTCAGCAGACTGGGTACTTGTCACTCGGGGAAATCCGGTTGTCACCGGATGGACACACTGGTTATTATTACATTTATCTGACGTTCCTCAAATTTCGTCCAACGAATTTTGGTGTCCCTAATTTAATTTCAGTTTTTTCTTAATCCACTCAAGCATTAATTTCCTCACGACCCAAGCAAAACCATGAGATATTGCCGGCAAAATATCACCGTGAATGAGGCCACCTTTTTGTGCTTAGTTATATCTGCGGGTTGGCTGCGAGCCATTCGTAACAATGGAAGCTGTAAACAAAGGAACTGGTGGCATTTATTTCCTGGAAAAACGTTCTTAATTTCATTTCTTTTGGTGTCGATTTGATTACAGCATGAAGTTGTCCTGGCATTGGCTTCATCGGGACATCAACTTGCAACATCACCAAAACTGCGCAATAGCGAGGATTCTAAAGAAATGCAAATTGATCTCAAGTAAGACGATCGTACGATGGTGAAAGATCTTCGTGGCAATCAAAACATTTTTGGTGGAACCATGAGTCTGTTGTCCGGTGATTTTCGTCAGACTCTTCTTGTTATTCCACATCAAATTTGTGGCGGCATGTGAATATCCCACCCTTCGTAATGGAAAAATATCTTAACCGGACTCATCACATTGCCCACAGATTTCTGCCAGATCGAAGGCAGAGCTCGCATTCGACGTGTTTTCCGAACATAGTGCAAAACATAAAAAAACCATAATTGGCTGAACGAACGAGCCATATTGGCACCGAAAAACTAAGATGTCGATTATTTCAATGCGACCATTCAAAATTTCTTCCCGGGAGAGTTCTCTTCGTACAAATCGGTTGACACAATTATCAACCAGGATGAAGTAGTCAACTATCCTACAGAGTTCTTGAATCAGCTGAATGGCCCGGATTACCACCTCACAATTGAAAGTAGGAGAGTAAGATCTCAACGGACTTGCCATTCGAGTTCAAACGGCTGTAATTCCACGTACGTCTGACATTCGCGATGGCCATTAACAAATTACAAGGCCAGTCGTTGGAAGTTTGCGGGATTAACTTGAAGTGTCCGTAACTGTATGTCGCGTGTCAGTAAGCCATCATCTTTGTTTGTTTACGCGCCTTAAAACAACACGAAAAATGTAGTTTACCACAAAGCTTTGCATTGAATGTTAACGTCAATTCTTTTCCATGTAAATAAAATACATTGAATTCATTTGAATTACGAACGAGTTTCATTTAATCACCAAACGAAACTCAAACCGTATACACAGTGCGACCAATATTGCCGATCTCAATGAATTGGGGTTGGAAGGTTGATTGGGATTCATAGTTGCTTATGAAGAGTTACAATGAAATCAATTTTAGGAGGTACGAAGTACACCGGGTCATCTAGTTGTACTGAGTGATCGCAAAGTATCATCGCGAGAGGCATGTTCAATCGAGATAGAAATTACCTAAATGTACGATAAAATAAAGAAAAACGCGGTTTAAATTGATTTATGTAAATTCAAACATTACATGATTACACTACACTTACAAATCGCCTACACTTCGTGCCACATCACAAGTAAATCTCACACACACCAACTAATCAATAATTTCCGATTTTTATTAAATAATCGTAATTTGATTGTCAAAAACAGCGCGCAAATGTGTAGATACAAAAGCACCGAGATATAGGTGTGTCTTTCATCAAAAAGAAACTCTTTTGTTTCTTAAGAAATCACCAACAACAACAACCATTTGGTTATGGTGTTAAACACAATATCAACGACGATGGTGTATACTAAAAGGTTAACTTCTTTTTATTCACACCATTAATTGTGTTGTGTGTGATTTTGATATCTGCTATTGCGCGATCGATATATAGATCCAACTCAGCATTCTCAGAACCAAAAATATGCTAAATTCCGCGCCACCGTTATCACAAAAATGACGGAACTAAATTATAGTTAACTAAAAACACACGGGGATTAAGGCGCACGATCTAGTTTTACAGTTCAATAAAAAAAGCAAACATGATCGATGAACATGGACAGACAACAATCAAACAATGCTAATCCCCGGATTTTCTTGGTGCTCGCTCATACAAAGCAATAAATTTTAATCCGTGATATGCGCGTAAATAAAATAGATGATCGCGCACGAATCACCACCAATCATAAAGCGACAACGATAAAAAACACTTTGCATACAGAGCTGGGTATCATAAAAATGAGATTAACCGCGCGGTACGAAAATTTATAATGCGCGCTCGAATTATAACAAACGCGAATATAAAAAGTTAATTTTATGACGGATTAATTGATAATTATAAAGCGTTTTGTGTTTGGTGATTTGGAGCTTCTTCTTCTCTGGCGCCATATAATATTGCGGTGTTTTGGTGTATTGTGTTCGATCGATGATTATTTTGATATGTGCGCGCTCTTAGTGTGATTTTTGGTTTAATAACAAAAAACAAAAAAAAAAAAAATAATTTTCAAAATTATTTCTCTGATTTAAATTTTACGATCGGTAATTAAAATTTCGGGCCGTTAAATTCATAATACAACACACAAATTAATAAGAATAATAATGCCGAGATTAAAAATGGCGAAACGATTTCTCTGTGGTATTCGGTTTGGGTTTCCATTTTTATTGCTCTTGGTTGGTTTTATCGTTACGGAGACGACGACTATTATTTAGTGAACAATATTATTTTATTTGATGTGTTTTTCTCGAAATTTAATGTCTAGCCATGTCTACCATACGTGCGTGCATATATCAAAATTTGTTATAAAAAAAATTCAGTAAAATTTACTGGCAGTAAGCGGGGAAAATGTTGCAATTTTATTTGTCTTTATCACTCTAACGTAATTTTAATATATGTATACTTTCCTCTTTTCGGTTTCCCAGTATTTTTTACTGAAAAAATTGTTTCACTGTTGAATCCACGCATTAAGCTTAGTAATCAGTTCAAAATGAAATGAAATTTTACCGCGGTCTCCAAAAATCTATTTATTCTCGGTAATTTCACTTTGGTAAAAACGTATGGAAATTCACGTGAAATCGAACTGAGTACTAGGCTTTATCGATAAAAAATATTAAATTTTTTTTTTAGGAGAAACTGACAAAGGTTGCTAGACTTATTTAAGTTTTAAAGTGAACCATAATCGCGAAGAAATATTATTTACCTAGTTTTGGTTTTTGATCACAAAGTAAAATCCCAGGCATGCTACAATCTAATTTGGAATTTTATGGATATTTAATTGATTTTTTTTTATCGATAAAATTTCCGCTTGGTTTCTACCCTGATTGCGAAAACAGGATAGGAACCAAGCACACAATTTACCTAGAGTCTGCACTATGCAAATCCACTGATATTTTCTATCAGGGTAGCAATGTATGTGTGACTATATTATATAAATTTTGACACTATCAGTAAATTATCAGTAGGCTATTTCACGATAAATTATCATGAAATTATTACGAAATGTCATCATTTTGAGGTTATGTTTCATCATTAAAAATTTAATTTTCAGAGTGAAGATAGTTATAGTATATTTATTTAACTCTGAATTCTGTGTTAATATATTGAAATTCGTGATTGTCGACGAATTTAACACAGACTGATGTCTTTACCCTTTAAATTAAATTTATAATGATGAAACATAACCTCAAAAGGATGACATTTCGTAATAATTTCATGATAATTTATCGTGAAATAGCCTACTGATAATTTACTGATAGTGTCAAAATTTATATAATATAGTCACACATACATACATTGATACCCTGATAGAAAATATCAGTGAATCTGCATAGTGTAGACTCTAGGTTATCTATAAAAAAAATCATCATAATTTCTAGCAGTCTGCTAGAAAAACATATGACTAACATTGTTCTTATTTTGTTTTATATAGTACACAGTTAAGAGCACAATACTTCAAGATCGTTCCACATATTTTCACATCATAAAACCGCTGATCATCCAAATTCGGTTTGTATCATCAAATATCATTTGTACTTTTCCATTTAAATTCCATAATCAGTATTTTTGTCGTATATTGTACTTTTCCATATAATTTGTAGAATAATCATTTTCTTCAGAAATAATATTTTGTAATAAAAAATTAAGTTAGTTTTAAGTTGGATATTGAATAAAACGGACATAGTCCAAACAAAAAATATTTTTTTTCAAGAAATTCATTAATCTTAGCTGGTGCCGAAACACTGTGAGTTGTGCTAAAGTGGAAAAAGTGTGAAAGTTCAAACTATTATTATTAACCGTGAGAACATTATAATAAAGACGAAAATCCAACCCCATGAGAACACGGAAATTTTCTACGAACCTTAAGATAGATATAGTTATAAACCGTGGGAACATAACCAATTTTTCTACACACGAAGTGAGTGATATTGTACCGCAGTAGGGCACCAACAAGAAAAAAAGTTAGCAGCCAAAAAGGAGAAATACTAATCATCCAAACAACTAACCAACTCAATTTCTCCATAATAATGAGAACAGTAATTTTTCTGTAAGTACATTTTAATAAAATTATACAGTTTACGTTTTAGTAAAAAAAGGGGTGAAAATTATAATAAAATGGTTATTATAATTATTCATTGATTGAATTAAAAAAATATTCATTGATTGAATTAAAAAATAATAATAAATAATTTATTAAAAAAAAAATAAATAATCAATCACCATAAAGTAATAATTAGTAATATTAAATCGAAATAGTATTCAAACATTTAAAAAAAAACAATCTATAAAAACAAGTAACATAATGGAAGAACTTCCAGACACCGTTAGGAGATTGAGAGGAGCAGTAAACGCTCAAATAGAAATACGTAAGAAATTAGAAAAAAGAATAGACCAACTAGAACACAAAACAGGGAATGAAACACCTAATAATAACAATCTCGTGGCACCCATAACAGAGCAAGAGCTCAAAGAAATCGGGAGACGGATTGTGTCAAAGAACTACGAGTCTTTGACGGGAACCCGATAGAGTATGTATCGTGGGCATATAGCGTGGAAGTGTATAGAGCCATATTATAGCAAATTAGACAAAAAAACGAGGAACAGCTGATTCGGCTCTCATATCTTATAACATCTTCGATGAAAACTGGCACGCTATAAAGGGAAGCCTATTGATAAAAGGGATGTGAGAACGCTGGAGTACCAGTTGAGCAGCATTATACAAAGAAAGAGAAGCGTTGACGAATTCTAAATCACCAACTCTCCTTGATTATCAACAACCAGGAATATATCAATAACTACAGAGACATGGAGGAAGAAAATGAAGAGGCGAAAGAAAACTTCGAGATAAATTTTACAATGAATGCCTCACCAGCACTCCTTACTTAGAATACCGAACGAAGAATAACAACACCCTAAAATTCCATGTCGACACCGGAGCAACAAAAACTTCGTAAGACCAGAAATTGCCAAAAATCCTAAGCCAATCAACAAACAATTCAATGTTAAATCAGCAGGGGGTTACATCAAAATCCAACACCAAATATCAACACAGTTGGTTCCTGGTGGAAAACCAGGAAAACCAACACTCTCACGGTAAAACCAGGCATCAAAGTTCTTTTGAAGTTCAAGACGTCAATTCAAGTAAATACCATCGAAATAAGAAATGGTAACCTAAACCAAACCAGGAAATAAAGTCTACGAACGTTGGAGCGGAGATTAGGACCACCACCGACGAACCGATCTACACGAAATCGTATCCATATCCATATGAGAACCGAAGTAGACCAACAAATAGCGCAATTGCTCAAGGACGGTATCATGAGACCACCAAAAAGTTCATATAACTCGAGAGAGAAAAAAAATGGACGCATCAGGAATTAAAAAAGATAGTATGGTCATAGATTTTAAGAGAATAAAACTCGGTTACCGTATTGGACACCTATCCAATATCCGACATATCGAACACCATCGCAAATCTAGGCGACTCGAGATTCTTTACAACAATAGACCTAACATCCGGATTTCATAACATCCGGATTCCATAAAAATGCTAGAAAAAGATATACCCAAGATATCTTTTTCTAGCATCTTTATGGAATCAACGCTCCGGCGATTTTCCAAAGGATAATCGACGACGTCCTGAAGGAATATATTGGAAATATATGCTATGTTTATGTTATTCGGGGGAAAAATGAAGAGGAGCACCAGGAGAATATCAGCAAAATTCTAGATAAACTATGGCAAGCTAACCTCAGAGTCAACCTAGCCAAAACAGAATTTTTAGGGTATATAATAACAAATAAGGGAATAAGAACGGATTCAAAAAAAATAATGGCCGTACGGAAACTAAAATCAGCTGAAAACCTTAAAGAGCTTAAAAGTATTCTTGGACTAACATCGTACTACAGGAGATTCTTCAAGAATTTCGCTAAGGTAGCAAAACCGTTGACCAATCTTACAAGAGGGGAGAATGCGCAAATAAAGGCAAACCAATCAAACAAAATAAACATACACCTAACAGATGTAGAGTTGACGGCATTTCAACAGTTAAAACTGCTACTGTCATCAGCTGACATTTTAGTATTTCCGGACTTCGATAAACCTTATATATTGACAACGGATGCGTCGAACCACAGTATCGGAGCTGTACATTCCCAGGCTGAAATTTGCAAGGATCGACCCATAACTTATATATCTAGATCTCTCAACAAAACCGAGGAAAACTACTAAAAACTACTAAACTAGTTTGAGCTCTAGATAATTTAAGGAATTATCTCTACGGAGCAAAGAAAATCAGGATTCTTACCGACCATCTGCCGCTGACCTTTGCGCTTAGTAACAGAAATAATAATAACAAGTTGAAGAGGTAGAAAGCAAGGCTTGAAGAATACAATTATGAAATGATATACAAACGCGGGGTTACGAACAAAATAGCTGACGCATTGTCGAGACTTCAATTGGTTAACACTCTTTCATCATCGAGTGTTGGTACCATACACAGTGCAGAGGAAGATGGTACTCAACTCATTCAACACTGTGACCTATAAATTTGTTTAAGAATCAACTGATAATAACGGAAGGAAACGGAATTTTTGCGTATGAAGAGCCACACAAGAACTACGAGTTTGAATCTAAATAGGAGACGGAGTGGACGTGTTTTTGTGTTGCTCCTCATTTTCAAATAGAATAATTTTTTGTGTGTACTAAATAATATGTGTTGAAGTGATAATTTGTACATAGTTTTTTTAATATTAATTTGCGTAAGATGCACTTGCAATCGTTTAGAATATATACATAATTTATACTATTAATTTCGTATATATTTTGATACCATTGCATGAATACATACTTGCACATTTTGGATCTAAATTACTATGTATATAAACAAAGTTTCACGTGAAACTAACGGATCCAAAAGAGAAGTTTTTTGATTTAATATTAATTTTTATATTATTATATTTTATTATATATTTCCTTGTGAGTGCTTATATACTTGAACATAGTATATAAACAAAACAATATATAGCACACACAAGGATATCCAACATATATTTTGTTTGAACATACATGTGGTTTTATATAAAGTTGGAGTGAGAGAGTGGTTGGTGTATGTTTGTTCTATTTTATTTTGTTTTGCGTTCTCTTGAAATTTACCGATCACAAATATACTTGTTTTGTTTTGCTTGGGAGTAAATGAATTTGTGAATGAAACAGCAATCGATAATAATATTCTCTGCTGTCGATTTTTAATGTTGCGCTCGATATTATGTTCCACTTTGATTGCAATAATTTGTGTTTTATACGTACATGTACGTACGTTTTACTCACAAACACGGGATAATCATACGAGTGTTTATATGTAGGTTTATCTCTTTTCGTTTTCAATTTATTTCAATATATTTACTTATTTTTCTCGTCAGCTTGTTTTCGTGTACATAGCTGGTTGGTGATGAAAATGATATAAACTTATGTATTTGTTGCGTGTGAATGGCCCGTTCCACACTGTGCTTCTTGGAAGTACTGCTTCTTGCTTCAGAGTGGGTTGTCCCTAGTCATAGATGGATCTCTATTTATTTGTAGTTGTAGTTGTCAGGGAGGAGTCATTTTTGAAATGTTTTCGCATAGTTCGCGTCGTATGCGGTGTAGTTTATCGAAGCTGCTTAACATCGGTATATGTTGATAATTGGCAAAATGAACACAACATATTTTACTGCTGCTTCATTGAAAAAAAAAGTTAAAATTACGCGCAATTGGATCAGGTTTTATAGGTAAACGGGGAAAGAGAACTACACAGTGTGGAACGGCTTAATGAATGAGTGGAGGTGCATTGGAATAATTTTGTTTAGCAAAATAATAATAAAAAGAAAAAGAGTTTAGAAATCTGATGGTGTTGTTGGACGCTATCAAGTTATTAGGAATCGGGACCTAAAGATTTGGATCTGCAGACCATCGGATAAATATAATATGTTATACATGTTATATATGTTATATATTATATTGAAGCCTTGTCATTGAAATGTTAGTGTTTTCAACGTTCGGAACCATGAGATATTTGTCTTGGCTTATTAACTTCATATTTATTTCACTTTATGATTTTTTCAATTCAAATAAGCTAACCAAATACCTCCTGTAATAGAATGTTGTTCACGGTGGCCTTTCCAAATGAATTTATATTATAATTTTACTAAGTTTCAACATCTAGGTACCAGACTTCTGTTCCAAATTAGATGAATAAATGAATATTTTAGGTAGCTATATGACACACTTACGAGATTATATTAAAATATAATTAATATTTGACCAAGTGGACTAAATAAGTTTTTTAGGTCATCATATGTATAAATACATGCTGTCGAGTTTTTAGGAACAAGTATTTCGGGTTAAATGGTGTTGGGTTAGTTTTTAAGCGAACATATAATAACAGCATAAGATGAGATGACCCATAGATGCCAATGGAAATAATTATTCCAGTCGTACTATGTATGACTGATGACGATAAATACGTATGATGAAAGTTAGAAGTTCCTATACCATTTCCCAATTAACACAAACTAATAAACTAACAAATTCTCTTCCAAGGTGTGATTTTTATTATGACTAACTTAACTAACCTATTAATGTAGTTAGATAATAACTTTGCTGCGGTTACCGCCCTGTTTATTTCTGTGATTAACATCCTATTCCGATAAACCATTCATGTCGAGGATGCAGGCAGGGCCTGGGCCCGCATAATTTTGGAATATGATAAGATGCAGGCTTATATTGTATCGCGCATATTCCAGGAATGTGCTATACATACCTAGGATCACCATTATGGTTGGCCTGTACGTCTCTATCATATCATATCATATCATATCATATCATGAAGAGCCACACAAGAACTACTATAGGCATTACATATCCCAAAATAAGGAACAAATACTTGAAAGGTATTATTTCCCTCGGATGATGCCTAAGCCTAATTGAAAATTCGCGCAGAATTGCGACATATGTAATCAAAATAAATATGATCGCCATCCCAGCACACCTCGACTTCAAGAGACTCCAATCCCAATATATCCAACCGAAATTTTACACATCGACCTGATCGATATTAAAGGCGAGAAATTTATAGCATGTATCGACAAATTCTCGAAATCGAGGAGGACAGCAGTACACATGAGGGACAAGATAATCAAAGTCCTACATTATTTCACAACACCCAGAATAATGGTAATGGACCACGAGTCCAGTTTCATCAGTCCTATTGTAGCGGACTACCTAAGGACTTTGCGCATCCAAGTATACCTGACACTCTCACACACTCAGAAAAAAAATATGATAAATACATGATTGCATCTACCATAATATCATCGTTGTATGTTAAATACAATTACAATAATATTTACTTCACGGGCACTACCCAACTCAGTTTTCAGTTGAGTTGAGCAGTACGCTTTCAATCTCGTAACGAATTAATTTTTAAAAATCGGTCATCATGCTCGGTTGTGCATCTTTTATGTCCTTGTCCAGGCTTTCTTTTATATTCTCCGGTCTCTCGATATTGCTTAAGTAGTCGTGAAACCCAAAATTGGTTCATTCCTAATTTTCGTGCGATTTGTTCTAGAGTATAATCTTCCTAATACAATGTGACAACTTTAACCGCCTCCAGGTCATGAAAGGTGCCATATTACAATGGATCTTATATTAGGTATTTGCTTTAGAACACATTTACAAAAACTAGTGGTAATGCATTTACAAATAATTTATATGCAATGGTACAATGGTACCGATCGTTGCGTTGAATTTCAAACAACATGCACTCTTGATTAACCATTTTTGAAAAATTTAATTGATTGGCTTGCAGTAGACTTTATTCCAGGTGGTTTAAAATATTGTATAATATATAAATGTGCTATCATTTGACACTAGTAGTATTAAAATTGACCAGCGGGATTTTTTTTTTAATTACAAAAAAACATATGCGTTAATTTTGTCCAGGGATCCAATTTTGGACGAAAAACGGGAATAAAATTTATGAGTTTTACCTTTGTTTCACATACGTACTAGACATAAATATTGTATTTTTCCGCTGTTTGTATCAAACAATTATATAATTTCATGTCCTAGGTCTAGTAGGTAAGTAAAACAACTGTAATTCTCATAATTTTTATTCCCATTCTTAGGCTGTTTTCCAAACGAATACTTATTTGTGGAACCTAACTTATTCAAATAAGTAAGCTAGCGAGGTGACTTATTTTCTGTCCTTTTCTAGTAGAAAAATCTAAATTGGTTGTCAATTTTTTGTTGTTATTTATATCAATTTATGACTTTTAGAATTTTGTTAATAACTATTTTTAGATAACGAAAAGATCATTGTGGATTAAAATCAAAATTAGGATAAAAAAATGATTATCATAAAGATATAGCATCCTAATTACGTAATGTATGCATGCCTTACGCAAATGAATTGAGGTCAACTACAGAACTAGCAAGACCACACGGCGTATTAATATATTCTATCTTTCCGAAACAATTAATACTGATTAGACAGACATAAAATATATATTTTCCTATTAACTGGGGCCCATTCGAACTTCTGTGGTTGTCTAATCGAAAATTGAAATATAAAAATCACGCCGAGTCGTACCTAAAAATTATATAAACATTTTTGTAGATTTAAACATTATTTCTAAGTTTTTCTTTTTTAAATTGCCGCCAATCCTTTTAATTGCACAAATATAATTTTTAATTTATTAAAATAAATAATTAAATTAATGTAAACGAAAATATTATGCCTCGAAGAATATTGCGATGAAAACAATCAATGTGTTCATATCGCTGTCAAAATAAGTATGCAAACTCAATTGGAATGGGTTTACTTACTTATTCAAGATGGCGTCAAATAAGTCAATAAGTCTGAAATAAGTATCCGTTTGGAAAACAGCCTTAGACCAAAATTCGGCCTCAGTGGTACTATTCTGGTAATTCCCTGGGAATAGGGAATTGGGGAAAGATTTTATATGTAATTTCTATTTTAGAATGGCATACTGAGGTAAAAATCTAGTGGTAATTTTTTTGAAAACAAAATAAAATTGGGAATAATTTTCCCCGCCAATTTAGATATGGAAAAATTATTCCCAATTTATAAATATTTACATCAAACTTTTCTCCTTAGTAGGCCGGAAAAAAATATTTGAACTGAAATTACATATAAAATCTTTCCCCAATTCCCTTTTCCCGGGGAATTACCAGAATAGTGCCACAGGAGTGTATGTCATTTACTTATTTTAATTTTTGTTTATGAAAACAATGTCAGTTCTCTTACTCTCTCTCTCTCTCTCTGGGACTATATCCCATCAAGGGATTGGGCCGCCAGTTTTCTTACCATCGGTTTAAAATATTTATTAAAGCGATATATAATTCGCAGCTACAAACACGCAGCTTCAATGGTAGATTATAAATCCTTTAAAATAAGTTAATAATAATTTATAGAAAAGTATACAAAAACAATTTACGAAAAGTTTAACATACATTATGTGTCGTGCATATAGCTGCTTTAAGGGGTAAGCATACAAAAATAAAAAAAAAATATCAACGTAACTTTAAAAAAATTACATGTTTGCGATAAACGCTGTTTCTGTGCTTTCGCCAATGGACAAATTTATTTAAATTAAAAAAAAGTTAACGAAGCTTCAACAAATATGAGTCACTTAATAAAAATTATTGGAGCGAAATTTTACGTTAAAATTTAAATAATAAATAAGTTTTTTCTAAAATAATTCCGATTTAACTAAGATCCGTTAAATTTGGAAGACATTACAACCTGTCATTTTTTACTCACACATTTGTGTGGGTTTGGACTTAAATAGAAGCAAAACATTTTTTTTCTCTGGTAGAAAAAGCGATATGAGGATATTGCGAAAATTAATTATTAATAGTTTTATTAACCTCGTTTCCAAATTACCAAAACAATTTTATTTATATTTGAGAAAAATTTATTTTATTGAGACCTATTAACATCCCGCTAAAAAAAATTTTTTTTAAGACTTTTTTGCTTTTTGTTTCATCCCCAAAATAATTGTAGAGTTGCAAACAGTTTTCTATAAACAAAAATATTTTTTTTATAGATTTTTTATGTAGATAAATTTTGTACTTGGTTCTCATTCAGTATAGGAACCATGCGCAGATTTTAGCGAAAAAAAAATCGATATAATTTCTTGTACTTGCTAGAAAAACGTACGATGAACTTTTAATATTTTTTAAATCATAGCAGACGTATGAGCAACTTTGATTCATTTTATTATGTTTGACACTTCAATTTGTGGTAATTTATCGCCGTTTGTTTTAGATAAAAAAAAAAATGCTTTCAAAATAATGAATATTTTTTTATAAGTACCTTCCTATGTACTGATAAAATTTTGTCTAAATTTAGTTAGTTTTTTTGCTGGTTGCATGCACAAAATATGTATAGCAGTTTGGTTGCATTCATTTATTTTTATTTAATCGAAAAAAAATTATATCTAGTTTTTTTCGCTAAAATCTGCGCATGGTTCCCATATACAGATTTCATTTAGAACATTTAACTGGCGCACAACTAACTGGTCGTTAATCATTTTTCTGTGCAACCGGCCATTAGTGATAAATAAAATATCCAAATATTTTCAAAATTTTAACCTTTTGTGTATAGTATAAGAACTCGCAATGTATTTCATAAACACTAAAAAAAGCTGTTATTTTATGTCGAAACTACAGAACCGTATGCCAAAGTGAAAGGTAATTTACTATACAAACTGTATACACATTCTATAAAAACTGCCGCCACAGCGCCACTAAATTTATGTGAATGAACTAATGAAATTTTTATAAACAAATCGGCTATCAAATAAATCATTCCACACCATCGCAGCATATACCGTGGTCCGCCTCGCAAAGAACCGTACATATCCGAGCGCACAGTTTTTACCACCGGGAAAGTAAATGCACATAAATTATCGATCCTCCCACACACATACACTCATACACACTATACGCCGAGTCGAAAAACCGTTTTATGTTCATTTCCATAAATACAAGACACAAGATATAGATTGTAAATCATCTTAAGCTAAATGTCATACAGCAATCAGTTACAATTAATCAATACTTATATATGTACATTACTATTTTTGTATATTATACGGATAGCAAACGATCGCAGCCAACGCACAATGGCTTTCAAGCGATGTATCTATGATTTACGATTATCCAGCAATAAATCGTATATCGTCTTATCACGTTGATGAATGAATATAGCCATAAAACCTATTAGCGGATGGTAAATGGTAAAATTAAAATTTTTAATTAATTTTCATCATTTCTCTTGCAAAAATTATTAATTTTGTTTTCATGGCGATATTTTTATATTCATTCATGCAATCGGTACCCTCGTCTATTCCAAATTGAGTCATCGCAAAATAGAAATCTTGTAAACTAAAAAAAAAACGTTATCAGCTAATAGTTTTAAATGTACCGCTGCGATGTACGAGTATTTTATATATAGAGAGAGAGGAGAGAGGTGAATGTGCTAAAATTGGAACGGTTGGTATTGCATAGGTTGACTAAAATTAGATGAATACGCTGGGATCGCAAAACCGATTCGTTATAATATTTTAATCGAATGGGTGGTCGCGCGTACAAAAAACTAGCAACTAAGTGTATCGCATAAAAGGGTCACTGCTCTAGAAATTTTCATTTCTATCAACAAGTACCACCACCAACATGTTTGTTTGTTTTTTTATATATATATACAAATCTTAAGATAGTTTATCATCCTACAATCAAACATGTCGCGCGCATTTTTATCAATATCACAATGTAACATCCAATAGCTACATACGAGTATATCTCTATATATACGTACGATAGTTGTTTGGTTTTTAATTTTTTACAATAAGAAAAAATTGTGTTGGCGTCTATTCATAGTTTTGCTGTTATTTGTAGTGTTTTGTATTTTCATTCACATTAAAAAAAAGTTTCTTTTAAAAAGTCGCGCGATTTGTACGATAGATTAGTTTGCAGTTTTTTGAGGAAACGCATTGGGTAACCGGATGAGATTAATCTGTTGTATATTAGCGATCTTCTATTCATAAATGAAATAACCTTCGAATAAAGCTTTTATTCGCACGTTACAGTTGAATAACCATTTCAATAAAATTATTGCAAAAATTAGCTATTAATTTTTGTGATTAAGGTTAAGCCGGCACCCCATCATTTTACATAAAGCATCGTTTTATAGTATTAAAATAAAAATGCACTGAAGTGTTCTGCTAAGGCATCTGTTGCGAAATGCCTTTCAGAATTTTCAAGTGTGGTCCCAATTATGTTTTGTAATAAATTCAGATTATGAGATCTACATCTGTTATGCCAAGATTGCCGTCCAAAAACTCGGACTTGCGTTCGTAAATTATTATTAATCTTCAAAGTAAAATGTGCGGACGTGTGAATTGGCACATTATAAACCGCTATAATCGATTGTCATAAGACTCCGGTATATTTACTCTGCGTCATAAAATACTTATATCACGCCATTAGAATAAGTAATTAGATTGAAGGGTATTGTTTTGGGTATAATCAAAAATTTTATTACCATCGAATGTACGTACAGAGTTCTTATTTTCAAAATTCGATTGTTTTTCAAACGTTTTTAACTGACCTTGACTGTTTTCTATTATTCTGTAGAAAGACGTCAGTTATTTTATTCCTTATGAACGTCATGATAAAATCACTTGAATCGTACTTGCCATTTATGGTGGACATTGAAAATTTATTAAATTCAGTCCAGATATAGAAATCAATAAACACTTCAGGCGATGTTATAGAACAAGGTATTCTGAAACCAAATATAGATCTATAATATATTCTCGAAATAGGCACTTATTCCTTGAAGTTAGACTTTTTGCGGATGGATTCAACCAAGGGATGGAATGGGATCATATAAGGCCATCGTTTTAACTCATTTTAATGACATAATCCCAAAATTCAGAAATTTTAAAGCAGCAAGATACAAACTAGGTTCTGTGTGGAATGTTTGTGGAAACGTCAACTGAGTGAGGATGAAGATTGTGAGTTGTGTGGAAATGCGGAGGATGTTGAACGTCTATTGTTGGCTTGAGCAAGATACAACCAATGTACATCCAAGTTCAACATCCTTCGGAATGCAAGAAATGTATGTGAATTAATGAATGATGGAGATTTAGGTTACAAAGAAATATATGAATTTATTAAAATAAGTGTAATAATAATTTAATACAAAAATAAGTAATAGACGGCAAATGTGTGTAGTGTTAATAAGGTTTTCCCAGTAAACAATTTACATTATGCAAGCAGTTTGTAAACTTGATTTTTGGCAACATGGCTCTTTTAGAAATCTAATAAAAAAAAACATCTCGAACAAAAGCTCATCGACAAATGGATGATTTACCGGGCTCAACCCCGTAACGTAGCTGGATGTGTTCTTTTTAATCAATGCCATAAAGCAGAATTTAAAATTTAGTTCCCTAGGCATTTTTGAAAGTAAAACCATTATTTATAATTGTATTACGACTAATTGGTTATGAAACACTGATACATACACTTGATATAGAGACAAAGCCTGTAACATAATTAGTTATAAAATAAAACACGAGCTTTCTTTTCTTTATATTAAAACCAAGTGACGTTTATTAAACCCAATATTCCAAATTATACAGTGAGCGAAAATCTAAATGAAAAATTATAACAATTAGGTTGCGTTTTCAGTTGGAAAATTTGTCAATTTATTTATTGAAATGAATTTGAATCACATTTAAAAGTCACGTGGGCCGCATTTTTTTGAAACCTTTTTTATCATTTGTATGTTATGTTACACATTGTAGCTGGTCAGACGCATGACTAATTATTTGACACAAAATTTTTATTCCTAATATTTCATAATTTTTTGCAAAAAAAATTGATCGGTAGAAATCGTTTGTCATAACCACGTTTCCAGCACCAGTTTGTTTGAAAAGTTGTCATTCGTAACGTGATCAAAACAAATTCTGATCAAGGTTAATAATTTCATATTATTCCACTTCATTCCTCAATTAACTTGAAGCCATATGGAAAAGCTTTGACGCCTGCCACCAAATGTTAGCAGACGATTTAAACTATATATTTAGATGACCAATTCGTTTTCTGTACAAAAGTTACAAACCAGAAATAATATCGCCAGATCTGAGGCCCTATAATTGCATTACGTAGTCGTAATATTATAATTAATACGAAATTCGATTCCCGTATGGGGGAATTATTTCGACAATTTTTTTATGTCAAATACAAAAATTGAAATTATTCCTAACCTTGAAAAACGAATTAACAATTTAGGCTGTAGGCCAATTCTCAGGTAAATCGATTAGTACGGTAAATTAACATTTTAGTACAAATTAATTTTCAAATCGTACCAATTCTCTAGTAAATAAAATTAGGTAAATGCGGCTTGAAGGGACAGATATACAAAAATTGGTATATAGGTACACGAACTAATGTCATAAATTGTATTGTTATTGTTTCAATTATTCGTATTGTTTATACGAATAAATTTAAATTATATATTTGTTCAGTTTTGTTGCGTAATATACACAATCAAATTATTGAAAAAATAAACCCGAATTTTAACAAATAGAACTGTGTTCAAAAATAATAGAAGCGCATTTTTATTTCATGGGAAGTGGTAGTGAATATAAAAAAATTATATTTAGAAATATGGCCGCCATATTTTCGTGATTTGTTTAGCAAAAACAAAAACCACTACTATTTACTTTTGCGTCTTCGTTTTACCCTACTTTTTAGTACAGTATTTCAATTCACCGCATACACTGTTAAAACCGGCATTTACCCTAGATTTACCTCAGAATTGGTCCACAGCCTTAGGCCGTGTCCCAAACACCGACTTATTTGCTTATACCGACTTATTCAAATAAGTCTGCTATCGAGGTGACTTATTTTGAAAGCAGAAAACTTATTTGATAATGTAAACATGAAAAATACATTTGATCATGTAAACATGAAAAATTCAGCAAATTATCAAATATTATCAATAATTTTCAAACATTAATGATATTCCACTTAATTAATAACTATTAATACAATATTGTGTTAAGAAATTAATATAATTAATAGATTTTAGAGATAAAAATATTTTAGTGATATAAAGAGGATTCATAGAGGTGTAGCTTGCATAAAAAACTGCAGCTTGCGCATTTCGCGCATCTCCAGCTACAATAATAAATTTTTATCGTGTTTTAATAACTCAAGACACATTTTTATGTTTTTATTTATTAAATAATTCATTAAAATAAATTATTTTTTGTGCATTTTAATTTTTTTATTTTATTATTAAATAACAAATTCCTAAAACATTTGTTGTTTGCTATATTTGTTGTTGCTTCAAAATAAGTCAGCAAAATCGTTTGGAACGACTTGACCGACTTATTCAAGATGGCGTCAAATAAGTCAGTAAGTTTGAAATAAGTCGATGTTTGGGAAAGGGCCTTAGTATTTAAATACGCGTTTCATTATACAGGGTGCCCCAGAATTGGACGATCAAACGAAGCAGAGTAAAGTCGACGGCAAATTGATTGACCCATTTGAACTATCACGTCGGATCAACGGGGAAGTCTATCTAAGTTTTCAACAAAACGACTTAGATGAATTACTTGATGACGTGTTTATAACACGTGGAAATATGTTGCTGCAGCATCGTGGCAGCTCTCCTCACTATGCACTAGTAGTGAATGAACACCGAAACGTAAATTATCCAAGCCGCTGGATTGGAAGAAAGGGTCCATTGCATGTCCTCTGCGATCTTCTGATCCAAATGTTTTGAGACTTTTTTCTGTGCGGTTATTATAAAAAACTGGTTTATGAAAGAGTAAACCAGACCAAGCAGGAGATGCGACAACGTATAATCGAGGCGTCAAATTTTATTAAAAATAAGCAACATGCGTTTCGACGGATTAAGCATAATATTGCAGTACATTAATTGTCACTTAAACACCCCCTGTGGTAATATTCTGGCTTTCCCTGGGAATAGGAAATTGGGAAAAAATATTTGCATATCATTTTTGTTTAAATTGTATTTTTCTGGCCTACTGAGGCCTACCTGATTTTCGAAACAAAGTTAAATGCGAAAATATTTTTCCCTATAATAATTTTGTGGAACAAAGGTTTCCCAATTAATTTAATAAAATATTTTTCCTAATTCCCTATACAAAACAAAAAGACTTTATAAAATCATTGGTTTTATTTGACAAAAAATAATACAGCTTATAAATATGTTTTTTGGAAAGGCGTATAGTCGTCTAGATCGTATTAAAAAAGAAGTTAAACAAAAAAACTTTTGATGTTTTTAAATTAATTTTTTGGTTGGATTTCACTAAAAAACATTAAAAATGGAATAACTTTTGAATGAAATAAAAGTGGAATAACTTAACCATCAACAATTCGAAGAAACTTTACTTGGTTGTTTTCGGCCAATTCTGGGACACCCTGTATATGTATATTTGCACATGATTTGAATTCCGTTTTCGACAGTAACAAAATTTTTACACAAAATGCGATATCACTGAAAATGCGAAAAACACATTTTTTCATAATAGGGATCGTTTGAATCCATTTTAACTGCGACATTAAATTTTTCGTTGAATCCAAAATGAAAAACTATAAATGAAAATAAAGAAATTTAAGGCCATTTTTGTGTTTTTAAATTTTATTTTCGAGAAAACAAAATAAAACAATACAAACAAAATTTGGTGTTTCAATATAAAATAATGCCTCAACCAGTCAGACTTAAGAGCTTAAGTTACACGCCGATTGCACCACTTTGGTTAGTGCTACAATCACCAAAATTAGAGGCTTCTCGTCACAAATAAACAACTGACCTCTAACATTTTGGTGGTCGTACAGCGGTACGACTCCTAAGTGTTCCAAAACGGAGCACAACTTAAGCTCTTAAGTCTGACTGGTTGAGACATAAGTGTTTAACTTAACCATAAAAATCTGTTGCGACGTAGTTTGAAACTAGAAACTAAAATCTCGTCAACTTCAGGTGGGTTCATGCTCCACATCAATTAAAATCGGCTACCTAAGGCTAACATATTTAATAACTCGTTCATTCGGCAATTACCGCTTGTAAGCTAAATAAATAAAAATCGTGCGATGATCGATCATCTTATAATAGTAGCAATAGCAAGCGCTGTTTCGACGCATCGCACTGAAGTTGGTCATTAAAGAATTTATTCAGAGCATCTGAAAACACATCGTTATGGTTTTTAAATATCGACTGGGATGAGGACATAAAATTAACCAATAAAGGCTAATAAATTAACTTGATCTCATTAGTTATGTACGGAGAATTTTTGTTAGATTTTACCAGAGATTTTATTATATTGAGATATACAGAGCTATATACGTTTTTCTATTATGGCATTGTTGTTGTAAATTATCCTGACCCTGGTAATGTATTGGTATAAATTCTTTATATTGTATTTGCATATATGTAGTATACAAGAGAACACACATTTACAAATTTTAATACTATTTTTCTCTATTACCCTTTCCACGCTATATTTTTCAATTGTTGCAATAAAAAAATATTTTTTAGTTTGTCTAGAAAATTCATATGGTGTGGATGAGTAACGCAAACAGTGCAACAATAATTCGTTTTATTTTAGTATGAAATAATTTAATTTGTTATATTTTAGTTTCTAATAACGAAAATACAAATTAGAATAACAATTTAGTTTGTTAATTTTTTAAATACATTATTTGATGAATCGAGTTTTTCGATAAATGTGTAACAGAAAATAAGTTCCTGTTCATATTTTTTAGAAACAGTTAATTTCTCGTCACGTAAAAAATTATTTTAGTTTATTATTTGATTTATGCATTCCTTTCTATAATGGCGTTTTTTGAAAAAGAAAATCACATGGTTAGTGGAATCCCATGCGCTGTTGTGAATTGTAAAGCCACTCGACGCAGCCATCCTTATAGAAAGTTTTATGGTTTCCCGGAAGAAAATTCTTCATTTTTTCAAATTTGGGTTGACAAATGCTCATTATCACATGATAGTTTAAAAAAAAAATTAATTATTTGTGAAAAGCACTTCGATGAGATCGATAAAGGAAAACGAAAATTAAAAAAAAATGTTATCCCAAAATTATATTTAGGTGACCCTGTATTGATGGATGAGAGTGTAGTTGTTGATTCAATGCCAATGGCCGGTAACACATCTTCGGATTTAAATCTGCCCGAAAATTCATCAAAATATAAAAATATAAAAACATATGGATATAAAGACAGTGGGACATTGCCCGAAATGAGTATTTTCGACTTTGAGAACATAAAATCTCCTAGACATTATTCAAATACATCTTGCAGTGTCGAAGCAGATTGCACTAACTGTATAAAATATATTAAAATTAGTGAATTATATAAAAAAAAATATTTATCATTCAAAAAACATTACGACATATTGAAAACTAAATACATAAAAAATCGAAAAACTTTAATTTACCTACAATTTCAAAATAAAAGAAAATTAATTCCTAATAAAAAAGTACAATTACAACACACGCGGAAACAGATTGATGAATCAAATTTAAGTTTGGCTGCAAAATATTTTGCAAAAATGATTTTATGTCGAAATTCAAAAACCTCTAAATATCTTCAAGAAGAGCGTAACATAGCCCAAAACGTATATTTTATATCTCCAGCATGTTATAGATTTCTTCGAGACAACTTAAAATTAAATTTACCATCTAAGAGTTCAATTATAAATTGGATGCCAATTAAAAACCTTGCACCCGGACTAAATGAAAATGTCGTCGAAAATTTAAAAAAAAAAACTGCGAATTTATCAATTGAAAATCGTTACGCAGTTTTGATGTTCGATGAATTGAACATCCGACGAGATTTGGAGTATGACATAAAAAATGATTTAATTCAAGGATACACAGATGATGGAACTGAAAGAAAACCTGAAGTGGCAAAATATGTGTTGGTGTTTATGGTCCGTGGATTATTTTCTAAATACAAATACGTTTTATCATACTACACTTCGGCCAAAGGAATATCTGGTGAACATTTGGTAAAATTAATTAATGAAAACATTAAACTATTAGATCATATTGGATTTGTTATACAAGCTGTAGTATGTGACCAAGGATCGAACAATAGAAAGGCGTATAAATTGTTAAGCATAACTGACGAAACCCCATTTTTTAAAATGAGTTGTGCAGACAGACAAGTATATGCCATGTTTGATGTTCCACATCTAATGAAATCATTTAGAAATAATTTAATGCAAGCAAATATTGAAACGCCTGATGGAGTAGTTAGCTGGGGAGTATTAAGAGAACTATACGATACGGAAAAAAATAGTTCTACAAAACTGTGTCCTAAGATTACTTATCGCCATTTATATCCAAATACGTTCGAAAAAATGCGAGTTGCATTGGCAACTCAAATTTTCAGTCGGACTGTAGCTGCTGCAATAAGAACAATGTATGAGCTTGATAAATTTTCTATCGAAAATAAAAAATATGCTCTTGCAACAGCCAATTTTTGTGAAAAGTTAGATAAATTGTTCGATAATTTGAATAGCAGAAATTTGTATGCAAAAAATATTAACCAATGTGCTTTGAAGTATAATAATCACGTAGTTGAGAATTTGGTTTCTATGAAACTATACATAGGCAGTTTAAAATGTCAGAAAAAAAGTCCCAATTTCTGTTTCAAAGGGTTAATAACAACAATAAATGCAATTCTCCAGTTATCTAATGATTTATTTAAAGATAACTGTGATACATTCATAATAACTTCAAGATTTAATCAAGATCCGCTTGAAAATATGTTTTCGGTTATTCGAGGGAAAGGAGGACATTGTAAAAATCCATCGGTTTTGGAGTTCAGCAGAACGGTTGCCCAGATAATGTGCTTAAGATTATTAAAAAACACAAATCTTGCAAATTGTGAAAATGATGACGAAGAAGATACATCTAGTCTCAACGAAATGGAGAATTATGAAGTATACACAACACCTGCTTCTAGAGACATAAATGAAAACTCAATACCATCCGATGATTCAAACCAGATTGAAAATTTTGAATTTGAAGATTTACTTGTGCTCCCAGAGCCTAATTTAAATGGAGATGGAGATATAGACGATGCTTCTCTTAAATATTACATTGGGTATGTCTTTTTTAAATCTAATAAAAATGTAAAATGTAATTCGTGTGAGCTATTACTTACTAAAAGCGAAGAAACAATAACTCTTAAAAATGAGCGTTTCATCTATTTTAAAAATTATTCTAAAAATTCTGATTTTGGAAGCTTAAATGCCCCATCTGAAATATTTTTTAATTTTTCAAAATGTTGTGTAAACATTTTTCATAAAATCTTTAATAACACTGGACATATCAAAAATATTAAACAATATATTAAAAAAAAATGTATTGAAATTACGAAATCGCGATTTGAATTTGAAACTATTTTAAATCATAACAACGGATGTTATGATCACCATAATGAAATATTAGATTTTATGATTTTAGTATTGTTGCGAAAACATTGTAAATGGGCAGTAAAAAAATACATTTCACAATCAAAACTGTCAATTTTAAATAGTTAGTTTTTTAATATGTATCTACATGTATTTTTAAAAAAATAAAATATATATAGTAATTTAAATTACGTATCGATCTTTTACTGAGTTTTAATCTCGTTTAATCGCTTAATGGATGATATTCACCCGTAAAAACCTCAACTGTTAAAAATATTAGCAGAAAAAATAAAATTTGATAAAGTCGAACTCCCGTTTAATCATGCATAAGAAATCAAGGATCACAACGAGGAATGTGCTGTTACTTAGGAAACTATATGTTGGCCGTGTTGATCCACGTAAAACTTCCAAGTTAAATTGATATCAAAAGGTTCTGTTGATTTCAAAAGAACGGACTCGGGGTTTGCAAGACATAAGAAAATATCAGTACACAACTATGATCGTCAACCAGTTTATAGGTTTTGCACTTCAAATTCACGATTTTGCAAATCCTATTCAATTATTTTTATTTCAATCTCAACTTTTTACAAGTCAACTTCAATTTTTACAATTCAACCTCAATTTTTTATACTTCATTATCATTTTTTTCTAAATCAACCTCAATTTTTTGCAAAGCAAATTCGTGTTTTTTCAAACTAACTTCAATTAAATGCACAGCAAATTCAAGTTTTAATATTTCAAATTCGTAAATTTTTGCAACTTTTGGCAAAACAAATTAAGTGCTCCAAATTCTTAACCGATTATGATGGGGATTGGGTATGTTGGATGGAAATAGGATTTTTAACTGATTTTTGGAAAAAATTCTGGAATATAGTCACCTGGGATGGAACTCGATCAATTCTTAAGAATTGATCGAGTTCTGTCGCAGGTGGCCATATTCCAGAATTTCTTTCATAAATCATTTAACAATCCCATTTCCATCCAGCATACCCAATCCCATCATAATCCGTTAAGAATTGATCGAGTTATGTCCCAGGTAGCCATTTTCCAGAATTTCCTCCAAAAATTCTTTAAGAACCCCATTTCCATCCAACATACCCAATCCCATCATAATCGGTTAAGAATTGGGAGCACTTAATATGTTTTGCAAAAAGTTGCAAAAAATTTACGAATTTGAAATATTAAAACTTGAATTTGCTGTGCATTTAATTGAAGTTAGTTTGAAAAAATACGAATTTGCTTTGCAAAAAATTGACAATGTAGTATAAAAAATTGAGGTTGAATTGTAAAAAATTGATGTTGACTTGTAAAAAGTTGAGATTTAAATAAAAAAAATTGAATATGATTTGCAAAATCGTGAATTTGAAGTGCAAAACCTTTATTCGTCATAAATTGGCTTAAATTTTTAAAAGATCATAAAAATATATTCTTAAATGTATGTATTAAAACCAAATTAAAACTAATGAAATTCCAATATATTAATTTACGTTAATACAAAATTTAAACGTTTTCTTTAAAAAAAAATAAAAAAATCAACACTATCAAAATATTTTAAAATCATTTAAAACCCAAACAATAAAAATATGTCCAAAATAATAATTTTTCTCGTTTATTTCTTTCCACCTTCGAGCTTAAAATTTCATACATTATTTTTGTTTTATTTTTCATTCTATAATGTAATTTCAATACATACTACATCTACAAAAATAAAAAAAAAACCAAATGAAAAATGCAAATGTATTGTTTTCTCGTATATGTACATTCATCAATTTAAACTATCACACATCCAGGGTTTCAATGCAATTTTACAACAATAAAAAATCAGTAGAAAAAATATATACGGCTTTGTATATCTCTAATATAATAAAATTTCTGATTTTACTCATTTCCCCAGATAGAATTCAATAACTCGTATGGCGCTGATTGGGTGTGGCATCTAAAGTGTTACATAAGTAAATATGGCGGAAAATAGCAATGACAGTTATATTTTTGAGGTTAGAGTTAACACTGTTTTGTATTGTATTTCTTATTATTTTATTGCAACTGGATCACAAATAATTTTAATTTAAACAACTCACTAGCTCGTGCAAAGTTGATCAGGTCGATCTAAAATTTATAAAATTTTAGTGAATAATTTGTAAAATATAATTATTGCAAGCTTTTTCAATCAAAATGATGAAAATGGTTGTACTTCAGTTGCACAGTGATTTATTCTACTTTTTCAATTTTTACGACTTTTTAAGAATTTCAATTTTATGTTGGCTGTGGATCAATTCTACGGTAAATCTAGGCTAAATGTCGTTTTTAGCAGTGTATGCTGTAAATTGAAATACTGTACTAAAAAGTATGGTAAAGCGATGACACTAAAGGTATATAATAGTGGATTTTTGTTTTTGCTAAACAACAGTTTTTCTATATTCACCACCACACTTTTTATGAAATAAAAATGCGCTTGTATTATTTATGAACACACTTATTTGTTACATTTTTTTTTATTTTCGCAATAATTTTTTTGTGTATTTTACACAACAAATCTAAAAAAAATATATAATTTAAATTTATTCATGTAAACAATACGAATAATTAGAACACCAACAATAGAATTTCTAAGCGCGTGTGAGGTTCTACACGAATTCACACTTTAATTGTTGTATTAGTTTAACACTGTTAAATTTGAATCTAATTAGAAAACATGGATGTTCCTATACGAAAATTAGTACTAAAACCAATTACGTCACTGTGTACTAAAATTTTATCCAATTGAATATAATGTAATAAAATATAGCAATAAAAAAAATTATAGCTATTCAGTGAAATTTAGCAAAATAAACTAAACTAAATTTTTGTCTACTGTTTCAGCCCTTTATTGATTATTGAACAATTTAAAATCATATTCGGATTGATCAAATAATATTTATCCACTGTCGAGTAGAATAAATAAAGGATAATTTATAATTTTTATTCTAGCTGAAATTTTTCATGCTATGTTAGCACTTAACTATTCTTGTCTTACGAATAGCACTAGGAAATATAAGTGTTTATTCCTAATGAATCATTAAAAATAGGTTTCCAATTTACACTTCAAGTGAAAATCTAGTATTACGTGCAGCATTCTGGCGTATATTTCTTAATAAGTTGTTACCCGACCCCAAAACCTCTGGTAAGGAGTGTTAATGGCTATTTTCAGTTCCAAGACAATTTTGATTTTCTTCGAAAAAAATTCGCGAACACTTTGAGATCCGGGTTGGTGGATCATATATAGACTCATCGGATGAGGAATTTAATTATCTATTGGATGAATTATCGGGAATTGAGTCCAGATCTCTGGTAACGAGTGTTAATGGCCATTTTCAGTTCCAGGACAAATTTGGTTTTCTTCGAAAATAATTTGTGAACACTTTGAGACCCGGGTAGGGGGATCATGTAAAGGCTCATCTGACCAGGAATTTAATTATCTATTAGACGCACTATCGTAACCTGAGTCAAGATCTCTGGTAAGGAGTGTTAATAGCCATTTTCAGTTCCAACACTTTGTGACCCGGGTTGAAGGATGATATATGAGCTGATCAGACGACGAATTAATTTAGCTATGAGACGCACTATCGGAACCTGAGTCAAGATCTCTGATGATGAGTGTTAATGGCCATTTTCACTTCCAAGACAATTTTGATTTTCTTCGAAAAAAGATCGTGAACACATTGGGACCCGGGTTGGAGGATGGTATAAGCGATGATCCCAACCCGGGCCCCAAATTGTTCACGATCTTTTTTCGAAAAAAATCAAATTTGACTTGGAACGGAAAATGGCCATTAACAATCCTTACCAGAGATCTTGACTCAGGTTCCGATAGTGCGTGTAATAACTAATTAAATTCCTCATCTGGCCAGCAAAATTTTATTCGAAGAAAATTAAATTTGTTTTAGAACTGAAAATGGAGATTAACACTCGAAGTAAATTGGCTCACCATTTTACTATTAACCCACAATAATAAAATTTCGATATTAAAATCATTTAATTATAAACCTAATTAGAATTATGTAAGAAATAGGAACCCTAGAATTTATTACAATAGCCCACACCCACTAAAATCGATGAAAAGTATCGAACTTCATTCCTATGCAAGATAAGTTTTTTAGTAAAAAATTCTTGTATGAATTAAATGGTTGCTCTCATTTGGGGTAATTTTCTAGGGATTAAACCTCTATGCCATTTTATTGTAATTAATTTGTAAAAAAATTCCAGTAGCACCCCAGCACTATATAACAAAAATTCACAGAAATGCAAAAGGCGTGGTGTGACGAAAAATAAGGTTTTTATAAATTGCACCTTTTAGGGGAAGTTTTTGGAAGGGTTGAGCTATGCCAATATGTTGTAGTTAATTTGTAAAAATTATAATACCACTCCAGTACGATAAAATAAATATTAACTGAAATGCCAAAAGCATGGTATAACCAATAATATGGATTTTGAAGAATTGCCCCCCCCCCCCTTAGGGGTAGTTTTTCTCGGAGTTAAACTATGCCGATATGTTGTAATTAATTTGTAAAAATTTCCAGTACCACCCACAGTACGATACAATAAATATTAACAAAAACACGAAATGTGTGGTGTAGCTTTTTCTAACGCCAGCCCACACACGAATTGCAGGATATCGGGACCTGTAAAAGTTTCCTAACTGTGTAACAAATTTGTAATTAATTTGTAAAAAATTCCAGTATCATTTTCATTGGATTGTGCTACAAGGGCTGGTGCAGCATTAGGGTCATATTTATATTTAAATTTTACTTAAAAATCCTTAGTTAATTTTATTGTCATTTTTCCTGAAGAAATAATTAACTTCATAACAGTGTACACATGCACTAATACATTCATAAATCAATTAGAATTCAATTGGATTTTACGTATTCCAATATGATTCGTATACGTATCATGCGTTCACACGCATACATATTGTTACGATCTCGCCTATTGCTCTAGTGTGCGACAATTTAGCGTGAACTGGTTGGAAAATCTCTGGTACTTTCGGGAATATTCCTTTACTGATGTTAGAATTTCGACAGTGGTGTAAGTGTTAATTAAATATTAGGAAATTATTAAGAGATTTCAGTATTTTCGGGAATATTCCGATTGTGGTAAAAAGTAAAATAGTGTCGTAAATCTTGAAGTTTTTAAGAAGTATTTACAATCCAGTGTTACGAACCGGGTTTGATAGGACAAATTAGTGACAGTGGCGAGATTAAGAATATTAGAAGATGGGTCTACAGGATTTGACGGTTATACGGAATTAAAACTCAATTAAAGCAGCGTAATTTACTGACGAGTGGTTACCAAAATGAATTAATATTGCGACTATGTGAGGCTATAGAGAAGCAAGAGCTAGACCCGAGTAATTATGAGTTCGAAGAAGTAATAGAGGAAAAACTACATAATAAACTTGTGGTGGTGGAAACAGTTCCCGGGAGACCTGGGGCGGTATGTTGTACCACCACTTTGAATCGAAAAAAGTCGAATTCGAAAAAAGTCGAATCGAAAAAGTGAAAGTTGTATCATTTTTGCTTTTCGAAAATGATACAACATACCGCCATTCGACTTTTTTCGATTCGAAGTGATGGTACAACATACCGCCCCTGGAAATTTCAAAATAACGCAAAAAATGGCTGCTATAACTCAAAAGTTTGTACAACGGTAAAGGGTAATCAAATCTGGATTATTTTTCAGAATTATTTACAAGTAATAAAAACTGTGTCGTATTGGCGCCGACAATGAAGATAAACGGCTTGTATGCGACCCTGACCGCACTGACTTTTTGAGTGCGATTTATTGCAAAAATATACGGTAAGAAGCGTTTTAGATTTGGATAAATTTGCAATTTTCATTTATAAGTTTTGAACCTTGAAATTACGAGAATCGGTGTGGTAAACCGTCAAATTTATAGCGATATTCACAATCCAGCGATTCGAACCGGAATTGACAGTATGTCAATATTAATATCGAGCGAGATAAGCATTGTGTGCGGCTCTGTACTCATTCTCTTCTTCACCTGCAATTGATAGCGCCCCCAATAAAACTAAATGTTAATTGTCAGGTAAAAACTCGATAGAGCAAATACATAAACCAAAGTCATGAATTGAACGTCCCATACTGTACCCACGCAAATATATAAATATGTAATTTAAATTTGATTTCATTTTTATGAATGAAAATAGAGTTTTTGTTGTATGTTTTCTTATTTCATTTCTTTTACATAAATTTTATTTCATATAAAACGCAAAAAATAAAAAATAACCGATAGCAATAATAAATAAATTAAATTCATTAATAAAAATGGTTTGTGTACGACGTCGACGAGTATAAAAGAAACTTTTAGCGCACATATAAGTCGCATATTATAATTCAAGTATGTAGAAGAGATAGGTTAGCGTTAGGCACATTAGAATAAATAAATAATGTTTGCGATAATCTTAAGATAAAAAAAAAATAATAATAAAATAAAAACAAATCCGCGAAATTTGTTTTAGAAAAATCTCACGGATTTGTGTGTTTCGCTGGTTAGATTACATGACACTGATTTTATTGCCAAATAAAAACGTGTTTGCGTTTTTAACGATTATTTTATTATTGTGGATTTGTTGTTGCTTTTCGCTATTTTAGTTTTTTTAATTGGATCGAGACCAAGTGGTACTGTTTTCGAATAGTTATCAGGCGAGGCCGGCTGGATAGGTCGGTCATAAACTAAACGATATAATCGTAAAAAAATTTGTTGGGAAGTTCATAAAAATTTAGTTTAGTGCTTTATATAATGCTTGCGCACGGCGGGCGGCTGATGGTTGTTTTTATGTTAGGCAGTGTTGTAAATTAACTAATCAGCTGTATAATTTATCGTTATTTTTAGGTTAATTTTTTCGTTAATTTTTTTATGGGGCGATCAAATTATAGATCGCTAGTCTATAAAACACGTCGTTGGTTAAATTGTTCACACGTAATACTTTATAAGATTATAATTTGAGTCACATGATATTTTTGTTGTGCAGTCATCGAGAAAGTTTTTAAAAATAGATTGATACTCGAAAGGAACTAGCTGTTTACGTTTGGACGAAATTATTCAACACAATGTAGGAAAACACGCAGCCGTGAAAGCGTATTGACATCCTTTGTCTACTGATTACGTATAAATAAAATAAAATAAAATAGGAACCAATAATAAGCATACGAATAAATTTCATAAATAAAATTTATAACTTACTTGTTCCGCGATCAGAAAAAACTCCCGATATTTGTTCACAATCTTTACCGTCACCATCGCATATACCACAATTATCTTCGATTGCCTGCGAGTCTAACTTCCAGTCACACCCCACTTTCTAAAACATAAAGAAAAAAAAATTATTGGAATGTAATTTTTTTTAGTTTAAACTGTCGTAATTGTTTTCTTACGTGGCATGTTCCAGCAAGGCAAATATCATACGATCCCTTTCTGCAAGGAGTTCCGTCTTCAGCGCGTGGTGATAGTTTAGCAAATGTGCCATTAACTCGTTTGCAGAATAATACACAAGTATTCTCAGCGTCTGTTTTTGGGGGTGTGTACGGTAACCATGTGTAAAACTTTGCAGCAAACGGTTTTGTATCGAAGGTCGAACATTGCGTTGCACGAAATGATTTAACACCTATGCCGCATGAAGCTTTATTGCAAATTTGATATTTTTTGTTAGAACCTCGGCAAGGTAAACCACCATTTCTTGGCGGCGGATTGTCACATTCTCGTTCTGCAAATTGCACTCCACCGCCGCATGTTCGGGAACATTCACTGAAATTACCCCATTTGCTCCATCTGCCCGCTACACTATTTGGTCGTTCTCCAATTGGTAAACATTCTCGTCTATAACACCATTGATCTTTGCCACATTTTGTTCCGTCCGCGGGTGGATCACCGTACGAACGGCATTTATTATTGGCTGTCCGGCAAAATAATTTCTGTCCGAACCAAAAATAAACTAATTAAGAATTTTTTAATAGCTCCCACAAAAATATAACGAGTGTACCTCGCATAATCTGTCACTGCTGATTGGACATGCAGATGTACCTGCAGAAAAAAATCGGCATTGATAGTCCGCGTCGTATACACTTCCGGGTAACATTTCAGAATATTTATAAGCTGAATCGGCTGGCTCGTCCATTAAACAATCGCCTAGGCCATTTGCGAACAGCTCAGCGAAATATTTTTTCGAACATGTTGACCACGTGTACGATGCCATTTTAACGATCGGTGACATTATATTGGATGTATCTGCTGTCGCTTCCGGTTTGCACCCAGAATCCTCTTCCGTATCGTGATCAGCCCCTAAACTAAAAAAATGTACCGTAATTTTACCTCAACCCATAATTAAATCTCTTACATATGTCCAATTTCGTGCGCCACTACAACACCTAAAACTAAACCCGAATCTTCATTAATCGAACACGATCTATCTGGATTACATGCCTGGGTAAAGTATGCTAATCCTAAAAGTTGACACGCATCTGAATCAGTACCTTCACATATATCTTGTCGCGTTAACAGTATAGCTATGTCATGATGTTGTGGATGCTCTAAATCTTTAGGATTCACATCTTGCTGCCATTTACAAAATGCTGAAAGTGATTTACTCGCTTCCTGTGTTACTTCTAGATCGATTGCAGAAGAATATTGATCCATATAAATAATTCGTACAACATTTAACTCAATAAGATGACCCACTGAACCATCGTGAAATAAATTTGATGCCATGTTCATAATAGTTAGTATATAATTTTCGTAATCCTTATCCCGATGATAGTCGATAAATTTTTTATCGGCCACCACTAATAATTCTAGATAATAAATCTCAGGTTCTGGAGCTTTTGTAGGCGGTGGAACAGGCGCATGCATCTTTTGCTGATACCGGAATGCTTCCTCCCATCCGGCTCGCCAATTTTTTGAACCACAATTACGTTTTTGTACCGGGCTATGGGTATGGATCACATGCAGGTGATGGCCGTCATTATTTGGTCCATAACCTTCGGCTGGCTCGATAAAATACACTTTGTCCTTTAAGCGGACGTAGCCGGACTGAAATTATAAGAAAATATATAAATCAGTAATTTGTTTGATAAAAATTCATAATATCTGAATTCATTGATAGATAGGCCATGTTGTTGATAGCCATGTTGTTAAACCAACATCTGTCAAATTTATCGTGAATGATTCAGTAGTGTATGGCAAATCACCATGGAAGGTGATAGCGTTGAACAACGTGTATAAATCGTCAAATTTATTTCGTACGTCACCGAGTTGCAAGACCTGCTTACACATACCCATCCTCAACCACCAGTGGTGTTAAATCACACGAACGCGGTTTCTTTCAGTAAATTAATTGTATCGTGGGCTGAATGGTATGTGGACTTGTTAGAACCACATGTCTCTGATGGCAATACCATCCTTTTGAAGCACTAAAAATTAGTTATCAGGTTTCTATGCCGGTCTCCGTTGACTGTAACGTTTCCATCGGCATCATTTTTGAACACAAATGGTCCGATGATTCGTTTGGCCCATAAAACACACCAAACGGTTAATTTTTGTGGATCTAATAGTTTATGAACGTAGTCATTGAATCAAAAGTGAATTGCATCGATGCCAGTATTGGCTTCGGCACGATAGTAGTATGGTTTTAATTCCTTGACGTTGGATCAAGTCCCAATTGTTGTGCACGTCGATTCATTTGGATTATCTTCAATACTACGCAATACAGCTGCCATCGCCTGCTCGGTGTGCACCATATGAGGTATTATGCGATGCGTTTTATTATTTAGAGTAAACGTGGTGCAAAAGCGATCCATAATTAATTGAATGCTGCTCTGAAGGGCAATTATGCCATGTCGTTCATAAAATGGACGGATATTCTCTCTCGAACAAAAAAAATACTTCAGATGTTTCCGAGCACGTGGTTAAGTAAGATTAGTTTCTTACATCAAATAGTAATTCGAAACCACTTCGATCACCTCTGCGTGCGATCCGTAGAGATCGAGTTAAATAATTTCAAATGTTTAAGAGTTTTTGTATTACACTCAATGATATTCCCTCTCGAATAACAAAAACCTAAGAAATTTCCGGGCATGTGGTTAGGTAAGATTGGTTTCTGACAACAAATAGAAATTCGGAACCATTTCGATCACCTCTTTGCGATTCGTTTGTTTCGATTCGAATTTGATTTTATAAAATTCATCCTAAACTATTCCCAAAAATTACATGTTTTCTATGTAATTGTGTTGAGTATTTTGTGTTTATTAAACATTTTCAAATATTATTATAAAAGTTAACATTTGAGTGTTTTCAATTATAAGTACTTATGAGTCACAGTGTATATTTTGTTATTTTGGCATAAACTTCACTTCACACTTTTATTGCGTTACCGAAATAATTAGTCTTTCACTACTGACTGACTGATGAATCCGATATGGTAATCTTAGATTAGCCTTTGATTAGGGTTCATAACTAAATTGTTTTTATGAGGGCAGGTTGTTGGCGTTCCGCTCAACCCGCTTGTTACGTGTGTGGGTCACGTACTTGTAAGAATCTGAAGGCATCCAGTCCTACTGTTACCATTCTAATTTGCGACACCGGCAGCTCTGTTTGGTGAAGTGTCTATAATAATGCGTGGGTTAACAATATATAGAAGGCAATAATAAAAACCTGAGAACACTACTACCACTGAGCATAATAATAGAGGACTCTTTTCTATGAACGAAACATGCAAACTAAATATTAAAATTCTTTTAGCTTGAGATTCAATTTCGATCTGAACGAAAAAAAGATACACAGTTTAGTTTTCTCGTTCTTTCTTCCATGTTTGAACAACAAACCGTTTTATCAATTTAAAACAAAAAATAATTATGTGCTGCTGCAGGCGCAGGTGTTATTTAATTTTAGGATTTTATGAAATCAAAACCAAATTAAAAATAAAATACTATCCATATATGTGTATATAATATATACACACACACATTACATAATTGGGATTCATCTAAATATAGAATAATAACACTGTAAGTGCCATTACTGAAGAAGGTATTTTGTTTTATTTGGTGTAAAAGAAACACTGGCTATGAACAATTGCACGTGCGCATTAACTAAATAAAAATTAAAAATATTATTTCATTAGAACCGTTACTTTTTCCGTAAACGTTTTTTATTCTTTTTTTGTTTTATCATTTCATAATAGAATTTGTGTGTAATCACATTATTTTTAATCATAAAAAAAGAATAATTTACAAATAAAGTACTCATAAAGTAATCATGAAAATCAACAAGTTATCGAACAGAGTAAGTACTAATAGAGCTTTCATAGATACTCTAGTTATCAAAATTTTATCCCTTTAGAAAGTCGAAAGGCAGGAGCACAAAAATATGTTACATGCCTAGTCCCAAAATGTAATAACAAATCTGCTAAATCCAACTTAAAATTTTATCGCCTTCTAAGTGATTTGAATAGAAGAAATAGCTTGCTATTTTTAATTGGCTTAACGTCGAATAATTTAAAACTTCAGAATGATTTAGTGTCTGCTGCCACTCACTGTGACAAAATGGATTTAGACGAAGAGACAGAATTTTTAAAATTGATATTGATGATGATGCAGAATGTGAAAAGTGTATAAAAAAAAGTCTAGGAAACTTAGTCATTACCTAACTAAACTAAGAAACTTGCAAAAAAGTTTACTTTTTTAAAAATGGCAAATTATAGGTACAAACGAAATTTTCAAATTTGTAAAGTGAAATATGCAAAAAAGAAGCGAGAAAATGGGGTAGATACTCGATAAGCTAGCACGCAAGCAATTTGCTAGCAAAAATCCTGGCTACTCAATCAATTTTACTAAGGAAATTTGAATTTCAAATTATGTTTTTCAAAAAACTTTTGTTTTTTTTTTGCAATTACACAGTAAATTCTGCGGCTTCAAAAAATGAACAGCAAATTTTTGTGTTGTTTTACTTTGCAATTGCAAAAACAAACAAAAATTTTGTAAAAAAATTAATTTTATATAAAAATATAAATTTTCTTATTAAAATTGATTGAGTAGCCGTGATTTTGGCTAGCAAATTGTTTGCTTGCTAGCCGATCGAGTATCTACCCCAACTCACTTTCTGCCTCAAAAAATTGAAGTAGCCTTTGAAAATAATTTATATTACAATTACAACTACTTTTTTTATATAATTATTAGAAACAATTTTTTTTTGTCATTTCGGTAGTCAAATTTCGGTTCATAGCCTATTTTAAGTCTAATGCTGTGTGCTTCATGCCGATTTTTTTGGCTAAATTGTGCACTAAACTTTGTTGAGGTGACTTTACGCTATTCGTCACTAGGTTAAAAACGAAAAGTCGTGAGGTAACTTTTCAATTTTGTTTTCAAATGTCACAGGTTATGATAGCCGTGTTTTATTATTCGAGCACTATCCGGAACCGAATGAAAAATTTCTACTGGAACTGCAGCTATTATTCGCTGGTGTTGCTATACCATAAAAATGAAAAATAAATTCATCCATAAAACAAACATTTATCACTTGAAATATACTGATTGACATTTGTTTTGACATGACGTTTTAAACAAAAATTCATCTTGTAAGATTAAGATTCTAATGTTTTCAGGGGTTTAAAAAAGAAAAGCCTTTTCAAATTTCTCATTGAAATGGATAGCGCTCCCGATAGCGGCTGCCGATAAATAGGTAGAGCAAAACATTTTATTATCGGTTTTTAACTTTAAAGTTGAATGAAAAATCTTAGTTTAGAGTTAAATAAATTAATTATATATGTAAAAATAGCGTGTTAAATAAAAGTTTTGACATAGAAACTTGGCTGCTCCGAATACATCTATCGGGCGCTAATAAAAAAACACGGCAGATATTTGTTTATATAAAACCCGGCAACAATTTTTGCGTAACGTTTTTTTTATTTTTAAACATTTCGTAGTTTATAAAAACATTTGCAAATAATGCAACTTCCATATCATCTTCCATTGTTTAAATTTAATTTAATATTTCGTTTATTCACGAAAAGTCGATTTAGTATTTCGAATAGTGAGGCTCAGCTTGTTTTGTTGCTGTTACTGCCACCTATGAAATTTTATTGTGAATTAATGAGCAATTGAGCTTAGTTCATAATTTAGTCGAAAAAATCTACCTGAGGCACACAGCATTCATACAAATATGTGTAATGTACAAAACTGACTAAAACTGTGTTTCCCCGTTATTTTTAGCAAATTCGACACCATACGAGTACTTTATCTTTAATCAGAAAACATTCAGATTACTCCTTTACTATTTTTTCCTTTTCATTTTTATCTAAAGCTAAAACGTTCATTCGCGTGTAACTTCGCGTGTGACTTAATTGGAATTCCGCCGACCAGTGTAGAATCGGAGCGGGCATTTTCGTCGCCAGGAATTGTAATTTCTAAGCTGCGGAGCAGCATAGGATATCACTCCATCGATGCTATTTGTTTTTTAAAGTCATATTTTAAGAATAATGTGAAAGATAATGTTTAAGATTATGTTTCGCGTTTTACATAAGCTGTGACAAATAATGTTTTTCCTTTTTTAATACGAATTTTCATTTATTTTAAAATGGATTTAAATATTTTGAATAATATTTGAGGTAGCTGAATTATTTAAAATACGTATATTTTTTTTGTTGATTTGTACATGTTATAGCTTAAATTCCGGGATTCCGAGATCTCGGGATTTAAAATAACTCAATCCCATTCAGTTCGGTGCAGGGAAAAATAACACAGCAATTTGGTCAGGGAACCTCAAATGATTACAATTCCTATTTCGAAGGAACATCACCAACTACATTTACAACAGGAGAAGATCATGTTTTAATTACCGAAAATGAAGACCAACAAACAAATTCGTTCATACCAACCCAACCAGAAGGGGTAGTATTTGTTAGCGACACCTGTTCTATCAGTTACCCCCGTTACCAGTAACGGGGGGGGGAGCGTTCCGGAAGGAAAGAAGGGGTAGTATTTGTATAGAAGGGGTAGTATTTGTTAGCAACACCTGTTCTATCAGTTACCCCCGTTACCAGTAACGGGGGGGGAGCGTTCCGGAAGTAAATATTTTAAGCTTAAATAATGTTATACTGGGGGTAAAAATGGTACTCCAACTGCTGTCAAAATGTTCGATTGAAAAAAAATACCACAATGGTAATATTTTGCTACACCCAGAATAATTTTCTCTATGCCAGGTTTTTTGGTCGGATAAACCATTTTTTGTTGTTGCCATTTTTTCTATAATTGTCAAAACAAAATATTTTCAAGGAATATTAATTGGTTACTCATCGTAAAGATGAAACAAATATATTGTTTTGACCTTTAGAAGCGGTATAGTTCATTTCGGTTCCATTGATACAAAATCCGAGTATAAAACAAGGGTACTATTTATAGAGTAGGAAAATATCAATCAACATAACTAAATTCAAAATAATTGATTACAGGCTGTTGTAATAAACGGTATGACTTACTCAATGAAAAAAATGGACGGCTACTAAATCAAATGGTATCGCAATGTGTTGTTACATTGGAAAGAACCAATTCTTTCTTCAAGATTTTCTATCGAAAGTTGGCAAGCCCATGAAAATTGAAGAACTAGAAAAAATTGGCAACGGCGATGGAATATTGACAAACCAATTTAAATTTCCGATAAATACGGTTGACGAATTGTAAAAATGGAATAAACATATAGAATCCAGCCAGCGGGGTTTTCTAGTGATGTTCTACACGTTCGCCGAACGACTAAACAATTTTTGATTTTTATTCGAATTCTAAAAGTTTTATTTTTATTACAGAAAATTTTATTTTTATTATAAATTTCTAATATTATTTTCTTAATTATTTTAATTATTTCGGGTGATCAAAATCCGAAGCAGAACACCTTGAGAGCACAACCAGGACACGCCATTGCTATACATATATGTCATGTCAGTTGGAAATCTCTCGGTACTGGCCAGTCCTCGATACAGTGAATGTGTAAATTCCATTTGCAAAGATTGAACAACTTAGGGGTCAATAGCAAATGGGTCTAACTAACCTTATTAAAATGGGGATAATTTTTATTTGTTTAGGATATCTTAAGCTATATACATATATGCCTTGTCAGTTGGAAATCTCTGGGTACTGGCCAATCCTTTCTCTCTCTCCCTCTCTTTCTCTAGCACTATATCCCATCAAGGGATTTGGCCGCCTCAAATGAGGTTTCATAATCAAATTTTCATTTCGGATAATGAGTGATTAATTCATTGATCCTAAAACCAGCCGTGAAATTTTTTCCTTGTCACCACCGGGAATCAAACCCGGACCTCCGGTCACTGGAGCAAGCATGTTGACAACTTTGCCACCGGGGCGGCTGGGGGATAATTTTTATTTGTTTAAGATGTCTTAAGCTAACTAGAGATATATAACATGTCGGTCGGAAATCTCTGGGTACTGGCCAATCCTCGATACAGTGAATGTGTAAATTCCATTTGCAAAGATTGAATATCTTCGGGGTCAGTAACAAATGGGTCTACCTCATCGTATTAAAATGGGGATAATTTTTATTTGTTTAGGATATCTTAAGCTAACTAGATATATATGCCATGTCATTTGGAAATCTCTGGGTGCTGGCAAATTCTTGATTCAGTGAATGTGTAAATTCCATTTGCAAAGATTGAACAACTTGGGGGTCAATAGCAAATGGATCTACCTCATCGTATTAAAATGGGGATAATTTTTATTTGTTAAGGATGTCTTAAGCTAACTAGAAATATATAACATGTCGGTCGGAAATCTCTGGGTACTGGCCAATCCTCGGTACAGTGAATGTGTAAATTCCATTTGCAAAGATTGAACAACTTCGGGGTCAATAGTAAATGGGTCTACCTCATCGTATTCAATTGGGGATAATTTTTATTTGTTTAGGATATCTTAAGCTAACTAGACATATATGCCATGTCAGTTGGAAATCTCTGGGTGCTGGCCAATCCTCGATACAGTGAATGTGTAAATTCCATTTGCAAAGATTGAATATCTTCGGGGTCAATAGCAAATGGGTCTACCTCATCGTATTCAATTGGGGATAATTTTTATTTGTTTAGGATATCTTAAGCTAACTAGACATATATGCCATGTCAGTTGGAAATCTCTGGGTGCTGGCCAATCCTCGATACAGTGAATGTGTAAATTCCATTTGCAAAGATTGAACAACTTAGGGGTCAATAGCAAATGGGTCTACCTCATCGTATTTTTATTTGTTTATGATATAAGATATATTATATTAAGCTAACTGGACATCAGCGGCGTTTTCTAGTGATGTTCTGCTCGTTTGCCGAACGACTAAACAGTTTTTGATTTTTATTCGAATTCTAAAAGTTTTATTTTTAAAATTTTTTATTTTAAATTATAGTTTTTCTAATATTATTTTCTTAATTAATTACTATTATTTTAATTATTTTGGGTGATCAAAATCCGAAGCAGAACACCTTGAGAGCACAACCAGGAAACGCCACTGAATCCAGCCCGCAATTCCAAATCGTACTTAATAATTTTTCGGGAATTTGTAGAACTGATGGCTTGCCAAAAGGAGATAAACTAGGTGTAAAATTGATATCTGATAAAATTTTTACAAAATATCTTCTGACCTTAACGTCTTGTGACCAAAAGTTTCCCCTTTGCAGCTTGGAATCTGTAATTGACTTAATCAGCACAGTGCTAATAAAAGCGGATAATCGCTGGTCAAAAACAGGCACCGAAAACTTGCTTCGGGAGACGCTATTGAAACATTCTAATAAACAAAACGCAGCAGACTTAAAAAAACGATTAAAAAAATAGTGCCTCAGTAAACAGCGAGAAGAAGTAGTGTTGAAAACCTAGTTGCAGATCCACCAATAGTTTCCAACACTAAGAATGACGCAGGAAGTGGTTACAGGAAATGACGCTGGGGATGATAACTAAAAGCAACTTATTATTATATTTCTTTGTGATTTTTATTTAATTTTTTTTTTTGAAAAAATGAACTGAAATTGTGAATTTATTTATTGAATAAAATTTGTTTGTTTTAATTTTTAATTCGGGATCAATAAGCTTTTGAAAGGCGATATTCAGTCAGCATTAATAATTGTAAATCGACTTCGATCCGTTAATATTAGATAATACTGTTTCAATATTAGATTTTATGCGGTAAGACCAATATTGACGGTTCTCATATCGATAATGTCAAAGTCGGAGTAGTAAATCATTAACAGATGAATGAGTACATTTGTTCAGTAAAGCGCAATACATTAACTTTTGTTCTAGTTAATTTGTTCGGAAATGCACTCCTCTTCCAATTTACTATAAACATCTTCATCAAAAAAATGGTCGTCAATTTCACCCTTAAGAAAAATATTTTCTGTGTCACTGACATGATAAATTGCCGATTCTGCATCTGAAGGTGCTTCAACTGAGGATGGAATTGTACAATTTAGAGATCGTTTGCGGAGCCGAGTTTTCCTGCGTCGCTTGTCCTGTGAGTGCTCCGATTGATGATGCAGTAGCCAAATTGACAGAGGATAAATAATTTGAAGGACCGAGAGATCTTTTACTTTGAAAACACGAGTTGTACTAAATAATTATCAAAAGAAAATTTTACGACACAAGATGGTGATGTAATAAAATTTAAATGTCTTGTTTGGTAAATATTTGCTTGTTTTCGACTATAAAGAAAAGTGTTAGGAGACCTATTAAGAAATTCGTCGTTCAAAGGAAATTTTCAGGTGATTTTATAGTCGATCAGCAAAAATTAAATTTCTACCGTAATATTTCTTTGAAGAAATTTTAACCTTAAGGTAGAAAAATATAGTAAAAGAACCTTATCAAAGGATAACCGTTATTAAAGGATAACCGTTTTCAAGGTTGAAAATTAGTGAAATATAATTGACGAAATCTCTTAGAATTTGTGATACTTTCGACTTAAAGGTTATAGTAACCTTTATACGATTTTAAACACGATTCGGTGGTGCAAATTAGGTCAAACTCTCTTAATTTTAAACTATAAAGTGAATTCGTTCAAAAGGTAGAAAACCGCTAGAAAATATTCGAAAAATTTCCTTAAATTTTTACCAATTATAGGAAACACTGCTTAATAGTTGCCGGTTCGTCCAACGGGCGCGTCCTTAGCTATAGCGAATATGAGAACTCCTTACAGCCTCATCGGTAGGTGAACATTTAAATACCAAAGCCTTGTGGTTAGGAATCATCTGTTACATTTTATATTTGAACGGTTTGCTGGGCAACGTTTGACTTCAGTGTAAAAGCGGCTGTACCTTAATCTCACAGAGGGTATTAAGACCTGCACATAGAAGGGTATAGGATATAAACTGTTAGTACCAAATAGATCATCAAGCGAAAACAGAATAATGATAATTTTTGAAAATCCATTCAAGAGCAACTCGATCACATTTAGGAGTTATAACTGCGGTAATTCCGTCATCTTTGGAAGAGGTTGAATATTTCAGCAATTCTCAACAACGAGTAAGAACATCGATCGATCGGTTTCACTTAGTTCTCTATCAGGGAGAATTGTAGGGGTAAACGTTGATGCGAACAAGGAGCTTTTGCCAGAAATCAAATTTCTGAATTTCAAGGTTCATCTTAACAGCTCACAATTGCTAACAGGGCAGATACCAGTATGCTATGGAGTCATGGTTAGTTTCTAATAAATAAACCAGTCATTACATTTCCGTCTTGGACAATTCAATGGTTGATTGAAGTAGAGAATGATCTGCACACATTCGGTTATCGAGTCTGGCGCACCTATGTTCCCGAGCAAATCATCTACAGAAATATTGTTAAGGCGTCCAAATCCTTTCATGGGATGTAGCAGTAAGTAAGTAACTATATACGACCCAGAATAATCCAAACAACTCAAGCCAAAGAAGTAAAGGGACCACACCGGCCCGTTGGACAGTGGAGTAAGAAAGGCATCCAACATTAAACGGAGAAGGACGAAGAAAATGAAAATTGACCGATTGAGCAAAAAGCCATCAGTTAAACCTGGCTGTGATTAAAGTGGGCCCCAACTGGAGTTTCTGTCTTAAGAAAATTAAAGGGATGACCTCACTGACGAAATATTTGTTTATGTCGACAAATGTACACCGTAAGAATCTTGAGTTTCAAACAGCATTTAAAGTCTTTCCCGATGCAGATGCAAATGTCCTAACATTAATTCAGATTGATGAGGTTTTAGTCGAAAATAAAGCCACTGGGCTCATCATTTATTTTAAATATTCCGCTTATAGACAAAATTACATGGTTGTTTACACTAACAAATTATAAAATCCATGAGCTTGCTCAGCACTTAATTCAGACTAAATTGTAAGGCAATGCGCTTGTTCAGCACTTATGATAATTCAAACAAAATTGTGTTTACAATTGTTGTAGAAATAAGATCTATTATTTTCTATTCATAAAATATGTTAACGGCTACGATGTTTTAACCTATCATCGGTGCATGTTTACGATGTTTAACAAACTCATTCCCGTAACAAACTGATACGTTATCAGTATCCATAAAGAGGATCATCTCAGACCTTGTTTGCAATGGATTAATGATAAATGCAGTTTAGTGAAAGAAATTGAAAAGATTCACAGTATTCATTACAATATCTGGGCACCTAAGGATAGTGAACATGATAAGCTGCAAACGTCACACCTCCCTCCCGCATTATACTGGAAAATATTGTAACCTTCATTATCCTCTATGAATCACCTATATGGAGTGACGCTATGAACGTCGAAAACTATAAACGCTAGCCGCGTTCGTTACCATGGTATTCGATTACTGGAGATGTCTAGATGCTAAGTTACAGCTAAGTGATTTTAGTATGTCATGTGTTACACGTAAGTTTTGGATGAGTGTTACCCACTATCTCTTATTTGCTAATCATTCCGCATTCTTCATTTAAAGAATTTTTACTATGGATGTTTTATTGCCAAAACAGCAATATTCCTCTTAAACAAAGCACTTAGATAGGAGTATTATGCGCTGCATGGGCTAAAATTTACGCGACTCTATTTGTATATAATTTAAATAACTATCTGCTGTTCATATCCAAATCTGACATTCATTAATATAATTTTTTATTTTAATTTTTTTTTATTTTAAAACATAATAAACCTTGAAATTAATATTCAATTCTTTATCGCGTTTATCTTTAAGATTATCAAACAAACAAAATCTTTAAAATAAAATAATAAGACAAAAACAAAACTTTGTGTGTCCGATAAGATTCAACCTATTAAAAATATTACGGCGATTTGATATGTCGCAGCTCGCTCGACGATATGTTTGTGTGTGTTTATATATCACCAATTTCGGTAATAAATTGTCAATCTGATTAATAACACCGACCACGATAAAATTATCCGCGTATACGATATATACTCGTACAGAATTTGCATAAAAACCTGTTCATCTCGCGCAGGCGAACCCAAATACATATACATTTTCATAAAGCCTCAAGCCAATTATACAGTTTTTTTAGTAACCTATCTCTTCGAATGATTGATATTTAAAATGAGCACCACGCACACTAAAAATTCTAAAAATAATTTTTTTATTTTTGGTTTTACGATCGCGCGATTATAGCGATTGATTAGAACAAGAATATTTCATCACCGAATTGTCTCTGTTACCTTATGAAGCGCAGATGTATAAATTGCCAAGGTAATCTATAAATAGACTTTGTATGGAAAGTATACCGCAGCCTTAATTTCAAATTTCCGTTTTACCCTCTAAATATGCCAAATCTATATGAAGCCTTAAATTATCTCTGGTTCGATATGTTTCTTCCCAAATGTCAATTAAGATATAAAATTTAATAACAAACAAGAGCTGTCACATTCTATGCGATTACCGCTGCTGCTGCAATAATGTTTCCCACATTATGGCACAAAAAAATCAAGGCAACAAAAAAAAATCTAAACTGTCAATAGATCAGGATTTGATGAATAAATTTTAAGAATGAAATTGAAAAGGTATACAAAATAATTTTATTTTTGTAAAGTTGACCGTGCGATTGTGATCGCGTTTCAAAAATCTTAATTCAAACCAGTTACTCGCCTGTCGCTATTGTATTGTGTATTGTATATAGCGCAAAAACCAAAATAATACAATAATAAAAATAAATGATCTTATAATCAGTTTAGCTTTATATTACGTATTTATAATCTAAAATGAAGACAAAGAAATCTCTTAATCGATATACTTTGTATAGAGGTGCGAGTGAACAAATCGTGAATTTGTTGTTTGTCAAATTATTTTCAAAATACGAATATATATATATCGATGACAGTTAGAAGTGGGAGGTGTGGAATAATTTCCGAGATACAAATCGATAATTAAAGTTGACAAAATACACAATAGCATTATTAATTGTTTGAAAGTGCGTAATTTAAATTTGGAAGGCAGGTTTTAGAAGGAAAACTGCGTAAAAACGAGTAATTAATTGTTTGAAAGTGCGTAATTTAAATTTGGAAGGCAGGTTTTAGAAGGAAAACTGCGTAAAAACGAGTAATTAATTGTTTGAAAGTGCGTAATTTAAATTTGGAAGGCAGGTTTTAGAAGGAAAACTGCGTAAAAACGAGTAATATATGAAATTGTCAAACTAATCGATTTCAATGGAAATTTCAAGATGCAAGATAAATTTTTGCCGTTCAATTCAATTACATAAATATATTTTAAATTACCGGTTAATACGCAGTTTTTATTTAATGCGTAATAAGTGGTACGTTTGTGGTATATTTTTACAAGCAATTGACGGTAATTTAAAATGAACAAATTAAATCGATCATTTTTCTACTTTGCAATAATAAGTTACTGCCAACATAAGATTATTCGTTAATGCGTACTTTAAAATTTTTTAATATACTTGTAAAATACTTAGGCCGTTTGATAAATATTGCGCCTAATGCTTATGCCATTTAAGTGTCGAAAGCGACAAAAACAAATTGTACTAGAATATTCCGTTCTTTATACAAACGCATGGAAAATTTCTAATTGATCTGTTATTTTATTCTTGGTTTACAAGCCATTTGAAATTGACGTGTTTGCGTTTTTTGTATAATGTAAAATTTTAAAAATCGTACAGTCATTGGCTGATGGCACATTAGGTATCACAGAAACCATATTTTTCTTCGTTTCTTTCCCCGTTTACATACAGGTTTTAATTGCGACTTAAACAAATTTTCGGTGCAACCACACAAACATAAATGAAATAAAAAATATTTCAAGGCCATTTTTGACTTATGCCAGCGTTTCCCAAAGTGAGTTCCGCGGAACCCCGGCGTTTCGTGGCAATTTTTAGGTGTTCCACGAGCTAGTACCAGGTAAAATCTGTGCCATAAGGTTTCATTTCATACATACACACATGCATTCACACTACATTTCATACATACATACCAAAATTAAACAATAACGATAATTATTGGGTACAAAATCCTTTCAAAAGCAATGAAAAGCCAACAGGACTACTAGTAGTAGAATACGAGAATTTAATTGAAATTAGTTGGGATACTCGCTAACTTCGAGGAGATGCCGTTAGCAACTTTCTGCTGTAATATATTTGATGAATATAAAAATTTAGTTAAAAAGGCTACCACTTTGGGGAACGCTGGCATAAGTCAAAAATGGCCTTGAAATTTTTTTATTTCATTTATGTTTGTGTTAGTGTGGTTGCGCCGAAAATTTGTTTAAGTCGCAATTAAAACCTGTATTATAGGTAAACGGGGAAAGAATCGAAGAAAAATACGGTTTCTGTAATACCCCGTGTGCCATCAGCCGATGAGATGCAAAGAGTTATGCGAAGAGATTTCAATAATTTTTTTTTGTAAATTATGTTACACAAACATATACACTATCTATTATGACTAGTTGGCCTTGAAAAAATACCAGAAACCGTGTGTGGAATTAGGCAATGGCAATTTCATGGACATATCGACATAAGAATTATTGCAATCGGCTCAGGTCAACTGTTACCTACGGATGTTTCAATTACACTTACTAAATTTATATTAGATTGTGAATCAGCCAGCCGTTTTTCTTTGTCCGTACTCCCTTATTTTGAATCCCATTGAAAAGGGGTTTCAACCGCTGGCCATTTATTTTTGAATAAGCCTTGTCAATGGGATTCAAAATCGGGGAGTACGGAGAACGAAAAATTAATGTATGAGTTGTCTCACTAACTTTATCACGCACTTATTTAATTTTGTGGATTGTACAATTGTCCAGAACCAGCCATGCCCCTGTGATGTTAGCTTCAACCAGCTTCAACCACTTGTCGATGAATCATCGTCGTTGCATTATTTACATTATTTTACAAATATTGAATTTGAAATGAAAAAAATTGATTTTGAAATAAATAAAATTTAATTTGAAGGTGTATTGAAGGGGTAGGTTTTTAACGTTTTAAAAAAATCTCGGATTTTGAGACTTTCCGATAAAAATAAGAGGAAGTTTCTCTGTTGCATGGAAATTACATCCAACAGGTACTGTAAGATGTTCCTTAGATTTTTTACCATCAGAACAAGTTGCTAATTTAAATGTTAAAGTATTGTCCGGCATGCAACGAAAAAATAAATCGAAATCATCATTAAAAATGTCTTTTATATCGTAATCATTCAGAATTGTAGGCAAAGTTGAAGATATCCAATCGGAAGTCATATTAGCTGATACTTGCCTCGCCTCTCCACTAATACACTTTAAGACAATTCCGGGTCTTATTTTAAAACATTCTAGCCATCCAGGATTAGATTTAAAGGTAATTTCCAATTCGGTGGCTATTTTATCAGCCTTTTACATAAATACAGGTCCAGAAATAGGAGCATTTTGAAATAGCGCTGGTTTACAGCAGCAATCCAGATTTTAAATCTTCATACTTTGGTAAACGCAAACGTTTCCGGCTTCCTTCGAAATCACTCTTTTCATATGAAGATTGAATTTTTAGACATTCACAAAGACATTTTTTTATAATCGTTAATAAAGTAGAGTTTGGAGTCCCAAATTCTTTACAAATTTCTGTTTTTGGTCGATTGCCTCAATCGACATTTTCCAGAATTTCAATATTTTTTACCATTAAATCGTATTGTTTTTTATTTCCCCTAGCCATGCTTGTGCTTATCAATCACTGAAGAAGAAACAGCAATTTTAAGAATTCTAGAGAACACAATTTAGACAACAAGAATAATTTAATATCCCACTCACCAAAACTAACCCCACGAACGACACCAATAAATTCAAATTTATGATTTCAAACAGAAACAATTTTACGTTTAACGAGAATTATGTACACACTACTATCAAATACAAAGCAAACAAAAATCATTTCTCTCCAACAAAACAAAATTTAATTTCGGGGAATTCCCTTAAACTGAACGATATTTTTGTTCAATTATAAAATTCGTGTTAAACGAATATTTCTGTACTAATTTTATATAAAGGGACTAAAAATCTTGTTATCCGATATTTTGTATAATCCGTTTTCTTGTAACTGAATTAAAATATAAAGAAAAGATTTCTCAAAAAAATCGAACCGTTCTTGCTAGTCGCGGAAGACGTTGGTAGATGGCAGTATAATGCTATTAACGATTATTTTACAAAAAATTACGATTTTCTTTGACTCGCAAAACTAGGTTAAGAAATTAAATGCAATACTCTAATTCTGTTTTCTCTAATTTCCTATATTTTATTTAAAATGCGTTTTAATATTTGCATCAATCACGTTTTATACACAGCATGTTTTATGTTAAAAATTCATTTGTAAAGTCGTTCGGAGTTGAAAGAACTGTAAGTGTAACACCATCCAGAGCTTTGGTGTGGTACTTGTTCTGACGATTTTTGCAATGAGTGTAAAATTAATAAACATTCATATCAAACCAGTCGACTTCTTCTTAGCTCGCCTCACATGACTACATATTCGGCCCTTTTCAACCCTCTTACTTTTTAGCCTCGTACGACAAAAGGCAGTATGTATGGACATTTTGATCGCTCTTGTCGATTTTTTCAATTTTGTGATTACGAAGCCAGTAAAATAAGCTACTGCTTTTGAAATGTGTGGGTTCCTGGAAGTTGAAAAATTTTTGATGTTTGGCGTTCCGGAAGCTATTGTTACCGATAAACGTCAAATTAACATATGCCAAAATGTATTTTCACGGAATTTCTGATCAGTACTGTGAGAAGTTGGCATCGAAACACATACAAGGCGTTGTCACCAAACTGGTTGGAAATGTAGCCTATGAACTATCTCAATGACTTGCATCTGTGAACTTGCGACATTTTTTTTCTTCACTTCGCTTATTTATAGATTTTTTTTTAATTTTTATGTTTGTTTGTGTAATTAATTAAATTAATGTCAACGTTCAATTACGTTAGAAAGTAAAATTCAAATTATACTTTAGATGCTTGATTCAATTAAAATTTCTCCTGTTTCTATTATTTTTTGCTTTTAGTAATCCAATTTGAGTATATTGAACTTCAACTAATTTTTTAATCTTCTTAAAATTCAAAGTTTTCTTTATACATTTTTTTGTATTAAATTTTATTTATTGCTTTCAATTTGTTTTCGTAGAATTAAATTTAAAGCAATTAGATAAAATTGTTTTAATATTTAACTAGAATTAAATAAAAAAAAAATTAAATATACAAATAAATTCAAAATACATTAAATCAATAACCAAACAATAAGTAAAATTAAATTAATAATTAATTTGATTTCTACAATTTAAATATTTTTCGACTTTTAAGTTGAAAATGAGTTACATAAATCCATTGGAACATTTTCAAATATTTTATTATGTTAACTTAAAAGGTGAATAGTTGAATCTTATGTGTTGCATTGGGATGGGATAAATTAATTTGATTGCTTTGAGCTGGAAGATAGTCTGTGTCTTTCTCTCTATATCTTGCCTGTTCTCCTAAATTTTTTTGGTGGTCTCAGGAAGCTTTCATCAATCTACAGAAGTCCAACACCAATCCCTGTGCCTTTGTCTGCAAAATAAGTACCACGCCGAAGCTCTAGATGGTTGATATGATTCGGCAACGAAAGACATTAATTCGGCAAAATCCAAAAATTTTCTTTCGTAAGAACTATCTTCTGGCAATTGCGAACACAACAATAAAAGATTGGGTCAAATCGGTTCAGCCGTTCTCAACTGGAAAACATCATTTTTCGATTTTCTGAATATTTCGGTAGATTTTTCCAAAATTTTCTTTGGTAAGCCCCATCTCCTGGCAATTGCGAACAAAACAAAAAAAATTGAGCCAAATCGGTTCAGCCGTCCTCAACTAAAAAACAACATTTTTTGATTTTCCAAATTTTCCGACTTTTCCGATGGATTTTCCGAAAATTTTCTTTCGTGAGAACCATCTCCTCTGGCAATTGCGAACACAACAAAAAAAGATTGGGCCAAATCGGTTCAGCCGTTCTCAACTGAAAAACATCATTTTTCGATTTTCCAAGTTTTCGACTTTTCCGGTGGATTTCCCCAAAATTTTCTTGTGTAAGAACCATCTCCTGGCAATTGCGAACACAAAAAAAAGATTGGGCCAAATCGGTTCAGCCGTTCTCAACTGAAAACATCATTTTTCGATTTTCTGAATATTTCGGTAGATTTTTTAAAAATTTTCTTTGGTAAGCCCCATCTCCTGGCAATTGCGAACACAACAAAAAAAATTGAGCCAAATCGGTTCAGCCGTTCTCAACTGAAAAATATCATATTTCGATTTTCCGAATTTTCAGACTTTTCCGGTGGATTTTCCCAAATTTTTTACACCATTTTTATGGTTTAACATATTTAGATTTGACAAAATTAATTTATCTCGAAACTCATACTTAAATAAAGATTAAAATTAATAAAAAATAAGATCGGACACATAAATTAGATGTAATCTCGGCACAGAATTCGGTATCCGTGCCTACATGTAAATAATTTTCCACCTTTTCATTTCTTAGTTTGACACTCAGTTCAATAAAATAATGCTATTTTATCGTAAAAATACCACTTCAAGGCTAGCAGAACCCAAAGACCAAAATCGAATTAGAACGCAAATTAAGATCAATTGATATACAAATAACTTTAGGCTCGTTGAGGCCTAATTAAATGTCAATTTGCCAATTTTAGGCTCCACTTGTTCTTGGCCAAGCTTTAGGTCGTTTAACTTAAAGCAAGCAGGACCCAAATCGAAAGTCGGACTAAATCCGAAATTAGGACGTAAAATATGATTTTTTGACATACAAATAATTTAAGGCTCATTGGCTTAATCAAATGGTCCATTAAAAAATTTCGGGCTCCACTCGTTTTTGACTCATAGCTTTAGGTCATTTAATTTAAAGCTAGCAGAAACCAAATCGAAAATCACACCAAAACCGAAATTAGAACGCAAACCAAAATCTATTGACATAAAAATAACTTTAGGCTCATTAGGACCTAACCAAATACCCATTAAAAATGTTAGGCTCCGCTCGCTCTTGACCAAGCTTTAGGTCGTTTAATTTAAAGCTATTAAAACCCGAAATTAGAACGCAATACAAGATCAATTGACATACAAATAAATTTAGGCTCATTATGGCCTTATCCAAAAAACCATTTTAATTTTTTAAACTCTATTCGTTTTTGACCAAGCTTTAGATTACTTATTTAAAACTAACGGGGCTTAAATCGAGAATCGGACCAAAACTGGTATTAGAATGCAAGATAAAATTTTTTGACATACAAATAATTTGAGGCTCATTGGCTTAATCAAATGGCCCATTAAAAATGTTGAGCTTAACTTGTTTTTAACCAAGCTTTAGGTCATTTATTTTAAAGTTAGCAGAACCGAAACCGAAAATCGGTCAAACACCGAAATTAGAACACAAAATAACATCTTTTGACATACAAATAATTTTAATCTCATTATGGCCAAATTAAATGGCCCCAATAATTTTGGGCTCCATTGGTTCTTCACCAATGATGCTCAAACGTTCTAGGTTATATGTTTCTTAAGGTGTTAGTTTGATTTTCGATTTGCTTCTGCTAGTTTTGAATTAAACGACCTAAAGCTTGATCAAGAAATAGTGGCGCCCAAAATTTTGAAATTTGATATTTTGATGAGCTTAAAATTATGCGGTCCAATGTCGATATTATCGATTTTGGTTCTGCTTTGAGATGGCGAACTCTTATGACTAAAATAAATTTTCATGTTAAACCCGGACCCTTTTGGCCTATGTGAAGATATCCCAGAATTCTATCCCAGAAAATATTTTTTTTTTAATCAGGCAACACTAACATATGAATAACCAATTTTATTAAGTTCGTTTTTCATATAAAAAAAAAAAATTAAAATCTAACGTATAAAAAAACTAAAAATTTAGTTGCATAAAGTAATGGAAAATGAACTCTGGGCTGGAAATTTCATTGATTTTTATTTTCTTTATTACGATTTTTTTCTAATTCAGCTTAGAATTAGCTACTACTGCATACATTTCAAAACCATGTAGCGCTGATCCGAAATGTTTTTAGTTTTGGCGAAATAATTTTAAATTTATCGAGCGGGACGAAAAATTATATAAAAATCAATGAAATTCCTAGCCCAGAGTTCATTTTAGGAACTTGCTACGGAACAAATTATTTCTTACATTGCCTGTAATTTTCCATTTCCCAAAAATGTGGGCGGCTTAATGATATACTAGAGTGACGGAATCTGCAAACAAATTATTACGAAACGGATCCGATTTCACTTTTTATTGTACCCGTAACGTTTTGACCATCCTTGTAAACCAATCAATATCAATTAAGGTCAATAAATCAACCAATCGACAAACGTAAAACTTAATTTGACAATAACATTAATAATTTCATGTAAAACTATAAATGTATGCACCCATATGAGTTACATAACGAGTTTGGTGTTGCACAAGGTGCATTGAAAGAGCAAAAAACCCAATGAAAAAGTAATAACCTAACCAAAGAATGCTCCCACGCCGCAAATGTTAAATTATGCAAATTTATTTTACAATCATCTCGCGCACATACATGAAAAAAAAATCTTGAAAACCAAAGTGCATTAAATCAAATTAAATTAAGAAATAAAATTGTTTATCAATTTGGTAACGATCATAGGTGAGATCAAAGTTTAACTTATTGCGAAAATTTTGCGATTCGCGATGATACATGGGACACAGACAATAATAACATAATCTGTGGTTATGTGTTGTTGTTATTATTACCTTAACCTATAGAAATTCGCACCCGTGTGTTAAATTTCGATCATATGATCATCATCACAATACTCAGAAATTTTCTAATCATTTTCTAATCAAGTTACAGATGTACAGCTTTATCTAAAACTCGTTTAATTTCCAACCGTTGCAAAAATCTTAAATGCGGCAAGTACATCATCAATTATTATTGGCCAATAAATTTGCAGAATTTTTTTTAGTGCTATATGTGAGTTTGTGTGCGTACGCTATTGAATTCTAATTTAATGCAAATTTTTTGTAGTTTTGGGTGCTTTAGATTTGAATATTCGTTTTATAGTATTTATAATAGAGAGAGCTTTTATTGTATTTTTAGTTTTCTTCAGGTTTTATTCGCGGTTTTTATTATTATGATTATTTTCGTCTTTGTATACACAACTCAAGGTAATCGACCAAATTTTGTCAAATTTAATTTCGCTGATTTTGTTGTTAGTGCCTAGTTTCGTAAATAATTTTGTATACCCAATACTCAACATACAAAATTTTGAAAGGATGATGATTTTATTTGATACAAAAGATGATTTTATGGCGACACTTTAAATTTTTATTTGTGAAAATATTAGAAAACAAGAACTGCGTATCAAATTTTCAATTTGAAAATATGTAATTCAAGATTATTTATGAATCAGATTAACTGAACTCATTTGCAATTCATTGGCAAAATTTTAGTTGCGTTGTTGCACGTGTGCCTTGCTAGTAGTGTTAGTGTACTAATCTATAAATGTCAAGTAGACTTCTTTTTATAAACTTGTAGTTTGCTAGTTATAGTGATCTACATACTACATAGTAAGCATTTGTTCCAGGATTCCAAAAGATTCGGCACTCAAGGTGTCACGGTGCAAACCGAGGATTGCATACCGGGCTTTTTGTAAAACTAGACAAATAAAAATCTACTATTCACACTAGAAAACCAATAACCTCGAGTATAATCGTGGTCGGCAGTGAATGAGTAATTCCAGATTACGCTACTCGCCACAAGAGCGGCAGGAAAAATCATATCAAATCATATCAAATAATATCAAACCATATCAAATAATATCAAATCATATAAAATCATATCAAATCATATCAAATCATATCAAATCATATCAAATCATATAAAATCATATCAAATCATATCAATTTTATTTTTTTTATGAAATCATATCAAATCATATCAAACCTTATCAAATCATATCAAATAATATTAAATCATATCAAATCATATCAAATTATATCAAATCATATCAAATTATATCAAATCATATCAAATCATATCAAATCATATCAAATCGTATCAAATCATATCAAATCATATCAAATCATATCAAATCATATCAAATCATATCAAATCATGTCAAATCATATCAAATCTTATCAAATCATATCAAATCATATCAAATCATATCAAATCATATCAAATCATATCAAATCATATCAAATCATATCAAAGCATATCAAATCATATCAAATCATATCAAAAACCATATCAAATCATATCAAATCATATAAAATCATATAAAATCATATCAATTTTATTTTTTTTATTAAATCATATCAAATCATATCAAATCATATCAAACCATATCAAATCATATCAAATCATGTCAAATCATAAAAAATCATATCAAATCATATCAAATCATATCAAATCATATCAAATCATGCAAATCATATAAAATCATATCAAATCATATTAAATCATATCAACTCATTCAGATCATATCAAATAATTGTTAATCAAAAAAATAATCAAACTTTTCGGACAAAATATTATTTAATTACATGTGTTAGCTTAGTACACATACATAGTGAGAACTTCCAGAAGCTTTTAATTTGGTGATATAATTCGCGTTATTGTTTTGTACTATAGGTATAAAGCAAGAGTTGAATTTTTCCAGTTTGGTCGTTGCAATCTGATGTAATGAGTAAAACAACTTTTTATCAGTACGAAACCAAGCTGCCAAGAAGAGACCTAAGGAAGTTTTCATTTTTGTGTATGCGTGTCACACAAGTACCCTGGGATCAAAGAAAGGGGGGGGGGTGAATTTTTTTTACTTTTGGTGGTAGATATATTGTGAGTAAATGGCGTTTTTGTTTTCTTTGACTAGAAATGTCGAGAATTTCCAGAAGTTTCTGATTTGTCAATTTTAACAAAATTTTAAGCCGTATTTACCAAAATAAAAATAAATTTTGACAAAACATTAAGCTATAGTTATCAATATAAAGTTTTGCTTACTAAGCCAACTTTGTGTATTATAAAAAGGATTTGGTCAATGCTAACAAATAATTGGTTGTTTCATCCTAAATCGTTTTCATCATTAACCGCTAATTTGGAATGCTGTATAAGATAGCGGAATTTTGACAGCGGAAAATAAGAGATTACGCTACTCGCCGCAAGTGGCAGCACTATAACTAAAGAGAATATTTTATGTAATGTAATTACCAGCGGAAATTTTTTATTCGTTATGTATATATTTTTTCACTAAATAAAACATCTCAGCGGAATAAAATATTAGAAGTGATCCTTAAAATGGAAAATAGTTTGATCTCCGAAGTAAAGGAACTCGGTATATGAAATGTTGAAATTAAGCAATAATCCGTTTTTCCGGCATTTCTTCCACTAGTAACCAATATTTTCGGTTGTTTTTCTAGTAGCTTAAGTCATACTGAAAATAACTTATATGGCCGCAGAAAATCAAAAAATTCTAGTGAAAATTCTAGTCCATGAATTTTCCCCAAATTTTCCATATAGTCTCACTAAGACCTAAGCTACTAGAAAAACAACCGAAAATATTGGTTACAAGTGGAAGAAATAACGGAAAGACGGGTTATTGCTTAATTTCAACATTTCATATACCGAGGTCCTTTACTTCGGAGATCAATCTATTTGCCATTTTAAGGATCACTTCTAATATTTTATTCCGCTGAGATGTTTTATTTAGTGAAAAAATATATACATAATGAATAAAAAATTTCCGCTGGTAATTACATTACAAAAAAAATTATCTTTAGTGATAGTGCTGCCACTTGCGGCGAGTAGCGTAATCTCTTATTTTCCACTGTCAAAATTCCGCTATCTTATACAGCATCAATTTGGTAACATTTACATTTAGATACAATTTGGTTACATTTAGAAAATTTGGTAGAATTAACAATTCATTAGTATAATAAATTGTTTCGTTGGTTGATATAACAAAATAGTTGGTCACTTTTACCAATTTCCACTTCTATCCAATAAAATAACCATATGTTGTTGATTATATTAACTAAGTTAAAAATTAAAAAACCACGATTTGGTTATTTAAAATTAAAATTTTATTCAACTAAGATCTTCTTCGTTTTTTTAACTAAAGCTTAGTACTCAGTTCAAAGTGAAATGAAATTTTAACGAGGTCTCCAAAATTATATTTATTTTCGCGTGAAATAGAAATGAAATTTTGTTTGGAGAATTTTTAATTTTAACGGATAAATTTGTAAACATGCATAAATTAATTTCTTTATTTTACGTAAATAATTTAAATTAAATTGACTTTAATTAAAATTTATGAATTTGTGGTCTTAAAAATTTGTTTTTTGCCAAAAACAAACAAATGTCAAAATTTCGCGTGAAAATAATGTGCCGAGACATTATTTTCACATGAAAATAATTTGGAGAGTTTATGCGCGCCATCTTTGATGTATTGAACACACTTGGTTTTTTCGTTGGAGAACTGAGTACTACAAAACGAAAACAGAAATGAAATTTTTCATTTCTAATTTCACTTTGGTAAAATCGTATGGAAATTTCACGTGAAATCGAAAAGTGATATATTTCCTAAAGTGTTATTTAAATTTTAATAATGTAAAATTTCAGGCTCACACAAGTATTTTTAAATTTTAAATTTTTTGCCGGCTATTTAAAATTGAGTTTTTTCAAAACAAAACACAGATGTCAAAAAAACCCCGAAAAAATCCAAAACAAAGTGTAGTTAAAAATATACCGATTTATAGGGTGCGCTCGGTTTGTAGCTACAAAATAACTGGATATTTTTTATCCCCTTGTACATGAGTGAACACTAGAAGTATCTTGACTCCTTTGTTGGATTGTTTTTCTCTTTTCTCTCGATCGATCTACACCTGACATACCTCTAATATAATCGCCCTTACAATATTTGGTTTGATGCTGATTATTCAGTTTCAGATACTTAAATCATTTGAAAATGAAAAGGGAGTATTAGTTGACCTTCAAAGGGAATTAAATCCACTGGATAAATAATACTTTCTTTAAAAAAAAAAATATAGCACATTTAGCATATTTTACAGATGCTAGCAACTTTACAATTTTGATGAATATTTCAAGTTTTATAACGGGCGAGCTAAATATATTTACAAATCCTGGACATTCTTTACAATTATCAGACAAATTTATTAGACAAAAATGTGTTTGACAATTTGAAACAATAAACGGAATTTAATTATTTTCAATAATTTGTACCGTCAATCGGAGTCGTCCACGAGTTCTGGTCAATGATTTCCCTACAGCTCGACCAGTACACTAAAATTGTATTGAACGTTACTCGATTCTGTTTAATTGGTTATGTAATCTCGGCGCAGTGTAAGAGAAACATTTCCTAAATTTTTTTTTATTTTGTAGCGGAATCTCAACTTTATTTTTGTAACGGAGCATATACGGTTCCGAAATGTATAAACATTCATTAGATGATTGCCGCAAGGGTAAAATCTTTAAGTTCACAAGGGGAAGGATGGCGTAGACCATGGTAAATAAGTCATAATTCTTAGGACTTATTTTTGAATAATAATCAAGGGTTTGATATTTGACAAATACACGCCACCCCAACACGTTATCAAACAAAGCATTGTGTAGTCAGATAAAAAAAAATCCGGCGACCACCCGCCTTATATTGCCTTATGTAGTTATATAATTGTTTTATTAGCAGTAAAACGTACCACACGTACTAAATTCACGGTCGAAACAACAAAAAAAAATCTAAATCGCCGCACATACGCAGATAAATCCACTTAAGAAAAACGCCTATATACTAACTTAAGACTCTCAATACTATATAACTTAGATTTAGTTTCCAGAACAATTTAATTAAACCGCAATGTTTAATTTGTATAAATCAAACCTTAAATGTAAATACCCAACAACAATTTTATTTTAAACAAACAAATTCTTTAAGATAGATCATCATGAAATCTATGTAAAAATATATAGAGAAAAAAATATATTTCGAGTGGTTGAAATTTAAGACACTCTGGCAGGAGCGCGTGCGCATACACACACATCACATAGATGAGACAACTTTATTAATTGAACATAAATTTAAAATTTTAAGAATCGATCGACGGTGAATGGTGTGATGATGATGATCATCATCATCATGAAGTTCATGACCATATTTATATAATGTCTTTCGATATTTTGGCTAAGCTCTGAATAATTAAAAGCATTATTCGGAGCTTGACTATAAATCTTCGTACGTACCCGCGCGCGTATAGACAATAAAAATGATGACATAAGCATATATTGTGATTCGCGCGCGTTGCTATTGTATCTCATGTGTTGTATTTGTTTAGTATAATTCTTGGGTATAGATAGAAGATCTTAGAGAGACATTCTGTCTCCATAACACACATCTATTATTAATAATTTTTGTTTTGCGCGTATTTATTTGGGTGTATGTGTGTGTGTGTACCCGTTGCGCGCACGACGTAGTTCTTTTGCGGCTGTTAATTGAATATTTAGATATTTTATTAAGATTAGAGTTCAAGATTTGTGTCTTGTCACACTGGAATTGACTGTAAACGGTTTATTTGGTTGTATCAATGATTTATAGTTTCACATCAAAAAGTATACATCGCAAATATTAAATTTCGCGACATGATAAATATGGGCACTGATTACTTTATGCTATTTGTTTTGATTATATCTGGAGTATTTTAAAAGATATATAAACAAATCCTCTGAAGATCGTATAACCAGAGCGATTAAATTAAAAAAACAACCTCATAAGAACCAGATGTCGCATAAATGTAGATACGAGCACATAAATTTGCGTGACATAAATTCCACGATATAAACATATAAATAAACAAACAGATAATAAAAAAAAGATGCGCAAGTCAGTCATTGCGCATAAAAAAATATGTTGAAGGTTACGCGAATTACGAGATTTTATGTTATTTAGCATACTTATAATATAAACTTACCAAACCGTTGCAAGATGATACCGCAGCACTGGATGATCGGATACCGCGTACCTTCCCCGTGTAATGGCACTGCAGTGGATTGATTTTTCGTAATTGGCGTGCGGATACCGATATATCCGAGTCCGGATAGTGACGCTCGGTTATCTGAAATTCGAGTTTAAAATCTGTTAGTAAGATGGTCTCGAGAGATTACTAAATCTAATATTGTAATTCTGGGAGTTTAAAAATTTGGGGGCGTACACAAAATTCAATTTCATTAAATATCTGTATTTGCAAAATCTACTAGAAAAATCATGTACAAATTCCAGGCCAAAATTATAAAGTTTATCGCGAAAACAAATCATAAATAATCTCAAGTACTTCCAAAACTTCGAATAAATAAAAATTTTACACAGTTCTATTAATATTCAGAGTAATGATTAGAACAATTGATAACAATAATATTCAACTGGTTATAAACGACGACCCGAATTTGGAAATCTGAAACTTGACGCGAAATTAGTTGCAGTCACAGAAATCAGTCCTAACTTACTACGTCATAATGTATATAAAATACAAAATGCTATAAGCGGGTCTAACAAAACGTACGCTACCGACCAAATTGGGTCATTCTTTATCTGAAAGGAATATATCAACTGAAATCTCCTCATCGATCGGTGTCACCACCTATCGATGGACGTCTTACAACCAACCACAAACGTTGAACAACAGCTGTGTTGCTTTCGCAAATCCCGCTTAGCTTAGCTAAGAAATGTGAAAGGTTCATTTTATTAATATTTATTTTAGTTTTTTTATTTTATGAAATAGAACAAATTAATTTCAGTATTTTGCTATCAATGCCAAATTTTGCTACAAGATAAAATTTTCAAAAAAAAATCGAAAAATAATGCCTTGCGGTAAACGCCATAACCATAAATTGGTTTTATTTCCCCTATAATCCTAAAAAAAATTTTCTTAACATTAAAGTCAATCGGCTTTAACACAATGCAATTGTTGTTGTAACCTTTTGAAAGCAACAATACTAAGATTAAAAAATACACCTCATCGGACAACACCACTAATCAGTAATGTCAAAAATGTTAAAACCCTTTAAACAAAGCGGTTCTTTTTGATTTGAAAACGATGTGTTTGCGAATCCACCGTCCCATGATAATTATAATTTTTTTCGATGTTTTTGTATGTGTTAGTGTATCGGAAAATTACGTATTTTACGATATGTTTACGTATCGTACGTATATTTCGTACCACAATTAAATCTAATTTTGCGATCCATTTATGTATCTTTTTTCGTATAAGGTTTACGATGTTGGTACATAATTCAACCAATTTGAATACGTTTCAGTTTAAATTTAATATTTAAAAATCAATTCTAAATTTAAATGTTAAAGTATTGTTTTTAAAATTGTTGAAAGTTTAATTAATTAATTCATTAAAAAATGTATCACATAGAAATAGTTAACCCATTATTTTTTAATTTTAATAATACAGGGTTTAAAAATTTAATAACTTTTTCGTTTTTATATTTTTTTGTTATTTTTTTTTTCAGATTATATAAATAACACCTGGAGAATAAATAATGGAGAGATTCACAACTGAACAAAGAACCAGAATAATAGAATTTTATTATTTAAATCAGCGATCAATTATTTTAACGCAAAGAGCATATCGTCGCCATTTTAATGTCAGAATTTCGCCCTCTGAAGCAATGATTCGTTGCTTAGTTGATTGTCATCACCAACATGGGACCGTAACAGATTTGCCTCGAACCGGTAGACCACGTTTAATTCGCACTGCGGAAAATATTGAACGTGTAGAGCAACGTGTTAACGAAACACCAGAAACATCTACCAGAAGGCGTTCTGCTCAGCTAGGAATGTCTCGTGCGTGATACAGCGCATTTTAAAAAATGATTTACTGTTATTCCCATGTAAGGTGCAAGAATTAAAACCTGGAGAACATCGGCAACGTCTAAATTTTGCAGTTAAATTTCAACAGTTGGCCAAAAATGAAATCAACTTTATTGAAAATCTGATTATGAGTGATGAAGCTCATTTTCATTTGAATGGCTTCATTAATAAGCAGAACTGCAGGTTCTGGGGTTCAAAAAATCTAATAGCCATATTCCTCAACGCCAATTACATTCCATTAGGTGTACAGTATGGTGTGCCATTACATCTGAAAATATCATTGGGCCTTACTTCTTCGAAACTGAAGTGGAAGGAAGTGCTGTAACCGTAAATGAAGACCGGTATCGGTTTATGATAGAACATTGTTTACGTCCTGCTCTTGAAAACAGACCTGAGATGTGGTTTCAGCAGGATGGAGCCACTTCCCACACTGCCTGAGACATGCTTTTATCCAACTTTTTTGTACATATATTATTTACTTCTACGGTACACAACTTATTTATAGTTTAATTACTCCATCCGAATTATATACTTAAATTAAAAAACAAAAATGGCTCCCACATCACTTCAAGATCAAACAAGAAATAAACAAAATGCACCGCATTAAATTTATCGCGATATATATATATATATATTTCATACTTTATTACTTTTTAGTAGTATACTGATGTGTGTGTATAAGTCGGAAACAGTACGATTTTGACGATTCGTATTTTTTGTTTAGAGGGAATTATCAATCGAGCAACACTGTACGAATTACAACAAACGAATGAATTATACTTCAAAATCGTTTTCGTGGCTTGTGCACTACAAACGTCGTGGGTAAGCAATTCATACTACATTTCGGTGTTTAGTATACGCATGATTGATAAGCGTAAACAAGGAAGCGTCGGGACAGGGGGCCTTGAGTGAGCAGTAAGGAAGAGCAAGGAGCTCTCGATCGATACGCCAGAAATCATAACGAATTCATAGAGACGCAGATTGACCTCAAGGCATCCCGGTATAACGAATGGTGCAGCATAAAGAACCAGATTGGGGCCGTGTGGCGTGAGAGAATGGTAACCGCGATCAAGTTAAGGACTATTACCTCGTTGCAATATCTAATTTTAAAATAATAAATAGACAGCTATCAGTCGAGGTCGAGCGACCTTGAATTGAGGTTCCTGTTTTTGGCGGCGACTACACGAATTGAAGCGAATTTGAGAATTTGTTCGTTGACCGCATTGACAACCATAAACAGCTGACCAGTTCCCAGAAGCTACTCTACCTGAAAGTGAACTTAACTGGAGATGCAGCAAGTCTGTGAGCGTCTGTGAGCGCAAGATTCATGATTCTCTCGACAACGTTCGCAGTCTGAACTTTTAGGAGTACCGGTCACAAGATGGGATATCATCTTAATCAACTTGATAGCAGATAAGATCCAGAAACTCTTCGACATTGGGAGATATCGTCACGCACTCGACCACCACGCAAACCTGTCACGTAATCTACTTGCTCACTTCGGACTCTCGTATCTTCTCGTGTCAATTTTGTAATGGAAATCACAACGTGTTCCAGTGCGATCAATTCAAGACTCTAATATTCGAAGAAAAGTTAAATCTCTTTCGAGAAAAGAGGTTGTGCTTGAACTGCCTGCCATACCAGTTCTAATTACAAACTCAGTTTATGACGGGTTTACAACAAACGACAACACTCTCTATTACACAACTTGAATCCGAATACCGAATCATCATCCGTCGAATCATCACAAACTCCGGTCGCTACGAATCATGTCGCATTGCCGTCGCAGTCACAATCAGTGATAGAGAAAATCACAAGCACGCTGCCATTCGACACTTGAAGCAATTGGAACTTGATGATCCTCATTATCATCTCCCCAACAATATAAATATTTTACTCGGAACGTCATTGCGATGGTTCAAAAGATAGTTGCATCAGCGGCGTTAACCGTATTCCGACGAAAAACTAAGCTTGGGAAAACACCGTCTTCGGCAAGTTGGAAAAAAGACTGTAATAAATCAAGTGAGCTCGGTATATTAATGTACGAGTGTGTTTCAATTGGTTTAAATGCCGCGTAAAAAGTTAAAAAGTTAAAAATTTATTCATGGTAATTTTTTTTAACTTTTTATCTCTGTTAAATTTTTTTGACATATTCTATGGTTGCTATTTAACGTAATTACGAACGTATAAAAATGGAAAGTAACTAAAATTAATACTATTTCAAATGGCAGTGAAGTATGTCCCAAATAACAAAAATAAACAGAGTAATTAGTAAATACACTTTTAAAAAATTTCTTATAAGAATTTTGAGTGAAAACTAGAAATTAAACTCGAAAAAATTTATTTTACATTCTTCATAATAGTTCGGAAAATTCTCATTTTTAAATAGTTTTACAGAAGATAATATTTCAATATCTCTAATTGCTGTGTATAGAAAATTTCTGTACAAAACCACTACGTGGGAATAAGACGATATTCAGAAGACAAATAAGACAATCAAGTGAGCTATAATGTACCTTTCCATAAAAATGGGATACTTCTGAATTTTGTTCTGGTAAATTATGTCAATTCGTTCGGTATGGGTAGTTTTAGTTTAAATAAAACGCTCATTTAACATAACTCAAAATCCACTCATATCTAAGATATTTCAATCAAACGATTCCCGATAATTCATATTTTGATGATTTTGTATCAAAACATACTCTCTTATGTAGTTATTTCTAGCAAATTAGGTAAAATTCTATACAGAAAATCACTCAATTTGCGAGAGGAATTAACATTTTAAGATATTGGAAACTATTCTAAGAAAATTTGCAAAATATTAAAGAATTATAAAAATAAAGGTCTGATTGCGAATGTAGCAATAGAAAAAAATTTATTTTACTAATCAGAATGTATTTGTATTTACTTTTTAAAAACGCGGTTTTTACAAACAATTTTGAGTGGTAAAAATCATGGATTTTGTCACTCTTGCAGCAAATGACCGAAATACTACAATCGTGCAGTTTGCCGGAAAATTTCACTATGTGCAAATATTAGCTTTAGGTTGACATAATCAACAGCCATTTCCATATCTAGGAGATAGGTATCCATTTTCGTTCTCGAAAATCTAATCCATTTTTTGGTTTGAGTAGTAGACACAAACAAGTCTAAAGCCATTTCAAAAAGAAGAGAAAAGTCAATTGTTTATGTAAGCCTAAGACAAATATTATTTTATAATGAAAACTTCCGACAAGCTCTACGTTATCCAGAATTTTTTTAAACAAAAACTACTCAAACCAATAAAATCGATTAGATTTGCAAGAACAAAAATGAATATCTATCACCTAGATATGGAAATGGCTCCTGGCTCATTTGATTGTGCCAACTTGAAGCTAACATTTGCATGTAGAGGAATTTTCCGACAAACTCTACGATAGCCAGAATTTAACTAAACTAAAACTACTCAAACCAATAAAATCTATTAGATTTGCGAGAACGAAAAGTGATACCTATCCTTTACCTGTTTTAAATTAATTTATTGAACTCAATTAAATGACTTGATGTATTTCGTTTTCTCAAGAATATGTCTTACTCTTTCTATTGCTACTGCTTTTGCAAAATAAAAAAAATATGGCGAATATTTTCGTCTCTCTCTTATACTATAGTTATTTCGCCCAAATTTTGGTTTAACAGTAATAATTACTTCTGTATTAAAAATTATTTCTTATTTACACGGGTTTTTTGGTGAGACAGACTTCACAACCGTTATTTCAAAAGATATCTTTCAATTACGGTCAGTTTATAATTAAAAATTACGATTTTTTTCAAATTCAGACTACTATTCACAAAAAATTATTTTGTGTCAGCCAAATTTTCCGCCATATACAAATTTTATTAGCTCTTAAAGCAGTAAACAGTTTTTTGACATTTTTATGGACGGTCAGGATTTTATGTGTTATCACTTTTTTAATAAACAGAAATACGGGGTCGATCCTTAATTTAAAGCTTGTAGCCGTTAGAATAAAAAGAGGTAAAGTTGTAATCGAGCAAGTAGCAAGTACTATACAAAAAAAACCCGGCTCACTGAAACGCCCTGATCTCTCGATTAAGAAGAACTAATTTCTATAAGATATGCAAGGGTTTGTCGCGGCGACTCGCTCCATAATAGGAAGGTCGCACCTTCAAATTTATAAATTTTATCAAACTGATGGACTAAGAAGAGCAGCGGAAAATATTTGAACTTTAGTTAAAAGGGAAATTGGGATTAGAAACAAATTTTAATTTTAGGTAGAGCAACTATAAGACTTACGAATAAAACCAAGCTCTAAAGCTAAGTTATAACCTTTTCGTATCACTTCGAAAGGGGTTTGATCTCTAACATTTTATCAGCAAGTTGTTTAGTTTTTACGAGAAGTCTCTAAAGTTACAAATAGTCCTTCTTATACCGAAATTACTTAACAGTAAACAAATTAAGATTTAGCATAAGCTGGAATCACGTTAAGGTGATGTCTTGTACTCCGACACTAATGTGACTAAGCAAGTGAGGAAGCGCATGTTGCCCGCGCACGTGCGCCACGTATCCTAATAAGATTTTTTCCGATGTAGAGCTAGAATGGATAACAATTCAAACATGGTTAGCGTAATCCCAGTTTCGAAACAATTAAAAAGCTATAATTAGAGGCTTTCCCAAAATATCTTCTCAAAAACGTTGAGAGAATCAAAGTGGGACGCTCGAATCTACTGGTTGACCGATCTAGAATGAAATAAATGTGAAAGTACTATAGTGTTGAGCATTACATGCTATAGCCTTGCAAATATTTTATACATTATGGCCAATAACCGAATCTAAAAATACACTAGGTAAACGTCACAAAAAATACAAATAACTTACCGCTTCGGGTGCCAACAAATCATAATTCGGAAACAGTTCCAAATGATGGTCTGCCCCATTAAAAAATAGTTTATAGTGCACAGCTGGATCCGAACTATAATCTCTCTTCCGCCGCCTCATACTAAAATCATGTTCGTAATAGTGAGGCAAATTAAATGTCAAAAAATCACCATCATAATCGATTTTGTGTGGTACCAACAACTGGTAGTCACCTAAGTTTTCAGTGAAACGTCCTAAAACAAATAAAAAAAATAACCGTGTCATTGAAAATTTGAATTTACGCGCCCATCACTTACCCTTATAATTTCGTTTCTGCTCGCCACATATCGTAAAAATTGGTAATAAAAATATAAATAATAGAAAATGGTTTAATTTATTTATAATAAACAACGTTAACATAACAAAAAATTGGGTTTAAAACTTTTCTAGCTCGTCTAAAATATAAATAAAATAAATAAAAGTTGCGTTTTTCGTGTGATTAGACATTTGTCATCCGTCAAACTGTTCTTGGGCTACTTTGATCGATATTACGGGCGAAACGAAATATATTTTTGTTTTGGCCGTGGAGAATGCAAAGTATATGCAGTTGCATATGATTGTGTGCAGGTAAATAAAACATGACAGATCGTGTTCAAATTAGATGTCCCACAGTAAAATACGTAAATATAAAAAACCATCAATGCATGTGGAAACTTGTGTCCAAAAGTCAACTCTATTAAATTACCGCGATTTACAACTTTTTTTTTGTGTGCTCAAGAAATTCAAGTTTGGTGGATATTTTTCGAGTATCATAAATTTTCGATTAAATTTGAAAGTTTTTTTGTGTAAAAGACGACACTAGAACAACAAATTTTGTTAAAAAACAAGATGTCGTGTTTTATAAAGTATTGGTACTTTCTGCGTTCTTATCTTGTTTTTGTGGTCGTTTGTTTGATTTGGTATGATTCTTGAATGTTGTTTTATGCGCACACTCAATTTCGGTAGACTTATTGGTGACAATCTGCACCGATCGTTCCAAGTTGATGTGAATAACAATATTATCATCGGAATAGTCATCATCATCATAATAAATAGAGAGGCCACAACTGTTTTACGACATATTGATTTCCTTGGTTGTTTTTGTTTTGCGTTTTGTTTAAGTATAATTTACGGTTAAATTGCTGACACGTGTGGTTACAGGTGTGTTGAATTTTTATTATAATGATATTTGGTTTTATGACATAATTTTTGAAGTTTATCGCGTTCACTTTTTTCTACACGAAACAGGTTTATGTATAGAAATGTTAACAAATGAGACGTGTGAGCCGGAAATAAGATTGGCGTGATAATAATATTCTGCTGTCGACGGTGGTAGAAATTTGGAATATAATCATGCGAGGATAATTATTTTCTCATGTCATTTAATAAAACATTATAGGTCATGATTCAAGATTATCGGGTTATTGAATTATTCAGCAAATCGGGCAAATAATTGGTCCGTTGCAGCTCGTTCACCTTGCTTCTGAAATAAACCAACAACCTGACTCATATCTATCCACAATATTGAATATTGGAGTAGCTATCACAGCACTGGGTATCTTATCAGCTCGACTAAAGCAAATATAATTTTGAAAGAACTGTGGACGTTAGGTTTAATTACGTCAGAAGATGTGTTTTCGGTATAACCAACCAAGACCAAATTTATTCTTGTAACTGCAAATATAAAAGTTACTCTGTTAAAATCTCAGTTAAGCATTCCCAGATTAGAATTTTTCAATTATTAGCTAAATTGGAAAAACCAAAGCGTTACAAGCAGTAAATATTACAAACTTCTGCATTGACGAATTCAATGAAAACATATCAGTATGAAGTTACTGCCAAAATAACAAATATACACTGCGTTCTGTCGATATTGATATTAAAATTATCTAATGCCGCCATATTGAGAAAAATAACAAAAACCATAAGTGGAAAAACAAAAAATATGAGTGAGATTCTAAATTGAAATCATATTTACTCAAATCGTTTATGTGAACAGTGCATGCATGGGTTTATCCAAATCCGTTTGCTACTATTTCCACCACCAATCGAATTTCGGGACTTAACGAATTCAGTTAAGTCGTTCATCACTAGATAGTTTTATATGGAATCATTGTTGCAATTTAAAGGCAGATGTTAACCCTTTGAGTCCTGATTTAAAACTGGGCCAAATATATTTTTCTTGCGACATGTTTTGGTTTGCTTGGGTAAAAAAAAATAAAAATAAAAAATAAGTCAGGGTAGGTTTTATCTAATGTACACACACATGTACAAATCGAGCCAAGAGTAACTATTTTTGTATTAAGGAAAAAGTTTATAAACTTATTATTTCAAATTCAAACTTAAAAATGTGTACAAATTATTGCACTGTAGAATCGCCGTGGTTTCCATTTAAACGGTCGTTAAACACTTTGCAGTCACAAACTCTTTATTAAAACCACTAAAATAATTCAAAATACAGTTTAAATTAGTTTTTATTTTATTTTATTGGACGTTTTCGATCACTGAGTGATCATCCTCGGAATAATTTTGCAACTCAATTTTGCCAGTTGCAAAATTATTCCAAGGATGATCATTCTGTGGTTATTGTGTTTATATCACCCTTTTCCATAAAACGCTAGATAAATAGCCATTTGATCACAATAATTTTGTCATCCTTGCTGACACATTGCTCTAAATAACAGCGTTCCTTTTTTTAAATTTGTAATCTTCCGAAAAATCTGGTTTGTGAAATCGGTTAATTCGACGGTCCCAATTGCATTAATCTTTCTATTTTTAAATATTTCCAATAAATTGTAAGCCGTAAACAAATTTCAGTTCTTTTTTTTGAAATTTCAGTTACAGTTCCTTCGTTTGGGAGTCCTGCAGTAACAGTTGCAGCCACTGTTTTCGGATCGGTGTTTGCGTTTCTGCCATCTTTACCAACCGCCTGTTCTACTTTAATTCTTGTTGGACGTCTTTTATTGGTACTTGTATTGCTTCAAAGTTCCAGAATATTATCGTAATCCCAAAAATAGATTGGTTCAGCTTGCCCCTCCTCAGCATCATTACGATTGTCTCTGTCTTCATAGAGAATGGCCTCCATTTCGCCATGCGTTACATATTAACGAGCCATCTACAACCAAACACAGAGTTTAATAGTGATAACCATCAAATAAAACAAACAATATACGAAAAAACCGTTTCTTTAAAATGTACATAACCGTTGGTTATATTTGTACATGTAACTCATATTAAATTGAGAAAAATCATATTTGATAATGATTTAAATAACAATTAGTTTTTAGAATTTACATTATTGGCTTACCAGGATTTTTTTTATTTGCACTAAAATTGGGTAAAAAAATAAAGAATTTCCACTACTAAAACACGTGATTGTGCCTCGGCGTTTTATTGAATACTACTGGTCTCATTTTCGTAGTTTGAGGGAATTTGTTGTAATAGAATGATGAAAAAGAGATAGAAATCTGAAACAAATATGCAATAGAGGAGAAAATATGAATTTCGTGCATACTACGTCTCTTTGAATAGTTTGTACATACTCAAGTACAACAGATCTAAAGGGTTAAGATACTCGAACAGAACATTAACGATACGACAAAAAAAAATTCAAAAGAAACAACAACCCAAGAAAACAAACGAGAGAAAAAAAAAGAGAGAAAGCACAAAATCACAAAATTGCCCGCCACAATTTTATGGAGTGAGACCAACGTGCACCAAGGTCACTTGTACAACCACCGTTATCTGGTGCGCGATTACAAAACGTTAAATAAAATCCAATATATCAAAAAAAATTACAAAAATTTAAAGGAAAATAAAATAAACCAACAAAAAATCATACCTTATGCCCGGTTTACATGAGAAAATTGTTTTCTTCTACAAATTTTTGCAGGTAAATAAGAAAGAATCCGCTATATAAAAATATTCAATATGCCAGAAAGAAATAACCATATATAGTAATGGCGTAGTTTTTTTATATTATCATTATTAATTTATTTTTAATGAATTAAAATGCGAAAATTACATTTTTATCTATGTCGTCTGTTTTTATTATGAATCCTCAACATTTATAAATACGAAACAATTTGTTTTCTTGTTAATTTTAAAAATGTTGCTATAAAAATACTCGGATCGAATATATTTTATGGCAACATTTTCATTTTTATGGTGTTTTGTGCTCAAAAATTCTTCTGCAAAATTTTGTTGGGATCTATTGCTTTTCTTGTCTTTCATGTGCAAAAAGTCAATGTTATATCTTAGTCATTTTGCAGAAGAAAAATGTTGGTCGTATGTAAACCGGGCATAATACTATGTTCCAAAAAAAATTTACTGTTGTGGCCTTGGTGCCGTCATGCCACAGGGTTCGTCGCCCCAGACCGTTGCGATGCCTTTCGCCGATTCCAAGAATCACAAAATGGGTTGCGGCCTTGCGGTGCTGATAAATATTTTGGCCTCGGCCGGCCCACAAGAAAATCGTTGGGCGTTCTTCGCCAAAACCGTATAAACCAAATGGCCACCTTGGTTGACCACCCGTATGTTGCGATGTTTCACTGATACCAATCGACTTTTCACATGGCCTGTTGGACACCTGTAGATGATTAAATTCGGTGCTGGTTGTATAATGTGTACACGCCATACAAATGGCGGCCCCCAAAATTAAAAATTTGCAACTCGTTGATAATGCCCTTAGAAACAACCGCGGCGCCTGTTGGAAATTACAGCACCCGCCCAAAAATATATGCTGCATCCGTTAGAAATTTGAACCGCTGATTAATTGCGGCACTCGTTAATAATCGAAGAAGATGCCGTTACGTTATACAAATATATATGCCGTTACATTACAAATAACGACACATTGAAACAGTATTATTAATTTAGTTTGTTTTTTTAAATCAAAAATCACATGTAACTCATATTGTAACAAAATCTTGTTTTATTTTAATATATATAAAAAAATATTATATTTCTTAAAATAATTTTGCTTTACAATTTGTGTATTTCAGTTTTCACCATACAATAAAAGTATAATTTGATTAAATTAAGTTAATTAATTAAAGTACAACACCAAAAACTAAACTTCACGTTGTACCATCCAAAAAAACATTTTTATTGTCAAACCAAAATCAGACTTTACTTATGGTAAAAAAAAACGAGAGTCGAGACTCCCTCCATTTATATAAAAATCAACACTAGACTAAATTAAAAAACAATTCTCGCACCACAAAAACTTCTAGAATGTTCTCTTCTGTGGTTGTCTCCCTCCAACACTATGTACGCAAAGAAAGAGATAGTACACACGTACCCGGTGCACATTGGTCTCGCTCCATCATTTATTAGCCATACTCGTCGAACAATACAAATAAAATAATTTTTCATTACGAAAATGCACGTGTTCACACGAGTCTTTTGATGATGATTAAATTGAACGAATTAAAATACAAATTGCTTGAATACCCACCGTATTCCCCAGATTTGGCTCCCAGGGCCTACTATCTCTTCAGAAATCTGAAACAATCCCTTCGTGGAAAACGTTTTTCGTCGAATGAAGAAGCTATTGCAGCCGTGTAACAGTATTTTGCAGAGCTTTCGGAAAATCATTACAGAGATGGTATACAATTATTGGAGGATCATTGTAATAACTGTATTGAAATTGAGGGAGATTATATTGAATAAAAAAACTTTAATTAGAGAAGACTGAAAATAGACCAATATACGGAACAATCACAAACACTATTACTATCGAAAACCTAAAGTAAAAAAACTACGTTCATTATTAAAAAATTCACATTCTTTCATTTTTGCTTTCAATATTTTTCAACCAATCTGTATATTAACGATACTATGTTGAAATGTCGAGGTCGAAACTATTAATGTATCGTATTTTTCTAGCTAGTCAGCTAGCCGCAACTATCGCAGCAGGAAATCCAATTGGAAGGAGACCAGCACGTAGCGTCGTAACACTAGGAATTTCTAAACAAAATATAGTTGCGTCAGAAAAGCCTCAACCAAATACCTCCGGCAAAGTTTCCATCAAAAATCCACAACCATCAAATGACGAATGTAGAGCTGAGAACAAACGTGGTTGATGTTCTCTCAGTAGGGCAAACCTTCTTTCCAAATAGGCCTGATTGTTTCCTGTGAATATGCTTTAGTGGTTATGCCTAGACATCTCTAAAATTTTTGTTAATTGGTGCATTATATAGGGGGCCAGGATTTTTGTTAATTGGTGCATTATATAGGGCCCCAGATATCATCCATTATATGTATGATATCTGGGGCCCTATCATGACTTCCGCCGTGAAACCATTTTTACACGATATCGTAAAATTGGAAACGCCAAACCCGATACCTTTTCGCCATCTATTCGATTTTTTCGATTGACATTTGTTTTTGTGTTGACGATTGACTGTCGTTTGTTACGTTTTGCATTTTAAAATAAAATCTAAAATTTATAAGATAAGTAAAAACAAAATAAAAAAATGTTTATGTTTATTTGTAGTAAATATTTGTATTTATATCAATAAATTATTGTTCAAACTTTTTTAGGACAGCGAAAGGTACCAAATCAAACCCAAAACAATTTGAGGTTATTGTTGATTTTATGGAGAATCATAGGGATTTGGCAACAAATTAGTAGATACGCAATATAAAGAAAGGTGTGTGTTTTTTGTGGAACAAAAAAATTTTCCTTCTCGTAAAGTTATTTTAAATATTGTCAAAAACTAAACAAAATTTGCAACAAATGAATCCATTGAAAAATGATACATTTTTTTCAAGATTTTCAATAAAAAATGCAAAAAAAAATTAATTCAACACAAATCACAACTATCACTCAAACCAAAACAAAATTGATGTGCAAACTAATGTCATATACACTGACAAATGTTATCAGCTGACGTTAAATGAGTACGTTTATAATCTTTTCGATAGAGGAATTCATCATAGGAACATTGAAGCGGATCAAAAAGTACATATCGGAAATTTTTAAAACTCGCCTCGGAAATCATGATAGGGCGCCTGGAAAACCCTTAGGCGGAACCATTTTTATTGGAATAACACATATTAAAAAAATTATTGGCCTGAGTGTATATACTGGTGATTAGAGAAAACCTCATGAAATTTACACTTAATAAAAAATTGTTAGAAAAATTATTAAATAATTGTGTTAGGAACTTCACACCTAGTTTAACATAACTTATAATTTCTAAATTTACGCGAGTGTGTATTTGCCGCCCCGGTGGCAAAGTGGTCAGCATGCTTGCTCCAGCAACCGGATTTCCCGGGTTCGATTCCCGGTGGTGATAAGGAAAAATTTTCACGGCTGGTTTAGGATCAATGAATTAATCAATCATTATCCGAAATGAAAATAGGATTATGAAACCTCATTTGAGGCGGCCAAACCCTTTGATGGGTTATAATGCCAGAGAGAGAGAGAGAGTGTATTTAATATTTTATCAGTGTAATTAAAAAAAACGAACCGTGTTACGACTCACTGGTCATAAGATTTTAATTTTCAAATTTTTAATTTGTATTGATTATTTGGGAATGCATTTTCTTCTGGCAGTGGCATCTGTGGAGAAGTAGTTTGTGTGTCGTGACATTTTGTGTTGCATTTGCTTTTTGCCCACCCTAATTCGTTTCGTAAATGTTGTAGATTAGCATATTTTCAGCCATTTTGCTCATGGTGGAAATAACAAAAATGTATATAAGATAATAAAAATTATTTTTGTAAAGTGGATATAAAAATAACATTATATGCGGCATTTGATTTCTTTTATTGTAAAGTGGAAATTAAATTTTATTATAAAAATAAAAAAAAAATTCAAAAGTTTTGAGTTTTCATTATTGTGATTAATGGAAAATCCGTGAACGGAAAGTTATTAAATTTTTTTATTTTCTTTTTGGTTGAATTGAATTTAAATTTTAAATTCCGAATTTATTTTCAAATATTTACAAGAGTGTAATGAAGCACCACATAGCGTTGGTCGTGCGCGCGGCCTTGATGCACATTGGTCTCGCCCCAAAAATTTTTTTAGGCGGATATTTTTATATTTCTTTGAATTTTTTTTTCTTACGGGTTTTTGTTTTCCGTTTCCACGGCGGTGAGTAAATATAAAAAATGAATTACAAAGTGTATATCGGTTCGGTATGATGAGAGTAGGACTCTCATTCTGTGTCGGTGCCATATTTATAGAGTGTGCTTGTCACTCCCATTCATCCCCTGGGCAGGACATCCACAGGATTAGAGTGGCGAGTCTAGCAGATGTGTCGTCCATTCGGGTGTGACTGTAAAATCCAGCAGTCTCCTCGTGGCACTTCGGTAGTTTCATGCTGTCGAAGTGTGAATTGTGGGAGATTCGTTGGAGGTCTCTCCGAGTGAAGAGAGGCTTCGTCTGTTGGGGAGACGTCCCTACCCTCTAATGCTGCTTCGTTGCAGCTGGGCATTGGAATTTCGGGGTCGATGAGTCATCCGGGGAGGAAGTCTCTTCAGCAGACTGGGTACTTGTCACTTGGGGAGATCCGGTCGCCGTCGGATTTGCACACCCGGTTATCATTATTTTATTTTGTTTCTCAAGTTTCGTTCGACAAATTTCGGTGAAACATCGGGTTTTTCGATTTTATTTCTAATTTGCGTTTTTCTTTTAAAAATTATGTGTAAACACGGTGTAGGCCAGAGTCATGCAAGCCTAAAAATCCCCACGAGCCAATACCCTGAGTAGCCGGCAAAATCAAATATAGCCTGGTTAGGCTATATTTAAAGTACATAATGAAACCACGATGAAATGTCTATAATGAGGCTCCCATCATCCCTCGTCGTTCAATTGAATAAGTTGATTTTTACATGAAATTAGATTGTAAAAATATTAAATGGACACTGGCGTAAATTTAAATGTAACACATTTTGTTAAAATCGTCACACCGGTCAAGCGACCTATTAACTACAAGCCTATGTGCCCAATTGACATTTAGCCCAAGTAACCATTTTTGGTCAAATTTTCCAAATAGGCACTGGGAACCATCAAAGTCAGCTCCTTCATTAATAATTCAAGTTGATCTTATCAAATCGAGTTTGATCACACATTGAAAAATTTTCTAAAATACATAAAACATCTGGACAGAGACATATGATACGAGAACAACCAATCAAATTTAATATTCGCAAATAAAATAACGAAATTTGAATTCTCTTATTAAGTAAGCTTATCTCAAAAGCTTTAAAAAAAATTAGTTAGTTAAAAAGTTAGTCAAAATCTAAAATGAAATCACAAATAAAAAATAATCGTTAAACGTAAACAAAACGCCATTTTAAAACATAATACATTATTATTCTATGGACATTAAATCTTACCAAAGCCAAGACGACTAACAAAATCTTCAATTTATTGCTTTTTCTTAAGAAGGAAGTAATATGTTAAATAAAACACTAAAACTTCAATGATGTTAAAGAGGAAAAAGAAGAAGAAGAGTATATGAAAGTCTTACCTTATCTCTATACAAATATATCTCCTCTGCCTACATACTAAAATAAAACCAGGCCTTACAGCAATTTAGGTTTATGTCGTATAAGCAATGTTTTTAAACCGTTTAACTTCTTGCCAATAAAATCGCAAAATAAAAATACAACAACATCGTTGTGCAATTCGTATACAAACAATACCTGGATGCACGATCACTTCCGTCCTATTTTTGCATATCAGCGATCGTCTTAATTTTTCTTTGTTTTCTACACATACACCGATACATAAGCGTATATACAATATCAGTTCGACCCCGCGAGAGTAACGATCTATCGAAGAAAAAATATATATGTTAATCGCACGATCATCTTGAACTTCACATAAGACACACACCAACATTAAAAACTAACAAAAAAAAAAAAACAAAATAAACGATCATCGAACAGCAAGAAGAAGAAAGCCCATCAATGAAATAAATAAGAAAAAAAACGTTAAAGAGGCAAAAAAAATATTATTGTAAGAATATCAAATCGCGCCCCACTCATCAACACGATCACGCAACAAGATCTTGTTTTTTTATACACATATAGAATAATATGAATGAATGAGTCATTCAGCGGTATATTATGTTGCAGATTTGTTTAACTCACTTTACGTACCTTGTGACTTGGGCATTGAACTTGATCAATTGACAATAAACACAAAACAAAAAATCACGATCGCTTATTAAAAATTTTTATCAAAGGGCAGACAATAAACAGATAGCCATACAAATTATTTAATAAAAGTGTGTGATCTTGAATAATCTAATCATCAATCATGACCGGTTGGATCGTGTATATAAGCAAGCAACAAGATTACAAATCGGTTCGGAATTCTCGTTTTTAAATTAATTGTGCAATATGTTTCCGAATTGTTTGTGTTAATTTGGTGGCGCCTAAGCACACGGATTATTAATTATATTTCCTGCGAACATGATATATAATAGACACGCATATATATTTATCAAGATTACAGAGAGATCGAGACGGAGACGTAGTGTTTTCCGTTGTTATATTTCTAAATTTAGAAATATTTCTCAGGCGTCAAGAATTACCGGTTAACGTGAATTTTCTTAATATTTCATAGAATTTCGTATTGATATTTTGATTGATTTTGCGAATCAATCGCGCATGTCTGCCTCAAGTATGTTCTATTTCACTCAAAATCGAGTATGTAAATTGCCTAAAATATTTTGCACGTTATAGTACATGTCTTAATAAAATGTAATTGCCTTATCACTTCCAATGTGTGCGCAACTGATTAGGCGATCGCTAATGAGTTTGACACTCGCATATAAAGCGGAAGAATAAATATTTATACCTTGTAATGAGAGAGATCTAGCATGTACATAAAAAATATTTGTTGCTGATTTATTAAGATCGAAAATTTTGTCGTGATCAACAAATTTTATATCTATTATTATTTTTAATATTTTGTTAAATTACCGCGCGTTTTCCAATTTAATTCAATTTATATTTGTTAAGGTTTTTTTGTTGTTGTAGTAAGTGATCGAAGATCGTTGTCGTCGCGTCTTAACTAAATTAAATGTCTCCACCAAAATCATCAAAATGAAATAATTTTAATTTTGGCGACATATAGTTTAAAATCTTACACACAGATTTATTTAATTCAGACACTTTATTGTTGCTTCTTTTTATCATACCATTTTTGGTTTAATTTAAATTGGATTAACCTCAAAAATGGTATGCGCATCCGATCATAAAATAAAATCAGATTCGCGTAATTAAATTGTTGTGATTAAAAATATCAGACTTTCAATAATCATGATTTTATGGCTTTTACAAAATATCTCTCTCTCTCTCTTATCTGACTCGCTTAAATTATTCAGACGCTTCACTTTCGCAGTTGCTAACCGCTTTGTTAATCTATTATCAATATAGCGAATTTATGAACTTTCTCTTTCATGGAAAATACTTAGTCTTTCATTGGGAAAACAATCTTTAACAAAATAATAATGGACGCTTTTATCAAAAGTTTGAAGTAATGAAAATGTTTAGGTATGTTCCCTCGAAATTAGGCACTATCCGTTAAAACTTAAAACCATGTGTATATTATCTCAATTAAAGGGCAATCAGCTGGAGCTTTTTTAACTAAAACTATACCGACCTGAAATAAATGAGCTATTGGATCAAGAGCACAATGCACTGTGAGAAGTTAAAACCAAACCACCTGGAACAAACCGGAGTCGACTGAACCAACCCGAACCTTTGTAAAACGAACCAATTTTAACCAAGTTGTTACAAGCCTGGGTCATTGGGTCAATTCACATAATAGAGTTTTAATGGTTAAACTCAGGTCGAACCACTAAAATGCCAGCCGTAAACACCATTCGACACTTGTACAATGAATTTTGGATAAAAGCTGACAACTGGAAATATAACAGGGGAAACAACTACAAGCAGAAACCATATGAAGACCACCTAAGTAGTCGAGAGACTACGTTAGGTTATGTTTTGTTTCAGTAGCTGCTATCGCAACCTTAGGTAAATTAATTTCTCTTAGCATTTGCTACGAGAATAATAATGTCTTCAACAATACAGAAAGAACTTACCATTTTAACTTCTATAAAGCGAAACTCGTCATCGCCGGAATTTGTCATCGCCGGAACTCCCTTTCTATCGGGGTTTGTCTTCGGTGTGAAGAGACTGTTTCATTATTCCCATTCAAAAGGAAGCCCGTGAATCAGTTATTTCAAATAACACACCTACCAACCGAAAGCGATTTAAACAACTTTGATATTTGATGTAAGAATAATTTGGTTGACTTAAACTTATTTCCGAAAAAGGATGTGTTTACCACCAAGAGAATATTTCGAGATTATTATTCATTCGTAAACAATAATATTACGATTTGTAATTGAAAAAATATTAATTAGACTAGACCCAAAATTTAGACGACGTTGAAATTTGATTTCGAAGCGGAAAATTATAAAATAGTTAGGAGCCGTTCAATGTCACTAGACCAATGGCGCAACATGTTGTTGTTATATTGTTATTGTCGTTGATTATATAGTTTAAGCTCCAGGGTGACCTTTTATGTACATAAAAAATAAAATATATACAATTAAATGAAATTTGCGCTAAACGCAGAGAACACACAAAACAGCTCGAATAAAAAAAAATGTTGGCGCCATGTATTTACCCTAAGCGAATACGAAATGACATGAGTTTCCCATAAAATCATAAAATTAATTCAAATTTGTGTTTAAATTTAAAGTACATTACAATTCAATTCCAAAAATCAATAAACTGTTGCGTGTATGCCTGCGTCGCCGAAACCTTTCTGCGCTAAATATACACACTCTGACATACAAAATTATTACCCTTGATATTTTTGTTGTTGCGCGGCACTCTAAAATCTACATAACAACAACATAAATCTCGATTTATCTAACTAAATCAACAGGCCGTGATTGCCTTATATCACGTACGCGCTCCGATTGCGATGTAAATTCCCACCGAAAAGCGTATTTACCCAAATTACACTAAACACAAAAATATTCATACCAATTTCATTTCAAATTAGAGACTCGTCAATATTAATGTGACGATTTAAGGCTGTTTATGTTTGTACGCGGTCGGTGTCTGTATATTTAGAGATAAATAGTGTGTATTTTAAGAAGAAGAAGAACAACAAAAAAAAATGTAAAATAATTTCAAAAAGTAAATGATTATCGAAGGTCATTAAATGGCGCCTACAACAAAAATCACATAATCACACCGAAATTATAAAAATAAAATAAATAAATAAAATTAAATAGATGAAATTATTTTTAGTTTCTTGTTGTTGGTTTTATCTCGCCATTTCACGTTGTAATAATTTAAAAGCTTAACAGAATTTACCCCAGTAAATATTTTTGTACAGTGTGGGAAGTATTTAGGTCACATACATAATTATTTAAATCATTCTAATGATAGTTATCAAAATTGTGTATTTGAGGGGGCGTAACGCAGGTTTTTAATTTAACAACCATAACAGGTTCTTCTATTCATCATTCGAATTACTTCCTACTTTACTGCAGCTGCAGGGCAAGTCCATAATTCTGCCTACTAGAGTTATCAAAATGAATTAAAGTTTATTCCAATTCGATATTTATTTTTAAAATTTATTTTAAATTTGGTGAAAGCGTATGATATGAAAGGGCCGTATGTCGAAGGGCCGAATTTCAAAAGGCTGAAGAAGTCGAAGGGCCGAACGGGTCGTAGGGCCGAAATTTGGTTTCTTGTACCCATTGCGGTGAAAGTTATGCAGAAGTTGTAAGAAAATTTCGTACAGAATATGGAAAAGAAAATTGTTCGTCAATTGTGGTGATTTGAAAAATTATTTCAGAATTTGCAGAAACAGGTTCGGTAAAAGATGAAAATAGCAAAATGTACCATCGTAGTCGTCGGTGGTCTGATGAAAATATTCCTGCTGCAATTGCTAGTGTTAATGAGAGTCCAGAAACTTCAATTCGACGTCGTTCACAGTATAATTACAAATTGCACCAACCACTTTATTCAGAAGTTTGCACAAATATCTTCATTTGAAATAACTCAAAAAAATGCTATCACCCAAAAGTGTTATCACCCCATTCATGAAAAGTTATTGTTCGGTGTCCAAATATATTTGGGAACGAAGCTGGAATAGCTCGGAATGTTTATTAAACAATTTTTGCTTAACAAACTGGAAGGTATGAATGTCTAGAATATGTGGTTTGAGCAGGTCAGTATCATATGTCAACGACAGAAACAATTGGTTTTGTGCGAGCGCTTTGGTAATCGAACGACAAAGAATTGTTGGCCTCAAGTAGAATATTATTAATTGTATTCAAGAAACTGAGATGTAATTATACCAGGATGTGATCAACTAGAATGACATTTATAGGATATTTTTACCCATTACGAAACTGGAACCTTTGCGCTATCATTTAAAAGAAAAATTTAAATATACCAAGCAAATAGTCTTTGTGTTTTATTAAAAATTTAAAAAATAACCCCAAATTAGAAAAACCTTTAGATACGTTCCTGTTAAGATTCTTTTAGGAGTATAACCAGACGTTAATCGATTAGTTCATCGATGAGTTTTGAGTGGGCTATCTAATAATTGAGTCTGAACTTTATATATAGGCTTCGGGATTAAAGTCGTTTAAATCCTTTTTTGATTTTAATGAGAATTTAAATATTTTTCAACTTGTGGATTAGACTTCGAATACTCTTGGATTAATTGCATTCGTTCGACGAATCATGCTTAATACTTTTAGCACGCCCATTAATCATTCAAAAGTCGCTGGGACTTTACGTACGTAACCCAAATAGCTTTACATTAAATTGCCATAATCTGTTGCCGACACTAAAGTCCGATTTCTCACGATCTTTGTCTTGCCAAAAGCCATTTTGCTAATGTGAAGTCATGCTAATATGAAATCTAGCGCCATGTCTAATGTGTCATCGATTCGCGATAATCCACAAAACTCCACACAAAATCTCATGCTCCCGCCGGTCTTGTCGACCAATACCACCAGTGTGCTCCACGGACTGCTCGATGACTCGAAAACTCTCGCCACTCGCTTGTCCCTAATCATTTGATTAACTTCTTCTTGTTTCGCCAAAGGCTATCTTCTAGGTGCTTGGCGCATTTTATGCCGCGCTGAATATTGCAGATTTTATACGAGTCTACCAATGTCACTACTACTACTCAAACATAGATGTCACTAATTTCATAACCCATTTGTGACCATACGCTAATTAACCCAAAATCGTAACAACATGAACAAAACAAAAAAATTAAATGAAAAGGAAACTACAGTAAATATTAGAATTAAATTTTGTATCATTGGGCGCTTTCAGGTCCGCCAACTGTTGGCAACATGTTACGTAAACTCAACATGTTGAGTATTGAACGCAACCGATACATTATAATTCATATGGCAATACTTGCTGTGTTTTTTTATTAGCGCCCGATAGATGTATCCGGAGCAGCTAATTTTCTATGTCTAAACTTATATTTAGCGCGCTATTATTGCATATAATTAATTTATTTAACTCTAAACTAAAATTTCTCATTCAACTTTTTAATTAAAAATCGATAAAAAAATATCTTGGCTCACTTATTTATCGGGAGCCGCTATCGGCAGCACTATCCATTTCAGGGTGAAACTTTAAATTTCCCTTGTTTTGTACAACCCTTAAATCAAAGCAAACTTCATTCGGTCTACAAATTTTGACGTATGTCAATTTTTTTTTTGTTTTTTGTAGTGCAGAAAAATATACAGATTACAGAATTGTTTTTTTCCATAGTAAAGTGATATAAGTAAAGCGTAGGAAACAAGTAAATGATTGTTTTATATTTAAAAAAAATATATAGTAATTTTCTATATAATATTTTTTTGGTGGCGAATTTATAGATCTTATTTAAATACAACAAATATTATTATTACAAATATATAATTATTTAAAATATTTGTCTAAATTTTCGGTAGTTTATACCATCATCAGAGACGTAAAATAATAATACTTGTTGTATTTAAATAAGATCTATAAATTTCGCCACCAAGAAAATTATATAGAAAATTTAAAGATCTTAATTTTGATTATTTAAACTAATATAAAATAATTTCCGTAATTTGTTTTTTTTTATTAATTTTCTGATGTCGAGCTGTCAAGCTAGGTTTTTATAGAAAAATTTATAATTTTATTAATAAATTAATTGTGGAAATCATATTAATGAAAAAAAAAAATATATGTGTAAAAATAACCGTACGTTGTAATGTTTAGGCTTATGATTTATGAAAAAATATAAAATACATATGTACATGCATAAAATACGTGCTTAAAGAATATGGAAGTAAACTGACAAAGGTTAAAAGTAAAAAAAAATATATTTAAGAAAAAAACCGAAAGCACACGTTGAGTTTGTTAAATTACAAATTGAATGGATGAGTGATAAATTGATGAAAAGTTTTGAAGGTGCACGTAACAATCCATTTCAATTTCGGCATTTGCAGTTGTGTCACAATTTGGCAGATTTAAGTAAAGTCCTGAGCCTAAAGGTCGTGTTAGTTTCTACTCCCGATATTCAAAGTGGATACGTACGTGATTTGTTTGTAAAATGGGATTTAAATTCTAACAACCGTATTATTCTAACAAATCGTACCTCGCCTGGGACTTTGGATCGCGATTTAATAGAAAATGGAGGGAATGAGCATAAAATTGAGCTGGATGTTAAACGATGCGTCCGAGCTTGAAGGTGATGAACTTGAAGAATATATGTAAAGCGCGGGAGAAAAGCACAATCGACTGATCGTTAAAACAAATGATGAGAATAGTTCAGATTCAGAAGATGAGCTCGAGATGAATATCATTACAGGGAAATATGATATAGTAGTATGGCCAGACGATTGAGGTCATTCGGGATTTTTTAAATACAATACGCTGTTCCCATTCCACTAGGGAAAAATTAAGTGGGATGAGTATGGAGAAATCATTCAATTGTATGATTATTGAATGGTCGACATTGGGCCTAAAATAAACATCGAATAAGCAGCAGCAGGTCAAATCTAAAGAAATTAAAAAGGATCGGGACGATGATATAATATACGCACTTAAGAAGCCCACAAAATGTATTACGTCATGAAAATTAATTGAAATTAACGCTCAAATTTAATTTATTGATTTCGAAGGTAGACCAGATGGTGGATCACTTATAAATATCATCACAACTAAGACCACGTCGTGTGATTGTAGTTCGTGGATCATCGTCGTCAATTGAAATGATTGCTACCCACTGCCAACAAAATATCGGTTCTCGTGTTTTTACACCAAATCAAGGAGAGGTAATAATTGATGCTACATACTACCACTGAAACTCATATCTACCAGATCCGATTAACAGAGACACTAGTATCCCAGCTTGAATTTCAAAAAGCCAAAGAAGCCGACGTTGCCTGGATCAATGCCGAAGATACCAGGAACAATGCCGAAATTGTCGTGCGTAATAAACAAATCGATACAACAGATGAAAACGATATGAAATTTGATGATCCGGATGATAAGCATATTTTAACATTAGAGCCGTTAAATCCGGATGGTATTGCACCTACAATACCGTTGTTTATCAATGAATTAAAGTTGTCAGATTTCAAACAGGTGCAGTTTAAAAATAGTATCACATCTGAATTTTCGGGTGGTATACTTTGGTGTTGTAATGGTACTCTAACATTACGGCGCATCGATACGGGTAAAGTTACTATTAAAGGGTGTCTTTCTGAGAATTACTACAAAATTCGGGAATTATTATACATACAATATGCGATAGTATAAATAAAATAAAATATATATTTCATTTGTCGTAAAAAAAAATAAAATTGAAAAAAAAAATATTTTATTTAATCTTGTCCGATCTAGCCAATCCAATTATTATTACTCTACCCTTCACTCTTTAGCTTATTGTGGTTAGGGATTACAAGTGGCACCGTGCATCAGTGTGATCATTTTACGGTGGTTAGCTAAATTTATTTCTACCAACTGGTGGCCTATATCTGCATTTTTCGAATTCATTAGTAGTACGTCCAAATCGTATTCACATGACTATAGCCGTCAAACGTTTATTTAAAATTAAGTTTTCAAATATCTAATTTACGTTTATGATTATCCTGTTTTACTGTAATATTAGTGATGCGGCACAGAATCGCTTGAAATGATAATAGTGACCGCATCGGTTGTCCCATTTCCGAATTTTATTCAATTGCGGTGTTACTTTGAGAAATTGAAACTGTCATTCGGCTGAATGAAATGAAGTTAAGTACAATTATTTTTGATTAGTAGCGACATCAGTGAATAAATAGCTGCAACAGTTTCAGTAGAAAATTTCCCTTCGGCGCCGGATAGTGCTCCAATATTAAAACACGGCTACTGTTGAACTAAATGTCATTTTTTCCATCGGTGTTTCATGTCGATACATTTAGGTATCATACTTTTTATTCTCCATTCATTTTCATTCAAAATAATTTAATCAAAATTAAAATTTTAATTAATAATAATTAATACGTACAGTTCAACATATTAACTCGTATCATAATGGAGAGCGAGCGTAAGTACAATACATATGATATTCATTTCTGTGTAACGAACAAACTTTAATTAATAAAATAATTTGTCTGGATTTTCTTTTAAGGTTCATTTAAATGTAGCAAAGAATCCACCCAACTGATAATTGACGAATATCTAAATATTTTAAAATGTATATTTAAATGTTATAATGAATTATAGTGATATTGAAATTGTGATTATGGTGCCTGAAATATGTACCATACATATGTTTAATTATTTTTGTTTTATTGAAATTTTATTTAATGAAATAAAAAATTAACAAAAAGAAAAGTATAAATTTTAGTTTATTCAAGTGCATAAATTTAGTAAATAGTTTCTTTTTAGATTTGAAGTAGGTATATTTTCGGTATATTTTGATCATGAAAATCATCTGCAGTTTCATATTCGATGAATTCATCCCCAGGATAAATGTCATGGTCTAAAATAAAATTATGGAGCACACAAGCAGCCGTTATTGTTTTTGACAAATTGACAATACGTCGTGTGAATATTAAAATATACACCATTTGTTTCCTACGCATATCGGGCACTTTAATAAAAAATAGTCTACTTAGTCGGCGAATAGTCAATCAGATGCATTCAGGTTGTATTATGTTGGCAACATATATAATAAGATAGTGATATTGATAGGTAGCGATATCATGTTGGTGGACCTGAAAGCGCCCATTGTAACTCGTTAGATTTGACATTTATGTTATTCAAAACTGCATTATCGATTATCATTTTCATATACTGCCATCTTTTGGTCCATAGTTAGTTAATTTGTTGAAGCATTTGAAATTTTCTTTATATAAAAATTAGTAAGCGGAGTTTTTAACTCACCGAGATTTGTCACTTGGGCTAATGTTAATGAAAGTTAACATTCTAGGTGAATTGATTGAAATTTCTTCTATAGAAATATTTTGGTAAATCTGGAATCAGTGCATCTAAAATCCTAATGCCTCATTGCTTTAACAATTTTGTTACATGACGTCATTTTTTGCCAATGACTGCTATCTTTAGATGGTAGTATAATCAAATGTATGAAATAATTTATTTTGTATATATTTACGGTGAAAAAAGCAGTAATCTTTACAAAAGTATCATTTAAAAATTATAATATGGGCCAGTGGTAAGCTTATAAATTTATTATATTATTATTAAATTATGCATTCAACATATTGCAAAATTTCTAAAAAAATTACGAACATTACTGCTTTGTACAGTCCTGAAAAGAAACTGGTACTCCAGTAAATTCCAAGAATTACTGCTTGATACATCATAAAATGTATGTCTACAGTTTCTTTTCTGTACTGTAGATGGCAGCAATGTTCATAAAAAGTATTTAACCGCTAAATGTCTAATGAATTTCAAAAAGTTTCACTGGTGTTATTTTCAAATACATAGATGTTAAAAATTTAAACAACTATGTATTTGAAAAAAAACTTTAAATTAACTGTTGTAAATACAAAAAATTAAAATTCCTCTATTTGAATATACTGCCATAGGATTGAACCATCGATTTAAAATGACCATATTCTAGCTGCATTGGTAGAACGATGAGCGCAACAAGTTATGTTAGCCAAATGTGCATCCTCGTCAACTGCGATGGCAACACTAATTATTCATATCATGACATTTTTTACACTCAGCCCCGAAAATCAACTTATTTTTACGTTAAAATTACCCGTGGCAAGCTGCAGCTATCGAGGTGTCACAGGTGGTGGATGGCCTATCGATAGGTAGGTTAGCGGTGAATTAAATAAGCCGAACTGGGGAGTGGTTAAATTCAGTTCACTAAATTCTGAATGCTTATGATACTTAGCATGGAAGAACTGATGGCGCCATAAAACCATCGACTTCCAACCACGGAGGTGGATCAATATCAGGAGGCTCATCATAATCACTATTTGGCTCTGCTGTACATTCATCATCCTCGGATTCTGAGTCTTCCGCAAATCAGCTGCCTCTTGCAAAGAAAAATATTTTTTGTTGCCATTATAGCATATTTTTTTTTTTTTTCAATTTTGTACATAACTATTTTATTATGTTGCTTGCAATAAATAATGGCGACATATTATATTGATATGACAACAATTGGTGACATAACTCTTGAGACCGGATGGCAACGCTTGTTTGCAATATTTCTATGTCTAAGAACAACGGAAATTAAATGTTTTTTTTTATTGAAATAGTTATTAAACTGTTACTAGAACGTTTATAAACTATAATTGGCACAGTTTTTATACTTTATTACGAATTACACAACAAAAACTTTAATTGAACTTACCTAATATGACACACCACAAATTCCGATATTTTCGAAAATTTTCGAAAATATGGCCTCTCACACACTACTAAAGATTATTGAACGAGTTTACATTTCACTTATTACAGAAAAGCGCACCAATTTACGTTATTTTAAATATAAATATCATGGCAACAATCGTTGCCAAATAGACTCAACGGGTTAAAACGATATTATGAAACACAAGAAAATTATCACCCTCTAATTATTTGACATATCAAAATTTTATTTTTTGTTTTCAACGTAACACAGTCAATTTTAATAATAACTAAATAATTATTAAATTATGTAACAGATGCGCGCCTGTCATGAAAAAGTCAATTTTTATTCATTTTTACTTTACATAATATAAAAAATAAGCTTATGTAATTTACGTGTACTTTACTTGTAAAAACTATGTAAATCACTGTGTAAATGATTTGGCTGAATCCTGTTTTGTTGTGTTCGCAATTGGCAGGAGATGGTTTTTTACTTAAGAAAATTTTGAAAAATGAGGTTTTTGTATGGGATTTCGTGCGTATCCGATCCAGGTTGTCTTTTAGAAGAGAAAAATAGGAAAATCTGAGTGGAAAAGTCGGAAACTTCCGGAAAAACACGGGTTCCGGAAAATTTAATTTTTTTTCTATACAATTTTGAATTTTTTACATGTTTTGATGATTTTGGTCGAGAAATCTCAGAAAAATGTGAAATAAATTGATAAAAACACAAAGTTAACGAGATAAATAAGAGATGGCGCTGAGGATGATTGTTAATGCCACAACACAACCCATAATTGCCGTTGTACGTTGACTTTGGCGTTGTGCAAATTTGACAGATGTCTTTTTCGCACTGTTATCAAATTGGAAATTTGAGTATTAATTCACACTGTTTTATGATATCCGAATTGTGTGCATTGAATTAATAAACGGTATTATTATTACAAACATATTAAGTTCGGTGTGATTTTTACGATTTCGAAAACTTTTTCCAAAATTTTATTGGTGCGTGACAATAAGTGCTGTTGTCAAATTGGATTGCGGGATTGAGATTGATTCGATCGGTAATTTATTTTTGTTGAGTAATGACTTCAAAGTAAATTAGTCAAATGAATCATTGTAATTTTTAGGAATTTGTTTTTGATTAAAATGCCGGGTATCAGACGATCGAACCTAGGACTAGAAAACCGGAATTCACTATGACTATGACTCTACAATCGCCTACATAGATCTTCGCTTCGTTGATATTGGCACATTGTAAAATTGACGGCTTTGTCTTCGCCACTTCGGAGATACAACGCAACATGGTAATGCTTTAACATGACGTCATTTTGAACCGATGTTGTTGTTCGTCAACCCGGCTACAATTTCACCTATAAGGTGATGACGTCACCACGTGTTCATCATTTCGATAATGTTGAACGATTGTACTCATCATATTCCAAATTACCCTCTATTTTAAAGATGCAAGGGCAAATTCGTATGAATCACGAGATAAAGCAACTTCTTTGAGGTTGTGATATTATCGGATTCATCAAATCTAATCGAGTAAGATGGCTCGGCCACGTTGCAAGGTCCCCACAAGCCCGGATGAGCAATAAAGTGTTCCATCAACAACCAGCCGGTGTGCGTCGTAGAGGGAGACCCCGACTGCGCTGGCGTGACGACGTCGAGCAAGATCTACTCGCCTTATCGTGATTCGTGGTACGTCGAAAGGGGGGGAAGGGAATTCCTTCATGGGATGTGAAGCTATAGAGAGAGAGAAAGAGAGAGAGAGAGAAAGGGCAAATTTATCATCGAATCAGAGTGTCGATGCCACCAGCGAATGAAGAACCCATAACTTCTTTCAATTTACTTCGTTGGAAATTCCGAATTTGAATTAAGTTATCGTCTTGCGCTTTTCAGTGTGTCAAAACGCGAGATAATCGGATAGCTTCAATGTCTTTTTGCATGAACACAATGCGCTAATTCGTTTGTTTAAAACTGCTTTGGAGACAATGTCCTCCGATGATCACAAAATAATCATCACGTCAGTACAACCAACATCAGTACAATGCTCCGATTATCGAAATACATACATTGAATTCTTTTGAATTCCAACTGACTCAAATTCATTTCCACTCTGAGAGAAAAAATCCAAAAAACAACTCAATTATCGTTAGATTTCTCAGTTTGAATATACATTTCAGTCACTTTTCAATACATTAGTGTTGAATTCGATGAAAAAGTGAATGAAATGTCCACTAAACTCAATCGTCGTTTGATTTTTCCCCTCATCAAAATCAATTTTCGTGAAGGTGAAAAGTATTTGTTCGAAACGAAGTAATTTGGGGCGGAAGGGAGTTCGCCGAGTCAGCTAATTATTTATATAAATGGTTGAAGGTAAAATGATTGACGAAACATTTCGATTTGTTCATCATGGAATGTCAAAGTCTTGGAGCATATCAAAGAAATATTCAGTGTTTTGAGAAGTTAAACAAAATTAATCAGGGCGAATGAGGTGGCTGAAAAATCTAAACACCCGTTATTTATGCCGCTGATCTACTAAAAAGGCAAATTATATATAGAAACAGAAGCCGATGTAGCTAGTTCATTGCTTATAAAAGGCTTTATGCATCTGTCAAAGCAGCATCTGTCAAATTTGTTGCGTATTGTTCAGTAGTATATGAGACAAATCGGCATGGAAGGTCATAGCGTTGAACCACGTGTGCAAATAATAAAATTTTCAACTATTCAACTTTTGGTGGTCAAATTTGATTCAACCGGTTCGATAAATACTCAGCCAACACCGTGACTTGAGAGTGGACGGGAAATCCTGCCGTGTGTTCACTGATTGGGCTCTGGAGCAGTTGGAATTGGACCAAAATTTCGCCAACAAAATCATCTTTAGTGGCAAGGCCCATTTTTCGACGAAAGGATATGTGTACTGACTAACTCTGTCAGAGATCAATCCTACGAAAATTCGAGTCGAGCAACACAGTAATCGATTTGAACGGGGTACATGCAGGGTTTGCATACTTTCAAGTTTTTGTTGTTGGTGTATGTATGATTATGTTAATCCCCTTTTTTAGTATTTAGCTAATCATCTTAAGTTTTTGTAATGATTTTACCAATTACAAAATTTAATTATGCCACTTTGGGAATTTCGCATTTTCATAGAACTGATGTAAACCCGATTATCGTTTCTGGAATATTTTACCATATATTCTGTTGTGGTTAGTCATTATCTTATCTTTCATACTTTTTATTTAGTTTAATTAAAACTAAACAAAAATAACAACAACATTTCTTATTAAATCTAATTTTGAGTGATGGCATTGAGAGGCGCGATGCCGAGCAATAAATTTTCCATATCAAAACAACTTTGACGCAATCCACGATTCTGGGTAAACTACATACAATTACACGTCACCCGTTATTTTCTCATTCTAAATAAGAGACTAATAATGGCGCAAGGAGATTAGATCGCGCGCGTTTGCAAAGTAAAAAAAATCAGCAAAATTAAGTTATTATGGCATTGAAATAAATAAATTTCTCGTATCTAAATAATACTCTCGTAATCTCGAAATTACAAGACGTATTGAGATATCCGGTTGGACGTGAATTTGAAATCGACCGCGCGATAAAATCGATTAGCATATATATTTTATCTCAATTATAGTTCGACTCGAAAATATTAAGACGTCAACCATTTCTTTATTATTATTTTTTTTTTTTTTTGTAATTTATAGAAGATCTATACTTCGATGATGATAATGCTGCTGCTGCTGCTGTTGATACTCACAAAAATACAATAATAATTGATCTACTTAAATCGTTTACTTCTTGTTAAACCAATATTATAATGACAACGACAACAACAACTACAACGCTGACCAATAATAATAAAAAGCTTATCATAATTAAAAATCAACTTTTCTACTGTCGTAACATTATAACAACAACAACAACAAAAAAAATCTTCTTAACTGGTTACCGTTGTTGTTGTTGTCAACTCTACATATATAATCTATATTATAATATATTTACAAAGTGGGTTGCATTCACTCGTTCGAATCGATCCATTGGAGATCTCGATCTCTACAATTTATAAATATGTACGCAAATTTAAAAAGATTAAAACTTATTTTGCTTTCTTAAGCTGCTGACAATAAAAATGACAACAACAACAAGTTACAAAGCTTTTTTTTAGTGCCGCGCGACCGTAATCATCGCATTAATGGGCGATTTTGGCTTAGAACAAAAATATTTTAACACTTTTTTATGTGTCAAGTGTGATTAGTGGTGTCAATATAGCAACCCACATTCGATCTGGTGGAAATTTTAATATGATATGAACCTGTACATACATAATCTGCCTCTGACTAGGAGCTCGCAAATCCATAAGTTTGATGTTTTTTCTAAGCGAATTCGAAATACCTTTTCCCAGAAGTGGAAATAGAAAAACAAAATGGTACCCAAAAGGTGAAAATCTCGTTCTAAGACGGATGAAACTCCATAAATCCTGTTGCTCCCTGGGCCACTATTGAAGCAGTAAAATTCATGCTTAGCGTCTGTTTCCCAGATTCAGATAGGAAGGACTGCACACCTTAATCTCTCGCTTCACTACGTATCGCATGAAGGTAATAAGAGGGGTCTTTCAGGTACGCGGACATTAAACTAATAATGGGTAGGTAAAACAACTTAAACAGCAGAAAATCGATTAGTAGTTCCTGACTTACTTTCAAAAATCCAGATAAACCAAGAATATTGAATAAAAGTTAAGTAGTTCAAAACAACAATTCAGTTTGTTATTGCCATGTAATATAAAAGTTACATAAAGTGTTATCATTGATACAATATTGGTCTTTTGAAGCCACCACAATAACTGGCGGCCAATATAATATACCGAAACTTTAAAGCAACTAACTAACAGGCATCGAAACTTTAATGCACAAACAAACAGGCTCCTCCTCTGCAAGCCAATTAACACCTAAGTACGAGTATGCCAACAAAAGAGAATTCGACCAGATGATAAAATTACAAAATGTAAATATGAGAGGTCTTTACAAAGAAATAAATGCAGCGAAAGAGTCACTGATATAAAAAGCTTCAAAACTTGCGTACATCAAAGTTTCCATTTTTCTATAGTTTCCTTCACAAGAACAACTACTTTAAATCAATTGGGAGGTCCAGCCGCTAAATCAAAAAAACATCTAGAATCAACTGCAGATAGCTATCGGGTTGCGTACGATATAAGAAATATAAAAAAAGCGATACAACGTGATGTTTGAATTGGTCAAAAATTAATTAATAAATGACATTTAGGCGAAGTAATGAAATATTTGAGTCATTTTCTAATTGAAAATATTCTTTACAAAAAAAAACATTTTTCGAATAGGCCTAAAACTTTAATAATCTTTTCCATGTAAAGTCTTTAGGATTTTCTTAAGAAATTGAATATCTTGAGAATTAATACGCGGAATGTCATTTTATTTTTACTTTTACTAATATAGTTTGTGCTAGGCTATTCCTATTATTAGTTCTACTCTAGTTAGGTCTAACTTCACACGCATATAATAATCAGAATTAATGAAAACAGAATCTGTGAAACCACAGGTAACCGATACCAAACAAGAACAGGATATGAGCCTCCATAAGATTAAATGCTTCAATTGCAAAGGATCACATAAAATTGAACAAAATTTTTTGTTGAGCATGTCTGGGTGATCATAATTTTCCGCCAGATTTTTTATCAGAAGTGATATGTTTCATGTGCAAAGGTAGTCATCGCACTCTGCTACGCACAAGAGAAGGTCCCACCAAACATGTAAGTAATTATACCAACCAAAACAACTACTTCACCTTACCACAAAACCACAGAAACTGTACGGCCGTTGGTCAAAAAAAACATCGGAACCCAACATTAGTGGAGGTTCCTGCTAATGGCCATCATCTAGAATAAGTTAGAGTACTCATCTATCCTGGCTCTCAAGTAACCTTTATAATTTCCGAGACCATCAGGAAATTAAACATACCGAGTAGGAGAACACAAGTAGAATACAAAGGGATTAGAGGAATGAAAGCTGGTATATCAGACCAACGACTAAAATTCCATATCGATCCTTGATACTCTTTAGAATTCAAATTGGAAATGAGCAAATTAGAATTAAAGAGACTAAACGTGCCTCCACTGCTCTATATATTGTATATTAACGTTGTGGCGCCTTTGACAAATATCAGCTTCACCCCGCATATAACTCTTCTGATACTGAAACTTTTGAGAACCGCAGTCGAGTACTCCTTTGAATATGTGTCTATATAAGCACCTGAAAATACCGGAATGTTGATTTTAGGGAATTTAATTTCCGCATAATGGCTTCGGCTCGTGTTAAGATGGGTGTCGTTGAAGTTGGTATAAAACTTTCGCTTTCGAATTAAAGAATTTGTTACGACTTTTTTTTGTCATAACAATCATTTTCTTGCTCACGAACATTCTTGGTTATTTATTTCTATGGCGAATCTCGTGTTGTGTCTGATAGCAATGCCACCTGTGTACAAACACGTGGCATTTGCTGTACTAAAATATTTTCCACCATGTGGACGTGGTTTTTTAATTCTCGTATTCGTCCCTACCATAAAGCCGCGCGATCGTCGATTAAAAGAGAGAGGGAGACCAAGATGCATCGGGTGTGTGCGACGCAATACGCTCTAGAAGAATATTTTTGTTATATGTTTTTCAATCGAGAATTTACAATGTAATTTGATGCAAACGAAAGACAGAGAAGAAAAAAGATTCTTCTAGAACGTTTTGGCGTTGTTTTGGGGGCGAGAATTTCGTTTGGAATAGAGTCTTGTTTTTTGATTTTGTGAAGTGGCGTCGCGAGTCATTTGTGATTACAAAAAAAAAAAAAATTATGAAAAGACAATCCGTGATTTTGCTATTTTTATAATTTAAAATATAAGTTACAAGAATTAATAAAATTAAATATATTGCTAATATTTGTGTAAATTTAACTCATAAACTCCTGTATTTGGTTATTATTAAAAAAAAAAATTAAAATACGAAAACAAAAAAAATTATTAGTCGCGGTCGCACTGATTTCGGAACCGGCGCTTGCACCGTTTGAGCTCGAGGGGATGCGCACACCAAGGCGCCTCACTCGGTTATACTTGTGTTGTTCGATCCTCAAGTCCCGGCCGACGAATTTCGGCGAAACATCCGGTTGATTATTATTTATTATTTGCGTTATTTTTATTCAAGTTTGTGTAATTACGGTGTAGGCCATAGGATACCCGCAAGCCTCTAACCCCACGACCCATCGCATTTCTCACCGTGTGAGGCCTCTGCGGGGTATCAGATGAAATCTGCTCAATTTTGCTTAACTTGTATGCAATAACCAGAGTTTATTTGCGTGACTCGTGAAAAAAATTAAGTTTGAATTTCCATCCCGATGATTCAATTCAACTGTGTATCGGTTTTTTGTCAAAATTTGTCGATTCCGCATAAATTTTGGAAAAATGTTCTGGACGGTATTGTTGGAAATTTAATTCAAAATCTTTTAGTTCTTAATCGTTTTTCTCGTAAATGATATAGTTTTATTTTTTATTTTAAAATATTTGCAAGAAACGGAAACGCTCCTAAGGAAGCTTCCACTTTCAAAAATCACTGAGACTTACTAATTTATGATAAAAGCTTAATTATGAAGTTGCACTGGCTGGTCATAGCCAAACCGTCTAAACTGTTAAACGGATACGGATATTTAGTCTGCACACTCAGACATACATTTTTTAAAAACTAATTTTTATTTGGATCGAAAATTTTCATGATTACAAAACTTTATTTTACTACGTAAAAGAAAGTTAAACGACAAAGAATTAAAAGATTCAAGTACATTTAAAGATTAAATTTTCAACAAGGGTTGACCTTGTTTGTTTTCTGAAATATATTACTAGTGGAAGTAGAGACTCGGCTCTGAATTTGGTTTCAATAAAATATACTTGAACACATCCAAATCGCCCGCCATTTTGGATATTATGTAGCTTAGTCATTACTGTTTTTACAAGCTATCAATCCGTGTGCATCAATTTTAAGAGATGGATGCCGATGAGCAACAATTACGTCATTGGATTCTATTGGTTTCAAATGAAAAAAAAAATCTGCTCAACCTATGGAATTGATTAATTCGAGTTTGAGTGAAAATTCTGTCATTCATCAGTAAAAGAGTGGTTTGCAAGATCCACGCCCAGGTGCACTTAAACAATTTGAAGACGAAGAACTTAAAGTTTTACCATATGAGAATCCGTGTCAAACTCATAAAGAGGTTGCAGGACAGTTAGAAGTTACTTACCAAGCAGTATCACTTCAATTGCATGCAATGGGAAAAATACAGAAGGAATAAAAATTGGTTCCTCATAAACATACCGAAGAAAACGAAAACCAAACAGTTGACATCTGCATGAATCAGCTTCCTCAGCACAAAAGAAAGAATTTTTTGCACTAAATCATTACGGGTGGTGAAAAGTGCATTTTGTACGATAATTCTAAACGCAGAAAACGATCCAGGCCAAATGAGTATAATTTTTTTATTATAAATATTATTTTTAATGGCACCTCAAACAATGTTTACGCCTTTTCTAGACGTAGAAAACATAAAGGCCATTCACTCACAATATGTTTAAAAAACAGTAGGAAAATGTACTCTCCTTATTTTTAACCCCATAGTTTTAGTGTAAAAATACAGAAACCCTTACAAAAATGAGAACTTCCTTGGGTCTTTCCTTGGCAGCTAGGAAACTAGAACTTATTGATTTGGCGAATTATATCACTAAACCAGAAACTTCTGGTAATTCTCACTATGAATGTGTACTAAGCCAACATATATAATTAAAAAGTTTTGACAAAATATTATTTTTAATGGCACCCATTTGTAAGGCTTTGTGTATTTTTGCACCAGAAGCCTGTGGTTAAAAATGCGGGGGAGTGCATTTTTCTACTTTTTTTTAGAAATATTGTGAGTAAATGACCTTTCATGATTTTCTATGACTAGAAAAGTTGTAAACATTGTACGGGTGCCATTAAAAAAATCTTAATTAACTTAATATCACGGACGATTATGAAAAACTTCTTAATATTTTTTTTTTAATTTCAATTTTCATTATTTTTAATAATATTTTATTTTTAAAAAGTAACGAATTCTGACCCACGAAGCCCATCACTTTTTTGTAATAGGGCAATATTACCAGTTTCAAATAGCCATTGTTAAACTTTCGGTCATAAGGAATTCAAATAAATGTCCTGCGTAATATAAAGTGGTAACGCATTGAAAAGGATAGAATTGCTGGAGCTTCGAATTACTGGCTTCAAAGCAATAGGTCTATAGTTATTTTATCGAGACGAAAATCGAAACTAGGTGATGTGTTGCTAGAGTCAAATTTGGCACCTAGGTTTTTAGCAATACTAGAAAAAAGTTCACCGTTCTCAGCTAAAATATGTTTGACTAGTGTCGATTTAGGTTCAAGAATTAGAATTTCTTCACTATTCGTACACTTTTCTTCACATTCCAGTTTTTTTAAGTCAAAGGTAACATGTTAAGATAACATTTTAACACCTGTGCTGCTAGTGGTATTTTATTCAAAACCGTGTGATGAAAGTGTGTAATAACTTCAAGGCGGTGAATATCACCGATAAACTAAAAGTTTTCATGGGAATGAAAAAGTATTAATAACAAACCATATTCAAGGCAGCATTCAATTATTTGAACGATCGTGCATTAAGTTCAGGAGAGTAGTGGTGACTCTAAGACAGAAGTTTCGGACCCAGTTTTTTATTCAGCATTTTCCCCCTTAAAACGGGAATAAGAAATTAAAACTGTTGATATGACTGTTTGTGGTTTAAATTACCACCACGCGTTTTCTTTTATTAAATTTTATTTTGAAAAATTGAGATATCAAGATATCATCTTATATCAAAAGACGATGTAGCGCATTTATAAGATTGTTGCCGCGTAAATATAAAACAAAAATTGAAAGATTGACTAAAGCTTGACCAGAATACTTATCGAATAAGGCGCTAACCTCAATTTTTTTGTTGGATTTAAATTTATTTCCATATCTGGCATACAAATTACACGCGATCGTCGTAGTGAAAACATAAAAATGCGCTTTTATAAAAAATTAAAACATGGATCACCTCCTTTTATTGATTTATTCTTACAAAAAAAAAAATTAAAATCCAATTTATTTCCATTGTGCATATAAAATGCAATCAACTTAAATTTTTTTCTTTTTTTTTTGTATAACATAAAAAAGTAAAATCGCAAAATTCATGTCGATCAAATCGCGCAACACAAATTTATAATGAACAATAAAATGGAAAATAGGCGCCATCAAATCAATCGATCGTAAACCAACCGTAAATCAAAATATAAAAATAATGTTGCGGTTTATCTCCGCATGTCGTGCAATTCCGCGGTGAAACACGACATGGTGTGTCTATAATAAATTGATAATTAAATATTATTTTAAATATGTATATAACGCAATTACATATGAGAAAAATACCACACGTTCTACATAGGGGGGAACTGTCACTCATAATTTGTCCATGCGCAACTTGGAAAATTTACATAAGACGTCTCTAAGATTAATTTTCATTTTTTACGGACTAAATCAAGTTAAAATGATATTGGTGCGGTGGCCGCGACAGCTATATGTCGATCGCCATCAATTGACGCAAACTCAATAAATTTTTCTAAGGCTTTGCATATTATATCAAGTTGCGATTGATCGCACCTTAAAATGCCCCAACAAAACTGTAACAATATATCGACGTCGACGTCGTCGTCGCAAATAATAAAAATTATTGAATGGCGTCTCAAGGAAGTGTACATAAATTTCCGCTTATAGAGGCAGCTTCACGTAGCGCGCACTTAAGTAATTATTTGTACTTTTTATATAAAAAAAAAAAAATATTTACACACCGATCTTAAATACATAGCAATGGACCGGCGAGGTGTTAAGATTTAACGATTTTTGTTCTGTATTGACTTTTAATTATTATTTGATGATTTATTAATTGGTTTGTTCCTCTTAAAAAAATATTGTGTGTGCGTGGGTTACACATATATGTTATTGTTTGCTTGTGTGTGTGTGTATATGTTGATGTACAAACACAAATAATGCGCTGATCTTAGATAAATAAATAATAAATATTTTATTAAAGAATACAGCAAATACGAGAAAGTTTAGATAAACCACCTTAACAAAAGTAAACTTAGATAATATTTTGTGAAATAATAATTAATAAAATCAATATTTAGACGAATTTATTAAGAAGGTGTTGGAGGTATATTGCGCGCGGTAAATTATGTTTACTGAAATTTAATGTGTACCAATGTTTGATTCCAACCATGTGTTGTTTAATTTTTCTCATATTAGCCAATTAGACGGCGCCTTTAATGTATGCGGGACAATTGAACAAATGTTTGAATTCACCAGAAACATTCACCATTTCTCAAACACAAATTGTAAAAGACTTCAGTTTAATCACAACATGGGCGGTTCCCAAGTAAGCGACAAGTTGATCGTCTTAAACTGAGAGTCTTATATTATCGCAATCCCTATAAATTTTTTTGCCAGTTTAGAACCTTTATGAGGTTCACTTTTCTAATATGTATCTACATTGTTCAATTCCCAAGCAACCACATCTATTCCATCTCGTGTGGTCTCTTCAATAACAGAAGGGGTTTCTCAACCTCCACCGTCAAGAAAACGTTGCATTCCATATTGGCAGAGACTCAAAACTATTACAAGACTGGTTGCGTCCACAATTTTGCTTGTTTTGCGGATCTAACTTGAGTGTTTTGGGTAGAGGATGTGAAGATTTTTTTCAAAACACAATATAAAAATTTGCAGAGGACCACCTTACCTACAAACTGCCAGTGCTCAGAAAATACGCATCTCGGGTGTTATTACTATATCTGCTACTTTTAATGGAGTTACAAAATCAGTCACCTACACTCTTTAGCACCGGAATTGTCAGAACAAGTCTATTTGGGAATGAATTTTTGGTGAGAATTTGGCATAGTTCCTACCATTATATCTGAATTGTCTCCACTAGATTCAAATTCCAGTGAAAATTGACAACGCAGTAACCGTAAAGTAATGTTATTATCCTGTTTCTCCATCTGTTCAGGCCGATTTATATCGAGAGATTGATCGGATGCTTCCTCTCGGGGTAATCGAAGAATGCCGTGAGAGAGAATGGAATTCATCCGTGACATTGGTAATAAAGGCAAACGGAAAGATATGCTTGGTTGCCCGAAAGGTAACCGAAGCAGCCAAAAAGAATTTTTATCCCTTACCTAATATTGAGGGGCTACAAGTCGCCTAAATCAAACTAAACATATATCCAAAATTGATCTAAAGGATGCATTTTGGCAGGTTTAGGGGACTTTATTTAGAATATAGAGTTAAGACTGCCTTTACGGTGCCCGGGCATCCGTTATACCAATTTACGGTAATGGCTGCAACGTAGGTGCCGACTATAATGGATTGGGTGGTTCCATACCATCTCAATGATAGGGTCTTCATTTACCTTTACAATCTGTTGATAACGTCTGCAACCTGGGAAGCACATAATAATTAATGTACCGAAAAGCCAATTCGTGTTAAAGTCAACTAAATTTCTGGAATATATTGTTGATGAAGGAGGTCTTTTGGTCACCTCCAAAAACGTTGTGCAAAATCCGTTAGTTCTTTGGTATGACTGAACACTACCGGCGATTTATACAAAATTATTCTACACTAGCCCCTTTTCTAACAAATTTATTGAAATTCAAAGGAAATTCGAATGCAAGTTCAGCAAGCTTTCGACTCTCTTAAAATCGCTGCCCCAGTTCTAAGACACGCTGACTTCTCTCAGCAATTTTATATTCAGTGTGATGCAAATACTACCACGATCGGCAGCGTGTTGTTTCAGTACAATGAGGACAGAGGAGAACACTCTGTTGCTTTCGCATCGAGAACACCTAATCCAACTCAACAAAAGTATAGTATTACCGAATTGGAATGCTATGCGGTTGTACACGGAATTAAATCTTTTCGCGCCTATATCGAAGGTTACTCCTTTACAGTGATCACCGACCACGTGACACTTAAATGGCTCATTTCTCACAGAGATCTTGCTGGTCACTCTCGCACGTTGGGCCTTAAAACTGCAACCTTTCAATTTTAAAATACTCCATAGAAGTGGTTCCCGATGCTTTATCTCGAATTAATTACTGAATGCATCTCCGAGGTGAAACAAACCTCTTCTAACTTCACCGCTCCACTTTATATCGATAGGTCGATCATTTCAGAAAATGGTAAATTTCTCATTAACTTTAATTCAGGTATCGATTATGATGACTCTATTTCAAGCCAGTGGAAACTAATTGTTCCAATTCCAATGCGACTTAATTTGATTTAAAAAGCGCATGATGATCCGACATCAGCGCATCTTTTGATCGCCAAAACGCTTGAACGTCTAAAGCGGCAATTTTACTGGAATGAAATTGCTAAGGTTGTTAGAAAATATGATAAAAATTGTGTGGCGTGTAAAACTTGCAAGTCGGTAAATTACATCACGAAACCTCTAATGGGATCTTTTCAAGAAATTTTTCGGCCCTTTCTTTATTTGGATATTTTAGGCCCATACCCAAAGTCTAAATTACGAAATTGTTATACATTTTAATTGTCCTAGATAAACTGTCCCGTTTCGTATGCCTTCAACCTCTAAGTTAAAGCCACTATTTCTTTCCTAGAAAAATCATTCCTTAGATTTTCAGTACCACACACGATTTTTACGGACAATGAACATCAATTTTGTTCTATAGTATTTTAAGATTTTCTGGATAAATTTAACTATTAGTTATGTCCTAACTCCCAAATATTCGCCGCAGAGCAATGGGTCTGAAAGAGTGAACCGAACACTCTTAGGGGCAATCCGCTTTTACATTAAAAAGGATCAAAGTTTATGGGACTGTCGTCTTTCAGAATTCGGATCCGCCTTAAACAACGCTAAACACAGCAGTACTAGATATTCTCCCCACTTCATTTTATTTGGACAAAACCAAATTTTACATGGGATAAATTGAGCGGTGTACATAGAAACGCAATTGGAGATACGATGTTAGCACCAACATATCTGAAAGCTCAAATAGTAAAAAAAGTTGGTCGAGTCGTTTTTGAGGTATGTGACGAGAACAATAAGATCCTTGGGGTTTATCATGCCAAAGATCTACAAGGAACATAATTTTGTTTTACTCCTTACGCCCGGCAAAGTGATCTCAGGGGTAGGTTTCCACACGAACGAAACGAAACATCTTTTGAATTTCTCGTCTTTTCATGTTTACCAAATCGTGATGGGGCTGATGAGGCAGCTATTTAAGATTCATCGAATTTCCCATTACCCACCCCATACCTATTCAGCTGACGGTCTAATGGCTGCTATGGGAAAACAGTTCGTTGAGTTATTCTGTTAAAAACTCACAATTAAGTGTGAGTTAAGTTACAGAACCGATGCGAGTTTTACCTATCCTATAATAGGTAAGGAAGGAGCCCTAAGGAATTATTTTTATACGATTGCATTTTGGTGCAACTTGTGAGAAGCCTAATTAATGGCCTAAGTGATATTTTCTCAGAAATCAGATGGTGAGCCGTTGAAAGTTTTGCTCAAAAAAATCACACTGCAAAGTATTGACATGGTACAATCAGTGTTTTATTGGCCAAACTCGTATGAGTTATTCCTATATGGTGGCATCGTGGTACAATCTTCGTTATGTCTTGTTATTGTGAGAATAAATTAGATTCAATCAAAGCCGATAAAAAGTTTGTTAAAAAACCGTACTACGCAAATCCTCATTGGACCGAAATATTTTTAGTTTGATAGTTGAAGCCGGTATAGGAGTTATTGCTATATCTTGGCATTTTGCTCCAGAATTGGCGACACTCAAATCCACACTTAAAAATGTCTCTGCGAGCAAGTTCAGTGTTTTCCATAAAACAACATATGATGAATAGCACATCATGGTATTAGAATAATTCATTTATTTTCGCTTAATTTTATTCTATTTTAAATTTATGAAATTTAATTTTTCACCCAAAACTCATATAAGAAATATTTTAACAGTGTGATTTCCACATGCTTATTTTTGTTAATTGTTAAAAACGGCACTCTCATGAAAAAGGTTGTAAATCTGATTTCTCTGAAACCAATAATAAAATTTTTCTGAATTACTAAGTGGTTTTATTTATTTTTTTCTGAGGAAGATCCACAACAAAAAACTTGGCCAAATTCTTGACGTGAATTTCTTGATATTGAACATTTTGAAGACTGGAAGTAAGCTTGACATGGCTTTGGTATCCAATTTCTCATGTGGGTGGAATTTTTTCTTCGAGAACTCAAGTATCAGGCTTTTAAATTTTCTAAGTCAGTGTGACTAGAACCATATACAATTTTGGTGATTGTAGCAGTAACTGAAATGGTACAAACAGCGTGTAACTTAAGCTCTTAAGTCTTCGCTGGTTGAGGTATATGCCGATGATAAGAAAATTTGTCGAAAAAACTCAACCCACATTGACTCCGATCTGCTACAACGATGCACAGATATAATAAGCACGTGTGAAGTAAAAGTGAAATAGTGAACAGTGATAGAAAGTGATAAATAGTGGAATAGTGCATTTTTTGAAGAAGTTAAAGGAGAACGTAAATAACGCGAGTGACTTTTAAACGGCGAGTGTTTATATTCGTAATTCGTACCATTTGGTGTTAGATGTGGAATTTTTGTCGGTCGCTGGGTTGTGACATGATTTCAGCCATGATATATGGCTGAAATCGCGTATCAATACCCGATGCAAGAGGTTAACTAAACGCGTGCGTCCAATCCGCTTCCTGAGGTTGGCCAACCGTTTAATTTCATATAGTGACGCTCACTTCCCTCATCCCACACTAAGGTGCGATTTTCGTTGTATTGTTAGTAACTTGTTTGCTTTTCTATTCCATTGCGAGTACCTGGCAGATAGCAGATTGGGTGAGCCCGTATACAGTGCAGTACCATGAAGAGGTTTTCGGCATCTAAGATATTGGTTGTAAGGAGACACCACAAACGCGAAAATTAAAACGAACACGCTCTTGTCGAATTGTTATTATTATTATTTGTTTTTTAAATACTTTAATCCACACGACCTCTAGTTTTTTTATTTTGTACTGAGCACATATATGAGTTTTTCAACTCCTTCAAAAACCACGTGAACATTCAAGATTAGACGCATCAAAAAGAATTTAATCGGCCCGTTCCACACTATACTTGTATCGAAATTACTTCTTTTTCGTCTCTTTCCCCGTTTACCTATAAAACCGTGTTTAATTGCGACTCATTTCTCGACCAATAGCTTCAACATAAATAGAAATGAAATAAAAAAAAATTTAAGGCCATTTTTGAGATGTAGATTTTAGTTTAAATTTTATTTCGAGAGAGCGAATAAAACAAAACAAAAAATTTTTGTGGCTAAATATAAAATAAGGTTTTAAATCAGCAATAAATCTATTACGACTTAGTTTGAAAAAAGAAGTAACTTCAAAAGAAGTATAGTGTAGAATGGGCCTTCAAGTTGAAGCTCACCAGTGGATTTTTTTTTATTCATGTAAAATTTGACAGCTGTCGGTTTTTGGTTTGCAATGAGTATGGATCAGCAATAGTACTAAAAATCGTACAAAGAAAATTACGGCAAATAACAGCTAAATAAAAATGCTCGAGTAAAGATGGCATTGGACTAAGCCTTGTCGGATTAAAAAAAAAATAAAAGAAAAAACCAAAAAAAATGAGTATGAGTTTGATGTGGCCAAGTTTCTTCTTCCGGTAGTTAATTTTTGGAGGAGGCAGCAAACGTGTTTGGAAAAATAAAGAAAAAGAGAAAACCGGAAAAAGAAGGAAAAGCATCGCAAGTCGGCGAAAATCGTGGCCTGACGCAAATCGTAGGGAGAAAGAGTGTATAATAAAGTGATCTCAACGAAAATAACGAGGAAAGGAGAAAAAGGATTCGTTGGAACGTGGTTAAGCAAAGAAGAAAAAAACGAGAGTAATAAATGCGTTCAGACAGGTGAGACTCCTTTCTATCTAATTGTTTTAGTTTGAACTCCTACTCACATACTTCCCACCCAATTCAATCGCCCGGTTGACAATTGAGATCAGCGATTGATGGTCTTTTGTCGCATTGCTTTGGGCTTTCCCAGCACAAAGAAATAGTTCGAGGGAGACCGCCCTGTAGTCACTCTGCTGTACGATTGCATAACCCGGCTAAACATGCCACGTAGACTGGCGCTCTACAATTTTTTTTGAGACTTGAAAAAACTATTGTCGATATTGCAAAACGCTTGATGGGAGGAGGAAGTCCGAGCACGTATAGGTAAACATTTAGTCACCGACTCCAGAACCAACAGAAATGACGTTCGTTTTACCATCAGAAGATCAAAATGTGCGGCGTATTGGAAAAAATTGAAATGTGAGGGAATTATCGAAAGTATAAGGTTGTAACGTGCGTTACATTGATGCCTCTATTATCTCGCTTCAACTTTGGTGGCACACTGTGTAACATTGATATTAAGCCTAGGTCATTGCTGCACACAACCAAATCATACCATTTAATTATCATTGCGCCTACGAGGTTTGCAGATACGTATTCCTATAGTATACTTTAGGCGAAGTAAAATAATCGATTATGACTTGCATTTTGGTGTATGCAGTATGCACGTGTGGGTGTAACTGCAGCAGGGAAACTTTCGAATTTCCAATTGAAACTTTGCATACCGATTAAGCCTAATTTGTGCTAATTAGTGCTCATGGGAAAAAATTAGTGCTAGTCCAGGAGCCGGGAAAACCGGAAAAGAAAATTTCAAATTACGCCTGAAAGACGAAAAAAATAAAACCCAATTTCTAGAAAAAACCAGAAATAATTTAAGTCAAATTTTAAAACTTCACAAAAGCGGCTACACCGACGAGATTTGTGCTTATCAAAGAAATGTGGTTTTCATAAATTTTCATTCATAAATACAGGAAAACAAACTAGCCCCTAAAAGATACTATATTGAAATCAGAAAATACAGAGGTATACCGTTCAATAATATTTTTGTTGAACTACAAATTAAAAAATAGAAATACCTTATTGTAAAACCAAAGACTGAGCAATTCAGATAGTATATTCTTGTGACGCATGTTCATTGCCGTCCGAAAAATATAGTGGCTGAATTTGTGATAATCCAGAATTGGCCCAATTCCATTGAACAACAAAGACCGTTGAATGAACAATTTTCTGACAAAAAATGTTCTACAAACCAATGAAGTTGGCACTTTTGATTGCATATTCGTATCAGGTATGTTCATTGCCATCCGAAAAATATAGTGGCTGGATTTGTGCTAATCCAGAATTGGCCCAATTCCGTTGAACAATAACGTTCAACGGAACAACGTTCAACGAAATAGGGCCAATTCAGGATTAGCACAAATTCAGCCACTATATTTTTCGGATGGCAATGAACATACCTGATAGGAATATGCAATCAGAAGTGCCAACTTCTTTGGTTTGTAGAACATTTTTTGTCAGAAAATTGTTCATTCAACGGTCTTTGTTGTTCAATGGAATTGGGCCAATTCTGGATTAGCACAAATGCAGCCACTATATTTTTCGAATGTCAATGAACATGTGTGACAAGAATATGTTATCGGTATTGCTCATAGTCTTTGGTTGTACAATAAGGTATTTCTATTTTTTAAATTGTTGTTCAGCAAAAATATTATTGTATGGTATACCTCTGTATTTATATGTTTATTATAGTATCTTTTAGGGGCTAGTTTGTTTTTCCTCTATTTATAAATGAAAATTTATGAAAATCACAAATTTCGTCGGTGTAGCCGCTTTTGTGAAGTTTTAAAATTTGGGTTAAATTATATCTGATTTTTTCTAGAAATTGGGTTTTATTTTTTCGTCTTTCAGGCGAAATCTGAAATATTCTTTTCCGGTTTTCCCGGCTCCTGGACTAGCACTAATTTTTTCCCATGAGCACTAATTAGCACAAATTAGGCTTAACCGCTATGCAAAGTTTCAATTGGAAATTCGAAAGTTTCCCTGCTGCAGTTACCCACACAGTATGCACCATGCACAGGGGCGGGATTATGTAACATCGCAATTTTCGATAATTTATCGAAGTTTATGTTTCGCTTCTCTAGTATAAAATGGAATACCATTTCATATTTTATATCATTTTCAAGCCTGCTAGATTAAAAAATTGTGATATATCTACTCGGTTTCTATCACCAAATAATTTATTTACGATACTTCAACGAAATTAGAAAAAGAGATAAGTCACATTTATTCTAGTAGGTTATGATAGCAACAAAAAAGAAATCTATATACATATATAAAAAGGAATTCCTGTTTGTTTGTTTGTTTGTTCCGAATGGGCGTCTCAGCCGCTCAACCGATCGCCATGAAATTTTTACCATGTACAAGTTGCATATCCAGAACCAACCTTATGATATTTTGGAAGATGCTGGACCCCGGGGTCTAGGGGATGCGGTACAAATTTTTTTAAAAATTTTAATTTTCTTTAAATTTTTCCACGATAATGAGTTTATGGGGCTGGTTATATGAAATTACTGACATGTTCGAATCCGAGGGGCCCAGCCCTGGATCAAAAATTAATTTGTACATGTATATAGATACAAATATTTGATTATTCCAAAATGACTTCTCAGTCGCTCAGCCGATCGCCATGAAATGTTTACTATGGAAATGTTGCATGTTCAGGACTAATCTTACGATATTGTGAAAAGGGCTGGACCCCGGGGTCTAGGAGCCATGGTACAAATTAAAAAAAAAAAAAATTTTTTTACGAGAATGAGTTTTGGAAAGGGGTTATATGAAATAAGAGACATGTTCGAATTCGGGGGGTCCGCCCCTGGATCAAAAATTCATTTTTTTTGTAAAGATACAATTATTTGATTGTTCTGAAATAACGCCTTAGCCGCTTTACCGATCGTCATAAAATTTTTACCATGTATTTGTTGCATATTCAACACCAAGACCACGATACTTTTGAAGGGGCTGGACCCCGGGGTCAAGGGGCTGTGGTACAAAATAATAAAACTGAATTATTTGTAAACGTTGCTCTTGCGTATATCTCACCAATGATGAAATTGTAAACATTAATGAATACAATGAAACAAAAAATGACAGATCATGACAAATTACAAATGGCCGAAACGTAACTTAAAAATCATATCATTTCTATCGGAAAATCCTATAAAAGGGTGGAACCTTTAAAGAGTGTCCGAGTAAATAGATTGAGTACTGTGCAGTTTGTGTGCAAAATATTGGTTAAATGATATATTCATGTACAATTTGTGAAATCATTTGAAGTAAGTTTAAACGAAAATCCTCAACAGTTAAACGATATTTGCTAAAAGAACGATACCAGAAGGTAGTCGCCCACGAGAATTGTGATTTTTTTTTTTTACGCAGAGGTGTTTTGGAGTTTATTCGTTTCATATCCGAATACATTACATGTGGTATATGGCCAAGCGAGTGCGACTCAATACGGACAAAGGAAATTCAAGTTGGTCAATCGACAGATTGCAATAATTTGAGCCATAAATAATTTTTGAGAGAATACTTGAATTGCAACGTGAATGTTTGGCATAAAAATCGTCAAATGAGATCGGGTGTGGTTGCATGGGTGGTGTTAAAATTTACACATAACTGCGCATAATGCAACTGTGGTATTTGGCGGCATACTAGTAAGGACGATCAATAGTGGCTGAGTTTTGGTGAAGTCCTGGTGTTACACCGGGGCAACGTAAGTGCCCAGCTGGAGATTTTGGCGGGGATTTTGTTGTTGTCTGCGGTATCCGGATCCAGTCTGCGGGGCGAGCGGTGATCAAGGTCAAGGTCGGGGACGTGTAGAAGCACGTGGCGAGGTCGAGCGGACGTCGACATATTCGAACTCTGAGTTTTTGTATTTTATTTTAATTTTTTTTTGTTATTTAATCCTATAGACATTTATTTAATTTGCTTTTTCCTGTAAGTAAAAAATTTTCGTCTGTTTTTTATAAATTGGACTATTGTTGATTTCAAATTTAATTTTTGCCGAGTGACAGCTTCTTTTATTAAATTGGTTAATCATTGTTGTTCTCTTTTTTTCCGTATAGCCAATAGTTAGGTTGGTTGCAGGTGCCGTGCCTCGGATGCGGAAAGGAGGGAAACCGCTCTTCTTCGCTCAGGAGGAGACAGGTATCCTTTGATTTGCAAATATATAAACATACGTTTTTTTGGTACCGTTTGAGTACCGTCCTTATTTTTCTTTCAAATTAATCAATTTACAAATGGTGCTTCGCAAGCATTTCAGATTTTTTTTCTTATACTAAAATTGTACTTTTATTGGTTACAGGAACACTTTTGTAACCTCATTGAAATTTTCATGTTCATTATTTCTTACATTTATTTTTTTAATCATTAATTCTTTTTCTTTTGTTTTGATAATAAATATGAATATGCCTATTATTATAATTATAAAATTAAATACGTGTCTAAATTTCAAAAACTTGATGAGCGAATAAGAAATGGGCTGGAGTGAGTTCAGGGAATCAGGTAATTGGTTAAAATGAGTGTCGAAGTGTTTCTCTTGTGTTAGGTTTCTTTACTTCGGAACGGGTGTTTCAATGCGATCCGAAACAGCCCAACCAGAGCACAACCCCACGGCCACATTGTTACCTCTACCACTGCGCTTTGAACAGTTCGAGCTAAAAATCCAGCAGGAGGTGAAAATAAAATTTAAGAAGTTGATGCCAACTTGGAGAGACATTTTCTACACACATTGGAGGTCTACAGATTATAAGGGACGTTGTACGACACAATGCTTATCCAGGCAATACTATACCCATGCTCCATACAACTATACCCAAGGCAAATGAAGATTTCGACCGAAACAGAACAGGGTTAGAGCCGCGGAATATGGCGCTAGAACAGGAAGTCATAGAGGACCCAAGAAATAACCAGGTCCAGAAACAAACATTCAGCCCAAGATCAATAAGTGAAAGATTTCGAGAAAAGTTCCGGTAGTGGCGAACGTTGTTCTACACAGTTAACGATATGGTGGCACATCAAATATTACCCAAATGCTGATTTGGAGATAAGATTTTACAGAGGTATTCCATATGAAGCGGAATGCTTATGTTATGAAATCAATGGTAAACGATAACGATACTCATTAAGAAATTAGGGGAGTACAACGATGCAGGATGGATTAGGATACATCCGAAATGGGAATAAAATTGCACATTTTTGGATTAATCTGATTTCATTATAATTGCTAAATTATTAATTTTTGGCACCATCGAATTAAAAAAAAAAACAGATAAATGATACATTTTATGTAGTTGTGTTAAATGTGTCTCACTAAATGCGTATTACGCATTTCGGATGCACCCGTATAGTTTTATTTTTTTTAATTACTTTTGTGTTAAAAATGTCATACCGTGGTACCTCCATAAAGATATTACAACAGAAACCATCACAGTAAGAAAATTTCGCTGACTGTAACTAAGGTAAAATTAATGCGTGGTGCGGCGAGATAAAATTTGTTTGCTTATTAAATCTAAAGGAGGAACAACTTCATGGAGTTCTAATACGATTTATGCCACAACACGCTTATTGTAGACAAATAATTATTTTTATTTATGGAGGTTTCAATTACACACACACACACATTTTACAAACAAATAACAGGTAAAATAAGAAAAATTGTAATATTTTTTACGTCGAGATGTTATAAGAATGAACTTCCGATTAGAAAATGTTTATTAATTTTTCGTATGCTAAACACACAACATCGGCCTACGCACCCTCGTGAAATCTTCAACAGCACCTACACCAAATATGCTCATATCATACACCTTTGATCGGTGTTTCAGAGTGCGATACACTTCATTCGGTTCGTGCACACTTTATACACAAACATATACAAAATCTTGAAAGTGTATTTTATAAAAAGAGAGAACGAGTGCGACAGCTACACATATGACTAATCCATTGATTAAAAAAAAAAAATGTTTGTGTTGTGTGTGTAATTTCATTCAATAACAGGTGATTAGGTATATACGAACACCGATGCACTAGTTTTACATACATATAAGAAAAATAAACATTCGCGTATATAAGAACAAGACGTGGACAACTTTTGTGGTGTGGAGGAGGAATGAAAACGAATAATACGACTAAAACGGTACGAAATGGAAAGAAGAGTCTTAATCTTAAGTTTTATATGTCTTATGTATATATTTTATACGTGTATCCAGCAGTTGGAGGTTTGTTTGATTGTTTTGTTACTTTGCACGATTCGTAAACACTCTGCTAAACACTTCCACTATTCTTATTTACATATACTTCGATTTTTTTTAGTTTTTTTTTTACTTCCATACGCAAATACCCAGCGTTAAATTCATTTAATTGAAAATCCCACAAATGTTTAATTTTGGTTTTTTATGGAGTAAGTTTATATCTCATAAGCACTACATTGATAAAAAAATAAACTTTACAGCGTTAAGATAATATACAAATAATAAGAAGAAAAAACGAAAGAGGGTACGACTTTTTATTTATTCAAATAATTGTGACATTAAAAAGATTGGTGCTTTTAGTAGGTGAATATTTTGGTGTACGCTATTATGAATTTTTTTGTCTGAGTTCTAATTTTCCAGTCCCAAATTTCAATCTCCAATCTAAGTAAAGTCAATTAAACAACTAATGCTTATACTAAGTGCGTGTTTCAATTGGTTTAAATGCCGCATAAAAAGTTAAAAAGTTAAAAAAAAAATCGTGGTAAATTTTTTTTAACTTTTTAACTTTTTATCTGTTTCAATTGGTTTAAATTTTGACATTAATATTGTTGCTTATTTTATGTGTTATTATTAACGTATATAGCAAATTTAAATATGAAAATATGTAAAATAAATACTATTTAAAGTATATTAGCTAATTATGGCCAGTTTACATCTAAATCATTACGATTTTTCTCAAAATTTGTACATGACAAATTTCTGTTTACAAACAAATATTTTTGTCAGCCAAATGTTTTCCACATAAAAATTTTATCAGCTCTTGAAGCAGATAAAAAGTTTGACATTTTTATTCACCACAATTTTTAACTTTTAAACTTTTTATGCGGCATTTAAACCAATTGAAACACGCACTAAGTTTAGTTTCATCGACAATAAAATTAATCAGAATTGCATAAAAATGTGTTTAACTTGTAGTATACTTTCAGGCGTATGTGCAAGGTTATTTTATTGAATTTATCCTATATTCAATTTTTTTATGTTCGATATAATCGATGAACTAATTCTTAAAATAAAAAAAACACATAGGCTGTGCGATGAGTTTGCTTACTTATGGCTGTATGGTACTGGGAAAACTAAGCTCTTTTTTGTATCGATATTCAAATGCCCCTATAATTTATGCAAACTGGTTTGTTTCTTTGATAAATTTGTGTACCAAAATTTACTGTACTTTTTCGGTCGATAAAACTAGACATTTTTACGATTTTTAAACTAACACCCTGATTCTTAAGCACAGTCGCTGACTGAAAAAGCGTCTTAAAGGTTTGTGGAAATCACATTCAAAATTTCTTTTTGAATTATTATAAATTTTGCCGGTGATATATTTGCCAATTAAACTTGATGGGATATACATAAAAATGTTAATAAAATTACAATATACATTAATATTTGTTTTTAATTTAACCTATCGTCAACATCAATTGCAACTATTTCCATTCTTTTTGTTACTTGCGGTTCCACTTCCTGTCCTATCTGTAATTTTTATTTCCCTTTGAAATTTGTCTCTTTACGTTTTCCACCTTAATTTAACTTTATTCACTAAAACTGCATTTTCTGCGACAGCAAAAAAATTAATGTACAACATATTTTAATCTAGTACTACTAATTTCGCATTAAACATAATTGAACTCGCGAATCTATCTAGATTTGAAAGTTTACTATCTACACCTTAAATTATTGTGCACTTATTATAAAGAGAGTGTGGTATACCGACTTTTCTGGGCGGAATTCGAAAAATACGTAATTGACCGGACGAACAACAAATATAAGTCAATTTGAACTACTCATAACAGGAAGTTACAGAAATTAAGATCCAGACACGCGCCACCATCGGGCAATCGGGCAGAAAAATATCATACAATAGTGGAGTTGAGATTTTCGGTGTTGGTCATCGGTCTCATTATGATTTTTTGACAGATCTGGTTCTAGCCTTTACGAGTAAGAAGTTTTAGGAGGTTGTGATGGGGTTCTTATACTAAGAATGGCCTATATTCGGTCGATTTACGAACAACCATAATATTTAATGGAAGTTGAGATTTTCGATGTTGGCCAACATTTTGCTTTGCTTGAATCGATTGTTGATTTTTTGATTTTCTATTCATTATTACACAAAATTTCTGAAATAAATTTTAAATTACGCTTAAAAATTGCCAAATAAAAACCTTAAGATTTATGACAGTAACCGCTAATTAAATCCAAAAAACAAATACAACTACAAGTAACAAACTATAGCACACAATTGCTTACAACAATTAAACAATATTAGTCACAAACTTTTAAGCCTGCACGAGTACGAGCGAAAATGTATAATTTTTGTTCTGCACGCTTAACCAATAAAAACGCTTGAAAATATTTCTTCATCATTTTTTCCATATAAAAATTCCCCAGCGAGTTAAAATATTTTTACCACGCTTATATTAGCTCACTCTGTGTGTCTGTTTGTATCGTCAAATTTTGTAATCAATTTTTCAACCACTTGCGATAGTCCACTTAAGTTGAAATTTTGCATGCAGGCTTAACTCCGATGACAATACACTCCGATTCTAACATTTTTGGACATTAAAAAATTTCGATAACTAAAAAGTAGAAAATAAAATATATTTAAAAATATCTTTTTAAAAAACCACGCTTATATTTAAATGCTTGTTGAGGATTGTAATCCCGACAATTCATTATTCTAAAATAAAAATTATTTAATTACAATTAAAATCGCTTTTACGATTCATTATACTTACCGTTTGACATTGCACAAAAAAAAATCAAAACATAATAAACAATAAAATAATCCATAACACACTTTTTTCGAACTCGAAATACTTTACCTTGGAACATCATATCTTATAGTTCATGTGTTCGCTACTATATAAAACGTGGCGTAACCATCAATACTAAAATTCACAACACATATACAATATACAATCCGAACTTCTTTTTGGTAAAAAGTTCTCGAGACGAACGGATGGAATACCCAGCAAACAAACGCTGATAGCAGAATGAAATAGATGGAAACATTTGCACACGTCGAAGCGAGAAAACAAATAAATTGACTTCGGTTTCTTCTATGCACTGCATTTTTACCCCCACCTAATCTCTTGTTTATCAATTTCATTTCAATAATTGTTATTTAATTTCTATCAGTCTCCAGATTTCAGCTGAAGGTAATAGATGTGCGTTGATTTGAAACATATTCAGTGCATACGTATGACGATGTTTGTAAATGCTTTTCAGATGGAAATACATTGATAACATATAAAGTAAGCATACACAACCAAAACTAAACACAATAATATATGATTGTGTTTGGTTTTGATACAACAAAATACGTTAAAAAATATTATTTTCTGGTAAACCAACGGTTAACAGTTACATATTAAACTCAAATCGAAATGAAAGAGAGATAAATTAATTTTTAGGGGAAACAAAGCCGAGTTTTCGGTCGACAATAAAACGAATAGCATGGAATTAGGTGCATCAATTTGAAGTAAAAATTGAGCGCTCTAATTATATGCATTTTATGCGCGCTTTGTGCGCTGATTTGTACTACTGGGTATTTTGATCGCATCGGCTAATTAATAAAAAATAATTATATTGTCAACCAAAACAACATAACGTGAAAATAGAACAAGGTAAATAGGTGACCACCGTATGTGCAAGTTAAAGGAAAATTCCTAGCCGAGAAATAAAGGAAAATTAATAGCAAAAATCCACACATAAAACCGGATAATAAGAATAAAGGGACTTTTAACTATTATTCACAATCTTATAAGGTAACCAAAATTATTATTTATATTTACGAAAAAGAATGAGTGAAAAATTGTTCGTGAAAATACGAGAAATGCCACGCTTTTCTTAAACGCGCCTATTTGGATTTTGAGAAACTCCAACGCATGATATCAAGGTCAACAAGTAATATATTTTTATCGTTCAACGTGCATTCGTGTTTTGATGTGAATGTTTACGAGGGATTAAATGCACAAAATATACATTTTTATTAGTTTCAAATAATGTTTTAATAGTATTAAGAAGAGTTGTAAAGCAATGCGATCCAAAATTTCCATTCAATTGTTTACACCGCGTTAGTGTTTTGTTCGACGAGTTTGTGTTTATTGGTTAAATTTCTTTTAAAAAATTGTGTGTTAAAGAGTTTTGTGTAAAAATAGATCAGTGCAAAGTTAAACGATGGTTTGTTCTACTAAAGCCATTCCCGGCCATTCCGAAGCCAAACATAACAGCAACACTGATGGCTCGATGCAAGAAGATGCCTCAGTCTCCGCTATAACGGTAAAACTGCCAACATTTTGGGCAACGTGTTCTTCCGCCTGGTTTATACAGGCCGAATCGCAATTCAGTTTGCGGAATGTGGTCCAAGATCAAACTAAATTTGATTACGTGGTTGCATCACTTCCGCAAGATGTCATTTTGTCGGTATTATAGATATAGTGCAGAAGCCCCCAAGTGTGAATATGTATAACAGTTTAAAAAAAGAACTAATCGAAAGACACTCATTAAGCGAAGAGCGCCGGTTAGAATCACTGTTATCGAATTCCCAAATGGGCGTTCGAAAACCTTCCGAGTTTTATAGATCAATGGAGTTTTTAGCGGGTTCTTCCAACAGCTGTTCTAGAGATTTATTATTAAAATTATGGATGCGACGTTTGCCTTCTAATATTAATATAGCTCTTGCTGCGACTGGACGTCCACTAAACGTCCACTACAGAATTAACGACAATCGCGGATACAATTTGGGAGACTTCAAACCCAGTGAACATAGCTGGAATAACATACAACAATTCATCGACACCGGTGGCAGGTAACACAGAGGTAACAGGTCTACGCGCAGCTATAGCGGAAATGATAGTTAGATTTAGGGAAATGGAGAAAGAAATAAACGAAGTCAAGTTTCTTGCCCGTTCTTGCAGTCGTTCCCTTTCCCAAGCATCAAATAGAGGTTATCGGGGTCGCAGCCGTTGTCGCAGTAACTCAAATGGAGCCAAACAGCGGTAATCAGTAGTGTTACTTATTCTCCCCGCCTGTTTTTGTTTGATCCAATAAATAAATTAAAATTTCTCATAGACACTGGTGCAGACATATCAGTTGTTCCACATACACATCAAGGTAACATTAAACCAGACATAACGAATTTAATTTCTGCCGCAAATGGTTCGAGCATAAAAACATTCGGAACAAAAATGCTTAAAGTTAATCTCGGATTACGTCGCGAATTTTCACATGTCTTCACGGTAGCAGATGTTTCTCGTTCTATCATCGGAGCCGATTTTTTGTCGAAATTTGGTTTGGTGGTCGACTTACAAAAGCAACAACTCTGTGATGGTGAAACGGCTTTATCGGTCAACGCTATATATACCCTTGAAAAAACCGTTCCTACAGTGAAGGTTAACAGGTTAGATGAAAACGAATTCGGTAGAATTTTACGTGAGTTCCCAACATTAACACAAAATCCTAGGCATGATCTTTCAGTTATGCATAGTGTAGTACACTATATAACTACAGAAGGAAGATTGCCATTTTCGAAACCTCGACCCGATTCGTCACAAGGCTGCAAAACAAGCATTTGATGAAATGATCAGACCATCCTCATCTCAAGCGTCCTCCCCGTTACACATGGTGGTTAAAAAGAACGGAAATGACTGGAGGCCGTGTGGGGATTATCGGCAATTAAATGCTGTTACAACGCCGGACCGATATCCAATACCCCATATCCATAATTCCTCGAGTAATTTATTCGGCTGCAAAATTTTTTCGAAGATAGATCTTGTGCGAGCATATTATCATATACCGGTAGCAGAAGACGACATTCATAAAACCGCAATTACGACTCCATTCGGTCTGTACGAATTTGTACGAATTCCATTCGGATTGAGAAACGCAGGGCAATCATTTGAACGGTTTATGAACCAAGTGTGTCGAGGGCTAGATTTTGTGTTCATCTACATCGATGATCTACTAATCTTCAGTCGTAGTCCAGAAGAACACAGAGAACATTTAAAAGTCATTTTTCAACACCTTACTGGAATTACACTTAATTTACAAAAATGTCTATTCGGCGTTTCGAAATTAGATTTTCTAAGTCACGAAGTATCCGAAGACGGCATAGTTCCATCAAAAGATAAAGTCGTAATAATCGAGCAGTTTCCAACCCCGAATAATATTCGTCAGGCCCAACGGTTTTTAGGAATGGTAAACTATTACCATAGATTTGTTCCTCAGCTTGCAAATTATGTAGCCCCTATCCACGAACATCTAGCAAGATTACCAAAAAAAGGTACAGCTAAAGAATTCTCATGGCCCGAAGAGTGCCAAATAATTTCGGAAGAAACAAAGAAAGCTTTAGCAAATGCAAGCATGCTCGTGCACCCAGCCGAAAACGGCAAACTTAGTATTACAGCAGACGCATCAAACATTTCAGTCGGAGCTGTTCTGCAACAACGAAGAAATAAGAGTAATAACAGTTGGGAACCTTTTAGTTTTTTCTCGAAGAAATGAACAAGTGCAGAACAGAAATACGCAACTTTCGATCGCGAACTACTCGCAATATTCTTAGCAATAAAGCATTTTAGATATTTTGTGGAGGGTAGGAATTTTACAATTTATACGGACCACAAACCATTAATAAATGCATTTTTTTCTAAAACAGAAAGAAGCCCAAGGCAGTCTCGTCACCTAGACTATATTGCACAGTTCAGAACCGATATAAGATACATAAAAGGAGCAGATAACGTCGTTGCTGATACCTTATCCAGGGTGTCAGACTGTAGCGAAGAAGCAGCGATCGATCACAACGGTTTCTCACTTGAGAAATTGTCAAAATTACAATTGAATGACGAAGAACTTAATAATTTACATAAACAAACAAATACGAGCTTTAAACTTTTGTTAATAAACTTACCCGATACAGGTGTTAAGATATGGTGCGAAATTAGTACATGTACTGCAGGCTCAAGTCGACCGTACGTACCAAGCGAACTTCGTCGAACCGTTTTCCACTCTTTACACGGACTATCACATCCTGGTATAAGAGGCACTCGAAAACTAGTGTCATCCAAATATTTCTGGCCTGGCATGAACAATGATATAAATCTTTGGTCGAGAGAATGTCTAAAATGTCAGCAAGCGAAAGTGCACCGTCATACGAAATCGGAGTATGGAAAATTCGAATTGCCTGAACACAGGTTTGAACATATCCATATGGATATTGTGGGCCCGCTGCTTCCGTCAAAAGGATATACATATCTCTTAACCTTTGTGGACAGATACACCAGATGGCCCGAGGCGTATCCAATGAAGAATATGTCAACGGCAACCGTTGCGAAAGTTTTCGTGTCCGAATCTAGATTTGGTTGTCCAAAACGCATCACAACTGATCGTGGAACTCAAATCGAATCACGACTTTTCCAGGAGCTGACAAAATTACTTGGAATACACAGGATTCGCACAACATCATACCACCCACAAGCAAATGGTTTAGTGGAGAGGTTTCATCGAACGTTAAAAGCTTCCATTTTTACTCTAAAGATAATATACAATGGATGAATGAACTTCCGATAATCCTACTGGGAATCCGAGTGGCAATAAAGGAAGAAATGAAATGTTGCCCGGCTGATCTCGTTTATGGACAATCTCTGTGCGTCCCAGGTGAACTATTCACAGATTCTTCTGATATGGTTATTTCGCAGTCTGATTTCGTCGAAAAACTCCGAGGTTTTTTTAAAAAAGTTCAATATTGAGGAGATATAAGCAGCTTTTGTATTGCGCACAAAAGCTGCTTATATCTCCTCGATATGTTATGATTTTTTTTATCACTGATTAGTTTCTACGAACGGAATTGAATTTGCTGGGTACGACGATAAAATCCGATTAAAATTATCTAGATTTCACGATGTATATTACTGCCAACGATTTACCAATACCCTGTTGTGCACCGTTTGTAAAACGTATAACATTGACCTCCGGAACTTGATGGAAGCATTCAAAAGAAGCATTCCAATAGACTTAAGGATTACCGGTGTAGAAGGCGGGGGGTTTGCGAAATAGGTATACGGACCTGCCTTGGTATCGTGATGTTACTGCAGTTGGATAAATACAGGTATCTCAATCGTAGGGCACAATACGCAAAAAGTTTTTCGATGGTAGTTTGAACACATAATGACAACAATTTCAACCAAATGAAGGAAACGTCAAATAATGTAGACGAATTTTATTGAGCAAAAACTATTAGATACTAACTTCAGACTGTGATTGTGGATAAAATCTCACAGTCGTGCACCAGCTTTACAAACAAAAATATAAATTCGAGTTCACACACTTTTTATTAAAATATACGTATTAGCAAGTTATATTAACCTATTTTTGACATGTGGAGGCTGATATTTCGGATCAGCCAAAACCAATTTACTCCATCTATTGTTCTGGCTTCATTTTATTGCGGTTATTCGGGTACATCCATTGTAATTTTTGGCGTACACGTACACCTTTACTTTACTTACACCTTTAATTTGTATGTTGATGGGAAAGGCGGGTTCAGCACATTGTTGCGATAGAATTTGCCGTGTTTGTATGATAAGCCCCAATTCCTGATACTTTTGCCATGATTTGTTGCAGTGCTATACCAAAACGTTGAATCGCGTTGAGTACGGCGGTTGCCAATAAAGTTGTTTGAGTACCTTTCAAGGTGCCGATTGATATTCTTTTTTCAGGTCGTTGGTCTAGTTCGTGTAACAGCTCATGATGTCTGAATTCGTCTTTTCAGGCTAATATTGCGAAAGTGGTTCCACCGCGTGATGAAATGCCCATATTCTTGGCAATAAGAACATGTGATCGTAGATTTTTGTTTAATCGGCCTCTGGTGGCCGTTCTCCGTTTTTATGAGTACGTTCCGCTGACCCCTTTACTGCAGGTTTGGCTGCCCGTGAAGTTACTGATTTGTCCAATCCGGAGGCTTCCAACGCTTGCAACCTTCGGTAATCGAGGCTGTTTTCAAAACGCTTTAAAATGTCGACGTCTAACTTCTGCATTGTTCAAATGGGTTTTCCAACTGAAGATTTTTAATGATGTTGTGCAGCATCTCGATGATGGTGTCATGCAGGTTTCTGATACTCGCGGTGTTGAAATACGACGAGGCCAACAACCGCTTGTTATTATACCTCGCATGTAGAATCTGGTATTTTTTCCAATCGTTGGTAGATGAGCGTTTAATTGGGGCGCCACTTGATGTTGGAGGTGTGATTTTAATTACGATAACTTTAATGTGTTTAAAAGTTGCGTATTTTGATGTATCAGCCGAGTGAAGATGTCGTTCGCGTACCAATTTTTGTATTTCCGTGAACCGTGGGTATTTCCACTTTTGGTAATTTCACGGGCGATGTTGATGTAGAAGTTTTAGTTAATTTTTGCACCGTTTTGATTATAAGGGACTCTACCTCGGATGTTATGTTCCCGTAGTAATCGTCGGTGAAGTATTTGTATTGACTTTCCTCGTTGATTTCCATGAGTATACTTCGGTGCAGCCGAACAATTTGAATTTCCTTCATCTCGGAGTTGACTTGATGAAATTTTGACTTGAGGTACTCGTCTGAAAACTCTTTTCATGTTAGTTTGGCAATTAAACGTATTCCGGTCTGTTGTTGTCGGAGTAGTTTCTGTACCGGGTTTGGACCTTCATCTGCTGATTTGTAATCACTTGAACCGCCCATTATGACGCTCCTCGGTTAGACGTTGTTTGCGACTGGATGATGTTGTGTCTCAGTTTTGGCCTAGACAACGCCTGATGTTTCCGTTTTGTGTATTGATGTTTTTTTATTTATATACGGTAGCTCGAAGGACCATGTTAGTGGCAAAGAACTGTTTAGTTTGTAAGACTAAGCTTTGTTAGACTGGCTCTCTGATCTAATTAGATTGCCACGGGTGAGGTTTAATTAGATGTCAGAATATAAAACTGAGTTGATTGTGGTGAATTTCATTCTCAATGAAAGTTTATATGAAACTTAAAAAATGTAATAAGTATTAAAATTAGATTGTTTGCGATGGTGTTGGTGTCCGGAAATATTGTAGACTGGTATATTGTGTTGTTCTCAAGATACGTAATGGATTTTACTCCGTCCTATACTTCCTGGTCACTGCTGCAACAATCTGCGATTTCTGTTTACCGAACACTTGTTTTGGATTCTTTGCGTTTTATTTTAGATAAACTGAGTATTACTTATTCGGCTTGGTTTTCCCTATACTTTATCGCTCACCAAATGATCAACTCGTTGTTTTTCTGTTTACATATTTGCTTTATTTTATTTTTTGTATTTCCCACCGCTTCCTCCAACAAGCCAAACCAAAATAACTTGTCTTTCTTTTCCATTTGACAAATATTCAAATAAAATCCTTATGCTGACAAGCTTTCAACTGCCATCTACCATTCGATATAAGTGTTAGTGTGGTGAATAAAAGTTTATTTAATAAAATAATTTTCTCTGTTTATATTCACCACTAATGGAAATCCAGTGATTCAAGAAATGAACCGTTCGTTTCACACTTTTGTTTAAAATCTGTAAATATTTCACATTCAGATGACTTTCAAAATCCAAATCCATGGAGTGCTACCGACGCAGGTTATATTTTTTATGTTACTCATGTGTGAAGATTATGATCCCAGCCATCATAAAAACATAAACCTGATAGTGCTGCTTCTAGCGGTGAATATTGAAACATTTTTCTTTTTGAAATTTTCTGCTATCTTAGCATTTTCTAGTTCGGCAAATTAATTTTGACATTTGTTGTTTAGTTGGTTCCATTTTCCAAAGAATTTATTTATATTATATTGAAGAATAGTGATATTTTAACTTTTCAAACAATTTCTTCAGAAGCTGTACTTTAACTTCGAAATTCACACGTCGTTCGAGTCTGAAACTGGATTGGGCGCCATCAAAATATTTTGGCGTTTTGCGGGGATTGACGTTAGATAACTATCAGGACTTAAAATCACTATAAAGTTCTTCATGGACCGATTAGATAGTTCCCATAAAAAAAGTCGTCCAAATTAATTAAATTTACAAAACTATCCCCGTTAAAATATTTCAGAATTTAAAAAGCATTTCGATGCAAATTTTCATTTCATTTCAACCGCCAAACATGTTGCATATGCTACATATTCATAGATACACAAAAATTGTCTTTAGATTTTTAAAATCTTTGGAATATACTCACAATCAAAGAAAACAACACAATTTTTTTCTCATTCACAAAATAAAATATATATAAAAAAAAAAACAAAAATAAAATAATTTTTTTTATAATAAATATTCTTTTTTTTAATTCTTCAATCTTCAGTCAGTGTTTATTCTCGAAAGTGGTTAGACATTAGATAAAAATTTGTTAAAAAAAAAAATAAACTAAAAAAATTTGTTTAAATATTTATCACAAAAAAAAAATATTCGCGATCATATTTATATCGATCGATCAGTTTTATTTTGTTTCGATATAAATGTAACCAAGTCGATCAAATATCATTAGTTCAAAAGATTTTTTAAATAACATTTTTTATAAAATTTTTGCAAATTTCCGTTTATTTTTAAAATTTAAAAAAATATTTGTAATTATTATTATGTATAATAAAGTTTGATCTAGTTAAAAAAATTTATATTTAGTGGAATATCAGTGTGCAAATAAGAAAATATTGAAAAATAATTATTTAAAATAATAAAATGTTGTGATTGTTTATTTATTGTTATTTTAGTGAAATTAAAAAAAATATATATTTAATGTGATCATTTCTAATTAAAATATATATGTATCTTAGATAAATATATAAATATACGAGTATATAAATATTTGCGTATATATACACAAGACCAGCCACTAATTGATCATCTCAAGAAAACAGCAGTAAAAAATCAAATCAAGATCGTCGTCATCTCTAGAAGATCTTGTGTTTTTTTTAACAACAGCAGCAACAACAAAAATGTAATTATCGATATAAATTATTTTAAATTTTTTGTTTTTTTTTTGTTTATTTCAAATATATTTTATTTTATAAGTGATTGTGATCTTAAATTTTGATTTTTGTTTTCTTTCCTCTTATATATTATACATATATATATATTACATTTAAGATCGCGTATCTTTCATACTTTTTTGTAAGTTGACGTAATTTTATTCTTGTATTATATACTTCTTTTGTTTTGTATACATACTTTTTTATAAAGTTAAATTTTTTTTTTAACAAAAATGCAAATTAGAACCGCGATTTATATACATGATTCGTACAAACATGTGTATATGTGTACGTAAAACATAAAAAACAAACGAAATAAAATTCAAATAAAAAGCAGATCAGTTGTGATCGAGATTTATAAAATTCAATATAAAAAAAAATGACTACAACAAAACAAAAATATGATCATGATCTTTTTGGGAAGATTTTTGTTTCGCGCAAAAAAAATTATGATGCGATAATAACTGTCGTTATAGTAAAGACTCTTGGTTTTGTTTTGTTTTAAAAGTTATTTATTTTATTTTACTCATTAACAGTTAAATAGTTAATCTGGCGTACATTTTTGCACGCAAACTATACTTACTTGTTTTTATTTGCGCGATCGTGTGTCTCAAATGGATCGTATAATATCTGGATTTTTTATATGTTACACGCGCGGTTTTGTTTTTGGGTAATGCTATAAATTTGTGCACAACGTTTTTACCCCTTTTTGAATGATGAGAGTGATTACGGAGTTTTTTTTTAAAAAAGGTGAGGAATGATCAAATATAGTTTCAAAATTGCCGACGGGTTAGACTTAAATTTTAAAAATATAACACATGGCATTTCTACAAGACGTATGTTGGAAATTCGTCTGGAGTTGGAATTCTTAAAAATTTTCTTACCTCTTATTTCCACAAAAGTGATTCACGATATTGGTGCTCGTAAGGCAGAAAAAATTACTATTACTCCTCCACCAAGTTTACTAAGAGAAGTTTGATTTGATGGTTTATTTTCGAAGTAAAAACTCTTTTAAAATCTTTTGGTATTAGTTTTTTATAAAATGGTTAAATTTTGACCGTTTAAAGGAAAAACATATTGAATTAGCGAATTATTATGAATTAACTCAAAATTTGGTAACTTTTTAGTAATCTCAAATTTATTGTATTAATAAAATTATCCTTCCCATTAGACATTCAAAGATATGAGCTTGATGGCACTCACACGTTATTGGTTATAATTTTTCTGTTTTAGCTTATCACTGATATTGATATTTGCAGTTAACCATATATCCAAGTAAAGGCATCCATACTTAAGCATCGAACTCGACACGAAGTTTAGTCTTGTCGATGTGTTTAAACTCTGCTCGGATTAATTTTGAGTGTGTTCTTTACAAACTTCCTTTCGGGCCGTAATAGTCTTGCTACATTTTTTTTCATTGATTTCCCTAGAGTACTATACCTATAGTCTTAAAGGAATCCTAAATTTGAATGTTCCATCAAGATTGTGCTCCATGTTTTCCTGGAAATGTTCATCCGTTTTGTATTTTTGCCCTTGTGAAATGTCTTTCTTTTGCGTTTATGTTTCACAAATACTTTTAATTGTTCTCCCATTTGATTTTTTGTGACAATGGCTGTAAATGCTTTGAGTTTGAGTTATACCCCGTCTTTGATTAGCTATGGTTGCTAGGTTAACAGTATTCTCGATTTATTATTTTAATTACAATCACTCGAGGTATCTTGCAAATTTTGTAGAGCTCTCATAGCAAGTATGTGTTACATAGGGGTTTGACTGAAATATCCGACCATGTACTAAACCTCGGTCATTTCACCTTGTATAACTTTGTCTAGCTAGAGTAACTTCAAATACATTCAACAACCAGTAAATATATCTAGAATTGACAATGAAAAAAATTTAAAATCATAAAGTCAAATACCACAAATGTTAACAATCCGCCGAACAAGCTAGAAATGATCATAATTGGATCTTGCTTACCTCAAAATTAAAATAATTTTGGGGGAATTATTGATGGCGTCAATACCACCTTTAGTGATAACATTATTAGTGATAACAATATTTAAAATTTTAATTGTCAGATGAGTTAAGAATTGTGAGCGAGTTGGGTACAAAATTCCGCTTTTCAAAATCCTGTATTGTTAATGGGCGATTTTGAAAATTGGATGAAAAGTACAAAATAATTGTTGGAGCCCAATGACGCTGTTATTTAAAAAATCCCGTTCTTCAACCCAAATATAACCAAATAGCTGAGTAAAAATTACCAAGTTTCGTTCAGAATTGCTATATTCCCGAACTTAACCCCAAGTTCATGTGTATGTTTTCTTAAAACCAAATTTAACAACAATTTGGTAAGAAATTGTCAGTTTCAGCACGTACTATACATCAAATGTGCACAACAGAATATGGAACCAAACGAGTGTCCATCATAATTGTATTATTCTCTAAATTCTTTGTAGTATGCCATTGGATTGCACACAACATGCGTGATAGACTTTTCAAATAGTAAAGTTTGTTTCTACAAGGGCGCCGGATTTATATTTGCCGCCATTTTGTTAATACGAGTTGTACGGCGATTTTTTTTGACATTTGTCACGTACAGACCACACGATTTAAAAATATGGAGAAGTAAGTATTCAAACCAACAACGTTTAATTTTTGTAAAAACACATTACAAAAATGGTGAAAGTTTTGCGAAAACAGTTCGCCAACTACGTCAAGTTTTCGGTCGCAATAATGTGCCAAATGATTCGACAGTGAGGTGTTTAATTACAAGATTTGAGACCAAATTCATCGTCGTCGTCCTTGTCGATCACTCGAAAATACAGCCACAGTAAGGGAATCTGTGGCCGAGAATTCAGAAACTTTCATTCGGCATCGTGGTCAAGAATTAAACATTTCCGAAGCACTATGCAACGAGTTTTGGTAAAAGATCTGCATTTGCACGCGTACATGGTTCAATTGGTGCAAGAAGTCAAGCCACATTTTCAACTCGACGGATACGTAAATAAGTAAAACTGCCGGATTTGGGGTGCTGAAAATCCTCGTGTGATACTTAAACAACCAATGCAACTACCGCGAGTAGCTGTTTGGTGTGCATTTTGGGCTGGCTGAGTAATTGGGCCGTATTCCTTTGAAAATGCGGCTGGAAATGCGCCAACTGTAAATGGAGTGCGGTATCTGGAAATGTTAAACAATGGTGTTACTGCAGACTAAGTTCCCAGGCCGTGTCATTTCTCGATTTGGCGATCAACATTGGTCACCAAGATCGTGCGATCTAGCACCACTGGACTTTTTCTTTGGGGTATGTGAAGAAAAAGGTGTATGCGAATAAACCTGAAACAGTTGAACATCTTAAAGACGAAATACTGCGCGTTATTGGTGAAATACAGCCACATTTATGTGAAAACGTTATTGAAAATTTCAACAAAAGGATAATCCTGTGCCAGAGGTTTCGTGGTGGCCATTTGCCTGATATTATATTTCACGTTTAATCGGAACTATTTTTCTTTATGTGGAAACAAAAATGTTTCTCTCTCTCTCTCTCTGGCACTATATCCCATCAAGGGATCTGGCCGACCATGAGGTTTCATAATCTTATTTTCATTTCGGATAATGAGTGGTTAATTCATTGATCCTAAACCAGCCGTGAAATTTTTTCCTTGCCACCGGGGGCGGCATAAAAATGTTTGCTTAATTCAAAATTAAATCCGGCGCTCTTGTTGGGGCACCCTTTAAATCGAATTTTGGGGAAACACCACAGAACAATTTACAATAAATTATAACAATTGCGGACACTCGTTTAAATTACTTTTTTTGTGGTCAAGAAGTATTGAGCTCAAAATTTAAATGAAATAACCACTAAAAGGTTTTCCGTTTCATAATTTGCCTTAAAATGAGATATGAATATGACTAGGGTACCAATTTGTTTAAAGAGATGCTTTCCTCATGAAAACTAGCAATCGAGATTTAGTCGTGGTGCTTTCCACAGAGGAGCACACCCATGCCAGACGGTAGTAAATAGTATACAGCATTTCTTCTGAAATTCCTTCTGATTATAACTTATGGTTTTCCTGGACATAAAGTTCAAAATTACTGTTAAAAATTTGCCCAGTCAAATTCAGTTCGTATCACTGGATTTTCAGTACCGTTAAAGAGTTTAATGGTTACAACGCCAAGCCTTGCAATTTATACCACCTCTGATCATTCCCGATAGTACCGAAAATAATCTTTGAATAATTTTCTAATTTTTATTTAACACTTACTACTACTGGAATATTGTCTAATAATCCCACAATAATTTTCAAAAAATCCACTAACACTAAAACACCACAACAAATAATATCATTCTGTTTTGTGTATAATCTGCAATACCACTAAAATGTTATAAACCTACCACTAATGGTACTACTTAAACCTAGATGTCACTAATCTCACAAACTGTTATTAATCTCTTAAACCTCTCTCTGACGCTGAATTGGTAGCCCTTCAAACTAATAAGCGAGATCATAACATTACTTTAGTTTTCAATTCATTCAGCAAGCTTTAAAGTTTTGTTCGTCAGCACATGTCAAGATTTCTAATTAGAAAAAGATATTGTCGCATGGATCGGGCAAATCACATGGTGTGGAAGGCTTTTAGAAACTCGTTACATTGCTATATTACATATTTGCATTTTGTTGCAAAACAGTAAAACAATGGAACAAAACTGATAAATTGTTGTTGTTTCCTAAAATTATCGTACGATTTTCGTGATCCGGCCTCAAACTTTCCAGGAATAGATTAGTTCAGTAGTCTATAGCCTCGATACCTTTTCATTAACTTAGCTTTGGTCAATTGTATATTTGTCTATTTACAGCAGTCTAACTTCGTGTTAAAACTGTTTTTGATATCTAGAATTTCGTCCTAATGAATATCATGCGTCATTAAAGTATTGATCGTCGAACATGCTTTAACTATACAAATCTTTCTAAAATTTGACGATTTGTGCCAGTTTTGGAATGTTTTAATACGTATAAAACAAAACCTCGACATTCTAGAAGTTTTAAATTAAAATGAATGGGCTCAGCAGCATTTTGCCTTTTATAGCACTGTCACAAAGTGTGACGTCTCGTGAATTTTTTTGTATTGAGAAACAGGTGACAACACAATTTTCCATTTTTTTTTTAAATAGCTACAAGTACGTACATTTTGATACGTATTCGCCAATTCCAGAAATTACGTCCGTCATAAATTCTATTTTAAAAATACGTGCTGTGCGTATTAAATACGAACGTATGTAAACCCCTTGCCAAAACCACATTGCCTTAATCCGACAAATTTTTACTTTTAATGCCAAATTTTCATTCAGACGGATGTTCATGCAACAAAATCACCTGACTCTGTGTATGAAAAAATTTTACATCACCCGCTGAAATCAAAATTCGAATAATTACATTTGGCCATCAAATTTTTTGTTGTTTCTTTTTATTCTGACATTTCGAAACTGATAGAGGAAAATTGTCGGTAACAAGGTGTGTAACTTATTTGCAAGATGTCGCATAACAAGCGTCGTGTTGAACGTGAGGGAGATGGCGCATTGTTTTGACGAATGTGTTAATGTTTGAATCTTTGACGTCGCACGGTCAACCTAACGACGTCAAAGATTCAAACATCAACATTTTCATTTAAATTTTATTTTAATAAATCGTTCGTAATGCGGTTTCAAATTTTATCTTTAAATATTTGAACTGCTTCTCGTCTATTTAAAGAGCTCTACTAGTATGTTATTCCGAATTATTTCAGCATCTTACCTGTCTGCGTGTAGGGCGATGTTACTTGCATACTACTTACTCTCTTATCTGTGAATTCTTTCCCGTGGGAATAAGGAATTGGGAAAAATATTATCATAGCATTTTTGACCAAATTGTATTTTTCTGGCCTACTGATGGAATAAGCTTAGTGCAAAAATTGTCAAAACAAAGTTAATTGGGAAACTTTTGTTCCACAAAATTTTTTTAGGGAAACATATTTTGCCATTTATTTTTGTTACTAAAATTTTTACACCAAACTTATTCCCTCAGTAGGCTAGAAAAATTTAATTTATATACAAAAATACTATGAAAATATATTTCCCAATTTCCTATTCCCATGGGAAAGCAAGAATAGTGCCACTGATTATAAAAAAAGCAAAGCAACTGAGGCGGGTTCATGAACGCCGCTCGGAAATTGTAGTCGACAGTGAATTTTTTTATGGGAAACAACAATAATCGTACCGGTTTTGTTCCATTGTTTCACAAAAAATAATTTAAATAATCTAAACTAAAAACTTTATTCAATAATACATTTAGTGTCGCATATTTTCGTGATAGTGGAACCAACTTTCTGTAGTAAATACTTTTCCCGCAGGCGTCACTTAAACATCAACAAAAATTTTTGAGAAACAAAAAAAGTTTACAAAACCAATGTTTTCATTTGACAAAAGATAATGCAGCTTATAAAAATGATTTTATGGGAAAGGCACACTCTTCTAGATCGTATTAAGACAGAAAGTTAAACAAAAGAATTCTTGGTTTCTTTTAAATTAATTTTTTGGTAATTTTTGAAATGGAGATTTCGAACACTACAAATTATATACCAAGAAATTCAGTTCACTGTTTACCGTAGAGATATTTAGTTAACGGGAATAATTTTTTTTCTGTTGTCAATTTAAAAATCATTTCAGACAATTCATAATTCATTTAAATGTCAATCTTAACATTTTTATCAACGCCCACTCGATTAATATTTAAAATCGTAGTGTGTCTTGAGTTCTTATTTGGGAAATTATGGTTACGAAACTGATAATGTGTAATATTAGAGTCTCGGTGATGATATTAATGGAACGGAATCACATCAAAGTTTATTCATCACTTTTATTTAAAAATTTACTCAAATAAAGTTGAGGGCTAAATCATCACTCAAAATTTAAATTCTAAATAAATTAACTACACGAGGCATCTTATGCCATAAGCAGACTACTCTCTTCGTAACTATAATTTCAACATCATGGTTTCCTAATGTGGATTTCGATTGATATTTTCCTACTCTAAAAATAGTACCCTCATTTTATACCCTCATTTTGTATCAATGGAACAGAAATGAATACAGAGCTTTTAAATGTCTAAACATGTATTTGTTTCATCTTTGCTGTCATGCTGAATGTCGATGATTGACTATTATTTGTCCCAATCAATCATGTTGATGTGAAGTAAATGCCATTTAAAATTTGTTCCATAACGTAATACTTGAATTAAGGTTCCCGATTATTAAACGTATGTTTTGACAAGTATAGAAAAAAATGGCGTATAACAACAACAAAAATGGAATACTCGACCAAAAAAAAATTACTTTGAGTGTAGCGAAATATTATCCTTGCGGTATTTATTTTTTTCAATCGAACATTTTGGCAGCAGTTGGAATACCATTTTTCCACTCCGTGTAACATTTTTCGCTCAATCTAAATCAACATAAATGAGAACTCTAGATACACTACAATTTCTTTTGTTTTCTCGTTTGGTTTTAAGTAGTAATGGAGTAAGCATTGACAAAAATGTCAAGATTGACATTTAATTGACTTTTAAATGTCAAGATTGAAACTTATTGACAATTTACAGAAATGACTTTTATATTGACAGAACATAAAAAAATTTGTTCCCGCCAACTATAAATATCGCAAAGACAAACAGAAAACTCAAAGGAAACTATAAGATTTGCTTGGTAAACTATTAGTATCCCGCATCTCCTTTTTTGATGTATTTGGCGTTGGAAGCACAAAAATGCCTCGGGACGAGAAAAAATATCTCATCCTGAAACTATGTATAAACCAAGTTGCAAACTATGTTACTTACAATCGCAAAATTTAAAAAAAAATTGTCAATTGGCATGGCAAAATAAATCTAGTAACCATATTTCGCCTCGGATAGAGAATATACCCCTAAAATCTATTTTGAAGAGCCTATTTTTGGTTGCCCTGCTAATTACCAATAAATCCTCACACAAATCCAATGAAGACCAACAAACGGTCATCATTGATCGGACAATTTTTATGTGACGGTAATTGTTTAAATAGTTATTCTATACTACTGTCAAAATAGCTCCGCCCCGAAAATTTTATTCTTAAACACAGGGTGGTGTTTATTCATCAACCCTATTCGCGAATAAGTGGATCTATCCCATACTGGAAAAGGAACATTTTAGAAAATTTAGTTTTTTAGCTACACCAGAAATTTTTAACAAATTATTGAAAGAAATAAAAGAAATAATGTTTGTTTTCAAATTTTTTAGTGAATTAAAGAGTTGACCTACTGAAACCATAAACTGTGCAAGTCCATGTTTTCAATTCCTGATTACAAAAAATCGAATATGTTCACCGTTGACTGTAGTGTAATGGTGTTTACGATTACTTGTAAATCGCCGAATCCGAAATTCAACAATTTTGCTTGTCTTAATAATTTCAAAAAAATCACACAAATTTTACTAAAATGTCAATAAATTGATTTTTTAATGTCAACAAATTGATTCTAGATGCATTTGAATATTTTTTTTACGAAAGACATACGTTTCTCTTTCTTATATTTTTTCTAAATGTATATGAAAAAGAAAAAAATATTTTTGTGTCAATTTTTGGTGGAATGTTGACTAAATAAGCGAAACATATGTGACAAGTCTTCGTGTTTTCTTATTATTCATAGAATTAATCTTAGATCTTTTTAATATAGTGTCGGCGTAGTAAAACAAAGTTAACAATGAAATAATTTCATTACATGCTTTGTCTTTGTGACAACACCATTGATATTATTTTTATTTCCTGCATACGGTGTTAACATTTTGTTTGTAGAATTGTTAAGTCAAAATTTTGTAATTGTTTTATTCGGAAAATTTTAACATACCCAACCACATTTTTTTTATTTTTTTTAATCCCTGACACCTGTTCTAGGGTTGAAGCACTCCCCGCTCTTTCGGGGTCATTTTCCCGTCCTACTTTACGCAGTTACTGCCAAATCAAAGACGTACAGCTAAAGGACCAATTTAAGTTACCATCTGCGCATTGCATAGCTCAAGATGGATGGGTCCTAGAGTTTTGCACGCCGATAAGGGGTCGTAGATGTGTTCCTTTTCATCACAGATCGTAATCTATAAAATGGAAAAATGGAAAGTTCAACCGTTTGGAATACCTATTAATTATTTTAGAAATAAATTAATTTATATTTATTATTTATTAAATTCCTCATATACGATTCATCTTGGACATGTCACATACAATTCATCTGTGACATTTCACACGTGACTCATCTCAGGAATTCCTTAAACGATTCATCTCGGACTTGTCACTAACGAAAGTTAGTTCCATTTGCTGATAAATATCTAAACTGAGCTAATGAATGACTTTCCTTCTGGTGTGTCGTAATTTGTCGATGGTGAGGTCAATAGGGAGGACCACACTAATTTAAAATTCACCACAATTATTTTATGAAACAACAGTGTGGTTCAAACAAAAAAAAAAGAATTAAAAATGGAGAAAATAGGTTTCAAACTTCTTTCTTTCTATCTTCTATATAATTTGCAATAGTATTAATTGTACATATTCTTCATTTTTTGTTTTTAATGCGTTTTAAATAACGTAAAATAAGCACACACAATCGTCCAAAAATTTAACTAATTGAAGTTGATAAAAAGGCCTGAAGTTACTTGAGGTGTTTTAACCAGGTGAAACACACTCTAATAAAATTAACAAAAGTACTAAATTTTAATGGCCACTCTTGTACCAAATTCACCACTGTAATTTTTTTATGTCGTACCGATGTAGAATCGTACAACAATCATTTTGCCGCACTGTTATCACTTAGATACGGTTTTCTTCGTGTAAGAGACTCATCGCTCTTTTAAGCCACGTTTTAAATTGGGGAATTTTTGCAGCACGTTTACCGCAATAGTTGCGTTATGTGCGGCTCATGTTGTAACTGACTAACACAAACGAAAAACAAAAAACATTGGGGTCAGGATTTTTTGACTTTTACGTGATTAGTATGAATTGAATTTGGACAAAAAATAAACACCTTCGCAAATGTGGGGAATTTTACGTTGTGCTTCGATACCTACTAGATTTTTTAAATTTTGCATTTTCAAGAAATAAATCAGTTTTTCTTCTCGTGTGTCGTTTCAGTTAAGTCGTTCAACATAAATAAATATATTGTCACTTGTAAATTTTTTTTGAGAATCTATGCCATTGTCGCAAAGAGGGCAAGTAAATAATTCAGTATCTTCCAAGCAACTTGCTAAATTATGCATTCCGATTTCTTCCAATTTAAATGGATTTATAGCTATATATTTCATCAGGTATATTATGGTAGTATTAGTGCAAGAAGACCAACTTTGAACCTTTTGTGCACTACTAAAGTTGCATGCAGTTGTGCATCCAGAACAAAATCTGACATCTTCGTTATGTTTGAAGTGCAATCGCGGTTAAAGCCGTATAAATAACATGAAAATAGATTTTTTATGCTTGTGTCGTTTGGTTTGCTCGCAAAGAATTAATTAAATTTGAGAAATCATTTTTGGTTGATTGCTCGAACTTTTTTAGATTTAAAATGCCACACGTAAATGCATCGAAAGCACACGTATAATAATAATTTTCGCGTGAGATAATTCCGTTTTGTAGAAAACGCATGGTTGAGCTTTGTTGATGGAAGTTTAGTTTACCAGGAGGTTTAGTGCATTGCGTTTGATCGTCTTTATATATTTTGTTTGATATCGCCCTCGTCTTTATACATTTTGTTTGATATAGTACTACGTACTTCGGGTGGTGTCAGAGAATTAAACGATTTTAGAATTTCTTGATCGAAATGAGTTTTTGATTTTGGCGTGGATGGCGAAAGCAGGATGATTTTTTTAGCCCAACCTTCGTTAACGGCCAGAAGTTGAACCAGAGGTTTTTCTCATCTATAATATTTTTTTTAGGAATATTTAATGTGTATCTGTCATACACATATTCATTTATTTCATTAATCTCTTTTAGAAAACGCAAAGATTTAATGGGTAACTTGTCTAGAGCCAAATTGTTACGCGTTCTTCGTTTGACCGTTGCAAAATAATCCTCAACATGACTATTACTTAACCTTTTTTTGTGGTACACACGAGACCAAAATGGAAGATACGTGATATATTTTTTTAAGAGAGTGTTAAGTAATTCAGGATTATAGAATTTGTTAATGGAGTTTTCTTCTTTCTTCGTGTTTTCGTCTTCGATATTGTCAGAAAGATTTTTAAATTCTGAGTAGTATGGACTCTGCGTATATAAAGGACACGGAAAGAAAAACTGATTTAGTTCTCGAAAATGCTTAGAAGTATACCCAGCCCAGAACTATATTTCGGCAAGTTGCAACATTTCGATCATCTTGATATTTTTACCCAAATAAGCTATTTGCATATACTCATTCTAAATCTGTATAGTCTCAATCCTAGATATAAATTAAAATTTAAATATTTTAAACTACTCATTTGTTTTGATATATTCCTGGGCTGGCCTAACTTCTCATTAATAATATAATATTTTTAAATTTCTGGGCAAGGACTAATTTCATAGTACAATGATTTTTTTTTATTTTCTGGGCTGGAATAAATTCCAACAGCTTATAATACAAGTAAATTTTATAAATTCCTGGGCTGGGATAACTTCACATAAGAGTAAATGAGGTTTTAATTTAAAAGTGTTGCCCGATTAAATTTTTTTATTTTCTGGGCTAACTTCATATACTTCATAAATAGCCTTATAGATGTTTTAGAGATTTGGTGGTGGTGCCGACGGAAATGTTTTGCGTTTTAGTTCCATAGATAGGTCAAATTTTATTTACCTCACATATTCAAAATCCCACGATTATTTTATAAAGAACAAATAAAATATGACTAACGCAGTAAATAACTTAGATTCAATTTACATTTTTTATCGAGGTAGATTGATGAGACTTTTTTTTATTTAACGATAATCGTTTGACTGTTTCAGAAATTTGCGACGCAACTTGAAAACGACGCACCTCGAATAACTGTGGCCAAAATTTTGAAGATTGTTTCGACATTCAATGCCCTAAAACATTGCAACCCTAATACTTAAAACAACAAAAAAAGCTATTTTTATGTAACTTGAAAAGGTTTCGAGTAGAAGCTCTCAATTGTATCAAATTATATTCACCACTTTTATTTAAAAATTCACCATAGCTTCATTTTTTAAATTATCCATAGGGGGTGACCCTCTAGGTATCGCAGAGACGATGATCTATGGCGGTGTTGATGGAAAGCTCCGGTCAACTTTTATTCACCACTTTCTTAGCACGTGCTTTACCACGTCATTCAAAATTTCAAATTTAAATAAATTGACGTCTAGACATCTGAGAGATGATGTTCGATGGTAGTTCTAATGTTTTTGCCCTCGCACTTAGAAACGTCAAATTTTATTCACCACATTCATTAAAAGTTTCACCACCGTTTTTAATTATGCAGAATTAAAAAACACGACATTGATTATCGAATGATTCTGCTGCAATTAAGACTTGTGGTAGGAATAAAAATTTAAATGTCTGGTCTTAATATAGGTGAAATATAATCCAACCAACCAAGCAAGCATATTGATCAATAAATTTAAAAGGATCGGCTAAATAACATAACTCTTCAATAGTTTTTTGCCAAATAAACTTAAACCATCCCCAATTAACAGTTTAAGTTTTGGTCGGTTCTAAACAAATTTTCACAGCAGGCGTACCAGCAGGTACGTGTTATATCCGATAGATAAAATTTATTTGCCGCCATATTAATCACCTACGATTTTAATCATAAATTGTCTGGAACGTCTCTGCATTTAAACGTAAGTTAATTTGAAAACGATCATAAATTCTACCCAATGTCATCATTCTTTCTTTCCAAAAAATTTATCGCGATACCCTTTTTGCTTATGTCCATTCCAGAAATTCCTTGCATATGCAAGAGCATAGCATAATAACAAAAGACCGATTAATAATCATGAAAATTAATGTATATCGATTGTCGCCTTGTCGCTGAAGATATATGCAGATTTTTGTGTCTTTACGTTTTGTATGATATAAAGATGGGAACGTAGCCCAAAACATACAAATCGTATACAATAAAACGAGTTCGCGCGGTTTATGTAAAAGATGATCGTCTTTGATTTTGGCTGCAAAATTTTGCGTCATTGAATAACGATTACGTGATCTTGTTAAATTGTAACAATACACTGCTTATTATCTCGTCAACCTCTCTATATACTTACGGTGTATATATCATGTGCATACCCAAACCGCATAATTTAAATCGTATCGCATTTCAAGTATTCGCGACTTATTCAAGTATTGTATATACATAACAAGTAATTAAAATTTGCGCTGTGTATTATAGTCGTAATAATTAGTTGTTAGATTTATTTTATTTTTTATATGACTCCAATTTTTTATAATTAATTTTTTGTAATTATTGTGTTTTATTAGGACATTAGACAGTCTGTATAAACTGTGTATACATACGATTAGATTTTGGTTTTAGAGTGCAAAAAACAAACATAGTCGTGTGTAATTGATCACATGTCGCAGACACTCAATAAAAAAAAAAAATAATAATAATCATAATAAAATTAATGAGACGTTGACGGCGTCTACAACTAAGTATACATAAGTGTACAAAATCAGGAAATAAATAACCCATTGTGCAATCGGTGTGGTTGTTTGATTTAGAAATTTAGGTAGTATACGTAAACAGAAAATCACGAATTTATCGCATACACCCCAATTCCTTGAACCATTTCGCCACTCTATTTTTTTTTTGTATAAAGTGATAAGACGGCTTCAGTATATATGTATACATAAATTACTCGGCTTCTGTGTTGTAAAAAAAAAGAAAGTGCACGTTTAAAATCTCACATAGGCCATTATTTAAAACAACGCGTTATGTAAACCAATTAAAAAAAATGCGCGATTGATAACGATCGTCAAAAATCCCGTGCACTAAATTCGCGCGCGCATTTTATTGCTTGCTCTTTAGAGATAGATATACATACATTCTCGTTTAGACAGAGCGGAGAGTACTGTACAAGCTACAACTACACACATGTTTAGTGTTGTTATTGAATTAAAGCGAAAAAAATAAAAGAAAATTAAAAATAAATTAAAATTTATTGCAATAAATTATAATTTTCAAGTTTTTGTTGCTGTCTTGTATTTGATTTGATTTTAATTTATTATTCCGTGTAATTTAAATTAGTTATTACAAATAAGAAATGTAGTGATAAAAAAAAACTATTAAAATTATTAATAATAAAATTGAAACAATAGATTATTTTGTATGACAGATTAATTTGTTTGAATATTATATAGTTAGTGAACGATAATTAAGCAATTTATTATACACAGAGGTCGTGTGCCTATATGACGATGTAGGGTCTCGGGCAGAACCACTTTTTTCTACGGCCAAGTAGCATCAAACTAGACCATTGTTTTTAGAATTGAGATTCTGAAATAAAAGCATTAAACCTAGAAGCCGGAAAAGCAGAGGATAAAGATTTTTGCAGATTTACCTTTCGCTATATATCACCGAAGTCCAAAAAATCATGTGATAAAGTAGAACTAAATTTAACTGTAATATTTATTTGCTAAAACTAAAAAGTAAATATTAGTTTATCATAAACCTTTTAATTTTTGGTTCCCTGATAATTCTGCGGCAAAACAATAATGCGAAAAATTATTCACCGAAAAATAATTCATCGAAAAACACATATGAAAACTACAATTTTACAATTACCAAATGTATACGTTAAAATAATTTAGGAAACAACGATTCATCGAAGAAGGGTAATGACTTCCTATGGAAATTTTACAATTCATAGAAATAAAGTTATATCGATATTTAGTAGATTTTGAAACGGATTATGATGATTAATGGATGACCGAAGTAGATTACGCAATGTAACCTATGCGGTTTGAAAAAGTTACTGTCTATCTATTAGGTATAACTATCTCAATTATCCTAGATGCCAAATAAGCTAAGTGGGTCACCGGGGATGTTTTTCACTCGATTATATTATATTCAACATTATCAAATAAGTTGCGCACTATTAAAATACGTGATACTAGGTGCGCAACTAAATTTTTCGGGCTTTTATTTTGAAAAATGAAAAGTGGAAAATTTCAATAGAAATATAAAAGATGGTTTATTCATAGTATTGTCCTTCGCTATTTATATACCTATTTTTGCCATCTCTCTGCCAATACATGAATAAAACAACGATGAAACGACGCGTCTTTGAACCAATTTTGCATTTCTTCGAAACTGGGCAAGTGTAGCCCTGGCAAGCCATGCGTCATGAAATGCCCGGAAAAAGTGATAATCCGAGGGGCCAGGTTTGGCTAATAAGGCGGGTGCGGTAGCAGATCTCAGCTCAGCATTTTGATGGTGTCCTGGACAATAGGAGTGCGATGGCATGGAGCGTTGTCGTGCTGCAATATCACTCGTTCGTGTCTTATGTCACATTCTGGCCGTTTTTCGAGCAATGCGCATGGTTCAGATTGATGATTTGTTGTCGGTAGCGTTGCCCATTGACAGTTTCACTCTGTTTCAGTTCAGCAGCTCATAGTTGATGCTTCGTGAGGCGACAACCACGACTTTTTTGAATTTGGGATTTTTGAAAAAGATCCACTTCTTCGTGGCTTCCCCGTGGCTCTTCGATTTTCCATCTGTCTCGCAGTCAACTCATGCGGCACCCATTTTCTCTCCTTTTGATTTTTTGCTATATAGCATGTAAACGTGTGGCGAGTCGTGTTTAATGCCTCCGCAAGTTGATCTTGAGTTTGTGTTGACATCTTCATCCAATAACGCTTGCAGCTCGGTGTCTTCAAATGTTTGGTCTTCCGGATCTTTATAGGTAGTTCTCGATGGTGTTTGTTTGCCGTAGGTCTCCTCAAGCAAATTCAAGTGTTATTCCTATAATTCCGTCAGATATGACATTTAATTTTAAACGAATGCAATTTCCAATAAGATTAGCTTTTTCTATGAGTATTAACAAATCACAAGTCACTCAAGTTTGTGGTTTAAATTTGGAATATCCATGCTTCTCACACAATCAGTTATATTTTGGATGTCTAAATGTAGGAACCAACAAAAAGTATTGGAAGGGCATTTTGGAATAAGTCAATCAATTTTTATAAATAAAATATTTGTTGGATTCCTGGTTTTGAATTCCTACAATGAGGACTCTAAGTTATTAAAAAAGAACTGAGGAAGCTCGCAGAAGGGCTTCTTTTTAAAGAGAGAGAACGATAAAATGTGTTTCCGACCGGCACAAGCAAGTCTTGGAGAGTATTCTGTGGTAAAATCACAGAATTGCTCACTGCCGAAATGGCGAATCAATATTCGTTAAGCTTTTACCCTTTTGCGTATGTTGGTTTGCTGGTTGGTGTTCTGGTCGAACGAGAGTCATTGGTGTAATTTTATACTGCCTCCTGGGACGTAACAATTGACTAATATTTCTGTAGACTAATCATCCTCGGTAGTTTGCAGTGTGGTTTCCACCTCATTTGCTGCATTTCTTTTCAGTTGAGGAGTTCTTTGGTTTTCCACAACTTTCGGTTTGGTGTAGTGCCCCGCATACGACGCACACTTATCAGCTTAAATCTATAAACGGATTTTAAACTCGTTTCGACCAGTTCCAAACAAGCAACAACAACCGACAACATTTCCGAAGATCTAGATTTCGTTGTAGAAATTTTCACGTTTGAATTCTCGGTCACGCTCTTCAGATCATCCTACGATGTGTTGGTACCATTAATGATTCCACATTTAGACGAGCAGATTCAAATCAAAAAACTAAGTACTTCCAAAATCGCAAAGACAAATACTGGATCTGTATCCAGTTTATCAACAAATTCCAGTTACATCTGAATATAAATACAAAACTGCAATACCGCCTACTACACCATTGGGCATGTTTGATTTCTGTAGAAAGATTTATGGACCATTTCTATTACTTTACGGAATGGTCAACTACTACAATCGATTCTTACCAAATTTCAAAAATTTCAAAAACAATCACAACAATTTGTTGATCAAGCTAGGTAAGAAAGGTAAATTCTCTTGGCCTATTGAGTGTCAAACAGCGTTAGAGACATTTAAAAAACGCGTTGGTGAAAGAAAACACAGCCTACTACCTCAGGACTGACGAGTCGCAACCACTAACTTTCTTTTAAAAAAATTCTCACCAACGGTGAGAGTAAAAATACTGAAGCTTTGATCGTGAGCTTCTAGCCATCTTTGTATGAATGAAAAAGTTCCGAAATATCATCCGTGAATTCCGCGTTTATACCGATTACAAGCCTCTTGTGAATACCGTTCAATCAAAAGTCGAGCGAATACCGAGACCGATGTGGCATTTGGAGTATATCACCCAGTTTACATACGATATACACCACGTGAGCGGCCAAGAAAATATAGTGGCCGATACACTGCCACATGTCTTAAATTCTAAATTGAAAGAATGCCTAAATGGGTCGAAAACATTAAACCAAAGACTGAAGTTAGAAAAAATGACACGGAACGGTAACTCTGTAACAATATGGTGCGAAACATCTACGTCCATAAGTTGGCTTCTTGGCCATCCATGAATATGCTCCCATCGGGCAAGATCTCAGATCGATTGTCAAAATTCTCGAAAGGAAATTTTAGGAAAAGTTCGACAAGCACGTAGTGCGTGCCACCTGGATCAACAAGCAGCTGGATGAAGTATAAACACCATACTTTAATATTTGATAAATAAACCCCATTTTTTTGTACAAAAAACAACAAAGATAAAGCAATAGACTATCAATTCTTTAATTAAATATCACCATTTCAATTTTGACGACATATCATCGTTAGCATATTTTTTTTTTAATTATTTGGCAACTTATTTCATTTAAATCCAAAATCCATGTGTATACCCATAAAAATTTCCCTTGCAGGGGAGGAGTGATGTAGAAGCCCGAATGACTCAGGGCATCTAACATACTTCTGTTCAATTTCTTAACCCCGTCTAAGGAGTAGGAGAATGAATATCAAACAAAACAGGAAAAGTGCTAAAATATGACAATAAAATGCGACTTTGAATGAGGCAATTTCCAACGATGAAACGACGCGTCTTTGAACCAATTTTGCATTTCTTCGAAACTGGGCAAGTGTAGCCCTGGCAAGCCATGCAGGAAAAGTGCTAAACCAGGAAAAACAGGAAAAGTGCTAAAATATGACAATAAAATGCGACTTTGAATGAGGCAATTTCCACTCAAAGTCAATGTCTTCAAAATTATATATACGCTTGAGACAGTTTGAACTTTTTCAGCGTCACGAACACCGCGACTTCCGCAAGGCAATAAATTAAAGCGACTGCAAGGTTGTCACCAATGTCATAACCCGGAGTAGTTGTGTTATAGTTGTATCTTTAAAGTTGTTCTTAGTTTGACTGCCATAGAACTTGGGCCTTGCCTATACATTAACAACACTTCATAATCCTTACTTAAAGGTCCATCCCATAAATGTTCATAACATTTGCATATCATTGCGATAAATATCAAATTGAAATAAAACACAAAAAACGCTGGCATGCAACTTAACGTGTTGCGTGCAACATCCTAGTAAAATAATTTAGTTGTCATTGCGCGTAACCGCAAGTGGTTTTTTTACACAACTGTTTTCTATTTATTTGTATAATTAATTAATTAAATGTAAAAAAAAATGTATGAACATTTTATATAAATAAAACATTAAAAAATATTCAATTAAAAACATATTTATACTAGGTGCTGGTTGATTTATGGTACAAAAAGTTGTCTTTGTATATATTTGAAAATTAACATATCACATTGATTAATTCAAAAGCACAACTGCATACAATTAAAAAAATCTCATTCATAAAAAATAAAAAATGCTCGATAACAACTAAACTATAAACTATTTGCATATATAAATCGAGATTGATACGATAAGGAAATGATATCGCGACACGCAGTCGATCTCCGCTTGTCTCAACGAGAACACGCAGATCATATTCAAATATAGTCGCGTGAATAAAATTAATTTATTTTTTATCATCATAGTATGCCTACTGTACATGCATACCAACGAACTGAGACACTCGCGACAGACCGGTAGACTAACAACAACGTGTTAAAATATAGCAATTTCCTGATGTATCAACGCGATATAGAACGAAGTAAATTTAAAATTCAAAACAACAAAATTGTGTATTATTTTTCTTACGTCTACTAATTTACCAGACCATATAAAAAAATGACAGTCAAGACGAGATTTTGTCAAAAAAAATAAACAAACAACAAAATATGTATAACAAAAAAAAAAAAAAATTAAAGAATTCTGTATCTTATAATCCAAAAAACTAATAAGAAAAGTATGTCGTCTGATAGCGCAGACAGACGCCAACTAACAACACAGCCACCACACATAATCGCATATAAAACATTACACGACTGCGACGACGACGTCGAGAGACTAAAATGTTTTTTTGTTTTGTTGTTTGTGAATGAATTGCTTATTGCCATGATCGTTGTTGATCGCGCGGTTGTTTGTGCTTTTCGAAAACCGCAGAGGCATATCAAAGACAATATAAGTAAAAAAGAAAACGAGAAATATGATCACGTAAAGGGGGTAATATCTTAATTATTATTAATTTTCTAATATTTATTTATCGTGTTTTGCTACTTTCGTATAAATAAAATAATTTTGTTCACATGCGGGAACGCGATAATAATGTAAATCACAAATTAATAATTAATCAGCGCACGTGGGCCAATTTTATATAGGGTGATAGTGCTGCACTTAATTTAGCTATTTGTTTCATTCAACAGGTTGTGATTCATTTGTACGTGAAATAGCACGGTAGCAAGAATATTCTTGTTTGATCGTACCCAATATGCAATGCCAACGGAATTTCGTTTACATTCACATGCAAAACTTACATTCTTTCTATGGATAGAACCATGTTAAGTACACGGAAATCTATACTACTCGCCAAAGAAAAAGGTCACAAAAATTCCGGTGTGCATTTCGACTAAAATGATAAAAAATCAAAGTGGAAAGTAGTTGGATTTTTATGGCGTATTCTGACGTATTAAAAGAAAATTGCCCCGTTTTAAATTAAAATGATATTTGTTCTTATTTGTTAAATGCATCGCAATTAAAAATAAATGTAAAGTTCCTCTTAAGGCGCTTTCATGGTTGTGTTCGTTCGTTCATTCTGTTATTTTTTTCATGATTTATGGTTAATGCAAAAATCGCAGAACGATTTTGTCGCTAACTATTGTCACAATATCCAAGTTTTTGACATTTTCTTGATAAAACTTATTTTGTGTAAAAAAATTGTTCTCTATTATAAAATATATTGTACAGATAGATTAGATTAAAAATATGTTAAAGCTAGATTCAGCAGCATGTCTACATAATTGGTTGCACATGAACTCAGGAGACACATATCAGTATTTTCATAATGAGTTCGTCAACCATTATGTTGGGAATCGTGATTTAGTATTGGGGGAAGTGAAAGCAGGTAGAAATAATAGTGGATTGCTGGAAATCTGAAAGATGGGTTCGAAGAACGCAAATAGTTCTGCTATATATTATCTTGGCAAAATGACCACAAACACGATTACAAAAGAAATACAATTTTTAATTTTCATATACATTTTTTTATTTCCTTTTCCATGTGATGGCTTACAATATTTAAAAATGCAAATTTTGCCTCTATTTTATTAGCGTCGCCTTATTTCTCCATATATCTCGCGAGAGATTCGAAGAATTTTTTCTTCGATCCTGAAGACGTGCCCGATAAAGGGGTTGAAGTCGATGACGAGTTTAGTTGGGTTTCGACTGCGTGTGGGCTGTTTGGCTCACTTGACGCATAAAATTCATCTCCTATGTCGCTCAATCCGTCGAATGTTTCCAATGAATGTTCCAACTGGGTGGTGAAACTAGTCTCTGTTGGTCTTGAATTATGATATTAGGTAAATGCAATATTCAAAATTCTTACCGATTATCAATTAGATATTGCTTAAAAAACTCCATCTCTTGAGCTAACCATTCGTCTTTACGAGACAGTACTTTCAGAGAACTTTCACTTTTCGACTGGTCCTTTATAAGCGACTTGTATAAAAAAGAAAATTTCTATAATCCAAAATCACACAGCTACTAATATACTACGTACTTGTTAATGTCCCCATTTTGTCGGACACTCGCTCCCATTTTATTATGTCGATTATTCGACTTTCATAATAAAATTCTAAAAATAAAAAAGAACAAATGTGAGGTTAGGATAATATCGTGAACATTATTTTATTTATAAATTTAACTTGGAAATTGCAAGAAATGTACATCCCGAATTTCACCTACCCATTTTTATTTTTTTAATGTGAATTAGTTGCTATATCCTTTTTATTTTGTATGGTTTCGTCTCTTTTCTCCATGTTCGTTCAGTAGAAAAGATAAAAGTGGCTCATCTTGATGAACAAAATGCAGAAGAGAAAAACATCATTTATGCGCAATCTGATCAGCTATGCTACACACAATTTTGGTTTCTGGATTCAAACTATTGCGCAATAGATTATAATTTTTAATTTTAAACCCTTATTTTAAATTAAATCATTAAATTTTTTTGTCTTGTTTTATTCTGTTCTCTCGAAAATAAAATTTAAACAAAAATCTACATCTCAAAAATGTCCGTAAATTTTTTTATTTTCATTTCAATTTTTTTCATTTCGGATTCACGGTCAAAATTTTTACGTCGCAGCTACGTAATAAAATTTTTGTCCGTGAATCCGAAATGAAAAAAATTGAAATGAAAATAAAAAAATTTAAGGACATTTTTGAGATGTAGATTTTTGTTTAAATTTTATTTTCGAGAGAAAAGAATAAAACAAGACAAAAAAATTTAATGATTTAATTTAAAATAAGGGTTTAAAATTAAAAATTAAAATCTATTGCGCAATACTTTGAATCTAGAAACCAAAATTGTGTGTAGCATGGCTGGATTGGTTTAAAAAAACAGAACGAACGCAACCATAAAAGCGCCTTTAATAACGTTTGATTTGTAACTCCTTTTGTTTTAAAGGGTAATCATTTTATTTTAACCGTTATTCTTAGAAATAAATTGGTTTTTTTTGAGTTTGTCTTACATAAAATTCTATTTACCAAAATCCGGCAAAAAAAATTGATGCACATCAAAAATTTTGTTCTATTTTTTATTTTTTATTGTTAGCTGTTGCTGCTAGCTAGCTGTTTTGGGGCTCAAGACTCACCCTGCTCTTCCGTGGTTATGCTTTTTACGTCTTTACCTTACACCTCCCTGCTAACTCGGGGACGTATGACAATATGACCATTTTAAGACCATCTGCACATTGCAAGCTTCATGCCAGCCTATACTGGCATGGAAGATGGGTCGGCCCATGGGTTTTGCACACCGACGGGAATCATAGATGTATTACATTTCACCACAGATCGTAATCTGTTGATGAAATTTCACTTTGCATCCTGCCCCTATCGGGATTCGAACTTGGTACCTCCCGATCCAATGGTAAATGTTGTTTTATTGCACAAAAAAAATCAATTTTTGTTGATGTACATCAATTTTAAAAACGTACATTTTTTTGTAAATTTTTTTTTGATGGACCAATACAAAATGGAACGTCAATTTTTGGAGAAACCTCAATTGGTGTGTTAAATTATAAATAAATTAAAGCATGTGTTTTAAATTTAATTGAATTATATTTAATTCGTTCATGTAGCGATTTTTCGTTCGAAAATATATACATAAAATTTCTTATAGTGGAGTGCACAAATGATGTTGTTTTGATGTGACATTTCTAAACTTCAAAATCCTATTTAATATCTCCAATATCTACAAAAAAACCACATCAATTTTGATTTTGAGTTTGGTACATTCTAATTTAGATCTGGTTGCTATTGATCTTTCGTTTGTAACTGTTGCTCTGGTAGTAGTTTCGTGAGTTTTCCGAAATACTAAAGCATCAACCTGCATCTCAAATTCGAATATTCTATAATAGGTTGGATATTGTGGTTTTCTATTTTCTTTACTTCTCCAATATTGTAACTACCGTCTCCAGCTATTTTTGCTCGTAGTTGGTGCTTTTGGCTTAGTTCTATGCCAATTGGTATGATGTACCTCATTACAGATCGAACATCTTTTGTTTTGGATGCTGTGGTACGTTTGATGTGCTGATGATAGACATCTTCTGCATAGCTCGTGAAGCAGCGCCTAAACCTTCATCGTCAGTCTACTGTATGCGGTTCATCTGATAACAGGCTGAAATATCGCATTGGGTTGTTGCTAAAAACGTTTGCTTTATCGTTTATATCTGTGGTTGTTACGATGATTTTTAGTGCTATAAAGGGCTTCCAAGGAGTTAAGGCGTTGTTTAAGAGACTTCAGAAATTCATCTATTTCCTGAAATTCAGCTAGTGTCTGCGGCGAACTTTCATTTAGTCGACTTTTGAATATTTCTGAGAAACTACTCCATAAAATGTGTGTTATATGATGTTATGCCATTGATCGAAAAAACTGGCTGAGACAAATTACAAATTATTGAATTATTATTCAATATTTTTTATTAAATTTTTTTTAGCACGTCTTAACGTATTTTTTTAAATTTTAGTTCGTTTTTATTCCAATAGATGGCGCTGGGTCCAAAATGCTAAGCAAAGGTACATTTTTAGTTATAAACAATTCCGCTCTTGATCAAAGTGGCGCTACCGTCGCTCATACTCTCAAAAAAATTTGACTGCGATACTAAAGCTGTTCCAAACTGTTATACGATAAATTGTCCACGATAAACGGTAATACGATAAATTGCCCACGATAAAGCTCCTCGTGAGGTCACTGATTGAGACTTTCAAATAAGTCAGTCTACACAAAATAAGTCGTGAATTGGACCGCAGTCTAAGACTAAAATAATAGAAAAAAATTTCTTTCAATTCTTCAGAATATGTTAATTTTACTTAAGGAAAAATAAAATTGACTAAAAAGTCATGATTCTTTTGCCAAAAACAAAAAAAAATATTTTTTATCACATGCACTTTGCATCGAGTTGAGGTTATTCGTCTCACGTGTTCCAAACTAATGAGGTCAAAATTTTGAAGCTTTTAATTAAAAGTTTCGGTTTCCTCATCAGATTATGTGGTTATCAAACGACACAAAAATAAAAGCTGTGTTGCTTTCGCAAATCCTGCTTAGCTTAGCGTTTGAATCTGAAAGCAACAATAATATTTATTTAATTTTTTTTTATTTTTCGAAATAGAATTAATTTGTTCTCGGTATTTTTCTATCAAAACAAATGCAAAATATCTTTTTTTACAACAAGATGGCAAAAAAATAGTAAAAATAATCGCCTTGTGGTAAACATCATAACCATAAAATGGTTTTATTTCCCCTAATTTAAAAATAGCCAAAAAGCCAAAAAAATTTTGGCTTACATTAAAGCCAATTCGGCTTTAAAAATGCAATTGTTGTTGTAATTTTGCGAAAGAAACACAGCTAATGTGTCACACTTTATGTATTTAAATAAAGTAAACATCAATTGACCTAGCGAATTATATAAAAAATGCAATAATCACTGTGCTTGAATCGCAAACATTTTTGTGATAATCTGAGCACCTAGGCGGTAAACCTAATTCATTTCAGAATTAGTCCCCATTTTTGGGTTATCGCTTTCGACATGCTTTGGGTCTGAGTCCAAAATTTGTCAAAATATGCACTCATTTTCACATTAATAGCTCTTGAATGTTTAAGATTTTCGTTTTGCTTTCTTCAGCAAAGTTGTTGCGCAAGCCAAGACAAACAAATTTACCGAACATATCAAGACCGATAAACCACATCTACATTCACATTTTTTTGTTATTTTTTTCTTTTTATTTCGACTTTGATACTTTCTCGATTTTTATCATTGATGCATAAGTTTCCTTTGCGTTTGTACTGAGTGCAATTTAAATGGAATTTTTTGAGCTGGTAACGTGAAGGAGAACTACATACCTTCAAACTGCTTTTGGAGGAATCGATAATCAATCGCTAATCTTCGGGATTATATGCATTGTGCATTGTGGATACCAAATCACGAATATCAGTGCAAAAAGCGAGTGAATTATTCTCAATTGATTTGAAAAAATTTGTAAAATGATTTGCAGCCAAACTGTTTCCTAGTTTTAAATCCTTTTACAAAAAAAGGCTTGCCGGCTGCGATAGTTTCAGGTGTTGTATCATAATATCCAAACGGTTTTGCGAGATTTCAATGTGGTTGCATGACGCAGTGACATTTGATAGTTGATATATTGATGCAGATGTTTCCCCGGTTTCATCAGGTTCAAATGTTGTTGGTAAATATTCCTCAGTTGGGTTTGATCTTTCCGGAACAGGAATTTCATGTGAATGCGGCTACATTCATACATAAATAATTGCTATTATTTATGTATTATTGAGTAGCAATCATTTGGCCGGAATAATAGGAATAGTTTCGCTGAAGAATTTTTGACTCAGAGCCAAAACATGTCGAAAGCGATATCTCAAAAATTGGGACTAACTTTGAAATGAGACTAACACCACTAAATTGAGCATACTTGAATTAGGTTTACCCCCTGTGGCACTATTCTGGTTTTCCCTGGGAATAGGGAATTGGGAAAAATATTTTCATAGTATATTTGCTTAAATTGTATTTTTCTGGCCTACTGAGGAAATAAGTTTGGTGTAAATATTTTCGAAACAAAGTTAAAAGGGAAAATATTTTTCCCTATAAAAATTTTGTGGAACAAAAGTTTCCCAATACACTATGTTTTAAAAATTTTTGCACCAAACTTATTTCTTCAGTAGGGCAGACTATGAAAATATTTTTCCCAATTCCCTATTCCTAGGGAACAACAGAATAGTGCCAGGTGCTCAGCTTGTCACTTGTCAACAATTGTTAAACATCGCCGATGTAAATTTAACACACGAATTTGCAACCTTTACTTTGCAAAGTGTAAATTTTTGTTAAACAAATTATTTTACATGTCTAATTAAATTTTACTTATTTAACAGTAAAAATAAGAATATAATAATAATTTTTTGATTTACACTATTTTCACGTAAGACCTTTTAACTATTTAAAGTAAGGAGAACTTTTACAATTTTTCCTTGTAAAATATTACTTTAGTTTTACAATTTTAAATTTATTTACCAGATTAAGTAAAAATCGCATTGATTATTTTTTGAGTGTAAATAATAGCAGAGTACAGAGTGTACAGGTAGAATGCCCTGTGTACCTTAGATTAAACCGCGTACGCAAAATTCGTCTACGTTAATCATGATGCAGCAAAAAACCATTTTAAATTAATGTGGAATAAAAATTTAATTTAAACGATGACACGATGAACGATTTTTATTACGTCTGAGAGACAGAAACAGAAAACTTTTTCCCCGATCCAATTTTGTATTACGTTGCCCATTGAAAAAAAAGGATTTTCTAAACAGTAAATCAATCAAAATTTGAATAATATATTCACAATATATTACCAACAATATCAGATTTAAATTAAATTAATTTGCATTTTTAATTGAAATTAATTAACTTGATAATTATAATACTTGTAATTGTTTATAATTATAGTAATCTGTTAATGATACGGCCGCGAGATGATTAAAGGTCAAATCACAGTGTATAATTGATAAATTTGTATGCGGTATGCATTCATGTCACGTATGCAGTTAGTCACAAGCCTGATTTGCTAGATAGACCGCAACTGCAGACAATTTGAACAATGCTGACCTAAAGCGCAAACGGATGCGTAAAGATACGAACAAATAAATTTAATTGTGTAAATATTATGCAATATACTTAATTAGGTAATGGATGATTAATTTCATACAGCAAATACTACAATTTTAAGACGTATGTACATATAGCAAAACAATAAATTTATATTTCCCCTCGAGTAGAACAAGTTGTCAACAAAGAGTCCATTGACCAAAAACGATATATCATCAAGATGTCATAATAAATCTCGCGCGCTATATTCGAGTACATATTGAACTAATCGAGTGCTATGTACACCAAAATATTTTATCGATTAAGATTATGATCTGATCTTATACCTATTATACAACTTTTACTAGCTTTGTACGCTGTACATGTATACGAAAATGTGCAGTGATGTGGAAAAGGCCGCACATACGATCGATATACGTTTAGAAAATACCCAATTTATCAAGCTGGTTTATATATGTACGTATATATACGTAAATGACAACCAATTTATTTCTATATGTTTCTCGCATGTAGAGAAATAGAACCACACAAATTACATTTTAAATAATAGCAATAAACAATCAGTAGTTTTACGTTACCGCATAAGTCATGTGTATGTGCTGTGCCAAATGTGCGCCCGTAACAAAAGCAATAAACGATATTTCATTCTAACACACAGCCGGAACGAGTGCGCCGCGCCGCGCGCACACCCAACAATCAACAACCAAGGTATAATATACACATACAATGCGCGATTTCAAAGACTTTGTCTTTCTTAATAGTTAATTAAGAGGTATACACGAATATATAAGAAAATATTTGTGGTAAATCGGCGACAAAGTTGACGTCTCTTTCGAATATATGGTGGTGATTAATGAGTTTCACGGTTTTAATGTACATTAATATATTATTACAAAACTATTATATTTTTTCAAAGTTAATAGAGATATTAGGATTTTTAGACAGCGCATAGAGTTATTAACAAAGTGGTGACACAAAATTATTATTTATGCAATTTGAAATGATTTAATTGAAGTCATTAACTTTTTTGGATCAAAGGTTCAAGGCGAGTGTTGGTTTTTTATACAAAATATTTGCACTGATTTAGCAAACTAAATTGTGAAAATTAAACCAAAATCCGTAGTTCAAGTTTCCTTAATTTCAAGTTTCTTTAATTTTCGTAATTCACACAGTAATTTCTCACACACTTACACCACCACCGCAATACTTACCACATTGAAATATTCCCGAAATATTCGCACAACAATTTTCCTAAAATACACTAACATTAAACCACAACAATAAATAATTTCTACAATTATTTATTAATTCACTTAATACACCGTTTAGACTACTATAATCTGCAATACCACAAAGCTGTCACAAAAGTATTTTTAATGCTACTACTTAAACGTAGAGGTCACTAGTCTTACAATAATGTTATGTTAATAACATCATACCAATTGGCGAGATCGTAACATTACCTCCCCCTAAGCCTGTTCCTTTCTATCAGAATCCAAACTAGCAAATCTGAATAGTGCCAATCGGCCCAAATGCACTACCATTCTGTAACGTGTAACGTGCTTTCTCAATGTTCAAGACGACGGTTGCTTGAGTAGGCAATTTTCACTGGCACGTCATTGTACCAGTTAAGCTCGAGAGAGCAGGATGATAAGGGCGAGGTGTAACACACCACACAAAAGTCACCGATTGAATCAAAAATCGATCGCCCAAATCAATAGTATAATAATCACCACCATATGTGACCTTGCAACGCAACGCGGTGAAGTCTTAACGCAAAAACGATCATTGAGAACAAGAAAAAAATTAAGAGAGGAAATAGCAACTCATCCGAACTCTTCTGGCAGCTTCCTTTATGACGGGGTTATAATAACATCGGCTACTGCTAACTTCGCACACTTACTCATGCTTTACACACTCTACCACAAATTCGAATTCGCCCGATGTTATCGCAGTTTCACAGTTCGCTCTCTTACTTTCCAATCAATCAATAACAAACAAACAAACACCTCAGTTCAGTTCGGTTTGGTCCAGTCTTCAGCCGCAGTTCTTGGGCACCATGCGCACTACACTCGCCTATTGTCTTGTAGACAGGAAGGAATCATTTTCGAAATTTTTACCTTTATTTGTTTTCGCAAAATACATTTTTCTTTTTTCAACCCATGTGGTTTTCATTTAAAAAAAAAAAACTAGATACATTTTATTTTATTTCTTCAGAATCTGAACGACAAAATTTGGGTTTTTGTACCGCATCACTTTTTCTCAACGATCTTTTTTTGTTTTTTCTGATTTTTGGCCCGGTCTGTCTGGTATAGTGGTGTCGGTTTTTGTCTTTTTCTCACCAAACTTTTGTTGCTTTATTTATACCTTTAAGCGTCGTCGCGGCTACCGTCTCCCATCTAATTTCTGTCTCTCCTTATAACTGACAAATTTGCTGGAATATCACCGATTCCTTTTTTTTCCTAGGTCCGAGCGAATTTCCATCAGAACTCCATAGTGGCTAATTTAGTTGTTAGTTATCAATATTACATTACAATTCTCTTGAATGGTGTGCCGATGTGGTTCTGTTGCATTGATCTACGGCTTTTTCGTGTAGTTCGTTTCACAGCTGCACATTGATCACATTTTTCACACCACTACTATCGACTGTCTACAGCCATATCCGTTTTAAACAGTAGCCATTTTCTTAAAGAAGGATTTCCCAATGTGCCCAATATTCCTTTACTAAAGGTGTCAGTCCTCACTCACCATGGGCACCGCCGCCTTTTCTGACTGTCGCTGTACAACAAGTGGTCACTATGAAACGTCGATTCTGCATCCGGTTGAGCATCCAAAATCCCGAGTAGTTCGTTTTTTTCTTCTTGACAACTGTGGCAATATCCCGGTTGAATTGTTCATCATTTTCGAGCTGGCTCAATTGATTCTCCGTACCTGCTGTCTCTGCAATCTTCATCATTTCGTTTCCCAAATATTATGTCTACCATTTGACCAAGTTTCTTCTTGAATCTTTCGGTGCCTTCTTTAATTTCTTGTTTCAATTCTCGCGTCAAATCTTTACTTGGTTGATCTTGCGCCAAAATGACTTATATTTATCATTATTTGCGTCATACAGCCCGGCAACGGCCTATTCGCCTCACCTAGTCGCAATATTAATTCATTTTTGCATCCTCTAATATTCACAATCCCACCGCTGTCACCAATTGTTACGAATCTGCCCTGTGAACTCCGGCTCGTATCACTTGATTATGAATACAGTTATAGAATTTGACCATTTCAACACCGCTTCTGGAATATTCGCGAAAATACCGGAAATAATTTCTCACACTCGCCTGGATTTATGCAGAAGAAAACTTCTTGATGGTTCTGTTCCAGACTACTAGAAACTGCAATATCATAAAATTGTCACAAATCTACCTCTAATGATACTACTTCTACGTAGATGTCACTAATCTCACAAAAATCTTATTAATTTTCTAAAATGTTATGAACAATTTTTTCTGAAAAAATGTTTCGTGCCTGTTGAATTAATTGCCCATCAAACGATAGGCGATATCGTAACAATAGTTTATAACTAAATATTAAAAAATATTAAAATATTTTCCAGAAAGTCCGATATTTTCGAAACTAAATTAATGAAATGTTCTGTAATTTTGGATTTTGTGGTATATTATACCAAATGACACCCCTATCCCCTTCACACTTGCTCCAAATTTCTCATGGGTTTACCTAAGCCTATGACCTTTCTAATAAACATACTTTAATCGATGGTAAAGTGGGTTACTCAAAAGTTCATTAATTTAGTTTCGAAATTTTTGGACTGCGTGGAAGAGCAAAAAACAAATTCTAATGTTTTTTAATTGTATTTAATAAAAATTTGTACACGTAAAATTAATAACAGTTTTTAAAATTAAAAATCTCTATTTAAGTTATTCATTTGCATATAACCCACGCTCAATATCAACGTTTTCTTGCATCCATTCCACTAACCTCTCAAACTGATTTTAAAAATAAAATACGTATTTTTTACAAAATCGATCTACAAAAATAATAATTTGTGGTTTTATTTTAACTGGGGTTTTATTGCATTTTTTCTTAATTTTAAGAAAATGTTAAAACTTTACATTTTTATGATTGCACGTCGTATACGAATACACTAGAGTCACGTACTAAAATATCATGACTAAAACATGGCATGGTGTGGCAAATGACATTCACAAATCACAATGCAAATTTTCACAGTCGTTGCCAAATTTATATCGACACGACAACCCCAATAACGCTGAATACTCCGAATCTAAAACAGTTGTTTTCGGAGTGTAAGAAAAAGTTTACCGCTAGTGATTTTTGTCCCCAGCTTAATTGTTAGTGTCAACCTTGACTAGTTGTTCAAATACCGAAGGATATCTCTCGGTATAGGTGGAAAGTTTATTTTGCCAGTCAATTGAGAATGATTGGATGATTGTGCGAGTCAAGGAATTTGAGTCAGCGGTAATCTTCAAGTTCCGAGTAATGCTTTTTATATAGACTTTGGAGATTCGTGGGGTTTGTGTAACTCAAGAATCGGCAAGAGACAGTTGGCAGGGTTGTAGTGTTCACTGCACCATGTGCACCGCTTAGTGAAATTTGCATGATCGATGCGGACGCTATAGGCAAGCGATGTGAAAAAGTTGGTGTTGTTCTCAGAAAATGGATTATGGAAGTTGCATGCCCAATATAATAAAACAACTAAAAAATTAATTATATTTCCAACAACGATTAAAAATAATTAAATAAAAATCAAAAATTCTTGCAGTCTTGTTTTGTTGTTGTAGCAGTTGTCGCTGTTGTTGTCGCTTAGATGTTGTTGTTGTTGGTGACGCTGTCCGGTTTCCTTGTGGCACATTATCGCCATTGTTGGCCCAAAAGTTGGTCCATATAATATTAATTATTGCCACGTGAGTGTGGCGGCTTGAAAGTGCTCGTCGTGTTATTTTTTGCATGGTATTTTCTAACCGCTGCAAAAACTTAATTTTCTCATGGTTTAGGTGCTTAGTGTGGTCTTATTTCACGGAACTAAGCTTAAATTTTTTCCCAGAACATTAAATATAGTTTTTTTGTTCAATTTTAAATTTCATTATTGTAAAGATTTACTCCTATATATAAAATTAAGAAAGAATTGTAGCGGTACATCTGATATATCAGAGTGAAAATGGTTTATGGAGGGAAATGTACCATTTTTAAGAAGCACCGATATCTAAGCTGAATCTGCGCATGCAAAATAAATAACGTCTTAATCCATTTCTTATATACAACAAATTCAAAGTGCTAACCATCATTGTCGTGATCTCGATGAAAATAATAATTTTGCCGTGTTATTATTATTATTATTATTATTATTTATTTTTGTTATTCTACTTTTTGATCATCGTCGCATCTCATCTATTTATTATACGAGGATAGTTCATAATATAATGTATAGAAGAAAAAACGCGGCGACGAAGGCGCCAATGATTTTGTATTATTATTATCTTGAACAATACAATCATCATCATCATCATCTTCATGATCATTATTATTATTATTATGCATGATCAATGACTATTATTATATTTGTTGTTGTATTTAAAGAGGAGATTAAGAAATAAAAAAATAAAAAATATAATAACATTTTATACACCAACAAGAACCGTGCAAGGAGGTAAGAACTACACACGTAATACATAATATTGAGATTGGGAAAACGTACGAAATGAACGAATGTTTTTGTATGAAAGAATTGCTTTGGCGCCACTCCATACCTCATAAAGATGGATCTTAAAGATATCGAAGAATTTATAAATAATTTTTAAATGTTTTTTCTTCAACCGAAACGTTGAACAGACGACTGAACGACGGACGACGCTAGGTCACGGGTTACATGTGTATATTTGAGCCAGATCGCTTTGTATTTATTTTATTTCAACCGTCTTAAAGGTATATGCAAGTACACACAGTAAATCTCTAAGTATTTTTCGTCGTTTTATTTCATTTCGTTTTAGGCGCCAGATGACCTGCATTTAAAATGCAATAATAATAATTCTGTGTAGTAATTTATTTAATGGATTTATATGTGTATATAGTTTATAATACGAGTACACGACTCTATATAAAATTGTGTACGATATACTCTTGTTACTATTATTTTTTTTTTTATTTCTTAAATGTTTATATTCTTAATTTATTGTTGTTTAGAAAATTAAATAATCTACGGCCGTATTTAAAATGTTTATTGTACTGTGTATTATGTTTATAAGACATAGAAATATGTCAAACTCATTCGGTATATATTTACAACAAAATACACGCGGCGACATTAAATTTACGGTGATTTGTGAATTTGGCTTGTTGTTATTCTGTGGACATCTCAATTAATTTGAGACACAGCTGGGTTAAAATTTGTATCCGATTGTCGAAATTTCATTATCAAATTGCCTTCAAAAGTGTAGAATTTATTGTTTATCTAGCTCCATAATCGTTTGTACACTTCGTATAATTAATATTACAATGGAGAGAATGTATGTAGAAAATGTACATAGATAATGTCAAAAATTATTCTTGGACTCCATCGAGCTTCATATCTACCTGCTCTGTAAAAGGAATGATAAGAAAATATGGACATTTCTTGCATATACCACAAAAACTCTGACTTAAAAATTGTGTTTTTTCTGACTTAAACCAGCGTTTTTATTTCATTTTAAAATAGGCTTAAAATCTGTAATGAAAATGAAATAAAAAAAGCTGACTTTATTAATTCATATCATAGGTAATTTTGAAAATGTTTTGAGAAGTGTGTTTATAAATGACATAAAATGAGAACAGTCTTGTTCAAACCCTTTCGAACGTCATTTTTAAATAATATTGCAAACAATTTTTTACGTTTTTTTAGGAGTACTTGATTAATTTTGAAACATTCTTTACGAATTCCATTGTTTTTTTTGACGGCCCTTTTCCTGGGCTCCTGAAAATGTACAATATATTGTACAAAGAGTTTCAAATGGTGCTTATTTGGTGTAAAAAGGAATTCTTTATTGCACATTTCATAACAGGGTACTCTGTCAATTTATAATAATAATAAATTATAAAAAATGAAATTATGAAATAAAATAGATTTAATTTCATCATAATCTTCATTACATTGCAATAAAAATTATTCAGTCGAGACAATGAACATTACATTGTTGATCACAATTAGATTTTTTTATGAAATTGTTCAAAACAAGTTCGTACTTATTTATGCAAAGGTGAATTTTACATTGTTTCCTTAAGCAGAATGTTCTTCTCTTACAGTTTAAAAGTTTGGAGCGAGTGAGTTCCAACTTTTGGTCATGTGTGGCAACATGACGATATTTCGCTGAATTCTTCATAATAGCTTCATTAATTTCTCTAGTTTTTCATAAGAGCTGAAAAAAATATCAAAAAATAAGTTGTACTCTTGATTTTGTAGCCTCTCTGCTAGAGTGCTAGCTTCAATACTACGCTGGCACCGAATCAGAAGCATATAAGATATATCGGTGGAATACCTGTATTAGCACCTTGATATGTGAAGAAGCCGTACGAAGTTCATAGTTGCAACATAAAAGATAGACCGGGATGACATACTGGATATATCTTAAAAAATAATTTATAGGGGTTAAAACATTCTTTCTATCTTGAGATGCTCAATAAATAGAGCCACCGTGGGCTCGGATTCTTTTCACCGCCATTGAATGTCGTGATAATTATAAAGCACTATTTATGTGCAATATATTGTATACACATCCGTGTTCAATATATTGTTCAGGTGTTTTAGCATCGTTAAATAATTTATTTTAAGTTTAAATTCTCATTAAATTTGTTGAATAAATATAATTCCTATATTCTAAATTAAAAATCAACAATCCAAGTGACATTTTAAATTTTTTTTACATAAATAATACCTAAATAGTAAACTATTATCTTAACAACAAGAAAATCACACAACCTTTGACGGTTAGAACTGTAATAAAACTAATTTTTATGATTGTTTTAAAATTCACAATACTAAAACAATAGAGAGTATATAAGTGATTTTACACACATTTGTGAAGCAACAAATTTATATTACACCAGCAGCTCGATTCTGGATTACCTATAGGAAAAGGAATTTGGAAAAATATTTACATAGCTTTTTTGTCAAAAATTTCATTTTCTGGCCTACTGGAGAAATCATATGTTTGATCTATAACTTTATAATTTAGGAAATATTTTTTCCGTATCGAAATTGGATAGGATAAAGATTCCTAATTTAATTTTGTTTTTGAAAAAATTTACACAACTGTTTACCATAGTATGCCAGAAAAAAGTTTTTGTGACAAAAATACTATGAAAATATTTTTCCAAATTCCGTTCCCTATATAGAAAAACCGGAATCGAGCTGCTGTTATTTGCGTTCCAAGTCGATGTACAATATATTGAACAAGTGTAAAATGTGTATTTAATAAAATCGAAATAAAACTTAAAAATGTACTACAGAAAAAGCCCGATTATCCGGCATCCAATCACAAGGGATATTATTATTTTTTATTCCCCAAGTTCCGGGGGAAGGCTTGGGGATGACAGCATCGCGGATAATCGAAAATTCCGTATAATTGAATGTTTCATTAAAACTTGAAATTGTCCTGTTATCCGGATTGCTTGGGGTTTGAGTGCATTCTGATTTCGTTATTTTTTAGGATTCTCGTTTATTTATTTTCAATTTATGTACCAGAAAACAATTTTTTTATAAAAATGTTTGTGAATCCCCGAGTAATAAAAAGCAAAAAAAAAAAAAATCCTATAAATTAAAATTCCGGTTAACTGAGTGTTCCGGTTAATTGGATGCCGGATAATCGGGCTTTTACTGTAATATGAAAATTAAAACCATTCAAAATTTTCAAATAATGCTTTCATTAATGAAAATGTGCAAAAACAGTATAATTAATACACAAATAATAATTCACAAATGAAATTTATGAAATGCATGTTTTTTATCTTTCTATACAATACAACAAAGAAACACACAGTACAACTTTTATTCCTGTAAAATGACTCACCCTAATATTGACCTGAATCTGTAAACCCAACCGACAAAAAATTCGCTTGAAGACAGAACTCATTCGTGTGGCTCAGGGAATTTTCACTCTGTCGGAATGCAAAACTAATGGGCCGACTCATCGTCCACGCCAGTATAGTGTGGCATGTAGTTATGCAATGCGCAGATGGTAATAAAGTCGGACCTTAAAACGGCGTAAAAGTTAGGATGGCCCCACAACAAATTTCAGGGATAATAAAATAATGGGCAAAAAAAATATAAAGCATCGATTAATCAAAGTGCTGGTTGAGACGCTATAATGATCTAACGGACAGGCATGAGGTCACAAACAATATAGGTGCCTCTATTGCGGAACTAGAAACTAACCAGATCGAAAACAGGAAAAAAACGTTATCAGGCAGAGGCTTCCTTGGTAGACTCGTGAAGCGCGGCTATGACTCAGCAGTTTGGGTGTGGGACACTCTACCTCGTTTAGATTTTTTTCTTAACAATTGTCTTATGCTAACTATCCAGAACTTAAACTAGACTCCCTCCACTTAAATTCATGCAAACTCTTGCGAATGTTAAACTAGACTCCCCGCGTCTTTCTTAATTTTTCCTTTTATAGGTTAACAAAAACAACCGTAATAATGATCGTAGGATTTTTTTTCTTTTTTTCGTTATCAAGATTGAATCGCAAACCCAGTGGTTCATATTTACCGAAAAAAACAAATTTCGATTTTCAAACCTTTAAAGATTTTTAGTCTTTTAATTTCATTCATAAAAGCTATGTAGTAGCTACATTTCAATTGAGAAACATAAGGGAATAACTAAGGGGTGACCACCGTGCCTGTTCTTGGTACGAGGTAGGACCTACCAAAAACGGAGTGAGTTTTTTATGTTAATAAAAAGTATAGCTACACATTTTAACGAAAAGCACAGTCTCAAAAAGTGTAGATACACAAATTATCAAAAAGTGTAGCTGCATAAAACAAAAACAAAACTTTGGAATTCAAAATACGAGATTTAATAAAAATTATTAAAAATAACAATAAAAATTTAGTATCATAGTACTAAAAATACTTGTGTGTTTAAATTTAAAGGATTAAAGTCTAAAGGTTAAAGGTTTTCTTTTTAATTCAGAAAATCTTTGGAACAATAAGTGCCGAGCGTAGAATCTCGACATGGTGTTTGAAATTTGTAAAAAAAAAAATTAAGACAATTTGCATGTTGTGATTGGCGATATGACCTCACACGTCGAAGCGTCTTTGGTTGACCACTTAATTATTTTATTAATTCATAAAATCATCGGAACCATGAGTGCTGGGTATGGAATTTAGTGTTCTATACACTTTCTAATAATTTGTGTATCTACACTTTTTGAGTCTACACTTTTCGTTAAAATATGTAGCTACACTTTTTATTAAGGTTAAAAACTTCACTCCGGTCCTGCCAAATAATTTAGGTTGTTTACTACTGCTTTGGTTTATAAACGAAAATTGGAACATAATACCGTAAATTTAACGGATACACTTGGGCAATGCACCAACTTTAAAATCATTGGAAATTGATCCTGAGCAGCGAGAAGTACACTAACATAGCTGGACACAATTTTAATCACATGAACAGTGATCAACTTGTTGCAGGTGCATTTGTGTAGAATAGAAAATTTGGACACAAAATTGGGTGTGAAGCACTATAGTGAAGTTTCTGACAATCGAAAAATGACAAAAAACTTTACACCCACCCAAAAAGTGTAAATCTATACTTAAAAAAACGTGTTATGCAAAACGAAATAAACTGTTAAAAAACAAGTTTACAAAGGCAAGCTAATTTAGCCTAAACCATGTGCCATAAAAATGTTTTATTGTTTTCTAGAAGCCAACATATTTATGCGGTGGATCAGTCATAGATTGTTTTAAATTTTAAAATTTTGCTATGGTAGAGTGGCGCTTCGATCTTCAATGGCAAGGTATCGCAGAGATGTCTAAGTAAATCGAAATTTTCTATGTTGGAATCATTTTGAACGATTTTTATGTTGATTTTTAACTTGTTCAAGATGTTCACAGATTTTTGATGAATTTTAGGATAGCCTACACAAAGATGTAACAATGGGTGTGTAACGAAAACCCGGTTTTCAAAATTCAGTTTTCCAAAATCCTGGTTTTGTATAAAAAAAATCCCGATTTGTAGGAAATGGTTTGGTTTTTTAAAAATTGTGGTAAAATGCGACTCTTGACATGTGGTAAAATGGGACTCTTAAATGAGTTTTTGACAAAATTCAAAAATGGAGTTTGCTATAAAGTTCTAGAAAATTGCTAATAGGGATGAAATTTGGCCATTTCTTAACAGATTTTATTGAAATTCGATACGGGCGATGGAAGTGGGATTCTAAAATGATTTTTCAATAAAGCGGTCAATAGAGATGGAACTAGGCCATTTCTAAACCGATTTTGCTGAAATTCTACACGTGCAATGAAAATGGATTTCTAAACTGATTTTTTGATAAAGTTCTGAAATATGGCCGTCGCTATGGAACTAGGCCATTTTTTAACCGATTTAGTTGAAATTCGACATGTGGGTCATAAATGGGATTCAAAAAATGCGTTTTTGATAAAGTACTAGAATAAGGCGGATAGGGACGAAACCTGGCCATTTCTTAACCGATTATGTCAAAAATCGACACGTGGGGTCTAAATGGGATTATAAATGATGTTTGATAAAGTTCTGGAATACTGTCATAAGGGACGGATCTAGGCCATTTCTTAATCGATATTGTTGAAATTTATCACGTGCGATGGTAATGGGTTCCCTAAATGATTTTTTGATAAAGCCCTGCGTATCTGGACAAAAAAACAAAAAGAATCTAATTTTCATCACACTGACACAAGCCGAATTTTATCATAATCTGTCAAGAAATGACCAAGTTCTATCATTAATGGCTATCGACCGTATTCTAGAACTGTTTCAAAAAATCCGTTTTGATTCATTCACTTAGAATAAAACTAGTAAAACTGCTTCTTTATTCCCGACATGCTTTTGAACCCCACTCTCAAATAAAAGTGGTTTGGTTACGATGAATTGCAATTAGCTACACATATTACCAATTTATTTTAAATAAACTTGGCCAACATTTGCTTTTAAGCCAAGCTTATAAAAATTTGCTTTTTCCATTCTGTACCTGGGGGGATTTGAACCCAATACAACCCGGTTCAAGTGCCGCTCGTGCCCTTTTATATTTTTATTACTCTCATTAGTTCGCAAATCCGCACCATTTTTCTTGGTGAAATAGTTTTAAAAAATTTGACTAAAGTCGCTTAGTGCTAAAATTTATCGATATAGCGCCGGAGGGAGATAGGTTCCATCTCTTTCACATATAACCACGTGCCATATTGTTATATGTGCTCAAAAGTCTTGGGTTAGTGTCTTAACGAAATAAAATGCATTCTTATCAGGTGGTTTGGCAGCAAGCCGGAGTCTGCAGCATTGCGTAATTTTTAAATTTTGTAAAAAAACCATAAGTCATGAATATTATGTGCTAAATTCTGCAGTTTTGATTAAAAAATGTTGCATGTATACAACATTTTGTAACGTAGAAATAATTTCACTACATAATAATATAAATTTATTGATCGATTGATCAATGACGAACATATGTGCATATATGCGCACTGTAACATGAAAATAAATGTTCGCACCATATTTGGGTGTGTCGTTAATTTGATTACGAAACGTATACGAACGTCTTATTTGTCCAAATTAGTCAATAATTGAAATCTAAACATAAATATATCGATTACACCGATCATAGTGAATGGGACGAGTCATCATCAGGCCATCACACACTTGAAACTAATTCGTGGAATAACCGCATTGTGCTGTATCATATTTGCTAATATTTTGTGTAGTACACTTCAATCAAGATGTAATTTAATTCTGCGATACACGTTGAGAGACGATTTCAATTCCGTAAAATAAAATAAAATTATGTAAACAGACCGAATAGCAAAAAAAAAAAAAAAAAACATAACTGACTTTGATACCGGTAACACTGAATCACTTACAAAATACACAAAAAACCATTCAACTCAAAATTTTCGGAAATTTTTGTTTATTTTGCGCTACATTCTCAGACTATTTTTATGGTTAACTGGAAATTTGTAAGAACACGTCGACGTACACGGATAAGTTGTCCGGAAATGGTTTTTTTTTTTGATATTTTATCAGAGTATACAGACTAAATAAATACGGATGCCATAACAAGCAATAAAACGGTATGACGGCATCCAAAATAATTTCCGATTTTCTGCACCGTACCATGCCGTCGTACATTGAAACATAAAAAATTAAACTCATCAATATTTCAATCAACATGTCGCGAGCACACACATACACACACACACACGTCGAGTTGGAAAATTAATTTAAATTTTCCCATATTCATTTTGGTTCATTAATTTGAAAATCGTATTTAGACGCAGACAACGTGAAAATCAAAATAAACTCATCGATTGGCGCGTCTTCTCGTATCGAAAAAAGATTTTCGTTTATTTATGTATATGATTTACCGCGGTCGATCGTACTGTGTGTGAAGGAAATTGAGGCACCTGTCTGCGATTGTTTGTTGGCGGCGCGATGTTAATAAACGCGGATATGTGTTTATATCAATATTATATAGACGTGGTTTATTAGTGAATTGCGTGTGGATTTGATGTGTTTGGACAAGTGTTTTATCGTTATTTTGTATATTATGACTCAAATTTATTTATTTTATTAGTATATATCGGGGTCAACGTGGTATCGCCGCGGCCAATATCTAATTCAGTGTTATATGGAGGTTATAATTTAGCAAAACAATTTTTTTGGTTGCCCATATATAGTTAGAGTGAAAATTGTATATTATTCTTAGTTCAAATAAGTTTGGTCTTGCGATCGTACGTAATCCCTTCTCATCGCTTGTGGTTTCTTTAAAATTAGGTAGATCTCGATACCGAAATGAAATTTCCAGCAGAAATGATCTTATTATCCAAATTATGAGAATCACTCAAAAGTAAACCAGCACTCAAAACTCCTTGATTATTTTCCGAATAAAATTGAGCGAGAATATTATTTTTATTGGGTTACAAACCAACAGGTCTTATTAGTTAGGTTCACCAACGACGCATGTTTAGGGTACATTTCCTGGTAAAAACTTTTTCCGAGCCGAGGAAATAAAATCTTCCTACGTAAGGCTGATAGGACACGTTTGGGTTGACTGGGTGCAGTTTAGATATGTTTCTGATAGGGCATATAGTATATATAAAAAAAGAGAACTGCGTGTGTGGAGTGTTTTACTAGAAATGAACGAGTAGAAAGTTGAGGAAGTGTAAAAAATTGTTGATAAGGTTGATGGTGGGAGTATTTCTCTGGATCAGATAGTAGTAAAGTTGAAAAAAGTGATGAATGTGGAGAATCTAGATGATAAAATATTGAGCAGGTTTGCAGAAAGTTCGAATTATTACTATCGACAACAACAAGAGTGGCAAAATTTATAGCAGAAAATGGGATATAACCGAAAATTTCAACACTTACTATCAGGATAAGGTTATAAAGCGTGATTTTTCTTCAAGTCAATTGTTCTCAGTTAGCATGGCTATTTCATCATGGAAAAACATACACCCGAACAACGTTTACAAATTCTTTAATTTTATGAGTAGACACAGGCAATGCAAGAACTGCCAATCCAACTAGAAAAAACCACTGTTTGGTGCGGTTTATGGACCGGTGGACTCATCGGTCCGTATTTTTTGAAAGATAATGATCTCACGAACAACTTATCTGTGAAGTCTCCCGTCTATGCCAATAAACCAACAAACAATTGCAGTATTTGAAAACGACATTAAATGTTTAGTTACAAGATGGCTACTGCCATCCTACAGATTTCACTAATACCAAGCAAAGGCCTCACACGATGATCTTTTGCCGGCTACAACTCAAGGAGAAGTGCTATGGGTCGTGGGGTTTGAGGCTTGCTGTACAGAAAAAAATATAAACGCAAATAAAAAAAATAATAACCCGATTGTTCCGCCGAAATTCGTCGGCCGGAACTTGAGGAACGAACAACACCAAAAAAAAATAATTATAACGGAAAGAGGGGTGCCTTGGTGCTCGCATCCGTCCAAACTCAAATAGCGCATGCGCCGGTCCCGAAATCAGATGCGGGCACCAAGGGACCGCTAACAACACGCATCACACCTAAACCGAAGAAATTTAGCAATTCATTAAAAAAAAAATGAAATCACAACAACAAAAACATATGCTCGGAAAATGGAGGAGCGAGACCAATGTGAAAACCGATATATAAAAAAAAATAAAATAAAATAAATTGTACCTTACAATAAAATAAAGAAAATGTTACATGTTGCGGTGCCTTTCACCGATACCCAAATATTTTTTCTTCTCTGTCTATAACATATAACAAACAAAATTCTTCTAGAGTGTATCGCTTCGCATAGACCCGATGCACATTGGTCTTGCTCTCTCGTCTAACCGCCAATCGCGCGGCATCTATGTAGGGGCAAACACAAGAAAAAACAAAACTGCTGTCTTACTTTGAGAAATTTACAACAACAATCCCATATATGTAATTCCAAATCGGAATTATTTTAAACCAACTTTTCTGCTGGTATAGAATTATTATATTCTACCTGTAGTTTTAATGTTCACCACCAGTTCAGTTGTATTGAATACTTTTATTTTTAAATGTTGGCAATAAAAATATAAAAGTGATTTTTGTTATTTTGACATCGCATTTTTCTAAACAACACGAGAAATTAGTTACGATTTGTAATAATATTCAATAATGTTCTAGCACATTACTATTTAATTGAATGTATTTAGTTGCATTTTTACGTTGTTTTCAAATTCAAAATGTAATTGTTACCAACTAATAAAAATAAATTAAAATATATATTATTATTAATTAATTCTATTCCCAGAATGGTTTTAACTTATGCCAAAGTAAGACGACAAACATGTCCCAATGAACAAGAAATAATTTAGTACAGCAACAGTACCACGTGTTCATAAACAGGTGGCAGTGCTGTACGTTATATGTCAAATTTGTCATATAATAAATCTACCAAGATTGATTGTTATGACAAAAAAAGTCATAACAGTGTCATTAGTGAGACACCAGCCTAAATGCTCGAAAAAATGGTGAAAAATTGGACATCTCGCATGGACTACTTAAAATGTAGCCGTGGCTAACATTATAAATTCTGTCAATTTTATCTGTTCGCCTTGTACAATTTTCCGGAAATTAATACCAATTTCCTTTGCTAGCGTTTTTAAATCGAAAAAACCGTTATAGCTTAATTCTTTGATGATTAAGGGATTTCCTGATTTTTTTCGAATTCCTTATTACAGACACTAATTGATCTCGCGCATAAATAGGCCCCGTTTTTTTAGCCCGTTTCATAGATTTTTCGATGATCCTATGAATGAGTGACATTGCAAAAACAAATCTGCAAACAAAAATGTATAAGATTTTATTGGAATTTTATTTATATATAAGAAATATTGCAGAATATTATTATCTTGTTACTGTTTACCCGTTCTTTTGGTGACCACAACAATTGTCTGACATAGTTCTGTGTTCGAGGTTCTTTTAAAGAAGTAGATATACGACGGTATTTGATTTGTAGGGGCTCTATACATGAAGCTAAGAAATCCTGTTGTCGTTGCAACGACGACAAATTAAAGTATTTATGGAAGAGATCAGCCCGGTATTCGTTGGAAAATTTCAATGCGTACTTTCTTTTACGATTTTTCAATAGATTTTTCCTGAATTTTTTAACGATTTAGCTTGTATTTTTTCCATTGTTGTTTGTTTCGAAGCATTTGTTTTCCTTTTTTGAGAGGCTTAGCGTAAGTGATAACTGAAGGCGATTGATTATTGCTATTATCTCCAGAAGATGAATGTGGGTTCGAGGCTGATAGCGATTGATTAGTGCTATCACTCTTCGAAGACGTTTCATTTTCAAATGGAACATATAGTTATCACCATCTTGACACCTTTCGCAGTTTTAGCTTGGTTATGGATTCTTGATATACTGGGCTCTAGTTCGTCTGAAAATTGTTTAACCGGACAATTGTCTGAAAATTGATTAATCAAAATAGATAACAGCAAATTATTTGATTTTCTTTAGGAGCAATAAAGAAAGTATTTACCACTAGCTGCTGAACTATTCAATATCGCGTTTTCTGAATATATCCGCCAACTTGAACTTTCTCAAATGTAACATTAATTGCGCTCTATTTATTTTGTAGAAACTGCAGGGTCGTTCAAATTATGACTAAGCAACTTAATATCATAATGATTTTAATGGCCACAACATTACCTAAACAGTGACAGAGACAGTTACGTTCCTGTAAAAAAAGAAAATTATTATAAATTATAAGTCGACATTACTAAATTTATACTTACGATGCTCTTCCACTGGCTGATAACAGCAAATTATAAATTATTTAAATAAAAAATATCGCAATTATTTCACGTTATTTCACTAAAATTTCACACAACCGGGTAAAAACTGCATTGTAGAAAATAATCATGATCGATCACGTTCGGATGTTTTATCACAATTGAACTTACGTCGTCGTTCTTCTGAAAACGTTGTTGAAAATGTAATATTTCAACAATGCATCCGCTCTCTAGAGACATACTTTAGTCGTTATTCTTCCGGAGCAGCGATATGGGGAACAAGAATTCCGCAAAAGTAGAGAAGTGTTGATGCTATTGTTCAAGCGTTGGACATGAGGCAAATGATTTCCAGAAACCAAAGCCGTTTAAGTGTTTTAAATGTGGCGATTAAAAAAAAATGTACTTACTTGCTATCATTTGTTAAAAACTGTTAAAAATAGTTTTTAAAAATTCGTGTGTATACGTGGTTCCGCTCAGACTAAATGTCTAATGGCGTTCTATAAGCAAGTCCAAAATTGCTGTATACACAATATATCTTTGGCTCCATAGAATTGTAAGTTTCGCTCGAGAAATCTCACATTAAAATTTTTTTTCAAACCTTGTTTTCAAATTTGTCTTTACATATTTTATTTACAGCAAAATTTTATATGTGTATTACATTTTAATTTCGGAATAATTCTATACATTTTTGTATAACATTACACTATTTTCGGATTTACTACACTTAAGTCAAGAAATGCACCAAACATTTTGGGATGACAATTTTCGGGTTGATTTCACCGACTTGCATATGCTGACTGAGACAGCGGAATTATACCAGATAAAAATAAAAGTTTACGCGGCGAGTTCTTTTCGAATTTCATAACCAGCGAATATTTTATTGTTATACTTCATTATTATGCAAAAAAAAATATATCAAATTGGTTTGGTTGGCCTCCAAAGTCGAGCAGTTGGGTATCGTTAATTTTGAAATTTTAAAATGTTAGATAGATTTCCGCAATTTCTTAATGAATTTGGTGTGTGGTAAAATGAGGTTTGGACAAAATTGTGTTACTACCAAGAAACATCATTTCATAACCATCAATGATGAAAATAATCGTACATATTGTTTACATGTGGAAGTTTTCGAGGCGTCGGTCATAATCTCAAATTAATTTATTTAGCACAAAAAATGTAAAATTTTCTTAGCGAATTCAAAATAAGGGAACCCCGTTAAAAATACGTATTAGAATTAAATATAAATCAACGATCAAAATTTATCAAATCTTTACGGAATTATATCCGGGACAACCAAATTTAAGAACTTCCTTCAAAATGCATCTTAGAATCCACTTTTATCGTGTACCATAGATATTAGAACTTCAACTAAAATTTATGTTCGAAACCAAAACAAATCCTATAGAGGATTTTACCTGCGACGGTCAATAAGTCCCGAGGCTAACACATGGATGACGCATCTAATGAAAAACTCTTAACATTTTTAGGAAGTACAAAAGTTTCAAACGGTAAGCATTAAAATTTTTATATGTTTTGAAAGACCGTAAAGTGAAGTTGGGTGAGATAGCTAACACATAAAAATATCAAAAAGAAGTGATACTATTTTGCATGATGATTTGTCCATGAGAAAGCTCTGTTCAAAATGGGTGTTCATCTTGGATCAAAAACAGCAACACGTCGATGATTCAAAGCGCTGTTTTGAGCTGTTTAACCGTATTAAACATTAATTTTTGAATCGGTATGTGACAATGAATGAAACATGGTTCCACCAGTACACTCTGGAATTAAAGAATCAATCAGCTGGGTCGACTATCTTGAGGAATAATAGACTATTGGTGCGTTTGTAGGAAAAAACTGCGGGAAAACGGCTCCAAATAAAAAAAAATTAAGTGTGCTTTAGACCACATTACTGAAGTAAAACTTCTAATATATATTTAATATTTATAATATAATATAGAAAAATTATAATATTGAAAAAAAAATATTGGTCACCCTGTGCGTTCTCGAGTGTCACCTAGCCGTTTATATCTGATGCCACAAGAAGTGACCTTGTAACTTGGTAACTTTTTCAAGGCCAACTAGTCGTAATACATAATGTTTATGTATGTGTAACAAAATGGACAAAAAAATCATTTTTGAAATCTCTTCGCATAGTAAAAATGGCCTTGAAATATTTTTTATTTCATTTATGTTTGTGTAGTGTGGTTTCATCGAAAATTTATTTAAGTCGCATTAAAACCTGTATCATAGGCAAACGGGGAAAGAAACGAAGAAAGAATCGGTTTCTGTGATACCTCGTGTAGAACGGAGCTATAATCTAGAAAAAAATACATATATAAAATATATCACACGGAAGAATTTTTTTTTGGTCACCCTGTACGTTCTGGAGTGAGTAAGTGAGTGAGTGACATATATGTAATAATATAGAAAAAAAAATTTTGGTCACCCTGTGCGTTCTCGAGTGAGCCAGTCAGTGACATAGAAGTCTATATTATGACTTTCCAATTTTCCAGTTTTCCAATTTTCTAATTTTCAAACTTTCAAATTTTCCAATTTTCTAATTTTCAAACTTTCAAATTTTCCAATTTTCCAATTTTCCAATTTTTCAATTTCCAATTTACCAGTTTTCCAATTTACCAATTTTCCAATTTTTCAAATTTCCAATTTTTATATTTTCCTATTTTCCAATTTTCCAATTTTCCATTTACCAAGTTTCCTATTTTCTTATTTTCCAATTTTTTTAACCAATTATTTAAATAAAATGGTATCAACTAATGTTCCACCTAGGGATTTATGAATTGTCATGGCACATCCTGACACTAAAGGAAAATGATTTCGTTTTGCGTTTATTGTTTCGTTCGCCTCGTTCGATTACACTTTTCGTAACGCATTTGCCAGCTTAGTCCCCATGTCAAGCGTGCCTAAAGAAGTTTTACTTCAAAAAAGTGTTTCTTTCACCAAGACAATAGTTTTCTTTCATGACATTTTCTTTTATGATAGGCTTCTTGTGGGGAGTAGCATAACCTCTTATTTTCCATATTCATTTGCTATCACCCAGAATAACCCAAAATTTCATTTTTCTTTTCCCGATAAAATTTAAAATCGTGTGACACTATAAAACAGTTACGTCTGCACGGTCGCCATATTTTTTTTCTAAGCATAAACACAAACCATAATCATTTACGTTATGCGTGTTCGGTATATCCTACTTTTTAGTATGGTGTTTCAATGTACTGCAGACACTGTCGAGACGGCGTTTATCTTAGATTTGTTCTTAGAAAGAGTCTCTTTTACTTAACGGAGGAAGGCGCGAATAACAGAGAACTGAGATAAATGCGACGACAACTTCATCAACAAAGTCAAGCAACCGCTGTTTGGGTTAGTATAAATTTGGGTGACCGTAGAGGAACAGCATGAAAGTATTGTAAAAATGGATGAAACTTAGATCACTCCCCTCCTCTCCGGGATGCCAGTATGCCTCATGAAGCATGCATTTTTCAACAGCCTTGAGGCCTTGTTAGAATTCTATGGACCAATCAATTAATCATTCATCTGAAATTTAATTAATAGTGGAATTCCTCCAGGTACAAACGATTATAATTTTCACCCGGCGGTATATTTTTTGTTTGTATTCTGATGCGTCGAAGGGTGGACTAACCGCTCTAGTAGGAGATTTTATTATCCGTGTATTACCACTTGGAGTAAGGATATTCCTTCGCGTTGTCCGATTATTACCACTTGGGGGTATACTAGACTAATTTTTAAAATACGTTAAAAAACCCAGTTCTGCGAAGGTTTTAAATATTAGGGTTAGTCTATTGACCTAGAGCGACAATATTGGAGTGACCCAAAATTTAAATCATTGACCACTGATTGTCTTGTGTAAAAACTATTTATAAAATTATTTAGTATAGCATTCGCTTAAAATTTAAGTATTTAAAATATTACCAAAATTAACACATCACACTTTTCTTGTTTATTTCTAGATTTGGTTCTACAGGCGATACTTAGTAACGACAAATAACCAAATATATTGGACACGGGTCCACGAGTTACAGGAATAAAATGAAGAAAATCATTGATAATGGATAAATCAATAAAACTTAAAACTTTTCTAAATCGTGTCGTAATAATAATAAAATAAACAAAAAAAAACTGTAATTAATTTAATATAAAGTGCCCTAGCAGCAAAAAGTGATCTTTGATATCTTTTTATAAATTATAAAAAGTGTCCGTACTTAAACGTGTAGTGTAAAATAGTAAAATACATATAGTTTTAAAAAATGCATCAGCTGCAAAAAAATCTGTTAATTTTAAAAATTGTATTAATTTTTAATTTTATTAATCAAATTAATTGTTATTATAGTAATAATGATGATAGTGTAAATAGCAATTATGGTAAGTGTGTTTTTATTGCAGTGCTAATTATTAAATTATTTAGTGTTGGCGATATAACTGTACCAAGAAAATACTTGTTTCGTTGAGATCGATCCAAGACACACGAGATTTTTTTTAATTGACCAAAACAATTTTTTTAAAGATGAGATCAGGTATATATATTTTGCATAAAAATTCGTGTGTGTGACTATAAAATATGGTGACGCAACGTTTTGATCATCATCTGTTTTAACATATAACATATATAATATAAAGTTTCTCCGAGCGATTTATTGTGTCATCGCTTTATATCGAGTCAACTGATTTGCAATCAGGTCAGGCAGCTGAGAGACATTTTGCCGGGAAGTAAATTTTACATCTAACAGCGCTGTGATCAGCAATTTATCGGTGATTCAACCAACCACTAATTTTTATGTCATAATGTGCTCACTAATTTGCCCAACTAGTGTATAAAACAGGGAATTGCCTAACGTTACTAAAAGTTCAACATATTAAGGCGCTAGAAAAATCCGAAAGAATTGGAATCTTACACGTTTAAAGCAGTACACTCCGAAACATTCTTGATACACTTACCTAAGCACCCTTCAAAAATTTTTCAGATATTGTAGGGGATGGGGCACACCAAGCAACAACAGCGAACACCAAATTTAAATAATGGCTTATTCACATATAGGCATTTCCAGTAAAACAAATCAAATATTTTGTAATTTAGAAATAGAACAATAAAGCCAACCTAGACTATGCTGTGCACATTAAAAGAATTGAAAGCATTCAAAAGAAGTTCCTGATTTTTTTGTTAAAAAAAAGTGACTGGGACTACGACCACAACTTAACATACCATGGAAATGTGGCTCGGTTGCCTACGTGCCCAACAAGATGCACGGATTACAAAATATACAAGCTTGAAAACAGACGACTTCTCTCGAACATTGTTAAAGAACCACGCAGTTTCCACTGCGCTGGTAGGTGTTAGTGGCAACATTTGTAGACGAACATCTGAAGGCAGTTTGTATGCTTGTACCAGTCATTCAGTTTAGCTAGAAATGGTATTATAACACTATTCAACCGCTCAACTTGACCATTGCCTGTTGGGACACCTGTGGTTATTTTCGTTTATGCAATCGGTTCATCATCGCAGTATTTACCAAATGCTTCAGAAATGAACACGGACTTCTGTCGCTCACAATATGCTTTTGGTACCCAAATATTACCTTTTGGATGTCTAGCTTTTGAATCACCTCGCATGTGTCTGTCGTCTTGGTGGGGTAAATCCAAACGAATTTGGAGAAACCATCAATAACACTGAAAATGTGTTTATATAACCTTTATTACCAGTTGCCGATAGGCTTCCCAAATTGTCAACGTGGTAGGTTATCAATGACGCATCACCTTTCGGAATCGGGTTAAGGAAGCCATCTTTCTTACCCATTTTACGTTCTGCAAGGATGCACGAAAGACAGTTATTAATATTTTTTTTTAGTTTTCTCACCAAATTTCGAGATAAAATATTGTTTTCGGTTTTCTTTGTACCAAAATGTCCCTGTTCGCGATACGTCCTAATTACCTCATATTGCATTGACTTTGGCACAACTAACACTGGAGACCATTTTAACGGGTGTAGTACGAAATCCCGGTTTTCTTTTTTTCTAGTTCTAAAGTCTTAATTTTGGAAAAACTATTTTTATTAATTCGGGCTGGTCGGATTAATAATATTTTAACATAAAAATAAGATATCTTACCCACAAAATTAGTAGAAAAAACCAAGGCTGCAACATTTTGAAATGCAATAATTGTAGAGGCTGACGGCTTCCATAACTCTCACGGACCCTTGCTTAGCTTTATCGAAAAATCATTTTAGAATCCCATTTCCATCACACGTATTGAATTTCAACAAAATCTGTTAAGAAGTGGTCAAATCCCATCCCTATTAGCCATTTTCTAGAACTTTATCGCAAACTCATTTTTGAATTTTGTCAAAAAATTTCACATCAAGTCCATTCTTCTCAACGAATCTCGAAATCGCCTCTTCTTCAGTTCTTTCCGGAATTACCAAGTCGTCTAGGTAAATGCAGAGAATTTTCTCCATCACCAGATATTGAAAAATATTGTTGACGAATCTTTGAAAACTCCCGGCGAACTACAGAGTCCAATCGGTGTTACAAACGCTGTAAACTTTACCGAATCAACCATCATTGATACGTGGAAAAATCCATTACGAAGATCCAGCGTATACAGAAATATTTAGCGCTTTGCAGTCGATCTGGTCGTCGATTAAAGGCAGTGGATACTTATCGTTTACCACAATCTTGTTCAACTTTCTCACGATCTCGGTTTCCAATGGTGAACGACGTCTTACTTTTTGTGAGACTGCGGCCGAAGCTTTTCCGGGCAATGGTTAACGATTATACTCTTAATGTTGTCAGTGAAATGTTTATTTTCTATGTGGTCCAAGTTTAAATTTAATTTTCCATGTTCCAGGATCTAATGAGTACATCACAGGCACAAATTTTTTCATCGTAATGCCGATTGGCGAAATTGTTGTAACCATCTTAGATATTCGTTCCTAATCTAAAACCACATCCACTGGGATAACGGTATCCTGTACGATATGGAACACGGTATTGTAATCGTCACCATCCCCCACCGAGAATTGAGCAACTATTTTCAAGTTCCTCGAACCAGAACCCAAAAATAAAGTTGTGATCGCTTCGAAATTCGGCTCACCAATACTTGTGTATTTCTTCTGCGTCATGAAATTCAAGTCACTTCCGGTGTCGACCAGCCCATGCAACTCGTATTTACAAATACTAATTTTTTTTATTTGAAGCACTTCAAGCCCTTTCCTTTATTCGGGCATTCCACAACGCGGGTTATTCCTATGCAACGCACCTTTGAAATTTGGAGGCGTTTCGACATCCTTCGAATTAGGCGAAGCTGTATTTTGCTTACATTTCTTCTTTAATTCAACATATGAATCCAATTTTCGCTTAAAATCTTCCATGTTTGACCATACAAGAGTTGTTTATTGGTCTCCAAATCAGAAATCCTGTCAATGCAATGCTGTATAATTGCGTCGTCTTCGACATTTCCAGCACAACCAATTTCCCTCAGTGAAATCAAATAACTTCGGTAAGACTCGCCCAAAATGTTTTAGATGTACTTGAGCACTATTCTGAGTGACCTTGAATTCTTGTTTCAAAAACTGACCAAGTTTTTCCCACGTACCAACATTGTTTGTGGTTCTCAAGCTGTTTTTCGCAGTTCCCGTTAGCAAACGCTTTGCATACACTGTCTTCTGCATGTCGCTCCATCTGATACATCTCTCCACATCGGAATTTCTATTTGTAACCGAGGAGTGGTAAAGCGTCTAACATTGCTTGAAAAGTGTCGTCTAAATGTGGTAAATCCGGTGATGTTTGAAAATTTCCACGTTTGTTACGATTTTATTTAATTATTTACCGCACACCGATTAATTATAATAATTTTTTTTCGTCTATTTCGAAATTGCGCACTAAATGGAGAATTTTATTATTTTTTTCAGTTGGTTTAGTTCACAATTCGCACTACTACGTATTCAAAGTTGTTCAATAGTTATTAGAGAGTTCATTTCGTTATTTTAATGAAAACACAAACTTCTTCGTTGTTTCATTGAAAAAAATCCACATCACTTGGAAATATACTAACACTTTTTTAGTTGTGATTTCCATCACCGACTCCTGTAACGTCTTCATTCCACAATATCAACACACGTTATCGCGAAATCGCCGATTATCCCGGTTGTAGGATTTTTTACTTTTAATCGTCTTAAAAATGAAACGCAGAATTAGGCTTTGTTTTTCGACTCTTTGTTTGTTGAATTATCACAACAGACTAACTTTACGAATAATCATTTTATTACCATTCCAAAAATAAATTCCAAAAAAAAATGATACAAAATCATAGTTTGAGTATAAATATAGGTATTTCCATTAAACGAAATCAAATATTTTGGTAATTTTAATAGAAAAATATAAATTTAAAGAAATTATATTGAATGAAGTTGCATCTGACGCGGCATCAATAGATTCCACACCAAGCAGCTTCAATTTACTGCTCGCTGCTGCTACTCATCACCTCGATAATATTAACACATGTCAATTTTACTATTAAAACCAAACAAACTGTTGCGCTGCTTGATGTGCACGCCTATACGCAGCCGTAGGTTTGGATTATTTGGAATATGTTGCGCTGCTCTGTGTTTTATCGATTAAATAAAATATATTGAATGGGTTCCACATTAAGTGAGTTTTAAAGGGTGAATCAAACCAAGTGCAAACCAATGTGCGCAGAAAGTAGTAAATTGATACTGGTGGTGTGGAATCTATATTCAGTATAGTTTCTTTAAATTTAAAATTTTATCTTAAAATTATAAAATATCTGATTTGTTTTGTTGGCAATATAGTTATAAAGGCCAATGATCAGCCCGAAAAAACGCGATAGTCACACGAAACTATCACTATCGTGATAGTGCTATGATATCCTTTCATGACATTTATGACATTCAGGCGGATTTTTTTTTATGTATTTTTAAGTGATTCTTCTATTGCTTAGTAGCCTTGACATCCCTAAATTCAGCAAGCATTTATATGGCTGCATAATCAGCCCGAAAAAAACGAATAGCAACACTAAACGTTCACTATCGGGAGAGGTTTCTATTCCAGTCCGATAAAATATCACTATCGCGATAGTAAAAATTGTCATAATGCCTTGTCCAAACATTTAAGACATTCAGTCCGAAATCAATCAATTACTACAGGGAAGTCTAGACAGCTCTATCTAAAATGCTATCTAAAACTAACAGGATATAGTAGTTTGAATCTCGTTTCATATTCGATTCACGAGCACTTGACATATTTCACCGGATTTGTTGAACCTTAGACTACAAAAATGCTGTGTTTTTTTGAAATATGGTGTTCGAAACCACGATAAAATAAAGGGAAAATACTAAAAATTTTAGAACAACAACTTTAACCAACTTCAAGTCAATCATTTTGACATTTAATATTTGGTTTGCAATTAAACACCAAAATATACCCAATATTAAAATAAATTAATTAATTTGGCCAGCAAATATTAAGGATTTCGTTTTTTTATATACAATTCAGACATTTCATTTTCATTGTTTGACTTATATTACGATTTTTTTATACGTGAGCCAAATATGGGACCATACCTTTATTAAAACCTGGCATTCTTTCATACCTCTAAATTTGTTTTACACAATCCAAAGTTCCTTTGTATGAATGGTGCTGATCCTGCAGATGGGCCCTTATCACTTGGTATGAATATGGACATACAGCTGCTATTAATTTAGAAATATTAGATATATTAAATTTATTGTAATCTGTGAATAAACTTTAGATGCACTAACCAGTTTTGTGTCAATGGGCTGGCTTTTCATTTCTTCGTAGGTTATAAATTGAAGTGTCCCATGAGAAACACCAAACATTTCTGGAATGAAATCACGATATAAACCGAACATATCTTCAATTCGACAAATGTTCACGAAAGCAACAAACATGCCGTGTTAATTTTTGAATCGGGTAAATTTTTAACCGTTCTGCATATGACCTTGAATGACCTGAATATGAAAACATAGCGTTGTTTTTACCTCCCATATTGAATTTGTCAGAGTTGTTGTAGGTGTAACGTGTTTCTGAATACGTATCATAGAATTAGATTATATCGAAAGAATATAAGCATCTGTCAAGCGTCACAAATTCGGAATGTAAAAGAGAAAGCATATAAATCAACAGGCCGTATTTAGAATTTGTTCGATCAAAATTAAAAACTACACAAATTCAAAATTATTTTTATTCCCATATAGTACGTTTAATTGTGTTTATTTTTGGTAAAAAAATTGTACTTATAGTATTCCAAAATAAAAAGGAATTATTAGTAATAGTAATTAGTAATAAGGAAAATGCGACACTGGTAATATAACTTATGTTTACAAAAAGAAAACACCCCACGCCAACAACCAAAATGGTTTTCTTAATTTTTTCTGATTTATAACTTAAATTAAGGGTGATTTTACCACAAATCACTTTCTTAACATAATTTACATTTTGTTTCATAAAAACACTGGGTAAATTTACTGATCGTAAGAAATGGAATTTTTTAGGTGTGTTTTGGCAGCTTTTCATAATACACTTTATTTTAATAAGAAGTTTTCAATTTTTATTACTATCAGTAGTTTGGTTGGGGTGTTTTCTTTGACATATGAGACCGCCATATGCATTTTATATATAACCACCCTGCTCTGGCTTGGACACATGAAATGGCAAATTTTCTAATTCACTTATCTAATTCACTTATCGGCTAGTTATATAACCGAAAAAGAATCGGACTGAAACGGAAACGAAAGGAAAGACGAAATGACACTGATTATAAGACAAATTGGTCTTTTATTTTGACGTCGGTTTCGGTCTTTTATTTTGACGTCTTTAAATGAAAGAAAAATTTCTTCCTCTGTAAAATGGAGGTTGCAAAGTTAAATGAAATTTGTGAAGAATTTAAAAATTGTGAGCATTCAAAAATGCCATAGATTTAAACTAATTTTTTAGAAAATGAGAAATTTCCAATCATATTTTATTCTGATTGGAAAATATAGCATTAATTTCCATCATTAAAATCACCTCATAAATATTGTTTTGACGTCTCAAGCAAAATAATCAAGACCAATAAAAAAATTCATAATTCAAGGAAAGTACGATACAAAAATACATTTATTGTGAATTACCGCAAGAGCCGAAACGAAATGCATTTGAATTGAATCCGCCATTCCAAACTTTGATTCTTTCCTCTTTACCCATAAAATAAAAACAGTTTATTGGCAAAGGAGAAGAAAACGAGGAAAGAATCACGACGAAAGAATCAAAGTGTGGAATGGCGGATTCAATTCACCCGTTCGTTTTTGATTCTTCTTCATAACATAACTAGCCTATTATGTTTTCGTGCAACCAATCAAATTGCAAATGAAGTAAAGAACAATCAAAAAATTGTGCACTAAAAAATGTCCCTGTTTCGTCAGTTCAGGAATTATTAAGTTTTTTGATGAACTATAAGTTCTTTAGGATTCGATACAGTGAATGCAAAGCACAAATATTTTAATATTATATAAATTGTTTAAAAAATCAAAATATAATTTATCGCGGTCTAGAGCAGATTTTTCAAAAGACACAGCTCAAATGAGAAGACTTCAGAAAAATTCTCTCTTGAAGTAACTGAATATGTATAGTCTTTGGAATCTCACCTCACAAGCAATTCACGAGCACTTGTGAACTCGTGAACTCATTGTTTTTGTTGAACTCGTATTTATACTTCGTGTGGGTAACTGCAGCAGGGAAACTTTCGAACTTCCAAATGAAACTTTGCATACCGATTAAGCCCAATTTGTGCTAATTAGTGCTAACGGGAAAAAATTAGTGCTAGTCCAGGAGCCGGGAAAACCGGAAAAGAAAATTTCAAATCTCGCCTGAAAGAAGAAAAAAATAAAACCCAATTTCTAGAAAAAACCATAAATAATTTAAGCCAAATTTGAAAACTTCACAAAAGCGGCTAGACCGACGAAATTTGTGCTTATCAAAAACATGTGATTTTCATAAATTTTCATTCATAAATACAGGAAAAACAAACTAGCCCCTAAAAGATACTATATTGAACATAGAAAATACAGAGGCATACCTAATATTTTTTACCTAATAATTACCTAATAATATGTTTTCGAACAACAAATTAAGAAATAGAAATACCTTATTGTAAAACCAAAGACTGAGCAATTCAGATAGCATATTCTTGTCACGCATGTTCATTGTCATCCGAAAAATATAGTGGCTGAATTTGTGCTAATCCAGAATTGGTCCAATTCCGTTGAACAACAAAGACCGTTGAATGAACGATTTTCTGACAAAAAGTGTTCTACAAACCAATGAAGTTGGCACTTCTGATTGCATATTCCGATCAGGTATGTTCATTGCCACCCGAAAAATATACTGGCTTTGTTGTTCAACGGAATTGGGCCAATTCTGGATTAGCAAAAGTTCAGCCACTATATTTTTCGGGTGGCAATGAACATGGGTGACAAGAATATGCTATCTGAATTGCTCAGTCTTTGGATTTACAATAAGGTATTTCTATTTTTTAATTTGTTGTTCAACAAAAATATTATTGAACGGTATGCCTCTGTATTTTCTATGTTCCATATATGTAGTATCTTTTAGGGGCTAATTTGTTTTTCCTGTATTTATGAATGAAAATTTATGAAAATCACATTTCTTTGATAAGCACAAATTTCGTCGGTGTAACCGCTTTTGTGAACTTTTCAAATTTGGATTAAATTATTTCTGGTTTTTTCTAGAAATTGGGTTTTATTTTTTTCGTCTTTCAGGCGAAATTTGAAATTTTCTTTTCCGGTTTTCCCGGCTCCTGGACTAGCACTAATTTTTTCCCGTGAACACTAATTAGCACAAATTGGGCTTAATCGGTTTGCAAAGTTTCATTTGGAAATTCGAAACTTTCCTTGCTGCAGTTACCCACACTTATACTTCGATCGAATATTCTAGAATCGCCTAGATGTTGTTATCCAGGCTTTTATAATTTGCCACAAAATTAACTGATTTAAAATTCTTAACTGATACTACTACTAAACCCTAGATGTCATCAATATCGCATAAAAGGTAACAGTTCTAAACCGTGATCCAAAATTTTTTGTAGAATAAACGTCTCGCCATCAACCCAATAGGCGAGATCGTAACAATATTTAAAACACAGCAACTTATACCGTATACGTAGAACATTTCCGTCAATGTTCATGGTGAGAGTACGTAGTTTTTGAATTATTCTGTACTGAACTACACAATCCGAGCGTAATTATCAGCGTATTACTTCTGTTGATATGCCATTATACCCAATAAAGCGCATCAGTGGTGTTCGGCAAGGGCAAGCTGTAACTAAGGAAATTCTTTTTTTTTCGAAATGGGAAAATAGGAAACTTACCGATGGCTTGCTTCAAATGAAATGAAATATAATTTTACCCTTATCTTACATAACAAATGTATGAAAGTAATTGTTGATACATCAGGTTGTATCAACAATTGTTGCATACACGAATAGGAAAGTCTAATGAATTTATATTTGATTTGATAAACGAGTAAACAGAGATATACAATACACCATTGCGAAACTTCGTCTTCCATTTAATTACAAAATTTTGAAAAACTCCGACCGGAACTTCAGTAAAATAAAGACACAAATATGGCGAAAAAGATTTATTCGATTGTTTACAGTCAAAACACGACACAAAATTAACTGATTTGATATTTATCATTCGGCTAGTATTTACGGAGTGCCGAGGTTTAAATTATTCATAATAACCGGAGTTGCCCCAGTACCTGTTGCGGATTCCGGAATACCTCCAGTAATTCCATTTGTAGCACCGGGCATCATACTACCTTTCATCGTACCGGTTTTACTAGCTATCTTGTCCGATATCTTGGCTACTACATTTGCCAATTTGCTTTTTACTTTATTAATTTTACCGGTAATTGTATCGCTGATTTGTGATGAACCGGCGCCATTATTTAGTAACGGATTCATTTGGTCCACAGGTGGCCCTAGCTGAGCCTGCCAATGTAAATATAATTTTAGTAATTTAAAATATTAGCATTTTAAATACTTACCACTACCAACGTAAATACGATACACAATATTAGGAGACGTTTCATTATAGTTTATGAATTTCTAGGTATACGCTCAAATCACAACTGTTTCTAGAATTTTGTGAACGCACTTTTTTATACATTTCCAACAAAGATTAGGGACACGATAAAATTATTTTAATTGCTCATAATTATTCTACTGTAATTACATGGATAGTTAACAATTTTATTTAAAAAAAAGCGTAAAAAATTTATCGGGGATTCCTGTCTAGCACGAAAACGCGTATCCGCATATTTAACGCTTCCGATACGTAATATTCTGGGGAAATACTTACTGTCCGCCACTATTAATTCATTTCATGCAGATTTTATTTTGCAAAATTAACAAATTTTTTGAAATATTCGAAAAATATTGAAAAATTCCATTTGCAAAGGGTAACATCTGATTATACTTCAGAAATAAATTCGACTTGTTTTGGTTATTCCAGCGATTAGTCAATCACTGTTAACGAACGATTGGTCAATAGGAGTGTATGGCTCCAATAATTTATCAGAAAACCAAAAAATGGAATTCAATTTAATTTTTTTACTCTGTAAATTAAATATTGGATTTGCTGTTAGTTCTCCCAAATAAAATCTCCGAACCATCCGTTACTAAATGTTTCAATGGGGTGCTGCCCGGATCACTTCATTTTGTAGTTTATTTTATTATTTATAATTTTTGCAATCTGTTCTGGGGCTGAAGCACTCCCAACTCTTTTGCGGTTCGCTTTTCACGTCCTTACCTTACGCAGTCGCCTGCTAAATCGAGGATGTATAGCTAAAGGTCCGATTATCGTAACCATCTGCACATTGCATAGCTCTATGCCAGCTAATAGTACTGGGCATATAAGATGGGTCGGCCCACAAATTTTGCACTCCGACAGGGGGTCATAGTTGTGTGACGGATCGTAATCTGTTGATGAAAATTCCAGAAGAATTGAAACTAGTTATAAATCTTCGGCGACCTTTGGGTGGAATGATAAAAATACGAGGGTAAATCTGGCTGTCACTTGACTGGCAGAAAAAAACAATAAAATAGGGAACTTGGAGTCATTTCAAGTAATTTGCCACCAGTTCTACGAGCGACCAGAATTCATAATGATATGAAGACATGAATTAAAAATATAAAGCAGTAAATAAGTAAACGACTAAGGTTAGATTAACATGATATCATATATTCAATAACTAAATATATACAAATTATATTTCAAATCAAATATTTCATTCGGTTGTTGTGATTGACAAAACGTTTTTACCGAGATGGATTCGATTGTACCATTGTGCCCATAGCACTCATAGCCTTACCCATTGTTTCCTTACCAGTTTTAGTAACTGTTTGAGCTGCATTTGAGACAGCATCCACCATTCCTTTTGCCATATTGGTGCCCATGTCAACCATTTTATCGATTATTGGTGAGCGTTTGTCACGATCTCCTGAATGGTCTGGTTGTGTTGCTAGAGCTGCCTGCAAATCAAATCAACAATTGAATTATATTATAATAATTTTTGATATGAATAATAGAGATTTACCACGACCAATGCTAATGCAATACACAAAATTGCTAGATATTTCATTTTGATTTATAAATTATTAAACAAATACGTCGCAATGTTCAAATCACAATTGTTGTGGAATTGAATGGAGTACTCGGTTTTTATAGTGCTACAGAAAAGATGGCTCCGCAGCGATAAAAATTATTTTAATTATTCGTATAATGGTTTGTTATTACTGTTTAAATACGCGTAATTAAAAATTTGATGCACATTTCCGCAAGCATTTAATTTTTCAGTTGTAATTAAAAATTATCTCAATGCTGTAATTTTCACTAAAACTATTTGTTGTCGAACTATCATTTTGTACCTTAATATTTTAAACCTCATCAAAATTGAAAAAGCCAGTTGTTTTAACAATATTATTTTCAATTATCCAATCAAGATTATTTATTATGGACATGTTGATTAAGTTAGCTTAAAATGTCTCAGACGTAAAATGCCGATTATGCAGATTATGTACTAACCCGATGGATGGATAATGCAAACTACAAATCAGCTTGTCGATAGCAGTAAAGTAGATGCACAACGTCGGTAAAGAAAATACAATGCAATTTGGGCCCAATTCCAGCTGAACATTGAGAATGATAATGCAGAGCTACTCTGTGGCATTATCCCAGCCGAAAGTATTCAATTGCTAATTAAAATAGTGTCACTCACAGCAAAAATAAAGAAAGTTAAGATTTCGATTCCCAAACTGTTGTAACATCCGAGAATTTGAAATTTCACATCCGCATAACTTTAAACCTATAACCAAATTTTACCTAGTATCGTCACCGATACCGAAAGACCAAATTTAAGATGATATTCTATTGAATTGGTTTAATGAGGTAGGTGTCTGATGTGTATTTATAACAAAACCTTCAGTTTTAAATACACACGACCTTTGGCGCCCCATCCTCTAGCTTTAAACCTGGAAACTCGGTTCCATTTATTTTTCAGTTACCTTATCGACTTTTTCTCTTGTGAAATTAACATTTTTAGGTTGACTTCGTTGGTTGTCACGAAAAATAAAACTTCATTACCAACATTTTTGTACTAAAAAATAGATCTACTTTATCGAAATTTTCGGTTGATTTTAAAATGATAACTGAAATTTGCATTATCGACATTTTCATTCTGCATTGCCGATTTTTTCTGATTCTGCGAGTTTTTGCTAATTATGTGCTTGTATTTGTGAAAATTTGTGAATTGTTTCAATGCATAAAAAGAATATCGAATTCAATCCATATTCGCAGCTTTTTGAAGAATGTTAGATTTTCAAACCATTGGTCTCATGATGCTTTTCCATTAAGTGAAGCCATTACAGATATCTTGCTTGCGGACTTGCGAATATTGCGGACTTCATATTTAAATTTTATATTGAACGCCGGTCATTGTTAAAACTGAAATTTTGTGTCCTCGACATTCGTAATAGGTTTCAACCTTGAATTTTCTCCAAACACTAGGTAAATAATATGTTGGTAATGTTATCATCTAATAAAAAGCATCTCGAGGCTACCGCAAAAATGTCAGCAATAATTTCATTTAATAAAGCAGCACTGATGGTTTGAAGTTCCATTTTTCTTTACAATGCTCCGAATTTAGTAAAATTTATTGGTTCTTTTCTAGCATTTGATACGTGAAGGTGAATCAGATACAATAAACGTCTTTCATGTACGGTTCGACTAAGAAGATGAGTGCATGTTCATAAAGCTGTTGAGGAATTCTTAATACGAAGGGATTGTATTTTGTCAACCCCTTCGAAACCGTACTGAAAAGGTTTCGGCTCAAACCTTAGAGTTAAATGTTTCCTAACGAATGCCAACTCTCTTTATAAGAATGTCATTTTAAATTTGTCAAAATTAGCGGATAGTCTTTATCTATAAGAATGGCAAAAACACGAACTGTATTATCGACTATTTCTTATTTGGTTAACTTATATGGCAATTACGAAACTATTTTCTGCTCAGCGTGCACTTGACGCACCCTATTAAAGTTAGCAGGCTCAAGCCAAAAATGTCGATAATACAGATTCAAACTAATTAAAAGAAAATGACAGCCAATTTTTGTCGGTAACATCCCAGCCAAAAAATGTCGACAAATTTTATGCCGAAAAGTAATTATTTATATTAGAAAATTTTATTTTGATGTTTCTAAAAACCAACAAAAAAATTTAAAAGAAGAAATTTTCATTTGAAACAATTAAAAGTAATATACCAAACCAAATTTCTGTAAGTGCTGTATTAGATGTTTGGCGGAGGTAAGACGTGAAATGCATCTATAGTTACATGTTTGAAGAATATTTTAAATGAAGTGCCCTCTAATAATTATCGTTTAAAAACATCAGATCAATTTTTATGTGAAGAGTTTGAAAATTTGTGTAAATAGATGACACACACAAAATTCGAAAATTTATAAAAATTGACCGTTTAAAGTGCCCTGGCTGAAAATAGAATCAAATGAAAGGTCTTAATCATGCTCACACGTGGAAAAAATTTCAGGTCAATTATCATGTAGGAAGTCTGCAAAAATTCGGTTCAATAAAACATATAAAATGGTTAAAAAATGCACAGGGATACCCAGTTGCAAACTGCCGATAATGCAGATTAAATTAAAAAAGATTAAATAACAGCCGAATAAGGTCGATAATGCGGATACACATGTTATGGCGCAAACAAATTTTTTTAGACCTTTCATTTGAATCTATTTCCACAAATGACGCTTTAAACGGCCAATTTTTTAGAAATTTTCAAACTTTGTGTGTGCGATACATTCAATCGAGTTTTTTCCGACTCCCAACATGGAAACCGACCTGAAATGTTTTCCAGGTGTAAGCATCATTAAGACCTTTCATTCGAATCTATTTCCAGTCATGACACTTTTGACGGTCAATTTTTAGAAATTTTTAAATTTTGTGTGTGCCATCTATTTCCACAAATTTTCAAACTCTTCACATAAAAATTGACCTGAAATTTTTGAAGGTTTGCTTGATATGCCATTGAGTTTACTTAGTATTAAAATAGTTTTTTTTATTGTAGTTTTAATGCATGTAATAAAAAAATTTAATTTTGAATAATATACGTTGAAATATAAATTAATATAAACCGAAATAAAAATTTTTGATTTAAAAAGAAGTCACTGTTTAACACCAAAACTATTTGTCTGCTTTATCGACATTTTTCAATTCTATATTTATACGAATCTGCCTTACCGACGTTTATAGGCGAATACTATAAGTTGTTCTTGTATCTGCATTATCAACTAGTTATCAGCCGAATCTGTATTGTCGACATGTGAATCTGAGAGAGTCGGCTATCTTTAACAGTACTTTGAAATTCCATTTTTCTGTAAAATGCTCCGAATTTACTTAAAATTATTTCCCTTAAATTTGTTAACTAGTTTTTACATATCGATAATATATAGAGATGTCGATGGCGTTGGGTTCATTTAGGACTGCTTTCGCTGAACAGTTTCTTCCTGATTGATTCTTTTCTAGCATTTGATACGTGAAAGATGAATCAGATACAATAAATGTCTGGGTAAAGAAAAAAAACTTTAGAGGCAAATATCCCCCAACGAATGCCAATTGCCTTAATAAGAATGTCATTCGAAATTTGTCAACATTCGCGGATATTGTTTGGTTGAATATATAAGAATGGTAAAGACACGAACTGTATTATCGACTATTTGTTATTTGGTTGCCATGTAACAATTACGAAACTATTTTCTGCTCCGCATGCATTTGACGAACCCAATTAAAGTTAGCCGACTCCAGCCGAAAAATGTCGATAATGCAGATTCAAACTAACCAAACGAAAACATAACATCCCAGCCAATTTTATGCCGAAAAGTAATTATTTATATTATAAAATTTTATTTTGTTGACCAACTAAAAAATTTAAAATAAAAAATTTTCATTCATTCACTAATACATCAAACCAAATTTCTCTAAGTGCTATATTAGATGTTTGAGGAAACGTTACATGTTTGGAGGATATTTTAAATGAAGTGTCATCTACTAATTTTCATTTAAAAACGTCAGGTCAATTTTGATGTGGAGAGTAAGGGAAAATTTAATTCAATATATCGTACACACAAAATTCGAAAATTTCTAAAGATTGACCATTTAAAGTGTCATGGGTAAAGATAGATAGAATTAAAGTTCTTACTACTCACGCCTGAAACCAATTTCACGCCAATTTTCATGTGGGGAGTCCGCAAAAATTTGGTTGAATAAAATAGGTTAAAATATGCACAGAGATATCCAGCCGAAAAATGCCGAGAATGCAGATTAAACATAAAAAGATTAAATAACAGCCGAATAATGTCGGCAATGCAGATACAAAGTTTATGTCGGGAATTCATTTTTTTAGACCTTTTATTTGAATTTATTTCCAGACACGACACTTTAAACGGTCAATTTTTAGAAGTTTTTAAGTTTTGTATGTGCCATCTATTTATACAAATTTCCGGACTTTTCACATGGAAATTAACCTGAAATTTTTGAAGGTTTGCTTGATATATGCCATTGAGTTTACTTAGTATTAAGATAGTTTTTTTTATTATAGTTTTAATACATTTAATAAAAAAGTTAAAATTTTCATAATATACGTTGATGAACTGAAACAAAGATTTTTAATTTAAAAAATAATTACTGTTTAACACCAACATTATTTGTCTGTTTTATCGACAACTCTTGGTTGGCTATTTATACGAATCTGCCTTACCGACTTTTACAGGCGAATAATACAAGTTGTTCTTGTATCTGCATTATCAACTACGTATTACAGCCGAATCTGTATTATCGACGTGTTTCAGCTGGAGTGCGTTCACGAGAGTTATATTGTTACAATATTAGCTGTGTTTCTTGACGCTTGATCTGATCCAGTTCAGTTCATGTTTCATGAAACAACACAAAGGCGCTTGCTAGATTTAAAATCAAAATTTGTGTTCTAAAACAAAATTTGGATCATGTTTTTCATATAAAATTTGAACTGATCCGGATCAGTAAGCGTCAAGAAACACGGCAATTGTTAACAATGACAGCTCAAATTCGTTCATGAAACTACATTGTAACAATGACTACGTGCGTTTTTCGTTCACAAACTCTACATTATTACAAATTTCATTCAGAACCCTACTCCAGTCTACCTCTACAAATGCCATTTTTAATGTTGTATGATGTATCATGACCGTACTATCAGCAACTATTATATGTTGTTTTGAAAAATAATTTAACGAGCAAAATTCAATTTTTAATATATTTATTTTAAAAAAATTGTGTTTTATGGATACGGTGATTATTTTGATGCTCCATAATATTATGTTACTCTTTATGTAATGAAGAAATTAAGAGATCAACTTTTTATTTTCATTTGTTTTGACACTGGAGACAATCTTAATGTTAACTACTGCGTTTCTACAATGACAGTTGTTACAATGGTCAACAATGTAAATCTCGTAAACGCAATCCTGATAACTTTTAGTTGTTAAGGCCGATTCTGCATTATCGACATTTTCGAATTTTCGGCGAGTCAGCTAATAACTTTAACAGTATTTTAAAGTTCCATTTTTCCTTAAAAAGCTCCGAATTTAGTTAAATTTATTTCCAGTAAATTTGTTAACGTCGATAAAATAGGATTTTGGTGAATCAAGGGACCTTCTCCCAAAACCACTTATCCAATGTGATTACTGATTTTTTTCATTCTTTTCAAATTTAAATCACAACTAGTCAGGCCTAAACTTGATGTTTCTGCGGTCAGCGGTAAGAACTTTGCAATAAAACTTTTATTTTCAGCCTGAATGACGATGATTTCAATTATTGTAGATGTTCAATTGCCATTTTTAATATGAATTAAATATGAATTGAATATGAGTTGAATATGAATTGAATATGAAATGAATATGAATTGAATATGAATTGAATATGAATTGAAATCAGAATTTTATAGACTTCATTAGATATGTGTCCAAAAGTAACTTGCTCAAAATATACACTAAAACTATTTTTGATAGATTAACTTACTATATTTTAGTATTTAAATTCTACAAGTTTATAATTTTGTTGGAATAATACATTCGGTAATCTAGTATTTCTACAGAACGAGATCTATCGAGATGGATGCGCTCCACCAATTTGCCCTGCACCTGGCCCTGTAGCTCCGCCCAAAGCTCCCATTGCCGCCTTGCCAGACCCAGCCATTTGGGTAGCCGCGCCTACTGCACCATCAATCATACCTTTAATCATATTGGCGGCTTTATTCATCATATCGGCGAATTGAGGGGAGCGCTTTTCACGATAATCGGAATGATCGGGAGGTGTTGCTAGGGCAGCCTGTAAATCATATGATAGTTAATTTATATTTTTATGATAATCTTTAAAACTTACAACAACCAAAAGAAATACAACACACAATATTAGTACAAATTTCATTTTGATGATGATTTGGTTTAAGCAACTTTGTAGCAATATGTAATTCAAAACTGTTGACAATGTGTATGAGACGCACTGCTTTTATACATCAAATACAGATTTTATGGTTACGATAAAACTTTTATAATTATTCATAATGGTTTTGTTATTAAATTGCATGGATAATTAAACATTTTTGCACAATTTTCCGGATAAGCAAATTCAGTGTTTAAATAAAATTTGAATGTCATGTGAAGTTTTCAGTTATTAACTATTAAATTATAATTTTCACTCAAAAATAGTCACATTCAAAATTTTCACTCACTTTGAGTGGACTTTTATATAATTTTAATTTCTCTGCGTAATTCTCTCTATCGTACCAATAAATTTTTAAATGAGTCGAATTGTTGTGGGAGCTTGGAATTCATAATGATATTATGGTTCTCATTTTTCGATGCCCATGTATGTCGTCGATGTACGTAAAAACAAAGTCGTTGAAATATCTAAAATGAATTTTGTAGAAGTTCTGGATAATAACCAACTGAGGCAATCCCTCACAGGAAATGGGATTTTAAAATTAGTTGTGGAAAATGTTTTGGAATAAGGCCGCGGTAAAATATAAATTTGGTTCGTAGAATGGAAATGTGATTCTAAAATTACCTTTGAAATTGTTCTTGAATAAAATCAAATGGGGCGGAACTAAGCGATCTCATATCATTGGTAAATTGAAACAAAACGATCATAATGAAATTGTGTGTGAAGGATGGGAATGAGCTAGGCTTTTTATACCCGATCATGATGAAACTGGATTGGAAATTTCGTATGTTGGAAAATAATTTTGCTCAATGTGATGCTAAATAAGTTTTGATTCATTGAAGTAGTGTCTGACAGAAGTAGAAAACTTTCTGTGATCAAATATTCTCTTCTTCGTTGTCTTCACATAATGACTCAGGCTGTATCGGCTTAAGGAAGCAGTTGATTGTTCTGCATTTATAAAATTTTCATTACTATTGAGGGGTATCGGGCAAAGATCTTTCGGTTGCAATTGTATTGAGTAAAAGTATTGAGACAGAAATAGGTAATTTTGCATGGTCGTACCAATTCTTTAGTCCCCAATATTAACATGATCTGCTAAAAAATTGGCTTATTCCAGAACTTTCTTCAAAAATAATTTTAGTATCACTTATTTATCCTGAAACCTAAATTTTATCAAGATCGGTTGCGAAATGGCTTAGTTCACTTCAAATTGGACGAAATCAATGTTCGTCATATAATTCCACCCATACCAAGAAAAAATCCTGTATTTAGAAAAAATAAAACCTGTGTGCACAATCAGGGAATGAATTTTCAAGGAATTAGGACTTTTGGCACTCGAACAGAATTAAAATCGTATAAATAAGAAAATTATACAGTTCAAACCACAGGTGAAATAATATTTTCGGTGAACTACCTTTTTCGGTGAACTTTCATTTTCGATTAATTGCAGTTTTGGGTAAATTGCCGTTTTCGGTAAATTGCCCTACAACAATTCACCGAAAATGACAGTTGACAGTTAATCCATTTAAATTAAATCGACGTACCTAGACCAGGCTTTGCGGATTATATTGTTCCTTATTTTAAACTTGTGGTTGATATGTGTAGATGTCGAATGAAACAATTCAATCTTGATAATGGATTTGGGTTGTGTTCAAAATGATTCAACAAGAACTTTCCTGATTTGTGTTTCACAAGATTACTGAGTTGTAAAACTAACTTCGGGATCTTATTAAAAAATCGAAACTTAAAATCCCGAAACCGAAGAAAACTAAAAATCCTGAAAAAAATATTTTACAAAATACTGAAAAAAAAAATCTCGAAACCCAAAATACTAAAATTCGTTTACAACAGCTCATTGGTTTTTATAAAATTTATGAAACTCTTCAATTAATTGATTTGGTTCTCGCTATCTCGCACAAGAAATTGGAAATACTACCAGACCTAAATGCTTCACTTGATTATAAATCACCGTTCGTGTGCCCCCCAAAATTAAAAAACCCTCTCGTGAGAGCTTCTTAAATTTAGACGAAATGCCATTTGAAGTACTACACTAAATCCAAAACCCAAAGTTTTTACCCATATAAAGTCAGCTGGAACCACACCCTGGCCTTGCCAAACCTACTATGACATTGTGCTTCTTGTGCCATAGTTGGTTTGGTTGTAGTATGATTCTGGTTGCCTTCATAAGGTTTCGGCTAGAATTACAAGGATCCGGCCGAAAAATCATATTGTGTTAGTTGGTTTGGCTGTAAAGGGTAGGTTCCGGTTGAATAATCATAGCACAATTCATTGTCCTTCTTGTGCCATAGTTGGTTTAGCTAGAGAATGATTCCGGCTGGCTTTATAAGGTTTCGGTTGGAATTATAAGGTTTCGGTTGGAATTGCAATCCACTGTCTTTCTTGTGGCTTAGTAGGTTTCGCTGTAAAGTTTATGGTCTCAGCTGGCTTTATAAGGTTTCAGCTGGAATTATAAGGTTTTAGTTGAAAATTCATTGTACAATTCATTATCTTTCTTGTACCATAGTTGGTTCAGCTAGAGAATGATCCCGGCTGGCTTTATATGGTTTCTGTTGGAATTATATGGTTCCAGTTAGAATTACAATCCACTGTGTTTCTTGTGGCTTAGTTGGTTTGGCTGTAAAGGGTATATGTTTCCAGTGACTTTATAAGGTTCCAGCTGGAATTATAAGGTTTTAGTTGAAAAATTATAGCACAATTCATTGTCTTTCTTGTGCCTTAGTTGGTTTAGATAGAGAATGATTCCGGCTGGCTTTATATGGTTTCGGTTGGAATTATAAGGTTCCAGTTAGAATTACAATCCACTGTGTTTCTTGTGGCTTAGTTGGTTTGGCTGTTAAGGGTATGGTTCCAGCTGACTTTATAAGGTTCCAGCTGGAATTATAAGGTTTTGGTTGAAAAATCATAGCACAACTCATTGTCCTTCTTTTGCCATAGTGGGTTAGCTAGAGAATGATTCCGGCTGGCGTTATATGGTTTTGGTTCGAATTATAAGGTTTCGGTTGGAATTACATAATCCACTGTGTTTCTTGTGGCTTAGTTGATTTGGCTGTAAAGGGTATAGGTCCAGCTGGCTTTATAAGGTTCCAGTTGGAATTATAAGGTTCTGGTTGAAAAAACATAGCTGATCTTGTGCCATTGTTGGTTTAGCTAGAGAATAATTTTGTTTCGTTATTTTAATTTTAAGTATCAATACCAAACCAATCAACTCTATTCTAATTAATGTGTCCATATGTAGTTAATAGAGTTGAGATTTCATCGGTGTTTTTCGTTAAATTGATTTTTCGATTAGTTGAGATTTGAATTGTTGTTTTCTGTGAACTGTCGTTTTGAATTGTCGTGGAACCGATCTATGGATAACCAAAGCATACTCATTTTCATTTAAAGTAAATTTTTATTCAAAGATAATTAAAATTTGCCCTTATAAATGTGACTATTATCCTGAGAATTGGAATCTTAGACGATTTTTATAAAATTTTGACGTGAATACGAGTACGTCTTTAGATTTGTTTTCATATGTGGGCAGTTCAAAAAACTGGCATGCGACTACTCAAATATGATTTTGAGACAATTCACCGACCAGGAGATCGCATGGCTCATATCGATGCGTTAAGTCGAGAAATGGAGACTGCTGGTTCCATAATGAAAATTGGGATTGATCTAAACGACTTGCTTCTTACAATGCAACTCCAGGACGAAAATTTGAAGAGAATCGTCACCTTACTCAACGAATATCAGAAGTCTGACGATGAAAAGCATTTGAGAGAAGAATTTCGACTAAAAAGATAATCGTTTGTTCCGAAAGAAAGGTGACCAACTAAAATTCGTTGTGCCAAAAGCAGTTCGACTTCGAGAGGTACAACATTTTCACGATAACATGCGGGACACTTTGGTATCGAAAAGACAATCGAACGAATTAAAGAATATTTGTTGTTTCCAAAAATGCGCCGATATTTGAAATCTTACATTGCTGCATGCGTCGAATGTTGTTATATACATGAAATCCAAAAGAGGAAAATCCGAAGATCGAATACACTTTGGAGCAATAAAACCGATACCATTTCGGGTGATACATATCGACCACCAAAGACCGTGTGTAAAGAGTAAACACGGAAACACACATATCATTGCGATGTCTGATGCTTTTAGTAAGTTTATAATTTTGAGAGCCGTCCGAAACACAAAAACAGCGCCAGTAATTAAATTTTTGAATGAATTTACCGCCTATTTTGGACTTCCGAATCGTATCATCAGTGATAGAGATACGTCTTTTACATCTACAACGCCTTCGATAAATATTGTGAGTGTAACAATATTAAGCTAATCAAAACGGCAGTTCGAACTCCTCGCGCGAACGCACAAGTAGAAAGAGCGCGAATCAGACGGTTTTGTCTTTCATTTGTACATCCGTCGAGAATGTTTGAAACACTTGGGATGAAACACTTCGAGATTTACAATGGACCGACAATTCTCAAAAGAACTCAACGACGGGGTTCAGTCCAAATGAATTCGTGTTTGATTTTAAATTAAACGACATTTTATACTTGGTTGCCGCTTTGAACGAAAATCGCGAAATTAGGCCCTATTCCCTTAAACATTACAAAATGACTATGAAAATACTTAAACGTAACTTTTTAGTTCCCGTCACAATTAATGAAAGGTGGGATACCAAAACTCCCTCTAATTCAAATATGTATACACAATTAATTTTGTACTGAGTGAAATTTTGTTTTGAGTGAAATTTTTGTTGGAGTGAAATTTATGACGAAAACATATTAGATAGAGTAAATGAAATCTCGCTCGAGATTTTTATTATTTCGGGTGATAATAAAATTACCTTGTTGATTGAACCTGGGATTAATATTTTTTTTTAAATGCCGAGAAGCAGGTTACTAAAATGAGAAATACCGCAATGAACTGTTTGCAGTCTTCATAAGCAAAATTCATCGGTTAATATACGACTATAATTTCTACTCAAGACACTTTTCACTCAAAACCATGTGACGTTGTTACTATGATACCAAACATTAATGAAAACCCATCAACAACAAAACATTTTTGATGATGAGTGATATTTTATTGAGTGAAATTTGGTTTTCGGTGGAAATTTTAAATATAAGTTAATTAGTTCTACTCAATTATATAATCGTTTATCTTAAAGGTTTAAATTCACTCAAACCCTTAAAACGTTACTAAATCAATTTACAAATTTTTCACACTTCACCGCGTATCTAAATAATTTGGCTCGGCAATTTACACTGGTAACAATATAATTTGTTCCAGAACGTATCGTACCCCATTTTAATTAAAACAAATTTGTTCTAAATGCGTCATATTTATAAATGGCGATTTTGCGGGGATCTCTATTGTAGTTGGGATATGGCCAAAAATAACCCTTACTATCAAATATTATGATCATTCAATACTAATTCGGTATTTCATCATTCTGAGGTGATCATCATTCTCACTATGTTTTTTAATTAAGACTATGGTTTTTTTAGGTTATAAGTAAAAGCCATAAACAATTATAAAATACCGACCAAACTGCACAGTGGTTATAGCTTTGGCGTTTTGATCGGGAGGTACCGGATTCAAATTCCGATTTATTACAATTGGTGATGGAAATGAACGCAACTATGACCCACAAAAATCCAAATTCCACTGGAAATAATTTTTTAAATGTTTTGAGAGGAAATTTAAAAAGCATTTTATGTGGATTATGTTGCGAAATAAATAAAATAAAACAAAATTAATATTAATTCTATCGTTTTAGTCGCAAAGTAAATTTGTATTGAGTGAAATTTTGATTTGAGTGGAACTTTTGTTTGAGTGTAAAATGTCATTTAAATTAATCACAAAATTTGTTTAATCTACGACGAGTAAAAATTATGAAATAATGAGAAAAAATGACTCAAAGTTCACTCAAAAACATTATCGAATACTTTTTATTAAACGGCTTTTCAGAAAGCAATTATTTTTTTATAACCTAATGCCTAACAAAATGTAAAAATTTGAAATTTTACTGAACTGCTGAAGTATTGATAAACTACAAATATATTTGACACATTTTCTATTCAGGTTAAGAGTAATAATGACCAACCACGAAAAATCATTTTATGATGTGTGTGCATTCTCTATTGAGTGAAAGTTTGTTTTCAGTACAAATTTCAAAGATCTGACTAGCTCTACTCAATTGTACATACTATCTTTAATTCTACACATAAACGTTAAATGTTGACTTAAATAATACTCAAAATTATTTTTTAAATTTCACTCAAAACTAAAAAAAATTTAAAATAGTAAGAAAATAATATTACGCTTTCGAGCTGTCAATTTATCGCAAAACTATTGCAACTATGACGAGTGAAAATAACGAAGAAAAAACGGGGTAACAGAAATTTCACTCAAAAAATATATTTTCGATATAATTTTACCAAACATAAATTACATTGTTGAGAAATTTTTTGAAAAGCAAGTTTAACAAGTTTAAAAGCAAGTTTATTATGCACATTGAAATTTATTTCACACAGGTGCTTATCTTTAATTGGTACGAATTTTTATTTTGAGTGAAAAATCATACGTTAGCTTTCAAACGTATGATTTTTCACTATTCAAAATTCAAAATTTACCAATATTTGGCAGGTGGTTCAGTTGGAGGTGGTAACACTTCTGGATTGGACTCAGGTGTAGTAGGTGGTTCTTCTTCATGTTTCTTTCGTTTACATTCTTTCTTCTTTGGCTGGTTGGGCTGGTTGGGCTGGATGGGCTGGTCATGTGGTGGTTTATCAGACTCGTAGCGTGCATTTTTTTTTTGTTGTTTTACCTTTTCTTTACTCTTATCTATACTTCTTTTAAATTCTTGGTAGAGTTCTTCGTCGCGTTCATCTTTGTTTTCATTGTGTTCTTCTGCTAGGGCTATCTATAAAATTGCCGTATATGATAGAAGGTGTCATTAAAAATTAGTAATTTCAATAAATAATACTCACTCCAATGAATAGAACACACATAATTATTAAAAGCCTCATTTTAAACTGGAGTCGCGTTTATGACTATAAACTAAATTGTTTGTTTGGTCAAACTAAACTTACAGAAATTTTTCACGCGGCAGCGAATCTAAATAATTTGGTTTCGTACTGGTGTGACATTTTAATTCGTAACGGAATCTGTTGTAACACTACGATTAAAACAAATGTTTAAATGCGTTTATGTATGAGGGACGCGACGACGCGTAGCTTGTTATACGATCGACCTAAATAAAAGAAAATTCAAAAAATATTTTCACTTTCTATTTGGTATTAAATGAAAACAAATGAAAACTCGACAACATGGTCATCAATGTTCATCAAAAAAAAAAAAAAAAAATAACAACAAAATGATCAAAAGAAGCGCGCGCGATAGCGATCGCTATGTAAGAAAATTCAATTCCCTTTTATGATCATCATCGTGTGTATTTGTTATATTTTTATTTTTTTTCATTTGCGTGTAATCTTTTTTAAACGATCGAGCTTGTGTATAATAAAAACTTGCATACAATAAAAAAGAAACAAGATCGGTTGATCGGTGCTGCTAACAAACCAAATTATTATCGATCCCATAATTGGTTACAAATTATTTGTGATGTAACGTATACTGTTATTACATGTTAATTAATTTTCTTTTCATTATTTGTACAACGGTCTCGTTCGATCCATGTTTGCTTGGAACGTGTGTGATCTCTCACAAATTATGTTTTGCATACGTAATCAGTGATCGCGATGCATATATTTATTATGTTTATTCCGCACATAAAACATAATTTATGACAAGTCTGCGAAAATGATTTATGTGACAGTTTTGCGATCATAATTTTTGTTGTATGTCTAAACACTATTAAACATTTTGATCACGTACATATACGCGATCAAATCAATTTTTTTAATAGCTTTGATTGAATACCAATTAATTTTAATATTTTTTTTTTATATTATGCCTATCGGGAAAAATTAAATATCGATTGGTTGGATAAATTATCTAATCAAAATTTAAAAAAATAAATCGATCGTGTGTGTGGTGGCAGTTAATTATTTGTATGTAAAGTAAATTAAGTGGTCTGGTACGCGTTTATACGGTACGGGAAATATTTATGATGTGAATTCGGCGAATTACCTCTCACTTTACAAAATTTGATCCTTATCGTTTAAATTACATACAAAACATACCATATGGTGGTATTTTAGAGTGAGCGATTTTTATATATAAAAACATTGTAGGTATTTTTACTGCAAGAAGAAAACAAAATCTATAAATGGTAATTCTTTTGAAAAAGGTAGAAGAAAACAATTTTAATGGGAAATTTTTGTGGTCAACACGAACACAATCGAAAAAGTATTTTTATAGAAACGGTGTGAAACCAATTTATAATCCAACCTCTATAGATAAAATGTGGTTTGAAAATATGTTATGTATGAATCATACCGCGATCGATTTTTAAATGTCAAATCTGAATATCTTAACCACAATAGTCTGGACGCTTCCGGTTTACTGGGGCCCAAAAATTCGTGACCGCCCCAATTACACTTGTAAATAATTTGTATATTACACATCGGACATCAACAATTTCGTGTTGCAAAAGCAGTTTTAAGAACCGGACTATTCCCAAACCAATTAATATTCATTTCACACAAAATAATAATTAATCGTATTAATTGTCATTATACATATACATATTTACATTTTTATCATCGCGTTTTCGCGTCTTCTTTCTGGTCATCGTTGTCTTATTTGTCCGGTAGCAATAAATCACGGAAACGCATTCAAAATATGTAAGCAAAACGATGACAACAAGAACGATGATGCGATGTGCCGCATGTAAAATAAAATCACTCAAGAATTAATAAAACAAAAAATAATTAGTTTAGCATTCTGTGAAAAATTGAGACAAAATTCTCTTGTTTTTTTTATAAATATAAAACAAAATGTCAATCATTCAATTGGTTTCAATACATGGAAATAGTTTTAAATCTGAATATACCCATTATTCTGGATGCAACCAAATTTGAACTGTCTATAGCGAAACATGTTCATTTGTGAAGTCCTACGTTTCTTCCACGAATTTCATAACTCCGGTGACTGGAAGTGGACATTTTCCGGCGCTTTAACTTGTATCGTCATTTTCCTACGAACCGTTTGAGGTTATGTTTTGCTCACGTGTAATTTGGAATACACTGTTTCCCGAGTTATCTTTTTCGAATGCATATTTCGGTTGTACAAGATTAACCCTTTGACTGCCAATATGATTTTTAGAGAATTAGCTAAAAGTACTTAACAGATAAAAAAATGTATAATAAATAATTTTTATTTACAATATGTGTACATTTTTCCATTTATCGACATATTTTTGTATAATTTATTTTCGATAAATTATATTGCATACGATGCAAATGATGCGAAAACATTTCAAAATTTTTTTTTTGACATTTGACAATTTTTTAACACATACATAGACATTTATCGATGACGACCTATTTTGAAGAAAGAAGCAGTGCTTCAAAGAAACCTCGTGTGGAACCATTGATTGAGTTACGCATTAACCATGTGCGGGGAGCGGGGAGCGGGAGACCCCGACTCTCTAATTCCAATTCCTAAAACAATAAACCAGAATGGACAAGTATGAAATAAGACATCGTATTGTAGTTCGTGCAGTTTCATAGCGACATTTCGTGGCGCACATGAGAATTTTGTAAACGCTTTGCATGATAAAACATGAAATCCCTCTCCATATTAGTAAAATATGATCCACTTAAATCCGTAACTCTTGACAGCGCAGCATATACACTAATTGACCTTGCTAAAGTTAGTTATAAGTTGCCAGCCGAAAGTGAAAAAATCGATAATGCAGATAGTGTCTTGACTAATTCAGCCGAAAGTTTAACAAATTATATATTAAATTGAAATGTCCTCGCCGAAAGTGACTAACCTACAAAATCAGCCGAAAACTTATATTATAACAAACAACAAATAAAATTTTCAATGGTTAGGGGTGGGTTGATTGGTTTATTGGGGTGAAATTTTGATTTTTATGCTAAAATCTCGATTGACGAATGATTTTATCGATGAAAAAATCTGCCTATGGGCTATCGAAATGGCATAGTCAGATTGGTGTCTATTTGTCAAAATTACGAATGACGAACGATTTTATCATTGAAAAATGGGGGAAACCTAAATTTTGCCCATTCGACTCCATCAGACCCACACCTAACCTATAATAAAAATCTAGCTATGGTCATCGGCTATCGAATCGGCATAGTCAGACTGGAGTATATATGGCGAAATCTCGAATGACAAACGATTTTGAGGAAAAATGGGGAAAATGTTCACTCCTATAACCCCATCAGACCCACCCCCATTGCAACTCGATGCAAACAATTTTAACGAAAATTACAAACCATTTAATGCTTGATAATTTTCAATCTTCTTTATCGAATACTTTCGGCTGTATGAACAGATATGCCTTTCCGTCCCTATAACCGCATCAGACTAACCCCTAACCTATAAGCAAAATCTACCTCTGTTCATGGGGTATCGAATCGACATATTCAAATTGGTGCCCATCTTGCAAAATATCGAATGACCAACGCTTTTACCGATGAAAAATGGGGAAAATCAAAATTTCACCACATAACCCCATCAGATTTACCCCAACTTATAATCAAAATCTACCTATGGCCATAGGCTATTGAATAGGGATAGTCAGATCGGTGACTGACTAGCATAATCTTGAGTTGCAAACAATTTTAACGACAACTAGAAACCATTTAATGCTTTATGATTTTTAATCTTTTTATCGACTAGTTTCGGCTGCATGAATCAAATATGACATTTCATTCATATAACATTATCAGACCCATTCCTAACCTATAATCAAAATCTACCTATGATAATGGGATATGCAATCGGCAGTCAGATTGGTGTCCCTCTGGCAAAATCTCGAATGGTGGACAATTTTATCGTCGCAACAACGGAAAATGTAACATTTCACCAATATATTCGCCTACTTAGAGTCATGGTTCATCAGCTAAGCGCGACTACGTTTCATGGCTATTGTTTGTATAGGTGTCTGTTATTGACACTTTATGTTAGAAAGTTGATGATTCATTTGTAACTTTTCAATCTGTATTACCGGCATTTTCTTTTTGAATATTGAAGTTAATCTTCTTTATCGCTGCACTCTGCATTATCGACGGTTTAAAATATATTCGGCCGGGTACCAAAATTAATATCTGTATTACCATCTTTCGGCTTGGATAGCAAAGGCACTATCTGCATTACCACCTTTCGGCTGAAAACTTTCGGCTAACTTTAACGGTATATCTAGAGGTTTACAGTCGGAAAATATCATACACGAAAACAATCATACACTGAGTTTTGAATTTTTTTTTAGAAATTATGAGGGTTATATAACTTATTTTGCAGTTTTTTATTAATTTAAAAAATTTTACAAATTAACAAGTCCAAAAATACAAAAAAGAAATTCATTTACCGTTTATAATAAAAAAATAAAAAATCAAGATTTTTTTTTTACGACCAAATGGCACAATGGTTAAAGCTTTGGGGTTTGGATCGGGAGGTACTGGTTTCGAACCCCGACAGGGGTTGGATTGGATGCAAAAGGTAATTTTCATCAATAGATTATGATATGGTGGTAACTTAAATCGGCCCTATAGCCGTACGTCTTCGATTTGACAGATGATACGTAAAGTAAGACGGAAAAATAAACCGCGAAAGAGCAGGGAGTGCTTCAGCCTCAAAACAGATGGCATGGATTAAGAAAAAAATAAGAATTTTTTTGCAACGAAAATGATCATACACTTATTCCTTGATAACATCTTGCTTGGTAACTTCCTTTGAAATTTTATTTCATTCTTTCATTATTGTTTCTTGCAACGTTTTTTTGCTGGTAATCCTGTATTTTCTATTTTGGCGTTCAAGATGATAAATGTTCATTGGGATTCAGGTCAGGCAAATGGAACCCAGAATCCATTCTTTCACAATTGTATACCGTATGCTTAGGATCGTTGTCTTGCTGGAAGATCCATGATGGCACGAGCCCCAATTGTTCCACGGATGGTTACAAATTTCCAACGATCCTAATTTCCATTTATAAAAACAAGTTAACCTACACCACTCACCGACATTGAACTCCATACCATAACTGAACCAATATCATGATTAATAGTTGAGATGATGTGTTTTGGCTCCAGCGCTGTAGCGCTCCAAATTTTAGATTTTCTCCAAATTTTACTTTTCTCATCGGCTCCGAAAATTTTGAATTTACTTTCATCCGTAAAAACAACCGTCTTTGAGAAGTTTAAGTCTTTTGTTTTTAATTTTTCTGCAATCTTTTTTTTTCAATTAACATTCGAAATTATTGGCTTCTTGCGTGGCACACTGCCATGATATCAATGTTTCCACAAAACCCTTTTAATATTTTGGGAGTGGATAGCTTTATTAAGTGATATCGAATTAATTTAGAATTATTATTTAATCTCAAAAAAATGTGGTCAATAGTACTCGAAGAAGTATCAGTTACTCTAGTAAAATCTTGAATGAGAGATCAATCCAAATGAAGACATCATTTGAAGATATTTATTGACATGTTGATTCACAGAAATTGAATCTGAAATATCAATATTTAGATCACCATTGATAATTAAATTTAAGAATTTTAATTTCTTCAATAAATTCTAGCACTGAACTAGAATGAAAACGATATACTCCAACGACGTAAAAACTCTCAGAATCGATTGTAAAGTTAATCCTTAACGCATCAGTAGTTTTAAACGTTTCTCTAACAAAATTAAAACTTAAACATAACCTTACAAATGCTAGAATACCTCCGGCTGAGTAACTAGTGTTACAGCCGTCAACCAAGTAGAGGAAACATATTCGTTGATGAGAGAATTAACAGTTGAGTTTGCCCATCAACATTTGTAAATGTTATGACATCTAAAAAGAAAAAAAGGTAATCAAAAATAAAATTTATAATTTCTGAAGGTTTTCCCTGCCTTTGATTTCCGGTCTATCACTCCCATCAATTTCCCTAAAGAATATCTTCGCATTCCGTACCCAAAGATGTTTATAATTCTTTTCCTGTTTTGCGGTTTCATCTAAAAAATGTAGTTCACGCAATTTTAGGCTTTTTATGAGACAATCTATTCCTCATTACGTATTTTATTTATTTAATTCGTGTTATACATACATGAAGTCGACACACAAAAGGTATAAACAGAACAAGAGCAACAACAACAAATGACAACTTCAGTGAAATAAAAATACAACGCAAATCAAAGCCTGCTCACATAACAACTATCGATGACAAAAATAAACAAAACAAGAAATAAAGAGAGAGAATGTGTGAGCTGGGAGAATTATGTGGTTTATTTTACTAGCATAACGCATTTTTGTAGCACATTCTAGCCCAGGTAGAGTTAGAGGAATGTCTGAAGGAAATAGGAAGGTGTAATGTGATGTAATATAAAACTAACGCCATTTATAAAATGGTCAGTAACTTTTGAATTACCAACATGCTCTTCGATGCACAAAATATTTTGTAACATTTGAATAGATCCTGATTCTAGGCAAAGTCATGCTTAGTTTGGGACAAATCTGATCTCTACTCCTTCAGCCTTGCCCCAAACTCCGTCCGGGCTTACCTAAGATTATAATCCATCTGATTGCCATAGTAGGATCGATATGGGCAAGTGTGTAACACAAAACTTACAGAGCAGTTTATTAATTAAGTTTCAATTTCAGATTTTCTGGTATTCACCACTTTCAAGTTTTGCACCTCCTTGTCAAACTTACTCCAATCTCCACCTAGGATTAAAACCTATAACTGATGGTCATAGTAAGATCGATGAGCAAGTAGGTTATTCAAAAGTTACAAACCATTTCATTATTGGCCCGATTCTGAAACACGTAAAAATTCTATACCTGCAACTTTATAGAAATTGCTTACAGAGAAAAAGATGTAAAACGTAAATCAATACTTGTAAATCAACTGACGTTTTAAATAAAATTCTAAATTAATTAAGAAATAACTAACAATTAGAATGAATTGTGCAAATTGTCAAACAACAGATTAAAATAGTTGGAGACATTCGTTTGTATACCTTAATAACAATATTTTTTCTGTGCATATCGTAGACAAACTATGTGTTTCAACTGTTTGTGTATACTTCATTGTCAACTTTTAGGGGTATATAAGCAAGATAAAAATCTTAAACAAATTTTAATCTAAAAGCTCGAAAACTGCAATTGGCATTAGCTTCAACTTTTTTTGATACAGCAATACTATTCGGAATAACATGGCACGTAACTTTACGTCATCAAATTTGGTGCTGCAAAGTTACAGAACAAATCTTACTTTTTTAGAGCCGAGTTACATTTTATGAATACCATTCTAGTCTATCGAAAATTTTACAGTTCCAGGGCTTCTTATATACACTTTGTGAATTAGACCATTTAAGTTTCTAAAATTTTAGATTTTTAGGTACATTGTCTCACATTCAGTGTTGTGCCATGTTCACACCGTATAACGGAACACGAAAAGTTACGTTTGGGCGCCACTGTAAAGGAATACAAAGAGTTCCATTAGCAGACACAGCATCATAGGTATATGCGGTTATATGTAGTTCTGGCTAAATCTCAGGGTTTGCAGACATGATGGTGTGCTTCAATACATCCATCCATAAAAATGAAAATTAAAAACGAAGAAACCGAAATTTGTTGTTCGAAACGGATTACATATACGAGAAAGAAAATAAATAAATCTAAATACAATAATCGTGGTTCTGTTATTTATTTCGCTTGATATGAAAGAGAAATCCTATACCACAAAATAAACAATTATCACAACAATAATGAACCACCAAGTGAAGCACAATATGTTACACGACCCGTCGGCCCTCTTTAAGATTATATTTCGTGAAAAGGAAAAAAATCAAATCACAAAAAAAAATTTGTTACCTTGAACTGACCACGTTTTTTGACACGTTTGGGGTGAAACGTTCTTATATGGCATTCGTTGCAGAGTCTCTTGATGTCTACCCCGATGCCGGATACGTGCATAACACGTTGCGGTGTCTTCCCACCGATAAATATTGAATGAGTAGCCGCGTGTCGGCTCCCCCAGTAAAAAGTGGCAGCATCCACCCGCCTCTACAAACTAGTTTAGGCCACGTGCTATAGCAGCCTTAAATTTTCAAGCCACAAACTGGCTGATGGTTGCGGCGTCCTTGTTGACATGACATGAGACAGCCTACGCGGGATGCGTCCTACTCTATTTACCGTTATAAATTGTATTAAGCAATGTTCTGGTGGTTAATATTTTTATACTAAATAATTTAACAGAAAGCTGTGTATTCTAGGGGTCCCATTTGAAACGCGATATTTTAAAACGCGAATTATCAAAACGCGATATTTCAAAACGCCATAGTGTACAAAACGGGATATGGTACAAAACGGGAGTTTAGGATCGAGTTATATCAGGCGGGTGAAGGGGAAATTTAATTTCAGTTTATAGGAATTTAAAAATCGATAGGAACGATAGTAATATAGGATCGGTATCAGGTGCGTCGCTGCGCTCCCGCCGCTTCGCAACGCATATTCTGTACCATATCTCGTTTTGAAATATTGCGTTTTGAAATATCGCGTTTTGAAATATCGCGTTTCGAAATATCGCGTTTTGTACCATATCGCGTTTTGAAATATCGCATTTTGAAATATCGCGTTTCGAGCGGATCCGGTATTCTAGTATTAATTTTTAATAAATTTGTTAATTCGGAAACACATCGAACCTGACCGCTTGCAGGTAGGTATCTAGATAGAAAATTGTGAAATTCAACGAATGGAAAACACGAGTTTCTTCGATCCACACCCGAGAACGCTAACACTCGCGCCACTGTCGAGAAGATCTTTAAAGGGCATTTTATTTATTAAGACATGGGCGTAAGGTCGAGCGTCATCGGCCTCAGAAAATATAACAGAGGAAATCACGACTCTCTCATTAATTTGCGATGGTTTCTATATTTCCTTGAACGTGCTGATCGCACTAACTGTGACTTGCGGAAAAATTTGGATAGTCAGGGAAGGAACTAAGACTAGAAAAATGGGAAGTAGAAAAGTTCACGTTTCTTTATTCGTCGTTATTCGTCAACTCAAAATCGATTGGCGATGAAGTCCAGCATCCTTATTGCTCACAGCATCTTCTTGATTCGGTCTGGGTTAATTTTGTGGTGGTTCTCGCATCCCAGTCCTCCAAGAAGCATTGTCAATGTTTTCGATATTTACCGCTGGCCGTTTTGGTTTTTTGATACACCTACGATATGGAGAAGTTATTATGCTCTTCAAACCACATATATATTTATAACAGAACAATCCTACGAGAGCGTCATATTTCTGACATGATTGTTGGTATTATTATTCACAGCTGATCGGGCGTTGTCCGCTGAAACTTGTCATAAGAGTCACACAGTTAGGTCATTATTCGTAAGTCGTGACTAGGTTTCTGAGTCCAACAGTGCCTTGATGTGGTTGAAAGCCTCCTCACAAGAGGCGCATCACTCAATAAGTTCGTTGATGTTGTCAAATTACCGATCGGTGAGATGGTATAGTAATGCCGGCTTCATAAGGAGAATAAGCAATACGACATTGTAGCATGGGGGTGCATACGTGATTGTAGAAATCCAGGAAACTTTCCGTGGGTTGTTGTTTGCGAGATTCCAGCATCCTCTCATTCTCAGAGAAACGTAACAAAAATACTTTTCTATATCTTTACCGATTAATACTCTTCATAAAAAAATAACCATGTTGCTAACAACGAGCAAAAATATATTATATGGAGCTGCATATAGTGCAGGGCCAACAATATACAACTTGTTATGTGAAGAGTAGGATAACAATTGTAAAGTGTGCTACTGTAAGAAATCGAAACAAAATATTTTTAGGGCGAATCGGGGTCGTAACAACGGCGTAGATAATTAATATTCTACATGTGTAGAGAATGTATGTAGAAAATTGTAGAAAACATAGCGAAAAAATGAATTAATGGCGAAAATTGTTGTTTCTTTTAGAAATCAGAGAATTTTTATAATTTCTTTGTTAATGAAACCATTTCGGCTCCATGAAGCTTCATTTGTATAAAGGAAAACTGAGAACGGTGTTTAATACAATTTTAAAAAATTTTCGAAGAAAGTTAAACGTTTAGTGACACTTTAAAAAGTACAACTATACATACAATTTAGTTTTTAAACCAAATACGAAGCTGTCAAAATAAACTACTTTGAATGACGATTTTTTTTTGTTAGCAATCAATCAATAGAATAATTTCGACTCCATGCCGCTTCATTTCTTCCACACATTTGAAAACTTCCAATCCAAGTTTTTATATGACAATGAGATACTACACCTTTGCATATAAAATGTGTTTCTATCAGAAAACGGCATGGTAAGGGACAATCGATATTCCTTGCAATTACTTTAGCTGTGCTAGTAAAATTTGAAAAATATTCGAAAAAAACTCAAAACCAATCCTAAAATTTTAAACCAAAAGTAGAGCTGTCAAAATATATTACTTTGAGCCACGGTACTTCAATGAACAAAATCATCACCTCTGTCCTTTTGTGTGCTCGCTATTTCTCTTTCCCGCCCTTTTGCTTAACGAATTAAACTGAAGTAATGAAGGTGAATACAGTATTCGCTATGCTAACAACAGACGGCGGCACGAGATATGATTATCGATGATGGCGATACGTTAAGAGGTCTCGGAAAAGTTAGCTCGGAAAAAATACCATGGTATCGTACTGAATGTATTAAAACAACAGCAAAGTTAAAAAAAAATCAACTCTAGTTTGGAACTAGTAGGCGATGCATAAAGCATTTCACGAAATTTAATTGGTTTTGAGTTCGGGTGCGAGTATGATGCTTTTTATTCCCGATATCGTGTACGCAGCAGAAGAAAAATTCTTTGGTTTAATTTAAAATTTAAAATTTGAAATAAATTTAAAATCACAATCATCATTTAAAATCAACTAGAGACATGTATGTAAAGGACTAGACACACCAAGCGTCGACGGCGAGCGGCGAATTTAAATATGCCTTAATTTATGTATGTATTGTATAGAAACGATAGTACAAATAATTATATACCAATTATTTATAAAAAATATTACAAATTTTGGATTTTTAATATAAAAATTGTAATTTTAAGAAATTATATCGAATGAAGTTGCATCCGCCGTCGCGAAATTATGTCCCACACCAAGCGGCCAAAAAAATTCGTCCATCGCCGCCGAACATAACCTAAAAATAATGTTACTTCAATTGTGGTCCATACATTTCGAATTCATGATACACGTATGCTCTCATATTATTTACCAATAATAAAGATTTATAAAACAAAAATCGAAAATTCTCAAAATTATTGAAAACAACAAAAGCGCCGCGCCGCTCTTGGTGTGAACGGATATGCGCGTCGAGTTGTATGGAACATTTGGAATTTGACGCGCCGCGCTTGGTGTGTCTAGTCCTTAAAAAGTGGAATAGCTACTTATATAATGTTACGTTTTCGTCTTGTCACTCAAGGTTCGAATCTCGGGATTGTGAATAAAAACCACTTCTTTAAATTTAAACACACAAATTTATTTTCACAGCACAACAAATTACACAACACAAAATTAACAACAAAATATTCCAATTATATTTAATTCACTTTAGTAATCGCTTTAATAATCGCACTATTTAAATTTCACTCTTTCGCGTTTAAAATAAGACTCATCATTCAACATAAATTTGCGCATTTAGATACCAAAATATTTGTTTCTAGGATAATCCCAAATGTTCTCATAAATTATACACGTACATTTCATAATAATCCCGAATGTTGTCCAAAATTTATACGAGAATATTCTAGCAAATACGTTAGAATACAAATAGCGCCTAAATGTTGATCCATACCAAATTAAAATTGAGCAACTTATTAAAATAACTTATTCTATTCTAAACTAGATGTCACCGTAACAATAATTTAAAAATGTATTTGCTTTGCACGCCATCCCTTATCAAATAGACTATTTATCGTACAATTTAGATATTTTCTTTTTCTTTCTGTACAGCGCTTAAGAAATCCTGCCAGTGCCAATGGAAGTTTAAATATCGTGAAAATTGTGATATAAATATGCTAACTTTGCTAAATGTGTGATTAGAAACAATGTAGCGTGTAAGTGTGATGAAACACGTTTTCGCATTGTCACTCAAGGTTCGAATCTCTGGATTGCGAATAAAACAACTGCTTTAAATTTGAACCCACTCAAATTTATTTCCACAACACAAAATTAGCAACAAAATTTTCCAATTATAACACACTATTTAATTATCACTTTAATAATCGCTCTATTTAAACTTCACTATATCGCGTTTGAAATAAGACTCATCATTCAACATCAATTTACGCCTTTATATACCACAATATTTGTTTCGAGAATAATCCCGAATGCTCTCCAAAAACTATACGAGTACATTTCGACCAGATATTTTAGTATACAAATAACGCCTAAATGTTGAACCGAACCATATTGAGCAACTATTGAAATAACTTATTCTATTCTAATCTAGGTGTCACCGTAAAATATTTTCTTTTTGTTTCTGTACAGCGAAAAAAATCCTGGCAATGGAAGTTTAAATATCGTGAATATTGCGTTATAAATGGTTATTGTGGAAAACTTGGATTAGAAACAATGTAGTGTGTAAGTGTAATGAAACATATACACATTTTAAAATCTCATCACGACTTTGACAACGAATTTCTTTGTGTATTGATCAATTTCGACATTACATCATGCCAACCAATTTGAAAGAATGGTCAAATCAGTACCGTTTGATTCGCATTACACCAAAAATTATACGATTCCATCACACACGAAAATGTGTCTCTGTAGAACAGAGTAGTTCGAACTACATTAGGGAGTTGATTCCGATCAGTATTAAAGTTTACCATTTTTCGTAATTAAGAACTCTACTGCAAAAATATTTTGAATAAAATATTGAGAAATAGCACTCGAAGAAAATCGGGTTTTTTGTTATCAACTTTGACAGGTGTTGGCTATATTTTGCAGTAATAATAATTTTCATTTTCTAAAATCTCAAAAAGAAATTTAAAATATGTAGATTATTCAATCACTAGCACGACTGACGTAAATTAAACTCCACCTGGGTTTGTCACTAATCTGATAGCCATAGTAAAATCCGATGGGTAACTGGGTTTCTCAAAAGTTACAGAACATTTTATTGATTTAGTTTCGAAAATTTCTGAAATTATTGTAATTTAGGTTTATGACTAATCTGGTAAAATTAAATAGCTCCTGTAGAGTGTAGATTATAGTTATAGTTTGATTTGGAGGTGACAGTACAACTGGGGGCATATCGGATAGCAAAGACACTATCTGCATTACCATTTTTAGGCTGGAAATTTTCGGCTAACTTTAATACGGTCCACACCAAACCAGGATGACTTTTGATCTCATGTAATATTGATATCGCTATTCACTGCGTGAACTCAACTTTATTATATTCCCAGGCGACGAGGTTTTAGGACAATTTTAACCACACTTCATGGAAAACGCCTAAATGACTCGATGAATGATGACATGATGTATGGTTTTCCAACAATTTTTTTTTAGTTTATTTTATACCGCGTGCTTAGTTTTTGATTTTTTGATTTTAATGTGAGAATTTGTAAAAGTTGACGCCTTGACTTTAACGGTTGGTTATTAAGTATATGACGAATAAAAACAAAAAGCACTTACTTTTATATTAAAAGTGTTTACGAACTTTATTTTATAATATTCCCTCAAGTGACATCTGTGTTCTACTTTTTTAAACTATCACGGTTTATTATTTTTCCTTCTTAGTTTTAGTTGTAACTATTTTGTCATAATTTTAGTTGATCATAATATATAACAGCGACGGATTTTAGAGATAGTTAAATAATTTATTATAAAATTAATGATACAAGGTCAAGCCATCTATTGAGTAACACATGCAATGTCTTTTACCGATCTCTTCTTTTTTTAAATTATAACTGCAGCATGTGATGACATTCAAAGCAATTAATCATTTAATTTTATTTTTATTTTTTAATTACAGGTATTTATACAAATGAAATAATAAATAGTAATTTAATAGTACCGCGTAAGGTTAACGCGAATGGCGATCATATATCACATAATTTAACACATTTTCATAATTATAAAAATGAAAAACAATTACATTATCATATTCCAATTGATAATGAAACAATTCATATTGAATTAAGGTAAGTTATTACACAGTGGTGCCGTGGTTTTATTTACCGATATTTATATTACATTCCAGACCGGCCAAATCATTTATGGCCCCGATGATCGTGGTGGAGAGGCGGCGTCGTGACATTCATACCCGAAAAAAACCAGTACAACAAAATTGCCATTATCAGGGGAGAGTACGCGGCCACGATAATTCTAAAGTAGCAATATCCGCCTGCAATGGAATTGTAAGTATACTTAATTAACATTTATAATTAAATTATTAAGACACTTGACAGATATTTTGATTTGTATATAAAATTTATTGTGTGTCTGTCTCGAGCGCAGATTTCTGTTTCATATACGACAATATAACATAAGACGCCAACCAAGTTGCAGGCGCGACTAAATTTACATTGCATCGTATTTTTATCAGTAATTTATAGACATAAATCGTGACTTAATTTTAATTTATTTGATTTGATCATTTTTTGATGATCGCGGTACGTAAATACATAATAAAATACTATACAGAGCGTTTAAGATATGAGTTCTTGGAATATTATCGCGATCGTCGATCTATACATATATATGTTATTCATAATTACATAGATCACAACAACTTGGTTTCATGAATTAACATAATAGATCGATCGATTAGAAAACTACTCACTTAATATTAAAATCGCCTACTTGATCGTTTAATTTTTTTAAATCGATTAGTGTGGTGTGGATTCGGTTGGCTGATCTGATTAATAACAGACCTGCCTGCGCGTGGAGATCGAATTAATTATTGCCGTATAATTTTATACTAAACGATCGTGTATCTATATACCTATATATGATCTCATAATATATAACGTTGTGATCGCGTAATTAACTCAGGATCTTGCGCTCACTTTATATTGACTTTACAGTAATTCACATCATAAGGTCATCATTATACATTTTGTTGTATATAGTCGGAGATGATCACGATTTTATGGTCGCCAGACTTTGTAATAGGATCGTGGCTGGTTAATAATGTTTATTACTTGTTAAATATCTGTATGAGTTCATCGCGCTACGATCGCTGTATACGTTATAAAAAAACGTTTATATGATTACTAAATACATGTGGCAATCAGGCACCTTTCGATTCAAAATATGTAATACAAAACACAATTTTGTGTAGGATCGTAAATGTAAATGGATCGAGATATAGCTATTAAAATAGCTAAAAACCGAAATGATCGCTTAATTTGGAAGTGGTTTGGATTGTATAGTGCAAAGAACTCCAAATAATAATAAAAATGTTTTGTATTATTTTTTATAGGCCGGTTACATTCGTACCAACAAAGGTGATTATTTTATCGAACCGTCCAAACACAATCATATTCACTCAAATGAAATGAAGAAACATCATCACCGTGGAGGTCATGGGTATGGCCAGCCACATCATCACGTCATATACAAAAAATCAGATGTCCAAAAGCACAAACAGCAACAGGACGGTTTTCATCAAAAGCATCAACATAATAATAACAACCACAACAATAAAAATAAAAAGCGGCGTCGAAAAAAGCGGGCGACCAGTAATTGTGGCACTAAAGAACCGAAGCGAGCGATTGAAACGCGGATCGAATGGCAACCGCAGGGTAAAGTTATCGTACAAGGTGGTCGACGAGCACGAAATCATAAAGAGCGTGGAAAACATTCGATACGTAAAAGATCGATCAGCCGGCCACGACATGTCGAGACGCTACTAGTGGCGGATAGTTCGATGACGATGTTCCATCAGGACGGTGACGTCGAAACATATTTACTGGCGATCATGAATATGGTTTCGTCACTGTATAAAGATCCAACGATCGGGAATTTAATCCATATTGTGGTCGTCAAAATGATCCTGCTCGAGGACGATGAATCGGAAACAAATTTAAATGTTACTCATTTGGCGGAATCGAATTTATCGAATTTTTGTCGGTACGTATAAAAACAATACCATAAGGAATTCAGGTTCGTTGTTTAATCGATCAGAATTTTTGTAAATCTTTTGTTTTTTTTCGTTTTTTAATGTAACGCAGCTGGCAACGAAAACAAAATCCACGTGACGAGAGCGATCCGCATCATCATGACGTAGCGATTTTAATCACCCGTAATGATATTTGTTCGAAGACTGGATGCCAAACTCTTGGCGTGGCCAACGTTGGTGGTATGTGTCGCCCGGATCAATCGTGCAGTGTTAATGAAGATAATGGAATAACCTTGGCGCATACTATCGCACATGAACTAGGTCATAAGTAAGTGCACGATAACGATATAAGTTTCACGTTTGATTGATTTTTAACGAACATCTTTCTAGTTTCGGCATGTATCATGACACCGATAAAATTGGTTGTGAAGGACGAACTGGAAAAGTGTTACACGTGATGACTCCAAGTTTTGAGGCAGATACGCTGCAAGTGGTGTGGTCAAAGTGCAGTCGCCGCGATATAACCCAATTTTTGGATCAGGGCCTTGGTAAATGCCTAGACGATCAACCAATTCAACATGAATTTACGTATCCTGAACTACCGCCGGGCGCTATATACAATGCCGATCTTCAATGTCGTCTACAATTTAATTCAACCGACGAAACAATTGAGGTGTGTTCACACATGAACGAAATATGTTCGCAACTCTGGTGCTCGGTCGACAATAAATGTGTTACGTTATTACGACCGGCAGCCCCGGGGACGCACTGTGGCAAGCATAAATGGTGTCAAAATAAGGAATGTGTACCAATCGAGGATCTGCCGACGCCTGTTGATGGTGGCTGGGGAAATTGGAGTGATTATAGCGAGTGTTCAAGATCATGTGGTGCTGGTGTGTCGGTTCAGACACGACAATGTGATAATCCTCCACCAGCGCATGGTGGGTCATTCTGTGTTGGAGAACGATCGCGCTACAAAATTTGTAATGCTGAACCGTGTCCAGAAAATGAACCCAGTTTTCGATCTGTACAGTGTACGAAATTTAATAACGAAACGTTCCGCGATAAAAAATATACCTGGCTGCCGTTTTTCGATTCTCGTAAGTTACAATATAATTTATGTAAAGTCCAAAATTAACTTTTAATATTTTATAGATGAACCATGTGAGCTGTACTGTACTGACACAGACGATACAGTGATCGTGCCATGGGGAAATCATGTAATCGACGGTACCCCATGTAACATTGGAACTAACGATAGGTGTATAACTGGAATATGTCGTAAAGTCGGATGTGATTGGATCGTCGACTCAAATAAAACTGAGGATCAGTGTGGTGTTTGTGGAGGTCAAGGATTAGCCTGTATCACCAAAAAAGGGGAATACACCAAAAAGTCTTTTCCTAATGATGGGTATTATACTGTGGTTAGCTTCCCGAATAGTTCACGGCACATTACAATCCAAGAAGTGAATAACTCGAAAAATTTCATTGCTATATCGGTCGGAAAGGCGGATAAATTCGTGCTAAATGGAGACCGTAAAATATTTATGTCCGGTGAATATCAAATTGGGGGAGCGACCGCGCTATATTCACGGGAGAATGAGTTGGAAACTTTAAAAATCCCGGGCCCAATTTTGGAGGACATCACACTACAGATTTTGGTACGGAATAAAGTTAAATCATACTCGGTGAAATACGAATACACGCAATCCTCGAATGCTAAGGCAGCACTAGAATATCACTGGAAACTGGGCGATTGGACTGCGTGCTCCAAAACATGTGGAGGTGGTGTCCAATTTCGACAACCGATGTGCTACGAAGAAATTCACGGCACCGTCGATGACGAACACTGTTGGTCTAACACTGGTGAAAAGCCACCGAAAGAAATAAGTCGTGTATGTAACGAGGACCATTGTCCAGCTCATTGGTGGATCGGCCCGTGGCAATTGTGCCCAATCACGTGCAAAACAAAATCGAATCCAAACCCAGTGAAACGACGTTCAATTATGTGTGTCGATCATAACGAATTAGCTTTACCTGATTCACATTGTAATCCGGAGAAGAAACCGCATGATACTGAGCCGTGCGGCACCATATTACCGTATTGTGATTCAATGGAAGAAATAAGTGATAATAATACATTGTAATTTAGTTATGTGTGGTTGATAATAGATGTCGCACTCAAAATATTAACAATCGATGTTGTGTCTTCACTAAACTTAATACATAAACCTTTATTGTGGAAAATAAAAAAACCCCTTCTCATCCCAGTAATGACATCTAGATGCGATCACACCAACATATAAATATATTTTTCTTTATTAATTTTTAATTATTTATAAATTATTATTATTTTTTTTATTAATTATTATGCATCTATTATTATTATAATTTTTAAAATCATAAAAACAAAATTTAAATGTTATATTAACATAAAAATACACAAAACGCACATATTTATACCTGTACACACAAACACACATATCTAGGAAACAAACCAACCAACTCATACTGTTCGCAGCGTCTTAATTATTTGTTTATTGTTAATTTTTTGTACTATATATTAATTATTAACATGAATGTTGAGCTATAAAAAATTAATTTTAATTAATTTTATAAAATTTTTGACTGTCAAATCATTGAAATAAACCAAAAAACTATATATTGAATGAACAAATTTTAAAATTTACTATAAACATGATTGTTTTATTGCTAGGCCCTTGGTTAATTTATTATTGGAATATGGTTCGGCATCTTCAAGAAATAGGCTATATTATTTATAGGTACGGGATAATTATTTATCCAGCCACTACCTCTACGTAACGATCCGTCGATGCCATCTTTCCAGATGCCTTGCGGAAGGTATACGGCACGTTGTGTTTGTCCCTTGTGCACAATTGGGGCTACAATGACATTCTTGCCAATTGAAAATTCATCGCTGATGGTAAGGCATACTTTATCGGTCGGATCGAGCATCCATAGTGGACGGATTAAAGGCAATGCTTCGTTTATTGCTTCGGAGAGGTAATTTTTGAGAACTGGCACGATCGTTATTCTTCTTATGTTAGCCAATGCTTTGGATACCTCGTTTACTAGTTCAGATTTGTATTCTGATGGAAGGTGAGTAAATCGTATCACCGGCAAAAATGTTGCAAGTTGTAACCAGCGAATGTATAATTCTTGATCCGGAAGTGGTGGTGTTTTCAAAGCGTAGAATGTTGCAGTTTCTGATTCATTGTCGGCAAAAAGATAATCACCACCGACTGGACCGGGCAGAATAAATGGAAAACCAATCACACCATACGATAAAACCGCTGTTATGATGCTTCCTAACCCCTGCCACGATGAGTAAACTGGCGGAAGACTAATAAACGCAGGTAGTTTTGGAACCGTTATACCACTAGAAACACCGATCAAATTCAAATTTTTCTCGACTTGTTCAATAAATATTTTTCTGTACTGTTCCGGGTTGTCTAAACTCGTACTGTATTGGTAGTTACGCGGCGTGTTGTATGCTGTGCCGGTGTCTAAGAAGAACGAATCAATTTGGTAATCTCTAATAACCTGTTGCAACTGTTTTATGAACCAAGGAATCGAAGCATTATTTGTGACATCTATCATGCCAGTCCTCTTCGAATTTTTATACCGCGTTAACGCTGGAGTATTCCGATCCGGAAGGCGCTCGAAAATTAATAACTCTTTGCTCAAAGCCTCACCAAAATTGTTACTCTCGATACTAATAAACGGTGAAATTGTTAGTGATATTCGGAAACCGCGCCGATGCAGTATGTTAACGGTCGATTCAAATGTTTGAAATCGTTCTGTTTCCATGCTTAAATCGCCCACATTTTTTTGCCAAAATTCGTTCAAGAGTACGTGTCCCAATTTTAAATAGCCTAACTCGATTACCTTTTCCGTGTAGTTATAAATCGCGGCTTCACTTAGTACCTCATTGCTCATCGATGGAATTTCCCAAATCGGTTCTTCAAGTAGCGATCGCACCATATTTACATCTGCCTCCTTGATTCCGTCCCACAAACTTTGCTGCGTTATTTGTTTGTGTAAATCTAGCATTTCGTTGCCGACACAAATTTTATAGTTTAGTTCAGGTCGGGCGGTTAACCGATTTACAAACGCGAATTCATCGTTCTGTGACCGCAAACAAAATTTACCCGAATTATTATAATTCATGCTGACATATAGAGGGACTCTGTCATCCACCGTAATTGAAACACCTCTGGAATTTATAAAATACCGTTTTAGTACGTTACCCCACTGATGAATATTGATATCGCCCGTGATAAACGGTGCAAAATCGAATGATGCTTTATCGAGCGGCCATTTCGCATTTTTATACAAACCACCGCCATACCAATGACCCATATCGTCCGAAACATCAAAACAATCTGTCGGAAATATATTCTCGTCCAGTGCTTCCCAATGCATTTTATAGCACCGAATCTCCGGCGAAATGTCCTCGACATTTAAATAAACTCGAGCTTTATCGGCCCATTCCAAACATACACTTCCGTCATGTTTCGCGACATCACCGGAGCAGTTGACCGGTACACTACTTGGTAGTTCTGTGCCCAATGTATCAGTTATTACAGTTTGTTCATTTTTGTCGAATATCTGAATGATCCTCTCGTCTTTGTTAAATTTAACTCGATCAAAATACGAGCAGGCGAATATTTGTTGTTGGTAGGCAATAAGGGCAAATCCAAACAGAAACATGAATCGGGTTATAGATGCAGATATCATGATCATGAAGGTACATCAACGTGTGCAAGTACTGAAATTAAAAAAAACGTGACGTGATTGAAATAGAAGAATGATATTATGAATGATATGAATAATAAGATTGATAAGAACGATAGGAATGATACGAATGATGAGAATGATAAGAGTGATGTGAATGATAAGAATGGTACGAATGATACGAATGATAAGAATGATACGAATGATAAGAATGATACGAATGATAAGAATGATACGAATGATATGAACGGTACGAATGATAAGAATGATAATTGTAATATGAATGATAAGAATGGTACGAATGATAAGAATGATACGAATGATAAGAATGATAAGATGATACGAATGATACCATTGATAAGAATGATACGACTGATAAGAATGAAAAATTTTATACAAATGATATGAATGATGATGGATGATATGAATGATAAGAATGATCACAATGATAAGAATGATACGAGTGATAGGAATGATACGAATGATACGAACGATACGAATGATAAGAATGATACGAATGATAAGAATGATAAGAGTGATGTGAATGATAAGAATGGTACGCATGATAAGAATGATACGAATGATACGATTGATACGAATGATACCATTGATAAGATTGATAAGAATGATAAGAATGAAAAATGATAAGGATGATACGAATGATAAGAATGATGAGAATGATAAGAATGATCAGAATGATAAAATTGATAAGAATGATACGAATGATAAGAATGATACGAATAATAAGTGTGATAAAGGAGTAAACAAAATCATGAAACTTGGTCGGTATGTTCAGTACATTCAAGAAAAATGAGATTTCCAGAAATCACTCTGGAACAGAAGCTATGGGAGCTATGCAACGTGCGCACATCGTACGTCCTCGATTCGGCAGAATTAATAACGATTTTATTCGTTTAAAATTGAGCAAATTAAAACAGAAGAGAAAATTTAATTCCATCTCTAAAGCACATTACGTTGAAAGAGAAACTGCATATTTTGAACCGTCGATATAGCGTAACGTGTTCGTTTTAGGTAATAGGCCAGTAGTAAAGATGATTTTGATACAACTAAGAAAATTGGTTTTATAATCTATGGAACAACACGCACGGACCCGACTTAAAATATGAAATTAGAAGTTGATAATTTAAGCTACTTACTTATGTTTTAAAAACACAACTACGAGTATTGATAAAAATTATTAAAATTTCCAATTTGCAAGAGACGTCGCCAACGAATTTCGTTTACTAAAATTACTTTGGCTGTTAAATTCATTAAGAACTATTTTCTTATCGTTTATACGTATCGAGGGTTAAGGTGTCACCGATAACCACTGTGCCCATCGTTTTAGTGTATTTATTAATCTAAAGCAGTGTCTTCCAAAGTTCCGTTCGTTTTTAGACGCTGTTATGAAATATCCAATACTCAACCTTAGGAAATCCAGAAAAATGATCTTTTTTACTCGTATTTTTGGATCAAAATTTGAATCATCGTTCGTGTCAAAATCTGGCGTACCCATTAAGAATTGAAAAAATAGTATTCAATTCACAATACGGCCGACTACACACACATCTTCGTATATCATTCGGGATAAATATTCATCATATAGTCAAAACTGTTTAAAACAGTTAAATTTGGAAGAAAGATGAACAACGCCAGATGGAACGTGTAACTAAATGAGGTGGGTCATAGTAAATGAGCACATAGAAGTTTAAATCAAATCTTTAAAATTTTGAATGAATTTAACTTTAAATACGTTTTTTTTTTAAATTTAATGATTTTGTGATGATGTTCTCAATTTCAAACTCGACTGTTCAACCAAAAATTTATCGTCTCCCAATTAATACTTCCGTGCGCACCAAAAAAAATCTAAGTCACGAACACTTTGATTGTACTGGTTTTTATTTCTGCATTTAATAATTTTTATGTATTAAATCGCAATTATAATTACTGAACCAACATAAAATACCGGTTGTATATAAGTTAAATCTTTATTGCGCCTAAATGCTGGTTACGTTGTGTTTATGGATATTTTTACGTTTTCGCCTTGTCACTCAAGGTTCGAATCTCTGGATTGTGAATAAAAAAACCACTTCTTTAAATTTAAACACACAAATTTATTTTCACAGCACCACAAATTACACAACACAAAATTAACAACAAAATATTCCAATTATAACACACTATTTAACTTTAATAATCGCTTTAATAATCGTACTATTTAAACTTCACTCTTTCGCGTTTAAAATAAGACTCATCATTCAACATAAATTTGCGCCTTTATAAATATTTGTTTCTTGAATACTCCCAAATGTTCTCATAAATTATACACGTACATTTCATAATAATCCCGAATGTTGTCCAAAATTTATACGAGAACATTCTATTAAATACGTTAGTATATCCCTTTTTCAACCAAAAAAAATAAAAAAAGGGCTTAATTAAAGTCCAAACCACACAAATGTGTGAGTAAAAAATCATAGTATGTAATGGCGTTTTTGATAAAATTTACGCTTGATCTGAATTACAACCAACACAATTGTATGTATAGTTATAGTGTTTTTTTTCGGACGAAATAAGTTTGAAAGGAATGCGCAAATGTGTAAGTTGGTTCAAAACACATACAAAAATAAATTTTTGACATGGTACTTTTGCCATACTCGCACAATTGTGTTAGTAAATCACAAAAGGGATATAAATAGCGCCTAAATGTTGATCCATACCAAATTAAAATTGAGCAACTTATTAAAATAACTTATTCTACTCTAAACTAGATGTCACCGTAACAATATAATTAATTCTTACGTATAGAGAATGGTAGCATTCTCTGTACGTAATAACAAATTATATCCACCATAAAAACAATGCAACCAACCAAGCTGGCATTCGTCTTACGTTGCACAGTCGATTGTTACAAACGATTACCTAAAAAATGAATGCGGCCGATTGTTACACTTTGGACAGAAGAGTTAAAACTAGTGAGATATATTGAGTGTGTAAATATGATTCTGCCCCTTCCCGATAGGTGTCGTTACTAGTACTGCTTAAGTGTACTATAAATACACTAGAAATGTTGAATTTTATTCCAAATAAACATGATTTGTGGAAAGTTTTATAACAAAGAAAAGTGCAGCGGAAATTATCGTTTGCTTGCGGAAATTTACGGTGAAAGAATGGTTTCGATACGATTTAAAAATGATAATTGTGGCATTGAAGATAAAGAGCATAGAAAACCACCCAAAAAATTTGAAGCTGCGCTGAATTAGAAACGTTATTGGCTAAAGGTTCTTCTTAAACACAATCAGAATTGGTGGTAGCATTAAATGTTGGTCGATAAACTGTTTCAAAACGTTTACAAATAATCGGAATGGTTTAAAAAGCTACAAACTGGGTTCCACGTGAATTAAAATAAACAGACTTCGAATGTCGAAAAACCTTTTGGGAAATACTGCTTCAAAGACAACAAAGAAAAGATTTTTTGCATCGAATAGTTACTGCAGATGAAAAATAGATTTGGGTGAAGCCTGGTGAGGCTGGTCCATCCTGCAACCAAAGCGAGATATTCATTGCGTAAAGGTTATGCTTTGTATCTGGTGGGATCAGAAGAGTGAGGTATATTATGAACTGCTGCTGGAATCAGTTGAAACTATCAATGGCAACGTCTGCTGACGACAACTAATACGAATGTAGCGATTGTGAACGATTGTGTATAATGTAAAACCACATATATGTTGAGAAAAATTATTTAAAAGAACAGGACCGGGAAGTTCAAGCCCACCCGCCGTATTTACTAGGCATAGCTCCGTCAGATTACTACTTATTTCGGTCGATGCAGCTGTCTCTTTCTGAAGAGTGGTTCTCTGGATTTTCTATAGACATGTGAGCGCAGCACAGATGTTTTCGCGGTTGATGATGCCATGAATGCTTATATGAAGTTGGTAAATGGTTATGTTGAACTACAAAAATTTTTCTACAACACTGGTCAATGTTTTGATAGGTTGGGGCAAAAACCACATTAACAGTCGGATGGGACGATTTTTATCTAAAGTACCTAAAAGTAAAACATAACTTGCCAATTAAAATTTAATGGGTGTATCTGGCCCAGGGACCAATCTCGATAACATTCAACGGAACGATTTTTTTTCTAAAAGTATGGCATGAGCTTGGCTACCTGAAACGCACATAGTTTTAGCCTTACAAATTTATACTTTAAAAGTGACAAAATTAAATATAATTTTCGTTCAAATTCGAGTTCTGGGCTGGGCTAACTTCACACTAGAGAAAATGGGATTTTATTGCTTAGTGTTGAATAAGTGTTGCATTAGAGCAGGAAAGCGGTTAATAATAACTTGTAAAAACTACTCACAATCGCGAGAATAAATAACGCTATTCTTGCAAAGGATGTGCACTCCTCTGTTAAGCCTCTCAAACGGGTCACGACACATAGAATAACATTTATAAGGCTTTCATTATGTTCATAAAAGACTAGATAATGAAAGTGTATAATGAGGATCAGCAATCAAGGCTTAGGGTGTTAAATGTGGCGTCTGCGTGAGTTTATTCCAAGTTAAATGTACTGGCACATTAGATGAGTTGCTTTGAGAGCTTAACAACGGTTCCAAATTTCATTGACATTGATACTCCAGCTCTAAGCAATCTGGCTATTAACCTTCACGCGATGATCAGGTAAACACACTTGAAGCAACAGAAAGTTTTTGCTGCAAAGTACTGGATGATATGAAAGTGATGATTGAGAAGGTGACCAAGCCTGATCTGACAGCTCTATCCGTAAAATCTCTATTCTATTCATTTGTATTCAATCACTGATTATCAGAATATATTATGATCATTACAGATTTTAATAGCAAAATTCGCTACAAAAGCGATTTGCATTTGCAGTGAAGCTGGTGATTTGATATGTCGTTGTTTCATTTACAGAATTCAATTCGCGATTTCCAGTTTCGAATTTGGGAAATCAAGACCGTCTAAGAAAATATTTTCGGGATAAAGCCAAAAATGTTGTCGTGATATTATGATTAAGATACTTATACGTTCACATCGTTGCTTGCGATGAGTCCGATCGACAGCCCAATCACCATAGTCCATTAAATTCTACAATTCATTAAAGACAAATTAATTAAAGAATTTCCAAATTCATTCGTCTAAAATTGTGTTTCTGTAAATTAAGTACCTAACGTTTTTGAGATTAAAATGTTTTTTTGGTATCCACTTTCGGTCAAAGTCTAACTCAGAAAGTTAAAACTCGAATTTATGTTGAAACATCCGGAGCCTAATAACGACATCTTAAGAAATATTAAATGGAAAACCTTTACAAATTTCGCGAGGATATATGCTTACATCTTTCCAGATAAAAGACAGTGAAATCGATCCTGAAATTTTTTGTGATACGTTTGATTTCTGACTTGAGGAAACGATTGTTTTATTTGAGAGTTGGCCACATGTTTCAAGAAGCCGTTAAATTTCTCAGGCAAGCGACGTTTCTTCTTGGGTCCAAGTCCTTCGCTAAATGATGCCAAGCTTTCATCTTTCGATCAGGTGGTGATATTCAGAAGTGTAACACATGCATCCGAATGATAGTAAATATCGTAAAGCGATATTGGTCAAACAAAAAAAAAATATTCAACCACACAAATCAATTGGCGCTTTCAGGACACCCAACATTATGAAAATGTTTAGCTCTATGAAATTTTCAAACCAAATTGGCATTGATTTCATTAATCATGATAGGGTACCTGAAAGCGCCCAATGATTCGAATACCAAATTTATGTAAAAAACAAATCAGATAGGAACCGATGCAGCCCATTTGAAGTTAACCTCTCACCTTTCCCTCTCTCTCTCTCTTTCTCTCTCTCTCTCTCTCTCTCTCTCTCTCTCTCTCTCTCTCTCTCTCTCTCTCTCTCTCTCTCTCTATCTATCTATCTATTCGGCTTTCACTACCCATGAAGGGATTTTGCTACCTCCACTGTGGTTGTTCCGACCCATCGCTCTAGACCCCCAGTTTCGAAATCATGTTGTTGGATCACTTTGTTAATCATACGTTGTTGTTGGACCTTACAAAGTGACCCAACCATCTAATTAAATTGGGTTTGATGGAGCCGAATATTTCGCTGCCTCTGAGAAGTTCCTTTATCTCTTGGCTCGTATGGATTCGAGGACCAAAGATGCGAACGGATGACCTTCCATTCAAATATAAATAACATTCTACATTCGTTAGAGGTGATGGCCCAGCACTCGCTAACCAACCACCACACCATTAATAAATGCGTTGTTAATTTATCTGGACTTTTCACGTTAACGTTCCTCGAAGTGAAATAATAAGGTCAAATCAATAGGTAGTCGACAAGCATACGAGAAGAGAAGTACTCAGATAACGTGATGAACATCTAAGAACAACTGATATTTACCAGGGCGTAATGATGAAATGTTCCATGCATCACTCACCCCAGCCAGAAGACGTGACTAATCGTGATTTTCATATCATAGTTTCCAAACAGCTGAACCACAAGAGCAAATACGCCGATGTTTCCAATCAGACACTAATATTACGGTTGTTTTCTCAAATATTTTTAGATATACGTTGGAGACTGGCTTTCACTTTGTGGGTGCGTTTTATAAAAGTTTGGTTGTTTTGTAACCGCCTCGTCTAAATTAAAAACACAGACCCGTATTTAAATAAAATATAAATTTATTCACTAAATCTCACTCGACTATTTACATTGGTACAATTTTTATTTCACATATATAGTAACTCGATAAATTATTAATAATAATCACAACAAAAAAATGCCTAGAACCTTGTATCATCCGGCATCTTCATAAAATAGGCCACCTTATTTTCTGGCACACGATAGTTATGTATCCATCGGCTTCCCTTCCGCAGCGATCCATCGATACCATCTTTCCAGACACCTTGCGGTAGATATACTTCTCGCTGTGTTTGCCCCTTGCGCACAATCGGGGCTACAATGATTTCTTCACCCACCGAGAATTCATCACTGATGGTAAGGCATGATTGATCGGTCGGATCGAGCATCCAGAGTGGCCGAATTAAAGGTAGTGCTTCGTTCATAGCATCAGATAGGTAATTTTTTAAAACTGGTGAAACCGTCTTTTGGCGGATCATGCCCAAATCTTTGGATACTTCGTTTACCAGTTCAGAATCGTATTCCGATGGCAGATGAGTAAATCGTAGCACCGGTAAAAATGTTGATAGTTGGAACCAACGAATGTATAATTCTTGATCGGGAAGTGGTGGCGTCTCTAATGCATAGAATGTTGCCATTTTTGTTTTATTGTCCGGAAGTAGATAATCGCCACCGACTGGCCCGGGCAGTATAAACGGAAACCCAATTACGCCGTACGACAAAACCGTAGTGGTAATGCTTTGTAATGCCTCCCACGATGAATTAACTGGCGGAAGATTAATAAACGCCGGTGGTTTAGGAACCGTTACGCCACTTGACACACCGATCATATTTAAATTTTCCTCGACTTGGGCGAAAAATATTTTTTTGTACTGATCCGGATTATCTAAACTTTTACTGCATTGGTAGTAGTGCGGCATATTGTATGCGGTGCCGATATCCAAAAAGAATGAATCTATTTCGTATTCCTTAGCTACTTGCTCGACTTGTTCGATCAGCCACGGAATTGATGCATTGTTTGTTACATCAAGAACACCAGCACTTTGAGTACTTTTATAGCGTGTTAAGGCTGGAATACTTCGTTCCGATAAACGCTCATATATTAATAGTTTTTTGTCAACAGCCTCACCAAAATTTTTACTCTCTGTACTAATAAACGGCTGAATTGATAGCGAAATTCGGAAACCGCGACGATGAAGCATTGTAACCGTCGACTCAAGCGTTTGAAAACGTTCTGTATCCATACTAAAATCACCGATATGCTCTTGCCAAAATTCGTTCACGAGCACATGCCCCAATTTTAAAAAGCTTAACTCTATTACCTTTTCCGTGTAGTTATAAATGGCGGCTTCACTAAGTGCCTCGTTTGTCGAAGGAATTTGCCAAATCGGTTCATCAAGTAGCGATCGCACAATATTTACATCTTCCTCCTTGATTCCGTCCCACAGACTTTGTTGCGTCATTTGTTTGTGTAAAGCTAGCATTTCGCTGCCGACACAAATTTTATAGTTCAGTTCGGGTCGGGCGGTTAACCGATTTACAAACGCGAATTCGTCGTTCTGTGACCGCAAACAAAATTTACCCGAATTATTATAATTCATGCTGACATATAGCGGGACTTTATCATCGATCGTAATTGCGACCCCCCGGGAATTTATAAAGTACCGTTTTAGTACATTACCCCATTGATGAATTTTTGTATCACCAGTAATGAATGGTGCAAAATCGAACGATGCTTTTTCGAGTGGCCATTCAGCATTTTTGGTCATACCGCCACCATACCAGTATCCCATATCTTCAGAAACATCAAAACAATCTGTTGGTAATATATTCTCGTTCAATGCCTCCCAATTTATTTTATAACAACGAATCTCCGGCGAAATATCCTCGAAATGTAGATATAGCCGAGCTTTATCGGTCCATTCCAAACAGACACTTCCATCATGTTTGGTCACATCGCTTAAGCAGCTGAATGGTACTCCACTCGGGATTTCAGTACCCAAAACCCCCTTTATCATAATCTGGCCATTTTCATCGAATATCCGAATGTTCCTTTCGTCTTTGTTGAATTTAACACGGTCGAAATACGAGCGTGCCAATACTTTTTGGTGGTAGGCGATGTATGCGTACCCAACCAGGGATACTATGATTAACGACAGCATGATCACGAATGCTTTAATTTTAAAGTCGTTTGTTGTTTTTTTCTTCTTCTTCATCATGGAGGGCAAGAACTGAAAATAGAAAATGAGAATTTTTATTAAAAAATAACGTTACGTTAAATAACAAAAAAGGCGGCCGAGTGAACGTTGAAAAATTGGAAGGTGGTGGAAATTGGCTAACACGGACATTTTAGATGCGTGAAATTCGAGGGGCCAGTGAATTGTTCGACATAGTGAATGGAACAGACGAGGATATTGCAACGTGTAACAATGGAAGGAGAAGAATTCTAATTCGAAAACGTCGGAACAGAACAACAAAGGAAAAGCCAAGGGCGGCAGTGTTGCGGGAGTGACCATTGGAATTTCGACTGTACACCAAATGATAAGAAGAACAGTTCGGATAACAAGAAACAGAAAAATGTTTTACAAGATGCATTTTTGTGTCATACTCGACATATACTGGAAAGGAGAACACTTGGATGTTGAACTCGGGAAATAATGGGAAATGATGAAAAAGATCATGGGTCGATGAAAAGGCAAAATCAAAATTTTTATGTTCAACGGTGATTCGCAGATTTGTAGATGCATACTGCAAATATGGAGATCAAGGAAATTACATTTCACGCATGGCATGAACGACTAGGACACCAGAACGTCGCACACGTGAAGAAATTTCGACGTAATAATGAAATCGATTTCCTGAACGACGATGTAGCTAACGTGCGACGGGAAGCATCATCGTGGAAGTTATAATCTTCGTGGGAACTCAAAAGGATGTGGCGAAGGTTCGAAGTTATGCTTTTAAAGGACGATTTTGTACATTTTCAGACATTGCGACAGAGATCGTCAATGTGCACATCGAACAATGATTCATGCGAAACAGATGGGCTTCAAATTATAGGCAGAGGTTGTAAATTTAAATGAACACAGTGCCTGAGGAATCACGATATGAATTATGGCACGGCAAAAAAGAACGAAAATCGATCATTTGCGGATTTTCTGCAATGGATCCAGGCAATTTACAAGGAACGAGTGGAACTTAGTTAATCCACCAAAAGATCACTCGTTCAAACTTGATCAAAATCCAGATGAAAGCATTGATCGATAGAAGGCTCGATTGGTAGTTCGTAGATTCACGTATGTCATCGATTACACAGAAACGGTAAGCCTTTTGGTTAAGTTTACGTCGCTCCGAGCAAATCTCGTGCTGACGGCTTCAAATCGAATAAGATTGCAGCTGATTGACATAAAGCAAGATTTCTGAATGATGATTTAACGGAGAACGTTTATGAGAGCCAACCTATCGGATATGACGATGCCAAGCGTTATGCTGTTGGAACAAATAGTTTTCGATGAAAAGAAAAGAAAATTTGGCTTTGTTTCCAGTGATTCCGATTCATGTATCTTCATGTGCAATGTGAAGAACGGAATGATGAAATGATGACCTGCGATCTATGTCGACGACGGTTTGATTGCGATGTGGAACGTGGAAGCAATTCTTCTGGTCATTGAACTCTTGCGAGGTCAAGGTATTCGAGCTTATATGTTTCTTTTCATGTGAATCAACCAGCGTGTACGCAAAAGGTACTGAACCGTTTTACCATGGCGAGTTGAAATTCTGGGGCATTTAGTGGCTCCCCATTGGACATTTGACAAAATCTTGGCGATTTTAATGTGGACGGAGGATTTAATTGTGTGATCTGTAGCTTGATCTATTTGGTCGTGGGGCAACGCGACCAGACATCAGCAGCTGGATGCGGTAAAACGCATTTTGAAGTACCTTAAAAAAAATGGACGTGTGCATTCGATTTGAAATTGGGCTGGCCAAAATAATAACCAAAGCATTACCAAAAAGAGCAAACATCAATATTTTTGCGTAGCTTGTAAGTAAAAGTGGGAGTATTGAAATTCGTGAACGCCCTCTCTAGTTTGATTTTCTTCAAGTTGTGATAGTTTGACACGACCGGTATACTCGATTACTCAACAGTCAATTTTTTTGACAGCGAACCAAAAAATACAACAATTTTTTTTCGTCATTTTAAATCTTGTACCACACACGGATGGAATATTTTCGAAACACATTTATTCTGTGCAAAATGCGTGGAACATGTATCGTATGGATAAAAGCGGAAAATTAAAAATGAAATGACTTGCACAAAATGTAAAACCTAAATTTAGGCCAAACTAACTGAACGCACCCCCAACATTGTAAATGAGGTGAAATCCTCAAAATCAGGTGTGCGGCTCATAAAATTGGAAAATATATAGAAATAAATAAATAAAGTGCTGGCGTGTCGTAATGCCTTCGGACTTCGGTCTTTGCAGACATTTTTTATTGAATTCCATCAGAAACCAATAATCGCAGATTGATTTTATCACACATTACAATTTACATATCGACATGGGCGGTAGTAAGTTATATATGGTGTACCGAAGTTGTCTATATTAAGGGTTTTACTTCAGCTGATCAAAATTACAGTAATCGGACGTATAATGTGAATTACAGCAATCGGACTTATAGATGTACGACAACCAAAAGTACCTACCGTTTTTGCTCGTCTCCACCTGATAAGTTGGAGTTAGAAGGAGAATTTGAATGTATGATGGAGCAAGCGATATGCAGGCGATCAAATCAGAATAATGCGGTTACTAATTTGCTGTCTAGCAATAAGGTGATCGTTTTATTATCTAAGGGGTAAAATAAGTTTGTAATTTGGTACTAAACCACGTAAATTATTAGGTAGTATGATAAAATAACACGTTTGTAACGTTGGTATAATTCGTTAGTACCGCTACCGACTCATGCGCTGAACTAAATTAATTGTCATTGGGCGTACAAAAGAACGCGATTTTACAACTCAGTTGCCGTTAAACGTTCATTGTGTTGTTGGTGGCTATGTTTAATAATAATTTAATAATGCTGTGTGCCTCACGTCAATTTTTTTGTCTAAATTTCCAACTAACTAAATTAATGGTTAGTTCATACTAATCGTTCAAAGATGGCACAAAACAAACCGCATCTGATATTTAAGTAAAATCTGCTATATAAATTTAAATTTAACACTCTACAAAACATTTCTAATCGGTAATTGATAAATCGGAACTAAGTTTTCGGTTTAGAACGAAATATCGGGTACATTTTAGTTTATAAATATTAGAGACATCTAACAATATTTGGGTGAACTAACGATTAATTTAGTTAGTCGGAAATTTAGACAAAAAAAATCGGCGTCAAGCACACTAGTGTGAAACTAATGTTCATACTATGAGCATCACACCGATTTCTTTTTGTTTAAATTTTCGTCTGAATAAATTGATGGTTGGCTCATACCAGCTATTTATAGATGGTACAAAACAAACCACGGATGAGTTTTATTTAAAATTTGCTAAATAAATTAAGATTAAAAGATCACCAAAATATTTCTAATTGGAGATTGATAAATCTGAACTAATTTTGTAGCTTAGAACTGCATATCAGCAAATATATAATATCAGACATGATTTGATTTCTGAATATTAGAGACATCTATCGGTGAGTAGCATGAATTGACCACTAGCTTAGTGTTACGGTGACATCTAGTTTAAATTTGAAAAGTTATTTTAATAAGTTGCTCAATTTTAATTTGGATGGATCAACATTTAGGCGCTATTTGTATACTAACGTATTTGCTAGAATGTTCTCGTATAAATTTTGAACAACATTCGGGATTATTATGAAATGTACGTGTATAATTTATGAGAACATTTGGAATTATTTTAGAAACAAATATTTTGGTATATAAAGGCGCAAATTTATGTTGAATGATGAGTCTTATTTTAAACGCGAAAGAGTGAAGTTTAAATAGTGCGATTATTAAAGTGGATTAAATAGTGTGTTATAATTGGAATATTTTGTTGTTAATTTTGTGTTGTGTAATTTGTTGTGTTGTGAAAATAAATTTGTGTGTTTAAATTTAAAGATGTGGTTTTTATTCACAATCCAGAGATTCGAACCTTGAGTGACAAGGCGAAAACGTAACATTAGTAAGAAATTTAAGCCGGATTTTTTTGAAAAACAGTTGTTCGAGATCGCGATAGACTTAAAATTGGGATCGGCTCAAAATCCCGAATCACCAAATCCCGAATTATCAAAATCCCGATTTTCAAAATCCCGACTCTCAAAATCCCGACTTTGAAAATCCCGACTTTCAAAATCCCGACTTTTCAAATCCCGACTTTCAAAATCCCGATTTTCAAAATCCCGACTTTGCTGAAATTTTAAAAATCCCGACAAAATTCGGGATTTTTTTAAAAAATATTAAATATTAAATTTTGTTTTTTTATCTTCATTTTTATTAAGAATTGGGCTTGCTCAATTGAACTAGGCTTTTCCACAACCAATAATTGTAAAATTTAATCAGCTATGCTACACACAATTATGGTTTCTGGATTCAAACTATTGCGCAATAGATTTTAATTTTTAATTTTAAACCCTTATTTTAAATTAAACCATTAAATTTTTTTCTCTTGTTTTATTCTTTTCTCTCGAAAATAAAATTTAAACAAAAATCTACATCTCAAAAATGTCCGTAAATTTTTTTACTTTCATTTCAATGTTTTTCATTTCGGATTCACGGTCAAAATTTTTACGTCGCAGCTGCGTAATAAAATTTTTGTCCGTGAATCCGAAATGAAAAAAATTGAAATGAAAATAAAAAAATTTACGGACATTTTTGAGATGTAGATTTTTGTTTAAATTTTATTTTCGAGAGAAAAGAATAAAACAAGAGAAAAAAATTTAATGGTTTAATTTAAAATAAGGGTTTAAAATTAAAAATTAAAATCTATTGCGCAATAGTTTGAATCCAGAAACCAAAATTGTGTGTAGCATAGCTGAATTATGGATGTCACCCAAAATCCAAAAAACAAAATCCAAAAGGGACAAAATCCAAATTTTTTTAAAAATCCAAAAGGTAAAATCCAAATAGGACAAAATCCAAATGTGAAAAATCCAAAAAAGACAAAATCTAAAAATTATATAAATATTTAAAACCCTTTCAACTCGATCTATTTTATGCAATTTCTTACCCGATTTTTTTGAAATTCGACTTCACTAGGGATTGAAGTAGGGCATTTTTCCTTTCACCTATTAAAAATAAAGACTCCTTCACCTAAAAGATAGATTTTAAACAATACTTCCAAAAAGTTTGGATTTTTTTTTGATTTATTTTTTGGATTTTGTATTATTTGGATTTTGTCCCTTTTGGATTTTGTAACTTTGGGTTTTGGTTTTTGTTTTTTTGGATTCAGATACACATCCGATTCTATATAATCCGTTCCTACGTGCGGCACGCAGTGCGACATGTTTGCTGATCCCGGCTCCTACGTCCCCCGAAGTTCATTTCTAAAGCCCCTCGGAGGGCTAAGCGGGGGGAAGCGCAGCGACCTCCCGCGTGCCCGTGAGAGTTATCAAAGCCGTTAGCCTCAACAATTATTGCATTTCAAAATGTTGCATTAATAAAATATTGCTTTTTTTCGTCCGCGAATTCATATTTTTTTTTTTAAATCGGGCTTTTGAAAATCAGGATTTTGAAAGTCGGGATATTGAGAATCGGGATTGATAAAATCGGGATTTTGAGCGTCGGGATTTTGAAAGTCGGGATTTTGATTTCGGGATTTTGATTTCGGGATTTTGAAATTCGGGAAATCAAGCCCAACCCCTTAAAATTTTATCAAATTAAAAATTAAGTTCTTTTTTTTTAATTAAATAATTTAAATGAAGTGGCGTTTTCTTGTAACATGGTTATGCTCTACAGTTCTGAATAGTTCTGTATAATAGAAGAAATGTATCGAGCAGGGATATTACGCGAAATCCAACTTTTATGATGAATATGTTTTGGGATACATAGGAATGTGTTATCTCTATCTTATTCATTCAATTTTGTTACCTATACCTGTTCGCGAACACAAATTATAGAATTTACAAAAACGCGGCTTATAACAAAAAAATTGTCGTCGGGCCATAATTAAAACTTCTAATACATTGTGATGCCGATTTCTTTTTTCTAAATTACCAGGAAGGGGTTCAGCAAACAGAACATGCCTGATATTTGAACCTGCAAACCTCGTTCAGATATGCCAATAGCCGATTGAAAACAATTTGGAAATACATAAATTTTACTTTATTAAGCAGATTTTAATTAAACAAGACGTGATTTGCTTAGTGCTTATCTCTGAACGACTAATGAGAATTAGTCATCAATTCGGTTAGTCGGAAGTTTGGACAAGGAAGCCGGCGTCAGGCGCAAAGTATAAACTAACTTCATGTTAGTTCATACCAGTTGTGAATAGATGGCGTAAAATATTGTAGAATGGACGTTTTATTCTAATTCGTTAATTTTCGATTTCGAAATTGGCTGGCAGCCTAATTTCGACAATATTTTTAATCGGCAATTAATAAGTCTGAACTAAGTTTGATGTTTAGATGTACATATTACATATCATGAATATTTTGGTTTAACACCATTAGATACATTCAACTCACCTTCATAATAGTTAGTTGGAAATTGAGATAAAAAACCGATGTCAGGCACATAGTAGCCGTGTTTCATGATACCCATTGATCCGGATCAGTTCAAATTTTTGTTTGAAAAACTAGATTCAAATTTTGTTTCAATTCACAAATTTTTATTTGAAATCTTTTAAGGGTCTTTGTGTTGTTTCAAGAAACATAAACTGGGAGTCAATTTGCGTTCCGTGAAATAATGAAAATGAAAAGTTTTTTTCATTAGCAATCGAGTAGGTTTGCATTCCCCATAAGAAATTTTGATTTCACACTACTCTAATTCAAACTACTAGTTTGCCAATGAAAAAAACTTTTCATATTCATTATTTCACGGAACGCGCATTGACTCCCTGAACTGAATCACAACAAGCGTTAAAAAACACATCTAGTATTAACGAAAAAAACGATGTGAGGTACACAAAATATCTTAACATAAATTAAAAGTATGTTGATCATTCAATCACTAATGGCGGAATTGGAATTGGTTGTCGACGAGTTGTCTGCGCGATAACGTAAAATTTAGCCCATCTCTGAATTGTAGACATAATTTAGTTAATACTACCATCTTAGCACATCCAGCACCAAATACAGTACTTCCATAAGTAGTAGACTCATCTGATGTAGCAATTGGATCAGTAATTAACCATTTGTTTTTTTTTCGAAGTCCTTCCACCAACAAAACAACGTTACTCATCACCTCGTCAAGCCTTATTGGTCTGTTGGACTGAGAGAAGAGTCGAGAAGAAGAAGAAAGTGTAGAGAAGAGTAAAAAAGTCGCAAAGTATCGATACCGAAATACATTAATTCTATTATCGAGATGATACAGCAACGGGAATCACTATCTCACTCAGTTTAGTCGCAATACCGTGTTAAGCTCCACAACTTTAGTGTGATACTTTTAATAACCACATCCGACATTACATTAAATTATACGGATTATACAAAATTCGACACATTCAGTATGACAGTATTCGTAGGACCACAAAGTTGGATACTGAACGATTCGTTTTGCCAGCTATGATTTCTTCACACGATGGCCTAGTGCGATTTCTATTGTTGAGAAGATGGCAGTAACGATTGCTGCCAATTTGATATCAGGGTGGATGCAAAACTTGAAGGTACCAGACAAAATTTTTTAGAGATCTGATATTTAATGAATTGTACCAAACATTTAGAATTAAACATTAAGAACCGCACCATTCCACCCTCAGGCGAATGAAATAATAAAAAGAAAGCATAGAACGCTTAAGGCTTGGAATATAAGAATTCTTCAAAGGTGAAAACCAAGTTAACCGAAACTGAAATCATCAAGTAATTTCGATAGCATAAAAGTCGAATTCGCAAAAGGTCAGAACACCAATGAAGTTCAAAGAGCGTTGAGAAATTGTAAACATATGTTCACCATTGCAAAGCCAATATAATGGAACAACCAACGTAATAAACCGAAAGATTAAACATTTCGTGGTAGATATCAACTGGATGACTGAAAAGCTGCATTTTTGCCTATCGATGAATGAATTGCCTGAAGCAGTAACGAACAACACTAGCCAATGTCAGTCTTCTGTTCCCGGAGCAACTAACTCAAGCACCAATCACAAAGGTTACTAGAATAGGCACATGGATAATTTTACCTGCAGACTTTCTGTAGAGGTGGAGTGGTGTGGTGACAGTGTAGTTTATTAGGTTACAAGATACCTGTAGATATTTAGAGTTAAACGAGGACATACATTTTCTATTGTAAAATTTGTACTTTTTCGTTTTTCTCATTCTCAGTGTGATAGTTTTTTTTAGTTTCTAATCTAATAGTAACCTGAAATGAAATACATTTTGTAAAACTGAATATTACACTATTTCAGATAATTAAAACAAACACGAATCATTTTGATATTTTGGTAATTGAAGGATTTAATTTTATTTTTTAAGACAAAAAACTACAACGATTATAATCTAATCAAGCAGTCACGATATCTTCCATAAGTCAATGTATCTAATTTAGAGGTATAAAGCACAAATTCCGTATTAAAGAACAACATATATTACTTAACTTTGGATATAATATACTCGTAGTGTCCCAAGTGATTAATTTAAAGCGATTTGGTAATACAATTTCCCTATATTTCCGAATACCTAAAGTCAAAAACTCAAAAAAAAATTATTCAAACAATAAGAAAATCACGTATGGCAATTTTAATACTTGTGTGTTGTTTATGAACGTTTAATTATATTTTTATTGGGATTATTCTAAACCGAATTTTTATCATTACGCGCGCAAGTTCATATCTGACCGAGGTGACATATCGAAGTATGTATTCGCAAATATTTTCAAGGTCACCAAATTAGATAATAAAATCGAAACTGCCCTTTACTGATAAAATGCTTTAATAACACAACACAACATTATGCGGGTAACAAGCGTATCGAAATTAATTTCCCGGTGACACAAAACGTGCACTGTTCCATCACAGTGTTAATTTAGAGCACAAACTTGCGTATTATAAACAAAACATAAAACCAAAAGTTGATAATCCATTTATTATTACCGACTCAATTAGATTCAATTAGCATTAATCAAACTAAAAATGGACGTATGGCTGGAAAAAAGAGTCTGTATATCGTACACTTTATAAAATATTTACCTGCATTTTTTCCTTTAGCAAGCTCGCCAACGAACTAATACTAGTAATCGAATTTTGATTACTAATAACACTTTGGCTGTCAAATTCATTTGCAATCATTTCTTTATCGTTTAGTCGTAGCGACGGTAAAGGTGCAACTGATAAACGCCGCTTGGTCCGGAATGATTTTGGCACTCTGCAATTTACAAATAAAAAGCAAAACAAAAATTTTTAATTTATTTTAACGCACTCGGCACTAAACTATATTATTATGAACTATCAAGTAGCAATCGTTCAGATCGACTATTTCCCTTCATACATTTATTTGCTTAAGATAATTTTATTATCGCGTATCTGTAAACTGAGTACAACTATGTTAGTGTAGTTACTACCATATCGAATTGTTGTGAAACATTTAATGCGGTAGTAAATTCGATAAAGCGATAAATGTACTACAAACCGCGATTACATTTCGATCGCGCTCATTCTCTCCCAAAATTGATAATAATTACTTAAATACATAGTAATTATTTATTTGCGTATATGACGTTAAAACATCAAAGATGTAATATAAATTTATTGGTATGCATGCATTTCGATGCACATTTTTATGATTTTGCATTTATTGTTCTCCGATTATAATTTTATTGTGTACAGTCAATTATACTAACTGCTGTACACAATAAATACACATAATTTTAAACTGGTGTAAGTGATCGGCACTAGATGGCAGTAATTCCTTTATAAAATAAAAAGCTTTTATAAAATGTGTCCAGGCTAAATTATGTTAAAAGATGAAATATTTTTATAAAAATGATAATTACGAATACCGGTCGCTCTAATTGTGTATATTAACATGTGTATGCATGTATCTGGATTTATAGGTATTGTCTGGCTAGTATCTGTGATTTATTCCCGATTTTTAGCAAAAAGAAATGCTTCGATTTTACTGAACCTAGACTTCACCAGAATGATAACTGATGATGGGTTGGAACTGATTAGACAGATTCAAAGTGATAACGGACTACACTTCACTGATATAGTTGAGAAATCTGACGACCCCTTATCAAGTTTTGTTCACTGATCTAAACGTCTCCAGAGTAATGGATTCAAATATGGGATCGGATGCAATGTGTTCCCCAGTCGACAGGTTTAACTTTTATTTTTTATCTTCTGTTTTGATTTCTTTTCTCTTGTTTTCTTCGATCGGTACATTTTGGAAACGGTAGTTTAATTTGGTGTGCAGGTAAATTGGCGCGGCCATAAAAATGGTTGGTTTCGTCGAAATTTCCACAAATAGCCTCAACTGTAGAAATTTATGCTCGGATGGAGCTGATCTAAATATGGTTAACCAATACCTACGATACCTCAATTCCAAGGAAAAGAGAGAATAAGAATGGAATGATATACATTATACACTCTGTCAAAAAAGTATCGGGAATTAGTAATTTAAAAAGCCCCGTTAAAGGGATTGCAAACATTTTTTTTATCGCTAATTTGAAGTGAAGTTCGAGCGCGATCTGTCATTTAGTTTGTTTATACAGTACTCTATTTTGTCAGTTCATTTCAAGTGTGTTTTACTGTTTTTATAACGAATAAAAATATCTAGCAAAGAATTTGTCTCAAATTTTATATTGCAAATAGAATTTCGTATGCCGAATCGCTGAAGATGTCAAAAACACGTGTATATGAGTGGTACAGTACATTCAAAAGCAGTCGAGATGTGGTGGAAGATTTGTCTAGTTCTATGGTCGTTCATAAAATTCATAAAACACAGTATACTTGGTGACAATACACTCAACAAGCTTTAGAATGACGCCTCCCAACTGAGCCGAAACCGACAAAACCACGTCAAAGTCAATCAAAAGTCAAGATAATGTTGACTGTTTTCTTTATCTCGGAGTTGTGCACTCGGAATTCTTGCCAGAAGGTCAGCCGATAAATAAAGAACATTATCTCGTCACATTAACACGTCAACGCTTCATCTTACAAGGCTATGATTGTGAACGAATTTCGGGCCAAAAACTCAACAAATATCTTCCAACAACCACCGAATTCTCTTAGTATGACTCCGGTTGAATTATTACTCTTTTTTCCTTTTCTCTTTTATTTTTCGATATTTTTCTTCATTATAAAAATCGCGAAACACACTTGAGATGAACTGACGCGAAACACACTTGAGATGAATAGAGCACTGTAAACAAAATAAATGATAAATCGCGCTCAAACTTCACGTCAAGATAGAGGACAGTTGTGCCAACTTACCAACAAAAACAATTTATTCAACGCGTTTAAGCGGGCTTTTTAAATGACCAATTCCCGTTACTTGTTTGATAGCATGTAAACCTTTTGATTGAGATTCACTGTGATTCAAAGACTTATCATGTGCCTATAATTTATAGGAAGCTTGTAGAAAGGGTGTGCGCCGTTCGCATTATATACTACGCCGTTCGCATTATAGAGAAAGTAGTGAACCAAGATATTTCTATAACGGCGGAAATGATCGTAAAAAAGGAATATAAACGAAGCGAGTCCTAGAAAAGGATCGATAACGTTTTGGAAATTCTCAACAAAAATATCATCTGGGAGCGCCACAAATTAGAACGTGGTGAAACAAACAAACTAAATGTGTTGGGAGGGGCTCTTCTCTCTGTCTGAATGCTCTAGAGATTACGAAAACAGAAATTTTCGGAAATAATGTAAGATATAAAAAGATATCGTAATCTAAAGATTTTGGGAATAAACATTCCAAAGATGAAGACGTACAGCCTCTTTATTGAGCTAGAGAAAACGATAGGCGAAATACAGTTAGTTAGGTTACAATCATTTTTGGAGAAAATTATGATGGCGCACGTACATGTAAGCTATATGCTGCCTCAAGAAAGACGCAACAATACGGACAGAATCATATCGATGTTTGTATTAAATAACAAGGTCTTTGATGTTGCTGTTCTAAAACTTCGAAATGGTTATACGGGAAATGGCCCTTCGAAGAGAACCCGAAAAATCACGAAACTGGGTTTACTAGAGTGAAAATAGGCCTAAGGCCCGAAGCGCATTGAAAGACTATTCGGTGATTTCAGTGACCCAATGACATTGATTATCGCCAGTAATTTTAAATCATGGACCGACAAATGAGCAGCTGGTATTCGTGCCTACAACCGAGGATAGGCTCTCCTAAAGGTACTATTGTTCTCCTGAAAACTCTCCTTCATTCTGATGCTAGTGAGGTTTATCGAAACTAATCCTAAAAATACAACAACAACAAACTTATTGTGATAGCGTTAGTGTAAGTAAACATTCAGGCGGATTTATATTGTATAATTTAGACGAGATGTGATTTTTAATGGGCCTTAGGCACATTGCAAAGTCATTCTAAGTATTTTCTAAGAACACCCTGTCAAACCCATTAGAAAACCATACCATTTACTAGGGACACTCGTTTGGATTTAAACAGTCTACCAATGTCAATGAAATTCATGCTAAATGCTTAAAAAGTACTTAGAATGACTTTGGAATGTACCTAAGGATCATCAAAAAAATCACATTTTTAAATCTCTTGGAACAACCTGTCAGATCCAATAGAAAACCGTACCATTTACGAGAGATACTCGTTTGGGTTTAAACAGTCTACCAATATCACTGAAGTTGCTGCTAAATGCTTATAAAATACTTAGATTGACTTTGGAATGTACCTAAGGCCAATTAGAAAATTGCATCTCGCCTAAATTACGCACCATAAATTTGCCTGAATGTTTTCTGACACCAATACTATCACAATAAGTTTGTTGTTGTTGCATTTTTTGGACTAGTTTGGATAAACGTAGGTCTGAAGCTAGATCATCTATTGAAATAACGTTCATTAGCACCGATATTGTTAGGGTTGCAATTTATTGGGACGTTAGAAAGATTTACAAGCACAGCGGCCATTGAGCAATTACTCGTACTTCTCGAGTTAATCAGACTATATATTAAACAGATCGATAACGCAGTCCACCAATACCTACTCTGCCCAACCAAAGGATCTGTACAATAAAGTTATCGTGACGAACGACTCTCCAATTTTTTTATAAGCCCTACTAAATATTAAGGCCCAAGATCCTAACTCCGCCTCTCCCTCCAAGCGATTGTAATCTAGCATTGAGATTGGAATGCCTTCTACAAAACGATTAGCCGTACGCCCAATAAATGTCGCACTTTCACGATTAAGAATAACTTTGTTGGTTCTGTTGTTCGTCAGTGTTGTCACATCATTTTAATGACCGAAGCCAATATTTAGGCGCAGAAACAAGCAGTTTATCGCTGGAGTATGGCTACAAACAATCTGTGGATTTCGCACTTAGAATACAATACGAATTGAAGAAAGGTTGTTTCTTTCATTCTGATGTTGGCAAACTGTCAATACATAGTCAGCTTCCTAACTCCTTTTCTAAATACAAGCAGAATTGCTAACTTCGGCTTTGGGTCAATAACTCTTAAAGGACATGAAAGAATGGAGCCGATAGGAATACAGAAAGCCAATTAGGAGAAGTAAGTAGTCTACTCAATTCAAAAGGGATGGATAACTTTATTTGCCCTTTCTGATGAACAACACTTTTTGGATTCACAGCGGGAGGACGCCACTAATTACCCTGAAAAACGTAGTTTGGAGATTAACCACCGCAAGTTGCTTCGTATATAATTCAAAATAATTTATAAAACACCAAAGCTACTTAGGCAGTTGTCCTTCTCAGATTGGCAACATCGAGTGAAGGTTTAGTTTTTATTAAAGAGCCGTGAGCACATAATAACAGGATCTGTGGCGTTACACTTCAACAGCAGCCGGTCTGAGAAATACAAAATCTGTCTGGTACTCGTGGCATTAGTCTCAATAAACAGAGAGAAGGAGAGTTCACAAGGAGAGCCAGTTAATTATTGGGCATCGACATCATTGAAAGGAGCGAGTATATTTGATTGCTTATTTGTAAAAGACAAACAGATGCTGGTAAAAGTGGCTCTCGCATCTGAAACTATTTTTTATATGGTCAATGATTGTAAAGTATTAAAGAAGCATTCCTTACTATTAGCTTCCGAAGAGCGTTCGATAAAGCTTAAAGTACTAAGGATGCTCAGGATTGGAATCCATACAAACAGAACCTTAAATTTTATAATTGAGAACTGATTAAGGCAGAAACAACTTAGAGTCATCCGACAGCTGTTTCTACTTACAGACGTCAGTATCAAAAAAAAAAAAGATTCAACCGGATCCATTTATTTTGGTACCTACCATCGCAAAAATGACAAATAGAATGCACATACACAAGAGAGGAAAAAACACAATACAAATATAAAATTGTGTATTATACACTGTATATGTACACAAAATTTTTGCTCACCTCGTCAACTCGCAATGTCATTTTGCGTACAAAATTGATACACAGAAGCTGAACCAAATTCAGCACGCTTAGGCCTCCAAGTTAAAGAGCTAAGATGAAAAATAACACCTCTCATTTTTCTGATGGCATTGCCATCTACTCTGTGGCATTGATATTAAAGTTTAATTGGGCATGGCCCTTAATATGCTGTATTATGTTTTTTTTACCCAACCCTATGGTATTACCATAGAAAAATAAGTTTAACATAGATATCTCTTTTGTATAAAACGAATTAAATCCCAATGTCTTGATTGTATTTGTGACTTTACATTGCGCACAATGTAAAATCACAAATACAATCATGACGTTGGAAATTAATTTTTATCTCTCATTTTATACAAAGGAGAAATCTATGGTAAACTTATTTTTCTATGGTATTACGTAAACGTCGAGAACATTGTGGAGCGAGACCAACCTGTAACTTGTGTGTGACTAGATAAAATACGGAGGAGTATTTTTTTGACGTGGATACGTCTTTAAATTTGCTTGCATAGGGAGGCAATTTAAAAAACTGACGAAAACATGAAATCGGTAGATATATTTTGATGCTGCAGATATATATCTATAATCTACATCCAAATTTTAATTACACCGCTCGATAGCTAAAGGATCAAAGAATTCATTACGTTGAGTGGGTGCTTCCGCCGGGAACCACGTTGTACGTGGTTGTCAAACGTCCGTACACAGACACCCACTTTTCTGTTTTGTTTCTCGCATTGGTGTGTGCAATTGATGCGCGGTATGAAAGGGTGCACGAAAAAAACAGGAGAAGAAACAAAAACGAACAAAAAATATTCTTCTAGATCTTTTTCGGTGCGAGAAGTTTTTTAGTCGAATTTTCTATTTGCATTAAAACAGTCTATTGTGAAATTTTGACAAGTTGAGTTTAATTTCTTTGTATCTTCGAATCAATTTTATTTATATTGATAAAAGTTTTCAATGTGCTAATTTAAAATGTATAATGTGTTAAATAAAAAGTACTTAAATTTTTAATAAGTTGGATATTTTTTTACTCATCTGAAATCCATTTTCCTTTCTGGTGGTGACGTACTGCGCGTATGTAGATAAAAATTCGTGTTTGACAATAAAGAGTTAGCGATTATATATAGTTTTTAATCAATGCGGAATGTGCAAAGTGCTTTTCACTTAAATCGCTTGTCTCAATTTGGATTTGGTTCTTATTTTCTCGAACCGTTCAAGTGTTTTTGGATTCGTTGTTTTGACCTTTCAACCCTGTCATAGTCAATTTATTTTGTGGATCGTGAAGATACAAGAGACGATCATTACTACGAAAATATATTCAAGTTTGCTGCTGCCTAATTTCTTCGGTTTTCGGCGAGTGTACGCCGCAACATACAGGTGGCCAACCGGCCATTTGTAAATTTTTTTATTTGGTATGACCCCCAGCGTAGTATACGGTTTTGGTGAGACAACGCCCATCCTTTTTGGCGGTCTATCAAGGTCTAATTTTCGGACAAAGGCGGGAAGACGCCCAACGATATTTATGATTTACGGGTGGCCAGTTGAGGCCATTCCAGTTTACGATTTACGGCGGGAAGGCGCCCGCACAAAGGCATTTTTTTGGTCATAATTCCATATTTTTTTTTTCTCAATTTTCAATTTCATTTTATTTTTAAATTTTCAATTTTTTCTATAATTTATACTGTGTAAATCGAGTGCCAAGTGTTCAATTATTATTCGGGTCTTTTTTTTTTATATATAAAATGAAGTACTAAAATCTTTTCGGGTCAATATGTTGGGACGGGGATACTCATTACAGGTCGGTTCCATATTTGCAGGCCGATCTTGTCACTTCCCGTCATCCTCTTGGCAGGACATCCACAGGGTCGGAGTAGCAGATCCAGTATGTGTGTCGTCCATTCGGGGCGACCGTAAAATCTACACGGTCTCCCCGTGGCACTCGGGCAGTCACACGCTGTTAGAGTGTGAATTGTGGGAGATTACCTAGAGGTCTCTCCAGGGAATGAGTGGCTTTGTCTGGTGGAGAAACGTGCCTACCCTATTATGCTTCTCTGTTGTGGCTGGGCATCGACCTCTAGGGATCGATGAGTCATATGGAGGGAAGAGGTTTCTTCAGCAGACATTGTACTTGTCGCTTGCAAAGATCCGGTCGTTTCTGGGTGGGCACACCCGGTTATCATTAAATTTATTCCAGTTCCTCAAGTTTCGTTCGACGGATTCGGGTGTCTTTAATTCATTAATTTAATTTCAGGTTTTAGCTTGCTAGGCCAGGAGCACGCAATCCTCAACTTCCCCACGACCAAAAATCCTGAGATCCAGTCGGCAAAATCACTGTGAGAGACGCCTCTGCGTGTTTAGATGAAATCTACGGGTTGGCTTTTTAGGGACAAATCTGGCAGTAACTTGAAAATAAAATTAAACAAGTGCAGACCCGCTTTGGAACACATACCTCAAAAAGTATTCGAGATGGTTAGCTTAATAAAACGTCGATTACCTGCTTTACTCCCCCCCTTTTTTTATTGTTAATTTTTCCGTATAAACAACAGTTGGCTGTGGCGATCAACAGATTAATTTTTATTGCCTATTTTTTGTCTCTCCTTCTTTTATTTCATTTTTGTCTTTTTTATACTATATATAACAAAATTTTTAAACACAATTTGCAAATCAGTAGATACTCTTGATGATGACCTAGCATGTCGATATCGATCGAGTGATTTTATATACTTTTTGAACAAAATTTTTTAATAAAAATTTTCAAAAATCTAATTTTTGCGAAATAGAAAAACAAGTGTTTAATAAAATGTGTTTATTAAGTGCCTTTTAAGAATTTTAAAGTTCAGTTTCAAGCAACAGTAAAGCACAATGGTTGGGCAACAGAGGAAAGTTGCAGATATCATGCAAACTATATCCACAACGGAAAGGAGCTTTGAGCGGATACAACTACAGAGCAAGCGGCAACTACGTGAGGAGGGCCTGCAACATCTATATAGAGAGAATATGTACACAGCGCCTAACGCGGAGAGAAAACACTTGTCTAACTAAGTTACACCACTTTTGGGGAGAAAATGCCCCAAGAACACCGTTAGACTCACACAACTACAACCGGATGCTAGAAATTCTACAAATCTAGAATAAGATAAGATAAGACACCGGATAATTGCAGTAAGAACATTTAAGATTGGTTCAGACAGTGTGAAGTGTGTGCTGCGAGTAACGGATCACAAATTCGGGCGAAACGTACACGAACGAATGGCAATGGATATCGCTGGGCTATTTCCAGAAGCAAAAGATGGTATTCGATACAGTATTTTTCGTGTATTGACTATTTCGGCAAGTAGAAGTTTAATTGATTGTGAATTAGGAAACCCGGAAAATAATCGACACGAATAATTGGATTGGAAGATTCGGAGTACCGTAAAAACTATATTTGGATCGAGGTGAAAATTTCGACTCATCCATGTTTCAAGAACTGTGAAAAATTCTTAACATTAACAAGACTCGCACCATGCCATTACATCCACGTCTGAGGATAACACAGGATAACTGAGATCGATGTATACCCTTATTCATGTTGGGGAATCGCAGTGCAGTGCATAAGAAGCCTCTACCAAGTGATATAAGTTTAGGTAACAAATCTAAGGACGGATAGCAGAGCGAGACTTGGTTTGGCTATAAAATCCAATGAGAAGAAAACGGATTTCACCAAAACTATATAACAAAGTTGGTCCGCATTGATAGAATACGCCGACACAAGATGAGGAAAGTAGGAAAGAGGACAAGTCCGTTTGGGACGAACCTCATTTCAATTATCTATTCGTACAGAGTAACTGCATGGCAGATGAACTCGCTAACCATGATGCATCCAAGTGCAATCTAAATGGACAAGAGTGAGAAGTCTTAACTACTGCGGAGTTTTTCCACTGGAAATGATGAAGTCGCTTGTTGTTTTATGTGATTTAAATTCGGGTTAACACATTAAAATAATGTTAGAATATTATTATTGTTATTGTCTTTTTTTGTGTGGGGCCAACCAAAACAAAAAGATCTGACGTAAGATTAATATCAAGTTGAAAACAACTTTATGATTAAAAGAATCTTGAATAAAATGTTATAAGCTTTGTAAGTGTTACACGGAACGAGGTTTTTAACCTTCAATCACAAAACTGACCAATTGTCATTTTCAATAAACAATGAAGTTCGTCACATAATAATTCAAATAGTCCCAGCTGAACGATCACAGCATTTTCAAGTATATTGGCAACACTGCATTTCACACAAAATATTAAATACTAATTCACTTTCATTTGACACAAAACATTTATACTCACTTTAAAGTAGGCTTATGAATACGTTCCTCCTCCATATCGTGATGTAAACTTTCCCGATCTCCAATACTACAAATCATTGATTCACCGTCTTCGTGTTGTGTCTAAAATAAAAACCAAAAATATTCCATAAATGATCGGCGGTAAAAAAAAATTAAAAAAAAAAATTTAATTAACTTTAATACCATCGACGAGAACTTTACGAATTATCTCATCGTTAACGTTGTTCTTAATTGATTGCCGTCTTAAGTCTAAATAGTTATTTAAACTTTCATCACTCGATCGCACAACAAAATCAATGCGATCATCATCATCATCACTACTACTATTACTACTACTTCCCTCATTATCATCATTCGTATTCATAAATCGATTGTCGATAACATCACGTTTGCGATTATTGTTTTGGTCAATATTTAGTTCGTTAATATTAACGTAATTAGCCATAACAAATAATTAATTATTTTAAATTGTTAATCCGTAAAGAGCGCGGTAGCTGAATGATCAAACTTTACAAATCCGATAATCCGCGTACAAATTGTATGCCGCGTTCGATAATATTAATTAACTCGTAATATTTACGCGATCAATTATTAGTTTTTGCACATAAATTTAATTAATTAATTAAATAAATTCTTTAAATAATGTATATGGGGACAGATAAGAACTGACTAACTGTTTGGTTTAATAATTTGTATATGAAGTTAGTGTATTATGAATATTTGCGATTCGCACAATTATATATTGTTTGTCTTTATATTTTAATATTAAAAGATAGCGATTATAGTGTTTGATTAAAGTACAGGGTGTTTCCGAATAATGTTGGTTATGAAAATGGTGTGAAAATTCTGGATACTTTAAAATCTGTTGGGGCTTTTAAATATTTGAACTTGGGTTTTATAGGCAGATACGTGCTGTTGGCACATCAACATTCCACAGAGTTCATTGACAATATCAAAAATATGCGATATGCTGACACATTTTTAATTATTCTTTATGTTTTACTCAACACCTTAATTCAACTTAAATTGTTTTAGTATTATCAACCCACTTGCTCATCGATCCAACTGGGGCTATCAGATAGGTTATAATCCTAGACCGGATGGTGTGTAAAGAAATCCCAGTTTGTCAAAATCCTGGTTTGTTAAAATCTCGGTTTTTTTTTATAAATCCCGGTTTTAAAAATCCTGGTTTTCAAAATCCAAGTTTTTAATATCCCGGTTTTGTATAAAAAAAATCACGATTTTTAGAAAATCCTAATAGCTAATAGGGATGGAAATTGGCCATTTCTAAACCGATTTTGTTGAAATTCTAGACGTGCGATTAGTTGAAATTTGACATGTGATCCACAAAATACGTTTTTGATAAAGTTCTGGAATAAAGCGGATAGATATGAAACCTGGCCATTTCTTAACCAATTTTGTCGAAAATCGACATGTGGGATCTAAATTGAATTTTAAAAAGATGTTTGATAAAGTTCGGGAATATTGTCAGTTTCAGAACTTAGTCAAAAAATCATTTTAGAATCTTATTTCCATCACGCACATGTCTATTTTTTCATAATCTGTCAAGGAATAGCTAAGTTGGCCTAATGGCCATATTCTAGAGCTTTAGCAAACAATCAAATGATGAGAATCCCATTTAGACCTTACTTGTAGAGTTTTAACATAATCTGTAAAGAAATGGTCAAATTCCATCCCTATCGACCGTATTCTAAAACTGTATCAAAAAATCAGTTTATTGAATTCGTATCATTCAATCCCGATATGTTTTTGAACCCCGCTCTCCTGGAATTTTTTTTCTAAGGGCCCTCGGAGGGCTAAATGGAGGGGAGGAGCGATGGGATTTCCCGCCTGCCCGCGAGGGTTATTGAAGCCTCTACAATTCGGTATGATATCAAAGGGCTGAATGTCGAAGGGTAAAATTACAAAGATCCAAATTTGTTGAAGGGCCGAATATCTCGAAGGACCACATGTGTCGAAGGGCCAAATGTGTCAAAGGGGTTATTTTTCGTGTTTGGAAATATAATTTTTTTAATTTGTTTTAAGGAATATTTCGTAATTTTCAAATATTAATGAATTTGCTTGATAAAATTTTCCTTCACCAAAATGTATCACTGACTGGATACGCGGAATTTTGATATTCGGCTTCCGCCCCTATAACAATTATATTCAAAAACAAATTCGAAAACAAACAAAATTTCCTAGTAAATTTTTGGGCTAGGCATTTTATTCTTATGTTAAAATATTATTAGTCCTGCCGACTCGAATTAATGAAAAATATTTTTTTTCAAAATCAAGGCTTTAGAATGATTTTGAAACCGGGATTTTGAAAACTGGGATATTGAAACTGGGATTTTAAAAAGCGGGATTTCGTAGAATACTCCCTAGGATCCTATAGGAGATACCTTATTATAATAATATACTAGGATCCGTATAATTCTGCATAATACAGTTACTGGTAGAATTCGGTGTACATTTTGTTTTGGCTTTAACCTAACTTCCATAAAATTACCCGGAAATCGGTAAAAAGGACCTGAGCACCACAACTACTTTAAACCTATCAAATATTAAGTTTGATTTTTTACGATTGTGTGAGGTGAGCGATGGTTGTCCACTCTATGTCTAAATGAATAGACGCTTTTGAAGTTAGACCTAAACTAGTCAACAAAAACAAAACAAAATTGGTAAATTTAAATTAAAAATGACATTTAGGCGAGATATTGAAATTTTTCAATTCAATTTATTCTCTACACAAAAAACATTTTTGGTGGGATTGGCGTAGTTAAATTAATACTTTACTAACCTTTTCCATCCTTAGACCTTAGAATTTTCTTAAATAATTGAATATCTTGAGGTTTAGTATGTTTATTACCAAGTTCAGTATGATTTTCTGAGGGGTTTAGTACTTTCAATTATTTGACCACGTGAATTCCATTAGCTTTTCAAATAGTTTGGTAGATTGGTAGTTCTAATCTACAAATCATTGGAAAATACCGTCAAATTCAATTACTTCTATTCTAGATTTAAGTAATGATTCAAAAAGGTTAGATAACGCGGTAAGCAGCCAAATGCCTCTATTACAAGTAATGTCGCTTCTTCTAGAAGGGGGCAACATTAAACAAATACAATAAAGGTTCCACAAAGAGCGAGCACAGTTATTAAAAATCAAGGGTGCGATACCAACGGAACCTGTCTCACTTGTCGTGATTGAACCTTCTAAGCCAATTATAATTTCTGTGGCATCCAATTGAATGTATTAGAATTATCACAATTATCAAAATTACCTGGCAAACTAAACCAATCATGCGATGAAAGGAGTTTGGAAAAAATTTGCGAATGCGTTACATAAAACAATCGAACCCGGGAAAGAAACTTTATTAAGGCCCTTTTCCAATTATGTACTTATTCATTTGAAACTTATTGACTTATTTTTCGCCATCTTAAATAAATAGGTCAAGTCATTCCAATTCATTGTACCGACTTATTTGTGACGTAATAACAAAAACCAAGACGCAATTTCAATTATATGACAGAAAAAAAATCTTGACCATGTTGATCGTTGTTTTAGTCAAGACACAATTTTGGATAAATTTCTGTGTACACGAACTTATTCAAATAAGTCACCTCGCGAGGTGACTAGAATATAGAATATATAGAAATTGCGATTTGTTTTTTTTTGTTATTACGTCATAAATAAGTCGGTACAATGAATTGGAATGACTTGACCGACTTATTCAAGATGACGTCAAATGAGTCAATAAGTCTGTAATAAGTTGGTGTTTGGAAAACACCCTAATGCCCGGTTGCACAGAAAAATGACTAACGGCCGGTTAGTTGTGCGCCAGTTAAATGTTTTATATGAAATATGCTTTGCAATCAGAATAAACTCAACGCAAACTTGATTAAATATATTTTATTCCATATGGAAATATTTAACGATTAGTTAAAAAGTTATTCAATCAAAATTGGCCGTTTAAATATTTCCACGAAATAAAACATATTTAATCAAGTTTGCGTTGAGTTTATTCTGATTGCGAAAACAGATTTCATATAAAACATTTAACTGGCGCACAACTAACCGGCCGTTAGTCGTTTTTCTGTGCAACCGGCCATAAGTGTCATAATCCTGGGAAAACCCTGTGATTTTTTTTTTAATTATTTATGAATGAAAAAAATCGTTTCGGGTTAAGCGAAATTTAAAAAATAAAAATATACATTTTATTGAAAAAATCATTAAAAAATTGAATTGGAACAAATAATTCGAAACCACTCCTAACAAAAAACTCTTCAATTGACATTTTCGGGGAAGCTTAAAAATTTCGGGAAAAAATTAAATTTAATTGAAACTGGAGTGTGGTACAGGTTGGTTGAACAGTACTGAAAGCGACACCTATTAACCAGTAGAGGAAACAAAATTTATAAGATATTTTAGCTGTTTTGCTTTCGCAAAGCCCGCTTAGCTTTAATATTAGAGGCCAATTTTGGTTTCAGCAATATTTGTTTGTGAATTTCCAGTAACGGAAAATAATCATTCGTTATAGTTGGCGTATTTATCAGCAGTAATTAAAGTAGAGTTGGCTTTAAATAAAACTAAAAAAAAAACATAAAAGCCAACTATGATGAAAAATTATTTTCCGTTACTGGAAATTCACAAACAAATATTGCTGAAACCAAAATTGGCCTCTAATATTAAGGCTTAGCGGGCTTTGCGAAAGCAAAACACCTTTTAATATTTCATATTTCATTTTCCCACATGACATTTTTTATTTCGATCTGGTAATTCATTCTTTGTTTACAAATCATTAGAAGTTGACGTGTCAGTGTATTCGTTTACAATGAAAAAAACCGAATATCGTGCAGTGATAAAATTCTTTATTTTGGAAGGTTTATCAGCAACAGAAATTCATACAAAAATGGTAAAAGTGTTTAAAGAATCTGCTCTTCATTCCCAACTGTGCATCGATGGGTTTTAGAGTTTAAACGTGGTCGTTCAAGCGTTAAACATGAACCATGTAGTGGTCGTCCAAAATGTGCAACGACACATTTTACATGAAGAATTACGAATGGAAAAGCTGCTTGAAAAACTGGTGCCGCATTCGTTAATAATTCAACAAAAAATGAATCGAAAGCAGAATAAAATCGAATTTGAGCAGATTTATAACTATGGATGAGACTTGGATCTACCACCATGATCCTAAACTGAAACAAGAACATTTACAGTGGACTGAAGCTGGTTGTTCAGCTCCAAACAGGTGAAGTCAGAAAGATCGGTATAAAAGGTCATGGCATCAGTTTTTTTTGGGATGCAAAGGGATTTTGTTGCTTGATTATCTTAAAAAAGGCGAAACAGTTAATTTTAAATATTATTGCATAATCTGTTGGACCAGTTAGATAAACAAATTCTTGAAGAAAGACCCGCTTTACAGAAGAGAAAAGATAATTTTTCATCACGATAATGCACGTGTTCACATGAGTATTTGAAAGCGCTTTTTGTGGAATGAAGAAGCTATTGCAGCCGTTTCGTTAAACTAATTTCATTAAAAAATTTACAATCTTTCATATTTGTTTTCAATACTTTTCAACCAACCTGTATATACTAGGTTGTTCAGTAAGTTTTGTCGTTCGATAGAAAAAACACATTTTTATGGTTTGAAATACATTTTATTATTCAATATAATCTCCCTGAACTTCAAAACACTTGTTCCAGTGATCTTCTAATTTATTGATTTCATCCCTGAAGTGTGAATCCTGAGAGCTGTCGAAATATGCTCCCACGACTGCTATATTACCTCTTCATTCGATGAAAATCGTTTCCCACGTATACATTTTTTTAGGTGTGAGAACAGCTAGAGAAGTCAGGGGGAGCTAAATCTGGCGAATGGGGTGGATGTTGAATTAATTCGAACGTTAATTCACTGATATTCGCGATGTTTTTCTAAGCAATTATTTTTGTGAGAGGTCTTGATGAAAAATTATTTTCTAAATACCAGAACTTTTCTCACGAATTTTTACATCCTACTGCGTCCAAAAGGTTACAATAATAATCTTATTGTTTTACTAGTTTTTGTTCCATTGTTAGCGAATGCGGAACTCATTATGCACACAGCTTTCTGAACCCAAGACCTCAGTCAAAATATTGCTCGCACTGCCTAATGAGACTCCTAGGTCTTCTACTATATTTCTTTTCTTTAATAACTGATTTCTGGTGTTGACGCACTTTTTAGACGTCCTTCAAGTGGATCATCTTCAAGACTAGTACGACTACGACCAACTCATCTTTCTACTATTCTAATTGAAGGTGTAGAATCCTTATACACTTTTAGCAATCGTTCATGAATTTATTTTGGTGCAACACCTTCCAAAAATAAGAATTTTATCACTGCGTGATTTTTTCATTTTTTTAATATACATTTTTAGTAAAGTAAAACGACGAACTAATAGCGCTATCTCTTATCGAACAATAAAATTTAACGATGAAAAAACCAAGTCAAAAATGCAACCCATATTCATTGAAAACAGCGTTAAATTGTTGTATGCAAAGGTTGGAAAGGACATATCCTGTGAAGCTCACAAAGTCAACTTTTATTGAACTCCACGAAATTTTGGGTAGATTAAAATCGCCTGCAACCAACACCTCACATATCGGTAGAAGTGCATTGGCAACCAATTGAACGAAACCCTGGTCAGAGGCAAAACGAGCCACATTTGACCTTGAATATAATAGACTCACCACAAGAACAGTGAAGAGTGAGTTTATTAAATTTAAGGTTGTTATTTATCGCAATAATTACTCCCCCCACCAAAATTGATAGTATCAAATGCTCGATTATGACGAAACACGGAATAACCTAGTGGGAAATATTATTCGGCAATAGAATTACAGAATTTTTTAGATTTGCACAAAAATGTTAATAAATTTAACTTAATTTTAATTTTAATTAAATAAATAAATTTTTACGAAACCAAATGTCAATTCATGACAATTTATCGAAAGCGATTGAATCTCAAGATAACCAATTTCATAAGAAAAGCATAAATTCTTAGGATTTCTTAGAAGGAAGGAATTCCTAGGAATTCTTAGAAAGGTTAGTAAAGTATTTATTTAACCACGTAGATCCCATTAGCTTTTCAAATAGTTTGGAAGCTTGATAGTCCTAACCTGCGGCTGCGGAATCCTCAGAAAGTCATACGGACCTATAGGTGGTAACACATATTAACAGGTTCACAACCGTGCTGCTACCCTAGCCTGGAGTGGCCACAAATCACGGGATAAATTTACACGAAATGAGCTAATAGAAGCCTAATGGTAGAATAAATGGTTTATTTATGTCAATAGTGCAGTCTATAGTCTATTGCCATAATGCAGCAAATTTTTTTAATTTTACTTGATTATATGCCCACACCACACTTGGTAACATTTCTGAGGGTACTGGAACTCACAACAGTGTTCACGAATATTTGAATTTTTAAAAATTTTGCACATTAAAACTTTTGTGGAGACACCCCCCAAATCGTTTTATTTTAATGTGGTTAACAGTTCCATACAGCTAAATCTGTCCAATATTAATATATTCCCACATTTGGTTACAGTTTTAAATTTTCTAGAATTTTCTAGATTTTGAAGAATATTTGATTTTTTATGAAATGTACGTCCTAAAACTTGTGTGGAACAATCCCAAAACTATTTATTTTAATTTAGTTAACAGTTTTGAGCATATCAATTGGTTTACTGTTACATAGGATATGCTTTTACATGGTAATATCTCTGAAATTTTCAAACATTTAAAGAATACATTTTTTTACTCGTACTCGTAATAACTCCAACTTTTAGACTAGAATTAATATGATAAAATATGATCCCGATATTTCTATGAAATATACATTTTTGACTATCCTTTTTAGTAAAGGTGTGCTATTTCCACTTTTAATTGCTACACTTTTTAGAAGTTACACTTTTCATTAGTTTGTGTTAAGGTAGTGTGCTTGGCTCAACGTCATATTTAATTTTCACTTTAGATCTACCACGATGATACGGCAATCGTTTGTAGCCAAAAAAATCCGCAACTTCACTTTACTTTTAAATAAGCTTGTCACAATGAACGGAATACAATTGCCTCAATCAAATGGAGGAAAATATCTAGGCATCCATCTAGATTGACAATTAACTTGGCGAAAACATATTGAAATAAAACGAGACCATATCAAATTAAAAATTGACAAAATTCACTGGTTGATGGGGAAATGTTCAACCATTGACCTAGAAAACAAACTTCTCCTGTATAACACAATGATTAAACCAATTTGGTCGTATGGGTGTCAATTATGACAATCAACCAACCTCAAATTCGAATATCGACATTGTTCAACGAACACAGTCAAAAATTCTCAGACTGATTACAGGAGCGAAAAAAAAACAAAAATATCCATAAGGACCTTTAGCATCCTAACTATATCAAAGACGAATTACAAAAGATGCGGTTCAGTGCGAAACCTAATTGATGGCTGTAGTACCCTATTAAAGTTAGCCGACTCTAGCTGAAAAATGTCGATAATGTAGATTCAAACTAATCAAACGAATATGACAGCCGATTTTTGTCGGTAACATCCCAGCCGAAAAATGTCGATAATGCAGATAAGAATTTAAAGCCGGAATGAATTAATTTATATTACAAATGTTTTATTTTGTTATTCATAAAAACCAACTAAAAAATGTAAAATAAATTTTCATTCGAAAAAATTAAAACTAATATACCAACCTAAAATTTTCTAAGTGCCAAATTAGATGTTTGGGAAGGTAAGGCGTGAAATGCCTCTATAATTAGAAGTTTGGACAATATTTTAAACGGCACTTTATCTAATAAATATCATTTAAAAACGACAGGTCAATTTTCATGTGGAGAGTTCGGGAAAACTTGATCGAATATATCGCACAAACAAAATTTGAAAATTTCTAAAAATTGGCTGTTTAAAGTGTCATAACTGGAAATAGATTCAAATGAAAGGTCTTATTGATGATCACACCTGGAAAAAATTTCAGGTCGATTTCTATGTTGGAAGTCCGGGAAAACTCGATTGAATATATCGCACACACAAAATTTGAAAATTTCTAAAAATTGGCTGTTTAAAGTGTCATGGCTGGAAATAAATTCAAATGAAAGGTTTTGTTAATGATCATACCTGGAAAAAATTTCAGGTCGATTTCTATGTTGAAAGTTGGGAAAACTCGATCGAATATATCGCACATACAAAATTTGTACATTTCTAAAAATTGACCGTTTAAAGTGTCATGGCTGGAAATAGATTCAAATGAAAGGTCTTATTGATGATCATACCTGGAAAAAATTTCAGGTCGATTTCTATGTTGGAAGTCCGGGAAAACTTGATCGAATATATCGCACATACAAAATTTGAAAATTTCTAAAAATTGACCGTTTAAAGTGTCAAGGCTCGAAATAGATTCAAATGGAAGGTCAATCAAAATGAAAGGTGATATTCGATCAAGTTTTCCCGGACTTCCAACATAGAAATCGACCTGAAATTTTTTCCAGGTATGGTCATCAATAAGAACTTTCATTTGAATCTACTTCCAGTTATGACACTTTAAACGGTCAATTTTTAGACATTTTAAAATTTTGTGTGTGCGATATATTCAATCAAGTTTTCCCGGACTTCCAACATAGAACTCAACCTGAAATTTTTTCCAGATGTGATCATTAATAAGACCTTTCATTTGAATTAATTTCTAGCCATGACACTTTGAACGGTCAATTTTTTGACATTTTCAAATTTTGTGTGTGCGATATGTTCATTCGAGTTTTCTCGGACTTCCAACATAGAAATCGTCCTGAAATTTTTGAAGGTTTTCTTGATTTGTGCCATCTAGTTTTGTCAGTAATAAAATAGTTTTTTATTGTAGTTTAAAAAAAAAATTAATTTTGAGTAATATACGTTAATGAATCGAAATAAACATTTTTGATTTTAAATGAAATTACTGTTTAACACCCAAATTATTTATCTGCTTTATCGATATTTTTCGGCTGACTATGTATATGAATTTGCCTTACCGACTTTGACAGACAGGTTGATTTGCATCTGCATTATCGACATTTGCGGCTGATACAATTTTGTTATTATATCTAAATCTGCATTATCGAGTTACATCCGAATCTTCTTTATCGACATTATTCGGCTGGAGCGAGTCGGCTAACTTTAACAGTATGGCTGTAGTAACAACATAAATAATAAAATTACAAAGTTTGGTTATTGATAAGAAGTAGATTCTGCTCCCGCAGATTTATATAATTATACCTTAATTATTAAGATTTGTAAACTATTGTTTCATGTTTGAAAGATTTAATAAATAAATAAAAAGGTTTAGGATATGCTAGGATATACGTTCTAACTTCAAAAGAGTGCGCGGGGTGAAATTTGTGGTAAACTATTCCTAAAATAAGTTCTACAATAGGTATAACTTCACTTGGACACGAATAAAGTTTTCCTAAATAATATTAAATGTATACCTTTCAAGGACGAACAATTTAATTTAATCGGAGTAGGAAGGTGCCATAATAATTTTCATGTACTCAAAACAATCGCGTTATCAATAATTATTTAAATTGACCTCAAATAAATTTTTAGGGCCGAATAGTTTTATGAGCGAGTTTAAATTTTTACCGCGTATATACTTAGACTAAATATAGTGGAGTAAAATCAATGGCCTCTATACTACGAATATTTAATTCGAATTGCAAAATGGATGAACGCGGTGATAATTAATTATTAATGCGTACGTCTATCGAATTGTGTAATGCCTAAGCCGACCCAACCATTCTATAATCTTGTGTAAATGAAAGAAATTATAGAGTTGTACAAAATTATATTTATTTAACAAGATAATTAAATTTGGTAATATAGTGCGATTAACATAATCGCGTATACGTACTATACAATGTAGCACGCGTACCATAAATGGCCAAATTGTGTAAACGTGCGCGGATAAATATACAATTAATTGAAGTTTACACACAAAATTATCTAGATCTCTAACTTATCAATAGCAAGTTTTATGGTCCTACAGTAATTCTTATCTCTTTATAATTCGCTAAACAATGAACACCTCGCGGTAAAATTATCACCCACAAAAAGAACGAATCGTTTGTTTTTCGTCGATGATCTCTGTTATGTTTTAGTTCAGTTTATCTCAAAATGCTAATATTTACAACACATACGAGTATAGCTTGGCTGCGCTAATTAGTGTGCACTGTATATTAGCATTTTAATTGAAAATAATTAGCACATCAAGATATGCATTTAATATTTTTTGTGATCTTCATGATCATCATAATAAACGGTATACGTAACGGCTGTCTGGTTTTTAAGTCGCGTCGATGATAGCACGCGATGCTTGCGAGTACAAAAAATCTTAAATATCGGACGTATAAGTTGATCGCACGATAAATATTAGTACATTTATGTGTGTTCCGTGTACACAAGTGTGATGTAAATTTATGTCAGTGTAATCAGCGTGTGCTACATATTGGAACAATGACTATAATAAACCATAATTGGATACAAAATCAACTTGTTCCAATTAAAGGTGTAACTACGTGTTAATAATGCATGTTGTAAGTAGTGATAATATATTTCCTTGTCCCGGCGATAATACGTACATTATTAATTATTATTTTGTTAATTTGGCGGTAGATACTGATACAATTGTTTAGTCAAACTTCCGCCCTTAATATAATTGTTTGTTAGTACCCATAAAAAATGGGGTAGAAAATGTTAGGATCAACACTCACCTTTCTTTTACAACGAATGTATAAATATATCTCGAAAATTTAATTTTTAAATCTTTTAATTCTTTGTCGTTTTTTGTAAATGCTTAACTTTTCAACATCATTGCAAAAATTGAAAATCTCCCATTGAAGCGGCCACTTCCGGTTCACAGATTTTCACCAAATTTCGCAAGGTTCTCCCAACTACTGGAAAAAGTTTCAGTAAGAAGTTTCATTCCGATCAGTCAATCCGTCTGGGCTTTAGAGAAGCTACAGACATTCAATCGACACGACATCATACACAAACTTACACACACACACATGAGATTTTTAAAAAAATTGTTTTTTGACCTCGGCAATATAGCGAATGGTAGATCTAGTACAAAAATTTCGAGGTCAATTTGTTCCATGATTACAATTTTTATATTACAGTAATAAAGTATCGTAATCATGAAAAATTGGGGTCTCGAGGTTTTTGCAGATTCAACGAAAGTCGTGTCGCCGAAGTCGTAGTAACCTTTTTGTTTGATAAACATTTTTGTTAAAATCATTTTTTTCGGTGTTTCTAATATGAACAAATATTATTTTTAAAAACTTTGATATTATTTAAGCTATTAAAAATAAAAAGAAATCTAAATCAATGCGATTTATGAATTTTTATAGAATATAAATATTCTACCAAATCTTTGATAAAGAATTAAATTGTCGAACTAAAAAATTTATTAAAGAAGCGCTAAATCAATAAAAGCATGTGGCTGTTGATAGAACTAAAGTTACTACAATAGGCAACTTCATATACCGGGTGTTTCTTTTAAACTGAGACGATCAAATATCTCGAAAAATAGCCACTCTACGGAAAAAATGTCCATAATCAAAATTTAATCATACCGCGGGGGGAATACATTAGTTCAAAAAAATATTAACCCACCCCCCGCTTTGTAGATGGGGCGTTGGTAACTTTTAAACTAAGATAGGAAGCCATATTTTTTATTGCAGATACGGATTCTACGACTAAAAGTACGTATGATTTGAATGAAATATTTTGTTCGGTTCATGATAGATGGCGTTGTAATCGACGAAATTCATTTTTTCAATGTCTTCTTCTTAGAACACACGCATTCGATTCTGCAATACGTTTGAAATAAAAAACATCACGTTTTCATTGGAAATACTCGAAATTCGTCATCAAAACAATTTATTCAGTTTTGTAAATCAAATTTAACGTTTGTGTTATTTCTTATCTTCATGTTTTTCGTAATTGCAAAATAAACGATAAAATACTTTAGAATGGACCGTTTAACTGTGCCAGAGAAAATTGAAATGGTTCTGGTTTATGGAGAAGCTGGCAGAAATCTTGAAAATGCTGTTGCTATTCGGCAAAGGGCCGAATTTCGAAGGGCCGATCGTCGAAGGGCGAATGTGTCTAAGGGCCGAATGTATCAAAGAGCCGAATGTCGAAGGGCCGAATGGGTAGAAGGGCCGATTTTTTTTGTTTTTAGAAATTCAATTTTTTAAATTTGTTGTTTTTTTTTGGAATATTTTATAAATTTTTTTTATTAAACGTAAATTTATTTCTTATAAATTTATGTATTTTAATATTTTTCATCTTTGGATATTCATGAAATTCCACGTATCCCGTCAGCGATACATTTTAGTGAAAATAACGATTTAAAATAACGATTTTCAAAATCCCGATTTTCAAATGCCTGATTTAAAAAAAAACATATGAATTCGGGCGCCCGTGGGCTGGCATTTGAAATTGCAATAATGGTAGAGGCTAACGGCTTCCATAACTCGCACTGGCACCTTCGAGGGGCTTTAGATTTGAACTTTGGGGGACATAGGAGCCGGGATCAGCAAACAAATCGCACTGCGTGCCGCATACGTATGAGCGGATTAATATTTGTAAAAAAATCCCGTCTTTTGTCGGGATTTTTAAGGTTTCAGCAAAATCGAGATTTCGAAAAACGGGATTTTGAAAGTCGGGATTTTGAAAGTCAAGATTTTAAAAGTCTGGATTTTTTTGTCGGGATTTTGATAATTCGGTCTTTGAACCGACCCCAAAATTTTGTTATGCACCACCTGAGACATTCGGCTCTATATCAGTTTTCAGATAATAGGTATATGGCACAAAATATAAAAAAATAATTAAATAAAAAAATTAAAAATATATATTGCTAAAAACAAAAAAAAAATCGGTCCTTCGACCCATTCGGCTCTTTGACACATTCGGCTCTTCTACATTCGGTCCTTCAAGGCTCACCCTGTGCTCTTCCGCGGTTATGCTTTTTACGCCTTTACTTTACGCCTCCCGGCCAACTCGAGGACGTACTGTTATGGGACCGATTTAAGACCATCAGCACATTGCAAGCTCGAGGCTGTATATACTGGCATGAAAGATGGGCCGGCCTATGGGTTTTGCACACCGACAGGGGGTCATAGATGTGTTACATTTCGCCACAGATCGTAATCTTTAACCACTGTTCCATTTGATCCGTATCTTTTTTAGTTCAAACACTAATGTAGGGTGTACAATACTCGTAACTGTTATTACATTTCATTATTGAGTTGTCTGATCTTTTCAGATAGTATTTTATGTAAAATTAAGATTTCCTTTTCATCCATTAACTTTTAATAGACTATTTTGCATTGCTTTACTGACTTAATTTACAATTCAAAATTTTGACAGTTTTACAGTATTCACAATGTTTATCAAATGTATTTAATGCAGCTTTGTTTACCGCGTATCTCTTAGATTGGGAGATCCCAGGAGATTTTTGTCTGGAATCGGAATTGCTTCCTTAGGAACACTTAGATTGTTACAAATATTTTGAAAATAATATCATTAACGAGAAAAACAGTTATGAACTAGAAGATTTTAGATTAAATTTGCAACAATTCCGGCCCAGATCAATTTTCTAAAACTTAAGCGGAAATGACGTTTCTTGACAAGAGCAAAATTTTGTTTTTCAGCAAAATTCAGAACCTGAACGGATTGATTGATCGGGATGGACCTTGTGATTAGTGATAATGTTTGTTGCGATTCTTGCAAATCATCCATCTATAATTCAAATTAAATTCTAATTTATCCGCGATCCAGCGTTAAAGGAAAGAAAAAGTATGGGGTGGTTGGGGGAAGTTGATTGTGTGTAAGAAGTAAGTGTGAATTATCATAGTCGTTGTCACACAGGTTTGACGCCAAATGGAAGAATTTCCTACGATTGTGTATTTAATTCGAGATATACTGAAATAGACCAATGTACGGAACAATCACAACAAAAACCATTCCAATAAAACAACAACAACGTAATATATTTTTTTATCTTACGACAAAAATTAAAAATTGAACATTGCTCAATTTTGTATAATATTTGACGGCAGTGAGAACAAAAGAATACAAATTCCAAAATATAAAAAACAAAAAAATTCAAAAAGAACAAAAATAAAAACACTTTTTGATTGCTTGCTTTATAAAATCTGAAAAAATATCCATACGACAAAATTTTATACATGTAGCGCTTAAAGCTCAAAACAGAACAAGAGCGAAGACGTCGAGCGAAATCGTCTGTCATATTACAAAACACGGAAAACATGTAATACAAACACAACCATCGACACAGGCGACGACGGTTTTTTCGTTGGAATAAATTTAGAGTCTATTTCTATTTTTATCGCAGACGAAACAATGCTGCCAACTATTTTTTTATATATATAAGTTGGTAACGCCCCAACGTCATATGCCAAAAATATAAAACATAAACAACTCTTATAATTTTAAAATTTGTATTATCCGAGTATGCTAACTTTTAGAATTGATTTTGACATAAATAAAATATGTCGTCGGTATGTCATTTGTGGTTGTTTTTTATCGCCATACGCTGGCGCTCTTGTTCTGTTAGCTACAGCGATATCGCTGCGATATTTTTTATTTATTCGTCGACGCTCGTTTCAACATAAAATACCAAAAAAATATCCAATCAGAGCGATTATTATTTGTCTGTCAGATAAAATTTCTAGATTATTTATTTGACAAATCCATCTGAAAATGGTCTGAGAAAATAAAAAACGAAAAAAAAAATATCGGATCGATCTGATGTAATAAAAAAAACAGGCCATTTATGTTCTATCTTCACTCGCCTAATTTTGTCATGACACAAGAATCTTATGACAAAATGCATTTGAATTGAAACACACATCACTTTTAATTAAATTTTTATTTTTCCGATTGTGATTTGGTTGATTTTGTTGAAGATGTTTTTAGATATGGCTTTGGGAAAGTGGATCCTCCTTCGTTAAACAATTTTCTCGAAAATGTCAATTGAACAGTTTTATAGAATTGTTATGAGTGGTTCGAATTATTTGTTGCGACTCAATTTCTTAATGGTTTTGTTTATAAAATGTATATTTTTATATTTTAAATTTCGCTTAGCCCGAAACGATTTTTTCCTCCATAAACAATAAAAGAAAATCACAGGGTTTTCCGAGGATTATGACATTTAAGGCGGATTCAGTGTAGCGTTCTTTTGTTCCTTCCTACCTTCTGATTTTTTTTAAACCAATTTCATTGATTAAAATGAGTTTTTTTTTCTTGTGAATTTTTTTCAGCAACTTGGATTGATTTAAAAAAAAATTAGAAGTAAGGAAGAAACGACAGGCTCAACATTGAATCCGCCTGTAATAGTGTTTGTTTTTCGGATTCGATTGTTTTATGTAATGCATTCGCCATTTTTTCCAAAACTCCTTTGATCATATTCTGATGTGTTTTGCTTGCCATGTAATTTTCTTGGCTGCGGTAGTTCTAATACATTTATTCATTTCATAGGTAGTTCTAATACATTTCAATGCCTCAGAAATTATAACTGGCTTAGAAGGTTTAAGCACGACTCGTGGGGCAGGTTCCGGTATCGCACCCTTAATCTTCGGATGTCGAAACTGGAGAGTCGTCATGCCACCGTGATCGAGGTCTTCCTCTACGATGAATTTGATAATATCGCAACCTCCAAGAAGTTGCTTTATCTCGTGGTTCATAAGAATCCACTATTCGTTGTTGGCGACTTTAATTGGACCAAAGATTGAACGGATGACCTTCCTTTCGAAGGTAGATCATACCGTTTTTTTTATCAAATTTCGTTTGGTAATCGTTAGGTCAGGATTGGTCAAGACTCGGTCGGAATATATATTTTTTCAGAAAATTGTATCTCGTCACCCATAAGAAATTCAGGGTTGAAAAGGTCTTATATGTGTGATTCTGACTGATAGGGAGTAGACACAATCATGAAATTTGAGCAGTATGTTCAGTACAAGCAGTTTAAGTGATTTCATTAATAAAAGGTGGGGTTTTCAAAAATCATTCTTAAAAAGTATTTCAAAAATTTATCTTGTAAATTATATAGGGTTGAATATAAGGGTTTTCTATTCCCAATTCCGGCTGATATGAAGTATGCCACCAGTGAATTCTGGTCTTAACAGGCTATAGAGCTATTAGGATCGGTCATTTTTTCAGGCCCGAACACTTTGAATTGGGAGGAAAGATCACTTTTTAATGAATTTTCGCAATACACCGATCCCCCGATTTACACGGTAGATTGGTTCCGCAAAATACCGTGTAAATCGAAAGTGGGATTTTTGTATGAAAAACCGTGTAAATCGAAAAAATACAAAAAAATTCTTAAATTATCGTTTGATTTTTAGCCCTTAATGAGATACCCGGGTAGCTTTTACATTTTTGGAGGTCTATTTTTGTATGTTTCAGTAGTAATAAAACTTTAAATTTTATGAGAACTTTTAGTTCAATTAATAGATTACGATTACACTTAAAAATGAGAAATTTCTCAGCTTTGACGAAAAGCTTTGACGAACGTGGGAGCACAAAGTAATTTAAATGTCCGAATTAGAGTAACAAAGGTACCCGGGTACCTTTATATATTGTATTTTACACGATATCTGAAAGAAATGATATGCAAATATTTTATAGTCTTGTGTTTATATGTTTTTTGACTGATGCAACACGTTGGTCTATTTATAGAATGTTTTTTGCAAACTGACATGTTTCAGCTAATGCACGATTGTTTTTTATTTATGTAATTTTAACAAAATCCGTTAAATTGCAAACAAAATTAAAAATTATTTTCCATACAAAATACGTGTACCGAATGCATGTCGCTCTTATTAATAAAAACTATCTTAATAAGAGTGACTAAGGTACCTACTCACTGTTATTAAGATATTTTTTCTTCACTCACATTAGAATTTAGGAATAGTCCATTTACTTCAACGTAAAATATATAGAATAAATTAGAAATAACAACCAAAAACTAAAAATATAATATTTTTTTTTTGTTTTTCAAACCGTGTTAAAGCGAAATCGTGCAAAAAAAGTACCGTGTAAATCGGGGGATTGGTGTAAATCGTTTCGTAGGGATGACCAAATGAAAACAACTAGTCGATTTGTGATATTCATAGGATATTAATCAACATGACGTTTTGCATTTAATTGTTGCCAAGTTATGAAGAACCAAATAATTGAATTGACTTTACTTATGTCTTCGACTTAAGATACAATTTTTTAAACAACAGCCTATATATACTGGCATGGAAGATGGGTCGGCCCATGGGTTTTGCACACTGACAAGGGGTCATAGATGTGTTGCATTTCACCACAGATCGTAATCTATAGATGAAATTTGATTTTGCATCCTGCCCCTATCAGGATTCGAACCCGGTACTTCCCGATCCAAACTCCAAAGCTTTAACCACTGTGCCATTTGGTTTGTATTTCGAACTTGGTTTTCTCATCGTTATATTTTATTCAAGTTAATTTTTTCCCAGAATTAGCTGGGCTCTAGTATATTCCACACACCACTTTTATTTAAATTTAATTTTTTTTGATTGTGATTGGGTTGATTTTGTTAAAGATGATTTTAGATATGACTTTGGGAAAGCGCTTCTTTCGCGTTAAACAACTTTCCCGAAAGAACGAAAAAGGAAACCCCACCTCCAAGTTTGGGGATGGCGGTTAACTTCTTTAATTGTATCAACTTAAGGCTAATAATTCCAAATAGTGGAATTTTCCGACATACGCTACGATATCCAGAAATTTAAATAAACAAAAGCTACTCAAACTAATAAAATCGGTTTGATTTACCACAACAAAAAAAATATCCTCGTCCTCTCCGTTTGTTTGTCCGTTCCTATTAATTTTATTATTTATAAAGTCATCATTTAGTCCACATAGCGGATTTAATAAAATTAACTATGAATAATTTGGACCGTAGTGAAATATCTAACAAATCTCAAAAAATATCACTAACATATAATATTCTAATTGGAATTTCGAACATTTCTGCTACACTGTTAAAATACGGGATTTATTGAGCCTAATATATCAAATTAGAAAGAGTTGGCCAACTATTTTAAAGATTTTCTTGGTGATTAATGAAGGCTCGAGGGATAAAAAAATTTGAGGATTTTTTGTAAAATGATGGGAAAGGAATAATCAAATGTGTTAACGGTATATTGAGCCATATGATTGAGCGGAGGGGCAGTTTACTTTTAAATTACGTACAGAAGTAAAGACATTTTTTTATTGGGTCATACGCTTTTTCTATATGGAGGGCGGGAGTTCCTACAATTTTTTTTAATAAACTTTGAATTTAACTTTTTTGAGTAGTTCTATTATAACGTTATAAAAAAAATCACAGAGTTTGTTCTTGAATGCCTCTCAATGAAAAAGGTAGCCATATTTCTTTCTAATCAAATGGGCTATATGGTATTTCTAAACAGGGGATTCGACAACCAAACTATACTTACTTATTGTAACTAAATATTAAAACCACTCAAATAAGTAAAATTCAAAGTTTATTCAAACAACTAAAGAAAATCCAGTGCCTTTATTTAGAAAAGGCGTATCGCCCATTTCAATAGACAGACATATGACCGTCATTTCCATCGGAAGGCATTTTAGAAGATACTCTGAGATTTATGTTGTGTAACTAAATACGAAAACTACTCAAGGAAGTTTAATTCGAAGTTTATTAAAAAAATTGTACGAACTCCTCTGCCCTCTATCTAATCTAGAAAACGCGTATGACCAAATAAAAAGAAAATGTCTTTAATTCTGTACGTAATTTCGAAGTAAACTGCCATTCCTTTCACATAGCATCATTTTATAAAAATTCCCTAAATTTTTTTTATCGCTCTTTACCAAGAAAAACTTAAAAAACTTGTTTTTATTTGAGTTAAATTCCAAATAGTTGGCCAACTCTTTCTAATTTTATATATTTGTCTCAATAAATTTCGTATTTTAACGGAATTTATGTTACAAATTAGCTGCACAATTAACCAAATGGTTTCTAGCTAGAACATTAAATTTGATAATTGCTTGAAGAAGTTCGTATAGAAGTTCATAAACTGAACTCGATTAATGTTTGCAAAGCAGCCGAGATCATATTCGACATATTTAAAATTTACTCAACGGCCCCCATTTTTAACTCCAGGGTACTTGTGTAAGGATACACAACAACTATTACAAAAATAAGAACTGCGTTAAGTTTTTTCTTGGCAGTTTGGTTTCGTAGTGAAAAAAAGTTGGTCTACTCATGAGGTTGCAACAACAAAACTCCAAAAATTCAAGGACTTATCGATTTAGCGAATTATATCACCAAATCAAAAACCTCTGTAAGTAGTAAGGGTTGTGTGTATCTTTACACAAGTTCGTTGGGGTTAAAACTCGGGGGATTGAATTGTTCTATTTTTTGTGCTATATATATTGTGAGTAAATGGCCTCTTTGTTTACAATGACTTGAAAAAGGTCCTAAACATAGTGAATCTCATTAAAAATAATATTTTGTCTGAAAAATCAAAAAAATCTGAAATAAATTAATTAATACAGACGCATTTAAAATCCTCTTAATCATATTCGATTTTCGAACTGTATACGCGTAATCGGTAGCAAAATCATTTCACTATAAAGTTACGGTATCGAATGATAAGACTTAAAATGATCGTCATAAATCACCTTTTTTTATCACACCGATTAATGGGCATAGGTGAGTCTTATACAACAATATTTCTAAATATTGGTAAAAGTACTCGAAAACCGTCCGAAGATAAGATTCCCAGTTACTACGTATAAATGATCGCTTTCTATATTTGTGTTGGCCTCGTTATAATTCAGCATAGTGACATCACAGTTGCACGTTTAAAGATTATCCTAATGGATGTATCAATTTTTATCAGTGCGGCCATTGAGTAAAAATATCAAAATATTTCGAAATCGCGTAATCTTATCACTCGACCACAAGCTTAAATATGCGTAAATAATTTTTTTTTAAAACATATACACTTACATAAATTGACGCCGTATCGTTATTTTGTGCGTTTGCCGCCATCTGCTGTGCTTTTTGAAGAGCTAACACTTCCATCGCATCCAAACCAGCTGGAAGCGATATAGAGTTTCGTCGTAACGGTCTTTGTCCCTGTGGTATGCCAATTAGTGGCCCAGGATGTTCACTATTCTCATGATCTTCTGGCGTACTCATTCTATTTAAAACAAAACAAAAAAATTAAAACAATAAGAATAAAGCGTTAACGATTTACTCGTTTATACTTACATTTCCACACTAACTTCGTGCGGTTGTTTTTGATCTTTGTCTTTGGTGGGTATGGATAATTTTAAATTTTGTAAATTTTTTCGTTCGCTTAGGGAACCTCTTTTACCAAACATAATCCCTTGATCATCGTCCAAACTTGCAGTTATCGATCCATTAGGTGTTTGACCTCCATTAAACAGCCGATCATTTTCCGTAGCTGTTTCAGCGGTTTCATCGTCCGCAAACGGGATGGTTACAATACTTTCATCGCTAATCAAACTTTTTAGGTTTAAATTTAGATTCTTTTGGTTTTCTTCTCGTGATGTCATCTCGCCAGCGTATTTTCGATTGTTGCCACTTTTATCTCATCTTGATGATTTATATGGAAATAAATAAAGAAGCAAATATTATTGTAGTACTCGATTATCTTTCATAGGTATAAACGGAAATTAAAACAATATTTATAGTGCAAGTTGGGGGAAAATCTTATCGGAACCGATAACATGATTAATTTTGATTGATTTGGTTGTTATTTTGTGGGCGCACAGGCATTTTGTTGTTTTAATCGGCGTAAATGCTATTGTCGCGTAATTAGCACAATTCATTAATCTAAGTCGACAATCAGACTATAAAGATAATAATGTGACAATTGCTTCGTTAGCCAAAGTGTTCCAAGACCAGGCCCCCACCATGAAAATTAGGAAGTAATCGAGAAGAATCAGAATCACACATCTAAAATCAGAATATTGTAAATAATTTAAACTAATTGTATACCACGAACTATTCAAGATATCCGATTTTAACATATTTAATTTTTGCAAGTGGTTTCCAAGCTAGAGAGTAACAGCCTAATATCGATCTGCACGTATTTCTGAAGCTAGTCTATCGAGGCAACTTAATTAAAGGGTTATTGTGAATATAACGGTGAGACGACTAAAACATTAAGTCCCTTCAAAATTATAAATTTTTCACAACTACACCTAAAATTCAAATTGGAGTTCCATTTTGATTATAAAACCGAGGTCTTTTCTAATCGTTTGAAAAATGCCTTAACTAATTATTTTTACCACTGAGTATTACTTCTTGTTAGGGAATGATTGACATCTTAAAACTATCAACTGGTGCCATCAATTGATATTTGCGTAAACAATGTCGACAATTGGTAGAATATGTAGATAATTCGTAGAAAATGTAGATTATTGTTTTTGGTTGTTTTCCTATTTTTATTTTTAGTACAAGGATGCCATCTTACGCTTTTTCAGTTTTTATTAAGGTTTTCCCACAATTTCAGTTTTAATTTTTTAGTTTTTCCATAATTTAATATATTGAAAACGATTTTCAAATTTGTAATTACTAGATTGCATAGTGTTACTGAAAAAATGGCAAATTTGTCTCTTAACAGAGAAATTATTATTTTTCAACAGATGTCACTGTTTGCGCTGACGCTTGCGTAAGACAAAAATAGTGGCAGATCATAATCCATCAGTCCCAACTTCCTTCGGTAGTTCAACTTTACTATAGAATTTTAAATTATTTTAAGCCATTAAATTATTCTTCCGCCTAAATTTGCCTATAATTTCAATATTTTTTAATCGGTATGATATCAAAGGGCCGAATGTCGAAGGGGGGAATTTAAAAAGGCCGAATGTGTCGAAGGGCCGAATGTCGAAGGGCCGAACGTTGAGGGCCCAATGAGTCGAAGGGCTGAATGTGTCGAAGGGTCGAATGTCGAATGGCTGAATGTCGAAGGGCCGAATGGGCCGAAGGTCCTATTTTTTTTTTTCTGTATTAGAAATATATTTTTTTTTTATTTAATTCAACTATTTTTTTTATTTTTTGTACCATATGCCTAAATATCATCATAAGGCTGACAGGGGGCCGGCCGAATGTCTCAGTTGGCGCATGACAAAATTGTTCTTCACCAAAAGGTATCGCTGACTGGGTACGTGAAATTTCATGAATATCCAAAGATGAAAAATAATAAAATACATAAATTCATAAGAAATTCATTTACGTTTAATAAAAAAAAAATTTACAAAATATTCCATAAAACAACAAAGTTAAAAAATTATATTTCTAAAAATAAAAAAAATCGGCCCTTCGACCCATTCGGTCTTTTGACGTTCGGTTCTTTGACGTTTGGCCCTTCGACACATTCAGCCCTTCGACATTCGGCCCTTTGACATTCGGCCTTATGAAATTCGGCCCTTTGTACCCATTTATTTTAATCGACGTCTACTTGGCGTGGCGCTTCCAGAAATCATTTTCATTCGATATCGAGCACATGCAAGCTAACTTTATGAAACTTTCGTAGTACCGTTTTCAAGCAAACCATGCAGCAAACAAAAATGATCACCGTTGATGTCGTTAAAGCGATACACATCTCTAACTAAAAACGATTCGTGTGTAAAGGTGATCAAAAATCAACGAAGTGGAGTTAAAAACACAACATAGAAAAAGATTGTTTAAAATTTTTAGATGAGTTCGGAATTTGTTTTAAGATTTTAGGCGTTCGTTCACGTGAAATATTATACCATTCAGAGGAAAAACCGCTTCTAGAAACGGCAAAAACGAAAAATGATTATTTTTCAATTAAAATTATTAAATAATTGCGAATTTATTATTTTTCCTACTAATTTGAGATATTATACATTTTTATCTAATTAACTTCGTCAAAAATATGCTGTGATTAATTCATAAATGCCAAGTTTTAGACGTTGTCCGTAAGTGTAAGTGGCATCGCTTTTAAAGCATTATCGAGCCATATCCGGTTACTAAGAGCACCGCGGCCACCGTAACATTTTCTTCACAAAATTTTTCTTTTTCACTGGCCAGTGGCACTATTTTGGTAATTCCCCGGGAATAGGGAGCTGGGAAAGAATTTATATGTAATAAATTCATAATTTCTGTTCAAATTGCATAATTTCTGTTCAAATATTTTCTTCCGGACTACTGAGGACAAAAGTTTGATGTAAATATTTATAAATTGGATATATTTTTTCCATTTCTAAATTGGGAAGGAAAATTATTCCCAATTTAATTTTGTTTTCAAAAAAATTAACACAAGCTTTTTAGCTCAGTATGCCAGAAAATTTTGTTTAAATAGAAATTACATATAAATTCTTTCCCCAATTCCTTATTTCCGAGGAATTACCAGAATAGTGCCACAGGAGGAAAACTCGTGTTCTGTGAAAATATGAAAAGGGACAGTTTTTTCATTAGTAATAGAGTAGGTTTGAATTGCCTATAAGAAACTTTGATTTAACACAGTGGAATTGAAAATTGTGTGTGAATAATTCTATAGTGAATTTTTTTCCCAATATGCGATCATTTTAAAGTGAGTTTATTGCCTAAATTTGTCCGTTGAATTTCCAAATATATAAGGATCATATTTACCGATTCATATTTATAAGCAAACAAAGTAGCGGTATAGCAGTAGTATATAGGGCCTAATACATTTGTAAAGTCTTGCCTACCGACTCTTTGGTTAACCAATGCATTTGACATTGGTATAAAAAATGAATCTTTGATTTTACAAATCCAAAACCAAAACATAAATCATATTTTCATTAGTTAGTATTGCTTTAGCCATATTTGAGCTGTTTTTGCGCACTTAGTGGAGTCGGTTCGAAAATTATTTCTCACATATCACTGCGTAAATTAGACCGATGTGAAACTGGCCCGAAAAAATGTGTCTTTGCTTAATCTGTAATATTTTCGAGCTGGCCCGAAAAATTCGGAAAACTGCATTACCTTTACTTCTAATCCCAAGTTTTTTTTCCATTAACATACTACAACAAGATTTGATTTTACAAGCCAACACTAAAAAATAGAAAAAAATTAATAAATAAATAAATATGTATATGAAAAGCAAATTTAGTGGTAACTTCAAAAAATTTATCTGTAATAAAAATACGAGTATAATGATAATAACTGAGATTCTGAAAAATATACGTTTACGGTATTTCAAACTCAAATAATGAACCCTTGTTTCTATACGAGGTGGAAAGAAGGTACCAGTCTCACTGTGTAACGATTTTCAACAAAAAAATTACTAAGCACCTCGTACAGAAATGGAGCTACATTATTTGAATTCCAGATGGCCTACACTAATTATCGGCAGTCGTCGAAGTTTCAGGTAATCCCTGTGACAACCGCCACAGAAAAAGTTTCTTAGACCCTTTTCCAATTACCGACTTATTTGTGGACACCGACTTATTCAAATAAGTCACCTCGCGAGGAGACTTATTTGAATAAGTATGTCTACACAGAAATGTCTCCAAAATGTGTCTTGATTAAATGTAATAAATCATAAAGCAAAATATACATAAGAGGACTCATGTAGAGATTGCGAGGTTAATCAATGCAAGGTTTACTTTAGGTAACCTGTGTAAGCCTAACAAGAACAATGAACTATAAAATAACTATGCCGATATCTTTATAAGATACGTATATATGGATTAAACACAGAAAAAAAATAAAATTGTGTATATAAATATATTAAAACTATAAAATAAGATTAACCTCGGAAAAATTGGCTTATATAATTTGCACTACTTGATTTCTCTTATATATTATTGCTCGATGAATAAATGCATTTTCTTTTTTCAAATCTAGTAGCAAGGACCAATATGTCAAGAAATTTTTTTCTTCCATATAATAGAAATTGCGTTTTGTTTTTTTGTTATTACGTCACAAATAAGTCGGTACAATGAATTGGAACAAATTGACTGACTTATTCAAGATGGCGTCAGGTCAATAGGTCTGAAATAAGTCGGTAATTGGAAAAGGGCCTTAGTAAATTTTTTGTTGAAGATCGTTACATACTGAGACTGGCACGAACTTTCTTTCCTCCTCGTATAAAAATAAGTTTACATTATTTGGGTTTTAAATAACGTACACTAATTCATGACAGTGGCCGAAGTCTCATACAATCCCTGTGAAAAACACCTCATTGCAAAATGTTTTGGTATTTTTTTTTAAATCGTACGTAATATCATTATACTCATATTTTTAATGGAGACTAATTTTTTGAAATTTTCACTAAATTTGCTTTTCATATACATACATACATACATACGTATTATATATTTATTCATCAAATTTTTTTCATATTTTTTCGTGTTGGCTTGTAAAATCAAATCTTGTTGTTGTAGTATATGTTGATGTAAAAAACAATCGTGATAGGAATTAAAGGTAATGCAGTTTTTCATAATTTTTCGGGCCAGCCCAAAAATATTACCGATTAAGCAAAGACTCATTTTTTTCGGGCTACTTTTCGGGAGCGCTCTTAAACTGCACCGACCAAATTAGCTCTCCTCAATGAAACCTATACTATAATTTGTTACCCATTTATTACAATTTATTAAAAGAAATCCCGATTTTATTACAGTTACCGTTTTCGAGGAACGATTGGTCGGTTTAGCTTGTAATTAAACCTACACCGCCAAAATTGTAACTTTTGATGTAGCTGTGATATCTTGATGGTTCTTGGACCAGAATTTATTACAAATTAATTACATTGATTAAATAGTTCAAGATCAACCCTATACCTTGACTAAGGGTGAATTTCACCCCCAAACGATTATTTATGACAAAAAAATCGATTTTACCAATATTAGTAAATTATTACAGCAGACTGCCACTATAGATATTGAGTAAAACGGTACTCCTTGGACCTTGTGAAGGGCAAATACACCTTATCCATGTGTGGGATAAATTATCTATGTGTCAGGTGCAAAAAGTGACGTAAGGGTCTGACCATCTCAAAACCATATAGTTCTGATCCGACAAATTAATACTTTTTACATGTCAAATTAAAATATTACTTTTGGTCCAAAATAAATTATATGAAAATATTTTGCTCGGAGCCTAATTTCGCTAGGTTGCAATGGTACGATTTTTTTTGTGTTTTCCTGAATGTGGAGATATGTATATTCCGTCTTATTGTTATAATCTGACAAATGTATGAGCCAGTTAAAAAATTATTTTACTTCATTTTATTAAATTATTTCATTTATTTTGTGTGTTTTCCGAATTAAAATAATTTTAATAAACCTTTTTATTTTTCATATAATAAAATTCGGGGATAACTTCATATATAAAGTGTATTTGGATTAAAATATAATATAAAACGGGGCGGGGCTAACTTCACACTAGAGTTAGAGGGATATAATTATGTTAGTGTTGCTTGATTAATTTTTTTTAATTTCGGGGATAGAATCCGGGGATAACTTCACATACGTATATTTCGGACCAGCCGAGCCCCGTCAAAAACCGCGTTGCGGTCACTTCACCGTAAATAAACTTGATGAATGACCACGTATATATCCCGTTGTGGTTGTCAGGACGTCCTTACTAGGTTTGATTAATATACTACTGCTACGTATGCAACCTTTATGAGTTTGCTCGCCTCTCCGACAATATATCTAAAACTTTTGACCTCGTACTGGCAGCCTTAATAAAACTACACTTGTGAATACGTTATCCAATTAGTGTCCAGGCTTGCAAATCAGGTCGCCCCTATTAAATCTCGAAATCGCCAGAAAATACCCCAGGTATCTCATTAAAACGCCACAACGCACGCGCACCCAAAATACACAGCAACAACAAATCAACCAAATCCGATGGAAAAATAAGTGGATACTGCTTACATATAATTTTTTTTATTTTTTTTTATAATTAAACACACGCCATTATACCATATGTATGAATTTACACCATAACAATGAAACTTATGTAGAAAAAAATTAAATCGTCCATTAATCACTTAAAACACAAACTTGACTTCGAGAAAATCAAAAACTAAATTTTTTTTTATCTTACATTCCAAAGCTCGACTGACTTTTACCAACCAAAAACTGAAACTCTTATTTTGCATCAAATTCCAATCAAGACTAAACAAAAAATATTCTCGCACCAAAAAATACGATGCAGAAAAATATTTTTATTTTATGCGCCTCTCGTTCTTGCTCCTATAGTTTGTGAGCGGCGCGAAACAAAGAAGGAGCGTGACGCGCCAAAACAGAATACAAGAAGCATAGAAAAAAATATTAATATACATTGTACCTGCTCGTACACACGCGCAAGGACACACATTGGTCTCGCTCCATCATTTATTCGTGGAACAATACAATAAAAGAGATTTACACAATACAATAATCAACAAGTGATTTTAGACATACACCAATCAACCGATTACAATGAAATCAAAAGTCGAAGCAAAGAGTGTGGAACATTCACACATTGGCATCAACGGAAGTACTCGCCCTCCCCTTCATCTCAAAATCACTAAGCAACACGGAGGAAAATTACGCAGTAAATGAAAAGGGGCTGTTGGCCATAATCTGGTCTTTACGTATATATGGACCATCAGCCCCTGATCTTCTCATTGAGTAATCGCAACCACAACGCGAAATTGAAACGATGGAAGGCACGAGTAGAGGAATTCAACTATGAGATTATCTATAAACCAGGTTGTAACAATAAGGTAGCAAATGCTCTATCACGGCTACAGTTGGAAACCAATATGCCATCAACAGATGGCACGATTCATAGCGCTGACCAGGACAACACCAACTTAATTCTATGTTGTGACGCATCAATAAACGTATTCAAAAACCAACTTATCATCACGGAAGGAAGAAACGTATCCGCTTATAAGGAAGCCCATCCTAGCTACAACAGGCATTTCATCAGTTTAAGCCGGATAAGAACATAAGCGTGCACATAGGAACTGGCAGGAAAATAAAGAACTAATTTTAGAGCGATATTATTTCTAGAAAATGTTGGCCTTGCTGTCGATGTGGATGGTGTGCCTAGGTCCATCCATGATTTTTTACGATTAGGATTCTCAAAAACAATTCACTTTTCATCCTCTATAACTATACGCTGCAAAACTGACTTCCTTTTGTACCGAGCGAACAAAATATCACATGTGCTTTTGCGCTTTCCCATTTGCCTGTCGTTCAACTCATGTGGTACCCATCTAACCGGTCATCTGAATCTTTTTCTCATCTCTTGTGAACGATTGCAAACAGCTTCTTGGCAAACGCCCATTTGTTTTTGTGTTTGTGTTTGCGAATCATCTTCCACTTCTTTTCGTATTTTTTTAGAGCTTTTACACGTTCCTTGCCTGCAACATCGAAGTCACCACTTTTGAAAAGCCGAACCCATCAATCACTCACCATCAATCATGTTCACCAATCACCATAACCTTTTCGAAGTAATCGGTATGATGCCGAATCAGTCTTCTTCAAATGAAAGCAAAAAATTAATGCTGTCCGCGAATGCTCTTTGTTCGGTATAAATTTCGACATATTGAACACAACAATGCACACACTTTTCCAATTTATCACTCGTGCGTGTCTGACACTTGTTGATGACACAACAAAATGGCGCAGTGTCAAAATTTTTTAACACAAACCACATTAGTGCACAATCTGTTGTCTGAAATCCGCGTTTTATACTGGTACACTGTAATAATGTTTTTAAATGTTGCAATTTAACCTGATCAAAATAATGGAATTTCTTTGTAAAACATATAAAATTTAGAACGGTCACCATTGGAATTTTTCATGGAGTTCTACCTTTATTGTTAATTGCGATTATTCTAACTTTTAGTTGTTTTTCTAATAACTTATATGGCCGCAGAAAATTCAAAATGTATAGTGAAAATTCTAATCCACAAATTTTCCTCACATTTTCATCGCTATGTTGTGGTGTAATAATAAGATTTTCTCACTACGATCACAAAATCATATTTTAAAGTCAGGCACGTGCTTCACCACAGGTCCGAAGAAAATTACACATGAAGTGGGTGATACCAAGTTAAATATCATAAATTCTATGTTCCCATTACCATATGGAAAATGATTCTAAACAAACTTCAAGATTAAAGTGTGCGCAACACACGAAATTTCCCATAAACACAAAATTCTGTATATTATGCAAATTGCTCAAGTTCCATAATAAATGTAACGCCCTCGTTAATCGAGCTCGCGTATTTACGTAGAATTTTTTTTACTATCAAGTACGCATACGTAATAGTGATTTAGTTACCAGTAAAAGAACGACAAATGCAACAACAAATTGGCTTGATTATAATTATTAATAAAAACCTATTCAATTTACAATAATAAGCAAAATGTCAACATCGTAAACGATAACAACAAAGACGACAGAATCGCAGTCCAACAAACAAACACAAAAAAACAAACAATAAACGAATTGTTTTAAGTACTTGAAAAACGTTGTTACCAAAAAGTCGTTACGAAAGTACGCGCGATTAATTTCAATTAGCATATATTTAGGCCTAATTTAGTAGTTTATTAAAAATACACACACGTGTGTCGACTATTTAGAGACGTGTAAAGAGATTCACATCAGTTTTCTGCTGTATACAATTTTGATAAATGTAAACAAAATTTTAGCATTTGATCGGCAAATTATTTATTTTCGTCGATCATAAGAATTCATTTAGCGTGCACTCGATGTTATTTGTAAACCGTATGAGTGTGCTTAAGTGTGCGATCGCGCGACAATTATTGCATATTAATATTGTAATTATTCATTATTTTATATGGACGATTGCATCAAAGATCGTAAAAGCTTGACTAAAATATTGATTTTGTTAAGTGCTGACTATTGTAGCAAAATATTTATTAGCTAACTAACGTGAAGTAATGGGATCTCTATACTTAACCAAATTTAATCGACGTTAGGTGCTAATTAAATTTGGGATTATTCAATGGTTACACTTTCGTTATTGACTTAATTCATAGTTGATAATTATGTCAACAAAATATTTAAATTGTCTAACTATATGTCGATTGCATTCCTTGGTGTTTCGGCCTCCAATATATCGGCTGGCAGGATATTCGTAGACAATGTAGATTATTGCTTTATTTAGAACTAAGGAGCCAGATGATGCTATTTCTGCCATCGACCTTGTTAGTGATATTAAGAAAAAAGAGAGTACAGTTTCGGAGCCAGAAATGGATTTACCGTTTAATTTTATTTAAATCATGGACATCCATGAATGTTTTTCAGCCAACCTATACAGAATGATCCCAGATCAATCATGATGACACCATGGCAAACTACCACAAACTACGGCCCTGAGTTTTGTTTAAGGACATACTTCGCATTTCTTACGGAAACAATTCCTATACCTTTAAATATCAACAATGACGGTTTGCCTATTTTTAGAAGTTCTAAAACGGAATTTTGACCTATATACTGTCTAGTATTTTTGAGATCGAAGAATTTCAGCAATCCAATAAAAGTAAAAGAATTTCTTGAGCCATTTGTTGATGAAATAGTGCCAATTCTTGAAAAAGAGATTGAAATTAATAACTTCATGATTAAAGTGAAGATAAGGTGCTTTATATGTGACACTAAAATTCCATTAAAATTCCCATTAAAAACGAACGGATCAAACAATACCAAGTATATATGTATTGAACTGAAACGTAATTATACTTACATATGTGAAGTTAGCCCGAAAAGTAGCCCGAAAAAAATGTGTCCTTGCTATAACTTTAATATTTTCGGGCCAACCCGAAACATTTATAAAAACTGCATTATCTTAAATACTCATCCCGAAATATTTTTACATCAATCCCTCTAAAGAAAAAAGCGAGCCGCTTAAAACGGCATGAAAACTGAACGTTTACGTGACGCGGTTTTGAGTAACAATATGGAAAGACGTCATCGTATGCATACATAAAGATTATAAAGTGGTCTCTTTTTATAAAAAACGCACCGCAGCTGTGTTGAAATAAAAGCCCGAATCGCTGCCGAACAACGAGTTTTCTACGCCCAATCAAAATTATTGCGATCTAAACACCTATCGCAGTCGTGCAAGCTCGCACTTTATAAAGCACTCATAAGACCTGTGCTGACTTTCTGAAGCGAAAGCTGGACCATGACCTCTAACGACTGTAGATTATTATCTACCTTCAAAAGGAAGGTCATCCGTTCAATTGTTGGTCCTATTAAAGTTGCGAACAATGAATATCGGATTCGCATGAACCACGAAATAAAGCAATTTCTCGGAGGTAGCGATATTATCGGCTTCATCAAATCCAATCGAGTTAGATGGCCCGGCCACGTTGCAAGGTCTCCACAACAACGAATGATTTACAAAGTGCTCCATCGGTATGATATCAAAGGGCCGAATATGTCGAAGGGCCGAATGTGTCAAAGGGCCGAATGGGTCGAAGGGCCGAATTTTTTTTTTTATTTTTTTTTTGTTTTTAGAAATATATTTTTTTATTATGTTATTTAATTTAATTATTTTATTTTTTTACATATCCCTTTTTCAAACAAAAAAGAATGGCACTATTTAAGTCCAAACCACACAATTGTGTGTGAATAAAATCATAGTGTTTAATGGCGTTTTTAAATTCATAAAAAATTCATTTATGTTTAATAAAAAAAAAATTACAAAATATTCAATAAAACAACAAATTTAAAAAATTATATTTCTAAAAACAAAAAAAAATCGGCCCTTCGACGCATTCGGCTTTTCGACATTCGGCCCTTCGACACATTCGGCCTTTCGACACATTCGGCTCTTCGACACATTCGGCCCTGCGACATTCGGCCCTTCGACCCATTCAGCCCTTCGATACATTCGGCCCTTCGATATTCGGCCCTTAGACATTCGGCCCATTGACATTCGGCCCTTCGACATTCGGCCCTTTGTACCCATTCCCTTCCATCAACACCCAGCCGGAGTGCGTCGTAGATGAAGACCCCGACTACACTGGCGTGACGACGTCGAACAAGACCTACCCGTACTAGGATGTCAAAATTGGAGGACGAGACGGATGGAGGACCATAGTGCGGGCGACAAAACCCCTTCATGGGATGTAAAAGCTAGAGAGAGAGAGAGCTGTGTTTACTATACAACAAAATAAAATATCACGAATTAATTTAACATCATGAGGGCTTTTCAATGTTTTGACAGAAATTCAAAGTAAATTGTATATTGTGTCTTAAAAACTCTAACGAACTTATGCTCATGAAAATACGCTCATGTGGTTGCGTTTTCGCATGCGTAAATTACGCACGTAAATGCACAATTTGACACAATTAAACTAAAGCGAAACATATGTTTCAATGGTCAAACAGATCTATGGGATTTCTGGTGTGATAATCACGTCAGCAGCTCGATTCTGGTTTTTCCTATAGGAAAAGGAATTAGGAAAAATATTTTCATAGTATTTTGGTCACAAATTTTTTTTTTCTGACATACTATGGTAAACAGTTAGTGTAAAGTTTTACAAAAACAAAATTAAATTGGGAATATTTTTCCTATCCAATTTCGATACGGAAAAAATATTTCCTAAATTATAAAATTTTAGATCAAACATGATTTCTCAGTAGGCCAGAAAATGATATTTTTGACAAAAATACTATGAAAATATTTTTCTTAATTCCTTTTCCTATAGGAAAAACCAGAATCGACCTGCAGAAAATCAATTATCTCCCAAAATACATTACGCACAAATTTTACAGTTAGACGCACAAAATTACACAATCAAATACTACTCGAAGAAATAAGAAAATCGTGGGATTTCCAAAATGGGATTTCTGCCATGACTCACACAACAAAATTAGCTACATTAAACAAAATGTTCGAATTAAAGAACAGTAGGGAATGTATCCAAAAAGTTTTAAATGTTTGTGTACCGATTGTCTTGTACAGCCACGGGTACACGAACCACCTATCCAAATGATATGGTAATGAGATAATGGGGATATATGTTTTTGATTTCTGATACCCAACGCACAAACTCGCGGTGTTCCTTGAAGTATTCCGATGTGGAATCTGCTACAGCAGAAAATGTAACAGAGAAAATTTCAATTTTTGTGCTTCAATCTTGAGGCGCGGACTCGGGTTATATAAACATTCTATCAAACTGATAAGATAATCAGTGATATTGATCCTGTTTTCGTAACACTTGCAGTAGTTTTTGGAAATTTCAGTGAAGGCGACCACGTGATCATATATTTATTATAGATTTTCAACGATCATTCATGATTTTGTTTTATTATAATACCACGTAAATTTACAAAATATATTATAATATATTTTTGGGTTTACGTGGTGGCAAACAAAATGTTTATTTATTATTTTTTATTATATTATATAATTTTTGTTGCAAATTTAGTTCGGTATGTAAAATCAAATAGCATAATACATTGATGTAAAAATATTTCGGGATTAGTATTTAAGATAATGCAGTTTTTTAAATTTTTCGGGCTGGCCTAGAGCTTATGAAAGTACAACATGCAGAATAAATAGTCAGAAGATGTATCTGTGTTAATAAATTTAAATCTTTAGTCTCAAACATATCTCCTTTTCTATGATAGTAGTGGATCGAGAAATGCCTTCTGAGTGTCGATTTTGTACCAAAAATTAAAGCGCGAGCTGGCCAGAGGGTCAATTCGCGTTCGGTGAAATAATGAAAATGAAAAGTTTTTTTCATTGGCAATCTAGTAGTTTGAATTATTTGCACGTAATTTTAAATTCCACCGTGTTAAATCCTAATTTCTTATGGGCAATTCAAACCTACTCGATTGCAAATGAAAAAAACTTTTCATTTTCATTATTTCATGGAACGCGAATTGACTCCCAGGTGAACAATTATTTTGTGTACATATACACTGTATAATATACAATTTTATATTTGTGTTGTATTTTATATCTCGTGTGTCTGTGCATTTTGTTCGTCAATTTTGCAAAAACAAGTATAGCAAAATAAAAAGTTGCGGTTGAACCGGTTGAATATTTATGATGATGACGTATACCTTACCTCTTCTGTTCGCTTGCTTTTGAGCAGTGGAACCGATTATTTTCTATGTGCTTTGATTTTTAATTTTCAAATATTTGAAAAACATACGAAACCGCATTTGACACCTCAATTAAAAAAATATATAAACAAAATAACGCGCATGCGCTCAAGCAAACCAATATTAATAAAATAACCACTACTATGTTTTTCCGGTTTGCTCACCCCGCGCTGTCATTTTTGGTACAAAATCGACACTCTGGTGCTTATAATTATTAGAGACTAATACTCAGTCTGCGGTAAAAATAACTATCTAATGCACCGATAGTGATTCTGATTACTAAAGCATTTCACCATATAAAGGCTTGTAGTAAAATGGATCACCACTATATCTGATGTTTTCTGGACATCACCAATCGTCTAATAAAAATATTTAGAAATTGCCGAATGACCACATTTTAATCTTCAAAAATTTCTGGGATCGTTGTCCGCTCCACAACATAAACCAGCACTTCGTTTTAATATTCAACGTTCTCGGGACAATGCCATCGCGCATGGGTTTACTTAAAACGTATTGCTAAGGATCATGGATTGTCAAAACCTAGAAGAAGGAATTTTGCCACGCGAAAAATTGTAAAAAGGGGGTTTCGAGTAACAGGAATCTTTTTTGGTGGGGCTAGAGTGGTGGGTGTGGAAAAAATGTTCAGTTTAATTAGTTTAATAATAATTTTTGGGAGGGAATTTTCTAATATCAAGAATGGTTTGCTGTGCGAGTATGGATTTCTAGCCAACTGGTTAATTGGGTCTTTCTTGGAACCTTGATTCCTTTGTTTTGCTCGAAAAGTGTTAGTGAAAAGTGGTCACGTGAGTTGTTCATGTCCTAAGAAGTGGTTGCAACGGAGACGACCATGTTGCGAATATTGCACGATATGGCGGGATACCACACCATGTTTCGTGGTTACATAATGCTGCGTAATGTTGCAACAGGCTGCGTCATGTTTCATCATTAAACTGTTTATTATAACATTTTTCATGAATATTTTTGAATAGCAACAACATTAGATTCTTTGGTGACACCTGGAGATGTTGTGAGTTCCGCCTCCAGGTTGGATTTAAGCGCCATAAAAGTGCATGTTTGTATAAAAAGTTTCAAAAAAGGCGCAATGGTTCTTCATGAAAATTCGCTCAGGTGACAAGATTTGTTTTGTTATTTTTTAAATTTTTGTTGTGGAAACATGAAACTAAAAGTGGGTCATTATGAATGTCAATCAAACAATTACAGTTTGAATGAAATTGAGAAGACAGAATGGATTCCGATTTGATTTTGGTAAATGAATCTCAGCCATTTCTAAACGGATCAAGATGACTATTTGAGATCAACAACGCCATCTGGTGCCAGGTTTAAACAGTAATACAACGAAAACATTTACTACGAAAGAGGAGGGTTGAAAAAGACATAGTAAAATAGAAGGTTCCGAATAGGTTGAACTTGAGAAGCTTGTCGCGAACATTGAGAACCACATAAATTTAGCCGGCATGGCTAAGGAAGATGCCATGTGTCCTCATGAAGAATTTTTAGCCCCAGGGTGGATCGGCTTACAACAATAATTCCATAAAATTAGGTCGAATACTCTTGAATGATACGCCAAAGCCGAAGATGGAAAATATGCGTAACCTTGCTGCAGACGTGCGCTTGGATCCACTATTAATACACATTTTCGAGGCGATCGAATATGTTTATAACCAATATACAAAATAGACAAGCTCCAGGTGGATTCGATCAAATTTGGACCCTCTGGCTCGATCATCCACCTGACCAACAACGGATTTTACAAGATATCGTGCACTGTATTAATTAACAGGTATATGGGATGCGATCATCTATCCTATCCTTTTGAGAAAACTACCGTAGACCATGGACAATCAATGGGAAATGAGTCTTTTTGATGAAGAGATGCAGCAGGTTGGATTATGTGCGATAAGTACCCATCTGGATTGGGTTGTGTTTGACACGGCCATCACTACAGCCACTAATCAATCCCTGCGTACATTTACAGAAAACAAGTGTGTCAGTGAAATTCAAGCATCGCACATAATTACAGTGACCAAACGTGTCGAACGGTTTCGATTCTCCTTTAAACCTCTGTGAACAGATTTTCAAGAACACATTCATTCGCGACTAGACGGGTCGTTACAATGTTCAAATTTTTTTGTGCCCGGACACATCGGCCTTTGAAAACTCTCTTCAGCTAGTTCTAAGGCTGTATCATCAATAGGAAAGACGATTACTCCAAATTTGTTGGATTTTATGTGCAAATACTTCGCATTAAAAGTGCTCTTAACCTGCACCGACCATATTAGCCCGCCTCAATGAAACCTGGACTATAATTTGTTACACATTTATTACAATTTATTACAACAAATCCCGATTTTATTACAGTTACCGTTTTCGAGGAACGAGTGGTCGGTTTAGCTTGTAATTAAACCTACACCGCCAAAATTGTAACTTCTGATGTAGCTACGATATCAGGATGGTTCTTGGACCAGAATTTATTACAAATTAATTACATTAATTAAATATTTCAAGATCAACCCTACATTTAGACTAAGGGTAAATTTCACCCCAAACGATTATTTATGACAAAAACATCGATTTTACCAAAATTAATAAATTATTACACCAGACCGCCACCAGATATTGAGTCAAATGTTACTCCTTGGACCTTGTGGAGGGCAGATCAACCTTATCCAGGTGTGTAATAAATTATCTTTGTGTCAGGTTACACGGAATTGGCTTCAAACCGTAAAGGGTTCAAACGTCTAATTTAAAATTCGATTTTATCACCTTCAACAATTTATTACACCAGACCGCCACCAGATATTGAGTCAAATGTTACTCCTTAGACCTTGTGGAGGGCAGATCAACCTTGTCCAGGTGTGTAATAAATTATCTTTGTGTCAGGTTACACGGAATTGGCTTCAAACCGTAAAGAGTTCAAACGTCTAATTTAAAATTCGATTTTATCACCTTCAACAATTTACTACACCAGACCGCCACCAGATATTGAGTCAAATGTTACTCCTTGGATCTTGTGGAGGGCAGATCAACCTTATCCAGGTGTGTAATAAATTATCTTTGTGTCAGGTTACACGGAATTGGCTTCAAACCGTAAAGGGTTCAAACGTCTATTTGAAAATTCGATTTTATCACATTCAACAATTTATTACACCAGACCGCCACCAGATATTGAGTCAAATGTTACTCCTTGGACCTTGTGGAGGGCAGATCAACCATGTCCAGGTGTGTAATAAATTATCTTTGTGTCAGGTTACACGGAATTGGCTTCAAACCGTAAAGGGTTCAAACGTCTATTTGAAAATTCGATTTTATCACATTCAACAATTTATTACACCAGACCGCCACCAGATATTGAGTCAAATGTTACTCCTTGGACCTTGTGGAGGGCAGATCAACCTTGTCCAGGTGTGTAATAAATTATCTTTGTGTCAGGTTACACGGAATTGGCTTCAAACCGTAAAGGGTTCAAACGTCTATTTCAAAATTCGATTTTATCACATTCAACAATTTATTACACCAGACCGCCACCAGATATTGAGTCAAATGTTACTCCTTGGACCTTGTGGAGGGCAGATCAACCTTATCCAGGTGTGTAATAAATTATCTTTGTGTCAGGTTACACGGAATTGGCTTCAAACCGTAAAGGGTTCAAACGTCTAATTTAAAATTCGATTTTATCACCTTCAACAATTTATTACACCAGACCGCCACCAGATATTGAGTCAAATGTTACTCCTTAGATAAGGTTGATCTGCCCTCCACAAGGTCCAAGGAGTAACATTTGACTCAATATCTGGTGGCAGTGTGGTGTAATAAATTGTTGAAGGTGATAAAATCAAATTTTCAATTAGACGTTTGAACCCTTTACGGTTTGGAGCCAATTCCGTGTAACCTGACACAAAGATAATTTATTACACACCTGGATAAGGTTGATCTGCCCTCCACAAGGTCCAAGGAGTAACATTTGACTCAATATCTGGTGGCGGTCTGGTGTAATAATTTATTAATTTTGGTAAAATCGATGTTTTTGTCATAAATAATCGTTTGGGGTGAAATTTACCCTTAGTCTAAATGTAGGGTTGATCTTGAAATATTTAATTAATGTAATTAATTTGTAATAAATTCTGGTCCAAGAACCATCCTGATATCGTAGCTACATCAGAAGTTACAATTTTGGCGGTGTAGGTTTAATTACAAGCTAAACCGACCACCCGTTCCTCGAAAACGGTAACTGTAATAAAATCGGGATTTGTTGTAATAAATTGTAATAAATGTGTAACAAATTATAGTACAGGTTTCATTGAGGCGGGCTAATATGGTCGGTGCAGGTTAAGAGCACTCGCATTAAACCACATGGAAGCGATTTCAGATGATCCAAGGAATCTATGCCAATCATATTATATTACACAACATGCGGTGGCCGGGATACTTACATGTCAATTGAAGACAGTGACTTACATTATGACATTCGGTCCGGTAATATTACGGTAATATTAATTTTTTCCGTTATGAACCCTATAACATTATTTCTTATTTAATTTTCATAGAATAATTAGTGCCTTTTACTGGTGGCATTGCCATCTGTTGTCTGTGCATTGATATTAAGGGTTTGTTTTGTGATTGTGAATTGGCATTTATTGTCTCGCATAAACGAGAAGCATCAAAAAACGAAAATATTCTTCTAGAAGGTTTTTTGATGCTAGAATTTTTTAGTTAGCATCTAGTCTTGAATAAAGATGTGTTGAGGGTAGTTTATTGGTTCCTAGTTTTGGTTTGGTCGAATAAATTAATAAAATCACAGAAATAAAATTTTATATTATGTAAATTTTTTTTTTAAATAATAAAAAAAACAAAGTAAATGATAATTTACTAAATTAAGTGATAAAGTGAGGAAAATTTTTCTAATTTTGTGTTAGACAAGGAAAATTAATTTTGTGATGTGGAGTTTTCCGATGTTTGATGGGTTGTTGTATCAAATTACCTAAGTGTAATTTAAGTTTATGATTAGAACTATTCGTTGCTTTCCAATCGACCACCGCAAGTACATGTAAGTGCAAAAAATGTGTATTGGCTAAAGTGTCGATTGGAAAGCACAAAAAAATTCAAAAGAAAAACATAACCTACAAATGTGTAGTATATTTTTAATAAAAAAATATCTATAACGAAATTTTATTAGCTCTTCACATACGGCATCCAATTATATTTTTGACAGAAAAATACTACAAACAATCACCTAGCGGACAAATTTATCGTAACTGCTTTCAACTACTCATAATAAAATGGTAGAGCAGTTGTGAGTAGTTAATTTAGCAAAGACAAAAACCATAAGTGCTTATAAGTACTTGCGGTGGTCGATTGGAAAGCAACTATTGAGTGGCTGAATTTTTACGGCCAACCACGTAGCCATTCGGTTTTACGGAATAACAGTTAACGGTGAGAAGATACCGCAACCCATTTCAGTGGGCAAGGACGCTGCTAATTCCAGCATTAGCTTTTCCGAAGGTCAGAAGGTATCAGTTATTTAATTTTTATTTTTTTTTTGTTTTCTATTTTTAACGTAAAGTCAATTTAAACTCACATTTTTTTATTTTCAATTTTTTAAAGTTGCATTTTCTTTTATTTTTCTCATTTTCAATTCTTTTGTTTCTAAATTTTAAAAATATATTTGTAATTAAGTGCCGAATTATTCGATTTAGTTTCCACTCGCGAAAATTAATCACCATTTTCAGTTTTATGTACTTTTGTTTGTTTTTAACCTCCTTCTGCTTCTGAATTGTTATCCGGTGGATCAACTTTTTGTGTTAAATTCTTTGCATTCGGTCTTATTTGGTTTCCTTTGGTTATACCTTGACCCAGTATCAACCTGGTTATTTGATTTTATTTCTGTGGTGTTTAATCGCCGGCCCGGCTCCAGCGAAGGTCCTGGGTTTGATTCCCGGTGGAAACAAGGAAAAAAATTCACGGTTGGTTTAGGATCAATGAATTAATCACGCATTATCCGAAATGAAAATACATATGATTATGAAACCTCATTTGAGGCGGCCAAATCCCTTGATGAGATATAGTGCCAGAGAGAGAGAGAGAGAGGTGTTTAGTAATAAGATGAATTACTAAATTTATTTTCGGATCGGTAAGTTGTGAGCGGAATTCTCATTTCGTGACGGTTAAATATTTGCAGGCTGCGCTTGTCACTCCCCATTATCTCCTTGGCAGGACATCCACAGGGGCAGAGTGGCGAGTCCAGCATATGTGTCGGTTGTCAGGGACAACCGTAAAATGTGCGCGGTCTCTCCGTGGCAATCCGATAATCTCCAGCTGTCAGAGTATTGATTGTGGGAGATTGCCTAGAGGTCTCTCCGGGTTAAGAGACGCTTTGTCTGTTAGGGAAACGTCCCTACCCTCTAATGCTATTATGTTGTGGCTGAGTGTCGGGGGTTTCTTCAGCAGGCATTGTACTTGTCGCTTGGGGAGATCCGGTCGTTCCTGAGTGAGTACACCCGTGGACGGATTCTGTCGTCTCTTAATTTAATTTCAGTTTAAGTTTGTGTTTTGTTTAGTCTGTTACACGGTGTAGGCCAGGAGCACGCTAGCTTCAACTTCCCCACGACCCAAAACCCTGAGATCTAGCCGGCAAAATCACAGTGAGAGAGCTCAGTGGCTTCATGCCACCCGTAACACGCCTTAGGAGAACATTGATTATGATTGAGTGGCCCATCATGTTTATATCAAGAATCAATTGTAAATTGGAAAAAGAGACCGTGGTAAATGAGATAAAAGCTATTAGAACATTGCTCTTTTCTAGAACTAGGCGGAAGATCACAACCTGTGTGGGCAGCAAAAATTGAATTCCAATTGCTGAATGATTTTGAACAATACAGAGAGTGTTACTATAATAGCATGGTGGTATTCAGGAAACGTCACGAATACTTTCGAAGACAGTATTACAGCATTTGGATTAGGAATTGGTTTCCAATATGAGTCGCATTGATGATTGTGAAATACTACATATACCAAAAATTTACACTGTCAAATTTAAAAATATACCAATTGAATTTGTTTTGTGGTGAAATTGAAATATTTTTAGACAATCCTTAACATTTATATTAGAGAAGTCCCTGAGTGTTAGAAAATGATTTGATCATTATAGTGTCGCTATAAAGATCAAATCATTTTCTAACAATTTGAGATAAACAGGAGAAAATCAGGAGAAAATCGTAAAAAACAGAAACAGGAGAAAATCGTAAAACTAAAGTTTTTTTTAGAATTCTAAAGAAGGCTATTTTAGACAATGTTTCTACATTTACATCTCCGATCCTAGAGATGTTCATGGGGTATCACCTATATGACCGAATTGCTAAATCAAAACCCCACGTAAGTGGTGAACAATTTCAGTTTTTATTATTTATTTTTTTTTTCATTATTTTAATTTTTTCTATTACCGCTCCTAGAGGCGAAGCTAATGAAGGTTGGTAGAATTTAAAAATCATATGGGTTTTAACTTTGTGGCACCATCTATGTGTCAGACCGGGAACTTTTCGGGCGATGTAATAATTTCAGGGCATTCCATAAAGTTTGGCCTACTATTCCACAAAGCTCTGTTATTGATCTCTACATTTATAGATTTACCATTTATCATAAAGGGATTATTTGTAAAAGATCTCAATATATGAATATGATATATGTAATAATTTTGAAAAAAAATTGATTATCTTCATAAAAATCAGGCCGGAATTCCTCAAAGAACGTCTATGTGCCAGGCAACAAATTTAAAACTAAAGAAAATCGTGGTAATACCGCGAAAAATCGTGGTAATACCGGTAAATACCGCCATAATCGAACCTCGAACTCGATGGAAGTTCAAACTTTGAACTATTTAAAATTATAAACGTGACCCTGTGAACATTCCTAGGATTTTTGTTGGAGAAAATATCAAAATTCCCAATTGAGGGTAAATTTGAAAATGAAGCAGTTTTAATTTGGGAATACATGGTGAAAATCATCAATCGTGTCCCGTTTCCACAATATTAGTAGAAAATGTTGTGGCCTATTCGAATATATGAAAGAGATCCCGTGACAATTTCTGGTATATGGAATATAACCATAAACTATAAAATTTGGAAATTTATTAAAATTCATGGAATTTCTAATTACATTTCTAATGTCGCAACAATTTAAACGAATCTAATTCGGATAATCAAAATGGCCACCCTATACGAGTTTGAGATCCGAGAGCTATTCGAGAAAATTTCAAGATAAAATTTTCCCAACCGACTGGAATGAATCTCGGTTTATATATTAAAAATTAAATATATAAAATATATTGGGTTGTTTGGAAAGTAATTTCGTTTTTTTCCCAACAAATAACTAAAATATGATGTTTCATGGCCAACTTCAAACTTAAGCCACATTGTTATATATTTTGACAGCTGATATAGCATTTATGCAACAATTTGTTTGATTCTGCATTATCATCGTATTTTATTTATTTATTATCGTAAAGGCAAAAATGCTGTTCAAGCAAGAAAATAGTTGTGTGATGTATAGACGTATTATCAGAATGTCAGTGTCAAAACTAGTTTTTAAAATTTCGTTCTGGCAATTTTTATGTTTAAGATGCACCACGTTCTGAAAGGCCAGTTAAAGCTGATGTAGACAAACTAAAGGCATTGATTGATTCAAAACTCAACATATGAGTTCCACATGTTGTTACAGAAAGAAATTTGCTCCGCCGCATTCACGTCTGTGATTTACTTTTCAAATGCCAAGAAAATGATCCATTTTTGAAGCGAATTACTACTGCAGACGAGACTACCCATATATATATAACAATGTTAAACGCAAGAGATCATTGCGTGAAAAAGATAAATCGACGAAAAGCACTTTGAAACCCGATATTCATAAAAAAGGTGATTCTGTCTGTTTAGTGGGATTTCAAGCGAATCGTTTTTTATCTTCTACCAGACAATACCACGATAAATTCTGAAATGTACTGTCATCAACTGGAGAAATTGAATGATTTACTAAAACAGAATAGGGCAGAATTGATCATTCGTCAATAATGCGTTGGATCAGTTTTTTTGCCAGTAAAGATCAGAAGTTATATGAGCATGGAATTATGCTACTGCCTAAAGGTCTTTCACCTTTTTCGGCAAAATTTTGAACTAAACTTTTTTGATGTGACCTTACGCTATTCGCCGCCAGGTTACAAACGAAAAGTATCCTCGCGAGGTAACTTTTCAATTTAGTTGTCAAATGTCATTTTTAAACATTTCTTTATTTCATTTCTTACATTTTTTTATTTTTAAACATTTCTTAGTTTATAATAACATTGGGTATTAATGCAACTTCCATATCAACTTCAATTATTTTAATTTAATTTAATATTTCCTTTATCCACGAAAAGTCGACAATTTAGTATTTCGAATAGTCAGGCAAGCACAGCTTGTTTTATTGATATTACTGCCATCTATGAATGTTTATTGTGAATTACTGAGCAATTTAGTTTAGTTCATAATTTAGTCGAAAAAATCGACCTGAGGCACACAGCATAAATACTGAAAGATGGATTGGCTCTTAGGGAGAAATTTTAAGCTAACTTTACATAATAAATTGCTACTCTACCGGCAAATTCTAAAATCTGTGCGGACTTATGATAAACAGCCCTGGAGCTGTACAAAAAAAACTAATGTGATCATGCAGCAATTCCAAAGCAAAATCCTACTTGGAATAGAGATTTGAAAATGAATTTGGTCATTGAAGAAATAAGCAAACACATGCAACGTATTAGTCGTCAACAAAATGCTGAGATACGTCGTATGTTGAATGACACAAATCCAGTCTTACTGCGAATGAAGAATCCACTTGAGCTACTAGAACCAAATCTAGATCGGCTAAAAATATAATAACACTGTAAAGGAGAGTTGTCAAAGGGCTACAACCCTCTAAACGAGAATATGAATTATTTATTGGAATTGCATTGTGAAAAATATTTAAAAAAAAAACATGCCTCCAGTTTCTCAATGTTTAAGAACAGGCGACTGCCTACAAAATTACTGATAGTAGACAAGCTTTCTGGTGGTTAAAGATACATAAGATTCACGATTTGTTCTATTTCCTTTGTACCTCTAGACTTGGTTTACCGTCGCACTGTGGTCACAGCTACCAATTTCGGTTTAAACCAAACGTACGTTGAATGTATAGAGACACAATTTGTTGCCGAGAACACTTATTAGCAGTAAAACCGTCGTGAAACCACTTAAACCTAAAAATAGTCCATACTTAAATATTTTCGATTACAACCGGATTTTTTACGTGAGATAACACAGGGTTGGACCATATTTTTACAAACATTTATCTAAATCATTATTTAACACAAACAACAGTTACAAACTTACTCTATAAACAATCTAAGTATAGTTACATACTTGTAAATCTAAGTATTTCAATATTTAGACGTGAAAACGCCTTAATCCAGTAAAATGTTTTGTATTTTATTGTCACAAAACTAATAAAACTTCAAACCACAACAACTCATTTAAAATATGCACACATTAAGCACGAAAAGTTAATAAATTGCATGCAATTTAGCAGCAAATTACGCGCACAGAATACAATATTAGATTCACTGAAGTTATGACAAAAAAATTATCAGACATGAAAAAAAAATTGATTATGGCCTTAAAGTAATAAAGTCACGAGAATTATTTTTGATATTTTTTGTGGGGTAACCAACAAAAAAAAAAAATTCAAAATTTCTAATCAATTTTCTAATCTATATGTCGCAAATTATATTTCAGAAACTTAAATATTTCACATACTAGTACTAAAATAAAAATTTTCTATCCGTTTTGTTGAACGTTTTAAAGAAAACTGACTTAAAATCGTGTATTCCGTATATAGATTTAAGACAATTAATTCATTTTTTTTTGCTTTATTATGTTTGTTGTTGCTTTTAATTTGTAATAATAAAATTAAGTAAATAAAAAAAAATTCGATTGTGTGGCGCGTATCTCGCCGTATTCAATACACGATTTAAATTATCATGAGCCAGCCTCGAGCGGCCACCTATTAGACATCGCGTAATCTCAAAATTAACACTTTTGGATTTTCTTTCTTCGCGGTTTAACAATATTGAGTATTTTCGTTATTGTATGTTGATAATAATTGATCCATTGAACGATAATTTGATTGTAGATAGAGATTTACATATATAGTAAAGTAAGTATACTGTAATATGTGTTAAAATTATTTGTTGATTTTGAATAAATGGCATCACATGTCTAATGAATTTCTATGTGCATGTACAAAAAAAAACGATATTCACCACGTGGATGTGACAATAAGAGGAGTGGCTAAAGGCTGTATGAGTATGGTACTGAGAAAACCAATTTCTTTTTTAGTTTCTTATACCCCTATAATGTATGCAAACGGTTTGTTTTTTTAATAAATGTGAGTACTATATCTTTTTTATAATTTACTAAACTTTAATTATATTGGTTATATGTGTAAAATTAATTAATAAATATTTATTTTTCATTATTTCTGATCTAAACATTGCATATTATAATAAATTAATGCCATCTAGAGACAGGAAAACATACAAAATTAACGTCGTCATTGCGGCGTAAAACAAAAAACATCGTTTGACGTAATTTTTCGATTGATAAAAATTAAAATTTTTAGTATTTTTAAACTAAATTTTATTTCGACTCTTTCAAAATTTGATTTTTAGTGTACGTTTCGTTTTGACAGTTTGAGCAAAATATATAGCCTTGAATAAATAAAGCAAAAATTATTTTTAAATAGATGACCCAGTGAACTTCGTACCACCTAAAATTGATTTCATTTTAACTCTATATAAGCGAGATCGGTAATATTGGCCGCACGGTGTACGGTTTGTGTTTCCTTTTGTCATTAAATGAAACTCGTTCGTAATTCACAGGAATTTAATGTCTTTTATTTACATGGAAAAGAAATGAGGTTAACACTCAATGCAAAGCTTTGCGGTAAACTACGTTTCTTGTTTTGTTTTCCGGAGTTAATCACACAAACTCCAAACGATTTGTCTTGTGATTTGTTGATGGTCATCGCGAACGTCAGACGTACGGATAATTGAGGCCATTTGAACTCGAATGGCAAGATGGGGGCAGAATCAAAACATCCTCTAATTTGTACTGCCTCATTCCTTTGCACACTCCAGATTGATTGATGTTACGCAACATGTTGCTGACTCCAGTAAATTTAAGAATTCTGTAGGATAGTTGACTACTTCATCTTTGTTTTTTGGCGCCAATATGGCTCGTTCGCTCAGGGAATTATTGTTTTTCAAGTTTTGCCCTATGTTAGGAAAAACACGTCAAATAAGCTCTGCCTTCGATTTGGTCAACTGGCAGAAATCGGTGAGTAATGTGATGAATCCGTTCGAGATGTTAACTGCGATTTTCCCATTACCAATTTCCAACAATTGCTTTTAAAACTGACCTGCAGTTCGATCCCGTTCGATCCCCCAAGAACACTCGCATACTGCGAGGCGCGGACGTGGAATAACAGGAAGCGTCTGACCAAAATCAAAAAGGTTTTGACTGCAACGAAGATCTTTCATCGTTTTGTCCAGCGCCTCCAGTGACCTTTTGTGATCAAACGATCCATTTGCATCTCTGTAGACTCTCCGCCATTGCGCTATTTTTGGAGATGTTGCAAGTTGTTGTCTCATTGATTTGCATGTTCAGTGGCAATTTCAGTGTAGAATGTACAGCTCCTCCACCTTCTAACAAAGTCGTTGCCATTCCAACTGAAGCCAACGCAAGGGCAACTTCATGTAGTGTATCTACGCCAATAAGCATTCAGGAAATAAATGCCAGTTCCATTGTTAACAGCTTCCATTAAAGAGTCGTACGCAGTCTTCTTGATTCAATTGTAGAACATTTGTACAAACTGCTTCGGCTAATGCTTCATTGTCGTATTGTTGTTCTCTTTGTAACTGCATGTCAGATTTGAAGTTTAGCAGATGGAATCTTTAAGTAAGCCGCACACAGATGTCCATTAAGGGTTCTCAGTTGTTGAAACAACGTCGGACCACGAACATTCACCAACAATAATCGAAGTTAGTAACATCGATATTTGGATACACAGTGAAAATGTAACCCAGAGCGTCTGAAGCAAATACATTTGGATAGCCTTCAATTTGTGTATCTTGTTTCTGGCGGTCAAACGATTTCGATGATGCGTCCCAACTTGCCAACCCTAGAAGAAGCTCGTCAATGTTGTCGACGGTGGTTGTGCCGCTCTGGCCACTGCGTTCCCTGGATTAAAACACACTCGATGCCCGTTTTCCAGATGCACTGCCAAATGTACAACTGTAGGACGTCTTTCGTGGATCGCAATGTAAAAGATGCGCCAAGTTGCCTGGGTGCTGCTCGCATGGCAACCCATCTGGGTGAATATTATATAATAAGTCTGAGCATTTTGGGTAACATACGACATCGTATCTTGCAAGTACTCCAGCATGTGGCGAGGGCATCTAATGTAAGTAGCCGGTAAAATTGTCATTCTTCCCACGTTGTTTGCATCGCCATCGGCATTAATCGCATCGTGGAGATGAATGTCTTCTTCAAGTCCTGTGGGTTTTGAACACGGGATTCAATTCATTGTTCTAACGATTAAGCACGATATCTCTAGATTACAAATTGTTTCCACCAATAACAACAGCCACTTCGTCGATTGTCGGCGAATTTTATCTTCTTGTATGCTCATCCGCCGGCGTTTTGTCAGCCCTGATGACGATGTTATGGCATCCTGGAATAGCATCCGATACAAGCGTTTGAAATTCTCCGACAATGGTTATCTTCGTTGTCGGATTGTGAGCACAAAAGCTGTCTCACTTCAACATCCGAATTGCCGACGTCATTTGGAAGCAACTATTGTTTTTTTGGAAATTGGGCAGGAAATCGGTAGAATCACTTCATGTTCCAGAAACCAATGAGCATAATGGTTTTGGTGGCGGGACCAATTGTGGGAATTTCACTTCCTCCACCTGCACACAGAATTATCGTTACTGATCTGTCCGCACTGTAATCGATTTCCGAATTGAAAGAAAATGCCGCTTGTTCCAGTTTTATAGGATTACAGCGTTGGTGCAATCGAACATGTTCGTTGTGTTGTGCTCACTGGCGTTGTATTTGATCTGCTCGAACCTGTTGCATTCTGAATCTATTCGCTTGTCGTTCATCTTATGTCGCCCCAAACGTAATTGGGACATGCCAATGCGATTATTTTCAATATACATCGCTTGCTGGAATCAAAAAAACATTAAGGACAAAGCCGTAACTACTATGGCTGTAAATGTGAAAATCTGAAAATGGACGAACATATATAAATATCATATGTCACCAGGAACCGAACCCGGGACTCCCGAATAACAGAGCAAGCACTCTACTTACTAAGCTAACGAGGGCGACAAATCAGAAATATGAAATACATGGTGCAGCTGTCAATCTATAGGTCCGCCACCAACGCCATCCATTGAAAATAATCCGAAGTGACTATAAAAATTAGTGTTCATTGTCGAAATAAAATTGACGATCACGAGTGGCACGTAGCGTAAAATTTTTAGTGAACGAGCTATGTCAATTTGACAATACGATAATAATTCAGTTATCCTAGGTTCTACACTATGCCGCTGATATTTTCTATCAGGGTATCAATGTATGTGTGAGTATTTTATATAAATTTTGACACTATCAGCAAATTATCAGGAGGCTTTTTCACGAAATTATGACGAAATGTCATTTTTTTGAGGTTATGTTTCATCATCATAAATTTAATTTTCAGAGTGAAGACGTGCATTTTTGTTATAGTATATTTCTGTATTCTGTGTTAATATATATCGAAATTCGTGATTTTCGTAAGTTGTGTTAATTTTCTTTAATATATTTAAATTTTTCAATAGTTTTGTAGGTCTGTTCCTTATTTTTTTCACGAATAGCGACTTTGCATATTGTAGACCCTAGGTGTGCTAATTTGAAAATACGCTTGATTTTTGTTATTACGAAATGTCATTGAATGATAGCTAAAGTAATTTTTATTTTTTCCGCTTTCTGCGCTTTCCAACTTTTACAATCGTCAATTCTGGTGGTATTAAGTGCATTCCCGCGACCTTTCCAAATGAAATTATTGCATACGTTATGTACAACAAAAGACGCCACCCTACGGAACAAAACTACGGAACACCCTACCTATCACGTTGTGACATCAGATTACCATGTCTAACTCTATCAACATTTGATGACAGTTATCGCGAATGGCAATAAAAATAAATAAATGAAAATAAATAAATAAATTGGATGAAGACACCCAACACGGCAATCCATTTTGGAATGAAATTTTAAGCCCGAACAACCAACAAACGTGTCCAAGAGACACAACAATCATCGGCGAGGCTTTTTATGTTGATGATCTGATGACCGGAACGGATACGCTGGAGCAGCTCAAAGCCCTAAAAAACGAATTACTAATGATCGCGGCAGGGTTCAATCTGCAAAAGTGGATCCATCTGTCCACCAACGGCTTTAAAACCGAAGGCAGTAAACTTAATCGATATCGACACTACCAGTCTCTATCCAAAATTCCAATTTGAAATTAGTGGAAAATTTGCCGGTCAAAACAATAGAGGCTGACGTAGAAAAATTGCATAGATATTTATTATATCGACATTCGTCAGTCGAGGAGTCCTAGTTGTATGGCTATATGCAAGAAAAATTAGATGCAGAATCGTTACATGGACGCAACTGGATTATAATAGACGATTAAAATCAATTGTTAAACAAGACAATATATCGGTGGCATCCTGCAGGGTGCGATGAATATAAATGCTTGCAGTAGAGCCAACAAAAACTTTGCAAAACTCTTGATAGTGTTATAATTATCATCAAAAAAAAAGTATCAGCAAAAAAATTATTGGGAATTTCATAAAGAATATTATTGAATTTTCATTCTACCGGGATTGGGAAAGCCATCAATTCAGGTGAACAACATAGAAGTTCGAGATAGCGGGCACAAGAAAAAAGAAAAAACTCCATTAGTATCGAAATTCAAAACAGAGCCGAAATTTAGATAACCCCGGAGGTATTAATATATACCAAGTCATAAGTATCCAAACAATATAAGAGGCGGAGAAGTGGAAAAAACCAATAAACCAAATCATACAAGACGGAATCAGTATTAGGCTCTTAGAGGGAGCCCATATAGCTCACCGATCCCTCAAAAAATTTAGTTGGTTATATATTTTAAAAGGCTCAACGCTGTAATAATAGATGCATTACTGATTACAGACCTAGCACATACATTAGCAAATCTCGGGAAATCTAATTTTTCAAAATGTAAGATGCGGACATATCAAAAACCTCGTCATTACAGTGGAGGGCCAATTGCAGTTTTTATGGTTTCAATTTGGGTGAAACAAGATTTTTTAGGGTACCTCGTTACAAACAAATGTATCAAGCCTGATCCTAAAATAGCGTCAGGTATCAAAAACATCAAAACGCCCCAGAACCTACAGATTTTAAAGTCATTTCTGAGACTAGAGTCTTACTACAGGCGTTTTATGCAAGACTTCGCAAAAATAGGTAAGCCACTGGCCAACCGTACAAAACAAGAGCATGTACAAAAGCAACTCAGTCGAGAAAGTACAAATAAAACAACCCTGAATATGAGACAGATGGCCCTCTGTCGGAGTGCAAATCTCATAGACAGACCCATCTTCAAGGTCAGTACTATAGGCTGTTATGGAGCTATGACAGCCTATAGTACTGACAACGCGCGTCAGATGGTTCTACATAAATCAGACCTAGAGCCGTACGCCCCCGCGAAAGAGTTGGGAGTGCTTTGACTCCAGAAATTGCAAAGTAATGCACAAAAAAAAGATGCTAGAAGAATATTTTTGTTTCCGTGCGTGCCACCTGCATACTCTTTCACACCGCGTCTCAATTTCATATATAAGAACGAGAAACATACAATTAAAAATATTCCTGTATATCTTATTAGTCTCACACACGCACAGGGTACGTGTTGGTCTCGCTCCAATTGTTCTCTCGACGTTGATGTAATAGAATAGGGTCAAGAAAACAAAATAGAATATTAACCCTTTCAATACTCTAGGGACATGTCGTCCCAAAGAAGTTCTGTCAACATCATACTAAAAATATATTTGAAAACTTAGTATTGTAAGTATCTACATTTTTTTAGTATTTATCAGAACTTCTTTAGGACCATATGTCCCTACAGGGCTGAAAGGGATAAACAATATGATTGTGCAATTTATTTTTTTATTTTTGTACTACTTAGTTGATGACATTATATAAAAAAAAATCGTGTTGAAAGGGTTAAAGCCTATTCAAATGAAAATTTAATGTAGGAATGCCGCGAGGTAGATGGCACCACCTATTCGATTATAACGAAATTTATTTTAAAAAGAACTAAAATTAAAAAAAAAACAAATTAAATCATGTTATGAAAAAATAAATCAACTTTAATTCGTTTTTTTACGTATAGTCATTTTTTAGTGATGTGATTTTGTGTGTACGTGTATAGTACGAACATATTTCAAAACAAAATATTGCAGCGCACGCTGCACAGATATATTATTTTATTTTCATAACGTCAAAATAAATGCTCATGTTGTCTACTGTTTAAATTAGTTGTTTCTCTTTTTTCGCGTTAATAGTTTTACAGCACTTCACCGCACTAGAAAACTAGTCAGTAGTTAATTTCATCATAACACCATAAATGATAGTTTACTCGCGTTCGGTTGGACTACGGCTACATCTGAAGTAATTGAAGTGAAGAGAACATTCGGTTGAAAGCGGTTCACTTCAACTACAAATTGAGCAACTGAATTAACTGAAGACATATTTTGCTCGTGTATACTTCAAATAGGTTTTTGTTTTCTTTTGACATTTAAGTTTGATGATTTTCAATTAGCCAATAATGATAAATTTAAAACTAAAAATCATAAAATTGACAACTAATTATTTTGTTGCCCTTCAGTTGAATTGAATGCACCTGTAAACGGCAAATTCGTATTCCACAACCATTTCATTATTGAGCAATTTCGAAAATCTTCTAGCAAATTAGCCATTGCTCTTAATGTATTACAGAAATTGTATTTATGAATCACTGTCAGGTATCAAAAACATCAAAACGCCCCAGAACGTAAAGGTTTTAATGTGATTTCTGGGACTAGAGCCTTACTAAAGGCGTTTTATGCAAGACTTCGTAAAAATAGCCAAGCCACTGACCAACCTTACAAGAGGAGAGAATGTACAAAAGTAACTCATCATGAACCACTAACGTTTGCGACCATCAGTAAAAATAGCAATGCCGAACTAAAACGGTGGGAATATCGTGGATGTCCTATCAAGGTTATAATTGGAAGCAAAAACGCTGTGATGGGAGAAATTCACAAAATTTGTTAAATTTAAGTATTTCAAAGTGAAAGGCCTATAGATGAAAAGGCAAAAAATGTAAGGCGACTCAGAATAAATATCTTCAGATTTGTAAATTGTTTTATTGATGCAGAAACGGTTTAATAAGAGTCGAGGGAAGGATACAAAATTTAAAGTCTTCCTAAAATTTATGTTTAACTCAACTTTCATATTCAGTAAAGCCTAAATGACGATATATTTATCGATAACGTAGTAGTTAAATTGCTTTACAGATGGCAGTACTTCATAATCTTGATTTCAATTACAACTTTTGTTAAAAAATATCGGTTCTGATTATATTGTTTCGCTCCATCATGGTTATAGCGTTAGGCAGGTTTTATACGGTTGGGCAAAACAAATCATTGAAACACAACTAACTTTTTTTAAATTGGCATTTGAAAGTACATTCCACAATCTTCATATAACTTTCTTTTGGCAGTTCTTGTTTAGTGTTTACTGTTTACTTATGTCTACCAACATTTTTTAATTGGCGTGTCAAACTAGGCAGATGGTGGGTAAAACTATAGCATAACTCATTTCTTTAATTTCGTTTTTGCGGAGATTGGCTATTTGAAAGTTCCAAATATTAATAGTAATTTTAACCTGTAAAATCTAAAGTAACAAGTTCATAAACCAATTACACTTCAATTGACTATTATTACTCATAAAAATCGTATACAACTATAACTATTGTTATAAAAATAGTTGATCAATTAGTTTGATAAGGCGAGGTTAACTAAGCATGAAATTAAATTGATAAAATGGTTTTGATTATTTCTATGTAAAATTTTTTACTTTTCAATGCGGTTCGCGTCTCGACTAAAACAAATTAATTGTTTTAATCACGATTTCAAGTGCTGATACAATAATCCCATCCGAGTGAAATTGTACTGATATCATGCAATGAAATTACGACGCAAAATAAGCATATCTGATGTAAGCCATTCATTAACCTTTGCCGTAAAATTGTTTTCGGTTGCCTAAAAAGTAGTAAATTCGTAAGTAAACACAGCAGATAATTCTTTTTCGTAATCCTAACCGTTAAACATATAAACTTATGTTATTTTATTAATCATATTTTTAATTATAGTTAAGCTCGTGGTCGCGCGATAACACAAACGACACGGTATCTAGATCTGTCGATAACACCAGACATTTATTTATAAACATAAAGGTAAAAGTGGCCAGACACAAATTAATAACTATGACGTTTATTCATTACATTTTTTATATACCAGTTAGTCGTAACAACCAAGGTCGATATTCAGCTACCCGGATGTAGATCGTTCTCGCATCAAGAGCATTACATATTCGTGTCGCCCCGATTACAATTCCCGCTAATACATTTTCTCCATTCTCATTTATAATAAAACCAGAGCCTTGTTCTCCCGCACACGGTGATGAGAATCGCGTAAAATCAAAACCGCAGAAGACTTGAGGTGTTTCGATATAGCATTCCGCATCCGGAACTACAGTTTGTATACTTTCAAGTAAATTATCTTTAAAGTTTAGACCTAAAATTATTTTTAAATTGTTAAAATTTAATTTGTGTTACGATATATTGAATATTACCTAAATAATCGGTAAAACCGAATGAAGAAAATCGTCCAAGGGCTCCTAATAGTGGAAATGACGCAACACTCGGTGGTAGGACCGCTGGTTGAATACCGTCCAAATAAACACCAATACTTAAAAAAATAACTCCTATATTATTCGCCAGTGACGTCACATTATAATCTTCATGGATTACAGCCCCATTCGACTGGACATAGATTAAATCCCAATACACCAAACTTCCGAATCCTGCCCGCCAACCATCAAACCCATTAATATTTGAGGCGCTTGTTAAAACATGTTTCGTCGAAATTAGCGCACCACTTCCGAGTCTCTCGGTTCCGGGTACCAATGAATTACTGATTAATAGCGTAGCATGATATGGCGGAATTTCAGTACTTAAATTTCCATTCATAATACGTCCACGATCATCACTTATCACACCGCAATGCCATTGAAACAAAACAACGAATATTAAAATCAACTTCATTTTACTAATTTATAAACCTTTCTGAACGCGCGCGCCAACGTCTTAATTCGATTGGCTATATTGATTGACTAATTAAGTATTTTTGGTGTACCTGACTTAATATCAAAATCAAATGACCATCGCAAAACAAAAATTTATAAACTTTCGGACTTCTTATCGAATTAATGGAAAATTGTTGGTGGCCTAATCTTGATGTTGGGCTCATATATCAAACTTGCATTTATTGTTTATAAGATCGTAACTTGGCCGTGATTAGGTTAGAAATAATTTAGTAAGGTTACGAACCACATATTAGTTTCGCTACTTCACGCAATTTGAAAGTTGTGGCGCTGTGCTCGGTTTGGGGTGATTAAATACCAAAATATTCAAGAACAACAAAAAATATTGCGACAGCTTCAACCACGATTTATGTCTAGTAAATTTTTTTAGACACGCATCATTTCATAATTTTATCTTTTTATAGAGTTCGATTTATTATTTTTATTTAGTTCGAGCCAAAATGGCTCTAATTGCGTTCAATTGTTTTTAATATTCAACAGTAATTTGAATTCTGAATTTTGTCAGCCGGAGAAAAGATTTAATTTCACATTTTGACTATGGTTTACTGGCAATGGTTGTTTCCTGAACATTCTGGCTGCCTCGAACATCGAAGATTTCAACCGGAAGCAAAGCTAGTTAATGGAGTGGTCGAAAGAATTAGTCGAGTCCAATTGTGTGTTGATTAGTGATAGAATTGGGTTCCTCGTTGAGAACCAACTTTTATTGAAGCTAAGGTGAGGTTAAGTTTGAGAGTAAGCGTCTGGACGAAATGCCATAGTGATAAACGATTGGTTAAAATGGTGATTCATTCCGGTTTAAGAATTGTAGTTGACGCATGGCCGTTCAATTGATCTTCTGCTAGTTAAAATAATGGTAGTGCGTTGAGGATGCTCATAAAATTGGTGGTATGAAGTTGGAAGCATAATCGGAGAAAATATTACTGCATAAACTTCTCCCTGCCATGAATCTTTTAAGCGCTTCCATTGATGCTTATCAAATAATTTTCATTTCAGCATCGAAACGCATCGCTTGCACGCATCGCTTTGAAATATTCGGAACCCCACCGTAGTTATGATTTTTCGAATTTTCGTTGAAGCGACGAACAATGGTGACAATAATGCAAATTGTATCAGAATCGAAATAATGCTCGCATTTCTCACCAATCAAATTGGTAACAGGTGTTCGGTAATGGCGGTTAAGGTACGCATAAATTGTTTTTATTAATGCGATGCAAGGTACCTTTGCTTAAACTTCGACCGGCAGTCGTCAATCTCGATTAACCAAATTCAGTTTGAGTTCATTGTGGCACAAAGGATTGTTTAGTTCGTACATGCTACCATTTATGTCTGTGTGGACCTGACACACGGCCCAGTACTATGGTTGAATCCACCGAAGTATAACGTTTTTCTTAAATATATTTATGTTCCGGAGCCAATGCATGGAAGTCCCTGTTAAATGTTGATACGGTTCGGAATATCATCCAAAACTGCAGGCTTGTTTGCTGGCATATAGTGTCATTGCGAATATTCCTGGTATTTTTAAATTCAATCGACAGTTTCGCTGCTTCATCAAAGCTTGAAAGTAAGTCTTGATTGATTTTGAGCAAAGTTGAATTGCAGACGATTTAACAGTTATCCATCGGTAAATGCTCCATGGCACATATTGGAGTCTTTGAAGTTGTTCAACAATATTGCGTCTTGTGCCAGGAATATTCTGACAGCGTTGATCTTGTTCAATTTTACCCTAGATTTTGAATATGGAAACCAAGTGCATCAAAAATGCCTCGAATGATGACATCGTAAATCAGAAAATGTCTCGACTTCAGTGTTGTTGAGGTCATATACGACAGGAATTCATCAGCAGTGACAACATACCTTGTCCATTTGGCCAATTCGAACCGCAAACATCAATTTAGAGGTCAAACTGATAGTTTTTCTCTGGCTAAACGGATTCGGGGCTTTCATGTCGAATTTCACTACGCACTTGCATTTCCTCTAGACGTGATAACTGCAACTTGTATCCGTTTCAGACTGTTCCCGACTCATTTTCTTAGCCCTAGACCCGCATCTGCAACTCGCATTTGTTTCAGTCTGATTCCCCGATGCTCCTCACTTTCCCTTGTTACAGACGGCACGGAATTTTCAACCCGCAAATTTTGCGACTAGATCTCAGGGTTTTGGGTTGATGCTTGTGTACTCCTGGCCTACACCTTGGATCAAAATAAAATTAAAAGCAAACTAAAAACTGAAATTAAATTAAAGACACCATAATTCGTCGAACGAAACTTGAGGAAACGTAATGAATTTAATAATAACCGGGTGCGCCCACCCAGGAACGACCGGATCTCCCCAAGCAGACAATGTCTGGCCAAACAATTGATTCATCATTTTCCATCTCAGTCACACCCCTCGTCGTCGAGAAGATTACAGACACGCTACCATCCCAACCAATTCACACGCATCGATGGCCACACTTGAAACAATTGGAACTTGCCGATCCTCATGACTATCGACCGAACAAGATAGACATTTTACTCGGACCATAAATTCGTTTTAATTTCGGACATTAGGCAGAAGTATTAGCAGATCCTGATGGCGCCCGAATACAGGGATTATCAGTGGATCGTATGGCGATCTTCTCCATATGCAACAGTTCGAGATTATCGTTTATACACAGTCACGTACGGTACTGCAAGCGCTCCGTATCTCGCAATTCGCACAATTCATTCTACAATTATCACGAGATGAGCAGGAGAGATTCCCAATTGCCGTGAAAGTCGCATCCAAGGACTTCTATGTCGATGACCTAATGAGCGGTTCAGACAACATCACGGATTTAATCGAGGTCTAGCGGCAAATGGTTGAGCTACTCAGATGCGGCGGGTTCGAACTACGGAAGTGATCTTCAAACAGTCAGCACTTCTCAACGAGATACCACGCCAATTCCGCGAGCACCAGGGTCAACTTGAGCTAAACTGGGACAATTCAGTAAAAACACTCGGACTACTTTGGTCTCCAGTCACAGTGTATACAAGCGACTAGTGACAAAACTCTGCCTGCTGCCCATTTCCGACAACCATAATATACACTAAAGTAATAAAATAATTTAGGGCGGCCGGCAATGTTGGAGTTGACATTTGACGTGACTTCTCTTCGTCGATTAGTGCCACCATCTACCGGTGGGCACTCTGTAACCAAATACAATGCATCGGGCAATTCAAACTAGCACACACCATCGAACAACTCCTCAAGATGTCAAAATCAACAAGTTGACGAGAATTTATACACCATTCTCAACCAATCCTTCGAGCAGCATGCACGCACGAGGGTAACATAGAACGAAACAATAAAATTAACAATAAAATAGTTTTTTCGCTCGATATTTATTTAATTCGCAATCCGCTCCAACACCAACATAACATTTTGGAAAAATGGAGAAATGGAAAGTTCTTACCAGTCAATCATTCGTTGCTCTCAACAACATAAATCCAATTTATATAATAAAACTAAATTAAAAACTTTAAAGGAATTGAAGTTTATTGTTTAAATTAATAGTGTTAAAATTAAAATATTATTTTGTTGTCTGGAGTCGCAATCAAATTATCGAGGAAGACTCGCAAGGACGCTTTTCCATCGAAAATTTATATACGGAAATTGCCCCTACAACTCCATCCATACACACACAAAATCCAAAACTAGACTTTAACAAGACTAAAAAAACTCTCGCACCAAAACATTCTAGAAGAATAATTTTTTTTTGGTTATTCGTGCGTGACACTTGCCCTTTCTTACCGCGCATTCATCCACACGCCGAAACGAAAAACGTACTACAAAAATACTCTTCTATACCTTTGCTCATCGCTCATTTTTGCAGATTGTCACAGCTGGTATTAAATAGTTAAACCAAGGAAGATTCTGACAATTTTGAATTATCCCGCAACAATAACCGTTATTTAGAGGATGCGTCTTAGGACTATGTGGATTTTGTCTAAGGAGACGGCGCAGCAGCCGACAATAATTTGGAGGCTTGCATTACTCTGGCCTACACAGATAATTTTAAAAGAAAAACGCAAATTAAAAATAAAATAAAAAAACGAGGAACGGAGTAAAATAATTATAACTGAGTGTGCCCATCCGATGGAGACCGGATCTCCCCGAGTGACAAGTACTCAGTCTGCTGAAGAGACCCCCCAAATGACCCATCGATACCGAAAGGGCATTAGAACATTAGAGGGTAGGGACGTCTCCCCAACAGACCAAGCCTCTCTTCACCCGGAGACCTCCAACGTACCTCCCACAATTCACACTTCGACAGCCACGGGGTTGCCGAAGTACCACGGGGCCGCCGAAGTGCCACCTGGAGACCGCTGGATTTTACGGTCGTCCCCGATGGACGACACATTCTCTGGACTCACCACTCCGAGCCTATGGATGTTCTGCCAAGGGGATGGAGGGGTGTGGCAAACCCAGCCTGTAAGATGGAACTGACACAGAATGAACAAAAGAATAGACAAAAGAAAAGAAACGAAGCGAAAAGAATTAAACCCGATCGTAAGTAAACCCGATTACCCTCCGTAATCGCAATACAAATCATATTCGATAAACAACAACGACAGCTAAAAATGGCCGAGCGAGAAAAATAAACAAAATGGAACCAAAAAAAAAATATTGTCTCCGACCACTGATTCACACCAAAATTATAGAGCGACACCAACGTGCGTTCACGATCACAGTAATTTTGGTGCCCGATTACAAATCAAAAAATTTGAAGAAAAAAAAATTTTGGAATTGGAAAACAAAATATGAATTAAAATAAAAAAAAAATTGATTATATAAGAAAAATTTAAATTAAAACTAAAAAACGAAATCGTACCGTACCTCCAAGTTGCGGCCTTGGTGCCGTTATGCCATAGGCGCACCGCCCAGACCGTTGGGCGTCTCCCGCCATGAACCATACAATCGCTGCCGCCCACTCACCGATAAGACATGTTTGGCCTTGATAGGCCACAAAAAAAATGTTGGGCAACCTTCGACTTAACCGTAGAACTTTGCCTGGTTCTGGTTGGGAACTAAAATGTTGGGCGTTGCCTTAATCTGCATACAATAACTGTTTAACTGTTGGGCGTTGTCCCACCAAAATCCGCATATTTGGTCTTGATAGGCCGCCAAAATAATAATCGACGTACCGTAGATATAACCCTGTCTCGTTGAAATTCGCGGGGCTCGTCGATAATAATGTTGGCTTGGCGTCCGATGAAAGCATACGACACCCGTTATTGATTCAACTATACCGTTGAGCGAACCTCGTGTCCGCCTCCCTTAATAAAATGTGGTTGAAAAAAGAAAGAAATATGCTTTAACAATATACTGGCCAACGAGGCAGTCCATACCGCAATACATATTCTAAATGGTTCATGGTCACTCGTAAAACAGATCAAATATAGTTAATTTAATATAGCTTTAGATACAAACATTATGATGCCTGATTAGCAAAAATGACGAAAGAACGTGAATCGCACAAAACATTTCAATTTTCTTTTCATTGTAACAATTGCACAGCAGAAAATTTTACCAAATTTACTCGTCAAAATAATTCACCAAACGTATGGACGTGGATTCCAATACGTCGTAAGGAAACCAATCACACAATTGATAAAAAAAAATCAACACTTTTTCGTTCCCCTACTATACCGTTTCTAATCTATCAACTGACTCGACTTAACACAATAAAAAAAAAAGCTTTATGACAACCAAAAAAAAAGCTCTCAATTTTTTTTCTTTATATTCCAATTAAGCTTCAAACAAAAACTCAACTAAAAATTCTCCACCAAAAATTAACCATGCCAAATATAACCATGCGGAAAAATATTTCTTCTTAAAAAAACAAAATATTATCTACATTTACCCCTCTCGCACACACGCACAAAAGTACACATTGGTCTCGCTCTCACAAATCCATTCGACGTTTACGCAACACAGTAGGAATGAGAAAAACGTGACGTATACTAATTTATAAGGACAATCTCACACTGCACAAAAATAATTTGGTTTTGTCATAATACAGATGGCACTGCAATCCGTAAAAGACCTCATTCAATTTATTAAAATGAAATAAAAATTTGAAGTAAAGAGTGTGAAGCATTGTTATGACCATAAAGTCGTAACAAGTTTTACACAATTTTAAATTACCCCGCAACAATAATCGTTATTTAGAGGATGCGTCTTGCGAATATGTGAACTTTGTCTAAATGTAAAGTCTTCTCACGTTAAACACACTTTTAAAGTGTAACGTTACTAATTTTAAGTTTTACCAGATTTTCTCATGCAGTGTTATGGCTTTATGCAGTAAATGACTCAGAATTATCTTTCAGGATTTAAGCACTATGGTGTTATAAATAAAACCTTGCAACTATCAAATGACTGTTCCCGTTCTAGATTGGCCAAACCCTTATAAATTCGGTGTATTATAAACCACTGTAGCTCATGAATGTGCTCCATCGATAGCTCTGGTTGAAAGTGACGAAAATATGTTTGAAGTGATGGCGCGACTTTCGCGAATTTTCGTGTAAAAATTTATTTACGACCGAATATCAAATACGTGGACATCGATTGATTGATCGTAATGGGTTATTCTAGTTTATGGGTGGGTATTAGAATATTTTGTTGTCCAAAACCGTTATCAGTAGGATGCCATAAATTCATCAGTACTGTTGATGTAGTTGGAAATACACAGCGTGAGTTTAAAAGAAAAAACTCATTTTGGTTTTGTATTCAGGTGTCGTTTAAAATTTGGAGTAATGTACAAAGGAACCAATATATGATCGATTGTCAGCCATACAATTTATCTATACATTTTGGTATATAAGAAGCAATGCATTAGAACAGTTCCAATCATTCAATAATTTTTTGTAGTATTAAAAATATGAAATTCATAAAAATTTTTCTATCGATGGTGATGCCGATCGCCTTTGTTACGGTGAGCCTCTAACTCAGTCCAATGAAATAATTGCTAACTTTTTTTTAAATGGTTAGGGGCAATCGAGTAATTTGGAAACGTTTATAATAAACGGTACGGATGCTGGACATGTGCGCTTCTTTGCATATTTAGAAATATTCAAAGAATTAAATTTTGGGGGTGTTGTGTATTTTGGCGGTGGTTCGTTAATAAGAAGCACTCTTGTTCTAACAGTTGCACAAAATGTTGAGGGGTTTGTATTTCTATGCGATTTTATTTTATTTCAGCATTTGTAATTTTCTGTAACTTTTAGATTCAAGTCATGGCGAGTTGGTTTAGGAGCAAATCAAATTTCAAATATGGAATGGTTCTCTTCTATTGAAGCATTTGTTCATGAGGAGTACGATAACAATACGTTAGCAAACAACATAGCAATTATTCGCCTATCTCAAGCTGCTCCAATCAGCCATCAAATAGCAAATATCGGTTTACCACCAATTGGTTATATTGGAATCAGAGATGGCTCTGGAGTGAACATATTTGGATTTGGATTTGGCGTTGAAAATCGTCAACCCGAAATTTTACAAAGAGCGAGTTTGGCCGTTACTACTCAAGCAGTTTGTGAAACTAGATATCCCCATATGAGAATGAGCGGGCAAATTGAAAACTATTTTTGTGCTCGAAACGTTTCAAATGCAGGCATAATTTGTGCTGGTGATCAAGGAGGGCCTGTTCAGGAAATAACCACAGCTTATATAATTGGAATTCAGTCATTCTATCGCATTGATGACTGTGCCAGTCCAGATGCCCAACCAGCCGCGTTTATCAGGGTTGCTCCATATCGATCATGGATTGATCAATTTTTTTAAAATACCAAATTTAAATAATCGAACTTTGTATATTGGCTTTCTAATCAAAATAAATTAAATATAATTAAATTTATTAAACGTAATTTTGACATTAATAACGATCCAACGGTGTTACCCCAACTATTGATTCAACATGCACTATAAAAACAGTTTCCCTCTACAAAACGGAAAATCGCATGGAACGAAATTCAGTGATCATCATGGTAACATTAACCGTAAATTAAAATTAACCGAACACGACAAGTCATCGAAAATCTTTATACTCCGAAAAAAAATTTGTCGAAAAGTTCAATTCATTGAAAACGAAAATTCAACGAAAGCGATAATTTAACGGTTACTTCAACAGACGACAAACATAAGCGGAGCGTGAAGTAGATGAAGTCGAAGGTAAAAACAGGAACGTTTTTCGTTCAAACCGCTGATGAACATGCAAGTTACAATTTTATTTTCACCTCTGTCACCTCGTGCATTTTGCACCATTAAAGACAAAATTGGTTTAGTTGAAACCATGCTGTGTTGTAATAAATTTTACTTTAATTTTTTTCTAAAAGATGCACCAAAAAATTGTTCTAAGAATAATTAATTTCATAAGAAAGACAAATTAATTCGGACCGTTTTTGCGTAAATGCATAAAAATGTATTTATTTTAAAATAAAATGAATGAACAGATTAATTACAATATGGTCCATCACCGCCTTCGATTTGTTCCCTCTCTCAGGCAATTTTCGGATCCTATCTCAGAAAAACGTTTCGTCTTTCGTGGCGACCAAGTTTGAAGTCAATTTTCGTTTTCTTCGAAAGAAGTGAACCAGTGACCTGCCAAATCGTATTGTATCCGTCGGAACTACCAGCAATCAGGAGGATCAATGTCCATAAAATACATCGGGTGCGGTAAAATAAACCACTTGAACGTTTCCAAATATTTTTTTACGACTTTTGCAACATGAGGCCTTGCGTTGTCATGCAGAAGAATAACTTTATCAGCTCTATCCGATTTTAGAAACTCTTTCTTGTTTGCCTCTGAAAGCAGCTGCTCACAAGAAAAAAGTCGCCTTTCCACGTCTCTTAGTTTCATAATTTTGGATCATGCCCATAGATTTCAATCATACGAAAACTGTTTATTGGGTCACCCTAACGTACCAACAAGCTCCTCTTGTATTTGAGTCGGATCTTCATCGAGCAATGCCTCTAATTCATCGTCTACGAATTTTTTGGCTGTCTTAAGCGAAGCTTATCTTCAACTCTGAAACCATTATTTTGAAAGCGTTGAAACCATTCATTGTAAACTTCCACAAGCATTCGATGTGCTTCAGCTTCCAATTAAAACAAAAAACTAACATTTTCCACAAATGGTGTTTAGTTATCACAAAGTCCATCATATTCAACACCGTAAAAAACACGTTTTGTATGAAACTCAACGCAATACAAACTGAATGCTAACGCAGACGTCTAACCTGTCTGAAAACGGAAATCAGCTATTACTATAAAAATTTTATTATAGTCAGAGCCACTTTTTGAAAACGGACCGAATTAATTTGTAGTCTAAATAGCACCAAATATATATGTCCGTCATGTCAGTCAGAACCATATCAGCCGGAACCAAACCAACTATGGCACAAGAGGCACGATGCATTGTGCATCATTGTGCACTATATGATTTATATAGTTGTGACATATATAAGCTGCCAGCCGGAACCATAACAAGATCAGCCGGGATAATTACAATAGCAGCCGGAACCATATAAAGCCAGCCGGAACCATACCTTCTACAGTAAAACTAACTATGGCAGAAGAAGTATAATGTATTGTGCTTCATTGTAAATTATCTGATTTTTTGGATGTATTTATTTACTATGTTTTACTACCTATACAAATACAAGAGACGTTCATGGACAATGAATTCGGAATCGATGGTTGTAATAAATCTGTAACGAAAATCATCTGTAATACAGTCAATCAGTAATAACGTAACGCAAATGTGTGGTGTTGTGTACATGTGGACCTGTTATGTTTACATGATACTTGTCATTTATTTAACCGCTGTGAAGCTAGCACGAAAAGTTAGCACGTATTTTTTAAAAATTTACCTATGGTAATACTTTTATCAAATATCTAAACCCATTTTTTTCGTTGAATATACCCAATATGCAATGCCGACGGAATTCCATTTACATTCGCGTTCAAAATCACACTGCTTCTATGGAAAGAACAATGTGTATCACGCGGAAAATCGTACTCCCCGCCAAAGAAAAGTGTCACAAAAATTCTGGTGTCGGTGTGAATCCCAACTAAAAAGAGAAAAAAATCACAGAAACAAAAGGCACGTGTTTGTATATATTTTCCAATTGGAATAAATAATAATTCTTATCCGAAATAAAACAAAATTTCCATTTATAATAAAATAAATATTAATATTTTATTCACATTATTTTTTATTTGTGTACAAAAAAACATCGATAATTTATTTACATATTTAAATTTCATAAATTGAGTTTTGTATTGCATCCGCTCGTTGTATTGCATCCGCCATGTTGTATTGCATCCGCCACGTTGTATTGCATCTGCCAGCATATTGATATCTTGAAAAAAAAATCATTGAAAATTTACTACGTAAATGTATTTCGCGACGACGCCATTGTGAGACAGATCGCTCTATTACCTTTTTAGTCCAAATTTGCACATCGCGATCACTAAATAAATTAATAATTATTATTATATATTTAAATTTAAAATTATTTACTTTAACAAATCGAAAAACATTATAATGAAACACAACACTTTAAAGTAAAAAAACTAATTATGTAGTGCAACCGTGCACGTCGACTTGTCAGAAGAAACTGAAAATAAAAGATACAATCGAAACTTATAAAACGAAAATAATATTACCGCGAAATAGAAAGAGAAAAACAATTATTTTTGCCCAAAATCAATATTTTTGTGTCTTTGATATTTTGTAGTACGGAATTTACTGCGAATTTGAGCAGTTTTTTCCACACAGTGGAAAAATTGCATACTGGGTAGTACTAAAAAAATTTACAAAACAAAATAAGCAATTGTTTTAATAATATAGAAACCTGAACATATTTTATATTACTATAAAACTGAAGGTTTTCATTTAATCACAATATCGTTAATTGATCCATAGTCCAATAAATATTGCTTTTTATTAATAAATAAATAACAAAAATCAATAATTTAATGTTTTAAAACATAATGGTGGTTTGAGTATTAGCTAGAGTTAGCACGAAAATTTAATATCAAACAAAAATAAAACTAGATAAAAATGAAACAACGAAAACAAAATATGTATTTTCTATTATTCTAATAGAAATATACCGATATAAAATTTTAATAAAAATTGATTTTGAATATAAATAATAATTGAAAAAATCAATAAATATTTATATACTCTCGTAGAATGCTAAAAATACAAAAATTTAAGACATGTAATCTCGTATTCGCACTTACCGGAAAAGAATTAAATTTCACAATCAAAAATACTAAACAAATCTGTAATTTGAATGGGAGTTCTATAATGGTTCATGATGAGCCCCTTCTCAATATTATCTTCTGTAAACGTGCTTGCCGCCAGGTAGTTCATCCTTTAATTTGTCAACCCCAGAACTTATTTTAATGTCTAGGTCAGACCATTACGTATCACCACAATTATTTTTAGAATTTGTCTATATAACCCATTCTCGAGTAAATGTGGTTACCGCATGATTATATCGAAAAATCTAAGGAGTAAATAAAATCGCGGTTGGTGCAACCTTTAATTTGTTAACCCCACAACTTTGTCAACCCCAAAATACTTTTTGGATTTATGTACGACCTATTCGCAAAAATAAGAACTAGAGCGCTTCTGGAGGAACCCCCGAGCGGTTTTTCCAATGTCAGAACCCATCGCAATCGAGTTCTGGTACAAAAAAATCCCGTTTCGGTAAATTTCTTCAAAATTATTAGTGCTGAGAAAAAAACCAAAAAATAGTGCCGGGGCCCCACCAGAGAAACCCCTGAACGATTTTTCCCACAATCAGAACCCATCGCAATCGAGGCCTGGTATCCGAAAATCCTGTTTCGGTAAATTTCTTCAAAATTATTAGTGCTGAGAAAAAAACTAAAAAATAGTGCCGGGACTCCACCAGAGGAACCCCTGCACGATTTTTCCCACAGTCAGAACTCATCGCAATCGAGTCCTATTGTAATTACTTACAGCAAAATGCAAATTGATGTTTTGAAAATAATGCACAATATGCTGAATAATTGGAATGGAACGGGTGGTGTTGTTCGAACCCCAAACCAATTTATTATTACGCACTAATAATTTCTACGTATGCTTATGAAACTGATCCTTCAGCCCATTTCCTGTTACCGATTTATTGTCGTTCAGTCAAAATATAGACACAATAGGAGGATAGCTTCGCTCCTTCAAACTTTTCGTTGAGAGTTCAATAATAAGGTGGCCAGTATTTAACGCCGTTGTGATAGATTTTAGCTTTGCTGAACTAAATTCGATTTTGGATTCTTTCAATCATCAGAACCTCGTAGAATATTTACAAATGTGTTATGATTATTTAAATAGTAGAAGAGAACATGCATTTCAAAATAAAATTAAAGATTATTTGTGTTGCGCTCATTTGAAGAAAAATATATCAGATGGTGTGAATAAACATTTCTCAAAATTTTCAGATAAAAATAAATATCTGAAAGAAATAATTGGAAATTTTTTCATTTTGAGTACAATGGAAGAAATTTCTGGATTATGGAAACATTTGTGCGTTTGCATTTTTCAGCAAATTTGTTTCTCAAGAAACTATTCATTCTCTTCAAAATATTTCCAAAATAATTTGCAAGCACAAAACCTGTAAAATGCATGATGCTTATGAGGAAAAGGATATAAACAAAAATAGACTGACAGAGTTTGAATTTAATGCCAGTATTTTTTCACAAAGTCCTTTTTACAATGATTTTAAACACATTTATGTCCAAGCGAAAAAATCATTGTCACGATACCATGAAGGTAAAAAAAATCGTTTAAATCCGAAGACAATTCTTTAATTGATTCAAGCGCCCAAGAAATTTGGAAAAAAAAATATCTTTAAACTCTCAAAAACCAAAGACAAATTTTAGTTTGAATAAAATAAAACAACTGAGTGAATGCAATAAAGATGATCTCAAGTCAACAGCAATTCGGATGTTAAGTAAACCTTATGATTTTACCAGCAATGACAAACATATTCGGAATAAATCATAGATGTGCAAACTTCTTTCAACAGTATCTGTCCCAGAACCAAATGCATAACCGCTTTTAGAAAACGGTAGCATTTTAAACGAATTCTACCAAAAAACATGCGCTTTTGATTCTTTTATTCAAAGTGCTCTTAACACTTTTGAATTGTCTACACTGGACAACAGCCGGTTTAAAAATATGTTAATGGCGCTTTCGCAGAATAATATTTTGGAAGCATACAAGATCCGAGAGTGCATACTTTCGCAAATGTTTGGTTGCGAAAATTCTTACGAATATAACATAACAAAAATTTCCGATTATTTTTTAAAACTTCATCCAAGTGTTTTTGGAAACTGTTGGCTTTAGTAACATTCAATCATGTTTTGAAAAATTTCATAGACGACGATGTACTAAATACAACGAATTTATGAAAATTTATGATGTTGAACCAACTCAAACAATTGTTTTATGAACCGAATTTCGTGGTAGGCAACCGGCGATAACAATAAATTCAATACAATCCAAAATATCGTACCAAAGTATGACTTATGAAATTGTAGCATTAGTAAGCCATATAAATTCGACGGCTCCGCATTCTATAAGTTACTGCAAGCGCGATCTAACGTGGGAAAAATATGTCGACTTGCAATCGTCAGTAAAATATTTGAAAAATTATACATTCGAAAAGGTTACACCTCATTTAATTTTCTATAGGAAAATTCTCGAAAATGAATAAATTATTCAACATTTAATCCAAACAGGTTTCAGTTATTAAATGAAGCTCAATGAAATACCATTTGTAATATTTGATACATATTTGAAACGGTCTGTTAATGGTAAATTAGTTAATCGTACTTTTCAAAATTTAACTTCAGTAGAGCGAAGATTTCTTTAACTAATTTACCGTTAAATTCTGAAAATATTTGTGGTGATACGTAATGGTCTGACCTAGACATTAAAAAAATGTCTGGGGTTGGCAAGTTAAAAGTTCAATCACCCGCGATTCATTAGTACATCTGAGCGACTCAAAGAAGATTTTAGATTTTTCGATATAATCATGCGGCAACCAAGTTTTTTCTAGAATGAGTCATAGACAAATTTTGAAAATATTTGTGGTAATATGTAATGGTCTGACCTAGATATTAATATAAGTTCTGGGATTGACAAGTTAAAGGATGAACTATCTGATAATCTTGGTTACCTCGAATCATAGAAATGTTATGATTTGTAGCTATAATCATGCGGCAAGCGCACGTGTTTACAGAAGAAAATATTGAGACGGGGCTCATCATGAACCATTAGTACTCCCATTCAAATCACAGAATTGTTTAGTAATTTTGATTGTTTTGTGAAATTTAATTCATTGCCTGTAAGTGCGTATAAGACACATGTCTTACATTGTTATATTTTTAGTATTCCGACGAGTAGTATGGAAATATTTATTGATATTTTTAATTATTTATTAGTGTTTATAAATTTAACACATTATTTTATATTTGAGTTCATTTTTTTATTTGCCTTTATATTTTTAGTAAAATTTCGTGCTAACTTTTTACAATCCTTTAGTTGTTGCCATAGTGTTTTTCGTGCTAACTTTTCGTGCCAACTTCACAGACACTGAAATTCGATCCTTTCACATTCTCCATCTATATTCTATTCTCACAACTTAACTTTTCGTATTTACGATTTTTTTTTTGTATATCTTACTTTCTTGGTTTTTTTCGATTGTATAGGTGTTATTGTGATTGCTCCGTTTGCTCTATTTTCAGCACTCTCGAATTAATACACAACCGTAGGAAATTCTTTCATTTAGCGTCACAATCTGTGTGACAACAACTATGATAATCGACACTTATTTATACACAATCAACTTCCCAACCAACCCCTACTTTTCTTTCCGTTAAGGCTGGATCGCGGATAAATTTGAATTTTAGACTTATACATAGATGGCAAATGTGTAAGAATATCAACAATCAGTTTCGAACGGATGAGAGATTATTGATTTGAAAAAATCAGTCTTCTCATCAGGTCGCGACGACTGATGTTGTATGTTTACATTGGAAACGGAAAAAAACAAAGTAAAATAAATATAAAAAATTCGTAAATACGAAAAGTTAAGTTGTGAGAATAGAATATATATGGAGAATGGGAAAAATCGAATTTCGTACGCTACACAGTAATTCGCTAATAGTACAACTATGACGCGGTTAACTACATTGTATTTCTCATAAGGCAAAAGTGAAAAGTTTAATAATTTTTTTCATAAGGAAATCACCAACCTAACGAACAAAAAAAAATCCAATACTCTTTTGTAAGTCAAAAGTCATAGGTTTTCCATTGGGGATTTTTTCAAAAATATTTTTTCAACGACATCTTGTTTTAATTTTATTTTTTTCTTCGCCTAGATGTATGCTATACGAAAGCAACGTGTTTCATCATTTATGAGAGAAATTAAAAATTTAATTATTTTATGATTTTTTATTGTTTAACAATAAGCAAAATCAATTGGTATTATAGCGCCATTATTTCTTTGTTAACAGACGAGGCCGGATAGGAGAACGAAGAAGGGAGAGTTAAGTAGTGAATCCGAAGCTGGTTCATGCGATTGCACGAATCCGGTTTTAACACAAATACGTTCGTTTTGAATGTATTTTTGGGGAAGTTATGTAAGTATATTATAAAAAAAATATAATTCGAATACCTTAAACAAAATTTTTAACAGAAGGGGAAAACATGTAGGCTTTAAATTGATATTGAAATTAAATAAACACTTGTAATATTAAATAAACAGAAAGTTCTGATTATTAATGTACAATCTTCCAAAATGTTTACGGTTGACACACAGCACTGTTTTATTGGGACGCAAAATCAATAAACTTAATCCATTTTTTATATAAACGAATTATTTATTTAACACGGTAAAGCCAAATTCATTAGATATCACATGAAAATAAACTCTTATCTTATTTTACGATTTTTCGATAAACTTTTAAGCTCTACTACACCAGATATATAAATAAAATATTCTAAACTAATTACATAAGTTAAAATTGTTGATGACTAAAAGTATCGTTATCGCTCCCTTTTACATTTCTCTATACAAAAAATGAACCTTCATCATAAACCGCTGCCACAACACTCTGGATCCAGAATACATATGGCGAAATTCTAATAAAGGCGCTGGGCTGTGCTTCGACATCACTACAATTGGCTTTACGATAGAACGACTGAATGCCAAGCTGTAAAATACAAATTTAAATTGTGTAAAATGGAAATCTAACAACAAAGTAAAAATCGTTTACCACAAGAGTAGATCCTGGATCTTGAACTGGGCCACCTTGATCTCCAGCACAAATAAGACTAGAACCGATATTTGTCGCACAGAAATGTCTATCTAGATGTCCCGTATGCCCATGATGCAAATGTGGATATCTTACTTCACAATATTCTTGACTTCTAACTGTTAACTGAACTCTTTGCAAAACATTTGGTTGGTGATCCAGAACGCCAAATCCAAAGCCATACGCAACTACTTCAGCACCTTCTGTTGGGGCAGGAGCGTTTTGTGGTACTAAAGTGGCTGGACCAATTAATGGATTATTGGGTGTGGCTGTAGATAATTGCAAAATGGCAATATTATCAGTTAGCCTGGTTGCATTATAATTTTCATGAACTCGTGCAGCGGTAGAATTAAACCATGTCATGCTACTAATTATATTTGAACCTAATCCGACCCTCCATGATGCGAACCTGGTAATAAATTTACAAAATATAAGATATGCATGAAAAAAATTTATAACTCTAGTATTGTACATACCCCACAACATTTTGAGCGACAGTTAAAACCAGAGTTGTAGTGATGAGAGTACCGCCACCAAAGAACATTTCTGGTCCATCCAAATTGGGTCCTGGGAAAATCTCAAGGTAAGCAAAGAATGGTCGACTAACTGCATCCTCTCCATTCAATATAAAATTTGATGGATTGTTTTGTTTTGCCTACATAAAATATAAATCAATTTGTAGTAAAATAATTAATAGTTTTCACAAAATCACAATAAAATCCGTTATATATTACATTGGCAACGGTAGCTGCAATACACAATACGGCAAAAGCCAAGAATTTCATTTTAACTAAATTTTCACTTCACTGTTCACAAGACAATAACTTTATAAAACTGATCCATTTTCATAAATAATTTCTCGTTTTATATTCAAACCAAAAAAAAAAATGTGATGGGTAAAGAATGGCTAAATGTTTCGTTTGATAAGAAAATAATTAGTATTTGCTGCTAAGACAAGATACGATAAACGCAAGGGATTAGCAAATTAATACACGTTAAAAAAATTGTTTGAAAAAAACCACAAAAATGCAAGGTTATATTTCCTGATAATCTCGCGAATTTCTTATTTATGCGTATGCGGCTTTGAATTTTTTTCAGGTGAATTTCTGCATGACTCAAAATAACCTACATATCGAACAATGATTGCTTGCTTCCAGTGTAGCGTAAACCGCGTTAAGCCTAAAACTCACTATACGAAGTAATTATGGATTCAACAATGGTATAACGGCACCAGCCTTCGCTGAAAATTCCACAATTCCCAAACTGATTTCTACGTAATTCTAGCAAAATTTTCCCATTAGCCTGTAATCCAAGCATGTTTGAAGGTGAAAGGTTCAACCTTGTATGTTTAGTGTAATTCAGTTGATGTGTTACCCCATAGAGTTAACCCTCACAGTGTATATGGTCCTGGTCATTTGCGTACGAGGTTTTCGTTTGTGGGTATTAGATTAAAATATCTCGCATTCTTTTACGTTGAGCTTACCCGTCTCCTCTCCCTCTCCCATCTTGAAAAATTGAAAAAACAATTTGAGCTCCATCAGGTTTGCAAGGATTTAAATAAATGTTGAGAGGAAGGGAAGGAGTCCTGACTCAACGATGCTCATTTCCCCCTCCTCCCACTAAAAACAGAAAATTTTAAAGCAGTTTTTATTGTAAAACTAGGAGCATTGCAATAATTTAATATTTCGATATTGAATGTGATGTATCGGTTTATGAGCTCACGAAAAATGTTCAGTTTGGTTTTGAGCTACTACCCTTAAACACAAGTACCACCTCCAATTTCTTAGGTGCAAATGAAAAATTCTTTAAAAATTCCAAAAATAATATATTTTAATGCCGGATATGATGTATCTATTTATGAGCGCACGAAATATGTGAAGTTTGATTTCTGAGCTACTATCCTTTATTAAATATTTCGATGATGGATATGATGTACCGATTTTGAAGTTTTTAACAAAACAATAACAACAACATACGTATACGAATCCAATAAGAATTCTTGAAAGCTAAGTATGTGTTAGTTTTTACGCTGTTAAGTATAAAGTTGAGTGAGACAAATAGTCAATGTTAGAAAGAGAAAAACAGGCACCATGTTTTTTCTTATTGGATTTATGTATGTATATCCCTTTTTCTGCCAGACATAACATATATTCAAAATGGCGAGATGCGTTCAATTATAGTTTCAGGAAGTTGGTTACTTCAGAGCCGAGTTTCTACTTTCACACAAAATATATTAGAGTTAGGAAAGGAGTTATATTCTCGACCGAAACTATTATAAGTTTAAACACGAAGGCGCTATCCATGCATACGATTTACTGACGAACTACATAAGGAACAGAAATCACCGTCATACGTCAACTGCGTAAAAAAGCGGGATCACCTGAAAATAATGTTTCCTTTGCGTCGAGTTGCTATACTCACAATACGCAAATTTCTCTAGCAAAAGCAAGATGGTACTGAGAAAGTCCATATTAAAAATAGGTCCAGTTAGCAGGGGTTACATCTCTCTGATTGCATTTTGATACATCTTCTGAGAAGTCTTGTTATTGGCCGTAATGAGATTCACTCAAAAATAGGGGTTCCGTTGCGAAATTTGGTCACAAAAATCGTACTTCGCAAGTCTAACTTCGTTTGAAAGGTAAACCCGTAGAAGTTGCTCCTATATGGTTTCATTGTGGTGCAATCTCCACGATGTCTTGTTGTTATCAGAATAAACGAGATTCACTCAAAAATCATAAGGAGCCAATGAGAAGTTTGCTCGAAAAAACGTACTGAGCTAATCTAAATTGGAACAAAATATGCTTCGTTTGATAGGTTCAACTTGTAGGAGTTATTCCTATATATGGTTTCATTGTGGTGCAGTCTCCATGATTTCTTGTTATTGGTAATGACTTTCACTCAAAAATAAAAAAATCAGATGCTTGTTTAACTTAAAGAAAATATTGTGCAAGTTCATTGGGATATTATTCCCGCAACTTGATAGTCTTCGTGATGTCTTGTCATTTGCCAGAATTGAATACACTGAAAATCAAAAGTAGCCGATAAAAGTTATACTTAAATAACATTCCTGAGCAATGTGAGAGCGTTCCACACAAAACAGCTCTAGACATTCGCATCATAGAATTAGAATAATTAATTTATTAAACATTATTCTATTTTTAAATTTGATGACATTTAAGTTTTCACTCAAAATTCCTATAAGAAATATTTTAACAGTGTGATTTCCAATACATGCGTATTTTTGTTAATTGGCATAAACTTCACACCCATACAGTATAAGATATTCATTTCTATTGTGGATTATTGTTGGTTGTGCAAAACCATATTTCTAAAACTAAAGTGTGGTTGCCACTTAGTGTTATTTAGCGGGCTCTAAAACGATGAATCAAGTTAAAAGGGTGTGTGTACGTAGCCTAAGTTTACGGGATCTTCACTATTCACGGGTGGGCTCACGTGGTCGCAAAATTGCCGTGTGAAGCCTCTGCGTGGTTTAGATGAAATCTGCGGGTCTGCTGCTGAGCCGTCCGTAACAAATAATTATTTTACACATAATCAACATATTTGTGTTAATTTTCAACAAACTATATTGCATTAGATGCGAACTATGCGCAGACATTTCAAAAATGATTTTTTTTTGTCAATTTTTTCACACATCCATAGACATTATCTATTGAGACTTAGTTTGAAACCAGAAACTAAAATCTCGTGTAGCTTGGGTGATTGAAAATACACGATTTACATGTTCCAATTTTTTCCCCCAATAAATTTTTTACTGAAAAATAGAGCTGCACGCAAATATCAAAAAGTTAGTAGTCAAAAAAAGTCAGCCATATGTAGAATACATTTTCTCAAATTAAAAGTAAAATAATCCAATTTATTATATGTTACAGGCTGGCTACTGCCAACCTGCAGATTTCACTTAAACACATGCAGAGGCCTCCACGGTGGTATTTTGCCGGCTACGTTCTCAGCGAGAATTGCTAGGGTCATGGGGTTTGAGGCTTACATGGTTCCTGGCTTACACCGTGATGATTACAGAAATTTAAATAAAAAGGAAAAACCGCAAATAATAATAAAAAATCCGAGTTCCGCCGAAATTCGTCGGCCGGAACCTGAGGAACGAACAGCCAAAATCAAATAAAAAAAAATAAAATAATCATAATGGTAGAGCGGGGCCCCGGTGCGCGCATCCGCCCGAACTCGTACGGTGGTAACCACCGGTTCCGAATCCGGATGCGGGCACCAAGGAACCGCTTACCCTACGCCGACACAGGATGGGAAATCCCCCTCATCACACCCAACCGAGAAAATTTAATAATTCATTTCTTTTTAATTTTTATTTAATTCAACACAAAAAATGAAACCCAACTTCCCACGAGAAACGAGAGAGAGAGAGAGCGAGAGAGAGAACAACAATGCGTATCGAGCGCGCACCTGCTGTGCGGCGCCCGATTACAATAATTTTGGAAAATTTAAATATATATGTAAAAAAAATAAAACTCAAAAAAATTAAAATTAAAAGTAACAAAAAAAATTGTACCTTAATACAACACGTGGTAGTGCGACCTTGTACGGTCGTGCGTGGCGGGGCCTTTCCCCGTTACCAAATAAAACAGCGAATAGCCGGTTGGCTACCCTAGTCGTTGCGGCAGACCACCGATAAATAAAACCAGCCGGTTGGCTACTTCGTTGCAGCCGACCACCGATAAATAAAAACACAGGCAACCGGTTGGCCTCCCGTACGTTGCGGGGCCTTTCCCCGTTAATTGGCCTTGATAAGCCGTCAAAACGTTGGGCGATATCTCGCCAATTCCGGATAAATATTTTGCCCGGTTGGGCCTTCAAATGTGTGGCGTCCTTTCGCCTTATCCTTAAATTGTTACGGCCCACCCGCCAATAAATGTATGTACCTGGTCCCCCGTTATCACACCACTGTTATTGATTCAACTATACCGTGGTGCGAACCTCGTGTCCGTCTCTCTTAATGGTTTGTTTCACTCTAAAAAAAAACAGATCAAATATAGTTAATTTATTATAGCTTTAGATACAAACAATAAGATGCCTGATTAGCAACCCAGATGAAAGAACGTGGATCGAACAACACATTTCAATTTTCTTTTCTTTGTCACAATTGCACGGCCGAAAGTTTTACTAACTTGATTCGTAAAAGAATTCACCAAACGTCCATATATAGATACCAACACGTCGTCCCGATGCAAGTCACACAATTTAAAAAAAAAGGTTCAACACTTTTCGTTCATCAACTATACAGTTACTTAGTATTTTTATTTTATTATTTCCAATTAATACACATACATAAATGTCACCTTCAATTCAACAAATTTTAATGACAACTCAAAAGACTTTGCACTCTTTTTTTTTTTACTTTGTAATGAAATCAAAAATACATCAAAAAGAAATATCACTCTATATAAAATCAAACTTAGAATCTCCAAATCAAAAAAAAAACTCGACTTTTCAAAATATACAACTCGAATCATCCAAAATTACCACTTGAATGATTGAAAAACAAAACTCGAATGCATTTACTCAAAAAAAAAATCGAGCGTCGCACAAACGACGCGCAAAACATTCCAGAAGAATTGTCTTTCTTCTCTGTTTCTCGTTTACATCAATTCGCATTGATGTAAACGAGAGGCATATAAGAAAAACATTCTTATGGAATGTTTTGCTTGACACACACTCGATACGCATTGCTCTCTCTCCAACATCTTTCTCACCCTCGCGCCACCTTACAAAAGGTACGTACAAAACAACATCTACAAAAGTGGGGACAACAACCGAGGTGAATAAAAATACCAACACTGAGCACACATGAAAGTGGAGGCACAAACCCAAAATAAAATACAAACAGCGCTTGTTACGATCATGTAATCGTAACATATACTAGAATTTGTTTCGTGCTCCTCTCGCAAACGAAAATCGTGATCACTTTGGACGGCAGTCTAAACGAGTGACGAAAGCACCTACTGTGCTGAAAGTCGAACTCGTAAAAATATACAGCTAGTTTCAAACTTTTTCCCTTTGAGGCCGCCATGATCAAGTTATATACCATTGGAAAGGTCTTTGAAAAGTAGACCCAAATATTGTATAAAAGCATGATTTTCTACCAACATTGAGTGGAGATATGACCGTCCGAAAATTGCCCCAAAAAATCAGTTTATCGGGTATAACTGTCCCAAAAGTGCCCCAATTATATTTTAACTAGCAAATTATGATTGTAGACGTCAATACCAATTTAACAACACCTCACACGTCCAATGGTTGGATGATTTTGACCAATGTTATGACATTTGGAAATTTTTCTATGACGTCACCATATAATCTTGCTTTGTTATATAATATGTTTGTCAGTACTTCTTTCATTTCATCTCATATTTTCAGGGTTTGTAGTACTTAAAATACTAAGCAACTTTTGTTCTACAACTTTTTGATTTGGACGCCATGTTGGCTGCGGCCGGCCTCTGAACTGCCACTTTTGGTCATTTTGGCCACGCCAACAGCGCTGAACCTGTTTGACGTACCTCGGACATATGCATATCGTTGGAAAGTCATTGACGCCAGCTATCAAGTAGCATATAAAAAAATTTCAAAAAATTCGGGTGGAGGGTCATTTTGGCCAAAAAACTGAAAAATGCCAAAGCGGCCGGCCGCATTCGGCCAAATTGCTAAAAATTAGCCCAAGACTTTTGGTTCATATTTTCAGGGTTATTAGCCACAAATCTCACCTACAATATGACATCAACCGTTTGTACCATAAAACTCGTATATTTTAGATATTGACCTCCATATAACTTAAGAGCCACCCTAATTTTTGCAAAATTTCATTTTTTGACTCAAATGCACCCTAATATTGGTCCGTTGCGGTTCATAATGATAGTGAATCAACGTATTACAATGAAATAAATATAAATGCATCATATTATTATCATTGCTAAGAGAATTTTTACCAGTGACCTTTTTTTCATAACAAAACAATGAAAAAACTGACAAATTGATGTGATCGAAAAAATCACCAAAAACATTGAACATTTGACAGTCTCCTTGCATAACATCGATATTTTTTTAATCTTTATGACGATCTCTTTAAAAAAATAGATCTTATCTCCCCTCCCATCGCATGATGATGGAATATCAGCGAGAGGGTAGCCACCATTAATTTTTGTTTCCAACTAACACACTAAAATATGTATATTTTATGGTATTGTATAAGGAATGTATAAGGCTTTCGTCACTCGAACATTTACCGCGTTAAGAGGTTTTTTATTTGATATACTTAACCCTTCATTTTTTACTGGAAAAAAAATTGGAACATGTAAGCTCGAAACAGAACAAGAGCGAAGGCGGCGAGCGAAATCGCCTGTCATATTACAAAACACGGAAAACATATAATCCCAGTAGTACAAATCAGCGCACAAAGAGCGCATAAACAGCATATAATTAGAGCGCTCAAATTTTACTTCAAATTGATGCACCTAATTCCATGCTATTCGTATTGTTGTCGACCGAAAACTCGACTTTGTTTCCCCTAAAAATTAATTTATCTCTCTTTCATTTCGATTTGAGTATAATATGTAACTGTTAACCATTGGTTTACCAGAAAAAAATATTTTTTAATGTATTTTGTTGTATCAAAACCAAACACAATCATATATTATTGATTGTGTTTGGTTTTTTTTGTATGTACTAAATGTGTATTGTCATTCGATACAACTAAACATTTTTTTAATTTTGTATACTTACTTTGTATGTCATCCATGTATTTCCATCTGAAAAGCATTTACAAACATCTATTACCTTCAGCTGAAACCTGGAGACTGATAGAAATGAAATAACAAATTGAAATGAAATTGATAAACAAGAGATTAGGTGGGGGTAAAAATGCAGTGCATAGAAGAAACTGAAGTAAATATATTTGTTTTCTCGCTTCGACATGTGCAAATGTTTCCATCTATTTCATTCTGCTATCAGCGTTTGTTTGCTGGGATACAAACACAACCATCGACGCAGGCGACGACGATTTTTTCGTTGAAATAATAGCTGTTTTGCTTTCGCAAAGCCGATTAGCTTTAATGTTAGAGGCTAATTTTGGTTTCAGCAATATTTGTTTATGAATTTCCAGTAACGAAAATATTTGTTCATCATAGTTGGCGAATTTATCAGTAGTAATTAATTAAACTAAAAAAAAAAGATTTTCATAAAACCGATTCAGATTACAATTACTACTGAGAAAAAAGCCCACTATGATCAACAATTATTTTCCATTACTGGAAATTCATATTATTAACAGTCATATTATTTTATTTCAATTTAGTAGGCTAACGCCACAACGTCATTTGTCAAAACACAGAAGATTATGACGTTTGTGGATGTTTTTTTATCGCATACGCTGACGCTTTTGTTCTATTAGTTAGAGCGATCGTCGTCGCTCTTGTTCTGTTTCTAGCTGTAAATCGTTTAAGCTACACACGATTTCCGCTTCTGGTTTCAAACTAAGTCGCAATAGATTTTTATTGTTAATCTAAACCCCCTTATTTTATATTAAAACACCAAATTTTTTGTATTGAGAAGAGAGAACAGAGTAAAATAAAATTTAAACAAAAATCTACCTCTCAAAAATGGCCTTAAATTTTTTTTATTTTCATTTCTATTTTTTCATTTCGGATGCAAGGACATACATTTTATATCACAGCTGTGACAATATGTTTTCTGCTGATTTTGGAGGTTAGTCACTTTAGGCTATAATATTTCAATTTAACCCTTATGTGAGTGACAAGGTTCCCGGGTACCTTTTGCACTTTTAAACGTCTAGCTTTGTATGTTTCTGTCATAGAAAAAAAGTTTTAATTTTCTGAGAACTTACTTCTGGCTCAATTGATAGATTACGATCACACTTAAAAATGAGAAATATTAAAACTTGGACGCACGTGAGAGCAAAAGTAGTTAAGTTGTACGAATTATAGTAACAAAGGTACTTTTATATATTTTACACTATAATTGAAATGCAAATCTATATGTATGCAAATCTTTTATAGTTTTGTGTTATATGTCAATATATTTCATTGTTTTTATTTACAGCTAATGTAAAGAGGATCCATTCATTGTCACTCTATTTATTGAAGTTATTCATAATATTATTAATTTTCTGAATTGCACACATTCTATACACTGGATCGCATAATTAACACACCATTCAAAATTACCTAAAGTTGTAATCCATTTTGCTCCTGATGAACTGCTGGTCTTACTCTCAAGGAGAAAGCTTCAATAAAAATTTAATTTCGATCAACGTCACCACTATTCGAAATGTCGCTACCACAGTTAGGAACTCTGTAATTTATGGACTGCTTCTTTCTACAGGAAACATCTTAGTGAAATATAGACTCTGGGACGCGTTGAAGTGGAAAAAGTACAAAAACGAGATTATACAGGTACAGTCAAATGTTCAGAATGTTGAACAGAAGTTGAGCTTTAAGGTTCAACGACTCAAAACGGCTCATCTTTACTTGAAAGCAAATGGAACAACGTTGCAGGTAATCCAGGCATTTCACTCGAATAAACTCAAGACGCCGATATTCGATGGAAAAACTTCATTTATGATTTTCAGAGTCGTATGAAGGAGCTGGATTGGAATTTGAAAGTGACCACAAGCGAGATTTATATCACAACGAAAGAAATGCTACCAGAAGCTCGAAGAAATTATTCAAGAGGTCGCAACAGAGAACGAATCCAGAGATAGACAGAGCGGTGGTTTTGTCACCGAAACCAACTTTTGCTTGTGCTGTAATTAATAAGACTGCACAAGCTATTGTCAAGCCATCACTTAAAATGTGGCGGGTTGAAATAAACCCCGAGAGAAATATCGAGCGTGCAACATCCAGATTCCACGATAGTAGAATTGCTTGTTGGACATGTGACAAGCTGGATCACATCTTCCACCACTGCTGCTAGATCACCATCTCCCATGCAACGGAAATCAAAGGAAAAAAAATGAGGACCCAACTAAAGTGGCAGCTTAATGAGGCAGAAGTTGGCTCCCACAACTGATTGTCCCATAACCTCCATCCTTATTCCTAGATTAGCAGGAAGTGGTGACAGCTTAACGTATCGATGAGGTCATTCTAAGTATGGACTTGTTTTGCCCGAAAATTCTCTTTTTCATGATAAGGTCGTTTGGGTGCCCTCCGATTCATCTTAGGGAGAATTGCTTGCGTGTCATTGGATTCATTTTCAATAAAACTTTGTGAAACATAGTCAAGGCATTTAGTTCATTCGCATTAATGTTGCGTACTTCAATAATTTTCATTTTCATTGTATTTTTGGGGAAGTGACGTAAGTAAATTATAAAAAAAAAATATAAATCGAACACCTTAAACAAAATTTTTAACAGAACGGGAAAAATGAAATCTTTGAATTGATATTGGAATTACAAATTTTTTTTGCAGGTTATCAATTAATACTGCTAATAAAATTATGTTATCAGAAAGTTCTGATTATTAATGTAAAATCTTCAAAAACGTTTAAAAACACGGTTGACACACAGCACTGTCTTATCGGGACGCAAAATCGATAAATTTAATCAATTTTTTATATAATCGTTTTTTTTTTTATTTAACCAAAATATTATCAATCACATTAAAGCCAAATTCATTTGGCTTTACCGTGATTGATAATATTTTGACATTCATTTGGTACTTTTAAGCTCTACTAAACCAAACTTATAAAACTATCGTTATCACTTCCTTTTGCATTTCTCTATACAAAAAACGAACCGTCGTCATAAACCGCTGCCACAACACTCTGGATCCAGAATACATATGGCGAAATTCTAATAAATGCGCTGGGCTGTGCTTCGATATTACTACAATCGGCTTGACGATAAAACGACTGAATGCCAAGCTGTAAAATACAAATTTAAATTGTGTAAAATGTAAAGCTAACAACAAAGTAAAAATCGTTTACCACAAGAGTAGATCCTGGATCTTGAACTGGACCACCTTGATCTCCAGCACAAATAAGACTAGAACCGATATTTGTCGCACAGAAATGTCTATCTAGATGTCCCGTATGGCCATGATGCAAATGTGGATATCTTTCTTCACAATATTCTTGACTTCTAACTGTTAACTGAACTCTTTGCAAAACATTTGGTTGGTGATCCAGAACGCCAAATCCAAAGCCATACGCAACTACTTCAGCACCTTCTGTTGGGGCAGGAGCGTTTTGTGGTACTAAAGTGGCTGGACCAATTAATGGATTATTGGGTGTGGCTGTAGTTAACTGCAAAATGGCAATATTGTCAGTTAACCTGGTTGGATTATAATTTTCATGAACTCGTGCAGAGATAGAATTAAACCATGTCATGCTACTAATGATATTTGAACCTAATCCGACCCTCCATGATGCGAACCTGGTAATAAATTTACAAAATATAAAATATGCATGAAAATTTTTATAAATCTATTATTGTACATACCCCGCAACATTTTGAGCAACTGTTAAAACCAGAGTTGTAGTGATGAGAGTACCGCCACCAAAGAACATTTCTGGTCCATCGAAATTGGGTCCTGGGAAAATCTCAAGGTAAGCAAAGAATGGTCTACTAACTGCCTCCTCTCCATTTAATATAAAATTTGATGGGTTGGTATGTCTTGCCTATACATAAAATATAAATCAATTTACAGTAAAATAATTAATACCTTTCACAAAATCACAATACATCAGTCGTGCATTACATTGGCAACGGTAGCTGCAATACACAATACGGCAAAAGCCAAGAGTTTCATTTTGACTAAATTTTCACTTCACTGTTTACAAGACAACTACTTTATAAAACTGTTTCATTTTCGAAAAGTATTTGTCGGTTTTATATTCAAAACTCAAAAAAAAAAATGTTATGGACAAAGGTTGGTTTGATGTATGGTTTGATAAGAAAGTAATTAGTATAATCATAATGTAAGTGATTTTCATTACACTGTTAAATTATTTACGTTCTAATATGTCATGATAAGAGATGTACTGGCCATAATGAACGATTCACAGTACATATATCTAACATATTCCCCGTGTACGTATTATCCAATATCAAATGCATATTTGAAAATCATTCCCAACAGTAACAAGCTGAGAGAGAGAAAATTATCTGTTGTGTCTTCTACGTGCAAGTGGAAAATGGGACTACGCTGAACGTTAAAGATATGTACCTGTATAAAGCGGAAATGATAATAACTTTTAATTTATTAACATTATTTTAAATATTTGGCAGTTATCTTTAAAGAAAATCAAAAGAAATTATAATAAATACATTTACACATCGAGTTGAGGTTACCAAATCGTTGAAAGTTTGGTTTCGAACTAATGGATCGCGCAAGTGGACTGGATCAGTAGTGCAGTGGTTATAGCGTCGGCACACGGACCGGGAAGTACTTGGTTCGAATTCCACCAGAGGCAAGATGCAAAGCGAATAGTGGTATACTGTAATTATTGTGAGTAGGTGAACACGGTGTGCGGTGTGAATGAAAAGGGTGGTAATAATCGACCGTCAAAGGACATTAAATCCACTCGATAATTAATGATGGAGATATGCTCGACGTTACTCTATGTCAAAAAAGTATTTTTTAAATGGACAAGAAAATTTCAAACAATGTGTATCTCGGCAAGGAGGTGGTCATAGGCATAGAGCGATTTTTTTACAATAGATGTCGCACGCTAACCCGATCGTCTTGAAATTTTGATCGTGTATAAATTGCATGTCCATAACCAACCTTACGGTACCAATTTTTTTAACTTAAATTTTTTTTAAGTTCTTTGACTGGTGTTAAGGAAAAAGCTTAAATCAAATTAGTAACATGCTTCAATCCGAGGGGTCCTGTCCCTAGGCCAGGGTTCTCTTTATAAGTTGTCAGAAGTCAGTTACAAACATTGGATAGGGATTGTATACCAATGAGCAGGGTTTCATAATTGTTTTGAGTGGTTCGGCTCCCTGGGTCTGATACTCCATACAAATATTTAAACAAAAGCTCAAAAACTGCATTGCAAATTAATCAGAGCTATCACGAAATTGTATTTTATAATAATTTATTTGTTCGTTACTCCACTTATATCTAAAATATATGTCCCGTTAAACGACATCATGATGAACTACAAGTAGACTTGGCCGACATACTACTTAGGTGGAGGAAACACAAGATTGTCATGACATTCGACATCGAGAAAATGTTCCGTCAAATCTGGCTCAACACAAACGATCAGATCTATCACCGAGTTTTATGGAGACTGGATCCTTCCGAGCCGATAAAAGCATAAAGGCTAAAAACAATAACATACGGAGCTACTGCTACCAGCTTCCTAGCGGTAAGAACATTGATTCAACTGGCCGAGGAAGGATCCAATAATCACCCAAAAGCAGCTAAAATAATGATGACCGACTTCTATATGGACGATTTACTAACTGGAGTAGACAGCATTGAGGAGGCTCTACTAGTGCTGCAAGAACTGCAAGCCCACACAGCACAAGGTGGATTCAATTTGAGAAAATGGGCCCCCAAGTCTCTCAAAATATTGCAAAGCATTCCTAGAGAGCAACAAGTCAACGGAAAGATTCAAATAAAATTAAATGACACCATTACAACGCTGGGAATACTATACAATCCGGACTGCAGCTAACCAATAACCAGCACACCAAACGCTCATTCCTATGTGACTCATCAAAGCTCTTTGACCTCATAGGATGGCCGACAACAATCATGGCCAAGATCATGATGCAGGATGTTTAAAAATGGGAATAAGTTTGGACGAACAACTACCAGAAAGAATAAGTACAAAATGGCAGAACTACAAAGATGATCCGCCTCGAGTTAAATGCTGCCTTATTATTGGCAAAATTAACCAAACAGGTTCAAGACACCATGAAGCTTGAAAACGTTAATATGTACGCTTGCTCATATTCAACAATAACACTCTGGTGGATTAAAGGAGACCCAAACCGCCTCAAAACGTTTGTGGCAAATAGAATCTCGACGATTAAGAAGACATTACCAACAACAACCTGGCATCACATGATGTCTCAGGGAAATCCCGCAACGCCGCCTTACGTGGCATAGCACCTAAGAATCTCATTGACAACAACTTATGGTGGCATGGACCAAGCTTCCTAACAACTATGCCGCCGCAGTGGAATACTGAAGAATCCGGTCCGGACTCACCATCAAATTTACACGCAGAGCTGGAAGAAAAGAGAGTGCTGGCGACGGTAATGAAAAGGTCGCACATACTTGCAGAGTTATTTAACAGCTTAAATTGTTAAAGCTGTTAAATAACTCTGCAAGTTATGAGAGTATAACGGCTCGAAAAGGGCAGTAATCTACTTTCATTAAACCCCTTCCTAGACGGCGAAGGCGTACTCCGTGTGATGTGATGGGACGTCTCCAAAACTCCAATCCGACAACCACCAGCAAATAGCCTCTAATTCTAAGCAAAAACCACATAATTACTCAACGGATAATCGAGGAAACCCACCAAAACACATTACATGGTGGCACACAAATTACCCTTGCAATGCTGCGACAAAAATATTGGATCATCGATAGGAGACGAGCGGGTAAGACAAGTGGTACAAAAATGCATAGCCTGCTTCGCTACAAACAAAAACACATGGAACAACTACTGGGTCTACCATCAGCAAGATTGAGCCCGGAAAGACCGTTTTCTTAAACGGGAATCGACTATGCAGGACCCATCCAACTAAGAGCCACCAAGGGTCGGCGTAACAAATCCTACAAAGGATACATTGCCACACAAGATTTCCAATTAGATGATGGTTACAACTACTTTTATTTTGATTATAAAATTTAATTTTTAACGCAATGTTGATTGGCGTCCAAACGAATAATAATCGTTGAATTTTGCAAGATGACATTTCATTTTATATTTTTTCGTACAAGCCCATAAATATTGTAGGTGTTGAAAATGATCCGCGCGAAGTTAGTTGTGCTACCTGTGTTTTCATCTTGCAGCATTCAATTTACATAAATGCAATCACATAAGAAATCTACTATACTTAATAATTTGACAGGAGTGACAACACAAAAATACCGAACGATTGTTGTCATTGCCAAATGATTAAATAGTATTTTTTTTTTTGGTAAGTAATTTATAACAAACTTAAAATTATACAACAATATCGTTAATTAATTAATTTACATACTTTTAGGTAATGAAAAACTACGTACGCAGATCCATAGTGTCCGGGGACGGGATACCTTAATATAATTTTTTTTTTATTTCAGAATGAATTGATCTGGACGTTATGGATCCTCGTATTTTTAATAAAAAGTGAATATAAGTAATTAGTGGTGTTTTATTTAATTGTTGGTTGGCGTGCGTCTCGAATATACACGACAAATGAATTATGCGAGCTAGACGGATTTTCGTAGAGATATTATAAATTATAATTATACAAAATTAATAATTATCATAATACTTAGAAGCTGTTCATTATTTGTTTAAAACAATTTTCTAGATTTTATTTTCTTCTAAAATTCTGCCGGTAATGCAGTTGCATATCGAATTCGGTGGGTCGATAATGCAGTTCTTAAATGATTACTACTTCCCATCAGAATATTTCGTTAAAGTAGTTCTCCGGCTTAAATTTTGACAAATATGTTAATAATGCTGTTTTCTGCCTAATTTCCTGATAATTTCAGTAGTATATGGGGTAGTATATTAAAGCCATATAACTCAAGTGAAAACGAACAGGACAAACAATTATCGATTAGATTGTCAATTGATGTAATTCTAAAATCAGCAGAAAAAATTGATAAATTTAATCGGTTCCAAAACCATACAAATATTTCATTTTTATCATGTGGCTGGTGGCAGCCATTTATATATTACGCCCGTGTTCCATGTGAAACGAACTTTAAATTTGGAAATGAGATGGATACGATATTTGTTGTATGTGAAAGACGACACTTTGCAGAGAGAATTCCTTTCAAAACCAGATATAGCCTAATACGTTGACAGTTATGATTATCGATTAATAAAATTACACAGAAATTACGGATTCTCCTATTTTCCGGATTGCTTAACTAAGGATTACACTAAGTGGATTACATCGATCACTGAATCGATACTAACTACTTAAGTATAATTTAAGGTATTGGTGCGGGATTCGTTAAACAAAATTATTTCATTTCATGAACGGGAACGGAATCACTTATGTTTCTACCAATATCGATGGATCTTTGGTATTCGTGGTTAAGTATTTTGTTTTTTCCTTGTGTTTCACTTTATTAATATTAGTAATCACCTTTATTTTATATTAAATTTATACTCTTTGTTTATTTTTATTTTTAATTCTTGCTTTAGAGCTTTTATTTAAATCTTTTTACATTCACCATTAAAAATCTTAAACTCACTAGCTTTTATTTTTTTCCAAAGCTAGCTACGAAAAAAATAAAAACTACAATATTTTTTTTGGATACCCAACTAACCATTTACGGTGCTTGACAATTTAGGAAATTGATTTAGTTGGGCAAGGTGTGAAGGACGCCACAGATCGTTTAAGTAAACAGGTACTGTTACATTGATTAAAGGCATGAATTGGCATGAATTTTAAGACTTAAACATGGCCGTATAATTGGTTTACGTCAATTTATATGAGTATAAATACATATATGAATTACTCGTAGTTAATATGTACTTAGCACGTATATAGCACGTATACGACCGAAAAATGGCCGAATGTAGAATGGGGTCAGGAGCACTGTTAAAAACCCCGGGACCGTAATCCAAAAATGATATTGAAATATTTGAAAAGACACAACTGGGGCCCTATTCCTGAATACGATACGAAAATGTATTCGATACGAAAATGATATCCGTTACGAAAATACTTCGGTATTTCTGAATACGATCGTACGTAATTGTTTGGTGTGAGTCCTTGCTATAAGGGAAATTTATTTTAAATGGTTTTACCTATAACAAAATTATACAACTTGTTCCATTTTGACTTGACGCTTCGTTCTTCTTTGTATGTAATAGAAATGGATGATTTATTTATGATTATCATTGAGCGATGGCACACGAGAAAAAAATACCGGATTTTACCTCGTTCCCCGTTTACCAATGATACAAGTTTTAATTGCGACTAAACAAATTTTCTGTTCAACCACACAACTCTAACTTAAATGAAATAAAAAATATTTCAAGGGCTTTTTTGACTCATTTTAGCTAAAATTTTATTTAAGAGAGAGCAGAACAAGACATAATAAAAAACTAGTTTGGTTTGAAAAAAATGCCAAAATACAAAAAACCTTCGTGTGGAATGGGAGATTAATATTAATATTCTAGTTTTTTATCTTAGGTAATATTATATATGTATCTCTCTCTAATAAAATTTTATGTAAATGTAATGTTGTGTATTTTATGTGTGCCATACAAACATGTTTGTTATAAACGAACATAAAATTAGTGAAACAACGAATAATTTCTTGTGTAGTGATAGTAACATATCAGAGATTTTTGCAACTCGAACCTCCTACATATAAATTGGTATCATGGTGTTTAGTAAATTTGTGTAGAAAAATTTATTCTGTCAATTACGAGTATCCCAGTGAAATTTGTATTGTGTTCCTTCGGGATTTTAACAGTGGTCTTTACCATCCTTCGGGTCATTTGGAGTAGGGCACATTAAGTATCACTTGGTCGCTTCATATATTTTATGGAAAATGAAAATATTAAGCTTACAGAATTTCTATAAAATTATTTTATATCGTCTTAATAAATGTAATTTAAAAATATAATTTATGTGTAATTTATTTAGAAATCAATTTAAGGTTTGGATTTTCTATGAAGTCGTTAACTAAACATCCATCGAACCAAAATCCGTCCATGAACGTATAAAAATCGTTCGAATTCGTTTTGCCAGACAAGAGAAATTTACGTACGTATCAAGTAGGTACAAATTCGTATTAGAGTTGGACGAATTCCAATTCAAAATTAGCGTCCACACGAATTGGTGAAATTTTTGTTCGTATTCGTATTCAGAAATAGGGCCCTTGGAGTTGCAAGACGCCTAATGGGGCCACACCACAAGAAATTATTCACCACAAGAAATTATTTTATTTGTATTTATGTATTACAATTTATAATAATTATCCCCAAATCGTAAGTGATGCTTATTTGAAATCCTAGACGAAAAATAATTTTATTGCATCCATTTCAAGCACAAACCAAAACGTCAAAACTCAAAATAGTGTCCAAGTTGTACAATTTTATTGTAGGTAAAACCATTTAAAATAAATGTCCCTTATAGCAAGGACAAACACCAAACAATTACGTACGATCGTATTCAAAAATACCAATTTAAATTCGTATCGTATATGAACTTTCGTAACGAGACGCGATACGTTTAGTATTCAGCAATATGGGGCCCTGAATATTCGTTACGAAAATACTTTGGTATTCCTGAATACGATCATACGTAATTGTTTGGTATGTGTCCTTGCTATAAGGGACATTTATTTTCAATGGTTTTACCTGCAATAAAATTGCACAACTTGGACACGAGTTTTGACATTTAGGTTTGTATGTCAAATAAAATTAGAGTGTTGTGGTAGTAAAATAGTTTGTATTTTTGTGTGGCCGACGAAATTGTTAGGATCAAAAATAAAATTCAACCACCGAATATTTTCTTATGGTGTATAGTGCTTCATTAGGCGTCTTGCAACTCCAATCTTTTAAGTTTAAATTGGTTGGTTTTATAGCTAAATATAAGTTAATTGTGTTTTCGTAAATATTTCAATATCATTTTTGGATTATGGTCCCGGGGTTTTACATTACAAAATGATATTGATGGTTCTATTGTGGGTAGTTAATCTACAGCCAGACAGATCAGAAATAATGTACTAAATTCCATTACATAAATAAAAAATTATGATTATTTTTGGAAAAATATGTTTTTATTTAATTCATTTCATTATCTAATTCATTATTTTAAATATAGTATAAATATATGTAAATATAAAATCAACGTCCTAACATTTTAAAATTTTGCTCTTTGTATTCACCGTCTTGAACAAAACTAACTACGAATAAAAATTCGTTCATTCGAAATTTTCGATCGTTTCGTGTTATACGTTTTCGTTTAAATTAAATTCGATTTCGAATTCCAAAATACCGATGGTTCGAAAATGTCGTTCGATTGATCGAATTTGATTTCCCAAATAGGGGCGCTGGTTTTATTGGAGTAAAATGCTCGACTAAATCGCGTGATTTCTCAATGGATTAAGCAATCAAATCTTTAAAGATGTCTATTAAAATAGGTTACACATACGAGGGTCAATCAATAAGTGCCCGTATTTAAATACTATTAAGCCAGCTTTTTAAATTTTTGTTTTTTTATTTTTCGGGCCGACACTTTTCTTTCACTTGTCTTATCATTTAAAATATTAATTGCCGTTCCGTACGACACGCCTATTTCATCTGCTATTTCGCGCTCCTGTTTAAATTCGTTGAACCAATATCTGTCTTATTCCATCGCATGATTTTCCATCCAAAAATAAAAGCGAATTACGAATCGATATTGTTCGTTTCCATTTTATTGAAAACACGAGTGATACAAATGGCTGCCAAATAAAAACTAACCTGTGAACTAGACTGAAATTTAGCACGGTGTCGTTTGACAGATGACGGTACACAACGGTACACGATACACGTACTTATTGATGACAGTAGACCTACCCTATTAAAATTAGCCGACTTCAGCCGAAAAATGTCGACAATGCAGTTTCAACTCATCAAACGGGGAATGAGAGACGTTTTTTGTTGATAACATAACACGTCCACCAAAAATCTCAGCCGAAAAATGTCGATACAAATTTTATGTGAAGAAATCATTATTTATATTAGAAATTTTTATTTTACTCTTCCTAAAAACCAACTAAAAAATTTAAAATAAGAAAAATTCATTCGAAACAGTTAAAACTAATATACAACATCAAATTTCTGGAAGTGCTGTATTAGATGTTTGGGGGGGGGCGGGGATAAAACGTGAAATCCATCTATAGAGACATGTTTTGGAGAATATTTTAAATGCAGTGCCTTCTAATAATTATCATGTAAAAAGCGTTAGGTCAATTTTCATGTGGGAAGTCTGGGAAAACTCGAATATTATATATCGCGTACATAAAATTTGAAAATTTCTAAAAATTGACCGTTTAAAGTGGCATGGCTGAAAATAGATTCATATGAAAGGATTTAATGATGCTTACACCTGGAAAAAATTTCAGGTCAATTTTCATGTTGGGAGTCTTAGAAAATTTGATTGAATATATCGTACACGCAAAATTGAAAATTTCCAAAAATTGACCGTTATACGTGTAAGACAGGTATTTCAAATAAAACAAATCAAATATTTTGCAATTTCAATAGAAACATTTAAATTTAAAGAATTTATATTGAATGAAGTCGCAAATGCCGAGGCATTAATAGGTTCCACACCCAGCAGCATCAATTTTAAGAAATGATTGATTTGTAGAAATTTTCAAATTTTGTGTTTGCGATATATTCAAATAAATTTTCCCGGACTCCACAAAAAAATTGTAATGGTGTTTTTTAAATGAGAATCATTGGAAGACACTTCGTTTAAAAATTTTCCAAACATATCACTATAGATGCATTTCACTGAATCTGCATTATCGACATTATTCTGGAAATTCTCGACTAACTTTATGTAATAGGGTGGTATCACAATGGGCCAATACTGGCCTAAGTGTGCGATAGCAGCCACTCTAACCTAACCTAACCTATGTAATAGGGTTTAATCCACCATGCCTTTGCAACGGTACCAGGCTTTCAGTGAAAGAATGATGAATAATATCATCAAAGCTATACAATTTTAAGTGGTAAATTTAAAATGGAAGATGTATTGTTGTCATGCATCCCAATGATTCCGACAGCTAACCATTCCAGTTCAAACGTGCAATTACCATGAACAAGCCACAGGAACAATCACTACAAGGGTGTGGACTAAATTGCGACCTGTACACGTGTCTGAAACCTATGCCTAAGCCAATTCTTGGTTGTTTTTCTGGTAAGCTCCAATATAAATTATCATAATGCATAATTCATGAAAGTTAAAATTTAATTAGATAAAAATTATTACTCATCGCACAGTTTATCCGTTAAAGGCGTCTCTCATTTTGTAATCTAATCTATTTTACGGGATTTACGTTCAAGTACAATTTAGAATAACTTCGCAAATGTGTACACGAAATTTTATTGCAATATTTGATTCAGTGCTGCCAGTTTTGTTGTAAATCGATAACCGGTAGAAATGAAATTCGTTGCGTTTACTGTTATTATTTCGTTATTTTTGGGTGCTTACGTGAGTAGACCCCACAGGTACACATTGTTATATACATATACTAAACTTTTTATTTGTATGCAACTATATAGGCTGCCCGAGATACGTTTATGATTAATGGTACCGATGTGGATGAGGCGGTACCATTTTATGTATATCTTGAAATTTTTCGACTTCCCGACCACGAAGGAACTAAGTATTTTGGCGGTGGTACCCTAATAACCGAGTACAGCGTTTTAACGGTGGCCCAAAATGTTGATGGTTTTGTATCGTGGCGTGCCGGTTTAGGTAGCCATAGTATTAAACAATTAAAATGGTACACGGTTACATCGCATGTGATTCACGAACGCTATAATGCATCTGATTTGGCAAATAACATTGCCATTTTGAATCTGGCCGAGCCGATTTCACCGTATTCGGATGTTATGAGGCCAATAATGTTAGCGCCCCATGGAGCACAAATTCCTAATGGTGGATCGGTCGGTCATATAGTTGGTTTTGGTTTCGGTATTGATGAAAGGCAACCGGAACAGTTGCAATATGCTCAGATGACGGTATTAAGCACAGAGGAGTGCGGTGCAGCGTATCCCCATTTAATTCGAAATGGACAGTTGGACCATTATTTTTGTGCGAGCAATGTGACAACGGGCATAAATATTTGTGGTGGTGATCAAGGTGGACCTATGTATAGCCCGACCATGTTATTATTGGTAAATATGCGAGTATAAGCGGTTTACTGGAATAGCAAAATATTTATGTTTCTTCCCTGTAATCATTTTAGTTTGGCATCCAATCATTCAACCGGGTTGATGATTGTGCGGCACCTGAATCCGGGCCAGCTGCATTCATTATGGTGTCACGATACGGACAATGGATAAATCAAAATTTCAAACGACTTAATTAGATTTACACATGTAATAAATAACTTATTAGTTTTAAATAAAAATGTTCGTTTTTGGTTTGGGTTTGTAAATATTTGAAAATTTAATTTATTCGGTTGTCGAAGTTTTCCATATCTTTTTTATCTAAACTTGATAAAATGCTTAACGGTTGGATACAGTAAAATGGTATCTCTTTATTATTCGAGGTTTCACTGTGTATTTACTTTTTTATCTTTTTGCCTAAAGGGATTTGTATAAATCCAAAAAATGTGAAGGCCGATTGATTTAACTTATCTGTTTCGTTTGGAATTCTGGATTGTGAATCATGTTTTACAAAAGTAGTTCGTCTAACGGATATCTTTTGCACGGATATCTTTTAGAATTAATTTATTCTGAAAAATAATTACCAAAGACATTCATAAAATGCGGAAATTTATTATGTCACTTGCCATATTTTTGGATATTGAAACGCTTTCAAATGAAATTTTTATAATCTATAAAACCTAAAGGCTCATCCAGGAATTATAACTTCTTTGTGGTGTCGGGTCGATGCCGACAATAGAGCAATGTACCTGTACCCTTAATACCTGATGTGTTCCTGATTTTTGCAACAGCATATTTTTCCTATGACTCCATTTCTACACCAGCGTAGGAACTCACTAATTTCAGTGGAGGTCTCTGTTTATATTGAGTTAATCTACAAGTGGAGGGTCAATAATGCCTTCTCTCTTGACGACATCATCTTTTGAGCATTGTCTATACAATACGTTATCTATACGTCTGGCGATGGTCAATTCATTTGTCTTATTGATTAAAGCCTTTGTTGTACAATATTTTCCATGATAGCTTTGTCACCGAAGGGGTTTATAATTGATTCCGTTATCGTAGAATGCCATTCTTAAATCCACTTCCCAATCAGTATAGGAGCAATACTTGATCCGACAACATCGATGTGTATTTAGAATAATAATCGAGTCAATAAAGTTTTGGACTCTGACTAGGTTCGCGTACTCCCGGCCTTTGTAGTGGCAACATTTAGTGTTTGTAGAGTAGAATTCGTAACACTACCCCACCATAAATCTGATTTTTCCTTTAATGTTAAAACTGTTGTTTTTTACCCATTTTATAATTAAAAACTATTAATCGCAGAGCAAATAAAACTTTTATAAAACATACAAGTTTATCGTGCAAAGTATTTTCTCTTACTGCTGCACTTTCTACTTTACTCGATTCAAATTATAAAAAAAAAAAGAATAAATTGGGAATCCCCGAATTGTATTTTCAACTTAAAATTAAGTTCTTAATTTTAATTCACACTACTTGTACTTGTTCAAAGACAAACACTTCAATACTATAAAACGTTGCAACGAATGAATCGTTATATAGTAAACAGGCCAAACGGGACTTTCAAACAATAACTTTCCACAAGTTGTGTTTAGTGTGTCGTTATAAAAGACAATGGCAATATCTGGGTTAACTCGTTTCAAATTATGAAAAAAGGACAAATTTTTAATTCCCGAGTCACATTTTAACTTGATTCAAATTATGCAAGAAAACAAACTGGGAATCCTCGATGTTCACGTTATTGAATAATGTTCACGTTACCCAGAGTTCACGGTATACGGTGTTCATGTTATTGCGAGCCTACTGTATTTATTTTTAAAAATTTAATTTGTTCGTTCGTTTTTGCTTTGTATTCGTCGTGTCGTGTTTTGTTTTCGTTTTGGAATGCTCATTGTGTTGTTTCCAACTTTCGCGTATTTGTACATCTGTTGGTGCATTTACTTTGTTGGTTCGTACGTTTTCGAGAGTAAAGGTGAATACGGTACAACCCAACGATTATCGTCTTCAGCATCATTGTTTCACAGTTTTAAAGTGATGGATTTGTCTCCATTTTTGAGTTGTTCGTTCACGATAGAGTGGACGTCAGTTATTACCAGAAGAGGGTCTCTTGAGTATCTTTTCATGGAATTCCCAGCAGAGTAAGCTTTATGAACTGACTTCTAATAAGTCTGGATCAATGTCGACATCTGGTATTTATGCTTGCGCCTTTTTCGATTAGCCTTCAACCGTAAGGATTTAAAGTGCTTATCCTTCAACCTTCAACCGTAAGGATTTACAACAGATAATTTTTACTTAGTTCTTAAATTTAAAAAAAATTTTTATTCTAAAATTCAAATTAAATTATGTCGTTAAGACTTTTATTTTTTTCTTGTTTATTGATTCTATGGTATAATCAAGTGTTGGGTAGTTAAGGTTGAATTAAGTCACAGTAGGTTAAGTGTGGTTCAAATTTTTTTTTTATTTAAATTTCTTAATAAATACGAAAATTTATTCTCTTTATGATTTATAAAATTAATGTGATGTCGTTTTTATTGGAATTTATTACGTTGTTAATTTAATTAAAATGAGATAGTGTTTTTTTAATCGAGGATGAACTATGGCGAGTGTGAAACGCTGTAACGGTAATATTAGGTAATGAGTATAATCAGCATGAAATGAATAGCGGTTAAGCATGATCTGGGCAAACTTTCTTTTGAACCCAACCACACACTCTGATCCTTAGACGGGCAACAGCCGCTTAAAGTCCCTGCCCAGATCGAATTCTATAGCCTAGCCTGGTAGGATGGTATTTTATGTTCGGTTTGTTCTTTTATTTTTTTTTTATAAATTTATATTCTTTTATACCCTCCAAACCAGGCTAAATGCTACTAAATATTTTTATATAGTAAATTAAATAAAGAGTTTGGGGTATTTTATAGTAAAATTACTCGTAAAAATATTCGCCATTATTTGTAACAATATTCATCATTTTTAACTTTCTCTCTCCATTCCGACATGGCCATCCGTCAGTCGCTTGATGATTTTTCAAATCCAATTGTATGTAGCTCACTAACCATTCGTTTCACCAATTTTTCATATTGCTGCGGTTCAGTTATAAATTTTTCACGACTAAATTCTTCACTCCGAAAATTTAAACGTCAAACTAATAAGAAAATGTACGCCAATCCCTTTACAAAAAAAGCGTAATTAGAATCCTACTGAGAAATATTTATATGGCGAATCAATTTTTAATATCCTTTGGGATACAGGGTGTTTATAAAATTTGGTTCGGGAAAAAAATACAAGCGAATATTAAACTGTAACTTACAAAATGTTTATCGGACGATTTGGGTGTAGTGTTTTCATTCTTCATCTCATAAGTAAAAAAGTATACGTGGGTACAAATAACGGATTGGGGATTGTACAGGAAATCCTAGCGGATTAAAATTAGGTAAAAAAAAAATTTATTATGGGAGAAAAACTCAATTTTATAAAAAAAAATCGTTTTTTTTTATTTTTTTTAACTTTAAAACGTCATAGCTTTTAAATGGATACTTTTTTGTTGGTTGCCGTTCGATAAATATTTTGTAAGTTACAGTTTAATATTCGCTTGTACTTTTTTCCCGAACCAAATGTTTTAAACACCCGGTAGCTCAAAGGATATCAAAAATCGACCCCCTACCATACGATTTTTTCATAAAATGGACCAAGCAATCACCCCTTAACCGATTAGCATCCCAATCGGGGACACCCTGTATAAATATGGTGAAAAATACGTGAAATCACAAATTTTTGTAAGTCATGTTTTAAATTTATGATTTTTATGTTTTAAATGTGTAGCCTTGAATGAAAAAAAAATTTGAAATACTTTAATATTTTTTTTTGTTGTTGTTGTTAAAGATATAGGGTGTCAAATTTTGAGAAAAACGATAATAATCATGATGGTGTATATATGTCAATTAAAAGAAAAATAATTGTCCGATAATTATGATTTTGGGCTCATTTTAAAGGTAAGTAATAAGGGTTAATAAAAAAATTAAAATATCATGTTACTGAAATCTTTCTTCTTTAAATTTCCCGCCAAAAGACTAAAATCCCGTTACTTTTTGTTTTCTTGCAAAATGCGTTTTAGTAAGAGCAGTATTTCATTTTTATATGGAAAAACTGTATTTCAGTGGATATTTCTCAGTGTTTTGAAATTGTTTACAATATTAATATTTTTTATTCAAATTTAATTGCATATGTATTTAAAATTTCTTTTACCCAAATTCTTTTGATAATTTTATTTTATTGTTTAACATTAAATCTTATTCAAATTAAAAATTACAATTTAAATTTAACATAATCGTCGGCATTAGAATATTTTTTACAATTCAAATAGCCATCCTCTGTTGGAATAACTGCATGCAAACCGTGAGTTCCTTTTACTGTTTTTAAATTTTCAAACCTAGTCGCAAGTTTGATTTTCTTGGATTTATGTTCTGCGTCTGAACAAAATCCAAAATTGATATCTGTCTTCAACGTTTTGCCTATTTCAATAATTCATCTGCATTGGTTATTGTACTGCTGTATTCCATTGTGAGACTAGCTCTGGATGCCATTCTTTTGATGGTACCTCCTACTCCATCACATGGACCTTTTCCATGAGCTGTTGCATGAAAATGCCATTCACAATCAACTCCAAAATCCTCTTTGTGTTTTAAGATGTTCTTAAAAATTTTCTTATTTTTATAATGCGTGACTGCGCCGTCGGTAATATAATAAATTTTAGATAAACTGGATATTTTGGTTTTCTAGAACTGCATCAATTTTTCAATGAATAAGTGAACCGCCACAGTACCGTGGTGAAGACAATCCGATATTATAATGAAGGTGTGGTGAAGTAATTTGCTTTCCAAATTTTGGTAAATTACAAATGGATGAATATTCCAATGAAATCCTTGTGCATCATTTTGCATTATAAATACATAATTTTCTGCAAAATCACATAAAACTATCACCTCCGTAGACTTCAGCGCCAATTTATTATTTTTTAAGAAGCTGGACTGCTGAAGTGAAATGAAGCAATGAGGTAACAGATTCTTCAGCTTATTTATGAAATAATCCAGAAATTCATCCCACAGTTGAGAAAAGGTCTATAGATTGCACCTATCGGTAGAAACCCACTGATTCCCGAAATGTATTTTTCAAATATTCTTTCCAGTTATCCAGTAAAAGGTAGCATGTTGGTGTAGGCTCATCACATAAAATAGTTGAAATACAATCCCGGTAGTGCGCTATCTTTCCGTTGGTAATAGTTTCCATTTTGGTGCCATAAATAATTAATTTTACATTTTGATGTATGGTATACACACGCAAACTGTGTACGTTCCACTACTACCTGGTTGTACACAGTATTTTGGACGAAGTAGTGAAAATTTAGAAAATCCAATTTTTTTTTTTTTGATTCGTCATCCTGATACATCGTCTTATATCCTTCGTAGCACTCTTTCAACGTACACATCGTTAGCCGCTTTTGAATTTTAGCTTTATCGACTGTTAAAGAATCGTTTTAGCCTGGCATTATCCGACTAACATCATCATCAGTATAATAAGATAATACTGCTTGCTTCAGCTCATCACTTATTCGCTTTCCTACTTTAGCTGCTGGACGACTTAGTGTACCATTCTTGTCCCGAAGATCTTTAGCGTTTCGCACCATATGTTCCGTTGCCTTGAACTCATTCTGGATTTCTTGAATGGTTAATGATTTTGACAATATAGTAAGTAGCTGAATCTTATCACTGGTTTTCTCCAGTTCTTCGAATTAAGCTTTTAGATCACCAGTCAATTCATCATATAGTGCAACCTTCCTTTGATTTTCGGTTGACTGATTCAAAAGCAGCACGATTCAAGGAACCAAAGATGTTGATGGTGTTATTGAAGCTAAATCTATTACTTTTTGCTGCTGATGTTTTGGCCTGGCTTCTAACGTACTCGGATATATAGGAGACTTTCAAAGAAAGAGTAATACTTCATTCATTTTTTAAATAACACTCTTCACTATCACTGCTATTATCGTTATCGGCTATTTGCGGTATTAGAGGTAATGTTGTTGATTTTCCCGCAACTGGTGACAACTCTGGTTCTATTTTTCGTCATTTGCAGGTAATATTTATACAGCACGTTGAACAGAGATACAATTATCTTGATTCTTAAATGATTGTGGCATAGATTGCGTAACATAATTCGTAACTCGTTTTAGTTTACTCGAACACTTTGAATCGCGATGTGCTTTACAACACTTTAGAAATTTATACATCATCAAATTTACCGCACTAGTACTTATTTATCCACTTAAACTTAAACACTCAGTTTAACACACTGTTACTTTTTAAAATTTTAAAAGATCTTGCTCCTTATTTAAAATGTTGTCTATAATTCACAATGTCAACTAATCAACAATCAATGTTCATTTTTTGTTTTCAAACGAATTACTCATCGTTTAACAGGTACGCCTGCGTCAAGTAAAAATAATCAACCACCAATAAAAAAAGGGGAAACAACATTTTATTTAGTCTTTTATAAAATAACTCAAGAAAGAAAAGAAATTTATGGTACTACCAAATATTAAACAGTATCAATATAGGACACTGCCTTGTAAAATCGTGTTCCAAAATTTTTTTCTATAAGACAAGAGTGAAGTTAGCTGTTTTAGTACAAGTTCGAAAAAAACTCGAAAATAAACACAGCTGACATGTTGTAACTATCATTATTTTCGTTTTCGCTTAGACGAAAAAACCCTGCTACTTTGATGAAAATTTAAAAACTTACAAGAAAGAAAAAAATGTTTACTTCCAAAATACCGTTATTCTATCGAAAATGCATCGAAGCGAAAATAGTGATAGTTACAACATGTCTGCCCTGGTGAAAAAGTAAAACTAAATTTAACTCTTTCAACTGTTTAGCTTAGTTACAAAACAAAAAAGTAAACAAATGACAATTTTTCGAAAAAAGTTCTAAAGAAACGACCAAAGTGACACCTATGCCCGAAAATCTAATTACGGAAATGAAATAAGATAATAGAAAAAAAGAACGTGACTGTCCTATATATAAGCTATTTAATATATAGTACTACGACTAACCAAACGATATAAACCAGGGGGTGGCACCTCATAATTCTGACCGGTGTGAAGTTTTCAACATTTATCAAAAGTGTAGCTACACAAATTAACAAAAAACAAAAATGTAGATACACAATTCAACAAAAAGTGTTGAACTACATAAAAAAATTATTGCAGGGTTGAATTTTTATTTATCCCACTAGAACTTTCACAAGAAAATTGTAAAATCGCTAGAGATAAATTTCAAACAAGCAAAATATTACAGAATTATTGGTGTTGATTCCGTGTGCAAGTTCGTTTTTTCTTACCGTCTATTCTTCTACAATTTGCTAGGCAACTTGATGTTCAATTCCAGTTTTGAACCTGAATATATAATTTGCTCGTGTATTATGCACCGGGTTTTCATAGTAGAAACGGCTGAATTGAAAAGATAAATATAAGATTTTCACTGTTTCACCAAAATTATTAATTCATAGTCAGCGTTTACCACAATGATTTCAGGTTCAAGATCCTGGTTTTGCTGTATGTGCAGAGCATATCCTTTCAACCATTATAAGAACAACATTAAATACCTATATTAAAGTATACTTGAGCTTGATGATTTCCGGAAAATTAATGCGACCTTCCGGTAACCTTCTACAGAATCTGTGAAAATTCAAAAAGTAAAAATGCACATGTAGAAACTGAAAACCGGGTCTTACGGATGCTTAAGGGCCATCAACACGTAATTCTAGAGATGATAGCACAAGTCTGAGTATACTGGCATTTCGGGGACAGTTTCGAGAATTTTTAGTGATAAGCGGCATATCATTGCGATCTTCGGGGAATTTTTTTTGATTTAATGTATATGAAAATAATAATGAAAAAGTGTCCCCGAAATGCCAGTATACTCAGACTTGTGCTATCATCTCTAGAATTAAGTGTTGATAGCCCTTAAGCATCCACAAGACCCGGTTTACACTTTTTCATTATTATTTTCATATACATTAAATCAAAAAAAATTCCCCGAAGATCGCAGTGATATGCCGCTTATCACTAAAAATTCTCAAAACTGTCCCCGAAATGCCAGTGTACTCAGACTTGTGCTATCATCTCTAGAATTAAGTGTTGATAGCCCTTAAGCATCCACAAGACCCGGTCTACACTTTTTCATTTATATTTTCATAAACATTAAATAAAAAAAAATCGCCGAAGATCGCAGTGATATGCCGCTTATCACTAAAAATTTTCGAAACTGTCCCCGAAATGCCAGTATACTCAGACTTGTGCAATCATCTCTAGAATTAAGTGTTGATAGCCCTTAAGCATCCACAAGACCCTGTTTACACTTTTTCATTATTATTTTCATATACATTAAATCAAAAAAAATTCCCCGAAGATCGCAGTGATATGCCGCTTATCACTAAAAATTCTCAAAACTGTCCCCGAAATGCCAGTGTACTCAGACTTGTGCTATCATCTCTAGAATTAAGTGTTGATAGCCCTTAAGCATCCACAAGACCCGGTCTACACTTTTTCATTATTATTTTCATAAACATTAAATAAAAAAAAAATCCCCGAAGATCGCAGTGATATGCCGCTTATCACTAAAAATTCTCGAAACTGTCCCCGAAATGCCAGTATACTCAGACTTGTGCTATCATCTCTAGAATTAAGTGTTGATAGCCCTTAAGCATCCACAAGACCCGGTCTACACTTTTTCATTATTATTTTCATAAACATTAAATCAAAAAAAATTCCCCGAAGATCGCAATGATATGCCGCTTATCACTAAAAATTCTCGAAACTGTCCCCAAAATGCCAGTATACTCAGACTTGTGCTATCATCTCTAGAATTACGTGTTGATGGCCCTTAAGCATCCGTAAGACCCGGTTTTCAGTTTCTACATGTGCATTTTTACTTTTTGAATTTTCACAGATTCTGTAGAAGGTTACATTAATTTTCCGGAAATCATCAAGCTCAAGTATACTTTAATATAGGTAAATATTTAATGTTGTTCTTATAATGGTTGAAAGGATATGCTCTGCACATACAGCAAAACCAGGATCTTGAACCTGAAATCATTGTGGTAAACGCTGACTATGAATTAATAATTTTGGTGAAACAGTGAAAATCTTATATTTATCTTTTCAATTCAGCCGTTTCTACTATGAAAACCCGGTGCATAATACACGAGCAAATTATATATTCAGGTTCAAAACTGGAATTGAACATCAAGTTGCCTAGCAAATTGTAGAAGAATAGACGGTAAGAAAAAACGAACTTGCACACGGAATCGACACCAATAATTCTGTAATATTTTGCTTATTTGAAATTTATCTCTAGCGATTTTACAATTTTCTTGTGAAAGTTCTAGTGGGATAAATAAAAATTGAACCCTGCAATAATTTTTTTATGTAGTTCAACACTTTTTGTTGTATTGTGTATATACATTTTTGTTTTTTGTTAATTTGTGTAGCTACACTTTTGATAAATGTTGAAAACTTCACACCGGTATAATTCTGTGACTCATACTTAAATATGACGCAAAATTGTAGAATAAATAATAAACAAAACACACGAATTAAGTGAACAACCTCTTTTGTAAACAATTTCAAAACACTGAGAAATATCTATATAGCTTTCCATATAAAAATGAAATACTTCTCTTACTAAAACGAATTTTGCCAGAAAACAAAAAATAACGGGATTCTAGTGTTTTGATATGTTGTAAAATATTAATTGTCGAATTCTAGAAAAATAATCCTTAAAGAAATCCTTATTAAGGCCCTTTTCCAATTACCGACTTATTTCAGACTTATTGACTTATTTGATGCCATCTTGAATAAGTCAGTCAATTTGTTCCAATTCATTGTACCGACTTATTTGTGACGTAATAACAAAAAAACAAAACGCTATTTCTATTATATGGAAGAAAAAAATTTCTTGACATATTGGTCGTTGCTACTAGATTTGAAAAAAAACTGCATGTATTACATTTAGTGAAGACACGTTTTTGGAGAGATATCTGTGGAGACATACTTATTCAAATAAGTCTCCTCGCGAGGTGACTTATTTGAATAAGTCGGTGTCCACAAATAAGTCGGTAATTGGGGAAGGGCCTAAGGAATTTAATTTACCTTTAAAATGAGCCCAAAATCATAATTAACGGACAATTTTTTTTTTATTGCGATAAATACAGTACCATGATTATCATTTTTCTCAAATTTTGACACCCTGTATCTTTAATAACAACAACAACCAAAATAAATTAAGTGTCTCAAAATGTATGTTTTAATCAAGGCTACACGTTCAAAACATAAAAATCATAAAATTAAAACATGACTTATGGCTCCATAGAGTGAATTTGTGAGTTGAAGAATTTTTCACCATATATAAAAATAGATAAGTTTATGAACAAATATGAAATTTCTCTGAAAGACATTTCACAATAAAAACAGTCGTTCAGCTGTCACTTAAGAATTATTATTTTTGAATGGCTGGAATGTCAAAAAAAAGGAAAACAATTGACTTCGTTAAAATTCTTATTTTTTTGTTAAGTTCTTATTGGTCCTGGCTGGTTGAGGTTTCATCGATGTTATTACCCACTCCCAGTCAAACTTAATTTTCATGTAAGAAACCCAACGAAACCTTCGTTAAATTTTAGCTGTCACTTAATCAAAAAATAGTGCGCGCTATTTCTCGCTCGAAAATAAGAAAAACTTAAAAATACGATTTGTTGTTGTGTTTTATATAAAGCAACGAAGAAGATAAGCTTTTGATGCGGTAGCCAGCCATATTTATTTTGCGTACATTTTTTTGTTTACTATTTTATTTATTAAATAAAATTATTTTTATATTTTTTCAGATTCTATGATTAGTTTTAATAATGTGTGATAAAGTAAAAACAGTATTTTAATGAATTTTATTAAAAATTATTTTGTTAATGGTATGATATTAGAGCCTTTTTTGTATGGTTTATAAAAATGTCTATACATTACTAAAAAAATTAAAAAACGAATATCCTTCTTCTTCAACAGTTTGTTCGACACTAACAAAATTACAAAATAACTGGAGAAAGAAATAATATTTTTATGTCGAAATTTATTTTGGTTTTAAGAGAATGTTACGGGAGAGTTTATTGCCGACATTTAGTTATGACCTTGAGACACTACAAGCCTTTTGTGTTGAGAAGTCCTAAAGAGAAGAGAAAAAAATCACTGTTACCACTTCACTGATGTAGCCACATCACAACACCATTGACCAATTATAAAAAAAAAAATACTTCATTTTTTAAATCTTACAACTATTTATTAGTATAAAAAAATGGAATGTATCCAAAAATATGAACCCTATACTAACTAAAGAAAATTGCTATTCGTCTTCACCAACAACTACAAAAATATATCTAATAAATGCTCAAAGTGAAAAAGATTATACTTAAATAAAAAACTCACCCAGCCAACAGAAATGACTACTCCTCGGTTAACCAGTGGTGGTTGTGAAAAAAACTTAAAATGGTTCACATACACTTTTTCACATTGTAACTCGAAAAAACACTGATAACTGAACTGGCCGTAGTTGATATACGATTATAATTAGAAATTTTCTTTAATTTTCAGAATATGCCAAATTCCGATGAGCCAAATTTCAGCCAAAAATCACTGGGATCACCGGATTAATGAAAAAACTTAAGTATGATGTTTCATCCCGATCGGACAAACCATCTGAGTTGTAGAGAGGCCACAGACATTTAGTCTGCAAGGAACTACACACACACACATACACACACACACAAGAATCTTTACAAAAATCATCTATGTCATTTAGCGAATACAGAAATTTCTCTGTATTTACCGATCATAAACTCCCAGAACCCGGCAATTACGATATCTCGTCGAGCTTCATCTGCATTCCATGTCAAAAGTGCAAAGAGGTAACCACTACAAGAAGGAAGCTACCAAGTGACAGGATCGATCATATTTACAAGAGCCTATTTGGCTCACTGCCCCATTCGAATGGCTATCATTATATATTTTAACGATAGTCAACCGGTTAGGAGCTTATCCAATCCCAGAAATGACCTCAAAAATTCTGGTGGTAAACCCAGTCGAAACTCAATTTGAAACACTACGGTTTTCGATTCAAAAGGGGAGTGATGTAGCGGCCAATATCTGACATACGCTTAGAACTATTTCACCACCTACACACGCGAATCTCAATAAGTATCAAGTGTGCGGACCAGTAGATCGAACCTAAGATGGAAGATTAATATTTTCTTGACAGTTCCATTTTTAGAAGTTCATGAGAAATACCCTCACGCACGCACACAGACGCGAGTGAAAGTAGTGAAAGTAAAAGTGAAGTGCTGAACAATCTTTTACCCTTGAAAGATGTTTACCCATTAACTTAGCTATATACAATTTTTAGTAAAAATGTTGTTCATAAAGAGCGTGATGTTTTTTATATGTTTATTGTTTACAAAGTCGGGGGAATTTCTGATTGTAGATTTAATCGGTGCATTCTGCTATATTAGATATATACGTATTACGTAAACAAATTAATGCAGTAAAGCAGCTGTAAAAATGGTGCAAAGCAGCCTAGAAGTTGGGCTTTCCTGGGGTACACTGAAAATATTTGTGTAATGATAAACAGGCTATAGACTGCCCTAGAAAGGTTCAATAATCCTCAGTCGTCTGTATGGTTTACAAAACTACGAGAACTTCGAATGTATGGCGCTGTGCTTTTGTATGGCGTTGAAATGTAGAGGAGTGTTTATCGTGGGTTCCATAAGGTGAATAATAAAACAAATTAATTTTCTTAAACCAACGTAGAATGAAAATTATAATTTATTTCAAATTATGCAAAACTGTGATTAAGCCGCGAGGGCTGCATTAATAAACTGATTGTATTGATTTACTCGTATAAAAGCGCCAGGATGTGATATTTCAATTGAACAATTTGCGTACCGATTAAATGATGTTAGGCCAACCTAAAATAAACGAAAAAATACAAATTAAATCACATTCAAGATGGCCGCTTAAATAATCACACTTACTAATATATTTAGATCACGTTTGTAAATTGGACCACCTTGGTCTCCAGCACATATGTTTGCGCGAGTAATTGGATTAGTTGCACAGAAATAATTTGGTAATTGTCCACTATTTACTAAATGAGGGAAAGCATTGCCACATGCAGCTTGACTTAAAACTGATAAGGGCGCTTCTTGCAAAATAGTTGGTTGATGATCAATTTCACCAAAACCAAATCCAATAACATGTGTTATTTCATTTTCATGGGGGAACGTTGAAACCTCTGGTAATCGACTAATTGGAAATATTCTCTCGGAAATGGTAACCTCTGCGATTAATCGTAATACGGCAATGTTATCGCCCAACGTTGCTGGATTATAATTAGGATGAGAAACTACACTCGCTACATTGTACCATTCTAAATCTCGTATCTGGACGGCACCTAAACCAATGCGGAAGGATCCAAAACTATATGGAGGTTAACTTAAATTAGTACTCTCTCTATATAATAATAAATGTAATATAAATAAATTTATGTCTAATATATCATACCCAACGACATTTTGTGCAACAGTTATAGCGGCATTGGTTGAAATTAGAGCGGCACCACCGAAAAACATATTACCTTGCATTCCGGGATTTTGAAAAATTTCTAAATATGCATAAAATGGTATAACAGATGATACATCTTCACCGTTTATGATGTACGATGACGGACTATCCAATTTAGCTGCCTACATAAAGGAAACAACAACATAAATATTAGTACACGATCAAATTTTAGTTAAATAAAATGTAAATTACATTCACACTGGCCAGAAGACACAGAACGGTAACTGAAACTAGAACAATCTTCATTTTGTGATCACACGTCTTATTTACACAACCACTTTAAATATAATTAATTAAAGTGTTTAGTTTACTGCCACTTATATATAACGTAATCAGATACCGGTACTTTTTTATTTTATTGCTGTTTTAATTCCGTTATCATAATTGAAAGTAAATGCGCGTATATTTGATGCGGTAAAAAGATTATTGAAATCATTTTAAAAAAAAATTAAAATATTGGTATAAAACCTAGCAAGGTGTGATAAAAAATTATTTTGTTAAGAATTGCATTGCAGATAAGCGGGTAGTGCTTAAATAAATCAAAATAATCATTGAAATGACAGCTAGAGATATAAAATTCCATCAAACAATACGCCACCTTGATATATTTGGAAAGCGCTTTACAAATACAAAATATATTAATTTTTAGTACAAGTACTAAAATACTATAAGCGTTTAGTACATGTACTAAAAATAAGCAATACAAATAAAACAAACTTAGTTTTCTTTTAATCAATATTAATATATTTTACATACAAAATTTTACATACAAAACATAAAATATGACAGTTTACAAGTGTTGAGATATGAACCCATTGTATTCAGCGACGCGAAGAAGCCCAACAGGTTGTGATTCGGCTGAGGTACAATCCGCAACGCGATTAAACGATAGAACACCGATCTAGAAAATAAAATTAAAATATCATGTATTCAAAAAAAAATCATAACGGTTCACATACCAATATATTAAAATCAGGGCTGTACATTGGACCGCCTTGGTCTCCTGCACAAACATTCGAAAGGGCTGTGTTTTGAGCGCAAAAGTGATTCACTATTTGACCGTTAGCCACTAAATGGGGATAAAAAGCGGCACATATTTCTTGAGAAAGAGTAGTTAAAGTCGCTTGTTGTAAAAGCACTGGTTGTTCAAGGGTAGCGCCAAAACCAAACCCAACCATAACCCCAATGTTTCCACTTTGAGGAAATTCTGACCCAGGCGGTATCCTAGTTATTGGTAATATATTGGGCGAAATTGGCACAGGCGCTATTAGTCTTAATATAGCCAAATTGTGTGCAAGCGTCATTGGATCAAATTGTGGATGCACATGTGATGTAGCAACGGTATTCCATTGTAAAGCTTGAAGTGAAATGGCACCTAGTCCGACACGCCATGATTGAAAACTTGAAAATAAATTATCTTCTATAATATTACATAAATTGTGGTGCATAATATTTGATATACATACCCTGCTACATTTTGAGCAACCGTTAAAATTGCCTGTTGACTTACTAAACTACCACCGCCAAAGTACGCGGCACCTTGTAATCCGGGCAATCTATGTAGTTCTATATACGCATAAAATGGTACTACAGAAAGAACGTTTTCTCCATTTACAATACGGGTGGATCTTGCCTAAATATAACCATAAAACGCAATTAAGATCTTGGAACACTTTATATACAATTAAAAACAATTTATTACATTTGCACCGGCGGCCAGTAGGCATAACACTATTACGGTTAACAACTTCATTTTTGTAGACAATGTCGTGTTCACGAAATAACTGAGTATAGGTAAATAAGGTAAACTGTATTCGAACAACCAGGTTTTATACGCATATAGAAAAAAAAATTGAAAGATGATCGATTACAACTGAAACATCAATCACTGCTGCACGTTATCTCACATTAAATATCGGTAAACACAAATATGTAGATAACCGAAACTCGATTACTTAACTCCAACGATTAAATAAAAGTTAAGACGGCAAAATAACAAGTGAATATAATATATAATGTGCGGTATACGAAATATTTATTTACAAAAATTGATTACCAAAATTACAAATTTGTTCTGCTTGTTACGCATCTTGCGCACAAAATGGCTTTTTGTATTTGCCAACTGCACTTACAAAGAGGTAGGCGGAATTATAGGAAGAATATTACTTTCACCAACTCTCAATCTATGTATATGGACTGGGGCTCCTGCTATTGAACCTAGGCAACCCGTTGGAAGTCTTACCACCACCAATCCGATATTCCAAATTATTTCTAAATTACTCGATATACGAATAAATAGGTCAACATTGGAATAAATAGAGCGAATTCTTGATATTGCGTGCGAAATGTATGTCCAACGATAACAAAATAAATAATGTGATAAGCCCGATTAATAAAAAAAGCTGGCATAAACGGTTTATTAAATTTTGGACTATGCTTGGTGAGAGGGTTACCAAGACATTGGAAGTTTGGTTTCGAACTAATGAAACATAGAATTCTTTAAATTAAAAAATTCGATCGTTGTTGAAATTACAATAAAATTCGAGATTACGAAGGTGTTAACAATTGCGTAGCAAAACATAATAATTCGCTAAGGCATTGTGATTATACTTTGTATGTAAGTTCAAAGTATTTTAAATATTTTTGTAATTTAGTTAATTGCTGCCAATTTTTTTAAATTAAGAGACCACACTTCCAACGTCTTGGTAACCTCACCTCAACGTAATTTTAATATTCTTATTTGACTTGAAGTGAATATAAAATTCAGCATCGACGTATTTCAGATGAAAATTTTTGCTAATATTAATTTTAGAGCTTTTAATCTCAAAATAATTAATATAAATGTTAAAATTGAATTGAAGATTGCATAAAATTAAGTGAGTTAAACTCATGGCTTGATCTTTTAATTCGTAAATTTTTATTATGAAACACCTGATAATAAAATGATAAAAATTATCAGGACTCTAACTTATCAGTGACTCTAACTTCACTCAGAACAATTTTCAAAAAAAAAACTTTAAATTGATTTTGTACATCAAAATATTGCTGACGCTGTCGCATAACAATAATTTATTATGTACTAGTTCCTGTGTGTTTTTCACAATAGTTTAACACCCCATATTTCCTTAGCTAATACAACAAACCGTAACATTTATGTCAAAATTCAATTAACTGTAATTTGCATGTAACATAATAACTTTAGTTACGAATATTTATAACCAAGCAATTATAAGTTGAACAAACAGTCCACAACATTAGAAATAGAATGTACACAAATTTTGACAGTCAGAAACAAAAATATTCTTGTTTTTTTTTGTGATAAATGAGTGCGTTTTATGGCGAAAACTGATAAAAATATCATGATAATTTTTTTTCATTTTTGCCCGACTGAACACTAGGAGTAGGGCAAAAATGATAAAATATATTGAGAATTGAAAAGTATAGAAAATGCCACCAGTGGGAGAAAAATGACACTCGCTTCAGATGCGCCCATGACACTTTTATTTTATTGATAATTTTAATATTAATTGAAAATAAATTTAAAGTGTTTATATTTTAATGCATTTTACAAACAATATTAAACTTTCCAAGAACACTTTTCATCCATAATTCATGAATAAGCCTGACTCTACTGTTTTTTTATAGTAATACAATACTACTAATGCACTTAAAAGACGTCAAAAACACTAAACAAAACACGTACACCACTACTATGACATTCTGGTAAATTCCCAATTGAATTGTAAAAAACGTATAAAATCCATACCGGGTACAAGACTCAATTACGAAATTTTTTATCGAAGTTTTGCCATAAAACGCACTTATTTATCTCAAAAATTTAGAGAATTTTTGAACCAAGCTGTCAAAACGTTTATTCGTTTGTTATATTTTATGTTATGATTTTAGTAAAGAGTTTTTTTGGAGTTTGTGTAAGTGTAAAATAAAAGTAATAAAAAAGTAAATTTAAGGCGATGATACATACACAATTTTTACCTTTAACGCATAATAATTCTGCGTTCTGATTGGTAAATTTATATTTTACAGAGGATACATGTAATATTTTGGCATAACGCGGATTTGTAAAATTAATAAATAGATAAAATAAAGTTGAATTAAATTGCTTTCATGAAAAACACTTGTAAAATTTCCTTAGAGTGAAAATATTCATTTGTTTTTAGGAACATCGCTCTCGAAAATTAAATTTCTTCTTCAGTTCCTTTTGTTACATGCTGGCTACTGCCAACCTGCAGATATCACTAAACGCATGTAGAGGCCTCCACGGTGATTTTTGCCGGCTACGTTCTCAGTGAGAGGTGCGAAGGTCGTGCGGTTTGAGGCTTACATGGTTCCTGGCTTACACCGTGATGATACAGAATGTTAGGGGGAACGCAAATAATAATAATAACCGAGTTCCGCCGAAATTCGTCGGCCGGAACTTGAGAAACGAACCGAATATTCATACTAAATAATAAAAATAATAATAACGGTAGAGGTGCCTTGGTGCGCGCATCCATTCGAATTCAAACAGAGCTAAGCCCTGGTTACGAAATTGGATGCGGGCACCAAGGGACCGCAAACACTACACCGACACAGGATAGGAATTCCCCCCTCATCACACCAAAACCGAAAAATTTTAATAATTCATTTTATTTATTTAATTTACACCAACAAAAATAAAAACCCAACTTCCCACGCGGAAAAGAAAAGGGGAGAGAACGAGAGAGAGAAGCGAAATAGAGAGAAATGAGAGAGAGAGAGGAACAATGCACATCGAGCGTGCACCCGCTGTGCGGCGCTCGATCACAAAATTTTCAAAATTATATATATATAAGAATATAATAAAAATGTATAATAAAAAAAAATAAAAAAAATTGTACCTTAATAATTATTTTTCTAAAAAAAATTACTGGTGCGGCCTTGCGCGGCCATCATGCCGCAGGTGGTACCACACCCGGACCGTTGCGGCCTTGGTGCCGTTAACTATTTTGGCCTCGATTGGCCGCCAAAATAATATATTGGGCGTTGCGGCCGTAAATAAATTTGTTGGGCGTTATTCCCGCCGGTAATCAAATTGTCACCTGGGTATCGGCCACCACAAATAAAGTACCGTTAGATGTCTTCACGACGTTAATCAAATTTTGACCTGGATATCGGCCACCACAAATAAATTACCGTTGGACGTCTACACGACGTTAATCAAATTTTGACCTGGATATCGGCCACCACAAATAAATTACCGTTGGACGTCTTCACGACGTTAATCAAATTTTGACCAATGGCTCTGCTTTCGATCGAACATATATTATGGTATTTTCAACACTTTTAGGTTATGTGACCGTGATGGCGACGATTAAGACGATTTTAGTTAGACTTTAGTTAGACTCGCATATTATTCTCAATCAGGGTATTCTCAGTCAGGCAGCCACTATTAATCACCAACACAATACGGTGTTTAGCAAAAAAAATTTGTTCACTTGAGATTGATAGAAAAAAATAAAATTTTGGAACACCCTTTTATAATTTTATCGCATTTATTTTTAATTTTATTGAATAAAATTGATATTTTCGTAACACATTTTCGGCCTACATAAATATTAACATTTTAAGTTTTCACCGTTTGTCTAATATATTTTATTATTAACAATTTTATTTTTAATAGTTTTATAATTACAAATGCCCGACACAATTTATCCGTTAGGTATTTTCAGATGGCATGCCTGAATCCACCTTTACAATCGATTTCACAAATTATTAACCAGACTTTTCAATCACAAATCAACACTCGAATGAAAATAAATTCTTACGCTGCACAGCTAGCAAAACGTTCTAGAAGAAATTAATCTTTCTTCTCTGTCTCTCCTTTATATCAATTTTCGTTGATACAAAAGAGAGACATATAAGAAAAACATTTCTCTCTCTCCCATCATCTTTCTCACCCTCGCGCCATCACCACGACGTGTACAAACATTAAACAACTTCGAAAGCGAGGACACAAACCGAGGGGAATAAAATAAAAACAGCGCTTGTTACGATCATGTAATCGTAACACTTTTTTACAACTAATACATTTTTCTTAAAAGTATGCTGGTTATATACTAATCTTAGGTCTAATTTGTTAGGCACCGCCTACTTTAGTTATCGTTGTCCATAATTAAGTCGTAAATCTTGTAGGTTTTGGTATTCAATTTGTCGTTTAATAGTACGTTGCTGCCTTTGGATTTGTAAATCTCGAATTATTCAAGTCTGTTGAGTATGTGTCCTTTTCTGGCGTTATGTAATATTGTTAGGTTGTGGCCAAAGTCTTTGGTGTGTTCTTTAAAACGCGTTAGAAATAATCTTTCTGTTTATCGTATGTAAAATTTGTTGCAATCATTGGGCGCATCCAGCACATACAGATCTCACTGAAAAAGTAGGCCTCACATATTTTACCGCTGGATACAAAATATCACACACAAAATGTAGATAGGCCTCACTATTTTTGTGAGGCTAAAAATGCTTATCTACATTTTTGAGTAGATATGTTTTTGGTTTGGATATTTGCTATTTTGACATTTTATTAAATTTGGCATTCCAAATTACAGATTCAACCTGAAAGCAATAATTTTGCAAATTACGCATTCGACAGTGAGAGAGGTAATTAGAATTGTAATTATTAAAAACGCAAGCAAATATAACATATTTCTATATTTCTAGTCAATCCTAACCTAACTAATTACATACTTGCTAAAGTAATATTACTTCATGAAAACTACGATAATTATTCTTTTATTTTAATTACTTGAATATAGAAATTGAATACCTTGACGAGGAACCCATACCCATGCCAGAAGTGATCCTGGAAGATGCCTTATTATGTACTAACACATGTCACATTCCAGAAGGCAGTGGCTCGTTTCAGTGGACAAACGCGTCTATAAAACTAATAATAGGTGAACATAGCGCTCGCATAAACGATTTTCGAAACCCAAATGAAAGAAAAAGCCAATTATGGAAGGATATACAGCGCGTATTTCAAAATTTCGAGCATAATATTGAAGCTAGAGAAATAAATAAAAAATTCTCAAATTTAAAAAAGACGTAATTGAGCATTAAAGGCAATCATAATAAAACAATGTGCTGCATTTAAAAACGCTAGCATCGTGGACTCTATAAAATTCAACTCATGATCGTACACGCCTAGCAAAATGTGAATTTCATTCAATGTGTAAATTAAATATCCTGATTGATTGATTGATTGATTGATTGGACTGTAGAACCAAGTTCTTGACGAGTGTCCCGGTTAACGCCGGGCCTATTCCTACAGCCTGTTTACACATAACAATAGGAGGGATAGGACAAGTTTTTTTTTTTTTTTTTGGACGGAACGACCCGGTTTCAGACACCTAGCGATCGTACGGCACAACACAATTCTAATCTACTTCTAATCTACGGAGGAGGGATAAAGGTTTAATAGGTTCAATGGATAACGATGATACTGGTCTTCAACAACTGCTTCTATAAATCAGCAACCTGATAAAAAAATATTATTATTTCACGAGCATCTGGAAATTTCCTGAAATAACTATAATTCAACATTAATACTTTCCAGCTTCCTAAACAAAATTGATTGATTAATTCACTCTACTCAGAGTCATCTAGGTAAATTCGATAGTTAGTAATACAAACACAACACAATTCTAAACTACACAATCATCAATTAGTATTTTAAAGAAGTATTATTCCACAAACATCTTAAGACTCATGAAATTTAACTCTTCATTAATGTTTTTCGGCTTCCAAAATAATACAAACATTTATTGATTAATCCTCCTAAAACTCAACAACTTACAATAGAATTTCCTGAAATCATAGTTATTTGAATTATATTAATAATAAAACTAAACTGAAATCCAGTAGCATTTAAAAATTATACTGCAAACATGAGCTGTATAGTACTGAAATTGTCAGTCTAATATTTTGAAACTTACAAAGCAATTTCTCAAAATTCCATCGTCAAACAGCAAAACACTTATCATCAAATTGGTAAGAAACACAAATCGAAATATACAAAATTTCAAGATCAGTCTCGAAATAACGTAAAAATTTCAAAATTTAGTAAAATATTATAAATTCCATCTTATCGATAACTATACCAACGATAAGTTTTGTTTTACGCCGCAATGACGATTTCATTGAGTAATTTTAACTATATCCCGCAAATCTCTTTTTAATTAATGTGTCCAAGATAAAAAGGTAATTCAATTATTACAACAACAATGTTAGTTCCGAATAATGAAAATTAACAGAATTATTCATTAATTTACACGTATGAGCACTTTAAGTAAGAACTAACAAGCAATTTATACAAGATTTAAATGCTCTTAACTTATTAAAGAATCAAATCAATTGCATACATTAAAGGGGCAATTAAATATCTATAATTAAACAAATTTTCTCAGTACAATACAACCCTAAATTAAAATTTAAATATAATATATAACATAATTAAAATATAATACAATTATGTACAATAAAAACAATCCACCTGTTATAAATTCTAAATAACTTAACTATTTATTATTGATTATTGATAGATATCGGAATTTATAAACTCAAAATAACAAATGACCACTGATAGATGTCACTTTCTTAAGTTACCATTATTTTACTTTGGTAACACTAAAAAAATCGATTACTCATATTTGAATTTATTACTCATCCTCATTATCCTTTAAATAATAAGCCAAGCTTAATAGTGAAATATTATTTGCACGTAACAGTACATAAATAACAATCTTAAGAGTTTATACAAACTAATATAATAATATATCAAATTATTTATAAAATATTAAAATGATTATAAATAGGTAAAAAGAACAATCAATCACATATAAATATACACATCCATATATATAACTAAACATATACATATATACAAATCCATATGCACATACACACATATACGCACAAATATACACGTACGTACAAATATGCACGTTTAAAAAAGTCACTCGTTAAAATGTATTATTCATTCTACACCGATCGAACAATAGCAGTGTTGCTTTCACTAATCTAATCGGATTAGCTAAGAAATGTGAAAGCAACAACTTTTGGCTTTAATTTTTAATGCGTTTTAATTTTTCTGTGTTGGTTCATTTTATTAATAATTATTATAGTTTTTTATATTTTATGAAATAGAACAAATTAAATTCGGTATTTTGCTATCAAATAAAAAATGCCAAATTTTACTACAATATAAATTTTTCGAAAAAAAAAATAGAAAAAAATAAATCCTTGCGGTAAACACCATAACCATAAAATGATTTTATTTCCCCTAATCCTAAAATTTTTCTTAACATTCTAAGAAAATCGGCTTTAATACAATGCAATTCTTGTTGTAAAATTTTGAAAGCAACACAGCTAATGTTATTTGTAATACTGAACAACAAAAATAATGAAAAGAGACAAAAAATATTTTGTTTTACTATTCACTTCAGAATAGAGTAGAAAGAAATTATATTCTCCATTCGATCGTTCAATACAGAGAATAATACATCTTATCCAATCAGTACTACGATGAATTTTCGCTTTCTGATTAGAATATAAAAGTAAAACAAAAGAGAAGTAGATCCCGTTCACTAACACAAAAAATAACATCAACCGTTTCTCATTATTCGCTCACCATTTATTTTTACTGTATAACATTTTCAAAAATTCATTTTGCTATTCAAGAGCGAATGTGTAAATTAAATATCCTGAATCAATAAATTTGCCTTGCAATATTATTGAGTGGAACCCCTTTCTATTGCAGAAATCTGTTGAATTGTTTGTTGGTTGTTTTATGGGTATGTGACACCCATCGATAACCCCAATGATTCCCGCGATCTGAGCTTTTATCTGAAAATACTGATAAACAAGTTTCCAATTGAAAAAATATATACATAAGCTACTTAAGCAAACGAACTTTAGATATACGTTTTTGATCAGCGGCGTTTGAAAATGTAATGTACTGTTTCTTTAATTTAGAAATGGCCTCGATAACTTCGGTGAATATATCTCAAATCGATCGCTTACTGAAAGAAATGTTTCCTGTTTACTTAACAGCCAAATTGTTAAGAAAAGTTTCTTTTCCGTAGGTATATAACCGAATCTAACCGGTTTTAAACAGCTCGCGACAACGCCAAGTAGTTTCTAAAAATACAAATACAGTCTTGGTAAAAATTATTGAGCACCCATATGATATCTTACAATTTTTTTGGGAGTATCAATTTGAAATAAACTGAAACCATTTTTATAGGTTCGCATTACAATTTATTTATATAAAATTAATATTTTGTGGGTCCACCCTTTGCCTTAATTACGGCAGAAATTCTTTTGGGTAGAGAGCTTACAAGTTTTCTACATTCTGCAGGACGTATGACGCTCCATTCTTGATGCAGACAACGTTTTAGATACTGTTAAAGTTAGTCGAAAGTTTCCAGCCGAAAGATAATGCAGATAGTGTCTTGAATACAGCAAAAATCAGTCATGAACTCGAACTTAGGAGAATTTAGGATCGAATTACATCATTCGGGTGAAGGAGAAATTATTTCAGTTTATAGGAATTTAAAAATCGGTAGGGGCGAGAGTATAAAGAGAGTTTAAAAATAGTCAAGACACTATCTGCATTATCTTTCGGCTGAAATCTTTCGGCTAACTTTAACAAGGTACGTTTTAGGTCTTTTTTGTTATTTATTGTGTAGCGCCTGACTCTACGTTTTAATAAACTCCATAAATGTTCTATGGGGTTCATTTCCGGGGACTGGCCACTCCAGAGCCTCAATGTCATTTTCTCGAAACCATGCCATTGTGTGGGCAGATTTATGACATGGCGCGTTATCTTTCTGGAATTAATTGTATTGCACAAGTGGGTCGATTCTGGTTTTGCTCTAGGAAAAGGAAATACCGGAAATAGGAAAGAATTTTTATAGCAGTTTTGTATTTCTTTCCTATAAGCTTATTCTGGTGTGTCTTGTAGGAATTTTCCTATTTATCGCAGTTTTGACGTTTATAGGTGCGGAAAGACCTACTTTAGATACGGAAAAATATTCTTTTACAACACATACGATATTCTTTTAAATTAATTCTTTTAATTTTTAATTAGACAAAGAAAAATAATTACATACAATTAATGTAAGTTTGACATTTAGTAACCGCTTACAGAGTCATGGTTTTCAATACTCAACTTAATCAAGAATTTGGGCAAAATTTATTCTTATGAGTACCAAAATAAAGCATAGGAAAGATTTTTTTAGGAAAAAACTGCTATCAAATTTTTTTCTTAAATAGAAAAAAAAATCCTATTTCCTAAAGCCACCAGAATCGACCCACAGATGGTTTATTGCCACAGCTGCGGTGTGAGTTACTGTTTTTAGTCCTTTTTAGATGTCGAAAAAATAATAAGCAAACAAAAGGTTGTTTTCTGTTATACTTATTGTGTACGCCCCAAATTTATAGGGTGCTCAATACTTTTGGCCGTTTTAGGCCATTGTCTCTATTAGCTTTTCCGTTAAAAATTGTGGCCTTCACTGAATGCCTTCCAAAACCGATGACACATAATCTGCTGCCAAGGCATAATTTCAGTGCTTCCAGATTACGCATTAGTAAAACCGGCACACCAACTAGTCGAGTCTATGATACAGCAGACGACACCCCAGACACTTGAACGAGTTCAAAAATTAGATGGGATAACTCGTGGCGTCATCGGACGTCACGAATGTATCGATTGTGGTGTAAATTGATGTATCAGTGAGCATTTCGTCCATGATTTTTTATTTATGTTTGGAATCGATGGTTTGTGAAATGAACCACCTTCATATATCTCGAATAGTTTCCCCGCGTATGACCTTGGTACATAAACGATAAGCTTTTAAACCCGAATCCCTCACTCAATAACAGCGATTGCCACATGTCGGTCTCAGTGGATTCTTGCCAGAAGCAAATTGATCAAAAATGCTTTGGCTGTAACTCTCGTTACGTGAAGAGGAGAAAGACCACCATCACCATTCTCAACACGTTCTAATATTTTGTAGTAAACTTCTCTTCAAACTCTCCTCTCGACAGTAGCCGTGGCATAGTTTCAGTCACATGAACATCCGAAACGGTCGAATTATAGTGCAGCTCCGTGAAAAAATTGCTCAAAAGCTCCCTAATACGCTGTAGTGTAGGCACATCAAAGTTGACCAGCGGCCAAATTCCGGTTCGGTGGTGAATTTACCATTATGGTTTTTATTAGTCGAAAATATGCAATTGGTATAAAGACCTAGAAAAGCGATTCCTGTTAAATGACTGAGAAAAAAAACCCACAACTAATGTCAAAAAACACCATAAGAATTTTTTTCATGAGAATTGGTTGGTTGTGTATTTTCCAATTAAAAAAATATTATTTTGATAGCGGTAGCATCAAGATTTATTTTATATTATATATTGAAACATAAGTGGAGATAACGATGCCAAATCACTTACAGAAGCGCTAATCCTACAAAATTTCCACAAAACATTAAATATTCCGACCACTTATCAAAAATTCCAGTTGGCACGGATCATCCGTTTCCTTGTATAATTTGACAACGATAGTAATTCCCTTTACATAGAGATTCATTGGCATCGTTAATTTCGTGTATCGCTACGATATTGGACCGCGCTTAGTGTATATCCCTTTTTGATGCACTTCCCAATATGCAATGCCGACGGAATTCCATTTACATTCGCGTTCTAAAACCACACTGCTTCTATGGAAAGAACCATGTGTATCACGCGGAAATTCGTACTTCCCGCCAAAGAAAAGTGTCACAAAAATTCCGGTGTCGGCGTGAATCCCAACTAAAAAGAGAAAAAAATCACAGAAACAAAAGGCACGTGTTTGTATATATTTTCCAATTGGAATAAATAATAATTCTTATCCGAAATAAAACAAAATTTTCCATTTATAATAAAATAAATATTAATATTTTATTCACATTATTTTTTATTTGTGTACACATATTTAAATTTCATAAATTGAGTTTTGTATTGCATCCGCCACGTTGTATTGCATCCGCCACGTTGTATTGCATCCGCCAGCATATTGAGATCTTGAAAAAAAAATCATTGAAAATTTACTACGTAAATGTATTTCGCGACGACGCCATTGTGAGACAGATCACTATTACCTTTTTAGTCCAAATTTGCACATCGCGATCACTAAATAAGTTAATAATTATTAATATATGTTTAAATTTAAAATTATTTACTTTAACAAATCGAAAAACATTATAATGAAACACAACACTTTAAAGTAAAAAAACTAATTATGTAGTGAACCGTGCACGTCGACTTGTCAGAAGAAACTGAAAATAAAAGATACAATCGAAACTTATAAAACGAAAATAATATTACCGCGAAATAGAAAGAGAAAAACAATTATTTTTCTCCAAAATCAATATTTTTGTGTCTTTGATATTTTGTAGTACGGAATTTACTGCGAATTTGAGCGGTTTTTTCCACACAGTGGAAAAATTACATACTGGGTTGGAGCCGTACGCTTTATAGGCGGCTCTCGAAAATTAACACGGTGAAACAGCGACGTGGTATTCAGTCAACTGCTTCCTTTCGATTTTAGTTAGGATTTAGGATTATAATTCACCCATAATTTGTGGTAGCAGAATATTTCCGATTGTATTCGATACGGAACTTTTTAAATTTTTCACTGAAAATAGAATTAAGTTAAAATTCAATTAATTTTGTAATTTATTTTGAATATTTCTTACAATCATTTTGTAGTATATACATATATGTATATATACATATACATAAATATTATTATATATACATATTTATATTTGATGTATTTTGAAAACTTTGCTCATCGCAAGAAAAATATTTTCTGTCAAAATATAGCCCAATGAACCAAAAAACGTAATTTATTAAATTTTTCCCAGGTTAAAACCCATTTATTGAACCGGAATCGAAAATTGTATGTTAATGGTAAATGACTGGTCGAAAATAAAACCATTACCATTTCTCATTACCATTTATCATTGAACCGGAATTTGGGTGCAGCTTCTTTCAGGTTATGGTTATCATTTTGTCCTCAATAAGCATCAGAGCATCAGTGCTTGTTTAAATCAGAAATCGTCGCTGGTTTGATTTGTCCATTGAAATATATTCAAGATATCCTCTGACAAGGGAGCTTTTTATTTGTCCCATAGCTGAAGTGGGTTGGAACCAGAGAAAGCCAAGTCTGGAGAATATGCCGCATGCTGTAAAACTTCCCAGCCTAAGGAGAAGATTAGTTTTTGGATTAGTTTTGCTACATGTGAACGAGCGTTGTCATGCAGCATAATATCACCTTCCGCCTTCGTAAATGGTATTTTTCCTCCAGAAGATCACTTAACTTGATTAATTGAGCCGGTATCACGTTCAGCTGTAATAGTTTGACCAGGTTCCAGAAACTCGTAGTAAATAACTCCTTTCCAATTCCACCACACACACACACAGTAACACTTTCTTGGCGTGAATATTCATTTTTGCAACTAATGATGTAGCTGGCTTGGACCTCTACGTTTAGAATTATCGTACAAAATCCACATTTTATCACCCGTAATGATTTTGTGCAAACAATTCATTCTTTTGTTCCGAGAAAGCAAATTCATGCAGATATTATCAACTCTTCGGTTTTTCTCTTTTCAACATTGCGATAACCGTATCATGACAATCAATTTAGTAGTTTTAGAAATTGTAGAATAGAAATAAAATGATGTTTCACCCGAACAAGCTCAGAACACAAGAGACAATACGAAATTTTAAGAGAAAAATAGACAGCAGTTTTGCTCGTCGAAAATGAAACAAAAACTAAGTCGAAAGTCGGAAACAGTGATGATACAACATCTCAGCCCTGTAGGTCTACTGTTGACCCCTATTGTTTTATCTTAACATGTGTCTTAGACCGTTCCTGTTGGGTTTCCAATTTTTCAAAGTGACGTGAAGATTTTACGGTCTTGCTCCCCTTATTCCTCGCTCAACTTCTTAAGCTGTTCTACGAGGACATTTAATTGTGTCACTTTATCCTAGTGGGTATCAACTAGCACGACACTCAAAACCAGAAAGTAACCTGTATACCTTAAATTCTGCTTAAAACATCCCCTACACAAAAATTAGTGTGCTAATGTGTAAAATTATACACCGGTTTGTTGAGGGTTAAAAATGTCTGGCATATGGCCGACTTGGTTCAAAGTTCGAATAAATTTAAACCTAAAAATCACAGGTAGAGTATTCAAATATGGCTGGTACTTTTTATTTTAACGTTTAAATCCCATTAGCATTTATATTTAAAAAAAATATGAGTTTTTCATGCGATAAAAGATAAAAGAATTTTAAAATTTTATGTAATACATGGTGAGGTGCGATAAACAATGTTTTATTAACAAAATGCATTTAGATAAGCCCGGTATTAATTTTAAAAAATAATCCTGAAATAGCAACTCGAAAAATCAAATTTCAATCAGAAATGCGTCACCGTAAAATATTTTGACTTTCCCCCAATATATATACATCATTTTTAGTACAAGTACTAAAATACTGAAAAAGTTTACTGCATGTACTAAAACATAATCTACCACTTAACTGAAAACAGATGAATAAGCTAATTCGCATCGAAAGTCACATTAAACACAAAAAGGTATAGCCAAAACTCGATCACTTAACTCTAATGATCAAATAAAATTGAAAACTTTAAAATAACGAGAAAAAACAATATTTATGTGGTAAAAAAATAATAATTTACAAAAACTGATTAATAAAAGCGTTGTATGGTGCAACTCGAATAAATCCCCCTGGTTGAGCTTCGGGTGATCCACAATCCGAGACCCGATTAAACGATTGAACACCAAATAGCTGCATAGTCTCTTGGCTAAATATAGGACCGCCTTGATCACCCGTGCATATATTTGCTCTGCTTTCTAAATTTTGGGCACAAAAATGATTTTGCAATTGGCCAATTGCACTTAAATGGGGATAGGCACTACCACACTCAGCTTCACTTAAAACAATCAAACGTGCTTCTTGTGCTACACCGGGTTGAACATTAGTTTGACCAAATCCAAATCCAAGTACATAAGCAGGAGCTCCCGGTATGGGAGCTTGAGAACCAGTTGGTAGTCTGGTGATCCAGGCGATCGTCGGAGAAGGTGTTATTTGCTGGTCTAGACGTAGTACTGCAATATTATTAGCCAAACTTGAAATATTAAAATCAGGATGCATATGAGAACTTTCAACACCAAACTGTGTTAAACCTGCGATTGTGGCAGCGCCTAAACCAACTTGCCATGACTGGAACCTAAGATAAACGTTAAATGTATATATATATATAAGAAATGTATATCATCAGATCAATATAATACCCATGAACATTATGTGCCACTGTTAAAATAGCCCGTTGACTAATCAAAGTTCCACCGCCAAAATAACCGCCACCTACTAATCCAGGTTGCCGATACATTTCGAGATAGGCAAAAAATGGCCGAGGAACAGTAATATCTTGTCCATTTATTATAAACGACGTTTTAGCCTGGCCTGTTGCGGTAAGGCAAATTATCGTAAAAGCCGCAACTATCGTGATTTTCACCGTATTTATCATTGCTGGTTAAATCTTAATACTGAATACGATATTCGAATTTATTTTTTAAATACCCGATATATATATATACTCGTCGGTTAATTTTCGCCATATTGAAATATTTTGCAAATTGTTATCTGATATTATAATCGATAAGAAAATATATAATGTGGTAATCCCGGTTAATTAAGACATATTGACAAATTACACGAAGGTAAAAGTACGAAGAAAAAAGAATTTTGTATTTTTTTTTTGTTTGGAATTGGCGTTAATTTGTAGGAATCACAGGTATGGTAGCTTATCTATATCTACATTAAGCATTGAACGCATAGCACAGAGTTGTAGTGCTATGCTACGGCGTTTGGATAGATTGGTTTAGATTATGGTTAGACTGCCATTAGGGACGGGCTTGGGAAATTAATTAAGAAACGAACCGAGAAAGACGAAAACATTTGTCACCCTTGATTGTGCATTCAAAAATTAGTTCACCATTTTAAGCGTGTGGCTATAACTACAGCAGGCAAACTTTCGAATTTCAAAATGAAACTTTGCATACCGATTCAGCTCAATTTGTGGTAATTAGTGCTGACGGGCAAAAATTAGTGCTAGTCCAGGGGTCCTATTCTCCAAATTCGGAATTTCCGCATTCGGAATATAATGCGCTTTGAAATTCTTTATACTATTCGAATTTTACACCGGCTACTTTAATCATTTTTTCAAAGTGGTTTGCAAGTATTCTATTATTTATACTAAGGAAATAATTCCGCTTCGATTTACCCATCCGGAATTTTTCTCTTGAAAATAAATGCTAGAAAACTTGCAAACAAATTTGAAAAAATAATTAAAGTAGCAGGCGAAAAATTCGAATAATACATATAAAGAATTCTAAAGCAAAATATATTCCGAAACGGAAAAATTTCAAATTTCGCCTGCAAGATGAAATAAATGACACCCCATTTCATGAAACAATCGGAAATAATTTAAGACTAAATTTAAAACTTTCCAAAGGCGGCAAACTGGCGAAATTGGTGATTGTCATCGAAATATGATTTTCATAAATTTTCATTCATAAATTGAGGAAAAACAAACTAGCCCCTAAAAGATACTATATTAAACAAACAAAATACAGAGGTATACTGTTCAATTATATTTTGTTGAATAACAAATTAAATAATAGAATTTAATTTGAATTATAGATGGAAGATCTGCAAGAATCGCAACAATCAGTTTCGAACTTAATGAGATTATTGATTTGAAAAAATCAGTCATCTCATCAGGCCGCGGCGACTGACGTTGATATTTTTTACATAGGAATATTGTCTATATATAGAACAATACTATGTAGTTGTACTACTAGCGAATTACTGCATAGCGTACGAAATTCGATTCTTTCATATTCTCCATCTATACTTCATTTTTAAAGGAAAGAAAAAAATCCAGATCCAGCGTTAAAGGAAAGAAAAAAAAAAAAAAGTATGGAGTGGTTGGGAAGTTGATTGTGTATAAGTAAGTATGAATTATCATAGTCGTTGTCATACAGATTTGACGCCAAATGGAAAGGATTTCCTACGAATGTGTATTTAATTCGAGATATACTGAAATAGACCAATGTACGGAACAATCACAACAAAACCATTACAATACAACAACAACATAAAAAATATAAAAGTAATTCGTACACAACGAAAAGTTAATTGGTAAAAATGAAGTATAGATGGAGAATATGAAAGAATCGAATTTCGTACGCTATGCAGTAATTCGCTAGTAGTACAACTACATAGTATTGTTCTATATATAGACAATATTCCTATGTAAAAAATATCAACGTCAGTCGCCGCGGCCTGATGAGATGACTGATTTTTTCAAATCAATAATCTCATTAAGTTCGAAACTGATTGTTGCGATTCTTGCAGATCTTCCATCTATAATTCAAATTAAATTCTAATTTATCCGCGATCCAGCGTTAAAGGAAAGAAAAAAAAAAAAGTATGGAGTGGTTGGGAAGTTGATTGTGTATAAGTAAGTATGAATTATCATAGTCGTTGTCATACAGATTTGACGCCAAATGGAAAGGATTTCCTACGAATGTGTATTTAATTCGAGATATACTGAAATAGACCAATGTACGGAACAATCACAACAAAACCATTACAATACAACAACAACATAAAAAATATAAATAATAGAAATTATATATTATAAACAATTCAGATAGCATATTCCTGTCAGACATTTCATTGTCATCCAAAAAATATAGTGACTAAATTTTTGTTAACCCTGCATTTAAGCAATTCTGTTGAACAACAAGACCGTTGAATGAACGGTTTTCAGACATAAAGTTCTAAAAACCAATGAAGTTGGTACTTTTGATTGCATATTCCTATCACGTACGTTCATTGCCATTAGAAAAGCCTAGTGGAAGAAGAATTTTGCAAATTCAGAATTCGTTCATTCAACGGTCTCTGATGTTCAATGGAAATGAGCCAATGCTGGATTAGCACAAATTTAGCCACTTTAGCCTTTTTCAAAAATAACAAAATAACAAAAATATTATTAAACAGTATACCTCTGTATTTAATTTGTTTAATATAGTATCTTTTAGGGGCTAGTTTGTTTTTCCTCAATTTATGAATGAAAATTTATGAAAATCATATTTCGATGACCAACACAAATTTCGTCAGTTTAACCGCCTTTGGAAAGTTTTAAAAATAGGCTTAAATTATTTCTGTTTTTTTTCTAGAAATCGGGTTTTATTTGTTTCGTCTTGGAGGCGAAATTTGAAATTTTATTTTCTCGTGCTTCGACTCCTGTGGCCCTATTCTGGTAATTCCCGGGGAATGGAAATTTTAAATTTTGTAGCAGTTTTATTTACTTTTCACCAAAAGTGTATTCTGGCGTTTGAAAATTTTTGGGAAAAAATTATTTCTCATTATAGCAGTTTTGACGTTTATTATTCCATAACTATTTTAGGAAAGAATTAACTGGGAATAGAATTTAACGGAAATTTATTATATTCTGTACTTATAGCAATATTATGACTGTAAATTTATACTGAAAACTAGTAATATTTATTGGAAATATTAATATCCAACATTTTATTTGAATAAAAATAAATATTTTTTAAGTAAAATCCGATTAAAATATCAACAGAAACCAATTAAACGTAGTAAACTATTTTTAGACTTTTGTTTTCTTGTTCTATTGCGATCGCTTGAAGACCACAAATAATTAAATTATTTTCCCGTAAATTTATTCCCCAATCGCCAGAATTAACTTTTGGGAAACGGGGAATTGGGAAAAATATCTGGGGGAAAACTGCAACAAAAATAAATTATTCCCTATTTCCGGGGAATTACCAGAATAGGGCCACTGGAATTGGACTTAATCGGTATGCAAAGTTTCATTTTGAAATTCGAAAGTAGCCCTGCCTAAGTTTTTAGTTCAGATTAAAGTAAAAATTAATTACATAAAATTACAAACAGATGTTACGACTCCTTTCGGGGTTATAACGCTGCGCTCACCTGCGATTATTGTTTTTTTTTTTTGTATTTATTTCTCAAAATGATTGAGGTCTTTTACTGATGGCATTGCCATCTGTTCTATGGCATTGGCACTAAGCTTTTGTTTGATTGTGAATTGGCCTTTATTTCTGTTTCACGGTTTACTCATCTCTATTGTATCGCGTCAACGTCGAATGAATTGTAAAGCGGAAAAAATGTGCACGGCTTGTGTGTGTGTGTGACGAGTGAAGATATAGAAGAATATTTTTCTGAGTAAGCGAGTGACGCGCATAGAAACAAAACAAAAATACTTCAAAAACGAAAATATTCTTCTAGATTGTTTGTTGTGAGAAATTTTTAGGTAGTCTAGTTTTTGGTTTGAAGGCAGTCGGTTTTAAAAATTTCATAAAGACAGAATAGTCTACTTTGGATTTTATTAAAGAAAGAGTCATCTGTTGATACTCATTTTTGATTATTAGTATTTCGGTAATTATTCCTTAAAACAAGGTTTGGTGAAAAATTGTATATACAGTGGTTACGGACAATAAATTCTAAAAACTGATAATGATTAGGTGTTATGACGCTTGCTAATTGATAAAGGCCGAAAACACATTTATGGATAAAATCAAAATTTTGTTAAATAATAGAAAATTGTTCGGAAAATTTATATTTGATGTATTACTTGGTGCATTCTACGTGTAATACGATTTTTGCTATGAGTGCATACTTCTTTAAGTATATTCGGTGAAATCTGGTGATGAAAATATCAATACCAAAACTCGACTGGCCGCCGTATATACTGTTAGGCGTTGTCTTTACAAAAAAACAAAATCTGCACCTCGCCTCGCCTCGACAAAACGGTTGGGCGTCCCCTCGCTGAAACCTTAAAATAGATTGGGTGTTGCCTCGCCAAACAAAAAACTGCACTTGGCCTCGATAGGCCGTCAAAATAAGTTGAGTGTTGGATCGGCCTAAACCGTAAAATACACCGGTGGGCATCCTTCCGCATTAACCGTAAAAAAAAATTACAAATGGTCGGTCACTCGTAAAAGAAGTTGCGTCTCTGGTAACCGTATACTAATGTTGCGAGCCGTGTGTCCGATAATCGTAGATAACTTAGCGCGTCGAGTGTCAGCCTCCTATATTATATGACGCCCCGAAATAAAAAAAAAATTAAGACACGTAAGGCAGCGTGTGTCTTTTATTTGACGTTATCACTGTAATATCATACCCTGAGCCGGTTTACTTTCACTCCTGCCTTTATTTAATTTATGTATCACAAGAAAAAAATTGAATAAGCTTATTGAAATTATGTATGGAAATACAACCACCCTTTTGTCAAATCAAAACGTTTTCTCCTTAATTTTTTTTACGCACTATTTAATAATTCAATAAAAGAAATGCGCGATTACATTCAAATTATTTATTGACTTGAAAAAAAAAAATTACAGAAGCTTTTATTATTATCGAATAAACTTTTGTTTATTATTTTACACATTGGGTTCGTGCCCTTATAATCCAACAAAATGAATTCTGGCTTTTATCGCCACATTTTAATAAAAAAAAATATATTAATCACAATTTTATTTAACGCCGCGCTTTAAAACGCTTGTACGCCAAAATGTAAGTTTTTGTTTAAACGACAGAAATCCTAAAAAATGAACTCGATTCTCCAAAATCTCAAATTCGACTTTTAACTTTAAACCCACATTCAACTTATTCAAAATTTTAATCTAGACTGAAGAACAAACCAAAATAACTCTCGCACGCGGCACCACAAAAATATTATACAAGAATATGTTTTTCTTGTTTTCGTGCGCGTCACTTGCACACTCTTTCTCCCCCGCATCAATTGCACGCACCAAAACAAGAAAACACAACAAAAGTACTCTTCTATATCCTGGTCGCTCACACACATGCACAAGGGGTACACATTGGCCTCGCTCTTAATTTATTATAAATTCACATGACACTATGTGTGAATAAAGCGGCTAATTTCCAAGAAACAAACCACTTCAGTAACAATGTCATAGAACAGATGGCAATGCCGTCAATAAAAGGCATAACGCCAAGAAAGAAAACATTATTATGACCATGGAGTAGCAACAATTAATACGTTCAAAATGGCTGATTTGTTTCATCAACCTTGTCAACAATGAGACATCGCAAAATGCACCGATATTGATACACTATTGGTTGGCGCCAGCGAAAACTTTTCGCAGATATTAACTGTGATATTATAATTCCTGCCGCCTCGGAACACAGATAAACAGCAGCAGCATACGACCTGTTCCTGGTGTTCGAAAAACATGATTATAGTATTCAGTAGTCCCAACCACAGCTGCCGAAATATTGTTTTTATTTTTAAGATAAACGGTGAAAATAAACCCAATGGAATTCAATAGCCTACTGAATTCTGCTAACATTTTTCATTTCGTGAAAGACGGGATCATTCAGCTGGATATTTTACGTGAATAAATCAGCATCAGGTGACCATTGTAATTCTAGAACTCGTGTTGCTTCCGTTCCATTCAAATCAACAGATAACTGGGGAATGGCTACAAGTAGGACTACTTGAATGGGAACGTTAGTACTATCACGACATTACATTCGTTTGTATTTACGATCAGGCAGGGCCTACCAATATAGCCAATATATGCTACAGTAACTTCTGTTTTATGGGTCCCACTTCTAACAAGTTGTCCAGCGCTATACCATTAGCCGTTTTGCTGACGCGTCGAACACTACTCTCAATTTAGTAGTAACGCTCGATTCTCACTTCAAGCTTATCCGAGCTGTTAATCACAATCTTCCAAAATTAACGATGTTTCGTCTGCTGAACCCAGCAAAACTCATACTATTGGAGTAGGAAGTACAGGATACTGGTGGAGTATCTGTCAACTTTGTAACTATAACTTTTAGATTATTCACTGTATTAGTAGATGATGCCTCATATGGAAAAGCCTCGACCATGCTTGATCACGGAATCATGGTGTTACTTGTAGGTATATTATACGAAAATAATATAAATTATTACAAAAATTAATAAAACAAGGTACAATTTATTAAAATAGTACAAATATATGTTAGTGAACTTTGTGCAAAAAAAAATTATTAAAAAATTACACTCTCAAATTTATTATTTTTTCTATTGGAATTTATTTTGAAAAGAAATTGGATTCATTCTAAATGTTGTGACGTATGAAATTTTTGAGAAGGTAAAACATACATCTATTCCTAAAATTTGAGTAAACTATATTTTTGGCCACGTTACAAGGTCCCCACAACAACGGATGATAAATAAAGTGTTTCACCAACAACCAGCCGGAGTGCGTCGTAGAGGAAGACCTCGACTTCGCTGGCATGACGACATCGAACAAGATCTAACACATTAGGATGTCGAAACTGGAGGACGAGAGCGATGGATCGAGATGGATGGAGAATTATAGTGCAGGAGGTGAAATCCCTTCATGGGATGTGAAAGCCAAAGAGAGAGAGAGAGAGAGAGAGACAGAGAGAGAGAGAGAGAGGAAATGTTTTTGAGATTCGTTCTATTAAAAATCATATTTAGAAATTGAACATTTTTGACGGGTTTCAAATAATATTCCAGCCAATTCTGGAAATGTCCACGGGGTTTCACTAACATTTTCAAATAGATTATTCAACTAGTGAGTCTATAGTGAATAGGATAAAATTATGATAGGCTTTACTATGTTTTAAAGATCTTAGAAACTTCATAATTATGATAAATATTTCAAGTTTAATAAAGAACGAGCTAAATATCCACAGGTTATCACAAACATTTTCGAATAGATTGCACAATTTTCTACCGTATAATATAATAGAACTCATCATTTGTTCTGCCATTAAAAAAAAACTACTGAAGTGAAATTTCTACCAATTAACAAAAACTATACATGCGTGCGAATATACAAAAATACATTTAGACAGGATTTTCTTTAATGTCCTTGGTATGTACTTTAATACAAAAATGCCTATTGGTCGTTTACTGGGTATGTACTACATCAATACAAAAATGCCAAATGGTCATCGATGGTTTGGAATTTTTGTATTAAAGTACATACCAAGCCCAGCATAAAAATCCCCGTCTATATATGGGACTATTGGATTAATTAATTTAATGAGCTTTAAGAATCGTTTAATCATAAATGGTAAAGTATCCCAATGAGTTTTAAAGTCTAAAATTAGTCCAATCTCAAGATTGAACGTTTGCTTAACATACGAGTATACTGCTGTAAAATTGTACTGCGTGCAGATACGCATGAAAAAGTGTATAACATTGCGAACTAACATTGTTGAATTCTTTTGTTTCTATTGTTGCTTCCACTAATCGGGGTGATTTTGTATATAAAATGTCTGTAACGCCAAGGTTCATACATAGAATATTTTCAGATTCTGATTCTTTGCCAAATTTAATATTTACTGATGCTCCGTCACATGTCGTAGCCCAATATCATTTTTCAAAACCAATTAAAATTTGTTAAAATTTGTTGTTGCTTTGTGAATGCGGATTTAACCCAAATTTTATAAATTCCAAATCGAAATTATAAAGCTTCAGGTTCAGGTATCTTCTGGTCCGTCCGTGATGATAATTTATTGAATTGTTTTGATTTTATTTTTTCCGTAAGTTGATGTTCAATTTTTGTAGCATTTAAAATCAGTTTCATTACAGTATTTTCAGATTTGGGGCACTCATAACATCGAGCCTTTATTGATTCCGAATAAAGATGAATCTAGTAATTTGTCTTTAGGCAAACCATCTAGCGCAGCCAATCTTGATACAATTTCTTCCAAGCTTGATGGTCGTCGTACGAACAGCAACATATTAGATTGAAGAATTGATTTTTTCAAGGTGTGAAGACTCTTGGCTCTACATCAGCCGTCTCTTCGCTTTCTTTCAACTTTTGGTTGAAGTGATGCTGCTCTTTATTAAATGACTTAACAAAGTCGATGTTGTTCCATTTTTGCATACAACATTTTTTTACAAATACATATTTCAATTTGCTTTTTCATTTAAAATTTTTGTGAAATGTCAATGAGTTTCCAATAAAAATTATAGATTTGAGAATTAGTAGTTTGTCTTCTTGTGTAAAATTTATATTAAATCGTTTCAAATGCAGTTTAAAAAATTACCCGGTTATTTTCCAGAAAACCGAGTTTTCCGGTTTTTCATTGAAAAACCCGGTTATAACCGGTTTGCAACCCCTAATAGATATAGGTTTGTAAATTGTATTTGGGCGGAAGTTCTAAATCATGGCGAACGCCAACTCCCTCCAAACTAAACCAGGGAACTAGGATATTTTTAACAGATCAACCAGTAATTGGGAACGGTCGATGAAAATATGGTGCTAAATTTAGTTTTGGTAATTCTGGAATATGGCCAACTGCGACAAGGAAACAAGAAACTACGAGTAAACTATTTATTTACCGACCAAAATAAATTTGGGTGTGGTAACTGGAAAAGGGATATTTTAATACTAATTCTTTGGTGATCTTGGGTTACTTTTCTGACCCCTAGGTTAGATTTAAGATATATGAATATGTTGTGCCAAGAGTTTCGGAAACGGCTCGATTGATTTTAATAAAAAACTCGATCCAGTTTAATGAAGCTAAGCCATTCGTCTATTAATTTATATAAAACTGGGTGATCAAATGAGTTCCGAATTTGATTCAGCAAAATACCGAATTAATCTTGAGTTGTATGATGAAAATTGAATTCCAATATGAGTGTCTAATTTCTGAAAAGTTGTCAATTTTTAAAGGTAATGGTAGTGCCGTTTCTAACAATTAACAAAAATAAATAATATATTAGTAAGTATACTGTTAAAATAATTCTTATAAGAAATTTTGAGTGAAATAAAAAAAAACACAGGAAAACCAAAAGTAAAAAATTAAAATGTAATGGTACGTAATTCGATAGATTTTTTTGAGTGAAATGTCACGATAGATTTTTTTGAGTGAAACTGGTTCATGGAAGTTCATTGAGTGGCACACGTTGAATGACCAATAACAAGGCATCGTAGAGTTTGTACCAAAATTTCATTAAATACTGATGACACCTTGGTATTTAATATTTCAAAGGACGTCCGAAGATTTTTGAGTAGAATTTTTTCAGTGCACTCATGGAGTCTGAGTGTAATACGTTTAATGGCCAATAACAAGTCATCGCAGAGTTTGTACCAAAATGACACTACTATCGAATGATTGCAATAGGCCTAACCTTTCAAATAGAACAGATTGAACACATTTTTCTAGAATATTCTTATTGGATTCGTAAACATATTGTTGTTATTTTTTGTTAGAAACTTCACACCCATGGAACTGTTGTTTAACGAAATGGAATGGAGTTCAGTTTATATGACGTCCCTTAAGCTAGCAGAACCCATATGGCAGAACTTTACAAGATAGTATGTATAATTATAGGCTAATTATAGGCTAATATTAAAAAATGTTGGGCTCCATCCCTTCCAACTAAAACTTGGGTTCTGCTAGCTTTAGAAAAAGTTAGCAGAACCCATATCAAAAAACTATTTAAAAACAATTGAAAAATCAAAGGTTAATTTTATGCTAATTAATGCCCTATTTAATTTTAATTGGGCGAAAATCGAAATTAGAACGCAAAACAAGATCAATTGACAAACGAATAATTTTAGGCTCATTATGGTCTCAAATGCTCAAATTAAAAAATTGTAGGCTCCACTCGTTTTTGTTCAAACTTCAGGTCATTTAATATTAAAGCAAGATTAAATGACCTGAAGTTTGGTCAAGAACGAGTGGAGGCCAAAAATTGTTAATGAGGCATTTGATTATGCCATAATGAGTCTAAAATTATTCGTTTGTCAATTGATCTTATTTTGCGTTCGAATTTGATTGTTGGTCCGATTTTCGATTTGGGTTAAAGCCTTACTTTTTTCCTAGCGCGAGCATAATAAAAAAAATTCAATAGGGCATTTAATTAGCATAAAATTAACCTTTGATTTTTCAATTGTTTTTAAATAGTTTTTTGATATGGGTTCTGCTAACTTTTTCTAAAGCTAGCAGAACCCGCGTTTTAATTGGAAGGGTTGGAGCCCAACATTTTGTAATAAAGCATTTAATTAGCCTATAATTATCCATACTATCTTCTAATGTTCTGCCGTATGGGTTCTGTTAGCTTAAGGGACTTTTTGTATGATGAAAAATAGATTTGCATACGAGTTCCGGATGTAAAAATGGGAATTTGAATAGAACTAAACACTTTCTCAAACGATTTGGATGGGCAACTTTCCGTACTATTCAATTTGACTGTTACAAAAAGGTCGACTAGCTCTATAAAATATTTATTTGAACGGAACTAAACCGTTGCTTATCCAATTCCGATCTATTTTATTAAATGTAAAAAAAAATAAAACTGATTTGGTAATTCGCATGTGCCTACGTAAACTCAACAAATTTTGACCAAGCGACGGCTTGGTGTACCAGAGACTGGCATTGGCACAACAACAACTATGTTAACTAATCATAGAAATTGGAGACCGAAAAAATAAATCACGATCAGTCCAACTCGGACGAGTTTGAGAAATAATATTTGTAAGATTTACGTGCCCATAATCTAGGCCTTGACAAAATTTCTTGTCTAAGCCCAACAATGACAAGCTTCTTGTTTTTTTCGTTACAAAACCCAATTCATCAATTTGCTTGACTTAGATTCTAAGATAAAATATAGTCCAAATCCCTCAATTTATGATAAGTCAACTTCAACGGTGTACCCTTGAACACCTTGCACTATATCGTATTTCATTTGAGTTATCAAATTAAATTGTAATCACTGTCCGCTGCCATAATTGAATTCCCACCGAAACCATGTTGTTTGCATTTTTTTTAATTTTGTCGTTATCTTTAGAGTGATATTGAAATTATTAATCCTTTAGATATAATTCTAGTAGTAGCAACAACAAAACCCGTATCAATAAAGTATACCAAGAGATTTTCGCTGAATATTTTATTTAGTTTTCGTGCAATCGGCGTAAATTTAACAATGCAAATTGGAGTTTTTATTAGCCTTGTTCTCTTGGCATTCAGTGCTGAATCTGAGGTAAGTCATATTCTGCTGATGAACCAAAACTAGATTGTTATGTTAACCGCATTATTGTTTTAGGTGATCGAGAATGGCATAACGTCTGTTATTGCAAATGGTGAAAATGTAGACGAGCCGGCCACATTTTATGCATATTTAGAAATTGCGCATAATGGTAACGTGCATTTTGGTGGAGCTGTACTAATTGGTCCAAGAGCCGCGATAACTGTTGCACAGAATGTTAACGGATTTTCAGCGTGGCGTATTGGATTAGATGGGATCCGAATAAAAGAACTGACTTGGCATACCGTTTCGAGAGCAATAATTCATGACGGCTATGATCCGTCGAGACTTCGCAATAACATTGCTGTGTTAGAATTAGACGAACCTGTAGCAACAACAATTCACCGAATACCACCAAGCCAAGTAAACTTTCCAATACGAGATACAATCGGTGAGGTTGTAGGTTTCGGATTAGGCCATTCAGGTGCCGTTCAACCAGAAGTTTTACAAACAATAACATTGCGCGTACTAACACCAGCAGAGTGCGCTATCTTCTATCCCTACTTAGCAGAAGATATTTCATTAAATAAAATTTTTTGTGCCATGAATCACGATCAACATGCTAACATCTGTCCCGGCGATCAAGGTGGACCGATACACAGTCGAGTTTTACGTTACACAGTAAGCCATAATATTATTCAAGCTGTTACTGGAACTGTATAATAAATTTTTTTCATTTCTAGTTTGGACTTGCATCGGTAATTCGCACCGAAGACTGTAATTCACCAGATTCCAGTCCAGCCGCATTTGTTCAACTCACAGCATACGCTGACTGGCTTACACCGTACCGCAATTTAGTGTGATTACATAGATTTATTTTAAATGATCTTGTATGAAATATAATTTTGCAAAATCTAATAAAAATATTGTTAAGTGTGAACGTGGGCATAGTATTGTGGATCTTATCGATTAATCAAAATAAGGCCAAACTTAAGGTAAAAGTTAATTATAGGTAAACTTAATTATTTTTCAAAAGCTCAATGGCAAACTAATCGAAAATCTGTTGTAAACCCGGTTTTTACCGTAGTAAACGATTTATCTTAAGTTTGACAAACAGCCTTAATAGAACTATAGGCTATAGGCTGGATAGACAATTTATAGTGTTTCAATTAAACGTGAACACTTAACCGTATAACAGTTTATCTTGGACACAATTGATATCGGCTTCTAATTTACCGTGGACACCTTACCGTGGACAATTTATCGTATACCAGCTTTTTGTAGTTTGTAAAATTGGCCGTAGTGTCTTGGGTTTATAAAGTTTTATTGAATTGCGACAATCTATTAACCTTTATGTTTACAACCAACTCCTTATTCTTCTTCTGCACAACCGACATACCCGGGGCTGTGTGCCAAACTTTCTGTAAAAGCCAATTTTAAGTAAATTCAATTATTTCTCACAAATTCTGTGACAAACTGATCGAAAAATCTGACCTAAAACCAGTATTTACCGTAGTAAACGATTTACCTTAAGTTTGGCACACAGCTATTGTTTTTATTTTTTATTTTTTGTTTAACGGTAAAAATAGAGAGTTTTAGAGAGGGGTTGCTTCCGACATTGAAGAATTAGTTCTTCCACAATATAATACGGAAGTCAACGATTCAGATGATAATGATGATTTGGCACAAGAATAAATGTCTTGATAAGCGGCATCTGTTGAATATAAAGCAAGGGATGGGAAAGTCTGGAGTGAAGTTGTATAACCATTTCGTAGACATCTGACTCATAATACATATATTCAAATCAGCTACAACAGCCTTGCGAGTCTAAATATTGTTCAAGCTTTCAAACAAGTACTGACAAATGAAATTTGTAATTTCATCATTGGCGAAACATCCCGAAGAGGCTCACAACGCGTTCAAGTATGGAATACCGAACACAGAAATAAATCCCAATGTCAATGAAAGGCAGTAACCATCACGGAGTTTGATGCATAGCTCGGTATTATATTATTTGTGGGTGTAAGCAGATCTAACAAAGAATATACTGATGATTTATGGAAAGCCAATGCTGATCCTCTTTATCCTGCTACAATGGCACTTCGGTGGTTTCGTACAATAACCCGATATATTCGGTTTCATAACGGCAATACTCATCGTCAGCGTTTACTATCTGATAAAGCAGCTGTCATTTCGGATATTTGGCTTATGCTTAAAAGAAATGTCTAAGAGAATTTTGTAGCCGGAGCAAATAATACAGTCGATGAGCAATTGTTCAGATATCGTGGCGGTATGCGGTTTACGCAATATATCTCGTCAAAACTCGCTCGGTATGAAATGAAAGTGTGGTGGGTGTGTGATTCAACCACATCATATCCAATAAATTGTTAAATATATGCCGGAATGGATGTATCAGGTCAAAGGGAAACAAACCAGGGCGAAAGAGTTCTAAAATATTTGAGTTGCACTTTATTTCGTGGAAGTGGTAGAAATATCAACTGCAACAATTTTTTTACGACGTATAACCTGGCTTCTAGTATAATGTTTGACTTCAACCTGTCACTGCTAGGTACTGTCAATGAAAGACGCCAATTTATATATGCGGAATACCTCGTAGTAAAAGATCACCCTCGACCTACTTTGTGTTCCTATTTCCCAAAAAAGACAAGGCTGTAGTTCTATTATCGATAATACATTACGATAAAAAAATTCAAGGGACGGCACATAAACCAACTATTATGTTAGATTATAATATAACAAATATATGGTCAAGATATGGTCAATAATATATGGTCCAGATACTTAGAGAATATTTTTGTAAAATAAAAGCTAACCGATGGGCGATAGCATTTTTTTCAATATGTTGGATGTGATTTACTGTCAGTTTATCGTGAACAATTTATCGTGAGCAATTTATCGTAGAACAATTTATCGTAGAACAATTTATCGTGGAAACAATTTATCGTGGAATCAATTTATCGTGGAACAATTTATCGTAGAACAGTTTATCGTGGACAATTTATCGTAGAACAGTTTATCGTGGACAATTTATCGTATAACAGTTTATCGTGGACAATTTATCGTAGAACAGATTATCGTGGATAATTTATCATAGAACAGTTTTATGCGTGGTATTTCAAAATTTAGTGGGAGTCTTTAATGATTTTTGGCAGAAGTTCTGATGGCTATGTGGGAAGGAACTTGGTAGTTTCTTAACCGATTATGATGGGATTGGGTATGTTGGATGGAAATGGGATTATTGAATGATTTTTGGAAGAATTCTGGAATATGGCCATGTGGGACGGAACTCGGTAGTTTCATAACCGATTATGATGGGATTGGGATACTGTTAAAGTTAGGGAGAAATTGAAGGGGGAGAAATTAGGGGTGAAGGAGAAATTATTTCAGTTTATAGGAATATAAAAATCGATTAGAGCGAGATTATAAAGAGAAATGGTCAAGACACTATCTGCATTATTTCGGCTGGAAACTTTCGGCTAACTTTAACTGTATCCCAATCCCATCATAATCGGTTATGAAACTACCGAGTTCCGTCCCACATGGCAATATTCCGGAACTTCTTCCAAAAATCATCCTAAAATCCCATTTCCATCCAACATACCCAATCCCATCATAATCGGCTAAGAAACTACCGAGTTCCGTCCCACATGGCCATATTCCAGAACTTCTTCCCAAAATCATTTAATAATCCCATTTTCATCCAACATACCCAATCCGATCATAATCGGCTAAGAAACTACCGAGTTCCGTCCCACATGGCAATATTCCAGAACTTCTTCCAAAAATCATTCAATAGTCCCATTTCCATCCAAAATACCCAATTCCATCATAATCGGTTAAGAAACTACCGAGTTCCGTCCCACACGGCCATATTCCAGAACCTCTTCCAAAAATCATTCAATAATTCCATTTCCATCCAAATTACCCAATCCCATCATAATCGGTTAAGAAACTGCCGAGTTCCGTCCCACATGGCAATATTCCAGAACTTCTTCAAAAAATCATCCAATAATCCCATTTCCATCCAAAATACCCAATCCTATCATAATCGGCTGAGAAACTACCGAGTTCCGTCCCACACGGCCATATTCCAGAACTTCTTCCCAAAATCATTCAATAATCCCATTCCCGTCCAACATACCCAATCCCATCATAATCGGTTAAGAAAATACCGAGTTCCGTCCCACATGGCCATATTCCAAAACTTCTTCCAAAAATCATTCAATAATCTCATTTACATCCAACATACCCAATCCCATCATAATCGGTTAAGAAACTACCGAGTTCCGTCCCACACGGCCATATTCCAGAACCTCTTCCAAAAATCATTCAATAATTCCATTTTCATCCAAATTACCCAATCCCATCATAATCGGTTAAGAAACTGCCGAGTTCCGTCCCACATGGCAATATTCCAGAACTTCTTCAAAAAATCATCCAATAATCCCATTTCCATCCAAAATACCCAATCCTATCATAATCGGCTGAGAAACTACCGAGTTCCGTCCCACATGGCCATATTCCAGAACTTCTTCCCAAAATCATTCAATAATCCCATTCCCGTCCAACATACCCAATCCCATCATAATCGGTTAAGAAAATACCGAGTTCCGTCCCACATGGCAATATTCCAGAACTTCTTCCAAAAATCATTCAATAATCCCATTTCCATCCAACATACCCAATCCTATCATAATCGGCTGAGAAACTACCGAGTTCCGTCCCACATGGCCATATTCCAGAACTTCTTCCCAAAATCATTCAATAATCCCATTTCTATCCAACATACCAAATCCCATCATAATCAGTTAAGAAACTACCGAGTTCCGTCCCACATGGCAATATTCCAGAACTTCTTCCAAAAATCATTCAATAATCCCATTTCCATCCAACATACCCAATCCCATCATAATTGGTTAAGAAACTACCGAGTTCCGTCCTACATGGCAATAATCCAGAACTTCTCCCAAAAATCATTAAAGAATCCCACTAATTTTTTGATACCACGCATAAAACCTTTCTACGATAAATTGTCCACGAAAAACTGTTCTACGATAAATTGTCCCACGATAAATTGTGTCCACGGTAAATTGTGTCCACGATAAACTGTTCTACGATTAAATGTTCACGTTAAATTGAAACACGATAAATTGTTTACGATAAAGAGACCGTCACCCGTTGGATGTAGCCGCGTTAGCTGCATTTATAATTTATTCAGAAAATAATTCATTTTCAAAAACTGCAACTAATTTACGACGCAAAGTTATTCAAAAGCTTTGTGAACAGTTGGTTATGCCGGAAATATCCAAACGATCTAAAAACGTTCAAATTACCTGACGCGGTTTGTACAAGAAATGTATTTTAATCATTTTTAGGTCGTTCAAGAAATATGAATCTGACGAAACTATCAGCAGTTCGTCATCTACATCAAAAGAGCGTGATGTTACTGGTAGAAAAAAACAAAGGTAATTGTTACATCTGTTCCAAAAGAAGACTAATGAACTCTTAGTAAACTCTGTAAAAACTGGCAAAAACCTGTGGGTGCATTCTTTGAATATTACCAGCTGCTTGGAAAGTCGTAATTGAAACAATATTTTATTTTCAATGACTTTATTTATGTTATAATAACGGTTGTTATTTAAATAAATAATGAAATTCTTAAATTTTCGTTTTGTATTCCTTTTTTTCTTGAGAGTGGCATATCAAGATTTTCTTACTTATCCCGGTATGTCGGTTGTCAAATAAAAGAATTATTTTACAAAAAAAAAATCCAAACGCATTTTCCAATTGATTTTTCCAAATAAAAAATATGGAATCAGATTCAAGACAAGTAATTAGAAGGCTACTAAAATTTTCAGATCAGAAGAAGTTCTGGAATAACTGGCAATAACTGGCACTTTCGTCGTTATCAAAATTACCTTCAGTTGGGCGCCTTCCCGCCTTTGGATATACGTGACCCTTATGGGCCACCCGTAAATGGATTGGGGTATTTCCCCACCGAAATATATCAATTAGCCGCGTTTTGACCGCCCGTGAAAAGTGGCGCGTCCTTGCCTCGACAACGGAAAATATTTTGTTTAATAAACGGGTTACCGCGTCTCTTTTATTATTACCAAATTTTGGTGCACGACCGGCTCAAATTAAACCAAACCACAACTACCAAATAACAAACGCCGTGGAAAATAATAACACTCCGTAAAGGCTCAAATTCACAACGAAATTTCTCTTGGACAGTAATCACTCCAAATGAAATAAAGGTTCTCTACACTGTCGATCACACACGGAATTTTCGGTTCTTCACTTCTAACCAACTAATTTCCACTTTTCAATAACACTCAAATTTCACTTTTTATTTTTTTTTTGTGGTTACCAAAAAATTTCAACCTCAAATATACTTTTGCACATTTTTCTTTTATTTGTAACCAAAAGGCCAGCTCCAAAAACAAATTTAAAACGACTATAAAAATCAAAAAATTACTACTCGACTTATTTTCTTCAACACCAAAACGAAACTCAAAAAAATTTTCGCACCACAAAATATTCTGGAAAAATATTTCAGTTATGCTTTATGGTTTTGTTTTTTTAGCGCGTCATTCGCGCTCTCCTTCGCACCTAACCATGATCGGTTAAGAAGCGGTCGAATTCCGTCACAGGTGGTTATATTTCAGAACCTTGTCCCTCCTCCCCCTCTGGGATTAAATCCATTTTCTTACAACATCGAGTCCTGTCCAAGAGGGCCATATTCTGATCGAAAAATCTGCCCAAAATCGACTATTTACCTTAAGTTTGGCACCCACCCTAATGTTGATTTCGATTGAACGAAAAATATTACACTGAGGGTAAAAGTGGTACTCCAACTGCTGTCAAACTGTTCGATTGAAAAAAAATACGACAAGGGTAATATTTTGCTTCACCCACGGTTGTTACTATTAATGACATAACATATGTCCACCTGACATATGTTATGTCATTAATAGTAACAAAACAAATAAAAATCAAATATGGCTTCGGAGCCATAAATTTGACATTCAAAATCATTTGTAGGTTGGTATTCTTGTAACGAACAAATATATGTTTTTCAAAATGCAATCTTTAAAAAAATTAAAATTGCCCTCGGGTTAAAAGTTTTAAAAGAAAGAAGAAAAATTTGCTAGAAAAGAAAATAAAATTGCTTCGAGAAAAAAGAAAAAGAAGAACACCTGAACGCAGATTTTGTTCGAAAACTGAGACTTGAGAGCTGGGAGTTTTGGTGTGCGCTGAATGTTAGAGGAATAATTATTCACTTCTGTTGATGTTTATGACGACAATGGTGAAAGGGAAGGAAATTAACAAGTTGCTGAACTAGTTACGGCTGGATAATTGAATACGCGCATTGCTGTTGATGTTGGTGAAACAGATGGTTGTTTACCAACTAGTCACAACTTAAAAAAAACCTGATGACGATGATGATGATGATGATGATGATGATGATGATGATGATGATGATGATGATGATGATGATGATGATGATGATGATGGTGATGGTGGTGGTGGCCCAAAAAATGATTGCGGTTGGCGTATTCTTATTGTGCTTGTACCCGGTGAGTTAATACAGCGCACCCTTAATTCGGTCAACTGCTGCTGGATAGAAGACATAAATTGCAATACGTGAGTCTCATTTTAGTTTCCTTAATTGGGATGCTATGGTCTGCAAATTTCAAATTCGTCCTTTTCTGGTTCAGAATTTACGGCTGAAACAAACTTATTTAGTGCGTCATCAAAATCAGTAGCTGACAAATCTAGTGATGCCTCTTTTCTGTTTTTTGGAGTGGATTCATTTAATTCCAAAGAAGAAATATCAAGATTTGATAAGAATCAAGATGATCAACATGTGAATCTCAGTCATTTAAAGTTTGTTGATCGGAATCGTCCGTTAAACTAGATTCAAAAAATACGTTCAACATTAATAAAATACTTCATAATTCTTTAGAGATACTTACATTTAGATTGGTTTTGCCTTTCCTATAAACAATACAAGGATCTAAAAATGACATTTCATTAAAGTAAAAAAGTGAAGGTTCCTTAATATCGTCCAGACCAGCTCTTGATTTTTTTGAACTCTCAAATTTCTTCTTCTCTGCTGTATAGCAAGATCGAAACCTTTAATTTTCTTTTTTATTGCATCTTCATCTGAGCCAATTTCGGTTGCAATTTGTCTGTAAGCATTATTTTTTATGTCAACCCTTCTAAAAATTTTGGATTGAATATATCATAAACACTCTTTATTTTTATATAACTCGATTAATTTTAAAGTTTCCTGTTTCAGTGAAAATGTCAAACCAAAATTTTAACTAAAAAATTATCTATTTTTTACATGTCAGGAAACATCAAAATTTCGTGTTAACAGAAACTTCGGACATTATAGTATAACTTTAATGTGTTTTTTTTTATTCATTCCAAAGAAGAAAGAGAAAGAATAGAATACTGATCACGTGACTTTAAAATATTCCAAACAGAATGTAATAAAAAAACGATTTGGAAGGAATGAAGTACATTTTTGACAGTCATTTTTTAGCTGTTTAAAATTTTTATATATTTATATATACATATTTTATAAGTTTTCATTGCTATAGTTATTATTCTCCATTTTTAATTAATTTATTTTTTTTTTACCACAACTATTTTTTATGTACATGTAGGTACGTACATTCAACAAAACAAACAATATGGCGGCTAATATTAAAAATATTCCTTTCGTTCTACCTTTTCATCTAGTACGAAAAGAATACGTCCAGAACGTCTAGAATAAATAAAAAAATAGCAAAGAAAAGGAATCGAAGGAATAAAATGATTAAAAACCATAATATGTCATGTTCGAAACGTCCGGAATTTTGGAATGAATAAAAAAAAATCACTCTTAATGTTAACAGATATTGCAACTCGTTGATATTTTGTGTCTCAACCTGCAACTGTTCGAAAATTAATGTTATAACTTGATGTTAAAGAATGGGTATAAAGGGCCGAATTTCAAAAGGTCGAAGAGCCGTATGTCGAAGGGCCGAATGTCGAAGGGCCGAATGTGTCGAAGGGCCCAATGTCGAAGGGGCGAATGTCGAAGGCTCGAGTGTGCCGAAGGTCGAATTGTTTTTTTGTTTTTAGAAATATAATTTTTTAAATTTGTTGTTTTATGGAATATTTTGTAATTTTTTTTTTTTATTAAACATAAATGAATTTCTTATGAATTTATGTATTTTACTATTTTTCATCTTTGGATATTCATGAAATTTCACGTATCCAGTCAGCGATAAATTTTGGCGAAGGAAAGTTTGTCAAGCGCCACCTGAGACATTCGGCCCTATTTCAGCGTTCTGATAATAGGTACAAAAAATAAAAAAAATAATTGAATTAAATATAAAAATTAAAAAAATATATTTCTAAAAACAAAAAAAAACAAAAAAACATGTCAGCCTTCTGATAATAGGTACAAAAAATCTGCCCTTCGACCCATTCGTCAATTTGAACCATTCGATCCTTCGACACATTCGGCCCTTCGACATTCGGCCATTCGACATTCAGCCCTTCGAAATTCGGTCATTCGACACTCGGGCCTTTGATATCATACCGATGTTAATGGCAGGTCGAGAGTATAGCCGTAATTTTCTCTACTCCAGGTTTTTTGAACGAGTAACCCATTTTTGTTGTTGTCATACGCCATTTTTTTCTATACTTGTCAAAACAAAATATTTTCATGCAATGTTAATTCGTTATTCATCGCAAAGATAAAACAAATATATTTTTTTGACATTTAAAAGCGGTCTAGTTCATTTCTTTCCCATTGATACAAAATGGGGTTATAAAATGAGAATACTATTTTTAGAGTAGGAAAATATCAATCGAAATCAACATAAGATACATAAAATTAAAGCACTAAATGTGTTGTACGATAAACTTTTCTACGATAACCAGTCTTACGTTAAATTGTTCCCTCGACAAATTGTTCATTAAAACCGATTTAGATTATGTCTTATTTTATAAGAATTCAAAATTCTATTTCTCGAAAACAATTACAGGTTTTATATTGCGACACATGTTGATATAATTGTAAGCTTACTTTGCGATAATCGTATCACGAAAAATTATTTCATGATAAATAAAATCGTAGTCTTGGAAATCATAAAATAAAAATAGAATGATATTTTATCCGAGCAAGTTGGGGGGAACACAATAAAAATCGTAATGAAATAGACGTCGATTTTACTCGTACAACATACATTGTCGTAAACTAAGTTGAAAGGCGAATATAGTGATGGTACAACATCCCAGCCCTGGTTTATTTCTTCTACATTTCTCTGAATCGCTATACACTAGAGTCTCGAGTTGCGTTCCAGAAAAATGCGACGCAACTTAAAAATGATGTCTCTCGATTTGTTATGCAGAAAACTCATCACTCGACTTTCATTGCACAAGCCTTTCTATGGATTCAGATTGCGCGGCATCATTATGATGACGCTAGGCTTCAACAGCAAAACATGTGGGGCATACCTGTTGGTGTCAGATTATTCTTGTAATCCGATCTCGCCGTTCATCTCAAGCGTTTATTGATATGGTTGGAGCAACAATAACTCGCTTGGATCTTTCGTCGGGAATAAATTGATTTATCTCTCTGCCGAAAACTGATTTAATGGGATTTTCCGTCGCTATTATGTTCTGTGGAATTTGAACTGAAACGCCATCGCGTGTTGAATGCTCACCTATGCCGATTTGAAGAAGCCAGAGTGGCTCTAAAGACTGCTTCACTTGATCTAACTTTCGAGCAGGAAGCATTTGTGGAAACTCCCTACAGACAACGAATACCTTTCCACCTTACCATTTGTCGCTGTTCATCATCCCACCCAGTCGTTCAATGCACAGCTATTCATCTTTGGTAAGCATTGATTTCATCGATGATGATGAGTGAAGCCTTTCGGAGATCTTCTGCTTCTATAGAGACTTCAAGTGTATCGATGACACTAATGTACTAAGAATTGCTTGTCGTTCAGCATCATAAGTCGCCCTTTAGCTACGTCGCTTTATCGATCATATCTCCTGTTTAGTTTTGAAGACGTTTAGGAAACCTTATCAATAACATTTATGATCTTGCAAATATATAGCCTGGATGAGGATTGATGAGGAAACATTAGACTGAATAGCCTCCTCTAGAGTTTTATAATATTGTTTTGTACTTTTTAATTTGTTACCCGTTGCATCATTTTATTATCAAAATATAATTCATCAACGTGCACAGCTTAAATTCCAATTGAATTCGCGAAGATAAAATAAAATTAAAATCCCTCACTTAATGATAAGTCAACTTCAACGCAGTACACCTCACACTATCATACATCATTTAGGTTATCATCAACAAAAACCGTATCAATTAATGATAATAAGAGATGTTTGTTTGAATATTTCATTTAGTGTTCAAGTGATTGGCAGAGATTTAACAATGCAAACAATTAGAGTTTCTATTAGTCTTGTTCTATTAATAATCGGTGTCCGATCTGCGGTAAGTCGTGAACTGGTGGCCCAAATGCAAATTGCTGCAAATCATTTGTGAGTTTTAGATGATCGAAAATGACAGAACATCTTATATTACAAATGGCGAAAATGTGAATGAGCCAGTGACATTTTATGGATATTTAGAAATTTTTCGTAATGGTATTGTGTATTTCGGTGGGTCCGCATTAATAAGTCCAAGAGCCGCGATAACCGTTGCACAGAATGTCGTAGGATTTTCAGCCTGGCGTATCGGCTTAGAAGGAGTCCGAATAAGAGAACTAACTTGGCATGCGGTCGCAAGGACGACTGTACATCCCCAATATAATGCAAATACACTTTTCAATAATATTGCTGTGTTAGAATTAAATGAGCCTGTAACTACAAAAACTCTTCGGATACCACCAAGTCAAGTAAACTTTCCAATACGAGATACAATCGGTAAGGTTGTAGGTTTTGGATTCGGCCACCAAAACGTTCAACCAGAAGTTTTACAAACAACAACATGGCGTGTACTACGACCGGAAGAATGTGGTGATTTCTATCCCCATTTGGTAGCAGGTAACCATTTAAACAATTATTTTTGTGCAACGAATCACAATCAACATTCTAATATCTGTGCCGGCGATCAAGGAGGACCGATATATAGTGAAGTTTTAGGATATTTAGTAAGTCATAGATATTATTGTACCTGTTTGAAATTAATAATAAAACCTTTTCTATTTCTAGTTTGGTCTTGCATCGTTTATCCGCACCGAAGACTGTAATTCGCCAGATTCTAGCCCAGCCGCATTTGTCCGACTTTCAGAATATTTTGATTGGCTTGCACCGTACCGTAATTTAGTGTGATTAAAATAAATATTTATTTTTATTTTGAATGATCTTTTATCCGAATTAAATAACTTTGCATATTTACAATAATAAAAATAATGTTTTTTGATAATTGTATGAGCTTTCCGCGAAGTTAACCAACAGAACGATAAATATTTTTACGTTTAAATAAAAATGTTCAACCGTGAACAAAAATTGGTTTTCATAACCATCATCGCGATAAAAGTACATGGACGATGAATTGGTTTTGTTGTTGATTCCTTATCAGGTCGAAGTTATACCTCTTGCTACACCTTAAAGTGCGTAATAATTAATTACTCCTTTTATTTAATTATCGCTATTTATGAAACTGGTTTAAACGGCTCCCCGAATTAAAAAAGGCTGACTTAAAAATGGAATTTTTATTAAATTGTTTTTTTAATTTTAAAATTGACTTATGGTACCACAATTTTTTATTTGCGGTCTACTTTGAGAAATTTACAACAACAATCCCATATATGTAATTCCAAATTGGAATTGTTTTAAACCAACTTTTTTGCTGGTATAGAATAATTCTATTCTACCGGTTGTAAATTAGTTACAATTTGTAATAATATTCAATACTATTCGGTCATATTACTATTTAATTAGATATATTTAGTTGTGTTTTCACGTTTTGTTTAACTTCAAAATGTAATTGTTCTCAACTAATAAAAATAAGTAAATACAATTTTTGGTTGTTACTTTGAGCACAATATTTATTCTATTCCAGCATGGATTTAACCGGTACCAAAGTAAGACCGTAATTGTTTATTTGGGTTAACCGTATTTTATATTTAAACACAAAATTTATTTGTATTGTTTTATTCTTCTTTTATAAAATTTTAACTAAAATCTACATCTCAAAAATAGCCTTTATTTTTTTTATTTCATTTCTATTTGAGTTGAAGCTGCGTCAACGAGAAAAAACTTTGTAGAAAAATAAGTCGAAGTTAATTTTTTGGTGAAGCAGCACAATAATAGAAATTAAATAAAAAAATTAAAGCCATTTTTGGAAAGTAGATTTTAGTGTAAATTTTATTTTAGAGAGAGCAGAATAAAACAATGCAAAAATATTTGTGCTTAAATATAAAATAAGATTTTAAATTAGCAATAAAACATCTATCACGTATCACGACTTATTGTGAAGCATGAGTCAGTGTTTCAAAGAAGCACAATGTTAACGGACCAATGCTTTTTCCGTTTTGTATTGTTTTGAACCAAACTTGCCCAATTGACCAAAATTTGTACTCACAGAATTGGTTATCACCGTGTTTTGACAGCAATGATTTTTTTATTGATGAATTAATGTACCAATACTCATTATAACTATTACAAAGTTAGCGTATTGCTATGATCTCGCCTATTTGGGTTGATGGGTAATTAATTCTGCATTGGTTAGACATTTATTCAAGAGAAATTGCTCATTTGAAGTTTAGAACATTTTAAAAAAATGTTGAGATTGGTGACATCTGGAGTCGAGCAGTGACACTACAGGTGGTTTTATAACAGATTATAATAGTTAGGAACAGATTCTAGAATAAATCTAGGCGAATCTAGAATATTCGACCTGTGTATAAATACGAGTGCGACAAACAAAATGGTGGGCTTGGTGTGTCATTTGGATCTTTCGATGATTAAGTGTGTGTTTCAATTGGTTTAAATACCGCATAAAAAGTTAAAAAAATAATCGTGGTAAATTTTTTTAACTTTTTAACTTTTTATCTGTTTCAATTGGTTAAAATTTTGACAATAACATGGTTGATTATTTTATGTGTAATTATGAACGTATATAGCACATTTAAATATGAGAATATGTAGAATAAATACTATTTCAATGTATATTAGTTAATTATGGTCAGTTTACATCTAAATTATTACGATTTTCCTCAAAATTTGTACATGCCAAATTTCTGTTTACAAACAAATATTTTTGTCAGCCAAATGTTTTCCACATAAAAATTTTATCAGCTCTTGAAGCAGATAAAAGGTTTGACATTTTTATTCACCACAATTTTTAACTTTTTAACTTTTTATGCGGCATTTAAACCAATTGAAACACGCACTAAGGCTGTGTGCCAAACTTAAGGTAAAAGTCAATTTTAAGTAAATTTTTCGGTAAATTCAATTATTTTTCAAAAACTCTATGGCAAACTGATCGAAAAATCTGTTCTAAAACCGGTTTTTAGCGTAGTAAACGATTTACCTTCAGTTTGGCACACAGCCTAAAAGCAAAAATGAATTGCGGAAAAATAATAAGTGGTGCTAAGTGAAAATAGTGGTGTAATTAAAAATTATAAATGGTGTATTAAGTGCATTAAAAAATAATTTTGGAAATTATTTGTTCTTGTGATTTAGTGTTGGTAAAATAAAGGTGGGAAAAATATTGTAGAAATATTCCAGTAGTGGCGTAATTGTTTAGTAAATACATATGTGGTATTTATTTCGATATTTTCACAAATATTTAGGAAGTGTGTAAATTACGATAATTGCTGTTGTAACCGTCAAATTCTATAAGGATATTCACAATCTATAGTAATTCGAACCTGATTTGACAGGGTAAATTGGTTATACATTATAATGCATTACTCGCTATCAACTTCTAATTGACTAGTTTTGGTAGTTTAGAGCTCCACCAAGCTTTTTATAATAAATATAAACCACTAATATTTTTTGATAATTTAATTTGATATAATTTAATTTATAATTTAAGTGTAACGCTTTATAATTTAAGTGTAACGCTTTTATTACAGTTTCATATACAAAATTGATAGACATCTATAAACTATGTAGATGCTCTATTTCAAAATTTCTATTTTTTATTGTTTACATTTTCATGAAAAAACAAAAACTAAACTTTTTCTTTTTTCACAGCTTGTTACGAATTTTTCTAATCAAAACCCATACTACAATATTTTACTAATAGCGTTTTCTGTAGCACAAAAATCTTGATTCATTTTTAATCCAAAATGGCTTCTTTGTTTACAAATTATGTCTTTATTTTTTGATTCAAAAATAAAATCCAAAAAATTTGTTGGATTTTTTTTGACGTTTACTCACACAATATCACAAAATGTGTGAGTAAACGTCAAAAAAAATCCAACAAATTTTTTGGATTTTATTTTTGATCCAGAATCAAAAAATAAAAAAACAAAAATTGTAAGCAAAGAAGCCATTTTGGATCAAAAATGTATCAAGATTTTTGTGCCAGAGAAAACTATATAAGAGTTGGTTTATACCCAACTAACCATTCATAGATGCTAGTCAATTTTAAATACTTTATATGATGAATTTCGATACACGGTGTGAAGACGCCACAAGTTTATGGTTATTTATTTATTCAAAGAAATCTAGTTTAAAACAAAAATGTATTAAAACAAAAATAAAAATTTAAAAATTTTAACGAAAAAACTTAAAAAAGAAGAATATAAATCAAATTTTGAATTAAGATTTAAAAATTTTAAAAATAATGTTTCATGATATTTTTGAACTTGTCCTTTGATAGATTAAAGTCGAATAGGTCGTCGATGGTGTTGAATGATTTAGACATCCTATTAATAGTGTTGTTTTCTCCATAGTTTGTAGAATGGTGTTCTAGTGCTGAAAAACTCATGGTTTCGCAATGTTCTGCATGCTGAATCAGTGTAACCAAGCAAAACGTTACAAATAAAAGCCGCGCCTAAGAATAGTCGTCTATTTTTAAGTGTGCATATTTTGTAATCCGTGCATCTTGTTGAGTACGGAGGTACCCAAGCCACATTTTCATGGAATGGTAAGTTGTGGTCGTAATCCCAGTCACTTTTCTTTAACAAGAAAATCAGAAACTTCTTTTGAATGCTTTCAATTCTTTTAATGTGCACAGCATAGTATGGATTCCAGTTGAGATAGAACGTAAGCGAAATAGAGTGAACATAATGTTTGAATGTCTTTAAATTCGCCTGTCCATCTTTTAACAAATCCAAACATGGCACTCGCTTTCGCAATACAATTTTCAATGTGCCTATTGAAAATGGTATTTTCGACAAATGTAACACCTAAGTCTACAATCTCATTGACTCTTTGCAACACTTCGTTGTTGACTTTGTATGAAGTAATTAACGGATTTCTTTTACGATGGAAAGACATGATTTCGCTTTTCTTAATATTTAAGTAAAGCGAGTTTCGAATTTCGAAAACACACCACTCGCTTAATGTATCGATCATATTTGATGTAGTATGCTTATTTTGCGGCTTGTTTAACCTAAGTGTTGGGAAAATGCAGATTTTTTGCAGCCAAAATGTAAACCATGAATGCAGAAAACAAAAATATGCTTGATCATAACTTATAATAGATGGCAGCACTACAATTATTCGATAATATATGTATTAAGTGTTGTACAATTTTTGTATATCAATATAAACAAACGTCAAAATAATAACAAAACCAGACTTATTTGAATTATGACAGTTAATCATTGAAAGAGTAAGAAGAAATTTAATTTGAAATAAAATGATAATATTTAGTTGATTTGTTATGATGATAAGATAACTTCTCGAATTAATAGTGGTTGGTTCCAAACAAATACACTTTCTTATAAAAAAGTAATATTGATCAGCCTTGGAGTTAATGCCCTTTTAAGGCAAATCAGTACTTGCTGTACACACACCACCCATTCATCTACTCACACAATAACAGTATTCCAACTGGGCGTTGCAAGATTCACGTCAACCTGTAAAGTCACATGAAGATGGATTGGCGAGTTCCGCACACCAGCATTAGTCAATCATTCATTCATTTAGCATTCGTTTCTGCCCATAATACCCTTGATTTTTCGTCTAGTTCTTGTACCGAAAGAAATATTAGGAAGGATCTCTTGCCTCCGCGCTCTAGTCTTACACCTTTAATCCTCGGATGACCTCGTTCGATGTGCGTCCGCATTCGTTTCTTATAGCGGTGAAGAGGGATTGTTGCTTAATAAACGTTCGAAAGAATGCATTACACAGGGTGATCTTCGTAACCGCGTCATAATCCGCTCTTTCCGTGAAACCAATGCGCGAATATGGTTACCCATAAATATAATATTGTGGGGTTGAATAATAGCAACCTATTCTAATAAATTTGTAAAAAAAAATCAGAATTACCCTCTATACCTAAAATTTTCAGAAATTAAGAGGGGAAAACATCACAATTTTTGGAATGAGAAATGATGCATTAAGTAGAATTTTCCAGTCTTTTGGCTTATTCCGCAAAAATCATAACAAACAACCGTCTGCTAAAAACCGAAACAAGCATTTCAACCGCAATAAAATGCGGCTCTGTTCGTAACTAATCCGTTACACTTTCAAAGTCAATTTATAAAAAAAAACACGCTTGATAATATTGATAAGGGCGACTTACCAAAAATTTGTATAAAAATCGTTTCGTAAAAATAATTGATTTCAATTATATTTTTGTAATTGACCAAAGTTGAAACGAAATGAAGTCCAGCCTTATTTTATTAGGTGTGCTAGCCTTAGTCTGTGGTATTCAGGTACGTTACTGTTGCTTAATTTATATATATAACTATTTGATGATTTGTTGCATCCGTATATTTCTAGGCATTCCCACAAACATTTGTATTAAATGGAACAAATGCACAAATTAATCCACACCACGCGCATATCATTTACTTGAATGCCCAAAACGCAGGATTCTTTGGCGGTGGTGTCATTATCACAGCAACACATATTTTAACTGCTGCCCATATGATTCAGGGATTCATTTCGTGGAATGTTGGCGTTGGCAGCAATAATCTCAATCAATTAAATCGTTTCGTGACAACAGTTAATGTCATCCATCCGAATTATGTTGCGGCAACCCGCGTATTCGATCTTGGTATTTTAACATTACCGACACCATTAACAATTTCCGCAAATGTAAGACCAGCCGCATTACCGCCACTACTCTCGGTAATGCCAAGTCCAAATGAGGAGGGTCGCGTTTATGGATTTGGATGGACGGCAGCCGATGGAACAGAATCATCTGTATTGCAAACCACATTCCAACGTGTCACAACGGCGGCGGTTTGTGCTCAATCGTTTATTGCATTGCCGGATACTCAATTCTGTGCCCGCGACAATACACATTTCTCAAACGTTTGCTTCGGAGATTTAGGCGGTGGTCTTTATATACAATACTTTGGTGTAGATACATTAATGGGGATTGCATCGATGGCTAATGGGGCTTGCAGTCTTGCACATCCAACAGCATACGCACGTGTTTCTGCTGGTCGAGCATGGATTCAAACTATTACTCTCGTTTAATTTTAAATATTACTAATTTTTTAAATTACAAATAAATGATTTTATAAATTTATTGAGCTAGCATGACGTTTATAATATTGATAAACCTTTTCACTTAAAACCATTCACTTAAAAACATCGGTATCACTAAAATGTGTTAAATCGCTAAACAATCTTTGCCGCTTTAAATCACATACTTATATAACCCTTAAGCAATTCCATATGAATCATTCATATTACTGAGGGGGGCGGAAAAGTACATATATGCACTGTACGTCACTACGAGTATCCGTTTTAGGTAGACTATAGATTTCTGCGTACTCTTACGGCAATTGTTACAAAAATATTCGCTGTTAAATTCGTATAACGAACAAATTCAAGGTGGTGGATGCCCTGACAGTTACGATTAGCATATTTTTCAAGAAAACTATTATTTTAAAGCTTAAATTACTGGGAAGTCCTGATTTAATAGCAACACCATGTTAATTTCCAGTAAATTCTAAAACATCACCACAACATTAATGATTCATTTTACTTATACATATTTGTAGATACTTCGCACCTTAATTTGGTATAAGCTAATTTCATTAAAGTCTAATCAATTTTTTCGTGTAGCCTAGATAATATTACTTAAGCCGGCTAACACCACACTCATATAAAATGAGATATAGAGTAGCGGCCAAAATCAATTTCCGAAAATAATGTTAAATACCAAAATGTTTTACAAGGCGGCGATAAAATCTGAGTCATAAACTTGTTTATTTCAGTTAACCACTTAAAATATGATTTTTACTATCGGTTACAGAAAAGTTTTAAGCCTCTGCCGATAAAAAAAAAACATAATATGTTGTGTGTAATATCACCGCCTACTCGAGGTGACCCTGTTTTTAACACAAAAGATGAAAAATAAAGAGACACTAGTGACATCTTTTTTGAGAATGACACTTTGGTGAACTTTCTCGAATCGGATGGATCCTTTTCAAAGCCAGATTTTCTTTTATATAACCCTGTATAGAACGGAAATTCAAGGTTTTGGTTATAAATTTAATTTAATTTCAAAAACCGTTAAATGACAAATCAAAGTTTAAAATATCTGTAAACAAATTTTAAAGATTTTGTTTGTCGTCATTATTAAAAGCCATTAAATTTTAAAACCCGCACTAATAAAACCCATAAAACATACAGTGTAACAAATCTTAAAATATGTATATAAACCATCTAGCAGTGGAAATATTTACACTATTGAATAAAACAAATCCACAACTTGGAGTCTCATTTTAGCCCGTCACGTCATTATATGTGGAGCGAATCCCGACGATTTTGCCACAAAGCATCGTTCATTAATCGTTCAAATTATCAAAATTTTAACGGTAATTTCAGGAAATGGAAACTCTGTAGAGGAATTCCTAAAGATTATGGCACATAGCTACCCACAAACCAATTAAATAACCGCTGCCCAATTTCAAAAAAATTCACCACATGTATATGTGATTCGTCCGGGTGTTTTACCATTTCATCATTAGTTAAAAGGAAAAGCCCGTAAATGGAAATCATATGTAGTGAATTCTGGATATTTTGGCACATAGACAATAGATAAAAGCTGTCGAATTTTGAGAAAATAAACTACATGTCTATGCGAAATTGCGAACCGTCAAGGGTCCCCACCTCTAGAACCGTTCAATTTATCATAATTATGCTTAATTTTTTTCTGAACTGTAGGAAGCAGTAATGTTCTTAAATGTTTTTGACATTTAGAGGTTTAACGAAATGTTTAATGCAAATTTGGTAATACTATTGATATTATTGTAAAATTTGATATGATATTATATACTGTCACTCACTTCAAGATCTTCATCATCCGGTTCTACCTTATTATCAACAACCATTTCTTTTATCTGCTTTCCGAATGATCGACTTTCTGCCCCATATCTGTTACGGATGGCTCGCAGCCAACCCGTAGGTTTCAACTAAACACGCAGAGGCCTCTCTCACAATGATTTTGCCGACTAGATCTCAGTGTTTTGGGTCGTGGGGAAGTAGAGCCGTAGTAGCCGTAGTAGCTTGCCGTCTATACCGTGTAGCAGAACAGAATAAAGCAAAAAGCAAACTAAAATCCGAAATTAAATTAAATGCCAACAGAAATCGACGACTGAAATATGAAGAACGCGTTATAAATATAATAATAACCGGGTGTGTTCATCCGGCGGCGACCAGATCACCCCGAGTGATAAGTACCCAGTATGCTAAAGAGACCCCCCGAATAACCCATCGATCCCGAAAGGCCGTTGTCCAGCCACAACGAATCAGCATTTAAGGGTAGTGACATCTCTTCAACAGAACAGCCCTCTCGCACTCGGAGAGAGCTAGTCCCCACAATTCACACTTCGACACCATGGGACCGCCGAAGTGCCACAGGGGAACCTTGTGGATTTTACGGTCGTCCCCGAATACACTACACATATGCTGGACTCGCCACTGTGACCCTGTAGATGTCCTGGATATGATGGGGAGTGACAAGCCCAGCCTGTAAAAATGGAGCAACGACCCGAGATGAGAATTGCCGTCTCATCACACCCACCCGAAAATTTAGTAATTCATTTTATCGTAAATAAACACACGAATAAACTAATCGCTGATCTTGCGGAAAACAAAATACATCGAACAAAAAAAATAAATGGTCGATGAATCCGAAAAAGGAAGGTAGCGAAACCAATGGGCCCTTCTTGCTCGTGCCAAACAAAATTGAAATTTTCAAAAAAAAAGCAATTAAAAAATATAAAATTTATAAAAAAAAAACATAAAAAAAAATCGGTACCTTTTGACTGTTTCTTCCCGCCTTTACCGTAAATAACACGTTAGGCGTTGGCTCGCCACAACATAAAAAGGTGGATGGGTTCAACTGTCAACTGGCCACCAGTAAAAAGAACCCACCTTTGGTAAAAATAACACCACAAATAAAAAATCGACTGGCCTCAACTGGCCGCCGTCAATATGGGACGTCTTCCCGCCGTAAAACAAATGGCACGATCGACAGCCTTTAATATATTGCGTTGCGTAATCCCTGACTACATTTGACCTAGAAGAATATTTTTCTTTTGTTTTTGTGCGCGTCACTTGCACACACCTTCTTTCCCGCATCAATTGTACGCATCAAAACAAGAAAACACAACAAAAATACTCCTATATATCCTAGTCGCTCGCACACACGCACAATGGGTACAGATTGGTTTCGCCTCAATTATTCTCTCAATGGCTGATGCCACACTAGGGTAATTGGTGTCCGGTAACTTCTTCGTTTGTTTCCCCTTTACCAATAAAAACAAAAAATTGCGGCGCACATAAAACCGATTTTATTGGTAAAGGGGAAAGAAAGGAAAAAATTACCAGATAAAAGTTACCCAAGTGTGGATATCCACAATGTTTATAAAGAAGAGTCAAGTAAACATAGAATAGAATATTATGGCCCATGCATAATCAAATTACTATACGGGAGTTCAAAAAATGTTTAGAATAAAACTATAAGAGTGCAATGTTATAACCGTAGGGTCGTAACATATCTCCTACGTCATCATTTCGTTCACCAAATATTATGTTTTTCATTTGATCCAGTTTCTTCTCAATGTTTTCGTTGCCTATTTTAATTTTTTGTTTCGTTTCTCGCGTCAATCCTTTACTTTGTTGATCCATTTGTTGTGCCAAACCTTGTATTGTTTGTTGCGTCTCTTTTCTTTATTGATCACTTTTTGGGTTTGTTGATCAAACTTTTGATTTATTGGTTGCATATCTTTACTTTGTTGATCAAACTTTTAAGTTATAACAACCAATAATTGTGCCGCATATTGTTCCAGATAGCCCGGGAACTGCATAAACTATCTCATGTTTATCATCTAGTTGTTCTTCTATTATCTCTTCGAACTTCGATAATTATTCGCGTCTAATCTTGAATCTCCAGCTTCTAATATTCACCACCCCATCGCTGTCACTAATGTTATTTGCTCTGTCAAATCCAGTTCGTATCACATAATTGAGAATACCGTTATAGAATTTGACGAATACAATACCAATTCTCGTAAATTATACCGCTTCCAGAATATTTCCAAATATATTGAAAATAATCTATGAATAATTTTATAATACATATTTACTGAACATTTACCACTAATAAATAGAAAATTCCTGAAAATACCAGAAATAGCGTTACATAATTTTCCTACTATTATCGACCAACACTAAAAGTAAAACGTTATGTTTTACAAATAATCGCGTTTACGCTATCGCTTTTAACTAAGACTCACCAAAGACTAACTTAAGACTCATCCATTGCGTTCCCAGGGGTGGGATTTTGTAACATCACTTTTTTCGATACCATCGAAATTTACATCTCTTTCATCACAAATTAAATTTATCGTTTTTTCATTTTTCAATTACATTACTTCTATTGCGATCTCTACCTATTCGAATAAAACATTATGTCGTTCTACTCTTATTGTATCACCTACTTAATTGTGTGTGAGTGATACTTTATCGAAAAACAAAAAAGAGATAAATAAACAATTTATTCTAGTAGTGTGCGATCGCAATATAGAAAGTAAAATTGAAAAGTGAAACGACAAGTAATTTTGTTTTAGGAAAAAGAGATATAATATTCGATAAATATCGAAAAAAGTGATGTTACAACATCCAACCCAGGTCCACACACCTAATCTGCTCTAATCTGCAATACCACTAAACTGTCATAAAACTACTCTAAAGCGATCGCCCACCTAGATGTCACCAAATTTCTGAATCGCTGAAACAATAACTGTATTTTGTTGAGACAATTACAACAACACCACCATGGCTAAAGCAAAAACTAAAGCATTTTAAAATTTTGCTTTGGCTGAATGACAATGCAGATTTGCATTAGTTGAAATAGCTGAATAGCGCTGATTCAGCTAAAGCAAAAATGTTTTATTTCTCAACAAAATACAGCTAATGTCTCGCCCAAGCAACCAATCGACGCGGAATTGATGCCACCCAGACTAATACGCAAAATCGTAATAATATTATATATTTTATCCAATCTAACATGTGTACGTGCCACTTTGATGTTGTCAGATTTACATTACAAAACTTCTTAATACGGATACTAGATTGCAGTTTTGCATTTAAAAATCTAACAATCTTAAAAATAAAATAATTTTTTAATAATAAATAAAGTAAATTTTAATGGTTTTTTTGATTTTTTTGTAATTTACGAAATTTTACCCGACAATCTTCTTTGGTAAGATGAATGTTAATAAATAATAACCATCATACTGATTTGTTGGGGCTCATTTAAAGGGACAGCCAGTCCTCTCATTAGAGACGGAGATTTTGAGATATAGACTCTCTGCCCCATTTCTGACGGAACCTGTGTTTTTTAGATAGAATTTTTTTTTCTTTAATTATTTAAGGTAATACTACTTTTGAGATGTAAAGTTGTTCACGCTTGCAGCATGAAGGCCGGTTTTGATTCTCTAATTTGGGATAAAAAGTAGGATTTTGGAAATCGGGATTTATAAAAAAATGGGATTTGGATCATTCGTGGATTTTGAAATTCGGGCTTTCGTACCAAAGGGTTAGAGATATTAGATTTATAATTGCAAAACTGACATCTAGTATCCGTATCATGAAGTTTTGTAATGTAAGTCTCACAACGCCAAAAGAGCACATGCACATGTCTGATTGAATAAAATATATCCATATAGTTGTTGATGTATTAGGGCATTATACAGTATCAACGATTGGAATAAAGTTGTTTTTTAAAACTTTGAAACAAATAAAACATTAAATAAAGTTTTTTATGTAAACATTAAATAAAGTTTAAACCGACGAATTTATCGAATAATAATTAAATAGAATCAATAAAATATGAATCTGCACTGTTGGCAATCGAATATTCAAATTCAATTCTAAAAAACACTACGTCAATTACGACGACGGATACTTTTATTGACTAGCCCCTTCGTTTATTTTGCCCAATGTCATTGTATTTATACAACTTGAAAATTATTTTTGAGGATAGAAATGTGTTTGGTGTGAAATCTTCTATTATTCTTTAAAACCGTGAACGGTGAGATAGACTACCGAAATGTAAATATAATGGTTTTTCGTTCCTGCAGCACGGAAACTTTCGAATTTCACAATGAATCTTTGCATACCGATTAAGCCCAATTTGTGCTAATTAGTGCGCACGGGGAAAAATTAGTGCTAGTCCAGAAGCCGATAAAACAAGAAAATAAAATTTCAAATTTCGCTTGAAAGACGGAACAAATAAAATCCAATTTCTAGGAAACAAACAGAAATAATGTACGCCTAATTTTAAAACTTTACAAAGGCGACTATACTGACGAAATTTGTGCTTTTAATAGAAATATGATTTTCATAAATTTTCATTCATAAATTGAGGCAAACTTACTAGCCCCTAAAAATAGTATCTTTTAGGGGCTAGTTAGTTTTAAATGAACAAAATACAGAGTTGTTCAATAATATTTTTTTTTTTGAACAACAAGTTTAAAAATAGAAATAACTTATTATAAAATCCAAGAATAAGCAATTCATATAGCATATTCATGCAGGCATGCTCATTGCCATCCGAAAAATGTAGTGGCTGAATTTGTGCTAATCCAAAATTGGCCCAATTCCATAGAAAATCAAAGACCGTTGAATGAACAATTTTCCGACAAAAAGTGTTCTAGAAACCAATGAAGTTGGCACTTCTGATAGCATATTTCTGTCAGGTATGTTCATTGCCATCCAAAAAATATAGTGGCTAAATTTGTGCCAATCCAGAACTGGCAAAATTCCATTGAACAACAACGACTGTTGAATTAACAAAGTGTCCATTCAACGGTTTTTGTTGTTCAATGGAATTGGGCCAATTCTGAAATGACACAAATTTAGCCACTATATTTTTCGGATGGCAATGAACATGCCTGACAGGAGTATGCTTGTGAATTGCTTATTCATGGATTTTATAATAAGTTATTTCTATTTTTTAATTTGTTGTTCAACAAAAATATTATTGAACAGTATACCTCAGTATAATGTTTTTTATTATAGTATCTTTTAGGAGGAAGTTTGTTTTCCTCAATTTATGAATGAAAATTTATGTAAATTATATTTGTATGATAAACACAAACTTTGTCAGATTAATCGTCTCTGGTAAGTGTTAAAATTAGGCTTAAAATATTTTTGTTCTTTTTCTAGAAATCAGGTTTTATTTGTTTCATCTTTCAGGCGAAATTTGTAATTGTCTTTTTCCGTTTTCTCGGCTCCTGGACTAGCACTAATTTTTTTGCACAAATTGGGCTTAATCGGTATGGAAAGTTTCATTTTGCAATTCGAAAGTTTCCCTGCTGTAGTTACACACACTGAAAGCCCTCAATTTTGCATTCAAAAATCGCCTAAATATTAATTGTTTAGCAATTTCATTACATTAGTTTTGCTTTTAGAAACTAGAGTGCTGAGTTTCTTGATTAACTACAAGAGAAAACAGAATCTGTTTTATTGAGAACTATAAATGTCCGAGGTAGTGACATCTAGCGCATTAAAAATAGGCTCATTGAGTCTTTTTTTCCATGGAATTTTAACACAGCATACTTTATGAAAATTAAAATTAACATACAAAGTGGAGCCAATCAGTTTAATTATTTTGCCGTCAGATCCACTTGTAGTTCTCTATATGTTATTTATTATTCGAACCAGGTCTTTAGAGATGGCAATCTCGTCGTTCCTTCAATCAATTTCACTACATATTCCTCGCAGTTTGAGTGAGTTTTTCATATTCAGTGCACCTCTCGAAAAAATCTGCCTTTCGGAAAGAACTCTCTTTTTGATAGAATGAACTAGGACTAGTTGATCATGTTGTTCTAAGTTAAAAATAGCCTAACGATAGGTTTACTTCATTTAATTCGTGAAGGAAAATCCCTCAGGGTTAACCATTTATATGTTTCCTCAACCTTAGTCAACCACACTGGAATTACCTTTTGTGCTAAAGTGCTTAATACAAAATCCAAATTGTAATCTATAGACCAACCATAAAAACATTTTATGTAATCCCGATAAGAGTACATACACATGCGTATTTTGAAATGGATGTAATATAAATCAATCAAACCATGAGTATTTTTATTCCGGTAATATCATTGTGTTATCTTCATCGCCGCGGAATTAAATTTGCTTAACACATTACTCGGTAATTGTGAATACGTCTCTGTTTTATCAATTTGGGTAGGTCTTATACAAAAAAAAATTTATATGTATATATATTGATAAAAAGGCTTAAGTCTGCTACAACAAGTGTATAAAATGTGGTGGGACTTGACCGGACAAAATTAATCAATTTAGTAAAAATGAAGCATCAAATTGTGTTACTGTGCTTAATTGTGGCCGCCATCGGTGCAAAGGTTCGTTCTTTTCAATAGATTTATTCAATTTTAATTATTCATGTATACAATTATATAAATAGGCCGCGCCTCAACACCTCAGTGTTGACACATTTATAGTAAACGGTACAATATCAACAGGATCCCCATCATTTGCACTCGTTACATACACGAACGCACAATTTTTGGGTTTCTTTGGCGGCGGTTCTTTAATTTCGGTGACTCATGTTGTAACCGTAGCTCATTCTATTGTTGGGTAATATATTCAATCGATTTTATTAAATTGATTCGTTATGACCTTTTTTTAATTTTATAAATTTTATTGTATTTTTTCGTCAGATTTGTGTCATGGAATGTTGGTTATGGTACCAATCAAGTAAACACTTTGATTCGTCAAATATCGACAAACGCATTATCTCATCCAAATTTCGTAGAAGCAACTCGACTGAATGACATTGGTATTATAACCCTACCGGCTCCCGTAACACTTACCCCAAACGTTCAACCAATTGCATTACCACAAATTGATCAAAATTTGCCATTTGACTATGAACAAGGTCGTATTCATGGTTTTGGTTTTGTATCCGAACCTGGAGCACAATCTCCAACTTTGCAGGTGACCTATCAACGTGTCACCAATCATACACAATGTTTAGCAACGCTGGGCACCGTACAAGTTGCCCAGCAATTCTGTGCCCAAGATTTGTCACGCAATTCAAATGTTTGTGTAGGTGATCTTGGTGGTGGTTTCATCGTACCATATCGTGGAGTTGATCTTCTAGTAGGGATCTCATCAGCGACAATGCAATCATGCAATACACTTTCACCGGCTATATATATTCGTGTATCAAATTATCGAACATGGATCCGACAAAACACAGGTGTTTAAATAAAGAAATAAAGTCATTTTTACTGGAGTGAATTCAACAGTGTTTTGTATACAAAATCTAATTTCCGATTTAGAAATAAAGCAAAACGAGAGGATGAGTAAATATTTAATAACAAGGAGGTAGGAATATTTTACAACAGCTCAGTTTTTCCTTTGAGGAGCAAAATGTTCTCTATGACTATCCCCTGTGTGATATTCTGTCGATGCTGTCATATGTGATTGTGTGTGTGTGTGTGTGTGTGTGTGATGGCAACAAACCATGGGTGATATGAGAGCTAGTAGAGGTGAGTACAAAGTTTAAGGGTGTAATAGCTCATGAAGTGTATAATACATCAGATCACATATTTTTGAATCACAGAGCGTATTGCACGCCTACCGTGGACACAGTATTTATTCTATAAACATGCTAATGTCATTTGTGTTCCGCCCGTTCAGACTGTTATTTGTTTTCTCAATTCGCTTAGTTGTTAGTTTTACTAACAACTCGCTTAACGTAAGTTTTGGTGAATTGTATGCCAGCTCCCCGTAATTATGCACCCGTAGAAATGCACTGTTGTCATTTCATCGTATTGGTTTACACACGAAAATACAAATTTATGCTTTTATTAGAGAGCTGCCGCAACTGCCGACAGCTGGTTGATCGATAAGTTGCTGTGTTGTGGCTGATTTTGATCTATATCATATTGGACAAGCGGCTGTGATATAGAGATTGTGACTGTGCAGCAATCCTAAAAGGGATTATGTATTGAAGTTTATTGGTTATGATTTTGTAGGAGGAGGAGGAGTCTGCTTTGAATTCAGTTGACGGTTCTACTAAGAACTCGATACTTGTCAAGGTATCTGTAGGAGTGAGCCAAAATTTTCAGGATTTTTTTAAAATGTTGATTATGTTATTGATTAATGTCATCATTTGGGTAGCGCTGGCCAATACTACTCTAGCTTTGCATAATATTTGGTTTGAAGGTTGGCTGTAGACATAACGTACGTAAGTAACATGTCGTCATTTGTTTTCCAGAAATCAATACTATCAAGCAGTTCAATTTTCTAAGAATTTCGTATAGCCAGCTTAATACTTACTAGAACCAGACCAACCGTATACATCTCGTTCTTTTCAATTTCCAAGAAAAACATAGTGTTTTGAACAATTAAATAAGTAACAAAGCCTCATATAATTCTAAACGTGGTAACGATAATTGTTTCAGTCCGATAGGCTCGGGCCTAGAGCGGCAAATTTGGGGGCGGCGAATTATGGTGTAAATTATAGGTCAAGTTCGATTTCAATATTTAGAATATGACAGAATAATCTTTGTATCAGCAATATAATAACCTAATACTTTCATTCACATCTCAATACAAATCATACCCAATGAGGATTTATTGAATAATGTTCATTGGGTATTATTTCTAAAAAAATATTGAGAACCACTATTTGATTTTCATTTTGTAAAAACGTTTGAGAACCACTGTTTATATTTGACATTTTATTTTCTTCTTTGAAAGTTTTAATTTGCAGTTGATTAGTGAATATACTAATAGGGATTCATACAAATAGAATATAATATATTATGATATAAAAGTCAGCTCGTGATGACGCTTACAAGAGCCTAAATTATTCACGGATTGAAATAGTACAAGCTTTAACCAGTATAGAAAATGATTTGGAATAAAAAAATGTGTCTAGCAATGAAGCCAAGGGCATCCGATTGAATTTTTAGCAGTTAGAAACTGCATTTATGGCCGTTTTTTGGACATTTGTACTAGAGAGATTTAATGTAACCAATAAACTTCTTCAAAGTAGTAAAATTAATATTGCTAATGTTATTGAATTGTATAGTTCTTTAATACAATTGATAAAATCTACGAAAAATGAATTTGAAAACTTCGTGCAAAAGACGAAATCCCTGTCCAACAAAATACATAAAGCAGGATCTGATATTGCCAGTTATTTTGAAAATGATATTGAAGAAGAGACTTTTATTAACGAATGTTTACAGCTCAAAGAACATTTACTTCTTTGCCAATACGAAAAACCAGTAGAGGAATTGTACTGTTGCTATTGCTTTACGAATGTTTATCTGCATTCCCACAACAAATTGTTCTGCATGAAGAGACCCAATTCAAACACCCAATTCACTTCAGTAGCTCAATTAAGTGAATAGTAACTCAATTATCTGAATAGTAACTCAATTGCAGTTCTGTTAATTCAGGTCAATCGAAAGTCCCTATAGCAAGCAGTGTGGCCTGTAGTATTCTAGGTGCACTGCCTGTAGCATCCTATGTGCACTGCTTAAATACTCGATCGAGTATTTATAATTTATAACATTTTTTTTTCTTTTTGCTCTCTCATTTTTGTTTAACTTTGTTTTTTTATTTCTCTCTCTTTCCAGTTTTAAATTTCCTCGCTCTAAGCAAACCAGCGGTCGGTCTCTCCTTTTTTTCGGCGGGCTATCATTCTCCTAAATTTAGTACATATACATTCAGCCTTTTCGTAGCTCTTTAGATACATTTTTTATTTCGATTAATTATTTTTGTCGTTTTCTTTCTTTTTTTAATTTTTAGTTTAGTAGAATGACATCTTTCTTTATTCCCTGGAATTATATTCAAAAAATAATAATATTGATGGTGACTCCCCGCAAGCGGTCAGGGATGGGTGATTGGCCGTTGGGAATTATTATTATTACTATTATTTATTATTATTATTAAACTGTAACGTAGGTACTCTCATATTTCATCATCTTTTTGCATATACCCACCGGAACCAGAAGGTTACTTTGGCCAGTCAGTGACAAAACTTTAAATTTAGCTTTTAAAATATCAACTAATGCCCAATGATTGATTGATTGCAATTTTTTTCAGATAATGGTATTATGACTAAAATCACGGCGAATGACATAACTATAAAACAAAATGTTCAAAAATCACACTAGAGTGCAGCACTAGTAAGTTAAACGAAATTATGCTCTTGGCTTTTGTTTATTCGACTCGTAAAAAATTTATTTTTACATGACTATCATAATTTTGTAGCTAAAACACTAATGCTGCGTACATGACATCGAAAATAAATAGTTCCATACTCGCTTCCGAACTCAAAACCAATCAAATTACGTGAAATGCTTTATACCACGCCTACTATAGTTCCGAACTCGAGTTGAAATATTTTTAACTTTGTTGTTGTTTTAATACATTTTGTTTGATACCATGGTATTTATTCCTATCTAGCTTCCGATGTCTCATGAACGCACTATAAATTCACACATTTATATCCTAATCAAAGCTTACACTCGATAAGCGTTTAGAGCGACATCTTGAAATTTTCCAGTGAAATTGTTTTACAAATGAACAACAAGAACAAGTTGCTAGTTGTTATTGCGCTACTTAACTATGGAAAGTATGAGCAATCCCCGTTGTACTTATTGTAGTTATATGATTGGCTTGACAAAAGTTCAATAAAAAGTAGTAACTTAGTAAGTTTTGCCGTTTTGCAATTCAAACAAAAAAAATTATTTTAATTTCCAAGAAGTAGGTACGTACGTACATATATTGAAGTGCATCGTTTTGCCAGTTCGTCTTAGTTGACATTTAAAATCCGCTCCTTGTATTACTGCCGCTTTCCATTCTTAACCTTTACCTACTGATCAGGATTGTAGTTTGGAAATAATTAATTTACTGGCCTCTTGTTTTGGCTAATTCTACTGTCCCCTATTCTGATATTTCCCTCGACTGCACCTCGTTTATTGTCAATATACTCTTTCCGTTTTAATTTCATTTCCAAATCTCGTTCTCTTACATCCTTATCGAATATGTAGATATGGATTTTTTTCTTTAAATCCCTGTTAAACATGAGTTTCGCTGGACTTGCCTTGGTTGATTGGTGAATCGCATTCGAATACATTAACAAGTAATTGTTTAGTTCATCTCTCTAGTTTTTCTTTTCCATCTGTGCGATTCTTAAACGCTTCAGAATTGATCGGATGGTGAGTATGGTATAGTGTGCTTCAGCTTTACGCTCAATGTTTCACAAAACTGTCCAAATTCGTGACTAATGAGTTGTGAACCACTATCGGTTATCAGTATTTCGGGAAGACCACATCGTGTGAAAATTGGTTTCAGTACCTCGACCGTTTTTTCACTTGTACACGTCTTCATTATTTCCACAAGTACAAACCGACTGTAATCATCAGTTATCACTAGCGCTGAACTAGATTTTGGTAAAAAGTCTTCGCCCAATAATTTTACCATCGATTTATAATTTCATCCTTTTCAAATTGTAATATATATATATATATATATATATATATATATATATATATATATATATATATATATATATATATATATATATATATATATATATATATATATATATATATATATATATATATATATATATATATATATATCTTGCAACTCCATTCCGCCATTATGCAGCATCTTGTATTATTTTATTTTATTATCGGTTATTCCATTCGCAACTACCATTACATCAAATGCACGCTTCGGCAATATTCCCCTCAAAAGTCATTTTGTCAATTATATCATAATTATTTCGTAGTTTTCTTGTACTTTTGCAACGTGCTTTTCGGATTTAACCTTACTTTTTTTTATTGTATTTTACTTTTCATCGGATTTAACCACATATTTCAAATTTAATTAATTTCTTACTTTTTTTAAATCCTCGTCTCTAATGAACAATCTATTTGTCTATTAAATATTCCAGGGTGATCATTTTGTGGTGTTTTATCACCATTGGTGATAAAAAGTATGATATAAAGAAATTGTCGTAGCTTCGTCCATGAATGAGTTGAATGATTATGGTTGAATTATGTCACGTCGTATATAGATCCGAATGAAAAAGAGCACAATATCTTCCATATCGTTTTCACCAAATATAAAAAAATTGTTTTGACGTTTGTGTCAAAAATGTTTATCGTTTATAAAACTTAATATTAGCGCCATCAAATAATTTTTGGTCGACATTAATATTTTTATTGTTGTGAATTGTAATTTGCTGGGGAAAATAGTGTAAGTTCAACCAAATGTGTTCGTTTTTGCGAACAAAAATCAAAAATACAGCATTTTTCATCATTTTGTTCGTATATCAGACGCATGAACATCACTTCATGTAACTAAAACAGAAATGTCAAATTATCCCTTTTAGTACATAATACACATTATTCCCCCTCAACATTCATTCTGCAGGGTTGTGTTTGTAGACTACTTTGTTTTGAATTTTATCACAAAAACAACTCTCCACTAGTGATATAAATTGGTAATAAAGCACCACAAAATAACCACCCTGTTTTCAGTACAACGTCTTTACATTCTTCTTGCTCTTATTTACTCTATCAACCAAATCCGTGGTTCCACACTTTGATTCTTTGGTCGTGATTCTTTCTTCGTTCCCTTCCTCTTCACCCACAAACTAATTTTTTGGAGGGGAAATTCTTGATTCTTTTTTCAGCAAAAATTTTTTTTGATTCAACTGATTCTCGCACAACAACAAAAATAAATTTTTCAATGACACCTTGTTTATTTGTCGTTTTGGGTTAATTTTAGTTTAATTTGCAAAAAATATATTTTTGAGTGCAAAAAATATATTTTTTCAACCAAGGAAGCAGTTTTCGCAGCAAATAATAAACATTTTTTTACAATACGAATAAATCAAAAAACATAATTTTACGCACATACATAAAAAAAGAAACGCGCAAAGAAATCAAATGTGGACGGCTATTGATTTTTTGAAATCATTGAATCACGACGAAAGAATTAAAGTGTGGCGAGGCTCAATGAGAATTTGTATACGCATACAGTGACAACATTGGCTTTTTACTACTAACGTCACTTTATGTTGACAACTTCTCTTTTAGAGAAAAGAGAAAGAAAGAAGAAAAGAGAAAGCTGTAGCTACTTCGATTCGAGTCTCCCTTAAAGATTGACTTTTATTAAACCGACGACATAGCGTTATGTCATCGTTTTACCTAATATACCCGTAGTAAAGATGGCTTTGATACACTTTTAATATTGTGTGTTATTATTTTCTATCTTTTAGTTTGTGTCAATTCTCATGAAGCTACGCCAAAATGTTTACAAATGCGCCTAAATATTTATTATCAGTCGCTATCGGTTGAGCAAAATACATCATGAGAAGTTTTCTCAATATCGTGACGTTGTCGATTTATGACGTGATCAATTGCCTTTTAAACGCCGTCTAGTGAGTGCCACTTCCTGTGAGAGCGAAAGGTGAATTTGTTTATATAGGAAAGAGCCTCATACCATTTCGTTCTTCATTTGAAACATTAATTGTAAACTAATTGTACATTTACATTTTTTTTATATCCAGTCGTTTTATAGAAATTAAGAAGTTTTTATAACATGAAAATTAGTTTTTGAGAAATTCATCATATTTGGCTCTAGATTTTAATAAGCCGTTTTATTTCGATTGAAGGTTTCACTACACTACAAACAAACTACAGTAACTAAGAATTGGATGATATTAGAAAAGATAATAATAATTAAAAATTACAAATAAGAAATACGCTCGGCCTTCGGCATCACTAAAAATTGTAGAATAATATTTTTATTAATTTGCAAAAAATAGCAAAATAGTGTAACATCTGAGAATGGACAACCGGGCAAACCCAAATATATATGCTATTTACCAATCGTGGTTTAGTATAATTAGTATTTGTGCTTCTATTTATAGTAACTCGCTGATATAGAAGGGGATTAATAATCGATTTAACAATTATCATGACTGCGTTTAAAATAAAACAGCAAATTATCAAATCACGTAACAATTTATTCTTCAAATATGCGCCACTTCTGTAATCCACGTTCTATAAGGTGACACTCTCGTAAAAGCAGCAGGATAAGATGAAGAACACAAATCAACGGTCATCGATGCAATGCCAACTAAAAGTGGAGCACCCCGTTTCCATGTAAGGAAGCCACCACCTAAATCACCAACACATATATTCGATAAGTTAATCGAATCTTCAGCACAAAATTGTAGTTCAGGATTTATCCGATAATGAAGATTACATAGTGTTGAGTCAATGACACGTTTAAATGTTAAATACAGCACGCTATTAAATGCACTGGAATCAGAGGTCAAACCAAATCCAAAAATATGTCCTTGTTCGTTTGTAAGAGGTAAGGAGGGCGCTTGCTCGGATAACGCAATTGGCTGAACGTTTTCATTAAACACTAAGGCCTGCGACAAAATGAGTATTCCAATATCATTTTCTCGTGGTGCTGATCTATAATTGGGATGAACGACGCCTCCAGAAGCTAGTATCATAGATAAGTTCGAAAAATGGTTGTTACCAACGCCGACTATCCAAAAGTTTGAACTATGTAACAGAAAAATACAAACGATTATTAATTTATAGACAAACAGAAAACAACATACTCTTGAATTACGTGGCCTGCCGTAAGTATGTGCCGATTTGTTATGATATGGCCCCCACTAACTATTTGCGAGTGCACAATAACTGCATATGAAAATGCTCGCGTCGTAGCAGCTTCTCCATTTATAATGAAATTCTGTGGTGCTGCATTTACAGTTACGATGAGCACAAAAATTGCAAGCTTTAAAAACATCTCGATTAAAAGAAACAATCGTTACTACCTACGATTTGGCAACCATTATCACCTTTTATAAGTTTGCAACAAAAAAATGCGCAAAATTGTTTTTATCAAAAACTTTTAATCCGAAATATTTTTATCAATCGTCATTATATTATAGAAAATGTAGTATGTAAGTAACAAATTCGCAGAATGGATTTTGCATAACTATATTGTAACACGAATTTATATAATTTGCGTTACTTGAGCAATCCAATAACGATAATGGGATACCCGAGTATAAGCAGCTGGACTGGATGAAATTTCGAGCACTGAATACAATTCCGACTGGAACCGGTGATGCACGATAATGTACTATAAAACAATTCCCTGCTCATTTTCAAACAGGAGACGTTTAAAATTTAATTTCATCGGGTTATTTTCTAATACCTATGATCAGCTTCATATGAAACAATAGGCTGTTGGGAGTGAATTACATTACTGCCTACCATCACGCGATCCACATTTGCGATCTTAAAATAAAGCGTAAACGTAATTATTTAATATAACAAAGACCTGTTTTATACGTACTCATAAATACACTGGGCTAATGTTAAAATATGTTTGTTGCATATGACTACCTCGAAACTAGGATTCGCCATCATTCACAGTATAATAACGAACTAGAGCTAAAGATGGTGAACTATTGGCAACATTGCCATTAAGGATATAATTTTATGGTATGGCGTTTATATTTGATAAAATGTGACCAGAACCATAAATACTGATTTCATGTTGGAACAGATACTGAATTATCATTTTTGAATATTCAATGTTTTATATAAAAAAAAAATAAGCTTTCTTTGACAGCAGATACATATAGTGATAAAAAATAGATAACAAATATTTTTTTGTTTTTTATTGCCATAACCTAATGGTAATATAAAGGTTTGAGTTTCTTGATTATATAACTGTTGAACTTTTGTCTAACATCGCAATTTAACAAGTGATGATTAAGGCTGTTTTCCAACAAACATTATTTAAAACTTATTGACCGCCATCTTAAATAAGTAAGCAAAGCCGCACCAATTGAATTCACAAAACGTTTGTAAGACAATGAATTCTAATTTTAGGACTGTTTTGCTGTTGTTTTTCTAAGTTAAATCTGGAAAAGTGAAATGTTCATCACATGAAAACTGGTAATATAGCATCACAGCAACTCAAACTACATAAATTCTCCGCCTATAGAAATAAAAGTATAAAAAACTGTTATAATACATACTACAATTACTTAAACTTAAGTATTTGTGCCCTAGTGACCAATTTTTGCTGAATTGAAGTTTATTAGCCGAATAGGCGAAATCGTAACATTACTCCCCACCTAAGCCTGTTCGTCCGATACAAGATCAAAACTACCACCTTTGTAGTTTAGTCCGTACAGCTCCAACTAATTCAACTTATATTTAGTCCTCGTCTCTTGGGTGGCTCCAAGCTATTACTCTCTGTGGTTCATGTCACTTTCACTTCATCCTCGTTGATAATCCACAGTTTAACTGCTGGCAACTTAGCTAGCCACAACTAATCTCATCGACCAGCGTTTTATCGGTGATCTTCTTGGCCGTCATCTGGAGAAGCTCTACTGATATCGCTAGAGCTTCTGCAAATTCCCGCCTATTATGCATCCTTTTCATATTCGGTTCTTCATGCCGTTCACTCTCCATAAAGCTCCTATTCGCCACTGATCTCTGTCAGTTTCTCCAACAACCTTAACGAGATAAGTATCACATAAACCAAGTTGATCATCTCAAGTAGGGTTGTACTTCTCACTACATAAACCTCCCACGCTCGACAGCCTTTCTGTGAAATGCCAGTCACCGCTTCCCATTTTAATTGCTGCTCTAGAAGTCATAACTGGACGCACAATCCTCTACTCGTATTCACCTGTAGCTCCTCCAGACAAATCTTAATTCTCTGTCCAATGGACACCCATTCAATCCTAGTGGACCACTACACATAACTCAATTCGTTCTCGCTAGCCTTTCTTCATGGTCCATCTCATTATTTTAACAAATCCAACTGACGTACTTCGGATTCATTCGAAAACATAGCCGCACCTACGAACCTCTCATATTTCTGTAAGCCATGCTTACCGGCATCATCCTTATATTCTTTAGTAAGCAACTTTATGGTCCATTTACATGCGACCGACATTTTTCTTTTGCAAAATGAAAGAGATATAACATTGATCTTTTGCACATGAGAATATTTCTTTTGTGTTAATGCTTATTTCGTAAAATATATATTTTTTTTTAATTTTAAACCAGTTGCCATAAAAATACTCGGATCGAATATATTTTATGGCAACATTTATTTTTATGACAACATTTTATAGTGGTTTTAGCGGTGTAGTGGCTCAAAATTCTTCTGGAAAATTTTATGTTGGGATATATTTCTTTTCTAGTCTCTCATGTGCAAAAAGTCAATGTTATATCTCTTACATTTTGCAAGTGAAAAATGATGGTCTCATGTAAATGGGGTAAAAGTTACAACTTGTTATGGCGTCATTCCATTTTAAATAAATGTTCATATAAATTCCTGAAGATGTCAAAACGGCAAGGACTAAATTTTACATGCGAGCGTCTGAGACACAATATTTCTTGTTTAATGATAATGTGCCTATTCCACAATGAGAAATTGCGAATTCTGTAAAAATAGTGGAAAACAAAAAGAGAAATATAATTGTTTCCGTAGGAATTTCATTTATGAATTTATGTTTAATTCTGATTATTTCTGAAAATCAAATGTAATTTTATATAAATTTCATTTCAGAATTTTATGGGGCTTATTAGCAATTGCCGTGCTTGGAATGAATTATCATAAACACTTATAATCCCCAATTTTATGTATAATTTGAAACACAACAATTAAATTAATTTTATATACTTGTTCATTAAATTTTAAATTGATTAACACACACGTTTTATTTTCTTGATTAATACCGGATCCTTGTCCGTTAGCTGGTTTTCTGTTAGCTCTGCGGTTTGCGGTTATATTATATATGTTGCTTGCTGAATTGCACTTTTAACTCTGGTATATAGAAAAAAAAACAAGAATTATTTATTTGAAAACAATGTTTCAAACGAATGACTGTGATCAGCGTGTCGCTGGCAATTCGTTTGTGGAACGCATTGCAAAATATTTTCCTAAAAACAGAAAATACTCTGGAATGCTATGCACGGCGTTCCTGAGTTTGCAGGAACTGACCGTTGCAATTTCCTCATATATAATCAAAGAGATAGAAATGTTGGTTCACTCTAATATTTTCTCAACCATAAAATGATTAAAGTGTCAATTTATTATGGAAACACACCACTACATTTACTACGATTTTGGCAGTAAAATTTTGCTAAAGTTTTTCTTGTATCATTTTGGTGTCACCAAAATTTTGCTAAAGTTTTTCTTGTGTCATTTTGGTGTATATTATATATTTATGTCTCTATATTTTTGTCTCGCTCTTTTTTTGTGAAAAATACTCGGAACCGTAGAATTTAAATATATGTATGTACATAATTTGAATTGTAACAAAAAAAATATTTTCCATCCTATAATTTATAAATAACTATTGCTAAGACCGTTCAAAAAAAATAAAAATAAAATTTTCCAAATAAAGATTGATAGCTACATTAAATTTATGCATTTTATAGTCTAACGGAAATTTAAAACCGTTTAGCAGATTCCAATTAGCTTCCTCAGTTTGAGTTTACTAACAATTAGTGCTATTTTAGCCTCGTTTAGTTCTGCAGAACATTTACCATGCATTATGGGGCATTTACATGTAGAAAATTGTTTTGTTCTGCAAATTTTTGCAGGTAAATTAGAAGCATCTGCTATATAAAAATATCCAATGAGCAAGAAAGAAATAAACATTTTTATCCATGGCGTCTTTTTTTATTATGAGTTATTAACATTTATAAATAAATAATAAACTAATTTGTTTTGTTAATTTAAAAATAGTTCCCATAAAAATACTCGGATCGAATTATTTTATTTTATTTTCATTTTTATAGTGGTTTTGGCGGTGTACTGGCTCAAAAAGTCTTCTGCAAAATTGTGTTTGGATATATTCTTGTCATATGCAAAAAGTCAATGTTATATCTCTTTCATTTTGCAGAAGAAAAATGTTGGTCGCATTTAAATGGGGTATTAATCTGCAAAACACGAAGAGTACTGCAACATCTCTGCGTTGTTGTAGGCTGTCTAGATCTTTGATAAGTCTGGAGTTGCATATTGCGTTGATAAACAAAATTTAATGAATTTAATTTTTACCAAATTAATTGCAAAAATATTTTTTGATATCCCAATTTTAAGAATACTGCGCCACATAATCGAAAATTGAATATAATTGTATTGGATAAAATTAAATAAAGTCTTTTTAAAGTAAATATTAAAACAATTAAACCATCTGCTTTTAGCGACAAACACCTAAACTAAAAATTTAATTTACTATTCTTTCAATTTAAATAATTTTTTTGAATTTAAACAATGCAATTGTTGCTATAAATTAAGAATTTTTACCAATGGAATACACCTAACATCATCGAAAATTGGATTTCATGAAGGTTCGCCTCCCTAAATACGGCTTCTTCTACATGTATAAATAAAGTACTCTCGTGTAAGAATAACTTTAAATGTCAAATCGAGCATCATAACCTAACCTAACCAAACGTATTTTGTTTATTGCCGAATTTGCTTAATTAGCGTTTAAATAAAATGTCGAAGGCGCATCCTCCAGAGTTAAAAAAGTAACTATACACGCGGCCATCTATTTATAATACGATTAATAAACTTTGTTTTTATTTAGATTCATGGACAAATCCCTTAAACTCAAATTGAATGCCGGACGAACAGTCACCGGAATTCTGCGCGGTTTTGATCCATTCATGAATGTTGTAATTGATGATACGATTGAAGAGTGCCGTGATGGAACCAAAAATAATGTTGGAATGGTTGTAAGTATCAAATGGGATCTGGTTTTAAAATTTGGGATTCACAAATTTTAATTTTTAGGTTATCCGCGGGAATAGTATCGTGATGGTGGAAGCGCTCGACAGGATATAAAAAACTAGAATCGTAAATATTTAAGGCTAATTTGTAAATTAAAATAATTTTTATTATTCACAAATAAAATATAAATTATAAATACAATGATATATTGTTTAATTAATTACTTGTATATCATTATTTTGTAAAAATTTACTTAATTCCTAAAACGTATAATACGATTTTTTAAACATTGTTAATTTCGTAAAGTAAAGACGTACTCATAAAACACCTACGTATTAGAAAAATATAGTAAATGGGAGGAAATTTTGTTTAAAAATTTACAAGTATGTATTTTGGTATTTAGCAGCGCGGTATTGATGTCTTAATACGAGTCAGGGAAACGACTTCATCGTTTCTCCTGTTTAATTCTGATAATTCATTATCGTTGAGATTTGATTTATTTCGTCGATCTGCTCCATTTTCACAATAGTCTCGTTAACATCCAGCATATGCACACCCCTCGGTATTTGTTGTTGCTGTGGAGCATATAGAATCTGTTGTTGCTGCTGTTGGGGATGTACCTGGAGTGACGGTGATGCTATTGTAATAATTTCCTGATGCCGTAATTCAAACTCTGGAATTACCGTTAATTTTGACATATTTGATTTCGTTTCTTGTAATTGCCGATTTTCAATTGGCTGCTTATTTGGGTGTACTGATACGACATGTGCGGATGGATTCGTTCTTTGCTCCTCGGCCATTTTTTGTTGCTCCAAAACTCGTTGCTGCTGGGCTATTGGCGTAATAAACTTTTCTACCCGTCTAATGTGTGATTTCATATCGATTCCATGTTGATTGCGCTTGTGTTGCGTTAGATGGTAGCCTTGGATAAAACCATCGCCACATATATCGCACTTAAACCGTTCGCCTGTGTGTCGCCGTACATGCGCCTTTAAGTCGTTCCCTTGCGCAAAGCTTTTATCGCAATGCGGACATTTATAAGGCCGTTCTCCGGTATGCACTCGCGTATGTACCAGCAAATTATAGGCACGTTGAAATCCTTTGCCGCATATCGTGCACAAATGTGTTTTTTCGCCCGTGTGGTACCTTTCGTGCACCGTTAGGTCAGTAGCCCTCGGGAAACCCTTGCCACAAAATTTACATTTGTACGGTTTCTCACCTTTGTGACGTCTCATATGGATCACTAGATAATCGTTACGAACAAATCGTAAACCACATTCAGAGCATAAAAAAGGTCGTTCATTCACATGTACTTTCTGATGATCATTATGCTCTTGCTTTGAAGTGAATTTTCCTTGGCAGAATTTACACGTCCATTCCTTTACGGTTCGGTGCACTTTCATATGGATTTGAAGATATTTCGGTGTTGTAAACGACTTTTGGCAAATTTCACAAAATTCTGTTTTCGAAGGCGTTGGCTTTATAACCGGCACACCGTGTCGATTCTCTCGATGCTTTCGTAAATGCTCTGGCCGAGTGAATGCCTTAACACATTGATCACATTTATGTGGCTTGATGTTCGAATGTGCCCGTAAATGAATGTTTCTATGGTCCCTGCGAGAGAAACGCTTATCACACTGACCGCAGGGGTACGGTTTCACGTCTAAATGAGTTACTTGATGACGCCGCAGATGTGTAAGCCTAGAGAATTTTTTGTCACATTGCTCGCATTGATGCAGCTTAACCTCTTTGTGCACTGATTCCATATGGTGATAATACTTCGACTTCTTATCGAACATTAGATTACAATGCGTACACATTGATGGTTCGGTTTGTTTACCACTGTCATCCGATGATTTTGTTTTCCTTTCGACGTATTGCTCATCTTCTTTATCGTCGCTGATCGTATCATCTTCCTCATCATAGATTAACATTCCATTACCCATGCTGGTTTCGCTTTCATTATCGGATTCCTCCTCACTTTGTGGATATTCCTCTTCATCTTCCTGATCGCCTTCATCCTCTTTAAAATTTACAATGGATACGTCAGGCTCTGTAAAAATCATGTATTTCTCCTCCGCACAATCGGCTTTAATGTCCATTGCACTAGAACTATTATCACCCTCGGTCACGACATCCGAACTCCCATTAATTATGAGCAAATTTGTATCCTCCAGCTTAGTTTCGTAGGTCCCTTCTGGATGATCTGTTATAAAATGTTCCTGTAGCTGAGGTAGCATTGCATACTGATTGGGACAGAGACTACACTTATATATTTCATAGTCTGTCACCAATTTGGTATCGGTTTGTGTGAGATCCTCTTGATCCCCATTTAGTTTTGCCCCCATAAAATTTAACAATGCATTGTGCGAAATCTCACATTGCTGTCGAAACTCGAATGAAATATGTACTTTATTCAAACAGTCTGAGCAGATGTTAGTCGGGAATCCATCCATAGGATGGATCTAGAATTAAACGGTATGAAACCGTCAACATAACCAAACAAATATTTTTAAAACACAAAACACTTACATTTAATCCGGAACAAGATTGTAACATTTTACATATATCATTCCCATCTTCCACAAATATCGGTTTCATATTACTCGATTCATTTAAACATGTTCGACATACCAAGTCTAATTTCAGAACAGTGGTACTTCCTGAAATCGGATCCATTTTGACAAGTTTCTCCTAATTTAAATTTTAAAATAAAAATATTATTCAAACTAAATCGACTTGTGCACTCATACGTTAGCTAAAATGCATTCTTTTATATTGCGGATTTATCGATTAACAATTTTATTGTATTCTTTGAAATTTTTGATTATTTTTTTCGCCTTTTCGTTAGTTTTGTAAACACTTGGTACGTCTCAGCCACCATACATATTTTTATCTTTTTTTTTGAAGAAATGTCATGATTTTTACACAGCATGTCTTTTGATGTTTATGTGAAATGTTAACGAAGTGAGGTAGTCAGGTTTTGCACTGTAAAGGTTTTAAAGCCTTTTATATATATTGGGAACCCTTACTACCACCGTTCCTTCGATGTTTAAATAACTATTCCGCAGTTCCTCACTTTGATTCGTTTGCTTACTCTTTCCTTTCTCTTCACCAACAAACTAATTTTTACATTGGCGGGGACATTTGTAATTCTATTTTCACTATTTTTTTTGTAATTCTCGTACTACAAAGATACAAAGGGCATTTTGTTTATTTGTCGTTTTTTGTTAATTTTCTTCGAGTTGTCAATATTAGGGATATTACATTTGCCAATTTGCAACAACAATGCTATCTATTCAATGCCAATTTGGAATTCGTCGAATTCCTACAGAGTTGATGGCATTGAAATTCCAATTCTATTTTTTATTTACTGTGCTTGCAACTAGAGTTTTCCAAATTAATTTTTTTGTTCTAAGTGTTGCCATCCTGTGTATTTTATTTTGATTTTTTGGCATTTTCTACAAAATTGATACAAACTATTGACAAGCATTTTGTATTGATTTTTTACGTTAAATATTTTTAATAATACATACTAATAACACTAAATAATTGTCGTCTTTGGCAAAAGTTAAAACCATTCTGGAATAGAATTAATTTGTGCTCAAAGTAACAACCAAAGATATTTTTTAATTTAATTTTATTAGTTGGTAACAATTGCATTTTGAATTTGTAATGTGCTAGAACATTATTGAATATTATTACAAATCGTAACTAATTGCTCGTGTTGTTTAGAAAAATGCGATGGCAAAATAACAAAAATCACTTTTATATTTTTATTGCCAACATTTAAAAATAAAAGTATTCAATACAATTGCCCTGGTGGTGAACATTAAAACTACAGGTAGAATAGAATAATTCTATACCAGCAGAAAAGTTTGTCTAAAATAATTCCAATTTGGAATTATATATATGGGATTGTTGTTGTAAATTTCTCAAAGTAAGACAGCAAATATTAAGTATTCGACAAAATAATAATTGTGGCATAGTGTATCGATTATAATTGACTTATAAAAAATAATGCAAAATGTCAAACTCTACTGTCAAACAGTTATCGCAAATGTCAATCACTACCAACTTTCAAAAATAAATCACGAGAATTCATTGGTTGGTTCTTTTGACTAAAAATTTAATTGAATACCAATTTCAATTCCTTGGTCAAATGAAATGCCAATATTGTGGAAACATATTTTTTTAAAATGAAGATAGCAGTTTAATCAATTTACAGCAATTTTAGACTTACAACCAATCCCTAAGCAGTAACGTCATACCTCCCTGCCGTTTCAGAGTGGTTACACATAGTTCAGTTTTTTCGCATATGTTCTTACATATTCGAAAAAAAACTGAATTATTTGTCGTTTTATTAGCAGAATGTAACGGGGACTACAAACAAAATCCCGCGAAGTATTTTTGCAAACTCAAGCTGACATTTTTGCACTCACCGGAACAAATTTAACCAACGACTCGACGTCAGCAGTAATGAATATTTTACGTCAGATTATAATGTTCTTCGCAAAGATGGATCAGTTTCTGATTGTGTATTGAACGATAGAGGCGTTCTTATTATGGTGCATATTAACTTTGACTACTCAGTACTCGAAATCCCGAATACTGACAATATCCAGTGAGAGTGGGTTTACCAACGTTATGGTACAGCGTTTTTTTTTTTTGTTTTGTCTTGCATAGGATTTTGACTGACGGATTGCTATGTATTTAATGCCTTTTATAGTCATACAAAAGAAAATTATATGAAGCACTTTTTGTTAGCCTTCGATGTAATCTGAACTAAACGTCATCACAACGAACATTTCCAAAACCGCAAAGTTCGATCCAACCCATAGTATGCGCCATGTAGCGCATTCTGTTGCCTCAGAATTCTGACCAACCACGTTATGAGTTGAACACTGTACCACAGAATATAGAATACAAACAGAAGGGACATAACCCGATTTTTCTATGGAGAAATGTCGACCGTTTTTTTATCTTTCATTTATATGGAAAAGGGTAGAGTATAGTGAGAAAAAAATTGTGCACTGAACTTTTTTACATTCAATAAGGGTAGTCAATTTTTTTTGGTCCACTTAGTAGCGTATATATATATGTACTTTATAATATATGACTGTACCACAGAATATATATACATATATAACCAGAAGAGACATTCCGCCATTCCACACTTTGATTCTTTCGTCATGATTCTTTCCTTCCCCTTTACGAACAAACTAAAAACAGTTTGTTGGTAAAGGGGAGGGAACGAGGAAAGAATCACGACGAAAGAATCAAAGTGTGGAACCGCGGATTGCGTACCTTATATTTTTTATAGGAAACATAACTTTTAAATATGAATATTAATAATTACAGTAATAATTTTATGTTAACTAACTGTTTTTTATTTAAATATGCCGTCAAAGCATCATTGTGAGTCCATAATTGTTTATTTGAAATAGAAATATCAAAAATAACGAATTTTTCCTACCTTATTGTGAACCAAGGTCAAAAAAATGAGTCCAAATTTTTCCATAGTAAAATAGAGTTATGTCTATTCTGCCTATACATATTCTGTGACTGTACCATAAGGCCCTTCACACACTTGAGCTATGTTTTTTAACTGATGTGAGCTATGTTTTCATTTTATAGCTTCTTGTTTTGGTTTCAAAAACTCAAATAAAAGAAAACATTGTATCAAAATCTCAGGGTCAGCCCAATCTGTAAAGTAATATATTTCGAAGTTTTATTTTCGCCTTGGGCATAATTAATTAGCTTACATCACCAAGAAAATGAGCGATGTGAGCTATGTTTCTATCCCACAGGTTTAAATAAATTGAGACATACGAGTGGCTTCAGCAAAGCTTCACGAATTCGGGTTCGCTTGTGTATGCTTTGCAAAGTAAACGGAGAACCTGTGATCTCAAAACATAGCTTGCTATGCTAAAAAAAACATAGCTCAAGTGTGCAACGGGCCAAAAGCACGGCCCATTAACCACGTGAACTAGCCGTCCGAATATTGAAATAATTTAATTTTCTGTAATGATTTTGACATTACTGAAATAATTCTCTCTTCCATAATTTGTTAGTTCGATTGCTGTCCGAATACTGAAATGTTTTTGACATCATTAAAAAATTGTAACAATCGTTATTGCATACAGAAAATAAGATAACTGAAATATATTGTAGATCCAATATTTTAATAATTGTATTAATTTAGTTAAACAAACTATAATTTGTTATATTCATATCTTAAGCAAATATAATTCAAAAAATGGCGCATTTCCAACAACAAGAACTAATACAAAAATTATTTCAGTTACGTCAAAAATTATTACACATAGCTGTTGCAATAATTTGGTTGCATTCAGATTCCTGTCAAAATAATTACAATAGAAATAATTAGCACAGTATTTGGAAATGTGATAAAAAAACCAGGGCCGACATGTCGTAACTATCACTTTTTTCGCTTCGACGAAAAAACCGAGCTATGATGAAAATGTAAAAATTTACATGAAACCAAAAATATTTTTACTTCTAAAATACCGTTATTCTATCGAAAATGTATCGAAGCGAAAAATGTGATAGTTGCAACATGTCAACACAGTTCTGACTCACTGCACTGCATGACTTAATTATACTAGTTTTGTAATTAAAGAAATTGTTCAAACTCAAATTATAAAGGCATTCTAAAAGATCGATTTCGATTAAATGTGCATTATTCCTGCCCGAACTTCAACAAAAACAGATTTAATTAAAATAAAACGAGACACATTTTTACTAAAACTACATACATTGTAAAACCTTAACGTTAAATATTAAATAAAAATTAATCGTATAAACGCAATTGCTCCAAATGTATATTGATTTCCTCTTTTTCCTCTATTTCCTTTGCTGATTCACATATTTTATTATAGGTATAATAAAAATATAATAAATCCAAATAGTGATGCTCCTGAAAAATAAGATAGATAATTATTCCATGGTATGAAATATACAATTTTCAAAATAGGTAATACAATTAACTCAAACAAGCCACAATTAGACATTGCGTCCATTACAAGAGTATAAACCATATAGTATAGGCGTGTAATTTGAAACGCCCGTGGATCGACACGTTCTAAGTAAGGCAGGTTGGCAATTGTTGAAAATTTCTCATAAACTGTTTCGATTACGTGCAAAAATACGTCGGCTTCTCGAACGGTAATTAACATGTTCTAAAAAATTAAAATTGAATTGTTAAAAAGCAGCCGAAATGTTGGCGGAAATAATCATTGGAGATACCTTAACCATGTAAAATAATGACAAACTGGCACAAAAATACTTTTTATCGATAGTCTTAATCGCATTGATGTTTAAACGATCCGACAAAATCCAACCTAACAATTGTAATTTTATCATTTTTAACTCATCATTTTTTTCTGAGTTGTAAAGATCGTCTAAATTTGGAACCACGACTAAAAAATTAAGAATTAATTTCATCCAATATTTAACCGTTATTCGTATTTTAATACTTACTTTTCGGGTACTGTGGACTAACTTTTCTATAAACGTACCGGCCTTCCTGATAACAGTATATGTGCCGAAATAATTCTTTGTTATTTATATGTTGCAATATCATACCCATTTGGCGTTGAATAAGATCTAAAGCAAGCGATGGAAACTTTTCAAACTGCGGTGTACGCACATCGAATATTGATATTGGGAGATTTCCAGCCAGATCTAGTAAAAAAGCATAACAATCATTTTCTACTGATCGCATTCGTTGTAAAAACTTATCATCATTATTGTCATTAAGCATATCAACATTATATGAATTTAGGCTCTTTCTTATTAATTCCGTATATTCTGCTATTTTTGTTTCTTTACTAAATACTTTTTTTGCTATATATTCTGGTTCATAGCTATTAAAATCACGAAAGTTTCGAATGATGAATCGAGAAATGTTTTGAAATTTTAACCATGGATTACCAAGAAATCTGTGAAAGCGGTCTAGTAAATCTCTTGAAATTATATCATTCCCCGCTAAGGTAGCAAATAAAGCCATTTCATTTTCAGTTAACTGTAAATGTTGTTGTAATGCGATTTTATCGTAACATTTTGTAGTGAGGTTGTTAAAATTTAAATGCTTACTGGACCAGTAACTCCAGGAACCCTTGAATATGAGATAATCTGTATCATCCGCCAATATGGCCATGGCATTAACTTTTATAGCATATGCGACAATTTCTTTATCAGATTCGTTATGATATGATTTATGAAATTCACCAAATTTACGTGCGACCTCTCGAATTTGAGTAACTGGGCATGCTATATTTCCCAAATCATATTTCTCAAGCAATTTATTAACTTCATTACAATCATATAAATCATCCAAAATTTTATATGTTGTATCGATTATTTGATTTTGGTTATTAATTGATCTCTGAATTTTATCCATTTGGAAAGGACCATCTTCGAAAAATACTAAATTTACACCTTTCTGATAAAAAGCATTAAAAAATTGTTCCATTTTTTTTAAGTTTCTTTCTCGACCACGACCGAAAAATACATCAAGGGGTTTATCGACGATCGCAAACGTGAATGATAAAAAATCAATTACAATCGTTGGTTTGCCCACATTATGCCTGCAAAAAAAATATATTTATATTTACAATATCAATACCAACATATATATTTGTAAGTTATTAAAAGGCGGCCCAATACATGACTTCTACAATTGTATTTAATTTGAGTTAGATTTAAACGATTTTTATTTAAAATTAGCCGCCTAATTCACAAAATGTATATTTGCTCTGTAACCGTAAAATTTCCGACAAGTATTAACATGGCATTCTAGAAATATCGAATATCTAGAATGCCATTTTAGTACTTGTCGGAAATGTTACGGTTACAGAGCATATATACATTTTGTGAATTAAGACTACTTAGTTTGCAGCTGGCGTGAACTGAAATTTTCGCTGGTCTCCAAAATTAAGCAGATAAATATTCCATGAAAAATTAGTTTGTAGAAATTCGTAAAAGACCATGGGTATTTTCGTTTATTCATTCCGAACGTTTTAAAATTGACAGTAATCGTACTTTTATTCATTCTATGTTTTCTATTCTTTTTTTTGTCTATTCTTTTATTAGTCATGACGGTAAATAAGAATCCAGGGGCGGTATGTTGTACCATCACTTCGAATCGAAATTCGAAAAAAGTCGAATCGAAAAAGTGAAAGTTGTATCATTCTCGACTTTTATCGTTTTTTATTCTTGCAATACTTTTTCTAGAACGAAATGTCAGCTATTTTATTAGTACTTTGGTTTTAAATGTTGAAACTTTATCATTTATTGCAATTCGAAAATGATGTAGCATACCGCTATTCGACTTTTTTCGAATTTTGAATCGAAGTGATTGTACAACATACCGCCCCAGTTCTCAGTCTCGCTCGTATTCATTGTGTTCTCGGACTCCTAAGTTACCTGTAGAGAACTGGGTAAAACGAATTTCGCCTGCCTCAACTGCGGATAAGTTAAAGTAGTATAGCAAAATTCAATCTAATGTTCTATGGAAAACCTCAAATTTACTAGCGACAAGTAGATTTTGTTGTATAGGATAATTTTTTTATTTGTAATAAAATATCTTTATTTAATATTTTAAAATCGGCGGAAATGTAGATTATCTCGAAGTTTAATGTGATAAAATTACATGATTTAGTGTCCTTAACCACGTATAAAAACGAAGGTGCCGTTCAAATCGAAAAAATGTACGATTTTCTGAACCGAATTGTAAAGAGCTTGCTTACGGAATTGAATAAGAAATTATGCGGAAACCTACATCAAATTACATGTAAGCCGTGCTGTAAGCCGATAGATTTATCCGGAACACCCAATTTTCTATGTCAAAACTTATATTTAGGGCGCTATTTTTGCATGTAAATAATTTATTTAACTCTAAACCATATATTATAAAGTGTATATATACGCTACTAAGTGGACCAAAAAAAATTTGACTATACCTTTATTGAATCTGATTGTAAAAAAGTTCAGTGCACAATTTTTCACTACTATATTCTACCCTTTTCCATACAAATCAAGGATAAAAAAACGGTCGACATTTTTCCATAGAAAAATCGGGTTATGTCTCTTCTCTTTGTATTCTTCTGTGTCTAAACTAAGATTCTTCATTCTCCTTTTTAGTTAAAAATCCATATACAAATATTTTGCTCTACCTATTTATCGGGAGCGCTATCCATTTCAATTAGAAATTTGAAAAGGTTTTTATTTTGTAAACCCCTGAAACCATTAGAAACTTAAACTTACAATAATAATTTAAAACGCAGCAAGATGAAATTTTGTTTATAACGTCATGTCAAAATAAATGTGAATTAGTATTTTTCAGGTGATAAATGTTTGTTTTATGGATGCATTTATTTTTATAGTATTAGCAGTTGTTAGTTCAGCCTCTGCTTGAACTAGAATATTCTTGCTTTTTATTCCGAGCGGACTACTGATGGGGGTTAATACCGGAATAAACTGAGTAAAAGAATTTTGAGTAAGGTTTTTGACTACTAACTTTTTTATTAATTAAACTTCGACTTATATACAAATTTTTATACCAAAAATGCAATGTGCGCATTTCTTATTATACGTAATTGTATTTTATGTATTTTGTGTTATATATAAATGCTATATGTAGTATGTATGTAATGCTATACGTTTTTATTTTATGTGTTTAAGCACCAGTGAATAATAGCTGCAGTTTCAGTAGAAATTTGCCATCCGGCTCCCGATAGTGATCGAATAAAGGCGGTGATACATGTACAGATTTTGCCTTTAAGGCATAAAAATTATGCGCGTTAAAAGTCAGCCATCTTGAATCGCCTTATAGGCAAAAATTTGGCTAAAGTGTAGATGACGTATACATCGCGGAAATCGGGTAAGATGGAAACTTTTAATTGTTTTTTTTTGTAGGATAGTGTATCTATCATTTTTAGGAGATGCAAGCCAAAAATTTCAGAAAAATTATCACATTTTCCGGGAAAATTTTGACATTTTCAATTTTTTTGGTGACAAATAGCGTATTATTTTATTCAAAATACGTACAAATGAGTAATTTTTATAAAAATGTTGACATTAGGATTGTATCTTAACAGTTTTTCGACAGTACAAGTTATTTTTCCGGAAAAATTTTGCAGTTTTTCCAGGAAAATTTTGAAAATTTTTCAATTTTTTTTACTAAGTTTCGCACTTGAAGAATTGTATAAATTGTGGAAAATTGGGGGTTTGCTCGATTCTTTTAACATTTGTGGCAGTATCAGAAGAAGCGATAAGAGCGAGAGAAACTCTTTGATCTGTGTCTGCAAGCTTGAGGAAGCAATTATTATTAATAAAAATAAAAAAAATTAAAAAAAATATTGAAAAAATAAAAAAGTGAAAAATTTTCCGGAAAATTAAATTTTAAAAATTAAAATAACGCAAAAATGTAATTTTTAGCTGTTTAATGACAGTGTAATTCGAATTTCTATCATTAAAATTTGATTTTTTTATCCGCAGATTTTTAATTTTGGAATGAAAAAAAAATAAAATATTTTTGGAAAAACTTAAAATTTTCCCGGAAAATGTGGTGATTTTTTCAGAATTTTTTGGCTTGCACCTCCTAAAAATGATAGATACACAATCCTACAAAAAAAAATTTTTTTAAATTTTTCATCTTACCCGATTTCGGCGATGTATACGTCATCTACACTTACGCCAAAACCAACAACAATTAAAAGCCCTGAACAAAGTCTGAAACGCAGATACCAATATGCAACAAACTACAGAAAATTGTGTTGGATACACTAACAATCCCATGTTAATTTTTTTCTTTCGCACCACTACTTATTTAACTAGTGCGCACACACAATGTACACATATGTTCTAATACAACTATCTATAGTGTAGTTTTTTCTGTATTTGTTGCATAAGCATGGCTTTATATTGTTGTTGGTTTTGCTTACGCCAAAAATTTTAAATTGAACATTTCTCAATTTTGTACAAGGCAATTTTTTTTGCCTTAGAGGCAACATCTGTACATGTATCACCGCTTTAATAAAACACGGCTGTACTCGATCACTGATACAAAACACTACTACTACTATGTAGTATGAAAAAATTGTACATGCAATTGGACAAAACGAATAGCTTTCTATTAGGAAAACCAACTTGGATGGCAATTTTTCCATCCGAAATTGTACGAAATGATTATAGGGGTAGTTTTATTACCTTTTTGCCCAATATCCAGATTTTATTATAAACAAATGTAAACTGGGTTGTCATTTACATTGGCTCGAGTAAACGTTTTACGTCGTTTAGAAGGAATCTTGCAATTATTTATAAAAATAATAATAATAAATGGATAATTACCTGGACCAATAGTCGATTTCCTGAATCATATCGATATCACTCAAACATTTAACTGTTTTAGTTACAAAAGTATACAAAAAGGGGATTCCCATCTTGTTCTCCACCTTGACACAACTTTACTGTAAATATTAAAATGCGATTAGTTTAAAATTGTATGAAAAATATAATATGTAATGGAAAATGGAATGATATTAATGAAATTTTAATTGTAATATACGTTATTACTTGTAAATGTTACTTACATAATTGCAGCGCTTCGATTTCACAAGAACTTGTTTATAAATATTTGCACTCCCTCAATACAGTCCAGTGATGCCAGGTCAAAAATTATTATTTCCCTACAAACATTAAAAAAAATCCCTACATTTTCCCTACGCCCCATTTTTTAAATATTTAAATATTGGTTCGAAGCCGATAATTTTTTTAATATTGGTTCGAAGCCGTTATTTATCTATAATTTTGATTTTTCTGAGAAATTATGAAATAAAACATCATGAAATAAAAACTGCTGTATTAAGTAAATAAAGAATTTCATTTTTATTCCAATAAAAAATTAATATTAATTTTTATCTAGGTACATTAATTAAAATAATATGAATAATAAATAATAACTGACGAGCGTCTTTTGTGTCACATATAAGCACATTCGAATATTATTAAAAAAATAAATTTAAAAAATCGAATCAAATCATATACATACATCGGTATTATTGCGAATAAATTGCGATTTATGATGGCTACAGGCTACCGTTCGGTTTGACATTTGAAGTAACGAATACCCAAGTATAACAAAACGAAAGTAAAAATTGAGCATAGTATTTTCCTTCGTTTTCATCCAAAATTAACGAAAGTTAAACTTCACATTATAATGATAGTGTTTGTAGCGTATATGTATACTGTGTTGTTACTACTGTATACTGTGTTACCGCAATTTTTCTTTCGTAGGAATGTGTATAGCGTGTAATGTACATGGTTTGTTTTTATTTTTCATGTTCACGACATGAGTTTGGTAATTTTATAAAATTTTGTTAAAAAAATTTAAAGATGTGCGTTAATTTAAATAAAATTACATCAAAATATATTTTATATCTATTCAAATATTGTTTTCATAAATTAATTAATTTCTAGTTCAGTTTTAAGTTTTTAGGTAGAAAACAAATGCGAAAATAATAAACTTGATGTGCAATAATCATAGTATCCTATTTGGAAAATTATTTAAACTTTTAATATTACAATCAAAGAATAATTTCAAATTGTGTAATAATAAAAAATAATTAAAAAATTAACTAAAATATAATTTAGATATATAATATGTATATATGTATGTATATTTTTATACCGCAAATTTAATAAAATAAAAATATTCATTTTAAACCTAAATTTTTATTTTGCTCTCACATTTGGATGCCGCCATCTTTTTCTTCTAACATTTTCAAATATAGCATTTTACATTCATGCACAACCTCGCTCCCGCCATTTTGTTTTTTGTCTTTTCTGTTCACACATACATGTATACAATTCTCCTTTATTGAGTTTCGTTCAGTTTCGTATAATCGCGACACGTTTCATACGTTTTATTTTAATAAAATGCAACTCAAACTTAGAAAAATACTAGACTAAGTTTAGTACTAAAGTACGAATATCGCCAGAAAAATTGAAAGTAAAAATACTTGGGTAACGATCGATTGTAACCCTAAAGGCAAGGCACGATTCAACAGAACATAAAATAAAATGTTAATGATTTTTGTATTTAAGTTACTAGCTTTATGTAATTACGCTATTTCTTACTTCTTTTAAACAAAATGTTCATAAAATATCTAAAATATCAAAAATCCCTACATTTTACGTATGAATAAAAATCTGTCCCTTTTTCCCTACACTGTAATTTTTCGTTAAAATTTCCCTACAAGTAGGGATTTATTCCTACATCTGGCATCACTGCAATACACATAGTTGTCTTGCACTGCACGTTAATAAATAATCTAATTGTGTTTTTTAAAATATTATGGGAAGTTTTGACAATTCAAGTCCGGTTCATAACTATGGATAAAAATTCCACAAGCGAATTTTTCAATTAATTATGCAGCCTTCATCAACGAGATAAAAAAGTAGGATTATTTTTATGCCGACTTGAATATAGTCAGACATCAGGGGTCGAATAAAACATTATGTATGTACTAGGTATATATTAGGGATTCAATCCGGATCAAAGCAACTTAGAGTTAACTTTGGATTGAAACTGAATTATCTTTTCATAGCGTATATATTGGCGGATTATGTTGGGATCGAATCGAAATTGAGTTGAGATAAACGTCAAAAAAAAATTTCTAAATACATATTTCTATATTTATTTAAATTAAAACAAAAATAAAAATATTTAAAAAAAAATATATATATATATATATATATATATATATATATATATATATATATATATATATATATATATATATATATATATATATATATATATATATATATATATATATATATATATATATATATATATATATATATATATATATATATATATATATATATATATATATATATATATATATATATATATATATATATATATATATATATATATATATATATATATATATATATATATATATATATATATATATATATATATATATATATATATATATATACGCAAATAATCGTAAACGAAATAAAAATGGCGTTGTTTTATTATCAATATTTTTATAATAATTTGTTGTTTTTGTTTTTCGACTCGATTTCGTATATATTGGTGTTTTAAGGATTGAGTTAATTCGATTCTACAAATTTGGTGGATCGAATCGAGTTAACGCGAAGTTGACTCGATCCCGTATATATTGAAATTTCGATCCGGATTCAATCCGGATTGAATTCTTAATATATACGAAGTAATTGTATCACTTACTTATTTTAAGAGTGATACTTTATCGAAAAACAAAAAAGAGATAAGTAAACAATTTATTCTAGTAGTGTGCGATCGCAATATGGAAAGCAAAATTGAAAAATGAAACAACAAGCAATTTTGTTTTAGGAAAAAGAGATATATACCCCTATTATGGTTCTCACCTCACCGAGTGACTCCATACAAATTTAGTCACATTTGTATAGTAATTTTAGTTGAGGTGAGAATCATAATAGGGGCCATAATATTCGATAAATATCGAAAAAAGTGATGTTACAAAATCCCACCCCTGATTTGCTCAAAAAATTTTCCTACGGCTGTCATGCGGGTCATATCGCACATCCTCTAAAAAAATGTCATAACACAAAAAAAAACAGTTTTGAGTTAAATGCATTTTAAATTGTTAACGCTACTGTGATGCTGAGATTATACATTATATAAAGCTAATAACAAACATTAAATAGTATCAATATAGGACACTGCCTTGTGAACATCGTGTTCCAAAATTTTTTTTCTACAAGACTTGTCTTGTGAAGTTAGCTGTTTTAGTACAAGTTCGCAAAAAACTCGAAAATCAACTCAGCTGGTGAAAAAGTAAAAATAAATTTAACTGTTTCAACTGTGTAGCTTAGTTGTCAAAACAAAAAGTAAACAAACAAAGGAAACTTTTCGAAAAAAGTTCGAAAGAAACGACCAAAGTGACACCTGTGGCCCTATTCTGGCTTTCCCAGGGAATTGGGAAAATATTTTGCTATAACTACAAATTGAAATAATTCCCAAATATTTATTTTCCGTTCCCAAATCTATACTCTAGTAGACTGGGAATAATTTTTGGGGCATTTTGCTTTTTATAAACTAAAACGTATGTTGCGACCTTATTACAATATTAATTTATTTTTAAATATATATTTATTAGAAAAAATAATGTTTAAAAATTCGAAAAAGTACGAATTACAATTCCCAAAAATAATAATGGGGAAAAATTAACGTCAAAACTGCTATAAAATGGAATTATTTTTTCCCAATAAAAAAAAAATCTCAAACGCTAGAATACACTTTGGGGATTAAACAATTTCCAACTGCTAGAAATACGTAACTAATTCCTAATTCTCTATTCCCAGGTAAAACCAGAATAGGGCCACTGGGAGTCAATTCGCGTTCCGTGAAATAGTGAAAATGAAAAGTTCTTTTATTAGCAATCGAGTAGGTTTGCATTCTCCATAAGAAATTTTAATTTCACACAGTAAAATTTAAAATTACGTGCAAATAATTCAAACTATTGCCAATGAAAAAAACTTTTCATTTTCATTATTTCAAGGAACGCGAATTGAACGCGACCCTGTGCCAGAAAATCTAATTACGGAAATGAAATAGGATAAGAGAAAAAAGAACGCGTATGTCCTATATATAAGCTATATTTAATATATGCTAATAATGAATAATCTCAGCAATACAGTAGCGTTAGCAATATAAAATGCATTTGTCTCTAAACTGTTTTTTGGTGGATGAGAGGTAAGTTTTCTGTTTTTTATATGTTTTGTTTACAATTTCTGCTTTGTTTGCGATTAGTTGGGGCTTTATTTTAGTTTAATCGAATAAACGTATGTCGAATAAATGTATATCACAATTTATAAATTCTCAAATGGGTGTCGTGAGACATCCCGTGTAGACTGATTTGTAAATCAGCCGTTCCACACAGGATGTCAAATGAAGTTTGCTTATCAGTTTGGGGTGTGACGGAAACGTACATTAACCTCACTATTAGCAATATAGGTGAGGAACCCACCTTTATTATTAGTAATAGACAGGAGGTTCTGGATGTTACTCTGGTCTCTGAATTTATTTCACCGATGATCAGGGAATGGAGGGTGGCGAAGAAGAATTCCTTCTCCGACCATCGTTACTTAACGTTTAAGCTTAATCTCAGAAGTCCCAGTTCAGAAATCCCAGGAGGAGAGTATTTGGCGTGTATATATAGTGACGTATTGGAAGGCATCATTCCATCTAGAGTTCCAGGACTCCCTACATGGGTAGTAAACTGGACTCAATGGTGGATACTCTTACTAGGGCTTGCAATATTTCTATGAAGAAAGCTTGCCCATTAATAAAGCTGAGGTTAAAGCGAAAACCTGTTTGGTGGAAGTTATCTTCAAAGGGTGTCTGAAGCTGAGGTACATTCCGATGAAATGGAGGGAGGCTAGGGTGATCTTCATCCCGAAAGCGGGTAGAAGCTCGCACAGTAACCCTAAGACCTTAAGACCAATATCTCTGTCACCCTTTCTTCTGAAAATCATGGAAAGGCTGCTGGACGTCTATATTCGGTCGAGAATTGTACCCAGAAACTGGGCACGTTCTCAGCATGCGTACCATACGGGTAAGTCCGTGGTTACGGCATTACACACCTTGGTTCGGGAAATAGAGAAGTCACTTGATTTTCAAGAATGCTCGTTGGTGGCGTTTCTTGATATCGAGGGCGCTTTCAACAACGTGAAGGTGGAGGCAATTATAGAAGGATTGCTGCCCCTTGAGATCGAAGACTCAGTGACCAGGCTAACTGATCACGTACTAGGAAGCAGAAGGGTCATAGCGAGGATGGAGGAAGTTTCCGTCAGAAGACGGGTCCTTCGAGGAACACCCCAAGGAGGTGTCCTCTCTCCCCTTTTTCGGAATATAGTAATCAATGAACTACTACTGGAACAGGAGGGGAAGGAATAAAATAAGCACCTGGGTACAATCACGGATGTGATGCAGAATGCGCTATCATGAATCACTGCGGGTTGTGCCAGCAGATGTGGATTAGGGATTAACCCATCTAAAACAGAGCTAGTCTTTTTCACTAGGAATTATAAAATTCCGACAATGGTTCCACCAAGCCTGAATGGTACTAGGGCTGGTCATTACTGAAAAAGCACAATTCCTAGGGATTCTTATGGACAGTATGCTCAGTTGGAAACCAAACACGATGCAAAGAGTGAAGAAGGCTACTATGTGGCACTCTACTCTTGTAAATATGCCATTGGAATGAAATGTGGCTTGAAACCGGAGCTGGTACACTGGCTTTAACGACAGTTGTAAGGCCCGTACTGCTGTATGCTGGCCAGCTCGATGGTATTCTGTGGGGAATTAAATGTAAGTTTATCTTTTCTTCTACCTGAGTACTGCAGTGTGTACCAGGTTTAAGTTATAGCGATTGCATAGATCATGAACTGGTTGAAGCATAATGTAATATCGTTAACTGATATCACTATCTATGTGGACAGTCGGGCGGCCATTCTTTCGCTGGATTCAGTTTCCCTGGCGTCAAGGGTGGCGTTGAATTGCCACACATCTCTTAACGAGATGACATTTCAATATCCAGTTGGTCTGGGTTCCGGGCCATTCTGACGTTGAAGGAAATTGCAGGGCAGACGAGTTAGCAAGGTATGGTACGACTCTCCAACTGGAACCACGGAGAGAATGTGTAGGAAGGCCGATATCTGTGGTGAAAGCAGCAAGCCATAGGGAAGCAGCTGCCTTGGCAAATGCTAGGTGGATCGCCAGTACAACTGGTAGGCAGGGTAGCGAAACAAGTATGGCCTGAGCTGAACTTGAATCGCTCCAAGATCTTAATCACACTGAGGAAGCGTGATTTAAATAGAACTGTAAGGATAATTACCGGGCACTTCCTTTTCGGAGATCATACTGCGCAGGGAATAGGAGAAGGAGGAGATTCTTGTTCACTTCCTTTGCTCGTATCCTGCGCTTGCTGACAAAAGACATCTGTGATCTCGAAAGCTGTAATGTGCGAGATCTTTTACGCTATATTAATACATAGTACTAAATAGGTTTAAGGGAGTTTATGATGTCGGATCCTGTCGTATCACAATGGGACATAATTGGCTTAAGTGTGCGATAGCAACCACTGAAACCTAACCTAGGTGTGTTTTGGCAGCTTTTCACGAGACACTTTATTTTAATAAGAAGTTTTCAATTTTTTTTTAAGATGTACTACTACACTATGCCACAGACTACGCACTAACCATTTTATTAACATATTTAATCATTTTAATTAATAATTTCAAGATTTTTTAAGAGTGCAAAATTAAGTCAACCAAGTGTTCGTACAAAAACAAAAAGTAGTTTGGTTCCATTCTGCTCTGGCTTGTGACACATGAAATAGCAAATTTTAATTGGAAAAACTTTACATTCAATCATTTACATAGTATATAATATTTTACTTTGGTTTTTCGATTGTAATGGTGTTTGTGATTGTTCCGTATGTTGGTCTATCCACACTAGGGTAACTTTTATCTGGCAACTTTTTCGTTTCTTTCCCCTTTACCAATAAGACCGGTTTTATCTGCGCCGCAATTTTTTGATTTTATTGGTAAAGGGGAAAGAAACGAAGAAAAATACGGTTTCTGTGATACCCCGTGTGCCAACAGCCTATCAATCAACAAACACCATTACAATCGAAAAACCAAAGTAAAATATAATAAATTCGTAAACACGAAAAGTTAGTTGTGTAAATAGAATATAGATGAAAAATGGAAAGAATCGAATTTCGTACGCTATGCAGTAATTCGCTAACAGTACAACTACATGGTATTTTTCTATATATATAGACAATATTTCAATGTAAAATAATACATCAGTCGTCGCGACCTGGGGGCATATTATGAAATATTTTCGATTTCGTAATATTCGATCCGCCGCGAAAATTCGTATTATGAATTATTTTTGCTTTCGTAAAATTTTAAAATCGTAAATCCGCCCTATAATGAACTTAAAAGAAAAAAAATCGAAATCGAATTTTACGAAAATCAAATGTCAAAATTCGACTGCTTCGATTTACGAAAACAATAATGTTTACTTATTATTTTTTTATTAAAATAAAACATTTTAATTGCTTTTAAAATGTAACTTATTCAATTATTTTATAATAACTGACTAGTTTAATTTATTACAATTCATTTGAAATGTTTTTATTATTCAACTAAAACGAACACAAAATAGCATGCTTCATGTTCTTAAATTTTATGACCAAAGAAAAAGTTTCACAATAGGAATATTCGTGGCGAATCGAATTTACGATTTCGTATTTTACGAAATCGTAAAATTTTTCATAATAGCCCGCCCCCTGATGAGAAGGCTGATTTTTTCAAATCAGTAATCTCATCTGTTCGAAACTGATTGTTGTGATTCTTACACATTTTCTATCTTTAAGTCAAAAAATTCATATAGTATATTGTTCTATGATTAACTCATCTCCATTAATTATGTATTCAAATTGTTTGTTTCTCATCGATGTCTCCGACCTTCACTTTCTGAGGATTCTACATTTTTCGATTCCAAATTTGTGTTAAGATTTGTTTTTCTTGTTAAGTGCTACAAACTCATTGTTCAGCTCGGATATGACTATCCATATTGTTTATTATTTTAATCTGGACGATTTTTTATCTAGTTCAGACTCATTACGTGAATTAATTCTACTAGTTTTATATTTAAGGAAGTTGTTCAAACACAAATAATAGGCGTCTTCGGAAATATCCCATGGTAACTTTTGGGTTACTTGCCGACAACAAAAAATTACCAAATCGATTCCCGAGCATGTAGAGTAACTTTAGAGTAATTTACTTTTAGTTGTTTTTTAATTGTGGTCTTTCTGTTAATTTGTATTAAATTAGTAGTGTCAGAAAAATTAAAGCATAAACTATTAACAAAAATGTAAATATCTTTTAAAATACGTAATTGAATTTTGCTGAATATAAATATTACCACGCGAAATTAATCTTACTTTTTGTATATAGCCAGAGTAACTTGCCTAATAAAGCCATTCTTAAAGGAAATTCCACAAAAAGATCGATTTCAATTAAATGTGCATTATTCCTGTCCGAACTTGAAAGAAGACAGATTCAATTAAAATAAGAAAATCCATTTTTACTAAAACTTTATAGATATAAAACCTTAATTTTAAACTATTAAATAACAATTAATCGTATAAACGCAATTGTCCCAAATGTATATTGATTGCCTCATAGTTCGCCGATTCACACATTTTATTATAGGCATAATAAAAATATAATATATCCAAATAGTTATGCTCCTGAAAAATAAAATACATAATTATTCCGTGGTATCAAATATAAAATATTCAAAATAGGTAATACAATTAACTCAAACAAGCCACAATTAGACATTGCGTCCATTACAAGAGTATAAACCTTATAGTATAGGCGTTTAATTTGAAGCGCCCGTGGATCGACACGTTCTAAGTAAGGCAGGTTGGCAATTGTTGAAAATTTCTCATAAACTGTTTCGAGTACGTGCAAAAATATGTCGGCTTCTCGAACGGTAATAAACATATTCTAAAAAAATAAAATTAAATTGTTAAAAAGTAGCCGACATGTTGGCGGGCATAATCGTTGTACATACCTCAACCATGTAAAATAATGACAAAGAGGCACAAAAATACTTTTTATCGATAGTCTTAATCGCATTGATGTTTAAACGATTCGACAAAATCCAACCTAACAATTGTAATTTTATCATTTTTAACTCATCATTTTTTTCTGAGTTGTAAAGATCGTCTAAATTTGGAACCACGACTAAAAATGAAGAAATAATTTCAACCAATATTTAACCGTTATTCGTATTTTGATACTTACTTTCCGGGTACTGCGGAGTAACTTTTCTATAAACGTACTGGCCTTCTTGATAACAGAATATGTGCCGAGATAATTCTTTGTTATTTATATGTTGCAATATTATTCCCATTTGGCGTTGAATAAGATCTAAAGCGAGTGATGGAAGCTTTTCAAACTGCGGTGTACGCACATCGAATAATGATATTGGGAGGTCTCCTGCCAGATCTCGTAAAAAAGCATAACAATCATTTTCTACTGATCGCATTCGTTGTAAAAACTTATCATCATTATTGTCATTAAGCATATTAACGTTATACGAATTTAAGCTCTTTCTTATTAATTCCGTATATTCTGCTATTTTTGTTTCTTTACTAAATACTTTTTTTGCTATATATTCTGGTTCATAGCTATTAAAATCACGAAAGTTTCGAATGATGAATCGAGAAATGTTTTGAAATTTTAATCTTGGATTACCAAGAAATCTGTGAAAGCGGTCTAGTAAATCTCTTGAAATTATATCATTCCCCGCTAAGGTAGCAAATAAAGGCATTTCATTTTCAGTTAGCTGTAAATGTTGTTGTAATGCGATTTTATCGTAACATTTTGTAGTGAGGTTGTTAAAATTTAAATGCTTACTGGACCAGTAACTCCAGGAACCCTCGAAGATGAGATAATCTGAATCATCCGACAATATAGCCATGGCATTAACTTTTATTGCATATGCGACAATTTCTTTATCGCATTCGTTATGGTATGATGTATGAAATTCACCAAATTTTCGTGCGACTTCTCGAATTAGACGAATTGGGCATGCTACATTTCCCAAATCATATTTCTCAAGTAATTTACTAACTTCATTACAATCATATAAGTCATCCAAAATTTTAAATACTATTTCGATTATTTGATTTTGGTGAGTAATTGATTTCTGCATTTTATCCATTTGCAAAGGGCCATCTTCGAAAAATACCAAATTTACACCTTTCTGGCGAAAAGCATTAAAAAGATTTTCCATTTTCTTTAAACTTATTTCTCGGCCACGACCGAAAAATATATCAAGACGTTCATCCTCATCGACGATCGCATACGTGAATGATAAAAAGTCAATTATAATCGTTGGTTTGCCCACATTATGCCTGAAAAAAAATATATTTATATTATCAATACCTATATAGCTTCGAAATGAACGGGGCCATACTCCTAAAATCATATTTAATTGAGTTAGACTTTTATTTCAAATTAAATAAGAATCTAGTTTTCGCTCCTATTCGTTGAGATCTCAGACTCCTAAGTTACCAGTAGAGAACAGAGGTGGGATTTTGTAACATCACTTTTTTCGATACTATCGAAATGTACGTCTCTTTCATCACGAATAAAATTGAACATTTTTCGAATAGAACATTATGCCTCTCTACTCTGATTCTATTATCTATTTATTTTATGTGATAATCGAAAAAAGAAATTGAGACAAGCAACAAAATTGTTCTAGTAGACTGCGATCGCAATCAGCCTGCTACACACAATTTTGGTTTCTGGATTCAAACTATTGCGCAACAGATTTTAATTTTTAATTTAAACCCTTATTTTAAATTAAATCATTAAATTTTTTGGTCTTGTTTTATTCTGTTCTTTCGAAAATAAAATTTAAACAAAAATCTACATCTCAAAAATTAAAAATTAAAATCTATTGCGCAGTAGTTTGAATCCAGAAACCAAAATTGTATGTAGCATAGCTGGATAAGTTTCGAAAAACGTGAAGTTACAAACTCCACCCCTGGGTAAAACGGATTTCGCCTGTATCGACTGCGGATTAGTTAAAATTATTTAGTTAAATCCAATCTAGTGTGACATACATAACACGATTTTAATTTAAGCGAATGAAAAAATAAGAACATACTAATAACAATAACTGTGCGTTTCCATTTGATATTGCTTTGCAATTATTTGCAATCGGTTTCTTCGATAGCACACATTCAAAATAATTCCGTATCGGTATATACATTTTTATACACATCCATAAAAAAATTACGTTATGGTTAATTTAATATCCCAAGTATAACAAGACGAAACTCAAAATTGAGCTATCGTATTTGCCTTCGAAATATTAGAAAAAAGTCGAAGAATTAATATTTTAGTAGTGGTGCGTATATGTATACTGTGTTGTTACAATGCCTTCTAAACTACTGGCCGCTTACACCAACTGATGACGACACGCTAAGTCGACGGTTCAACTAGATGGCAGATAAATATTAAAAAGGAAAATTACATTACAAAATATATTTAGTTGTAATTATTACATCGAAGTAGACGGTTATTCGTTTTTTATTTTGGTTTTCCAGTTTTTTCTAGTTTTTGTCTACACCTCGTTCTCATAAAACCAAAATAAATTTCGTCATTCGTCCGTCATACAAAATCAGCTATGCTACACACAATTTTGGTTTCTGGATTCAAACTATTGCGCAATAGATTTTAATTTTTAATTTTAAACCCTTATTTTAAATTAAATCATTAAATTTTTTTGTCTTGTTTTATTCTTTTCTCTCGAAAATAAAATTTAAACAAAAATCTACATCTCAAAAATGTCCGTAATTTTTTTTATTTTCATTTCAATTTTTTTCATTTCGGATTCATGGTCAAAATTTTTACGTCGCAGCTGCGTAATAAAATTTTTGTCCGTGAATCCGAAATGAAAAAAATTGAAATGAAAATAAAAAAATTTAAGGACATTTTTGAGATGTAGATTTTTGTTTAAATTTTATTTTCCAGAGAAAAGAATAAAACAAGACAAAAAAATTTAATGATTTAATTTAAAATAAGGGTTTAAAATTAAAAATTAAAATCTATTGCGCAATAGTTTGAATCCAGAAACCAAAATTGTGTGTAGCATAGCTGAATTATAAAACAAATATAAAAAAATATATTATTTCTCTCCAGTTGTTTTGTAATTTTGTTCTTTGTTAGTTTCGAACAAACTGTTGAAGCCGAAGGATATGTTTTTTTAATTTTTATAGTAATGCATGTACATTTTTTTTTAGATTTTGGCGTTTTTTTATCATTTTTATCTACCATAAGTCGATTTGTAATACCATTTAATTCGAAATTGTTGTAATTGGTACGTAGATTCAATAAAAAAAATTGCAAAAGAATTACGGATATTATGTAAAACACAGAAAAAATGCATCGTAAGTCTTCGATTAATTATGTGACACTAAATAAAATAGAAATACAGAAATGAAATCGAAATGACAAAATATAAACAAAATGATCACAAATTATTCTCTACTCTCACGGTTGTATTTATATTTTTATAGTGGAATACACTAAAACTTCGTATTGCGTTATCTAAATAGACGCAATTTCTTTAAATGCTCACTAAACTTCTTGAATATGAATAGGAAAAATTCAATTAATGAATTAAGAAAATCAATTACACTAAAATTGTTCATAATTTAGTAATTTATTTTATAATAATTTAGGTTTTTATCTGTTAAGTTTGTGAAATTTATTGCCGTAGTAATATAAGGAGGCAAGGTGTATTATTTTTACTTAATTGTGCTGACATCTGTGTGCCTATTTTGATCCAGAATTGAGAGACGAAACCACAAATTTGTGTATACGTCTACGACGTATAATACACAATTTTGAATAAGTGTGCTGTCATTTGTTACGCGTATTATACGTCGTATACGTATACACAAGTTTGTGGTTTCGTCTCCCAATTCTTGATCAAAATACGCGTTCTGGTTGTCGACTTACGTTGACGTCATCGACAAAAAATGAATGTTGTCACAGGCCAGTACTATAGAAGGCACTGGTTGTTACTACTGTATACTGTGTTATCGCAATTTTTCTTTCGTAGTAATGTGTATAGCATGTACATGGTTTGTTTTATTTTTCATGTTCACGACATGAGCTTGGTAATTTTATAAAAGAGATTTTGTTAAAAAAATTTAAGATGTGAGTTAATTTAAATAAAATTACATCAAAATATATTTTATATCTATTCAAAAACTGTTTTCATAAATTAATTAATTTCTAATTCAGTTTTACATTTTTAGGTAGAAAACAAATGTGAAAATAATAAACGATGTGGAATAATCATAGTAGCTATTTGGAAAATTATTTAAACTTTTAAAGTTTACTTTACTTTGTGTAATAATAAAAAATAATTAAAAAATTAACTAAAATATAATTTAGATTCGTATATATGTATATATGGATTTATATTTTTATACCGCAAATTTAATAAAATAAAAATATTCATTCTAAACCAAAATTTTTATTTTGCTCTGTAACATTTGGATGCCGCCATCTTTTTCTTCTAACATTTTCAGATATAGCCTTTTACATTCATGCACAACCTCACTCCCGCCATTTTGGTTTTTGTCTTTTCTACACATACATGTATACAATTCTCCTTTGAGTTTCGTCCAGTTTCGAATAGTCGCGACACTTTTCATACAGGATCTTTCTAAGTCGAAAGCAAAACTAAGTCAAAGTCGAAACTAAATATAAGTTTTTACTTCGAAAAATGGCAAAAAAGTCGAATTTTGTTATACTTGGGTGGTAATAAACAAATGTAAACGGTTACAACGTGATGTATATTGGGTCGAAATAAATGTTTTACGTCATATAACGAGTTCTGAAATTATTTATAAGAAATGGATAATTACCTGGACCAATTTTCGATTTCCTGAATCATATCGATATCGCTCAAACATTCAACATCTTTAGTTGCAAAACTATACAATAAGGGGATTCCCATCTTATTATCCACCTTGACACAACTTTACTGTAAATTACGGTTTTATATTAGAAAAAAAATATAATATGGAATGGTGTGATGATATTAATGAAATTTTATTGTGATATTAATGATTTTTTATTGTAAGATGCGCTATTATCTCACTCACAAAACTTTATAAAAATTTGGGAACAGCTTATCACATCGCAAATTTTTGACGTAATAATGACGGTGGCACGCGCCACTTTAACCAAAAACGAATATTTTTAAAACTAGAAAAAAAGTGTCTCTACTAAGCATTTTCGGAATGTGAAACTATTGAAATATGTATAAATGAACTAAAATTTAAAATTTTATTTGTGGTAAAATAATTTTTTATCAAAAAATATTAAACATAAATCAAATTTAATATATTTTATGAATATATGAAATTAAGAGTGGGAAGGGAAGGAAATACTGGTACAATTGGATATCCGCAAGATTTGGTATCTGCAATATTTTGAAAATGCAAGTTTTTAAAATTATATATGGAATTGTAGAAGCTAACGGCTTCGATAACTCTCACGGGCACGCGGGAGTTCGCTGCGCTCAATACTCAATAATAATCGCATGTGACTTAATAAAATTTATTTTATTTATAAAACAAATTGTACATATTTACATTTTTTATTTTAGTTTATTAAATTAATCGTTTAAAATTATTTATTTTACTAAACGAATTCAAATTTATTTTATTTACAAAATTATCTCTAGATGGCAGTCACTTTAATTAACAATTTTTAGTTAAAATTATAACCACCTAAAAAAATTTTAGAAATAATCCAAAAGCGGAAAAAATTATAAATAATATATCCCTTTTTCAACCAAAAAAAAAATTGGTTTATTTAAGTCCAAACCACACAAATGTGTGAGTAAACAATCATAGTATGTAAAATGTAGTATGTAAAACACAATTGTGTGTATAGATATAGTGTTTTTGATATGCGTTGTTGTAGCGCCGTTTTGAGATCGCACATTTTCAACTTTGTCTAGCTCTCGACAAATTTTGGCCGCCTTAAAGGCTAGGTAACCAAAAATAAATAAAAAAAGTTTCGGGCGTATATTATTTTGGCTTGTATTTTACAAAAAAAAGTACTTTGGTCACTTGAAAATTTTATGTGAGCAATTTGGCATTACTCTCACTCACCGTGCTCTCACGGCGAGAATCATATCATAATACATACTAAAATTTAAATTCGGCGACTTAAATGTGAGAACCATAATAGGGGTACTAGAAATATATTTCTAAGGGCAGGTGGGATTGTTTTCGATTCGGCCATCATGTGATCAGCTGTGTTTTTTAAAGGAAGTATAAGATTTCCTAGTCTATCAGATAGATTTACGCTTATATCACCGGCTTTACAAATGCCTGTTTTGAGCTTACTCACAATATTGGCCATTTTCTCATTTTATAACTTGCGATTCGTTCACTCTGGTAAAAAATAAGGGTCTATCTCAAACTGAAAATCATACCCTAACGCAACGTAGTGCTTTGATCTTTACATGAAAGGTCTAACCGAAGATAGTATATGTTCATGTGAAACGACATTGTTTGTTTTATTAAATTATATCGGAACCCTTCAATTAAATTTTTTAATTTAGTTTAACCTAAAACCCCGTCTCATGGCTACAATCAAATAAAATATCAATTTTAACTGAGTTAATCATTTTTTTATAATTTTAATTACCTAATTAATCAAATATATAATTTTTTCTTTCAATACAATTAGTGCTAAAATAATCAACAAATTATAAAAAACGAAGACAACTTTTTAGTTTACATGTTTTACAAATAAAACTATAAAAAATTTAAAAACAAAAATTTTTATATAAAAAATGATAGTCTTATGGATAAAATGATTTAAGTAGGAAAATACTTTTCTGTTAACGCAAGTAAAAAAAAAACATTTAGAAACATTAGTTTAACAATCATTAAACTATTGGTTCTGTAATTGCACATAATTTGCTGGGAATAGCCCATAACGATTTTTGCATAAACCTCTCCACCAGCCCTCGTCGATCTGTGTGATAAAAATACGTTAACTCTAAAATAACAATTGGAATTTCTTTTAGTTACCATTTCGATGTGTGTTACAAGATCATCCGGATCAAACGATATTTCATCATCGGCAGCCGCCTGATAATCGTACAAAGCAATTGCTGCAACACCCGTGTCCTCAATATATTGTGCGATATCCTCATTATTTTCAATGGCCGTCTCTAATTGTGATGCTAGTGGTTCTGCGGTAGCGACTGGTTCAGGACAAACTTGTATATATTGTTCTTCAGGACGAACTTGTACATATTGTGGCTGAATTTTTACATTTTCGGCGGGTTGTATTTTTTGGGGCAGTGGTTCTTCGATTGGTTCCTGTATTGGAACCACATCTGGCGGTGGTTGAGTCTTTTTGACTATCGGCTCAGGTATAGGTTCGGGTTCTGGCGCTGCTACTGGCGCCTGTTTTGGTAATTTAATTGGTTCCTTCTAAACAATTTTACGAGTTCAAATTTTATTCAAATTTATTTAAATAAAGTATAAGTAAATACGAACCCGAGCAATTGGTTCTGTTGGAGAAGGTGCTTGATTAAATGCCGAAATGGCATTTCCAATGCCACCCGCACGCCCAGTATCTATAGCACCTTTTCGTTGAGTTGGTTTCGATGTGTCTTCCTCACCAAAAATCTATAAAAAAAATGATCTCCTAAATGTATACCACACAAACGGAAAGTAATTTTGCGTATATGTACACAAACCTGTTTCTTTGCCGCTTGTTCACGATCTTGTTTATCTTTTTCCTCGCGTATCCGTTTTTGTTCTGCCGCCCCTGCCTTTGCCTCTTCCTCTGAATTCTGAGCCAAATTTTCGAATTTTGCTCTTAAATTCGATGGTTTTGCGCCCCCAATATCTGGTTTCGTTTTTGTATATGTAGTACCAACTTTTTCTGGTTGAGCTTGGAAGCTCAATGCAGATTTATCCATGCGATCCGATTGCACACCAAATTTACCACCAAATCCTTTTTTGTGGTCCACCTGACTTTCGTGTTTTTCGACCGATTCGACATGATCCCAACCGACCGCAGATTTATCTTTGCGATCCTCTTGCACACCAAACTTACCGCCGAAACCCTTACTATAATCTTTCTGTGACTCATGTTTTTCCACCTTCTCGATGTGATCCCAACCAACGGCTGATTTATCAACACGATCAGACTGTACCCCAAATTTTCCACCAAATCCGGTACTGTAGTCCTTTTGCGAACCGTGCTTCTCAACTTTTTCTTTATGATCCCAACCTTGAGCCGATTTATCGACTCGATCTGATTGCACACCGAATTTACCACCAAATCCAGTACTGTAGTCTTTTTGTGACCCATGCTTTTCTACTTTGCCGATGTAATCGTGCCCAACCGCAGATTTATCCATGCGATCTTTTTCGACACCATATTTGCCACCGTAGCCGTACCCCGGATTTGTATCCTCGATCTGTTTCTTTTTTTTATCGGCATCAGATTTTTCTGTTTCATCACGTAATTCTTTCATGCTATAATTTACCAAAATTTACAGTGAATCTTTTAATTTTTATCAAATATCATACTCACTTAATTGCCCCGGCTGTACGTCCCGAACCTTCTATGGTTTTTGAACCCCATCGTTGTTCTTGTTCGGATACATCGTTTATAAAATCAGGATCGGTTTCCCAATCGTCGGTTTCACCACTTTCTTGTGGTGTATTTGATATATCACGTCCCGCACTTGCTTTCCACATAATTTGGCACTAGGTTTAAATACGGAAAATAGGGATTTCTTTGAATCACTGGAATTGGGAGTGGCGATTATAACCTCAAATTTAAACTTTTTTTATCAAACAACTATTAGATCATATATTATCTTGTGAATTCCGGCGCACTGTTTAGATATGATGTGTATGAAAATCAGCATAAAAATTTTATGAAAATATTGTAGATAAAATTGTTTTATATTATTAACTTTTAAATAGATAAGACGAGTTTCAGTGTAGTAAACAAAATTCATGCAAAACGTCATAAAAACAAATTGACAGAACGGAATGATTAGTGAAGGGTAGTTCACACTTCAACATTGATTGGGTTGAAACCAACAACAGTCTGTATCGACGAAAGACGGTGAAAAAGATTACAGCTTAAAGCGGAATGTAACAATATAAAGGGTAGCGACATAAGTTCGTGGCCTTTTTTGGGTGACATTGAAACAAAGAATTTTCTTATTTCAAATGAATTATATTAAACCAAATATGTGCCATTTAAATCGATGATCTTTTGCCATTTTTCTGGTGGAGCCATGCCATGATCCAATCACTGTTGAACTTCTGTGGTTTAGAGGCGAAAAATCGAGACAACACATTTTCACAGGCCTGTTTTGAATTTAATGTAAAACCATTAGGATGGTTCTGCATGAACCGGAACAAATGGTAGTCCGATGGTGCAAGGTCTGGACTATCTGTTGGGTGCATCAAAACTACCCAGCCAAGCTCTTTCAGTTTCTCCCTAGTAATCAATGATGTGTGTGGTCTAGCGTTATCATGATGGAACACAACGCTCTTTCTGCTGATAAATTCTGAACGTTTTAACTGAATTGCTAGCCTAAAACGAGTTAGTTGCTGACAGTAAAGATTAGAATCAATCGTTTGGTTCAGTGGCAGCACCTCATAACGCACGATTCCTTTCCAATCTCACCAAACACACATCATTATCTTTCTTAGCGTCAATCCTGCCTTTGATACCGTTTGAGAAGCTTCGCCTCGTTTCGTCCATGATCTTTTCTCACAAATTTTGCAGAAATCCGCTTCATTAAATTTTTAACTGTTAATTCATGTGGTACCCAAACGTCAAGCTATTGTTTGTATCGAGCCATTTTCAAATGGTTTAAAACTGTTTTTTGATCAATATTTAGTTCTTTACCAATTGCATGGCTGCTTATGCCGGCTGTTCATGTCGCGTACATGACATCGGAAATAAATATTTTCATACTCGCTTACGAACTCAAAACCAATCAAATTATTTGAAATGCTTTATACCACGCCTACTAGTTACGAATTGTTTTATCTTTGTTGTTGTTTTAATACATTTTGTATGTTACAATAGTATTTTTCCGAACTTACTCACGGTGTCATGAACGCACTATCAATCTTATGCATGATTTCATCGACTTTCCCAGTGGTTGGTCGACCAGAGCGTGGTTCATCTTTGACATTCATATTTCCAGAACAAAAGCGCGCAAACCATTTCTTTGTTGTTAATTTTAATAAAGCACCTTTTTCTTAAACAGCACAATCTTTTCGCAAGCCTGAGCCGAGTTTTTACCTTTGACATAATAAAATTGTAAAAGATATCGAATTTTTTCATTAAGCTGGAATTCTATTACTGCGGCTTTTTTTTGTGCCGAAAACCTGAAAGAGATGCAATCAATAATCCCTATGTGTGTGAACAGCGCAACAGTAAAATTGTTTATACTTAATTTTTTTGTTGTTGTAGCGATTTGGTTGCCATAAATAATTTTTTTAATGAGGTTATTATCCATTGAATCCTAGCCAGGTCACAGGCAGACTGCTGCTTGATGATACTTACTAGCTTGCGGAGGGATTCGGTTTTCTTTCATTTCAGATTTAAAATCACGCTAATCCCATGCGGCCACCCAAGTTTGAACTAACAAGCAACGGTTGGAAACGAGGAAAGAATCCCGACGAAAGAATCAAGTATGCAACGGCGGTATGAAAGTTTTTGTCCCATTATTTCTACTACAAGGGGCGCTTTCAATGTTCCTGATGTGTATAATATGAATAGTTTATAAATTTGTATTATAAAGCGTTTAATATAATTATTTTTATAATTTAAACATATATTTACATTTATAATAATTGTATACTATGAATACACAAATATAATTTTATAAAATTATTCAATAGAATTTTAAATGATTTTTGCACCACTAAATTTATCCACTATATTGGTACTAATATACATATAAAAAATATTTAATCTTTGGTTATTTTGTTGCTACAAATGTAAAGCGAAGCAAACTTAAATTTTTTTCAACCAAATTTTTATTTCAAAGTGTTTTCAAAATATTTATTTTCATATGAAATTTAAAATCAAGAAACATGACATATTGGTTATTGCACAGGTTTCGGGCATCGTTCTTGTAAAAAAATTAAAGAAACGACACGCAAACATTCGCGAGGATTTAGAATTATATCGGGAATATATGAGCGCCTCTAAAAAGTTTAATTAAAAATCTACAGAAATTAAAAGTCAAAAAGTACATTGATTTAGTGAACGATTAAGGCTGTTTTCCAAACGGATACTTATTTCAGACTTATTGACTTATTTGACGCCATCTTTAATAAGTAAGTTAACCCATTCCAATCGAGTTTGCATACTTATTTTGACAGCGACATGAAAACATTGATTGTTTTCACCGCAAAATTCTTCGAGGCATAATATTTTCGATTACAATTAATTTAACTATTTATTTTAATAAATTAAAAATTATATTTGTACAATTAAAAGGATTGGCGGCAATTTACAAAATGAAAACATTAGAAATAATGTTTAAATCTACAAAAATGTTTTTATGATTTTTAGGTACGATTTGGCTGGATTTTTTATATTTCAATTTTCGTTTAGACGATCAAAGAAGTTCGAATGAGCCCCAGCTAATAGGAAAATGTATATTTTATGTCTGTATAATCATTATTAATTGTTTCATAAAGATAGATTATATTAATACGACGTGTGGTCTTGCTAGTTCTGTATAGCTGACCTCAATTCATTTATATAAGATATGCATACATTACGTAATTAGGATGCTATATCTTTATGATACTCAATTTGTTTTATCTTAAATTTGATTTTAACCCACAAAAATCCATTCGTTATCTAGAACTAGTTATTAACCAAATTCTAAACGTCATAAATTGATATAAATAACAACAACAAATTGACAACCAATTAAGATTTTTCGGTTAGAAAAGGACAGAAAATAAGTCACCTCGCTAGCTTACTTATTTGAATAAGTTAGGTTTCACAAATAAGTATTCGTTTGGAAAACAGCCTAAGTATGCCAATACATATTACGTTTTCCATATTCTGCGATGTCGTGAACGCACCCCTTTCTCATTCATCTCGAATTCATCGCGGGCTATTGGGCAAACAGGTATTGTGTCAAAAATATTAATGTCAAAAATTGACGTAATAAAATTTTGTTCACGTTCGGTTTTACAAAAAAAGTTAAGGGCAAACATTTTTACTTCTACCGTAAAGAAAATTTATCATTTACCTTTGGATTCTTACTATTTGGATGGAATTCATTGTAAATTGTTAAATTTTATAATTCAACAGTGATAAAAACTTCTAGTTCATTTACAACGATTTAACAGTACCACATTGAAAACGCCAGCAATGGGCGAAAAAATGGGCGTCAAAGTTGAGATCGAGAAGCATGAGGAAACGCGATAAGAGAAAAAGTGAAAAATCTTTCGGTTTTCTGCCAATTCTATCCAATGTGCATCCGAAATCCAGTAAATTAAAAACCATTTCAATTTTTTTTTGTTGTGTTGATTTTCTCAAATCTTGTGTGTCTGCATCTGCATTGTGTTTGTGAGGTGCACGCGCACGACAAAAAAATTGCATTCAAAAAAATGGAAATGGATTGATGACCATTGGTAATTAGTAGAAGGCCCACAAATCATCAGTCAAGTAACTTTTTAACATTAAATTAATATATTTAAGTTAATTTTTATGCAAAATATATAAACAAAATAATCTAGTGGTAAATAATGAACTCTAGTACCGAAGATGAGTCGACCGTTGAGTGCCCCTATAAGAGGGTGAAACTCAATGAGAACGACGGTGTTCATAGCGTTAATCTAGGAAATACAAATAATAATGTGCTGGAAAGTAATTTGAGAAATTTTCAGCTGCTCGATGAGGTTCATGACGATGGAAGTGGTTCCGATAATGGTAATAAAATTCCGAAGGATTACATATAATACAGTTACTTAGACGTCTGTGATTATACATTTCTATTCGATTTATTAAATATTTTTTATTATTATAGAAGAAAATCATTCAGGTTATTCATCGGACTCTGATGAGCCAATACTTAATGACGATGACATCGAAAAGATGTTGGATGAAGGGCTCCCCGATAACTTAAAGAACAAACGTAAGGACAATCAGTACGAGCAGCGATATAAAGTCGTGTTAGAAGAAAAAGGACACAATCATTTCGAGGTACTTCCAGAGGGATGGGTTCAAGTCACGCACAATAGTGGTATGCCGCTATTCTTGCACAAAAGCACAAGAGTCTGCACAGCATCCCGACCTTATTTTTTAGGTCCGGGTAGTGTTAGGGTAATTTATCCCCAAAATACCCCGTTTTGTATAATATCTTAATTTTAATCTTCTAGAAACATGAAATTCCATTAAATGCAATCCCATGTTTAGCATATCGTAAAGCACTCGATAGAGAGATCGAGCTAAAAAATAATATGCTTCGACAGCAGCAGGAGCCAGAAGAAAATGGTCATGCAGCTGAACAAAATGAGGAAAAGGAAAATGGCCCTGGCCCTACGAGTACTACTACTAAATCGGGACCTCGATTTCCCCATGCAAAAATCGAAACCGTAACCGAAAATTTACAACAGCAATCATTAACGGCGGACCAATTAACTAGTTACGCCCGTAAACTATTCCATTTCAAGACTATTCGGGTGATGCGTTTCAAGTCTTGGTCGGCCCGTCGTAAATTCACCAAAAATAAAAAGAACATTAAGAATTTGCAGCGACCAACTTTACCTGATGGTACGAAGCTTATTACATTTCCAGTCTTGTCACAAGAGGGTGAGAATCCAAATAATGCACGACCTAAAAAGGAATGGATAATGAATCCGAACGGTAAAAGTTATGTATGCATACTTCATGAATATGTGCAGTACGTCCTTAAAAAACAGCCGTCATATGAATTTAAAGAACTCGAGAATGCGGCGACACCTTATTCATCCACCGTCTCGATAAATGGTTTAAAATACGGAACCGGATATGGAACTAGCAAAAAACAGGCAAAAAGTGAGGCGGCACGTGAAACTCTTGAGGTGTTAATACCTGAAATGCGAGACAAAATATCGTCGGACAAGTTAAACGCAACCGCGAAGTCGTCTGCAACCAATGATCACTATAAGGATTTGTCGGTGTTCGATGAAATCAAAATTGAAGATCCGAGAGTTGCTGAATTTTGTGCCAAAACGACTGAACCATCGCCTCATGCCATATTAATTACGTGCTTAAACAGAAATTTTGGGCTTGGAGACATCCAGATAAATTACGGGGTGAACACGGTTAAACATAAGAGGAATGAATTTACGATGAAAGTTGGTAAGCATACGGCAACAGTTGTGTGTAGAAATAAGAAGGACGGTAAGCAACGGGCATCTCAAGCGATTCTACAGGTAAGCTAAGAAAATAATCTTTGCAAAAATCAAATTTTAATACCGATTTTTTTTTAGATTCTTCATCCTCATATTAAAACTTGGGGATCACTTCTTCGACTGTATGGCAACCATTCGGTAAAATCATTTAAGGAGAAAAAACAGGAGGAGCAAGAAATCACAGTGCTCCAGAGTAAAGCAGCCGTTAATCAACCAAATATAGCAATTCTAGATAAATTAAAATTAGAAATGACAAAATTGCGTGAACGAAATCAACAAATCAGACCAATTGGGACGTTTATACCGCCGAGCGATATACATCTGCCCTCATCAACCGGGTGCAATCTTAAAAATGTCGACTTATAGTAAGATTTAAATTTATAGACTCGTATTTTTTTTGTTAAGAATTTTTATCATAAATAAAAAATATCATCATAAATTAGTTAAAAATGGGTCGTTTTGTAATTGTGTCCTTGATAAATTTACCTACCTCAGTTATCGATAACAATATCGTTAATAAAACACTTCATTATCGACTATATATTAAATTGTTCTTTTATTTTTATAATCAATTGACAGGTTTTTGTTATTTTCTTACGTTTTCTTTTCGCCTCAATATATACTACTAGTTTGACAAATTTTTACTAAGGTAAAATAAAAATTATAAAATTTGTATTTTTTTCGTGTGCACAAAATTTCTCTTTATTTTGTTGAAAAGCTTATTTAATATTTTTATTTATTATTAAAATTAAATATAGTAACTAACTAAAAATTAAAAATGTCTTGAATATAAAGTTTTAACAAGTTTTCCAATAGTGTGAGGTTGAAATAAGTACTCGTATTTTTGTGTAAAAATATTAACTCGCTGGGCAATTACGGTTGGCGGCGACGAAAAGGTATGAGAATTTAATTATGGCCAATTTTTAACGAATAGTTACAGGCATTAATTTATGAACTGGTGTATTGACTGATAGGTTTAGTAGTTACTTCGATAGTTCCTCTGGGGAGCAGACGACCCCAATAATACAAACTTCGTAAGTTACTAGGCAATCGGTCTACTTGCGAATCTTGTTTGTGATTTGTCAGTGGCCCCATGAATGAACAACAAATTTCTGTGACTTAACCGTCTCACTCGATTCGCAGCGAAGGCGCATGAGATAAATAAATAAACAATTTCTCACGGCTAAACAAACGGACGACTTCACGACCTATCGAATTACTATCGCAAAATATAGCCCCACTAAGAAAAGCAAAGAAAAAACCTGGGAAGCTTGTAAACAAATAATGGGCAATTCGAGATCTATTTGTGTTATATCCTCGGTGGCCCGTATAAATCTCTGGGCGAGGATGCGTATATGCTCTGTATGTTCTTACAGAGAGGTTTGGGTATATTATTCTAGTCCATATCCGACTGTTTAACTCTAAACAGTTAATAGAAATCCTCGTGAACGTTAGGCCTAACGGGCCTACCATACATTTATATTCTAAAAATTAAACCTTTTAAATATGAAGCAACTGATGACTGGCATTAGTCTGAATAACTGAAACTAAGTGAGTAGACAATAAAAATCGAAGAGGTATTTCGTAATAAAGAGGTATTGCTATTCGCCTTCAGCCTCCGTTATGTCCAAAGATTTTAATCAATTGGGATGAGTATCTAATCTTCTTTAATTCTCTCAGTAGTTTTAAAAATCGAAAGTCAATGTTCTGTCTCGCGCTAACTTTGAAATGTAACTAAACGACCATCGAATATATAACTAATTTCACCTGCAAACGACGAGTGATTAGGAAATCGTGATGTCCACAATTATTGCTTTGCTATTGTACCAGGACCTAACAGCGTCTTGGCCAAAGTAACTGAAGTCACAGTTAGACTATCAGATTTGATGGTAAAATCTGTATAAGTACTAAATCGGGAAAACTAATATATGGATGGCAATTTTTTGTAAAGATCCCTGAATTTGAACTAGTAGAGAACAAGTAGTAAGGTCATATTTAAATTTCTGTTCAATCGTAATCGATTAAATGATCAATACAGAATCTCAATTCCTCACTCCTCCCGATTTGGCCAGAATGGCGAAATTTAATTATGGACGCATATTTCCACACTTTGATTCTTTTGTCGTGATTCCATCACTTCAAAAAATCAATCGACATCCATATTTGATTGCGCGTTTTTTGTTTATGTAACGGTAAACTATTTATTTTTTGACTTATTCGTACATATAGTAAAAAAACCAAAAATTATCCTAGAAATTAAAAACGACAAATAAACAAAATAGCCTTGAATTATTTTATCTTTAGTAGTGGAAGAATCAGTATAAAAAAAATTTAGTTGAAAAAATCTTTTGGTGAAAGAATGAGGTGTGGAACGGCGGGAAGAATCAAAGTGTGGAATGGGGGAACGGACATATACTAACGGACATGTACTAAATTAGAAGCTATATAGAATCCCAATAAACCGAATTTCGTAATGATCGATTAACATTCAAGTGAAATTTATTTTAGTATTCAATTCGCCTGTGTACAAGCTGAATTTCACAATTATGTTCAAAATTCACTCCATAAAACAAAGACGACGATAATTGGTTTCAAGAGATATACAGTGTGAGAAAAGAGTTGAAATATTTTAAGTCTGGGACGCACTAATACTAACATCATTCAACGCTTTTACGATGCCTAAAATTTAAGTTTAAATGTTATTGAATGAACTTTAAATGTTATATCACTTGCATTTGGACCGAAAGTCAGTTATTGTAGAGTCACTAAACCTGGTGAGTCTCTTTCGAATTTCTGATTGGAACGTATAGATTTGCTGCTAACATATTGAAACCACAAAACAATCTCAGAACGAGGGATAATAATTGTCCCCAATGGAGTTGTAAATTAAACGTGCCTCATAGCACAAGGGAATCACTCTCTATATAATATTAATATTTTTTGAGTATAATTCGAAGGAAATACGCATAACGATATCACAAAATATTATTTTGAAAATGTTTGTTTCCGTTAAAGCGAATAAATCGAAAGGAAGAGGCTGCGAGTAACTCGTTTTAATACTTAACCCCTTTACAATTTGGCAACACTCAAGTTTATTGAATTATAAGTAGAACTGGAATATGTTTACAAACTCTACATTTTTAATCTTGTTACAAGTATCATTATTTATATGATACATGCGCCTAATAATTATTCTGGGTGCCGAAGCGGATGACATTAGAAAGTTAAACATGACATAATCGGACTTCTGATTTTGAAAAAAATATGGTTGCCATGGATGTAAACACAGAGTAAACTTTCAATCTTCTATTTGGGAAGAATGTTTGCGTCACTCGTTGAATAATTAAACTTCAACACAAAAATAATTATTTGTTTAGGAGCTATTGAACGGTTCCCGTGCGGCCAGTTTTATGTGTATCAAAGTTTTCAATAAAATTACAAACTTTTGAGAAATAATTGTCTAATGAGAAGTTAGGCTAAGCTTAAATTTAATACATTTAGAGTTGCTGACTGCTCATTTGTTCCTTTAATTTTCCGATCCGTCTAGATTCTAATTAATATAATATTTTATATGAGAAATTGTTCGACGTGTTTATGAGAAGAGAGCGAGTATTCTTATTCCCTTTATCTATTCTGATTATAAATTTAATTAATTTTTATACCTTTCAACAACTTACCACCGTTTTTGCCTCGTATAATCAATTTCGCGTCTACTAAATTCAGTGTAATTTTTTTTTACTTATAATAATTTGGTTTGGTATGCGCGTTTCGCACAATTTATAATTATAAATTACATAAATTCCTTATGGTTTTTATACAAAGATACAACAAAAAGTCATTACATTATTAATTAATAGGCACTTTCATGCTATTTTAGTAAACAAAAAAAAAAATTTTTTGTAATCTCAACATTTATCAGGATTTATAAAAAATTACACTGCAATTTTATAATTATTTCGTATTTAAGTGTTTAATTAAAAGTTAATTAAAAATAGAAGAAACCATTGATTTTATAATTTTTGTTATTTAATTATTTATATTAAATAGTTGTTTTTAAATTTATAATGCCAAAAGCTCAAAATGTTTAATTATTTATATTTATATAACTGCTATATATAATTTTTAATTTAGGTGTATTTTATATATTTTTTGATAACTTTTGTTCTTAATTTGTTTTTTTAAATTATAGTTTGTTTATAAAATAAACTCTTCTTATTTAATTTATTTATAATAATATGTATTGTAAAAGCGTTTCTTGTTGTTTAATTTTAAATTAATTAATTAATTTAGTTGTTTTATATTAAATTTAATTTATGTATAAATATTTTTATAAAATAATTTTTTATTTTCATTTAGTTTTGGTTTTTCTGTTTTGTAGTACATTCAACTTATACATATCATCACTGTCATATCATTGGTTGCGTATGCAACAATTAATTTTAAAAATTTAAAAATATGTTGTGTCATTTTGCAAATTATAGGTAGATAAAAAAAATATGATTAATGTGTACTTAATTTTATTTAGTTATTCATATATTCATGTTATCTCTGCAATAATCGGAATAAATTTAAAATATAAATTGTTACGTAGCCAAATGATATGGAATATATTGTTTTCGTCGCGTGATGTATTCGATTGGCTGTGTTACATGCATCCGCATCGTTGCAGCTTTGAAGACATCCATGTACATATCTAAAAGAGAAAATTAAATATTTTATTTATAATACACTAGATGTTGTACGCATTGAGATTTAAGCGGCTCAATGGTCTAGGGGTATGATTCTCGCTTTGGGTGCGAGAGGTCCCGGGTTCAAATCCCGGTTGAGCCCAATTTTTTTTCAGATTATTTTACTTTAAGATTATGATAATTTACTGCACTGACTGTGGCAATTGAACAATAAATTTTGGTTTATGTAAAGAAAGAAAACCGCTAGTGCTCAGTTGAAAAGCGATTCACTATACAATCACTGTTAAATTTAAAAAAGAACAGTTCAGCGTTCCTAACTTTTTAAATAGTTACTCCTGATATTTGTTTTGTAAACCCCAGAAAAATATTTGTAACTCACAAACAAAATGTTCCTACTTGTTACTGCTTTTCCGAGTTCAATCCACATTTTGTTTAAGCCATATTAGAATGGCTATGAGTGGAGAGAACGTTTGAAATGAAGAGGCCTTTATATTTCACTGTGATTACGAGTAGTCGCATCTGTGACGATAATGTATGAACGAACTCCTGAAACCGAGACGGTAGTGTAAGTATATTCTTAAGAGTCATTTACTGCGGTAAGCATGCAAAAGGAGTTTTTTAAATGTCAAGGAAACTTGTTCATAGGTGGTATATTTATATATTAGAATATATAAATATATCAGCCTCCGGTTTGAAATTATAAATGGTCTTTATGATTTTTGATGAAAAGACAGTGAGATGAACGAGCCCACTGTTCGCTGTAAATACAGCAGGATTTATTGGATTTCTGACCATATAGAGTTTTGGAAGGAGGAGTAGAGACACTCCATATTATTTGCAAAATTATACAAATTGTGTCTCAATTAATCAAATTGCACCATACTCGCTTTCCTTGACAATACGAATTTGAAAAACAGTACAAATGTTTGTTTTAATATTATTTTTTTCTGGTATTTTATTTCATTAACCTTGTAATTAGATTTTGATTGGTATTTTTTATTTTAGGAACCATTTGTGTAACCCCAGAAAATGTCGCACACCCAATGTATACTGTAGGTAACCTTAGGAATGTTTACACAAGAAATTAAACCTATAAAGAAATAAGGAGATCTTCAGTTGGAAATATTTTATTTAAGCATTTAACTGATTTTTTAAACATATTCAAACAGAACCTACGAGGTGGCAATAATTTGATGAATGCTAATACGATAAAGTTGGGTGTATAACTCAGTGGGCACCATTTAGCCATTTAAAGTCGATTAAACTCGGAAAACAAACGGGCAAACGGGCTTACTGTTAATCAATGCAATAATTAATATGGCTAAAAACTAATCACCAACAAATTCTAATCCAATAAACGATCAATTAAAATAGAAATAATGTGATTTGTAAGTCAAATTAACGGAGTTTTGTTAATATTTGCGTATTACATTTTTCGTGTCACAAGGGTTTAAACTATTAGTTCACTATATAGCCGCAAGATGCGGTTTGTTTTTGTGACAAGACATAACCACAGATACAAATACAGTAATCCCCCCTATAACACGGTAGATTAGTTCCGTGTTATAGGAAAACGCGTGGTACGAGAATTTTATACCCCGTATAATGCGTTATGTACAAATGTACTTTTAAATCGAATTTTGTGCAAACGTACGCGAAACTGATTACGAACTGTCCAAATCATAAATTCCACAGTACAGAAATATAACGTGGGAAATCCCCGCGTTATATGGGGGAAAACACGTGTTATACACGTATTGGACGTGAAATCGCGTAATATGAAACCGCGTTATAAGAGTACCGTGTTATAAGGGGTATTGTATAATCAGAATAGCATTGCGTAGGCCAAGCATTTTTTTTCTTACCTTTTAATCATAAGTATTTTTTATAGGAAACATAACTTTCGAATATGAATATTTATAATTAATGTGGATTTTATCTTAGCTAACCTTTTTTTAATTAATATTTAAAAATAACGAATTTTTTCCTACCTTAAGTGAGTCAAGGTAAAAAAAATGATTCGATATTTTGATATTTTTCCATAAAACAGCGTTATGTCGTGTCTGTATTTATTCTGTGACATAACCTTATTTTATTGAGGTATAGTTTATATTCGAAATTGCGTGGAAAAACCCCGAAACAAGCAACGGAATATCTTTTACAACACATTAAGGTTAGATAATTTTAAAAAACATGTATTTTGAGAAAACAAGTTGATATATAAACTAAAGAGTTCACAAATATTTTTAAAATATTAATTTTTTGTAATGAAGTTGTGAAATTTAATTTTTGAGGAAATAATAGGAAGTTAACTAAATTTTTATTAAGCAAAAACAGTAATAACTATTCTAAATTACATTTCTATTTACTTCTTAAACAATTTATATTTGTAATTTACCTCTAAAGCATCTAAAGCATTGACATAACTTCTTTCCAAATAAATAAGATATTTTTTTTTCATCCCGATCCTTTCATAAATGGCTTTGATGAATTCAGATTATTCATTTTCGGGAAATATCGGGAACTCACATTTCTCATTTTCAGTGTACAGAGTTTCATAAAAATTACTTACGATTAAAACTGTAACTCATGGTAGAATTGCATTTTTATCATACAGTGCCATTAACATTGGCCTTTGTTATTTTATAAACCCGAGTTTCATTCTAACTACATTCGGATAACTTAGAAATCCTATTTTAGCTTTCATTTCAGACACAAAATTTCTACTACATAGCATTAAATTTCTAAAGTGAATATTACACTATCACATTTGAAATCTGGGGTTAGGATTACTTTTATTTCGTTGACATGCGGAACATTTGCGTTGAGTTTCTCAACGATCAGAAGAAATAATTTAAAAATTTAATTCTTCCATACACTAAATTTTTGAATCAAACAAGGTCATTTAATCGGTGTGCTGTTATATAAATAGATTTTTGTCGGCTCGTGCGCCAATTTATTAAACTCACCTGTCATCATAATAAAATCGACCACAATGTGACATTCGTATAATTTCGGTATCTGTTGTAAGCGTGCCACTGTCCAGCGCACATCCTCTCACTGTTATCGTTTCACCCGTGTCATCTGGAAGTATAAAAAATTAAAATATATCCAACTTTCTCCCCGACGGGGAATTGAACCCCGGTCTCCCGCGTGACAGGCGGGGATACTGACCACTATACTATCGAGGATTGGTATTCTTCGTTTCTAAAACACTCACCATAATACCCAGCTATTTTAATACATGACGTGGCTGGAAATAAACCATCTCGACCTTTTCGACCACCCATACACGGTGATTCTAGTATTGCCGTTGAAAAGTTATTATGAAATGGGTCATCACATGCTTTATTTGCACCATTAAAAGACACGCACTTAAAGCAATCAATACCGTAAGCTAAACAAAAATAAATAAGAAAAATAAAGTTTTACGTCACAGAAACTACCAAATGTTAGAAATGTATAAGAACACAAATTAGAATCTGCATTACCTTTATCAATACATAAAATGAAGAAAGCTGTTATAAGGCTTGCATAATGTAGAAAATAAAGTAGTGTAGACATTCTCGACTATAAATTTAATTTTAGATACTTAAATTTATTTATAATTAATATTGTTGTGTTTTATGTATCTATAATTGTAATAATTAAATATCTATTTTTATATACTTATAAATTAGTAATAATTTCATTTGATTGTTTGTTTTTATGAATTGAACAATTTATAATAAATTTGTGTGGCGTGGTATTTTGATTTTCGTTTAGTTTTAAATGTCACGATGAATTATGATTAGGACGATGATAATTCAATGTGGTTATGCCTTGTGGTAATTGAATCATTATTACTGATGTTGGGATGTAATCTGAAATTAGATAAAGAGATAAAGAGACACATTAATATATATTGCGAAACTATTTTAGAAATATAATGTTGAAACTAACAAGATATTTAGTTTTAGTATTTTAATGTACGGATACGGAATTAATTCAGGCTGATGTTGTATTTGTCAATTACATATTTTAATTATTAAAATTAATTATTATACTTTTAAAACAATTATAAAATAATAATTATTATTTATTTTAAAAATATTCTCATATTTTAATGTGACATTAAAATTTCTAAATATACAAGAACAATTGCATTGCTTAAATTGAGAAAAATTTAGCTAAATTTAAAATAATATTTAAATTTACATAGCCATGTTTTTTTATTAGCGCCCTATAGATTTATCCGGAGCACCCAATTTTGTAAAAAATCGACATACATATTAGCTGTGTTCCAATGGAGAAAGCAAACTACTCACAAGTACTTGTATCTACTCGCAGCTACTCATACCCAAACGATGGTGTAGATGTTGAAAGCTGTTACGCATAAATTTGACGGTAGGTATATTAGTTTCAAAAAATCTAAGAGATGGTTTTGTGATGGTTAGGTTATGTTGAAATGTTAGACTTTTTACAATTTTTTTTTGTTTATATTCGATTGATTGACAATAAGGGGTTTTTGTGAAAAATTGATTACCAAATTACAATAAAATTTGTATAAAAATAAGTAAATTAATTTTATTAACATTGTCACTATTAAAACCTCAATTAAAACCTCTTTCCTGCCAGCGTATGCACAGATTAAGGCTTCGCCTTTATGGTATGTCCAATTTTTGACACTAAATTATATGCAAATATTCAAACAAATTTAATTTTGTATAACAAAATATGTTGCTGTCATAATTTGCCCGTTCCTTTGGTTATCTACTCACAAGTAGTTGTGAGTAGCAAATTGTTTCCATTGGAACACAGCTATTGAACGCTGTCCATTTCAATGGGAATTTGAACAGGCCTTTATTTTGAAAACCTCTGAAACCAATAAAAACTTAACCTTCCAATAAAAATTTAAAACGCATCAAGATGAATTCTTGTTTATACCGTTATGTCAAAATAAATGTCAATGTCAAAATAAATGTATATTTTAGGTGATAAATATTTGTTTTATGGATGCATTTATTTTTCATTTTTATGGTATAGCGACACCACTGAATAATAGCTGAAGTTTCAGTAGAAATATGCCATTCGGCGCCGGATAGTGCACGAATAATAAAACACGGTTAATAATTGTGTTTTTTATTCGGTATCCGGGGCGGGCTATTGAGCGCTGTAAGGGAAATTATCTATCCGAAATTCCACTACTATCCGTATTATCGCTGTACCATTCAAATTAAAAATAAATTCAAACATAAAACAATCTTTTAACAACCGGAAATATACCAATTGACATTTATTTTGACATGGCGTTATAAACAAGAACTCATCTCGCTGCGTTTTCAATTTTTGTTGTAAAATTAAGTTTGTTATGGTTTAAGGGTTATACAAAACAAAGGCCTTTTGAAATTTCCCATAGTTGCTCTCGATAGCCCCGCACAATAAATAGATAGAGCAAAATATCTTTATATCGAGTTTTAACTAATTAGTTGAATGAAAAATATTAGCAAGGAAGAAAATAGTTACAAAGTGGATTAGATGCATTTAATAAGACAAAAGAGTCTCTCGTTTCCGGTGGAGTGTTGTTAAAATTCCCAAACTTCGAAAAGGAATTCGAAATAACAACGGATGCTTCGAAATTTGCACTCGATGCAGTATTATCTGAAGATGGGAAACCCATCACATTTCTGTCAAGAACATTAAACAAAACAGACGAGAACTACGCAACAAACGAGACAGAAATGCTTGCCATAATTTGGGCTTTAACCCCCCTTAGAAATATACTTACGCTCTAAGTAATAAGAACCACAACTCCAAAATAAAACGATGGAAGTCCACCTTAGAGGAGTACAATTACGAGCTGATATACAAACACAGAAAAACAAAACTTAGTGGCCGATGCATTGTTATGGATACTCATTTCCTCAGATGTAAACGCGGTAAGTGAAATACAACATAGTGACGATAGTTCCACATAAAATCGAATATGGTCGATGTACCCCGTTAATATATTCAGAAATCAACTCCATTTCATACTAACTCCATTTCAAAATTAGTCCCGATACATCATTACACAACCGAATTTCTCAAAAACGGATATTATCAATTTCTTTAAAAGATACCTTAAAGGGCATCAAAACCACGGAACCCTTAATGGACAAAGTTCTAAAGATATACCCTTTACATTAGGTACAACAATTATAAAATTACATTCTCACAAAAACTAGTTCAAGATATCCCGGACGAAAACCAACAAGAAGAAACCATCTTGTCAGTGCATCGGCAAGCTCGTAACTCTCACAAAAATCAGCAGCAAATAATCGAGAAGTACTATTTCCCAAGAATGCATAGACTAATCGTTTAACGCTGCAACACTTGCAGTGAAAGCAAATATGGGCCGTGGACCAATTCTCAGGTAAATCGATTAGTACAGTACATTGACATTTTAAGTACAAATTACTTTTCAAATCGTACCAATTCTCTAGTAAATAAAATTAGGTAAATGCGGCTTAAAGGCACAAATGGTTCCTACTAATATACAAAAATTGGTATGTAGGTACACGAACTAATGTCATAAATTTTATTTTTGTTGTTCCAATTATTCGTATTGTTTATACGAATAAATTTAAGTTGTATATTTGCTCAAATTTGTTGCGTAATATACACAATAAACTTATTGGAAACATAAATAATAATTTTATCACTTAAGACTGTGTTCATAAATATATAAGCACATTTTCATTTCATGGGAAATGCTAGTGAATATAAAAAAAGTTATGTCTAGAAACATGGCCGCCATATTTTAATGATTCGCTTAGCAAAAACAAAAACCACTACTATTTACCTTTTGTGTCTTCGCTTTACCCTGCTTTTTAGTACACTATTTCAATTTACCACATACACTGTTAAAACCGGTATTTACCCTAGATTTACCTTAGAATTGGTTCACAGCCATGATAGACATCCGAAATTCCGAACAAACTACTATTCCAGCAAACTAATATCCCAAATTCAATCCATATGGATATCTACTCCACCGAGAATAAGTTGGTGTTATAACAGCAACGACAATTTCTAAAATTTCATATAGACAGCATACGAACGATAATAGATAAAGGAGTGACCTTGTACATCAGAGAAGTTCATAAGGTCGATCGCGATCGATTTTTTAGATTTCTAGTAATTTAATTGACTGAGAATACCATTCAAAATTGAGAATAAATTAATCAGCATACTTGAGTGCACCTTTTACACCAATTACAAATTAGATCCCGATTTATGCCGTTTAAGACACCGGATTTCCTTTCAGAAATATTCAACTTGCACTATTTTAATCAACCGCATCTCTGCTCTATTTAATTGTTGTGGCGACAGCGTTCCGAAATTTCTTTCTATTACAAGTTTCTCTGCTGTTATTCATTAACCGTAAGCAGTATGCTACGACTCGCTTGATTTTCATAAATGATGAATATCTTACAAGGAAAGTTTTTCTCCAATACTTCTCCCAGTTAGTCAAACAATTTCCTTACAACTTTTCAATTCGGTCGATGCTTGTATTGTTTAAAAACAAAAGTGTTGCTGGTTTAACCACTCTCGTTCTTTCCACCAAAGATTATGCTGAAGAAATTATGTTCCTGTCCATCCTCTTGATGCACTGACTACAGGGCTAACTGAAATGTTGATAACTCGGTTTTCTACGAATGTCTTCCATCTTTGTGGTTTGCCTGCAATTCTAAGACTAACATATAGTCCGTCCATGACAGTGCACTGCCACTTCTGAAATTTCTAGATCCTCTACGGTTTGCTTTACTAAGTTGGCTAAAAGTGCTGCTTATAATAATTACTCCAATCAGGGTATTGATAGTTGATTTGCTATTGGCGCGACCCTAGATTTCGCAGTTAGTTAGTATTCTACCATATACCACAGCAGTGTATGCCTTTTCAGAGGCATCGCAGAATCCGTGGAACTCACATTCCATATTTGCGTTGTAAATTTATTATTTCAGAATATATATCAGAACATAATTACAAAAAACACATATTTTTCATACAGAAGAAAAACAATAATTGTTAGTTTTATTCAATAATATACAAGAAGAAGTTTCATGACATAGCCCTATATGCAAATATTAATATTAATTCACTAGATGTCACACATTACAACATTTTTCTCTTCTTCTTTTTTTCCTTTTTGCTTTTATATTAACAATTTGTTTTGGTGAGGTTGACGTGAAGTTCTTAATTAGGAAGCTGCTCCCTTATATTGTTCCATCTTTCTACGATATGATTCAGCAATATTTCATCCCAACCAAACCCGCATATTGTTGCTCGTGCATACCATTCTAAAGGGTCGTACTCCTTCGCCGTTTCTGGAGAATTTAGGATCGGGTTACATCATTCGGATGAAGGAGAAATTATTTCAGTTTATAGGGATTTAAAAATCGATAGGAGCGAGAGTATAAAGAGAGTTTAAAAATAGTCAAGACACTATCTGCATTATCTTTCGGCTGGCAACTTTCGGCTAACTTTAACAAGGTCTTCTTGGTAACCTTTTCATCAGGTTGATCTTTATCCTAAAATAATCTATTTTGTGAGTGATCCATTGATCACTCTTCTAAAACTTCTTTAACGTTTTATGATCATTTTTTGCAAATCATTCTCAAAAATTCCATAGATTTTGCTATTAAATGGAATCTAGACTACGTATCTGCCATATTTTTGACGAACTATAGTTTTTCCAAAATGTTCCTTACATATCTTCTCTTATGCACGCGGCTGGTTGAAATTTGCTCTATTTTCCACAACCGCTACAGCATATTTTCGATTTCTAACAACGAAATGCAACTATTGATTGCCCTGCCTTCTAGGAGCAGTTGTCTCACATGCCCCGGAAACAATCTCAATTAATCTTAGCCGTTGTACTACATCTTCGGTAATGAATAATGCATGCGAACCTGGGGATCAACCCGGATTTTCCCACTGATGTTGTTCGTGATAACTACCAATGCAGTAGCAAAAAGCGCGTTCCTTTCTCTAGTGTCGCCCTATAGAACGCTTAGTATCCATTTGTGACATTCGTTGATTTTGCCTTCAAATTTCAGTATTTAATTGGTAATAAATTTCAATATTGCCATTTATTTAAAGGCTCGTCCCTTTAAATTTTGGACATTCTGAAATTGCATGATTGATGTTCCTTCTATAATGCTTGGAAACGGGCTTCTATAATTGAATAATAACGTTTCAAAGCTTGGAAGCTCTTTTGGATTGGATAGTGCCTGTTCAGATATCCTACCCAAGGTACTCAGCTGTCAATATTTGTCATTCATCGAATTGTTGTTGTAACGTTCCCAAGAAAGTTCGCGCGTAATCTCTATAGGCCAAAAATAATTCACTGGAGAATTGGTGCACTGTATTTGGTGTATAAGCTATTTGGTGTTGTCAGTGCTATTCGTATACAACAAAACGTAAACTTTATAAAATGTTACCAGTATCAAGTGTTAAAATGGTTTAATCTTAAACACAACAGCAAAATAAATGTCTAGTAATTTTTCTTACCATCTATGTGCTAACTTCCTGTTAACGATATGACAAGATACGTCTTAAAAATGATAAAAAAATATAATTCTAACATTTTATATATCCCCTACTCCTATACATGCTATAAAAACACCACCCATAGTTATAGATTTGTAAGAAATTTTAAAGATGCGGCATGAGTTTCTCATTTTTCTTGTTTTATCCTTAAAAATCGAGTATGTACATAGGAATCCTCCTTCTGAATGAAAATTTTGAACATAAAAGACGAAAAATACTATCATGTTGTCACGAGTATTAATAATCCATATAAATTTTGAATTTGATGAAAATGAAAATTAGATTTTCATTATACAACATTGATCTACATACGAGTATTTTATTCGGTTGATTGCGCCCGTACATTATTGAATAGAAGTGTGAGTTGTGACGTACGTATATATAAACTATTAATTTATACAGATTTTAAAAATCAAATTAAATTTTTACATTTTCCTTGCCACATACAAAAGATGGTAATCACCTCCTTCTTAATATCCTTATATACATTATATTGGTATTCTAAATACAATTTTTATTTTTAGATTAGGTACACTCGTATCTATATGTGTATTCAAAATCTCCTTATCATTTGAAACGATATTGCTAACAATAATAATAATATGCAAATTAAAAATTAAAAATCAAAAAGGATATATACACACAGCACAGATGTACTTTCTGCCATGTAAAATATCCTCCCTACCATACCCAGATTTTTTTTTTTGGGCTTTATAATGGAAATAAGGTATGCGGGATTTATTATGGATTTCGAGATGTATAATAGCAAAAAAAAAAAATTCATTGGACGTGTATCAAATCGAGATTTATTACGTTCAAGTGGAACAAAACGTTTTTTTCTTAAATCGTTGTTGATGATATCGTTTTATACGATGATGTTATGGTTTGTTTGAAGCGAGATAACGAAAATGAAGACTGCGTTCTTAAATTTATTCGTTTCTTTGTTACGTGGTTTCCTTTTCAGTTTTTATCTCTGGATTGTGTGAATGTAGATAAAAAAAACGATTGTTTATTTAAAAAGGCACATTCTAATTTAATCATCTAGGTGACCGACGTTTTACAATATTCACCCATAAAAATAGAAAATACGATTTTGCCAAAGTGAAATTAGAAATGAAAAATTCCATTTCTATTTACATTTTGAAGTACTTAGTGTGCTCAATACATCAAAGATGGCGCGCATTAACTGTCCAAATTTGTTTTCATGCGAAAATGTCTCAGAATATTATTTCCACGTGTAATTTCGACATTTGCTTGTGTTAAATGTCATAAAATCTATAAATTTTAAATAAAATCAAATTAATTTAATTTTTTCTTGTAAAATAAATAAATTCATTTTACAAATTTATACGTTAGCAATAAAAGTTCTTCCTAAACCAACAGAAAAAAAACATTTATAGTATGAATTCATAAAACTCTACATTTAGGCGACACTAACCGTGGTTTTTTATTAGCGCCCGATTGATTTTTCCGAAGAACCAAATTTTCTATGTCAAAACTTATATTTACCGCGCTATTTTTGCATTTAATTTTTTTTTAAACTCCAAACTAATATTTTTCATTCAAATTTAAAATGCAGCAAGATGAATTCTTGTTTATAACGTCATGTCAAAATAAATGTCAATTAGTATATTTCACGTGATAAATGTTTGTTTTATATGGATGCATTTATTTTTCATTTTTATGGTATAGTGACACCAGTAAATACGATACACATATTGCAACATTTTTGTAACTTCATTCAATCTTTTTCTTTAAAATATGCTTTATCAAACTCCTCAAAATAAGCGTTCAGCTAATATTTCATTGTTTGACCCAAACCTCTGGAGTTAATGGAGTAACTCATGTTTGGAAATAGGAAAAGCCACATGGGACTAGATCAAATGAATATGGTTGATGGAGAAGCAATCCGAAGCCTAATTCATCCATTTTTTGCTGTGTTTTCCATGACGATTATGATGGTGCCTTGTCATGATGGAAAAGTATTTTGCAAATGTGGCCGTTTTTCCTTAATTTTCAAATGATTAATAATGATGGATAATATTGACCTGTGATGGTCTTACCCTTCTCAAGGGACAGTGGTTATAACCTTAATAACTGTGTAACGCAACGTTATTTTTTATTTATTAATGCCATCTATTGGAGACTTATGGTATCATTATTCCATTATTTTATGATTTCATTGGTATATAATGGTATTATGTATGAACTGTAGAGGGGAGTGAGTTTACTTCCGTGTTGAACATAAAACATGTCAGTCGAATTTATAAAAGCAAATAGAAATATAATAAGTAATAAAAGGCATCGTTAATTTGTTTTATTTAAATTGAGTATTAATATTCTTCGTATTTGTTGTTGTTACCTGTTTTGGTCTTTCTGAACATTCAGCGTCACTTGTGTTTGTACGGCCACATTTAAATTCATTTACCCAATCATAAACAGTTCTAATTTGAAGGTGCAAGTTCATCTAACACTGTCTTCATCTCATCGACGATTTCTTGACTCGAACGACATTCACTTTTTTCCATATTTGGAAAAAATCAAAAGTGCGACTTTACAAAAACGCCTCTAACTAAGAAACGATTTAATCAAATGTCATAAAAAATTATCAGATTTCCTCAGGATAAACAAAATAAGTTGTTACTAGTGATCCATAGATGGCGTTATTCTAAACATTTATTAATCCAGACAACAACAGAAGAAATGAAGTAGTGGTAAGGAGCTACAAAAATTAATAACTAAATCAAAAACATAGGATCATCTTAGCAGTCACTGAAGTCATAGAAGAAATTCTTTGTGTACCTGAATCTTAAAAGAAATTTGTGACCAAGTGGAAAAAATGGGTTAACCATCACGTATTATTTAACCAGTCGGAAGTAACATTTACAACTTACACACAGGAGAACTGATTTTAAATTTGGTAAAGCTGATTATTGTTTTTGGAATATCACTGATTTCGTAATTTAAATCCATAAAATGGCGGATGACCAAATGAAGAGAGTGAAACAAAAAAATGGGCGTTTTTTTGACAAATCTTTCACTTTGTATATGCTTATGGTTAGAACCTTATCAGCCACGCTTTATAAGTTAATGGTATGTAGGTTAGATAATCTAAACATAAAAACTTTTAGAAAATTTAAACTTTTTATTTGAGTCGCACGTAAAATAACGAAAAAATTTCCACTCCTCGAAATTACCTATTAGTTGTGTGTCTTTCATCGTAAATATAAAGCATTAAAGCGCCCAAGTCTAATAAAATATTTGTCAGCTTGTGTTCTTAGTTCTTATCTATGTCTATATTCCGATTTAATTTGCGTTTTTATTGATAATTTGAAAATCGTGTTTAAAATTCGTTTTTGTTCCAATTTTATTAATGAGATTATTTTTGGTTTTTGTGACACAATTTCGTTTATAAGTATAACATAGAATCAAATTACACCACATCGTAAAATTCGTACATAATGAAAATTTAATGGAAATTGCGATATTTGAAATAACAACAACAACAACAAATCAGGATGTAAAATGAAAAATTTTATGGATATCGATCGATACCTCCCTTAGTTAGTTTTGATATAGTTATAATTCAATTCTGTGTAAATATATATATATATATATATATATATATATATATATATATATATATATATATATATATATATATATATATATATATATATATATATATATATATATATATATATATATATATAAAACATATATATATATATATATATATAAGTGGGTTTTGGTAGTACCCTGTAAGTCACTACTATCAAACCAATAATTAAACGTACTGAACGGTAATTATTGGTTTAGTTGATGGGTAAAATATAAAATATTGGTATGTTAGGCAGTTCCAAAAATGTATTCGATGTAAGCAGTCATCATTATAAAATAATAATAGAAAATATATGTTTAATAAAGTTAAGTGATTTTCCGTAAATTATTTGTTAGTTTTGTTTAAGTCCAAAAATAGTGGAACTCGGCCTGTATCATTATCCTACATATATATATATATATATATATATATATATATATATATATATATATATATATATATATATATATATATATATATATATATATATACATATATATATTTATATATATTACCTTTCTTGAGGGACAATTGTATTCTTTATCTGCTTCCTTGGTAAAGGTCCTAATTTTTCTGCTGCCATTCGCGCAACACAAACGTCAATATAACAAAATAAAAGACGCAACGCAAAAATACATTTCAATGTACGAATAAAATAATTTTATTAGGTTTAAATCTCGATGGACTAATTTCGAATATATTTTAGTATCTTCACAGTTTTTCTGAACGAACATCCATACATACATACTCGTACAACGGAAAGTGTAATATGCCTAATACTAAAACTCGTTTATACGAAAAACAAATTGAATTTTGACTAAATGATGGGAAATTTTATTTAATTATGAATATTTTTTTTAGATTTGCTTTGTTCCGCATTATCATTAATAATTCCCACTTCGGCAGAATGTCGCCTGTTTACATCGATATATCATTTCTAATTGTTTGCACATCCAAAATGTTGTTTGTTATTGGTGTGGATGGCGTATTTAGACGGTGCCTGTAATGTTTCTTAACTTCTGTTAAGTGTTTATAGGGTGATAATGAAAATACTAAAATATTTCTTGGGTGATATGGTCTTTTGGTTCTTTCATGCTCCCTCGCGGCTGAGATAATAACCTATAGGTATGTAATATTTTAAGTACATGTTGTTTATTTTTTGTTACAATAAATATTTTGTGTAATTAACTATTATTTTATTTAAAATAAACTGAATAATACATGGTATCAGTTGTGGGGTACATTTTTCAATAGACAAGAATAAAAATAACGCTATCTAAAAAAATAAATAACGCGTGTAAAATGGTCGAGTTTAAGGTTATAAAACCTAATATGATGGATTTTTCGAACGTTTCACTAAATTGGTCAAAATGGCTGCAAAAATTACAAATATATTTTTTGGCGTCTGGACATCAAGATGATGAAGATAAAATAAAAATTGCAGTGATGCTGAATTTAATGGGGGATACCGTGGTGTAGAAATTTTTAATTCTTTTAATAAAATGATAGATGAAATCAAATTTGATCACATCGTGAAATTATTTGAAGAGATTTGTTTACCGAAAAAAAATTTGGCGGTGGAAATGTTCAAATTTAATAATTTAGTTCAGAAAAGTGACCAATCAATCGAAAATTTCGTTGTGGAACTCAAGACATAAGCTGAACGTTGTGAATTTGTGTACTCCAAAGTGCGTTGCAAAAATTTGTATAGCATGATGAGAGATCGGTTAATAGCAGGAGTAAATGATCCCATACTTCAAAACTTATCATTGCGAGAGAGCGATGCAACGATGCAGAAAATTATTGATGTTGCTAAGACACATGAAATAAGCAAGACAAATTTGGGATTGATCATGAAGCCTCATGCAGTGGACACTGTAGCGTTAGTCAAACAGTTTCAAAATTTGGGCAACAATAAATGTTCAAGGTGTGGTTATATTCATCAACAAGGGAAATGTTTCGCGTTTAATAAAAAATTTATTAAGTGTGAAAAATTCGGACATTTGCTCAAATGTGTACAACATCATCAGGGAATTATTGTACATCACAAAATGGTTACAACCATTTTAAGAAGCAAAACAAACAGATAAGGGGTAATTCCAATAACGGTGGTCAATGGACTAGAGGACGGGGAATAATTCGGTGTCCATATAATGACATAAATAGAGCAGTTGCCGTTAAAGAAGTTCGCCTGAATGTGAATCAATTGCACGTAGATGACGAAGCAAACCTGTAGAGTTGACCACATTTTGTAGGACAGCTGGAGTGTGATGAAAACAACATCCAACTGGAATCCAATTGGTATCAGGATCTGGACATACGTAGGTAAAATTAAAATTTAATTTATGTTAGATACCAAACCAATTGGAGTTATTGAATTAAAGTGTCCCGTAAAAAAGGAGTTAGTAAAAGATTTGAATTTTGTAATTGTTAATGAAAATTTGCAACCTCTTTTAGGGTTAAAATCTTGTATTGAACTTGGATTGATTAAACGAGTTTTTGAATTAAATAATTCACATCAAACTAGAGAAGAAGTATTAAAATTGTTTGATGTTTTTGAAGGGTGTGGTTTAGTAAAAGGTTATACGTACAGAATTAAATTAAGTCCCAATGCCATCCCAGCTGCTTATTATCGAAAAAGAATCCCAATAGCTTTACAAACCAAATTGAGAAATACGTTAGAGTCTCTTGAAAAAGATAAAATTATAACAAAAGTAGAATATCCAACTGACTGGTTTAATCAACTAATAATTGTTGAAAAATAAAATGGCCAATTCCGTCTCTGCTTAGATCCCCGGCAATTAAACAAAAATATTCAGCGAGAACATTTCACAATCCCAACTACTGTTGAGATAGTCTTTTCATCAGTAAGCCCTTTCAAGGCTTTGTGGAAAAACAAATATTTTCGGTACCCCTTTGGCCGGTATAAATTTAATGCTTTACCATTCGGAATTTCATCTGCTCCGGAAATTTTCAAAATGAAAAATTTTGAGCTATTCGGTGATATAGAAAATGTTGAAATTTATTTTGATGATATTATAGTATTTGGTAGAAATGACGACATGATACTGCGTTTAAAAAAGTAATAGATAGAGCAAAAAAGTTTAATATAAAATATAATAAAGAAAAAATTCAATTTAAACAGTCGAAGGTAACATTTATGGGGCAAATTGTTTCCGAGAAAGGTATTATGCCAGACGATAAACATATCAAAGCAATTGTTAACTAATCGAGACCTAGTAACAAAAATGATGTTGTAAGATTTCTGGGTAAGACTAAATACCTCTGTAAATATTTTCCAAATTTATCTAAAATGACTGCTAATTTAAGAGAATTAACTAACAAAAAGAAGGAATGGGAATGGAACGATCGACATGACACTGAATTTAGAAATATAAAATTAGTGATGTCAAAGAGGCCTGTGTTAAGCATCTTTGACTTAAATAAAAATACTTATATTCATACTGATGCGTCAAAAGATGGACTAAGTAGGCTGTGTCCTTTTCCAAGGTAATTTCGTTATAGCCTATGCTTCTCGAAGCTTAAATAGTTCTGAAAGAACTATGCACAAATTGAGAAAGAGTTGTTGGCTATAGCCTTCAGCACTTTAAAATTCAATGAATTTATATACGGTCGTGAATTGTCCATTATTGAGGAAAAAAATATAAATAAAGTAACAGCAACGTTACAAAGAATGTTGCTCAAGTTATTAAAATATAGAATTAAAGTAATATATGTACCGGGAAAGGATCTGTTGATTGCAGATACGCTGTCACGAGCATTCTTACAAGAATCGACTCCTAATGATCCAGAAATGAGTTATAATATTCACAACTTGACAAACTATGTACCCGGTGGCAGAAAAAAATAACAAATGATTCCGTTCTTCAATTACTAGCAAAATATGTTGTCGATGGTTGGCCGTAAAGAAATAAAATTAATAGTAAAGTTAAACATTATTTTAAGTTTATACATGAAATATTTATCGAAGATCCACATAGTCTTAGACTGAATGTGATAAAATTAATTCATCAAGCTTCCGTTTCTTAAACTCTGTTAAGTGTGTATAGGGTTATTATGAAAATACCAAAATGTTACTTGGGTAATAAGGATTGTCTTTTGGTTCTTTCATGCTCTCTCGCGGCTGAGATAATAACCTATATGTAATATTTTAAGTATTGTTTAATTTTTATTACAATAAATGTTTTGTGTATTTAAATATTATTTTATTGAAAATAAACTGAATAATACAGTGCCATCGAATTCGCTTTATATAGCTAATATTAATAGGCGCATTTTTTTCGCACTATTGTTGATTAAGAATACTGATATCTCATCAGAACAACCATAACATAATATAAGTTAAAACTTTGTTTCTGGCTAATCGAACAGATTGTCAATTGTTTTTAAATGTATATTATAATTGAAATTAGGGTTGTACATAAAATGGTTATAACGTATACGATAAACTTTTATTTCATTTTTAGGTTGTTGCAATAATGGAGTAGAGTAGCTCCTCTTTCTTACGCGAAACATGTATGACAATCCTTCGGTCTTTCTTATTCTATCAAGTACTTGTGGCATAGTTAAACAATCGAGAGGATTGAAATCATTTGCATGTCATTTCATGTTCATTCTTTGTGATAACGCCATTAGTATTATTATATGTATACGGTGTTTATAAAATTGGTAAGTAACATTTTGTAAATGTTTTATTTTGAAAATTTTAGCATACCTATTTAAAATTTTTCTTTTTTATGTTCGGTACACATGTACCGGAAAGATAACTATACTATCTTTAAAATAAATTAATTTATAATTATAATTTATATAGTCAAATAAAATTAGAAAAATCAGTTTAAATAAAATGTTTTATTACATATGCCCATATACCATAATATGTACATCAGACATGTCCCATTTGACTCGTCTATGACTCACTCATCTCAGACGTGTCGTAAACGATTCATCTCAAACGTGTTACTAACGAAAATTAGTCCCATTTGCTAACAAACTTCTATATACATACGTATGATGCTTGAGTGTCGGTGTTGCGTCATTAGTGTATGGTCAATGATTTTCCTGCAGACATCGAGGAACAAATATATAAGAGAGATCAAGTAGTGCAAATTTTATAAGCACCGACCAAATGGCACAATGATTAAAGCTTTGGCGTTTGGATCGGGAGGTACAGGGTTCGAATCCCGATTGCAGCAGGATGCAAAGAGAATTTTCATCTACAGATCACAATTAATGATGAAATGGAACACGTCTATGACCCCTTGTCGGAATGCGACACTCATGGGCCGACCCTTCTTCCATGCCAGTATCGGCTGGCATGGAGCTATGCAATGTGCAGATAGTGATAAAAATCGGACCTATAGCCGTACGTCCTCGAATTGGCTGCTTATTTTTATAGATTGGCTTCTACTTTCTACTTCTAATTTTTCTAATTCTTCTGCTGAATTTTCTGCTATCTGCAGTAGCATCGAAAATTACGTATTACCCGTGAACCTGCACCCAGTTTTTAATTTATTGTGGACTCATGGGAGTTTCTTTGACTGATCTGTTCTTAGAGAGAAAAAGGGAGATTTAGATAGAATCCCATAAGGCGGAGGTAGCTCAAGGTGAGCATCAAAAAAAAGAAAACACATACTAGCCCGAAGTAATGTGGAAAACAGTTCCAGACTAGTAAGGTGGAGAGGGGGGAAGGTGTTTTTAGTCGGTAGGACAGAAATGCGAGTCCGACACATTGTGCGTAAGAAGCATTTTCACCTTCCCCAAGAAAAAAAAAGTTTCTAATTTATTGGCTTAATTTTTGGCACAGGTATTCACTGTTAGTGTCACAACTCAGATTCATGGCACAGTCTCTTTCGCAAAGGCTAATCACGCCGAAGTCTCGACTGGAGGAAAAACTAACCCAAAGAGATTTCGCTCTATAAGTCGTCCTCAAACTTACTGAAATCGTTAGAAAGAATAGTGGATAGAGTCATCAGGGGCCACTTCTCATCTAATTATACCCTCATTAGAGCAGCATGCTTTCAGAGTGCTCAGATCCCAGAATAGCAAAGAATTTCTCATGGGTATGAGAAATGCTGTTATTATAAATTTACGTATCAGATTTGTTATCGACAGCACTCTCAGCTACTAGATTGATTTAAACAGTGTATCCATAACCCTCAAGAGGTCTCAAGAATTTAGGAATGAACTGCTCAAATCACTATATGTCTACTTAGATGGCTCATCGTTTGTTTTTAGGCCTTCAGGTATTGAGGGCAACTATTTCTTTATCATTTAATAGTGGCAAAGCCGCAATCAATCTCCTGCATCTGTTAAGGCAGAAATGTCTCGACACAACCGACTGTTGCAGAGCGAAACTATTTACCGCTGTTTCTTTCTTTAACAGAGTACATATATACAGATTCCAGAACGTCATGTTCAAGTTGTTACGACTTCATGGTCTTAACATTGTTTTCCAGCTTTGTTTTGGATTTTAATTTCATTGTAATCGGTTGATTAATGCCTCGACTAAAATCACTTGTGCTGTCGTGACATTGTTGTGATACATTTTGTTGTATTTTCTTTTTTGTACATCTCTTTTATTTAGTGGTTCGACGAATAAATGATGGAGCGAGACCAATGTGTGCCCTTGTGCGTGTGTACGAGTGGTTAAAGTGTAGGCTAATATTTTTTTCTGTATTTCTTGTTTTGTGTTTTTTTCGCGTCACGTTCGTTCTCGTTTTGCGACGCTCATGAATTGCATGTTCGAGAACGAGAAATCTATAGAAAGGAACATATTTTTCTGCATTGCTGGTTTTTTTTGTGCGAGAATTTTGGTTAGTTTTTAGTCTTGATTGAAATTTTGAAAAATAGAGTCTCGTTTTTTGATTTGACAGAAATAAGTTATTTTTGGATTTCAAAAATAAAAAGTTCAAGTTTGGTAATTTTTAAAGTAAAAAAAGCACATATATAATAAAATGTATTCTGTTTTGGTGGTACGGTATGAACACCCATGTACGTAGTGTAGCCGTTTTGTTCCTTTAAAGAAAATTGAGTTCGGTGTACACGACTAGTTGAAATCTGCGGGTCGGTTGCTGTTTCGTACGTAAAAAGGTTAGAATACCAATGATGAAAGGTTTATAAAATAGTAACGTAATTCTTTTTTTCATGAGTAGCAAAACCTCTATTTGCAAACGGAAGAAGTTTTATGATTCGAGAAAACTACAAATATCCAGAACCAGGCTAACTCTTCAGAAATCGGTTGGTTTATGGCTTCGAATTAAAATACTTGGGAAACATGCAGTCGTCTAACTGGTTTCAAATTGAGGTTACTCTGAGAAACGGGACCCTGACAGAGAGTCTGTTTCTGAACAACACTACAATACAATTTAGAAAATACAGTTAGAGAACCTATAGGTATACAAACTGAATTGTATCGAGACGCATAAAATGGGATTTAGGCCCTTGACAAAACGGTTACAATCCATAAAAAGTTTAATGTATACGCCTTAATGTTTAATGTGTACGCACTTAAAAGACGTCTGATGGAGTGAAGGAGTAGTGTTGTACTACTTTCTGGAAAAAAGAAAAGAGATTAAAATTTGCTTGAGAATAGACGTGTTCATAACTTCTCGTGAACTATCAACAATTGACAAATGAAATAATTTGTTGATCGGCCTAGCGAGAGAATTGTAGCAGCTCTTGAGTACAATTGTAGGACTAGTACCGCAGGCGGATAAATATATTGAGCATAGTTGACTTTGGATAATTGTCGGTAAAAAATTGAGACTGTAGCAAAACATTAGATATGTTAATAAAATTAATGTGTTATGTGTTATTGAAATTTTTCATTGAAGACTTACCACTCGAGTTGTTCTTATTGTTAATATTAAAAATGATACTAACGGTAAGAAGGACATGGAAAGATTCACTAACAAATTTTGCGATGTTAAACTGGGGTGTTCTACAAAATCCGGGTTTTCAAAATCCCGGTTTTCAAAATCCCGGTTTTCAAAATCCCAAATTTTGGTGAAGGAAAATTTTATCAAGCATATTCATTAATATTTGATAAAAAATTACGAAATATTCCTTAAAACAAATTAAAAAAATTATATTTTCCAAAAAAATTGCCATTTTCTAGAACTTTCTGCGAGTTCATACGACGGATAAAAATCTCGGATTTTTCTATCCCACCGTTTTACCCAATCAAATCGCATAAAAAACAGAAATTCACGCCCCATTTCTATCCCAAAAAGTTGAAAAACTCTAATCTTTGAGCAAAATATCTGGCAGGCGACCAACTTAACACACATAAATTTGAATTATCGGGCAACAATTTATAGACTATTTTACTTTTCGAGCAATTTTGTTGTGTTTTGTAATGTGTTCTTCGGGATGACATTTCAATTTTTATTGTGTTGTGTTGTAAATTGTGCCTGGTATGTAAGGATTTTTTTTCGCCTCGATGGCAAATTAAAAATTAAATATAATCAGGTAATAATGATGATTACTGCGATTGTGCTGATGGCGTTGATGAACCGGGTTCCCCGCCTAAACCAATAAAGGCGGTGATACATGCACAGATTTTGCCTTTAAGGCATAAAAATTATGCGTGCTGATTGGTTAAAATTTGGCCACCTTTATTCGCCTTATAGGTAAAAATATTAAATTGAACATTTCTCAATTTTGTATAAGGCAATTTTTCTTGCCTTAAAGGCAAAATCTGTACATGTATCACCGCCTTAAATATTCCAAGTTCAACGGTGTATGATAGTTTTTGCGATTGTTGGGAATGATTATTTCTTTGTCCATCAGTCGCATTTCCCCAACAAGATTTTGTTAAAAAGCCGAGGCCTGTTTCTAAAACGATTGCATTCGTATTCCAAATACATTGCCAATACGGCATTTAATAGGAGCAAATGGAGACAGTAAATCCAGAATAGTTGGTCTTGATAAAGACATTTTTAGTATTAATTCAATAAATCAAAATTTCAGTTAAATAAAAATGAGACGCAAGGAAATTACAATTTACAAATGAAGTGATGCAGATTAACTTAAAAAAAGTATTTATAAAAATTTTGATTAGTTTGAATTTTTTTGGTAAATATTTTTAATAAATCACGGTAAAACGAAATTACCAACACTCTTGAATTCAAAATAAAAATTATAAAAATATAAAAATAAATTGACAGGTGAAATAGACCAAAAATTTGAGCAAAAAATAAAACTAATCGGCAGGATAGAGAAATCCGAGATTTTTATCTGTCGTATGAACTTGTGGCGTCCTTCACACCTTGCCCAACTAATTAAATTTCCTAAATTGTCAAGCACCGTAAATGGTTAGTTGGGTATCCAAAAAAATATTGTAGTTTTTATTTTTTTTCGCAGCTAGCTTTTGAAAAAATAAAAGCTAGCCAGTTTTTCTGTTTTTTCATGAAAATAAGTTGTTAATAAAAATTGTAAGAAAATATAAAAAAGTGGTTAAGTCGTTTATTAATAGTGCTTAAATCATAAGTTTCTAATCAGTTGCTTATAAACCATTATATTCTATGTATATAATAAAAAAATCAAGTTAATACAAAACAAAAAGTTTTTAAATAAAATTTGGGTATACTAACACGTGGGTGTTTGGTGGAGCTATAAACCACTAAAACTGGTAACCATCCGACGTGATTGTGGCCACATTATCTTCAGCCACTTATACAATCAGCTGCAAATACGTCGCCTTTCACCACATCTGGTAATCTGGTAAATTTAAAACCAGAACCGAGTCAACATCCTGGTTTAATCCCCGTTATATCGGTCAAATCAACAAATTTCAACAACCAACAAAATTTCGGTTGGGTATACAGTTACGGCAGACAAGTTTCAACCCCATCACTGCTACACAGAGACCGAGGTGACTCCAAATTGTAACGTGTCTCTGCATCGAGGGATTTTTGGCACATTTTTAAAAACTGTAAGTACCCAGTTAATTATTTTTTTTGCTTGACTAAATAAATTTTTATTGTAAATTCAAATTTCGTTTTTTTTTATTCATAAAACTTTTTAAAATGTGTTTTGTTTCGGTGTTTTTTATTTTTTCGGTCCTTTTCCTTTTGTGTTCTTTTCTTTTTCGGCGCGTTGTCCAAGGTGTGAACGATCCACCTGTAGCTCCTTTATCTGCGGAATCAACGGATGAAGAGGCACCATCGGGCAGCGGTTCTAAGGAACCAACTTTTTCGTTGACAGCCTCGCAGCTAACCGGTCTTATCAACGATGCTGTCGCTAAAGCCGTCGCGCAGGTAGGGCGGAATAGTACAATTCCTCTGCCAGAGACATCTCAATCTCACGTTTCGTTTCCTTCTTACACCGGAACGGTTGCTCGAGTGGCATTCAAGCCTCCACAACCACTACATTTACAAAACCCAGAGGTTTGGTTCGAAATACTCGAGCAACAGTTCACGGTGGCGGATATAAGAACTGAGGCAACGCGGTATGCTCATGCGGTTGCAGCTTTGGATTCACGACTCCACGACACTTTCGCATATTTGATCACCAGCCCAAAAGGTAATGAACCTTATACAGTATTCAAGGCTGAAGTGATCCGGGTTCTCGGCGAGTCGGAAAAGGCGAAGCTGAACAACCTGATGCATGGCTTGACACTTGGAGACAGAAAGCCATCACAGTTGTTGAGCGCCATGAAATTGAACGCTGGGAACAACTTTAATGAAGCAACTCTTCGCCAATTCTGGATGAAGAGGTTGCCCCAGTCCGTTCAAATGGTGCTCACACCATTTGAAAATGATGTCTCTCTGCCAGTCCTGGCAGAACGGGCTGACAACGTCTTCGAGACTATGACACAGTCTCAAGTGAATAGTCTAGAGACATCTGCACCTTGTTCGGTTTTTCCAAATTCTTTGTCGTCTTTAGATCAACAATTTTCCAATTTTAAAACAACATTGTTATCGGAAGTATCGGAAATTATTAATCAAAATTTTAGATCTCGTTCAAAATCAAATTCACGTGGTCGCAATTATTCGCGATCAAATTCTAGACATAATTATTCTCGTAAAAACTCTCCAAATTCTCGAAATTCTTACAATCCATTTTACGGTGAACCTTCGGCTGAAAATAATTTTATTTGTTTTTATCATCATCATTTCGGCACAAAAGCATTAAAATGTAAACCAAATTGTAAATTTGTATCATATAGCTCCGATAATAATGTTTCAAAAAAATAAGTAGTCATTCACAATTGGCGGTGTGTAATGACGATTCTAAAACTAGCCGCCTTTTAATTTTCGAAATTTTTCTCCAGACTGATTTTTTAATTGATACAGGTGCAGATGTCTCAGTCTTGCCAGTCCGTTTTGTTCGGAATCCAAGGGTCGACCCATCATTCAGATTGTTCGCAGCGAACGGTTCTTCGGTAAATGCGTATGGAACCAAATTTTTGAGACTTGACATCGGACTGCGCCGCGAATTCTCCTGGGAATTTATAGTTGCTGACGTGTCGATGCCTATCATCGGCGCGGATTTTTTGAGGAAAACTGGTTTGCTAGTGGATATACAGAGACAGAGGCTCATAGATCCGTTAACCTCTCTGTATTCAAATGGATCTCCTTCCTCCTTCGATGATACTACTGTTTCTAGGATCGACAAGTCAGCAATGGACCCAGGAGTTTTCAACGTAATATCTAAATTTTTAACGGTCATTCACGGTAATATTGATATTGACAATACTAGACATAGTGTGACTCACAAAATTGAGACGAACGGACTACCAGTTGCATGCAAACCACGACGACTAGCACCGGACAAATTCATCATCGCGAAGACAGAATTCGAAAATATGATGAAACTCGGGATTTGCCGACCTAGTAGCAGCCCTTGGTCCAGTCCGTTACATTTAGTACCTAAAAAGGATGGGTCTTGGAGACCTTGTGGAGACTTTCGGGCACTGAATAAATTCACGATTCCGGACAGGTATCCGATTCCACATATCCAAGATTTTACACAACGACTCGAGGGCTGCACTATATTCACAACAATAGACCTTGTCCAGGCTTACCACCAAATTCCTATTGAACCGACGGACATTCCAAAGACAGCAATTTCGACACCTTTTGGACTATTTGAATTTTGTAGAATGACTTTCGGCCTTAGGAATGCAGCACAATCGTTCCAACGTCTTATGCATTCAGTACTACGCGGACTTGACTTCTGCTTTGTATATTTGGACGATGTGCTCATTGCCTCTCGAAATTATGACGAACATCTAGGACATATTAAAATCATTTTTTCTAAATTAGAAGAACATGGACTTGTGGTTAATGTGGACAAATGCGTTTTCGCTAAAACTGAAATTATCTTTTTAGGCCATTTGGTAACTGGACAAGGTATATTACCGTCGCATGAACGGGTTCAAGTCATCAAAAATTTCGAACGACCACAGACTGTAAAACAACTGAAACGCTTTTTAGGTATGATTAACTTTTATCGACGCTTCATTCCAGGTGCCGCTGCTGACCAGGAATTGTTGAACGATTACCTAAAAGGCTATACCAAAAACAGTCGAGTTCCAATTCAATGGTCAACGGTGGCTATCGAAGCGTTCGATAACTGCAAAATTAAACTTACGAACGCAACTTTACTTATTCATCCATCATCATCAGCACCTCTGGCCATCATGGTTGACGCTTCCGATACTGCGATCGGTGCGGTAGTTCAGCAGTTTTTATCCAATTCTTGGCAACCACTCGGTTTCTTTTCAGTACGTCTCAATGAAACGCAAAAAAGATACAGTGCTTATGATCGTGAACTTCTCGCGGCATATTCGGGAATAAAACACTTTCGATATCTTCTCGAAGGTCGTACTTTTACGCTTTATACCGATCATAAGCCACTTGCCTACGCTTTTAATCAGAATCCGGAAAAAGCATCTCCTCGTCAATTTCGACACCTAGATTTCATCGGTCAATTCACAACCGATATCCAGCACATCTCTGGACTGGATAACGTTGTTGCAGATACTCTTTCACGCATTAATCAAATTTCTATTCCCGAAAGTATTGATTATGCTATCATCGCAGATGCTCAGACCAATGACGAGGAACTTCAAGAAATTTTAAGGAGTAACTCTGTTCTCAAATTTGAGAAATTTCCTGTTTCTTTCAATTCAAAAAAATAATTTATTGCGATATTTCTACTACTACACCTAGGCCATTCATTCCCTTTAATTTCCGAAAACAAGTTTTCGAGGCTTTTCATAATCTTTCTCATCCTGGCGTCAAAGCTTCCGTAAAACTTTTGACTCAGAATGTAATCTGGTCATCAATTAAAAAAGACGTTCAGAAGATGGCTCAAAGTTGTGTAGCTTGCCAAAAGGCTAAAATCTCTCGACATACAAAATCTCCGATTGGTAACTATAAATTAACTTCTCAACGCTTTTCGATTATTCATCTCGACATCATCGGTCCTTTGCCAGTTTCTGATAATCAGCGGTATTGCGTAACATTGATTGATAGATACACTCGCTGGTCTGAGGCGGTTCCAGTTCCGGATATAACTGCTGCAACCGTCGCTTTCGCAGTCTATTCACAGTGGATAGCTCGCTTTGGTGTGCCAGAGTCCATTGTCACGGACCAAGGCATGCAATTCGAGTCACAACTTTTTCACGAACTGGCTAACTAACTTGGTTTTGAACGCAGGAGAACAACTAGCTACAATCCCAAATGTAATGGCATGATCGAGAGATGGCATCGAGTCATCAAATCTGCCATTATGTGTTATAATCGTGCTGATTGGACTAGTGTTCTTCCTGCAACCTTACTTGGACTACGGACGACGTACAGTGACGAATTAAAAGCTACTCCAGCTGAACTGGTTTACGGATGTACAACTCGGGTTCCTGGAACATTTTTAGATGCGACGAACGAACAAATTTCACAATCAGACTTTATTACTAATTTAAGACGACACTTTGACGAAATTCGACCTGTACCGGCTTCTCGACATACTACGGACAAAATTTTTATTAGTAAAGATTTGCTGACTTGCTCGCACGTTTTCCTACGGACTGACGCAGTACGCAAATCACTGCAACCACCGTATACTGGACCGTATTTGGTTATCGACCGTACAGACAAATTTTACACTTTGAATCTAAACGGACGACACGCCAAAATTTCCATCGACCGACTCAAACCATGTTACTCGGACAATCAACAACAAACTACGGACGCACCAACTTCGCAAACTGGATTACTTGTACCGACTGACCAACCAGAACCTATTATTTCGGCTGACGGACTTAAATTATCTACCGTGGAACCGAAAGTTCGCAAACAGGTTCGTTTTGATCTCTCGTCGAGGCCTGTTTTGATTACAAGTTCGGGTCGTGAGTCCAGGACTCCAACCAGATATAGAGATTGAGGCGATAGATCTGTGATCTCTCTGGGAGGGGAGTATTGTGGCGTCCTTCACACCTTGCCCAACTAATTAAATTTCCTAAATTGTCAAGCACCGTAAATGGTTAGTTGGGTATCCAAAAAAATAATATAGTTTTTATTTTTTTTCGCAGCTAGCTTTTGAAAAAATAAAAGCTAGCCAGTTTTTCTGTTTTTTCATGAAAATAAGTTGTTAATAAAAATTGTAAGAAAATATAAAAAAGTGGTTAAGTCGTTTATTAATAGTGCTTAAATCATAAGTTTCTAATCAGTTGCTTATAAACCATTATATTCTATGTATATAATAAAAAAATCAAGTTAATACAAAACAAAAAGTTTTTAAATAAAATTTGGGTATACTAACACGTGGGTGTTTGGTGGAGCTATAAACCACTAAAAACTCACAGTATCCTGATGTCTTCACTATGCAAAATCGCTGAGATTTTCTATCATGAGACTAAATTTATGAATGTATGTGTAAGTATGTTATACAAATTTTGAAACTCTCAGCAAATTATCAGGAGGCTATTTCACGAAAAAATTATCATGACATTTTTAAGAAATGTCAGTGAAATTGTCAATGCTATTCGCCTTTTAACGCAAAGTGGCTGACATCTGACGGAATATGTGATCGATTCATAGATGACTATAATTCGACTGGATATTTTGTTAATTGTTCAATTAGTTTACAATTAATGTAATAAATGATAAAATAATAATAAAAATGGAATGAGGCTTTTCCTCGTATAAACAAATATCACCTTTCGCTCGCATAGAAAGTGGCGCTAACTAGGCGGTGATTAAAAGGCCAATACTGTTGTACCATAAAAATCCATAAATTGGTTGACAATATTTACGGATTTTTTGACATTTGAAGAAATTATTATGAGACTAAAATGCCTAGTTATGATATTTGTTTGATAATTATTTATCAATACATTGAAAAAAACATACAAATAAAATATACAAATACACATAAAATATCATGAGAGAAAGTCTCAGCGATTTTGCCTAGTGAAGACCCCGTGAATAAGAGTCCCATTTTCTCACATGTCAAATTTTAAAAATCCAAACCGGGATTTCCTAAAAATCGGGATTTTTTTTTATACAAAACCGGTATTTTGAAAACCGGGAATTTCTAAACAGGGATTTTGTAAAACGGGATTTTCAAAACCGAGATTTTGAAAACCCGGATTTAATTACACACCCGTTAAATTGATTAGCAAATTCAAGTTTTAAAAACTTTTCGGAAAGAGGGCTTGTACTAGATAATAACAAAGCACTTAACAGATGTGAAAGATAATTTTTCTATAGGAGTGCAAACTCATGTTGTTTTCTGCAAGGTTTAATTACAATCGTACATACATGTTTATATCCTAGGGTTTTAAAATAGCTAAATAAAAGTTGTATTTTTACTTTTATTCTGAAATTTTTATTATCAATTAATCAAAGCAAAAAAATCTTAGTTAAATTACGCCATTAAACGTAATTAGATTCAGTAAAAAAAATTATTTGTGGGTCATAAACCAAATCATTTAACACTTCAGCCAATTTAAACAACAGTTAAGTTCAGACGCGATTTTATTATTTTTCTTTTTTTGTGTACAGATACTCGAAATTTATTACGTCATTTATTAAACATTTAGTACGGTACAGTTTTACAAAATACGTCATAGTTCTTAAAATCACAATTATGATGAAAAATTATTTTATAAACAAACTGCATTATTTCGTATCTTCTAACAAATATTTAATTTTATTTTGCTATTACACAGGGTGACGAAAGTGGTAGTCTATCGCTTACCAATTATTTTAATTTATCTCTGGGTAATTCTAAACATATTTCTGACGTCTTAACACTCGATTTTTCGGATGCACATGTTACTTTTTGCAGGAAAGTGGTATGCTGTTCCACATCTGTGTTTCGACACGCGTGGGTTTCAAACAAGTATTTAGCGTTGTTTAATTGGATAATGTGTGTGAAAAATAAAATGATTAAAAATTGGATGCTGATTAATTATTTTTGCACACACTCAGTTTTCGACTATAACCATTACGTATGTACATAGTACTCGTGTACTGATTCACCTATGATATTGTTGGCACATTTAACGTAAACATTAAAAATTCGCTTTAATAATAAATATTCCGAATAGTAAATTTAATGGGCTGTGATTTTGCATTTAGTGACTGTGGGAGGGCAGCAGTAACGGTACACGCAATTTTTGTGTACCTAACACTATTTCCCAATACTAGTTTACACTGAGTACTTGATTGCATTATACAGATTATACTAAGTTTTTAATGTAATGAAAAAAGTTGTGCTCGGCATAATATCGTAACGAACATTTTTTTGTATGTGCGGTACAAAAGGATAAAAGTAAACAAATTTGAATTTTCGTCACCACTTGACCTAGTTTTTCATATTTTCACATCACACTTATATCGTGTTGTAAATAATGTATTCGTCTACGTGTGTATCGTATAAAAAGGAATACGAGCACATAAACGATAAAAGATGTGAAATGAAAATTCCATCATAATTAAACATCTGTGACAAAACGATTCATTCCACCCGCCACTATAACGTTCTGAAGTTGAATCGTTTAATGAGGAGACCACTCAAACTCTGGAATATACAAACACAAACAACAAAATACGAATTAGTTTACATCATCTGTGTTTGTGAGATGTTTCTATATTTGTTGCTGCCACATACAATTATGATGAAATTTAGAATTTTCAAAATTATCCTTCAAGTTTTTCTCCATGCAAAACGTGTAAAGTGAAACATAATTTTGTACTCGTACTCAAAGGACATTGTAGTCGGTTTAACATCATGTGCATATTCATATAGAACTATGAATGTTACGTATATGTTGCAAATGACTAAAAGCCTGGAGATCTATACCAACCAGATAAAAGTTTAAATAAACTACTTGAGGTAACAGCATAAACAACATAATATGCAAACAGGAAAATGTTTACTGTTTGTGATTGGTTCATGTGACGTAATTTCTAATGACAGATATGATATGAATTTCAGCTCGAAATTCAGTTCGAATGTATTTCAGCTCGAAATCACCATTTGTAATTGATTCTCGAATGAAATTGTATTTTAAATCTATGTGTTTCATTCGTGTGTGTTCTCGCGGTTCATCTGCGACTTTTATGCACGATTGATTATGTTCATAAATTATATAGTACATCCACATGCATCTTTAATCCATTAAGCAAGCTTCGAAGCCACTTGCCTTCACAAATCTCACTAGCCAATGCCATGTACTCAGCCTCAGCTGATGATAAACTAACAGTGGATTGCTTTCGCGTAGATCAGCTAACCACATTGCCAAAAGTTTTATAAACATAAGCCGATGTTGATTTCCGATCATTAATGTTGCCTGCCCAATCGGCATCTAAATAACCAATCAATGGTTCAGCATTCTTATATCTTTTATAAACCATTTTTGAAATGTTCGTTTTCATAACAACACTGGAATCACTGGAAATCCGGACGAGTGGTTAATGTTGCATATGCTAGACATCCCATGAGTCTCGATATGGTTCTCTGCAATTGTTCAATTTTCCATTTTGTAAAGCAATACCATTTTCAATTATTGTCGCTATATCCATGCAGTCAATCATGTTGAATTTTTGTAACATCTTTCGAAAATATTTCTTTGATTTATACTAATTGAATGAATATTTTCGTCTTGTTCAATATGAATTCCAAGTATCTGCTTTGCCTAGGTCTTTCATCTCAAAATCATTAGTAAAAGTAACAAAATATTGAGATCCATCCCAAGCTGGTTCATTCGTTCCAAAATTCGACTTTCGGTGGGAATGACATTTTTGTTCGTTTAGGTGTCCTAGTTGAAAATGCAGCATGCTTTGGGACACATTCGATTGTTGCTCACTTGAAAAAGCAGCAAACACAACACAATCAACATGAAATGCTGTCTCGTACAATTTTCCTTTTTTGTTTGCAACAAATCTTTTTTGTTTGCAACTTATTGAAAGAAATGTACGCACAATCTTTGACAAAATTTACTTCAAATCACCAATTTATTGAAAGTAAGTTGTGTTCTAAAATATTAACCAGCAGCACGTCATTAATCACACTCGCTTTAAATTCACCATTCAAAAAAGTTTTAATTTTTACCTGGATTGTTAGGTCATTCATATTCGTTATTTTGCTGAAATAATGTTTGCTGTTTATCATGTGCTCCGTAGCACCAGAATCCAGTATGAATTTAAACAACGCTGAATCACCGTCCCGATTCTGTTACACACTTTCATTCGTTTTGTTTATACAATCTTCGTAACTAATGGTTCGGTTGCATGCATTCGCTCCTCAAAATTTATCGTGCACCAATTGCGCACACGAGATTCGTTTCTCGTTGCGTTGAGGTTATGTTTCCTTCTGCGTCTTTTGCATTACTCGATTTTGCATGTAATTTTTCCTTATTCTTAAAAGATTTGTAGAAATACATAGACTTTATGTGTCCTTTCTTAGCGCATTTAAAACACAAGGTTTGGATTTCGTATGTGCATTGCATATGATTCGTTTGATTTAGCACTCGAGCCGCCATTGTTACGTTTCCCAAGTTCATCAATCAGACGATTCTTGATAAATTCCACTGTTAAATCATTTGGATTCATCGTTTCGATCGCAGTAACCAAGTTATCGTAGCTTCATGGCAATGTTAACAACAAATGGCAAATGACGTCGTAATTTCCATTGTTGCACCAATTGATTTCAAATCACGAACCATTTTGCAAAATTCAGAAAAGGATCACTAATATTATCCCCATGTTGCCTTTTCGCTCGAACACTGAAGATATATTATCAAACATACCTTTTGCGGTTGTTTTGTGCTTCACATATTCCAGCTAGCTGCCATGAATGCTTTGCGTCATGAACTTCTCCTCTTTCCTGATATTTCCATGCAGCAATTTATTTTCCTCCGTTTTCCTCCTAAAAGAATACCAAGCCGATATTGCCTATTGCTAAAATTCGTGCCATCGAATTGAGCGACCTTTGATAAATTGTCTTCCAGAATAGAAATCATTTTACTTATTTTGTAGTTTTATTTTATTAAACAAACTCGACAAAAATAACCGTTTTCTGAGCCCATAACCTGATAATAACAATGCGTTTTTATTATCACGATGAAAACTAAAACAGTGTAATTTTATTTATATAAATTTATTAATTTAAGGTTAAATCCAAATTAACACGTTGTTTATTCAAAGAATGCAAGAAGAGAAGTGAAGTAAAACAAATACATTATGGAGGCGTGTTGTCAATAGAACTAAGTATATGAACATGGAAGAGTCACGTTACAAAATTGAATTAAAATTAGTCTAACCAACAAGATATTCATGAACCATAAGGTTATGTCAAATTTTAATAATTATTTAACGTAGATGAAATTTTCCAACCTACCTTTAATGACTAATTCCATAAATTTGAGAAACGTGATCGACAGTTAGCATTTACTTTTACATGTCGCAAAACAAAAAACCTAAAACAATTCAAGCAATGAAAGTATTTATTAATTCATTAAATTATAATATTACAATTTTAATTGATCGGCTACCAATTAAAATCATTAATTTCAATCTAGGTTGCGTTGAAATTGGGTTTATTTTCATATAATTCAGCTTTTACGATTCGCAAACCATTCGTAATGTTTTAGCTGCGGATTTCGAACGAATAATTTTGTTTGATTTGTGTAAAAATAAAACCAGTTTTATATACAACCTTGATCGAAATTCATGATTTTCATTTTTTTTTATATGGAGTTTGGACTCGCGCCGCAGTAAATCCGGCGATTTCTATAATCGACGTGAATATACAGAAGCGAAATAACCCTATTTTCATATGAATTTCTTTCGACTCGAATATTTGTCCTTCTACATAAAAAGTATTAGTGGTAAAAATAGTTTATATAGGTAGATAATAGATGGCGCTAGTAGTTTTCAAAAAATTAAAATTTTTTATAAAATCTTTGCAGTGTACAATTAAAATTTCCTCTCAGAGAGCTAATTGCAATTTCAAATGTCACTTTGACTTTGGCTGCATCAATAGACCATTTTCATCAAAAAAATTTGTCAGCTGAAGCTGTATGGCAAACCAGAACAAGCTAAAATTTATTTGTAATTTTTAAAGTTTATGACAAAACTATTAAAGTTTAATGTTTAAAACATAACCACAAACAATTGTACTGTTAAATTTTAATAGCATTGGGAGAATTTATGAATAAAATAAAAAAATAGAATTTTATTTTAATGGTTTGCCATACACGTTCAACTATCATAATGTTATTTTGACCTTTGAGGAAAATGGTCTATCGTATTGCTATTGGTAAAATTTACAAGACATTGCTAAAGATTTAAATCTGATCAGATTATGAGTGATACGCAATCAATATTTAATGACAATACAACACAGCATTAAAGAACTAATATTATAAAGAGAAGTGAGAAAATGACAACAAATGGTGTTCCAGCACAGAAGTGACTTAATCATTTATTACGAAGGAATTAAATATTCTAATATTGTTTTATTAAAATTATGTATCCCGTTTGGACGGAAGTGTGCGGCAAATCGGTAATTCGTATGATGGCGAAATTATAAATCAGCGAGCTGGCAGTCGAAGTATTTTTAATTTCTAGAGATTACATCCCCTCATTCTGTCGCATTTACTTTTTTTGCAATCACGATTTGCCTCTTTATTGCAGACGTCAAATAAATTAAACGCCCGCATGAAATTTTGTGAAATTTTTATAAAGCAAAAATTGTAATTAAACTATTAAGTGTGTAAAGAATTAAGCTAAAATGGCAAAATTCGATTTACCGGCAAAAACTTGCCAATAAATCTGGATCGGCATTTAACTGTTTCCCTTTTGGAATTTTTGTGCTACAGGAAGGCATGTATGATGACAATACTAACCTACAAATTATGGATTGCATTGCTTTTTTTAGATATACGGCAAGAAAGAATTAGACGAGAAAATTTTCGAAACCACCAATAAAACAAATGTTTGATAAAAAGCCGGAAATTTCCATTAATCAACAGTTGTTTTATTTTTTAAAAATTTCAGGTAAACTACATCCGACATAAGTGTTGTTCTGAACACAATAAGTGATGTGCCGCCAATTTTGGTCGATATATAAATAAGTAGGGATTACCGAAGATTACAAGTAAGTCTCAATGAATCGCTTTATGTCATCAACGAATCCAATAGCGTTTTGCCGATCTTTAATCGTCAATTGTTTCGTTGAGCGTACTGTTGAAATGAGTATAATGTTTTTCTTGTCCCTGGAATTCTGATGTCCAATGAATTAAATCCGTTCTGATATAGCTTGATGACGAATTGAAATATTTTTTTGCCTCAGTCGAATTGAACCACAATGGACTATCGGTATGGTAGATTACGTAATCCGTGGAAAAACATGACAATATCTTTTAGTCGAACTGGGCATATTCGATCAAAAATATTTGATACCCGTGCCACAGGATATGGTATATTCTGTGCTTGTGCTAAATTTGAAGCCTCAAGCGAATCATTTTCATTAATATTGATACTCACTGTTTGACAAATGCTCACGAACATTTTGACAAATAGTCGAAGAGAGAGAATTTATTTTTACACTTCTAAAAACATTTAATCTTACAAAATGTTTTTTTTTTCAAATCTATTGCCATCTATTGGCGTACGTATGAACTAGTTTAGGAGTATTGTCAAAAAAAATCGTTTCTGTAGTATTCTGTTGTATGGCGATAAAAATCAATCACAAACGATTAACCAAAACATATTTTATATATGCCAAAATGGATTCTAAAAAATTGTTTATTTTTTATGTTTTTGGCACATGTCGTTGGTGCGCTACCAACTTATATGTATATACAAAAATCAGTTGGCAATATTGTTTTGCCGGCGATAAAAATAGAAATAAACTCTAAATTTATTTCAACGAAAATGTTTTCGGTGGTTTGTAATATGACAGGCAAATTCGCTCGTCGCCTTCGCTCTTGCTCTATTTTGAGCTTAAGGGAAAGCACAAAACTATTTAAAATAAGAAACAAACGCTTATGTCTACATTAGCTACTTTTCCTATTCTAAAAGATTAACAATTAGAAATTTAAACTGGACGTAATTAGTTAAAATTATGTTTTAAAACTAATTTTTTCGTTGTGATGACGATTACTTAGGTAGATTTTACAACTTAAGCGATTATTCCAAATTCATTTTATTCAAATCTGACATAAGCGAATATATTTTTTCTGTATAACTTCTACAAAAATAAACCAAAATCCATGAAATTTCACTCAGCTAAAACGGTCTAATTTCAAATATGGTTACATTAGGCGTTTTCGGAAATTTCACACGGTAACTTTTGGGTAATTTGTTGACAAAAAATTACCAAAACCCATTCCGAACATGTTGAGTAACTTTAGGGTAATTTAGTTTTAATTATTTTTTATTTTCGGTCTTTCTGTCAGTTTGTATTAAATTAGTAGTGTCAGAAAAATTAAAGTACAAACTTTCAAAGCATAAACTATTAAAAAAATACAACAAAAGTGTACAAATTTGTTAAAATACGTAATAGAATTTTGCTGAATATAAATATTACCACGCGAACTATAAACTTTTTGTATAGCCAGGGTAACTTGAGTAAGTTTTGTTACCAACATTAAAAAAATTAAAATTACTCAAAAAATACCATGGGATATTTCCGAAAACGCCTATTAATTAATTTTTCGCTTACCTCGACTTAGGCGATTTTGCCTTGTGACCACAGATATGTTTACGCGCTAATAAAATCTGGAAGTAGTTTTCTAAGAATTTTATTTTTTGAGATGACAGTAAAACTGGGATAGGAAATTTGTTTAATTTTTTTTCGTTTCCACCATTCGCCTTCTTCTAGAACCAACCAAATAGCAACAGCAACAGAATACGAATAATAATAATATCGTACATTCTTTGTCGTACCGCACACATTTATTCGTTTTTCCAAGGTTTGGGAAATCTAAATAATTTTATGCTTTTCCTACCAAAATGTATAAATATAAATCTTTCGAGGATTTGTAAGGTTTTATATTTCAACAATTTCTATTTTTTATGCTTGGTGAACGGGTGACGTAATATGTAGCCCTACCACCATTAAGCTTTAATGTACGTTATAGCACGAAATATATAGCAATGCAAAACCATATATCACGTCGAACGAGGGTTAATATTAGAGGAAATAAAGAGGAAACTTTTCTTTTTTCTCCCATATACTTATAGATTAAAACTATATAATAATGGGACATTGACAAATAGAATTAATTGTTACTAATAATGTGTTATGTATTATGCTGGATACCACAATGTGTATTAAATAACATATATGTTGATAATATGTGTATTATGTACCTTGTGCTCGAATATACGAGTAGATAACTTGGTGCGGTAGAATTTTTTTATTTAATCTGATCTAATCTTTCCTTATGGACTCTTGTACATGATTCTCCCCCGTATAAAGTTGTTTTGTGCTTTTTATAGCTTTTCTCTTTCTGTATGGTAAAAGTTAATACTAAATGTAATTAAGCTGATATTATTTGATTTTATTTAGCTTTTCTTTATTATATATACTTGTGTGTTGTACATATCGTATCGTTATATGGTATAAAGAATGGTGGATCATTAAGATATCCTTGATAATGTATAATGACAAGATATGTTTCTCAATCTGTTCAAATTAGGAATAAGATATGTTTTATATATAAGTGATAATTGATTTTGGTTAGGCTTAAGTATCTCATACGTTTATAATTGGTTTTTTATTGCAGCTCCATTTTGACGGGGATAATTAAAAAAATAATTTCAAGGAACCTGGGTTTGATTTTATGTTAAAAATTTACCAAGATTAAGATATTTGTTCTTACTGTTGAGCAAATATACTCATATAATTTGGTTGTCTTTTGTTGATTCGCGAGCTGTGATCGTTTTGCAATGAAGACTAAGACATCATCGTCAACTAATGTGATAGGCATTACTGAGTTTGCGAATATCCAAGATCTAATGAAATCAATGTCCACAATCGACTATATAGAGTTGTTGCACTAAACAATAATGTTTGGAAGATAAACACAAAAGACCCCGATGCATACAGAGCCTTAGCCACAAAGCTCACTAAAGAAGGTAAAGAGTGGTATACCTATGAAGACAAAAATAACCGAGAAATTAAGGTTATGGTAGAGGTCTTCACTCCACCTGCAAGAGGGAGGATATAATAGAAGATCTCAAAATGAAAGAACTGCAAATTGAAGACGTAATAAATATCCTTAAACGAAGTTGAAAATAGTCAAGGAACCAAGATCGTTAAACTTAATAAACACGTTTTATTAAACACTTGTTTTAATTTCGCAAAATTTGAGTTTTGAATATTTTAATTAAAAAATTTGTTCAAAAAGTTCAAAAAATCACTCGATCGATTTCGACTTGTAAGGTCATCATAAGCAGTATTAAGATCGTTAAAAGAGGGCTCCCACTATTTATACTCACATTCAAAAAAAGTGAAAAACATATTTAATATCAAAGCAATACTCAATATGAGGGTTAAAATAGAACCACTCAACGCAAGAAATGCTAAGGTTGCCACAGAATCTGTAAGGTGTATAAATAAACTGTAAAGGACAACACCCAGCAAACTATAGAGGATGCAAAGTAGCGGTATAACTGCAAAGGTTAAGAAATAAAACACGTCATTTGATTCAAAACTGGAATGTTAGAAGAGAAACGATTCCAACTACAACTAGAGTGCCGACACAACCAGAGTCCATAGGGTCAGAGAGGAGATCCTACTCGCAGATAACGCGGAAGAATACTACTAAAAAAATTCCAGTGTAAAGGATATTTCGAAGTATAGAAACGATAAATGCACGCCTAGCAAAACAAAAACGTAATCTAGAAGCTATAAACATATTGGTTGAAAATCATTGAAAGCGACATCTATTACCCAGTAGAGGAATCAACATTTATACACCATTTTAATATCTCATCTTTCATTTGAACACATGAACATTTTTATTTTGATCTGGCAATTCATTCTTTGTTTGCAAGCCATTAGAAGTTGGCGTGTCAGTGTATTCGTTTACAATGGACGAAGACGAATATCGTGCAGTGATAAAATTATTTGTTTTGGAAGGTTTATCAGCAACAGAAATTCATACAAAAATGGTAAAAGTGTTTAAAGAGTCTGCTCCTTCATTTCCAACTGTGAATCGATGGAGTTTAGAGTTTAAACGTGGTCGTTCAAGCAGTAGAGATGAACCATGTAGAGGACGTCCAAAATGTGCAACGACACCATAAATCATTGAGCAAGTGTATAATATTGTTTGTGAAGATCTAAGCTTAACTATTCGTGAAGTTGCTGATACCATAGGCATCTCGGACGAACGAGTACTCCATATTTTACTGGAAAACTGGTGCAGCATTCGTTAACAATTCAACAAAAACTGAATCGAAACAAGTTTCGAGACTTGGATCTACCACCATGATCCGAAACTGAAACAGGAACATTTACGGTGGACTGAAGCTGGTTCTTCAGCTCGAAAACACGTGGTCAGAACGCTCTGCAAAAAGGTCATGGTATCAGTTTTTTGGGATGTAAAAGGGATTTTGTTGATTGATTATCTTAAAAAAAGGTAAAACAGTTAATTCTAAATATTATTGCAACCTTTTGGACCAGTTCGATAAAAAAATTCGTGAAAAACACCCGCTTTACGGAAGAAAAAATAATTTTTCATCACGACAATGCACGAGTCTTTTGACGATGGCTAAATTAAACGAATTAAAATACGAATTGCTGGAATACCCACCGTATTACCCAGATTTGGCACCCAGTGATTACTATCTCTAGAAGAAGCTATTACAGCCAGAAACTTCATTTATTAAAATACGTGACTATGAATGCTACCATGCATTCATACTGGAGGAAACGCTAGCGGCCGGTCTACCGTAGCTATTAAAAATAATATTAAACATTACGAAGTGCTCGGCATTGATGAAGAAATTATGCAAGTTAAAACCATAAAAGTTGAATCAATCAATAATATGACCAAATTTTATGATAGACGATGATTTTAATGCAAAGAGTACCTATTGGGGATCTAGACTTACAATCTCTAAAGGGAAAGAGTTATTTAAGGGGACATAGCACCTTCAAAATTGAAAAAAAAAGTTATTCAAAGATTTTTTTTTTGGAATAAAAAAAGATATCTTAATGAAACTTTCCATTGACATTTTATTTAACTGAAAGTAAACAAAAAAATTTTTTTAGATTTTTGTTAGCCCACTGTCTCGTCTGCTAGAAGGGTTTTCCAAAAACACTGAAAAATCGTAGCATGCATCATAACTTCTCTTAGAAATGTCTAAAAAAACGGGATTTTATTCAGCATTAAATCGCCCTTGGAATGAACTAAATGGAAAAAAATTGGTTGAAAAACAAAAAAATAGCGGCATTTTTTTGAAAATGCAGCTTTTTTGTCCCTCCCAATTAGTTGTAACTCCAAAAATTGAAAGCAGATTATTCCTTCCGTAGTTCATTCTGAGCAAAAATAGATGTAGATCAACGAGTTAAAATTTTAGAACGATTAGATAAGTAGTTTTTTCTCAATCTTGCACGCCAACTTGAAAAACGTCATTTCGAGATAATCGCGTTTAATTATCGCGCTTTACATTAGGCGCGCTGTTTTTGAGATTTTCATGTTTATATCATTAAAATCATGTTTTTAAACGTTCATTCTAACATATTCTATCATAAAAAAAAAATTCGATTTTTTGAAAATTTGAAGGTGCTATGTCCCCTTAATGCAGATTGCGAGAACAACTGTGAATCTCTTTCTGTCGATAAACCAACATGTGGGTCTGCTGACATACATAAAATTTCAGATCTTCTTGACTTCTTTGTAACAAAAGAAGTTTTAGAGGTGCATTGAAAATAGTGAAGGACTACTTAAAAAGAAATGGAAAGCTCGCAGAATCTTGGCACCAGACTCGTGCACCGCAACACAAAAATATTCATAATTTTTTGTGCAATAAATTAAAACAACTAATAATGGAAATAAAGAACGATAGCATAAATAAGCGTCTTCGAGGTCTTTCAGAACTAAATGATGAACGAAGAGGCTGAAAAGAACCAAAGTGCATGTGCCGCCTATCAAAACCGATGACGGGTCCTGGGCTAAAAGTGACAAAAAGAAAGTCTCTCTATTTGCTGCAAATGAAAATACAACAGTCGTAAACAAAGTGGATGATCTTAATATAAAGCATGGACCTTATTGGAATTTGTTGTAAATCTGTTAATTACAACACGATTTACAATATATAAACACGATCTACTTATATATTTAACTAAGTCTTTATTTCGTAACTTCCCTGTTTTACAGCTCAAAGGGTAATAATCATATAATAAATTCCTATCTAAAACCACGTCTCTTAGTGACGTTTAGTAATTAGTGACCCCGTCACTTGGCGTCACCACACTCTTCCCTTATTTTAATATCGACTAATATCAAAATCCTCCAGGTGGCTGGGCATTTTTCCAGCCGTAGTTCGTGTTGTACGGCGTAGTTGCACCTCCTGCTGATCATTCCGGTTGACTTCATTGTCTGAGCCGACATCGATGGCTTCGTTGATATGACTGACATTACATGTTTCCCAATCCTCACATGCTTGCTGTTGCTGAGGCATGATCGTCGGCTCGACAACTTCTACAACTTCTTGCAGCGGTGTGATTTCGAACATGTCCATCAACGCGTTATCGACATGTGATTTGGCATGACGGAGCTTCAGCTGATTGCTGTGAGCCCGCACGCGGCGCCCGTCCGGTGGTTCGATGTGGACCACATATAGTTGACCGTTCCTTCACGGCGCTCAATCTTCCCTGGCAGCCACTCAAAATTACTGTAGCGCAGCATGGACTTGAAATAAATGGCATCCCCGATACTGAACTCCTTCCATCTTGCTCCGTAGTGGTCGTTGAACTGTTGCTCCATTTTCTTGTTACGCACATCACCTCGCTTTACAGGTGGGGGCCTAATCAGATCCAACTTGGTCTTCATATCATGCCCAGTCATTAGTTTGTACGGAGACTTCATCCCCAGTGCATACGAAGGCGTGTAGCGATAACACATTAGAAATTTTTGCAAGATTTTGTCGACATTCCCTTCCTCCTTCAACTTTTCGAGTCCGGTCTTCAGCAGCTCGACAAAACGTTCGGCACGGCCATTTGACTGTGGATTGTAGGGTGCCGTGGTAATGTGATCGATGCCGTTCTCGGCACACATCTTCTTGAAGCAGTCTGACTTAAACTGTGGGCCATTGTCGCTCACGATAATGTCGCACAAACCATGTCGAGCGAATGTTTCCATCAAGTTTCCAACGGTTTTTTCAGATGTCGTACTGCTCATTTTGAAAACCTCCGGCCAGTTGCTAAATGCATCAACGATGACCAGGTAGTAGAAACCATTGACTGGGCCAGCGTAGTCGATGTGGATACGTGACCAAGGTCCCTTCGGCATTGGCCATTCGGCATAGTCTCGCAAATACCACATCTTTTAACATGGGACTCGATATCGTTGTCAATTCCGGGTCAGTAAACTTTGCTTCGCGCTAGCAGCTTCATGCGTGCTGTCCCTGGATGACCCGAATGTAGTTCCTCGAGAATAGCCTTGTGCAATTGCAATGGTATCACGACTCGCTCGCCATAAAAAATACACCCTTTAATCAATGAGAGCGATGTTCGGAGTTGGAAATAGTTTGCCACCGCGTCATTTCTGATTTGCTTCCTCCTTTCAGGCCAACCCTGTTTGATGAAATAAGCGACCTGCTTCAGGACCCCGGATTCTGTAGTTTCAGCTTGGATTGCTTCGAAATTAACCGGTAATGATTTCACTGACTCGATGGCAAAGCATTCTGCATGACTGTCAATTCGAATGGTTGCAATGATGGTATCTTCGGGCTCGGGCTTCGGTTGCGCATTAATGAGTCTTGAAATAAAATCAGCATATGCAAAACTCTTCGTGCTGATGTATTTGATGTCAAAATCGTAGGCGAGCATGACAAGCGCGTAACGCTGTAGACGATTAGCAGAGCATACAGGGACTCCTTGTTTTGATCCAAAAACTGCTAATAATGGTTGGTAATCGGTACGTAGCTCAAACTTTTGGCCATAGATATAGCGATGAAATTTCTTAAGCGCGAACACCAGAGCAAGGGCTTCTCGCTGGTTCTGTGCGTAGTTCTTCTCGGTCTTGCTAAATGACGATGCCGCATACATGATAGGACGCTCTGAACCATCTTCAATTTTATGTAGTAGTACGGCCCCCATTCCGTAACTAGATGCATCAGCGGCAACAATAATTTTCTTCGTTGGATCGCGTAATGTGCTAATGCGAGGTCTGTTGCCAGGACATTTTTTAGCTTTTTGAACGCTTCATCACGAGCAGGAGTCCATTCGTACTTGACGTCCTCTCGCAGCAATTCATCCAAAGGCTCACGCAAGTCTTTCAACCCTTTTATGAATTTGCCATACTAATTAATAGCTCCCAAAAAAGCACGCAGCATTGAAATGTCAGTTGGGACTGGTAATTGTTGAATTGCCTCAACTTTAGATTTATCCGGGCGTAAACCATCAGCGTCGATGATGTGGCCCAAGTAGCAGATCGACTTCTCACCGAAAGAACATTTCGCGAGCTTAAGGGTGAAACCGTAATCGTGAATGCGGTTGAGGACATCGAATAGCTTCTGTCGATGGTCCTGCTCGTCTTTTCCAGCGACAATGATATCGTCGAGATATGCTGCAACTGTACACATACCCCCAAGCATTGTGTCCATTAGCTGTTGGAAAATGCTGGGTGCTGTCTTCACTCCGGGCTGCAACCTATTGACTTGAAACAGCCCGACGTGTGTGTTGATCACCATGAGCCGTTTAGCATCGTTATCGAGCTCCAACTGTAGAAACGCATCAGAAAAGTCAATGTTGCTGAATACAGTGCATCCTGCGAACTTCGTGAAGATTTCAGCCGGTGTCGACAGTGGATACTGATTAGGTTCTAGTGCGGCATTGAGGCCCGTCGAATAATCGGCTGTAACGCGAGTTCCTCCGTTTTTTTTCTTGACAACAACAATAGGCGCGGCTGAGTTGGCATACTCTATTGGTTGAATAACTCCCAAAAACTGTAATCTCTGCAACTCATCCTGAATTGCTTGTGCGGCTGCATACGGTACAGGCCGCTGACGACAGAAAACGGATTTTGCCAATGATTTCAATTTAAGCGATACCTTGACTCTGTTACATAACCCCAGAGCATCATCGGCGAACACAGAAGGGAATTTTGTCGGACCTCGTCCGTCAGCGACAGCTCTCCATTTGCGTGAACCCTGTTGCACACTGCTGATAATGGTACGTCGAAAAGCCCCAATATTTCCATCCAATCGCTGCCAAATACATTCAGATCGGACTTTGCAACGTAGACCTGTCCGTTGGCCTCGCGCTCATATAACTTCAGTTTATCTTGAAAACTGCCCATTATGTCGAGGTAGTCACCAGTTGCGCTAATCGCTTGTTCTTTACACGGGACCAAAGCTGGCATTCCTAAAATTTCCCAGTTTGTTCGTGAGATGATCGTCGAATCTGAGCCCGTATCGAGCTGTAGTGACACTCTGTGGTTATTGATGGACGGAATGACAGATTTGCGTGTGGACTCTGATCTTGCCTGAACCGCAAAACTCCGTCTTCCCTTATCACTACCTCTTCGTGCCCTTTTGGCCTTAACGTGAGCCGCTGACTGGCAATATCCGCTCTTGTGCCCTTGTATCTTGCATGTTTGACATTCTTTGTCCTTAAATGGGCAGTCCCGATGGAAATGAATTTCACCGCACAACCAGCATGGGAATTTCGGTTCCTGATCCGTGCTGCAATTCGCTGCTTTTGTCTCGCAGATTTGTCGTTCTGGGTTCTGTTGCTTGTTCTGGTTCCATTCTGTTTTTTTTCGAATTTCCAGTACTTCCGACTTGACAGCTTCTAGGCGAGTTACCATGCCTTTGTCTCTTATGAGGTTGCTTATACGCTCAGCGATGTTGACTAGCTCCTGCAATTTCAATTTTTGCCCCGTGTCTAATCCTGTTTCCGTGTATTGTGCGTCCAATTTTGACAGTAGCTTCTCCAAGGTGATGGAGTCCTGTGATTTGTTGAGGCCCTGCACAAAAAGCAGGACCTTGAAATCTTCCGCCGAGCATTTTGCGAGGTCAAATTTTTCACACATCGAGTTGACGCGGGAGGCGTACGTTTTGTAATCCTCATTCTCGCTCTTTGAGATTTTTAAACACTTGAATCGCATCGAAAATAGCGATTCTTTCCGCCCGTAAATACGTTTGAGTTCATTGACGGCAGTTGCCAGAGTTAATTCGATAGGCTTGCGTGGCAGAATAGTGTTGGCACATTTCTGGTAATCTTGGTTAGTCAGTTTCTGGAGCAGCAACCCAACTTTCGCTGTCTCCGTCAATGATTTTGCCTCTTCGGTGAAAAATGCTTCATAGCGGGCATACCACAACTCAAATGTTGCACTTTCTTCCGCGTCATATATGAAATTTTCCATGCGGTCTGATAAATCCTTGACAAGCGAATATCCTTGTGCCAAGTTTTCCGCTGCATGCGGGGCTTGCTGCTGGTTTGCGAACCGCTCTAACAGTTGTTGCATCATTTCGTCTTTTTTTGAGACTCCAGTTGCATTTGCTGCATTTCGGCACTACGTTGTTTATTATCTAGCTGCATTTGTCGCAGCAAATCTTCTATTAATTTGTTATCCATTTTGACTCGTTTTTAAGGTTATGTCACTTAACCGGATCGCGTGTTTTGTAACTTGATTGGTTTTTTTATAAAATACGCGAGTTCGTATCTTCCTCGTCGCCACTGTTGTAAATCTGTTAATTACAACACGATTTACAATATATAAACACGATCTACTTATATATTTAACTAAGTCTTTATTTCGTAACTTCCCTGTTTTACAGCTCAAAGGGTAATAATCATATAATAAATTCCTATCTAAAACCACGTCTCTTCGTGACGTTTAGTAATTAGTGACCCCGTCACTTGGCGTCACCACAGAATTTAAAACTGACATCAATAATATCTTAAGTATCAGAAAAGCTCCAGGTTATGACTTAATTACTGGGTAATTTGTGAAAGCCATTCCCGAGAATGGTTTGAGTAAATTAATTCAAATAATTAATGCAGCCTTCAGATTGAAATATGTTCTACGACAATGGAAGGTAATAATGATTCCTAAACCAAGTAAACTAAAAAGATATCACTACTTCCAGTCATATCAAAAATATGTGAAAAACTGTTGCTGAAAAGACTCAAACCTCTAATAGAAGAGAGATGGGGTTTAGAGAAAATCACTCTACAGTTGAACAAGTTCACAGAATAAGAAGATATGATCCAATATTTTCTAGATCTAGCTCAAGCTTTTGGCATAAAGGGCTTGAATTTAAACTGCATCGAGACCTGCCTAAGCAATTTTATCAAATTCTTAAATCCTACGTAGCAGATCGACACTTTAGAGTCAAATTTGAAAATGAGTACTCTGAAATAAAAAGAATACCAGCAGGTATACCACAAGGTAGCGTACTTGGACCTATTCTGTTTATTCTTTATACGAAAGACTTACCGAATATTGAAGGTACTACAGCAGCAACATTTGCAGGCGATACAGCTATTCTAGCAGTTGGAAAGGATATTTCGAAAGCAACAAGAAAACTTCAAAATGCAGTTAACACGGTGAGCAAATTTGCTAAAATTTGGTACATCTTGTTAAATGAAACCAGATCAGTACACATGAACTTTACAAATCAAAATGTAAACTGTATTCTCGTGGTTCTCAACTCAAACCAAATTCCATATGCAAGTACAGCTAAATACCTCGGCATGACCCTCTTAGCATCGAGCTAAGATAGATAGAATACATCAAGAAGAAAAAAGAAGAGTTAAAAATCAAATATAGGAAAATGTACTGGCTCGAAAATGTACTGAATCAGTTGTAATATTGTATGTATAAATAAATAAAAAAAAAAAAAAAAAATTACTGGTAACCCTCCAAGAGCACGGTATTCGAAGAACACGGTTTCGAAGAACACGGATACTCATTTCCCAAATTGCACGGTTTCAAACAACACGATTTTCGTTATTCTCTTTTGTTTTGTTTTTTTGTATATCATAACAAAAAATAAAATACAAAACGTAACGTTTTTTCTTTTCTTTTTTGTAGTTTCGAACAATGCGGTTTTAAAGAACACGGAACGAAGTAATCGTGTGCTTGGAGGGTTTCCTGTATTTTGACTGGCAGTTCGCATCATATAATTGCAGCATTCAGCGTTACCAACGACCTCCTTTCCCGGTTATATTTGTTAATGAGCTCACTTGCAATTTACTTACTGGCACTTCTTAACATTCATAGACTTCACAATTCCCATCTTAACATCCCCAAGATGGCGCTTTATGTAGTGTTGTGTTTCTTTCTTGCATTTTGTTCTATTGTGTTTATTTGAAGCATATTACGAGATTAACCGATATTTGATCCATATTGACCCTCTTTTGTCTGCCGCAGCTTCATTTGTTGCTGTTACTAAATTATAATGGATAACCGATTTTGCAGCTCCTGCAACCAAGTTAAACGTTGTATTGCCGCTGTTTTGTGCGGAGCGGTTTGGGGATTGAGCATTTTAAACTTCACTGTTAATTATTTTGTGTTTATTGTGAATTTTATTGAATTTCACGTTTCTTGTTAAATTTATTTTGAATTCACACATCAACTTAAATTTTAGCTTTTCAAACTTAACAACCCTTAAAATATTTTTAGAGGAAATGAAAATGTTATACAAGAGCACTACGGAAAACAAATGTACATTTTCCGAGGTTGCAAGCTTGCATATTTTACATCTGCAAATTTCATGGCCTTACTTAGCAATGCGGAAAACAAATAAACAGCGTTACTTTACAATGCGGAAAACAAATAATGGATCAAGTTTTACCGCTATATTATACAACATTCCTCCCCTTTTGAAGAAAGTAAAATCTTCTGAATTTTCGTAGTAAATTATTCGTTGCTCTGGTATAGCCGGGTTGCAAAACTGGCTTAAGGTATACGGCGGTTGTTGATAGATTTGCTTTTTTCTCCCGATGTTTATTCTGGTATGGCAAATGCTGATTAAATTGTTGGCAATAGTTTCAGTTTTATTAATTTGTCGAATAATAAATTTGCTGTTTTGATAAATGTTTCATAAATACAGTCTGCACTGGCCAATGGTTGGTCTGTCTTTTGTGTCAGCTGTGTCTTTTGTGAAGTGCTGTTTCGATAAGAATGCAAGGCAATGAAAATGGGCTCCCCGAATTAAAAAAGGCCGACTTAAAAATGGCGTTTTTATTAAATTGTTTTTTTAATTTTAAAATTGACTAATGGTACTCTCTAATAGACATGTTAGTCCAAACCATTCAATTATTGCAACTAATGCTTTCATTAATGAAAATATAGACAACCTTAAATTTGCAAATTGACATGACTTAAAAAAGGTCCCATTTTTTCATATAAAAACACCATTTTTAAGTCAGCCTTTTTCAATTCAGGGGGCCATGAAAATGTTATACACGCACTACGGAAAACAAATTTTGATAAAATTTCATGACTTTACTTAACAATGTGGAAAACAAATAAATGGATCGAGTTTTACCACTATATTATACAACAGTTGTGCCATATGCCACTAACAATTAAGCGTTTTCACCCCTTCCCAATTTGTGGGATTCTGACGATGAAAATCTTTTCCCTTTTTACACCCAAGCTGGTGAAACTTAGTGTTATGACTGCCCATGCACTGAGGCAGGTGCTCTCTCTGCTCGTCTCGCTCAACATCCAACGGCCTATAATTTACTCACGTTTCGTGTGAAACATCGAACCCGAGAACGCGATTGTTTTCTTTCAAAAAAATTGTCCCGTTGTTGTACAGGTTAAACACTTGACACCCAGCCGAAACTTTTTACAGAAGCAATCTGAAGCTTTCAGATCATTGTGTTAGCGCTCACGAATGTCTCCACTGTTAGTCCCCTCAATACACATCAGCAGGAATATTCTCATAATCTTGACGCGTGAATTGTATAACTTCTCTTTCTGTGTTTTCCAGGCTCTCCGTACATAACTGTCGCTTGTTCATTGGAATTATTTCTTGCATAATACTCTAATGCTTGACTGTCCATAGCTCAGATTTAACTCAGTAATAGCCCGTACATAACTTCTTTCCGTTGCAGATACAATTTTCATGGCATTGAGCTGCTTCAATGCGCCCTAACCATTATGCTGTTCCGCCACTTGTAACTGCGCTTTACAATTCTGAAATGGGATCTCGTCATCAAATAACAAAGAATTTAAGTTCCGCTTGAGCTTCCGACACCTATAGTTTTATCAAAATGTTTTTTTGTACTTAGCTGTCAGTTAAGCCTTAGCAGCATACTTCACAGGCATTACATGTTAATGCTTGGTTTTCCCTTCAAATTCTTTGAGCTACCCGACGGTTTTACCTCAAGAGATCTCTTTTTCCAAGGCTACATTTCTCTCACTTTTTGCCTGCTCTTTGGAAGCCTGATTTTTCTACGGTTTATTTGAGATAACTGGTGTTATCGCTGGTGGCCCTATATTCAATGACGGTGGTGTACGCTCAACTGTATCACCACCTATTATTTGAACTACCTTATTCCAAGCGCTTCGCAGCATCGAAAAGAGCTCAATTTTATTGCCTCCAGTTAGAGGTCCGCTACTCAGGAGCTTGCCCCTGGAATGTTAAATTGTTGATGTTTGATAGAAAATCGCAGACATATATAGATTTTCCATTTTCGAGTCTTTAATTTAGGAAAAAAGCAAAAATACTTCGGCTGGATCTGTGATTTTTAATTTTTTAACATACAGGCAGTGTGATGTGTCCTCAATACCGGGTAACACTAAAATATATCAAAACAAAAATTATTTCGAATTTGATAAAACAATCAATTAAATTACATAATGGTTCCTGGACATTACGAGCCCCTCCAAGAATACACAGTTTGTTAAAAGCCAATGCAATATGAACAGCATGGACACGATACTTTTCGAAAAGGGATAAAAATTCGATTGTTGCCTCAAATTATCCAGTCAATATTAAAATTTGGAAATACTCCATCGAAAGTAATTGTCTCCAGACCATAATACGTTACACGTGTTGTGCTATATCAGGGTGGTGTTCATTAATATCACAACATCCGCTCATCCAGTACATCACCTTTTGGTACAAATTGGTAGTTCCTAATTTGTCACATTGTTGGTCAAGTTTCTGGCATTTCTCTTCTAATGCGGCAAGTAGATCCGTATGTTAGGACCCATTAAATTATTCATTCTTAATAAAATCTTGTAATAGAAAACATCTAATTCTGCAACATCCTACATGAACAGAAAATTTTTATTAATCCCATGTAAAAGTGCTGGAAATGTATATGGAATATACCCGAGTTTCCGACGAAATTCCACCTTATTTCCACGTTTACCTTTTCTCTTTTTAGTCGGGATCCACACCAACACCGGCATTTTTGTGACACCCCAATATACAATGTCAACGGAATTCCGTTTACATTCGCGTTCAAAAACAACACTCTTTCTTTGTAAAGAACCATGTTATGTACAAAGAAATCCGTACTACTCGCCAAAGATGTGTCACAAAAATTCCGGTGTCGGTGTGAATCCCGACTAAAAAGAGAAAAAAAAAACAAAGTGGACATAAGGTGGAATTTCGTCGGGAACTCGGGTATATTCCATTTTGAACGCGAATGTATACGGAATCCCGTCGACATTGCATATTGAGCAAGTAGATACTTTTTTATTAAAAAGTTAATAATACACTGAAATAAATAAACTACACATTTCTAGGTTATGTTTTGCTTTTATCATTTTTTAGGTTTTCCAATCGACACTACCCGATACACAATTTTCGTACTTTCTAGTACTTGTGGTGGTCAATTGGAAAGCAACTATTAATTCATTAAAAATTGCTCATTTAAGCCTTTATTCAACAATGAAACATATTTTTTCAGTGAAAAAATAGCGAGATAAAAATATAATTTCGCCACGTACCAAAACGAAACAAAAAAAAAATTCAGTAAAATTTACTGGGGAAAATGTTGCCATAAAACGTATGAAACTCAATACTTTTTATGGCAACATTTTTTGTCTTTGTCACTCTAACGTAGTTTTAATATGTATACTCTCCTCTTTTCGGTTTCCCAGTATTTTTTTACTGAAAAAAATTGTTTCACTGTGGAATCCACGCATTAAGTGGGAACCAATCAGGATAAAAAAGTAACTTAATAAAAAAATAAGAACCCGATAAATGGCATTTCAATGTTATTACCCAGTCAAACTTAATTTTTATGTAAGAAACTGAACGAATCCTTAACGAAATCCTTGTCACTTAACAAAAAAAATAGTGCGCGCTATTTCTCGCTCGAAAATAAGAAAAACTTAAAAATACAATTTCTTGTTGTGTTTTATATACAGCAGAAGAAGATAAATTTTTGATGCGGTAGGAAGCCATATTTATTTTGCGTACAATTTTTTCTTTAATATTTTATTTATTAAATAAAATTACAATTTTAATATATTTTTCAGATTCTGTTATAAGTTTTAATAATTTGTGATAAAGTAAAAATAGTGTTTTAGTGAATTTTGTTAAAAATTAATTTATTAATTAATGGCATGATATTATAGTCATGGTGTAAACGCTATTTTATTACTATAATACTTTAATTTTATTTAGTTTATTTCCTTTTTCCATTGTGAAGAAAAAGCATTCGGTGTATGTGTACATTTTCAAATATGAAACATATATATAAAATTAAATAACATTATGATCAAATATGAAATTTCTGTAAAAGACATTTCACAATAAAAACAGCTGTTTGTAAACGAAAAGCTGTCACTTAAGAATTAATATTTTTGAATGGCTGGAAGGTAAAAAAATAGAAAAACAATTGATTTCGTTAAAATTCTTATTTTTTTATTCCTGACTGGTTGATGCTCTAAGTTTAGAGCTTTACTTTCATTTGTTTTGTGAGATTAGTGACATCTAGATTAAAGTGACAGCACTGAGGGTAGTTTTATACCAGTTTTGTTCTGTAGCAGATTAAACGGGTGACGGTCTCTTTATCGTAAACAATTTATCGTGTTTCAATTTAACGTGAACATTTAATCGTAGAACAGTTTATCGTGGACACAATTTACCGTGGACACAATTCATCGTGGGACAATTTATCGTAGAACAGTTTTTCGTGGACAATTTATCGTAGAAAGGTTTTATGCGTGGTATCAAAAAATTAGTGGGATTCTTTAATGATTTTTGGGAGAAGTTCTGGAATATTGCCATGTGGGACGGAACTCGGTAGTTTCTTAACCGATTATGATGGGATTGGGTATGTTGGATGGAAATGGGATTATTGAATGATTTTGGGAAGAAGTTCTGGAATATGGCCATGTGGGACGGAACTCGGTAGTTTCTTAACCGATTATGATGGGATTGGGTATGTTGGACGGGAATGGGATTATTGAATGAATTTTGGAAGAAGTTCTGGAATATGGGCATGTGGGACGGAACTCGGTAGTTTCTTAACCGATTATGATGAGATTGGGTATGTTGGATGGAAATGGGATTATTGAATGATTTTGGGAAGAAGTTCTGGAATATGGCCATGTGGGACGGAACTCGGTAGTTTCTTAACCGATTATGATGGGATTGGGTATGTTGGACGGGAATGGGATTATTGAATGAATTTTGGAAGAAGTTCTGGAATATGGGCATGTGGGACGGAACTCGGTAGTTTCTTAACCGATTATGATGAGATTGGGTATGTTGGATGGAAATGGGATTATTGGATGATTTTTGGAAGAAGTTCTGGAATATGGCCGTGTGGGACGGAACTCGGTAGTTTTTCAGCCGATTATGATAGAATTGGGTATGTTGGATGGAAATGGGATTATTGGATGATTTTTGGAAGAAGTTCTGGAATATGGCCATGTGGGACGGAACTCGGTAGTTTCTTAACCGATTATGATGGGATTGGGTATGTTGGATGTAAATGGGATTATTGAATGATTTTTGGAAGAAGTTCTGGAATATTGCCATGTGGGACGGAACTCGGTAGTTTCTTAACTGATTATGATGGGATTTGGTATGTTGGATGGAAATGGGATTATTGAATGATTTTGGGAAGAAGTTCTGGAATATGGCCATGTGGGACGGAACTCGGTAGTTTCTTAACCGATTATGATGGGATTGGGTATGTTGGACGGGAATGGGATTATTGAATGAATTTTGGAAGAAGTTCTGGAATATGGGCATGTGGGACGGAACTCGGTAGTTTCTTAACCGATTATGATGAGATTGGGTATGTTGGATGGAAATGGGATTATTGGATGATTTTGGGAAGAAGTTCTGGAATATGGCCGTGTGGGACGGAACTCGGTAGTTTTTCAGCCGATTATGATAGAATCCCATCATAATCGGTTAAGAAACTACCGAGTTCCGTCCCACATGGCCATATTCCAGAACTTCTTCCAAAAATCATCCAATAATCCCATTTCCATCCAACATACCCAATTCTATCATAATCGGCTGAAAAACTACCGAGTTCCGTCCCACACGGCCATATTCCAGAACTTCTTCCAAAAATCATCCAATAATCCCATTTCCATCCAACATACCCAATCCCATCATAATCGGTTAAGAAACTTCCGAGTTCCGTCCCACATGGCAATATTCCAGAACTTCTTCTAAAAATCATTTAATAATCCCATTTTGATCCAACATACCCAATCCCATCATAATCGGTTAAGAAACTACCGAGTTCCGTCCCACATGGAAATATTCCAGAACTTCTTCCAAAAACCATTCAATAATCCCATTTCCATCCAACATACCAAATTCCATCATAATCGGTTAAGAAACTACCGAGTTCCGTCCCACACGGCCATATTCCAGAACTTCTTCCAAAAATCATTCAATAATCCCATTTACATCCAACATACCCAATCCCATCATAATCGGTTAAGAAACTACCGAGTTCCGTCCCACATGCCCATATTCCAGAACTTCTGCCAAAAATCATTAAAGACTCCCACTAAATTTTGATCTAGATGAGTCTAGAATATTCTATTGGTTTATAAATACGAGTGCCACGAACTCAATGAGACCACCTTAATTAGTTAGTCATTTGGGAGTTTCGGTAAAATAGTGGTGTAAGAAAATTGTAAATGGTGTATGGCGAATTAATAAATAATCGTTGAAAGAGAGCGGTACAAAAGCCCGAATTAAAAAATCCCGAACTATCAAAATGCCGCTTTTTAAAATCTCGTATTTTGAAATACCGATTTTGTAGAAATCTTAAAATATACCGCCGAAAAGTGAGATTTTTTAACCGAGATTAAAACATTTTTTTATCTAAATTTTTCTTAGAAAATCGGCCACATCTTGCTTGAGCTATTGGTCAAATTATGGGATGTGAATTGCATTTTAACATGCATTTTTGGAATTTGGCTATGCTGTTCCTTAACCAATAATTGTAAAATTTTGCATGCAGAATTGGATTTGGATCCTAATTTTGTGTGCACTCGTACATCTGGACGTTGATTTTAACGTGAAGTTAAGTTCTGAAATTAGGCCATTCTAAATGGAAACAGTTTTGAGTAAATCCCCAGTTTTTCACGTTCAATGTTAGTACTCAAAACTACTGCATTGGCGCTAGAAGTAGATACATTTGGTTATTCCGATATAACCACGCGGTTTATCGTTTGAATGGTCAAATACAGTGTGCTGCAACTTTTTGATCGCAAAACGTCGATTGTATCGTTGGTTGTGTCAGCAATGGTGCCGTCCTGTAGAAATCAAATATCGTCCAAGCTTCAATCGTAGGGCATAAAAAGTCAGTTAAAATGGCACGATAACGGTCACCATTGACTGTAAGTGCGGCTCCTTGCTCGTTTTCGAAGCAAAATGGCCACTCGCTCGTTTTTTGGTGTATTGAGTTCTCAATTGTAACGTACGTGTGGAAAGCAAAAAGACCGCCGAGGTAAAAACGAGCTTCGTCGGAAAAAATGTTTTTTGGTAAAAATGCTCATCTTCTTCCATCCGAGAATTGGCCCATTCAGCAAAGTGAAAGCGCAATGGATGGTCAGCTGCCTTCAATTCTTGAACTAATTGGACTTTGTAGGCCTTCATACCCAGGTCTTTGGAGCCTTCATACTCACCAATATTTTCCATCGAACGAGCTGAACGGCGATGCGAAACTTGTGTACTGTCTATAAACATTCTAGTCGAACGAACTTTATTCACAAATTTTCTCACACGGTTCTCAGTTGGCGCTTTATTTCTGCCGAATTTTGAACGCAATTTTCGAAAAGTGACTTACTGCTTTGGAAATAATTTTCCATATTTCCCAACGTCGATCAAGAATATATTGACTCATTTCGTTCACCGAGAATATAATACTTAATTTAATAGCTATGAGCGTCGAAATTACTGCTAGTTCAAAAATGAACTAAAAGATGCCGCACTCCTTAACAAGCAACAATTTAGTTCACAAATCCACCGCTTTGGTACTTGTGGTAAAATATTCGTTTATTGTGAAATAAAGCATATTGTAGTGAAATAGCATATTGTTTGAAATATTTTGGACCAAATTTTTTTAGCCAAATTTTCAGTTTTCCCACGTTTTACGAGTTTGGTGGTGTGAAATACAGCCAAATAAGATAAATTTATCACTATAATGGCGGCAAATTAAACAATAAATGAGCCGCTACAGAGACTTGCAAAATATTACTTTCGTAAAAACCGCATTATAAGTTTCCCTCAAAACTTTTTCTTCTACCTATTATTTAATTATTTTACCGACAATTTTTTTTTATTGTTTCGGTTTATTGTTACTTCGGTGTACATGAAGCACTAAAGTTATATATTTGTAACGGAAAACTGAATTTTTCATTCATTAGGGAACGGGACATAAATAATGAAAATAAAAAAAAATAAATTTCCCAATTAAAAGTTGGTAATAAAAATGAAAAATTTGTTAAATGGCAGATAAAATTTATATCGCCTCTCGCACCCTCTCCCGATATTTACCTTTATTATTGAAATATTTAATTATTCACACGAACTTTGTTTTGTGTCGGGATGATGCGGAGAAAAATGGGGATTTTCCGGTTTAAAAACAAAAAGAAAAGAAAACAATTATGTAATTTTTTATTTATTGTGCCATGGTTATATCTGCACGTACTGATGTAGAATATATGTTTCGCAAGGTGTTTCGTATGTTCTACGGCCCCCCCAAGATGCGAGATAAACGTGTAATCCTATTATTTAACGGTATTTTTGATGTGCAACGAAATGAGAGCTTTGAAAGTTTAATGCCTTTACGTAAAAGCTATAAATTTTTTCAGTGTTGTGTACATATTTGGTCCGCACAAATACATTTTCCGTCTATGAAGTTGCAAAGGTGGAAAAACTACTTTGCATATTTAGTTGTGTGCTACAATCTAGATTATATACTGTGAATGAAAACTTTATTGGAATTTTATTCATGTAACACCATTTTCGAGCTGAATCGACGTACAAGTACATATGGCAGGCATATAGGAGTACTGTTATGTGCAATGTGTGCTAAATACATATATGTTTGCCTACGAGGTGAAATAGATAAAAATGTTTGTCGAGTTTTATCAATGAGATAGTAAACATCTGTTTGATACGAAATTTTTTTGACACTAAAAACTATTATTTCATTGTGTTAGTTAACATGTACGAGAAATTCTCTGGAGGTGCTGCTAATTGTGTGAATGATTTTGTAAATGATTTTATTGTTATATGCATTTCTTAGTCTACAAATTAGGCTTCCAAACCTTAAATTGGTGAATTTTTGTTGAATAAATGTTTTGCCAATGCCGAAATAATCACCATCAACCCAATAGACGGAATTGTAACATTACCTCCCACCTAATCCCGTTCGTCCCGAACATAATCCAAACTTTCTGGAGCCATCCAGTTGTCCTTCTTTGAAAGTTTTTTATTTGTACGTATATGTCATACCGAGCCTTCATTCGCTTCTTAGCTTTACTAACCGGATTTTTCTCGTACAAATTTGTCCGTACCCTAGACCTCAATATCAGCGACCAGTATTTCGTGTTGAAAACTAGTATCCCGAAATTTTATCTTCACTACTTTCTTACCGACACCCACTGATAGCGTAATTTCATTTCGATGCGATATAGTTCTCATATTGGCCACAAGGGTCACTTCCGTATTTCCGATCCAGCGCCTTTATTATATTACTGTAACGGTTGCGATAATTTTCGGAAATTCTTTGCAATGTTTCGGCTGCTCTTTCTTTTGAGAGCTATACTATTAATTCTGCGACTCGACTCACTTCATACCCATGCGTTTCTGTTGGCAGCCGTTTCAAATTGGAATTTAAAAATCCCAAATGGATTTGTTCCATCGAATATAGGTGGCTTGAGTTGAGTTTATTCGAGTGTACTGCCTAGACTACCATTTTCTGAAGGTATGACTGCACCTGTTGAACTTTGTTCTGTACTTTCTCTACCTCGACGCGTACTTCGAATCTTTCGTCGCCTATTTTGATTTCATTAATTTCTCGATACTACCAAAGTTAGCTGAAGTTTCCAGCCTAAAGATGGCAGTGCAGATAATGTCGTTGCTATCTCAAGCCGAAATATGGTAAAGTAAATATTAATTTTGTGGTCCCAACCGAAAATATTTTAAAATGTCAATAATACAGATTGCGTCGATAAAGAAGATTCGGCCTTTCAGTATTCAACCGAAAAATGCCGGCAATACAGATTACAAGTTACAAATGAATCATCAATTTGCTAAAAGAAAATATCAATAACAGACATCTAGACAATAGTCATATAACGCAGTCACGTTTAGCTGATGAAAGGCTTGTAGATCACGATTTTGACAGATGAATGACGATCTGACTGTACCAATTTGATGAACCATGACCCTAAGTAGAATTTGATTATATGTTTGGAGTAATTTTTATTAGGTTATATTGGTGAAATGTTCCATTTTCCGTTGTTCCGACGGTAAAATTGGTCCATCATTCGAGATTTTACCTGATGGACATCAATCTGACTGCCGACTCGGAGTGGATCTGATGAGGTTATAGGGATGAAATGCCATTATTGCTTCATACAGCCAAAAGTATTCGAATAAGAAGATTGAAAATTATCAAGCATTAAATGGTTTGTAATTATCGTTAAAAATGTTTGCAACTCAAAATGACCGGCAGGTCAGTCACCAAGCTGACTATCCCTATTCAATATCCCATGACCATAGGTAGATTTTGATTATAGGTTAGGAGTACGTCTAATGAGGTTATAGGGGTGAATTTTTTATTTTCGCCATTTTTCATCGTAAAACCGTTCATCATTCGAGATTTTGCCATATAGACACCAATCTGACTAGACTGATTCATTAGCCCATGACCAAAGGTAGATTTTGATCATTTGGTTAGGGATGGGTCTGATGGGGTTATAGGGGTGAAATTTTGATTTTCCCCATTTTTCAATGTAGGTATAGGTTAGGTGTGAATCTGTTATATAGGTTAGGTGTGAATCTGATGAGGTTATAGGGATGAAATTTAAGGTTACCTTTCTTCTGACGATAAAATCGTCCATCATTCGAAATTTTAAGAGATTGACACCAAGCAAACCCCAGACTCAACCCTAACCTATAACCAAAATCTACCTATGGTCATCGGCTATCGAATCTGCATAGTCAGATTAAAGTCTATATTCAAAAATTACGAATGTCGAACGATTTTATCGATGAAAAATGGGGAAATTCAAACCCCTTTAACCCCATTGTGAGTCTGACCTATACTCAGAACCTACCTATGGTCATGGGCTATCGAATCGGGATAGCCAGATTGGTGTCTATATGCCAAAGTCATGAATGTCGAACGACTTTATCGACGAGAAATGGTTGAAACTCAAAATTTCATTCCTATAACCTCATTAGACTGACCCCTAAATAAAATTTTATTCGCTGTTTGTCATAATACTTATATGTTTTCGGCTGATTTTGTAGGTTACTCTCTTTCGGCTAGGATATTTCAATTTAATATTTAATTTGTTTAACTTTCGGCTAAAGTAGCCAAGACACTATCTGCATTATCGATTTTTCACTTTTACTTTGTTAATCTTTACCTTGTTGTTTACTTTGTTTATCAAATTTTTGGTTTTGTTGATCAATTTGTTGTGTCAAATGACTTATAGCTGTCATTATTTAAGCCATATCGAATGTTCCAGGGGACACGGGCAGTGCCTCTACCATCTAAATCATAATTATCCGGGTCTAATCCTAGCATTGCCATATCAGATGCAGTCGCAATATTAATTCATTTTTCAACCGTCGAATTTTAACTCCGTCACCGTGAAATCCTTAACACAATCCCACCACTGCCATCTATTGTTACCAATTTGCCCTATCAAGTCCGACTAATATTACTAGATCGTGAATATTGTTATAGAGTTTAACGGTTACAACATTAATTCTCAGAATATTCGCGAAACGATTTTATTAAAATTTGGGGAAGAAAGGGTTTCATTTGTCAGGAATCGATTGCGATTGGTTCAAATTTCTGGAAAATTTGCTCAGAGGATCGAACGGTGGACCCCGGGTTTCTACCTTTAATTTTTTTCGATTAGCAAGAGTGCCAGGAATCGATTGCGATGGGTTTATGGAAAATCCGTTCAGAGGGTCTGGTGAGGTTGGGTTCGTTTTTTTAATTTTTGTCGGCTCACACTATTTTTATAACAACTGCTAGTGGAGCGGTTTTGATGACCAAAAACAGATTGTGATGGGTCTTGATTTCGGGAAAATTAATTTAGGGGGTCCCATCCGGTGGGGCCCGTGTCCCGTTTTTAATTTTTTACGCTTACGACTTTGTTAAAAATTTTTTGAAGAGGCCAGTTTTCAATTGCCACGAATCGACTGCGATTGGTCCAGATTTTGGGGAATTCGTTCAGAGGGTCGAACGCCTGGCCTCGGGTCTTTTTCTTTGGTTCGCTAGAATTAAAAAAAAAATGGTGATGTAGAATTTTCGAGTGCCTGGAGTCGATTGCAATGGATACTAATTTCGAAAAATCCGTTCAGTGAGTCGTCCGGTGGCGCCCGAGCCACTTTCTTTATGGGGTTTTGAAATGCAAGGAAACGGATTATATGGAGTTCAGATTTTTGGATAATTCCTTTCGGTTTCCCCACGTTGCGCGATGTTGCACCTTCTTGCGTCATGTTACACCTTGTTGCTTGTTGCATTATGTTGTACCATGTTGTCGGATATTACGCTACGTTATGGGATGTTGCATTATATGGTTGGTTATATTGCACCATGTTGCTTGTTGTTGGATGTTGTTTGACGTTTTATTATATTGCGTCATGGGGTTTTCTGATGATTATATGGAGTTATGATCACTAGATAATTCATTTAGGACCATGTTGACCATGTTGTATAATGGTGCAACATGTTGCATTATGTCGCCTGTTGTTGCATCATATTGCTTGATGTTGCACAATGTTGCGTTATGTTGTAAGATGATGCACCTTGTTGATTGATGTTGCATAATGTTGCATAATATAGGTTATATTTCAAAATATAGCGGAATGTGGCATCATATTATGTTGGTTGCATTATGGTGACATTATATGGTTAAGTTGGCGAAAGGAATACCAAGGAACCAAATGCAATGAATCGATTTCGTTTATAATATTTAATGACCCAAAAAACTTCCAATTCAATCAACGTTGACCGAGCGCGGCTCGGTGCTTCAGGAACTAATATTATAATGTGTTTACGGCTGTATCAGATAGAAAATGTTTCATTTCCATTTACAAGGTTAATGACAGATGAAAAACTAATAACGTTTTTTGCATTAACGATAAGAATATAGAACAAAACCATATTTTACGTAATGTAATTTAGTGCAAACATAAGAGAAAATGGTGATAGATAAGCATTTTCATGTTTATCATATTTATATTAAGATCGTTTATCTTTGATATTCAAAGTTTATTTAATTTTATTCATGATACCATGAATTTTTCCTTCTTATTTATTTATTTCCTTCATTTTTTGGGAGGGGAAAATTTAATTTACATAATAAAATAATATCTCATTATTAAAATGGAAAAATTTGTTTTCGTCTTAGAGCAACACACAAGAAACTGTGCAGTATATAGTACCGCTTAATTAAAGCGAATCATACCAAATTTTCCGAAAGTTTCTGTTCTTCTGCGTGTGTATGTGTGTGCTCTGAATCTTGAAACGTTACTTATAATGCTTTCGTAAGTCACGACTGTACACATTTGTTGTGTCTTGTGTGGTTTTATCCGAAACACTATACTACATTATGGATGTGGATTTGTTGTTGTTAGTGGAAAGATAAGAAACGATATTATATTCGTATTAGGGGCATGGTTTTCCTCCTTACATGTGCACGACATACATATGGTTCGTGTTATACTCGTTCTTCTTATTATTTAATGTTGTTGTGTTATTATAACCATAAGAAAAACCTCCTTTCCTCATACCGAATACAATTTGTGGATATGGTTGGGTTTTGGTGAATACTGAAAAAAAAAGAAATTAAGGTTAAGCACCACGGTTAGGTATAGAACAGTAAACAATTTTGTATAATTCTTTGTTTTTCACCTCAACGTAAATTAGTTGGCTGTTTTGCGAGTACAATCAGAGTTCATACTTCATACCACATTGTGCTTTTCCATGAAAATTTTAAAATGGAAAAGCTTATTGATATACACATTATGATTATTTTATAATTAAGAGGTCACCTTAATTTTATAAGCTCGGATACATCCATTTCGTATGTACATAGTAAATCTACAGCTTGTTTTATAAATCGCGCTATACATAATTTTATTATTTATGGGAACAATAAATAAACATTTTTATTTTTATGTAAGTTTTGTTTATAATATTTTACTACAGTGTATATACAGTAAATTATTCAACAGGCGGGAGGTACATTTTTCGATTTGTATACACAAAATAAGTTAATTCGGAAGGTAAAATATGCCTTGGGAAAGAGATTGAACTCAATTATGAAACCGATGTCTACGAAAAGGCATTGTAATTCGGTTCAAAGTTTGAGGGTTTGTTACGGAATGATTTTGCCGACTAGATCTCATGGTTTTGGGTCGTGGGGAAGTTGAGGCTTCGGTGTTCCTGGCCTACACAGTGGAACAGAATCAAATAAAAATAAACCAAGCAAACTAAGGAAAACTGAACTTAAATTAAATGATCCCATAATTCGTAGCACGAAACTTGAGAAGCCGTAATAAATAAAATAATAACCGAGTGTGTCCATCTGCTGAAAAGACCCCCCCCCCCCCCGAATGACCCATCTACCCCGAAAGGCCGATCTCCACCTATAACGAAGCAGCATTAAAGAATAGGGACATCACTTCAACAAACCAGGCCTCTTTTCACCCAATTCACTATTCGACAACATGAGACCACCCGCGGAGTGCCACGGGGACACCGTGTTGATTTTACGGTTGTCCCTCTCACACATATGCTGGACTCGCCACTCCGACCCTTTGGGTGTAATGCCAAACAGATGACGGGGAGAGATAAGATAAGCTCAGCCTGCAAATATGGAACCGGCACGAAATTAGAATTCCCCTTCCAACACACCGAGCCGAAATTTAATACTTCATTTTACTGTCCAAAAAAAGGAAAAAGGAAGAAAATGGCATAACTAATAATAACCGGAAAAACTGATCCCGGCCGATGAATGAAAAGAAAATGGAACCGAATACCAATGGGAATCGCAGTGCAATTTTTCAATCAACAAACAACAAAACTATCAAAACAAGAAAATGATCCCTAAATTAGCATATTTTGTGGAGCGGAAAGATGTAAATCAAACAATGGCCATATTTTACCGCCGAATGTGAATAATCGTGAGAGCAAAACCAACGTGCCTTACCCGGTTTGTAAACAACAACCGATATGGCGCTCGATCATAAATATAATTAAATAAAAATTTCAAAATTAAAAATTGAAATAAACTCGAATTTACTTTAACTAAAACAAACGAATAGGAAATCGAAAAAAATGTTGAATGAAAAAAACAAATAAAAATAAAAAACAAAAATTGTACCTTGTGGACCTTCAAGGGGTTGGGCATCCTCGCGCCTCTGATTAACAATGATACGACTGGCCTCAACTGGCCGCCATCAATGTTAAGCGTCTTCCCGCCTTTGGTTAAACAAAAATCCACCGTTGGGCGTCTTCCCGCCTTTGGTTAAAAATTTTATAAATGGCCCGTTGGCCATCTGTAACGTTTGGCGTCCTTCACCAAACCCGTATAAATATATGAAGTGACCTTAACTGGCCACCCGTTAATTACAACGAAAACAAAATGTAATCCAAGTGGAAGGCAATTAAAAAAGAAATTGCACAATTGGTGTGTCTGAGTAAATCAATTCATTGTTTCGAATCGGTCATCCTCAAATATAACACACAAAACAATTTGGTATTTTTGTAGCGAAATAAAAAAAAATGATTTTAATTTTTAATAAACACACTACAAAAGTTTTTACATATTTTTCTTATTATTAAGTTTTAATTTTTGTTACGTTACTTCACTTTTATAATCACAAAAATTTCTAAAGTAAAATTACAACTCGAAAATATAGAACTCGACGGTTCTCTACAAATACTCCTCAAAATTCTAAACTAAAAAAACAAAACAAAAATCTTGCACTACCAAAAAACATTCTAGAAGAATATTTTCGTTTTTATTCTTCTTTCAAGTCGTTTCAGTCGCACGTACTACCAAAACAAGAGAACACAACAAAAATATTCTTCTATATCTTTCCTGTTGCACACCCGCACACGGTGTACACATTGGTCTCGCTCTAACGATTCAACGTTTACATGAACAGTAGTTGTGAATAGAAACACAAAACAAAATATCATGGCAAATTTCCTAGAAGCAAACCGTTTTAGTATTAATGCCATAGAATAGATGGTAGTGCGGTCAATAACAGGCACCAATAATTCGATGAAACGAAATTAAAAATTCAAAACAAAATTAAATAAGAAATAATGTTATGACCCCTCCAGGTCGTAAAAGGCGTAACATTCCTGAAGCACATGGAGGTAAATCGAGCGGAACATGAATATATTGAAGTGAATCAGAACGCATCACAGGGTGTTCAAAGAAGCTTGCAGCCAAACAACTCCCGCAAAACAAAACAGAGTTTACATAGCTCATCGTAAATAATTTACCGCAGAACAATTTCTTGTATTTGAATTTTCGAGGAGATGTTGCCGAGAGAAGATATTAATTAGGTTATTGTGCTGCACGGAAATGGAATTCAAAAATAATTTTTGAAAAAGTTCTGGAACATAGCCACCTGGGACGGATCTTGGTCAAATCTTGAGGCACTGGTATGGTATTTTTCCTCGCGAACTTTAACAAACGTTCATTCTATTGGAGTTCATATTCTCCAGGCCAGCAACACATTTGGCATTGTTCATCTGTGTTCATTCTTTCTCCTCCCCCACATTAATGTTCCCACTAAAACACAATAAAAAAATGTCCGCTCACTTTACTTTATTTTTAATCATACCATTAATTTCACTTTAAACTATCGAGTACTGCGCCTTAACTAAGACTCACCAAAGGCTAACTCGCATTTTCGCATACCGCGTTGAATATTCAATACGAGCAATCTGGTTCTGTTGTAGAGTAATCTACTACACAACCAAAGTGTCATAAAACTACTTCCAATGCTCAAACCTAGATGTCACCAACTTTATAAATATAGGTTTCGCACTCAAATTCATAATTTTGCAAATGATATTCAATTGTTTTTAGTTCATTCACAACTTTTTACAATTCAACCACAATTTTTTTACTTCGTTGTCAATTTTTTCTAAATTAACCTCAATTTTTTGTAAAGCAAATTCGTGTTTTAATTCTAAATCAACTTTTTGCAAAACAAATTCAGTGCTTCCAATTCTTAAACGATTATAATGGGATTGGGTATGTTCTGGAATATGGTAAGCTCTTCCAATTATCTTCCAGTTATCTGGTCGCGATTGTGTAACTTATTACCTTTGTAAAGATAGACGTAATTTCTATCCCCGAAAATCGAAAAAGTTGCTTATGGCAATACTATAGAAGTTTATGTATACTATTACGTCATTTAATTAACAATTATAGCAATAAATCTAAATTCGGGTATAAAAATTTCCGAGTAATTAGCTGTAATATAAGTAAAAATGTTATGAGTTTAATAAAAACAATAAAAAGTTCTGATAAAACATGTAAATAAACAAAATACAACTAAATTTTACTCTCCAAAAAATATACTCACAGCGAAAATCAAAAATTACTTTGGATCTTCCTCCTTCACCAAAATGCAATATTTTATTCTCAACCCAGAAAAATGAGAGTCGAAAACTTGATTATACAAGCAGATACAAGTATAAAAATTTTATAGAATTTTTTTTTTTTTTTTAAATTAGTAGTGGTGCACATCGTTTGATAGATGAATGTTTAAGGAGCATGTTTGATTTTTTTAGAATTTGTCTATGTATAGGAGTTGAGATGTAGTCCATAGAAGTCGGGAACTATTCTTTGGCCCAACTAGCGGTACACAGCGGGCCAACGAGTAGTTAGTTATCTCAACTATAGAAAAATTCTAAAAAAAAACCCACATGATCCTTAAACATTCACCTATCAAACGATGTGTATTGTGTACCGCTAGTTGGACCCACAAATAGTTCCCGACTTACATGGACTATATCTGCGAACTACTATACATAGAACATTTTTATAAAAAGCCATACATGCTCTTTAAAAATTCACCTATCAAACGATGTGCACCGCATAAGAAAATCCCTACATTTTTACTCCCAAGCTCGAATATTTCGATTGCCATGAGAGTTTTTAACTATCGTGATAGCAAGAATTTTCGGGGTTGAGAGTAAAACTGTATGGATTTTTTGGGCTGAGTGTAGAAAATGTCATGACAGCAATAATTTTATTGCCATATAGCATTCGTATGAGACTGAATTTAGCCTATCTTCACACACATATGAAAATTGGGCTTATTTTACAAACATTTACATATTTATAAGTATTATATCTACTCTCAGACCCGAAAATTTCAACTGTCATGACATTTTTTGACTATCATGATAGCAAATATTTTCGTGGCTGAGAGTAAAAATGTCGAGATTTTTTGGGCTGAGAGTAAAAAATGTCATGATAGCAATTATTGTTGTCATCGCATTTTTCGGTGATGGAATTTGGGCTATCTTCACATACATGTATAGTGAATATTAATAAAATATCGGTGGAAACAACGCACCATACGGGTGGCCAGTTGAGGCCAGTCGAATTTATTTTCACGTGTAACAGCGAAAGTGCAGCAACGTGTACGGATGCGCCGCATTTTGCTTACGGGCTGCCATCTTAGGCTTTCTTGATACTTTACGGTTGGCCAGGTGACACCATTCAAATTCTACAGTTTTTGGCGGGAAAACGCTGATTTTTGATTAACGGCGGAAAAACGCCCAACAAAAAAATATATTTACGGTTTTTCGCGAGATAACGCCCAACATTCTACGGTTAACGGCGGGAAGACGCCAAACACATATACAGTACAGGATGACCCACAGCGTAGCCACTCATATTTTTTTTTGTATACCGGCGGTAGGGCCGCAACGATGGAAGCAATCTCTACGGGTGGTCAGTCGAGGCCATACAAGTTTCCATATTTTGAAGTGTACCGAAAGAAGGCCTGCAAAATTGGAGTTAATTTTTTTTTTCTTAAATTAGTTTTAATTTTAAATCAAAATTTTGTGTAATCGCATTCTCAATCTGTAAGGGCACAAATTACACCGATCATGTTTTTATTTATTCCGGTTTGGGGAGTTTCACGTGGTTTCATTTTTGTTTCTTTCTTCCTTTTATTTTATCTAAATTCGGTTTTGATTTTTTGCGGAACGGAAAGAGTAGCGGTTTAAAGTTCTAATAAATAAAGATTGTGTATGACCTCTGTCTCGGATTTATTCATTTTTCTCATGACCTTGAAGGTTCCTCGTTGTATATAATAAGACGAATCACTAAATTTATTTTCGGGTCGGTATGTTAGAAGGGGGTTTCTCATTTCGTGTCGCTACCATATTTGCATTCTGTGCTTGACACTCCCCATCATCCCCTTGGCAGGACATCCACCGAACATCACGAAAATCAGCGAGGAAATGACCACTTCGGTGGGGCTATACTTTGTGGTCCCCTGGAGGAATCACAGCTAGCATTATACCAACGGATGTATAATAAGCGACTGACTTAACCTTACCCTGGCTGGAAGTTATCTTCAAGGGCAGCCTAGAACTTTACCACATTCCTAGTAAATGAACTGAAGATCTAATATTTGTACCTATAAGGCTTGAAAAAGCTCTCATTGCAGTCTGAAAGATCTTAGACCTATAAATTTAGCCTCCCGAGTTCGGTTGAGTAAACAGGCTATAGAAATCACAACATGCATGTTGCAAGGGTACAACTGTGGAAAATGCATTCCACTCCCTTATTGGACCTATACTCCATGATAAGATTTTGGATATGGAGGACGCGTTTAGAAATGCCAGTCCGGTGGACGAGTCACTCAAAAGGTGGTGACGGCCAGTCAGGGTAAGTCCTTCACTAGCTGATTTGTGGATAGAGGTACAACGCAATGTAGGGCATTATAGGTACAGTTTCAATGTGAATACACAAAATTGTGTTGGTCCTTTTATTCAGGAAATACAAATTTCCTCAAATCGTCTCATTCTGGATGGCAATAAACTAAGCTAGAATCCGAACATATTAGAAAGAGTAAAGAAAACTACAATAGCGCTTTGCTATTGCAAAAGTGGCATTGGGAAATGATGGAGTTTGAGACCCACATTGTGCATTGGCTCTATATTTCTACTATTAGGCACATTTTATTTTATGGATTTACTGTTTAATGGCCAGCTTTAAATATTCTAGCCAACCTAAAATAATTGGTAAAGGACAACGAATAACTACCTTGTGAATTAGTGGGGCTCTTAGGAGTACATATCATCACCATCTTTTGATCAGAGGGTTAGGACTAATGTTTCCACCAGACAGGGCTGGTTGAGAGAAGAATTTCTGAATACTGAAGGTGATAACTTTTTTCGCTGACGGCTCAAAGATGAATGGGAAAATTAGGGTAGGGGTTTATGTGAAGAATTAAATGTAAACCTCTCTTTTCGTCTCTCGGACTACTGGATTTCAGGCTGAATTAATTACGCCGCTTATACATCATGTTTCCTTACGCTGAAAGTAGACCAAAATTGTTTCTCATCTGTTAACGAGAAGGCAGATCAGTTCAACATCCACTTGATGTGGGTGCCAGGGCATTGTAATATTACGTGGAATGCAAAGACGAATGAACTAGTTCTTCAAGACACAACCTCCTTCATTTCACGAAGCAGTGCAGGATGTTGATATACCACTTATTACGTGCAAACAATGGCAGATCTAGACCCGTCGAAATCCAAACAGCTGGTATCGCTGCGGCGGCGGCATATCAGAATGAGTCTCCTCACATGATTACTGTCGTAGATAGAATAGCGCTATATTTCAGGTTTTGGTGATTTTGCAGAGTTTAGATTGGCCAGAATTTAACCACCATCAAATATGCTGATGGTGGCGAAAATCATCAATACGACATTGGTTGAGTAAGACGGTTGTGAGACAAAGGGTTTCGCTGGGTAGAGAGCGGCTGTAACGGTTGGAGCTCGACATTGGAGATAATATGGATTTTGTACGGGATGGAACTCAACATTGGAGATAATATAGATTTTGTACGGGATGGAGAGGTTTAGTTTGGGTCCTGATATGTATTTCTATTAAACGTAGCTAGTAGTAAAGTTGAAACTTTTGGGTAACCCAAAAGATATTCATTTTTAATATTTCATTCCGACTACAATTCGAAACAAGTTTCTTTTTGTTGATAAAGTTTGATCGATAAACAATTTTAATCGTTATTAAACTTTAAGTTTCAGTTTGTTTAAGGCTAAATATGTAAATTAAAAATTCAAATACAGGAATCAAATTTTACCTTCAGTTCAGAGGTGAACAAGGCAAAAAATAAAAAGACAATAATTCAGTTTTACTTTAAAGAAATAAAGTCAAACATTTTCTCTTTAAAGACGAAAATGGCAATGATAAAGACCGGACTAGGATTATTTTATTTGACACCAACTCGTTCCTAATCCTAACTACATCCCTGCGTATACGCATAATACAGTGATTTTAAACGTTTTATTTTTATTTTGTATTACGAAACCGCACACATAATAAAAAAAAATGACCTACCTTGTTATTGACAAGCAGAGGCAATTTACAATTCCGAAAAAGAAAAACTATTTTCCTTTACTTTTGTTCCTCAAATGTATCCGTTCTCCAATCGGTTCCTTCCAAGTTTTAAATATTTTATTTCACAAACTTATAATTTCCACTTTAATGTAAAATCAACTCACATACTCATACGCACACACAGACACAGTAAATAGAAAAAAAATTGGAAAAAATAAAAATAAAATTTATTTACAATTTACATTTTTCCATGAAAATGGAAAATCATACACAAAATTCACTTTTCACATTAACCCTAATATTTACATGAAACACGGGATTTTTCTTATAATTAACAACAAAATGAAAACAATTTCCACAAAATTATAATATATAAAACTAAACTAAAAACAAATAAAATAAAAATATGAAAATTTTGTCTTTTGTTTTTCCTCGAGATTTTCTTATGTTTTATTGTTACCACTAATTTCCATTGAACTTAAATTGACAGATGACGGGAAAATAAATTACAACATAAATAACGGAAGATTGGAACACATTTTCTACTAACAAAATTATCCACAAATATTTTCACTTATAATTAAATTAAATAATAAATTTTCCCGATATTTTTTTTTTATTTGGTTATGTTGTGTTATTGGAAAATTGTTCTGTTCAACTAAATGAAAATTATGGATAAAATATTTATTTGTTGGTGAAAATGTGTGTGTATATGTGTGAATAGTATTCTTGTGTACGCATGCACTGAATTTTCCATTATGAAAAAAATGTACTAGAGGAAATTTTTTATTCGAGAACCTTATAAATGCATAACTTGTACTTAAAACTAAATTTTTATACTGACTAGTTTTGGTATATTACAATAATCGTTAACTTTACGCAGCCTACTGATTTTTCCATGTCGCCTTTATCATATCGGATGCCTTTTCCGCAATCATTAAAACAACGGCGTTGGTGTGCGATGCCGGAATAACCGGCATAATCGATGCATCGACGACACGTAAATTTCGTATACCGTATACGCGAAGCTCTGGATCCACAACAGCATCCGGATCAGTCGCGGGTCCCATTTTACACGTACCACTTTGGTGTTGTATACTTCCGGCCACCTTTCGTATACAGCACTCCCAATACGGATCCGAACGGAACGGTAAGTGTTCGCATCCAAAAAATGGATTTTTATTGAACTTTGAACCGTACTGTTGAAAGCGTCGAGATTCACCTAATTTAACGGCTAATTTTGCACCTTCGATCATAACTCGTAGATCATCGGGATCACTAAAAAAATTCGGTTCCATTCGGGGCCAATGGAACGGATTTTTAGATTTAAGGGAAATGCGGCCTCGACTTTTTGGTTTCAATAGCACCGGTGCGATCCCGAAACCATGCTTGTCCAACATGTTTTTGTAGGTCGCATAGAAAAATTCATCTGTTAAACCAGCTGTATTTCTAAGTGCGCCAGAGGAATCTCCTTGCATTCCACCAACGCCGACCACGAGTTCTATATCAGGTACCGACGGATCTGTAATATAAAAATTTTAATTGTCTATAATCTAGATTGACTATTCTTATTATGAAATGCTTACGAAGTGTCGAATTCGGAATTTTAACAAATGCAATTCCCTCCGCACCACCTGGCACTGTTAATGGGCCTTGGCCATTAAAGAAATAATCAATGGCGTAAAATGGATTAATGCGGGTCTCTCGATCAATAATCGTAATTGGTTGATTCACAGTGAATACTAAGCCTCCAAGTGAATTATGATCCTGTAAATTGTATCCCACTTTAAGGTCCTGGACAACCGGAACTCCGACTTCATTTAGGTTTTCTGATGGACCCACACCGGATAACATAAGGAGTTGCGGCGATGCTATGGTTCCGGCCGAAAGGATTACCTCTTTGGTTGCTCGAATTATATGCCTCTTTTTACCTTTCATAAATTCTACGCCGTAAGCCGTTTTGGTATCGGGATCGATTAAAATTTTTGTGACCCACGATCTTAGCGATATATCAAGATTTTTACGCCGCATTACAGGATGAATAAACGCTTTTGATGCACTACACCTTCTGCCATTTCGCATAGTCGCCTGTGCCATTGAAAATCCTAATTGACTGGCACCATTCGGATCTGATGTTTTATAGCCCCAGTCTCGGCCTGTCAATAAAAACGGTTTAAATAATTTTGAACGATATCCCGAGTATTCGATATCTTGATATCCATTTTGCTGGTGGTATGGCGATGAGCGTAGACTTGGTATTTTTATATTCTCCGATTTCTTAAAATATTTCAGGACGTCATCATAGCCCCATCCATAATTTCCTAAATCGCGCCACTCGTCATAATCTTGGCGACCGCCCCGTGTATAGATCAAAAAATTTATAACGCTTGTACCTCCGATCACTCGCCCTTTGGGCCAATTACATTGACCACCCTGAAGTCCGGTACAATAATTAGGCGACGGATCAGCTCGATAGCCCCAATTTAGATTGGTGGTGCCTAAAAATGCCGCCGCCAATGGTACTTCGGATAATATATTACCGGTCCCACCCGCTTCTAAAAGTAACACTGACCATTTGTTATTTTCCGATAAACGATTCGCCATAACACTTCCGCCAGATCCGGCACCAATTATGATGAAATCATAGGAGGGGCGAAATTTTGTCACTTCGACTATAGTTTCATTGTAGAGTGCGCTTCCCATTTCTTCAAAAAATTTTTGAAAAATATTCTCGATTTGGGAGTTTGTTTGTTGCACAAACGCGACTGTGAATACGGCCATGTATGCGATAAGCCTCATTTTGGAGTAATCCAATTACTAGAATAGAGAAAAACAAAATTGATTAATTAATTGCGTATACTAAATCTAACAAAATTTTGATAATTTTAGTGGGGCCGTCGACCAACTGACAAATATTCGAAAAAGGAACCATCGACATTACACCTCAACTTCCATTCTTATCTCAATAGGTCCAAGCTACATCGAATAATCTTATTGAGATAATGAGAAAATTACGTCCCAAAATTTATCAGAACCTATCCAGTGGAATATTACCAGATACCTTGGAAAATTAGTATTAGGTGAAGAAAGCAGGATATCCATATATCATTAGCTAAATTCAATTTCAATTTCAATTTCAATTTCAATTTCAATTTCAATTTCAATTTCAATTTCAATTTCAATTTCACTTTCAATTTCAATTTCAATTTCAATTTCAATTTCAATTTCAATTTCAATTTCAATTTCAATTTCAATTTCAATTTCAATTTCAATTTCAATTTCACTTTCAATTTCAATTTCAATTTCAATTTCAATTTCAATTTCAATTTCAATTTCAATTTCAATTTCAATTTCAATTTCAATTTCAATTTCAATTTCAATTTCAATTTCAATTTCAATTTCAATTTCAATTTCAATTTCAATTTCAATTTCAATTTCAATTTCAATTTCAATTTCAATTTCAATTTCAATTTCAATTTCAATTTCAATTTCAATTTCAATTTCAATTTCAATTTCAATTTCAATTTCAATTTCAATTTCAATTTCAATTTCAATTTCAATTTCAATTTCAATTTCAATTTCAATTTCAATTTCAATTTCAATTTCAATTTCAATTTCAATTTCAATTTCAATTTCAATTTCAATTTCAATTTCAATTTCAATTTCAATTTCAATTTCAATTTCAATTTCAATTTCAATTTCAATTTCAATTTCAATTTCAATTTCAATTTCAATTTCAATTTCAATTTCAATTTCAATTTCAATTTCAATTTCAATTTCAATTTCAATTTCAATTTCAATTTCAATTTCAATTTCAATTTCAATTTCAATTTCAATTTCAATTTCAATTTCAATTTCAATTTCAATTTCAATTTCAATTTCAATTTCAATTTCAATTTCAATTTCAATTTCAATTTCAATTTCAATTTCAATTTCAATTTCAATTTCAATTTCAATTTCAATTTCAATTTCAATTTCAATTTCAATTTCAATTTCAATTTCAATTTCAATTTCAATTTCAATTTCAATTTCAATTTCAATTTCAATTTCAATTTCAATTTCAATTTCAATTTCAATTTCAATTTCAATTTCAATTTCAATTTCAATTTCAATTTCAATTTCAATTTCAATTTCAATTTCAATTTCAATTTCAATTTCAATTTCAATTTCAATTTCAATTTCAATTTCAATTTCAATTTCAATTTCAATTTCAATTTCAATTTCAATTTCAATTTCAATTTCAATTTCAATTTCAATTTCAATTTCAATTTCAATTTCAATTTCAATTTCAATTTCAATTTCAATTTCAATTTCAATTTCAATTTCAATTTCAATTTCAATTTCAATTTCAATTTCAATTTCAATTTCAATTTCAATTTCAATTTCAATTTCAATTTCAATTTCAATTTCAATTTCAATTTCAATTTCAATTTCAATTTCAATTTCAAATTTCAATTTCAATTTCAATTTCAATTTCAATTTCAATTTCAATTTCAATTTCAATTTCAATTTCAATTTCAATTTCAATTTCAATTTCAATTTCAATTTCAATTTCAATTTCAATTTCAATTTCAATTTCAATTTCAATTTCAATTTCAATTTCAATTTCAATTTTCAATTTTCAATTTTCAATTTCAATTTCAATTTCAATTTCAATTTCAATTTCAATTTCAATTTCAATTTCAATTTCAATTTCAATTTCAATTTCAATTTCAATTTCAATTTCAATTTCAATTTCAATTTCAATTTCAATTTCAATTTCAATTTCAATTTCAATTTTCAATTTTCAATTTTCAATTTCAATTTCAATTTCAATTTCAATTTCAATTTCAATTTCAATTTCAATTTCAATTTCAATTTCAATTTCAATTTCAATTTCAATTTCAATTTCAATTTCAATTTCAATTTCAATTCATTAGTTTATATATTCAATTTGTATCCAATTCATATATTCATTTTCATGTTCAATTCATTTTTATTTCAAGTTCAATTCGTTTTCAATTCATTTTTATTTCAAGTTCAATTCTTTTTCAATTCATTTTCAATTCATATTCAAGATTTGTAAATGAATTAAAAATGTCAATTTCTTATACTCCACGAGTTATTTTTATGACGTGAATATACGACCTTAAATAAATTGTTTTGATATTTTGTCAATTCGTCATATCAATTTTATAAGATTTCCGTGTTTATGGTCAAAGGTGGTAAATCAGTCAATTTATGTAACCATTTTAGTTCCTTATTCTATATAGAAAATAACTTTAGCTTGGAATAACTATCATATTCGAAATTTTATTTCCGCATTAGCATATCGACCTTAGATTTCGATAATTGATTCTTATAAATTGGTTTTGGAGTTTTGATTCAAGTTTTGATTCAATTCATATTCAATTCATATTCAATTCATATTCAATTCATATTCAATTCATATTCAATTCATATTCAATTCATATTCAATTCATATTCAATTCATATTCAATTCATATTCAATTCATATTCAATTCATATTCAATTCATATTCAATTCATATTCAATTCATATTCAATTCATATTCAATTCATATTCAATTCATATTCAATTCATATTCAATTCATATTCAATTCATATTCAATTCATATTCAATTCATATTCAATTCATATTCAATTCATATTCAATTCATATTCAATTCATATTCAATTCATATTCAATTCATATTCAATTCAAATTCAATTCATATTCAATTCAAATTCAATTCAAATTCAATTCATTTTCCATTCATATTCAGTTCATATTTAAATGATCTTAAATGACGGCCAGCCAATTTTTTAACGAATACCTATATGCCCGTTTTATCAAGAGTAGCTGAGGAAGTCGTATTTTGTTTTCCTAACCTATATGCCCGTTTTATCAAGAGTAGCTGAGGAAGTCGTATTTTGTTTTCCTAACCTATATGCCCGTTTTATCAAGAGTAGCTGAGGAAGTCGTATTTTGTTTTCCTATGATTGCACTAAGGCGCCAATAAAACAGTTCATTAGAAACTTGTGATATTTTGACAAACTTATGAAATGACCTTGCACCGGCACATTCATTTTTTTTAAAACGTTAAATTTAGCGTATTATACCCTTCACGGAAGTAGAGTAGAAGCTTGCAGTAATCCAACTAATTGCTACCGTTAGTCATTGACCTAATATATATTTACACAAACAAGTTGTGTATTAATTTAATTAACAATCATATAAAATTTTAATTTAATGAACACGAAATTACGCAGTCAATGGCTGCATACACAACGTCCAGTTCATTAATTTTTGATGTAACCTCAAAATTATATAATCCCAGCTGCATTCATTTTCGTTTGTTTTGTGTATGGTCATTTATGTATGTATTTAGTTCAAACATGAAAATATTTTTTGTAACCCAAGACGCCATTTCATTTGTTTCACCACATACGTGTAATGATCGCAAAACGATATGCTAAACGGTTACATGTTTGCATAACGTCATAATACTCATTATTTGTATGAAATTCAAGTACAATGTCAAAAATTATGTTAGACTATCAATGATATGTTCATCGAAGACTATACGCGTAATACGCGTTACTTGGAAAGGTCAGTGATGTTAATTTCGGATGTGACTTTGTAAAATAAATCATAATTTTTATGTTCAAGGTCATCAGTTAATTTCGAGTTTAGAAGAAAGTTCAAGGTATTTTCGGTATTTGTATTACCTTGGATTACGCACACGTAATTTTAGAATGTGTGACTTTACGCGCTCGAGAATATCCAGATGTAAACTTTAATGTCCAAATATTTACATTTGTGTGACGTCAACTTGGGTGTACAAGAGCAAAGAGTGTATGCAAACAATTGATTTTGATTGGTTAGTGATTTTGGTTCAAGTCAGATTTTTTTGATAATCATCGTCTGGGTGTATAAGTTTTTGATGTACATGGTTTACTGCGATTTTAGATAATTAGAATTTTTCTGAGCACATATGTGATAATTGTATTTTGATGCTCATCACAGATGAGTATTAATAAACATGTTGTCGTGATTTATAAATATTGTTAATGATTAAAAAAACAATAATTTGTCCTTCGTCTGATTGAATTTTAAAATAATTAATTTTGTATTCCATTCGTCGGTTTAATTTTAAAATGCATATATGATGCATTTTTTGAATTAAAAATTAATTTGTGCTTTATACGGGCTGAGCAGCATTTTAATCGTTAATGAGCTAGAATGTATTTCAAAATTTATTTTCAACCTGCTGATGAAATTGTTAAACTAGCTGTAACAAATAATTATTTTACTCCATAATTTTGATTTTTATAAGATCAATCGATTGGTTTGATTGCGCGAGAATTCAACAAAACTTGTTGCAAATGTATTCTTTCTATGCGGATCGTGTTAATACTAAGAGATATTTCGCCTTTTCATGACTTTCGCTTCTCTAAAATTTTATGCATATTTGATTTTAATCGGCCTTGTTGGAGGTCAAATTAACAATAAAAGATATCACTTTTTATAAATTATATAAAAAACGTTTACAATGACTTAATGTGTTCATTATTAAAAAACATTCTTTTTACAAATAAAATATTCAAAGCTTCTATTAACATTGCCTCCGCCATAAGCTGTTGTCATTGTCATTTCATGATCATGGATTTGTTTTTTCCCATGCACCTCAAGTATTAGGATGTATTTCACCATCTCGTAAGCGAAAACATTTATACAATTCATTAGTTTACTGCATTTTTGGACAGAGATTTAGACCAGTTATCATTTTCATAACATGAACCTCTCAATATTAAAATTAATAAGTTAATCTCAATCTCAACCTCAATCTCAATATCCATATCAATCTCAATCTCAATCGCAAACTGAATCTCAATCTCAATCTCAAACTCAGTCTCAGTCTCAATATCAATATAAATTTGAGTAGCAAACATATTGAAGTAACACGGCCGCTTAATTTGAAGGTGTGAAATTTGTTAGAACTTTATAAATTGGCTCGATCTCACTATCAAGGAACCGATAGACAAACCTTGAAACTGTTTTTAGATGAGCATTCAAAGTAGAATGATTAGTGAAATACGCAGTTGCTGCTATAAAAGCCAAATTTGAGTCATTTTACCGGTTAGAGCCGAGCATCCACGGAGTTCTTTGGTCGTACTTTTATAAAAACCAATGAATAATCTGGAACAGCGTTTCTATAAAATGCTGTGCCTAATAGATTAATGGATTTGAACAAGTCCTCACTTTGAATTTTAACACTTAGCTCAATTAATGGCCAATTTTTATTTTTCAAGGAAAACAAATTTTTAACAGATCATAAATAGTTTGTGTTATAGAATATGTCAACCAATTTGTAGAGCACAATTAACATTCAGTGCAACAGTCGAAGTTCATAAAAGTAGCGATTAAACACCAATTCAAACGGATGCGTTACGACCATCCAAACAACCAATCCAACAAGGAACGAAAACAGGTCGTAACATGAATTCACCGTTACGTTTTGACGCTTTTTGACAGGTCACGAAACTGCATTTGCATGACAATTTGGTTGCCCTTATATTTTTGTCCATCGCTGTTCGAGATTATTCCATTTATTGTATCTGACGATGTATGCGTATTGTAGTTGAATATCACTTGCAAGTGACTGTATTCGCGATCATTCAATATTATCAAGATCTTGAAGATTAATGCCGTTGTAAATTCCGTTATTTTCCTTGATAACTATCACCGCCTTTTACAACTGCATTCGTCATTTATATATTATTTAATTTTATTTAAGTTTTATCTAAATAGAAATGGAAATTTAAGTCCATTCTCATCTGAAAAATGTATTGGCTAAATTTGTGCTAATTCAGAATTAGCCCAATTCCTTTGACCAACAAAGATCGTTGAATGAACGATTTTCTGACATACAGTAGTGTTTTATAAACCAATGCAGTGGCACTTCTGATCGCATGTTATTATCATCTGTGGAGTAGTTATCTACACGTTTCATAAATAACATATTAAAATGATAAAATTTGTCGCCGAATAGGTGTCATACGCAAAATGATAATCGTATATCAAAACATCATGTTACGTGATACGTGGTAACGCATAACACAAAATATGGTAAAACGATAACACAGTAAAATGTTATCGCCAAAAAAGAGGTTGTTATTATATTGAATGTTAGCTATAATATTATTCTTTATATCATAAATTTTATAATAATGTGCTTAATACATAATATTTGTTGTAATTACAATCGAATGGTGAGTTTAATATGTCAAATAATATGGGAGGAGTGTCCAAAATGAAATGTGAATTTGAAATTTGTAGTAGTCATTGTAGTAGCCCGATTCCCACGATTTTTTTGTTGTTGTGTTGGTAAGCATGTCGGAAAAATATCTGTACAGTGTTATGTCATAGACACGCTGTTAGTTTCGTAATTATGATTAGCTCGAAATCATGATTTCGTACTAGTGTGTCATGTTTAACCATAAGTTCAAACTAAATTTGAATTTAGTTTCGAAATGAGATATTTTTTCTCATTTCGATGCATTTTAGTGCTCACAACGCTGCATGCATCAAAAATGGAGATTCCTGACACTTATAGTTTTTTACCAAAAAAGTTCTAGATCGTTCCTTTGAGTTTTCTGTTTTTATGGATATTTAGTTGCCGAGAGCAATTTTTTTTCTGTTCTATCAATATAAAAGTCTGTTCTAACAATTTAAAAGTCAACTAAATGTCAATCTTGACATTTTTGTCAGTGCCTACTCCATTACTAATTAAAACCAAATGAAAAGATAATGGAAATTGTAGTGTGTCTTGTATTCTGAAATTATGATTACAAAACTAGTAATGTGTCTGTAGTATGAGCCATTTTGAATATTTTGTATGTTGTCAGATGTCACAATGGTTATATGTGGTTTGGTAGGATAATCAATTGTTTATCAAAAGCGGATTTTTTTAATAACTAAAAAGGTGTCTGTGCTTAGCATTTTCTGTATCTCAAGCTAGCCCCATCTATAGGAATAAACATGAACTAAAATGTAAAACTTTACGTTACCCAGCGATAAAATAATGTTTAATAAAAAAATATTAAATTTCATTTAAAAATAAATGAAATTTAATATTTTGTTATGAATATATAAAATTAAGAGTGGGAAGGGAAGAAAATAATGGTAGAGTTGGATATATGGATACTGAAAATCATGAAAATCATATTTGAATTTATTTATGCTTCGTCAACCTTGCAGACACAGATCAAAGAGAAAGCATCGCTCGTATAGCTTCTACTGATAGATGTACCACAAATGTTAGCTTAATTCGTTGTGTAATGCTATAGACAGACTACTGGTTTCATAACTATAGTTTCGATTTAACCATGATTTCGTTGTAATGTGACATGAATAACCAATATTTACAACTAGGTTTATACATAGTTTCGGAATGAGATATTTTTTCTCATCCCGAGGCATTTTTCTGCTCCCAACGCGGAATACATCAAAAAATGGAGATGGTGGGCACTAACAGTTTACCAAGAAAATCTAGTTTCCTTTGATTTTTCTATTTGTTATTGAGATATTTAGTTGGTGGGAACAATTTTTTTCTGTTCTGTCAATACAAAAGTCATTTCTGACAATTTAAAAACCAATTAATTGTCAATCTTGACGTTTTTTTATTCGTGTTTTTTATATTACATAGGCCACAAAATCACTAATTACACAAAACCTGTATCATTTCATCATTAATATATTTAAACAAAATTAAACCAAGCAAAGTTAGCACAGTAAAACGATGAATTATCGCGAATTTTGCTGATTGTTTATTTTCTTTATGCATGCGGTAAAAAATGTCAAAATTTGTAGTTATCAAAGTTAAAAAAAAAACCGCTACGTGGAATCCGTGATCCACCTAAAAAAATTGTAAAAAAATTTAATCTAAAAGCGGAAAAAATTATAAATAATATATCAAAAAATTGAAATATGTTTAAGATGGCGTCTGATAATGTTTACATTTTTAGTTAAAATTATGACCATTTTGAAAAAAATGTCGCGACAGCCAATATTGGCTTTGATACTAAAAGCTAGCCAAAAATGCATCAGAGTTTGAAATAAATTTTGCTATAAGGCTGGAATGAGACAAATGTATATGTAAACCAGTGTTTACGAGTGGTATATGTGGAAGAAATGATTTGAACGGTTGCCGAATCACAATCAGAAAGATCACTGCTTATGATTTGAACAATTCAAGGCTTTTACACAAAAAAATCAAAACTGTAAAGATGCCCCAGTTTTACAAACATAGATCAGATTAAAAACGCATCACTGAAGTGAGAATGCTCAAAGCTATATCAAAGATTAAGTTTAAGAAGTGTTTCGGGGATTAGAAAAGCGGTGGCATAGATACAAATCACTTCGATCAGTGCTGTTCATTAGGAAAAATAAAAAATAATAAATAAATAAATTTTAAAAAGTCATTAAATTACGGCAAATTAATGGAATGTTATGAAATCAATGAGGATATCGAACAAACGTAACAAATAACCACACCGCGGTCTTTTATAATGGTAAGTGAAAATAAAAATGAGTTCAAATTGAGAAGGAGTTTTAATATTTTCTATTATCATATAATACTCGTAATGTATTCAATTCAAGATAAGTTTTGCATATTTATGTGTTTTGTGCATATTATCAATTTGTATTTCAACATTTTGTCTGCTTAGTGTAACATCTAATTTATTTTATTGGTTATTGCCATTTTTTGTTCGAATATCAAAAACGAAATAGACATAAAGTTGGATATCATGCAATATATGAAACTTAAGCAAGGTGATTAGACGCCAATTTACGAAGAGATATGCTATTTATATGATAATAATTTTGATTACAGCCAATATGGTATAACACGAAAGGAAGTAGCAATAAAATACAAATAATAATAGACTGAGGAATTGGTTGTTTTGGTGATGATAAGCCTTCGGATAAAAATTTGTTGATTTTTCTATTATTTGCAGCGTTTGTATCAAAATTATGATTAGTTAATACGTAATGGTGAATATCAAAAGAGTTCATTGACTTTTTTAAACCAGTTTGAAACCAGTTGTGAGATAGATCACACTTAAGTCAACTATTTTACAGCAGGATAATTTTATAATGTGATTGTTTAGATTGTTTGTTAAAGTTAAAGTATTTTGCAATAGATGTCACTTTATTAACAATATACATGAATTGCACCATCGAGCAATAAATATATAAGAGAAATCAAGTAGTGCAAATTTTATAAGCAGGTTTTTCCGAGGTTAATCTTATTTTATAGTTTTAATATAATTATATACACAAATTTAAATTTTTTCTATATTTAATCCATATATACGTATCGTAAAAACATATCGGCATAGTTATTTTATAGTTTATTGTTCTTGTTAGGCTTATACAGGTTGCCAAAAGTAAGATAGATTAACCTCGGAAAGTCTACATGAGTCCTCTTATATATATTTTGCTTTATGATTGCACTAAGGCTCTGTTTCAAACACCGACTTATTTGCTTATACCGACTTATTCAAATAAGTCTGCTATAGAGGTGACTTATTTTGAAAGCAAAAAACTTATTTCATCATGTACATTTGATCATGTAAACATGAAAAATTCAACAAATTATCAAATATTATTAATAATTTTCAAACATTAGTGATATTTCACTTAACTAATAACTATTAGTACAATATTGTCTTAATAAATTAATATAATTAATAGATTTTAGAGATATAAAATTTTTTTAGAGATATAAAAAGAGGATTAATGGTGTAGCTTGCGTAGCAAAAATTGTAGCTTGCGCATTTCGCGCATCTCCAGCTACAATAATAAATTTTCGTCGTGTTTTAATAACTCAAGACACATTTTTATGTTTTTATTTATTAAATAATTCATTAAAATAAGTTATTTTTTGTGTATTTTAATTTTTTTATTTAATTATTAAATAAAAAAATCCTAAAATATTTGTTGTTTGCTATATCTGTCAAAATAAGTCAGTAAAATCGTTTGGGACGACTTGATCTACTTATTCAATATGGCGTCAAATAAGTCAATAAGTTTGAAATAAGTCGGTGTTTGGGACACGGTCTAAGGGTATTTTCCAAACACCGACTTATTTGCTTCTATCGACTAATTCAAATAAGTCTTCTATCTCGTTCTTCCAAGCAGAAAACTTATTTGGTTATATAAAATTTTTTAAAACTGAGTTCTGTCAAACTAAATTAATACAGGAACGACTGCAAGTAAATTTATTTATCAAATTTAATCTACTTTTTATACAACTAAATAATTAAGTAGTAGACTTATTTTCTTTTAACCCATTTTATTTAAACTTATTTCGCTTTAAAATAAAAAATTAATTATCAGATGTCGGATAGTGAAATGACTTATTGTTGAATGAAATATTGCAATTCGATTTCGAAACACTTGAGTAAGCTCCTACCGATATTCAATGGGGAAAGCGGTAGTCATTCGCTTCAAAAGTAATATTAATTGAGGAAATATACCAGCCGAATCTGGAAGATTATCAAATAGAAGCGATTAATATTTTGATTGAAACTCAGCAGCCGAGTGGTTTCAAACTAAAATTGATAGAATTTTTTTTATTTTCTATTCTCGGCGCACCAAGCGTAAATTCAGTCCGTCGTCGTGCTCAAACTTCGATATTCGAGAGGTCAAATAAGCCAAATTTTTTATTAAATTAAAATAAAAATTTAATTAAAATTGATTTTTATCTATTTGAATCTTTGTATTCTTATCATAAGCCGTTAGTTTTAAGATTGAATAATATCAACAGTAATATCAATATACAAAACAAATTAAATACTTTTAACTGGTAGAAGATAATTTTATTTCTCTTACGCCGGTTTTACATCAAAGGAACATGCATTAAAAATATTTGATAAACTTTTTATGATTTGTGCTATAATTGTCCATTTTTTAGAGTTACTGTTAACTTTTGTCACCGAATGTAGATAGCGTTGGTTTCTACGTCTACAAGGGGAACGAGAATTGTCAAATCCATTGTTATGACAGTTTTAATCCCCCCGCAAACTATGATTCGCATTTTGGTCACCAGATGTCAGCTACTTTGTTGGAAATCGCGAATGGTGTATATAACGCGAATTTGTTTTTAGGAAAATCGATTCCGAAAATTAAATTTCTTCTTCAGTTCTTTTTTTTACAATTATTCGAATAGTTGTAAAAAAGGAAAAAAGGAACTGAAGAAGAAATTTAATTTTCGAAATCGATTTTCGTAAAAACAAATAAATATTGTCACTATAAGGAAATTTTCAACTTTTTATGATTCTTACGACATCTATTAGGCATTGTGAAGACTCTATCTGCCAGAATTTCGAATTGAAAATAAAATTATTAAAGTATTGCAATACAGTTCTATTTATTAACTTTTAATGGAAATCATAAATTTATTTATATACATAAATATTGTATGCACGCAAAATCGAAACAGGTCTGTTTTACATGTCTGTCACATTTTACAAAAATCTCTAAACTAAAAAATGATGGCCCTTTTAGAATGTAGTTATGGTTAAATCTAATGATATTCTATTGGCAAATATATTCGTATAAAATAATAAAATTGAACAAATATGTGCATGTTATTATTTATCTGCCACAATTATTTGAATATTTTGACATGATTGGAAACTCGAGTTATCCGATGTACTCGTATTATAAGTGAAATCGCCTGCTGTAGTAACTTTAGTTTTTTCAACACTCACATATTTTTACTGATTTAGCGCTTGTTTAATAAACTTTTAGGTTCGACAATTTAATTCTTTATCGAAGTTTTTATAGAATATTAAATTCGCTAAAAAGTTCATAAATCGCATGGCTTTAAATTTTTCTATAGTTTTAACATAAGATCAAAGTTTTTAAGAATAATCTTTATTCATATTAAAACAACTAAAAATATGTTTATCAAACAAAAAGTTTACTTGATGTAAAACCCGCGTTTATATCCACTTAGTCCTTTATGGGCAACAAAAATGCTTATAGGGTTCGGCTCTGAACCTTTACCGCCTTTTTTAATTTATTTAACTGAACTCCTTCAATTAGGGAATTTGGTGCAGCGACAATTCTATATTCTCGTCATGTTTTTAGATGATCCCCACTTCGATGCCCTCAAATTTGAAATAAAATGCCCCTCGAAGTGTCTCGAAGTGTTACGCGTGGAGAGGGAAATACAGCGACCTCCCCCGTACCGGAAAGCTATACCCGTTTTTAGTTTAAGCGAATTGCATTTTAAAAAACTATTAGTGGAACCAGTCAGGAATAAAAACTTAATTTAATAAAAAAAAAAATAAGAATGCGATAAATGGCATTTCAAGGCTATTACACAGTCAAACTTAATTTTCATATAAGAAACCCAACTGCCACTTAATAAAAATATAGAGCGCGCGATTTTTCGCCCAAAAATAAGAAAAACTTAAAAAATTGTGTCGCAAAAATCCGATTTTTATTAAATAAAAAGGCGGAAATTATTTGATTTGTATAATTAATTACTAAATTATTATATATAGGTATTTGAATAGTTTTACGTACATCTTTCACTTATATATGATACAATTATTGAATTTATGAAACCTAACCTAAAAACTAGATGACAAAGATGTTTTATAAAATATTTGTATCAACTTTTTTAAAAACGATTTTGATCAAATAATTTTTGAAAATTACACTACATAAAAGATTTTATCAAAATTTTCCTCAAACTTCAGTAAAAATGGAACAACAACGAGCAGCGTATGCAGCAACATTAAGCGCTTTTATTGTTATATTGTTAGCAACAGAAACAGAAAAAAAGAATCTGGGTAAAATTCTCGGTATCGAGGATCGGGATTTAAAAGGTGTCCATCAAAATTTGTTAAAGGTGCTGCAGACCTGCTACATAACATATTTAAGGATGGATGACAATTCATTTAATACTCAATTCCCTTAGACGTATCACTTGATGCGACGTGTCTATGAATCTTCCTGGATAGATTTTAAAATCAAAATTTACTAAATAATTTTGTGCAAAATACTCAATGAAAATTTTTTAAATCTTAGTTGACTGCATCAGTTTGATTTTTTTTTAATTTAATTGCCACGTCTAAATTTAAAGTGAAAGAAATTGTCGTTTGAAGTGCAGCAGTCGCAAGAAAATATTTATAAAGCAGCATACTAAGATTTAAAAAAACAGCCAGAACGACTTTATTGAACAATTATTTTGTAAGTTTCGATTTAATGATCTAGTAACCAGGAAGATGAGTAGTCACCTCACTTGAAGTGATGCGACTAGGGGAATAGGGGTGTTAATATTATTGTCCACGAAATTTCGCCGTTAATTAAACGACAGGAAACACACTTACGAAATTCAATAAGTGTGGAGGACAGACTAATGGCCACACTTCGTTTTTGCCATCCAATTATGTTTGGTTGCCATTTTGAATAAGCAAATGTCAAAAATAATTTATCAAATTTACCTGCATGACGTAAAATTTGATAAAAACATTTTATAGAAGTGATAGTTTTACAAAACATGGATATTACACTATCAAAGAAAATTGATATAAATGTTCTATATAAAACATCTTTGTTAAAGATCTTTTATAGTGTAATTCTGGCCTTACAGTACAAAACCAATTATTTTAACCATTTTTAGTTGTAATATCGTTAACAATATTTTTCAGTTTTTCGAATTTTTTAAAGATTTTATTATTAAGGATTTAAGAAAAGGTTTGATTTTTCAATATTTCTACTACTTTAACCTAGATGTCACTAATCTTATAAAAAAAAAGGTTAGTAATGTTCTAAACCTTAAATTAGCCATTTTTGTTGAATAAATCTGTATTTACTTGAGACATTTACAACAACAATTGCACTGAACAATTTCCGAATGGAATTATTAAATCCAATTCTTTTTTTAGAATTATTTAAATCCAATTCCAGTTTTTGTACTTGCCGAAAGATGTCGACGCAGTTGGTATTTTTATATTTTCATTCTAAAATGTTGTCAGCTGGTAAAGTAACATTTCATATTCGCATCAACAAACAGTGTCATTGTATTAGTCGTTTTATTTGTTAAATTTTTAATTGAAATCTTATATCTTATATCTTACAACTGTCTGCTACCAACCCAATAAAAAAATTTAAATCTAAAAATTCTTTTTACTGTTTCCATGAGAATAAAATAAATCCAAACTGAATTTTAGTCAAGTAAAGACAACTAATGTCTCGCCAATGCCGAATTAGTTGCCCATCAAACCAATAGACGAGATCGTAACAATATGAATTCCATTGTCGTTTTGAATAGCTATCGTTTTCCTATAGCAGACAAAAGATGAAAAAAAAATGTATGAAATTTTTACTATTCTTTTCTCTTTTGTTTCTACGCTTGCTATAGGAAAACGATGGACATCGAAACTGAACGTCGAATTCAATAGTAAGGCCCCAGTTTGGTAAACACAACAAGCGCGTCAGCGTTGAAGCGACAAAACAAGAAAACTAATAACAAATGAACCCTAAAATATTTCATTTATCTTTTTATCGACTCTATAATTGTTTTTGCATAAAACACTGTGTACAACATTCAGATTTGGTTGAAATTTATTTAAAAATAGTTGTAAAAATACTTTACCAACATAATAATTTGAAACTTATATTGGTAGTACTGCAGCGCCGGCAACAAAATTAGAATACAAAATTTTTGACCTAGAACAAAATTTGGATTATGTTTTCCATATAAAATTTGAACTGATCTGGATCAATGAGCGTCAAGAAACACGGCAAATGTCGTCGTCGCCAGCGACATTGGTTGTGTTAGCATTCTATGGGTTATGTATATTTTAATTTGACACGCGTTGTATCTTGTCGCTGTTCTGTTTATACCTTATAGGTGAATTATAAGTTCGCAGTTAACAAATAATTCAGATAAGGAGCAGACTGAAATATTAAATATATCGGTTCAAGAAGAATACACGAATCCCTTAGAAATGTTGCCAATCAGTCAAAATTACGAATATTTTATTTATTTAAAATGATTATTTTGAAAGTAAAAAACCTTCGGAGACAGAAATAAAATTTGAAATGAAAGTTCCACGTGACTGTCATTCGTAGAGCCTGAAATACTTTCAGATATTATCAACAATTTATTAGAAAATTGTACAATTAGGAAAAGCAATTCCTTATTTGTGTTAATGTATTTTGTAAATTCGCTAACTTTACAATTTTCCTTCGAAAAAGGCGAAAACGAAAGTCATGCGGTTGCAATTGTGATTCATGTCTATGGTCTCGATACTGCCACAGCTAATCTAATGCAACTTTGGTTTTGTCGATTCCGTTCTGGTAATTTCAATATCAAAAATTTAACACACCCTGGAAGGCCTATCGCCGAAAAACTCGATAAAATTCTGTAAATTGTCGAAGTAGACCGGCATGCAATCTATCGTAGCATCGCCCAGGAGCCGAAGATCGACCACAAAATTTAAACCATTTGTTTAAGACTGGCTTCAAAAGAAACTCGATGTATGAGTGCCGCGCGAGTTGACGCAAAATTATTTTTGGGCCGTGTTTCTGCCATTTCTGAAGCGGAAGGTGACTCTCTCTCTCTCTCTCTCTGGCACTATATCCCATCAAGGGATTTGGCCGCCTCAAATGAGGTTTCCTAATTATATTTTCATTTCGGATAATGAGTAATTAATTCATTGATCCTAAACCAGCCGTGAAATTTTTCCTTGTCACCACCGGGAATCGCACCTGGGACCTATGGTCACTGGAGCAAGCATGCTGACCACTTTGCCACCGGGGCGGCCGGAAGGTGACTGGCGACGAGAAATGGGTCACATACGACCAATGTCAAGTGGAAACGATCATAGTCAAAGGCTGACGAAACGGCCCAAATGTGTTTGTTGGGATTGGAAGGGAATCATCTACTATGAACTGCTGTCCAATGGCCAAATGCTCAATTCGGACATCTAATACCAGCAATTGGACCATCAGGTATTAACCAGAAGTGGCCAGAGTTAGCCAACACTAGAGGAGTCATATTCCATCAGAACAACGTCAGGCCTCACATGTCCATGACGACCCTCCACAAGCTCCAAGAGCTGGCTTGGGAAGTTATTATGCTTAAGGACTTATTATGCATTACCCATAAGGGCTTACTGCTGTGACGGCTTCTAATTTTGCTTTTAATTCAGTTTGTTGGCTGGCATATATGTATATTGATGAGATTCTTTATATTGATGAGATTAATTATCAACGAATAGGTCATCGTTCATGCTTTAATTTACCTTGATGAATTAATACCATAGTGAATTTATGTGCACCTTGACTTTAAATATCATTTTAAGCGCTGCTTATATCATATTTAGCATTAGAAATTTGCACTATCCAATTTCACTCAGTTAGCGCACTAAACAACAAAACCGCATATGTCTTAAAATAAAATCCACATTCAATCGATTTAAATATATCGTAATTCAATCTAAAATTAGACCAACTACTACTAACTTATGTAATTTGAAAGTGAACAATAACATTTTATAAGATTACAATCTTACGCTCCGGCCACTTTAATATATTCAATTATATTTGAAATTGTTCTGTTTAGACAATCCGCCGCCTATTTTGCTTACGCAAACTCACAATACGATTGGTGTAGGAGTATTCGGGTCATTCTATACAAACATAGATGTCACTGTGCGTTAAATTTTTTACAGCGTTTAAAATTGTGTCTTAAGGTAATTCGATTTGTAATTTTCAAAAAACCCGAAAAACATATTGCTTGGTCTACCTATATTGCTTAAGAATGGTTTTTCTACAACAACGATCTATGAAACAGTTGCCAAATATTACAATAGTGCAGTACTAAAATAATTTTTGCATATCGGCCTTCATATCATTTAAATGTACATACATATTTATATAAAATGATAGAGCCTGAATATATACACATAACTACCTGAGATTTTATCGCCCCGAATTAAAATTCCGATCAGTTTGATTTTGGTTTACAACCTTGAGACGATTTCATCAGTATGCGCTATACGCAGCGAGGTTTACATCTAATTTAATATTTTAATTTTAATTCAAAATACAAATAAAAATGAATTACAATAACATAATTTTATGACAGCTAATCTTACTTAAGCGCTGCGTATAAATCTGATTTTGTAATGCCGCTAAAAATTCGATGTCATAATTTGTAATCATGCGTGAAATGTGTAACACATAAAAATGCGCCCTTTAAACAAAAACATTAAATTGCGTAACGCATAAATATAAAAAAATGCGATACGAATGTGGTGTGCTGGATACATGATATATATGCATATATCGAAAAGATCAGACGACAAAAATCTTGTAAAACTCCTTTTGCATATTTTCTTATAAAATCTAACCTTGATTAAATCGGTATAATTGATTGTAAATTATACGAACTGTAGAGTCGTGATGCCTTATGAATTTATGAACGACGACGAACAGATACAATTTGTATACATTTTTTCATAAAAATTAGGTTAGTTTATCACTGTGGTGGACTGAGGTCGATATACAGGTGCCTTTCTAAAAAAAAATCTTGTTTTTACGTATAAGTGTCATGACGTTGACATTCACCGATTTAAAAAAAAACTGCAACTATAACAAATTACATTTGAACTTCAAAACGCTACATGCATGCTACATTTATAACTTGAATTTATTATTAACTTTATCGTTGAGTAATAACTTGACCATCAAACTGTTATAATTATATTGCTTTTATGTAGTGTTGTTGTAATATCACAACTATTTTTTATCGAAATATTAAAAACAAGAAAAGTGTTACAGCACGATAAACATTTTATGTATATGGGATGAGTTAATTGCATGTTTCTGATTTATTCACGGTCACCCTGTATACAAGAAAAAAAATAAGATTTTGATGAAAATGGAATATCGCTGAATTATATATATGTAGGTCCAAACTACAGGCAGTTTAAAAAAACGGTTTAGCCATTAGTTTATTAATTAGTGTTAATTGATAACATTGATGATAACAAAAAGCACAGCAAGATACTGACTGGTGGTACAAGGATGTAATCTGAAATAATACCATTGAAGAAATAATAATTGACTGACAGCATTTAATCATCGACGAAATAGTATATTGCCCTTCACGACGATGAACCAATACCACGACAATTCATCGAATAACATTGAAAACGATAATTTATCGAAATGCAAAGTACCGAACAAGCAATCAACCGAAACGGCATTTTAAAAACACGACGAAATTCTGTCCGATGAATAATTGGACGATTTTAACAAAAAAAGTTGTCAGTCGCCTTAAATATGTCTATAGTAAAATGCTGTAAACAAGCCATAAGGGGAAATTGGCACAATATAGGCACGTAATTATACAATCAAAGCCAACTTTGCTACTGACCAGTGACAACAGTCATTTTTTGCTAATGACGTGTAAGAGCTAGGTACAACATAACAAAAGTTAAAAATGTGTGATATATATTGTTGTTGTACCGTCGTTTTGAGATCACACACTTTTAACTTTGTTCTGTTGCACCTAGCTCGTAGACAATTTCCATGCTGCCGCTTTTCATAATCCATGTCTAATGCTGGGAGCACGCAGAATTCATGCATGTCATGCTGAATTTCGCACGTCGTCTGTATTTCTAATTTGACTGTGGATCCTTTGGTTTTGAGAAAAATAAAACAAAATCTTCGCAAACTTTATGCTACATTCATTGTTTGTAGTTTTTCACTTTTGACACTAAATTTTGTCAAGATGGAGTAGAAAACCATTGGATATATAAAAAAAACAATTTTTATACGATAAAAGGCATTTTATTTACAAAAATGTTTATCTACGTGACAAAAAGTTTAATGAGTGTAATAAAGACAGATTTGTTAATACAGAAAAACTCACAACACTCACAGCTTGCTCTAACTTTACATAAAAAATGCCGCAAACAAGTGTCAAAAAATTATGCTCATGTGTTTTACGTGCCGCATGCGGCGCTGCATGCGGAAAATTTGCACATCTGTTTTCAGCATAATGCTGGAAACGGACGTGCGGAAAAACGCTTGCGGATACGCAGACGGAAACGCAAGTCAAACAGATGAACGTTTTTTTGGACATGGCGTCTTTGATTTAGTTTCAGTTTCATACAAACTTTTGTGTGTATCAGATTGATTTCCATATTTTTGTGCGTTATAAAAATTACAAAATACAAATTACTAAGTATGGTAATTTCAATAGACTGATTCTGGTTCCACTTCCAGTTTTTCTTAAAGCTGGATGTGCTATCTCCCGAGACACTTTTATTTAATTTACTGTGTTCCTTTTGGAATTTATCCCTCAAATTCTTCCATTTGGATTTTATTTTTTCCACTATTTCATATAAAAATGCTAAATTGTAGTAGGTTTGTTTAATTTTTTGGATAATTATTTAAATTTTTTATCGCGTAAAAAGGCATTTTTATAATTTCGGTAATTTTTATTATAAATAAATTCATTTTGTTTTATAAACCCAATTATAAATTCATCCATCTTTAAATTATTTTCTCGACAGTAACAGCTAATATTCAAAATTATACCGTCAAGTAGGCATAAATAATTTAATTTTAAATTTATTTGTATGTTGTCAACACTGCTGCCGCGCGATTTTCGCGTTTTTTTAGAATAACACGGCTTCTCCACCTGCTAACTGAACACTATTGCAATCTATTTTCTCTTTCTATCAAAAGTTGCCAAGATGGAGTTTGGTGTGCTAAACTTGCTATAATTCGACGTTAAGAAATCATTCTTTTGTCGTCCTTGTCATCATTTTTTGTATGAAAACGATTAAAAAATTTAGTAGACGCCATATTGAAATAGAAGAAACGTCAAAATATACATGCTATCTAGTTCTGCTAGCATATAAATATTATTCCGAGTCTCCAATTGCCATTTGATCGAAATTTTCTAACATAACTAGATAGCAATAGCAGGCGGAGACTGGAGAGTCCATGTTAGAGATAACTTACACGAAAATGCCTGCTACGCGGAATACATGTATTTCATTTCATTTAAAGTAGTTTATTCTAATTTAAACGAAAGCGTTTCTTCGCATGTCCGTTTCAAGGAGAAATTACGATGTAAATGAACGGGCTACCTCGATCGATTAGGAGCATCCTTGTTTTAGCTAACAGGCCAGTAGTAATGATGACTTTGATATAGTCTGTTAGTTTATACAGTGCACCTAGAATACTTAAGGCCTCACTGCTTTAAAAATTATGCTATGTGATGTCGTTTTAGGCCGACAGTTCCAATCCTTGACTATAGGCAGCACTAAAATTATTGGGTGTATAACTTAGTTTTTTAGATTTTCTAAGAGATGGCGTAACTTTAGTACTAAACATTCTTTTACAATGATACCTACGGCGTTATAAAGTGTTGACATTCCACATTAAAATTTAGTTTGTTATTATTCGTAAAAGTGTAAACATGTCGAATTTCGTACCAACAAAACAGCATTTGCGGAAAGCTTTACTTTTTTGCTTTAATCAAAAGAAAAAAGCGCTGAAAGTTTTCCTTTGCTTCAAGAAACTTATGATGAACATGCACCAACTCAACAGACTTGCCAAAACTGGTTTAAACGATTCAAAGTGGTGATTTTGATATCAGTGACAAAGAACGTACTAGTCAATCCAAAAGAATTTGAAGATGAGGAATTTTAAGCATTATTGAAGGAAAACTCAGCTCAAACAGAAAAGAAACTTGCAGAACAGTTAAATGTTACTCAAACAGCCATAAGCAAACGATTACATGCCAAAAAAATGATTCAAAAAGTAGGGAGATGGGTACCACATGAACTGACTGAACCCAACATTGAAAATCGTTTAATGGTTTGCAATTCTTTGCTTACAAGACACCGAAGTTGGCATTTTTTGTACCAAACTGTGACTGGCGATGAAAAATGGATTTACTACAGTAACCCTAAACGCAAAAAATCATTGGCGAACCATCCACATCAACAGCAAAACGAAGCATTTATGGAAGTAAGGTTATGTTGTGCATTTGGTGGGATCAGAAAGGATTGGTGTACTATGAGCTTCTAAAACCGAACGAAACTATTACTGGTGAACGTTACCATGCATTGAACGAAAACCGTCCGATTCCAGCCAAGGAAGAACTTAAGTGGGAAATTCTACTACATGCTCCCTATTCACCAGATTGTGCCCCATCACATTACTATTTGTTCCGATCAATGCAAAGCGACTTTCAATGCCAGCACTTCAGGACCCATGAGGGAATCAAAAAATGGCTTGACGAATGGATCGCATCAAACGACAAACAATTTTTGTTCGATGGGATCCAAAAATTGCAAGAAAGATGGTCGAAAGTCATAGACAACGATGGAAAATATTTTGGTTAAAATAAAATTTACCATTTCTTAGAAATAAACGTTTTTGCTGCAAAAAAAAATTAAAAAAACTAAGTTATACTCCCAATAAATAATAGATTGTTTTGATGTTTTTTTTTTGTGTGTTTAAGCTGTCATATTAATAAAAAAAAAATTGTAAACAAACAATAACAAATATATTTTAAAATTTAATAAAAAATATTGGCAGGTAAGTGTTAATTCATAATATTATGCATTCGCAATTGTGTTTAAATGTAAACACGTATAAAATGTGTACACAATAATGTGTCAAAAAAACACGTAAAAATATTTCGCCTGAAAAAAATACACCAGCACTCTTTCATTTTTCGAATCGAACTATTTTTGTTTCTAATATTTTATGTCAATTCGTTTATTGAATGATTTTTATGAACATGACTGCCGTCTACATTTCAGAAAATAAATTGTAGACGTAAATTTGATGACTTAAGGACTAGACACACCAAGCGCGGCGCATCAAATTCCAAATGTTCCATACAACTCGACGCGTGTTCACACCAAGAGCGGCGCGGCGCCTTTGTTGTTTTCAATAATTTTGAGAATTTTCGATTTTTGTTTTATAAATCTTTATTATTGGTAAATAATATGAGAGCATACGTGAATCACGAATTCGAAATGTATGGACCACAATTGAAGTAACATTATTTTTAGGTTATGTTCGGCGGCGATGGACGAATTTTTTGGCCGATTGGTGTGGGACATAATTACGCGACGGCGGATGCAACTTCATTCGATATAATTTCTTAAAATTACAATTTTTATATTAAAAATCCAAAATTTGTAATGTTTTTTATAAATAATTGATATATAATTATTTTCACTATCGATTCTATATAATACATACATAAATTAAGGCATATTTAAATTCGCCGCTCGCCGTCGACGCTTGGTGTGTCTAGTCCTTCATATGGTACTATTCCATGGAGAAAACAGAAAAATTTTGCTGAACATCTGACAAAGACAAGAACTAAAATTTACAATTTTCGATTTCGGCATTTTTGAATATAAGGGTTTTTTTTGTTTTTTTTTTGTTTTTTTGTTTTTTATCCATGCCATCTGTTTTGGGGCCGAAGCACTCCCTGCTCTTTCGCGGTTTATTTTTCCGTCTTACTTTACGCATCACCTGCCAAATCGAAGACGTACGGCTATAGGGCCGATTTAAGACCATCTGCACATTGCAAGCTCCATGCCAGCCTATACTGACATGGAAGATGGGTCGGCCCATGAGTTTTGCACTCCGACAGGGGGTCATAGATGTGTTACATTTCATCCCCGATCGTAATCGGTTATGAAATTTCACTTTTGCTTTTCAAATATAAGGGTTCTAGGTGTATCTTCGATCATTTAGATAAAACCTTAAGCAAGAGAGTTTACCAAAGTCTTTGTTCTTTAATAATATTTCGGCAAACTTCTAGTTTTATATTTAAATTATTAATTTTTAAATATTTTGTAATAGTCATTTTAATTAAATAATTTTAACAAAAATCACATTTTAATATTATTTAAATCCAGAGATTACTCTAGGAATTTAGTTTTGTACCTCAAATAGGTACGGAAATTTAAATGTCAAAACTGCTATAAATAGGAAAAATGAAATTCCTATTCCGTTTCGTCAGAATAAACGTTTAAGAAAAAAAACAAAACTGCTAGAAAAATGTCAAATATTGTTTCCTTTTACTATTCCTCGGGAAAGCCTGAATCGACACGCTTCTAATCTGCTGTAATCTGTAATACAACTATTATTAAATTACCTATAATGTTACTACTTAGACCTAGATGTCACTAGTTTCACAAAAAAAAAACATTAGTTTCATAACCTTTAATTCACCAATTTTAGTTGCATTCATGTCCCGCCAAACTGACCAATCCTGATGATGTCAGCTTGAGGTTGGTTGTTGAGTCCAATAGTAAGCATATGCTAACTCAACAATTACAATTAATTTTTAATTATTGAACTATAAACAATTAGACAAACACCAATATCGAAATTTAATTAGGTCAAATCACAGTTATAATTTAAAATATATTTTGTATAGTTTGCTAGAATTGTTAAGTATGTAATATGTTCTTTGTATACAGGTAACTCTCCAAGAACATTATATTCGAAGAATACGGTTTTGAAGAACAGGGACACCCATTTTCTCAAATTAAACGGTTTCAAACAAAACGATTTTCAAAAGAAGAATTTGATAAACGTCCGTGAATTTAAATTAAGAATTTTTTCGGACAAAATATTATTTTAATGGACATCCATACAATGTGTACGACTGTTTTAGTCGCAGAAAGTTAGATTTAAACGGCTCTTAGTTAAATCGGAATTCTTTTTGAAAAAAACATTATAATTTGCTAACATTTAACATATTATAATTATAGTATGCACAAATGTGTATGCTGGTCCAAAATACATACAAGTTTTGACATGATTCTCTTTTGTCACACACACAATTGTGTTTGCAGGCCGGAAAAGGGATATAAAACACTTATGTCCGATTGTATGAAGAATGCTAAATGATTAATAGCCTGATTAATCATATGTTTGCATTGTATGAACGCCAAAATTAATCGTTGATTTATTTTTTAGCACTTTATCAGAGAGTAAAACTACTACTTTTATTTTTTGGCGTGTGAGGGTGTTAGAAAATTTTTCAATTTATTTTATTTGACATTTGAAAGAGTGATAAAGTTGTACAGGAAACCTTCCAAGAACACGATTAATTCGTTCCGTGTTCTTTAACACCGTATTGTTCGAGACTACAAAAAAGAAAATAAAAAAAAACGTTGCGTTTTAAATTTTAGTTTATGTTATGATTTACAAAAAACAAAATAAAAGAGTATAACGAAAATCGTGTTGTTTGAAACCGTGTAATTTGAGGAAATGGGTATCCGTGTTCTTCGAATACCGTGTTCTTGGAGAGTTATCTTTACCTGTATAATACCCCGATTCTGAAGCAATCACTGACTGAAAAATGTTCTTAGGTAAGACTTTTTGTCTTTGTTTTGTGTTTGTTCTTAATTATGAGACTTTTAGTCACGTAAGACCTGCACGTAAGACCACCAAATTTGTATGTCTTACGCAAAGCTTTTTTTTAAACTAATGTCACAATGTGCATAGAATCTGGTTTATGCAAGGATAGGTGGAATCACATCCTTATATAGTTGCAGAGTTGTATTGCTATTTTTGGTAATTAAGAAAACGTTGATTTTTTTTTTAAATATTCCCCAGTTTGTTCGTTGTTACTCGGCTTCATTCTGTTGTTACTCGGTTTCACAGTCCTTTGCAAAGTTGTTATACATCTAATCGGGTGTTTTGGTTTGTGTTTGTGCAAGATAGTCTGAGAGAACCGATTATCAGCCATTTATCCATGCAGCGTCATTGATGTAAGTCAATTCCTTCTGGGGCATGAGAATGTTAAATGAAACGAATGAAAGGCAACCTTTTTAAATGCTCCGTTGTGGTGTTACTCAAATGTGATCATTCTCTTCGCGTTGATACGTTTCCGGTAGATTCCAAATTCGAAATTACCTTCGTGACATTTTTCGGACGAAACATAGCAATAAACGTCAAAGAAAAAGTGATGCCAATTATACAAAAAAAACTGCTATAAAACTGCAGTAAAAGAGAGGATACATTTTATTTAGCTTCTTCCATACAACAGGATAAAAATCACGGATTTTTTTATTCCATCGTTTTAACAAATTAAATCACGTAAATTATACAATAGACACACCGTTATAGTTCCTTAATTACCGGATGTTTTGTAATACCGGCAAACGACAGATCAACAATATTGTTACGGTAAATAAAATAATATGGTGGTATTTAAAAAAAGACTTTTTTTATGTGATTTCATACAAAACAAAAATAAAAAAAATATTCCATTCTACCATTCCACACAGGGTTTTTTGTATTTTGGTATTTTTTTCAAGGCAAACTAGTTTTATTTTGTTTTGTTCTGCTCTCTCATAAATAATTTAAACTAAAATGAGTCAAAAATGTCCTTGAAATATTTTTTATTTAATTTATGTTTGAGATTGTGTGGTTGAACAGAAAATTTGTTTAAGTCGCAATTAAAACTTGTATCATAGGTAAACGGGGAAAGAAACGAGGAAAAATCCGGTATTTTTTTCCCGTGTGCCATCAGCCATTTACATATATATTTAAATTAGATAGTTTTTTAGCGATCAATCTTTAGTGTCGTTTTGGTCGGCGATTGATCGTCGTCGAGGAAATACGTGTTTTGGTCTCTCCTCGAAATAAATAAATTATTTAATTTAAATTTGTTATAGTTAACTAATAAATAACTAATAATTTTATATGCTAAATAAATAAATAAATAATAATAATAATAATATAATAATAGTTTGTGTAAATTGATAAGTAAAGTGAAAAGTTGTACATATTGTATGTTTATATAAATTTGTGTGTGGTGTGTTTGCATTGGTGTAGAATATGTACGTAACAATTTGCACTTCATATTTTAATACCGTTGCTTGAACGCATCACACGCGCTATATGTAAACTTGTATGACTTTTTTGATTCCAAAGGATGCATAAGATAAGTGTTGTCCATTTATTCATTGTTTTAATACATATTTTAATTATTATATATACTTTTTCCAAATAAATTTTAAGTATATAAACCTTTTAACTGTATTTTATAACTCATAAAGGTGTAGAGTACTAGTATTCTCATCTAGTGGGTCAATCGAGTATAGTTTGCGCGAAAAGGGATTTTTAATGCCGTTGTTTTGTTTTTGTTACATACTCGCTTAACAATTTTTGTTGTTGTTTTGCTACGATTATTTTTCGTTTTTTTGCTGGTAATTTTGAATTCTACGTTTTGTTTGGTATACATATATATTTACTCGTACATTATATATTTTGCATGGAGATTAGTATTGGAGGTGTATAACGGTCAGCGGGGTATACATTCCAATATCCACTGAAAATGTGGTTTTGCGATGTATATAGCTTGTTATATGCTTTTAGCTTTGGCTATATTGGTCGTTGGGTATATATGTGTGGTTACGAAGAAACAATTTACAAGGGTTGTTTTTGTTTTCATATTATTTTATTTATATTCATTCAAAACCAACAACAATTAAAAGCCCTGAACAAAGTCTAAAACGCAGATACCAATATGCAACAAACCACAGAAGATTGTGTTGGTTACACTAACAATCCCATGTTAATTTTTTTCTTTCGCACCACTACTTATTAAACTAGTGCGCACATACAATGTACACATATGTTCTAATACAATTATCTATAGTGCAGTTTTTTCTGTTTTTGTCGCATTAGCATGGCTTTATATTGTTGTTGGTTTTGATTCATTACATAATTATTATATATTTGTTATATGCATAGGTATTTACTTTTTGTGCTTGTGTGTGTAAATGTTTTTCGATATGAAAAGACACAAAAAACAGAAGATCAAATCATAGATTTTAGTTGTTGTTTTCCTTGTTGTTCGATTTTTCATTGATTTCATTTGTGTGATCAATTTTCACAGAGGCGGCGAGGATATGGTGGAGCCGTATTGCAATAAATTTTCTTTGATATTTGTGGTAGAGTGCTTTGAATAGATTTCGTTCATGATGAGTGGTTGGTCGGTGTCTGCGGTTTATGATGGTTGTTCATTGAACATTGTGTTTCTCAACTTACGGATATTCATATAACATGCTCTGTCGTTACCTGTATTTGTAAGCTATTTTGGGCTATTTTAAATCGTTTTGTTTGGGAGTTGATGTCAATCAGTTGTTGGTAGAAAAAGGCAAATTTGCAGTTTTGCATGGAACCCATGTCTGAGGTTTGGATTTGTGTATCCAGGCTGGTATCTTTGCTGAATATTATAGATGTTTTTCTTAAAGTTTACCATCGGTTTCGCAGGAGTTGAGTCATTTTTGAAATTTTAAGATGATCGGTAGTACATTGGGGGTTTTGAGCTGTAGGATTGCCGCGATACTTTTATAATCACGGCATGAAGCATGGGTTTTGTCGATTAATGATGTTGATGGGAGATCGCTTGGCGAATGGTAGAGGTGTCACGGGGAGAGGATTCAAACCGTCTTTTGGGGTTGTTTCGGATATAACTTTGTGTGTTGCAGTGTGTTTTTTGGTTATAGAGGGGGTGGGTATCGAGTACTCCTGGATAGACATAACATATTCTTTGGTACATTTTACTATGACTATTTATAAAATAATTCTTTTCACAATGTGATTTCAGAGATTATTAGAATTTTACTAATATTCCTTCATCCAATTATTCAGCGTTTGACTATTAAATCATTATACATATTTTAATTTGATTTAGAGTTATCGAGGTTTACCAGGTGTTTATTATTAATACTATTATTCAATCCAGTTCCTGATTAAGCTCATTTATTTAGTTATTTCTAATGAAGATTTTTGATTACAGGATCTTTGAAGTCGTAATATTTTCTAATTAAAAATAAAATTTTAATTTAAAAGTCAGAAGAGAATCATAATGGCTATCGGGCTTCTAATAAATTTGATATTTCAGCGAATACTTTTTGGAATTGCAGATATCTTGGAAGTTACAGATTAAATTTGAAATGCAGTTAAATATTGCTGTACTTAGATAGTTTTTCAGGGATCATGGCTTTTTAATTAAATTATTTTCTAGGTTGTTTCGGGAGACTGTCATGAAGAGGTTGTTTGGGAGACAGTAAATTGGTGAAGGTTTTGATTAACTTGTTCTAGGTTTGATATCGCTGGTTGTTCTTTTTATGATTTATTTAATACGATTGGGTTATTTGGAAAATGGATCGTACAGTTGTGCTAGCTACTTATTAATTCTGCCATCTTACAGATTCCTGATTGCTTTAAAATAACTATTCAATTCTGGTTTAATTTGTTTAGGTATTGGGGTTCTAAAACTGTGCCAAATATACATTATTGATATTACCTTACATATATCAGATTAGCTGTTTTTGAAACCAGTTTTCATTTGGCCATTAGGGATGGCAAGGACAAGTGATCTTCACATTATATAATTTTTTTATTTAACTATTTTTTATAAATAAATCCATTAATTCAACAGATTCACAAAGATTCTACCAGTTGAAGATAAAAAGAAGGTCGTCCGTTCCTTTCGTGCTTTGATACTAGTATTGCAATATTTAGTGATTTCTGGATTCGATTTGTTTTAATTTATTTTGATTTAACTTGTTTTAAGAGAAATTTAGTTAATACTAATCATAACATTACATTTATTTCATTCAAGCTAATTTAACATTTAACATAGCTAATGACATTTTATTTCAGGAAATTTACTGCAACTTAATTAATAAATTTTTTTAATTACAATTATATTTTTTTAGAGTGCTGAGTTCTGAATATATCGAAAAAAAAATCAAAAATACATAATTGTGTTGTCTTGTGCTAACCGTCTTACATTACATTTCAACTAACAATTTACTAACTATTGACTACTTAGGTGTCTGAAACCGGGTCAATTTCCATAATAATTAACAAACCTTTCCTATCCCTCCATCTTGTTATATGTAAAAGAGTCTGCGGATGGGCCCGGCGTCAACCGGGAATCTTACTTAGGTTTGGTCGCACATTCCAATCAATCAATCAATCAATCAATCAATCTTTAGTGTCGTTTTGTTTCAAAAAGAAGTATTTGAAAAAAACCATTATGTGTAGGTTTTCATCTCGTATTTATTTTAGTGCTAAATCGGCTTGCTATAGAGAATGTTCGTTCATTGCCTGATATTAAATTTTTCGGTTTGCAAAGCTTCGAACAGCAATGTGGGAGTTTGACCCTTTTTGCCGACCATTTCGAAAAATGAAATCTGGTTTTGTATTGATGATGACAATCCATACTGGTTTACTGGAAAGTGAATTATTAGCGGTCGAGATTGCTTCTTGAAATTGAGATTTCTCTTCTGAATCTGATGTTGCTTGCTCATCTGATATGAATAACCTCTCAATTACTTTTTCCCCAAATGGCACGGTAGAGCTCTTTGAACAGTAATCAAAGAGAAAATTACGTTTTTTTGGATTAAGCATGTACTGTACACAAGAGATAATAATTTACATCTTTTAGCAATTTCATGCTTCAAACAAACTATGAAATTAAGGGCAAATGGCGATCATTATTTTTTTCAAAGTTAAACATAACAGTTCAAATACACTTTCTGCGGTGATAAGTGTTGCATCATTTCTTGCTAAGGCTTCTACAGCAATCCGAACTGGGTCCAAAATATTTCAAATGCTCATCAAATATTCCTCGTCTATTGGGGGTTAACAGATGAAGCCAGTTAAAATATTCTAAAGCTTATTTTACTTCATTTTTTACTTGTAAAAATCTTTCGATCATAGAATCTATAGTGTTCATGGTGTTCTAACATCTATTTTTAATTCAAGTTCTTTGCCAAGTCGGTTTTTTATCTTATTCTGCAAAAAATCATTTTTCGATGACGATACTCGAAAATGTTTAATAACGCTTCTCAAGGATTGCAATTGTATGTAAAAAAATAGAATGTCTATGTTCATCATTTGAAGTTGCGGCGTTTATATCCTCAATTATTATATTAGCATCTGGTTCGATTAAGTCATCATCTTCAGTGTTAGTGTCACCGTCAAATTCCTCATCCACAATAATGAAAATTGAATTGAAAATTAGGGTTCAATGGAAAGCTGATCAGGTTCATCAACAACATATTTTTGGTAGAATTGTGCATCTTTCTCATTCACTAACAAATTTACGGCTGCCGGACAATAATTCAATATGAAGGAAACATTTTGTTAAAATTGGGCATGCGCAATGGAATGGCACATTCCTCTCATTATTCTCACTATTTTTCTGTTTGGTATTTAAACTACAGAATAACGATAATAAGTGACGTTTAAACATTTTTTTGGTCTTTACTCTCGTAAATTTATTTTTTCAAAATCACCAGTACGGTTTAAAATGTTTTACAGGTAAAAGGTAATCCTAAAAAGCCGAAATTTACCGGTAAACGGTGACGTTTTTACCGATAGCGGCTCTTTTCATACATAAAAGTTGAGAAAATTTGAAAAAAATCTAGGATGGAGATTTTTATCCGTCGTATGAACTCCCTGTCAGAACTATTCACCATTATGCTATGAAAAAGATTTTTTTTTGGACACTTTTAGTCTTAGGCATCAAATGCAAGACTAAGGCAAGCTAGTCCCCACCCATTACCTTCTCTACTTCAACGAGCAGACCAACGAACCATTTCAGGCAGGTGGCCCTAGTATATGTTGAGTTCCAGCTGTGCAAATAATAAATACATATAAAGGGTCTTTCAATACGGATTTGTCATTTTATAGCAATATTTTCAAAATCAGTGCTACTTTTGAGAAACGTTCTGCGTATTAAACGAATTTATCCTCGTCACAGCGGTCCTGCCGAGTCGACTGTTCGACATTTGACCCAAAAATTGATTTTCGGCACACCAGCGTGTTTCGGTTCTCTCGTATTTACTTTATTATCCCAATCCCAAGTGGCCAAGAATATGCAACGAAATAAAAAAAACAAAAAAATAAAGTAAATACGAGAGAACCAAAACATGCTGGTGCGCCAATTTTGTTTTGTGCTCTCTCTCTATATATGCACCTATTTCTCACCTACGAGATCAACTAGTGAGTGTAATATTTTTTGCTTTTTTATTTACGCGTTATGCAAATTTCAAGCCCCATCCTTCGATGTTTAAATTTTTCGCCTTAAGCACAAACTTGGGATTTTTTTTTTGTTTTGCCATGTGTCTGCATTATGCGGATTAAGGTAATTTCATAACATTTTGAGGGTTCTTTTGTAACGTAAATCGTTTTTTAAAGAAAACTTAACTTTTTTCGTTTCAAAAACGTTTAAACATATATTTTCTCTTGTGTTCGACAAATCCTTTGACTTTTAATAAACTTTCTGCTGAGAGTTATTGAATTACATGAAAATTTCGAAAATTTTCTTCTGGTTTATAAAACTATCAGCGAGAAAAAAAAATTTCTTCTGATATATGTAGCGGTGAATAGCAAAAACACATTATCTGCTATCTTATACATAGCACAAATCATTCCTAGTTGTTTTTTAAAGATTTAAATTTAACATCCAAAATTTATAGGTAAACACGAATTTAGTCTACCAATTCTCGACATTGTCTAGGCAATTTTCGCCCAACACTACTCATTTATTTCAAAATTACAAACTGTTATTATAAAAAAAAGGAAAAAGGAAGAAGAGAAAAATGTGTGACATCTAGTAAATTAATATTAAACTAATTCTATTTGTACTTGCGTATATAGGGTCATGTCATGTAACTTCTTCTTGTATATTGTTGAATAAAACTACCACTTCTAGTTTTTCTTCTGTATGAAATACATGTGTTTTTTTCGTAATTGTCTTCTAATGTATATTCCGAAATAAACACAAACAAACACACCAATTTTTATACCAATTGCCAAACTTCTTGGCAACCGTAGCTCGACATAAAATGAATATCTGACTATCAACCAAAATAATTCATTATTTTAAATAAAGTATTTAATATTCAATGCATTTTTAATGGGTTTTCCGGTTCCACAAAAAATCATAACAGGTTAGAGTAACCCAATCGTGAATTGTGGGGGTTAAATTACATAAAAACATAATTTTTGGAATAAGCGAGCATGAGAATTAAATAATAAATCATCTACATATATAAATCCAAATGTTATAACATAAAACTGATCGGAATCTCCACCCTTGAAACCAACCTTGAAAAACTAATCACTTAATTCATTCCAAAACCCTTAACACAGACACAAAAATGAAATATTTAATTTACACTTCAATCATCTATGTCGCCAAAATGTCACTTAAGAAGCACATATCAAAAAATTCACGATATTCATTAAACCACTTACCTATAAATTAACACTAAACATATAAAAAAAAAAAATCTGTATCACTTTCAATTTCACTTAACTTATTTTGTCACATTCCCGAAACCATGTTTCTCATAAAAAACATTAAATTGTTAAAAAAAAAAAAAATTCTATCTAGAAATAATTAGTGAGTATTCGTTAAAAGCTAACTAAAAAAATAAAGTATTTTGAAATTAAAATACCAGATCACGTACTAATCGAACACTAAACAAAATTTAAAATTTTATGTTCGTTTTATAAAATCAAAAAAAAAATAATAATAATAATAATTTGTTGTTGCCCCGCGAATATCAGTCGCGATATTAATTTTTGTTTATTAAAATTAAATTTTTTTTAAGTAAGTAATGCACAGCACTTATCGATTTGTTTGTTTTCGGACTTAAAGACGCGAAGAAAATAAAACTAAAAAAGTTAAAACTTAACAATGTAGTGTAAAATACAGTGTGCCGTTAAAATATCTCGTTTATTATTGCATCGTAGTAATCGGCAAAATATGTAAATAGCGAGAGATAAAAAATAGTTATAAAATTTTCCTGTGTTGGTTTTGTAACTTTGTTTTGTTATATTGCTTGTCATGTCAATACAGTTCTATCGCTATAGTAGCGAATACCAATAAATTATATAGCTACAGCGAAACTTGATATTTTGTAACGTATTTTTTATTTGGCATTGATTTCGAGATGGTGGATCATCATAATATGTGGTTATTGCACTCAGATTTATACGAATAGTTGTTGTAATAATTAATGGCTAACCAATAAACCAATACCAGCACACGTGTAGGTCATTTTATTACTTTTGAACGTAATGATATTGAAAATATTTATCTTTTATACTATGATATTGGTTTGTCTCGGAAATGAAAGGCGCTAGACGTGTGTGCTAATATATTGAATACATCGCAAGGCCGCGAAATTAATATTATTGGATACATTTTTCGCCATAACAAATATTCGTTGGTTTATTAATAAGCATAACTAGAGGTTAATGACTCTAATATATAATCAACTGGTAACAATGACGTTATGTTGGTTTTCGTAGGATCCTAGTATGGTTGTACTTCCTACAAAAATATATTGCTTAGGTCACCTAAATTAATTTAAAAGTTTAATATTTGTTAATAAAAATTGTGGCCTCTGATCAAATTTGGACGTCAATGCGTTAGCTGAACGTCAGCCTGGCCGACTCATACCGTGGCTAATTTATTGTGGTTGTGTATTAGGGGTGTCGCTGTTTGTTGCTTCAACTATAATCTGATAACTTCACCGTATAAAAAATCATTTCAAAATCATGAACATACAAATAGGTTTTACATTAAACATAATAGTTACAACTATTGTTGAACAAAATCAGCCTGGTATGAAAGCGCCGATAAGTATGCAATTACAAAACATATTTAGATCGTTACCAAATGCAAAATATTGTAGTTTGCTTAATTAATATTCAATAGATGGTGCGGTGCGTCCAAGGTCACAATATATTGTGACAACCAGGTAAAATCAGAAGTTGTTTTGATGTTTACCAAATTGAAAAATTAACTTGTTAAATCTGGATTTGGTTATAAAATAAACCGAATTTTGTCTACCAGCAAACACAAATTGCAAAACATTATCCTATTCATTGTTAAATTTTTAAGCAACAATAATAGCACACCAACAATTTAAAATTTTTCTTTTTTATATAAAATAAAAGTTTTTTTTTGTTAAATTTAAAATATTAATCTTTTATTATAATTATGATTTTTCTGACTGCCATATTTAGGTTTAGACCTCGACGTGAACAAACTCATTGGCAACAAATAGAAGTTTGCGCACACTGTGCTATCACTCTCGGCAACCCATTCGGAGAACATGAATTATTTCTTACAAGGCCATCCAGTAAAAGATAGATACGAGACAATTAAAAAAGTCCTAATTAATCGCAATTTATTTTTTCAGAAGCGTAAATTAGAAACAATTCCGAGAAAAATTGAAATCGGTGATCAAAAACTATCGAATCACTGAACTAAATCGTTGGCTGGCAGGCAAGAAATTAACGGTCAACGTTATCACCAAATTATACATCAAGCGGCAACATTTGAAGAAAATATTACGAGACAATCCTCTAAACAATACAAAATAAAGTATCATCACTAATGCATCTAGTACAGCAAAGTGATTCGGAAACCTTTTGGATTTTTCTCTAAAAAATGCTCAGATGTCGAAAGCAAATTTTCCGTATTTGATCGAGAACGGCTTTCAATTTTTGAAGCAATTAAGAACTTCTACATTTTATTTTATTTATATATCGGCCGAGCTACCGATGCTATACTGCCTCTCACTTCGCTTTTGATTCGCTTTATATACGCTGCCAGTTTCGTTCTATAACTTGCTTTCAGGGTGTTTCTTACAGTTGTCAAACTAGTTTTGGAGCGCAAATTGTAAATGTTCTTATTTTCGGATCTTCGCTATTTTAATTATTAGGTGATGTTTCAATGTTCTTGGTGATCCTACTTCATGGAGCCAGCTACCAGCCCTAACCTTTATCCTCTCTTCCCGGATCAGCTTGACAGTGAAATGGTGACAGTATCTTTGGAAGACGCTAGACATGGTTGGACAACAACCCAACAAGCACATTTCACACCATAATCGTGATTTATTGCGTTGATTTATTATTGCCACTTAAACCGCAACCCGAAAGAAACATGAAGTGTAATCATAAATTTGCAGCACATAGAATAGTGACACGTAACAATATTTTTGCCCAGAATGAACAAAGGTGTAAACCTGTGGGCGAAATCTTGTTTATCTTGAAAAGTATATTTCTTTAAAACTATTGCTTGAAAACTATATTTCTAAATTTGGAGTACCAGGTAACATAAAAAACGACCAAGGCACACCGACTGAATCAAAGATATTTCCTGACTTATGCAACACCATCCAGAAGTAAACGTTATGGTTGAACGCTTTCACCACCAATTTAAAACAGCTCGTGCAAATATAGTCTACTGGAGCTCAAAGATCCCAATTATCTAGCTGGAAATCCGAGAAACAGTCAAAGATGACTTTAAATCTTCACCCGCTGAACTGGTATATGATTAAACAATTAAAAAAAGCCACCCAAACAGTAAACCGTGAAACGTATGTTAAAAATCGAAAAATACTCAAGCGAATACTCATAACTAGACCACGACCATCTCTCGTTATACATCGGTTGGTACGACAAAACCAGCCGACACAAACAATCACTAACGTCACAAACAATCACTAAACACGCGAAAAACACTAAAGATACAAACAATTTGTTGGTTCCACAGGCGTGATTGACAGACACATAACGCTTTAAAATTTGTGTGTCCCTGTGCTTTTGAGGTATTATGCGGGACAAATCCAGCAGAAGCATAAACACATTGCCACGTCGTCACCATTACTAATTATTGTATTATCCTGCGGTGATTATATATAATCTAACCTCAAACAATAATTGCTGGTTAATAATCTACCTCTCATTATAAAAATCAAGATATAGTACAATTTCCTTAATCCGATTCACAACGTGGACACAAAACCCAAAAAGGGGGCTTGTTTCTTCAACACACTATGGCCAAATACAAACGGATAAGTCTCCGTATAAATAATCATTTCAAAATCGTATGCATACAAATTGGTTTTAGGTTAAACACAATCGGCACAAATATTACCGAATAAAAACAACCGGCCTAACAAAATTTATTTTAGAGCAGAAAAATTTAACATCAAAACAAAATCGCTGAGCTCGCCGATAAGTATGCAATTACAATACATATTAAGATCGTTACCAATTGCAGAATCGTTTGTTTCAATCCGCCATTCCACACTTTTATTCTTTCGTCGTGATTCTTTTTTCGTTTTCTTCCCCTTTACCTACAAACTAACAACAGTATGTAGATGACGGGGAAGGAAACGGGGAAAGAATCACAACATCAATCCAAATTTTCAATAATATTCAAAAGCTGGGCCCGTTTTTTAGTAAGTTGACACCCCTTAAGAAACATGTTTTCCCAGCAACTTTACTCCGAAAAAAATTAGTTATTTTTTTTTATTTTTATTGTGTTTAAAATACGCTCACTACACTACAACCAGCAAGCTCTTTGGCTCTATGAACGTAGAACTATGAACGTAGAAGCCGACTGCACCAGTGAGGTGAAAATTTATAATATTTGGACCTAAAATTTATAATTTGCCAAGCCAACCTGTTACGACCTCGCCTATTGGCTTGATGGACAATTAATTCAGCATGGGCGAGACATTTAATTAACGAAATATGCTCATTAAAAGTATTAAAAATTTATTGCATTTTTTTGGAGATTAGTGACATCTAGAATTAAGTAGTCGTATTAAAGATAGTTTTATAACAGTTTTGTGGTATCGCAAATTATACATAGGCTGCGGGCGAATAGTCGGGTAAATCGTTTACTGTGGTAAAAATCGGATTTAGAACAGATTTTTCGATCAGTTTGCCATAGAGTTTTTGAAAAATAAATGAATTTACCGAAAAATTTACTTAAAATTGACTTTTACCCGACTATTGGCCCGCAGCCATAGTAACTTAATCCAGGCGAGTCTAGAATGTTCGATCGGGTATATAAATAGGATTTAACGGTTACGGAGTTAAAATTTGAATTAAAGCAGCGTAATTTACCGGTAGGTGGATGTACAAATGAATTAATATTGCGGCTATGTAAGACCATAGAGAAGCAAGGATTAGGCTCGGATAATTAATTATGAGTTCGGAGAAGTAATATAGAGGTAAAAATACATGATAAGCGTGAGGTGGTGGAGCCATTCCCCACGCCACCTGGAACTATCGATATGAAGCAATTATTGACTTTTATAACTCAAAAGTTTGATCAACAAAGTAAACAGACGCAACAAACATTACAAGAGTTGACCTCATTTCTAGAGTTGTATGTGGAAATGGAGAAAAAAATAACGAGGTTTGACAATGCGGTCGAATGTTCAAGATGTTGAACAGAAGTGAAACAAAAGGAACAAGATCGCAGATAGCCCAGGCAGAATACTCGAATAAATTCAAACCACTGACGAAGAACCGCAACAGTTACAGTGAGATGATTTTTGCGCTGGAGCGGAAATACGGAAGTGACCACAAACGAGAACTGCATACAGGCGCTAGCAAAAGGTCTGAGAATCTCTTCAAGAAAACACAGCAGCGATCGATTGCCGCATTTAGCGTGCTCAAATATTGATGGTGCTTTTATCATCGCACAAGCTATTATCAAGCCACCTTTTAAAGTACGGTGATTACGATTCTCTGATGGTAGGGTTACTTGGTGGACATGTGTTAAACTCGAATCAGTCAGCTTAAAGGGGCAAAAGCTGTCTGCCACATTTCCAGATTAGCTCGAAATAGTTGTTACGACTCCTTAGTCATAACAATAATTTTTGTTACCGTTTCGTTCTCAAATTTTTAATTTCACTTTGATTTTCTGAAAAATGCATTTTTCTGATGACATTGCCATCTGTGTTATGTCATTGGTATTACCTTCTTTTGTGATTTGGGCATTAATGTTCTGTTTTAATTGGGCATTAATATTCTGTATTACGTAAACGTCGAGTGATTTGAGAGACAGACTAATGTGTACCCCTTGTGCGTGTGTTTGAGCGACTAAGTATAGAAGAATATTTTTGTTGTGTTTTCTTGTTTTGGTGCGTGCAGCTGATGCGGGTGAGAGGGAGTGTGCAGTTTATATTTGTGGGGTGCAAGAATTTTTTTTTTGAGTTTGTTCAGTCTCATTTTGGAATGTTAACAAACAGGATCGAGTTTTTTAGGCCATATTGGTTAATAATTATAAAAAAAAATATTTATATTAAATAAATTAAAATTTTTTTTAAAATGTTTGGTATTATATAATAAAAAATTGTATAATTGTATGGTGGATTGTACACCACAGTCGTTTTATGAATAAAAGAAAATTGGGGGAATTGGCTTTGCGTATCAAATAGGTACTAAAGTTTTTTGTTGTTAAAATAATAATAAAGTGGAAAACTGTGTGCTGTGCTGGGTTCTGGAGTGGCTGGCGGCTGGCTGCAAATTAATTTCTACCGAACCGCTTTGTCGACAGGAGGCTCGAACACATTCAAATAACGGCACAAGTGCCGCAACATCACTGACCACGATTAGTGAATTTATTTAATGCGTCGGTAAAACAAAAGATACACCACGTCATACGGGTGGTTTGCAACGTGGCCATTCGCAAGTTATAATTTCGGCGAGCGGACGTAACGGCAGTTTTTATCTAGTGAACGCCCAGTTATTTTGATAGCCGGCCATTTGTAAAATTTATCCGGGCGGGGAGATACCTAATTATTTACGGTTACAGGTGGCCAACCGGCAATTTGTAAAATTTTGACAATAGGTGGGACAACACCCAACCAAATTGTTTACGGGTGGCCAGTTGAGGCCACTTCATTTTCCTACGGTTTTGGCGATAACACGCCCAGCGGTATCGGTGAAAATACCGCAACGATCAGGTGGCCAGCCTACCATTTGTTGTTTCGGTATCAGGGAGAGACCTTGCAATGGTACAGATGGCGAATCGACCATTTGTAAAATTTTAACAACGGGTGAACATTGGTTGAAGCGAGATTATTCAATTTCGTCGGCCATATTTTTGGTGTTGTTAAATTTATTTTCGCGTTGTTATCGGCCATTTTGTTTTTCTCCTGTTATTTTTTTGTTTCAGTCGGTTTTTGCATTCGGTCTCATTTTCGTTTCGCCCATTGGTTTTATTTTATTTTTTTTTGTACTATTAAAATATGTAATAAAATTTTCGGGTCGGTATGGTGGGAGGGGAGACTACATTTTGTGTCAGTTCCATATTTACAGGCTGGGCTGGTCACTCTCCATCATCCTCTTGGCTAGGACATCCACAGGGACGAAGTGGTGAGTCCAGCGTATGTGTCATCCATTCGGGGACGACCGTAAAATCATCAAGATTTAATTTAATTTCAGTTTTTAGATAGATTTAAGTCAAGATAGATTTAATTTAATTTCAGTTTTTTTTTTATTATTTGCTTTTGATTTTAATTTTATTTCTGTTCCACGGTGTAGGCCAGAAGCATGCAAGCTTCTAATTCTCCCACGACCGATGCCATAACACTGAGATCTAGCCGGCAAAACATCACCGTGACAGAGGACTCTGCGTGCTTAGTTAAAAACTGCGAGCCATCCGTAACATAGTGACAGTTTAGCAATAAAAGGTGATATTGGTTGGAAAAGTAGTGTGATTACTTTAGGCACAGGAGCAACACACACGATTGTTCGAAAGGATCTTATCAGTGGAAGCAGACAACCCAAACTAATTGCCCGAAGTCTTCAAACGAATACAATTCACTGAGTTAAATTTAATTCCTAAGAAATGCTTACTCTTCAGAACAGAGGTAAAATATTTGGGTCATAAAGTAACCGCCAATGGAATTCATACAGACGAAGCAAAAATATCAACGGTAAAAGAATGGCCAAGACCCAAATATTTACATGAATTACGAAGTTTCCTTCCTTACTATACACAATTCGTGCCAGGATTCGCCAATGTTGCAAATATTTTACACGAATTAACGAAGAATAACAATAAAGAGGGAGGAGCCAACCAACATGGAGTGAAATTCCAGATAAGACACCCTTAATGCCTATTAGGCACAGTGGAAAAGCCTTCTTTTAGAGAATGGTTGTTTAAATCGATAATAAGAGAGATTTGATTGCAAAGCTAAACAATTTTTAAAAGTTGTAAACAGTCGTTAGTAGTGTGGTCACCAATGTCATCAATGTGCAGCATTGAAAGGAAATTGCCATGGACGTGGTAGCTTAAGGCTGAAATCCAATATTACGAAAAATCCTCCGTAAAAATAATACTCCATTTATAATCGTTTTTTACTCTTTATGGCGGAACCTGCTTTGCCCCGGCATTTACGATGTCAGTAATTTAATTTTTATTTCGATTTATTTGTGTTTTTAGTATGTATGTACAAATATACATAATTAAATAAATGATTTTTGTTTGTACATATTTATTGAAATTAAGTTTAATCTGCCAAAATTCCTCGTAGACGGCAATATCTTTTAAGGCGGAAAAATATTCGGCCCCATCAAGTTCCATCTTAGACGATTTTTACTGTAATATACTATTTCAGCAAATGTCCGGACGTTTATGCTATACCCAATTAAGAACGTTTAACCATTATTGATAGACGGATTAGCTGCTATGGAATCCCGATGAAAATTCACTCAAACCAAGAAAGAAATTTTGAATCGGTAATACTCCAGGAAAAATCAGTATGCTGATAAAATACAAGAAGAACTTGATGAGATACAAGGCTAGGTATGACATACCTGCAAATAATAAAACTAGTAAAGAGGGACTACTGGATGGGCCCACCAAACCGCAATGAAGAAAAGGTTTATCACCGAAGCTCCAACCGGCATGGGAGGCAACTCTATATATAGAGGTGGTAGTTTGGATTCTGTTCGGGACGAAAAGGCTTAGGTGGGGGGGGGGGGAGGGTGAGAATTGTAAGACCTCACCTATTGGTTTGATGGGCAACCAATTCAGCTTGGGCGAGACATCTATTTAAACAAAATGACTGATTTAAGACATAGAAAAAATCATTTTTGTGAGATTAGTGACATCTAGGTTTTAGTAGAAACATTAGAGCTAGTTTTGTTTGATTGGTATATAAATACGCGTGCAACGAACTCAGTGAGTCGCTAAAGTGAGGAGCGGTTTAATCAATCTGATTACTGGGGCGATATGTTGTACCATCACTTCGAATCGAAATTCGAAAAAAGGCGAATGGCGGTCTGTTGTATCATGTTCGAAAAGCAAAAATGATACAACTTTCACTTTTTCGATTCGACTTTTTTCGAATTCGACTTTTTTCGATGCGAAGTGATGGTACAACATACCGCCCCTGAGCGGGAAAAATTGGTCAACACGTGATTAACAATTTTGAAATTTCACCTAAACGCGGGCAAAACTATAAAATTATAACGTTTTCGACATTCGGTGGAAATAGTTGTATCGGTCAGTTTTCTGTGTAGTTTAGTTAGTTCACCAAAACGTTTTCTTGAATTGGTTAAATTTGCATAAGTGCCCAAAATAAATTTAATTGGTACGTTTAATTTAATTGAAATGTAAAATATTTCTCAAATTTCGCCCTTGAGAGTTATAAAAATTCCGTTGGTTAGGCAATTGTAAATATTAGAACTCAAAAGTTGCCCGATACCATTTACCATAAATCAAGAGAACCTCGTTTTATTATCTTGTTCGAAAACCAAATAAATTTGATTCTAAATTACGACAATAATTAATCGTTGTAAATGGCAATAACCTAATTAATTAAAGTTAATAACGTGCGCGCCCGCAACACAATAATGTCATTGACAAATTACATTTTTTCATGCGGTGGCGGTATTTGATCTAATCTCCGTACAAAATTACATGTTTTATTTATGTCACAAATGAAACAATTTTAAAAATAATAATTATATCTAGATAAAAATAAATTATGTGTTATGTTTGAATTATATCGCGATAAACATTTTCGATATAAAAAAAAAATGTTTTTTGCGCAGCACGTAAATGCCGCATGCGTAACTCATTTTTGTTAGATGAGGTTTTTTTGTAATTACCTTTTTACATAATTGGCGTTAATTACATATTAAGTAATAAATTAATTAATTTAATTATTGCGTTACAATCGATTTGTGGTGTCAATATTATTATGATTGAATTTATTTGCAAAACACAGGAAATTGCATTAAGCATTTAGCACTTATCGTGGTTTTCGAAGAAGCTCGCAATTTGGATTCAAAATTATTTGGGGAATTTGTAATTTAATGACCTTCTAATATAAGTAAATACAGAAGTGTATGCGGAAATTTCATAATGATTACAATATATTTTCAAACTGGTTCTTTGAGATGTTATTCATTTAACATAAGTTAATAATAAGTTTTTGTAGAAGAAGGTCATCTCGCGCGCGCAAAACTTGAAAAAATGCAATTTCATTTTTGCTAATTTTTTATATCAATTACTCGTTGTACATATTTTGTAAATAAATTATCGAAAATAATAAAATTTCCACCATTATCTGTAAATTTAAATATGAGAGTAGCCAGTTAGCACATTAATAAATAATTCAAGTTGCGCATAAGGACTAAAAATATCATCTTGAAGTTTGTTGTTCTGTGCACGTAACAGATTTTTACGAAAATTACGATCTAAGATTTTGACAAATAAATTTTAATCTTAGAAAAAAATTTATAATGTGTTATAGATCAATATTGTTCCCTTCTCGCTGTTAATATCTTCAAAATACTTATAACTTCTATTGACATCTTTTGAAGAAAATGCGATAAGCACAAAATGTTTCCCCTCATGGCGACAGTTTAGAGTAGTAGACATTTTTATATATGTGGAATTTGATCCTGAATTATCTTTTGGGATTTCTAGATGATAACCAGATAGATGCCAAAAATTGTTAAGCGAGGTGAGGTTACCAATTCGTTTGCAATTTTAGTTCGACCTAATGAAATTTTTAAATATTTTTATTTAAAAATTCGGGTACTCTGGTTCAACCAAACTTAGCCGTATCTGGGCTGACATCTTACATTATCACCTTACCGCTTTCACACCCAATTTCTCCATCCATTTCTCCATACAACAGCGTTAGTGATGTGTTGGTCGATGTTGTTACTGGTGATAAAACCGATGTGAGATTTATTTTCTTCACTCTGATTTTAATGTCGTGGTGCGGGATGTTATTGATGACTTCCTCTAACTCGGCAAAGAATAGATGACATCACCTGATTTATCTTCGGTGGATGGATGTATTAACAATCGTGATGTTAAATTTCTTAGTACGGAGGTAGAGCCTACCCCTCAACTCGTGGGTTACGTATTGGTGAAAAATCTGAAGGCATCCAGTCCCATCTTGAACACATTTATATAGCGAGCCGCTTGACACAAGACAGACTCACGCTCCAGCCACCCTTAACCTGGAGAGGCCGCTGCGTTATGTAGTATCACTACATAATCCAAATGGTTTCGATAAAATAAATAAAATCTCTTGCTGCCATCATTCTCATTGGTTCACAGACTGCTCGATGACTGACTAACTCCTGTCACTCACATGTCTTTCATCATTTTATTTACTCAGTTCTTCTTATTCCGCTAAATATAATCATGTAGGTGCTTGGTCAATCGGTGTCTCTGGTCCGGTGTCAATTCTGTGTTTTATCATAGTGACCCTTCCATTATTTTCTGCGGTGTACCATAGAAAATGGGCATGTTCGGCAATGATTTCTCACATACGTTTCATCTCAGACATGTCATAAACTATTGGGACTACAAATTAATTCAGTCCGTTTTCTTAAAGTGGCTCTGACTATAATAAATTTTTCTTTGTGACAGCACATTTTTGTTGTTTCAGACAGATTAGACATCTGCTGTTAACATTCAGTTTGTACTGCTTTGAGTTTCAAACAAAACGTGCTTTTTACGGAATATATCGGATTTTGTGATAATTAAACGGCATTTGCGGGAAGTTTAAATTTTTTGTTTTAATTGGAAAAAAAGTGCAGCTGTAGCACATTGAATGCTTGTGGAAGTTTACGGTGACAATTCTCCAATCGATAAATCATGTAGAGAATGGTTTCGACGCTCCAAAAATGATGATTTAAGTAAGCCAAAAAATTGAGGACAGCCAAAAAAAATCGTAGACGATGAATTAGAGGCATTGCTCGATGAAGATCCGACTCAGACGTAAGAGGAGCTTGACGGTACATTGGATGACCCAACAAACAGTTTCCGTACGATTGAAATCTGGACATGGTTCAAATTGGGTGTCATGAATTGAAACCAAAAGACGTGGAAAGGTGTTTTTTTTTTCTTGTGAGCAGCATCTTCAAAGGCAAAGAAGAAAGGGTTGTTTACATCGGATAGTGGCTGGAGGCGAGAAGTGGATCTTCTACGATAATTCCAAAAGGAAAACTACTACGCTTTGCCCTCCCAATCGTTGCTATCTACCTCAACATGAACACCAAAAACAAATATTCAAGGTTCGAAGGTTATGCTGTGTATCTTGTGAGAACAATAAAAAGTCCTTGTGTACTACAAGCTGCTACAACCTGATGATTCCTTTACGGCCGAGCGGTACAGACTACAATTAAATCGTTTTAGCCGTGCATTACGAGAAATACAACCGGAATATGATTAAAGATATGATAAAGTTATGCTTCTGCATGACAACGCTCGGCCTCACGTTGCCAAAGTCGTAAAAAAGTATTTATAAACGCACAACTGGGATATTTTACCGCACCAGTCGTATTATCCGGACATTTCTCGTTCTGATTACTGGTTGCTCCGACGGATGCAACACGATTTGGCAGGTCAACGGTTCAGTTCTTTCGAAGAAATTGAAAATTAGCTTCAAACTTGGATCGCCTCAAAAGGCGAAACGTTTTTCCGAGATGGAATTCGAAAATTGCCTGATTGGTGGGAAAAAGTCGTAAGCAGAACAATATTTTAATTAATGAACAATATTTTAATTAATCTGTTCATTCATTTTATTTTAAAATAAATGCATTTGTGCAATTAAAAAAACGGACCGAATTAATTTGTACTACCAGTAAAATGCCCCATTTGCTGTCTACGTATCATGCGTGTCGACCCCACGTCCCCACGTTTATAGCGGTAAGATATTCGATATGTGCTTTTGCACAACACAAACGAGTCTTCACAAGCGTTATGGACTATTTGTGCTCCGTTTTTTCGCGTAATTTTGAGCCTTTCCACACTTTGATTCTTTCGTCGTGATTCTGTGCCTTCAAAAAATCAATCGACGTCCACATTTGGTTTCTTTGCGCATTTCTTTGTTTATGTGTGTGTGTAAAATTATGTTTTTTGATTTATTCGTACAGTAAAAAAAGTTTATTATTTGCTGCGAAAACTGCTTCGTTGTTTGAAAAAAAAAATATGTGTTTCCTCTCGAAACAAAAATTAACCTAAAATTAACCCAAAACCGATAGATAAACGAGGTGTCTGTAGTGGTTGCAATATTGTATCCTCGAATCATACGTAATGACAGTAACCCATCGCTAACTCTGTACGTGCAAACAGAGTAAATAACCAACAGATTTACGTACTGAAACAACACGACGATCATGACACACACCAAAACAATCGAATGAAAACAAAATTTATTTTGTAATAAATAAATTTCATGTCCAGCAGCAGCAGTTCGTTTAAATCAGCCGCTTAAGCAAGCAAGCCGCACGACAACTTGCGCTCGCCACCACCATGCCGCACATCACGCCACACCGCCACTGCAATATGGTGGCAATTAAATAACATTTTAATTAAATATAGTTAAATAAATATTTTAACATAAAATAAATAAATGTAGTTAATATTTATATTAATAAAAACTAATATTTTGATACCAATAATTATGCTGTATTGGGAATTACAGTTTATTTGTTCCTAGGGAAGATAGAAAAATAAATGTAAATCTGGCGATACTTGTTAGATAAGAAAAGAAATAAAAAAATTTGTATCGTACTACACAGTCATTTTACAATTTTGAAGCTTATAAAAGGAACAACACGATTTTTGTAAAATAAAATATAAAAAGGTAATTGTATTTCTTTACTTTTCCTGGGGCGGTATGTTGTACCATCACTTCGAATCGAAATTCGAAAAAAGTCGAATGGCGGTATGTTGTATCATTTTCGAAAAGCAAAAATGATACAACTTTCACTTTTTCGATTCGACTTTTTTCGAATTCGACTTTTTTCGACTCGAAGTGATGGTACAACATACCGCCCCTGAACATTACAATAATAATAACGGTTAAATATAAAATAAATAATCGAAGGTTATATGCCCTTGAAATATTTATCTTTGTAGTAGTGCGAGAACCAATTGAGTCGAAAAAAATGTTGCTTAAAAAAGAATCAAAAATTTCCCCGCCACAAAATTAGTTTGCCGGTGAAAGGGAAAGTAACGAGGAAAGAATCACGATGAAAGAATCAAAGTGTGGAACCGCGGAATGTTAGATAATTACTCAACTGGAACTGACTGCTTGACTACATGATTTAGCAGAAAATTTTCAGAAATCTTCAGCTATCTGTGGCATATTCTTGCTCGGTTGAAGGTTGATAAAATTAGTTTACTTTACGTATACATCAAGAAAATCGGGTAAGGAGTATAAATTTTTAATTTTTAAATGCAGGATTGTTTATCAACAGTTTTTAGGAGGGGCAAGCTAAACTTTTCCGGAAAATTTTTCCGGGAAAGTCAAAAAAAATTTACGGAAAAATTGCTTCTCCATCCTAAAAATTGATAGTAAACAATCATGCATATAAAAATTTTTAAAATTTATACTCCTTATCTGATTTTCTCGATGTAAACGTAAAGTAAAATTACACCAAAATAAGAACAGGCTCTGTTTTGGAAATATCAATTACGACAACTGAGTAGTGATGTTGTCCAATTCTGTTGTGGTTGATGTGTTCACCACAAGGAGTCACACCCGACGTCTGGAGGTGCGTTCTTGTTTTCTCCAACATTTCTGGTCGAAATATTGTAATCCTTTAGTGATCGTTGTGGTTGTCTGAGATTAAGAACAGGCATAGATTACTCACCAGTTGCTTGTATACAACATTCTGACATCTCAGTGTGACGACTCGAACTCGCCCGTATGATTCTGGATGCGTATCGATGATCTTGTCGAGTAAAAATTTCCAAGGCTGTATGTTTTCCTATTTGATGAGCCTCTTTTGACCGATGACCATTTTGCCTTTGGTTCTCAATCACTTTGGTCGTTGCGGGAAAGTTACTCTATCAGCAAAAATCTGCAGAAGTGGTGGTACATCCACTGAGTAATGTTGTTTGAGGTGTCGTGATTGGTGCCTCTCCAATTAAAAAGTGCCCTGAATTCAGAATTCTAACACTGCTTCCCACAAGCCATCCAGATGCGGCGAAATAAGGCCAATGAAGTTCCTGGTGGTATCATCTTGAGCCAATAATGCTGCGATCTCAGAATTTACTTCTCTGCTGCTGAAGGAATGCAATTTGACGATAACATCCAACGAAGTTGGTTGCACAATCACTGTTTAGACTTTTTATTTGACCTCTTCACTTGGTGAACCTTTTGAAAGATGCGATGAACATGGCGAGCTCGCACACCAGCTCCAAAAGTAGGGCTTTCGTAGATAAACAGATGAAAATGTAGATGTAACCCTTTATCGATGCACCGCCATAACCTTTGTGTACTTTGATGAATTTTGGTCTACCTAATTCCACGCCATTGTGCCGACTGCAATGGTCTCGAAGGAGTAACGCGTTGCGATGGACGATTGGCCATCAGTTGCTGGTATGTCATTGAGTTATGCCGAAGGTTAATAGGATGCTTCCTTGTGTATGGCAAATTCGATTCGTTGAGCCGAGAGATCGAAGTGGGCTCTTGTCTAATCTCTGCCGCGAAATGAGTTCGGAAAACCGTGATAAGTGACATCACGGTTTCTGTAAACGTTGCGACCATTTACAAAATTTTTCTGCAACTGTGTAATATTACTTCACAATGTTATTTGAGCCGGTCATCAAGTCGTCGACGTGAAATTTTTCAATGCGACTTTGGGGGCAATTTGAATTTTTTCCCGCTTGTCTCGTGTTAGCTTATCATCTGGTGAGTTTACCGCTCTTCGGGAGCCACTAGCATCTCTCGATACATTTGCTTGATATCTGTAACGAAAACAAATTTATATTTCCGAATACGAGTTAGTATTTCGAAAATCTTGTGCAGGTGAATTCTCGATGACGATGGCTGTAACCAAGATGGCAAATGTTGAATCGATTTGCGACCCTAATACAAATTCAAAAATTGAAACCAACATGGGCTCGTCTCATTCGCACAGATTCCACAGGTTGTGACTGCGTCTGGTCCTCTCTCTAATCCGATTCGATTTGAAACTGATTTGTGATCCCGAATCCAACAGAGCTCAAACGATGAAGAAATGGTTTGGTTAAAATGTGATAAAATAGCGATTGCTGTTGCGAGTACTTCATCCATGAATGGCGGTACTTCATGAGACGTCGGTCATGGTGAACTGACTTTGAGATGATGATTCGGCAGTGGTATCTTTTATTGCAAACCCGACACATTCTGGGGGCCTACTATGAAAATCGACTACCGTCGATTTCTGTTCGTTTTTTATATTCAGCAATAGTAATTAGTATTGCTGAATATAAACAACGAACAAAAGTCGACGGCGTTCGATTTCAATAGTAGGCCCCTTGAGTTGGTGAAGAAATCTAATATTCGTTTATCACATTGCCTTAGAATTTTGTTTAAGTAAAAAAAAGCGAGTGGGAGCTGGAGAGTATTAAGGCGGTGATACATGTACAGATTTTGCCTTTAAGGCAAACAAAAATTGCCTTATACAAAATTGAGAAATGTTCAATTTAAAATTTTTGCCTATAAGGCGATTCAAGATGGCCGACTTTTAACCAATCAGCGTGCATAATTTGTATGCCTTAAAGGCAAAATCTGTACATGTATCACCGCCTTTATACGAGGAAAGAAAAGAAGAATAGTGAAGAAACGCATTATAATTTGTAATTTTGAACTTTACTTTAATTTTAATGAATTTAATTGTTGTTGTGAGAGGGTTTATTTAAATACAAAATAAACAAAAATAAATAACAATCGCGTCCACAAAACGGTGTGATTTTTTTTATAAAGGATTGGTCCGCGTTTGACTCAAAGAAAAAGTTTGAGGGGTGACGCAAGTGATGTGGTGAGAAACCTATCTATATTTTCCACATAACGTACTTCAAATTATAAAGACATTGAAGCCTTGGGTAATCTGACGTCGTGCTCGACTTGATGATAGAGCACACTGAATCAAGGCCATCAGTACATCCAGAAAGTTAAGAAACATAAGTTAAATTTCCAATCCAATGCAAATGCAACACCTCTGTACAACAGCAATAGCGTGACAGAACGAGGAACATCTGAACAACCAAACACTTATGCGAAAAGTCGTTCGGAAATTACCAACATAACTAAAATTGCAATGGGCCGAATTCAAGGTCAAATCGCAATCGGCCAACCTACATACGCTTAGCGATTGGATGAGCACAAAGGCTGAAATAGCGAGCATAATGGTAACATTACCCCCAGCACAGCTACAAAATTTTGACGAGTTTGAAAGACAGCAAAACCAAAATAGACAAAAATATGTCAATACTATTCATGTGGAAACAAAAGCTTCGAATGGTGGCCAGGCCAAGCTCGAGGAGGCCGCTGTTACTGACAACACATGTAAATTCGTTCTACAGGCAGAATGTCCTAAATTTAAAAATATGACAAGCAGTGAAAGATAGGAGTTCTAGTAAACGGTTGTTACGACTTCATGCGGTCATAGCATTGTTTTCCAGTTTTATTCTGGACTTTGATTTAATTTTTAATCGGTTGATTAATGTATCGTAGTGTCGGCATTGCCATCTGTGTTCTGTTAGTTGATATACACTATTTTGCGAATTGGGCATTAATGCTTGGTTTTATTTGGGCAATAATATTCTGTGTTACGTAAACGTCTATTGATTTTTGGAGCAAGACCAATGTGTGCTCTTTGGGCGTGTGTACGAGCAGGTGAGATGTAGATGAATATTTTTTTATTTTTAGCGCGTCATGTTTGTTCTGTTTTGTGCCGCGCATCAACTGCACAGTTACATACGGTTCGGACAATGCAAATCGGCCATTTGTCCCGTTTTTGGTTATCGGTGAAAGGCATCACAGCGTACATGTGGCCAATCGGCCAGTTGTAAATTTTATTTGAGATTTTGGTGGGCACACCGCAACATACGGGTTGCGTCTTATTGGTATCGGGGAGAGGCCCCGCAACGTACGAGTGGCCAGTTGAGGCCATTTCTTTCGTTATACGATTCCCGGTGGGAAGACGCCCAACAGTCCGAGCGTGGCGCCTGTTGCATGACGGCTTCCCAACCGGGTTTTCAAGGTCCAAGGTACCAACATTTTTTTTTATTAATTAATTTTTTTTTTGATTTTCCATTTTTCAAATTTTTTTAATTTTCTAATATGTATTTTAAAGTTCATTTTTTCCAAACTATAATATTTCGATTTTATTTTTGTAATCACACACTCCATTACGGAGATCGTGCTCGTGACCGATGTCGTACATTGTAGAAAATTCCGTCCTTAATTTTAGAGGCGCTCATTTTAATTTTTGTTGATTTTTACTTTTATTTTTTATTCTTTTTATTTTTCGCAGACTGGGTACTTGTCACTTGGAGAGATCCGATCGCCGTTAATTGGACCGGCCCGGTTATAATTATTTTATTCTGTTCCTCAAGTTTCGTCCGACAAATTTCGGCAGAACATCGGTTTTTTTTATTTATTTTTAATTTGCGTTTTTTTTTTTTTAATTTCTATAAACACGGTGTAGGCCAGAGTCATGTGAGCCTCCAAATCCCCACGATCCAATACCCTGAGTATTAGCCGGAAAAATCACCGTGCGTGTGGCCGCTGCATGAATAAGTTGAAATCTGCGGGTCGGCTGGTGCTGTCCGTAACACGGTCTGTGTCGAAAATTGACCGTTGACCTACATACCGATTGAACCAGGTGAGAATGAAGCTGGCACCTCCAACCACTTTCTTCTGGGATCATCAAGTGGTATGAAGCCCATTACCGATTTAAAAGTGACATCTACTTCTTACCAAGGATTGGAAAATGGCTCAATTGATGGCAGATCAATTTTGGTGTCAATGGACGCGAGAATATCTACCCGATATTACAGACAAAAGAAGGTCATTGAAAGAAATCCCTTGGTATCAGAATATTTCTTCGTTCGTTCTAAATCCAAAAACTACGAATAAAATACTCAAACATATTCTTATAATTTTAGATTACTTTTTAATGTTCAAAGTTTTTATTCAATAATTAAAAACGAGTTTAATTAAAACAAAATAAAACTTAACCTATTAAAAAAACGCAGTTCTTAACAAATAAAATAATTAAAAAATTTTAATAAACTAAGTAATTAAAATTAAAATAAATAACACAAAAACCGTAAACTATTTATATTAAATGTTTGATCTTGATGAAAATTAATTAATTAATATTGATTTAGGTATAAGATAATTAAGATAAATAGGTATGTGTAATTTTATGTTACGTAAGTAGCTAAGATGATGATTTCTTGAATATTGGCAGTTAATCGAAAATGTTTTTTTTAATTATAATAAATTAATTAAATTTTATAATTATTAATTAATCCCGCAGTGAACTAAACGAAATTATAATATTATTTAAATCAAAAAAAAAAATTTGCACTGGGATTTTTACTTTTTTTTTTTTACACAGCCACGATTTTTTAATTTTAATTTTTAAATTTAATTTTATTCATAAAAAATATGTTTGTCGGGTCGCAGTTCCGAGATTTATTTACAATATTCCGTATTGCCTACAGTCTCTCATTTTAAACTGACGACCACGCCCCAATAAATACGTATAACGTTAAAAAAATCCAAATTAATTATCGTTAATTAAATTATAAATAAAAATCTTAGAATTATTTTTTTATGTTTTGTAACATTAAATATATACGTGTGTGTGTGTGTGTGTGGATCACTCTTTAATTAAATTTCTAAAATTATGTGGATATATAAATGTGATATATGTTATGTAGAACGACTTGGATGTACGGAATAAGTCCGGTTACACCAAAACGCCATTATTAATATAAATTTTATCTTAAGATACTAACGAATCTATTTTAAATGTAGTCGAAAACATTCAAACCGATTGTATCGACATCTAGCGCGTAATAGTATAACCATACTTAATTGTTTAATTGTTCAAGATGTAAACCATATATGGTTTATTAAAAATTTCTCGGTAGATGTCACGCGACTACACTTAAAAGCTAATTTGTAATAAATAATTTGTATCATTTAATATAAATATTAATATTAATTATAATTACAAATCTATTAAAAAAACACAAAATAAATAAAAAAATTGCTTCTTTTCATTACAAATTTGTTATGTAACATGTTTTTAGAAAAAATTTTATACAATGAAAAAAAAACACTGAAAGCGAATTAATTTGGGGCAAAATTTGTTTATCTTAATTAATAAGAGATTATCAATTCGCCGATTGTTTTTTTTATTTATTTAATTATTATCAAAATTACTTAGTATTTTTGTGCTGCACTCTCTATTCAACGATATTTTAAAGATGGAGTTACATACTGACTAGAAGAATAAAATTTCAGTACTGTTTTTTTTATATCAATTTACGTTTGTGATGCTTGTGCTTCTCACTTTTCTAAAAACGTTTCATTTACCACGTGGATGTGCACGCAAAATTATTATTAGATATAGGGAATGTTAGGTTAGGTTATTAAACCATATACATCCACGTAGTTGCCGCGTGCTTTTTTAATATATTCCTTAAAATTCTATAAATACACACATAAAAAGGCAGTTTAATTGTAAGCAATTATATAATATAAAATGTAATACTGATTCTAAACCATTTTGGGAGCACGTTCCGAGCACATATTAGCAATAAATTTTTGTTTTAATATGTATGTATTTGATAAATCGGAATGAAATTTATCGATTATGAAAAATCTTTTTGGCGCAGCCAAGTTTACTTATTCAATTGTTCCTGTTCCATTTTATCTCGTATTTCCTTATTCTCTGGATTCGCCATCACAGATGTTATAAATGCTTGGGTCTCCTCTTGGAGCTGGGCTAAACGCTCCTGTAGTAATTGGTTACGTTTCATTAGATGAACTGTACGTATTGCAATTTCTAGTAGTCCATAGTTTTGTCTTTTTAGATTATTACTATTTTGTAGTTTTTCGTCACTACTATCTTTAATATTATTATTATTGTTATGGTTATTACTGTGTTTATTTAAAATTTTCACGGAACATCTGTAAAGCATAAATAAAAAGGAATTAGTTTGCTTGTCGAATAAAAGGCAAACGGGCGCAGGAAACTTTCGAAAATAATTCAGTTCGCGCAATTTTATGAAAAATTATTTGAATATAAAATGCTGAAATTAATTTAATTTATTTAAAATAGAAACGAATAACACAGAGTATGGTTTTTATTTAATTTTTCAATTCGGTACAAATTATCAACATTTTAAGTTTTTGTTAATTTTCAAATAAGAGCAATTTAGTTATAATTGTACTGACATTATCAGTGCTGTTAGGGTATTGCGACTTATATTGTTTTAGGGATATACTAATATGGTTTAATGGAATAAAATCGTCAGTTGTTTGTGGATCACCAGCACGCGAAGTCGTAATATTTATTTAAGCTCGAAATGTATACTTTTCATTTGTTTATGTGTGTTAACATTTCAGTGGACACCAGGCATAATTGTTTAAATTGACTTAAAGCAGATTTGAGCTACGATAAGATTCATCATGTTCGTTTACGTATGTACGCAAAATTTCGTAGCATGCCGATTGTTTTGCCGAGTATTACACTATACAAAAAATACATAACCGCTTACACACATTTTTAGAAATTAATGTCCATATGCACTAGCAACTTAAGTCTCAAAAATTAACCTATACGTTTTTAAGTTTTAATAGTGCAAAAAAAGTTTGCAATTTAGTTAAGCGCTTATCAGAAAATTATAAAAATGTTTCTACTGAGTTTCTATAATAAAAATAAGTTCGCGAGCCTAGTTATTGATTACAATGGTTCGTGAAGAACAAAATGAGAATACCTAGCCTCAACAACCAAATCTGTGGCGCGTAGGGCACATGTACACATCGGGCAACTCAACGGTTTACTTTCGGTTCATTTTCCGGTTAAGATGATCATCGGTTTGGTGTGAATGAAAAAATGGTATTCGGTTTTTTTAACGTGAACAGAAGAATACATAAAAAATAGCACACGGCGTAATTGGAAAAAAGACAAATTCATTCCGCCATTTAAAAAGTAGCTTGTTGTTAACTTTTAATAAATATTATAAATTTCAAATATAAGTAAAACAAGTAATTTGTGAAAATAAAAACTATTTATGTCGAGTATGTTCAATTGCCTTGCGATGTGAATTACCGCGGAGCACCATCAAATATTAAGCAGAAAAATTTGTATAAGTTGATTAGTATTAGTATCCAACATTCGTGAGACCGCTAATCCAAACAACCATAAATTAACATCAAGACGCTCCACTGAACATGGCTATCCCAAAAATCTAAATAAAGATAATTTAGGGTATGAATCTTGCGATGATTCCATCGATGATCCAAACTTTGAGCCATCCAATTCAGAATTAACTTCGGATGATGGCAATATTGACAAAATCGAAAGGGTAACCGAAGATGCTTTAACCAGAGGTGATGACTCATTTGATGTTAAATCAAAATGGAAACGGAAAAAGGTAAAACGAAACCATTGAAAGTCTTGTGAAACGAAGAAGAGAAAAGTGACACATGAAAGAACATGTGTACCGCTCGACAACTGTCAGATGAATTGCTAAGGCAAAATAAGAATTGCTATTTCATCAGTAGTGAGTGTTATATGTTACTATTTTGCATGACATCAGGTGGCCCAGAGAGTAGAAATTTAGACCCCTTGCTATTTTCATAATTCATCAACGACGTCGTTGACCACTTTAAATTCGCAAGTTGCCTTATTTACGTCGATGAGATGAAACTTTTCGCTCGGGTTAGCATTGAAGTCGACTGTAACAAAACCAGCCACCAAGCTACCGATTAACTAAAACAAAATGTGAGCTTTTTAAAATATCCGAAGTTACCACAGTTAGTTACTACTTCTAATTTTGGATTAATTGGTTGCTGATAATCAAGGTTCAACAGGTTTAAAATTCGAAAGTTTCTCTGCGCTGTAGTACCAAAATAATAAATTTGTTTATATTTTAAGCCTTCCGCTTCAACTTACCCAATATTCATTAAAGACGATAATTTTTTACAGACATCCGTATTATGTTGTCTCATATTTGTATAAAATTCAGTTTTACAACAGCCATTATCGTTCACATCCATATCGGTGTAATAGCTATCGGCACTAGAATAATTGCTTTTCGGTCTCTCATCATCCTCCTCGTCGTGATTTAGTAAACGATTTTGTTCGTGAATTATATCGAGCTCACTCTTATCACGATTTGTATTACTATAATTATTGTTATCAGCTGATGATATTCTATCGGTTATATCATCGCTAGTACTATTATTATTATTATTGTTAATATTATCATCGCTTAAATATAATGACGATTTTGTATTTGTTGATATATTACTACTACTACTACTACTGCTACTATCACTGTTACTATTGTTATGACAACTACTACTGCTACTTGTATCACGGATGAATAATTCTACTTTTTTGCGACTGATTACAATGTTGCTGTTATCACTGCTGCTGATATTGTTTGTGGTCTTCCGCAGTTTTGTAGATTTTTTACCAACTGTAATGAAATAATAAAAAAAGATAATTAAGATCAAATGAAAATGTATATAAAATAAAATAATCAGTATTCGATCGTTTAAACAAATTAGAAATTAGGATCGGCTGATAATCTCGATAATTGTTCCACGACAATTTATTGTGAAAAATAATTTACCAAAAAGGACAATTCAACGAAATTAACAATTCAACGGAAAAACAATTCACAGAAAACGCCAATTCACCGATACTTCAATTAATCGAAAACAACATTCACGCAACTATAATTTACCGAAAATATTTCAAAAGCATTAAACATTTATTAAACCGAATAATTCTGCAGTAATTACGCTGATTTAATTTCGATGACTTCTCGTTTTTGGTGAATTGTCGTGCTGCCATTTTTATCTTTAATTAGATTAATTTTGTTTAGTCCACAAATATGCACACACTTAGTGAACGCACTCTTTGGTGTAATTTACTTAAAGTTGTGACAGGTTTGACACATTGTGTTTATGAAAGTGTGCACCGGTGTATACTTATGTAAGAGTCTTGTTGTATTTTTGACAGCGAACAAGACACACGCTAAAATAGTTTTCTCTGTTGGAAATAAAATTTTGTTTTACACGCATCAGCATTTATTTTATTCGTTACACTGCGTATTGGACTGAAGGTTGGAAAATTAATAGGATTACGGCTAATTCAGGAATTCAACATCCCAAATGACTACAATTACATCCGAATACTGACCGAACCCAGGATCTCGAAACGAGACACACTAATCCTAACATTGGTTTGGTTGAGAGGTCATCAAATGTCAACAAACTAATTCACATCGCAGGCGTCTTCAGGCGATTCATAAACAGGTGCTTAAATAACCACCACGTGAAGTTTCGTCTCGATAAAAAGCAAATTACCTACACTCAACCCCTTGCTTCGCTCTGTAATTTGCTACTCGTATAAATCGAAAAAAACCGCATACCTCAGACAATTTCTGAAATCATTGTGGTTTAGAACAATGGTTGATCGTTTCCACATAAAACCGTTACAAATAACCTAATTAAAATTAATTAAAGCGCAATTCTTTCTTTATATTCCTAGTAAAAATCCCACAACTATTTTTTTACAATTAGCGAGAATAAATCAACTAATTAGACAAAATTTATTAGAAAATCATACAATGGAAATCGTAAAATGACGTATAATGTGCTTATTAGAAAACTATATTGGCACAATGACAAAATTCTTATTGAAATAGACTTAATATTTTAAACAAATTGCAAAATAAATTACAAATAATAATTAATGTGTCTCGAGATTAATAATACACGCGTTATTTGTTTATATATGCAGAAGATGAATGAAAACTATTTTTGTACACAGTGTTCAAACATCACAAGAGATATTTATCTCGCTATACACACGCTAAGTTTGACTCATCGTATCATAACATAACCTATATGTGTCTAGTATTATCTTTATTAGAGATATTATTAGAAAACTAATATTAACTTGTATATATGTACGTAACCCGCTCCAATATCGCACCTATCTGATAAATATAAATACAAAGTGCAATGTCGTCATCGTCATCATCGATGTGGACAAAAAAAATTATCGGTTGCAGCACGTGTAACCAACTGCCAACACGTTGATTGATGTGTGCAGTGCTGATTACAAATTTATTTTATTGTTTGTTACGTTAAATATTACTACATTTTAATACTTAGAATAGATTAAACGAACCGCGATCGATAATTGTGTAGGTATACAGAATTATGAATTAATAAGAGTTATTTGTTGTTTTATTGTCTGTTTTCCTTACTGTGTATCGTTATACCAATGCACATAGCGTGACAGTAAGTACTGTTTGAGACGTCATTAAATTTATGTCGATAGTTACTTTTCTAATGGCGGGAAAGAGAACGGATGTAGTTTTTTTGTTTAGCAAACATTTTTAGCAATATTGTAATAAATTACTTGTTAACAAAGGCTTGAATTATAATTATTAATGGTGCTGCACCTAAATTTTGAATCTTGTTTATTATTTGAATCATAGATGGCACTGAAGTCATACTATGGATATTTATATATTATTTTAGCTGTTCAACCCTAAAACGAGTACTTTAAATTTTAAAAAAAAACACCGAACACGAAAAGACGTGTAGTGGCTTTTCTTTTTGTGGTTCATAAAATATTAAAAGCTAATAAATATAAAAACCGTTTATAAAATTTGAATTTAACCACTTCAATTGTTATTTTTCAGAATTTAATGCAATCTTCATCACGAATGACGTTTTATGAAAACAAAAATAGATAAAAACAACAATAATTCCTTTAATTAGCTATACGACCTCTATGCCACCTATAGTCAAAGATCGGAATCATCAACATAAAATGATGCGCATAGCCAAATTTTTAAAGTCATGAGGCCAGTAGTATTCTAGGTGCACTGGTCATGCTTAAATAACGCACGATTATATAACTATAAAATTTTTGAAGTGAAGTACTTTTTTTGCCGCTAGAGCACATCAATCGTCAAACTATCGTAAAATTATTTATTTGTACATGCTTTTATTTAACTTGTTCTGGCCGTATGAGTCAAATATTGAGTAATCGCGAATTAACGAACTAACTAATAGAAGCGATACGGTTGGAGAAGGCGAAAGAGAAATATAAAGAAATGCGAGTCAGTGAAAGTCAATAAGATAAGGAGACTAGATTGCAAAAGTTAAGACAGTTGGAAGATGAGTTGTTAGAGCAACGTACATCAAGATTAAAAGAAATGCGGGATCGATCTGGATGTGCAAACGCATTGCAAATACCATAATTCAACTTATGAAACAGCTATCAATACTTTTTGCGATATGCATTTGCAAGGTCTGCACGATGTGATGCCACTGGAAACAAGTTTCAATCTGCAAACCAACAAAGTATACTATCTGAAGAGTTGCGATCGAAATACATTACTACTCTGCTATCTTAACCCGGAATAATCTTAACCCAGATACCACGCCAGACATGATTTCGCCGCACAACGACTCATACAGAAATGTTCAGCCATCTAAAGCCTTAATGATAACAGTGAAGTGCTTGTAGGCTGAGTAAAAGACTACCGGTGGCGAATCGAGTTCTAGAATTCGTCAGATAGATAGAGTGTATTCGGACGACTTCGTAAGAAACCGAGAGTAGCATATGCGTACTGGAAGGCCGAACATGTCAAAATCAGGGCCAACACAACTTAATGCCAGCATCTTACGGTATTAGAAAACGGAATTAACGAATCAAGGGGAAAAATACAGAAAAAGAGGAAGTATCTATAGAGTGACAATATTTTCAAGGGGTTCGTCCTCTGTATCAAGGGAACTCTTCTTACAAGTTTCCACACTATTCATCCCATCTGATTTACATTTTGCATAGGCATTTTATGCCAGAATGAGCAGGTTTTTGTAATATTTTTGAAGGGGTCGGCTTCTTGGGTGAAATAAAAAAATTTCCTAAAAATGTGCGGGAATGAATTTAGAAAAGGAGTTATATGAAATTAGTGACATGGTTGGTTGAAACAGAGAGGTTCGTTCCTTGGATCGCCTTTTTATAAGTTTCCACACACGGATTCAAATTATGCAAAGAGATTTTATACCAATTATATATATTTTATACCAATATTTTTGAAGTCTACGCCCCTGGGTCTAGGAGGCCCCTTACCTCCCGGCCTCGGGGTCTAGGTACAAATTTATTCAAAAATTCCATTTTTTTTTTTAATTTTAGCACAGGAATCGCTTATACACTAAATAAGACCGAGAATAAGGGCTCATTTTCCAAAGACAGAACAAGTGGTGCAGAGGTAAAAGAATCGGCCCCTTGGGCCACGAGATACTGGGTTGGAATCCCACCAGAAGCTGGATACAAAAGCGAATTTCCGTCATCGATCAATTTTCGAAAAATCTTTAACGCTGAACCATTTGGATTTTGATCGAATCAATTAACAGTAAAAACAAGGGGATTGTGATGAGCCAATACTAAGGGACAATACATTGAAAAAACAAATGAAGTTATCAAAAGAAGGGACAACATAAGCAATGAGAGAATAACAACCACCATTTGCTATTTAAGATAATTAAATAGCAACAAGAAAAAACAGTCTCTTGAGAAATATCAAAATTGAAATCATCGGAGACAAAAGAGTAGCCCTAACTCGCCTGAAGAAATTATAGCCACTAATGGTAAATGCAGAATTATGCATATTTAATGATAAAAAGGTTTTTGAGAAACATACTATATCAACTGGGACCCCATTAAAAAATTTCCTTGGCATAGTGGAATTCAGCATCCACATCCACACAGGGAAAATGGATGTAGAATTTAATACGGAACCTACAAGCGATAGCTAAGTTTGGTGGTTTTTAGTGGATGGGTTTGGGCGGAAGTTGTAATAAATTCACAATTCGTCTAAACAATATAAAAGCAATATTTTTATGGAAAGGCTTAATAAGCCTTTGTTATAGTGGTCTTATGAGGTAAATTGTAAATCATCAAAATTCCATCAACATTAAAAAAATTGTTTCCATTTTCTTACTCCCCGCAGATGGTTGAACCTTATAAAGTTTAGATTTCCTCACGCTTTCCCTGCGAATTTTCCACTTGGTATTTTTCTTTTGAATATTCGGGGAACCCTCCATGCTTGAATTTCCCGAGATCGAGCGTCTTTGATTTAAAGTTAACTCATCGACAAGTTACTATCATCGATAAAATGCGAGTTGCGGAGACCTATAATATCGTGGGTCGAGACGAAGCTACTTCAAAATCAAATGTGGCGCTTTAGAAAGAGTCAAGCAGTGTTTTTTACCCTTTCTAGTGAAAACTACCAGGTCTCTAGGTGGATTGATGCTTCTGAGAACAATTCATACTGAAGACCCAAAAATTGTATCCTTCCAGAGTACAGATTTTGTTCGAAAACTGAGACTTGAGAGTTGGGAGTTTTTCTGCTGTTTCTCTAACCTACTAGACGCACAAAATTAAAATTATTGTTGATTGATGTAAATAATAATTAAATTTTATATTTACATCTAGTGTACTGACGAAACTACAGAAAAACTCCCAACTCTCAAGTCGCGGTTTACGAACAAAATCCGCATACAGAATCAATAACAGGTCATAAATGGCCAAGTTCGGAAAAAGGCGTCCAGCTAGGCATCCAGCCTAGCCATCACTGCATTTCAAACAAGATTTCACGATTGAAATGAACAAACTGACATGAAATGTCATAAGTTCTAATAGGTACAAAAAATACATAATTTGTTTTATTAAGTTGGTACATAGGCACACTGGTGGATTATTATCTCAAAAGATAAAATAAGTAATTTCCCCATTTCAAAATGTGAGTATGTTTTTTCCTAAATTAAGATGATATGTAATTTATAACTGTTGTAATGACAAGTAAGGCTGTGGGCCAATTCTCAGGTAAATCGATTAGTACAGTAAATTGAAATTTTAGTACAAATTACTTTTCAAATCGTACCAATTCTCTAGTAAATAAAATTAGGTAAATGCGGCTTAAAGGGACACATGGTTTCTAGGAATATACAAAAATTGGTATGTAGGTTCACGAACTAATGTCATAAATTTTATTGTCGTTGTTCCAATTATTGCTATTGTTTATACAAATAAATTTAAATTTTATATTTTCACAAATTTGTTGCGTAATATACACAATAAACTATTTGATCAAATAAATAAAGATTTTAACATATAAAACTGTGTTCATAAATATAGAAGCGCATTTTTATTTCATGGGAAATGCTAGTGAATATAAAAAATTATGTCTAGAAACATGGCCGACATATTTTCATGATTTGTTTAGCAAAAACAAAAACCACTACTATTTACCTTTTGTGTCTTCGCTTTACTCTACTTTTTAGTACGGTATTTCAATTTACCGCATACACTGTTAAAACGGCTTTTACCCTAGATTTACCTTAGAATTGGCCCGCAGCGTAAGTATAGAAGTTCTAATAATTTAACAGTGTATAGCTAATATTCTAGCCTACTATAATCCCATAGCCTACTCGCGAAAATTTTTGTGTCAACGGAAAAAAAGAAGAGCGTCAAAAACATGTGCATGCATCTTATTCAAAAGAGAAACAATTGTTTGTGTTTATATAAAACAAATTTTGAGTAAAAGTACAGTAAAAAAAAATTATCATTAATTTATTAGAAAAATTTGAAAACTAATTTGTGATAATCATAATTTTAATCGTAAAATCCGGCAGATAGTACTAAGCCAAATTTGTTCAAACTACAAAAATTAATTAATAAAAGGGATTAACTGTTAAATTTTCATTTACACTGTTACAATATAACATTGTAACTACATTTTAATAGTAATTTTCACTTTTTAATGTAATTGGCTAATTAATTTTTTAAAAAGCAAGGCTACTCATCGTAAGCCAAAATTTGTGTCCTATATTTTATAAATAATTAAGTAATAATATTAAGGTTACATGCGCAAATATTGTTTACACTCACAATTTTGTAAAATATTTTGGTGATGAATTAATAATTCCAAATTAAAATAGTACTTCATGATTATTGCACTTGCACTCACTCACACAGCAAATAAATTATCACTTAAATTTTCACTTGGTTTGTATTATTTTATAAAATATATTATGGACGTTAATTAACACCAGGTACTTATTTTATTGTATAAAATAAATAAATTCACTATAAATGTAAAATATTAAGTTTTGTATCGTATAAAAGAAAAGAGCACGTTACAGTCGACACGTCTAACTTCAATAAAATTCAATTTAATACTAACGTTTTTAAAATCGTTCACAAGTAGTATATTCACATAAAATCATAAAGACGTTTTCTCTATACACAAGTAGTAGTTATATAGAAAGATACTACTACTACAGTTATATTTTTATAATACATATAATATGCAGAAACAAGAAACCTCAATATATTATTAAGGCGAATGAAATACACGTGATGTCGTAAAACAATCGAATAAAAATTAGCTCGTATACGGAATCGGAATAATGTGATACGTTACGTTTTGTGCTTAGGGCAGCTAATTTTTATTTATATTTTTTGCTGTGTGCGCTCTTCTCAATTAAAAGAAAATACCCCCGCTCGATAACGATCGATCTTGGCATACATTTATTCTTTTATACATGCGGCGCGTTTTGTTCTTGTAATTTCATGATTTTTTTTAGTATTAAGGTTAGTGTAGGAGTGTATAGACTACATATATATATTGACCAGTGTTTATATATATATATATATATATATATATATATATATATATATATATATATATATATATATATATATATATATATATATATATATATATATATATATATATATATATATATATATATATATATATATATATATATATATATATATATATATATATATATATATATATATATATATATATATATATATATATATATATATATATATATATATATATATATATATATATATATATATATATATATATATATATATATATATTATATATATATATATATATATATATATATATATATATATATATATATATATATATATATATATATATATTATATATATATATATATATATATATATATATATATATAATATATATATATATATATATATATATATATATATATATATATATATATATATATATATATATATATATATATATATATATATATATATATATATATATATATATATATATATATATATATATATATATATATATATATATATATATATATATATATATATATATATATATATATATATATATATATATATATATATATATATATATATATATATATATATATATATATATATATATATATATATATATATATATATATATATATATATATATATATATATATATATATATATATATATATATATATATATATATATATATATATATATATATATATATATATATATATATATATATATATATATATATATATATATATATATATATATATATATATATATATATATATATATATATATATATATATATATATATATATATATATATATATATATATATATATATATATATATATATATATATTTACCGTGATTGTAACACAAAAAGTCGTATTGCCAACGTTTGGTGTGCGGATCAACGTGATATACACTACCTCGTTTGATAAAATGATTCACTTTGTTTTTACGTGCTATAATAATTGTAATCAAAACGTTTTCGAGCAAGCATTAGTGTAGAAAACACGATGTTGTATATATTGATATGTAAGCTAATTGTTGTTGTTCAGGGGTTTCAAACAATATCACGTGGGGCGGTATTTCCCACAATGTTTTATTTAAAGAAATAATAATAATAATAGTTGGAAATTGTTACGTTTTCTGTATTAAATTGGTTGGTATTTAAAATTATCGATCATATGGCTATGAATCGGAATGAAGCTTGTGTCAAAATAATAAAATATACACTGTGTTTCCACTGTTACACTGTGCAGAATTGAAAAAACAGTCAAAAATTGAAGTTTCATAATAATATTTGAAAATTTTGGGAATAGTTTTGAGTGAATTTTGAAAATGAATTTTTTTAAAACAAAACACTACAAATTATTCAGATGATGAACGAAGTCCTTCTTTGGTAAATCAGAAAAATCTTCTGATTTTTCTCCTTTCGTTAAGCAGATAATTGTTGGATGATGGAAATGATGATGAAGATGAAGAAGACGAACAAGAAATTTTTTCTAATATTTCTATTTATAACATTAAAAAATTACATCAAGTCATTTGATTCTGACAGTTCGAAAATTGGAACTAAAATTCGGACGAAAAAATCATAGAAAAATAAAAATAATCCATCGAAATCGGTGGATTTTTAAAATAACCATGAACCAAATAAACCACATTTAAACTTACCAAACCGAGGGTAAATTTTAGGTTGTGGATTAATCTTCGTTCAAATTTACGGGCCTAAATATAATATAATTTTGGGTTTAGCAAATTCAGTATGCAATTTTTCCACTGTGTGGAAAAAATAGTTCTAATTCCATACTAAATTCCGCACTACAAAATATTAAAGATACAAATATATCGATTTTGGAAAAAAATAATTTTCTTCTCTTTCTGTTTTACGTGTTTCTTTTATTTTTATAAGTTTTTATTTTGTATCTCCAGATTTGTGCGTAACAGCACGTACTTTATTATTAAAGTAAATTTATATAAATTAAAGTACCAAATAAGTGACAAGAATCATCAACGTTAGAAAAGTTCCTGGCCTTTTTCCCGGTAGATGGCTTTACATTCATATATCTCGGTAACCATTGATCGTATCGAGGAATTCTTATGTGTGTTTGAAAGGTGACATTTAAACTTGTACTTTGATATATAAAACAGTAAAATCGGCGAAGTGAATAAAAAGGTACAACATTTTAAACATGGAGATAAATAATGAAAAAATTCGATATTGTTTGCAATTTTTTTACAGCAAAGGTAAAAACGCAGCTCAGGATTGCGAAAAAATTTGTGCTGTTTATGGAGAACGTGCTTTATCAAAATCAGCAGCAAAAAAATCGTGCGCTTTCGTTCTGGAAATATGAATGTCAAGATGCACCTCGCTCTGGTCGACCAAGCACTGGAAAAGTCGATGAAATCATGCAGAAAATTGAAGAAGACCGGCATATAAGTAGGCATGCAATTGGTAAAGAACTAAATATTGATCACAAAACAGCTTTAAACCAGTTGAAAATGGCTGGGTACGAAATCGAGCCATTTTTAAAACGAATGATTACTGGTAATGAAAAGTGGATAAGATACGACAACGTTGTGTGATAAAGATCATGGACGACACGAGGTGAAGCTTCCCAAACAGTATCAAAATCAGGATTGACGCCAAGAAAGGTAATGCTGTGTGTTTGGTGGGATTGGAAAGGAATCGAGCATTATGAGGTGCTGTCATCGGACCAAACGATTGAATATTGAAAATTTTCGACAAACTCTACGATATCCAGACCTAATTAAAACAAGTTTTAAACCAATAAAATCGTCTTCATTTACTACAACTAAATAGGATATCCCAACTCTCATTTAATTGTGTCAACTTAAGGCTATTATTTCCACATAAGTGAATTTTAAGACAAATTTTACGATATTCAGAGCTTATCTTACCAAGAATTACCCAAACCAATAAAATTGACTTGATTTACCAGAACTAAAAAGGATAACCGTACTCTCAATTTGGAAATCGCACTTCATTCATTTGATTGTGTTACCTTGTATGCATTTTTCGACCAACTCTACGACTCCAGTAATTTTCAAACTTTAACTACCCATACCGAACGAATTGACGTAATTTACCAGAACAAAATTCAGAAGTATCCCATTTTTATTGAGCTCACTTGAATTTTGTAACGTAATGTAATAATAATTTCCACATAGTGGTTTTGTACTCAAATTTTATACACCCTACAAAACTAGTTAAAACTCCGAAGCATAGAAAAATCATTGCACTATAATACTACAAATAAAATGTATTCAATAATATTATATACTCAAAAATTTTACCTGCACAGTTTTCGAAACTTTAATATTTACCTCATTATCGAAAACGTGCTTTGCCGCATTTTACAATCCAAATAAATCGATTTCCGCCATTAATATTTTCATCTGTCATTGTAAGGAAATTGGGGTTTTGTAGAAAGATAAGTCGGTCCAAATTTCAAATTAGAAAAATGTTCATAGGGCATAAATAAAACTTTTGTATGAATCGTGTTTTCTGGTACAAAAAAATAGAAGAAAACTTCACTATGAAGGAATTCCTACTAACTTCATACCGATAATCCCATTTATCAAAAACTTGACAATCCACACATTTTTTCCAACGCTTGCGGATTTAAATAAATTAAAGTTAATTTACTAGTTATTGGCAGTCTTAGAATTATAAAAGCGTATGCGCTTAATATGCAAAGGTGTGAAATCCTTGAGAATGTGAATGAAATTTACAATAATATGGTAGGATTATTGAACAAACCTAAAACTTCGAGACAGCTGTGTACATTGGACAAATTTTTTAGATTTTAGTTTGTTTAAAATCTTAAATAATGAGATAATGCAACTGAAGTGGTTGATTAGCATTTAAGTGTAAAGAAACACAAATTATACGTACAAATTTTTATTATTTATAACTTTTTATTATTTAATTATTTTTTCTAAATAAATAAGTACGTTTGTACATGTAATATGTAAAAATTTTGTTAATTCATTAGCTTAGTTCGCTCAGAACTCCAAAATAATTCATATGTACGAATGTACATATGTAATACAACAACCTATTGAAATTAATTTAAATCTGTCAAAATTCCACCTAGACGGAAAAACCACTTAGGGCGGAAAAAAGTTTCAGGCCCATCGAGTTCCGTCTTAGAGGATTTCAAATAATGACCAATTTTGTTGAAAATTTGTGACAGATCAATCTCAAGGCGGCCGCACGAAATTTGTCTCGAGCTCGACAAAGTTGAAAATGTGTGATCTCAAAACGGCGATACAATGCATTACAACAAAAATTTACAACAACAATTTGCATTATATATCACACATTTTCAACTTTGTCGAGCTCGAGACAAATTTCGTGCGGCCGCCTTCAAGGCTGAACATTTTTATGAATACCCATAAAACATTTTTGGATGATTGCCCAAATAAGCACATCACGGAATTCTGTGCCTAATTTATAAAATATTGTTGCGATAGCTCATAATTGGAAATATAACTGAAATTGATCACTTGGGCCAATATCTGACATTTTTATTCGAATCCTTTTATATAAGTCAAGGTGAATCCAGAATGTTCCACCTTTAGATAGACCAAAAATGTATTGAGCCCTGCATTTTAATAATACATAAACATAAACAGTATACTTAACATTTAGCTATTCGTGATCTTGATGAGACTTATGAAGTCGTAAAAACCGTTTTATTACTTAATCTAACATAAAACCTAATGGATGCATGAAAACAAATTTGACATATTTTTATTTTTTTCATGATACCAAAATTTCACAAATTATATTGATTTTTATACAAAGTTCATTAACTCTCTTTGTATACTAGAAAGTCGCGCGCGATTCCACAAAAGTTGTATAAATTGGCAAAACATATTTTTTTTTTGTGATTGTGTAATAAAATTTGTAGCGATAAATTATGATTCATGAGCACGCTACTAAAGAGTGTTTCTCTGAACAGTAATTTGGATTTGATACACCCGTTATAAGCACATGTTTCAAATACTACATGAAAACATTGATCACGTTTTGTTTATTCATGTATACGCGCTATAATTGAGGTGTTTTAACTATTTGAGGCCGTTTATATCGCGGCACACGTGGTGACATATTATGATCGTGATATAATAATTTTTGTGCACCGTTTGTTGTAAAATAATATTGTTGTATTACGATGTTTTCTAGAGAATAAATAAGGAAATGTAATTTGTAACGTTTGATACCTTGAAGTGTCAATGAGGCCTCTATATATCGTAAATGTTTATACAAAGAATTTCAAGTTGGAATTTCGTATGTGATTTATACTGGAAACAAATATTATATGCCCTTATGTGTTGGAGGTTACCGTACCTATACAAATATTAAGGATTGTGGAAGCGAGATAATATAATTTAAAAGAGATTATGAATTGACGACTTTTGTATGAATGTGAGTCAATAGTAAAAATCCAGTACGTGTAAATCAAAGGAACCGTAGCATGTGGGCAGAACTTGGCACACATTTCTGAATTGAATCGTTTTATCAGCATTCATTAATTTTTCAGTACCAAACAATTCGATTCTGATCTTATAAAATCAATTATGAAAATCCAACAACATGTTTTCAACCGCACAACCACCTTGATCGTCCACAAACTCAACCATCTACTGGAGAAGAAACCTGCTTTGCCTATAGTGCAAAACATCAAAAACATTAAAACACCACAAACACATCATTAAATCACCATTCATGTATTAAACCTTTTAGTTCCTATGTCTACATACAAGGGAGACGAGAGTTGTTGAATCACATCAAAACAAACACGAATATTCGAAAAACACAATTTGTAACAAAATTTACCGAAGCATCATTGATTTCTCCCCATCAAAGATTATAGAAAATCGGTTTTCTACAATCTGTTTTTTTCTTATATTTTATGAACAATTTTGTTTTGTCATTCTTGCCCCAACACGGTGACAACCGGTTTGGTGATGACAAATTTTGATTTATTGGGTTGCTTGCAGGTCATACGGATAACCCGTTCCACACGGGACGTTAAATGAAGCACTGCTTCACGCTTCAAAATAAGCCGTTATAGAATTTGCATTGCTAACTTAAAACCTCATTTTATATTTAAACACAAAATATTTTTGTATTATTTTATTCTGCTCTCTCGAAAATAAAATTTAAACTAAAATGTCAGAGAAAAAATTTTTGTTGAAAAATATTATTTTACAAAGACATAAAACTGTTTTAACTATATTGAAACCATGATTAATTTCCCTAAATATTTATACGGTCTACATAGACGGTCTGCACGCTCGCATTTCACGATTTTCCAATCTGAAATTGTTTTAAGATTTTATAAAGCAAAAACTCTAAATTTTTATTTTCCAATAAAGGTGTATCTGACCTATCTGCTCGCTCTGATTTGCTAGATGATTTCTGTCACCTAGTTAGCGCCACTTTCTTTGTGATTTAAAGATGGACAATTTTGTAAGCTTCATTTACATGAACGATTTCGTCGTTTGTTTTGTTTTCGACGATTTTGTTGTTGTTCTATCGTTTTATCTTCTATTGATCGTTTTATATCGATTATTTTATGAAAAAAATTAGTTCGTCTAATAAATATGCTTTGCTCGATAAGTTTTTTTCGAAAATAAACCAAAATTACTCCATTCGACAATATTGGGAGGTTTCGGACTAGTTTTCGAAAAAAAATGGTATGACTTGTGTGTTTTGTCCGTGCTAGCGATAACTTTGTGTATAGAACTGAGCGTTTCTTTAATAAACATCGTAAAGAAAACAACAACACAAAATCAAATCTGAAAACAACTTTGAAAACATCGACGGAAACAATATCCATATAGATGTAGCATTGCGTCTTGTTTCTTGAGTTTCTTACTCCATGCAAAACCGTCAATATTTGTGACTCCAACTGTTTCAAATAGTAATATTTATCAAAAAAGTTTCACTTTACACTTGGCTAATATGTCAAAAACAATAATATATAAATAATTACTACAAATAAAACGTATTTATTCGTAATTTTGTATGTTAAACCACTAAAATAACACATTTATATAACGAGTCCAAAATTTGAGTTTGCATCGGTTTGTTTAAAAAATTGACCCAATAAGCCAAAATTTGTTATTACCAAACCGCATGTCACCGTTTTGTGACAAAAATTAATTTTTTTTGTTGAATAAAAAAAAGATGGCAAATTCGGGGAACAATTTCAGCACAGGAAACTGACAAGAAAAGTTAGAATTTGATCGTTATTTATCAAAGTATTATTCAAAATTGTATTTTCGAGGAATTCGTCATATGTAACACTTACAAATATTTTAAAGTAAAATTATTTTCACTATCTTGGTCGTTGCTTAAATTAACGAAGGAAGAAATGTAAGAACAGTTATTTATTTAAAATTTCTAAACATGTAATTTGCTTGTAAAAAAATATCAGCTTTCAAAATAAAAACTTATTCGATTTATAATTTAAGATTATATTAGTTGCTTTCCAATCGACCACCGCAAGTAGTTATAAGCACTTATGGTTTTTGTCTTTGCTAAATTAACTACTCACAACTGCTCTACCATTTTATTATTAGTAGTTGAAAGCAGTTACGATAAATTTGTCCGCTAGGTGATTGTGTGTAGTATTTTTCTGATAAAAATATAATTAAATGTCGTATGTGAAGCGCTAACAAAATTTCGGTATATATATTTTTTTATTAAAAAGTTGTCACAAATAAATATTTGTAGGTTATGTTTTGCTTTTGTAATTTTTGTGCTTTCCAATCGACACTTTAGCCAATACACATTTTTTGCACTTACAAGTACTTGCGGAGGTCGATTGGAAAGCAACTTTATCATTATTTTGGTGATATCATGAGAAATCCGAGATTCATGGTAAAACACGATGCTCTCTGGTTAAACCGAAATTAATTAGGATTCAATGGAGGCGACTTTGGAAAATTTTGTTAACCAACAATATTTGAAATTTCAAATTGATCGTAAGATACCTATAGGTCTCTATTTGTTAAAACTATATAACATTTAACAATGGCCATAATTTTCCTCAACATATTGCGGAACCTGAAAGCACCCTATGCCTAATCATGCCATTTTGAACTTGAAATTTGTTTGTATTGGTTGCCATTTACATCGTTCGTCATAGCAGATTATGCATCAAGCGAGTAAAATAGAAGATTATTACTCAAGTCAAAAATTTCCAACAGTAAAAACGATTTCATTTTTATTAAAAATATAATTATTTTATCAAGTAGTTTATAGTAAATACTTTTTTCTTACAAAACATACCGACAGGAAGTTTAAATATGCCAATCGAGTTTTCATTGAGCATTTGTTTTCAAAAAAAAAGTTATTTGAAAATTGTTCGATTTTTATAATTAGATTATCTAGTAACCCATATACTTTAGATTAAATTTTCAATGAAAACAAAAAAAATATGCATTACGACTTTTGTCTCGAAAAACAACAAGTCACAATTACGATAACACAAAACGCTTTAAATAAAAAAAGACTTTCAACGTTATTTCGACGTCATAATTAACTTATGTTTGTAATGAATTTTAGTTTCGATTTTTTAACAACTAAAGGACGTGGAACAGAGTGCTAAATATCCCAAGGCACATACTCGATTAATCCTTAAACAAAAAGAAAATGTAAAGTAAATGTTATTCTTTTTTTCGTCAGAAGTGAACTTTAGATCGTGGTAACAGAAAACAAAATTGTTTGCGTTTCGTGCCTGCACTCGACTGATTGCAATACTTGCGTCCCTGTTTAGCAAACTTTAATTCACGTACAGAATAATACTAGTTCAGTTAATCTAGCACTAATTTGACGTCAATTTGATGACAGTTCTGAATTTAATAAATTTAATTTTTACAATGTCAACTTAATTTTTAGGTCATATGCTGCCGAATCATTACGAACGTGATTAGATCGATTAGATGTTGCTGGATGGGAGGTTAGAGCAACTAGGTTATATGCAGTCTCTTATCATGCCATATCATATTACATAATAATTTCTAAATCAAGAAATGAATTCTTAATTTCGAGAATCAAGACACATTAATCCCAAAAACATATCAAGCAACAGTAATCCCTTAAATACTCCAAGTTTTTGCATGCTATTGATCAATAAAGATATGGCATTAGAAACACAATCACATGAACTTATGTAACAGCAACATATGGCTTGAGCACACATATAATATATTCGCCGATGAGTATGCAAACGTGTGGATAAAAAAACAAAATGCAATTTGTGCAAACAGTGCTATATTGAGCACATTTCATTATGAACACACTGCAGAAAACGAAATAAGACGCGCGTGCCTTTTTAGGCATCGGCTGGAAGTAACAGGATACATTAATTACTAAAATAACTTTTTATATTTGTATATTGCTATAAAGGCTCATCGTCCCATCATATAATTCACAAAGCAAAAATGTTAATCCTTATTTTGCTATTCTGACGTCAGCAAAATATTTTAAAATAAATATGGCAATATTCCCACACCCTGTCTTTGTACAACAATGTATCAGTATCCTTAAAACGTATTATATTGTTATTATAACATATATAACATCAAAGCGCACAGAAGCGAATTATTTGTATCAAGGATAATTATTTTATAAAGACAATTTCCACTAATATGCATGCAAATTTTCATTTTCTAAAAGGATTTAATATCGGAGTTTGTGCATAATTCCGTGTTGGTGGAAACTAACTATCTTTGTATAAAAATCGGATTCTGATATGACACGTGACAGAATATATACGAGACCTCCATCTATCAAGAATATCACGGCTATACACTGATTTCGTATTTACCCTTGAAACACTTTGTTGTGATTTATTGTGTTATGCGATATAGAAAATTTGCAAAATATATGAGGAAATGTAAATTAGCCTTTTATTGCAAAGCAATTTGTTACACATATTCTATGTATACAATGCATATATTTATACCAACTACTTGTCATTACATTTGTGAGTGCGCGACATGACAACAAAATCAATGGCGCGATTAGAATATGAATCTGTGCTGTGCGATTTGCCCAAAATAGGTAACTATGGTAATGTAAAATTGGCATATGCGGGACAAATGTGCTGCTCTCTGTGATACGTAACACAATTTCTTGGAATTTCAAAAAATGTTTGATTGAAATATAGCGGTTCGCTGGGTTAAAATTATAACATATGATATATTTAAACCAGCAACGCAAAATATGATTCGATGGCTAACTGGCGAGCCCGACGAAGAAGCAAGGATTTATAATATTACCAGCTGACTCGACAGACGTTGACCTGTTCGAACGTCGGCTTCCCTGCTATTAATTTACGTAAGACAAACAAATTTGGTGGTCTTAATGGTCCCAGACTACCGAAAAAGTAATCCCCGAAAAGTCTCATAATTAAGACCAAACTCAAAACAAAGACAAAAGTCTTACCTAAGACCATTTTTCAATAAGTGACTGTGCTTCAGAATCAGGGTGTAAGTGCGACATTGACATTGAGTTAGACATTTCAATCTTTCCGTTTCGTTGTTGTTTGATTTGCTGTTGCACAAAGTAAAATAAAAAATGAGTGCAATTTCACGTTATTCTGCGTCGTTCAATTCTCGTGTCACAACTCACGGCCGGACGATATTTGGTGCTTGTCATTGGCACATTTTGCGAAACAGGCGGTACTTTTCGTGAGACTGGTGGTAAGTATAATAATGTGATTGCAAAAAAGATATTAGTGCGTTGTTGAATGTGTTTAAATGTTTGACGGTTGTGCTTTTCATATGTATTAGCTGTGTGTAGAATGTTACGACTCATTATTGGTCATAACATTTAAATTCCTTTTCAATTTTCATTTTATTAATTTGAAATTTATTGTTGATCGGTGTAGCAGTGCCATCTATGTATGGGTAGCAGTACTATGATTGATTCGATGGGAATTTAACGAGCGGTGTTGCGCCAATTTAATTATGCGATAGCATTATCAAATATTGATTTTTTGAGCGAGACCAATGTGTGCCCTTGTGCGTGTGTACGAGCAATTAAGATGTAGATGAATATTTTTGTTCTTTCAATGGGTTGAAATTTTGTGAGAAATCTTAAAAAAATCAAAAAAAAAATCACAGATTCCGATTGTAGTGCTCCCTAACGGGTTCAATTGTGAATTTTAACCATCCAGGAATCCACTCAAACACACGCACGAAATTTCATTAAAATCGGTCAAGACGTTTAGGAGGATATAAAAATTACGGTTTCGCCTATTAGACTAAACATCAATTCAGCGTAAACTGGACACTTGGGCTACGTCCATGTCTTCTTCTAGACAGTTGTCACACAAGGAATCTTGAACAAGCCTTATTCGTTGTAAATGGAATTATAAATGGCCGTCACTGGTCAGAATAGCGACCAAAAACTCTTAGCTGGTATTTCTATACTAAAGGATAAAAGTGAACCCGCTTTAACTAAAGCATCAGCTATTACATTTCCCAGCATCAGCTAGACTCACGTATAATCATATAGATTATGTGACAGACCGTAGGTTCCAAAACCTACACCAAATTGAGAGTGGGAGTCGTCAGCGGAAAACACTAGTGACTTAGACAAATATTGAGACATCCATGAGTGTCTCGATGGATAAACAACCGAGAGCGAATTATAGAAGCAGGATTCTGGTAGCACTTTATTATTAACCATATTGATTTCTGGAAAGAATTCCACACGGAGATGCACTGCAGGGCAAGAGCAGCGGAATAAGCCGTGTCTAAGATGAACTACGCCGGTGGGGGCAGAAAACCAAATTGTCGCTAAAAAAATTGCGGTGGGTTTTTGAAGTTTACTTTCAAGGAGAAATTTCCATTACAGTTTGGTGTGTAAAGTAATACCAAGATGTTTTACGTTGTCGGATCTGGCAATCGTTTCCCCAAAAAGAGATGGAGTAGACAATTTGCCAATATAAAATTTGTGCAGGCCGCAGTAATGGTAACGAAAAATGTACTATCAAAAGCACCCCCAATTTCTATTAAACTACCCACAAAGAACTCTTTAATACTAAGCGATCTTTCAGAGCAGTTTTATACGATTTTCCAACTATATGTAAACATGTTGATGCTAAACATGCTACTGAGTGGTAGGGTAGATAAATAACTGTCTCTAGTATATCGGCAAACAGTTTTTTCCAAAGCTTTAAGGAAAATTGAAGAAAGACTAATAGGACGAAATACATCGGGTACGGTATAACCTGACTTAACGGCTTTCGGGATGAAAACAACTCAACTGCTGTTCCAAGCATGCGGAACACCAAGCAGTGTACACCAAGTCCACCAATTTCTTCGCAGAACCCAATCCAAGAAGTCCTGCGAGCGGATTCTAGATTTGTTTATATTCTTTTTGAGCTCCTAAAGTTTTATCCCAATCAACCTGAAGATTTTTTGACTTTTGACTTTTGAAAATATTTAGTCTCCTACCAGTTTTCCTTGTTCAAATATTAAAACATCTTCTAATTATCAATCAGATTATCGGTTAGTGGTTTATTGGGTTATTCATTTGTTAAATCTGTCAAATTTGTTACTCGTGAGATTGATCAGGAGGTAAAAAGTATACTTTTCAAAACTCGGCTATCATTCCTGTAAATTATTAAAGAAAAACTCAACACTAAAAACTGGAAAACTCTTCCAAAGTGCTGCCCAGTTTAGAGGTTAGGTTTGATAGCACGTAGACAAGTAAAAAGAACTGTTCTGTGTGAATATGCTTCGTTCCTTACTTAATTGATAAAAATTAGCTCACAGCCTTTGTTAATGATATCAAGCATGTCAATTAAGTTTTAAACCGATCATTTATGAGTTTTGAAATTAGCGACATCTAGGTTTTAGTAGTAATAGTGGCAGTACTCAGTAGTTTTTCTAGTAAACAAGTCTGGAACAGAACCTTTGCGAATTAACAGCGCGATAAATGCACAAGGTACTCATTTAAATTACCACTAACAATTTGCTTTGGCGTTTTCGATTGATTTAAAGTCAAATAAATTGTGCATTTATTGTAAATTTAGTAAAGTAAAATAATAAAAAAAATTGTGGAAATTGTTATTGTTGTGTTTGATTTAAGATTATTTTTAAGAATATTCCGGAAGTGGTAAATTACAAAATTGTTGTTGTGAAACTTCAAATTCGTTGCGAATGGCGATCGATGATTTTAGACCATGATTCAGATTTCGTATTTAGCTACTATCGTTCGATAATCGATAAACAGACCATTTCTTAACCAAATAGGTCTAACAGAGTTAGTCCTAACCTTGAATCACAAAGTGGCTGAGAAATGGAATAGTCCTGTTCAAGGATACCACTCTCCAGAAAATTTCACTTACTAACTTCCATTTAAATTGGTTATGTTTCATAATTTTTTTTGGAAACTGGTGAAAAAACCTTTGCTAAATTAAATTGCTATCAAATTCATTCTACAGAATTCAAAATCTAATCACTTGTAAGTTTCGGTAAATTCCCAGTTACGATGAATTTCCTTTTCGGCGAACTGTTTTCATAATTTTTCGTTTTCGTAATAAATTATTTCGAAATTTTTGGATGAGGTGCCAAAAAAGCAAAAGTCCCTATTTATAGGCTGAACCACTCAGTTCATAAGAGCTTAAGTTACATTTGATTTTAGCTATTTGCATTATATTTAGTGGCCAATAAAGTTTTAGCACTTGAGTCATCGAGTGTTGATTAGAAAATCTCAAAAGTTTCTTAATAGAAAATCCTAACGGAAATAGTTTAACAAAAACTTTTACGGCCGATTGGTTCAGTCTTAACCCATTATCCGCTTATTCGCTTTCGAAAAATTCGATATCGAAAAAATTCGATACACTTCGAATATTACTATTATGAAACAAATCAAATCGTACATTTGTTGTAGACCTGTCAAATCAATTTTATATATTATTAAAATACATCGTTGTTTGTAGTAAATTATTTTACAACTTACATCTTGGTAAATATATCTATTGATATTTAAAAACAATAATTATAATTGACTTAATTAAAAAATATAAAATTTTAAAACAACATTGACACAATATGACATTCGCCACCTTTTCGTTTAATTCGATTCGTATTTTTTTTTTTTTGTTTTACAAATTCTGGGGAATTTGTCGATTTCAAAATATTCGATAGAAAAAAAATCATAATATCAAAATACGCTACGAATCGAATTTTCCAAAATCGAATAAGTTTCATAATAGACCCAGGGCCCTCCTTGGCCTATTTCAATTTTGATTATGCCCGTACAAAGTTTATATATTTATTATGACGTTGTACTCTTGTCTAACTGAAAGGAAATTATTGATGTACGCGAGAAACCAAAAATTGCTGAATCAAAACGGGCCCAATAAACCAAAATTGGTAATGACAAAAATACGATTTTTTTTTATAAAAAATTAATAACTTGTTGAAAACTCTAATGAGAGACGAACCTTTTTTCTAATTACATTTTTTTTTATTTATCATTAATCTTTTTCCATTTTGATTTTCATTTAAATTATAATTCAACTACAAATAGGTTTTAAGCTGCATAAAAAGCCCAGGAGTTGGAAGCGAGGTGAGGTGATTCACATTTTTTAGATTTTTTGAAAAAAAACACTCAAAACTTGAACTTTCAAAATAATTGTTGAGTATTTTCAGTTCTAAGTACTTATGGAACACAGTCTATATTTTGTTATTTTGATAGTTTACTGTGTAACGCTCTGGTGCGGTATGTTGTACCATCACTTGGAATCGAAATTCGAAAAAAGTCGAATGGCGGTATGTTGTATCATTTTCGAAAAGCAAAAATGATACAACTTTCATTTTTTCGATTCGACTTTTTTCGAATTTCGACTTTATTCGACTCGAAGTGATGGCACAACATACCGCCCCTGGCTAATTCGGTGAATAACATACTATCCCTACAAACCCTTTATGTTAAGAATGTAGATAAATATTGAACATAGTAAGCTGCAGGGTTTTTTGTTAATATTGCGCATTTCGGGGAATGTGTTAAATGTACCTAGGGTCACCACAGTATGGATTAAAAATGTAGCCTTTCTAATTTCTCTCTGGCCTCACTTTTTTTTGTTTTTTGAGTTAATTATGCTCTCTCGAAAAAATTAAATTTTTGAGTTTTGTCACTGTTCTTCAGAAAGAAACCAAACATTCAGTCAATCGTATGTTAAAATAAAGTCATTTAACGGAAACTGAATCAAAACCGACTGTCAGATCTGCAACCCAATCTCGGATATTTTTTGACACAAGATGGTGTTACATACATCTGCGTGATTAAAATTTCTAGACAATTTCAATTCACAATAACGACAACCAAACCACATTAAAAATTGCTTTTTGATGCTATTTCTCGTAAATGGCTACTAGCATGCTTACGTAATCGAACCCTAGATATATCCCAATTATGTTTTACGTACAACGATCTCAACCAGTTTGATTGGAACACACAGTGTTATTTTCAGTTACATATTATATCTGGTTATGTCTATGGAGCACTCATTACAATAAACGGCTAAAATTAAACATATTTTTAATAATACACATTATTTTACGATAAAAGAAGAAAACAATAGTATTCCAATCACGTTGGATTGTTGGTTGGATGATTTCTTTTTTTTTTAATAAATTTAATAATAAATACAAAAAATTACAATAAGGTTGTGCCCCTCGTGTTGTACGCATACGTATCTAAGTATTTCCCTCATTACAAAGAAAATCGTAATCACATTATCAAATTGTATAATATGTGATAAATCAGGATAATTCGTGTAGCTTGATAGTAACTGAGTATACACAGGTCAAGATGTTAACTGTGTCCCCATACAATGTGTAGTTGGCATAAAAACACTCAAGTCACATTTTCCAAACTTATATCCATATATCGCGACACTTGCATCAAACATATGTCCACATTTATTATTTTTTTTTATATAATTTCCATCCGCATCACATTTACGACATCGAATTACAAATTTTAATGACCGTGCTACTTGCTTTTGGAACATTCACATTAAACGAACAAAAAAAAAAATGGAAAATTATATCAGTAGTAATAAAATGCATGTTATGAGGAAGCCACGTGCTTTACAACTAATAATATTAAAGTATAATGAATAATAAATAAAACTAAAGCATTGCACAATAATAATGCATATGTCATCTTTTTTCGTTACGATCGCCCATACAGATGCATTTTCCATATAATATTATATTGTGACATACATATTTAATTTGAATTTTTTACTATGCATGACAATAACAACAATCGCGTTTAGAACAAGGTTTTTTTTTCTAGCCGCGACCTAATTAATGAATGAAAAACAAAATAAAAAATTGTAAACGATTTTATGAAATTGATACAACACTAGATAGATTTTCATAATTCAGTGTTTCTTAACCTTTATGTAACCAGGAGCACTGACAAATTAGATCTAAATTCAGCAAATTGTAAACAAATGTTGTTTTAGACTGGAATTTCTACTTCTGAGCTCGATTTAGTAGTTTTGTGTGCAAGAATTTGAGTGAAATATTTTGAGTGAAATTTTTGAGTGATATTTTCCGAGTGAAATTAATTTTGCCACTGGAAAACTAACATTATAGAATGTAATTTGTTTGATGTAAAGTAATATTTAAAGGAGTTGAAATTGAAATCCCGTTTGTAAATACATATGCGGTATTAAGACAGTAGATTTAAGAGCATGTGGTTCCATGGGCCTGATTTATTAGTTAAGTGGGGAATTATTTCGAAAATTTTGTATGTAAGTTTTTGAGTGAAATATTTTGAGTGAAATTTTTTGAGTGATATTTTTGAGTGTAATTTCTATTTGTTGAAAAACGACTTTAATTTTAATGAAGTAGCAACATCATTATAGAATGTAAATTGTTTCATGTAATTTAATATTTAAAGCGCTTGGGATTGAAATCCCGTTAGATTTTCATAATGCACTGTTTCTTAACCTTTATGTAACCCGGACCACTGACAAATTAGATCTTAATTCAGCAATTTGTACAAATGTTGTTTTAAATGTGAATGAATCGCAACGCAAATGCAAAATCAGAGAAGACCCAAAACCGTTCAGAAGCACTAACGGGATTCGACAAAGAAAATCTGTACACATGCTTTTCAATGCCTTTAATGCCACTTGAAGAAATCGTGCTTAAGGGGAAACATCACTGTCGAAATCTGGGATGTGGTGTAATGGAACCATTCCACCGTAAATCGATCAGCCAAGCCTAAGACTGGGTCCAGCTACTTGCTCTTGTTGAGCTGTTAAGTTTCGAATTGGATGGGTGAATTGCAGTGGCCAAGTATAAGCGACTGTGAATCGCCACTTTGAATGATTTGGACAAAATAGAAGTATCCAAGGGTAGAGAGCAAGGCCACAAGCAAAAGGACTGCAAGTCGAAAAACCAAAATGTTTGCTCTTCTTAGAAGAGAACCCCACACTGGAGGATACCAAATATGCTTCAAGATTTTCACGAGTAAAACCCAACAGATGTTGGTGGACGAATGACCTTCTCGGCCACCTTTCAACATAGTCTCAGATTGCCCGTCTAATAACCAGCAAGAACCCTTAAGTGGTACTCGGATGCTCTCTTAATAGAGAACGGAGGATCAGATCTTGCATTAGTATGTCTCTGGTGCAATAAGGTATAACTTTTACCTGATCCCAAATGAAGGTATTGATTAATTTTAACAGGAATTGAACACATTGATAAATGCCGTTCAAAGAACACTAAGCACTGTCATAGTCGCCTACGATTTCAGTGCTATTTATGGTTATCGAGCGAAGTAGGGCTTCCATACCCGGGCGGCCAAGCACTTTAGATTGCAGCTAGACTGGGTTTGACTTTATAAACGATGGGAACTTACTAACTTTCGGGATATACCGAATTCATAAATTGGCAAATCATAGAGAACATCTTGAGCTCAGATGGAAAGTTGCTAAACTTAACAAGGAAAACTTCCAATGGACCATGGAAAGACGGAAGAATGCGGCCTGCCCGATTAAACTTATCCGCAGATCGCACGTATCAGCAATACTCAATAAGAAGACCCTGAATGGTAACAAAAAAAAAATGCAGATAGCAATGATCGATCATATGTAAGTTCGACCGTTGAAATGCCTTAATGCCTTGTACAATGGAATGCTGAATATGCAGATTCAGATAACTGTGATTGGTTGGTAGAGGATGGGGCCCAAGGAAGGAATATTCCTCACACCAGAAAAATGGAGATCGTAATGATAACAAGATCCCAACTCTATTATCAATGGGTGTCGCCAAAACAAAAAGCAACGGTATACGTATCTAGGTGCGAGGATGGATGTGAAGTGAAATTGACCGCGATCCTCAGGTAGTAGATGAGTAATATCGAATGACCAGGACAAAATAAGGGAAGACTTGTCATATTGGCTACATTAGACCTCATTAGACACGAGTTGTTTCCGCACGATGGGAGAGTAGAGAACTTGCACAATACCAGGAGTCTGCAAGGCAAGACAAGAGCTGAAACCACAGTTGAGATCCCCCACGATGCGGCGTTTACAGGAGCGATAAGCATACGATAATAGATGTAGATGAATGGCAAAGATAAATCGTCGGTCTAAGAAGACAAATGACTAGGGTTATTTTGAGGGATACATGCACATAATAGGGAATTCAACCCAAACAACAACATCGAAAGAATATTCTAAATCGCGTGCTACTGGTTCTTCCAGTACCGGCTTATGTACAGATTATGCTGCGGTGGAAAAAGGGGATTAGGGGGTACCGGGAAGGTTTAAGCCTCTATATTGGGTAGAGGCTTTACCTCACCCGACTTACCGGGTAGTCTTGACGCCATATGATGGTGCATAATGGATTTCCACATTCCTAATACTCATTTAAATAATTTTGAAATTTAGAGCTTACATGTTTGAGTGAAACTTTTTGAGTGGAATTAATATATTTTGAGTAAAATAATTATTTTTGAGTGAAATAAGTTTTGAATTAAAAGTTTATTGTTAATATTAATAATTTTTCACGTTGTTGTGTTGGTAAACATGTCTGAACCGTATCTGTACAGTGTTAGCCATATTGGCTCCTGCACAAAGAGAACAATTTTAAGGCATAACTAACTCTATTCAAGTAGCTTTTATTGCGTGACTTTTTGTGGCATATTTTGCCATAATGTTGCGTCACTCATCGCAACAGGTTGGAATCTGATCCTTCATGTTGCTTGAAATACTGTAATAAATTTTACAAATACAATAATTACAAAATGAGATTCCAATATTAGTGGAACTAATCCATCTCTCAATAAAAATTAATATCAAATTTGAATTCACAATTGTTTGTAATAAATTTGTAATTTAATAGAACTATTCATTTATCAAAGTTACACTGTGTGCCTGACAACGATTTTTTTTTTTGACTAAATTACCAACTTGTTAGCACCTGTCATTAATAGATGGCAGTATAGTAACAATAAAATTGGAATCTTTTCAAACGTTAAAGTTTACTGACAAAAAAAAATGTACTTCATGCCAAGACCATTATCAATCCGACCATTAAAAAATATTAAACAAAACAAATTGTGTTTGATCATGACTCATATTGCAAGCTCAGTATTCACGATTTACATCAAATGTAGATGGCGTTGGTTTCTACGTATACAAAAAGGGCGAGAATTATCGAATCTAATGTTAAGACAGTGTTGATCCGCATTATGTTTCATAAAAAATTTTAATCAGCCGATGTCACAAAATCGCCAATATATGCACAAAAAAAATGAGTTCCTGAGTAGCACACATTTTTAGAAAGTGTGCGTGAATGTGTTAAGAAAAAAAATTTAACTACAGATATTTTATTTTTTTTTTTCAATGTTTTGTTTTCGCAGAAACACAGAACTAGAAATTATTATAAAACTAAATTTAAATAATTAAATAAATTTAATTTTATTTAAAGCATATTTGCATTGCATTTACAAATTTTAAATTATAAATGGAAATGATTTCTATAAATGTCATATCCAAAAAAATTGAATGGCACAAACAGCCATACCACTACTATATACTTGCGGTTATTTCGTCAACTTATCGTATTTTGAACAAAATTGACCCCAAGGTCGGTTAGACATTTCGTTAGCCGCCTGGTGACTAATAGTGTAACAAGGCTTTAAAATGCAAAGTCTCTAATTTAGTGAAAAAATCAGTAACAGTTTCACAGCATTATATTGCTGCATTATAAAATTTGGATTCCAATATGAGTTCCAGATGCGATGCTGGAAATGATCTGTTTAAATGGAACAAAGTCATTTTTCAACCGATTATGAAATCAAACTCGTAGGAAATTTAGTATAGTGGAGTTAAAAAAATCGAATTTTGGGTGAAACTAAGCGGAATGGATAGATAGGGCCGAATTTCAAAAGACCGAATTGGTCGAAAGGCCGATTATTTTTTTGTTTTAAACATAAATGAATTTCTTATGAATTTATGTATTTTACTATTTTCCATCTTTGGATATTCATGAAATTCCAGTCAGCGATACATTTTGGTGAAGGTAAATTTTGTCATGTGCCACATGAGACATTCGACTCTATGTCAGCCTTCTGATAATATAGGCATATGGTACAAAAAATAAAAAAATAAATTCTGAAAACAAAAAAAAATCGGCCCTTCGACATTCGGCCCTACGACACATTCGGCTCTTCGACACATTCGGCCCTTTGACATTCGGCCCTTCGAAATTCAGCCTCTCGAACGAAACCATTTTATTAACTTTACCGGAAAACTAAAATTATTGGGTTGGCATAAATCATTAACAAGTCGACAATTCTAAAATACAATGGCATTTTTGAGGGTTGTACATATAACGTTCTAATATTTAACTCACAATTTTTTAATGAATGAACAAAGCTGAGCAATTTTTAGGTGCTAACGTCAGAAAGAATGTCTTTCAACTTTAAAGTAACATTTTATTAGTTATGTAAATTTTGAAGCTCTGAATCCTAAAGCTAATTTCATTTGAACCAGGGTTGAACACCAATATTTGTTCTACTCGTAAATTATTATTTTTTGCATTACATATATTAAATAAATATTGAAGAGATAAAATACATAGCTGCAAAAATACTTAAGCATTATGTGTGTCAAGTGAACATAACAAAACCATATAACAATACCAATGTGCATAACCTTCATTTTTAGCTTTTTATAGAGCAATAGTAAACCACACACAATGACGATTAAGCACAGCAAAAAATTACCACGTACGAGTAGGTATGTAGAACGAAGCATGTATGTTTAATCTCGCAATTGAACATGTGAATTGTATTTGCGAAATACTAACGTGACATGGTTAGTTACAAGGTGTTGTTTGATTGTGATGCACACGTTCTATTTAAGAAAATTTGTACGATTATTTTCTATATCTGGCCTTCAGCGGTACTTGGAATCCAAAATTAACTTCAAATTTGATGAATACCTAATTTTAGTATATTTACATAATTTATCATCATGCTCCATTACGCAGCCACGCCTATTTAATTTTAGGTAGCTTTGTGCTAATTAAATTAGCACCAAACCGCGCGTGTAATTATATTTGAATCAATATTATTTGTATTTGAGTTAGACTTTCAAAATCAACAACGTAAATGCCCACAACTCGACGAAATATTTTCCATACTTGAGACTGCAAAACCAAAATTCGCGACTAATTCACATCGAGCTCGTTCGTTGGCCTAGTATACACCACACACTCGGTTTTCATCTTAAAATGCCAAAAATAGAAAGAAACTTCGGTTCTGCAATAAAACAAAAAAAATATATATAATTGGAACAAAACATGTATACGTTTTGCTATAAATAACCCTACAAAACTAAAAATCATTCATGAACAACAAGTAAATTAAATTTTGTCTCCCGCTGATTGATTTAAAAAAAAAACCAAATTAATTCTCAAGAAAATCAAAATAATTAAAATTCTTTGCTGAATAAGTATACGATAGTGTGAATGAAAATGTAATGATTTGTTTATTTTGAGCAGTGGTGTAAGCATGAATCATCAAGTAGTTTTATTTTTTGAGTGTCCCAAATTAGGGGCCGAAACCTAACGAGGAAAATCGAGGTGGATTTATGAATTAAAATGCTGATAACCCAGTTGCTTGATCCTTCCTCCAGCGCCATACTGGTAATTTGAAGTACTAACCCGCTTCATCTAAACATGTGGCATTCTTCGAAACCTTTTCAAAGATATGCGACACGTATATGCTGTATAATGTGCCCTACAAGCCATATAATGAGCTCTTGTATAATGGGCCTCTTGACGTATAATGGGCCCATAAGCCTTTCAATTCTAGTCAAACAACCCATTATTGAGATATCACAGGTAAACATGGACTTCCACACTGTTAAGTTTACAAAGTGAGAGAGCCTTAATTTAACTTTTATCATTGGCCGCTTGTGGCGCTATTCATTGTATTCTTGGTTTGTTGTTTTTTATAATTTGAATGTATAAAAACAAGATTAAGGGCCCAGACTCGGGTAAGTACGAAATGCGGTGATTAACGAGAGTAGCTTTTATTTTCGAGAATGTTTTGTGTCAAAAAACTAATATAAAAAAAGTGTTGCCGTCATTTTAGCAACATTTGTGTCTATCGAAAAATTGATAGGCAGAGAGAATTATGAGAAGTGAAAATTTGCTACTCAAGGGAAACTGTGAACTTTTCGCACATTCATTCAACAGGCAAGTACGTCAAAAGCAGTTTGGGACAATTTAAAACTTGCGTTTGAAGATTCTAGTCTACTCCGTCGTGTAGCACTCTTGCATGGATTTGTTTAAACTAGACTGGTGAATTTCAGTTTCATGGAATTTTTCATTTAGAAATTTATTGTGACCGCTCACAAGTTGAAAGGTGCCGATATCACAATGAATAATGAGCGGATTGGCACATTGTTATTGGCCGGATTGAGTGACGAGTATACAAGCCCATGATTATATCGATAGGGAGTTCTTTTTCATCAGCCATGTACATACAGCAAACGGAGTTAAATACTTTCAAGAAGAAAAAGAAACAAGGAAAGTACGAGGAATGTTTTGGAAGTAGTGAAGATGATTTGCTGGTGCTTCTAAGCATATGCCATGTGAGCCAGGTTGGATGGAGTTGATTCAATTTTGTTACATTTGTTACGACACCTTGAGAGTCATAACATTATTTAATTTTTAATTTTTTTTTTTTAATTTTACATTTTAAAAAAATTTTGTTATATTCGAATCATTGGTGCCATCTACCCCGCGGCATTCATATTAAACTTTTAATGCATATGAACCTTACGCTGTTTTATGTTTTTTGTCCACCCCTATTGTATTACGTAAACGGCGATAGAAGTATCGAGCGAGACCAATGTGCACTGTGTGCGTGTATACAACGAGCAAGAGTATAGAAGAATATTTTTGTAGCACATTTTTCGTTTTGGCGTGTCGATTGATGCGCGGTAAGAAAGGGTGAGCAAGTGACACGCACGAAAAAAATATATTCTTCTAGAATGTTTTGGTGCGAGAGTTTTTTTAGTCTGGTTTTGATTTTTGAATGATAGCATAGTTTTTTGGTTAGTAAAAAAAACAAACACCGTCGAATATTAAAAAAATTGTAAATTTCGACTAGGCGTGTTTTGAGCAGACTAGGTACTTGTCACCCTGCGAGATCCGGTTGCACTACAAAATCGTACGTGCCTTAGTTAATGGAGTTACTCAAAAGTTCAATTGCTCAAGTTGAATTCACTTTTGGAGGCGATAAGTTCTCACATCTTGAAAATATAGATTTCAAATTCTTGGTTCTTAAAATAATGTTTTTTTGAAAATGCTGTTTCTTCAGATAAAATTCACAACAAATACAAGTCAAACTTCGTAATACTACGCTGTTGATAGACACAGGATTAAAATTATATCATAAATTATTGATGATGTTCTGGAATATGGCTGTTCTAGTTTAACTTAACAGTTTCTTACTCGATTTGGCGCCATGACCTTACTGGGGGTTTATAAAATTATTAAGAACCAAACTTTGGACTGTAGTCTTCCTGACCCTTATCCGATTACAAAACTTTTGAAATCAACCCGATTTTTTGAGGATTTTTTGGATTTTATTGATGCTGAGTAGCACTCGCCTATTTCTTAGCCGACTACGGAAAAATTTAGTGAGGTGGTTAGAATTTGGATTACAAAACTAATTTTGAGTGTACTTTTGGAATATGTCCTGAATAGAATTTAACAATTCTTAACCGATTTTCGGACAAAACTATCAACTAACTATAAGGTGAAAATTTATTTTTGAACTGAATTTTGATTTAAAACCGGATTAAGTAGGAAAATCTAAAATTTCCCGCGGTGATTAAAACATACAATTTCTTATACGATGATAATGCTGAATGGAACTCGGTAATTCCTTAAAATTAAAAATCCTCAGCAAATTTCAAATAATCTCAATCACAGTTTGCAATTCCGATCGGTATACTAGTCTTAGGCCTATTAAATCAGGCAAATTTCATTAAACTAACTGAGTTCCACGTTCAATTCCATCTGGTCATCCACAAGTACTGAAGTTCACCCCAATAGGTTAAGAAATGCCCTAGTTCCACTCAATTAGAAAATTTTCTAAAACCCGTACCAGTTTCATATCTCATATCTCATTCAGTTTCATTTAAATTAGCCATTTTCCTTAATCCATATAATGTTCCACTAAAATTGGCAAGTTTCGTCACACAAACCGGATTTACCGAACAACCGCATTTACCCAGGATGCAAGTTTTAAGACAACTGGAAATTTAAAGGCTAATTAAATGCCCAATTGAAATTGTTACCCTGAAGTTCTAAAATTGGCTGGAGCATGACAGATGCGATAAAAAATATTTTATGTTCATTTATTTAAATAGAAAATACATTTTTAAAAACAAAAGACAACAAAATATTTACTTGCGAAAGAAAAATGTTAGAAATTAGTAACGAAACGTGTTTGGAATACACAAGCAAGTTTTCATCATAATTTCATCTTCTATCCAATATCATTTATTCTCTTTTTAGTCGGGATTCAAACCGACTCCGGAATTTTTGGGTCACTTTTCTTTGGCGAGCCAAAAGGTTTTCTTTATGAAGTACGGTTAACGCGAATGTAAACGTGCCATTTTCCAAAAGATACGTCATGTTCCATACATATTTACATCATACAAGCTGTAGTCTGTTCGAATCGGTTGATATGGCAAACCACAACGAACTCATTTTAGAATCCCATTTGTATTCAGAATATTGAATTTTAGAATTTGAAGTCAGCAATTTTGTTTCCGGAGTTTTTGGTTTCCGGTATCTAGTTAGATTTTCGTGTTATCCCAGTATGCAATTTTTCCAGTGTGTGGAAAATTTTGTTTTAATTCCATACTATATTCCGTACTACAAAATATCAAAGACACAAAAATATCGATTTAGGAAAAAAATAATTGTCTGTCTCTTTCTATTCCGCGGTAATATTTATTTTTTCACAAGTTTTGTTTGTGTATTGAATCTTTTATTTTCTCTTCTCAGTTTCATGTGGCAAGTCGACGGGTGAATTTTTCATGCGTGTGTTTTTGTTTATTTTAATTTCTCGTGTTGTTTTGTTTTAATGATTTTTAATTATTACAGTAACATTAATTTTATTTAGTTTAATTATAAAATGGTTGCGATCGGATTGAGCTAAAAAGGTAATAAAAATGAGTTTTGCAATGGCGTCGCCATTTATATATCTACGCAATCTTTTACGTAAATGTTTTTGTTTTATTTTTTTAAGATGCTGTGTGAAAATCTAACAGGTTGATAGCGCATGTAAACGGAATTCCTTCGGCATTGCTTATTGAGATTATGCGCTACTGAAATAAATACCATAGTGACAAGTACAAAGTTTAGGTTGTCGTAATAAATTCAAGGGTTGTCATTAAAAGTGCAGGATGGTAATTAGATTCATTATAATTAAAAGATTTTGCATTATGACGTGCTCGATATTTAAATCGGTTGCCAAGCACTGACTATAAATAAACATTCAGATACATATTCTGTTTTATCATTGCAACATTTGTAATTTCAATATAGAGCAATAGCTAGATGATGACAGGGCATTTTAAATTTCAAGCGGTGAGTAACACATTCATACACAAGTCAATAACACCGACGTGATCGTTGTTGAAATAAAACCACAGTGTAATTAATGTGTGATTCACACGCACAGCTTCTTAGTTTCATCGGTAAATTCATCACTGCGCAACCGACATATTCTTTATATTTACAAAGAACATGCGACAGGTATAAAATACATCAGGTTCCAATACGTATATAATTACATCCACGTTCCAACTGTCATTTCGTTGTCTTAAAACTATAAATTATTATTTGTATTTAAAAAAAAAATTGTGTCAAGAATTTATTTTTTCTTTATTTCTTAAGTGAGAGATAAATGAATAAAATTACGAACTGTGTTGTTTTACAAATTTACTTGCGAAATAAATTATGTCTTGTTGGAAAAATAATAAAAGTACGCGAATAAGTAGGAAAAAATAATGATTTTCGTAATAAAAAAACTATAAATTTGCGCGACAACTTGAAATAAATCTTTTAAGATTAATGTCGTATTGGTGTTTTATGGTAGCAGGATTATGCATTTTTTTGCGTACTACGAAATGTATGACAAACGTAGACAGTCGCCGACAACATATCGATTTGGATTCGTTTTGTATTAGATTTTCGGTTTCGATAAATTGTTTTTCGAGTAACTGGAGTTGTACAAATGGTTGTTAGATAAAGTTATTTCTGTTTTGACCTGTAATGTTTAAAAATAAATAATACACCTCACACAATTAGATGTAAATAACATCTGTGTTATCGACAAAACTATCTGAGGTGGGATTTTGTAACACCACTTTTTTCGATACATACTATCGAAATTTGCGTCTCTTTCATCACGAATAAAATTAAAAGCTTTTTTCATTTTTCTCATCTCAGCAAGTTCGAATAGAATATTATGCCTCTGCTACTCTGTTTCTATCATCTATTTGTTTTATATGTGATACTTTATCGAAAAAAGAAATTGAGACAAAGAACAAAAATTGTAGACAGCGAACGCAATAGATAAGGATAATTGAAATGCGAAACAGTTAGCAAATTTGTTCTATAAAAAGAGACACAATTTTCGATAAGTATCGAAAAACGTGATGTTCCAAAATCCCACCCCTGATTCGATGGCCGGTTTCACACAGTGCTTCAAAGAAGCAGCTTCATGTTCGTTTCTTTCCTCGGTTAGCTATGAAACAAGTTTTAATTGCGAAAATTCAAAGCCATTTTGACATGTAAAGTTTAGTTTAAATTTTATTTTCGAGAGAGAGCAGAATAAAACAACACAAAAAAATTGTGTGTCTAAATATAAAATAAGATTTTAAAGTAGCAATAAAAAATCTACGACGACCTATTTTGAAGCAAGTAGCAGTGCTTCAAAGAAACACAGTGTGGAACGGGCAGATAGTAATCGACTGATACAATAGCTGTGTTGCTTTCAAAAGATTACAACAATTGAATTCTATTAAAGCTGATTGACTTTAATGTTAAGAAAAAAAAATTTAGGATTAGGGGAAATAAAACCAATTTATGGTTATAGTGTTTACCGCAAGGCGTTATTTTTTCTATTTTTTTTTTCAAAAAATTTATATACGAGTAGACCATTTTTCTCAAAAAAATTTGACAGCTGAAGCTGTATGGCAAACCAGAACAAACTAAAATTTATTTGTAATTTTTAAAGTTTATGACACAACTATTAAAGTTTAATGTTTAAAACATAACGACAAACAATTGTACTGTTAAATTTTAATAGCATTGTGAGAATTTATGAATAAAATAACACAACAGAATTTTATTTTAATGGTTTGCCATACACGTTCAAAATGGTCTATTGTAGTAAAATTTGGCATTTCTTATTTGATAGCAAAATACCGAATTTAATTTGTTCTATTTCATAAAATAAAAAAAACTAAAATAAATATTAATAAAATAAACCAACACAGAAAAATTAAAACGCATTAAAAATTAAAGCCAAAAGTTGTTGCTTTCACATTTCTTAGCTAAGCTAAGCGGATTTGCGAAAGCAACACTACTAATTTTATTTGTTTAAAATAATCTACTTTGATCAACGGTTCAAATTACAACAATTACAGGTTAAAATATTCCTCCAATACTGAATGAAAATTGGATTTTACAACAATATTTCATAACAAAAATCGTATCATCGGCATAAAGTTACTGTCAATATAACAAAATATACACTGCGTCACATAACCTAACAAAATAAACATAAATAAAAAATTATTTGAAACCATTATCAAATCACTTCAAATCGTTTAAAATAAAATATTTTTGTTGAATTCCCATAAAAATATTCGTTTTGACTGTATTTGATAAAAAAGGTCGGAGATGAAAAAAAAATATAACAAAGCAATTCTAAACTGGAGTGCGTTCACGAGAGTTACATTGTTATAATATTGTTAACAATCCTTCATGAAACTAAATAGTATCAATGAACACGTGCGTTTTTCGTTCACGATCTCTACATTGTTACAACCGTCATTCTGAACCCTACTCGAGACTGCCCTACAAATGTCATTTTTAATGGTGTTAGTCATAGATCGTACTATCAACAACCATTATGTTGGTTTGAAAAATAATTTAAAGAACAAAATTCAAATTTTAACATATTTATTTAAAAAAAAATTTGTGTTTTATGGACACAGTGATTATTTTAATGGGGTGACGGTCTCTTTATCGTAAACAATTTATCGTGTTTCAATTTAACGTGAACATTTCATCGTAGAACAGTTTGTCGTGGACACAATTTACCGTGGACACAATTTATCGTGGGACAATTTATCGTAGAACAGTTTTTCGTGGACAATTTATCGTAGAAAGGTTTTATGCGTGGTGTCAAAAAAATAGTGGGATTCTTTAATGGTTTTTGGAATAAGTTCTGGATTATTGCCATGTAGGACGGAACTCGGTAGTTTCTTAACTGATTATGATGGGATTTGGTATGTTGGATGGAAATGGGATTATTGAATGATTTTGGGAAGAAGTTCTGGAATATGGCCATGTGGGACGGAACTCGGTAGTTTCTTAACCAATTATGATGGGATTGGGTATGTTGGATGGAAATGGGATTATTGAATGATTTTTGGAAGAAGTTCTGGAATATTGCCATGTGGGACGGAACTCGGTAGTTCTTAACTGATTATGATGGGATTTGGTATGTTGGATGGAAATGGGATTATTGAATGATTTTAGGAAGAAGTTCTGGAATATGGCCATGTGGGACGGAACTCGGTAGTTTCTCATCCTTATGATAGGATTGGGTAATTTGGATGGAAATGGGATTATTGAATGATTTTTGGAAGAAGTTCTGGAATATGGCCATGTGGGAAGGAACTCGGTAGTTTCTTAACCGATTATGATGGGATTGGGTAATTTGGATGGAAATGGGATTATTGAATGATTTTTGGAAGAAGTTCTGGAATATGGCCATGTGGGACGGAACTCGGTAGTTTCTTAACCGATTATAATGGGATAGGGTATGTTAGATGGAAATGGGATTGTTGAATGATTTTTGGAAGAAGTTCTGGAATATGGCCATGTGGGACGGAACTCGGTAGTTTCTTAACCGATTATGATGGGGTTGGGTATGTTGGATGGAAATGGGATTATTGAATGATTTTTGGAAGAAGTTCTGGAATATGGCCATGTGGGACGGAACTCGGTAGTTTCTTAACCGATTATGATGGGATTGGGTATGTTGGACGGAAATGGGATTATTGAATGATTTTTGGATGTTCTGGAATATGGCCATGTGGGACGGTAGCAGTAGTTTCTTAACCGATTAAAGATCCCGGCTCCTACGCCCCCCGAAATTAAAATCTAAAGAGCCCCGCAGGGCTACGGTGAGGAGCGTAGGTGTCATTAATAGATTCCATATAATCCGCTCCTACGTGCGGCACGCAGTGCGACATGTTTGAAGATCCCGGCTCCTACGCCCCCCGAAATTAAAATCTAAAGAGCCCCGCAGGGCTACGGGGAGGAGCGTTGGTGTCATTAATAGATTCTATATAATCCGCTCCTACGTGCGGCACGCAGTGCGACATGTTTGAAGATCCCGGCTCCTACGCCCCCCGAAATTAAAATCTAAAGAGCCCCGCAGGGCTACGGGGAGGAGCGTTGGTGTCATTAATAGATTCTATATAATCTGCTCCTACGTGCGGCACGCAGTGCTACTCCCACTCTCAATTTAATATATTCATAAAAAAATATAAAATTTCATTTATTTTTAAATGAGATTCAATATTTTTTTTTATTAAATTTTTTTAGCCGTCTTAACGTATTTTTTTAAATTTTAGTTCGTTTTTATTCCAATAGATGGCGCTAGGTCCAAAATGCTAAGCAAAGGCACATTTTTAGTTATAAACAATTCCGCTCTTGGTCAAAGTGGCGCTGCCGTCGCTCAGACTGTCAAAAAAATTTGACTGCGATACTAAAGCTGTTCAAAACTGTTATACGATAAATTGTCCACGATAAACTGTTATACGATAAATTGCCCACGATAAACTGTTCTACTATAAATTGTTCCACGATAAATTGATTCCACGATAAATTGTTTCCACGATAAATTGTTCTACGATAAATTGTTCACGATAAACTGACAGTAAATCATTTTAATGGTCCATAATATGTTACTCTTTATGTTATGAAGAAATTAACTTTTTATTGTTTTCATTTGTTTTGACACTTGAGACAATCTCAATGTTAACTACTACGTCATTTCTACAATGACAGTTGTTACAATAATGAACAATGTAAATCCCGTCAACGCAATCCTGCTAAAATTGCTCGTTGAGCGGCTTTTTTGCTCAATTTTTATACAAAAATCTTAATATTCTGAAGACGCTGAAAATTAGCTAGTGTCATAATGGTATTTTGATACTGGATTTTCGACTTTTCCAGTCCCTTAAAAATCCAAATGAAGGGAGAAAAATTATACGTATACATAATTTTAATGAAAGTGAGTGTATACACACTAGACATGACAAAAAAAAAATTAACTGCCAGAAAAAAATTGTAGCTCAATATTTTCTAGCAGTTAATCGAGCAAGAAGAATTCAATTTTGATCCTTTTTTGATATATGATCACTTCTGTACTTTCTATGAATTCCACCGTTCTCTTTCACCAAGAAACTTAGAACAGTTTGTTGATGAAGGGGAAGGCAGCGAAAGAAGCACGATGAAAGAATCAACGTGTGGAACGGCGGATTGACATTTAAAATAAATAGTGAAAATTATAGTTTCGTGAAATATAGGGTTTTCCTAATGGTACAGATGATATAGATGGTGAAGAGTAATGTTAATAACACATAATGTTTTTCAGCAAAATAACAACGATAAAGGAGTTTGGTTCTAATTACTGGAATTACAAAGGGGCTAACTTATATGTATTGATGGCAATTGTGGGTGCACGTTACAGATTATTTATGTAGATGTTGGAATCAATGGACGTATTGTGGACGCGGAGATTTTGCCTAGTTCCGATTTAAAAAGAGATATAGAGCGAAAAGTTATACCTATACCACCGCCGTGTCATTTTCCAGGGACTGAAGTAGTCTCGACATTTCAGTTCGTAACTGATGATGCTTTCCCATTGACGGATTACTTAATGAAATTATATTCTAATAAAGACCTTTGAAATCATATTCTAATAAAGACGAAATCGGCGAGTCGTAGAAAATGCGTTTGGCATTTTGCGAAACTGATTCCAGGCCCTAGATTCTGACCAAGTGACAAATGAAAATTTTTTGTGACATTGTTCTTAAAATTCTGCTACAATTTTGTGACAAATACTTGTGAGTACTAAATCGCGATTAGCATGCGATTACATATCTGACCTCATATATATCTGATATAACTTAAAAATGCAGTTGCTGTAAATGTCAGATACCATTTTATCCGAATCGTAAATTTTCAATGACTTCAATTTGAAACCAATAAGCAAATATCACGACAAATTGTCATTTTGTCGGAATCTACCCTCTGTGGGTCGATTCTGGTTTTCCCATGGGAATAGGAAATAGGAAAGAATTTTAATTTTTTATAGCAGTTTTGTATTTTTCCCCTATAAGCTTATTCGGTGTGTCTTATGGACATTTTTTCTTTCCTATTTATCGCAGTTTTGACGTTTATCTTTCCGCACAAACCATGCACTTGAAATTAGAAGGCAAGTTGAAAACTATTTCGCAAGATATTATTTCGATGTAGTTTTAAATTTGTAATTTTATAATTAAAACATAATTGTGTTGATATGTATTCAATTTATTTGAAATAAAAAACTTATTATTCCAAATTTACATTTTTTTTCATTTCGCTCACATTAAACTTTAGTTAGTTCATACATCACTAAATTTATTTTATTTTTACCAATGTTCCGAAGATCACTATCTAGATTTTGTAGGTCCCTCGCAACATAATCAGTGAATGGTTGCTGACTATATTTTAGCTAAACCAATTTCGAATCTAAATTTTTTTTTAATTCCGCCAACGTCTGCAACCATGTTTAATATTTTTACAAACAGACATCAGCTGTCACATAAAAATGTAGTGGTCTGCTGCAGTTACCTCTTTCTTTCTTTACTAGTTTTACAGGATTTTATAACACATTTAATGTTAGAGAAAGGCGGAAGTAGAATACTAGAAATAATAATATTTGATCTGAAAGTGTCTTGAATTAAAGGTTCTCGGTTGACCACGTAACAAGACCATCTTACATTTTTGTAATAAGCGCAACAACAATCAGACCGTGTAAAATATTTATACTCCACACTTGTTTATATCCAACAGAAATCTGTCGAACATCAAACGCTGTAAACACATCGCAGTTTTTATTATAAAACGATCGACACGTGTCGTTTAAAATTCATATATGAACTTTATGGTTTACGATTGAAATAACAATCAACATATTCCTTCTATTTCCACTTCTTCTTATTATTTTATACTACTGTTGCTGTCTTTAAGACAAATAACTTTTTAAAATCTTACACACAAAAAAAACCTTGATACATATAAGAATATGTATACATAAGAAAATGCCAAATCAAACGAAACCAACAAAAACAAAATTTGTTAGATAAGTAATAGAACGTCTACTCACCATAATTTATAACGGAAAATGATGAATTTTCTTTTCTCACTTCTCGTATCGTGGGACGACATCGATTTTCTTCATCACGGCAAATTGTTGGTGCCATTTTATTTGTTTTTGGCTCTCGGTACTATCCACAAAAATGTGCTGATTTCTCACTGAATTTTTTTTGTATACACCACGCGCACAATTTTATCGAAATTTTCCAAAATTTTCCGGATTTTTTGTTGATTATATATTATTGTACCTAGTCTCGTACGTTACGTGTAAATGTTATTGCCTGCAATTAAACAAAAACAAAAAATATGAAATAATAAAATTAATAATTTATGTTGAATTTTAAAACTTCTACGTGTATGTTGTAATATAAAGAGGTTGGGTCGAGACAGTTTTCGCCCGAAGCTATAAAAATCAATTGCATTAATATTCGGCGTAGAACGACTACACAAAGCATATGAAATTTGTTTGGTTATATAAAACAAGCGAACGAGTAAAACCGCAATTTTTATGTATTTTGGATGAGTTCATCCCAATTTTTTTTAACAAACCATAAACAAAGGCCTAAATTATTTTTACTAATCTTAAATTCAAAATACAAAGTATAGTTTTATTTAAAATCAACCTTGTAATTAAATTATTGTAACGAATTTTTTCTGCTTTTAATCATTTTAAAAATATGCAACATCGACATATTTCGACATTTTGCCCACTATGGTTTTCGACGTTTTGTCTAAAATCAAGTCTTAGGCCAAATAAATTAAATAAAAAAACGTTAATTTAAACGTAAACGACGTTAATCTGTTCTGCATTTCTTATATGAATATACTACAAAAATAATAAAAGCATATCCAAATAACGACAATATAATTTACGACATTTTGTTTACATTTTGCATGAAATATTTAAATTCTGTTAAGAGAAAAATAAAATCCCACAAGTTGTTTTTAAGGCATTAAAAATACTATCTCCTAAAATCAAATTTAAACTGCTAAATTTTCCTAAAATATACAGGTTCACATTTTCGAAATTTTGTCTATATTTGTAGAGTTTTGGATATGAATGACATTATGACACAATTTCGTTTTCAACATTTTGTCTTAATCCTGAAAAAAAAAATTCGCAGTAGTTTTGCAATTTCTTTTACTCGATTCGACTGAAGTCTGGCTGAAACCATCTGGTTTCGCATGAGGCGGTCTCTTACAATTGGAACCTAGAGAGAGCTAGTTACATGAAGTAAAATATTTAACACGTTACAGCTTCCGAGATCTAAGAGGTTTTGCATATATATTAAAGTGTTTATGCCTTCTGTGCGCTAATATCGGACAGGAGCAGAGAAAGTGAACTACAGACTCTTCCTCCTCATTTTTGTGGGTTTCATTAGATTCCAGATTCACCCATTCACCTTTCATCGTGGTAATACTTCATTATGTCTGAACCATGTTAGAATCCCCTTGGTTTGAGCAATTATAGACTAAGGGCCTAATTCACAAACTATATGTAAGCTCTGTAACTGCAAAATTTCCGATATGTACTAAAACTGTATTCATAAAATGTAACTCGGTTCTATAAACGGAAGTTCTGTAGCTTTGCAGTACCAAATTTTTTGACATAAACTTACATATCACGATTTCAATAGCGAATAACTCGAACAAAATGTCATTTTCTGAAACGGTTTTTGATTATAAATATATGTTGTTCCAATAGCATCTCTATAGAAACAAAAGTTCAAGCTATAATGACAATTGTATTTTTTGAGCTTTTACATAAAACTTATTTGTTTAAGACTATTACTTTATATATACTTATATAGCCTTGTGGCGACTCGATATTACACGACACAATATTTACGCACGCTACTGTAGGGTACATGTGTTTCAATATTTTTGCACTCGATTTTGATATATTTGACAGGCGAGTGAAAAAAATAATTTTCGAGTGTGCGTCTTCATAGGGTACATTAGTTATGATTTTGAGTTATCTGTATTAAATTAAAATAAAATAAATGAATTTATTTATAATCGTGTTAATCGTTGTTATTCATATCAAATAATATCCGTAAAAACTTGTACGCTACAGCCTAAATGTTGATAATGCAATACATACAGTCGAAACAAATAGTTTGTCTGCGATAAACATACACAGAAAAAGAGAAAAAAATTTGTTCTTAACAAGCGGATGACACCAACTGTACCAATATGTTGTTTGACAACTGTACAATACATTCTTATTTTAATTTAATTCTTAATTAATTTACGTAAAATTCAATATGTTGCATATCACAAGCCAGTTTTATTTATACCGCTAGTTTATGTCAATATTCGAGTACCGCGTATTGAGTACGTATTGATTTACAGCGGCGAAAACTCTACAGTTTGTGAATATCATTTTTTAGAACAATATATCTATTTCTCTGTAAACAATTTCTATAAAGTTACAGCTATAGAATTTTTACATTTTCAGAATCGGGCCATAAGTTCGGCTCTCCACATTTTTGATTAAGAGAAATTGCTTTTAATTTTATTGTTCCAAATAATGTTAAATCGGGCGCAAACCCACAAAATTCTTACCAATAACATTTTCGACATTTTATCTACCTTTTCGGAGAAGTTCGGATTCTAATACATATCTCTTTTTTAGCTTTTAACATTATGTAAAATTCTACAGTTTTATTTTGGACATTTTGTCTATTTTGACAACTACATGAAAAATATTAAAATTTTAGATTTCTCTTGAGATCAATGGAAACATCATTCTCCAATTAGTGATTGCAGAAATGGGTCCAAATACTGAAACCTGGTTTTCGGGTTTGAATTTTAATAAAACCCGAAAACCAGGTTTAAAATTTTTTCGGGTGGCTAGTTGAAGCCATTCCTATTTGCGGTTTACGGCGAAAAGACGCCACCACGTTTTTTGTCGGCCTATCAAGGCCAAATTTCCGGGTTTGGCGTAACAACGCTCAACATCTACGGTTTTGGCGGAAAGACGCCCAACGATTTTCGGTAAGGCGAACCAACGCCTAACCAATTTATTTTTTTTGTCTATTCATATTTTGCTAATTTTAAATTGTTTTTGCTTCAAATTTTCAATCTTTTAATTTTCATTTAAATATTTTGTCTAATCGAGAGCCATGACGGTTGTTCGACACGGGCAGGAGACACACATTGGTTTCGCTCAAAATTATTCACTTTCGGCGGCCATACTTTTAGTGTTGTTGAATTTATTTTCGCGTTGTTATCCGCCATTTTGTTTTTCTTCTGATACTTCTTTTTGTTTGTTGAAATAAAAATAGCATGGCGATTCTTGGCATTCGGCCTCATTTTCGTTTCGCCCTTTGGTTTTATTTTTTTTTTTTTTTTTTTGTACTATTAAAATACTAAAATGAAGTGCTAAAATTTTCGGGTCGGTGTGGTAGGAGGGGAGACTCCATTCTGTATCGGTTCCACATTTACCGGCTGTGCTTGTCACTCCCCGTCATACCCTCGACAAGACATCCACAGGGTCGGAGTGGCGAGTCCAGAATATTTGTGGTCCATTCGGGGGCAACCGTAAAATTCACACAGTTCCTCCGCTGTACTTCGGCGGTCTCATGCTATCGAGTTGTGAATTTTTGAGAATTAGCTGGAGGTCTCTCCGGGTGAAGATAGGCCTAGTCTGTTGAAGAGATGTCCCTACCCGCTAATGCTGCTTCATTGTGGCTGGTCGTCGCCGGATGAACACACTCGACTATTATTATATTTATTACGTTCCTAAAGTCTCGTTCTGGAAATTTTGGTCGACCTAATTTAATTTCAGTTTTTTTATTATTTGCTTTTGATTGAATTTTATTTCTGTTCCACGGTGTAGGGCAGGAGCACGCAAGCCTCTAATTCCCCTACGAACCATGCCATTACCCTAAAATCTAACTGGCAAAACATCACCGTGAGAGAGACCTCTGCATGCTTAGTGAAATCTCCAGGTTGGCTTCGAGCCATCGTAACAAATCCCCGAACGGAGCTACAATCCCGCTCACCTAAGTAAATGGAATTTTGACCTAAAAAATAATAATTGTAAAAAAATCATTCATTTTTTCGACAGTGTGTCTAATATATTTTGGAACGATTCGCAATTTCGATATTTTGTTTTAGAAATATATTGACGAAGATTATAAGTTAAAGTAATTTAGTAAAAATAATCCATGTTATAATCCATGATGCTGCAGTATGGTTTAAAATAATAAGTAATTATTACAGAGCCTAATCGTAAGTTCAGATATCATATCACCACAAGAGGAAGAATATTTGTTAAATCAAATAAATTAAATTTAAATTTTACAATGTTCCATATTATGACGAGAAAAAAATTTATTTGGAATTTTCGACATTGTGGCCACAAAGAAATTTTCGACATTTAGACGATTTTCGAGATTTTGCATATCTAGTTCTAATATTTTAATTTTCGAGGCCTTACCAAAGCGAATCGAAAACAAAACGCAGGTAAATTGATTTTTATATGACACCAATACTACCACGTTCATATATAAGTTGATTTTTTGCTATATATACAATTTTTGTGTTCTTTTACGTGTGCAGCCATTTTGCTTTTTAAAAAATAAAAATAATCCATGTTGAATTTATGATTGAATTATTGTTATTCGTTGTTGATTCGCCAAGTTTACCGGGTCATTGTTCAATATTTTAAGCCGAAATGGAAAAATTAAAAGGTTTTAAGTTTTCGACATTTTGACCACCACAATATATTCACGAAAATTTAAAATACAATATTAAAATTTTTAAATATTTTGTTACTTTGATCCTTGTGAAATTTCTTTTCACAGACTTTTTATAGAGTATAACCTCGTAAATTGTGTATTACATTTTTTTCTGTTTTCCGCTATTTTACCGAAAACTATGTATATTAAATTTAATAACTTGTGGAGGAAAATTTAATGATTTGCAATTTTCGACATTATAGCTACTTAACCAAAATAACAAATTTCAAAAATTAAATTCAAAAACCGAAAAATTCACAAACTATAATTTGACCCAACGTTTCGAATTTCTGCTTTGCGATTTTCGACATTATGTTGACAAAAATTACTTCTTGATCCATGTCGCATTTTGTACATTACGTCATGTAACTTTAAAACAAGCCATTTCTGAGTAGCTTTCGACATTTTATCTATTTGAAATGTAACATAACCAATAATACCAAAGACTATACCAATGCACACACGTGTTCTACTTTCCACTAATTTTTTTTTATCCATTTAGTTTACATTCGCGGCATTAAGACACAATTAAGATAAAAGAAAAATTATTCAAAATAGATTCGACATGATCCGATGACAACCGTCTGTGTAGCATACAAAATCGAATGATTAATTACGACGTCTCGTGTATACAAAACGCGAATAACAAAAAAAAAGCAAACTAATCCAACAATGAGTATAATTTGAACCGTCTTTCCAAGGAAATGACCTCACCGCATTGAAACACGTGCGCGCGATTTAAAATTAAAAACGAAACACGCGGGACGGACAATGAAGCGCAAACACATTTTAGAGAAAAATACATTTTGATGATTTAAATTAGAAATTCAAATTTAAAAAATCATTAATCAATCACGTAAATATATTGAATGGGGGTCTCTCTATATAGGCTTTATCCGCCGATTAATTTCCACACACTTGAGCCGTATCATCATCTTCGTTACATATTTGCTTTTAATTTGTGTTACTCAGCTGTACACATTTTTCTAATTTGAAATCGTCAAATAATAAGAAATTGATTGAAATCGTGTCGATGATACATCTCTACTCCACTATACAGTCTTAAGTAAACATAATTTATATATGTATGTTAGATATAACGAAGCAAAGACGTCAAAGCCATAAGTAAATAATTATTTGTCGAAATTAATTGATTTACACAAAAAACTGTATAATGTATATGCCCCGGAACATACAAAGACAAACATTCTAAGATTAATGTTTCATTCTGTTATAATTAGAAACCCGATCGATTTATAATTATAACTCTCTAAATACTTATGAGCGTATGTTGTGATGGGCACGTGTTCGAAATAGATTTTTCTCACACAGCACATGAGAAAAATCATATGCGTCAACCCTCATTAAATCCTTACAAATACAAATACAAAAATAATGGATATTACAATGATCCCCGGCCCAACGACAAATAAACCGAAAATCCTAGAAAATTTTCAAAAACGTAATATAAAACGTCTTTATGGTTTTAAAATCGGTTTCATTTTTGTGTGCACAATTCGACTTAGGTATACGTAATTTTTTTGGGGCCACAAATTTTTCTTGATTCCGCTCGTTAAAACATTTGTTCCCCCCATTTTCATTGTATACACATCGCACCAACCTCCTTCATCCCGATATCATACATATATAGCGAATACATCTTTAATCGTAAATTTTCATTATTTTTTTATGTTCTATACACCAATGAGAGAGAGGGGTGGATGAGGAGTTCAGAGTTACGTTACCTTTTTTGTCGAAATTACAATTTTCCATTTATATCAGACCTGTTTAAAATATTATGGTGATGGGGCATTAATTCTTATATAAATAAATTGAGAGATTATGAAAAATGAGATTAAAGCTTTACACGTTATTAAGTGTCTTCTTCAACATCGTCGTGAAGCGATAATTAAATTTGTATTTAACACGAGATAATTTTTGTTACGCCCTAGGTAACCACAATAATGCCCTGGGAAACAACCGCCAGTAGTAGAATGCCCCAAGCACTTAAACTGCAGCTAATAGAACTAAGCCGGCAATCAAGAGAAACAATTAACTCACAGCTGAGCAGCAATCCTGCCAAAAGGACACCTCAACATGCAATGAAAAAATGTCTGAATAATTCAGAAACATGCGGTTCAAAAACACAACAAGTCAAACCACAAAAAACACTCCTTCATAAAATTTACTTAATTGAAATTCCGATAATTCTTGCGCAAACCGATTAATCTCAATTTGTGTCTAATTAGTGTTCACGGTAAAAATTTAGGGCTAGTCCAAGAGCCGAGAAAACGGAATAAAAAAATTTCAAATTTCGCCTGAAAGACGAAACAAATAAAATCTGATTTCTAGAAAAAACCGGAAATAATTTAAGCCTAATTTTAAGACTTCCCAAAGGCGGCTAATCTGACAAAAATTTTCCTTATCATAGAAATATAATTTTCATAAATTTTCATTCATAAATTCAGAAAAACAAACTTGCCCCTAAAAGATACTATTTTAAACATACAAAATACCGGGGTATACCGTTCAATAATTGTGTTGAGCAAAAAATTAAACAAAACACAACTGTGGCATGTTCATTGCCATCCGAAAAATATCGGGAAGTTGGCACTTTTGATAGGTTTCAAGAACACTTTATATCAGGTAATCGTTAATCCAATAGTCTTTGCTGTTCTATGGAATTGGGCCAATTCTGAATTAGCACCTATTCGTCCACTATATTTTCGGATGGCAATGAACATGCAACAGGAATATGCTATCTGAATCGCTTATTCTTGGATTTTAGAACATGTTACTTGTTTTGTTTAATTTCTTGATCAACACAATTATTATTGAACGGTATTCCTCTGTATTTTGTTTGTTTAATATAGTATCTTTTAGGGGCAAGTTTGTTTTCCTCAATTTATCAATGAAAATTTATGTTAATTTATATTTCTACGGTAAGCACACATTTCGTCAGTTTAGCCGTCTTTTGGCCTTGTTAAAATTAGGTTTAAATTATTTCTGTTTTTTTTTTCTAGAAATAAGGTTTTATTTGTTTCGTCTTTCAGGCGAAATTTAAAATTTTCTTTTTCCGTTTTCTCAGCTCCTGGACTAGCTGGGATAATTTTTTCCCGTAAGCATAAATTGGTCTTAATCGGTATGCAAAGTTTAATTTTGAAATTTAAAAGTTTTCCTGCTGCAGTTACCCACACGAATTAAGTGGCTACACTTTTAAGCTTAATTTATTTTGTCGTTTACTCGAAGGCAGTTGGAGTACCATAGGGTACCGCCTAGTACGGCAGTTTAAAACTAAACCCAGTTCCTGTTACATTGTTCTTAATTTGTGATCTTTTAACCACGTTTATAATTTGGCTATTTTTCCGAAATGTGCCGCTATTTTCTGACATTGCTGAAAATGTGAAATATTGTTACTGTCTTATGCTCCGAATTACCGCCTACCTCTGAATCTGAGTCAAAATGATCCGATAACTCATCGTCAGAATCAGCATAGATGTTGAACTAGCCCCGATACACGACCATATTTTTCCATTGTGGTAGCGGCGTCTGTTCTAATACTCACTCCTCAATACGTCATCTTTTGAAGATAATCCAAGTTCATGTAGACCGGGTATTCTGATTAATCTCAGATTCTCTCACTTCCTTCTGTTATACAGTAAGCAACGTTCATAAATTTGCGATTTTTTATACTAGTCCACTCTCATGCAGCGACATACTAAACCTTTCATTTTCGTGTTTTAATTTCATAAGTTTGTCAATTCAATTTTTTTTTTGCTTATCGTGGAATGAATCACCCGTTCCACACGGGATGTATGAGAAGCACTGCTTCACGCTTCAAAATAAGTCGTAATAGATTTTTTATTGCTAATTTAAATTGTTTTATTCTGCTCTCTCGAAAATAAAATTTAAACCAAAATATACATCTCAAAAATGACCTCAAATTTGTTTAGTTCATTTCTGTTTGTGTTAGAGCTGCTTCACCGAGAAAAAAAAATGTTGAAAAATGAGTCGCAATTAAAATCGGTTTCATAGGTAAACGGAGAAAGAGACGAAAAAGAAGCTGCTTCTTTGACGCCCCGTGTGAACCGGTTGAATGAATTAATTTCAGTAAAATAAGCGTATTGCATTAGTAAAAGTGGATTAGGAAAGTAAATTGGTTGGTTTTATTAATATTTTAATTTTGTTTTAAAAACATAATAATCTTTATGTCGATTGTGTAGTATGAAATACTACTTTTAATATTTTAGTACCAACCTTTAGTACTAAAAATTGGATTGTATTTACGTAATCATCATAAGTAGCATGGCCTTGAGAAGACTTAATAAGAAGAAAAATAAAAGCCCAAAATGGTGGGTGCGGCCGATATTCACAGAAGAATCCAGGGCAAACTTTGGTGATCATTATTTGGTAGCCGAAATGCGACTTAGTGATCACGAATATTTTTTTAATTATACGCGTATGATATCACCTTCCTTCGAAAAGCTCCTCAAACTAGTTGGTCCATTGATTTCCAAAAATAAATGATTTCCTTACAGTAATGCTGCGTGCCTCAGGTCGATTTTTTCGACTAAATTATGAACTAAACTAAATTTTTCAGTAGTTCACAATAAACATTCATAGGTGGCAGAAACGTCAACGAAATACTAAATTATTGACTTTTCATGGATAAAGGAAATATTAAATTAAATTATAAACTACGAAATGTTCTAAAATAAAAAAATGTAAGAATTGAAATAAAGAAATGTTTAAAAATGACATTTGACAAATAAATTGAAAAGCTACCTGGCGAAGTGACTTTTCGTTTGTAACCTGGCGGTGAATAGCGTAAGGTCACACCAAAAAATTACTATTGTCCTCGCTATCCTCTCCTAAATTATTATCAGCATTATTTAATTACTTTGTGTACACTCTCTAAATGTTTTAACAGACCTAGGAGTCAATTCGCGTTCCGTGAAATAATGAATATGAAAAGTTTTTTTCATTGGCAAACTAGTAGTTTGAATTATTCGCAAGTAATTTTATTTTACTGTGTGAAATCAAAATTTCTTATGGGGAATGCAAACCTACTCGATTGCTAATGAAAAAAACTTTTCATTTTCATTATTTCACGGAACGCGAATTGACTCCCAGCGGGTAGATTCCGACAAAATGGCAATTTGTCGTGACATTTGCTTATTGGTACAAATTGAAGTCATTAAAAATTTACGATTCGGATAAAATGATTTATGCCATGTACAGCAGTTTACAGCAACTGCATTTTTAAGTTATATATCATATATATTATACGGTTTTTAAAACTATGAATACTCACACATATTTTGTATGAAAACTTATAAGTCACGATAATAAAAAACAATGACAATATTATTAAAATTGTCAGCTTATGTTTGGTGACATTTCGGAAAAGTCACTCCATACGAATCGCGATTTAGTACTCACAAGTATTGTCACAAAATTGTAGTACAATGTCACAAAAAATTGTCACTTGATCAGAACCTAGGGCATGTAGTACACCCTCCACGATACGAAACCCTGTCGAAACGAATATCTTTGCTTCATAAAAGTTATTTATTCGTTTTCGTTATCCATTTAAATTCACTTTAAAAATCAAATTTTAAAGCTCGGGGAACTACCAAATTTTTTGTTTTTTATTTAATTGAATTGACTACACCTTTTTATGGTTGTTTTTATTTCAAAAATTTTTATATACGGTTTAATATTTTTTTTAATTATTTTATGATCGAATTATTATGTTATATTAAAATTTTAAATAAACCGCTGAATCAAATCATGTACACAAATTTTTTGACACAGAACTAAATAAAAGAATAGAATGAACATAGTAGCGATTACGCTAAATTTTATTTAGTTATTAAAATTTTTCAATAAAATAAATTAAAATTTGCCGATAATATTTTAATTTTTCTCTCGAGAAAAATAAAAAATTCAATATAAGATTTCTCAACTTACAAACACTACATATGAATTCCTGTCATATAATATGGTGTATGATTTGAAGTTCAAAATAATTCTAATTTCTCCCGTGCAACGCCGGAGGATTTTTTAAGCGTTTTTATTATTTAACAATAATTTTGTGATACAATAATAAAAAAATATATTATTAAAATAGAACAATAAATCAATAAATTAAATTAAATAAAATAAAAAGGTTGGCCTTTTCGGGGATTCGTAAATATTCCAATATGCTGTTCAATTACATTACGTACTCTAGCACAACAGAGTTACGTTACAAAAGTCTTTAACTTTAGAAACTCTTCGTAAACTATACATTTCTGATACGCAATGTCGGGAGGGCAGATCAAACCAATACAAAAATTAGCATGGTGAGGCACGCAGCTGTATGATAAATAGTGATCATGATCAAAGCCATCTTGACCAAGGGCCTCTTAGCTAAAATGATGGTTCATTATATATTAATCAGATGGCAGGTTGATATTAAAAATGAAATTTACAGTGCAAAAATTTTTCAGTTGCAATTATTTCATCGAAGCGGAAGATTAAGCGTTTTTAGTTACTTTATTTTAAGTTTGCCATTAATTTGCCATTAATCCATTTCTAATATAGTCTTATTCCAAATTGTTAAAATTAACACTGTGCCCTTCCTTTGCATTCTATGAATTATGTGACATTAATTAATAAATATTTTCTTTTTATAAATAATCTTTGAACTTTGATAAAAAAAATGTTTACTTTAATTTTCCATTTTATTTGAAACTTTTGAGTAACCCATTTCCTAATTTCCCCGAATAATTTTTTTAATTTTGAAAACTTGCCTCTTTCGCAAAACGGGGGTAGAGTGTAATTATCTTAACATTATTATGCTGCCATCTAGGTGTAGACATAAATTGACGTCATATGCAAAAAATGAGTGTAGTGTGAGGCCATTATATAGAGAGCTTTGTCACGATATGTAACAACCATAATCTTAAATTTTACCACCGCATGGTAACATCAAAACTGGTGAAGAGGCCTGGTTTACATCATTAATCTTATGTGAGGCGCCCTACTTGCATATTTTCGTCGTCATAACTTTCCACCAAAATTTATATATGTATATCGGGTTCGTGATGTAAACGTACATTATGATGATGACATTGATGATGATGATGATATTCATAACATGACATGAAAGAGGGAAATGAAAGGAAATTTTTACACGTGCCTTAATTTTTCATCCATCATACTATTTTTATAATTTTTTGCTGTATATTTCACATTTCAATATTACGAGGAGTATAGAAAGTACAGTGACTTGGCATAATGCTAGTGGTATGTACATATATACGAAAATATGTATATAACAAGGAAAATGGGGAATTATGTACAGCTATTTTTATTTATGTTGTTGGTTTGTTGGATTTGATCGATATTTCCGTAATTTCGGTTTTTGTTGCTATATATTGTTATTATTTTCCATTTTAGGGTAGAATAATTAATCATTGTATGGCTGGAACATTTGCCATGGATTTCATGATTCGGTTTTTTTTTTCAAAAGCGTTGGGTGGTTTTTATTTCAATATACAAAATAGAAAACACATCATCATACTGATGGTAAGAAGTATGTTACGCACACATAACGTGTTTATATTTGGGGTGTAATCATTTTATATAGAAATTGGTCGCCGTAATAAATAAATCAAATGATATGGCAAAGGATTAGCTATGCTGAACATGATAAAATATTGGAACAGATAATGGATGATGTGAATGGCAATTCAATAAGTAAAAAAATCTCATTTACCCGCAATCATTTAATTCTTTCGTAAAATACTTATATCTCTTCACATCACAAACCATATCGTAATGCATTAAGCTTTTTAATCAAAATTACAATGAAAACGTAAAAAAAACTATAAACTAAATAACAGTTTTGTGTTGTAACTTAATATGTATGTATTTTGAAAACTCTCACATATACAACAAACACAGTCAAAGATAGTTTTTCTCACAAGCCATGACAAGAATATATAAAATAAATTGAATTACATCATTCTGCTGATTGTGTAAAAGACGAACTAAATTTATAAAACGTGCGCCCTAATTAAAAACTACACGAGTTGTATATATAAATAATAGTGTTTCGTTTGCTACTCTTTCTACGTAATAGTGCTTCGTCATGTAATTAAAGGTTTTCACTTAACTCACTATTTAGATGGCAATGACACGAACTATAAAATCTCATGTAAGGGGTCCACCAACATATCTTAAACCGAATATCATGATTCTTCACTTTTATTTTCAGTAAGCTGGTAAAAGTTCAGACGTGGCGTAATAATAAGACGCGGACGATATTCTTAATTTTACGATGCTCAAAACGGTTAAGTTTTTTATATTTTATAAAAAAAACGTTTATTGCTCGTACTAGATTGCGACTGGCCGCCTAGTTAGTTTTGAATGCATTAATTTGAAACAATGGCATGTGACCTGAAATGAAGAGTTTGGGACTGAAATCTCAGAAAACTATGCTGATCATCCCAAATTGATTTTGTACAAAATTGTCTTTTTTTCATTATCGATTTTCCACATTTCCACCAGATTATTTTTGGAGTAAAAGGAAAATATTCTTAGAATATTTTTCTTCATTTACAATACGAGTATATTCCTAAATACATTTCAAGAAAATCAGATTATTTTAATTTAGTTAAGACACCACAAGTCGTCTTTAAACACGTGGCTTTTGGAATTAGGGATAAAGAAAATCGAAGAAATAATTTTGTGATTTTGCCTATTGGGTTGATGAGCAATTAATTCGGCATTGGCGAGACATGTATTCAACGAAAATTGCACATTCGCCCGTTCCACGCTCTACTTCTTTGAAGCAGCTTCAGCTTCGTCTCTTTTTTCGATTTTTTCCGGATTTAATTGCGACGTACTTTTCAACCAAAATTTTTTCGATGAAGCAGCACTAAAATATTATGTGTACATTTTGCCATTATTATCAACATATATTTGTGTTAATTATTTTCGAAAAATTATATTGTGATGCAAACTATGCAAAGACATTTCAAAAACCTTTTTTTTTAGACAATTTGTTTTTAGCTACATAAAGATTTATCTATTACGACTTATTTTGAAGCAAGACGTAGTACTTCAAAGAAGTAGAGTTGTGGTAAGTCCGGAATATAAAAAATTTCTTGTTATTTTAACACATTCCTTAAAAAATATTTACATCCTTGCTTGGTTTGCAATCTTCTTCAGTTATATAAATTTAGTCCTTTTTAAAAAAAAAACAATTAACTGCCGACGGGGTTCATTATTAGCTAACTTCATTATACAATCTAAATTATGTTTTTAAAACATAACAGTTCTTGAATCATAACAAATTCACCTTCTAAAGAAGAAAATAAGAAAACTCCAAAATAAACTTTTCTTGGAAAATAAAAGTTATTTTTACTTCATCTTAATCAATTTGGGAAAAGTTTCGTTAAACCTTTTCTGTTTTGTTTTGATTCCAATTTTCCTATTACTTACAGAGTTTTTCATTAGAAATTTGATGTCTCTTCTACGAAATGTGAACATCCTTTTTTTGATTTGGATATTAAACGATATCTGTATACAATGATGGATTTTACGTGTGCTTCGATGTGTGAACCTTAAATTAAGGTAAAACAATATTGAGGATGGTATGTCATTTAGGCAATTTAGTAAGTCAATAAATTATACGTTAAAATATTTTAGTCTCGTTTTTAAATTTTCAAATGTTATGTGTTATTCAGACTTGTTAGTGGGTGAACGGATTTGAAAATTGTTCATTGCTGTCGACCAATAATCGACTAATTAATGGCAGTGGACGAGTTCTCAGGTAAATCGATTAGTACGGTAAATTGAAATTTTAATACAAATTACTTTTCAAATCGTACCAATTCTCTAGTAAATAAAATTAGGTAAATTCGGCTTAAAGGGACAAATGGTTCCTAGGAATATACACAAATTGGTATGTAGGTACACGATCTTACGTCAGAAATTTTATTGTTGTTGTTCCAATTATTCGTATTGTTTATATGAATAAATTTAAATTATATATTTTTTCAGATTTATTGTGTAATATACAACGAGAAAATAAATAATTTTTTTAAAAAAATAAGTCTGTTCATAAATAATACAAAATTACAAACGCATTTTTATTTCATGGGAAACGGTAGTGAACTAAAAAAATTATATATAGAAATATGGCCGCAATAATATCAGGATTTTTAGAACAAAAACAAAAATCCACTATTATTTACCTTTTGTGTCATCGCTTTAACCTACTTTTAAGTACAGTATTTCAATTTACCGTATACACTGTTAAAAACGGCATTTCCCAATATGCAATCCCGACGGAATTCCGTTTACATTCACGTTCAAAAACCACACTCTTTCTATGGAAAGAACCATGTTATGTATATGGAAATCCGTACGCCAAAGAAGTGTCACAAAAATTCCGATGCCTGTGTGAATCCCGACTAAAAACAGAAAAAATCAAAGTGGAAATAATGTGGAATTTTGTCGGAAACTCGGATATATTCCATATACACTTCCGTACTAATTTAACACACTTCATCGCAGGCAAATAGAGCAGATTTCCATAGCACTCACAGAACTGCGTGAAATGTTCAATTCTTGAGCAAGATTGCGAGTTTAGGTTGATGGATGCTCAGACACATTCTGAGCAACAGCTGCAATGTACTCGGCTGTACGCGTTGAAAATGCACGTGCACACGTGTTTGTTTATCCAATAAAAATCCAGATTCACGAACTCACTTCACAAATTTATCCACAAATTGCCTTGTAGGGGCTACGTTTTTCCTGAATTTTCCACGAAAATTTCTTACAGTTTGGATAGAATACCTCACCACTTTGAAAATAAGTGTTCAATCAATTTTGTTCAAGCGTAACGCGACCCATTTCGTAAATGTCAAACAACATTAAACTAATTTTCTGGCATAACACGAATGACGTAAGTGTTGCCACCCTCGAAATAATCGGTAGTTGTTAAAATTACTGTCTCCAAGGAAAAATTACACAGAGCTAACACATAATACTAATTTTACAATGCTGGATTTATGGCTTGAAAAATAATTGGTTGTACTTAACCTTGTCGTGTGGCCGCCATATCTGTGTGCTACCCACCCGTAAACTTGATGATCAAACCTTAATACAGCAGTAAATGTATGGCAAGTACGCAGCTGATGTGAATGATTTTAGGCAAATTTTCACCCGCAGGTAGCTTCATGTTGAATTATTATTTAACTTCGTGCCAAAATACTTTTCATGTGAGTTTGCTTAACAACAAATAAAAATAATTAATGAAATGTCAAAAATTTATAGCTTATTTTTCTCGTACCTGCAGATAAATATGCAGTGAAAAACGTGTACAGCTAAACAGAGACATCTATACTCTAATACGAAAAACACTAATTACACTAGCTAAGCTGCGTACCGCAAAATAAGATTCAGCGGTTAAATTTTTTTAGACCAAAACACAAACCAAATAATAAAATTTTTGTAATTAATTATTCACAGGTGATTGAGATTGGTTATCCATCCCGGCTACCGGAAATCAAACCAAGAATTTCGATTAACAGGTACACGTACTCTTCTTATTTTGTTATGGAGGAGAAGCGACGATTTGAAAGAAACTCTTCTGAGTTAGTTGTGTTTATACGACCGCTAACTCACAAATTATTAGCAATTAAACCACATTCTGTCTTGTATTTTGTGGTGGAACATCTGTAAATGAATATAATTCAATATTGATGAAACATAAATATTTAAAACTAAAAAATTAAGAATCAACAAAGAAAAATGTTAATTATTTCCCCGAACCATTCGCGATAGTAAATTATTGACAGAAAATACTTCAAACACAATATGTTACTCTTAATCAAATTTTAATACTTAAATAAATATTTTGATAATGTGAATATGCAAATAAAAAAAAAAAACATGTGTAAAACAAGTATGTTGGCAGCATGTGTAGCAGAATTCGTACCGCTTCAAATTTCATACATGGATGCATCCAAAAATTATTGGGCATGCATCCAAAAAAAAAATGCATCTAAAAATTATTGGGTTACGCATAAGACCGACAAGGCTTATCTATTTTAAAGAGTAAGAGAATGGTGAAAATACATAATGCAACAAGCACACATAATCCAATCAAATACGATTTATTTGATCGGAATACAAAATATATGTACACAAAACACATTTTAGGTTGTAATATGACAAATGATGGATTCGGAGAAATTGTCGAAAAAATTGTAATTTCTTAGAAAATATAAAAACTTGAAAAATCAAATACGCACACACACACACATAGATCTAATACATATGTTAAATAAATATTTAATATTTTGTGTCACGTGATTTTCTGGGGGGATTTATGAGTTTAATATCAATATATAATTTTGTGGTGTTAGTAATTCAACGGCAGGTGTTTTTGATTAGTATTTTAATATGTGTCTCCCACTATTAACAATAGTTATAATTTTTTAATTTTTGGTTTTATTGGATATTCGTGTCACCACACATTATTGATTAACAATGATGATTTCCGTGGTCTATTTATGGCTGATAAGTAGTTTGAATGACATTTAATTATTTAATTAATCTGAATGCATTTGTTTTATGGGGTTTAAGGTACTTATATTTTATTATTTTCACATTCGATATGATGGGATATGTACTTCACAATTTTCGACACCATCTTACCCGAGAATTGGAAGAAATGTAATGGTTCATAAACCAGCACGGGCTGGTAGGGTCTTTCGATAAACAGTATTACCAGGGGCGGCAATACTGTTAAACCAGCACGGGCGGTATGTTGTATCATTTTCGAAAAGCAAAAATGATACAACTTTCACTTTTTCGATTCGACTTTTTTCGAATTCGGCTTTTTTCGATTCGAAGTGATGGTACAACATATCGCCCAGAGCAGACAAAATAAATTTTACGAAACAAAATACACATATTTGTCATTTAACTCTCAGTGTTTGACATCTGGTGAGATATTTTAACAGTTTTGATTTTTAGTACGAATCAAAAAGCTTCGTAAACATTTACGGCAGTTTGAGGAAAAGAATCCGAATCTTTCCGTTTCTGTATGTTCGTTCTTCAAGGTTTTTAATGGTTTCCATACTTTTCCTTTCCCGATATAAATAATGTTAAAAATAACAAAATAATACAAACGCTGCGATGCTTTTTTCTTATAATCCAATTTTTCACCTTTAACTCGCATAGGAAGTAGTGCCACCTACTAAGGCGGCTTTACATTTTTTTATTTTTCTTGTTTCCATGCAGAGTTGAAAGTGGCTTGAGTTGGAGTTAGCGTGTTTTCGTTAGATATTTTGAACTCGACGAAACTAATTAAATTGAGTAGAGTTGAAATTCAAAATGGCGGCAATGCAAAATTTAAATTCTTACTTGAAAAAAATTAATATTATAAATTTTGAACTACAAATATGTATATTTAAAACAAAAAGTATTTAAAAATAATTTTCAGGACATATAATTATACATAAAGGATTATTTCGCACGAATAAAATTAATAATTCTTGTCAAATGAGACATATTTTAGATTTTACAACTTTAAATAAAAAATATAAGCAAATTTTGGTTTTATTTAAATTTTTTTGTAATTGCTTAGCAATTCTTTAGCAAATTACTTCACATGGTCCTCTTTCGAAAATTGGTTCCAGTTTTGAAAAGACGTTATATTAGATCAATTTATTTGTACAAAATCAGTTATTACAGAGATCATGAAAATTTTTGGTCGTGGTGAAGAAAAATTTTTGATATGATTTTTATAACTGAAAAACGAATTAATCATAAAACAAATTTGTATGTTTGTTAATTATTAGATAACTAGGATGAACTCTGTCAAAATGAGATTTATGAATAGTTAATTATTATTTTTAAATAACGCGTTAAAATAAGTTCTTAAATTTTAGTCTAGTTCTAAAATATTCCGTCAAATGCTGCCCTTTTCGATATAGATTATTGTTCATAAGGCCTAAGCGGGCCCGACAGATTTGTTTAAAATGGCTTACTGGATCTAAAAATTACTTCACAAATACTACTTTTTTAGATGCCTAACGTCGGATTCATACTTCCTCGTGCATTCATTCAAACGATTTTTTCGACCAATGATATTGCTCCAAAATGTCGTTGTACGTTTTTCACAAGAGAAGGATGGTCGAAAAAATTGTTTGAATGAATGAAGGAAGAAGTATGAATCCGGAATCATTACTTTATGTTTTCTCTTTGTTATAAATTAACTATTATTAATTATTATTATTTTTCACTTATTGTCGTTTTTAAATATTGTTTTTTTAATATTAATATTTTTGTAATTAAAATTATTACTAAATCAAAAATATTCAAGCTCATGCGTTAGGTGCTGTTTTATGATTACTCTTATTGGAATATTTTTACACCAAATTTTAAGCACCGACACTCGCATCCAATGGTCCTTTCCGCACGTGTATGGACCACAACATCATGACAACACAAAAGGTAGACCTAAACGAGTCTCCAGCCAAAATAGTAATTTTTTGTAGTAATAGATTGTTTATAGTTTGTCATACCATTGAACAAAACATGCGTCAAGTACACGTTACCTATTTTACATTATGGCAAATTGAAACGCTCGAAACAATTTTGTAAAATATATAACAATTGCAGACATGCGACTCCGCTACAAACTAGGCGGTTGTATACGCGTCGTGAAGGTCTAAATACTCTTCCATAGAATTGCATGCCTATGGCCTATGAAGTGTGTTGGTGGTGACAAGTAAAATGCGGCTTTCTATGCTTGTTTGTTTCTCTCTCAGTCTTCAAATTGCTGAAAAATTTAAGTGAATTTTTTCATTTTTCCTTTCTCGACGCCCGTCATAGTATGTCGATGTTGCTTGTAATTTTATAAATTATTTTGTTTTATATAAATAAATAAATATTAATAAAACTAAAATTAAATTAAATAAATGTGTGAAACCAAGTTTGTATTAAATTATTGTTGAGATATGTTGTGTGAATTAATGGAAATACATGACCGGATCACATTGGAGTTTACATATTAACATAAAATACGACAGTCATCTTAGTGTGCGCAGTTTGCAATTTGCCAATTGGAGTCGGATTAGTGCATACATTACAAATACGATAGCACTCTCCACAAATACACCTTTTCCCGTTCGTTATTTTGAATTGAGTCCAACAAGCCGTTTCCAGTAATTGTGTAATTAAAAATTAATTAGTTTTCGAAATAAAACGAGAATCCCTCTTCTGATGGTATATAGTTAGTTTCATCGCTAGACAAAACATTTATGTGTGCATTCTTTGTGTTTGGATGTTTATCATTCAAATATTTTAATTACATCAGCAAAAACATTAAATAAAGAAATATTATTTATCATTGAACGAGATGTTTGCAAAAACAAAATATTTTCCAGTGGCCCTATTCCTGTAATTCCCCGGGAATAGGGAATAATTTATTTTGTAGCAGTTATTCCCCAGAAATTTTCCCCAATTCCCCGTTTTCCAAAAATTCTGGCGATTGGGGAATAAATTTACGCCACGTAGACGAAATCGGCAAAGGTTTGTTTATTTTATTTACATAATATAAATTATATTGATAATTTTCTGCTTAAAAGTAATGTCTTGTATTGGCAGAAACAACATCCGTTTACGAGATACGCAAAATCATTTCGAATTACTCACAGATGATGACTTTTTTAATTGATATCGGTTGAAGCCTTTATTTACGGTAACCTATAAAATACATGTCATTCCATCATATAATAGAAAGTACTTTGTGCGTTACGTTTTTTGCGACAGGAAGCTTCCAACGAGCGGTTCGAAAAGACCCTTTTTTCCATTTTTTAAAATCAATTATTCCATAAAATAAAACTTTACACATTTAATTTTAAACTGTTAATGATAAACGTCAAATAGCATTCTCACGACCAAAATACTCAGTGTCTTTTTCATATGAAAAAATTGTGACGTCATTTATTTCCTTCTCATGGGACGCGAATCGGAAATGTGCATTTCTTACCGCAAATGTTTTTCATTGCACTTTTCATAGAACGGGAATTGACGTTCCATTTTTATTATGAGCAGTTGAAAGCAGTTACGATAAATTTGTCCGCTAGGTGATTGTGTGTAGTATTTTTCTCTCAAAAATATAATTGAATATGTGAAGCGCTAATAAAATTCCGGTAGATATTTTTTTTATTAAAAAGTTAATAGTTCACTGGAACAAGTAAACTACACATTTGTAGGTTGTGTTTTGCTTTTAAAACTTTTCATCATAATGAAGCAACTCGTTGCTATAAATATGGCTACAGATTTTAGGCACCCATTTCCTTCACCACAGCACTTGTAAATCAATCCAACTCTAATTATACTTGTTGAATGAAATTGAAAGTAATATTCTACAATTTCTCTTAAAAGTCGTAATAGCCCAGATAAGCGTAAAAATCTAACAACCGCAATTGAAACGAAATTAAAACCGCGACGCAGTCTACTAAAAAAATACGCGAGATCATAAAACAAGAGAGTAGTTTACCCAAGGCACATAAAATACACAAACTGCAAAAATTCGTGTGGTACGTTTTATATTTAAATTCGTCCATAAAATACACATAAATTCTTAATAGTCGTATTATACACTTAAATAAATAACCAACAAGCCCCACGCCATATACTAGTATATACTCAATATGTGTACACTTAACATTCGCGACAATAACGCGACAAATAAAAATTTATAATCACAGACATATTCGTAATTTGCTGTATCGCAAAAAATTCATTGAACTCAAATGTTTGAAGCACATAATCCGCATATGTATGAATATAAGATTGATATGGGCGTGTGAAACCTTGTTTCAATAACAATACAAAATATGGTTGAAAATTGGTTTAAACTAGTTTGGTTAACAAAAAAATGGAATTGTAGACACGTTTTAGGTATTTAGCGATGATTGATCACTGTCCAAATAAAATTAATTGCTTTAAATTAAACGTAACAGGATATCGTTCGACCATTATCAAAATTATAAAGAGCAAATTAGTGATTTCCGGCAATATTACCCTATCAACATTTTTATGGGAATTAGCAAACGCTGCATTAAATCATTGATGCCGAAAAATAGACGCCAATAAATTAACATCAAAACTCAATAAACTGGAAGCTGAAACCCTTAAATGAAAATACCAAAATACTGTAGTTATTTGCGAGGGGGAACAAAAGTTAATGAAAACGTGTTAACAAAGATCTAATAATCAATATTTTTCTTATCACTTCAACTACCCTTTAGACGATTTTATATTCGTACAGTTTGAAATCGAGCATGAATTTTAATCGAAACAAAATCGAAAGATCCAATAAGCATATACATGTCCTTTTTGTATATACATACCGTTTAGGTACGAGGAAAAGATGTGGCAGATATAAAGTCAATCCAACTCACTCTCTTGAAATAAGTTTACCATCGTATGTATTTACAACAGCTACACATACCTACTCTCGTCTTGCCTTCGAAGAAATTTCTTTACACGTGCCAATATCATCAGTCGGTGGATGGTGATGTATATATGTATGTATGTAGATCTTGTATATATAAACACGAGTGTATATAAAAGAAAACATAAAAAATGTGTTTTAATATACAAACGAACACAAATATAGAAACGACGAAAGTAAAAATAGAATGACGTAACGGTAAGCCATAACACGTTAGAAATATTTTTGTTGTTGTCTTGAGTACGCGAATCGGAGGAAAATTATAATAATTTGGCGAAGATTTATATAGGTGTAAAATGTGAAGTCAATGCTTTCGTATTTGTTAGGCAACCGGTAGAACCGGTTATGTTGTCATTTTTGAATGGAAAGACCCCGTAATCCCATATTTTTTAAACAGTGCATTTTAGCAAGCAAATTTTAAATTAACCGGTTCTCGTTTATGAAACCGGTAGTTTTACCGGATTGAAATAATCATCCGAAACATAAGCTTCATTATACTCAAATGAAAGCTACTGTAAAACGTTTCCCGAGTAATTCAATCAAAATAGTAAATAGATTATAAAATATTTAAACTTACAGATAAAACTCCTACTAAACCATCATCAGACTTACCTGCAAAAAAAAATTACGGTTAATAATGCTAAATAAGTAGGGTAAATTTTGACGTGATATTGTTATAACTCAGCACTTTTCCATTCCATCCCCAAGATTACAAGGCGCAACACGAAACTTTCGCATATAGAATATCATAAAGTATGAAATATCTTACACACATGGTTTTCGAATACGAAGAGGGCCATGAACTATAAAATATTGTAACATACGTATAAGTACGCATCATAAATGTATACATGAGTAAAGAAAATAAAAATTTCACACACAATATGCCCATCAACTTATAATACGAATTATATACACCAAACCCATAAACAAACAAAATGTATGTGCGCGATTGTGTACCGACGATATAACGCATTCTTTACGTATTGTTTTGTTTATTTATTTTTGGCTTATTTTTTAGAGCGGTGAATTTAGATGGAATAAAAAGAAGGTTAATGAAGTATGTTGGGTATTCTATACGGAATTACTAACAACGGGTCTCTTAAGCTGCGGTGAAAATTCTTAATTGAATACAGCAATTTTTTTCATTTAAAAGCAGTATATGAGTGCGATCAACACTAGAATTTAATTGGAAGACTACCAGTTGAATTGTTTGTGCGATGTGCGGAATTATCGAAGAGAAATGTGGCAAATTAATTTATACAATGAAGGGGCTCGACACAGGAAAATTTTGTTTATGTTATAAATTCTGTACTTTTATTAGTACTTTTTGCAAGACAATCAATTTTGAAAAATCTCATTAAACTTAAGATTTTTCAATCAACTATTGCTAAACTTAAGATTATAAAAACCATATACGAATAAAAGCAATGCCTGCTGAAACTGTAAAAGCAATTTGTAAAAGTAAAATTTAATTTAACGGCAATTATCAGTTCATATTACACATTCAGATCGGGGAATCGTTTCGAGATTGGCAAGGGGCGCTAAATCAAATTTATTGGAAAACCAACAAAGAACAATTTTTTTCACAACCAAAATGGTTGATTGGGTACACTAAAATATTAAAAATTCTTGCTTTTCTTACTTTTCGGTGTTTAATTTTATACTTAACAATATTAGTGTAGTGTTAGCAGCTCACATCAAAAACACCATTTCAAATATTTTGACTGAAAGGCAGACACGGGATAACATCAATCAGATGATCAGGGGGATATTAACGATGAAAGAACAGTTAAGTAACGCAAATTTACGATTCCAGTTGCTGTGAGCAGAGGAGGAGGTTTTTAGTTGGTCAGAATCCGGCACAACGGCCCATTTCACAATCGGCCCATTTCTAATCTTAGCTGAAGAAAATTGAATTTAGTTAAAATAAAATCTTATCTTGACCAGGAAGTTCATGAAATTTCCAAATCCTAAAGTGAACAACCGTCAAAATTATTAAAATTTTGCGTAAAACTGTATATTTGGTATTTTAGAAACTAACACATGGCGCTATGTGATAATTTTCATAGGGTATATGACATTTGTTATTCACTTTTGGGTTTATATTAAAACCTTCAAATGTCAAATATTTCCATAGTTTATTAAAAAATTAAGTAATTTACTTTATTCCCATTTCTCTCTCAAATATTAGCACGCCCCCTATTTCGCAAAAAGTATTTCCTCATTTTCCTTCAGCATTTGTCAGATTGTCGAACCACTTGTTTCATAATAACATTTCCAATACTGGTTTTAAACGCAAAACATAAAACAAATTAATCATGCAATCAAAGACAATTGTTTCTCCCAATTAATAAATTATTTCGTTTTCACTTCGAATTTGAACCCGTCATTCCGCTTGTTGTACCACCCTACAAGCAAAAAACAATCAATAAAAAAAACTTAATAAAGCAATAATTTAAAGGAAGACGTCGAGAATAAACAAATATATAACAGAAAATTAATTGAAAATTGAAAAACTTTTGCTGACTCAAACACGAGTATTTTCATTTGTTTTTCTTTTATAAATTAAAACATGAGCATCAAAACGAGAAATAAAGTGGGTTTTGGGAAATCTTATTTATACACACACCCGATGTATTATTATATTTCATAATTTCTTTGTTCGGTGAAATTGTTTGATGGATGATTTACGGATCGGTTATGTAGTTAATGTTTTAGTCCTCATCGCATCATACAAAACATAAATTAAACAACGTGACGACATACAAATAACGTGCGCTACACATAAAACGTTTTGAAAATATATTTTGTAAATATTTTTGGCATGACTAGATAATGCCGTCTGGGCGGTCCTTGTAGGTCAATTTTGAAATGGATTTTTAAATGCTACGCGTTTTCGTAATGTCAGTACGTAAATCGCTGTGTAGGAGTTATTGATAACATTATATATATTTTTACATCCAACCAATACAAGTTTTGTTATTGAAATGGAAAGTAACTATACACAATTTTATGTAAATTATGCAAATGAGTTGAGACGGGCATGAGAAAACAAAACAAATTAATTTCAGTTAGATAAGAAGAGACACAGATGCTTATTATCATAATACGGTATATTGGGTTGTTGTTGTTGTTTTTTGTGTTAACTTATAATTAGTTAATTATCACTTGCCGATGCGTATACATAAAAACAATAATTAGCATTGTTTAGCGTGTCATCGGCAAAAGAACGAGGGAAACTAGATACAAATAAAAATGTACTAATGACATTGACATGTGTATAAAACCCGACATGGTCTATAGGGTTTATAGTGAAAGTATGTATATTTTAGGTTTGTGATAATCGATTATCTTAATAAAATATAAATTCTACAGTAAATTAATATCTACTTGAGAATCAAACGAATGAATAACAAAAAATATAACCGGTTAATTTTGGTAATTTATGTAGCGATATGTGTTAATTTTAACGTGTGCGTAAATTATTAGTATTTTATTCGACACGTGTAGTAGTTATATTTAGCATGTATCCAATTTTATACTTTGATGATGAATTAGCATTTTTATCGTATTTTATGAACCATGAATGGATAAAATGAGGCTTTAAATATATTTTATGTGTAATAGATTAAAATATAGTAAGATAGCGGTTTATTATATTGATTGATGGGGTATAGTATGGATAAATATCCAATACCGACATGTAATATAGACATTAACTAGTGGATGACAGCTAACACAGTTCCGCTACCCTTGAATTAATGTCTAATGCAATAAAATTAATTTATCGTTAACTAAACAATAATTAACATATCTTAACGACCAAATGTCTACGTTACGCCAAAAAAATAAAAAAAATTGATTTATAGTCTTTAGCACAACATGCAAAAAGCAACAAAACTTTTCAATCTACATTAATAACTAAAAATGAACCAAAAACTAATTAATTTGACAGTTGCATACAACGACATCTCATTTCAAATGATAAACATAAAATGTATTAAGGTAATTAATATGCGATGATTTGGCGCCAATATTTGCGGTTCACAAACAAAAATTTAAACCTTTCGTTATTGCTGAAGATTATAATAATACCGTGTCACATTTCAAAGTACCTAACTAATTCTGAGAAGAAATTTGCGTCTAACCGGAAGAATTTAGTTTCAGTTTTTGTGAATGATTTAATATTTCGGTCACCGGAAATAAATAAAATTTATTATATAACATATAGACGATAAAACTTCAAGCTTTAAATAAATTTTTTTGAGTCTTATTACATAGAAAATTTGGGATGACAAGATAATAAATTAGATAAATTATATGGAAATTTTGCGAAGTTATTTTTATTTTTATGCGATAGGGATAAGAGGGAAGAGTTACAAAAATAATTTTCTCTATAAATTTTCATTTTACGAGTATCGTGTTACATAAGTTTGAAAGATCCTTGTACAATATATAAATGTTTAATGAATTGCTGTTTCGTTTATCCGTTTAGCCCACAAAATTTACCTTGCAAATGTTAATATGTTCTAAGCTATTCTCTTTTCCAGAGATGTATCAAGTCGTATTCATACGACGGATAAAAATTCGAGATTTCTCAATTCTCAAACGTGAAGTTAGTAAGTTATTTGCTTTTTGCAACCAAATATAGAGTAAAAATCAAATAAGTGGATAACGCTTGAGATGGAAAATATCCAGAATTTTCATCGGTCGTTGAATACGACTTCAATACTCAAAGCTTAATCTCAACTTACGAGTAGTTTGAAAATAATTATGCTTATTGGGCAAAATGAAATGTCAAACTATATCGGATAATTCTCCGTATTTCGATGATCTAATTAAACTGAAAACTTCCAACAAATATAAAATAATACGAAATGTTTTATTTTGGTTATTTAGATTTATGTTACTCATACTATTTATTAAAAGCAAAACGCACAACTTTGTTTTATATAAACGTTTCTGCACTGCCAAAATAAATAATTTAAGGTTATTGTTTAAGTTTTTATTGAAATTTGATCAACTGTTTCGGTTCGGTTCCGCCCTTAATATAATAAGGTGTTTTTCCTTACATTTTGACATATTCAACTTAAAGGTCGAAACGAAACGAAAACTATGTGCCTCGACCTTTAAGAATTGATATGATTTTACAGCTCCACACTTGCGGCAAAACGATACGTTTTCTTCTACTCTTAACTCTTCGCCTACAAACAAAATTTTAGTGGGGGTTTTTTGCAGCAATAATTTTATAATATGCGGCTCGTGTTACTAATATGTACAAACGAAAAACCAAAAAAAAAATAGAGTCAGAATTATTTTTTGTTTTTTACGATTACTATGATAATGAATTTTGGCAAAAAAAACAAACGCCTAAGTATAAATGTGGAGAATTTTACCTTTTGTTTCAATACCTACTACATATTTTACATTTTATTGAGGCAAATGATGCTTGAGTTTTGTTTGAAAATGCATGTAATATCATGATTAGTGAAAACGTCGCCAATTTGAATTGAAAATATGAAATGATCTGTTGTGTGCCCTGAAAGCGCCTCAATCATGTTTTCCGAAAGACGGCAGATCATTCATTTTATGTATAACAGTGTCAGATTTTAAGGCCGGTTGTTACTAGTAGCAATAGTCTGACCTCTCCTACAATAGATGGAAGCACTAATATTACTTACAATTTTATTTACAGTTGTAAAATCTCACAATAATTAAACTAAAATATTTGTTTATAAGCTACTTTGATTCTTAAGACATCAATAACTATAATTACCTACACGACTGTTTTATAAGTATTAGAGATATCTGGCGTAGTATTAGAGATATCTAGTTTTATTTTCGAAAGATGGTTGTATGGTCGATTTATATAAAATTTTGACAGTTGTAAACCATGATCTATTGCTGTCACATAGTTTTAGATGAAATCCAATTTATCCAGAAAATTTTATTTCAACATTTAATTATTTAATTATATAGCACTACCTAGTGTGCTCCAACTTTCAACTCAATAATTCGAAAATTGAACAAGTGCCGTACAAAGTAGAAAAAGAAGAACAAAGGAGAAGTGAAGATATAACCTACAACTACAAATAAGATACCTAAGGGGTCTTTCAACAGAGACGCTCGAAATTTGTTAGTTTATGGCAGCCATGTTGTTAAAGCAACATCTGTTAAATTTATTGTGAATTATTCAGCAGGAAGATTATAGCGTTGAACAACGTTTGTAAATCATCAAATTTTATTTTCAAAATAAGTGTTCCGTTTGAGAAACGTTCCGCACATTACGTAATTTGTATCCTCGTCGCAACCATCCTACCGAGTCGACTATTCGACGTTTGTTGACCACAAGCACCAAATGCATCCAGAGAAAGTCACTGTTTGACCATAACCATCGATGGCGAGTGCTACAGATCGATGATAAGCAACTTTTTGTGGTCCAAACTGGATGATATATATACTGAAAAATGTGGTTCTAATAGGACGACGCGGTGGACATTCTGCACGAACGAGTTGATGACATGGTTACCTCGCACGGCGGTCATGTGAACTGAAGCCGAGATTGTGCGATTTATCAATCTGAAGCTTCTTCCTTGAAGGCTATCTTAAATCACAGGTCTAAGCGAATAAACCGCAAACAATTGATGCACTCGAAGTCCACAGCCAGATTTATGTGCTAAGGTCCAAGCTGCGGCGGACATTTGAACGACGTTATATTACATAGCTAATGCCATAAAATATTCTTTCAAATAAAAAAAATTGAGTGAATATCTCACACAAAACTTGTATTTAGGTATTCAATGTTGTGAGGTGCAATAAGGAAGGTATAAGCCCATTGGAAAAACGTTTAGAACCGTTGAAGAATATGTCACGTCCTACCGGAGTTAGGCAAGTTGAAGCATTTATTGGAAAAATCAACTACTGCAACAAATTTATACAAAATTTCTGAACAATTGCTGAGAAAGAAATACTTAGCAATTACTCCAGATGGAGCAAAACACCCCAATGCATTTGCGTCTAAAACACTAACGAAATGTCTGCAGGCACATGAACAAGTGTAGAAAGAAGCTCTCTATTATATTTGGGGTGAAAAATTTTCATCAATATTTGTATGGAACAATTCGAATTGCTTACGGATCACAAGCCATGGCAACTCATAAACTTGCCAATCTCTAGACTACCAATTAGTGAGGACGAAGATTTCGATGATTATAAGAAAGGTTTGACTGATGTGTATTAGATAAACCAAGTTACATTAGATGACATGTCTATAAATTCATCAGTGATCACAAGGGCCATACACTTCGCTTCCTTAAAGAATGACAGCCGAGTATATTTGCCAGTTGAAAAGCGAGTTTAACCCATATTTTAATCGAAAATTTGGTCTGATTCTACAGTCAGGGCGTATATACATCTTCAAACTGATTAGAGTCGGGTTATTAATTCAAATTCTACTGTATTTTATAATGTACTTCATCTTCTACTTGAAGGTTATTGAGGATCAACTAGGACAAAGCAAATGGCTCGAATACATGTCTGATTTCCGAATATCGACAAGGGAATGGAGCAAATTGTGTCGAATTACAAATTATGCCAGCTAAATATGAGTGATCCTAGGGAGACATTTTTTGCAGCTGGCCGAATACCACTCACCCATGGGAACGTATCCATATCGATTTTGCTGGCCCATTTTTCATCAAGATATGGTTAATCGGTGTAGATGCATTCTCAAAGTTCCCCTATACCACCGAGCTAAAAGCATTTTACTTATTTTTTATTTCGATACGCACACGGCTGGCTAATCCATATTTATATTTGACAAATGGCCAAAAAGTTTAACAAAATTTTTGATATCAGTGCCATCTGTTCAAAAATAACATAAATTATATTCTATACGAATATTTATCTAAATATTTTGACACTTATTCAGACGTACCACACGAGATGTCAAAGAAGCAGTTTCTTTTTCGTCTCTTTTCCCGTTTACCTATGAAACCGGTTAATGAAAACGCCAATGTCTTGCCAAGGTACAAATAATGACTTTTCTAGTAGTGCCACCTATTAGCATATTATATGAACTAACCGTTCTAATTTTAGTTTAGTTATTTTCTTTGACTATACAATTAGTATGGACCGCTGACCTAATGACATTTACTTATATTTTTCAAATAAAAAGTGTATCCAACATCTGCAGCGACATCGTTTACCTTGCGGCCAAAATCAAAACGAAAACTTTCGAAAGTCTAATATATTTTTTTTGTTTGTTTTTCGGCATTAAACAGCGTCGAACGCGTTGAGCATCAAACAATTTTTTTTTGTTTAAGCCCGTTGCACACTTGGGCTATGTTTTCGACTGATGGGAGCTATCCTATGTTTTCATTATACAGCTTAGCGTTTTGGTTTCCAAAACTCAAGAGAAACATTGTAGATCAATCTCAGGGTTTACTCGATCTGTAAGGCAATATATTTAAATGTTTTATTTTCGCCTTGGAGATAGTTAATTAGCTCACATCACCCAGAAAATGAGCAATGTGAGCTATATTTCTATCCCACTGGTTTAAATAAAGAAATTAAATAAATCGGGACGTGCGAGTGGCTAGTGCTAAGCTTCGCAAATGCGGTTTCAATTATTGGAGCGAGATCTCAAAACATATCTAGCTCACTTTGCTAAAAAAACATAGCTCAAGTGTGCAACGGGCCTTACGATAAACCGTGTGATTATTATTGTTGTGATCGCGCTATCTATGCCAGAAAAAAATCCATATATTTTTAATAATAACTCCATAAAGAGCCATAATCCGTGAACAGCCAGGACAAACATATATCCAAAATCTGGTGCCAATTGGACATGTAGTTTCCGAGATTAGCGGTATCGAACATATGCACCAACGTTTTTATAAATTATTAAGGTTGTGGACCAATTCTCAGGTAAATCGATTAGTACGGTAAATTGAAATTTTTGTACAAATTAGTTTTCAAATCGTATCAATTTAATCGTAAATAAAATTAGGTAAATGCCGCTTCAAGGGACAAATGGTTCAATATCTGAATAAATTTAAATTATATATTTTTTCAGATATGTTGTGTAATTATTGAGAAAATAAATAAAAATTTTAACAAATAAAAGTGTGTTCATAAATAACACAAGCGCATTTTTATTTCATGGGAAATGGTAGTGAATATAGAAAAAATTATATCTAGAAATATGGCCGCCATATTTTCATGATTTGTTTAGCAAAAACAAAAAAACTCTATTGTCGTCTTACTTTGGCATAAGTTAAATCCATTCTGGAATAGAATTAATTTGTGGTCGAAGTAACAACCAAAGATATTTTTTAATTTATTTTTATTAGTTGGTAACAATTACATTTTGAATTTGAAAACAAGGTAAAAATGCAACTAAATACATTCAATTAAATAGTAATGTGCTAGAACATTATTGAATATTATTACAAATCGTAACTAATTTCTCCTGTTGTTTAAAAAAATGCGATGTCAAAATAACAAAAATCACTTTTATATTTTTATTGCCAACATTTAAAAATAAAAGTATTCAATAAAATTGCCCTGGTGGTGAACATTAAAACTACAGGTAGAATAGAATAATTCTATACCAGCAGAAAAGTTTGTCTAAAATAATTCCAATTTGGAATTACATATATGGGATTGTTGTTGTAAATTTCTCAAAGTAAGACGGCATATATATTTACCTTTTGTGTCTTCGCCTTATCCTAATTTTTAGTACAGTAGTTCAATTTGCCGCATACACTGTTAAAACGGCATTTACCCTAAATTTACCTTAGAATTTGCCCACAGCCTAAGATATCAATTGGAACACCACACCATAATTTAATTTTTTTAAATAAAAAAAAATAAAAACAAAGTCAAAAGTTAAAGAAATGTCAATTCACATATCTTGGGTATGCTCATAAGCGCGTTTTCACATTTTGAAGCTTCTGAATAACGTCGAGTAGATCTCCGGCATTATCATCAGTGCTTACAAGATAAATAATATTTATGCTGCATTATTATTAACGATCGGTATTAAACCAAGCCCTAAACCAAAAGCTTTACAGTTTGGTTAATGAAAAAAAAACCGCATGATAACGTTTAAAAATATTTCAACAACGAAACAAAATATGCGTGTACAATTAATTAAATAAAATTACGACGAATAGAAAAATATTTCTGTTCTAATAGGTCATTACACGAAAACGCCATTAATTTATAAACAGCGAAGCATGAAAAAATTCGTAAAACGTGTAACCAAATATTTAGTGCCATGAAATGAGTGCGGGATCATATGTGAAAGGTCTTTTGTTTTTAAATAATATGCTAAATTATTAAACATGGTGGATGGAACACACTTAAGTCATAGGAATATTCAACATAAATAAAATTTATGCAAAATTAGTAATATTTCAAGCATCAAAAAATTTTGGACTGTCACAGAAATAAATCAATAAATAAACAATCCGTTTTCACCACTTATGTAGTCTAGTCGAGTCGATGTCAATGACCAAAGAAATACTCACATTTTTGTGACAAAACCGTAAACGAAAAAGACATCGACAAAATATCGACGTTTTAGGCAATTCATTTAGCAAAATTGGCTTTGTGGTGATCATTATTTTATATTAGGTATATTAATTTGAATTGATTGTCCAAAAACAATCGACCATCATTTTACTGTTTTTATTTAATTTTCTTTATTGGATAATCACAACATTGTGCGAACACATGCCAACAATAATATATGTATTAAGAATAATTAATTATTTGTTTTTAATTTTTTTTTATGTAAGTGTAACGATAATAAACATTTGAAGAGAAATTCGTTAGGTATGATATTTAGGTTCAAAAATTCATGTGTAGAGGCGATTAAGATCAAGATACGAGTAACTACATACATATATGAGGGTTTTACGTAATCAAATTAATATTTGATATTTCCGTACATGCGCCATGCTCTTGTATGGTATATTCTATGTACATATACAATCTCCCAAAGAGATACAGCTTTATATATATACTACCTACTTGGCAAACTTCTACATAAATAGGATAATAAATTTTAGCGAATTGTGCCTTTTAGACAAATGGCGGTCGGCACAAAAATAATACGTCTCCTATCTAGTTTATAAAAAAAAATTACATAAATTGTACCTTTTTTTCAACAAGAAACGATATAACAAATAAAACAATTAATGCTAGTCTATCCACTTCTAATCATTTCGAATGCTAACCCCGTTAGTACTGTAACCTCTGTTTCACATTATCGAATAAACGACATTCAATAAATTGGCATTAAGGAAACTTTATATTGCTGTTTTTTGTTTATATCGATACACAGAGCTACGAATTTAATGGTTTTTTTTTTTGTAAATCACCTTCCTCTTCTGCTGCTGCTACACGAATCAACACAATGCCAGCGAGATAATTGAAAACACGTGTATTGAAACGAATTTTTTTTTTTTGGTCTTATAATTAATTTCACTGAAATTGGTAGTATACGTGTATATTGTGTTTGTGTGTGGAACGCTGCGTATTCAGATAGAGAAAGATTTTATTATTTTTATAAACAAAATAAATAAAATTTAATATCCCATTGTTTTATATAGTCTTGGGAAATTTGTTATTTTACAAAAATTTCCGCCATTTGGTGAATGGATGCGGGAAGGAGAACATAGAGCATGGTTTCCAAGATTTATGTCGGTGTATTATACAATAAAAAATTTTAAATTTTATTGCAAAATCGCATACTTTTGTTGGTGGAGGCTCACTGTGCAATCATTTTACTTAATAATTTACTTCGTTTTGATCTCACTTTCATTTCACTTTTGCTTTTTGGAGTAATTCGAATCGTTCTTTTCATTCCAATGATTCTTATCATTTTTATTATTATTTAATTTTTTTTCCCACACTTTTCCTATATCCATTCTATTAATAATTATATTCGTTGTATTCTTCTTGTTGTTTGTGCTAAGCGATCACTCAAATGGAAGGCTTCGAAGCATTTCTATAAAGTTGCGGTATTTTATTACTATGCTGTTTTTCAATTTAATACATTTATAAAAGGAAAACAGTTGTTCTATCGAAGCGAGATACGTGATGAGTTACAAAATACCAGCACGGCCTAGGCTAATTCTAATAAAAATCTAATAAAAATAAAATGGGTTTTTCGCAAATCGATTGTTTTGATAGTTCTGATCCCTCTTTTTACCTAGCAATCAGCGATTTGCGTTTTGTTCACCAGATGCCAGCTACTTTGATGGATATCGCAAATTGATTTAGCAACGTTTTTAGTATGACTTTGACGAAAAATTTAGCTAGCGAAAATTTTTAGTTATCTCATTCACAAATAGACTGCGCGAATTTAACGTCTCCAATCGTATTCACAACAATTTATCTGCGACAAGACCAACTGAGATAAATTTTGGCATTTTAGGCTGAGAATTTATTGATTTACTAGATTATTTTGGAGTTAGTATAATATCGGTCGAAAAAGGTGTAGAATAGTAAAAAATCCAATGGACATAAGTAGTTGTTTTGTGCCGGTTCTGGAACAAATCCCATCCCAAAAATTTTTTCCATAGTATTTGAATATTGAATACTGGTTTTTCATTTCATCTTCATATAACATAAGAAATATAGTAATGTATCGATAATTAAAATCTTCATTTTTACATGTGATCATATGTATTTTATTGAAATTTATTAAGGTTTGTCATTCGCCTGTTCGACTGTAATGAAGAATTTTATTGTATATTTGAAATGGAATGTGTTAACCCATTATATGCAACAATATTGTTTCGATAGTAAATTAAATAAAAAAATATTTTCTTGTATTTCATAGTAATTGAATATTGAATACTGCTTTTTTATTTCATCTTCATATAACGTGAGGAATATAGTAATGTCTCGATAACTAAAATCTTCATTTCAACATATGATCATATGAATTTTATTGAAATTTATTAAGGTTTTGTCATTCGCCTGTTCAGCTGTAATGAAGAATTTTATTACATATATATTTGACTGATTGACGATTTATGTGTTATATGCAAGAATATTGTTTCGATAGAAAATTAAATAAAAAAACATATTTTTTTGATCTTGACAACGCATCACTATATTTTATTTTTATGTAATCGCAAATAAGAAAGATAAAACTAAACTTGATCTTGAAAACGTATCGCGATACATATCATAATAACAGCAAATCTGATGGATGCAAATGAGAATTGAAAGTTATAATATAATAAGAATATAGGTCAAATAATATATTTTATCATATTTTTTTATAATTGTTATTGTTATAATCGGATTTCGCATATTTTCGTCACAATTATAAAAATTCATGTTTATTAACTAATATGATTATTATTTCTGTTATGTTTTCGTTGCAATAGTGTGGGATAAGTCAATCGATTAAGTAAAAATGATGAGTGATAAAGGTGAAAAACGATGATAAGTTATGTCACATAACAATGCATAGAAACTAATAATCATTTTATATTTATGGTAGCATGCATAATTCCATAGTCAACAGTAACAATGATGAAACGATAAAATTTTCTCGCGTAAAATTAGATTTTATATTTGGTTAAGAATCACATTGCATTTTACTATTAAGTCATTATTTTACAATATTATTATATTTTGTTATGATAACCAGCGACAAATCATTAATAAAAATTACTACTCACTACTTACTTTACTAAAATTACGTTATGTATTGCATAATAATATATCAAAAATTTAGTTTACATGTAAATTTTAAAATTTAATAAACTTAATTATGAAAACTCGTATAATTATATTTTAGTAAACCAATCAGAAAGTAATTCTTAAAAGTATTTTTCATGTTTAAACTGATCAAAGTATCGTCAAAGATATTAAATATTATACAACAAAATAAATTGCAACGACCTGCGCAAGTACATTAGCGCTATACAGTACAAAATTATAAATAAAACACAGTGAAAAGCTGACAACTTTAACTTTATGCTAATTACACGTAACTTACAAACTTTTTGATGTGATTTACAAAAGTTCAATGCAATAAAGATACAGCATTTATTTTTTACATATACGAGAGTTTTGATTAATAAAATTTGATATACATTAAAAATTATTTAAAAAATGTAACGTAGTCAGTATTGGACCTGACCACATTTTCGAAGAAATTGTCGAACACTTTGATGACAGTGACGACGATAACAAAGCACAGGCTTCAATATTGAAAATTATTATATTTAAAAAAGAAAACAGCTGGCAGAAATATTATTTTATTTTATCAGGCTTATGTACTTCCATATCAATCATTGTTCAGGTAATTCGTAAATTGTGCTAAGTATTATAGTAGTATACAGCTTTACTCTAGATCAATGTAACAAAAACTGCTATCAAGTTTATAAAGCATGTTTAAAAAATTATAAAAGTAATTTGTAAAAATTCAATTTTTTTTTTTAAATTATGCAAGTTTAATGAAAAATGGCAAAAATGTATAAAACTCATAGTACCTTAGTTAAAACAATATAACAATATATAGATATTATAAAATATAAAGACATTTAAAGATATAAAAAAATATGAAATTTATTGAAAGTTATAAAAATTAGTTGTAAGAGTTATGAAAAGTTATAGTCTTTGAACAAAAAATATGTTTTTATAACTTTTAACGTTACTATATTTCATCTGTTTCGTTTCTCTTTATAACATTACATACTCTTCAAATTTGATAATTAATAATCATTTAAGATTTAACTGTTTTATGTTCGTTCTAGCATAATCCCAATCCCAAAATGTGACGTAGTCATTGATGTGTCTTTGAAACTGCATGATATATAATATAAGTGACTTATGATTTTATAGTTGACTATAACCATAGAGTATGTAATGTTATAAAGAGAAACGAAACAGACGAAATACAGTAACGTTAAAAGTTATAGTAACGTTAAAAGTTATAAAAGAATTACCTGAAAAGTTATAATAAATTAAAATATTATTAAAAAGTTATAAAAAATAATAATAAATTTTAAAAATTATAAAAAATTTTATTAAAAGTTATAATAACTAACAAAAAACGTTATTAAGTTTATAAAGTATTTGTACGTTGAGTTTGGATTTGTTCGTTTTTAAGTATTATGTTACATGAAACTATACTTCTATAGTTCCGACACGGAAGATCTTTTATTCTGTTGTCCACTATTTAAAAAGTAAAATAACAAATTAAAAATTTATAAAATTAAAATGAAAACCTACCTGAAAATAATAAAAATAAAAACAAAAAATTTAAACACACACAAAATAATTACAAACGAATCATGAAAATTAAAAAATTGAAATCTAAAAATGTATTAAAAAAATAAAAAATAAACAAAAACACTAAAGAAGACTAACACGGGCATTGAAATAAAACGAGGATAGTAATTTATTTAAATAGTTTAAATGCAGTAAAGTTATGACATTTACTTTTATTTATAACGAAAGATGAACAATAAATTTACGTTGTTACATGGCTATCAAAGTGATAAAGAAGAAGTTTCACATACATAACTAGATGGTAAGATGAGCTCGAACTTATATTTTATGAAAGATATTTCGAGACTTATAAATTTATTATTGGGCCTGACCACACTATCGAAGAAATTGAACAACACTTTGATGACAGGTATAACAAAGCACAGGCTTTAATATTAAAAAGTATTATATTTAAAAAAGAAAACTAGGCTAATGTACTACTATATCAATCATTGTTCAGTTAATTCGTAAATTGTGCTAAGTATTATAGTAGTATACAGTTTTACTCTAGATCAATGTAACAAAAAATGTTATCAAATTTATAAAGTATGTTTAAAAAATCATAAAATTATAAAAGTAATTAAATGGTGTAAAAATTGCAATTTTTTTATTTTTATTATACAAATTTAATGAAAGTGGCAAAAATGTATAAATCTTATATCTTATAGTACATAAGTTAAAACAATATAACCATATATATATTATAAAATATAAAGCCATTTAAAGATATAGAAGGTTATGAAATTTATTAAAAGTTATAAAAATTAGTTGTAAGAGTTATGAAAAGTTATAACTTTGAACAAAAATATGTTAAAAGTTATCAAAGTAATACATGAAAAGTTATAATAAGTTATAAAAAATAATAATAAATTTTAAAAATTATAAAAAATCTTATTAAAAGTTATAATAACTAACAAAAAACGTTACTAAGTTTATAAAGTATTCGTATATTGATTTCGAAGTATTGCTTGTAATACTTAAATTACATGAAACTATACTTGTTCCGACTCGGAAGATCTTTTATTCTGTTGTCCTCTATTTAAAAAGTGAAACAACAAATTAAAAAACTATAAAATTAAAATAAAAACCTGAAACTAAAAAAATACAAGATTTAAACATAAAAAATAATTACAAACGAATCATGAAAATTAAAAAAATTTAAATCTAAAAATTTATTAAAAACGAAAAAAAATATTAATTGAAAAATGGGCGCAGAATTTTATGAATTAAAGAGAAATCATCATTAGCCCCCACCGTTTCTTTGTAAATTGACGTAAACATTTACGATTTATAAAGAAAATGCGATAAAGCGCACACACGCCCCGCGTTTTAGTATCAGTCGTAAACGTCTTTGCTATGTGACTACCAGCACAAAAACGCGTGTATTTTCTTATGGAGGGCCCAAAACTCATAATTCGGCCATAATGGATTTTCTCACATAGAAAGAAGCGTTGTCTGGCGATGAAAAGCTGAATTAGTAGTACTAAATCAAGTTTCCGTCTTTGATAATCATCGTTTAGTACAGTTACTAACCGATAAAGTGGTATTGCATTAATTAAGTGTAATAAAATGTATGGCATGTGGTTGTGAGATCTGGCGACGAGAAGCTGAACTAGTAAGTAGTACTAATAATCGTTTTACTGATAGAAAGTAGCGCTCTTAGTAGTGAGAAGTGGTGTGTATTTGATGCACTAATTATTTACTATACTATTTTACTGATAGAAAGTAGCGCTCTTAGTAGTGAGAAGTGGTGTGTATTTGATGCACTAATTATTTACTATACTAAAGTAAGTTACTACTACTAGTGGCGTCTAATTAAATGGTATACAAATTTTTTTTTTTAAACTATATAAATTTAATGCACAGTGACAAAAAAGTATAAAACTTATAGTACCTAAATTCAAACAGTTATAAAAAGTCATATAAAGACATTTAAAGCTATAGAAACTTGTGAATTGTACTACAAGTTATAAAAAATTAGTTGTAAGAGTTATGAAAAGTTTTAAACTTTGAACAAAAAATGATGTTGGAAGTTATAATGACTTTAAAAATTATAAAAAATACGCAGAAAATTATAAAACGTTATTAAGTTTATAAAGTATTTCTAAAAATTTATAAAAAGTAAGCTACCTTTAAAATGGTATAAAAATTGTACATTGTTTAAAAACTAAGGTTTCAAAAATTTATAGTATTTAAGTTAAAAAGTAAAGTTTAAAAGTTATGAAGAGTTGTAAAATTTGTATAAAAAATATTATTATAAGTTATAATACGCTTAAAAGTTCTAAAAATACGTAATAAGTTTTAAAAGTTATTAAAAAGGTATGTTTTTATTAGTAAGAATAAATTTTAAAAAATAAAAAATGTTATCAGAAGTTATAATAAGTAACAAAAAATTAATAAATTTAAAAAAGGGTAACAAAACCGTTATAAAATTTATAAAATCTGTTTAAAAACTAGTAAAATGGTATAAAAATTATAAATTTTTTAAAATGAAAAGTGACGAGATTGAATAGTAAATTATAGTAAGTAATTAAAAAAGTTATCTGAAAACATAAAAAAGTTATTAAATATAATAAAAAGCTAAAAAATAGTTGTTGATAAAGATTGGTGGTGTGGCTGTTTTTAATTGTACGATCTATGTACTTATGCATAGTGAGAAAAAAAGTTACAGCATTTATTTTTTATATAAAGCTATTAATCAAATTTGATAATTAATAATCATTTAAGATTTAACTGTTTTATGTTCGTTCTAGCATAATCCCAATCCCTAAATGTGACGTAGTCATTGATGTGTCTTTGAAACTGCATGATATATAATATAAGTGACTTATGATTTTATAGTTGACTATAACCATAGAGTATGTAATGTTATATAGAGAAACGAAACAGATGAAAAATTTTCATCAAAAAATGCGTGGGTTATGCAATTTAAATGTTTTATACAATACACTTACTTACGGTTGAATTAAATAAATTGGTAATTTATTTCAACAAACCAATATGGTGTTGGGATGTGCATATTAGATCTAGCTAAAACTACATTATAAGCTCTGTTAGTCAATGAAAACCGCACCTAATCCACACGATGATAAATATATTTGATTAAAGATAGCTCTGAAATGCTACCTTTATAAAATAATGGAATATGATTATTGATTTCTGTGTAAATAAGTTTTTAAATTTTAACTTAAAAATAGCAAATTACTAGCAAATACACATATAAATCAATTTATTATGTACGTATAAAATTTAAAAACCTTCTTTACGTATAGTTTATGATAGATTTTATTATAATTTTAATATGTATAGATTTATTAAATATAAAATTATTAACTATGTATTAAAACTATTCAAATAAAATTTGTTTATTAAAATATGAATGAGTTTTAATATATGATATTAATAAACATTAATGATTTTCTAAAAATTAAGTGAATAAATCAATAATAGGGTAGTTTTAGCGTACAAACAGTAATATTTTTAGGCATAAGAATCATTATTACAAATTTTTTGCAAATATTATGCAAAATAGAACGTTGAGATCATTAAAGACTGAGTATTATGATATCCCTCATGCATATATCAATATCTACGAACGTTTTCTAAAAACGTATTTCTCATTAAAGAATAAATAACTGCATATATTTTATTCAGATAATGTAAAATAACTAAAATTAATCACAATAATAATAAATTTTCACTTATTAAATAATTTTAATAGAAAAATAGTTTTTGGATTTCTTGTTTCTAGAAACGTTTTTTTCTTATAAAAATACGTGAAAAGTTATAAAAGTTATTGCAAAATTACAAAAAAGTAATAATAAATTTTCAAAAATAAAAAATGTTATTAGAAGTTCTAATAAGTAATAACTTTATAAAAACGTAAGAAAACAGGTTATCAAGTCTATAAAGTCTGTTTAAAAAACCATAAAAAGTAGTAAAATGGTATAAAAATATATAAATTTTTCAAAAAACTATTCAATATTTATGAAAACTAACAAGATTGTTTAGTAAATTATAGTAGGTAATTTAAAAAAGTTATTTAAAGACGTATAAAAGATATTAAATATAATAAAAAGTAATAATTATTAATATAATGTAGTAGGTATATGAATATGACTGCGGTAACGGAAATTTGAAATTGGGCTACATTATATTTCTAGTGTGGGAATTAGAACCAATATAAACGGTCATCCTTTTGCAAAATAGACCAATTTTAAGGCAATTTTTACTCAGGGGAACCGTGAAAATTTTGCATTATCCAATGAATTAAGAAGAAATTATCGTAAACTTCCATGATTCATTAATGGCCTCGTACAGTTTAAGCACCCGCTGCGCAAATCCGATTTCCGCATATCCAATTTTCGCATATATGATTCGCGCGCGAATCATATATGCGAAAATTGGATATGCGGAAATCGGATTTGCGCAGCGGGTGCTTAAACTGTACGAGGCCATTAATGAATCATGGAAGTTTACGATAATTTCTTCTTAATTCATTGGATAATGCAAAATTTTCACGGTTCCCCTGAGTAAAAATTGCCTTAAAATTGGTCTATTTTGCAAAAGGATGACCGTTTATATTGGTTCTAATTCCCACACTAGAAATATAATGTAGCCCAATTTCAAATTTCCGTTACCGCAGTCATATTCATATACCTACTACATTATATTAATAATTATTACTTTTTATTATATTTAATATCTTTTATACGTCTTTAAATAACTTTTTTAAATTACCTACTATAATTTACTAAACAATCTTGTTAGTTTTCATAAATATTGAATAGTTTTTTGAAAAATTTATATATTTTTATACCATTTTACTACTTTTTATGGTTTTTTAAACAGACTTTATAGACTTGATAACCTGTTTTCTTACGTTTTTATAAAGTTATTACTTATTAGAACTTCTAATAACATTTTTTATTTTTGAAAATTTATTATTACTTTTTTGTAATTTTGCAATAACTTTTATAACTTTTCACGTATTTTTATAAGAAAAAAACGTTTCTAGAAACAAGAAATCCAAAAACTATTTTTCTATTAAAATTATTTAATAAGTGAAAATTTATTATTATTGTGATTAATTTTAGTTATTTTACATTATCTGAATAAAATATATGCAGTTATTTATTCTTTAATGAGAAATACGTTTTTAGAAAACGTTCGTAGATATTGATATATGCATGAGGGATATCATAATACTCAGTCTTTAATGATCTCAACGTTCTATTTTGCATAATATTTGCAAAAAATTTGTAATAATGATTCTTATGCCTAAAAATATTACTGTTTGTACGCTAAAACTACCCTATTATTGATTTATTCACTTAATTTTTAGAAAATCATTAATGTTTATTAATATCATATATTAAAACTCATTCATATTTTAATAAACAAATTTTATTTGAATAGTTTTAATACATAGTTAATAATTTTATATTTAATAAATCTATACATATTAAAATTATAATAAAATCTATCATAAACTATACGTAAAGAAGGTTTTTAAATTTTATACGTACATAATAAATTGATTTATATGTGTATTTGCTAGTAATTTGCTATTTTTAAGTTAAAATTTAAAAACTTATTTACACAGAAATCAATAATCATATTCCATTATTTTATAAAGGTAGCATTTCAGAGCTATCTTTAATCAAATATATTTATCATCGTGTGGATTAGGTGCGGTTTTCATTGACTAACAGAGCTTATAATGTAGTTTTAGCTAGATCTAATATGCACATCCCAACACCATATTGGTTTGTTGAAATAAATTACCAATTTATTTAATTCAACCGTAAGTAAGTGTATTGTATAAAACATTTAAATTGCATAACCCACGCATTTTTTGATGAAAATTTTTCATCTGTTTCGTTTCTCTATATAACATTACATACTCTATGGTTATAGTCAACTATAAAATCATAAGTCACTTATATTATATATCATGCAGTTTCAAAGACACATCAATGACTACGTCACATTTAGGGATTGGGATTATGCTAGAACGAACATAAAACAGTTAAATCTTAAATGATTATTAATTATCAAATTTGATTAATAGCTTTATATAAAAAATAAATGCTGTAACTTTTTTTCTCACTATGCATAAGTACATAGATCGTACAATTAAAAACAGCCACACCACCAATCTTTATCAACAACTATTTTTTAGCTTTTTATTATATTTAATAACTTTTTTATGTTTTCAGATAACTTTTTTAATTACTTACTATAATTTACTATTCAATCTCGTCACTTTTCATTTTAAAAAATTTATAATTTTTATACCATTTTACTAGTTTTTAAACAGATTTTATAAATTTTATAACGGTTTTGTTACCCTTTTTTAAATTTATTAATTTTTTGTTACTTATTATAACTTCTGATAACATTTTTTATTTTTTAAAATTTATTCTTACTAATAAAAACATACCTTTTTAATAACTTTTAAAACTTATTACGTATTTTTAGAACTTTTAAGCGTATTATAACTTATAATAATATTTTTTATACAAATTTTACAACTCTTCATAACTTTTAAACTTTACTTTTTAACTTAAATACTATAAATTTTTGAAACCTTAGTTTTTAAACAATGTACAATTTTTATACCATTTTAAAGGTAGCTTACTTTTTATAAATTTTTAGAAATACTTTATAAACTTAATAACGTTTTTTGTTACTTATTATATCTTTAAATAACATTTTTTTATAACTTTTTAATGATTTTTATATCTTAATATAATTTTCTGCGTATTTTTTATAATTTTTAAAGTCATTATAACTTCCAACATCATTTTTTGTTCAAAGTTTAAAACTTTTCATAACTCTTACAACTAATTTTTTATAACTTGTAGTACAATTCACAAGTTTCTATAGCTTTAAATGTCTTTATATGACTTTTTATAACTGTTTGAATTTAGGTACTATAAGTTTTATACTTTTTTGTCACTGTGCATTAAATTTATATAGTTTAAAAAAAAAAATTTGTATACCATTTAATTAGACGCCACTAGTAGTAGTAACTTACTTTAGTATAGTAAATAATTAGTGCATCAAATACACACCACTTCTCACTACTAAGAGCGCTACTTTCTATCAGTAAAATAGTATAGTAAATAATTAGTGCATCAAATACACACCACTTCTCACTACTAAGAGCGCTACTTTCTATCAGTAAAACGATTATTAGTACTACTTACTAGTTCAGCTTCTCGTCGCCAGATCTCACAACCACATGCCATACATTTTATTACACTTAATTAATGCAATACCACTTTATCGGTTAGTAACTGTACTAAACGATGATTATCAAAGACGGAAACTTGATTTAGTACTACTAATTCAGCTTTTCATCGCCAGACAACGCTTCTTTCTATGTGAGAAAATCCATTATGGCCGAATTATGAGTTTTGGGCCCTCCATAAGAAAATACACGCGTTTTTGTGCTGGTAGTCACATAGCAAAGACGTTTACGACTGATACTAAAACGCGGGGCGTGTGTGCGCTTTATCGCATTTTCTTTATAAATCGTAAATGTTTACGTCAATTTACAAAGAAACGGTGGGGGCTAATGATGATTTCTCTTTAATTCATAAAATTCTGCGCCCATTTTTCAATTAATATTTTTTTTCGTTTTTAATAAATTTTTAGATTTAAATTTTTTTAATTTTCATGATTCGTTTGTAATTATTTTTTATGTTTAAATCTTGTATTTTTTTAGTTTCAGGTTTTTATTTTAATTTTATAGTTTTTTAATTTGTTGTTTCACTTTTTAAATAGAGGACAACAGAATAAAAGATCTTCCGAGTCGGAACAAGTATAGTTTCATGTAATTTAAGTATTACAAGCAATACTTCGAAATCAATATACGAATACTTTATAAACTTAGTAACGTTTTTTGTTAGTTATTATAACTTTTAATAAGATTTTTTATAATTTTTAAAATTTATTATTATTTTTTATAACTTATTATAACTTTTCATGTATTACTTTGATAACTTTTAACATATTTTTGTTCAAAGTTATAACTTTTCATAACTCTTACAACTAATTTTTATAACTTTTAATAAATTTCATAACCTTCTATATCTTTAAATGGCTTTATATTTTATAATATATATATGGTTATATTGTTTTAACTTATGTACTATAAGATATAAGATTTATACATTTTTGCCACTTTCATTAAATTTGTATAATAAAAATAAAAAAATTGCAATTTTTACACCATTTAATTACTTTTATAATTTTATGATTTTTTAAACATACTTTATAAATTTGATAACATTTTTTGTTACATTGATCTAGAGTAAAACTGTATACTACTATAATACTTAGCACAATTTACGAATTAACTGAACAATGATTGATATAGTAGTACATTAGCCTAGTTTTCTTTTTTAAATATAATACTTTTTAATATTAAAGCCTGTGCTTTGTTATACCTGTCATCAAAGTGTTGTTCAATTTCTTCGATAGTGTGGTCAGGCCCAATAATAAATTTATAAGTCTCGAAATATCTTTCATAAAATATAAGTTCGAGCTCATCTTACCATCTAGTTATGTATGTGAAACTTCTTCTTTATCACTTTGATAGCCATGTAACAACGTAAATTTATTGTTCATCTTTCGTTATAAATAAAAGTAAATGTCATAACTTTACTGCATTTAAACTATTTAAATAAATTACTATCCTCGTTTTATTTCAATGCCCGTGTTAGTCTTCTTTAGTGTTTTTGTTTATTTTTTATTTTTTTAATACATTTTTAGATTTCAATTTTTTAATTTTCATGATTCGTTTGTAATTATTTTGTGTGTGTTTAAATTTTTTGTTTTTATTTTTATTATTTTCAGGTAGGTTTTCATTTTAATTTTATAAATTTTTAATTTGTTATTTTACTTTTTAAATAGTGGACAACAGAATAAAAGATCTTCCGTGTCGGAACTATAGAAGTATAGTTTCATGTAACATAATACTTAAAAACGAACAAATCCAAACTCAACGTACAAATACTTTATAAACTTAATAACGTTTTTTGTTAGTTATTATAACTTTTAATAAAATTTTTTATAATTTTTAAAATTTATTATTATTTTTTATAACTTTTTAATAATATTTTAATTTATTATAACTTTTCAGGTAATTCTTTTATAACTTTTAACGTTACTATAACTTTTAACGTTACTGTATTTCGTCTGTTTCGTTTCTCTTTATAACATTACATACTCTATGGTTATAGTCAACTATAAAATCATAAGTCACTTATATTATATATCATGCAGTTTCAAAGACACATCAATGACTACGTCACATTTTGGGATTGGGATTATGCTAGAACGAACATAAAACAGTTAAATCTTAAATGATTATTAATTATCAAATTTGAAGAGTATGTAATGTTATAAAGAGAAACGAAACAGATGAAATATAGTAACGTTAAAAGTTATAAAAACATATTTTTTGTTCAAAGACTATAACTTTTCATAACTCTTACAACTAATTTTTATAACTTTCAATAAATTTCATATTTTTTTATATCTTTAAATGTCTTTATATTTTATAATATCTATATATTGTTATATTGTTTTAACTAAGGTACTATGAGTTTTATACATTTTTGCCATTTTTCATTAAACTTGCATAATTTAAAAAAAAAAATTGAATTTTTACAAATTACTTTTATAATTTTTTAAACATGCTTTATAAACTTGATAGCAGTTTTTGTTACATTGATCTAGAGTAAAGCTGTATACTACTATAATACTTAGCACAATTTACGAATTACCTGAACAATGATTGATATGGAAGTACATAAGCCTGATAAAATAAAATAATATTTCTGCCAGCTGTTTTCTTTTTTAAATATAATAATTTTCAATATTGAAGCCTGTGCTTTGTTATCGTCGTCACTGTCATCAAAGTGTTCGACAATTTCTTCGAAAATGTGGTCAGGTCCAATACTGACTACGTTACATTTTTTAAATAATTTTTAATGTATATCAAATTTTATTAATCAAAACTCTCGTATATGTAAAAAATAAATGCTGTATCTTTATTGCATTGAACTTTTGTAAATCACATCAAAAAGTTTGTAAGTTACGTGTAATTAGCATAAAGTTAAAGTTGTCAGCTTTTCACTGTGTTTTATTTATAATTTTGTACTGTATAGCGCTAATGTACTTGCGCAGGTCGTTGCAATTTATTTTGTTGTATAATATTTAATATCTTTGACGATACTTTGATCAGTTTAAACATGAAAAATACTTTTAAGAATTACTTTCTGATTGGTTTACTAAAATATAATTATACGAGTTTTCATAATTAAGTTTATTAAATTTTAAAATTTACATGTAAACTAAATTTTTGATATATTATTATGCAATACATAACGTAATTTTAGTAAAGTAAGTAGTGAGTAGTAATTTTTATTAATGATTTGTCGCTGGTTATCATAACAAAATATAATAATATTGTAAAATAATGACTTAATAGTAAAATGCAATGTGATTCTTAACCAAATATAAAATCTAATTTTACGCGAGAAAATTTTATCGTTTCATCATTGTTACTGTTGACTATGGAATTATGCATGCTACCATAAATATAAAATGATTATTAGTTTCTATGCATTGTTATGTGACATAACTTATCATCGTTTTTCACCTTTATCACTCATCATTTTTACTTAATCGATTGACTTATCCCACACTATTGCAACGAAAACATAACAGAAATAATAATCATATTAGTTAATAAACATGAATTTTTATAATTGTGACGAAAATATGCGAAATCCGATTATAACAATAACAATTATAAAAAAATATGATAAAATATATTATTTGACCTATATTCTTATTATATTATAACTTTCAATTCTCATTTGCATCCATCAGATTTGCTGTTATTATGATATGTATCGCGATACGTTTTCAAGATCAAGTTTAGTTTTATCTTTCTTATTTGCGATTACATAAAAATAAAATATAGTGATGCGTTGTCAAGATCAAAAAAATATGTTTTTTTATTTAATTTTCTATCGAAACAATATTCTTGCATATAACACATAAATCGTCAATCAGTCAAATATATATGTAATAAAATTCTTCATTACAGCTGAACAGGCGAATGACAAAACCTTAATAAATTTCAATAAAATTCATATGATCATATGTTGAAATGAAGATTTTAGTTATCGAGACATTACTATATTCCTCACGTTATATGAAGATGAAATAAAAAAGCAGTATTCAATATTCAATTACTATGAAATACAAGAAAATATTTTTTTATTTAATTTACTATCGAAACAATATTGTTGCATATAATGGGTTAACACATTCCATTTCAAATATACAATAAAATTCTTCATTACAGTCGAACAGGCGAATGACAAACCTTAATAAATTTCAATAAAATACATATGATCACATGTAAAAATGAAGATTTTAATTATCGATACATTACTATATTTCTTATGTTATATGAAGATGAAATGAAAAACCAGTATTCAATATTCAAATACTATGGAAAAAATTTTTGGGATGGGATTTGTTCCAGAACCGGCACAAAACAACTACTGACATACATATGGATAAAAATCCTGTATTTTTAATCCCATCGTCGTTCATCACATCAATTAAATCATGTAAATTATACATAAAATACGCCTCTTTTCATCCACAGTTATGAATCGGACTTCATTCACACAATATTATAGCTTGACGTATTTAGAATTTAGTTGAGGCTTGTGGAGACCGCTTACACCACCTATTTTCCTGGCAAAAATATACGAACGCAGTATCTGTAAGAGTAAACAGTTGAATCGCTTAAATAATATTCTTTACAGATAATTTTAACTTCGGTCTGTAGGATCAAATTATTGAAATCTTGTATTGATTTCCATGGTTATTGAATGATGTGTTATTATTGGTAACGATTAAAATCGGTAAAATTTGCTAATTTTGTACAAGAGACTGCGTTTGGAATAAAATTATTTACACGGAGGATTGTCCGTTAATAAATAATTAAGTCTGCGGAGAAATGTCCGTTTGTAATTAATTATATGTGCGGTGTTTCTTGTAGTTGAAGAAAGAAGCCGCTACATCACTCCCTTCTCAGTGAAAAGGTCCCCCATATGGCGGGTTTTGTGTCCACCAGCGATTGTGGATGGAGTTTTGGGAATTGTACTATTATAATGATGTATGATCAGTATAATAGTAGTAGTGAAAATTAATGATATAAAATTTATTATTGTACGATGTATACGATTGTCATCAGAAAAAAATGATTTGTTATCTCCTCCAGTGATTGTGATTGGAGGAATGAAAGAAAAAATATTTAAATGTATAATATTTTAATTCAATTATAAAATTTTTATAAAAATAACAAAATACCAATTTATTCTGTTTTAGTTTTTAAGAATGTACATAGTTGTACACATTTGTTGGCATCTTGCCCAAATTGCCCGTGAAACCAACAATATATTTTTTGTTGTTGTGGTTTCAATTGTCCCGTGGGTAGTGCCGCGGTGGTTAACTGTTCGTCACTTGTTCGCACCAATCGGTGTGCAACAAGTGACTTTTTAGTTTTAATTTTTGTAACCGCCCGTCGTTAAAGCAGTACCTTTTCTATTTTTATTATTCTTTTTTCCAGATTAGACACCGATGTTGTGTGTTTTTTCGTTTGCGTGCCAGTGACCTACAGGGTTTTCTCGGAATTCGCCATCCTTGAAAAATGTCGGATCGTGGCTGCTTGACCGGTGGTGCGGTTGCATGACCATGTCGATGGCCATAATATTTTCGCGGATAAATAATTCCATTCTGTGAAAATAAAGCATATTTCGTAAATATTTTGTTTTTTTTTTTTTTGTTAAATTTACGTATTTTCTTGAGAATGAGGGGGTTGTGTTCTTAGGATATATATTATCCGAGAATGCGGACAGTTTTTTTTACCCCCGATACTTGATTGGCTGAATTAAGTATCCCATAGACTGGTTTGAGCCTATCGATGGAAGCAGATTGTTGCTTATCTCTAATTTTTAATACAAAGTGCTTACGAAGCCATCGTGTCACTTTGTATGGGCCTTCATGCGGTGGTGTGAGGCCTGTGCGTACTTTGTCTATTCGTACGAAAACGAAGTCACAGGTTTGCAGTGACTTGGATACGAATATGTCATTTTGATTGGTCTTGCGCGTATCTGATGGGATGAGTTTGTTCATCGTGGAGTGCAATTGATCCATTACTGTGTCAGTATAGTTACTTGGGGGTGTAAGTGGGTGTTTCGCAAAAAATTCTCCAGGTAATTTGATCGTTTGGCCGTACGACAGTTCTGCTGGTGAAAATTTTAAGTCATCTTGGATTTTTGCTCGGATGCAGTTGACGGTATTTGCACGAGCTTTGAGAGCTCTTTTAAGTTGGCGATGAAAGCGCTCAACCATACCGTTTGCTTGTGGATGATAGACAGTAGTTTGTATCCGATGTAAGCCTAAGAGTTGCATAAGCTCAGCGAATAGTTTGGATTCAAACTGTGTGCCTAGATCGGTCGTAATGTTGACCGGAACGCCGAATCTAGAAATGTAGTTTTCGACAAGCGTTTTTGAGATTGTTGTTGCGGAAATATCTTTGATGCAGTAAGGCCGCCCTTGAGTGTTAGAAATTTATTGACATTTTTGAAATAGTGCGACATCTAAATTTAAATATTTGAAGTGTTTCATAACAATGTAGTTGCATGTGTAAATTGTAACCGTGTGAAATGGTTTAAGAAATAGTTGTGGAAATTATTTGTTTCTATGTTTTAGTGTTTGTTGGTGGATAATAGTGGAGAAATTATTGTGGGAATATTTTGTGTAAGTACTACGGTAGTGGTCTAAGTGTTTGAGAAGTTATTTCCGGTATTCTTGGATATATTTTGAAAGTAGTGTAAATTACGGGAATTTGTGTAGTAAACCGTCAAATTTATAGCGATATTCACAATCCAGTGATACGAAACAGATTTGACAAGGCAAATTCCTAGCAATTGGTACACACAATACGAACAATACGGTATTGTTATAGTATTTTGTGCTTTCTTAAGCTATATGAAAACATTTATATATAATAAATTAACAATATTAATAAAGTAACTAAATATTAGCCGTGTTTTAATATTCGAGCACTATCCGGCGCCGAATGGGGAATTTCTACTGAAACTGCAGCTATTACTGTATCGCTGTACTATAAAAATTAAAAATAAATTCATCTTGTTATAAACAAGAATTCATCTTGCTGCGTTTTTGATTTTTATTGTAAGATTAAATTTCTAATGGTTTAATGGTTTCCAGGGTTTACAAAATAATGACCTTTTCAAATTTCCCATTGAAATGCAGGTGTAGGTAGTGCAAAATATTTTTATATCGATTCTTAACTAAAAAGTTGAATGAAAAATCTTAGTGTAGTAGAATTAAATAAATTAATTGCATGCAAAAATAGTGCGCTAAATACAAGTTTTGACATAGAAAATTGGGTGTTCCGGATAAATCTATATCGGGCGCTAATAAAAAAAAACACGGCTATTAGCTCTTTGTTCAACGAAACGCCAAATTTTATTGACGCAGTCCTACATACCATCTAGCGATATTCGATATTAGACCTGCCTTCATAGAATGTCCCACTTTTTGTTGTTGTACAAGTAATATAAAATAAGCAATCTTCAAAATACTCAACTCAACTAACACAAACGTGAAATTATTTTTTGAACGTCGAGTGTCAATCATAGTTTCCATTACAACGAGCTAGATTAAAATGTACAAATATGTAAGGTTATGCGGGGGTGACACTAAATATTAAATGACAAACAGTTAAAAGTAAACCAAAAACACAACACGTGTTCACTTTATTTTATCGTTGGTAAGCATTCCAATTACGCTAGTATAGTTTTATAAAAAAAAAAAAAACAAATATTGTCTTTATAATGTTACGAGTAGCCTTCACTACTCACACATTAAAATATATGGTGAAAATAATTCAATTCGCACGCAATATTTGTTGATTATTATTCAAACAGCAGCCATATTGTTACCACAATCATATATTAAATAACTTATATATACGACATTCGTGTTCTTTTTTTCTCTTAGCTTATCGCCGTAATTAGATTTTTTGTCACGTTGTCGCATTTGTCGTTTTTTCGAAATTCGAAAAAATATTCGAAGTAAAATGAGATTTTCAAAAAGTTTACGATTTTTGTTTATAAATAATAAAGTAATAAATAAAATAATGTTGGTTAAAAAAGTGTTTTAATTATCATTTATTCATGAAATTACATAATGGTGTTCCTTATCATGTAAGAATCGTCGAGGTTAATCTCATCACTTATGTAATTTGGATCAAATCTTTCAAATCCACTGCGTTTAACGACAATGTACTGGCCAATGGTTTTTTAACACGAAACTTAATTTTTTTGCAATCGTAGAGTTGTTACCAGCTAGGGATGGTTTACAGATGTATCTCATCCGCAGATTTAATTTCGTTACAAATATTCAACTAGCAGTCATCGGCATCAACTTTTATTAGCACATTCCTGTTCATCTTATATTGACGCCATTTTAGCTGAATAATCCAAATTCAAAAGTTCGGTGGTTGACTTTTGTACATCTTTACTCAAGGTTCCTTTCGTTTTAATAGTTCTTAAGATTTTTTCGCTAATCTGCAGTTTGGATTTCAGGTCTAAACGAGTATTTTTTAATTTTTGGAATGTCTCAACTTGAAACGTTTCAGCTTTCTTAATAAACGTAACGGAATTTGTTCAAAAATATTTACGTATTGTTCTAGGATTTTTATATAATTCGAGCGGCTAGCTGATTGGGTACTTTCCATATTCACTGAACAGGACAGATTATCATTAGATGCAATAGTGTAAGCGCTACACCTGAACAATTTAACGGGAGAATAAGCATCCTTTTCTTTGGCTAACTTTTCAAGATTTTTCTCTAATTGATCCTGGACGGACTTCAACAAGCCATTACCTGTGAGTAGCTTAAGCTTATCATTTATATTAAGCGGCGTTTCAGGATCCTCTCCTTCGGAAACATTAAACATCGATTTTTCAGAGAGAATTTTGATGTCGTAGATGATTAAATTCGGTAACTTTTCCAACTTTCCCCCGACTGAAATAGAATATTAAGAACAATAATTAATACTTAAATGTATCTGTAAAATTGACGATATACTCACATTGCATTCGTCTGTATCACCATTTATTATTTATGTATTCTAGCATCTTTCTAGCATTTTCACAGACTATGAGACCACTAAAAATTAATTGAGAACGTTTTTGACATGACAATGACAGTACTTATTTACTTTTTTTTTACCTACACACAGTTTTTTGCCCTAGCTGTGTTGATTTCCGAATTTTTTTCGAACTTATACTAAAACACCTAACTTCACTCTTAGCTTATAGAAAAATATTTTGGAACACGATTTTACAAGGCAGTGTCCTATATTGATACTATTTAATATTTGCCATAATCATACATCAAATTTTCATATCCAAAACACGAATTTCAATTATTTTAATCATGATGTTTAACATATACACTAAAAAGAATGATAAATATATTTAAGATGCGACCATAACCTAAACGTGATTTGTATCACGATTTGTGGCCTTCCTTTTTGACTTTGTATATACATACATAAAATTCAAAACGTGGTTTTTGGGGGCAAAAATTCCGCGTGACCATTGATAAAATAAGCATGAGCGCGTTTTTGTTTGGGCATAACTTTGGTTTAGTCACGACTTCCAAAATATAACTAAATGACGTAATCAATTTATATTAGATTTAGCAACAAACGTGTACGCACTGATATCTTATCAGTACATGTATTTTGCCTGGGTCTTTTGTCATTATTCATAAATATAACTTTTTAATTTAGTATAATTTTACCATAGTTTTATGGCTCGCACATGCTTGTGTTTTGCAATTACTTTCATGATTTTATAATTTTGTTATAAATTTATTATCATCTATTCAAAAGATTTAGATAACAACTTAACAACCGAAAATTACCAGACGAAAAATTTTGGTATTAATATAGTAGACCTCACAGAATGACAGCGAACAATAGGCCAGACGAGATTATAGTCTTCAAGCAAAGACGCACTACTAAAACTGTAAGGTCGTGCTAAATTAGTTAATTAAATCTTTTGTCTTTTTGGAACTTATCATTGAGTGTGAATATCTTATCAATCTTATCTGCTACTATTCAGAATGACGGGTTAGCACGCCGAATCGTCGAAAAACGTCAATTTACCGAAAATAACAGTTCACTGAAAATAGTAATTCATCGAAAATAACAATTCACCGAAAACGATAATTCACCGAAAACATGAGTTTGCCAAAAACGGTAACATGTGCCCCGAAAATTATATTTTACTGAAAACGGTCCTTAACAGGAAATGTCAAATGAATTATTTCAGGATTTGTATTTTGTAGCATCCTTAAACGTATAAACTATTTTGTAGGGGAGTCCCGATTCCGGAAAGATTGTTTAGGTGGCCATGTTTTTCTAAGAGGACACATGACCATCGAAGGTAGCTTGAGTTAATGTCATTTGAATGTTAATAACATAGAATTATCTAATCCTAGAGTATTTTTTTTATTCATTCCAAATATTCCGGTCGTTCCGAACATGACATATATTGTTTTTTTTATTCATCTCATTCCTTCTATTCCTTTTCTTTGCTATTTTTTGTTTATTCTAGACGTTCTGGACGTATTCTTTCCGTACTAGATGAAAAGGTAGAACGAAAGGAAGATTTTGTTTGTTTTGTTGAATGTGGATTGCAAGTTTTTTTTTTTTTTAAATAAAATAAAATGAATTAAAAATGGAGAATAATAACTATAGCATCGAAAATATATAAAAATATTAAACAACTAAAAAAATGATAGTCAACAATTTATTCCATTCCTTCCAAATCGTTTTTTTATTACATTCTGTTTGAAATATTTTAAAGTCACGTGATCAGTATTCTATTTTTTCTATTCCTTCTTTGGAATGAATGAAATACACTCCTAGTGTTCACTAGTGGTTTTTCGAGGTAAAAATAACCCGGGTTTTTTCCGGTTCAAATCGAGCGCAACCAAAAAATGTTTACTCTAGTTTATGTTGGAGTGTTTTTGGAGTTTTTTTGACAGCTACAATTTATTTTGTGTTAAACTTTAATTTTTTTTAAGTGGTTTTAGTTAATACATATGTATATAAATAAATGTGGTCGTCTTACGAAAAAATGTAATTTTTGATTTTCGGGTGAAATTCACATTAAATTAAATTTACATTAAAAATAAAAATTCATTAAATTTAAAAACATCTCATCATCTTCAGATTCACTGGATTCAAACAATATTTTTCTTAAATGTTTTATTTAATTTTAATTATGGGAAATGTATCACTTGTCATTGCTTTTGTTTTGACGTATAATATGCCGAACTATCAAATGTTAAATGCCAAGTAAAAAAAATGACGTTAACTAGTGCAAAAAAACACCCGGGTTTTTTAATTGAAGTAAAGTTAACTGGGGTTAAAAATAGGATAAAAACCCGGGCAAAAAGCCATTAGTGAACATGCTCACTATAGAATGAGTGTAAAGATTTTTTCCATATAAAATTTGCGATTTCATGTGTAACAAGTCAGAGCAGGATGGTTATATACCAAATGCATACGGCGGTCTCAAAACTCAAAGAAAAACGAACCAAACTACTTTTTGTTTTTGTGTAGAAGTGCATCATTTGGTGATAAAAATTGGAAAATTTTAAAATATGAAGTGTGAAAAGCTGCCAAAACACGCCTAGAAATTACAGAATGGAACTGGAATGTTTGCCAAGTGTTTAAATAAAATAAAATGTGAATTATGTTAAAAAGTAAGTGATTTGTGGTAAAAATATCCGTAATTTAGAAATCAGATAAAACTAAGTAAAACATTTCGGTTGTTGATGGTTTTTTTCTTTTTGCAAACATGTTTTATTACCAGAGAGTATTTCTGTTATTTTCGGGAATATTCCGATAGTGATGTACGAAAAATAATTGTTGTTGTAAACCATCAAATTTTAAATGACATTCATGTTCCAGTGCTTTGAACCATAAATATTGTGCTTTCTCCTTTTGCGACTATGGAGGTTTCTTATGGAATTTCAAAATTAATAAGAATATTGTTCTAGTCCTGAAAAGTGGGCAAATTTTAGGGTGTTCGGAATTGGATAAAATTGAGCAACAGAACGATTTTCGAAAAATAGTCGATTTGAATCAAACTAAGTAGAGGTTATGAAAATTTTTCAAATAAAAAGGAACTAAGCTCTCAACGGTTGGGGAAGAAAGTCGATTTGTATCATATGGATTTCAATTAGACCTCTAGATGTACTTCTGGAAAATGGTGAATTTGAATAGAATTGGACGTGTGTGAACGATTGATTTCGAGCAAATAGTACTCTGAGTATATGATGGTAAAGCTAAAAACCGCAATTTGTCTAATGCGACCGTACCATCCCTAAAGAATCAAAATTAAATCATTCCCAATTGGTTTGGACAAAATGGGATGGAGTGTGAAAATGGAATTCTAATTGATTTCTGGATCACATTTTAGAACAAAACTGTTTATTCGATCTATTAAGATACTCCTGGAATTAATCGCCTAAGTAATAAATATTTGCAGAACCTCAGCCAATTTTCAATTACCCGTGTGTCGTTACTTTATTCGGTGAATTATGTTTGCGATAAATTATCATTTTCAGTAATTTGCTGTTTTCGTTTAACTGCTTTTCGGTAAACTGAGATGTTTGAACAATCGCTATTTGAAGAATTCTGTTAAAGTAACATTCTCTTTCATTGGCTAAGAGGCCTTTAAGCAAAACTTGTTTTTGAAACTTTTAATGAATTTCTGACTAAAATTCAGGCAAAATAAATAAAGTTTGTGAGTTTATCTGATGGTCTCGTAAATATAAAAAAATATTTTATTTCCATCCAAGATAGATAGAACTCAGCGTCACGAATTTACGGATCAGTTCAACAACATTTTTGACCCAAAGTGAATTAGAACCAAAAACTATTTATTTGCTTTTTGCTGATTAAAATCAACATGGAGCCTACACTTGCATGTGCCGTGTCAATTTCAAAGATAAAACTATAAGTTTTAGACTATAAAGTTTCAACCCAAAACACTAAACCATTTCTTTATTTGTAATTATTTTGCAGCTGCCAAGGAACTTATTGCGGTTCCATTATAACTATTTAAATTGCAAAACATAACACAAAAAGATATTAAAGCTAAGCAAAAGATGGTGGATTAAAGACTATACAACTGAAAGTATATAATTCACTAGCGTAACGAGTACAAACTTCCATTAATCAGTCAAATAAATTATTAGATAAGGTTAGGACCGGTAACATTATATTAAAGTTTAAACTATTAGTTAATAAGTTGGGCATAGTTTCTGTCGATTCACATAATCATAAGCATTTTCAATATCCAAAAATATCACCATAACTTTATTATTCCACGCATGTTTCCCTAGTTCCCACCTCCAACAAGTGTGCCAAAACCCATTGAACCAAATAATGTTAAGTATTTTAAATGTATATTTTGATCTTACGTCTATTTACCAATATCTATCAAACAAACCCCAATTTATAATTATTCCAGCGTGTACCAATGTTTATAATTATCTGGGTTTTATAAACAAAAACACAATGAAAATGGCGTTTTGTGGCGTCTATATTTAAAAATAAAAAATAAACATGCAATGCTGCTAAAACTTCATTATTGCCTTTTACCACGACAGTATCTGCAGTTTTCTCTACTGCTGCGTACTACAAACGAAATGCACAAAACAGTATTGTTTTTTCATTTTTTTTGTTTACTTACTTTTAGAGAGGGATGAAAAATGATGATAAAACGATTCTGTATAAAAAAAAATTCACCAAAATCACTATAAACTAAAATCACGCTATAATTTAATTTTTCGCACAAGTTTGCACCATAAATAAACAAACACAAAATTTCACAAAACTACGAAAATTTGTAAAAAAAAAACACTTATTTTTCACAATGCACACAATTAAGATATAAACAAAAAAGCAAGCGTCCCGGTTTTTTTAAATTATTTTCCCGATTGCTCTCTTACTAAAGAACATCCACACCGTTACAATATAAAATTGCAAATGCTTGAGTGCAGTTAATTTTGAATATACACAAAAAAAACAAAACATAAGAACCGAAAGAGCGATATTTCTCTATCTTTCTTATTACAATTATGTATATGGTTTACCAAATTCAATTCAATCTTTTACAGTGCATTATTCATTAACGGTAGTTTACACAAAATTTAATTAAAAGAACGGTGAAATTATAAAATAAAATTAACTGTATATCCGGAAGTAAAATTTGAAAGCCTAATCTATAATAAAGTTACATAAAATGCATCGAATTCTAATTGGAATATATATTAAATATGTATATATTCGTCTCGTTTCTACTCAAAATGATTTTGAGCACGAGTTTTACAAATACACATAAAGATCAAAAAAGAGAACACAAAGAAAAGCAAAACAAATAAAAATCAACGTGTCGGAAAATATAAAAAAGAGAATTTGTGTGTAAAATAAAATGTGTAAAAACATAAATACATTCGCAACCGTATATTCTATACATAAACGGAAGGTATGTGTAAAAATGGAAAATTAATATTTTCTGCTATTTTATTATACGAGTATGTACAAGTAGAAAGGTTTTAGAATAGTTAACGAATTTCTTAATTTCAAAATTATGTTTAATACAATCGCCTCTATAAAATAAATTTACCCATAAATTTTTTAGTCAACACGTGTCACGTCCATACCATAAAAAATTAAAATTATGTAACCCCCATACACCCCAAATTACATTTGTCACACCAATTCGTCACGTATTCCATAGCAAGTACATAATTAGATTTGCTTGTTAGATAGAGCGGGACAATAAAATTTGTATGCAAAAAAGAGAAACGAAATTAACTCTATTTTTTAAAACAGTACTTTACAACCTTTTCGTATATACAGACTAAAGCATTATTTTTGAGAACAACAATTCCGTAAAACTCTAGTGTGAGAATCACTGATCAGCTTCTTCATACTCGTTTCATTCTATTAACATTTTGCTGTGTACTTTTTCGTCTACACAAAAAAAACTGAAATTTCTATTCTCTTTTTTTTATAATAATGATGAAAATCAAAAATGAAAATAAAGCAAAAAATAAAAACGCGCGTGCACGTGTGTGATCAAGATGGCGATACATATTTTTATCTAGATAGAGAGAAACGACACATCAGATTGTGAGTGCAAAAAATATTACCACATATATACTTATACTTCTGTTGTACATACAAATAAAAAACATTTTATTTGTTAGTATTTGGGTAAAATATTTAGCGCGTGTAACTGTGGAAACGAGATAGGTAGACACATTTTTATGTTTTGTTTTGAATGAAACTGAAAAGGAAATAATCTAAACAAACGAAAAAATACAACAACAGCACATTAGCAAAACAAAAAAGATTCGATTAAGGTCAAAATTCGGTATGTAAAGAGAAAATAAAATTGTTAATCCGTTTTTTTTCTGACACTTTTTGCTCAAACGTTGAACAAAGGAAAACGGGAAGACGCGTTTTACCGGGAAAATGGTATGTATGTATGATTATATTACTTCCGACAAACGAATATACATAATATGGGTGTATAATTGAAGTAGGTACAGACAGATTCACAATACATATATTCTAGATACACATATTTTATTTTATTTTTAAGAACACAGAAAGGGAAAGGCGAATAAAAATAAGGAGAGCAACTTCTCAAGAATTTAACAATATTTCGTGGAATTCAACATGAAAACAAAAGGAATTTCTTAGAACATTGTCTACGAAAAAAACGTTCTAAAAAATGTATGGGTGTATTAATACATAATACTAATATGAGTGGAAAGCGAGCAATAAATAGATTACGCTGTAGTAATATATATTATAAATTAAAACCGCCAGAGGTTTGATTTAGGATAATCACGTAAAACCGGAACTATATTCCTTTTCGTTCTCAATGAATATTTAAAATCTTGCTATAATTAATTAAAGCCGCAGCTGAATCCATCAATCGATCAATTGTAAGTACATGAAACAGGTAATACATAATATGAATGCGGTCGTCAACTCACGAAATTAGAATGTAGGCCACCTTCATTTATTGATGAAATGAAAATTGGTTGCTCGTAAAGATAAAGCAATAACCTACAGTTAAATATATAAGCCCAAATAAATAAAATTTTGAAAAATACCTATAATTAATTTCGAAATCACGAACCAAAACCATATACTATGGACAAAACGTGTATTTATATAAATTTGTTTGTTTCTTCATAATATTTGTTAAAAAAACGTAAATTTCTCACGCTGTCTTCTATATACTACATGCGCCCCCTTGTTTTCGTTTCTTGATGCTATACAATACCGCATATTTAACAACATAAAGTTATTGATTTCATAAATTATTAACTGTTATTCAAACATGATACCTACAAGTAAGTCATTTGCTTGGCCGCATACTACATTACGACATTTAACCGATTTCCCGTTTATTTTTTAAATAATGTTCTTTGATGTAGACTGTTAAACAACGTAATTACACGTGCCGTAGGCGCGATTAAGTTCGGCGAGTTTATCGCTCCAAAAAATAAATTGTAAAATTGGTGTTGATTTGTCAATTAATCGCGGATAGATTTTCATATCTTTTTTATAATTTACACACGCCGATTATTACCCGGCGCTGATTATTATTAAGTCTCGTTAATTTTATTTATATTTACGTATACATATATACCATTTCTTTTTAACATTTTTTTGGGGTATACGTGTGCGTGTGCGTATTACTCACTCGTATGCATGTTTGTAGATGTTTGATTGTTTGAATTTAAATTTAATTAAAAGAAAGCTTAAGAAGTTCCGCACGTGTATACAATCAAGATACAAAATAAAAACCGAGGATTAGGTAATAGATTAATAAATTTATAAAAACAGCGCACTGCGGTTCATCATATTGTGATTCATGAAAGTTATTTGATCTTTAATTACCTTGTCGAATTTTAAAAGCGGTTGATATTAGATAACCGAAACAGTGCATATTTATGCTTATCATAAATCGAATGCAATTGTTTTTTAAATCTACTTTTATCACTTGCCCATATTTGCTTATTTTCGAAAATCGAATAATTAAAAAGTATAAAAACCATAAGGGAATGGGCTTAATACTACATAAGAGTCTAGATATTGACAGCCCCCAGATTCTGATAGCTAATTAAGTTTCGTATCCCGCTTTAGAACTGTTAAAGGTCTATTAACAAACATAACCAGAGATTTTGACTAAGTATCCCCTAACCCGGGTCGCAAAAAGTTAGCACATTCTTTCTATGAATACCGAGTGCTAACGAAACTCTTAAAAGGTAGATTCCGATTGTTACTTCAAATAGCTATTTAAATTATTCATTAGACGAACCAAAATATGAGCCCCTATTCCAGAACGCAAACAGTTCACTTTTTTTTAACTTGTAAGATTTGCGAAAGTAATCGCGGTTTGAGTACCAATATTCTTATAGCAACCGCCATGTTGTCTAATTGAATTTATATTTAACAGTGTTAAACCAGAGACAAATCACAATTGTGATTTGTCTGTGGTTAAACTTATACATGGGCAAAAGTATATTTGACAAAAGCTAGAACAATACTCCTTCCCAATATGCAATACCGACGGAATTTCGTTTAAATTCGCCTGCAAAAGCCACATTTTTTCTATAGAGAGAACCATGGAAAATATACGGAAATCCATACTACTCACCAAAGAAAAGTGTCAGAAAAATTACAGGCTCGGTGTGAATCTCGACTAAAAAGAGAAATAAAACGCATTGGAAACATGGTGGAATTTTGTAGGATTAATAATTATTCTAATTTAATACACTTTACAGAATGTAAAAACAGCAGCTTCCCATAGTACCAAGTTTATATTGTAATTTTTTGTAAACTGTATTTATTTGTTAATTTTAACATTTAGAATTATAATTTTGTTCATATAAATTTAATAAATTTTGGTTATTTATTTTCATTAACGCCGCGTAAAGGCGGTGATACATGTACAGATTTTGCCTTTAAGGCAAAAACATTTACCTTATACAAAATTGAGAAATATTCAATTTAAAATTTTTGCCTATAAGGCGATTCAAGATGGCCGACTTTTAACCAATCAGTGCGCATAATTTTTATGCCTTAAAGGCAAAATCTGTACATGTATCACCGCCTTAAAAGTCGGCCATCTTGAATCGCCTTAAAGGCAAATATTTAAAATTGATCAATTCTCAATTTTGATATAAGGCAAATTTTCTTTACCTCGAAAAGTGACAGCTAATAACAAACAAAACAATCAGACAGATTATTACAGCGAGAAAGTGCCGGATTGAAATAAATTGGATAATTATAATAAAATTAATAATACATACATATATGTATATAACAAAATCAATTTTATTTTATCTATCTATTAATTTTTTCAAATCCGTTAAAAAATGTGTATGGTACCGAAAACCGACTTATGGCAAAATATTACATGTATTCTCTATAAAAGGATTATGGTTTTTGCCTTAAAAGGTACTGTAAATTAACCAATCAGAACGCAGAATTATTATGCCTTAAGGGTAAAAATTGTACTTAAAAAAATAATAAGAATCAAAATAATAAAATTGTAAGAATCCAATGTATACGTCTTCAGAAATGTGTACATGATCACTCGTCATGTAGATGCCTTGAAAATAAATTTTGTTACCTGCTGCTCTATTCCTGAATACGATACGAAAACGAAAATACAAAATTCATATTTGAATTGAATCAGATTCGTACGATTCTTATTTAAAATTGAATAGGAATCTTGTACTACCGTTTTCATATCATATTCAGGAATAGGGCCCCTGTTTATTCCCATATTGTTAGCCGGGTCCAGTTAATTCAATTATTATATACTGCTCGTCAAAAAGTTCCGAACACTTGAATTATTAATGCATGACAACGCTAGACCCCACGTTGTCAATAATTATTTGGATGAGGTAGGAATTGATCAAATGGTTTGACCCGCTCGCAGCCCTGACCTTAAACCCATTGAACACATGTGGGATATGCTAGGGCGTCGTTCAAGGTAAAGAGAAGTCGTTCCGGAAACCTTCACCAGCCCTGCAGGAAGATTGGGAAATGATATGTATGTACTCCAAAAAAAATGCTAGATGTGATCAGTGCACGTGGAGGAAATGCTCGATATTAGAGTACCCAGACCCACTGCTTCGATTAATTGTTAATTTTTATTTAAACAAAGATGAAGACATCAATATCTGCGTTTCGGTAATTTTGCAATTTCATCTGTTTTAATCCTGTGGTTAGTTTTATTAAACCAAAACTTGTTCCGTTAGTGTTTTTAGGTGTATATCTCTTTTGCTGCCCGGTATCACAATTGTGTGGGTACGGCAAACATACCATGTCAAAAATTTATTTTTGTATGTGTTTTCAACAAATTTACACATTTGTGTTTTCCTTTCAAACTTATTTTCGTCCGAAAAAAAACACCGTAACTATACTCACAATTGTGTTGGTTGTACTTCAAATCAACCGAAGTTTTTTTTATATCAAAAACGCCATTACATACTATGGTTTTTTACTCACACATTTGTGTGGTTTGGACTTAAATTGAGCCATTTTTTTTTTGTTGAAAAAGGGATATTATATTATTTCGTACTATCTCGAATAATGCGAATTTAGTTGCCGTAAACACAAATAATTACTGAAAAAATGTAGTGTCTGGAATTTTTTGGCGAGCAGTAAAGTTTAAACATAAAATCAATTTAATTAAACACAAAATTTTGAAAATGAAACAAACAAAATCTCAGAAACACGTATTATTAGTCGGCTTGTCACATGAAACTGACTGAAGATATAAAATAAAACTTATAAAAGTAAAACAAAATCGCGAAACAGAAAGAGAAAGACAATTATTTTCGCTCTTTGTTTTTCTTAATCCATTTGTTCCATCCTTTTTCTTAATCCAATTGTTCCAGAAAGAGATCCACTCTTTTCTGGCAGGACGGGCACCTGTGTACCAGGCAGTACTGCTTGATAAGCCATTAATATCTTGTTCTTCCGTAGTGCAGTGTAGTGCAGTTACGACTATAGCACTTATATGACCGCTCACCTAGAGGTGTAGTGCAGTAACTCTATCATTACACCCCTGTTGTTGAAATATTGTGCTAAGAATATTTGACATTTCTCGATGTTTTTTTGTAAATTTGTATAGTGATGATTGTATTTTGCGTTGGCGTATTCTTGTTTCGTTGTGAAAAAGTAAAATATTAAGTACACAAAGAACTAGAAACCCCGAATGATTTTGAATCATAACAAACAACAGTCAAAACTGTAAATGTCGCGTAGTGGTTAAAGCTTCGCCACTTGGGCCGGGAGGTACTGAGTTCGAATCCCACCAGAGGCAGGATGTAAAGCGAATTTTCTTCATCGATTACGATCGGTGATGATAATAAACACAACTTAGACCCTCTGTTGAGTGTAGAATTCGGCGCCGACCCACCGTTCATGTCAGTGTGCAGGTTGACATGGAGCTTGCAACGTGCAGGTGGTATACTGTAATTGTGTGAGTAGGTGGGTGGGTGGGTGTGTGCGTGAATGAAAAGGGGAGTATTAATTGACCTTAAGAGGACATTAAATCCACTGGATGATTAATATTGCAAATACACTACAATACACTACAGCATTTTGGTCGTACTTGAAATACACTTTGGTACTGTTTTTTCTCTGCTCACGTGGTGAGATAATACACTACACTACACTACACTACGGACCACGTGAACAAGATATTTTATGTCTACGGTTTTTTTTTTTTGTAGACTTTACTGTAAACGGCAGATATGTTTGTGAAAATTAATAATCAAAACATAATTGTGGTATTTCTTTGGTGCAAGCAATTCCCATTCTGAATAGGAATTAATATTGTGCTCAAAGAAACAACCAAAGATATTTTTTAATTTATTTTTATAGTTGGTAACAGTTACATTTCGAATTTGAAAACAACGTAAAAATACAACTAAATATCCCTTTTTCTACCAAAAAACAAACTTGTTTGCTCTATTAAGTCCAAACCACACAAATGTGTGAGTAAAAAATCATAGTATGTAATGGCGTTTTTGATAAAAAATTTCGCTTGATATGGAGTATCACCAACACAATTTGTGTGTATAGTTATAGTGTTTTTTTTCGGACGGAAATAAGTTTGAAAGGAATACACAAATGTGTAAGTTTGTTCAAAACACATACAAAAATAAATTTTTGGCTTGATTTTTTTTTGGCTTAATTTCAAAAATCATAGTATGTAATGGCGTTTTTAATAAAAAAATTTCCCTTTCAACTACAACCAACACAATTGTGTGTATAGTTAGTGATTTTTCGGACGAAAATAAGTCGAAAGGAATGCACAAAGTTGCTTCAAAACACATACAAAAATAAATTTTTGACATTATTCTCTTCTACAACGTAAACAATTGTGATCGCTGGCCGGAAAAGGGATATAAAGATTAACGCACTAATTTCATACCGTTGCTATAAATTTTTTTGAATAAAAAAATTTTCTGTTAGTTGTTCCCACCAGTAGATGGCTCGTAAACCACACAAAACGTCTCTTCCATTATGCACAAAAATTTGATACAGTTCTGTTGTACAAAAATGACATTTTTTAGTCTTTTCATTCATTTCGCGAAATTTCATTTCATCGTCACATTTTTTTATTTTTATTAATGAAAATTTATTTAGATTTTTATTTAAATTTAATCTAAGTTTTCTAAAATTAAAATACTAATATAGTTTCTAGTACACCAAAATAATTAAATTATTAAAAAAAAATGTTTGAAGATGCGGATAACTTCGCTGATCTATTCCGGGGTGGGCTGCCTTATTACCTGCTCATAACGCTGCCAATATTGATAATATGTTCGTCGAATCCAGTTCTAGCTTCTAGTGAATTTGCTGTGCAACGTATGTCGCAGTTTGATGTACATGGTGTTCCCTATGGTAATAATATATAGGCCAAAAATAAAATGGGAAAAAGTGAGGTTATTGATTTTTTTCTCGTTGGGCTCTAGGTTGTCGTGGGTCCACAATGAATTTAGAAGCAAAATCTCTATATACTTGGACGACTTCGAGGCATTGTGTGGTGACTAAGTAAGTAATTAATTTAAGGCGAAATCGTGAATTTTAATTTTGGGCATTTGCCTCCTAATTTTTATTCAGATTTCAAGACTTGACCATTGATCAATTTCGAGAGATCCGTGCGAAAGCTGGTGGATTGGTTATCATGTTCTCGGAGAGCATCGTTAATTTAAGTTTCGAAGAAAGACAGGTAATTTTTTCACATAAGTTGGCTAATTTATTAAATCTTACTATTTGTTAATGACTTGTAAGTCCTTCAACTTTAATCTAATTATAATTCAAAAAATTTCTAAGACTTCGCTAAGACATTAAAAATACTCAAAATAGATTATTACGTTGCTGGCAAAATTTATAATAATTGGTTAATTTATTCCAGCATATTTACCTATTGGAACAGGCTATGATGGCCCAGGAAATTACTATCCCGGTATATTTCTCCGCATACAATACAGAATTAGAACAGATAATTGAAGATTTAACAAAAAATCGCAAAAACAATGTACAAAAAAGGGAGTCTGCCGCTTCCGAAATTATCAATTCAATTTCAGCAAACGGATACCAAGCCGTGATTAGCGGTGCTTCACACGCAATAAATAAACAATCTAAAATCCCAATTATCCAAGGTGAATTAGCCCCAATTAAGTCTATCAATAAAATGGACGATAGCAAGACACCCTTAATTTTGGTCGTAGCACATTTAGATACGTTTGGCCTAATAAATGAACATCTAGCAAATTTAGATGTGGCAGTACTACTCACCATTGCTGATCTTTTCAGTAAATTATATAACACAATGAACACCTCACCAAAGTATCGCATAATGTTTCTGATCTCAGAATCAGGGCTCTTTTTAAACTTCCAAGGCATGAAAAAATGGTTGGATACGAATCTTGATGAGAATGTACAAATTCAAAATCCTGAATTTGTGTTGTGCCTTGATTCAATCGGGCAAAATAATTTAGATCAAAATCTGTATATGCATGTTTCAAAACCGCCGAAGGACGGAACATCCATAAATAATTTCTATAAGCAATTAAAAATCGTATCGCAGCAATACGGTAATCACAGTCTGGAGGGAGTACACAAAAAAATTAATTTGGCCGATATACTTCTCGCCTGGGAACACGAACGCTTTAGTATGAAACGTATTCCAGCGTTTACAATCTCATCGCTGCGGTCGCACAAAGATTCTCTTCGGACCACAATGTTTAATGAGAATGTCGATCGACAAGCCGAAATTGTGCAAAATTTGGGTAAAATTGTTGCCGAATCGCTGGCTCGGTACATTTACAATATACAGGATGGGGAGATATTCACCAATTCCATGGATATCCAAGTGAATACGGTAAAACCTTGGTTGAATATGAAATCAACATTGCAGAATAATGATGTTAAAAACTATTTCGAAAAATATTTGAAAAATGTAAAAATTATATACGAGAAACCTGACCAGCGGGAACCTGATTTTATGTTGTACGATGGTCATGAGGCTATGCTAAATGTATACAAGTGAGTAAAATTTTAATGGCGCACGAGAATCACACTACAAATTATTTTAATTTTAAATATTTTGTTACCCAACAAACCAAAATTTGGGCTCTCAAAAATTAATTTTTTTTTTCTCATTTCAGCGTCAAACCAGCTGTATTCGATTTGTTCTTAACATTTTTAATTGCTGCTTATCTAGGTATTATATATGTAATTATTTATTATTTCCCCAAATTATATGTAGTTGTATGTAAGTTTAGTTTGTATAATTATGATAAAGTTAAAGTAAATTAAAATTAATGCCAAAATGATTTTCATACAATTTTCATTTTATTGTTTTTCGAAATTCACTCACGTATTCCGATGCGAATAAGATTAATTACATATTTCTTTATTGTGTAATAAGGTTTGGGTTAAAAGTGTTAGTCTCGTCCCTAGTTTATAAAAAAAGACTAATTAATGACTAAAAGTAAAAGTAGAAATTAATTATACCGTTAGTCTTAAAATTATGAAATCAAGAAGTCAATAAATTTAAAGAAATATACTTTAAAAAGATTAAATACAAACAAATTTTGAAAATATTAAATATGTTTATTTCTTGGGGCATAAACTTCAACAATCTATCAAATTTAACGAACCTTTCGCATTGAAAACATTTTAGTGCTGTTTCAGCCTTTTCAGGTTGAAAATTTGTTAGCGCCTACTCGTATCGTTTCATGCTTCATTTACCTGCAGTGATATTGGCTATCTTCTGCAACACGGTTAGGCAAGCAACGATAGCAATAAAAATTAAATTAGTACTCGATCTAAACACCCAAGCTACACGAGATTTTAGTTTCTGGTTGCAAACTAAGTCGCTATAGATTTTTATTGTTAATTTAAACCGTTATTTTATATTAAAACACCAAATTTTTGTATTGTTTTATTCTGTTCTCTCGAAAATAAAATTTAAACAAAAATCTACATCTCAAAAATGGCCTTAATTTTTTTTATTTCCTGTTCTACTTTTTTCATTTCGGGCTCAAGGACAAAAATTGTATGTCGCGTTTGCAACCAGAAACTAAAATCTCGTGTAGCTTGGTTCAAAGGGTTCTCGCATCATGAAATAGATGTCAGTAGTGCAGTTATTAAATGAGTCAAATTTAAAAAATTTAATGAATGAATTTAATTTCGAAAACGTTACTGGAATTATTTATAAGAAAAATATGAACTGCGATGAGAACATAAGCAATACTTTTAGAATACTAAAACCATCTAGTGCAAATAAATCTTGTGACCTATAATTCATGCTTTGTAAACGGTTGCGAGGTGGACCAATATAGCTGTAGAATTAACATAAATGTTGGAAAAACGCATTTAAAGTTTAAAGAGGTCACAAATTTTTTCACAATGTAAAGTACCTCATTGTTAGGCGAAAACAATCATTTCATCCTCGCTGCTCATTCCCTATTGCGCCGACATTCAATAGTCGGGTTCTTTCGGCGTTAGCACACTACTTGCTGGTTGCTGCTACTCAAAACAATTTTGCGTACCATTGAACAGCTACTCGTAAATACTTTGTAAACGCCAATGGAACCCGACTATTTTTGTTTAATGTTAAGCGACTACATTCAACCATTTCCTAAATCAATACCAATTAAGAGATGAAATTTTCTCATACACAAATTGCGTTCTGTCGTAATATACATTTCATTAGTTGATACAAACATATAAATTTAACAGCTTATTCAAGTTTGTGAATAGCCCTTCGGATGGGTCTTGAAACAGCATTATTTAAAAAATACAACGGTTAGTGTTTTTATTTTTTTTTACAGGCAATTTAAACTGAATGCATTTATTTTGCTACTTCTTCGTGTACATGCCGGATATGATGTTCCAAATTTTGTTTCCGCATAAATTTCTTGTCACAATAATGACAAAATAGCTGATTTAGCAAATTATGATGGTAGAGTCTGTGCCTACGTAAACCGTCGCGATTTTTAAACATTTTCATACAAACATCGCATGGAAATGGCGAGTCTTCCGAATGAACACTAATGTGATTGGTTCGGGCTGTAGGAGTTTTAAATCGTTTATCACAAAATTTACATTTAAATGGTCTGTCAGTGCTGTGTGATTGCTTGTGCAACTTTAAGGCGTTATAATAAGCCGATGCATAATCGCACAATTCACATTTAAAAGGTTTCTCGCCCGTGTGCATTCGAATATGCTGCTGTAAATGCCTTTTGTAACCAAATTTGTGGCCACAATGGTCGCATATAAAAACATATGCTTTTCGTTTTTTTCTTTTAACAATAATTCGAGTTTCTAAAGGTTCATGAGTCTCCATATGCCTTTTTAAATTAAAACGACGTTTAAAACATTTATTGCATTTCGGGCATTCATGAGGCATTTCTTTGTTGATATTAGGATTTACAGCGTTGTGCGAAGATGGAACACCATTGGAGGTGTTTTCACAATTGTGAGTAGCAACATGCTGATATAATTGTTCTTTGGAAACGAATTCATGGTCACAAAAATCACACACAAACAGATAAGACACATCTACATCGCGGTTCACGAGTTTCGGGGGTTCGTGCGTTAGCATATGACGTTTCATATTATAATGGCGCTTAAATCTTCGTGTACATGTTGGGCATTCATGTGGCAAATTGCTAGTTGTGCTTTCTTTGGCCCAAAAACTATCAAGTGGATCTTCGCTAGAATCCCGAGAAAATCTGTCATAGTCCTTCATTTCATTCTGTTCGGTATCCTGGTCCAACGCATCATTTACAATATCCGTAAATGTTACTTTATCGAAATCTATAAATTCTGTATTTGATGTTGATTTGTCGAATGATTCGTTTCGTTCATTTAGGTGAAGGGATTTCCGCAAGTTTCTTTCTGATGCTAAACATTTTTTTCGAAATTCATAACAGCTTATAATTTTTTTGGTACACCTGTCACAAATATTTAAGGATATTTCGTCTTCCTCTGAAACCTAAAATCGTGCACATTTGTAATGAATTTGAAATTATCGGGGGATATTTTTAAGGAACCAACCTCAATTCCTACACATTCTGACAGCATAACGATTAATGGAACTTCGATATCACCGTCAATGATTACCTGAAAAATGGACTCGTTCGTTTTAGCCAAGCAAGTTCGACATACCTCTGCTTTATTATCCATTTATAAGTTAATAATACATTATTTTTTAATTAATTAATCACGATAGACCGAAAACCTTATTTTTTGACGTTTATGTTTACATAAATTCATCACCATTAAAAAATTAAAGCCTTTTCAGTGCCGGGCAACGTAAAATCCGCGAATTAAAGATTTTTTTTTTAATTGCAATTGACGATCATGGTTCCGTCTAGCGTATTTTCAATAAACCTCGATAGCTAAAAATTTTGACATTTATGTCATGCTAACTTAGGTTGGTTTAATTTTATTAAATATTTTAAATAAAAAAGGATAAAAGTTTTATATAATTAGTGATTTTGTGAGATATATAATAAAAAATACTTAAATGAATTATATAAACTATACCATATCGATCACATCCCATTCATTGCAGTTAAGTTAGTTGCAACCTGATCCACCAGCGGCGCTTTTCTAACTTTTACAATCGTCATTAGTATATAGTTCTATGGAATCTACCCACAGGTTTTCTTATTAATTTGTCGTTATTCATTTAAATGGAATAAACTCAAATGAAATGGAATAGTCTTTACGGAAAACTATTCTCACTATGAATTTTGGACATACTTGCTCGAACACCAACATTTTGTAATTTGATTTATCTAATATTTTAAAGACTAATGTTGACAATAAGTTTGTTATAGTGTTAGAACATTCGTTAATAATTAATAAATAAAAATTACGGCGTAAGTGTAGATGATGTATACATCGCCGATATCGGTTAAGATGAAAATTTTTTTTAAATTTTCTTTATAGGATTTTATATCTATCATTTTTGGAGGTGCAAGCCAAAAACTTCGGAAAAATCACATTTTCCGGGAAAATTTAATAAAAATATATATAGTTTTATACATTCAAAAATGAAAAATCTGCAGTTTTTATTTATCAAATCTCAATTTTAATTATAAAAATTTGAATTACATTATCATGAAACAGGAAAAATTACATTTGCGTTATTTTAATTCGTTTTATACATTAGAGGATGAGGCTGTCGCTCCCAAACCCCCGCTTCTCTAGAAAATATTAAAACAACTGCTTCCATATTCACGTCGATTATGGAATCCACGGGAGTGAATTGATCGCGGTTTGAAAACTGCATATAAAAAAAAACAATTGCTATAAATCAAAGTATAGTAATATTCAAATCTTAAAAAAAACTTTTTTTTAACTGTTCTGCGCAGCTTTCAGTGGTGTAGAAATTTTTTTTATAAAAATTTTGGTGGGTCGCATTTATCTTAGATAGTAAACCTAAATAAAATAATAAATAACAATGAAAAATAATTATATTTCAGTTTTAATACACAAAGCATTCAACATTATTATGTATTTATGTTATTAGAACCATATATCAAGTAAAAATTAATAGGTCTAAAAAAATATTGCACGCCTTTTGGAAACAATGACAACATTTAATTTTGGTACGGACTAGGGAAAATAAATATCCAAATGTTATTCGTATCGCATAAAACCACAACAACATAGAAAAGCAAATTCAGTTTTCAATTTAATGGAATTTGGAATTAATTCTTAACTTATCGAATTAAATATCATTTTAATTTATAAAATCTAAACTATGTGTTTTAATTTTATCCTAAAATTCCTATTCAATTTAAATACAAATAAATGTAAAAATGTAAGCAATAAACATGAATATTATACTTAATACATTACTGTGTATCCGCCATATTACTTCTGCGCGAGAACTGTCAGAATTCCAGCGAGATTTGAATACTACTATAAGTTGGTATGTATGTTAATAAATACTAACTGTTTTGCTTTGGCAAAGTCCGCTTAGCTTTAAAAAATAAAATATTAGCGGCCAATTTTGGTTTTAGCAATATTTCCTTGTGAATTTCCAGTAACGGAAAATAATTTTTCATCATAGTTGGCTTTCATGTCAGTAGTAATTGTAATACCTCAAACAGAATCGCGGCGCGCATCGCCGATCTTCGGCGCTCAAAGTTCAAATTTTTTTTGTCAAACAGAGAGACGCCGTTTTTTTGACATTTCTGTCAATTGTAGGCAGACTTAAAATACTAATAATATATTAAATCTTTTTGTTTGTGGATAAATAAACATACCAGCAAAATAGAAGAAATTGATAATTGTGATAACACATTTAGTGAAAGATTAATTTCTCATTAAATGTATCTTGAAAATTGTAAAACTCAATTGAGTATTTAAAACAAACCATTTCTTTATTAGAACAACATTTAGTTATGTATTATCACCTCATCCATTTCATAAAAAAATAAGTTTTGTTTGTTTTTAAATAAATGTCACTCATCGTCCAAAAAAATATAAATTTTTATATTTTGACGTCGATTATCGACGCTCTATCTGTTCGCCCTTCTGGCAATGCATGTATTTTAAATTTAGCGCCCATATTTTCGACGTCAATCTGTTTGAGGTATTGACGATTTTCATCGAATGTAGATAGCGTTGGTTTCTATGTCTACAAGGGGGACGAGAATTGTCAAATCCATTGTTATGGCAGGTTTAATCCCCCTTGCTTCATAGTAAACTATGATTCACATTTTGTTCACTAGATGTCAGCTACTTTGTTGGAAATCGCGAAAAGCTGAATCGGTTTTATGAAAGTCTTATTTTTTTTGGTTTTATTTAAAGCCAACTCTTCTTTAATTACTACTGATAAATACGCCAACTATGATGAACCATTATTTTCCGATACCGGAAATTCACCAGCAAATATTGCTGAAACCAACATTCGCCACTAATAATTGATTATTTAAAGCTAAGCGGACTTTGCCAAAGCAAAACAGCTACTATGTTATTTCCACACAAATCATTTTTTATGATTCCCCGCAGAAACGCAATAAAATAGTTGCGGATCTGAAACAAATTTTACTATTTTATCAAAACCCATAGGAATTTCTAAGTGTACTATGATTTAAAATTTTGTTTTATATTTTTTTTATATGCAGTTTTCGATCCGCAATCGATTCGCTCCCGCGGATTTTATAATCGACATGATTAAAACAGCAAATAGATTGCAAAATATTTTCAAAAATGTATATATTTTTATGTAGATACATATATCATATACTAAAATTGGGAACTCCGCAAAGCAACTTAGCATTCATCTCCTCCGCGTAAGGATAACCCCTAAGTAAAAGAAAAACTCTAAATTTTCGCGGAAAATGTTGCAATTTTACCACAAATCTACAATTTCAACATCATTGTCACCAAAAAAAAATTAAAATGTCAAAATTTTCCTGGAAAATGTGATAATTTTTCCGAAATTTTTGGCTTCTCTCTCTCTCTCTCTCTGGCACTATATCCCATCAAGGGATTTGGCCGCCTCAAATGAGGTTTCATAATCATATTTTCATTTCGGATAATGAGTGATTAATTCATTGATCCTAAACCAGCCGTGAAATTTTTTCACCACCAGTGGCCCTATTCTGGTTTTCCCTGGGAATAGGGAATTGGGAATTATTGACGTATTTCTAGCAGTTGGGAATTATTTATTCCCCAAAGTGTATTTTGGCGCTTGGGAATTTTTTTTATTGGGAAAAAATAATTCCATTTTATAGCAGTTTTGACGTTAATTTTTCCCAATTATTTTTTTAGGGAATTGTAATTCGTACTTTTTCGAATTTCTAAAGATTATTTTTTGTAATAAATATATTTTGAAAAATAAATTAAACTTGTATTAAGGTCGCAACATGCGTTTTAGTTTATAAAAAACAAAATAAAATTTTTCCCCCTAAAGATTATTCCCAGTCTACCAGAACATACATTGGGGAACGGGAAATAAATATTTGGGAATTATTGCAATTTGTTTTTACAGCAAAATATTTCCCCAATTCCCTATTCCCTGGAAAAGCCAGAATAGGGCCGCAGGTGGTTTATTCTGGTTTTCCCGGGGAATTGGAAATTGGGAATTTTTTGCTGTAATTACAAATTGCTCTAATTCCCAAATAAATATTTCCCGTTCCCAAATGTGTATTCTGGCAGACAGGGAATAATTTTTTAGGGATTTTGCTTTATGTAAATATTTATAAACTAAAACACGTATTGCGACCTTATTACAAGTTTAATTTATTTTTAAATATATATTTATTAGCAAAAAAAAAATTCAAAATTGAAAAAGGTACGAATTACAATTGCCTAAAAAAATAATTGGGAAAAATTAACGTCAAAACTGCTATAAAATGGAATTGTTTTTTTCCAACAAAAAAAATCCCAAACGCCAGAATACACTTTGGGGAATAAAAAATTCCCAACTACTAGAAAAACGTCACTAATTCCCAATTCCCTATTCCCAGGGAAAACCAAAATAGGGCCACAGGAATCGAACCCGGGACCTCCGGTCGCTGGAGCAATCATGCTGACCACTTTGCCACCGGGGCGGCAAATTTTAGGCTTGCAGCTCCTAAAAACGATAGATACACAATCCTACAAAGAAAATTTTTTTAAAAAAAAAATTTCATCTTACCCGATTTCCGCAATGTATATGTCATCTACACTTTAGCCAAACTTCTTGGCAAATTTTCGGCGTTTAAGGATTTTTATTAATTGTGTTAACATTTCAAAACCGCATCAAATAATGGGGCATTTACATACGACCAACATTTTTCTCCTGCAACATGAGAAAGATATAACATTGGCTTTTTGCACATGAGAGACAAGAAAAGAAATATATCCCAACAAAATTTTGCGGGAGATTTTTTAGTCAGTACACAGCAAAATGTTGCCATAAAAATAAAATGTTGCCATAGAATATATTTGATCCGAGTATTTTTATGGCAACATTTTTAAAATTAACAAGAAAAAAAATTATTTCGTATTTATAAATGTTGAGGACTCACAATAAAAACAAACGCCATAGATAAAAATGTAAATTTCGCATTTGAATTCATTAAAAATAAATTAATAATGATCCTATAAAACAAAATACGCCATTACTGTTGATTATGTTTATTTCTTTCTGGCATATTGAATATTTTTATATAGCGGATTCTTTCGTATTTACCTGCAAAAATTTGTAGAAGAAAACAATTTTCTACATGTAAACCGGGCATAACAGTGCTACTTTTAGTACTTTTTCACAATATTGCGTATTATTATTATTAGTAACTAATAGCATTTTCGTTCGAAAAGTCAGGCAACAAAATCTTAGCCGGATTCAGCTGTCAGGATAAAAAAACTTACACGGGTTGAGCTGTCAGGGTAACAATTTGACATTACATGTTCGTTAGAAGAAAAAATCTGACCCGGAAAAGTTATTTAGTGTAACTTTAAAAAAATCGCGATAATTTGTCAGATTTTATAAAAAAAATACGCATACATATATACAAAAGTAAACGTTACAACATAAATATCAAAACAAAGACGCCGCGCCATTTGCACAATTGAATTTCGAATTAATTTTAATTTTTAATACATGTATTAGAATTGTAAGAACAATTTGTAATTTTGTGCGACGTATTTTCAAAATATCTTGTGTTGTGTTTATGTGCGAAATTATATAATTTCTAATATTATTAATTAAAAATTATTGATATTGAGTTATAAATAAATTATTAAAATTAGAATACGGGAGACACTATTGAAAATTGTACTTTGCTTTATGTTTGTTTATTACATCGATGCTAACAAGTTAAAATGTAAACCTGACATTTTTAATAAACAATTTTTTGTCTTTCTCTTTTCACCAATACCATTTATTATATAGTATATATATATATATATATATATATATATATATATATATATATATATATATATATATATATATATATATATATATATATATATATATATATATATATATATATATATATATATATATATATATATATATATATATATATATATATATATATATATATATATATATATATATATATATATATATATATATATATATATATATATATATATATATATATATATATATATATATATATATATATATATATATATATATATATATATATATATATATATATATATATATATATATATATATATATATATATATATATATATATATATATATATATATATATATATATATACATATATATATATATATATACGCTACTAAGTGGACAAAAAAAAAATTTAACTATACCCTTATTGAATGTAAAAAAGTTCAGTGTAAAATTTTTTTCACCACTATATTCTACGCTTTTCCATACAAATCAAGGATAAAAAAAACGGTCGACATTTTTCCATAGAAAAATCGGGTTATGTCTCTTCTGGTTGTATTCTATATTCTGTGCCAATACTACATATTACAAAAGTCGGCTAAATTTTTTTATGTTCGTTTACATAAAAACCGGGTAAATGTTTGTTGTATTTTTGAACGAAAATACCATAAATTTTTATGTTGGGAGGGTAGAACTAGAGAAGAGCGACCCTATAGACATAAAAAAGCACCCGCGAGCAATTTTTAAGGAGGACGCTATTTAGTTGTCAAGTATTTGACACAGTTACAATAACACAATACTGATTATCAAATAATTAATATTAATAAATAATTGGTTATTTCGAGCGGCCGAAAATCTTATAGTTTTATTAAAATGCCATTGACAGCGGAATTAGCATCTTTACAGGTACAGGTATGTACTTTTTAAAATTACGAATTTGTATTACAAAACATTTTGTTATTTCTACATCTATTCAGGATCGATTGAAATCACTGCAACATTTGATTCATGAAATCGAAAATGAACGAAAGAAAAATGAAGTAAATTTTGCAAATATAACAAAAGCGCACGAAAGGTTTGATGATAAATCATCAGGCTGTCAACACAAATTGAAAACTTTGTACAAAATTGGAATCAGTGAAGGAATGGTCGAGGAAAATTTAATACGTCAAGCCCTTGGAAAAATACAAGAAATTCACGGAATTAGAAATGAGAGACGTATTCATGCGAGAAATGCTGGCAATAAAGAGACAATACGGCGAGGAGCTATGATGAAGATGCTGCAAATAACAGCCCAGACACTTCCATTATTTGTTAGCAAACCTGGAGAAAAAGCCCCGCCATTATGCGGTGCGATACCTCATGAGAATAGTTATATCGCTAAACCAGGTGATATGGTTGCTGCACTTGTGAAAGGTTTAGAAGAAAATTGGATTTTAGCCGAAGTAGTACATTTCCTGACACCACAAAATAAATATGAAGTCGATGATATTGATGAGGAACAAAAAGATCGTCATATTTTAAGTAAACGTAGGATTATTCCACTGCCGTTGATGCGTGCAAATCCTGAAACTGATGGGTATGCTCTTTTTCCTAAAAGAACAACTGTAATGGCACTTTACCCTCAAACAACATGTTTTTATAAGGCTATCATTAATCAACTTCCTCAAACTGCAACAGACGAATATGAAGTTTTATTTGAAGATGCAAATTACCCTGAAGGATATTCACCACCATTAACCGTCGCACAACGGTATGTTATTGCGATCAAACAAAGTAAAAAAGGTTCCTCACTTATATGACAATTGGACGAGAATGTGACCTCAATTTCGTCGAACTTTTCAAGTGAGACTGACTAAAATGATGTTACAGCTGAATAGATTCGAAAAATAATGTTTGAATTTGCTACATACATACATACCTATATCTTTATAAGTAGTTTTTTGCGTACCAAGATCATTAGTTTTTAAAATACTGAATTTTGATGTCTGGATTATAAATATAATTTTTAAGTATGAAATTGTGTTTTACTTTGCGCAATTTCAAGCAATTGGTGTACCTATAAAATATTTAAAAAGTAATTTATTATGTGCTGATTAGTAAAGCGAAGTAATTTCAATAAAATTAATAAGAGTTTGAATAAAATTAATTGTATATTTTACTACCGCTTATAAACACATTATTGAACTGAAATAATTATTGTTCAAGAAAACTTGCATTCCAGCATTGTTCCTAACCTTAACACAAGTCAAAGTAGTAGCATATTATATTAAATAGCTTACTTTTTAATATTTGGTAGTAGCTTAAGCTTACATTTTAACCAGGTCCCATTGGCGTAGCGTTAGCAGGATAATTCTATATACTCACAACTACTCGTTACTCAATCAAAAATATAGTTTTCTTATCGGCTGTTATACGAGTTTGGTCGGTTTACAACAACAAATTATTATTTACACCATTTACAGAATATTTTCGAGGAACTGGTTGGTTGGTTACTGGTAGCATATTCCTAAATTCAAAACCCAATTGGGGCGACGTCTTTCGTCGTATTACTGAAGTTCCTTTACCAAAGAAAGTAATTGGCTAGTTCCACACGCGACTATTTTTTTACAACACCACCGCGATTATTTTTTTACGTAGAATAAAAAGCAAAAAAGTATGTTGGTGTAACTGAAAGTAAAATGTTTAACACGTTCGTGGACACTTTCTACATTTGTAAAACACAAATTTGATAACTTTTGTAATTGCAATGATATTTCGTCGCAGAAAGGAATGTATTGTTGAGATTTGACAAATAATGGGGCATTTACATGCGACCAACATTTTTCTTCTGCAAAATGAGAATGTTATAACATTGACTTTTTGCACATGAGAGACATGAAAAGAAATATATCCCACCAAAATTTTGCAGAACATTTTTAAGTCACAACGCATCCCCAATAGAATTCCTTATAACTTTTTCCTTACAGAAAAGTATGAAAAAAAAACTTGAGAAAAACAATTTTTTTGTCTTATTTTTCATTCTTTTCTAAGGAAAAATTCAAAAGGAATTCTATTGGGGATGCAGTATTTTTATGGTAACATTTTTAAAATTAACAAGAAAAAAATTATTTCGTATTTATAAATGTTGAGGATTCATAATAAAAACAGACACCATAGATAAAAATGTAAATTTCGCATTTGAATTAATTAAAAATAAATTAATAATGATCCTATAAAAAAAATTACGCCATTACTATATATGTTTATTTCTTTCTGGCATATTGAATATAATGGAATAGCGGATCCTTCTTATTTACCTGCAAAAGTTTGTAGAAGAAAACAATTTTCTACATGTAAATGCCCCATAAGTCGTCTTATTTCTTAAAAAACGAAAAAGATGTATGACTGCTATTATAGCAGTCAAGCCTTTATTCCACAGTGAAACATATTTTTTCAGTAAAAAATACTGGGAAATCGAAAAGAAGAGAGTATACATATTAAAATTACGTTGGAGTGATAAGGACAAACAAATGTTGCCATAAAAAGTATTAAGTTTCATACTTTTTATGCCAACATTTTCCCCAGTAAATTTTACTGCAATTTTTTTTTGTTTCGTTTTGGTACGTGGCGAAATTATATTTTTATCTCGCTCTTTTTTTACTGAAAAAATATGTTTCATTGTGGAATAAAGCCTTCATTTCCGCGAACATGTTAACCCATTAATGCCCGATGTTTAATATATCATACGCAAATCACTACTTTCTTAACATCTTTATACATACATTTTTTTGTGTTTTATCTTAAGTGGTTTAGGATGGTGTATACTAGTAGAATAATTTAAAACCTAACAGATAAAAAAGGGGCGAAAGTCCGAGATTCATACCTCCTCGCGGTGCTCTCTGGGTAACTCTAAATGAATCAGGCGGTGTAGTGGGGACGAGCAGCTAAATCCTGTTTATAGTCATGGACATTACATGTCAGGGCGAGCCATTGGCGCCTCAAAACCAATACCAAACCAGCGTCTGTTTTCCAGGCTAGGAGCGGCTGAAGCGGGCGTCTGTCTTGTATCAAGCGGCTCGCTATATAAATGTGTTCAAGGTAGGACTGGATGCCTCAAGATTCTCACCAGTACGTGACTCACACACGTAACAAGCAGGTTGAGCGGAAGGCCAACAACCTCCCCTCACAAAAACTATCAAGTTATGAACCCTAAACAAAGGCCTCGAATAACCATATCGGATTCATTACAAACTCGACCTCGGAAATTGTACACGGACAACGCTTTCAAAATGGGAACATGGAACGTGCTTAGCCTCTTAAGACCTGGAGATCTCCAAAACCTATCGAACCAAGCAAAGAGTTACACATTAGACGTACTTGCACTACAAGAGCTTAGATGGTCTGGGAGTGGGATCCATGACACCACCAATGGTTACACTCTTCATTACAGCGGCCATCAGAATGGAGGAGAATTTGGAGTTGGCTTCCTCATCCATCGGCGCGTGAAGCATCATATCATCGATTTCCGCCCTATCAACATGCGGATATGCACGGTCAGATTTCGCACTAAGAAATTTAACATTACGATCGTTAATGTGCATGCACCCACCTAAGATAAATCAGATGACATCAAAGATCTTTTATTTGTCGAACTGGAGGAAGTCATCAATAATATACCGCACCACGACATTAAAATCATCGTGGGCGACTTTAATGCAAAAATCGGTAGGAGTGCAGAAAATACATCGCACATCGGTCCTAATAGCCTGCATCTAACTAGTAATAACAACGGCCAGCGAGTCACCGACCTGGCAATAACGTACAACTTAGTTATATCAAGTACGTTTTTCCCACATAAGAGAATTCACAAAGTAACGTGGAGATCGAATGATGGGAGAACGGAAAATCAAATCGATCACGTCATGGTGTCTAAGAGACACTCCACCAGCATATCTGACGTTAGATCTTACAGAGGTGCAGACATGGACAGCGATCATATGCTTGTCATATTTAAATATAAGTGCAAACTGTCATCTACGTTTAACAGACAAGCACAAAAGACGGTTCGATGGAATATCAATGCAAAAGACCAAGCGTCATTGCAGAGTTACCAATCAGCTGTCACTAACTATTTAGAGCGGCCTAGCAACAACGAAGAAGCTCCCTCTAACATCGAGGAGCAGTGGCACGCTATACAGTCATCCATAACCACCGCGGCGCAAAATACCATCGAAAGAAGACCTCCGAGGGCCCGCAATGATTGGTTCGATAACCAATGCCGTAGGGTCGTCGAAAATAAACGAACGCTTCGTGAAAAATGGTTGGCTCGCAACACTAGAAGCACTCTAGCAGAATATCTCCGCGCTAGGAAAGCCACGACTAAATACCTTCGACAAAAAAGCGCGAATATATGAGATTATGCATCGAAAACATCAGCTTCCAAGCGGAACTAGGAAACTCAAGGGACTGTTTTGCCAACGCCAGGAATTTCACTAAAGACTTCCACCCAAGAAGTACAGCCATCAAAGACGGGAATGGAGAGTTGAGAACAAACGTGGCTGATGTTCTCTCAGTATGGCAAACCTACTTTCAAAATCTGCTAAATCGGAATGACGACGTGACCCCCATTAGAGCAATAGCTCCTCCAGGTGAAGAGGTCTTTGTCAAATATCCCACAGTGGAGGAAGTAGACGCAGCTATTAGTCGAGTGAAAAACGAAAAGGCACCCGGTCTTGATGGAATCCCCGCAGAATTGATTAAACTCGGAGGCGCTACTCTTGCAACAAGTCTATACCACCTCGACGTCTGTATTTGGGGCCAAGAAGAGCTGCCTGAGAATTGGAAAACCGCGCTCATATGTCCGCTGCATAAAAAGGCGACCGTCTTAAATGTGAAAACTATCGTGGCATAGCTCTATTGACCGCTGCTTATAAAGTGTTGGCTAATGTTCTACTTGCCAGACTCATCCATTTCGCCGAAAACATCATTGGCGACTATCAATGTGGTTTTGGACCCAACCGATCAACCACGGACCAGTGTTTTACCATGAAGATGATCTTGGAAAAATGTTGGGAGTACAACATAACCATTCATCAACTATATATAGACTTCCGGCAGGCATATAACAGTATAAACCACGACAACCTATGGGCCGCGCTCATATGCCTAGGTATTACAGAGAAACTTGTTTCTCTGTGTAGATTAACAACATCTGGATCTGTATGTAGAATTGTAATTGAAGGAACTGTATCAGACTCCTTTCAAATAACGTCTGGTGTTCGACAGGGAGATGCACTCGCGCCTGTGCTGTTCAATTTGGCGCTTGAGTACGTAGTGATTAAAAGCAACATTGAAACTTCGCGCTGTATATTCAATAAATCAGGCCAAATTCTTGGATATGCAGATGATATCGTGCTTCTTGGCCGAAGAGCTAGCGACATCAAGGACAGTTTCATCCCGCTCAATCGCTGCGCAAGTAGACATGGTTTGGAGGTGAACAGTACCAAAACGAAATTTTTAACAACACACAGGAACATTTCCATGGCAAATCTCGAAATTGGCGACCATAACTTTGATAGCGTCGAAAACTTTAAATACCTCCGGTCACTTATAACCTCCTTGAATGATATGCGGGCAGAAATAAAAGCCCGAATCGCTGCCGGACAACGAGTTTTCTACGCCCAATCAAAATTATTGCGATCTAATCATCTTTCGCAGTCGTGCAACCTCGCACTTTATAAAGCACTAATAAGACCTGTGCTGACTTTCGGAAGCGAGAGCTGAACCATGACCTCTAACGACTGTAGATTATTATCTACCTTCGAAAGGAAGGTCATCCGGTTCAATTTTTGGTCCAATTAAAGTTGCGAACAATGAATATCGGATTCGCATGAACCACGAAATAAAGCAACTTCTCGGAGGTAGCGATATTATCGGCTTCATCAAATCTAATCGAGTTAGATGGCTCGGCCACGTTGCAAGGTCTCCACAACAACGAATGATTTACAAAGTATTCCATCAACACCCAGCCGGTGTATGTCGCAGAGGAAGACCCCGACTGCGCTGGTGTGACGACGTCGAACAAGACCTACTCGCATTAGGATGTCGAAATTGGAGGACGAGAGCGATGGACCGAGACGGATGGAGGGCCATAGTGCGGGCGGCAAAATCCCTTCATGGGATGTAAATGCTAGAGAGAGAGAGAGAAATATATATATATATATATATATATATATATATATATATATATATATATATATATATATATATATATATATATATATATATATATATATATATATATATATATATATATATATATATATATATATATATATATATATATATATATATATATATATATATATATATATATATATATATATATATATATATATATATATATATACTTTGTACATATATATATAGGGGGGTTTGTACATATATATATATATATATATATATATATATATATATATATAGAACAGATATATTTATATATTCTGTGGTTTAGTCACAGAATATATATATAACCAGAAGAGACATTGTGTAGACCAAGAATTTTTTTTCCTGCCTTATATTTTTTTATAGGAAACATAACTTTTAAATTTGAATATTACAGTAATCATTTTATGCTAACTGTTTTTTGTTGAAATATGTCGTCAAAGCTTCATTGTGCTCCATAATTGCTTATTTGAAATAAAAATATTCAAAAATAATGAATTTTTCCTACCTTATTGTGAACCAAGGTGAAAAAATGAGTCCAAATTTGTCCATAGTAAACTAGAGTTATGTCTATTCTGCCTACACTCGCAAGAAAAAGTCTGCGTCCACCGGCCATTAAAAAATGTTCTCACAAAAATAAGCAAACAAAGTAACATTTTGACATACATTTATTTTGTTTTATATTCATTGACCTATTCTATTTCAAAATATATCAATATAACAAAAAACCAAAAACAAGTACACAAAAAAATTTAACTAAACAAAAGTAAGTAACAAAAATTAGACGGAAAAAGTCTGCGTACAGCAAATCAAGGTGTACATAGTTTATTTATTTAACATCTTCAAAAAGTAAACGAATAACTGGTAGGGTATCCTTTTCTCTTAATAACTTCTTTTAATCTTTTGCTCATCGATCGGACAAGATTTGATGTTTCCGCCTCACTGATTTTGGACCACTCGCTTTGTAGTACATCCTTCTACATATTTTTTGACGTTATGTTATGTTGGCGAATTCTACGTTCTAATAAATCCCATAGATGTTCTATGGGATTTAAATCGGGTGATTGTGGAGGTGTGTGCAGTTGTTTTGAAACGTTATATAACAACCATTACTTTACAATCCAAGCGGAGTGCTTTGGGTCATTGTCATGTTGAAATATGTATTTGGCATGCAAGCCCCAATTTCCAGCAATTTGTTTTAAATTTTGTTTTAGAATATTTAAATAGCCCTCTTTAATCATAGTAGATTCAATAAATTGTAAATGTCCCACAACTCTACTCGCCATATACCCCCAAACCATTACTCCATCACCACCATGTTTTTCTTTATTTACTGCTAACCCTGTTTTTCTTCATATAATATTCCGTTCTTTTATAGCTAAAATGCAAAATTTGCTCTCATCTGAGAAAATGACTTTCTCCCAGATCTGGTTTGGCTTTTTAATATGTTCATTTGCAAATTTAATTCTTTTTAACCGATTAATTTCTGATATAAATGGTTTTTTTCGCGCAACACGGCTATGATACACCTCCTTTCTTACAATTTTTTGAACGGTATCAGGACAATTTTTTTTTAATTGTTTTATTTTATTTTGTTATTGAACTTTATTTCAATTCTTACAATTTGAGAAGCTGTTGTTCGTAGATTTTCTTAGCCGTTCTTATTATATCACATTTTTCACGACATGATCATTTCCATGGATGGCCACACCGATGTAAGAACTCCAGTTTTTTCAGTACTCTATGAATAGATGAATGTGTTCTTTTCACTAATTTTCCAATTTCCCGAAAACTGTTGCCTTCTCTCCATAAATTTGTAATTATTTTACGCTCACTTACGGCAATTTCCTTTCATTTTGGTTCCATAATGCAAAGCTTTCACTGAAAATAATTAAATTGCTTCCGCCCGCTTTCAAATCGAGACTTTAAGCATGTTTAATAACAATAGCGTGTAAAACAATATTATTTACGAGTCGAAATGTGATGGAAATTTCCTATTTGTAAATCGTACGCAGACTTTTTCCGCTATTTAGTAGTTTTTTTTTATTTTATTGATTTTCTTTTGTTTCTTTTGTTTGTTGTATAGAACAATAAATGAACGCAAAATAAATTTAAGAAAATATTTTTTTGTTTTAGATTTTTCTTTAAAAAAGATATAAATATATTGTAAAGTGTACGCAGGCTTTTTCTTGCGAGTGTAAATATATATATATATATATATATATATATATATATATATATATATATATATATATATATATATATATATATATATATATATATATATATATATATATATATATATATATATATATATATATATATATATATATATATATATATATATATATATATATATATATATATATATATATATATATATATATATATATATATATATATATATATATATATATATATATATATATATATATATATATATATATATATATATATATATATATATATATATATATATATATATATATATATATATATATATATATATATATATATATATATATATATATATATATATATATATATATATATATATATATATATATATTATATATATATATATATATATATATATATATATATATATATATATATATATATATATATATATATATATATATATATATATATATATATATATATATATATATATATATATATATATATATATATATATATATATATATATATATATATATATATATATATATATATATATATATATATATATATATATATATATATATATATATATATATATATATATATATATATATATATATATATATATATATATATATATATATATATATATATATATATATATATATATATATATATATATATATATATATATATATATATATATATATATATATATATATCTGTATTACATTTAATATTTACACCAAATATGTCATTAAATTTTTTTTAAAACAGCAGTGCGTTTTAACGTCCACGTTACAAGGTCCCTACAACAACGAATGATAAATAAAGTGTTTCACCAACAACCAGCCGGAGTGTGTCGTAGAGGAAGACCCCGACTACTACGCTGGCGTGACGACATCGAGCAAGGTCTACAAGCATTAATATGTCGAAGCTGGAGGACGAGAGCAATGGATCGAGATGGATGGAAGGCCATTGTGCAGGCGACGAAATCCCTTCATGGGACGTGAAAGCCAGAGAGAGAGAGAGAGACTGCGTTTTAATTGATTAACCGGCAACAATTTACTTTTATAAAATAACCGAAAGAGAAGAATGTACTTTTAAACTGCTGATGAAAAACTACTTCAAAAGTTAGTTCCAAAGAAGTACTTTTTATATGATGTGGAATGATCTGCAGTAAGAAAGAGATAACAAGCCTTTTTAGAAAATGGGAAGGAAAGCGACAAATCTATAGTGAGTTTTAAAAAATTGTGAAAATTATCCCGTCGCCGTATCTATTTTCACAAGGAAAGAATTACATACTTTTATCAGTACTTTTTCATCACATCTAGATGTACTTTTTCGTTTGCCGGGTGGGTACGTTTATACTTTGATGAACCTTGATGTACGTTGATGAACCAATTTTGCGAATTTACTTTTTTTTGTTTAGAGGGTTGGTTCACGCAGCTTTAAATTAGAAACGTCAAACATAAATAAAAAAAATATCAAAAAACCAAAATATTAAAAACAAAATATTTTTGTAAAACTCAATAAAATGGAGCAGTCGATCTGTCGCACTTGTCTGGCCGAATCTAATGAATCCATTTTCAAGACTATTTTTCTAGAAAAGAATGAATTGGCGCTAGTTGAGATGCTTAATGAGTGTACGGGAATAAAGGTTTAAGTTCGAGTGTAAACTATGGTGTAAACATCTCTTTTTACTTATTCTTCAATTGCAGGTCGCTGAATCCGATGAAATTTCATTAAATATTTGTGATATTTGCACCGAGACAATAATAAAATATTATGTGTATCGTAAAAAGTGTTGGGAATCGCAAAGTATTCTGTTTCGAAGACTGCAAGAAAGCGACATAGCCAATAACTCGTTAAAATGGGAATCCGAAAGTGATTCAGAAATAACTTATGTCGAGACATCAATTTTAACGGATATTGTAGAAAACGAATTAGCCGCAGAAACTGTGACTCTCGGGGAAATTAAATCTGAACCCCAAGAAAATATGTACTGTACAAATTTGATGGGGGAACATCTGCTTGCCGAGCGTAATATATTGGAATATCAAAAACTTCAATGTACTTACTGTAAAAAGACGTTACGTTCGATGAGCAGCTTACGGCGACATATTTTTGATATTCACGAATCTCCCAAAATTAAACTAAAGTATTGTAAATACTGTAAGAAACCATTTCACTCATTCGACGAAATGCGACGACATATAGTTGATATGCACGGAACATCGAAAATCGATTCAGAGGCAGCCAATTGTATATGTGATCTTTGCGGTTTAAAACTGAAAAATCGCAGAAATTTAGATATACATTTGCGTCGACACACTGGTGAGAAACCGTATAAATGTGATTTATGTGAATATCGTGCAGCACAACAATCATGTGTGACAATTCATAGGCGAACTCATACCAAAGAACGTTCCTTTGGATGTGATGTTTGTGGCAATTTATTTCGTACCTCTAGCGCTATGAGAGATCATCGTCTAGCTCATTCAGACGAAGCCCCACTGGAATGCATTGTTTGCAAAAAAAGATTTAAAAAGAGGAAGATTTATAAAGAACATATGATAATTCATGATCCGGACAAGTATGTCGCGTGTGAATTCTGTGGAAAAAAATTTGCTCGGAAAGATAATTTAAACACGCATATAAAACAGCACACTGGTGAGAAACCTCACGTATGTGAGTATTGTGGTAAAGGGTTCGTACAAAAGCACTGTTGGAAAACTCACTTAAAAAACCACCACAGTCAGTAAAAATGCATTCGAATTTAAATACACAAATAATTACATAAAATAAAATATTTTTATTTATTTTTCCTTTATAATCGCACTATGCAGATGCGCATCCTCAATAGAATTCCTTTTTCCTTACAGAAAAGTATGAAAAAAAAAATTCTCAAATTTTTTTTCATACTTTTCTGTAAGGAAAAAGGAATTCTATTAGGGATGCGATTTAATTGGAGTGGATATTATTTCGCTCTTGGGAATTCGAATCTATGGTACCATCGTATTTTAAGAAAACGAAATTCGGTCTATTCGCTATGGCAATATTATATTAACCCTTTGCCAGTCTCATGCATCACATATGATGATACAGGCGGTTAACCGAGATGCTTCTGTATCATATTCGATACATAATCTAAAATCAGCCAATCTAGACACTATATTTCAGCTTCTGGTTGCAAACTAGGTCGCAATGAGCCATGCTACACACGGTTCCGCAAGACACTTCACCTTTCCTTCTTTCCCCTTTTACCTACAAAATCCGTTTCAAGTGCGACATTAAATTTTTCGGTGAATCCAAAATGAAAATAAAAAAATTTAAGGCCATTTTTGAGATGTAGATTTTTGTTTAAATTTTATTTTCGAGAGAACAGAATAAAACAATACAAAAAAATTTGGTGTTTTAATATAAAATAAGGGTTTAAACTTTAAATTAATAATAAACATCTATTACGACTTAGTTTGAAACCAGAAACTGAAATCGTGTGTAGCTTGGCTGAATAGATAATGTCTATGATGTGTGAAAAAATTGACAAAAAAAAATCATTTTTGAAATGTCTTCGCATAGTTCGCATCGTATGCAATATAAATCGTTGAAAATAATTAACACAAATTTGTTGATTTTTACACATATTATAAAAAAAAAATTAATTATTTAATTATAATATAGATAAGCCAAAAATGAACACCAGAATTTTTTCTTCTTTCATTTCGTTTCAACGTTTATTTTATACAATTCACACAAAACTTTGTTTCATTTTATACTAATCGAACACACGGAAATAAAAGCAAAAGCACATCCGAAAAATGAACGACATTTTTTTGTTACTACTTTGAAACCGATATCAACCCAAATTAATTTTTTTGTTTTATCACTACACAACACACTCGAAAAATACAATAAAATTAAAAAACACATTCGAAAATAAATTGGGATTTTTTTTATTACACTTTAAAACCTTATTTTATATTTACAATTTTTTTTTCTATTTTTTTGTTATAACTCGAAAATAAAATTTAAACTAAAATCTACAAGTCAAAAATGTCCTTGAAATATGTTTTATTCATTCTTGTTTGAGTTAGTTCGGATTCACCGAAAAATTTAATGTCGCAGTTAAGACGGATTTTGTAGGTAAAAGGGGAAAGAAAGGAAGATGAAACCTTTCTTATGAAACCGTGTGTAGCATGGCTCAACGCACATCCCCTATAGAATACCTTTAACTTTTTCCTTACAGAAAAGGATTAAAAAAAACTTGAGAAAAAAAAAATTATTCTCAAGTTTTTTTTCATACTTTTCTGTAAGGAAATGTTAAAGGAATTCTATTGGGGATGAGCTGTCAACTAGATTATGTATCAAATTTGACACAGAAGCGTCTCGGTTAACCACCTATGTATCCATGAGACTGGCAAAAGGTTAAATACAACGCATCCCCAATAGAATTCCTTATGACTTTTTCCTCACAGAAAAGTATGAAAAAATAACTTGAGAATTTTTTTTTTCTCAAGTTTTATTTTCATACTTTTCTGTAAGGGAAAAGTCATAAGGAGTTCCATTGGGGATGCGTTGTCATAAGGAATTCTATTGGGAATGCGCTGATACCTAGTACGCTACAGTAAATTTTTTAGAAAAAATACCATATTTTCAAACGCTTGTATCTTGGTGAAATGTTGGTTTATTTTTTTTTACGTTTAAAATGTAGCAAATTTAGTCTACTTTCCGATGCTGATGTCTGTTTTTTATTATTTTAGTTTTTTCATAACTTTTTTTTGTGTCAAACAAAAAAGTTTTTAACGAGAAAAAAATCCCAAACTTTAAGATTGCCAAAGAACTGATGTGTCATTCAAGAATCCACCAAATAAGCCATTTTGTAGAGAATTTAGAAACCTTGAGAATGAGACTATTGAAATTGATGTACGGCAAATCGCTGTTGAGTTATTGCAGTTTTAGCGAACTATTGTTAACACCATGAAATTTGTTTTTATTAAGAAGTTTGTTATAACCTTTTTTCGTGGAGTCCTCAAATAGATCTCATTTGAGGCGGCCAAATTCCTTGATGGGTTATAGCAATGCCTCCTAAACTACAGGCCGCTTACACCAAATGATGACGACACGCTATGTCGACGTTTTTGTTGTTTTCTCTAGTTGTTTTGTTAGTGTAAATATCTTAACATTATTATTGCGCAGTCTCGGTTTAGACATAAATTGACGTCATGTGCGAAAAATGAGAGTAGTAAGAGGCCTGTAGTTTAGGAGGCATTGGTTATAGTGTCAGAGAGAGAGAGAGAGGTGATGGTGACAACGGCATAGTATTGTTACTCATATGCGAACAAATACGGGTGAAAGACCGTTTGCGTGTAATGTGTGGGGCAAGGTTTCAGGTTTCAGTGGTTTACAACACTTAAGCCATTTTTTGGCCCATTGTGATACCACGCATTCATGCTACATCATTAACCCATTCTCCTATTTTCACCTACTCACACAACTACAGTATACCACCTGCACATTGCAAGCTCCATGTCAACCTGTACATTGACATGGACGGTGGGTCGGCGCTGAATTCTGCACTCCATCAGAGGGTCTTAGCTGTGTTTATTAACATCACCGATTGTAATCGATGATGAAAATTCGATTTGCATCTACCATCTAGCCTCTGATGGGATTCGAACCCAGTACCTCCCGGTCCAAGTGCTGAAGCTTTAACCACTGCACCACTTGTCCGGTATGTGTGTGGCAAGCTATTCAGAACATATAGCACCAGGACGGCCCATCAAAGGACTCATTTCAATGTACGTTCTGAAAAACTTCAATGTACCTACTGTAAAAACAAGTTAAGTCGGATGAGCATCTTACGGCGACATATTTTGGATATCTCCCAAATAAAGTCAAGTATAAGTATAAATACTGTAAATGGTTTGTTTTTATTTTTCATGTTCACGACATGAGTTTGGTAATTTTATAAAAGAGATTTTGTTAAAAAAATTTAAAGATGTGATTTAATTTAAATAAAATTACATCAAAATATATTTTATATCTATTCAAAAACTGTTTTCATAAATTAATTAATTTCTAGCTCAGTTTTACATTTTTAGGTAGAAAACAAATGTGAAAATAATAAACGATGTGCAATAATCATAGTAGCTATTTATAAAATTATTTAAACTTTTAAAGTTTACTTTACTTTGTGTAATAATAAAAAATAATTAAAAAATTAACTAAAATATAATTAAGATTCGTATATATGTATAAATGGATTTATATTTTTATACCGCAAATTTAATAAAATAAAAATATTCATTTTAAAAATAAATTTTTATTTTGCTCTGTAACATTTGGATTCCGCCATCTTTTTCTTCTAACATTTTCAAATATAGCCTTTTACATTCATGCACAACCTCGCTCCCGCCATTTTGTTTTTTGTCTTTTCTGTTCACACATACATGTATACAATTCTCCTTTATTGAGTTTCGTCCAGTTTCGAATAATCGCGACACTTTTCATACAGGATCTTATTCTAATTCGAAAGCAAAACATTATCAAAGTCGAAACTAAATATAAGTTTTTACTTCGAAAAATGGCAAAAAAGTCGAATTTTGTTATACTTGGGAAAAAATATCATGATAATTTTTATCATTTTGGTCGGACTGAACACTAGGATTATTAGTATTTTAAATGTTTACAAATGACACAAATCTGTTTGACAAAAAGATTTGAACTTTGAGCGCCGAAGTTCGGCGTTGTGTGCCGCTATTCTGTTTGAGGTATTAGTGTGGATTGTTTGGAATATGTTGCGCTGCTCTTAATGTGTTTCATCCAAAAAATCAAGATGAAAGAATCAAAGTGTGGAATGATTAGTGTGGCGGTATTGGACTTACGATAAATTTGAAATGTCAAATTATTGAAAAAATGAATTGAGTTCTGTAAAAATATTGGTGATGGTGATGTGAATAGCCGGCGTTCAAACCAAACAAATAAATTAAATTAGAAAATAAAAAAAATACATATTGGGCCAATTTTATAAAATGGAACAGCCGTTGTGTCGTACTTGTCTGACTGTTACGGATAACTCAATTTTTAAAACTATTTTTTTGGATCAGAAAAAACTGTCTCTAGTGGATATGCTACAAGAGTGTACCGGCCTACAGGTGGGCATGAATTTCGTGGATGATTATTCAAACAATATGAACAAACTTGTTAAATAAACCTCGTTTTAGGTCTCCGAGCTAGATGAAATTTCGCTAAATATTTGTGATAGTTGTACAGAAGAAATAATAAGATCGTATGTATATCGTAAAAAATGTTGGGAGGTTCACAACTTTCTATTAAGAAAACTGGAGGTTAGCAAAATGACCATTGAACCGATAACCGTGCATAGTGACTTGGACGATGAGGTGATGGGGTTATCATCAGGTACAGAAAACGAACAGGATGATTATTTTCCAAAGGAATTTGAGCCAACTGTTCATTATGTAAAAGTGGATAATGAACACAAATCTAGAAGTTCTTATAAATGCCAAATGTGCGATAAAACTTCTACTCTTAGAATTTCAATGTTGAAGCATTTGCGTAAGATGCACAACATCCTTGATTACCCTAAATTTGAATGTAAAGAATGTAAAAAAACATTCTACGAGTCAGGCAGTTTGCGCCGACATATGATAAATGTTCATAAGCAACCGGACGATGGCTATGTGACGAAATTTGTATGTCATCACTGCGGCCAACAATTCAAAGTTCGGCAAAATTTTACGGAACATATGCGACGACACACTGGTGAAAAACCTTTTAAATGTGACTTATGTGACTATAGTGCGGGACAGCTCAGTAGTGTAAAAATTCATAGGCGAATACACACGGGTGAGCGGCCTTTTGAATGTAATGTGTGCGGTAAAAAATTTCGAACGTCAACTGGACGCTCATATCATCGTAAGGGGCATTCTGAGGAAACACCATTTGAGTGCATTGTATGTTCTAAAAAATTTAAAAAGAAATGTAACTACAAGGAGCATATGCTCATTCACGACCCTGACAAACATAGCGAATGTAAATTCTGCAACAAAAAATTTGCTCGAAGGACCAATTTGAGGACTCACATCAAGCAGCACACTGGCGAGAAACCGCATGTATGCGAATGTTGTGGTAAAGGATTTATACAAAAACACTGCTGGCGTAATCACATGGTAAATCATCATAATTACAATGTATAGACTTTGATCTTAATAAAAAAAAATTACACATAAAACATGAACTGTTGATTTTCAAGCAAGTGCATGATCAACTTGGATGGTAATTGGGATCGATTTGCCAATTTACACGAAAGTATTGAGCGCATAGATTTGCCTCAACAGTGATTTTCAGAAACGAGCTTTTGGTGTAGGTAAGTAGACCAGCTGTGCATTGCATAGCTCCATGCTAGCCTTAGTTCTGACATGGAAAGTGCCCATGTGCCTCCGACAGAGGGTTAATTGGATGTCATTGTATATGTATTCGCATACCCCAATAGGGTTTCGAAAACAACTCCAACGATTTTCATAAAATTATTCTTTTTCACTTTTTTTGTTATTATGTTTTGATGCCATTTAGAACGACTATTGAACAATTATTTGGTAAGTTTCGATTTAATAATCTAGTAACCAGGAAGATGAGTAGTCACATCGCTTGAAGTGATGCGACTGGGGGAATAGGGGTGTAAGTTAATTTTATTTACATAGAATTTAAGCGAGAAAATCATAAATCCCTAAGAATCATCCTCAACATTAAACTAACGTACACTCACAAGGGAGGCAATCCATTCAATTAAATTAATACAATGCTAGCTTGAAACGTTACTCAAAAATATTTTCGAAACTCCCATCTAAATTAAACAATCGTACATATTTTACATATTTTATTTGTTGTGATTATTTCTCAAGTGAGTTTTCCAACAGTGTTTTCGAATAAAAGCTTTGCCACAAAATTCGCACACATGCGGTTTTTCGCCAGTGTGCTGCTTCAAATGGGTGTTTAGATTATCTTTTCGAGCAAACTTTTTTCCACAGAATTCGCATGCAACATACTTGTCCGGATCGTGTATGATCATGTGCTCTCGGTAAATATCTCGTGTTTTAAATCGTTTCAGGCAAACGATGCACTCGAATGGTGTTTCTTCCGAATGAGTCCTTTGATGGGAAGCCCTGGTGCTATATGTTCGGAATAGTTTGCCACACACATTACAATCAAACGGCTTTTCACCAGTATGGGTTCGCATATGAGTAACAATACTAGGCCGTTGTGTTGCACGATATTCACAAAAATCGCATTTGTAAGGTTTTTCACCAGTGTGCAGCCGAACATGTAAATTAAAATTTTTTTTTGATTTTAAAATTTTTCCGCAGTGATGGCAAATAAATTTTACGCTATTTTCAGCACCATCGGATTGTTCATGAATATTTAAAACATGTTGTTGCATTTTTCTCAATGAAATGAATGATTTTTCGCAATATTTACAGTCGAATTTATGATATTCGTGCATAGTGTGCACATTACGTAGATGTTGCAGCATTAATCTCTTATTCTCGTAAATCAAATCGCATACTTCACATTTTACAGTGCTTCCATCATTTGGCTTATTCTGATCCATTTCTTGCACATCTATCTCATAAACAGCATTGAAATCATATTCATTTTGAGTAATGGATCTCTTGCTCTCATCTAGTTGTCGTGAAAGAAAATTGTGCGATTGCCAACACTTTTTCCGATATACATAAAATTTTATGATTGATTCCGTACAGTTATCACAAATATTTAATGACATTTCATCTGATTCTGTTACCTGAAATAGAAACACATTAGTTTTAAATGATCTTCGGTGCGTAAAAAATAAGCGCTTACGTTTAATCCTGTGCACTCATTTAGCATTTCGACCAATGATAGCTCTTCGTGAGCCAGTACAATGTTTTTAAAGATGGATTCTTTAGTTTCGGCCAAGCAAGTTCGACATATCGCAGAGTCCATTTTTATGGGCTACAAATTAACAAAAAATACTGCTTTTTTGGTTATGTTGTTTATAGAAAGTAATGCTATTGTGCTATTGATATATGATTATGCTTCGTCCGTAAACAAAAATTAAATTATTGTTTGACGTTTCAAATTTGTTAAGTTTACACGCACATGTGTACATTACCTTGAGTTAGAGTGCGTTCATCTATACGGTTTTACATTGATTCCGTTCACAGGACTGAGATTTTACACACAGCGAGTCGCCTTTTTTGAGCGACTTCTAGCTAAAAGCGAGTAAAAGCGATTATGCACTATGCGAGTAGACACTCGCTCTCGCTTTTATTTCCGGCCATGTATATTGCATGGTGAGAAGAAAGGCGACAAGAATTTTGGGTTACATTTTCATAATAAACGTCAAGAATTATAAACTTTGTTTGAATTGGATATCGGTAAGATAATACATACTACCAATATATATTTTTATTTATTTTTTATTTTGTCATTTTTCTATTTTCCAGCATTTACATACATATCTTCTTTAGACACATTCACATATCTTCTTGTCGGGATTGCGGTATGATACGTACGGGTTGGAAAATATCCCTCGATACTATTAACTAAATTAGTTAATAAACCTTTTGGAAATCGATATAGTTCCTGGAATCTTTAGATTAAATATTACGTTAATTAAATATATAAATAAAATTTATAAAATTAATTATTAGCTTTACCTTGTATCATCGATGTCAAAAGGATTTAAATCATTCTTAAAACGAGACCGGATAATTCTCTAATTTATCAAATTGAAATTTCGATCCGGGTTCAATCCGGATTGAATTCTTAATATATACGTAGTAAGTGAACAACACTACCCAAGTATTTTTACTTTCAATTTTTCTGGCGATATTCGTACTTTAGTACTAAACTTAGTCTAGTATTTTTAAGTTTGAGTTGCAATTTATTAAAATAAAACGTATGAAGCGTGTCGCGAAAATCCGAAACTGGACTAAACTCATTATAAACATTTTATTGCATGTGTATGCGTATTGAGAAATATTTGGCGGGAACAATTGTGCTTGTGTTTGTTTAAACGGCAATTTCAAATTTTGGTTGTAAAATTAAATGTTTTTAAAGAAATATTTTTGTTTTTGTAATATAAAATAATTTATTAAATTCATTATTGATTACTTTGGACATACATATATATACATTTCGATTAAATTATTCAGTTTTTTAATTTCTAATATTTACACTAGATTTTTTTTTAAAATAATTTTCCTTGTTTGTCTTTTATATAATAAAAGTAATTTGTGGATATTAAACCGCTTTCGATAGAGTTCGTAAATTTTTCCATAGTACAATCTAAAATGTTGAAAATAATATTATAATTATTAAATTTAACACGGAGTAACGTAAACCATACCTCACATTATCTTTATTGACCGTTAGACGTAAACTTGCAGCTAAGCTCTTTGGTGAACAGCTCTGTAAAGTTTGCAATAATACACTTTTTTAGTTCGTGGCCATCTTGCTTCAAGAATCATAATGATTTCTAAATATAAAATAGGAAAACAAAATATAATAGATTGTACCAAATTATCTCGAATGAATCTTTACATTACCAATTGTTTTACAGCCGATAGGGAGGCCGATTAATTAAATTAATATCAAAGTTGACAAATGTATCCGCATCGTTAAAAGTTACTATAAACTTAGCGTTCTCACAATAAACTAAATACCCAAGTATTTTTACTTTCAATTTTCCTGGCGATATTCGTACTTACGTACTAAACTTAGTCTAGTATTTTTCTAAGTTTGAGTTGCAATTTATTAAAATAACACGTATGAAACGTGTCGCGATTATTCGAAACTGAACGAAACTCAATAAAGGAGAATTGTATACATGTATGTGTGAACAGAAAAGACAAAAAACAAAATGGCGGGAGCGAGGTTGTGCATGAATGTAAAATGCTATATTTGAAAATGTTAGAAGAAAAAGATGGCGGCATCCAAATGTGAGAGCAAAATAAAAATTTAGGTGAATATTTTTATTTTATTAAATTTGCGGTATAAAAATATACATACATATATACATATTATATACGAATCAAAATTATATTTTAGTTAATTTTTTAATTATTTTTTATTATTACACAATTTGAAATTATTCTTTGATTGTAATATTAAAAGTTTAAATAATTTTCCAAATAGGTACTATGATTATTGCACACCAAGTTTATTATTTTCGCATTTGTTTTTTACCTAAAAACTTAAAACTGAACTAGAAATTAATTAATTTATGAAAACAATATTTGAATAGATATAAAATATATTTTGATGTAATTTTATTTAAATTAACGCACATCTTTAAATTTTTTTAACAAAACTTTATAAAATTACCAAACTCATGTCGTGAACATGAAAAATAAAAACAAACCATGTACATTACACGCTATACACATTCCTACGAAAGAAAAATTGCGGTAACACAGTATACAGTAGTAACAACACAGTATACATATACGCTACAAACACTATCATTATAATATGTGAAGTTTAACTTTCGTTAATTTTGGATGAAAACGAAGGAAAATAACTATGCTCAATTTTTACTTTCGTTTTGTTATACTTGGGTTTTGTTCAAAACCCAATAGGCGAAACATGACTTTTTCGTATACCCTTCAAACATAGAGCAAGGTAAACGTACGGTTTACGAGGACTTCACTATACTAAAGTCTTCGCAAACGCACCGCATTTGCGAACTGAAAAAGTTTTAAAAGTAAACGGTTTGTCCAAAGAAAAGTGAAACAATTTGTTGAAGACATATGTATGTATTAGTAACATAAATATGTCTTCGCATTTTCCTCGATTTAGAGTGATGTTAACAAACGGTTAGCGCGAATTGAATTTGTATACATTTTCACACTGAGTTCTTTTCGGTTCTAGGAAAATTTTGCGAACAGTTTGACTTTTCTAGGTAAACCAATATATTTTTGGTTATATAATTCAGATACATATATATATATATATTTATTGTAATATAAATATTTTTTTTCCTATTTACACTAATTTTAATAAAAATATTTAAAAGAATAATATTTCACTATTAAAATTAATTTTATCAAATAATTACAAAATGGCGTATAACGTACGACTACGAATATAGCTAACATAAAAATAAATCAAGTAAAATAAATAGAAAATATTGCCAGTGTGTTGGTATTCGATGAAAAAGACCGTTGGCAAAGTTTACGTTTCCGTAAAGAATTGGGTGTATACATTTTTTTGTTTGAAGGGTAATGCGTATAATGCCCCATTTACATGCGACCAACATGTTTCTTCTGCAAATCGCTTCTGCACAGCCTCCGCTATATAAAAATATTTAATGTGCGGGAAAGAAAGAAATATATATAGTAATGCCATAATTTTTTTATAGGATACTTTTCAGTAGTTGACACTTAGGCCATTAATCCATTAACCTACTCACACAACTACAAATAATCGACATGGGGAGCTTGCAATATACCACCTGCATATTGCAAGCTCTCCATGTCAACCTGTACATTGACGAGGACGGTAGCTCGGCACTCAATTCTGCACTCCATCAAAGGATCTTAGTTGTGTTTTTTTAATGACCGATTGTAATCGATGATGAAAATTCGATTTGCATCTAAGAATATGATGGGATTCAAACCCAGTACCTCCCGATCCAAATGCCGAAGCTTTAACCACTGCACCACTTGTCCGGTTAATTTTTTTTATAGTATTATTATTAATTTATTTTTAATTAATTCAAATGCTAAATTTACATTTGAATCTATGGCCTCTGTTCTTATTATGAGTCCTTAATAATAGTAAAATAATATGCTATCAAAAACAAATATTTAATATGTTATATAATTTATATGTTGTCGAATTATAATGTCAAAAATAATTCCGATTTATCTAAGATCCGTTAAAATCCGGAGACATTACAGCCTGTCATTTTTTACTCACACATTTGTGTGGGTTGGAGTTAAATAGAAGCACAAAATTGTTGTTTCTGAAAATTGAAAAGAATACGAATTACAATTCCCTAAAACAATAATGGAGAAAAATTAACGTCAAAACTGCTATAAAATGGAATTATTTTTTCCCAATAAAAAAAATTCCCAAACGCCAAATACACTTTGGGGAATAAAAAATTCCCAACTGCTAGAAAATCGTCACTAATTCCCAATTCCCGGGGAAAACCAGAATAGAGCCACTGGTAGAAAAAGGGATATTTCTTTCACATTTTGCTGAAGAAAAATGTTGGTCGCATGTAAATGGGATATACGGAGTATCGTATATAATTTTATATTAGTGTGTGTAATTTTTCTGTGGTTTATTTCTTTTTACATGTTCAATATTATTGCGCAATATTGAGCATTGCACAATAAAATTGACCATGTAAGGATAATATTGTAGGTTTATATTGTACGAACCAACAATCAAGTAACACACGGCAAACACCATAAAATGAAAGAAAGGAAGTTTTATAATTAAATTAATTTAATTATAAAACTTCAAAATTTCCAGCTATAGGAAAAAGGTTTATGAGCAGTCATCAATGAGGTACAACCATCACCAGTTACAGCAGTGTGGACAGCAAATGATGAAAAGGCACATTCAACAATTGCATTGAATGTAGAAGACGATCAAATTCATTACATCATCGATGCAGATTCAGCAAGAAGTGCGTGGAGAATTCTTAAGGGAACGTATGAATCAAACACGTCAAGCAATTAATTGTGTGCACATTTTGAAGTTAATCATACAACAGCGGCTTGATGAAGGAGGAGATGCGGAAAAACACGTAAATTCCTTGAACGAGCTGTTTCGAAAGTTATTGGCGCTTGATGCAGATTTTGGTCCGGAATTTTTTATGAGTGCTACGTTGCTAGCTTCTTTGTCACCAAGCTACGACGGTTTGGTAACGGTGCTCGAGGGTAAAGAAGAGGATGAATTGACACTCGCAAGTTGGTAAAATCAAAGGTTCTTGCTGAATTCAAAAGAAGAATGGATCGAGGCGGAACAACGGATGACACTGCATTAAAGGTTGACTCATCAAGAGCAACGAAAGTCAAAAAGGTGAAAATAAAAAGTCTGAGTGCTATTTTTGCAAAACAAGCGGTCACATCAAAAAACATTGTCGAGAATACAAAGCCTGGCTCAACAAAAAACAAGGAAGTGATCAGAAAGCGAAACTAGCGAAAGATGAAACAGAAAAACTGTTTGTGACACATCAAGTAGATGATGGCTGGATTGTCGATTCGGGTGCCATGTGTCACATTGCCAGTTCTAAGGATATTGCGTTGTCTGAAGCATGTCAAGAGGCGAATTGGATTCGTCGTTTACTCAATGATTTCGATCAGCGCACAAATATATTGTTACATCCCAGTATTGTCTTACGGAAACTATGGTGGTAGATTTATTGAAAAAACCATTGGCGGGACCTCGTGTCAATGTTCTTCGGTATACATGTTTAGTTAACTGATGATTCAAATGAGGAGTATTGGAAATAAGCATTGAATCATTTCCTATGTTCCATTGTATTTGACTTTACCAATCATCAATCAAGTAACACACGAAAAACATCATAAAATAAAATAAAAGAAGTTTTACAATTAAATTAATTTAGAATTATCCGTGCCGTGTTTCATTTTCAAGTTTCCAGCTATGATTAGCATTTATTCCATTAACCAATTGGGTTCAATTATTGTATTTTTAATTCCTCACATTTAGCTTATCCTAAAAAAAAAACAAAATATGTTTTTCATATTATTTCTATAAAAAACTAATAATTATGGTATTCAAAAATAAAAAGTAATTGTTGAAAAGAAAAGCACGTAGTAATCTGTACGTAGTAAGCACTTACACCCTTATTGCGCTAGTCGAGTCGTTTGTCGTTTCAAGTGACTATAACAATCTACTATTTGTATGAAAAATTAGCCAGTTGCCATGCCAATAAGTGACTTGAGGCGAGAGAAACAATTAAAAACTGTCATTTTGAGTCGTGTGAAATTTTGAAACGACTAGAAAAGGCATCAAATACGTCGTTTGTCGTTTGAAGTGACTACGATAATATACATACTAGATATTTTGTCAAGGCAGCCGCCTTTGGTTTCATATTAAATGAATGACCCACTGGCCGGAAAAGGGATATAATTTATTTGGAGAAATTTAAAAAATTGATTTTCTGTGGGAAAATCGCATCGAAAACTTCAACCCGGAGTGAAATGTCTATTGGGTCCATAATATTTTTAGAGAAGTTTTGCTGTTCTAAACTATAATTAACGAGTACCCTATGTATTTTGACATTAATATATTTTTTTAAACAAAACACGTGTGGCAAACGTTTCATTAATTGAAAGATATTAATAATTGATCAATAATTATGTCGGAAAATATAAAGAAAAAGCGTAGCTCTAAAAAGGCACCAAAGTCCTGGCGCAAAAATATTAATATCCAAGATGTGGAAGATTTCTTGGAAGAACAAAGAACCGAGGAAAGATTAGGGTTAGAATTTATTATCATTGATTATTTTAATTAATTGTTATTATGCAATATACATATATAATTTACTTTCATTAATTTATTTAATATCGGATCCTAGCACAAAAATAGCTGATAAATCGAACGATGAACTATTTCAAATAGATACCAGTCGGAACGAGAAATTGCTTCAGTCAGCCAAAGAGCGAAGACTATTAAAAAATTCGAGGCCTTTGAAAAGTTGGGGAGCACTTATAAACACATCTAAGATTGCTGATCCTCATGGTGATCGTTCTAAAATAAAAACAAGTAAAGATGGTCTGAAAACACGATTGCAGCGCCAGAAAGGCATCATTCCGAAGAAAGAGTTGCAGGCATCGAAGCAACGGCAAGTAGCCAGACAGAGAAAAGAAGAAATAAAAACGGAGCGGAGAGCAAAAATTTTAAAAAATGATGTATGGGAAATTGAAGATGAAAAACCCGTACCACAGGAGTTAAAAGATCCATGGCTAGAGCCGAATGTAGTAGAACACACACTAAAAAATACAAGGCGAAATTGTATTCGGGCACCCAAACAAATTCGTGATAAGCGTACTGCCTTACCATCCGTTGAATTACCTCATCCGGGCACCAGTTATAATCCATCCTTACAGGATCATCAAAATTTGTTGTACAAGGTGATTGAGAAAGAGACTCTTATAATTAAAAAAGATCAACATTTGGAGCGAGTCACAACAAATATGTTTTCGAAAATTTCTGCCGCGGAACGAGATTCCAATTTAATGAAAGAAATGGAACAAGGATTACCAGTCGATGATGGAAATGACATTGATGTAAAATCAGAACAAGAGTCCAACCAAGAAGATTCTAAATTACTAAAACCCGCTGTTGTGAAGAATAAAAAAAAATCGAAGCAACAACGTCGCAAGCAACGTGAACAACGGGATATTAAATTAAAATTGAAAGCATTGAAATTGGAAAAACGGAAAATTAACGACATAAATCGTTTGCGAATAATAAACAAATTGATCGAACAAAACACGAATCAATTAAAAAAGATACGTCGCGAACGGTTGGAGAAAATTAAAACAATGCTGAAATATGGTACAGCTCGTTTGGGTCGGATAAAATATGAGGAACCCGATACTGTCATTCAATTACCTGAGAATTTGTCGGGTAATTTGCGGAATCTAAAGCCTGAAGGTAAATTGCTAACAGATAGATTTCTAAATCTTCAGAAACGGAATATGGCTGCGCCAAGTCAACATTGTGGCGTTAAGCCGAAAGCAAAAGTTAAGCGTTTTGTACGGAATTCTCATAAGCAGCCACCGCTACAGAAACCAACGCACAAACAAAAATAAAATCGATAATTGTTATAACGCATTTTCGTGTTTGTGTATTCGGAAAATAAAAATTATTTCTTTATGGCAATAAGAAAAATATATTTATTTATGTTGTATGTATATTCTTTTCAGCCTCATTCTTTTTCTTATGCACTGTTCTGACATGTACATTAAGATTATGTTTGTGGGTAAACTTTCTATCACATACCGGGCACTTACACGTTGGCGGTCGATGTCCTTTCATATGCACGCGCAGAGATTTCCGTTCTTTAAACATTTTCTTGCATTCGGGGCATTCAACCAACTTTGTTGGGTTATGCCGTGCCATATGTAATTTGTAGGCACTGTTTGTCTTAAAACTTTTCGGACATATAACACATTTATAGGGCCTTTCATCCGAATGATTGTGCCGAATATGGATAGCTCGATGACTTGAGGTTTTAAACATTTTATCGCATACATGACATTTAAATGGTTTTTCACCGGTATGAGATCGCGTATGAATTGCCAAATCTGTCGAAGATACCGAACGGTATGAGCATTCTTTACACTTGTATGGTTTATATCCGGTATGCCGACGTAGATGAATAAGCAGTGTTGATTTCGAATGGAAATCTTTGCCACAGTGATGACAAATATTCCTTATGCCAATTTGTCGATGTACTCGACCATGATGTGCCAGTAACAGCTTTTTATTAACAAAATATTTAGAACAAATATTACACCGATATTTGGTATGGAACATAATGCTATGGCGATGGGTTAGATGCTTTCGAAGAGACTGCAACTCTATGTATGAAGTATCACATTGGACACAAATGAAGGGTCGTTGGCAGTTTTGTTCGTCTGAAACTTTTATATGTTTAAGCATATCACGATAAGAATTAGGGATTTGGTTTTTATAAGGGTACGACGCTGCTACAGATGTTTGATCAAACACTGTAGTTGGATTTTTACTTGGTTCTACCTTAACTTTAGGTTTGGCTTCTTGTATTTGTATATTTTGAGTAATTTGACCATAATCATCATCGATAACAATTTGCCGGTCTCGCTTTTTGGCCATACCCAGAAATATCATGTGAGATTCCCAACATTTTATACGATACTTGTATGAAATTATGACGGCCTGGATGCAATTCCTGCATATTAAACTGGAGTTCGAATCCCGTTTCGAAATCTAAAATAGATTGAAATTCATTAAATGATACCTTGTTTTTTCAGAAAACTTACATGGACTCCTGTGCAAAGGTAGATTATATTTGGAATTGGCATAAATTTTGAATCGATTAGTAAATCTATAAATATTGATTCCATATCATCGCCAGACGATAAGCAAGTACGACATTTATCGTTCATTTTAAATTATATTTTACTTCGTTTTAAAGTTAAACAATTTGCTATTCTACAATGATTCTACAGTTAAACAAAAAAGTATACTCATACCCACCCTACAACCAGCTGTCACATAAACGAATTGTTTACGAAATCTGCTTCATTACACTAAACTCTGCCGGGACATCCCTTTTCCTGCCAGGCAAAAATTATTTTGCTTGAATTTAAATCCAACCCACACAAATGTGTGTAGTTCCCCGGGAATAGGGAATTAGGGAAAGAATTTATATGTAATTTTTATTTAAACATTTTTTTCTGGCATACTGAGGTGTTAAAATAAAATTAGCCGGAGCACTTTTGTGCATGTATGTGAAATGTCAAAATAGAGTTGGGAGATTTCTAAATATTTTATTAACAAAACTAAATTTTAATTTTATTTATATAAAAAATCTTTTATTAAATGTATGCATAAACTGAAATGTACTAACCAACATAACAAATGAAACTCTTAACGCTAGGTAAAATGATGCTTAAATAATTGCACCTGGTTACGTTTGAAATTCAAATGATCTAAAATAGAATGTCAAATTAATAAAAATAATTAAAATTTTGTAGAATTAAACTATGTAATTTGTCTGTCATACATACCTTTTCTAATATGAATATATCATATTCTTTCTAACTTGCGATTTGATGATGCCACATGAAAAAAATTGTATGTTTAGATTTATTATTTACAAATTTAGTAAATAATACTCGTAAATTATAATTTTTTATTCATTTGTGATTATGAATACAAATTATAGCACGATACTTTATTTTTATCTCTAAATCAATGTTCTTATATACATCCTTGCCAAATAATAAAAATGTAGTATGCGTCGTACATAAATAATTTTTCTTTCGACTTCTCATCATAATTCGAAGGAACCCAACAAACAATTTTGGGTTTGTATACAAAAGAGCACAATTTACGCACGCCATTCCTTACCCAATTATCATATGTGTGTGTATATAAAACACAAACGTAAACCGATATAATACTGTGTTACAAAATAATATACACAAATAGAAGTATAATTATTTTCTTGTTTGAGACTGACGTGCGACGCCATATTTGAGCTAGAATTATTTTGTTTGTGTTATTTTATTACATGTCATATTATTTCATATAGAATGTATACGTTAAATACAATAAAATTCGAGGTTACAAAGGGGTTGGGAATTGCGTAGCGAAACATTAAAATTCGCAAAGGCATTGTGATTATACTTTGATTAGTCCAAAGTATTTTCAAAATTTTTGTGGTTTGGTTACTGCAGTCTGATGGTGATGAGGCGACCGAATTTTTTAATACTAAAAATTCAATGTTTCATTAGTTCGAAACCAAACTTCCAACCAAAGGCTTGGTAACCTAACCTTGATTGAAATGTTTTATTTATTTAGATTGGAAAATCATACTATTCATTAGAAGTTTAATGCATTTGGAAATTTCGTACGCACTAATGCATTTACAATCTAAAAATAGAGGACTAGTGGAAAAAAGTGACATCTTTCTTCAGCCAACATTACGGATCTCCGTACAATAAAAAGGTACGAAAAAATACGATAGCTCAATTTTGAGTTTCGTCTTGTTATATGTACTTGGGAGCTGAAGATAATGCAGGGGCGGTATGTTGTACTATCACTTCGAATCGAAAAAAGTCGAATCGAAAAAGTGAAAGTATTGTATCATTTTTGCTTTTCGAAAATGATACAACATACCGCCATTCGACTTTTTTCGAATTTCGATTCGAAGTGATGGTACAACGTACCGCCCCAGGGGCGGTATATTGTACCATCACTTCGAATCGAAAAAAGTCGAATTCGAAAAAAGTCGAATCGAAAAAGTGAAAGTTGTATCATTTTTGCTTTTCGAAAATGTTACAACATACCGCCATTCGACTATTTTCGAATTTCGATTCGAAGTGATGGTATACCATACCGCCCCAGATTTGCATTAGTTGAAATAGCTGAATAGCGCTGAAACAGCTAAAGCAAAAATGCTTTATTTCTCAACAAAATACAGCTAATGTAAATTGTTGTTGTAATGCAATAGTTGTTGTACCGCCGTTTTGAGATCACACATTTTTAAATTGGTTAGCTCAACTCGAGAGTCGATACATATTTCATGCGGCCGCCTTGAAGATAACTACATGTTGACTCGACCAAAATGTAAACCGCATTATTGATTGACCAAGGGCGGCATGTTGTACCATCACTTCGAATCGAAAAAGTGAAAGTTGTATCATTTTTGCTTTTCGAAAATGATACAACATACCGCCATTCGACTTTTTTCGAACTTCGATTCCAAGTGATGGTACAAGATACCGCCCCAATTTGCGTTATCCGAGGCCGAAACCAACCGACCCTATCCACGCGGAATTAATACCAAATACAAAAACAGTTTTTACATTTACAAGCAGTACATATTTATTTTATCATAATTAGTTGTATTTTGTTGAAAAATAAAGCATTTTTGCTTTAGCTGTTTCAGCGCCATTCAGCTAATGCAAATCTGCGTTATCTTCACTAAAGCACAATTTTAAAGCTTTAGTTTTGCTTTAGCCATGGTTTTGTTGTGATTGTCTCAACAAAATACAGTTATTGGCTCGTTTCTCGGAATAATTTTTATTCTGCTTGCGATTTTTGGAAATTTGTTGTTATAATCAAAAAGTAGGTGTCTGAACTTTTTGGTAATCACTTCTTACCTATTAAAAATGCTTTGCAATAACTATATTATGGACCTTTTTCGAATGATTCCGATAATCTTGATTACGAGCAAACGTTTCCTCACACTCCGCACATTTATAAATTATTGACCGATGTATTTTCATGTGTTTACTTAAATACTTATGGGCTGTGAACATTTTTTGACACTCCGGGCACTCGACAGCATTTGCTGGATCATGTGTGTTCATATGCGATTTATATACTTTTCGGCTTTTATACGATGTTCTACAAATTTCACATTTAAAAGGACGTTCGTCTGAATGCTTTCGCATATGATCAGCCAAATGGCTAGACGTTTGATATGTTAGTGGACATAGGTGACATTTAAATGGTCGATCACCGGTGTGCCATCGTCGATGAATTGTCAAATCGCCACGATTTACCGTGCAATAATCGCATAAATCACATTTGAATGGTTTTTCGCCAGTATGCCGCCTCATGTGAACTAACAAAATGCCAGGTTTTCTAAATTGTTTTCCACACTGGTCACATGTTGAGAGGCTGTTCGGTTGGTGCAATTTCCGATGCCGTCTAAGAAAAAGTGCACGTGTAAAATACTGCAAGCATATTTCACACTGAAATTTTGTTATAAAATTAATGTGATGCCGCTTAATTAAATGCATTCGGAGGTTGTTTAGAAATTTATAAGTTGATTGGCATAGGGAGCAACTAAAAGGTTGTGCAGGACACGCATCATCCACTTTAATATAATCGATCATATCATTATACGATTTTGGTATTTTTAGTTTGGAAACCTTTATAGGCCTTTGCACCACTTTTTCACACTCGGTTTCAATTAAATCGAGAGACAACTCAACCATTTCAAATTCTCCAAAATTTTGTAATTGTAACTTTTGTATCGAAGATTGTGCCTCTTCAGCGCGTCTTAAGAATTCCTGATGTGATGTCCAACATTGTTTACGATAATTATACGCATTAATAGTAGATTCTATACATAATTCACATATCAAATTTGTAAATGTATCATACGCTGAAATCTAATGTACAAATTTGTGTTTAATTTTCTACGGCCGATAATCACAAAGATCTTTACCTCAACACCAGTGCAAAGTGCGATCATGTTTGAGATTTTCTCGTATTTGCCATCCACGAGCTTTAGAGAAAATATTGACTCCAGCTTATCACATGATAATAAACAGGTACGACACACTGAGTTTAATTTATCATAAATAGGTATATCTAAATTAAAATGTTTGTTAATTTTTATCGGGACCATTCTTCTTCGATTCACAAACAAAAACAAATACATATGTATGTACATTCATATATAATTTTGACAGTTATTCGATAAATCCCTCTAAACAAAAAAATGAAGTATCGCCAAAGGGAGACGAAAACGAAATTAAAATAAAATGATTTTTGATGTATGACACCTAATATTTAAATTTAAATTGGTGATTAAGAATTTCAAATTTTTCAATTTAAAAAATATGATTAACAATAAATAAAACAAAATATTGCTCTAAAGATTTTTATTTCAATATCACAATTATTTTTGTAATTACATATGTATATATATAGTTTAAACACAATACCCAAGTATAACAAAACGAAAGTAAAAATTGAGCACAGTATTTTCCTTCGTTTTCATCCAAAATTAACGAAAGTTAAACTTCACATTATAATGATAGTGTTTGTAGCGTATACGTATTATATACATATGCGTATACAAATGGCGTTATTTAGTTTATTGTGAGAACGCTAAGTTTATAGTAACTTTTAACGATGCGGATACATTATTGTCAACTTTGATATTAATTTAATTGAAGATAGGAAGGCTGTAAAACAATTGGTGATGTAAAGATTCACTCGAGATATTTTGGTACAATCTATTATATTTTGTTTTCCTATTTTATATTTAGAAATCATTATTTATGAAGCAAGATGGCCACGAACTAAAAAAGTGCATTAGGGCAAACTTTACAGAGCTGTTCACCGAAGAGCCTAGCTGCAAGTTTACGTTTAACGGTCAATAAAGATAATGTGAGGTATGGTTTACGTTATTCCGTGTTAAATTTAATAATTACAATATTATTTTCAACATTTTAGATACTATGGAAAAATTTTCGAACTCTATCGAAACCGATTTAATATCCACAACTTACTTTTATTATATAAAAGACAAACAAGGAAAATTATTTTAAAAAAAATTCTAGTGTAAATATTAGAAATTAAAAAACTGAATAATTTAATCGAAATGTATATATATGTATGTCCAAAGTAATCAATAATGAATTTAAATAATGAATTTAATAAATCATTTAATATTACAAAAACAAAAATATTTCTTTAAAAACATTTAATTTTACAACCAAAATTTGAAATTGCCGTTTAAACAAATACAAGCACAATTGTTCCCGCCAAATATTTCTCAATACGTATAAACATGCAATCCCAAGTATAACAAAACGAAAGTAAAAATTGAGCATCGTATTTTCCTTCGTTTTCATCCAAAATTAACGAAAGTTAAACTTCACGTTATAATGATAGTGTTTGTAGCGTATATGTATACTGTGTTGTTACTACTGTATACTGTGTTACCGCAATTTTTCTTTCGTAGGAATGTGTATAGCGTGTAATGTACATGGTTTGTTTTTATTTTTCATGTTCACGACATGAGTTTGGTAATTTTATAAAATTTTGTTAAAAAAATTTAAAGATGTGCGTTAATTTAAATAAAATTACATCAAAATATATTTTATATCTATTCAAATATTGTTTTCATAAATTAATTAATTTCTAGTTCAGTTTTAAGTTTTTAGGTAGAAAACAAATACGAAAATAATAAACTTGATGTGCAATAATCATAGTACCTATTTGGAAAATTATTTAAACTTTTAATATTACAATCAAAGAATAATTTCAAATTGTGTAATAATAAAAAATGATTAAAAAATTAACTAAAATATAATTTAGATTCGTATATAATATGTAGTATATATGTATGTATATTTTTATACTGCAAATTTAATAAAATAAAAATATTCATTTTAAACCTAAATTTTAATTTTGCTCTCACATTTGGATGCCGCCATCTTTTTCTTCTAACATTTTCAAATATAGCATTTTACATTCATGCACAACCTCGCTCCCGCCATTTTGTTTTTTGTCTTTTCTGTTCACACATACATGTATACAATTCTCCTTTATTGAGTTTCGTCCAGTTTCGAATAACCGCGACACGTTTCATACGTTTTATTTTAATAAATTGCAACTGAAACTTAGAAAAATACTAGACTAAGTTTAGTACTTAAGTACGAATATCGCCAGGAAAATTGAAAGTAAATATACTTGGGTGCTTCGTGAAAAGGTAGGAAAAATTGTTTGCAGGGTAACCAAAATTCGTTATTTTTGAGTATTAAATTTGAAATAAAAAAATTGTAACTCATAACAGTCTACAATTACTAAGTTACTAAGTTACTACTACAAATTCGTTATTTTTGAGTATTAAATTTGAAATAAAAAAATTGTAACTCATAACAGTCTACAATTACTGTTAAAATAATTAATATAAATAATAAATATTCAATTACAAAAATAAACAAAAATTTTATAAAAAAATGTAATTTGAAATTCAAATTTTCTTGGGCAGCAAGGATTTTGTCTAGCAAATTGCTTGCTTGCTAGCCGATCGATTATCTACCCCAATATATATTCTGTGGCTCTACTTGATGATATAATAATAGTCCATAATTGTACAATGTAGTTTTAATTGGTCCTGTTCCGTACCATGCACTGTTTTGCTACATCCTGTTTCGGAATGTGTTATAGTGGGGACAGCTTCGAGGAAAACATCCTTTAGTATTCTAATTATATGGATTTACAAAAATTACGATTTCTTCATACGACTTAAGCCAACCACATAAACTCAAACTACTAACAAATCGCAGTCCCCCACAGTAGTTGTTTCATTCTAGAAGTTATGAAATCAATAACGTAACTGTCGGTTGATTCTCGACTTATCTTGGAAAATGGATATGGACCAATAAAATAAAACTTTTTTATATACAATCCAGTTTATTGACAAATTTATGATGTTTTATTGATATGTAGTTTTATGTGTCTCATGTAATTCTTTCGATTACTTGATACGTGCTTACATACCTCACACACTATGGATTTTTGTGGATCATGACTGTCCATATGTGATCTGTAGACACCCCGAGATTTATAAGCCGTTTTACAAATCAAACACTTGAACGGTCGTTCATCCGAATGTTTTCGCACATGCGATGCCCTATGGCTAAAAGTACTAAACGATTTTGTACAATGGTAGCATTGAAATGGTTTCTCACCCGTATGCGAACGTTTATGTGTGGCCAAATCTGACTTAGTTATTGCACGAAAATCACATTGATCGCATCCAAATGGTTTGTCACCCGTATGCCGACGCACATGAATTGTGAGCGCAGAATTAAGGCGGAACTTTTTACCACAAAACTGACACACAAATTGGTTTTCGGAGTGTACACGAATATGGAAATGAAGTCTTTTTTCGGATACGAACAACTTGCCGCACACATTACACGTGAAATTATTTTTGAATTGCAAATGGTGAATTTTCTCTTGATGTGCGCGTAGTGGTCCAATTCGATGATAATTGAATTTACAAAAAATACACTGGAACATTTTGTTTTGCCCAGACTCATCCAATACGATTTTTAGATATTCGAGCATATCGCCATAACCAAGAGGTAGTCCATTTTCATCGTATTTTACTCGTCTGCACGGGGGTAAATTTTTGGGACCGAACGGTCTAGTTTTACGAGTTGGAAGCGCTGCTGGAGGCTCGTCGGAAAGATCGACAGATGTATTGTCCTGCTTAAACCATTGATCTAAATCGCTTAGTTCGCTGTCGCTGGGAGATTCTTTTATTAATATTGGCTTTAATTCTTGAATTTTGGTAGCTTCCTGGTGTTCTTTCAATTGGGCCATAAGGGTCATGTGTGATTTCCAGCATCGCTTCCGGTAAGTGAAAGCAAGTACTATAAAATCAATACAATCCTTACAAATTACACATGACATTGAATCGTACTCGGAAACCTTTGAAAAAAATTTGTTTAATTAATTCTAAAACATTTAGGATGGCCTTTTCTTTACCTCTAGCCCTATACAAGCTGATATCATGGTGGCTACAGAAGTATATTCGGCATCAACCAGCTTCTTGACGAATATCGATTCAAATTCGACACTGGACGAGAGACAAGTTCTACATACCAAATCCATTTGTGAAAACTATATTATCAAACCTTAGTAAATAATAATTTTAAACGTATTGTTTTTATTTTATTAAAATTATTTACATATAAACAAAAAATTACTATCAACGAGCGAGTTGTCAAAATTTGAGAATGATTTACGAAATGAAGTCCGGTTCATGATTATGGATAAAAAAACCGGATTTTTTATCCCATGATTTTAACCAATTAAATAACGTTATACAAAATACACGCTTTATACAAAATATGTATACATACTGAAACCATGGGCGGTATGTTGTACCCAGGGTTCAAAAACTCGCTCCTCAAAATTTATTATTCGATCTCTACTGAGCGACAAAAAATTTTTAATGCTGATCGATTACGAAAGAAGAATAGAATGAAAATGTTGTGTCGTGAATATTCCTTTCAATAGAAATATTCATTCTATCACTTGAATAGAATTACATAAATTTAACTGCGCTATTCGTATACAAAGGAATAATGAAAGAAAAGAATAGAAAAAATCGATCGATCGAGTTTTTGTTTTCCATTTTTTCCATGTTTTTGTAGTGATATACATACATATATATAGTGAGAAATGCATGATTTGTTTTAGTTTGTTAGTTAATTTCTAAACAAAAAGATGTGTTGTTTTTATATGTGATTAGTTGTTGTTCAGTAATAAATTAGCAAATAACTGTAAGTATGTATAAATATGTAACTAGAATTGTTCTAAATGTTTATTACGGCGATCGAAATAACTCTTCGATTTACAATTATTATTCATAATTTTTCTTTGTGATAATAATTTTTTATGGAATTATTATCAATGTGCATATGCACACTAGGATAACTTGAATCCGGTAACTTCTTCGTTTCTTCTTCGATAAAGGTATCTATAAAATTTTTTTATTTTATAGATAGAGGAAAGAAACGAAAATTGTCTCGAGCTGGGCAAAGTTAAAATGTGTGATCTCAAAACGGCGGTATAACGCATTACAACAACAATTTGCATTATATCACACATTTTTAACTTCGTCTAGCTCGAGACAAATAAAAATATGTGATACATAATGCAAATTGTTGTTGTAATGTAATTGCTGTTGTACAGCTGTTTTGAGATCACACATTTTTAATTTTGTCTAGCGCGAGACAATTTTGATGCGAATTAAAAATAATATAACAAATTTCATATTTTACTTTAGAAAATTCGATTAATTCTACTCAGCCTTATCTACAATATTATCCAATTAAAACTTATGATCAATATTATTCTATTCAACAACGTGGTACAATTTCTAAAACTAATTCCCTATAAAAATTAAAATTTCATCTTTAATTTATAACATTACAAATAATCGTCCAATCTATAACATTATGCACTAACAAAAATTAAATAATATGTTTTATTTTTTTTATTAGCCAGCTAAAGTCAACGAACAAAAATTTGAAATTTTGTGCCTTCTGTTTTATTCAAACGATCGATCTTTTTACTTTTCTATCGTTCGCTCACTATTCATTGAAGGCTGCCGCATCAAAATTGTCTCGCGCTAGACAAAATTAAAAATGTGTGATCTCAAAACAGCTGTACAACAGCAATTACATTACAACAACAATTTGCATTATGTATCACATATTTTTATTTGTCTCGAGCTAGACGAAGTTAAAAATGTGTGATATAATGCAAATTGTTGTTGTAATGCGTTATACCGCCGTTTTGAGATTACACATTTTAACTTTGCCCAGCTCGAGACAATTTTCGTTTCTTTCCTCTATCTATAAAATAAAAAAATTTTATAGATAAAGGGGAAACAAAGAAGTTACCGGATTCAAGTTATCCTAGTGTGCATATGCACATTGATAATAATTCCATAAAAAATTATTATCACAAAGAAAAATTATGAATAATAATTGTAAATCGAAGTTATTTCGATAGCCGTAATAAACATTTAGAACAATTCTAGTTACATATTTATACATACTTACAGTTATTTGCTAATTTATTACTGAACAACAACTAATCACATATAACAACAACACATCTTTTTGTTTAGAAATTAACTAACAAACTAAAACAAATCATATTTCTCACTATATATATATATATCATTACAAAAACATGAAAAAACACAGAACAAAATCTCGATCGATCGATATTTTCTATTATTTTATAGCTGCGTTTTTGTGAAAAATTTTTAATTTTAAAACTAAAAATTTCATTTTTTTTAATTAAATAATTTAGATCTAATGATAATCTAATTATAACAAAAAAATACATCATAAACTGTATTCGGAACTGTTCAGAACCAGAAATTAAAAATGTCTATAGTCTACTTGTAATATCATTGTGCTGTATAGTTCTGGATAGATCTGTATAATAACGGAACTGTTCAGAACTAGAAATTAAAAATTTCTTCGCGTTTTCTATTGAAAAGAATATAACAAACTCCATAAAATACTTTAGAAATTTCGATTAATTCTACTCAGCCTTATCTACAATATTATCCAATTAAAACTTATGATCAATATTATTCTATTCAACAACGCGGTACAATTTCTAAAACTAATTCCCTATAAAAATTAAAATTTCATCTTTAATTTATAACATTATAAATAATCGTGGAATCTATAACATTATGCACTAACAAAAATTAAATAGCTATGTTTTATTTTTTTATTAGCCAGCTAAAGTATTCACTTGTCAACGAACAAAAATTTGAAATTTTGTGCCTTCTGTTTTATTCAAACGATCGATCATTTTTACTTTTCTATCGTTCGCTCACTATTCATAGAATGGAATACGAAAACAAAAATTTTGTTTTGTTACTCTCGGGTTACGAATAGAAAATAATTCCATAACAAATGATTATCACAAAGAAAAATGATGAATAATCGTAAATCGAAGAGTAATTTCGATCCCTGGTTGTACCATCACTTCGAATCGAAAAAAGTCGAAATTCGAAAAAGTCGAATCGAAAAAGTGAACGTTGTATCATTTTTGCTTTTCCAAAATGATACAACATACCGTCATTCGACTTTTTTCGAATTTCGATCCGCAGTGATGGTACAACATACCATCCCATGTCAGATGCGGGATCCATAGTTATGAACCGGGCTGGAAAATGAATTTATAATATTTCGACTTATGTACAGTACACACCCTACTTTTAAAACTTACCAAATCAACATTTAAATAAGCGATACATATTACATATCTTTATCTTCTATAAAATGTCGATTTTTCATATGAGTTTGAAAGCTAATACGCTGGAAAAACATTTTTCCACACAAATCACATTTGTATGTAGGCTTAGCAGAATGTTGTCGCAAATGAAATTTAATTCGTCCGGGCGGGAATTTTTTTTGACAAAACTCACATTCAATCGACTGGTTTGAATCGTGCGTTTTCATGTGGCCTCTATAAACTCCTCGTGTTTTAAATGTTTTCTTGCATATTAAGCATTCAAAGGGACGTTCGTCCGAATGTTGTCGACGATGATTTGCACGACCGCTCGAAGTCTTAAATGCAATACCACAAATATGACATTTGTATGGTTTTTCTCCAGTATGCACACGCTTATGTATCTCCAAGCTGCTTTTGTGGGCTGCACGAAAATCACAAATCTGACATTTGTATGGTTTTTCACCAGTATGCCTCCGTTTGTGTTCTGCTAGCATTTCCTTCGCTTTGAGAACCGCACCACATATATCACAGACATATTTAGCAGGTGCATGTACTTTCTGATGATTAGCCAGTCCATCTTTTTGATCGAATACTTTGCTGCAGATTTTGCATTCGAATCCATCCCTTTTTTTTAATTCAATTTTATGGATTTTAATTAAATGATCACGGATTGTCATAGGTCGTACGTAAACTTGATCGCACATGAGGCAATAATATCGCTTACCATACATGCATGTCTCGTCTAATGTAAAGATAACGTATTCTAGAATATCTTCATCCCTACTAGGCAATATACGTCTTTTCGGCTGAGGAGGCTCCTTAAAGACGGTATCTACTCGTGATTTTGCTTCATTTGAATCTTGTTTATTCTCATCCAAGACTGGACAGTCATTACCTTCAATATTATTCATCACCAAACCAATTTCCTTATTGTTTATATCATCGGTTTCCGTTTCCATTACGTTCTGAAAATGTATATCATTTTCCCGTTTTACACAACTGTTATCTAGGCTGACATCAAGTAATTCTTCTTCTGAAACCTCATATTTGCCATCGGCTTTATACTGCTCCATTAAAAATAGTTGTGATTTCCAACAGTTTTCTCGAAACTCGTAAGATTTGATAACTTTATCGGTGCAAGTATAGCAAATAAAATGTGAAAATTCATCGTATTTTGAAATCTGTAAGAATTGGAAAGCTTATCCTAAGATGTCTTAAATTAGGCCAAAATTATAACTACCTCAAGCCCAGTGCAAAGGAGGATCATTCTAATTATTTCCGCTGAACCACTATTCACATAGACCTCATCAAAAACTGAGAGTAATTCAACTGTCGAAGATAAACACGTTCGGCAAATATTATTTGTCATAATAATTTTTAATATGTAATTAATTATATTTGTTTCATTAAAATAAATGTTGTAAACAAAATTTTGACAGATATCCTATTAACCCCTAACCCCCAATTTGTCACGAATTGTATTCAATTTTACAAGTTACCCGAATAACCATAATTTGTAATTACCAATAAATTAAAGGCCGGGCATAGGGCGGGAGCTACCTAGAATGATGATTAAGCTCAAAACAGAACAAAGACGAAGGCGGCGAGCGTAATCGCCTGTCATATCCCTTTTTCGACCAAAAAAATAAAAAAAGGTTTAATTAAAGTCCAAACCACACGAATGTGTGAGTAAAAAATACAACAACTTTTATAAATTAATTTTATAATTTTGCTAATCTTAATAATACAAATTGTAAAACACTCTTACTGAAATAGAAATAAATAAAAATAATAATAATAATAATAAAAAAATCATAGTATGTAATGGTGTTTTTGATAAAAAATTACGCTTGATTTGAAATACAACCAACACAATTGTATGTATAGTTATAGTGTTTTTTTCGGACGAAATACAAATAAGTTTGAAAGGAATGCGCAAATGTGTAAGTTGGTTCAAAACACAAACAAAAATAAATTTTTGACATGGTACTTTTGCCGTACTCGCACAATTGTGTTAGTAAATCACAAAAGGGATATTACAAAACACAGAAAACATGCAATACAAACACAACCATCGACGCAGGCGACGACGATTTTTTCGTTGAAATAAATAAGAGCCTATTTCTATTTTTGTCCCCGACGACAATGTTGCCAACTGTTTTTTGTATATATATAAGTTGGTATCATTTAACCGTCATATTATTAACCATTTTTTTTAATTTAGTAGGCTAACGCCACAACGTCATGTGTCAAAACACAGAAGGTTTTGCCGTTTGTGGTTGTTTTTTATCGCCATACGCCGAACGCGTTTGTTCTGTTAGCTACAGCGATATCGTTGCGATATTTTTTATTTATTCGTCGACGCTCGTCGTCGCCGCTCTTGTTCTGTTTCGAGCTTTACTAATGCGTTTTCACTGGCACTTACGCCCGATTTTATGAACGACGATAAATCACAAAAAATCCGAGAGTAATGATTAATCTTTACTCTAGTTTTATTTTTTGCCGATTTTATAAAGGACGATAAATAAATATTTACTCTCTTTTTATTGCAGTTCTATAGCGTTTTTTAATGCTGGCAACACGTTTCCTTGAAAAATGTGTTAATTTCAATACATATTTATGTTTGCCGAATTGATAAATAAAACAAAATTATGTATAACTAAATTATTTTTATTTTCAGAAATTTTCAAAAACAATTTTTTTTTGTCGGAATTTAAATTTATTAAACAAATAGATTTTATTTGTACACCAAAATTTTATTTAAAGAAATTAAACTGTGTCCATTAGCACACATCTAATTTAATATAATAATTATTTTGTTTGATTTGCATACATATTCTAATTTTTAGTTATGTTTATGATATGTTTTTTAAAATAATGGAAAGAAACAAACACCACAAAACGAAATATATGTAAAATAATAATAAAATAATATGTAATTTTTAAATATTAATATGTCACGTTCGTATATCCAAACAATTTTTATTGTACATGTCAAATAATAAAACAAGAACAAAAACTACTTTTATCCTCTTAAACAACAAAAAGAGAAGATAAATCAGACGATAAATTAAAACTCTCGGATTTTATTTTTTGTTTATCGTCGTTCATAAAATGCAAACAGTGGATTAATCCTAGATTAATCGTTTATCCGCGTTCATAAAATCGGGCCTTAAATTTTGATCCAAAATGGCTTTTTTGTTTACATATTTTGTCTTTTTATTTTGTGATTCTGGATCAAAAATAAAATTCAACAAATTTGTTGGATATTTTTTGACGTTCACTCACACAATATCACAATATGTGTGAGTAAACGTAAAAAAAAATCCAACAAATTTTTGGACTTTATTTTTGATCCAGAATCAAAAAATAAAAAGACCAAAAATGTAAACAAAGAAGCCATTTTGGATCAAAATTTAGGTGCCAGTGAAAACGCTACAATATTGAACGGAAAATGATGAGTATGATGGAATGAATGATTAGTATTGAATTTTGACCAAAAATGTACCGTTTCAAACAGTGCGGCAACACAATGCGTTTTTCTTCGCCTCTACCATCGTTTACCTTTTCGCCAATAAACAAAATTTTAAAGTGGGGGTTTTTCAGCACGTTTGCATCAATAGTTTTAAGTGTGGCCGGCCAAATGGCACAGTGGTTAAAGCTTTGGCATCAGGAGGTACCGAGTACAAATCCCGATAGGAGCACGATACAAATCAGTTCGCTTTCATTTTAATTTTCATATGCCAAACGAAATACTAAGGAATCGCTTTTGCTTCGCTAAGGCGATACGTTTGCGAAGTGTTTCATATATAAATTTCCTCGCTTGCGATCATCTTTAAATTACTTTTTACTTCATACTTTGTATATAACAATTATATTTTGTGTTTGTGACCAGTAAATTTGGATGTAAAAAGAGGTAATAAAATAATTTTAAAATGGCGTCGTCATGAAATGATGGACATTTCCGATTTTGTCGATTTTTATTATACAAGGTTGTACTTATTGGGATCTAAAATTGGATGCGCGTAAAAGTACTCCATAGCAACTGAGTTAAAAACACATCATTATCGTTCCGGTACAATAGGTTTACGTGAAATGACATGAAATTCGTCGCGGAGTGAAGCATATTTAGTTGGTTTAATTGAAGTTACAAATTTATGCACGATTCATGCCAAACGTGTTATAATTATACCAAAGGATTTTCAATTAGCAAGACGTATGGTGAACGTGCTTAAAATTTAATTTTATATTAAAATTAAATTAAATTATCAAAAAACAAATTGGTCTAATTGGATGGCGCTTACGGATGAATATGGTTGGGTTTTATAAAATTTATTATTGTGTATATTATTTATTCCAATTGGAATATTATTTATTCCAATTGGAAAATATCATGTGCCTCTTGATTCGTGCATAAAAGTGTCTGAAATCAGTATGGAAAAGACAGGGAAAACACAAATTTCCATTTAAAATCCATCTACTTCTCCATTTTTTTTTTCTCTTTTTAGTCGGGGATCACACCCACACTGGAATTTTTGTGACACTTTTCTTTGGTGGCTAGTATGGATTTCCGCGTACTTTGCATGGTTCTTTCCATAGAAAGAGTGTAGTTTTTGCACGCGAATGTAAACAGAATTCCCTTGGCATTGCATATTGCGACATCAGCAATTTGACAATTACTACGTATATATTAAGAAGTCAATCCGGATTGAACCCGTATCGAAATTTTAATATATACGGGATCGAGTCAGTTTATCTCAACTCGGTTTCGATTCGATCCCAAGATAACTCGGCTTCAATCCAATGTTAACTCTAAGTTAATTCGATCCGAATTGAATCTCTAATATATACGTAGTAAATCTATCAAAGAAAAAATATTATTGTGCATTATACCCTTTTTCCTGCCTGTCATCACAATTGAGTGGGTAACGAAAAAGATTCATGTCAAAAATTTATTTTGTATGTATTTCGAACAAACATACACATTTGTGCATTCCACTTAAATTGTTTTCGTCTGAAAAATAATACTATAATTATATAATAATAATAAAATAATTATTATGTTATATAATTTATATATTATCAAATTATAATGTTTTATTCATAAATGATTCCGATTTAACTAAGATCCGTTAAAATCCGGAGACATTACAACCTTACATTTGTGTGAGTTGGACTTAAATTGAAGCAAATAAAGTTTTACTTCATGCATATACATTATAACTATGCTCTACATATTATGTAAATGGTAAATTTCTAAATGAAAACTACCTTAATATAAAAAACTATTCACCAAAATTAAAGATACATGACCAAAGCTCATGCTCTGGAGAATGAAAATTTATTTTTCTGCCGCATTTATATCTTGTAATTAATAAAGTCAATCAAAAACTTTTCGAAAAATACTTGTTCTGGAACGGCAAGTTGTGGTCGTAATCCCAGTCACTTCTTTAACAAAAAAAATCAGGAACTTCTTTTGAATGCTTTCAATTCTTTTTATGTCCACACAACTGTATGTGAAAATACACACGTAAAGTTTGTTTGTTGAACAAAAAAGTACCCCCATTCTCTTTCATCTTTCGAACCTTACTATTTTGTTTTTAATATTTTTTCTGTTATTTCGTTCATTAAATTCTTTTTTTATGAACATGACTGCAGTATACAGTTCAAAAAATAAACTGTAGACATGAATTTGGTGACATAGCAAGCAGTACTGGCGCCCTATTCTTGAGTTCCATGTCCATCTCCCACATGTCATGATAACTGTCAACATTCCCTTACAAATTCCCTTACCATTTCCACCTGTACAAAACTTCTATATTCTTGAATCATTCGGAATTTACATAATAATAGTACATAAAATAAAACTAGTTTTTGTTTTTATTTATAATTAATTAAAGTGATAAAAGTACACAAAATGTCAAAAAGTTCCGAAAGTTTTTATAAATTTTGACAGATTTCCACATGGGGAAAATGGATGTGGAACGGAAGAATAGGGTCCCAGTGGCCCTATTCTAGTAATTCTCGGGGAATGGAAATTTTAAATTTTGTACCAGTTGTATTCCTTTTACCCCAAAAGTGTATTCTGGCGTTTGGGAAGAAATTATTCAACATTAAAGCAGTTTTGACGTTTATTATTCCATACCTATTTTAGGAAAGAATTAACTGGGAATAGAATTTAACAGAAATTTATTGAATTTTGTACTTAAATCAATATTATGACTGTAAATTTATACTGAAAACTAGTAATATTTATTGCAAATATTAATATCCAATGTTTTACTTTAATAAACAAAATTATTTTTTAAGTAAAATTCGATTAAAATATCAACAAAACCAATTAAATGTAGTAAACTATTTTTAGACTTTTGTTTTTTTGTTTTATTGCGATCGCTTGAACACCGCAAATAATTAAATTATTTTCCTGTAAATTTATTCCCCAATCGCCAGAATTAACTTTTGGAAAACGGGGAATTGGGAAAAATATCTGGGGAATAACTGCTAAAAAAATTAATTATTCCCTATTCCCGGGGAATTACCAGAATAGGACCACTGGCACTTGCCCTAGATTCTGATCAAGTGACAAATCAATATTTTTTGTGACATTGTTCTAAAAATTCTGCTACAATTTGTGACAAATAGCTTAAATCGAGTACTAAATCGTGATTAGCATGCGGTGACTTTCCCGATTGTCACAAAAAATAAGCTGACAATTTTAATAATATTGTCATTGTTTTTTATTATCGTGACTTATAAGTTTTAATACAAAATATGTGTGAGCCTTTATAATTTTAAAAACCTCATAATATATCTGATATTACTTAAAAATGCAGCTGCTGTAAATGTCATATATCATTTTATCCGAATCGTAAATTTTCAATGACTTCAATTTGTACCAATAAGCAAATGTCACGACAAATTGTCATTTTGTCGGAATCTACCCCGTGTGGCCCTATTTTGGTTTTCCCCGGGAATATGGAATTGGGAATTAGTGACGTATTTCTAGCAGTTGGGAATTTTTTATTCCCCAAAGTGTATTCTGGCGTTTGGGATTTTTTTTATCGGGGAAAAATAATTCCATTTTATAGCAGTTTTGACGTTAATTTTTCCCCATTATTGCAAAAACAAACAAAAATGATGAGAATTACAATATAGATTTGAATTTGAATTACGCGAATATTTTTACAAATCAAAAAAATCGATGTAATCAATCTGAAGTAAAATAAGAAACAGCAACAAGATTGATCATCGATCTGAGCTGAAATAAGAAACAACTTTTTAGTACTCAGTCCGAGATCGGAAATAAGAAACACAGCTGCTTCGAAAATCACTATTATAGACGGAATTTTGGTGCTTGGGTAAGTTTTTGGCGATGTAGGTCGGTAACATCATTTGTCATTTTTTGTAAGATATTTTTGTTTTGATTCAGTTAGTACTAAATAATAAATAGTCTGAACACAAAAAATTGAAAAGCACAAAAAATAGAATAGTAGTTTTATTCTAAAGGTATTTATTGTCGAAATGTTAAGTGATTCGGAAGATTCAAATCTGCAAAAAATTAGAAAAAAATATTCACGACAACGCTGGGCAAACAAAGACGAGAAAGATGCATTTAATGAGTGTTTGCTTAAGCTGGTATTTGACCGTCCTCCGTTGTATAATTATTGCTTGGACATCGAAGACAGGTGTGCCTCAATTTGTAATAAATTGTGGTTAGAGGTTGCAGCTGAGTTGGAGCCTACGTATGGGCCGATGGAACCTGAAATCCTAATATCCAGATACAAGTATCAAAGAGATACTTACACTCGATACCGTAGTGCCATTGCAAAACAGAAAAATTCGACTTCACAAGCCACTCCTAAAATATTAGTTCCCAGGCATTTAGACTTACTTTGTAAGTTAGATACTCTTATTCAAGACGCTAAAACTATTTCCGGGAATACTGGAGATGCGAGTGTAATCCGTGTATCACCAAATGTTTGTCGAACGTGTCTCATTGAGAGATCGAACATGGAATCAATATATTCTACACAAAGGGTGAATAACGAGTTTGTTAAAATATCCACAATGATATCATTATGTACCGGACTTGAGTTTTCAGAATACGATAATTTTTCGAACGTGATTTGTGATTCTTGTATTAATGCCGTTAGCCTTGCATTCGAGTTTCGAAGTAAGTGTTGGACTTCACACACAATCCAACTGAAGCACGCACTCCAGAACACAAAAAATGTGTTTAAAACCACATCTACCAAGCGTAAAACAAATCAAAAACGAAATCTTCACGTGTTTATTAGTGAGGCTGAAATAAACGAGAAATTGAAGGAGTATGTGGACATAACATTGGATGACACAATTTATCGAGGTAAGCGGTATAAATGCCGATATTGCGAACAGAAATACTTACTCTCGCATCTCATGATTGAACATTTGGAGAATATACACAAATTTATTATAAAGCCAGACAATTGGCTAAAATGTCCCTTATGTCCGAGATATCTTCCAAATGAGTATAGACTTTCCGTTCATGCTAGAACACATAAGGAGAAGAAAGTTGTTATTTGCCAGCAATGCGGAGTTACCGTTGTTAAAGATCGATTTGCCGAACATTACCGTCGTCACACAGGCGAAAAACCTTTCAAATGCGATTTATGTGATTTTCGAACAGCACAAATATCCAGTATTAGAAGTCATAAACTAACGCATACTGGTGAGAAACCGGCTCTATGTCACATTTGCGGTCAGGGATTTCGCACTGCAAGTCAGCGAGCGACCCACGTCCGAAAGCATTCGGATGAGACCCCATATAAATGTATAATTTGTAATAAAGGATTTAAACTTAATGAATGTTTAAAAAGGCATGTGGAAACGCATGAACCTAGTAAAATGTACGAATGCAAAGTATGTAATAGAAAATTTGCACAAAAGGGACCGCATCGCGTTCATATGATGCAACACACTGGTAGACGTCCACACAAATGTAGCGAATGTGGCAAGGGATTTATACAACGTCACTGTTGGAGGATCCACATGAAAAACCATCATAAAATTACGGTACAATAACTGCTGAACTGGTTCCATTCTGTGAAAACAAACAAGACTTCAAAAAATATCATGAATGTTTCAAGTGAAATGTACGCAAGTGTTAATATTTTAAATTAAAAATATATGTATTCACTTTTATCTTAAACAGCAAATTACGGATTTCCGATTTTGTTTATTGTTAAGATTTCCCTAATACACTAATAGTTTTCCCGCTATTACATCGCTTTTAATCAATCCATCGTGTATACCACGATGAGCATGCTAGATTCCACCAGCACATTCGCAGAGTCTGCTCTAGACTAAACTATTCTATCTAAAACTACTGACGTTTTCGTTCACCGACTCTTCCAACAACCTTGCGAGATATGTCCCACATATAGAAGTACACAGTTCGCGCTAAGATAAATTCTCCATACAAATTTGATATACCATTTAACAAACGAAAAATATTAAAATTGTTTAGTTATCTCATTCACATATAGACCTCGCCAATTTCCAAACGTTTTTGCACCAATTTATTTACTAAGGTCGCATATTCTGGAATTCACCATCAAGGCCGTATTCCTTTCTCAGCACATAAACCATTGTAGGACCCTTTGCTGTTTGCAACTTCAGCGCAAGGCCCTCTTTCACCTTCACGCGGTTGCCACATAACAAGGTGCTCACTGGAAATGCTCGTGTCTAAATCAATTGTTTTACCGTGCAAATTACGGATATGGGATACCTGTCGGGTATGGTGATTAAATTGAGTTGACGGAATATTCCGCATGGTTGTGGTGAAGCAGTGTTATATCTTGATATTGTGGAAGAATATCTGCGATTCACGTTATATGTTCGAATACTCTGATTTTGATCAGCTGAAGTAAAACCCTTAATATACAACTTCGTTACCGAGCTTGTCGATAACTAAATGGTAACGGGTGCTAAAATCAATACCGATTAATGGTTTGTTAACGTCGACGATGATGAAGTTCCATATATATCGTCTGCGAAGACTGAATATATGTCTATGGCCTAGAAATCTTTAATTTCATGTTTTTACAAAAGGTAAAAATAAAAACCTTAATAACCTATACCTACCCAAAATAAAAAAAACTGCGTGTTTTATTAACCTTGCCATTTTTTTCAAATCATTTGTACACTAGGAGTCTAGGACCCGAAAAATAACAGTCAATCGTACTCGATTAAAAAAAGCATATTGTAAACAACTAAAATGCACTTCGGGGTTTATGTTTATCGGCCCATAGGAAGGCAATAGAAAGGATAAACAAAATTTATTTAAAATTTAAAAAACAACTTGATCATGATGATTTTTCATGTGAGTCCTCCAACAATGTCGCTGAATAAATCCTTTACCGCATTCGCTACATCTATGGCAATATTCCCGTGTATGGACACGCATATGAGTTTTTAATTGAGTTCGCCGCGGAAATTGCTTTCCACATACTGTACATTCCTTATGTTTACTAGGATCATGAATTAATCTATGGGTCCATAAAACACCAGGCGTCCGAAACTTTTTATTACAAATGTTACATTCATATTTGAATTCCGTTGAGTGCGTTTTCATATGAGATGCTCTTGCTGCTGTTGTTGGACACTTTTTATGGCATATGTGACATATAAACGGGCGCTCACCCGTGTGTGTTCGCATATGTACCAAAATAACGGCACGTTTTCCAGTTCGAAAATCACAGTAATCACATTTATATGGTTTCTCTCCGGTGTGCACTCGGGTATGTTCGGTTAGAGTGAATTTACATTTTAATTTAACGCCACAATATGTACACACGTAAATCGTCTCACCTTTGTGCCAACGTTTATGCCGGAGGTAACTACCTCGATTCCCATACACTTTAGGACAAATATTGCATTTATATTCGTTTTCAAATTTAAATATAGTTTTATGAGCGACTTTAAAATGATTCACCATATAGTGTTTATTTTCATAAGCTTGGGGGCATACTCGACAGTTAAATATTCGGCCATAATATCTCGCATTGTCGATTTTACATTCGACATGAAGTTGAAAATCTTTCATCGGTACAATTTTAAAGTCTTCGGTCGTTCTATTATTTAGAGAAGAACCAATTGCAAACAATTCGCCCCCGTTTCCTTCAACTTCCGCAATTGAACTTAAACTATGGACTTCTATTTCTAGGTTTGAATTGGCCGTTTTAATCGCATCTTTCGTTACATTTTTTAATTTTATTTGGTTATCATATTTTTTAAGGAGAGTTCTGTGGGATTCCCAACATTGTCTACGATATTCAAATGCTTGTAGCAATGCAGATGAGCACAATGCACAAATAAAATTCGAAAAATTATCGTATATTGAAATCTGAAATTCGTTTACAAATTTAAAGTTTAAGCACCACAGCAAATTTATATTTACATATGAACTTACTTCAAGGCCAGTACACAATGAAATAATTCTCGATAATGTAAGAAATTGATTTCCAACTAATTTTCGTTCAAATAATGGTTGTAAATTGTCCTTTGACAACAAACAAGTACGACAAATATCAGTCATATTTTTTTTTATTTCATTTGCTTAGGTCAACTAGCACTTAATAGCTGTATAAGACCTTTTACAGTATAAAAACTAAATTAAAATATGTTATATAAAATGTAGAACTTAAAGATTATAATCTATTTCTTTAATATAATTACATAATGATTTATAATATGTGATATTATTTGATTTTAAAATGTCTATTAATTTATTATTTAGAACTAAAGGGTATATGTCTAATATAAATATTATGTTTAGCACATTTAATTATTATCTTCAATATATATTGTTTCCATGCAGAGTTGAAAGTGGCTTGAGTTGGAGTTAGCGTTCATGGAAACAGAGTAGAGTTGAGTTTTCGTTAAATTATTTTGAACTCGACGAAACTAATGGGATTGAGTAGAGTTGAAATTCAAAATGGTGGCAAATGAAAAATTTTCATTTTTAATGTCAAGGAAATTTATATTAAAAATTTTAAACCACAAATATATATATTTAAAACAAAAAATTATTTTAAAATAATTTTCCGGACATATAAAATTATACATAGAGTATTATTAGGCACAAATTAAATTAACTTTATCAAGCTGTACCAAAATTTCAACTCAACCTAACTCTACTCCATGGAAACGATCAACACCATTTTGGAATTAACGAAAACCTAATTTCAACTCAACCTAACTCCAACCTGGTTCATGGAAACATGATAATAGTCAGTCATACTTTTTATTATTTATCGCCACTATTTTCGTTAGGTTGACGTTTAATACATGTAATGACAATTTATAATGGTCGCGTCCGTATTGTTGTGTTTGGTATATTAACATTTAACAATGATATTTGATAATGACGGAGAAGCGTTGTTATATTCACCGCAAGACATAATTTGTTCACCACTATGAGCCTTGCCACACTTTGACTCTTTTGTCGTTATTCTTTCGTCGCGATTCTTTCCCCTTTTCCACAAACTAAAAACAGGTCAAGGAGAAGGAAACGAGAAAAGAATTACGATGAAAGAATCAAAGTGTGAATCCGTGGTATAAAACAAAAATGTACTGAATCTTTGACGAGTTTATGCCCGATTGTATGGGTATTAACCATTTTAAATTTAAATTTAATTAAAAAGTAATCGAGAGTAATAAAAGCTTTATTCCTCAATGAATCATATTTTTTTTAGTAAAAAAAAGAGCGAGATAAAAATATAATTACGCCACATACCAAAACGAAACAAAAACAAATTCAGTAAAATTGTATGCTTTTATTCCCAAGAAATATTTGCTGTCAGTAAAGCACGAAACGAGATAAAAATATACACATCCTGCTTAATAGAATGAAAAAAAATTAATAAAATTTTACTGACAAAATCGTTTTATATGTAGTAATGTGTGGCCATAATAAAATTGAAAAAATACTAACCAGAGTATTTTTTATAGCAAAATTCTAATACATTTACATAAAAAAGTATATGATGAGAAATGGTAAAAAACACGAAGATGTTTTTTTTTTGTTCATTTATTTGTTAGTTAAAAATTAACTATTTAAAAATAAACATTTTATATTATTTCATAATTAACACGTTCATGACCGAGCGGTAGCAGCTCAACCACAAATCAGATGATAAATTTACACGAAATGAGCTAATTGAAGCCTTTGTGAGGTTTGTGACGTTATTAATAGTATGACGCATAAACGAGACGCCGTTTTTTTAGAACAATATTTCCGTGCGGTCGTCAACGTGTTAAAAATTAAACATTATCCACAAAACAAAACTATTCTTCTTTTACATATTTTACAACTTCTTGTTTAAATCTATATAAATTATATGGTTGGAAAAATATTATGATAAACTAACATTTTTATTATTTTGTTAATATGTGATTACTTCGCGAGTAGAAATTTATAAAATATTTTTTATTTGATATTGATGAATTGTAATATCAATGAAACTTAAATTCCTATAAAAAAATGAAATTGTCGAAGTAAATTTATTTTGTAAAGTTTTGTTGGTTATGTTATTTTCAAGATGTCAAAATTTAACTATAAAATGTTTCCATAAATTTTGTTTTTGTTTCTGTCACCAGTATATTTTACTGAATAAATAATTTTTCATTTTGGAATACGTGATGTTACTTTTTTCTCTAATTTTCGCAAATATGTAACAAAAATGCAGTACCATAATATTTTTATCACATGAAAAGTGAAACAAATTAGCGAAGACTTTCTCTATAAAGTGTTCATAATGTGTACGGCAAAAACGTAACATTTATGAGCCGTATTTGAGTATAAATATGTATACAATGATTGTTAATTTATTAATATAAATTAATGTAAACGAAAATATTATGCCGCGAAGAATTTTACGATGAAAACAATCAATGCTTTCATGTTGATGTCAAAATAAGTATTCCAACTCGATTGGAATGGGTTTACTTACTTATTCAAGATGGCGTCAAATAAGTCAATAAGTCTGAAATAAGTATCCGTTTGGAAAACAGCCTTAGTACTCAGTTCAAAATGAAATGAAATTTTACCGCGGTCTCCAAAAATCTATTTATTTTCGCGTAAAATAGAAATGAAATTTTATTTGGAGAATTTTTAATTTTAAAGTATAAATTTGTAGACATACTTAAATGAATTTGTGGTATTAAAAAATTTGTTTATTGCCAAACACAAACAAATGTCAAAATTTCGCGTGAAAATAATGTGCCGAGACATTATTATCACATGAAAATAATTTGGAGAGTTTATGCGTACCATCTTTGTTGTATTGAACACACTTGCATTTTTGCTCATGAACTGAATACTACAAAATGAAAACAAGTGGAATTTTTATTTCACTTTGGTAAAATCGTATGAAGATTTCACATGAAATCGAACTGATTAAAGTCGAGTGCGAATTTTTGTGCGAATATTTAGAATCACACTTTTCCACCGATTTATTGAGCACAATGTAGCTCACAATTTTATGTTTTTTTATGATTAGGTTGATCGTCTGAGAATATTTTTCTTAAAGTTAAAAATATTTTATCTATTATGGGCGTAATTTGATTAGAGGAAAAGTGTGATTCTAAACATCCGCACAAAAATTCGCACTCGACCACTCGTCTTAAGGGCGTGTACACCATGCAGCGCAGCAGATTGTTTTGTTTTAGTAATAAAATTGAATTGTGCAAATTTTATCGAGGTTATGAGTAGCAGCAAAGAGCAGCAAACTGAAGCTGCTGGGTGTGGAACCTATTAATGCCGCGACAGATGCAACTTCATTCAATACAATTTCTTTAAATTTAATTTTTTTAATTATAATTACAAAATACTTCATGTCCTTTAATGGAAATACCTATATTTATACGCAAACTATGATTTTGTATCATTACATAAGCGAATAAGCCAAAATTTAAATTTGCTACTCGCTGTTGCTGCTTGGTGTGTTTTATCATTTAAGTTAAGGACTTGACACACCAAGAGCGACGCGTCAAATTCCAAATGTTACATTCAACTCGATGCGCATATCCGTTCACACCAAGAGCGACGCGGTGCCTTTTTTGTTTTCAATAATTTTGAGAACTTTAGACTTCTGTTTTATAAATCTTTATTATTGGTAAATAATATGAGAGCATACGTGACGTGAATCACGAATGAGAAATGTATGGACCACGAGTGAAGTAACTTAGGTTATCTTCGGCGGCGATTGACGACTTTTTTTGGCCGCTTGGTGTGGGACATAATTTCGCGGCTGCTGATGCAACTTCATTCGATACAATTTCTTAAAATGACAATTTTTATATTAAAAATCCAAAATTTGTAATGTTTTTTATAAATAATTGGTATATAATTATTTTTACTATCGTTTCTATACAATACAGAAATAAATTAATGCATATTTAAATTCGCCGCTCGCCGTCGGCGCTTGGTGTGTCTAGTCCTTTAGAGTCCGCCGTTCCACACTTTAACTTTTTCGTCGTGATGCTTTCCTCGTTTCCTTCGCCTTCACCTACAAACTAATTTGGCGAATTTTGTAATTCTTTTTTCAACAATTTTTTTTTTTCATTCTACTGATTCTCGCACTATTGCAAAGATAAATTTTTTCAATTATTATTATGTTTATTTATAATTTTTTTTTTAATCCAAGGTATAGTAATATTCAGATCTTAAAAAAAAAAAAATTTTAACTGTTCTGCGCAGCTTTCAGTAGTGTAGACAATTTTTTTATAAAAATTTTGATGGGTCGCATTTATCTTAGATAGTAAACCTAAATAAAATAATAAATAACCATGAAAAAGAATTATATTTCAGTTTTAATACACAAAACATTCAAAATTATTATGTATTTATGTTATTACAATCATATATCAAGTGAAAATTAATAGGTCTAAAAAACATTGCACGCCTTTTGGAAACAATGACAACATTTAATTTTGGTACGGACTAGGGAAAATAAATAACCAAATGTCATTCGTATCGCACAAAACCACAACATAAAAAAGCAAATTCAGTTTTCAATTTAATGGAATTTTGAATTAATTCTTACCTTATCGAATTAAATATCATTTTAACTTATAAAATCTAAACTTTGTGTTTTAATTGTATCCTAAAATTCCTATTCCATTTAAAACAAATACAATGTAAAAATGTAAACAACACATGAATATTATACTTAATACATCACTGTGTATCCGCCATATTACTTCTGCGCGAGAACTGTCAGAATTCCAGCGAGATTTGAATACTACTATAGCAGGTTACATAAACAAAAATATTTTTTTACTATATGAATACGACAAAAAACAAATAATTTTAAACACATACATAAACAAAAAAACGCGCAAAGTAATTAAATGTGGACTCGACTGGAAGTCATGGAATGACGACGAAATAATCAAACCGCCGTTCTATACTTTAGCTGCGTTGCTTTCGCAAAGCCCGCTTAGCTTTAATATTAGAGGCCATTTTTTTTAGCAATATTTGTTTATGAATTTCCAGTAACGAAAATAATTGTTCATCATAGTTGGAGTATTTATCAGTAGTAATTAAAGTAGAGTTGGCTTTAGGATTTCAGGATTTCAGTGGTTTGACACTTAGGCCATTTATGGCCCATTGTGATACCCACGCATTCACGCCACATCATTAACCCATTCACCTATTCACCTACTCACACAACTACAGTATACCATCTGCACATTGCAAGCTCCATGTCAACCTGTACATTGACATGGACGGTGGGTCGGCGCTGAATTCTGCACTCCATCAGAGGGTCTTAGTTGTGTTTATTAACATCACCGATTGTAGTCGATGATGAAAATTCATTTGCATCTAGCCTCTGATGGGATTCGAACCCAGTACCTCCCGGTCCAAGTGCCGAAGCTTTTACCACTGCACCACTTGTCCGGTAGAGAGAGTTGGCTTTAAATAAAACTAAAAAATCATGGTTTTCATAAAACTAATTATTAGGTTGAACAACTATTTTCCGTTGATGGAAATTCATAAACAAATATTGCTGAAAATAAAATTGACCTCTAATATTAAGCTTTAGCTAAGCGGGATTTGCGAAAGTAACGCAGCTTTTCATTCTTTCGCCGTGATTCTTTCCTGGGGCGGCATATTGTATGTTTAAATCAATTCGAAATTTGAAAAAAGTTCTGTTGTATCATTTTCGAATCGCGATAATGATGAAAGTTTCATCATTTAAAACCAAAGTAATAATAAATATGTAGCTGACATTTCATTCTCGAAAGAGTACTGAAAGATTATTAAAAAAAAGTAGTTGAAAATAATACAACATGCCTACTATCACTTTTTTCGATTTGATTCGAAGTGATGGTACAATATGCCACCCCTGGGGTAGGATTCTGTAACCACTTTTTTTGATACTATCGAAATTTACGTCCTTTTCATCATGAATAAAATTGAACGTTTTTTCATTTTTCAATTATAACGGCTTTCGATTGACCTGAATAAACAAAATTATCTGAATTAACTGAATCAACTGAAGTGAATTGAACGTTCGATTCGCACCTCATCACTTCAGTTAAATATTGAGCTATTGAAATAACTGAAGAGATATGCCCGGTTTACATGAGAAATTTGTTTTCTTCTACAAATTTTTGCAGGTAAATAAGAAAGAATCCGCTATATAAAAATATTCAATATGCCAGAAAGAAATAAACATATATAGTAATGGCGTAATTTATTTATACGATCATTATTAATTTATTTTTAATGAATTAAAAAACGAAATTTACATTTTTATCTATGGCGTCTGTTTTTATAATGAATCCTCAACATTTATAAATACGAAATAATTTTTTTTCTTGTTAATTTCAAAAATGTTGCCATAAAAATACTCGGATCGAATATATTTTATGGCAACATTTTCATTTTTATTGCGATTTTTGCTCAAAAATTCTTCTGCAAAATTTTGTTGGGATATATTGCTTTTCTTGTCTTTCATGTGCAAAAAGTCAATGTTATATCTTATTCATTTTGCAGAAGAAAAATGTTGGTCGTATGCAAACCGGGCAATATTTTGCTCGTGTAGTTAATTCAGATAGGTTGTTTTTATTGTATTTTTGACACTTACATATTTGTTTTGCGTTCATTTCATTTGCGTTTTTTTTAAAATGTGTTTGTGTTATTTTCTATTTAAAATTAAACAAATTACTGTATGATTAAAAGTAATTAAATTAATTTAAGTAATATTATAGTTATTAAAAATGAAGTTAGAAGACGATCTTATAGAATATATCTATTTCGGCAACGATTTTATTAGTCGCACTATAATCAACAAAAGCCAAATTTAAAATGATTTATTTTGACATTTATCTGAAGTGAAGAGGTGCAAATCGAACATCCAATTCACTTCAATAGCTGAATTATGTGAATAGTAACAATGCAATTCTGTTAATTCAGGTCAATCGAGCGCTTTATGATGTTTCTATTGCGACCTCAGCAAGCTCGAACATAACATTATGCATCTCTACTCTGTTTCTATCATCTATTTGTTTTATAAGTGATATACTTTATCGAAAAACGAAATAGAGACAAACAACAAAATTGTTCTAGTAGAGTGTGATCGCAAAAGAAAAGGATAATTGAAAAGCGAAACAGTAAGCAAATTTGTTCTAGAAAAAAGAGACGCAATTTTCGATAAGTATCGAAAAACGTGATGTTAAAAATCCCACCCCTGGTTTCCATCCCATCCACCAACAACAACAGGTTTGAAGGTGAAGGGAAAGAGCCATGCTACACACGGTTTCATAAGACCGGCTTCAACTTCCTTTCTTTCCCCTTTTACCTACAAAATCCGTCTTAACTGCGACATTAAATTTTTTGGTGAATCCGAACTAACACAAACAAAAATGAATAAAACATATTTCAAGGATATTTTTCGAGTGTGTTGTTTAGTGATAAAACAATAAAATAAATTTGGAGTGATATCGATTTCAAAGTAGTAGTAAAAAAAAATGTCGTTCATTACGTACGATTAGTATAAAATGAAACAAAGTTTTGTGTGATATGTATAAAATAAACGTTGAAAGAAATGAAAGAAGAGCAAATTTTGGTGTACATTTTTGGCTTATCTATATTATAAATTAATTAATTATTTTTATTTATAATATTTCTAAAAATTGTAACGGAATGAAATCACATTCCGTCCCCAAACTCAACCCATAAATTTTTCTTTATTTACCTAACATGCCTTGGGAAATAATAGCTGCGTTGCTTTCGTAAATCCCGCTTAGCTTTAATATTAGAGGCCAATTTTGGTTTCAGCAATATTTGTTTATGAATTTCCAGTAACGAAAATAATTGTTCATCATAGTTGGCGAAATTATCAGCAGTAATTAAAGTAGAGTTGGCTTTAAATAAAACTACAAAAAATAAAAGATTTCCATAAAACCGATTCAGGGCTGGGATGTTCTAACATCACCATGTTTCGATAATTTCTCGAAGTTTATTTCTCGTTTCTGTAGAATAAAATTTATCTCTGTTTCAATTTGTATATCATTTACCAGCCTGCTAGATTACAATATTGTGATGTTTCTACTGTGTTTCTATCACCAAATAAATTTTTTTCGATTGTAGAACGAAAATAAGTGAAATAAATATTGTTCAAATATATTCTAGTAGGCTGTGATAGCAATAAAGAAGAAATAATTGATAATTAAAACAGAAGTCAAATTAATTCTAGCTGAAAGAGACGTAGACTTCGATAAAATATCGCAAAATGTGATGTTAGAACATCCCAGCACAGATTACAATTACTACTGATAGAAAAGTCAACTATGATGAACAATTATTTTCCGTTACTGGAAATTCAAAACAAATATTTCTGAAAGCAAAATTTACCTCTAACATTAAAACTAAGCGGCTTTGCGACAGCAAAACAGCAAATATTCTTAAATATATCTAAATTTAATGAACGGCATGTCAATTCTCCCACATTGTGTTTATACTTTATCAACTGCAAACCAGTCGCCCTCTGTAACACAGTGGGTAGAACGCTTGCTGTGTGTATAGAGGGTCTCGGGTTCGATTCCCGGTGGTAACGAAAGTTACGACTGGATACACATAATAATATAATTGATAAAAATACATTGTCTGGTCATATACAGCTATAAGTGCTAGTCGACCTAAGCAAATGATATAAAAAAAAGCTGCAAACCATTGAACTTATCTACATTGTATATTTTCTATGGGAAATTCGCTCAGATAAAGCATAAACATTATGTGCTATAAGATTTTCTTATGCTAATAAATTGAAGATAACAACTTCACCAAAGAAATTCATAATTAGGTCAAATATCTCTCGTTTAATGTATGCTATGCAACATTGTAATGACTGCATACGATAATGTTTACAAACGTAACGTCTTTTTCTTCTACGAAATTTGATTTATTGATGCATAATGTTTGCAAAAATATACCTCGTTAGGTTTTTTGTGCGGAGTAGAGTAGCGTCGTGACATAACGACGGTTAGGGTTTTTTTTTAAATAAACGTGTTGCTTAGACTTTATTATTATTTTTTTTTTTAATTTACATACATATGTTTAATAGATAAAAAAATACTTGTGAAATAAAAGTTTTAAGTTGTAACAGGATTCATCAAAAGAGTTAAGTGCATTTATTTATAACAATATAAAGAGAAGTGAGAATTCTACAAAAAAAATATATATTTTTTGGTAAGTAAAAAGAAAAAACCAACCACTAACCCAAACCGGCCCAGGTAATAGGGTGTTCGTCTGGCTGTCTCTCGAGACGGGAACTGTTGTTGTGTTCAACTCCTTTCCCTTCTGCCAGAACCACTCCCATAAATACTTTCTAACATCGTGTATGGGCCCAAGGACAACAATTTCTTTTTCTTTAATGTTTTACAAGAGTAACTAATTATAAGATGAAAATGAAAAAACACCCCAATATACAACCTCAGTTGATTCGACCCTCATAATGGGTTGAATAACCACTACTTACGGGTCTGGTACCCCTATCCTAAACTTCCTTCTTTCTTCAAATGCGGTTAACAAGGCCACTATCTTTGCACCCCAACACCCATGCCGTTTCCTCGTAAAGACTGAGCTGCGGGAACAATTGCCGGCCGCATGGGGTGCGTGACGGATAGCTGGCAATTCTATGAAACCGGGCTGGCCTTAACCAAGGTAGAGGCTAACCCGTTTTAAAATCAACATGTGTGTTAATTATTTCCAACAAATTATATTGCATACGATGCGAACTATGCGAAAACATTTCAAAAATGATTTTTTTGTCAATTTTTTCACACATACATAGACATTATCTATTTCGACTTAAGAAACCATATCGTGTGTATCTTGGCTGAAAGAAACGAGGAAAGATCACGATGAAAGAACCAAAGTGTGGAAAGGCGGGTGTGAAGAGGCTAAAAGTTTGTCTCTTCTGCAAGAGTCTAGAGCCGATATTATAGTGGCGTCTTCAAGCGTTTTCCCCTCGAAAAAGCCGTCTACTTTTTGATATATGTACTTTAGTAGAAAACAAACCGAAACGTCAAATTTAATAGTTTACGGAGTTTTCAAGTAAAATTTTATAGAAAATAAATTACGGAAAATCTTCAATTCAAATATGAGGTACATTTGCCGGACTTGTTTACTTGTTGACAATGAAGAAATGGAATCGATATATTCATTAAAATTCGTAAATAATGAGGAAATTTCTTTATCAGAAATGATAACCGTATGCGTTGGCCTAGAGGTATTTTCTGAACTTTAGTTCGGGCTATCCAATAATTAAACTAATTAACGTTTACAGATATCGAAGTATGAGCATTTAACAACATTTATTTGTAAATCGTGTGTCTCTATTTTAACTGAAGCATTCAAATATCGAAAAAGATGTTGGGAATCACACAATAGCTTATTACAACAAATTAAGGAACAAAAGGAGGTTACAATTGAAAATCTTGATCTATTTGCGTTTACAAGTATTATGAAAGAGGAAGAAATTTTTGGCGAATTTGTAGACAATTATGAAAGTATAGTTACATGTAAGGAGATTGACACCTCAGCAGTTGAGATGACTGCAAAAGATGAGATACTTGCAAGAGAGAATTCAAATAGAAAGGATGAGCCAATTGCAAGTAATGATTTAGTCAACATCGATTTGACAATTGTTAGTAAAGAACCAATTACGAAGTATGAATCCAATACAATAGTTAAGCCATTTGTAAGTGATACTGATAACCCACTACCAAAGGTTAATCCTCCAAAATGGCACAAACTCAGTGATTATGCTGAAGTAATCTTAGATAAAACATGTTATCTCGGCAAACGATATATTTGTCGTACGTGCCAACGAGGATATATGCGACGCGATACTATCGTCGGTCATTTACGAACGGAGCATAACATTATTATATCAATTCCCAACGGCTGCACGTGTCCAGTATGCTTCAAAATTTTTGAAATGCCATCGATACTCAGGATTCACGTGGAAAAAGTTCATAATCCGATCTCATACATTTGTGATATTTGTGGCGCGTCACTCAAAAGTAAATCGACATTTAAACAGCATAAGCTAACGCATACCGGTGAAAAGCCACACAAATGTAATTTGTGTGACTTTCGTACGGCACACAACGGATCAATTATCGCCCACCAACGTCGTGTTCATACTGGCGAAAGACCATTCAAGTGTCATGTTTGTGGTGATGGTTTTGTATCGGCTGGACGTCAAACACAACATATGGCAAAGCATTCCGAGCCACAATTTGAGTGTATTGTATGCCACAAACAATTTACAGCTCGCAGCGAATATAAAAAGCATATCGTTATCCATGATTTAACAAAGTATGTAGCATGCGACCTATGTGACAAGAAATTTTCGAAACGTTCAAGTATGGTTACACACAGAAAACAGCATACGGGTGAAAAAAGTCATACGTGTAATGAGTGTGGCAAAGGTTTTATACAACGACACTGTTGGCGGACTCATATGAAAAATCATCATGATCAAATAGTTGTTTAAAATTTAATATAATAAAAGCCGCTTTAACACACCAAAATATTTGGCATTTTAAATATGTATCTAGATCGGATACAGTTTTATTTAAATATAATCGATTTTACACTAATAATTAACTCTGGAGTTTACATAAAAAACCCCGTGTGGAAACAAGGAAGCACACCATTCAAAATTGTACCTATAAGACGTTAAAAATGAAAAGCCGATTTCTAGCAAAAACTCAAAATCGTTAAATGAAACATTTATATAACGTGGACTGGCTGTTTCGGTTTGCATATCAGTCATCATCGTATGATGGTCGATTATATACACTTCCTTGAACTGGCCAAACTACCTAAATAATAGCTGGCTAATCCCATTGTCGGCCCTTCAAAACGAACATCATCAATAAACGTGTTTCCATCGCATTACGAGCTATCACCTATCACTAACATTTTGAATTGAAAATCCATTTCTCTACCTACTTAGCAAGCAAAGTATACCTAGGCAGTGGGGTCCCACCCTCGACCGCACAGTCGGTAATGGTTTTAAAGCTAGGGGACCCATTAATTCATTTATGATGGCATATAAACAAATAAAATGATTAGGAAGGATCACACTAATCTGATGCTATCATGTGATAGTATCACTGGTAGACAAGATAGTCCGCGCAGTACGCTTATTTTTTTCCCGAAAACGTAAAATAAATCTTGAACGTGAGACATCTATATTCTAGTGTATATACTATACGTACAGTAATCGTATCTCGTGGTCAAAAAACAAACGTCAAAATTAATACATGAAGCATTATGTGTACATAGTTTGATTTTGTGTTATTCTTATTTTTACATTTTGTTTTTGATGAGTAACAAAATGATTATATGCCGAACGTGCTTGTCATCTGATAAAGATGGAATGGAATCAATTTATTCAATCAAACGCATTAAGGGCGAGAGTATTTTAATTTCAGAAATGATAGCACTTTGCGTTGGTTTGGAGGTACATAAATATCGTATCAAACTGAATAAAATTGAAGCTGACTAAAATTTTAGTATCTTGCAGATTTCGAAACATGATAGGTTTACTAACTTTATATGTACATCGTGTACTTGTAGTTTAATTGGGGCATTTATTTATCGAAAAACATGTTGGAATTCACACCTAACTATAATGGAACAAGCCAGACACGATAAGGAACAAGAACCTATGAAGAGTTTTGGAGTTATAAATTGTGCAAAGAAAGCACGGATTAATGGAAAAATTGAAACTAGTATCGAAACGGTCAACACACATGAACCAGCTCTTATTGAACTGGAGAAATGTATTGATCACCCTAGCATTGTTCTTGATAAACTATACAATGAACCAGTCACAGCTTTACCTCAATTGAAAACACTTAGCAACGCTGTTCAGATAACTAAGGATGATTTACGTTTTCTTGGTGAACCGGATGATTTGGCGATCAGCATTCCAAGACCAGTAAAAAAACTTAGCGACTGTGTCGAGATAATCAAAGATAATTCAGGCTTTCTTAGAGAACGTTGCAATAAACCAGTTTCCTCTTCACCCTTACTGAAAACGCTCAGTAACTCTGTCGCGATAACCAAAGATGATTTAATGTTTCTCGACGAACCGTGCGATAAACCGGTCGCAACTTCGCCGCAAGTGAAAAAGCTTGGTGACTATGTCGAGATAAACAAGGATGATTCATATTTTCTTGGTAAACGATATAATTGTCGAATTTGTAATCACATGTTTATGCAACGTGATAAAATAATCGAACATTTGAGATTAACTCATGAAACTACCGTATTTGTACCAAACGGACACAGGTGTGATAAATGCGCTAAGATCTTCGCCTCAAGGTGCTCGCTCTGGCGCCACAAGAAAGTTGTTCATAATGCAATCTCGCTCGTTTGTGATTTGTGCGGTGCCACCCTCAAGAACGAACTGACATTTAAGCAGCATATGCGAAAACATACCGGCGAAAAACCATTCAAGTGTAAATTTTGTAACTACCATTCGGCGTATCAGTTCGGTGTAACTTCACACGAGCGCCGAGCACATACGGGTGAAAAGCCATACGAATGCAATCTATGTGGAAAATGTTTTGTTTCGTCTAGTACACAGAAGCAACATTTGGCTACACATTCGGAACCGCAGTTCGAGTGCATTGTATGCCGCAAACAGTTTACAACTCGCACTCAATATAAAATGCATACTAAAATTCATGATGCGTCGAAACATGTATCGTGTGATGTGTGCGAAAAGAAATTCCCAAAAACAGCAACTTTAACGCTCCACAAAAAAAAGCATACAGGCGAAAAAAATTATTTTTGCAAGGAATGTGGCGAGGGATTTTTGCAACGGCACTGTTGGCGAACACATATGGAGAAACATCACAATCTAAAAGTTTTGTAAAATTAAACTGCCTAACATATTATAAAATTCACTTCTTTTACTTATTAAACCAATATCACAAGGATCTTTGTCATAAAAGTACCACAATACAGTTTTCCGAATACAACTACAGTTTTTACAATACAATTTTCCGCCGGACGGAAAATTTAAACGGTAGTGAAATTTTATATGGAAAACAGCAATAATTGTAATGGTTTTGTTCCATTGTTTCGCAAAAAAAACACAAATAGCAAGCCAGAAAAAAAATAATTCATTCGTCAGCTTTATAGCAATCGAACGAATTTGTAAGGTTTTTTTGAAACAACAGAATAAAACCGGTAGAATTATTACTGCTTTCCATATAAAATTTCTCTACCGTCTAAAATTTCCGTGCGGCGTTCATGATTCCGCCCCAGTTCTTTCTAGATTTTAAATAGTTTTCGTTCGTTTGACCATGGCATTCTCACATTACATTGGCCCGTTCCACACTGCTCCTTCAAACTGTTTCTTGCTTCAAAATACGTCGTCTTGGATATAAAGCCCGATGTATGTTGTCATTAAAATTATGTCTACAGTTTATTCTTTGAAGCCGTATACATACGTCGGATGGAAATCCGGGATTTTTAGATCCGAGATTTGTTTTCAATTTTTTTCAACTCTTTTGTATGAAAAGAGGCGTGTCTGTTGTATAATTTACGTGATGTAATTGGTTAAACCGATGGGATAGAAAAATCCCGGATTTTTGTCCGACGTATGTATACGGCTTGAACTGTAGACGGCAGTCATGTTCATAAGAAATTACGAAAATAAATAGCAAAGAATTTAATGTAGAGAATGGAAATAAACATCTGTCAAGCGTCACAAATTCGGAGGGTAAAAGAGAAAGCGAATAAACAATGGGATTACAAAAACAAAAAACGAAATAAGAACCCCACGCCACAGAATATTATAGAACCAAAATTGTTTTCTTAATTTTTTCTGATTTATAAATTAAATTAAGAATAAATTTACCACAAATCACTAGCTTCTTAACATAATATACATTTTATTTTATATAAACACTTGGTAAATTTACTGATGGTAAGATATTCGATTCTGTATTTTCTTAGGCGTATTTTGGCATTTTTTCACAATACACTTCATATTATATAAAAAATTGTAATTTTTATTATCAAATAATTGCACTAACAGTATATACTACACAAACCACTAACTATTTGAAATTGTTTCTATTATTTAAATGTATTTTAATTAATAATTTTAAAAATTTATAATTTATAATTTTACTACGCAAAATTAAGACGTCACTTCGTACAACAACAAAAACTTGTTTGACTGGTTCTTATTTCTAAGATATGAGTAAACTATATGCATTTTTTATATAACCATCCTGTACTGGCTTGTGACAGATGAAATAGCAAATTTTATATGGGGAAAAAATAAATTTCTACTCTGTAGTTGTTAGTGTAACTCTATGATAAATAGAAAAAAAAAATTTATACGAGTGCTAAAAGTAAGGTTATGAATTCTTGTAAACTACACGAAATGTGTACACATTAATACTAATTTTATACGTGTTTACATATTTAACAAAATTTAGAATGCATAATTTCATAATAATATTATGAATTAATACTTACAACAGTTTTTTATTAAATTTTAAAATATTTTTCTTGTTTGTTTACAATTTTTTTTTTTTTTTTTTCATTTGTCATATTAATGAAAAAAGAAAAAAGAGAGTTCGGATTTCAAACGGAGTAGACGTGTTTTGTGTCGCTCCTTGTTTTAAAATTAAATTTAATTTTTCTGTGCGGGAATAGTGGATAAATTAATAATAAATATGTGTTGTAGTGTATTCTTGATAAAATGCACTACATAGTATGTAAATAAGTTAAGTGAAATTATGTGAACATTATCAATGCGTGCACGTGGAACTTGTGGATTTGAAAGAGAAGTTTTTGATTTTGTTTTTATATTAATTAATGTATTTTGCTGTGTGTTTTCTTGTAAATGCATTTGTAATATATTATAATCTGTGTACATACGTATTTGCCTGAGAATATACATATACTATAAAAATAAATTTTGTATATATTTGCAAGTATTGCAATTGCGACTTGCGACAAAACCAACAAGCAACAACAATGTTTGAACATGAATGTACATTGTACGCGCTCAGTTATAATTATAAGGTTTCGTTGCGTGTGTTTGGTGTACCATACCATATTTGTGTCTCTTGCTTACGATTTTATTTTCTCAAATTTTGTTTTGCGATCATAAATTTTATTTGTTTTGTTTTAAAACTAATATCCTCTCGTCTCGGAACATTGTTATTGTTGTACTCTAGTACTAGTACGTACATTTGGCTCATAAATTGTTGTACATATACATTTAACTCTGTTTTATTTTGATTACACCAATCCCGGTGAACGAAAAGTCTCTGCTTACGGGAAAAGGATTCGATTTACGAATTTTATTTTTGTTCTTATTAAAACGTGTGTTCTAGGCTCGAGATTTTTCTAGAATATGTTGTGTTCTTAAATTAAATTTGTTCCTTGCTTTAAATAAATTCTATAAATTGAAATTTTGTCGAAAGTCCTGACTTTAAAGAAACAATAAAGTTGTCGGCAAATATAATTCAATTTATTTTATTATTATTATTTTTTAAACATACCGGAAGGTCAGGGAAGATTGTGATTGCAACATTCTTGATCAGGGGGTCTATTTAATTATTTACGCTTTGAGGATAAACTCAATATAATCAAATATGTTAACGATCCAAAGACCTTTTGTCATGGAATGTTGTTTTTCGACGATCTTTCTTGTTGAATTCAGGTTATGTTTTAGTGAAGTGTGTGAATGTTAGATATAAATCAACCCTGCTTTTAGTTGGATGAATTTAAATATAGGTAGCTTAATGACAATACCGAATTTCAATTTAATTGTTTTACAATAGCAACGAAATATTTAGGTCATCATATGTATGATAATGCTGTCGAGTAATTACGAACGTGAAATCCCTCGGTTAGATGGTGTTGGGTGGGAAGATAGGGTAAAATAAGGTTACAAACAGCATATGATGAGATGACCCGTAGATGTGAATTAAATAACCTAACTAGTCTATTATGACTGATGCCGAACACATATGATGAGTATTAGTATCCTTTACCACAACCACAGCTAACCCAAATTAATAAACTAACAAAATCTACTCTAGAGTGTGAATTTAATTGTAACTAACATTTTAATATATTTAAGTAGTTAGAAAATGACTTTGCTGCGGTTCGCCCTAGTCGTTTCTGTGACTAACATCCTTTCCTAAATAACCTTATCTGTTAAGGATGCAGGCAGGGCCTGGGCCCGCATGATGCTGAAATATAATTCGCATTCAGATATAATTTGTTATTTGATTGTTGATATTTCAGGATTATGGTAACGTACCTAGGATCGCCGTTATGGCTGGCCTATACGCCTCAATCATATCATATCATATCATTTGTCATATTAATGAAAAAAAATACAACAAACAAGAAAAATACAAACACAAATCGAAATCAAAACAATCTTTTTAAAGGGCCAACTATAGATGGAATAACAAAAATAACAGGAATAAGGTAAGAAACGAAGACAAAAAATTATTAATCCAATTTGACTTTTCGGCTATAGATTACTTAAAATATTTAGGGCCAAATCGACAGACGACAACTAATTCGTAAATAATACTAAATTGTCTCTTTTGGTATTTTTAAACCACAATAAATTGACACTTTAAAGTGATGATTAAAGTTGTAGTTGTGGATATCGACGACAACGGGTATTTTCGTTTATTCATTCCGAACATTCCGAACGTTTTAAAATTGACAGTAATCGTACTTTTATTCATTCTATGTTTCCTATTCTTTTTTTGTCTATTATTTTATTCATTCGGAATTTTCAGAACGCATTCTTTTTGATCTACATCAATAGGTAGAACAAAAAGAATATTCTGTTTTGAAATGTCAAGCTGTGATAGTGTATGTGCAAATAATTTATTTTTTCTTGTTTTTAATGAAACAACATAATATAAATATATGTATTATATATGTATATGTATATAATATTTCAATATTATCTATGGTTCAACAAAAGTAAATGCTACAAAAATAAAAACAAGTCGCTGTTGTGACAAAGTATTCTGTTTATTCAATTTACATATGTTCTTTTATTACATTCCGTTCGGAATGTTCTTGGATCACGTGATCAATATTCTATTCCTTCTATTCTTTCTGAAGAATGAATTAACGAAAATACCCAACAATAGACAATTCTATTGATGTTTAATTGCGAATTTAAACTTCGAATTTCGAAGAGTTTTTAATTTATGAATCATCAAACCATTATTTATTTGTGTTGTATATATTCGTCTAGACATATTGAAATAAAAAAAATAATTTTGTAATTTCAATCTAATTTTGTATTACGTAAAAATTGACGTTTAAAAATTACAATAAATTCGTGAATTAATTTGCGTGTCGTTTAAAAATACGGAATTCGAACATCAATTTCGAAAAATCACCGACTACAACTACACAACTTGTAGTTTCGTCTGTCGATATGACCCTAAGTTCATTCTTATATTTCTTGTAAATTTTTTTTAAGATTTTGTATTTCCTAAAATCTTGAGTGAAACTACAATAGTTTTGAGTATAAACGTATTATATATCAACAAATTTATGTGTTTAAAATTATAAAAATTATTTATATACGGTTTAAATTACCACAATTCGATAAATTAAACCTAATTTTGGGTTTAGAAAAATATTATTCTACAGTGTAGTGAAAATTATTTTTGATTTTATATTCATATTAGTACATGTGTACATGAATATTTTATAAGTCGAAAAGATAAAATACACGAATAATTCTTTTTATTTTTGTTATTCTGAGTATTTAATTAAATAAATTAAAAAAATTTTCGGAAGTCGATATCGTACCTGAAATTTTTAGGATTAAATATTACGTTAATTAAATATACAAATAAAGTTTAAAGATTAATTATTAACTACACCTTGTACTATCGATGTTAAAAGGGTGTAAATCATCCCTAAGATGAGACTGGATAATTCTCAAATTTATAAAAAACTATAGCAATGGGCAAATTGCCATTAAAATATCACTAAATTTTTTAAAAAAAATTGAACAACACTAAATCGCAAACTGACACAAATAATTTTAAGCACAAAATGACATTTTGACAGCTAAATCCGACAGCTAAATTTTCTCGCCTTTTACTTTTGTCGATACCGGACAAGTGATGCAGTGGTTAGAGCTTCGGCACTTGGACCGGGAGGTACTGGGTTCGAATCACATCAGAGGCTAGATGCAAACAGAATTTTCACCATCGATTACAATCGGTGATGTTAATAAACACCCTCTGATGGAGTGCAGAATTCAGCGCCGACCCACCGTCCATGACAATGTACAGGTTGACATGAAGCAATGTGCAGGTGGTGTACTGTAGTTGTGTAAGTAGATGAATGGGTTAATGATGTAGCATGAATGCGTGGTACCATAATGAGCCAAAATGGCCTAAGTGTCAACCACTGAAACCTAACCTAACCTAAGTAGTAGTGAAACCTAACCTAACCTAAATAGTAAACCTAAATAGTAAATAGTAAACAGAAATTTTCATGTACAAATTTTTAGAAAAATCGTAATGATTTAGATGTAAACTGACCATAATTGACTAATGTACATTTGAATAGTATTTATTTTACATATGTTCATATTTAAATTTGCTATATACGTTCATAATTATACATAAAATAAGCAACCATGTTATTGTCAAACTTTAACCAAAAAGTTAAAAAATATTATCACGAATAAATTTTCAACTTTTTATGCCGCATTTAAACCAATTGAAACACACTTAAAAGTTACCATGGGATATTTCCGAAAACGCCTAATATTTTAGTGCTGCTTCATGGTGCCTTCACGTAACGAGATAAAAAAATTGTTATTTTTTACCAATTTTTGCTCAAAAAATTTGTCTACGGTTGTTGACAACGTATCGCACAACCTCTAAAAAAATATTACATAAAAAAACAGTTTTGAGATAAATGCATTTTAAATTGCTAACGCTAATGTGATGCTGAGATTATTTATTTTATAATGCTAATGATGAATAATCTCAGCGTTAACAATTAAAAAAAATAAAATGCATTTATCTCAAAACTGAATTCATCGCTCTTGGTTGTAACATATATTAAATAACATATATATAGGACGTTCGTGTTCTATTTTTCTCTTAAGCCTCAGCTACAATGCATCCGCTCGGTTCCGTTTCCCTAAAACAGTTTCCGTCCCGTCTTTTCCGTTCGTTAGTTACAATAGCCGCGTTCCATTGGCTTTAGTAAAGTACTCGCAATTACTTCTAGCTACTCATAACTACTCAATCAAAATCTTTGTTTTCTTATGTTTTCCTTCTAACTAACAAATTTGCGTTCCATTGAACAGTTACTCACAAGTACAAGTATGTATCCGTTGTATCCGTTCCGCTTGTCAAAATAACATTTAAATGAAAGTAATTAAAACGTCATGGAGGATTATGAGGATTAAAGTTGCTGTGCGATTTGTATATTTTATACATAAAATATTGAAAAACATTTAAAACAAGGCGAGGGTGGGTACGTCTTTTAAATTTAGACAGAAAGAGCGCTGGATATTACAACACAACATTTTTACGAATGAACGAAATAGTTGTTGAGGTTATGCTTTCCGCTCTTCCGTAAAGTTTTAATTTAAAAAAAAAAAACGGTCTGTCTTCTCCGCTCCATTGTAATCAACCTTTCCGTTTTACCGTAATTAGATTTTTTGTCACGATGTCGCTTTTGTCGTTTTTTCGATCTTTTTTCGAAAAATTGCCGTTGTTTGTTTACTTTTTTGTTTAAACAACTAAGCTAAACAGTTGAAACAGTTAGATTTAGTGTTACTTTTTCACCAACTGTGTTGATTTTCGAATTTTTTTAACTAGTTTACAAGGCAATGTCCTATATTGATATTATTTAATATTTGGTTGTAAATAAAGACTTTTAATGGAAAGCTGCATACATATCGCACATCCTCTTAAAAATTGCCAACACAAAAAAACAGTTTTGAGATAAATGTATTTTAATTTTTTTTTAATTACTAACGCTACTGTTTTGCTGAGATTATTCATTATACAATTAAAACTTGTTACCGCAAAATTCATGTCAGTTGTTTTGTAGGAGACAGGATGATACTAGGTATAAGGATAAGTTTTATTTAGAGTTTAAAAGACGAACAGAAGTAAACAATCTAGAAGTAAAAAATCGATATTTTTTCGGCAGAATTGTTAAAAGAAATTTTTTAATTATTAAGTAGATGATGTATATATATTGTATTGTAAACTGGAAAATTAGCTTAACAGCTATTTGAAAAATAAAATAAATAAATAAATTATTAGCTTTATAAAATGAATAATCAAGTATAGCAATTTAAAATGCATTTATCTCAAAATCATTTTTTTTGTATTATGGCATTTTTTTAGTGGATGTGCAATATGACTTACATGACAACCGTAGACAAATTTTTTGAGCAAAAGTTAGTAAAAAAAGGCAAACTTTTTTTATCTCGGTTCGTGAAGACACCATGAAGCCGTATACATACGTCGGATAAAAATCCGGAATTTTCCTATCTCATCGTTTTAACCAATTACATCACGTAAATTATACAACAGACACGCCTCTTTTCATTCAAAAGAGTTGAAAAAAATTGAAAAAAAAATCTCGGATGTAAAAATCTCGGATTTCCATCCGACGTATGTATACGGCTTGAAGGCACAATCACCAAGAAATGTGATGTTGCAATTATAATACCTCAAACAGAATAGCGGCGCACAATGCCGAACTTCGGCGCTCAAAGTTCAAATCTTTTTTGTCAAACAGATAGACGCCGTTTTTTTGACATTTCTGTCATTTGTAAACAGACTTAAAATACTAATAATATTTAAATCTTTTTGTTTATGGATAAATAAACACACCATCAAAATAGAAGAAATGGATATTTATGATAATACAATAATGCTAATGAAAATGGCAATGATGTTATTCACAATGGGTAATTTTTTAAAAGATAATTTTCTCATTAAATGTATCCTGAAAATTGTAAAAATTGAGTATTTAAAACAAATCACTTCTTTATTACAACAAAATTTAGTTATGTATTATCACCTCATTCATTTCATTAAAAATGTGTTTTGTTGTTTTTATTACTAAATGTCACTCATCGTCCAAAAAAATATAAATTTTATATTTTGACGTCGATTGTCGACGCTCTATCTGTTCGCTCTTATGGAAATGCATGAATTTTAAATTTAGCGCCGATGTTTTCGACGTCAATCTGTTTGAGGTATAACGGTTGTAAACGGGGAAGAGACGAAGATGAAGCTGTTCAAAGAAGCATAATGTAAAACTCTTTAAGCCCGGTTTACATACGACCAACATTTTTCTTCTGCAAAATGAATAGATATAACATTGACTTTTTGCACATGAGAGACAAGAAAAGCAATATATCCCAACAAAATTTTGCAGAAGAATTTTTGAGCAATATCACCATAAAAATGAAAATGTTGCCATAAAATATACCAGACCCCATAGATAAAAATGTAAGTTTTGCATTTTAATTCATTAAAACTAATAATGATCGTATAAAAAAAATTACGCCATTACTATATATGTTTGTTTCTTTCTGGCATATTGAATATTTTTATATAGCGGATTCTTTCTTATTTACCTGCAAAAATTTGTAGAAGAAAACAATTTTCTCATGTAAACCGGGCATTATAATTCACATTTCTCTATGACACTGTAAAATTTTTAGTGTAATATGTATCTATATTCAGGTATTTAAAGTTTAGTATCAACAAATAAACGTCAAAAGTTGTGAATTAAAAAAAAAAAAATTAATTTAAAAGATATTAATGTATTTAAAATGATTTATGTGTGTAGAACATGTTTATCAACTGAGCATGATGAAATGGAATCGGTCTATTCAGTAAAAAGCATCAATAATGAGAACGTTTCAATAGCAAATATGATAGCACTTTGCGTTGGCTTGGAAGTAAGATATGCCTACAGCGGAAATCATTTGCATATAACTGCATATAAACAATATGTATTTTCAGATTTCAAAATATGACAATTTTACAAATTCTATATGTAAATCTTGTACATATATTTTAATAGAGGCATTCAACTATCGACGAACATGTTGGGATTCACACATGAGCCTGTTAAGACAAGCTGGCCAACAGAAAGTTGCTGCGAAAAATCTTGATGTTATTCAAATAAAAAATTATATCCAACCTGATTTACCTAAGGAAGGTGAAAAGAAGTTTGATGATGTCAATATAAATGTACCGGTTAAGAGCGATATCAAGAGTGAGCCAGTTGAAATACCCGAACCTGAAAATAAGCTGCTTTGCACCAGTGGTGACACAGATGCAACCCCACCAGTATCACAGAATTTTGATGATTCTGATCTAACGGTATCCCTTCAATTCTCATGCACATTTTATAACATGATGCCAGAAAACAGGAAATCACAAAACAGTGCAAAGTACACTAAAAGGACGAGATTTACATTGAAATATTTTCTGAAACTGTTAAGTGAAGAAAATTTTTACTTTAAATTAAAATCAATCTTCAATCAAAATTATTTAATAATAACTTTAACTGAAGGCAAACCTCTACTTGATAATATACTAATAATCCATTACTGTGCAATGTACTGTTTTGTGATGTACTGTTTTGAAATGTACCATAGCAAGTGGCTTATCATTAAAACCATTTACCAAATTATGAAATACTGAAAATTCTACTTTAAATTGTTTACTTATACATATCTTACATCTTTCAAGATGAACAATTTTATGCTGAAAACCGAAAAGAACAAACCAACTCTATTGGTTGATGGATTTCTATTTATTCGCAATAAGAAACATAAAGATAAAACTTATTGGCTGTGCAAGGATTATAGCCAGAAATATTGCAAAGCGAGATTGCACACAAATACAGAAAATGGAAAAATATTAAAAAGAATTGGCGAGCACACGCATGCTGCCAATGCAAGTGATATAGCGGTAAGAAAAACGATTGCAGAATTGAATGAAAAAGCTCAATCTACAAACGATAACATTAAGTTATTAATTGCGGAGTATTCAACAAAACTGTCGGATGCCGTGCAACCACATATGCCATCCGTAAGCTCATTGCAACGAACTATCCAACGAAGAAAGCAATCACAAACTCCAATTCCTACATCTCTACCAGAATTAAGTATTTTGGATAAATATAAAGTTACCAAAGATGGCAAACCATTTTTACTATATGATTCTGGTCAAACAGAGCAACGCATTTTGTTGTTCTCAACCGAGGAGAATTTAATGTTTTTGTGCAATTCAAGTGACTGGTGTATAGGAGAATCATCAAAAGCCTTACCTCCGATGTTTAATCAATTTTTTACTATACACGGTGCGCAAGGCAACCTATCTTTACCACTTGTATATGCGCTTCTACCAAATCAGAAGATTGAATCATATATAGCGCTATTTGAACACCTGAAAATATTATGCCCGAATTTATATCCACAGTTTATTCTGTCCGATATAGAGCAGGTAATTGTCAAAGCCGTACAGTTTTCTTTTCCTTGTGCCAGACAACGCTTCTGCCAATTTCAGTTTGCTCAAACTTTGTACCAAAAATTATGTGCAACAGGATTTAAAGTTAATTATGATCAAGATCCGGAATTTGCACACAAAATTCGAATGCTGGTTGCTCTTGCATTTGTTCCTCCTGACGAAGTAATAAAAGGATTTGAATCATTAAAAGAGAGAAAAATATTCCCCGACGAAATCAATGAAGTGGTAGACTTTTTCGAAGAGCAGTATGTCGGGAGATTTGATAATTCAACGGGTAGACAAGCTCCAACATATGCCATTCCAACATGGAATTTCTACGATGCGATAAAATTGGGATTGTCACGGACAAATTTTGAAGCCATGAGATGGTACAATAGTTTTGCAAGATCCATTGGTGCTGATTATCGTTCAATATGGACTTTTTTGGAAAATTTGCAATCGGAACAATCGAAGAATGAAATAATATTGCAACAAATTTTTGCCGGTACCTTTGTACAACCAAAAAAACGGAAATATCGTGATTATGATCAAAGATTAAAAAATATTGTGGCTAATTATACAATGATGGATATAGTAGAATTTTTAAGTGCGGCTGCATATAATATAACGATTTAAATCTAAATTGAACTTTATTTATTACTTAGCAATATGTATTATATATAATATGTGTATAAATAATACCAAATAAATATTTGTTTTAAAAAATCTCGGTTCCTTTAAGACTAGGAAATGTGGACCTCCTCCATCATTATATAAGTTTTGTAGAATATGAATGACAAAATTCATCTTATTCGAGGTGACCCTATTTAGGAAAATATAATAATATAATGGATGTTATGGTAAAATTGACTAACGAACGTGAATATTTCATCAGACGGTGGGCCTGATAAAGCGAGAGAACGCCTCCGAATTTGAATCGACTATTTAAAATAAAATCATTAATTTTCCGCAAGAGGCGCCACTATCCTGCAAAAGCTGCCTAGGAGTGTTGTTCGAGTAGAACACCCGGGTCGGGACCCACATCTGTCACACGTCGGAGCAGGATGGTTATATAAAAAATGCGTATGGTGGTTCCATATGTCAAACAAAAAGCCAACCAAACAACTTTTTGTTTTTGTAAAAAGTGAGCGCGTCACTTTTTATTTTGTGTTTTTAAAAAAAACCGTGATATTATTAATTAAAATAAATAAAATATTTTAAAAGAGTTAGTGAATCGTGTATTAGTGCATCGATTGTTAATAAACATTAAAAACGAATATTGAAGCATTCAATTGAAGTGTCTTGTCTGTTGCCAAAATGCGCATTGAAAAATTTGAAAAAGAATTTCTTACCATCTATAAGTGTTTATATAAAATAAAATGAAAATTATGTTAAAAGGAAAGTGATTTGTGATAAAATTATCCATATTTTAATTTAGAAATCAGAAAAAATTAATTAAACAATTTTGGTTGTTGTTGTTGGACTTTTTCTTTTTGTTATAACAGATGTTATATTACAGTGTCGCATTTTTTTTATTGCTACGTACATATTCTACGTGCTTTTCTTTTCATAATTACTTTTTATTTTGGAATACTGTAAGTACAATTTTTTACCGAAAATAAAAAAAAAAATCCGTACTATATTGGAATAAAAATAAGTGTGAATTTGTGTAGTTTTTAATTTCGATCGAACAAATTCTAAATTCGACCCGTTGATTTATATGCTTTCTCGTTTACCCTCCGAATTTGACTCACTTGATAGCTGCTAGTGCTAACATTCACTCTTCTTCAGTATTTACATTTATACTGTTTATATTGGAGGTTGAACCTAGGTCGAGTCAACTTGTAGTTATCTTCAGGTTAACCTTGAAGTTAACTTCTAGTGTTTATATTGGAGAGTTATCTTAAGGCTGAGTCGAAACCAGGTTATAAATGTCAAAATCATTCTAATTGTTTCCTTCAAAAAATCATTCTAACTTTTTCTTTCGAACTAGTTACATAGAAAAATATTTAAAAAAAATTAAAAAAAACAAAAATATGCTGCCGAATTTAAACACAGACGCGCTCGTACAAGAAAAATATGAAAAATCGCCATTTTTATTTTTAAATTTATTGATTATTTTTTGTTGTTGTTTTTCGACTCGACTCTGGGCGTTTATATTAACCAGAGTTAACTCGACCTAAGAAATTTTTTGGATTGAGTCGAGTTAACTCGAAGTTAACTTTTGGTGTTTATATTGGAGGTTGAACCCAGGTTGAACCTGGGTTCAACTCCAATATAAACAGTATAATATATGCATGTTACACGGTTTGGAGGGGGTAACAACAAACAAATGTCAGAAAATTGTAATTTTTGAGCTTCCAGCTAAACTTAATTTATTTCGTTTAAATCAAATAAAAATTAGTGTTTATTCGATTTGAATAAAATGAATTTTGTATGCAGGACGTGTTTATTAGCTAGTGATGGCGAAATGGAATCGCTGTATTCAGTAAAAATCGTCAATAATGCAAATGTTTCGATCGCAGAAATGATAGCACTTTGCGTTGGGTTGGAGGTATTCCACAATTTCAATACAATTTGCAATAAATAAACTAAATTATGTAAAAAACGTAAATATGTTTTTAGGTATCAAAACATGATCTTTTTACAAATTTTATATGCCAATCATGTTTACATAATTTGATTAATGCCTTTAATTTTCGACAAACATGCTGGATATCGCACATGATATTATTACAACAAGGGAGTAGAGTGACCCTCCAATCGTTAATTGCCTTGAATTTGGTTTGATTTTTGTTTTTAGAAGATACATCGATTAGAAATATTTAATACAGCAATACGCATCGTAATCTAACTCATAATGAAAATATGAAATGTACGAAGCAGTAGGAATGCTTCGAATCCAAGCAGAATCGCTTGAATTTTAATGTGTCCCGTAGCGTTATGCAGGTTATGGCAACGGCAATGTATGACTGGGAGACCGTACGCGCAGCATCCAGGTCGAGTAAGATTAACAACTTCAACGGGACCGTTATATTCAAGAAATTGGACAGAAGGTCAATGGTACAAGTTTTGTTCACTGATGAGTCAGGATTCGGATTTCACCCAGATACTAGGAGAAAAAGAATATGGAGACAACTTGTGCAAAAAGTGCATAGGTACAGTGGGGGCACTGTTATGGTATGGGCTGGAATTATGAGTGGTAAACGAACTGCTCTCGTTTTTCCAGAAGGTAACTTATCGGCAGCCAGTTACATCAATGAGATACTGATCGTGCTTCCATTATCAACACAAATCGAATGAGAATTTATCTTAATGCATTACAATGCCAGGCCACACACAGCAAGAACAACAGACTGGTGGGAAACTTATGATACAATGGTCAGCACAATTCCCGGATCAAAATCCGATTGAAAACGCATGGGATCAACTTCAACGAAGCATCCTGTCACATTTAGCATCAACCAACAACGCGAGTGCAACTTTGCAATATCCTTCGATTACTGCGCAGGCAGAAGATGTTAATTTGCGCTCCATGCGCAGATAATGCCAGTTTGTTATAAATGCAAGAGGAGGCAGCACCACTTATTGGGGAATAAAAATAACTACTCATTAAATGAAAAAGAAATAAAAAAAATCTGAATTGAGCAAAATTTGTGTTTTTCTTCCATTATACAATTATAATAATACCATATATTAAATACTATTTAATATTTGATAATACAGTAACCATTTTTACCGTTATCCGTTTTTTTTTTGATATTGTATGTGTAATCGATGTACTTTCTAGCAGTGCACTGCTTCTAGAAACAAGGAACAAAACAAAAATCAAACCAAAGTCAAGGCAATGGCAAACTGAGAACCAGGTGTTCCCTAATGGCAAACTGAAAACCCTTTTGATGTGTGTATTCACATTTTAACATTATGCATTTTTTTCATGTGCGTCTGGCAATTTTGCTTCTGATAAAACATCTTTTCACAAACGGTACATTTAAATGATTTCTCACCATGCTGTCTCATGTGCACCTTCAAATTCTTCTGAAAATTGAATTCTTTATGACATATACCGCATTTAATATTAATATTCGGATTATGTATCTGCATATGTGATTGATAAACACGCCGCGATTTATAATCCCTACCGCATATCTTGCACTCATAAGGCCGACCCTCTGAGTGTGCCTCCTTAATATGTGCACCCCGATGGCTGGAGGTTTTATAACCTTTGCCACAAATGTGGCATACGTAAGGCTTTTCACCAGTGTGGGTACGCATATGTAATTTGAGTTCTGCGCTGGCCACAGTACGGAATTCACAAAGCTCACATTTAAATGGTTTAACCCCGTTATGGCGATTTAGATGTTCCGCTAAGGCGCTTCGAAATTTAAACGGTTTGCCACATAAATCGCATATAAAATTTCTGCTATTTGCTTTCGGTTGATGTGCTTCATTTAAATGCCGTCGAAAATATTTTTCACTTAAAGTGGTTTTAAAACAAGCCTTGCATCGGAATGCTGTAACCACGCTTTTTTTGTGATTCATGACTAAATGCTTACGTAACGGGCCGATCATTTCATATGTCTGATTGCATATTGTACAAGTATACGGTCGCAATGTGGTAGATTTATCGACTATTTTGATATATGTATCTACATTTCTGAAATTTCTCTGGTTATCTGGTAGAGTTAGTCCAAGCCGATTCATCGTGAGGTGTCTATCGGCAGGGCCAAGTTCAATATACTTTTGTGCATCAATAGGTCCAAATAGGTCAGATGGCGGATCAAATTGTATTGCACTCGTAGATTCAACAACAAAGCATGGTGTTTCCAAAGGTTCAACTTTACAGGATTGTGGTTCCAAAGCAGCACTATCGTGTTCAACCACCAACGAATCACTGCCAAAGTTTTCGGGGCTTATTTCAATTATTGACAAAGATTTAGTAAACGCAGTTTTATTATTTTCCAATTCGAAATTATTGCCAGTTGCATCATCCAACACTTTCGATGCTTCAAGTAGTATGGTATTCGATTTCCATACTTTTTTACGATATTTAAATGCAGCTATAATTGAATCTATGCATTGACTACAAATTCTATCAGACAATTTATCATCTTCGGAAATCTAGAAATAGGTGTCAAATTATTTCTTAATTATCATAACCATATAATTATATCATATTCATATATCATGCGAAGTGCAGTACCTCTAACCCGGTACATAGCAAAATCATAGTAGTTATATCTTTGTAATCCGAATCCACTAATTTTTTACAAAACAATGGTTCTAACTCATCATTATATGCCAAACATGTTCTACAAATTAAATCCATTTTTACTAAAATTTATTTGTTTGGCTTGAAGAACGTCACAAAACATTAAAACAATAACAATTGTATATTTCGAAATTCGTTCCAGCGATCCCATGTAGCTACCCACCCAACCCACCCGGCGAGAATTAGGATAGCATATCGTTTTCGAAGTAGTAAAGTCAATTTTGGTATGATGAAATTTAGCGGATTCCTCACTTGGGCTGGTTTAAAATCATGGTGTTTTCTCGAAGCGAGATTATATTTAAGAGCCAACCAGTCAAGAATAAAAACGTAAAAAAATAATAATTTTAACGAAACTGTTAAGGATGAAACACACCAAGAGCAGCGCGACATATTCCAAGCAATCCACATTAACGGCTGCATATGGGCGTGAACACTAAGCAGTGCAGCAGATTGTTTTGTTCTAGTTGTAAATAGAATTTTGTCAAATTTATCGAGGTTATGAGTAGCAGCCAAGTGCAGTAAATTTATGCTGCTGTGTCTGGAACCTATTGATGCCGCGATAGATGCAATTTCTTCTTTAAATCTAAATTTTTCTATTAAAATTAGAAAATATTTGATTTATTTTATTGGAAATACCTATATTTATACTCAAATTATAATTTTGTATCGTTACATAAGCGAATAAGCCAATATTTAAATTTGCTGCTCGCTGCTGCTGCTTGGTGTGTTTCATCCTTAATCCTTTGTTTTGACATTCCAGCCTCATCCAGTCAGGAATAAAAAAAATAATAAATTTAACGAAATCAATTGTTTTTCTTTTTTTTTTTACATTCCACCCACGCAAAAATAATAATTCTTAAGTGACAGCTGTTTGTTTACAAATAGCTGTTTTTATTGTGGAATGTCTTTTAGAGAAATTTCATATTTGTTCATATTGTTATTTACTTTTATATACATATATGTTTCAAATCTGAAAATGTACACATACACGAAATGTTTTTATATGACAATGGAAAAAGGAAATAATTTATACAAAATAAAAGTATTATAGTAGTAAAATAGCGTTTACAGCACGACTATAATATCATACAATTATAAAATTAATTTTTAACAAAATTCATTAAAACACTATTTTTACTTTATCACAAATTATTTAAACTTATCACAGAATCTGAAAAAATATTAAAATAATTTTATTTAAGTAAACAAAAGAATGTACGAAAAATAAATATGGCTTTCTACCGCATCAAAAATTTACCTTCTTCTGCTGTATATAAAACACAACAACAAATCGTATTTTTAAGTGTTTCTTTTTTTCGAACGAGGAATAGCGTGCACTATTTTTTTCTTAAATGACTACTAAAATTTAAAGAAGGTTTCGTTGGTTTTCTTACATAAAAATTAAGTTTGACTAGGTAATATCAATTAAAAGCCATTTATCGCATTCTTATTTTTTTTATTAAGTCAAGTTTTTATTCCTGACTGGTTCCCACTTTATAATTCTTAAGTGACAGGTGTTGGGTTACAAACAGCTGTTTATATTGTAAATGTGTTTTAGAGCAATTTCATATTTATTTTCAGTAATTTGACAATCTTTTTATACAAATTCAAAAAAAATAAAACCGTCAGTTTTTGTTAATAAATGATACATTGAATATACATAATGAAAACATACGAGTGATATAATTTATTGAAACTTAGTTTATTAGATCAATTGTGATTTTAATACTTGACAAATAAAATTTGTAGAGAAAATTCTTTTAGGTTATATCCATATTCAATTCATTTTTGATACGAAAATTGCAATAAACCAAGAATTTAACCTTTATTGTTTATATAAAAATTATAATCTTTAACTAAAATGTACATATGCATATGTAGCTAAAAAGTTTTATCCAATTGAAAATATAAAATAAAAATTTACTAGGTTTGGCAAACATTGGTTTACTTGAATTTAAACTAAAATAATTTTTAACAAAATACACTTTAAAACACTTTAGGTTTTCGACAGTAATAGTGTTTGTGATTGTTCCGTATATTGTTCCGTACAAACATCATTACTATCGAAAACCTAAAGTAAAATACAAAAATTCGTAAATACGAAAAGTCAAGTTGTGAGAATAGAATATAGATGGAGAATGTGAAAGAATCGAATTTCGTACGCTACGCAGTAATTCGCTAGTAGTACAATTACATGGTATTGTTCTATATATATATAGACAATATTCCAATGTAAATATACAACATCAGTCGTCGCGACCTGATGAGAAGACTGATTTTTTCAAATCAATAATCTCATCTGTTCGAAATCTCATCCGTTTCAAATCTATAATCTCATCTCTCTCTCTCTCTCTCCTTTCTCTCTGTCTCTCTCTCCCTCTCTGTCTCTTTCTCTCTCTCTCTCAGAGATCCAGAGAGAGTGAGAGAAAAAGAGGACTTGAATTAAAGGACAAAAAAAAATTTCTGGCCGGAATAGGGATATAATGCTTCGTAACACAGCTTCACTGATCTTATAGAGTGCTTTTCTATTCATTCCAAATATTCCGGACGTTCCGAACATGACATACATATTATGTTTTTTTATTCATTCTCTTCCTTCTTTTCCTTTTCTTTGCTATTTTTTTTACTTAGGGTATTTTCGTTTATTCATTCCGAACATTCCGAACGTTTTAAAATTGACATTAATCGTAATTTTATTCATTCTTTGTTTTCTATTCTTTTTTTTAGTCTATTCTTTTATTCATTCGGAATTTTCAGAACGCATTCTTTTTGATCTACGTCAATAGGTAGAACAAAAAGAATATTCTGTTTTGAAATGTCAAGCTGTGATAGTGCGTGTGCAAATAATTTATTTTTTCTTGTTTTTAATAAAACAACATAATATAAATATATGTTTGTGTATGTATATAAATAATATTTGTATAATATCTATGGTTCAACAAAAGTAAATGCTTCCAAAATAAAAACAAGTCGCTGCTGTGGCAAAGTATTCTGTTTATTCTATTTAAGTTCTTTTATTACATTTCGTTCGGAATGTTCTTAGATCACGTGATCAATATTCTATTCCTTCTATTCTTTCCCAAGTATAACAAAACGAAAGTAAAAATTGAGCATAGTATTTTCCTTCGTTTTCATCCAAAATTAACGAAAGTTAAACTTCACATTATAATGATAGTTTTAAGTTTTTAGGTAGAAAACAAATGCGAAAATAATAAACTTGATGTGCAATAATCATAGTACCTATTTGGAAAATTATTTAAACTTTTAATATTACAATCAAAGAATAATTTCAAATTGTGTAATAATAAAAAATAATTAAAAAATTAACTAAAATATAATTTAGATTCGTATATAATATGTATATATGTATGTATATTTTTATACCGCAAATTTAATAAAATAAAAATATTCATTTTAAACCTAAATTTTTATTTTGCTCTCACATTTGGATGCCGCCATCTTTTTCTTCTAACATTTTCAAATATAGCATTTTACATTCATGCACAACCTCGCTCCCGCCATTTTGTTTTTTGTCTTTTCTGTTCACACATACATGTATACAATTCTCCTTTATTGAGTTTCGTTCAGTTACGAATAATCGCGACACGTTTCATACGTTTTATTTTAATAAATTGCAACTCAAACTTAGAAAAATACTAGACTAAGTTTAGTACTTAAGTACGTATATCGCCAGGAAAATTGAAAGTAAAAATACTTGGGACGTTTTATTTTAATAAATTGCAACTCAAACTTAGAAAAATACTAGACTAAGTTTAGTACTTAAGTACGAATATCGCCAGGAAAATTGAAAGTAAAAATACTTGGGAAGTATTTTTACTTTCAATTTTCCTGGCGATATTCGTACTTAAGTACTAAACTTAGTCTAGTATTTTTCTAAGTTTGAGTTGCAATTTATTAAAATAAAACGTATGAAACGTGTCGCGATTATTCGAAACTGAACGAAACTCAATAAAGGAGAATTGTATACACAATGTGTGAACAGAAAAGACAAAAAACAAAATGGCGGGAGCGAGGTTGTGCATGAATGTAAAATGCTATATTTGAAAATGTTAGAAGAAAAAGATGGCGGCATCCAAATGTGAGAGCAAAATAAAAATTTAGGTTTAAAATGAATATTTTTATTTTATTAAATTTGCGGTATAAAAATATACATACATATATACGAATCTAAATTATATTTTAGTTAATTTTTTAATTATTTTTTATTATTACACAATTTGAAATTATTCTTTGATTGTAATATTAAGTTTAAATAATTTTCCAAATAGGTACTATGATTATTGCACATCAAGTTTATTATTTTCGTATTTGTTTTCTACCTAAAAATTTAAAACTGAACTAGAAATTAATTAATTTATGAAAACAATATTTGAATAGATATAAAATATATTTTGATGTAATTTTATTTAAATTAACGCACATCTTTAAATTTTTTTTTACAAAATCTATTTTATAAAATTACCAAACTCATGTCGTGAACATGAAAAATAAAAACAAACGATGTACATGCTATACACATTACTACGAAAGTAAAATTGCGGTAACACAGTATGCAGTAGTAACAATACAGTATACATATACGCACCACTACTAAAGTATCAATTCTTCGTTTTTTTTGTAATATTTCAAAGGCAAACACGATAGCTCTATTTTGAGTTTCGTCTTGTTATACTTGGGTATTTTAACTTAAGCTGGATTAAATTGGGCGGGGTTTATTTGAATATGAAAGATTTGATTGGCTGAAGAGTTGGATAAAAAATAATCCCGTTCCGTGAACTCAACATGAAGGGGAAGGGAACGAGGAAAGAATCACGACCAAAGAATCAAAGCGTGGAACCACGGAATAAGTGTGTCAACATTAACTTACCTGCTGGGTATCGTTTAGGAACAAAAACATTTCTGGCCGAAAAAGGATATAAAACATTCGTCACCGTTTTCGTATCGTAAACAAATCGCTTTGTTTCGAGGGATTTGTTGTTTTTCTCAAAGTGACAGTGGATTCCTGAAAATATTTTTTGATACAGATTTTATAAAAATGGATTTAATTTGTAGAACATGTTTGGCATTTAATGAAGATTTGGAACCATTGTTTTGTAAAAAACTTGTGGACACAGACTACAATGATCTAACAACAATGATATCTCTTTGTACCGGGTTAGAGGTGGGCCTAATGGCATACACATAACTAAAATTAAATTAAATTTACTTTTAGATTTCCAAAGATGATAAATTATCGGATACAATTTGTACGCAATGTATAGAATCGATTATAGCTGCGTTTAAGTACCGTAAAAAAGTTTGGAATTCAAATAACGTTCTGCTTGAAGCATCCAAAGTATTTGAGGATGCAGCAGAACATGATGTAAAATTGTATGATAATAATATATCTGTGTTTAATGAACCCTATGAGTTAATGATTGAGCCTGAAGCCGATTACATTGGTATCGAACCACCTGTCTTAGAAACACAACACTTGCAAATTGAAGCTATAGATGCATCACAACCTGAGCTATCTGAAATTACTGGCAAACAAAACGTTATTGATGATCTTGCGTCTTCCGATAGAAAAGTCTATTCAGATGAAATTAGAGTGGTTAAGCCGAATCACCAGAGAAACTTAAAATATTCGAGTAAATGTACACAAGTAGCTCATAAATCGGTCGATCTGCAGCCCTACAGTTGTACTATATGCAATCGCTCTTTTAAACTTATAAGTAGTTTACATGAACACCTAAGTACCAATCATAATAAACGCTTGGTTACAAAGTTCCAATGCACGACATGTTCTAAAACGTTTACCTATGAAAAGTATTTCCGACGACATGTAAATGAAGCACATCAACCGAAACCACCGAGAAAGCAAAATTTTATGTGTGACTTGTGCGGCAGAAAATTTAAATTTCCATGTCATTTAGCCGATCATCTTAATCGCCACAACGGATTTAAACCGTTTCAATGTAATTTTTGTGATTTCCGTACAATCACCGCTTCCGAGCTTAAATTACATTTGCGTTCACACACGGGAGAAAAACCATATGTATGTGACTTGTGCGGCATTGGTTTTAAAAGCGCGAGCCATAGGGGAGCACATGTTAAAGAGGTACATTCAAACGGCCAACCGTACGAATGCAAAATATGTGGAAACATTTATAAATCTCGTCGTGTTTATCTAGCGCACATAAAGATTCATAATCCAAATCATAACATTGAGTGTGGCATATGTCACAAAAAATTCAATTATCGCAAGAATTTAAAGGTGCATATGAAGCAGCATGGCGAAAAAACATTTAAATGTATCGTCTGCGAGAAGATGTTTTATCAGAAGCAAAATTGCCAGAGTCACATGAAAAAAATGCATAATGTTAAAATGTGAAAATTTACATTTATATAAATTTGAATAATAATTAATGTAAAACCGATATTTCAAGTATCTATGTAGTTTGATTTATCATAATACCAAAAATATTATTTCACTGAATTTTGAATGCCATTGTTTATTCGACGGTTTACAACAACGCTTTTAATCTACACAACTACTGGGATATTCCTGAAAATACCGGGAAAAATTTTACAATAAATTTTGGAACATACCTAATCTACCAATACTTTATCATATAAACACAGAGTACAAGCCGAAGAGGTATTATTCGATTGCACTTACAAAATTATCATCGTATAATTGGCAGACCTTTAGGCAATAAATTTTGCATCGGTGCCAACTGATAGGGATACATTTCATCTTTCTTCAAAACAGTCCATACTTAAAGTTTTGTATAAATACGTGGTTTTGTTTGAACGTCCAGTCGGTTCGAACGTTATGACGTTTATCACATACTGATAAAAAAATCCAGTTAGACAAATAAGATTTAAGAATTAGAAACAATATTTATTTATTAAAATGTCAGTCGGAACTTTGATATTAAATTATAATATGGAATTATGAGCTTTTTTCATGTGGTTCTTGCAGTTTTGTTTCTGATGAAAAGCTTTCTCACACAGAACATTTAAACATTTTCTCTCCATGGTGTCTGAAATGCAACTTCAAATTCCTCCTACGATTGAATTTTTTATGGCATATGTCGCATTCAAAATTCATATTATTATGAAGCTGCATATGCCGTCGATAATTCCGCCACGATGTAAACTCGGTTCCACACTCATGGGGATTGTCTGAATGTGCTTCTTTAATATGCGCAGACCGGTGACTTGAGCTTTTAAAGCCCATGTTACATATGTTGCAAACGAATGGTCTTTCATTGGTGTGTGACCGCAAATGCACTTTAAGGTCGGAATTAGATACAGTACGAAACTGACAAATATCACACTGAAATTGCTTAATCCCGTTGTGTCGGTTTAAGTGGTCCATAAAGTTAGAATTATGTTTAAATGATTTACCGCATAAATCGCAGACAAAATTTTGATAAAACGATTTCGGTTGATGTGCGTTATTTAAATGTTTTCTTATATGCCTTTCATGGATAAACGTTTTTAAACAGACCTTGCAACGGAATGCTGCCAGGACACGTACATTATGATGTGCGAGTAGATGTTTGTACAGTGGACCAGCTATTTCATACGTCTGCTTACATTTCGTGCAACAATAGGGCCGCGAAGTACTAGATTTATCAGCTATTTGTATATATTTGTTCAAATCTTTGAGAATTTTCTGATAATCCGGTGGTTTTATGCCGAGCTCCTTCAAGCTAAGGCTCTTTTCATCAGTCCCAAGCTCAATATAAGTTTGTTCGTCTGTAGCTTCAGAAAGGTTACATTCCAGATTGGATTGTTGATCAATTTCATCTTCAAAGGAAGGTGGTTCAAAGTTCAAGAATTCGACTTCTAGTGTTTTCAAATTAGTAGATTTATCAACTATTTCTATATATTTGTTCAAATCTTTGAAAATTTTCTGATAATCCGGCGTTTTTATGCCGAGCTCCTTCAAGTTAAGGGTCTTTTCATCAGACCCAAGCTCAATATAACTTTGTTCGTCCGTAGCTTCAGAAAGGTTACATTCCAGATCGGATTGTTGATCAATTTCATCTTCAAAGGAAGGTGGTTCAAACTTCAAGAATTCGGCTTCTAGTGTTTCCAAATTAGCCAGTTCAATTTTGAAATTTTCTAATTTAGGCTCAATCTTTGACTCAAGAGGAGCAACAAATATATTAGTATTATTTTCTTCCGATTTTGTGTAATAACTATTGGGTGCACTCGTCAACATTTTCGATGCTTTAAGTAGGACATTATTTGATTCCCAAACTTTTTTACGAAACTTAAATGCGGTTATGATCGAATCGATGCATTGCGTACAAATCGTATCAGATAATTGATCATCTTCGGAAATCTGCAAGCATTAAGCATGTTTAAATCATACGAATGATAAATTCAATTAGCTCATTAAATTAAACAAACCTCTAACCCAGTACAAAGATATATCATTGCAGTTATATCTCTGTAGTCTGTATCCACTAATTTCTTAGTATATAGCGGTTCCAATTCATCATTATATTCTAAACATGTTCTGCAAATTAAATCCATTTTATAGCATATTTTTCACGAAAAACGCAAAAACAGATTTTTTTTTTTAATTTTTATTTTGTTTGTTTGGTTTGAACGTCACCGTACGTTGGCCACGGTTACAATATTAGTTCAATTATACTGTTTATATTGGAGTTGAACCCAGGTTCAACCTGGGTTCAACCTCCAATATAAACACCAAAAGTTAACTTGGAGTTAACTCGACTCAATCCAAAAAATTTCTTAGGTCGAGTTAACTCTGGTTAATATAAACGCCCAGAGTCGAGTCGAAAAACAACAACAAAAAATAATCAATAAATTTAAAAATAAAAATGGCAATTTTTCATATTTTTCTTGTATAAGCGCATCTGTGTTTAAATTCGGCAGCATATTTTTGTGTTTTTTTTTCGATTTTTTATTTTTTTTTTAAATATGTTTCTATGTAACTAGTTCGAAAGAAAAAGTTAGAATGATTTTTTGAATGGAAAAATTAGAATGATTTTGACAGTTATAACCTGGTTTCGACTCAACCTTAAGATAACTCTCCAATATAAACACTAGAAGTTAACTTCAAAGTTAACCTGAAGATAACTACAAGTTGACTCGACCTAGGTTCAACCTCCAATATAAACAGTATAAATGATATTCAACTGCTATTCAACTGATATTCAACTTTACTTTTAACTCATACCCCGTTTAAACCAGTAGAATAAAAGTATGTAGCAAAAAAGTATGTTGGTGTAAACTCAAACTAAAATACTTTAATAGTTTATCACGTACTATTTTGCTATTAAAGTATAATAGCTATCAAAAAAATATTGACATTATAGTCGTGGTTTAAACTCTAATTTAATGTTATAATACTTTAATTTTGTTTATTATTTTTTTCAAGTGGCCGATAAAGACATTTTTTGTTTGGCTATACATTTCCATTTGTGATATTAACCAAAAAAAAATATATTTACCTACAAAAAAAATAATATAGTATTATAGTATGGGTTTACACCGCTTGCGATGTAAACTGGCCGGGTATTATACTTTATTAGCAAAAAAGTATTATACTATTAAAGTAGCTCTGGTGTAAACCCAGTATCATATTAGCCCAAATTAATTTTTTTTGAATAAAATATATATATATAGGAAGTATTTCGTATGATGAATTTGGAAAACAAAAAATAGTTGGAAGAATAAAAAACAACCGTTAGGAAATGCAAGAAAATAAAAAACTGCAAAAAATAACAACTTACCTTTAAAGTGCTTGAAATTATGTATCAAAATATAATTTTAAATGTGTTCCGTAAAATTATGGTAATTATACTGTTTATGTTGGAGGTGGAACCTAGGTCGAGTCACTTGTAGTTATCTTCAGGTTAACCTTGAAGTTAACTTCTAGTGTTTATATTGGAGAGTTATCTTAAGGTTGAGTCGAAACCAGGTTATAAATGTCAAAATCATTCTAATTTTTTCCTTCAAAAAATCATTCTAACTTTTTCTTCGAACTAGTTACTTAGAAAAATATTTAAAAAAATAAAAAAAATTGAAAAAAAAAACACAAAAATATGCTGCCGAATTTAAACACAGTCGCGCTCGTACAAAAAAAAATATGAAAAATCGCCATTTTTATTTTTAAATTTATTGATTATTTTTTGTTGTTGTTTTTCGACTCGACTCTGGGCGTTTATATTAACCAGAGTTAACGCGACCTAAGAAATTTTTTGGATTGAGTCGAGTTAACTCCAAGTTAACTTTTGGTGTTTATATTGGAGGTTGAGCCCAGGTTGAACCTGGGTTCAACCTCCAATATAAACAGTATAAATTTGAATAATTCCCTGTGCACCACTGCGATTGCGAAACCTATACTAAATATGTTTTCGAAAGGATATTTATTTAAACAAAACATTGCAGTAAAAATATTCCGCTATAATTTCTCCAACTGTCTTTTTAGGAGATGTTTTTTATTGATCTACATATAGATCGCTGTGCTAATATGGGTTAATTTTAACGTTAATTTTATGTGAAAAAACACAGAATTAACTAGATTCTTATTTGCCGTAGAGCCATCAAATGTCATTTTGACAAATAATAGTGGCTTTCCAAATTCCAACCGACCATCGTAAGGAATTGTAATAGCGTTTTCGCTGGCGCAAAAATCTTGATCCATTTTTGATCCAAAATGGCTTCTTTGTTTATATTTCTGGTCTTTTTATTTTTTGATTCAATTCGCGTTCCATGAAATAATGAAAATGAAAAGTTTTTTCATTTGCAGTCGAGTAGGTTTGAATTGCCCATAAGAAATTATGATTTCACACAGTAGAATTTAAAATTACGTGCAAATAATTCAAATTACTAGATTGCAAATGAAAAAAACTTTTCATTTTCATTTTTTCATGGAACGCGAATTTTAAAATAAAATCCAAAAAATTTGTTGGATTTTTTTTGACGTTTACTCACACATATTGTGATATTGTGTGCGTAAACGTCAAAAAAAAATCCAACAAATTTTTTGGATTTTATTTTTGATCCAGAATCAAAAAATAAAAAGACAAAATATGAAAACAAAGAAGCCATTTTGGATCAAAAATGGATCAAGATTTTTGTGCCAGCGAAAATAACATAAGTGCGGAAAAATTGGATAAAGTCTAAAACAAATACATACTTATTTGTGGAATTAGAATTCCTAACTTTTCCTTACAGAAAAGTATGAAAAAAAACTTGAGATTTTTTTTTTTCAAGTTTTTTTTTCATACTTTTCTGTTACTACGTATATATTAGGGATTCATCCCGGATCGAATCAACTTAGAGTTAACTTTGGATTGAAACTGAATTATCTTTTCTAGCGTATATATTGGTGGATTATGTTGGGATCGAATCGAAACCGAGTTGAGATAAACGTCAAAAAAAAAATTCTAAATACATATTTCTATATTTATTTGAATTAAAACAAAAATAAACATATTTAAAAAAATATATATAGGCAAATAATAATAAAACGTATATATATATATATATATATATACGCAAATAATCGTAAACAATGATTTCAATCGCCGTTCACATTTGATTTCTTTATGCGTTTCTTTTTTTATTTATGTGCGTACAATTATGCTTTTTAATTTATTCGTATAGTAAAAAATGTTTATTATTTGCTGCGAAAACTGTTTCCTTGGTTGAAAAAATTTATTTTTTGCACACGAAGCACAAATTAAACTAAAATTAACCCAGAAACGACAAATAAAAAGGTGCCCTTGAAATATTTATCGTCGCAGTAGTGCGAGAATGAGCCTCGCCACACTTTAATTCTTTCGGCCTGATTCAATCCATGGTTCCACACTTTGATTCTTTGGTCGTGACTCTTTCCTCGTTCTCTTCCCCTTCACGCCTATAAGGCGAATCAAGATGGCCGAATTTTAACCAATCATCGCGCATAATTTTTATGCCTTAAAGGCAAAATCTGTGCATGTATCACCGCCTTTATTCGTATTGTAAAAAATGTTTATTATTTGCTGCGAAAACTGTTTCCTTGGTTGAAAAAATTTATTTTTTGCACACGAAGCACAAATTAAACTAAAATTAACCCAGAAACGACAAATAAAAAGGTGCCCTTGAAATATTTATCGTCGCAGTAGTGCGAGAATGAGCCTCGCCACACTTTAATTCTTTCGGCCTGATTCAATCCATGGTTCCACACTTTGATTCTTTGGTCGTGATTCTTTCCTCGTTCTCTTCCCCTTCACGCCTATAAGGCGAATCAAGATGGCCGAATTTTAACCAATCATCGCGCATAATTTTTATGCCTTAAAGGCAAAATCTGTGCATGTATCACCGCCTTTATTCGTATTGTAAAAAATGTTTATTATTTGCTGCGAAAACTGCTTCCTTGGTTGAAAAAATATATTTTTTGCACTCGAAGTGCAAATTAAACTAAAATTAACCCAAAAACGACAAATAAACAAGGTGTCCTTGAAAAAATATTTTTGTTGTTGTGCGAGAATCAGTTGAATCAAAAAAAAAAATCTGAAAAAAGAATCAAGAATTTCCCCGCCAAAAAATTAGTTTGTGGGTGAAGGGGAAGGGAACGAGGAAAGAATCGCGACCAAAGACTCAAAGTGTGGAACCACGGAATGAAACATATTTTTTCAGAAAAAAATAGCGAGATAAAAATATAATTTCGCCACGTACCAAAACGAAACAAAAAAATTTCAGTTAAATTTACTGGGGAAAATGTTGCCATAAAAAGTATGAAACTCAAAACTTTTTATAGCAACATTTGTTGTTTTTGTCACTCTAACGTAATTTTAATATGTATACTCTCCTCTTTTCGGTTTCTCAGTATTTTTTACTGAAAAAATATGTTTCATTGGGCGAGCCACACTTTAACTCTTTCGTCGTGATTCAATTACTACGTATATATTAGGGATTCAATCCGGATCGAATCAACTTAGAGTTAACTTTGGATTGAAACTGAATTATCTTTTCTAGCGTATATATTGGCGGATTATGTTGGGATCGAATCGAAACCGAGTTGAGATAAACGTCAACAAAAAATTTCTAAATACATACAATTTCTATATTTATTTAAATTAAAACAAAAATAAAAATATTTAAAAAAATATATATATATATATATATATATATATATATATATATATATATATATAATATATATATATATATATATATATATATATATATATATATATATATATATATATATATATATATATATATATATATATATATATATATATATATATATATATATATATATATATATATATATATATATATATATATATATATATATATATATATATATATATATATATATATATATATATATATATATATATATATATATATATATATATATATATATATATATATATATATATATATATATATACGCAAATAAATCGTAAACGAAATAAAAATGGCGTTCTTTTATTATTAATATTTTTATAATAGTTTGTTGTTGTTGTTTTTCGACTCGATTCCGTATATATTGGCGTTTATAAGGATTGAGTTAACTCGATTCTACAAATTTGGTGGATCGAATCGAGTTAACGCGAAGATGACTCGATCCCGTATATATTGAAATTTCGATCCGGGTTCAATCCGGAATGAATTCTTAATATATACGTAGTAAATGATTTCAAAAACTCAATCGCCGTCCACATTTGATTTCTTTGCACGTTTCTTTTTTTATGTATGTGCGTAAAATTATGTTTTTTGATTTATTCGTATTGTAAAAAATGTTTATAGTTTGCTGCGAAAACAGCTTCCTTGGTTGAAAAAATATATTTTTTGCACTCGAAGTGCAAATTAAACTAAAATTAACCCAAAAACGACAAATAAACGAAGTGTCCTTGAAAAATTTATTTTTGTTGTTGTGCGAGAATCAGTTGAATCAAAAAAAATTTTTGCTGAAAAAAGAATCAAGAATTTCCCCGCCAAAAAATTAGTTTGTGGGTGAAGGGGAAGGGAACGAGGAGAGAATCACGACCAAAGAGTCAAAGTGTGGAACCACGGATTTGTGGAATAAAGGCTTCATGACGTATTTTTCGGTGAGTACCATAATAGGGGCATAAATTAATAGCACGGTTTGCTGTTAAGGTATCGAAAAAAACGAGTTTTTTAATGACGGTTTATCACAACTTAACGTTACGAATTTCCAATATCCGTAAGTATTTTTTACTGATTTGAATGCTCCTTCATACATTGTCAGACGCAAACAGGGTCCCTGTAAATTTCTCACAAAATTGATTGCATTTTTATTTTTTATAAAAGAAAACTACGTTACTAGAAACAATATTTATTTATTAAAATGTCAGTCGGAACTTTGATATTAAATTATAATATGGAATTATGAGCTTTTTTCATGTGGTTCTTGCAGTTTTGTTTCTGATGAAAAGCTTTCTCACACACAGAACATTTAAACATTTTCTCTCCATGGTGCCTCATATGCAAATTCAAATACCTCCTACGATTGAATTTTTTATGGCATATGTCACATTTAAGATTCATATTATTTGAGTTATGAAGCTGCATATGCCGTCGATAATTCCGCCACGATGTAAACTCGGTTCCACATATTTTGCACTCATGCGGATTGTCTGAATGTGCTTCTTTAATATGCGCAGACCGGTGACTTGAGCTTCTAAAGCCCATGTTACATAGGTTGCAAATGAATGGTTTTTCATTGGTGTGTGAACGCAAATGCAATTTAAGTTCGGAATTAGATACAGTACGAAACTGACAAATATCACACTGAAATGGCTTAATCCCGTTGTGCCGGTTTAGGTGTTCGATTAAGTTAGAATTATGTTTAAATGATTGACCGCATAAATCGCAGACAAAATTTTGGTTAAACGATTTCGGCTGATGTGCGTTATTTAAATGTTTTCTTATATGCCTTTCTTGGATAAACGTTTTTAAACAGATTTTGCAACGGAATGCTATAAGGACACGTATATTATGATGTGCGAGTAGATGTTTATACAGTGGACCAGCTACTTCATACGTCTGATTGCATTTCGTGCAACAATAGGGTCGCGAAGTACTAGATTTATCAGCTATTTGTATATATTTGTCCAAATCTTTGAAAATTTTCTGATAATCCGGTGTTTCTATGCCGAGCTCCTTCAAGCTAAGGCTCTTTTCATCAGGCCCAAGCTCAATATAAGTTTGTTCGCCCGTAGCTTCAGAAAGGTTACATTCCAGTTCGGATTGTGGATCACTCTCATTTTCATCATCAAAGTAAGGTTCAAAACTCAAGTATTCGGCTTCTAGTGTTTCCAAATTAGACAGTTCAATTTCGAAATTTTCTAGTTTAGATTCAATGTTTGACTCAAGGGGAGCAACAAATATATTAGAATTATTTTCGTCCGATTTTGTGTAACAACTATCATGTGCACTCGTCAACATTTTCGATGCTTTTAGTAGGACATTATTTGATTCCCAAACTTTTTTACGAAACTTAAATGCGGTTATGATCGAATCGATGCATTGCGTACAAATAGTATCAGATAATTGATCATCTTCGGAAATCTGCAAGCATTAAGCATGTTTAATCATATGAATGATAAATTCAATTAGCTCATTTAATTAAACAAACCTCTAACCCAGTACAAAGATATATCATTGTAGTTATATCTCTATAGTCTGTATCTACTAATTTCTTAGTATATAGCGGTTCCAATTCATCATTATATTCCAAACATGTTCTGCATATTAAATCCATTTTATAAAATATTTTTCACAAAAAAGCACAGAATTAACTAGATTCTTATTCTTATTTGGTGAGAATCAAATGTCATTTTGACAAATAAGCTCGGAGCACAGTTTTCGTTTGGGTCTGATTGGCCCATTCCACACAAGCGTTTTTTGTATTTTTTTTGGAGTTATGCATCATTTGTAAAGAATGTTGATAAAAGGAAAAATGTATAAATAAAAATAATTATTTATAAATTTATATGTATTATTTAATATTTGATTTCAATAAATAACAATATTTAATTATAAATTTATGTGTAAGTGCAAAATAATTTGTTTTCGAAAATGAACAGATAATTTTTCATTGTACAAAAACAAACAAAATTATGTTTTGTGTTTTGTCGCCATGTGATATTTTTTATTCAGTGAAAATAATTTAGGCGTAATTTTACTTTACGTATACATCGAGGAAATCAGGTAAGGAGTATAAATTTTGAAAATTTTTAAATGCAGGGTTGTTTGTTAACAGGTTTTAGGAGGGGGAAGCTAAGTTTTCAAATTTTTTCACTTTTTTTTCAATATTTTTTTTTTCAATATTAATAATAATTGCTTCGTCAACCTTGCAGACACAGATCAAAGAGTTTCTCTCGCTCTTATCGCTTCTTCTGATAGTGCCACAAATGTTAAAAGAATCGACCAAACCCTCACTTATCCACAATTTATACAATTCTTCAAGTGCCAAACTTAGTAAAAAGAAATTGAAAAATTTTCAAAATTTAAAACTGCAAAATTTTTCCGGAAAAATAACTTGTACTGTCGAAAAACTGTTAAAATACAATCCTAATATCAAAATTTTTATAAAAATTACACATTTGCACGTATTTCAAATAAAATAATACGCAATTTTTTTATTTTTTAAGTGAAAAATTTTCCGGAAAATAAAAAAAAATCCGGAAAAATTTAGCTTTCCCCTCCTAAAACCTGTTAACAAACAATCCTGCATTTAAAAATTTTCTAAATTTGTACTCCTTGCCTGATTTTCTCGATGTATACGTAAAGTAAACTTTAGCCGAAAAAATCGTGTTTAGTTATAATATATACCTTTTATAGTGAATTTATAATTTTTAAAAAATAATTTATAATTTATTGAAATCAAATATTAAATAATGCTCGTATATAAATTTTTAAAATTTATGTTTGTGTTAGTGTGGTTGAACAGAAAATTTGTTTAGTCGCAATTAAAACTTGTATCACAGGTAAACGAAGAAAGGAACGAGGAAAAATCCAGTGCCGACATGTTGTAACTATCACTTTTTTCGCTTCGATGCATTTTCGATGGAATAACGGTATTTTAGAAGTAAAAATATTTTTTTTGTAAAAACATTACCTCTAAAATACTATTTTTTTATTAAGTGACAGCTATAATTTAACGTAGGGGAAATTCGGTTTCTTTCGGTTTCTTACATGAAAATTAAGTTTGACTGGGTAATAACATTGAAATGCCATTTATCGCATTCTTATTTTTTTATTTAGTTAAGTTTTTATTTCTGACTGGTTCCGTTATAATGCGCATCGCCAATAGAATTCCTTATGACTTTTTCCTTACAGAAAAGTATGAAAAACAAAATGAAAAAAAAGAAATTCTCAAGTTTTTTTTCATACTCTTCTGTAAGGAAAAAGTCATAAGGAATCCTATTTGAGATGCGTTGTAAAATAATACAAAAAATTGTGGCTAAAGGCAATGCCTTAAAGGACAAGACACACCAAGCGCGGCGCGTCAAATTCCAAATGTTCCATACAGCTCCACGCGCATATCCATTTACACCAAGAGCGGCACTTTTAGACTTTTATTTTATGAATCTTTAATATTGGTAAATAATATGAGTGGATCCGTAAATGACGAATGAGAAATGTATGAACCACAATTGAAGTATGATTGTTTTTAGGTTATGTTCAGCGGCGATGAACGTTTTTTTTGGCCGCTTGATGTGGGACAATGTACGGAACAATCACAACAAAACCATTACAATGAAACAACAACAACGTAAAATATAAAAGTAATTCGTACACAACGAAAAGTTAATTGGTAAAAATGAAGTATAGATGGAGAATATGAAAGAATCGAATTTCGTACGCTATGCAGTATTTCGCTAGTAGTACAACTACATGGTATTGTTCTATAAATAGACAATATTCCTATGTAAAAATATCAACGTCAGTCGCCGCGGCCTGATAAGATCACTGATTTTTTCAAATCAATAATCTCATTAAGTTCGAAACTGATTGTTGCGATTCTTGCAGATCTTCCATCTATAATTCAAATTAAATTCTAATTTATCCGCGATCCAGCGTTAAAGGAAAGAAAAAGTATGGAGTGGTTGGGAAGTATATCAGCACGATATCTATCATCTGCATATTCAAGAATTTGGCCGGATTTATTAAATATACAGCGCGAAGTTTCGATGTTGCTTTTTATCACTACGTACTCAAGCGCCAAATTGAACAGCAAAGGCGCGAGTGCATCACCCTGTCAAACGCCAGATGTTATTTTAAAGGAGTCTGACACAGCTCCTTCAATTACGATTCTACAATCTACATACAGACCCAGACGTTGTTAATTTACACAGCGAAAGGAGTTTCTCTGGGATTCCTAGGCATATGAGCGCGGCCCATAGGTTGTCGCGGTTTATACTGTCATATGCCTGTCGGAAGTCTATATATAGTTGATGTATGGTTATGTTGTACTCCCAAGATTTTCCAAGATCATCCTCATGGTGAAACACTGGTCCGTTGTTGATCGGTTGGGCCGAAAACCACACTGATAGTCACCAATGATGTTTTCGGCGAAAGGGATGAGTCTGGCAAGTACAACATTAGCCAACACTTTGTAAGCAGCATTCAATAGAGCTATGCCACGATAGTTTTCACATTTAAGACGGTCGCCTTTTTTATGCAGCGGACATATGAGCGCGGTCTTCCAATTCTCAGGCAGCTCTTCTTGGTCCCAAATACAGACGACGAGGTCGTATAGACTTGTTGCAAGAGTAGCGCCTCCGAGTTTAATCAATTCTGCGGGGATTCCATCGAGACCGGGTGCCTTTCCGTTTTTCAATCGACTAATAGCTGCATCTACTTTCTCCACTGTGGGGTATTCGACAAAGACCTCTTCATCTGGAGGAGCTATTGCTCTAATGGGGGTCACGTCGTCATTCTGATTTAGCAGATTTTGAAAGTAGGTTTGCCATACTGAGAGAACATCAGCCACGTTTGTTCTCAACTCTCCATTCCCGTCTTTGATTGCTGTACTTGTTGGGTGGAAGTCTTTAGTGAGATTCCTGGCGTTGGCAAAACAGTCCCTTGAGTTTCCTAGTTCCGCTTGGAAGCTGATGTTTTCGATGCATAATCTCATATGTTCGCGCTTCTTTTGTCGAAGGTATTTAGTCGTGGCTTTGCTAGCGCGGAGATGTGCTGCTATAGTGCTTCTAGTGTTGCGAGCCAACCATTTTTCACGAAGCGTTCGTTTATTTTCGACGACCCTACGGTATTGGTCATCGAACCAATCATTGCGGGGCCTCGGAGGTCTTCTTCCGATGGTATTTTGCGCCGCGGTAGCTATGGCTGATTGTATAGCGTGCCACTGTACCTGGATGTTAGGAGGAGCTTCTTTATTGTTATGGTGTTTACCGCAAGGCGTTATTTTTTCTATTTTTTTCGAAAAATTAACTTGTAGTAAAATTTGGCATTTCTTATTTGATAGCAAAATACCGAATTTAATTTGGTCTATTTGATAAAATAAAAAAAATAAATATTAATAAAATGAACCAACACAGAAAAATTAAAACGCATTAAAAATTAAAGCCAAAAGTTGTTGCTTTCACATTTCTTAGCTAAGCTAAGCGGATTTGCGAAAGCAACACTACTAATGTAGAGCTTACGAACAGCTTTCAGGCCAGTAAACATCCATTTTTTGCTGATGACGTCAACGTAAGTCGATAACCAGATGTCAGCATAATCAATGCCTCCTAAACTACAGGCCGCTTACACGAAATGATGACGACATGCTATATAGTTTAGGAGGTATTGGGTGCTTTCAGGTACCCTATTATGATTAGTAAAATCATCGGCAATTTGATTTGAAAATTTCATAGTGCTAAACATTTTCATAACGTTGGCTGCGATTTTACTCAACATCTCAACAAACAATGTGTACGGAAAGCGGACCCTTTTCGACAGCAAAAGTGCACGGCGTCGGAAAAGCACCCTCTGATTGCACGGAAATCCGTAATGTTGGCTGAAGAAAGGTGTCATTTTTTCCCACTAGTCCCCTCTTTTTAGATTGTAAATATACGAATTTTCCAAATGCGCTCTGTGCTTTTTTTCTTTCATTTGCGCACAATATTCCATTTGAAAACATTACGCAGAATCCTACTTTATCTTTGCAAAAATGAAATATAAACAATGCAAATTCCGTGCGAATAATTAAACGTTCACTGTGCGTATTTGAGACGCAGTTTCCGTGCGAATAGTTAAACTCCTAAAGAATAGTATGATTTTCCAATCTAAATAAACAAAACATTTCAATCAAGGTGAGATTACCAAGACTTTGGAAGTTTGGTTTCGAGCTAAAGAAATATTGAATTTTTAGTATTAAAAAATTTGGACGTCTCATCAGAGTGCAGTGACCAAACTACAAAAATTTTGAAAATTCTTTGAATTAATCAAAGTATAATCACAACGCCTTAGCGAATTTTAATGATTCGCTACGCAATTCCCAACCCTTTTGTAACCTCGAATTTTATTGTATTTAACGCATACATGAGATTTCTATATGAAATTAAATGATATGTAATAAAATAACACAAACCAAATAATTCTAGCTCAAATATGGCGTCGCGCGTCAGTTTCAAACAATAAAGGTAGATTTACATATCCGACGATTTTTCGGCGAAGCTGCTTGCCGCAGAAAATTCGGCGAACGCTATATTATCGATGATTTACATATCCGACGATTTTTTTTCACACATACATACATAAACAATATTTTGTATACAATGTCAAATCGTAGAAAAAATAAAAAAACAAAAGAATTTTTTTTTATCGATGTGTGCTGTGACGTCGCGCTGAAAAGATAAATTTTGTTCATGTCTTCGCCGTGCCGAAAATTCGGCGAAGAAGTTCTTTCTGATTGGTTGAATGTGTCACGTGATGTTCGGCGCAGAAAAATCGTCGGATATGTAAATCCACCTTAAAAGAATAATTATACTTGTATTTGTGTGTATTATTTTGTAACACCGTTATAATAAATTCGTTTGTATTTTATATGCACACAAATATGATAATTGGGTAAAGAATGGCGTGCGTAATTGTGCTCTTTTGGGTACGAACCCAAAATTGTTTGTTGGGATGTTCCCAACTGTTGGGTGCCCTGAAAGCGCACATTGGCATAATTAAGTAAAAATAATACACCTTGCCTCCTTATTACGGCGGCAATAGATTCCACCAACTTAACAAATAAAAATCTAAATTATTATAAAATAAATTAATAAATTTTGAACAATTTTAGTGTAATTGATTTTCTTAATACATAAATTGAATTTTTCCGATCCATATCCAAGAAGTTTAGTGAGCATTTGAAGAAATGCGTTTAGTGTATTTCACTACAAAATTATAAATACAACCGTGAGAGAATATTATGTGATCATTTTGTTTATATTTTGTCATTTGACAATGTGGCCAAGTTGGTATGGAAAAATAAAACAAAATGTTTTGCAAAAATTCCTTGAGAAGTTTAAAAAAAAAAACGTACTTTGATATTAATTTTGTATATAATTATGAGTTTTTTTCATGTGGTTCTTGCAGTTTTGTTTCTGGTGAAAAGCCTTCTCACATACAGCACATTTAAACATTTTCTCTCCATGGTGCCTCATATGCAACTTCAAATACCTCTTACGACTGAATTTTTTATGGCATATGTCACATTTAAGATTCATATTATTTGGGTTATGAAGCTGCATATGACGTTGATAAACCCGCCACGATGTAAACTCGGTTCCACATATTTTGCACACATGGGGATGGTCTGAATGTGCTTCTTTAATATGCGCAGACCTGTGACTTGAGCTTCTAAAGCTCATGTTACATATGTTGCAAATGAATGGCCTTTCTTTGGTGTGTGAACGCAAATGCAATTTAAGGTCGGCTTTATTAACTGTACGATACTGACAAAGGTCACACTGAAATGGTTTAATCCCGTTGTGCCGATTTAAATGTTGTACTAAATCAGATTCACGTTTAAATGATTGACCACATAAATGGCATGTACAGTTGTAGCCAAGCGGTTGATGTGTAGTTTTTAAATGGCGTCTTAAATATTTTTCTGTCATAAACGTTTTTAAGCATGCCTTGCACCGGAATGCTGTACGCGCACGTATATTATGATTCGCGAGTAGATGTTTGTACAGTGGACCGGCGACTTCATACGTCTGATTGCATTCCGTGCAACAGTAGGGTCGCAGTGTAGTAGATTGATCAGCTTTTTGAATATATTTGTCCAAACCTTTGAAAATTTTCTGATAATCCGGTTTTTCTATGCCGAGTTGCTGTAAGCTCAGGTTTATATCATCGGGGCCAAGATCAATATACGTCTGTTCGCCCGTAGTTTCAGAAAAGTTAGATTTCAGATCATCGGATTGTGAATCATTCGTAGTTTCATCTTCATAGGAAGGTGGTTCAAAGTTTAAGAATTCGGCTTCTAGTGTTTTCAAATTAGACAGTTCAATATCGAAATTTTCTAGTTTAGGTTCAGTCTTTGATTCAAAGGGGGCAACTAACCCAATTTTATTATTTTCATCGGATTCTGTTGCTTTTTCAGTTGCACGCGGAAACATTTTCGATGCTTCGAGTAGCACATCATTTGATTTCCAAACCTTTTTACGATATTTAAATGCTGCTATAATCGAATCGATGCATTGCGTACAAATTGTATCAGATAGTTGATCACCTTTGGAAATCTGTAAGCAAATTTAAAATGTTTTAATAGTGAGGAACACAAAATGTCAACAGGAATACTTCTAATCCAGTACAAAGATATATCATTGTAGTTATATCCTCATAGTCTGAATCCACTAGTTTTTTAGCATATAGTGGTTCCAATTCGTCATTATATGCCAAACACGTTCTGCAAATTAAATCCATTTTATTGAATTTTTGTATACTAAAATAATTTTACGGAAAACTATTAAATGTGATTTTGACAAATATCAAAAAAAGTATCGGTGAAGCCGAGTTAAAGACGAGTTTTGAACCGCCTTTTCACACAGTTAAGGCGGCCGCATGAAAACATTCTGCCGTGACATGACAATAGCTGCCAACATATTAAGCTTAAAAAAGTTGAAAATATTTTATCTCGTCCATGACAAGTAATACCAACTTTTTTTTTTTTTTGCTCATTCTGGTTTTTTTTGCTCATAAAATTTGCTAATTTTTTGACGTGTCACAATTGACATTTTGTTGAACATTTTCAATTTTATGTGCGTTTTGTTCTGTGTACTGTGTACAAATACGAAAGCATATTTTTTCTGGTTTTTTCCGATTTTAATTTAATAAGTTTCCCCTAAAATTAATTGCATTCTCTAGATAATTTTTAAAAATTTTGGACTCGATCCAAAGATAACTCTGCCAATATAAACACTAGAAGTTAACTTCAAGGTTAACCTGAAGATAACTACAAGTTGACTCGACCCCCAATATAAACAGGGTAAATGATACAACTTTCACTTTTTCGAATTTCGTCTTTTTTTGATTCAGAGTGCTGGTACAACATACCGCCTCTGGGGCGACAAATTCGAAAAAGTCAAATGGCGGTATGTTGTATCATTTTCGAATCGCGATAAATGAGAAAGTTTCATCATTTAAAACCAAAGTAATAATAAATGTAGCTGACATTTCATTCTAGAAAAAGTATTGCAAGATTAAAAAACGATAAAAGGCGAAAATGATACAACTTTCACATTTTCGATTCTACTTTTTTCGAATTTCCACTTTCAAACTGTCGCAATAGATTTTTATTGTTAATTTAAACCCTTATTTTATATTAAAACACCAAATGTTTTTGTATTGTTTTATTCTGTTCTCTCGAAAATAAAATTTAAACAAAAATCTACATCTCAAAAAGCCTTAAATTTTTTTATTTTCATTTCTATTTTTTCATTTCGGTCGCAGCTGACATAAAATTTTTGTTCTTGAATTCGAAATGAAAATAAAAAGATTTAAGGCCATTTTTGAGATGTATATTTTTGTTTAAATTTTATTTTCGAGAGAACAGAATAATGCACGATTTACATGTTCCAATTTTTTTCTACCAACACATTTTTTACTGAAAAATAGAGCTGCACGCAAATGCAAATGTAAACAACATTTGCTCAAATAAAAAAAAATCCAATTTTATTTTACTGGAATTTGTTTCGTGTTCCTCTCGCAAGCGAAAATCGAAACATACTTAATTATTCAGTTTTTACTGGAAAAAAATTGCAACATGCAAATCGTCCATAAAACACTACAAAAAAAATTGGAGTTTTAATATAAAATAAGGGTTTAAATTAACATGTAGTACTATTTTTGTAATAATATTTGTATTATTTTTGTATGTAGTCTGTAAGTATTCACTTCTTACAGTGTCCTCTGTAACAAATGAGCTTGAGCTCAATACGGAGGATACTAGCATGAAGTGGATTTGTTTTTTGAAAAAATCTGAGGTTTTATGCCTAATGGAAGTATTTTTTTGGTGGTTGTTGTTCATTTATATTGCTTCCATATGTGCTTTTCCTTTACCAAAATTATAATGCCAATGAATAAATAAATAAATAACAATAAAAATCTATTACGAGTTAGTTTGAAACCAGAAGCTAAAATCGTGTGTAGCTTGGTTGTTTGGATATGGCATTGTCCATACCACACTAGAGCAACAGCGCTTCCCCAAATAGAATTCCTTTTTCCCTTTTCTTTATACCCTAGACAGACACAAACTAGTTAATCGCGAATTCGAGATTACGTAGTTATTTTCTTCAGTCTGTCAGCACACGATTTTGGCAAAACAGGATTACTGCGTTTATAGAACAAGATTACTACAATCGGGTTGTAGGAAGAAAATAAATGTGAAATATAAGAAAAAATCAGTAGGATTGTATGGGGCTGGGGAACATGAGTCGTTTTCATTGAATGTATACAGACAAATTGCTAGATTATAAATTTAAATTAAATTTTTTTTAACTGTCACAGAAATTATTTATACATTTAGTTTATATTAACTTATTGTAACTGATACGATGTAATTCAAAATCGGCAAATACGCATTGAAATTGTTTTATTTCATTAATTAAATAAGAATTTGAACGTTTGCAGGTTACAAAATTGGGTTTGGTAAACGGGGAAAGAAACGAAGAAAGTAATGGTTTCTGTGAAACATAGTGTGCCATTATACTTTATTTTATATCCCTTTTTCAACCAAAAAAAATGGCTCTATTTACGTCCAAATCACACAAATGATAATGGCGTTTTTGATAAAAGTTTTTGCTTGATTTGAAGTACAACCAAATATTAAATAGTATCAATATAGGACATGCCTTGTAAAATCGTGTGTCAAAATTGTTTTTCTATAAGACAAGAGTGAAGCTAGCTGTTTTAGTAAACTCGTTAAATAAACTCGCAAATCAACACAGCTAGTGAAAAAGTAAAACTAAATTTAACTGTTTCAACTGTTTAGCTTAGTTGTCTAAACAAAACAGTAAACAAACAACGACAAATTTTCGAAAAAAGATCGAAAAAACGACAAAAGCGACACCGTGACAAAAAATCTAATTACCGTAAATGCGATAAGTTAAGAGAAAAAAAGAACACGAACGTCCGATATATAAGTTATTTAATATATGGTAGAACCAACACAAGTTATAGTGTTTTTTTCGGACGAAAATAAGTTTGAAAGGAAAACACAAATGTGTAAGTTGAAAACACATACAAAATTTTTGACATGGTACTTTTGCCGTACCCACACATTTGTGTTACCGGGCAGGAATAGGGATATGTAGGTACATAACGAGGAAAGAAACGAAAAAGTTACCGGATTCAAGTTACCGCCCAGCAAACGTGATTTCACTACCTAGGTATATTTTTAATTCCATAACAAATTCCATATTACAAAATATCAGGCACAAAAACATCGATTTTGGAGAGAATAATTTTCTTTCCCTTTCTGATTTACAAATTTTTTTGATGTTTTATTAGATTTGTTTTGTATCTTCAGTTTCGTCATTTCGTGAGATATGTTGACGAATGCACACAAGTAAAAATACATTTCATTTTTTTAAATATGTAATTAGAATATTTCGCGTTCGTTCGTGCAATGCACCTAGAATTCAAGGCAATACTTCTTGTTACGTCATCAAATTTATGTCTAAATAAATACATAACATTTAAGGGTTTAACGAAATGTTTAATGCATATTTTGATAATAATATGTAAATTATTGTTTACCAAATATAAAAAACTCGGATCATTTATTTGACTTTAATGCCATACCAAAGATTGAAATCGTCGACATAAAATGACGTCATATAGCAAAATTTTTAAAGCAGTGAGGCCATTATACCTCAAACAGATTGACGTCGAAAACATCGGCGCTAAATTTAAAATACATGCATTTCCATAAGAGCGAACAGGTAGAGCGTCGACAATCGACGTCAAAATAAAAAAATTTATATTTTTTTGGGCGATGAGTGACATTTAGTTAAAAACAAACAAAACTTATTTTTTATGAAATGGATGAGGTGATAATACACAACTAAATTTTTAACTACTCAATGGAGTTTTACAATTTTCAAGATTCATTTAAAGAGAAATTAATCTTTCAATAAATTATTCTATTATCCATTTCTTCTATTTTGATGGTATGTTTATTTATCCACAAACAAAAAGATTTAATTTATTATTAGTATTTTAAGTCTGTCTACAAATGAAAGAAATGTCAAAAAAACGGCGTCTATCTGTTTGACAAAAAAGATTTGAACTTTGAGCGCCGAAGATTGGCGATGTGCGCCGTTATTCTGTGAGGTATTAGTATCTATTATACTGTTTATATTGGAGGTTGAACCTAGGTCGAGTCAACTTGTAGTTATCTTCAGGTTAACCTTGAAGTTAACTTCTAGTGTTTATATTGGAGAGTTATCTTGGTTGAGTCGAAACCAGGTTATAACTGTCAAAATCATTCTAATTTTTTCCTTCAAAAAATCATTCTAACTTTTTCTTTCGAACTAGTTAAATAGAAACATATTTAAAAAAAAATAAAAAAAAAATAAAAAATCGAAAAAAAACCCAAAAATATGCTGCCGAATTTAAACACAGATGCGCTTATACAAGAAAAATATGAAAAATTGCCATTTTTATTTTTAAATTTATTGATTATTTTTTGTTGTTGTTTTTCGACTCGACTCTGGGCGTTTATATTAACCAGAGTTAACTCGACCTAAGAAATTTTTTGGATTGAGTCGAGTTAACTCCAAGTTAACTTTTGGTGTTTATATTGGAGGTTGAACCTGGGTTCAACCTCCAATATAAACAGTATATATCTAGGTGTACTGGTTCGTGGCTTTGACATCTTCCATTATCTAGATTCTAGTTTTAACTATACATACAAAACATTTTCAATACACATTACACTTGCAACTATTTTTCACGGAAAATTACAAAAAGAATTAAACAAAACTAGTAGTTTTAAAAGAAGTGTTGGTGGAAAGAATGTTTTCAGCGTGGTTCTATGCTGTTATAATACGTCATAGAATTTGCAAAAGTTACCATGGATATTTCCGAAAACGGCTTAACATTTACTGTTAACTTAATTAAATTAATACTAAGTAACATGTGGCCAAGTATTGTATTGCCAATGCCTTCTATACTACTGGCCGCTTACACCAAATGATGACGACACGCTAAGTCGACGTTGTTGTTGCTTTCTCTAGTTGCTTTGTTAGTGTAAATACCCTAAAATTATTATTGCGCAGTCTCGGTATAGACTTAAATTGACGTCATGTGGGAAAAATGAGAGTAGTAAAAGGCCAGTAGTATAGAAGGCATTGGTATTGCCCTCGTGGTATGGAAAAATAAAACAAAATGTTTTGCAAAAATTCCTTGAGAAGTTTAAAGAAAAAAAAACGTACTTTGATATTAATTTTGTATATAATTATGAGTTTTTTTCATGTGGTTCTTGCAATTTTGTTTCTGGTGAAAGGCTTTCTCACATACAGCACATTTAAACATTTTCTCTCCATGGTGCCTCATATGCAACTTCAAATACCTCTTACGACTGAATTTTTTATGGCATATGTCACATTTAAGATTCATATTATTTGGGTTATGAAGCGGCATATGACGTTGATAAACCCGCCACGATGTAAACTCGGTTCCACATATTTTGCACACATGGGGATGGTCTGAATGTGCTTCTTTAATATGCGCAGACCTGTGACTTGAGCTTATAAAGCCCATGTTACATATGTTGCAAACGAATGGCCTTTCCTTGGTGTGTGAACGCAAATGCAATTTAAGGTCGGCTTTATTAGCTGTACGATACTGACAAAGGTCACACTGAAATGGTTTAATCCCGTTGTGCCGGTTTAAATGTTGTACTAACTCACATTTATATTTAAATGATTGACCACAGGAATGGCATGTAAAATTGTAGTCAACCGGTTGATGTGCATTTCTTAAATGGCGCCTTAAATAATTTTCTGTCATATACGTTTTTAAGCATGCCTTGCACCGGAATGCTGTACGCGCACGTATATTATGATTCGCGAGTAGATGTTTGTACAGTGGACCGGCGACTTCATACGTCTGATTGCATTCGGTGCAACAGTAGGGTCGCAGTGTAGTAGATTGATCAGCCTTTTGAATATATTTGTCCAAACCTTTGAAAATTTTCTGATAATCCGGTTTTTCTATGCCGAGTTGCTGTAAGCTCAGGTTTATATCATCGGGGCCAAGATCAATATACGTCTGTTCGCCCGTAGTTTCAGAAAAGTTAGATTTCAGATCGGATTGTGAATCATTCGTAGTTTCATCTTCATAGGAAGGTGGTTCAAAGTTTAAAAATTCGGCTTCTAGTGTTTCCAAATTGGATAGTTCAATATCGAAATTTTCTAGTTTAGGTTCAGTCTTTGATTCAAAGGGGGCAACTAACCAAATTTTATTATTTTCATCGGATTCTGTTGCATTTTTAGGTGCACCCGGAAACATTTTCGATGCTTCAAGTAGAACATTATTTGATTTCCAAACCTTTTTACGATATTTATATGCTGCTATTATCGAATCGATGCATTGCGTACAAATTGTATCAGATAGTTGATCACCTTTGGAAATCTGTAAGCAAATTCAAAATGTTTTAATAGTGATGAACACAAAATCCATATCAACAGGAATACCTCTAATCCAGTACAAAGATATATCATTGTAGTTATATCCTCATAGTCTGAATCCACTAGTTTTTTAGCATATAGTGGTTCCAATTCGTCATTATATGCCAAACACGTTCTGCAAATTAAATCCATTTTTTTGAATTTTTGTATACGGAATTTTTACGGAAAACTATTAAATGTCATTTTGACAAATATCAAAAAAAGTATCGGTGAAGCCGAGTTAAAGACGAGTTTTATATAGACCATGGGCGGTACAAAGACATTATAATATTTAAATAGACCAGTAACGTGCTTTTTCTCCATATAAAATCGTCTATTTCATGCGCGGACAGTTACGACGAGATGCATATATAAAACTCTATTTATATCTCTGTCTTTGAAAAACGTCTTTCAAAATAGAACTATTTGAAAATTTTATGCAATTTATGATAAAATTTGTATGTTGAATACAATTTGTGATCAAATTTGTGTGTTTCTAAATTTGTGTGTTATTAAAATAAATGTATCGGAAAAAAAAAAATATTTGTTGTGGATGATATGAATTATGCACAATTGATTCCGCCAGTCCCGTACCGAAAACGTTTTCAATTATATATGTGGTAACAAAATGGCGCATTTTTTCAGTATTTTAAATATTTTAATTATAAAATATGTATAATTATAATTAAATGCGATTCTAGGGTTGAATAGTTCGGTTTTATGAATTATATGGAATAGTTGAATAGCTTTTTCGAAATAATTTTGTTGTATAAATTCGATTAAGTATTTTGTGTAAGACTCATAAACCAGTTGTGGTTTAAAAAAATATTATAAAATTCTTGAATGTTGATTATTATTATAGACAAAATTCTAATTCTACAAGTAATTAACTTCATTCATATTCGTTAATAAAAATTCTTAAAACAGTACTGATTATTTTTGACTATCTCTTTTTTCTTTGAAATTTACTCATCTGACATTTAATTATTACTAGTCTATATAATATTATTAATGTCTTTGGGGCGGTATGTTTAGCTTTTTTCGATTTTTGATACGAAGTGATGGTACAACATACCGCCCCATAGTAGTTTCGGGTCCATACAGAGGGGGTCGATTTTGTTCAAAATTCAACAGTGTTCAATAACAATCATTTTTATTATTAGTGGGCGTTGTTATATTATCAATTATACTAGATATAATTAGACTGCGGTACAAAACATTAAATAAATATGTTATTTAACAAAAAACGAAAATTAGAGTTTTGTCTAAAACGGATATAGTAAACAGTCGATGCGTACTAATTAAAAATGACATACTCTGTTAAGTTGCTTATACTACAAAATCAAATTACAATTTTTTGCCGCATAAGATGCATTTTCTCCTTATCTAACATAAGATGTTTAAGGACTAGACACACCAAGCGTCGACGGCGACCGGCGAATTTAAATATGCCTTAATTTATGTATGCATTGTATAGAAACGATAGTACAAACAATTATATACCAATTATTTATAAAAAATATTACAAATTTTGGATTTTTAATATAAAAATTGTAATTTTAAGAAATTATATCGAATGAAGTTGCATCCGCCGTCGCGAAATTATGTCCCACACCAAGCGGCCAAAAAAATTCGTCCATCGCCGCCGAACATAACCTAAAAATAATGTTACTTCAATTGTGGTCCATACATTTCGAATTCATTATTCACGTATGCTCTCATATTATTTACCAATAATAAAGATTTATAAAACAAAAATCGAAAATTCTCAAAATTATTGAAAACAACAAAAGCGCCGCGCCGCTCTTGGTGTGAACGGATATGCGCGTCGAGTTGTATGGAACATTTGAAATTTGACGCGCCGCGCTTGGTGTGTCTAGTCCTTTATGTTAAGTTTCCTTTCGAAATACAATTCAAGTTAACTGTAGAAACAAGCTTTAAGTTTTAAGATGAACTGAATTAAATTGTTAAAATAAAACTAAGAATAATTTGTTGTTTTATTTTTTTATTATTAAAATAGCACGATATTTCTGTTTACTTAATACTAATTAATTAGTTCAAATAAGATAAAATAATAATTTAAATATGTAACTCATATTGGGAATTCGAATTAAAAACTATCATAAATGTTATTCTAATAACTTTAATTAATTTTCCACATATTAATTTAATTAATTTTAATTAATTTAATTTACCACCACAACTAAATTGTCAACTTAAGGCGATACTCTCTAGAACCATGACAACTTTCCATAAGATAAAGCTTTTTTTGTTGTAGATAGTAGTTTTTGCTTCAAATGACCAATAGATAGATTCAATTGAGTCAATTTTATGAAAGAAGAAAGAATGACAAGTTTGTCTTAAGCCCGGTTTACATAAGACCAACATTTTTCTTCTGCAAAATGAATAAGATATAACATTGACTTTTAGCACATGAGAGACAAGAAAAGCAATATATCCCAACAAAATTTTGCAGAAGAATTTTTGAACAAAAACCACCATAAAAATGAAAATGTTGCCATAAAATATATTCGATCCGAGTATTTTTATGGCAATATTTTTAAAATTAACAAGAAAAAAAATTATTTCGTATTTATAAATGTTGAGGATTCATAATAACGGGTGATTTTTTTGTGGTTAGGATTTTCATGCATTAGTATTTGACAGATCACGCGGGATTTCAGACAAGGTGTCAAAGAGAAAGATGCTCAGTATGCTTTGACATTTCATAATGAATAGACTTACTAACGAGCGAATGGGCCCTAGAAAAGTTGGCAGAAAATCCGCTTTTTTATCGACAAATTTTGTTCAGCGATGAGGCTCATTTCTGGTTGAATGGCTACGTAAATAAGCAAAATTGCCGCATTTGGAGTGAAGAGCAACCAGAAGCCGTTCAAGAACTGCCCATGCATCCCGAAAAATGCACTGTTTGGTGTGGTTTGTACGCTGGTGGAATCATTGGACCGTATTTTTTCAAAGATGCTGTTGGACGCAACGTTACGGTGAATGGCGATCGCTATCGTTCGATGCTAACAAACTTTTTGTTGCCAAAAATGGAAGAACTGAACTTAGTTGACATGTGGTTTCAACAAGATGGCGCTACATGCCACACAGCTCGCGATTCTATGGCCATTTTGAGGGAAAACTTCGGAGAACAATTCATCTCAAGAAATGGCCCGGTAAGTTGGCCACCAAGATCATGCGATTTGACGCCTTTAGACTATTTTTTGTGGGGCTACGTCAAGTCTAAAGTCTACAGAAATAAGCCAGCAACTATTCCAGTTTTGGAAGACAACATTTCCGAAGAAATTCGGGCTATTCCGGCCGAAATGCTCGAAAAAGTTGCCCAAAATTGGACTTTCCGAATGGACCACCTAAGACGCAGCCGCGGTCAACATTTAAATGAAATTATCTTCAAAAAGTAAATGTCATGGACCAATCTAACGTTTCAAATATGGAACCGATGAGATTTTGCAAATTTTATGCGTTTTTTTTTAAAAAAAAGTTCTCAAGCTCTTAAAAAATCACCCTTTATAAACAGACGCCATAGATAAAAATGTAAATTTCGCATTTTAATTCATTAAAAATAAATTAATAATGATCCTATAAAAAAAATTACGCCATTACTATATGTATATGCTTATTTCTTTCTGGCATATTGAATATTTTTGTATTGCGGATCTTTCTTATTTACCTGCAAAAATTTGTAGAAGAAAACAATTTTCTCATGTAAACCGGGCATAAACTTCACCACATTTTTCTGTTAGAGTCAATTATATTTTGCTTAATAAAAAGTTTTTGGATTTGTTTTAAATTGCTTTTATTAATTATAATGATAACGCTTTTAAACAGCTATTAATTGGGATCAATAACTAAATTCGGCCAAAAATGTAGTTAAGTCACTTATGGTTATCACGGCAGTATAGTAGTGGTATGTGTGTTTGTGTTAGTGGAATGTGCGCCATTTAATTTCTTTGAGCCATGCTACACACGGCTTCATTAGAACGGCTTCACCTTCCTTTCTTTCCCCTTTTAGCAATAAAACCGACGTTAAGTGCACCAGTATGCAATTTTTCCCCTGTATGGAAAAAATAGTTTTAATTCCATAACAAATTCCATATTACAAAATATCAGACACAAAAAAAAAACGATTTTGGAGAGAATAATTTTCTTTCCCTTTCTGATTTACAATTTTTTTTTCATGTATATTCAGTTTCGGGAGATGGTAAATGTTTGCTAGTCGGAAGACAAATTTAAAATAAAACCGATTTTGTGAAAAAAAAATTATCACCCAAACATTTGTTAAAGCGATGCCACATACACATTTCTACGGACTTCTAAAAACAGATTTGGCATTTACGAATTAATTAGAGCATATTTTTGACTCAAATTATTATCTCATTAATGTAAAATATCTCAAATTAGTAGCTAAAAAATAAATTTGCAATTATTTAATAATTTTAATTGAAAAATAATCAATTTTCTATTTAGCCGTTTCTAGAAACGTTTTTTCTCGGAATGGTATAGTTTTACACGTGAACAAACTCACAAAAATCTAAAAACGATTTCCGAACTCATCAACAAGTTTTAAACGATTTTTTTCTCTGTTAAAGCGTTGCCACATACACATCTAATAACAGACGATTCGTGCGTAAATTTATTTTGCCTCGCCACATACCAAAAAAAATACAGACGATTTTAACAACAACAATTCTTTATGAAATTTTCATAATACATAATTCATTTTATAATTAAATAAGTTTACCATACCATATTCATGATGAGCCTTATAAAAATATTAAATTAATGAAAAATATATATTTTGTTTTGGAATTTTTTGACATTTGTTGAAGTTCACAGACAACAGAGAAAAAATCGTTTAAAATTTTTTGATGAGTTCGGAAATCGTTTTAGATTTTTGTGCGTTCGTTCACGTGTAAAATTATACCATTCAGAGAAAAAATCGTTTCCAGGAACGGCTAAATAGAAAATTGATAATTTTTCAATTAAAATTATTAAATAATTCCAAATTTATTATTTTAGCTACTAACTTGAGATATTTTACATATTATCTCATTGATTTGAGTCAAAAATATGCTCTACTTAATTCGTAAATGCGAAATCTGTTTTTAGATGTCGTCCGTAGAAATGTGTATGTGGCATCGCCTTTATGTTTTTCTTTGATTACTTCAAAACAATGTCAAAAATTTCAAAGAAAAATTTATTTTTCATTAATTTAATATTTTTATTAAAAGCTCACCATGAGTATGGTGGCACCATGATTAAATGTATGATTAAAATTGTTCACGTTGACACTTTGAATAGAAATGGCGGTATAAAAGATCAGCTCAAAACAAAATATAAAAAATTGTTGTTGTAAAAATCGTCTGTATTTTTTTCTTGTATGTGGCGAGGCAACATAAATTGATGTTTGTGTAGATTCGTTCAACACAAAAAATTCGTGTTGATGCCAAATAAAATTTTAGTTTATAGGCAGGGGGAAACACAAGAAATTTTTGGTTGAATTACAACCTGTGTAAACTGGCGGAATGGTTAGACAAACGTTCAAAGAGTTCGTCGCTTATCTGTTTGCCGTTTTTGTGTTTACGTAGAACGATTGTCGTACAACCTCAGGGGTGAAACTGCTGAATAGAATAGATCTTCGTTTTGACAGATGAAAATGTTTGTTATTTTACTGTTGGGTTAATGGCAGTTCATAAATTATCGAGGGAATTATAGAAAAAAATACAAATGGATCTAATTTGTCGAACTTGTTTGGCATGTGATGATGAAATGGAATCGCTTTATTCTACAAAATTGGTAGATACAGAATATATGAATATAACTGAAATGGTAATGCTTTGCACTGGATTAAAGGTAAGTTTCGTGGAATTTCATTAATATTGACTTATAATCAGCTAACGACTTTTTTTAAGAAGATATCTGAAGACGATAAACTATCAAATACAATTTGTACAGGCTGCATTGAATCTATTATAGCTGCATTTAAATATCGGAAAATGGTATGGAAATCACACGCTGTTCTACTTGAAGCAACGAAAGTATTGGATGAAGCGCCTGAAAATGATCTAGAAATACACGAAGCGATTAAATTTGAACCGTCTAGTTTTAGTCCTAATCATAACAAATTGGAAATTCCACAACAAGAGATTTCAGACGGAGAAACTGCTGATGAAATAATAACTAAACCATCACGCGCCGATAACTCCGTATCTTTTAGAACTAGAAGTAACAAGAGGAACATAGATCAGTTTACTGACGATATTGAATTTAACCATAGCAGCAATAACGATGACCTTGCTCATTCTACTGAAAATCATAAAAAATACAAAGATATGGATAAATACATAAAATTTTCTGATAAATCGGGTACAAGACGATACGGCTGTACCATATGCGATGGGACATACGAAGCGATAGGTTCGCTTCGAAAGCATTTAATCGAACATCACAGTATACCAATATTAAAAACATTTAACTGTCCAACCTGTTCGAAAACGTTTGTCGATGAGCCGTATTACCGTCGACATTTGGTTGAGGCCCATCATCCTGAAAAGATGAATCTAAACCTTATCTGTGACTTGTGCGGCAAAGGATTTAAATTCGAATGCCAACTAGTGGACCATGTCAATCGACACAAGGGTGTGAAACCGAATAAATGCGATATTTGCGATTTTGGTGCTGTATCAAGTGCCGAACTTAAGTTGCATATGCGATCGCATACTGGTGAAAAGCCATACGTATGCCATATATGTGGCGCTGGTTATAAAAGTTCAAGCCACAGAGGCGCACACATTAAGAATGTACATTCTGAAGGTCGACCATACGAATGTAAAATATGCGAAAAAAACTATAAATCGTATTCTGTATATAAATCGCATATGAACATTCATAATCCAAAACAAATCATTAAATGTAATGTTTGCAATAAAGAATTTAATTATAGGAAAAATTTGAAGGTACACTTGAGACAGCATGGCGAGAAATCGTTTAAATGTACCGTGTGCCAGAGAGCTTTTTATCAGAAACAGAACTGCCAAACGCATATGAAAAAGGTTCATGGTGTTAAAATGTAATTTACGTTAACTGAATTTACTAAAATACATAATATTTTAATATGTAAAAGAATAAAGCTTAAAAAGACTTAAATTATTTCTCGTAGAATAAAATTCCATTATAAATTCCAACCCTGCTAATATTTATCGTTTGCACGTAAAGTAACCTAGGTAACTGTTTGTTTTCAAACAAAGTAGTGTAGTTTACTCAAAGCAACTATATAATGTCTGAATTATTCTCAAATACATTTTTTGAAAAATCAAGTGGAATATATCGAACACATGATAATATTGACAATTTTAAATTTCGGTAAGTGTTTAAATGTTACGCGTAAAAGTTACGGCAGAAGAGATTGCTCGACTCACGAAATTTTAGTAGTCGAGTGTATCGGCCAACACCGGAATGGATTTGAGCGAATCTCAGCGAAATTCTTAATTTTAAATTTAAATAAGAAAGATGTTGTGTTACCGAATCTTATTGTAATATATGTGACCGTTGCTCTATTATTTTGCGGTTTGTTTTTGGCAAGTGTAGACTAGGTGGGACGATGTGTTTATTTACATCACCGATTTTAATCCGCCTTTCCATACTTTGTATCTTTCGTCGTGATTCTTTCCCCTTCACCAACAAACTAATAAGTTTGTTATTGAAGGGGAAGGAAACGAGGAAAGAATCACAAAAAAAGAATCAAATCGTGGAAAGGCGGAATCAGATGATCAACCAAGAAATCCTTTTTCTTTAATAATATATCATGTTGTCATACTTATTTCTGCTCTAATCAATCTGTATATAAATAATACATTCAGTTATTTTTATTAAGACAAAAATTTTCACTAACATGGGGTAAATCTTATTCTCTTACTAAACCAACAATGAGAAAAGCAAAAATCACAACATTTTGAAATAATTTTCCGTTAAAACTTAATGCGGTTTGAGCGACTTCAGATTTTCGCTTGAAATTATTTCGCCAAGGGAACAGTATAACAACAAGTTGCGAGTTATTGCGCAATTTTACTATCGACAGTATGAGCAATTCCCTTATAGGGCCCACACACGACACAAAATCATGCATACGGAATCGTATGATTGTGCATGCCGATTGACAGTGTATGGTATTGATTGAGTGATTGCGCATGCTGATTGTGTGATTTTCAATTTTTTTAATATTTCCTTATTTGTACATGCAAAACTGCGTCGTACATATATGTGTAATTTGCTGTCTAATGTTTTGACTCGTATGTGTCATATTACAGTAAATATGGCAAAGTTAATAAATAATATAGAATTTAAGGTCCTCAAACGTTTCTCTTCTGTTGCTAGAATTTCGAATGTTCATAGTCACTACATTTTTATACCATTCTTTCATCCAAAGTTGTCTATTTCTTTTTATTTTCTTTTTCTCCGTATTGCTAGTGCAATTAAAATCGCAACGCCAGCTTCTTCATGCATATTTTAAAACTGATGAATGTGCAAAATGCATGTATCGTAAGCGGAAAAATCATGATTGTTTAAGCACACGATTGCTCATGCATGTTTGTGTCATATATGGGCCCTATTAGACTTGTTACTACGAGGATTGTCTGGAAAGTTTGCGACCTAACAAAGATACAAGACCTGTTTTCTTCAAATTTATTTTTATTTCCCTATATAGCCTCCTTGTAAGTCTGCACACTTCTTCCGGCAATGTACCCATCTCTTCAACCCGTCCAAATAGTACTCGTCGTCTTTCTCTGCAAAATATTTGTCTACGAAGGTGACACCTCCGTTGATGGCTGATGGCCTCCTAATTCGACGAAAACCTGTCGTCCGAGCGTAACTTTTAGCGTAGGGATCAAAAAAGTCGCTTGGGGCTAGATCTCGTGAGTAAGGAGGGTGGTCAATCAGTTCAAAGCCATGGCAACCACTGAGGTGAGACGGCGCATCGTCTTGGTGGAACTGCTTTTTGCCTCAACCAGTCAGACTTAAGTTCTTAAGTTGTGCACCATTTTGGACCACTTAGGAGAGCGGTACGACCACCAAAATTTTAGAGGTTAGTTGTTTATTTGTGACGAGAAGCCTATAAAATTTTGGTGATTGTAGCACTAACCGGAGTGGTGCAATCGGCGTGTAACTTAAGCTCTTAAGTCTGACTGGTTGATGCATTTGCCTTTTCTGAAGCCGATTCCCCTTTGCTGTCCACTGCTTTGACTGCATTTTTGATTCTGGAATGTATTGTGTATCCAAGTTTTACCAACCGTAACTAACCGGCACTAAAACTCTGTTTTATTGTGCCTATTTGAACACGTTTCTGGTTCAAAGCGAGCAAACGCGGCACCCAACGCGCGGACAGTTTTCTCATGCATAACAAAATTGACTAAATTTTGATTCAATCTGTGACAAACACGTTCTTTGGACATATTCATAGCCTCTCTATCTCTCTAACTTTAATTTGACGGTTGTCTAGCACCATTTGGTGAACTTGAGCGATGTTATTGTCATTAGTTGCCATTTTTGGAGGTCCCGACGTTCATCGTCATCCAAGCTGGTACGCCTCGTTCTTTTCAAAAATAAATATTTAATCACAGCCCGATACTTGATTTCTTTCCATTTTCTCAAAAACACATCGGCTCTCTCAAACGATTGTTAAACAATAACTTCGCGTCCAAAATGGCTGATATTGCGGTGCGTACCTTTCAACGCGCAAACACACTACTCCCCTTTTGTTGACGAGTGCTCTCATCTTCATGTTGAGATTGTAAACTTTTCAGATAACCTCCCGTATTATTCTTGTCTTACTTTTGGCACACAATGTACCAAACTAAGACAGCTTGTAGTGGCTTTAGTTATAAGAATTGATCTGAGTACTAAAATGATAAAATGTTTCTTTTTCCCGCCCTAATAGATCTGACGAATTTTGTTCCCATTTTTTTTAATATTGATTAGATCGATTTTTTGAATTGCAAAAATATGCTGTTTTCTCAGTCTGATTTGGCTAACTTCATGTAATTCAAACTGCTAGACTACCGCACAAACATCTCTCAATCGTTAAAGGATGAAACACACCAAGCAGCAGCAGCGAGCAGCCAATTTAAATATTGCCTTATTCGCTTATTTAATGTAACAAGATCATAGCTCGTGTGGAAATATACGTACATATTTCCAATAAAAGAAATAAAATATTTTGTAATTTTAATAGAAAAATTTAAATTAAAAAAAATAGGTTCCACACCCAGCAGCTTCAATTGACTGCTCTTTGATGCTACTCATATAACCTCAATAAAATTGAGACAAGTGCATTTTACTACTAAAACAAAATAAACTGCTGCGCTGCTTGATGTGCACACCCATTCGCAGCCGCTAGTGTGGATTGTTTGGAATATGTTGCGCTGCTCTTGGTGTGTTTCATCCTTAAGTTAGATATACATATTTTAACTAAAGAATGAAAATTGTCTTTATTTGACCTAACTAATCTGAAATCTGTTATTTCTTATTTTACATTCATCAGTGTGGTCTTATTCTGGTAGTTCCCCGGAAATAGGGAATTGAAGAAAGAATTTACATATAAATTCTATTAAAATAATTTTTTTCTAGCCTTAAGCCTTTATTCCACCAAACATATTTTTTCAGTAAAAAAGGGGCGAGGTAAAAATATAATTTCGCCACGTACCAAAACGAAACAAAAAAAAACTTCAGTAAAATTTACTGGCAGTAAGCGGGGAAAATGTTGCCATAAAAAGTATGAAACTCAATACTTTTCATGGCAACATTTGTTTGTCTTTCTCACTCTAACGTAATTTTAATATGTAGACTCTCGTCTTTTCGGTTTCCCAGTATTTTTTACTGAAAAAACATGTTTCAAGCCTTTATTCCACAATGAAACATATTTTTTCAGTAAAAAAGAGCGAGATAAAAATATAATTTCGCCACGTACCAAAACGAAACAAAAAAAATTCAGTAAAATTTACTGGGCAAAATGTTGCCATAAAAAGTATGAAACTCAATACTTTTTATGGCAACATTTGTTGCCTTTGTCCCTCTAACGTAATTTTAATATGTATAACTCCTCTTTTCGGTTTCTCAGTATTTTCTACTGAAAAAATATATTTCATTGTGGAATAAAGGCTTTAGTATGCTAGAAAAAAATTATTATTAGTAAAAAGTTAGTGGTAATTTTTTTGAAAACAAAATAAAATTCTTCTGTTTATAAAATTATAAATACTCACACATATTTATGAAAATGTATAAGTCACCATAATAAAAAAGAATGACAATATTATTTTTTTTGATATTTCGTAAAAGTCATTCCATACGAATCGCGATTTAGACTGTGTCCGAATTGTGTGATAAATATTTTCTAGCACAAATATTTGGCACTAACGTGAAAACTTTTCTCTTCCAGTAATTTTTTTTGTCATTTGTCAAGTGACAAATGACAATTTTTTGTGACATTGTACTAAAAATTCTGCTACAGTTTTGTGACAAATACTTGTGAGTACTAAATCGTGATTAGCATGCGGTGACTTTTCCGAAATGTCACCAAAAGTAAGCTGACAATTTTAATAATATTGTCATTGATTTTTATTATCGTGACTTATAAGTTTTTATATAAAATATGTGTGATTATTTATAATGTTAATAACCTTATAATATATCTGATATAACTTAAAAATGCAGCTGCTGTAAACTGCTGTAAATGTCATAAATCATTTTATGTGAATCGTAAATTTTCAATGACTTCAATTTGTACCAATAAGCAAATGTCACGACAAATTGTAATTTTGTCGGAATCTATGGAAAAATTATTCCCAATTTACAAATATTTCTCAATATGCCAGAAAAAACTGATTTATAGATAAACGCTATGTAAACTCTTTCTCTAGTTCCATATTCCCAGGGAATTACTAGAATAGGGCCACAGTGGCCCTTTTCAAAACAATTAATTGGGAAACATTTGTTCGACAAAATTTTTATAGGGAAAAATATTTTCCCATTGAACTTTGTTTCGAAAATATTTACACCAAGCTTATTCCTTCAGTAGGCCAGAAAACAGAATAATTTAGACAAAAATGGTATGAAAATATTTTTCCCAATTCTCTATTCCCAGGGAAAGCCAGAATAGTGCCACAGCTCGAGCTGATTTTCCAATCTACTATATCAATTTTTTTTAAATCTACCTTAATATGTATATAAAAATGTCGTGCCATATACTAAAATGTTTGCACAAGCAACTTTGTTTTATTTCTAAGAAAAGGAACAAACTTTATTTTCTCTAACTGCAATTAACGTTTGTGTCGTTTAGAAGTAAACCGCTGTCTTTCATTTTTTTTAATGGAGATAATTGGGTTGAGTTCAATGGATAAAAATCTATAATCTAACATAACTTAGTTGTTCCAAAATCGTTTTATTCCTTCAAAAATAATGAATGAAAACCATACTTAGAAGCAAAGCGATTCTATTCCAAGTACTACGTAGAACCAAACTCGATATATTCCTCAAGTTATTACAAATCGCGCCTATTCCTTTGCATTCATATGTCCGGAATATATAATATTTATTTACACTTACCACCGTTGGAATATTGCAGAATGTTCCCACAATTGTCTAACTTCCACAATTATTTGTTTCACTTTCGCCTTTAATCCCTTCCACACCGAATCTCTCAAATAACTGACTCATGTTCGTCGCACTCCGTATTAATATACAGATCGAATATTCTAAACTCTCGTTATTTATACAGAACTAATATTCTCGACGGTTCTGTTCTAAAATTGGAGGCCGCACAATACTATTATAAAACTACCCTAATGCTACTACTTAAACCTAGATGTCACTAATCTCACAAAATTTCTAGTCTAGTAAGTAATTTTCGTTGAGTTCTCACCTCTCGACACCAGCCAACTTTGTAGCTAATCACCATGGTCCATCCTATCTCAACTCCATCCTTAGCGACAGTCCACTCCATCACTGTTAGCACGCTACTCCATGCTTTCATACTCGGTACCAAACAAATTTATTTTTTGATGCGGCTTGTTGTGTGTGGAGACAATTTTAAACTTAACTAATCAAATTACATTATTATTTAATGGAGATAAGACAATTCTAGCGAACTTACATTTTTCTTAAATGACACAAAAAATTTAATTAAAAGAAATTTTATTTTTTTCTGTATTCCACTAAATTTTTAATTATTTTTAATTTTTTAATCAATTAAAAATTATTTTCCACAGTTTTTGCACACTTCGAAAAATAATGTAATCGAAAATGACACAAAAGAGCGTTAACTATAAAAAAATTGATGATACATGTGTGAGAAAAATATTTTTTACATCGTTACACAATATTTCTTCATATGTATTGAAATATTGCCATACAAATTACTCTCCGATACATATTTTTTAAAATATTTACAGCAACATCACAAACACATACACAAATATTTTGTCAGTAAATTTTACTCATTTTATTTTTTGTTTCATTCTAGTATAAAGAACATCTATATTTTTATCTCGTTTCGTTTTTATTGACAGTAAACCTTTCTTGGTGTAATAAAGGCATCTTCTAAACATGTCATGTACGATTCATATCAGATATGTCAAAGACGAAAATGAGTATCATTTACTAATAAATGTCTAAGTACGTGTCTTACTTACGTAGAATAGTGATAGGAATTATTAAACCGTTATCCCATTCTATGAGTTAATAAATGAGTTAATAAAATTGTTATAAATTTCACCGCCCTCATTCATGAAACTATAGTTAAATTACTTGTACTCTGTAGGGTTGACTTTTGTGTAGGGTTGACTTTTCGTTAAGTTATTTTGAGCTCGACGAGACTAGTGGGATGGAGTATTTGAGTAGAGTTGAAATTCTAAATAGCCGCAATTAACAATTATCATTCTTATTATGAAAGAAATTTATATTATAAATTAAAATTATAAAATTAAATTTATTAAGCGCGTTTCAGAATTTCAACTCAACCTAACCGGAACTCCACGAAAACGATCAATGCCATTTTGGAATTAACGAAAACTTAATGCCTAAACCAATCCAACCTAACTCCAACCTGGTTTATGGAAACAAGGTATATTATATCCTTAATAAAACGATTTGTTGATTTAAGATTTATCTCAATTTATTATTACATTAATAATATATTTGTTCTCTTCTTGATGGTAACTTGTACACTGAACTCTTACACTACCCAATAAAACATTTAGCCATATTACAATATATTTGATATGCTTATAAACATTTATACGTGCATGGCATTTCGTTATATAGATATTCTTTAACCTAGAATTATTACATTTTTGCAGGATCACATTGTGTAAACTCGACTCTCTCATCAAAATACCTACGTTCGATGCAACAGCTCCTCATTTGGTATCTAGCCACAACAACAATGGACGCAGCCCAAGAAATGACCAGCCAACTGACCTTGTAGAGAAAACCGACATTAAAATCGATTTAAAATGGCAGCAAAAACTCTTCAGCAACCATGAACTCGAGTATTTCAGCAAAATCGATAATTTGATAACAGAAACAGACAAATTTTATCATAATCTCATAAAAACGTATGAAACTGAAAGAAATCAGACTAAAAATTATACAATTTACACGCTGATCACTAAAGATAAGCTGGAAAATTATAAAAAATTCTTAGAGTACGACGTAAATTACGATGCTGCGCTAAATGACGATCCTAACATTGGTTTTATGTACATTGTGGCCGATTTGAAGTCCATCAATAAAATATTATTCGTTATCAAATTTGATCGGTCTACAAACATTTTCATAATCTATCCGAATTTTAACACATCGAAACCGTATATGGCCGAAATAAAATCGGATAGTCGTGATTTGTACTACTACAGCGTTACGAACTTATCAAAAATTTCGAGTGCAACGACGCTTAGTAAAGATTACGGTACGCTTACAAAATTTCGTAAGCAACCGGCGCTATTTGATAAATTCATTCTGAATAATAATTTTCTTGTGCTACTACTGTTCGAGATCAAATTTTATAAAAGTTACTTTTATAATTTTTTTAATTCGTTCATTTTCATAAAATATAAAATCGTGTTTCCGAAGCGATATAGATTTTCAGGTGATGAAACAAATACGACAAATGCATTCGAATCGTTAACGAATTCGTGTAAATACTATTTTCGGCCGAATAGCACGATACATATAAATTTTAGTAAAGAATTTAGTGTGCTAAGCGAGAGTGCGCTAAATTTTAGTGATAACATACGCATTGTGTTTACTATAATGGCACTGGATTATTGGGGAAGACCTAAAATTATCGGACATACATATTGTGTGGTCCCAGTAAAGCAAGGAATTTGTGATAAAATTTTGTATTCGTACACGAATTTTGCGCGAAACGGTAATTTTTATGATTTTGATAGTTTTAACTATAATAATGGGGATAATTTGGTCCGGTATGGAAATGAAACGGTCACGGCTGGGGAATTGGCAGTCCGTTATAATCTTCTAATACAAACAAATTACAATAAGCAGGGTATCGGTAATGACGGTGGCGATGAAATTGAAGACCGGAATAAATCGAAATGCTTTAATTTTATGAAATTAAATGATATTTTGGCTGCGTATTACGAGGCCCGAAGACGATTTGATGCAGTAAATGGATGAGTTTGCTTTTTATTTTAATATTTTGTAACGTATAACAAATGGTTTTATGATTGTTAAATAAATTTTGTTTCTATTTTCAACCAGATTTTTATTAAACGATACACTTTTGAGATGTCAATGTACGGATGCTACCTTAGTGAAGAAACACGAACCAGCAATAGGATATAATGGCAATTTAGTAAACAGAGGGTTTTTGTTTACTGGTGCGAGTATTGAAGATTGCGAGTTTACGAAATTTAACCAAAAGGAATACAGGTAACCCTCCAAGAACACGGATACCCTTCCCTTGAATTGCACGGTTTCAATCTGTCTTTTTTCAAAAAGAATTCCAATTTAACTAAGAGCCGTTAAGATCCGGAAGAGATTACAACCTGTCATCTTTTACATACATATTTGTGCGTAGTGGACTTACATTGAAGTAGAAACACGTTTTCTGGCCAAAAAAGGGATATTTTATTATAACAAATGTGACGTGGTTTTAGCACATCGTATCGTGTAACAACAATGGCAAAAAAAGAGCAAGAGGAAGACTGTACCTTTTGTGCCCTATGAACATTAAATGTTAAGTCACATACCTGGATACACATCAGTCGTCCCCCCTTAACAATTATTCTACTAAAATAATTACAAAACAAATTACATAATTCATAAAACAAAAACAATGATTTCCACATTAAAGTGCAAATTATAGTTTAAAACTCATAGCAATGACAATATTGTATAATGTATAATATAAGTATTTAACATAACTGAAATTACTATTGACCCTCAACAAATAAATAAGTAAAATGCGCAATCACAATCCAATTCAATATGCCTCTTAGCCTCTTAGGCTTTATAATATTCTCCCTATTCTTTAAATTTTAGCCCGGCAGTTCTTCCTTATAATCAATAACATTATCTAAATTCAAACCATTCAAGTTTTCTTCCATCACCAACTATTCCGCGGTCTTATTTGATTAAGATGTCCCTTAATTAATCTAATTGTTATATTTACACAAAAAGTTTCGAGGACTAAGAATTCGCTCAATTGGCCTTTTAATCACCACCTAGTTAGCGCCACTTTCTATGAGAGCGAAAGTGATATCTGTTTATACGAGAAAAAACCTCATTCCATTTTATTATTATTTCTTCATTTGTTACATTAATTGTAATCTAATTGAACATTTTACATAATATCCAGTCGAATTACAGTGATCTATGAGGTTTATATTACATTAAAACTAGTTTTTTGAGAAATCGACCACCTTTCGATTTAGTTCCTAAATTTTCCGTCAGACGTCAGCCACTTTGCGTTAAAAGGTGAATAGTGGCAGTCTCTAATTTCCAAATATTTGAATTTTTAAAAATATTGATAATCACAGTATCATTGAATCTAAATTTGCCTTTTTCTTTAAACGTCAAACTACCTGAAATGGGATGCTCATCACTTGTTCGCCTTTTAATGCAAAGTGGCTGCCATCTGACGGAATACTTTGTAACTAGAGCGAAAGGTGACCGATTTCTCAAAAAACTAGTTTTAATGTAATATAAGCTTCATAGATGACTGTAATTCGACTGGATATTATGTAAAATGTTCAATTAGTTTACAATTAATGTAACAAATGAAGAAATAATAATAAAATGGAATGAGGCTTTTTCTCGTACAAATATCACCTTTCGCTCGCAGAGGAAGTGCGCTAACTAGGCGGTGATTAAACGGCCAGTAGGTTTCAATAAATCGAGCCTACTTCGAAGTTTATACTTGAAAAGTGCGTTGGCAGGACTCACCCCTGTAGAACAATGCGGTAATGTGCGATAATCACGAAGAAATTCATTTAGAACCTTATTGATATTCGTAAAAGTCTTGTCATTTAACGCTCGCTGCAACGCGTTTTTTGTTGTCTTAACTGCATTCTCAGCTGCGCCGTTTGTTACTGGATAACCGGGAGATTAAGGTATTTTAACGATTCGTAGTGTTCGCTTTCGACCGTACTGGGAAGTCTAGATAATAAATCTGCACAGTTGTCCGAAGACTTAACGTATTGAATACTGTAATTAAACGCAGATAGTTGAAAAGCCAACCGCTGCAGGCGATTGACCGACATTTGTGGAATTCCTCTGTTCTCACTAAAAATTGGCAGCAATGTAGCAACGTAGAATTGTTTTGTTGCAAGTATTTTAGCCAAAGCTTCTTTCTTAATGGTTCCATATTTTTTTTGGCTGCTGACAACACACGACTGGCAAACTCAATGGGACGTTGGCTTGTATCGGGGAGTTTATGCGCGAGAACCGCACCAATACCCACATCAGAAGCATCACATATAAGAACCAATGGTAATTTCGGGTTGAAATGCGAAAGCATTTTCTCCGAAATCAATTCAGACTAAATTTAAATGCATGGTCACCTTCTTCGTTTCAAACTGAACTAGATTTAATTTCTGACTATATGCAATTCCAAATCTTTGGCAGAAATAATTATATCATCCAAAAAATTTATAATGTCCGGAATCTCACCTAATACCATCTCAATTTCTCGTTGGAAAATTCCCGTTGCCGGTTTTACTCCAAATGGTAACCTATTCATACAAAAATGGCTAGGTCTATTTGAGAGAAAATCTTCCCCTCCACCCAGATTTAAATGTGAGTGGCGTTACAAATCGACACCTTGTCGCCATGCCGGCGAATATTGAACTGCGTTCAAAATATAAAATATATATGCAAGATTACTTGCGTCGGTCGTTCGACATTGGGTGATAAGGCGGAGTTTTGACATAATTTGCATTCCTCGCGACTCACAAAATGATTTAAATTTTTCACGTAGTGTTGCGAAAAGGAATTCTGATGTGCGAGTATTTTTGAACTTTTCGAATGTCAGTTGGCATTCATGAGACCGTTCTCTCCTGACATTCATTCTCAAGAGACTATCTAACGGCGAATGTGTGCTATGCATATAAATTCGTTAAAAAAATTTATCGCTCCAAGAAATGACCGAAACTGATTTAAATTCTGAGGAATTGGCATAGAAGTTACTACAGCAATTTTTGATGGGTCTGTTGTGATTCGTTTGGTATGAATGATCATACCTTGGAATTTAACTTGGTGTGCGAAAAAATCGCATTTTTCGAGTTTTAACCAGAATCTACATTCCTTTAACCGTTGAAACAGGCACTTGACATTTTATTTGTGCGAATTATCGTCTATTACGTGTACTGAAATGTTATCGAAGTAGGCCAATGTACCTTAGAGACTCTTGTGCTAGCCGATTGAATATAAATAGATCCTTATGCGTATTTATCGTCAGTATTTGCTTTGTTTCATCGTCGACCGTCAACCTGCCAATACTGCCTGCGAGTGGGGAAACATTTCTTCTGGAGTTGGTAATGGATGGGCGTTTATTTCAATACTGGCGTCGAGACCCCCGAGGAATAGTCGACGCATATTCGTATGCGTCAAGTTGGTCTTTTGACAGCTACTCCTCGCCGAGGTTATGCCCACCATCGTTGAATCACTAATGTGCCACACGGTCAAATATACGCGTGAACCGCAAGCAGCATAACTCACAAGTGATGCTTGGGCGGGTGCCAATCTGGTGTCGTAAATATGGATTATCTTCAATCGACCAATTGGAACTATATCGATATCAGTCACAATCCCACTAGTTGTGCACCTTATGGCGACGAATCATCGTTCACGACGTTCATGATGCTTTTTCAACATTGAAGAGCACAAGCCAAACTCAATGATCGCAACGCAGGCAGATGCCGTAACTTGTCATAACGACATGTTTCGCGTATTCATTGATGAACTACTTGATTTCACGACTTGCAAACGATTCATTCAAATTGCCGTTTGTCAATTAGACATTTTCGTATACGTAAATTGTCCTTCTACCTCCAACCTCCAACCGGGCAACCAATAAATATCGTGTTTTAATTTAGCAAATGGCTCGAACAATATTTCTTCCTTCGGGATTAACAAACAAAATTGTTATTTTGATTATACCTTACAGAGTATCTGGTAGCGATCAACCGAATATAAAGGCAATAATCCCTGTAACATTTCTTTCCAGCATTCAGTTTAATTTAGTACTTTCCAATTCTGTCGACCATTCTTATCACTGCTCTAGAAACACAATCACTTCGTTCTTGAATGAAAAATGTTGTTAATATTGGGTGTATTTTTTAGTTTTTTGAATTTTCTAAGAGATGGCGTAACTTTAGTACTAACCATTCTTTTACAATGATAACTACGGCGTTTTATAGTGTTGATATTCCACATTAAAATTTAGTTTGTCATTATTCGTGAAGCGTAAACAAGGTATTTTTTAATCCCGTTTAAACATGTCGAATTTCTTACCAACAAAACAGCATTTGCGGGAGCATTACTTTTTTGTTTTAATCAGAAGAAAAAACCTTCTGAAAGTTTTCGTTTGCTTCAAGAAACTTATGGTGAACATGCACCAACTCAACAGACTTGCGAAAACTGGTTTAAACGATTCAAAAGTGGTGATTTTGATTTCACGATAGTGACTATAGAACGTTCTGGTCAACCAAAAAAAAATCAAAGATGAAGAATTGGAAGAATTATTAAAGGAAAACTAAGCACAAACAGAAAAAGAACTTGCAGAATAGTTGAATGTCACTCGTACAGCCATAAACAAACGTTTACATAACCTGAAAATGTTTCAAAAAGAAGGAAAATTGGTACCACATGATATAATTGAAGCCAACATTGAAAATCGTTTAATGGTTTACAATTCGTTGCTTACAAGGCACCGAAGATGGCATTTTTTTCTCAAATTGTGGCTGGCGATGAAAAATGGGTTTACTACAATAACCCTAAACGCAAAAAATCTAGGGTTCATCCAGGCGAACCACATCAACAACAAAACGAAACATTCATGGAAGTAAGGTTATGTTGTGCATTTGGTGGGATCAGAAAGGAATGATGTATTATGAGCTGCTTAAAACCGAACGAAACTATTATTGGTGAACGTTACCAACAATAATTGATAGATTTGAACCATGCATTGAACGAAAACCTTCCGATTCCAGCCAACAAATAGCGTAAAGTGATTGTCGCAAAACAAGTAAAAAATACGCTGGACGTACTTAAATGGAAAATTCTATCGCATGCGATCAATGCAAAGCGATCTTCAAGACCAGCACTTCAGAATTCACGAGAAAATCAAAAAATGGCTCGACGAATGGATCGCATCAAAAGACAAACAATTTTTTTCGATGAAATCCATAAATTGCCAGAAAGATGATCGAAAGTCATAGATAATGATGGAAAATATTTTGATTAAAATACAGTTTACTATTTCTTAGAAATAAACGTGTTTTTCTGCAATAAAAATACAAAAAAAACTAAGTTATACTCCCATTAATATGGTATCTAGGGTTCACAACCTTTTGTTAAACGTGTTTTCTATAGGCATTTTTAGGAAGATATGACGTTTTTGCAAATTATTTGTTATTAAGAATGGCTTCACTACTGTATTTTACTTATTGAAAGCATATTAATGCTTGATTCGTTAGAACGAATAGAATCTCGCATTTCTAAATTCTAATAGAAAATGAGTAATTAAAGTTCACAAACTCACAGCATCGCAATAAACGGTCCGCTTACTAGAGTAGAATAGCAAGGAGCGTTAAAATAGATTATGCGAATTTGTGTGAGCCTTTACTAATTTAAAAAAGCACACAATACCATATCTTTCACTTCTCCGCTATAGTCGCGAATATTCGACTTTTTAACTTTCGACATTTTGGCCTTATCCTAAATAGTAAACAATTCAATTTAAATGTGTATTTGTAATTCGTTTGTATAAACCGATACGGGGTGATCATTAAAGCGGGTACATTTTCGATTGTTATTTCTTAATTTTATTATTTTCTACTTGTAGTTTTGCGTACACTCAATCAATTAATTTATCCTTTTTAACTTGTTTGTATAATTTAATGGGGAATAGTAATTATGGTCGAACATTGACACTTATTAAATAATGGACACTATAAAGAGATGGCGGGAAATGTAGATAATAAAGAAGATAAATTGGGGAGGTTTTTGTTTTTTCACGAAATATGATCTAACCTGACTTTATAATGATCTTAAATTACTCATTTTAGTGTGCAATTCGTCATCAAAATCGAACAGATGACGAGATATTTTTTAACTGCAACGTGTTTTCTAAATGTATTTCTAAATGTATTTAGCATGTGAATTTCTATTCTCGTCCACATCCGCATATCAGTGAAACCCTCTATAAATCTAAAAGGCGTAAATAAAACCAAGCTGCTGGTTTTACAATGCACAATAAAAAAATTCCATTCCCAAATATACATAATTTCTGATGATGTAATGAAGTCGTTATTAAATTGTGTGCTAGGTTAGTTACGTAATGTAAACGTCTACTACATAAGATCGAATAGTTCAGGTATATGAATGCCGCTGATTATAGTGACAGTCGACACATTTCCCACCACACACCACATACAAGACTGGTTCGTTTTCTGCTGTAATTAATCCGAAACAAAAATAATTGAAAATAAATTATTTGTGTACAAAAACAAAAAACTCTCGCCTCCCTTGACACTTGTCGGTTAATCTTTTTTATTTTATTTTTACAACATGGTGTGGTATCTTGATATGACTTTTAAAACAAAAATGTATAATTGTATGTCTGTGTAGCTGAACCTGTTTCAAATAAGTTTATAAATAAATTAATAAAGTAAATAAACCGTTAGTATAGATTACTTAAACACTACTACTACTACTACTACTACTATACTACTACTATTGTATGGTTTTTCGAAATGAAACTGACTGGTTTGACAGATTTCACAAAAATAGAATTTTCCATTTGTGATTGTTGTTTTTAATGAATGTTGTTTTCGCAAAAAAAAAACAACAAAACTGTAATATAATAACAAACAAAAATTAATTGGTTGAGATATTAACTATAAACAAAATGGCTGACGCTATCATATAATTATTAATAATTTATGTAACTAGCCGAAAGATGGACACCACTTCAAACATTCCGATAAGTGACTGAATATCTGCACTGAAGGAAATATTTTAATGAATTCTACATAAATGTCTCGCATATGATTGCATTTTGTCGCATGAAATGAATAGAAATAACTACATACTATAATAAATTAATAAAACAGAAAATTGTAAACTGTTGAGTTCATTAATCTTTTCATTCGTGTGCGGCGAGGAGCCTTGGGTTTATTTTCTGTTTTATAGATTTTGTTTTTTTTACGAAATGAATGAAAATTACCTAATTATGAGTAATATTTGTATTATAATGTCGTCAAAAAATACGTGTAGTAGCCGCACCAGTTATAATTTGTGTTTTATGTTTACGTTATAAGAATCAATGTGATGATTTTTGTTCATTAGAGCAACCGAATAAAATCAATTGAATCGTATATAGTCTACATATGTCTTGCTGATTCAATTAGACTTTAATATAAAATGAGATTACACCCATTTAAAGTAATACTCGTAGTTATAGGTCCTGTTCAAATTTTTAAAATATAACGATGATCAGCGAAATCCTTAAAATAATACTCTTCTATGTACATTCGAAACAAAAAAACGCGATGAAATAACAAAATATTGGCATCAATGCGATATAAACATGATTTGGCAACATTTAATATTTTTCATTTATGATGATTTTCAGTTTTAAAAATAATTTATAGTAGTGGGTTTATGGTTGAAAACTGAAGGAGAGCTGAAATTTTTTACTAATTTAAATATACAGTTCCCCGTGGTGCTGTCCTTTTAACAAAACATAATACATACTTATAATAATAAAAAATTAATGATGATGCAAAAAAAAAATTGTTTACTTTGAAAGATGATTATAAGTAAAAATATAAGTCGAGTTTGAATTGTGACAGAATATCTGGACATGTACGATTGTATCTATAAACGTTATACGTTTTTAGCAAATTATTGACTGCGCTTATCCTCTCAAGCAAGTGAAGGTAGAGTGTTTTGAGGTACTACAGGGTAAAGATTTAAAAATTACAAATTTAAATAATACGCCAGCTTTAAAGGTATATGACTGAACTAGCAACGGAATGGCATTAATATTCACAATTACGCTCCATAGGGCCGCTTGAGCCAATTAAGGGATGCAGCTATACATTAGTATGCGATACATGTATTTATTAGTTTATAATAAACTAACAATATGCCATCAGCGCCAAAAAGGGAATTTGTGAACTAACACTATGATTACTTACATTAAACTGTTGCTTGGGCACGACATCCCATTTGATTATATGAAAATGGAAAATATACATCCTTCAGGCGTTATAAAGTTAGTTTTAAACTCTTTCGTTTGAGCTAAATGTGTGACGTACATCAAGATGTTTTCAAAGATATCCGAAACCTAAATAGTTCATAATAACGAACAGCACCAAAGCTAAAGTGAATCATAAAATTGTTGATCCAATAGTTTTCAAAGATTTTCGTGGAATGATAAAAAGAGTGTAAAGTAATCCTGTGAGGAAATTTAAATCATAGAAGCCATTCTTGAGATATCGCCGGTACAGACGGACATCCTGGATGAACGAAGAATTATTTGGTTCGTTTCTTTAAAAGTCTTTTCTCTCTTTTTCGGACCTTCGACCGACACTGACGATTTAAATAGCCGGTCATCTATCAGGTAATCGTTTCGTTCTAGAACTCTTAAGCTTAATCTTCTCCCGGATTACGACTATTATGCTAAAGAAATTCATCTAAGCTTATACATAACATCAACAACAAACTAATTTTAATAGTAATGGTAATAGTAAACATTCAGGCGTATTAACGACTAAACTTCACCATTTCTTAACCAATCATTATGGAATGCGGTTTCTAGGATTAATTTTTAATTAAAATATAAATTGTAGATGAAGTTCTCGTCTGTGTTCATTCTACACGATTAATACGGATTCGTGGCTGTATTATGAAGGAAATTTTTTAGCTGAACAAGATTCTGAAATGAGCCAATGATGGACGTTTCCTGACCACTTAATTTCATAAAAGTAAGTATAAAAATAATTGTGCAGGGTTGCATTTGAATTTTGCATTGGAAACTTGCGAATCTAAATGAAAAATTAAGAGAGATTATCCTTAGGACCTTAGCGATTAGAAAAACAAATGTACGTATTACTTGTGGGTTACTTGTGGGAGTTTTTGAGATATTGACCAGAATTAGAAAAGGATTTTTATGGCTGCAATAATCTCATTTTTTCTAAAATTCAAAAGAAACCATTCACAAATATTTTAATTTTTACTTGAAATGAAGTGGTTGAGAAGCGCCCATCATTGACTCATTTCAGAACCTTGTTCAACATACACATTAGAATTACCCCTGAAGTTTGGTTTCGGACTCTTGTTCATAGATCCAAGATTCACCACCTGTCACGACGTTATAAACAGGTTTTGAAGCACCGCGACTACGTGGTTTTTCATGACCTTCACGAAATTCGTAGTTGAGCAAAAAGCGGCTATGATTGAATTTGGTAACCCATCTAAAAATACTGGTCGCTGATGGTGCTTCATCGCCAAAGGTTGAATTAAGTTCATCAATGCACTGTTCTGAATAAATATACCGTCTAATTTTACGAAAGAGACGTCAGTTGCCAGATGACAGCATTAGGGTTCCCCAATTCTAATTTATTGAAGGCAACCGTCATAATTAATATTATCGTTGATTTTTTGCCCGACAAACAATTAATGGGTTTGCGCCCAAAACGCGACTGATGTGCGACAACATCGGTCTCAGCACAAGAGTCGAACAAATAACAACTCATTTAAGTGATATTTATAGGCAAAAGTCGGAAAATACCATCCTCTGCGTCAACTTGGGCGCGGTTGGACACATTAGTCAGATATGAGTCAATTTCAAGTGTTTGACGCAGACTGAAAACTTTAGTCAGGTTTGAGTCAATAAAAACTGGTGAGCACACATTGAACGCATTAGTTAGGTATGAGTTAGTTACAATTGGTTGGCGCAGATGGAACACAATAGTCAGGTTTCAGTCAATAACAAATGGTTGGCGCAGGATGAGCACTTTGGTCAAGTATGAGTCAATAAGACCCGGTTGGCGCAAATTTAACGCATTAGTCAGGTATGAGGTATTTACATCTAGTTAGCGCAGATTGTCGAGTAAGGGTCAATAGGGTGGTATCAGTCAGTGTGAACACATTCGTCAAGTAAGGGTCAATAACTGGTTGACGCAGGTTAATACATTAATCAGTAATAAATGGGGCCGATAATTAAACGCTCCTAAATTCTATGGAACTTCGCAAGATACTACACTAACGAGTTCATGGTGCAGTACTACTGATGCACTGATTTTTAAAGTTAAAATAAGATATAATAGTATTAAATACGAATATTTTTTAGTGAACCATTCTTCAACAATGTCTCTTTTGAGTTGTTTGTATTAATTAAAAGTTTATTAATTAGTTAATTTTTCTTTATTAAATCAACAACTTCTTATTACAAAAAATCATAAAAAATAAAAACTTACGAAAATAAAATGTATCGCGTCTGAAGAGTAGAGCCCTTCAAACCAAATTGTTGGATACACATTACACAACCTATTCTTGGCTTCATCATAGGAAGATATATATTATTCTGAAGAATTTTAAAGCCTTTAAAACTTTTCCATTCGATAATGATTGGATCAATTTCTTTTTTTTATTATCCTTGCAATTTGTTCTGGGGCCAAGGCTTTTCCAAATCTTTCGCGGTTTGCTTTTTCCATCCTTACTTTTACGCCGTTACCAGCCAATTTGAGAACGTACGGCTGTTGGTCCGATCTTATCGCCATCTGCACATTGCATAGATCCATGCCAGCCTATACTGGCACGGAAGATGGGTCGGCCTATGAGTTTTGCACTCCGACAGGAGGTCATTTCGGCAATTCTTATATTTTTTAGCTGAGACCAGTATAAAATTCCACCGACAATCCATTTTTGGGAAGAGCTGTAACAACCACTGAACATTTTCTGTATAGTTTCGACAATGATGAACATACTAGCAATATAATTAACCTATACATTTTAGAATAAAATAATAAATGGTAAATTAATAATAACTCATATATGTGGAAAATATATTGAATTTGAACTATCTAAAATAATTGTACATTAAAGTATACAGTAAGCTACATACCACACACAATACAAACATTATATTGAAATATTTCTAAAAGATGGCACGGGTGCGTTTTTTCTTCGGCACTGGATTAGCTCTCGAAAGTAATTTTTCGAATTTAGACAATTTAAAATCAAATATTGTAATTTTTTAGTTATATCGGATAGACCTATCGTCTATATTAAAAAACAAAATTCACATAAATTATTTGTTAGATTTCATGTGCCATCCGTAATTCGCTAATTGGAGAGATTATACAGAACTAAACTAACAATTTTATTGTGGAAATTTATTCTTAAAAAAATGGACAATTATTAAAAAGTTTAGTACAATTTGGTTTTAAATTGACTAAATTTAATAAATTGTAAGAAGCTTATTCAATTGTAATCAGAAGCTTTGGAAGCGTAGTATGTGAAATAATTTAACCAAATTTAAATGAGTACCTGCAGACGCTTTAGCTTATCTTGTAGTAAAATGCGTCCACAGAAAAATATAAAATTTTCTTTACACGAAAATCTGCACTATTTTTATTTATTTATTGAAATGAAGGAAATTTTTTTTTAAAACTCAGTAAGTAAGTAAATAGTAGTCATTGTATTATTTATTGTAGAGTGAATATACACATGTGACAGAGCGCGTGGGCTCATTTATCCACGCCAACGAATGATTATCTGGATCATAGAAATATGTAAAACTGATTCGTCTGATACGTTTAAAATATGTTTTATTAAAGTGTGCCCTAATTTCTCCCCGACATTTCCAACAAATTAACAACACACCCCATAATCCACTTTATCACCTAATTAACTCACCTGAATTTTTATTAAATTAAAATAATGAAATCAAACCCAATTTGCACTGATAATGTTATTTATGCAACACAACACTTCAACGTAAGAGTCCTATTCGTAAACTAACTAAACTGATTGAACGAGAGAATTGGTAGATTTTTTTCATTGTTTTATTATATGTCGCGCGCGCTAGTCAAATCAGGCGAATGTGACTATGGTCAGTGTCTGTGGTACAATTGTTTTTTTACGAAAGAGAACAAAAAGCAAAATAGAAAATTTGCTAATATAATTTTTATCATTTTTATATTCGACTGGGCGCATGAGGATTAAAAAACCTTTCTGGACTCGAAATGTTTGTCGGGTTGGTAGCTAAGAACATACAACTCACCGTATTGTACGAACTGTTTACCGCAACGGCTCTAAGGCCCGTTGGGCAGTTGAGCTATGTTTTTTTTAGCAAAGTGAGTGATGTTTTGTGATCACAGCTTTCGTTTACTTTGCAAAATCTAAATAAGTGAAACCTAATTCATGAAGCTTAGCTCAAGCCACTCGTACGCCCCGATTTATTTAATTTCTTTATTTAAATCTGTGGGATAGAAACATAACTCATATCGCTCATTTTATGTGCGATGCGAGCTAATTAATTATTTTCAAGGCGAAAATAAAACATTTAAATATATTGCTTTACAGATTGGGTAGACCCTGTGATTGATCTACAATGTTTCTCTTATTTGAGTATCGGAAACCAAAACGGGAATCTATAAAATGAAAACATTGCTCACATCAGTCAAAAAACATAGCGTGCAACGGGCATGCGAAGATTTATTTTCAAATTATTCACATTATGCATTACACTATTATTAACATTAAGTGAGAGTCTCTTATTATACCAACAAATTTCTCATCGGGATTAGTTACATACGGTTACGATTTTGCCTATTGGGCGTAATTCAGCGTGGATTTGTCACTTGGGTCGGTTGTTTCAGCTTATATTGGTTTTTTACATTATTTTTTTGTGAAATTAGCGACATCTAAGTTTAAATAGTAGCATTAGAATAGTTTTATAACAGTTTACGCGGCTTTTACATGCATTAAATAATTTGATAAACTTTTTATGATTGGGCCCCTACGACATCTATTGGACATTGTGAATACTGTCAAACTGTCAGAATTTTGAATTGTAAATAGAATCAGTAAAGCAATGCAACACAGTCTATTAAAAGTTAATGAATGAAACGGAAATTATAATTTTATATAAACTGCTATCTGAAAAGGTATGTCTGACTAAATAATGAAATCTAATAACAGTTACGACATGGAAAAATTTTACGATTAGAGCTCGTTACGTTTACTATTGCGGATGGCAACATTGTATGTAAGCTACATCAAGTGCCTCAATCACTGGTTTTGAGTTCTTCATTATTTACGGTTGAGTGGTTTGTCGTGGTAATTGGTGTCGGTTGTTCTGCGTACAATAAGGTATTATGTTTTCTGTTGCATAGACTGCATCTTCGTTTTGGTCTGCATCGGAAAACTCCATGATCACCACTTAAACAATTGAAAGAGCGATTGCAATTTTTTGCCCATTTTCTTCTCTCTTCTAGCTCGATAGCATTATTTTGGACACTTGTAGTCATGTGTTCAGCATTGTTAAATACACCGCAGCTCAGGCTATTTGAATTTACATAACTTTTGATGTGTTTTTCTTTAATGAAAAATGTTCGTCTAGATGAACTTTTCAACGATTCCAAAGCGTACTCTCGACGCGTTTCTTGTGCCCATAGCGCCTTACTTTCGTCATCTTATTTGTTTACTAATATATATGTATATTAGCCATCGATCCTTTGAATCACCATTCGGCCCCATTGCCGTCAATCCTCGTAACAGCTCGTCCAAAGTATCAAGTAGCGTCGCTGGTTGCTGTGTTGATTGTCCGTTACTCTATAAATGTTCAAATGAAGGAGGTCATCGTATGTTTTTTTACATCATAGCGCTGTCTAAGCTTCTCCTCGGTAATGGACAGATGTCTCAATAAGCTAGCAGCTTATCCTCCTCTTCAAGTACTGGAATTTTTGAACTGGCGCGATAATGAAGTTGAATCGTGTATAGTAGCAGAGAACAAATCGTAGAATGATTACCACTTCTTATAAGACGGACTTCTACGTTTGTAGGCTGGGTGAGATTCGCCGAATAATCAAAACTTCCACTAAGTTTTGCAGCATTTAAGCCTAATTTAAGCATTAAGACTGACAAATTCCGATGCCGCTTTATAGTAATTCTCTTCGTATTCCATATCGGGTTTTTGATTTTGATCCAGTTCAAAAATTGGGTTTTCGATGGTTGTGTACCGTTCAGTATTGATTGTTCTACGATCTGCTCGTACGGCTGCGACTTGTTTAGTTTTTCAAACAAAAAATATGCAACCCTTTGCTTCGTACGCAAATAACATTTGTTGAATTTAGCTCATACTGGAACACTAACTCATACCGTCCACTGCTGTTTGGTTTCGGGCTTTTGCGCATAGATCCAAGAATCGTTACCGGTCACGAAGTTATAGACCGGTTTTGAAGAATCGCGATAATATTTTTGGGCATTTCTTTCGACCAATACGAGTCTTGTTGAGCATTCGTCAAATTATGTGGGATCCAAAGCAAATAAATCTTTTAAACGGCGAAATTTTCATGCAATATTGAATGTATGCTGGTTCCAATAATACCTTCATGCATAGCATCAATGTTTCTCGGAAAACAACCGATTTTGGACGACCTTCACGAAATTCGTAGTTAAGCAAAGAGCGGTCATGATTCAATTTTGTAACCCATTTAAAAATACTGGCCTTTGATGGTGCTTCATCGCTAAATGTCGAATTAAGCTCATCAATACGCTGCTCTGAGTAAATATACCGTCTAAACTGTCAAATTTTACGATAGAGACGACAGTTGCCAGATGATAGCTCTATCTAAAAACATACAACTCACCGTATTATACGTACTGGTTACGAAGACAGCTCTAAAGTATGCAAAGATTTATTTTCAAATTATCCACATTATGCATTACGATTTTGCCTATTGGGCGTAATTCAGCGCGGATTTGTCGCTTGGACCGGTTGTTTCAGCTTAAATTGGTTTAATTACATTTTTTTTTTGCGAAATTAGCGACATCTAAGTTTAAATAGTAGCGTTAGAATAGTTGTATAACAGTTTAGTGATATTACCGATTTTTGTAAATTTCTCGAGGACAATCTGAATGGCACAATGAACACAATGCAAGAGTCTTGTGTGGATTTTTCGAGGACAATCTGAATGACACAATGAACACAATGCAAGAGTCTTAAGTTCGTCTTAGGTGAGTGTCTTGACTAAGACGTGGTATGTGATAGAATAAAGCCGAAAGTGAGTTGCGGGAAAAATATAAATGGCATAAAAGTGAAAATAGTGGTATGATTAAAAATAATTGTAAATGGTGAATTAACAAGAAATTATATAAATTACATGAGATGGAATATAAGTAAATATTAGGAAATTATTCAGAGATTATTCCCGATATATTCGGTAAAATTCCGGAACGGTGTAAATTACAAGAACTATTGTTGTAAACCGTCAAGTTCAAATCAAAACAAAAACACCACGACGTGAAATTTGTTGAAAGAACTCGAGAATTAGGGCTCGGTTAAATAACAAAATTCTTAAATAGGGCCTTTTTACCTATACTAACAGTAACAGTGGTACAAAAATAGTTCAGTACCAATTTATCATGAGGCATAAACTAACATTAAATAACAACTATGAATGCTTGACTTTGTTAGGTACAAGTACTAACTAACAAAGAAAAAAACATTTCATCATTAAGCATTGCTGCTTTCTTCTTGTTTATAAAATTATTCTTGTTTTGTAATAATAAATTGCGTTTCAATTTATTTTCTTTTTTTTTTATAGTGTTTGGTCTTATTTCATTTGGTTCTTTATTTTTGCAGCATCTTTCTATATTTTTTTTGCTGTGCTCTTTGCTATAATTTTAGTAGAGCAGCATCGTCTCAGCGGATAGATAATGAAGCTAAGAGATGCGAAACTGGTATGTGGTGCTGTTGATTGGTTGTTATTTCCATGTGTGAGTTGAGTATGTAGTATGTGCTACATGCTCATCGGACGGGTTTTATATACACAAAATACTTGTACCAACTATTTTCAATGTTTTATATGAGGGCAATTTGATATATTTTATCGTTTTGTTTTTATCGTCTACCTTTACCTTGGATACATCGTATAAAATTGAATATGGGCTGCCTTTATTTATATGAGATATTATATAGGAAGTTTTTTTTTTTATATTTGGATATACTCGCAGTCCCCATATTTATAGATTGCGTGCGTATATCACGCAATTAAAATTGCATTTAGAAAGAAAGATACGAGTGTACAAACATGATGGCAACGTTAAAAATATACTCGGTCGGTATGTTTAAGGTAAAGCGATTAAGTTCTCTCGTATTTTTTACATTGCAAAGCGCATTACATATTGTATTTTTTGTGGATTATGTTTACTGCAATTTAATGTATGAATACCTGGATTTAATACTTGTATCATATGTACATATTCTACATACAAGTATACGTAAAAACAACGAGCTAATATATATTTAATTTGTTTCGAAATCGGTGAAATATTTTAAACGAATTTTAATGTCAAAACGAGGAACAGCGGATCAAGTAAAATTCCAAACGTATTTTTGCGTGAGTTTGAACTTAGTTAATGGACGAGAGATGTAGTCAAAGAACTAGTAGGGCAGTCTGTAGGTAGAAAGGTATAACGAGGTTGTTATCAAGTCAAGCTGAAATTTTTTTGTTTACAATCAAAATACAAGCACAATTATTATACAATTATTCAACTGAATTTGTGGGCCAACATTTTGCCCCGAAAAGGCGATCGCGCCCATCGTTGGAACGTGGTATCCGGGACCAACATTTGCATGCAGTAATTAATTTCGAAGCTTAAAGATCAACTAACAAAATGGCACAACTTCACCAAACCATAATTGCGATTGGTCCGATCAACTACAACACAAACATACAAACAACACATCAACGACAAACGACAATTACAACATAAATTATGCAACTTACACCAACGCGGAAATGCACCTAGAGTATCAGGCAGTACTACTTGATACGTTATCAATTTTTTTTGAACAGTTTCTTTTCTGAACTGTAAATATCAGTAGTTATTTTAAAAATATATGTCATTTAGGGGTTTAACGAAATGTTTAATCTAACTTTTATTTAATATTATGGTAGAATTTGCTGTAATGTAAAAAACACATTTCTTTAATTACTCTGCCATCTATTGCCAATGATTGAAACCGACGACATAAAATGACGTCGTATAGCAAAATTTTTAAAGCAATGGCTGATGCCACACTAGGTTAACTGGTATCCGGTAACTTCTTCGTTTGTTTCCCCTTTACCAATAAAATCAAAAAATTGCGGCGCAGATAAAACCGATGGTTGGTAAAAGGGAAAGAAACGAAAAAGTTACTAGAAAAAAGTTACCTTAGTGTGGATATGCACAATTAGATCATTAGTATCTAGATACACGGAACGATATCATACAATTTTTTTTCTGATACTATTAAATTATATTACAATTTATATGATTATAAAAAACAGTATAATATAAATTCATCCGACGAGTTGCTCTCTGGTTTCCAACAAATGGAAGACCTTAAACCGTCTCACTTTTATCGCTTGCTTGAACATAAAGCAGGAGATTCCAAACTAGTAAACGAAGATTTACTCAAAATTCTCTAAAAAAAAACGTTTGTCGGATGACTTACGAGCGATCTAGAACACCCAAACCAAATATTGCAGCCAACAAGTCATCCACAAGCAAGACAACTGCTGATGGTGGATCAGCCCTTGCTTCAATTCAACGATAAATAGACAAAGCGCAACAACATTTAGCCGATCTCCAGCGAATATTGGCCAATATTAACATTGGAGCACGTGGAAGATCGCCATACTACCGACCGAAGTCCAATTACGAACGCAGATCAAGCTCGAGATCGACATCCCAATCGTGCACTAGCTATTTCCAAAAATATTAATTCTTCGGAAAATCACTAAATCTTTCTATCTGTACGGCAAACAGTGGCATTGGTTTATCTCACCGTCTTTGCATTCTAGATCATGCAAATCACTCACAATTACTGATCGAATGAGGGCTGAAGTATCTGTGATACTCGTCGACATGCAAAAGACGGTACAACACTCTTTAAGGTTAATCTCGGTCTCAGGCGTTCGTTCACTCATACATCAATCTGCCAAATACAGGAGCTCGGCGGTATGGTGAACTATTATCATCGCTTAGTCCTACATTTAGCCAAACTGTTATCGCCTAGTCACAGGCATTTCACCATGTTACTTAAGAAACGCAAAAATAGAATAAAATTTTCTTGGCCTGATGATTGCACAGAATCTTTCGAAAAGTCTTTTGACAGTTCTTACAACAACGCAACAAAGGATGTTGGCCACCATTAGCGTTCTTTTCAAAAAAGTTCTCCACCGCAGAAATCCGTCACAACAAACATTCATCATATTAGAGGAAAACACAATGTAGTGAGCGACTGTTAGTCTCGTTATGATGAAACAATTCTCACAGAGCTCAGTGTCGTCTCTTTCGATATGAATGAATAATTTCAACATGCACTCCGAAATCGCGCGTAAACCTTTCAATGTATCGATTTACTATAGACAACTACATGGTTTATCACATCCCGGGATCAGTGCCACACGAAATATTATTGCTTCGAAATACTTCTGGTCAAGAATGAACACCGATACCGTGGTAGGTTTGAGCATATCCACATGGACCTGGTTAGTCCACTGTCCCGATCGAATCGCTATCATTATATTTTAACGATAGTCCACCGATTTACACGTTAGTCAGAAGTTTATCGAATAAGAAATGACCTAGACATGGTGTCCCTCTCTTTATCACGGAACACAATTCGAATCAACGTTGTTCACCGAGTTCCTGAAGTTCCAAGGCCCACGACGCGTTCGGACAACTGAATTCAACCCTAAAACAAATGGACTTGTGGGGCGGTTCCAATGTGGCACCTAACAGCAGCGCTAGTGTATAGTCAAAACATCAAAGTTTCCGGTGAATTCTTCATCAACGATCAAAATTCGAACCCAAACTCAAAAACTTTGAATTTCGTGAAGCAACTTTGTACTACCAATGAGAGCCTTAGTTCATACGGACAAAAAACATCCGACCGAACAGGCAATGTACATTCCTATCTTTGTTGTGGATATTGACGGAAAACCCAGTCGAAATTCGTAGTGTTCGTAAAACCGTTAAGTTAAATTTAAAACACTATGGGTTTCGATCCAAGAAGGGAGTGATGTAGCGGCTAAAATCTAAAATACACTTTTCACTTCTTGGCATTCTTCGTCGCAAAAGTGTTTATACACCGTGCTACTTAATGGGACCTTGCCCGTTCTGCAGAATAGAACTCTTTCATTTTCGAATCTCGATATTTATCGGAATATCGATCCGGTTTTGGGTCAGGTTTTGGAATCGAAAGGGCCACGAAAAATCGTTCACGCTTAACAATTAGGGGGCAAATCTCCTTGTTTTTTGGAGCCGGTACAATTGGTTCGGTATTATGAAAAGCGCTTTCGTCATCGATTCCTAATTAACCGTAACTTGCGTATCCTCTAAGTTAATTTCAGAAATCTATAAACAAAAAACACATTTTAAAATATTGAATGCTAAAATATTTAATTTAACTTATGTTGGCCTTTCCTGTAAACAATGTATTTATCGAAAAATGACATTTTATTATAAAAAAAATAAGCAGGATTCCCTATTTTCATCCAGACCGGCGCCATATTGTTTTGAACCTTCGAGCTGTGTAGCAAGGACGAAAAGTTTTTATTTTTTTTAGTAATAAAAATAATTTCACTATAATTTTTAAAAACACAAACACAAAAATAAATGGAAAGTATTTAACATAAAATAACCATTTTGAAAGTTAGAAAATGTCAAAATAATTGGAACGTTCCACACTAACTTCTTTTTGAAGTTACTTGTTAAGCCTAGTACTCAGTTCCATTTCACGTGAAATTTCCATACGATTTTACCAAAGTGAAATTAGAAATGAAAAATTTCATTTCTGTTTTCGTTTTGTAGTACTCAGTTCTCCAACGAAAAAACCAAGTGTGTTCAATACATCAAAGATGGCGCGCATAAACTCTCCAAATTATTTTCATGTGAAAATAATGTCTCGGCACATTATTTTCACGCGAAATTTTGACATTTGTTTGTTTTTGGTAAAAAACAAATTTTTTAAGACCACAAATTCATAAATTTTAATTAAAGTCAATTTAATTAAATTATTTACGTAAAATAAAGAAATTAATTTATGCATGTTTACAAATTTATCCGTTAAAATTAAAAATTCTCCAAACAAAATTTCATTTCTATTTCACGCAAAAATAAATAGATTTTTGGAGACCGCGTTAAAATTTCATTTCACTTTGAACTGAGTACTAAGCTTTAAGGATAAAACACACCAAGAGCAGCGCAACATATTCCAAACAATCCACACTAGCGGCTGCGAATGGGTGTGCACATCAAGCAGCGCAGCAGTTTATTTTGTTTTAGTAGTAAAATGCACTTGTCTCAATTTTATTGAGGTTATGAGTAGCATCAAAGAGCAGTCAATTGAAGCTGCTGGGTGTGGAACCTATTGATGCCGCGACAGATGCAACTTCATTCAATATAATTTTTTTAAATTTAAATTTTTCTATTAAAATTACAAAATATTTGATTTCTTTTATTGGAAATACGTATATTTCCACACGAGCTATGATTTTGTTACATTAAATAAGCGAAAAAGGCAATATTTAAATTGGCTGCTTGCTGCTGCTGCTTGGTGTGTTTCATCCTTTAGTCGTTAACATTTCGTGTCTCCACTTGCAACTGGTCTAAAATTAATGGTATAACTCGATGTTAATAGTGTAGGTGGAGGGATGTATGTAATAATCGTTTTTGACTTGTCTTATGCTAATCAACTCAGACATGTCACGCATGAATATTAAGGTGTGTTGCTTTCGCAAAGCCGAAAAAGATTATTTTTATTTATTTATCGATAATAAATTAACAACAATTGCATTGTATAAAGCCGAATTGGCTTTAATGTTAGCCAAAAAACTTTTAGGTTTAGGGGAAATAAAACCATTTTATGGTACTGGTGTTTACGCAAGGCGGTTATTATTCTTATTTTTTCGAAGGATTGTCATCTTGTTGTAAAAAAGACATTTGACATTTGCTATTAAGGCAATTTGCATTTGCAAAGGCTGGTTGCCAAACACCGACTTATTTGTGGACACCGACTTATTCAAATAAGCGACCTCGTAAGGAGGCTTATTTGAATAAGTATCTCTACACAGAAATTTCTCCAAAAATGTGTCTTGACTAAATGTAATACCACAGAATAGCTATTTTACTATGGAAAAATTTGGACTAATTTTTGTGTCCTCGGTGTGCAATAAGGTAGGAAAATTGTTTGCAGGGTAACCAAAATTCTTTATTTTTGAGCTTTAAATTTGAAATAAAACAAATTTGTAATTCATCACACTTGTACAACTGTTAAACTAATTAATATAAATCATAAATAATAATAATAATAATGCTTCCATTAAAATAATTACATTTCAGAGTCGTAAAAATAAGGTAGGAAAATAGTCGCTAGGTCATTTTTCTTGGTCTACCCAGTGACTCTTCTGGATAATATACATTCTGTGGTAATACATGCAGTTTTTTTCAAATCTAGTGGCAATGACCAACATGTCAAGAAATTTTTTTCTTCCATCTAAAGCTCGAAACAGAACAAGAGCGAAGGCGGCGAGTGAAATCGCCTGTCATATTACAAACACAACCATCGACGCAGGCGACGACGATTTTTTCGTTGAAATAAATTTAGAGTCTATTTCTATTTTTATTGCCGACGAAACAATGTTGCCAACTGTTTTTGATGTGTAAACATCTTTACGCGCGCCTACCAAAATTTTTTGTATTAGAGTAAACTTGTAAATGAAACGAACGGAAATGACGTATACCTACTTCGTTTGAAAAAAAAGCAAGAAACTCAACAAAAACAATTTTTACTATACATGGCATGCTTTTATGTATATGTATAATAGTAGGGAAAATGAAAAAATTAATTTAATGAATGAAATAGAAACCATCGACATTTCCATCGATCAGAAAAATCAAAAAAAAAAATTACGATACGAAATACGAATTACGATTACGAAATTGCATACTCATACGATTAAAAACACAGTCAACAACTGCTGTATATTGCTTTATCACGAGTGACGAGTCTCTAAGCGCTGTTCATCACGTCGGCTATCAATGATCATGTCTTCTACTGAATGGGGTTATAATGACATCTCGTTTTTAACATTGAACTGCCAGAGTCTCAGGTCACAGTCACGCAGGTATGCTCAATTCATTTGGTTTTCGAGACCTGGCTGCGCAATGACGAACTTGTTAATATTCCTACGTGTGAATGCTGACTCAGTTCAATAGAGATGGTCAGTGGGCTGCCGGAGTAGCAATTCCGTCAAAAGATCCATAAAATGAGCATAGTGGACACAAATAATTTGCCGTACTTTTTCAAAACCAATATTGACGTAACAAATGGATTGGCGAATGGAACTATGGGCTGTCTAAAGTATATCGAATGCATAGGCATCCTAACCAGGACAACGAGAACGATGAAAACGTCGACAGTAAAAAATGTCAAACGACTCTGGATGGATTTCGGTTCAAATTCACAAGTTGGCAAGAAGGTCAGGTGGCTTGAAGCTGGATGGGCGCAGAAAACGAATATCGACCGATGTTTGGTGCCCATTTCTAGAAAAAGCTCAACTATTAATCGAAACAACAATTAATGTTAAGCATAAACAACAATTAATGTAAAGCGTCGTACCTTCATGTGCGTCCACAATTCATGCATCACACGGTGGTACCTACAACGAGATAGTCAGTATATACTCTTACGATAAAAGACACAGTTAACAAATTGTGTATATTGCTTTAGCACGAGTAACGAGTCTCGAAGGACTGTTCATCACGTCGGCTATCGATGATCATGTCGTCTACCATGGACGTAAAAATGGGACCTCAATGGGTCTTCTTCAAAATTAGCTATCGCGCCTCACCACAAATTTGCTTTATCCGTTGTAATGGCGAATTTTGTATGAAATAATAATGACGTCTGGTTTTTAACATTGAATTGTCAGAGTCTTAGGTCATACACATCACCTCGACCTAACTGACACAGTCACGCAAGGATGCTCAACTTTCTTGCTTTTCCAGATCTGCGTTCAGTTCAAGAGAGACGGTGAGTGAGCTGCCGAAGTAACAATATATAAAAATTCAAATAGAATACTCATACCATACAGTCACCTCGCATAAAGAAATCATCGTTGGACAAACAACTAGTATGAGCGTAACAACACAACTCATTGATGATATATATACGGCTGAACTTCAGCTTCTCAATGGGAATAAGATGCTTTCTGTAGTTGTATTAACCTCGCCGAATAAATCTTTCGAAGACATAATGAAGTTCATACATTTCGTCCTTGCCCCATATTATAAAGAACTTTAAAAATTCTCCAAGGAGACTATCATCTTTTGCCGGTGATTATGAGCGGGGATTTCAATATTAATGTTGCTGTTCCTCAAGCTGAACCACTTATAAACTTCCTGCGAGACGAATTCGATTTGCACATGAACTCAGATCGAAATATATTTACTACTAGATATGGGACGACCATATTGTGTAGTTTTTCAATGAAAATTTTTAAAGTTAGAGTCGACAGTATATAATATATCTTATTTTAGCTACCGAAATCCAATTGCGTCGATTATACCGAAAGAGTAATAGACTAATTTAACGATAATAAACAAATGAAAAACTCTGGTTAGTAAAATTGCATACCTTCTTCCTTCAAAGTAAACTGTACCCACGTACTATACACACGCCATGTTTACACATCTCCTTGAGAGTACTACTGGACTCACTCATTTTTTTATATATATCTCAGTTGGTATCATTTAACCGTCATATTATTAATCAATTTTTTCAATTTAGTAGGCTAACGCCACAACGTCATTTGTCAAAACACAGAAGGATATGCCGTTTGTGGATGTTTTTTTATCGCATAAGCTGACGCTTTAGTTCTGTTATCTACAGCGATATTGCGGCGATATTTTTTATTTATTCGTCGACGCTCGTGGTCGTCGCTCTTGTTCTGTTTCTAGCTATATAAGTCGGTATAATGAATTGGAACAACTTCATTGACTTATTCAAGATGGCGTGAAATAATTGAATAAGTCTGTAATAAGTCGGTGTTTGGGAAAGGGACATAATACCGAATTTAATTTGATCTATTTCATAAAATAAAAAAAACTAAAATAAATATTAATAAAATGAAAAAATTAAATACATTATATACTAGAGCCAAAATTTCTTGCTTTCAGATTCAAAAGTTAAGCCAAGCGGGATTTACGAAAGCAACGAAGCTTTAGTTCCACTCTATGATTAAATTTTATATCTTATGTATACGTGTCATGCGAGACAGTCATGCATGTGTCATTAGCCTTTCTCACCTAACTTTCTTGCTGGATTTTACAAAATTTTGTTTTTGTATTTTTTTTGTGGTTAGTATTTTAAAAACCTTGTATGTGAATGCGATAGTGAAATTTAAATAATTTTCCGATTTAAATGACGTATTTTGACATAAATTCGATGAAATTTCAAGAAGTGTAAGTTAATCTGTTTCATTTCAAACATGGGTAGGATGCACTCATATAAGTAACCCAGGAAGTGTGAAGTAAGAGCGGTTTCGGGAGAATCGGCAAACGGCAAGGAAAAGTTGACCATCGCCACAGATGTTCGTGGTACTCAAATTTACTATAAAACCAAATATACAGACATTACGAAATAAATTATTTAACTATACAGATCAGTTATTATGTAAACGAGTTGATACCTGATTTGTGTGTGATATATCTAAAATAAAACTTGTGCCTAATAATAATTTGCATATTCGGCGCTTGAATTACGCGACATTGAACCTAATCACATCAAATTAAATAAATTCTGTCTACACAACAAATAAATACGATCCTTCACCGCACCACAAGGGTTATCATCCACTAAATTTAAAATTATTCACATTTCATATATTATGCGAATACATAGCACATTTCTATATATACAATATACTTCTTTATATATAAATTGTATATAATAAGCACATGATTATTGTCTTGTCACGATTTTGATGGGTGTGCTGCTTATTTTGCTGATCACAGCACACAAAATTGAAAAAAAAAATGTATTTGTATTACAGCAACAATAAACAACAAGCGACTCAGCTATAAGAATGAAGTCTCAAGGTTTTTTTATTTTCTTCTAAGTGAAATATATGAAAAATGTTGGCAGTGTTTTTTTTTTGTATAAGAACGTTGTCGTTGTTTGTGTTAAATCAACATTTTAATATTTAATGACGCATGATTTGTGTAATAGGAGCAACCTGACGAACAGATATACCTATTGGCTACGTTACAATGCATCTGGGTTGTACCAGCTCTTATCAGCATTTCCTAAAATTACGACGCCAAAAGGGAAGTCAATTTAATGGTTTTTAAACCGTTCGCATATTTTCCACAAACAACTGTTCAGAATTTGATATTCTCATCGATATACGGCTTTAACTTCGCCCGTCTTTGGTACATCATTATTTCCGGGCTAATTTGGCAGTCAAACTTTTAATATGGCCTAATACTAGTTATAATATTCCCCAGTAATAAGAGCCTATAGCTCGAAACAGAACAAGAGCGATGGCGGCGAGCGAAATCGCCTGTCATATTACAAAACACGGAAAACATATAATACAAACACAATCATCGACGCAGGTGTCGACGATTTTTTCGTTGAAATAAATTTAAGCTAGAAACAGAACAAGAGCGACGACGCCGAGCGTCGACGAATAAATAAAAAATATCGCCGCGATATCGCTGTAGCTAACAGAACTAAAGCGTCAGCTTATGCGATAAAAAAACATCCACAAACGGCATATCCTTCTGTGTTTTGACAAATGACGTTGTGGCGTTAGCCTACTAAATTGAAAAATTGATTAGTAATTGCTGTCTTACTTTGAGAAATTTACAACAACAATCCCAGATATATAATTCCAAATTGGAATTATTTTAGACAAACTTTTCTGCTGGTATAGAATTATTCTATTCTACCTGTAGTTTTAATGTTCGCCACCAGGGTAATTGTATTGAATACTTTTATTTTTAAATGTTGGCAATAAAAATATAAAAGTGATTTTTGTTATTTTGACATCGCATTTTTCTAAACAACACGAGCAATTAGTTACGATTTGTAATAATATTCAATAATGTTCTAGCACATTACTATTTAATTGAATGTATTTAGTTGCATTTTTACGTTGTTTTCAAATTCAAAATGTAATTGTTACCAACTAATAAAATTAAATTAAAAAATATCTTTGGTTGTTACTTTGAGCACAAATTAATTCTATTCCAGAATGGTTTTAACTTTTGCCAAAGTAAGACGACAAATATGACGGTTAAATGATACCAACTGAGATATATATAAAAAACAGTTGGCAACATTGTTTCGTCGGCGATAAAAATAGAAATAGACTCTAAGTTTATTTCAACGAAAAAATCGTTGTCGCCTGCGTCGATGGTTGTGTTTGTATTATATGTTTTCCGTGTTTTGTAATATGACAGGCGATGAATTTTGTGTGAATTTTTTCGTGCATTCAATAAACAAGTTCGACTAAGGAAGTTTGGGAGAATTTAAAACTTGCGTTTGAATATTCTGGTCTACTTCGTCGTATAGCACTCTTCCGTGAACAAATTTTTTTGACCGCTCGTTAAATGGTGTCGGTATAGAAATATATGATAAGCACATTATTGTTGACAGGATTTAGTGACGAGTACAAGCCTATGGTTATGGCGATAGAGAGTTTTAGCTCTCGGCTGATTTGAGGAAAACCAAGTTACTCGTTGTTTGGGTGATAGAAATGAGGGCTCCTCATCAGCTATGTACGAAAATGAATTGAGATCAAACAGATTCAAGAAGAAAAAGAAACCAGAAAAGGACGGGAAATGTTTTAGGTAGGTATAGTGAAGTACGTCACTACAAAAACAAATGCCTGAAAGCAAAGATGGTTAGTCATCCATCGGTTATTTCGTGTTTGACGGATTGTAATCTTAAATCGGTTAGCATTTAGTATCCAATCGCAAATTGACTGTCGGTCGCGACATTTTTGTCGAAACGGTCATAACACTAACTAAAGATGTAAACATTATCAGATGCCATCTAACAGATATTTCAATTTTGGATTAAAATTTACTATAATTTTGTTTAAGGCGGTTATAATTTGAACTAAAAAATTGTTGATTTAATTTGATAAAAGAATGCCATCTTATAGAGATATTTTTATAAAAATAAAATAAATTTTCATACAAAAATATATTTAGCGAAACATAAATAATTTAAAATGCTTAATTTAAAACAAAATAAAAAATGTTTGTAAATTTCGTTTATAAATAAAATAAATTTTAATAAGTTGCATGCGTTTTGTATTTGTGGTACAACTATGAGAAGGAGCGATATTATCCATTTGATCTGTGTCTGCAAGGTTGACGAAGCATACACAAATTCAAATCAAATACGTAATTCGATTCACTCGCACACAACGAATTAAGCTAACATTTGAGGTGTTATAATATATTCGTAGTGTCTAAGCTAGCAAAATAGAGTTTGAAAAAACAACATTCAACATTTGCAACTAGTTTTTGCTCTCACCCCTGATATTTATATTGGTTATGCGGTTTGCGCCTCTTTTGTACAATTTATTATTTTTTTTTTAACGGATTTTCAACTATCAAGTGTCAACATAATATTCGTGAAATTTGGTATCGGTGAGTATGGTTGACGCTGTTTTTATAATTAGTTATAATTTCTGTAACTTAATTATAATTTCGGTTTTAAACTTATTTTAGGTAAAAAATTGAATACATCCCAAATCTTATTTTTTTTTATATTATCTACTTAGGTCGACTAGAACTTATAGCTGTAGATGACCAGGCAATGTATTTTTATCAATTATATTTTTATGTGTATCCTTTCGTTACCACCGGGAATTGAACCCGAGACCCTCTATACACACAGCAAGCGTTCTACCCACTGTGTTACCCCCACAGAGGGCGACGATCCCAAATCTTAAAATGGTGAACGGTATTGTGAATACATTTTTTTTAAATGTACATGGGATGACAATCTAATTAAATTTTTTTTTAAAAGATTGTGGCCTGTTAAAAGACAATTTTGTATGTATAAACTGTGGGACTGAATTGAAGCTCAGAATGAAACCCACCATTGAACAATACTTTTGGGATTGCGGGCTTATGAAACGGGGAGTACGATGTACCAGTCGAAAGAGGGGGGCATGGGTCATGATTTCGAAATAGTAAATTGACCATCGCCAATATGTTATTGATCACGTATGGAATTTTGGCCAATGAATCTGCTACGTGAGAGAAACTATCTCCGACTACATGCTGAGATAACAAGAACCTATTGGAGGACCAGTGATAATCGTCGAAATCGACGAGAGTAAAGTTTGGAAAGCGTAAATATGACAGAGGGCACCATGTTGAGGGACAGTGAAACTAAAAGTGGGCAAAGGAGGCACGGAAACGCTTGTCACTGTAATAAAACAATTTATTTTTCCAGGATCAATAATAATCCTACGATAGACTGCGGTATGAAGGGTTGAGTCACCTAAGCGAACCATTCATATAATTTTGTTGATCCTGTGACCAAGGCACAAACAAGCACGATTGAGAGTAGGTGGCGGCATTTAAAGGCCACATTGCCGGCATATCATAGAGAAAGCGACATGTCATTATTCCTAGCGGACTATATGTTATAGTTAAACACCAAAATGGCGATGAAGTAAACGTTTTTTTTTAAATTGTTCGCCAAGTAGATTATAGTATAATATGTAGTAATATATAATTATTTTATATTAATTTTGTGATATTTCTTGAATTTATATTTTAAATTATATTTTTTTTGATTGAAATATTTATTTTGTTACAGGTGAAGGGAATTTGAAGCCAAGAATTTTACATTTTAAGTTTTTAACAAAAAAAAAAAAAAAAAAAAAAAAAAAAAATATTTTATAAGTTGACAAAGGGCGTATGAGCTCGAAACTAGTACTTCTAATAAAAAGTCAATTATCACTAAAAAGAAAATAAATATTTTTATTATTTGTTAAAAACTTAAAATAAACTCAGTGATAAAAGTGCACAAATATGGATATTCCCCAAAATAAGAATTTTACAACTTATATGATTTCTGTTTCAGAATGTTTATATACGTATCATATATGATTTTCATGATTTTCAGCATCCACATATCCAATTGAACCATTATTTTCACTATTTTTTTATTAAAAATTATTTTACCACTGATGACGAATAAAATATTAAATTTTAGTTTATTTATATTTCAATAGATGGCACTAGTTTGACATACCGAAAATGTTAAGCACAGACACTTTTTGTTTTAGTTCTAAGAAATCCGCTTTTGATTCGTTTTACTGTCCAAAAAATTACGATACGATACTAAAGCTGTTTCCTTAAATCAACTGAATGGTATGTAGAGACTGGTGCCTCTAACCACATTACTTGTGAGCAAAGTTGGATGGAAACAAATCAAAATTGAAAGCTGAATTACCAGGTAATATTTGACTTCAACTACAAGTGAATAATCGTACAGTGCTGCAGATTATCAAAAATTATGAAATCGTGGGGTGGAGGGGGGGTATGAAATAAGGAATTTACGAAGTTCTTGCGAAATTCGGGGATACAGAACAGAATGGCATGGCAGTAAGCATGTCAACCCAGCGGCATAAATGATTATAACAAATTTTCTAATCATTTTTATCATTGCCAATTTTTACAACAGCAAAGTAACAGTCGCTAATGATTCAGAAGCTCGAGATGTTGATGATGTTTCGAATATACAAGCAGTCAAAATGAGATTTTGGCTTCTGCCGAATAGCGTTCCCTATGATTGATCATCGTGTTTATTGTCTGAAGAAGTCGTTATATAGGCTCAAGAAATCGATTCGTTGTTTTAAATCGGTGTTTAGACACTGCGCATTGAAGAATTGTCCAAGTCAGAGAGCCTTACTTTAACTTTTGTCATTGGCCGCTTGTGGCGCTATTGTTCCAATTTATGTATTCACAACTCTGTAATACGAACCAGATGTCACAGGATAAACTCGTCAAAAGAAATTAAATTTCGTTTAAGGTTTCAACGAAATTAAAACTTGTGAATGCTTTTCTCATCGGTGATGTACAGTTTGACATTTCGTCATTCATCAAAAAAATCTGCCATCCATCGTTATAGGAATATAATTTTACCCGTGTAACATATACAAGTAAGTACGTGATCGTGAATAACGTGATTTGCAGGAGGATCACGAAAAAGTGTGAGAAGAACCTCATCTCAAGCAATCGCACACATAGATGCCTACGGAACATAGAGAAATGTACCTATAGCAAAATTTAAAGGCCAAAGCAATCTTTCTAGGAGAAAGAGGGAGGTTTTTGGAAATAGGAACGAAATGCCACCAGTACTGTCCAGAAAGATTGGATATCAGCCAGACAATATGGGAAAAGGAGAAAATGACGAATTGCACAAGTGCAAGGTAATCATCCTATAAAAATGTAAACAGCCATGACAGAAAATTATTTAAGATGTCAAGAAAGGCTTAGAATAGTTGGAAGAGGCGATCGACTCCGAAGAAAAATCACTGTCTGGCCACGGGGCCAAACTTATGCACACGTGGTTAGCAAAATCCGGAAAAACGTCAACCAAGAAGCTTCTAATGCAGATATTTAATCTGTTCTGTTGATTTTCAAATGTTAATCCAATAAACAGGATCAATTCAATTATTTTTGAATTGCTACGAAATACAAATGAGTTACACAATGTGTAACCCCCTTTGTTATTCTTATATAAAAATAAACGCAGCAACCATCATCAAGGTATGACCTTTCCGATACGATTATTAACGCACCGTACACTATATAGTAACTTAGGAACAGTATGTATGTATGTATGTGTTTAGCATTCATTCACATTTTAGTCTTAAATTTTATCGTGTTCATTGTACTCTCATATCTATTTTCAAAAGAAAACTACGTAGTTATGTCACTTTTAACAAGTAAAACCTTTTATATTCCTTACCAAAAAATGTGGCTAGAAACCACGAGTTTCTAACGTTACCAGTTTTAGATCAAATTTCTGCCACGTGTTTGATTGTATAATGAGCTCATATTATATTATACAGTTAAGTGGTTCATTCAACATAAGCAAAATTCGCATTAATATTACGATCAAATCTACTAACTTTTGTGTACAAAAAGCAACCTAGAGAATGAACACTGAGTTACACTTTACAATGCATTAAAATAGAAAGTAGTTCTCATACCGCTTTTGTTTGGAACTTTTTTTTTTATCGTACTCTGCACACATTCAAATTTTCATAAATAATGGTTTATTGTTGTTGTATTTGTTACGGAGAAAAACACGATAAAACAAAACAATACAACATGAACACATATATTCATATATTATTTATCTAGATAGCATACGCATACATGTGTAAACTCAGTATTCAGTTCAAACTCGCGTGAAGGTCAAGCTGAATAGAATGTCACGCATTTTTAGATAAAAACAACAATACCAGCGTAACATATAAAACAACATCAATATGAAGCCTAAATCTTCAATTGTTTCTTATATTTATGTACTTTCATTTCAGTTTGCCTGCTTAGTTATTTATTTATTTTTATTATCATCCATCTTATGTGTGTGTGTTGTTTCTGAATAGAGTTTTTAACCCTTGCGCGCGATTTATTTTTTATGATGGCGGTTTGCAATTTTTTTTTTGTTTTTTAATGAAGATGTGTCTCCACGTGGCGCACAAGATAATTATATATATATATTTCTAGTGAGGCATGCATGATATATACATCCCGTGTCTATACGATAATTTGATTCTTCAATGGTGGTTTAGCCTTGCGTTTATTGTTGTTAATGGTAATTAATTCAAGAAAACTATAAAAGGAAAATTTAAAGAGCGGTGTGCGATAAGAATGAATATTGAATATTGAAAAGGCAGATGCCTTCTTCATATACACAATTATATGTATATTAAATCTCAGGTAAGAATAAAATTTAAATATTTTTATTATTTGATGCTTTGCTTCTATTTAGAATAATATCTAGGGGGTAACATTATCTAATATGTAAATATTTCGAAAACAGAGGCGTACAATATGCAAAATTTCAAGCTAAACTGGACACACATTTGATAGATGCTATTCTGGATGCCAACAATTTATTCAAGGTTTTGCCTTTGTTTTTAAATTGGTTTAATGAATTTGTCTGAATAGTGTCCCTCTGTATCATGGTGACTTGGGTCTTTTAACACTTAGCGGCCTCAACAGTATATGGCTTGTTATTTTTTAGTTTTTTGTGATTTTTTGGTAGAGATGCGAGATTTATTTTGTCAAAAATGTAGAAAAATCTCATCTTGCCACTTTTTATAGGTGCTAACTTGGATTTTTTTTATCAGACTAAATGTCTAAATGTGATTAAGCGATAAACGTCATAACTTTCAAACCAACCGAAAATTCAAACTAAAAAGTAGAATATCTATTCAAATGTAGACAACGTAGTTTCACATAAAATTGAGAATAGTATTTAGATATTTTTTGGTTGAGATATTTTGTATCCAAGCGGATGAAATCTACATTCTAATGTAAATGTTTCAATGTCCTTGTCTCTAATACCAGGTGAGGAAAAAGTATCTTCACCTTAAAAGAATTGGAGAAATAAACGTCTGAACGAAAAATAAAAAACAGGTGTTCAATATTTTTTAAAAGCTTCCAGGTACACCAAACTTGACTCCCCACTCCACCTTATGAGGATGGGACAGGAAGCAACTTTTAATTTTTAATGAGAACAACCATTTTTAGTTACAGATTCGGATTCTACGCATCGGTACGTACGTTTTGTTCGAAACTTTTTTTATTCGTGAGACGACGCTGATATGCGTAATAAGCTGGTTGAGCGGCAGGCCAACTACCTACTCTCACAAAAACCACCAAGTTATAAATAATGTACAAAGGCCTCGGATTAATCTATCTAAAATGGAAACATACAACAGCTTAGATGGCCTGGGAGTGTAATTCATAATACCACCAATGTTTAAACTCCACCACAGCAACTATCGCTTTGTCAACAGGCTAATATGCATGATTAGAATACGCACAAAAAGTTCAATATTACAATTGTCAATGCATATGCACCAGCTGAAGATAAATCAGATGATGTTAAAGATTTTTTCTTTGTTGAGCTAGAAGACATCATCAGCAATATCCCGCACGATGCTATCAAAGCCAACTTGGCCGAATAATGCAAAAATTGGTAGGAGCGCAGATACTACATCAGATATTGCTCCGTAGCAGCTTATAGCTGCTGAGAAAGAATAACGCGTCACCGAACGTACTATAATATATGTATAACCTAGTAGTACAGAACAGAATCATTCCTCTCGTCAAAAAGGTCATCGGTGACTATCAATGTGATTTTCGTCTCTAGCCGATCAACTACTGAAGTGTTTCACGCTAAGAATGATCCTCTAAAAATGCTAGGAGAACCACATAACCATTTATCAACTCTACATAGACCTTCAACAGCCATATGATAGCATCAATCGCAAAAACCTTTGGGTTACGCGCATGGATTCGCACCTGTGCTGTTTAATCTGGCGCTCGTCAGAATTTTTTTTATTAAAACTTCGTGTTGCATATTCAATTAGTCAGGCCAAGTTCTTGGATATGCAGATGATATGGTGCTCCTTGGCCAAAGCCCAAGTGAAAGAAACTTTTACAACATGGAAAACTTTAAATACCTCGGGTCAATAATAACATCTATACTAATAGTATCCAGACATACCAAATACCCTTCACAGTCGTGAAAGCTCGCACTTTATAAAGCGAACAACGAATATCACTGAAAATAAAACCGGCATACGTCTCAGGGGAAGGAGGGGAAGGCCAAGCCAAAGATCGTTAGATCCTTGTGCCGTAACATTCTTTTAGGTGAAAAATCTTGATTAATTTCAACAGAATTGACTAAGTTTAAGGGTATGTTAAAAAAATTTTGACAACTAATATTGATAGCAGCGCCCCCCACATTTTTGTTTGTAGATTCGGATAATTTTTTTTAAACTAATTTTAAATATATTACATCACTAGCTAAGTTCTGAGGCCAACACATAGATGGCGAATCTAATGAAAAATTCGTGAAAAAAGGATGCTCAACGCTCTGGTCATCTGAATTCGGTAGTTATTCCAGAAAAGATAAAAGGGCACAAAATCGTTTTGGAAGACTTATTGTGAATTAATCAATAAAATACAAACAAAAATTTTCAGAAAATATTTTATGACGTTGTACAGTTTTATGTAATATTTCATAAACCTTTCCTAATACACTTTTCTGTACTTAGGACAGAGTTAGGAAATATGGGTTGGAAAAGAATTTTATTGGTATTTATACAAATATATTACTCAATCGCCATTTAATGAGATTTTTGAGACCCACATTAACCTAACGTACCTTTTATACTGTCGTTTTGTTTCAAAACAAACTCCACCTGCTAAAATAGTTTTAATTCGATTTTATATTCATTCGATGACAATTCCACATATTATTTCCATGCACAACAGAGCCGTCATGCATACAAAATAGTTAAAATAACAATACGAAAAATTTAAATTTAATTATCACACACAATTTTATATAAACGAACAGAATTATAATTCGATTTTGTATGAAGTTAATAGTGGGAGCGATAGTGTGTGTATGTGTGTGTGTTACCACTCTACGGAATCAACAAAAAGGTTGTAAAAATATTTTCTTCATAAAACTTGGCCATGCAGGTTTTTACGTACGTTTATGATAAGCAAAGTGTCTTTGTCTTATCGAATTCTTAGAATTTACAATGAATATGTATCCAAATTCAACTCGCAATAGTCATGTGCGAATTGTTTTTTAGTATAAACATCTGCCGGAAGCTAAATTAAATATGTATCGGGTTTTTCTTCTAAATATATTTTTGTGTTTGATGTTTGCCAACCTATATTTGCAGTATGCTTAAATAAAGTCTTATTTAAGACTGCGTTCAATCATAATGTGCGCTACGTCATAGTAAGTGGTTTCAAATCCTCAAATTACATCAAGGTTAAATTCCAAACATATTTATTTTTGTTGTTGTTGTCAAAAGACTGATGTCCCCTGCAAAGTCATATTCATATTATAAAAAATGTCTACTCGTACTATATAAATTATGTTTTATGGGTGAGTTTGCATACAAACACTATTATTTATTAGTTTTTTTTTCCAAATAAACCACAATGTCATTCAATTTAATTCATTTTTTTTAAATATAAATAACGAACGCACCCACTAATTGTGTTTTTATAAAACTTTTGTTGTTTTGTTATAATTTACTTTCATTTTCATTTAAACATATTAAGGTTTTAATTTCAATAAAGAATAATTGGGGATTGGCCGGGCATCAGCCGATTACAAATATAAACCACATGTGCATATGGCTACTAATACATATAGGTGTAATGGAATTGTTCAGAATAATAAAAAATGGCTGCATTATAACGGAAAACCCTGTATTTCTTCTTTGTATCGTACAGTGCAAACACCTTTCACCCGCATTAAACCGCACCGCATAATACATTTGGCCTTCTACACAATTGAACTGTGAACATAAAGCCATTTTAATGTATAGTAAGTAGGTATATACATAATAATGTTGTACAAATATTTATATAATGTCATAATGCTGTGAATTCAATTAAACACAAAAATTAAATCTCATCACTTGAACTTGAAAAGTAAAATACGAAAACAAACTTAAATTCCTTGGTATAAAAATATCCAATGACCTTGGAACGCAAAAATACACATAAAATAACAACGAAATTTATGATTTTTTCGTTTGGTCGGTTTATTGGTTATGTCTAATCGCTAAACAAATAGAACACACATACGTCATATTTAATTTTTTTTTTCTTGTGATTTTTTCAACTTTACAGAGAAGATAAAAATAACAAACAAAAAAAAAATAATGGAAGATAAATTGTGCTAATTGAATCTATTAAAAACAAAATCGAACACGCCATTCTCTTTTACATATTTCTATATACTAATGTACATATATATTATGCATGTGTAAGTGCGTGCGTGGATTTTGAAAACAATTGGGATGAATCAGATGGATCGATTGAACTCGCACACTTATTGCATTTTGGCAAATAATAATATTAAGCGACTCATACAAAATAGTTAACTATGGCAATAATACTAAATTGAAATTGATTGATTAATTGGGTTCAATTTATATTGCAGACATGACGGATTGCAAATTATGTGAGATAAAATGGCCGCGAGATTATTCAGTATAATATAGAGACCGCAGCTGAGGCGTTCGTTAGAACTATTTAGAAATTGTTCCTCACTAAAGTGGTTTTCTAATGGCGTAAGATATTTGAATTAGCACAAGCTCAACAATTAGAAAAATTATTTGATAACAAACTGTTTAAGAAACCATTGAACTTGGGCTGAATTTGTATTAATCAACAAAGAGCGATAAATGAATGGTTTTCTGGCAAATGGTGTTTTAGAAATCAAAGAACTTGGTACTTCTGATTATAAGGTCATTGTATATTGTAACGCTAAGGACCATACTATATTTTTCCGATGACAATGACCATATCTATGCAATCTATGCAATATGCAATCAAAACCATGCCTGGCTCGTTGGTTTCTAGATCACTTTTAGTTTGAAATTTGTTCATTCAACTGTCTTTATATTGTTCAACACAAATATTTTTGAACGGTATTATTGTAATTTAATAGGCAGCAATCCTTAACTATTTTTTACTCAGGAATATAAACACGTTACTTTTATTTTAATTGTTATTTATTCGAGTTTTTTTTAATATACATTTGTAAGATACATAACCAAACTTTTCATTCCGAGTTTTCTAACTTGAATGAACAACGTTCTTATTCCCCATTAAACCATACTTAACGTAATGTACCAATAACCCGTACAATGTAATGACAATTATATTAGGTATATGAAATTTTCCGCTAAACAGGGTGAACCGTTTACGAACAATAAACGATGACTACACTTCCCGCATGATTCTACCTAACTCACGCTTCCTAAGTGTGATTATAATTTTGGAGTGCTTCAAGTTCAGCACAGGCCATACTAGCTTCGCTACCCTACCAATTGAACCGGCAAGCCACCTAGTATTTGCTAAAGCAACTGCTTTCCTATGGCTTGTGGCTTTCAGCATAGACATAGGTCTTCCTAAACATTCTCTTCCTGATTCCAGTTGAAGAGTCGTACCGTACCTTCTAATTCATCTGCCCTGCAATTTCCCTCAACGTCAGAATGGCCCACGCCACCGTTGACGCCAGGGAAACTGAACGCAGTGAAAGAATGGCTGCCCGACTGTCCACATAGATAGTGATATCAGTCAACGATATCACATTATGCTTCAACCAGTTTGATTCGTTTGGTACATTTAATTCCGCACATAACACTCCAGCTCCCACTTTACTATCGAGCTTGGAGCCGTCGGTGAAGAAATTAACGGTCCCGGTCTTGATAAGAAGACCACTATTCCAATCCTCCCGAGAGGGGAGAATCACCTTGAAAAGCTTGTCGATGCTCAAACGGGGTGTTTTGTAGGCCAAATTCGCCAGTTCATGCTTCACTGAATTAACTATAGTTGAGTGCCCTTTTTGCAGGCACTTCCAATCTGGAGTCGCTGATATACGGGCGGCCGTGCTAACCGCCATTTGCTTGACGATAATATCCAACGGGAGAAGGTACCTAGGTACCCTAGGTAACCTCTAGGGCACTAGTGGGGGTCGTTTTCAGCGCCCCACTAATGAGCAAACAGGCTGCCCTCTGCATCTTCGCCATATTATGCTCCTATATGATACTAGTGGTGTGCCATAGTGGTCTTCTTTACTCTTTCTGTCGTGTTAAGTTTCCAACTGAGCTTACTGCTCTGAAGAATCCCTCGAGAGAGAATCCCATTCAGGCTTAGCAAAACCATTACCGGAATTTTATACGTCCTAGCGAAAAAGACCATTTCTGTTTTAGACGGGTTAATCCCCAACCCACATCTGCTGGCCCATCCCGCAGTTATTGATAACGCATTTTGCATCACATCCCTGCAGGTGCTTTCCCGAGATAGCTATCGCCACGTCATCGGTATAAGCAACCACACCTATTCCTTCCCCCTCCAGTTCCAATAGTAGTTCATTATGATTACTAAATTCCAGAGAATGGGAGAGAGGTCACCTCCCTGGCGAGTTCCCCGAACAACCCGTCTTCTGACGGAAGCTTCCCTCATCACCAACAACAATTCCTGAAAATCCAGTCACTTCTCAATTACCCAAACCAGAGTATGTGATGCCGTATCCACGGACTTACCCTTATGGTACGCATGTTGAGACTGAGCCAAGTTCACGGAAACAATTGGTCTAAAGTCCTTAGGGTTGCTGCGTGAGCTTCTTCCCGCCTTCGGGATGAAGATCACTCTAGCCCCTCCATTTCTTGGGGATGTACCCCAGCTTCAGACACCCTTTGTAGATAAGTTCCAGCCAGGGAAACAAGACCTCCGAGTTCTTCCGAATTTCTGCTGTTACAATCCCATCTGGTCCAGCTGACTTAAAAGGCTTGAACCCTTTAATATCCCATTTTATTCTCAGCGTATTCAGAATATCCTCTGTACACAACAGTTGGACCCTGCAGTCATCCCTAGACCCACAACCATCCAAAGGCTCCACAGTTGACACATCCTCACTTCCCGGGAAGTGAGTTTCCATCAAAAGATCAAGAGTCTCTTCACTAGAAACCATCCATTCGCCATCCGGTTTTAACAGATAACCTAGAACAGCTAGATTGGTGGACAGAATTTTCCTTAAGCACGAGGTTTCCGAGACCCCTTCTATTCTATCACAGAAGCGCCCACACGAATTTCTTTGCGCTTTCCTTAATTCCCTTTTGTATACTCTGAGGCATTCCTTATAGAAGTCCCAGTCTTGACTATCTCTTGATTTTTTTGCTCTTTTAAAGGCAGACCCGCAGACTTTCAGGTACTCCACAAGTGCCGGGTTCCACCAAACAGATTTTCACTTCTCCCACACGGTCAGCTTCAGCCGTCGCTGATACCAACCCGCACCCCTGCATATTGGCGGTGGCCCAGATGTTGTCCAAGTACTCTGAGGAAAACCATAGGTTCAGTGCATTAAACACCAACCTCCATTTTATCCCGGTGATACTCTCATTTTCATAGCCCTCGTCCACGATGGCTAGCGCCACCTCCCCCTCCTTCACAACGTCGCAGAAAAGCTTAGGCCCCTTCCTCGACTGTGCCACCTAAAGCTTGGTCCGTTTCCTTTCGGCATCCAAACCCCCCTAGTCCTCCTCGCCAGACCTCTGTCTTTTCGACCCAAGATCCTCCTTCTGAGTTTTGCTAACATCAGCAATACAGTTCTTCGCACACTTAACATTTTATCTCTGCGTTCCTCCGTCCTCTGCTCCTCCGAGACTGTAGCCAGTCTATCCACGAGCAACTAAATTAACTCAAACCTCCACGCGTATAACAGGTGTATTTTTTAAAATGGCTTAACCGATTTTCATAAAACAACTGTTTTTTGACAGCTTAGTATTTTATCTTTGCAAGGACACCTTTATCGTTAAAATCTTTATACAGTACTTTTCAAATTAAAGCAATCGTATAGCAAAATGCGATGTTTCAGTGAAAACAACTGGCGTGCAGCAATCTCCTATATAATAGCATGTTGACCGACATTTGCCATTAGTCATTATCAGAGGTGGACCTAAAAAACACTACCAGTTTAATTTTTTGTTTCCTCAAGATTATGGATACTACTCCAGAAAGACTTGCACAAGTTTTTGCTATACTACAAAAAGGACGCAATCAACGAAAAGTCGTTCGGAGAAGAGAGAGAGAGTCGGAGACCACATACCGGCCGGTATTGGTGTACATCTGGGAGTGTGTTGATGTGCTTCAGGAGCTATAACAAAAGTTCGAGATGGAACTGTTAGTCAATGGACAGTAAGAAGACGCTTGAAGGAAGCCAGCATCATTCCAAGACGGCCCACTAGAGGTCCAAAACTGACAGAACACCACCGCAAAGAGCGACTCGAATTTGCTCGCGAACATAACAATTGGAGCATATCGAGCAATGGATGTCCGTTCTATTCACTGACGAGTGCAGAATATGTCTCCATGGTGATGATAGGCCAGGCCGTTGATTTTCGCTGTGTTATTTTGCTGAAATCTGGTGTGGGCTGGCATATCGCTTGATAGTGAGAAACAAATCTTGTTTTCGTACCTTGCTGAGGCCGTAGAGGAGGTCTGGCAGCTGAAAGATATATCGAGGATTTTCTATTGGATCATGTAGTGCTCCACGCAGGATATATAGAGGCAGATTTCATGTTGATGGAAGACAATGCCCGGTGTCACACAGCTCGAACTGTCACTCGGCTTGACGCCGGTTTAAAGTTATCTATTTGATGGTGGAAGTGCGGTCTAACAATATCTAAACGAATGTGTTCAGATCTATCTGGTCTGGTTAATTTGGGTTGCGTCTTGGCACTCCGATAATCTATCGAAAACTCGTTTCAAGTGGAGTTGGTGCTGCCTCTCAACAATTTTGCTAATTCTTGGCGCTGTAGGACGTTCAATATGGACGAAAATCATCACGTAATTTACTAAATGTTTTTTTTTACACAACGACCATTTTCGTAATAAGATTAGAGAACCAACACGTATTGTTGTGTTGTAAACGAAACACATGACTAAAAATGGCATATTTTTGACTTTTCATTTGTCAAAAAAATTTCGGGTTGCCACCCCACAATAAATATTTTTTTAAGCTTAAAAAAACAACCAAGAGATGGAACACCCCTTATATTTATTCTACGATTTTCGGATTTTATCCGATACAATTGTTCTCTGACGTCTAGTAATTTATCGATCTTGAAATAAGTTTCTCTATTGACGGAGAATAGGACATTGGCTATGTCTGTTACCAAAATTTCCTCTTTGTTTGTTTCTGTATTTCCTCTCTGACGTATCTTAAAATCCCTAAGAACGTTATCATTTCTAAAGTACCATGGAGCATTATACCAATTCCATACAGCACTTTGTTTTGAAAACCTCGCATAATTTGTACATTGGTCTTATTGTCACACCCCAAAGTTGTTTACCACACGTCCAAATCACATCTTTTAGTGAAAGGTATCGTTCCGAATGGAACCACTATTGCTGCTACCATAGTCAAAACGCAAAATTAAGAATGGAATGGTGGCCACAAATATGTCAAATGAAGCATAGCCGCTATATAGAAAGCATTGACATAATTACCTAGCAAAACAAGTTTTATCGCCCACAATAAATATTAGCACTTATTCAAGAAGCGTACATTAATTGTCATTTCTCGGTATCGTAAAATTATTCAAGTTCAGTTTATGTATGTAACTATATGGAATGGAGCACGATAAAATAAATTACTCGCATACTGTTACGAATACATTACTACAATATACATTCTACGACATTATTTAGGTTATTTAGGCCGTATCTATCGCACAGCCGCACATTGTTCAAGTTCACGTGCGTCCGAGGGCTATGAAAATTATGCCAATAACCTCTAAGTTGCGACGCCATATTTAAATGTTATATAACTCGCGCGATCTGTTTTTCTCTCTGCATCGTGCTGATCTAAAACGAATTAATAATTAAAACGGTTTAACAACTCAATCGGATTTATAATTTATTATTAGTTATATTTTTTATGTATTTTATGCGTATAGCAGCTATATATTGGAATTCATGCATTAAGAATACAACAACAACAACAACAACAGCAAAATATAGTTTTAACCTCAATTAACCGGATACCGCAAATTTATACTCGACTATAAAATATAAATGTATATGTATGTACGTACATACAAATACAACACAACCAGATGAAAGTAAAATCACACAACGATATTTGAAATGATAAAATTTTGGTCTGAGTGCGAATACTCGCAGTGCACGATGGTTTATGTACTGTAATTACGCATTGGTGCAGAAATTTATCCAATCAACGATGTAAAGTATTTATTTTGAGTCTGTGTAACATGTACACGTGTATTAAGTCCCAAGGACCCAATGTACAAAAAAAAAAAACCGAACGGAAAATTAGAAAAATACCCTTAAAATAGAAAAAAAAAATCGTTTCCTCTTCCGTTCTGCTAATTGCGGAAAATTGTTCTATTGTGAGTGTGAAAAACGAGAAAATGGTATATTTCTGTATACCTACTACATGTGCCACTATGTCGCTTATCTTCCTATACTACTTTCTTCAAATACACATGATAAATATAGGATACAGGACACACATACGCACAATACAGATATATAAAAATTCACCCCTTGGGCTATTTATTCTAACAAAAAAACTAAATAACAGAATCAAATAATCGCAATTCGATCAACAGAAAAAAAGGGCGCACTTGGAAAGGAACGCATAAAGCATCTGCAGAGAGGGCAAATAAAGACGCATACCAACTCTGCTATACACCACCCAACCCTAAACACACACACATATTTACTTTATCCATTTCATCGATTTTCACCGAAAAAATATTTATTTCCTAAAGTTGGAATCAACCCCATTAATCTAATCAAAATTCTTTAAAAATATCGATTCGATGTAATAATCAGGCAGCAAGCAGCAAAGGGGTGGGGTGACATTTTTGCTATTTGATATGCCTCGCATTTTTCTTGGAGTTTATCTTATTTTATTTTAGGGTGGGGTGGGTAATCTGATAAGTAAGTACCTTTTGTTTTTATCTTTATATTTCTTCAAATACAAATATTTTTTTTCCAAGTTTCGTGGTGAGTATGGCACCGAATACAAGTGAAAAACCCGATAGAAAATTTGGAAAGGAGACGATTCAATTCCAGTCTATTTATTATATAGGAATGTGACAGAGGCCATGGTAAGGTTAAGTCAGTCGCTTTTTTGGACATCCGCCATTGTGGCGTAGATGCGGAACTACCTGCAAAGTGAGTTCCCAATAGTAACTGCAAGGCATTTATTTTAGCATTACTTAATTCGTTCACGTGCGTCAACCACCAGGGTGGTCGAGCTTTGTCCAGAGGTTTATTAGGAGGACAAACGGAATGATCCTCCGACACATTCCAATTCACTAAACTATACATAATGGTATCTGAGACAAGTGTAATGTCTAGTACTCCGTGTCTATTTCTAGTTATAAACGTTGGTTCACAGCTAATATTGCGTATACATGGGCTAGTACTAAGAATAAAATCAAGGAGTAATTCACCTCGATCATTCGTATCAGTGCTTCTCCAAATTGTGTGTTATAAATTTGCACCATCTCCCAGGATGACTCCAATTTTTTGTTTTTGAGCCTCCGTTAATGAGCTTCATGAACGAACAAGTGTGATACCGTCCCCATAATGCTAGTTGTGACCACATGTGAATTTCTGTAATTTGATAATAGAAAGGGGTTGTACTACGAAATCCCGGTTTTCAAAATCTGGGTTTTTAAAATCTCAAACAAATTCACTAAGATTTGATAAAAAAAATAACGAAATATTCCTTAAAACAAATTAAAAAAATTATGTTTCCAAAAACGAAAAGTAACCCCTTTGACACATTTGGCCCTTCGGCATTCAGCCCTTATCATACCGAATTGTAGATGCTTCAATAACGCTTGCGGGCACGCGGGAAGTCACATCACTCCTCCGGGGCTGGGTTCAAAACATGTCGGGAATAAAGGAGCACTTTTACTAGTTTTATTCTAAGTGAATGATTCGAATTCAAAACTGATTTTTTGATACAGTTCTAGAATACGGTCGATAGGGATGGAACTTGACCATTTCTTTACTGAAACTCTACAAGTAAGGTCTAAATGGGATTCTAAAATGATTTTATGCTAAAGCTCTAGAATATGGCCATTAGCGACAGAACTTGGCTATTTCTTGACAGATTATGATAAAATTCGACATGTGTGATGGAAAGAATGTTTTTTTGACTAAGTTTCGAAATATATCACTTTTTTGTCCAGATACGTAGAGCTTTATCAAAAAATCATATAATAATCCCATTTAGGTCGTGTCAAATTTAAACATAATCGGTTAACAAATGGCCAAATTCCATCTCTATTGATTTCAAATTTTTAATTTTGATTATTTGAAAAATGCATTTTTCTTGTGGCAGTGGCATCTGTGGGGAAGTAGGAATACTCAAGCCATTTGTTCTGTCGTGACATTTTGTATTGTATTTTCTTTTTGTCCACCCCTATCGTGTTACGTAATGGGCTAGTTATATAGACGAAAACGAAACGGACTGAAATGAAACGAAACGAAAGACGAAAGAAATATGATTATATAGCCGAATTGGTGAAACAGTTTTGACATTTTCATATTTGTTTTTAATTTTATATTATTTGAAGTTTACTTCTCGTGTGTATGAAAACTAGCTTGGAAAATCCATTTTATATATCGCGAACTAAATAGAAATATACAAAATATATAAATTTATACAAAATATAAAATATTTTGACAATTTGACGTAAGTGCTAGCAACGATAACAAAAAAAACATAACCGATTGAGAACTATAAATGTCCGGGGTAGTGACATCTAGCGCATTAAAAATAAGCTGATTGGGTCTTTTTTTATATGAAATTTTAGCACGGCATACTTTATGAAAATAAAAATTAACATACAAAAATAGTCCCAATCAGGTTAATTTTTTTGCCGTCAGATCTACAAACAGTTCTCTATAGTGTATAACCGCAAAGACGAAACGAAAGCAAATTGAGACTTGTACCCCTGTGCTCTCGTGGAAAAATTTATTACTACGAAAAAGAGTTTAGTCATGTTTTTCTATGAATTGTCTATGAAAAGTGATCTTGGAAAGTATAATATTATTTGTATATTGCATTAAAATATAAAAACTATAAATTTATTTACAAATAATATTAAAATTATTGGTGCGTGTGTAAGAGCAGTTAAGATGTAGATGAGTATTTTTTCTGTGTTTCTTCGAAATAAGAAGAACGATATTCTTTGTCCAATTCTGCACGAGATTTTTGGTTATTTTTTCAAGGCCAACTAGTCGTAATAGATAATGTATATATGTAAGTGGATGTTATTTTCATTATTTATCTCCATGTTTAAAATGTTGTAGCTTTATATTCACTTCACCGATTTTAATGTTTTGTATGTGCAAGTTAAAATGTCACCTTTCACACACACACACCTACGCCCGATACGATTAATGGTTACTGAGATAGATGTTTGTAAAGCCATCTACCGGAAAACAGGCGACAAACTTTTTTCCTGCCCTTTATATTACATCGCCTGAAAAGTTCCCGCTCTGACACATAGATGGTGCCACAAATTTAAAACCATTACCTACAAGCTGTCTTTACTTGATAAACATTTAATTTGGATTTATTTTGAATTTATTTTAATCCCAAGGAAACAGCAAAAATAATGTTTAGATTTAATTTTGTTTATTGGGTGGTTTGTAGCAGACAGTTTGTTGTCTTTATTTGTTAAATTTAACAAATAAAACAAACGACGCGCACAATATCAATTACACTGTTTGTTGATGCGAATATGAAATGTCACTTTACCCTGGTGACAACATTTTAGAATAAAATATAAAAAACACCAACTACGTCGACATCTTTCGGCAAGTACGAAAATTAACAATAGGAATTGGATTTAAATAATTCTAAAAAAAATTGGATTTAACTAATTCCATTTAGGAATTGTTAAGTACAATTGTTGTTGTAAATGTCTCAAGTAAATACAGTTACAGTTGTTTTAGTGACGCTATACGCGTAAAATGAAGTTAAGCGTAAAGTGAAGTTGCGTGAGATAGCTGAAATTGTAAAGAAAGAAAGCTGTGTTCAAAGTGGATTCCGTGATTGCTAACAATGGATCAAAAACGACAACACGAAGTCCACATTGAATTGGTTCCGCATCCACTGTATTCGCAAAATTTGGTCCTCAGCGGTTACTTTTTGTTTGCAGACCTCAATAAAAAGTCCAGGGAAAGTGATTTGGCTCCAATGAAGAAGTGATTGCCGAAACTGGAGCCTATTTTGAAGACAAATATAAATCGTTCTACAAAAAAGGCATCGAAATGTTAGGACTGATTGTATCGCTCTAGAAGGAAATTATGTTGATGAATAAAATGCATTTTTCTCATTCCATTTGTGTTTTCTTTGTTAGACCAGGAACTTTTCAGGCAATTGTGACAATAACGAAAACTAGATCTCTCACGATTTCGTTGATGAGGCGCTGGTATGTTTGTTGAGCATTCCTGAGTTCAAATTGAATTCGGGTGAATTTGAATAAGCGAAATGGGGTGGTTATTGCGGTTTTATGAATGTCGTCTGGTGCCACTGGAATGAGATGGGATGCTCTCACTAGATCGATTTTTAAAAAAATCGAGCATCCTTGTAATTGCATGAACAAATTTTATGTATGTCGGATTGGGTAACGGATAGGTATTGTGACTGCTGTTGTGTGCGATATGTGGCTTGGTTAGGCGTCCATTCTTTTCACTAAATATCACAAAGTATTTTTGAAAATTGAAACACATAACTTTCCGTTTAACTTTCTTTCAACTTTTATTTTTTAAAAGAAGGATGGTTATTTAAGTTTTTATTAAGGTTATTTTTCTTAATTATAGGTTATTCTACGGTTATTCTACTTAACTGTATTGATTTTATAATTCAAATTTTGTTTTAGTCCATTTTTTTTAGTTTTAATTTTTTTAATTTTACAAGATACAAAATTTTAAGTTTATTATTTATCGATTAATTTTATGTTTTATATTTGTATCTCTAAACTCGACCCCACCTCCTTTCGTATCTTCATCGTTTATATATACATATATACAGGGAGACAGCTCCGAAAATTGCAATGTTACTGAGAAGGTCAGCGTATTCCTAGTTCCACCTTGTGTTGGAATTCTAGGTAAGCTATTTCGTTCGTAAATTGAATCAAGTCTACGTGATCTTGAAAATGGTAAACAGCCTGTAGTCACAATGTGGTGTACCAGATTATGCCGTACCGAAAAGTTGTTGTTCGTTGGAGATGTTAAAGAAGGAAATTTCTTTAACAATGCGTCTAAAATTTTTATTTCAATCCAAAATGAACCTAGAATCCAAATTTAAATTTCAAAATTTCATATCCCGAGTTGCAAAAGAGAAACAAATTGAATAAAAAAATCAGCTTGTAATAAAATAACAACAGAAATTCTCTTTTGTGATAGTGTTGCCACTTGTGATGAGTAGCGTAATCTCTTATTTTCAGCAAACTTCGCATCCACAAAATTACAATTATAAATTATGATTGTCCGATTAGCACAGAGCAATCATAACACAGCTTTACTAATTAATCAATCAGTCAGGTGTCTGTAACTAAGTCGATCTCTTTATTACTAGTAAACTTGTCATCCTCCTTATGTTAAGTGTATAGTGGGACCGGCGTCATCTGGAAGCTGGAACATAAGTTTAGGCTTGGCTATACATCGCAATGAAACAATCAAAAAATCGTGCCAATCATCTTAGAGGTTCAAGAGTATACAACTTTATCTCTTATGTGTCCGCTGGTTGAGGTTTACGCTAGTTTAGACTGCCTACCAATGTTAAATTGTTTATTTCAGTCTAAAACAATTTCTCTTATCGGTCAATTTGACTTTGTTTAAGCTCGATGTTGTGAATGAAGGTCAACCTTTCACTTCCACACTAAAATAAGTAATAACTCATACAACGTATACAACAACAAAAACGTACGCGTTTTATCTTGTGCACACAAAGTGACTAATTCCAATAAAATGTAATTAAAAAAAAAAGTACAAAATAAATAAAATCCAACGAAAAAAAAACTTGATTTTCTTAAAGATCCATTCGTTGCTTTGTTATGTATGTGTGTGAGTATGTGTAGCGTACGAGAAAAATATAAAAGGTCCGTGACATGTTAAGTTTAAAAATGTTTAAATTCAGTGTATATAAATATAAAAGAGATAAGATTGCGCAAAATCAAAATATAAATTGTTTGTACAGAAATAAGTTTAAGACGAGAACGAGAAAAAAAACGGAATAATAGCAACGTTGATTGATCTTTATGTTATACTTTTGTTGAAAATGTCGATCGTGACTATCGTGATCTCGAAAAAAAAATTCGAAAATAAAACAGACACGAGGTTAATTAATCTGTACTGTGCTGTGGTGGAATACGTTAGGCATATTTCGTTGTTTACGGAAATCGAGATTTTATGCACCAAAAATCTGATCAAATTGATTTGAAGCTGCTGAATAATAGCAACGGCCCCGGGAGTCGCTATCAAAACAAGTTAAGTCAAATAACGAAAGGAGTTTCCCGTTTGTCCAGTTTTTTCAACTTGTGTCAACATATTAAAGCCGAATGTTGAAGAACACGGTAAATCCGATTTTTCGAGAAATATTCTCCAAATAGCTATGATGTTTGAGGAACTCGATTCGCCAAATCTTTATGAAATGTTTGAAGGTTAACTTAAGCAGCGATCAAATATCGTTTAAATAAGTAGAATGCGCCCTATGCTGATCGTAGTTTATTTATTTTTATTTGCTATTTTAAGCCTATAGCGTTGTTATTTCGGATCTTATATGTTTAACATTTTTCCTTCATGTTTTAGGGTATTGCTACAAAAACAATAAACATACAGTTTAAAAAGTTGGTTTACTACAATCATATAAAGCTGTATTAGTACTCGTAGCGACATCTGTATATATAAATTTGTAAATATGAGCAGCGGGGTCTGAGTCCACGCAAAAGCTCGGTAACGCTAACCTGATTCAGATACATGCTCCACAATAAAAACATGTACATACTGATTCCGCCGTACCATAATTCGTGCCAAACTCAAGAAGTGCTCGCTAAAATTTTGGAAGAGAATCAACAAGCGATTAAAAACCGTCCCAACACAATGGGTACGGTACGAAAACAAGGAAATTGGGTTCCTTACGAACTCTAGTCAAGAGACGTCGAACGCCGTTTTTTCATGTGCAAACAACTACTCCAAAGACAAAATCGGAAGGGTTTTTTGCAACAAACTGTGACGGTGGACGAAAAATGGATCCACTACGACAACCCATAGCGCGAAAATCATGGGGTAAGCTCGAATATGCATTAACTTCAACCGTCAATGCTGTGCATCTGGTGTGATCAGTCCGGAGTGATCTACTATGAGCTGCTCCAGCCTAACGAAACCATCACTGGAGAACGTTACCAAGAACAATTGATACAATTAAGCTGAGCATTGAAGCTCAAACGCGGTATTCACCAGACATTGCTCCTTTCGACTATCACTTGCTCCGGTCGATGACTTATGGCCTGGCCGAGCTGCACTCACTGCTTACGAAGAAGCCATAAATTGAGTCGATCTTTGGATTGCTTTTCAAAGACTGGATGGTGCTTGGACCGTAACTAGTTTAGAATCCTTGGAGCTACTACTGGAAACTCACTTTCCAGGTAGCTCAGAATATGCGCCACAAAGGCCTAGAGACAACATAGTCGTAGGCATTGTAATTTGAATCAATCTTTTTTTGATGTGTTCCCAATTCCCAGGAGATGGTTCTTACCAGAGAAAATGTTGAAAATCCACCGGAAAAGTCGGAAAATGCAAAAAATCGAAAATGATGTTTTTATATGGAATTGTGCACGTATCCGATCCAGATGGTCTTTTAGAAGAGAAAAATTGGAAAATCTGAACCGGAAACTTCCGGAAAAACCCGAAGAAAATTGAATTTTTTTTCTAGCGCATCAGTTGACAACGGCTGAAACGATTTGGCTCAATCTTTTTTGCTGTGTTCTTAATTCCCAGGAGATGGTTCTTACGAAAGATAATTTTTGGAAAATCCACCGGAAAAGATGGAAAATTTGGAAAATCGAAAAATGATGTTTTTGTACGGGATTTCGCACGTATCTGAGCCAGATGGCCTTTTAGAAAAAAATGGAAAATCTGAGTGGAAAACTAGGAAAAACCCGAAGAAAATTGATTTTTTTTGTCTAACGCATCAGTTGAGAACAGCTGAACCGATTTGACTCGATGTTTTTTTGATGTGCTTTCAATTCCCAGGAGATGGTTCTTACGAAAGATAATTTTGGGAAAACCTACCGAAAAAGTCGAAAAATTCGGAAAATCGAAAAATGATGCTTTTTGCGGAATGGCACACGTATGCGATCCAGATGGTCTTTTAGAAGAGAAAAATTGGAAAATCTGAGTCGAAAGTTTGCAAGCTTCCGGAAAAAGCCGAATTTATTGAATTTTTTTTCTAGCGCATCAGTTGAGAACGGTTGAACCGATTTGGCTCAATCATTTTTTGTTGTATTCGCAATTGCCAGGAGATGGTGTTGATATGAGAGATTGCGTTGATATGTATGTCAAGATCAAAACGGAACGTTTAAATTTCATCCGCTTCAATCAATCAAAACTATACTATCCGAGCAGTACATTCATCTGCGCGATGCCATCGCTTCAGACGGCGAAGCAACCAACGCCAGTCAATTGACCGTTCTCCCAGCGACATATGTTGGAGGCCCACGGCATATACATTAATATGCGTAGGATGCTATGACGTACATAAACACGATTCACGGTCCGATGTGAAATGTACAAAACAAGAGATGCGTCCGTTGCTGGCATTCACAATTAGTGGAAACGACGGTTATCTACTATATCGGCGTCGTTCACCCGGAAATTGTGGCAAAACAGTCACTTTGACGATGAAAGGAAAAGATGTCGTGGTTGATAATCGCGGGATCGTTCCGTATTTCAAGCTTCTATCGAAAACATTCGCAACACAGTGCAATGTTGCAAATAAGTGTTCGGCATTGTTGCTTTGGATGCAAATGACAATGTGTCAATATTCCAATTGGCCCGTATGTCAGTTGCAATTAGGTGATTTGGCGTATTTTCTCATTTGCATTACACGAACGTCACCCCACTGTTCAACATTTGTGGGTTTTATGGGTGCACTTTGAGAATGGACAACGTGTCTATATTTCACGGAAGCTAATGCAGCACAACGAGCAGAATGATCACCAACTACAACACTCATGAATTTCTTCAAAATTTGCCAAAGCGATCCGTTCGCACGAACTGGAAAATGCCACGCTTTCGAACCAGTCACCGAAAAAGTTTCAACGACGTATCGGACTGATGCACTTGGCCGCGTATACACCTTTCATCCACAACAAGACGAAGGCTTCTATCTTCATTTGATTTTTTTCCATGCTCGTGGTCCTACTTCGTTCGAATCGCTTCGTACATAGGTGTGACATGGTGCGCTGAATTTGCTGGAAAACGACTCACATTGGGACTCTTCACTCGCCGATGCCACTGTTTCTGCGCCGGCAAATCAAATTCGTACATTGTTCGCGATCATCATAACGACGTGTCATCCATCGAGCATTTTGCATCGAGTTCGCACTGCAACATCGAGAGATACAAAACGAAGCTTTGATCATGATCGAAGACATGTGCGTGCTTATGACAGCACCAATTCATTCGATGCACCCGCTTTTGAATGCACAGCAAAAGAACGTGTATACGACACATTGATGAATGCAGTAGACGACTAAGGAAACAGCGGAATATTCTTCCTCGATGTTCCCGGTGGAACAGGTAAAACCTTTCTGTCCACGGATTTTGTACGCTATTCTCATGAGAATTCTCATGAGAATTTGTATGGTAAGCGAATACAAATTCTCATGAGAATTTCGTGAGAATAGCGTATAAAATCCCAATGCTGATTTCATTGCTTTTGGCCACAATTCACTCGAGATCTGAAATAGCGTTAGCCGTTGCATCATCGGGAATTGCGGCCACATTGCTAGACGGCGGGAAGCATTCAATCGAACGATGAAGGATTTACGAAGTGACTCAAGACGTTTTGGTGGAGCGATGATTCTTCTGGCCGGCGATTTTCGTCAAGGAAATCTGTGGAAACTGTCCTCCCCTCTCTTATTGCTCCTATCATCGAGAAATCCCATGAACATAAGGAATACCCCATGATAACTTCTCTAGATATATAGGGGCTCTTTAACAACGAAGTTGCTGGGTAAATCCAATGCTTAAAAGAAGTGTCGTGACGGCCAGTCTGGATGGATCCCCTAATAGAAGATATATCAGTAGGGGCACACCTCAAGGTGGGTTAACATCCCCTCTTCTACGAAACTTGGTCATAAATGACCTGTTACTAAACCTGAAAGGGTGCGCTAAACAAAATTCCGGATATTTTATATCTCCTTGTACATGAGTAAACACTAGGATTAAGAAATAAAAGAATCCAGCTGTCAAATTATTAAAAATTAAAATCTAACCTCAAATTATTTAAAAAAAATTGTTGCTAACTTCAGAATTGTTTATCACAAATTCGATAATACAAATTTCATAATAGAGTAAATCCGTGTCGGATCGAATATTTCCGAGGCGGAAAAATTTCAAAATAGACCACCTGTTTAGCAGCCAGCTTTAAATATTCTGACCAACCTAAAATACTTGGCAAAAGTATTTGAAAGTAGTGCCTTATGTAATAGTGGGGCTCTTTATAGGAGCATATCCATTCAAACACTGGCGATTTTATTTCATTTCAAACCCGCTGGAGGTCGATTTTGTTCAAAATTCGACAGAAAAAAACATGACGTTTTCGTATACGTATAAGGAGTATAGTATAAAATTTTATATTAGTGGGTGTAATTTTTCTGTGGTTATGTTTGTTTCTTTTCTGCAAATGTAACACCCTTATTCGTCTAGTCGAGTCGTTTCAAGTGACTATAACATCTGCTATTTGTATGAAAAATTAGCCAGTTGCCATGCCGTGCCAAGTGACTTGAGGCGAGAGAAACAATTAAAAACTGTCATTTTGAGTCGTGTGAAATTTTGAAACGACTAGAAAAGGCATCAAATACGCCGTTTGTCGTTTGAAGTGACTACGATAATATACATACTAGATAATTTGTCAAGGCAGCCGTCTTTGGTTTCATATTAAATGAGTCACTTGAAATGACAAACGACTCGACTAGCGGAATAAGGGTGTAAGCATCACCAATTATGAATCGGTACCAATTATTTGAGTTGCGAGTTAACACGTTCGGGCAAATGACTGCTATAGCAGTCATACAACCTTTTCGTTTTTAACACGTTTCATTTTTTTAAGGAACAACTCGACATATTTTTCAATTCTCACAATACATTCCATGAAATATCATTGCAATTATGAAGGTTATCAAATGTGTTTCCTGAGTAGCACACACATTTAGAAAGTGTGCGTCAATGTGTTAAGAAAAATAATTTTTAACTACACATATTTTAATTTTGTTTTTCAATTCGATGTTGAATGAATTGTTTTCGTAGAAACACAGAAGTAGAAATTATTTTAAAACTAAAATTAAAAAATTAAATTAATTTAGTTTTATTTAAAGCATATTTGCATTGTATTTACACATATCTAGAAATGTCATATCCAAAAAATTAAATGGCGCATATTCGCACTAACACAAACACACATACCATTACTATATACTTGCAGTTATTTCATCAGCTTGCCGAATTTTGAACAAAATCGACCCCCCGTCCAAGATCCACCTTATGCGGATGCCATGGCATTTTAATATTACGGAAAATGAATACGCTCGATAAGGGACAACCTCACTCTCATTCCACGGCAGATCTGGCCGAAACTAGACCTGTAAAGCTCCAGACACCTGGTATTGCCGCGGCAGCGGCATTTCAGTATAGTGATGGGTGTTATTACGAGGCACTGTCTCATAGGTATGTACGCGAGCAGTAGTTACATGAAGAGGAAGAAACTGTTCTCCATTTGCTTTGCACCTATCCTCGCCCAGAGCTTCGCAGACTGAAATTTCTGAAAGCTACCCTACTAAATGACATAAGCCTCAGTAAAATGGACGTCAAAGATATCTTATACGCTTCGTTGAGAGCTCAAGATGGTTCGATGAGTAGGTGAGGAGTGAAAACTATAAGGCACGGCTCCGAACCTGATTAGTATGGGAAGATTTTCGTATATTAGGATATCGAAACTGGGAGAAGCGTGTGATGAACCGGGGTAGTTGGGGTCACGATCACTTTATATGTACAATAAGATGTACTAGAATAAAAGAAACCAAGAAACTCCACACAATGTAACACTCTATGAGCATAAAAATTACACAAACTACAAAACTACATAGCACTCATGAATAAAATAATTATAAATACATATAATAAAATCCATATAACACACATATGACAGAAATAAATATCCCGTTAGATTGAGAATCGCGCGAATAATAATTACAAAATAAAACAAAATCAAATACAACAAAGTGTAATTCTTTTGTTTAACGAAATAATTTTTTTTTTTTGGAAAACGACATGATAAATCACGCGCTAGACAAAGATAGAATTTATACTATCTCAGTTTAGCACCCTAAACACACAAAACTGTATGTACAATACATGTATATATATGTATACAATTGTCTACAATTTGTATTGTTAAAGATGTTATTTATTCTCAAATTTTTCCCAGTTTTATCTTTCAAATTTAATCTTTACTTTTTTCCTACATATATTATTTTGAGTTGTCTTTCATTGTTTTGTTATACATATTTTATTTTGACCACGACCAGTGTATAGTACATATTCGTTCAGCTGTGTTCGTAGAATGTTTGGTGCTGGTTCATTCGAATCGGAAATGATTTTAGGTATACATATTTTCATGTTTCGACATGATAAAAGAATAAAAAACCCATACGATATTCACATACACAAGTACACGCTAAACGATCAAAAATTTATTACGCGCGCTTAATACTTTTGTATAATCAGCTGTATATTACGGTGAGATCACGCGAAATAATAATAAATTATCTAAATATATGTATGTATGTATTGTTGTATACCTAAAAATAATGTTTGTTGTGCGCGGCTTTTCGAATTAGGTTATCAGTATAATAGACAGATAATAATAATATATTATGAATGCATATTCATACAAAACAAAAAAATGTTTTTTTTTTTTAGTAAACCTAAAATTTATATTGAGTTGAGTCAGACATATTATTTATGTGTATATGTTTGGGTTGTTGTATTGTAAAATAATCACCGAAACCCGATAAAATTTATTCTACCGTGACTATTTGGCTTACTTTTACTTAATGCCGTTAGTAATCGTAAATTCGTAACATGTAAAACTATTTGGTGTCTTGGTACTTTAGTAGTATGTGCACCTACTGTATACATAAAACATAAAAAGTTTCACATTTCTTCAAAAGATAATTTATATTTTGTGTCTCCACACCCTTGCAAGATATCAGCAAATGATAAAAGAAATGGATTTTTTTTTGTAATCGAATTTTGAAATAATTTTGATTGGTATTGGCATTTTTATTAAGCAATAAATTTAGTTGATTACTCGAGTATGATGCATTACAACCCAAATATGGAATTTACATTTTCTTTGTAAACATTTAATTGCAATCGGCTATTGATGTATTTAATCATCATTTTATTCATTTGTTTAATTTAAATTGGCTAAATAAATTGTCAATCTTCAAAATATTTCTAATTGGAGATTGATAACTCTGAACTAAGTTTGCACTTCATAACTATAAACATGAGGCGCATTTTGGTTTATGTTCATTAGAGACATCTATCAATAGCAGGTATAAACTAACTAACAATTTAGTTAGTCGAAAATTTAGAAAAAACAAAAATCGGAGTTAGGTACATAGTATTAAAATAATAATTTTTTCTAATTCTAGTATTTCAAAATATAATATTGGATTCAGGGGTTTCTCGTCCAGGTGCAACCCATGTTTGTTAAACAACACAATAAGCTCTCATTGATGGTAAACGAACTCCAAATAATAAAGCAAACATTATTGAGTACAGATACACACGGGCTTAGGCTGTCAGTCGCCAATACCAAACTAGGTCAGTATTCTAGCAGTGGTGTCACTAGTAGCCGGAGTCTAATAAAACCGATATAAAGCTGCGAATATGGGAAGACAACAAATTCACATCTACCGCACCCTCTCTCAAAGGCGGACTGCCAAAGTTTGGAACCTGAGGCCAAAATGAAATGAAGATTATACCTAAGCCTATTATTTAAGATACAGTAGTTCACGACAACATTTAGCAGCTGCTATATACTCTGCTACGGTACTTGACGGAACCTCGATGTCTTGCTTCCTTGAACACCAACTGATGGGACCGCCACACAAATTTGTGGCCCCGTAGTACTTTTGCGGGCATCCAGATCTCCTGCAAAATCGGCATCACAATAAGCGAAATCAAATCCAGATTGTTTTCGTTTTTAAATTTATGTAATACCATCACTGATTGTTCCATTTAATTATTTGAAAATACGTTTTACATTTGTTATTTCTTCTTAAATCAGGTCTAGTCTTGCTTGTGAGATAAGCAGACTTCGTACTGCTTCTCGATAAGGGTAGTTTGCTTCTTCTGAATCTTCATCTGAAGTTTGCTCCTTATACATGGTTTTTTGTTACTGTATTAGATCCATTCGATTTAAATTTCTCCAAAATTTTTCTTGAATAATTTTCTTGAGTTAACTTTATTCCTTCGGTCGTTTTAACAATCTCAGTTCCAAGAAATATACCAGGATCATAGCTGATTGTCATTTCGAAATTTGCTTTAAGTTCATTCAATAGTTTATCCATTTCATGCCTGTTGTCTCCAATTAAAAGCCCATCAACATAAATGGCTAATTTCATCGATGAATTTTTATTTATAAACCAACATCTTTTTGATTTTATTGGTTCCATTCCTTTGTTAACTAGAAAATCAGTAAATGTTTTACTCCAGTTTAATGGGGCTTCTTTGAGACCATAGAGCGATTTCTGTAATTTGCAGATTTTATCACCTAAGTCATATCCTTCTGGGGGATGCATATAAATCTTCTCTTCAAGATTTCCATAGAGAAAAGCTGTTTTATATCAAATTTGATAATATTCACATTTTGATTTGCAGCTAAGGCGAAGAGTATTCTGAGTGAACTTCCGTTGACTACTGGACTAAAAACTTCCTTTAAATTTAATTCCGTATGTTTGTTCACAACCTCTTACAACCAGTCTAGCTTTATGCTTACCATTGTCTTTTACTCTAAATATTCAACGACTGCTTAGTATTTTATCTTTTCCGGCTTCTTCCCGGTTGACAACAATCCAAGTTTTATTGTCATTAAGAGATTTCTTTTCATCTTTTATGGCTGTAATCCAATCATTCTTATCAGGTCCGCTAATAGCTTCTTCGTAAGTTGGCAATAAGTAGTTCTTAAACTTTTCTGGTGTTTTCTTATTTCTCTCACCGCGGCGTGTTTCAGCTGTTTCAGTTGTTGTTACCATTTGCTGTGTTTGAACTTCTCGTTTAATTTCTTCGTAGAATTTAATTTGTGTAGATTCCCACGCTGTCACAAAACGCTTATTTTTATCCGGCAACGTTGTAAGAATTTTGGGCATAAGCATTGTGTCATCAATTTTGGTGTTGAATGCATTCAGGCGAAATACAATATTTTTAAGATGGCTTACATGCGTAGCCAATAGTTGTAAAATTCTTGCAACAAATTACACTTTTGTTGTTCATTTTCTAATTGATATATGGCACAACTGTTCACAAACATTTGATAATATATATCACAACTGATTATGTAAATAAGCGACTGTTTACTTATGGTCGAAATTATTATCTTTTACACTTTTGCATCCGACTTTATCCATTTCTCCAAATTAATTACTTCTTCTGCCGTTGGTTTAATCGATGTTCCATTAACATAACCTAAAAGTCAGACTGCTTTTAGCATAATTGTAACTTGAAATTTCCATATTTGAAAATTTCTCCCATCACGGGTTAGTTTTTCTACACTTGAAATGTCTTCTAGCATATTGGATTCCATTTTTTTTACTTTTCACTTTATTTTTACTTTTCGTTTTTAATTTTCCTTCTGTTGATAGTTTTAAAAGGTTCAGAAGTTTTACTTTAAAAAACGTTTTACAGATTTTAGTCTAATAAATGTTTTATTATTACATTCACTTTACACTTAGATGTAATTAAATTACGAAATACAAATTATTTATATGTGCACATGTTTTACTATTTTATTGATCTTCTTCAACCAAGTACCTTTTTACAATGCAAAAGTAAAGCATTAACACACACCAACTAAAGCCTATCATTCACGATATACGATATACAGCGACAGTGCTGCTCCGTATAATTATAATTAGTTGACAATTATTATTTCTTTTAATATTACAATAACAGGTCCCAGCCTTTCTGGATATTGAAATAATCCCCCATCTCCTTGAGACCCGAGTGGCAACTCAACACCACCGTAGATTCGTTGGTTGATTACCGTCTAACCGTACACATAAATTATAATGTCAATCAGGGGCCCAATTATGATTTCCGCGGTGAGTCTTAAAAATTTCCGATATGTACTTTCGATCCGCTTCAATTTTTCTAACATGAATTCCTCTATCGAAAAGATTACAAACGCACTCATTTAACGCCATAATCGTACCCATTTAACGTCATGTATCATTTTTCAATTGATTCATTTGTGGAGACTTTTGCTGTCCTAAAAAAGTTTGAAAAATTATTTATTGATATAAATACAAATATTTTTCTACAAATAAACATAAACATTTTTTTATTTTATTTTTACTTACATTATTAATTTTATATTTTATTTTAAAACGCAAAACGTAACAAACGACAGTCAATCGTCAACACAAAAGCAAATGTCAATCGAAAAAATGTCCGCCTTCTTTTTGATGGCGTTGGTTTTCTCGCTATCGAATATATCGCGAAAGGTATCGTGTTTCGTGATTCCAAATTCACGATATCGTGTAAAAATTATTTCGCGGCGGAAATCGTGATCGGGCCTCAGAAGACTATCTCCTCAAATCATGAAATAGAACGAGTGTCGTGTCTGGTCCGGAGACTTTTCCTCTAACACACTGCTGACAGTGGCTTAGCCTTATTAGCCTTAAAAATATAGACCAGAAAAAGATCTAACATAACCTCTAAGCAGAGTACCAACTCTGTTTTAAAACCCTATCTTTCTCCAATGATATTCCTGCCTAAGTAAATGGTTGTGTAGTGTGGTCTTTTTTATTCTTTCTAGGACGATCAGCTTCAAACTTAGTTTACTGTTCAAGATAAACTGTCAGGTATACATCAAAGAAACAGGCAAAATTAACATATTTCAGATACTCCCAGGAAAGAAGGGGAAAAACACGGACTGTCCCAATCTAAGCCAAAAAAGCTTCCATCAAAACATTTATAAAGTGTTACTATGTGGAACGAAGCCATTGAATGCACAACATATTGAGGTCCGCCACCTCTTTATAATGAGAAACTGTGCGTGCCTTAGCACTTTATACTAGAGTCTTGAACCAAAAATAAAAATATTTTTTTGGAATTTGAAAAAGTATTTGTTTCTGTTCGCTTTTCACAATCAATTCAAGTTGAATTTTGTATACGTATACAGTGTATACGTATACATTTTTAATATTGAGTGTATCAAACCACATAAAATTTCGCCAAAATGTTGACCCGATTTTATAAATGATACTATCGGTTGTGAAACAATACATCATGAGTATTTTTTGCTCTGCTCGCGAGCAAAGGAAAATATGACAGATGATAAGAAAATAGTTGCGATTGTAATTTTGTTTGTGATTTTTTTTTAATATTTAGATAAATTTTATAAATAAAATAAATTGTATTAATGTTTTTCATAAATATTAATATTCTCAAGTCTATCTACTTATATTTTTATGTGCAAAAAATGAAAATAATATTGTGAAGAAAAAATTTAACAAATTTGAAAGTGGATTAATTTAGGAAATATGAACATTAATGAAATTAATTTTACATTTATTTACTAGGAATTAGATTAAACTACATATTTAGAAAATTAACACAACACTTTATTAATTTAAATGGTATGGTGAATTTTAATAAATTTTATATATCTAACATATAATTTTGCGTTCTAAAATGACGTCAAAAACACAAAACAAAGCAAAACACGTATACCAATATGTAGACCACTACTACTAAAATCCAAGTTGAATTGTGAAAAACGAACATACTCCATGTCCAGGTGGGACGGAGGCCAAAAGGAGAAATTATTTATAACTGTCATCTATTTAGAGACACATCAACCTAAAGTATACAGTAACACAGTAAACTTTTCCGCAGCGTTTTTCTTTACCGCAAGATCATTTATACTGTTTATATTGGAGGTTGAACCCAGGTTCAACCTGGGTTCAACCTCCAATATAAACACCAAAAGTTAACTTGGAGTTAACTCGACTCAATCCAAAAAATTTCTTAGGTCGAGTTAACTCTGGTTAATATAAACGCCCAGAGTCGAGTCGAAAAACAACAACAAAAAATAATCAATAAATTTAAAAATAAAAATGGCAATTTTTCATATTTTTCTTGTATAAGCGCATCTGTGTTTAAATTCGGCAGCATATTTTTGTGTTTTTTTTCGATTTTTTATTTTTTTTTAATTTTTTTTTTAAATATGTTTCTATGTAACTAGTTCGAAAGAAAAAGTTAGAATGATTTTTTGAAGGGAAAAATTAGAATGATTTTGACAGTTATAACCTGGTTTCGACTCAACCTTAAGATAACCCTCCAATATAAACACTAGAAGTTAACTTCAAGGTTAACCTGAAGATAACTACAAGTTGACTCGACCTAGGTTCAACCTCCAATATAAACAGTATAATTATCACAAAATAATAATCGAGTTCGATAATTCACATAAAATACCCCGGAGAAGGTTCGACACCAACTTATGAAGTATATAGATTACTTCCAGCAAAGCAAGAATAAATTATGACTTGTTCTACGTTTCCGCTGGAATGATCGGTCGGGGCTTACTGATTGGAATGGCTTAAAGCTGTTTATCGGGAACAGTTTCATTTTCTGTCAAAGATAGTCCCTAACTATAAGTGCTGAGCTCCAGCGAATCTTCAAAATTTCCTGGAAAGTGAGTTTCGATCAGATGCTCCAAAATCCCACCTTTTTTTAAAAACTTTAAGATGTCCATGAACCATGCGTTTTATTCAAACGAATGGTAATGGTTGGGTTAGATAAAAGAATTTTCCTAAGACCAGAGGTCTTGGAGACGCCTTCTTCCCAAACGTCTCCAAGGTTTCCTTTGTGCCTTGGTTAATTCTCTATTAAAAAATTAAGGTTCTCACTGTAGGAGTTCCAATCCTGATCCTTCTAAATACTTTCTGATAAGTCCGGAATCCCACTGCAACCATATGGGTTGTGGCTTGCTCCTGAACTTTACTACAGAGCAAGCAGCATCTACGAACCACCGGAGGTAAAATTCTTGCTTCATTTTTCAGGTTTGGTATTGCTTCCCCAGAGTATGTGATGTGCATTCGCAATACATCCTAATAGAGCAAAGTTTTTTTCCTTTCTGCCACTAAAATTAGCTCCCTACGGTTATTCGGTGGAGCCTCCATTTCCCAGTCCAAATAGGTGGATACCAGCCAAATCTTAAAGTACCTTTATTTAGGCGAGCCGCAGAGGTAGTATAAATATGTTTATATTACCCTTTCGCTCTAAGGCCGCAGATTTCGGAGATGTGCCAAAGCAGCTGTGCAATGCAGGTTGATCGGAATTATTCATACTACCTCGTAGCGTTTAATCTCCAATTTAGCATACTACCCATTACAGACTAATTGGTGGCGTTCCCTTCCTGCTAATTCAACTAATGCTCTTCGTCAGAAACCGGATATTGGTATATCAATCTCTTTTACGGTCTAAGTTACTCGCCCATGGCTGATCTGGTCTCAGTTTTATTATTATTTTCAATATTTATTTTCTATCTCGGTCCCACGAATGTTGAAGAAGGGGATAGGTGCATCTGTGCGAAGATACACAGGTAAATCAACTACTGAAAATCGCCAGGTATAAAGAGAGCTCCGATCACGGCTGGGCCTTTCAAGGTTGCTTTACATCTTGCGCTTACCGAAAGGTGTAATCGGCGTTTATAATAGAGTTTTCTCATTTTCTTCGATCCCCAGCTTATTAATTAAAATTCGCTTCATCGATTGATGAATCCGGAAGTCGCCGAAGACATTAACAAGCACCCATAGCTTATTCAATTAGAAGCCTACCTGTGCTTAGTTAATATGTTCACCAATCCTTCTTATTTAACACATTACAAATCCCTATTTGGAGATGGGGTCTCCTCTTCAACGTGGTATAAGATTATTAGCTAGCTTAGTTTTGAATCCAAGCCAACACGCAGATTTCAACTAAGCAACTGAATTTAAATTACGTCAATCGGAATTTGTCGAACGAAACTTGAGGAACCGTAATAAATTAATAATAACCGAGTGTCTCCATCCGGCGACGATCAGATCTGCTCGAGTGACAAGTACCCAGTCTGCTGAAGAGACCTCTCTCCCCGAATAACACATCGACCCCGAAAGCCCGATGCCCAGCCACAATGAAGCAGCATTAGAGGGCTTTTTATACATAATTCTTCGGATTACCAAATTTTGTATACAATTTAATTTTGTAAAACACAATTATTATTTAATACATACGTGGTATTGGGGGTCCATCCTTTTATCATTTTTACCTCACCACCTTACGCCAAATCCGCCATTCCACACTTTGATTCTTTCGTCGTGAATTTTTCCTTGTTTCCTTCCCCTTCAACAACAAACTAACAACTGTTGAGAGTTTCTAGGTGAAGAGGAAAGAAAAGAGGAACGAATCACGACGGAAGAATCAAAGTGTGGAAGGGCGGAATAAGACTATATACCGTTAACAATAATTTGTGAGCTGAATTTTTATTTAATATATTTTATTATTTATATGTAACATATTATATGTAAGATATATTATATTGGAATTATTTTAGTTTTCGAAGTCCATTTTCTTAAAGTTGCGATGGTAGGAAATGGATAGTTTTTTTTTAAAAGAAGTTGATATACCTTCGGTCCACTGGAATAAATGGCCATAGCATTGGAAATATCATTAATTTCCCATTTTATCCGTTTTCCTGGACTTTGCAATCTTTTCCGTTGCGTAGGTGTAAATATTTCTTTAATGCAACTATTTTCCTTTCTTAGCATGTCACATTCTTTCAAAAGTCTCCTATTCTCTTTAATCAACGATTCTGTTGAAGTTGTACTGCATGGAAATAGAAATTACAATGACTTTATTTTGTGCAAATTAATCATTTATAAAATATGTATTTACCTCTCGTTTATCAACTTTTCATTTATATTAAGTGTACTCGTACTTGTTGCTTTATCCAATATTGAGGGGAACACATTTTCGCAACTAACATAAACACTTTCAAAATTGGGAATAGAATGATCAGAAGATGAATCGCAAGAACTTGAAAAAAAACATAGAAGTACACAAGTTAATTGTTGTAGAATATGTTACACTATTGAATCGCTATAATAAAACAAATTATTGATTTGATAATCGAATAATTAGTTTGTATAACCATCTCAAATGACTTACGGGCTGCTAGTAACAATTGAATTTACTTTCCTTTTTTGTTGGCGCTCTTCGCGTTTTGAGGATGACTGTACTACTGTTCTGGTTGTTGGCAGATTTTCAGATGGAATCGCATCTGGTTTTAATTTTCTACTATTTTTGGGTGAATAATTTAATAACTCATGTTGAAGATTTCGTGCATACTCACTTTTAGTAAAGTGTTTTGAGCACATGAATGAATTTTTAATATTGAATTTATCCTTTCTGCCACATTTATTCACCCAAATTTTGGCATAACTTAAATCTTTCGGAAATCGAAAAAAATGTAGATTTTCTTGTGTACTCGTAGATGCATTTTTTATTAATCGTTTATTATTATTGCTATTGCAATTAAACACAGCACAATACACCATTTTGTAACAAATTATGAATCACTTTATACAATTAAATCACTTCCAACTTTTATTGTTTTTAATTCAAGTTTGAAAATCTTAAAGGATGCAAAAACACTCGCCCTGATCTCAATCAAAAGCACAATTATTCAAATTCTAATTTAAACGCGAAAAAACACAGCCATAACGTTAACAACAAATTGTAAACTGAATTTTTTTATTTAATATATTTTGACGTTTGTTAAATCCCTTTGAAAACTAATTTGTGAGGGCAAAAATTATAAGTACATAATTTTTTAAGAGGTCCAGACAGATACATAATATTTTGTTAGTAAACATATATGTATTAACAATTTTATAGTTTTATGTTATACATATACTCATAATTATTGTATCCCTTTTTTGCCGTCGGCTTGAAAAATATATCTCGGCGGACTATTTTCTCAAATATTTCGACCATAAAATGAAACATAAAGTGTGTAAACCCTAAAAAAGTGTTTAGTTTGGTTAAACCACATTTATCAAAATTAAAAAAAAATATGTTTATTGCAGATTTATTTAAACAATTAATCGACAAATTCAAAGTAAATTTCTACCTATCTTAAATATTATACCTTCTCAAATTTATATACCTTGACCTTATGTCAATAATAAAACTAGATATCCAGTCAACCAAAACTATGGTTACTTGAATCATATGTCATACCCTATCTACCCTATCTATTGGAATTTATAATACTCAATTAAGGCCGTAGCGCCTAAGTACCCCAAACTGGATTATTAAACTAGAACACTTTTTAAGCTTGATATTCTTTTCTTATCTAAACATCTTTTGATTTATTCATTTGCATCAGCATTTAACTTTAGTTCACCTTGACATTTGTGTAAAAATAGCTAAACAATTGTATAGATAATAATGGCTAACGGTATTTTTCAACATTCCATTACATATTTATATAAGATTCCTTCGATAAGTATCTAATCATGACTATTATATAATCAGTAAATAGTTGTCAGCTTCTAGGCCAAAGACAAAATTTGCAGTAAAAAACTCAATTCTAATATTCTGTGTTCCGACATCTTTAATTCCATCTCCGCTACTGAAATTTTATAAAGGTACACATACACACACTACAATCCACTAAAACCCAATTTTTCTATATACATATAAATTTTCATTTTCATCTTCTTACATATTCTCCTGCCTTCTTCTTCGTTTATATAAAAGTACATAAGAATGTATATAAGATTGGTCGGCTTTAAAAATAAAATATAAAAAACCGTACAACAACAAATATGGCGGTGGTTTCAAGTGTTTTCTTTCCTTTCTATACTATGTATTACGAATTTTTGTTTTCTGATTTCGTTCTTAGCTCGTTTCTCTCTACGTATATAAGAACATACAACATACATCTTAAAATACAATCAGAGTACATAGTATAGGTATATAGAGAAAACAAAAAATCGATGTAAGTATATAAAACATTTCTGTTATTTTTTGCACTGAAATCGTTTTTTATTTTTTTGTTTCTGTGTAGTACAGTTGATTCAGAATTAATATACAGTTGGCACAAATAAATATTTATGTGTATAAAATTTTATGATGATTTCATCAAGGAAATGAATTTAATAGATTCTGTTGTATATCAAGTATACGTATTAACAGGGTTGTACATCTTTTTTCTCGCTGTGAACTGACCATAATTGCCCAATATGTATTAAATTACTGGGGAAGTAACCACGCATAAGGGTTAAATATAAAGCCAATTACGTTATATACCTTTTATGTTCGCTCATCTACACACACACACATCAAAAATAAAACATATTAACAAATTTCTTGCATATAAAATACACAAGAAAAAATTATATTGTTTTTTACAACGGTGTCCCACTGAACGAAACGAACACGAACGAATCTAAAAGCACAGAACAGCAACAACAACAACAAATTCGTATTTACATAAAAATCCATTATCTTGTTCCCTCCAGCCAGGGCACGGAACAACTTTATTTTTGTTTACAATACAGAATCATAACAACAACAATAATAATTACATCAACAACAATCCATATACATATATATATATATATACTGGTAACATTATAACAGAAAACATTTTCAAAAACTCGTTTTACTTTTTAATGTTAGTTCTGTTAATTTTAAATTGTTGTTGTTTTGTTCCTGTAATTTTTGTTTATTATCAATTTGGAATGAACTCCTTGGGTGCAAAAATATAATAAAATCACTTTTATATGAAGTGAGGGGTATCTATCTGTCTGTGCTAAACATTGCGGGTTTTATCATTCGCGAATCGCGATATACATTACAGTTACATAAAGCGTCCCGGTACGGTTGTATTATAAGACCTACTACCTAGATATAAAAAAATTGTCGTAAACGAGATACTGTACGAGTTATTGACGTCTACATCAATAATACTTAAGTACAAAATGCACCTGTATACACATTGTGTATAAACACGTCACTGCAACACGAACACTGTCAGAAATTAGTATATGTATACAAAACAAAACGAATTAGTGTTGGTTTCGGTTTATATATACAAACAAAAATCAATATAAAAAGCGCACATTTATGTCAGTTTGTATGAACGTTTGTCCCACAATACACGCTTTATTATGGATTCATACAGTTATTAAATTTTTTCGCAACGTGATTTTTTTAGTTTTGTAAAATTTTATATTTGAAATAAAAGTTAAACATAGATATAAATTCAACTTACAGTGTATGTAGGAGTTAAGTTAATATGCGAGGTTACCAAGAATCTAAGAAACGTGATACTGAAAGAAAACGACTTTATCGTGAAAGACAGCGTGCAATGGAAACGTCAGAAGAAGCTGTGGAACGGCGTGCTCGTCAAGCGGAACAAATACGACAATCCCGTTTGAATCGTCTTATCAAAATGTCATCACAAGAGCAAGAAGCTCATCGTATTTCTGAAGTTGCTCGTGTGAAAAGGTTACGGCAATCTCAGAAAGTAAATAAAACGGAAAACGAAATAGCAGCGCGGCGTAAACGTAGCACTTTGCAGATAGGGGAAGATACAGTCAATCAACAGCCGCTTGAAGCTTCGGAATGGCTTAAACGCGAAGTTGAAAGAGTACGACAATCCCACTTCCCCTCACAGTTCATTCCAACATTGCAATATCAGGAAGTGATGCGTCTTCCAGTAGCTCAGCAAACAAAAAAATCGCTTGATACACCGAACTATGTTAAACGGAATCGTCTTAGTAAACGTGATTATGAGCTGTTGCAAATGCATGATATGTCACCTGAGGCTGGATCATCGCATTATCGGGAGCAAATTAAAAAAATTCGGCTCATTAAAAAAACTAACCATCCAAAAGATACGCAAAATAAAGCTACCCGTTTTAAACGGAATCGGCTTAGTGAGCATGCTTATGAATTGATTAGGAAACAAGAAAGCAGTCTCGAGCCTGAACCAGTTCGGCAGTTCGGTCAAAGTCCCTACGAGTTAACTCAAGAGGAAGAAACGCATCAAGTACCCAAGTCTCGTATTGATCAAAATGCCATCCAGACATCACACGCTAAAGAAACAAAGAATGACTCGGAGAGTGAAATCGATGAGACACTATCGTACCAGAGTGCAATTTCATTACTAATGCGGCGTTCACCAAAATTTCGTCAATTGATGATAATTAGGCTGGTACAAAAACAGTTATCTCCAAAGATATTTTAAATTATAATAAATATAACACTTTAGCTAGAAGTTATTATTTTTGAAGGAGTTTTCTTAGTTTTTAATTATTGAAAGGAAATAATTAAAAAACGTAATAAAATGATGCCTGCAAATAATATTTAGGTGTTTTATTACTTTAGAGGTATAAACAAAATTGATTTAACAATAATTTTCATTTTTTAACTAATTTTGGTTATAATTTCGTAGTTGTCAAATATTCCCCTTAAAATTTCGCTATAAAATAAAGATAGTCTGTCTTTGTCGGATTTTTGATATTATCTCTAATTGTCATTTGAAGTGATACCAGTCACAAGGAAATATTTATAAAGCAGCATACTAAGATTTAAAAAAACAGCCAGAACGACTTTATTGAATAATTATTTTGTAAGTTTCGATTTAATGATCTAGTAACCATGGTTACAAGAATGTGATTTTTCTGCAACATAGCGTTTTCTATTAGCTCGATACACTTAGTGCAACTCTTCTAAATGGACGATAAATCCATAATTCGACGGTTCCATGGCCTTTTGTGTGTGTTGGATCCAGGATTCCTCTATACTCTACAGTTTTGAATTAGCGCCAACAGTATTCCGGAATGATCTTTAATAAGCGCTTTCCAACCAACATGTTCTTGGTACTAATCGGCATATCATTATAATGAAACATGCTACAATCACGATGATGATCTAAATGAAACTGATTAAACATTTTTCAAAATTGTAATCAAATTAATTGAAATAATGTTTATAATTGTTTTTATTGATAAATAATAATATTAGGTGATACGTAAATACAAGTTTTATAACAGTTAATTTGATAAAGTGCAGCGACAGACACAATATATTAATCATAAATTATTCAATGATAATATTGATTTTAAAACAACATTTTTTGTAGTTTTATCAGTTCAAATAGCATTCACTACTTGGATTCCGTAATACTCCAGCAATTAATTATGTCAACAATTCGCTCATCCTGCCTAAATGTTGACCTGATGATATTATAAAAACATAAACTATGGCGTATATATCTTTAGTATGTATTATTGACGAATGGAGCAACATGGAATTCATATTGCGGGTTTTTTTTGAACTGATAACTTGATCAATATTCTCAATAACAATTGAGACTAGGCAAAGTATAGTAAACGCAGCCAGTGGAAAAAAATGAAGCTTGCTTGAGATACACTCAAAGTTGATAATTTTTGCTATTAATTGTAAATAAATTTATAGTTTTTATATTTTAATGCAATATTAATAGAAAAGCAAGACTAAACTTTTTCGTATAGTAAAATAATTCTATTTTAGGTTCGGAGTGAAGCCACCCGAACATAATTATCCGATCTTCGAGTTAAGGCAAGCCTCAATTTTTGCAGCGAGGGTTGATACTCTAATCGATTACATAAATTTTGTTTCTGGTATTTCGACAGTCATTTGAAGTTGTAAGAGGAACGCAGTAATCCACTCCAAAATATAAATTGAACTATGCGTGGGTAGGGAGAATCCTTCGGCAAATTTCTCAAAAAAATCAACAAAAATTGTTTTTGCTTTAACGGTAAAATAATTCCGTCATTTATAAAACAATTGCTGAATTTAAAAATTAAGCGTTCATAGCTACTTTTATTTTTTCGTTGACCGTATATTGATCAACGTTTTTCAATTCAATTAGGATTATTGCCGCTTTCACTGCATTTTTTGGCTCAGTGTAATTCGATTACCGGTTTATTCGTGCATTAGTTTACGCGATACCTCATCAGCTAGGTTGCCTTCTGTTGGAAGATGTTATAATTTGATGTTATAACACAAACGTTTTTAGTTGATTTAGCCGGGCTCATATTGAACTTAGTGCTATGCTGGAGTCGCTCCAGATAAAAGGCTCGTCTGACGAGATTGTCAGCTTTTTTCAACGGCACAACTTTGTTTTGCTGATCGTACATGCTGATCGTACATAAAGCACTGCGCCATATTGACTCGCGTTATCTAAACCATGCAGTTCCATAATTTGATTATCTGCTGTCGAAAACAATCTGATGATCCGGACGTCTTGGCAGGACAAGATGGTGATAGTATTCTTCTATATACCAAAAACGTTTATTCGCTGTATTAAATATGTCTCATCCGTTTCATGTTTGGGCACGAAGTATTTTCCATCCCCGCTCCTTAGATGTGTTTGTACGAAAACACACTCACAAGCTTCTTTTATCCAAAAGTTGAGTTTTGTGAACCAAGCTAATTGTTTTCTAATCCGAGCCTCGATTTTCGCTGGAATAAATAAGATCTGCTAACTGAAGTTATGTTAGCGGATCTTAGATTTATTCCAGCGAAAAGCGGAATGACCTCATCAATTTTGTTGGGACCAGACGGCAGTAATTTGGTTAGTAAATACTACCAAAAATTCAATGAAATATCTGTGCCCATCGACTCTGGATTTCATCACTGTTGACACTTCGTGTTCAATTGCTGGCCTCGGTAATCACAACATATTTGTGATTGCCCTAAAAGTAGATTGCGACACTTGGCGCTCGATAATTGTGATTCGGCAGAACAGAGAGGAGTAAGGTATTATGTCGTTTATCGTAAAGTTTTCAACATCGAGATTGATATTTTTGAGGGTAATGTTCTAAGACAATCATGACATAATTTCAACTGTAATCAAAAACGACTCATTTAATTTCAAAATATGTAACTATGTTTCCAATCGTAAACGTATTATTTCTAAAATACCGTTATTATAACGAAAAAGCATCGAAACGAAAAATTTGATAGTTACAACGTGGCGGCACTGATACTTTGATTCAATAGAAAATCGAATGATATCGTCCCTAGATTGTATGCAAGCTAGATAACCCTTAGTTATCTTGTCATTGAAATCGTCTCGATCAGTTGTGATGCTTCATCTTCATTAACGCTTTCAAGATACTTAAACTTTTGAACCGCATTTAAATCCTCTCGTTGAAGAACAAACGACTCAAAATTGTTTGTTTATTTACAGTACCTTACAGTAGTTACCGTTTCGATCTTCTTTAATAAATCACGATGATAACCGAGACTATTTTTCCGCAAATTTCCTCTCTGTGACATATTTGTGCACCAAAATTGATACGTCTTGTAACAGATCCACGTAATTTCGTGAAGTGTGTCATTTTTTTTTAGTAATCAAAGCAGTTTTAGTGTAATATAATTTCAACGAGACGTCGACATGATCAATTTTTGAAATTGACAAACCACTGCTTGTGGTAATCGAAACAGAGTAGAGTTGAGTTTTCGTTAAATTATTTTGAACTCGACGAAATTAGTGGGATTGAGTAGAGTTGAAAGTCAAAATGGCGGTAAGGTGGTTAAATTCACAAATATGTATATTTAAAACAAAGACATATTTTAAAATAATTTTCAGGCGTTATAAGTATACATAGGATCAAATAATTAAATTTGTCAATCGGTTATCAAAATTTCAACTTAACCTAACTCTACTCCATGGAAAAGATCAACGCCATTTTGGAACTAACGAAAACCTAATTTCAACTCAACCTAACTCCAACCTGGTTCATGGAAACATGGTACTTGAGTGTGAAAGGAATAATTGCGATGTCAACCTAGTTATACAAAATTCAATGATTTTCAATTTATCAGCGAATGTTTGGAAAATATCGCATGTTGATTCAATGTGTATACTGAAACCAATTCTGTGTCTATCTTTTAAGCGTTTTAAATGTTTTGGTACTAATCGAAGACTCATCGATTTAATACAACTCGATGCTCTGAATAAACGAGAATGAATCCGTTAGAAGACGAAAACATATAATTTACTGTTTAATAATAACAGTGTGGTCGCATTTTAATTCGATGTCGCTGTCATTCTAATGATGATCGCTAGATGAATTTTAAGAAGATACCAAATCTAACTCTAGTCTTAGAGGAACTTTTGTGGATCGTCGAAGAACGACCTGGTGTTTGTGTTGATGGCGTTTGTAATTTTCCATTTCTTGTAAGGAATCTGAAAGAGTCCGGTAGTTTACTGGATGCTTTTCTGACTATGATTGTTGCATAATCCACTTTACTCATTTGCGTCAATCTCTAACGAATCTGATTCTGGTATTAACCACTTCAGCTCTGCGAAGCTTTTCTCGTCTTCCAAAATTATTCATAACGGATCACCAACGTAGAACTTTGCGTTGCCATTTTTTGAACGTTCTTAATTTTTTGGGTGCATCAGAGACAAAATTGTATTTGGTTGTGTTCTATGCAACCAGTCCGCTGGTGACTCACCACCTCTACATTTGATTGAAAATAGCTCTTGAAGATTATCAATTGCCGTTTCTGTTGCTTGATTTATCATACTGATAATGAATGGATAACGGGAGAAATAATCAATAGACAGCAACTACATCACATTCAGTGGACATAATCGACACTTCGGACCACGTCTTTGATATGGGACCACTCTCTACGCCTGTCAATTGCGGGCTGAAAAATGTCACCCCAAACAAAATGGCGGTAAAACAAAATCGAAGTGGAACATAAAAGTCACACTGTATTATTTACATCAATTCAAAGAAAACACTACAAAAAAATTTGACATATTTGATGACACATTTGTAAAAACACTGTGGAGGCACTTTTATGCCATGCTATAAAAGTGATTCCTGTACTAAAAATATCATATACACGTGAACTTTAAAATATGAAATAATTTACTATATATCAGTAACTCATTATATTATAAAAAAAAACATAAAACATTTGAAATGCTATCTTATAGCGTGAATCATTTTATGAACGTGGTTGAATGCAATCAGAACCGTATTTCAATTAGCCTGATTCACCGCAATAGTAAACGATGTCGTTAACCAAATCGTAACACAACACATACACAAACTAATTTAATTGTTTTCCCTCCAAATAATATAAAACGCTCTTATGTATAATTTCTGACCTGTAAACCATTGAATCTATTCATGTGACGCGCACTGTACTATCAAAATAAAAAAATTTATTTATTCAATAGTTGTTGTTGTTGTTACTGTAATTCATGATTTTTGTATTAGAGACAGCTTCAAGATATATCTTTCTCACTTTTTCACTCTTCTGTACAATAACAAAAAATAAAAATTTTATGTCACAAAAAAAAAAAAGAAACGAAAACAACAGAAATAAAAAACAAAATTGCTAAATCGATGGAGGTACTGGGTATTTTTATACATATTCTATATGTGTGCTCCGGCTATGTTGCCAGTATGTATATTCAATTCTATGTGTAGTGATAAACGTGAACTTGCATTAAGTTTTATTTTATCGTTTAGGAATGAGGGGGTGGGATGGGGATACATCATGATGAAATTTGGCAAATATAGTTATGTGAAAAGGCATATAAAAAATTGTGGCTTTTTCTTGCTTCTGTATTCTATGTATACGTACGTAATAATCGATTTTTCGTTTTATGTATGTAAGAAAAGAAAATTTAGACAAGTATATAAAGAAAATTCTATGTTGCATATGTAATATTAAAGGCGAGATAATGAGTCAGACGAATTATTTTAGAAATTTCATATCACAGGAATTTCCTAATTTTCGTGAAAAGTGATATTGTCGTACCAAACCCCTCCGCTACGTGGTGTAACACCGAACTCGGACTCATCTTCCCTGTTTAATTGTTATTATTACTAAGCTCTATACAGAATATAAAATAGCAAGGTACAAAGGGTCACCAGTCATGGCTTCTAACATTGTATATTGGCTGATTGATATTGCCTGTGAAATGGGACTTGTCCAAATTATTTCCAAAAACGTGTCCATTATGTTAATAAATTTGTTAAATCGAATAAGGGAAACGAGATCACCAGTGATTTACGGTTAGAACTTACTCTCGTTATTTTATCGGCCTATTGGGAATTAACTCAGGCCGATAACCAAATAAGTATTTGACGAGTGGTACGGCTTTATTAGTCGAGAATTTTTTTGTATCTAAAACAAGGTTCTAAATATTTCCGACATACCACATTTTATTCATCGAGTAAGCACTATCTTCGATCTTTGCATCAATCAAATAAAGCTTCAAAAACCATGTGTGTGAGTATGTCATGCCAAAATAAACACAATATGTATTATAATAAAAAAATTTGCCATAAATAAATAAGGAATGGTTTGGGAATATTTATTGTATTGTTACGAATTTGACTGGTCAAACTTGGATCGTATCACTGGATTGATAAATTTGACGGTTTACAACAATTACCTTAAGTGACACCTACCTTTAGCTATTATCGACTAAATCACCCTGCCAAACACAGCTGTCACTCCAAAGGGATCTGATATAGTTCCTTCGACTACAATTCACATATAGATCCAGACTTTGTTATTGTACACAGGGAAGCGAGTTTCATTGGTATTTGGTTTACTTTTGCTTTTATACTATTGCGAATTTTTTGAACCGCTCGATTGCCGCCATTGTTACAAGATAGTGGTTAATATACATACATACATACATATGGAATAATCTCGACTCGCCTGATACAGAAATATTATTAAAGGTTCTATTCCAGGCTAAAAACTATTCTAAAATCAATAAGTAATTTTATAACCATTAAGTGACTAGTTGTACAATGAATTGACCAGCCCAAGTTCCTATTTACGTTACATTACCGATAGTTGCCGCGATAATTGCCGATTTCTCCAGGAAATATCACCTCCAATATCGATAATTGATACTTAAGAAATTTTTTTACCAATACAGTGATTTCTCGTACGTACTAGAGTGAACAAAGTTTTATCTAGGACTTTCCCGTACAGTAAGCTCTGTTCTACCTCGAATGTAAACGAACAACAAACTTTCCAGAGTTTTTAGAATAACAGATGATACAGCGATATAGATATAGATGATAGGCCTTGCACAACCACTCTTTGAAGACTATTTACAGGTTTTATATGGTTTGATGCCGTTACCAACCGATAACAACGGTAAAAAAATTGGTCCCCATGAATAGTCAATGCGTTATTATTGTACATATATTGTGTGGCACTTCTTGAATTACAAAACGATTAAAGTAAACAGACTTTCGTCTTGTAGAGGTTGATTAAAGGGTTTATTTCTCGGGTTTCAGTGTCAATTTCTTAGCAAATGAAACGTTTTGCTGTATTACATTTATTTTCATTTTTTTTCTCATTTGTTTTGAAGATTTTAATTGTCGTTTAACGTAATTTTCGGATAATGCGCAATATCTGATTTCTATAAAACAATGGAGAAAAATGATTGAGAACACGATAAGGCGAGAAAGAGAAAAATGGTTCAAAAAAATTAGCACTGAAACCCGAGAAACGTAGAAACATTTTGTTTAGACATCATCGTTTCGTCTTGCAGATGTCGATTGTATGGTTTGTTTCTCGGCTTACGCTGTAAATTTTAATTTGCATAACTAAGGATTTTCGCTTGATTTTTGTCTCAATTGTTTTGAACCATAAATATGTGCTTGCTGCGTATGCTGCATGATGTTTTGTATATAATTCCTTTGACATTTTTAAGATCTGTAAAGTAGGTAATGGAAGAAGGAATCAATAAGGTAGGCTACTATGTTATCATATCATTCGATTTCGTTTTTATTTCGTTTATAAATTCACGATAAACGTTTTCTCCATAAACGCCAGCTCAATATTTGCTAGAGCGGTTTAATTAGTCCCTGGGGAGACCACGGCAAATTTTCGCTTCTCGCAGTCATCCTTATGCCGTAGTCCGGCATAGTTTCTTTTCATAACATCTTTGTTAATCTCCTCACTCAACATACCCAGTGAACATATTCGTGTTTGGCCTGTCGGGGGGCATGCTACTTAGTAGTTATTATATTCACTTCAACGGGTATTAGTAAATTTTGTATTATTAAAATATGTGTGGTTATAAAGATATAATCACATACAGTGAAGCTTCGTATATTTCTGATAGTGAAAATAGCATTCAACTCTCAGTACAAATTCCTGCTCTAATATTATGAGGTTATGGACTCACGTGAATCAAACGTAGTTCTCATTTCCGAGGGACTGATTTTAATGACTTGAAGTTCAGAGTTGAACTTTACTGAAAGAAAATGAATCATTTGAAAGTATTGAGTACACTGATGAAGTTAAGAAGAAGAACGATTATGTAAAAAAATGAAGTAGTTGCTCGTAACGTTATTATTAAATGCCTTAAATCCTGTTATACAGCACACATTAAAGACAAAAATCAGCTGAGCTGAAGAATAACTTAAAAATAATGATGATGAAAAGCTCACCGATCCATCGAAATGAATTTTTAACTAAAAAATTTACAAATCTTTTCATTATTAATTTAGTCTATCACTATTAATAACTATAACAATGCTTAAATTACTTTTGAACCCATTAGCATATGTAGTTATATAAGTAAATATTTCAAATGGGAACGGATTAATACTTTTTTGCATGGCTTCTTATGGGAAAGGTTGCTTCGGCATACGACCAATTCGGTATACGACGGAACGAATTAAGGTCGTATAACGGAGTACCACTGCATTTCACATATCATGTGTTATTTTGCAAGTTGTCTCTATTATTAAAAAGTACAAAAAAGCAAACTATTGAACTAATGCAAACTTCACGGCGGAAGTTCCGTTTTTTATAAACATTTTCAATGTTAGTTTATTATGACGCTTGTGATTGTGCTTTCACATTTTATTACTCGTGTTTCTGGTAAACTACATAAAATTAAATTTTTATTTTATTTGTATTGACAAAAAGTAGTTTTTTTTCATTATTTCTGCACTAGTTTTGGAAGTACTTCTACGTTTAATGGGTAGTGTGTCGCCAATTACTTGCCAGCTGGGTTTATATGGTAATATAATATAGTTCCATCTGTGTTTCAGTACTACAACATAATAACAGACAATCTGTAAGTGTGAAACATACCAAAAGTAGCGCAACATATTCCAAACAATTCACACTAACGGCTGCGTATGGGCGTGTACATCAAGCAGCGCAGCAGATTCTTTTGTTTTAGTAAAAAAATTGAATTGTGCAAATTTTATCGATGCCGCGACCGATGCAACTTCATTCAATATAATTGCTTTAACTTGAAATTTTTCAATTATAATTACAAAATACTTAATGTCTTTTAATGGAAATAAGTGAAATTTTTCAATTATAATTACAAAATACTTAATGTCTTTTAATGGAAATAAATGAATAAGCCAAAATTTAAAATTGCTGCTCGCTGCTGCTGCTTGGTGTGTTTCATCCTTTACACTTCAGTTTCTTAACATTTATCCACAAATTTATTGCTGGGTTTTCAGAACACGGATGAATCGGCAAACTATTATAGCGCCTATTGCTCCATTTTTATATGGGGAGAACGACTAATGCGGTTTTTGCACTTCAGCACACTTAAGGAATTTTATCGAACGAAGTTAATCCGCCGCCGCGAAATTATGTACCACACCAAGCTGCGAAAAAAATTCGTCCATCGCTACCGAAGATAATCTAAAAATATGATCTTCAATTGTGGTCCTTACATTTCTCATTCGTCATTCGATTATGCTTTCATATTAATCCGCAATTCCACACTTTTATTCTATCGTCGTGATTCTTGCGCCAGTTCCATCTCAGTTCACCTACAAAGTAACAACAGTTTGTTGGTGAAGAAGACGGAAACGAGGAAAGAATCACGACGGAAGAATCAAAGTGTGAAACGGCGAAATTACCAATTTTGATCAGAATAAAAAAATCGCCGCGAATATGCGCGTTTAGTTTGGATTGTCAAGTCCTTTATTTATAAGGTATTTATTCAAATTTGTAATTATATTATTACCACACGGTTGTTAATTGGATTTAGATAATTTTTCAAGAATTGTCCTCTGTAGCTACTGCAGCGTCGAGTTTTTCGTATTTCATTTCGTTTTGTGCATGTACACGGATTTCATGAAGTCGTTTCAATCTTCGTTTCTTTCCTCTTTACCTATAAAACGGGTTTTCTGAAAACCGGTTTTATTATGTAAAGGAGAAAGAAACGAAGATTGAAACCGACTTCATGATATCCCGTGTAGATGCACGGGTTGGCATTGGTATGATCAGTAAAACAGATAATGGAAAATCGGTAAAGTAGTACATAATGTTTGCATAACAAGTGCGTTTACGTGTCGAAATGAAATTCAACTTAATTAATGAATTGTGATGCACGTTTTTAAATGAATTCCTTTTATATTATATTTTGTTCCATTATATCGATGAAATTCGCTTCGGTTGGGTATTTAGATGTCACGTGCTGCACATTTTTTGGCGGATAAAATGTATAAACTCGAATTTTTGATAATTTGAATTTCTATAAGTCAGTCTTAGAAGCCTGAGGGAGGAGTCTAAGAAGGAGGGCGCCAAACCAGCTTCTGCCTGATGGAGCTTATCTGAATAATGCAGAGCGTTACGCAATACTTAATTTGTAGGTGGTGGTGTATATTTATATTTTTACATGGGTCACATGGACGACCACAACTACAAGAACGAGGTAGGTACTATCACAATTAATTACTTGACACACATATATATGTGTATTATTCTGACTCCATATATTTTATTTATTATTAATATAACATTATTATTAATACAAAATTATTATTTATTAATTATATAAAATAAATTAAACACAAATTATATACAATATAAGTTTTAATAAATTTTTAATGCGCCATACAATGCAAGCTTTTCGTTCTCAATTCGAATACAGCAAAATGTTGCCCGATTATCTATTGTTGAAGTACGTCGTTTAACCATGAATCCTTGACGCAGAATTAAGATTGCTGGAGGTAGCCATAAAACTTCTCTCAACACTCGCTAGTTTGCAAAATACTGTTCTCTCGGTTTTGTGAAGGTGCTCCTCATCTCCAGGTGTTCTCGTTCTGAAACATTCTTTTTCGGAACTGTCAGAGTTATCGATCCGAAACAAAGTTGAAAATTCAACTTGTCGTTGCAAGTGGAGTTAAGAACTGATGACTCTATAATAGCCAAGCTCGAGTACCATTCATCTTCCACATGCTTAATAATTTGGCTGAAAAATTTGGGCTTCCATTTTAACTAAAATTCTTGGGCTATTCGGATCTCTTCCTAAAGCACGCACTAAACTTAACAGGTTCAGCCGTTTGTCTGCTTTACAGCCGAGAACTACTCGATCCTAGATCATTTTTCCCACCCTTTCCATATGTAACGTAAATCTGGAGGCAACAGCATTTACTCGGCAAGCGTTGGATACACCATACCATTTTTCAGTCGACATGTTTAATCACGTACTGTATAAAATAATATGTATATAGCTACATACCGTATATGTATATAAAAAAAAGCAAGAAGGAATACATAAAATACATAAAACGAATAAAAAAAACAGAAAAATCTAAAATCAATAAATGCTCATCCCAGTGGAATGTTATGTGCCGATGCCTTTTGAATTCTGTATTGTTATTACACCACCACATACTCGTTGTATATAATACACATATACTTTTTAGTTATATACGTATATAATATACATTGTAATGTTATTTTGTATATAAAAACCCTGGCTAGATATGGAGCTCAACCTGTATGTATTCCTTGTGTTACCCCGAGTATAAATTATATATTGTGGCGCCATTTTTCTACTATCAGTCAAGTCATTTGTTTTGTTTCCTAATCGATATTGATTTTAACGAATCATTGAACGTTTTTTTTTGTTTTTATCTATAATTATGTTTGCTAATGTAAATAACGGTATTTTATAAATTTTTGGATGATGGTGTGATAAAAATGGGATTTTTAATGTGAATGTACGCGTAATTTTACGATTTTATTATTGTTATTATGTACTAGGTACTAGCGAAACGGAATTATACAAATCGTAATATTTATAAGTATCTATAGATTAGATAGTGGACAGGCTTATTAATTGGGTTAGAATGTTTGATAAGGGATGTTTCTCTTGATTCCGTCTCTTGACCTCATTGTGCATAACATATCTCTTATCTACTTGGGTCTTGATACCAAAGCCATAAAACGTATCTACCCAAGTCTACTTATCACCGTTATATTTGTCACCGTACTGATAAACCAGAGCAAAACATACTGTAAATACATAATGTACTGATAAGCATTTTTTGTAATTATCTTTTTTACAAACATACGCGAGCAGCACAAAATTATCTCATTTGTATAACGATACCGTTTTAACTATACATACATACGTACATACTTGATACAAACATATATGAAAAATTCACAACTACATGTAGGTATCCTAAAAAATATACATCATCGTCATCAACATCATCGCATTTATTATTATTATTGTTGTTATTATTATTATTATTTTGTAAGAGAAGAAAGTAATTTATATTGGAATTTTAGCAGAATACAGAAAAAAAAACGGTATTCAAGGTAAGTTTTTATTTTTGTATTTTATAAAATTGTATACGAAAAAAACTTAATCACTAAAGTTGACCTAGATAACGGTATGATATTGCAATTTTAATGCATTCTAAATTATTATTGTATGTGAACATACGGTTTTGAATGTGTATGTGGGTAGATGAATTATTTGTTTTGTACAACAGAATTTACGATTTTGTAATACCCTAATATACGTTTACAAAAGGCATAATGTGTATCGAAACCGGTTTCGGTTCGAGAATTTTATGAACCCAACGTAAATTATAATAAATATGAAGTTGTATACAAACTTCGCGCCAAAGTCAACCAACCACGAAGCTTACAGCGTACAACTTTCCTAGATCGTATACCCATTTACAGTATGTACGTACACTGAGATATCACTCAATGGAACGAGATAAAATCGTGCGATAACAAATTATGCAAACTTTACTTTTTTCGTAGTGTAGCTGCTGCTGCTAAAACTTGACGCTGCATGTATGTATGTACGATCATGAAGTATCGCGTCTTAAGTCGTGTTCAAAAAGAAAAAATAAATTCTGAAAACAAGTTTCCAATCTGTATTATGTATGTATAAAACAAGACTCGTTAACTTTAAATTTATAAAGAAGTAAAAGAAATCAATGCATCTTACATACAGAACAGCTCCTTATATGTCTATAACCCAAATACCTGTTCCCAAAAGTGTTGTTTTTGGTTTATTAAAAAATATGGTTAGTGGATATAAGAACTTACAATTCAACCAAATATATAGCATTATGTGGTGCCTTTGGAGAGCGAGGTAAGAATGAAGCACATACATACAATACAACAAACACTACATTTCAAGACATCTAATCAATCATGAGTTGGTTTTCTTTTCTTTTTTTTTATACTTATCTGTTTATAGTTTTGTCGTTGATTAATGAGATTTTACAGTTACAGTTGAGAAAAAAAATTCAAGAAAAAAACCAAAACAACGAAACGATGGATGGTTGAATGTTTTCTTTTACTTTTCATCTGTTTTTATCTTTTGTGTTTATATTTAAAAGAAAAAATGGCGTTTTGATATAAGATACATTTTATAAAAATTTATAAATGATGTAACCATGTATATTCCTATGGCTTTGGTATTGGTGCTGGGTGATTTAGTGTTACGGTGATCAAGGTAGTTTGCCTTCGAATTAACGATATACATACACGAATTGAATTATATGCGGAATGTATCGAAGATTCTAGAAAATTCTTATAATTTTATAATGGTGATTAGTTTCATTTAGATTATAAAGTTTTATGGTAGGCCTTAAACCATATGTTTTGATATGAGAATGAAAATAAGACATTACATACTAAATTTATGCCTAGGAGGCCCTTACGATTGCGTAAATACTTTTACACTAAAAATCAAATCGAATCACATCTGAATTTAAAAAATGTACATACATACTTTATTATGTACTATGTCCGTAACCCCCAGCGCACTAAATCGCCCGCAGACTTTATATTACTCATCACTGCATTCATTGTTATTTTTGAATTGGAAACAAAACAACAATAATAAAAACATATACATAAAAAAAGCATAAAAATCATGCCGCCATTTTGTAAATTTTCCATCAATCGACACTTGCGCACAATACAATCATATGATGAAAAAACATAATGAAAACAACAACAAAAACAAATCCAATCCACCAAAACGAAAAACGGAGAGAAAAATTAAATACCATTTCGCATACACTCTAGCGTTAAGTGAATAAACTAAAATTAAACGAAACAACAACAATAAAAAACTTGATACGTAAAAAAATTAAAATGGCTGCCGTCGCGCGTACAGCGTTCTGCAGCTCTCTCGTATAGTGAATTTTCCACGTAAAATAAAATTTTAGAAAAAAAATTAGTTCATCGACACGAAAAAATATTGTGTGTGTTGTTTGTTTTTATGTTTTTTTTATTAAATTTTTCCTTACCAATTCGCGAGGTTCACCGTTTCTAAAATTTTTTTTTTTGTATATCTTAATTAATTTTGTGAAACTACTTTTTGTGTGAAAATTTAAATTAAATTAATCGCGTCGGTTTTATATATATATATATTATATTATATACATAAATTTAATTAGATTTCCGTGTATTGTATAGATGTGTTTTAATGTATGTGCGCTATTTTGCTTCTTTTTACCTCTCTAAAGACGATGATGAAGTAGCAAAGGTGCCTAGAAAAAGTATTGTAAAAATATCGCGCGCGCTCGTGAGTTACAGTGAGTGAATAGTGTGTGCAAGTGTAGTGAACGTATTTAAGCTATTTGGGTATATAAATCTACATATATATACTCAATATTGCTAGCCATACTGTATATAAAATATTTGTATATACATAAATTAACAGTGTAATTATATATCTCTTGTGTGTGTGTGTTTATATAAATTTAACATCAAAAATAACTGCGACGTGGAAGCGCCTATATATTTCGTTTTTATGCCGTAATTTCGGTATACAACCATCTCGCTCTAATCAAATTCTAAAATAAAGAATCGATATAAAAATTAAAAAATTTGAGAAAAATCAATTTTGTGATTTACAAACGTAATAAAAAAAGGTCCCGTTATTTGACCCTTTGCACACACATACATTATGTACACACATGTGTATATATATATAATTGCATGCAGTTTATTTTGTTGTATTTTAAAATATGTAGAACCTGTTTATATATGCGATTCTTGTTTTTTTTATTACTTCGATTGATTTCGGTTCTTTCTATTTAATTTAAAGGGGATGATTTTAAACAAGATAGAATCGGGAATATATTTGCCTATGCAGCATCCCCGGGATAATCTATTATCTTGATCTCGAGTAGGTTGCTTCATAAACACGAAACAGTTAAAGAATGGGAGTTCGTATTATATATAGAGTATGGTTAGCAAAATTGCGTGAATTTTTTTTGGATTTTTTTTTCGTCATCTTCTTGTGTTGCTTGCTACTTTTTTGTTGTATTTTCCTCGTTCGCGTACACACAACACACAAGAAGAACGTACGACCAAATAAAACCAAGAACTTAATTTCCTTTTTCAGATTTTTTCGAAAAAATGTAAATTCTATATTTTGAGATTAAAATATTACTATTGTTGTAATCTAATGTGTGTGTGTGGAAAAAATATATAAAAAAAATTAGTGAGAGGATTTTTTCGTTTTTTACAAAATGGCTGACATAATTTTGTGAATATAATTCTTTTACACGTGCTTTTTTCGGGAAAATTTAGTTTTGTGATTTAATTTTTTTTGTTTTCCCTAATTATCGGGGGCTCCTTATTTAATATATTAGTGATAAAAAGTGAAATAAAATATATTATGGTTTATATGTGAAAAATATAAGTGTGTTTGGTCTTTGGTTCTATATAAGAAAGGCAAAATATGTTTTCATGAAAATAAGAAAAAATGAAAAATCAGTTTATGAAAAATGTGTTGTGATTAAATATTCTGTTTTTTGTTCAATTTATGTAAATCTTTAATAAAATATCTATAAAATGATAACGTCGGAATGAAATGGAAGCGGCAGTACGTTCAGTTCAGGTTGGGCCACCTGGCCAAAGAAATGATACAGGGCCCCCGCAACAAAATCCAACAATTACATACCAACAGCGGGTATCAACGGGGGCTTCACCAATTCATAGGTAAGCTGATGTGATTTACGTTATTATTTTTATTGAAATCAAATTTTTCCGTATGAGGAATTTAGGCGTGGTCTTTGGTTAGATTTTTTTATTGTTGTTGTTGGCTATAATATGTCAGATGATTTTCTGGGCAATAAGTGATCAGTAGTTTGTGATTTCTGTAATAGGATTCGATTGATTTTTTCTAGATTTGTTTTTTTTTTTTAATTGGGTGGGGTTTAAATGGAATTTTCATTTGTTGTGTAACCGTTTAGTTAACCTTAGCCATTTCTAAGAATTTTTTTTGATGTGTAAAATTTAATATGGCAGATTTGTGACTTTAATAAGAAATACCTTTTACGAATTTTTTGTAATTTTTACTAATTTTATCAACTCAATTGGATTGGTTGGTTAACCCTATTTAACTGAATTGAAAAGTATGTGAATATGCAATGTCGCCTTCGTTAGTTTTGTAAGTAGAGTGCTTGCTCTGTTATTCGGCGGTCTCGGGTTCGAGTCCCGGTGGTGACCAGTTGTTTTTAACATGCCATATGTTATTATATATACCCTCGTCCATTTTCATATTTACATCCATTGTAGTTACGGCTTTGCGCTTAATATTTTATGAACTTATTCGGAATTCTACGAAAAACGATTAATCCTAATTTGGACCTACGTTTGTAGTTCTGTAACGTTGTTATATTTATAATAAAATAACTATGAAGATATTCCTTTATTTATCTAGAAAAATAACTGCTCCTATCGGATAAACATTGGTATAGTAAATAAATACTTAGCTAGAATTTGACTAATATTCGAATGATATAAGAAAGATACTTTGCACAAATTTGTCGGTTTTGCATTTCCAGTAGAGATTTCCGTATGAAAGAAAACTTTTATGTGTAACTGGTTGTAAACATCGGTCCTATAATTTTAATAGGTCTGAAAAGCTTTTTGATTTCTTGAACTATTTTCGATTATTATATTTTTAACCACTGCTCGGGTTTCTATGCTCTATGCAAATACAATATACAAAATCCCGCTGATTGTAAAAATATCGCATTTTTTATTTTCATATTGGAAAGTGGAAAAAATCATATTATCCTAGGTAGATGTTTTACAAGATTAACAAACCTAGTAAAGAAAATTTAATTTTTATTGTGATTTCAAACAAAACAGCTGATATAGTATATAATAAAATGTAAAGGGCCTTTTACGTTTTAATTACTTAAGCACGAGTTTTTTCGCAGAAGATTTTACTGGCTGTAACATTTTGTAATGCAAAAAAATTAATGCAGCTAATGGAAATATTTATTAGTAAGTATACATTTTGAAACTGTATTTCGGTTTGTGTTTGAAGAACAAATATTTGCTATTATGACATTCTGACATTTTCATATTGCGGAAATGATGTAGGTACGTTTTTATAAATTATTGGTAGTAAAAATTAATTCGGTCCGTTTTTTTTTAATTTTCAAACGCATTTAACTATTTTAAAATGAACGAACAGATTAATTAAAATATTGCCCATCGCTACTTACGACTTTTTCCCACCTCTCAGGCAATTTTCGAATTCCATCTCGGAAAATCGTTTTGTCCTTTGAGGCAATCCAAGTTTGAAGCCAATTCTGCCAAATCGTATTGCATCCGTCGGAACAACCAGTAATCAGAAGCTCCAATGTCCGGAGAATACAGAGGGTGCGGTAAAATATCCCACTTGAGTGTCTCCAAATATTTTTTTACGTATTTTGCAACGTGAGGCCGAGCGTTATCATGCAGAAGAATAATTTTATCATGCATTTCCTTATATTCCGGTCGTTTTTCTCGTAATGCACAACTCAACCGAATTAATTGTAGTCTGTACCACTCACCTGTAATGAAATGGCCAGATTATAGCAGCTCGTAGTACGCAACGCCTCTTTGGTCCCACCAGATACATATCATAACCTTCGAACCATGAATGTTCGTCTTTGTTGTTGGTGTTGAGGTCGGTGGCAACGATTGACTGGCCAAATCGTAGTATTTTTCCCTCTGCGGATTATCGTAGAAGATCCACTTCTTGTCACCAGTCACTATCCGATGTAAAAAACCTTTTCTTGTTTGCCTTTGAAGCAGCTGCTCACAAGAGAAAAATCGTCTTTCCTCGTCTCTTGGTTTTAATTCATAAGAGACCTAATTGCCTTGCTTTTGCATCATACCCATAGATTTCTATCGTATGGAAACTGTTTGTTGGATCACTTCCAATGTACTGACAAGCCCCTCTTGCGTTAGAGTCAAATCTTCATCGAGCAATGTCTCTAATTCATCGTCTATGAATTTTTTTGGCTGTCCTAAGCGAGGCTTATCTTGAACACTGAAATCATGATTTTTGAAGTGTTGCAACCATTCTCTACATGATTTATCGGTTGGAGCATCGTCACCGTAAACTTCCACAAGCATTCGATGGGCTTCAGCTTCCAATTAAAACAAAAAATCAACACTTCCCGCAAATGTTGTTTAGTTATCACAAAATCTGACATACTTATTCAACAACGTAGAAAAACACGCGTTGTGTGAAAGTCAAAGCAAGTTTGAAAAAGGACCAAAATAATTTGTAGTTCCAATAGTACGATTCGAATGGTTTACGGTTTTAAGAGTTAAAAATTGAATGTGGTAAATTATCTTTATTACTTTCTGTTTCAATTACACAAGTATATTTAGCATTATTACAATTTTGTGGTTGTATATTTTATGTAAATAGCAACATATAAAAAAACGGAAAAACTAATACTTCTGTTCAATGGGAAATTTAAGTTAGTTGGGAAACTTTTATTCCACAAAATGTTTATAGGGAAAAATAATTCACCAGACCCGTTCCACACTTGAGCTCTGTTTTTTCGCTTATAAGAACTAGGGTTTCCTCTGACTGGTGTTTTGATTTCCAAAACTCAAATAAGCAAATAAACATTATTGGTAAATCTCAGGATCACCGACCAAATGGCACAGTGGTTAAAGCTTTGGCATTTGGATCGGGAGGTACCGGGTTCGAATCCCGACAAGGGCAGGATGCAAAAGTGAAATTTCATAACCGATTACGATCGGGGATGAAATGTAACACATCTATGACCCCCTGTTGGAGTGCAAAACTCATGGGCCGACCCATCTTCCATGTCAGTATAGGCTGGCATGGAGTTTGCAATGTGCAGATGGTTTTAAATCGGCCCTATAGCCGTACGTCTTCGATTTGGCAGGTGATGCGTAAAGTAAGACGGAAAAATAAACCGCGAAAGAGCATGGAGTGCTTCGGCCCCAAAACAGATAGCATGGATAAAAAACAAAAAAAAATCTCAGGATCAACCCAATCCATGCAGTAATAATTATGTTAAAGTGTTTTATTTTCAAAGGAAGAGATTAGCAAATAGGAAAAGATTTGCAAATTTGTGGAATTTATTGGGCTGATGTTCAGCATTACATTGATTATATTTTATAGCACCATTTTTTGCTATTTATTTTATTTTGATGCTACATAATCATGTTGTTTTCGGATTAATGTCTGATGAGTTCATTGAGTCCTAGCGAGGTTCCCACGGCTGCTGGGTGGGGCAGACTGCTGCTGTATGAGGCATTACTATGAAATGAAAACACGGATTACGGAAAACTTTTATAATATGCCCCCAAAAGAAAACTGTAAACAATAAATCGGGGCGATACAACTGGAGTAAATGCGATTGAAGCCTTCAGAGTATCGTTATAAATTAAGTTAGAAGTGGTTTTGACTGATAATCATAGTGACCTTGAGTAAAGTAGATTAATAAAATTGTCTATTTCTAACTATTGTTAACTATTGCTGAAGTTACATGTTGAATCGGAATGACACTGCACTAATAAAGTAATAAATTTCGCAAAAAGTGTAACAATTACTTATGTTGCAGACTAGTCCAAATTGTGACTAAAATTATGACAAAACGGCCAGACAACCTTTAAATGGTTAGGTTTTATTTTAATTGAGTGCTATAAGTAACGGATTGAGAAAAAGAAATCTATTATGTATTTTTTCGCTAGATGGTTTTAGTGATATATCTCGTGATGCATTTGTCGCAGTTTGAAGGTTTTGCTTTGCGGTTGGTGGGATTGTAATAGAATCATTACTATGACCCCCCAGAACCTCCGGGAGCTTGTTTGGGAGGTTATTATGCATCCACCTTGTACTCCCGACCTGGCACCAAGCGATTATCATCTTTTTGTTGTCCATGGTAAACACTCATGGTGGTGTAATAATGACCTCGAAAGAGGCTTGTGAAAACTGGATATCTCAGAATAGTTACATACAAAACGTTTTGGGAAAGCGGCAAACTGAAATTGCCTTCTACTTGGCAACGAGATATCGAAGAAAACGGCGCCTATTTGAGCCAAAACAAATGATTGTAGCCATGTTAAATAAAGCCCCGAATAAATAAGTATAAAAATAATTGATTTCTTTTCCCCCAACCTTACATTTAAACTGCAAATTTCCCAATTAATAAAAATACTACCGTTGATTTTAGGATTTGTAATTTTTTAATGGAAATTATGATATTTATTTTCATACAACGTATATCGTCGTCTCAGTAGGTATTTAAATATTATATTTCAGGGTTTGATTGATACAAACATACAATCTATCGAGGCATTCATTCAGGAACATGTTAAAACCTAGTTAAATATTGTTGAATTTTATATTATTTTTATAATGAATAAAATGTACATTCATTTTACTACTTCAAATAAGAATTTTTATTAATATTTCTCTGACATTATTGATTATTAATTTTCCAAAAAATATGAAAAACCGTTTGGTGTTACATAAGCAATTTTCAAAATTTTAAATTTCGGTTTAAAAGTAAAGTTTTAACTGTGGGCTTGATTAAAGATTTCTTTTAATTTTAATTTTAGATGAGACCGTATGCATATTTTCAGAAATTGTATTTTATTTTGTTACATAATGTAAAGGCCTACGTTTGTAGCCGATACAACTTTAGATTCAATTATCTCAATTTTAATTTTTTGTCGTTTGTAAGTACTGGGGTGACGATATGTTGCATATTCTCATTCTCTTTGCGATTTTAATCTTTTTACTTATATTGGCTTAGTTAGATTAAAATCACCGTGATTTTTAATGCAACTTGATCCTGTGGTCATGGTTTACCGAAAGCCATATTTCATAATTATTGCGAGATTGTGGAAAGTGGAAATGAGAATCCGGGACTTTAAAATGCAAGATATTGAAATGGGAGTTTTGGGTACGGTGTTCTAGAATACAGTATTAAAAAATAATGGTTTTGGAACGGTATTCCTTAATATCAAGACGAAGAAACAAATCACTTCTATTATAATTGACGAATAGATATTAATCGACTCCTTCGAAAACATAAAACTCCAAAAAATCGGGCTTTATAATATTTAATAAGTAACCTATACCTAAATGTTTTATTCACTTTCTATTCAAAACAAATCAGTATAGTAAATAATAAATTTGTAGCGAATCAGCTAATGAGGAATCGTGTTGTACAGAGAATCGTGATTCACTCAACTAAAATTAAATTACTATGTTAATTTTTTACGTATTATTCAGTTAGTCGCTTTAATTTTGAATTGTTTTTTTTAATTACCTAAATAAATAAAAGCGGCTTCACTTCATACATGCTTCCATGACAGAGTAAACGTAGGTCTGGGTGCATTGGAACGCAGATTGGGTTAGGTTCCCTATGTCAACGTTTTCTGGTAATTAATTAAGTAACCAAGTTTTAAATTATCACTTTTTAGTTAAGCCTGCACACTTGTTAATTTTTCACTTTGCTGAAACGCATATGGCACTAACATCATTTACTTACCAATTGTGATATAGTGTAGCTCAGAAACATGTCTTGAATGAATATTTGATTATGTCGATTCCGAAAATATTTCCTTTTCCGTTTTATCGTGTCTCGTACAAAAATCTACTTAAAGTCAAATGGGTTGTTCTATTCAAATATCTAGACAATCTCACCTTCTTAAACTCTTTTAAAACATACCTACTTCACATTTTTCATTATCGACCTGAAGCCATTAACAGTATTTTCTAATTTATGTATTTTAAAAGGTTCGAAAATTAAGTAAACTTTTGCACTTGAAGTAGATGATCGTATTAATTCATTTATTGCTTACTATAATCTTGCTGTTTTATGTTCAAAGATAATTCAAAATTGAATCAAATATCCGACTATATTAATAAGTGAAGAGGTTCATGGGTAGGTTTCACTTAAAATCCTTCTGAAAATGTTTTGTTTATCAAAAATCGTAAGTAATTTCAAAAGAGTTCAATAGATCACTAGAGCTGAAATTAATAGATAATAGTACATGATTGGTTTGCTTATCGTTCAAATCCCACAATTCCTTTGTGAGGGGATATTTGACTGCGCAAAGTGCATTGGCTTGCCTTGGTCGAGACCCAAAGTAATATATGAACATATCTTTTTATCTGAGTAAATAATGTAAGAAACATTCTGAATTCATTTTGTCCAAACTATAATTTACACAAATAACTAAATAGATAGATTATAGAACATACCGGTTAAATATGATTGATGGTTGAGTTATTTTATTTATGATTAATTATTCTGCCATGATTCATTATTTTTAATGAATATTCAAAGTTTGCTTTAAATAGCTATTATTGACCGTCATATTATTTAATGTAACATCTTTCCATAAGACTTGAAAAATTGTAACCTTTAGGAATAATAACCTTTTTTGTAATTGAAATGTGCTTTTTGTAACACTTACTTATATAGAATATGAGCCAGTCTAAATTGACCTGTGTTTAAAACGAAATAATAAAATTTTATGACTAGCCCACAGGAGTAATATTACTTCGTAGAATTTATAATTCCAGAAAAGCTGGCGTGTTTTATATTTCTTGCCTGATTTTTGGGGGTTTTTACATTATATGTGTACGAAAAGGTTGATCCCACTGAATTATTTATATACAGAATGAATGAATCATTGCATGAAGTTAAAGGACAAATTTCATGCACAAAACGTAAAAAATAGAGAAATGTCTATCAATCGTTAAATTTCACCACTTCCACGAACATAACGAAAAACCCCTCTTATTAAAAAAATAACCTTCCATTTGATTTATTTAATTCACATCTTTCTTTTTTTTGTTTTTAAATAGACAAGACTTAAAAAAAATAAATTTACAATGCAGCTGTTACCTTATACTGTTGTGTACCCCAACAATAACAACTATTACCTAAAAAAAGGGAAGTTTGCACATAAAATTCAACATTTTGCTTGTCGTTCTTTCATTATTTGAATCCAAAGTTTAAAGAATTTCTCTACCTGTTCTTTTAGTCTTGGAAATCATTTTGTTGGATAGGGATTAATTTTAAACCCCTAAACTAAAAATGTATATAATTCTCGGACATATGAATGTATACTAAATTCCGAAAAGGGATAATCAACCATCTTCATCCTTAATTTTGTTTTCGTTCCTCTATATACTTTTTCTTATATTGAACCAAGAAGATTAGATCTGTCGCATAACCAAATTCTTTACAGAGCTATACTAAACCAATAATAAAAGTACCTTTTTTGTACATAACCCCAAAAAAATTTCACATTTTGTACAGTACATAGTACATAATATGGGCTCTCTACTCTATAAGAACGTAGTAAAGTTCTCTACTAAATTAGTTTTCATTAAGGAGAAAACCAATATACGGACCCATATATATATATGTACTAACCACATAATTCCATGTATATAACGAATTAAGTATGAACAAAACGATATTCTTAATGGATCTCTAATCCTCGTAATATAACGAACTAAAACATTTCGAATATTTCTAAAAGTACTTAAGTATTTTACAATTTCAAAAAAAGAGTTAGAAAGTAAATTTTTGGGAAAATCAAGTAATATCTTTCGCTGAAACAATAAAAATATTGGATAAAATTTATTTTACGTCAAATTTATTAAAACAGCTAAACATTGGTTGATTTCTACTAAAATCATTAAAAGTGGCTATTTCAGTTTACTAAACAAATTGATATATCATCTAAATCAATAGCATAATCATAAAATTAACTTTCGTTCTTTCATATAATTCAAATGAAAGAATGCAGTTTTATTTTGAGAGATGTTTCGCAAAATTATAATAATTCGCTAACTCACTGAGTTTTTATTTTATATATACGGATAAAGTATTTACCAATTACCATTTGCTTACAGTTCAGTCAAACTGTCGAAGTCTTGTCCTTCTAGATGAGATGATCGAATTCTTTAAATAAAGTACGAGTATTCAAAAATTTTATTAGTTCGAAAACCAAAGTGCCAAAGCCAAACTCTTGGTATTTTTGATTGATTGATGAACAGTGTAGTTCTAAACAAATTATCTGGTCGCTGCAGCAAGCATGCTGACCACTTTCAAATAAGTTGGTATCAAAATAAATCACGAATTGGGCCACTGATAAGTATTCTCGTGACTTAATTAAGTGACTTACACCCCTATTCCCATAGACGCATCATTTCATGCGATGTGTCTACTCATCTTCTTGGTTGCTAGATTATTAAACCGAAACTTACAAAATAATTGTTAAGAAAACTCGTTGTGGCTGTTTTTTTTTAAATCTCAGTAAGTATGCTGCTTTTTCTTACGACTGCTATCACTTGAAACGACAATTTCGATCACTTGACATTTTGAAGCGTCAAATAAATAGAATATTTTAAAAACTATGGCAGCCATCTAAGATTTAAAGAAAATTCACTGCGTGTTTTATATAAAACTATTTAGTAAACTTAGTTAATCTAGTAACCAACAAAATCCATAGTCACGTCGCACGAAGTAATACGACTAGGGAATAGAGGCCTTAATTTTATCTTTTTCTGATTAGAAAATCTAAATTAGTAACGAATTTGGTTTATTTTAAATAAATTACTTTCAAAAGAAATTAAGTAGTTGCAAGGATAAGTGCCACTCTCAAACAGAATTTCAACCAATGTACACTGAAAAATGTTGTAAAACTTCATAATTACATTCATTTATTCATAATTCGTGATATTTTTGTCGCCTTGGGCAATTTTTAAATGACGCCTGCAGTTCCTTAGAACCAATAAATGTTCGAATTTGTTTATACCAGGACTAAACGTACACCACGTTTAAATTTGTTGAACCAATATCTCTCGGATCTCATAGATGGTGAAGGGTCCTCATAGACAGCATCCAACTTCGCCGTTTGACAGATGACAGTACACGATGGTAATGTCAACTTCCCTCAACAACGCCATCTGTTTTCGAACACGAGTACTTATTGATCGACCCTCGTATGTAAATATTATTCGTAAAACTTGTTATTGTTAAACAAGAGTTGTAAGGATTGTTTACCTGTTATTTCCTGTAGTGTAATAAGAAATATAATTAATTGATTAATCTATTTTGTTTCAGAATTCAGTTCTAGAGAATTTTTTTGGGGATACTGTATTATGAACTCCGTGCGAGGCTGCTGCGTTTAATATTAATTTCACAAAATATTACCTTGTTAAAACATTAGAATCCTTTAAAGTATTTCCTTTTTAAAGCTAAATATTTTATTTCCAGACTTCAAAGGCATTGTAGTCAATTTTTAGTGTGTTTGTTACGAAGGCAAGAATACTAGGAACCAATCTATATACGGCAAGAACACGAATAATTATTCAAATATTTTCTATTAGCTAGCAATCCCATTTTTTATTCAAAGAAGTTTTGTTCAGGCAAAAAATGCTGCAATATTGTAAAAATACCATAAAAAATCAATATATCACATAACAAAACGAGTATGAATTGCATATTTCTTGAGAAACTGCTTACTATAAATTCTATAATATACCAAGTCAACATAATGCAAGAGCTAGATTTCCATAAATTTAAATTTCAGAATTGTATTTTTAACTTTAACACACAAAATAAAAAGTCGAAAGAAAATGAGAAAAATGTCTTTTGCTTGGTATATAAGAAACTATTATAAAACCATCATTGAGTCCACATACAAAGGTGTGTACAACAAGCCAAACTCCATTGTGTTATGTATTAATAGACACGATAAAAAGTTTTTTTAAACAGTATCATTCACGACATTTATAGGTTTTGTATTCAGAGGCGGCGGCCAATATTAAATTGCATCAAATAGTAGCAAAACGTATCACATTTCAAAAGAGTTTTACATAAATTTTTCTTAGTGAAATGGAGCAATGAAAATAGAAAATATAATACACAATAATGGGGAAATGAAGAACGTGGATAGAAATACAAGTATACACAGACACACAAGTCACATATTTTCAAATATAAAAAGAAATTAAAATACAGAAAATTCCCACCTACACCTAACAACCAAGAACCGATAAGTACAGAATATAGCAACCTTGTTTCTAAGATTTCACAATCGTTATAACATACTTAAAATTGAATTGGAAAACATACATATTACAAGAAGGTTAAAAGCTGAGAGTGCGTGTGTGTGCTTTGCCTTTTGTTGCTCATGTGTATAAGTGTACATACGGGCATAACGTGAACTAAGCAGAAATCACGCAATTACGCCTAAAAACAAATACATGCGTAGGCCGATTTATAACAAAACATTCAACATTTCAAATTAAATATTTTTCTTCCATGCTAGTATAAAAAATCACATACGTTTTCAAGATCGAAAATATTTTTCCAAATAAACGAAACGAAAAATGTACGTACAGATAACACAAACAAAATAAACAGAAATGAAAGCAATTTTCCTTTTTCGGATAAAAAGCAAATAAAATAAAATCAATTTTGGAATACACAACTACGCAGTACGGAAAATGTTGACGATATTACACATTACATGCATATGGAAATCGAATACATCTTCTAATCGGAATACTTACTTATGTACATTTAAACGATACAGCTTTATACATAGTTAAATAGTAAAGAAATTAGTGTTTACTGGTGGAGTGCAGAAGTACGAGTGCATTCACCCTGGAAATTTTATTTATACTTACTAATTTTTTTTTTATTAAAATATAAAATGGAAATTCCACAATTTAAAATATTTTTTATTTATTATTACGTCAATTTAACTGCACGCGCTAGCAGCGGTGTATACAGACGTGATTAATTGGGCCACAAACCACGCTGCAAACAACACAAATTGTTTTTTCTGTGTACATGAAATAATCTAAGATAGGCTTTACTTCTGGGAACTGTGGTTGTTAGCACAGTATTTGAGAGACATGAAAATTATAACATAAATATAATACTCATCATCATCATCAGCATTTACATCATCATCTATGTAGTTTAAGTACCGCACTATCTAGCAATAAAATTTCAATCGAACTAAAAATTGCGTTAAATTGGTTGGTACTTATTTTATATTTTTCTGAAATTTTTTAAACCTACAAAATTAGGTTGCTACAATTTTTTTAAGATATTCAATTTTTATTTTCATTATTAGGCTTCTAGTTTGAAATGTAAATTATGCGTTTCAATATTTTTAAAATTACATATTTTTGTTTAGTGGTTGGTATACATACAATTGTATTTGCATGGTAGACCATGGATGGGTAAATATTTGATCGTAAGCACCTCTTAGTCATATAGTAATTTTCTATTATAATAAATTATTCATCGTAACGCTAAAATTGGGCCTCAGCAACCCATTCTGCAACCATCTTTTGTGAAACGGGCTATTTCAGGGTCACGATCTTAAAGATTTTTACCAAGAAAAGCATCGCCTGCTTGCTTGTCGTCATATTTAACTAAAGTACAGACTTAAACTGTGTTCGATGGTTGCAAATTTCGATAATACAAATCACAAATGAGATTCCTAAGTGGAAGCACTGAAGCACTGAAAAGTTTATTATTTAAAGTTTATTGTTGCAGAAACAGCTGTTATATTTTATATAATTTACTTAGTGACATCCGCAGCTTGCAAAAATTTATCAAAGAACATTTAAATTGATTCAAATTTTATTTTTCGAAGGTTTGAATTCTTAGCGTCGAAACTTCGTTTGCAATCAGCAATAACCATCAGCAAGGTTTAGCATTTTCTTGACCACATAGACAAATTCTTCTAACGTTTTGTCCTACTCTTTATTTATTGGATCTAGATGTACTTTAGAATAGTTTTATTCAGCTTGTCAAATCATAATTCGCAAATAAACTAAACGTCTATTTTAAATTTTAAGATGCTTTTGACTAGGGCTCCAATTTATCAATATTTTTGCTATACCAAACATGGCAGCGTAGCATGTTCAGGGGTAGAATCATGAAATCCAAACTGAAAAATGATTTATTTTTTATTATTAACTATGCGATCTGTTTTAGGGCTGAAGGCTCACCCTGCTCTTCCGCGGTTATGCTTTTTTACGTTCTTACTTTACGCCAACTCGAGGACGTACGGCTATAGGACCGATTTTAAGACCATCTGCACATTGCAAGCTCCATGCCAGCCTATAACATGGAAGATGGGTCGGCCCATGAGTTTTGCACTCCGATAGGGGGTCATTGATGTGTTACATTTCATCACAGATCGTAGTCTGTGATGAAATTTCACTTTTGTATCCTGCCCCTATCGAGATTCGAACGCGGTACCTCCCGATCCAAACGCCAAAGCTTAAACCACTGTGCCATTAGGTCGGTACACGAAAAATGATTTGTTCCAAAATATTTCGGTGAACAAATAAAAAATATTTCGAAAAATGATTTGGCTTTTCATTAGAATATACATTGTAACCAAATTTTTAATCAATTAACTTTTATATGGCGACAAAATACTTTGAAAATTATATATTTTTTTGTTTTAGTTTCAACTTCGGCTAATTTTTGAAAAGAATTAAATTAATACAAAAATATTGAGTTGCAACTCGAGTGCAAATAATTTTATTGCTATCGCGTAATTGTTGGTCTCGGGAAACTACGGGCAACAAACACTTCGCATCGAGTAATAAAATATTTTTTGATTTTTTGACTTATAGACGCAAAATAGCCAATATACGGAACAATCACAAACACCATTACAATCGAAAAATCAAAGTAAAAATAAATATTACATTGCGCTGTAGATACACAAATAATGGGCCCGATTCTCGTGGCATAAAAAAATTACTCTTATGTTATTTTATTTCCCCGGTTCCTATTGGAATTTGTATTGAAAAAACAAAAATAATATAACATAAAATTTTTAGATCCCGGGATCGACCCCAATATCCCAAATCTGGCTAAACAAAAGAATAAATGCTATACTCTATATCGATTTATCTACTTATTCCACTCAAAAAAAATCTACAAAATTTCTATAAATATACAGCACACAAAATAATTTGTAAATTTGACAAAAACTGTAAACTTTATAAAAATAAATTGTAAAAATAACATTTTTTTTTAAATAAATGCAATACAATTTTCATAAAATTGAAAATATTGAGAAAATACAATAAAATTTGTAAATTTAATAAAAATTTCGTCAAATATACAAAATATTAACAATAAAATTGAAAAGGACGTTGTTAAATTACAAAAAAGATGCTAATTATTACAAAAATACGTTACAAATGCCCAGCAATTTATTTTTATAAAGTTTACAGTTTTTGTCAAATTTACAAATTATTTTGTGTGCTGTATATTTATAGAAATTTTGTTAATTTTTTTTTGAGTGTCCATTCTAATTTATAATAATAACCTATAATTTTGAATAAATTTGAAGCAAGTTATTCCCTCGCCCTCCCCCCAGTGAGGATTTTAAATTATTATTGTAATAAACTCCTCCACACTTCTGCACCACTGCGATAAAGAAACATTTTACATTACATTCAAGATTTTTTTTAGATTATTTATTCCCGGAAAACGAATCGCACCCATGTAAGTCTCATTATGAAAACACGATTGTTTTTTTTTATATGGACGTGGCGTTTAGAAGATGTAGACACCAAAACGCCAACAAAACCAATTTCAACGTAATCCCACAATGAATAACAATTAGTATGTACTAACTAGAGTTACAACAACAATATTATTGAGCAACTAATATTTTTGTTGTTTAAATATAAGTACAATACAAACTATTGCAATCTTGAATATTCGTTTATATATAGCATGGAAAACAAGCTAACATTGTATAGGAAACTTGTTTTGTTCTTTGCCTAAAACCTTTTACAATCAAGTTTGTTACTGTGTGTATCCATAAAATGTTGTATACATTTATTTAAATATTTCGTAAGATTATTGAACTGGATTAAAGATGAACAAAGTTTTTAGTGCACCCATTCCACTCTAAAAGTCGACATCTAAACACAATTAACATCAAAGGAATTTGGTTTTTGTTCCCAGACACATGTGTAATGTATTTATAGTTACGTTAATAATTATGAAAAAAAAAAATCTTTTTCGTATTTTAGTTTACATCTTTGTATGTTTGTTAAATTTGTATATAAGTATGCAATTTAAAACAATAAACTTAAGTATTTTTTCTGCTTTTAAATTATATACACTTGAAACAATCTTATTCCGTTACGGGTGAATTAAAGGTCATACATTTGTTAAGATCAAAATATAGTTCGAACACTGAGAGTTTCCTATCTGTTTGTTATGATGTTACGAAAAACCAATATTTATTTATTTATACGTATACAGATATTCAAATATAGAATTTTTCCAAAAATAGTTTTTTCGTTTATAAATATTTTTTTTTGTTTGATAATTACAACAAAATCTTAAACTACGCTCTTCTATGTACTAAATCTGTACGTTTGCTATAGTAAAAATTCATATATAAAATTTCATTGCAGTACACAACATAATATATCAACGGGGTAGAAAAATGTAAGTTGTATATGTTAGACTTTTCTTTGATTTATTTTTATCTCTCTCGACGTGGTAGTCGTCTTTTATTTTATGCTGCAGTGTACCACGCCAAGAAAATCGTATACTTAATTTTTTTTCAATGCGCTGCTATATGTTCAAAACAAGTGGGAAAACTTGGATGAATATATTGCTGGATGAATGAAAAATGACAATAATGTATAAAATATGTCAAGTGAAACTATATTGATTTAGTTAAGCATTTCGGGGAAAGCCTTTATAATTTTTGAATCGGTTTCTTAGACTGCGAGACTCCAATAAATCTATCGAATAGACTTAGTATAGACTTGTTACCATTTTTGGATGAGTTACCACTTTGAACGGATGCCTCCCATTAAAGTCCAAAAAACCTACAATAAGTCTATTCAATAGGAGACCTTCAAATAAATAACAAGGCTGTAGTATGCAGAACAAACAAATTTTCGATAAATTTAGAGAGATGAAAATTAAATCATTTCAGTAAGGATGTAAATAGATCTAATTTATCTGCAATTCTGATTTTTGGTTATGTATACTTACAAGTAATGCATTTGAATTCTGAATTTCTTTGTATCATTGTCAAATTCTTACGTAATCCTTTCATTTTATTTATACTTCATTAATCTTAAAACTCTAAATATCAAAATGGAAAGAACTACATATACTGTAGTCTGTGAATACATTAAATTTAAAATTCGTAAATATTTTATAAATACTCAATCTATATATTTTAAAATCTTGAAATGTATGGTTACGAATTATTTAGCATTTGCTGGTAAAATAATTTTTTTCAAGACGAGTGTAGAAAAGAAAATTCTGTTATTTTTTTGTTTGCTCAGTATTTATTGAAAAGGCTCTTTTAAAGTATAAACCTGAAAATATAGTCCATACAATTCTGTTTTTCTCTAATTGCTTAACATTTCCTTCCAAATAGAGCCCAATTTAAAATGCTAAATTTATCTCACGCCTAACACGAGAGAGTCATTCGTTTTTATGTAACTTTCATCGTTTATTTTATGTATCTGCGTTGCGCAGACTACCAAATGGAATAATTATATTAAAAGGTAAGGGATGTTCAGCATGCAGTTTGTGCCTAATTGAAACATAATTTTTTTGTTGTTGATACACATGATAAAGTGACTATCATATTACTGCACAATGGAAGTACATTTGTATGTTACATATAACTCTTTTTTTTTTGCTTTATATTATACGTATACACGGTATCCTATTGAAAGTAACCTTAAAAAATGTGCGGTATCAATCCAAAATCCCATAAAAACTATTACCACAACTCTTATTATGAATGGAAATTCTTTCGTTTACTTTGTTTGTCGCAACGGAAAACAGACAACCTTTCAAATTTCTTTAAAATTAAAATATGCCTTAATATTCGAAACTTTTGTGTATTATCGGGAGAATCCCCAATGAAATACTAATACATTCGTTGATTCATTGGTTCATTACTGGTTAGAAATGAGTAATCCAATTCACTGGTTTTGCACGGTCTTCTAATTATTAGAATCGTGTGTGATTAACATATATGAAAAGACTCGTGTACTCTAAAGAAATATGGTACAAACGACAGAAGAATTAATAGGACATAGTCAGCAAGTAATCAAATAAGGGAGCTTTTCAACTAGTAAATCTTTTAAACAAGTGTTAGGCTCACTTTATTACTTTTACCTAATAAAGTAGGCATTTAAAAATTAAAAGTTTTACTTTTGGTGTTCATTTAAAACAAAAATTATAATGCAGTTTTTATATCACAATTAATAATTTTATACCACAGAGAAACGAGATTGTCGAGCAAAATTTTGTATTGGTGGCTTGTAGAGAAATTCATGACGAACACACCGCATTTTTTTCAGTGCTCAGCTAAATCTCATCTATTGTGTTCGGTAGAGAGCCCCAGTAATTGTTTCGTTCGGATTTATCAACTCATAATATACGACAGTCAGCTGATCCTACCCAATACACAACATGAGTTTTTTTCCATATACAATTCGGCTTGGTTGTCGATGTTGAAGCATGGCCAGGTGGTCGCCATGATTTCTTTTTTTTTTATTTAGGTTATCGTAGTGGTTCCATTTTATTTTTCATCGCCAGTGACTACACGCTTATGCCTAGCATGCAGAATTTTACATGAAAAAAATCGGCGTTCAATAACTCTCGGCTTATTTATTTATTTCTAAAGAAATCTATTCTGTACATGTATGATTTCAAATTAAAACCGAACATTCCGTTTAAAACAAAAATTAAATTAAAAGAAAAAATTAAACAAAAAATGGAAAACAAATTTCAATTTAACATTTTAAAAATTATTCTGCAGGATTTTTTTGAGTTATGCTTTGATAAATTAAAGTGAAATTGGCCATCGATCTCATGGTTTCGAAATGTTCATCGAAGATCTCATGGTTTCGAAATGTTCTACATGGCACATGAATTGTTTTCCAAGATATAAGCCACGCCCAAGAAAAGTCGTCTCTTTTCAAGCGTACATATTTTGTAGTCCGTGCATCTTGCTGAGTACGGAGGTAATCGAGTAAATTTTGTTCATAATCCCAGTCACTTTTCTTTCTAGTCATTTTTTTTCTTGCTTGATCACAACAATAATTGATTTACTCCTTTGACTCCGGACTGGAAGTTCGTACCCTTAGGCGGTTTGATTATTTAAAGCGATTCTAAATTATACCCATTGACATTGAGTATTAATCCATGCAAGCACAATATGTGAGGATAATAGAGCTTGTACAAATGACAGCTCTACTATACGAAACAAATTATCAATAAGAGAATAATCCTTAATTATCAACGCGGCTGTATCAGATTCATTAATCTAAATTTCCTTTTAATTTTCCCTTTCACATGTTCATCATTTCTGTAACTTTGAATTTTTGCAAATAATTTTGTGCTTGCTATTTATCAAAAATTGTTATAACCTTGTAAGTTTACCACGAAATGTTATATTTCATTTCAATTAATTTAGGAACTCCCCGGCTTTGAGTAAAAGTATTGAACCAAATTTATGGAATACTCGATCTAAAAGCCGATCCAAGCAAAATTTGCTGCTTCGAAAAATGTACAGCAAATTTTTGTGTTATTTTACTTTGTACTCGCAAAATAAACAAAACATTTCACAACGTCCTCTATAGCTATTACAATACAATACACTATCTTAAAGTTCTAATTGTGCCAACAAACATAAAGCGTGAAGCAAGCAGACGTAATGTATATTGGTGCAAAAATGCAGCAAATGGGCAAATGATCAAATTACAATTGCAGAATGTTGGAACAATACAAATATAAATTATTGTAAAATGATAATATTCAGAATTTCCCGAAAATACTGTAAATAAGTAATAATAATTGCAAAAACAATGCATACTCTTAACAATTCTTATGTCGAATTCTTTTCAAATAAAATGTTGATCTCAGATCAAAAAATGGCTGCACAGTAAATTTGCCTGAATTTTTTGAAATTGTTAGAAACACATGATACATTAAAAATAACAAGTGGTAAGTTTTTGTCTGGTCATCACCGGGAATCGAACCCGGAACCCCCGAAATACAAAGCATATTTATAATGTACTTAAGTACGACTTTTGTATGATTTTTTTTAGATAACTAAATTGTATTTTTTTTATTTATTTACTGCGCAAAATTTAAAACGCAACAAAAAACGTTTGAAATGCATTTAGCTTAGTGAGTAATTGCCTTACAATTTTATTTGTTTTTTTTTTTTTGAAATTTTGCCTACTTGCCGATGCTGAGATCCGTTAAATTTTAATTTGCTTTTATTCGTTTTTTTGATTAAAAAACAACTTTATGCTATTTTTTCAGATTGTACCAGTACGTTCTTAATTTTATATTTCTAAATCCAAATTAGCCATTTGCCTTGTCAAGTTATTGCAGTTTTTTTAAACACTTCGATCAATTTTTAAAATGTTTTTGAACTTTATAGAATTTGTTGCTTAAAACACTTCATATTTTATCATTTTTTCTAGTAATTACATGAATAAATTGTCTACGTCAAACATAGTTTTGACCATCCGACCTGATAAATTGCACATGCAAAATGCTCTTACTTATCCGTATAAGGGTCGATTTATATTATCCGTTCCTTTCAGATCCGTTTCTTTCAGATTCAGACATCATCAATTTAGGGTTGATTTATATTATCCGTTCCGTTCAGATCCGTTTCTTTCAGATTCAGACAAAAAAAATATTGTTACATATGTTTTCTATATAAGTATTTATATTATCCGTTCCGTTCAGATCCTTTACTTTCCGTTTCAGATAAATATTGTTGAAAAGAATGTTTTATCTGATGTCTGAACGCGAAAAAATACGAAAGAATAGCGAGGAAAGTGGAATTTATATACATTCCAGCAACAACAATCAAAACAAAATTAAATTGCTGCTACTAAAACATTTTTGGATTTTTTGTTATCGTTTAGTCTATACGTAACCAAAGATACGAATAGATGCAGCATGTGTGAAACAAATTAATAATATTTGTTTATATTCTCGTCATGCCAATCGTATGCTAATGTTTGTCACCACTAAACTTTGCTTATATGCTCTTTTAAATTATCCCATATATTTTATAGTTGTTTTAGTCTAATAAACTATAAAATATAAAAAAAATTGTTAAAGTAAAATAAAGTAAGGAGCATATACCTGGATTATTATATCTGAAGAACTGAGCAATAAAACGCGTGTTCATATTTTCTATTGAATTCGTTGTAAATTTTTTTTTCTTGTTATTTAACGTTTATACAGGGTTTTGATGTGTGGAACGGTAAAATTTTATGGCAAATTTTTATGGGTCATTTTGGAACCTTTTATCCTATGGAACAGATTTCCAAAGTGTCACGATAATTGAGATGATATTTTTAAGTTTCTTTTAAATTACCCAAAATCTCGCCTTTAAATGGTCATAACTTTTTTGTTTGTAATCGTAAAGGCTCGAAATAACTTTTAGTTTTATTGCATTCTGCAATGTGATTTTATTCTAAATAAATCGTTATTTAATAGAATTGGTTAAAGTAAAATGACTTATGGCCTTCCAAATCCTACAAAATGTGTAAAAATATGGAAAATGTATACCTTCTAAATTCATTTAAAAAACTAGAAGTGATTTTGAAATTAGCTTTGTTTTAATTCTCTAGTTTATGCTCTTTCCAATGGTATGCTATTTGTCATAGAAATCATTCATTTTGTGGTCAAAATAAAAGATACTATTTTGCTGGGGTTAGGTTTAAGAAGATCGAAAACTTTATTTCCCAAACTTGCATACACAAAAATTAAATTGCTACTAAAACATTTTGGATTTTTATGTTATGTTTTACTTTATACGTAACCAAAAAATACGAATATATACGATAACCATACGATGAAAATATCTGATCTGTTAGTATAAGGGTCGATTTATATTATCCGTTCCGTTCAGATCCGTTTCTTTCAGATTCAGACATCATCAATTTATACTATCAGATCAGATATTTTCATCGTATGGTTATCGTATATATTCGTATTTTTTGGTTACGTACAAAGTAAAACATAACATAAAAATCCAAAATGTTTTAGTAGCAATTTAATTTTTGTGTATGCAAGTTTGGGAAATAAAGTTTTCGATCTTCTTAAACCTAACCCCAGCAAAATAGTATCTTTTATTTTGACCACAAAATGAATGATTTCTATGACAAATAGCATACCATTGGAAAGAGCATAAACTAGAGAATTAAAACAAAGCTAATTTCAAAATCACTTCTAGTTTTTTAAATGAATTTAGAAGGTATACATTTTCCATATTTTTACACATTTTGTAGGATTTGGAAGGCCATAAGTCATTTTACTTTAACCAATTCTATTAAATAACGATTTATTTAGAATAAAATCACATTGCAGAATGCAATAAAACTAAAAGTTATTTCGAGCCTTTACGATTACAAACAAAAAAGTTATGACCATTTAAAGGCGAGATTTTGGGTAATTTAAAAGAAACTTAAAAATATCATCTCAATTATCGTGACACTTTGGAAATCTGTTCCATAGGATAAAAGGTTCCAAAATGACCCATAAAAATTTGCCATAAAATTTTACCGTTCCACACATCAAAACCCTGTATAAACGTTAAATAACAAGAAAAAAAAATTTACAACGAATTCAATAGAAAATATGAACACGCGTTTTATTGCTCAGTTCTTCAGATATAATAATCCAGGTATATACTCGTATGCTCCTTAGTTTATTTTACTTTAACAATTTTTTTTATATTTTATAGTTTATTAGACTAAAACAACTATAAAATATATGGGATAATTTAAAAGAGCATATAAGCAAAGTTTAGTGGTGACAAACATTAGCATACGATTGGCATGACGAGAATATAAACAAATATTATTAATTTGTTTCACACATGCTGCATGTATTCATATCTTTGGTTACGTATAGACTAAACGATAACAAAAAATCCAAAAATGTTTTTAGTAGCAATTTAATTTTGTTTTGATTGTTGTTGCTGGAATATATATAAATTCCACTTTCCTCGCTGTTCTTTCGTATTTTTTCGCGTTCAGACATCAGATAAAACATTCTTTTCAACAATATTTATCTGAAACGGAAAGTAAAGGATCTGAACGGAACGGAAAATATAAATACTTATATAGAAAACATATGTAACAATATTTTTTTTGTCTGAATCTGAAAGAAACGGATCTGAACGGAACGGATAATATAAATCGACCCTAAATTGATGATGTCTGAATCTGAAAGAAACGGATCTGAACGGAACGGATAATATAAATCGACCCTTATACTATCAGATCAGATATTTTCATCGTATGGTTATCGTATATATTCGTATTTTTTGGTTACGTATAAAGTAAAACATAACATAAAAATCCAAAATGTTTTAGTAGCAATTTAATTTTTGTGTATGCAAGTTTGGGAAATAAAGTTTTTGATCTTCTTAAACCTAACCCCGGCAAAATAGTATCTTTTATTTTGACCACAAAATGAATGATTTCTATGACAAATAGCATACCGTTGGAAAGAGCATAAACTAGAGAATTAAAACAAAGCTAATTTCAAAATCACTTCTAGTTTTTTAAATGAATTTAGAAGGTAGACATTTTCCATACTTTTACACATTTTGTAGGATTTGGAAGGCCATAAGTGATTTTTCTTTAACCAATTCTATTAAATAATGATTTATTTAGAATAAAATTACATTGCAGAATGCAATAAAAGTTATTTCGAGCCTTTACGATTACAAACTAAAAAGTTATGACCATTTAAAGGCGAGCTTTTGGGTAATTTAAAAGAAACTTAAAAATATCATCTCAATTATCTCAATTTCAAATGACCCACCCTATTTGCCATAAAATTTTACCGTTCCACAAATCAAAACCCTGTATAAACGTTAAATAACAAGAAAAAAAATTTAAAACGAATTCAATAGAAAATATGAACACATGTTTTATTGCTCAGACTCGTATGCTCCTTACTTTATTTTACTTTAACAATTTTCTTTATATTTTATAGTTTATTAGACTAAAACAACTATAAAATATATGGGATAATTTAAAAGAGCATATAAGAAAAGTTTAGTGGTGACAAACATTAGCATACGATTGGCATGACGAGAATATATAAACAAATATTATTAATTTGTTTCACACATGCTGCATCTATTCGTATCTTTGGTTACGTATAGACTAAACGATAACATAAAATCCAAAAATGCAATTTAATTTTGTTTTGATTGTTGTTGCTGGAATATATATAAATTCCACTTTCCTCGCTATTCTTTCGTATTTTTTCGCGTTCAGACATCAGATAAAACATTCTTTTCAACAATATTTATCTGAAACGGAAAGTAAAGGATCTGAACGGAACGGATAATATAAATACTTATATAGAAAACATATGTAACAATATTTTTTTTGTCTGAATCTGAAAGAAACGGATCTGAACGGAACGGATAATATAAATCGACCCTAAGACTGTACACATAAAACCAACAAATATTTACATTCAGGCAATCGTCAAATCACATATATTTTATATTATACATATATATCAAAACTTATCAATTAATCATTCGACAATAAGTTCTATTCAAACAGCACCAGTGATAATTCCATGTTCACGTATACACGGTAAAGAGTTTTATAACAGGCTGTCAAATAATTACACATGTATGCCTGGCATTTCTAATGATAAAACACCCGATACGATATATCTCATCATAGGTCACCTGGCTAATTTTGTACATAATACTTGATAGTATATCATATACGTAGTACATGATGACTGATTACCGCCGTAGATAAGATAAAGAAAAAAAAATTAAATAAGAAATCAACAGCTGCTTATTATTAATGAATGTAAAGAATAATACCGCGCCAAAATAGTTGTTCATACCTTGTTTTAAAAAAATGTGTTAGGTTGATTAACACACAAAACGAAATTCTATTTTAATTTCCACGTGAATGAAATACATAACATATGTTTAAATTTTAATTTGAGTGTGTTATGTGATTGATAAACACATTATGATGTTAAAAAACGCCGCGCTCTCTTTCGATAACTTCTGCCCCATCTCTTAACATTGACGGCCTAATTTTATTAATTTATTTAGAGATTCATATACAAAATTTTATTAATTTATAAACAAAAGAACTTATGTATATATTATCCATATCGAATTCGTCACTTTATAAGGCATCGGTAATTTAATTCTAACCATCTTATCTATTTATACGTACGTCAGCAATTTTATTATTCATAACTGTTAATCCATTATGCATACTCGACGAGGTAATATACAAAAACATCTGCTTGCACTTTATAGTAAATTATGCAGGCAAATCCTTTTCAACAATAAAAAATCACTATAATTTTATTTTTTATTACCACACGTAAAATGCAATGCAACAAAGTAACAATAATCGCAACTAACTCAACACAAATCAAAACGACATTTTAAAAAGTAAAAGAGCTGGCGCTCAAAAAAGGAAGTGACTAAGATATTGTGCTGCTGTTGATGATGCTACTCAACTACAGTTATCGAGTTGAGCACTACAGAAAAAAAAACGAAAAATAAGCAAAATAATGATGGTATGGTATTGATGGTGGCATGTATTTAATGTATGCAGCATTTAATGCAAAAATATGCAATAAGTATCTAACATGTAAATATGCAAACATGTACATAAAATATAATGTAACGAAACAACGACGACGATATTATTACATAGGTTAACGAACTAAAAACCATTTTTAAACCTGTGTATCTGTATTTAAAAACAGATGCATATGTATGAAATGTTTATAATTGAATATAAAAAATGTATGTACGATTTGAATCAAACAGAACTTTTGTTCTATTTTAATTCGTTATGTGTGTAGCAAATCTGTGTAGAAAAAGAAGATGAACGAAATTACCAAAACGATAAGTTACACCGAAGCCGCAGAAAAACTATTAAAATACTTCGTTTCCCGCAAATATTTTTTTTAAAATTGATACATGGAGTACAAGGTAACTAGAGCGGAATTCTATGTTGTTTCCGCATCCCGAAAATTCTGAGACAAAAAATTATGCTACAAACAATTCATCGAAAAACAAGTTTAAAAACTACAATTTTACAATAATCAAATGTGCGTGAAAACAATTTTAAAAAAAATAATTCATCGAAACAAAATTTTTCACGATTTTCAAGATTTCATATGGAAATTTCACAATTCATTGAAATAAAATTATACCGATATTGAGTAGATTTTGAAACGGATTATTATGACGACGTGCATAATTTATTCGAATCAAACTGAATTGCTAAATTTAATAATTCGAACATTTCGGGAAGTTACGGTGCAAAACTATTGGAGAAAATTAGATGTAGAATGGATTCGAGTTTAGTTTAGTTTGAAAATCTGAATCGAAAACTACGACACACTAAATGTCACAAAAAAAAGTAAACCTGTGTTAAATTTCTATAAATTGAACTTTTCTATCACGCGTTCGGTCGCCCATTTTTAAAACATCAGTGTAAATTTCAGGTAATTCACATAAATATGTTATTTAACATATACAGTGCTGGGAAAAAAATTTTTGCAAACATACTTTGGAGTCTTTTTTTGTTATAATTACAAAACTTTTGAAAGCAATTGGCTTATTGTTTCATTTTAAGTACATGTTTGACGTAATTTTTGAAAAAATTTAGAGGCAAAACCCCGAAAAATGGCAAAACATTCAAAATACGTTGATTGGAGTTAAAGAAATGGAATCAATGAAACACTTATTTTTTAATATTTTTTTCGCTTTTTATAGTTTACAGAAGTTCTATCTTTAATATTAATATTTTGTCGAACCGCCATTTGCTTTTATTACAGCGATACACATCCGATTCATTTAATTTGATAAATTTTTCAAAGTCGTAGGAGGTGTGGATTCCCGAATCGTCATCCACAAACTTTTTAAAGCTTGATTCGATTCTGGGATACGGGCGCCAGCTCAACACATCGATACTTGTTTCTCAAAGTACTTTTTTACCTTTAAATGAAGAGGTAAGAAAAAAAACAAGTTTTTAACAAATAATTTATGTTGAAAAAGCTAATTTTTCTACCTACAATTCAAAATTAATAACTCACAACTTTGGCGGTATGGCACGGAGCATTGTCCTGTTGAAAATAAATTTGCAAGTCTCGCCAAAAAGTTTTAACACAGAAGGCTCGAATTCGTTGTGTAGGACCGCAAATAAACAGCTGCTGTAATACTGGAACTAAGGAAGCACAATCGACCGGTTTCATTTCCAGAAACGCATCCTCAGACCATCACTCCTTCATTTTTCGGTGGAAGTCTTAAAAGACATTCGTTGCTAAGCCTCTCGCCCGGTTTTCTTTTTACGAGAATCTACCATTTCCAACATGCAGCTTGAATTTTAATTCATCGGAGAAAATCACATCATTCCGCATCTCTGGAGTCCAAGAAACATGCTCCTGGGCCAATAACAAACGTATTTTTTTACAACTACTAATGTGAGCTCAGGCTTTTGGACTAGTTTAAGTGCTCTTAAACCAGCTTTAACAGGTCTTTTTCTCACTAAGCTGGCAGAAATTTGTTTTGCCGTTGCTCGCTCAACATCCCATCTTAAGTCCGATGAAGTTTTAAAACGGTTCCGACGACACAGTATTCCATGCGACAGTACTTGACCTTGTTTTTGACCAATTTTTTTGAACATCAGTTGCGGGGTTGTACCGGTGTAATAAAAACAAAATATTAATATTAAAGATAGAACTTCATAGATCAATAAAAAAAAAAAAAAAAAAAATCGTGTTTAATTTATTCCATTACTTTACCTCCAATAAACGTATTTTATATATTTTGCCATTTTTGGGGGTTTTGCCTCTAAATAGCAGGTAAATTATTTTTTTCGTAAATTACGTCACACATGTATTTAAAATGAAACAATAAGTAATTTTAGCAAAAAAAGACTCCAATTTGCAATAAAATATGTTGTCCAACTTTTTTCCAGCACTGTATGTATATGCTTTAATTATATCTTTATCTAGAACAGAAAGTCGCTTGACGATTTCTTAACCATAAATCACGCAGTCGAACTTAATAACTGGAAGTGGTTTGATTAGTAGAAATAATCTTCCTAAGGCAGGAGACTGCTTCGATTTAATCACAAAACTTCCTTTAACCTTCCTCAGTTTCTTTTTAATAATTTTTAGGTTCTCCTTGTAGGAATTCCAAACCAAGTCCTTTCTACTAATTTTAGTTTTATTGTTGGTTTTTCTACATATTTTCTGGTAGGTCCCAAGCTCTGCTATCAACCATAATGGTATTGGCCTGCTACCAAACTTTCTCAGGTCATATACCCTTATATCAGCCAGTTCTTCCAGTAACGATGCCTATCTCTAGACATGTCGCCATTATGTTGCCGTCAGAATATCAAGTAGAAGGTAGGAGTAAAAAGTTTCTACTTATATTACTTTTCAGAAGATGGGTTTACGTTCGCCCTAAGGTTCTAATTTCTGTTAATATTTAGCAGCAGTTCTTATATATCAACTATGTTTTATCTAGATTTTGCTAGTCTGAGAGGGAGAACTACCAAATCAAATCGGCTTTGTTGTGATGTAGGATGATCTAAATTAAATGTAGTACGTTTCAGTCAAAACTTCCCAACTCTGCATACCACCTACTACCGCTAAATGTCGTCTGGTTTGTTTCCAATTTATTCAGTTTTGCCGCCTGTATAATTTTCGGCTCCATCCTTTCAAAGTACTGCCAAGAATTATTGGTCCAAAGTCAAATTCGTAACGTTTGTATTTTGAAGAGAGCCTAGCGATTGGTTATTTAGATACATGAAGGAGAAAATAAATAGTACATTTTTGTTTCTCAAGTGTGACGGTTTTATAATTATTGGTTAGAAGATGCAAGATTGCTTGGACGAAATTGTATATTATCCCATAATATGCTAATTTTTTGCAAGCTTTTTTGTGTTTTCACATTTTTCCCATCATGATCATCAATCATCATGGTTCTAGTGAGATTTGACATCAAAAGTCACGCAATCAAATTTTAAAATACAATTTTCAAAATAATTTTTCCCGAAGGAATGATGTTAGATGGTCAATCATCTCATTGTCTCCAATATTATTATTCGTGTTTTCATATATTTTAGTACTTGGGGCCAACCACTTGCACCGTAACTTCCCGAAAAGTTCGAATTATTAAATTTAGCAATTCAGTTTGATCCAAATAAATTATGCGCTTCATCACAATAATCCGTGTAGAAATACATATATACTCAATATCGATATAATTTTATTTCGATTAATTTTAAAATCTCCATAGTAACTTTGGGCCCCTAAAAATGTGCGAAAGCGAAAATAATCGAAAATATTCGTAATAACAAATATGCCCTAACTATTGATTGGAGCATTTTGAACATGGTCTGCGGAAAATTATTGTCCAAAATTATTCGTCGATTTTTGAGCCTTACTGGACGAGAATATTCATATCTCAGCTCCTACTCAAGAAATCGTCAAGCGGCTTTCTGTTCTAGATGAAGAATTACAGCATATATATGTTAAATAACATGAATTACTTATAATTTACGGATCGAACCAACGTGTGACAGAAAAATTAAATTTATAGAAATTTAACACAAGTTTGCAGTTTTTTGCGACTGGATTTGAGTCACCCTATTTTCCCGAAATGTTCGAATTATTATAAAAACTAAGTTTGATTTGAATAAATTAAGCTCATCACAATAATCCGCTTTAAATTCTGCTTAATATCGAATATCGATACAATTTTACTTTTAAGTGAAGATCTCCGTATCATAAAATTGAGCAATTTAGAGAAAATTGATCATTTTTTTAATATGCATTACGAGTCTTTGATGAATTGTTTCTTTTTTTTGCATATTTGATTTTTCGATGAATTGTTTCGATTGATTCGTTGATCAGCAACTTCGGTCTCAAATTTTGAAATATTACTTATTTATACAAAATTTATATTTTCTAAGTTTTAAGATTTTTAAAAGATTAATTGTATTGATTAGCTAACGGGTTCTAACTAAACAGCATACTAATATAATCAAGATAGCTAATCCTTTGAATTAGTGGTTTTGTTTATATTAAAACAAGAAATACGCGATTATAAACTAGAGAAATTATTAGTAACACACACTTATCATCCACATACACATATTTTCCTAGCAGGTAGGTTGGCCTCACTTTAAATCACGCACCTTTTATACAAAACACAACATTGTTTCCAATAATCTTGATTTATTTTTTTTATGTATATTTATATAAGTACATATTCGATAGTTTTTCCCAATTTTCTAAAAATACATGTACATTTTATTTTGTTAGTTGCCTCTTCTCGCGCGCGCTTGCTAAATTGTAGTTTGACATGAAATTTTGTAATTATTTTTGGATTTCTTGTTATTTTGAATTCAAAATGGTGGTGCGGCTATAAAACTAATGGTTCTTGTTGTTTTGTTGTAATTTTTTTATTGTTGTATTGAGAATCTCTCTTTGGGTATAATAAATTATGGTTGCTTAATTCGCGTTTAATGCGATATCTAACTTAGTCGGTAGATAATGCGTTAATTATTAACTATTTCCGGTATACCGATTAAGGGTTTCATAATTTTTAGACTTAACAATTTTTTTTTGCAGAAGTCTTTATGCATTGAAGTCGAATTTTCAATCACCTGCACCCGATATAAAAACATAGTGGTAGAATGTATTGGTATGTCGTTGACCATGACCACACATTACTAAACCAGTTTTAATGGTAATAATTATTATTATTTTGTACTACTTAATTACGTTGTTCCCCCTTAAGTAGATGGTATACACAATTTGCAACCTTCTAAGTATGTAATTAGCTAACAAACATAATATATAACCAACCATACGAAATTATGAAATTGTAATTAAAAAAGCATTTCTCGAGAAAAGTAGAAAGCAATTATTCGACTTGGTATTTTATTTATACATATACCCGAGACTAACACATTCAGAGATTTATCTTTCATACAACACACACAGCAGCCATTAAATATAAATTTAACTTAATTCTCAAGAAACAACATAAAAGAAATTATGTACATAAGCAAAATATATAAAGCCCAAGAGCTTCTAATCTTTGGGTTTTTTTTTTTTGATGGTTTGGTTTTATTAAGATAAATCATTTTAATTGTAATACATAAATATGGTATTTCGGTATTTATATACACAAACTACAGTAGATTACCAGTTTAAATATTTTTTTGGGGCCAAATGGGCCTCAACTCTTTATATATGTATAGTAATATAAAATGTACCCCATTTTTCAAATTCTTGATATAATCAATTCATCTATATTAAATGATGTTGAACATATGTCTTGAATCATCATCATCTTACATATTATGAATTAAGTCAATTGTTGTTTCTAAGAAAGAAATCGAACCGACAGCAAAATGTATTCAAGCTTATAAAATTCAATGAATAATTTTTTGATTATAATAAGGCAAACAGCTAACTAACAACTACTGTTTTTTGTCGCTCTTTTGGGTTTCCGCAACAATAATGTCGAGACATGAAAATTGGCTTTCAATGCGTCATTGCAAAGTGCAAAATATGGTTATGAATAAATAATGAGTGTAAGTGTTTTTATATGGGTATATGTGTGATGATAGATAAGGCAAAAATGTAATTTTCTATGATTGTGTGTGTAGGTCGTTTGATAATATTAAGGCGATGGGGGTTATCTTCATGTTTATATACTTACTTATTATGATGACACCATGGCTTTGATTTATTCGCAAACACATACGTGTATGTCTATGTATACATAAGTATGCTTGGTATAATTTATTTTTAATGAGATTTGGGTTTTGGTTCCGCTTTAAGAATTTGATGATGATGATGATGGAATTCAATTCTGTAGAAATTATGAAGCATCCTGAAGCATTAATCACTTAAACGCAATCTAATTCCTGATTTATTTAGACGGTTCGTGTGCAGGGGCCCTCTCACAAATTATACAAAAGCAGTTATGTGTCATTTTGGTCGTTAACATACGAAAATATGGTTTGAAACGGATTTTTATTGAACCGGTATCAAACTGTGCTATGGTTGTAGACTATAATTTCAAACCCATTTTTATTGTTTAACAAATACCATTTAAGGTTTTTTAAGTCTGTATTCAAATTCTAACTATGGATTAAGCCGAAAATTGTCACCATAGTTTTCAGTGAGTCCGTTTTATGGTATCTTTTTTACTACTGAAAAAGTTTCAATATTTATTTAGATACATTATTTTTACTACAGATGTTAATGACCTATTATATCGTAGACAAGATCAACTAACAAAAGGTTTAGAACTTGACAGGATGCCATCTCCGGTAATTTATGATTGTGCGATTGGCAATACTAATCTGTGAGAAAACAAATGCAAGCACAGATACTTCATTATATGTATTAGTTACTTGTTACAGACTGATAGAACAAATCGCGTACATTCCGTAAACACTGAAAATTGTTCTCACATGCGTGCGTTTGGGTAGAATCAGAAACCTTCTAAATAAACCCGGGGAGTGATGTTGCATCTAAATAATAAAATTCAATATTAAACATTTCACAATTCTTATTCTAGCAAAAATACTAAAGGCGCCTTTATGGTTGATGTTTTTTCTTGTGTTCGATCTTCTGACTATTTTTTTTGTCCAATCATATTGCTAACATCGTCATTTTTCAGCAATTTGATTGATAGAAATAAAAGCTGAATAAACAGGACACACGACCCATTTAGGTGCTGCTCAAGGGAATTTCTTCTCGTGTTAGATCAACTTAGTCCTGAGTTTATTTTGAGGTTTGTGAGTATTAGTTTAAATTAGAAAATTTTCTGTAAATTATGGAAATATTGCGTTGAAGTTCAGAAATTGCGTTGTTTAGATTTTTAGATTCTGGGAATTCAAATGGTATATGATTATGGCTGATGCCACAGGTAACTTTTATCTGGTACTTTTTTCGTTTCTTACCCCTTTACCAATAAAATCAAAAAATTGCGGCGCAGATAAAACCGATTTTAATGGTAAACAGGAAAGAAACGAAAAAAATACCAGATAAAAGTTACTCTAGTGTGGATATGCACTATCTCTCGAAATTTCAATGATATGCTCGAATCTACTTCTTATGACAAAATGATACCATTATTTTCGTGCTAATTAAATTCACAAACTTTACCTAGTATGTATTTCCAAAAATAGAAAAGCACTTAAAATAAATTTACTGTAATATTAAAAAGTTTTTAAAATCGTCCGTGATATTAATTATAATTTTTATTAGATTTTTTCGGCTTTTCGGAAAATAATATTATTTTTAATGGCATCTTACAATGTTTATGGCTATTTCAGTCACAGAAAACAATGAGAACATTTGCTCACAATATATCTACCACAAAAGACACGTTAGGTCTCTTTTGGCAGAGTAGATCAACTTTTTATCAGTTCGAAACCAAGCTGCCTAAAGAGACCTAAGAAAGTTTTCATTTTTTATAAGGGTTTGTGTATTTTTACACGTTCCCTTGGGCTTAAAAATGGCGGGGGGGGGGGGGGGGTGCATTTTTCTACTTTTTGTGGTAGATATATAGTGAGTAAATGGTCTCTTTGTTTTCCGTGACTAAAATAGTCATAAACATTATAAGATGGATGAATGCCATTAAAAATAATATTTTGTCCGAAAAGCTGAAAAAATCGAATAAAAATTACTGTAATATTATTCAGAAAGTAATTTTTATAAACAAAATAAAAATGTGTGCAATTTTTTTCGAATAAAATACAAGAAACTAAGTACTAAGTTTTTAACGTTTTTTGTGTTTTCGTTAGCGCCAAAAAATCGTGAAGCTGGCTGTGTAATCTATACACATACTTATTCGAAAGATTTAGCTGTTCAAAAGTTAGCAATGAATTCCAGTAGGACCTTTGTTTTCGTTTTGTCGAATTTGTTTAGTTATTTAGTTACTGAAATATTTCAAATTTAGAAAGAATCTTAATAGCTAAACGAATTGAGTTCTATAGTGAAACACCACAATCAAAAATGATTTCTCTACGGTAGTAGTAGTAGTAGTAGTATTGGATTAGATGAATGAAATCTTCCAAATAACAATTTGCCAACAGATAACATGGCTGGATCGCTTTAAGAATTTTAAAACTGTAAAGAGAAACGTGCCACCCATAGAAAATTTCAAACTGCATATATCCTAAAACCTTGTGTACTACGAATACCCGGTTTTCAAAATCCCGGTTTTCTTTCTTCTAGTTTGCGAGATTTTGTAATTGCAACATTTTGTAGTTGCAAGATTAATAAAAAAGCAATATTTTGTTAAAGCAACATTTTGAAATGCAATAATTGTAGAGGCTGACGGCTTCGATAACTCTTAAGGGCACTTAGCCCTCCATCTAAATTTCATCCCTATTAGTCATTTTCTATAGCTTTATCGAACACTCATTTTTGAATTTTGTCAAAAAATCATTTGAGAGTCCCATTTTTCCTAAAAATCAGGTTTTTTTTTATACGAAACCGGGAATTTGAAAACCGAGATTTAGAAAAAACCGGGATTTTGACAAACCGGGATTTCGTTAACACCCCCTAAAACCATACGTAAATATGGAGGAATATGATCATACTTCTTAACACCAAATCGAGTACAAGCATTGAAGCACCACAAAGAAAATATGGCAGAATATAACAGAGAAATATTCGCTAAGGGAAGGAAGCTGTACTTAGTTTTTTTTTTTATAAATAATAATAATCTACTAGCATTTAAAACTAAATCCATGACCTATTAGAAATTCTAGCTGTCACCATTAACCAGAGAAATACCACCAAAAATGAAGGTATTATTATCTAACCGACAGCAGGCAGCTAAAAGCTAAAGCTGATTTTATAAATCGATTGTCGTCCCAAAAACTATGAAATAAACAATTAAGAACAGACTGTGTCATTAATATGCATAGAAAACAATAATCGATCTAGCCCTGAACCCTGAGGCCGCATTCCCAGTCACCAAAATTATCTTTACGTCAGAACGTTGTTCTTTCATCATAACATTTTAGTGACGTGTCCGATTTGTAAACGAAGTAATTTGTCTGTGATAAAATAATGAAGTGTATGCATGCGATGTGTTTTAATTTTTAACATAACTGATATAATTTTTATATGATTTTATTGTTGTTGTGGTGAATGACATACATTGTGTCTGTCATATTTTATATTTTCAACGGAGAAATTTTTTTAGCTATATATAATTAAATACAATTGTTATTAATTTTTAACTAAATTGGTACAAGCAATGAATTATTGGAGCCAAAATAAGCATCAGCTGAGTTATTTTTCAAGTACCATTACAATTATTTCAATCGTTTAATTCTGTCAAAACTATTTCAGTAATCGGATAGCAAATAAATTTGTTAATAATGTGGAAGAGATAATTATTTCCATTATGGAATAATCTCAAAATTATCACATCAAAATTATTTATTACAAAAATTGTACACTTCCTAGGTATATTACACTCAGAGGCAGAATACTATCGCTTAAAATGAAAATATTTTCTCTTTATCTGAAGGATTAGGCAAAATTCATTTTGACATTTTCTGTCATTCCGAAATGATGCTGAATTATCTTCATTTTTTTGAAGGAATGAGTAATTGACGGCATTTTTTCTAGAAATAATCACTTTTATTGAATAGATTTGATCATTTTCAGATGTGGATATTTGGTTGTTAGTTATAGGTACGCTAGCTAGAACACACAATATTGGTTAGAAATATAATAGTGTTAAGTGTAGGCAGTAAAGATTGCTTTAATATTCCCTGCCAAAATTAAGTTAATCGTGAAAATGTTCTAAATTTGATAATATATATTAATATTCCATACAATCTAAAATGCATAATATAATCTGAAAATAATAATACAAATCCGAAAATCAAGTGCCAAAATTTATTTATTATACATTTTGAAATTCGATTTGCCTTATGAATGACATACATTTTTTGTCAACAAAAGGGGAATTAAAATGTTTTCGTTTTGATTATTATGTCATTTTTGTTCGAAAATATTTTTTGATCCTTGATCAATTGTAAAAATCGTATATCTTTGTTGAATTTTATTTGAGATTTTGCCCCCATATAAAGATAAGTAAACGTTAAAGTGAAAACGTTAAGAAACTGTGCCGCGCAATTTATGTATTATTAGTGGATTATGTTTTACTGTGAATAAAAATAATAAGCTAAATATAGACAAATGGTGAATATAACAAAAATTTTTTTTTGAATATATTTAATTATAATTCGTATGCCCTGTAAACATAACCTATAAATACATATTTTATTTTCTATTTTCACAAATACAAATCCAACACAAGATTTTTTTGCGTGTTCGTTGGAAAAAAAATGCGATCCAACTTTATAATTTCGAATGAAAATGGCAGAAGGGTCAGAGAAAAGTTCGTGGTCTTTTTTTGGGTGAATTGAAATAAAGAATTTTCTTATTTCAAATGAACTTTATTATACCAAATATGTGCCATTTTGATCGATGACCTTTTGCCATTTTTCTGGTAGAGCGATGATCCCATCATTGTAGAACTTATGTGGTTTAGAGGCGAAAAATCGAGACAACTCATTTTCGCAGGCCTCTTTTGAATTTAATGTAAAACGATTAAGATGGTACTGCATGGACCGGAACAACTGGTAGTCCGATGGTGCAAGTTGAGGAGTATGTGTGGGGTGCATCAAAACTTCCCAGCCAAATTCTCTGAGTTTTTGTCGGGTCATCAATAATGTGTGTGGTCTAGCGTTATCATGATGGAACACAACGCCCTTTCTGCTGATCAATTCTGGACGATTTAACTGAACTGCTTGTCTTAAACGTGTTAGTTGCTGACAGTAAAAATTAGAACCAAACGTTTGGCCCGGTGGCACCTCATAATGCAAGATTCCTTTCCAATCCCACCAAACACGCAGCATTACCTTTCTTGGCGTCAATCTTGGCTTTGGCAATTTTTCCCCGTTTGGGAAGCTCCACCTCGTTTCGTCCATGATCTTTTTCGCACAACGTAGTCGTATCTTATCCACTTTTCATCACCAGTAATCATTCGCTTTAAAAATGGCTCGATTTCGTTCCGTTTCAGCAGTGTTTCGTAGATAGAAATCCGGCACATTAAACTTTTAACTGTTAATTCATGAGGTACTCAAACGTCAAGCTTGTATTTGTATTCAGCCATTTTTAAATGGCTTAAAACTGTTTTGTGCTCAATATTTAGTTCTTTACCAATTGCATGGGTTCAGCAAAGAGATAGTTAGTTGTGAGAATGAAATATAGATGAAAAATGTGAAATAATCGAATTTCGTAGGCTAAGCAATAATTCGCTAGTTCTACAACTATATGGTATTGTTCTATATACATATAGACAAGATTCCAATGTAAATAATACATCAGTCGTCGCGACCTGATGGGAAGACTGATTTTTCCAAATCAATAATCTCATCCATTCGAAACTAACTAATTGTTGTGATTCTTACAAATTTTCCATCTATAAGTCAAAAATCCAAATGTATCCGGGGGTGGTTGGGAAGTTATTATGTATAAGTAAGTGTCGAGTATCATAGTCGTTGTTACGCAGATTGACGCTAAATGGAAGAATTTCCTACGATTGTGTATTTAGTTCAAAGAGTACTGAAAATAGACCAATGAACGGAAACAATCACAATAAATCCATTACAAGAAAAAACAAATTATTTATTTAAGATGTTGGTAAATAAGTTAATAATTCTGAAATAAGCGTCCGATTCGGAAAGGGCCCAGAAACTAATTTCGTCACAAACATTTAATTAAGCAGAGGAAGTGCTTTGATGAAGTTACTAAAATATACTAATCAAAATACTACTGTTTAAGTTGGCCTAAATTTAATTTTTAACCACTATCTTAAAAGTTTTTAGAATGAAAATTGAAATGCTTATTGGGCAACATTGAAAAATATTAGAAGACTAACTAGTCATAAGGATTGGTACTACTTTGCTAAGCTTCCGCGAGTCAGAACAGAAAGAGGTTGTTAGATTATATTTAAGTATGGGTAATAAATATTTTGAAAAGAAAATCTAATTAACTTAATTAGTTTATAAGAAGGAGGTGTTTTGATAACATGACGATTAAAATATTTTTAAAGTTTGCTAAGCCTGATGAAACATCACAACAGATGACTCTAATTAATTTCAGGAAATATCCTTTGCCAAGCAATTAACATCAGTATTTAATATGTATGAGCCAAACTAGAGAATGTACTTACTTATTAGCCAGAGCAACATCACGATTGTGAGCGGCTACCAAAATAAAAATATTCATTACTTATATATGAAAAAAAATATTTCAAAATATTCCGCATTGCCGGAAACTAAAATACTACGGTTTTTAATCTAATCATATATTTCCAGAGATAAAAGCATTAAAACTAAACTGACATATGTAATGCTATAAAATTGAATAACGTATAAATCATATAGGAATTTTAAAAACGTATAAATCATATATGAGAATACAACAACAAAAATAAAATGTACCTCCTGCACACCGCATATGACTCAGACAGAGCGATACGATATCACATACAAAAATAATTAAAAGATGAACTCAAACCCTTCCACGGCATTAGAATGTACGTAATAAAACTTAAATACATAGATGAAAACCATTTTTTGTGTAGGTTAAGTATATAAGCGCAACGTGAATTTTTTTATAATGACAAATAATCAACTAACACTCGGAAAAATAATTTATTTTTATATAAGCAAGAGTGTATTAGAAATAAGCATCGGTCACGTTTTTAATTCGCAAAACACGTGATACATACTGTGTATATTATCCGGATTGATAAAAACTAAATTAAGTAAAATACAAATAACACCAATTGATCTATTATATAAATACAAGAATAATTGAATTGCAATTTAATTAGATTCCATGTTGTTGTTGTAGTCGTGTATTTCTTCTCAAATTACGTAATTTTTATTTTTTCAAATAAATTACAAAAAAAAAACCAAAAGCATATAATAAGTATAGTAATCTAATATAATAGTTTACTTTCAATTAAGTTCATTGTACATACGTCGTACTTTAGTACGACGACAGCGAATAGTTTTAGAATGAAGAAAGGAATCGATTACAATATTATCGTTTGTAAATTATTTGTAATAAAATCATGGAATGTATTTTTGTAATGCAGACATTTAGTCCTCACGTTTTGATTTGTTTGTTGTTCGAATTGCGTCATAAATATAATTTAATGGTATTGACCCTGAGCGAACGACATGTGTACAAGTGGGGTCAACTTATTTTTTCATAATGCAAGCCCAATATGTAAAATATTATAAGTTATCGCTATAGCATTTTGTGCTCATTTGACCTAAAAATTGTCGGATGACAATTTTACATTCTTTCAAAATATTAATCAAAATTCATAAGAACCACTCTTTATCAATTGACCTCGGTCATTCAAGTTTTAAAAAAATTGAAAGAACACACAAATCTGAAGTAAATAACAAATTAAAAAATGGCGTACACTTATTTAGACTTTTAAATGATGTGCGGGATTTTTGAAAAGAAATCATTAAGTAATAAAAAATAATATTAATTTACACTGTGTAACCGAATTAGCAAGCGACGAATTAACTAAAATCAGCCGTTTACGGTTGATTTTTACGAGTGATGGTGCGTTTAAAGGTTAGTTCAATTTTTGATGCTCTTGTTGTTACTAAGAAATTCGGCTAATAAGCAATTTGGAAACCACATTTTCTTTTTGTTTAAATCACGCATTTAAATACATAATTTGTCTTTTCCTTGCATAAGGTTTCCGAATAACAGAAAAAGGCTAGATCAGGAAATAATATATTTGTGAATAAAGTGATCTCGGGAAAATAACCACCGTCCATAAATTAATTGGTTCATGGCTGCGACTGTGCATTGTCTTCCAAGTGGCCAAGTCAACATGTTTCTAATCTCGAAATTAAAATTTTGATGTTAAGATATTTTTCGTCCAGTAAGAATGCTTTTTCTCAATCATCATTCAATGGTTTTAGGGCGGTTTTTAAAACACGGAAGTGCCCTTGAGTGCTACAAAACATTAGTTTTTGTAAACTAAGAAGCTGGAATAATAAAAAATGGTAGTACAAACTCTGCTCCGAGATCAAATAAATAAATTCTCGATCTCAAATGGTTCGCTGAATTTCATTCTTTTATAATCTTTATCTAAGTTTTATAATCTTTATCAATAAAGATCACGTCGATTATTAAAGATCGATTATTGAACTACATTTAAAACTGGTTTTAATTGTTAACGAATCGAAAATCTGATTTATATGAAAATTAAATCAGTTTTTAATGCAAACTTGATCGATATTCATGATTTTTTATGGACTCCTTCCGCAGCAAATACTCTTTAAATTGTGTGATAATCTCCCACTGTCAACAACCCGTCTCATGCGGCTGTAATCTTCATTGTCAACCCGTCGTATTGCGGTATAAACGCATTCACTCAATTTTTCTGACTTGGTCACTTGCGACTTCTCTGTCAAAATTTGAAAAATGACCCATCGATTAGAACAAACGTCAATTGTACATCTTATTTTGTGGAAGGATTAAAGAAGTTGAAAAAGAGGGTTGAATAATTCTTCGCTTGAATTTTGCGGTTCTGGGTTGTGGCAGTATTATCGTAAAACCGTGTGATATTGATCACACGTCATCCCTCACGCGTAACGAATCTTAAAATGTTCACCTTTAGTTTAGTTCACCCTAATTTTTTATATTTACCGATTTTTTGACGAAACCTGCTTTACCTGTTGTTTTAGATGTGGTTATTTCGATCTTAGTGACCAGCCGCGCCCTGGACAACCGCGAAAGTTTGAAGATGCAGAATTGCAAGCACTACTGGATGAAGACTAAACGATAACGTAACAAGAGCTTGCAGTTCAGCTAGGAGTCACCTAAACAGCTATTTCCAAGCGTTTGCACCGAATGAGAAAAATTCATAAACTTGAAAGGTGGGTCCCACATGTGTTGACCGAGCACAACCTAGGTCAGCGTATGAACACGTGCCTTTCACTGCTTGCTCGGCAATAAAAAAAGGACTTCTTGTGGAAAATTGTGACTGGAGATGAAAAGTATATGTTTACCAGAACCGCAAATGTAAAAAGTTGTGGATAGGTCCCGGCCAATCCAGTACATCGATGCCGAAACAGAACATCCCCTTAAAGAAGGTTCTCCTATGTATCTGGTGGGAGGCTGTGCTTTATTATGAACTTCAGTGGCCCTATTCTGGTAATTCCTCGGGAATAGGGAATAATTTTTATTGTAGCAGCTATTCCTAGACATTTGTCCCCAATTCCTCGTTTTCCAAAAGTGGAATAAATTTAATTATTCGCGTTCGATAGGCGATCGCAATAAAACAAGAAAATGAATATCTAAACATAATTTACTGCGTTTAATTGATTTTTGTTGATATTTTAATCGAATTTTATTAAAAAGTAAATTTTGTTTGTTAAAGTGGAAAATGGATATTAATATTTGCAAATTCATATGACCAATTTTCAGTCTAAATTTTCAGCCATAATATAGTTTTAAGTTGATTCAATAATAAATTTCCGTTAAATTTTGTTCCCAATGGTTTCGTAAAATAGGTATGGAATAATAAACGTCAAAACCGCTATAATTGGGAATAATTTTTTCCCAATTAATATTTTCCCAAAACCCAGAATACACTTTGGGGAAAGGGAATAAAATTATAGGATAGAATAGGGCCAATGGAAACTGGACAGACGGTGATTGTAGAACGCTACAGTCGACAATTGAACAAACTGAGTGAAAAATTTCGTCAGAAAAGACGATTTACTGCGTAAGGAAGCAGGCCATTTACTGGGCAAGAAAATCACACTGTTGTTTGCATGACAACTGTCGACCTCATGTTGCTCGCGTGACTCAGAAGACTCCTTTTAACTTGGGATGGGAAGTTCTCCCACACGCGGCATTTTCATCAGACTTGGCCATGTCTTCCGACCAATGAAGCACGTCTTAGTGGATAAACAGTTCCAAATGCTGGATGATGTAAATTCATTGTTGATTTTATCGCGACGATAAATTTGCTGAAAAATCTGTAAAAATTGAGTCATAATTTTTAGTTTTATTTTAATAAATTCGAAATTAATGATAGATATTTCTTAGATGTTTCCTATAAATGTAAGATTCAAACCCCCTTTTTAAAAATATCCGATTTAACGAATGTCCGATTTTACGAAAGCAAAATTTTATGTGCCTTTCTGTAAATCGGGTTAATACTGTAGTTCGGTACTTGTTTTTAGTTTCCAGCCGGTAGTCCATTTGTTATTATTATACCAATTATTATTTTTTTGAGTATAATCAAAGTGAGTTATAAACATGGATATCGAACTACTTAACCTGTGAAATTCAAGAAAATAAACAAGAGGCAAAATATGTATTAGTATATATAAAAACCAAATTTGATGGAAAACCTGCAAACTAGGTGGATCTGGATAGCTAAGCAAAACACGCATAGGAAAACGGAAGTTCAGTCTGCTTTGTACAACAAAAAAAAAATAGTAAAATAAAATATCAAATCAGTTAAGTTGCTTAAATAGAAAAGTTTTTTTAACATGCGTTTCTTCATGTTAAAATCAATGAAGTGGCTTGATTAGCTTCGTGCAGCATTCTAGAGACAAGTTTATTCTTGATCAGCTCTACGTGAATTTACATTGGGATTGATCGTTTCTAATAGAACATGATAATCGATACCGCCGGTTAAAACTACGTCTCCAACAACTCGGCGCTTACTAAGTGGTTGTAAATCAATTAGTTTGCGACGATCTTGGTTGAACTGCTTCAATCCTCTTTATGTGAACCTCATGATAAGGCGACCACACCTGACTAGCATGCTCGAGCAGAGGACGAACGAATGTTGAATAAAGAGCCTTCGTAACAGATCGTCGAATTGTTTCGACCAACGCATGATGAAACCGAACAGAATTTGTTTGATTGATGATACGATCGATGTGATGTCTGAAATTCAATTCACTTCGATAGTAGGTGATTGTTCACCATTTCCCTACGTTCAACTCAAGGTTGCTCTTTGTACGCTATGCAGAGAAGTTATTGAGGTCGGATTGTAGGCTCTTATCGATGGTGTTTGAAATCCGTTTGTAAATCTTCGTGTTTTCGGCGTATATAGATATCGATGAATTTTTTAATTAAACATTCAACATCGTTGATAGACAGAATGTCGGCTCCCTTGGAGCACCCCAGATGTTGCTGAGAAATGAGCTGATACTGATGACCTGAATAAATTCGTCTAAATTATAAGCAAGCCGTTCCCAAGGCGGAACAATAAATATAAATGACGAAGAAAATTCATAATTTTTTTAATTAAATTCTGTTTTTAAAGAGTGTTCGTATAACGGAGTATGAATCTATCTGTATTTTACCTTAAACAAATATTGTTCTTATTTTTGCTCTCCTTTCGGAATTTTACACAAAGCGAAATTAGTTTTCTATCGAAAGGTTAGGCGATTTTTTTGACAAGCATAAAACGGTTCAGGGTCATATTCTAATATTTACTTCTTTTCTTCAGCGACGATGCATCTTCACTGTATCCCTATTCTTAGTAATCAATGATAATCGAATAGAGGCATTATGTAAGATTTCGTGTTCCTGATCACTTAAGGTAATGCATTAAGAATATATATCGCAACAAGACTAAAATAGCCAAATCGTAGCTGTCATTGGTAGTGGTTTTTCTGCTAATTGAATTTAAAAGCTCCTTATTCTATCTGGTTCATTCTACTGGATAGATTTAAATATAAATTACTGGTTGGAGGATTCGAGTCATAATTTTTGAAAAACAGTATACGCCATTAGAACAGAAAAGAAATGTCTATGCTTTACCTATTTGCCACACAGACATAAGATAACCTGGAAGCACAATAAATTACTGGTTGCAGAAAGTAGAATTGCTTGGCCCTTCCCGTAATATAAAAAATACAATTTAAATTATATTAAACATGGGAACTACAGTGTGTTGTAGTTTAGTTAACTTTCTCTTAGTTCTTGAAAATTTCTCTTCTGGTAATAAGTAAATAAACACAACAATATTTCGGAGTAAACAACGGTTAAATTTAGAATTGTATTAACTTCGATAAGGCTATTCATAAAATATGTATGATTCAAAGTATTTCTATGAAAATATATCGAAGTTTTATGTAAATTTCAATTTATGTTGGGATTGGGAAATTTAGTAATGGGAAGACCCTAACCAGTTAAAAAACATAAACTTAATTTTTCAATGTTCTTAGGACGATAAATCTTTAAATTAAAATAAAACATTTCAGAGGTTACCTTAGCCGGTTTGTTAGTGTGCACTACAAATACCAAGGCTTTCTTTATTGTGGCTTATATAGCAACAATGATTTCGCAATTTTGATTTTATTTTGTCCTGGAGAATTTGATATTCTTTTTCAAGTACTTACTTAATTTATTTTATAATTCCATATTCAGCCGGTTGTAATTCTTTTCAAATAATGTTGAGTTTAGAATTCAATTCGCTTTTCTCATATTCCATATTCTGCCTAATAAGTGCCTTAAATTTATGTACTTAATGTACTCGCTGCCTTAAATTTATGTACATAATCCTCATACATCGATAATACATATTCAAAAAATTAGGTTTAATAAAAGAAGAACCTTCAACCCAGAAATATTTTCAAGACATTACTTAGCACATTACGAAACAAAACATACATATAATACTCCATTGTGTAAGACATAGCTATCTTAAAATGTAACTTAACCCTGAAAATTAAAAAAAAAATATTACCAAACTCTTTGTTTTTTGTTGCTGTTGTTGTTGTTTTATTTCTCAAATAAAAGTCATTGTCTTGCACCCATCCGAGGGTTAGATTTAATTTATTCGTTTTAAAGATATGTGTAATAGAAAATCTCGTATGTATACATATATACCTGGAGGCGATCATATATCAAATAAATTCGAAATTAAACGCCATGACAACGTTATTATTTAGTAGAGCTAGAAAATCACGTTTCGTGTGTCGAGAAAATGAATTATATTATGTTCATGTCGCATTGAAGAATTTTTATCGTATACACATCAGCACACATACGAGTATATCTATTAATATTCAACTGAAATCTGAATCATTCGCCCATATTTGATATACCGTGCGTGCGTGTGTGTGTTTTGTATATATATGCAATAAAACTGTAAACCGCACGTAAATTTTGTATCAATTTCAATTCCAAATCGCTGTTGTCGTTCACAGAAAGAAAATGTATATTTCAAAGATTTCTATTCAGACTTTATTAAAATTTTTGTAGTTGTTGTTATTCGTTTTTATGTTTTTTTAAGTCAACCACAAGAAAATAAAAGTTGAATATATAAAGTTTTTAGTTTTAGATTTGTTGTTGTTCTTATATACTCAGTTTATCGTAGTCGTCGTTTTGAAATATGACGCAAATGATTAAAATTTTTAATATCTTTAAGGCAGAAATAAAAATTCAAATTAAGAATAAATTTTTTATATCATAAATTTTCGGTCGGCCTTGTTTATTAAGCGTTATTTCTGCTAACCTGCTGTAGGCCGAAGTTTGTTTTTGTGTAAAGGATTATTCGTGGTTTAGACTTTTTGGCAGATGTCTACTAATGTGGCATCAAAACACGGAGTCCAAGCACTCAAGCAGTGATTGTTATTTTCGTTGCAAGGAATTCTCGATTTGTACCACTTAAAATATTTTTAAATCGGGCAGATGTTCGAAAATTATTTAGGATAAATATTTTTTAATACTAACTCTGTGAAAAGACAACGTACCCCTCGTACGTACCTATTTATCGAATAAATATGATTAAAAACTGTTTAATCTGAAGGAATTGAACTCATAGATATAATATTAAACAATACAATTTTGAAAATATTCAATACAAAGTTAAAATTAACTATATATAATACTTAAGTATGATTTTAAGTATTTTATTAACTTATAATGTAATCTTATTCTTACAATGATAAAAACATACATTTTCACATTAAAATTAAAAGTAAGTGGCCGAGAAATTTTGTCAAACGAATTATCATAGAATATGGACAGTAAATTGAAAAAGATTTCACTAAGGGGACAATTTTTCATGTTAGTGTCTAATATTTATGCTAGAAAATATTTATCACACAATTCAGACAATTTTGCTAGCAGCGAACGCGCGCCATCGTAAAGAAACCGATGTGAAACATTGAAAGTGAGAATGAAGTCATTTTTAGCATTCATCGCAAATAAACTAAGGGTACTAAAAATATGTCACATATTATAAGATGTTCATTACCAAAGTTCCAAGAAATTTTTAAATAGGAATAATGTAATGAAAGTGATGAGATCATACATCAGGTTTGCTAAATTAAATTTATAGGAAGCACCTTTTCACTTCGTGAAACCTGATTATTATTTCGTCAAAAACAAATCTCGAATGTAATACCTTGAACTATTTGTTCATAGAAAGGGGCAACATTTATTTTCTTCATATTATGATATTTTAAAATTTACAAAGTTCTATAAAGACAAATAGGTCATAAATTAAATGTGTTTAATTCGAGTGATAAAATATTTTGTTTTTATCAAAATTCTTAAGCCTTCGAAAAATACGAGTTCTTAAATTGTGCAAAATTAACTGATTTTTGGGCGATAATATTTTCGTTCATGCGAATGTCATTTCTTAATATTTGGAAAGAGACCAAAATAATAAGGGAGCAAATCTGAAGAATCGCAAAGATAATGGAGTAATTATGACAATGTTTACAATGACTATTGCAGCCGTGAACACTATGGTATTGGAACATAATGTTTCTTCGCTTAATCGACCGCTTTCGTTTAATTGCGATGTAGAGGCGTAATATTATCTGATATACGAATTCCAAGGAACTGGCCCTTTCGTTTGCGATAATATAATGAGATAAAAATTATTTCGATTGCGCTGGAACATATCCAAATTCTAGTTTAAAGCAAACGTGCAAGTAAATGCAGCCTCCATGTTGCCGTTAGTTTTTTCATGTCCCATATGTTTACCATTTTAGCTATCTCACCATGGATTTCACTGACTGTTTCTTTGATCGTGAGAATGTAGTGAGCCATTCCATACAACGGAATAGAGTTCCCAAAATATTTGTTTCCTGAATGGTTTTACGCGAACCGTAATGTTTTATCATCCCTATTAGCAATTCACTTTTTTCCATTAATTCAGTTTTTGCTTCAAGTTTTGATCTATGGTGGTTTAATGCTTATGGAGGTAACAAATCTCCATCACATTTTCGACAAAATAACGAGCCATGGTCAAAGTTTCTAAAATAATTTTGACCAAAGTTTGAGGAGTTTGACTAAACATTATGGTTTTGTGAAACTAATTGTTACACTCCTAATAGCAAATAAGATTTGTACTAAATTATTTAACCACATTTAGAATTCTGCTTTATTTGACTTTTGATTTAATTCTGCCTTTCTAATTTTCGTTCAAGAATATAGACAACGAGACAAATTCTAGTCTGATGAAAAGATACTTGGTCGAATAGATAACAGTTTTTCCGACGGCAGTGGTTGGTTTAAGTATTTTTTTTTTGGAATTTATTATCTTAGTTGCTTCAATTCGTATTGTTTAGCCAAGAGGCAATAAAAGGCCTAATGTTATAGTAATGTGGAACAGCCCACCCATTTGAAAGAATGTATTTTTCATCCGGTATTGGAATGGATGAACAGCGCTAACAATTCATATCAATAACTTATTATTTTTCTACTTCAAAAAATCTATAAGTTGGAAATTTGTGCAAATACTTTACATAATATGCACATATATTTGCGTTCCACATTTAATAAAATACGTGGCCCGTATAAAGAACACTCAAAGTTCTATAATTCTGTTTAAAATGTCATTCCACATTACTTGTTTGGTATGTAATAGATGTACACAAAAAAGCACTTAGTATATGGAATATCATTGCCCTGACAATCGAATAATACGATAAATACGTGCTGAATACAGTTATTACTATACTATATACATAGTCCTAGTATAGTTAGTTAAAAAATCAATTTTAAACGTTTTTTTTATGCACACTACTATTAAAATCGTGTAATGTAAGTGATACTTTGTATATGAATCATATTGTTTGATATTTCATCATCTTATATATATATTATTTCGATAAATGTATGTTTATATAATAAGTATATACAAAAATTTCGGCGCTAAAGGGTTACGAAAACTGAAGTATTGTATTTAAATGTTAAAAATGCAAAATCGCCATTTCGTTTCTTCACCGTTTCTCTTTTAATTATTTCATTAGTAAGCATTTTTCTTAGAATTTTTGTTTAAAGAGAAATTCTTTTCTTTAAATTATTTTACGTTTGTGACTTAAATGGCAATTTTGATAATACATATGTACAACAATAACAAGTTATTTGAATGAATGTATTTTTGTTATTGTATTAGTCCATTTTTATTATCTTTCGAGTGGCTCTGCTGTTATCTATTTCTCTCTATAAATAAATTACATGAGTATGTATGTGTGTTTGTGACATAATTACGCGATTAAATTTTTCCGTCACTGACTATTTATGTGTCAAGTAATCGCATACTCGAGCACAAAGAAATTAGGACCGTACTGCGCAATTGTTGTTGAGTCGCGAAATATATTTTTATAAATTTATTTGTGTACTACTCATGTTGTCTATATATATTTATATAAACATACATGAGACACACACCTAAGATTTATTTTTAAAAATACGTACACACACACAAGTATTAATTTCGCGGTTTTCTGTTTTTCTTTTTTTTAAATTATTTACACACAAAATATTAATATATTTTTTAAATTTTTATCGTTTCAGGTAAGAGAACCACACATAATTAATTAGTTTTCGTGTATGGATGAGGTTTCGCATGGTAAGATGAAACTGGTGGCAGCGAATTTCTTTTTGATGGCACTATATAATGGCGTCATAGTAGTATGTTATTTTTAGTCATATATTTTGGTTGTTGTTATCACACAACAGACTAAACTAGGACAAGTTAGGTAGATAAGATACAATTTAGAAGTCTGATTTGATTTTTCTAATATTTTTCTTAAGATGAATTACGGATCACACCTTGATTTGATAAAAGTTTTTCAGACGTTTGATAAAATATGTGTACCTTAGTCAAACAATTGTACAGGATTTTTCAGATTAACTGTGCCATCGAAAAAATTCAATAAAACAACGACAAATCATAAATTCCAAAATCGGAATTATATTGTCCAAAATACTTCAAATATGAATTCAAATCTTTCTCCTCTATTTCATTTCATATTTTAATCAATACATTTTTACATTAACAAATCAAATTTTTTTGCCAATTTTGCCAAGCACATATCCCCACGAATATCGAAAAAGACACGTTCCGTCGCTATTGACGTTGATTTAATTTAATTGTAAGCAAATCATTAAATAAAATATTTAAATTTTCGTCCGGTGGTTTTAGAGTTGCTTAATAACAGGAAATCTTTTTTCAGCAATGTTGAGCTATTAATTTCATTCTGTTCTCCAAATTGTGTAATTGAAGAAATTGCCACTTCTAGTTGCTGTTGCAGTGATGTACTGTGAGTTACTTCATGTTCACTTGAGATTGTTTCTACTCCAACTACATACTCACAGTCATCATGAGTCCTACCACGGCTAATTGAATAGCGTCGTCTTTTTTAGAGTAGTCGAAAAATTTATTGGAACGAGGAATGTTACCAGTTTCTAAAAAGATTATTAAAGTCATTAGGGTTTTATCGCGATGTTCATCCATCCGTTTATTATTCTATTTCGATAAATTTGTACTAAGTTCCGTTCCAAATTCGTTTAACAATGAATACGAATTTATAAACGCCTTCAGCGGTCAAAATCGTCGCTGAATTTTTACTTAGTTCCTTTACAGCTGTTTCAAGTGGCGATAATATATCAACATAACAAGCAACAGTTTTAAAATGGATATGTTTCCGTAATTTTAGGTTGACCCAATTCATTCAAAGTTCTATACACCGGTTCCTTTATTTGATGAAAACGTTTGATCATAGTTTTCAAATAATTCCATCGTATTTTGATATCTAACATCAACTGCAATGGTTTATGCTCTTGTTCATTAGCATATCCTTGTAATATATCCCTTTTCCTCCCAGACACAATTTTTTGCTTTAATTTAAGTCCAATCCACATAAATGCGTGTGTAAAAAATGACAGGTTGTAATGTCTTCCGGATTTTAGTTAAATCGTAATTATTTTTGGAAAATACTAATTATTTTATTATTATTATAGTTATAGTGTTATTTTTCGGACGAAAACGATTTTAGTGGAATGCACAAATGTGTATGTTGGTCCGAAATACGTACAAAAATAAATTGTTGACATGATTCTTTTGCGTTACCCACACAATTGTGATGGCAGGCAGGAAAAGGGATATTATTTTTTACCGAAGAGGATTTGATCATTTTTAAAATTTCCCTGAGGTTTTTCACCACTTCATCCAATTCTTCGGTCAAATCTAGAATTACATCATTTTCTGCATCTTCAAAACTATTTACGTTCATAAAATTTCTATTGACGATTGGAGCATCACGGATTCCATCTAGTGGATTTTCAATAAACTTCAATACAAATTTTGACATTTATGCCTCATGCTAGTTTAGCTTGGTTTAATTTTATTTAAAGTTTTCAATTAAAAAAAGGTAAAAGTTTTATTTAATTAGTGATAAGCTGATATATAATAAAAAATATTAACTTGAATTAATCTATAAATATTCCTGATTTTGTTTGCATATCAATCACATGTCATTTTGTAGTTAGTTATGGATCAAGTTGCACTTTTCCAGCGGCACTTTTCCAACTTTTGCAATCGTCAATTGTTTTCGTCAGACTTATCTTCTATTTTTTCATCATAGTCTGTTATTTCCTCGTCTTCTTCTGTTTCTTCCTCGTTGATGATCCTCTACATCCTAATTGTTTACTGCAATGCCAATGCTTACAGAAAGCAAATCTCTATTTTTTTCATTTCTTTTAAAATGATTCCAAACTTTAGATCGTTTTGACATGATTTTTAAAAATGCTAAAAGTAATTTGCCATCAATTTTAAAGGTATTTTTTTCTTGCCATCTCGTTCTTTGCTGTCGCAAGAAATATTAATAAATCAATCACTGCACTAATAAATTTATACTAAAACAAAAAAAGACAAAACATAAACCAACTTCAACACTTCTTCTCTTGTTACCCAATATTTCTATTTTTCTATAGCTCTACAATATTTTAATTTTTACCGCTTTCTGTTTTTATTTTTTCTGAATATTATAGGATTTCTAAGTAAAAGTAAACGTAAAAAACGAAATATTATATCCGAATAATTATGTGTAAATGTCCGAATAATCGAATAGTCAAAATTGATCGAATAATCCGGAGTATTCGAAGATCGGATATCCGGATTGGAAACCCTAGCAGCAGGGCATTCTTTCTGCTGGAAACAGTAATATTTGTCATTAGTGTTGCCCAAGATTTAAAGTCGAAATGGGGGTGGTGAAAAATATTCTAAATAATAATTTTAGCATTATTGCCGTATCGTCGCTCAATATTGGTGATAATGTGGTCAATTCCGGGATCTAAAATTGTATGTTATATTATGTTATTTTTGTTTTTTCAGTACAAATTCCAATAGAAAGCGGGGAAATAAAATATGTAATATAACAGTAATTTTAAGTCATGAGAATTGGCCCAATGTTTCATTAACTGAGCCGGAGGAAATCGCAGATGGGTTCAATGAACATTTTACCAGAATACCATGTGCCATTTTAAATGTCAATCGAGAAAATAATACTAGTAATTATACTGTGAGGATAAACTTGGTCGCGTTATAATAATTCTAACTTTTTATTTTTTCCGAACAGTGAATCTGAAATAGCATCTGCCGCAAATGATTTGAAAACTAGCAGTTATTGTGGAATTGATGACATTTCAAGTAAATTGATTAAAAATGTTACTTTTTAATATTAGCCCCGTTTTAGTGTAAGATATAATATTCAATATTTCTATTACAAAAGGAGTAAGTATTTCCATCCTATTTAAAAATAGGTGATCGAGTTAAGAGAGGTTTAACTCTTCAAAAAGGAATCTCGTGCTGACCCCAATAATTATCGTCCAATTACTTTACTTTCTCGAAAATCTTCGAAAAAATTTTAAAATTGTTTGTTTCAAGCAATGAAAATATAGTTAATATAGGAGTTCCACAGGGCCCGGTATTAGGTCCTCTTATTTTTTTGATTTGCTGCAATTCGATATTCGATCTTAAATTGCATGGCAACATTGTCGCTTTTGCTGACGATATGGCACTTCTATATTCCAAACCCGATATGGATTCGTTGGAAAGGGACCTCAAGGATGATATGAGATTATTAAAGACATGGTTTTACGTCCATGACATGATTCTCAGCCCTAAGTCTACTAAAATGATGTATTTCAACGTATCTAGTGGAATCCAGGATCTTAACCCATTAACCTATCACTCGTTGGCTTGCAATGAGTCTAATATTTTGTGTTGCTATTGAAACCGTAAGAACGTTAAAATATTTATTGATTCATTTAGACTACTAAATAAACTTTAAAGATCATGTAGCCTACTTAACAAAGAAACTTCGCCATGCGAATGGTGATATTTTAATTACGAAACATTTGCGGCTCCGAGTTTTTAAAATGTTTATATTATGCCTTGATTGATTCGCATCTTCAATATGGTATAACATGTTGGGGTGGCATCTACTTGTCCAATATCAAACAAGTAATTACAATTCAAAAAGCGGCCCTAAGAATAATAAATTTGCACCCGACGACTTCATCTCCATTCCCTTTGTTTTATAGTTATAAAATTCTTCTCTAGGTAACGGTATATATTTTCATAATCTTAAAGATCTTCTATTTAAGAAGTGGTAATCATTTAATCAGCATGTATAACAGCGAACCGTATATGTTCCGAAATCAAAATTGAATTAAAATTCCGCGACATATAGGGAACATTTTAAAAGATTTCTTTTGCACACTGCACCTATGTTATTTTGTTAGTTGCCTTCAGTTATTGCGAACATCAGTACATTTAGGGAGCTTCGTCGGTGTCTGAATGAATGGTTATTTGCAATTGAAGATATTGAAAATCTCTTTAAAACAATAACTTGATTTAAAGATTATTGTGAAGATGAATTAATTTACGAGTGTTTTCTTGAACTAAAAGATTGTTTTGCATGTCCTGAACTTATTTATTATTTATAGTTTGCTCAGTACGTAATTAAATTCAAACTACGTAAGTATATACTTTTGCTTTATTTTTAATTTCCAAAACATACTTTTTAATTATTTTGTATATTGTACAGTTTTGTATATTTTTGGTTTATATCCTAAGTTGCCTCCCTAATCAGCACAACTGAAGCATTTTGAAACTTTCGCACGGCTATTTTATTTGTTGGAATGCTTCTCAATGACACCGACCAGAAACGATCATTTTGTTTGTATCATTAACTGGGATCATTTCGCCACCAAACTGGATCGGTCTACCACAATACATGGTTGTGTAAAAAGGATGGTTCGACGTCATAAAACGAACAGTACTTGTGATCGGTATTAATATGGTTCTAACCTTCCAATTAGTACTTGGCTTTTGGCAGGCCCATTTGCCAACATTTATAACTATATATCACTGCTGCGTAGGCTTTCGTAGAAGCATCCCTAAAATCGTGAATTTGAAGATTCTCGTGACTTTCTAAATGATTTATGACGTGACTTTTTCTAAATGATGTTAGCATCTTTGAGCGATTGGGTCATTGATATTCCAAGTACCATTGATATTCCAAGTACCCACAACCCCTGTAAAATGATTTTGGGTATGTTTGTAGTAGGGATCATTTGGTTGATGCACGGTTGAGGTGATGTTAATATTATCGTTAAAAGCGATATTCAGTTAGAAAATGTACATCCTAGAGCAGTTCCTCTACGATTCCGCTACTTTATAATATCCGATAAGCTTAATCAAATAACACACAGTATCTTGCCAAATATTTTATATTAGAAAAAGCTGTTCTAATCTTTGTTTAATCAAATTTTCGTGATCAATGACCGTCAAAATTTATCATTATTTATTTATAATCCAGAATGAAAAATATATATCATAATATTTACTATAGAGATATAGTAATAAAGCCATTCTGACATCGTTTCACGCATACACTGAAAGACGACATTGTTTTCAAATTTAATCAATTTACGTACGCCCACATACATTTTGGATATATACAGTGTGTATACACATATGCATCGGTGCGGCGATTTTATAAAATTAAACTAATTTTTGTTGCTTGTCAAAGTGACTACTTAGTACTTATATATTACGTTTTGCTAACCTTTCACCTCGCACACGAATAACAAAACGTCTCTGATTTCATATACACATTTTCCTATATTGAATTACGTAATCATTCGAGTTCCATTTAATTCATACTGGCAAGTATACAAACGGATTTTGTGATAATGAGGGATAATACACATGAGACTAAAGCAAAATAACTATGGTGATACAAATACACACACCTAGTGCAGATGGGAAATGGATAAGTTTTTTTTTTGTCAGTTTCGTATTTTGATTGTGTGCTTTATTCTATACTGCTCAAACTCTTGCCTTACACAGTAAAATATTTCGTTTCTAACAATTGGCCTTAATGAGTCTATGTATTATATAATTGGATGATTCATCACATTTTCTTCTATAGATTATATATTTTTAGCTGGCTAGCTGCTGCGAGAGTCGAGATATGATTACTTTACAGTATTTCGGAATCATTGTTTCAGCATCAATCAACTGTAGACTTTTTGTTTTGTTTTTAATGTGTGCTGCATTGTTTAGACAAAAGAAGAGACTGTTTTCTGTGGTTAATTACATTAATGTCAAATTTGATTCTTTTGGTACATTTGCAAAAATGAAATTTGATAATAAACATGAATTGTTTCTGTTGTGGATCGATTTGTGTATGTTTTTCGACGACGTTTATTTTATACTTGGAAATGGAATGTAATATAATTTACTGGTTTGGAGGTGTTCTCTCTTTGGGGATTCAAACAAAATAAAAAAACCATTTCGAATGAAACCGATTTTATTTTATTTAGTCGCACATATCAAGTAACATAGCCAAACAATTTATTAGAATTGAGATTGACGTAAGCTAAAAAATAAGCAGACGAACTACATATGTATATATGCACATATGTAATCTTGTCCTAAAAAAATTTAAATAGTTGAGATTACAGCTTGAAAATTGATGACTTTTGTGTCTTCTGTTTAATATTATTCTCGATTTGAAATTACACGTATAATGTTTTGGGAATAAAACAAAACGAGCTAAATAGTTGAATTGCAAATAAGTTCTCCCATACATTGATTTCGAAGTTTTAGAGAATGTATTTGGAAACTTTCGGAACGATTAAAAGCTTATTTTATCATAAATTATGCATATGTATCTAAAATTAATTTCAATTTAATATTTTATACTTCAATAATACTTTATTAAAATGGATTTCTGAGTGACATTTTCACAACATTTGCATCTCCTAAATAAATCTGGTCGAATATTAAATCTACGTAGTATTGCAACTAGCAAAGTGTGCGATAAGGCATTTTCTTACTAATTTTTTATATGTAATCTAACCAACTATATTTAAACTGAAGCGCTTCTAATTATTGGCGAAGGAAATAGTTGTTATTCCTAAAATGTTCCCTAGTTAAAACTTAAAAGTATTTTTCAGCAATACAATTGTTGTTGCTACAGATTCCTAATGGATCACTTTGCATTTAACTAAGGGCATAGATTCATCAAATTAACGCTAAATTAATTGATAAAAAAGAAAAAAAAATAAGAAAATTTTTTTGTTGCATAAGTTTTGTATTATACACCTCCTTTGTCTTTCATGTCGCTAAATATTGATCGTAAAATTCTACGTTCTGATTGTTATCGATATTCTACCAAATATATAGTGTCCACTTCATAAAGTTCCTAAAATATATACATATAATAATTTCTGCCAATTTTCATTAACCCCACAATTCCGCTCGTTTGGTCTATCGTTACTGCTGAATTTGGGAGTCAACTAGCCTAATTAAGAAAGTGATGATAAAAGAAATTAATGGACTTTCTTTTATGTAGTAAAATAAAGTAAAGTAATCATGGGAAATTTTGACCTAGAGATTTTTGCAGATGTACCACTCGTTACATCGCCAGTTAAAAAAGGGGTTTCCAAACAGATCTCTTTGTGTGTTTTTTGTTATAGCGTAGGACGGGAACCTTCCATAGGCTTCACGTATGAACCCATATATCAAACACCTGAGAGTCTCGGATTCTTACCGACTAAACCACAACCCAATAAACCAGGCCGTTCAGCCCCGTGGAACTACTGACAGACTCAGCTTACGCTGCTCCTAATCGGCTAGAATTAACTCCATACTGATTTCCTGCTTCTTTCGAAGCATCTCAACTCTCCCATTATTCGTGAGACACCCGCTTACGGCGTTCCACCCATCTTCGGATGCCAGCATAAACTCCAGTATATTTTCCGGTGTTAGTTGGACTCCACGTGCACAGATACTGCTTCTTTTCTCAGTAAATCGTGGACACACGAATACTACGTGCTCTACATTCTCCGTTGCTCCGATGCATAAAGGACAATCTGGTAACTCTTCGTATTTGAATCTGAACTGGTATGATCAAAAGCAACCATGACCCGTCAGAAACTGCGTAACATGATAATCCACATCTCCGTGTCGCTTGTTTAGCCATGCCTCGATGTAGAGGATCAAGCGATGGGTCCATCTACAATTCGTCGACTCACTCTATCTTCTCTGCCATACAGCGATCGTCTCAGCCCATGCTAGTCGGTGGTTCCCTGCCTTTGTTCCTTGACCACGACACAGGTAAGTGGTTTGGCACTCCTTGGCCAGAACACAGGCAGTGTCTTCTGACAAGGTCCGAAATGCGCACAATACTCTCAGAGCGCTTAGCCTCTGAACTGTTGCTAATCTTTGCCTATAAGTATTCCTCTCCAACGAGTTGATCCAAATTTAGCAGAGCTCTGCTGCTCATCCGCGCCCCTCTTGTGTTCGGCTTTATCCGTGCTAGTGCCGCATTAACTATCTTTGCTCGCCCGCTGGAGGCAGTGAGTTGTGTCTTATATGACAAACTGGGATCGATCATTATCGCTAGGTACCTGATGAGTACCGGATGGTTGACTTAACAATTTTGTTGGGCTCCAATCTCTAAGGTTACGCTCTCCATTACTTTTCTGCTAGTAAAAATTACAGCTTCTGTTTTATGTTCTGCTAGTTGCAGCCAGCCCAGCATATGTTAACCACTGTTGGATATGTCTGACCGTCTTCGTCCTCAGTATCATTAATCAAGATCCTCTCACAAACTAGGGGGAAACTAGTCTCAGCAGGTACTTCGGTACCTTCATTCGTGTAAGTGCGTTGAATATGCAGCTCCAATTTGCAATGTTGAATGCGTTTTTCACGTCCAATGTAACTATGGAACAGTATTTTTTTACTACCACGTAGATATCGAGAACCGGATATCGCTTGGTGCGCCGTATCTACAACTTCTTTAATCGCATGCACTGTTGAGCGCGCCTTTCGAAACCCATACTGATGCTCTGCCACGTTTCCTGCTCTACCTAATAGCTTTATGTACCCCGTCACATACAACTATATCGAACGGTTTTGTCTGCCGTATCCAAAAGGCAGACTGGACGCCTGGAGGACCGCTCACTTGGTGGTTTGTCTCCTTTTGGCAACACTACCAGTCTCTGTTCCTTCCATTTACTCAACTAAGCATGCAGTATATGCTTCCGTGAATATGTTTGGGTAAGCTTTAACCGCTGATTTCAACGCAATATTCGGAATGTTATCCGGGCCACGGGCTTTATTGTTAACCACTCTGCCACATGCCTCCAGAACCTCCTCCTTAGTAACTGGTGGTACATCATCCTCGTTGCCTAATACTTCTAATACACAACACACTTAAAAATTTTGCTGCGATTTATGATGCAACCCTTGCATCGGGGGCATCAAATTCTGATGCAAAGCATGCATTGAAAATATTAACGATGCAATTGCGTCTAAAACTAATGCAGTAGTGTGTCGAAAGAAAATTTCTATATAATCTGGGCTTAATTATTTTTTAGCGAATTTATAATAATTCGCTAAGGCATTGTGTTTACTTTTAGCTTAAAATATTTTTCATATACATATTTGCAGTTTTGTGAGCGCAGTCTGGTCTGACGTGACAACTAAATTTTTATACAGAGATTTTTGAAATCTCATGAAGTTTATAAAATAAAACTAACGGGTTTTATTTATAACAAAATTCATAAATTTTTTTAGTCGATTTACATAAAAAAATGATGCATGTAGCTTTCAATTTAGATGCATGTTGCGTTGCTAATAAATTAAACACTAATAATAGTTTCGGTTTTTAATGCAACTTCCGTCTAATTGAATATATGCTAACAAACCACTAATAAATTTGATACAAAATGCATCATTGTTAAATTAGGTGTATCTTATGTTGATTTTTAATATAGACTACATCACAAATACAATAGAGAAAGTAACTATTAATTCCGATACAGGTTGCTTCGTTCACAAATTAATGTAAGTAGCATCGGCTTTTGATGCATCTTAAATTTGGTTACGTTCGATGCAAAGTTTGCATCATAAAACGATACAAAGTTGAGACGAAGTCATATGCGAAACTATTTGCATCGCATATGATTAATTTTTTTAAGTGTGAATCGGGTTAATGTGGAAACAGGTATCTCACTATGTCAGACAGCATTGTCGAGTATGTTGGAGCAATGGCGTAATTGTTTTGGGTTTTTTCATCACCAATCGATAGGGTCTATCCCAGGGATCGCGATTTGATAGCATGCTTGAGCTCCGATCGAGCTTTACAACCACGTTGTCGAAGGGGAGAGTTTTCGACGTGTCTAGCACGCTGGTATCGCCTTCTTGTGTTGAGACATTTTTTACGCAATTCCGAAATCTCGTCGTTCCACCAGAAGACCGGGTTTCTACGATTATCTATCATCCTTCTTGGCATTGCTGCATCACAGGCTCTTGTAACATGTCTCATAAGCTGGACGGCAAGACAATGGCTCATAAACGTTAAGTCAACTATCGATGTTGCATATCCTCTACAGAAAGTAGGTGTCTTTTCTGTATTCATTAATACGACCGGTAATGATGCGAATTCTCCTAATAGTGCGGTACCCCTGCTACTGGTTTCGCTACTTCCCCATTCTATGGCCAATGCATTAAAATCACACACAATTACGGCGTCCGCTTCCACTTCTTGTATGGATTGCTGCAGCAGGTCCTGGGCAGCCTCGCAGTGGTTAAGATTGTCTTGGATGACTTTCATTTCCAACGCTCTGTTTGCAGCGCTTTCTGGTGTGTTGGCTACAGCCTTTGGCCGTTTCGTCGCATAACATGCATTTTGAATTTTTTTGGCATGTCTTAGCAAAGTGCTCTTCTTCACCACATCTCCTGCAGAGCTTTTATCTATCGGCTTCACTTCTACAGTTCCATGCCCATAACCGTGGCATTTAAAGCATCTAGTCAACTCTATTTTTCCCGGATTCGACAGGAAACCCAGCCGATTCTAATTTTACCCACTTCTAGCACTTTCCCAACCATAGTGTTAGGAAAGCTAACAATCGCTGTCTGTGTTCCTCGGTAGGCCTTTGTGGGTGATTTTAGCGCTGTTTTTTCAAAACGTTCATCTTCCTTATAGCTGAGCCATAAAGCGTGCTAATGGTGCTTATCATCTGGTCTCGTTATGTACATTATTTCTCGGTTTTATGAAAACCAGTTCCTCAATTTTTCTTCCAAGCCTCTTAGTCTTATTTCTTTGGTTTCCTCCTTCTAACTCCCCAAAGAAGGCGATGAAAAACATCCGTCTCCAATGTACTGATCATCACTCTCTTCTTAGGGGATCTCTGCATTAAGGCACTCGTTCCAAACGGGTTTGCAGGTGTTCTATCCCCATGCACTAATTCAGTGCTTCGTCCCTCTTCGCTTGTAGACATATCTGTCCCATCGGCCAAGTTGGGGCTTGCTTGCTCACTCCCTTCAGCCGGTACTGGGTTTCATACTCCCTGCACCGTAACTAAATTCTCCTCAACTCATCTTGGATTCTTTTTCGAGGTGCTGCCTCTAGCATTTTATACTTTCTGCCAAGTAGGTACACAGGCGCCCCTCCTTCCTGGAGTACATACGCTGACTGGGAAGCCGCTCAATGTGAGACAGACGTTCCACGACTTAAGTCACATAACTCTTAAGCACATCATTTGCAAGTGACCTATGTGACCCACTCTGACTTCTGCTGCGGCCTTGCTTCCTAGAACCGAGTTACCACCGACACGAGCGTGGACGTTGTCAAGCGAAGTAGGGCTGGAGAGGCTACGTCTAGTAGTGAAAGTCCAGATAGCTTCGCATCATCCATGTAGAATAAATGGTTTGTTCCATGTAGAATAAATGGTTGTTGGTTCTCTTCAGCCCAGCAAAATTTGGTGAAAATTTTGTGTATGTGGCAGCTTCCATGGGATCTTTTTCAATAGTTGAAATGATGTTGAAAAGTTTAGCATTTACAAAAAACGACTAAAAATTAAAAGATGCAAATAAATTTAAAAGTTAAATTTTCAACAAGGACTGATCTTATTGATTTTTTGTAATTTAAGCAGGAATAATGAATTTTTCATTATACAAGATAATTTTACCAAAAGTTCTTTAAATTTAATTTTGCGTTTTAGAAAGCAAGTGTGTTGTATTCGAGATCTATTTAAACATTCGATGTAAAAGAAAGTCGGGTGTTGATCAATTCGGCATCGTTAACACTGTATTGTGATAGTTCCAGGCTTAATTCAATCCAATATTCTATCCGTTTATTATTATAAACGAACCAATCCTGGAATATGATTAGGATCGTGACCTACCAGCGGCTATCAAGCTTTTAAGTCATGACCTATAAATACGTATATACTATCTGAGCTGGGATGTTATAACTTCACTTTTTTCAAATCAAATCAAAATTTGCTGCAATTGATTACCGCTTTCGTTTTTACAATAATATTGTTTCTATTGCGATCTCAGTTTACTCAAATAAAATATCGCTTCACTTATCTTCATATTTTCCAGTGATACTTTATCGCAAAGGGTAACATTTTATAATAACATGTTGTGATCACAGTAGATAAAGATAACAATTGATAAGTGAAACAACGAAAAATTTAATTTTATAAATAGCTAACGAATGTTTCGTTAGTGCAAAACCAATTAATGGATGGGCCTTCCTTGAAGAGGTAGAGACTGCACGCCACGATCACTTCCAAAATAGGGTCAATATTAAATCTTTTAGAATAAGCCGTTTGGCAATTTTTTCCCCTTTCAAATTATGGTAAATAAAGGGTTAGTGGAAGAGCAGCTACCCAAACGGAATGAGATGAAAATGTAAAAAAACTTATGGATTGGCTAGATATCGGAATCAGCAATGTATCATGTTTGGATATTTTATTATATATATATTTGACTTCTAATCCGTTTTATTTTTTAAAAAAATTTCATCCAAACCCAAAATTTCGAAAAATTTTAATTAATAATGATGTCCTATTTCTTTGAACACGGAAAAATATTTTGATTGATAAAGTATTTACGTTGATCTCCCAAAATATATAAAAGTTATCTAAAGTTATCCAAACCTTATTGGAATTTTACCCAGCAACCTATAATTAGAAATTATTGGCACTTAGCAGGAGCTATCGAAATTTGTAATTAAATGGAGAAATGACCCACTGTCCTATTTTATTGAACACCACTGTAATTAATTAACTGCAGGTGCGTGCAAACGATCTAAGTCCTATATATGAAATGATATGTATCCCCAAGGTCGTACGTGTACTAATACATTGTTGCGGCTTTAAGCTACCTTGGGAATCCTTAAACTTGTCCGAAATACCTATAGGATTTGCATTTATGGTCATTTGAACCAGAGAAGATACCTAAATGCAATATAAATATCTTTTAATTTTGAAATAAGTCTACAAATTCGACGGATATTATAGAAATAACTCCGAATTGAATTAGAAAATTATAAATATAAAAAATACTAATATTTAATCACTGGAGATATAAACTTCCCTCGCTCTACATTTAAAATTATCATTGTTCAAACAAAAATTAAACAAATATTGGATTTTATTGAAAATTTTGGGCAGTATTCCCACCAAACGCAAGTGACTTTATTCACAAAAATATAAATTATCGAGACCTTAAATATATATACTTCAAGAGGAAAGGACTAATAAATATAAGATTATCTACCGTTGACATTACAAATTGTTGCAAAATTATCTTTGGAACACAACATTTTTCTAAATTCGCTCTTTTTATAAATTAATTCGCAAGTTTAAACCCGAAATTTTATATTTCTATAATAGATGGATGATTTGAACTGTCGAAAAAACCAAAAGTAAAATATAATAAAATTCGTAAACACGAAAAAGTTAGTTGCAAAAATAGAATATAGATGATAAATGTAAAAAAGAACCGAATTTCGTACGCTATGCAGTAATTCGCTAGTAGTATACAACTACATGGTATTGCTCTATATATATAGACAATATTCCATGTAAATAATACAACGTCAGTCGTCGCGACCTGATGAGAAAACTGATTTTTTCAAACCAATAATCTCATCCGTTCGAAACTGATTGTTGGGATTCTTACACATTTTCCATCTATAAATCAAAATTCAATTTTATAAACAGTTTCAATAAACTCAGCAAGCTTGTTGGTTGTGATCTGTGGATCACAACACTGTCGTTCTTCTCGCTTGCTTTTAAAAAAACTCTAAAAGTGTATAGTATCTCCTTTAATTACCAACATATAAAGAGCAACTGAACATCGATGTTATAATAAGGGTTTTGGAAATAAATTTAAATTAGTTTTTGGTTTTTAAATTTAAATTTTAGGAATTTTGTAAATTTATTAGTTTGGTATGAGTTTTCAGTGTCGTGACATGTCTCTTATTCATTTTATTTTAAACGTTCATAAATTGAATTGCAATTTTGTTTTTGAAAAGATGAAACGACAGCACTTGAATTAAAATTATTCGTTCGTTCGTGTTTTTTTCGGTTCTTCTACTTAACTGGACAACGGTTAGATAGTGGAGCAGCAAATTGTTAGTGTCTTTTTAGTTTGTTTTTGTTATAAGGGTCAATAGAGGCGCTCAAAATTTGTTAAGTTATAGCAGCCATGTTGATAACGCAACAGCTGTCAAATTTGTTGTGGATTGTTCAGTTCTGCGCAGTATGTGTTTTTACCCTCGCCACAACCGTCCTGCCGAGTCGGCTATTCAACGTTTAGTGGCCAAACTTGACTCGACCGGTTCGATAAATTATCAGCTAAGGGTCGGTAAGTCACCGAAACCCAAGGTTGCTCAAAACATGGCTACTGTGCGTGAAAGTGTACTGGGAAAACTGGAGATAGTCAATTTCTCGTCGTTCACAAGAATTTGGCCTTGCACCCGTATAAAATTCAAGGAACTTGTAAACGAGCGAGATGCAACAAAATTTTCTAAAAAAGGCTGTTCACATTTGTATGTTATCGTTGATTTGTAGTACGGTTCGCAATATGTAGCAACATCAATTTGCACAAAAAACGGGTATCGTCTTCTCGCACGACGACATGACTCACTCACAAGTCCCATATAAAAAAAGATAAATAACGTCGATGCGACATACATCATTCCTCCTCATGCTATAAAAGGGTTATAAAATAAAAAAAAACAATTATAAAAATTCTCAATAATGTACTCGTTGTTGTATAAATAAAAATATTTCAAATAAATTCTATTTTTATTCCATTCAAATATGTAAGAATTTTTTATTTTTTTTTCGCGATGTTTTTTTTTTTATATATTTCACGGTCACAGTTTTTTTCGATTTTTAATAGCATCCTGTATTTTTTTTTTTTTAATTTTATTGTATTCGCTTTTCTTTATTATAGCCACAGCCAAACGAATATATAATGTTGTATATACTTATATAAGCGTATATAATGTATCCATCCATTCCATACCCATACGTTTTGAATTTTTTGTTTATTCTGATTCATTATGTATGGAAATGTGAATTACATGCTTTCGGCGTTTTGGAGCATGGATGGATACATTATATGCGTCAACGTCGTCATCGTGTCATACATTTTGTGGTCTAGATGTTTTATACGCGATAATTTTTAGTATTTACTGTATTCGATTCATCGTCTCGATATTTTTGTGCTATAATAGTATTAAATTTCCACTAATATATCGTAAAATTGTATTGGAGAATGCAACTATTTTCAGTGATGCACGCGAAATTCGAAATGTTATTGACCATCTTCTGATTTGAATTTTTAATAATTATCACACAAAATGTGACCGAACACAATTTTAATTTTCAGTTATCACATCAGATATTAATTATCATATAGTAACCTTGAATGATTACCTAATGCCTGACGAGAGTAAGAAATAGAAATTCTCCGGAATTCAAAAGATTTTAAAAATCTAACCTTATTTCGCTACCTCTAAAGAGTTCTCGAAAACAAGAACTTAGGAGTAACCTATTACGGTACAGAACAGAGTTAGTTTTTAAAATTTATGACAATATCAAAAGCGAAATTCTTTGAAACAGACTTTCGAAAACGGCTTTCAAACACATTCAAATCTTAAGTAACTTGTTGTGCTAGTTCTTCGAAGAAATCTTGTTTCTCTAGTTCTAGAAAGTATAAACTGCAAAATAAAGTGGATTTCGTTTAGTAAAATAAAAAACTGTGTTAGGCAAATCGATATAATTACGTATAAATTCCCATGGCTCCCAACCCCCCTTACATGCCAGACGTATATTTGTGAATGCTACACCTATCCTTGTATAGCGATCTAGAATTGGAAAATCTGAAGAAATCTCGAGTGCTGCAATCCGTGTATCTTCTAGAATTCGCAAACTAAGTATTCTCTGCAACTGAGCCAGTAGTTTGCTACAAGTCACAGTTTCAATTCTGGTCTAACGTGCCAAGGCTGCAAACGAGACAATGGGTCTGAATATCGCCACGTACAACCATAATATCCGTATTTAAGTTTCAAGCCACTTGATTTAACAAATATATTTAAAAGATAATACAATGTGTTTTTGTCAGGCCCAAAACTAATCTTAAAGCTACTACTATTCTTATAGGCTTCGAAAAGAATCACGAGAATAGATCATTTTACTTTTAGTAGGATTTGTTGATAAGTTTTTACGACACCTGGTTACGATTATCACCCCTGTTTCCATAGTCGCCTTACGTCTTTCAGACTATACCGTCGACTAGTCACTTCTTGTGAATTTATGTTTTCTGTTTTTTGTTTAATCTATTAATAGTAAATTTTATTTTATTTTTGAACTAATGAGTCAACCGGCCAGTCCGTAATAGCTTAACCATTTCCATTACGATTTTTTGCTAACGCTGCAAATCTTTTTCACAACACTCATTAAACAAATCTTAAAGTCTTTCTGGTTTCTAACTGAAATGCAATTCTACAAAATTAAGTTCTTAGAGGATTAGGTGTTTCAGCCTTAAGTCGAATTATTTTCTAAGAGATTTTGATCTCAGAACAAAAAAATGTCTGCCAATGCGATAAATGCACATCATGGTTCAACTAAATACATTCATTGCAATGGTACTTTATTTGAGTTGATACGATGAGAATTGAGCTGTTGGTTAATGGTCATTTGTATTACGTTACTCAATAAGTCGCGAGGGTAACACATAGATGGCGCCCAATCTTCAAACAATCCAACCATTAGTTATTAGTTTACGAGTTTCAGTTATTTTAGTAATGCTACTCCGACACGCCTATTTTGAGCCCAAAGATAAATCGGTCTACATAAGTACCACAAGAATTATAGTGAAACCATCGGTGTATGCCTGACAGTAAAATCGGTGTCGTTTAATTGGACTAATAATGACTTATGGACAAGACACCACTGCAGATAAAGTAGCGCTACCTAACCGTAGGATCACACCACCTGCTAGATCATAACATTGAAGAAATCATTGCTAGGGGCTCATAGGCCAATTTTTTTGTTTTCTAACGATTTTTGTAATCGCCCGACCATCTTAGGAAGCCTTGATATTAACCGATTTACTTTTCGTGTATTTGTTTTTTAGAATGAATAAATAAGGACATAAGAGACGTATCTTTAAAATTCATATCGAATAAACTTTTAGGCCGAAATCTTTAGCAAGATGTTACCTCGACTTTCTGTCTTTAAGTATCTCACTTTTACTTTCTTCTCCACTGTTGTGGAACGTAAATCCAAATAGACTCAAAAGATATGTTAGAATATAACTCATCTGCTTAGCCGACCCGGAATCAAATCTCAGAGACAGTCTCTCTAACTTTTGAACAAATGTCTCATCTAGGCGAATATGCAGAAGTACACTTGTGGGGTCAAATATGATTCATCTGTTAGATTTTCGTTCTATAATTGGATCCGGAACAACAACTATACTCTTACCAGGCCTGGGTAGGTCAATGAAGTGGGTACATTTCATTTCGTATTTTTATAATGATGTCCCCCTTATCGAGATTACGGAATCTGTCATCGACAATAACCCAATATTTGTGATTATATATCGTGAGTATCTCATTATATCTTAGTTTCAGGATGAATCTCGAAACTAGGCAATTTTCCGGTGGGCCTGTGGTTCTTAACCTAAACTAGTCTTATGTTTCTTTGTCACGTTCCCTGGAAAGGGCGTAGTCGTATTTAACCTAGTTTTTTCGAAGTACTAGTTGTTTTGCCAGAGGTGGATTTGGCATGTTTTATCGGTCTTTGAGGTTAAACAAATTATTAATTTGATTTTCATTTTTCATATTGCAAAATTTACAGACCAGTTTTAATCTACAGAGCAACACAGTCCATAAATATATATCTGATTATATTGATATGGCTACTTAATCTCTGAGGCCACCCAAGTATACAAAACTTTTAATTTATTATTTATTTCAAGTTGTCTAAAGTAGACATTCCCAAACAGTAGTCCGCGATTCCAAGTGGAATCGCCTAGTTGTTGCTTTTTAGATTTAACGCAGATTTTAATTTAATAATTTAAAATGTTTCTGTTTATTTCCCTATAAAATATTACTCGTAATATTATTTATATTAAGGGTTGAAAATGAATTAAATTTAGTCATACTTAATAACGATTGGAATAACAGAGAGGATTCCACGTAGTAACTAAAGTAAACACGAAATTTAAATTTGAAACTTATTCTTTTGTTAAATATTTGTACGAATCAATAATACGATTTTCAGATAAGAAATTCTAATTGTAAATTTATTTCATATATTACTGCAAGTGATGACTATAATAGCAAATGATGTTCAATTGCGGTTTTGATTGTTGTTGTCCGTTTTATATATCATCTGGATCTTGCATAGCTCGACCTATTTTAGCTAGTTTGGCGGCTATTTAACATCGCTTTAGACATATCAAAAATCCCGGAATTTTTGAATCCCGGGATTCAGGATTCAACGTCCGCGAATTTAATTTGTTTAAGAATTTTTTCGGCTTTTCGGACAAAATATTATTTTAATGGACCCCCTTTCAATGCTTACGACTATTTTAGTCGCGTCGCAGAAAACAAAGAGGCCATTTATTAACAATCTTTCTACCGCAAAAGTAGAAAAAAATGCACTCCCCTTCCCCAAACCTTTAACCCAAGTGTACACAAGTGCCCTGGGGTTAAAGGTTTGGGGAGGGGAGTGCATTTTTTCTACTTTTGTGGTAGAAATATTGTTAATAAATGGTCTCTTTGTTTTCTGCAACTAAAATAGTCGTAAACATTGTATGGGTGTCCATTAAAATAATATTTTGTCCGAAAAGCCGAAAAAATTCTTAAACATAAAAAATTATGTTTGAAAATGTGCTCTCAAAAAACATAAGCTGTCGAAACTTGTCGCTAAGCCGATTTCGAATTTTTGAATTTATGAAACCATCAACTGAAAAAGCCTTTTCACACTCCACACTTGTTGGCTTTATTGTAAGTAAATAATTTTAAACTTTTTGACCGTGGTCACCTTTGCATCCTGCACCTTTAAATAAGGACATTACTTTCTGTAATTTGGAAACTAAGCTTTCTACTTTGGCTGGAATTTTTCTTGAGGAGTTTAAACCTTTTTCCATAGCTAAATTCAGGTCTTCCTCTATTGAAATTGGCATTTCAATTTCATTGTCACTTTCTATATCAGCTTCATGGTCAGTTTCTAGGGTTTCTTCACGATCTTAAATTTTATCTAACCGTTTTATAAGGTCTACCATAAGTTTTCTATTTTGAACATTTTGCACATTGGTATTATTTTTGATATCATGAACTCCAATGCAATATCTACGGTAATTAAATTTGCGTCTTGACGGCACAGTGTTTCCACTGTAGCTTTGATTAGAGCTAAAAGCAAAACAAGATCTGATATAATTGTGTATTCAATTTCATTCCAATTTAGTGAATCATCAAATTGCTCACGCATCAAAAATAAGCTGCTCCACTGGGTTTTGCAATCCATTGTTAAATGTATTATCTTTCCAAATTGTATTTTTAAGCAAAACAATTTTGCGCACATTTTTATTTACAGGAGCAATCGTTTCATGACATATTTACTTCAGATGTTGTTTCATTTTGCACTAAAAATCCATTCATCGTCATAATCATCTTCAATATTAAAATAAATTTCACTAGGATCAAAAATGTACTCGTCCTCATTAACTGTAAATTTTCTTCCTCAATTTCCCATGATTCCGCCTGGGTAGAGCTAGAGGTGCTTTAGAGAACAGAAATTATTGCCCATTGTATAGCAGGGGCGAAGCATAATTCATGAACTGTGGGTAGCAGTTTTCCTACTTTTTTCATCACGTTCGGCCATTGTCAGTTGTTCCAACAACATTACTGTTCAAATTTATTTTAAAATCGGTTAGTCTCATTTTTAAAAGAGAAATGCATTTTCATCTGGCATAGATCCGAGAACTTTCACTAATCTCAAGTACCAAAAGTATTTTCCAGCTTCATGAATATTCACATTCATGAAACGTCCATTCCCTGTCGATATCCCTTCGTCAAATGTTAATGATAATCTTAATCCACTTTCAATTTTTGCCACAATTGTTTTAATAACTTCATTTTGACCACTATACAGTTTAAAATTACTGGTGCAATTAAACCAGTGCGAATATCGATTGAATTACAAATTGTATTGGATGAGAGTCCATCTTTAGTTGACATACTTGCAAGAATTTCAGGGAGATTGTCATTTTTTTTGTAGTAGAAAAATTATTAGTGATTCTTGGTTTTATGGCTTGATGCTCATTTATAGATGTTGTGGATGAACTTGTTCCTGGTAATACCTACTACGCTGATATTATGGATTTGCTGAAGATACGTATGTAGACCTTTCGTGGAGCCACCCGACATTTGGAGAATTTTTTTGCACATAGCGGTTTCACTTTTCTTATCTCTAAGGCAATGCTTCCATATAGGAGCTGAGTTGCTGAATTCCGTTTCCATTTGAGGAATAAGTTCATTTGAAATATGGAATAGTGAATAACAATTTCAAATCTAATCGAAATTGCTGTATTCATTGTTTTCCGTTGTATTCTGATCAATTAACACTAATACGTTTTAATCCCGAAAATTTCGGAGAATAATCCCGGGATTGCCACATAAATCGCTTAAACGTGAAATAATGTAAATTGATAACTTTCACGCAAAATATATCGTTCACTATTGTATGTTACAGTTCGACCTTGATCGTTTTCATAGGTAAGGCTAAATAGCGCCGCCTCACCGCAATGCCACTGACACCACATACCTACTTTCAGGCATGTAATGGACTCGTGGATGAGTATGGTGATTTTAATCACCCAGAGAAATTCTTGTCAAAAAATTGACCAATTTTAATGTTGAACGATTTTGTAAATTAGCTAACAAAATATGTACGCAATTCAATTTTTCTTAAGTGATAGTGACCACAGTTTTGCAATAAATCACATCAATCACATATTAGTATACTTATTATAAATGAGTTTCAATGTTTTGCTGTAAATACATTATAAATTCTAGACAGCCATTATTTACATTTTATGCGTTAGTTTCGGGAACTGATACAACAAACCTACACATACAACACAATTAAAATCTGAGTGTCCCGTTCCGCAGACAACGGATCATGTAATTCTGAATTAATTAGTAATCAAATAATTATAAAACATGAGATTTAATGTTATCGCTTGTGAAAATCACAATAAATCGCCCATTTTATATTTCCACTTTCTACTCTCTCGGTGTGTATTAAAAAAGACAGAACTCGGATCGTAATCATCGCATAAACAATAATTATGCTAATAAGTACACAGAGAATGCGAAATTATCAAGTTTTTTATTTTATTTTTTACAATAAAACTTGACGTGATGATTTATGCCTATCGAATGTGTAATACTGCGAGGCATTAACATACACATACATTTAAATACACAGACACATATCGCGCATTAACCTTGGCAATTACCTTATTATCTGGCGTTCAATTAACTAAAATTATTATTTACTTATATAACTTTTTTTTATAAATACAAACATAAATGCTAATTTGCATATTAGTAAATATACACATTTGATATCAATTATTAAATAAAATATTTTTTTTTTTTTGAATTGAGAGTTTCAATCTACTTTCTACTTTGAATAAGTATTTCATTGTTGTTGGTTTTAATCAAATAAACCAAAGTACATAGTTTAAGACTTTTTTATTTCTTCGAGAGATAACACAATACATTTATTGTATTATTTTACAATCATGGGTAAATAACCTATTGTTGTTTGATGTATTTGTTCATCTATACATATGTCGTGTCTTTGTAGTTTTTTTTGCGTTTTTGTCAGATAATAATGAGGTTTTTGTGATGAGGGTGGTTTGATATATTCTCGGTATTTTGTATCTGCAAATGAAAAACATCTATTTTGCTTGCTTTGAATGCTAAGAAAGTAAGAAGTAATCAGATTTTTTCATGGTTGCGGGGACCATCTGCTTACGTTTATACTGAGATTTTACTAACTTTGCAAGGCAAGGTGGGAAACAAACAGGTGTTGTCATTGTGCTTTGTGGGAGTCATTCTTCTTTGAACATTCTAAAGTCTGAACAATTGAATTTTAATTTTAGGTAACTTATAATGCTAACCCAGCTCAGATACAATATAATTGCGTTCGATAGAGTTCAAATGTAATGATTTTTTCTGAAATTATTCGAGGATTTTCTTCTCGCGAGATTCGACAATTTTGTTTGTTGACGAAACCATCCAATCATATAATGATCTGTTTGTTTTAATTCTTATGTAAAATTCGCCAAACAATCGATAGATGAATGCCTAATTCCTGAAAACGTCGTGATATCGATATTGAAAGTTCTTCCGCAACACTTTCGGCCACAGCAGCAATGTTCTCATTAGAACCTCCACTTTTTGGTCTGCTAGACCTTTTTCGACCCTCGACAGAACCAGTCTCTTCAAATTTTTTCATTAACCTTTGAATTGTTGACTCATTTGGACGATTATTTACACCAAAAAAATTACGAATTTTACGATACGTTTTTTTTAAAGGTCGATGATTTTCATAATAAGTTTGAAAAGTTTAATGCGTTCTTCTGGCGTGTAAGTATTCATCGTTAAAATTGTACATCTGTCTACTTCACAAATTTCAAAGATGACATAAAAAATTAGGTTGCGTTTAGAAGTTATTTACTACTGACATCTAGGCGTGACTTTTGAAAGACCTGTTATAATGGGGGTTGACAGTTGGTGATTTGACAGTTTTTTTTGTTAATAATAAGAAAAACATTTTAGTTAATATTATTTACCAATGTATTAGTTAAGAAATATACATTCATATGTATCGTGCTTGTGTTAGATTTTTGGCGTGATATATATGATTTTTTGTTAAATAATTGCCATGATAAATTAAAAGCAATTTATTAACTTCTGAATTTTTTAGAATTAAACGTTAAATTGCAAATTGTCATTAAACAAATTAATTTTAACAAAAACTGTTTGTAAAATTTAATTCAAGCATATTTAAAATAAAATAAATTACGAATCGTGCGGGTCAATTTTAGCTTCTTAAATTTTCATTTTTTTCTAAAATGTAAAGATAAATGTGATTTAACAACCTAATGTATTTAATATTTGTTATTCTATTAGAACAAATTTAAAATTAAAATAGCGGATTTCTCTCTTTAATTATTCCAATCTTAGGTTTTAAGGCAAAGATTAAAATTCATTTTATTCGAAAAATACGAAAAAAGAACGATCGTGTGTAACAAATCTAACCTGTTACATCGATAGAGATTTGTCCCGAAATTTTTAAAATTTTTAAACGCCAATACTTAGCGTCATTTTGAATGGATAGGGCGATATGTATTTTAGATTTGTAAAATATGAAATACTCGTTTATGTTATCCCTGATGATTTATTTTACGGTCATAATACAAATGCTCTTGTTTAATTCAGGTTTAATTCATTATATTTATACTATATTATCACAATACAAAATTCAGTTCGTTAGTTAAATTATAACATACATATGTAATTATATTTATGTAAGTACATATAAATAAAAGTATTTAAAAAAAATTTAGTTCATAATACATAATTTTTATGGAAAAAATTAGTAATTCTTGTTTGTCGTTTTTTTTGTTTCCAAGCTTCTTAAAACTGCTCTGTCCCTCAAATTTCGTAAAACTATTATTTCATTTAAAGTCATCCTGCCTTCTTCAGCCCATTGTAAAACCTTATTGAAAATTTCAATTGCTTCTTTCGGTCTAACATTCTCTTTCGGCTCGGGAATAATATTTAGGGTCGTTGTCGGTATCGCTGTCCTCGATATTTTCATCAGTTATTTCATTTTGCATATCTGCATGCCATTCATTGACTTCTGCTACAGTACACTTAACCTATTAAATTTTGTAAGCATAATAGCCTGAGGATAAATGGTGTGAAGAATTTCAATGTTATGTTCTATTGCTGAGTTAAATTTCAGCATCCCATTGATTTCTCAAAATACTCAAAGGAATATCATCATCTGGATCTTCCTTATCTTCAAGTCTTCAACAAAATTTAGTATGTTTTTCCAACATTTTGCGATCGTGCTTTGCTCAAGTCTTTCCCAAACCGCAGTTAAACAAAGTATAGCCTCTTTAAGACACAATTTTTTTAGCGACTCTGATATATCATGTTCATTAGCTACTATTGAAGCTAATAAATTAGTACGATAATAAAATTTGGTTATTCGTATCACATTTTGGTCCATTGGCTGAATAACCGGTGTGATATTTGGTGGCATAAACATTGTTAATTATGCATTCATCGTTTGATGGAAATTCGTTGTCAGGTGGTTGAGATGGAGCATTATCCAACAATAAAAGACCTTTTACTGGCAGAAATTAAGAAAATGTTAATTTAAAATTATTGGTTTAAACGAATTTTTTACCTATGGTACAAATGATTTATGGAACCAGTCTTTAAATATTGCAGCTTTCATCCACGCAGTTTTTGAATGCTTATAGTACACAGGACAGTTAAAATTTTTAAATGATCGTGGATTTTTAGCTTTTCCAATTACCAATGGTTGTAATTTATGAAGTTCATTTGCATTACTTAATACATGCTAGAAAAGTAATTCGTTGTTTTTCGTTTTTTCCTTCCAGGCGCGTTCTTTTCTAATGACGAAACAAAATTCTTTTCTGGTAAAATTTTCCAGTACAAGCATGTTTCATCTGCTTTATACATTTTGTTTACAAACAGACCAAGTTCAATTATTTTGGCTTGCAATTTTCTTTTAATGGCTCCACAAGTTCAGGTTGAGAAGACAACTTCTCCAGTAATTTTAAGCAAGTGCACACCAAAACGAATTTTAAAACGTAGCCACCCATCACTTACATGGGAAGTGCTTTCATTTTCTTTTATTTGTCCATGTAAAAGTTTAACCTTTTTAGGAACATTTTTATCGCGTTGCCCAAGAAACCAACGATATAATTTCTTCTCGATTTTAGGATATCCTGATATGGATTCTTCACTTACCAGGCCCCATAAAGGTGTTGTTTACCGCGTTTAAAATTCCATGACTTTTTTTGTTATTTGCACAAATAGTAGACTTAGCAACACTATATTTTTTGAATAAATTTGTAACACTTGATCTTTACGAAATTGTTTAATAATTTTAGATTTTTCCTTTAATGTTAAAACTGTTATTTTTTTACCCATTTTTTAATTAAAAACTATTAATCGCAGAACAAATTAAACGTTTATCAGACACATTAGTTTATCGCACAAAGTATTTTCTCTTACTGCTGCACTTTCAACTTTACTCGATTCAAATTATGAAAAAAGAATAAATTGGGAATCCCTCAAATGTATTTTCAACTTCAAATTTAGTTCTTAATTTTAATTCACTCTATTTGTTCAAATACAAACACTTCAATACTAAAGAACGTTGTAACAAATGAATCTTTATGTGTTTTGTATTATAAAAAACACCGGCAATATCTGGGTTAACTCGTTTCAAATTATGAAAAAAGGACAAAGGAATTCCCGAGTCGCATTTTCAACTTAACTTGATTCAAATTATGCAAAAAACAAACTGGGAATCCTCAAATCATGCGAGTGTGTACAAAATTTAATTCACGTTATCGTGCTTTCGAATTGTTCACGTTACCGAGCTTTCTAATTGTTCACGTTACCGAGTAGTGTTCACGTTACTCGGAGTTCACGGTTCATGGCGTTCATGTTATCGCGAGCCTACTGTATTTCCAAATTTATTTATTTAAAAAGATTTTTCAGAAATTTCAATGATACCCTTGGTTAGGTTAAATTTGAAGTTTTTAATTTATCCTAAAACCTACTTGTAAAATACTTTTTCTTGTAGAAGAAAACTGAAGGCATATTTTAGAAATGTTTAAATTAGAAATTTTGAATGTACAGGGTGGGCCATATGTTAGTCCTGTTTCCATTTGTAAATAAAACACATTTTTTGATGAAAAGTCAAATTTTTTTTTATTAATAATGAAAGGTATGAATGTATGTATGTTTGAAAAACAATATCGTTCCTGCAACCGAACATCAAAATTTTCGATGACTTTTTCTAATAAAAATGTAATTTTTAAGTTGGTGAATTGTTTTTGGATCATTAGCATACACCTTACCCCTCAGAAAGCCCCCAAAAAATAAGTATTGTTAAATTCGGGCCTCTTGGTGGCCAAGGAACCTCAACATTTTTTGAAATTATGCGATCAGAAAATTTTGTTGACAATAAATGGATTGCTGCATGATTTGCGTGGCATGTTGCTCCGTCTTGTTGAAACCAAAAGTCGTTAACACGCAATTCATTCAATTTGGGTCACAAAAAACCAGTTAACATATGTTGCGATAACGTTCCGATTATCGCGATTGCTGTTATAATTGCCCGCTCTGAGGTTTGTCTTAGCTTCTTGGTGTTGATAGATTTATTTGATTTCACTGCTCTTCACTTTCATTCCCAAGTTTTCGGCCAAGCAGCAAGGTATCAGTCAAATTTGCCCTGATTTACTGCATATGCACCGCTAAGTTTCGATACTACTATTCGTTTTTCCTTCGAGAAAGCGTGTCGTTCCATTTTTCGAGTTACTAAGAGCTTGCGGCTGCTTCCTCTCTGGATATGGGGTAAAAACCACCTCACCTGGGCTATTACTCAGTAGATTTTTGAAATAGGATGTCCATACTTAGCGAACATTAGCCGTATGCCACCCCACGAACAAGTAGGTGGCTTGAGGTTAAATTCAGTTTATATTAAATATTTTTCCATTTTAATACTTTTTTCCTCAAATTTTCTAGCCGCTTTTGTTAGAATAATGTGCGGAAAAGCAGTGAAGTTTTAGAATTGGCAGAAAATGAGTAAAATCCCTGCTTCTGGAGTAGAGCTGCTTCTAAACAGACTACTCTTAGCATAAAAACCTAATGGAAGTTTTTTCATTACCTATATTGATGTTATGCTATGATATTTATAGGAATTAGCTTGAGGTTGATGCAAAATTTCTTACATCGAAACTATATGACCTAGAATTAGAATTAGAATGTTATAGTAGACTGATAATTTAGTTTAGAATTTCAACCATTTCATTTTAGATTGGTTTTTAAAAATGTCCTTCATTTTGCGATTGGTTTTGTTCAGTTTCTGTGCCTGCAATTTTTCACGCATATTCATTCAGACGTTAAAATTATTTTAGTTTGCTTGAAATCTAAATCGCCATCTGTGAATGCAGGATAATAAGTTTGACATATTTTTAGAATACATAAGAACTTTGCATATTTATAATCATTCGAAATCTTAATTAAATTATTGTTTTTTTTTTTATATTTACAGGTAAAATTTCCGGATAAGTGTTAGAAATCTATGGATACATGGTGTGTAAGTTAACGAAAGTCCTTGAATACAATTTATTCTTTATACATTTTGAAATCGTAAAGCGTAAGTACGTTATACATTCGAGCGAAACCACTTATGTGTGTTACTCATACCGATATATATTTAGTGCTAAATCACGTTACCATAAAGCCAATGCAAAGTTATTTTTGTCTGATAAAATAAGTGTATAAGCCATTTTAATTTCCTTTCAAACCCACGGAATTGTGAACTCAATCGCGTATTTTCTGTTGATGAAACCTTAGAATTTTTTTTTTGTATTAATATTGATTCAATTATGATTTAATAATTCTTTTCTATATATATGTATATATGCGAGTCATGTATGTATAGATAGTTTTGTTTATTTTTATGTTAAAACATGGCTTCGTTTTTTTGTTAATTTCACACGAGGGTTTTCTGTGTGTTTTTGTACATGGGTATATAATAATTTTCTCAAGGAAAATCAATTTATTATATTTTATATTATGGTTATGAACATATCGATTTTGTGTTTTAAAGAAATAAATTTCATGTCATGCAACCACAATAAATTCATGTATGGTTTTTATAAAATAAGGAAGTAGTGGAATGGAATTTGGCTCATCTCCCAAAAAATTGCATCCGGAATTTATCTCTCCAACAAATCGGAAAAATGGGGTCATTATGATTTATATCTGATCCCAATGAATCGTGTGGCGTATAGAATGACTTTGTTTTTCCTGGGTATATATATATATATATATATATATATATATATATATACATATATATATATATATATATATATATATATATATATATATATATATATATATATATATATATATATATATATATATATATATATATATATATATATATATATATATATATAAACGTCGGTTTTTGTGTGCCAAAAAATTACGCTATATTCAAATTATGCAGAGAGCTTTAGTCATGGTTTGGTTCTGCGAATTTACGGTTTTTTTTTGTTTTGTTGCGGATTATGAAAAATATGCAGCTTTTGTACTTGTTTATTATATTCACAAACAAAATTGTTTGTTGTTTTGTGTTTTTAGTTGTATTGTTGTTTTGTTCATATACCTATATACTTACATAAACAATTAGTTGGATTAGACGCGAAATTGATGACTGTACTCATTAAATATTTATACGAGTATTGTCTGAAATGTAAATATGAGTTGAGTATATAAATACAATACAATGTGTCGCGATATAAAGCGCAACTTGAAACAAATACTGTGTGCACTTTATATTTTTTAAATGAAGGCCAATCTGATTAAATTCCACATTGTGTTATGATTTCGCGAAATTATGGGTAACTGCAGAGTGTGCACGTGCTGTTTTTTTAAAGTTCGATGTAATAAAATAGCTTTGGCGCTAATTTTGTTGACTTCATACACCCAGTAAAAAAAAGTTGTTGAAATAACAATTTTATGCCGTAACAATTTTTTATTTATAGATTTTATTACCTTTGAATCGACACAATAATTGTAATACCAATAAGTATTTAGGTCTGTTCAATAACTTGCCATTTTAAATTGGAAGTACTTTAGTTATTATTCTAAAAAATGAAATTATTAATTTGTACAAAGAGCGTAATAATCCTAATAAAGGAAATTCTGGATAATATCCTGATAGGGTGAGGTTACCAAGACGTTGGAACGTATTTTGAATTTATGTTCAAGTCCATTTTGAATGGAAGCATTTATCCATAGAGGGTGCGAGGCCCGTAGAGACTATAATCTTGTTTAAGAAGATATCTCTAGAGAGTCGTGTTGCTTGTTGATAGTGCAGTACTAACTTGATGGTAAACTCCACCTAAGACTAAATATAATAGAAGCTTGGTTTCGCACTAATGAAACATTGAATTCTTTACATTAAAAAATTCGGTCGTCTCATCAGACTACAGTGACCAAACTACAAAAATATTGAAAACTTTTTGAACTTATATATAAAGTATAAGTACAATGCCTTAGCGAATTTTAATGATTTAATAAATAAGAGATAAGGGGTTGACAATTGGGACTAATATATATTGTTATACATCCGACATCATCTGGAAAATACTCTTTAAATGTGTTTAGAATATCTTCTAAATGTTGACGAATTTCATCACACAACATAAAATAGTCACTTTCTTCAATATCCTTAAGTGTTGGTTTTTAAGTATTGGGAAGCTATCTAGCTCACGAGCGCGAAGGAAATGATCCAAATCTCCTATTTTTTGTGAAAAGCTTGTATCTTATTATTGGCTGTGAACACTGTTACTTCTTTTCCTTGAAGTGACATATTTATTCACTTTGTTCAGCTTTGAGAAAATATCGGCGAGGTATCCAAGTCGAAACAACCACAGTTTATCTGTTAGTCTTTCTTGTAAATCCATTCGGTTTATCATGAAAAAACTGCCCAATTCGGAATGGAGTTCGAATAGTCGAACAAGAACTTTCCTTCGTGACAACCATCGTACTTCATGAATGCTGCTCATATCTTCGCAAAGAATCTTAAAAAGCCGTGTTTGCAAGGGTCTCGATTTCATGAAATTTATGATTTTTACAGACGCATCAAGGGCATTTTTGAAAGACATTGGTATTTTTTTACTGCAAGTACTTAGGCGATGACAAATATAATGGCTACTGGTGCAGTTTGGTGCTTAATTCTTGGTTTTAGCAACAGCGCCAGCAGATTTTCCTACCATTGCCTTTGCACCATCCGTGCAGATATCAACACAGTTTTTCCAATCTAAACCATTAGTCTGAAAAAAATCATTCACGACAGTTAATATTTCGCGAAATACCAATTGAGACTTCACGCCAGCTGCTATATCTTTAATTCGACGAGCTACCGTGTCATTGGATAGCGGTACATCAGTCATTTCTTTTGTCACCGTTCAGTGGCCTTCTCATTTCTAGTTTTGGAAATTGAAACAATTACAGCTCAATTCCCTTAGACGTATCACTTCATGCGACGTGACTATGGATCTTCCTGGTTACTAGATTTTAAAATCAAAATTTACTAAATAATTTTGTGCAAAACTCTCAATAAAATTTTTTTAAATCTTAGTTGGCTTCATTAGTTTGAAATTTATTTGTCACGTCAAAATTTCAAGTGATAAAAATTGTCATTTGGATACCAGTCGCAAGGAAATATTTATAAAGCAGCATACTAAGATTTAAAAAACAGCCAGAACGACTTTATTGAACAATTATTTTTGTTAGTTTTGATTCGATTTAATGATCTAGTAACCAGGAAGATAAGTGGTCACGTCACTTGAAGTGATGCGACTATTCCCATAGTGCGGAACATTTTCACAAAATCAATGAAAACGATCAGCATATAATAGGTAGCGAAGTAGTTCGTGGCCTTTTTTGGGTGACATTGAAACAAAGTATTTGCTTATTTCAAATGAACTTTACCATTTTGACCGATGACCTTTTGCCATTTTTCTGGTAAAGCCATTGCCATTTTTCTGGTTGAGCCATGATCCCATCATTATAGAACTTCTGTGGTTTAGTTTAATTTAATGTAAAAACATTAAGATGGTTCTGCATGGACCGGAACAAATGGTAGTCCGATGATGCAAGATCAGGACTATATGGTTGAGTGCATTAAAACTGCCCAGCCAAGCTCTCTCAGTTTCTGCCGGATCATCAATGATGTGTATGGTCTCTCCCGGATCATCAATGATGTGTGTGGTCTACCATTATCATGATAGAACACAACGCCATTTCTGCTGATCAATTCTGGATGAAATGAGAATTTCCTTCCAGAAGCAGTTGTGATCTCGCAACAAATTAATTTCATACATTAATTATTAGCGGATTTAAATTTATAATTTTTTTCCAAATTTGATTATGAAATTCGCGGTACCTCTTTGAGTTGACTTGCCCAGGCCTCCGCAGAACACACTTTGAGAAACGCTGTTCTACACTATCGAAAGTAATATGAATTCTCTTGATTAAGAATATACTTTGCGATTTCCGTCAGTTAAGTAAAATTCAGATTAGAAATTTCTTTCTAAACTTTTTAATTTACTATAAAAGGAAACTTAATATTGCCCCATTACTACAACAAAAGTATCATTGATCTTTGTGGGTATGCTGGACACATTTCTGAATCTCCATTGAAAAATATAATATTCTATACAGTTTTTCGAATAGGTAGTTGGTACACTTTAATTTTGAACCTTTCTTCATGGAAATAATGTGCTTTAGAAAGCGGACCCCCATTTCGATTTACCTAATTTCCAAGGATGATGTGTTTAGAGCAGTCCATAGCAGCATCCATTATTTCGCTGAACGCGACGAAAAAATAGTGAATCCTAGTTTTTCAGTAAATTGCTTTCCTATAAACTGTTTTTATGCAAATTGCTTTTGAGAAAAGTGGATAACTTGTTTATTTGTGTGATAGAGAATTATATTGTAATATCTTTCCAAGTAATTTCCTTATTTCTGTTCTCTGACTCATTCAATAATATTTTTCCAGATAACTCGGTATGCAATAAGAGAATGCCAGACACGATGATCGAGTATATGTGCAGATGTTTCTCTAGGTTGTTCATTCATCGAATTGGTCTTTCACAAGGTCCAACTTCCGTTGGTGTCGATTCGAGGGTCTGTACGTCATTTTTGGGTAGATTATTTTTAATCTCGTGATTCATTTACAAATCTATACACATCTTTTCTTTTATTGGAGTGGGTTTCATACAAACCAAATTTCATTCAGTGACAGCAAGCCGTGTTCGTTACGATTTATGAGCGGCCAAGATTTGCAACCAAAAGTAATGACTGATGCATATATTTTTCGCATTGCCAATCTAAAGTGCCGTCGAAGTGCCGTAAAGCGCTCTTGTTCTTAATGGCCAATTGTGCGAGAAACATATGCAAAAACCAAGCAAGTAGGCTAAAATGAAGATAACAACTTAGCTTAGAAATTTTTACTTTGAAGTGATAATTTTTTTGTTTCATAATGTAATTAACAATAAAAAATTAACAAATTTTTTTGAAATTTAAATCAACATTTACTTTAATCAGGAAAAAACTAGCTACATATTTAACTAAACAGATTTTAATGTCTAACTTTCATCTAAATTCTTTGAAAAAATCGAAAAAAATTCAAATTTTAAAATTGAGGTCATCTCATTGGACTGTCATTTTTTTATACCGTTTGCAATATTAATACATACTCTCAAAATATTGAATGCTTGACAATATGTAAAATAAATGTACATAAATAATTTCACAATGTCATTTAAAAAACAGAAAAGGGGAAAAAAGAAACTAATTGGCTGATGCCACACGGGGTATCACAGAAACCGTATTTTTCTTCGTTTCTTTCCCCGTTTACCTATGATACCGGTTTTAATTGTGACTTAAACAAATTTTCGGTGCAACCACACGTAACACAAACATAAATGAAATAAAAAATATTTCAATGCCCATTTTTGACTTATGCCAGCGTTTCCCAAAGTGGGTTCCGCGGAACCCCGGGGTACCGTGGCAATTTTTACTGGTTCCACGATACACACATATCCATATATACACACATACATATACACTACATTTCATACATACATACCAAAACTAAACAATAACGACAATTACTGGGTACAAAATCCTTTCAAAAGCAATGAAAAGCCAAAAGGACTACTAGCAGTAGAATACGAGAATTTAATTGAAATTAGTTGGGATACTCGCTATCTTCGAAGAGGTGCCCGTTAGCAACTTTCTGCTGTAATATATTTGATGAATATAAAAATTTAGCCAAAAAGGCTATTAGAGTTATATTACCGTTCTTAAACAACACATTTATGCGAAACAGGATTTTCCACGAATAGGGTTCCATGAAATTTGAAGAATCGGAAAAGGGTTCCGTGGCAAAATAAGTTTGGGAACCGCTGGCATACATTTTAGTTTAAATTTTATTTTCGAGAGAGCAGAATAAAACAAAATAAAAAAAAGTTGGAGTTATGTATATATGTACACGGAAGCCCCATTCCACACGAGGGTTTTGGTCTTTTGATTATTTTTTCAAAGCCAACTAGTCGTAATAGATAATGTATATGTATGTGTCTTTTATTTTGTTCTGCTCTCTCGAAAATAAAATTTAAAAAATGAGTCAAAATGGCCTTGAAATATTTTTTATTTCATTTATGTTTGTGTTAGTGTGGTTGCACCGAAAATTTGTTTAAGTCGCAATTAAAATCCGTATCATAGATAAACGGGGAAAGAAACGAAGAAAAATCTGTGATACCCCGTGTAGCATCAGTGGCTGAGATGCAAAGAGAGATGCGAAGACATTTCAATAATTATTTTTTATGCGCAATCCAGGTCATAACATCAATTTGGTAGAGATCCATGATTTAACATATTTGGAGGTATGTTTCGGGTCGTTATCGTGCTGAAACAATCGTTTCAATAGCATATTTTCTTCGACATAAGGCAACATTTGGTACTTCGAACCCAGAAAATCCCGAAAACCAACCCCAAACCATCAAACCCTTGTATCTACAATGTTTTACAGTTCCTACTGAATATCGAGGATTTAACCGCTTTCCGATTAGTCCACTACCGTCTGATCCTGTTTAATTTGAATTTACTTTCGGCCGAACCAAAACTCGGTTCCATTATTGAATGGTCCAGTCTTTATGCTCCTTAGCAAATTTGATTTTGGCTTTTCTATTTTTCACCGAGATGAAGCGTTTCTTGGCAGCTCTGATGCTTTACAATCCCACATCGGAGAGACGACGACGAACCGTATCTGGAAAAATGTCTAGACCTAGCTCGCGAAAAATTTCTTTCACAGTATCATCAAACTGGTGTTTTTTTTTTTTTGATAGTACACGATTCTACTGTCCAAATTACTCTCTTGCAAGGGCGGCCACCTTTGTGTTGGATTTCGACGGTTCCTGTTGTTTTATATTTATTTATCAGCCTCGAAATGACCGATTTAGCGATTGTATATTTTCTGCATAACTCTTTGTGATAATACATTTTTATAATCCAAATATAATTTTATTTTTGAAAATAAAATTACGTCGTCGGAGCCATAATGGTAACTCGGCAATACTATCAATTTAACTAAAATTATATTTTGTTTATCATCTAAACTTCTACTCTTAAAAGTTTAAACATGTATAAACATGAACTACTTTTGAATAATTCCAACAATATTAACATGTTTTGCGTTCTTTATAAATTGTTTGTGTGTGCATTTATTATTTTTTTTGGGGTTATCATTTGTTTTTTATGTTTTTGTATGTGTTAATTATTTTCTTTTTTTTTACTTTTCTGTTTTTTAAATGGCATTGTGAAATTATTTGTGTGCATTATTTTGCGTATAACACATTATTATTGCGAGTTCCTAATGTTTTGCTGCACAGTGTATGTATACAGTCATGGAAATAGTTATATAGCCAGTAAATAACTTAAAGTAAACGTGTACAGCGGATGTTTAATGGAAAATTTTTAATATACGTATTCAATACCCTAATGCGTAGAAGTAAGATAACAGTGTAAGTAACGCAATAGATCGTTCTGTTGCATTTTCTTTCTTCACAGTCTCATTTGAAACGTTTGTTTGAGTGGAAGTATTTATATAGCCAGTGAACATATTTTGGTTTTTTAAAGTAATATTATTTGCTTAAGTGGGTATATTTATTTTTTAATGGTGCTTAGACATATTTAAACACGCACGAATAATTCTTTTGTCGATATCTACTAAAACTTTTAGAAATGCCACGTGGAAAGGAGTTAACTGTAGACGAAAAAACTAAAATTAGTAGCTACTTGGAATGCAATCTTTCGAATAGAGAAATTGCCAGAAGGCTCAATAGATCGCATGGTGTAATTGACAATTATGTTCGTCTGGGTGAAAACTATGGCCAGAAAAAAAGATCTGGGTGCAAATCAAAGTTGACGAATCGTCAAAAACGGCAAATTATTTTTACTGCTAGTAAGTCTGGAGCTAGTTCCAGAAAAATTAAACATGAACTAAATCTAAATGTGACCGATCGTCGAGTTCGGCAAATTTTAAGCGAAAGTAATCAACTTAAATGGAGAAAGAGACAACGTAAACCTCGACTAAAGCCACATCACATTGCAGCACGATTGGCTTTCGCCAAAACATACATGGCTTGGTCCAATGAATGGCAAACGGTGGTGTTCAGCGACGAAAAACAATTTAATTTAGATGGCCCGGATGGCTGCCAATTTTATTGGCATGATCTAAGGAAGGAACCGGAGACAAGAATGAGCAGGAATTTCGGTGGAGGATCTGTGATGGTATGGGGTGCGTTTTGCTTCTTTAGCACGTCTCGAATATGTTGGATATCTTCAAAAATGAAATCTACGAATTACACAAATCTCCTAGACGATGCATTATTAAACATGGTAGAACATATTCCTGAACTGAATGACATGGGATGGATCTTCCAGCAAGACAATGCGGCGATTCATGCGTCAAGGGAAGCAAAAAACTGGTTTCAGCAAAGAAAAATATCAGTTTTGGAATGGCCAGCATGTAGCCCAGACTTAAACCCTATGGAAAATTTGCAGGGTATATTGGTTCGGGACGTTTACAAAAACGGAAGGCAATTCCAGACATGTGATGAGCTGAAAGATGTAATTCGTAGATCTTGGGAAAATATACGGCCAGCACAGCTACAATCATTGGTGAATTCGATGCCAAATCGCATTTATGATGTCATACTACACAATGGAATGAACACTAATTATTAATTATATTTTTTTTTACCGTAATTTAAAGTGGCCATATAATTATTTCCACACGAAAAATTACTATTCCAGGCAAAAAATGCATATATGTTTTTTAAATAATCTTTAATATGTAAAACATAGTTACAATACATAAAGATATTCAATTAAACCAAAATTAGCCTTTTACATAGCATGAGACTCATTTTAATCTCAATAATAATGGTGGCTATATAACTATTTCCATGGCTGTATTTGGATCAATTATGGCCTGTCATTTCATGATCAAATTTCAGGTGTATTGTACGTTACCCAGTAAATAGTTCTTTTATTTTCATAAATTATATAATACTAGTCCCTAGACAATAAACACTATCTGTAATTATCTATTTTAGGTTCATTGCTTTATGACAAAACCAAAGAAATGCATGGAACGGGGTTTTATTGATTTCGGAGAGAACAGAGAGATAATTTAACCGTCAAAGTGAATAGTATCTGCAAGTAGTTTTATGCTGTTTAAGCTCCGGGTCCTTGCTCCTGGAGGTACTGGGTTCGAATCCAGTAGTTGTCTGAAAGGGTTACGTGGTACATGAACGAACTTTGAAAATAGGCCGAAACGGCTTAGACAGAGTCGGTATGATTGAATACCCATAACATTAAATAGACAAAAAACGGTCAGAGTAAAGTTTATTAGCTTGATTGCTTAACATTTTTGAATCAACCAGTAGTAGAAGTAATTTTTTACGTTTACCAAAATTAATTATTATTGAAGTCCTATTTTTAGTTTTATGTTTAACCCAAAAGTATAAAAACCCCAACCCACAAGACAAAGATGAACTTATAAGAAATATTCACGAATCCTTAATGACTTCTTAAATTCAAAGTTAAGTATATGTCGAAATACTTAAGAATAATTTGTATATAAGATTTACATCCTCTGGTCGTAACTAATTTTGCGACCAGCCGATAGCAAAAAAGTTTTTGGATTTTTAAAAGTAGCTTTTATTGTAAAATGTTCTTTCTTTACAGATTAATGATTTTTCTGCTTTAATTATTTTGCATAAGTTTAGACTTGGATTATATTATTTTTTTACGCAAATTATATTTTCACTGATGAACGATAATAAAATATAAAAAGATATTTTTAATTTTTGAATCAAACTGTATATACAACTTCAGGACTAACAAGCTATTTTTGTTGCTTTAATATTATATTTTATGTTAACCCATGCATTTACAGCTTCTGTTTCGGGGCATTTGAATCACTGTCGTTGAATAAGTTATTAGCTAAATATGTGTGGAAATAACTTGTAAACCAACTGTCAAAGGCCGAAATGCTCTATTATTTAATTCGCATCATGACATTGTTTTCAGACGACTGTTTATTGACGAGTATGCAGATGGGGTTTCAGTTACCCCACCATTAGGTGGTGTATATTTCTGACATAGTCTAAAGCGGAATTTAATAAGTTTAAGATAAACATTTTAGCCCTCTTCCTCTGCTACCCTGTTACAAAGTTAAAACGAATATATCACAACCATCCATTTTTCCGGCTGGGAATGACGAAGACTTATTTTAACGACATGAAATTTCCTGCTGAGCAAAGGAAAATACTCGTTTTTATGCTTTAAAATGGAAAAAAACATGAAAATCATTTTGACTGGATTATGCTTCAACATATTTCGTTAAAGCACTTAAATAAACAGCAGTGAACAAGTACGGAAAATGAAAACCTCTGAAAAAAAGGAAAATCTATAAAAAAACATTTTCCTTTTATCCATCATATCGTTACAGCACAAAACTTTTTTTTTTTTGATTTTGTTGTGTGTAGCACCCTCCTTACCCTTGTTTACCCTTTCCTGCACACCCGGGTAAAAGAAACTTACATAAAATTTAAATTATTTTCATTTTTCTTTTTTGGAAAAACCAGGGTGTAATTTAATATAAATATATGTATATATGTGTATATGTATGTACACAACACATACAAAACTACCACGATACGATAAGAAAACGGGCGCAAGAGAAAACAGGAAAATTTTACATTAAAATTCCAGACTAAATAGAACGGTTTTATCTGCACACATAAAATATACACATTTATACATATATACACATTCGCTGGTGGAAAACGTTATGAAAAACGACGAAAAACACATTCCATGCTACTTTAATATTATACATAGAGAGATGCGGGAAAATTATTAAAGTTATAAGTTTAGTGGGCGGAAGGCGGATTACTGCTTTCACGGTGTGTGAGTAATGTGGCATGGCTTATATACGTTTTGAATAATAGAACCACAAAATAAAACTGATGAAAGTTATGTTGTATTTTCCATTTTCTTCTCGCGTGTGTAAGCCTTATATACTTGGTTATGTACTAGTATTTAGACACCAATACTTTTTCGTCTTTTCTCCATTAGGATTTACGGAAAATAGTTGAGTTGAGAAAAAAATGGCAATATTATATATAATAGGGGTGGAAATTGTGTTTGGGGTAATATTATTATTTTGAAAATGTATAGAAAAAAAACCAAGGCTGCCTGGTCTGAATCGATTTTTCCCTCGTGTTATGTTATTTTTTTTACTATGTTTGTTGTGTTGTTGGACCAGAAATTTTTGCTGTTTACTGCAAATTCTTACATCCTATTTTCTCTGTTTTCATGATTTTTATGTTGTGTGTTTGTTTGAATCTTTTTGAAAAGGAAATATTTAAGAATGGAAATAAAATGGATTCCTTCCTTTTTCTTTATATAAACTACATCTTCTGTGAATAATGTGATTCTTGGGGTATTGTATATTTCGATATAGATATACTGTCTGCTCGGTGCCATTTCAATAAGTTTTTTTGTGAATTGCTTAATTGGCGAGAATTTTATGTAACGAACGGTCAGATGAAGGTTGTTATCAAGTTTTTGGCTATGTAACATCCTCCCGATTCTATATTTATCGCTCTCAAAATTGCGTATTATTATTATTATTATTTTGGCTGTATTTTAGGGTTATCTACAATCAATAGTATATTTTGTATATGGTTTGCTAGTTTTATTGACCACATTGTGTTTGTTGTTGGTAGAGTAGCCCTTGCGGAAACAGAATTTTTAAAAATCAACAAAATTATTGATATTCCTGTTTAATAATAATAATTGTTCTCTGGAACCGCATATCAAACGATATTATATATCTAGATTCCACACGATAAAATTAGCAGCACGTATTACTTACATTTTTTTATAATTATTCTGAACTTATGACCAAACATACTCGTATATACAAGTACATTATGTGAAAATCATAAACGTACAATCATAGATTTCTTATCGCGTCATGTTTTATATAATTTTCAAAGAACATTTCCTGACCTCACCACCATATCTAATATATAAAATGTACTCGTATATGTACAAACCGAGAAGTACATAGTATAATTTACTACTGTTACTAATCAAGTTTCAAGTTTCGAAAGTCTTGCTTCAAATGTACATATTACCATGCTGGGTAATTATTATCCAATCATTTGGAATATTTTATGAAATCGTCAAAATGCAGATATTTTCTGAAGGACATACATTTCGAAAAAAAAAATTCTACAAACTATTTTGTATTAGGAATTGGAACATGTGGTTTGCTTTACATATGGTTTAAACATAAAATGGGTCATTTTGATTGTACGTACAGTGGCGAGGTGAGACAAATTGAATTTGCTACAGTAGATGGAACTAAATGGTTTAATTATAGTGATTATTTTTTGTTCTGTTTTAATGATCGGATTTTAATAGTTCATGGAAAGAAAGGTATTGCCGTGACTTTTATCAGATGATGTTTCAGCTGCTTAAATTTTCTGGTTTTATTTTAAGGAGTCACAAACTTTAGGTAATCCAATTTTATTTTCTAGACTTTTTTATGAAACTATAATATGATCAAAACTAGTATTTAGTATAGTTGTTGAATTGTAAGTGTTTCAACCTGAAGTTGTTACTACAATTTAGGGATTTTGATATTTTTAAAAAAATTTCTTGTGGTAATAAGCACACAGTTGGTCTACAAAATATAGCAACTTAAAGGCGTAAGAGCACGTTTTTGCCCTTACTCAATCACACTACTTGACAGAATTCGTACCATGAAATTCTTATTACGATTTTGGTGCGTTTAAAATATAATAAAATTAGATAATTTGAAGAGAGGATTATAATAATTTTATAAAATTTGGCAAAAATATAGGTTGAATTTTTATTAGAAGACGATAATATCTTCCGAGATGCCATTTCAGGCACAATACCACACGGTAATGCGGGTCGGGTCATTATAGTTTATAACACAAATTTTAAAAACAATTTCAAAAATTGTTCCAGAAGTTCTTCAAAGATGTATGGAATGAATTCAAAGAAAAAGTAAACCAAAATATATTTTAATTTTGCAACAAACTTAGCAACAGTATTGCTTAACTTACTTATATAGTAATTAACTATACATACTAACTTATGAGTATACAATATTAATTCAAAAGTATATGTAATATTTAAAAAAATGAATGAGAAATAAAAATAAATTTTGTTTTTTGTTTCTCTTTATACATATATCTATATTTTTTGTTTCCGGATTCAATAGTGGGATTTGGCGCTATTTAAAATTGTCACTCTGTATCTGCTGCATAAAGTTTAAGTCTATTGTAGTGTACGCCTTTTTCACTATTTTATTATGTTGTTTTGAATCAATTAGTATTCGAGAGTTAGTATGTGAGATTATCTGAATTATCTTATGTAGTCCAGTCCATATGGGATCAAGTTTTGACCGATTTTCGTTTTTTAAAAGTACTAAATCACCTACATGAAAACGATATTCAGTAGTACTTCGGTCGTACACATTTTTTGATTTCTCCTTTTGAATGATTAAATTATTTTTGGCCAAGGTGAATGATGTTTGTAATTTATTTTTTATTTTCACTTACATAATCATCGAAATTATACATTATATCGGGTTTGCTCTGCAATGACGAAGGTATATTCTGCTTAACACCGTAAAGCTACTCAAACGGCATGAACTTGGTCAATGTATGTGGGGTTGAGTTTTAACTAAACATAGCGAACGGAAGCCATGTAAAATTTCTTAAATACTCACTCAATGTTCGATGTGTGCAGACGTTTGATTTTTGTCAAGTTTAAGCAGTTTGCATACTCGCTTTAAAAGATTTTCATCAAATAATAAATATATATGTAGTTACAATCCAGGACGATCTGTCTAAGTATTCTATGGCAATAGCATTGCCAAATAAATCAAGAAGTTCGAACTATAGTGAAAGCGTTCGTGGACCAATTTATTTGTTGTTTTTGTACGCCGATCATAATTCTCACCGATCAGGGTGCTAATTTTACGTCACAATTTAGAGGTAGTGGTTATGGTCATTGGAAGTTTATATTGGCTGCGTTTTTTTGAAAACAATCGAGTAGAGTTCGCGATAGCTATTTTTCAAATTTATCCAATTTAAAATAATTTTTTTCAAAATTCAATAATTTAGATTTAATAGGAATCTATAACCAAGAAAATCCATCATAAAAGTTCTATGGTTTTCTTGTAATATCGTTGTTCTGGATAGTTCTGAACTCCGTTATTAAACAGAACTATACAGAACAACGATATTACAAGAAAACCAAACAACTTTATAATAATTTTTTTGTTTATACATAGGTTCCTATTAAATCTAAACTATTTAATTTAAAAAAATTAAATTTTTAATTTTAAATTGGACAAATTTGAAAATAGCTATCACGAATTCTACTCGATTGTTTTAAAAAAAAACGCAGCTATTGAGTACCAATTTTAATTACCTTGCAGGATCTAAGTTTTGTTAATAAAGTTTCGAATTCGAGTTAACATATTTGGAAAGTAATAGAATGCTTTCAATATTTTTTAAAGGTTCGTAAAATGCCCTGATGTGCCCCCAATGGAGTATAAAGTAACATTAGAACCAGAGTGAGCGGCGCTGAACTGAATTGACAATTTTTTCCATTTGAAACGGATTGATTTTGCTAATCCGCTGAAGTACTTTGAACTACACTGATTGGTGATTCTTCACAGTTCTGGTTCATAACGGTAGAAGTTGAATCAGAATTATAATTTGGAATATTGGAATGGTCGGTTTTGTTATCAGACGGAAACTTTGATGTTCTAGAATTTGAATATAGCATACTAATTTCCTTTCGATACTGGGCTGTCATGATGACGTTAATTTCTTGGGATGGTTCATTATCTGCTGGCTAATGATCAATACGACTTTGTGCATCGGCGTTCGAATTTAAAATTCCCGACTTGTGCATTATCTGATAATAATACTCTTCAAGCTACAACCTCCATCTAATGAGAATTGAAGCTATTTGAAATATTCTTGAGCCATGTAAGGGGTCGATGGTCGTTCACTATAATGAAAAGGGCGCCCGTAGATATAAGGTCTGTATTTTTTACAGCGAATATTATGGACAAGCATTTTTTCTTTATGGTAGGATTTTGGCACTCTGCTTGATTCAGAACTCTGCTCGCATGCGCAATCGGCAGATCATGCTCATCATCACCAGTCTATATTTCTTGCGAAAGTACAGCGCCAATTGCTTACTCACTAGCATCTACCATTAAAATGAATGTTTTGGTAAAGTTCGGAAACTGTAGAATAAGGCCATTATGAGGGCTTGCTTTAATTTATTGAACGAATTACTGCAATGACAACTCCAAACAAAGCTTTTAGTTTTTTTTTCACTATCAGTGAGAAGTTGCGATATACGTGAAAAATTGTTTATAAATTTTCTTTAATACGAGGCGAATCCTAAAAATGACTTTAATTGTTTCTGGATTCCTGGCGTTGGGAAATTCTGCACAGCCTCAATTTTTGTTGGGTCTGGCTTTGTCCCTGTAGTGGTTATGACATAACCTAAATAAACTATTTCTTTTCTAAGAAATTTACATTTTTTTGGTTGCAACTTAAGGTTAAATTTGTGATGCAGCTCCAGAACATTGATTAATTTTTTATTGTGGTCTTCAAGGTCGTATCCGTACACAACGATGTCGTCGATGTATACTGCACACTTGATGCCATTTATTCCAGCCGGTACATTATTCATCATACTCTGGAAGGTGGATGGTGCTCCCTTAAGGCCAAAAGGCACTCAGGACAATACGTCTTCTGTTCTTTCTTGTTTCACACTAACTAGGTAAGTGAGGGATTACACGGACTTACATCTAAAGCTTGAGAACGCATGTGGGTTGCTAACATTATTGTGCTTGAGTAAATGAGCATCACTCAAACTTGAAATATAAAAATTGATATTAAGGTTTTGAAAAACGATACGAACACTAAATTTAATTCACTAACTCACCAAACGCCGTCTATTACTTATTTTTATTTGCAAGGTCGAGGAAAGTTAACTTTTTTAAAATCTTTCGTATGTGATTTCTGGCCGATTTTCAGTTTGGCCATCCCGTTAATTTAACGCCCCATATTCTGCTCAAACTATATTGCAATGAAATTATTAGATTGTCCTGGTTTAAACTTGAAAAGTAATGTTTCGTTTCACGAAACTTAAAGGTGGGATTATTTATGACCCATTTGTTAAGTATTATCTTAAAAATTTGTAAGCAAAGTTCAACTTTGGGATTACAAGTATTGTACAATTGCAATCAGTACTACTACTTTCATAGTCTTTCCGTTTAAAGATTTGCGAATGTCCCAGGACCTCAAGAAACCCCTTACCAAATAGCTAGTTTTCTATTTTGATGGCTCGCGATTGGACCGTGGTGCAGGTTTTGCAATATACTGTCCCACTCTTAACCTCTAGTCATCAGGGAGTTTAAGCCTGTTCTGCACGTCGTTACAAGCTGAGATCATGACTTTAACTTTGTGTGCACTTGACACTTTGAAACTTAATATATAAAGACGGATAATGGTCACTTTAAAAGACATCTGATTCGTATGGGGTTGATTTCGACCGCCTTATGCGACGACTGCTTGAAGAATAATGATAACAGTATTCATTACGATAGTTATTCACTTGCAGTCACAATCTCCACTTTTAAAACCACAAAAGACGATTTAAAACACAAATTTTGTACTTTAAATTATTTTATTTTTATTATTTTAACGTTTTCGGTCACTGAATGACCATCTTCAGAAAAAATTTTGCAACTAAATCTAAATATACTAATTTGCCGCTTAAAAGTGCTTGCATATTATATACTAAATATATAAGGTGTATAAATACTTGTCATTTAACACATAAAAAATGCAGGGACAAATAGGTCCAAGTTCCTTCACTTTGATAAAGAGTGCGTTTGCGCCCTTTGATAGAATCACCGGTTTCCATCATGCCCTTCGTTCGTTAATGTTTAAGAATAAAGGGCAAGATATAAGGTTTCGGATCCGCTTATTTTAAAAATAATCATTACATGCTATATTTCATTCCCTCCAGTGGCACTATTCTGGTAATTCCCCGGGAATAGGGAACTGGTGAAAGAATTTACATATAAATTATATTTAAATAATTTTTTTCTGGCATACTAAGGTAAAAAGTTAGTGGCAATTTTTTTGAAAACAAAATAAAATTGGGAATAACTTTCCCTGATAATTTCGCTATGGAAAAATTATTCCCAATTTACTAATATTTACATCAAACTTGTTTTCTCAGTAGGCCAGAAAAAACTGATTTATAGATAAAAGCTATGTAAAATCTTTCCCCAGTTCCCTATTCCCGGGGAATTACCAGAATAGTGCCACAGAAGTGTTTTCATGTGCTTCTGACATAGTCTCTTAATTATGCCACGTTCTTCGACTCTTCTGGAAATTGCTTAAAAACATCGAAAGGTAAATATCCTGGACAATTTTCCAGATTCATTTGACTTCCAAAGTTCCAACCCACTTTAAATTTTCGATATTGACTTTTTTTTTAAAGAAACTAGAAAGCTGTTCTGATCTCACTAAAAACCCGAATTACCGCATGTTCTCAACCATTGCAAGTTTCAATAGAGCGCGAAATATTTTTCAAAAGTTCTTAATCACTTGAAAATCACAATCTCAGTTTCTCATAGTATGAGATTGTCTTTAATTCGAGTAGAAATGAAACAACGAAAGAGTGGTCGTGTCTTTGGAAAGAATTCTCAATCATGTGGATTTTTTGAAATTTTTCTGAATTATACAAACAAAGAAAATAGAGATTTATAAAATAATTTAACGAAACCTTAAAAGAAGAGATTTTATGTAGCACGCGCCGATTAACTGATATCGATGGATGCAACGGCCGAACCTTAGAACAATGTTTCGATGTTAAATCAAACTTTTTATTAGTAGCAGCGGTCAGTTTTTTTAAAAAATTATGTTCCAGTGTTGGATGGCTTGGCTGTTGTTCTCTTGTTTACTCAAGACTCAATAGTTTATGTTATTCGAGTTCAGTTTTATCTAAATTAACCTGCTTGGTAGTTCTTTTTCAGTTTTAGAATTGTTAAACTATTTAACAGGTTAAATTTATATTTACGACGAACATCGAATATTGAAATTTTGTCACTTGCATGCATTCATCATATCGTAATTGCAGCAATTTTGTCTTATAAGTCAACCAATCAACAATTGAAAAGTTTCTTAAAGTTAATATTGCGTAGGAGCCAGAATTCATCAAAAGCCTGATAAATTGGAGATTTCTTATAATTTTCACTTAAACAACATTTACGTATTTTCTAAATGATCAATTTCTTTAATCCTGCATTCTTGACATTTTTCTCAGAATTTTCAGGCAATGAATCCCTTTGAATTTGGGTTTTGTTGATCATTCGTATTACGACCTATTTTAATGTTAATAATAAAAGTGTTTTATGTTGTTTTAATTTTAAGTCTTCTTTGGTTGCGAAACCTTATTGGTACTACATACTTCATTTTCATAGTCTAAAGGTTTATTCCAGTTCAAGGTATGATAACTAATTCATTCAATAAATATATGTTGTAGTTTGTAGTAGTTAATTTTACAATGAACACGCCTTTATAATTAATCGTATAAGGATTGAAAATGATCAGAATTTTAGTCGCATAGGTCATATATACATATATGTTATTATATATTATCATATTAATATTATATTATATTATATTATATTATATTATATTATATTATATTATATTATATATATATATATATATATATATATATATATATATATATATATATATATATATATATATATATATAAAATATTCTATTTGAGTGCATCAAGCACATCATAAAAAATATCTCACAATTGTGTTGCTGTCCCATTACTACCCATTTCATAATGACATATTGCATGAATCACGAAAGATGCGATTACCCATAGCATGATTCCTTGATTTCCACTTTTGTGTTAAATCATCAAAACACCGACAAAATTCAAAGTTCAAATTACGTTTTTTGTTGCGTGGGTATGTGTGTATGAAGTAAATGTTATAAGATTCTTAAAACTAAATAGACGTTGTGAGATACAAAACTATCTTTTTGGATTGTTCGTTATGCGTCATTTAACACCTTGAAAATAGTTTTAATTAACCTTTCGAAAAAGCACTGAACGATCACTCTTAAAGCAAACACAATACACTAAAATTAAATAGAATTAAGTAAGTTTTTGAGTTTGAATGAATATTAAAATATTTAAGAGTCCAACCAAATGCTTTTCATTCCTGAAATGTCAATCAAAATAGTTTAATAAACTACATAATAAATTTCATATTGATTCGTATCGCATATCCATTTTTAAATTTTCGTTACAAGCACACCACACGATAAAAAATAATGATAATAATTTGACTCCCGCATGAAACTTCTTGGCATGTTACAGCAATTAAACAAAAATCTAATTATATATCCGAAAGAGAGATATCGATCGAATAATGTATATAATATAAAGCCCTATTATACACATGCAGGCAAGCAAGCAGACTAAGAATAAAGAGATGAGTCAATCCACACACCTTACACGATACCGCCTTTCGATATATATTATGATACACAATCACACACACCCACACATATGTATGGATGGATAAATATAGAGAAAACGATGAAAAAATCAATTTTCCATTTTAAATATTTAGCAGACGAAAATCTGTTTCACAAAAATATTTCATGCATGAATATTTTAAGTGAACGGGAAAAATCCATACGGGTAGTTTGTTTTTACTTATTTATTCTTCGTTAGCTCGTTAGTTTAGCACATACATACAAATGCAAAAAATAAAAGGAAGAATAGTATTACAGGAATATTTTGTAATGCTTACACTGCTGTACGTATATATTCGTACAAGCGAGATTTTATCTTGCTGTGTTTCGTAGCTCGTATATGGAAAATGGCCCTCCAGAGAGATATTTCTGTTTTTTATCATGTGAAATAATGACTTTATACGTAAAGATCAGGCAATGCGAGTGGGTAGAATATATGGATATAAATCCCGGGTGAGATTAGTGATATATGTATATCTTGGATGTAATGGGTTTACAGTAGTGAACAAAAAACGTTACTGTATGGTGTATATATTTTTACCAATGATGCAATGCCGTTTCTGGATTAGACAACATAATTGCAATTACTATCTGACCGATTGAATTTCGGCTAAAACACCCTAGGACCGTTTCTTATAGGAAGTCGCTGGCTATGCGCCAACACATTATATTACCAAATGTATCAGCTTCTCCCATTCCGGGTTATAGACTTATGTTGATGACAACGTGAGAATTTGAAAGTAAATTAACCATAAAACAAGTAGCTCGCTTAGAAATATTCGATTTTTCGGTAATGTCTCTTTTGCAAAAACTCTTAACTATTTACACGAATATCCTATTTTGTATCTATGCTACTATGCGTATGAGGTAATAGTCTTTTAACGCTACGAATTAAAAATAGTAAATCAACGACCGGTTTAAAAGTAAAATAAAATACGGGATGTTCAGTTTTTATAGAGGTTTGTTATTCGAATTGGAGACACTTTCCAGCAACAGCCAATTTCACAGCTAAATTGTGCACCTTGAATTGACCACGCACACTAACAATACGAATTCACAGAGACGTCGTACACTGCGCATCGAAGGGGCGATTGCAGCTCGGAAGCGTAATGTTTAGGAGGCCGTTTTAAGTGTCCATCTAATTCATATACGATTTTACAAAATTTTATTCATTGAAAGTTCACTTTTGGTTCAACTGCTACATTTGAAGAGCTTATGGGCTGCAGGAATCATATGTTTTGTTTATATTTTTTTTAACCTTCATTCGGCGGCATAATTTAACAACGCTAAAAGTGTTTTACAACGCTAAAATCTACTCGATCCCCTATATCTGAAGAGGATGGGGATATTTTTCTAAAATAAGGTCTGAATGGCCCAGCAAAAAAAATGTACAGATCTCACAAATCTTTACCCCTCTCCGGCTTCTACAAGAAGATTTATTAGTATTTAAAAACGGAAAAGGTACAATTGTACCTATTCCGCCTGATGAGGGTTAAATAACTGCGGCCACAATGTTAAAGTTAATGAAGACCGCTATAGAGTTCTGATTACTACTTTAGAGTGATGTATCAACATGATGGCACACCGAGTCCTTCGCCGATAAACCAAAAAAGTGTATGAGAAACGTTGAAGACGTGTCATACATGTTTCGTTTATAACTATGACATGAAAGAGATAATATCCGCAGAAGCTAGTCTTTGATTGTAGACAATCATTGGATATGTCATTTGAGAAAGTAATGTGATTAGTCATTTAGTCGCCAAACGATAAAATATATTTTTTCTTTTTCATACGCATTTAAAACAAAAGTAAAAAATAAAAACTTATATATGTTTTTCGTAAAAAAATGTTTAAACGAAAGTTTTTTTCTATTTTAACTGATAATAATGGACTACCAACAACGGGAGCTAAATCTCTTTTAGGAATTAGGCAGTCAATGTTAAAATTGTATGGTTCTCATTGCAGATCCGTTTAAAATGTTTTTAAATGTTCATACATTAACTTGCGATAAACTTATTATGTCTTCCATGTATGAACTTTCTGTCCATTATCTGTAATAGTTCAGTGTCCTCATGCAAACGTAGACAAGTTTTCCTTGGTTTGCATGACAGTGACCAAACCTTTTTTTTTAAAAAGACTGCCTTTTTGTTCATTCGATGATTTTTTTTTTTGAAGTATGTGAACGTTCATTCCAAAAATCAAAATTTGGACACCTTTGAGCGTCTGCTTGTTATTATTTTTTCACTGCGATTTTGATGGCATCAAAAAGTGTAACATGCAAGTCGGTTAAAAAGTGTAACTTTTTTGGAGGTTATGTTTCTCAGAAATCATCTGTCAGTTCGCATCGCAACATTGTTTTTTATTTACTTGAAAATTTGAATTCAGTGAAAAAATGGAATTATCGCATGGACATTTTCATGTGATGATTTTTTACGATTCTCGAAATGGGTTAACTCAACAACAGTGTTTCGAATCACTTCATTCGACTTTTGGCGAACGAAACACCATCCTTGGCTAGTGTTCATAATTGGTACAATGAATTAACGCGAACGACGTGCACTCAAAGGCGTGCCTCGTGAAGGGCGTCCAAAAACAGCTGTTGTGCCATAAAACATCGATGCTGTGAGAAAGCTGATTGAAAAGGATCGTCATGTATGTGACTTATCGCGAATTCGAGGAATGCCTAGGCATTACTGAGACTAGCGTACATACGATGTTACATGAACATTTAAAACTATGTGCGCGTTGGATTCCGCATTTGTTGACAGACACACAAAAAACGGTTCATATCGATTGTCGCTGCCAAATGCTTGAAAAATTCGTTGGAAGTACTTCCAAAAACGTATACAAGATCGTGACAGGTGACGAGTCATGGATATATGCGTATGAGCCGGAAAGAAAATGGCAATTGACTTTGTGTCTTCCAATTTGAAGAAAAACAACCCTGACTTGGCACCCAATGACTTCTTCAAAATAATAAGATGCGTGGACAACAATTTGTATCGCCTGAAGAAGTGATTGAAGCGTTCAAACCCCAAGTTTTGGAGCTATCAGCTTCGGACTGGCAATTGTTTCGTTCGATAAATGGTTTGAGCGTATGCAAAAGTGTATAGATCTTAAAGGCGAATATTTTGAAAAGCGCAGTAAAGCAATTTTTGATGACAAATTTTAATTTTTTATTACTTTTTTTAAAAACTTTTACGGCAGCCCTCGTATATAGAAAACTGTTCGATGTGCACCCCTTTTTTGTTTGTGAATTGTGATACATTCCCGATCATATAATAAAACTCACTTCTGATTTGTTTCTTACTTGTCATTAAAGCTTTAAACTTGGAGGAAAATTGTGAGAATTGTGAAAAAATTTCAAATTCAGAATTCTTAAATTGTTGTGCCCTTAGGACTTTTTGAAAGTGCAATAATCTAAGTTTTAATTATTTATTTAATTTCATTTTGGCATTTGTTTCGTTATTTTAGGGGTAGTAATATTTGTTTGAAATGACACGGTTCGAATAAAAGACTAAAGAATCTTGGATACAAATTAACAAAGAGTTCAGAGAGTTAACAATTTTTGTAGATGCCCTCCTTGTCGTCGAAGTCACAAAATTTTGAATCAAGTTTTTCATTAAAATTTGAATTGAACCCAATGGGCTCAAATGGACGTGCTTTCAAGAATTTGTCGTACGTTTCATTGGTTTCTTGCAAGCATGTGATTCGTAAAAGACCAATCCAGCCACGAGAAATCATTTGCAAATTTCATATAATTGAGCCATTTATACACGAGTAGGCATACTTTTGAAAAATGCTAAAACTGAATTTAACTTAAATTTGATATTTATGTCAAGATTTCCATTTTATCTTATTTTGTATATATTACAAAATTTATATTACTACAGCCCGATCGATTATCTTTGTATCGTATGTTTTGTATCCAAATGTCAGAATATTGAAAAAATTAATTAGGATGAATTTGAGCGATGCTGTATAAATAAACTATAAAATTTAATTTGAAAGAATTACAAAAAAAAAACCGGAAACAAAATCAAACCGGTTGTGTACAATTTCGCTGATGAATTCCATTTTATGACTCCAGAATCTCCCTCTTTCTTTCCGCATGTTTTAAAACTTTAAATCTTGCCATTTCATCGCCGCCTGTATATAAAATTGACATTAAAAATAAGCAACAACAATAATTTTCATACAATTACTTTTTATGTAGTGTGCTGTTGTTTATATTATTTACATATATAGATAGATATATATTATAAAAAATTCTATTATATACACTCAATCTATATACAAGCATGGAGAATGGTTTGAATATTTTGTTTTGAAATTCAAATTCGACAACGAACGAGATCTAAATAAATTTTACTGCTCTGTGTGTGCTATGTGCATATTTTATACATATACTCACATACAATAATCAGATCCAGCTATATTTATATTCCATCGAGTGTAACGTCATGACACATGATAAAGTGGTTTGAAAACTAGACTGAATTTTTTTTTTATTTCTGTCTCGTTTTTTTTTTATTTGGTTTCGGTCGTAATTTAAAGTCAATATAAATACAGAAAAAAACAATAATAAGAAAAGGAAAAATGTATATAATCATCATCATCAAGCAGCGCATTATTATCATCATCGTCATCGTGCTCTTGTTATTTAATTTTTTTTTTTGGTGTGTATTCATCCATTTTGAATTGAAATGAAATGCATGTGTGTACGAAAGGAACGGCTATATAATAAAATGAAATGGGTGGGACCGAGAACGAATGCTATGTGGAAGCCATGTTTTTTTATGGTAAATTGTTTTTATTTTTTGTATATATTACGAAGTGGGGAGATAAGTATTTTAAACATAAATATATGCGATGTTGCCGGTTTTTAAATGATAAATGATTAAGAGTATGTAGTAGAATGGGGAAATTTTGTAGTAATTTTGGATCCTAATGGCCTTGCTATAAAGAAAATGTGTGCTATAATTAATTTATTTTTATTTTTTCGGGGAAAATTTATATCCTTATCGCACTTAGCTAGGGGGTTTTCCTATTTTGTTGTTGTTTGGTTTGTTATTATTTTTAATTATGTACATCCATCTTCGTTACGTCGTACACTTTCTCAAACATTGTGAGGGGTTTAGGTCGAGTGGTGTAGTTTTTATTTTTTGTTGTTCTGGATAGAATTGATTTTTTCCATCCAGTTGATTTATTGTTGGATATGATGTCTGTGCTGTGGTGGTATAGATTGATGTATGGGATGCGGATTTAGTGTGAGTTGTTGTCAGTTGTTATTATTTTGTTTTGATTGGAACTGAATCCACCAGATTTATTCTTGTCAGAGATACCGTGTTGTTGGGAAGGTTTTTCTCCAATTACTTTAGAATTATTATTTTCCTTTTTCTTTATATTTCGTATATCTACCTAAAGGTATAAAAATAAATATGAAAAATGAACCTTTCCGCCCAGCAACCACCCCAAAGATATTATATACATCTTAATACCTTTAAAGAAAACGAGGTAAAAATATTTTTCATTCACCATGTTGAATTTTCATAGTAATAAGTATGTATAGCTTTAACCAGGTCCGATGTACATATTTTAATAATAAAATTATTGGTATTCGATGTGTTAATTTTATATTTTGTAAATTCATCACAACTTTATAACAAATTTTATTTGCGTTTCAGTTAAAGTACGTTGACTTTAATTGATTTGTGAGATAGCCTTTTGAGAATAAGGAAATGTACATAAATAAGTAAACAGATACAATATCCCCAAAATAAAAAATCAGATTTGCGCATTTGATACAATATACATTTCATATGCAATGTTTATATTTTGTTCTTAAATCGAATGATTTACTAACTGCTAACCTAACAGAAGAGATTGGGTATGCTTGGGTATGCTAATCAAGTACATATTTAATTCCATGTTTCAATTAGTTATTCAGTAGTTATTCATTTTATGCATTTTATGTAATTTGATTTTGCACGACGGTTTTTCTTATAACAGAGGTGTTTTGTTCACAGTAAAATTCATTTGTTTGAATTACGACGTAGTATATATGATTTAGACATAAAGAGGTATCTAACAAAGGGCCTAGCAATCTACGTTTTAATTCATATTTAAGATTAATGATTGCTGAAAATAGTTGCGAACTTCGAAATCTCTTCCACAAAGTTCTCTTCAAACCATTATTTGAATTTTGTGCTCTTTGGCATATTAAAAGTAGACAAAGAGAGAGAGACTCCGTTGACGATAACGCATAGATCAAGGATAAAGATAATCTTTGAAGTATGTATTTGAAAAACAAAATAAGCAGCAAATTGTGTCAATGTGCATATCCACACTAGAGTAACTTGTATTCATATTCATAACTAAAATTTCCTGCCCGCAACACTTAGTTATAATGTTTTAAGGAGAATGTTTTATATTTCCGGCTTTTATTCTGCAATGTGACAGCACGCGAGGTCGTCGTCTGACCCAAAAATAGAGCTACGCCTTATTTAATGATCAGAAGCTAACACAATCTCTCTCTCTCTTTCTCTTTAGAAGACAAACGAATGCTCAAAGTAAAGGAGAAGCTAGTTGGTTATGTTGCAACCAAAACAACCTCAAGCTAATAAAAAAAAACTAGAGAAGATTTAACAATGTCACTCGATCCGAAAAGTATAAGTACCAGTAATGGGCTGTCGCAACATTGCTAACGGTGGAGTTATTTGGCAGTGCAACACTAATGATGCCAAGGAGAAACTAAAGACAATCGTGACGGAAAAGGTGGGAGCTGATTATGAAATAAAATTACCAATGGAGCTTAACACAAGGGTAAAAATACTTGAAATGTCGGAGAAGCTAGAAAGTGATGAAATAGTATCTGCGCAGAAACGGGAGGAAACTCTCAAAAAATTGACACAATCATTGAAGTAGGCTCCGTAGATTTTACAAAAATCTTATAAGCTGAGAAGTTAAATATATATTTTGATAGATGCCCTGTAGTAGAATCGGTAGGGATCTCAAGATGCTTTAACTTTAATAGTATTGGCCATCATGGCAATAGATGTACCGGCAAACTTTGTTGCACAAGATGTAGCGAGAATCATAAGTTAAGTGAATGTAAAAGTCAAGAAGAAAAGTGTAGCAATTCCATTGCTGTAAATACAAAGCTCAATTTAAATGTTGCTATTAACCACACGACTTGGGACACCTCTTGTGCAGTATGTATACCAACGAAAGTCGAAAACATTGAAAAACCAAATCAGTTATTAATAGCAGTTCAAAACAGAAGACCTTCTCTACATTAATATTCGCAGCTTACCCTCTAATTTCTTAGAGTTATCATAAATAATTATTCAATATAAACCGTCAATTGTATTACTCAGTGAATTTAGAACAACAGAAGACAAGTACGACTCAGAATTTTTTATTGAAAATTATAAATGTGTACGGTGCGATTCGGATAGTCGTCATACTGGAGGGGTTGTCACGTATATTCACGAAAATATAAGCTGTAAAATAATTCCGAATCTCGAGAAGGACCGCTCTTGGTTTTTAGCGATTCAGATCATATTCCAGATGTATGGTATCCTTCCATACATCTGGAATATTTGGCGTATGGTTCGAAGAAGTTATCAATTATAATAAATCGAACTATATATTTGGAGATTTCAATATTGATGTGAAACGATTTTTGCAGTTTACAATTAAAGCAGTTAATCAAGGATTTTAGATTGTCGCAAGTAGTTCCAGATTATACCAGAGTTACACAAACCAGGACATGTTTAATAGATCTTTTGATAACTAATTCAGTAAATACTAAATGTGAAATTATGAGAGACCAACAACTAAGTGATGTGCAGTAACAATTCACAGCCTCCATAATGGAGTTAAAAAATGCGATTAATCAACTGACGCAAACGAAAATTGTTCAAAGGAGAAATATAATCCCTTGGGCCTCAGACAATTTGTCATTATTAAGACAAGAAAAGGAGTATTCTGAAATTAATAAATTCAAGCGAGAATTGAGAAAAGTATAGAAAAGCTAGAAATGTTTACAAACAATCGAAAGCAACAATCTGAATACTTCAAGAATAAGTTCATTGAAAACCAATATAACCCAAAGGAGCTATGGAAAACTCTCAAATGATCTATGTATAAGACGATGCAATGGAGTATTTAATAAACAACAGATAGCAGACGCATTAAATCACTCGTTCGTATCCAGTGTGGTAGATATTCATCGTAACATCGATGAAATATTGGATTTTGAACTTCCTAATGTTGATTTGAACATACAAAAATTACAATTCCAACAAACATCACAAAACGAAATATTAAAAATAATAAGCAGAATTAAATCGCAATCTGGAATAGATGGTATTAACAAAATTGCCATGATGGATGCAATACAGAATCAAATGTTCTCTGAACATTTTACTGATATAGTTAATTGTAGCTTAAAGCAAGCAGTGATAAGAGATTCATGGAAAATATCAACAATTGTTCCCATTCCAAAAATTACAAAGCCAACCACACCAGAAGAGCTCCGGCCAATAAATATGCTCCCACTGTATGAGACTGTCCTGGATCGAGTAATTAAAAACCAACTGGTAAATCGCTGATAACAATATATTGGTTGATCAACAATCTGGATTTTAGATTTTAAAAGGGCTTTTGAAACCATCGAAAGAAGAATTTTACTTAAAAAGTTAACCAAGTACAGAGTAGTTGGAAAAGAACTAGAATGGTTTAACAGTTATTTTCAGGGGAGGTAACAATATACGAAAATTGATAATTTCACATCGACACTAACACAAAATAATCTTGGAGTACCTCAAGGCTCAGCCCTGGGTCCGTTACTCTTTATTCTGTACATCAATGACATAATCGATATTATACAAAATTGCACTTACTATTTCGGCATCAACTCTGCCAGGAGCAGTGCAGAAAACAAACAAAGATCTCGATTCCTGAGCCTACGGAAATGGCTGATGTTTCACAAACTATCACTGAATATCTCGAAAACCAGGTACATGGTCCTATCAATCAACGCAAGGTTCGAGAGTAATGCAGGTATAATAGTTGACAACCAAATTATCGAGCGAGTAAAACAGTATAAATAACTTGGTGTTATTAGAGTCATCAGAATTTTTTTTAAAATACGAAAAATTATGGCCAATCCCAAAAAGGGAATACAAAATTAAGCACTTTGGATATTCGAAAGATAATGAAAAACATGAAACAACTAAAAACCACCTAAATTCACAACAAATTACAGATAAGTTAAACTTACCCGTCACAAAACAACACATTTGCGCGACTATTAAGAAATGAGTTAAATATTAAATGGAAGAAACCATATTATGTAAATCAAGGCGCGTGAAGCGCCATCTAGAGGCTCGCCTTAAATGGGCTTGAGAATAAATGGTTTTCAAAGAGGAATGGAACTCAGTAATATTCTCGGATGAAAAAAAATCTCGATGGGCTAGATTGTTCTAGCTGCTATTGGCATAATTTCGGATGATCTAAGAACAAAACGAAATTTTTGTGGCGGTATATTCATGGTATGAAGTGCATTTTCATCTAAAGGTAAGTAAACTCCAGAATCAACTCCGGCGAGTACTTAGAAATGTTGGAAAGTGAACTCGTCCCTTACAGTGAAGAAAATTGTGAAGATAATTTCCAGCAAGATATGCGACTATACACGTTTCTAAGAAGTGTAAGGAGTGGTTTGCGACCGAAGGGAATAATTTTAATGGAAAGGCCCGCGTGTAGTCTAGATTGCATTCCAATGGAAAACCTGTGGGCAATACTTGCAAGAAAAGTTTACAGAAATAGAAGACAGTTTAACACCATTCAAGACTTAAGAACTACTATTGCAAGTCGCTGGAACGAAATTAATGGTCATGTTTTGCATAATCTCATCAATCCATGCCAAATCGTGTGTTTCATGTCATTGATTAAACTAAATGGCATGCAAATTAAATAGCAGAAAATTGTTAAATTTGAATATTTTTAATTAATTTTACGGATTTATGAATTTGTTCGGGATCTGCATAAGTCGTCTGTATCGAGAAGACAAACAAAACTTAAATCAACACAATGAATCACAAATGTTCAATACGAATACTTATCTGATTGTTCTCGCCATGTAATGTATTCCAATTTATGTGTAAAGCTCCTGAAATCAATTATGTTTTCTTAACGCAAAGACAAAGATGTAACAGATTTTTGGTGAGCGCGGTCGATACGTAATGTCTATTAGTATATTTTTGCGAATATTTTTTTATTAGTACTTTTTTTGTTGCGTAGGTGACATGAGCCGAGGAAAAGAAAAAGCGTTTTAGTTGTGTAAAAACCATCAAGTGAAAATCATTAAATAAAGAATAAATTTCTCAAATTCATTGTTTTATTCAAAAAACCAAGTTGGGGTTTAAGTTTCTTATTTGTGGTATCTAAATTATAAAAGAACGAGTACACACGCCCTATCAAATGGTCCTTCGAGCCGGATAAGGGGCCACAGTCAGAAAATCCAATGTCTTCGAGAAATTTCTACACGTGGTAACGATATTGGTACATTACAATACTGCTACTTTTACATTGTGCCGTTAGTCGAAACAAGAGTCACATTAACTCACTGATACCGAAGTGTAGTTAAGCGGTTAATTAAATTACATAGTGCAACCAATATATAGTCCGATGGATGATTTAAAAAAACGCTCTGCTTGCAAAGGTGGTTTAACGAAAATCATGAAATTTCCCAATGATCTAACAGATGGTTCAAAGGTGCCGGTGGACGAGATCAAGACTAAAATGGTGTATGCAAAAGATTTGCTCGGTCGATTTCTCAAGATAGAAGCAACAATACTAGAAGACGATGCTGAAGAATCGCAACTCGGTGATTTCGAAGATGAATATCTATCAGCACTAAGTTAAGTGCTGTATTACGCAAACGTCAAGCGCTACCACGTAAAGAATCACTCGCAGACGACTACAATGACACCCTCAACCCTCACCATGCAACAACCAATCAATAACGTCTCTGAGTTACAGAGCTTTATGGATCTATTCAATAATATGGAAGCGTATACGCAGTCACAAAAATTCAAATTGCTGAAGCGATATTTGTCTGGTGAAGCTACTGCGCTGGTACGTAATCTCACTATAACGAACGCAAACTATACAGCAGCCATGAAGCATTTAAATCATCGCTATGATTCCAATAATTAACCAATAATTTACGCATTCATTCGGAAGTTCCTCAGCATACCAAAACTGTCAAGAGCAACTGTAAGATCAGCACACGATACAGCAGATGAAGTATTGCGGGGTCTGAATGCATTAGTTGACGACGCTGATGCGCGAGATTGGTGGTTAATATATCTGTTAACTGAAAGGATGGATGATGAAACGAAGTCGTTGTGACCGCAGGAAACAGTCAACAAAGATTTCGAATTTGGCGATTTTCTGAAGTTTCTGGACGTACGAGATGTTCTTGACTTCAGTTCAAGTACCACACAAATCCACAGCTGCTCTTACGAAGAAAACTATAAATATCCCACTTTAAAATCTACTGCGCTAACCATATCTGAAGAGCCAGTTGAGTCAAAATCTAGTTCGTGTCCGCTTTGCTTGGAGGAAGCTCATCGTTTGATCGATTGCTCAAAATACAATGCCCTAGAAGTCAAAGAACGGCAAGAACATTTTCTTTCACAAAATCGATGATTCACCTGTCTCAACGCTGGGCATCGCGTTAAGTTTTGCAACTCGAAGAGCAGATGTGCCATTTGTTACTAAGCATATACTACAAAATAAGAGGAAATGACCGTAAACGCTCTAGTAATTCTGAAAATAGCAGCTAAACTGCCTGAATTGATGAACCGTGACGACTTGAAGTGGTTATGTACCGTGCAGCTTGTAGATCCATATTGCTGGGGCAGAAGTATTCTTTGACATCTTAGAAGACGGTCGGATCAAATCGCCCAATAGTAAACTGGTTGTACAAAATACCAAATTTAGGGGAAGTGCAATCACCAAAATCCAAGAGACCCAAACATACTGCACTCTCTTCGACGTAGACAGAACGTTGCGGCGATTCTGGGAGATAGAGGATGCAGGGGACAGCAAGCAAGTAGTATTGAGTGATACAAGAAGATGTTTACGTAGATGATGTTCTCAAAGGCGCCAATACAATCGAAGAGCTGATTACGTTGAAAAGAGACATTTGTGCTATCTTGCAAAGTGGCAAATTTCATTTAAGGAAATTTGTGAGCAATTATCCAGAAATCCATGATCCGTCACAAACCAACAATTAAAATCGTTAGATGACCATAAGAATACAATCAAGGTGCTTGGAATCAAGTGGGATCCAATTCAAGACGAGTTTCGCTTCACGACACACCTTCCATTCAGAAAGCTTCACATCCAAACGATCGATCCTCTCTGAAGCGAGTCAAGTATTCGATCCGTTTGACTGGCTGTCTCCGCTGCAAATTAGGTCAAAAATCATTTTACAAAAATTGTGGCGCAGTAATGTAGATTGGGATGACAATCTACCAGAAGATATACTCAACGAGTCGCTCAAGTAACGACGACGAATTGAAAATTCAAACTCCATTCAGCTGAACAGATGGTTGGGCAGTACATTTGACGAAGATGAGGAACTCGAACTACACGGCTACTTTTGGGTGCGGAACTCCTTGCTAGTCATGTTCAACTTGACTGATGATCAATGAAAGCAAACTGAAACTACCACGTATCATCCTTTGGACTGACTCCAAAATAGTATTGGACTGGATGTACAGCCAATCAAGAAGATGGGCGAGCCTGTTCAAAACAAGTTGTTGAAGTTGAATAAAAAAACAAAGTATTTTGTAGCAGCGCACTGCCTGCTCGGGTTGAATTAAAACATAGACCCATAGATGCTATAAAAAAAATCGTTCATTATCAAGCAATGCTTACTTAGCTAATTAGCTTACTTCATCTAATTCTAAAGGTATAAACAGAACCAGAGATACAGCAACAAGATACATCGGCAAAATACTTTTGCCTGCCGGCGATGTCGCTTTAGTAAACACAACAAGCGCGTCAGCGTTGAAGCGACAAAACGCCTTTTATCGACTCTATTTATTTTTTATACATAAAAAATTGTGTACAGCATTCAGATTTGAGTGAAATTCATTTTAAAACAGCTGTAAAAAATGTTTACCAACATAATAATCTGAAACTTATTTTGGTGGTACTGCAGCGCCGGCGACAAAATTAGAATAGATTCTAAAAAAAATTCAGCGACAATGTCGTCGTCGCCAGCAACATTGGTTGTGTTAGCATCCTATGGTTTACGTGTATTTTATTTTGACAGGCGTTGTAGCTTGTCGCTGTATCTCTGGTTCTGGTTATACCTTAGGGCGCAATGCTTTATTGCTGATCTGAACCTGGAATTAGCCTAGTACGCCCTGACGCTGAGCAAGGATAAAATTAGCATTTTGGTATCGGCATCGCATAAGGCTGGCACAAAATAACTTATGCGAAGAATGCCTCGAAGAGGATGATGGTGTTCGTAACCAGCTGCCCAGTCTTCAATGATTTATATTTACAATCTGTAACCATTAGTTGTTGTATTTATTGAATAAAATGTATGAGGTGAACCAGCATTCGGATATTTTGACCAAATGTGTTGCAGCATTAAGCGAAAAAAATACTTTCTCTGAGATCGTACACTTTTTCGGGCTACCTCAAAATGGCCATCTTAAATGTTTGCGTTTAAATCATCCATTAAAAAAAGATGGCTAAAAACATGTTTAGCCTATATTTACATTGTTTCGATATCGGCTTTTTGACCTTTATAACACTTGTTTCTTGTAATTGCATTCTAGGTTGACTAACTAAATAATTGAATAAGATAATTAAGCGCGGAGCACATTTTACGTTTGCATAAAATCACCCTCACAAACAATTGCTACTAAAATTACTGTTGCACGTTGTTGCATATTTGCACGTTTCCGAGGAACATGTGCGAAGTTTATCACACTTCTTATCGCCAATAAAAAAATGAAGTAAGAAATATTTGTGTTAAAAAGAACTTCGCTCACGGCTCCTCGAAATCTGTTTCGTTTATAAACTCTAAATAAAATAATGGACGGTTCTTAACAAGAAATTGGGTCATGATTAGTAAAAAACTTAAAATAAAACTTTTGAGAAAACTTCGAAAATTATTTTGCGAACCCTATAGGTACCATTGAAATAGTTTGGCCTTTTATTTCCGCCGTATCTACGATTATTCAACGATCAAGGGTTTGAGGATAGTAGTGATAATTCTCTGTAGTGTAGGCACCGAGAAAAAATGGCTCGTCGGTCCAATTTTAAGATTTACACCACTGCAACAATGTTGGAATATAAATATTATATTATTCGTGGATTTTGATCGTTTTCTAAATAAGAAATTAAGTCAGGAATTGTTCGGTCGGTTGTGGTATGAATCTTGAAAAGAGATTTCTAATTATACATATAATGGTAGCATATGGGCATCATGTCGTATATTATAATGTCGACGAAGCAAAAAATATACTTCTTATATCATTCAAGGATATCCTAAATTTATTATGCCTAGAAACTTCTGCAATATCATTAATAGATTAAACTTACTTACAGTACCTAAGTAATTGTAGCTGAACAAATTCTGCACTTCTCTGGCAGAAAGCAGCTCAAGTTAGATCTATCGATAAATTTTCAAAATGCTTGATGAAGCCAAGAGTATTAAGAAAACAAATCATTATGAGTGATTAGCTATCCGCTAATTAATTTTATCCGCCTATCAATTTCGCTATCGTAACTATCTCGAGATTCTAAATTTGTGCAAAACATAGCCTGAACCGGCAAGACATTATACGTGAAGAAATATAAACTGAAGTGTGATCGAACCACTGACAAACAACAGCTCTAGATATCGATTGTTTCGATTACGCTTACTCCAGGAAAGTGCTATACATATCTAGGATCGCAATTATGGAGCTCAGCTAATCATTGAGCAATAAACAAATCATGATGTTTAAGTTTAACAACAAATTCATTTACCAAGCACGTTAGCAAAGATGAAACTACACGTAACCTCACGTGAGTAGTAGTGTAGTGTAGTGAAACTAGCTTATCCCACATTTATCATAAGTTTGAATGAGATTAGCCATTCTGTAATTTAGTGCACAAAAGAACACAATTCGGTGTATCATATCATGTGTATATTCAGTGTCTAAATTGCAAACGGGTTTGACAGATGTTTGTCATATACCAAAACCTTTGTTTGTAACAATTTAGGTTTGCAGTAATAAGACGGCAAACCTAAACTGATTAACGTATATCTCTGTAATGTGTTGTTGATTAATGTTGACACGCATTTCTAAGCAATGCAGTCCACTAAAATTCTAAATTCAAGGTTGAATAAACCAATCAAACTTGTTAGGTAATTTAGTGAGATCGCGCATGTTTGTGATTACACCCGGTCAAATTGATCAAGGCCCTCCTCTTTTTATATGTTATAACAACATTTAGACATAACACACGAATATTAATAACCAAAACATGTTTTGTTCAAGTTACATCTCTTTGAATTAATGACGCGAATTATATAATTTCACTTTAATGTTAGTAATGTAGTTGTATTGTATGTATCGTGTATTGTAATAAAAATGAATTACCACCCTGTACTCGTATATTATTATTATTATTATTTTGATTACTAAACAGAGAAATAATATAAGCTGAAGCACAAGTATATAAGCGTCGTATATGTATATATGGATGTACATACAAGCACAAATATAAGAAATATGTTGACGTTCATTCACCCACGCCGTGTTTTTTTTATAATTTTTTTTATTGCGTTTCGCCTCCTCTCCCCGCGACCTCTGTTGTTTATTTTAGTTGTTAGTACCGTTTTGCCTGTTTTGTTGTTTCGTGCAAATTCTTGTTTAAACGTACGTATTAAAGACAATTTTATTTCGTTCTACTTTTGAAATTTGTGTTTTTCATTGCAATACCAGTCGAAACATTATGCATGCAGTAAGAATTTGAAATATTCGTGATTTCGATATCGAATTTTTGAGCGTGATTTTTTAATTAATTCTAAAGGACTTTCGAAATGTGTATGGGTGAATGTTTGATAATGGTTACGTAACAGAACTTTTAATCTATTTTATTTGTTTTGCTTTTATTTTCTAGGTCAGTTGAACAATCTTCACGACCATCACCAAATCAGTCACAATCAAGATCAGCCGCAAGTCCATTGTCGCCGCCACGCCCGGGACCTGGCGCAGCAGCATCATTTCAGTCATTTCCTGGCCAGCAGGCACGTGAAGCACCGTTACGATATGTGCAACCGAGTAGTATATATTCAGCTGTCCCGTTTCGTGATAACCTTTATGCTAGAGTGCCAACTCAGGTTTGTAGTTTGTTGTTTGAGAAAAGTGCAAAAGTTGGAGGAATAACAATTAATATTGTTTTATATTTTAGGTTACACAACAACCACCTCCCCCTCAGCTTGAAACATACCATCGTGGTGGACCACCCCAACCTCCTCCAAATCAGTCGCTTGTTTCATCAGTTCCAAATAGTTTATCAATATCTGTTAGCGCAATGGAAGCAAATTCAAATAGACAAAGGGTGTCGCTGTTATCGCATGCAGACTATCATACAGGGCGACCGCCGCAAGCACCACCAGATCCGGGAGGACCGCAATCGGTTGTTACACAATCAGGCCCACCAGCATTTAAAAAAATTCGCCTGGGCAGTGAACATAATCCAAATTCTATTATTAATCAAGCACAACAAATTCCTACCGCACCGCCACCGCAGGTCGTTCAGCAGCAAGTTTCGGCCCAGCAACAACAAAATCCACCGAACCAGCAGCAACAACAACTTACATCAAGTCATGTTCCACCTCCTTTGCTGAAAGTGGATATACGTGAGCCACCTGTACCGAGCGGGGCATATCATCCGCAAGTAGAGGCCATCTCACCTACATTACCAGCCGATCCAATTGAAGAAATTCGTACGGCCAAAGACGATTTACTTCAGCAAATTACAAAAGTTGATCATGAAATCGAAAAGACTGATAGAGCGATCCAAATGCTAAAAAAGAAAGAGCAATCGTTGGAGGAGGCATCTGCTAAGCCGCTGGTGCGCGCCGAAGAACTCTCCGAATCATCACAACCAAAGCATAGATCGTTGGCGCAAAAAATCTACGCAGAAAATCGCAAAAAAGCGGCTACCGCCCATGCAGTACTATCAGCATTGGGATCCCCGATCGATTTACCACTTTACAATCAGCCGAATGATGCTGAAGTATGTCGTGACATATTAACGCGGCATCAAACATTTAAAACGCGACTATTACTTCACTTTCGGAAAATTAAATCGGAACGTATGTCGCGTAGCATTTCGCTGAGTGATCGATACGGACAATTATCGTGCGATTGGCGAATGCGGGTGGAAAAAATCGAATCGAGCGCGAAACGGAAAGCCAAGGAGGCTAAAAATCGTGAGCTGTTTGAGAAGGTAAGCGAAATGGTAAATGATCAGTATCAGTAAATATGTGATTTGTGGCGATTTTTTTATAATTTGAGACATTTTACATTTGCGAGGTATCAACCGTTATATACTTATGTCTGTGTTTTTATATTTAAGGTGTTTCCCGAATTGAGAAAGCAGCGTGAGGATAAGGAACGGTTTAATCGGGTGGGAGCGCGAGTAAAATCTGAGGCCGATATGGAAGAGATTATGGATAATTTGCATGAGCAAGAAGTTGAAGAGAAGAAAATGCGTTCGTATGCCGTAATACCGCCGCTCATGCTCGATCAACGTCAACGTCGGTGTATATTTCAGAATGAGAATGGTGCGCTTATTGACATGGAAACGGATTTCAAAGAGCGGCAAAATTTTAATGTGTGGACGTCGGGCGAAAAGGAAATTTTTAAGGAAAAATTTCTGCAGCATCCAAAAAATTTTGGTGCTATAGCAGCTAGTCTCGATCGAAAAAGTGCCCAGGATTGTGTGCGATACTACTATTTAAGTAAAAAAGCGGAAAATTATAAACAGCTGCTGCGAAAATCGAGACAACGCACGCGTAGCTCCCGGAATCCGCAGAAATCCAATCAAAACCAAACACCGTGTATTGTGGACGCAATGACGACCGGAGTAACGACGAGATTGCAACGTGAAAAATGTGAAGCTCAGAAGACAGTGCGCGCGGATAGGGCGGCAGCTTCCGCAAACACAGGCATCTCAATTGTTGCATCGTCCACAACGTCGGCGACGTCCACAAATATTACAAATACCACGGTTACATCCACGAGTAGCAATTGTAGTACGACAAGTGGAGATGGTATTACTGGAACAAAATCACCATCGATATCACCACCGCCTGGCATTGCAAATGCGCTATCAACAACAATCGCCTCATCATCATCTTCAATCATATCAACATCAGTTGCGTCGCCAATGGACACCACACCCGCCCCAACTAGTATCGGTTGTAATGTGACAACAACTTCGTCTGTAGCTACTCCTATCACATCAATTCCGAACTCATTAGTAGTGACTTCGTCTCAATCGTCAGATACGACTACGACGACAACAATACTGCCCAATTGTGTGACGAGTATAGCAACAACATCATCCGCCGCGACACTACTGGCGGTATCTACGTCTAGTACTATTACAACTACTCCAAATAGTAATAGTACGTCTAGTAATGATAAAATTAACGATAGTAGTAATAGTAATACTAGTAAAGAGACAGCAACCAATTTATTATGTGATATTTCTCCATCTCTTTCTAATAATAATAATAGTAATAGTTCTAATATAAATAGTAATAGCGGTAATAGTAATAACAATAATAGTAATAACGTTAGTAATCTAAATTCTTTATCATCGTCTACTATTGCGTCATCTACTGCTACGACTACTACTACCACGACTATGGCTGCAGCACTACCACCGTCATCAATTGTGACACTTTCATCATCCGCGATACAAACGCCACCTGCCTCAACAATAACACTATCGACGTCGGCTACATTATCTTCATCGGCATCCACAGTAACAGTAACTGCAACCACAACAACAATAATGACTGGGCCAATACAAACTACATTTACATCCGCGCCGCCATCATTGTTGACAACAAGTTCATCGTCGAATATGATATTGTCGTCGACGACGATTACAAATAGTAATAGTAGTACATCTAATGTAAATAATAATAATAGTAGTAATAACAATAATAATAATAATAATTGTGCGGCGGTACCACCATCGTCACATTCAATACGGGAACCCGATAATCTAATGACAGCAACAACAACATCGTCAACAACTACAACAACCATACTAGGTGCTAATAATAATTTATTGAACAGCAGTGTTAGTAATTTAGAAGTGAATAGTAACAGTAAAAATATGTCCGGATCAACGGATATGCATAATATGCTTAATGACGTGATAAATAGTAAAGCGGATGATAGTGATGCGGCAAGGTAAGGAATTTTAATGATTTCTTTATAACTATTTCGATTTGAATAATTAATCGTACATTGCTTTTGTTTGTTGTGTAATTTTAGTGAACCGAAGAAGAGGCGAATCGATAGTTGCAATGATGATGAAATGAGTCGTGATTTAAAAGGTAAGTGGACATTTTGAATTACATACATATTTCTATAACTGTGTTTTCAGGGGATGTATTCTCGTATTTCTTTATATGTACAGAAATGTATATGGTTTGAATCTAGGCTGAATATTTTAATTTTTTTAGTAAGGATTTTTTTTTATTACGTATGGTATTACCATCTATCGTTGAACATATTTTTACAACCACCTGTATGATTCAATTATTTTATTTTAATTTTGTGCGGTGGTGGAAGACATACAAATTCATTCAGTGGAAAACTGCTCGATTAGCGTAATTAGCACACGAAAAATCCAATTAAAATATGTTTTTTTGATATGTTTCGTTTATTTATTTAATACCCTGTTTTTTTATTTAATAATTACACTGCTTTTTATTTTGTTTTTTAATTAAAAGTAAATATGCAACAAAATTTTTATTTTTTTGATTACCTAAGAATTTTCTTCGTCAGCATGACACATTTTCCGATGCTTATGCACAAAATAGTAGCTGGGAAATTTGCATCCGCACGTTTTACATGGGTAGTATTGTACATTCATATCAAGCGGACGCACTTCACGTTTGGTTGGTGGGGTGCAATCAATTTTCGACGGGGCTGTGATAATTTTATCCTGCGATTTTTCATCCAGTATATCGATATTTGAGTCGCTACTGTCCAGTGACAAAGGGTTTATATGTCGCTTAGCGTGTTTTTGGTAGCAGTACTGTGATTTAAATGTATGCTTACAGTAGACGCATACAAAAAAATCGGTTGAATCCATGTTGAGCACGTTAGAATTGGTGTCTTCACTATTTTCACTTTCTTCACTGTGGATTTGGGCATTATTTCGTTCACTTATATTCCGAGCCATTTGTTGGTGGAATGACGTATTTATATTGTTTCGTTTTTTTCCTTCGTCGATGATTGTAGACACGGATGTGGATACGTTTTGATTACCTTTACTGGTGCTAAGACGACCATATGCGTCGTTTAGAACGCGACGAAATCGAACTGGGCCATCACATGATGCTATATCGATTATAATTTTGGGATCACCACTTTCACCAACCTCGTTTAATTTTGATTGAGTTTGTACGATTTGAACAGGCCTTGTGACCGCCGTGTCCTCTTGTGCCGATGCGATAGCTGGTTTAATAATTTTTATTTTATCGTAGTTTTGTTTTGATGTGGATGGTAGTGGTGATCGGTCCCGAGCCGTTTCGATTGGTGCGACAACACGCTCATTAATCTTACGAAATTTTGTATCGTTACTCCCAAGTAGTATTTGATTTGAAACCATTGGCGTTGATATAAATGACAGTCCTGTTTCGATTGTGGCTTTATTCGGAATGGGGCGAATAATTTTTTGATTTCCACCCGGTGGTGGTAGCAGGGGCATTGACACAGAAGGAATAAAAAATCCGCCTAAATATCCATCCTGCTGCGAACGCGTTAAAAATGATCGACAAATTTCTAGGGCACGGGGCATATGAAGTATATGCGTGGCGAGTAAAACACCGAATATATTCTCGATTGTTAAATCCAAAAATCCGGTATACATGTACGTGAGTAGTGGAGCAAACTGTTCCGCCGATATATTTGGTACATAAATAATATTTTCATTTTGTTCACGGTTTAGCACGGCACGAAAATATCCACTATGCACACAGATGATGGCACCGTGGGCAGCAAATTTGGTGCATGGTGGTGGCCCAATTTCGATTACTATATCGGGTGGTAGCGGATTGGGTGTATGATGGTATTGGTGTGGTGTAACTTGCTGCTGCTGCTGCTGCGATTGTGAGGTCGACGATGATGTTGATGTTGTGGTTAACCAATTAGTAAACATTTATAATTTCAAATTTTTCTCGTTAATTTAGAAAAAAAAATAATTTCCATTTCTCACCCTCCCTTCGGTGTATTGAGGTTTTTATAATTAATTATTTTTTCACAAATATTATTTACATAAATTATTATTACAAATTTTTTAGGCCGGAAAATATTTTTTTTTTCTTTTTCCCGATACGTTTATATATTTTAACTGTTGAAACTCTAAATAATAACTGAACTGATTTCCGGTAAAATTTTATGATTTTATAATCATAAAAAATCTTGTGAAAAGCAAAAATATATATCATCCCCCACAATTTTTATTCTTGTATGTATATTTCCCCGCCATACGACGCAGGGTTGAATTTTTCTCTCTTCTTTTTACTTTTTTTGTGGAAAATTCGTTTGATATTTTTTATTGTTTATTTATGTTCCGAAGGGGTTTACTACAAACGATTAGGTTTGTGAATTCCCACAGAAATTCACTAATACAACAAAATGAGTACATTGTATTTATCTAGTAAACCATAGTTGAAATAATTTTAATTGTTTGCCAATTAATTAATGAAAATTACCAGAAAATTGGTGAGTTTGGTATACGGTGACATGACGGAAAGAGATTTTATTCATCTTTGAAATTTTACAAAAATATATTTTTGTTTTAATTAATAATTGATTTAACTGCTCTGTACCGGTCCGGTCGCCAGTATAGTTAGTATCTAGAGTATAACATATCCTGGAAGTCCCTAATACATTGCATAAATATTAAATTGATGGAATAGAAGAAAAAAGGTTTGGTGAGTGTGGTGGATTTTTCCAATGTTACACAGAGGAAATAAAGTTGGCTTTATGAATTTTAAATTTTCATTTGTTTTAATGAGTTGTGGGAGGGGAAATTTCAAGTGTTTATGGTGCAATGGTCAGATTTAATATAATTAATATAATTTGCAAGAAAAATACTATGTATCGTCCCGATTATCTATATTATTCGCTGTATCCACGTACTATACTGTTACCACACCAACAAAAATTTTCGGGACGAGTCGGAATGTGTACGTACAAAAAAAATATTATATTGTTTGCATTAAATTCCATTATTGGATTAAACAATAGAATAAAAAACAATTTTCAATTCCGTTTATCCTCAAACATTGTTTTATCGTTCAATTTTTCAAATTAATTTTATTGAAAAATTTCCCAAAAGGGAAATTTTTTTATTAAAATAATCCGCAAAATTTTTTTCATTTTTTGTTTCCTTTATGATGTAGTTAAAAATTAAATTGCACACCAAATTATTGTGTTGTATGTTGCAATATTGTGCAAACTAGAAAATAATGTATTGTTGTGGGTGTTTTGGCGCCCAAGCTGGGGATCCATCCGTTTCGTACCATCAATTTCATTAATGTCATTATATGTTTTTCAATATTAATATCAATTATATCCTTTCTATTTATTTAAATTTGGTCACGTGGAAAAATTAAATTGATATTAAAAAGTTTTTCATCGTCTTCTTCTTGTTATATGTATTTATAAAAATTTTCTGAAAAGCAGAATAAATGGGGGAATGAAAAATATTTCAGATTTCTCCTTGTGTGATGTTCTCTATCTTCCTTAACATAAAATTTTTTCCCCTCACATCAAACCACAAACTTTAATGTGTATGTATAAATTTTATCCTTATCCAAATAAATATGATTTTAAAAATAAAATAATTTAAATAAAAACGATGAAAATTAAATTTTTCATGGTATTTACATTATAAAACAACAATTTTTTGTTTAATTAAGAGTTTGTCGAGTAAGCGCAATAATCCTTGCTAATTAGCACTATACATAGTTAAAAATATTTTTTTTTTTTGTAATGTTTGTAATTTTTGAAAAACAATTTTCTCATACCGCCGTCAGATTTTCATGATAAATACTTCTAACTAAAATGCGATAACAAAATGTGGGTGGCAGATCAAATAGTCTCATCCTCGTGTGCTTAGTGGGTATTTCAAGCCGTATACAATTTTTTTTTATTCATGTTGATTTTCACAAACAAATCCGTAGAGAATTGCATTTTTATTTTAGTTTTTAATTTGTTTTTATTTTTATTTATAAATAAAAAATTTATTTTATATATATGTAATATACATTTTTGTATTTTTAAACTAAAAAAAAAGGATTTTTTTTACATGGAGCTACTAAAATTGGAAAAGAGTAAATTAAATAAGTAGAAATTCATTAAATATTAGTGAACGTGTGTATTATTAATGCAATTGAAATGAAATTATATTGAATAAATAAAATAAAAATCTATATAAATGATAATTAATATATTAGTGCATTGCGATTTTATAGCGAATAGTAATGGAAGTAAATCACTATTCGCGGTTCGTAAAATGTATACTAACGCGTTGGTTGATGTACTTGCTATAATTGCGATGATCGCTATATTAAATGATGACGGTGATCACTACCAAGACAATTCCTATTGTGATTGGCTGTAACCATGCTACGCAGTAGAAGGGCATCCAAATTGACTAAGTTGGGTTTCTTAGTTGGGATCAATCTGTATACACAAAATTAACTTAGTAGTGTTCGGTAAAATTTGTATCAATAAACAGAATTTCAAAACAATAAAATTATTTTAGTTTGATTGACAGGTGAAATTAAGATTATGTGTGCCAACCTTAAAGCAAACCTCCAGAAAACACAAATAATTTTTTGGTAAGTAAATTATAAGAGCTGTTCTCATGTCTCTTGAATCGCGAAAGATTATCACTGGTGGTAGCATCAGTTTATCTTCTATGTTGAATATCTGAGTTGATTCTAATTGGAGCATGATGGATGACATTCTTATTTCAGGCCACAAATATACTTCTTGTCGCATTCAACTTAAAAACCGTCATAAGACCTGCAATTAAACCATTCATGCAAAAGTTAATCGATCGCTTTTGCACTTGATTTGGAAAAATTGAGTTTTAGTGTTTTTTTTAGCCAAAGTAATCTCTAATGCATTGGAATAATCCTGTTATTTTACCTTATTATACCTAAAAAAAAAATTCCAAAATTACCAGGTAACTGAAAAAATCAGACTTAAAAATTTCATTATCATGTTGATTGGATTAATGTTCCGAAAGCACTTCTTGTGACATCCTAACAGCAGCCTAACACTCCAACAAGAAAGTTTTAGGCCCCTACTTTCTGTACACTTTGCCGGTTGCGATATCACGCCTGCACAAATCTCGTTTTGTCAAGGTTGATCTAGATGGTCTTTCAGTTTTCGTTATAGTTTCCAATGCTTGCCACCAGGAATCGATGCGATGAAACCCACGTGGTTCTCTCTTTTGATTTCTCAACTCAATCAACTTTGATGAAAATAGCCTGAAAAGGGATTTTTCAAGTTCCACAAATCGATTGCGATGGGTCCTAATTTCAGGAAAATTTACTTAGAACCCCGGTGAGGTCAGGATTTTTTAAGCATTTTTGTTAAAAAAAATGCTATATGGTTTCGGTTTGCCGTCTGTCCGTCTGTGTGCACGATAACTTGAGAACGGATAGAGATATCAACTTAATTTCTTCACTAAAAGTTCAAGCAATTATTGGGAATGATATTGATTTGGACATTTCTGTGTTTAGGGTGTTCGGAGATAGGTGGGGTTTTGTTAACCTCCCTCCTTAAAATTGATAGGTTTTTATTTTATTTTCTATTCTATTTTGGTTTCATGGAGCATGTGAATGTGGAATAAAAATATATCTCGTCTGGATGTGGATTTGTGTAGGTGGTGTGGTTATGGGGGTGGCAGGAGTGGTAGTATGGGGGTGGGATGAGGCGTTTTGGGTTTGGTGTGGGAATTTGGGATTTAGTGGATGAGGGTTCGTGTAGGTGGTGTTTGTGTGTATGGAAGTGGGTGTGGAGGTGTTAAAGGGTGATAATATGGGTGGTGCGGTATAGGGTGGTGCGGGTGAGATGGGGTTTGGGGTTTGAATTGGATAGTGGGTGGGGGGTGGTAATAATGTTTATATGTGGTGGTTTTGGTTGATTTGGGTCAGTTGAAATATGGTGCAAATCACACTGCGTAGAAGTTCTTTATAGGTAACAAAAATGCTTATAGAGTTCGGCTCCGAACCTTTCCCGTCATTTTTTATATATTTTCCTCAACTCACACGATTTTGAAGGATTTTTTTTTTAAATTTCCCCAGCACCATCGGACGATTGGTTTCGAGAAAAACGGGTTCGCTTTCAGGAGAATTCGTTTAATTGGTTCTTCGGTGGATCCGATTTCAATTTTTTTGATTTCTCACGAATTTGATGAAAATTTCTTATTTTCTTTCGGTATCAGGAATCGATTGCGATGGGTCCTAATTTTGGGAAAATTGTTTTAGAGGGTTCAACGAAGGATTCTGTTAAAAAAATTTATTTGAATGATTTTGATAAAAATGAGGTCGTTTTAAGGGTCATAAAGAGGGGGGTTTTTGAGTATCAGAAATCGATTGGAGGCGACCCCGAATTTCTTGAAATCCAGCGAAGCTTGGGCCCATTTTTAATTTTTGTCGGCTCGAACGATTTTGATATAAATTGGGGAGAAAGATATTGATCCTTAGTGAATCTTGAATCTTTTTCAAATTATTCGATAATTCTCTGTCTGTTGTTATGTTGCATCATGTGTCGCAATGTTGTACAATGTTGCAACATGTTTCCTTGGTTGCGTTACGGTGATATTTTGGTTGTGTTAATCGCTTATTTTCGAAATTGTTGGTTGTTATGAATGACATTATGGATTTGTATTATTCGTTAATAATATTATTATTAAAGTAAGAAATTTTAAATTCGTCTGTATTAATTACTTTAAAGATTTTCGGCTTTTTTATAGACAAATATTATTTTCTATGACATTCACATTGTTTGAGACCTTTCGGGCCACCAAAAAATGAGGTCATTTACTTACAATACTCTACTAAAAAGAAGTAGAAAATTCTTGTAAAGGGTTGTGTGGCTCTGTACACACAAATACCCTTGGGGGGGGGTTGAGTGAATTTTCTACTTCTTTTTAGTAGAGTATTGTAAGTAAATGACCTCATTTTTTGGTGGCCCGAAAGGTCTCAAACAATGTGAATGTCATAGAAATTAATATTTGTCTATAAAAAAGCCGAAAATCTTTAAAGTAATTATTATTAAAGGTGGGTTTCCGCCGTGGGTTTTGGAACTTCTATTTTCGAGTACCAGGAACCGATTGAAATGGGTTATCTATTCAGAAATATTCACTGGGATCTTCGCTGGGTCCTTTTTTACGGGTTTTCAGCTTGAATGATTGTAATAAGCTGGATCAACTTTGATGAAAGGATTTTGAGAGCCAGGAATCAGGTGCGATGAGCCCTAATTTCGGAAAAATTATTCGATTCGACTTCATTCGGTCCTATTTTAAAAAAAAAACTTCAGCTCGAACAAATTTCATAAAATGTGTATAATAAAATATAAAATTAAGTAAATTCGATTAGTGGTCTTCAGATCTGGCCGTCACGTTGCGTTATTGTGGAACATATTACTGTTCCTTAATTGTTTTGAATAAAACTGTATGTTAAAAATAAAATTCTCAAAACGAGTCCCCGATGTGATTGTGGAAGGACTGGGAAGGAACTCTTGTTGTTATTAAAATATTCAATTTGATTGAACAAAACTACATGTTCTGTTAATTGGCAAGTGCGGCGTCGTTGTGTTCAAAAATTAAGAAGTATTGATTTACTTCATTTTGTTCCATCACTGGATTATAAAGAGTGTTTCATTTCGGCCACGACGAATGTGACTTTATTTGAAAGATAATTTTATGCCATTAGTGTTTGGCGCGTACATGACGTAATCTAGTGGTCCAATTTTCGACCACGCTTCGCAGCATTTCTGGTCGTATTTCAGCAATAACGCGTCGAATTTTAGCTTCCAAGCGGTCTATCGCGGTAACCAGTTGACAGGCTCATTTCTCGATATTGATCGTTCATCAAATGTTTCTTTCAGTAAATTAATTGGTATAGCGCGCGCTGTATGACATGTGGACCGTCTTGTTGGAACCACATATTTCTGATGTCAATACCATCCAATTGAAGCACAAAAATTTAGTAATTAACCATCTATATCGGTCTCCGGTAAGTGTAACGTTTTCACCAGCATCATTTTTGAACACAAATGGTCCGTCCAATTATCTTTACTTCAAATGCGACAATTCTGCTTGTTGACATTTCATCACTGAAGAAAATTTTGTATGGAAAGTTTGCATCGAATAATATATTGGCTTAGGCCCATTCGCCGAATTGGCGGCGCGAACGATGGTCGTATGGTTTTAATTCCTGTACAAGTTGAATCTTGTGTTCAGGCTGTCCCTGAAAAAAATGTTGCCAACTTAAAGTTCTATATATCGAAATGAAATACCCTTCATTAAAACTAGTAGAGCAGAATTCAAATCTAATGGAAGGGGATGATGAGTCAAATATAGTTTATAAGTGTTTTTCCGGACCTTTATTTGGCCAGCCACATTGGGCTAGTTCGTAAATACTCTTTTACATAATTTTTAATTTTAATATTTTAATAAAATGCCGGAAATGACAAATGTTTCTTTTTAAATTAAATGTTTGGCTGAAATTGCTTTACAATTTTAATTTAAATAATTTTTATTTTTCAGTACTTTTGAAATTGTTGACTAATTTTACAAGGGTCATCGTTAATAGTACTAAGTGTTGGGTGGGTGTTATCTTGAAATCTCGCTGCCAGACAGGAGATCTGAGTTCATGTTTGTGATGAGGATGTATAATTTGTGACGGTTAGATATAGATACTCGAAGTACGCGGAACTTTTCCCAATTAGTTGTACAGGCTAGAATGTCCACCGTTTCTTATACCACGTCACTCACAAGTCTCGAGGCTAACTACTAAAAAACTTTTTTCTCTAACATTTCGATGCATTTTCTGTAGAACGATTTAGCTTTGACTATAACTTCAGCATTTGGCGCAAATCACTTTCCTTGGAGCAGTTTTTTTGTGGTCTGCGAACAGATTTGGGCTGCAATAATATAATGTTAAGTTTGAGTTCGTGTGTTTTACATTTGCTTTCGGGACTAGCAATTTTACCATGTGGGCATTCGGATTCCTTAGCTTGTTGATAAACCTTATCGCCCACATTTGCGTTTTTGGTCGCCTCGGACGGCTTTCACTGAGTGCTGTCTACCCAGCTTACTGACAGTTTGATTCCGGAGTGTATTGGACTATCCACGTTTCAGCCATTGTCACATACCCACGCAAACATTCCTGTTTGTTATGGTTGAACAGCACAAGATCAGCACCCGGTAATTCCAAGACAATTTTTTTAAACTTTTCTGGAATAAGAATTTGGGCGGGCGCGTCCAGCGTCATCGATGTTGGTACCGCCACGTTTAAACTCAGCAAATCAACTCGACAACGTTTTGGTATGGCTCATCTCTCGTTGGACCGTTTTCGGTGAAAATCCAATGGGATCTCCCAATTTGTGGAAAAAGCTTAAATATGAAGTTTAATTCCGATTAATCAATCCATTTGGGCTTTCATGGGCCGTTTTTTTTTATTTATTGAAAAACTGTTTTTTTGTCAAAAATCGTAATTTCCGTTTAAATTTTTTCTAAAACTGTCTGGAGTTCTTGACGTTTTTCTCGTAAATGATATTCTTTTTCAAAATATTTGTAAACAACGAAAAGCTCTTTTCGAAAAGCTGCCACTTGCGATGGATCGATTTCGGCCAAAAACCACTGGGATCTCTTTTAGGGGCCTAACTATTGAATTCGACGTTCATTTTCGACGGCTATCGTTTTCCTATAGCAAGCGTGAAAATAAAAGAGAAAAAAATAGTAAAAATATCACATATTTTTCTTTTTTCTTCTTTTGTCCCCAGGAAAACGATAGCCTTCGAAAATGAACGACGAATTCAATAGTTAGGTCCCAGGATTTGTGGAAAAACCTTAGATATTTTTTGTAAAGATGTCAGATATTTTTTATCAACTGCTTTTTTTGATGCAGACAAATTGATGTTTTTGTGCTAGTATTTATAAAGAGGGAAAGAGAAGGAAATGTTTTTTATGTTGTCATCTTTAATTATTTAAAATACAACTTTTTACAGCTAATTGTCACTAATGACATATTTTACAAATGGCGTCTGGCTCCGATTGTTTATATTTGAAAATTGACAGTAATTATGTTGGTTTTAGTTAAAATCGAAGAAAAATGTGGTTTTTAAGGTACCTCAAAATTTTGACACCAAAAAATATGACATTGAAGTAGAAATTTTTTGACAGATTTTGTGTATGTTTACGCAAAAATCCGAGTTCTTAATCATGCATTCAACACCATTAATTGTAAGAATGGAAAATGGACTCATTGAAGAGTACCTGACCACTATATTCATTAAGGGATGACGCTACCATAGTAAAAATTGAGATGCGGAACAAATGGCACAAGCGTACTTTCTAAAATCGTAAGACGCAAAGCGATGGTTTTCACAAAACGATTACGAACGAGTATATAAAACGCTTTGGGTTACCAACGAGAATTCCGTCTCTGATACGGTTAAATAATAAATGAAATATAGACCGCAATCGAATCACAAATACAATTCCACCCTATTATTGCAGCAGTAAGCAACAAATTACATAAAAGATTCTTTTATTTGTATTACATCCGTATTATACAAATACACACAATTACACAAAACAAATAGATTTATAAAAAGTAGGAAAGAAAAAAATTAATTAAAAAATTGTGCCCCTTAAGAGATGGCACAATTAAAAATATATTGCTTCAATTGTTTAATTTTATTATATATATAACAGTTATATTATTTCATATTACATTTTTTGTATTATTCTGGTCCAAAGGGAATACATTTACTTTTTAATATTAAATATTGAATACAGAACGCTACAAATATTTTTGTTTTAAAGACACGAGCTATTCTAGAGAAGTACGAATGTTTCGTGAAATGCCACCGAAACGTCAAATACCGTCACCACCGCACCGCAATGATTATTTTACGATTTTTTTTAATGGTTTGCAAATAGTAATATTTCAAAGTGGTATACATAATTCCTTTGTATATAAATGAGATTACACATTTGTCGTTTGTACACACAAGAAACCTGAAGACACGATGTCGATGATAATAATGTGAAAGACGAGAAAATGTCATCATCGTTATATATTAGGCAAACGACGTTCCGAATCCATATTTGCTTTATTATTTCGGTAGAATACTTTTTTGGTATGTATACATACACAGAGGAACATGAACTTGTCGTCGTCTGACAAACGTCTTGGAAAAAGGTTGAAATTGTATTTAAATTATTTTTTTATAATTACGCATTGTGCAATTAATTATTTAACCCGAGCCTCTCGTCTAATTAAATCAAACTCATAAATATTATTTTCAATTACGATGAAATAATATTTTTGTGTGTGCGGGTACGGTACGGTAGACATGAAATATCAAAACGCCTATTTCGATCCTACTATCCATCCATCCGTCAACCACCAAGAGCAAAACCAACCAAAAACAAATATGTATAGAATCGTTAAAAATCGGGGGAGAAAAATTCACCACCCTCAGGACATGACATTCTACTCGTGTATAAGAAATAGAAAAAGGAGTTGTTTGTCAAAAATACATAAAAAAAAAATCTTAAGATTTAATTAAAAGCTAATAAATGAATATTTGTTGATGTACTGTTATTTCGTTGTTGTCTATAAAAGAAATTGGAAATTAATTTATTTTAATAAAAGAAATAATAAATAATAAATTATGTATTATTGAAATTGAAATGTAAATTAATTGATTGATTACTTTTTTTATGTTTTTCCATTTTCTGTAATTAAACAGCATACATATACGACAAAAATAACTGTTTATTTTCGATTCAAGAACTATTAATTAGATGCCGCACATTTAACACTTACAATATTTTATTATGAAGGTATCGAAGAAATATAATAAATTTAAGTGTTCTCGCGCTAATTAAATCAATTCACACCGTCATTTCGAGCGCTATACCAGTGGGTTGATTTATGGTGATTTTATTTGGTGTGACGAATGTTTTCGTACGAGATGAGACAAACGGGTTAAACTAGTCCTACTAGACTTGGATTTAAAATAGTGGAATAACAAAAATTGTCTGGGATTTAAACAACCCGGTTACCGAACGCATGCAAGACAGTCTCAACTAGGATTCCCAACCAACATATTTTGGGAAGGATAGTCATTTTTTAAAATTTGCCCTTTCCACTTTTCGTAAAACAAAATGTCCTTTATTTGGTTAAAATGCCCTTTATTACATTAAAATGGTATAATTACTAATAAAATAGCAAACATTTCCCACTCATAATAGAACCGGCCAATATATGCATGTGCAAATAGTGTTGTCCTACTTTAAATTTTTTTTTTTTGTATGTGATTGGCGTTCAATCAAGTCGTAACTGTTATAAAGATTACAACCTCAGGATTGGATTGGATTTTGTCGAGAATTCCGAAAAAACTTGCGGATGGAATGTTTAAAATGGTAGAAAAATGTATTAATGAGGTACTCAATTAAACTGGCAGAACATATCATCGCTTAGTGGCAGACACAATACGAACCCTAATTTCGGTTAAAATCACAGCTTGTATACTAATTTAAAATTGAAAAATGGAAACATTCAGAAAGCCAATTGTCACGCACACATGATTCACAACTGTGTAAAAGATGTTTTAGATTCCTTACATGTTGATATAGAAAATATAATAATAAATGTTTAATCCCATTTTCCAAATTCGGCCAAGAGACGAGAAACATTAAAGGACTTCCATGATTTTGTAGCAAGTCAATGGAGAAAGTTGATTAATCATGTTGGGACTCGTTGGCTCTCATTAAATCCCTGCATCGAACGCACTTTGCTAAAATATACTACCTTGTGCAGATATTTTGTTTTAAGTATAAACGACTGCCCACAAAAAATACAAATATTTTTGAAAATAGATGATCTGTCGGAGTGCAAATCTCATGGGCCGACCCATTTTCCATGCCAGTAGAGGCATGGAGCTATGCAATGTGCAGATGGTAATAAAATCGGATCAATAGCCGTACGTCCTCGAATTGGCTGGCAACGACGTAAAACAAGAACAACAGATTGCAAGGATAAAAAATAATAAGGAAAAAAACTATAAAAGATGATCAATCAAACAACGTACCACCCAAAATAGAGATTTATCTAATATTTACTAACCAGATTTAGTCAGTTTTCGATATAGCCACCAAAAACTTACAGAGTAATTACAAACTACTTCTTTGGACTTTTTTAACATAATGAACAAATTGCGGATTGATATAAATAATCGTTTGGAGAATAATTTTTACGGCCATGAGGTAAACAAAAAATATAAAGACAGAATTTCGCCTCAAAACGACTTCAACAATTTTTACAAAAAAATTACATACATCAATATGGACCAATTATTCGATGAAGTAATGATAGTACAAAATAATTTTGTAAGTATTAATACGAGAATATGGAGCTTATCAACATATTCAACATTATTTCATTCTTTTTGAGTATACCGGCATCGTCAGCCTATTTTCTGAATGAGTGTTCTCCGTAATGGGGATAAAATGGAGAGAGGAACGAAACTCTTTTATTGAATTAATTAAAGCAGAGCTGCTTGTCTATTTTAATTTTATGGAAAAATGCAGTGAATTTTACGAAACTGCCAAAGCCGACCAAGAATTATTCAAATGTGCTAAAACAACAAAAATGTCGTTTTAGCAGTAGTACATAATTATTTGCAATTATACATAATTAGATCATGGGTCTTTTTTACTTTTGTGTTTAACTAAAGTTTCTGCTGTGAATTCTAAATATATATTGGGTGTACAACTTAGTTTTTTGGATTTTGTAAGAGATGGCGTAATTTTAGTACTAAACGTTATTTTACAATGACACCTACGGCGTTTTAAAGTGTTGACATTCCGCATTAAAATTTAGTTTGTCATTATTCGTGAAAGCGTAAACAGCATATTTTTTAATCCCCGTTTAAACATGTCGATTTTCGCACCAACAAAACAGCATTTGCGGGGACTTTTTTGCTTTAATCAAAAGAAAAAAGCTGCTGAAAATTTTCGCTTGCTTTCAGAAACTTATGACAAAGAACGTTCTGATCAACCAAAAAAAATCGAAGATGAAGAATTGGAAGCATTATTGAAGGAAAACTCAGCTCAGACAGAAAAAGAACTTGCAGAACAGTTAAATGTCACTCAAGCAGCTATAAGCAAACGTTTACATGCCATGAAAATGATTCAAAAAGAAGGAAAATGGGTATACCACCACATTAACCATTAACTGACTGAAGCCAACATTGAAAATCGTTTAATGGTTTACAATTCTTTGCGTACAAGACGCCGAAGTTAGCATTTTTTGTCTCAAATTGTGACGCGATGAAAAATGGATTTACTACAATAACCCTAAACATAAAAAATCATGGGTTCATCCAGGCGAACCAGCCTCATCAACAGCAAAACGAAACATTCATGAAAGTAAGGTTATGTTTTGCATTTGGTGGGCTCAGAAAGGAGTGGTGTACTCCGAGCGAAACTATTACTTGTGAACGTTTCCAACAAGAATTTATAGATTTGAACCATGCATTGAACGAAAATCGTCCGATTTCAGCCGATAAACAGCGTAAAGTGATTTTGCTGCACGACAATGCTCGACCACATGTCGCAAAATAAGTAAAAAATACGCTGGAAGTACCTTAATGGAATATTCTGATTACTATTTGTTCCGATCAATGCAAAGCGATCTTCAAGACCAGCATTCCAGAATCCACGAGGAAATCAAAAAATGGCTCGACGAATGGATCGCATCAAAAGGCAAACAATTTTTTTCTATGGAATCCATAAATTGCAAGAAAGATAGTCGAAAGTCATAGATAACGATGGAAAATATTTTGATTAAAATAAAATTTACCATTTCTTAGAAAACGTGTTTTTTCTGCACAGAAATCCAAAAAACTAAGTTATACTCCCAATACATACATATACAAAATGAGATAGTAGACGAGTATGCATCTCCAATCTATAGGAATGATAATAGATTTAGACCTGGCCAATCATGCCATCATCATAAACGGTGTAATTAAACAGAAACAGTACTACGCATTGAGAATCAGAAAAAAATTCGTCATGAGTGCCATTCCTACGAATAAATATGTCTACAAGAACAAAGTCAAAAATGCATCCAGTTTTACGCATATCATAATTTTCAGGAATACTCCTGTGTTTTTTTATTCGCTATTGAGTGCTAAAAGGGATAATATCTATTCGAAATTTCGCTGCTACCATCCGTATTGTCGCTGAACCATCAAAATTAAAAATAAAATCATCCATAAAACAAACATTTAACGACCTGAAACATGCCAATTGATATTTGGCTTGACATGACGTTTTAAACTAGAATTCATTTCGCTGCGTTTTAAATTTTTATTATAAAAACCCCTCGGTTCTGACCCCCTGGTTCTGAAAACTTTTGTCTTAACGATGTCGTGTTAGTGCTTTCTGTGCTTTCGCCCATGGAAAAATTAATTTAAATTAAAAAATTTAACGAAGCCTCGTTAAATATGAATTGTCACTTAATAAAAATTATTAGGGCGAAATTTTGCGTCCAAACTTTAAAAAAAAATGAAAAATTGTATCGGGCTATCTAAAAAACCAACAAACAATAAAGAGCTGTAATCCAATATTCAAAAAATTTCCGGCATACGCGTTACGGCTAGCATTGGCTGGAAAGTCATTAAAAATTAGTGTCGTCAAAATTTTAAATTTTTTTTAATTTTATAATTTTTTTATGGTTGGCCCTTTAGTCTTATCTGTCAGTAGTCTTAAAAAATAATCTTCGCGAATATCAACGAAATAGTTGGTTTTAGGAATTATAATTTGACGTTTCAAGTTAGTAATTTTGACATTTTAAACAGAGATAATAATTATAATTGATTATTAAAAACAGAAAAATTATTAATATATAAAACATATTAATTAACATAAAGCATAAATTTAAGTTTTTTTTAACAATTTTGGATTGAATTATCGCTTTTTTTTTTTTTTTTTTTTTTATCAAATTAAAGCACGCAGGCTTATCATTTATATTCAAAACGATTTTTTTTACATATAATAATAATAATACAAAAAATGAAAATAAATGAGTAGGGTAATCATCACCGATTTAACGGCAGTATTGATCTACCCTTTAACAAGAATAAATTGAAAAAAAAGTTATGAATATTACAATAAAAATTTAACTAAAAAATATAAAAAAATATAAAAAATATAAACAATTGAAACTAAAATTAAAATTAAACTGCATCAGACTAAAACTCTAAATAAGAAATCGATATTAGGGTGCTCAAAAAGCCAAACTTTAAGTAATTTGAGAAATGATTTTGAATTTATTTGTTGCCGTATGCTAAGTGGAAGTTGGTTAAATAAGGAAGGAGCCGTTACAAGGAAATATTTTCTAAAATGTTCACTAAAAAAATGTGGAACAACAAATAAGAACTGATCATTGTTCCTAATGTTGTATCGCACATTTGATCTCAATAATCGGTGCCCACTTCGCAAATAAAATAAACGTAAAACCTTATAAACATATAGATGTTGTAATGGTAAAACTTTAAAACTCAAAAATAATGGCCATGCAGAAAACCGCGAAGACTTAAAACACATGATACGAATAGCATATTTCTGAACAATAATGAGAATTTTTAAAGTTGAATGATAGCAACCACCCCAACACGATAAAGCATATTCGAGCCTAGAGTTAATGCAGGCATAGTAGAATTTTAACAATACCGATTTAGGAGCTACAGGTCTTAATAGATATAAGGTTCGTAATGCATTGCTGAGAGACTTTTTTAATTTATCGACATGATGCTTCCAACTCAGATTACAATCAACAATAATTCCAAGATACTTGAAACTCTCAACAGCTTCAATGGAAATGCACGAGCTGGAGCAATTAATGGCATTACAAAAACTGGAATGATACGTTAACGGTGAATGTAAAATACTGCCACTCAAACTAAAATGCATAATCTTAGTTTTGTCACTTAAAATTAAGAAATGCTGGTCAAACCATTTCCTTAAAACTAAAAGATCCGCTGCAATTTTACGGCAAACATCAGTTTGTGAGGACCCACGATAACATAAGCTCATATCATCTGCAAAGGCAACAATCGTGCCTGCCAAATTTGTACTAAAAATTGAGTTAATGTAAATCAAAAATAAAAGGGGTCCCAGGACGGAACCTTGAGGAACACCAATGTTTAAAACATAAGGACAGCTCATAGTTCCATTTACCTTAACAACATGATTACGATTTGCAAGATATGATTTAAACCAATTATTAATGTTTCCTCTGAAACCGATTTTAGAAAGCTTATGCAATAGAAGATTATGATCAACCATGTCAAAGGCTTTTTTATGTCTACAAAAAGCCCAGCGCAAGAGTCGGAATTATTTAGCGATGCATGCACGCCATTTAAAAATTCAATTAAAGCAGACTCAGTGGAAAACCCATTACGAAAACCGTGCTGATAACAACTTATAATACCATGCTTCTCTAAAAATACCACCATTCTAAATTTAATAATTTTCTCCATTATTTTTAACAAAGCTGGTTGTAGTGCGATCGGCCGGTAATTATTTAAATCGCATCTGGAACCATTTTTATGAAGAGGTAGTACAATTGCTGACTTCAAAATTTCAGGAACAATACCGGTTTCAAAACAACAATTAAAAATATGACATAAAGGAGGACATATAAGACTAATGGAATTTTTAATTAAGTTATTGCTAAAACCGAACATATCGTAAGAGTTGCTTGATTTTAAAGAAGTAATTGCTTTAGAAACTTCAAGATCGTCAATAGGGTGGAAAAAAAATGATTGCTCAACGTAATCGCCGTCACGCTCCATAGAACTCCTATAAATAAAAGGAAGACTAGACTTCAGATTTGAAGCAATACTTCCGAAATAATTGCTGAACTCATTGGCAATATTAGAGGCATCAGTTAATAAATCATTATTAGAAGAATTAATAGAATTAATGAGCTTAATATTTGACGAATTTTTACTTAATATGTCATTGATAGTACGCCACATCAGTTTGGAATCTCCGGAACAGCTATCAAATCTCTTTTTTATAATAAGCAACACGAGCAGCAATAGTTTTCTTTTTAACCTTAAGACAATAGGCTGTAACATATTGCTGGAAACGTTGATTGTTTCTAGCATATTTTGCTTTCCTCAATAACCAATTTTTCGTTTAATCATGTTTAATAATGCCTCAGAGATCCATGGTTTAATAGGACGATTACTACGTGACTTTAGTGAATCTAGGCTAGCAGAGAAAACATCATTCCAAAGCGTTAGAAATACATCAACAGCTGCACACGGATCATCAATAGCATAAATAGGAGAAAAATTAACATTACTTAACAGTTCCAAGAATTTAGATATAATGATTTTTGGCTTAACAGGTAAACCATCATTACTTTTCACCTGATTAATCTGGATCACAACATGCATCAAATGATGGTCAGTAATCATATAATTAAATAATTCAACCTTGGCGCGAGATAAATTATTGTCACGTAATCTGCAAAAAAAGTGATCAATACAGGTAGAAGTAGTATCGGTTACTCTAGTTGGATCACTAATAAGCGATGCTAGACCTACGGAAGACATCATGCAAATATAATTATCGGACACGGAAGAGCAAGATAAAATATCAATATTAATATCACCCAGAACAAAAAGGTTTTTACCGTTTATATGTCGTAAATATTCAGAAAACTCATCGAGAAAGACAAATTCCGTAACGCCCTGAAGCCGATAAACGCAAATCAAAATAAACGTTTCGTTGCCAATTACAAGCTTTACCTTCACAACAAACACTTCGTTCATAAATTTGAACAATATGTTGAAAATTTGGTTTTGACAGTTCTACAAAAGTTTTTGGAGAGTTTCTAATATATTATTTAAGACTACTGCCTTCAGAATGTCAATGAAGACTTTAGTCTTAAAAAAAAGTCTTCACAAGAATGTCTTAGCTAATGCTGCGTCTCAGGTCGATTTTTTCGACTAAATTATGAACTAAACTAAATTGCTCAGTAGTTCACAATAAACATTCATAGGTGGCAATAGCATTAAAAAACAAGATGTGCCTGACTATTCGGAATACTAAATTATCGACTTTTCGTGGATAAAGGAAATATTAAATTAAATTAAAATAATGGAAGATGATAAGGAAGTTGCATTATTTGCAAATGTTGTTATAAACTACGAATTGTTTAAAAATCAAGAAAATTTGTACACAATAACATTTACATTAAATACCAAATAATGACATTTGTCAACTAAATTCAAAAGCTACCTCGCGAGAAGACTTTTCAATTGTAACCTAGCGGCGAATAGCGTAAGGTCACCTCAAAAAAGTTTAGTTCATAATTTAAGCCGATAAAATCGACCTGAGGCACACAGCATAAATTATTTATTTATTCAAAGAAGATGGGCTTAGTAGTCTTATTGCCGGAATCGTGGGGGGAGATTCTAATAGTATAAGGGTTGTACAAAATAAAGGCCTTTTTCAAATTTCCCACTGAAATGGATAGCGGGTCCTGATAAATAGGTAGAGCAAAATATTTTTATATCGATTTTTAACTAAAAGGTTGAATGAAAAATCTTAGTTTAGAATTAGATAAATTAATTATATGCAAAAATAGCCCGCTAAATATAAGTTTGGATATGGAAAATTGGGTGCTCCGGATTAACTCATCGGGCGCTAATAATAAAAACACGGCTTCCATCATCCTAAGAATTATTTAAATTTGTTCTAACTGAAATAGGATTTATTCAGAGATAGAAGGCTTTATTTGACCTCCTTCAATTGTTTTCCATAACTCAGATATTCGAAACTGGTGTCTTAAAAAAATTTCATTCGGCTCATCCAAACAATAGAACGGTAACTATGATACTGCTCGTATGATCACATCATTCACGTAGACAAATATGATTTGGTCTAGGCAAAGTTAAGGAAAAATGTTTTTTTTAATACTGTGCAAAAATTAAAATAAAAAATTAGCACTGCGGGAATACGGCCTACAAAATTTAGGCTTAATTCTTTGGATAAAAATAATTTCGCAACTTTTTCGTATGAAACGGTGAAAATTTTACAATTGGTTGGTAAGGAGAGATGTGTTAGGAAACGATTTAATGTGGTCTGAAATTTTTCATTCGAATTTGATAAAACTCATATCTTCAGATTTAGTTTCTGAAACTGTTAGGGCTACAAAAAATTGGCAATTCAATGAAACTAAGCTATTATTTCCCAGTTGATGAGATGAAACACGTTTTCTATGATTAAAATTACATGCCACGTGATTTTCGAATTTTATAGAAAATGGCAAATATGACTAGAACTTATTCGTTTCTCAACCGATAAGGATGTAACTTGGTCTGAAGGATGAAAATGAAATTATGGTTTTTTTATGGTAGTATGATTTTTGAGAATTATCAATTTAAATTTTGCCAATCGAACTCAGATTGTATTTTTAATTTTCTGAAAATTGTCAATTTGATTAGGGCTAACTACCCATTCTTTAAATTAAGGAGAAAGTTACATAGTTGGTAAGATGAATATTGGATTGCAATATGAGTTCCGTAACTACAGTGAAATTCGGTTTGTATGATGAAACTCAAATTACAGGATGAGTTCCAGATGTGGTTGTGGAAAATGCCGATTAAATAAATGGTACTTACTAATCCTCTACAGATGAATCGCTTATCAAATTATGAATTTTTGTACCTAATAGGTTTGTATGAAACTTGTAAAAGCTTAAGTTAACACATAAAAAATAAAAAATTATCTTACAACAATTTAACGATTACTTTAATCAGTTGGGAATCAAATTTCTAGCAGGAGGTCATTACAATGCTAAACATGTGCAATGGGGTGCGAGGTTGACGTCACCCAAGGGCAAGCAACCGTACTAAGCAATAAACGAGAAAAACCTAGATTAAAGATAGTAAGAAAATTCATGATTCAATAGATTTCTGTGTAATAGTACGAGGAATAGCACGCACCAATGCTGAAGTCGTTGACTTATGATTTATCAATAGATCACTCACCAATAATAGTAACTCTAAGTACCCAAGCATTAAAATCTGAACCACCCCAACGTTTGACAAACAAACTAACGAAATGGATGTCCCACTTCGAACACCAGAGGACATTAATGCCGCGATAGAAAACTTAAGACAAATAATGGAAATGGCTGCAAAGAAAGCTACTCCGGAGAACAAAAATTTAGAAAAAAATAATAAGCCAATTCCTCAACAAACAAACGTCAAATATCTCGGTCTTCATCTCGATAGAAGATTGGCATGGAAAAGACACATTGAAACAAAACGCAATCAATTAAAAACAAAATCTTATAAAATGTACTGGATGATCGGAAATAAATCGAAACTCTCTCTAGACTGTAAGGTTCTACTATACAAAGCGATCCTAATCTCCATATGAACATATGGTATTCAACTATGAGGCTCAACTAGCACATCAAATATAGATATCGTACAAAGAACGCAAGCAAAGATACTTCGTAGTATTTCGAATGCCCCAGCATGGTATATTCGAAATAGCAACATCCACATGCGACATAGGAATCAAGACAATAAGATCGCTGAGTTCAAATTGGTAGTCTAGAAAATTTCTAACACTAAGATTCCCCGAATTTTACGTGAATTACAAAATATGTAAGACCAAACCCCAATTCTACGGCAGTGAATAATATTTTATGAGGTTGAGTGTTTGAGTTTCATCCACTATGCCATGAAAAGTTATTTAAAAATGGCGCAGTTATATTAAACATAATTGTTATTGTAGACCATCGCAGAGAAGAACATTCAAGTTATAAACCATTTAAATAAACCCTTCAGCTCTAATCCATCCAACATCGAAGAGAAGAAATGGTCAAGTTAACGATCCGCTCCGTCTAGAATGGCCAATTCATTATGTATCGTATTTTTTAAAACAAAAACCAAAAAAAATTTTAAAATATCATGTTTTTTGGAAAGTCGACAGGTCGATAGTATTTTTTGTTGATAGTGATTACATTTGCCGCTACCGGTTATAAATTAGTTAATTTTCCTCAAGATGGCAGTAGGCGAAAGAATATTGTTAAAGTTGACGGCAATGTCATAAGATTAGTTTTTGGGACATCTACCGGAAAATAAAATATTAAGCAGTTCATCCAAATTTATCGCGATGAATTCGTTGATCTTAGAGAAAATTGTATGTAAGAATATAATTTAAAACTATTGACGATTGGACTCGTAATTTTAGACAATAAGGATTATAACTTTTAAATTTTGACGCTGTGAGTGCTATAATAATTTTTTGTTTGGAATCACAGCTTTGACGTATTCCGATAGGTAGTATTTTCTCTACATTACCAAACGTCTATCTATACGGATATAGTGAAACAACAAACAAAAAAGAATCACAAACTACAGTGGTTCACAGCCAAAATGATGCGAGCTTTTTTTTTTTTTTAAGTAAATATCCAAAAAACAAAAATAAATATCCATTTTTAATTTACATTTATAATAAGCTTCAGTATTAATTGTTAATTCCATAAAACAAAAATCAAAATTTCTACGTAAAAACATGTCACATCTAAAATGATGCAGTTTTAAAAATTCTGTCAAAAATTAATTAATAAGTTTGTAACTAATATTATCACAACGTATAATTAATTTATTAATATTTGATAGGATATCCATTTTGTTTTAGAACCGCTTTGAGTGTTTTTGACATCGATTCTACTAGTTTTTTCGTGTACTCTGGAGTTATTTTACTCCAGAATGTTCCATCTTAGTTTTTATGGTCTTGGGCAAATTTAATTCTAGCCTTACGATTAACTTCACTGATGTATGGCTTTTTCAGCATTGTTCTACCATGAAAATTTGGTTCTCTTAATATTCTGCATATTGTTTCTGAATTACATTTTTTAAAAATTAAAAATAAAATTTTTTAATTTTTTCAATTTTTCAATTAAATTATTAAAAATATTTACTTAAGCTTCCTCGGCCCACTTTAGAGCACTTAATTTGAGGTTTTCTTTTATTTTTCGGACAATCCATCGACAATTTTTTTCGGAAAATATTTTATTGTGCGCTTTTCTAGGCTTATTTTCAACACGGTGTTGATAAATGACGCTTTGAATAATATGCTGAACAGTAGAAGAACTTTTCACCATTTCTGCAAATTTTCTTTGAGTCTTGCCATCTTTAAAGTGTTCAATGATTAATTGACGCGTTTCAATACTTGTGTGGCGCTGGCGAACCATTTTTTTCAATTATTACGAAATTTCACTTATTTGCCTATATTGACGCACTATATTGACTATAATCGCAAAAAAGATTGTTTAAAACTAATACTGAACATTGTTTTAATTGAAAATTTTATTTTGTGTAGAAAAAGTACCGCTATTTTCAAAACAAAGAGAATGCATGCATCATTTTAGATGTGACATGTTTCTACCTGGAAATATTGTTTTTTGTTACTACTTTGTTTTAAATTGAAATTTTTTATTTGTTTTGTTTTATGAAATTGTGGCGTCCTTCACACCTTGCCCAACCAAATCATTTAATAATTTATAAATAAATTTTCTAAATTGTCAAGCACCATAAATGGTTAGTTGGGTACAGAAAAATCTTTTAAGAAGTTTTTTTGTATGTACTTGTCAAAAAGAAACAAGCAAAAAAAAACAAAAAAAATGGAATCGATTGTTTTTTCAATGATTAAAAAAACGTTTAAAAAAATATAGATCAAAAAAATAATATTAATATATGTATAATAAAGAGTTAATTTAATAAAATTTTATAAAATAAATGTTAAAAATATTGTACAAAAGAATGTGTAATTTTCATTAGAGTTGCATAAAAATATATACATATTGTTAAAATATAAATACAAATACTCAAAATACATAACCACTAAAAAATTAACAATTAATACTGAAGATTATAATAAAATATGTAAATTAAAAACGGATATCAATTTTTATTTTTTTTAGATATGTATTTACTCTAAAAAAAAATAAAAATTGCTTGCATCATTTTGGCTGTGACCCACTGTATATTTGAAAATTTTTACTTTATCGGAAATTATAGAAAAATTAAATTAAGGAATTCTAACCCTAATTCGTCTCAAACTCGACTTTGGCATTCGTCGACAAAGACGGCCGTATAACAATTATACTAACGACATCTATTGATCAAATATTACATTAACTAATTATTATGTTGTAGTTTTTTTCTGAAAGATGGAAATGCGGTTGAATTTGGTATAATCTCGACAGTGCGACATGGTTGTTTATTTATTTCCAATTTATTATTAAATTAGATTCCTTTCTTCCGGCAAGACAATTATCATGCCTTAATCCGTATTTGCCGTTAGTGCAATTTATCTCTGGAATTCGCTCCACAGAATTTTATGATTCGGTATAATTCTGCATTTTTATAACATTTACACTTTTAGCGGGTGCTGATTACACTTTGCCAAGAATTGCTCAATTTTTTATTTTTTTTTTTCATTTGGCACACGCCCAAGGCGGAAATCCCTAATTAGAAGAATAATAAGTTGAAATTATTTAATAATTCTACAGGATCTGAGAATACAGAAGCGGGAAATTCAAGTTGTTACGCCCTATTTCTTAAGTGAAATTAAAATAATTCGTCAACTAAGGAATGGGGTCGTTAGTTGATTGAAGGTTATGTATGACTCATGGAAACGCGGTTACACAGGAGGAACATTTTTGTGCGCGCCTTTAGTATGTAGGAGTTCTACTTCAATGTGTTTAGATATATCTACGCGTAGCACTAGTGAATCAGTAAGACAAATTGTTAAAAATTAAAGTTTTCACAGCAAACTTAAATTATTTTTATTTGTTCATCAGAAAGTAAATAAATTGATCGAACAATTTGGTCTTTCTGTCACAATTTTAATTTAAATTCTAATTTTTTCTGAAGCAGTCTTATCGTTACTAATTCTTGCTCTAATATTTGCATTATGCTATAGAGGAGGACTATGACGACACTTCTGGCGTTTTTAAGAAGGTCTTGTTCGGAAATATGATGGTTACGATCATTTTGCACTGTTTGGGAATTCTACCAGGGTTCCATGTTGCTAGAGATGAAGACACATACAGCGTTACTCATTTTCTTACATGCTTCTTCGCTACCCGATAGTCGTTCTCTGGTGTAAGTAGCCGAGCACGTTTGTTAAATTTTTTTTAAATAAAATACATGGTCGATTTAATTTTAAGTTCTATCTGGTGACGTTTAAATATGTGGATGATGGGGCCATATTTAGCCTGAGCACTACTCTTATATTTAATTGATCGCATCAATAAGCGTACAAGCATGTTCCACCATCGGAATGAGGGCTGTATTGGAATCTTCAAAGATTGTGATTAAGTAGAATAAATTAACGAATTTTCCAAGATTAATCTAAGAAAAAAGTAAAAAAGTTTCGATTTAAGTATGAAATTAATGAATGTTAACCACGCAGCCAATATAAAAAGTTGCTCAAAATAAATATTACTTAAAAATGCTCACATTAGTTTTATTTTGGAGTTTTCATGAATTTGCTTTCAATTTGCCGCTTTCAACAGCGAATTTTTAAATATTTGCCAAAAAACAATGCAATCCATTTTACTTTCAATGAACTAATTTGAATTACAATAAAAAATTAATTGAATTATCCGTCGATAATTCAATAAATTTTTTTTTGTTATCGAATGTTGGTTTACACACCCGAAGCACCAAAAAAAATAAAATAAAAAATTCCACTCAAGTCATAACCTTTATCTCCCCACAATGTTACAGTGCTATTCCACTTCTCTTTTGCAATCGCAATCTATAAATTAAAACAAAAAAAGCTGTTTTCATGAAAAACAAATAAAAAATTCAGCTAGCTTCAAACGAAAAATAAATAACAGAAAATAATGTTTGATTTTCTTGGAAAAATCATGAGAGAAATGATTTGAAATGAAAAACAATTTCTTATTGGATTTTGTGTTTAAATGGGTCGTTGTCGCTGTACCGAATTTTGGTGGTTTATTTGTTGTAGTTTGTTGAGTAGTTCTCTGTACTTTTGTGTCAATATTTGCGTTCATCATCATCTTAAGAAAATTGTTTCGTACAATTTAATCATGAAAAGAAAAGTTATTAGTTTTACTTAAGTTTTTCTTCTTGATTATTTTCAGATAAGTTACATCCTTGTTTTGTGTGCAAAACGGAAACGTGTCCGCGGACTCGTCCGCTTGAAAAAGGACGTGGACCTCAGTATGGCATACCAGAGGATGCAATTCCAATCGGGGCAAGAGTCTGTAACACATGCCAATGTAAATCGGTTAGATCGAGGTAAGAATATTCGATAACGATTTAGAGTTTTCGATTAATTGATTTAATTTTCTAGGTATTCAAGCTGCCCGCTGCCAACTTGTCCAAATCCAAAAGATCGTGTGAAGCGTTTTCGTAATTTACCACCGCGCTTGTTCGAGTTGGCCGCTGAAATACGCGATCCAATTATACAGGAGTTTCAAATACCTCAGAATGTTACGAAATGCTGTTCTGCATGTCTGATACGAATTCGTCGTAAAATGGGGCCGCACGTTCCCGGAACCAATTTGACCGATGACGAAGTGATGAAACTAAAAAATTTGCTTCAGGAAATCGGACCAAAATGGTCTCAGCTTGGTGAAATTCTGGGGAAAACAACTGTTGCCCTGAAAACATTCTACTATCACTACAAGAAAAAATATGCCCTAGATACGGCGGTCAGTGAATACTATAAAATGCATCCGAGTGAAGAGCGCCGCCCCACTATGACTGATGGAGATGAGTCTGATTTAAGTACGTCGTCGGGTGACGAGCGTGAAGGTAATAGTGATACAGCGTCTGCTGAAAGCCCTAAAAATAATTTGGTTATTAATTCGACACAATCCGGTGCATCGATTGCAATCGTTTCGGGATCCGGGTTGATAAAGGATAACAATGTGGTCATCGAAGCAATGAAAAATGATGATCGTTTGGCTCCGCCACTTGGTCATGCACCACGCAAATCCTCGTCATCTTCGAAGCAGCAACAACAGCAACAGGACGAGTACGATAGCTCCGCGACTGAGACGGCTGATGAAGAAAATGAGAGTTCGCCAGCAAATCGACAGAGCCCAAAGGTTTCTATTTATTCGAATCACGCGACTATTACAATGGTTCCGACTGGAAGTTCAATTGGTGGTGGGCCAAATCAGCAGCCGCCTCCTCAACCACAATTCCAAAATGGACCGATGAATAGTAATCCCGCAAATGTACGCGATTTATTTTTGAATGTTATTGAGCGGACGCTTAAGTCGAACGGGCCTCCACCTAAACAGCCAATGCAAATGATGAAAAATCCACAGAGCCAACCTCAAGTTCAACCTCAGCAACAACAACAGCAAAATGATAATCGAAATGATATTACGTTCGTGAGGGAGTATCGCAATGATGGAAAGATATTGCCTCGTTCAACGCCTACACAAAATTCCGATAGTTTGGCAACCCTGTCCGTGGTCGATGTGCATGGGCATCCTACACAAATTCAACCTTCGCTGCAAGTAATGCCGTCTCAAATTGCGGCCACAATAACTCCGGTTCCGCCGCAACAATCACTCAATGTACAATCGATGCAGGCACAAACACAGCAGCAAATGCACGAGAATGTAAAAGAACAGGGTGGAAATCCGGGTAGCGGAATTGTTGTATATGTTCGTAATAATGAACCCGAAGATTTAAGTATAAAAAAGACGTCTCGTGATGCGTTTCCACCGCCCCAATCCAAACAACAGATGCCTCCATCGCAGCAGCAGCAACAACAACAGCCGCCACATGGTTGTGTAACTCTGTACCGCAATGATCCTCCCCCACCGCAGTCGAATAACATTCCGCCCAACCAGTTTATGGGAAGTGGCTATCCTCATCATCATGATATAAACCGATCGTCAAAGTCACCGTCTATTTATGTGTCGTCGAGTCCTATCTCAATGTCGCAACAACAACAGCAACATCAACAGCAGAATAGAACAATACCGCATCAGCAGACTCCTCCGCCGTCGTCCAATATGCAACAGTCACAAAATAAATTATCGGCTTCATCAAAACTAACACCAAAGTTGAGTCCTAAAATTAATCAGAATCCGAAAGGGTCGATTACTCATGGAATGTCTGTAAACCCTACCCCATTACAAGGAATGCAAGGTGCGACGACATTATCTCCACGGTTTGATGGAATTCGAAGGCAGACTCCACCGACGAATGAGAACAGTAATAAAATGATGCCGGGCTCGATAATCCAGGGTACACCAGTATTACCGCCTGGACATCATATCAACGATAAACGAGCGTATGAATATTTTAAAAATGCTAGACAAAGTCCTCAGACACAGCACCAGCAGCAAGTTCAACAAAATTCACAACAACCGCCACAGCCACAATTTGGCGCGCAGTATTCTCGGGCTGCTTCAATAGTAGGCGGTTTTGGAGCTGCGGAACAATCTCGCCAGATATTGCTGAATGATTTTATTACATCCCAGCATATGATGGGCCAACAGCGTGGTGGAACTGGTCGTAGTGTGGATAAGGATTCGCCAAGTCCACGTGGTGGACCAAATTTGAGTAATTCCCCAGCGACCCTATATTATTCGGAGAAGGATCATGGTCGACATGATTATTTAAGACGAACATCGCCAGCTGAACATATAAATAGGTGAGTAGTGGAATTTAAAGTGTTTGAGGAAATAAATTCGGGAATAATATTTTGTTTCATTTTTAGTGTGCCCAGTCCCCATCGGACACCACCCCCACAGCGGCAGGGTGTAATTCAGCGTCATAACACAGGAAGTTCGAAGCCACCGAGCCCGCTACCAAATCGAATGCACGTTCTACCCCAACAGCAACCACCACAGGTTCAGCAACCACCTCCTCCCCAATCGCATCACTACCCCGGCCCCGGGCGGATACATTACGGTGGTTATAAAAATATGAATCAATCGTCCGCCGAACAGTATCCATTGTCTGGCCACGAGGCATTTTCATCCCTGGTTGATGTTGCAGTGAAACAACCGTTATTACCTGTGCCGAATAAAGACGAAATAAAAAGAGAACAGCATCCTTCCCAGCAACCACCACCGCAACAGCATCACGATATGCGATATCAGCCAATTTCACGTGATCATCAAATAGCGATGCAAATTGCTGCCCAGCAACATCAACATCAGCAGCAACAACAGCACCAACAACAGCAGCAGCAACAACAACAACAATTACGACATCAGCATCAAATCGATTTGCAACGTCGTCAACAGCAGCAGCAACAACATACGACCCTCTATCAAATCGAGCGGGAACGTGAACAACAGCGCGAACAATTCCGGGAGCGTGAGCGAGCAATGGCTCAGGCGCAAATTGAACGCGATCGAGCGGAACGCGAGCAACGGGATCGGGAGCGTGAACGACATGAGCGTAATATGCAAATGGAACGAGAACGTGAGCGAATTATGATTAATGAAGAAAAGGAACGGGAGGAGCGTAGGAGGGAAGCACGAATGCATCAGGTGAATGTAGCGCCGCATATTATAAGGGGTAGTGCACCTCCGAATATGGGTGGTCGGGGTGGGATACTGGATCGTGAACGAGGAGGAGATAGGTAAGTCGATCTTATAAAGTAAAAAGCCCATCTTCTCAGAAAATAACGTTTTTTTTTGTATGTTATGCAGGCAAACTCAACAAGACAGTTGCATAACAACCGGAAGTTTAATCGATGCGATTATTGCGCATTCGATCAATAGCACCTCGGAACACCCACCGACCCGGGGAGGAGGTGGTAATGTTGGAGGTGGACCAGACCCTCATAGGAACAGCTTTGTAAGTTCTTACATTATTTAGTGAAATTTTTGATTCTCGATTTAATTTTGTGTTATTATTATTTGTGTACAGTTTGCTGGGCGTCCAGAGCATGCACACGTAGTTAATGAGAATAACGGTAAATCGCATTCACCAAACGTGATAAACATTGACTTGGAAAGTGACTCACCCCAGACGGCGCGGTCCACCACAAATGTGATTACAAAGAGTATAAAATTAGGTGAATTGGCGGATTCGATTATAGCGAAGGATTTTTCACAGAATCCTTTGTCGTTTCGGCCGACCTTCCTTAGTTATCCTGAATCTATAGCGCCAACCGAGCAATGGAAGTATCGTCGACAAATGGCAGCTAAAGAAGAGCTTCAGAATCAGAAAAATCAGGTGGAACGGTTGACACCCGACGTATCGTTCGATCAACAGATGAATGTACATCACGATTCGATATCACCACCCGATAAGCGACAAATTATACGAATACAACCGCCGAGTCCTAATATTCAGGGTATGGTATTTCCAGAACCGGTTTCGCCATCAGCCAAACGTCAAATAATTCGTATACAACCACAAAGCCCATTAGCCACGTCAGGAATGGCATTTTCTGAGATTATTCCGTCAGCTGAAGATCATTTTCAATCGACAGATCGTCGTGCGGGCCTAATGCAGCAAAGTTCATCATCGGTTCCACCGGTGGGTGAATTTCAACTGGATCGTTACATGTCTAATAAAATTGTTGAGGCAATGCGTACGTCGGACGAAAAAATGCGACATGATGATGGAGGCAATAGTGGTCCTGGTGGTCCTTCGGATCGTTCACAACAACAGCAACAGCAAAATCCTGGGCGCAATACACCGGGAGACGGTGATAAGCGAATGTTAAATAATGATCAGCAGTCAAATCAACCTCCATCTCATCAGCAAAGTCATCAGTCAAGTCACCAGCAGTATCCACAACCGCAGCCTCAACCGATGACAACATTTGCTCAATCTACGTACGCCTATCCATTCAGTGCACTAAATGTTGGTGCAACGGCGGCCGCTTCATTAGCGGCTGCTGCGGCCCAATCTAGTCAACAAGCATCTAAGATGTCGAATTCGGATGGTGACAATCAATCGAGGCAACAACAACAGTTGGCCGAACCAAAACCACTGCTGTCGGCGCAGTACGAGGCGCTGAGTGATGAAGATTAAGGATTGCAACAACAACGATTACCGATTCATATTTAATTATTTTATTATTTTTTAATTTTAAATGTTTAATTAATTTTAAGAAATTTGAAATTTTTTTTTATTTAAATGGATTTCTGTTTTTTTTTTCTAGAAATAAAATACAATTATTTTTAAGGAAGTAAACGTTAAAAAATAATTAATTAAAATTAACTCTACTTTTTATTATTTCTTTTTTTTATTATTAAAAGAACATTATTAAATAAAATAAATTAAAATATAAAAAAAACAAAAAAACTTTTCTATTTTTATTAAAAAAAAAAAAACAAAAAATAAATAAATAAAAAATTTAATTATATTATAAATAATAAATATGTATATTTCTTGTAATTAAATTAATTATATATATTATATATATAAAAAAGAGAAATTATTAATTAATTTTTATTATTATTATTATTATATTTTTGGTTTTTATTATTTTTTCCTGGTTTTAAGGCGTTATATTATACTATCTCCTAAATATAAATAAAATAAAATTAATGTTTAATTAAAATAAATTAATAAAAAAAAACATAAAAATGAGAAAAAAATAGCTTCAAACCTATTAATTATTAATTAATTAAATAACAATAAATTGAATTACACAACACAAATAATGTTATTATTATTATTATTTTTTACATAAGTCGTAATGAATATATTATAATTAATTAATAATTAATTTCTAGCTTTTTAATTAATTAATTTTTATTATTATTATTTTTTATTAGATAGGACAACAATTAGACAAACAAAATTACAAAAAAAAAGTATAGAAGTATATAAAATAATTAATTTAATAAAAATTAATAATAATCTTCACACACACACACACACACACATTTGAGTTTATAAATATTATTAATTAAATAAAACACATTATTAAAAAAGAAGAAAAGAAAAGTTATAAAAATACTACTACTACTTGTATATAAAAGTGAAAAATAAAAATACAAAAAATAACAAAAAATGGTTTATATATAAATAAATGAATTAAAATAAAATGAAAAACAAAATAAGTTAAATAAAAATAAAAGTAAATAATAATTATTGTATAACACTGAAAATGAAATAAATAATTAAAAATTATAAAACAAAAAAATATAATTTACGACAAATATTAATAAAAACAAAAAACAAATATATATATATAAATGAATATAAATATATAAATACATATATAATTAATTAATTGAAATAAAAAAAATAAACAAAAACATAGTTATGAATATAAAATAAATGAATAAATAAATAAAAAAAAAATACAAAATTAAAAAAAAAATAATTTGTTATAATTATTATTATTATATATTTACATTCAATTTTTTTACCCCTTCCCCACGTCTCCCTCCTGTTTCCTGTACCTTTTTTCAGTTTGCCCCCCCCCCCCCCCCCCCCCAAATTTTCTCTTTCTCTATCTGAATCTTTCTCAACAATATTCTATACAGAAGTATATTGTTCTCATCCTTAACCTTACAACTGCAACAGATTTATTAATATTTTAAAAAGAAAAATAATTATAAATTAATTTAATTTGCATCAATAGAAACAAAAAAGCATGTATAAAATTGAACAAAAAAAGTAATAAAACATTTTTTTAAAAATATTAATTTTTGAGAAATTATAAAAAAATAAATGGTGTTTATATTTTTGTTTTGTGGTGGACGATTTTTTTTGTTCGGTATATTCTAAAGTTGGGTGTCTTTGCTAGGTATTTGTAAGGTTTCGTTTTTTGTCTTCGCTAAATCTAGTACAATATATAGCGTACTCTGAAGTTTTGATTTGAACGAGACGATTTAACGTTTGAAACCTTTACCCAGCAAAACAATCCTTGTTTTTGAATTTCTAGATTAGTTAAAATTTATTACAAATTACGATTAAACTTGGATTGTACGCAGGCTATGATGTGATTCTTTTGGAATTTTGCGAAACTAATTAAACCTTATGACCAAAATTTTAAAATTATTTAACGAATTTTTCTAATTTTGATTAATGAATTGAGATACTAAAATTAATTTTGGAGGCAGTTTTGAAATGTGGTCTTACTGAGAGGAACTCGACTAGAGATTAACTATGGATATGCAGAATGAAAAATGGCCATATGTAAATCGGGTTTGATCAAATTTTAATTGAATTTAGGATGTGAACTAGTACAAATTTTAGACAAAGCTGGACATTTAACTATTTCCTAATCGGCTCGGATTTTACACGAAATTTTTGAAATAGGCTTAAGATGTTTAAGACCGCATACACGCAGATGCTTCAAAACCGCTGATTGTGTTGTTTGCAAAATATATCACCTTTCACTACTACATTCAGAGGGTCTGCAATTTGAAGGTAATGGAATCAACGAATGCCACAAACGGATTCCAAGCGTACTTGGAAGACACTAGTTAAAAGAACGTGATTTTTGCTACCGCGTCAGTAACGAACAGCATGAGAGAAGAGATGCTTAGGGTCTTATCGATCCAGGCTCTCGCAGGCATCATTCACTACCGAAGATGCTGTGTAGGCGCACCCATCGTTGTTTAGGATGAATATCGATGCATTGTGCTAAATAAATTAAGAAATATAATTCCCGAAGCCAAAATCGATGGCGTTCATCTGCTGATCAAACGTCTAGGGCCGATAGACATCATCTTAGGGGCTGAGAAATATGGAGAAATCATCAAGGATGGTGTTGAAGACACACCAAGAAACGGTAGCAGTCAAAATTCAACAGCTATATACAAACTATAAAAAAGATGGAGAACAACGAAAAACCATCAAATACCTCGAAAGAAGAATTGCCCCATTAAAGAGTCTGTATCTAGAATACAAAGGAGGCATCAAATAATAATATCATCGACTAATCCACAAGTCGAGCAAAGCCATCAATACTTCGAATCTAGAAAAAATACAGCAAAAACTTTTACGAAGCCTTCATTGAGGAAATGCGCCAACGAATCAACAGTGGTGCACCACACAGTCCGGATGGACAGCAACAAGGAAAATCATTTAACTTTCCGCCAAACGTAACAGAAGAAAACGATTCCAACAGAGACCAGTTTAAAAGATACCTCGCCTGAAATCAAAATTGACAAAAGTAAATGGAAGCATCTGGAAGGAATACAATTAGCCGATCCCCACTACAATCGCTCGCAACCAATCGACTTGGTGATTGGAGCGGATAACTATCTGTTAATAATAACCGACAATATCATAAAGGGCCAACATCATGAGCCCATGGCTCAAAACACTGAATTTGGATGGATCATAATTGGCAATCTGGGGAACAATGAGCATATCAAACAACAACCACTATGGTGACAACAAAGGACATCCAAGAACAAAGAAATCCCACCGAAGAGGAGGTACAAATCGAAATTTTTTTTAAAGAGAACCTGGGGCGCAATTCAGATGGAAGGTACACGGTAAGGTTTCCTTTCAAATCAAGCCAGCACAACTTAGGCGAGTCCAGAAAAATGGCCGTAGCCAGATTGCTACATCTCGAGAGAAAATTTACAAAGGAGGCCTCATTCAAGCAGATGTATCACCAGTTCATGCTGGGATACCTGGACCTAAAGCACATGGAGTTAGTCCGAAGGGAGCCTAAAGAAATCAAAGTGAATCAGAACTATTACATACCACATCACGGTGTTCTCAAGGAAGGCAGTACAACAACCAAACTATGAGTTGTGTTCGAAGATTCAGCGAAGACCACCACGGGAGTGTCATTAAATGATTTATTGATGACCGGCCCAAAATTGCAGCAGGATCTTGTGGACATTTTACTCCGATGGCGACAATATAAATGCGAACTGACTGCGCAGATATCGAGAAAATGTACAGGTAGTATGGATTCACGAGGCAGATCGAGATTACCAGAGAATATTATGGAGAGACGACCCCACTAAGCCTATGACTACCTACAGGTTGAATACGGTGACCTATGGAACTACAGCAACCAGTTTCCTAGCAGCACGAGCCTTGTTACAATTGGCACAATATGGTAGCAGCACTTATCCAACAGCATCCAAGGTCCTATCATCGGATTTTTACGTTGATGACATGTTAACCGGAATTGATACTCTAGAGGAAGCATTTTTAACTATAAAGGAATTAAGGGAACTCACGAAGGAAGGTGGCTTGAACCTAAGAAAATGCAACGTACAAATCTTCTACAGTACTTTTGAGTTCGATGTCTCAAGATTGCAAATATCACATGGTCAACCACCCAAGCGATCATTGTTGTCGGATTCATCAAAATTATTTGACCAATAACCATCACGGCCAAACTAATGATGCAAGAAGCATGGACCATTGGAATATGATGGGATGATTCGCTACCAGCGACACTAAAGGTTAAATGGACGAACTACAAGGAAGAAATGTCCATAATGAAGCAGATAATGATTCCTCGATGGATTGATACAACAACAAAATCATCAATTGAGCTACATCAATTGAGTTTCTTCTGGTCGCGCTAATTCAGAAGGGGGCCTGCTAGTGGCTATACATTTCCCCTTAATCTGTTTACAAGAGCCAAATGACTCCTATTACTATGACGCTTCAAAATAATATGTGGATCATCGTGTAATGGTGAATGTGATGAACGTTTTCGAGATGAAAGGTAACGCCTTTATTTTTGACAAACGCACTAAAGGTTCGTACGTTGTTGGCACCATGCATTAGCTGATTGGTATGGCGAGAAAATGTGTTGATGTTGTGTTTAGTTGTACCTACAGCAATTATTTGAACATCAGAATCTCTGAGCACGCAGCCGGCCTCGAGTTAAGCTATGCCGGAGCCTACATTCGTATGCGATTGGCTCGTATATGACATCGACTTCGAGTTCGTTGGGTATCACGTATCACATAAATGGTGTAAGTATGGATGGAACTTGGTGTAAGTATGGATGGATGTAGCACGTCTTGATGAGCATGATAGATCACATTAAGTAAGCCTTGTTGCGTATCCTGAAGGCTGTTTAGTACTAGCATCATTTCGAAAATGCTCGTTAACGTTGATCGCACTATATTTTCGTATGTTCTATTTTCTTGTAATTGCAGCATTTCCTGTTTTAAGTGATGTTGGTCCGTTATCAAGTTGTTTATCGATACTGCAGTGAGATTTGTGTTATGTTTTACTAGATTGATGGTGCTATCGATTACAGTTGTTTGATTTTTGATAAGCGCCAAAAGATAATTCTCACCATTTCAGCTTCTCGTTAGGTGAGAACCCCAAACATGCCCCTAACACAAGGCCGACTGAGTCACCGAAACATCGTTTCACTCGTTTACGGTCCTTATTGCTTTCGAACAATAGCTCGTTGTCTGCTATCAAGTAATTGTATTGCCATAAGAGTTGCTGAAGAATGACGTCGCATTTTAGGCCGGACAGCTTCATACAAGCCGACTGCAATTCGGTGTGGGCTCCTTTAAAATTGTCAATTTCCTCCCAATAAGAGGTTAAGTTGTAATGACCGAACTACTAATGTCTATTTCGTCGCCACTATTACTAGCTGGCCTAATTCCTCAAAGTGTATTCCAGTAGACTGGTTGAAAGGATTTATTTGCATGGTGACTTGTGCAAGTCCAAAAATGCAACACGATCATTATTTACGCGAATATTTACACATTATTTTTGTCCCTCTTTCTTTTGTTTATTTTTTGCCTTTTTTCTGCTATATATAACTAATTTTTACTTTTACAAATCATGACATAACAAGTCGAAATCGATCGAGTGATTTTTTAAACTTTTTGAACGAATTTTTTAATTAAAATATTCAAAAATCTAATTCTGCGAAGTAAGATTGGAATTTTGTAGCCGACCATTCACTCTTAGTATTCCATTGTTATCTAATAACGGATTCAAAGATAAGAGTCTATTACTTTTGGTTAACAATATCCCTGTGTGTGTAGTATTCACGAGCCTTGAAACAAAAATGTGTTTTGGAATTGGAGCAGCTTTAAAGAAGAAAGGCTGGTCATGTTCAAATCAAGTTCATGCGCTCCGTTCAAAAACACTCTTTATCTACCTCATTGCAGCAACGTTCTCTAGTTTAAGATGGCATAATACCAAAAAATCATGCATCTTTAAATAAAATATTTTAATATCTAACACAGTTGTTATTGAACACACCCCATGACTGATGTATTTATGAATTGACAAATGAGGTAAACCGAAATGGCAGCGTAACAAATTCGGCCTGAAACATAAAACATTCTGTATTTAACATTTTATTTATATCATGGCAAATATAAACAATTGGTATCCAAAATGTAATTTTACTTCAATATTGCGCGCGTTAAATGAATTTTTAAATGACTGCATGTCTAAAATCACGGATAGCGATTTATTTGACATTTGTACGGTTCTAAATCGAATTACATAGATATTTTGGTTTGCGTCCATGATGTATGGAACAAACTAGACATTTGAAATGTTTTAGTTTTTCATGGTGTATATGAATCGAATATATTATCAAATATCATCTGTAAAATAAAATAGATTATTAGGGTTTGAATTTTAATGAACTTTATTTATTAACCGCGTTATACCACTTCTGTCACCGATTATTTTATTTTCACACTTCTGCATTAATGGGGCTTCCAGCATTACGTCAAAATCCACAATATGCATCGTATAAAATCCAATAATTTATTTAATACACCAAAACTACATAATATGCCATTGACTCACTTATCCGTATGTCAATAACGCAACAAACTAAAGAAAAATCGGCCAACACTTACATAAATTTTCTAAAGGTCAACGTAATTTCGCCGCTTGCACCCCTTGTGCTACCTCATCTAAAATTGGAAAAATACTTGTCACTGTATGCGCGAATTTCATTAATTTTGTGTACAAAAATTCATTCATAAATTAACATGTTACAAATACATCATTCAATTGAAAATGATGGGATAAGCTGTTTGTTGCTTGATCGTGCACGACCCAGAGTCGAACTGAGAACCCACATAGCAAATTTAGTCAATGTATGTAACGGCGCGACATTACATCTAGGCGATGATGCATCCACCAAAATCCTAACCCACCCCACTAAATAACAACGTAAAGTGTTTACCAACAACAATATTATATTGAAGCGACACTGAATATAGTTTTTAAATGATGTCGTCACATTTCATTGTATCATGCCCGCGAGGAAGAAAGACCGAACAAAAAAAAAAATGTAATGCGAAAACTAAAATACGACAATAATAAATAAATTGAAAAATGATTTGATTAAAATATTTTTTTATATCCATATATAAAACTTATCTGTGAAAATAAAAATAAAACACAGACAAAATTTCAGTTATTTAGCGGCTTTTGGTGTATTAACATTGGATAGTTGTTTTTATTTTTTTTGAAAAACTCGGTTCAGTTAAGTTTATGGTAAAGTGCTTTAAAGTGCATCACAAGCGACGGTTACATCAAACGAAACGATAAAGTGAGTGAATTAAACAGAGAATTATCACAAATTACTATTAATTTCATCTTAATTAATTCGAGTGACATGTGGTGGTTAACATTTTAATTAAAATTGCATGAAACGTATTCTGCCTACTTAGATTCCGTAAAAAAATTATGCAAAGAAAAGTGTTTGTTGTGTTCAATTGTTTGTTTTATTATTTAAGTTCTGGAAAAACTGTTTTGCTGAATTGAATTAAATTTGATTAATATTTTATATAAAACGACTAGGATTTATTTATTCGAAAGTGTTTGTTGTGTGTTATTTTAAGTGAATGTGTGGGTGATGCATTTTAAGCGTGTGTCTCGTGTTTCGAAAGAAAATTAATTTGTGAAAATTTGGAAGTTAAGTGCTTGATAAAATTATCGTTTTTGCCCTAGAATGTGGATTGTGGGCCACTATAGTGTGTGTATAGAAGGCAAACAAGTAGTAGTAGTAGTACGAACGTGCGCGTATAACAGTTAATGGTGAAGGTTTACCAAAAACGGTTATTCCATTTATTTTCGTTCATTTGACATGCTGCCCTATAGTGTCTCTAGTATTATAAGAAAGGAAATGGCGTGATATGATATTCTTCAAGAACAATATTTATCAAAACAAGCACGGTTATTGAAATGAAGCAAATTGCTATGTGGTGCAGGATGTGTAGAAACTGTGGACAATAGAAATCAAACTCGTTCTGAATTCTGAACACTGTTTTATTGCAAGTATAAAATTGGGTTGATTTAATATTTCAATACTCCTCCTCCAATCAGGGTGTCCCATTTGGGTGCGTTTATTTTTTAATAATTTAATAACGGAAATGGAAATTATGAGGAATGAATCTTGGAGATTTTGGCACATACGCCACATGTCTATGCAGATCGTCAGGATGTTCCATTCTGGCCCGTTCCTTTAATATTAATTAGAGCGAAAACGTATACAAATTGAAATTCTGTGAAATAAATCGTGGAGATTCGGGCTCATAGGCTCTGTTAATGCAAGAAATTAACAGATTAAGACTGTCCAATTTCGAAAAATACGCCACATGTCCCAGCGGATCGTCAAGGTGCCCCATTTGGCCCGTCCATTTTTCTTACTTAGGAAGAAAAGTCGGACTTAAGGAAGGCCCAACAATTCTCTATAGGGTTTAAATCCGGGGAATTGCCAGGCCAAGAGAGGATGTCAATATTTTGGTTAAAGAGGACATTCTCTATTAATGTTGCGGTATGGCAAGGAGCTCCATCTTGCATAAAAGTGTAAGAGTATTGGCCTTGAATGTTTTATGCTTTATGGATTTTTTTATTTACTTTTATTTACGGTTTTACCTTATTTCAGTCGCCTATTGTCCACTGCTTATGAAGTGTAGCACAACTAAGACGCTTTTTCGCATTTTTTCAGTGAGTCTGGATTTCTTTACTGACGCCTGCATTTCAAATTATTTTCATATAGCTTTCGTCGCAATGTCATCGCTGACATCTTTATTCCCTCTTCACTAAGGTGCTTTTGTAGCTCGCTCGTCGTTGCTCTGCGCTTCCCTAAGGCTGGTTGAATAATTGTCCGGTCTGTTCTGGGCGTTTTCTTCCTGGTCCCCTTACAGTTTCTTCTCTTGGTCTCATAAAATGTACCCCCAGATTGAAGAATATTTGCCAAATTACTTACTAATGAGCAAGAAACTTATTTCATTTTTGCAATCTCGCAGTATGAATGGTTTTTTGTTTTTAATAATGCTCCGATAGCATGTTTTTCTCACTGAATTTTTGAAAATAAATTTCTTAGTCTAAACTTTCCAAACAAACACACACACACGCACACACACTTTAACTTAAACACAAGTTTTTTAACTAAATGATAAAAATCACTTAACGTAGATTATTTCTTACTTTAGCTCAGTCACAAAATTTCTAAAAGCATCTTCTCAAACCGCGCGTCAAACATAACATGAGAGGAAAAACTAAAAGTAAAATATCCATGCTATTAATCTTTTTAGTCCTTTTTTTCATGTAATAATTTTATTGCGACCTTTTAAGAATGTCGTAAAATAATCTTAAAACAATAACAGATGGGATCCTAAATACATTTTATTACTTTGAAATATTTTAAAATATAAAACAAGATCAGAAATTAGTAATTTCCAAAATACTATTGTAATATTGTCCATAATTCAATGAACAGGGACTGTACATAATGCGACAGATGAGAGCATTTCATTCTAAATTGAAAAACTGATGACGCCTCATTTCTAGGCTGATCGACAGGGTGCCCCATTTGTGTTCATTTATTTGAAATAGCTCAACGGAATAGCCTGATAGTAAAAATTTTGTGGTGTGAATCCTGGAGATTTTCCAGGATGGGCCTATGGGGTTATAGGGGTGAAATTTTGATTTTTCCTATTTTTCATCATTCGTGATTTTCATATAAAAACATCAATCTGACTATGCTAATTCGGTAGCCCATGGCCATAGATAGATTTTGATTATAGGTTAGGGGTTAATTTGATGGGGTTATAGGGGCGAGCTTTTGATTTGCTCTATTTTTCATCGATAAAATCATTCGTCCATATCTGACTATGGAAAAATAAAAATTTCACCCCAACATAACCCCATCAGACCCACTCCTAACCTAAAATCAAAATCTACCTATGGTTATGGGCTGTTGAATAGGGATAGTCATATCGGTGACTGACTGGCATAATCTTGAATTGCAAACAATTTTTGGCGACTAGCAACCATTTAATGCTTGATAATTTTTATTCTTTTTTATCGACTAGTTTCGATGCTGTATAAGATAGCGGAATTTTGACAGCGGAAAATAAGAGATTACGCTACTCGCCGCAAGTGGCAGCACTATCACTAAAGAGAATTTTTTGTAATGTAATTACCAGCGGAAATTTTTATTCATTATGTATATATTTTTTCACGAAATAAAACATCTCAGCGGAATAAAATATTAGAAGTGATACTTAAAATGGCAAATAGATTGATCTCCGAAATAAAGAAATTAGGTATATGAAATGTTGAAATTTAACAATAATTCTCATTTTTTCCACTAGTAACCAATAGTTTCGGTTGTTTTTCTAGTAGCTTAGGTCATACTGAGACTATATGGAAAATTTGGGGAAAATTCATGCACTAGAATTTTCACTAGAAATTTTTGATTTTCTGCGGCCATATAAGTTATTTTCAGTTTTTGGCCAATATCTCAAAAACTTCTACTAGTAACCAATACTTTAGGTTGGTTTTCTAGTAGCTTAGTTTATACTGAGACTAAATGGTAAATTTGGTGAAAATTCGTGGACTAGAATTTTCACAAAAATTTTTTTATTTTCTGCGGCCATATAAATTATTTTCAGTTTTTGGCCAATATCTCAAAAACTTCCGCTAGTAACCAATACTTTCGGTTGGTTTTCTTAAATCTTAAGTTATATTGAGACTATATGAAAAATTTGGGAAAAATTCATGGACTAGAATTTTCACTAGAATTTTTTGATTTTCTGCGGCCGTATGTTATTTTCAGTTTTTGGCCAATATCTCAAAAACTTCCACTAGTAACCAACAGTTTCGGTTGTTTTTCTAGTAGCTTAGGTCATACTGAGACTATATGAAAAATTTGGGGAAAATTCATGGACTAGAATTTTCACTAGAGTTTTTTGATTTTCTGCGGCCATATAAGTTATTTTCAGTTTTTGGCCAATATCTCAAAAACTTCCACTAGTAACCAATACTTTCGTTTAGTTTTCTTGTAGCTTAAATTATACTGAGACTATATGGTAAATTTGGTGAAAATTCGTGGACTAGAATTTTCACTAAAATTTTTTGATTTTCTGCGGCCATATAAATTATTTTCAGTTTTTGGCCAATATCTCAAAAACTTCCGCTAGTAATCAAAACTTTCGGTTGGTTTTCTTAAAGCTTAAGTTATACTGAGACTATATGAAAAATTTGGGGAAAATTCATGGACTAGAATTTTCACTAGAATTTTTTGATTTTCTGCGGCCAAATAAGTTATTTTCAGTTTTTGGCCAATATCTCAAAAACTTCCGCTAGTAACCAATACGTTCGGTTGGTTTTCTTAAAGCTTAAGTTATACTGAGAGTATATGAAAAACTTGGGGAAAATTCATGGACTAGAATTTTCACTAGAATTTTCTGATTTTCTGCGGCCATATGTTATTTTCAGTTTCTGGCCAATATCTCAAAAACTTCCACTAGTAACCAATACTTTCGGTTGGTTTCCTAGTAGCTTAGGTCATATTGATACTATATGGAAAATTTGGGGAAAATTCATGGACTAGAATTTTCACTAACCGAAAGTATTGGTTACTAGCGGAAGTTTTTGAGATATTGGCCAAAAACTGAAAATAACTTATATGGCCGCAGAAAATAAAAAAATTTTTGTGAAAATTCTAGTCCACGAATTTTCACCAAATTTACCATTTAGTCTCAGTATAAACTAAGCTACTAGAAAACCAAACGAAAGTATTGGTTACTAGTAGAAGTTTTTGAGATATTGGCCAAAAACTGAAAATAACTTATATGGCCGCAGAAAATCAAAAATTTCTAGTGAAAATTCTAGTGCATGAATTTTCCCCAAATTTTTCATATAGTCTCAGTATGACCTAAGCTACTAGAAAAACAACCGAAACTGTTGGTTACTAGTGGAAGTTTTTGAGATATTGGCCAAAAACTGAAAATAACATACGGCCGCAGAAAATCAAAAAATTCTAGTGAAAATTCTAGTGCATGAATTTTTCTCAAATTTTCCATATAGTCTCAGTATAACCTAAGCTACTAGAAAAACAACCGAAACTATTGGTTACTAGTGGAAAAAATGAGAATTATTGTTAAATTTCAACATTTCATATACCTAATTTCTTTATTTCGGAGATCAATCTATTTGCCATTTTAAGTATCACTTCTAATATTTTATTCCGCTGAGATGTTTTATTTCGTGAAAAAATATATACATAATGAATAAAAATTTCCGCTGGTAATTACATTACAAAAAAATTCTCTTTAGTGATAGTGCTGCCACTTGCGGCGAGTAGCGTAATCTCTTATTTTCCGCTGTCAAAATTCCGCTATCTTATACAGCATCTAGTTTCGGCTGTATGAACCAAATATGGAATTTCATCCCTATAACCTCACCAGATCCACTCCTAACGTATAATCAAAATCAAAATCTACCTATGATAATGGGCTATCGACTCGGCAGTCAGATTGATGTTCATCTGACAAAATCTCGAATGGTGGACAATTTTATCGTCAAAACAACGGAAAATGGAACATTTCACCAATGTAACCTGATAAAACCCACTCCAAACATATAATCGAATTTTACTTAGGGTCATGGTTTATCAAACTGATACAGTCAGATGGTCGTTCAGACCGACCAAATGGTACAATGGTTAAAGCTTTGGCATTTGGATCGGGAGGTACCGGGTTCGCATCCCGATAGGGGCAGGATGCAAAAGTGCATTACCAGGATGCAAAAGTGCATTACATGCAAAATTACCCATTCACAAAATAATAAATTTATGATCTGGCAAAACCACGCAAATATGCAGCCTCAATGTGTGGTCGCTACATCTGTATGCCACTCCGTGCTGGGAAGGGTGGACCTTATTTTTGAAAGTTCCAATATTTAACGGGAGGGACACCCCCTAGAAATGTGGGGTTATGCTAAAAACTTAAACAGAAAAAATATTGAGTCGATTGAAGGTGGTTTTGAGGTCGCAACTTGAGCGTGAAGTTAGATAAATTATGAATTAATTTTTACGATAAAAATAATCAATCTAAGGTGATCTTCTACCCATTAAGGATGATTTTGTGTGTATATTTAGTCCTTGACGACTTGTATTAACTTAACACCACGTACTGCGATATCATTTACGATTTTTATTTGACTGATAAATCTTGAACCGTGTAAGAAAGTCGCCAGTGGTGTCACAAAATCTGCTAATTGTTTCGTAATGAATGTTTTCACATAACCAATTTTCAACTCGACGAGCTTACTAGTCTGGGCCTCTTCTTTTCTCTGCACTAGAGAGGTTCTCGTCGAAAAAGTAGAATGCGATGCTTTCGTCGGACAAATACCACAATTGACCACATTATTTTATTTAATACAGCCATCGCCAACTTTTTATTTTTACCATTTCATCATTCGTTCTGCGGAAATAAATATCTCGTAAGCAGTTCAAATCCAGCTTTGGTGCTTTAGCAGATCCAATGCAACCAAATTTTCACATAAAAACGTACAACAAAAATGCGAATATCCTGAAAATTATTCTGTTCTTGAACTTAAATTCTTCACGAAAGATAAATATTTTCAATACATAAATGGCTTTGAATAGCCAGTGAGCATGATGCATAGGCCCTATGGCAGACGGAAACGGACATTTTCATTTGGTGTCATGCCCAAAAAAAAAAATGATTTCCAATAATTATTTGTAATCATTCCGAGCATGTTCCAGTGCCAATTTGTTCTTACAAAAATCTGCTAATTCCGCTTTCACTTCATTTAATTGTAGATGAACATCTATAATCTAATTCCAGTCATTCTTGAATCTCACAAGTAACGGAACATTTCTTACTTCATACTTTCTGATGTATTACTCATTTTTGCTTCAATTGCACAGTGTAATGAAATTTCACATAATATGTGATGTCGATAAGGAAGATATAATAAACTTCGTTCCAGTTTTTGCTCTAAAATAATAGCTGCTCCATTTAATCTTCCAGTATTTGAAAATGTTGTATGAAAGTAAGCCGCCACAACACCGTCAGCTGCTCTCCAATCGATTAAGCTTTGGAAAACAGCTTCCGCCATTTTCAAACCAGTTGATCTTGATATTTTGGGAACACCCAATAATTGTTCTACATCTACATATATGGGAAATAATCACCGACAAACGATCCACGGTCTCCGTTCCAGTTAACTCCGGAAGTAATTTTCCATCCCAATGTACTACGCCTGTTATAAACTTGAAATACGCTTTAACTGATCCTGCTGCTGTTTCTACTCTATTTGTTTCACAGATGACTCAGTGTTGTTCAATTCAAAGCGAATTTATAAATAGAATGTTCAAGACTATCGGCAACGGCACCAACGCTTACAATATTCTAGGAGTAATGAAACATTTGCTTCCTCTTGGCACTCTGCGCTTAGCGTGTGCAAATCAATATTTTCAAAGCTCATATGTTGTTGTCAGATATTCTTTCGCTGTCACTCTTCGATGACGATAATAATGCTTGTGGGTCTATTGGAATTGATTTAAGGTTTTCTTCAAGATATCTTCGTTTCCGCCTTCATACGTTGCGATTTCTGCTTTTATTTTTCAATTTCGTATTGTCTGGGCCTAGCCAAATATCCGAAACGCCCTTTCTCACGCTGTGACAAGAGGAGTCGCTTGTCGTCTTCACTGATCATCATATGGACAAGACATTGATATGTGCGATATCGAAAATATCATCCTATTAAAGGCAATTTCTCTTTCACGGTAAAGTTTGAAGTACCACTCATCATGAAATTGTTGCAAATTTTTCACTGGAATTCGTGCTTCCGACCAAAAAACAGACACTTTCTGGATTGTCAGAGCTGGACTTTTACGAATAATTAATTTTACAGTACGGTGATTGTAAAAAAAGACACAACACTTGCTTTTCCATCAATAATTTGACAGTACTCATGGCCAGGAAGTTAAATTTCTGTAGTGGACCGTAAATTAGCTGCCATTGTATCAACTTTAGTGGCAATTTTTTAAAAATACTAATACAACTGTTAAACGGGCTAGATTTAGTTATTACAATTTTGTGTCATTTTTTTTGAGAGATTTGGATTTAAACTGAAATTAATTTGCATTTCTTTTGTTCAGGCCATAATTAATGCGGTAGCGGATTTAAATACAATAACTTATGAGACGAATGAGTCATAAGGAGTTAACATAGTTGTGTTTTATGATAATGACATCATAAAACTGCAGCTATTATTCACTGGTGTCGCTATACCACAAAAATGAAAAATAAATGCATCTATAAAACAAACATTTTTCACCTCATTTCTCGTATAGCCGGATTGAGGCTGATGTTTATCAATGAAACCCTTTATCTGAAACTCATGAGAATGAATCTCCAGGATTCGCTCCACAGAATTTCTTTTTTCGGACTTTTTCGTTATAATTATGATAAACTGCACGAACACAAATGGCGTGCCCTGGCGATTCTGATACACAATTTGCGCAATTTTACAGCTTTCATCTATTGCAGTCTGCAGGTGGCTATGTGCCAAAATTAAATTTTCGGAAGTTTTAGACAGTTGTGTTCTTTGTCGAAATAAGAAAACTTTCGTCTATTGCACTACGCAGCTTGCTACACTCGCGAGCAACTAAATTGACTCAAACCTCAGCGCGCACAAAAAGGTGTATTTTTGATTAAGCCATTATCGTAAAACTACTTTTTTGACAGCTTAGTATTTTATCTTTACAAGGACGCCTTTATCATTAAAATCTATATAGCACTTTTCAAATTAAAGCAATGGTAGCAAAAGGCGATGTTTCGGTGAAAACAATTTGCGTGCTGCTATCTCATGTATAATTTCACGTTGACCGATATTTGCCATCAGTCACTTATCAGGCGTTAATCTGAACAAATCTCTATACGTTTCATTCGTTGTTTCATAAAAATCATGAATACTACGCCGGAAAAAGCCGCACAAGTTGTTGGTTTATTGCAAGAAAGATATGCAATCAACGAGAAGTCGCTCGTCAGCTAAACTTGAGCCAATCTGCTAGAGTATGAGAAGTTGGTGGTGGTTTTTCCTGAAACCACATACCAGACGGTATCAATGTACATCTGGTCCGCTAGAGGTCAAAAATTGACAGCATGCCACGCCAGCACGAACACATCAATTGAATCATCGAGCAATGGAGGTTCGTTCTGTTCACTGATGACTACAGAATATTTTTGCATATGGTAGTGATAGAAGAGGCCAAGTCTACCGGCGTCCAGGGCGCCGGCGGTGGTTCGTGCTGGGTGTCGACTGACATTTCGCATGAGGGGAAAAAGATCTTGTTTTCTTACCTGGTGGAAGCCGTAGAGGAGGTCTGACCGCTGAAAAATATATCGAGGACATTCTCTTTGATCATGTAGTGCCCTACGAATGATATATAGGGGAAGACTTCATATTGATGCATGGTAATACACGGTGTCGACCTCAAGATTGCGTTGAATGAGGAGTGGGTTGCGATCCCCAAGTGTTTGTCAAAATAATAACGTCAATGGGGAACCGCATGCGAAATATTGTAGATGAAAGGGGGAGCAATACTAAATATTAACCAATAAAATTGCTTTTGTTTTCTTGAATTTTTTGTTGTAATTTAAATTTAAATAACCCCAATATGTTTTTTCTTAATCATCCATTTTGGTTGCATTTTCATTCAAAATTCATTATAATAAAAGTACTGAACCAATTTTCATAAAAATAGAGTCAATTTAAAGTAAAAGTATCAGGCTTTCAAAAACGTAATGTCTTGTGGAAATCAGTTAAGCCGTTTTAAAAAAATTCTATTCTGTGAGCGCTGAAGGTTTGAGTCCATTTGTTGCTCGCGAGTGTAGATGGCATGCTCTGTGATTGCTATCTTTGGGATTCACTCCACATATAATGAACAGATCAAAACAAGGCTCCAAGTTGTGAATTTGTTTTATTCCGCCATTCCAAACTTTGATTGTTTCGGCGTTGATTCTTTCCTCGTTTCCTTCCCCTTCACCTACAAACTGTTGTTAGTATGTTGCTGAAGAGGAAGCAAAGCAGGAAAGAATCACGACGAAAGAATCAAAGTGTGGAAAGCCTCATTAACGGCATATATTCTAAAATTTGTTAGACGATATTTTTGATGGGTTTTGGTAATGTGGTTTTTAAAATTTAATGAATTTAATAACGACGACACACAAAATCTTTAAAATTTGATTGTTGAGTTTTTAATTTTTTATTTATTTATTAAGAAATAATTTACAAATTTACCTTGAAAATTATTAATGTAAAATACAAATGTAACAAACTCTTACACATCTTCACTGGTTCATTATCGTCATAATACATATTCAAGGATAATGCAGCCTGCCCAAGTGACGCACCATACAGTTACTCTATGAGGGTCTAGTGGTCTTTGGTGTATCAATTGAGGGTTTTCGGCGCCCCAATAGCGGCTTCTCTGTTTATTAACAAAGCCGGCCAAGTCGAAATGTGCTTCGTCGCTCATAATGATTCTTTGCCAAAACCGAGTTTTTACCATAAATAAATAGTTCTAATAATTTTACCACGTTGTTCCGACGTTAGATGCTCCATAATAAATTGTTATCGGCGTCTCTCTAGGACTGTTAAATTCGAACTGACAAATGTCATCCAAAACAAAATGGCGGCCGACCAAAAACGAAATAGAACATAAACAGCACCCTGTAGATCCCATATTAAAGTTATGTGATAAAATAAAACAAACAGATTATGAGAGAATCGTATACAAAATTGCATACATAAATCGCATGTATGTATGTGTTAAATCAATGCACCTAGAAAACTACAGGCCACACTGCTTGCTATGTCATTAATTTTATGTCTACAGTTTATTCTTTGAACTGTAGACGGCAGTCATGTTCTTTTTATGAACGAAAACAAATAAAAAAAAAATTATACCAGTACTAAAAGTAAGGTTATGTCTCCTCGTAAATTATACGAAATGTGTACTCATTTTATACGTGTTTACATATTTCACACAATTTAGAATGCATAATTTTATAATAATATTATGAATTAATACTTTTACCAATAGCTTTTTATTAAATTTTAAAACATATTATTAAAATATTTTTCTCATTGTTTGTTTACAATTTTTTCTTATCAATATGACAGCAAACACAAAAAAAAATCAAAACAACCTTTTTAATTTTAGTGCTGCCTATAATAGATAAAGAGAGAGTTGTCGACATAAATTGACGTCATATAGCAAAATTTTTAAAGCAGTGTGGCCTGTACTATTCTAGGTGCACTGGTTAAATACAATGAAATTCAAAGTTATAAATATTAAAATGGTTAAAGAATTAAGTAAAACACGTTTTTATAGAATCAAAATACTCGTTTATGTTCTCGGCTTGAAAGATCGTTTACAACTGGTATGGTACAAAAGAAAACTTATAATATAGTCGCATTCATATTGCTTATTGGGTAACTGTCAAATTACATATTCTGTCACCGCCTCTTAATTTGATCCGTTAACATAATTTGAATTTAAATACAAAAAAAAAAAAAAAATAAAAACCAGTAAAAATTTAGTTTTAATTATGAACTCTACGTTAAACATGTACTCTAATAAATGAAAACAATTAATGATAGCATAAATTTAAACGATTACGATGTTTTTGAAATAAAATTCTTCCAAGTCCTTTTGTCATAATATCCGCAACTTGATCGTTGGTTGAAATGTATTGCAACTTGATTTCCTTGTTGGCGACAGCTTCTCGAATGAAATTATATTTCACATCAATATGCTTCATACGTTTATGTTCTCGTGGCTCTTCTGCCACTTTAATGCACGACTGATTATCTTCGAATATCGTTGTTGATAACATGCAACGATGACCAAGTTCGTTTAATAAACAGCGTAACCATTTTGCTTCACAAATGCATTTTGCCAATGCCAAATATTCAGCTTCAGTTGACGAAAGACTAACGGTCGGTTGCTTTTGTGATAGCCAACTTACTGTATTGCCAAATACCATGAATACATATCCTGATGTTGATTTACGGTCGTTCTTATCACCAGCCCAATCAGAGTCCGCGTATCCAGTCAAAATATCAGCTGTAGCATTTCGATGATAAACCATTCTCAATTCAGACGTTCCATGAATGTATCGCAAAATACGTTTTGCATACATAAAGTGTTCATCAGTACAGCAGCTTTGAAATCGACTAAAAAAATTCGTTGATGCACACAAATCTGGTCGAGTTGTTTGAGTGGCATACGTCAAACATCCAATTAATTCTCTATACGGCTTATCAGTCAAGTTATTTTTATCACCATTTGGTAAACTCAAACCATTTTCAATCGGTGTTGTCGCCGATTTACAGTTGTTCATTTCAAATTTCATTAAAACATTTTTCAAATAACGTGACTGACTCAAGGCAATCGAATTATCACTTGAATTCCGATCAACATGAATTCCCAAAAATGAATTAATTTTTCCAACATCCGTCATTTCAAACTCTCTTGCTAACTTTGCTTTAATATCGTTGACCATTTGCACATTGTTGGAAATAATTGCCAAGTCGTCGACATACAGGAGAATATAACAAACGATGTCTTTTCCAAATTTGATGTACAAGCATTGATCCGATTCGCAACGATTGAAACCAATTTCAATAATGAATTGATTAAATCGCTCATTCCACACCCGTGAAGCTTGTTTTAATCCGTATAATGATTTATTCAACTTGCAAACCATCGTCTTGTCTTTCACAAACCCTTCTGGTTGTGTCATGTAAATATCTTCCTTCAATTGTCCATTCAGAAAGGCACATTTCACATCCATCTGATACATTTCATATCCAAAATGATTGGCGATTGACAATAAAACACGAAAAGTTGTTAGCTTGGCCGTTGGTGAATACGTTTCATTGTAGTCGAAACCTTTTTCTTGCGAAAAACCACGAGCCACAAGTCTTGCTTTGTACTTGTCAACATCGCCATTTGGTTTATGTTTCATCTTAAACACCCATTTGCATGTAATAGCTTTACGACCAATTGGTAACTTACACAAAGACCAAGTGTCATTTTTTAACAATGATGAAAATTCATCATTAATTGCCATCTCCCATTTTGGCCAATCAGCACGTTTCCTTGCATCGTTCATAGTAACCGGATCATTTTGCACAAATTCCTCAGCTGAAAATGCATAACCAGCGAACCAAGTTCCCGGTTCATATCCGTACCGATCTGGTTTTCTTTTTAAACGATCACCGCGGCATAATTCATTGTTGTCATCCATGCTACTCGAAGTACTGTGAACATTACCATTTATGTTACTGATGCGATCTAAAGTTGCATCGTCTTGATTTTCACGTTCGTCATCAACGTTATCGCCTGCCGCCTCTGAATTAAATATATTGACATAATTCAAATTATCGAAAATTGATTTCTCGTTGAATGTCACATTACGGCCCATGATAAGTTTGTCATTTTCAATGTCCCATAATCGATACGTATGTGATGACAAACCATATCCAAGCATGTAGCACTTTGATGATTTAGCATCCAACTTTGTACGGTTTTCTTCCGGCACATAATTATAACAAATCGAACCAAACACGCGAAGATGCGACAAATCCGGCTTTCTACCATACCAAATTTCAGCAGGCGTCTTGCTTACAAACTGTTTACCAACGGCACTTGTTGGTGAACGATTCTTTATATAATTTGCACACAAAACAGCTTCGTTCCAGAATCGACGACTTAGACCACTCGACAAAAGCATTGTCCTTGCTTTTTCAACCACAGTACGATTAAAACGTTCCGATACTGCATTCATTTCCGGATTGTAAGGTACCGTGAAATTCAACCGAATACCTTTATTGACACAAAAAGATTTAAATTCTTTTGAGCAATACTCACCGCCATTGTCCAATTGTAATTTCGCAACTCTTTCCCCATGTTGCGTTTCAGCCATAGCAACATATTGCTGGAATTTATCGAAAACCTCACTTTTCTGCTTCATGCAATATACCATGGATGTACGTGAAAAATCATCAGTAAAGGCAACAAAAAATCTCGAACCGTCATGCGCCATTTCACTCATTGGACCACTGACGTCGGTGTGAATCAATTCTAAAACTCGTTTAGAACGGATTTCCTTTCTGGGTGGATATGGTAAACGCGTTTGCTTACCAATTACACACGATTCACAAAACTTTTCGTCGATGTTCACCTTAAGTTTGTCCAATCCAATCGCCATGTTTTGATTCACCATCTTTTTCATGTCGCTGACATTCAAATGAGCCAGACGAAAATGCCATAAATTTTGTGATGCCTTATTTAATTGCTCCTCTCCAGCAATCCCCGCAAACACACTTCGTTCAACATAAAAAATCGTCTGGTATAGCTGACCATTACGGCGGGCAGTGAACATATTTTTACCGTTCTTTGAAATAAATGCATCATCACCATTAAAAGTGATTTTGTAACCTTTGTCAGTCAATTGACGAATTGACAGCAAATTGCATTTAAGATTCTCAACAAATAAAACGTTTCGAATCGTTTTCGTTGAATTATCCCCATTGAAAAATGTCTTTATGGAAATGTCACCTTTTTTCTTTGCTACTAATGATGCGCCAGCTTTTGCCGTTGAAATACTTATCGGTTCAATTCCATGCATACTATTGAAAAATATCTTATCGTTAACGATATGATGTGTTGCACCCGAATCAAGGACAAAGTTTATCTTCTTAAAACCATCACTGCCTTTCTTTGATGTTTTGGCACCCATGCAACATGACGCAATATCATCGTTATTCCCTACTGACTCACTAATGACATCCTGTTGTTCACAAAGCAAAAACTCTGGATTGTCATCTTTATCAGCACAATTTGCACCAACACTTTTCTTATCGTTAACAACATTTTTCTTTGCCAATTTTACTCTGCAATTCACTTTTATATGCCCTGGCTTTTTACATCTGTGACAAATAACCTTTGAACGATCTGCTTGCATTGCTATCGAATCATTTGATCTACCGCTACGTCCATTTCCACATGCAGCACGCTTTCCACACTCGTCCAATAGACGACTTTTAACAAATTCGATTGTTATCTTTGTTGTATCCATTGTTTCCAGCGCTGTTACCAAGCCATCGAAACTTTTTGGCAATGTTAAAATCAGGTGACAGACAACGTCGAGTTCTTCCAATGTGGCGCCAATCGATTTTAGTTCACGCACGGTATGATCGAATTGCAAAAAATATTCGTTGATATCATCACCATCTTTGTATCGCATTGTCAATAGCTGTTTTCGCAACAACAACTGACCGGCAACACTTTTGCGCTCAAACACACCAATTAATGCATCATATATATCCTTCGCGAACTGTTTGTCTTTAATATACTCCAGCTGAGAATCACCAATACATTGCACCAGAATTGATTTACACTTTTTCTCATCACATTTCAACGTGTCTCTGATCTTTTCATTTTTAACTTCATCATTCACACCAACTGGAACATCTTTCAATAGCGTGTCCAATGAACTCGTTAAAAACTTTTCTAAATTCTTTTCTTCCAGTAATGTTTTAACTCGAAATTTCCAATTCGAGAAATTCGAACCATCGAATGGTTTTACTTTTTGCATGTTTGATTCCATATTTCTTTAATTTGCCCAATATTGTGAAATCAATTAACCAAAAAATGTTCTATGCACGAGGCAACCGATGAACAACAACAAAAACTATTTCACAATACACAAAACGCCACGCGCTTAACCTTCAAAATTTTACTTTGAGTACGATTTTTAGAATTAAAAAAAAAAACTATTTTAAAACTATCATTAAACCGACTCTGGGCCCATAACCTATTAAAATGGTTAAAGAATTAAGTAAAACACGTTTTTATAGAATCAAAATACTCGTTTATGTTCTCGGCTTGAAAGATCGTTTACAACTGGTATGGTACAAAAGAAAACTTATAATATAGTCGCATTCATATTGCTTATTGGGTAACTGTCAAATTACATATTCTGTCAATAAAGAGGTTGAAAAATGCGTAGCGGTCATAATAATTCGCTAATACATTGCGATTATACTTTAACCTCAATAAAATTGAGGCACGTGCATTTTACTACTAAAACAAAACAAACTACTGCGCTCTGTATGTGCACGCCCATTCACAGCCGTTAGTGTGGATTGTTTGGAATATGTTGTGCTGCTCTTGGTGTGTTTCATCCTTTAATCTAAATCATGAGTGACTTGTGTAAAAGGTTTTCACTATTAAAACGCGTTGTTCAATCGAATATTTTTCTATGATTAATTTGCCGCGTGTTTACTTTACGACTGTCAAGTATGAACTGTTAATATTAAATTTCACCTAAATGGCGGTAACTAAACTTGTATTGAATTAAAACAACACTTTTATACAGTCCGTTAACTGAATATGCTACACAAAATTTTTAATTTTTGTTTCCGGGCTTTCGTTCACTACCCAAGTATTTTTATATCCGAAAATTTTTAAATTTTTCTGACATCTAGCTGAAATCATCACCAACTTTTTTCAGCACGAAAGTCCGATTTTATCTAAGAATGAATGTTGTCGCCAAAACTCGGAAGTGATGAAAAGAAAAAGTTAGGTTATGTAATACTTTTCCGGTAAAAAAGTGGGTGGAGCTTAATTTCGATTTTAGCGGCATATTTTAATTTTTTAAATAAAAAAATAAATTAATTCATTTCAGTAAATATTTTATTTATGTATAATAAATAATTATTTATTTTGTTTGATTTTAAAATACATTTGCATATTAAAATTTTAACATAAATTATGAAAAATGGAAATGTCTTAAATTAATACAATCACAGTTGTAAATTACAGACTAATTAAATTTAATCTTTTTTTAAATATTCAAAAAAGTAAATAATTTAATTTTCAACTTATCGCAAAACTAATTCTTACAATATCGATAAAAAAAATCAATTTATTTTCTATTTTTGGAAAGAACTTGCTATTAATAAATAATTAAAAATGTAACTCTTTAATATTTACGTCACAGATTTAGATCCAAAAGCGTCAAAAAAATTATAAACAGGATATATATTTACAGGATATAAATTTAAAAAATATATTTACAGACAGCTTAAAACTATACTATATATATGTACATAATATATATATATATGTAAAATAATATATTTAAACTTTAAACTAAGATTAATCAAAAATTTTAGCCTCGATAAATGACGTAAACACAAATATCCGTAATGGCGTCTCACCTCAAACTCAACAAGAAAAATCGATATGTCGTTTATTTGGAAACAACACAACAACAAAAATCATCATTTCCGATTTTTTTTAAACATGTTCCAATTTTTTCTCCCAACAAATATTTTACTGAAACATAGAGCTGCACGCATATAAAACAAAGTTACGAATTAGAAAGAGTCAGCAATATGTTAACCAAAATGGCGATGCTATAATTTTTTTTGAATGTCTCATAAAATTTGTCAGTTCAAACAGCTTGTGTTTAAATTAGATTATGCTTGAATTGCTGAAATCAGTTTGACACTTTTTTGAATTTTGTTATATTACTGTAATAATAAAATTGTAATATACTTAATCCTTCATTTTTTACTGAAAAAAATTGGAACATGTAAATTGACCAATACTACGTTATAACATGTTTTATTGGTCACTAGGGCTGAGTACCAATAGTCTCGTAAATCGTTTACTACGGTAAAAATCGATACAGATTTTTCGATCAGTTTACCATATAGTTTTTCGAGAATAATTGAGTTTATCGAGAATTCATGTCAAACTCAAAAAGAACTTGGGAAACAGTTACTCACCAAATAATATCACTTCGATTGCATGTAATGAGAAAAATATAGAAGAAAGGAAACTGGTTCCTCATAAACTGACCGAAGAAACGAAAAACCGAAGTGTTGACATCAACATGAATTTGTTTTCTCGGTACAAAAGAAAGATTTTTTTGCACAAAATCGTTACGATTGATCTAGGCCAGCCATCAACAAGTTGAATTTGACCAAAAAAAGCATAGTTTCTATATCGTAAAACCATTGAATTTTAGAAGTAAATAAAGTTGTCAAACAATACATTAGTACAGTTGGCAATATTCGTTTGTATACCGTAAAAACAATATTTTTTCTGAGTATACTGCAGCCAAACTATTCGTCTCTACTGTAGGTACAGGCATTTCATTACCAACATTTAGGCGTATACAAGAAAAAATTTAAAAAATCTCAAAATCTACAATTAGCATTAGCTTCAACTTTTGTTGGTAAATAGATGCTATTGGTAACAACATAAATATGCGAAAACCATTTCAGAAAATGAATTTTTTTTCGAGTTATTCGATATCGAAATCTTGTAGTGTAACTTTACGCCATCGCCATAGAGCCGAGCTACATTTTATGAAAACCACTTTAGTACATATCGGAAATTTTACAGTTACACAGCTTACATACAGTTTTTAGATTAGACGAAAAATTTCCATTAAAAAGTGATCGCTTCACTGGGTTAGTCCTTAGGTAATTTAAAAGAACGTATAATTTAGTTTTTACTAATTTGATTCAAAATAAACTATTGAATAGAATTTAACCGGCTTCTGTGATATACTCGTAGAGATCGCGAGCCGCGATGTACAACTTTTAAATTATTCATAGCGACATTGTGTAAAAAAATGTTATTGAAATTTTATTTGCATTATAATTTTCAGCACTAAACATTGTGATCACTAAAGTCTGAAGAATTAAGCAACATCAACAATGTAGAAATATTTATGTCACAACATAAAATTTATATATTCAATATACGCGGGTAATCAACAAACCATATTTGTTTGTGATAACATTAAGCAGTTTCGCAAGTCAAATCGCGGCATGAAATTATGTTCATAATTTTTTCTTGTTCATTTTTTAACCTTGCTTTATAAAATTGGACCAGACAAAATGTCAATTTAGTGAAATTTTCTGATTATAATTAATGAAGGTCACACTTGAATTTGTCTAGATGAACTCATTAATCTCAATCTGAACATTGGGATAATATAAATCACATCTTTGTTTTTATTGTGGTAGCCTTAAATTGTCATAGCATAAATTAATTTACACTCCTCTTCTTCACCCTTCAAATTTTAACTTGTTTTAAGCGCAAAAGCTTAACTCTTTCATCTTAATCGGGTAATACTTCCTAAGTTTGTTGTTGAGTTATTGCGGTACACTTAATTTGGTGTATGTTTGGTAGTTGATGCAACCGTGATAATTCATATAGCATTTAAAAAACTTGAGAAAATCATGATTTTCTCGATTCCCATATACCACCGTTAATGTCATGGCCCTAAATTATATAAAAACCGAATTTAGAAAGCAAAACAAAGCAAAGATGATAGATTAGCATTATACAGAGAGAGAGACCTTCATTACATTATGAACTCAGTGTGATGCTGTGCCTCATTTTGTGTAATAATCGATTTGAAAATGATTTTGGTGTCAAACGATCCCTGAAAACGAACGATAATTACATTTTGTATAGGTATGTGCTTTCACGGCCATCATCCCAAGTATGCGCTTAACGATTATTTAATAATTAAATGACCAAAAACGTTTTACTTTTTTATTAGATAATCTGCCTTCTTAAAACGCGTCTCTTGTGAATGAAGCGAATTTATTTGTGTCTGTATGTAGCAGTGCTGTGTTTGAACAAAGAAAGAAGAAACTTTGAAATTATTTTCAGGGTTAGAAATAAAAGCGAAAATGCGATAAGTGCGCACAGTTAAGATGTGTATCTAACTACTTATATTCCATAAGATGATAATCAGATTACTTATTTATATACAGAAATAGTAAATTGTTTGTTATTGTTGCAGATTGCGATCTCCATCACACACTTAATCAGATGAAGAAGCAGATTGTTTCCGTACTAATTATATTCGCAGCAGTATGTGGCCACAATACAATAAACGGATCGGTGCTAATAGCTGATTTTACAATGAGCCGTATGATTGAGCTACTACCGCGATCACCGTATTGTCGACTGCACACTGATCGTGGTGATATACAGAGAATGGTGTTGGCGGCTGATTCGAAAAAAATTCGTCATGTGCCCAAGGAATCGGTACTAGCGCTCGAAAATGTATGTAACGAGGTGGATCAAGCATCGACTGAGGTGCAAGGTGGATTAGGATTTATATATCCAGGGACGAAATGGTGTGGACCAGGTGAGCTTATTATTAATATTTTGATTAATTATTTAGCTTCAATTGTGGGTGGAATTTTGAAATTTTCATTGCATAAAATTAGGAAAAATATTAGAAATTGTGAGAAGAGCAAGAGATCTCGCCGAATTGAACAGACATGACAACGCACATATAGCTCGTCATGATAGAGCTTTATACAAAATGCTTTGAATCGTATATACTAAAACGAGTATTTGTATCAGGTCAAGGTTATAGGCTTTACCGATGACATAGTGATAATGGTCATTGCTAAACACAAGGAGGAGTTATGTTGTTGCGATTAATACAAAAAATATTTATTAATGGTTTATGTTGATTGTCCGTGTCGTGTTGTTGCTCGATCGGTGGTTGAGGTAAGAAGAAAGTTTTTCCCATGACTCAGCTTATTTGTCACCGGTCGCTTGTATACAGCATCACAACATCCTCTCAACGTGACGACTCGAACTCGTCCTGCACGAATTGACCGATGACGAGGATGTCATTGACTTTGAACTGTTTTGGTCGTTACTGTGGGTGGGACAGGACTTCTGTCGAACAAATTTTCCAGACGTAGTGGTACATTCTCTGCAGTTGCTAGTAACGATTGGGGCGGTTCATTTTAATATTATTCGATGTATATTAGTTAATTCAGGTGACTTGATCAGTAACTCTCCCATTAAGAAGTGTACTGGAGTGAGGATTGCGTGTTGAAGCACATCAGTGTTGTCAATTCTTGGATCGTTAATAAAGTTACACCCATGATTTGGCGTGAATGAGGCTTTCGTATTTTGGACGAAGAGTGAACTGCTAACACCGCTGATGCAACTAACACCAGAGTGCCACGAAAAGTACATCCGTGAATGGCTATACGACATGGGTCGTGTGCTCTGAGTTTTAGATGATGATTCGGCGGATGACGATTTGTTATTCGAGTTCCAATTGTGTAGTAACGTGTGATGTCTTTTGTTGAAGACCCGGCACAAGCTGGATTTGAAGGCCGAACTCGTGTCACCTGGAGATTTGACTTTTCCTCGAATTTTAGAGGCTTCAATTGATTGCTCTGTGTACATTGTGATTTCCAACACAAACTTGACACGTGAACTTCGAGCACAAACGATTGTGTGTCAGATTTGCGAAATGCTAGAGTGCGCGACGAAGAGGTGCTCGGGTTATTCTTCCATTGTTGATGGGTTGGTCATCTTATCGTGGCCGGCACTCCTAAAACTCTCCGTCAGCCCACGGTGTCGGTCGTTCTATAAAGAATTTTGCGTAATCCCACAGCTGATTCAATTTGTAGTGCAGGCATGGTTTTAAACTTTTAAAGATGACTGGTGACAATGCACCGGCGATGATTATATCGATTCCTCGAGTTAAATTCGCCTTTAGTAGTGTAACTTCTGCGAGTTGGCCTGCTGTTTATGGTTGAGCACGCGACTTCTGTACCTGCACTAGTTTGACGCCTCCTTTCGGGTTCTCAACAGTGGATGTTAATTGTCTCTTGACGGTTTTGAATTTTGAGATTGTAGCGGTGTCCACCGGAGCCGACCTGCGCCTTTACGAATTCGTTATTATTCCTTGCGTGTTAATGGTGAGCTCCTTGCGACGCTTGCTTCACATGAGTTGTCATTATACTCTGATTAGTGAGATTGCTTTGTTGATGTATGACACGAAAATCAGGCTCGAAGGACCAAATATGTTGGAGTGAAATTACGAAAATATGAAAAAATGCTAAAGAATGAAGATTATCCATGTCGTGTTGTTACTAGATCGGAGGTTGAGAAAAAACTTATTCCCGCATGAATGTGTCGATTTTGGCAGCTGCGTAAAGATGTTGCCCGATGTTGGCATTTTATTTATGGTTGTCCAACGTTTTGTTATAGGGTGCCCACCGATAGGTATCATATCCGACCTCAATAACATTGTCTCACTCCACTTTTCGGATAATGCGTTTTCTTCAATGTCACGTAAGTTCACGAATAGGTCTTGCATATGATTTATATGATCTGCAACGTTTTCACAATTCTCCAATTTCAAAGAACAAATCATTCGCAGCAATATCTTATTCGTCAGCTGAGAGTACAGCTGCTCGTTTATCACCCAGAATCACATTTTTCCATAGATAGTTCTTCAATAACAGCAATTATATATTTCCAATTCCAATTATATTTCCAATTCGAGTAATTAGAATTGCTTAATTTTACAGTTGGTGAAACAAGTGAACAAAGTGAAACACGGCTGGAAACAATCACTGCGGCGATAGTTAAACAATACAAAACGTTCAACGTCGGGTATTGGTACTAAGCCCAATTGGTGCTAATAAGTGCTCACGGGGAAACATTAGTGCTAGTCCAGGAATCGAGAAAACAAGAAAAGAAAATTTCGTATTTCCCCTTAAAGATGATAAAAAAACCCGATTTCTAGAAAAAAACAAAAATCATTTACGCCCAATTATAACATTATCCAAAGGCACGCAAACTGACCAAACTTGTGCTTATCATAAAAATATAATTTTCATAAATTTGCATTCCTAAATTGAGTAGAAACAAACTAGCCCCTAAACGATACTATATTCAACAAATAATACATGGGTTTCGTTCAATTATATTTGTGTTGAACAACAAACTAACCAATAGAAATGAACTGCTCTAGATTTAAAAAAACTTGACACTTCTTATTGCATATTCTTATCAGATCTGTACATTGCAATGCGATGAACTTGGTTTCTAGAACACGCTATGTCAGAAAATCGTCCATTCAACTTCGTTTGTTGATCAATGGAATTGGGCCAATTCTGGATTAGTACAAATTTTCAGCCACTATGTTTTTCGGATGACAATGAACATACCTTATAGGAATATTCAATCAGAATTGTCAAGTTTCTTGAATTCTAGAGCATTTTATTTCTATTGTTTAATTTGTTGTTCAACACAAATATAATTGAACGATACCCATGTAATATTATTTAATATAGTATCTTTTAGGGGCTAGTTTGTTTTTCTTCAATTTAGGAATGAAAATGTATGGAAATTATATTTATATCTTAAGCACAATTTTCGTCAGGTTGCGCTATGAATTTTGCTCGACAAAAAATCCCGAAAAATGATTATAGTTTAATATGGCAACCCTTATATGTATAAATGAAACTATCTCGAAATAAAACTATCTAAAAGAAATAATATCCTATATTTTCACGATAGCAAATTAGAAAAAAAAACCATTTGTCCAAAGATAAAAATTTATAATCTGTTTTTATAGAAAATAAAAATTCACATAAATAATAAAACGAGAACCTAATCGAATTAAAAGCTTTGTCAAATTAAATATGAATTAACAAGCAGAAATGAATTCACAGAAGGCGCGTTTAGGTTGCGTTCGTTCGCTCGGGTATTTTTTTTTACTTTGCTATATCAAAGGTCGTTTTCGTTTCATTATCTACGAAAGCTGCATCATAAACCCATGCTCGTTAATTAATATCTAGGCCGACTTCAGAGCCCTATATCTGACAAAGGGCTATCAGCATTTTATTTATTACTTTGCCATTCCTTAGTTGGATGCATTGTCTACGAAAACAGCATTAATATTAATAGAGCTTTTTTGTTGATATTTATTTCCTTTGTGAAATCGTGAATTCAATTAATACACAAACTGCATAAAATGTTACTTGTTAATTAGAAATATCTCATGCTTTTTGTATAGTTATGAATTTTTTAATTTGACACTTATTATCTCTTTTTTATGATATGAACTGTCATGACATATTTTTTTCGGGATGGCTCGGTAAAAAATCTGTTACGATTTTTTCGTACTGATCTCAATTTTTTTCCGGGATGATATGTAAAAGATTAGTGATAGCGTTGGATTTTTCGGGATGACATTGAAAACTGTCATGATATTAGAATTTTAGTGTTGTCATCGCGTGTTCTATTTACGGGTTAAAATTTCAGACACTACTGAAATTTGCTGTTTTGGAATTTTTTTTTCGGGATAACAACAAAAATAAAAAATGTCATGATAGTAAACAATTTTCGAGATGACACTCTAGTTTTGAGTGACATTTTAACGTAAAATGTTATAAAGAAAAATCTCGATTTAACAGACTAATTGGTGAGCTCGTTAAATCCGATTGTCCGTTAAATCCGGATGTTTTTAAATTTAATCTATTCGATCGAATTTAATCTGGGACGGAACTTGGACATTTCTTAGCCGATTATGTTAGTATTGAGTATGTAGGATGGAAAAGGGATTCTTAAACGATTTTGGGAAGAAATTCTGGAGTATGGCGGAACTCTATGAATTCTTAACAGATTATGATGGGGTTGGGTATGCTGAAGAAGTTCTGGAATATGGCCATCTGAAGCGGAACTCGTTGAATTCTTAACTGATTATGATGGGATTGGGTATACTGGATGGAAATAGGATTCCTAAAGGATTCTGAGAAGGGATTCTGGAATTTGGTGACCTGAGACGAAGCTCGATTAATTCTTAACCGATTATGATGCGATTGGGTATGCTGTATGGAAGTGGGATTCTTAAATGATTTTTGGAAGAAATTCTGGAATATGGCTATCTGGGACGGAACTCGATCAATTCTTAACCGATTGTGATGGGATTGGGTATGTTGGATGGAAGTGGGATTGTTAAATGATTTGTGGATGAAGATCTGGAATATAGCTATCTGGAACGGAACTCGTGATGAATATATAGGGTTTTCCAATAAGAGTGATATGATTTCTTAAAAAAAAAACACAGTAATTGTTAAGGAAATTGAAATGTTTTTTATTTAATGTGAAGTACAATCGATACAATTAAGTTCTGAGTAAAACGTCATTCAAATGGCCTCCACGACTGCTTCTGCAGGAACGAATTCGATGAACCAAATTTTTGAGCACTTTTTCCACTAAATCGAGTCGTATGTCATGAATAGCGCGTTCAATATTGGCTTGTAAAGCTTGAAGAGTGTTTGATTTATTGCTAAAGACCAATGACTTCAAATAACCCCACAAGAAATAGTCTAATGGGGTTAAATCACAACTTCTTCATTCAATATCACAATTTCTTGAAATAATCAAATCTCCAAACTTTTCTCGCAATAATTCAATTGTTGCACTTGCTGTGCCTTGTTGGATTGTTGTCAAGATCAACTTCTTCCAATTTCGGCCATAAAAAGTTGGTTATCATCGATCTATACCGATCTCCATTGACAGTAGCGGTGTTATCAGCTTCATTTCGAAAAAAATACGGACCGATGATTCCACCAGACCAAAAACTACACCAAACTGTCAATTTAGGTGAATGTAATGGTTTTTCATGAACAATTCGTGGGTTTTCTTCGCACCAGAATCGACAGTTTTGTTTATTTACCGCATCACTCAGATGAAAGTGAGCCTCATCGGAGAAGAAGATTTTCTTAAAATAAAATCGTTATCGTTTTCAAGTTGTTCCAAGGCAAAATCAGCAAATTCATGACGGTTACGGTGGTCCAATGGCTTCAGTTCTTGAGTGAGAACAATTTTATACGGATGCAAACCCAAATCCTTTTTCACAATCCGCCAGGTTGTGGTTTGAGACAGTGCCAATTCTTGAGGACGTCTTGGAATCGACAAATTGCGGTCTTCAGCAACACTTGGACGAACGGCAGCAATATTTGCATTACTTCGAGTGTTTCTTTTTCTTATTTGCACTTGAACATTTGAACATATAATGTAAAGAAAATGTACGCTCAAAATTTTCAACAATTCGACGAATAGCGAGCACTATAAAATGGCAAAATCACACGAAAAGTTGCAATCGGAGAACGATTATTTTGATAATAAAGCTGAATAATTTGTAAACGTTGTTCTTGCGTATATCTCACGATGATGAAATTGTAAACTTTGCTAAATACAATGAAACAAAAAATGACAGATCATGACATATTACAATTTTCTTTTAATAATTATACAAATGCTATGAACATAGCTACAATTTTGTTTTTAGATTTCATAAAGCACATCCTACACTACTGAATAGGATTTACATTTTATATTAATGACAATAAATAAATTTACTAAATGTTGTATAACAATAACTCGTGCAATTCTTAACCGATTACGATGGGATTGTGTATGCCGGATGGAAATGGAATTCTTAAACGATTTTGGGAAGGAATTCTGCAATATGGCCAATTGGGACGAAACTCGATCAATTCTGAAGCGAGTGTGATGGGATTTGGTATGTTGGATGGAAGTAGTATTCTTAAATGATTTGTGGAAGAAGTTCTGGAATATGGCCACCTGGAACGAAACTCCGTAATTTAAACTAGGGCGGAACTCGGTAATAAGCAGGCATGTTTCTTGAATTAAGCGGCACGTGATATTAACATGTTTCTGATAAAGTTGGATGGCTTAATATCTATCACCAGTATAGATAGAACTACCTACTCTCACAAAAAATCACGTTATAAACCCTACACAAAGGGCCCAGATAAATTTATAGTATTCTTATCAACAACGACCTCAAAAACTGTTCACGGGAATATGGAACATGATGTCCTCTAAGACCTTCAGATTTCCAGAACCTTTGAAACCAAGCGGATAAATATACTTTTGACGTACTTACAATACAAGAGCATAAATGGTCTGGGAGTTAATTCCATAAAACAATTCGAATAATTTCACTTTCCACTACAGCAATAAACAGGGGAGAGGAAAATTATGATTATGACAGCACTTTATCATTTTATAATCCCATATTTATCCAATGTGCCGAATTCCATAATTATCGGTTAAGTAATAGCCGTGTCCCGTTCTAGGCGGCCATATTAAAACACTTCTTCTAGAAATCATTAATGAATCTCATTTCTATTAAACAAATCCAATTTGTTGAGTAAACCTGAGTTCCATCCAAGGTGGCCATATATCAAAACTTCTTTCATAAATCATTTAAGAACCTCATTTCCATCCAAAAACCCCCAGAAGACCATATTCTACAACTTTTTCCAAAATTCATTTAATAGTCCCACTTCCATCCAGCATATCCAACCCCAACATAATCGGTTAAGAATTAGTCGAATTCCGTCCCAGGTAGCCATATTCCAGGATTTATTCCAAAAATCATTTAAGAATCCCCGAATCCATCCATCACAATCGGAAACCGAAAAATGGAAAATAGAAAATTGTCCGTTAAATCGAGTGTCCGTTAAATCGGGGCCGTTAAAAACAATTTAAAATTTTTCCATCGCCTCCATAACCAGACTCCCAAAATGCACGAACTCCGCAAGGAACGGCAGAGTTTCGATAATCATCGACTTCTTGTAATTAGCGATGACATACGTGACTTTTAATTTTTGACCTTATGTTTAATCAAACATTTGCGGTTCAGGTGAAGCTTGAACGCCATTCGTTTTTTTAGTGTTGCCATCGCACTTCTTCGGAATATTTTTCGGGCTAACTTCACAGACATAAAATTGGGCTTAAATGATTTTTGTTTTTTTTCTAGAAATCAGGTGGAGTTGGAGCAGTAGTTAGCACAAATTGGGCTTAATCGGCATGCAAAGGTTCATTTTGCTTCAGTTATTCACAACAATTTGTGTTCATCGGCAATAAGCACAACTTCATTTATAGACGATAATATTTTGAATATGTTTTGAAACCAACTTTTCGGATTTCGACTATATGACGTCCCTTAAACTAGCAGAACCCATACGGCAGAACATTACAAGATTGTATGGATAATTATAGGCTAATTATAGGCTAATTAAATGCTCTATTAAAAAATTTTGGGTTCCATCCCTTCCAACTAAAACGTGGGTTCTGCTAGCTTTAGAAAAAGTTAGCTGAACCCATATCAAAAACCGTTTTAAAAACAATTGGAAAATTAAAGGTTAATTTTAGGCTAATTAAATGCAATATTTAAATTTTTTTATTATGCTCGCTCTTTTTTGATCGGACCAAAAATCAAATTCGAACGCAAAACAAGATCAGTTGACAAACAAATAATTTTATGGCCTAAGCAAACCGATTTTCGATTTGGGCTCTGCTAGCTTTTATATTAAATGAACTGAAGTTTGGACATGAATGAGTGGAGCCCAAAATTGTTTAATAGGCCGTTTGCTTATTCCATGATGAGCCTAAAATTATTTGTTTGTCAACTGATCTTGTTTTGCGTTCGAATTTGATTTTTGGTCCGATATTCGATTTGGGTTCCATTAACTTTTAAGTGATAAAGCCTTACTATTTTCCTAGAGCGAGCATAATAAAAAAAAATAAATATTGCATTTAATTAGCCTAAAATTAACCTTTAATTTTCCAATTGTTTTTAAATCGTTTTTTGATATGGGTTCTGCTACCTTTTTCTAAAGCTAGCAGAACCCGCGTTTTAGTTGGAAGGAATGGAGCCCAACATTTTTTAATAGAGTATTTAATTAGCCTAAATTATCCATACTATCTTTTAATGTTCTGCCGTATGGGTTCTGCTAGCTTAAGGGACGTACTATATGTAGTGAACGGAAAAACAGCAAGGATTGTTTTTGTAGAAATTGTTGATTGTTTAATTGACATTTTTTTGTTCTTAATTGTTTTCTCGCAAATGTTATTATTTTTTTTAAAGGTTTACAAAAAAAACGAAAAAGCTCCTGTCGAAATTTCCGGCAGACCAATTTCGGCCTAAAGCTGAGTTGGTATCAGTTGAAATGGGAATGGGAAGTGGATGTTTTGACTAACTTACGAGTAAATACTGCGAGAATCTCTAATCAATCAAATTTATTATCGTTTAACTCTTGTGTCTGAACTAAATGAAATAATAAATTGTTATTTAAAAATATTGGAAATAATTAATTGGAACAAGGCTTGGTCATAAAGTTTCAAAATATCCAAATGAGATAGCAACACGTATTCGAATTATTGGTATCATTCGCTACGATAAAATGTATCGAAATAGTACTAATATTTTCAGACGTCTTACATCTAAAAGCTTTTTGAAAATTGTGCCTTGGGCTAAAATTAACAAGTAATACACAAGTGTATGCTAATGGTATGTGGTTTCTGATTCAAACATGGCTCAAATTCAATTACCATTGGTGAGGAAATTGTTGTTATATATAGTTATGCAATTAAACTCAAGCAACTTGAACTCAACCTACACGATTCAATATTTCCTGTTTATGATACTTGTACCGATCAACAACAACAACACAATAAAAAGCGATTGCATCGATGATCAACATCACCTCGTTTACTGTTGTGTAGCATATAGTTACGAAAGGAATGCTTCAACCTCCAAATTATACATATTTACAAAATCAATCGCGTATAAACAATCGACAGTAAAAGTAGTTGGACACATAAGTTCAATCACCCGTCTGCACATAACACACAAAAACAACATAAAATTTGATTACGCTACAAACCCATTTCATTTGAAGGCCGAAATAATTAAACTTGATCGCGCGCATAAATTTGCGCGGTCACCAAAACGTGTTCACAAATTACCATTGATAAAATTGCAATTAGAGACCTTGAAATATAGTTAAGCGTTTTAATTATTGTAAACTGTAATATATACATATTTTAGTACTAGCCGCAATATCATCAGATGTACATTTTTGTGTGCGCTGCGCGACAATAAAATCCAATAAATTTTAATCAACGCGTTTTGTGTCAAATCAATTAAGCAGTGAGATCTGTTTACGATCTGATATACGATGTAACAAATTAATTGTTTTAATTAAGTGAGTTGTAATCGCGTGTGGAATTGAAAAGATTTATCGATCGTTTTTGCAAAATTTCTTAATTTTTTGCATGTGGCCATAATATTTTGACATCAAATTTGCATTTACATAAATCTGTTTTTTTTTCATTTTATGGTAATATTTTTACGTTCCGTAATGAGTGCGGATTAAATGATATAGAAATATTGTTTTTAAGATCGATTTCAATCGTTTACATTATTGGGTAGTATGATGCGGAGCACTTTGATAAATTTAATAATAATAAATAAAAAAAAACTTTAATTTAATTTTAAAAATTAATAAAAAAATTTATTTAAATAAAATATTATTATTATTTTGCTGGTGAGTGACGAGCTCCGCCGATGTGTTGCTCCGGCAAAAATCCAAATTGAATAGGCTGAATTATCTTTTTAATTATTTCTTCTTAAACCAAAATACAGAAAAAATAACAAAACTGGTTTTTCTTCCAGTTTACATGCACCAAATTATTTGGGTGCACCCTATACAAATTATGTTTTATTAAACATAAATGTTTGCCATGCCATCTCTTGTGCGATGGCATGGTGGTGTATAAGTGCGTTTTACTTGACTTTGGTTTTGCAAAATCAATACGATTTTTATGCATCTCTAAATGATGTGATTGTAGAGGTTATTGCAATGCGAAATTTTTGTGTAACCAAAATATAATTTTTCAATTCTATTTTGCTTACACAAATTCGTATGTACAAGTGTTGTTGTACGATTACTATGTACAAGTTGTTATGTACATTATTTATATATACAAGATTGTTGTATATAATTTAGAATAATTCTTTAGATGGATAATTGTCGATTTATAAAGAATTAGGTGAACGGAGGATTGTCCGTTGAGAATTAATTGTGCGGAGTTTCTTATGGTTGAAGAAACTAGCCGCTACAACATTCTAATTTACATAAATATTAAATTTGAGGAAAATTGGGAAATTATTTATTTATAAATGGATTGATATAGCGACAAAATTGGACCAAGCCAAAGATGATCAATTTACATAGATAGAAACCTGCGAACAAAATGCATTTTTCATACAAATCAGCATACTCACCCACATTCTAATAAGAAAATCATGCAAAGAAAAAATTCGTAAAATAAAAATGTTTTTATTCTCTTTGCTGTCTGTTCTCGCTCTTCATATTTTTTTTATTATCGTGGCGATCGATACCGATGATCATGTTGTTGGTTTGTTATTTATTTTTTAGTAGAAATATGATAATGGAAATAGAAGGAAGGCGAGCAAATAAATATTTTTTTTTATTTTTTGCTTTTTAAATGAATATTTTTTTATTTTTCCTATGAATGTATGTGCTATGATAAACTTTCATTTAATACGTACACACATTCAAATATTTTTTGTTTTGAAAATGACGTAAAAGTAGAATATAATTATCATGTGTTGTTGTTTCTACAAATTTATTTTTCATCGCCCTTTAACCATTATGAACAGAAAAAAGAAATTTTAAATTCCTTTTTTGTTTCTTCACACAATGATCGTGTACTTTCGACTGCAAAATATTAATATGTATATAAATGATAATTAATATTACATATATATTATAGATCTAATATACATTAAAAATGCAGGTAGCCAAATATTTGACGATCTAAGTATGAACTGAAATATGTTCAAATTAATTAAATTTTTAATATTTCTTAGCGGTTGAACAGATGATTGATTTATGTAATGAAAATTTGATACCTCGAAATTGGATCCTTAAAATTAATGCTGATTACGCATACTTTGACGAATGAATAATTTCAACTTGGTTGGTTTAGGTGGGATTATTTCACTTATTTAAGTGATTTTCTGGAACATGGAAATAGTTCACTAATATTAACCTTCCTACTTTCCCCAAATCATTTATACACTTTTTGTATTTCAGGTCAATATGACCCAAACTTTTATTTTATCTCGTTGAATCAATTTAAACATCTTGCACAATGAAACAATTATTAAATTAAATAAAAATATTATTTTATTAAATCATGAATTCAGCAAATAAAAATAATAATAAAAATATATTAAAATATTAAAAATGAAAATTATCTGTATTTTCACAAGTTGGGCAAAAATGACATACAAGCGGCTTTTATAAATATTTCGCGCATGACTACATGTTATACTTGTCTTGTCTTGCCCATTTGATGATGGGCATAAATTACATATTTCCGGTTTTGACTAGTGTTGACTCCATTTGTTGTATGAAGCGTATTCTAATCAATGGCTCTACTAAACTTCTCCCCAGCTCCTCTAAAAATAAACATCCTTTGATAATTTCCAACGTGCCATTCAAGATGTATTTTACCGCAAAGCACGAATCCATTATAAGCTGAGATATCACGCATGTTGTAAAACAAAGTCATCGGCCATCACTTTATTTGTCTTCTGCATGTATATGTAAAGACTAACTTATCTAGGACCTAGGGTACCAACGGCACCTTTAGTTTTATTATAACACAGGATCATGTTTGGCTTCTGGTCATCTCTGGAACTTACACCGGCTTCTCTGTGGATTATACTCGTTAACATCACCGACTTGTTTTCATATAAGATACAATGGCTACATTTTCTTTGAAGAAAAATTTTGAAGAATAAACTTCTTTTTTGTTATCCTTAAAATTTATTGATATTTCAGTTATTTTTTCTGATGGTGCCTAGGATTGTCAAAAGTTTCTTTAGCAATATTTGTGCTAATAGATACAACGTAAAAAACTTATCACATGTTATATTATACTCTCTAGCTAGTCCACTATCAAGGTCCAAAACCACTCTCAAAGCTAGATTTTTTTCTGGTAAAGCTCCCGATGCTTTTGCAGTATAAACTTGTAAATTGCAGACATAAGCATTTTTTGAGTTACACAATGCCCATATTTTTATGTCGTATTTAGCAGCCTTGCTTGGAATATATTACTGGAAGGGAAAACGCCCGCGAAATGGCACCATCTGCTCATCTACCGTAAGATTTACCTTGTGGTTATAATGATCTGGCAAAATTTCAACCCATTTATCCGATATATCCTCAATAGGTGCAAGTTTGTCCCTTTGGGGACAACAGTTCAGTTCTGGTATCTTTGTCGAAATCTTACAAATCGTGATATAGCATGAAATTTTTTTAAACACATAGTAGTTTGAATATAGGGCAACCAAGTGAAGAATTTTACAAGCGAGTTTGAGTTGATTCGTTACGTGAGCTATACACACCAGCCAATAGTTCTGATGTTTGTCAAAAATTCCCGTGTAGATATTGGTTTCAATTCGGCTTGTAATTCAGAAACTCCTTTGTTTGTCATTTATATTATTTAAGACAGTATATTTCACTCAAATGTATAAAGAAGCTTGTCTTTATGTCCGTGATTCTGGAAGTTGCATACCTTCTGACACCTGGTTTTATATTTATTACGTTGGCGCTTGAAACTCGGCTTTGATGATTAGGAGAAATTGTTTTCCAATGAGTATCGCCATTTTGGGATAACACAAAGTCCTCATCTACTGGTACTGGTAATTCTTCGTCAGTAATAATCTCTGACATATTGTCATCAACTTCTGAAGAATCACTATCGTCAACATCAGTCGTGTATAAATGCTCGTCTAAATCATTATCCATTTTCAAATGAACGGACATGCTTCGTAGTATATTATAGTTCCACTCACCGTTACAATTTACCACAGACTGATAAGGATAATAAAAATTATTTTTTCCAATTCATTTGGGAACAGGATTTTTGTGAAAAATCGGGTTTATCGGGTTTTTGTAAAACAATAGATTATTGGGATTGAACATGTTTACACATTACAAATAAATAAATATGTGTTATGTTGTTATGTATTGTATGTTCTTTAGAAATGTTGAACTTATATGGAATTTATATTTCTACAAATGAATGAAGGATCGTATGTGTAACAAACACACATTTTACCATAAACTGATAAATTTATTTATTTATTTTATTTTTATACATTTTACAAATTATGTAAAACCTCACACCCCACTTTGAGCATCAAAGCTCATTCATAATGAGAGTACAGTTCAAAGTTTGCTCCAAAAGTTTTATGTGCAATTTACAAGGTCAAATATAAAATGGATGTAACTCATAGCTCCATTCATTATAATCATCTTCAAAAGTTGGCAGTTGCTCTGAATTGCACCAGAAACCTGCACAATCGACATGCATAGCCATTGTGTGAGTATGTGCAAATAGCTGAGGCCAAACGCAATTTTACCTTTCTTCAAATTCACGCAGCAACAACATTTTTCAAATATACAGAGATATCTACATATAAATGACATTTTACATATGACAGACGCACTTCTTGTCAATCTGCAGTTCGTTAAATACTCGTGTAGTGTGTTTCAAAAAGCTGCTTCAAAATGTATCCAAATAATCCACACAAACTGGAGCACTTCAATATTCTACTGGGGGGCACTGCTTCACTCTAGCAACAAAAATACAATTTGAGCTGCTAAAAGGCCTGTACAAATTACTAGTTTTTTTCCATTTTGGGTATTAAAATAAAAACTATTAAAAAATATATAATGAGGAAAAACAAACGATTGGCTGACGCGAAAAATAGTCCTATTTTTTTAAATCAACATGAAAATAAAGTATTTGATGAAAAGTCACTAATAGTAAATCGTACTTAATTCAAAAAGAACATTTTATTAACAACTAAAATGAACTTCGGGTCATATAAAATGAAAAATCTAATTTGATGGCAGGAAATAGAATCTATGATTTTTTGTTTTAAATTAATAAGTTCAAACAAAATGGAACTGGTTTTATAACCAAATTTAATAAATGATTATATTGAAGTGCATTTCAGGTCTGAATCTAAAGGTAAAGGTAGATTAAAAAAATGCTCTTCCTGACCTATATTTGCCCTCACCTAAAAAACGTATCCCTGCCACCAAAACGAGATGAAAATACGAAGCGATCTGGAGTACGACAAACATAACGACATGATTCATGGTTTTGTCGATTTGGGAAATCGAAGACAATCGAATGTTGCCACTCATGTCCTGACGTTCATGGTTCGAGAAATATTTTCCAAATACAAATATCCTATATCATATTATGCTCCCGAGAATGGGATATCTGGAACAGATTTAGTCGAGTTAATTACAAAAAATATTGAAACGGCTCGCAAAATGGGTTTTGATGTAAGAGCCACCATATGCGATCAAGGATGAAACAACCGGAAGGCATACAAATCTTTTGGAGTGCCATCTAATAAACCTTCTTTCAATGTCGAAGGTAAAAATGTGTTTGAATTTTATGATGGTTTTATTTAAGTCAATCCGGGATAATTTAATTGTAGCCGATATAATAACACCAGATGGCACCGGAAGTTGGTTATAAAAGAGTTGTATGAAATGGAACGTCATAGTATCACCAAGCTCTGCCCAAAATTGCAGGAGAAACACATTAACCCAACAAACATGCAAAAAATGACCGTTTGCACTACTGTCCAAATTTTTGGCAACACTGTAGCGGCAACAATACGAACAAATTATTCTTTGAATAAATTGTCCGAACAAGCAAAACCGTTTGTAATACGAACCGCAAACTTTGTAGAAAAATTGAATAAGCTCTGGGATAGTCTAAACAGTTCCGACCTTCTTCCGAGAAACCCAAACAAACAGCATCTAAGACAAAACAATGCCGTTTATTTAGATATTGGCTGGTGTGTATAGCTCACGTAACGAATCAACTCAAACTCGCTTGTAAAATTCTTCACTTGGTTGCCCTATATTCAAACTACTATGTGTTTAAAAAAATTTCATGCTATATCACGATTTGTAAGATTTCGACAAAGATACCAGAACTGAACTGTTGTCCCCAAAGGGACAAACTTGCACCTATTGAGGATATATCGGATAAATGGGTTGAAATTTTGCCAGATCATTATAACCACAAGGTAAATCTTACGGTAGATGAGCAGATGGTGCCATTTCGCGGGCGTTTTCCCTTCCAGTAATATATTCCAAGCAAGGCTGCTAAATACGACATAAAAATATGGGCATTGTGTAACTCAAAAAATGCTTATGTCTGCAATTTACAAGTTTATACTGCAAAAGCATCGGGAGCTTTACCAGAAAAAAATCTAGCTTTGAGAGTGGTTTTGGACCTTGATAGTGGACTAGCTAGAGAGTATAATATAACATGTGATAAGTTTTTTACGTTGTATCTATTAGCACAAATATTGCTAAAGAAACTTTTGACAATCCTAGGCACCATCAGAAAAAATAACTGAAATATCAATAAATTTTAAGGATAACAAAAAAGAAGTTTATTCTTCAAAATTTTTCTTCAAAGAAAATGTAGCCATTGTATCTTATATGAAAACAAGTCGGTGATGTTAACGAGTATAATCCACAGAGAAGCCGGTGTAAGTTCCAGAGATGACCAGAAGCCAAACATGATCCTGTGTTATAATAAAACTAAAGGTGCCGTTGGTACCCTAGGTCCTAGATAAGTTAGTCTTTACATATACATGCAGAAGACAAATAAAGTGATGGCCGATGACTTTGTTTTACAACATGCGTGATATCTCAGCTTATAATGGATTCGTGCTTTGCGGTAAAATACATCTTGAATGGCACGTTGGAAATTATCAAAGGATGTTTATTTTTAGAGGAGCTGGGGAGAAGTTTAGTAGAGCCATTGATTAGAATACGCTTCATACAACAAATGGAGTCAACACTAGTCAAAACCGGAAATATGTAATTTATGCCCATCATCAAATGGGCAAGACAAGACAAGTATAACATGTAGTCATGCGCGAAATATTTATAAAAGCCGCTTGTATGTCATTTTTGCCCAACTTGTGAAAATACAGATAATTTTCATTTTTAATATTTTAATATATTTTTATTATTATTTTTATTTGCTGAATTCATGATTTAATAAAATAATATTTTTATTTAATTTAATAATTGTTTCATTGTGCAAGATGTTTAAATTGATTCAACGAGATAAAATAAAAGTTTGGGTCATATTGACCTGAAATACAAAAAGTGTATAAATGATTTGGGGAAAGTAGGAAGGTTAATATTAGTGAACTATTTCCATGTTCCAGAAAATCACTTAAATAAGTGAAATAATCCCACCTAAACCAACCAAGTTGAAATTATTCATTCGTCAAAGTATGCGTAGTCAGCATTAATTTTAAGGATCCAATTTCGAGGTATCAAATTTTCATTACATAAATCAATCATCTGTTCAACCGCTAAGAAATATTAAAAATTTAATTAATTTGAACATATTTCAGTTCATACTTAAATCGTCAAATATTTGGCTACCTGCATTTTTAATGTATATTAGATCTATAATATATATGTAATATTAATTATCATTTATATACATATTAATATTTTGCAGTCGAAAGTACACGATCATTGTGTGAAGAAACAAAAAAGGAATTTAAAATTTCTTTTTTCTGTTCATAATGGTTAAAGGGCGATGAAAAATAAATTTGTAGAAACAACAACACATGATAATTATATTCTACTTTTACGTCATTTTCAAAACAAAAAATATTTGAATGTGTGTACGTATTAAATGAAAGTTTATCATAGCACATACATTCATAGGAAAAATAAAAAAATATTCATTTAAAAAGCAAAAAATAAAAAAAAATATTTATTTGCTCGCCTTCCTTCTATTTCCATTATCATATTTCTACTAAAAAATAAATAACAAACCAACAACATGATCATCGGTATCGATCGCCACGATAATAAAAAAAATATGAAGAGCGAGAACAGACAGCAAAGAGAATAAAAACATTTTTATTTTACGAATTTTTTCTTCGCATGATTTTCTTATTAGAATGTGGGTGAGTATGCTGATTTGTATGAAAAATGCATTTTGTTCGCAGGTTTCTATCTATGTAAATTGATCATCTTTGACCAAGCTTAAAATGATCATGTGTTGCTCAGTAATCGGTGATCGATTAGGCTATAATGTTTACCACCGTATTTCTCCAATACAATCAAACGGTTAGAGTCAAACCTAAGCTGACTTCAAAACACGGATCATGCATTGTCGGATACCAGAGTTTCCTCCCAATTTTATGTTAAATTGCAATCCTATATCCAATACTACAAACCAAATTTATTCATCGTAATTGGTTAAGAAATGGCCCAGATCCTGATTATAAAATAATACCAGTAGAAATCCTATTAGTGTTGCCTTTTGCGGAGAGTAGCGGAAACTGCTATTCTCCACTGAAATAAATTGCGTAAAGTTAATTAACAAAAATTAATCAATTGTGGAAATATTGTTAATTATTTATTGATCATATTTCTGGTATTTTAGGGAATATTCCGTAATTGCTGAAAATTTGAACAAATTTGAAAGAACGACTTAATTTAGAGGCGTTACATATACATCATTAATTCCGAAAAAAGCTCACGAGGCAGAGCGTAAAAATCCGAAAAGTGAAGTTAAAAAAATTAGTAATAAATTCAATTTGTTGTTTAAATCTGTGGATGAAGCCCTAACGAGCAAAAATTTTGTACAATTAGTACATTTTCAAAGTAAATTAATATTGTGTTTTACCAAAATGTAATCAATTGTTAGAATTAATCAAACATAAGTTAGAAGGCAATAATTTGTTAGATGAATCTATTGTTAAATTGAAAGCTTTACAATTGTCTACTGAACAGGAAGACGCCTCAGATGATTCTGATTCATTTGAAATTATTTCTGAACTAAGTAATAAACATTTTATTCAAAATAAATAATTTTTTACGCGTATGAAAGCCCATCAACATCAAAGCAAAATCATTTCATTTTGCGCTTAAACCAAAATGCTCAACAATGAAAATAATCGACAGCAACAAGCAAAATCACAACCTGAGCCAGCAAAGTCAAAACATTTGACAAGGCTACCAGCGTTTTGGGAAACCAACCCAATGTGTTGGTTCTTGGCTGCTGAAATAATGTTCGAAGCGAACAAAATCTTTAGCGACAAACAAAAGTTTGCACACACTGTGCTATCACTCTCGGCAACGCAGGCGGAGAAGATCAATTACATTTTAGAAGATCCTCCAAGCCAAGATAGATACTAGTAAATTAAGCGGGCACTAATTGATCGCTACTCCATTTCCGAGGAGCATAAATTAGAAACAATACTCGGGACAATCGACTTAGGCGATCACAAACCATCGGACATGTTACTCCGAATAAAATCATTGCCCGGCAAGAATTTCACGGCCAATGTCATTATAAAACTATGAATCAGGCAGCTCCCTGCGATTACATACAAACAGCGTTGATGCCGCAACAGGACAAACCTGAAGAGGATCTCACTCATATTGCCGACAAATTGCACGATCTGATGCTCGAACAAATTAACGATAGGTTAATTAGGCAAGAACATATTTCACACACACAGTGACAATCCTCGCGTTCACAATCGCCCTGGAGACGAACATCTCCCCCTTGTAAATTTCAATCTCCATCAACACAGGGAAGTTTCATTCGAAAAAGCAACGAACAAACGCCAAGATACCAATTTTCACAAAACTGGTGTTGGTATCACGAAAAATTTGGCCACGCAGCATCAAAATGCAATCAAACATGTACTTTTGTTAAACCACAAAAGGGATCCGCAAATCGGTTCCCTAAACCATTAAGTCTTAAGGTCGCAGCGGCAAATTTAAGACAAGCGCAAATCAGCCGCTTACTTATAAGGGATTTGGAAAATAATATCACGTTTCTGATGGATATCGGCGCTGATCTCTGCGTAGTCCCTTATCTATCATAAATATTATCGCTGCGGAACAAATCGCAATCCCGATTTAGTTCTGTCACCAGCAAATGGTACCACAATAAATACTTTTGGTACTAAATTACTTACCGTTGACATTGGATTAAGACGTTCTTTTAAACATGCATTCATTCTTGCCAATGTCAACCGCCCGTGGAGTGGATCTGAAAATCACAAATTGATTGATCCATCCACTAAGCTTACTATCAGCGCTACATCAGCACTCGTTGATACGCCATCACAATTATTCTACAAAATCAACAATGGAACATTAATTTTCTTCTTTAACAGCTCCACCAAACTACAACTCTCCGGTAAGGCATAATGTAGTACACCACATCGTGACTATACAGACCATTTACCGTTTGCGAGACCGCGTAGACTTGATCGAATTCGACACAAAGCAGCATGGAGCAGGAACTAGGCATCTGTCGACCTTCTTCTTTAGCAAATATCATGTTAATTACAAACGGTGAAGAAGAAAGACAACGACTGGAGACCACGTGAGGACTACAGAAGTCTTAACGCTGTCACAATTCTTGACCGTTACCCTATTCCCCACATTCAAAATTTATCCATGCAATTACATTGATGTTCAATTTTTTCAAAAATCGATCTCGTCAAAGCCTATCATCTAATTCCAATTGCTTGTGACGACATACATAAAATCGCAATTACCACACCACCATTTGGTTTTTCGAATTCACTCGAATGCCATTTGGTCTCAGAAATGCTGCACAAACATTCCAGCGTTACATTAACGAAATCGTGAAAGGTCTCGATTTCGTTTTTGTTTATATTAACGATATTCTCGTATAGCATCTAGAGACGAGAAGCAAAGCAATACTTACTCTATTTGGAACAGCTCTTCCAAAAGTTATCAAAGTATGACGTCTAGTATGACGTTCCTCAGTCATAAAATTACTCCTAATGGCATTCTTCCGCCCGAAGGACGAATTAATGCAATTAAGGAATTCTCTGTACCTCAAAACGTTAAGCAAATACAACAATTTGTCGGTATGGTAAACTACTACCACCAATTCACTCACAATTGGCAACACTTCTCAAGAAACCCAAAACGCCCCAAAATTTTTCTTGGCCTGAATAGTGTCAAAATGCATTCCGTCAGCTCAAGAAGTGCTTAGGAAATATTGCTCTTTTAGTGCATCCGCTAAATGCAACAAAATACAGCATCACTACTGTTGCTTCTAGCACAGCAATAGGCGGAGTCTTACAGCAATTGAATAAAGGCACTTGGGGGAACCTCTTAGATTTTTCTCCAAGAAATTATCAGATGCCGAAAGAAAATATCCCGCCCACAAACCGCTTACTAGAGCATTACCTCTAAAACGGAGCGAAACCCCAAGACAAGCACGCCACTTAGATTATGTCTCTCAGTTTACGACAGACATACAACATACAAGGCAAAGACAATGTGGTTGCTGACACACTTTCTCGGACTTTCGACCACGAGCTTGCCTCCGGAGCAATTCGCTTACTTTCTAGTTCTACAAATCGGCGCACTTCCAAATGGAAATTAGAGAAATTTCCATTAACCGATTTAACAGTTTATTGTGAAATATCGACAGGCAACAATCGCCCGGACATTCCAGAGTCATTACGTCGAACTATTTTCGACACTCTGCATAACATTTCACATCCAAGTGTACGAGCAACTCGTAAACTTGTCAATGCAAAATACTTTTGGCCTAGTATGAAGAAAGACGTAACCCAATGGGCGAAATCTAGGTTATCCTGCCAAAAATGTAAAGTACAACGTCACACCAAATCACCTCAAGGGAATTTCCAAATTCCACCAGGTAGATTTGAACCACTTCCACCATCTAATGGATTTTCATACATAGCTTGCGTTGATCGTTTTACGCGATGGCCTGAAGCCTACTGCATAAAAGACATCTCTACAACAACAATAGCAAAGACGCTCGTCGAAAACTATATCTCTAGATTTGGCGTTCCGACCAACATAACAACCGGCCAAGGCACACAATTCGAATCAAAACTATTTGCTGAACTTATGTAACTCTTAGGCTCACATCGAATACGAACAACTGCCAATCACCCACAAGCAAACGGTATGGTTGAGCGGTTTCACCGCCAACTTAAAACAGCTCTAAAAGCTCGCGTGAATACCGTCAACTTGAGCTCAAGAATCCCAATCCACCTTGAGAATTCTTTGTGAAACACCCACTTAAAGCCCATGAAGTAACCACTGACACAGTGATTGATCAATTGCGCTTCACGATGAACAAACTCATCCCAAGGGACACGCGCAAAACCAATCAAAGCGACATATTCGTACCAAAGTCACTGCAAACTTGTGACTACGTTTTCGTACGAATAGACAAAGTACGCACGGGCCTCACACCGCGCCCATACAAAGTGATACTACGACTTCGTAAGCACTTTATATTGCAAATCAGAGACAAGCAACAATCTGTCTCTATTGATAGACTCAAACCAGTCTATGGAATACTGAGTTAACCCGATCAAATATCGGAATTGCAGAAAACGGCTAACACAAACTTCACACAACTCAAACAATAAACTCCAACTCAAAAGTTCCAACCACAATCGCTGGTGGACATGAACAATTTATACTTCTTATGACGATCATATATCGTCACAATGATATACAATTTCTATCATTAATTGTTTGGAGCATACTAAAACTTTATACTCCAAAATTTGATTGACATTTGTGCTTGCTCGAAATGGTCTTGCCTCTGCAGAAGTTTAATGTCAAATTTGGGTGTATACGGTTTGCGCACAAGCAATACTATTTCGAGCGGAACTGTCTATTAGTATTTTTTTGTTTTGTATAAAAGTCAGATTTTTTCCTTACTTGTATCGTAACCACCAGCGTAAATTCAATCAAATCAACCAAAAATAAAAATTATAAAAAATATAAAATTAATAAATTGAAGTTTTGGTGTAAAGTGGAAAACCAATTTTAAACAGTTTTAAGTGGTGATTGACGAACCAGCCAGTTCACAACCGTGCCTAATCCGGTACATTTTTTGGTCCTTCGAGCCGGATGGTCGGCACAAAAATTTCGTCCTTCAACCAAAGCGTGGGTCCACCATTTTGAAAATTCAGATTCCGTGAATAGTCGTACGCTTATATTTAAAATTGTCGTGTATTATACAAAAATTGTGGGATTGTGAGTTTATCGGTTTCAATGGAGGCTCTTAAAAGACGTCGGTCCGTTTTGAAAGGTCAAATGACCAAAATCGTAACCTTTGCGGATTCGATCGAAGCCTCCACCAAAATGGAGCAAATCAAAGCTCGGGTAGACAAAATTCACGAGTTGTGGTCCGAGTTTGTCAAAGTGGAAGATAAAATGTTTGAATTGGATTCGGATGCACCCTCGTTGTCAGAGGAATTCGACGACAACTATTACCACGCAGTCGCTCAACTCACCGCCGCACTTCGGCATTTTCACGCTGCAACGGTTCCACTGAATATCTCGGGAACAGTTGGTGAGAACACGGGTCAATTTCATGCGGGGTCACACGAGACTAAACTACCGCGTATGAATATACCAGTTTTCGATGGCAATTTCCAAGAATGGCAAAGCTTCTTCGATTTGTTCAATAGTGCGGTACATGAAAAGGTATCACTAACCGCAGCTCAAAAACTGCAGTATTTGAAGGGTCTGTTAAAGGGTGAACCACTAGGATTGATCAAACACCTCAATGTAACGGATGCGAATTACGTCGAGGCTTATCAAATATTAATCAAACGATACGATAAAAAAAAGTTGACCATTAATCGCTATATTGAAACCTTTTTTAAACAACCTTCGATTACACGGGTGAACGCGTCGACGATACGACATCTGGCCGATACAGCGGAAGAAGTGATCCGAGGACTGAAAGCAATTGGTCCCCCAGGAGAAGTTCGAGACCCTTGGTTAATTTATATTATTGTCAGTAAACTGGACGATGATAGTCGACAGTTTTGGCAACACGAGTCAGCGAAAATCGAGTACCCTACCTTCCAAAACCTGATGGATTGTCTACAAATTCGAGCCGACACGTTAGAAGGCATCCGAGAAACAGTGAACAAGCCAATTGTCCGCATGCCGAGTCTACGAAATGCACATACCACGTTCACCACAAATTTAAATTGTCCGTTGTGTGACGTTGAGCATCTGTTGTACCAATGTTCTAAATTCCGAAATATGAACGTGCTGGAGAGGCGAAATTTTATAAACGAGAAAATGCGATGCTATAACTGTCTGAGTGATTCTCATACCGTTCGAACCTGCAAATCCAAACGGTCGTGCCAGATCTGTCGTAAACGTCATAACAGTTTGCTGCACGTGGCCAATCCGATAAATCCACAATCCGTACCACGACCACCAACCACACCGGTTTTTAATACAGTACAAATAACGCCTAACTCGTCAAATCCTGAATCAACATCAACACATGCTTCAATCGACAGAACACCGACCACGCAATTAAAGCCAATCAACACGAACACGTCTCCAATCAACATAATACCAGCTTCACACCTAATCTCAATTACCACCATGCAAACACCATCAATCAACACACATCATACCATACCGTTAAACCATAAATCGTCATCCAATCAACCAACCTTCCACTCGCTACTACCGACAGCGATGGTACACGTCACCGATGCACGTGGACTTATGCAACCATGCCGGATACTCCTCGATTCCGGCTCACAGGCGTCCTTCGTCACAGAAGCTTGTGTTAACCGTTTGGCCTTACCCCGATACAAGGCAAACATCACGATAAAGGGTGTTGGCTCATCGACCGCGGGATCCACCAAAAGCGCTACTAATTTAGAAATCTCACCACGATTTGGTGTCGAACCAAAATTAATGATTAATGCGCTAATCCTTCCAACCATAACAGCCACACTACCATCCACAAACGTGAACCCGGAATTATGGGACCGCGTGAAGAACCTGCAGTTAGCAGATCCCAAGTTTCACGAATCTGGCGTCATTGACATCTTAATCGGCGCTGAGCATTTTTTCGAGGTATTGATCGAGGGTAAGATCCCAGGAGATCAGGGACAACCAGTAGCCCAAAACACCATTTTCGGATGGATAGTAGCAGGAACGACCAGTACTAAACCGACCAACTGTTTAGCACAATTGACCGTGTGTGCAGAACCAGAGCTTGATCAGCTTTTACGAAATTTCTGGGAAATCGAAGAAGTTCCGGCTACCAAACATCTGACAGCTGAGGAAGCATCATGTGAAACGCATTTCGCAGAGACATTCCAACGAACAGCAAAGGGGCGGTTTATTGTAAAATTACCATTCAAGAGGGACATCAAACCGATAGGAGATACGAGAGATCGAGCCATTAAACGATTATTTGCGGTTGAAGCCAAACTAACCAGGAACCCAGAACTTAAACGAGAATATACGGATTTTATGCGCGAATATTCAAGGCTAGGTCACATGGAACGTATTGATCCCAACGAATCATCCCACAAACCAATACCCTCATATTACATGCCGCATCATGCAGTTGTGAAGCAATCCAGTACCACTACGAAGGTCAGGGTAGTATTCGATGCGTCGGCGAAATCTACGACAAATGTGTCGCTAAACGACAACCTAATGGTAGGGCCTACCGTCCAAGACAGCTTGTTCGCGATTCTCGTTCGTTTTCGGAAGCATGTTATCGTATTCACCAGCGACATTGAAAAGATGTACCGCCAGATATTGATCGATAGGGAAGACGCGGACTACCAACGAATCGTGTGGCGAGCATCTCCAGACATACCAATCGAGGATTACCGGCTGTTGACCGTAACCTATGGTATAGCCTCAGCACCGTACTTGGCCACTAAAACTTTAACCACAATAACCGATACCAATTCTACCACGTTTCCGAGAGCGTCGAAAGTAATCAGACAAGACATATACATCGACGATTTAATGTCAGGGGCCAATAACGAGACCGAAGCTGCAGCACTCCAAGCTCAGATTATTCAATTATTACAGGACGCAGGATTTCATTTACGAAAATGGACCTCAAATAGCCCATTAGTGCTTCAAAATATACCTCAGATTAGCCAAGAAGTCTCACCAATCGAAATTTCCGAGGAATCGCGGTCAATTAAATTGCTAGGCCTGGAATGGCGTCCAACGACTGACTCGTTTCACTTTAAAGTTTTGTCCACTGGAGTAATGGCAAAGACGAAGCGCGAGTTACTATCTGAGGCGTCTAAAATTTTTGACCCGCTGGGATGGTTGTCACCATCCATAATTATGGTTAAAATTTTATTTCAATCTTTGTGGCTACTAGATTTACATTGGGACGATCCATTGCCAACCAGTATTTCGAAGAAATGGCACGAGCTTCGGCAAGAGTTAAACCATATAGATGCAATTTCAATTCCACGATGGTTAAGTACTGCGAGTGAACCGTTCGAATTACACGGATTTTCTGATTCCTCCGAGTTCGCTTATGCAGCTGTAATATATAGTAGAACCAAAGCCGAAGATGGGACCTTCCGGACCAATATCGTTTGTGCAAAAACTCGAGTAGCACCAATTAAGCACCTTTCGATTCCACGTTTGGAACTGTGCGCTGCCTTACTGCTAACCAGGCTGATGAAAACAGTGATCGAGTCATTGCAAGTCGAAAATATTGAGGTCTTCTACTGGACCGATTCAACAAATGTATTGTGGTGGTTATCCTCTCTTCCAAGATGTTGGAAAAGCTATGTAGCAAATCGAACGGCAGAAATCCTAGAATCCACATCACGAGTCAATTGGCGCTATGTACCGACCACCGAAAACCCGGCTGATTGCGCCTCGCGCGGCATTATACCATCTAAGCTACAAAACTTCGGCCTGTGGTGGAAAGGACCCGAGTGGTTGCAGCGAGATCAAGAATTTTGGCCGAATCAGGAAAAGTTATGTCAACCAAATCACCGCACCAACGAAGAACGGCCAATAACGACGCAGGGCCTAAGTACCATTACAACCAACAACCTCCTGGAAAACTTAGCACCGAGATATTCAACATTCACCAAGCTCGTACGAATCATTGCGCGATTGTATCAGTTTCTCAATAATATTCGAAAGGCTAGAGAAAAGGAACCCAAATCGACGATATTATCGGTCAACGAATATGAGCGATCGACCAATGTTATTCTCAAGTGGGTACAGCAGAATGGTTTGGCTACGGAATGGTCCTGCATTAAAAACCAGAAATCGTTACCAAAGAATAGTAAATTACTGGCCTTGAATCCATTTATAGATGAGCATGGAATTTTACGAGTTGGTAGTCGCATTAAACATGCAAACATCGAGTATAGCGCACGGTTTCCGACCATACTACCCGCGAACCACATTATTACCGATCTGATCATCAGTGACACCCATACCAAATATCTGCACGCAGCACAATCATTGATGGTGGCCACATTAAGGCAACGATATTGGATCCTCAATTGTAAAAATTTGGTTCGACAACACATTCATCGTTGTGTCCAATGTACGCGATACAAGCCTGAAAGACTGAATCAACTGATGGGAGATTTGCCACCTGCACGAGTGAATCTAAAATATGTCTTTAACCAAACGGGGGTTGATTACGCTGGGCCTATTACACTTCGGTCGATGGTAGGCCGGCGGTCCAAATTGCATAAAGGATACGTTGCCATTTTCGTATGTATGAGCAGCAAGGCCGTCCATATCGAGCTGGTCAGTGATTTATCCACCAGCGCCTTTTTGGCGGCGCTGAAACGATTCATGTCCAGGAGAGGACTATGCTCAGATATGTATAGTGACAATGGCACCAATTTTGTCGGTGCTAGAAACCAATTGCATGAAATCCATAACCTTAACCGATCAAAACAACATAATAATCTTATTTCAAACTTTTTATTAGATTACCAAACAAGATGGCACTTCTCACCACCATCTGGGCCCAATTTCGGCGGGCTATATGAATCAGCGGTGAAGTCAATGAAGTACCATTTACGACGAGTCGTGGGTAATACCGTATTGAACTTTGAGGAAATGACGACACTATTGACGCAAATCGAAGGCATTTTAAATTCTCGTCCGCTCTGTTCGTTACCAGCGAGTGCAGACGATATCGATATGCTCACACCAGCTCATTTTATAATCGGGCACTCCATGGCGTTACCACCCGATCAAGATCATACCACGACGAAACAAAATGTATTGACACGCTGGCAGCACATCCAATATATGATGCAGCATTTCTGGAAGCGTTTTCGACACGAATATTTAACCACGTTGCACAATCGTTCCAAGTGGCAACACAAACATACGAATTTAAAACCAGGTGACATAGTGTTGTTGCGTGATGATAATACACCGCCAGCCCAGTGGCCATTAGGCAAAATCCAACAAATACATCCGGGACAAGATGGACTAGTACGAGTAGCTTCCATCCAGGCAAAGGCTGGAATATTCAAACGGCCCATAACCAAATTGGTGCTGCTACCAGTTTCTTGAACTTTCGGTTCAACGTCGGCGGTATGTTTGGAGCATACTAAAACTTTATACTCCAAAATTTGATTGACATTTGTGCTTGCTCGAAATGGTCTTGCCTCTGCAGAAGTTTAATGTCAAATTTGGGTGTATACGGTTTGCGCACAAGCAATACTATTTCGAGCGGAACTGTCTATTAGTATTTTTTTGTTTTGTATAAAAGTCAGATTTTTTCCTTACTTGTATCGTAACCACCAGCGTAAATTCAATCAAATCAACCAAAAATAAAAATTATAAAAAATATAAAATTAATAAATTGAAGTTTTGGTGTAAAGTGGAAAACCAATTTTAAACAGTTTTAAGTGGTGATTGACGAACCAGCCAGTTCACAACCGTGCCTAATCCGGTACATTAATCAATTTTCGCTGGTAAACAAATTACACCACCATTACTATTATGATGATCATACATCATTATAATAGTACAATTCTCAAACCTCCATTTTCCAATTATGCAATTGCTATAAATCCTTTCGTTGCTGTTATCGGGATGCAACAAGAATGGAGTTTCTTCAGAAATCCCAAGCGATTTCCAGAGTCCTCTGTTTTCATCCTCCAGATCATTGGTAATTGCCACCACGAATCCTATACTATCCATCCTAATTATTTGTAATATAAGTGACTTTTTTAAAGTTCGGTCGAAGTCATAAAACAGTGGTTGTTTCCAGTTATAAAATTCCCCAAGAGCCATAATATATAATTGGCGGATTTTAAGAGTGTTTCAGAATTCCAATCATATTCGTAACATTTTCTAACTTTTATCTCATCGGCCAAAATAATGCACACTTTATCAAGATCAGCCAATGAATATGATTCCATTAGCATGCATACAAAACCCAAAACTCCTGGGGAAATATCTATTTTTTTCGCCCATCTACGTAGGGTAGACTCACCTGGAAGAGGATAGTGATTTTTTTGCATCCACCTGTATGCTCTGAGTCCAGCTGCATGTAAATCTATCACATGTGCAATGGAGTTTTCTAATGTCGGGATTTTTCTTTTTCATTTCTTCAATTTGTCCAAGCAACGTTTCATTATATTCCTTTAATTTGGAATTCTCAATAGCTGCGTTTTTTTTAAAACAATCGAGTAGAGTTTTTTTCCTATTTAAAATTAAAAATTTAATTTTTTTTAAATTAAATAATTTAGATTTAATAGAAATCTATGTATAACCAAAAAATCCATCATAAAAGTTGTATGGTTTTCTTGTAATATCGTTGTTCTGTATAATAACGTAATAGTTCAGGAATATATCAGGGCTTTTTAAATTTTTATTATTATTGCTCTTACAGCTAAATACCGCGCACATTACCATAATTATTAATTTGTTAGAAGTGAAAATTCATTTAATTCAACAATTTAATTTATTTTTTAATTTATTTGACAGAAATTTAATTCTCTATCGTGGACAGCAACGGGGTTGTATTTGTTTTGTCACGCAATGACGAATATAAAACAAAGAGAAAACGAAAATCATGCGCGTGAGCATATCTTTTTAAATTTCTATATCGAGCCTAATATGGCCATTAGACCATTTTCCTCAAATGTCAAAATAACATTATGACAGTTGAACGTGTATGGCAAACCATTAAAATGAAATTGTATTTTTTTTATTTTATTCATAAATTCTCATAATGCTATTAAAATTTAACAGTACAATTATTTGTGGTTATGTTTTAAACATTAAACTTTAATAGTTGTGTCATAATCTTTAAAAATTACAACTACATTTTAGTTTGTTCTTGTTTGCCATTACAGCTTCAGCTGTCAAATTTTTTGGAGGAAAATGGTCTACTAAAAAATCACATTCGTGTCTAAATATCACAAAATAAAAATTCGCCTGAATGTTTACTTACACCAATTTACAATACACAATAGTTTGTTGTTGTTGCATTCGTTGAATTAGTTTGGATAAAGTTCACGAGCATTTCTGATGCATCTAGCATATTCATCACGGTATATAAATTCTAGTGCGGTGACCGCAAGAGTGGTTGTCAGTCAGGAGCTTTGGTATGCGATAGAACGGTATGATATGAAAGTTCCGAATTTCGATGGGCCGATTGTCGAAGAGCCAAATTTCAAAGGGCGGTATGTGTCGAAGGGCCAAATGTCAAAGGTCCGAATGTCGAAGTGCCGAATGTGTCGAAGAGCCGAATGTGTCGAAGGGCCGAATGTCGAATGGCCGAATGTCGAAGGGCCGAATATGTCGAAGGGCCGAATGGGCCAAAGGGCGAATGGGTCGAAGGGCTCATTTTTTTACGTTTTGTGTTCGTTTCGTAATTATCAGGTGAAAAAATATTTATACATAATAGCAAATATAATAATATTCACCAAAACTAATGTCGAATTCTTTTCAAACAAAATTTTGCTCGTAGATCAAAAAAATGACTGCCAACGTAATAAATTTTAATGAAGTTTTTTCCAAATTTATCGCAATGGCACTGAATTTTTTGATCTGAGAGCAATTTTTTTTTATGAAAAGAATTCACCATAAGACTAATTATATCAATATAAATGAAATATATGACGTATATATGTAAATGTATTACTGTTGTAGTATTAAATATGTTATGTCGTGTATGGTGGTGCATGACAAAATTTTGCTTCACCAAAATGTATCGCTGACTGGATACGTGGAATTTCGACATTGGTATTCCACCCCTATAATCAATAAAATCCGAAAATTAATAGAAGAGGTACCAAAGTAAACAATAAATAAAACAGAATTAAATGCTAACCAATATTTTAAACGTCACTTTTATTATTTTATTTATTCTCCATTTTATAAGGTCGTTATGTTCTTCATTTAAATATACTACTTTTTTCAAATGGCAATTATAGGGGTACCAGTTCGATCTATAGGGCTCTAAAAATAAGAAAAAAAAATCGTCGGCCCTTTGAGACATTTGGCCCTTCGACACATTCGGCCCTTCCAAATTCGGTCATTCGGCATTCGGCCCTTCGACACATTTGGCCCTTCGACACATTCGGCCCTTCGACACATTCGGCCTTTCGACGTTCGGAGCACCGACATTCGGCCCTTCGACATTCGGACTTTTGAAATTCGGCTTTTGTACCCATTACGATAGAACACAAGCAAAAGTTTAATAATATGCAAACAATTATTAGTGGAACTTAAAGTGAAATAAATTTTGCTATTTATTGAAGACTATGTTTTGCTTTCCTTTATCTCGAATTTAGGAGCATAGCTGAAGCTAAGAAATACTGCCCCATGTCATAGTTTGATGCGTCCACCGTGCGTTTAGTATGTAAATAATTTTGTAAGGTTCTCTTACGAACTTACGCGCCGGTTGCCATTCAAATTGTACGTCGCTACACAACAGTTAGTCCGATGGTTCACGAAGGTGTTTCAGCTATTTTACGATTTTGCCGAACATGTAACTTATCCTAAGAATGCTTGCAATTGTAGGACGTCTCCCGCTGCGGGTATTTGCCTCATGTAGCAACTCTTTCTGGTTAAACGAACACTTACCTTTTGTCGTGAGTTTTTTTGAGTCCTTATTATTCACCTCCACCAACCAGCTTCGAGAAGATTTCTTCTGGCGTTGGCAGTGGATACTTGTTTGGTTCCAGCGCTTCATTCAACCATGTTTAATAATTGGCGCAAATACGTATGCCCATCCTTTCTTTTGACGGCTACCAGTCGTGTGGTGAGTATTCGATCGGACTGATTGTTATTTTTCACAGCTCTTTTATTTTCAGGTTTATATAGGACGAACAAAACAGCTCTTTGACTTTTTGTGAACTTATTATTTTATTTGTATTAATTCTTGTTTGTTAAACATAAACTTTAAAGGCGCCTATAACATAAAATAACACAATAAATTATATTACAGGCCATGTGAAATTTCATAAGCACTTATTCTTCATACAAGTTTTACAAAAATATATCTAAAATAATCGTATCTTTATGTGAATATTTATCACCTGACATTGAATTTTACTTTCAATAAATGTAATCTTTATTTCTATTAAACAAATATTTTTAATCCTTTCTAAACATAAAACAATTCTAACGCCTTTTTTATTCAAAACATTTTTGGCAAAATAAAGTGAGGTTATCTCAACACATATTCATGTAAGTGCCACAAAGAGAAGTGCGAAACCCAGAACTAATTTAATGCGTCAATATCAGGCGGCAAATACAAACTCAAATGAACAGAAGAAAAAAAATAATTAATTACAACACTGATTACTTCCTATAATTTATATCTCTTGAGCTCATTTTCGATCGCTAATTTCGCAGTTGCTGCGACTCTTGCGCATAGTTTCTCTGTTAGCGAATCCATTTTCTGTGGTGTGGTCATAGTAGCGAACTCGGCAATAAAGTTCCGCTGATACCACAATTCTGCAAGGTTGAATGGCTCCTAGAAGCACATGGGGGGATGATTCTTTAGCGTGTTTTACGGTTACATGTTACAATTTCGCCTACTTGTAAATACTCGTATTAACGAATTCGGTTACCTACTTGGGTTTTCAATATGATACAGTGACATCTAGATTTAACTAGCGATAATTGTTTTGTTATCAAATAAGTCTGGAACAGCATCGTCGCGATCATTCTGAATGCCTTTTACATGTTCACCGCGATATATAAATACTAGATAATTTGTAAATATAGGCTGCGAGCCAATTCTCAGGTAAATCGATTAGTACAGTAAATTGAAATTTTAGTACAAATTACTTTTCAAATCGTACCAATTCTCTAGTAAATGAAATTAGGTAAATGCGGCTTAAAGGGACACATGGTTTGTAGGAATATACAAAAACACGAACTAATGTCAAATTTTATTGTTGTTGTTCCATTTATTCGTATTGTTTATACGAATAAATTTAAATTGTATATTTGCTCATATTGGTTGCGTAATTTATACAATAAACTTAATAAAAAATTAATAAAATTTTTAAAAAATAAAACTGTGTTCATAAATATACAAGCGCATTTTTATTTCGTGGTAAATGCTCGTGAATATAAAAAAAATTATGTCTAGAAACATGGCCGCCATATTTTCATGATTTGTATAGCAAAACCAAAAACCACTACTATTTACCTTTTGTGTCTTCGCTTTACCCTACTTTTTAGTACAGTATTTCAATTTACCGCATACACTGCAGCTAAAAACGGCATTTACCCTAGATTTACCTTAGAATTGGCCCACAGCCATAGTGAAACATCAATTAGTTTCCCTAGTGGGTATCTCGGTCACTAGATATCTTGTGTAATAATTTAGAAATCTTAGTGAGTTAATTTCTGTAGTGTAGATTATTAAAGTGGTCATATGTGATTCATATCAGTATGAAGTTTGTGCGAGACCATTTGGCGTCGCTTCTGCTTCCAAATTATAAAAATCAGAAGGAGAAGATGAAGAACAAATGCGACGTAAAGATTTAAAGATCAAGAGTTCAATTATTTCGAAATGATGGTTTGGAAATCAATAGAATGTTAAAAATATTGAAGATTCGGTAAAAGCTATGTTATTTAGAAACGTATTTACTAACAAATATTTAACATTATTTGTTGCTTCCATTTATAAACAACTTGCCAAGTACAGTGAGTAAAGCTTCGGTTCTTGTGCCGCGAGGTGCTGAATTCGAATCCTAACAGGGGAGTATGTCAAAATTTAATTTTCCATGTTAGTATTCAGACTGACATACAAGTTGAAGTGCAGATACATAACATACACATGTAAATATACAATTTTTAGTAGCAAACTGTCCTGGAGCCTCACATTTAGCTAAAATTTTCAAATTAATCAAATTCTTCAGTTATTTTACATTTATAAATTTTTTCAGTTATAACTAAAACTGGTATACACTAAACAGTAAAATTAAATTCTAAATTTACTTGATGTGACTATGTAATTACCTTCGCATATGTGAGGTATAAAAGTGTAAATAATAATTACTGAAATATTGCCGAAAAATACAAATTAAAACAGACAGACCGCGAAAACCTTAAACCAAATCCGTCAAATAAACTTTCAAAAATTAACCGCTCAGCGAGCGTGCGCATGCAGATAATTTCCAACCCAACACTGAAATTATGATTACACATTTGATATTTTGAAATGTAAATAAAATTAAGATCATTACCATGTACTCATATTGTATATTTTTTTTGTTCCTCTCAAACACACAACACCGTACAGTATTTAATGTAGAAAAGAAGTAATTGTCGATGTAAATTGTAAATAAATATTTATAAGAGTAAAATTGCTAATGGAATTTCAACCTTGTTCGGTTTGTTTATATTATGTTGCAGGTAACATCTCAACAAGTTACGAAGATGTTGGCCGGTATGCGGATGAGGATCGATGCTGTCGCGATCACGATTATTGCCCGAATTTTTTAGAACCGGGCCAATGTCGTCGCGGCCTATGCAATTCCGGACCATTTGTACGATCGCATTGTGACTGTGATATACGATTGCGACGATGTTTGCAAAATATACAAACAGAGACGGCAAATACATTGGGTGCGGCATTTTTTAACGTTATCCAAGTGACCTGTTTCCGGGAACGGCGGCCTTGTTCCGTGTGGCAAAGGTATATATATAAAATTTGCAAATCGTATACATTAAGATCTAAATACATAAAATCTATACATACATATATATAGTTCAGAGCAGTGCCCCTATGCATTTGTTAAACCAGGTTTTTACATTTTCAATACCTCAACCGATAGTATCGAGGTTAGGGTGCCGTTCAATTCTTGGTTTATCACGAAATTGGCGAATAACAAATTTTCATCGATCATCTCGAACACATTCGGATTTGATGATAATACCATATCACAAATCGATCAAAATGCAACAAAATTGAGCCGGGCCGAAGAACGTAATCTACGATCGCAATCGTATCAACTTCTAGCGAAAAGTATTTTTAAATATTTAGTAACAAGACCGGCAGATCGTATACTAAAATTTATCAAAACATTGCAAAGTGTTACCTCGACCGTATCGTAGCATGTAATTTTCGGTGTTTTGGGTTTACTAATTTTGGGTTGTTGTATAGTTTTCTCTCGACTAAAACTGGGTCACATCACATTTTGTTGTTGTATTTATAGTTTTGTAAGATCACTTATCATATCATAATCTCACACCACACAATTTTCTAGTCAATTACATATAGCATCATTACACAAGCGTATTTATTATTAGTATTTTAATATTTTTAAGTGCCCGGCTAATTATTTATTTATTTTATATCTCTAAAATCTAGTTTTTTATTATTTTGAGCTATAAACAAATATTAATGATTGGTGGTTTGTTTCTTTACTTTTTTCTCAATACTATTAATTATAGGGCTGGATACAATAAAACTGTATCCGATCGGCTATGTTCACAATGGAAATATCAACCATCTGATAAATATATTGCAATGACACCGCATAAGGGGTTTCATTAGTTTTTGATTTCGATAAAATTTGTTGTAAAAAATATTTTTTTAAATAAAAATTGAAAAAAAAAATTATAAATTTATTTATTATTTATACTAGAGACGAGCAGTGGTAAGTAGGTGAACTAATATTAAGCTGATTGCAGTGCCACGTCGTGGGGAATAGAAAATTAAGGTAGGCTGTTTCGCTTATATACAAACAAAATATTTATTGATGCAATTTCTTGACGAGATTGATCCATGAAATAAATTCGCGGGAATTCACTTGGCTCATTAACTGAAATATCAAACCATTGCCAACGTTTTGACGAGTCTACGTCGACTAGGTATGATGTACATCGAGTTCCTAATAAAAATCGTGTTGACTCAAGACATCTTTGAATTGGGTGCTCGTAACGAAAACACTTTTGCTGCACGGCAATATATCCCTGGTGTACGGTTCGGGCATAAATCGATTTGATTCGTGCTAAACATGCCAGAAACTTAAAATCACAATCACATCGTACTTTAGAGAATGGAAGTGGTAGTTGAACTAGTTCCGGATATCGCTGGTAATCCTCGCTGGACGTTACAAAATCTGGACATTCATCATGCTCGCGACAACACTCATCCATTGCTCGAAATGTTTCAGATTTATATGTCACATTCGCATTTAATTGTCCAGGGCCACAGTACTTCATGTCTATAAACGCACGATTACTGATTTTCGATGTATCAGAAATCTCGGCACTTTGTAATTTAAGCGCGACCGTACTGATCACAAAAAACTTAAGCAACATTTTGCTGTGTTACTAGTTTTGATCAGAATGACTGAAATGTGGTACATTCAAATCGATTTTATTTAGGTTTTGTGCGTTACTACCACAACCTGATTTTTAATTTAATGGAACATTTACCTTGTAGATAAGAATTAAAATAGAGCATAATGACGAAACAACCAACGTATACCATCCGTGCCATCTATTGCATATGCCGCATACCAAATTCATATTTTGAGCAACTCGCAAAACGAGCAAAAATCATACAGGTTGTTAAATTCTTGCACAAACAATTTCTGTGTCGTTATGTTGGCATTTTCATATTCAAAATGTCACAAAAATATAAAGCTCGATACAGTCATCTCTTTCACGCTCATACAAATCATAAATATAATTTGTTTTTTACTTTTCGTTTTTATTTCAAAAATTCCAGTTTTTTATTTTATATTTTTCAGTTCAACACCGTCACTTGATTTTGTTGGTTTGTTTTGTGCGTAGCGTTGGAGAATATTTTATCTTCAAGTTTTCGACGTCTTAATAAAATATTTTTATAATCATAAAATAAATATAAATTTTTATGTGTGAAATTTAATAATTATTGTTTGTGCATATAAATTTTTAGTGATTTAATTTCAATACAATAAAATGTGTAAATTAAAATTAGGTGATTTTTTATCCGTGTATCGATTGTCTTCTTCTTCTAGCCGTGTGTCTTCTTCTGGTGGATGGTAGATGAATCATTCCATGAAGATTTCTACTCTTGTTTTGTATAAAATAATTTGTTGTTGTTATGTTTAATAGTTTTTTAAAATATCTTTTTGGTGTTATGTGTCTTATGAAATAAGAAAATAAAGTGTATGTGATGTTAAATTAAAATATAAATAATATTTCGTAAAAAAAATTGTGTGAATTTTGTATAATTTTTGTTTTTGGTGAAAATTGATGTGTGTGTGCAGATAACTTCTAAAAGTCTAGTCTCCTTAAGACATTGGCTAAGAAAAAATTATTTTTACTAAGCTTTAATTTAACTTGAGTTGTGCAAAGTTATATATAAAAAATGGTTATTGGATTACAACCATTAGAATTCGCGGACTGTCTACTCGATAGTCCCGATTTTCGAGACAATCTGTTGCGCCATGAAAAAGAATTGGAGAAAACAAGCCAGCAGATTAAACGAATCATCAAAGAGGTGAAGGATTTATTGGCGGCTGCAAAAGGTAAGAAGAAATATATTATCGTCTTTATTTTAAACGACACAATTTTATTTTTTGTGTGTTGTTATTTATTTGTGTCTTATGACTTGTGTGTTAAAAATATGACCGTGAAATTCTTCTGCTTACGACTCTCGGTTTGTTATTGGAATCTATACTGGTTTTCATGGCTAAAACAAAATCTTTTTTCAAGTCTTCGTTTTGATTCACGATTTACGTTTTTAATCTTAACATGTGTGTGCGTTCTGTTGTTTTTAACTTTTCTGTGCTTTTTTTTTACAAAATGATGTTACTTTTATGTTTCTTTTCTTAAAGATTTCACTTTTTATATATAAGACTAAGATATATACGATTCTTGTTCTTGTTTGTAACTTAAGCTAAGGGAAAAATCCGGGATCATAATAAAAGAATTTATTGATTGTGTATATCATGTTCTTCGAAGATTCTTCTTAGATTTATAACTATCTGCTTTCAAGAAATGTGGTATTTACAGAGTTAAGAAGTTCGAGAGAATCACGTTTTGGACATTGGCCTTTGCTCGATAATTCTTTTAAGTTAGTTTGGAATCTGTTTGCTCATTAGCTCATTTTGCTCTATTTCTCCATGCTGATTTACTATTGAAGTATTTTATATACTCGTACAATTCACATTTACATTGTTTTCAATTTGTAGATAACTTACAATAACAAAAGAAGCTACACCCTATCAACACGAACTTGAGTCGCCCTTCGACTATCATTCCCAAGGATTTTCAATTTTGAACTTCACAAGGATTTGTGCCGATAGTAATGAGCTTATCTGTTCGTGTCTGGGAATCCATTCTCAAAATTATCATCCCCTTGTTATTAATATGGCCTTCCCGGTTAACTCAAATATACTTAGGCGAGAATAAAATATATTTTCGTACTTAAATCGGCTTCCAAATCCTCTGAGTAAACGTGAGGGTTTACGTTGTACTTGAATCAACTTTAAGTACATGTGGCTCGCCTTGCACTTTCCTGGCACATGACTGGTAAAGCCGCAATTTTAGAATGGTTCATATTCGTATTTACTAGAGTATTGATTAAAAGAAATAAATCTCGGAATATATAGTTTATATAAATTAGAAAATGTGAAATCCTGGCCGAATCATTTTTGAGGTTGAAATTCCCAAATAAGCGACGAACCTTATTAATATAAATTTTTAGAACCACGCAGTGTCTGTTTTGCTCGGTAGACCGGTTTGAATGTCGACCAATGTCTTAAAGCTCATTGGCCTTTTAAGAGGGCCGCAAGAGAATATATATACTATCTTGTGTGGGTAATATCAATCAAATTGGCAATATTCCACCGAAGTGAACTTTTTAACGTGTAGCTTTATCAATTAACGAAAAGTGTAGTTAAAGTAGTACCACTGAAAATTTGTTGACAAAATGACTGATATGCCTTCAAACGATTAAAATGTACATGAAGTAAGCTAGGACCATAGGCACCAATTCTATTAGACCAGAAATGACCCGGGGTCAATACATTCAAATTCGATGGATCTTCTGTCGCACAACTTCTGTAATGCTCGTTCGTTGTCCTAAAAAAATAGTCTGCATTCACCACGTGCGGTAAAACGACGTTGAATTGCAATGAACCCTTTTCTGGTTAAGTCGTGAACCATGTACACTGCCTCACTTGCCTTTATGCAAAAATGCTAACACATCGAGGTATTTCCACACACGAAAAAGTGCTCAATTGATTGTGAAATTCTTACCACGACTGCATGGCAGCGAGTCGCCAATATTAACTGCAACTCTGTTTGGAGACTCATTGCCTCGTCTAAAAGTCTAAAATATCTGAACCCGTCAGCAGATCGTCTACATAAAAATCTCGCTACAATATTTCACTTTTCTTGGAAACCGTTGCCGCTGCGTATGGCTAAAAACGATACACTAGCAACTCCATACTTAACGGTGAGAGAATCTCCACCAACTACACTGTAGGTCACGATACTCCTCGTGAGTTACACGTAATCTAAAACGCAGCAAAATGTTAGACAATTTTTCAAAATAGTATTCCGGGAAGTTCCGTTGTTTATTATCATCAACCAACTCCATATTGCTGAGATCGATATATTCTTGCATGAACTCACAATACATTTTGTGAAGCTCAGCAAACCGAAATAATCGTCGTCCCACATTATAAAATTGAAGACGAGCAACTTCAGCACTAGTACCCAATTCTGTGTCTTTTTGTTTTAATGGTGCGACGGTGCTGTTGGTAATTATTTTCACAATTTTTTTCGTCAGTTGATAACTGTTACTGAAACATTTTCCAGTATTGTTCTCTTTATTATTTTCAATATTGTTCGTTGAACATATTAGATGTGTAAGTGGAAACTCTGCGTTTTTTGGTAAAATTCAATTTGATTGAAAATGTAATTGTTATAAAGATTAATTATCGAAATATTCGCCATTACTGTCTATGGTATTTTGCCATTTATCAGGTAGATGATGAATACCTTCGTGATATAAACTATTGGTGTTTTTGGAGCAAAATACTCATCGAGCCATTTTTGCACATCTTCTACTTTCGTGAACCGAAAGGTTAGGTCCTTTAAATATGATGACCGCATGCCGTAAAATTTCCCAGCCTAAAGAGAAGATGAGTTCCTGGGTTGATTTTGTTGACGTAAATGGTCATTTTTCCTCCAGAGCATCACTTAATTTACGATCAGTTGGGTCTGGTAACGTTCAGCTATAACAGTTGGCCCAGGTTCCAGAAGGTCGTAGTAAATGACTCTTTTCCAATCCCACCAAACACCCAGTAACACTTTCTTGGCATGAATATTCATTTTTGCAACTGATGTTGATGGCTGGCCTGGATCAGCCCATGGGTTTCTTCGGTTAAGATTATCGTACAAAATCGGAGGGATTGGCTGAAACGACAATTCAGTCAACATGAAAAATGTACGTCGGTAACCGACCCGTGATTTGTGGCAATACGAGAAAATTGAGTGTTGCGGAGCAATTCAGAACTATAATAGACGCATCGACTTTTTAGGACACACTTTGTTTCCAAGAAAGTTCGAGGTGAAGCCAGTGATGTAGTATTAAAGGGGCATAGTAAAACAACAAAACTTACAATCGAAATTGGAAAATGTATTTATTTTATTCACCGTAATAATTCAATGTTTAGTTTTCTAGTGGTGCACAACTATAGGCCCACGTTAATAGGGAACATAAAATAAAAAATTAATTCACTTTAGTTAAAATTAAAATAAAATTAAAATAAGCTCAAATATCCTGTTCGGCATACTCTCAAATAAGCTTACTCGAACATCTTCACCAATTCACTCCCAAGCTTCAATCGCAGTCACTTTCAAGTCTGAAATTTTCATATTGCTTGTTTTCAGCAAAGATGTTCGAACTATGATTCCTCAGATGTTTTCAATTGGGTTTAGGTCTGGTGAGCAGGCTGGCCATTAGCGAGTCTCATTGCTCTTGTACACTGAAGCGTTATCTTGCTGAAAAGTTATATTTTCTGTCCTGTGCGTCTCTAAATATGGAAGGAGATTTTTTATCAATAATGTTGGGTATTCTCTGGAGTTAATGCGGGTGGACGGGTAAGCTAACTCTAGCATTCCACCGATTTAAAAAGCTTCCCAAACCATCAAGGAACCGCCACAGAAATTTGTCCTAGAAAAATAGCGTGGTTCTTTGCGCAGGGCCCTCCTGTAAGAATCAAAAACGTCCGGACCGTATAATTAAATTTTTTCTTACTTTTGTCGACTGACTTTTGTCGAGCAAGGTATGAAGATTGTTTTAAAACCCGATTCACGATCCAACGAGATACATTTAAGTGACATTCTCGTGCTATTTGGGCTCCGCTTGTCATCGAATTACTGGAAGTTTTGATGATTTGGCGTCACGTTTCGAAAGCTTTTCTTTTGGTCCTCTTATTTTGTACGTAATTAAACGGATCTTTTCTTCGAGAATTTTAAATATGAACCATGCGGCATTGCAAGGACTACCAACAAAAATAAATTCACAAACCTTAAGTAACTTACGTCTATTGTTATGCATCAGCAAACAAATCAAAAAATCATTATAACGGTATATAAAACAATACAATTTCGTTATTATTCGTTGTTCGTTCGTAGTTTTCTATTCTCTATTAGGTTTCATGAATTATACATTTAACCTTTTCTCGAATGTAGTGAATGCGTTAAAATTAAGGTGCGTCTATAGTTCTGCACCGCAGTGTATACGCGTGATTTAGTATTTATCTAGAGTAGAAGCGCCATTAATGCCTCTTAACAGAACCAATAAAGGTCGTCGTTTAGCACTAAGCAAATTTAGAATGCTCGACGTTATACAATTCGACTGGGAACCAGGGTCGAGAACCACGATGACGATGTATTACCACTTAGTGGTACTTAATGGCACAGGCTTGTGCTTCCAATTTGTGTTTGATCAATTGGCACTGAATTACTACTAAGATTGATTGTATCTCGGGAGTCGTAAAAAATTTATAATCAGCTGATGTATTTTCTTGTTACATTCGCGAACTTTGTGACCAATATCAAAATAATTGATATACGCGTTCAACTGTTTGACATTATCATATCACTTGGTTGGATCCAAATCCAGGAATGTAGGACATCTCACAATTCAATTATTTTGTTGCATGCTTATTAAACAAATATGTGTGACCGATGAAGTAGCTAATGCCAATTTATGCTGCTTGTAGTTTTTAATATCACGATTTGTCACCGATTTATTTGATTGTTGGCTGGACTGTAAAATTGCCTGTAAAATGCGTGATTCCTCTTCAATGCTCGACTGTTTTTCAACTTCAATGCATGTTGCGGGATCTATTTTATCCGACAAATGATAACACTATAAACAGATTCCAACCAGAATTATTGGCTGCAAGAGCTTTCAACGCATTCAAATACTTTTTCACGGTAATGACGAAGTTATTGAGAGATTCAAACGTCATTCGTACGAACATCATCATAGGCATTCACAATTGCCTTCTACGCTATATGGGTCGTTTGCTGTTGTAGAAGCATACCCTAGTATATGTTGATATGCCAAATCATTTTTGATACTTGCTAGTAAGTACCGAAATTTTGTTAGGTGGCGGGTTTTTGTTATGCACCGCATAGCATGAATTGGAGTATAGTCAGATATTTAAGTTACATCCAATCTGGAACTGCCAAGTGTTTGGTAGCTTGGTATAGAACTAATGAGATGTTCTTTCATAAAGATTACATATCGTCGGTTTGTTGCAACAGTGACACAACTCAAATTTCACTCATTTGTAAGATATTCGAATCAAACGATACCCACTAATTCAGTTTTATTATTTTGTATCAAAACTTACTCTCTTATGTAGTTATTTCTGGCAAATAAGGTAAAATTCCATGTAAAAAATCACTCAATTCGCGAAAAAAATAAACATTTTAAGATATTGGAAACTATTCGAAGGAAATTTGCAAAATATTAAAGAATTATAAAAATTAAGATCCGATTGAAGATGTACAAATTAAAAAAGAAATATTTTACTAATCAGAATGAATTTTTATTTACTTTTGAAAAACGCCTTACAAACAATTTTGAGTGATTTTTTCAAATCGCTCTAAAGGTAATGAAAAATTAAAAATTTTGAGTTGTGTTTTTTGGTGTTGCACCAATCCGACGATATGAGAAACGCAGGATTACGAAATGTTTAACAAATACTAGTAGATTTATTAGATATTTTGCGAAATTTAATCAATTGGTATTTGGTTCAGTTATTAGTTTAGTAGTCTATTCTTGTGGGATGAAATCTATTGGTTCATCCCAGCTCTGCCAGTCCTTTCATTTAAGCGGCCCAGGGAACCAGTAATTCAAAATGCTTTGTTCTTTTTAGGTGCTTCGGTCCATCCAGGAGGTTCCGTAGCTCCTCGTTGTCATGCTGCCTCCTTGCAAATTTTTATTTTTCATCGCTGCCAGGGCATGTTTGATTTAAATCATTTGATTTAAATCATTGATTAAAATCAGATTAAAATCAATTGATTTTAAAAAAAAAAAAATCATTGATAAAACAATAAATCAACAAAATTACATGCCCTCTCGCTGACGTATTCCAAGGTTATCGATGACGTATTCCAAGGTTATCTCGATGGAGATTGTAATTTCTAATGTACCAATGAGAATTTACAATGCTACATAATACTTTGTTTTGAAAGGTTTGAATGATCTTTTAACTGTAGTTTTCCTTGCGCAGCCCGAAAACTAAATATCATAGGTCCACATTGGTTTTAGGGTTTGTTTATATGACAGCAGTTTATTGTGCGTTATCAGTTCGGAGTTTCTTCCAATAAGCCAGTGCATTTTTCTGAATTTTAAATTCAGTTCGTGCCTTTTCTTTTTAACATGCGCTTTCTACCTAAGTTTAGAGTTTAGTGTCATGCCGAGAGGTACTTAGTTTTATTGTCTTGGTTGTAGTACTTCAAATCAAGCCAAATTTTCAAGCCAGATTTTTTTACTCACACATTTGTGTGGTTTGGTGGCGGAAGATGCATAAATTAATGTTTGAGTATGAAATGGGCTGGATTGGAATTCTAACAAATTTTAATTTTAGGAAGCTGGATTTGACTGGGCTATCTCTTAGCGGGTTAAAGCCCAGTTTCTTTCGGCTATAGTGAATGGAGGACTAGATAGTTCCTTGGCCGATCGTATTCGGATATGTTTTTAGAAAAATCCAGAACTTCATCCGAGATTTATGTTGCAGTCTCGAATTAGCTCAGCATACCAGGTTCGAGCATGATTGCTTAAGAAATTGCCTTGCATGGCTGAACTCCAGAGCTTCTCTAAAGTTCATTTTTAAATCCCCACCCGATTCTGAATACCTGATTTGACTATATATATTTTTGGGATATGGTTCTCAAGTTCTATTCAGAATAGTCCAATTGTAGAATTTTAGACGGTCTGGTTTCATTCATTATATCCGAATTACAAAACTCGTCAAATTCAGCTTTCCACACCGAATTTGATCATCATTTGTTGAGAGATGACCTACTTCCATTGAACATAATGTTAGAGTGCCATTCCAATCCTGCATACCACATTTGACAGTGATTGGTAGTGGAATGGTAAGGCTCCATTAAGCATGGCACAATATGTCCTATGCAGTATAATTTACTTGGTAATTATTCTTTGGTGACCAAAATTAATAAAACATTCGAAATTTTTGCGAAATAAGTTAAATTTATTTAAAATATCCAATCCAATAGATAATTTTCCAGGAACCATTGCCTTTGAGATGTCTCACATAGTTTTTGTTAAATACTAATGGATTTTAGAGTAATTTTTAATATAATTTAAATAATTATGGTTTCAGGAAATTCTACTGTAAGTTGTGGAGTTGCATTAGGATAAAATTAATAAATGTTTATTTATTATTTAGGAAACCGGAAAATATTAATTTAGTATTAATTTTCAGGAAATCTACGGATGTAGGAAAAATAATATTTCTTCGAAATATTAATTGGATGGTTCACAAGTAACCCGATTAACTCGATTTCTTGAATTTTTAAAATTTTAATATCAACGTATATACTTGATTGGCTCCTAATGGTATATATTCAAAACAAATTTTTGTAATAATAAGTGTTACCACCACTAAATGGCAAAATTAAAAGTAACTAAAGTTGCAATTTATAATGAATTTAAAAAACCCATTTTTGTATATTCTCATTTTTCGCGACTTCTTGTTTTATGGAGTTAATCGTTTTGGCAAATGAAACATCCAATTGTTGATTGTGTAGATTAGAATTGCGTTGTCATTGTGTTACTAACTATCGACTTTACCTAGGTGTCTGTAACCGGGCTGATTCAATCAATCAATTTTGTTTAAGAAGCCGGAAAGCATTAATTTTGAATTAAATTTCAGGAAATTTTTCATGTACACACTAATAAATTTTTTCCCTCAGGTTGCTGATTTTGAGAAGCAATTGTTGAAGACCAATAATTATCCATTAAACCTATTAAGCCTTTATCCTCTCTCTAGTAGTTAGAAGTATATTAGAATTGTGTTGTGCCGTACGATCGCTAGGTGTCTGAAACCGGGTCGTTCCGTCCCAAAAAAAAAAAAAAAAATACCTTTCCTATCCCTCCTATTGTTATGTGTAAACAGGCTGTAGGAATAGGCCCGGCGTTATCCGGGGCCACCTGTCAAGTACTTGGTTCTACAGTCCAATCAATCAATCAATCAATCAATGCCGAGAGGTACTTAGCTTTATCTAAATATGGAATTTGTTGCGAATTCAGTCTAATCGGAATATATTCTAATTTCCTATTTGTAAAGTTGGTATGCGTTGATTTCAATTCATTAAGTGTTATTCTCAATTTTTTTATTCGGTTATACACTGCATTTTGTAGTTTCTTTGTGGACTCGACAATACTAGCATCGGTGGTCATAACAATTGTGTCATCAGCAAACGTTCCTATTCTAGCTTCTACTATGTTTGGTAAATCAATTGTGTACATTGGGTATAACACTACCTTGTGGAACTCCTGTAAATATTTTTTTAGTTGTTAGTATTCCCCTTCATGTGTCCACCAGAAGTAACGGTCCTTGTAAGACTCCTTGCAATTCAAAATATGCTTTTGGCAAATCGCGTTTGAGTTTGATTTCTAAACCACGGTTCCAAACCTTATCCAATGCTTGGACTACGTCTAAGAATATTGCTGAACATACTTCCGTTTTTCCAGCGCCTCCTCAATTGTATCTGTAATTCTATGTAGCTGTTCTATCATTGAGTGCCTTTCTTGAAACCCAAATTGATGTGCTGGTATAAGATTTCTGTTTTCTATAATTGGCTTTAGTCTCTTGAGAAATACTTAGTCTTTCGAAAATTTTTGATGTTCTTGTTAACAAAACAATAATCATTTACGATGTTTTGTCGTTCAGCGGTTTATTAGGCTTTGGAATCATTATGATTTCCGTTATTCTCCACTGTCTTGGAACATAACATAGTCTAAAGATAGCATTGATTATGTGCTGAAGTTTCCTTAGTGCTTTTTCTGGTAGAGCTATGATTATTTGCCCCGATATCAAGTCGTATCCATGGGCTTTATATCGTTGAGGTTATTTACTACTTTTTTGATTTTTTCAGAATAGCTGGTAACATATTCTGACAAATATTCATTATCCGCTTGTCCAGTTGTTGGTTTGACGGTATTTTCTATAGGGGTCTGGCAAACAGATCAGTTTTTTGCTTTTCGCTGCGAGCCCAGGTTCCATCAAGCATTCTTATGGGTGGCACTTGCATTTCAGGTCTTTTTAAACCTTTGGTGGCTTTCCACAGGGAATAGTCCGTGCCAGGTTTACCGGTCAGATCTTAGGAAGCTTGCAACTAACTCATTCTTAATCTCCTTTATAAGTAGTTTAAGTTTGTTGCACAAGTTGTTTAGGATTGTTTTGTCTTCAGGAGCTCTAGTTCTGCCAAGTCTTACGAGCTCTTCTTTTTTCGTTAACCAACTCTCACTGGACAGCATATACTTTTTTGTAATATTTCTTGCTGATCAGGAGAACTTTCCCAGACCGCTTTTTGCACACTTTCAATGATGTTTTCCAGTCCTATTATGTAAGTGTTTGAGATCTGCACTTATAGATTGACGCTTTCTTTGACTAGCAGTCGAAGTATTCCCAGGTGGTTTTGTTTTTTGTTAGTCTTGGAGGGCTTGCTTTCCTTATTATCGTGTCACTTACTGTAATTAAAACTGGAGAATGGTCTCACGATAGCCCTTCGTTTTCGACTGCTAAGTAATTTTCGGAGATCCCTCTTCATATAAAGAAAACCAGAAGGTCAGGAATTTTATTTGGGTCCGTAGGCCAGTAAATTGGCTTTCTACTGGAGTGAAATGGAAATCCACATTTTAATGTCCTGCTTGCTTCAAATAGCTCTCTTTCTTTGCTACTAGTTCGATTTGATCTCCAGAATATGTGTTTTACGTTGAAGTCGCCTCCAATAATAAAATTATTATTTATTTATTTATAAGTGGTGCCTACAGTGATTACAATCGGCACAACAAAACAATTTGTAAAAAGTTTACGCACATAAGCTCGACTACAAAAGATTATATATAGTTTTCTTGAATGAATCGACAATTGATAATCAAAAGCTTCATATACCTTGTTAAACACCCGCGATACCCTCGGAATTGGATCAGAAAGACCGTATAGTTAGTTACCGCTCGATCAATGAATAAAGCTCCATCGCGTTGACACATTCAAAGTTCGGGAGCATACAAGTGCTAGTAACTCGATACAATCAACACGGGAATTAATGATATCAAGCACAAATAGCGCGGAAGCTACATCTCGGCGATTATCTATGACGTTGCAGTTTCAAAAGATTGCATCGATTCTGATAAGGCGGGCGAACGTAATCCTCAGCACGCGTGGATGGTAAACGTCGTAGTGCGAATAAAATAAACTTTCTGGATACTCTAAATCCTCTCAGAATGACAGTGGTAGGAGAGTGACCAAACAGGAGATGCATACTCTAAAATAGACCGAACAATGCAGACGTATAATGAGTCAAAGTTAACGGATCACTAAAGTTCTAGCAGTTTCGTTTAATGAGACTAAGCATAATGTACGACTTTGAAATAATGGCGTTAACATGTCTGGTAAATGTTGCATCAGATTCAAAGATCACGGTAAGATCCGAAATAAACTCAACCCGATCAATGGTTTCGTTGTACAGTTGATCGGAGGAACCGTGTACAGGAGAGCGGATACGGAAGAAAGAAAGGGTTTTGTATTGAAGTGCAACACTCTGTGAACCATGAACTCCAACAGTTTGTGTAACACAGAGAGAGAGGGTGGCGATTCCACGATAATTACTTACCTCAGTCTTACCTTTTATTAGCCGCCTTGAAAATTGGATGAACACATGAGATTTTCCAGGGATCCGGAAAAAAGCCACGGCGAAGGCTTTCGTTAAACAAGAAGGTAACTGCAGGGCCAGACTTACATCACAACATTTGAATATCATCAGTGGAAGACCGTCATAACCTGCTCCCTTACTAACGCCGAGAAGGAGCAGTCGATCCAGAACCTCCTGTTCGGTAAATATGAAATGATCAAATACAATGGAGATGGAAGTAGTAGGAGACCCGGTGTCCGTCGACTGAAGCGGCTTGTAAACCCTTGCAAAAAATTTGGCAAACAAATTTCAAATGTCGGGTGGCTGACAGGCGGTGGAGGTCTGGTAAGACATATTTGACGGAAAACCAGATACTTTTGTCTTACTGTTAATGAAGTTGCAAAATTTTTTGGGATTAGATGTCAAAACTTGCTCGATTTCCACTATGTAATTATTGTAAAGGAACTAACTAAGGGTCTTAAATTCATTGCGTGTGTTGACAAAATCGGGATAGTACTCTACGCCGTAAACCCTGTACAGGGAATTAAACTTGTTGCGTCGTTTCTCGAGCAGCATCTAGTCGGTATTATACCATGGCTCACGATAGCCGGATTTATTATTGATAACCCACGGAACGTGTCTCTCTATACCACTACCGAGAAGCTCATTGAATCTGTGCGCCGTATCGTTCAAATCCCTGCTTCGCTTTAAAAAGTCCCAATCGGCAGTGCTGAGAAATTCATTCAAGGATGTATGGACGACCATTCTAAAATTAAAGTGAAAATCATTAGAAAAATAATTAGTTGTACAATTTGTATAAACAATATTTATCATAATTTGTGTGTGAAAATGCTCTCATGGCAGGCGATCATTTCATTGGAGGCTGAATTCTTTACAGCAATTAAAACACCACCGCCTCTACAACAGGTGTCAAAATCATATCTTTCCTTTCTATGAACAACATAGTCAGATGGAAAGTACTTTTCGGATAACATATTGATCGTAAGCCAGGTTTTTACTAGCAAGCGATTTAAGAAGTTTGATGTAGCCCTCTTTTTGGGTTTTATCTGGGTGGACTGATACAGCTCTTGTTATTTTTGGTTTCAATAGATACAGTATAGCTACTTGCACAGCTTCCTCCCTTAGTGTTTTATATTATCCGTAAAGTTTGCTGTCCCGCCTCTAGCTTTTTCTGCTGGATGTAGAGCTTGATAGCACTGGTATTTACTTATTTTGGCATACGAAGTTCTGGTAAAATGACTTTCTTAGATTAGGCATATATAAATTTTTTTGTGTCTAAAAATACTTCTAATTATGAAATGCGTTGCGCTAGGCCATTTGCATTCCAGGTATCAATTCTTAAATAGTGTGTCATTGTCATTATTTTTTCTTGTTAAGTTTGTATGGACTAGAATGAAGGTAGTCAATAACTTCTCTAGTTTTACTTGTCGCATCCGTTATTCTTTTATCTTGGCTCATCGATAAATTTTCCAGTGTTGCTAGTCTCTGTTCTTGTTTTTTCAGTAGCTCGCCTATAGATTCTAGTACTGATGACAGGACAATTTTATTAAGAGTATTTCGATATACAAAATACTGCAAAACTTGATTAAAGTCGATGAATGTGTACAAACTATATATTATTAAATATTGACGGCGAATTTATTACTGCACCTGCGCTAGCAGGTGATATTCTTATAATACACGTCTCAAAACACCTTAAAATCATTCGGTACAGAATCATACTTTACCACTGCGTAATAGTTAAGTATACTATATTTCTAATTCTAGTTCGCTTATTCGAAATGCAACCATACTTATTCCAAATTCGTTAAAATATCATCGCCATACGTACTCGTAGATGTGTGTAGGTTTTCATACAGTGTATTTACACATTAAGTGAAAGTTATCGTATAAGTAGTTTTATTATTTTTGTGTATTCCATCTTTAGTTTTCGGAAAAGTTAAAAAAAAAACTTTTTATGTATGTTAAAAAAACACAGACCACAAAAAACTATATAGGTAACTATCGGATATGCAAGCATTCAAAAATAATAAAAATTCATTTCAAAATTTGAATTGTAAATTCACACACAAAATTTTTAGTGTAAACAACACAACACAGCGTTGGGGTCAAATTGTTGTGGTACACCGTCGCGGTCGCGCGCGGTTATTTTTCCGACATTTAAAATAAACGATATTTGAATCGATTTTTCATTAGAAATTATTTGACGTCTTGTATACCTTCTTGAGACATAATACATACGTTAGGCAGACAACGAATTACATTTTCGATGATATCGAGATAACATTGTTTGAAATTTTTTTTTGATGAATACTCATACACGAAAAGGGTACGTTACTTATACGCTTGCCATGTTTGATTTGAAATTTTAATATGTGTTGTGCAAATACTCTGAAATAAGTGAACCTTATCTCCATGTCGCTTTTATTCTTACATTTTATTCATGTGTATATTTGTTATGAATTAACCGTGAGCCTGTGTAGAATTGTTTGCGACCCGAATAATTTCTATTTCAAAAATTGCGATTTAGCGTAATAGTAGAGAAGTTGTATAGTCCGATCATTCAGAAGTATACGTAATCTCATACTTATTTGCTGGACTAGGAATATACAAAAAGGGTAATAAGCTTGAGTGGGACCTATAAACCTGGCATGATTAAACTATATATTTGTCGAATTAGGTTGTGGTTTTGAGATAAAGACACATTCATGCCTTACTTTATGGAAAAATTAGTAAACCGTACCTTGGTAACTTAGCGAAAATGAACCCTGGCCCCGATATACTCATATAACTTATATTTGACCAACCAAATGGCACATACGTTAATGCTTTGATATTTAGATCGGAAGGTAAGGAGTTCGAACCCCGATAGGGGGAGGATGCAAAACGCATTTATAATAATCTGACTACGATCCATGATGTAAATGAACACAACTATATGACCCTCTGTTAGAGTGCAGAACCCACTGAACTTATATTTACTTCTTGCACTATATGTTACTGGTGTGGTGTCACTATTAACATTTTACTATTGAATCACTGATTCTAGCTGTACAAAAATTTGCTGGTGATAAGCCATTTTCATAACGTTTGGATCGAATTCTTTGGATCAGCGTTTGACCAACTCAGTGATGAATTTTAGAAGGCCAATAAAAAGCCAAATCTATTAAAACTTTGAATGGAAGAAACCGGGGAACAACAGAACACTTCAATATTGATGAAAGTCTATGACACTTTCTTTGTCGTTAGTATATACCAAGGTTCTGAAAGAGTCAGATGTTGAGGATGAAAAATGATTTGATTTAAGTACTTTCCTTACTCTGTGTACAAGAGTTGCCTTTTATAAATCGGGGTTGAGTAACTCTAGTGCTGCCATCTGGTAAGTGACGTCTCTATCGTAAAGTTTGACATTTTAGACTGTATATTTGCTCGGCAAAATTGGAAAAATTTCGTGCCATTATTTTTTACAACTTTCGACGTGGATAAACTGAACATCAGCGCATTAATTAACTTATTTCGACTTTTGGCGACGAAGCACCATCAAGGACCGGTTTTATATCAATGGTTTACAGGATTCAATCGTCGCCGCACTTCGCTCAACAACGAATTTCGTATAAAGGTCGTCTAAAATCGGTTGTTGTTCCGAAAATTGATGCTGTGCATGACTTATCGTGAGATTGAGGCATTCTTGGGTGGGACCAGCATACATTCAATTTTGCATGAACATTTGGCCGTCATAAAGGTTTGTCCGCGTTGGATCCCACAAAATTAGACAAACGCACAAAAAAAGACTTGGTGCAACGTAGAACGGTAAATTCTGAATGGTACGCAACCATTTGTTTGCCAGAAGTCTTTGGTGAAATAAAGAAAACCAACCGTCGACGGTGGATTATTCTCCACGACGGTAATGTGATCTCTCACACATCGGCACAAACAAATGAATATTTGAGCGGTCAAAACATCGAATTAATGGGTCCTCCGGCGTATAGTCCGGTTTTGGAAATCATTGACTTCTTTTTATTCCCGCAAATTAAAAATAAATTCCGAGTTCTACGTTTTTCGACACCTGAAGAAGAAAATGCATCGTTTTGGAGATACCTCAATAGGAGCGGAGAAAGTGCTTCGAAAATTCGTTCAAACGCATGCAAAAGTGTATTGATTCTTCATGGAGACTATTTTGAAAAACAGTAAAGTCATTTTTGATACTTATTTATCAACATGTTTTTGTTCTCTAATCCCGAAATATAAAAGGCAACCCCCGTAGGTTCGTTGAATTTTACACTACTATTTTTTTTTATTTTGCTGGTGCTACATCCAGTGATGTTTGAGCATAGCCATGCATCGCACTCAAAATCGCATTTGGACAAACATTTTTTTAAAATAAAATGCTAATTCGGTAGTGCTTTATTATAATTTGAATAATGATTGTCTATCTCAGAAAGGATGGTCAGTCGAAATTTTTTTTTTTTAATTTAAAAAATTTCTAATAACGCTTTGGATTCTGACTTAATAATAATATGATGATGGTGTAAAAATTGATGTTGGCAATAATTCATTAAGTCTCGGAAATTAATTTTTTTCAGTGGATCCATATCCAATGGAGAGATTTGGTCAGGAGCCCCACTTTAAACCTTCATTTCAAAATCCACTTATGCTAAAATCCATCTTTTTATAAGAAAGCCACTTTTGAGCAAATCCATCATTGTCAAAATCTATCATTCCTAAAATCCGTACTCAATTTTGCCAAAATCCACTATGTATAAAATCCGCCATTCCTGACACGGACACGGACACAGACATCTGACATCAGTAATCAGACATTAGAATCAGACATTAGGCATCATACATCTGACACCGGGCATCAGACATCAGACTTCAAACATCAGACATTAGACACAGGCATCAGACATCAGACACAGGCGCAAATACAGACATCGGACATCAGGCAACATACACTAGACATCGCAGACACGACACAGACACAAACACAGACACAAACACAGACACAAACACAGACACAAACACAGACACAAACTCAGACACAGACATCAGACATTAACGTGATGTTCTTTTGACGTGAAAAATCAATGTATTTTTGATGTACATCAAAAAATTGACATTTCATTGTTCTTTTGACCAAAAAAACGAATGTTCTTTTGATGTACATCAATTTTTGGGAATTGAATTTTTTTCGTAAATTTTACCCCTCCTATCCTCTTCGTCATCAACATTCAAGAATAGATATTTGATGGAATCTTCCTCAGAAGATGACGAATTTTTGGAAATGCAGGCTGAAATGTTTAGAAGAGCTAAAATGGTGCGAGCTAAAAATTTTGTTAAAAACGTAATTAATAATTATTCCGAAAATGAAATAAGTTTTAAAAACACTTTTATCATTATTTTGTGTACTAAATGATTATTTTCATGTGTGTGTTTATTCATTGTATAGTTCCGTCGGAATTTTCTACTGTCGAGAAAAACAGCGTATGAATTAATAAAGAAATTTGAAAATTCCTAATATTATAAAACAAAGGCAAATGGCGGAAGAAAAGCTATATCAGCAGAAGCGCAATGCCTAGCTTTTCTATGGTAGCTTGTCCTACGCATCTAAAAGGTTGCCAGCACCTGGCGGGGAACAATACGACATACTGGGAGATGCTGTCTATCCCTTGAGGCAATATTTGTTAACTCCTGTATAGGAATTACGGAAACTTGACGGAGAAACAAAATAAAAATTAACAAAAAACACTGCCAAACACGAGTAAAAATAGCGAATAGTTTTGGTTTGTTGAAACAAAGATTCCGTTAAGTCATACGGTTAGATTTCTGGGAAGTTTGTCTTCGGATGCTGTGCTTTACATAACTTGTGCATCGAGAAAGGTGATTTGTGGGACGAGATAGATGATAGACAAGATCAACAATAAAATTATTCCCAGCGTAGCAAAGAGAGTTCTAAAACAACGAAAATACAGAAACAGTTACTATAGCTGTGTTGAAACATCTGGTGCAAATTAAACGAAACCGTATTGCCGAAAATTTTTAATTAGTAGTATTTAGTGTATTTTATAACATTGAAATAAAAACCAAGTCTTTAATTAATTGATTTATTTGAAACAAAAATTCTTTATGATAATATAACATAAAATAGTTATAAGCATTTATTTAAAAAAACATCAGTCTAAAACTTTAAAAATATAAAATACTATTATTTTTTATTCAGAATTTCATTAAGAATTTTTAATTTTTCAGCGTGGCGCAATTTTCTACCATCTTCTTTTATGATAAATCTCGCTTTTTTTCTTCCTCGCTTTTTTTCTTCCTCGCTTTGCCTGAAGAGCGTATCTACCTCCTTGTGTCGTTTTTCTTTGTTTTTTAAATATTTATCACAAATAACTTCTTGAATTGTTTTTTTTGGGACGGGTGTTTGTTCATCGTTCTCGCTGTCTTATTTGACTGTTGAAGTTTTGGCTTTTGAAGATAATGGTTCTATATTGTTGGTGCCTTCATTTATCTGTTGTTTCGATACTGGTTGCTGTACAACTTTTGTTGTCAACAATGTGGCATTTGGTCCTTTTCTAGTATGAACCCCTCTTCTATCGTGAAACATTGCATAATGGAATCATCGATTGCCACGATTTTACTTATTTCCTCTTCATATCCCGTTTCGGAAAAAATTACCCCGCGTGTACTTTTATTTTCATATGCCTTTTTAGTCATTTTCACTGTACACCCAAATCTTGTTTCTACTTGTATCGGTATCCAATTACTTTTAAATTTTTTAAAAATCTTTTCGGCGATAAATTTCCACATATGCTTCTGATTTTTAAATCTTGCTTTAAAGAATGCTCTGCAACTAAATTTGATAAAAATTTCGTCTATCATGTTCTTTTCACACAATAAAATTAAATTTTTTTTTTTAAATCTAAAGAACATCACATAAATGTGCCCGGCCCATTAAGCAGAAATACTACTGCAGGGAACTGCATCTTAGAGTATTGAAATAAAGTTACGGCATCGAATGACGAAAATTTTAAAATTCATTTCGAGCTTAGCCTCATTTGTAAGTTTATGAGGAATTGGTTTCCAAATCATTTGTTTCTGTCAACTAATCAGCTAGCTGATCAAATTTTGCGTTTATTTGAGGAACCTGGGATTTCATGCTCTCTCCTAAATACATGACTGGTTTCAATTGTTGAGGAGTCAGCTGCCGCACATTCATTTCTGAAGGTGACTAAACTTCACTTCAAGTTTTCAAGTATTACAAATTTGTTGTTTTATAGTACTTTCACTACTTTAACGCAATATAGTATCGTTGACTTTGAAAGTAAGATTATTTATTATTAAGTAAAGGTAAAAATAAGGTAAACTTATTCAAACTTAATTTTAGCTCAAATTTAGCGAATGCAAAACAGTGCTGAATAGAATTCTTGCCAAAATTTCCTGTGCTGTAAGGAATAAATTCTCATTTGTTATGTAAAATTGCATGATTTTAAAATTTAAAATATGTTCACCATTTTAAAAACTTGCACGTTTATCCAAGAATACCTTTGTGTTGCAACCTTTTGACCTTTCGGCGCTATGAAATTTCTTGTAAATAATTAGTTTGAAGAAACAAATAATTTTCGCACTTGACATTATTTGCCTCATTCCACGTACCTAATTATTGTACATACTACAAATTTTAGTAATTTTTGCGAAACAGTTATCGATCAGCGGTATCAATATGTTACAAATATAGATAAAAAGTAACGTATGATTCAAAAGGAAGCACACCTCGTCACCTACATTTCCAGTTGATATTCCGACACTAAACCTACAAATTTCACGATATATCGATTTTACATCACACACATCGATTAACCATGTTCTACTCTAAATTCCAAGTTGCAAAATTGTAGATGTAGACGTACATTGCAAAAATTGACTAAAACAAACGTCTATTGTAAGTCGTGATTAGATAAGATTCGAGTATTAAATCAAAATGTTTTTTTTTGCTTTTTTTATACTTACATACTTAAATTTAATTAAAACACATTAAATTTAAATTGTTTGTGATTTCGATATTGATATCCTGATTTATGCACAATCAAGGAAATATAGCGCATTGTGCTCAAATTGGCATCATTTGTCACTCACATGCGCCAATAAATCCAAATACCAAACCAACCGAAAAGTGTATACACAAAACACAACAATAAAAAACCGTTAATGGTAATAATTTTCATAGGAAAAAAACGTGATAAAATTATAATTAACACTTTGAGGAACATCGTCGTCAAGCCAACACCATTATCGTGTAAGATAATATTTCTAGTATTTACTAGTCGTGTGCCAACTCATCCGGATAAGGGTTACGAGGCAGTTTTTATACAAAAAAAAAAAAAATAACATTGAAAATTCCGCGTTTTGCTTTTATTTTGCGACGTGATCAAAATACGCAAATTTTAACTTTTTTAGCATGTCATCGGCCTCAATAGATTTAAGTGTCTTATAATAATTTATAACAATATTAATGACCAACTTTATTTTATTCGTGTAACACACTTTCGGTATAGGTGATAAATGTGAGTGGCATAAATTGATCCGTGTATGCGCGCGCGCCGCATTGTCGTAATCGTAAATTATTCGATGTTTGCATTAAAATTTCGCGTGCATAACGCACATAAGTTCAACGAACTTGGTTCTCTACTTATAATTGTAGTGAATTGATACGAAACTCAATTATCTAGCCACACGTAGTTTTAAGCATCTCTCAACTTGAGACAACCAAATTGTCTCAACGTATATTAAACGAGCTTTAAAGTACCTTCATGCGTATATAAGTTGAATAACAACCCTTTTGATTTTTTTTGTTGTGTCTTTGCGTACGATATAATACGTAAGCCCTAATTGTTTGCAATTTATACACGACAAAATGATCAGATATCAAAAATCTCGGAATATATAAAAAAAAAAAAAAAATTTACTAACACACACAGAAAACACACATTCCGACCGAATTCATACGTGTACCCATTTATAATATTTCCGGTTGAATCGCTTTCATTTTATTTATTAAAACAACAAGAACACAAAATGTTGGAAAATTAAAACAAAACAAAAAAAAAAATAAAATAAAAGGGTTATAACGTTACCAATTTATCTCATCCAATTATTCGGCAATTGTCTTCTATATAATATATCTATATATACCTATACCGAGCCAGGGATGTGATAAAAGGGGAAAGGAAGTTCATACTTATATACATAATACATGCGACAAGATGTATGCTATGTGGTTAGATTTTTGTTGAATAGATTTTTAACCATTTAATGCCCAAGAATTTGGTATATTTTCGATTACTTCGAATCATGTCTAAACTGTTAAACAATATTTAGTCTCGGGGTACTTTGACGTCATCAAGAAATCCAATTAACCTTCGATGAGGTTGCTTTGTAACGTCTGGTTAAATAAGTAAATTTATCATTGTTTTGTAATATTCGAGATACTCCAGATTCGGATATGATTTTATTTGGTTCTCTTTTCGTTTATTTTCGCGCTTGCTTAAAAGTGATGGAACCATTTCGGGTTAAGAAAATTCAACAAAGTAATATGACTTTAAATCAAGTAACTGTATTAGAACCGATTTTTTTTATTTATTTAAATTATTACAACTGAATACAATTCATCTAGCAATTTTTCCTTCTTAATTTAGTCACTTGTGAATGAGAAGAGGCCCATTGGCCAGCTCCATAGTAGTCTTTGCACTGGTGTCCTTAACCCATTAAATCAATTGGTTTCTTCTCTGCAATCGTCTGACTGCATGCGAAGTATCCAACATACCATTGTTCATGAATTACGGCAAGTTTTTTTTATCGCTTCTTGAACCGTCTGGATATTGTCTGGATATGAAGGTCCTAGTGTACCAAGGAGCGTTAACTATACAGCACGTTGTTATGAAAAGTTTGTATTATTTTTGTGTTTGTTTTCTTTGTGCAGCCCAGAGCTCTACTCCGCAAATCCAAACAGGCTTTAACACATGTTGATATAATAGCAATTTATTTTCGGTTAACAATTCCGTATTTTTCTTTTTTCTTTTTTAACTTTCCATCTGAGCCTGGTATCTAAGGTTATCCCTGCATAGATATTTAGCCTTACTTACTTTAGCCTATTTCGATTCATTGAGCCCGATACGCCACATTTTTGTCCATTTCTGTGTCCAATCATATTTTGCACATGCTTCTTGAAGTTTCGTTGTCGATTTCTCGATAGTGTATATATGAGAAAACTGCAGATCATCAGCAAATGTTGCAACGGTTTAATTGAGGCAAATCTCTGGTGTAGAGCAGGTAAAGAATAAGTCCCAAAACACTAATATTCGGGACGCCTGCAGAAATCTTTTCGTTAGCTCGGAATATTCTTTTTCATATTTCACCCGAAAGTGGCGTTTCTCTCTGTATGATTTTAAAATCATATAATATTGTTTTTTTAAATCTTTATGTAGTTTGAAGAGTAAACCTCTATGCCACACCTTATCGAAGGCCCACGCCACATCTAAGAAGATACTAGAGCAAAACTTTTTCCTGTCTAATGTATTCTCAATGACATATGTAAGCCTGTGAACCTAGTCAATAGTTGAGTGTTTCTCTCCGAAACCAAACTAATATTCTGGGATAAGGTGTCTCTGTTCTATGGTTTTTTCAATCTTTTAAGCAAAAGCCTCTCAAACAATTTCGCTAGTGTTGGTAAAAGTGAAATTGGCCGGTAAGATTTTCTATCATTCGGTGGCTTGCCCCGGTTTCGGAATCATTATTATGTTTACATGTTTTTTCCTGAGGATCGCATTATGTGCAATAATTTACGGGTGCCTTTTTCAGGCAGCTTCTTTGATTTTATGTTCTTAATTTCAGCTTTTAGCTCATTCAATCTTACAGGCCTGATATCTCCGAAGTCAGATATTCTGGGCGTATCAGCAGTGCTTTCGTAACTTGTCTGCCGACCTAGAGGTTGAAATGTTTCTTCAAGATGTTCAGCAAACAGGTCAGCTTTATCTTTCGCACTTCTAGCCCAATTCCCATCGATTGTTTTGATTGGGGGAATCTGTGTTTTTGGTCGGTTTAACCCTTTCGATGCTTTCCAGAGGGTATAAGTCTTCTAGGCTCATGTATTTTTTCCTCTACTAACTGCTTAAACAATTCACAATTTGTTTTGTTCTTTGTGAGCTGTTTTGAATTTGTTTTTTCTATTACATTTTCATTAATCGTCACAATAACAGGAGAATGATCAGATATTAGACTCATCGTTTTCTAAGCAGATGTAGATATGCCTTTAGTGATGTAGAAATCTATAATATCTGGGATTTTGTTAGGATCAGATGGCCAGTACGTTTGTTTCCCTCCTGAATAAAATTCACAGTTTGAATATTGGCCAGCTGCAAGTAATTCTTTGCCTTTTGTAGAGGTTAATCTTGAACCTCAGAAAGTATTTAGGTATTTTTTGCATTAAAGTTACCTCCGATGGAACAAGTTAATGTAGTCTTCTTCCTTTAGGTTGTACCGTGGGGAACAATACATTGCAGATATATTACAGGTGTTGTTATGACCAAATTTAACCATCACGGTCTGGTTAGTTGCATGGACTCTTCATGATGATTAATATTATCCCTAATAAATATAGCTGACCCCCCACTTGCCCGTTCTGCTGGATGTGTGGAATGGTAAAAAGTATCGCTCCGGATTGATAGGAGCTGCTGGTAAAATGTGTTTCTGATAGTAAGCATTTATCAATTTTCTCAGTATTTAAAAATAGTTCTAATTCTAAATGTTGTGTTAATCGATTTGCATCCCATATGGGTATTCTTAATGAGTAGTTTGATGTCTGGTTTCTGCTCCGGAATTATAGATTGAAATATGTGTTTTGGAACTTGGTATTTCCAACAGATTGAGTCGACCCAGAATTAACTTATATAGTTTATTCTATTTTTCAAAGCTCTTTAAAATTGCTTAGACTGTGTTTTTGAAATTTTTGGTACCATTGGAAGAGGCCTGTGCATATATATAATTCTTCCTACGCCTAGATGCTTCATTTCTTGCTCGATCCTTGTTTGGATGATTTAAAGGGGGTTTGTATTTCTTATCCCTCATTTTCTGTAGCTGCTTTTCAACCTCAAATCCTCGGTAGCTGGCTGGATGCTGCCTATTACAATTTCTACATTTTGCAGGTTCTTCTTTAGATAGTTTGCAATATTGAGTTGGGTGCTTTCCAGCACATTTGACACATCTTAGTTATAGCTTTGGCGTTTTTTTCTATTCTTGTACAACTTCGATCTTTACTCGCATGTTGAGTATGCCAGTTATATTGTAATTCATTTTATTTGCTCGAATTTATCAAACGTTAGCATGAACAGGGAAAGTCCTCTTTTTGAAACGGCTTCTAGACGGTTCTCTCCGCTATGTCTCTGTTTTTTGTTCACGGCATCAAGGATTTAAAATTTTTCCAGGTCCTCCATTATTGAATTACTTTCATAGGTTGTATGTAGGCCTCTTGACCTTTTTCTTGATATTTTTCCGTATTCAGCTTCATTGGCAAGTTTCTGTATGCGTTTGGATTGGAAGTGTTAATCTTTCCTAAATTATTGTTCAGAGCAGTGATTTTGTACTCTTGTTCCGTAACAGTACTCATCACACTTTGCAATTCTGAATAGTTGGTTGCTCCTACTATGAAAATCTGTGGTGGGGCTTTTACTTTTGGCTGTGTTTCGTTTTGGTTGCCGTTCGGGTGATTTTCTACCTCTGGGAAGCACTCAGCTTTTCTTTTTTTATTTCTCTTGTTTTGTTTAGCTTTTCCCTTCTTCAACATCCAGTTAGTTTCCCTATCTAACACTTTCTTGTCCGTTGAGAATTCAGTCTTCAGTGACTTGTCTCTTTTAGGTTGTACTTCGTTGTTTGACGCTTCTTTGTATATGGTTTTGTTTTCCGTTTTTGAATTTGTTTTATCGGTTTTCGGCAGATTAACTCAGCAGCAGTTGAAGATTGGCGATTAGAAGTTCCATGCCTTCAATTTTTTTGTTGTAGTGTTTAATATTTTCTAGATTGGAATGTCATTCATTTGCATTGCTACCAACGTTGAAGATATCGGTTGCAGAACTGCTTTTGCGCACCAATTTTTGTCGCACGTTAGTGCTATATTTGGATGCTGTTGAAACAGATTCGCTTTTTCAAAATTGATTTCACTAACATGCAATAAGTGGTTCCCCCATAATCTACGAAACCGGCCTCCCAAGAGTGTGGATTAGCCAATTTTAAAATGCTGTACCACCTGGGGAAAATCCTTTTGTTTTTTGATCCATTGTGTTGTGTTGGATTGACTATTTGCTATATTGATCCATTAATACGAAGGGATTGGTTACCGCAACCGTTCGTGTTACAATACATTGCTCCGAGTCCGAGAATACTTCGTGGTGACTGTCAATCATTTGCACCCCAGAACCGAAATGCTGTCCTCAATCAAATAAAAAACGGAGAATACAGGGTTCCTAACTTGGAGATTTTGTTGTTAACATGGCGTTTGCGGAATTTTTGTAGAATTGGAAATTCTTTTTTACATTTTCTGGTATCACTGAGAAAAATTTTGGTTTGTAAAATTAAAAAACGAAGTTTTTAATTTCTAAAAGTTATAATTTTTTTTGAATTTAAAAAGTATTTTTTTGAAATTAAATGAAATTTTTGCAAACTAATCAGCTTTTTTATTTTAATAACATATTTTGTAAAATGATTTATAAAATACTTCTTAAATTTAAAAAGTTTATTTATTTAAACAGAATAATTTATTTCAAAAGAAGAGTTCTAGCATTGCAAAACAATTTTTTGAAAATAATGACAACTTATGAAAATGTTTATATTTATTGTTTTGCCAGAAATTCCGTTGTTTTATTTTTCAATTCGTCTATATGTGATATAATTCGCCAAATCGATAAGTTCTTGTGTTACACTAAAGGTATGAAAATTTGGATTTATGTAGTTTGGTCGTTGCATTGCAACCTGATGAGTAGAACAACTTTTTATCAGTACGAAACCAACTGTCAAGAAAGAACTAGAGGAAGTTCTCAATTTATTTTTTTAAGGGTTGTGTGTATTTTTACACTATTGGCTTTTGGGGTTAAAATTGGGAGGGGAGTTAATTTTCTACTTTTTGTGGTAGATATATTATGTTATGATATTATTTTGTTAAAAAATAATTATTTAAAAATTAAATCTTTTAAAAATAGCCAATAGTTTTTTAGTCTTAAAAAACAATCTCTTGTATTTGACATACTTAAGTAAGGAATGTATTTTTGAAAATAAAAACAATTTCTTTATTTTTATAAATAAATCTGCTGAAAAAATTTATTTTAAAAACAAAAAGATTATCCTTTTGATTTTAAAAACGACACTTTTCGCCTAAAAAATATAAGTAAGATGTATATTTTTTTGATTTTATATGTATACGAGGGCAGCCTTTTATATTTCGGGATTAGAGAACAAAAACAAATATTAATCATCGAAAATCGCTTTATTGTTTTTCAAAATATTCCCCATGAAGATCTATACACTTTTGCATGCGTTTGAACCAATTATCGAAGCACTTTTTCCATTCTGATTGAGGTATCTACAAAACATGCATTCTGAACGCAGCAACCGCTTTTTCAGGTGTCGAAAAACGTTGACCTCTCAGTTTGTTTTTTACGTACGGGAATAAAAAGAAGTGATTTGGTGACAAGTCAAGACTATACGGCGGATGACTCATCAAATCGATGTTTTGAGTGCTCAAAAATGCAGTTGTTTGAGCCGATGTGTGAGAGCTCGCATTGTCGTGGTGAAGAGTGATCCGTCTTCGGCAGTTGGTTTTCCTGATTTCTTGGAAGACAACTGGCAAACAAATGGTTGTGTACCACTCAGAATTGACTGTTCTGCGTAGTTCTAGTGATACGGTTGCGACATGTCCATTTTTTCCGAAAAAACAGGCGATCATTTGCTTGCAAGTGCTTCGTGCGCGAATTACTTTTGTTGGATTCGGCTCATCTTGAAACACCCATACAGTCGACTGCTGTTTACTTTCGGGCTCATACGCGTAAATCCACGATTCATCACCTATCACTATGTCATAGACGTGTTTTGAAGCACCGCGATCGTATTTTTTGAGCTTTTCTTTCGACCAATCGACACGAGCCTTTTTTGAGCGATTGACAAATTGTGTGGGATCCAACGCGAACAAATTTTTTTTGACATTCAAATGTTTATGCAATATTGAATGTATGCTGGTGCCACTAATGCCTAAGGTTGTCTCAATCTCACGATAGGTCACATGACGATCTTGCAATATCAGTTCGCGCACAGCATCAATGGTTTCCGGAACAATAACTGATTCTGGACGACCTTCACGAAATTCGTCTTGCAGTGAACTACGACCTCGATTGAATTCACCATACCATCGATAAACACTAGTCCTGGAGCTTCATCGCCAAAAATTGAATTAAGTTCATTCATGCACTCTTGCTGCCTTAATCCACGTCGAAAATTGTAAAAAATAATCGCACGAAAATGTTCACGATTTAATTCCATTTTTTCGCCGAGATGTTGAGTTAATGAGTACTGTAAACAACACAAATGGCGCTCGAATGCCAAAACGTTCTGAGTACGTATAATCTCAAAAATGTCAAACTTTACGACAGAGCTGTCAGTTGCCAGATTGCAACACTAGGGTTGTCCAATCCCGAAATATAAAAGACAACCCTCGTATTTTTATTTTTATTTTTACTGGTTTTTTTTTCTCAGTGATAGGTACTTCTTTAGTTAGTTGTTTAGTTTCCAATGTGTTCCAATCGGTGCACTGGTACCTCCAGATCTCTAAGGATAGTTGGAGGAACTAATCTATCGAGCCCTCAAACATATTTCGATAGTAATTGTTTAGACGTCTTAGTGTGAAGAACTATCTTCCGGTTGATTCTGTAGTCGGAAGTGTTACAAATATTTTTAATCGGGTATTTACCGTTGCGTCTATAAGTCTGTCCCTCGCTCGTACTTAAATACATATTTAGAACGCCTGTGGATAGCTACCTGCTTTAACCTGCATACACTTACATTGTTATAAAACTACTTCTAGTGCTTAAATCTAGATGTCCTTAACTGAACAATTTCTTTTGAATTAATTTTCCACACAAGTGACCAATCCACACAGAATTGATGCTCACTAAACCAATAAGCGAGATCGTAACAATATCATCATAAACAACATACCTACAAAGAGGGTAAATCTGCCGATATAGCACATCATGAAATCGTTGAACGAATTTAAAAATCGCTTGACAACAAAGAATTTGCTCTGGAAATATTTTCGGCCGCTGAGCGGGTATCTCCCGCAATGCTCAGCAGTTATAGAACATGGCTTGAAACCGAGTGCCTTACGGAACGATACGTTTCACTGCAGGATGCGCAGAACAGAACATCACAAATCAGAACATCTCCTGTATGAGAAGTGGTTTGTTTGTGAATTGTGGGAGCTATGTACTCCATTCAGACTGCTGCACCCGTAATCAAACCAACAAAGATTGGTGCTTAAGATGATAAAATTTGGTGTGTAGGAGGAAAATAGGATTCTAAAATGATTTTATTTGGCCAATTGCGATGGATATAAGCCGTTTCTTAATCGATCATGAAGGAATAAACTATGAACGATCGAAATGGAATCTAAAATTATTTTTATTCTGGAATAAGGCTAACTAGGACAGAATACTACCCTGGATAAGAAACTTTGAGTAACTAATCATTTAACATATTTTCGGTGAATTGTCATTTTCAGTGAATGTTAGTTTTTGATGAATTGTTGTTTCGGTGAATTGTCGCTTTCGGTTCCTTATTTTGGATTGTCGTCGATCTGTGTAAACAGGAAATGAAACATTTTGATTTTAATAGCGGAATTTGCTTTCTTTAAACGCTGGCCCGACAAGAACGTAAATATTAAGTCGCTTATTATTAAATATTTTGACTATTTTAATTTTTTTGTTTATCTTAGAGGATAAGACTGCCGCCTCAAACCCAGAACATTTGTTTAAATTTAAGATGAAATGGCGAGTTTTTGTAAAAAAAAAACTTTATTTCACCAAAATTTGGCATCAATTTCTCCATATTGGATCCTTACGAAATTTGTGTGCCAGAAGTGTAAGCTTTCATATTGGCTTTTTAGATTTTTTGCAATGACGTTGAAAAGTACAGATAGCATTTACAAAAACGACAAAGAATTAAAATACTCAAATAAGTTAAAGGATTAAATTTTAAACAAGGATTGATGTAGAGAAGTAAACCAATAAAATTTAAGCAGGAGTTATAATTTTTGATTATCTTGAATATAATCTTTACCAATCAAGTTTTACAAATCAAGTGTGGTGTTTTCGAGATTTGCGTATACATGCGTGATAAAAAATCGAGTGTAGGTGTGTTTTTATGATACTATTTTTTCGGCTAATTCAGGTAATCCCCATTGCCTTTAAACGCCCCGTTTAACTTATTTTCGGTGAATTATTAGTTTTAGGTGAAATTCCATTTTCGGTTATTTGCTTTTTTCAGTGAATTGTGTTTTCAGTGAATAATTTTTCAATTAATTGTCGTGGAACCTATTTTATTCTATCTTTGGAAGATTTAAGACCACCACACTGTGAAATGTCTTTCGATTTGATTATCGTAATTCTAGATAAGCAATACCAATTTTTAGTTCTTAGAAAATTATCAACTATACTTTCTAAACTTTTTTGTCAACGTTCGTTTATCTAACCTACTCTCACACAAGCACGATTACGCATTTGGCTACTTAAAATATATATTTTCATCCAAATCTCTAATCATAGCATGTGAAAGTCATATTAACTTCACAACAAACTCAACAAAACCATAAATCGATTCTGCAGAAGAATATCAAACCAGCGTTGATTTATCGGATTTAAAAACATTGAATTTTATTTTTTTTTCAATTACATCTAAGTAATGCAATAAATTACGTGTAGTCTCAACCAGTGCTGTCGTTTTAAAAATTTTAAAAGGAGCACATTTCGAATTTCTGAGGAGTATTTCAAGTTAAAAGGGAGTACATTTAAAATAAAAATAATTTATAATCAAACATTCAAAATTCTACATATTTTTTTTGAGAAATTTACAACTCCATCCCATTACGTAATTCCAAATTGGATAGTTTTAAACCAACTTTTCTGCTTGTGAATAATTCTATTGTAGACGAGAAATTAGTTACGATTTGTAATAATATTCAATAATGTTCTAGTACATTACTGATTAATTGAATATATTTAGTTGCATTTTTACGTTTTGAAATTCAAAATGTAATTGTCACCAACTAAAAAATAAATTAAAAATATCTTTGGTTGTTTCTTTGAGCACAATATTAATTTCTAGCCAGAATGGGAATTGCTTGTACCAAAGAAAGACCACAAGAATTTAAAAAATAATAATTATAATTAAAAATAAAAAGTATCACATAGACATTGGTCCGTTCCACACTCTAATCCTTTTGAAGTATAGTTCTTACTTCAAAATAAGTCGTAATAGATTTTTATTGCTAACTTAAAACTATTTTATATTTTTTTGTATGGTTTTATTCTGATTTCTCGAAAATAAACTTTAATCTAAAATCTACATTTTAAAATTGGCCGTTATGTTTTTATGTCATTTCTATTTGTGTTGAAGCTGCTTCACCGTAAAAATTTTTATCGAAAAATGAGTCACAATTAAAACCGGTCTCATAGGTAAACGGGGAAAGAGACGAAAAAGAAGTAACTTCTTCAAAGTAAAGTGTGGAACGGCCCATTCTGATCACAGAAATAAAAATCACGTAAGCACATAAAATATACATACATGCTTAAATTACAAATTATTTTTTGGATTTAATTAACAAATTTTTGTATTGAATCTGTTTGCTAGTATTTGAATTTAAAAGAATATAAAATTCAAAATATCCCAGGGGAGTACAAAATGAATTAGCGTAGTACAGGAGTACAGTCAACTCGAAAGTAGTATAAAACTCCGATCGTTCTCACTTCGACAGCACTGGTCTCAACTCGTTCCTACCTACCACCAAACGAAACAACTTAGACAATTACGAGTAAACCAAATGATATGGTATCTCTCGCGTTTGCATACCGCATATCTTCGTGTTGTTTCTAACCTTCTTCTAACATTTATATATACATACATATATTGATTTCAACAAGTCTTGAATGTAATTTTTCGATTTCTGTATATATATTCAAAGATAAATAAAAAAATTTCTTTAAGAGTTGTATTGTAAAGACGGCGCGCGGTTGGCGCAAATATTCGCTATATATAAAAAATATAACGGTTATTATTCATATATGAAAGATGCTTGACGTCACTGTTTGTTTTTGTTATTATTTTAAGGCGGTTGTGGTCGTACAACCATGTAAGTCAAAATACACATATAGCTATCTACATTTTTTTTAACTGTTGAATTTTTAGGTCATCATTTGACATTTTAAGACTTTATTTTTATACAAGAATCGTTGTTTTTGTGGTTTCAAATCGCGCATGTGATATAATATTAATGTAGTTTTGATCGTAATTGTTTTTGTTGGTGCTGTTAAACACCTTCACTGGGCGTTGGTTTTATATATCATTTTATATTGTGCGGTAACTGGTTAAGTTTATTTTATCTGTCTGTCACATTTCGTTTTATTTGCTAATAGACAATATTCTTCAAAATAATCGTAGTTTTAAAATGTGTATCGTGTCGTGTGTGTTCTTATCAAATATTATTTTTGTTGAGGTGAAATTCGGTGTGATAAGAATACACTCGTATATTACCTTATACAATTTGGTAACTACGTCTACATGTATACTTCTTATTTAAATAGGTAATCCGTCTTGCACAGAGCTAAATTTCACCTTTTTAGTTGTCGGTTTGAAATTTGGAGAACATATTTAATTTGCAGAGATGTATTATTTTATTTTAATAAAATCATTCCTCAATGAAATTAAAAGAACCATCGAATTATGCAGGGATGTAGCTAATAGTTAACCGTACCAAAAATTAATTTTAATTAATTTAATTAATTTTTTAGGTTTAAGATTCTTATGGACCTTGGAAGTAGGGTACTATGAACTCCGAGGACTGTTTTATGGTTTAATTTTGGGAACGTAGAATGTGTCGACGCCATATAAGTCTTGGAGAATTAGTTGTTCCTATTATAACGATGTTATTTATCCTGACCACGAGGTTCGCACGCATCCTCCATATTTCTCATTTTTTAATCGGACCTAATATCTCCAGTTCCTGGCTGACCTTCGTAACCACTGCTCTTATCAGCGATAGATGTAGATGTTTAATTAAGGTAATCTTTGTAGATGTTTGTAACAATTCTTCCTTTTGGCCTATCAGGACGTTATGGGGTACTCGTCGAATGGGCGGGTTCGTTGGCCAAAAGTACGTAGGCGAATTGTTTCATATTAATTATAGTCCTGTTTCCTGATCTTCTATCACGATCAATATCCACTCACTCACATCACCAACAATATTTTATTTAATTTGCCATATTTAACGATAAATTCACTTTATAACCAAAAAGAAGAAAAGAAGCAGATATTTCGGGAAAGAGAGCTTCAGTGCAAAAAGATTTCAGAAAATGTTCTTATGTTTTGCTTGTACATTACAATAGCTAATACAATTATTATCAATTTTAAGTATCAAAATAAATTACGAAATTAGAATTACATAATCTTAATATGAAAGGTAAATTTTAAAATTAGTTCTAGATTGAACCTAATTAAAATTAAAATTTAATGCACAAAAAAAATATTTTACTGATCGCGGATTTACTTAATAAATATGAAATATGATTAAAGAATTACCTATACAATGATGCACTGGTTGTAAATGAAATCCAATTTTGTATTGGTCCTATGCGGTACTAATGTTGTTGATGCAGGTCATTAAATTCCGTTGTACCAAAATACTAGCGTAATATATTTTTCTGTGTACTCGTTTGGTATACGAGTTCGTTGAACTCAATAATATTGTAAAGAGGAGGATCCCAAATTGACGTCACTTATTCAATTTGATACGATAATCCAGATGCTATTAATTTTTTATATTTTTTTATTAAATTAGCAGCAATGAATCATCCAATAAAAGTAGTGCTGGATGAAAACCATTCATTGTTAGCAGGGTGTGGTCATTTAAAATTTTTGCATTAATACCGTTAACTCGATATTAGGCTGCATATGCAAATTGCTTTAGCCTTAGCCGATTTAATACACTGACCTTTAACGTTTTTAAACCGCGATTTGATGTTTAGTTGAAATGGAGGCAATATTTTATTTTAGCTAGGTATATAACTATAACATGTCTCAGAGTTTAATTAATTTGGTCAAATTGTTATTTAAAATATAACATAATTTTTTTTTTATTTCACGATCACCAATTTTATTTATACAAAAATTTATATAATATTATGTTATAATAGTTACATTGATTTTTATAACTTATAATTTTCAATTAGAAATTTTATTTTAATTTTACTTATGCATGTACACTTATATATATCTGAGTTTGTACAATAATATCACCTTTATAAGTTTAACCAACTTTTTTCAATTTTATTTTAAAATTAAATATTACACTTCTCAGACTTATTTTTATTGACTTCAATTATTAATATTCATAAACCAAAACATAAGAATAACTTTTTTTTTCAATAATTAATATCTAAGGCTTATCATCGACTGATCTAAAAAAATTTGATCATTCCACCGACTTAACTCTCCTCTTCTTTTTTCTCCCTTTTTCATGCTTATCGATTATCGATAAGCATAAAAAAGGGTGATCCGGCATAATCGTTACAGGGCAGATTCGAATAAGCCGGCCTGTTAATCGCCAAGCAAAATTTCGAAGCTGAGTCTAGGTTTTTAATTTTATATACATCTTTAAACTTTGATATCCTTTGCATGGAAAGTTCCCAAGATTTTACCACTCTCATCCTTGCACACGTAAGTCACACTTCCAGTTTTCTGGTGGATCAATGCTTTTATATACTTAGGACAAAATTTTGCACAGATATTTTTCGCAGCGTCACTTTGGGGATGTTGCAATAGGTAAACAGTCTGTCCAGGAGTGAATTTAATATGTCGCGTGCGAAGGTTATAATGCTTTGAGTATTTTTCGAATGCAGATTTTAGAAGCTTGACTATTGTAGAATGCAATATCGAGATTCTATCAGAGGTTGGTAACACGTCTATGTCATCTCCTAATGATCTCATGTTACGTAGTAGTTCGTAAGATTTTCCATTCTTAATCATGTGATATCCAAAGAGCAAAAAGAAGGGCGAATGTTGAGTCGTTTGGTGAATTGCAGTACGAAGGGCGCAAGCGATTTCAGCTAAATATTTATCCCAGGTTTTATGATCTGTTTCAACGTATGCCCTAATCGCAGCTAATACCGATCTGTTGACTCGCTCAGATGCATTTGCCTGAGGCGAATACACCGCTGTTCTACTATGTATTATGCTAAAGTCACTTAGAAGCTCTTGGAATGCCTTACTGATGAATTGCTGGCCGTTATCAGTACGCACTTGTCTAGGGACACCAAAGACCAGGAAAACGTCATTCTTAAGATAATTTATAATTTTATTTGTGGTGCTCGAGCTTAAAGGTTTTAATAAAACAAATTTAGTGAACTGATCTAAAATTACTAAAATATATGAGTTTCCTGATTTAGAGCGTGGATACGGTCCCATAAGATCAATAAACAGGTTTTCAAACGGTCGAGATGCAAATAATGTTTCACCTAAAGGTGGTTTTGTGATTGCGTTAGAGGTTTTCGTCGTTTTACAAATTTCGCAATTTTTTACATAATCGTACACCTGTCTACGAATTCCAGGCCAATAAAATTGTTCACGTATACGCGATAATGTCTTACTAATACCACCATGTGCAGCTAGAGGTACGTCATGGAATTGTTTAATGAGAGATTGGGTCATACTCTGCGGTATCCAGAGCTTCCAGTTACTGAGATCCGATAAGACAGCATCGAACTTTGTTCCGACTTGAATGTAAATCCTGTCAGACAAAATTTTAAAAGATGGATATTTATCTGGTGATCGTTGAATATTTTCCTTTAGTTGTCTATAGTCGAGATCGTTGAAGCCGACAGAAGAGAGATCGACTGCTGAATTTAGAGTTACCGTATCGCAAAACATCCGGGACAGAGAATCTGGCACTATATTTTCTGAGCCTCGCTGATGCTGAATATTGAAGTCAAATGCCTGCAGCTTCAGGCTCCAACGCGCTAATCTACCATTCAAATCATTCTGAGCCATCAACCATTTAAGACTCGAATGGTCTGTTATTATCGTGAAATGGTAACCTTCAATGTACGGCCGAAATTTCTTCACGCTTAACACAGCGGCTAGGCATTCAAGTTCTGTCGTACTGTAGTTTGTTTGTGCTTGGTTTAGCTTTTTAGACATAAATGCAATCGGTCTTTCACTGCCTTCGTGGTCCTTTTGGAATAACACGCTCCCCACACCGGTTTTCGATGCATCACAACGAATCCAAAAAGGTTTAGAATAGTCCGGGTTTATTAACAAGGGAGCCGAAGTTAATAATACTTTCAATTTCTCTAGAGCCACCTGGGCGTCGTTTGTCCAAACAAATTTAATCCTTTTCTTTAATAAATTGGTTATAGGAGTGGTTAACTGAGCATAATTTGGTATAAACCTTTGATACCACCCTGTCATTCCAAGCAGTCTACGGGTTTGTTTAACAGTAGATGGGGTAGGGAAATTTCTAATAGCTTCTACTTTGTCCTCATCGGTTTTGATCCCGTTTTCTCCAACTACGTAGCCCAGATATTTTATTTGTTTCATGAAAAAGTGGCTTTTAGTAACGTTTATTGTTAGACCGGCTTCAGAAAGGCGAGTCGCAACGAGTTGGAGTAGTTTAAAATGCTCGTCGATGGTGGAAGAAGTGATCAAAAGATCGTCCAGATACACAAATATTTGGTGATGATAGCAATGCGGAATGACTTTATCCATCAGACGACACATCGTCTGAGGGGAATTGCAAAGGCCGAAGGGCATTACACAAAACTGGTACAACGGACGACCAGGAACCGTGAATGCGGTTTTGTCTCTCGAGGTGGGAGCAAGAGGTATTTGCCAAAAGGCATCTTTAAGGTCAATGCTGGAGATGTATCTTGTGTTGCTTAATCTGCTTAATAAGCCGTTGATTAAGGGTAACGGATACGCGTCTTTTCTCGTCACAGCATTGACCTTTCGAGAATCCAAGCACAATCGAATTTTATTAGGCTTGCGAATGAGTACAACGGGTGAAGACCACGAGCTCGAGCTCTCTTCAATTACCCCTAGGGATAACATTCTATCTAGTTCGTTGTACATTAGTTCTTGGATCGCCGGTGACACTGCATAATGCCGCTGTTTAATAGGTGGGCTATCACCAACATCTATTTGATGTTCAATTAATTTCGTTCGCCCTAACCCATTCTTTTCGAAGGACGGAAAGGAATCCCGGATTTTCTCAAAATCAATGGATTGAGCTGTTGTTAGAATATGTTTATTACTCTCGCTAATCTTTGACGACGGAGGAGTAAGAGAATCTACTATATACGGCATGATTTTGAAAGTATTCCAAAAGTCTATTCCTAAATAAACTTGACCTTGTAAGGAGGGTACTATATAAAATCGAACAGAGTTTGTTTTATTATTAAATTTCACAGGTAAATCGACAAGACCGATAATTTTATTTTTGGACCCGTCCGCAGTGGATACTTCAGCTGAGATAGATTTATAAGGGGTTTTTATTTTATTTAGAAACTCTAGTGCTCCATGACCTAAAATGCTGATTGAAGCTCCACTATCCATTAAGCCACGAATCGGCAAACCATTAATTTCAACTAAAGCGTAGGGCCTAAAATCTTGGTCCCCTGCGATGCAAGTTTCCGCACATGCACGAATAAAGTTACGCCGATCGTGCCAATATTTAATGTTTCTGTTGCGTTCCTTTATTAGCGTAAGTGGCTGAGAGTGAGCTTTAGAAAAGGCGTCTACGGCAGATAGGTGACTATATGGTTTTATGGGTAATGTTGTCAGCGGTAACGTGGCGGTTCGGTATTTGAAGCGACTGAGGCAGTAGTCGTTTGAGGGCGGGTTAAAATTTTCACCGGTCGTGTCATTCCCGATCTGCTCACTCCCGGTGTGAAGTTTTCCGGATTGCGTTGACAGTTACCACATTGAGGTTTTAAGGTATCTCTTGCTCCACAACCGTAGCAAAAGACTCCCTGCGGTGGTAAATTGCACTCCTGGTATCGATGCTCCGGCATATGGCAGTTCCAGCAAATTAAATTCCGTCTCAACCGACTACTGTCGTGTAGAGGACTCCTGTTTGGTCCAGCCGGCCCCCCATACATAGCGTCTAAATGGTAGTCTGTCTCTTCCAATTGTGAGGGTTCTTGATTATATCTTCTGAAATAACTCGAGGTCATATGGTTTGCGTCATCGAAATTAGTTTGCGTTGGCAATGCGAGCTCATTTACGTTTACGTATTTATTCTTTGGCGGTGCGGGTGTAAATCGGTCCATTCGTTTTCTGTCCCACAGGCGTTCATAACGATGACAAATTATTCTCAGTTCCTCAATCGAATCTACCGTTAAATGAAGAGTCATTTGTTGTAGATCGAAACTCATATTTTCTCTAATGATGTCTAATAATTCTAGTTCAGGAAATGGACGGTTCAATCTGTGATTCATGCTTTCGATTTCGAGAATGAAGTCACTAAGCGATTCGTTAATTTTTTGTTTACGCGTTTCTATTACTCGTCGAATGGCGCGATCCGAGTCAATACTACTAAATCTTTGAATTAACGCGTTCCGTAATGCTGAGTATGCTGCTGTTGGATATTTTTGAGTAAAAACCCAGTACCATTTTTCGGCAGTATCGTTAAGAAATTTAGGCATTAAGGCGTGTAACTGATTCACGGGAACTTGCTCGCGCCACGCAAACGACTCTAGTCTAAAAATGAAGTCATGGACGTCCAGTCCGTTTGGGTGACCAGAAAAACTTATATTCCACTTTGGCTCGGATGTGTACTTATGGGGACGCGCCGTGGAAGTTGTACTAGTTGGAGGGGTATGGTAATCATTCGTTACGTTAACGGTCGGATCAATGTAACTATTCTTAGTAGGATACGGAAAACTCCGATTAGGAGGTATGGAATTCGTGTAGTAATTTGGTGGTACCACTAAATTTATATTAGGTTTGCCAAAGGTTTCATCACTATATAGGATTTTGTCACGATTGTAGGGAATGTTCTGGATAGTTGAACTCTCAAGAGGGTGCGAGAACCTGACCTTTTTACTCCATGTTACATTTGTCACATCGTGGGTAATCGGGTATAATGTAAATTCTTCCGAATTATAACCAGAGGTAGATATCGGAACAATATTTAACGGTGAGCTATAAGTCTCAGGTATCTCCGAAGATGTAGTAGCCAGATCCAATCCAGCTAACGTTTCTACTACCGTAGCCATTGGCGTATCAACATGATTATTCTTGAGGTTAGACTCAGACTCACTAGATTTATCTACACATACTTCATGCAGCCTTTCTAAACGTCGCCAGTGATTTATTAGTCGGTCGACCTCGTTGTCTTGATGGAAACATCCCTTGAGTCTATATGTTCTCTCTCTCCAATGTTTTATCCTAATTTTTATATCAGATAGTGTATCAATTGAATTTACGACACGTTCGTCTTCCAAAATTTTAGTTATTATGGGAACTTGGTCTGCACACAATTTAAGTTCCTTTCTACAGTCCACAGCATGCGTACGAGACGGTTTTGTGGATGGGTCATTCTCTTCAGATCGAAGTACAGTCAGTAAGTTTTTTTCCCACCCCAATTCAGTTGTACAAATATCCCTTACCATGCATTCTACGCTTATTTCTTCTTCTGTGAGACCTTTAAGAGGGTCCTGACTTTTAGGTGGACTCATAGTAACTAACTTATTTATTTCTAATTCACTATTAGCCCTTATGTATATGTATGACCTTATAATATAAAACAAATATATTAAACAGGTTGTAACTTGTTATTAACAAAAAAAATTTTTTTTTTTTTTTTTTTTTTTTTTTTATATAACTTTCAATTTACTTTTCCGAAAAATAAGACGCAAGAAAAAATATACTGTGCAAAAGGTGTAGAAATTACTATTTTTCAATCCGTATTCAATAATAACTTCTACCAAGAAAACCAAATCAATTTCAAATACTGGAAATGAACGATTAGATGTGCAACGCGAAAATCCAGAACGCAAATAAAATTTTAGGAAGTTGCAAAAGAAAATATAATAATATAATTTGGTGTATATAAAATTAAATTCAAAGAAAATAAATTTGTTAAATTTTTATATTAGATAAACAGATAGGAATTATTATGGTGATGTTTATGAGTGGGCGAATTAAACGTGCGACTGATATTTGAATTTGCGAAATTATAAAACCAAGATTGTGCTGTGATGTTATGCAAAAAAAAAATTTAAGTTAATTTTATTTGGTAGGGCATCAAGAAAAGCAAACAGTCCTAAAAGCGATTGCTGATTTACTCAGATATTCCAACCATTGAAGACTGTTTACCACGTCAGATAATGCCGACCAAAAATATTTAAAAAATGAAAGTATATGTAACTATCAGTATGTATCCAGCAGGAATTCTAAATAATCGAACAATCAAATGATGAAACACATACCGACGTCAATAATGATAGTAATTACGGAAATTTAATGTGGTACATTAATTTATTGTTTATTGGTAGGGCATTAATAGAATTAACCATCCATCCCAGCGATAACTGCTTTATGCAGAGCGTCAAACCCTGATTAATGCTTATTTAATCCATAAATGCCGACCAACATTGTAAAACAAAAATTTGGTATTCAGTGTGAACCCAGCAAGAATTCTTATTCATAGAACAGTCAATTGCTGATGATCATTCTGATCCCATTATATTGAAGGAATTATTACGAAACCGAAATCTAATTAATAAAATATGAAAAGCAAAAAAAAATAAAAAATTCTAGACAAGCTACTATTAAAACTGTAACATTTAAGATGCTCGATGAAACGGAATTCAAACTTTAACGAACCATCAACGGTTCATCGAGAATAATAAAATTCACAGTTTAAGCACGTTTTCGATTTAAATTTACACGCGGATACATTTCAGGTCCCTGTTTCGGCGCCATTTTGTAACAATTCTTCCTTTTGGCCTATCAGGACGTTATGGGGTACTCGTCGAATGGGCGGGTTCGTTGGCCAAAAGTACGTAGGCGAATTGTTTCATATTAATTATAGTCCTGTTTCCTGATCTTCTATCACGATCAATATCCACTCACTCACATCACCAACAATATTTTATTTAATTTGCCATATTTAACGATAAATTCACTTTATAACCAAAAAGAAGAAAAGAAGCAGATATTTCGGGAAAGAGAGCTTCAGTGCAAAAAGATTTCAGAAAATGTTCTTATGTTTTGCTTGTACATTACAATAGCTAATACAATTATTATCAATTTTAAGTATCAAAATAAATTACGAAATTAGAATTACATAATCTTAATATGAAAGGTAAATTTTAAAATTAGTTCTAGATTGAACCTAATTAAAATTAAAATTTAATGCACAAAAAAAATATTTTACTGATCGCGGATTTACTTAATAAATATGAAATATGATTAAAGAATTACCTATACAATGATGCACTGGTTGTAAATGAAATCCAATTTTGTATTGGTCCTATGCGGTACTAATGTTGTTGATGCAGGTCATTAAATTCCGTTGTACCAAAATACTAGCGTAATATATTTTTCTGTGTACTCGTTTGGTATACGAGTTCGTTGAACTCAATAATATTGTAAAGAGGAGGATCCCAAATTGACGTCACTTATTCAATTTGATACGATAATCCAGATGCTATTAATTTTTTATATTTTTTTATTAAATTAGCAGCAATGAATCATCCAATAAAAGTAGTGCTGGATGAAAACCATTCATTGTTAGCAGGGTGTGGTCATTTAAAATTTTTGCATTAATACCGTTAACTCGATATTAGGCTGCATATGCAAATTGCTTTAGCCTTAGCCGATTTAATACACTGACCTTTAACGTTTTTAAACCGCGATTTGATGTTTAGTTGAAATGGAGGCAATATTTTATTTTAGCTAGGTATATAACTATAACATGTCTCAGAGTTTAATTAATTTGGTCAAATTGTTATTTAAAATATAACATAATTTTTTTTTTATTTCACGATCACCAATTTTATTTATACAAAAATTTATATAATATTATGTTATAATAGTTACATTGATTTTTATAACTTATAATTTTCAATTAGAAATTTTATTTTAATTTTACTTATGCATGTACACTTATATATATCTGAGTTTGTACAATAATATCACCTTTATAAGTTTAACCAACTTTTTTCAATTTTATTTTAAAATTAAATATTACACTTCTCAGACTTATTTTTATTGACTTCAATTATTAATATTCATAAACCAAAACATAAGAATAACTTTTTTTTTCAATAATTAATATCTAAGGCTTATCATCGACTGATCTAAAAAAATTTGATCATTCCACCGACTTAACTCTCCTCTTCTTTTTTCTCCCTTTTTCATGCTTATCGATTATCGATAAGCATAAAAAAGGGTGATCCGGCATAATCGTTACATGTTGTCTTTCACCTTCAGGTCGAACAGACGTGTTTGTGTAATTTTATTCGTTTTTTCTATAAGATATATTTAAATTATTATTTCAATAGTTATAAGAGCTAGAATTGAAAGAGCTAAGATTGAGACTAAATTCAGGATAAAGGTAGGTTCAAGTAAAAATAATTTAGCGGTAAAGAACGATCGCCACCGAAAAATGATCGTCGTCGAAAGCCACCGAAAATGATCGTTGTATTTGGAGAACGTCCAACATTACTAAGGCTGCGGTGCAATTCGAGGCTTATTTTGTGGAGACTGGCTTATTTGAAAGTCTACAATAAATCTGCAGTCGGCTAGACTTATTGAAGACTTGTTTGACTTTTATGCGAGGCTTTCGCCCAAACTGGCAACCTATCAAAATAATTCTAACCAGTTTCCAATAAGTCTATTCGACAGGAGACTTATTGTAGTCTTTCAAATAAGTCAGTCTCCACAAAATAAGTCACGAATTGGACCGCAGACTAAGAAGGCAATAAACATTTTTGTAGAAATTTAAATTACACAGGGTAAAAGAGTGGAAACCTATATTTCTTTTTTTTGTCGTATATTTTACCAATTATAAACAAAACTAATTTAGAAATGCAATCAGAGCAGCCACGAAGGCACACTTTCTTACCCAGACTAAAATACTTATTCAACACTATAAGCACGAACTTTATAAATTAAAATATATTGGATAGCACACTCATCAGCCCAATAAATTTACGAAACCATAATTTTCCGGATAGAGAACTGTACTGTGTCACAGAAGTTGAACTGTATTGCCAAAAAATTTCTGATCAAACAATAATCAAATCATTCAAATTCAACGTTCGCAACTTTCATACTAAATTTTGTGAACGTCTTCGAAGAAATGCTAACAAAATGTTCATCCGAACACGTTTTATCTGGCACAATAAACTGCATATTAAACCTACTATTAAATATGTTCCCAGATTCCGATCATGGAAAAGGCCGAAATCAAAAATTACCGAATATAGCAATGAAAACCCCTTAGCGGGTTGTGAAGAACTTAAAAAACTAAAAAATCTTAATACTTAAGTATTTGCGATTTTTGGAATGAAGTTAGTCAAATTAAAAATGAACTTAGTGCACACATTTTTTTGAAATTTTTGAAAGGAAGGTCAACCAGTCGAAATGAGTACTTTCACTTCCTCATTCGTGGGCCAATGTTGAAAGATTTTTTCATTTAAAATCTCAATAAAACCAAATGTCACAACAGGCTAGCTGTCAGTACTTGTAATGCGTTGATACAAACTAAAGATTTATTAAAATCCAGTAGCTCAGAATGTTTTAATTATATTTTTGATCGAGTTATAAATACTTTCGTAAAAATCTTAATAAAACCAAGGATTCTGAATATCACTCAATGTTTGCACTACTAAGACAGCGTGTCAAAAAGGAACAAAAAATATGTTATAAGAAATACTTGAATAATATTGAAAGCTCAATTTGGAGCAATCCCAAATTATTTTGGTCCTATTGCAAAAAAAAAAAAATAAAATAAAAACTGGAGTCCATCTAGTATGTATTATGATAACAAACTTGCTTCAGATCATAAAACTATTACAAATTTATTCTCAATCTTTTTAAATAAGTCTACAATAATAATAACTTACCATTACCGAATCTAGACACAAATAAGGGTTGTGGCCGAGATTCAATTTTACCATTTTTTATCAAAAATGTTTTTGGTTCTACTATTTATATACCACTAACAATTATTTTCAACAAATCCTCGCAAAAAGGTATTTTTCCCAGTGAATCGAAAACAGCGAAGGTTGTGTCCATCTTTAAAAGTGGGGACATCAATAATGTAGCAAATTATAGACCAATTTGTATTTTAAACGTGTTTTCTAAAGTTTTTGAAAAACTTTTTTATACTAAATTATTCAATCATACTAGAGATTAAATATCGAAATTTCAGCACGGGTTTTTTCGCGGTCGCTCAACTTTAATCAAGCTTCTAGATTTTACAGAATTCGTTTATCAGTCCTTAGAAAACGGACAATCAGTTGAAAGGCTTTTGATAAAGTAAATCCTTTTTTCTTATAAAGTAAACTACTAAATTATTGCGTAGGGGGTAAGAATCTTAGCTGGTTGATCTCCTACATGAGCAATAGAGTCCCCTTCTCTCAAAGATACGATGCTAGGACTTATGATGCATACGTCGTCCGTGTAAACTAATATTTAACTTTGATTTGTAATATAAACTTGTGAACACAATTTTGGTTATTGTAACACTCTTGTTGTTATTTCGAAAAATTCTAACAGTTTGTTTTCAATTAACACCATGCCTTTTGAGCCACCCATTTAATTTTGAAGGAATGTGACAAAGCATTTGTCTCTTTGGATACTATATCATACGCTTGCTGAAAATGCATGAAATCTCGATTATAAACGATACTGGAAGCACTTTTCTAATACAATCCTCAGAGAAATAGTTGGGCCGGTTGATGACCTGCTTGGACGAAAACCGCACTGATGGTCGTTCAAAATGTACTCATGGTCAAAATTTTTTAGCCGGTGTTTTAGCAAAACTAGTCCGCAACGCAATATAGTTGTTACAATTGAACCTGTCTCCTTTTTGATGTAGTGGAGATAATGTGGTATTCGTCGCCGCTCTTACTCATTGTGTTGCAGATGTCAACCTCACAATTTTTTATTATGTTGGTTACTTGCTGGAGGGTAATGTCTATACCTGATTAAGAGTGACGAGAAATTATTTCGCCACACTGTTAGTAGTACACGTTAGTGTCCATTTCTAACTCTTCAGATTCTCTGCGAATAGTGTTACTGCGTGGATGGAAGCTGGTATTATTTTCTTTTATTGAACGGTATCTGGCTCAGCAGTTTCAATAGTTCCAATTCAATAGTTTCTAGTGGCAGTTTCCATAGTATCATATTGTAAAATCGTATCTGTAAAATTTACAAAAGGCTCTGTTTTATTTATTCTGTTTTATATTGATCGCTTTAATTAAGCATCGTCTTTATCAACACAAAATATAATAATGGTTATCATCGTTTTTGATCAATTTTACGTTTAACAGGAATTTTGAGTTGTGGTTTATGATTTCAAGATCACTGGAAAACGCCTGAATTAATTTTATTATTTCCCCTTCATCTGTTATAGTCAAATGTAAGATATTTTTGTCCCAGACACCATGAAGATAGGTATTATAACTTTAAGCTCAGTATCCAGCTCGCGCTAGAATAAATTTGAACGCGGTCCCCATAAGGCTCCACTAAATTTAGTAGCCTCAAAAGTTTAAATTTTGATATTTGTTTTATTTGTCCTATACAACAAACAGAAATAGAGTTTAAAACTATTTTCATAGTCTAGAAAATTATTTTGTTCATCCATTTAAAAAAATAAAAAATCACGTTTTGCTGTCAACATTTTTCTAAATTTTATTGTTCTAGGCAGATAAATTGGTGCGAAAATGTTTGTAGAGTTTTCACTAGCGCAGTCTATATGTTAATGAGATAACTACAAACTTTTCACGTCAACTGCGTACCGCATCTGCGAAATCGTGAGCTAAATATTGTTTTGTTATTTTGCTAGCTAAATTTTACATCAAATTTGTTTGTAAAATTTAACTTAGTGCGAGCTGGATACCAACCTTAACGGCGAGATTCAAAAATCTGGAAATTAAATTAGATACAGAATTGGAATGCATAATTCTAGATTTAATTTCTTTTTACCGTACCCCTAAGTATAGTTGCACATTTTACTATGAAATCAAAGGCGACAGCTGTCGTGCTAAAATGGGTGTACGAAATCCCGATTTTCAAAATCCCGGTTTTCTTTCCATCGTTCCATTTTCCCACATGTGAAATTTTAAAAATTCAAACCGGGATTTCCTAAAAATGGATTTTGTTATACAAAACCGGAATTTTGAAAACCGGGATTTCGTTACACACCCTGCTAAAATACCAAATATATTTAATACCGAAGTCACTTCAAACGGCATTTTTTGTGCGATCACTTTAATCGTTTCTTTTATGCTTGCAAATATCAGATTTTTATAGATACTTGGTATGACAAACGAAACGACTATGGGAATTAGGCTGAACATTTCAATTTCAAACACGTTACTGAGGCCGAATTCGAAAGTATGAATTTAATTCCGCCGGCAGGGACAAAAGACTGACGAGCCAAATGACGTCGCCTAACAGAAAGCTGCTTTAATCTATCAATTTCCTTTGATTAATCTTACTTATCGTAACTTTAATTCAAAATAAATCAAATAGCACACGAACTTTGTTCAATGGAACATGAAAAATGTTAAATTATACAGATAACAACCTATCCCTAGTAACGGGTTCACTATTTCCGTAATCAGTTCGATGGTTTATGAACCTGAAAGCAAACATCATTTCGTGAGAGTGAGAGTTCACATTTAAGATTCACATCGAAGAAAATGATCACTTCCAGGTTAATCTCTTTGAAACAAGCTCATGTTGAATTGGTGCATTAACGATAATACGCGATTGCTAATTTACGCGATTTTTCTTTACTCAGTTCTTAATCTTTAATTTAACATTATGGATTGTAAGAATGTAAAATATTGTTCCCAAATAGTTGCCGTGGAATAATTCTAATGTCGCTTTGAAAGGTGTCAAGGAATTCAGTTGTGAAACAAACGCTCTGAGCTTAAATAATCTTGTAGACTGTCAAATGCCTTAGTGAAGTCGAAAAGCGAATGTAATGAAGGCGAACGAAAATATATAACGCTTTTTCGTAACCATCTTCGTTTGCTGGTTGATCAAGATTCTCCCATGGATTACCACCGGCCATTACAAATTATTAACAAAATATAAATTTTCCAATGCCGCATACACACCAAATTTAGTAATATTATTGGTAAAGTATTAACCAAGTTATTCATTATCGTTATTTTCAGAAATAGCAGATTATTTATCAAGTCCGAATAGATGTTGGTTTTTCTTATACGCTGTACCATTTATGCTAGTATTGCTTCCAAGTCTTTTGTCCGTGTCGAACTTTTGTGCATGACAGCTTTATGTCTAGATTGGCCTTATATCCAAATCGGCCTTTTATCCATGATGAATTTTTGCCCATCGACCTTTTTTCTGTCGGCTTTTGTCGGTGTATGCCTTTTGTATATCGCGCTTTTAACGCGAACTATGACGTTTTTGCTCAAAATACAGTATGTGCAACAAGAGCGTGTACGGCAAAAAACTAAGTAAAAATAAAACTACGATTTTTTTTTGTTATTATTATGAAAGTTTATTATACTTTCTGGGGCGTTATCAACTAATACATAGTAAAGTCATCATTTTTACATTTTCAGCTTAATGTTCATGAGTGCCCAAAAATTTCGATCGGTTTGGAATCAGGTGACCGAGATGGTCAATCTAATGTTTTTATGCCTTTTTTGAGTTTAAATTCCGAACGGAGTATGCTATGGTGTTTTGGATTGTTGTCTTCTTGCAAGATCCAGTTAGCGTTCCCCGCTCCAAACCATTTAAGGACAGATGGTAACAAAGCTCGTGAATAAATTTTATTCATGAAAAATGTGTTTAGGTTCCGTGTGGAAACGATTAATTTACCAAATACACGTGCAAACTTCGAAAATTAGTAAAATCTTAAAGTTTATAGTGTTGTGTCTGAAAAAGCTCTCGTTTGAATCGTTTCGTCAAAGGTTTAATTCTTACCATAACGATTTGTGAATTTAAAAAAATGAGTTCCAGCCGTGATTTCGTTTTCTATATATTTAACTCTGGTGTTGGTGATTTACAAACCTGCTTCTTGAATCTCAGAAAAAATGGTCCCGAAAGTTCCGGCTCCTAAGAGATGCTCTGTTCTCCTTCGATGATAGTCAAAGAGTGATAAATGTTTTTTTGAGATATTCTTTCTTTCAAACTGAAAGCTGATCGTAATAAGTCAAACCAATCTGCACTCTACTACTTATCGTAGACTTTCAAATAAGCCAGTCTCCACGTATGCCTGGATTATATATGGCCTGATAAATTTTCTCCTTTTCCTTACAGTTGGGAACAGAATAAAATTTTAAAAATAGATGGCGAATTTAAATATAAAAATGGATTCATGTAAACCGAACAACTGTCTGTTATTAAACTTTATTACACCAAATGCCATTCTCACGCTATGTATATGACACTTAAGATTTATTCCTAATCGCATCACAACCTACTCCGAAAACCAAATGTCATGTCATGACAATTTGAAACCAAATTCTATTACTTAATTCACACGAAAATACTTCCCTTGGCACACCACCCAGACACATAAATTCACACATATACTCATTCTTAAATACATCCGTGTCATATCCATGTTCAAGAAAAATACAATACAATAAATCTTCTTGGATGAGTCTATAAGATCCTACATATGCGCTTACGTTTTTGTTCGCATTTTGGTGTTGGAATATGTACTTAACAAAAGAAAAGGAAATAAACTTATGATTTTTCCAATTTGAAAAGGTCATCTCACGATAAAATGATGTAATGTTAGAGATCTGAAAGAATTATATACGCCACATGACATCTTCCTATGTACAAAATATTATATTATGTGTGTTTGTAGCATGCAACATTAGAAATACAAAATTGTCCTGCCCACATTACATCTACAGATTTTTTTTTTGTGATTTCCTTAACAACATAAGAATATAAATCCATATTGTGTGTGTGTGCGTTTACTTAATCTGCGAAATAAAATCGTAAGTCTTTGCTTCTGAGAATTAAGAGGGTTGCCCTGAAATAACAATATGTTGTCGTTAAATATATATATCGCCATCCACTTTAGACCAAATGGCTACAGAAAATTGTAATTTATTTTTGTTGTTGTATAATGATTAAGATTAAAGAACCCTTTATCAGCCGTGTGCACATTTCGTATACAATTTTATGATGATTTAAGAAGCATGACCTGAAATAACATACATTAGTGTGTTTACTCGATCTAATATTTACATATATTTAATATTTGATTTTCTACTAAATAAAATTAATTTTGAACGTTGTCGTCGTCGTTGTTGTCTAATCTGTAGTCGAAACATAGAAATTTCCAAAACCAAAAGAAACCCATGCATATTTTTTTTTCTCTTCATTTCAGTTTTTATTCCGAGTTTTCACCTTGACTAAATGATATACAACTTTGTTTTTTTTTCGTATAGTTTGATTTAATTTGAATTGATTGACTTACATACATAAGTAAGTTAGCTTTATGTAGAGAAAGATAGATTGAGAATGAAATGCGATTTTTTTTCGATTAAGAATTTTGGAAAGGTATATACGAGTACGAGTATAAAGTGTGTGTATATTGAATTAACCCTTGTGGGAAATGGTGTGTGATTGTCTGAATATTGTAATTGTGTAAAGGAATTGATTGCTCAAATATTTTAGTTTAATTAGATAATTGAGATGTCTATTAATTTTTTATGGTTTTTTGTATTTTCTTTGCAGGTTGGTACACAAGTTGATGTCAACATTTTAAGATTATCTAGTTATTGGCCAAAGTAACATCAAGGTCATCATGCACAACACAGTAAAGGTGGGCCTAATATATCCATGGAACTTGTAAAGCTTTCTTTGGAAAATCACACTCTTTCTTAAAATGTTTCCATAATTTTGGAGGTCTCAGTGATTGTTGGTTGAAATCGGTCCATCGGAAGTGGCAGCTTCCAAAGAAGCTTTTCTTTTTTTTTTTTTGCAAATATTTTGAAAATTTTATTTGTTGTTACGAAAAACACGAGTGACTGATCGCACCAAGAGTGGTACCTAACGTAGCAGGTTTTTATTGTTATATTTTTTTTTATAACTACCTTTAACTTTATTCTTGAATCTTTCCTATCTTGGGAAAATCACAAATTATTTTCAAATCTTACAAGCTAGTTAGTCAAAGTAAATAAAATTTTAATAATTAGAAGTGCATTGCCTTCAAAATATTGTTTTTTCTGTGTGTTAAATTACTAGTGAAAATTAAAAAAAAATTAAAGAAATAAAAAACCTTAAGTGCAAAATGTGCGGAATGTGACAATGGGTTTATTTTCTCCAAGCAAAATAAAACAAAAACGATCGCAATCCATCACAAATTAAAGTGCAATAAATCGCGCAAATTCTCTAGTCCCATCGACCTCTGGCATAATTAAAAATGCAATGCAAACTCAAAAAAGCGTAAGCGGTTCACAAACATTAAAAAGTGCTACAACGTCAAATATTGTGGTAGGTAACAGTATTGTGCCAAGCGACATCGCTATAATGGATAAAAGCAATGTCAATGAAACGAAAACTATTGTGCAACTATTTGCAAACGAAAACGCATTCCCAAGTCTCCAGTGATATCTGCGACAAACTAAAAAACACTAAAACTAGGAGCAGGAATAACAACAGTGGCACTATTTTGGCTTTCCCTGGGAATAGGGAATTGGGAAAAATAGTTTCATAGCATTTTTGTCTAATTTATATTTTTCTAGCCTACTGAGAAAATAAGTTTGGTGTAAATATTTTCGAAACATATATCTTTGTGGGGAATTATTTTTCCATATTAGATTTTTGTGGAACAAAAGTTTCCTAATTAACTTTGTTTTGAAAATTTTTGTACTAACTTATTCCTTCAGTAGGCCAGAAAAGTACAATTTAGACAAAAATGCTATGAAAATATTTTTCCCAATTCCCTATTCCCAGGGAAAGCCAGAATAGTGCCACTGTTAACCGTTTCAACCTATGTGTGGAAATAAAAGTAATGAAGAGGAAACCCGAAAAGAGGCGGGAGCACCAAAAGAACGACCACCATCAATATATCTTCGAGAAGCGCCGTCTCAACAATTAGTAGCCGATTTTAAAAAAGAAACAGGTGGAAAGTTTTTCATTGATCCAATTAAACAAGGCAAGATCCGTGAAACCAGAATTCAAGCCTTGAGCATAGAAGCATATCGCAAAATTGTTGCGATCTTAGTAGCAGCTAATAAATATTTTTACACATATAGCGAGCGAAACTATTGCAAACTATCAGCTGTTTGCGTGATATGCGGCAATATGCACAAAACTAGCGAATGTGATTTAGACAAACCATAACCTGAAGTAAAGAAGTGCAGTAATTGTGGGGAAAACCATACCGCTAATTACAGAGAACACATTGTGTACAAGGAGTAAAGGGAAAAAATGACACCAAGGCAGCGAATTGAGTAATGAGCTCAAATGGCATCAATCAACGCTCAAACCACGAGCAAATTATTTCTGCAACCATTAACACAGACACATTATTTTCAGAGGTGGCTGCGGGTAACGTGCTAAATAAAGCAAATAAGCCTTAGAATATGATCAAGGGAATTTTCAAAATGATGAGGACTCTGAACGAATCAATGAACAAATTTATGCAAATTATGGAAACAAATATGGGACTCATGCTGCAAAACATGACTATCCTGTTGTAACTGTTAACGAAGAATTAAAATATAAGATTATTGAACTTAAATTAGCCTTATGGAATGCCAATGGGCTAGCGCAACGCTTCTTAATGAACGCAAAATTGACATCATCATGATGGTCTGTGAGGCATATTTTACACAAATGAGCTCTGTAAAATTTAATGGTTATCAAATTTACGATACCCGGCACCTTAACGAGAAACCTCGTGGGGGATCCTCATTAGAAGAATGGTTTGAGCCATGCATAATACGCGCAGCTTACTGTCCACCAAAACATTCAATTAAAAAACAAAAATTTGCAAATTATTTCAAAACCTTGAAAAATAAATTACTTACAGGAGGAGATTTTAACTCATCTGACCACTCTCCGGTTTTAGTAACATTAAGCACACAAGTTTTAAATTCAGAATCAAATATTTTTTAACAAATCGATACCAATTCAAATCCACAGTATGCTCAACGGAATCTGAGATTGATGAAGCAGTACAACACCTAATTGGGTCATCCTTTATAGAACTAAACAATTTCATGTAGATCTGGATTAGGATCCTAACATGAACTTTAAATTTCTGGAATTCGACCAGAAGAAGTTCTTGAATTTGACATTGCTGAAATCCGAAATTTCACCCAAAATTGTTGTAGAATCCCAATCCAGCTCTACAAACCAAATTTGATCACGATTAGTTAAGAAGTGAACTAGTTCCATTCAACATGGCCGAATTCCAAAACCTTGCCAAAAATCATGTTAGAATTCCAGTTCAATTCTGAAAACCAAATTTGAGAATTATTGGTTAACAAACTGTCAAATTACACCCAAATTTGATCGTTTTCAGTTCAGAAATGAGGGAATTTTTAAAATGCGGGATTTTAATTAGAGAGCAGTATTGTACCCAGCCCATATAGTGGACTAGTTAGTCGCAAAATTTAACAATCATCCAAATTTATCAAATATCATGTAACCGTTATCGGTTGCTTTATATGAAACAAATTTGAAAGACCAGCAAAGAAACTAATGACTTGCCTAATAACAAATCACCCAAAGAAAATATACAATAACACAATAAGACTACATATTTTTTATTATTACTTGTACTCGTGTAGTATATCTTTCAAACGATAGTCGGTCTTGGATCGGACAAAATTTTGGACAATACCATAATAACAATGACAATAATTAATTCATAGCTCAAAACTACCGTTGTGGCGCTGGAAATAGTTACATTTTTTCTTATTTCCCCATAATCATGAGGCACATCTTTTCAAAGGTCTTGTAAAATTCTGTGTATTGGTTGACAAATCTACCGCTTTGGCGCAGGTTGCTAATTTTAAATTTATAATCGAATCTATGCCATCTATTAGGAATGGTCTTCAAAAAGACCGCAAATTTAGCTGAGAAACCTTAGTACTCATAACTACCGTTGTGACGTTAGTAGCAGATACATTCAGATATAATCATGGCATATCGTTTAAAATATTAGGCAAACATTTTGTTACAGCACTTTTATTAAGAAATCCATCGTTTTATAGGCTCGAAAGTCACGCCGCCAACTTGCCTGATTTTTCCGAAGTTTGTTTATGTAGATGAAGAAAATATTCTAAGAATATTTTTCTTAAATACCCGGAAAATCTCGTTGGCGGAACTTCAGGGATGTTAAAATCATATTTTCACAAAATCAATGAAGATGATCAGCATATTTTCTGTCTTATAATTTTCCGGGTTGGTGCATAGATAATGTTAATATTGTTAAAAAGAGTATTGTCATATATAAATATTTTGCAGTAAATTCTAGTAAATCAGAACATTTTTCTGCATATTTTAATTGCATCATGAAAAATGATCTGATTTTTCCGGTGACAAAAAAAAAAATTACAAAATCAATAATGGGAAAACTTCCTGTAATTTTTCCGGATTGCCATTTTCTGGACCAAAGCTTACGTCGGGGAATTTCAGACCCTAGCACTGTTTTACAGTAAAGAATGTTTATGTTTGTAAATTCAATTTCTTAAGTATATTAAAAAAATATAAAAGATTTTTTCGAACCTTGAAGAACCTACTCTTAATATTTCGTCTTTACATTATACACAAAGATACCAACCATATCTAAATTTAAATATTTTATGCATCTAATGTTATTTTGTCTTCAATCCCCTTAATCAGATAACCAGGCCCTACCGGTAGACGTTTGAACCAACCATGTGATGAATAACATATCATATCTAATTTAAACCGATAATCAAGATCATCAACTGAATTAAATCTGAAATAAACAAGACTACTGTAAAACGTTCTTATATGTTTCTACAAGAAATGTATATTTTCTTAACATATCATGTTACTCTTTTGTAACCGATCTTAAAATTTATAAATACACAAAAAAAATAATAATAAAAATTTGGAAATTTATCTCGCACTATATGTAGTAATAATATGAAGTACTAAGGACAAAAAACTAATAAATTCATACTCAACGCTGTCTTCCTACATTAGCTTTAATATAGCTGCATATATGATCTTCCAAAAATGTAAAGATTTTGTGAAAAAAAAACAATAAAATCACCCTCGATTTGTATGTTGAGATTTTATGTACGGTGTAAATTGTAATTTTACCATCCTAATCGCGGGTTTTTCTGCCGTAAGACATGACATTTACAGTTTCTCTAGTTTATTTATTTTTTGTATATATTTGGCATGAACAAGTTTTAGAGATTGTTTATAAGTTTAAAGTTATATTTTTTGTTGAACCTGTTTCATCATCATCATCATCATCGTCTCTAAAAGTTTTACGAGTATTTTGGTTCTGTATATATAGGAGTTAGTGTACAAGGCACATGTATTTAGGTATATATATAAAAAATTGCACAACTATAAACTTCTTAAAAAGTCGCGATCATTACAATGATACAGCGACGATAAAGAATAAGAAAATGATATTTTATTTTGGTGAAAATTTCATTCATAATTTATTGTTTGTTATATGTTGAAATTGTCAATCGATCTTTTTTGTCATTATCTGTGTCATTCTCAAGGAAAAGGTGCAGCCAATGCTTGAACATTCCGTAGCACGCCGTCGTCTTCCGCAACTCATAATGGATTAATCGTATTCAGATATTTATTGAATGCCATATCACGTATCAACGTATTTTTATTAATTCCTTAATTAAATGATCTTTAACGTAAACGCAACTTTCGTACACTTACTTATATATAAATACGATCGTATTCTATTATTTATAAGACATTGTTGCTTTTGTTGGTCGATTCTTACGTTTTGTTTATACGTAGCTTAGTTCAGTTTTTAATAAAAAAAAATCTAAAGAATTATGATTTGTAAAGAAATATATCCATGACCTAATAATACATTTAAATAAGGAAGTGAGCTATTAATTCGATATTATGCCTTACAATAGAAGAGACTCACTATCGCATCTGAATATATTACTCGTGTGTGTAATGAGATTTAAATTGAAGTTGGAGGCCAATAATTCTTTCAAACGAAGCAGAATTTTGTTTTTTATTAGTTGTCACATTTTTCTTTACGTGTAACAAGCAAACAAATTCCAGATAAAATAGCATTTTACAGACTCCAAACCAAGCAACTTTTAATGACCATCGTCAATTACTAAAGATAACCGACCACTTTTCGAAGCACTCTTTATACAGTTCCATACTTGTTCCGATTAGAACTGAAAAATCTTACCAGCAAGTCAGCTTAGGAATTTAACAATTTATAATTTCTTGTATGGGATTTTATTTCCGAATACCTTGTGCCCTGCTATATAAGCCTATTGTTTAGTTTACTATACCTGTAGCAATGATAATAATCCGTTAAGTTAGTACCGTAAATTTTGTTGTTTTTTGTTTTTAGAAAAGATGAGCACACCCTTCAGCATATAATTATAATAACTTGAAACTATTTTATGAGAGTCCCGCTACGCTTCTCAAAGTGGACGAATAACGAGCTTTGTTTCTTCAATCTATTTGACGTGCCAAATTGCATAACCCTAAGTTGAGAGGGAAAATCAGATTTTCGTGACCCCAGAGCAAGTCCACATACTCTCGAGAGGTCTCATGTAGTAAAACATTCTGTATTATAAACTGCCCAATACCTCGTTCTTTTTGGATTCCTTCCTGCTTGACAATTGGAACTTAAAAATATTCATATAGACCAATTTATGGTCGAAACCACTCAAATAAGTTACTCTTTGAACTATTTTCTTTTTAAACTAGAGGATAGAAATTTCTTAAATAAATTAAATTATCCTTCATCAAGTTTTAATTAGTTAGGAGTTAGGAATAATCCTGGGATAACGTAGAATTTAATTTGTCGCTTATTCTTATGATTTTGAAGACTATTTCTATTATTGCGCAAAATGCAATTACGATTCACGAAGAATTCCGAACCATAACATGTAAAATATATACAATTCAACGATAAAGTTAAAAGTTACTTTTACCATAATGGTTAATATAAACTTGGCTGTAATTGAAATAGATTTCGTACTTAATGCCATATTGGCTCACACAACTGACGATTTTATGACAATTACACTCCGATAAATGAGCATAATAAACCAAGGTAGAAATACCTAAAAATTTAGATTCAAGTATGCATTTGGGCACAATTGTACCCATTCAATCACATAAAGGTTAATAGTAACCTCAAAAAAGCTGCTTGGTCGAGTCCGATAAATTCCCATTCCAGCAAGAAACCTGTAGGATTCAAATTCTTTATTTAACGAGATAGCAGATATAGTTTCACCAGCGGTTTAAAATGGTTTAAAGCTGATTATAGTTCGAGATTACTAGAGATACAGAATATCTGAATACAATGTGGCCAAGGAACGCCACAAAATTGATGAGTGAAGCAATATTAATGAATGTCCGAGCGCTTTTCATCGAGGCCGTGCATTGGAATAGTTAATGACTGTTCTCTTCAATCATCATTAAATCCTAGTAGAGTGCCTGTATTGTGAGCCAATTGGGCTGATAGTATCATTGGGCCAAATATATTTTAAGAAGCTAATCATCAGAAGTATAGGTGAAAGTACGTTAATCCACTAAAAATCAATAATGAGGAATACACAAAACTAAAGTTTGCGGTGCTTTTCAGAATCTTACCAGTATTCATAGCTTTCGTTATATTATTTTATAATTTTTGGAAGCTTCTGTTAAGGAGAGATAAGTTTCTGTTAAGTTAAGAATCTGTTTGGGTTGTAAATATGATCTTGCATGTGTGTCGAATTGAATTAGAACGTGCCCGAATAATCCAATCCAACCTTATTTATCTTAACCTGATTAACCCAGAATGTGCTCAGTCTATGAAAATGTAAAACAGAAAAAAATCATTGAATTTAGCACGTTCGTTACTGCAATGTTTGCATATTGCAACTGATCTAAACTAGGTGCAACATTTCAAAATATTTACAATCCTATGCCGGTTTGGAGATGCTCCGCAACAAAAGAGACACAGCCTTATTACCTGTACACAATAACATTTTCATCCGAAGCCACTGTTAAGTTTAGAAGTTTCTATTTTGCTATTATGCAAATTAACCTGGGCGCGTATTCTTGAAATCGGTGAAAATTTCCGCATTCGGAATAAATATATCTAAAATTCTTTATATTAATCGAATTTTTCGCTGGCTACTTTAATCATTTTTTTAAATTTGTTTGCGAGTTTTCTATTATTTAATTCCCTACTAAAGCCTAGTACTCAGTTCTTCATATGATTTTACTAAAGTGAAATTGGAAATGAAAAATTCCACTTCTGTTTTCATTTTGTAGTACTCAGTTCATTAGCGAAAAAGCCAAGTGTGTTCAATACACCAAAGATGGAGTTCAATACTCCAAATTATTTTCATGTGAAAATAATGTAAGTTTCGACACATTATTTTTACGTGAAATTTTGACATCTGCTTGTGTTTGACAATAAAAAACAATTATAATATCATAAATCTTTAATTAAATCAATTTAAATAAATTTATCACGTGAAATAAACAAATTCATTTCTGCATTTTATACACTAAAAATAATAATTATCCAAATAAAATTTATTTCACCCGAAAATAAATTGATTTTTGGAGACCTCGTTAAAATTTCATTTTACTTTGAACTGAGTATTAAGCTTAATGGAATAATTCTGCATCGATCCCGCATCCCTTAAGGGAATAATTCCGCAGTCGTAGTTTTTCCTTTAAGGCTAGTATGCAGCTGACGAGAAATGAAATTCTCACTGATAAACTTAGTTTGTAGAATTTCGTAAAATTGTAACGCAGATAGCTTCATGTTGATTTATTATGTTTTTATAATTTCATGTCAAAATATTTTTATGCGTGTTTGTTTAACAACAAATACAAATAATTATGAAACGCTAAAAATTTAATTAAAATGGTGCCATCCTTTTATTAAAAATTTATTTAATTAGGTAATTAAACAGTATAACAAATGAATCCTGGTGGCAGGAACGGGAATAATAATATAAGAAAGATGTCATTTGAAATCGCATTGATTTAGGGTAGATTCTCAAACGTTTCATTTCAAAGTCCTTTTTTTATATACCAACTATCCTCTTATGCCGTATTATCGGCTATCTACTAAACTGATCTTTTCCGCCTTCATATGCACACACCTGCAATGGGTTTATCATGTTTCTGCAAGTTATACCTACCGACATCATTCATGAGGTGTAATCCGTGTTTGATTTTCTCGTTTTCTTCGTTTGATTTTTTACACAAATAATTTGGCACCAATATCATCGAAACCATTTTTGCCTGATGATTTGTTGTCATTCCCATTCACTATGAGACGCCGACTCTCCATCCGGTTGAGCATCTAAAATCTCGTGTATTTCGTGTTTCTGGCTCAGATAATTCGCCTTATCTGCTGTCTCCTCACCAACACATCGGCTTTCCGCTCCGCATCGCCTGTTATCGTCTCTGGTGCCAAACCATTTACTTCTTAATTGGTTCAGTATCTTCTCGAGATTTCCGGAAGCCTGAGTTGATTTCTTTAATTCCTTGTTTCATTTCTCCATGGTTCTGGTTTTGTTGATCAAACTTCATTCATTTTGATTCATTTGTTCTCTCATTTTGTGCGTCACTTTAATCCGTTGACCAAATTTTTGATTTTATTGATCCAATTTTTGGGGTTGTTGATTAAATTTATGATCCATCCATTTTTTGAAAAAAATCGATCAAATGATTTTATTATTTTGTTGTGTCAAATCTTATCTTGTAATTATCATTACAGAATTTGACGGTTACCACACCAATTCTCGTAATACCGCTTCTGGAATATTCGCGAAAATAACGGAAATGATCTCTGAATAATTTTCAAATATTTACTTAATATTTGCGCCACTACTGGAATATATTCCCGAAATATTCCGACAGTAATTTTCACACTCTTATTTTAACAACACTAAATCACAACAAAAAATAATTTCCACAATTATTTATTAATTCACAACAAGTTCACAGAATAATGGATGTCTTTGAGGAAGCGCTTGAGGATATAATATATGCTCCAGTATTTTTTTAGATGCAGCGTGAAGGCATCGGTACAAAATCCCGAATTACAAAAGACCGAATTATCAAAATCCCGACAAAAAATATTCCGACTTTCAAAATCCGGAATTTTAAAATCCCGACTTTAAAAATCCCGACTTTCAAGATCCCGATTTTCAAAATCCCGATTTTCGAAATCCCGATTTTGCTGAAACCTTAAAAAACCCGACGAAAGTCGGGAAAATTAAATTTTCTTTTTTTTATCTTCATTTTTTATTAAGAACTCGGTCTTTTTCTGGCCGAGCTTGATTAAATTTGGGTTATCGGATATACTTTGCAATTATTATGTGAATTATTCTAGAATTTTTAGAATTTTGCCTGCTCAATTGAACTTGGCCATTCCTCAACCAATAATTGTAAAATTTAATTTACAAAATTGGGTTTATAAATATGTTCTTTTAATAAAGGGTTGGTATCGAAAGGCCAACAATATTATTAGCGAAAAAATAAAATATCCCAAAATGCCATCCCGAAAATAGTAATCCAAACAACAAAAATCCCAAAACCCACTAAAAATATATTTACCAAAAAAATAATTGCTAGAACACAAAATCTCATAAAAATAAAAATATCGAATTAAAAATACCAAAATTTACCGAGAATTCCGACTCATCGAAAGATTCGAAAAACTGGAATCATTTGATAATTTTTCTTAAGATATTTGTTTAAAATATAAAATATATACTACTATTATGTAGACTTATATTTCATTTCCATATTTTCATTTAATAGACTTAAATAACGATAAAAATATTTGGAAATTTTGGATTTTTTTTATTTTGGGATAAATTTTTTCGCCCAAACAATCAAAAATTTACAAAAAGTGATGTGGAATATTTTTCGGAATATTAATTTTTGGCAATTTGAAATTTGAGAAACAGCCTACTAGTAAGTTTTTGATCTAGTCAAAAACATCATTTCATAAAATATTCGGGAATACGATGGTATCCCAAAATATATTTTTGGTCGTCCTGAAAACAACGTTTGGGTTTTTGATGAAATATTTAATGTTAAAATAAATAAATTTAAGCGCTATTAATGTAACTTTATAGCATGAGCAATATTTTTTAAATAATCAACTTTATCAGCTGTTTCTTTCCACATTTTTTTTTAGTGGGACGCGTTCACAAGCTTTCCATTTCAAAATGCGTGTTTTGCATATCATCATCTCCTTTGCCGATTCTTCGATTAACTTATATAGACCCAACATTAGGTCTTCCGATTACTATTTTTAGTTGGGCATGCCAGCCCTGAACCGGGTTTTGTGTTCTAGGGAAATTATCTCCATGGTTCTGGAATATAGTCCAGAATTTTGGACTGTATTAGGGTCTTCCTTGGCATTCAGCATCTTTTAAATTCAGCAAACGGAAAACACGTTTTAGTTGCAGCTTGCTTTTCCAAAATGTGACACAAATCTTTTTAGACAACGTGATATTCCAATCATAAGCAATTTTACAAACATCTCCGAGTAAGCTTCTGTTGATTTTGAGCTCATTATACAAAATAATAATGACACGGTCTGGTCCGGCATTATAGATGGTACAACCTCGAATGTACTGTCCATGAGCCAGCATTCAGCCTCTGCTAGCAAGATGAAAGACCTTTTTGTTCCTAATAAAATATTTTTATTTTCTTCAAAATTTTTCTCCGACAATACAAAGAGCACTTCGTCAATAAACTTTAACGTTTCCGGAATCGAAATTTCATTTAAACTTTCTGGCTATTTCAGTGTTGTTGCCCCCACTCGAGCAATTTCTTTTGTTTTTGTGCTCCGTTTGAAGGCAAATATAATCTACAAAGCCGCCTTTCATATTTTAATGGGTATAAAATGGAATTTTTTTGGAACTATGTATATTTGAATTTTGAAATTTGGCATTTTGTATAGGAATTTTGTTTTTTGGAATTTTATTTTTTGGAAATGTTTTTATGGGAATTGTGGTTCTGGAATTTTGTTTTTTGGAATTTTGGTTTTGGAATTCGGTTTTAGGAATTTTGACTTTGACGCATCGTACCCAACCACATTGCACTCATTACAAAAATATTTTTAAAAACCCGCTTTTTTTTAAATTTTTATGAATTCTGGCGCCAGCGGGACGAATTCATAAAATAATTTTTAAAAATCGGGCTTTTGAATATCGGGATTTTAAAAGTCGGGATTATGAAAGTCGGGATTTTGAAAATCGGTCTTTTGAAAGTCGGAATTTTGAAAGTCAAGATTTTAAAAGTTGTGATTTTGAAAGTCGGGCAAACGACCCCAACCCGCAGCGTAAGCGTTCGACAAAGTTTGCGACCAAGGCAAATTTAAACTGCATTGAGACCTACCTAAACAAATTTATCAAATTCTTAAATCCTACATTGCAAATCGACACTCGAGTCAAATTTGAAAATAAGTACACTGAACTGAAAATATTGCACTTATACCACAAGTTAGTGTACTTGAATCAATTATGTTCATCCTTTATACGAGAGATTTACCTGTTATTAAAGGTACTACATCTATCCTAGCAGTTGGGAAAGATTTCGAGGGGTTGAGGACTACTACGCCTATGAAATTTACGAGTATGGTGAAATTTCATCCGTTTATAGAATCCTGACATTAAAATATGCCATGTTCAGGAAACTATATTAGTCTATTAGTTACCAAAGTTTACATTTTTATGCCTGCGATTTACATATCACAAATTAGTGATGATTTGAACAGATGTCTAATTGTTCCAAACCTATCGATTTTTATTTAAATTAACTTAATTCCACAGGAATTGACTTTGTTAGAACTTAGATTATACCATCACTCGATTCTCTTTAATTTAAAAATGTCCACCCTTTTTATTATATTTTCTATTAAAATGTAAGCAATTTCCAAATTTTACATGTAAGGTTAGATCTGTAAATCGGAAGTAATTCCTACCTACCTTAAGTACAATAAACCTTTAGTTTAATAAACCTACTTGGAAATTAAAATTTTGTAATCTCAAAATTAATTTAAACGAGTCCAAATTAAGACGAATGACTAACAACTGTAATTAACATATATTTTTGGTGAACAGCGAGGAGGTAGAGTATGGTTCAATTGTCAAACTGTATATTTACATATAGAACACTAACAACAAGGCCCTACAACCAATTTATTGAATCAATAGCAATTCATCTCTTTAATATAGAATAATAATTCAATGATTGATGAATTTATTGCTCCCCTATAAATCAAAATAGTAGAAAGCAAATAATTAATCAAATTTAGCAGCATCTGCAATCGTGATTCATATCAAACCCCCAAAATATCGTAATTCGAAAAAAAAACGTATACAATACGTGGGAAATTTCTACATTGTATTGTCAAAATAAAATTACCTAAATATTTCGCGCGCACACAAACAATACAATAGGCGAGACTGTGTAAGTCGGGTCAAATTAAACTTTCCACACCGTTGCAAATCATTTTATAAGTTAATTACACTGCTACTATTCTACTGTTCAGAAATGGGAAATGATTTTCTATAATACAGCCTTACGTACACATTTTAGAAAGGGTTTTTTTTTTTGTAATATGTATTCGATTCAGCACAGTTTCTTAATTTGTGCCACCTTACCCCCATACCTGTGCAAATAAATTCTTTTTACGATATTATTTCTTCAATTCAATTAATCAAAATCTTTGTTTTGTATATATTTTATACACATAAACTCGTAACTCTATATAGAGCTACCTAGTTATATAGTTTGTGCAAAAAATTGTTCGAAAAATAAATAAAAACAGCAAATCTATTGACATTCCAATGACAAACACGGCAACACAAAAATTATATTAAAAAAACAATAAAACTAGAAAATTTCCAATTCTGTTTACTATTTGTGTATGTTAATTACATAGATTTGGTTTTGTTGTATAACAATAAATAACAACAATAGTAAATATGAATGTATATACTATATATAGTTTTGTATTTCATACTTAGTTTGCGGTTTATATCTCGAGCGCATCTCATTTCAAGGTAACATATAATTTTCGCGATATGACTAATATAACGAGCGAGGCCGAAGATGAGTTATATATTAAGCTCTACATATAATCAGAATTGGGTTAAATATTGTTTTAAAACTAAGACGTTCGCTCACGTTTCACAAAATTAAAAAATGTCACGTCTTATTGCTATATAAATTAGACGATACGTGATTTTCCTAAATCGATTGCTATTAGCATTCAAAATACGTAAAATCATTAGAACGGGGAATTTTCTATATATAAATACAACAGACATGATAAGATTAAGAATAATTTCACGCCTATCACATAAACGTATGTGATATATGTCGCTAATTCGCGGTATTTTTTCGATAAAAAATTTATTGAACTGCGAGTTTAATTGACATTATGCTTATTAAAATGTCATTGTTACCCATTGAAATACGTCTTTCTTGCGCTGTAATGCTGTGTGACAATGGAATATACATAATTCCACAAAATTTTATTTAATTTGAACGTAATTTATTCATGACTTTATAATATATTTTTTTTTTATAATATTAAATTTTGAATCAGAAAGAAAATTTAAAGATTTCATCATTTTACTTGATGATTGTATATACAGTGGATAAGTTGTATATTATTTCGCGGTATATTTGTTGAATTAAAGAAAATTTAGTCGGAAACTCTGTATTCCTTGGAGCCTTCTTCCGTATGGCGGTACTACTAATTCTATTATTAATATGATTAGGAATTATCCTTTTGAGTGACGTCTATGCATTTTCCAAACATTTGGAAATTTGCCATTTCTTAGGCATGGGTTCTATAACTGCAGAAACTCTCCGGCTTCCTCTTGAAATGCGTGTCATTAGGCGACGTCCGGTTCTGGAGATTTCTTATTAAGAATTCTTAATGCGGAAAATATTTTTTTCATCTGAATTGGTCAAAACTTAATCTTCAGAGGTACTGAGATGAATAATCATCGGTAGACGAGAAAACAAGCGTTTTCATGATGATGCTATTCATGAAAATTTGAGGTATGTTAATCCATAGGTTCATAGGAGGAAGATTAAAAATTATTTATGGAGCCAATAATAACTACATGTGTATTTTAATAAAGTTTATTTATGGTTTAGGGCTCGTTTTTTTTAAATAAAATAAAACAATTTAATAACTGAGCTTTCGATGTCAACAAAATGTTGACAACAAAATTCCATTTTTAGATTTACTTTTGATTCACGAGCCTGATAGCAAAATATCTTTTGATTGGTATCACAAAGATAGTTGGTCTGGTAGATATCTAAAGTTTCATTCTTGGCTTCCTACTTCCTATAAAATTAATACAGTAAACATTTTGGCTCAAAAAATTTTATAACTTTAACATACCAAATTTCACAATATTTGTCTTCCGCATCCCGCGGTTTGAATTTTGCTTAATCTTCTAGGTCAATCACAGTCAATCATTTCTCCGTCTCAAAACGTGTAAGTTTCCAGAAAATGCCTCCAGAAGAGCCTCTTCTATTAGTTTGAGTGCTACCCACTCAGTAGTCCACGTATTGGAATCTCTCGCCTTTGAATTCAAATAGTTCGGGAAGTGGATGAACTGGGAAAAGCATGTATTCAGCGAGTTTTGCTCGAACATATCCGACTACGCAATCTTTCTCGAATGGCCAAACCACTACATGCCCAGATTGCAGCCTTGCTGCTATACTTTCTACCCCATGCACTATTATCCAAATGCCTATACTGTCCACATAGTATTGCGAAGTCTGGCTTCAATTCATTTACATAATAGTGTGCGATAAGATATCCTCTGTGACTTCGCAGTGTTTTAAATTTTATCGCAGTAGTGTCATTTTCTGCAGTTGTTTGATACGGCCTTTTATCAAACTGGGACTTATTCCTACCAGTAATCTGATTACCGTCAGTGGTACTCCAAATGCACTTTTCGGCTTGCTTATATATTCTTTGACCGGCCGACTTCCTAACACCTGAAGCAACGATTTGATAGGCATGATCGCTTTTGGATTACGCTGATTTATGACCTGGTTTTCATAATTTATAACATCTCACTAGGCTTACGACTTCGAGCTTACGACTTCGGCATCTAGCCCAGCCTATGCGGAATCTTCCTAAATCAACTATTCTTCAGACAACTTCCGTTGTTTTGAAACTGGTTTGCTTGCATGTCGATTATAAAAAGCCAACTATTCTATGTTGAATGCAACGCGGATTTCGTTCGGTACGCCGGTACTTAGGTTCCAAATCCCTATTATTTATATTCTGGGTGCCTTCATATAACATTTTATATTTTCTGCCAGGTATGAAGATCGCCAGCCCCTAGCTAATACGGAGAACAGGCGCAGATCGGAGAGCTCCTCAATATGAAACAGACGACGCTTCCAGGTTTCTGTGTGTTTTTAGCGGTGATCTCAATTTCTGATGTACATCTGATTGCTTAAAATTGCAAAATGGTTTAGATAAATTTTTCAACTAGTCAATTAACAACAAAATGTAAGAGTTTCTTTCTTTAGAATTCGATCACCAGTTACTTCACCAATATTTCCTTTATAACTGTACTACCGAAAAAATTGAATTAATCTCTGATTTAGGTGTAATATTTTTCTATGATCTAACGCTTACAAAACGGACTCTATTATTTCTAAAGAATATACCGGGTGAGTTTTTTAAGCTGAAACTTTCAAATATTTCGGAAAATAAGCCCTAAATTTAAATCATTCTAGAAGGGAAATACATTTGTGCTAAAATTAGGACCCCCGCCCCTGTTTGTAAGGGGGATGGGGGCAACTTGGAAACTAAGATATAAACCCCATTTTTTATTGCAGATTCGGATTCTACGGCTAAAAGTACGTAGGATTTCCCTGAAACATTTTTTTCGATTCATGATAGATGGCGCTGTAGTACTACTGAGAACATTATGCATACGATTCTGCAATATGTTTGCATTAAAATAAACACGTTTTCAATGTAAATACTTGAAATTAGTTTTAAACAAATTGTATTTCTTAAATTAAAAAACAAACAAAAAAACTTCTTTTAGCGTAACACAGGAACAACGACGGCGATGATTTTGCATAGGAACATGCGACTAAATTTGTTTTCAAATAAATGACATTTTTTGTTTTAAAAATATCGATTCAGTTCAAAGATTATTTCGAAAACAGTAAGACCTGTTTGCGTAAGGCTATTACAATTCAAAATGGAGTATTTAACTGTACAAGAAAAAATTGAAATGGTCCTGGTTTATGGAGAAGCTGGCAGTAGTCTTGATAATGCGGTCAATCTCTACACTTCGCGTTTTCCAGATAGGATTTGGTCACGTGCTTCTTTTTACCGGACTATCAAACAATTCACTGCTGATGGAAGTGTTCGACCGAAGAAAAGGACCCGTCGAGCAACAGTCACTGAGGAAAATAACGAAATTGCTGTATTGGCTGCAGTAGCTAATAATCCTCATATAAGTACACGAGAAATAGCTAGCGAATCCGGATTATCCCAGACCAGTGTTTGCAAAATTTTGAAACGACATAAGTATCATCCGTTTCATATGAGTTTACACCAAGATCTTCATGGCGTTGATTTTGAAAATCGGGTAACATTTTGTCAGTGGCACTAGAACAAATACAGCAAAATCCCAATTTTTTTCGCTATGTATTGTTCTTCGATGAGTCGTCTTTTACAAACCATGGAACGGTTAATCGACACAACATGCATTACTGGAGTGTTGAAAATCCACACTGGCTTCGCCAAGTTGAACATCAGCGCCCTTGGACTGTCAACGTGTGGTGTGGAATAATTGGCAACCAACTCATCGGCCGCCATTTTATTGAAGGCAACTTGAATGGTCAAATGTACCGAGACATTTTGGAAAATGAACTGCCAATATTATTTGAAAACTTGAGCATAGAATTGCGGCAGAATATGTGGTTTCAACATGATGGATGTCCAGCACACTATTCGTCGGTAGCACGTGAAGTACTTGATCGTGATTTCGATGGTCGCTGGATTGGTAGAGCTGGTCCAGTAAATTGGCCTGCCAGATCACCAGATTCGCAAGATTTCTTTTTGTGGGGCTATCTCAAAGACAAAATTTACCAACAAGTACCAACAACACGTGAGAATATGATTGAGCGAATAAGAAATGCTTGTGCCGAAATTCCAGCATACACGCTTCTAAGTTGTGTACATTCATTTGAAATGCGGATTAATAAGTGCATTGAAGTCGAAGGCCATCATTTTGAGCACTTAATTTAATTAAAAGATGATGTCCACGTCGTTGTTCCTGTGTTACGCTAAAAGAAGTTTTTTTGTTTGTTTTTTAATTTAAGAAATACAATTTGTTTAAAACTAATTTCAAGTATTTATATTGAAAACGTGTTAATTTTAATGCAAACATATTGCAGAATCGTATGCAAATGTTCTCAGTAGGAGAAATCGAAAAAAATTTAGGCGATAGCCTATTACAGCGCCATCTATCATGAATCGAAAAAAAATGTTTCAAGGAAATCCTACGTACTTTTTTAGCCGTAGAATCCGAATCTGCAATAAAAAATAGGGGTTCCTATCTTTTTTTTTCTTAGTTTCCAAGTTGCCCCCATCCCCCTTACAAACAGGGGTGGTGGTCCTATTTTTAGCACAAATGTATTTCCCCTCCAGAATGATTTAATTTTAATAATGGTCATTTTTTTCGTAGAGGGCTTATTTTACGAAATATTTGAAAGTTTCAGCTTAAAAACTTCACCCGGTATATATTTTGTTAGGTTTGATGAATCAGAATTGCAAAGTTGTTTTTGATTCGAGATTACACTAAAATTTTTGAACGTGTTCTCCGTTCGATCCATTTTAAAATTCGGTTCTCATCAGCTCTGTCCATTAGTTCGTAATAAACCTAAACCTGCGATAAATTTGGGAAATGTTGTAACCGCTATACATTACCCCTTCCAGATGATTCACACTGGGAAACTTTCTTAATAATCGGCCCAATTTGGCTGTGTTTAACTGCAGCAACATAACTTAAGTGTTTTATTCTTTAATTTAAAAACTTTTACTATGACCTTCCTCTGCATTATCGTTTTCTTCCTACGATCCATGAACCTCCTCGTCTTTGCAATTAGATTCCGTCAGCAGCGCATTAAATTGAAGATTTTCTGGAGTTATTTTGGTCGTCTTTGGCATGAGCGTTCGTGGTTACTGTAATTATATTTTTCTAAGCGAAATATAAAATTCGATTAATTTATCTTTTAAGATATCGAAGCATTTTTCAATGGTCGTTAGCGAGTTCATTGATAGTGTAAATATTTTTCTTACATTTAACAGGTTAACGCATTTTTCAGTAAGTTCCAATTTGTTGATTTTTGAGCTTTGAAGCCATCATTTTCAATCAATATTTTTCGAATATTGTAATATTTGTTTTGTAAACAATTCTAATTATAACATTTAAGGAATTTACCCGTCTATTTTTACAATTTACGGAAAATAAAAAATCCATTTTAGCTCAAATACTGGTTCATCGATTAGGGACTCCAATCCCTAATAACGATCATTTTTGAGAAACGATTGCGGCTTTGTTTGTTGTTCCTAATATGTTTCGAGCCCGTTGTTTGGAGAGTGCGCTTATACGATAATTCAACACCAAGTTAAGCATCGATTAATTTCTGTTGTGAGCCTTGGTGCGACCGACATCTACGTACAATACGTTAACTCGAAAAATAAATGTTGGTAGATTTTCTTAAGAGGGACATTGATGATGCTGCCTATCTTAACGAATTTTCCGATTTGTCCATTGTCCTATGTAAAATTTACATTAATGGAACGCAGTCCGATATCATAACAAATCCCAAGCGATTCTGAAAATTTGTTAATATGAAAAAAAAAAATAGGATGGCTATCTATCAAGTTTAAAAGATATAGATCAGTGCAGTGCTTTGAACGATTATAGCCTGATAGCCAACATTTTTGGAAGTTTTTTCAGTTAAACGTTTTGCAACTGCAAAACAACAGTTGTGCACAAAAATTTTTTGCTTCCATTAACATAGATTTTGATTCTGTTGCGGATAAAATCAATAATTTGAGAGACACTTATTCAACAGGTCTTCTCGCTCTCTTTTTAAAAAATGCATTAGTTTTTAGACCACCTACTAACTATTCTTTATCAGAATTATCTTCTTCTCCTTTTATCTTCTGATCGGAGATTTTCCATTGTCGTGGAAGGACTTCTATATTTTTGCCATTCAGAAAAAAGCCAGTAAATTCGATATTTAAAATTACAGACCTATTGCAACCTGCATTCCAAAACTAAAACATGTTCTCACCTACGCAACACGTTTTTTCTAAGGTTTTTCTACAATTACGAACCTTTTCAATTCGTATCACATATCTTTAACGCATTTGAAGTTTTAGCATTGGTTCGAATCTTGCTTAAGTTTCCGTAATTGTTAGTTTAGATTATCAACATTTGTGCGAACGCAGTTGGTCTTCAGAGAGATATAAATAACTTTGACGTTTGGTGTAAGAAAAAATTAATTTAATTGGACGTTGGGAATGCAAATAATGGATTGTATTTTTTTCCGAATGCGGATCGATCTACCCCCAAGAATTTATTTCATAAACGGGAACAACAGTAACTTTGATCCTAAAATGTATGTTAAACATTTTCGTTCTTTATCTAAAAATGTTAGATCATCAGCGGCAATGAGGTAAGTGAGTATTTGGGCAGGTGTAACAGGACTCTCGAGCAATTATTTTTCAAATACGGAAGTAAAATACTAAACAAATAACAAAAAATGTATGTGTGTGGTTGTATACAAAACAACATACATGTAGGCGAAATTTTTTGCATAAAACATTAATTCGACAAGGAAATAGCAAACATTTTGAAGTGATTTGCTGCATGAAACAAATGATACCATACAATGATGCAGCTTGACAACATGATGATATTGAGTTTTGTGATCAGCCTAGGGGTCTACCTTATAAATAACAGACATCATTTGGAACTATTGTTGCCCAAAGCTACAACAAAATTTTGTTCTAAAAAAGCATAAAACCCCTATATAAACAGTGGTTTCTGGAAAGGGGCCGGCCATATAAATAACAGACATTATTTGAAACAATTGTTGCATAAAGCCTTAATGGAAATTTTGTTCTAAACATTCAAAACACTTCAATATAAACAGTGGTTTCTAGAAAGGCCTTGATGTGCACGGCCATATAAATAACAGACATTATTTGAAACAATTGTAGCATACTTTGTAAAGCTTTGTGCAACAATCGTTCTAAATAATGTTGTTCGAGGTTGTGTCGAAAGTTTTATGTTGCCATACTAAATTTGATAGCCTTCAGAATATTGGAGTTGCTGCACTGGCATTTTGGTAGTCCGAATAATTCCGAGAGAAATTTTATGCAGAAAAATATATTTTATATTGAGAAGTTTAACAGAAATTTGCGCGTTTAACAGCATTCGATACATTCATATTTATCTTATCTGAAAGTCACAATTTACAAGTTTCAAAATTTTTAAGATTTTAGTGTGGACGATAACCAATAACCCTACTGAAAATCTCATCTGAAATATACGCTGCGTTTTTGTGAAAAACAATCGGGTAGAGTCCGCGATAGCTTTTTTCAAATTTATCCAATTTAAAATTAAATTTTTTTTTTTTTTATTTAAATAATTTAGATCTAATAATAATCGTGATTCTATATAGTTCTGAACAGTTCTGTATAATAACGGAACTGTTCAGAACTATACAGAACAACGATATTACAAGTAAACTATAGAAATTTTATGATATATTTTTTTTGTTATAAGTACTTAGATTATTATTACATCTAAATTATTTAGTTTAAAAAAAAAAAAATTTTAATTTGTTTAAGAATTTTTTCGGCTTTTCAGACAAAATATTATTTTAATGGACATCCATACAATGTTTACGACTGTTTTAGTCGCAGAAAACATAGAGGCCATTTATTAACAACATCTCTACCACAAAAGTAGAAAAAATGCACTCCCCTCCCCCAAACCTTTAACCCCAGGGCACTTGTGTACACAAAGATACACAAACCCTTACAAAAATGAGATTGAGAACTCCCTTAGCCTTAGGTAGCTTCTGGGCAGCTTGGTTTCGTACTGATAAAAAGTTGGTCTACTCATCAGGTTGCAACGACCAAACTGCAAAAATCCAACTCTTGCTTTGTACCGATAATACAAAACAAGAACATAGCGATTTAGCGAATTATATATCACTAAACCAGAAACCACAGGAAATTCTGATTATTTATGTGTAATACAGCCAACACATATAATTAAGAAGAATTTTATAAACGTCCGTATATGTGTTGGCTGTATTACACATACATAATGATCGGTACAAAGCAAGAGTTGAATTTTTGCAGTTTGGTCGTTGTAACCTGATGAGTAGACCAACTTTTTATCAGTACGAAACCAAGCTGCCAAGAAGCTACCTTGAGGGAGTTCTCCATTAAAATAATATTTTGTCCGAAAAAATTCTTAAACAATTTAAATTTACGGACGTTTATAAAATTCTTCTTAAATTTTTAATTTTAGATTGGATAAATTTGAAAAAGCGATCGCGAATTCTATCGATTGTTTTTCACAAAAACGCAGTGACCATGATTGTAATAAGAAACTGATTTCAGTGTAAGACGAATCCTCGTAACAAAAATATGTGAAAATTAATTTAGGTCAATTAAAGATAGAGATGGTAATATAGATAAGTAGTAAAAGTCGTGTTTTATTATTCGAGCACTATCCGGAGCCGAATGGGGAATTTCTACTGAAACTGCGCAGCTTTTATTCACTGGTGTCGCTATACCATAAAAATAAATGCATCCATAAAATAAACATTTATCACCTGAAGTATACTGACATTTATTTTGACTTGACGTTATAAACAAGAATTCATCTTGCTGCGTTTTAAATTTTCGGGCATCTATCGGGCGCTGATAAAAAAACACGGCTAAAGATGGATAAAATAGATGTAACTAGAAATAAACTTCTCTCTTAAAATATATAAAGTTAGCCATTTTTAGAAATATTGCTAAATGACCGCTAGTTTTTATGAGAAGAAACAGAATGAAAAATAAAATTCCGTATATTTTACGACCGATTAAATCACTACAACCTGCTACTATACAACCGCAGTGCTAAGTACATATACGCTGATTGAACCAAATTTTTGTGTTGATCTCGTTATAATTTAATTTAGTTAATTCTTAATAATTTTTTATTGCTACATAATGGTTTTTTATAATGACCTCGTTGATTTCATTTGTGTATATGTGTTGTGTTATGTACGAGTCATGCACATATATCAGCTTTACAGACATTCAGATAACTCGTTTTCTTAAATCTCAAAGAGATTTTGTAATTCATATAATTGAAAGGAATTGAATGGTACATGGCATTTCTGTACAAGGTACACACTTAATTTAATTTAGGTTTATAGGGTTCGTCGCATGGATTACTATATCCATAATATTATGGTAATGAAAATGTAAATAAAAAATGATTAAAGCGCGCGCACCGATTGCACAATTATGGTGTGCTGCGCGGCGCGCTAATGAAAGTCGACATTTTACGTTAATTTTAGTTAATATTTTTTTTTATTTTTTTGAATGGATCTTTTCACCGTTTTGGTAATTTATTACTTTTAATTTCTTTTTTTTTCAATTTTTTTTTTGGAAACGATCGATATTAATTTCACTTTAAAACAAATTTTTGAAAAAATAATAAGATTCACACAGATGTTCTGAGGTAATCGATCTGTATGGGGGTATACTCATTGTAACAACTCTGTATATATAGACATTTATAAGCGAATGGGTTGAAAACCAATAATACTTATACCATATATTTACGCCGATTTTATGAGTCAATTTGGAAAGTTTATTTACACTTTTGTTTGTTTGGTTAGTAAGTCGACGACTCGGCATTCGAGGTAAAAGGTGATGTATTGTTCACACCGTGTACAGGTGAAATCCGCGTCTCATTAAAATTCACAAAAACTATTTACATAAATGTAAATATAAATAAGCGACTTGACAATGGAATTGTGACGTTTTGTACTCCACTGAAATTTTTATACGTTCGGTTGTTTGTTTCACCTCTAGTACACGTGATTTTATTATTCAGTAAATTATCGTAATTGCGATCGCGAAATTACAAATCATTCATTATTTTATGTATAAAGATTATTTGTATGGCGTTTTTTTGTGTGTATCTATATGGGTATTTGAGTGCAAACCCTATCATGCATAACGTTTATTTTGCCCAAGTCATCACATTGAATTGGCTGACGGCCACATTATGGGGTTTATATAAAAATGACAATACAATTATTTGGTCGTTTGTTGAACGATGTGAAAAAATTGTACACAATAAATTTTATATGGTGTTTTAGTAGCCTTGGCTTAGCCCGATTTGGTATTTTTTTTAGCAGTGGCGTAAATTACATGGTAAGTTAACTGGAACTAGACGATTTTCTGCTTTTTGCAAGTTCCGTATTCGAACAATATTTCGGGGAAACCAAAATCTTTAGCTTACGTACGGCGTCTCATTTTAACACTGTAGAATGCCGCTATAATACTCGTAGTCCAATTATACATTATAATTTTGAGGCCAGTCTGAAATGAGCGGTAATCAATGCATATTAGCATATTTTCCAGAAATCTGAATCTCAATAAACTTATACGGAACGTTGGAGTGAAATCTTTAAACGATTAAGAAAGATTAAAGGTGCTTCGACTTAATCCCCCTATATGTTTGGTAATATTATTAGTCCCTATCAAGAGTTTGAGAAAAATTAACAGTGATTGAATATAATGTTTGGTGTGGTGCCCATTAATCCATCGTTTGTATTTTTATTAGATACGACAAATAGTTCTCATCCATTTTACTATTTTGTATGTTTTATTGGTTGCTATTAAATTTTAAGCGTATGACCAAGCTCGATTTAACGAACCGTTGTATTCAAAGTAAATCCTAGTTTAATATGGTAACGTTAGAATATGAACCTTCTCTAAACTAATGTGTTGCTCCCGAGTAACACCAAATGCGATCTTCCTTCTCGATTAACCGGCGTTTCATTTCACTTTCAATTGCCTCCTTTCGTGCACACTCGATTTTACTTTTGGGTCCCGTAATGTGACTCATTGAGAGGGAATTGCTGTCGAAGGGTACTAACGTGAGAAGTGTTGATTGTTGGTGGACTCGTGTTTTTACGATAGGTGGGAAAAACAAGCTGTCCTTTTGTTAGAATTTTTTCCTATGTTATCGATTAGCATGTTAGTATAATCTGGTTAAATAGCCGCTGACTGCATATGCGTGCCGCTGTTGGCAAATTTACGTAATAAGATTTGTGCCTTAGCTGCTATACATATTTGATGATATAGCTAGTCCACGTGAAAAATTGTAGAAATCTGCGGTACCAGAAGTGATCTGATGTTAAAATGCGCCTCAAGATAGACTGCGCCAAAAAAGAAACGGAACAGATTTTTTTTTTCGAAAAATACCCAAATTTGAACGCTTGTATCTTGGTGAAATAACATCTTTCAAAAAAAATTGTTGCTTCTAATTGAAGGAAAGTTTTCTTTTCGATCCTGGAATCCGTTTTATTTTATTTTGTGTTTTTCATAACTTTTTCAGTAAAAAAATTTTATGTTCCGTTTGACATATCAGATTTATTGCCATGAGCGAGCTTTGGTTACCTTGATTTGTATAGGTCAGGAATATTATCTAATCCACAGAGTATAAATGGAAGAAATGGTTTAGTAATTGGTTCTGGTAAATTACCGATCTGTTTCAATCTTAATATTAGGTTGGCGAAATATATTTCCATTATTTTTACGTTAATTTTTCGACTTTAGGCTCAAATACGCGCGCTATTTTTGCAATAACCGTTGCCATTTAGGTAGGCAATTGCATTATACCGCCATCCCAAAACGCAACTGAGACAAAAAGCGATGAAAATCGTTTAGTACTCGGTCCAGACTATAATATGGATGCATAATAACCACCCAACCAAGCTCCCGGAGCTTCTGGCGGGTCATCATAAACGTGTGTTGTTCCGGCCGAACACGATGTTTTTCCTATTGGCTAATTCTGGCCGCTTCTAGTCGATTGTTGCCTTTAGTCAGCCAATTGCTAGCAGTAGAAGTTCAAATTGAGCGTTTGGCCATTCGGCAGCAGTTCGTTTTAGATGATTCTCTCCCAACCCTATCAAACAAACAGCTTAACCTTCCTGGTTGACAATCCTGGTTTTTCCACCGCTTGGGCCGCTTCCCTGCCTTTCGACCATGATTGTTTCTGCTGACTCTATCGTATGTAACCCCCATCTTGTCGCTAGTCCCCATCTCCGTCCCCATCAAAACAATGAAATTCTTTTTGATGCCAGCCTTATTCAAGTGGTTTAAAACTATTTTGTGTTCGATCTTCAACTCCTGGGCGATAGTACAACAGCTCGCATGCCGGTCTACTTTGCTAATTTCTAGGATTTTATTGACATTTTCGACGATAGGCCTTCCAGTGCGTGGTGTATCTTTGATAACGAAATTCCCGGAACAGAATCGGCGAAACCAAAATTGCGCATGATTGGCTGTGACAGTATCGAAATCATAGATACCATTCACAATTTCAGCCGCCTGGCTTGCGTTTTCTTTATCGAAAAATAATGAAAATATATTTTCCCAACCTAGTAGTTTAACATCTTTTCGGTCTTAGTAGCTTATAAAGCCCATCGTTTCTATACTTTAAATAACTTTTAATGGCGGCTTCAAGTTCCTTTACAATTAAGAAACCAGTCTCCCGTTGTGCTATATTATGAAATAACATAATTTGTACTTGTTTCAAACAATGTTCCACATGATTATATCGGAATGAAAGAAAATGCATATGTGCCCAACGCCATTGCGGTAGTTTTGAGTACTAAGGTGCTTCAACTAACTTACTGCCTTTCTTCAAGATCTCTACAATAATGAATGTTTAGCTATCAGTGCTAAAACGGGCGGATATGTAAATTAAAGGGCCGATAACAGCAATATCGTCTATCTTCCGCCTGAGCGATGGAATTGTGAACTAAAATACATTACAAAATATGTCCGATTCAAGACCTTTCGCGCGAATGCATGTTTATAACAAAACAAAAGAAAATGCCTCTAGCACCGAGGTGGTAATTTTGAGTAGTAAAGTGCTTCAGAAACTTCGTTTATTGGGTAATCCGGCACGAGTTTCGAGTTGAAACCGGAGTTTCGGGAAAATATATTTAGATATACTTCAGAGCCTTTTTTAAAACATTTTGCACCGAAACAATTTTAGAAACATTGGTGATGAAATGTTTTCCAGTGTTTATTCCTAACTGTGGTAGTTTCGGTTATTGAGAAAGTTCGTTTAGGGGATCGCCTAGTGCAGCCCGGGCTCCAGATTTTGTGTGAACATGACGTTGCTTGTGTTTTGCCTTAATAGATATCACAATTTATATTTCATCATGATGCGCTTTTGTGTCTCCAAATTGGGTTTGGTGAATGGAAATCGGATTCCAGTGGTAGTTTTGAGGAAGTTCTGAAATATGGCCAACCAAACCAACGTGATGAAGATAGGGTTTTAAAATCATTTATGGAGAAAGTTCTGTGGCCAACTGGAATGAATCTCCGTCATTTTTACCGATCAAGTTGAAATTGAGTTTGGTGGATAAAAATAGGATTCCGAATAAAAATTTGCCGGAGATTCAAGAATATGACCAACTAGGACGGAACTGAACTATGCAAATAATTATCTGATCATGGTGAAATTGATTGAAGCTAGCTGGCTTTATGCCACTGTTTTAGAAAATTTTCGATTTTGCTAGTTGCTTTAGTTAGCTTTCTAATTTTTGAACTTTGTTCTTGCTTTGTATTTAACTACATTGTGATTAAAAGAGTTCCGGAAACTTTTAATCAATTTTGATGAAACTATGGATTAATGATTTCCACATTTCGTTCTGCAAAATACCAGAAGCCCTGCAATATGTAAAATGGACAATTTGAATGAAACCCAGCCATTTCTAAACATATCAAGATATAATGATACTGGAATATGGAACTTTTAACAGGACTAAGCTACTTCCCGGCAGTTTGAAATTATCTTATAAAAAAGACCAGTATACAAACTCCGTTTGTATTATGAAATTGGATTTCAAATATGAGTTAACAATTTAGTTCTGGAAAGCTGGAACTACACCATTTGTCAAAGTTATATTGCATTATCAAAATTTGAGATCAATATGACTTTCCAGTGTGGTTCTGGAAAGCTTAAAATTTTAATGGAACTTATCAGTTTCTCAATTAATTACGTTAGTATATGGCCGACTTTGGCCGAGAGAAGGTGTGGTACGCCAAAATCTATCCTATAATAAGGAGTTGATAATAAAATTTCTGCTTGGTCCAGAACCTTTCCTAGGTAGAGAGAAATAGAAAAATATTGGTGGAAAAAAGTTCAAATCGGACAAGCCATTCATGAGATATCATCGGTACAGACATCGTTTTGAGTTCATTGTCAGGGACCTACAAAGGTAAATTTTTATCAGGGTTTCTATAGCTTGGTTCTATACAGTCCAAAGTTAACTATTATTTTATATTTCAATATCACGTCAATAGTCAATGCGGTAGCGTGCTGGTGGACCCAAACGATGTCTCTAATTCGAGTTCCACGCATAGAACTTTTTCCAATTTTTTAGTTTTACCTTGAATGAAATAACCGTTTTTATGTAATATCAAATTAGATCCAATTTGGTTTGTCAAATAATTTCCCCCTGATCTTATGCTACCAGTCATACATGAATGTACATATAACTTTCTTTAATATTAATTTTTTTTTATTATTTTCAATTCCTTTTGCCGACCCATCTTCCATACCATTATAGGCTGGCATGGAGGTTGCAATGTACAGATGGTCTTAAATCGGTCCGATAGCCGGACGTAAAAAGCATAACCGTGGAAGACCAGGGTCAGCCTTAAGCCCCAAAACAGGTCGCATAATGCACAATTAAAAAAAATAAAAAAAAAGAACAAAACAAAAAAAGAGAAATTCCATATCTGTGACAGTGTATTTGCAACCGCCGTCGTTGGGACACAAAACGTCCATGTGCGTGGCCCTTTACAAAAACTAAAAATAATGAAATTTTGTTGCATTCTTTGCTTTTTATTTTTAGCGTACATTCAGTGCGGCACAAACATTAATGATTATACAGATAGATTTAGTGAACGTATATTTTATTTCTTTAGGCAAAATATCAAGTGTCCAGCGACACGACTTTTAGAATTTGATTAACTTAAGTGTCAACATGTAGTGATGTAGTGCAGCAAAGTTCAACATCTTACTGAATTTTTTTGGCACATCTGCTTATTTCAATCGAATCAGACGATAAAACAGCAACGCATCACACCACTGTACTGTACAACAAAACATTCCCAAATGCTGGTGAATGGATTGGGAAAATAACTTTGTAGAAAATGCAACAAGTGTTTTTTTTTATTTCTTTAACATTAACGACGTTCGCGTCGTCGTTGTTGGTATTTCTCTGTATGTATTATAATTTTAGTTTTTCGTTTTTATATTTTTGTTGTTTAGTTTTTATATCGTTTCGCGGTTATATAGTTTTTTGTGTAGTAGATATAGAGCTCCACCATGGTATTTCTATATATCGTGTTATTACTTTGCCTTTACACAACTAAATACAGTTAAGTCTTGTGTTGTAGATGTATGTAATATTGTATAGTGTACAAAAAAATTTTTAGAAAATGTAAGTTATACTAGTTTTCATAATGAATTTTGTACTGGCGGTTTATCGTGATTACAAATATACGTTAGCTTGGTATATATCGCGTTATCAATGATTTTTCGGTCTAGTTAATTTAAGGTTTTTTGTTTGGTTTGGTTTCAATTTTTGTTGGATTTGTTAATTTTTTTGTTTGTGTAAGAGACACGCGGAACAAAAGGTCTACCTTCGAAATTTATTAATGCAAAAATTGAGGTCAGCAGTTTTACTTTATAAAATCAAGAATTTGCACACAAAAATTTGCATATATTAAACGATTTGGCATAAAATGCTGTGATATTTGTGTTATGCAATATTCAACCGCAAACATTTTATGTATATAAATCAGTAGCATAACACTTGTCGGGTTTTCAACAGATTTCCCAGATTCAACGTTTGGGTATGTATGTATGGTAATTTCAATTATTCTCACGGTTTTATACATATAAATATAAAAAAGCATATGATTGACATATCCTGTATATATGTACTTTGGTTTATGTTCTAAGATTTTGTTATCACGTGCGCTGCATACGTATTTGACTTATGTATGTTGTAAATGATTGAAATTTTCATACAAACTAATTAATAAAATAAATAATCGATCGATTGTTTCGCATGCTGAGCAAATCATGGCTTTTTTGCGAAAGTAGGCAAATTTCCAATTGCTTCATTATATTAGATTTGTGAAGGTAACTAAAACATGACACTTGACTTTCAACCTTATTCTAGATATCTGAACAAAACAAAAAACATTTAAATGTCCATTCACTCGCCATTTCGACTACCTTGAAATTACCGACCGAATCGCGTCTCTCTTTCTGTATCTGTCTCGTAACATAATTTACATAATTCAATTTTAAATATATGATTAATGATGAATATAATTTTGTGTCATAATAATATTTAAGAAATTATTCGATTGTAAAAATAATCCAACAGACTGATACGACAGCAAAAAAATAATTATTATAAAAAGAAAGTTATATATCGCAAGTATATTTTCTAAGTCGATATATATATAGATTGAGATGGAAGCAATGGCTTATAAATAATTAATGTCACTAACCTTTCACGTATATGTTAACATTCAACAAAATAAAGATTTTTTGCCACATGTCTTAAGCGCACACCATCGTTTATCTAATTTAGATGATAAACATCTTTCTCTTTAATTATATTTTAGCGCTTTCAAATTAATTTTTTTGTTTTTTGCTACGGTGTATATGCGACCATGTGACGGATCGCGATTGGCGGGTGTTTGATGTCGATCGTAAAAAATAATATTTTGTCTGATTATACTTTGGGAATTCACAACGTTTTTTTTTTAAATTAATCTGTCATGATTCGAATGTTAAAATCATTCACTCGGCATAAACAAATTAATTAGAGTATTGAACAATAATATTCTTTGTAACGGTCTTCCTTAATTAAATTTGGTCTAAACTAACGTTGTAAAATCTAAACCAATTTTAAAATAGCATGCAAGTAGCTTGCACGTTAAAGTTCGAATACTTTGGAGTAGAAAGTGCGGGGAAATTGCTTGTTTTTCAGAGATGGTGTAAAATGAATAAACTCTTTGAATATTCTTCTTCATCAAACTAAACAAATTTTAGTTAAATCAGACACCACTACTAGTTTTGTATTGTCAATATGCGTAGTCCTTGGTCAGATGGCATTTGGAAATATTTTACTAACTGAATAAAGACATAATGAAGTCAATTTCTGCATGAACGGAGTGCGATGATGATTTGTGGAATTTTTCAAGACTTATGACACGAATACTTCCTATATGATAAACTTATGATTTCACACCAGACGATTCGCCACTTGAATATAACTAACTGATTAAAAATTATCTTCACAAAGCTGGTTTATTTTATTTTGTGACATTCTTCAAGAATTATCCGTGATATACGGGAAGTACATACCTTTCACACGACATGCCACACGATAGTTTGGGAATTTAATAAATTATATCTGCATCCAGCGCCATACCGGTAGTTTTGAGTACTAATATGGGAATGAGAAAAAAATTATCCGCGTCTAGCGCCAATCGATAGTTTTCGATTGTCAAAAGTGTTCCCTGTCAAACGATTTCCTATGACTATTACAGTACCAGACTCCTCCACTTAGGTACAGGTGCACCAAATTTTCTATTTAATTCTCTGAATTAAAATTAGAAGAGGATTAGCAAAGTAAAAAATTAAATCACGTATTTTTGTGCTTTTTTTGTGGGCTATAATAGATATCAAAAGATCGATAGCCAATTTTTATCATTTTTGAAAGAATTGCAATAACTTGGTCCTCAGTACCGAAGTTGATTTATAGTCCTGACATTTGTTAACGATCAGAAGTGTGAAACAATGGAATTTGGTTGTACTTCCTACATTCGATAATAGTCACGAACACACTAAAATTTGAAGGTTTTCAAATCTCAATATGTTTTGTTTCTCACACTTGAAGTACTTAGTTGGCATAGCAACAAACGAAGTTTTAGTATAAATACTAGAATTTTATAATCACTTGGAGCAACTGGATTACCCATTATAATTTGGTGGCAGAAGCGAGCGCAATGCGAGGCAATCGGCACAATTCAAAGATTTGTCAGCTAACTGAAACTGTTTTCTTATATTAAGTGTTTTCCGTCCGCTTTATCGCATATTTATATGGCAAATTTCCGATGACGAAGATGAGAATCGTGGGAATCTAAAAAATTCATACATCATGATTAATACGGCAATATATGGTGACCGAAAGTAAAACTAACAAACAAGAATAGATTTTGATATTAAAGTTTGAGTCGAATCGAATACCGCTAAAAGTTTCATCAGCACCATCCGTTCTTTCTGTCTGTTAAAGCGACACAAAAAGCAATCTGCGGTTCTCTATTCTAGGTGACGAATTTAACTAACGTCGAATCGGCATAGTCCCGCTTCTCCTAAGTTATATATTGACGGTATTTGCTTGATCACCTTGTTTTTTTAGCTCGGTCCTAGCTTGTAAGTGACAGAGCTCTTGCACCCAACGCACTATTCTACAAATAAAGATTAATAGCTGCCAGATGCTGATAGATTTGTGCATTTCATAGTTAACACGTTGAATGCCACGCTAATTTTATATGGCTTGTCCGCTGGCCAAAATGAATTTCTCAGTATGTGTTGCCTATTTTGATGAAATATTATTTACAACATAACAGTTATTTTTTGTAATCATTCGTGACGCATTTAATTCACTGAGCTCACCGGTGGCCCCCACGGCGCTGAAAGGCACTGTTATTAAAAGCATTAAAAATTTATTCGAATTATGTGTTTCTAATAATCTTGGCTTCGCCGGTCACTGGTGACCCCTATGGCGCTACGAACAAACTCATTGCTGGTCACCGGTGACCCCCATGGCATTCAACGTGTTAAACCGAAGTTCAAAACCGTTTAACGAATTCCACTTCTTGGATATTCGATAAATAAATCCGGGCTTGGCTTCCTTAGTTAAAAGTTTCGGTGGCTTCACCGTAAACCTTTGTACATTAACCGTTTCCATTATCCCTTGCTAGTGTAACGAATGGTGATATTTAGTTCTAGTTCTATAGAAAATTTCTGCAACATCTCTGTGGTGTTGCAGCCTGTCTAGATGTTTTTTAAGACTGGGTTGCGTATAATTCGGTTGAGACGCCGCTGAATCCATATGCTCCACCCAAAATTTGACAGCTATACTCCATATATAGCCTATTGAAGGTCTTATATATCTGGAGAACCTGATGCCATTTAAAGAAACTTCTGCTTCTATTGAAAAATCCGAGTTTTCGTGAAGCTGACTTTACCAATGCAACAACGTATTTTTTTCCTCGTTAAACTTAACCAAATTTCTTTCTCCCGACTTAAATATTGTACTAGAATAAAGAATTATTATAATGAAATAGAATAATGGAATGTGGCTTCATCAGCAAATCTATGACTAGAGTTAAAACAAAGTCTGTGAACATAACTGATCCCTGAGGGGCTCCGGCATTTGGAGAGTGTATCGCTGATGAACTCCCGTTTAGCACAATGTTGATCTTTTGTTGAAAATGTTATCATAACCACGTTTCAGAACTGGTGGTACCATTGAACTCTTCCAGGCGCTCGGGTATTTCCCTTGCATCTCCTCGTCTTATTTACGTCCATTGTCTTCATATTTCTTAAGACAATTTCTTCCGACATGTTTATGGGGCTATTTTGAAACCACAATACCGGATTGATGTTTTAGAAATATTGAAAACCGATGCGACCATCAGCTCGATTCTGGTTTTCCTGTAGGAAAAGGAATTCTACTTACGAAAACGTTTCTCCCGTATCGAAGTTGGGTAGGAAAAATATTCTCAATATAATTTTGTTTTTGCAAAAATTTACACTAACTGTTGACAGAAAAAATAATTTTGTGACAAAAATAGTATGAAAATAATTTTCCTCATTCCTTTTCCTATATAGGAAAACCAGAATCGAGCTGCCTGGTAAAAGTTGCAATCGGAGATTTTAAACTCGAAAGCCTTAATGGCTTTCTTGATGCCGGCTCTTATCGCATCCTTAGCACAGATTTATTTACAGGTGTTTCGTGTGACCTTAAATTCTTCAAAATAAATTTCGCTTATATTTCTTGTCGGCAGTTTTATTTTGTCTGGTAGCTTTGGCGACTTTTTTTGAAAAGACTTTAAAATTCGGATTGGGAAATGATAAATTGGAAACGGGGTTATCTATTTGATTGTTATAGAAATAAGGGCTTCCCCAACGGAATGCTGGAAAAATCACCTTAAACCATCATAGTCAGCCTTGTTAAAACGCCAAAGACGCTGTTGTCAGAATTCCGACAATGGCTCAGAATATGGACTTGTTGCAATTTTGAATCACTACCAATCTATGTTAAGTTATGCAAAAGGCCAAACCACTTCGCTTGGCACTCAGTGCAACTCGTATCTTGGTAATTCAGTCATTCTTTTATGGTGGGTGAACATTAAAGTCACGAACTAAAATTAATTTGCATTAGGATTGGTGGTGCGAGTGTCAGAAAAATGTGAATCTGACAGATCCTCGGAGCAATTCATGGTTTCTGAATCCTATACAAACTAACTAAAAATAGGAGTAATATTTAAGCACAATAGTTTGAGGGTCTTTGTGAAAATATCGTATTTCGGATGTCGAGCGTTGTGGTTTTTAACGAGCATATACACTGCTCGTTTCAACTCGAAGAATTCGATATGTTGATGTACAAAGTACAAATAAATTACATCAAATGTTTCATATTTACAGACCCATGTTTCAATTCCAAAATTGTTACAAGTAGCTAAATCAAAAAATTCGAAAAGCAATTTAAGGTCTTCTTTACAAATTTTGCTAAAGATTTGCGGCTTCATCCGCCAGTTCGAGTGTAATTATAAAACGAATTACGACTTAATGAAGGACTTAACCATTTCCGAGACCTACAAAGATATAGCCATATTACTAAAAGCTTCAACTGAATTTCTTGAAAGACGTCACAAAGACACAAATGTATGTCGAAAACTCGACTTTGAGCCCCATAAAATGGGTACCAACTAAAATTTTGGAGTGGGCCAAATTTAACCATCAACGAGATTTCCCGTTTTTGTCGTTCCCACTGACTTATTGTAATTTTTTACAACCTTTTATTTTCTTTTACTAAGTAGTAGAAAGCATAAAAATCATTAAAATTGTAGCTCAAAATTTTTTGCAATTTATGCTATTGGCTATACTGCCGAAGTCCGAGAAAGTGGCTTTCGAGGTGGTGTCTGTCTGTCGGTCGGTCTGTGTCCTCTGTACAGCCCAGACGGATTTGGAAGGAACTTCATACTTAATTGGGAGTCCAAGTGAAATTTGGCAGAAATGGACCCACCGGAAATGGCAGGTTCCATAGAAGCTTTTTCATTTTGAAGTTTTTTGATAATAAATGTATATTTTATCGAAATTTGACCCTTCTACAGTCCAAACAGGAAGACTGCTTCCATAAAAATCTTCATTTTTGTCAATATTTTAAAAAGTGTAGCAGATAATTTTCACAAATGTAAATTTAATTATAATTTTTTATTGTTTTTTTGTAAATTTTTTGAAAAGTATAGCATTTACGGAAAATCCAGTTAAAACAAAAATAAGAACTTTTCGGATTTTGCCAAAATTGTGTAAACTCTAGGATTTGAGAAAAAACAAATAATAAAGTGCTATTGATCGAATCCTAGAAATTTTACCACATACCCACCTATATAGTGCAATGGACAGAAGCTGTCTAATTTCTGAAAATTTTATCTCATGCCCGTGTGGTCCGTCAGTGTATCGCATCTTGGCCCGTTTGTAAAATCATAATTAGTAAGAAAAAAAATCCGAAAATGTGTATTCGGTAGAGCGAATCCTGGAGAAACGTTCACACATCCACCTGCAAAATACGAAACCTTTCAAATTTCGAAAAATTAATCCGCATGTCCATGTGGAACTATAGAAGTCAAGAAAAATTAAGATGGATGTTGGATAGCTATGTAGGCAACCATGTGGCATTATCTTGACGTTTCAGAATTTCCATTTTCGAAATTTTTTACCAATTAAACTTAATAGAAGTAAATAAATCGTTTTTACAAAGTTACTTGAACGTTTTTTCCCAATTGAAAAAGTACCTTAGCGACATTAAAATTCTTATCTCATCTTCCGTTTTGCACGAAATGATCTTCACAAACCTGGTATTTTGTCGTTATCCGCTTAAGTTTATCATTCAAGTTTCTAAAACGTTTCCAATTTGATATCTAAATAGGACGTTGTTGAAAGTGTGGATAATAAGATAGTAGTGGTACGTCGATAAGCGTAAGGCCAACTAACCAAAAACAGTGTTCATAAAAAAGCGGATAAATTTATGTAGGATAAATTGTCGGTTTGCAATCAGTTGTCTGTGGCAACTCTGTTAATGTTGGATGGTTTATGAAATGTATGCCGTGAAGTACGATTAGGATGCGCGTATGATATGAAGTAGGATTAGGGCAAATTACCTATGTATTTATAATTCGTTGCCAGTTCGATTTGAATGACGTGGATTAAAATGATTGAGTTGGGAAATTACGCTTAGGACATTGAGGCGCAATGAAAGTGTCTGTATCAGTTTAGATATGAACCAAAATACGTCGAGATGTCCCCATTGCTCAATAACAGGCTATAAGCGTGAAAAATCAATAAATAATTAAATTGTCGTCTTTTGCAATGTTTCTTCGTGGCCCGGCATTTGATTAAAAAAGTTGAGGCATCGTCTAACTTAGCCCCAGGGCTGTATCGTTTTTAGCAAATATTTTGAAAATTAAAACATTTAAGAAAAAAATGATTATGAACTAAAAGATTTTAAATTAAATTTGAAAAAATACCGGACCAGCCCAGTTTTCCAAAATTTAAGCAGAAATGACGATTTTTGCCAAAATACTGTTTTTCAACAAAAATTCGGCCCTGTATAGCTTTTCCGGTTTTTGCAAACATATTAAAAAGTTGGCTTAAAAGTAAAGTTACGTGAAAAACCACTGTGCAATAATGCCGTTCCCAAAATTTAAGCGGAAATGTCGATTTCTGACAAAAAAACCGCACAGACTGATTGGTTGGGCTGAAATTCCACACCTAAACTTTTTTCCGCCAATTGTGGGATCCCAGTGAATTTTTGGTCGGAGTCGACCGGCGGGCTGCGGAAGTGACAGCTTCCATAGTTTCTAGTTTTTTTGCGCCGGAACTGGCAGCTTAGAAGCTTTTTCGTTAATTGCATATACATATTTTGAAAACTATCATTTACGAGAAAAACAGTTATGAACTAGGGTTTCTGATTTATCGCTTTTTTTGAATTACCGGTAAACGGTAAATGGCGGTAAATTTTCCTGTAGTTACCGGTAAACACGGTAAAATTTATGTATGTAATATACATGTGTCCATAATCAATCTAAACAAATGTTCAATTAAAAAATATATTGTAACTTTGAAAGTAAAACAGGAACCCCTATTTTTTATTGCAGATTCGGATTCTACGGCTTAAAGTACGTAGGATTTCTTTGACACATTAAAAAAAAAATAATTAATTTTTTTTATTTATTATTTTTCCTAGTTTAAGAAATACAATTTGTTTAAGACTAATTTCGAGTATTTACATTGAAAAAGTTTATTTTAATTCAAACGTATTGCAGAATCGTATGAAGTAGGAGAAATCGAAAAAAAAAAAAATAATATCGTTATTACAGCGCCGCGCCATCTATCATTAATCGGAAAAAAAGTTTCAAAGAAATCCTACGTATTTTAAGCCGTAGAATCCGAATCTGTAGTAAAAAATAGGAATTCCTATTTTAATTTCAAAGTAACCCCCCACCCCACCTACAAGAAGGAGAGATGGGGTACTAATTTTAGGACTAATGTTTGAAGGAAATGAAAAAAAGCATTTTATATATTCATTCAAACCGAAATATTTTCTACTATGATTTATTCCCATTTGAATATTTCTTGAATTTGGGTTGTTGGGTACTTCTAAACTTAGGAACAAAAATCATAAACTGGCAAATTTTTTGCCTCTTGAACAAACCTGACATTAATCGAGTCAATTTTAAAATTTCAAAAATTTTTACTCAAGCTCTTCGATGTTCAACATTCGTCCAACGTTTCTATATTTAGTCCCTTATGTTTTTATATTGTTCAGTGCTTTTAAAACGGTTTGATCACATAAGATACATGAATGTTCGCCCACACATAACTGGCGCAATATAAATTTCATTGCAAAAATTACATAATTGTATTTTTCCATTTTCCACAGTTTAGTTTTTTGCTATATGAAAAACATGAAAAATATAGTAGAACGCAACAAAAAAACCGCGTTCATTGGCCCCATCATGCAAACAAAACGAAACAAGTGTGGAAAATTTGTTGCTTTTAGTCTGCAAATAATTTTTTTTGTTTACATTCCATGCCACGGCTAGACAATACCAATTGATTTTCCCACATTCTTTACTACATACTTATAGACTTTTCTATTTTTTCGAAAAACTTTGAAAAAGGGTTTGAATATATTTATATGCCACAAAAACTTTTAAATAGATATGCATTGTAGATTAAAGACACATTTTCCAAAAATGTATTGATATAACAAGTGCCATGTTGCCATTATAATATATAGTTACTTACAAAAAAATATCTATTTTAATATTTCACGCTTATCTAAGTCATTTAAATAAATACAAAGTTAAATATAATACACATCAAAAATAATGCTAATTCAATATTTGCTTAATGCGCTAATACAAGCGCTAATTGATAACGCAATCCATATTGCAGCGAAATCGATCAGATGACCATGCAGATCATCGTGGCAACATTTTAAAAATATAAAAACAAAATTTATTTATGTGACAAATCTGAGATGACCACACCTCATTACACTGTCAATTATAATACAATAACTTAATGATGATGACGGTGAAACAATGTCAAATGTTACACTTGAAAAATTATAACGTTAGCTGTTTGAATGTCAAATTATATATATTGCACGAGGAATATAGAGAGAAGACATACGAATAAGTTTAGGTGATATTAAGATTTTCATACCATAATTTTTCATAAAAATTTATAGAGTGGAAAATATTATTGTGGCATACGGGAATTCGATGTAATCGTATTAGTTACATAGAAAAATATTAGGGCGTTCCTAATGTATCTGTTTTTTTTTTAGGTTGTGGTGATTTATAATATTTATTTATATTGAAATGATATTTTCTATTTCCTTATCAGTTCTAACGTTTTAGTTTCGTATTTTTTTTTTGTGAGTATAAAAATATTTCCCTTATCAATAATGCTAAGTATGCTACAAATTTATTGATAATATTTCAGAATATAGATTTGTTTGTAGTTTTTTGTAAGTAAGGGAATCTAGGGTATATATACGTAGATTATGACAATATCTTGATAGTGTCACTCTGTATAGAACATTCCTTTATGTGGCGTATGTTTATTATTAGGGAAGAAAACGCCAAAATAGAAACAAATCTGTGTAAATCATAATTCAATAAAGTGGCTTAAATACATTTCTTAAATTGTTTTTTTTTTAAATACAGAAAAGTCCATTATAGCGTCGCTTAGAAGAAAATCAATTATATATTTTCATTAACGTTTGTCAAGGTTTGAAAGGTCGTGCGTTATTACTTCTGCAATTTATATTTTAATCATAATAAACTAGCAGGGCTAATTATTATTTCATTGACAGCTGTTAAACGTTTAAAATACAAAAACGTTGACTGAAACATTAATTGAAATTCTTTTTTATGATAAACACTAACAAATTACAAATTTCATTAGTTGTTTGAAATTATAAAATTTCTGACGTCCAAATATTATTAATATTGTCACCACGTATACAGGGGACATAATTAAAATACGTCTTGAAAATGATTAAATAATTAGTCGCTAGGATATTATTGACCTTCTAAACGCCACCTAGTTAGTGATACTTCCTAACTCTGGCTTTCCTTTTAAAATATTTCACTAGATGTCGACACTATGCGTAAAAAGGTGAATAATCAACTCGCAGTTAGTCTTACGTAAGAGGCTTAAACCTATACACATGGAAGTGGAATGAAACTCAGAAATAACGATTTTTAGAAAAATTCAAAATTTTGACATTCAGGCGAATTTATATTGCAAAGGTTGACGTTAAATGCTTGGAAAATAATTAGAATGAAATTGTAATGTACTTGAATCCCATTTAAAACTAAATGTCTGGAAAGAAAGACATTGGAATTTACTAAAGGCCCATTCTTATTTGTGATTCTCAGCGCTACAACTCCTGAAACTGAAACTTTCATCAAAATCGAAAAGTTGGTTGGCGATCAAATGTATGTTCGTCATTTTTATACGAAAAAGAACCTTTTGCCAAATTGCAGGTTTCTACCATGAATTTTAAATTTTGCCCTTTTTCATGTTCCCGTAACACGGAATCCAGTACACGGACATTTGTCTCAATTAAAGGTATTTAAATAAGCGACGTTTAATAACAACCCTTTCTAGGGCGTACACATCTGTGCAACAGTTCAAACCTGAGAGATTTTCCAGTTAAAAATTCATTTAACTTGTACTAATGGCCAAATGGGCGTTCTAATTCTTTCAAAATTAATTAGCCAATGTATTATATCTGATTTATTAATTTCGGCCCGAGGAAGCAGTTATTGTGAAAACCAGTCTATTTAAAAGAAGGATCCAGATCATAATGGAAGCTGCTCCTTCCGATAGTACGATTTCGGCTAAAAATCACTTGAATCTCCCAATTCTTAGAAAATATTTAGTAGCACAGGGGACACAGTCATTTAGTGACTTGAGGATGAAACTTGAGGATCGATCCGAACCGTTATTGTTACAAATTTAATTTAGAATCATTTAGTTCACAGTCGATTTTCTCATAATTTTTGTCTTGCGATAACTAGATTTCGGGCTTATGTTGCAGTGCGTTGGGCAAGGCAAAACTATGTCATTTTTTAACTAATAATGATGACATTTTTGGCCCGGTAGATGGAAATAGGATTCTAAAATGATTTTTGGAGAGAGTGCTAAAATATGGCCAACTCGGACGAAATTATATACATATAAAATTTTTTAACGAGCACGATCAAATTAGGTATGGTGGAAGAATATGTGATTCTTAAATAAATTTTTGACTAATTTTTGAAATATGGCCAATTGGAACGGAACCGATCAGGATGAAATTTCACATGGTGACTAGAAATAGGTTTTGAAATAGAGTATGGTCTCATAAAAATGACGTTCCTAAATGAGATCCGGATGATGTTCAAATGGCAAGCAAAAACAATTCTCAACCGATTGGAATGAACCTTGATTTAAATTATGAAAAATTCCAATATGAGTACCGTATGTGTGGTTCTGGAAATGGTCTCTTTCAATGGAACTTAGAAATTTCTAAATCTATTATGATGTTGATCAACCGACTATGACAATGGAAATGGGAATACATTATAAGTTTTTCACGTAGATTTGGAATACTGTCGTTTTGAATGGAACTAAACCGATTGGGATGGATCTCTGATCGTATGTTGAAAATGAGTAGCAGATATTTTTCTTCAAATTCAGTCATTTGAATGGATCTAAGCCATTTCTCAATCGATTTAGATTTGGAGGAACTCTTTTAGTAGTATGAAAATATAAAATTTAGCTGGCCATTTTAAACGGAACTAAGGTGTTCCTTAACCAAGTTTGTTGTTTGACCCGTCCCATGAGCATTGCAAAGAGGTACATAATATAGGACTTATTAAAACAGTAAGTCACAGATCAGCCCGACTGTTAATTGAAGTGAAATGTACCTCTATTTTAAAGCCTTTCTTACTGTTGTATGGCAATGTCGATTTAAAATATCCTATTCCGTAACGTATTCGTTATATTTTTATATTTTACTAGATACTGTTTTGTGATGTTCTGTTACATTCGGTACATTCCTGGTAGTTTATACTGTTTTGAAATGTCCTCTTTTGATCGGTTCAGTTTTGCACCATCTACTCTTTTGTTACAATCTGTTTTGGAATAATGACATAAAGCAATTTCCAACTCAACCCACATTGACAGAGCAAAGGCTTCAAGGAACTTACATTAAGTTTAAAAGAATTTCAAACCCGTGTCAAATAAGTACTTTTGACTTAAAGGCGGTTTACTTTTTCTCCATTTCTTCTTCCATTTCAGCACTGGGCCTTCTTGATTTTTTTTTTTACAATATTGTACGAAATTAGCCTAACATAAACGATGCAAAGTTACTGTATTGGAGAATAGAAGAGGGGATTTAGGTATAGCCATGTTGAAAATCTAATTTTACGCATACACATTTTGTTTTGTAAACATTTTTCCCACAAGGAAATTTTCAGCACGAAAACCCTAAATATCCAACAAAGCGGGACATTTTTAAACAAATTTCCGAAAAACGTATAAATTCGCACTAAAATGAATCCTTGTTAGTCGACATATAAAATAAATTATTAGGAATTTCGAGAAAAAGAAACTGAAATTGTAAAAATTCTCGAGAATCGTAAAGTTTTTTTTCGATTTCAAAGGCATAATTATTTATACTCTCTGTAGTTATGAGCTATTGAAGACCTAGTACTGGTTTCTAGCGTCATTCTCGTTTCTTTTCATGTTTCACTTTCTTTTGTATGTGCTGTTCCTACGTAGTCACTCAAATTGGGAAATCCTCAGCAATGGTTTCTGGAGTAAAATAGATATTCTAACACGCCAACTAGTTTTATAAATTAGGAAGTTGTTTACTCGTACAGCTCGTTCTATATTCTTCCATAATGGCGGACTACAACATTACCCATAGATAATTCCTACGTTACACGAAATGTCATCCAAATTATCATTAATTGCTAAAAAATAACCAACCAAATTATTTATTTTCAATCAACTTCGCCCATCCTTTTTCGCCTGGACACTCGTTGAATAATTTCAAAGCCTGCACATGCAAAAAATCCCACACCGTTTTATTTTGACATTCTATTGTTATCGCAAGTATTACACGAGTGGGTTGCACAGAAAATGGAAAAAATTTAAATTGGTTTTTGTTTATAAGCAAAATACAAAATCAATATTTTCTTTTATCAAGCAACATATAAGTCACGTGGTGCAAATGGACAAAAACAAAATCGTTTAACGTGATAAGATAATATAGAAAATCATGTTTAGTTTTTTTAACGAAGGTTTGTCATTATTTGTGTTTCGGGTTTATATCGATTATATCGATAATCGTAATTGAAATTTTTGTGGTTGATGACGATAAAATTAGTATCGAAATGCTAATTTTCCCTAAAAAATATTTGTGTTACTTGCGCAAAAATATTATATTTTTTTTTTTTTGTTAGCGATAAAAATAATTTTGTGTTCTTATCACAATGAACTTGATATGTTGTGAGGTTTCTAATTTCGAAAAGTGGCATACAAAATTGCTTCGTTATCGAATCTTGGTGTAGAAATAAAACTGTACGTTATATGCGGGTGTTGTGCGCAAATAAACCATAAATCGCGATCATGCAATATACTAATTAGCTCATCATGTATCTATAGACACGTACGCTCATTACAAAATAAGATCAACTGCGATCATGCGATCAGATACTGCGATCGTGCTGCGCTTTGCATAAAAAATGCGAAAATAAAATTTAATGATTCACCTAATATTTTGATCTGTATGTATATTCTAGTAAATTATCCATTTCCGGACAGTAAAACGTTATGTAAGATCAATATATCATCGCATAATGCATTTGTAGCATAAATATGTGTATACTTACATATGATATAGAATAAACCGCGCCGTTTATTATAAAATGGAACAAATGTTTGAAAACATTTCTATTTTCGACTCTTGGTTGTGATAAAAATAGTTTTTATTCTACACATAAAATTTATTTGAGCGCATAAATTAATCCGATTGCATCACGGACGTACAAACCATACATAAAATTCGAACACGTTTATGTATATATATATATATATATATATAGAGAGAGATACGCGCGCGCCACCGTTTTTTATATCAAAAATATGTGAAATATTAGTCGGCTTGTGTTATTGTATGTTGTGTGCCCGGGGTTCAAAGAACGATTGTGTATATGGTTATACCAAGTTCGAGAGCCATTGCGCATATGTAAATTTATGGTAGTTGTTTGGCGCCCCCGTTGGGGATTGTTTATGATACTTTTTATTTCTTATAACTATTTTATGTCATTTGAATTGCGGTGGACATTAAATTTTAATTGGTTTTTTATGTTTTTTTTTTTTTTTGTATCATTTCAGGTAAGAGTATACTATGGAATTTAAATAGTGTTGACTTCAATGTAGTTTATGTAAGTGGATTACATATCGGATTTGTGTACAAAAAACATAAAATTAGCATAAGCCAAGAACCGAATTCACTAATAAATTACTTTAGTCGTAAACTCTAAAAGGTATGTGTACATTTGACTTCCTAATATCTAAACAGAAACTCGAAACTGTATATGGTTGGATAAGCTGTTGGAATTAAAGCAAAATTAAATTTTATCCGATTGTCTGGCACGATGTTGTGCGACAAAATGATTGATATTATTAGGTGATCAGAACTACTTCAATCAAATTAGAATCAACATTTTAACTCTTTTGCTTCTTAGCTGTGATATTTATTCCAAAGAACGCGTACGTATATGTATACGTTAAGTACCTGACCTAAATATTTGATAGAATAAGCACCTTCTGAATTTTAAACTATTCTTGATTGTTCCAGACCGCTCACATTTTCCTAATTATTGATTTTACTATTATTTTCTGCACCTTGTCATTAGATTCTGAAAATTTTGACAATAGACAAGCCGGGGTACTAAGTTGCTCAAGGTACCAATGATTGAATCGGGTGTGTATCGAAATTCCGGTTTTGTATAAAAAAAATCCCGATTTTTAGAAAGCCCCGGTTTGAATTTTTAAAATTTGACATGTGAGAAAATGGGACTCTTAAATGATTTTTTGACCTCATTTAAAAATGAGTTGATTGGTTCTAGAAAATGGCTAATAGGGATGTAATTTGGCCATTTCTTTTCATATTTTGTTGAAATTCGATACGTGCGAATGTTAAATGGGATGAAAAATGGTCGTTGTAAAGTTCTTGAATATTGTCATTACAGATGGAACTAGGATATTTCTAAATCGATTCGTTCTTGATCGGTTTCTTTATCGATCGCGTGCCCGTAAGAGTTATCGAAGCCGTCAGCCTCTACAATTATTGCATTTCAAAATATTGCATTAACAAAATATTGCGTTTTTACAAAATTAGGGAAAGAAGCTACAGAAGCGCCGCAACCCGACTTATATTTCCCGATCCTTTACTTTTTTACTATTTACGGGGTTTACTGTTTTAGTTTTGTTATAGTCTTTTTTTATTTTTCAAGAAATTGGAATTGCAATTTCGACTTTCGAAAACCATCAAAAACTAGGAACTCGACTAATTCTAGGGCGGGTGTCAATATATGGCACTTTTGTGGTAATTTGACAAAAAAAAATGGGAGTTCAGTTTTTTCCGACTCCGATAAAATAGCACCGACTCTCGCCTTTGAATTCGCAGCCTTGGTTTTTCCTAGTAAATTTTTGGGCAAGACATCTTATTTTTATGTTAAAATATTATTAGTCCTAGCGGCCGGAATAAATAAAAAATATTTTTTTTCAAAATCCAGACTTTAGAACTAGAAGAAAAGAAAACCTGGGATTTGAAACCCGGGATTTCGTAGTACACCCGTTCGAATCGTTATCACTTGGTTAAGTCATACAATTTCAGTAATTTTCCGGTAGATGAGTTGTGTTTTAAATCATTCTTAAGACGCATCAATAATATGCTAGAGAGAGGTCGGCAACCTTATTTATGTTGAGGGCGAATGGCCAACGTAGAGGGCCAACGGATAGTATGTGAGCCTCATTCAAAATTTATAAATGAAGGTAATAAAAATAAAAATAGAGATAGGATTATAATTATACTTATTTATGTTCCAATTAGTGTGACATTTGATGTTGTTTGGCGTAAGAGCTCAGAAGCTATACATCTTGTACATGACCATTGGCCATTTTGGATCTCAACTTGTGCTTTGTGTATTTCATTTTACCGGAAATCGATGCAATTTGTTTTGAATGATTTTTTTAAGTTTGGCTAAATCCCAGCTTGATATTTTGTATAGAAATTTAATAAAGTTGAATCTTGAAATTTATTTCGTAACAGATCATTGCACTGTAGCTCAATCAGTTCAATTTAAGCATTTTCTGGCACGGTGTTCACGTTCTAGCTCGAATATTTATCAGCGAAACGAGAGGGAAACGTTGTTCTCAAGTCGTTTATTATATTTATAAATGTGCTGGTGCTTTGATGATTAATGTTCTGGAAAGTTGGAAAATGGCGCATTTTTCAAGTTGGTTTTCCTACAGTTGAAGTTTGGTTTGAAATGCGATGACGGTGCTCCACATGTCGGGTATTAGCTGGTTTTTGCCTTGAAGCTGCAAATTCAAGTTGTTTAAATGCAATGTTAAACCTACCAAAAAAAGACCGGAAAGGTTCGGAGCCGAACCCTATAAGCATTTTTGTTGCCTATAAAATAAAAGAAAATAGTTTTTCCACCAAAAAAAAAGTGCAAACCAACACACCAAAACATTATTACCACCCTCACCCACCATCCAAAACCCCCAAAACCTATCTCATCCGCACCACCCTATACCGCACCACCCATATTATCACCCTTTAACACCCACTAATACCCACTTCCACACACACATACACACACACAAACCACCCACACAAACCACCCACACAAACCCTCATCCACCAAATCCGAAATTCCCACACCAAACCCAAAACGCCTCATCCCACCCCCTCCACCTCCCATACCACCACTCCTACCACCCCCATAACCACACCACCTACACCAAACCACATCAAAACGATTTTGATTCCACATTCCCATGCTCTATGAAACCAAAATAAAATAGAAAATGAAAAAAAAAATCTAACAATTTTAAGGAGGGGGGTTAACAAAACCCTACTTACCTCCGAACACCCTAAACACAGAAATGTCCAAATCAATAGGAATCATTCCCAAGAATTGCTTGAACTTTTAGTGAAGAAATTAAGTTGATATCTCCATTCGTTCTCAAGTTATCGTGCACACAGACGGACAGACGGCAAACCGAATCCATATAGCATTTTTTTAACAAAAATGCTTAAAAAGCAAGGCGTGAAAGCCAGTCGGGGTCGCGAATATTCTCTTGAACTAGCGTTTTTTACTCTTAAGAAATGTGGCCATTTCTTCCCGCATATAGCATACACTCTTACTAGCATTGCGCCTTGACTGAGCCAGCGAACATTACAGAAGTATAGCAGGTCACTGTATTGATTTTCTGCTGCAAATAAAAGTTGCTGAAATTGACAGTGGTTCAACCCCCGAGATAAGATTAAGTTTACTGTTTTCACAGAAACGACCATTACGTCTCTCAAATTGCGTACTTCGTGCACAATGCTTCTTGGTATATAATGCAGTGAACTTTTCTTAAGGTTTGTTTCATTCCGAGGTCTTCCATGTGCTTCAGTTGTTATGGATACTAGCTGTGATAGGTCCAGGTTTAGGTCGGTTGCGCACTGCAGCTATGCTTTAAGAATGTCAACTCCTGTGGTACTACCCTTCATAGATAAGAGTTGAGGTAATTCTTCCATAATTTGAAATTTCATTTTACTCCACGAATAAATACTGCAAGCTGCGCTGTATTCGTCGTATCTATACTTTCATCAATGGCTATCCAGAAAAACTGAAAATTTGCAGAGCTCTTTTCAAGATATTTTTAGATTTGCTGACATTTCTTCGATGCGCCGTGAAGTGGTTCTTGCAGTAAGACTAATATTTAAAAACACTTTCCTTTTCTCGAGACATACAATCTCTACTACGGACTTCAAACAATTTTCCACGAATTCCCCGTCAGTGAAGGGCTTCATTTTTTCTGATATCTTCTTCGAGACTGTGTAGCTAGCACGTGTATTATTTTCAGCTTCTGTGTTTTGGTCATGGAATACCAAACTTTTACCAAGCACATTTTAAGTTTATGAAGTTTTGCCCAACACTTTCAACACATATGTGTTAATACCGCGGTTTCTTGGAAAACTCAGCAATCGGCAACAATTTTTCTGCGTTTTGTTGTCATTCCGCCGATGCACACTTTGATTTTTTCATCGTAATTCTTTCCTCGTTTCATTCTTCTTCACTTACAAACTATTATTTGTGGGTGAAGGAGAAGGAAACGAAGGAAGAATTACGACGAAAGAATCAAAGTGTGGAATGGCGGATTGGGATTTACTAGGAATGAATAATTAAAAATTTAATAAAATAAAAACAGGGGCCCTATTCTTGAAATCGGTGGAAATTTCCGTAATCGGAATACAATTTGTTATTATGAAATTCTTTATATTACTTAAATTTTTCGCCGGATTAATGTATCAGGGTTTATTTATTTACCTACTAAGCGAATAATTCCGTATCGGTTTACCCAGTCGGAATTTTTCCTTAGTAGGGGGAAAAATATGTTTCTTAATTTAAAAAAAAAATAAGAAATTTAAAAAAATGATGAAAGTAGCCGACGCAAAATTTTAGTAATATAAAGAATTGCATAGCAAATTGTATTCCGATTAGGAAAATTTCCACTGATTTCAAGAATAGGGCTCCAGATTATCTACTTAAGACTGCGGTCCTATTCATGACTTATTTTGTGGAGACTGACTTATTTGAAAGTCTCCTGTCGAATAGACTTATTGGACTCTCTTATTGGGCGCAAGCCTCGCATAAAAGTCAAACAAGTCTACAATAAGTCTAGCCGACTGAAGGTTTATTGTAGACTTTCAAATAAGTCAGTCTCCACAAAGTAAGTCATGAATTGGACCGCAGCCTAAATAAGTTTTAATTAAATTTTCGCAACTTACCTTTGTAATTTGTAACACTGTAACTATATGATAAATAAACTGCTCCCGTTATATGTTATTATCCCGCTCGAATTTTCAACAATTGAGAGTTAAAAAACTAAGCAAAACAAAGAATAAAAAGAACATTACCGATTTTAGCCGAACTAACTAAAACATTTTTGTTCTTATTTGGAATTCGCTCAAATATGTATGTACGTCGTTATTTCGGATTAAAATAACATAATTCGTCTGCGGGCGGAATATGTAAAATATTTCGGTTGGGATCCGCGGGCCGGAGATTTTTAGCGGGCTGGCCGTATCCGGCCCGGCCCGCCAGCCAGCCGTAGGTTGCCGACCCCTGTCAGCTAGAGTCTGCAATCCCACGAGGTACAGAACTTTGGGACTTTGGTACGAAAATTAACAACGCGGAAAAATCAAGTGAAATTTCGTAAGATCGCAAATTTCCTAAGAAAATTGTTCGCAAAACGACTGAGGAAAATATGATGATGATGATGATCTTGATTTTATAAAACTTTATAAAATTTGTGATTTCGTAAAAATTTCAATTCAATTTGAATCTTTTGTCACAATGCTCAGTCGGGCAGAAAATTAAAATAAACATGTATCAATTATGATGGTTATATGCGGTTATATATGAATGTGGAAAAATGTGACAGCTTCCAGCGCCACTACGGTAGTTTTAGGTACTAAGGTGCTTCGTTAACTTTCTGCATTCTTCAAGACATGTTTCAACGATATAAAGATAAACATATGTTCTACAATAAACTAATAAATCGTCAACATAATAGCGCCAGTTGATCAAAGTGATACTGTCAAAATTGTTGTCTGATTCAAGGCTTTTCAAACGAACTATATACTAAACGAGTATATTATGAGAATAATACAAAAACTGTGCCACGATCTCACGGACGAGTTTTGGGTCCCAATAGCTATGAAATTGAACATTTCCCGTATACAAATAATAGAAAAAGATTTGTGTAAAAAAATAAGCATAAGACATACTTGAGATATCTTCGATACGGACATCCAGATGAAAAGAAATTTTTGCGGGCCTGGGCTCAGTCACCTTGAAACCGCCGGAAATAGTGGTTAAGAAACGTTACGTATAGAGATTAAATATGTTAGTGGAAATTCTCGATATTACCAATTTTATCATAATTCGTTATAAGAGGAGTTTTGCTAAACAGCTAAGAAATTTCCGAAACTCCTGGAGCAATTAAAGAATGCCAAAGCCAAAATAACATACATATATTGTGCTTCTTCTGGGTCTAATTCAAAACACATCAATCTGCATATTCTAAAGATGTTTTTTTGAATTGCATGATATTCTAAAATCAGTTGAATTTTTTTTTCTCGAGAAATTGAGGTTCAACTGAAAAATACCTATAATTGAAGGTATATGGGCAGTGGCTGGATTTAATTTTCGAAATTTTAAGTTGGGTGTGATTTTAGCGATTTCTTCGCAAGAAAATTTTTAGTAGAAATTTTTGAAATTATTTCAAAATGGGGGGAATTTTGCTACAAAATTTCTTGTCCTAATGGAGTACGGGTGCTACTTGCTGAATATTCTTCTGCTACGTATGCCACCTCAGTGCTCAATTTTAGTCAAATTAAAGCTTTATAATAAATCTGTTGTACGTCTTCCGAGATTTTATGAAAAAATTCTAGAGGTTCTCCTGGGTTACGTCTAACAAAAAAAAGTTTAGCGAATTAAAAGGTTTAGAAGATTTATATAAAATGATTTATAAAATATACCGATATCCTACCGGATCAAACATAATTGAAAAACACCCCGATTCTAATCAAAGTGGAGTTTTGGGTGTTTTAGGAAGTCTTATTTACAGCTTGATATTGTCAAAAGTTAAAGTTTATTGCGACCGACCAAATGGCACAGTGGATAAAGCTTTGGCGCTTGGATCGGGGGGTACCGGGTTCGTATCTTGATAAGGGCAGGATGCAAAATGAAATTCTCATCAACAGATTACGATCTGTGAATAAAAGGAACACAACTACGACCCCTATCGGCGTGCAAAACTCATGGACCGACCATGCGCACATGGTAACTTAAATCGGTCCTCGTACGTTTTCGATTTGGCAGTAACTGCGTAAAGTAGGACGAGAGAATGAACCGTGAAAAGGCAGGGAGCTTCGGCCGCAGAACAGATACCTAGATTAAAAAAAAAAGTTTATTGTGGTTAATGATTAGACAGCCAAATTTATCTTGATAAAACTGGAAATTGTGCAATATACATATATCGGTTGTGAAATTTTCTGACAAAATCTAAAAATTTAGATTGCTGTGTAATCGTAAGAAATTTCTTGGCAGTTTACAATAATAAGCTGTCTTGTTAAAAGTTGCATATGCAAAACTTTCTAATTTCGAGATTGACTTTCCGGGAACATTCAAAAACTCGTTGTCCAAAGGAACTGGCATAGATATCGTTTTAGTCTGGAGCCGAACCTCATAGTTTATTACCCTTTCTGCAGCACACCCAAATATAAAAGTACGCGAAATGATGTTTTGAATTCTTCCTCTATATCCAGAAAAAGTTATAAAAATCCCTTTTTTTATTCAAGAGTAAATAGGAGTAAACAGCTTTTCAAAGCTCGATCGAAATTCTGTTCGATCAATTTCAATTATTTGAGCTGTCTTTGTCGGGTGTACTACGAAATCCCTCACTGAACTCCCATTTTTTGCCAAATTACATCAACAGTGCCATATATTGACACCCGCTCTAGAATTAGTGGAATTCCTAGTTTTTGATGGGTTTCGAAAATTGAACTTGGAACATTTTATAGTTGCAATATTAATAAAAAAAGCAATATTTTGTTAATGCAACATTTTGAAATGCAATAATTGTAAAGGGTGACGGCGTCGATCTCTCCCACGGGCACGCGATCTATTAAGAAATTGATTAAGAACGAATTGATTAAGAAATGGCCTAGTTCCATCCCTATAAATGACAATATTCCAGAACTTTATCAAACATCATTTTAAAATCCCATTTAGATCCCACATGTCGATTTTCGACATAATCGGTTAAAATATGGCCTAGTTCCATAGCGAAGGCCATATTGCCGAACTTTATCGAAAAATCATTTTAGAATCCCATTTCCGTCGCACGTATCGAATTTCAACAAAATCTGTTCAACAAAATCAAATGGCCAAATTCCATCCCTATTAGCCATTTTTTAGAACTTTATCGCAAACTCGTTTTAGAATTTTGTCAAAAAATCATTTAAGAATCCCATTTACCCACATGTCAAATTTTAAAAATTCAATTCAGGATTTCCTAAAAATCGGCATTTTGATACCGAGGTTTATACAAAACCAGGATTTTGAAAACCGGGATTTCGTTACACACCCGTCTTTGTCGTTATCGGTACCTTGACTGATCGCCGGGAAATGTTTCCGAAAGGGTTCTTTATTATTTGCTATTAAACCATTAGGTTCAGAGCTAAATATTTAAACTATGATCCACACTCCTTTTGCACATCGCAAATTGCTTTAAAAATTTGTGGTGCCCTATTTTTTATAATTAGAAATCAACAACTACCACCTAGAGCCGTATGTGCTGTAACGATACGTTTTCGATACTATCGAAGTTTACGTCTCGTTCTTAACGAGTAAACTTGGATGCTTCTTCATTTTTCAAATACGTTGCCCCTGCCGCTTGCTCGAATCAAACATCATGTTTTTGTATTCTTTTTATCACCTACTTGTTTTTTAGTGATGCAATTCAAATTCATTAGAATTACTCTGGCTTAGTTCCTTCCAAACTGCCTATCGAATGGTAGCAAAATGGTTTCACTCTAATCAAATTGCCCATTTGTCATCAAACTGGGTAAACCGTAAATCATCCTAATCCGTAAAGAAAAGGGTTAATTGTATTCAAATTAGGCATTTAAATTCTGAGATATGGTGTACTACAAATTCAAATTAGTAATTTTAGAATCATTAATTTGAAACTGTTTTGTTCAATTAAAATTGGTAATTTTTCAGCAACAACATTACTTTATTTTACAGTGTATCATCAGTTTATGTTATCAGTGCATGTAAAACTACCTCTGTTGATTTGCCAGCTTCCACAGAAGTATGAGATAAACACAGGAGATGTATAAGAGCCGAATGGGTTTCCGGCGCTTAAGATGTTAATTGAGCGTCTGAAGATCTCTTTGAATAGGCTATTGATGCGTGTTAATGAACTTGTCGCCGTCCAAGTTTCCCATATTTAAGCAGTTGGAAAACTGATCATTTATTCAGAAATTAAAAGTCTAGCCGTTGGACAAGTCACCATTACTGATCTAAGTTTCTTCATTTATTTGGTCTTAAGGGCCGAGTGGTCGTCATACTAACAACATATGCAATTTTTGGCAAAAATCTCTCAGAATTCTGTTGTATTTTGTAGCTAGGTAGTGAGAGATATGGTTTCTAGATACTAATTTTCTCATTCGAGCTTTCTTCCTTTTGGCCTTCCATTCGTAGTGGTTCCACCAGGGACCAAATTTAGCTTGTTCGACACGAATCGCGGCATTTATCGGCATTTATTATTATCTCGATGAGGTAAGTGGCGCTTGTTAGTCTTTTTGAAGTCGCTCGTTTTGAACTTCGAGGATTAATGTATTTTGCTGGCGCTACATCCCATAGAAGGATTTAGCTGCCTCGTTTATGCAGGTTGCTTAACCAGATTTATGGGATGGGTATTCTGGTATGCCGGGGAAGGAGAATGCTCTATCCTTCCATTTTTTTTTTTTTTTTTTACTATTTCTACTGTCCTGTTCGCATGCAGTCACCCAAATTTGTACTAACACAAGCAATGTTTGCTTGACGTTAATGGAGAAGTTGTAGTCGCATAATTTCTCTCTTCCACGAGCCCCCAGGTATTCTTTGAGGCAGTTGAATATTAAACGTATATACAATGGATCAGAGAAAGCCGCTCGCAAACTGAGTTTCAATGAACGTGTTAACACATCTCGGATCAGGAACAACACGAGAACATCTGGTAGCGATGAACACACTAAAGTCTTCACTGCCAATTTTAGAACACTGACGCAGACCTAGAAAAATTATAAACACTGCGATACGCTTGCTGATATCAAGGAATCATCACAATCTCATTTAATTGAAACGCAAGTTACTTTATTATTTTTATATTTTATTTCATACGTCATACATTTAAGGTTGTTGTTTATATTTTCTAAATATTATTTTAAACTAGTCATGTTATTGTGTACAGCTATATTGTATGAACGGAAAGCTATATTGTAGGAAGCAAGCATGGATCGGAGTTTATGATTTGATTAGAAATAAAAGATGAATTAAAATAAAAATTAAAAAAACATGCGAAATAAAGAAATTAATATACCTCTAAACATTGTAATAAGTAGTATTTTTATGTTGCAAAATTTAAAAATATCAATGGCAAGTTTCTGAGACTTTGATCCGCCACAGCTCAGTCCATGAAGAACCTATCGGTGCAACTCTAACGGCTATAATTTTTTCTCACCGAACCCTAAAAGCATGCCAAATATCAACTTTCTACCTATTACCCTTCTCGAGTTGGAAAAAACTACGGATATTTGTGCATTATTAATAAGATTACTAAACTTGCGAATATCCTGATGGTTGCCCTTCTTCTTTTTCTGGTCTATCGTGGAGCATCAACCGAAGGGCGAATTGACTATAGTTTGAGGCTTTGAGGTTATCCGCTGTACAGTATCTTCACATCGTTCCGCAGCTCTTTGTTTTGCTCCTTTCTTAAAGGCATTTTTATTTTCTTATTCGTCTCGTTTCTGCAGTGTGGCAGGTAGACGAAAATTTGACGTCGTAGGAAGGGAAATCCTACGACCTCCTGCCCTTGGGAGGAATTTTAATAAATGTAGTTGGGAGAGGGCGTGGCTAAATCAACGTTCACTCAATCACTCAAAAATCGGAATATTTTGAATTCATTTTTATCGTAGAATTAGGAGTTATAACTAAAAAATCGCATATTATTTACATGTGTGTAAATAAGAGATTCTAGTGTCGGATCGTTTTCGAGTTCCCAAAAACTACAGTTTGATTTTTGAGTTGTTGTTACGCATTAGCATGAATACCACCCCTCACGAAGATTCATTGGATGAATGAAACTAGAATTGTGTTTGTAAACGGATTAGATAACGCGTATTGGAAATCAGTTACAAATTAAATTTACAGTAAAACATTTCATTGAATCACAATTCGCAGAAAAACAATTCACATACAAGTAATTTGTAGTAACGTTGCAAAGTAAAACTTTATAACCTACTAATATTCATATTGCGCATGTTAATGTAATAAAGCTATAAATCGTGCATTAAATCATAAAATTGTGCACCTAATTTAGGTATTTCACTTTTATTCGGGACTGCGCCCTGGTCAACACCTTAAACAACTACATCAAAGTAAATATACAAATCTTATCTTATCAAAGATAATTATCGACATTACAAATTAACAAATTCCAAATTATCAAGAGCGCTACGTTTTATGAATTACTATATAGAACTTCTTCATCACTTAATAACGCAAATAAGAAAGTTTTGCTATCTACTCGATCATCTTTAGGTTTAATTCAGTTTTGTTTTATTGTCTCTGAGTATACGACATAAATTAATTGTTAAAGAGCATCGCACATTTAATATACAATGTATATTGTTCAAATTGTAATGTAATCATGATAATGACAAATGGGTGTGTGTACATAGTTTGATACAATATCAAAAAAAAATACCAAGCACTTGAAATGTCAAACAATAAAATTATGATGTATCAACAATAAGAGTTTTTTTTGTTGGGAATTATAAATACAAAGGGTTATATCGGTTTTATTTAATTTCCGGTTCGGTATCTATTGTCTGAATATACTCGTATCGTATCAATATAGTGCGGGAATTATATTCGTATTTTATTTGATACATGTGCTTTATCTTTTGCTAATCAAATATTGTAAATAATCCGTAAAACAATTTATAAATAAAATTGATCTTAAGCCCGACAAAATATGTACTTGCCTATGACTCCGATATTATACATATATTTTATAGGGACATTAAATCCATCTTATGTCACGATCCATAAATTCGTAAACGTAATAAAAATAAATAGAATTTTCTCACAATTCGCACCCTTCGAATTGTATATTTGATGTATACAATCTATGAGAAAATGTAATTCGATTTCTTAAGCAAACATCTTCAAAATTAAATGAAACATAAAATGCTATCTAAAAAATAATTCAGCATCTTAATCCTTTTCTAATGGAATTTTTAATCGTTGATTTATTACACAAAGTTTATGAATCGCCCCAATATAGAAAAAAAATTAAGTGAAAACATTTTGAATTTTGATGCGGAATACATTAGTGACCGCGTAGCGCAAAATAATTTTGATTTGCGATTATTTATTTTTTTTTTCGTTTAATCGAAATTCGGTGAAGGTGAAAGTGATTAAAATACTCTTGTTTTCTAATCAAAATTTGATAGATTTAGAAAATAAACAAGCTTATTAGTTATGGTTGTTTAATGTATTTGGCATCTCCTTTCACTATTTTTTTTTGCATTAGGAATCTAAACTAACTTACATAAAATCACAGCTTCATATCCAATAAATGTCTTATTTATCGTTAATCTTTTATACGATTAACTTAAGTATTCGATAACAACAAAAAAAACTTATCAACACGTGATAGAAAGTCAAGTGAAGTGAAATTCAAGACAATTTCTTAAACTCGTTACGATTATTATAATATGTATGTGTATGTAGAAGCAAAATGTGTAACTTGTCTGCCATTTTCAATTTAAATTAATTAAGTAATTTAATTAATTTGTGCTGGAAGAAGAAATATTATTGTTTATAGGCTGGCTGAGTATTTTATGTCAAATTACATACCTAAATGATAAATGCGCAAACACAATTTGGGACACTCTCTGTCAAACTATAAATTAACGAGAGACAACGATAAGAAAATTTATTTCCAAAAGATAATTAGATTTTCTCTTTTTTTTACTAGCTTGACAATACAAAATGTAATTAAAATCGACTTAACCCTATGTGGCTAACGTTCCTATAACCCATCATCTAAACGTAATATAATACACATAATACTAATTTCGAATTTTTCAAAACAATCGCGAAAATATTTAGTATGATTATTTATCGTCATCGAACGACCATCCCAGTCATGTTATTAACCTTCTCGCATCTTCAGAATACAAAACGGAGTCTGTGGGCATTTCGCTAATTGACTTTGAATTTAAAAAAGAAAAAAAGAGAAACATAAAAAGACATTAAGCAAAATAAAAACGGTTATTTATTATGAAAGTGAAATTTTAATGTTGTTATGATGTCTAATTTGTGTCATTCATAAATACGTATTTCCGGAGAATTTATTGAGCCATTTTGCGATTCAAATTTATGTTCATCGTTTCGATTCTAATATGGCAACTAAAAAGTGTGTTTGGTCAAGTGTGGCGAAATTTATTGGGAGATTTTAAAACAATTTAGAATAATTTCACTATATTGGTTTAATACTCCGACCACGTATTTTATTTAAGAATGTTGTAAACAGAACCGGATTTTGTGATTAGTTTTACGAGATATAAAATTTATACACAATACTTGATGATCGAAGTTGTCGTTCAAATCTTAAATTCGTCAATCGGTCCTAAATTTATGTCTCAGCTTGAAGCTTTTTAATGGCAACGGCAAGTTCTAAGATTTTTCGTTAAAACTCGACTAAAAAAGTAACATCGCAAAACGTTTTTACGTACCACAGAAAGTTTTAAAGTTTAGTTTCTCGGCTAGCGGTTAATATTTTTTTTTACTAGGGTCCCAATAACCATATGATGATAAAAACGACAATAAGTTGACAATTTTTTTGTCGACAAATTTGGTAAAAAACTTCGGCAAACTGCCAAAATTTTGCAAACATTTTTTGTCGTTTAATTTGTCGACTTTTTGTGAATAATTTGTGAATTTTTTTCATTGTTTTAGTCACAAAAATGTAGAAGAATTTTGAATAAAATTTGTCACTGATTTTGTGAAACTTAAATTTTACTGGACAAACTATGTGATCAGACTTTTGAAGAAATTTTGTTTATATTTTGCGACAAAATTTGTGCAAAAATTGTTAATCGAAATTAGTATGATATGTATGTTAAAAATAATTAATTAAATTTAAAAATAATTTTATTTATTTATTGACTTTTCATTTATCTTTTATCAGAAATTTTAAACTAATTAAATTTTAATAAATACTATGTATAGTAAAATCAGAGGATGACCAAGAATAATTTGAACTTTTTATCCCGCGTATGCCGAACAGCTGATACAAATAAAAAATTAATAAAACACAAAAACTAACTATAAGAGCACTACATTTTAATTTTTGAGCGCCAAATAGAAATTCATAAAAGTTATTTAATTTCAACAATTTTTTTTTGAAAAATTACCAAAAACAATTTAGTTTTTTTACAACTGATTTATAAATCATCTAGTAATTTATCTTACATCAATTATATTCTTGTTTGTAGGGTTGTAGCCGTTTTACAATTTTATTATATTTTTAGTCGATCTTGATTGGATCTAGTAGATCAAGCGGTTTCTTCCTTCGCAGCCGTCTTACTGGATTTGAATCGTCCAAAATACGACGTATCAGCATTTTAGTGTAGACTAATACGCTGCATGTGTTTGCTTACTTCTTCACTAACGAAATCCATCTTCAGATCTCTGTGGAGGTTGTGTAATGGAAGGTCGCGGTATAGAGGCCGGACATGGTATTTGTTCGGGTATGTTCGTCGGTTGGGGGTTCATTTCATTGGCCTCGTGTTTCCATTTCCATTTCAAAAAGTTTTCCATGTCCTAACTTTTACAACTATTCTTCCGGCAGCACAGCAAATCACAAATCCTCACATCATTAAAAGATTTAGTTTTTCATTTTTTTTGTTGTAGAAAAATAATTATTATAAACATAATAAACATAAATAAAAAAAAAACCGTAATACAATTATACATAGTTTCTAAACTTCCCCATGAGATTAATTTTAATTATTTAAGAACTTATAAACTAAGAAATAAGAAATATATAGTATTAAATAATATTAAAATTAAAAGAAAGAGAAAATGATAAATTTATCGAAATCATGTAGAAATAAGAAATACATTATTCCACCATTGGTAGTTGAATTTAATTATTTATTAGAATTTATTTACTTCAATTTATTTTCTTTATGTAAATTTTTTTATTGTTTTTTTTTGTGTGCAAAAATGAAATAATAGTTTTAATTTGTTCAAAAACTTACGGTTTTTATGCAGGTGGAATCCTCCCAAGAGCGCTCTGGTGGTGTACCTGTGTATTTGTACCTATAAGACACGACACGACGGAAAACCTATAATTTATTATTGCACTGATATCCACACATTCGAATTTTTCTCAATATTTCACGATTTTGTTACATATTCTAATTTAGAACTTTATCTTTTTTTTTTTTGATTTTTACTTTTTTTCTTTGGTAAAAGTTTATTTTTCTTATTTCCACTAAAACTTAACAAACAAAACACCTAATAACTATCCATCCCCCTCGTGCCCATTTAGTAATTTCGGTGCAATATTTTTGACACCATTTATAAATTTAGCTTGGTTCTGTCGATTTTTTTTTCTGGGTCGTCGATTACGAGGGTACCCCTTACCACCTCGGTTGCATTCAGCGAATCCGAATTTTTTGTTCGATGTATCCGTATGCCAAATGACTTTGGAGTTTAGCTGAATTGATTGGGGTATCGCCTATATCGCAATCGAATGACCGAATTTTATTTTAATGTTGTTAAACTGCTTCTGCGTGAATACAGCAAATCGAAGTTTCCCGTAAGATGTATTCTGAATGTATCTGAATAGCAAGATTAACACGTGAATTGCGAAATATTTATACATAATATATAAAAAAATCCCAAAAAATCGAGATAAAAACTTACGTGAGATACGCACGGTCCTTGCGTCTTATACGATTTATTATTGTTTTTTTTTTATAATTTTATAAATTATTTCGTTCCTTGGACTAATTATAACATAATTAGAAACCCAACAAAATTAATTTTTTTGTTTTTTTATTAAAGACTTTGGTCGCTGTACCTAATCGAGTACACAAATTGAATAGACCGAAATCAATTTTAATTTTCTGTTTGATGTTGCTATTTTAAAGGGTAAGTACTACGTTTAACCGGAGTATAGTGTGGTCTCACTCATACCAATATTCGTTGTCCGAGAGTGATGTACTGCAATGCAACACCGTTGTTATAACCAGATGTAATCTTGTTTTATGGCTATTTGTCAAGGTAATTAGATCATTAAACTCAAAAGAGATAAAATCAAATAAATAACGAAATATGCTAGCTGATCTAAGTGTTATATACCGAACCACAGGGTGGTCGTTACAGGGCAGTTGCGTTTGGTAACCTATAGGTTAAAGAAACGGAACTGGGTTTTATAATATGTTTGTGTGTGGATCTAATCGGTCATAACGAAAGTAATTAAATTTTGATATCCTTACCGTGAAACGTTCCCATTACCTTGCCGGATTCGTCCTTGCATACATAATTAACATTTCCTACTTTTTCATGGATGATAGCTTTTGAAAATAATGGAGAAAACTGCACAAAAACGATTCCCAGCATTGCTTTGGACGTGCTGCTTGAGATTGTAATATGTTGCATATTTATCATAAGCTTTTTCAAGGTTTCGAACGACGTCTGAGTGGATTATTGATAAGCGATCTGATAATGGTAACAGTTTCACTTCCGGTTCTCCCACGGCATCGAGTTCGTGCAGCACTTTAAATTGCTTTCCATTGGTAACCATATAGTAACCAAAAAGGAGGAAGTATGGCGAGTAAGTAGTCGATTCATCTTTAACATATGCTCGTATGGCCGCCAAAATCGATCCGTTCACTCTTTCCGTGGCGTTCGACTGTGGGGAATAGAGGGTGGTTTTTGTATGGATTATGCCAAATTCTTTCATAAGGTCACCAAATTGTTTGCTAGTAAACTGAACCCCATTATCTGTATGTATGCACTCGGGAGTTCCAAAAGTAAGAAAAACGTCGTTCTTTAAATATGACGTGATTTTATTAGTCGTACTATTAACTAAAGGTTTTATTAGTACGAATTTGGTGAGCTGATCGAGTACTATCAAAATATTCCCGTTTTTCGATTTTTGCATTTTTACATATTCCCGTTTTTCGATTTTGGGTATGGTCCCATTAGGTCGACAAACAATTTTTGAAATCGCCTTTCTGGAAATGTGGTTTTACCCAGGGTTGGTCTTGAAACAGCATGACTGCTTTTCGAGATCTTGCAGGTTGGGCAATTAGAGACGTAATAATAGAACCTTCGTAGTCGCTCCAGGGTTTTGTTCATTCCTTCGTGTGCAGCCAATGTCTCGTCGTGTTCCTTAGCAATCAACGATTGCCTCAACGTACTATTGATCCACACTTTCCAAATAGACAAACCGCTCAGAGATTGGTCTTTTGTTGGTTCAATTTTTTTAAGTATGTGATCAGAATGTGTTTTAAAAGAGGAATATTTATTCATTGAAGATTTAAAATTAGATCCCAATTTGCTGCTTCTAAATAATTTTGCAAACCGGCGTAATTTGCCTTCTTGAAGTTGAACTTCATTCTTGGTAAGTGCTTAAATTTCTTCAGATCCAGAAACTTATCGATTTTATTAGTAATCATATTAAGCCCAGTATAAGAAGACCTGTAGTTGCAGGAAGCACGGCCTGCATTGCAATCTTGCATTTAAAATTTGTGAAGGCTCAACTTGCACCAATACTGAAAGATATTCAGTTGAAAACGTTATTGCGGCAAAGAGAGAGGCCTTAGATGAGGAAGATGTTCTACTTATAAATACATCAGTCGATGACGAAGAAAATGGGCAGACTAGCGATGTGTCACTTGATTAAGAATTTTATATATAGTTACGTTCGCTTTACTCGATCGTGTGAGAAAAACCCTCGGAGACGACGTTCGGGCCCAGGTTCTGGTGCACCAGGTGTTCGGGGGTCGTTTTCGACGGGAAATTCGGATTCAGCGCCTCAAAAACGCCCCCACAATTGTTTCGGGTTGTTTTTGCCGATATTATCAGGAAAATTCTAGGGGATGACGTTCGCGTCCAGGTTCGGGCGCACCATGTGTCCGGGGGTTTTCGCCCAGGGTTGCAAAAAAAACTTTTTTTTTAATTTAAAACAAAAAACACGTTTTTTTTTTGTTTAAAACATGTTTTTTTTGTTTAAAACATGTTTAAAACAAACCAAATAAAAGATGTTTAAAACATGTTTTAAACATTGTTTTAAACATATTCTCATTACGAAGAAACTAATTTTTTTTTCGATTATCTGGTAATTTCTCCATACAAAATAAAAGTGAACTAAACGAGCGTACAAAATACAGACACAGGTCTAAACTTAAAGCATATTTATCCAAAGCCGTCTTTACACGGGCCTATTAGCTAAAACGATAACGTAACGCTATGTCGACGGTTTAAAAAATATTCAGTCCCTTAATCGATTGAAGTAGCAGCACGTTCATTTTCTTCGTAAGTTGCTTTAGACGTGGATTTTACTTTTCTCTTCTGTTTTAATGTGCTCAATTTTCAACTAATAAACCCGATCATTTATTTTTGTCTTTGGCATTAGTTCACTGAATTTGATGGGAAAATCGATAAATTCAGTTCTAATACTTGTGTGCCTGATGTCGATTTTTTTGTCCGTTTGTTTGGCATCTTTGGTTAATAAACAAAATATGTCTGAAATTTAGTTCTAAACTAAAAACTTAGTTCAAATTTATCAATTTTAGATTAGAAATACTTAAGAAATTAATAAACGTTAATTTATTTAGTAAATTTTAATTAAAAAACACCAGTGATTTGAAATATAATAACCAATTTAGTTGGCCGCAAATTGGGACAAGAAAATCGGTATTAGGCATACAGTATAAACGTTTGAAATGCAAAAATTAAAAAGGAACTGTCTGGTGTCTTGTTCTTGAAATCGGTGGAAGTTTCGCAAAACGGAATAAGATTTGCTTTGGAATTCTCTATTGGCGATTTTCGTCGAATGTAGATAGCGTTGGTTTCTACGTCTACAAGGGAGACGAAAATTGTCAAATTCATTGTTATGGCAGTTTTAATCCCCTGCTTCATAGCAAACTATGATATACATTTTGTTCACCAGATGTCAGCTACCTTGTTGAAAATCGCGAATAGTATTTGATTTTTTCACCGCGTACTTTGATTATTTTTTAAAAATTTTCTGCAAGAAATAATTTTTGTCACTACTAAGAAAAATCCAACTCTAAAACAAATTGTGTTCCAATTGAGAAATTTCCACCGATTTTAAGAGTAGGGGTTTTGATTTAGTCGCTAGAATGAAAGAGAATCTGAAAAAATGCACGGAATTAAGCACACCTGTGGATCAGTTGAAGATCTAGAAGGTGACCATGATACGTCACGTAAGGATATTGCATATATTGTAAATTAAAAATATTATTTTGTGAATATGATTTATGCAGCGAAATTGCTAAGCGAAATTATTATTTCATTGGAGAAACTAATTAAATACCAAGCGAGGCTTGAATGTAATATTCCAATTGCCAAACCTTGTTTAAATATTATTTAACCAACATTTCAAATTTAATTAATCATAAAAGGTACAATATTTAAATCATTAAATCAAAAAACCAAACCGAAAACTGAAGCCAATAAGATAATTAGTATTTACGTTAATACTGAAATGATCCAGCAAAAAATCTGTTCTTAGGATACATCAGAATAGACTGTTCCATTAGTCTTACTAAAAGACTTTACTTCATGTGTCTAGTAGTCTTAAATTACTAATGCCGTAAAGGAACTTATATTTTTAGTCATATTAATTTTAAATTTCTACTTGTTATATAAATATACCTTGATAGAAGTAAGGAAGAAAAATTTTATTTTCTACTTTTCAAAGCCTTTTGTTATATTCTGTGATTTGTGCCTTTAAATATAAGCGTGGTTTTTGAAAAAGTTTTTTTTAAATATATTTTTTATTAAAAATTCTTTAATTTGGCTTGTATAGATGCGCAAATCGTAACAGAAGAAGATGGTAAATAATTCCTCTTAATCCAAGTGGTAGTTTATGGTTCGGCATAATCAAATTATTGAGGAGCAATCCGTTTAATTTAATCATATCCATTTTTGAAATCCTCATGGTAAATAGTTTTGCCGCCCTTTTTGGAAGTAACTTTGATTTTATACATTTAAGGAATGATTTGTTCGCTGATTGTGTTGACACAGTTTCCTCCTCAGTCTGTGTTTCAACATGATTAGGTTTGCTATTGCTATTCTGCTAACAATCGTTTATATATTCTTTGGTGTATGAAAAATACATTAAGTCACCATTAACATCACAAAGCGCATCACTTAATTTAGTAGAGGTTACTGGTTGTGTTAAAGATGATGATTTATCCGCAGTATGGACAATAGTAGAGAGTACACCATTTGTGCCGAAGATAGTGGTATTTTTCTGAACTTTGGTTGCAGTCAAATGGTTTGTCTGGTTGGCCCCGTAAAACGAAAATAATTGCTTTTCCGAGCAAATTCAAACTCTTTAATAAATATATCAGGCGGCCAAAGTTTAGAGTTTAATGTGGTGGTAAATATTTATTCTTCAACACTTAGACGATAGGATACATATTCATATTGGCCTCCGTTTTTACCCTTTGGAACCATTCTGATTGCATTAACCTTTGTAAGCTGGAAATTATCATTTGAAAAGCCTTTGAATAGTTCGTCAGTAACAGATGAGTGTATCCTACTAATAAAAATCCATCGTCTTGGTTTAACAACGCTGATTGAATTAATGTGATTTGTACCAAATGGATTGGCCCAGGATATACTAAAACAGCCGCGATTGAAACGACTGAGAGGAGCAGATCCACTCGGACTAATGAACCCATAAAATCATTAAATGTGTAGATTACGCTTATAAGTAGGATCTAAATTAAATTGTGTACACTAATATTATGTATTAACATTGGTTAAAACTTAAAAAATGTAATTCTTATGTAGATATATTCAAGAATAAAGCCTTTTGGTACCATAAAAAAAAAAAAAAAAAAATTATCAACATATTTTTGTGTAAGTTATTTTCGATAAATTTTGCAAACGATGCGAAAGTATGCGAAAACATGATACCACTGATTGCGTTTACGCACTAACCAGGGTGCCGCTATTCTGGTAATTCCCTGGGAATAGGGAATTGGGGAAAGATTTTATATGTGATTTCTATTTTAAAATTTTTTTTCTGGCATACTGAGGTAAAAATCTAGTGGTAATTTTTTTGAAAACAAAATAAAATTGGGAATAATTTTCCCTGCCAATTTAGATATGGAAAAATTATCCCCAATTTATAAATATTTGCATCAAACTTTTCTTCATAGTTGGCGGGAAAAAATATTTGAACTGAAATTACATATAAAATCTTTCCCCAATTCCCTATTCCCGGGGAATTACCAGAATAGTGCCACAGTGGACCCTCGCGCTCTCTAATTCGAATTCCAATTACAAAAACAATAAATAAAAATCGACAAGTATGAAATATAGATCGTATTAGTTCGTGCGGTATTTGGTTAATTAAAGGGTTAATTAAATGGCAAGATAACAGATCCGCCCAACTCGCACCCAATTTTGGTGGTAAGGGAGAAGAAAAAACTGTACGAAGGTTCGACAAGAAAAAGAAGGAGTATATAAACATCAAACAGCCATAAATAGTGCAAAAGTTATAACAAAGGGATGGGTGGCGTCGACTTATTCCAACAACTTATTTCATACTACCGTACAATTATAAAATCAAAAAATTGGATTCTCCGCTTCATATTCCACTTTATCGATCAAGAGCCTCAAAAAATTGTATTGCGGATAAAAATATATCAAGTCTTGTAGATTTCACAAAAAAAAAATCTTGGAAGAACCTTGTACGATTTTAACATATGTAAGTCGAAAACCGCAAAAGAGAGGACCATCGGAAGATGTAAAAAAACAAGGCCACTGAGAGAAAGAAAACTACGGTACAAAAGTACAAATTGTTCAAGGTCAAGATATCTGTCTCATCAAGGATAGAAATTGCTGCTGAATTTTTCTGAAAGTTTAATTTTTGAGTTTTACTACCCAAAATTAATAGGAAAACAGATAGAAATATTTTGTTCCTCGTTTTAAAATAAATGATTGGAGCCGCCAGGGTTAAATCCTACCTATAAACTGAAAATTATTGCGTCGTTTTTATCTGAAATGACCTAACCCTGTAATTGTACTACCAGAAAATTCCCTTGAAAATGCCGATAACTGCAAAAAATAGACGTTCTTATCTCATGGCAAAACGAACATAGCCATGTGCTGATAGCCTAGAAACGTTGTGTTGTTATCAAAATGAGTTCTTAAAATAAAAAAACGCAACAAAAAAAGTCGATAAAAATAAACGCCTGTATATTTTGTGCGTAAATATGACAACCAGCAAAAACTCGTAAGTAAAATGAGATAATGATGGATCAATATGCAACATAAAACAATACCCTAACAACGCGTACGTACATATAGTCATAGATATATAGACGTAAAATAAGATGACCGATATATTATATATTTTTATGACTTCTTCATCTTCGCTACATATTCTTAATTTCATATAAGACGTGAATCACATAAATTGAATGATTTTTTCTCAGCATTATCTCGTAAATCGCGCGCGATTGTTATTGTTTTATGCTGTTGTTATTTAATTAATTAATTTTGGATTTATAAAAATATATTCCATAAATTATTTTTGTTTTCAAGGTCCCGCGCGCGAAGGCAGCTAAATACAATACAAAAAAAAAAAAAAACAAATCGGTGGTGGTAGTAGAAGTAGTAACAATAATAAGAAATAATTCACACTTTTTGATTGAAAGAACAATGAAAATTATTATTGTTTTGTGGTTGTCCCTCCTCGCAGCAGCAATTTATGTTTTTGAGGGCACAGTGCAATTATGGAAAGATATTCGGTCACAATATTTATTACACATCATCGGAAGTGTCTTCACGACCGACAGATATAGACGATTTAATATTATTACGTCTGGTCTGGAACTGATAAAGAAAATTTTCTCTATATATAAAACATATCCGTTTCATGGATGATACACCACCGTATTCCGACATAAAACAGATACATTTGTAACACCAGCGTGTGGACATTACACGTTAACATCGTAACGGGTTCAGTGCACCTTTGGTACATATCGATCGACACATGACCCCCACATATGTTTATATATCGATACTGTGCGATGCTGCCTTACGTTATCGAGATAAATATTTATGTAGTTCATAAAGAGAAACTATAATTGGGTGTCGATTGATATTTTTATTTTTTTATGTAAAGTATGTGTGGTTATCGTCTTGTTTGGAAGTTGTTGCGGTCGATAAAAAAATATTGTTTATGATCAAATAATTTCAACGAATGTCTTACATGTCACACTGTATATACCGCGCGCACACATAAATAAATCAATACAATTTTGATTTTTGATTCATCATTGATGGCAATTTATATTCTACTGCTAAAAAATCAGAAATTGGATAATTGCTGGCTATATACTGGTACCGGTATTGATCCGATTTTTATGTCTGTTTATAACGAGTTAACATAAAACGAAATCAGCTGATGGTGAAATCAAATTGCATTTAACTATTTTTTTTTTAATCAATATTTTCTAATACACATTAAAAATTCAATTATTTTTATAATTTATTATTCTTATATGGTATACAAAACCACAGCATAGTAAATCTTGTACAATTTTAAACTGACAAGATTTTTTACCATGTTTCATAAACCGCGGAATTTTGATCTATTGTTTTTAATATCGAAAATGGGTGGTGTGTGTGTGTGTGTGGTTTGAGATAGCGAACCAAATATAATTTTTTATGGACAGACATTCCAAGTGTTAAATTACAATGTTTATATATTTGCAAGAATATAAAGTATATGTGCGAAATTGAAATGCGTTTTATGCTAATCAGCTGGATGAATGTTTCTTAAAAATAAATTTTTGTAAAATTTCGATTGTTGTCATTCTAAAACATATTTAAGATGACGTAATATGATATTGTAAATTGCATCGTTTTGACGCTATAAAACATGGTCATTTGTTGCTTATAGGTGGTTTTAATCTTTGTGGTATTTTTTAGGATGGTAGGTAAATCCCAACGTACATGTTTTAGGTTTATAATTATGTGTCCAGGCGCATTTTACAGTTTGCATCATTGGGAAACATTGTCAAATAAAAATATCCTGAGTTCGGATTTTTATCAAAAATGGTATACGAGGTTTATCTTTATAGATTGTTCAACTCTGGAGCTGGATTACTGTGAACAGCAGTGCAATAATAACTAAAAAAAATAATAACTAATCAATCGAATATTTTTGTGTAAAACTTAAACTAACTATATCGCCCTCAACGGGCGCAAGTTAGATTTCTTGCTATGGTCCAAAGAAATCTATACATTGCCGTTAATTCTTACGACACCTATGAATCGTCATCACAATTCGTTGTTAATAATTTTCATCAGGTAGGTTTAGAAATCATTTTGAATAATCAATACGTTTATTTATATTATAAAGACAAATGTAGGTTCTAGCATAACCAAGCAATTTATTAGATCAAAACATTTAAGTATATAACGAAATCGATTATGATTGATTTGAAAAAATCAGGCGACTATCTGGTTGTAATAGGCCAGTTATTTTTATGAACGAAAATATCCGAAAACGAAAAATAACCGTTGCCTAGAATTAACCGCCTTGTTTCAATCAAATTGGATCAACTCGAGTTTTATCCTACGTTCATTCATCCAGAACAACATCTGAAATCATTACACGATTCGCTCAACTCTAATTTTTATTTTTTTAAGCATACAAACTGAACCGTTTTTTGGCAATTGCTTTAAATTATTCAAATTAGGAAGTTTCTAGAAACGCGCATCCGGAACTCATATGTAATCCCATTTTTATTATACAAACTGAGTTTCATCCCAATCATTTGAAAAAGTACTATACATCCAAAGCTCATATCGGCATCCAATTTTCATGAACACCCTCCGATCCATTCCAATCGATTGAGAATGGAATTCGTCACTGGAAGGAAGTCACAACAACAAAAAATAAATTAAATAATCGCAATAACAAAAATAAGGGAAAAATTAAAAAACATCGCAATAGCCTTTTGGTGCAAGAAACCCCTTCTCTAAATAAATCTCCCGGCAATTAGGCTCACTGACTGAAAATACTAAAATTTCGTAGAAGACCCGGGCTTGTTCGGAACCCTGGCCGCCGACCTATATAAAAAGATAAATAGTTTTATATTTTAGCGCCATTTTTCGAACGTCACTTGCCAACATTTCAGAATGAGGTGACAAGGTTAGATAAAATCCACAAAATGCATGTCATGTCAGTAAGTAAAAAAGTGCATACTTAAAGATATAGGAGAGATGATTGTGCTATTTATTTTTGGTTCATCGCCGGAGCAGATACCTATTTTGTAGAGTTCGACAAATAAGATTTTTCGGATTTAAGTTGAAGTATCGATGGACTAAATGTACCAACCTGACAGGAGACACTATCGAGAAATAATAAAGAAAAATTTTTAAAATGCGGTTCCTTTCCTAACCCGGGTATTTTTCATACGTTTTTCATAAATAGTTAGCAATTTTGGGTGATTTGACGATTTAGCGATGAAATTTTAGGTAGGAGAAGCAGAAGTAGGCAGTTTTGGATAATTAGTATAAACTATGCTTAATAAGAATCTTTAAGGATTTCTAGACAGCACAATCATTAGGAAAATAGCCACTATTCCTTCCATTTTTTGACCATCCAACGCCGTCTTTTGAAGGGTACCTGTCATAATTTAAAATTGAGGCGGCAACGCAAGATAAGGTCCACAAAATTCATAATATCGTATCAGTTCCAAACATTAAATGTCTTGACAGACAGCAGTCCACGTCAAACGAGGACATCATCGCCTAAACAGAGGCTTATTTTAGAAAGTTTGACAAATCAGATTTTTTAGATAGCCTTAAAAAAGTTCGAATAAATAAAAAAACATTTCTTTCCCTAATAAAAGATTTAGGCTAAAATTTGAGTAACAAATTTTAAATATTCCAAAAGATTGTGACGTTTTCAGCTCATTTGGCGATTTTATACATTAAAACGTTTAATATTACCTTAATTAGAGCATAGCAACATTACCAAATTGGGAAAACTTTTTCATAGTATTTTTGTATTTTTTGGCCTATTGATAGAATTAGTTTGGTGTAAATATTTATGAAAAAAGCTTAAATGGGAATTATTTATCCCTATAAAAATTTAGTGAAACGGAAGTTTCCCAATTAACTTTGTTTTGAAAATAATTACACTAAACTAATTATACCAGTAGGCCAGAAAAATAAAATTTACAAAAAAAATGCTATTAACATCTGCTTCCCAATTCCTTAGTCCCAGGAGCCAGAATAAGCCACTGGTCCATATTTTGTAAAACTTCCGTATAGGTAAATAAAACCAGTGGTAACTTTCTATCAAGTAACCTGATATTTTAAAATAAGTTATACCCCCCCCCCCCCCCCCCCAGCACTCTTCTCTGTGGGTCGTCACTGAGTTCTGTGCTTTAACAAAACGTTATAGTTTTCTTTCTTTTTAACATCACCGACCCTCATCAGAAGGAGGAAATTAACTTTTTGTAATATGCTTCTGGTGGAATTCGAACCCAACTTAGCAGTCTAAGTGCGCAAACTTTAAGTTTCAGTTCGGCGTATTATCGTCTTTTAGTGAGAAAGCAGCAACAATAGGAGGCTTCGGAAAGTCATATACAGGGTGTCCCAAAATTGGCAAATCTAACAAAGCAAGGTGATTGCTCATTTCCAATAAAAACAGCCAAGTAAAGTTTTTCGAATTGTTGATGGCGCAAAAGTTATTCCACTATAGAGTGTCAACTTTCTGTATTACATTCTTTTCTCGCTGGCGTCACTTGTGTTGTTTATCAACAAAAAAGTTTGAGAAACAAAGAAGTTTACAAAACCAAGGTTTTTATTTGACAGAAAATAATGAAGCTTAGAAAAATGATTTTATTGGAAAGGCGCACTCTTCTAGATTGTATTAAAAAAGAAAGTTAAACTAAAGAATTCTTTCTTGGTTTCTTTTAAGTTTTTTAAGTTTAGTATTTTTCGGTGGCTGTGCGATTTCACTAAAAACACTAAAAGTAGAATAACTTTTGCACCATCAACAATTCAAAAAAACTTTACTTGAAACTGTTTTTGTTGGAAATGAGCTCCCCTATCACCCTGTTTCGTTTTATCTGCCACACCCTATCACCCTGTATTGTTTTATCTGCCACAGGGGACACCCTGTATACAGGGCTGGAATGTTGTACCATCACTATTTTCGACTTAATGTCTCAATTTTCTAGAAATAGACTTCCATTTTACTGCAGTTTTTACGGTAGCTTAATAATAAGAATCGTTGTCGGAATGGTGGAAGCTTAATAATAAGAATCGTTGTCGTAAACTGGTGTTGATGTGCGATTTGTTGCTTTCTTTGGACCCTAAATATTGTAGAGATTTAAATATTTAAAAATAATTTAGACACGTGATTTTGGCAAATTTTTAAAACGTTATTTTGAGAATTTTTTCGTTTGAATTTCGTTTTTATGTTTGAAACCTATAATTGCCAGTTGTTAGTAGTTTAAATTACCAAAGATTTATAATGACTTGGATAGTTAGTTAGTGTGGGGTTTTTGTACCACGAAAATTTCATCGTTCCCAAACCAGAAACAATACATAATTCAAACTATTAACACTTAATCGTATAAATTTGTGCAAGGCCTCTTCGGATTATCGAGTTGGTGGCTCATTATATTCGCTTTAACGAAAATTTGTTTACAAGTGGTTTGATCAGTTCACGGGTTTCCATTGGCGATTTTCTTACCCAAAGAGAAGGGCTGTTTTTGATCCCGTCAGATTCTGATTTAAAATTGGTTTAAAACAGCTTTCTGATCAATTAATGAACGATTCTTTTCGCACAGATATATTAAACGTTAGCAACACGATCCACCGGACTGAAATATTTTAAGGGGATATAGCACCTTCAAAATTGAAAAACAAAAATTTTTCAAAGATTTTTTTTTTTGAATAAAAAGAGATATCTTAATGAAACTTTCCATTGACATTTTATTTAACTGATAGTATACAAAACAAAAAAAAAATACATTTTTTCAGCCCACTGTCGTCTGCTACAAGGGTTTTCAAAAAACACTGAAAATTCGCGGCGTGCATCATAACTGCTCTCAGAAACGTCTAAAAAAACGGGGTTTTATTCAGCATTAAATCGCCCTTGGAATGAACTAAAAGGAAAAAAATTGGTTGAAAACAAAAAAATGGCGGCATTTTTTCGAAAATGCAGCATTTTTTGTCCCCCTCAATTAGTTGTAACTCAAAAAATTGAAAGCCGATTATTCCTTCCGTAGTTCATTCTGAGCAGAAATATATGTAGATCAACATGTTAAAATTTTAGAACTATTGTATGTATAAGTAGTTTTTTCTCAATCTTGCATGCCAACTTGAAAAACGTCATTTCGAGATAATCGAGTTTAAATTATCGTGCTTTAAATTAGGCGCGCTTCGCAATAAATAAAATAAAAATATAAATAATTTTTTTTTTTGAAATTTTCATGTTTATATCATTAAAATCATGTTTTTAAACGTTCATTCTAACATATTCTATCATAAAAAAAATTTCGATTATTTGAAAATTTGAAGGTGCTATGTCCCCTTAAATGCATTCAAACTCCTGCTAATTTGAGGTGGAGCTTTTGCGCTTATTTATTCCAATTTTGTTTATATATCAATAGTATATGAGACCAAAATGTACATTTTCAGTGAAATTGTCGTTATAGGTAATAAATTTAAGGTAAATCTGTAATTTTTCAGTTACAAACATAGATACGAGGGGACTAACAAAAGTTCGCTTATAGCTGCCAGAAAAAAATAACATTTTTTTTTTGTATTTATTCATAATCTTCGTCTTTTTTATCTTATCTTTTATCTTTTTTTATCGCTAAAAAGTAGCGCCGCAAATCGTCGTTCTTCCGGTTGTCCAACAAATTTTTGAAAACTTTTGGTAAGCAGTCTTCGGTATAACATTTTGCAGTTACCGTCTGACCCTTTTCCAGGGGAATAGCAGCTACAATTTTTGATCGGGTGAAGTAAACTGATATCATTACTTTTGTTGCTGATTTTTGTTGCTTAGCTTTTAAGGGTGGGTTTGCTCCTGTTGGGCTCCATACCATGGACTGTTGTTTGGTTTTCGGATCTTACTTATAGAACCAAGGTTCATCACCAGTAACGACTAAAGATGCCCAGTTTCGAATTTATTTAGGAAAAATTTGGCAAAATGCACTCGAGCCTCTTTTTGGGCCTCATTGGAACCCATCGAGCAGATTTTCTCGTGTATACCAGATGATTACTTAATATTCGCGGTACAGCCATGGTTGAATGCCAATTCATCAGCAATAATTTCATGTGTCGTGGTAGCTTCGTCAACTTTGGACTTCACCAGGGCCACAGTAGCGTCATCAGTGGAAGATTTTGGTCGGCCTTCTCCATATGCAATTTAGCATTCATTGAATATTTGTAGTGGCTTTAGTTTACGCCGAAAACTGAAGAGATTCACATAGCGAATTTCTGTTTGCGTTGGTGGTGGAATTTCGTCTGATGTATCCTCAGCTATTTTGCGTTTTCTTTTGTCCATTTTAACCGATCATTATGAAATTTGAAAAAAGTCTCATAAAACGATTGCAAAGGATTTGGTATTTTTGGTTTTAAAAGATTTAAGAGTCACTAACTAAGAGAACTTTTGCTAGTCCCCTCATATAAGTCCGTTAGTGTTAAGTCAATTTTAGAAAACGGAAAGTGTTTAATTATATGTTAGGTAAAAAATAAATTCGATACTATTATCGAATTGTTAGATCAAAATTCATACTAACGAATTATCGTACTACATTCAATCACAGCACCGATCAAATTCACAACAATTTGATGAATTATCAACCTGTTTCGAGTACTTTTGTTATTTTTATTGTAAACCACCAAACAACCAATCTCGCAATTATGATTAATGATTTGTAATTTTCTTATGACGCTGCTAATTCGAACCAATTTACTTTATGTGTGCACGGAATGCACACGTTAAGGCAAAATGACGATTCGTATTCGAGCACCGGACATAAATTGCATTTAAAATTTATGAACAAATTTTGAATGGTCTCGCGATTATAAAACCATATAAAAAATATAATAAAATAAATCACGCTTATATGAATATCAAATCAAGGTTGAATTTGTTCGCTTGTGGAAACAAACAGTTTTTATTTGTGTAATTTCGCGTACTATTTGGAGGTCAAATTCATTTACCGAAATAACAAATTCGTTATTGTTATGATTGAATTGTAAATGGATTTTGTTATAAATTACTTGGTCAATTGCGATATAAACGGTAACCATACTACACTCATTCGATTCAGTTCACACCTTCTAATACATAACAAAACCATATGTTTTCGATATTTTGGGTATGGGAAAACGAACTGCCCCGCCAAAAAAGTATATAGCGGGCCGAATACATAAATAACAAATTTACTTAATTTTCATTATAACTCACTGTCTTCTATAATAATCACTTAAATGCATGTTATGGCTTAACAATAAAATTAAGGTAAATTACACATCAAATTACCTGGCATTACCTAATTCATAAAACCGTGATTAAGACAATAATAATAGTTTCTTCGCGAGTTCATCTTAATCATTCTTATATGTAGTGTTGTTGGATTATACTTTTTGTGCTTTTCAATACATAATAACCGTTAAACCAATTAGTCTAAGTCTGTTAAAAACAATAAGCGCATGCAGCACATATACAAGACACTTTATGAAAGTCGAATTATTTTTTGGTTTTTGTTGGTTTGTTTCTATACGTATTAAAAACAAACCTTAATTTTTCAGTATTAAGTGAAAATTAAGAAATTATGTAAAACAATGAGCATGAGTAAAGGTGTTGGGTATAAAAATTATTTTGATGCGCGTTTAGTGTAATTTGACTACGCGAGGGAATAAGATTTATTATATTCGTGTCGTTGTCCGCAACAGAGGTTTAAACTTAAATAGCAGGTTTCCGTTGATAGATTTAAAATTGTATCTTAGCAGTTACTACCGATTTCATTAAGACGATAATTTTCTTAAATGTGAATTCAGATTCGATGTATTAAATTTTAAAATATTGATAGCAATACTGGTAAGTAAAAGGATGCTAAAAAAATGACTAACTGAATCTAATAGATACAGCTAGTTTTGAATTAAATTAAATTTTGTCAAGAACAAAATAATAGTTTGTTTTTTCATTTGTGACTTGCGCTTGCAAAATGAATCGAAAATAATTAATTATAATTTTATGATATGATATGATATTTTACAGCGTAGGGCAGCTGTTAACCTGGTATCCTATAACATACTATACATGCAATTTAGTATGTCCAAGTTCATAGCTGATACATTTTTTTGATGACGCAGCAACTGAATGACTTGAGCACTTGCACTACTACTACTACTGAATTCGTTAATCACTTAATCACCCAAGAATTGTATCAAATTGAGACAAGATTCAGCGACCGAACTGACTATGTAGAAGTAAAACCCTTGTGCATGATTACGTAACATTACGAGATAAAAAGCGTTGTGGTCGTAAATCAACGATAACTGATCGTGACAAACGAGAGATTAAAAGACTTGCAGTTAAAGATTCAATGTCTCCTGCACAGATAGGGCAATATCTTCAACTTTGAATTAAAAAAAGTCGTATTCGGCAAATTTTAAAAGAATCGGAACATCTGAAATACATGAAACGAGATGCTCGTCCGCAACTTTTACCAAGGCAAAAATCGCTCGGTGGAGATTTGCGAAAGATTACCAATTTTGGGATGAGGAGTGGCATAATGCCATATTTAGCTATTGGAAAAGTTTTTTCTTGATGACCCTGATGGCTTACTCGGCAATCACGATATTTTGGGGGTGGCTCGCTGATAGTATAGGGAGCATTTTGTTAGATCGTGCTCAAATTTGTTCTGTATCAACTAAAATGAATGGTATCAATGGTAAATCTGTTGGAAGACGTTTTGCTTGATTTTGGGGATAGTGCGCTTAGTCAACATTGGGTATTCTAGCAAGATAATGCTACAATACATTCTGCGATTAGTCCAGATCTTAATCCAATGGAAAACGTTTGGGCACTATTTTCTAACCGCGTTTACCATAACGACCGCTAATTTGAAACGATTAACCGACTACGTAAATCCATTGTCCCATAATGAAAAAATATTTGCTGCAAAACTATATCAACTCGTTGCCTAGTCGCCTCCAACAAGTTATTATAAAAGCAGGAGGTAATATTAATTATAAGAATAAGATGGTGATATAATACAGATTAGCAAACTGTCCTTATAAATATTGCCTTCAGGAATTTTTTGTTTAATTTTTTAAAGACAATAGTTTGGACTCGAAATCCAAAATGTGGCATAATTATTTGATGTTCCTTTCTTAGTATATAAACTAGAATAAAAAGTAATATGAATTCATATTTTAAATATTCAATTGTTTAATTAAAATATTGTCCCTATATACATATATTGCCTCCGCTGTAGGTTTTAATAATAGAAGAACTACAAGAGCAAACTGTCTTTATACAACGTACCCCAGTTCGAGTTTTTCTTCTATAATTACCAATTAACAGGTTTCTAATCCCCGTTGATATTTTGAACATTCATGGTCTGTGAAAAAGCAGTTAGTTTGTTAGTAAGGATAAGTAACTTTCTTGTTTGGTCTCTTTTTATCACCATAAAGATGATTAGACATAAGAAGTTTTGTTTGTGTAATCCATCCTTCCAACCACATTAAGGATGAGGAGATACAGCTTTTTATGTTTTCCCTTTCGATAAACCTTTCGATGTATCCGTCATCATCAGTTATGAATGACTGGAATAATCAATCAATCGCGTCTAGAGACCACTTTATCCCACGAAGCATACAGCTGTCTAATGAAGCTAAATGGATACCCCTGAAATAATATAATGAACTGTTCGCCAACAAAACCCCGAACTGCAATTCCCAGCCACTATTCACCCAAAATTCAACTCCTCCCCATCACGAACGGCACCTCACGAAAACAAAAAAAATACCTTCTTTAATTAGCAAAACAGAAATCTACAGTCAACAATGGGGACCGTCGACACAAAACGACGTCACACAGCAAAACTCCCAGAGCAGCGAGGTTTGCAGTAGTCTAGGTGCAATGACCTAGAATACCACAGGTCTCACCACTCCAAAAACCCCCGCCATATGTCACCTCGTCACGTCAACACTCCCAACTGCCAACCATAGATATCAGTCTAGTCAACCAAGGGAAAAATCCCAGCCCGCATCCCTCCTTCATTGCTGAAAGCAATGGAATAAACAATTATACCCACCCAACACTCCACTAAACAACCATGTACGTGAAACAACATCTGCCTGCTAAAAAAACGGCCAATCACCTCAGTCCCCCGAACCCCACAACCCTGTCCTACTACTCCCATGGGAAATCACTCTCCCTGCCAAGTAGACCGGAGAAAAATATTCGAACAGAAACCACATACAAACGCCCCTTCCCCTCTAGCTCCCCACCCCCGGGGAACTACCAAAATAGAGCCACTGGCGAGGGTCTCTTTCTATTTGAACAAGTACACCTTCACACAAATGTCTCCAAAATTGTGTCCTGACTGTGGACATTTTTATTTCTTTTAATAGAAACCCCGTTTTATTTCTTGTTATTACGCCAGAAATAAGTTCAATTATGTATTTAAATAATAGCCAATTTTTTTTTGACGTATCATAATACCCATGACATATTTGCAACAGTAAATAAAAATCAGGATTGTGTCTATGATTTATTTTCACCGTTCGCAATTTCACCATAAAACACATAACCTCTTCTTCAATAGACAAAATTACGATTATTGCCAATTTATTGCCAACAGTTTATTTTGCTCTCCTTATTAAGCCAAATAAAAAAAACACTTCACTTTCCTTTAAAATACGATATATCAAAAATTATTTTACACAGAGCACAAAACGAGACATTTGCATTAATTGCTAGTAGTACTTTTTTCATTCCGGAAATAATTCATTATAATTTATAAATAAATTCGTTTGTCTGTTTTTATTCGTGATATAATGTACGATCTTACTATCTATCCAAAAAATTTCGAAAGAAATTGCCTAAAAACAACCTGAAAACTAAAATATGTAATCACCTGGTGGCGATCGATTCGATTAAATTATGAAAAAATATCTGGGGCCTTACTATTAAAGTCGACCGTCCCATAGTAGACAAAGGAAGGAAGAAGAAAAATCTGTGAATTTTTCAAAGTGATTTTTTCTTTCGCTTCTATACCATAAGCGAACGATAACCGGCAAAAGTTGGGGTCGAATTCAATAGTGAATCCCCTATTTTTTTTTGTAATAATTGTGTGTTTGAGTGTTGTTATGTTGACAAATTTGACACAAAAAATTGTCATCAAACTTGTCAAAAGAAATTGTTGAAAATTTGTGGCAGTGGAATTTTCTAACAATTCAGAACAACAAAACATGTATTGTTTTATTACAGTAAAACCGATTAAAATTTTTCATGAGTCATTTTAGTAAAACATGTGTGCACATAAATTAATCACAAATTAACTTTGCAATATAAAACAAGTACCTGCATAATAAAATTTTAAATTATTTATAAAATGTAACACCAAATAGCGAAATATTTTTTTTATGTCACACATAATATGCTGGATACTAAGGGTACTCAGAGGGCTTCGGCTGTCTCTGTGTACACCAAGGTATAGCCACGTCGTCGTCGCGGAGGCGAGTACTGCTTCAGCAGTAGCAAAATACTACCGGGGACCAAATGCCAGTGGTATAAATTGGCTGAAACGAATACTGAGTACAACAAATACGGAATGTAAGACCCCGGAATGTCACACACTTCGGAGGCAGGCCTAATAGATCCTGGGGTGGGCCAAGCATTGTTTGACACATTTGGACGAAGTTCCAAATTACCAAGATCAACTAAGAGATAATAAAGAAATTTACAACTAAATTGAAAGAAGAATTTACAATTTTAAAGAAAGAGAATAAAGAACTCAAAATAGCAGTTGAAACACGTGCTAATACCTAGCCCTGCAATTAATGATGACATTAAATAATGGCGTCTGGAAAATGAATGTTGCAGACTCTGAAACCTATAGAGCTTTGGCTACAAAGCTTAATTCCGAGGGACATCAATGGTTTACATATGAGGATAAGAATGATCGCCCAATCAAAGTTATGGCGAGAGGTCTTCACCCAACCTGCGCAAAAGAGGAAATTATTGAGGATCTCAAGCAAAAGGATTATCAAATAGAAAATCCTGTGAACATCATTAAGAAAGAAAAATCAAAACTGAACAAGGAGTTCAAATTAACAAAAGAGGCTTCCACTATTTATGCTCACTTTTAATAAAAAAACAAAAACTGGAAGATGTGTATAATATCAAAGCAATACTAAACATGAGAGTTCAAATAGCGCCATTGAAAAAAATAGCGGTTTGTGACGGCAAGCTTCATGCCCGGTTAGTAAAAATATTGATGCAAAATGTGTTAATTGAAATAAGCCACACCCCACAAACTACCGGGGATGTGAACTAGCTAAAGAGCTACAAAGAATAAGAAATAAAACGCGAAAACAAAATCCAGCAATACCGGGAAAAATTAATCAAACTTTCACCAGAGAGCAACCAAAACCTCATTCTAGTAAAATGGGATAAAAAAAAGTATACTCGGAAGTGGACATGACAAAACCATGATACAACAGTGGCCCAAAAGATACCAAGACGCATGGAAGCTCTTAACATTCGTCTAGCTAAACAAGAAAAATGTCTTCAAGCTCTAAACAACAGGTTAGATACGTTAAGACTCTGTAAATGAAATGAAATACATGCTATATTAAAATGATGCGAACAACAACAAATAAAACATTAAGAATAGTAACCTGGAATGCAAAAGGGCTAATGCAACAACATATTCCATCGGAAACCCATTTTACATCAACTACACGCACTCGTGGACAAAATTAACGCATATTTAACTGGTATCAAATGATCCAAAATTTATATTTCTCACAAAAGGGGCACAAACGTAGCGTTATGGAATTATAGCGGCTATTTTTCATTGCAAAATATGTCGAACTATTTTTTTTAAGTTCCAGAAGCGGTTTATAAACATGAAAATTAGCTTTATTACAATGTATTGAAAAAGGGCTACGAAAACTACTGCAGATATTAATGCAGTGTTCAGACTTAATATATATATATTTTTTTTGTAAATTTGAAATCATAATTGCAAAGTACTAAATCGATTTCCTTTAATAATTAAATAAACACATTCGTTGGGATGTCCCTGAAGTTTTGAGTAGTATTTCGAACTGAATTCCTTGATTATTTCTTTAACGGTTTTAATACCAAGGTCGTCGTGTATATTAGTATTTCGGATATACGATGGAGCATTAGCAATACATCGGAGTATTTTCGCTTGAGTTCGTTGCGGGAGTTCTTGATTTGATGCACTGTGCGCTTTGCTTCAATATGTTCTTTCCACGTTAGCCATCTATTCACGTGTAAGCCTAGGTATTTGACCTTGGTTTGTTGATTGGTTTGTTGACATATATACACCGTTTAATTGTTCTGGTGAGCAGGTGCGTTTGTTCAACGTGAATGTGACATGAGTTTTTTTTCGTTTACGCCAGATCCAATCCTCAATTTTGCTCAGATAACTTTGCACTTCTCTTGAGGCTGTTTGCGGGTTTTCATGTGATACCAGGATGGCTGTATCATCAGCAAATGTTGATATTATTACATTGTCGGTAACAGGTAAGTATGCCGTGTACAAAAAATATAAAAAAGGTCCCAGAATGCTTCCTTGTGGGACTCCTGCGCTTATATCATTTAGGAAAGTTGTTTCAGCATTTTGTCGGACCATGTATTGCCTATTGGAGGAGATACTTTTCCAGAATTGAGCGAATATTCTTCGGCAGGAGCGCTTTAAGTTTGTCCATCGTGCCAAACTTTGTCAAATGCTTGCGCTATATCCATGAAGACAGCAGAACAGTATTGCTTTGCCTCAAAGGTGTGTCTGATTGCATTTACAATTCTATGCACTTGCTCTATGGTACCATTTGGTTTCGGGATCCAAATTGATGGTCTGGAATGATTTGCCTTCCTTCAAATTCCAGGCTTACTTATGTATCATTGAGATCAAAGATATCCAGTAATAAGGTGAAATCTAGGCGCCTTTTTCGAGCGTATGCAAGTTTTGATTGTGTTCTTAACTTTCTTCCATTCAAACTTTAGGTTTAAACGATGAATCAACGTCCATCTGGTGAGGCAGTACGATATTATTAGTTCCTTCGTGTGGTAAAAACACCGTCTTTAGATGTGTGGCGAAAGCATTGGCTTTTTCTTCATCGCTTCTCGCCCAATATCTAGTTTGTAGTCTAAACGGTGGATCCGACTTTGTAGGCCCTTTTAGGATTTTTTGTTGCCTTCCACAGAAAATACTCAGTCTTCTATGTTGCCGAGAGTTCATTTAAATAATTCTGGACACATTGGTTTTGTACTTCCTGCAGTGCGAATTTCAGGGCATGGCAAAATAAATCTAGTAACCATATTTCTGATCGCAAATTATTAATTTGCGATCGGATAGAGGATATACCCCTAATTCTGCTTTTCAATTCAATATAAACTGGGCAACCTTTGATAGCTCGTTGAATTATGGATATCACCGCAGATTATACAAACTTTGCAATAAGCATTAGTGTGGCCGTATTATTGACACTTAACACACTGTACCGGTCCAGTTCTTTTTATAGGTTCTTCGACAGTAGTTCTTCTATGTAGAAGATATTTTAGATCATATATTTCATGCTTTCCTTTGTGTTTTTTATTATCTGGTTCTATTTCCAGGCGGAATATTGGTTGAGGGACCTTTTTCCGATTTATAATATTAGTTCCGTGTTGAACGGAAGTTTTTTTCTGCGAGAGCAGCTTGTGTCACGTTTGGGTCAACGAAGCTCTCAATTCCGGCTACTTTCATAAGTCGACAGTTCCGCGTTTTGCCCTTTGTCAAAAATAAAATCAGAAGGGAACCATTTTATTACCGATAAATACCCGTTCCTCTAACCGGAATTATTTATTCGTCAATAATCTCTTCAACTGATAATTCTCTGCCCTAGCTTAAGATAGTGTTCTTAAGTGGCCGTTTTAAAAAATTTGTCTCTGCAATTCGCACAAAATTATCGACGCTATCGATTCAATCTAATCACTTAGGCCCTTTGCTATTTTCATTAGTAATCAACGATGTCGTTGACTGCTTTTAAATTCACAAGTTGCCTTCTTCTGGGCGATGATGTGAAAATTTTCGCTCGGGTTAACATCGAAGCTGACTGCAACGAGCTCCAAGATAATTTAGATAGATTTTGTAAATGGTCAACAGACAATAATCTACAGCTAATTAATGTGAGTAAACGTAAAAATCTGGCCTTTTATCGTATCCGCTCCAATATATCGCTTCAATATCGCCTGAACAACGAAGTTATTAGAGTGGAAATCATATCTGACCTGGGAGTAATTTTTTCAACCGATGCGACTTATAACAGGCATATTACAATAAAACTATTGTTCTAAAAGCTTACTATATGCCAAATTGTAAAGATTTCACGATCCGCGATAACTTTACCTTTAATATACGTTTCATTTGCGAAATCAATTTTAGAATATGCATCCACCGTATGGTCATCGTCATACCTGTGTCATTCGAAGAGAATAGAGTGTCCAAAAACATTTTGTTTTGTACAGCATCTAGTCTAGACAATCGATTTTATAGTTCTGCCTTATCAAGATCGCTGTATCGACGGGGTGTTGCAGCTGCAGTCTTAGAAAAAGATATTTTCTACTGGTATCGATCGTACGGAACTTCTACAATGGTTAAATCTATCTGCTCCCGAACGTTGTATGCGTCAATCATCAACTTACTACAGTCTTTCTGGTATATTTAACTCGATATGCGACATATTTGATGTTCACTTGTCGCGAGATTTATTCATGAAAGAGTTAATTAAATTTTATAATAGACAATGTCATGATTTTTTTGTTTGAATTAACAAGAACCGGTAATGCAAGAACCGATTGTATTACTGTAAGTAAACGAATAAAATAAAAATATAAAATACACTCCCTTCGTAATGGCCAAGAGAGAGAGCGAGTGAGTAATCTAGGTACGCGCGCATGGATATTGTTCTCGAAGTGTCGAATCGAACTTATTCAGAGAAAAATAGGATCCTGTCATGGAATAACCCACGTTTTGTAGAGCTTCCAAAAATCCAGTTGTCTTTGTTTTCTTTTGTGATAATACCATTTTTTTGACTGAGTATTTTTTTTGTTGAAAATAGAGAATAAAAGCTTTAAATCCGGAAATACCTTTTTTATGTGGTTATAAACTTAAAAATATAACCTGAAAGCTTATTGTCGAAAGTAGTAAAAAATCACATTTTTCGAAAAATTGTAATTTATCTTGCGTAAACAGCGAATAATAAATTTCTAAAACTATCATTAATGAAAGGGATAATTTAACTCAATTATTAAAAACGTTAAGCCGGGTCTTCTTTTTGCAACCAACCTCTAAAGTCATATTCTATAGTCTTGGATACCTTTTTGAGATTATCGTTAGTTTCACAAAACATATAGAGATTAAAGACAATCCTGTTCTATAGTTTTTCACACGAGTATGACGAACATATCGAAACAATTTAGGTGCATTTAAACGAGTGTTTGTACTGGCCGTATGGTTATCTTCAACTGGTATAAAGTTCAAATCGTCTCATGGGATCGTTCCTTGTTCAAAAAAAGTTGAATTTTTAAGAGGGGCTTAGTAGAGAAAATTCGTTAGCGCTAAACTTTTCGTTAATCAAAAACATTTTTAAATCTATTTTGAAATAATATTCTTAACAAAGTCTCAAGAAGCCATAAAAAAAACTTTCCCTTTTAATAAACACGCATAGCACAGTTCATGTCAAAAATTCCATTAATCAGTATTAAATAAGCGAAAGTAAATTGTTATTAGTTATTATTACACGTACAATCAATTTCTTGAACTCAACATAAAAACGTAAAATAATATCAAAAAACTATTACAATTTTTATGTATATATACACAGGCATATGTAGTTTGCTCCAGCTAACCGAAACATCAAAATCTACCAAAAAAACACAATTTTTCATTTAATTAAACACAAAACGATTCTGGTTGAAGAAGAATTGCGCGATTATACAACGCTGCCGAAAACTAGAGAACAATAACAAAAACAAACAACACTAAGAAAATTAAAAGTGAATTTTAAAGTGAAACGGTTTTTAAAATTTTTTAATTTGAATTGTCTTTTTTTTTTAAAATTTTTTATTTTTGAATGACAATGCGATCGGAGACCATAAACGGCAACAAAAACTTTTATTATATTGTACGTACTATGCGCGTACATTCCGGATTAGGAAATTGTTCTGGCGGATTATGATTTATTATATATGGTCTAGTGCGCAAATGTGTATCGGTATATAGGCGAAAAGTGTCAAGTTCACTATACAAATATCGAATGCAGGACGCCTCTGTGGTTACGTGTGTACGAGGAACCATTTCGACCAAATAAACCAATAATACGTTATAAAATACAAAATTGTAATGATGCGTGCTTGACGCGATGACTAATCATCATTAATCTTATTATAATCTTGTAATAATCAGTATGTGTATTTAGATGGATTTTGTGTTGTCTTATACCATGTATTGTCTGTATAGAAAACCAATTTTGCTTCGTCGTTTTTTTCAATGCGTCATCGCATCTTAGTTTGTTTTTCTTTTTTGATAAATTAGAAAACGATTTTTTTTTTATTCTCTTATTTATGCCGGAGACTACGAGTAAGATTAACCCGTGCCGAACGGTGGCTTAATTACTGTACTCCATCAGACGAGAGTATACTTTGGACATACGGCTTGAAGTGGTTAAGAATGAAAGCACTCGATTATTTTAATATGATCGTCAGTTTGCGTTTTGGTAGACGATTTCGATTTTTGGTTGGATGTTTATTTTGTTAACCGTTTTTTTTTTTCTTCTAAGTTATTCATTGTTGTTGTTGTTGGTGTCACTATTACAAGAACATCGATTAAAATTTATATCGATTGTGTGTGGCTGTGCTGTGTGTGATGATTCACGTAAATGCGCAAGCCGCTTGAACGTAATATTTTAGTAGATAGTTTGTTTGTTTTGAGTATCAACACGATTGTCCAATTAAATTTGTTAAAATGTGAAATTAATATGTGTGTTTAGAATTTGCTTAGTGTATCCGGTTATACCGAATATCAAGGTTATTGGGATAAAGCCAAGGTTGATACTAGGGCTAAATATCTGATCCGTTCAAGTTCTTATTTTTAAATTAACGTGAAGATTGGTCTTTCTTTGGGAAAAATATGTTTCGCATCTAACCCCCTTCTTGATTTAATAATTCCTTAAAACCGTTTTGTCCGAACCAAAATTTGATGAAAATTTGTTAAAGTATTTTTTTTCTTTTCTTCCAGGTACGTAATCCAATATTAAAATGGTTTATTACAAGGTTAAGCGTGGGTCGAAATCTGCGTAAGTAATAAAATTTAAGATTAAATCTTTGGCATGTGGAAGGTAAAGATATTTTGCCAACTCTTTGCTAAAACATCAGGATCATTTATTTACGACCGCGGAAGCAGACCGTTTTATGTGTAATAACTGAAAAAATACGTACATGTTTCGCCTGGGTTAAATAAGTATCACATTCGGGCGTCTTGTATTACTGAGGCATGGGATAATAAAAAACGACAGAAAAATTGTACGACCGAATTTATTATTAGGTGTGGGGGTTAGGAGGAGAGTGGGGGGGGGGGGGGGGGGTGAATAAAAGCTGCAATTTCAATTCTATTTTGGCAACCATGATTATTCAGTAGTGAAAAGTTTTTCGATTATAAAATAATGGGAATGTATAACCACAACTCTACCGGTTTTATTTTGTTCTTTCAAAAAACCTCATAAATTCATTCGATTATTATTGACGACTATTAAAGTTGGGAATGTGACATCTAGGCCCGTATTTTTAAACGTGGATATAGATAAATCGGCTGATTGAGACCTGGATTAAAAACGTATCCACAGATTTATACCTCAATATCGATGGGTAAAACAGTGGCTATACATAATTTTCGAAAATTCGGAAATAAAAAACGTCAAAAGTTGTGTGTGAAAATTTATTTCAGTTGTGAATAATTAGTTTTTAACAGATATGGAAAATCTCGGTAATTCATCTTCGTCAGACTCAGAGTCTAACGATTCAGATTATGAGATTTTATTAAGTCGACGAATAAAACGACCAAAATTATTCCATGAAAGAATTGGTATGGATTATTATAATGCTGAAGAGTTTAGGATGCGATTCCGATTTTCAAAAGGGGTTCATTATTTGGAACACATTTTAAAAAACGGCATTGAACCACTTGACTTTCGCGGGTATCCACAATACAACAAATTTTAGTTTTTTAGAGGTATTTTGCAACGAGGTCATTTCAAGTGTTGTTCGGGGATCTAATAGGAATAAGACAGAGTACGGCGGGGAATATAAACCATAAAGTATCGAGAGCTATAGCCAGGAAAGTCAAAAATTTTATAAAAATGCCTATGGGTGACGAAGCGAATAACGCCCAGCAACATTTGCATTGATGGTACTGATATACAAATAAGATCTCCTGGAGGTGATGATGCACAATTTTAACGGAACCGTAAAGTATATTTTTCCATTAATACACAAGCGATTGTGATGCTGATGGTAAATTTATAGACATTGTTGTAAGGTAGTTTCTTAAATTTACCACATTAAAATCACGCCATTAAAATATTTTTGCGTTTCTTTGTTTAGGTGGTTTGGATCATCACATGATCAAACCATTTTTAATTTCTCTCAAATTAAGGCTCGATTTGAGCAGAACGAATTCAATTATATGCTGCTCATTTGTGATTCCGGCTATGGATGCAAAACTTGTTTAAATACCCCTTACAGATTTCCACGAAATATTTTGCAGGAAAGGTACAATCGAGCGATGACATCAACCAGATCAATAATAGAATGAACTTGTGGGCAGTGGAAGAGGAGGTTTCCAGTTCTAGCAATAAGTACGGTTTTAGTTTACTTTTCATTTACTCTAATCATTTTCCTTAGAATCACAACTAAGCTGCAAAATACGTTGACAGTAATTGTGGCAACGGCAATTCTCCACAATATTGCTATCACAATAAAAGAGGAAAATGCTCCCGTCGATGAAGATATAAGTATAAAATCCCGCCAGAAGTTATTTGCCAATGTGTTTGAAGCTCAAGTCAATTTCGATGTAAGAGAAAAAATTTGTCTTATATTTCCTGATATGCCTTAAATTAAATAAATTCATTTCAAATAGATTAATTTATTCATATTATGTTTCAATTCAAGTATCACATACATATAAATTTCATAAGAATCGCATCCCAAGTTTCAATTTTTTTTTTTTTCGTGGAAGTTGAATCTGACGTTTTGCTCGAATTATAGTCCTCTATGAAGTTTATATAACATTGGAACTAGTTTTTATGAGAAGTCGATCACCTTTCGCTCTAGTTCCAAAATATTCCGTCAGATGTCAGCCACTTTGCGTTAAAAGGCGAATACGATTAGAAGGGCACGTAGCGGAAAAATTTGAAACTGAACGAGGTATGCCAATTTGATAATACGCTTGATTTTTGGTATTACGAAATGTCATTTATCCTTCAATGCTAATTTAATTTTTATTTTTTCCGCCAGCTGGTTCTTTCAACTTTTACAATCGTCAATAAAACTATCGAATCAATTTGAATTTTTAATTTTTATGGCTTGGCAAATGGGCAAGGTTGTTGTTGCCCATATACAATTTTACGACCGTCCATAATTTCAGTTCGGCGCTCATAATCCTGCCCCGCCGTTAAACTTTCGTTTATTTCTAGGTTCCTATGATATATTTTGGCCTACTTTGGTCTCCTTTTGCATTTTTTCAGTAAAGTATTTTGAAATAATTGATTTTTCCGGTCGAATATAGTAACGACTGGATGTAAAATAGAATCGTACAAATCAGTTGTATGATGACATAACCTCTTTTTGCCGACCTCTTTCAGAAAATATAGAAATACACCTACCGATATATTATTTTAAGTTAAACTATTTCATTTTTGAATTTTTTATTTATTCGCATCAAACGAAAATTGCTTAAATATTTATACCTACCTATACCTTACTTATTTCAGTGTGTGACTCTGTAATTAGCGCCACGCACGCTTCTGACCAGTTTGTAAGAAAGTTTCTCCTCTATAGTTTCTCATATTTTTTTAATTGTCTGTCAAATGAGTCTGCAGACTTCGTCGTACACACAGTACGATTTTGCTGCGACTGACCACAGTTGAACAACTAGCTCGAATGTTTTATTTATAACGAAGCACCCTCGTTATCTAAATGGAACGCTTAGTTTGCGTTTGTAGTTAGTTGACAACATTTTTTTTTTCTAACTAGGTTGAATCGAGTAGTAGTAGTATGCATTAGTCGCCGTATGATTTACTTTGCAGTTATTAGTAGCTGCGTTTCTTGACGCTCCATCATTTTACACTGATGCGGTCACTCTAACTTCTACTAAGCTAAGGAACGATTGTTTGACGTTTAGTGTGAGGTTGTTACCGTTTTATATTTCTGTCTTTCTATCAGACCTAAAGACACTCAAAACAATTTTCGTTACAATGATTGCTTTTTCACGCGTAAGTGCGTAAAAATCCGCTTCAAATGGCTGATTCAGAAACAAAATGCTGCTAATATTTTTTTTTAGTAAAGTTTCAGTCCAAAATCGTTCAAATGATTTGTTACGCAATTTTACCGAATTTAAAAGTAAAGTGGTGGTGTCTCCTACTTACGTATTCTAAAATAAACGTAGAATTTGCAACTAGCGCTAAATCAGGGATTTTACTAAAGTACTGATAAAATTTTTTTTGTCTGGTTCAATACTTTTCGAACGATATGCCTTTCCATCAAAAATAATAAAATGCATCTGCAAGTACTACGGTGTTTCAGTTAAATTTGTCACTATTTTCAAAACCCAAATGAATAATTAGTCACCAGCACCGAAACGGTGGATTTGTGAACTAAAATGCTGATAATATTTTTTTTAATATTTGCTCCTATAGCTTTCAAATGATATGCCACACGATTTTATGGAATTTTAAAATAACTTATGTGCCTCCAGTGCCATAGTTGTGAGTACTATGGTGCTTTAGTGCATATAAAAACTTATTATTTTGGAGCTTCTAGAAAATACTGTAAGATGGGGCGGTATACCAAAATATATTGAGCCCTCTATCTAAACGAAGGCTTATATTTTGTGAAAATGCTTCTTACGCACAATGTGTTGGACTTGCATTTCTGCACTACCGAATAAAAACACCTTCCCCTCTCCATCATACTAGCCTGGAACTATTTTCCACATTACTTCGGGCTAGTATGTCTTTTATGATCACCTCGAGCTACCTCCGCCTGATAAAAATCTATCTAAACCTCCCTTTTTGCTTAGACTGACTCAACAAACTATAAAATAAGCTCCTATGAATCCGCTCCTCGGAGCATAATAACAACACCCGTTTCAGGCGACCATGTACCCACTTCTACCTCCAGCGCCGCTCTGCTATCCTTCCATGCTTGGCAAAAAAAACGTATGCTCCGCGTCGTTGGAGCTACCTGGGCAATACAGTCATTCTGTCGACGTCACCTTCCGCATTCTGAACAGATATCATCGGAAGTATCCGTGACCGCTCAGGAACTGCTTCAGGTAGTATGCTGCTCTATAAGCCTTGCTTCCACCTACGCTTTGTTTCCCGCTCCCATGTGCTCTGCCAGGTTTCCAAAGTGCAAGTCCTTCCTCCCAGGCTCGCTGCTTTCCGGCCGACCTCTCACTTTCGGTGGTATACGAACTTCCGCTCTTTAGCCAAGAGGTGTATGGGAATACACCCAGCTATAATAAGGATTGCTGCGTACGGTAGGCCGAGGCCACTCGCAATGCACTCCGCCTCTGCACCTGGGATAACCGCTTCCGGTACACTTCCTTCTCCAGGGAGGCAGCCCAAATATCTGCTGGACCTGGGGCTGCCAACGTTTGCCATGAGCCTTCTCAAGGCTATGACCCTTCGCTGCCTTATCCGCTGCCCCGGATCTGCTCGTAAAACCTCATTTTGGAGTCGATATGTATTCCCAAATATTTGACTACTGGCTTCATATAAATGACGCTTCCACCAACTCACATCGGGAGAGATGGCTAGATTCTCCTTTTCGAGAGTATAGTTATCTCTGTTTTACTAAGAGCTAGGGCCAGCCCGAGCTCTTCCATCCACCCATTGATGGTCCGCATTACTTGGCTTAACCTAAGTTGTGCCTGTTTTGTATCGCAACAAGCACCGCCACATCGTCCGCATAACCCACTAGGGGAGTCTCGTCGAGTGTCTTCACGCGTAACAGGCCGTCATAGAACACATTCCATAAATCGGGATCTAAAATCGAACCTTGGGCTGCTCCAGCTGTAAACGATATGCTCCGCCGTCCCTCCTCTGTTTCGTATATGAGGGTGCGATTCCTCAGATAGTCCAATATCAGCGCTAGATAAAGTGGTATATGGAATTGGTACACCAGTGCGTCGAATATATCTCTCCATCCTACCGTGTTAAAGACATTTTTCACTCCCAGGGTTACTAATAGTACGCGTCAATTTTCCTGCGCCATTTTGTTTGACGTGGACACCTCCCATCGATATCCATATAGCCGCCGTGTACAATAGATCGGAATACGAACAAGTTGCCTCCATGCTGCGGTACTGCTCACTTAAAATGAGCAGGTCGGCCTCTTTCTCTACTGCCAGCTGATGCAAGAGTTGGTCAGCGGTCTTTTTCCTGTTCATGTTATCTTGCAAGATGCGGGTCATCTCCGGTTCTTGGCCGCCTGCAGTTCCTTGCGGTATACTTCTAACTTGCCAGATCCTGCGAGGTGGGTTAGCTCCGCCTTCTCAACCCCTTCTCCGTGCATAGCATGCAGTTTCTCGTTGCGGTAGCAAGAGGGGGTGCTTTGTGACCAACCCCAAAACATTTATAACTGCTTGCTTTTTCGTCTACGCCTTTGCATTCCTTGGCAATATGACCAAACCCACAGCACCTAAAGCAGCACGTGGGAGCGGCTCTTTCCCGCACTTAATGAGCTTGGCTGCCCACTTATCCCACATTTGCTGCCCCCTAGAATAAGGGAAGATGTTAATTGTAAGTGCTGCCCCGACTTCGGGCTCCTTAGTGAAGCCGTGAAGGTCGCGGATTTCAATCGACACTCTAGACCGGAGGTTTATGATCCTAGCCTGGTCCCCCAGATCAACTCTCAACGCGCCACAGAACGATCTGTAGTTTTGCCATTCGGCCCTAATTCCAGGAGGGCGTCCCCTATTCTGGTTTGCCGAATTGTTTGGAACTCCGTCTCGGATTCTTGGGGTCCGACCTTACTTCTGGTTTCCGCAAGAACATCTTTGTAGGGTTTTGCGTCCGCTGGTCTTATAATCAGCGCTTCATGCCGGAATCTACGACGCTTGCCACTGCTTCTCTTGGTGTTTCTCTTTGTGTTAGAGATGGACTCGGGCTCAGTCGTGGACTTTGTACTCTCCGGTTTGTTATTATTCTCTGCCATTGCCTCCAGGTTTCCCCGTCTCCTCTCCCTCCTGGACACCACTCTGGACGCTTCCCCTGAGCCGTGTGGTGTCTCCTCCCTAATCTTTTTCTCCTGCTGGTTCTGCTGATCTGCCGGGCTCACTGCGGATCTTTTCTGGCTCCCCGTTGTATTGGGGGTTGAAGGAGTTAGCTGCAGAGCCCGGAACTTTTAGGCAAATGAGTTTCAGTCCTCCTCCTTTGCTTCGAAATATCGTGAGAAATGACGATAAACGCCTCCAAGTTCCACTAGGCCTATTTTTACTGCGAGTTCATACGACGGATAAAAATCTCGGATTTTTCTATCCCAGATTTTGTTTTCAATATTTTCAACTTTTTTATATGAAAAGAGGCGTGCCCGTTGTATAATTTACGTGATGTAATTGGATAAAACGATGGGATAGTAAAATCCGAGATTTTTATCCGTCGTATGAACTCGCAGTTATACCATTAGAAACGTTTTTTTTGCCTAGAAGTTGCAGCCTTCATCTTGATGATGCTCTTGCACCTCTGTAGCAACTCTTCCTGTTCTGTCCTGCTCCACAGGTTACTAAGTCGTACTGGAGTGAGCCTTACAGTTGTTGTCATAACAGACATCTGGCCTTAGTTGTTGTTACACCCTATGCTTCCTTTATCCCTGCTCATGTTCGCTCCCCAATTCTACAGAGGTTTCTCCCGTTTTATTGGCTGGAGAAAAAACTGTTACCTATGACAGAGCTTGGAGTTATCATAGAAAGGCTATGGGTTTAAACCGAGCAACCGTCAAATTCGTATTTCACATACCCTTAGCCATGGAGCTTTCGGCATATGTAGTGCAACCTTAGCTTGGGTGTGCTAGTTTTTTGTCCGCCCCAAGTATTTGATTTCGCCGGTATTTGCGATATTTGGTGGGCTATCCTCTATCCGCCACCTGAGAAGGCGCCCGATGGGGGAAAGAGGAAACCCCACACGAGAACACCAACCAAGTTAAGTATTTATGGGATGCACTGATATTTTTTTATTTCGACGTTTGATTGAACACGGGTCGTATTGCCTGAGAACTCGAGTAATTGGGTTCAAATTTCGGCAACCGTAGATGCCAGTGAAATTTCAGTTATACTCTGTATTCACGAAATCATTTTCTTATTATGGAATGGTAACGCAACTATCGGTCGCTTAAGTGTTAGTTGTCCGAACAGCAGCTTAAATTAATTGACCTGAAATTACTTAAAGATAAAAATACATTAACCATGCGTAAGTGGTCTAATTACAAATTAATCATAAAATTTGCTAGGTTAATTACCCCATTAAGTATCAAAACACAATCGAATGAATCATTTGTAGAATAATTTAATAAAGACACATATTTGTACAGAGTGTTTAATTACAAATTATAGTTTTTATTTTATCAATGTCACGATTCAAATGTGACACCACCAAACTGTATAACAGAACAGTCTGCCCCCACATATTAAATTAAAATTTAAATCGCGTATAATCAGCCACCAAATATGGCAAAATTCTAAAATGACATCATGCGCTACGTGCTAATGGCATCAACAGGTGTTGCTATTTACAGAAAGTTGTGTACGCGCACGTCTTTAAAATGTGTCAAGGTGATAGTCGCCAATGCACATTCTATGGAGTCCAAATCCAAAGTGTTTGTCGCTTGATTACTTACCAACCCAAATTATATATTCAAACCAAGAATTTCATTAAATTGGAGTTAATTAAATTTATTTCGTATTCAATTGAATCAATTGAAATGAATATGTACATGTACTCTCCTCTGATGTAATTGGAGGGGGGATATACATATAGTATTTTCTGAAAAGTGTACATGAGGTCACCTTTTTGTGGTTTCATATTTTATAATATTATGGAAAGCGGTCTTAATTAAGATCTTCGAAATCAACCGAACTCCACGCGCAATTACACAAATCATTATCGTTCCCTGTATTAAATAATTCCAAATTAACAAACGAAATCTTAATTAAACCGGTGCGCCATTAAACATCACTTAAAAAAAATCCGAATATGATTAATTAGTTTACGTAACATATTGGCTACCAGTTTCACGCGTCCAGGAAATACAGATAAGTTACACATCGTATATGCGTTATGCTATAATAGACCGCGGCGATTTGGCGGATATTGAGTTAACAAGTATGTAAGATTAACTCATTAAACATCACATAATTATAATTGTGTATTATAACCCTATTACGCTCAATTGTAATTTCCTGAAAAATTATAGGTAATTCTCGTACATTAAAATATTCCGGCCGTTATAAACGGGTTAAAAGCAAAACAAAAACAAACGAAAAAATCTTTAAAAAATTAAAACATCATCTTCTTAAGACGCTTACAACAACCATCTGGAAAAATTTCAATTAGCTAAATTTATATTAACATTTTTTATTCTTTTTCTAATATTCTAATCTAATTATAGATTTTAGTAGTAAAATACGATAGACATCTCGATAGAAAACGCACGCCGCGAACCCTGTATGTAGTTTATATACGAGGAAAATACCAGATGTGATTTCCATTTTCATCATCTTCATCAGCGTGCACTGTTTTCCTTATTTGTTAGTTTTACATAATTTTTATTTATATTTTGTTTTGTTTTTGTTGGTCTCAGACTCGCGCCATATAATTTGACTCACCATCATCCAGTTGGGCATCGCACAATGATAGCGTTTATAAATGGAGTTAAAAATGATGTTTTGTTTATAAATAAAAAAATTTTAATTAACTTAATTAAGAACATTAACACCTTGCGTGTTTCAAGTGTGTACCACTTGAGACGGATTTTTATTGAGTTTGGAATATTTACGTTATGGAGTGGTAATGTATGATAAAAGAATTACGAGTATGTAGTAGAGGTCGATGATGGATAATATGTGCTTGGTTCTAAATAGGTAGTATCACTTGCTATACATCGCTTTTAATTATTTTGAGCTGTCGAAAATATTTTAATAAGTTGACAAAGGGCGTATGTGCCCCAAACTATAGTACTGCGTCCCTATTCACTGCATTAAAAAAAGCTTTTTAGATGTGTTACGAAAACTTTTTTTTATTCCTACTCACGAAGTTTCGGAAGATTTGTTTTATGCGTATTTTTATGCGGTCCCTATTACCGCACAAAAACAGGTTTAACTATATATGTGTTGGCTTAGTGCACATACATTATAAGAATTTCCAAAAGTTTCTAATTTGGTGATATAATTCGCTAAATCGATAAGTTATTGTTTTACACTATAGGTACAAAGCAAGAGTTAAATATTTGCAGTTTGGTCGCTAAACCAACTGTTTATCAGTGCGAAGCCAAGCTGCCATGAAGAGCGTAAGGAAGTTATCATTTTTGTAAGGGTTTGTGTTTGTGTGTGTGCACTAGGATTAAAAATAGGGGGGATGGGGGGGGGGGGGGGGTTAATATCCAGAAGTTTCTGATTTGTCAGTTTTAACAAAACTTTAAGTTATAGTTACCAATGTAAAGTTTTACTTAATAAGACAACTTTGTGTATTATAAAAAGAATTTGGTCAATGCTAACAAATAATTGGTTGTTTCAACCTAAAACGTTTTCAACATTAAACGCCAATTTGGTTACATTTACTAAGGAAATTTGGTAGAATTAACAAGTCATTAGTAAAATAATTTGGTTGATTTAACAAAATAGTTGGTCACTGTTGCCAATTTTTTTCCACTTTTATCCAATAAAATAACCATATGTTTTTGGTTATATTAACAATGTTCAATTCATTCGTATGTCGCTTTGTTCATTTTTTTAACTAAGAGATTTGGTTGATCGAAAATCACCAAGATTTTGGCAAAATAGACTCAAATTTTTGTTTCTTTTGCCGCTAGTTTTTCTCTGAGTGTACACTTTCAAAACTGAGTACCGGCGAAGTATGCTACTAAGTAATTTAGGTGGGTACAGCGACCATACTTGTGAGGGTGCATTCAATTTTTTTTTTCCAAATTACGCGAAATAAATACGAACAAAGCGATAGCGTTTTTGGAAATATTGAAGGCCAGAATGAATCAACGACGCAACAAACTATTGATTACCCTCCTAATTTATTTGCGAACAGACAAGCTGCTTAAGAGTGATAACGACTTCGGCTATACGCAACCAAACCTCAAGTAATTAAGTGCGCTGAAAAAGTGATTTAACGACTAAAGCTTTTATCTGACGTTTTTACCTTTGACCCATCGAATAATTATGTACATCGGAAGAAATTTCATTAAATGAACAGGTAGAAGCGGCTATAGCATCAGTTTGAACACCTTGTCAGCGCCCATTTGTAAGCGTAAAAAATTCAAACTTTTTGATTTGATGAAACAAAGCGCCCTCATTTTTGAAAATTTTTATAAAGCAATGCTTACAGCAATGCGACCAAGTTCCGTCGCCAGCGAACGAGTGTTCTCAGTGGCGGGAAACTTTATCACAAAAATAAGATCTTGTTTGGGATTTTGAAAGGTTAATGCTTTCATAATGTTGTTCTGATTAGCAATATTTTTAATTGGCGTACTCATAACTAGTGCACTGGATGTAATTTGGGATTCAACTTCCGCAACAGTGTTCAAATGAAGATCTTCGTGTCATCATTATCCACAATGCAATTCAATACTTGATTTTCGGGCCATAAATTTACGTTTAGCGTTGTTTCATTGTCAATCAATGATTGAATTTTGCTTGTGTCCTCCCCTGCGAAATCTATTTCTTTTTTCAAATTTCGCCAAAATAAAAAAAGATTTACATCTTTTATATCACCAACCCACACCACACAACTTTCCTTAAATTCCAATAATTTACCGAAAAAATTATTGGAATTTAAGGAAAACCGTTTTTCCATTAGTGCTAAAAGCTTACATTTCTGGTCATTAGTATTTTGGTTCTGGCCATGGTTTGGTTCTTGATTAGATGTTGATTGGGGAGGGTTTTCTTCTATAGCAAACACTTAGAATAGTCGATGGCATCAGCATTAGAAGGATATAACCCTGATGTTCTGAATACATTTTGAATTGTATTTGGTTTAAGTGCACGATCGAAACAGAATTTTAGCATAGGCACAAAATCTTTCCGGTTTATCTTTCAATTTTTGGAATGAATTTTCATGTTCCTTAAAATATTCCTCCATTCATTTTTTACTGGATGGAAACATGCTACATCGAGAGGCTGTAGTAAATGCGTTGCATTCGGCAGCCATGCTATTAAAATTATATTATAGTCTCTGCAAAACTCCGCTTAAGGTAAGCGATAAGTGGGAAGTATGGCCATCCAGAAACAAGCAAACTGGTAACTTTTTCGAAGATTTAATTAGCCACGGATAAAAAACATTTGCTGCATTTGATTTGATTTGATTTGATTGAGATGTACGGCCAAGTCATTTGACAAGTAATCCCAGATATGGTCGGGGCCCACCGTACACCTGTATTACACATAACAAAAAAGGAGGGATAGGAAAGGTTATGTTAGTAAGGATAGACTCGCGATTTAATGCGATTTAAATGTCGACCCGGTTACAGACACCTAAGTAGTCGATAGTTAGTAACACAATGACACAATTCTAACTACGAAATAATTATTAATCATGTAACAGAAAAACTTCCAGTCATCTGAAAATTAAAAATAGTTATTTAACTCTGCAAACTTACCTTCTTGAATTTTCGTTAATACCTATTTTTAATAACATCTATAGAAAGATTTAAAATAATAAAAAATTAAAATTAATAATTATTATTAAATATCACCCACTGGATGCAATACTAATAATTAAAAAATTCTTACTAAAACTCCTAACTAAAACAGGAGCAAAGCCACTGGAAAAACAGAGGTCTCTATACTACAAAATAGTCCAATGAAGTTTTTAACTGCTTCTGAAATCGGAATCTAATTTTTAATCATAACAGCATATCTATCGTGTAGCTAATTCCAAATGTTTTCACAAAAAGCAAATCTGCAATATAAGATCAATAATGGATGCTTGGCACAGCTCCAGAACCCCAACACCTAAACAAATTAAATAAAACTTTTAAAGCAATCACGAATCTGTAAGATGATAGGATTAATAATAAGTTGCTAACACAACTGTATGATCCTTCATCGTATCGTATCACCTAATCGTATTAAATAAATCATAAAAACAACAACCAGCGATAATTATTTATCCAACCCAGAACAATGTAATCAAAACCTTCACCAATTTACAGTCTCCCGAAACAACCTAGAAAACCATTTATATTAAAGAAATGCCATGATCCCTGAAAAACTATCTAAAATGTAGTAATCAAAAATGTTCATTAGAACCAAATATATAAGCTTAATCAGGAACTGCAATAAATAATAGTATTAATAATAAACATTTGATAAACCTCGATAACTCTAAATTGCAATCAAAGGACTCTGTGTAATTTATTTGAAACGTCATATTTGACATTTTTTTTTTGTAATTGTTAATTTTGCATTCTCCCAACATACAAATACGAAATAAAAATAATAATAAGCACTGCATGTACATACAATGAAACATCCCTGAACATTCAATCCGCAAGACCTGCCTTTGCCCTAAACTAAAAATTGCAATATCCAAAGAACCATTCACAAAATCAGAAAAGTCAAATGTCAGAAAAGTGAGAGAAATTTGCCGATGAGATCAAATACCACAGGTGTCCCCCTCTCCGGAAACAACTTATACCGAAGATGACGGCTGCTTGCTGCCTATACACTTCATTACCGCTGCCCACCGCAAACACAATACATAAATCTTATTACATTATTATAAATCTTATCCATTTATAAGACAAAAGTCCATTAACAGACCAGACAAAAAAAAACGAAAAACACAAAAGAGGTTGATGCATACAGCCACTGCCACATGTACCTTCCTTATGCTTTAAATAGTATACATACCAAACTTCGGTAGACTTTACGTGGGTTGTATGCATCCCTTACCTGTCCATCAGGGTGAATACCACCATTACCACTTCGCCAATAAATGAGGCTACGTCTGCGTACTTTCCAAGCATGAGGATAAGTTGAGCTAGTTGGAAACAATCCAGTAACTGGTTGCTGATGATTCATAATCAAATGATGCATAATCCTTTGGTAGCAGTCCAATCAGACTCCAGAACTACTACGACTTCTCATGATTGTGACCATTTAGGTTCTCCAGCTGGTATTTTTATAACCTCAAAATTTGCTGTCTTCACAATTAAATATACATTTTAGCACTTTTAATACTTTAATATTTTAATATTTTCAAAACAAAACCACACAGTTCGCTTAATAACTCGTGATTATTATAGAAAACTAATAACTCAAAATTGTTTTATAAAAATTAAAAATCAAAAATCAAAAATTAAAAATTAAAATAAATGAAAAAACAAAAACACGTCTGGTCGATATGAAAGTCAAAGGCAACTCAGGATAAAAAACATTTGCTGCATATACGAAAAATGTTTGGCAAGTCATCCGACCGCTTTCGGACATACCAGTTCCCCAATCGGCAGGAAACTTTTTGATAATGTTTATTGGAATTCGTTGATAAGTGTAAACGATCATTGGAGGCGCCAACTCCCCATCAGCACAAACGGTAGCTAACACAGTAAGACATTCTTTTTCGTCGTTGTATATATATATATATATATATATATATATATATATATATATATATATATATATATCGATACGTCCAACGAATATGTTGAAATATCGAGTTACAAACTTATTGCATGATTCGTTTTTTGGATTCAGCTTAACAAACTGCATGTACCATCAATTTTTTATTTCTGTATTGTTCCTCCTAACCAAATGGCAACCTTTTAAAGAGTTACAACTCTTCGTCATTTTTGATTTAGGAACATGCAAAAACTAGGAAACTCATTTTGCAAAGTTATTGTATGGAGTAAATTTTAAAAAACTATTTCTATTTTGATTTATAAACTATTTGCACGGAGTTTTTTTTATTCCGTTTGATTTGTAAAACTGTTTGCAATGTTTTAAACAATTTTCGTCAATAATATTGTGGTTGTAAGAACAGTTATCAACATATAACAGAAACAAATTTAATTTTGGTGTATTAATTAATTAATTACTACCCATAAATGTTTTTAATTTTCATGTAGTATGTTTGTATACAAATTTTCGAAACTTATTAACTAAAACTAATCCGTGCAAAAAATGTGTAACTGAACATACAATTTTTAAAATAGAGAAAAAACGAACAAAAACTTTGTAACTCTATATGCAACCTTGAAATCCAGAATTTTCTCCAGATTAAAAGTGTAATTTTATGAAAATCAAGTAATTAGGATTATTATCGAGAAAATCAGAAAAGGTATACAAAAGATAATTTATAATGCTACAACATGCCATTTATTTTTAATCAAATACTTATCTAGGTATTTTTCTACAACTATTTGAACATTCAAAATGCTCTCCTGAAAACTTGTGATTTTCGAGTTATCAACATATACGTTGGACGTATCGATATATATATATATATATATATATATATATATATATATATATATATATATATATATATATATATATATATATATATATATATATATATATATATATATATTGTATATATATATATATATATATATATATATATATATATATATATATATATATATTTGTAGGCTAAAATGTGTCAAATATTCGACCTGGATGTTATCCTGATATGGGTTATCATAAGGTATCTACCATTTCGAATCCCACTTTTATAGGCTATATTCGGTGTAGTATCATGTATAGCCTAAAAGTAGGATCCGAAACGATAGACGCCTTATGATAACCCATCGAGGTAGTATATTTAACACACTTTAGCCTACAACTAACAATTTCTTCGAAGTCGGGATGCTACATTGTACTTGTTTTGCTGCTGCTGGTCTTATAAGAATGTGATTCCCTCCAGCCGTATTGGAGTTCCTTGAGGCCTCTTTATGGAATGTTTTGTCGCTCCTTTGCCTGATCCGAATTAATGCTTAGACTGCAGGCTTTAATTTTCAGTAATTCTCCCCAACTAGAGTTTTGTAAATCTACGACGATTTTGTTTGTGCGAATAAAGTTCCTCATTAATCTTGAAAGTGTGGTATTTATTAGTTGCTTTGTCACTAACATACTTAACTTATACTCTTTCACTAATAATATTACTTAGTATTTATTGGAAGATTTGATTCCGAAGTGCTCACCTGAAACTTCTTTCCTAAGGGAAGTAGAACCAATCCTTGGTTTTTTAAATTCAGTGAATATTCAGCCATTTAGATAGGAATTCAATAAGTCAACAAGTTTCCCATGAAAAGCATGAAGTGCTATCTCTAGCGCAGTATTAGAATTATTATAAGGACTCGAGATCTTAGTATTTTCAACTTCTCCACATGAAAATAAGGTGGAGACAATCCTATATATCATAATTGGAGATGTCGATGTAAAACATTTGTAATTTTCAGTTTCGGTATTTTTTCGTGAATCCTAGGCATTCTCGTTAAAATAATTTGTGACAAAAGTGACAAAAGTTTCCCTGCCTAAATGTTTCTCTGCCTCTAGCGCGCTCTTGTATATTTTTTCGTTCCATAAGTAGCCAGGTATAGATGAAAGTTACCTACTATTCTTTTAGACATTTCTGCGGTACACAATTTTTTACGATGGCTTCAGTTCGCGTAACCCGAAAAATATTTCTTAATGGTTGCTGTGCGTATAAATTTGGTTAACTTCCCTCTTGATTTTAGCTCACAAACACACATGATTGTAACTGATTAGAGTTAAATTCGAGACTCGTAAAACAATGGTGAAGTATCGTTAAAGCTTGATATAAAGCTAACTATACGGTTGAAAAATGTTTTAAAATCATCAATCTATGGGGTCGGAGATACATACCATTATTATTAATGCAGTTCCTAATTATTATCTGAATTTTCTTATCGTATTTTTTAAGCAAAGGTTGGAGCGATCGGTGATGCTTTGGCATTACCAGGGCCATCTTAACCAGTATTCTAAGTAAACAGATTGCAGTATGGGCACTAACGAACGCGATTCACATTTTCATTGCATATGGTCGCTTATATACATAAGACTACTTGTCTTTGTTATCTGTGACGCATCTTTTCCGTTTGCTTCTTCTTTTGCATTTAGTCACGGTTCAATTTATATCTCTGTTGATAGCTACTGTTAACCGTTTGGGGATTGAGTTTCGCCTAGTTTTTCTTTTTCAACATCTTCTTAGAGCTCTGTACGCCTGACGTTATTGTCATATCAGAGCCCTTCTTCTGACTTCTTTTCTCTTGTACTAGAAGCGCCAGACTATAGGTTCCTCGTATAGAGGTTAAAATTATCTGGTCGCGAAGCATCCCACCTAAACTTTGACCGAAATTAAAGTTTTAAGCATTTATTCGGCTATTCCATTCGATATTTGGTAGAATTGACGATTATAGCAGATTCCAATACTAGTTTAGAGTGCAAAGGTTGTAGGATAATATCGCGATTTAATTTTACTGTTTAGCTTTTGTGGGTTGAATAATGGTCTGTTAATGCCCGAACATTAAAACTATGCGTATGTTATCTATTCCAAAAGCGTGCTAAAAGAAAATACATCACATTTGCGCGTCTAAAATAATTGCCAATTCAAAAACTATCACACTTTTATGCCAATGACGAACGCATGCATATAATGACAACATATAATGACAACAAAATCCTCATATAACACAAATTGATGTCATCTGCCATAAACAATATACGTTGATCTCATCATGCACCGCCATAAACGTATATGTAGGATTAACACGACCTATATACCATACTACAATATAAGGCTCATTTGAAAGAACTCTCTCTCATTTCTTCATCATATATGATCGAAACCAATTTCTTAAGTACCTACATACACAACACCACCTTCATAAAATTTCACTTATTTTAGTTTCAAATTAATTACATCAAATACGTGCGCGCGGCGTACAAAATTTAAAAAGGTCAAAATTCACATAAAAACAGCGGCGTCACATAAAAAATATATTTTCTGGGTCACCTGAAGGTTGTTTCCTCATTTACGTTAAGAATATTTATTAAGAAATCAACTAGCCTAATGCAAATTACTAATTTGACCCAATGAATAAATCAACAGAACACAGCCGCACACACACTAACACCAAATCAAATATAAGAAAATATATAAATAAAAACCAATTACAGTAATCGCTCGATTTGATCGGTATGCGCGCATATTTTAAACAGATTTTATCGGGACAACCGTGTATTCCGAGGTGTATTTACGATGCATACATAATCTGGTGGTACGTACACCTCTTTAAAATCTATATATATATAAATACAACTATTATGGCAAAACTATCGCCTACAAACAATATACAAATAATAAATTAACATAAAATGAAATTGTTGTTTTGTTGTGGATTTAAAATCACATGAACATGATGAAAACAATAAGATGCGGTGTTTTAATTTTTATTTAAGTGGATTGATATAATTTGGGAGGCGAAATTTAGTACGTCATGTGAGGAAATTAAAATTGTTACGATGAATTTTTTTTCTTGTTCCTCTGACTGGCGCTATATTGAATGTCGCGGTGTAACTGCCTTTAGATTTCACTTTCTTTGGGCCGATACGACTTTATGAATCATCGAATTCTGTACAAATCACTTTCTTTCGTACAAGACTTGTAAGTAAATCTGACAACTGATATCTACAGTATGGTTACAACCGATGTTAGATAATTATTCTATTTAATCAGATCAACTACGAATATTTGTTTAGTTACAGCTGAGCTGCCCTATGATCTGCTAACTGATAATAACTTCCATGATAAGATAAATCAGGTAAACAGATTTTTGAAATTAACTTACGTGGCCGCACTTCCGCTGTTATTTCAAAGGTCTCCGAATATTTAACTATTTTCCTCCATTTTGATTCGTTCATTAAAATTTTGCAAATTGAGCCTTATTTTGTTGGACCTAAATAAAACGAAACGTGTCGAGCATTAAACGGAATAGAACGGTTATGAGGGTGGTACTTTGTAATTATTTCTGGTATACAGCAGCGTTAAGCAGTTTTGTTTGTGTCCTTCTCTCGATTAGCAGTGTTACTTTCTTCATTCAATTAGTTTTTGGTTAATTTCGTTCTAATATTCGTCGAAGCATTTGTTATCGTTGTTTAAATAATCAGGCAGTTCCGATTTCTGAACACTAAGAATTACAACAACAATTTTTCTCAACGCTGTCTCTGGAATCCGTAATTTCTGTTCGTAGTTCTAGTAGTAGTTACCGAATCTAACCCTATTCTCTCGATGGCCTCAAGTAAGTTTATTAGTAAATCGCTACGTCACAATGAATCAAACAACTTAATTAGCCAATTGACATGATTTACTCATTTTCTAGAACTATAAGTCATGCCGAATTGAAGCAGCTTATTTAAGTGCATTATGCAGATTACAAATTTTCCAGCGATATACGTTCAAAATTTATAATAAATTTTGATTTGCATCATATAATCTAAGATCCATCCTAATCGACTAAGAAATTAAGATGTCGCAACATGATGGTCAAGCTGAAGAACTCCTAAACAAATTTTTTGAAATCATAACTCCTTGCAGTTGTAGTCGTTTGAGTCGAAAAAGTGTAAAAAAGGGACCCTCTCCTTTCGGAAGACCCTCTATTGCATTTTGCCCAAATTGCGAAGGACTCGCTAAACTTTTCTGGCACTCGAAAAAAATAATTTCCGAATTCTTTGGCACTTGAACTGTGGTAATATTCCGGTTGATTTGTTCATCATTTTGGAGCTGGCTCAGATGATTCTTCCTCAATATCCCCTACATCATAATTTCTTTTGCCAAATATTTTGCCACCGGGGTGGTTCAACTTTGCTCTAATTCTAAATTTTGTCTAATTTTTTATTTAGTCGATCCATCCCAAGATTCATTTGTTCTGACAAGTCATTTGTCAATTTTTAATTTGTTTGCGTCTCATTATTTTGTTAATCAAACTGTTGAGTTAAAACAGCCAATGGTTACTCAATATCAAAAGTTCCGGGTAGCTCGGGAACTATTTCCTCAACCACATGCTTATCATTTAGTTTTTCCTGTATTACCTCTTCGAGCACATAATTATCCGGGTATAACTCTTGCTTGTCAAATTGTTGATACGACACCAATTCTCGTAATTTACACCGCTTCCAGAATATTTTCCAATATATCGGAAATAATTTTTGAATAATTTCCTAATGTTTACTGAACACATACCACTATTGAAATGTTCCCGAATATACCACAAATATTCCCACAAAAATTATACTGAATTATACTGAAACACAACAACAAATAGTATCCACATGACTATTTTCAATTTAACTCTACTTATAATTTTGCCGCTACTCACTTTCGCTTTTGAACTATCGCGTACCGCGCCTTTATCAAGACTCACTGAAAACTGATTTAAGACTACTTCATTGCGTTCGTCGTACATTTATATACCGCTCTGAATATTCCAGATGGAACGCGAGCTTGAGGTTCTGTTCCAAGCTAATTGCTTAATCTACTATAAGACTACTTCTAGTGCTTAAATCTAGATGTCACTAATTTCACAAAATGTCTTTGTTCAATGGTTTATCAGTAAAGAAATGTCGTTGTAGCGTATTTCACATTACAGGGAGTTCGGGACTGTTCAGAAGTCTGACATAACCATAAAATTTTCAACCATTTTTCAGATCGAAATAGCGGCGTCTTGTGTTTATTATATCTTACCGTTTTGAGCCGGGCAAAACCCCGTCGTTGATTCCCGTCGTTTTTGGACTGGGTTTTCTATAGTCTTTTATAATTTTATTCTGCCATTTTAATTCGTGGACTGAACCAGTTTACCGGTTGGGAAATAAATGTTCGATACACGGAAAAAACTGGTTACAACGAAGAAAAAGTGAATGATTCAAGAAAAATGAGCACTTGATTTTCAGCTAAGATAACTTTTTCATAATGCAAACTTCCAATTTCTTCATTTGACGTTTTTATTTAAATATTAAAATAATATTTTTTTTTATTGTTGAAAGAAATTCAATTTCTTAAAGTAAGAAAATATTATTTTGTAGAGCAAATCGCTTTTCTCAAATTTTAATATCTATTTCTTTATTAAAGATAACAAATTCCTGTTGTAACCGTATCTCAAAATGCAATAAATTGAGGCTTGTATTAAGAAATATTACATTTAATTGTATGATCTACATTTCTTTAATTAAGAGTCTGTCTCTAATTAAAAAGCATTTTCTGTCAGAAACCATTTTTTCTTCTTGATAGAAGAACCCATTTATAAGTTGTAGAGTGGGAATTGCTTAAATACTTCAAACGCTTTTCTTGGAAAAGCATTTGAAGTATTTAAGAATATGTAAGATTAAATTAAGAGTATTTCTCTTCAAACTAAATTTTTTCTCTTATTATAAAGAATTTATAGCAATGATAAATACAAGAAAAATGATTCTCAAGATGGAATGTTAAAATTTCCGTCAAGAAATATTTCTCTTCGTAAGAAAACCATTTTTATAACTAGAAAAACTGGTATGGGCGTAGAAATTTGGTTTTTAAAGTAAGCAAAAATATTTTTTATTAAATAAAGAAAAAGTTTTCTTTAAGATAGTAAGTTTATTTTTTTCCGTGATATTTATAATTAATTCTGGTTTTACGCTCCCCAGCTTCTTTCATCTTTGCAGATGAACCTTTTCTCATAAATTGTTTGGTAACACAATTACATGATCCTCAGTAATTGGAAGCGCTGAAAAACATTAAATCATGACTCACGCAAATGCTTGATATCTACATACTCTGTTTGAAAATTTTTCCAATGTAATCCTCAGACTGAAGGTCTGATCGGTTGTTGATCTCTTTGGGCGAAATCAACCTTACTATAGTTATCCATGTGCATCTATATATAATAGATAATTTTGCTGCCACTACGTTACCCAAAACTTTATAACCAGTGTTTAGCAAAGCTATTTCGCTGTTGTAGGTATTGCAATTTAATCGATGCCTCTGTTTATGTAGTGGGCAAAATAGAGTCGTCTTCCACTCTACCAGGTTTTCCTCAGTAGACCATACAGTTAATCAAATTCGTACATCTGGTAGACCATTTGATCGCTGCCGTTTTTTAACATTTCGCTTGAAATTTAATCTTCACCAGGAACATTGTTGTTTTTCACTTTTGACGCCACGTTAAGTACCTCATGGTATCGATGGTGGAGCTGGTGGTGGAGTCATTTATAATCCACGATGTTGTTTCTTGTACCGCTATGATCTGGCTCATCGAAGCAGTCACCCGTTTAGCCTTTTCATGAGGTAGTTACCGGAGGCCGCCACAAGGAGGTAGTAACAAGAGCACTTGTAATTGCAGCAGATCTGCCACAATAAGTGAATCCTGCCTTTTCTCCCTGCTCACACTACAACCTCACCACCTTTTTGTTCTACAAACTGCAATCTTTGAAATCGTTGTATAGATAAAAAGCGGGTGCACCATTCACCTCAAAGATCTTTGTACCAGATTGAGCACCACCAACTTTATTAGCGTAAATTGTAAACATCACAATAATATTTTGTTCAACTATCGGTCTTGTTATTTTTAGATAATTGATTACGATCAATTTGTATATTATGTTTGAAAATATTCGACATAAACATGATCTTCGTTTACCTTAATAACTAACTGACGTGGGTGTTCTAAACATAAACACATGTAGCTATATGGTGAAAAATACGTGAAATCGCGAATGATTGCAAGTTATGCTTTAATTTTGTGATTTTTATCTTTTGAGTGTATGTTGATTATTTTTTTTGTGAAACGCGATGTTTTGTCGTTGTTGCGTAAGATACATTCAGTACGAAGCAGTGAAAATTTGGAAACCCCAACTTTAGCTTTATCGATAATTAAACAATCGTGTTCAGTGAGTAAAATAGTACTGATTGCTTCAGCTCATCACTTAATCGCTTTCCGGCTTGTTTAGCTGTTCGCACCATATGTTGTTGCGTTGCGTTGAACTCGCTCTGGATCTCTTGTGTGATTTAAACGATATAAACGAAGAGGCGAGGCGCATTCAAATCCGGCAACTTATATTTAAATGTCACCCATAATTGCCATATACATATAAGTACATTAAATGAAACACAAAACAAATAAATTGAACTGAACCATCTTTTTTGGTAAACATTTCCAAAACACTGATAAATATTTATTCAAACATAATTTTTCCATTTAAAAAGTGAGTACGAATCTTACTAAAACGTATTTTACAAGAAAACAAAAAATAACGGTAGTCCAGTTTTATGTTATCTATGTTTAGAAATAATAATTTTCAATTATTTACAAAATAAAATAACCAAAAATAGGTTCTTGATAAAATTCAAAAAGAACAATTTGGCGGGAATCTTGAAAATGAAGAACTTAATGAGTCGTTTGTTTTTCCTCATTATATATTTTTTAATACTTTTTATTTTAATACCCAAAATAGAAAAAACTAATAATTTGCACAGGCCTTTTAGCAGCTCAAATTGTATTTTTGTTGCTAGAGTGAAGCCTGCAGTGCCCCCCAGTAGAATGTTGAAATACCCTAGCTTGTGTGGATTATTTGGATACATTTTGAACCAGCTTTTTTAAACATACTACACGAGTATTTAACGAATAACAGATTTGAATTATTTGAATTTGAAGAAAGGTAAAATTGCGCTTGGCCTCAGCTATTGGCACATACTCACACAATGGCTATGCATGTCGATCGTGCATGTTTCTAGTGCAATTCAGAGTAACTGCCAACTTTTGAAGACGATAATGAATGGAGGTATGAGCTACATCCATTTTATAATTGACCTTGTAAATTGCACATAAAACTTTTGGAGAAAACTTTGAACTGCACCCTCGTTATGAATAAGCTTTGATGCTCAAAATGGAGTGTGCGGTTTTACAAAATTTGTAAATTGTATAAAAATAAATAAATAACTTACTTTTTTTTATATTTCTGTATTAATCGTAATTAATTTACTTTTAAAATAAGCCCTATACCATCATTATCGGATAATTAGTTTTTACTGTACAAGCATAAATACATGTAAGCATGTTTTTGAATTTTTAAATTATTTAACACCCTGTATCTTATACAACAACAATAAACAATTGTCGTCCTCGAATTGTTTCTTTTACTCAGTGTTACACGTTTCAAACCAAAAACAAACTCAATTTAGTTGACGGCTCCATACAGTAAATTTGTGAGTTGAAGAATTTTTCACCATATGCATGTGATGCTTGTATAAACAAATGAATTAGTTTTCGAAAGATGAACCTGTCAATCTCAAACAAAATGATCAACAATTATCAGCTCTAAGACATTACCTTTGTACGAATTATATTAATACTGTTCCAATAAAATATAAACGTAAGAACGGTCTACTGGGTATATACAGTGCGATCCATAGCTATACAATCACTCGTTTTTTTCATTTTTTTAAATAAAGCCTAAGTGGTACGCAGCTGACGCGAAATAAAATTTTCATACAAAAATGACACAAGCGAAAACGAAAATGAAAATTTCGCTGCTAAATTTTATGTTGCGGTGTGCGTGCAGTTTATCTAGTGAAATTGGTATGTTCCGTATCAAAATATAGATGTCACTGTTTAACTCTACATATTTATCACCGCGTTTTTATCTGCAGGTACGATAAAAGTAAGCGACGTTTCATAATTATTTGTATTTGTTGTAAGACAAACTCGTATAAAAAATATTTTGACATGAAGTTATAAAAAAATAATAATTCAGCACGAAGCTATATTACGAAATTCTACAAACTAATTTTTCATTGAATATTTATCTTTTTGGAGACCAAGCTTTACTTAGGAAATTTCAAGAAAGTAATTCCAAAAAAATAAACGAAAGTACATATGTATGTGATTTGTCATGGCAAAACCCGTTTCAATTATTTTGAGAAAAACATTTTTCTCAAAATTGCTTAGTTCCCTATTCTATATAACTACAGTAGCCTTTGATTATAATTTTCTCGGAAACAGACGTGCGGAAAAACACTTGCGGATATGCAGGCGATTGATTTCCATTTTTATGTGCGTTATAAAAATTACAAAATGCAAATTACTAAGTATGATAATTTCAATAGACTGACTTGTTTATTTATGTTATCAACAATATATCAAATTATGTAGTTCGGTTGTGCGATCTTCACCGAAGATCGAAAACGAGACGAGTATGGACCCGTGAAATATTTTCGGAGAATGAACGCGAGATGCATGGCTACTTCTCTAAACTGTTCCAGAGCAAAATCCAGAGCAATTTAGGAAAACCACTAGGATGGGAATAACCCAATTCGAAATCTTGCATAATTTATTAAAAAAGAAATTAAGAAAAAAAAATTCGGACTCCCTTCGATCCCGACTTTAGATTGGTCTTGACACTAGTGTAAGCATAACTATTTTAAATGAATTTTATGTTAATATTATATTTAATTCATTTAATTGTAACGTTTAGATATTTAGCTCATGGTCCAGCATGGCAAATATTGTCATGGTGTTGTTGCATCGGAGTGTCGGCCGTGCGTGATATAATATTAGGGGTGTGCCAAATAATTTGGGGTAGATTGAGCATAATCTACCTATCTCCACCGACTGAAGGTGAGTACATGAGAATTATTGACTATGCCAATACGGGAATGCAAAATGTCGCAAGTGCAATTGATGGGAAACACATACGTATAGAAAATGTCCGTTTTGTTAGCTGCATGTCATATAGTAATTTTGTATTTTCGGCCGTCGATGTTGGTGCTTATGGGAACCAGAGTGACGGTGGCATTTTGAAACAGCGGCTTCGGGAATCAGATATTGCAAGGCAATATCAATATACCTAAGACGAGAAAATTGCCCCAAACAAATGTAGAATCCCCATGTTTCTTCATTGGTGATGCCGCATTTTCATTACGACATAATATTATGTGGCCATATCCTGGGCGATTCCTTCCAAAAGAAAAGGAATTGTTTAATAAAAAATTATCTTCGGCATGGGTTAAAATCGAAAACGCTTTTAGCAGACAATTTGTAAAACTCCGTCGTTGTGTCAAAAACTAAAGTGACCGGGGTCTTCGCGACTTCTTCTGCACGATTGCTTACCAATTATTATTAGTTGCTGCATTTCGTTTTTTGGCTATTGCTTCCGATTTGGTTTTTTTGTTCTTAGTTGTACCCGGAATTGGCGATGGAGTACCAGAACCTAGATGGCTCTAAAAATCCAAATCGAACGGTTGTGGTGTCAATTTACATAGTTGGTAATGGCATACTCAAATCGTGGTCCAGTCCAACTTTGTAACTGCTATTACTCCACTCTACTTAATTAGAGTTGTTTTTCAACATTTGACATTTGTAGTCGTAGAATTAATTCTGTTGGTGTATTTCATTGGGGAAATTTTGTTTTTTAATTTTTTATATTTTATTGTTAACTATATGCAATCTGTTTTGGGGCTCAACGCTCACCATGCTCTTCCGCGGTTATGATTTTTACGTCCTTACTTTACGCCTCCCGGCCAACTCGAGGACGTACAGCTATAGGACCGTTTTAAGACCATCTGCACATTGTAAGCCCCATGCCAACCTATACTGGCATGGAAGATGGGTCGGCCCATGGGTTTTGCACGCGAATAGCGCGATCTATGACCGATGTGTTAAATTTCACCGCAGATCGTAATCTGTTGATGAAATTTCACTTTGCATCCTGCCCCTATCGGATTTTGAACCCGGTACCTCCCGATCCAAACGCTAAAGCTTCAATCGCTGTGCCATTTGGTTGGTATTGGGAAATGTACTTCTTGTTGCCAATAAAATACGCTAAATATTGTTTCCCAAGTGTTATAATGAACGATCACTGCCATCTATCATTGAATATTATTATTATTATATTTTCAGCTATTAGAGCGATTCATATTAGCACCTTATTTTGAAATGACAATTGCCGACGTTTCTTTTGTTATAATTTAGAATGAGAATCTCTCGTCCAGTTGGTTTGACGAATTGGAGCTGTGCATATCTTTTTCTTTTGTGAATTAATAAACAAGTTGTGTTATAAAATTGTTGCAGAAAATATTACAACTTCGAAAATTAAACAGCAAATTTTTGTTTTGTTCTACTCATGTGTAATCGCATAAAAAAACAAAAAGCTTATTGAAAATATAATTTGAAATTTAAATTTCTTTGGTAAAATTGATCGAGTAGTCAGGATTTCGGCTAGCAAATTGCTTGCTTGCTAACCAATCGAGTATCTACCTCAATAACAGCTAATATTCAAAATTATACTGTCAAGTAGGCATAAATCATTTAATTTTTAATTGTTCGTGTTTGTCAACACTGCTGCCGCGCAATTTTTATTTTTTTTTTAGAATTTTCCTTGCGGAAAAACGCCCGATTGGTGAAATACATGTATTTCATTTCATTTAATGTAGTGTATTCTAATTTAAATGCAAGCATTTTTCCACACGGCTTTTTCCAGCATTATTCGGTCTTCAAATAGCCAAGTGTGGAATAAAATATTGTATTGTGGAATATACTTATCGGCCGAGGAAAAATGCAAAATTCAAGCTCTTTCGCAGAAGGTTTTTTCTTTTCGGAAAATAAGCAGAAGATTAGGTTGTTATCTCGTCATGTAACGGTTGCAAATTATTTAAAAAATCCTACTACTTACTGGACAAGAGAAACCAAAGAACCCAAAAAAAAAATGACTTTGCGATAAATACGAGGGCTGGTTAAAACCGCCAGTAATTCCACGAAAACTGTTAACCGCCTATAAAGCGAGGTAAATATGTACCAAAATACGATCCGTCAGGCTTTAAAAGGTGTTGGGGACCTGAATTACACAAAAATGAAACTGTACGGTGTGAATTTGATAAGGCAAATATGAGACAGGACTGGTCAAAGGTAATTGAAAGAATTTAGTTCTATATTTATTATAACTAGCCATTATTATGTGGGGATCTTAGAGAAGGAACCAATGTATTTCTCAAATCTAAATTTTGGTGGTGAAAGTCTTATGGTATGGAGGGCTTTATCTTCTACGGGTACGCTCACTTTAGCCTTTCAATCAACTGCGTAGAGTACATTGGCACCTTAGAAGTTCACCTCTTATCTTTTCATTAAGAGGAAAACTTAGCAAGATAATACTCCAATCCATAAGAGTCAAAATACCAAATCTTGATTTTTGAAGCATTAAACCCCATAGAAAATCTATAGAGATTATTAGTTTGAATGGTTTAGGAGAAAGTAAGTGACAATTCCAGTCGGCCAATTAGTTGAAATTGGCAATTGAAAATGCCTGAAATGAGTTAGCGCTCTAAATCTTTAGGCGCTTTCAGGTCACCCTAAAATAGTAAAAGTAAAGAGTAAAATCGCGGCCATCGCTAGGAAAATGCTTAGCACTATGAAATTTTTTAATCAAATTGGCGATGATTTAACTAATCATAATAGCAGACCTGAAAACACCTATTGATTCATTGGTTGGAAGTATGCCTAACGGAATTATGGCGTTGGCCGAGAATAAAGGGGGCCAAATAAAAAAAAAAAAATCTTAATTTTTATTTATTTTATTGAAGTTTGAACGTCTAATAAAAAATGGTTATGGCACATAATAAATTTTTATATTTGAATTTTTTGCACGAGCACAAATCGAAATTAATGTTTTTATTATTATTTAAGTGTATTTCGTGACCGTCCTCCATTTTTGCATTATGATTATTATTATTTTCTTTTTTATTTAAAAAACAGCCCGGAAAAACGAGTATTGCGATCATTTGTTCTGTGTTGGACTGCTTCAAATAGTGTCGCTGGCACTGTTCATTTTCCAGAATGTGAAGCAGAAATTATGAGATACGGGGTTTGGTATCTTTGTATTGTGCACGTATCGCTATTATATATGAGTAATATCGATACGTGCACAATAGAAAGACACCAAATCCCACCTCATAATTCCTGTTTCACATTCGTATGGGAAGTGTCACACACTTTTTTTTACGGTAGGTCTTATAAATACTAAATGGGGAGCCATTATAAATTTAACGATGATTAGTTAAATATGAAATATTAAAATGCCGATAACTGCCAGACACGATTATGTCAACCAATAAGAAAAAATCGATCCGGCAATGCTTTTTAACATTATGTTGAAAATTTTACTTTCTCACGTAATTGAAATAAATATGGCATTCGGTGGTGAGGGGAAGTGAAAAGCAAATTACCTTTGTTTCAAATCTCGTCGCTTTGGAATTCCATCACACAGACCAGAAATTAAACTCGTACATATCAATATGTAGCATATTCACATGTTAACTATTTATAAGTTATGTATTTTAATAACGTTTAATAATGCAACTAAACAATAATTGTTTAAAAAAAAGTTACAACAATCATAATTAATAAAGTTACTACAACTTTCTTTTGTATTCTAATTTTCAATGTAAAGATTCGAGTAATTTAATCACATACACACATACACACGTCGTATACATAGTTACATACGTGTATATACATAATTTTATTGTTATTATTGTTCAAGAGAGTTTTTTTTTGTGTACGGAGCTGACTATAGCTAGATAGCCTTCGGGTAAGTTTACTTACACATTACAATGGCGTAAATAGCATTTACTTTTTTTTCTACGAAAAGTACAATTTTAAAACAGCAACAAATAAAATATAAAATAAATGTTCCCTTTCAATTATTCTATCATTAAATTATTACAACTTTATACATTTTATATTATGATATTCAATGTTGTTGACTTTAAGTACGTGCATTTTGTCAATTTTGTATAGGAAGGATTCGTTTGGGACGAGCAGCAGGAAATGGGATTTGGTTTGTAATTTTTTATTTTATTTTTTTACTGCCATTCACATGAATTACAATCATAAACTGCATGGTGTTCTTCGTAACTGGAGAAACGAGTTCACTTGGCTTGCTTCCTCTACCTGTCGAAAAACCTCATTTGTGAACCTAATTTGAGGTGAACAAAGTTTTTTTTCTACAATTTGATTTGTTTATTTATTTATTGAACCTTTCAAACTCGAAAATAACAATAAGTTTTCAAATCTTAATAACTAAGGTAATTATGTAAACATGCGGGAGAAAAATCAACTTCTTATCAATAAGTAAACTTTATAATTTTATAAAATATTCTTTATAATTTTATATTATATCTACCTATGTCTTCACGATTAAAGATACATAATCGTTGGGCAATGCCAATATTCGAATTTGATGTTGAATGCCATAATTGACATCCATACGACCAAGAAGTTTGTGTATCAACCAGTGCATTTTACAAATTTTTAATTTGATATGGTCTCGTTTCATTTCAATATGTTTTCGCCAAGTTAACCGTCGATCTAGATGAACGCCTATAGATATTTTGCTCCATTTGATTGAGGGATTTGCATTCCGTTCAATGTGACAGGCGGACAAGTAAGCTTATTTAAAGTGAATGTTACGTGGCTCGAGGGTTTTTATGGCTACATACGATTGCTGTATCATCTGCGAAAGTAGACGTCAGAATTTGCGAAGACCTTGGTAAATCTGAAGTGAAAATTAAATTTAACGTTGGGCCAATCACACTACCTTGTGGTATTCCAGTCAGAATGTTTTTCTCGCCCGATTTAGAGGTATTGAATTTGACATAATATCTGCGATTTGACAAATATGACTTCATAAGTTGGTAAATTTCTGGCAATTTAAGATTTTTTTTTTGCACTTGCTCAATGGGACCGTGCTCGGCCCTGAAATCAAACTAGGAATGATATTTCGTACTTCCGGTTTTTAATATTGTATTTTCGAATACTTTCGAGACGTGGTAGGCCTATTGGTCTATATGACGAGACTTTGGTAGGATCCTTGCCAGGCTTCGGGATCATTTTTATAGTTGACAAGTTCGAGCACTCAGAGATATATCCTGATTTGTAAATTGAATTGAATATTTGAGCCAGTCGTCCAAAGGCAGACTCAGGCAGTTGTTTAAGCATTTCACCTGTAATTCGGTCATACCCAGGGGCTTTCTTTAATTGAATTTGATGTGCAATAATAAACTATGCCAGTGGTTTCTTTATCTTAAATTTCCTCACAGGTCTGATTGCTACCTTTTCTGTTTGAACCACCGATAATCCACGGTTTGCAGTGAATTGGCGGATTTGGTTGCTGAGGCCGTTTAAGGTATTTAGTGGCGGCCTTCCATAATGAATAGTTTGTATCCGAATGGGGAAATAATTCCTGAATATAGTTTTGCATATCACCCATCTTGTTTTTTTTTGTAGTAGGCTTTGTTTTTTTCTTTATGCCTGATTAAAGTTATATTTAGCATCTGGCGATCGATTAATTTGCCAGATGCGGCTTAAGCGATGTTTCTCTGTTAACATGTTTTTTATTTCCGCGGAAGCATTGGTGTGTCTTGTATGTTTGCTCTTTGGTTTAGGCTAGGCTGAAATAGCTGCGTTGACTAGTAGATCATTAAAGTTCCATAGAAATGTTTATATCGTTAGCCGTCTGAAGTGAAGACATTAAGTCGATATGTGAACTAATGTTCATCTTGATCTTCGACCAGTTAGTGAAGGTGTTCGTTAGATAGTTATTTGTAGAACATGGCTTTTGATCGCCGCAGTATTGTAGTAAGACCGGAGAGTGGTCAGAAGATAATTTTAAAAGTGGTTTAGCTTGGATTATTTCTCGGTTTATTTTACTTGACGCCCCCTTGTAGTAATCAATCTTGAATCGCAGTAGGTATGTTTGGCATTAAACTCGCCGGCGACCATAAAACGTTCAAAAATCTTTTGTAGATATCGGCCGAAACGTTATTATTTGGAAGGCAATATATTGAAGCGATGACTAAGCTTTCTTTGTCGAGATCCATACAAACAGAGGTTGCTCGAATTTCCTCAGTGCTATATATTCATTTAGAACATAATGGCAAATCCGCTTTTTTATAATAATAGTAGTTCCTCCTCGACTTCTGCCCAAGGGATGTTTTGTGTCACAAACTTCGTAACCATTAATTATTAAATTTGTTGTTATCGTTAATTTGACGTTAAGTGGTTTTCATGAAATGTTCCAATTCGAGTTTGTGTTGGCTTATACCGTTTGCGTTCCGGTGGCATATCTTAATTTATCATATTTTGCATTGTTGTCATTAACTGCATCATCAGTTGCAGTCAGTTATTCAGGGTAGGTTTAACATTTGAGGATTCACGTACGTCATTTAACATATGCGAAGCTATATTATTGTGCGCATCAGGTGTAGTTTTATACTGCCTCCTGGGACGTGACAATTGGCTAATATTTCTGTAGACTGGGCATCTTCGGTATTTTGCAGTATGGTTTCCACCGCAATTGCTGCATTTCTTTTCAGAAGAAGAGTTCTTTGTTTTTTGGCAACTTTTGGTTTTATGTACACTATCAGACATAAATATTTGAACACACCATCAAACTGCGATGTAATTAAATTATACATATAAACACAGGTTGAATCATGTTCATCAATACCTCAAATGTTTTTTGCAATGAACTGTAGTTTATAATATCACATAAAAAGGGAATTTCCCTTATTCTAGTTACCGTATGACGCAATTCATTTAAGTAGTATAATATTTCAGTCGACATAAATATTTGAACACTTCAGCATCGTTCACAAAAATTAATTTAAATTATATTTCAACAATAATAAAGTAATTGGTTTCAGTGTAAGATATTTTTTTTGTTATATTAGAACAAAACTTTAAAAATTTTGCACTCAAAAATTAATTTAGAAGTTGAAAATGGGCCGCTCAAAAGAAATAGGCGAAAGCGTTAAAAAATTGATCTTAAAAGCCTTGCAACGCAAAGAAACCTATCGAAATATATCCCTACAATATGGAGTGTCAATCGGTAGCATCAGTTTCATAAAAAAGAAATTTATTGAAACAGGATCTACCAAAAATAAGCATCGTTGTGGGCGCCCACGACTTTTAACTGTGAAGACTGAGCGAAAAGTTGCGCGATTAGCAAAATCAGGGGCCCCAAAATCGGCTCCAGTGATTAATCCTGAATTAAATTTAAATTTTTCTAATCGCACAGTACAAAGAACATTAGTTCGGCAAAATTTGAAAGCAATTATTTAAAGGAAAAAACCATTGATTTCAGAGAGAAACCGAAAAAAAGATTAGCGTTTGCACGGGAAGTTTATAAATAAACCACTATCATTCTGGAAGAAAATAATTTGGACGGACGAGAGTAAATTTGAATATTTTGGTTCCAAAAAACGTCCATTCATATGGGTAATCCCTGCTCAGGAGAACTCGCGTCGCAATATTAAAGGTACATTAAAACATGGTGGCGGAAGCATTATGGTATGGGGTTGTTTCTCGTACCGTGGGGTTGGTAATTTACATATAATAAACGGCAAGATGGATGCACGGATGTACACTACCATAATCAAAACAAACTTGAGAGATTCCGCAAGGAAAATGGATTTGCAAGGAAATTTCATAATGCAACAGGATAATGATCCTAAGCATACGAGTCGTATAGCTAAGGAATATTTTAAGAGATCGAAGATAAAATTATTGGAATGGCCGCCTCAGTCGCCCGACTTAAACTCCATCGAAAATCTCTGGGCTATAGTAGATAGTCAGGTACCACAGGATCAAAGAAGCAATAAATCTGACCAATTTTTCTGTCTGTTACAGCGATCGTGGAATAACATACCGATTGAGACTCTCCAGCGGTTGGTTGAAAGTGTACCGCGGCGACTACAAGCGGTAATAGACGCTAAAGGTCTAAGCACAAATTATTAAATAAAACTCGGCTATTAGTTCGTAATAATTTATATATTTATAACATTGAATTGATTTGTTCGAATACTTATGTCGTGTGAGTTTTAGTTCAATTTTGTTTTGTTTATTAATTTCATAGTTAAAATGGATTATTGTTTATGATTTTATTAAGTTTACCTAAAAAGAAAACATTCCTGATTTAAATAAAATTCTAGCATAAAATTATTTGTCATTTTTGAATTCAATATTGTCATATTCATTACAATGTAATCGTTGTTCAAATATTTATGTCTGATACTGTAGTTCCCCCCAAACACTGACATCGACTTGCAATATGTCCTCGAGTAACCATATTTTTGAGAGTTTATACACTGTATTGGTCCGGACCTTTTCTGTGGTTCTTCAACAGTTATGCGTTTGTGTATGAGGTACTTTAGTTTTATATATTGGATGAACTTTTTTTCAAAATGCTTTTGGATGGATCCGGTTCAAGTTTGACCATTGATTGTGGTTGCTTCAATCGCTTCTTCAACAAGCGCAGCCTGGATTTCGGTTGTTTCAACATGGACATCGATGCCTTTAATAACGACAGAAAGATCCTTTGAAGACTTCAAGCGGCATGTATAATAGTTTCTGTTTTGAGATTGTAATAACTAATGACTTCTCTATAGACGTTGACCGCATTTGTTGAATTTTTACTTCTTGTATTTTGCCTCGAGGTAAATTTGTTACGTGAAATAGTTTTCCATTTGTTGGAACGCTTGATTTGAGTTCTTGCACCACCCTGTGTGTATTGGTTTCGCGCAAGTAGCTTGGAGGTGGCTTGTATTTTCGATTAGCCTGTGCTTTAGTATTTGCATTTACAGTCTGGCTTTCTTAGCATCGTTTACGATACACGTTTTAAATCGATTGTTTTGCGGTAGTTTGAAATTTTCAACGTTCGATTTCTTGCTTATCAGTAGTTTTTCCGCTTTTGGATCCTTTTTCCATTTTAGCGATTGAGGCTGGTTGAACATTGGGTGCTTTCAGGTACCATTTCATGATTAGTAAAATCGGCGCCAATTAGATTTGAAAATTTCATAGTGCTAAACATTTTCATAACGTTGGCTACGATTTTACTCGATCGAGTGTAATGGGCTAAGGTGCTAATAAAAATAGAAAAAAAAAGTTTGCTGATCCTTTTTCGTTGAGATCGGGCACTAAATTCGCGAAATAGTTCACGCTTCATCCGACGAACTGTTACGAGCACTCGCGATGCTGTGTCTCCTTCCTCACGCTTAACTCTCCCATTTGAAGCAGTTGTTTTACGCGTGTATGAATCCGATGAAACATGACTCCTCAAGATTCATCTTCTTTTGTACAGGATTGGTGCTCCAGATTGTGCTTGGGTACTCATAACGTTTTATATTTGCTGTTTTTCAAATTGTGTTTAATATTACCTTTGCATCACGTGCTGTAAGGATCCCAAACATGCCACCTAGTAAAATGCCTCTTGTGTCGCCTAAGCCTCGTTTTGGTATGCATACTTCCTTATTGCTCGCTAATACTAATTATTTTCCGCATTGTTCGCGGTTTATTTTACCATCATCTATGCATGCCACCTTCAGTTAATTTTGCGCGGCTTTGAATTCTTTAATTTCCTCCCAATAATTACTTATGTTGTAATAGATGGCCACCTCAGTGGCAAAGTGGTCAGCATGCTTGCTCCAGCGACCGGAGGTCCCGGGTTCGATTCCCGGTGGTGACAAGGAAAAAATTTCACGGCTGGTTTAGGATTAATCACTCATTATCCGAAATGAAATTATGATTATGAAACCTCGTTTGAGGCGGCCAAATCCCTTGATGGGATATGATATAGTGCCAGAGAGAGAGAGAGAGAGAGAGAGAATAGGGTGGCTACTACCTCGAATCTGCCTATTGATTCAAAGTGTATCCCTGGGGAGCGGTTGAATCAGGTGATGTGTATGTTGACGAGTTCAAGTTATTCTTTACTCCCCTTGTTATTTACTTGTCTGTAAACTTGCTGCCTCGGAACCGTCTCGGAATCTTTTGGTGCTTGCAGCTCATCTTGACCTTGGCTGGCTTTCTCATTGGCCACTTAAAGATATTGTTCTCGCACTTAAATGTAGCTACCCGAACTAAGTTATTGCTTCCGGCATGCGTTTTCTTAACTCTACCTAGCTTCCACCGTTTGGTTGGCTATTCGTCATCTTTAAATATTATCAAGTCGTTGGTTGGCTACATTTCCATTTAGTTCGTTGTTGTAGTTGGTGGAAGTATTCAGAGGTCCGTCTTTTTCAAAAGTTCCAAAAAAATTTCTCGTTAGAGAATTTTCTAAAAAAATTAGCCTTGGTTTTATTGCTGGCAGATCTGTAGATGACCAATAGAGTTAGCGGTCGAGAATTTAGGCACGCTTCTATTTGGGTAGTCACTGTAAAGGGTTTCTCAAAGTGATGGTTGCTTCCCCTATGATTGGTTTTAAATGGGATTTAATAAATTTAATCCCTACTTCCAAAACAGGGAGAAATTTATATGAAATGCTAATTAGTTTCGTCGTTGGCTGTCACAGCCACGATCTCGTTCGGTAATGTGGTTATTGTGCTCTCATGGATGTAAATCGATGGTATAGCGACTTTGTGTTAATCTTTTTTGGTATAGATTTTATTCCAAAAATTTTGCATTTCCCGGTTTACAGATTATCTGTCAACTTGATTTGTGTTACGACTAGATAATCATTAGCTCCATCAATAGCTTTGCCAGTTTTAAAGCTCGTTTGCTAAGCAAATGGGGCACACGTTTTTCGAGATATTTGTACAATAACATTTTAAGTGGTCCACCCGGTATATGTCAATTTACTGACAATTTAAAATATGAACGTTGTATTAACAATATTTTGACATAGCATGAGATTTTGTAAAAAAAATCTACCGGACACACTCCTCAGTCGATTTCACGAGTTGATGCTGGTTATCCGGAATCCCCAAAATGATGCCCCATTTCTATATGAGCTGGAAAGGAGATTCGTTCCAGACTCAGTATAAAGATTACCAAAGGAACATTTTGTGCAACTGTGAATATAGGCGGACATAAATATAATATGTACTGTTTTTCATGTTGTAGATGAGGGATTGCTTCCCGTATCCCGTCAACTTATTCTTGGAAAAAATCTGATCACCAGCAACCTAAAAATGGCGATATTCTTCATCGAATAGAAACCAATTACACTACAACCGAGGAGCTGTGCTGTCCATGTGCTGTCAGTTAATCGCCTTAATATGTTTGTGTCTGAATTTACCAGGATTTTTAAAACTTCAGCAACCTGTGTCGATAACGTACTCTGTAGGTTTGATCAGAGATAGTTCCGAAGACCCTCATGCAATGTTTTAGACTTGGGCATATCAGATTATTGTTTAAAAGAAACTAGTTTCTTTGGTGCTCCCATTTCTAAACCAGTCATAAGAAAGTCTATTGAGATTGTCCGCATTCAATATTGCCAACTTCAAGAAAAGCTTCTATGGGAGAATTGGCGCGATGTTTATAGCCAATCCAGTGGGCTGCTTGCTTTAGATTATTTTCTAAACATTCTAAATGTTCATCTTAGAAGCTGCACAAAAACTATCTCCACAGCTGGAAAAGCAGTTAAGCTTAGGCCTTGAATGTCTGATCACCTATTAAATAATATACACAAGAGAAATAAAATATGCCAGCTTGCAAGGGAAAATCCAACTGACAATAAGCTGCTAACAAACTATGTGAGAACGTTAATACCAAAATAAGTCAGAGCAAAGGCAGTACTATACGTTAAACAGTTTAATTCACTAAAAAGAAAGAATTAAAAAATTAAATTGTAAGTCGAGTGGTGTTATCTCCGATTCAAGTGCCATTGCAAATGAGTTTAACACCTTTTTTGTGTGATTAGGTGATTCCAGTTGTTCGACTGTTACTTTGGATGAGTCGGTAAAACATAGATTGGTGGCAAAAACTACGATACGACGAAAAGCTTTAAATGCAGAATTATATTCTTTCATGCAATTCGCTTAAAAATAATTCATCGCCTGGATTATGTTATATGGTATTTCGATTGTATTAGTTAAGAACGTGGCTTGTTATCTTGTGGATGTCCTAAGTTTTATCATGAGTCTAAGTGTCAATACAGGGATTTTTCCGTTAGCCCTAAAGCGAGCTGTAGTTATTCCAATTTAAAAAAAAATGATAAACCGAGTTAAGAGAACTACCGACTAATATCGCTTCTTTCTATTTTTTCCAAAATCCTTGAAAAGGCCATGAAAGTAAGATAGTACATTTTCTGATTGAAAATAATATTCTGTCTCCATTGCAATTCGGGCTTAGGGAAAATAAGAACACGGAACAAGTTTTTAACAGTTCTGGAACAAAAAAGTGGGAGCATTGATTTAGGGCTGAAGTCATCTGGTCTGTTTGTCGATATGACTAAAGCTTTTGATAGACAATACGATTCTCTTAAGGGAACTTTATTGTTGTGGCTTCCGTGGAATTATCTATAGCTGGCTTTAGAAACCCCTATTTTTTATTGCAGATTCGGATTCTACGGCTTAAAGTATACGTAGGATTTCTTTGATTTTTTTTTGATTCATGATAGGTGGCGCTGTAATAACGATATTACATTTTTTCGATTTCTCCTACTGAGAACCGATGCATAAGATTCTGCAATACGTTTCAATTAAAATTAACACGTCTTCAATGTAAATACTCGACTAAATACTATATACACAAAATTAGTCTTAAAATCGATATACTAAATACTCGAAATTAGTCTTAAACAAAATAAATTTCTTAAATTTTTAATTACTGAAAAATGATTGGTCAAGAAACTACTATTATCGTAACGCTTGTAACATGTGATTAAATCTGCTTTCAAATAAATGATTTTTTTGTATTTTGTTTTAAAAATATCTGAATAACTGGGAATTTGTTACCTGTAGGAATATAATTGGATGGTGAATAAACTACTTTCAGTGTAACACAGGAACAACGACGTGGACGTAGTAGTTTTCTGTTCCCTTTGGGGTGCTTGATTAACGTGAGCTCGCATCTCACGTACCATTAAGTTTAATTAAATGCTCAAAATGATGGCCTTCGACTTCAATGCACTTATTAATCCGCATTTCAAATGAATGTACACAACTGAGAACCGTGTTTGCTTGAATTTCGGCACAAGCATTTGTGATTCGCTCAATCAATCATCCGGTCCGAAAGTCTCGGACATTTAAATGTTCTTTTTAAATGTCATTAAATGTCAAAAATTTAATATCGTTATTACAGTGCCATCTATTATGAATCGAAAAAAGTGTTTTAAAGAAATCATACGTACTTTTTAAGCCGTAGAATCCGAAGGGGTTCCTATTTTAATTTCAAAGTTACCCCCGCCCCACCTACAAGAACGGGAGGAGGGGTACTAATTTTAGGACTAATGTTGTCCCCTCCGGAATGATTAAATTTTGATAATGGACATTTTTTTCGTAGATTGCTTATTTTCCGAGATATTTGAAAGTCTCAGCTTAAAAAAATCATCCGGTATATGTTCTTGTAAATTGGTTAAAATAAAGTTGGTAATGAATGTAGAAAAAAAAATTGGCCACTACAAATTTTCAAAGCTTCCTGTAATTCACGTACGTGCGGTATTCCAGCGCTATATAAATACCATGTTTAATGATTTTTCGTTTACGTCTGCATGACCAGTTTAATTGATAATGCCCACGATAAATTGTTGAGGAAGGATTAAAGAGAATGGGAAGGGTGAAATGCCTATGTATTGGGACTTGCATAGACTTTCTAATATAACGTAGAAAAAGTCGTGTTAGGCCGGGAAGTATTAAAATCAATATCATAGCGAAGATTTCAGAAAGAAATTCGTGGCAAATTTCGTCTTGCGAAATTACTACGAAAAAATTGGTCGGCAGTTCAAAATTAAGAGGTCTATTTTGGAGCAGCGTTCTAAAATCGATCGATAATTTACTGTCGCCACGGCGTTAAAAAAATTGACCATGTATTTATTGGAGCTCGACTTTGCGCCCAATTATAAAGTTTGAGAAGATTATATAGAATACGATTGCGATTGCCGAGTTTTTAATATTTGTTAATAGCCGAAAATAATCGATATGGAAGCCATCTTGGAGGGAATCCCAAAACTGAATAATAAATAAGCTCCCGGACATAGAAATTTGTCTTCCACATTTTTTTTTTTTACTGACCAATTTAACATTTTTTATTTCTTGGAGATACATACATACATAACAATTTCTAACCCTTATTATGCCAGCAGCATTTTACAGAACCATTTTGAAATTTGTTCAAATTTTGTCATCAGAATTCAAAGTATTTTAAATTATTAACGCGGATAGATAGTTTTCTACATCCAGCGCAAAATGATTGCAACATGATTTTAAAAAAATTCTCGTATATTTACGAGTACACTGCTTTATTAAAAGTGAAACTATAAAGAGATTGGTATTCTGAGATAATTAAGGTCAATATATCTAATTGGTAATTCGTGTTGCGATTTTTCTTTCTAATCAATAGCCTAGACATTCGTATATATGTACGGCTATTGATTGGAAATAAAAAGTAAATTTAAGTTAATTACAAATTTATAAAAATAATTAGTATGTATGGTACATGAACTATATAAAATGGGTCCTATATTTCGGTACATTTGTACTTGAACAGACGTTTTTGGAGTTCACCAATAATAAAAATACGAAAAAGTCAAAATACGACACCTAACCTAACCTACCTACTTCTAGAATCTTGTAGTTTTGGAATTTTAATAATAGTTAGTCTTTCATCGATCATTTTGATCTAACGATAATAAACTTATTATAGTTCTTCTCTCCCCGGAAGACTACAACATTTTACCATTACGTTCATGTTACTTTAATATTATTGCTATTCCCAGAAAAAGTCGTGGGTAATTATAGTTCAGTTGCAAGATTGCGTGCCATCCCTTTTATTTTATTGTATAACACTGAATTTAATGAAGGCAATCGCGTCTACACATATTTATAAATTTTTCATATCAAAATAATGACATTAAAAATACATTACAGTCGCAGAAAAACGAAACCGCGAAAAAATCTTATGATTACAAATTATTCGCGTCTTTTGTTGTGTGTATTACAAAATCTAACAGCATTTTGATTGCGATATTCATAATACACAAACAATGGTGTGAACAATTTTTATTTTCACTTTTTTAAAGTTTATTTTTTTTTATATATATATTTGCAGATTTATCAAAAGCACAACGTACTTTATCAAAAAGTTTAGAAGAATTCAATTTCGAATGCATTGGCACCACACAAACCGATGACGAGCACGTGATTGTAAATAGTTTAAAACAATTTAGTAAATTAATAGCAGCAATAGAAGATGAACGTGATAATATGCTGGATCGGACACACGATCAAATTGTGTTACCATTAGAGACATTTCGCAAGGAGCACATAAATGGGGTGCGCGAAAATAAAAAGAAATTCGACAAGAAAACGGCAAAATTTTGTCAAGCGCAGGAACGCTTTTTAAATATGTCATCGAAAAAACCCGACAATACGATACAAGAGGTGAGTAAAAAATTTGTATATTATTATTCTATTCTCCGGTAGATGTCACTGTGTACAAGGAAATATATGAAAATCGATTTTATACTGTACGCATGTCGGTTAAATATGATTACACATCAATGACGCCATTTTTTGTGGTTGCTTGAATGTAGATATACGAAAAAGGAGTTCGTATTTCTCCTACTCTCATTCACAGGTACATACAATCCGTTGTACTACTACCATATACACTACTACTTATAACTTTTTTCCTGTTGGTTTATTAATAACACACCATCATGCTGTTGATGGATAAACTAAACAACCCATTCATTGTTTTATTGTGTATGTACAGGAAAATTGTGGAAATTATTGTTTTATTTTTTGGTAAAATTGATTCATGCTGTGTGTAAAGGGGTGGTAATTTTTTAAGAGGGGTTGTTTTTGCATCGTAAGTTATATTCGATTTATTTGATTGAACAAACTTTTCCAAATTAATAAAAAATGTTTTTTTAAATATTTTATTTTTAAGAACTCAGCGACCGGGACTATGTCGCCGGGAATTGTATGGTATATGGCCACCACTTAAAAATTCGTCCATAATTTATAAGTTTTAAGAGTTCCAATTATTCTGAAGCTAACCGTTTTCAATATTTTCGAATACTAATATAATATACAAACTGTAGCAGGATTGATTCTGATGAGCTATGTTACATCGCGGCCATATCAATTTAATTATTAGGTGTACAAGTAAAAACTGCTTTTTTTGGTCAAATTCAAATTTATTGAAAATATAATTCTTACTAAGATTAATTATCGAAATATTCGCCATTACTATATATGGTCTTTTGCCATTTATCGGGTAGATGATGAATGTCTTCGCGAAAGAAACTTGGTGGTTCTGTAACAAAATAGTGATCGAGCCATTTTGATAATCCATTTTGATGATAATCGTAATGGTAAATGACTCCTTTCCAATCCCACCAGACACACAGTAACACTCTTTCCTGGCATGAATATTAATTTTTGCAACTAATGTTGATGGCTGGCCTGCATCAACCCATGGTTTTCTGCGTTTCGGCTTATCGTACAAAATTAAATTTTCATCACCCGAAATGATCTTGTGCAAAAAATTATTTTGTACCGAGAAAGCAAATTCATGCATATGTCAACTCTTCTTTTTTTGTTTTCGTCAGAACCCATTTCCCTTCCTTCTTTATTTTTCCATTGCATGCAATCTAATTGTTCTGCGTCGAAGACTAAAATCTTACAAATCACGTTTTTACTGTTGAATGACTCACAGAATGTTCACTCAAAATCGAATTATTCAATTCCGCAGCTTGAGCAGCATTTTTTTTCATTTGAAAACAGAATGCCATGATGTAAACATTGCTTGTCTACATCCATCCAGTAAATGACTGAAACTTGACATAAAAACAGCAAAGATTAAGCTACATGTATCCAAAATGGTGGACGATTTGGATGCGTTCAAGTATATTTTAATGCAACCAACTTCAGAGCCGAGTTTCAACACCACAATAAAATTTTCCTTTACATCTTGAAACTGTTAGGATTTAAAATCAATTTTAATGATCCTGTGTCACCGTTGAATATCTCGATTAAAATTTATTAAAAGGGGTTTTGTTCTCGACATTCTTCTCTTTTTTGCACCGTGCAAAGTAGTGTTTTCTAGGCGTAAAGCAGGTAAGTAAATAAAGTAAAATGATTGAATTATTTAGATTCTTAAAAGGTTCGTGTCGATTGGTGCCGCCAAATGCTTGAAAAATTCGTTGGAGGTACTTCCAAAAACGTATACAAGATCGTGAGAGGTGACGAGTCATGGATATGTGCTTGCAATTCGAAGACAAACCAAAAAAAAGTTGTGCGAGCTCAGAGGATTTCTACAAATTGAGAGAAAACAACCCAAAACGGTGAATCATTTTGCATCACGATAATGCCAGCTCACACACATTACATCAAACAAGCGAGTATTTAAACTCAAACGATCGAATTGATGGGTCATCCGCCTTTCAGCCCCGCCTTGGCATCCAATGGCTTGACTTCTTCCTGTTCCCAACAATCAAAAATAAGATGCGTGGACAACGATTTTTATCGCCTGAAGACACGATTGAAGCATTCAAAAACCATGTTTTGGAGCTATCATCTCCGGACTGGCAAAAGTGTTACGATAAATGGTTTGAGCGTATGCAAAAGTGTATAGATCTTAAAGGCGAATATTTTGAAAGGCAATTTTTGATGAACATTTTAAATTTTTCTATAAAGTTTTACGGCAGCCCTCGTAAATAAAAATACTTATCATATTAGATACATTTTAGATATGAAGATAAAGATTTAAGTCCTAAGAAAATCGAGGTTGCTTTCATAATGCGAAGTATTCGTGCCCAAGGCGTAGTGGCTCAAAGTTGGATTACACTTATTTCGTGAGCTCGTAAATCGATATATCGTGTCCGATATTGAAAGAGAAACTTTGGGTGGTATTCGTTCTGGGGGGAGGGGCAGGGGTAGTGGCTCGGGAATTAAATTGCGCGTATTTCGTGAACTCGGATATTTGGTTTAATAATTTTAAAGGAATTTGTTGTTTCCAAGTACCGTATGCGATTGTTTTGTTGTTAAAGCTGGTTAAGGTGTTGTTTATGGTTTTGGGGTGAGTTCGACGATGTTATTTTAAATTGAAAGCTTACGAATGAGTCCTATTCTACAATCAAGGTTTACTGCGTTTACTTAGTCAACGTTGACTCAGCCCCCCAACTACATTTATTTGGATTCCTTTAAGCCTGGTCGAGCACAAAAGTTTTGGTTCGCGGATTTGGAGAGCTCGTGAGTAGATCATATTTCCGCGCTGATTTGTTTTCCCGTTTTTTGAGATGGGAGCCAGCTCAACAGGAGTTTTCCCTAGTGTAATCATGATCACTATTTTTTTTTCTTAAGATTTAATTTTTATTTGTATAATAGTTACATAACAGACAGTAATTTAAAAGAAAAAATAGTTTACAAATAAAAATAAATAAGTCAATCCTGAATGAAAATTTAATCAAAGTGTCGGATTAACTTTCAATGAAATGAAACTAAAATTTATTTTTAACTAAAAAAGAATTAGTTTTTTTGTTTAGTTGTACATTAAGGCATAATATCATTTAAAACAAATTCAAACAAACAATAAATTAGAAATTATGTCTAGGATTAAACAAATTTAAAATATAAAAATACGTGTACATATTGCAAAATGCCAGATCGCGTCACTTACAAACGAATGTACCTTAACTGCAAACATGATGGATACCCTTTATTAGAAATTCAACATTTTTGAAATTAAGTAGCCATAATTTTATTGATTTCAGTTTAACGTTAGTATTACGTTCCTGTCTTAAACTTGCAGGGATTAGATATGGAGCCATGTACATAAAACTTCTACGCGTAGCTTCAGACTTAATTTTTGGCGTAACGCAAACTTTATGGTCTCTTAGATTGTAAGTGTTATCTTTCAATAGACTGCGATCCCCGCTTCTCATAAACAACATTTTTAAAACTTTGTATATGTACAGATTGCGAAACTGAAGTAATTTAAATCTATAAAACAATGGAAAAGAAGGTGACATGCGAGATTTAAAACAAATTATTCTTAAGCAATGTTTCTGAGCAACCACAATGTTCATTGCACGATTATTGCTTGGTAATACATGTTTAGAACTTCAATTGGGCAGAAACTTCGTAACATGTATAATTTCCTAATTAAGTTTAGCATACTACTGTGAACATTATGAATATGAGCATTCCATAAAAAATTGTTACTGATAGTTAAGCCCAGATACTTAAAATGTTTTACAGTATCAATTTGTATACAACCTGAATTATTAGAGATGGAATTATGAGCAGAGGTGCAATTTTGTTCGTGATATATAAAATCATTAACAGGGATGTACACTTGATTACGACTAAAAAACATTAATTTAGTTTTTGAACTTAGAATCATATAATGGCTATCAAACCATCTACGTAAAACTGTCAAATCACGTTCAATCATTGATTCTATGTCAATGCTATTTTTAGCACTGTATAATATTGCAATATCATCAGCAAAAGCAATCAAATCACCTGATAATTCAATGTCGAATAAAGAGTTTATATAAATTAGAAATAAAATAGGTCCAAGCACTGAACCCTGGGGAACTCCAATATTAAAAGTGCCAAGAGAACTGTACGACAAATTGACACGAATTTTTGTGTTCTGTTACTTAAGTAACTTTTAAATCACTGAAGTGTTATTCCATGAAAGCCAATATTATGCAGTTTACGTAGCAAAATATCATGATTGACAGTGTCAAATGGCTTAGTGATATCGATAAACAAAGCCGCTAATTTATTAATATTATTAAGAGTAGCAAACAAACAGTTATTAAATTTCAAAAGAGCATCTTCCGTGGAACGACCTTTAACAAATCCAAATTGATTAGAGTTTAAGAATTTGATTTTAGTTAAATAAGACACTAATCGATTTTTCACCAATTTCTCAAAATTTTTTGATATAATTGGTAATAATGATATTGGGCGGTCATTATTTGGATCTGTCGTAGAACCTTTTTTATGAAGAGGTATTACAACTGCAGATTTTAATTTATCAGGAAAAACTCCATTGGAGAACCTTAGATTAAAGGTATGTGTTAGTGGATCGCAAATATAACAACTAATTTTCTTAATAATGGAACTGCTTAACTGGTCGTCACCTACGGAATGTTTATTTTTTAAGTCACTAATACAACTTGAAACTTCATAACAATCTGTAGAGAAAAAATAAAAACTGGTATCACAACTACAGTTTGGAATAGTAAAATTATTAATGTTATTAGTATTGGGGCTACGAATTTGAGAAGACAGCTTATGTGGTATTTCTAAAAAGTGCCTATTGAACACATTACTAATATCTTGATCTGTAGTAACAATATTATTGGAAGAATCGATAATTTTCTTGATAACTCTATTATTATCCGGCTTATTAAGTAAAGAATCGATAAACTTCCATTGAGGTTTGGCATTACCACTGCATAACTCGAAATACTATAGCATTTCATTCCCAGTTAAAGTTATTTCCTCACCTCAATCAATTCGTTTATTTGAAAAACCTAAAAATCATACACAATCTGGTGAACGAGCTTTTCATCAAGTGGTACAGCTGCATATACGTACACTATTTTATTTCAAAAATGAACGGAACACATATTTTATTTTTAAACATTGCCGCTATCAATCACAAATTCCGATTGTGCTCTGCAGAACATTCAGAACATGCAGAACACTCTCTGGCTACGCATTTTGTTGGAGTACTATTTTAGTTTGAATTTTTGACTTATAGATGGCTATGTGTAAGAATCACAACAATCAGTTTCGAACAAATGAGACTATTGATTTGAAAAAATCAGTCTTCTCATCAGGTCGCGACGACTGATGTTGTATTATTACATTGGAATATTGTCTATATATATAGAACATACCATGTAGTTGTACTACTAGCGAATTACTTGCTTAGCGTACGAAATTTGATTCTTTCACATTTCCATCTATGTTCTATTTTAACAACTAACTTTTCGCATTCACGAATTTTATTATATATATATATTACTTTGGTTTTTGCAATTGTAATGGTGTTATTGTGATTGTTCTGTATATTGGTACATTTCAGCACTCTCGAATTAAATACACAAATCGTAGGAAATTCCTCCATTTAGCGTCACTATCTGTGTGACAAACGAATATGATAATCGACGATTATCATATTCGTTTGTCACACAGATAGTGACGCTAAATGGAAGAATTTCCTACGATTTGTGTATTTAATTCGAGAGTGCTGAAATGTACCAATATACAGAACAATCACAATAACACCATTACAATTGCAAAAACCAAAGTAATATACTATTTCAGGTTTGATCTAGAAATGCCTCTCTATAAACCGTATAACCAACAGTTGCTTGCAATGAATTTAATTTGCTTTGGTTATCTGCTTGTCCAGATGATACTGGTTCTAATCTTTCGATTTGTTAAAACATTTTTAACGCTTTCTATTTGCCGTGTCTTTTGAACCCGAAGAGTCTCAGAAAACAGTTTAGAACATCAAGCGATTGATTATCAAATTTTTATTATTTCTTTATATTTTTATTGTTCTGATGTTCGTCTCATCAAATTAGAAGATTAACATACTGATGATGATGAAAGCTCGCAAGACGATCGATACTTTTCTTCCTTCTAGTTGATTAGAATTGTGTTGATTTGTGCCGTACAATCGCTAGGTGTCTGAAACCGAGTCGTTAAGTCCTAAAAAAGCCGTTCCTCTTGTAATGTGTAAGAGAATCAAAAGTTGTTAAAATTTAGGAGAAACCAATGAGACCATCCTAAACATGTAACAAAGTAATGGTTCAAAAGGCTTGAAATTGGCGGATCCACATTAGTTTGAGATCGACGTGCGGATTGATTTATCAGATACGAACGCGAACGCCTAGAACGTTGGCTTTTTTCAGGTAACTGCGAGACGTTACAATACTCTGCCGTTGTTGTCAGTGGTAAATTTTGCTTTAAATGAAGTTTACGATCCGCACTAAATTCCTATATGAATAATAGGTAAAATTTAATTCTAAAAAAATAGTTTACAATTTAAAAATCACGGTACAATAATGTACTATATAGACACAGAACAAATTAAATTCCACTTGATCAACTTTCATAATTTAATTTAATAAAAAACTAAAATTCGAAACACACTGACTTCAAGGTTCCCAATCTAATAACAACAAAACAAATGTTACGTGATTAGAACAAATCAATGTTTATGTTGTTCGTATATGTAATTTATTGAAATATGATCGTGCAGTTATAAAATACTTTAAATTTTAATTGATCTCACTTGTTTAACAAAAACCGATAAAGTTCCGCAAGGTTGAATATATACATACCAATTAAGCATAATATACAACATCGAATAGGTCAATTTTGTAACAAAACACGTTAATTGTGATAAGCATACACTATATTATGCTGGCTATATATCTGGCACCGATAAATAAACATTTTAACAGTTTGTGACAGTTTTAAACTGAAATTATTTAATCGCGCGGCGCATACCGCAATTTACATTATGCACACATTTTGCTTTTGTTTACGCAACAAATGTTGCTGCCACTTAATTACTTAACAGAAAATTTATTTTAAGTGGAAATATAAAAATTAACATTAAATTTTAAAAAAAAACAACATAAAACTGTATCAGTTTACAAGAGACTTCGTGTTCTAGTTTTATTTAGTCATAGTTTTGTACAAAAACAAACTGTATACAGTTTTGGGGTCAATACTGCTTGTGTATATGTCTTGTGAGTGTGACTCTCACTTTTAAAAATTATGGTTTTGGCAGGTTGATATTTTATTTAAAACTTAAGTCGTGGTCTTTGTCGAAATATTATTCTTTTTGATTTACAAAACTTATAGGAGTATTACAAATTTGCCTTGTCACTAAATCAAGGTTCTTAATCACTGAGTTGTGAATAAAATATCCAAATTAAATTTGTATTTGTTCTTAAATTTGCTAGAACAATCTCACAAATAGTCATTGTATTCCACAATAAGAGTTATTGATTATTGAGTAATAAAAAAAAAATAATTGCACAGTTCAGACGGGAGTTCTAATAGCGCGAGTTCGAGGAGCTCTTCCAAACATTTGTCGGACGTGAATTTAATTTTTAATCGCGGAAGAAATCTTTACAAACTTGTTAAACAAAATTTAAAGAAAATCATTTGTGTCAGACGAGAGAACAACTGTGTCGAGCTGAAATGTTTGTCGGATATGAATTTAAATTTTTATCATATAGCAAAATCCTTAACAAACAAATTGATCAAATTTTAAAATAACCAGATGGAACGAGAGTACAGACGAATCGAGATGATCCAAACATTTGTCGTCCATAAATTTACATTTTTATTGTGGTACTAATGTTCCGTGCTGCCCTCTTTAAAATAATCGTTGGACATGAATTTAGTGTTTTAAACCTGGGGTGGAATCATGAACGCCGGACGGAAAATTTAAACGGTAGTGAAATTTTATATGGAAAACAGCAATAATTGTACCGGTTTTGTTCCATTGTTTCGCAAAAAAACACAAATAGCAAGCCAGAAAAAAAATAATTCATTCGTCAGCTTTATAGCAATCGAACGAATTTGTAAGGTTTTTTTGAAACAACAGAATAAAACCGGTAGAATTATTACTGCTTTCCATATAAAATTTCTCTACCGTCTAAAATTTCCGTGCGGCGTTCATGATTCCGCCCCTGCTTCGACCAAATTAGCCTGCCTCAACAAAACCTCTACCATAATTTGATACACATTTATTACAATATTACAACAAATCCCGTTTTTATTATAGTTACTGTTTTCCAGGAACGAGTGGTAGGATTAGCTTATAATTAAATCTGCATCGTCAAAAAATTGTAACTTTTGATGTAGCTATGTGATCGGTATGGTTGTTGGACCAGAATTTATTACAAATTAATTACATTTCATTTGTTAGTTCAAGACCACCCCTATAATTTTACTAAGAGTAAATTGCACTCCCAAAACGATTTTGATCATTAAACACTTATAAAAATCAATAATGAGAACTACTAAAACATACATGTTCTAAAACATATTCTATTGGGTGTGTGAATGGGATCCGCTCGAAACGCGATATTTCAAAACGCGATATGGTACAGAATGTGCATTGCGAAGCGACGGGAAAGCAGCGACCCGCCTGATATAACCCGGTAATATACTCTCGCTCCTATCGATTTCTTAATTTCTATAAACTGAAATTAAATTTCCCCTTGCCTGTATAAGCCGATCCTAAACTCCTGCTTCTAACGATTTTTAAATTCCTATAAACAAATATCGCGTTTTGAAATACTTCGTTCTGAAATATCGCGTTTCAATTGGGACCCGTGTGAATATGACTCCGCTTTTTTTTATTAAAATAAAACACATTTGCTTGTTTAGAAAATATTAGTAATTTGAAGCAGCTATGTCTTGTGAATACGGCGGGTGGGGTAGAACAATGTTAGCAACATGTGGTTTTGCATTGTCGTGCTGAAAAAATAATTTGTTTTGTCAAACATATTAGTTGTCGTCGGTAGACATCGCCATTGACAGTTTCACTTGATTCTAGCAGTTCATAATACAACACATCTTTCTGATCCCACCAGGTACAAAGCAAAACCTTAATACAATGAATTTCCCTCGTTCTGGTTGCGATAGATCAGCGTCATCGGGCTTCGTTCAAGATTTTCTGTGTTTGGGATTCTCTTCTTCAAAAAACCTTTTCTTTGTTGTCTTTGAAGCAGTATTTAACAAATTGTTTTTTGACGTTCGAGGTCTCTTTTTTTAATTCATGTGAACCCCAGTTGCTAGAATTTTGAACCATTCCGATGTGAATTTTTGTCGCTTGTGTAGAATATGGCCTAAAATGTCTTTTTTAATAAAGTATGATATGATGAAAATCGATTTGTAGGATGGAGTTGGGATTTTAAAACGCATTTGACACATTCAATGGATAAGACCATCCGCAGGCACTATAAATTTTCTTAGCAGGTTGCGATGAAATTCAGTTAGTTAGATTGAGTGGAATTCCAACAAATTTGGGTAGTTCCAAAATTTAGAACATGCCCACTCCGAATGGAACTAAGCTGAATGAAACTAACTTTCTTAATCGACCGTACGGTTAAATTGGTTTTGTAGGATGGAATTTGGATTCCATCTTGGGAATAAGTTCTAAAATATGGGCATCCTTAATCGAACCAGGTTTGTAAATCCCCTCTGGCCACTTTGAATAGAGCTAGACTATTTCGTTACAGATTTTAGCGAAATTCGGTTTGTAGTGTGAAATCGGGATTATATTACTGTTCTGGAAAGTAATCTGCATTCAGCCAGCGAAGAACAGCACTAGGTCACTTTTACCTCATCTATAAAGGTCCACTAATTTGAACATCAGCGAACTCAGCGCATAAGTTTAACAAACTTAAACCTTGACCAATGTGCTGGTGCAGTACTTACATTATACTTCACACTTTAACATTTGGTTTTTTACGTTTAATCTGTAGAACTCGCACAGTTTTGCAACATTTCTGCGGTGTCGTAAGCTGTCTTGTAGTTCTGGGCTTGTGTATTATCCGGATTCCGCTGAATCCTTTCCAGTAACTAGCGGGCAATACCATATGCTTCACCCCAAACTTGACACCAATACTCTATACATGGTGTATGAAGGTCTTATATAGCTGCAAAACCTGATGCAATTTAAGGAACCTTCTGTATCTATCGAACCTTGCTCTGGTAATATTACTTAACTACTGCACGATTTAAAGTAAACTGAGTAAATATTACATATACTGGCGGGTGATTTAAACCTTAACCTTAACTAGGTGATTTAAACCTTAGCCTATCGTTTTATTTAATCTTGTATTTACTGATATTCGTCAAAGGTAAATAAAAATGAATTGCTTATGTTCGAATGCGTTCGACAGTCTCTCCCTCTCTAGCATTCACATCCCATGAAGGGATTTTGCCGCCCGCACTATGGCCCTCCATCCGCCTCGGTCCATAGCTCTTGTCCTCCAGTTTCGACATTCTAATACGAGTAGGTCTTGTTCGACGTCGTCACGCCAGCGCAATCGGGGGTTAATCATTCACTTTGTTAATCGTTCGTTGTTGTGGAGACCTAGCAACGTGGCCGAGCCATCTAACTCGATCGGATTTGATGAATATCGCTAACTCCGCGAAGTAGCTTTATTTCGTGGCTCATTCGCAAGTAAACCCGCTCCGCACAAGTCTAATTTGTGTAAAGTCAGCTTGGTAGCTATAGATGCTACTCTGGTTTTTGATGTTAACAACGCTGCTTTGTTTGATGATCTGTCATAGAAGTTGTTACGGATGGCTTGCAGCCAACCCGCAGTTGTCAACTAAGCAAGCAGAGACCTATCTTATGGTGATGTTTTCACCGGGGAATAGAAAAATCAAAAATCAAAGCAAATAGAGTCTCTTCAGCAGACTGGTACTTGTCACTATTTTTCAAAAATCCCCTGAGTGACAAGTACCCAGTCTGCTGAAGAGACTCCCCGAATTACCCTATCGACCTCGAAAGGCCGATGCCCAGCCGCAACGAAGGAACATATGAGGGTAGGGACGTTTTTCAACAGACCAGGCCTCTTCACCCGGAGAGACCTCCAGCGATTCTTCCGCACTACATACTCCGACACTATCGGAGTACCATGGTGAGACCAGGTGAATTTTAACGGTCGGCCACGAATGGACGACACATATGCTGGACTCGCCACTCTGACCCTGTGGATGTCCTGCCAAGGGGATGAAGGGGGGGTGACAAGTCCAGCCTGGAAATATGGCACCGGCACAGAATGAGAGTCCTCTCCCATCATACCGACTCGTATAAAAAATTAGTAATTCATTTTAACAAAAATTTTGGGAGAAAGGATAAAACAAAAGGAGAGAGTCGCCGTGCAATTTATATTCAATCAATAACAACGAAAGGAGGAAAAGAGAGAAGAGAGGACAAATTATTTACATATTGGCGGCAAAATGGCCGAACAAGAAAACAAACCTAAGAGAAAAAAAAATTCAATCAAAAAAAAAATTATTGTCGCCGAATATTAAACAACACCAAAATTATAGGGTGAGACCAACGGGTACCAAGGTCGCGCGTACGACCACCGTTATGTGGTGCTCGATTACAATATAGTTATATAAATCAAAAAAAATAAAATTTTTAATTTTGAAATTAAATAACTTAAATTGAAATTTGAAAACCAATGGAAACTAAAAAAATTTAACAAAATTAAAAAAAAAATAAAAAATTATACCTTAAGACCTCATGGAGGTCGACCTTTAGATTGCGGGGCCGGTTGGCCACCCATACGTTGCGGGGTCTTTCCCCGACACCAAAGTGAATGGCCTTAAGTGGTTACTCGTAAAAAAAACCGTTGGGCGTCCTCCGCCTTAAGCCGTATGATAATAATGAGGTGACCTCATCTGGCCAGCTGTAAACACCTAGTTGTACGTTGCCTCGCAAAAATAAGGAAACGTTATGACCTCGATAGGCCGTCATTAAAATTGGTCGCTCGCCTCGATAAGCCGCCAATAACTGGTTTCTCGTTGGCTCACCTTCGTATATAAATTTAGGTGAATCGGTAAGAATTTGTAAAACGGTAAAAATTTGTAAAAACAGTAAAAATTTGTAAAAATTCCCGCAAAACCGTAAAAAAAAAAATATTGAAGTGGCTTCATCTGGCCATCCTTAAAATTTTTTGTGTACCGTTGCGTTACACTACTTACTTCTAAAATTCGTCGCTACACGAAAATAAATAGTTTGTGGCACCCGTGGAAAGTAATGCAATGAAGAAACCGTTGCAAATTTGGGCACTTTACAATTGTTCCATTTTTTTGTGGTGTTTAGGAGGTCCTCATGAACCTCGATATTCACAAATAAGATGAAATCATGAGCAATATCCAAATTTGCATACCCAATGCTCAATAAAAAACCGACGCACTTTGTCCACAAACCGAAATCAATTAAGGGATTACCCACCACTTGTATTTATATTTGTATTAAAATTCGGAAATAAAAGAATTATTTGTTTTATATTAAATTAAACTTTATATTATTAAAATAAATTTAATTCACAATTATCATTCCCAATTAAATTTTTAATTTTAATGTCTTTATGCAAACTTCAATCTGGCATCGCTCGCAAAAAAAAAATATAAAAATCGACCGTCTTCACAAAAACTAGACTTGATCATTTTTCAACCTCCACAAAACTGGCCGGTATATCAACCAATACTCAACTTATATTATCAGAATTCCAAACGAGACGAACTTAAAACAAAAAAAATTCTTGCACCACACAAGAAAACAGAAGAATATTTATACTCTTCTATATCTTAGCCGCTCGCACACACGCTCAAAGGGTCCATATTGGTTTCGCTCCAAATATCAATAGAGAACTGTTTGTAGATCTGACGGCAAAAAAATTAACCTGATTGGGACTATTTTTGTATGTTAATTTTTATTTTCATAAAGTATGCCGTGCTAAAATTTCATATAAAAAAAGACCCAATCAGCTTATTTTTAATGCGCTAGATGTCACTACCCTGGACATTTATAGTTCTCAATAGACGATTACGTGCCACAGAATATTAATGCCCAAATAAAACAAAGCATTAATGCCCAAATAAAACAAAGCATTAATGCCCAATTCACAAAATAATGTAATACCAATTGGCAAAACAGAGATGGCAGTACCTATTTAATTTTAACGAAATTAATATATATTTTTTTTACAATGAAAAATAAAAAAAATAAAAATTAAATATGTTAGGACCTTCAAGGTGTCGTAACAAAGTATATTACTGCTGTGTAAGCTACTTCGGAAACATCACAAAATCTATGTAATTCTCCATGTGGCGTTGGAAGGGATTCATCATATTGTTGACATTTTTTTTCGATGTCACCCAAGACATGCTAGAGATCCATGGGTTTGCAGTAAGATTTTGGCTAGTATCAATGTTGGCGAGATAACCACCCTAGTGGATCAAATAATTTGGTTGATTCAGAAAACATTTTCCGTTCTGTCATTTATTTATTTTTTTTTATTGACAGTCACCTTGAATTCAAATGTATCGGTGGCCTGGATTCAAAATTTGTCTTAATGTTTTTACCGATTCGTCGTTTAATATGACCGGTTCAAATGCCCTCGAGCTTGACGCGACATCATAATATGAGTTGTGAATAATTCGAGGCCCATTTTCTCAGGTTAAACCCACCGGTTCGTAGTATACAGATCAGCTGATTTTGCGCTTTTTGAGCCTCCCTCTAAGATTTGATTTCTTGAGAGTATGTCTTTTACGTAGAAATCGCTCTTAATTATTTTTGCCGCAATTAGAAAGTTTGCCTCCTCATTGGAATGTAATATCCGTTGATGTTATAATCCGGACTCGGTAGAGAATTCACTTACTACTGACAAACGTCGTTCAAGTTGTGTGAATCTTGCCATTGCTGCCTACTTGGATGACACTAGAGATGATAAGTTTCGGTTAAACGGAACTCGTACTATAGAACGGCCATTAATACCTCGCCGGTAATCCTGTTGGTAATTTTCGAACTTCTTCCGTCATCAGCTTTTTCGGCGTTATTTCTTCGATTTATCAGAATTTCTTTAAATGCTTATAGATGTCGCTTAAGGTAACCAATGACTCGATCCTGGATGGCTTGTTTTCTAAAATATTTCCAAATATATTTGGATAGTAATCGGCTCCCAATAAGATGTCGATTTTGTTTGGTTGGTTATAATTGCGATCGGCCCTCGTCAGGTTATTTAAATCATGCCATTTTCTACTGTCGAAATGTTGTTCCGGAAGAGGCCGTGTTATCCTCTGTAACACAAAGGCTTCCTACTTCATAGAGAAATTTGAAGATGATTGATTTGGTAACGGTTGTGATCTCACTCTCGTTATGCCACCAATCTCCACGCATATTTTCTACCACGTTGGTTGTTTGATTTGCTTGGCTGCGTCCTCAGTGATAAATAAAATTTGCGGCGACCCAGGGTCTATTAATATTCGTCTATTTTATTCTTCTATATTTCATTTTTTTACATACAGGGCTGCACTTTTCAGTCCAATTTTTGGTTTTCCGAACTCGAGCAGCTCAGACTTGAAGAAAGGGGTGACCTAATTTTTAGTTTTACATTATAATTTGGCTAATTCCCACAATAATATACCCAAACAATATACAATACAACAATATAAACGTCGATCAAATTTTATTTCGTTCACAAATTGTCAACCTATTTATATACATACATAAAAAGTGTGATCTCCGGTGTGCACGTTCATATTGTGTGCAGTGTGTATACCACCCATCCGCATTCTTCGTCGCGCACATTCACAGCATGGATGATAAATTTATGTATTTCCATTTTTGTTTTATTTGCCAATTTTTCGTCTCTCTATTTTCATCACAAAATATTTCGTTTTATAATAGAATCATATTTTCACCATCCGTCACCCCTTGTTGCTATATACAAACATAAAAATTTTCATCCCTTAGAAATTCGGTTCTGTATATATAAAGAATTTCCACTGTGTGTCGCGCACAATAAAAACCACTTTATATAGATATGTAGATGTATATATGAAATATTTTCCTCCCTCGTTTCACCACCCCTGTGGTGGCTCTATATATACATAGTGTGTACTGTATGCACATACAATATCATGATGTGATGTTTATACATTCAGTCGTGATTATAATTTTTCATCATCATCATCATCATCATAATCGTATATACATTTTCCGCCACTTCATTCAATAATTTTTTGCTTGTTTTTCTTAAACGTTTTTTTTTATATATTTTTCAATTTTTCATGTTTTGCGGAATCGTGCGCGCATCATTCCGCATCAATCATTGTGTGCTGTGGAAAATTATAATTAGTTTTTCATAAAATGTGTTTTAATTAAAAAAGGTGTTTTAAATAAAAAAAAAAAAAATCATGAAAATTAGTGACGCAATAGATTTTATTCTATATACGGAATATTGAATTATATTTTGTTTATGTGTGTGTTTTATATACAAACATTTTCTAAACGACGTCATCATTTTCATAAACCTTTTTACTGTTAAATTTGGTATGTCGTCATTGAGAGCGCGCAAAGTGGGAAATTTAATTTTCGTCTGTTTATGTATTGGTGTTTCATGCTTTTTATGATTTTTATAAACGAATAGTCCATCATATCGAAAAGCGCCATAGTTGTGAAGGTGGAAAATTGGAAAACATAATTTTTTTGGAAAATATACAAACTATTTTTCAATATTATCGATCAAATACAGACATTTTTAATGTGTATAAGTGTGTTTGTGCTTTATATACAAATATATAATTTAACGATAAAGTCGACAAGAAAATTGTCTTTTAAACATTTAATTATAAAGTAAATGTTAGAAAAATACTAAATTTCCAAATCACGAATTTATCACATTTCGATTTTAATTAGTGTTTACTTGCATTGCGGTGAAACTTTGTGTGGTTTCCAATAATAAATATCAATACTTCTCAATGTGACCCATTTTTAAGTGGATTGTTAAATTTTTGTGTCTTAAGAACGTGTAATTTTTTAATTTAAATCTTAAGAAAGGTGAATGATATTCTATCAAACTAAATATACATGTAAGGTGGTGATGCTCTAATTTTTTATCACCGCATCATCATTTTAAATATGGATAACATATTTTAATGGTCTCTATAACACACACAAAAAAAAATACTGTTTATGACGTCATCAGCAGAAATGTATTAAATTTTTATTTAAGATTAAGACGTCAAAATGATACAGATATCTTGTAAGTTTATAATATATTGTTGTTTTAATATTTTTAAGTTGAGTGCAAATCTATGTTATACACACAGATATATGTTTTCCGTGGTTCTCCTCGATATGGATGTTTGATGATGGCCTTGAAAAAATAATAATAATTATGTTTGTATTTCTTGTGTATATATGATTGATGTGGGTGAGCCGTATAGTCAAGTTCAAAATTTCTGTTTTTTTTTTTCTTCAATTATTGTGTCTTGTGGTGTATAATTCTTGGAAGATATACATAACACTGTTTTGAAGTTCCAGTGTATTATTTTTTGTTGTTGTTTGTAAGAATGTGTGTGGTTTAATAATGTATCCAAGGGCAGATGTAGGCCATATACATATTCTCGATTAAGATTTTCGGTTGATACAATAAGCGATAACCTTGTTTTTATCAATGTACAGGTGTCATTTATATACATAAATATTAATTCTTTTCTTATATCTGACGCCTCAATTTGAAGTGACGTACCAAGGTCAAGGTTATCATGTCATACAAAATTCTTGATAGTGGTGTTTGTGTACATCCAAACGATATGTTAAGTCGTTTATTTAATCGTTTAGTTCTAACATTTTATCCACTTTGATTAGCTAGGAAATAAAAAAAACTTTGTCGGGTTCCATTCTTGTAAGCGCTTTAATATAAAAATATAGAACCCTAGGGCATGGTTAATGGTGTAACGTTTCATTTCGTACGCACTACAATTTTTAATTTAACTAATGACCACGATATATTTGTATTTTTCCACTGTTTCTATACTTAGGCAACTTGTTTAGAAAAGTGGTTCCATCTTATGGGCATTCATCTCGTAGGCTTGAAATTTTCATAAGGTAATTATTTATCCCCTTGTTCGCTTTGTGCAGTGATACCCAAGGCCAAATGATCCTATACTTCTTCGGTAAAACTCATAACATGATTAACTAGGAAATATTTAAAAAAATGAAATAGTGATCAATGGCAAACAAGGTACAGTGATATCTTCAAAAGTGTGCAATTTAAATTTCATAAGCAACATATTACGCCACAGCTAAAAAGAATAAGACCAAATAGAACACCCATTGACGTAAGGCGGAATCTTTCAAGCAACCTTAGCGCACACTTAATATGTTTTAACTTTAAAAAATTATTGCATGATGCGATTTTCTTTGATAGTCAAAATTATCTCGGAATGAATAATTACATTAAGCTTGTTTGATAGTACCAGACTTTTAACTTTATAGAAATCAAGTGTTTAATGCATCAAAAGAAAATTTCTAATTTCGCCTAAAAGACGATAAAAATTAAATCCGTATTTTCGCCAAGCCAAGGAAAGTTATGCATATCATAAAAATATGATTTCCAAACATTTTCATAAAATTTAACAAGATAAAACGAATATACCCCTCTATGATACTATATAAAAAGATAAATACACCGTTCGCTAACAAAAATGCAGGGTGCGCCATCTTTTATATCGGTATGTAAACAATGAATAACTGTGACATTTGTCAACCAATTGACTTGATTAGCTCATATAGTTGACACTGTACCTGATTTTGAAAGCAAATTTTGATGACCGACAAGGCCCATTTCACACTCTGGCGGCGTTAATAAGAAAAATTTTGGAAATCGATATCGGTGGATGTTGGCTCATTATGCTTGCCCGCAAATGCGTGAAAAAGGTCTGAACGGTTACTGGTTTCAACATGACGGTGCGATATGCCACACTGCAAATCAAACAATTCAGTTTCGGCAACGAAAATCCCCTAAACGTCTGATGTCAAAAAAAGGCGACATTGACTGGCCACTCAGATCTCCAGATTTGACCCCTCCGGACTTCTTTTTGTGGGGTTATTTGAAAAGCAAAATGTACGCCAGCAAGCCTCAGACCATTGATGAGCTCAAAGCAAACATTCGTACCGACATCATCGCTATACCGTCCGAGATTCTCGAAAAGGTAATGGGAAACGAAGCAAAAAGGCACATTTTGCTTTGGCCAATAAAGGATGCCCGTTATGTAATTGCTGTTGTACATATATAGAAATCGGTTGTTTGGTGCTTTTCAAAGTTATTCAATGTTTACCGACATAAAAGATGGCGCACCCGTTATAAAGAACCTTATAGGTTGGGATAGATTGTAGTGTGACTGCATTCGCACAAATAATATTAGTCCTTCCCTTTCTATCAGGCGGCATTCAGAACTGAAATTCTTGGGCCATTTGAATTTTGTTCCAATGTTCCCAAAAAAAATCTCGTTTTCATAGCAAAATAAAGGTATTGGCGCACCAAGTTACATATGACGGCGTTCGTCCATCTTTTACGTACCGAGGCTAGCACCTTTTTTTGAAAACTTTAGTTATTTTCCTAAATTAGCCTTCACGCGCCTGTTGTTTTCGATTTCAGTGAGAACTGCATCGCGCGAGACTTTTAAATTTGGTGCGTCTCACGAAGAAGTTAAATCCTAAAAAAATATCAAAAATGTTCTAGGTCCAAAATAACTTTCATCCACGTTTTAAGCATGCTTGAGCCCAAAAATGTACTTGGGGCTGAAACCTCATAAGGTAAGATACTCAAAATGATCAGACTCATCCAACTTGCAAAATCTACGTGAATAGCGTGCTAATCGAGAATCTCCCCAGATATTTTACTTTATCATTACGCGATTTCCGCGCTTCCACGAGGAACGGTTGATGTAGACGAAAAATATTCTTATAATATTTTTCTTTATCTATATAAAAAAAATAATCATAAAAAATCAGACTATAGTTTTAATGTTTTTTTCCACAACATGGTCTTAAAGAATATGTAGTTTCTCGTTCAGCGTCGAAGTAGTACATTTGTAAACTAAAATGCTGATAATAATCTTTTTGATGGGTTCGAAAGGTTTCAAACAATATGCCACATGATTACATCAGAATTAAAAATACAAGTATACGTAGAGCGCCATAGCGGAAGTCATCAACATAATTTCCTTCTAGAGCGATACAATCAGTCCAACGCCCCTCTAACATTTCAATGCCTTTTTTCTAGAAAGATTTATCTTTGTTTTCAAAATTAGCTTCAGTTTCGGCAATCTTCATTTTACCAAATCTCTTTCCCTGGAGCTTTTTTGCAAGCAAGGCATAATCGCTGGAGGCCAAATCTTGCGAATATGGTGAATGCGGAAGCAATTCAATGTACAATTCGTATAATTTTGTCATTGCTGCGGTCAACTTGTGACATGGTGCATTGTCTTGGTAAAAGAGTATAGCGGTGTTACCGTGTTTTACTAATGATTAAATAACACACACTATATGTTTAGTTATACACTATTTATTTATTATTTATTATAAAATATTATTTTATAGTAGTTCACAAAATGGTGTGTGAACGATTGTTCTGCACTTTTCACTTTCTTTTATTATATTATTATTTTGAGACTGTGTCTCCTTGAATTTCTAAACGCGACTATTCTTTTTCGTTTCTTGATTTCCGGGTCGTCGATAAATATCTCGATATTTATCGATCGTCGATAAATATCGAGATTCGCGGAATTAATTTTTAGTTGGCGAAATAGCTCTATTCAGCAAAACGAGCAATGCCTCGTAATTAAGCGGCGCGGTGTATAAATAGTTTTGCTACGAGGAGTGCCACGAAGTGAAAAGGATTTTAATGATTTTGAGCCGCTACATCACTCCCCTCCTGGATCGAAAACCGTAGTGTTTTAAATTAAATGTAACAGCTTTTGGAACACTACGTTTTTCGACTGGGTTTACCACAAGTATTCCGTACGCTGGCTTAAGCCTGTCGATGCCAATTGTTGTGGATTTTCCATCTACATCCACAACAAAGAATTTGCGCAATTTGCGGGTTACTGGATACGGTCCAGAATAGGGTGTACTCAATGGACCTCTGACTCTATCCACACGTACGAATACGTGTGAACAGGTTTCCAGATTTTTGGGAATGTACGTTGCCTGTTCAGGTGGATGTCTTGTGTCCGTAGGAACTAAGGTTCTCATGGTGGTACGAAGCTGATTCACGAAATCCGAAGTATCTGTGTTTGGGTTCGAATTTTGATCTTTGATGAAGAATTCACCGGGAACCTTGATGTTTTGACCATATACTAGCTCTGCTGGTGTGCAGTTGAGGTCTTCCTTGACGGAGGTTCGAATACCCAATAGGATTGTTGGAAGTTCTGAACTCCAATGGGATGTATTACATCGAGCTGTTAAGGCGGATTTTAATTGCCTGTGGAACCGTTCGACAAGACCATTCGCCTTCGGGTTGTATGCAGTTGTCCGAATGCGATGGGAACCTAGGAGCTTCGTGAGCTCGGTGAACAACGTTGATTCGAATTGTGTTCCTTGGTCTGTCGTGATGAAGAGTGGGACACCATATCTACAGATATACTCATTGTAGAAGATCTTACTTACGGTTTTTGCGGTCATTTCTCGGATTGGATAAGCTTCTGGCCAGCGGGTAAATCGGTCGGCTATCGTTAGAATGTAATGATAGCCATTCGATTGGGGCAGTGGACCAACCAGGTCCATGTGGATGTGTTCAAACCTGCCACTTGGTAGCTCGAATTTACCAAGTTCTGATTTTGTGTGGCGGTGAACTTTGGATTTTTGACATGGGATACAAGATTTCGCCCAATTGCTTGTATCAGTATTCATTCTTGGCCAGAAGTATTTTGAAGCTATGAGTTTTCGCGTAGCACGGATGCCGGGATGTGATAAGCCATGTAGACTATCGAAGATTGTCCGTCGCATGTTGAGAGGAACGTAGGGTCGATTTTTACCTGTTGAAGTCTCACACCAAATTTGCTGCTTGTCTGGTAAGTCGATCCGTTGCAGGTTTACGCTTGATTTCGGTGTGTGTGCTGAAATCAATTTCTGCAATTCGTCGTCGCGTTGTTGTTGTACAAGTAATTCCTTCGTGTCGAAGGAGAAGACGCTGAGTTCTGTGAGAAGTGTTTCACCAGAACGAGACAAACAGTCACTCACCACATTGTGTTTACCTTTGATGTGATGAATGTCGGTAGTGAACTGAGCAATGTAATCGAGGTGTCGTAATTGCCGGGGACTACGTTCAGATTTTGACGCAATAGCTGTTGTAAGAGGCTTATGGTCGGTAAATAAAGAAAAATTTCGGCCTTCGACGAAATGGCGAAAGTGTTTGATTGCTAGATACATAGCAAGAAGTTCTCTATCGAAAGTAGAGTATTTGATTTCCGCAGGGGAGAGCTTCTTTGAAAAGAACGCTAATGGTTGCCAACATCCTTTGTTGCGTTGTTGTAAGACAGCTCCAACTGCTACATTGGAAGCGTCGGTAGTTATGTTGAACTGCGCGTCGTTCAACGGGTGTGCCAAAAGAGTGACAGCGGCAAGAGAACGCTTGACCTTATCGAAAGATTCTGTACAATCTTCGGGCCAAGAGAAGTTTCTTCTGTTTTTGCCTTTCTTGAGTAAGGTGGCCAAATGCCGGTGAATAGGCGATAACAGTTCGGCTAACCGTGGTATAAAGCGGTGGTAATAGTTCACCATACCGACGAACTGCTGTATTTGGCGGATTGATGTTGGTTCTGGAAAGTTTGAAATGACATCAACTCTGTCTTGCGACGGGAGGATGCCATCTTTCGAAATTGTGTGGCTCAAGAAGTCGAGTGACTTCACGCCGAAAATACATTTCGAAGCTTTTATATTAATTCCATATGCGGAGAGACGTTTAAATACTGACTCGAGATGTTCACTGTGTTCCATCTCGGACCGGCTCGCAATGAGGATATCGTCGATATAGGAGTAGACGAAGTCCAGCCCTTTTAACACTTCGTTAAGGAATCGCTGGAATGTCTGGGCTGAGTTACGAAGGCCGTATGGCATTCGGGTAAACTCGAAAAGCCCAAAAGGAGTAGTTATCGCTGTTTTGTGAATATCCTCGAGAGCCATGGGAATTTGATGATATGCCCTTACCAAGTCTATTTTGGAGAAAATAGTGGCGCCGGCGAGTTTCAACGAGAAACTGTGTATGTGGGGGATAGGATATCTATCTGGGACAGTGACAGTGTTTAACTGTCGATAGTCTCCACAAGGGCGCCAGTCCTTGTCTTTCTTTTGCACCATATGTAATGGTGAGGAGACTGGTGATGATGAGGGGCGGCAGATTCCGATGTCTGTCATAAACTGAAATTCAGTTTTAGCAGCTTTTAGTTTAGTTGCGTCGAGTTGTCGCGGTTTAGCACAAGGTAACCTACCTTGCGTGACGACGTAGTGGACTACGTTATGCTTCACTGGGAGATTGTAATTCGGAGCCTCAGTGAGCGAGGGGTATTTCTTCAAAAGAGTGCCGTAATCATTGTTGACGCTGAAATGTTTTGGAGATGGCGTATCAACTTGGGCGATGATTGCGTTCACAGTGAGGGTAGTAAATGAATCAGAAAGTCTTCTGTTCTTCAAATCGACCACGAGACCATATTTGGACAGAAAGTCAGCACCTATAATAGGCCTGTCTACTGCCGCGATGATAAAGGGATGTGTGAACGAACGCCTGAGACCGAGATTAACCTTCAAAAGTTTTGTGCCGTAAGTGGAAATTGGAGATCCGTTTGCTGCGGTAAGAATGCAAACGGTGTCTTTAGCATGTCGGGGAAACTTGTTAACGGGTATCACAGATACTTCAGCCCCCGAATCGATCAGAAATTGCAAGTTGTTTTCGTGATCTTTGATGAAAAGACGGCGAGACGAACCAATCCCACTGTTTGCCGTAGAGACAGCAGGATTTAGTGGTTTTCCGAAGGCTTAAAATGTTTGGAAGTAGCTTGTCCATGAGCTACCGGTCGGAAACTGCACGGCTGATTACAGTTGCGTGCGCGTGAGCCGAAACGGCGGTGGAAGTAGCAGAGTCCAGATCGAGATGACGATCTCGACCTTGGCCTGTGTCGGTAATTGAAGTTCCGTCTGTCGTTTGGCGATCTTCCACGTGAACCAATGTTCATATTGGCCAGTGTTCGCTGTAGATCTGCCAATTGTTGTTGCGTCTTGTCAAGTTGTCGTTGCATTAAAACAAGGGCTGATTCACCGTCAGCAGTTGCCTTGCTTGTGGATGGCTGGTTGACAGCAGCAATTGGTTTGGGTACTCTGGATTGAGCGTAAATCCAGATATTGTCGGCGACCGGTAGGATTTCCTCGATGTCGTTCTTGATATCCCGCGCTATTATCGCTCGTAGGTCATCTGGCAAACGTTTTAGCCAGAGATTTTTGAGTAAATCGTTGTTTACTAATTTGGAATCACCTGCTTTTTGTTCAAGCAGGCGATAAAAGTGGGACGGTTTAAGGTCTCCCATTTGTTGGAAACCGGAGAGCAACTCGTCAAGTCGTTGCTCCTCGCTAATAGTGTAGCGGTTGGTTAACGCGGATTTCAGTCGATGATATTTCGTGCCTGGCTGCGGGTTCCTGAAAATGTCCGTGATGAATTGTACCGTCTCTTGTGGTATCGCGCCGAGAGTATAAGCAAATTGTTCATCATCGTCGACAATTCGGTGGATGCCGAACTGGTGTTCGACGAGGATGAACCAAGCTGCCGGCTGCTCGTTCCAGAAGGGAGGTATTTTAGGTGGCATCTTGTATATTTTGGTCGTTGCCCGCGATGTTGATGTGCCAGCATGGCTGTCGTTCTCATCTTCTGACGATTGAACGGCTTTTTGTTGTTTAGGTGGCATTTTAAGTTGATTATTTTATTTTTCACTTCACTTTAGTACCGGCGTAGCAGAAATATTTATTTTATTCACTTGTCTACCTAACCGTAGACTTAAAAAAAATATTCGAACGCGAACAAACTAAATAGAACTACTTTTCCAGGGAATGGGCAGATCGAATAAGAATAAAATCAGCAAAAACAAGATCAATAATTAAGAAATTGTATCAAGCGAAATTAGAAACGAAAAAGAATTATTCAACGGAAAGATCAACGAAATTAATACTAATAGTGCGAACGTGTAGAGACGAACAATCGAACACTTACAATAGATATGCTTAATATGTAATTTAATATAATGTTTTTAATGAAAATATGTTTGTAAAAAAAAAAAAATATTTAGATTGAAATTGTTTGAGAAAAAAAAATTTTATATACACCAAAAATGAAAAAAAAAATAAATGTATTCGACGAGTTTCGAACTTGCGACTTAAATATCTGTAGCCATCAACGCTGACCGTTGAGCTATGCTGCTTATGACGTATACAGAATATCGTAAAATACATATATATATAATGATATATGGAATATAATATTTAATATAATGTTTTAGTAATTTATTTGTAAAATAAATTGAGAATAATTTATTGTTTTTTTTTCTTTTATATATTAAAAAATTGTTTAAAAAAAGTTTTTATTGCAAAAAAAATGTTTCATAAATTTTTAGTTTAATATTTACTTGTTTGTATGTATATGTATCCATTAAGGTTGATTTAATTTGTTGTTGCTTGTTGCTGGTGATGTGTTGTTTTGTTGATCTGCCGACCGTAGTTCCATTGCTTTGTAATTTTGCCGCATTCGAAATGTTGTTGCCAGGTTCCTGGCTCCCTCGGTGAGCGCGATCGCCTTTGCGAGGGCAACTGGCCCGAAAATTTATTTTATATGATTACACATATAAGTTGCGGTTTCCATTGAAATAAAAATAATAATGGATCGACCGGGTATCGAACTCCTGATACCGTGAGTGCTGAAGCACATACACCGCGCACTAACTTGTTTCACTACACGGTATTTTAGATTTAGTGTTAGCGTTTTTAACTGTAATTGTTTTATTTTTTTTTTTTATTTTATAATTTTTGTCACACACTTGGCGTTTCTGTGCGCCTGTTATTTTTTTTTTTTAATTAGCGTATTAGTTTTGTCGTACGCGTTTTATTTGTTTCACTATTTTTTTATATAGTTTATATTATATGTAATAGTTTCTTAATTAATTGCACTTTTATTAACTTATTCCGAAAAAAATGTGCTCTTGCGCGGAATATCGTAACGGTCGGATTCTTTTTCTTTTGTACCGTTATACTTACTCGCGCGTCGGGGTCACCATTTATAGCGGTGTTACCGTGTTTTACTAATGATTAAATAACACACACTATATGTTTAGTTATACACTATTTATTTATTATTTATTATAAAATATTATTTTTATAGTAGTTCACAAAATGGTGTGTGAACGATTGTTCTGCACTTTTCACTTTCTTTTATTATATTATTATTTTGAGACTGTGTCTCCTTGAATTTCTAAACGCGACTATTCTTTTTCGTTTCTTGATTTCCGGGTCGTCGATAAATATCTCGATATTTATCGATCGTCGATAAATATCGAGATTCGCGGAATTAATTTTTAGTTGGCGAAATAGCTCTATTCAGCAAAACGAGCAATGCCTCGTAATTAAGCGGCGCGGTGTATAAATAGTTTTGCTACGAGGAGTGCCACGAAGTGAAAAGGATTTTAATGATTTTGAGCCGCTACAAGAGCAATTTTTTCTTCTGAGGTCGTTTGTTAGTGATTTCTTCCTGTAATCACACCAATAACCCGATATAATATTCGCTAGTGTATAGTGGTGGATCCATGTTTCATCCATTGTCACATACCGCATAAAAAATCGTTTTTATTGAACTTAAACAGTTCCAAACAGCGCACTGAATCATCGACGCGTTGTCGTTTTTGATCAGCTAACATTGTCACGGTACTTCACTTTACGGTGTTTCAATCCAATTTCGTGGATTTTTTTATGTTTTCTGGAGTCACAGTCTCAGTTGGGCGTCCAGAGCGTGGTTGGACCGGTCCAGGCGATGTAATATTCTATAATAAATTTATAATTTGCCGCTCATTACAAAGTTGATTGGCCCAAGACCTTTCAAGCGATATGTTACATGATTGGTAGGCTATCAAAGGGCCGAATGTCGAAGGGCTGAGTTTCAAAGGGCCGAATGTGTCGAAGGGCCGAATATCGAATGGCCGAATGTCGAAGGGCCGAATTTATTTTTTTATTTTTTTTTTTTTTGTTTTTTGAAATATATTTTTTTTATTTAATTTAATTATTATTTTACATATCCCTTATTCAAACAAAAAAAAATTGGCACTATTTAAGTCCAAACCACACAAATGTGTGGGTAAAAAATCATAGTATGTAATGGGGTTTTTGATAAAAAATTTGGGTAAGATGAAATTTTTTTAAAAAAATTTCTTTGCAGGATTGTGCATCTATCGTTTTTAGGAAGTGCAAGCTAAAAATTTCGAGAAAATTATCACATTTTCCGGGAAAATTTTGACCTTTTCATTTTTTTTGGTGACAAATTACGTATTATATTATTCAAAACAGTACAAATGTGTAATTTTTTTTTAATTTTGATACATAGCTATTAACATTGTATTTTAACAGTTTTTCGACAGTACAAGTAATTCTTCCGGGAAAATTTTGCAATTTTTCTAGGAAAATTTTATTATTTTTTTTTTACTTAGTTTAAAATTATAAATAAAATTTGCCACTTGAAGAATTGTATAAATTCTGGAAAAGCGGGGGTTTGGGGCAGCCCCCATCCTCTAAGGTGTACAACGAATTAAAATACATTAAAAGAAAGTTTTATATTTACAAAGTTGATTTTTTTTAACGTTTGTGGCACTATCAGAAGAAGCGATAAGAGCGATAAAAACTCTTTGATCTGTGTCTGCAAGGTTGACGAAGCAATTATTATTAATAAAATAAATAAAACTAAAAAAATATTGAAAAAATAAATAAAGAAAAATTTTCCGGAAAATCAAAAAGTTTTATTAATATAACGCAAAAATGAAATTTGTTACCCGTTTCATGACAGTGTAATTCGAATTTTTATCATTAAAATTTGATAAATAAAAACGGCAGATTTTTAATTTTTGGATGAAAAAAATCAAAAAAATTTTTTTGGAAAAACTGAAAATTTTCCAAGAAAATATGGTGATTTTTCCGAAATTTTTCGCTTGTACCTCCTAAAACTGATAGGTATACGATCCTATAAAGAATTTTCCTCTTACCCGAAATTTTCATTTTACCTGATTTCGGCGATGTATATACACTTACGCCAAAAATTTCGCTTGTGTGAAAGTACAACCAACACAATTGTGTATATATTGTTATACATATTGTTTTTTTTCGGACGAAAATAATTTTAAAAGGAATGCTCAAATGCGTAAGTTGGGTCAAAACACATACAAAAATAAATTTTTGACATGGTACTTTTACAGTACCCACACAATTGTGTTAACGGGCAGGAAAAGGGATATACCTATTGGTGGCGAATGACAAAATTGTCCTTCACCAAAATGTACTGCTAACTGGATACGTGATGAAAAATAGTAAAATACATAAATTCATAAAAAATTCATTTATGTTTAATAAAAAAAAATTTACAAAATATTCAATAAAACAACAAATTAAAAAAAAAATCGGCCCTTTGACCCATTCGGCCCTTTGACATTCGGCCCTTCGACACATTCGGCCCTTCACACATTCGGCCCTTCGACATTCTGCCCTTCGACAATCGGCCCTTCGACATCCGGCCCTTCGACATTCGGCCCTTCGACATTCGGCCCTTTCTACCCATTCCACATGATTGTATTGTAATAATAAAAACCTATAGCGGTAGTTTTGAGTAATAAAGTGCTTCAGCCAAATTTGTAACGCTTCACTCTTTCATAATGGTGTCGATATCAAAATTGTGACTTAATCAAAGACCTTTCAAAAGATATGCCACATGCTTTTATCGAAATGAGAAAAAACGTTGGTAGCCACGTCCAGCGCCATACCAGTACTTTTGAATACTAAAATGCTGCAGTTACTTCGTGTCATTTTTCAAAACCTTTTACCATTGAAAAAGACACGTGTATAAGACACGTAAAATGTGCAAAATCGAGATAACTGATATATATATATATATTTACACAAAGAAAATTATTTTTGGATAAAAAAAAATTATAAAAAAAATAACTTTCAAAAAATTCATAAAATTGATTCCACTAAAATCTACATACAGTAAATAAAACCAAAAGGAGCATGGTTCACTCAAAGACTCGGACCCTTTGTTCCAGTTCATACCAGATATGCTCTATTGCATTACAATCTGGTGATTGGGGAGGCGGATGAAGTTCTTTCGTCATATTATATAGAAGTCATTGTCTTACTGCCATCGTCGTATCATTATCTTGATATAAGATCCACTGGTTGCCTAGTCCTAAGCATTCGACGGACGGGTGTAAATTGCTACGCAATATTTTCAAATACATTCGGTGATCTATGTTATCTTCTATAAATACCAATTTTCCGACACCAGTTGCAGCCATAGATCCCCAAACCATTACATTGCCGCCGCCGTGTTTAACGGTGGGAAGCAAATTTTTTGGAGCCCTAGCTTGCCCTCCCTCCCCCACCTCCCATTGACCCCAATTTGATTTTATGAATTTTTTTGAAAATTATTACTTTTTATTTTTTTTTGTCCAATAATAATTTTCTTTGTTAATTTTCTTGTTTCATTTATCTCGATTTTGCAAATTTTAGTGGTGTATGTAGACTTTTGTGACTGACTGTTTATATTATATAATAAACTAATAAATTTTAACAGTGCTAGATCGGTCGATTTATGAACTAAATTTTTTTTGCCAAAATTATTTGATTCAAAATCTTTCGAACGATCTACTATCCCATATCGTAGTAATGCCTGTTTTGCCTTGCCGTATTAGTCTCAATAGGTTTTCAATTCTTTGGATTAAATGTAGAAGAGGATTGGAGATCAAAAAATTCAAATCGCCCAAGCCAGTATCGAGATATAGATGGACCGATAAATTTTTCTTTGTTTTTTTCGCTCATAGTATATCTTTAAAACATCGAGAAAATTGATTTTGGACGTACATAATATTTTGTTATTTGTTGTCAGGATTTCAATAGCTTGGTCCTATGGGCCGAGTTTAAAAATCGGGGATCTGTGGGTCCGTCTGGATGCTTGTACTGAAGATATCTCGAGAATGGCTTTTGCGATTCGATTGTTTTTCGCCAACCTTCTTCTATTTTTAAATCGGAGAATTGAAAAAATATGTCATGTGTTCTGTCTGATACCAGCCATAGGAAACCACCCAAAAAACCGTTTTGGGTTGGGAATTCTCGATTCCCGCACAGTTCTTGTGGAGGTTTCAGCTGGAAGCATTTTGAATGTTCAATGAGTGACAACTCATCATTCTTGACATGAGATAAATTGATTTCGTAGATTTGATTGCGGTCTGACTGTTGACTGTTTACATAGATTACACCAGAGGGGTATCAGTTATACTAAATTATGTCTCAATGCCCCATTCCACACGAGATTTTTGGTTTTTGATTATTTTTTCAAGGCCACCTAGTCGTAATAGATAATGTATATGTACTCGTATGTGTCTTTTATTTTGTTTTGTTCTGCTCTCTCGAAAATAAAATTTAAACTAATATGAGTCAAAAATGGCCTTGAAATATTTTTTATTTGATTTATGCTTGTGTTAGTGTGGTTGGACCGAAAATTTGTTTAAGTCTCAAAACCCATATCATAGGTAAACGGGGAAAGAAACGAAGAAAAATACGGTTTCTGTGATACCCAGTATGGCATGAGTGAATGAAATCAAAACCTCCTTAATTGCTGTGAACTCTCTTTGATACACTGCAGTAATTAAGAAGATGAGTGAAAATCCCTACATTCAGTTGATGATAAAAAACTCCTGCTTCTACTCTATCATTTGGATTGGAGCAGTTAGTTACCATTTCACAGGTACGGTTTTCGGAACTGCCCTACCAAAATTCTCCGAAACCGATTTTTCATTTATTTAGCCTCAAAAAGCGAGTAAGTAAGATCATTATTTGTTTTTTGTTCCTGGACATTCAGGGGTGGTCGTAACCATCAACATTTTGGAGGCCGATTCTTTAGTTTTAACCAGAAGCTTATGACATCGCAGCTCTAAATCAAATGGTCCATACAGCGTACAACTTAAGTTGCGTTTTACGTGTTTTTTGGTTAAGGTATTTCGTATTTTTATTGGTTTGTAGGTAGTAATTATGCAAACTTAGAATGGTCTCTTGTAAAAATTTGGTTGGAGCTTGCTGTTTATTGATGCGACTAGACTAGTTAGACTAGCTAGACAAGTCATATAGCTCTTTTTGAGATCAAAACATGAGAGATTGGTATTAAATCATCAACACCTCTTTCATAATGAAAATTCGATTGTATGTAAAATGGGACCCAAAATGATGGTGTGTGCATCGATCAGATTGGGTTGCAGACTCTTTACGTGAGTTAATTCCCGATTTGTCTGAAGAATTTGAGCCCTGTGCAACCCTTTTTTCCTTTTTGTGCTTGTCACGTATGCTGTGAATTCACATCTTAAGTCAGTCCTCTGCGGATTAATACATTTCAGAGTAAAAAAGTAATGTTTCCGAGTCGTGCTAGCAGCATCTACTGGGTTAGCCTTAGCATTAACTTAAATTTTATAAAAATTTTAATCCGCCACTTATCAATATATGTCAAGGTTATTGTTACAAATAGCGCTCTAAACTTCAGTGCCGGATTTTATGATAATGAACTTGCTTATGATGATATAAATAACCTTGCCACAAACTACGAGTACATGAAACACTAACCTATATCGCGCACCGCACAGCCCTTCATTATATTTTTTTGCCGAAATGACACGAAAATAACTTCATAATGCAAAAGTAAAACAATATCAACGGCCATTAACTTTCTGTTCTACACAAAAACACCGCGCACCGCGGTATCAATGCCATTTAAATAATCGCGAATCATTTCGTCTTACAGAAAATTAAATTGCAATAACCTTTTTTTATGCTGCTCATTTCATATTCTGCGGTTTCCTATTTCAGCCGCATCAGCATTTCGAATTTTTCACTCTGTATATTTTATGTGTGTGTGTGTGTGCACCTTATGTTAAATTTATAACCAAGAACATATAAAGCATAAATTTATCATAAATTTGTTTTTTTGATTTGTTTATTTTCAGGCCGATGCATCATTAGGAATGTTAGAACGTGAATATTTACGCGATTCATTAGGTTACGTATTACGAATACAGGAAGTTCAAGAACGAATAAAATTTGAATTTGTCGAAACTCTGTTACGTAAGTATACCGTTTTGCGTCTTATAATCGTTCGTAAGCCGATTTGTTATATTTAATTTTTGTTTTTAATTTCTAATTTTAGAATTTATATCGGGATGGTTAGTTTTTTATCACTATGGACATGAAATATATGAGGATGCCAAAGAATATATGAAAGATCTACAATTTAAAGTTCAAAAGGTATGAAAATATGTTTTCACTCATAAATTGACTTCTATTTTAAGATTTTATTGGGTGGTTTTAAAACATCTTCATTTATAATCTTAGTGCTTAACCGTAAAGAACATCAAAACAAATAAAACCAAATTCTAACGAAAGGAGTTAGATTTATTACAACGAATTATTATTTTATTGAAGATGAAATGTGTAGGTGCTTGTTTGATTTGATTGCGCTTATCTCGTGGGATGTGTCAATTTTGTTGTTGTCGGTAATAAATTGCACGTGTTCGTTATAAACCCAAGGTACTTTTGGTTATAAATACATTTATTGTGGTCTATTACATCTATATGAAAGCTCATAGGACACGTCTTAACCATCTCAGCTTAGATGGATGTAAACCGATCACGTGTTGTTAGTATACAAGCCTAGCAGACGTTATGCCTGAGAAAATTTGGTTTTCATCAGTTACCACCGATCCTGAATATTTAAAATCTTTACCTTCTCATATTGTACTCCATCAAAAAAGAACTCTCCACGTGTTTACCAACTCGCAGTAACCATATCTGTATTTGGGTTTTGTGTCCCTGATCCTCGCCAGATATTATCAGCGTGCTTCAAAAGTTGTCTCGAATTATAAAATAAACAGCTGTGCTCCTAAGATCACGATAGTTGTGGCCTACCCCACTTTTTATTAAATTCTCGCTTTAGTGTGTTATATAAAGGCTACAGCCCTCGCACGTTTATCCTATCCCCCCGTTAGTATAATTATTTGGGTGAAAATATGAATTTCAAAACATAGTTTAAGACAAAAATCTACATATATATGTGCTATTCTGTTGTTTAGTAAAACATTGATGGTGATTTGAGACTACAATACATAGTTTATTAAAATGTATTTTTAAATTTACACTAAGGAATTATTGGTTTGAAAACAAAATACTAAACTTCAAAATTCTTTCAAAGTAAACAATTTTCAAAACATAAAAACAAGATTTAAACCTGAGAATTAAGTAAATGATTCCAGAAGACTTGTAAAGCAAACAATTCTCATAATAAGAAAAAACAATTAACGAGAGTTAAGCTCTCGATTCCAGAATATTTTCAAAGCGACCGATTCTCAAAACATGTAAATAAAATACAACTTTGACAATACACGATTTCAGAATATTTTCAAAGTGAAGAATTCTCAAAACAAGAAAGAAAGGTATGAGATCAAAGGGCCGAATGTCGAAGGGCCAAATTTCAAAGGGCCGAATGTGTTGAAGGGCCAAATGTGTCGAAGGGCCGAATGTCGAAGGGCTGAATATCGAAGGGCCGAATGGGTCGATGGGTTGAAGGGCCGATTTTTTTTTTTTGGTTTTGGAAATATATTTTTTTTTAATTTTTTTATTTAATTTCATTATTTTTTTATTTTTGTACCATATACCTATTATCAGAAGGCTGATATAGGGCTGAATGTCTCAGGTGGCGAATGACAAAACTTTCATTCACCAAAATGTATCGCTGCCTGGATACGTAGAGTTTCATGAATATCCAAAGATGAAAAATAGTAAAATACATAAATTCATAAGAAATTCATTTATGTTTAATAAAAAAAATACAAAATATTCGATAAAACAAAAAATTTAAAAAATTATATTTCTAAAAACAACAGAAAAATTCGGCCCTTCAACCCATTCGGCTCTTTGACATTCGACCTTTCAACATTCGGCCCTTCAATACATTCGACATTCGGCTTTTCGACATCCGGCCCTATTTGTCACATTCGGCAATTTAACATTCGGCCCATCGAAATTCGGCCCTTTGTACCCATTCCGAAAGAAAAATATAAACTTGAGAATTAACTGGACTATTTCAAAATACTTACAAAGCAATTCACGAATCGAAATTTTGGGTTATTGGCGATGGCAAAATATCTTTTGTTTAAGAAATGTTTATTTGTAAGTATAAGACGTTTGTAAATTTGGTTTGACGAACTTTGCTTCATTAAATTATCGGTCATGATTCAAGAATACTTTCAAGTAAACATTTCTCAAAACAAGAAAAGAAAATATAAACTTGAGAATTAAGTTGGCGATCCCGAACTATTCTCTAAACAACAAAATAAAAGTAGACAACACACAAACTAAGAATATTTGTAAAGCGAACAATTCTCAAAACAAGAAAGAAAAATATTTACTGAAAAATATAAACTGTAAAAATATAAACTGTATATATAAACTGTATCCTGTGTAAAATCATCGAGGAATATATTGTATATATTCTCTATGGGTGTGAACGAAATCCCGGTTTTCAAAATACCGGTTTTCAAAATACTGGTTTTCAAAATCCCGGTTTTGTATAAAAAAAACCCGATTTTTAGGAAATCCCGGTGTGAATTTTTAAAATTTGACATGCGGGAAAATGGGATTCTTAAATGATTTTTTGACAAAATTCAAAAATGAGTTTTCGATAAAGTTCTAGAAAATGGCTAATAAGGATGAAATTTGGCCATTTCGATTCTAAAATGGTTTTTACATAAAGTGGTCAATAGAGATGGAACTAGGCCATTTCTAAACCGATTTTGTTGAAATTCTACACGTACCATGAAAATGGATTTCTAAAATGATTTTTTTGACAAAGTTCTGAAATATGGCCATCGCTATGGAACTGAACCATTTTTTAACCGATTTAGTTGAAATTCGACATGTGGGTCCTAAATGGGATTCAAAAATTGTGTTTTCGATAAAGTTTTGGAATAAGGCGGATAGGGATGAAACCATGGCCAGGTTACTCGATTATGTCGAAAATCGAGTTCTGGAATATTGTCCTTAGAGATGGAACTAGGCCGTTTCTTAATCGATTATGCTGAAATTCGGCACGTTCAATGGAAATGGGGTTCTTATACGATTTTTTGATAAAGCTGTGGAATATGATCAATAGAAATGGAATTTGGCCATTTCTTAACCGATTATGTTTAAATTTGACGATATATTTCAGAACTTAGACAAAAAATCATTTTAGAATCTTATTTCCATCACTCATGTCGAATTTTATCATAATCTGTCAAGAAATAGCCTAGCTTTAGCAAAAAATCATTTTAGAATCCCATTTAGACCTTACTTGTAGAGTTTTAACACAATCATTAAAGGAATGGTCAAGTTCCATCCCTATCAACCGTATTCTACAAATGTATCAAAAAATCAGTTTTGAATTCGAATCATTCACTTCACGAATAAAACTAGTAAAACTACTCCTTTATTCCAACCATGTTTTTGAACCCATCTCTCCTGGAATTTTTTGTAAAGGCCCTCGGAGGGCTAAACGGAGGGGTGCCAGCGAGAGTTATTGAAGCCTCTACAATTCGGTATGATATCAGAGGGCTGAATGTCGAAGAACCGGATGTCGAAGGGCAAAATTACGAAGGGCCGAATGTGTCGAAGGGCAAAATTACGAAGGGCCGAATGTGTCGAAGGGGTTACTTTTCGTTTTTGGAAATATAATTGTTTTAATTTGTTTTAAGGAATATTTCGTAGCACTGACTGGATACGTGAAATTTTGACATTCAGCTTCCGCCCCCTATAATCAATTATATTTGAAAACAAATAGCAGAGTTACAAAAGTCAAAAAGAAATAAAACTTTATTAAATGTTAAACAATATTTCAAAAATCACTTATTATTTTATTTACTTTTCATTTTATAAACACGTTGTTCTCCATTTAAATATACTACACATTTATAAATGGCATATATAGACATGCCAGTTCGATCTGTAGGGCTCGCAGAAACAGTCTAATAGTCTGCCCAAATTTTCTTTGGATATACAGTTTTCAGTATAACTTTCTGAAATCAAATTGTAACAAAATCGGAATTGTGAATTTCACCAATTTTTTGTAAACAAATTTCTGAATATAATTTTCCCAAATCAAAATAAATTGTATCAAAATCTTAATTCTGAAATCACCAACTTTGACCACAGCACCGGATCTGCGAAATTCATAATTTGTTTAGAAATACCGCTTTGATCATAACTGTTTCTAATCAAATTGTATCCAAATTAGATTTGTGAAATTCATAAATTTTTTTGTAATATATCTTTGATCATAAATTGTTTAAATTAAATCAAAGTTTAGCAAAACCAGATCTCTCAAAGAAAATTTCTTTATTTGATTATAAGATTTTGACTAGATTTAAGGATAAATATTAAACATATTCATCAATTCTTTGGAATTAGAGTTTTGACAATAACAAATATTTATCAAATTTGTCTGGGTAACTGTAGCAGGGAAACTTTAACTTCAAATTAAAACTTTACATACAGAATTCGTGCTAATTTAACCGAGTATGCAATGAAAATTTTATGTTGCAAAAAAAAAATCTCGAGCTTAAGCCTGTACTACATTGCCAACATATATAAGTCAATTTTTGAAGTGGGGTCGGTACATAATTCTGTTTTACAAAATTCTGTTTTTACAAAATTCTGGTTTTCCGAAATTTTGTTTTCCTGAAAAATTCTGTTTTAAAAAATTCTGTTTTACAGTTGTTTCTTTTTGTATGCTCGACCTTTCCTTTCTAATATAACTCCCCGGTTCTATTTTTTTCACCTGCATTTTTGAAACTATCATCTCTGTTGACAAATCACCTATCAATTTATAAAGTACCGCATGGCGTTTCCCAACTACCACTTTCAAACGTCGGTATCATGCTTGCTTTCGTACACTGGGTTTGCTCTCTTACACTATCCAGAACATTGGAGAATATACAGACTGATTTGTTGCCCTTAAATAATTTTTTCAAACCAGTTTCTAAACTTTGCAGGTCCTCTGTGTTCAAACTTCTCTTTTAATTTTAAGTAATATGAATATACTTCATCTTCCGGAACAAAGGCTAGCTCTTTACCATCCCAATTTCCAACGAGAACGATATTAAATTTCCATATAGTTTTTTCATCCCTTCCTTTTGGATTTTACGCCATAAAATTTGCCCTTATATATACACACATATAATTCTGCTAAAAATTAATTCTGCAATTCATTTTTTTGCGGCAAAAAATTAATTGCAGATTTATAAAAACCCATAAGACGATTTTGAAGTTTTTATAGGTTTTGGACATATTCAATTATATTATATAAATCATATTCAATTTGTTTTATTTCATTCACAACTTTTTACAATTCAACCTCAATTTTTTATACTTCATTGTCAATTTTTTGCTAAGCAAATTCGTTTTTTTTTTTCAAACTAACTTCAATTAAATGCAGATCAAATTCAAATATTTTTAACACAAATTCAAGTTTTAATATTTCAAGTTCGTAAATTTTTGCAACTTTTTCCAAAACAAATTCAGTGCTCCCAATTCTTAACCGATTATGATGGGTTTGGGTATGCTGATTGGAAATGGGATTGTTAAAGGATTTTTGGAAGAAATTCTGGAATATGGTCCCTGGGACGGAACTCGACCAATTCTTAACCGATTATGATGGGATTGGGTATGTTTGATGGAAGAGGGATTCCTAAATGGTTTTTGGAAGAATTTCTGGAATATGGCCACCTGGGACGGAACTCCATCAATTCGTAACGGATTATGATGGGATTAGGTATATTGGATGGAAATGAGATTCCTAAATGGTTTTTGGAAGAAATTTTGGAATATGGCCACTTGGGGCGGAACTTCATCATTTCTTAACGGATTATGATGGGATTGGGAATGCTGGATAGAAATGGGTTTCTCAAATGATTTTTGGAAAAAGTTCTGGAATTAGACCACCTGGGACGGAACTAGATCAATTCTTAACCGATTATGATGGGATTGGGCATGTTGGATGGAAAAGGAATGTTTAAATGATTTTTGGAAGAAATTCGAGTTCCGTCCCAGGTGGCTATTTTCCAGAATTTCTTCCAAAAATCATTTAAGAATCCCATTTCCATCCAGCATACCCAAGCATCATGTCCGTTAAGAATTGATGGAGTTCCGTCCCATGTGGCCATATTCCAGAATTTCTTCCAAAAATCATTTAATAATTCCATTTCCATCCAACATACCCAATCCCATCATAATCCGTTAAGAATTGATTGAGTTCCGTCCCAGGTGGCCATATTCCAGAATTTCTTCCAAAATTCCTTTAAGAATCCCATTTCCGCCCAGCATGCCCAATCCCATCACAATCGGCTAAAAAATTACCGAGTTCCGCCCCAGATGGCCATTTTCCAGAATTTCTTCCAAAAATTATTAAGAAACCTATTTTCGTCCAACATATTTAATCCCATCATAATCAGTTAAGAAATGACCGAGTTCCGTCCCAGGTGGCCATATTCCAGAATTTCTTCCAAAAATCCTTTAAGAATCTCATTATGATCCAAGATACCCAATCCCGTCATAATCGGTTATGAATTGGGAGCACTGATTTTGTTTTGCAAAGAGTTGCAAAAAAATTTACGAACTTGAATATTAAAACTTGAATTTTCTCTGCATTTAATTGAAGTTAGTTTGAAAAACACGAATTTGCTTTGCAAAAATTTATGGTTGATTTAGAAAAAATTGATAATGAAGTATAAAAAATTGAGGTTGAATTGTAAAAAAATTGAAGTTGACTTGTAAAAGCTGAGAATGAAATAAAAAAAATTGAACATGATTTGCAAAATCGTGAATTTGAAGAGCTAAACCTATACCCTAAACGGAAATTCTAAGATAATTTACCGTAGAATCCTTTACGATCTGGTTAATGACCATAGGCTCGCAAAAAAAGGGGAAATAATAAGGTTACTCTGATTTAGTGAGCATTTAGTGAACATATCAGTTTAAGATGGAGTTACGTGAAGATTATTAATGACACATTAATGTTCCGCAATGTTGCATCAGGTCGGATACTCTGGTGTTTCCTTGAGATGTTAGAATTAGGCCGTCAGCAGAACACTGGGCGCAAAACCCGAACTATTAAAGTTTTACTAAAAGTTCATGGATAACTACGAGCCACAAAAGTAGTAAAAGTACTCCACCGTGTGAACGAACTTTGGTAATTTTTACAGGGACTGAGAAACCATCCAACTCAACATCGGCAATGCGGGATTTAAGCAAACCAATTTTAAATGGTGTTATCAATACGGAATCTGATACACGAATTTAAAATTGTGGAAAAAGATGTGCTATCAAACGCTCCTGCAATATCCAGGAACGTACCCACGGCTCGTCTTCTTCGCAAGGAACTTGCAATGAAACTAAAGGTCATGCAGATCATACTTAGCAGCATAATTATTCGATTGTACGAAGGTAACAGGATCGGAGCCAATGATGTGGTAACCAGAAAAATGAAATCGGCCTGAAGATTTGTCTTTCTAGCTTTTCGGTTCCTTAGTAGGATTTGTCAAAATTCATGTTTAGAACACCAGTTATGGTAGATATAGAAAAGCCACAATCAACTCTGTGTGACAATTCGAACAATCAAAAGCAACGACGGCAGCCGTAAAATTTGCAGAGCTGTACTCAGAGAATGACACTGAGATTATTAGGCATAACGATTTTCTAGGTTTCGAGTCTTAATTATTGTAACGGATCTTACTATTACAAATGCTCAAGTGCCATTAATCGGTTGAGAAATAAATAAATATTAGTTAGTTCCACTTTAATTATAAATTTTTAAAATACACGTCCAAAACTTGAGAAATAGGTTAGTGTTGCAAATGCCAAAATCATTCGAACTTTATTTTATCCCTCTCAGTTAACACATGGCCTGGTTTAATTTAAATTTGCCATTTTTCAGAAATACTTTCGGAACTTCTATTGGAATCCTATTTTAATCATCCAATCCCTAGTACCAATCGAATTTGTTGAGAAATAACCTTCTTCCATTCAAATTGTCCATTTTCCAGAACCACAACTCATTTGGGAATCCCATTTCCATCGTAGAATGCAAGATTAATCAAAATCGGTTAAGAAATGGCTAGTAAAAGCTTATTTTGAAATCTCATCTTTATCATACCAATCAGTTGAGAACTGTTAATGCAAAGTGGGAATTTTTTAACTATCACGTCCCGAGTTGATAGTTTTATTCCCATTTTATTATTGAACCAGATTCCTTATTAATCGGTTGAGAAATAAATGGATTAGTCCCATATTAAATTGACGATTTTCTAGAATAACATTCGGAAATCGTATTGGAATCCTATTTCATTGAGTTCCTAAACAAATTTTCCTGAAATTATGTCACTTCTTAGCAATAAAACGGTGCTCGTAAATTGTTAGCAAAATCGTTCAAATAAATATATGCTCCAGAATTGAAAATGAATGGAAATATGAATTGTGGTTATCGGCGAATTATCGTTTTCGATGAAGTATCGTTTTCGGTTAATTGCCATTGCGGTTATTTGCTATTCGAAGAATTGTCGTTCAGTGAATTGTCGTTTTTGGTAAATTTTCGTGCTATTCAGCTCTGTTTCATTTCATAAGACGCGATGTTGGAATCATTAACTTCACATCTCAATGCTTCAAAATGATTTCCTTGTGAAGTCCTAGAATATGGCCATCTGAGATGAAACTATATAGGCTATTTCAACCAATTAGGATTAGTTTCTGTATGTTTAATGTAAATGGCATTCTAAAGTTGTTACGAGAGCATTGTATGTGAATCGACAAACAGCCCTAATATTCTGCCCGTTGTAAGAACAAGCAAGTTGGTTTTAATTGTAGCTTTTTTGTGTATTACTTGTAACTAATGGAGTGCTGACTGTACCCATTTCTATAAAAATAGTTGTTACTCAATTTTTCCAAAGTTTCAAAAACGACTAAATTATGTTGCTAAAATTTCTATAGTCAATAACCTAACTTGCCGAGGTAGGGTTCTGAAATCGTCTATTCCTTCTCGTCGAAGTTAGAATGAAAACAACATGCTGACGTTCACGAGCTACCTCATGAAAATTCCTAGTCTAACACACACGATATATAGAATCATTTCAGTTGACCTTAGGTTATTAATTTCGCGTGTTCCTCCCCCCATTTTTGCCGTTTAACTCGAAATATTCGTAAACTGGTCACCAGGGGGATTCTTTAACATATTGCTTTATGAGTTTTAACGAAATTACATTTTGCTTTTCTCATGGCTGGATTTTAATTAATTTTTCTTTTTAATATTTAGACGAGAGACAATTTTACCGAGACACAAGCTAAAGCGGAGGAGCTAAAAGCTAAATACATGGATAGTAAAATGGTAAGAAATACGACTTCCAGTTTCAGAGTTTTCGTTAATATAATTTTTGTTGCGTTTCCAGAAAATCGAGACTGAATATGCAAAACAAGGTTATTTGTTTTTGATGGAAAAAAGTAAGTTGCCTAAATTGAAAAAATATACGCGACGTAATTTATTAAAATATCGTAAATCTTTGTTGCAGAGGCCTTCACAGCAATATGGGTGAAATACTATTGTACATACAAAAAACAAGACAAAATATTTTCAATGGTTCAGTACAATCAGATATCTGGACGACCTGATAATAACGGCGATCATTATAATTTAGTCTCGTGCACAAGAAGGGCCTCCGATTTTGAGAAACGATATTGTTTCGATTTAACGTTGGAACAAAAACCCGGTCAAATATTTACATTTCAAGCACTAAGCGAAGAAGATCGAAAAGCGTGGGTGAACGCAATGGATGGCAAAGAACCAACGAGTTTGGCCACTTCCGGTGTAATAATACATAATGAAGATTTTCAACTGGATGACGTGGGGTTCGCATTTGTACGAAAATGTATTGAAACCCTAGAGAATCGTGGGCTCGAAGAGGAGGGTTTGTATAGAGTGGGAGGGGTGAACACAAAAATAAATAAATTATTAGGTTTAGGAGTTGATCGGAAAAAGACTGAAAAAGAGCGGCTACAATTTTTTACTGATGATAGTTTCGGTGATTTAATGGAAAGTAAAACCATAGCGAGTGCATTAAAGCAGTTTCTACGACATTTGAGTGAACCTCTTATGACATACCGGTATCATAATGGTTTTATAGCAGCTGCAAAACAGGAAACACGATTACAGAGGATTAGTGATGTGCACACGCTAATACATCGACTACCCAAAAATAATTTTGATATGCTCGAAATGGTGGTGAGACACTTAAAAGCGTAAGTACCGTGCATGTTTATATTAAATCGAATTGAAGCTTATTAAATTTTCTTTTCAGAGTTTCAATGAAATCGCACAAAAATAAAATGTCGGTGTTTAACTTAGGTGTTGTATTTGGCCCTACATTACTCCGGCCTCTTGAAGACACGATAGCCTCCATTCTGGATATTAAATTTAACAATGTCGTGATAGAAATCCTTATAGAAAATTACGATGTAATATTTCGACAGCCACCAAATAATATGAAGCCATGTGATTATCTAGACTATTCGACAGTGTCGGAGCCCCGGGGCGAACAAATGATGGGCGGAAATCATATAAATAGCAGCTACCATAGAAGAACGTCAAACAGCAATAACACAACACAACCGGTAATGAGAGTGGTAACAAAATCAAAACATACCGACCCGATAATGTCGTCTAGTTTACAAAATATTCCGAATGGACTATCGATACATTCGACGACGAGTAATGGGGGCACGGGGATTACAAAAAATAATCACCATCCCATATACGATACAAAGAAAAGTTTAAATAGTATGAACCAATCGACACCGTCCTTAATACAGGATGCACATTTATCCCCGCGCGAATTAACAGCTATATCACGACTTACGGGACTAACAACCGTTGCGGGTAGTGGCAGTACAATCAGCGCCAATACAGCAAACGAATCACAGTACATAACATCACCGTCACTAATACGAGCCGGACAGCAACAGAATAACTACACAATGGCGAATCGAAATAATAACGATCGACCACTACTCATAAATAGGCACACGGAAGGACTGTACGGTGGACCAAAATTACACCATCCCATGACATATAGTGAAACAAATTTAATACAGCAACAGCAACGCCAAATTGGCGGTAACAATATATCGGCGGTCGATTCCCAATCGATAAACGATCGTATCAATTCGACGAGTAGTTCAAACGAAAGTGTTTGCTCATCGTCGAGTCGGGATCTAATATCATCGCCCTACAATCGATACAATAATCAGACAACGGTGACGACACAAAATTTATACAATACGAATACGTACGCCGCATTAATACGTGATAATAATGATGCTAGTCAAAATTATTCGCCGAAAAAAATTCAGCGTGGTAAACCGGTCGGTAAATCGAAATTTCATGTGGGACGTGACAATGTGTAAGTTGATGCTCGATTTTTTTTTTCATTTTTTCTTTAAACAATAATAATTTTAAAGCTGGATAAAATATGGTTCGTTGTTATTGGACGCCCAACCTGGGGCACAACCATCTATTATTTAATTTTCTATATTTCTTAAATTGCTTGCATGTTAAAAAAAAAAAATCTTACTTTTAATATTAATTCGAATACTGATAAATACCATACATTATGACATTCGACTAATCCTTTTAACGGAACTTAATCCTTTAGTTTTTATGGTTTTTTTACGAATATACATATTTTATAAGCGAGACTAAAATTTTAAAAATATCTAATCCATACTTTTTGCAGCAGAGTTCGAACGTTATACGCCTGCCTAGCTGAAAACGACGGTGAATTATCCTTCGAACCAAATCAAATAATTACAAATGGTAAGTGTTTATTCATCAATGTCGCTTTATTTGTTGCTAATATTTATATTTTAGTTCGACCATCAAACGAGCCTGGATGGCTTGAAGGGACTCTAGGCGGAAAATCGGGTCTAATACCCGAAAACTATGTGGAAGTATTACCTTAACGTACAGTTAAAAAATAAATAATAATAACAAATAAAAAAATCATTCTCTAATTTACATTTCTAATAATTATTAATTATAATTATGAGTTTACCTAATTTCCTTATTAATTATATAATTTTTGTAAATTAAATGTATAAAAAATTAGTAATTTAAAATTACTTAATTTTCGTATGTATTATAAAATTGGTGGCCATATATTGAAATTGAGAACGTTTACGTGTTTTTTGAGCAACTATATACATAATTTAAAATTTTACAAATTTTGAAATTTCATTTTAAATATGTAATTAAACTTTAACAAACGACAAACACTGTTCTGGATAAAAAATTAGAAATATAATATTATTATGTGTAATAATGTATTATGTAGTCGATCCTCAATATTGAGCAACTCTAATTTCGATGCCATTTTGTAAGTAAACTTTTTAAAAACAGCTCTATATAATATAATATATTAATACATAATATAATTTTAATAAAAAAATTGAATAAATTAATTTTAATTAAAACACCAATACATGTTTATATAATATTAAATATTTATATAATAATTATATAAAATATTATGAGGTTAAAATATCAAAATTGAAGCAATATATAATTTTATACCTCAAAATTATTAAACTTATATTTTTATGTATATTTCTAATTTTTATCTCAACGTAAAACCAAAATTATATAAAATAAAAATTAATTTTAATTTTTAAAAAAAAAACTATATAAATGGAAAAAAAACTATTTTTTTACATATACATACATGCATAAACATATATAAATCACCTGTGATACTTTCACATTAATAATTATAATATTTTTTTTTTTTTGTTGAACTATTTTATCTATTATTTAATTATATATATAAATATTTTTTTCTTTCTTTGTATATAAATAGTTTATAGTTTTTGAAACATATTATGCGATACACATAATATTATACTATTAAGCAGATTTTTAACCGCCTAGAAATTAATCTTATATATTCAATGTAATAGTTGTAACACCGATAATTATTTTCCGTTTTTGTCATTCCAGTCCATTATAAAATTTAAAATAATTTTTTAAGGAGGTGAAATTACGTTTGGCCTAGTTGATTTACTAACACGTCGTGGCTAATTGGTTTTTTTTCAACGCGGAATGAAGATTGAAAATGGTAATATAGCTTGGCGCCCAACGTGGGGCAAATATCTACCAGCCTTATCTCTTTTATTTCTGGGTATACTCAGAATTTAAACCAATTTTTAAATCGAGTCAATTAGATTGAAAAACTTCTCTGGTTCAATACAATTTAATATATGTATCACATTTTCGTTCTACGCCCTAGTCGTTTTTATAATTGTTGCGATCTTTGTGAAGGATCGTTCCTTAACGGAATATATATAGAATTTGTCATTTCCGCGCTGCGCCTAATTAGACTGGTAATATGGAAGTGAAACTAATTTTGACCTAGTTGTTTCTCTAATTGTGATATTGTTTTTTCACTCCGTAATGGGAACTTTGAAATGGTAATTGTATGTGGCGCCCAACATGGGGCAAGCAGTTTAACAAGTTAAGTCATATTTTGACTCTACACCTAATTTTAATTATGTAGTTATTAAATTTCAAAGTGACAAAAGTTAAACAGTAGTGAAAATTGGAATCAAACCATAACAACAAGTCTAATAGTGTTTTCAACGCGGCGTGAAGTTTGAAACTCGTAATTGTATCATGGCGCCCAATGTGGGGCAAATGGAACGTTTTTTTTGTTTTCACTAAGTATTCTGTTATTCACTTTTGAGTATGCTCGACGGTACTTCTTGGGGAGTCTGCTACTGTAGTTGAGTTTAAGCAGTTGCAGTAATTTTTAAAAAGATTCACGATTAGATTGAAGAACAACTCCTGTTAAATGCAAATTAATTAGATACCTATGTAACATTTTTGTCACATACCCTAGAAGTGAAACTACTTTTGGCCTAGTTGTTTTAATATGTTTTAAGCTGTCTATCCAAATCACCTGCAGTGTGGCTGAGGTCAATGCCATATATTCGACCTCAGTTGTTGACAGTGCCACGGTGGATTGTTATTGTGGTTCCCTCCAAATAGCGCAGAATTCGTTTAATATTCAATAATTCTGTCCACTGTTGTTAATGAATGGATTAATAAAATCACGACAAAACACATGTTATAACTTTTCATTTCGATATTTCGTTCACTGTATAATTTGGAATCTTGAGTTTAATAGTTTAACAAACGTTAGTTGGTTTTAATATACGGACAAGCAAGCGCGTGTTTTATTATATAATATTACAATTGGCGAAGAAGGAAAAAAGAAAGAAATTATTAGTGAAAATCGCAATAATTTACAAAACAGAAATTAGAAAATAAATAGCTATGAATGAAAATCAGTTCAAACCGCACGTATGCGAAATTTGCAACAAAACACGGGAAACAATCCAGCAAATGTTAATATGTAATAATATTCCAGCATTCGAAAATTTCAAAAAAATTCAAGAATTATCTAGAACGTTTTAATAATTATTTAGCAGTTCGAAACATAAATGATGATAAGAAAAAGGCTCAATTACTTACAGTTTCAATCGGACTAACACATTACAATAATTTATCAGCATTACTTGGACCTGATAAACCAATTCAAAATTTCAAAGAGTCATCCAAATTCAAAGAACCAGCTAAAATTCATCAAACAAAATATATTGTAGACATTTTTGTTCAACAAGTGCCAATTCATTCCAGTGATTATCAAAAATATTTTATTACCGTTCAGTTAAATAACAAACCAGCTTATTTTGAAGTTGATTCGGATGCAGCATTCATTCTCATTCCGGAGGCCGAATTTCAGAACCTAAAGCTAAATATTCCTATAATATCAACAAACATGTATTTTCGAGCATACACAAATGATATTTTTCTACCTAAGGGCAAAGTATTCGTTGATGTCAAATATAAAAATATTAAATCCAACGAAGAAGTGTATATTGTTCCAAAAGGTCGACCAGCAGTATTGGATCGTGTATGAATTCGACATCTAAATATCAAATTAGAAGATGGGGATATATCAATTGAGTTCACCATTAGTAGTGATTCCTAAAGCTGATAAAAGCGTTCGATTATGTGCAGATTACAAGATAGGTGTGAATGAAAGACTTGCATCAGCAAATTATCAAATTCGCCCAATTCCAAATATTTTACATAGTCTCAAAAACTCGAAGTATTTTTGTAAACTTGATATTTACAAAGTATATTTGCATATTCCAGTCGATAAATCCAGTAGTGAAATTCAAGCCATTACAACACACCGAGGTGTATACAAAGTAAATCGATTAAATTTTGAAATTAAGACAGCTCCAGCAGAATTCACTCGAATTCTTGAACAAATTTTACAAGGTCTTATCCAAACAGAAACGTATTTCGATGATATAATTATTCGTGGCACTTCAAAAGAACAATTTAGAAGCATGTTTACAACGGCTACAAGAAACTAATTTACACGTAAATAAATCACAGTGTATATTTTTATCAGAGAAAATCGAATATTTGGGGCATATAATTGAGGACAATAAAATTTCAAAATCACCAGAAAAAATTAAAGCTATTACTGATATGAAACATGATTACATACTGCGCACGCTTCATTCCAGATATGTCAACTAAAACAACCACTTCGAGATTTATTACGACAAAATCAAAAATTCAAATGGCCAACAGGAGGAAGCATTTATCAATTTGAAAAAGGAGTTAATAAGCGATCGAGTGTTAATACCGTAAGAAACTAAAAAGGATAAGGAACAAAATCAATCAAAAACAATCGAGTTGTTATCCCAAAACAATTACAAGAACAGGTCCTCAAGGAATTACATCATACGCACATTGGTATAACTAAAATGAAACAACTTGCTCGACGTTATGTTTATTGGAAAGGAATGAATAGATGAAGCAATTGAAAAAATAGTTAAATCTTGTGAAGGTTGCGCTCTTATCAAGCATAATCCACCGAAAGTAAAATGTACACTCATTACTTTTCAATTTGTGTCGATACAAAATCAAAATGGGTGGAAATAAAAATTCTGAAAAGTGCACCAACGTCTTTCAGCACCATCGAGCTTCTTGACAACATATTTTCAAGTCACGGCTATCCACAAGTAATAGTATCAGATAATGCAGCAATATTTACAAGTAATGAATTCAAACAATTTAAGTGGTATTTTTCAAAAATTAATTGCTCCGGGTCATGCTTCAAGAAATGTACAAATATTGAAAAATCGATTTAAAGCCGCTGAAAATGATTCAAAACCATTAAATATCAAGCTTCAAGAAATAATGTTTCGCTATCGTGCCACACCATTAGCTAGCGGAAAATCAACAGCAGAGCTATATCTTAATCGTCAAATAATAATTTGACTATAGATTCTATCCGTCCATCACCAAACCAAGCTACAACATGTCAGCGTTCTTTTCAAGTGGGAGAGAGAGTACAAGTTCGTGATTTTTTTCGATGTTCATTTTTTACAAAATGGACAAGGGTTGTATTGAAACCATTGAACGAAAAGTTTTATTAAAAAATCACAATAGGCAACCGCGAGCAATTAAAAGAAAGTCTCGTGTCAGGCTCGAACATCACTCTTTGGTTCGGGCCACTTCCTACTGTCCAATTTTCCGGTACGTTCGGTTCGTGACAGTTCGATCGTGTCTGATGATGAATAATCCTCGATCGTCGTCATTGGATCTCCATCTACTATATCATCTAATTCAGATGATAACTGCACCAAAGTTTCATTCTCTTGGACGAATAAACTGAACTGTCTTTCAATAAATATTGTATTTAGGGTTCAGTTTGATTTACGTAAATTTAAATTTTTTCTTACTTTAGCTAAATTTTATCTCAATCTATAAAATGTAATTGTTGTTGTAAATTTAGAAAATTTACCAAAGCAATACATCAAATCTTAACAGTTCTCTGATTAGATGTCCCATATTATCTATAACGAACAGTCGAAGTACCTATATTTTTATAAACCGGAAAGACCTGCCATAGAAGTTGTTTATTCGGTCACCAGAAATTAAGTCACATCGAAGGATTCAAACCAATTTCGTAGAATTATACCTAATCGAAAAATTATTTATAATTTTTGAAGCAGCTTAAAAATAACTAGGATGGTTAAAATTATCAAATCATGGTAACACAAAAAACGTCCTATTTCTTAATCACATTCCATATCAAAACAAAAGTATTTTATACAATTTTTTATTTTTATTTAATATGCTACATTAAAATAATTAAGATAATTTACATAATATATAGGAACCTCGTCCAAATCATTTCCAAGTCGATATCAAATCAATTTTAATGAACACACAGCTATACACACACACACACACTACTAAAACAATGGGACCACACATGAAATAAATAAATTAAATTAAAAAAATTATAAGCGCAGATATAAATTAAATTAAATAGACCAGAAACATATCGTCTTATAATTAATAATTATTGTTTATTTTTTATTATGTATATTTAATTAAAAATAATAATTCATTAAAAATCTATCACTTATTTACTTTGATCACCATTTATTATTTTTAATTTTATATAAAAATGTATTAATTATATAATTAATATAAATAATAAATAATTAATTTAATATGAAATAAATTAAACAAACAAGTATTACACACACACACGCATTTGTTTCTATATATAATTTATAAAATTATTAATTTGTTGGTTTTTGTTTGATTTATATTAATTAGTTTAATAATTATTGTATAACAAAGAAAAAATTAATTAATTATAAATAATTTGTATTATAAATATGTAAAACACGACACAAACACGAAAATAATTATAACAAATTAAATACATAATTACAAATAAAACCAATTTAATTGATTAAAATAAATTAAATTAAATTTAAATGAAAAAATAAGAATTAATTATAAACAAAAAAATGTAATTATATTTGTATAAATGTGAAAAATTATAAATGCAGAAAAATTAAGTTTTGTTTTGTTTTTTACCAATTTTAAATGGTGTTATCAATACGGAATCTGATACACGAATTTAAAATTGTGGAAAAAGATGTGCTATCAAACGCTCCTGCAATATCCAGGAACGTACCCACGGCTCGTCTTCTTCGCAAGGAACTTGCAATGAAACTAAAGGTCATGCAGATCATACTTAGCAGCATAATTATTCGATTGTACGAAGGTAACAGGATCGGAGCCAATGATGTGGTAACCAGAAAAATGAAATCGGCCTGAAGATTTGTCTTTCTAGCTTTTCGGTTCCTTAGTAGGATTTGTCAAAATTCATGTTTAGAACACCAGTTATGGTAGATATAGAAAAGCCACAATCAACTCTGTGTGACAATTCGAACAATCAAAAGCAACGACGGCAGCCGTAAAATTTGCAGAGCTGTACTCAGAGAATGACACTGAGATTATTAGGCATAACGATTTTCTAGGTTTCGAGTCTTAATTATTGTAACGGATCTTACTATTACAAATGCTCAAGTGCCATTAATCGGTTGAGAAATAAATAAATATTAGTTAGTTCCACTTTAATTATAAATTTTTAAAATACACGTCCAAAACTTGAGAAATAGGTTAGTGTTGCAAATGCCAAAATCATTCGAACTTTATTTTATCCCTCTCAGTTAACACATGGCCTGGTTTAATTTAAATTTGCCATTTTTCAGAAATACTTTCGGAACTTCTATTGGAATCCTATTTTAATCATCCAATCCCTAGTACCAATCGAATTTGTTGAGAAATAACCTTCTTCCATTCAAATTGTCCATTTTCCAGAACCACAACTCATTTGGGAATCCCATTTCCATCGTAGAATGCAAGATTAATCAAAATCGGTTAAGAAATGGCTAGTAAAAGCTTATTTTGAAATCTCATCTTTATCATACCAATCAGTTGAGAACTGTTAATGCAAAGTGGGAATTTTTTAACTATCACGTCCCGAGTTGATAGTTTTATTCCCATTTTATTATTGAACCAGATTCCTTATTAATCGGTTGAGAAATAAATGGATTAGTCCCATATTAAATTGACGATTTTCTAGAATAACATTCGGAAATCGTATTGGAATCCTATTTCATTGAGTTCCTAAACAAATTTTCCTGAAATTATGTCACTTCTTAGCAATAAAACGGTGCTCGTAAATTGTTAGCAAAATCGTTCAAATAAATATATGCTCCAGAATTGAAAATGAATGGAAATATGAATTGTGGTTATCGGCGAATTATCGTTTTCGATGAAGTATCGTTTTCGGTTAATTGCCATTGCGGTTATTTGCTATTCGAAGAATTGTCGTTCAGTGAATTGTCGTTTTTGGTAAATTTTCGTGCTATTCAGCTCTGTTTCATTTCATAAGACGCGATGTTGGAATCATTAACTTCACATCTCAATGCTTCAAAATGATTTCCTTGTGAAGTCCTAGAATATGGCCATCTGAGATGAAACTATATAGGCTATTTCAACCAATTAGGATTAGTTTCTGTATGTTTAATGTAAATGGCATTCTAAAGTTGTTACGAGAGCATTGTATGTGAATCGACAAACAGCCCTAATATTCTGCCCGTTGTAAGAACAAGCAAGTTGGTTTTAATTGTAGCTTTTTTGTGTATTACTTGTAACTAATGGAGTGCTGACTGTACCCATTTCTATAAAAATAGTTGTTACTCAATTTTTCCAAAGTTTCAAAAACGACTAAATTATGTTGCTAAAATTTCTATAGTCAATAACCTAACTTGCCGAGGTAGGGTTCTGAAATCGTCTATTCCTTCTCGTCGAAGTTAGAATGAAAACAACATGCTGACGTTCACGAGCTACCTCATGAAAATTCCTAGTCTAACACACACGATATATAGAATCATTTCAGTTGACCTTAGGTTATTAATTTCGCGTGTTCCTCCCCCCATTTTTGCCGTTTAACTCGAAATATTCGTAAACTGGTCACCAGGGGGATTCTTTAACATATTGCTTTATGAGTTTTAACGAAATTACATTTTGCTTTTCTCATGGCTGGATTTTAATTAATTTTTCTTTTTAATATTTAGACGAGAGACAATTTTACCGAGACACAAGCTAAAGCGGAGGAGCTAAAAGCTAAATACATGGATAGTAAAATGGTAAGAAATACGACTTCCAGTTTCAGAGTTTTCGTTAATATAATTTTTGTTGCGTTTCCAGAAAATCGAGACTGAATATGCAAAACAAGGTTATTTGTTTTTGATGGAAAAAAGTAAGTTGCCTAAATTGAAAAAATATACGCGACGTAATTTATTAAAATATCGTAAATCTTTGTTGCAGAGGCCTTCACAGCAATATGGGTGAAATACTATTGTACATACAAAAAACAAGACAAAATATTTTCAATGGTTCAGTACAATCAGATATCTGGACGACCTGATAATAACGGCGATCATTATAATTTAGTCTCGTGCACAAGAAGGGCCTCCGATTTTGAGAAACGATATTGTTTCGATTTAACGTTGGAACAAAAACCCGGTCAAATATTTACATTTCAAGCACTAAGCGAAGAAGATCGAAAAGCGTGGGTGAACGCAATGGATGGCAAAGAACCAACGAGTTTGGCCACTTCCGGTGTAATAATACATAATGAAGATTTTCAACTGGATGACGTGGGGTTCGCATTTGTACGAAAATGTATTGAAACCCTAGAGAATCGTGGGCTCGAAGAGGAGGGTTTGTATAGAGTGGGAGGGGTGAACACAAAAATAAATAAATTATTAGGTTTAGGAGTTGATCGGAAAAAGACTGAAAAAGAGCGGCTACAATTTTTTACTGATGATAGTTTCGGTGATTTAATGGAAAGTAAAACCATAGCGAGTGCATTAAAGCAGTTTCTACGACATTTGAGTGAACCTCTTATGACATACCGGTATCATAATGGTTTTATAGCAGCTGCAAAACAGGAAACACGATTACAGAGGATTAGTGATGTGCACACGCTAATACATCGACTACCCAAAAATAATTTTGATATGCTCGAAATGGTGGTGAGACACTTAAAAGCGTAAGTACCGTGCATGTTTATATTAAATCGAATTGAAGCTTATTAAATTTTCTTTTCAGAGTTTCAATGAAATCGCACAAAAATAAAATGTCGGTGTTTAACTTAGGTGTTGTATTTGGCCCTACATTACTCCGGCCTCTTGAAGACACGATAGCCTCCATTCTGGATATTAAATTTAACAATGTCGTGATAGAAATCCTTATAGAAAATTACGATGTAATATTTCGACAGCCACCAAATAATATGAAGCCATGTGATTATCTAGACTATTCGACAGTGTCGGAGCCCCGGGGCGAACAAATGATGGGCGGAAATCATATAAATAGCAGCTACCATAGAAGAACGTCAAACAGCAATAACACAACACAACCGGTAATGAGAGTGGTAACAAAATCAAAACATACCGACCCGATAATGTCGTCTAGTTTACAAAATATTCCGAATGGACTATCGATACATTCGACGACGAGTAATGGGGGCACGGGGATTACAAAAAATAATCACCATCCCATATACGATACAAAGAAAAGTTTAAATAGTATGAACCAATCGACACCGTCCTTAATACAGGATGCACATTTATCCCCGCGCGAATTAACAGCTATATCACGACTTACGGGACTAACAACCGTTGCGGGTAGTGGCAGTACAATCAGCGCCAATACAGCAAACGAATCACAGTACATAACATCACCGTCACTAATACGAGCCGGACAGCAACAGAATAACTACACAATGGCGAATCGAAATAATAACGATCGACCACTACTCATAAATAGGCACACGGAAGGACTGTACGGTGGACCAAAATTACACCATCCCATGACATATAGTGAAACAAATTTAATACAGCAACAGCAACGCCAAATTGGCGGTAACAATATATCGGCGGTCGATTCCCAATCGATAAACGATCGTATCAATTCGACGAGTAGTTCAAACGAAAGTGTTTGCTCATCGTCGAGTCGGGATCTAATATCATCGCCCTACAATCGATACAATAATCAGACAACGGTGACGACACAAAATTTATACAATACGAATACGTACGCCGCATTAATACGTGATAATAATGATGCTAGTCAAAATTATTCGCCGAAAAAAATTCAGCGTGGTAAACCGGTCGGTAAATCGAAATTTCATGTGGGACGTGACAATGTGTAAGTTGATGCTCGATTTTTTTTTTCATTTTTTCTTTAAACAATAATAATTTTAAAGCTGGATAAAATATGGTTCGTTGTTATTGGACGCCCAACCTGGGGCACAACCATCTATTATTTAATTTTCTATATTTCTTAAATTGCTTGCATGTTAAAAAAAAAAAATCTTACTTTTAATATTAATTCGAATACTGATAAATACCATACATTATGACATTCGACTAATCCTTTTAACGGAACTTAATCCTTTAGTTTTTATGGTTTTTTTACGAATATACATATTTTATAAGCGAGACTAAAATTTTAAAAATATCTAATCCATACTTTTTGCAGCAGAGTTCGAACGTTATACGCCTGCCTAGCTGAAAACGACGGTGAATTATCCTTCGAACCAAATCAAATAATTACAAATGGTAAGTGTTTATTCATCAATGTCGCTTTATTTGTTGCTAATATTTATATTTTAGTTCGACCATCAAACGAGCCTGGATGGCTTGAAGGGACTCTAGGCGGAAAATCGGGTCTAATACCCGAAAACTATGTGGAAGTATTACCTTAACGTACAGTTAAAAAATAAATAATAATAACAAATAAAAAAATCATTCTCTAATTTACATTTCTAATAATTATTAATTATAATTATGAGTTTACCTAATTTCCTTATTAATTATATAATTTTTGTAAATTAAATGTATAAAAAATTAGTAATTTAAAATTACTTAATTTTCGTATGTATTATAAAATTGGTGGCCATATATTGAAATTGAGAACGTTTACGTGTTTTTTGAGCAACTATATACATAATTTAAAATTTTACAAATTTTGAAATTTCATTTTAAATATGTAATTAAACTTTAACAAACGACAAACACTGTTCTGGATAAAAAATTAGAAATATAATATTATTATGTGTAATAATGTATTATGTAGTCGATCCTCAATATTGAGCAACTCTAATTTCGATGCCATTTTGTAAGTAAACTTTTTAAAAACAGCTCTATATAATATAATATATTAATACATAATATAATTTTAATAAAAAAATTGAATAAATTAATTTTAATTAAAACACCAATACATGTTTATATAATATTAAATATTTATATAATAATTATATAAAATATTATGAGGTTAAAATATCAAAATTGAAGCAATATATAATTTTATACCTCAAAATTATTAAACTTATATTTTTATGTATATTTCTAATTTTTATCTCAACGTAAAACCAAAATTATATAAAATAAAAATTAATTTTAATTTTTAAAAAAAAAACTATATAAATGGAAAAAAAACTATTTTTTTACATATACATACATGCATAAACATATATAAATCACCTGTGATACTTTCACATTAATAATTATAATATTTTTTTTTTTTTGTTGAACTATTTTATCTATTATTTAATTATATATATAAATATTTTTTTCTTTCTTTGTATATAAATAGTTTATAGTTTTTGAAACATATTATGCGATACACATAATATTATACTATTAAGCAGATTTTTAACCGCCTAGAAATTAATCTTATATATTCAATGTAATAGTTGTAACACCGATAATTATTTTCCGTTTTTGTCATTCCAGTCCATTATAAAATTTAAAATAATTTTTTAAGGAGGTGAAATTACGTTTGGCCTAGTTGATTTACTAACACGTCGTGGCTAATTGGTTTTTTTTCAACGCGGAATGAAGATTGAAAATGGTAATATAGCTTGGCGCCCAACGTGGGGCAAATATCTACCAGCCTTATCTCTTTTATTTCTGGGTATACTCAGAATTTAAACCAATTTTTAAATCGAGTCAATTAGATTGAAAAACTTCTCTGGTTCAATACAATTTAATATATGTATCACATTTTCGTTCTACGCCCTAGTCGTTTTTATAATTGTTGCGATCTTTGTGAAGGATCGTTCCTTAACGGAATATATATAGAATTTGTCATTTCCGCGCTGCGCCTAATTAGACTGGTAATATGGAAGTGAAACTAATTTTGACCTAGTTGTTTCTCTAATTGTGATATTGTTTTTTCACTCCGTAATGGGAACTTTGAAATGGTAATTGTATGTGGCGCCCAACATGGGGCAAGCAGTTTAACAAGTTAAGTCATATTTTGACTCTACACCTAATTTTAATTATGTAGTTATTAAATTTCAAAGTGACAAAAGTTAAACAGTAGTGAAAATTGGAATCAAACCATAACAACAAGTCTAATAGTGTTTTCAACGCGGCGTGAAGTTTGAAACTCGTAATTGTATCATGGCGCCCAATGTGGGGCAAATGGAACGTTTTTTTTGTTTTCACTAAGTATTCTGTTATTCACTTTTGAGTATGCTCGACGGTACTTCTTGGGGAGTCTGCTACTGTAGTTGAGTTTAAGCAGTTGCAGTAATTTTTAAAAAGATTCACGATTAGATTGAAGAACAACTCCTGTTAAATGCAAATTAATTAGATACCTATGTAACATTTTTGTCACATACCCTAGAAGTGAAACTACTTTTGGCCTAGTTGTTTTAATATGTTTTAAGCTGTCTATCCAAATCACCTGCAGTGTGGCTGAGGTCAATGCCATATATTCGACCTCAGTTGTTGACAGTGCCACGGTGGATTGTTATTGTGGTTCCCTCCAAATAGCGCAGAATTCGTTTAATATTCAATAATTCTGTCCACTGTTGTTAATGAATGGATTAATAAAATCACGACAAAACACATGTTATAACTTTTCATTTCGATATTTCGTTCACTGTATAATTTGGAATCTTGAGTTTAATAGTTTAACAAACGTTAGTTGGTTTTAATATACGGACAAGCAAGCGCGTGTTTTATTATATAATATTACAATTGGCGAAGAAGGAAAAAAGAAAGAAATTATTAGTGAAAATCGCAATAATTTACAAAACAGAAATTAGAAAATAAATAGCTATGAATGAAAATCAGTTCAAACCGCACGTATGCGAAATTTGCAACAAAACACGGGAAACAATCCAGCAAATGTTAATATGTAATAATATTCCAGCATTCGAAAATTTCAAAAAAATTCAAGAATTATCTAGAACGTTTTAATAATTATTTAGCAGTTCGAAACATAAATGATGATAAGAAAAAGGCTCAATTACTTACAGTTTCAATCGGACTAACACATTACAATAATTTATCAGCATTACTTGGACCTGATAAACCAATTCAAAATTTCAAAGAGTCATCCAAATTCAAAGAACCAGCTAAAATTCATCAAACAAAATATATTGTAGACATTTTTGTTCAACAAGTGCCAATTCATTCCAGTGATTATCAAAAATATTTTATTACCGTTCAGTTAAATAACAAACCAGCTTATTTTGAAGTTGATTCGGATGCAGCATTCATTCTCATTCCGGAGGCCGAATTTCAGAACCTAAAGCTAAATATTCCTATAATATCAACAAACATGTATTTTCGAGCATACACAAATGATATTTTTCTACCTAAGGGCAAAGTATTCGTTGATGTCAAATATAAAAATATTAAATCCAACGAAGAAGTGTATATTGTTCCAAAAGGTCGACCAGCAGTATTGGATCGTGTATGAATTCGACATCTAAATATCAAATTAGAAGATGGGGATATATCAATTGAGTTCACCATTAGTAGTGATTCCTAAAGCTGATAAAAGCGTTCGATTATGTGCAGATTACAAGATAGGTGTGAATGAAAGACTTGCATCAGCAAATTATCAAATTCGCCCAATTCCAAATATTTTACATAGTCTCAAAAACTCGAAGTATTTTTGTAAACTTGATATTTACAAAGTATATTTGCATATTCCAGTCGATAAATCCAGTAGTGAAATTCAAGCCATTACAACACACCGAGGTGTATACAAAGTAAATCGATTAAATTTTGAAATTAAGACAGCTCCAGCAGAATTCACTCGAATTCTTGAACAAATTTTACAAGGTCTTATCCAAACAGAAACGTATTTCGATGATATAATTATTCGTGGCACTTCAAAAGAACAATTTAGAAGCATGTTTACAACGGCTACAAGAAACTAATTTACACGTAAATAAATCACAGTGTATATTTTTATCAGAGAAAATCGAATATTTGGGGCATATAATTGAGGACAATAAAATTTCAAAATCACCAGAAAAAATTAAAGCTATTACTGATATGAAACATGATTACATACTGCGCACGCTTCATTCCAGATATGTCAACTAAAACAACCACTTCGAGATTTATTACGACAAAATCAAAAATTCAAATGGCCAACAGGAGGAAGCATTTATCAATTTGAAAAAGGAGTTAATAAGCGATCGAGTGTTAATACCGTAAGAAACTAAAAAGGATAAGGAACAAAATCAATCAAAAACAATCGAGTTGTTATCCCAAAACAATTACAAGAACAGGTCCTCAAGGAATTACATCATACGCACATTGGTATAACTAAAATGAAACAACTTGCTCGACGTTATGTTTATTGGAAAGGAATGAATAGATGAAGCAATTGAAAAAATAGTTAAATCTTGTGAAGGTTGCGCTCTTATCAAGCATAATCCACCGAAAGTAAAATGTACACTCATTACTTTTCAATTTGTGTCGATACAAAATCAAAATGGGTGGAAATAAAAATTCTGAAAAGTGCACCAACGTCTTTCAGCACCATCGAGCTTCTTGACAACATATTTTCAAGTCACGGCTATCCACAAGTAATAGTATCAGATAATGCAGCAATATTTACAAGTAATGAATTCAAACAATTTAAGTGGTATTTTTCAAAAATTAATTGCTCCGGGTCATGCTTCAAGAAATGTACAAATATTGAAAAATCGATTTAAAGCCGCTGAAAATGATTCAACACCATTAAATATCAAGCTTCAAGAAATAATGTTTCGCTATCGTGCCACACCATTAGCTAGCGGAAAATCAACAGCAGAGCTATATCTTAATCGTCAAATAATAATTTGACTATAGATTCTATCCGTCCATCACCAAACCAAGCTACAACATGTCAGCGTTCTTTTCAAGTGGGAGAGAGAGTACAAGTTCGTGATTTTTTTCGATGTTCATTTTTTACAAAATGGACAAGGGTTGTATTGAAACCATTGAACGAAAAGTTTTATTAAAAAATCACAATAGGCAACCGCGAGCAATTAAAAGAAAGTCTCGTGTCAGGCTCGAACATCACTCTCTGGTTCGGGCCACTTCCTACTGTCCAATTTTCCGGTACGTTCGGTTCGTGACAGTTCGATCGTGTCTGATGATGAATAATCCTCGATCGTCGTCATTGGATCTCCATCTACTATATCATCTAATTCAGATGATAACTGCACCAAAGTTTCATTCTCTTGGACGAATAAACTGAACTGTCTTTCAATAAATATTGTATTTAGGGTTCAGTTTGATTTACGTAAATTTAAATTTTTTCTTACTTTAGCTAAATTTTATCTCAATCTATAAAATGTAATTGTTGTTGTAAATTTAGAAAATTTACCAAAGCAATACATCAAATCTTAACAGTTCTCTGATTAGATGTCCCATATTATCTATAACGAACAGTCGAAGTACCTATATTTTTATAAACCGGAAAGACCTGCCATAGAAGTTGTTTATTCGGTCACCAGAAATTAAGTCACATCGAAGGATTCAAACCAATTTCGTAGAATTATACCTAATCGAAAAATTATTTATAATTTTTGAAGCAGCTTAAAAATAACTAGGATGGTTAAAATTATCAAATCATGGTAACACAAAAAACGTCCTATTTCTTAATCACATTCCATATCAAAACAAAAGTATTTTATACAATTTTTTATTTTTATTTAATATGCTACATTAAAATAATTAAGATAATTTACATAATATATAGGAACCTCGTCCAAATCATTTCCAAGTCGATATCAAATCAATTTTAATGAACACACAGCTATACACACACACACACACTACTAAAACAATGGGACCACACATGAAATAAATAAATTAAATTAAAAAAATTATAAGCGCAGATATAAATTAAATTAAATAGACCAGAAACATATCGTCTTATAATTAATAATTATTGTTTATTTTTTATTATGTATATTTAATTAAAAATAATAATTCATTAAAAATCTATCACTTATTTACTTTGATCACCATTTATTATTTTTAATTTTATATAAAAATGTATTAATTATATAATTAATATAAATAATAAATAATTAATTTAATATGAAATAAATTAAACAAACAAGTATTACACACACACACGCATTTGTTTCTATATATAATTTATAAAATTATTAATTTGTTGGTTTTTGTTTGATTTATATTAATTAGTTTAATAATTATTGTATAACAAAGAAAAAATTAATTAATTATAAATAATTTGTATTATAAATATGTAAAACACGACACAAACACGAAAATAATTATAACAAATTAAATACATAATTACAAATAAAACCAATTTAATTGATTAAAATAAATTAAATTAAATTTAAATGAAAAAATAAGAATTAATTATAAACAAAAAAATGTAATTATATTTGTATAAATGTGAAAAATTATAAATGCAGAAAAATTAAGTTTTGTTTTATTATTATTACCTCCTACATCTTGCACCGTGATACTTCTATCTAGTTTTTTCGCCAACGAAATTCTTGCCTCGTTACAAAACAACTAATCCTTAAAATTTTGATGATAACTACGTACGCAGTTTAACAAAAAAATACACACACGATGACATTGGAGTTATCAGAAATAAATTTTGTTTTAATTTTTTAGTTCAAATGAAAATCTTCTTTGTCTGTCTATGGTAAAACAACGCAAGGAAAATTTTTTAATTTTTTCCGACCAGACAAATTATTTTTCCGAAGTTAATTCGGAATTCTTAAAAAAACATTATAATTTGAAATCATATAAATTATATAACATATTAATTATTTCATTATTATTTATACAGTGAATATTATTTCTCTTAAAAGTCAAATTGTTCCATTTCAGTTCCAACGATGAATATTTGTGATACATACATTTAAATGTTGTAGTAGTGAGAGATGTTACAGGATAAATTTTGTTTATTACATCTATTGTTTTAGTTGTGAAGTATTGTTTTTAGTGAGAGCAATACCACTATATACTATACCACTATATTGTATTGGTATTGGTGAGAGTATCGATTTTTGGTGTTGCATACCTTTATACGCAGTTACAAAAAAAAATATTTTTCACATAAATTCATTTGTTTTGATAATATTTAATTTTTGCAATCTCTCAGTAAGTTTTTATTTTCAAACTATGACACAAATTAAATATAACATAGACGCTTTTGCTGAGATGGGAAGGGGAAGAAAACGTTTGAATATCGAAGAAATAGCACAAATTGAAATATTGAAGAAATTGGGCTACTCTAATCGCCTCGTCGCCAAGGAAATCAAAAGATCTGAGGGATTGATTAGAAATTATTTAAAAAATCCAAAAACTATTGGTATCAAAACGCCTACACTAAGAAATTCAAAGCTCACTACGCGCCAAAAGTGGCAAATTAAACAAGAAGTGACCAAAAACAAACTATTTTTTTAGCCAAATAATTGCAAAACTTGATTTGCCGGTAGTCAACCGGCACACAACCACACATATGGAACGCCGTTTTAAGTTTGCCCCGCAGTACATGCATTGGACAAAAGAATGGGCCCAAGTGAATTTTTCTGATGAAAAAAAAAAATAATTTAAACGGGCAAGACTGCTACAGTTGTTAAAAATTGGTATCTACGCCATCACACGTACACGGTCGTTCGGACAAAGAGAAATTTTGGTGGTGGGACTGTAATGGTTTCGGGAGCGTTCTTAGGAAATTTTAAGACACCCATTTGCTGGATAACTACCAAAATGAATTCAACAAAATATTGTGAGCAGCTGGAAGATGTTTTGATTCCATGTGTTGATCATATTATAATAATAATAAATTTCCCAACGACCTATTTGCCCTCCCAACCGCGCGCGTGGAGTCTCCATCTGTATTATTATTAATTTTTTGAGTATAATTCAAGTGAATTTTAAACATGGATAACCAGTGAAATTGAAAATTTGGATGTTACGGCAAAAGCTGCTAAGCAGATTCCATAGATTTAAATAAATTTAAAATTGATAAAAGAAGATAAAGTAAAGCAAAATAAAATGAGACAAAAAAGAAATAAGTTACATAAAATATCAAACTGCCAAGAAAAATAAAAAAGGGTTTTTCAACATATTAAAATCTATAAAATGGCATTCTAGAGACGGGCTAATCCTTTCCGTAATCAGTTCGATGAGGGTCGAAACATAGGTACCGTTCTTAAATCCCGCGAATTTATATTTAACAGGAGAATCGATACCGCCGGTTAGTATTTGATGAATGAAAACCACGTCTGCAACAACTCGGCGCTTAACTAGTGGTTGTAAATCAATTAGGTTCATACGATCTTGATATGGAGGCAGGTTGAACATGTCCACCCACGGTAGTAGCCCGCGTAATGCAAATCGAAGAATTTTACGCTGGACTGCTTCAATCCTCTTAATGTGAACGTCATAAGGCAGCCAGCCACACCCACACCTGACTAGCTTTAGCATTAGCATAGCATACTCGAGCAGGGGACGAACGAATGTTGCCCGATCCCCCTCCCTGCCCTGGGCAGTAGTGGCCGTGAGTACGTTACTACGTTTGTTTGAATTTTGAAATGAAATAGTATTATTTTTGTATGAATTTGGGAATGGGATTTCTTATTCCAAATTTTTACCAAAATGCTTGTTTACTGATTTTTTGTTTATCTTATGTTTATTGGGCCGATCCTGGCGGTACTGCAATACCAGGCCAACCCGCGACAGAGGTGGAGCAAGCCCCTAGCACTCCGTCTATTTCCAAAAATCAGTTTAACATTTGTGGTCCCTCTATGAGGGATCTATCAGATGTTAAGCTGATAAGAACAGATACTACACTTTGATCTTAGCCTTTAGGCCGAGAAGCGATAACATTTCATCGTTTTACAGTCGATTGTCATTATACTAAAAGCATACTGAGTTAGCGAATTTTACTACAAACAGTAAAAAACTTTACATTTGTTGCAAAAATAGAATTGACATCGCGCGCCACCTATTAAATCGTTGTTTTTGGTGTACTAAAAACATTTTTCTTTATTTTGCTTTCTACTCGACGAAAATATTATTCTTCATAATATTTCTTAACATCAAGGAACGGAAAAATAAAACTTTTCAATTTATTTATTTTGGTGTCTTTTCTTTTATTTAAAAACATTTCTCACGTGATTATAAAATAATTAAAATTTCTACCTGAGTAAGTTTCAAGATATTTTATATAAATTTGGTAATATATTCTTTAAAGGTTCCAAAATATATATTGATGTATTGATATTATTGATTGATTTGAAATTTCAAATATGAAATTTAATATCAATCTATATATAAATATAAGGGATCCGCTCGAAGCGAGATATGACAAAACGATACATGGTATAAAACTCAATATTTCAAAATGCGATATTTCGAAACGCGATGTAGTACAGAATGTGCATTGCGAAGCGACGCGGGAGCGCGGCGACACACACGAAATAACCCTGTCCTATACTTCCGCACCTATCGATTTTTAAATTTAAAATTTTTAAAATATCGCGTTTTGTACCAAATCGCGTCTTGTACCATATCGCGTTTTGATAATTCGCGTTTTAAAATGTCGCGTTTCAAATGGGACCCGAAATATCAATATCAATACTATGTATGTATTTTGGAACCTTTAAATAAATATATGTATTACCAATTTTATATTAACTTACTCAGGTAGAAATTTTAATAATTAAGCACGGTACTTTAAGTTACCCTAAGCAAAAATTAACTGATAAAGGGAATAACTGCAGAATCTATTGATCCTTTGGGAGTTTGCAATTCTAATATTAAAATTTCAAAAAATAATACAATCTCTCATTTGACATTCAAAGATGCTAGGTACAGAACTTTGGCTTGGGCGTTTGTTTACAAAAATATAACCAATTTAGCTAATTTGATTGGTTGTTTTTGCTCTCTCTCTCTACAGGGTCAAATAAATTCACCTTCAGCATGGTCGAAAAATAATCAAATTGTAGGCTTTAATGTCACTCCTAGTCCTAAAATAGACATACATAGTGAGAATTTCCAGAAATTACTGATTTTGTGATATAATTCGCCAAACCGCTAAGTTCTTGTTTTGTATTATAGGTACAAAGCAAGATTTGATTTTTTTGCAGTTTGATCGTTGCAGTACCGTACGACACCAAGCTGTCAAGAAGAGACCTAAGGAAGTTCTCATTTTTGTAAGAGTTTGTTTGTGTGTATCTTTGTGTACACAAGTACCCTGTCCCTGGGGCTACAAATGGGGAGAGTGCATTTTTCCAGTTTTAATGGTAGATATATTTTATTGTGAGTAAATGGTCTCTTTGCTTCGTATGACTAGAAAAATATGCCATTAAAAATAATATTTTGTCCGAAACGCCGAAAAAAATCTTAAGTATTATAAAACGTTATCATTCGTCTATTTTGAGTGATTTTAAGCCTACACAATTTGATGCTTACTTTTTCGCGTTGGTAATTTGTATATTACTTCATCTAAAGTGGCAAGCTTAGCTACCAGAGCAGATAGAAGTATAAGCTACCAATAGAACTCATGCATTCTCCAACATTAACGAAAAGACACCGTATGCTTCAAGACGGCAATGAAATGACATCAAAATTAACCTCGCTTGAGCGCCAGAATAATGAACTAAGGACAAAATGCCAGCAATATGAGTTACAATGTAATAAATAGCAAGTTATTTTGTAAACTTACAAAACAGAATCGAAACACTAGAGAGGCAAAATAAACCTTATACGTCTACTAATGGTAGAAGTCAGAGCCTACAAAGTCTCGGCAACGAATACTTTACGGATGAAGAGGAACTTGAGAAAGAAACCCTAGACAAAATAAAGTAAATGTAAATAAAAAGAGGAGATTCTCCAAAACGCCATCACCAAGGGGTATCTCTACCGCAAGATAACGAAATACCAAAACAACCACAACATGCACACCAAAAGGAACTGTAGCGGCTCAAAAACCTTGTTAACGGGTATCACAGATACTTCAGCCCCCGAATCGATCAGAAATTGCAAGTTGTTTTCGTGATCTTTGATGAAAAGACGGCGAGACGAACCAATCCCACTGTTTGCCGTAGAGACAGCAGGATTTAGTGGTTTTCCGAAGGCTTAAAATGTTTGGAAGTAGGTTGTCCATGAGCTACCGGTCGGAAACTGCACGGCTGATTACAGTTGCGTGCGTGTGAGCCGAAACGACGGTGGAAGTAGCAGAGTCCGGATCGAGATGACGATCTCGACCTTGACCTGTGTCGGTAATTGAAATTCCGTCTGTTGTTTGGCGATCTTCCACCTGAACAGGCAATTAAAATCCGCCTTAACAGCTCGATGTAATACATCCCATTGGAGTTCAGAACTTCCAACAATCCTATTGGGTATTCGAACCTCCGTCAAGGAAGACCTCAATTGCACACCAGCAGAGCTAGTAAATGGTCAAAACATCAAGGTTCCCGGTGAATTCTTCATCAACGATCAAAATTCGAACCCAAACACAGATACTTCGGATTTCGTGAATCAGCTTCGTAGTACCATGAGAGCCCTAGTTCCTACGGACACACGACATCCAACCGAACAGGCAACGTACATTCCCAAAAATCTGGAAACCTGTTCACATGTATTCGTACGTGTGGATAGAGTCAGAGGTCCATTGAGTACACCCTATTCTGGACCGTATCCAGTGACACGCAAATTGCGCAAATTCTTTGTTGTGGATATAGATGGAAAATCAACAACAATTGGCATCGACAGACTTAAGCCAGCATACGGAATACTTGTGGTAAACCCAGTCGAAAAACGTAGTGTTCCAAAAACCGTTACATTCAATTTAAAACACTACGGTTTTCGATCCAGGAGGGGAGTGATGTAGCGGCTCAGAAACCTTTTCACTTCGTGGCACTCCTCGTAGCAAAACTATTTATACAACGCGCCGCTTAATTACGAGGCATTGCTCGTTTTGCTGAATATAGCTATTTCGCCAACTACAAATTAATTCCGCGAATCTCGATATTTATCGACGATCGATAAATATCGAGATATTTATCGACGACCCGAAAATCAAGAAACGAAAATATATAGTCGCGTTTAGAAGTTCAAAGAGACACGGTCTCAAAAATAATAATACAAGTAAAAGTGCCGCGAACAATCGTTCACCATTGTTGTGGACTGTTATAACTTATACGAAAACTTTATAAATTAATAAATAATAAATAGTTAATATAATATTAATATAGTGAGTGTTAATTAATTATAATAGTTAAAAGCCCAGTAATACCCGCTATAGAACCCTTGCCACAACCAATCAATGTCAGCAATGTTTGGAATTTTAATGTACTCAAAGCTCGAGTATTGGCAGTGACAGAGAAACCGGCTCAGTTTAAAGCAATATCCAATAACGATATCAAAATAACAACGCAGTCTGAAAATGACTACCGTAAAATTAAAAAACTACTTAGCGATATAAAAGAAACTGAAACCAATAACATAAGACAGGGATGATATTGCCAATACTATAGTACTTTTTCGATACTCTGGTTGCATAAAAAGTACTTAGATACTTTCGTGTCATTTTCAGTACTTTTGAGAAAATTCACAAATTATCAGTCGTAATCTGTTTAGTGTTTATGGGACAATTGTAGAAGGAAAGAATAACAAAATGCAATCCTTTGGATTTCATCTAGTAACGGGTGATCATCTAACGGTTATTTCGAGTGTGGCAATACTTACGTCATTCGTGTTATGACAGAAAATTTGTTTAATGTTTGAAATTTACGAAATGGGTCGCTTTATGCCCCATTTACATGTAGAAAATTGTTTTCTTCTACAAATTTTTGCAGATAAATAAGAATGAACCACTATATAAAAATATTCAAAATACCAGAAAGAAATAAACATATATATGTAGTAATGGCGTAATTTTTTTATAGGATCATTAATTTATTTTTAATGAATTCAAATGCGAAATTTACGTTTTTATCTATGGCGTCTATTTTTATTATGAATCCTCAACATTTATAAATACGAAATAATTTTGTTCTTGTTAATTTTAAAAATGCTGCCATAAAAATACTCGGATCGAATATATTTTATGGCAACATTTATGTTTATGGCAACATTTTATAGTGGTTTTTACTTAAAAATCTTCTGCAAAATTTTGTTGGGATATATTTCTTTTCTTGTCTCTATGTGCAAAAAGTCAATGTTATATCTGTCTCATTTTGCAGAAGAAAAATGTTGGTCGCATGTAAATTCCCCAATAGATAAAAATGTAAATTTCGCATTTGAATTCATTAAAAATAAATTAATAATGATCCTATAAAAAAAATTACGCCGTTACTATATATATGTTTATTTCTTTCTGGCATATTGAATATTTTTATATAGCGGATCCTTCTTATTTACCTGCAAAAATTTGTAGAAGAAAACAATTTTCTACATGTAAATGCCCCATAACTGATCGCGATTCGAAAATGATACAACATACCGCCATTCGACTTTTTTCGAATATCGAGATAGTTCTCTAGTGTTGAGTCAAAGTTTTGATTTTGAAAAAAATATTTTTTTATTATTTCGGGCCGGCCGAACTAATAATATTTTAACATAAAAATAAGAAATCTTAGCCAAAAATTTACTAGAAAAAACCAAGGCTGCGACATCAGAGGCGGGAGTCAGTTTCGTGGGGTCGGTGCTATTTTATCGGAGTCGGAAAAAACTGAACTCCTATTTTGTTTGTCAAATTACAACAGTGCCATATGTATGTAATTTGCTGCCGATTTTGTAATTGCAACATTTTGTAGTTGCAAAATTAATAAAAAAAGCAATATTTTGTTAATGTAAAAATCAGTTTAGAAATCCATTCCCATCGCACGTGTAGAATTTCAATAAAATTGGTTTAGAAGTGGTTCCATTTCTATTGACAGCTCTATCGAAAAGCAATTTAGAATCCCTAATAGCCATTTTCTAGAACTTTATCGCAAACTCATTTTTGAATCTTCTCAAAAAATCATTTAAAAGACCCATTTTCCCACATGCCAAATTTTAAAAATTCAAACCTAGTTTTTTTTATACAAAGCCGGGATTTGAAAACCGAGATTTTGAAAACAAAGATTTTAAAAACCGAGATCAAAATCTAAACCGGAATTTTGAAAACTGAGATTTCGAAAAAAAAAACGAGATTTTGACAAACCGAGATTTTGAAAACCGAGATTTCGTTACACACCCGATAATAATATTTTAGTTTTCTCAGTTTTTAAAAATAACTATTTAGTTGTAATCAATATTGGTGGTTAACTACTTCTGCTACTTACTAACTACTTCTTATTAATTCACACTGGCCCAAAAAAATTTACTGTAATCTGGCATCCATCGAAAATACTAGTTGGCAATTGAAACAGCAACAATTTTATATACTATATTATATATATATAAACCATTAAACTTGTGGACTGTATTTTTGTATTGAAGTTATAATTTATTTATTATTAATATAAATGCTGTTAACAATAGCGTAAGATTTTAATTTAATTTATCTTTTTATTCATGTTAATTTATATTTAATCAACAGAAATTATATGTAAATCCTTTCGGATATAAAGAAAAAACAGAACAAGAAAAAACAATTACCAAAAATTAAACAACAAAAAAATACGCCAACTTAGTGTGAACATTGTACCTTGCGACACTGTTTTGTGCAAATAGTAATTCATTTTTTTTTATACGAATTGAACATTCTCACCGCATTGAAATAACTATTTCAACCAATACTATACTAAACCAAATAAAGTTTAATATACGTAAATACCAATCATGTATAGAGCAATAGAAAATTACTTTGATTATAAATTGTTTACCAACATTCGAAACATGTAACAAATCAAATAAAATATGTGCTTGGAGTTAAACAACAAAAAAAAAAACAAAAAAAAACACTAACTGAAAATTAAATTAACTCGCGTTGGTTTGCGTACTTTGAACAACATTTTCTAAAATCAATTCGTTTCCACCGGTAAAACACAAATTTTTGCTACTGATCTTTTTAATACTGATGTTGATGTCTTAAGAGTAACCACGCGAATATGATTATCCTTTCCTCGGTGCACTTCGATTACTCTCCCCATATTCCATGTCATTGGCGGCGTATTATCATCGTAAAGTAGAACAAGCGAACCAAGTTTTACTTCACTTGTTGGATTTAACCATTTTCTACGATTTTGAAGTTCAGACACATATTCTTTGGACCAACGCAACCAAAACTGTCTCAATAAATATTGCATTCTCTGATAACGAGACAATTTGTTAAAATTTAGATGTAGAAGAGACGGATCAGGTATGGCATTGATAGGTTGACCTATTAAAAAATGGCCAGGCGTTAATGGCGTAAGATCTGAAGGATCATTAGACATTGGGCTAAGTGGACGCGAATTGAGACAACCTTCGATTTGTACAACAATTGTATGAAATTCTTCTATAGTATACGTTGATTGACCCATTACTCGTTTGAGATGAAATTTAGCACTTTTCACCGCCGCTTCCCGTAAGCCGCCAAAATGTGGCGATCGGGGTGGTATGGTTTTCCATTCAATTCGTTCATTTAAACAATAGCTGTGTATTTCTTTTTGATGCATTTCTGACATGAATAACTCATATAGCTCTCGCAGTTCTAACCGTGCACCTATAAAATTGGTTGCATTATCCGAGTATATTTGAGAACATTTTCCCCGACGCGACGTGAATCGACGTAATGCAGCCACGAACGAAGCTGTGGATAAATCACTCACAACTTCTAAATGTACCGCTTTAGTAGCAAAACATATGAATACCGATATGTAAATTTTCGTTTTAATTTTCGAGCGAATGTTAGATAATGTATAAAAAGGCCCACAGAAATCAATCCCGGTAACTTGGAATGGTCTAGAAGGAGTAACACGGTCCTTTGGTAGTTGACCCATGACTTGGCTAACTGTTTGAGGCTTAGCACGAAAACAGCGCACACACTTTCGAACAATATTATGACAACTATTTCTGCCTCCGATGATCCAATATTGAAGCCGCAGATTATATAATAATGCTTGAGGCCCCGCATGAAGAAGCCTTTTATGTTCATCAGTTACTAATAATTTAGTAAAATTATGCGTACCTGGGAGTATAATTGGATGTTTGCTATTATAAGATATGTCAGCATTGTTTAAACGACCACCAACCCGAATAATTTGGTTCTCGTCCTGAAATGGACTCAAAGATTTTAATTTACTATTTAACGGTACGACTTTAGCCTTACGAAGATTTTGCAACTCGTTGGAATATTCTTGACTCTGTATATGTTTAATAAGTAAAACTACAGCTAAATCAATTTCTGCACATTGCAATGATTCATACTTTCGATTTTTTTTCGTCAACTTGCAGTTGGTAATAAATCGTAGGCATGTCGCAACTATACGAATTAGCTTGGTGAAACTTGAAAATTTATCAAACAAATCCCAATCAGTTTTTACACAGACTAAATTTGTTTCAGATTTCCGAAGTTCTAATAAATCGGGATTAACGTACGAATTAAGGGATATTGGCCAATTTTCTTCGGAATGATATAAAAATTCCGGACCATTCCACCAAAGAGTATTCTCTTTTAATTCGTTTGGTAAAAGACCCCGTGATACCAGATCGGCTGGATTCATTGCTGATGGTATGTAACGCCAAGAATTAATTGAAGTGAGTTCTTGAATTTGCGATATTCGGTTAGCAACAAACGTAATAAACTTTGACGGTGGTGATTTTATTCGAATGAGAGTGATTTCCGAATCGGACCACATATGGACCGCACTAAAACTAATATTGATTATTTCATCTATTTTGTGATATAGTTGCGCAGTCAATAATGCTGCACACAATTCCAACCGTGGAATAGTCTGCGTTTTAAGTGGGGCTACCCTAGATTTTGCACACAACAATCGGATGGTTATATTATTTGACCTATCAATGGTACGCATATATATTGCACATCCATAACCCTTTTCCGACGCGTCCCCAAATGCATGAAGTTCTATTCTTTTGGCTAATGGTGATATTACACACCTTGGAACATTTATTGTTTCGAGTTGAATAACTTGCATTTTAAAATTATTCCAAATCTCAGCCATATTTGAAGGGAGTTTATCATCCCATGACAGATTTGTAACTGCCCATAAAGATTGCATAAACAGCTTTGCAACGAAAACCATTGGAGCACATAATCCAAGAGGGTCATACAATTGCGCTATTTCTGAGAGTACCGAACGTTTGGTACATTCAGTATCGTTTTTATATTTCACAAAAGACATGTGGAACATATCACTGTCTGTTTCCCATTGCAAACCTAGCACTGAAACGAGTAGTTCATTCTGTTCATTATTAGATCTTAATTGATCATTATTTGACGCGAATTTTCTTAATTCGAATCCTCCTCGTTCGAGTAAACTAATTAATTCCGATTTCAATATCGCAGCATCTCCGATTGTTTGGGCACCTGATAAAACATCATCTACATAAAAATCATGAAGTAAAGTAGTCGATGCTTTAGGAAATATAGCAGATTCATCGATGGCTAACTGTTTAAGAGTGCGAATGGCCAAAAATGGAGCACTCGCCGTACCGTAAGTAACTGTACGTAGACGGAAACATTTTATTTCGGTTTCTGACGGTTTGCGCCACCAAATACGAAGAAGATCTTGTTGATCATCATGCATGCGAATCTGACGATACATTTTTGCTATATCGCCAATGAATGCAACCGGATGCTTGCGGAACCTAATAACTATTTCAAACAACGTTTGTTGAATGGTTGGTCCTACCATTAAGCAATCATTCAATGAAAGGTTCGTCGATGTTTTTGAAGAAGCATTAAATACCACTCTCAATTTAGTAGTAGCACTATTTTCCTTTAGCACTGAATGGTGCGGTAAATAGTACGATTTATTATGCGGATTGTTCACTTGATCTACATTTTCAACTTCTTGCATGTGGCCAAGTTCCAGGTATTCAGTCATAAAATCAGAATACTCTGTATACAATTTTGGATTACTAATTAATTTTTGTTCGATGGCCTTATATTGCCTCAGAGCTCGATACTTTGACTCTCCTAACTGGCTGATATTTGTTTTCAAAGGAAATGCTACACTGTACCTTCCCGAACTATCACGAGTTACATGTTCCATATAATGACTTTCACACATTTTTTCCTCTATTGAGAAATTATTAGTATGATCAAACTCTTCTAATTTCCAAAATTTCTCGATGCTGGAGTTTAATTCTTCGACGTTACATAAATACACACGGCTAACATTACTAAGACTTTCATTCAATTTGTCAACGTCGACTTTAATATTATTCACTCGACCTGATACAATATAACCAAATTCAGTCGATATGAACGGAGGAAAATTCGTGATTATTTCAATTTTTTCCCCTCTCATTATTTCATGATATATTTCTGCACCAAGAAGAATATCGATTTTATCTGGATTAAAAAAATACGGATCTGCCAATTCTATATACGACGGAATCGAATTTAACTTAATCATTATTGGTTCAGATGGTAAATACCCCGTTATTTTCGGCAAAACCAAGAAATCAAGATTTTTTACATAGTTGCTCACACGAGACTTAATTGTAAGATTTACCTTGTGACGAATAAATATTTTATTTTGTTCTATCCCGGTTACTGGAATAGATACTTTATGTTTTCGACTTCCTAGCATTTGGCATACTCGTTCGGTTGCGAAGTTCGATTGGGAGCCACTATCAAGTAATGCTCTACATTGCATGAAACTTCCGTTTGAATCAGATATAAAAATCACCGCCGTTGCCAATAAAACTTTGCTATTTAATAGCTGCTCGTTTGTTGTGCAGTTATCGGTTACTGTTAGTGTGGAACTCGAATTATCATCTAATATGCAATGTGATTGAGTTGTGACCGCATCATTTTGAACAATTCTAGATGGATTTACCCTTTGATTTCCAAGAGTGTTTGAAGATAATGATTTAATACGTTCGCTGGAGATATAATTCGGCGAATTTGTATAAGAAGTATTTCTTTTACCAAAATGTAATAATATGTTATGTTTTAAAGCACATAAAGCACACGGATTACTTTTACACTCAAACACACGATGTTTCTCAGATAAACAATTAGTACAAAGTTGATGTTTTTTAACAAAATCGAAGCGCCTTTCAGCACCCACATTGGAATCGCTAAATTTTGTGCAATTTGTTAGCATATGATTGCCTCCACAAAATGTACACATTATTTCATTGGACACAAAGCTACGATTTGGTTTCGAATTAACGAAATGTTTTTTTCGCGTATCATAAACATTAGCGGTCGTATTGACTACATTACTAACTTGTTTCACACATTCAATTACTCGAGCTCGTTTTTTTAAAATCTCGATGAATTCGTCAAGTTGCAAAATAGTATTTTCTTGTGTACTTTTAATGACTTGAGTATGTGAAGCAAAATCCAACTTTTCAGATAAGTGATGAATAAGGAATAAATCCCATTGATCAATTGCTACACCCATGTTTTTTAATGCATTTATGTGTTTAAGCACAGTGTCAATAAACAATTTTAATGACTGTGCGGACCCTTCGACTGGCCTTTTAATATCGTAAATACTCTTCATATGTAATTTCTGTATCGATACTTCATTATTAAAATGATCAAATACAGTTTGCCATGCCACATTGTAATTTTGGCTTGTTACCGGAAGGGCTTCTATTAAATGAAAAGCTTTACCATCACGAAGACACGATATCAAATAATGAAATTTGGTAGTACAATCGAGCTTTATATTATTATGAATTAAATCAAAGAAAACGTCACGAAATTTCAACCATCCTAATTCTGAACCATCAAACGTTGGTAAAGTTATTTCTGGCAATTTAATAGCCTGAGTAGTATTCACTGAGACATTCTCGTATTGTTCATCCATCAAAACTGACGTTGCTTTAAATTCTAATTTAGACCTACACTCTAATTGGACTATTTCATTTAATATTTGTGATTCAAGAGCACCATAACTGTCATCAAATTTTTCTCGTTCATTTATTACATTAGGTTCGGCGTCAAGACTTTCAATATTGGTTTGAACATCGTCAAACTTGGAGTACGTAATTCGAAGTCGATGAAGCATAGATTGTAATTCACCGATAGACAGATCAGAATTGTTATCGAACTGATTTTTAAAATAAGTCACCCGACCCTTATGACCGTTTCGTTGATTTTTTAATAATGTCAGATCCATATTAAGAAACGAGATTTAAACAAAAACAGATGTTACATATATTGCTTGCAGCGAATTTTCAATTCAAAATCATGTAAATCTACCACTTATTCATCCAATAATTGGTATAACGTATACTTGACAATATCTGATATTAATATATTATTAACGCGACGCACACAATACGCATAAATACAAATATTCAACACTAACCTGACTTTGAATTTAATCACAAGTAAATTTTAAATCTTCTATGGTTAGTTGATCCAACGTTGCCAATGCGTGTCGATGGTGTTCCAGCGTTTAAATGTTCGATGATTAATTTTGCTGCTTATTTACAGGTGTATTATATCTTTCGGTATTGATTTATTTTATGACTTCTCTCGTATTACGATGAAATGAGATGCTCCGAGTCGCATGAAATTGTATTTTTAATTGTATATTACTTATCGATGATAAAACCACGTATTTAATATTCCGCAATCCAATATATTAATAAATATCGATGATATTTTATAATTGAGATTTATTACTCAAATTCGAAGAAATTATGTATATGTAAATGAAAGCGTGGTGTAATGCCATCCGGCTCGAAGGACCAAATGAAACAGCAACAATTTTATATACTATATTATATATATATAAACCATTAAACTTGTGGACTGTATTTTTGTATTGAAGTTATAATTTATTTATTATTAATATAAATGCTGTTAACAATAGCGTAAGATTTTAATTTAATTTATCTTTTTATTCATGTTAATTTATATTTAATCAACAGAAATTATATGTAAATCCTTTCGGATATAAAGAAAAAACAGAACAAGAAAAAACAATTACCAAAAATTAAACAACAAAAAAATACGCCAACTTAGTGTGAACATTGTACCTTGCGACACTGTTTTGTGCAAATAGTAATTCATTTTTTTTTATACGAATTGAACAGCAATACCTTGGCACGTTACTTGCAGTGGGACTTACATGAGAATTGAAAATAAGCAGCAAACGCAAATTTAAAGATGTAAGTCTTGATGGAATGGGAATGGAACCAGTGTATTTTCTGTATATCGATGCTAACTATCAATATCGGAACATCTCTTGGTGTGGTTTGTACCAAAATAGAGGAATAGTCTGATATAAAAGGAACAAATATTCTAACATCAAGAATAAGCATCTTCGGACCACGTCACTGCTGCATCACGATTCCATACGATTTTCCACCTACTCCTCGGTGGTCCCCCAGCTGTCTCGACTGATCGTGCCGCTCTCTCCAGTCCAGTTTCGACATCCTATTAATCGTAGATTATGCTTGACATTTTCGCAGTGAGTTTGACATTTTCTTCTTTTGAGAGGTACACCGACTGGTTGGTTATTGATAAAAATGCTTTTCTTATCATTCGATGTACTGCGTGTGTTTTAACGTGACCCATCTATGTAACTGGATTGGAATATAATAATATTGCAATCTCCAAGAGATTATGTTTGTTTCGTGATTTATTCGAATTCAATATTCATAGTGTGAAGGGTCCGTTTGTTCGCATCATTCCCACTTATGGACTCCATCTACTAGATTTAAAGCTCGATTTGCTAGATTTTTATTTGTTATGGACAAAAATTTTGTTTTGCACCACCAAACCAAGTCGTTTCGTGTGACGGTCAAGCAATGTTAAATTGTAGTTGATATCATTCGGTCCGGGCCAAGACATATTTCTTATAAGACATAAATTTCTTTTAAAATAGAATGCAAATATATTTATTTTCTTATAAATTATATAAATTGAACGAAACACATCTTTGAATAAATAAAAAAAGACAGAAATAAATGCGAGTTTAAGCCGGAAGCAGTATATAAGGTGAGAAACAAAAATCTCCAAGTCATTGGACACGTCTCGAATACACTTGGCGTATTATCACAAAACAAAACAATCTCTTAACGTCTTATCTTAAACAAAGTCGTATCTTCTCCATCTTGGTCTCGAGTCGCTTTATACGCTTCACGTTCCTGATCAGGATATTTGGTTGGTAAATTCGGTGAATGTAGGTGTACTTTAGCCGGATACCGAACACCTGCAATTTCAACTTCATAATCACCCGTGAGCACATAATCGTTTGTCACAGTATCAAGTTCACCGTTCATTTTGAAATTTTGCACGAATCCAAGACAAACTTGTTTCTTAAACGTAAATCCGTAGCTAGTTGTTGTCGTAAGTCCAGAATAGACTCCATCGCGATAAATTGGCTCCCCGCCCCATGGCCATATATCTATTTCGGGGTCGTGATCATCCAGCAACAATTGAACGTACATTTTTCGGACACCCTCATCACGCTGTTTTATTAAAGCATCACGCCCAATGAACTCCTTATCGAATTTAACACGCCAACTACGGCCGCATTCCAACGGTGTGGTGAACGTATCCAGATCTTGACCCCAAAATGCATAAAATTTCTCGACGCGTAATGCGCGCATCGCATAATACCCACAATGCTTGACTCCGTATTTTTGTCCGGCATCTAACAGACGAGTGTATACGTGCAGAGCGAATTCGTTCGGGATGTATAGGACGTATCCTAATTCTCCTGTGTGGGTTAAATTTAGTGCTCGAATTCCATTGGCCAAGCCTACTTCGAGTTCCTTGCACGTAAAAAAAGGGAAATTCTTTGGTGATAAATCAGTGTCTGTGAGCTCGGATAACAAAATTCGTGTAAATGGTCCCATAATACAGATGGCTGTGTACATTGAAGTAACGTCGGATAAGCTGATACGGCTTCCGGGTGGAATATGGCGTGTGATCCAACTTTTGCATCTCGTTTGTTGAATGGTTGGTGCGATCATCATGTAACTAGAAAATAAACAACAAAATTAACGGAAATTCTAGTGATTATATCGTAAAACGTACTGATTTTCTGACAATCTGGCCAAAGAGCAATCATTTTCGTAGCCGCCGTGAGTATTTTGCATTCCAGTATGGATGACTGCTCCAACCGGAACGTCCACATCATTCGAACACAAATATTGAAGCAGCTCCACGACCTCCTTTCCAGGTGACCACATATCAATTTTAGTAAAAGTACTGTAGTCGCACAAACCAGCCTTTTCACGACACGCATCATATTCAACATTTGCAAAATCAAACCACGACGGCTTACCATACGAATTGGATGAACCTATTCGAAATAGTGGTTGACCCGTTGCCTCATCTACTGAATTTTGTCGATCGAACCATATGGGTCGCTCGTACCCCATCACCTGGCCAAATACAGCCCCTGCTTCTTTCAGTGCTGGGAAAATCGGCGACATTCGTAAATTTCGACTAGTTTTAAATTCCGAAAACGGATAATTTATATCGTAGTACATGCCAGGAATTTCTCGAACTCGATCTCGTAAAAATTTCCGATTATTGTGCAGTCCCAAAAATCGGGATATGTCTAATTCATAAATATCTAATTTGGAGTATCCTTTTGTAATAATATCGGCTATTACTTGGCCGACTCCGCCAATCGCCGAAATACCAACCGTCTTCATTCCAACCGCGACCAAATAATTCTGAATTTCGGGACTTTCACCTAACACCCATTTCCCATCGGGTGAGAATACTTCGGGCCCATTACATAATTTCTCGAGCGTTGCTTGCCGCAACATTGGCACACGTTTTAAAATTTGTTCGAGTGAAACATGAAAATGGTCCCAATCTGGAGGTAGATAACGATCTGATACTGGTATTTGGCCATCTTCGAATGCCGGTTTTGCATCAACTTCATAACCACCACCAATTATACGGCCATTATGCTCTCGTAGATACACATGCCCGTCATAGTCGCGTATCACCGGCATATTTTGATCAAGTCCCGGGATTTCTTTGGTGTGGAGATAATAGTGTTCGACGGCGTGAATCGGAACTTTGACAACGGGTTCCGAAAGTTGACCGATACTGCGGGCCCAGAATCCAGCACAATTTACAAAATATATACACTCGGTGACTCCTCCCGTGGTCTCGACGGATTTCACTTTATTATCGGATTGATTAATTTGGAGTACGGAGCAGTGCTCAACGACAGTAACACCCATTTTCATTGCTTCGTCGATTAAGGCACGGCAGACTAAATGAGGGTTTCCGACTCCGTCTTCGGGTATCCATAATCCACCAACTAAATCACTTACTTCTAGGTATGGGCACAGTTCTTGGCATTCTTTCGGGGTGACCAGTTTTGATTTGATGCTCCAGCCGCTACAAATTATAGGGAGTGAATTCATTTTTAACACTATAAAATGATTCAGTGCCGATATGTTGAAACTATGACATTTTTCGTTTCGATGCGTTTTCAGTAGAATAACAGTACATATTTCAGAAGTAAAAATATTTCTTCTAAAATACCGTTATTTTATCGAAACGAAAAATGTTATAGTTCCAATATGTCGGCACAGATACTTACTCGCTTAATGAATTCATACGACGAAAACTAGTCATACGCTCTCGTGTTCGCGCCACGTTCAGAGAACCGCACTGTTTCCAACCCGTATCGTAGCCTTTTGCCTCCAACTCTTTCAATAATTTAATAGACTTTTGGGCCATTTTCACTTGGGTATGTGTCGGCTTAAAAGCTCCGATGAGTCCAGCAAAATGCCAGTGAGATCGTTTACCAATACGGGCCTGTTCTATAATTGTGGTATACTGCCCCCATCCATTGAGCCCCAAATAATAGGCAACAGATGCCCCAACCAGACCACCGCCGCATATTACAACACGGGAATTTTTCGGAGGCACTTGATTTAGTAATTTTCCCTTGTCCCCGGCCAATTCTTCAAACTCATTACTATTTAAGGTGTTCACCGAGCAATTCCGCAGCAGTGTCGTGTGAATACGTCGGAGGTGCAACTGGTGATTACTTAAATTACGTCGGATTATATACATTTTCTTACTGTTTGGTGTGTAAATCAGTTCTTTGCCATAAGATTCGGTTTTTTAATTGACTTAATTTTGAGAATTATCCTAATTTTGGGTTTTACAAAATAATAAAAATTCGACTAAAAATATTACGTGAAAAATTAATTGACTGTCAACTTCACGATGTCAAATTAAAAAAATAATAACATTGATGAAAGGGTCGAACAAAATCTAATTTTTATACCATTACGGTGCGCGTAGTGCCCAGAATACAATGTTTCCACTGTTTGGAAAAAATTGTTTTAATTCCATACTTATACTGGGTTTACACCAGAGCTACTTTAATAGTATAATACTTTTTTGCTAATAAAGTATAATACCCGGCCAGTTTACATCGCAAGCGGTGTAAACCCATATTATAATACTATATTATTTATTTTGTCGGTAAATATATTTTTTTTTATTAATATCACAAATGGAAATGTATAGCCAAACAAAAAATGTCTTTATCGGCCACTTGAAAAAAATAATAAACAAAATTAAAGTATTATAACATTAAATTAGAGTTTAAACCACGACTATAATGTCAATATTTTTTTGATAGCTATTATACTTTAATAGCAAAATAGTACGTGATAAACTATTAAAGTATTTTAGTTTGAGTTTACACCAACATACTTTTTTGCTACATACTTTTATTCTACTGGTGTAAACGGGGTATAAATAAATTCCGTACTACAAAATATGAAAGACACAAAAATATTGATTTTGGAGAAAAAATTTCTTTCTCTTTCATTCGTAGAGTTTTTAATTTGTTAGTATTGTTTATTGATTAATTTGTATCTTCTTTCACTTCTTCAGTTTAATATAGCTCTTTTGAGGATAACGTACATTCTTGTGTTTTCTGGGATTTTTATTTTTTATTATGTTAACTTGTGTTTTTTGTGTATTTAAATTAGTTATTAATTTTTAAATTACTTAATATATAATAATTGTATTACGTGTTTGTGACCAATAAATTTGGATGTAAAAAAAAAGTAATAAAATAATTTTAAATATGGCCATCACAATTGTGAGGGTGAAAATCGTGTACGAGAGATGTTAAAAATTTATTTTTGTATGTATGTATTTTGGACCAAAATACGCATTTGTTCATACCACTTAAACCATTTCGTCCGAAAAATAACACTATAACTATAATAATAATAAAATAACTAATAATGTTATCAAAAACAAATAACTAATATGTTATATAACAACCTGTCAGGTTTTATGAATTGTATATTAAATCACAATTGAATTTTATAGTTGTGTAATATAATTTAAAGTTTTATTAACTACTAGGGATATACTTTTTCCGGTTCGCGATCACAATTCTGCACGTTACGATAGAGAATCCGAAAAATAACACATATAATAACAATAATAATAAAATAATTAATAAGTTATTTAATTTTTATATCGAATTATTATTATTTTTTTCAGAAAGAATTCCGATTTAACTATGCTCCGTTAAAATCCGGAAGACACAACAATCTGTCATTTTTTACTTACACATTTGAGTACAGTGGACTTAAAAGTAATTTTTAACAATAACAATTTTTATAATATAACAATTTTTACAACAACAATTCTTTATAAAATTTGCAGCTAATTCATTTTATAATTAAATAAGTTTACCATACCATATTCATGATGAGCCTTAGGTTAGGTTTCAGTGGTTTACACTTAGGCCATTTTTGGCCCATTGTGATACCACACATTCATGCTACATCATTAACCCATTCACCTATTCACCTACTCACACAACTACAGTATACCACCTGCACATTGCAAGCTCCATGTCAACCTGTACATTGACATGGACGGTGGGTCGGCGCTGAATTCTGCACTCCATCAGAGGGTCTCAGTTGTGTTTATTAACATCACCGATTGTAGTTGATGATGAAAATTCGATTTGCATCTGGCCTCTGATGGGATTCGAACCCAGTACCTCCCGGTCCAAGTGCCGAAGCTTTAACCACTGCACCACTTGTCCGGATGAGCCTTATAAAAATATTAAATTAATGAAAAATATATATTTTGTTTTGGAATTTTTTGACATTTGTTGAAGTTCACAGACAACAGAAAAAAATCGTTTAAAATTTTTTGATGAGTTCGGAAATCGTTTTAGATTTTTGTGCATTTGTTCACGTGTAAAATTATACCATTCAGAGAAAAAATCGTTTCTAGGAACGGCTAAATAGAAAATTGATAATTTTTCAATTAAAATTATTAAATAATTCCAAATTTATTATTTTAGCTACTAACTTGAAATATTTTACATATTATCTCATCGATTTGAGTCAAAAATATGCTCTAGTTAATTCGTAAATGCGAAATCTGTTTTTAGATGTCGTCCGTAGAAATGTGTATGTGGCATCGCTTTTAAACTTTACGACAAAAGGATTTACGCCAATATTGGATTTCCGCCTTAAATAATTTTACTGTTTTATTCTAAGGTAACAAGGTATAGCTCGTGAACGCACTCCTGATATTTTATACCAATTCGTTGTCATTGCTTGTAGGGGAAAAATGTTATTTTATTTTTGTTGATGCTAGTTGTTCTGCAAATTTTCTGAATCTCTTGTAATATTATTATGATCGATTGTTCCGAATATATCGATGAAACGGATAAAATTGACTTCGGCAAAATATGTCGTTGTTGTCTGGTTCAAAGTTCTATTATGAAGTCCATTTACGATGAGGATTTACCTGCTATGTTAATGGCATGCACCACAATCAATGTAAGTTCAGTCAGATAAAATCAGAATAATAATTACCGGCTGTCTCGTTTAATTCTAGATCACAATGGATGATGGCCTACCCTCGTTAATATGTTCTAGTTGCGATACGCAAATTAAACAGTCTTATTTGTTCCGGCAATTGTGTGAACGGACGGACGGAACACTTCGCCAGTGCTTTGAGTCGCAGCAGATAGCATGTCCGTCCGATTTAAATATAACACTTAACACGGACATTTTGAATGAAGCGGATGATAATATAAACCAGTACCAATTGGTCTTAGTCGAGTACGCAACCGGAGAAAATTCACCTGTGGCCAAAAACGATCTCAATTTAATCTCAGGTCAGACTGAAAACTGTACCAATGAAAATCTGGAAGAGGATATACCACTAAAAAGTACGCTAGATCTGGCCGAGGATCACGAAGCTGTTCAATTTTTGAACGAGGAATTTATTGAAATATTGCAGATTCAAACAAACAAACAGCGTGCTCAGGAATATGTCAGTTTATGTAACGATGTTTTACCTGCGGCCTCCGAAGATCTCGTAGTGGAGGATCCAGCTCCAACGCCAACTGAGGAGGATATAATTTGCGACATTTGTAATAAAATATTTGGCGATAAGCATAAGCTAAGCAGACATAAAAAACAGCACATGGCGGAACGTCCGTTCGAATGTAACTTTTGTGACAAAAGCTTTGTGGAGAGGGGCTGTTTGAAAAAACATCTAAAGCGACATCGGGGTGAGAAACCATTCGGTTGTGGAGTGTGTGGCATGAAGTTCTATGACAAATCGAGCCTCGTAAGTCACACTAGGATTCACACAGGCGACAAGCCATTCGTCTGTCAGTTTGAAAATTGCGGAAAGGCGTTTACCCAGTCCTCCCAACTCGAGACACATAAAAAAATTCATAGTACTGAAAAGGCGAATGTCTGCGACATTTGCAACAAACGTTTCACGCTATATAACCAACTGAAAATCCATAAACGGATCCATACCAATGAGAAACCGTATGAATGTGGGTTCTGTGGCAAAAAATTTTCCCAATCAGGTAACTTAACCACGCATATACGTACCCATACCGGAGATAGGCCTTTCTTGTGCTCATTTAACGCATGTGAGCGTAGTTTCGCCTCGGTTGGTGAGCTAAACTCTCATTTGCGTACACATACGGGTCAAAAAATTGAAAAGAAATTGGCATGTCATGAATGTGGTAAAATGTGCCGAACCCGTTACGAACTACAAAATCATTTGAACTCACATGCCGGTGTTAAACCGTACATATGTAATGTATGTGATAAGAGTTTTTTGATGAGTTCGCATTTGGTTGTGCATATACGGAATCATACGGGCGAGCGACCATACCAATGTGATTTTTGTCCCAAAGCGTTTACAACGCAGCAAATGGTGAAGGCTCATATGCGGATACATACGGGGGAAAAGAAATTCGCTTGCGATATTTGTGAAAGGAGGTTTACGCAGGCATCAGCTCGAAATACGCATCGCAAGACACATTCTCGTGTGTGGCCTAAGCAAAAAAATGTAGAAGCATGATGTTACGTGGATGACGATGATGTTACTCAATATTATATGTTAGTATTATTCTTAATAAAGTTTCATTTTATTTGTTGAAGTTTATACTTGATTGTGTGATGATTGATCCGCGGAACACCGCGAAAGCGTTATAATTTTGTGTCTTAATATTTTTTAAATATTGCGGGAAGTCGCATATTGGGAAACTGCGTGGCGGCTAGAAAATCTAGTTTCTCGGCGATGGTGTTGGAATTCTGATTATTTAACAAAAACCCGCAAAATTTGTAAGAAATTAGAAATCATTTAAGTTAATGCACAGTAATTGCTGGCAAGTCACATGTTGCCTAGTGGCTAGGATATCTGGCTTTCACCCAGAAGGCGCGTGTTCGATTCCCGGCATGGGAAAATATTTTGTTTCGAAAGGATGCACCTACAAGGAAATAATGGGAGGGAAATATGTAATCGCTCCAAGAAATGTGGAAGGGCATATCAAGGAGAAGCAACAATGAAGCCTAGAAGAGGGAAGCGTATTACAATTGGCGTTATAAGAAATGCAGTACAAGCGATAACACAATACCTGCTGTTATTTGGGGTTCATACTCACGCAGAAGCATTGCACAAAACGAAAAGACGCAGAGGACAATCGAGACAATGTAGGTAGCTACGTCATATTTGGTGTTCGATTATTTTGCGTATTTCTTGTATCTTGTGAATTAGGTAGCGGTTCCAGTCCAGTTGTTGTTGATAAACAATGATCGGTTCTGCACACGCTTCGCATTGTACGGACCTCCAGAGTATCCATCAAGATTGTTCGACTTTCCCATTTTTCACTGCCGACCAAAGCTATACCACAGAATACTTACTTAAATATTGTTATACGCGTGGATGCGTAGAAGGGATATATTATAGTTACTACAATTTTGGGTGGCCACATGGGAACTGCATAACAGTAATTCTAAAATGGAAGGAAACGGAGATCATTGCTCCCCCATTCCCAGCATGCCCATTGAGTAGTTGTGTGTCCTTCTATAAATAAATAAATTAGTAGTAATAAATAAATAAATTAAATAATTGGAATTTTAATTCTCGCTAATGTATTAGGTGTGCAAGTAGAAACTGTTCTTATTTTGGTCAAATTCAACTTTATTGAAAATATGTATAATTGTTACAAAGAATAATTATCGAAATATTCGTCTCTATGATCCTTTGCCATTTATCAGGTAGATGATGAATGCCTTTGCGATAGGAACTTGGTAGTGTTAGATATTTGCCGTGCAAGTACAGATGTTGGAGATGTTCAACTGGCACTAACCACTTACGACAACAGTAAGGGTCCGATGAGTCCAGTCATACTTAACTGGAATAAATTCTCTACCTGCAACACACAATCCACCTGGAATACATTGCATACATGCATTACATAAACCTAGAATAAACATTAGCAATTAATGAATACTACTTACCTTGTCATTATATAAATTCATCTTGAGTACCTAGAAATTAGTTTAAATTATTATTAGTATAAACAAACAAAATCATATGTAAACAATATACATAACATAATTTGACCTTGAACTTCAATTTGATAATCAAACCAAGTTATGTTACGTATACTGGAACACAATATTAGCGTAGAATTTCACTTTATAATTATTAATCTATAAATCACATTAATTATTATTATATACATAATTATAAGCTAACATATTATAATTATTTACATGTAAATTTATTATTATTACTTACCATTTTTTATTTGATATTGAGATGTGTCATTTGTATAGTATTGACATATTTGTGTACTGCTACCGCTACTGCAACATTGATGAGTGCGTTTTATACCTAAAATTATATAATGTAGTGCCATCTAGTGGCAATTAAGTTTAGAGATTGATGACCCTCTTTATTAGGCGTTCACGTAGTCCGTACTCCGTAGTGTAGTGTAGTGTAGTTACGACTACAGCACTTATATGACCGTTCACCTGGAGGTGTAGTGTAGTAACTCTACCAATACGCCCCTGTTGTTGAAATATTGTGCTAAGAATGTTTGACATTTCTCGATGTTTTTTTTTTAATTTGTATATTGACGATTGTGTTTGGCGTTGGCGTGTTTTTGTTTCTTTGCAAAAAAGTATAATATTAAGTACATAAAGAACTCAAAAAACCGATTCATTTTAAATTCAAAATCATAACAAGCAACAACTGTCAAAACTAAGTACACTACACTACGCCAAGTGTTCACGTGATGCGTAGTTGCAAACGCACTACACTACACTACAGCATTTTGACCGTAGTTGATAACACACTTCGGTACTGTTTTTTCTCTGTTCACGTGGTGACATAATACACTACACTACGGACCACGTGAACAAGATATTTATGAACGACGATAAACAAAAAATAAAATTCGAGAGTTTTAATTTATCCTCAGGAGACTGTTCGTAAACTCGACATTGTTAACATTGTTACAAATGTCATTGTTAGTATGAAGTATGTGCTTAACAATGATTTTGTTACAAGTGTCAATGATTTTCCAGATGACGATGGCAGAAAAAAAACAAAAATAAAATGCAAAACAAAAAACTAATTTCTATTCTCTTCTCATCAATATGAAAATTATATAATAAACTAGATATCCGTAGACTTAGAGTATTAAAATCATAATTTTTAAATAATACTCAATTATACGCATAGTACTGTTATCAAACACATTGACCATATTAAAAAGTTCATTAAAAATTATTTTGTTTATATATTGACGTGAAAGAATATTTTTTTCGCTTGATTGTAGCATAATTAGTGCTTTGACAGCTGGAAAGGCAGTCTCGAGTAGGGTTGAGAATGACAATTGTAACAATGTTAAAACGAGTTTACGAACGACAAAAAGCACGTGCTCGTTGTTACAATGATAGTTTCAGAACGATTTAGAGCTGTCATTGTTAACAATATTGTAACAATGTAGAAGACTCCAGGATTTATCTTCTCTTTTTGCTGTTTAAATCAGAGGATAAAAGTAACATCGTTTTTATTCTGGTTTTATTATTTGACATGTACAATAAAAATTGTTTGGATATACGAACGTGACATATTAATATTTAAAAAAAGACATATTATTTTATTATTAATTTACATATAATAATAATTTTTATAATAATTGATAATAATTATAATTTTTTAATACGGAAAAGCGCAAGAAAATGAGCTGTGTGGAAGTGAAAAAGCTTTTTTCTAAATATAGAGGAGGAAACTTTTTATTATTGTACATATTTCGTTTTGTGGTGTTTGTTTGTTTCCATTAGTTTATAAAACATACCATAAACATAACTAAAAATTAAAATACGTATATGCAAAATATTTATTATATTAAATTAGATGTGTGCTAATGGACAGTTTAGTTTCTTCAAATAAAATTTTGGTGTACAAATAAATTCTATTTGTTTAATAAAATCTAAATGTCTTCCAAAACAAAAATGTTTTTCAAAATTTCTGAATAGTTGTACGTAATTTTGTTTTATTTATCAATTCGACAAACATAAATATGTATTGAAATTAACACATTTTTCAAGAAAACGTGTTGCTAGCATCAAAAATTGCTATAAAACTGCAGTAAAAGAGAGAGTAAATATTTATTTATCGTCGTTTATAAAATCGGCAAAAAATAAAGCTCTCGGGCCTATTATAAATTAAGTTTGGTACTGAATCCGTGGTTCAACACTTTGATTCTTTCCTTGTGATTCTTTCCTCGTTTCCTTCCCCTTCACCAACAAACTTATTTTATGGCGGGAAATTTTTGATTCCTTTTTCAGCAACTCTTTTTTTTTGATTTAACTGATTCTCGCACTACTGCGAAGATAAATATTTCAAGGATACCTTTTTATTTGTCGTTTTTGGGTTAATTTTAGTTTAATTTGTGCTTCGAGTGCAACAAATATATTTTTTCAATCAAGGAAGCAGTTTTCGCAGCAAATAATATACAATTTTTACTATACGAATAAATCAAAAAACATAATTTTACGCACATACATAAAAAAAGAAACGCGCAAAATGTCGACGGCGATTGATTTTTTGAAATCATTGAATCACGACGAAAGAATCAAAGTGTGGCGAGGCTCAATAATGTCAAATCGAAAATATAATTCATGACCATTTTAACCACCAATCGCGAGCAACATCGATTTAATATTTAATAAACGCATTTTATTAAACATTAGTTTTTTTCTCGCACAATTATATTTTGCGAAATAAAAAACAAGTGTTTAATAAAATGTGTTTATTAAGTATTAGTGTGTTTCGCAAAGTGCCTACGGCAAATAGCGTAGAAAGTATCGATTTAATAATAAATAAACTGATCAACAAGTAAATAACCGTTTAATAAGTGGAAGCAGAGGATCCTTAGTACCAAAATAAGGAAGCGGGTGAAACCTCATCAAATTATATACAGTCCATAGCCCCGGGTATTTTTTAGGTGGTTTCGAAGCAAAATAATCATCGAGTCATTTTTGTACATCTTCAACTTTCGCCAATCGAAGTGGTATTGCTTGGTGAGTAACTCCCATCTTTTCTGCAGGCTCATTTTGAATTTGACGGGAATTTCCATTCAGTAAAACTTTAAGTTCTTCGTCTTCAAATTGTTTTAACGCACCAGGACGTGGATCGTCCTCAAGACTAAAATTGCCATCATGAAATCTTGTAAACCACTTTTTTACTGTTGAAAGACTCACAGAATATTCACTTAAAGCCGAATTAATTAATTCCATAGCTTGAGCAGCATTTGTTTCATTTGAAAACAGAATATAATGCAATGACGTAAAAACAGCAATTACCCTCCCGGCACAAAAACGATATGCGTCAAAAACGCACCTAGAACGGTGAGTTTACGCAGTTTTTTGTACAAGACACTAACACACTCAAATTTTATAACTATCTACTGCATTTTCTATGGTATATGCCATTCTCTTAGTCAACAATTTCCTCATTTAGTCGTGTAACAGTTTAATTTCCGTCTTAATAAAATATATAGTTAGTTACATAAATTATTAATTATTGTGAATCAAATTACCTTTCATTGTAATAAGTATGTGATAATTATTTTATTTTATATTCAGTGAGTATTTGAAATTAAGTTTGAAAAATGTTGAAACAGAAACTTTATAGGACCATACATAAAGAAATAGTTAATATTTGTGAGAGTGCTAGAGTGGTTCAAAGAAATGCTTCTACAAACAACTATTATAGTCATCTGTTAATATTGAATACCTAGAAGAAAATAATATAAATGAGGAAAGTGAAGGCCTAAACACAACCAGCAATTTAAGTGATTCTTTCACTCAGAAGATAAACCCCTTGCTGAGTTGCAATAAACGTTTGTACAGTGAACGAACTGATTAATCTTTTTAATTTTATAATCGTTTTTATAAATTTTATGTTATTTCAATCATTACAATAAACTACAAAATAAAAAATATTTGTTTTATTTATTTAATAATATATGAATATTTATTTACGCTAAATTCTAAAAGGAACAGCACTTAAAATTTTTACGTAAACGTAGCGCGTAAATTACATAAAAACGTTACATTTATACGGAGTCGTAATCCTTACGTTATCGTGACATCAAATACGACCAACTTTATACACACTAATACACTAATACTCTTGTGACAAAAGTGCGGTATACGTACCGTAATCGTAGCTTCAAAACGTACCGTTTACGACATTTTTAGTGTAAAAAAAATGTCGTAAACGTTACGTTTATGATGCGGCTGGCCGGGAGGGTTACTTACGTATATCTATCCAAAATGGCGGGCGATTTGGATGCGTACACGGCTATACGTATATTTTAGTGCAACCAACTTCAGAGCCGAGTTTCTACTTACATACCTAATACTATCGCCGAAATCTATGTATGCAGATTTTTTCTGTGGTCTCCTTACAGCCCAGAGGAGTTAACTGATCCAGATGAAACTTCGTACTATTTACATAAATTTGGATGTTCTATTGAATTTTGACTGAAATCGTTTAATTCGAAGATGCAGCTTAGATAAGAAATTATTGTTTTTTTTTTAAATATTTTGCGAAGTATAGAATTTACAAAAAAAAACGCTATGATTTGAAAGACACAACACAGTTTATCGCAGCTCAGAAATTCTAATCGTTTTAGTTTAGAGCAACTATTACACAGTCATCGACCAATTTCACACCATCGTATAAACTCAAAGCTCCGCTTGATAATTGAGATATCTTCTTCGTAAGAATATTAACAAAAAGCTTGTGAATGCTTGTTGAAAGTAATAAACTTAAATAAAACATTTGTGAAAACTTCTAATATTGCTTTCTGCATATTAGTTTTTGCCAAATATGTGAAAAGGGTCTACTTTATAGCTCCTCTTCTCTCCTTGCTAAATGAATTTTCTCCGCCTAGTTATATTGCACCAATTTGAACTTACGAGGGGCCAGCACTGGGTCAAGGTGTTGAATTTACGCTGGGAAATAGGCCAAAATCCATTCAAAACGTAGAATGCGGAATAGATTCGGAACACCCATCGAAAGGCACAATTGAAACCATAGATCTTAACGGTAAGTTTGATTCATTAATTGTTTTATGCTCACACTAAACTTTGCCATTGTATGTATAGATATTACGTCCGATGACTATGAGGATACTCGTAAACGATTTACGTTGCGAAATATCGGAGGTCAGTGGGTTTACTTAGTCTTCTTGAAATAAGCTTGAAGTACATTTATATTTTATTTTCATTTTACAGGAAGATTTTCAAATATTCGAAGGGCAGAACTGTTGAGTAATACATTTAATAGCAAACAGTCGGAAATGTTTAATACACTAATCGAGAAATAAAATAAATTATTTGAGGATTCGATTGCAAAACAAATGGCAGAACAGCGGGAATTGGAGAAACAAATGCAAGACGAGGAACATAAACCTGAAAATCATCAGCTTAATGTTATGATGGATGGTTTTTTGAAAGCCATAAAGTCTATTCAGCATAATCTAAACTTACAACCCCTTTCTCCTACTTACGGTGAATTCCATTACAACCAGTCTCTATCGCAATTTTGTACATCTACGCATATTCAGAAACCAACAGTACAATCCGAAAATCCCCATTACACTTCCACCTCAACTTCACAACGCAATAATCCAACTAGCTATGACCAAAATTTCACCATACCATCAATCCACCAACGTATGAGTTCATTCTCAAAACCAAATATCCAACATGCTCAACACGTTGTCGTCCAAATATTAAATTCTGGTTCAACAGTCTGGTTCAACAGATAATAATTCATCTTTAACGACAAGGGGCATTTTTTCCGATGGCCAATCATGTAATTCTAGACAAACACATATTACTAAAATTAGACATTTATCCGTGCCATATACAATTATCAGACCAAACCAGAATATTGCATCAGCTTCCTAAATATTCTCAACTCCCAAAATAATCACAGTTAAAATAACATTATTTTAAAATGCTTTTTCTAAGGGGATAGTTTTCAGCCAAATACTGAGTAAGATACTTCCGAATTTCCGCTCCTGACATATCTTCCTTTTGTTACAGAATGGTTCAACACCATTCCGCAGATGTCATCTGATCCACGCAGAGGCCTCACACGGCGATTTTGACGAGAAATCTCAGAGAGAAATGCTATGGGTCGAGTTGTTTGAGGCTTGCGTGGCTCCTGGCCTACACCTTGATTACAGAAATTGAGATAAATAAAACGCAAATAATAATAAAAATAAAACCCGAGATAATTATAACCGGGTGCCTTGGTGCGCGCATCCGTTCGAACTCAAACAGCGCAAGCGCTGGTTCCGAATCCGGCTAAGAGACCGAAAAATAGCACCGACACGGAACAAAATCTTCGCTTCCATCATACCCAAACCCGAAAAATTATCAATTCATTTTTTTTTCATTTAACCAACGCTGAGGAAAGGGAAAACAAAAACCTGCCAGCGAAAAAATTCAAATAAAACAAATAAAAAAACAAATGTCCTCGAGATGAGACCAATGTACATCTCGGTCGCGTGCACCAGCACAATAATTTGGTGGTGCTCGATTACAGAATATTTTTATATAACATATGTATATAATAAAGCTCAAAATTAAAAAAATATTAAAAATAAAAGAAAATAAAACTAAAAAAAAGAAGCGTACCTTAATAATCAAACCAAAAAAAATTTACCGTTGCGGTCTTGGTGCCATCATGCCACAGGTGTACGCCGCACCCGGACCGTTGGACGTCTACCGCCGAAAGTAACGCAAATGAATGGGTTGCGGCCTTGGTGCCGTCATGCCACAGGGTTCACCGCCCCGGACCGTTGGGCGTCTTCCGTCTCCCTTCCTGGCCCCTGGATCCATAGAAAGCGGAGTGGCCTCAACTGGCTACTCGTTAGCCGTCCAACGATGCGGCACTTCCGCCGGTATATTTTGAATGGTACACCCGTTGCGGAGCGATCACTGTTAATACCCCCGTAATGTATACGATACCCGTCGAATATGTCCAAATTATAATTTTTAACTTATATTTATATGTACCGAATTAATTATTAACTTTTATATTTTTATCTATATTTAACAAAAAATAAAAAAATACTATCAAAAATAGACTCAACTTAGTCTATACTCTTTTATTTTCATTTAACTGAACTTTAATAAACAAAACTCGACCGTTCATCCAAAAAATAAAAAAAACTCTATTTTACACCAAATTGTGTGCTGCACAAAAAAAAACTTCTAGAATATTTTGCCTTTTTTGCCTTCCTTTTTTCGTGCGCGTCACGTTCGCACCCATTCTTGCGCGCATCAACATCCACCAAAAAAAAAGAGAACAACAAAAACCCCCAAAAAAAAAAAAATACGCTATACAGTCGCGCTATTGCACACACGCACCCGGTGCACTTTGGTCCCGCTCCAACATTTTTCTTTTTTAGTACAAAACTTGGCAACAATGTGTATGGATCAAACAAACCAAACCACAGACACAAACCCCCAAGCAACAGAAAAATGCCGACTAGATGGTGATGCCATCAGTAAAAACAAATTCTACTCATGCCATCACCACGACAAAAATCAAACCCAAGCTCACCACCGAGAAAAAAAATACTCCAAATTGTTACACACGATGTCGTAACACTTTTCTCTGCATATTGAAGTTGATGGTTGAGGAAATAACTCTGATGACTCAGTCACTTCTTCCACCCAACGTATGCGAAATGCCTATTACACATAATTACAGTATACCTTTATTACTTACTTGAGGAATCATATTTTTATAGTTCACAAACAAACTGGAATCCTTAAATACTGTCGCATCGTAGGTGTTACCAGGATCGCGAATACAGATATGTCGAAATCTGTAATAAAAATTATTAAAATTATTTTTGTCGCACCATATGGTGAAATATTGAGAGGAAGCTTACTAAATGCACTCGATCTACCGCTTGTAAATTATATAAAGGCCAACCTTTTCTATTTACGTAGTCTCTATATCCGTCGACTGGGGCCAACTTAGGTATGTGCGAACCATTGATACATTCTTCCGCGTCAATTTCCCCTGGCATTTTCAAAGGGGTTTCCATCATTTCTTCGTTTATGTCATTTATCACTCTGTACAAACACTTTTTCACAGTAGATTTGTGAATGTCAAAAACGTTTCCAACGATGCGATATTCTGCACAACTTGCCAATTTGTATAAGGCTACGGCCACTTGTTTTTGAACCGATAATGTATTCATCGCTTTCAAAATTTGTGGTTTTGGTTCCAGTTTATTCGAAAGTATTGTACACAACTCTTCAAAAGTTCCTAGAAAAATTTCTTTCCAAAATGTTGAGCTGCGTGGTTTCAACCACATTGTTTTTGGCTTCGCTGAATTTCCATCATCTTGAAGGCTTGATAACAATAAAAATTGGCTTTTAATAATTGAGGTCAATAATTTCCGATGGGTTGCAGCTTTGATGTGAATATTTTTCCACAGTTGGTGCCTAAAGATTTTCGTTTTTAAGGTGATTTTTCCTTTGTTATTTCGCAAAACAATACTTTGCATAAAACCAAGAAATAAAAACATTAATTTTAATTTTTCGTCTATTTTAATGTTTAGGGTAATTTAATACTTGAACAAATTAACACAATACACAATAAATATATTTATTTATTTATTTTGAGTTTATTTTTATTTCTGAACACTACTAGTTTAAGCTTAATTTTAATATCACTCTCTAGTTTCTTCACAACACACAAACACTTCAATACTAAAAAAACGTTGAAACGAACGAATCCTTTTATAGTAAATAAACCTAACGGGACTTTCGAAAAAAACCTTCCAGTGGCACTATTCTGGTGAATAGGGAATTGGGGAAAGATTTTATATGTAATTTCTATTTAATTTTTTTTTTCTGGCATACTGAGGAAAAGAGCTAGTTGTAATTTTTTTGAAAACAAAATAAAATTGAGAATAATTTTCCCTGCCAATTTAGGTATGGAAAAATTATTCCCAATTTATTAATATTTACATCAAACTTTTCTCCTCAGTAGGCCAGATTTTTTTTTTTTTAAATATAAATTACATATAAAATCTTTCCCCAATTCCCTATTCCCAGGGAATTACCAGAATAGTGCCACAGAAGTTGTGCCCGTATTTTTTACAGTATATTTTCTGTAGCGTTATAAAGAACAACGCCTGACGGCAATATCTGGGCTAACCGCTATTTTTTTTAAATAGCATTAGTTTTAGTATCATTCAATAGATGGTGCTCATAAACATAATTATGCGACCCAAATGTGACCCATTTTTTTGCGATGTAAACGGCGATAGATGGACTAAAATGGGTTGCTATTTAGGTCAGTCCACTAAATTATTTAGCGATATAAATTAGCTCAATTGGTCATTTGTGAGCTATGACGTAAGTGACATCTAGATTTAAGTATAGTAGCATTATAACAAGTAATGTTATAAGTTTTATAACAGTTTTAGTCTATGGATTAGACCCCGGATGAGATAAATGTAAGCCCAAGGGTGGTATGTTTTACTATCACTTCGAATCGAAATTCGAAAAAGTCGAATGGCGATAAAGTTTCATCATTTAAAACCAAAGTAATAATAAATGTAGCTCACATTGCATTCGATAAAAGTCGAAAATGATACAACATGCCGACTATCACTTTTTTCGAATTTTGATTCGAAGTGATGGTACAACATACCGCCCCATAAATGATTGAAAGAGTCACAGCAAGAAGTGAAACAAAAGTTTACGCAATTAAAGAAATCAATGAAACATCGGAAGGATACTTGAGTCAGAAAATTTTGAAGATCAACGATGATATAGAAAAAATACAGAAAAATATTTGAAATAAAATTGGACATGTTCAATTGGAGGTTGAATAGAAAATTCAACATTCCCAATGGGATGAAGCGAGTCGTCTCGCTGTAATAATATAGCAGCTCTTAAAAAATGAGTTGCAAAAACATTGCAAACATTTCCAGGATGCAGGATCGGGAACACGGAAATAACCCAAGAGTGAGTGAGGGAGCCAAAATAGATGCATTCATTGACAAAATACGGCGCTGCAGTTTAGTCATTGAATGAAAGCAACTTTCATGAAATAATTGGGTGTTATTAATGAGAATGCAGGAGCCAATTTGGCCGCCTCATTTCTAAGGTTACACAATCAAGATATATTTCTGGTTAAAATGATTCGTTAAATGCTAGCCTACGTCTCATAGCTGTTGGATGAGGTATTGTAGCGTGTGCATGCCTTTCATTACAAATGGTTCATTATAACCAACCAAATTCAATTAAAGTTTAATATTAAAATTTCAGCACTTCTGGTGCCGATACTAGTGTAAATCGTAACTTTAGTGTAGCAATTTATTGTCCAAATTATTTATTGTCCAACTGAAATCATTCCTAATCTATATTGCCATTACTGCATTAATTCAGTTTGTTCAATTTTATGTGTTCACATATAACAAATAGTGATTTACTCATTCTAAATACCTGTTCACCTAATACAATTTATAAAAAAATCAGGTTAGTTCAAAAACACAATTTTAAATCGATTATTAACGATTTCTATAGGAAAGCGAATTTGTTCTGAAAATATTACCAATTTATAACAACAAAATTACGATTTCAAGCAATGAATGAGAACGAAACCCTTGTAGAAAGAAAGCGCCGTTTAAACAGAGAATGAACGCAAATATATGGAGAGCACGACAAACACGGACACCTAAAGAAGTTAAAAGACGCCGACAAGCACAAGCTGCGTCACAAAGACAGCGACTTTAAAATCAAACGCCAGAAGAAGCTGATGCACATCGGCAAGCATATGGTGCAGTACAGAGACAACGAATTGCATATCAAATGGCTGATCAGAGTCAAATTATCCAAAATGAAGCAATTCATTTTGTTGAGGATCGAGGAGGAGGAGTTCTGCGGCTCGGATAATTTTCTCAAAGAGCCTCCAGCAGATGGAAAGTTTACAAGCTGCTGCCGCAAAGGAAAAGTTAAGATTAAACGACCAATAGACGAGAACGGCGTTGAACTACCTTATCCTGAATTTCTACAAGCACTGCTGTGTGATCTAAATGCTCCCGCAGTCACACTAATTTTCGGGAGAACATTCGTTCCTGCAACAATGGAGTGTCGTTTGCTTGCCTGGGTGCAAAAATTGTCGAGGTTCCAGGTCGTGGTCCATTTGTTTTCAAAGTGCATGGCCAAACATATCATCGCACTTCACATATTCAGCCACTGACCCAACAACCACCACAATATGCTCAACTATATGTGATTGACACTTGATGCTCGAGCACGTCATCCAGCTAATGAGCAGTATTTTCGATCAAATTGATCGCTTCTTCCGCTAAAAAATAACAGAATCGACAAATGTTATCAAATGATGCGTGAAGTTGAAAGAAGCGTCGTTACAATGCTCCAACATCCAACGAGGTTGCCATGGTGTTTATCAACGAAGATGGTATGCCCCCATTTGAACGTGACATTCGGATATACCCACGAAATCTCGAAGATCGCACAAAGCAGTTCGTGAACATAAAAATTTTGAGTTCGCGAACTTGGATCCCATGACATATGCCATTCTTTTCTCGTATGGTGAGATCGGATGGCAGCCAAATTGGACATGCGAAACGTACGAGGGAGAGCAACAAACCAAAATTCGCAATAAAGTCACTATGCTACAATACAAAGTGGCACAAACAGCAATTCGTGACTATTTCAATCCCATTATGAGCGCAGGAAAACTCACACAGCAGTGGTTGGTTGACTCTTACCTATACAAGTTGAAGCCAACAACCTCAATTATATCTCTACACAACAGCAAGTACTTAGAGCTGAAACCTATCAAGGACTTGATGCTACATGATGCAAACTTGGTAAACAACGCAACATCGCTGCATGAGTTTCTATCATTCAACCATCAACACAATGTCAAGTTTTGTAAAGTGGGGTGCCTCTGATCTGTTCATTACATTCACGGCTAATCCAAACTGGTCTGAAATCAAAACAAAAACTTACGACCAGGCAGACCTGATTTGGCAGCTCGCGTACCCGATCGAGTTTCAAAAGCGAGGTTTACCACATGCGCACATTCTGGTTGCACTGCGAGCTGAAGAAAAATTTACAACACCTGAACGAATCGATCAGTTTATTTGTGCTGAGATCCGTGACATAGCAGAAAGCCCGCGACTTCATAAAATAGTTACTCGCTGCATGACGCATGGACCATGCGGCATTAATTATCCTAACGCACGATGCATAATAGATGGATACTGTTCGAATAAAAATTCAAAACCGTTCATTATACAAACTTTACCAAATGTCAATGGATATCCGCTGTATCGTCGTCGCAGTGGAATTCAAGCTGAAGTTTGCACATCGCGTAAAGCAGTTAAGTACATCTACAAATATATATTTAAGGGATATGATTTCGCCAACATGGTAATTACTTCTGAAGGTCCACAGAAGCTTCGATATAATGAGATCAGCAACTTCATCGATGTTCGATATATCAGCGCTCCAGAAGCTATGTGGAGACTTCTCGAGTCGAAAATGCGTGATCGACCTCATGCCGTGATGCGCCTTCCTGTGCACCTACCGAATCAACAAATAATTACATTCGAAGCAGGTAATAAAGATGAAGCACAAACTGGCCGAACGAAGCTTGAGTCATGGTTTCAGCTCAACTTCAATGATCAAAACGCACGTCATTTCCTATATACTGACATTCCCCAATATTACGTATACGTACGCCGCGATAATTGGCAATTTCGTCAAAGAAGTGAAGAGAAGGTTGTTGCTCGAATGTATATACTGTAAGCTTGAGAGATGAGGAGCGTTTCTTCGGCTACTTTCACTACATCTTCGAGGTGCCACCAGTTTTGAGTTTGTACGAACATTCAATGGTGTTATTGACAAAACCTTCAAAGAAGCTGCAGCTGCACGGGGCCTTCTGGTAAACGATGATTAATGAGATCACTGCTTAACAGAAGCAGCAGGCTTTCAAATGCCAAGATAGCTTCGAGAGACTTTCGCTTATATTTGTTGCTTTTGTCAACCTTCAAAACCTCTTGAGCTCAGGATGAAGTATGCAGATGACATGACTCGCGGTTACATCCGACACCATATTGAAAATGTGGCAAAAAATTTCGATCTCTACGATATCAACATAATTAGTAAACACAACAGACTTTCTTGCGATATGCAGCGGATTTAAATTACCAGTACCGCTAATTGACACTTCTGTCTCTACGATGCGATTGACATCACCCGATGAAAGCATTTTACGAGAAGCTAATTCGAAGCGCAGGTCAAGAAGAGAACAACAACTGGTTGTTACAAGTTGGTATGGGCATTCATCCTCTTATCAAAAGTATCAATAATGACTGCACAGTTCAAATTCCTCAGCAAATGATCGAAACTGGGGAACTGGTTAAAAGTATTTTTGGCACAAATATTTCTGAAATATCTGTGCAGGAGTTAGTAAAACGCGTCATTATTGCAACGACAAATCAACAGACTTGATGCCAGGATAAGCTGAAATTTATTACAGTGCTGAATCGGTGATCTCAGAGGATTCAAATGATGTACAAAAATATCCAGCAGAGTTTCTCTATGATCAAACGCCATCAGGAATGCCACCCAATGTTTTACTTCTGAAGCTTGGAACAATTATAATGCTGCTGAGAAATTTAAACCCAAAAACACAAATGTGCAATGGCACTCGCATGATTGTTAAGAAGCTGCACCGAAACTTTATAACAGCTGAAATTTTATCAGAGTGCAATCGTGGAGATATTGTCTATTTTCCGCGAATTGATTTGGCTCCAACAGACACTACATTGCCATTCATACTGACCCCATCACAATCAACAAATCACAAGGTCAAACTTTCGATCATGTTGGAATTGATCTACAGACAACAGTTTTCTCACATGGACAGCTGTACGTTGCATTGTCACGCTGCGGAAATCTTGCACAAATGAAAGTCCGCATAATGGAAAATTCTGAACAAGGGAAGTTGCTGCGAGGCGAACGTCGTTTCACTCGAAACATCGTTTTCCGCGAAGTCTTCCAAATATAAAAATTGATTTGAAATTTAGTCGAATAGTAGTAATTTGACTTTTTGTATTTGACAGAATATTTTAAACCCAGCTTCATTTATTGTCTTGCTGTGTACTATGCTTGCTGAGCGTTTTCTATTATGCGAATTTTCACTTTTCGACCGCGAATTTTAAATTGGTGTGAAGGATTTATGACTTTACACTTACTTATCACTAACCTACCACCCACCTACACAGCACCCACCCACCTAACCACAACCACCCTACCACTAAATTAAAACAATCTACCCTCCACTATTCACTATTACTATTTTTTTCCAAGAGTACATTAATTTTGACGGATGGCTTAGCCGCTCCCGAAACAGCTAGTTCTTAATATAAGTGTAGATATTCATATATTAGGTTTATCACACCACGTTTGCACTAAATGGGTTAGTTGTTATTTTCAATCACAAAGTGGTAGTAGTTATTATGAGTGCTTCAAATGAACAATGTATGTGCGAAGCATGAAACCAAAGTTGACCTAAAAGTACCAGAGAGCAGAAAACCTTAACAAAGAAATTATACTTCGTGGTAAAAGATCAACGATATTTCTTTACTTCATGAGGAGAGGAAACAGAAGACGAAAAAGCAAAGTTTATTTGTCTTCCATTATGGATTCGAGCAATAATATATTGAAAACCAATAGAGAAAGTAGGGATTTTCTAAATCCGACCGGTCTATATAGATATTCACATCTGGTTTACTGATTCTCACAAAAACAAATATTAAATATTAAGTCATAATTCAAGATAAACTCGGGCACATTATTATTTTCTTATCTCAAGTTCAACGATCTTCGATCAATCAATTCAAAAACACAACACCACACTAGAAAAAATAAAAATTGTAATAGTAAAGTTTTGTATGTATTGTGATATCGGATTTTATTACACATAGAGATTGAAACCGCATTGATCAATAAAATAAAACAAAAAAATTACGATCAACCGATCAATGTGAGCAAATATGCATGTGTGTGATCGTATCTACATATATGTTGCAAGTAATCGGTTTTGCCGCGCGTTTAGAACAGAACAGAAACGTGAAAATACAAATTTGATCTTAAATCTGTTTTGTTGTTTTTATTTTGTTTATATTGCGATCACTACAGAAAAATATAAAATGTAGTCAATTCCAAACGACTTCCCTTTAAAACCGGTTAGAGGATATTTAATACTAAAACAAATTTTGGTACATATTTATATTTCAATATATCAGTGGTGTGTAGTTAGTATCTCGCGGATGAATTTTTTAAAGAGATTTGTGTGGAGATACTTTAATCATATATTGTATAGTATTGTTGTTAATATTCTGTGCTTTAATCGGTAAGATGATTAATTTTATTGAAAACCTTGTCCGATTATCGTATATTAGTTCGCGGTGGGTATGTTAACGAAATTTATTAGTCCTGCTCACCTTATCAGGTTTCGAATGTACGATTTTTCTATAAATTTACTTTAGTAAGTTAGCAGAACTATCATAAACTAGCTATTACAATATTCGATCAATTAAAGCAGACCTAGCTGCTCTCTGGGACACTAATAATGATGCCAATAAAGCCACAGTGCAAGTTTTTGGGTGAATATCGGAGATTTAATTGTACAGTTAAATTTTTTTTCTAATCTGTTTTGACACCGAAGCACTCTCAACTATTTTGTGGTTACCTTAAACCGTGGAAAACCAAATCGAGGACATACGGCTACAGATGCATTTTACGAGGACCATCTGCACAATTCATTTACGACGTCCTTTAGCATTGACCTGAGAGGGGTCAACCTAATTTTCAGGTGCTGTAATGTGCTGTAAAACTATTAAGGCGAAAACGAGAACACTATGCGCATTTGTTGTGACGTTATGAAAATAAAATAATATATCTGTGCAGTATTTTGTTTTGAAATATGTATGTGCTATACACGTACACACAAAATCACATTACTAAAAAATGACTATACGTCAAAAAAAATAGTTAAAGTCGATTTATTTTTTATAGATTTGCCCAATTTAAACTGCTGGAAAAGTAAGATTTATCGTTTGTTGCTGAATTTATTTCTATTTTTTGTTTATAAGTTGCATTCACTCATACTTTCAAGTGATTAGTACTTTCATTACTTGTCCTACTCTGCTAGAGTTGTTCTTTGGGCGAATTTTTTTGCTCAATTTTTATACAAAATTCCTGATTTATTGTATGCACTCACTCTTATTAATATTATGTATACATATATTTTTTCTCACTTCAATTGGATTTTTCAGGCACTGAAAAATAGCCAGTGTCATAATACCATGGTATTTTGACACTGTGGTGGTACACTGTGGTTTTGACACATTACGGTATTTTGACACTGGCTTGAAAAGAGTGCAATAAAAAAAGTAATAAAAATGTTAAAAATTATTTTAAACGGTTATCAAATCACTTCAAATAGTTTTAGAATAAAATATTTTTATTGAATTTCCATAAAAATATTCGTTTTGAGTGTATTTAACAAAAAAGTCGTAGATGTCAAAAAAAATATAAAAAAAATAATTCTATACTGCTAGAATTGCTCGTTGGGCGGCTTTTTTGCTCATTTTTTGTACAACATTTCTGATATATTGTATACACTCACTCTTATTAATACTCTCTCTCTCTCTAGCTTTCACATCCCATGATGGGATTTTGCCGCCCGCACTATGATCCTCCATCCGTCTCGGCACATCGCTCTCGTCCTCCAGTTTTGACATCCTGATACGAGTAGGTTTTGTTCGACGTAGCCAACGCAGTCGAGGTTTGCCTCTACGACGCACTCCGGTTGGTTGTTGATGGGACACTTTGTTTATCATTTGTTGTTGTGGAGACCTAGCAACGTGGCTGAGCCATAATGGCATTATGAAACTGGGTAATTTTTAGCGTCTGAAAAATCCAAATGAAGTGAGAAAAATAATATGTATACGTAGTAATAATAAGAGTGATTGCGTACAATATATCAGAAATTTTGTACAAAAATTGAACAAGAAAGCCGCTCAATGAGCAATTCTAGCAGTTTAGAATTATATTATATTTTTTTTGGCATTTCCGACTTTTTTTATCAAATACATTTTATAAAAGCCGACGTTTGGGGCGGTAGCCGCCAATCTTAAGGTATAAAATGATTTAAAATAATCTAAAAAGCATTTGTGCTTCGAAAAAAGAAATTTCTTTTTCGCGTTTGGGTTGTCATTTAAGACCATTTGGGTTTTTTTTAGAGCCACTTGGGATCATTGAGAGCTGCTAGGGTTCGTTTGCGGATATTATCATGGCCATATTCGTAATCAGCACACTAAAATACCTTATACCGATTTTTGAAGGTATTTTATTTTATTAAAACCTCTAATGTTGGGCATTTCTGTATCTTGGACACTTCAGTCTCTTGATATTTCATATATTTATTTTTAAAAAAATGGTAAAAATACTCTGAATTGAAGATTCAGTTGGATAATTGACAACTTGATTGTCAGTCAAGATTGACAGTCTTGATTCATTACAGTAACGATGGTACTAATATGCTGTCGCTTTACCTGGTATTTTGTTTTGAATGATAAAATTGATGGCAATTAGCCGCCAAAAGTAACGATGTCAGTTTTTGGTTGCTAATATTATAGCACGCGCATTGAAATTGTTTTTGAAATTCTGTGCCATATTTTGTGAATTAATTGTTTATTTGTTTTTAATTCTATTGTTGCTGTGATTTTACGGAATTTTGTTGGCAATGCGATACATCGTGTGGATTCAACTATTGTTTTGCAATACTTCAGCGGATTTACCTTGTTGTAGTTGTACACGCATATTGATCTTCAAAGTTAATTTCTGTACGTGTTGCCAATAGAACTGATGTTTTGAGACCCGCAATGTTCATTTACAACGGAAGAAGTCAAAAGGCGCCAAATCGCATGATCGCGGTGGCCAGTTCGCGTTGCCGCTCAAATCGTTCATGCAGAATGTTCATCGTAGCATGCGCTGTGCGGCACGTAGCGCCGTCCTGTTAGAACCACATGTCGTCGGTATCCATATTATACAGTTTAGTCACAATAAATTGCTTATCATCGATCTGTAACGCTCGCCGTTGATGGTTATGGTAATGCTAGTTTCGTTTTGGAACGAACTGATTGTTTACAATAGTGAACAATTTGTGTATAGGTGGTAGTTGTAGTATTCGCGAATCTGCGAAGTCAACAACTCTTCCTTCCTCTGTTGTGATGATTGATTGTTGTTGATTCCATCATTCGCCATCAATTGCTCTCGTGGTTCCAATATTCCTCTCCACTTAAAATCTCATTGTAAAATCCAATTTCCAATTAGTTTTGCATAGTTTTAATACCTGCCCCTCTATTCCTAAATACGGTACGAACACGAAAATGCAAAGTTCATATTTGAATTGAATCAGATTCGTACGATTCTTATTTAAAATTGAATAGGAATCTAATACTTTCGTTTTCGTATCGTATTCAAAAATTGGGCTTCTGAGTTAATATTTCAGCTGCTCACTGGTAGAGAACACTTGATGGTAAATACTTTTATCAACTCGTTCAACGCTTTGTTGTGAAGTTGTACGTATTGCAAATAGGAATTTGGCATAAATATATCATATTCAGAATCGGTCCATCAATATTCTAAAATATTGAACAATAAAAATTGTATGTCGAAATTGATAACCTAGCCACAAGCCAAATGGCATACTGCTTCTTGTCTTGTGATCATATTGGCATTACCTTTAACTTTACTACAGATCAAATTATGCGCTCCATTATGTAATAAAAATATGGTTCTTAAACCCTGCTAAACATTTGATGTGTTGCAATACGATTTGTATGTATGCGCGTGATCATTACAAAACAAACAAAAAAAAATACATCAACTTTCTTATAAGAATCATACTGTATTTTGTTGTATGCATTCATATTCTATTTCGTTTTGTTGTTGTTATATCTTCTGTAACACCACACCACACCAACAATAATAAAAAAGTAAATTCAATATGGCTGTCAATAGTCTTACCGTGCTTTGATCGCTCTTGATTACGCTTGCGCGTACAAAATCCAAAATTTAATATTGCTTAGTGCTTTGGTAAATGATTTAATAAAAACAAATAAACAAAAGAAACAATCGCAGAGTTCTAAGATCAAAAAATAAAAAAACAAAAACACCAACTTGTTGATTATCGAAATTCAATAAAAAACAAAAAATCAGAAAACTTGACCGGTTTTATAGTTTAGTGTTTTATTATTATTCTCGAGTGGAGTGAAATATTAGTGTTAGTGTTTTGTTAAAGTGTTATTTTTAACAATTTTGTGCAATATTACAAGAAGTGCTCTTCTTTATAAGAATTAGTGAATTTGTGGTTCATAATATAAGTGTCAAGTGTGTGATTACAAAATAAGAATTTTGTTAAATTCTTATGTGATATAAAAAATATATATAATTATAGAGTGAGACAATCATATTATAGTAATTTAGTGATCATCAGAGTAATTTGGATTATTTTATTTACGAGCATTTTCAGGCATATGTTAATTAATTAAATATGGTAAGTCTTTCTTTTTATTATTTATGTGTGTGTGTGTGTAATTGCTATCTAAATTGCATCATTGCAGAATAATATGAATCGATAAACGAAAGAGATCACGATATATATATTATTTTAAATTTAACTGTAAAATATCGCGTATGAAAAACAATTTTCATTTTTATATTTACAATATTTTTATGTTGATTTGTGTATGAAAAGCCGGTTTACTATAAGATCGCACGGTCTTAAGTAAATACCGTACATTTACGTTTCGTTGGCGCGTTGTATTTGTGTTAGTATTGATTGATAAAATAAAGTTATATTATTTTTGATTGATCAGCGTTCAATATTGTTCGCTATGTTGATCAATGTTTGGTTTTTTTGTTATGAATTTGCATCGTCGTATCGTAACGTTCTCGTAATTTACGCCGCATTCGGAATATTCCTGGCAATAATTTTCCAAATACTTAACACCATGGATGGGTTCGTAGATCACGCAGTCTACTTCAATGTTTACACGTAGATTACACAAGTTATATACACGAGACTATGTGCATGCAATGTAGAATATTGATGTAGACATTTAAGAACATTTTTAAACTTAATATTAAAAACTACAAAAATATTTCAATTATTCAAATTACACATTCCCTGATTTCTTTAAATAAATTAAAATTTTGTGAAATTAGGAAAACAATTCAGCAAATTAATTGGAATTGATTTACACATTTTATTGTAAATTATATAGGTACTTAACTCCTACTAATGAATTTTCATTTCAATAATCACCCGACTTATTGGAACCTCTAATTTTAAGGCATTTATAATAGCAATATACCTGCAAAATCTGAAAAGTTTTCTTCAAATTAATTTTTGTTTCTCTAGTAAGTCTATACACTTCTCCCAGCGATGATAGTACTCACCTCGCGTGCACCTCTGCAAAATAGTTATTTAGAAAGGTGATGGCCTCCTCATTCGATGAAAATCTCTGTCCCCCGAGTGCAACTTTTAGCTTAGGGAACAAAAAAAAAAGTCGCTTGGGGCTAGATCTGGTGAGTAAGAAGGGTGGTCATGCCGTTCAAACCGTAATTCGTGGGTTTTCACCATGGCAACCGCCGATGTGTGAGATGGTGCACTGTCTTGGTGGAACAAGATTATTTTATCTGCAAATGTGGTCCTTTTTTATCTTGAAATTTTTTTTTTAGCAACTTACACCGAAATTTGCTCACTAATACTTAAATTTTACGATGCATCAATTCAGGTGAACCGATAAAAAGAGTTAAATATAAACTACACTCGCGAGCAACTAAATTGACTCAAACCTTAAGCGCTCACAGAAAGGCGATTTTTTTTAAACGGCTTAACCGATTTTCACAAGACATTATTTTTTTGAATGCCTGATATTTTAACTTTTAAATTACACTTTTTCATAAAAATTGGTTCAGTACCTTTTTATGTTTGGTAAAACATTTAGGGGACTAGTTTTGGGTTCATGTTATACGCCGCGTTGAATACTGCTATGTTAAATGTTGCGTTGATTACGTGACATTTTAACGTAAAATGTTATACACAGTCCGTTAAATCCGATTATCCGTTAAATCCAAATGTTTTTAAATTTAGTCTATTCGATTAAATTTAATCTGAGACGTAACTCAGGTACTTCTTGGCCGATTATGTTGGGATTGGGTAAGTTGGATGGAAATTATTATTGAAAGAATTTCTGGAATAAGACCACCTGGGATGGAAGTTGATCAATTCTTAACCGATTACGATGGGATTGGGTATGTTGGATGATAATGGGATTCTTAATTAATTTTTGGAAAAGTTCTGGAATATGGCCACGTAGAATGGAATTCGACAATTTCTTAACCGATTTTGCTGAAATTGAATATGTTGGACGGAAATAAGATTCTTGAATAACTTTTGGAAGAAGTTGTGGAATATGGCCACCTGGGAAGGAACTTGGTAATTTAAACTAGGATGGATCTCGGTAATAAGAAGGCGTCTTTCTTGAAGCAAGCGGCTCGTGATGTTCTTATATTTCTGATAAGGCTGGGTGCCTTTAACATCTATCACCAGTACAACTACCTACTCTCACAAAAAAATCATGTTTCGTACCCTAAACAAAGGGCACGGATAAATTTATAGTATTCTTATCAACAACGACCTCGAAAACTGTTCACGGGGACATGGAATATGATGTCGTCTAAGACATCATTAATGAATCTCATTTCCATTAAATAAATCCAATTCCATCGTAATCGGTTAAAACTGCATGAGTTCCGTCCAATGTAGCCATATTCCAAAACTTCTATCATAAATCATTTAAGAATCCCATTTCCATCCAACAAACCCCAGATGGGATCATCCCCATATTCCAAAACTTTTTTCAAAAATCATTTAATAATCCCATTTCCATCCAGCATATCCAATCCCATCGTAATCCTTTAAGAATTGGTCGAGTTCTGTCCCAGGTGGCCATATACCAGAATTTCTTCCCAAAATCATTTAGGAATCCCATTTCCATCTAGCATACCCAATCCCATCATAATCGGTTAAGAATTGATCGAGTTCCGTCCCATGTGGCCTTATTCCAGAATTTCTTCCAGAAAATCATTTAAGAATCCCTGAATCCATCCATCATAATCGCTAACCGGAAAAATAAAAAAAAAAATTGTTCGTTAAATAGAGAGTCCGGTAAATCATCGCCTCCAAAATCACACTGCCGAAATGCACGAATTCCAACTTCTTGTAATTAGTGATGACATACATGTTTTTTTAATTTGTGACCTTATGTTTTTCCAAACATATGCGGTTCAGGTGGAGCTTGAACCCCGTTTGTTTTTTTTTATAATGAATTTTGAATGAAAACGCAACCAAAATTGATGATTTAAAAAAAAATATTGGGGATAAGTATTCAAATTTAAATTACAACAAAAAATTCAAGCAAACCAAAAAAAAATTTATTCGTTAATAATGCCCCCTTGCGTCTATAATGGTCCGCATGCGGTTCCCCATTGATATTATTAAGGTTTTGACAAAGACTTAGGGAGTCGCACTCCGCTCCTCATCCAACGCAATCTTGAGGACACTGATACTAGATGGTACCAGATTTCTGGCCGAACCCCTCCTCGTCTCATAAATGCTCAATTAAATTCATGTCTGGACTGAGGGCTGGCCACTTCATCGTCTCGAGTCCAACATCATCCATGAACTGCCGAATGGTTCGAACTGTGTCACACCGGACATTGTCATGCATCAATATGAAATCTTCCCCTCTGTGCAGAGTACCACATAATCCAAGAGAATGTCCTTGATATATCTTTCAGCGATCAGACCTCCTCTACGGCCTCCACCAGGTACGAAAACAAGATCTCTTTTTTCCTCAAGCGATATGCCAGCTCATACCATGCAACTGTTTCAGCAAAACAGCACTGTGAAAACGGCTCTCCTTGACCATGGTAGGCCTCTCCTATCACCACCACGAAGACATATTCTGCACTCATCACTGAATAGAACAGACCTCCACTGCTCGATGCTCCAATTGATGTGTTCGCGAGCAAATTCGAGTCACTCTTTGGGCCGTCTTGTAGTGACGTTGACTTCCTTCAAGCGTCTTATCACTGTCCATTGACTACCAGCTCCAACTCGAACTTGCCTTAGCTCTTGATGCCCATCGACGCCCGTGAAATGGCGACTTCGCAGTGTACTTAGGACGCTAAATCGATCACCCTCTCAGATGTACACCGATAACCGCTGGTATGTGGTCTCCGATTGAAGGTACTCGTTTCCTGAAAGCAACAACTTGTGTGGCTTTTTCTGGAATAGTATCCATGATTTTGACTAAACAACGAATGAAACTGGTAGAGATTTGATCAGGTCACCGTCTGATAAGTGACTGATGGCAAATATCGATCAACGTGGTATTATGCAGGAGATTGTAGCACACTAATTGTTTTCACCGAAACATCGCGTTTTGCTACGATTGCTTTAATTTGAAAAGTGCTATATAGATTTTAATGATAAAGGTGGCTTTGTAAAGATAAAATACTAAGCTGTAAAAAAAAAAAAAATGTCAATAATCGGTTGTCATTTTGTATATTCCAAAAAAAAGGAAATATGCAGTTAGATTGCTATGTTTAAATTTTTATTCTTTACTTTATTGTTTTCTCTCTGTTCTCAATAAAAATATATTCTTGGTTCCACAAAAAATTAAAATTTACATTTAAAAGTAAAATTGAAAGTGTGACTAATCAAGTGAACCACAGTGTATATGCATATTACGAGTGTGTAACGAAATCCCAGTTTATTAAAATCCCGATTTTTAAGAAATCCGGTTTGAATTTTTATAATTTGACATGTGAGATTTTGTAAACCGTTATTTTGAAAACCGGGATTTTGAAAACCGTGATTTTGAAAACCAAAATTTGTGTCAATCCAAATTTTAGTGCGACTGGTTGCTGCTTCTATCTGTTTGAGGTATAATGCTTGTATAAATGTGGATGAAAAATAGATGCGGACCGTAGTTTGTAAACTATATGTACGTACATTGTTATAAGATGTATGAAATGAAATCATTATAAATTTTTTTGTCTCGCACTATGAGATTTGTCGACAATTAAATTTTTGACTGTACACCCAGCGCATGACAAAGGTCAGAGATAAGCTCGACCCTCGATTGACGCAACAGATTACTTTTAGTAATATTAATCCATTTTCAAGCTCATATTAAGCTGGAAAGTGGTTTGAGTTTGTTAAATAATATTTAAAGTATAATTCTGTGTTATAATTAATAATTATTAAGTATAAGTAACTAATATTTATAAGTAATGATAAATTCTGTGGTGTGAATAGTGCCTTTAAAATTGCTACAAGTACTTGTTTTTAAAATCATACAAATAGTGCTGTGCTGATTCATAACTCTAGCAAATACCTGTTGTATTGCATAGACAGGGTTTTTCTAATTTATAGTTTTCGATTATTTATTTTGGTGTTAACTTGTGATACATAGCCTACATATCGACAATTATTTGCTTTATTGTAATAACCTCTACCATTTTCAGTGTTATTTACAAATCATCATTTAAGCCACGGTTACGCGAATTTCGAATAAAGGCAACAATTCGACATTCGGTCAAATAAAAACACGAAGGCACAGGAGACGAGTGATGCATATAGCCGAGTTCGAACACATTCGAGTTCAGATACGGAGTCTTAAAATGTACAACATAAAATCAGTAATCAAAAAAACGACGAATCTCAGCATTTTAGTGATAACTAAGTATAAATAATACTTTGTAGTTGTTTCCTCACATATTTATTAATTTCTTCAACGAGATTCATCTGTAGGTCTCTGTGGAGGTTATTGTGGAGGTTATCATTTATTATATACGACAAATTTCAAATTTATCTCAAAAATGTCGTGTAATAATTTGAAATTTACGAGTAAGTGATACTTCGGTGATTTCAATTTTGCGACGAACTCGGTCGTACCAATATTAGATCTTTTCCTCGATATCATTGTTGGATCATTTGTAACCCATTCCTTTAATTGTTCTACATTTTGTAGCATCATTTCCAAGGCGAAGGATGTCATGTAGTAATCGTTCTCTGAGAGACACGAGACAAATTTCGGCGTGGGTTATTGAATGTTTCTTTCTTTCTCGTATAAAGTTGATCTTTTGCACCTTTTATTGGAACGTTCTCTGGTTGAATGCTTTAGGAATTTTGTCCAATTATTTTTCTACGTAGCAAATCGTTTAGTGAAAGCCCTAATCTGGGGTCATCATTATTCATGTTACACGACAATGTAGCATATTTTAAAATCCATTGCGTAAGCTGATTGTACAAATGAATTTTGTGTCTTGTTGCAAGCCTATCTACGCATTCCTGTATGACCAATTGATATCAGAAAATAACCCGAACAGAAAATTTATCCTATTTACCAATACCACCTTTGATACTTAAGGTACTTGTTATTTTTCTAAAATCATTGCTCTAAATATGGTAAAAGTTCATTGTGTTTTAATTAATTAAGCTAATTAGAACGATTAAGTATAGTGATTAGAATTACCCTTGTTTGACATTTTCGTCTCTAAACGCGTTGCAACACCTACTTTGCCCTAGCCCATTTTTGTTACGTGAAAAATTTAAAAACATTTGGTATTGCGATTGTTTGTAATTGTCTATAAGGAGATTGATGGTTTATCACGAGGGTCGACATTAAGTTCAAACTGTAAGTTTGCTATCAGATTGAACAATTCATTTGTTTAATTAAAAATTATGTATAATAATTAAAATTATGGCTATAGATGGTTATAGACATTTTTAACATTGTAAGGTTTTATGTAAGTTGTGATTAAGTGGCAATGATGGTCAGAACTCTGACGCATATTACGATTTTTACAGAATATTTTCTGAGTTAAATAAGCAGTGATTCGGTAGGTATTTTGCCATTATCTGATTTAGATTTTTATATTTCTGTTTGTGGGGATTATTTGTGGTTTTAACTAAAACTATTCATAGATTTTTTTCTTGACCAAAAGCGTCTTCGGCGGTTTAACTTTTTATGCTGTTTTCAATATGCGTGTGGACAGGTTTACGTTTAATTTTAGACTGAATGACTATAGTCAGTGGCTTATGATTGGTGTCATCGGTGAAGTTTAGAGCTTCGTTAAAATACCAATAGAGTTAATTGTCCGTTTAACCAGTATGCCAGTTGACAGTTACTTCGACAAATTGTTGCTGGCTAGGCTCGTCGGCCATATTTCATGCACCAGCCGCCACGGTAAATGTTATATACCACACCTTGTAAAGTAGGAAAAAAATTAGTGCAGAATTATAATCTCTCGAAATCCATAAATAAAAAGATTTGAGCTCGTTGTGTTGAACTGGAATTTGAATAAATAACTTGCGGATTGGCTATATTTAAAATATTTTGGTTTTAATGATGAGGTGGTAGGGCTGCGTCAACTTTGTGTGTCCCTATTTTATTTTTGAACGCATTTTGAACGCACACGACCTTGCAGTGAAACCATTAACGAAAATTTTCTAGTCTGGAGGTGTGGTAAAGATTGTGTCCTTGCGGTCATCACTCGGCTTCTAATCGATAACTTTTTGCACACCATACCGTCAGTCGTTGACCTGCCGTAACAATTATATGGGCCACGGAATGCTTTACTGGTAAATTATAATTTCCCTCTACTGTTAGGGAATGATACGTATCAGTGTACAAAATTGGTATAAATCTGAAGCGTCATGGCATTATGCGTACGCGGCACACCGGATTTCCCACTATTTTTAATGAACTTCAGCCAATTTATATCAAACATTTCTTTGTTGATTGGCAGTTGAATAAATAATAAACCTGCCATTTTTGTTTCAGTAGGCTGAATTCATTTAGATAAACTACACCAGCGTGCGGATTATTAATAGCTGCTAAACGAAAGGTTTTGTGAACGGACTTAAGTGTGATTTTAAATAAAAGTTAATAAGAAAAGTTCGGTGTGGTAATTTTTGTCCTACAGTTTGCTCTGGGAGTGATTGTCAAAACTTCGGCATTTTCGAGCGTTTTCCTTATTTACTTCGTGATACCAATATGTATCTTTTTTGTTATTCATATCGTTCTTCTTTTTCTTGGAACTTGCACTAGTCGATGGTTCCGGAAGGTATTTTTTGAATTCTAATTAATTTTAATCTAGTAGTAACATAAAAAAAAATATTTTTTGTTTCAAATTATCAAGAGTTTTTCTGAAATTGAAGTGATAACACTTGCGCAGTTCGCAACTTAAAATAAAATAAATTATTTATTCTTATTTCTGAACTGTTAAAAATTATAATAAAAAATTTATTTATTAATTAAAAATTAGTTCGCACTTAATTTAAATTTAACACGTGATCATCATTGTGATCAAGCAAGGATAGATGTTATGTTCTTGTCAACATGGCCTGGTATTTTGAACTTGGAGAAAGAAAAGGTGTTCCAACGATTCCGCTTTCACGACGCTCTGCTTTCTGACCGATGAGTAGATTTTCTTCTACTGTATTGGATCCCTTCTCTTTGAGACTTTTTTTTACTTCCTTGACATTTATTCAATTTAATTTAACAATTACCAACAAAAATAAATAAATGTCTCTCGTATTCAGAGCAAAAGGCAGAAATAAACTCTCTCAACTGACATTGATCTTGTACAAACCATTTGACTGAATTCTAGGTCGTCCACTTTTTCGCGAGCCTGGTTGATTCAATTCAAATGTTTCTCATACTCTTCTTAGATATTTATGAATTTATTTTTAACGCCTGTAGTTTTTTCGAAAATGTTTGTGTTACTCTCCAATTTTCGTATAGCAGAACTCCTCGACATCATCAATGGTGGTCACATTATTTCCATAATTGTTACTGTTAGTAGAGTCAGAGCTTGGGTCCTGTTCGCAACAATTTGTCAATAAGAGTTAGGCACAATCAAGCATTATATTCTATTCGGTCTATCGCGATATTGGTTTGCTTCATCACACTAACTAAGGCGTACTTGTTTCTGACGTTCTACAATTTTCCGGGCCTTCCAAATGGCTAATATTGTAATCGTGTCAAAAGCTCTTTCGAGATCGAAAAATAGTAAAAAAGGTGATATCTCCATTCAACAGACTCCTCAATGATGATTATAAGGGTATTTATATAATCGACAAATCGATACAATCAATCGTTGCAGAAATATCCAAAATGATAAGCGCACTATATTTACGATTTTCACGTTAAGCATTGTGATCCTCCGCTAATTTTTGCTAAAATTAATGCCACCTTTCTTTTTTATCGTCACGATGACGAGGGCTGTTTTGCCCTGGCAGAGAGTTTTCTTCTACATCGGCGGCAGCCGTTGCGCGACCTTCAAAACTCTCTCAGCGAAAGCACATTTTTTTATGTTTCTGTTGATGACACAGCTGGTAAATTTTATGTTTTCTATATTATATTTAATGACAGGAACAAAGATCAATAAGACGTTCTTCGTTATTGTTTCTATTTGGCCCTCAGTCACGACGAACCATAATCGACTGGACACGTACCCGTGCTATAAAGTATATCTAAACGGAAATTCAATTAACTGAAAATGACAATTTATTGAAAAGCAAAACACCGAAATAGCAATTAAAACGGCAGTTTACCTAAAATAACAGTACATCAAAAACGACAATTCACCGAAACCGACAATTCATCGAAAACGAGAAACGAAATGATAATTCACCGAAAAAATGTGACATATGTAGTTACTCATGTTTGTCTAGTGTTTCGTGTTTCTTGGGAAAGATTTTGAAAAAAAACGTTCCATGTCCAATAGTCCTAGATTGTTTTAAAATTCGTTTAAGATTTCCCTCGCTTGCACACAGGTTAATTTTTTTTTAATTTTGTTGTCTTGCAAAACTCATTTAGTTTAATGGAAATGGGATTCTAACATTATTTGAAATGATTTGGAATATGGATTACACTGAGCGTCTATTGGCCTCTTCAATTATCAACACATAGTATTTGCAGAAGACTTTAACTTAAACTTTAAGTCTTCTCCGACATCGATAAGTACTTTCAACTAGATTTGTCAATATTTGACCATGATGTCAGTCATTTTTATTATATCATGCCTTTGTTCTCCTGGCCAAGTGTCATCTTTTTGGTCCTTTGCTATTTTGCTCAATCATTAATGATATAGGAAAGGTATCTCATTGTAAATACCACGCATTTGCAAGTGATTTTACGCAACTGAACGACGTATTTAATCAATGAACATTTACATGATATCTCTAATTGGCCCAAACTGAATGGTCTCGAAACATAGGTTATTTCCATCGAATTTCAACTAAGTCACTAAGTATTTTAAGGCTATTTTAATTCGTTGTTTACCTTAGATCTTTAATTTTTCTAATTTAAAGAAATATAGATAAATATATAAATGCCCATTATCCTGATCTAGCTTTCATTTCTAATCCTTACTAAAATAATTAACTCCCAAAGTCGCTTAAGCATTGATCTATTTTGCGCAAGATGAAAATGATGTTTTCGGTGAATTGTTTTTCGGTGAGATCGTTTTTCATTAACTTGTTGTGTTTTAAAGATTACTACAAATAAATTCCTCATTGGAAATCGTCAGAACTAATTTTTTTTACAGAATATTTTACAACCCATACACGTTTAAAACAGCCAATTGCAATTATTTACTGATTAAGCAACTCGTTCAGAAGTGACCTTTTCGAATACGAAACAACCGACAAGTTGGTATTATATGATATAACTAGCGGATACCCGACATGTGCTACTAGGTTAAAAAAGAAATACAGGTTGTTTATTTGTTGAAAAAAAGCAAAATTTGTTTATTTATTAACTTTTTTATCTTAATTCTAGCGGATAAAAAATATTTTGAGTTTTTTCGGTTGGTGTGTAAACATAAAGATTTTTCGGCATTCCAACTCTGGAGCAAGCAACATATAATTGGCCTTGCGAAAAACGAGAATTTTCTAAGTTCAAACCAGCAACACTTAGCGATTGGCCGTGATCCCGGACGCACTGGAAACTGTAATCGCTTGAAATTGGAGGGCAAATCGATTGGTCCATTGATGACTGCGTTCGGCAAAAGTTTGTCTCCAATGAAATGGCGCTTTCAAGCATGCATTTAGTTCATCGGCTGGGATCTTGGAATCACTGACAAAGTTTGTCGAAAATTTGAGCTTCAAGAGATTTCCCCATACAATAAGTGAGCTTGTTTTTAATACTGTACCATACCCGAAATGGTTTACATTTAATGGAAGCTTAAGATCTGAATGCGCTATACGCCCACCATGGAGGAACATTGATGCGACTCCAGATGATGCTACAACTAGTGCAATTTCATTTTTCGATCGAATTCCAGCGAGTATCAAATTGAGCAAGAATGTTTTTCCAGTACCTCCAGATGTGTCAAGGAAAATAATTCCACCACTTTCGTTTGCTACGTGTTGCATAACTTTTTCTAAACCTATTTTTTTTATCAGCAGTCAACAGTTGTTTCTGAGGTTCACGTACCAAATCTCTGTCGTGAACATTGTTTCGATAAAGTATCAGTGCTGGTAGTCCAAGTTGGTATTTGGTTGTTGATCGAAATACATCTATCCTCAAGTAGTATGAGTGCTTCCACATTCGGATTCGTTCTACGTGCTTGACTTAGTATATCGTTACTCATGCTTTCTTTATTCGTTTCCCAAAGATTTTTGGATCAGAAGGCGCGCAAGTCGTTAAAATAATTGCAAACAGCGTGTGAATTCGTTGCGGAAGACACGTGACAGCTGGTTCTGGCAATATCGTGCCCCAATGCTGATCATTTCCAAGTAAGCCGAATCGATAACATGCTTCTGTACGTTTCACATATTTCTTCATTAACCGCTTTCAAAGCTTTGAATGATGTTGGAGCTTTGACTATGTGAAGCAACATTCTCAAATAGTAACATTCAGCGTTATTTGGATGTACGGTATATACTCGATCCAATGCATCAGATGCACGAACACCAGCATCGTCTAGAACAACGGTGCCTCGCTTTCATTGAAAAAAAAGCGTAAAGTGTTGTGTATGTAACGATAACGGATGTAACGATAACGACCCACCTGAACTTGAGTGATTTCATCGTTTCGATTTTAAAGCCCGAACACTGCCATGTCACTGTTTTTGTTAACACATTTGCATATGTACTTAATGAATTTTACGGAGTTGCAGTATTCCGCATTGATATGAGGTTGAAATGTTTTTGACAGTATTGGACTGTATGGAACAACCCTTCTGTTATCAATGTCAATATCAACGTTTCTTTCTTTGGTGGTGGATGCTGCTAAATCTTCTGGATTTCGTCGTCTGTATTTCAAATCGCGTGGATATCTTTTCGTGCATTTGCCGTGTTTCATGCAAGGCGAACTCATATACAATGCTCCCCATAGGCCGTGAATCATGTTCTTGCAGACAACGCCAACAAGTTGATTCGGTAGTTCAGCAGATATAACACTATCGATTTGAGTTGGAACAATTTTTCAGCTAAATTAGAATGCGGTAAACCCATTCAGTCGAATACATCCAGCATTGCAACTTCGCCGTAAATACATTTTTTTATTATGAGATTCTTGAGTTTCATTAGTTTTTGTTTGAGAGCTCTAGCCGTCAGATCATGTCTGTGATGCGATGACTGACCAGGCGATAGCAAATCTTTGATTGCCGGCCAAGCTGAATTGCACGTAAATGTGATGAAAATATCTCGTCGCCCGTATACGTCAAAGCATCTTGAGCATAGTCTTGCATATGTCTTGGGCTTCCAGTATACGAAGGAGGAAGTATGCACATTTGACCAATGTTGGCAGCGATTGCAAATGAATGTAATCTTCGACACGCAATTTCTTTTGGTTCAAAGGAATGTACAGAAGGCGCTCGCTTTCAATTTTGGCGTACATATCAACAATGAACTAATGGAAGAGTTCATGGCATTTCAAAATGTGATTGGATTATTGAGCTCTTATCATACGCGATATTCGTAATAATCCATCAATGAAACCTGTAATATCAATAGTTTTGTTTAATAAATTTTTTCCCATTTATAAACAAACAAACTCATTTATGTATTTTGGACTATATTTATTTCAAAGTAAAATAGCAAACCTTTTTTGTTGTTGCTGCACCAATGACAGAGTTTATCTGCATGACGTTGAAATGGTATCCATCTTCACCTTGCCAAAACAGTATTGGATATTGAAGAGCGCCACACGATCGGTGTGTTTCAGAGACGCGTTGCAAATTTGTATTTCGTCTTTGAATTATGATGTCTCGCCGATCGAATTCCGTTCCAACCATAACGACTCCCACTTTGTTGATCGTTGGAGCGTTAAAGCGTCGTTCATGCTCACCGGATAGTAAAATCAAAATACAGATAAAAAAAACGGACAAACCTGTATTGCTAACAATGTTTGTAGCTCCGAACGAAGTCATTTGAAAGGTCGAATTGTATTTCTGAATGTTTTCCAAAAAATGTTTGGACCACGCTGTGTTGCCAGAAATGTAGCTTATAAACGGTTCAAGTGGCTCAACCAACGGTAACAACTTGACTTTACCATTCAAACAACACATGCCGGGTGATTCCTTTTGAAATCTCAGTGCGTGGCGGTACAAACAAAGGGTGCTCATCACAACATTCGGATGATTAGTGTAGTCGTAGTTCAAGTACCCGTTCAAGTCGGGTTTCATGCTGTTGAGGAGTTACAGCAGCTCTTGCTGTAGTAGCTCTGACTCGAACTTGTTCTAGACGTGCATCATGTTGTTCGAGTGTTTCTACTGCTCTTGACTGGCGCTCCCTCAACCTATTTGACTCTAATCGCATTTCACGTTGTTCGGGTGTTTCGGCTCTTTCTCCTTTCGCATCATTTCTTCCAATTACAGCTCTTTTCGGGTGTCCGTCACGCCAGCCGGAACCATAACAGCCGGAACCAAAAAACTATGACACAAGTAGCACGATGCATTGTGCATCATTGTGCACTAAGTGCTTTTTCAGCCGGAAACTTATAATTCCAGCCGAAACCTGATAAAGCCAGTCAGAACCCTACAATAGCCAAACCAACTATGGTCTTAGTAGCACAATGCATTGTGCATAATTGTGCACTATATAATTTTTCAGCCGGAACCTTATAAATCCACCAATATATGATATTTCGGTGGAACCTTATAATTCCAACCGGAAACGATGGTATGGTAATATACAGTCAAACTAACTATATCACAAGTTGCACAATAGATTGTGTATCATTGTGCACTATATGCTTTTCAGCCGGAACCTTATAATTCCAGCCGAAAAAAGCCAGCCTAATAAAGCCAGCCAGAGCCATACCATAGATAGACCAACTATGGCACAAGTAGCACGATGCATTGTGCATCATTGTGCACTATGTAATTTTTCCGCCGGAACCTCATAAATCCAGAAATTACGGTTTTTCGGAGAAAAACCTTACAATTTCAGCCGGAACCATACAGCCAAATTAACTATGGCACAAGTAGCACGATGCATTGTGCATCATTGTGCACTATGTAATTTTTCAGCCGGAACTTTATTAGTACCCCCAGAACCTGATAAAGCCATCCAGAACCATACTACAGCCAAACCAACTATAGCACAACTAGCACGATGGATTGTGCATCATTGTGCACTATATAATTTTTCAACCGAAACCTTATAAATCCAGCAATATACAATTTTTCGGGAAAAAACATTACAAAGTCAGCCGGAATCATACCCTCTACAGCCAAACTAACTATGACACAAGTAGCACGATGCATTGTGCATCATTATGCACAATATAATTTTTCAGCCGGAACCTTGTAATTCCGGCCAGAACCTGATAAAGCCAGATATTATTGTGTACTATATAATTTTAATAAAAGATTTTTCGAGAAAGAACCTTACAAATTCAGCCAGAACCAAGTAGCACGATGCATGGCACAAGTGGTTCCGGCTAGATTTATTAGACTCCGGATAGATTTATAAGATTCCGGCTGAGAAAACTATTAATGATCAATGATGCACAATACATCGTGCTTCCTATGCCATAGTTGGTTTGGCGGTAGTATGGTTCTGGATGGCTTTAACAGGTTTCGCATAGAATTATAAGGTTCCGGCTGAAATATAGTACAGCGCACGATGATGCACAATCCATTGTGCTTCTTGTTTAATAGTTAGTTTGGCTGTATATAAGGTTTCTACCGAAAAATCGTGTAGTGCAGGACTTATAAAGTTCCGGCTGAAAATTTTTGTAGTGCACAATGATGCACAATGCATCGTGTTACTTGTGCTATAGTTGGTTTGGCTGTAGTATGGTTCTGGCTGGCTTTATCAGGTTCAGGAAGGAATTTTAAGGTTCCGGTTGAAAATATATATAGAAGACAATGATGCACAATGCATCGTGCTACTTGCTCCATAGTTGGTTTGGCTGTAATATGTTTCTGGCTAGATTTATCAAGTTCTGGCCGGAATTACAAGGTTCAGGCTGAAAAATTATATTGTGTATAATGATGCACAATGGATCGTGCTACTTGTGTCATAGTTAGTTTGGTTGTAGAGGGTATGGTTCTGGCTGAATTTGTAATATTTTTTCCCGGAAATTTGTGTATTACTGGATTTATAAGGTTCCGATTGAAAAATTATATAGTGCACAATGATGCACAATGCATCGTGCTACTTGTGTCTTAGTTGGTTTGGCTGTAGTATGGTTCTGACTAACTTTATAAGGTTCTAGTCGGAATTATAAGGCTCCGGCTGAAAAATATATAGTGCATAATATTGCTGAAATTGTTAAAAAATCGTATATTGCTGGATTTATAAGGTTCCGGCTAAAAAAATATATACTGCTTAATGATACACAATACATCGTGCTACTTGTGCCATAGTTAATTTGGCTCTAGAAGGTATGGCTCTGGCTGAATTTGTAAGGTTCTTTTCCGTTGTGTTTTATACATAGATTGGTAAAATTTAGACATATTTAGCACGCTTGCACCACCACTTTGATCATGAACTAATCCGATCATTGCTTTTTGAGTATCGCTAGAAGCAGGATTTTCATTCTTAGAATTACTTGTCAGACTGTACAACAAACAGACTAAACACAAACACCTGTTTGAATGCCGCGATACAATCACGAAATTTTCTGTATAAATAGACCAAAAACTAATTAAAATTCCCCCGCATATTACGCTCGGGTGCATTGCGCCTTTTATGTATTAAAAATTATAATTAAAATATCAAGTGCTGCTGCTTGTGTTCGACTGACCCTAATAAAATATATTTTCGTTTGTGTAGTATTGTGTCAGACAAGTATTTAACTGTATTGGTATCCCTTAAATAATTATCGGTTTGATCACGTTTTGTTTTATTAATTCGATCGTTAAACGCGATCATATGTGTTTTGTCTTAATTCAATTTAATTTATTGATCCCATGAGAGTTTTATTTTGGTGTGTGTGGTTGTATCTGCTTTGCCGTAACACATTTTAGAAGTTGATTGTCGGTTATTTCATACAATTTAATTAATTTTATTGGATTTTTAATTGAATTTAATTTAATTGTGGAATTGTGATTTGGGATTTGGTGGAGTAAGGTCACAATAACAATAAACATAATTTGTTGACAAAAATCGACAAATTCTGATTCTTAATTTTGGCATTACATATTTAGGTTAGTTTATCGCATAGAGGTTACCAATTTACACAAAAATTGTTAATTTTTTATCTTTCACAATCCATGCCACTGTCTAGTGATCGTATCCCTGTTTATGTATAATAACCCGATGCTGTTTATATATCCCGGAAATGAGGTAAGCGTAAGAACTTAAGAATACAAAATTATGGAACATGACGTAGCCGTATATTAGGCACATATACATTATACATAGCCAAAGTGTATTCAACAAAACGAAAATTGTGTCAACTGAAAGTAAAATTTTAAAAATCTTTTGTCTATGGTCTTATAGATATGCAAACCAGTCACGTATGAAAATTATTTTTCTCATCATTTGCATACAATGGCCATGGTAATTTTACCAGTATATATTGGCAACATTGTGCCGATTTGACTGTGCACAATTTCTTAGAATTACATCGAATATATTTTTGTTTGGCCTCCTTATCTTCCGTGTGCTTGTTGATAAAAGGTTTTAATTGTTTGTATTTTGATAACGCGAAAATATCGTTTGATACAACCATGGATAATAAATACGCTGAAATATTATTAAAATAATGTATAATGCCCTTTATGGGATTAAAAAATAATTTACCCCTTTAAAAAATATTAAAAAACCATCCACGACCTATTCCAATTAAAACTGTATTGTGTAACACTACAACCCTTACTTATATATGTATATTGATTACCTAACTCTGCTTTGAACCCTATAATTAACTAACAATTGTAACACACCAACCCCTTTTTGTTAATTTAAACCCGCTGCACCCGAATGCGATTCAATGGATGTTTGACTGCATTTCGAATTAATTTATCGAGCGAGGATTACATGAGGTGTCCTCCTTAATTATCTAGACATACTTTATTAATTTTAGATATTTTGAGTGCCTGGTTGTGTGTACATAAATTCCAAATAAAATTTGCGGTTGGAGGAATTCTGTAATTTTAAAATTTTTTTTGATTGATTGATTTGAAAGTTGAATTTAATTAGTTTGTAAAAATATATGTTTTAATAACAACCTTGAACAGCTTTTGGGTAAAATAACCTTAATACGTCTTTATGTAAATTGCGTACTATTAATTTAGAGCAATATCGCAAGCTCTGTAGTTAGTTTGAATAATCGGGTGGTAGAAATAATTTGTGGTCTGTAATTGAACTGCATGCGTATAATAATTGTTCTTCCCAAGTTTACAAGAAAGAGGATCTCGAAAATCGATTCTCCTAAAAGTGGCTTGTTACATGAAGTTGGTAGCAGAAATTTGGAAGTGCTGAAAACATTAAAAGACGTTGCTGCCCTTAACCATCTTGGTGTGGTTCATCACACTCGTTTTACATTTAACAAAACCGAAGGATAGGAAAGAAATGTTAGTGGTGTCAACATTTTATTTTTAATTATTAAAAATTTCCAGTAACAAAAAACACAGCGTCTAAGATCCTCTCGATCAAAAAATAGAATTAAAGCAAATTCAGTTGTTCGTCCCAATATATGTAACTTACTCGAACTTTACTCGTTCACATCAGACTATTATTAGGGATAGATGGTCAAGAAAAGTGGCAATACAATTATTAAATTAATTAATGTAGTTAGTATGTGATATTGTGGAATCTTAATCAAATTCATCTTGAAATTCCAATAAATAACGACTTCCGATAAGTGACCCTTTAGTCCCAATAATCGTGATAGGGAAAGGGAACTCCATCAAAACATTTATACAATAGAGCCCCCAATAACAGTTCCTGTAAAACCTAACAGAGATCACAAGTTATGTTATTACGAAATAAAAAAACCATAAAACATGATTGAAGATTTCAATACAAAACTACTATGGGGAATTACAATGTTTCCGATATATCACCCGAGTTATCATTCGTTCGAGATCGGCCAACCCTCTTCCGAAGAAAGCGCTATCTGAGGCAAGGCCCAAATTTGTCGGAACTGATTCTACGGTGTGGTTGATATTTCGATTTCATGTTCGTGTAACATGTCCTAGCCACCTAGGTCTAGGTGATTCTTTGAATTCCATTATAACTTTTTCGAGATAATTTCATTTCTTATGATCCCGAGCATTTTAGAACATTTTATCGCCTCGAACGAATTTTTTTAGAAAACCAGCTAAAATGTCTTCTCCATTTCTTAATTAACCGTCATTCATAAATAGGTGGTGTTTTCCGATGAGAAAAAGTAAAATCTGGAAGCGTCTCGAGTTCCATATTTGCCCTTACAAATTAACTACGCTTGGCTTTGTACCTTATCCAGTCCCAGTTGATGAACTTAAATCTAGCTTGATAAGGAGATGAAACCTATTTCAATGGTATTTTATTAGATATTTGGCCAAATTTTGGTCAATCTTGTATTTTTTCGTCGTTTACTCTTTCTAAAAACACCGTGCATTGATCTAGAAGCTAAAGAGATTTTCGGCTCGTTACTTGTTTATGTGAGGTAAGTTTAGCGGCGAACCGATTCACATAAAGATGTATCAGGTCGAAAATTGCCTCTGCAGTTTTGAAGTATTAATATTGTTCACTTAAGGTGACCCTGGATTCTTGAAAGAGCAAACCGATGCAAACTCATTTTAAAACTACACTCAAAATACCTTCGATTTATAAAAAAATAGGTAAGAAACAGGGTTAATCTTCCTATCAAGCAGGTTTGAAGTTTATCAAGAAAAAAGTGGTAGTAATGTCATCAGTTAACGTTTTCCAAAAATATTCAAAGATCGTATTCCACTATCAATATTTAAATTTTCCAGAGAATACAGCGATTACGCTTTATACAGGTTTAGGATAATATAGGTTTAAGCGAATCAAAAAAAAAAAACAAGAAAACACCGATTTTAGTTTTTTCGGATTACAAAAGGCTTCTGGTTAATAAAGGGTTTACATATAATTATCGTTTTTACGGATGAAAGAGGGGTAAAATAATGAATCGATACAAAAACCTAATTATTATATATTTCGTTGATCGTATTATACAGGTTTTACGATTTATACAGGTTTATGATAATATAGGTTTCAGCGAATAAAACAAAACAAAACAAAAAACACCGATTTTCGGGTAAATAATTCCATTATAACTTTTTCGAAATAATTTCATATCTTATGATTCGAGCATTTTAGAGCATTTTATCGCCTCGAACGAATTTTTTTAGAAAGCCTGCTAAAATGTCTTCTCCATTTCTTAATTAACCGTCATTCATAAATAGGTGGTGTTTTTCGATGAGAAAAAGTAAAATCTGGAAGCGCCTCGAGTTCCATATTTACCCTTACAAATTAACTACGCTTAGCTTTGTGCCTTGGTAAGAAATGTGTCCTACATATTTTAAGCCCCAACTGATCTCGTTCTCGTGTATAGACGGTCTTATCCAGTCCCAGTTGACGAACTTAAATTTAGCTTGATAAGGAGATGAAACTTATTTCAATGGTTGGATATTTCGCCAGATTTTGGCCAATCTTGTATTTTTTCGTCGTTTATACTCTTTCTAAAAACACCTTGCATTGATCTAGAAGCTAAGGAGATGGTTTTCGACTCGTTACTTGTTTATGTGAGGTAAGTTTAGCGGCGAACCGATTCATATAAAGATGTATCAGGTCGAAAATTGCCTCTGCAGTTTTGAAGTATTAATATTGTTCACTTAAGGTGACCCTGGATTCTTGAAAGAGCAAAACGATGCAAACTCATTTTAAAAATAAACTCAAAATACCTTCGTGCCTAAATCGTGATTTACATCCACTGATTCTCGGTAGATGCCACTAACCTTAAAAAATATAAAGAATTGTTTTTGTAAATTTAACCATTGCATTAGTACAGTGAAACTCCTCAAAAGCAGAACTTTATTACCACAGAAACTCGTTATAAAAGGAAGACTGCACAATTTCGTATTAGTTCGGACCAAATCAGTCAAATTGGTTTCTTTATTGCGGAACTTATGGCAGACATTTTTGTGATTAGTTGTGTGTATGTTGGGTCTCACTAGGGTTCATATGTAAACATATTTGTTTGTATTAGAGTCAGTATTGTCGAACCTCCAATTCCACAAACGATATTTTCCGAACTCCGCATTTATTGCAATCGATTTGCACTTTAAAACCCAGATGAACAACTCCAACAGTTTTTCAAGATATTGCAAAACATCAAAAAATTATATGTTGGTGTTACAACATTCTAAGAATGAAAATACTCCTGATATAATTTCTACAGGTAAATGTTTTCTGTAATAGCATAATACTTTCTTTGTTTTCCTTCAAATTCTTGATAAAATCTTGATCCATGAGCTATCTGCATTTACGAAGTACATATATTCGGTGGTAAACACATTACTTTTCATCATTATTCACAGAATGTACGGAGCAGTTGTTCTAATGATACAACTTATTACAAGTTCGGGGCTTCACGAGTTTCAGGGACGAAATTTTTAGTTATGGTTTCCTGAGTAATCCTCATCCCTTTTGATATATTATAAAATACTGGCAGATTTCCAATTCCTTTAAAAGTGCAAAGGGTGTACGTCTTTTGCGAGCTATCAAAATCTTCTACTTAAATGTACCGGCCTCGTTTACATCTAAGAGGCCATACACGTTTCAATTGCCGTGTCAACGTCACATGGTTTGAACTCATCGGTTAAGATTATTGTGTCATATTGAATTAAGTTTAAAACATACATCTCACATATTCTCGTTATCTACGTCTACCTTGATAATTCATCAAGAAAAAAATGGTAGTAATACCGTCAACAGTTAAATTTTCCAAAAATATTCAAAGATCGTATTCCACTGTCAATTTTATATTCTTCAGCGAATAAAAAAACACGGAAATTCAAGAAATTTCGAAATAAAATACTCGAAAATTCACTAAATTTGAGGTTCTTTCGGATTACAGCAGTTTACGGTTAATAGAGGTTTTTTTATATAATAAATAGTGTATAGATGAAAGAGTGGTTAACTAATGAATCTATACACAAATTATGAAATAATAGTCCTAATTATTATATATTCTGCTGTATCGTATTCTACAGGTATTACGCTTTATGCAGGTTTAGGATAATATAGGTTTAAGCGAATAAAAAAAACAAGAAACATCGATTTTAGGTTTTTCCGGATTACCGGATGAAAGAGGGTTTAATTAAAGAATCGACACAGGAATTGTGAAATAATAGTATTAATACAGTCAACTCTCCTATAACGCGATTAATTCGTACCGCGTTATATGGAAACCGTGTTATAAGAAACTCGATTGTAATTAAATGCATTTTATGGAAATCGCTTTATGAGAAACATAGAAATAAGGCAAATCATATTAACTTACATCGCGTTATATGGAAACCACTGTCGCGTTATATGGAAAACGAGTTATAAGAAACTGAGAAATAATATAAATTGAATGAATTCGTCCCGTGTTTTATGGAATCTTAGAAATAAATAAATTGTACACAATTAAAAAAATCATTCTCAAAATATATTATCAGGTTGAGATTAATAGGGTTCATGAATGAATTTTATAAAATGACAAAGATTATATAATTTACATATTTAGATATTTTAATCTAAATTTATTGCACAGTTCATAATTCATAAAATTAATAACTAAATTAAAAAAAAATATTTCCAACAAAAAATTAAAATGATACTTTATTCCGTTATGTATTATTCAACATCATTGTCAAATATTAGCCGTCCAATTTTTTTTTTTTAATTGGCCGAAAATTCTCCTCACTTTACAAATTTTCTTTTTGGTTTTCAAATGTAGTTTTATTTTGTAGTTCTTCCAAAACCTCTTTATATGGAGTCAAACAATTTTGAAATTCTCTTTTAAAATTTTCACTGCGTATGGTTGTATGGTCATTTGAGATTAATTAGCACTCTAATTCTCTATGCATTGAAGGTAGACTAATCAATTCTGCCAATTCTTCCTCATTTAAACTATGTTCCTGAAGTAGGTTTTCTATATCTTCTACGTGTTTATCTGCAAATCCTTTGTTGCCAAAATTAGAAGCAATCTTTACTATTTCTGTTAGTGGATCTGAAATATTTTTTTTAACCATTTGAGATAACAAAGGCCTCTGCATTAAGTGTTCACTGTTTAATTTCTGTACAAGCTAAAGACACAATCCGGGTGCAATCTAAAATACAAAATTCTTTCCAAACTGCAAGAAGAGTTTTATCTTCTTGATCTTCTAATCTGTTGAAAATGTCTTCAAGAAATTTCCGTTTGAAAGTTCGGATGATTCCTTGGTCCGGCAGCTGTTTTAATGAAATGCAGTTAGGTGGAAAATAAAGAATTTTCACGTTTGGGTACTCCTTACTATGACTACTGGCGTTATCAACGATCAACAAAACTTTGAAACTAAGATTTTTTTCAATCACAAAGTTTTCCATTTCAATCAATTATAAAACCAATCCTTAAATAATTCTTGAGTCATTCACGCTTTTTTATTCGCTCGCCAAAAACGCGTTATATGGAAATCGCGTCGCGTTATAGGAGAACAGTTCCTATTTTTACTGCGCGTTATATGGAAATCGCGCTATAAAAATACCTCGTTATAGTTGACTGTTTTACGAATTTAGGTTTATCGTATTATACAGGTGTTGTGCTTTATAGAGGTATTAGGATAACATAGGTTTCAGCGAATAAAAAAACAAGAAAACACAGATTTGCGGTTTTTAATCGGATTACATACGGTTTACGGTTAATAGAGGGTTTACATATAATAAACGTTTTTACGAATAAGAGAGGGGTTTAATTAAAGAATCGACACAGGAATTGTGAAATTATAGTACTAACATTATATATTTCGTTTGATCGTATTATGGTGTTGCCTCCCCGATGGCAAAGTGGTCAGCATGCTTGCTCCAGCGGCCGGAGGTCCTGGGCTCGATCACCGGTGGTGACAAGGAAAAAACTTCACGGCTGGTTTAGGATCAATGAATTAATCACTCATTATCAGAAATGAAAATATGAAAGTGAAACCTCATTTGAGGCGGCCAAATCCCTCGATGGGATATAGTGCCAGAGAGAGAGATAGAGAGAGAGTATTATACTGGTGTTGTGCTTTATAGAGGTTTTACGATAATATAGGCTACAGCGAATAAGGATAAAAAAAAGGTTTAATTAAAGAATCGATACTTGAAATGTGAAATAATAGTACATATTAATATTATATATTTCGTTTGATCGTATTATACAGCGTTACGCTTTATAGAGGTTTTAGGATAATATAGGTTACAGCGAACAACAAAACAAGAAAACACCGATTTTCAGTTTTGCCGATTACAAAAGGTTTACGGTTAATAAAGGGTTTACATATAATAAACGTGTTTACGGATAAAAGATGGGTTTAATTAAAAAATCGATACAAGACTAGTGACATAATAGTACTAATATTTCGGTTGATCGGATTCCCGATAAAAGAGGCTGATTGAATATTAATTTTATGTCATTTCTTTTATCTAGTAGAGTCGATAATCAAATTATGATTGAACTTTTGTCTTAACTTTATAAATCGATTATAAAGCGTCTCCTAACCATCATATATTTTAATGACTGTCCAATGAAATTTATGACTTTCTTGAATAAACCGCTTTCCGAGAAGTATTATACGTAAAGTCATTGATAGGCTGCTTCGCACCTGGGGGTCAATTCGAGCTCCGTGAAATAATGAAAATGAAAAGTTTTTTTCATTGGCAATCTAGTAGTTTGAATTATTTGCACGTAATTTTAAATTTTACTGTGTGAAAACAAAATTTCTTATGGGGAATGCAAACCTACTCGATTGCTAATGAAAAAAAAACTTTTCATTTTCATTATTTCACGGAATGCGAATGGACTCCCTGATGGGGTAATCATATGCAATTGTTGCAATGCTGAAAAGGTTACCTAGTTTTGTGAGGAAACGATGATGAATGATTCTCGAGGAGATCTAGTTTAGGGTCATTTCTGGGTCGAAGATAATTTACTATAATATAAATTAATTTCTATTTGCTGTTTCGTGTACAAAAATAATCAGATGTTCGATTCAGGATTTTGGAACAGTTGGCTGAATTTTGTCCAAGAGTTCTGACACTACGGTAGGTGCTTGCGTTTTAATTTCCCGTGCTGTCAGCCAATCTTTGTCAAAATCTAGAAGGAGCGATGTGATTGGAATCAGTTTGTTCTAATTTGTATTATTGATTTGCGTGTATCGTTTAATTTAAATCTTAAAAAACCGTCTTTTAATTTTTACAATAATTAGAAGCTAGCAAATTGAGGAATTAACTTTTTTGAGCTCGAACCTTTTCTTATTTCACTGGGTGAATTATACTTGACGAATACGATAAAATTACGCGGTTAGTCTCTGATGAAAGTATTCTCGTTATCTTTTGTAAAATTTTGTTTTTTTTATTACCAAACAAAAGACTTAGAACTACCCTTTTTGGTGTTCTGATCTTAAAAAACTAAGGAATTCTACCTGCACCGCTGTTTTCTATTGGGGGCGAATATGACTAGATAAGGATGGGTAAATCGAAGTGCATCCAAAAGATTGAACAATTTAAAAAGTGATTTGAAGAAGGAATGCCGGAGGTTCTTCCAATCTATCAATCACACTGTTAAAACTAACGTTAAAAATCATTAATATTTTTTAAAATTGTCAAATGACCCGGTTTTAGCGCCGCTAATACTACAAATGTGAATGTAAATTATTGTCGAGTTAGCGGCGCTTATGTGGTTTTAAAAAATTTATCCACGTAGAGAGGCGCAACACGACGATCAGCGCCAATTATGTGTTTAATTCCATTCAGAGTGCGTAAAATTGCTCTGGTTGAATAAAGAAAGACTTAGTATTTGTTAATTGACAGCACACTACTTGCTCGGGTTGAATAAAAAATTGGTGGCTTAAACAGCGGAGGAGCCCCAGGTATGGTTCATAAACATGTGATCGATTTGTATTTTTTGTAAATTTTGTAACAATTTTGTTTTAGCAAGTTTTCAGAAAAACAAATGAATGACACAATTTGATCAATCACTTAACTAGAAATTCCGATAATTCAAAATCACAACAACTGAAATAAAAGAATATATATCGTTTACAGTCTGATGTTTGATCTTGATCATGTTATTTATAGTTATGATCACGTACGACGAAGTGTTTTTGCTGTAGAAGTAATATAACGCCATTTAATTTTTATGTTTGCTAAGATTATTATAATTTTTTTTTAAATTACGATCGTGTGCGCTTCGATCATTAATAAACTTTACTTTTATGACGATCTCATTTGTTTTTGTTAAAGTCGCAGTAATCGATTTTAGCGATAAAAATGTCGCGCTTTCAATTATGTTATCGTTCACTATAGTATTAAAATATTATTTTAATCATAAATGAATGGCGGGAAATGAGACGCAATCAATGCATACAAAAAATCGTTAATATACATAAAAAAAAACTAAACAGACACAATAGCAATGCACATAATTTATATGTCGCGTTGTTGACGGTTATATCGCGCGCGATTATATTGTGGTGTATATTTAGCGCGTATGAGTCATTTATGCGGTCGCGTAAACACCGATTTGAATAAATAAAACAGCAAACGGTTTTTAAATTTAAGGTGTGGGTTTTGATGTTCATTAAACCTTGGTATGATATTCGCTTTTTGTAGTGACATTTTTTACATCGTTTGAGCGCGAGGCCGAATTACTGCGCTTCATTGCGTTTATTTCTCAGTTTATTTGTGAATGTTAACTTATAACGAATTACAATTGGAAATAAGATCATATTATTTTAAAATTCACATTCTTAGATAATTTGGTACAATAATTTTGAATTTTGATGTTGTGATTAACATATGTATATCTCAAATGGATTACTTTTCAAATTTGTTTTGTTTTTGTCTCGATCTCCTTGAGCTCTAGGTTAGAATTGAGATTTTAGAGAGGGCTGGAATTTGAACAAAACCAATATAAAGGAATTTGACTCTGATTTGTTTCTCCAAATCTAATTTCTGTTTGGGTAATTTGACAGTAGATGGAATCAAATATGACAAGGACTTCGGATTTATTGGGTAAAACAGACATTCTTTGGTTGAGGATTTCACATTCTTTCACCACTGATTGATTGGTACAGTTTGAATTTCTAATACCCTGCATTTAGTTTGATTGCAGACTGTTGATAATTATTGTAAATAGTGATATTTCGGATAAGATTTGTACAGGCTGATATATATGACATCGGCTCACATCTTTCAATTTTGTTAATTAATAATGAGGAGCACTCATGCTGATTTTCCATATCAAAATATTCAGTGAATTAGTTCTAATCCCATTTGAGATAGTGTACACATTTTAGCGTATGGTTTAGAGCGTATCGTTAAGATTTTAAATTTCTATATACTATTGTGAAGTTTATCCTAAACATTCATATTACTTTTAGATCAGTTTAGAAAAATACTCATGCAAATATTGATTCCTGATCAAGTTGTTTCGGAGATTGAAAGACGTGGAGGTAGCTTGATACACTTGCGCTTATTAGTGTTGTTATGGCTGTAACTAAGTTCCATTTTCGCTGTTTCATTGTTTTTTTTTCTCGTAAATTCCTCGTCTATGGGACCCTTGTATTTGAGAAACCATATTTTCTTTTTAAAATATGATCTTCCAATTAAATCCGAAATAAATATTTGACTTCAACATCACTAATTTCGTCATAATTAAAAGTTCAGTAGTTCAATATGGACATCAGAAGTATATCACGTCTAACGTCTGCAATTGGATAGCATAACATTTCCTATGGTATCTTCTAGTTAAGCATGTCAAGTTAGCCCAGTTTTTCATCCCAGAAAAAAAATTTCCTCAAACAATACTATTTCATCTCATCCCAGTTTTTTCTGTAACTTGTATAAGACGGAATATTTGTTTTAATATTTTTACTCAACAACAAAATATCCATCCCAGATTTAATTGTTGTTTTGGTATTCTGCGTTTGAATAAATGATTAAAACAATTTTTCGTAGTGAAATGGTAATAATTATTTGTTTTGATTAAAGATCAGAACAATATCAGTCAAGATATTGTTTCAAGTTGGTACCAGTGAGGTCTTACAATGACTAAGATGGCCCAAATGGCCAAGTTCCATATGGCCCTATATAAGAATATGCGAAAATTGTGCCATTTTCCTGGAAATATGACTTACCGGAAATGAGTCTTAGTCGAAATGAGTCTATGTATGAAACATCGAATAAGCTATGGTATGGACAAACTGTGGCCAGTCGGACAGTACCAGCAGTATGGTAGTATTCGCGCAATTGGCCAGCTTCCATTTATCCCAATATAAAAATTAATAATTGCCATTCTCCTAGCAATATGATATGCCGGAAATGATTTATACAGTTTTGAGTTAGTAACAATAAGAGCTTACAATGGCTATTTGGGGAGCAAATCATATTTTTAGGAGAATGGCTTGATTTTCTGCTATTCTTATCCATATGGAACTTGGCGATTTGCGCCAACTTTACCATATGGCTGTTACTTCCCTCTCAGTCATTGCAAGCCCTTACTGTTACCAACTTGAGATAGTGTTACCAACTGATATTGTTATCATTTCACTTCGAAAAATTATTTTTAATCATTTATTCACACGCAGAGTACAAAAACAACAGTTAAATGAAAAAATCTGGGATGGATATTTTGTTGTTGAGTAAAAAAAATAAAAACAAATTTCCGTCTTATACAAGTTTAAATAGAAAAACTGGGATGAGATGAAATAGTACTGTTTGAGGAAATTTTATTTTTATTCTGGGGTGAAAAACTGGGTTAACTTCACATGCTTGTTGTAGCTCCTGACAGTATGTCGTCTACATGAAAATCTTCAATAACTGCTGTCTAAAAAAAAAAAAAAACTGCTCTGTTTGCTGCTGGGTATTTGTCGATGTCATCTTGTGCATGTTGGCGTAGGACTCTTGTGATTAGATATGTGGCCAAGGCTATTCCGTACGTGACCGTTTTCAGCTTGATCGTGCCTTTGTCGTTTCTCCATAGTACCAAACTACCAACTGGTAGCTTTGATCTGGCGGACGGATTTTTATTTGTCTAAACATATTTTCGATGTTCGCTGTAAACATATACTTATGTTTTGACCAACGTAAGAATATCTATACGAATGCTGAAGCGTCCAATACTACTCTGAGCTTGGTTGTTGAGTTATCATCTTTGATTACTGCATGGCGTAATATGAGGGTAGCTTTTAGTTGTTAGTATTTACTTGTTTTTTCACTTGAAGGCGGCGTCTCTTATCTTTTTTTTGATTCGCCATATATGAAATCGTTTCTCTTAAATGGTAATACGACCGACCTGGTATGCACCATTTTCTAATCTTTGGTAGTTTTTTTGAAAGTTCTCTTTGCATTGTCGTTCATCACTGGTAAATTCTACACGGAATTCTTCAGTTACCCAAAATCTCTTTAGCTGATTTTCTAATTCGATATACGATATCAAAGATTTGATGTGGTGATGTTGGATACTTGTGCTTTTCAATTTTCGGAACGCGATCCATCTTAATTCTGTTTTTGTGCTATTGGTTGTTCTGAGTTTTCCGTTATAATATCATTCATTGCGAGTGTAATTCAAATTTGGTTACTCTAACAGGTTGAATTTTGAGGCTCACTATTTTCTTTACATCCACAATGTTGCCACCGCTGACTCCAGTTATTTTAGCATATACTTTCTGCCGCTTAAGTTTCAATTTTTAAACTGCTTCATCGGCAATGAAAGTTGTTTGAGGTGACTTTTAATCTAGCATAACTTCCATTATTATTAGTGGATTTGACCGTTGCTATTGCTAGCAATACGTGTTCTTTATCGTGATCTACTTTGGTTATTAGTTTAAAATTTTTTACTCCAACTGTGCTCGTGCTTTTTCCTTTGTGTATCCCTTTACAGGTCGAACATTTTGTCTCTCGGCCGCGCAATGGTACGTGATAGCTGCCTAAACCGTGAACAATGGTCTAATGTATGGTCCATCTGGATTGTGGCGAACGTTTGTCTTACAACTTGCGGCTTTAGTTGTTGCGATTCACGTTTAGGGCTATATGATGCGTCCAATGACTTGAAGCGTTCTTCAACAAACTTCAGAAATCCTTCGGTTTTCTGAAATTCATTTGGATCCTGGAGCGAACTCTCATATATTCGTCGTGGTTCATTGCCCATTTTCTTCGATAATGTGAAAATTAGATTGCATCTGCTGTTTAAGGTACTCCAGGCCTTTTTATATTTATAAGCGGTTGATTCTAAATGGCATATTAGTTAAGCTGCTGCTCCATTAAGATGGGTTTCAGAGAGTTTATTCTATGCGTGTCTGAGAGCGTGTGATTTTGGTCTATCAAACGGTTGAATATTTTAGAAAAACTACTCCATTTCATGTAACCTTCATAAAACGTGGGTATTTCAATCGAGTTCAGCTTTATTTCTGATGTTGAGCCACTGGTAGCTGATGTTTCTTCTTCGCAGTGGCCATTTCAATTGTCATTTTTGTGTAATTTTTTTTAATGCCTCAGTCATAATCCCCTCTATTGAAGTATCCCAGTTTCTCATGACAATCGTCTGAGCCATCGTTATAAAGCTCTTCATACCTATCAATTATTTGTTCATAGCACGCTGCATGGTGCAGGTTCCCGCCATTTTTCCATACAATTCCCTCATTTTAAAATCCTGCCTTCGTTGCATTTGGTTGGGCGTGCCGTTTTTCTTTTGATTCCTGTAGCTCTTTGTTTGGTTATTGATTTGTTCGTTCATTTTTACGAACTCTGTGTATAGAGTTTTCAATTGTTCTATCTTCGTGTCCAAATATTTATTCATGTTGCGAGAGGTCTATGTTGTAATTGCTCTCTAATTGAGCTATGTTTCCTCTAACTATGTCTCGTTGATTAAGTAAGTTATCCATTATGGCCGGATGTTTTGTGATAGTTGAATGATGATTATTTAGTTACTGGACTCGAAGCAGATTTGTTTAACTTGGAAAATTGAAAATGGATTGAAATTAATTTGGCCGTCTGGTGTTTGGCTTTGAAATTAATTTGCTATTGTAGTACGCCTACCGTGGGCGTTTAGCTAGTCGACTAATTCTAAACAATATATTTTTTAATGAATGAGAAGCGTTATTTTGACGATCTCTAAATGTAAAGATCGACTATGTATATTCTATTTCAGCATTTCATGTTACCAGCTGAATTGGTAACACTGAGGGATTCTTCATTGGAGGATAATTCTCATACAGTGCAAGTGCTGCTTCTTCTAATTGGATAGGCTTCCAACTTTATCTCCGATACTCTAAGAATTATGACATAAAGTCTTAGAGTATATGAGATAATTTCGGAAAGGGCTGGGCGTTCCTTAATTATTACCGTAGTTGAATATTTGAAGTCCAGTATAGTCTTTCCAATTTTTGATTAAAATATTAATGAATTGAATGGTCTCTTGCATTTTATCCAGATTTGGCTTGGTTGGAGCGCCGATGGTCTCGAAATAATTTAAATGTAAAATATTTTTTTTATCCTGATTTCCCCCTGTGCTAAGTTAGCTCCGGTAGACCCATCATATTCGGTAGCTGGGATCAAACTTTAAAATAGCTTTAAGACCTAAATATTTGGATCTGATTTCTTGAATTTGCACTTTTCATTCGAATGTGCAAACTTCTATATATGACTCTATCAATAAACTTTCTCTATAATATATGTAATTAAATTATTACACAGGTAAATAACACAAATAAATTGGTTCATTGGCGACCAAGCTCGTTAGACTTACTTAGTATATATCACATCGATTTGATCTTGGTGCTGCGACACGATACCTCGAATATACCATTGTAAATCACAATATAGTGATTTATTAAGGTGAAAATACACGCACGACTATTTGTGAGAAAAAATTCGATTGCTTTGACGACATTCTTTATTGGATGTGTGGCGTAGCTTCTTTTTATTTTCTGCTGCGTCTTCTCGGTTCTATATCTTATTTAACGTTTCTATCTTCATTATCTGCTCTTGTTACAATTAGTAGATAAGTAGACTTCCTTTCGATTAGAAGAATAACTTATTCACGATTAACATTTTGTTCGATATCTGCATTACTCGTGATCCAATCGTAAACTATTGGCACATCGTTGGAAAAGCAAAATTTAAATGTCTGCCGAACATTTATTCGTTCCATTCAGATATCCTGCACAGTAATTGGTGTCAATAATCATTCTCTACCATTGCTAAATTTTTGTTCTATAACATTTTTGACATCTTTATTTTTTATATACTCTCTATTTTCTCTTACTTTGCTAAATTCTCTCTGTTTTTTTCTCTTTTCATCTGCACGGTTCTACAAATCGGTGATGGTTTTTAATGCCGATTCATATTGTTCGACTTTCCGAATTATTGGTTTCCCTAGCAGCATGTTATTTTGATAATTAAGTTTAACTAAGAAGAGATTCAAGTAAAGAAAATGTTAGAAATTTCACGTTTTTGATGAATATTTCAAGCTTTATAAAGGGCAGATAAAATTTCTCGATTCTCACCCATATTTTCGAATAGACCGTTATATTGATTGGCATCCGATTCTTATGGACTTTGCTATGCCGATAATAGAATTCATGTTTTCATTTGTACTGCCATTAACCAGAGATACCCACGGAATCTCGTCTACATTTTGAGGCAGCTTGTAATATTTTCTATCTATGGGGCGAATATTAATTGTAATAATTTTGCAATTGTCTAACAATGATTTTAGGAATTTTGAATTTCCGTGATTTTGAAAAAAAAAATATTATTATCTCCTTCTACAAGATTTTAGCAATCTCTCCAATTGGATTTTAAATTGTCATAATAATCTGGAAAACAATAGCTTTTGTAGGTAATTCGTTCACTATTATGGAATGGTTAGGTAAATTGTGATATAAGTGACGAGGATGGGCAGAATTCTGACGGGCTTTGCGATTTTGTCCACGCGTACTCGCCTATACTTTCGGACATATGAGACCAGCTTCTGCATGTATGCGATATATTTCTAACGATCACTACTATGTCTTAATGACTAAAGGATTTTTCGATTATTTTCAACATTTTATATCATCAATCCGAAAGATATCCACGAGTTCTGGCCTACGATGTCTTGTAGGAATAGCAAAGTCCATTAGAATTGGTCGCCAACCTCTAACGGTTGAATATTGTGTAGATTCAAAAATGTGGATGAAAACCTGTGGACATCTTTAGGATCGGCGGTATAAAAAGGAAATTAGCTAAAAATTTTAAAATTTTATTAATCAAAGTAAAGTTCTGCAGTACCGAGTAACTTGTACTACAACTTTAGTATACTGGTCGAGCTGTATAAAATCGTAGGCCAGAACTCGTGGATGTCTCCAGGATTGACTATATACAATTTTGAAAATAATCGAAAAGTCCTCATCATTAAGATATAATAGTGATGGTCAGCAATTTATCCCATATTCGTCATATATAAAGAAGTCGGCCTCAAATCTCCAGAAATAAAAGCCAGTACGCGTGGAGATATCCAGGAGTACTCGTAGAAATTTGTGAAATACATCAAAAGACATATGGAATTTTCTGAACCCGTCAGAGTTTTGCCCATCTTCGCCACTTATGATCTATAGTTCTATAGTTTTTCAGGTACAATAGAAATCAGATAACACGAAATCGAAGGGAATAAAAAATATTTCGTGTTATGAGAATTTCGTCTTAAGCGATAATATCAATGAAAAAATTTACATGTTACTAAACAAATGACATATGTAATTTAATTTAAATAAAACCATTTAATCATTATGTAGGTATTCACCGCTATCCTCCTTTCTTTGGGCGGTCTTCACCGCTATCCTCATTTCTTTGGGCGGTTGTGGATTTTATAATGTCACAAATTTCACGATTACTTAGAAGCGGCGTGTTATCAATACTATTATCCAAACTCAAGTAAAGTTCGACCGAGATATTTTGAGGTAAATTTGTAACCAAAGAAATATCCAGTCGAAAGATTTTGGAATTGTAAAACCAGAATGCCGATAAAGCAATTTGTTATAGTTACAGGCGTAACAAGTTTCCATGCGTGGCGTAACATGTAACATACACCGCGTCTAAGACTGATTTCGTTTTTAAGATCAATACATACTTGCTAAATATTTTTGAAGTAGCATTTTTTTGTAAAACACTTTTAAATTCTTAATGGTTCCTGGATCACAAGACTGTAATACACTGGTAGTAATTGGAGGCAGAAAATTTAATTTGACACTTTCTAGCTGGATCAATTATCTATAATAAAAATTACCTTTCTCTTTTCCTTTAAAAAAATTTTATCTAATGGTTTAAACCAACTTGAAAATAAGTCCGTTGTCACCCACCTAGGCTTTTTTATTTGCGGTATTTGAAGGGGTAGATTTGTGACGTTGGAAAGACATCTCAAATTTTGGGACTATTCGACAACAATAAGAGGAAGTTTCTCTCTTCCATCACAATTACATCCAACAAGTGCTGTAAGACGTTCCTTAGATCTTTTACCACCAGAAAAAGTTTCTCCTTTAAATGTTAAAGTTTTGTCTGTTAAAAAATGTCTTTTCTATCGTAATCCTTCAGAATTGTAGGTAAAGTTGAAGATACCCAATCGGAAGTCGTATCAGCTGATACTTGTCTCGCCTCTGGCCTAATGGCTCCGACCGCCTTATGAGACGCCTGCTTAGAGAGAAATGAAGATAGTATTCATTACGTTTATAGTTGTCTTGCTTTTGCAAGGGCTACGATCTCTTGTATGTACTGCTCGCTACTTTGCTGAGGATCAACTGTAATCTATTCTTGGTCCAAACTCGTTTAGTTTGCCAAAGAGCCAGAGCACACTTTTGCCCTTTGATTGTATGGGTGCGGGTTCAAACGGACGATAAAAATTCTATACCATTATTCTGGTGTAGTGTCAAAATTATAATCCTTTAAATTATCTTTCTTGATATTGTGCATTGTTTTAGTTACGATAGGTGCAAATATACAATTTCGAATTTACTTGAATTATTTCTTGCTCTATTTGTATCAACATGAATTTTAATGTAGCTGGACCCTACTCCCCGTTTATTTAACTTATAGGTACAGTTGGATAAATTAATAACTCAGACTCACTTTTAACGAAGGTTTGAATCGTTTTCCGAATTGTTGATGGTTCAATCATAAAATTTTGTTTTACGCTTTGCTTGCATCCAATTTAACCGTAGGTGATTGCTACACCATATGTCTAATGTCTATATGTCCGTACTTCGATTTACTCTCCTTTATTATTGGTTGAATATACATTGAAAATGTGGATCTATCTAAAAATCTATTTTATCTAATATATCTATTACGTACGCTCAAGGAACACGTAGTTTGGCAAAATTTTTAAACAATGATTTTTCACGTTTAACAATCTTTTGCAATAAAACTTTTTTGCTATTGCTTCTATCTTCTTAATTAATTTTAATTCACATGAAAAGTAAAAACTTTGTACTGCAACATCACCATACGTGTGGAGTTTATCTCGATTACTGTGGCGGCATTTTTTACTAAGTAGTTTTTTGGACAAATTTACTTTACTAAAATATATTGTTTGATTGTAATTAGAAAATTGATTTGATAGTAATGTAAAGTGACCGGTTCTGGACCATCCCAATCCCAAAATGACATCATCGATTATTGATTATCGATTATCCAATGACGCCATATTGACGAAATTCTTAATTAGATTGAAAACTCATTGGCATCCAGTTATAGAATTTTGCGGCATCCGTGAACAAAACCTACATAATATTCGTTCCAATTTCTTAAATGGTGTCCTTACCCTTACGTGTGGAGTTTATCTCGATTACTGTGACGACATTTCTTGTTAAGTAGCTTTTTGGACGAATTTATGTTACTCAAACATATTGGTTGAATGTAATAAGAAAATTGACTTGATCGCTTTAATTTTAGCAAAGCGATGTAATTTTTGAAAAATTAGAAAATAGAAAAGATCCCAACTCCATAATTCTTAAAACCCCCTGATATAAACTCTGTAATATAACTACACGGAGCGTATTCGCTCTCCAGCCCATCAGTCATGTTCCCCAAAAATAATCCAGTGGAGGACTCGTATTCTTCGTCAGCTGAAACGTAGGTTACGGAATCGGTGTCATAATACAATACTCGAGTCGTAATACAATAATCGGTGTCATAATACAATAATCCAGTGGAGGACTCGTATTCTTCGTCAGCTGAAACGTAGGTTACGGAATCGGTGTCATAATACAATACTCGATTTCCGAGCTTCTTCAAATAACTGTATAGCTTTATTTTGACAGCTTCTTTATACTCCTACATTTGTACACTGTTAATATATATTGCGGAGTGCAGTTGTTTTAGCTGAAACATAAATCTGTTCAACATTAGCTTAGACATGGAACTAAAACCGACATTCTTTATAATTTCGTTTTCTTGTAATTCAATACCTTCTTGCTGCAGTCTGAAAGCCACCCCGATGCTTACTGTTTGATTTTTAGAAATTGGTCTATGGATTTCCTTACTTCCCCTATAATGATGACGTGGTGCTTAACGGGCTCTTTTTGGTACTTGCAAACGCAAATATCAGTATAATTTCTTTCCTCACCATCCTTTGCTCTGTAGTAGGTTCTAATGTTGCCGGTTCGACCACCTTTAAAAGCATCCCTCGAATTAACCGGGATATTTTGAAGCATATAGGACGATTATAGCAAGTCATCATGTTATTATTGCACTCCCACATCTCATTGACCTCATAGTTCGGCGTCGTTGAGAGTTCAACGTGTCAGCCTCGTGCAATGGTTTATTTCGATTAATACCCAAACACCCATAACCGTTATAGTAGCAGCCGGAAAATTCATATATCTGACTCGGCTTCTAGTTCATGCCGTCTACTTCATGCCGTTTGATATTATTTTTTCTCTTACTTCCTTCTTGTATTAGTCACTTCGCAGCATTTTTGACTGAGTATCAGCCTTGCGGTATCCGTTTTTTGAAATAACGCCAATCGTCAAGGGTTTGAAAAAGTTTCTCCTTTAAACCAAGCAACACGTCGATACTTTTTGCTTTGCGAATAGTTTTTATAGGTGCTTTACAGTTTTTAGGTCTAAATTATGAAGGTATTTTGTATCGATCATCATACCTTTTTCCGTTATATTAGGCTGGAGTACTGATGGTAAAACCTGAAAGGTTCAAATATCTTGATTTGTGAATGTCAGGTTGTCGACTCTTATGATTTCGTTGTTATACTGCATTATGAAGTTGCCTTCCACATGTTTGTTGGAGCCTTGATTATTTAGTTTTTGTTAAATTGATAGTCACATTTAACGTTCACTCGTTTTATGAGTTGGTCGATGCAGTATTTGGTTTTTTTTTCTCTAGGTAGTTTATCTCGCAGATCGTGGTTTAACGGAAAGAATTGCATGTTCCCGTGATTCCAAGTAATTCATGTTGATTAAGAAGGAGTTCCTTGCACTATAAGTGTATTTGTTAGTCTTGTTTGATCGTTTGTTTGTTCTGATTGCTTGTTTTAGGTATCGATATTACATGACGGATGGTTAAAAGTGTCTCGATTTTCGAAACCAAACGTCCGATTTCTACTTTATATAGTAAATTCGTGTTATATATTTAACTCTTTGTGCAGCTCTAATTATTTCCTTGACTTCTTCTTTGACAATAGAAAGCTGGTTGAATAGTATTTATTGGATCCGTTCTTCCGAGTCTTCGTGTAATGAGTCGACAATTTTGTTGTATTCTTTAAAAATTTGTTACAGGATGGCTCAGCAGCCGACCCACAGATTCCATCTGATACCCCGCAGAGGCCTCACACGGTGATATTGCTGGCTAAATCTGAGGAAGAAATGCGATGGGTCGTGGGGTTAGAGGCTTGCAGGTCTTTCGTTGGCATCAATTTACATTGATGCAAACGAGAAGCCTATAACAAAAAATATTCTATTAGGGCGCATTGCTTCGCACACACCCGATGCACATTGGTCTCGCTCTCCCTTTTAATCGACGATCGCGCGGCCTTATGGTAGGGAGAAACACGAGAATTAAAAAAAACCACGTCCACATGGTAGAAAGTATTTTAGTTCAACAAATGTCACGTGTTCGTACACAGGTGGCATTGCTATCAGACAAAACATGAGATTCGCCATAGAAATAAATACCAAGAATGTTCGTAGGCCAGGAAATGATTGTTGTCGTTTTGACTATTGACAATTTTATCCCAGTTTGTAGCATCTGGTGACCCTGCTACTCATTTCCATGCTGTCTCAATCCAATCGGTTTAAGGTTAATCTCTCGATTAATGCATTTGATTTCAGGCGAAATTCTGTCTATTATTTTTTCGTAGCTGGTTCCCTGCTTGAGTGTTACCAGCAGGTGGTTGTATTCGTAGATGTTCAGGGGTGGTGTTGTCGTCGAAAGACAGAAGCTAAAAATGAAAGGTTTCATTCAGCTATATTTTTTATATGAGGTTTGTGCATTTTTTCCCCGAAGCAGTTATCACTGTGACTTTGTTGTTTTTGCCACATTTTCCTTCCTAAACTTCGCTTTATCCTTTATCCTACAACTTCGTATGTTTTAGATTCTGGTTTTCCGAATTCTCTCTTTGTAGCTTAGCTTGTTGAGAGCTTTGAATTCGTTTTATTAAATCTTCATCTGCTTTGTTCCTTTAGTTTAATATATTTTAGTAATTCGGATGTGTCTCTTCGAAGGCGTAAACGTCCTTATTTTTCTTAAAAATGAGTTTGGTTCTTGAAAACGTTTATCGGTGCATCACAGTATCGGATACAAATCCGAACTATCTTGGTCCGCTCTATATGAATTGTATCATCTGCTAATAGGATGTTGGCCTCTATCTCAGTCTCGATAGGACGTCCGAAGCTTTGTTAGTACAACCGGGTTTGTAGATTAATTCTTAATTATACTCTTCAAGTTTCCTTATAATTCCATCCTTTAATAACTGATCAATTTGATGCTGTATAAGATAGCGGAAATTTGACAGCGGAAAATAAGAGATTACGTTACATGCCGCAAGTGGCAGCTTATCACTTTTTCACTAATAAAACATCTCAGCGGAATAAAATATTAGAAGTGATCCTTAAAATGACAAATTGAATGATCCCCGAAGTAAAGGAACTCGGTATATGAAATCTTGAAATTTAACAATATTCCATCTTTTCACCATTTCTTAACGAATTACGATGAAATTTGGATAGTAGGATCAGTGATTTTAAAGTAAGTTTTGAACAAGCGTCTAGCATCTATTCGTGCTGGACTAAACTGGCATTTCATAACCAGTCCTTATGAAAAATGGTATCTGAAAATTTTACACGAAATAAATAAATGTTAAACTGGAGAGACTCGGCTATTTTTAAATTAAGTTTTGTACGCATACAGGGACAATTCGGAAAAAATTTATGGATAACAATTTTCACTATAATTTTTTGATTTTCTAATGCCATACAAGTTATTTTCAGTTTTTGGCCAGGCAACCCGAAAATTATGCGCAACACAATTTAACACAACCACAAGAGTGCGACAAACAAACGTTAGAAATGAATTCAGAGAAGGATAATTGTAATACAAACAATTTTACACGGAAACAATTCTACACTGAACAATTCATCGAAAAGACTCGCAATGCAATAATTGCATTGCAATTAAAAAATATTGATCAATTTTCTCTAAATTGCTCAATTGTGTGGTACCGAAAGCAAAGTAGGACATCTTCATTAATGACACTTGATTAGTTGTATAAATTCTGGAAAAGCGGGGGTTTGGGGGCAGTCCCCATCCTTTGAGGTACACAACGAATTAAAATTACATTAAAAAATAGTTTATATTTACGAAAGTTGATTTTTTTAACGTTTGTGGCACTATCAGAAGAAGCGATAAGAGCGAGAAAAACTCTTTGATCTGTGTCTGCAAGGTTGGCGAAGCAATTATTATTAAGAAAAATAAGAAAAAGATGGCAAAAAATTAGCTGAAAAATAAATTATGCACCTCATTACAATAATCCGGTGCATTACAGTGAAAAATTTTGTTTCGATAAATTGTTGTTTGCACAATTGTTTTCACGCACACTTGGTTATTGTAAAGTTGTAGTTTTCATATTTGTTTTTCGATGAATTGTTTGTTGCATAATTGTTTGTGGCATAATTTTTTGTCGTTGAATTTTCGGGGTACCTTTAGGCCAATACCTCAAAAACTTCCACTAGTAACCAATACTTTCTGTTTTTTTTCTAATAGTTTAGATCATACTGAGATTTTATTCCGTTTTACATAAAAAATTTCCGCTGGTAATTACATGGCAAAATAAATTCTCTTTAGTGATAGTGCTGCCACTTGCGGTGAGTAGCGTAATCTCTTATAAGGATTATCCCGTCAATTGATTTAAGTCCGGGCAGTACGAAAATTTCTATAATTTTGTTGATTTCAATAATTTTAAAAAATGGCCTCAAAATCTTTTCTTTTATTAAAATGGTTCCACCAGTAGATCTGATGTTAAATTGGGCCTTTATGGGAAACGGGTTTAAGGCAAGGTCTGGTTTTATGAAATTTTTATTTGCTCCTGTGTCTATGAGAGATTTGAGCCTGTTGTTATCCCTCGTTTTATACTTTAGGTATGGTACGCTAGAGAGGCTCCCATCATAAAATTGTATCCGGAGTCTGAATTCTCGTTCATTACTTGGTTGTACAGTTGCTCTTCTTCTTCAACAACTTCGGGATGATAAATTCTCTAACTTTTAGCTCATTCAGTTAAGAAGCTTCCCGTTTAAATGTCGCCTGATAATTGGCGGTCGTGGGTCTATTATTTTGGTGTTAGATGTTATAAGCAATATTTCGTTGCGGTGCTGGCGTATGCGTTAGTTAATTGATCGGAGCTATTATTGAGTTATTGGAATCCGTTTTGTGGATTAACATATTTCGGAAGTTTAAATTTTGAAATTCTAAACACGAAGCATATGGTTATACGCATAATGCAGAGACGCACTTTTTTATTGAATATTGCTTTATTGTATTATTACACATTATGTATCCTCGAAATACTTTATAGTGGGTTGGATTACCGTCGAATGTTTGTAACTCCTAGACGCAATCTGGGAGTCTACTAATGTCAGCAATGTTCTGTTCTTGGTACTATTAAAGTTTCTGTTTTTTGGATTACTAGATTTTCGAGTTTCAATTAACTCTTTTCGAGTCTCTACGAAAATTCAATTTGAGCATTAACAGCCCCAGGTAATTGTTTTAATGGCTCGATTATTTGTTCAAATTGTGACATTTTATATTTTTAGATTTTTACACTTTTACTGTTATCACACTGTATTTTTATTAAGATTATAATCGGGTTTATTATCAAGTTATAAGAAATTTAATTTTAGAATTAATTAAAAAATATTTATAATTTAATTTTTCATATCACTGATCTTTAGATTAAAAGATTTGAGTTTCTTTCGAAGGTTATTTGCGTGCCCTGCCGGATGGGTACACCTGGAATCAGCCGTTGGCGTGTCTTCTGCGTGGTTTTAACTCGTGTAAGCCGTAAATTTCCTTTTTGGAGTCCTACGTTGATAATTGTAGGTCTCCTACTAAAGACACAGATTACGTGTATTGTATTTAATATAGGGTATGTGAAGTTTTCTCCAGTAAATATTTCAAGGTAAATTGGTGAACGTCAAACATAATTTTCTTCTTGCTGTGCAAAACACATACATATCCAACGATGATTGCCTGTAGTAAATAGAGGTTGTCTTTATTCTCTATATAGATTACCCCTTTTCTGTTCCCTCCATTCATTTGTGAAGATGTTGTAAACACAGGTACGTCGTCCCTCTTGCTCAACCGGTACTTTTATTTGGGTCGTAATAATATTAAAAGCATCCGCGTTTAAACCTTCAGAATTATTCTGAAAAATGATGCTTAACAGATTCCACAAATTGTCAAAATGTAGATCTCCTGCATCTCGGAACCTTAATCAAGCCGCATTGGAAAATTTATCGGACCTTAAGTCGAACCCAATTTTATCACTTGCCGCCACGGTTTGCGTGATGTGGCTTATAACTCCATTTACGGAATTTCTTAACCACTCAATCAAATCGGTTGCGTCTTTAGACAGGTCTTGAATTTTAAAAACGATTTCTCGATGCTTAGTCTTAAATTTTTTATCTTGTTTTGTGACATCCGTTATTATTTGAAAGTTTTTTTGCACTGGGCCGTCGTTGAGGCCTCCGCAAGAAATTGTTAAATTAAATTTCCGGTTATTACATTTAACATCCGGTTTACATTTATAGATTAATAATTAGGCGTTAACCATAAAGTTTTAAGATACCTACCGATAGGCGAAACACATTAATTGCAACAAAATTGTGAAATTAATTACCTTGCACGCGTCGATCTCGGCTGTTAAAAACCAACTCTTGGGGTTGGTTTCCCAAAACGCTGGTAGCCGCGTTAAATGTTTTTGCTATTTCAGGTTGGGCTTCTCTATGTTGCTGAAAAGAAAAATATTTGTATGACAAGTGGATTTCGATCACTAATATTTAGGAAATGGTATCGAAGTGGACACGTATTTTCAAAAAACAACCAGGGAATTTTTAACGATATATGAAAATAGTGCGCCAACCACGGATAGGCCACTATTTCATAAAACTCGTCCTGTATAATTTAAAAATTTAATAAAATTAACAAAACTTTAAATTTTATTTTCACTTTATTAATTATATGAAAAAAAATCTTACCTGTACGGTAAAACTCTTGTCGAAGGGTCACCAGATATGGAGACATGTATCTTGTACAAAATATTTTGGAAACCAAGATAAATAATAAAACTTTAACTTTGTTGTTGTTGTTGTTAGTTGCTGTTTACAAAATGCAATTTGGATATATTGCCGTAATAAAAATCAGATTGATCCAGTACTTTCGCTTCTGGTTTTAGCCGGTTACCAATTTGTTTGAAATGTAGACCATTGTTTTAATTATGTATTAAATAATTGCGCCTTGGTATTCACAATCATTTAATGATGATGGGGGCATCTATGATATGATTTTAACAACTACCACTCTATCGTATTAATATAAATACTTGTGTCTTGTTTATCACAATAATGATGGGGGCATCTATGATATGATTTCAAAACTATCGGTAACGATTTTGTTTGTTATGAAAATCGATTTGTTAATTTTGTTGTATGTACCGATTTTTGTGAGAAGACTGTGTTCTATATTCTTTCAGAATACGGAGGAATGTCCGTTTGTAATTAACTATATCGTGCGGTGTTTCTTGTAATTGACAAAACAAGCCGCTACAAAACTATGGATTTTTCTTTCTAAATTTCTTAAGACGAATGCCTTTGGAGCATTAGTATACGAAATTCTTAATTATATTGAAAACTCATTGGCTGATTTATAATTTTCTATATTGCTCATGATCCAGTCATAGAATTTTGCGACATCCGTGAATAAAACCATTTGATTTAAATCAAATGCCTGCTATCATTAACATCCAGTTATAGAATTTTGTGACATCTCAAATCATTTGAATCATATCACATAAAAAATAAAAACTTTGTACTGGAATATCACCGATCATACCACTGCTGAATTTTCCTAACATAATAAGCTCGTTCCAATTTCTTAAATCGTGCCCTTACTCGACTGGATTTTGGTTTTCGTGACTTGATTGGTTAAATTTTAGCAAAGCGATATAATTTTCTAGATCTCTATAGAACTTCCATTATTATGTGGATTTAACGATTCTGGATCAGTTTGCAATAAATATATTTTATACTTAAGATTAACTACTTCTATTGATCTTTCAGCTCATATTGGTCATGACTTTTATCATGAAACTAATATGGTAGTAGTTGATAGAATTGATGGAAATTATGGAGAAATTGGTTTAACATTTGCTGGTGCCAATAAAATTATAAGATATGGTCATATGACTAATGCTTAAATAATGTATTTTATATTCAATAAAATTTTATTAACAATCAATACATTTATTTATTAATTCTTCTATTATAAATCTTTTATCCCATATATTATTATTTTTCCAATATTTTATAAAACATTGAGCATGTAAAGCTTTACTGAAATAATCATGCACTGTATCGCTTTCTTCACCCATATAAATATAATTTTTAACATTAATATTCTTAAAATAATATCTATTAACTCTAGATTGTATATTTTGTCATTTGGAAGGCATTCATTATTACTTAATATAATTACAGGTATACAAGAAACTTTCACATCTTCGCAATATTTTTTACATGCTTTAATTTCGTTTCCACTAAGTAAGCGTTTAATAGTATCCGAATATGCATTTGGATCATAATTTAATTCTAAAATTATTAGTTTAATATTAATGAATCAAAAAATCAACTTTTTCTGCAATCTTGTTCTCCTTTTACTCATATGCTGTTTAGTTTTTCCCCCATGATTAGTTTGATTTTTAAATAAATTTAGCTTGAAATTATAACCTTCTTCATGATTGCCAAATTGTTCTAATAAATAAAAATTTAATTTATTTAATGATTCGTCAATTGACCAATACCTATCATTAATTTTTTTTTAGTTGAAATAAATATGCATACATATCTTATCTTTATAAATATCATCCTATAATTCCATAAGGATAATATTGGATGTATCAACGCATTTTTCTGGAGGCGAAATTATGCTCCTCTCGGACCGAATGATTCGTTATAGGACATAGTTGTTGGAGTGCCATAGCCACTTTCAAATTCTTCTTCCCCACACATACTTTGTAGGTTTCCGAACGCGTTGTCCATATTTGATTCGCCTTCTTGTTTTCCACTATTTGATACGGATAAAGAGTCATCGTTAACCAAGTAGCACAGCCCTCTACCGGCCAAGTAAACGAGTTCTGTTATTCGCCGGATAAAAAGAAATATTTTGTGATATTGGTCCAGTATTCGAAATTTAACTGAGTAGAGGTGCGCTGTCTCTTAGGTTTGCCTATAAGTAGAACAATTTTTTACTAATCTATTTATTATTAAAAAATATAAGATGCCTTACCATGAAATTTGTTTCGCCGTTTTATTGGTAATTCAACCATGACTGCACATTTGCAGTTGCTTTCCGCGAAAGTGCAATCGTAGACGACATGTAAGTGTGTAAACTCATTTTTTTGGTGGATGTTGACAATAAAGAATCCCCCTTGGTAGTCTAAGACTAGATGATTGTTCTGGAGTTGTAGTTGTATTGTAGATAGTTCTTCATTTGTTTTAAAACTGCTTGGTTTTGCTGGAGACTGGTGGTTTTTGTGGTGTAACAAAATTTTTGTAGCAAAGGACCACTGGGTTTATTTGTTTTATATAATGTATGACTAGTATCTTTATATAAAGAATATCGTGTTTTAAATCCTCCAAATTCTTTTAAATGTGTTTCTTCTCCAATATGTTCCAAAATGTTGCCTTAAATAATTTTGTTTTAATTGTTGTACATTTGGTTTATTACGAAATTTATTAAACTAGCGGTTAGAGCTTGTTTTTGGGCCCACTGTGAAGAATTTAATAAATTACCACGTTGATCAACACCATATATATTTTTTTTAATTCTTGTAATACCAGGATACGCTACTATTGAAAAAATTAAATTTTTTGTATCTGTGTTTATTGAATATTTCTTCAATAATATGATCTTTGCTTTTACTTATCAGCTATTGATTTTGCGTTTTGAATAACTCAGGTCCTGATCTCTTGCGTCGTTATCAATTTCATTTATTGAAACAAGACCAAAATTTGTATTAAATGGTCCTAAATAATTAAAACCTGGTTCAGTGAAACCTTTCTCACTATAATGATTATAAATCTCGTTTCCAATATAAATGCTAGCATCGATTCTTAATGTTGCTAAAGCTACTGGTACTCCAATTCCAGTAGATGCTTCTACTCCTTTTTTTATATTTTTTTATTTTATTTGGGGGAAAAATGAAAATGCTTCTTACGCACTTTGTGTTGGACTCGCATTTCTGCCCTACCGACTAAAAACACCTCCCTCCTCCGCTACCATACTAGCCTTGAACTGTTTCCCACATTACTTCGGGCTTGTATGTTTTGGGCCAGCAGCTTTCTAGTTACCTGAGCAGTACAGGCATTCTCCCCACGCCACCTTCCGCATTCTAGACAGATATGATCGGAAGTATCCGTAGCCGCCCAGAAACTGCGTCAGTTAGTATCCGACCTCTCCGTGTGTCCTTTCAAACAAGGGGCTCACCTGCTCTATCAGTTTTGCTGTTCACCTACTCTTTGTTTCTCGCTCCCATGTGCTCTGCCATGTTTGCAAAGTACGCGCCCTTCCCTACTGGCTCGCTGCGTTCCGGCCGACCTCTCTCCGCCGGATCCACTCGAAAACACTCATTTTGGAGTCAATATATATTCCTAAATATTTAGCTACTGGCTTCGTATAGATGACGCTTCCACCAACCCACATCGGGTGAGATGGGTGGATTCTCCTCTTCGACAGTATACATATCTCTCTTTTATTAAGAGCTAGGGCCAGTCCGTGCTCATCCATCCACCCATTGATGGTCCGCATTACTTGACTTAACCGTTGTGCCTGTTTTGTATCGCGCGCAGCGACAAGCACTGCAACATCGTCAGCGTAAATTACTAGGCGCGTCTCGTTAGGTGTCCCCACTCGTAATAGGCCCTCATAGAACACATAAATCGGGACCTAAAATCGAACCTTGGGCTACTCCAGCTGTAATCGATATGCTCCGCTGTCCCACCTCTGTTTCGTATATGAGGGTGCGGTTCCTCAGATAATCGTTCAATATCCGCACTAGATAGGGTTGTATATGGAATTGATGCACCAGTGCGTCGATTATATTCCTCCATCTCACCGTGTTATTTAAGGTGTTAAGCGATATTTCATATAACGTTTTTATAATTAACTGAGGGTTTCAATCTTTTAAAAGATGTAGAATATGTCTGTTTGCCCTCAAAACGGTAAATGTTTCGTGCACAACTTTTCATTTTCAAGCAGTGCCGATGAGCAGTAATAAGTTAGATAATTTTGATTAAAAATATCTGTTCGGAAACGGATCCAATCGTTTGTTGATTGACCCCGATCGAAAAGTAAATAACCGTGTGGTTTCGAAGTTGCTTCATTATATACCCTCATAAGTTCTACAGAATTTTCAGGGGGTATTTTTGTCGGGCAAAGGACAAAATCTGGAATTTATCGCGCGGATTTTCGTCTAATAGCTTTTTCTATATCATTATACCATAAAACTTTTTTTATTTTTAAATGTTTTAATAAATCTAACGCGAAGGTTGTTTTACCACAATCCGAAGGCCCTGCAACCATCATTGTAAATGGCTGAATTATATTCATGACTCGACAGATTGTGTCTTAATACAGGGGTAGGGAATAGTAATAACCTATACTACAATTAGAGTACTTCCTTTTATAGATTTTAAAACTTCAAGAAACTTCAACTTTCAAATTCATCTACTCAAAAAGAAATCGAAGCTGAAATTAAATTTTTATAAATAAATTTATTTTAAAATTAAACGTATTTTTTATTTTTTTTTATTCATTTTCTTTATCTTCTTCAACCTCGTTGTCATTTTCTTCATTTTCGTTATTATTATTATCATCATTATTTTCACTATACATAATTCTCCAATATTCGTGTTCCACATCTTCCGACCTCTCTTTACTCTCCATTGTGTCATCTCGGTAGCACCAGCGCTGTCCGCACTCCTGACACCGCACTCTGAACCGATCATATATTTCAAAAGGGTAACATGAAAACTCGCGTATAAAATAATCCTCCTCCTCATGTATTAGAGTGTTCCTGAATAACCACACATCAAGGTCTTCTCCATCCCCTAGGTTTGTACCATCCAGTAGCACCAAAACCCTGTATCCTTTTTGTGCTCGTTCGAGGGCCATCTCAACCTCTGTTGCCAGCAATTCCATATAGACGTTTCTTGTTATTTTTTTTGTAACTAATGTTAAAAGACTAGAATATTATATATACATATGCATAGAATATAGGGCAATAAATTGATACCTATAAATTATTACTGTAAAGCTAATCTTGTATCATAACAAAGTTGTTTGAAATCTTGGTAATGCACAACAAAGTAATCTGAAAATATTTTCATATTTTGGTGATAATTCCATACCGTCTTCGTATTATTAGATTGATATGGTATTATTATACAAAATATTCATTATCTAAATATAGCAGTAATAATTTTATAATAAGCTGTAATATAAACCACATATTTTTTTTTCTGATAGTAATGTGCAACAACGTAATCTCAAAAATGTTTTCATTTTTAGTGCTAATTATTTACCGATAGTAACCATCGCCTATGACCTTTGACGTCAATGTGACCTTGGACTCAAGTCGCCCCATTACTACTTCCAGGGTAACAGATAGTACGATGGGCGCGAAAAGTGGTTGTAGTCCTCCGCTCTCTTTACTGCCTCTGTAACTTCTCAGATTGCGTCAATCGTGGAAAGCCCAGCTCTGAAGCCGTACTGCTAAGTCTTGCTCGGATTAGATTCTCCAAGACTTTACCCGTCGCATCAAGCATACATAGGGGTCGCAAGGAGGAGGGGAGCTTGGGATCGCCATTACATTTCGCAATCTTCCACCTGGAGCTAAACACTCCTTCCACTAAGCAAGCGTTAAGCATCGCCAGCATTACATCAGGATCCTGTTGTAAAGGCCATCTTCAGGACTTCGTTCGGTATCACATCCGGAAGAGAGTTTGAACAATGAATTCGGTAGTGCCGGCGTCCATCGCGCGTGTTGGTATCTGGGATCCTAGCTTCTTTGTGACTATCTTGTAGCCCGGTCCCCAAGGATCTTCATAGATGTTCTCAATTAGCTTCTTCCAACTAACGAACTTAACTCTCACTGATTTTCTACCGGAGTAGCTTTTTTGCGAGCCTGTATTCTTCGGATACGCGGTTAGCCACAGCTCGGTCTCTAGTTCGCTGAGCCTCTTGTCGAAGTGCAAACGATTTCCTTCGTACATCCGCTATTTCCGCTGTCCACCAATACGCAGACGGCTTGGTGTGTCGGGGTTTCTTCCTTGGCATGGATGCCTCACAGGCCGAAACGATTAGACCCATGTTGGAAGATATCTTTCATTAGTGCCAGCTGATGCAAGAGTTGGTTAGCGGTCTTGCTCCTCTTCATGTTTCCTTCCTAAACATCTCCGGTTCTTCGCTGCCGTGGGTTAGCTCTCTCTGCTCAACCCCGTTCTCCGTGCATATTATGCAGTTTATCGTGGTGATACACACTCTTGCTTTGTGACCAACCCCGAAACATTTCTAACGTAGCTTGCTTCGATCTAAGTCTTTGCGTTCTTTGACAATATGATCAAACCTGCAGCACCTAAATCAGCGCGTGGCATTGAGTTTCCCGCATCCTGCAGTACACCCATCCAATTTTTATTTTTCATGTGTTAATGAGCTTGGCTGCCCACTTGTCGCTTATTTCCGAGATGGCAACTTGCTGCCCTCTAGAGCAAGGGAAATTATTAATTTTCATCTCCTCTCCCTCTGAGATATCCCTTTTAAGTGCTGCCGCAACTTCTGGTACTTGGTAAAGCCATCGAGATCGCGGATTTCTATCGACACCCTAGACCGGAGGTTTAGGATTCTGCCCTGGTCCCCCAGAGCATCTCTTAACGCACCAAAAAAGCCATCCGTATTTTTGCTGTTCGGCCCTAGCTCCAGGAGGACGGCTTCTGTTCTGGTTTGCCGAATTGTTTGGACCTCCGTCTCAGATTCCTGGGCTCTAACTTTACTGCGGATTTCCCCAAGAAAATCTGGTAGAATTTTCCCTCTGCTGGTCTTATGATCAGCGCTTCAGGCCGAAATCTACGACGCATGTCACTCCTTCTCTTCGTCTTCCTCTATGTAGTCTCGAGCTCAGCCATGGACTTGGTACTCCCCGGTTTGTTATCGTCCTCTGCCTCTGGGTTTTCCCATTTCCTCTCCTTCTTGTACACCACTCTTTCCCAGGCAGGTTCCCCAGTACCGTGTGGTATCTCCTCCTTAACCTTTTTCTCCTGCTTAGAATGGAATGAGCAGAACGGTTTGCCGGGCTCACTGCGGGTCTTTTCTGTCTCCTTGTTGTATTGGGAGTTGTAGAAGTTTGCTGCAGCCCGGTAATTTTAAATAATTGAGCTTCAGTCCTCCGCTTCTACTCCTGATAAGGCTAATGTTTCTTCTAATAATAAATCACTTTCACTTTGTACAATTATTTCTTCTAATTCAATATCTTCTTGTGGTAAATTATTATATCGCCACGGTATTCGTCTTGCTAAGGATGACATACTAATTAATTATTATTTACTTAGTTTATTTATATATTAATTTTTATATAAAATACAATTATAAATTATATAATATGTATGCCCATATAGGTTTACCAAAATATTATATATTATTATTATTATAGTGGCATGTTTGCCGATCGGTGAAAATTTTGAGATATTGTTTGTTACTTCTAGCGAAATATAATTTCTCCACAATTTTATAGTTATTATAATAATGAATTACTTTAATATTTAATAATATTTTATAATATTTAATATTTAATATTTACGTTTTATTATTTTCTTTTACTCGAAATTTTGTTTATCAAAGTTGGAGGTATTTAGAGTATAGTTTTTCCTTAAACATTTAAATTTTTTAGTTTTTATTCTCCCAAAATATTAATTTTTTCCAATATTCTATAAATACATAAGGATTCATTGATTTTGAAAAAAAAAATTATGTACAATACTATTAGTCCCATTTTCAAATTTATAATCACTATAATGTTAATATTTCTAAAATAATATCTAGTACATCTTGCTTGAAATATTTCATTATTTGGTAAACATTCATTATTACTTAAAATTATAACGGGTGTAGTATGTGGATCATATTTTAATTCATCCAAGTATGCTACTCTAGAATAATGTAAACCTGACAAAGCAAAATTATTATTTTTATTCAAAATACTAGCTGATCCATGTGTAATTTGAAGTCATTTCAAAGAATCAAAAAACCAGGATTTTCCACAATCCTCTGTTCGTTTCACCCAAATAGTATTTCCTTTTTTACCTCCTTGTCCTGTTTGATTTTTATAAAGTGTCAACATAAATTCATTAATAACAACAGGATCATGAAATTGTTGCTCTAAAAAGAAAATTAATTTATTTAATGATTCACGAATACTCCAATATTTATGATAAAAAGGTGTTCTTATTGCATCAAAAATAAAATTATTATCTTTATATAATTTATCATATAAATCTACTAAGTTAAAATGCCCTATATATTTTTTTTGCAAACTAATATTATTTTTAAATTCTATATCTGTACCATTGATATGACACAAGTCTCTATCAAGCAACCATTCTAATGTTTCAATACATACTTCTGGAGGAGATATTACATTATTTAATAGGAATTGAATTGTTTTGTTCGCGTTCTTTCCTCTCGGTGCAATGGGTTGGTAGCTGGATTCGTCGTTTTCTGTAGACACCACATTAATGTTTATAATGCTTGTGCTGCTTGTAGATCGTGCGGCCCGATACAAACTTTGTAGCTTTCCGACCTCGCAGTCCATACCTCCTTCTGGGTCTGCAATTTGGCATCGCTCCATTGCTGTACTGTCATCGTTAAATATATGGATGATTCCGTTGCCGACCAAGTATACGAAATGGTCGTTCCGTCGTTCTTTCGATAAAAAGGGATACTTTGCGAAAGATTCCCAGTCTTTTCGAACGAAGTTTGAGTTCATCAAAAATTTTTTGAACATACCTACAATACATGCCATCAAAACCAGCCAAATGTGGAATTAAAATTGGCTTGGTTTTCGACTCGTCTAACTGATATCCCATTACCGGTCAAATTTAAACCGGCAAGCAACCAACAGGAAGAAAAATCAATCAAAGTGAGCGGGTTATAAAAGATCTTTGTATGCGCTTCAATGGATCCGGCAGAAATATTGTCATGGACAATTTTTTTTTACTAAATTGCCCCTTGCTTCTTGTTGATATCATGGAATTTATCAATTGTTAGAACTTTGAAAAAAATAAACCTTTTTTTCCAAAAGAAATGTTACCAGCAAAATGCTCGTACATACTAAAAAAAAGTGTATTACTACTGAAGTGTACTACTACAATATGGATAAACTTGTCTTGCATTACTCAACAAAGAGAAAAACATTGAGATAGCCTTTGGCCTTTTCTACAATATTATTGATGTCGCTACAATATTATTGATGAGGCATTTAAAATATATATTGAAAATAAGACATCGCGATGCGGAGAATTTTTACGAGATCTAGCATTACAACTGCCACTTCTACATATTACTGCTCGACTATCTGTACCTAATGTGTACCGAAATTTTAAAACTCGGCCAGGAATTGAATGTATACTTGGAAAACCACTTCCAGAATTTATGTATGGCCAGGAGCAGACAACATCTGGTGTAGCGCGTGATAATACTGGGCGCATTCCACAAACAGGAAAATGCTGGATGTGTCTTTCGTCAACCCCGAAGAGAAGTCGGGCTTCACGAAAAACATGCAGTATATATATATATATATATATATATATATATATATATATATATATATATATATATATATATATATATATATATATATATATATATATATATATATATATATATATATATATATATATATATAAACATTTACAATTTAAAATAAAACTAAACCTTTTCTTTTATTTTGTTCTGGGTAGCCGAGTGTGCGTTAGAAGGGTGTTTGCTACTGTACCTTTGTTTGTATCTCCAACACCTTGTGTGTGCCGTGCAACTAATAAAAAATTGTCTGCGTGATTAAATTCGCGTGAAATATAACTCTCAAATTCAATGGAAGTTTCTATGTAAAAATCGACTGATGCATTAATAAAACCTTCAGTATTTTCTGGATTGTTTGCTTGAATTGCTTCAATTCCAAAAATTATAGATGGAACATTTGGCATATGTAACTGCGATTCGCCTCCCAACAAATTAACTGGTGTTAAATTTATAAGAGAATAACTTGCATTAAGCTCCACTATCATATGGTTTTCTAACTGTGACGCTTGTTTCATAATCTGTAGTATTAACTGCTACTGAACTATGTATTGATAATTGACCCGCAGTTTTACATACGGCACGTTTTTTTCTATTACCCATTCGTGCAACGAATACGCGTTTGTTGGCAGGACCAACAATAATGGAGCAATTGCTTCTGCCATAATAGGCCACGTATGGTCATACTCAAAGTTTATTGTTGTAGTTCCAATAGTCGGTTGAATTGGAAATTTTGTTATATATTTACTTAAATTCCACGGAGAATTAACAGAAGAAGAATCTGTTACAGTTTGAGATGCTGTTTGTGTCGCTGGACATGGTAAATATATTCGTGGATTAGTTTTAGCTATTATGATAGTATTAGCAGCTCCAGAATTTATATATGACGCAAATATTGATGGTTCCATGTTTGTAAATTCACTTATACTTGATACAACATTAGCCGAATATTTTGCTTCACCCATACATTCATTGTATTTGATGCTGCTGCCGAATTAGATGCTCCACTTTCTGTCGTAAAAGCAACCATATGTCCTATTGGAGTATAACTTTAATCCCAATCTTTGTAGGTTTACAAGATGGTAATTTTGTTAATGTAGTAAATACTCCCGGTGGTATATAAAATGACATATATTGAGTAGGCAATGCAACATATCCATCTACAATATAACTTGAATTTAATGCGGTACCAGAAGTAGTACCAACAAATCCAGCACTTTGTTTAGCCCAACTTCGTAGTCTGAAACCATTTTTGTATTTATATTTATTTCCATACGCAGTAAATCCTTCGCTAATATAATATTGCGGTTGAGTGTCGCACTCACATCATATGCAGGATCTTTTGATGTGCTAGGTTGAGTATCAGTGATAGTTCTTTCCGGTTTTCCAGGTGTATCAGGCACTGAAGTATCATCTGTAGCTTGGTAATGTTTGATCAAATAAATCACTATCTTTATCAGTTAGTAATCTATAGTTATTACTACAAAAATAATTTTTTATAACGATCGTTACCGATACTCGAAGCTAAAGATTGATGTTGTTGTCTTTTATATTCTGCAATATTCACCAATTCCCAAAGAACTCGCAATTAATAATATATTAAGATCAGAATTATAACTAATTTCTTCAGCGTCTTTAATATCTTTATCAGTTTTTGCTTTATTATAATTAATGTCATGCTCTTGGGCATCGGCATCAATATTATTATATGGTTTGTCTTGATTTAAATCATTTCCTGGGCCTAAATATTTATATGGAGGCACAACTAATCCAGTTTTTGGTTTTTCTGGTTTTGCATGAAATTTCTCGTATAATTCGTAAGTACCATAAGCTAATAATGATCCAATTCCTGTTAAAAGCCAAAGAGGTATCCCTACTCCGGTTTCAGCTTCAACTAAAGCTGTTCCTTCAGCTATTTCTAATGCAGCAAACGCAGTTTCTTCTGTAGCGGCTATCTCTTTTCCGGGTATTACTTCTTGTAATTCTACTTCTTCACTTGGCACTGCACTATAACCACTTCTGTTTTTCCACGATAATCGTTTAAGTAATGTAGACATACTGAATAATATTCAATATTTATTACCTATTTATTGTAAAGTTTCAGTAAGTTCCTCTATTTACTTCAAGTATAAACAAGAAAAATCATGTTACTATCACGTTTTTATTGCGTGATCACCACACTATTTTTTCTGGGTACTTGTCGAAAAATTTCTGTTTTTATCACTAAGAATTTGTACCAGATTTAAAAAAAATATTTTATATCAGACCCGATCTGACATCGATCCGAGCCGGCCCCCGGACCCGAAGGGTCTATTGGGGGCCATTGGCCAATCCGTTGTATTCAAAGGTATACATCGCCCCTTGTCCTACTGGTACTTTTATTTGAGGCATAAGAATATTAAAAGCATCCGCGTTTAAACCTTCAGAGATAGTCTGAAAAATGCTGCTTAACAGATTCCACAAATCGTCAAAATGTAGATCTCATGCCTCTCGGAACCTTTACCATGCCGCATCCACTCAATCGGATCGTTTGCGTCGACGCATAGTCTTATTTTTTTTTTGTTTTGTGACTTCCGTTATTATTTCGAAGTTCTTTTTGCTCTGGGTGGTCGTTGAGGCCTTCGCAAGAAATTGTTGAATGAAATTTCCGGTTGTTACATATAACATCCGGTTTGCATTTATAGATTAATAATTAGGCGTTAACCATAAAGTTTTAAGATACCTACCGATAGGCGAAACACATTAATAAAATGCACATATGCGTAATTAAGTTAAACTAAGTAATAATTAATTGCAACAAAGTTGTGAAATTAATTACCTTGCACGCGTCGATCTCGGCTGTTAAAAACCAACTTTTGAGGTTGGTTTTGCAAAACGCTGGTAGCCGCGTTAAATGTTTTTGCTATTTCAGGTTGGGCTTCTCTATGTTGCTGAAAAGAAAAATATTTGTATGACAAGTGGATTTCGATCATTAATTTTTTGGAAATGGTATCGGAGTGGACACGTATTTCTAAAAAACGACCAGGGAACTTTTAACGTTTTATGAAAATAGTGCGCCAACCACGGATGGGTGGTTAGGCCACTATTTCATAAAACTCGTCGTATATAATTTAAAAATTTAAAAAAATTAACTAAAACTTTAAATTTTATTTTCACTTTATTAATTATGTTAAAAAAAAATCTTACGTTTGGTAAAAACTGTCGTCGAAGGGTCACCAGATATGGAGACATGTATCTTGTACAAAATATTTTAGAAAACCAAAATAAACAATTAAACTTTAACGTTGTTGTTAGTTGCTGTTTACAAAATGCAAATTGGATCTATTGGCGCAATAAAAATTTGATTGATCCAGTACTTTCGCTTCTGGTTTTAGCCGGCCACCAATTTGTTTGAAATGTAGACCATTGTTTTAATTATGTATTAAATAATTGTGCCTTGGTTATCACAATCATTTAATGATGATGGGGGCATCTATGATATGATTTTAACAACTACCACTGTATCGTTTTAATATAAATACTTGTGTCTTGTTTATCATACTAATGATGGGGGCATCTATGATATGATTTCAATACTATCGGTAACGATTTTGTTTCTTATGAAAATCGATTTGTTAATTTTGTTGTATTTGTCGATTTTTATGAGAAGACTGTGTTCTATATTCTTTCAGAATACGGAGGAATGTTCTTTTGTAATTAACTAACCGTGCGGTGTTTCTTCTAATTGAAGATATAAGCCGCTACAAAACTATCGATTTTTCTTTTTAAATTTCTTAAGACGAATGCCTTTGGAGCATTCGTGAACAAATCAATTTTTGTTATATGCAATTGCTTAGTCCTTGAACATGCAGTTTACTCCATTTTACGAGTATACTTTCGCTAGTATACGAAATTCTTAATTATATTGAAAACTCATTGGTTGATTTATAATTTTCTAAATTGCTCATAATCCAGTCATAAAATTTTGAGACGTCCGTGAATAAACCCATTTGATTTAAATCGGATGCCTGCTATTGAAGTGCGCTTATCTTATCCTAAACATGATGCTATGATTTATGTCAAATCATTTTAATTCACATAAAAAATAAAAACTTTATGCTGCAACATCACCATACGTGTGGAGTTTATCTCGATTACTGTGGCGACATTTTTTATTAAGTGTTTTTTTGGACAAATTTACTTTACTCCAACATATTGGTTGAATGTAATTAGAAAATTGACTTGATAGTAGTGGCCGGTTATGGAACATCCCAACCCTAAAATGACGTCATCGATTATTGATTATTGATTATCGATTATTGACGAAATTGTTAATTATATTGAAAACTCATTAACATTCCGTTATAGAATTTTGTGACATCTCAAATCATTTGAATTATATCACATAAAAAATAAAAACTTTGTACTGGAATATCATCGACCATCATTCCAATTTCTTAAATCGTGCCCTTACTCTTACGTGTAGAGTTTATCTCGATTGCTGTGACGACATTTACGTTACCAAAACATATTGGTTGAATATAATCCGAAAATTGACTTTATCGGTTTAATTTTAGCAAAGCGATATAATTTTCTAGATCTCTATAGAACTTCCATCATTATGTGTGTGGAACGATTCTGGATCAGTTTGCAACAAATATATTTTATACTATATTCTTAAATATAAATAATAATAATTTTTAATAAAATAATATTTTGTAAGATTGAATACTTTAAAATTTATTGATTACTATTTTTCATTTTTTTTTAATGTTTAATGTTTAAATCCTCTATCTTAACATAGAGGCTTATGGCGGTGCCATCTCTTACACAGCACGGTCTTCCACACTAGAAACAGTTGAGGCCGTCTAAGAATTTCTCGCCCTTATACTTGTTCCATATCAACCCTCCATGAAAGTAGTGCTTTCCGTTCATATGCCGGAGCATTACTCAAATGCATAATTTTTGGCTTCTCCTGAAATAAACTCTGTGATATAACTGCTTGGTCCGTATTCGTTCTCCAATTCATCTGTCGGCAGGTTGTACTCTCCCTCAGAGGTAACGTATATTACAGATTCTGTATCATAGTATAATACACGATTTCCAAGTGCCTCCAGATAACTATACAACTTTAGACGAGCGTGAGCTGTAGTGTACGAGGCAATGCATTCATTAACCGTTGACAGCATTTCCGCAGCTTCAACATTATATCATCAATACTTATGTCGTATAACTCTTTTGGGCTCCTTAGAATACTTGTTTTACTTTGGTTTTCACGCTGGCCAAATTTACCCCGGAAACTATTTAGCATCAATATAGCCATAGATCTTAGACCTGCATTCTTTGAAATCTGATTTGGTTCTAGGTCTATACCTTCTTTCTATTTATAATCGTTAATATACGCATCTTTCTGCAGTTTAGCTTTACAATCGGACGGCCAACCCGATGCCTGTTGCTTAATTTTTAAAAATTTGTTGATCACACTGACTTTGGCTGCGGCGTTCGACATAAAACAAACATTAGCTTATTCCTGAGGTGGTAAAATCTTACACTTTATTAAACCGCCCGTTTCTTTCAAATTGATATCGTTACATTCCTCCCCTATAAGTATGTCAGGGTGTCCTACCGGGTATTTACAATATTTACATACCCAGGGGTAAATCGATGTATTTTATTTTCTCACCATCTTTTGCTTTGTAGTACGTTCTAGTATTACCCGTGCGGCCCCCATAAATAGCGTCCCGTGTATTCAGAGGTATATTTTGAATTAACGGATGGTTATCACTCACATTCGTTATGTAGTTACACTGCCACATCTCGGTAACCTCATAACCTAGGGCACGCAATCTCGCTGTTTTTTCAGCAGTCCTTTGCGATCGTGTAGGGATCTATCTCGATTAGTGTGAAAGCACCCGTGCCCATGGTAGTAACAACCATGAAATTCAAATACTTGATTGCTACTTGCAGCATACCCATCAACTTTCATACCGTTAATCACTATCTTACGAAAATTGAAAGCATGTCTGATTTCTATGTTTCGTTTGGTCGCCTCTTCTATCAGCCATTTCACAGCAATTTTGGATTGTGTATCTACTTTACGATAGCCTCTTTTCGGAATAATACCAATTGTTAAAGGTTTTAAAAAATTTCTTCTGAAAACCAAATTCAATTCAATTTCACCGGTCAATTTTATATTTTTTGTTTTGTTTAATCTTATCGAATATCCGATTTCTCCTTCGTCATCGCTTTGGTTATTCGTTGAAGCACCTTCGTTAATATGACGATGAACTATCCCAATCTCTTCTGCGTCATCGTCCTGTTTAGTAAATGAAGCCTCTTCATTAATACATTCATTAATATATCACACTAAATCTCTATCTGAGCAGAATATTTTTATATAGAAAAATAACTCATTGTGTTAGATAACAAAATTAATACAAATCTCACACATTATTAATAATAATTTCTTAATTAAGTGAAAATTCTCTATCAATAAATACTATAAAGAAGTTAGTAGTTATAATAGTAGTATGTAGTACGCAACAAAATAGTCTTACATTTTTTTTTCATATTATAGTAATAATTACGTCATAATAATCACTTTACTTAACTAACCTTTGACCTCTGACGTTTGCACCTCTTACCTTTGATATTTGACTTTTGTCATGTAGTAATAGAGCGACCATCAGTAGTAATAGGGCTACCTCAGTCCGAGTGACCTCAGACTGAGGTAGCCCTATTACTACTGATGGTCATAACATGGTCAATAAGAAGGCATCGTCGAGATGTCTACGCTTAACGAACGGTACATGAAATCGTGTTATTTAAGCCATCTTCTATCATTTTAGTAACTTGACTTGGAAACTATATATTTCACGTAACCTATTATAAGTTCGATAAATTCCTTGATGACCTCGTGAGGCACTATTATGAAATTGGTCAATTGCAGTTTCTATTTCAGATTGGTCTTGCAATTCGACGATATCTTCGTTAGAGGAACTCTTTTCGTTCTCTGATAAGTGACTTTCATCATCAACAAACGTTTGACGTTATTTTTGCGCTCTAGTTAGTACATTGACTTTATCGAAATAAAGTTATATCGCATTAACTTCCTGGTATTCAATAGCCTCGTTCAGACAATTTTCAATAAAATCGTTTGAGCTGATCACAAAAATTAAAAATAATCCCTGGCCTACCAGAATACCCTTTACACGGTTTACCCGAAATGAGGATCCACCTCAATCGCTTCCTGGAAACTCTTATGCCATCATTTGATTCTAGTCGCTACTCGGTAGTAACTAAAAATAGTTCTGATTATTCACTGTGGAAGGCGACGAAGGGACTCAAATGACCCAAAATGCAAGTACCTCCGCTTAAAAAGGAGGATGAAACATGGGCAAGAGGTCCTAAAGAGAAGACTGATCTGTTTACGAAGTATCTCGAGGATACCTTCCAACCACCACCAAGACAAACTGCCAATGAAAATACAATGTCAATCCGCAAGCTAGATGATTTTGATATGCGCCCAGTAAAGCTCAAAGAACTAAAAGAAGAAGTAAAGTGCAACATGAATATTAAAAAAAACCCGAGGGTATGACTTGATTACTTGGCACATAATCAAGGCTCTACCAGATAAAGGATTTCGTAAGCTATTCCACATAATCAATGCAAACTTTCGGTTAAAATACGTTCCATGGCAATGGAAAGTAGCAGAAGTAATCAAGATAGCAAAGCCTGATAACCCCATACCAACGATAAAAAATCATACAGGCCAATTTCATTGTTGCCGATTATGTCAAAACTCTTCGAAAAATTATTACTAAAAAGACTTAAACCAATAATTGAGGACCGACAACTAATTCCTCCACATCAATTTGGATTCAGAGAAAAGCATTCCACAATTGAACAGTAAAACGTAAAAAAGTATACTCCAGCATATTTCTGGACGTCGCCCAAGCATTCGATAAAGTTTAGCACAGTGGACTGGAATTCAGGCTGCATATAGAGTAGAGATCTGTCGAGGCAATTCTATGCCATACTAAGATCTTAAATATCCAATAGACATTTTCATTTGAAATATGAGGATGAATACTCCGAACTAAAGAAAATCTCTGCCGGTGCCCCGCAGGGGAGTATCTTAGGACTAATCATGCATTTGTAATATACAAGGGATATTCCAACAACAAATTAAGGAACCATAGCCACCTTTGCAGATGACACAGCAATCATGGCGATTGGAAGTAATGTCGCTAACGCAAACTCTACATATCAAAAGGCTTCCCATCTACCTATAAAAATTAACTCACGACCGGTGCCATATGCACACAAAGCTAGATATCTTAGCATAACCCTCGATGCCAAGCTTAAGTGGACAGAGCATGTCAAAAAGAAAAAAGAAGAACTTAACCTTAAGTTCAGAAAAATGTATTGTCCAAAAGGTAGAGGCTCTGATCTTACAATTCACAACAAGCTGCTGCTTTATCGGCAAATACTGCATATCCGATATGAACCTACGGTGTTTAACTCTGGGAATGTACGAAGCAAACAAACGCCAAAGTGATACAGACACAAGTGGTGGTACACAAGAAATGAGGACCTCCACACTAACTTACAGCTGGAATACATCAGGATAACCCTGTCGTTGAAAGAAGACTCCAAAGAACGAGGCCACTTGGCCTAGTAAACTTACCAATTTAAAATTAGTATTTCAAATAAGTTTAATTAATTATGGGACTAACCATTGGGTTTCACCCCAACAAATCAGAATTGTTTAAGAAATGTAAAATTTGTAAAAATTTGAAAGATAAATTGCTAGAGATGAGCACAGTCTCAGTTGTAATTAATAAAGAAAAAAATCTATAAGGCGACGAAGTCTGGCACACACTGGAATTCGATTTGAAACAGGCGATATCAACTTATAATGAGGACCACTAATCATCATAAAAATCCCAAGCTGATCGATATTGTGAGATTGGCACGATGTATTTGAGTTTGTTCCAGCGTGGTTGAGACAGCGTTTTTTATTAATGGTTCCCAAGAACCATGATTTTTGGAAACCGAACTATTCCGTACCCCTTATCTGTACGGCTCAAGTATGACAGATTTTATTTATAATCAAAAAACTAATTAGTGCTTTTCACGGTATGCGTGAAATCCTGATTTTATGTTTAGTTGTTCCCCCCTGAATGATTTTGGATTATAGCTTTGAAATTAAATTAATACACGCTGCTACAAATCTGCCATTTTGTTTATTAACTGGTAACTATCTTATTAAAATGACCAAATCAATTATCTATAAAAAATTGCAATTTTCTATTTTAACGTTCTGGTTCGAACGTGATACCCGCAAGTACACTCAGTTTACTTACAATGATCGGCCGATGGAGCCGATTTCTTTTGATAATTTTGATATTCTTAATTGGGTGCAATGTCGCATATAAATCGTACAAAAATTATAAGGTATATTTGGTCCACGCTCGGGACGAGAAAGATTCATATTTTTTGAAAAATTTGGAATTAAATTTTGGTCAAATTGATTTTTGGGATACGGTACTTCTTGTTTCAAATATCAGTTATCGCGTTATGGTGCATCCCGATGTGATCGATCAATTTGATAAAGTATTGAGCAATAATTTTATTGAGCATGCAGTTATTATAGATGATGTCGATACAGTGATACAAGGTGAACAGTTCCATAGTAGAAGTGGCAGCAAATTCGATTTCAACCATTTTTGGCAATATAAAGAGGTAAACGAGTATCTTGCTTACTTAGCGGAAAATTATCCAAACGATACTAAAGTATCGTCAATTGGATTGACTTGGGAGGAGCGTGAAATCCGTTCGATTTATATAAAAGGCGTTCGAAAAAAATGTAAAAATAAAATCGTTATTGTTGAGAGTGCCATTCATGCTAGAGAGTGGATCGCACCAATGGTAACACTATATTTAATTTATGAGTTGGTTGAAAATCGTAAAAGAAATTTAGATTTATTGCTCGACACGGATTGGTGGATAGTGCCGGTCGCTAATCCAGACGGTTATGTGTATTCGCATGAGCATGATCGCTTTTGGCGGAAAACCCGTTCCAAATATCCTAATTCAACTTGTGTTGGTGTAGATCCTAATAGAAATTTCGATTTTCACTGGGACACGCCTGGAGGATCATCCCTAGATCCTTGTAAAGAAATTTATCGTGGGCCGAAAGCTGCATCCGAGAAAAACGTACAACATATGAGCAATATTCTTAAAAAATATAAGAACACCAAAATTTATTTGAGTTTTCATTCGTACGCAGGATGCATATTGATTCCGTATGGCTACAAAGAGTAAGATAGGATTCGGTCGGTCGTGTTAATCTAGATAATTTAAATGTTTGTGTTTCTTTAGGGGGGCTCTAGTAAACAACTATCAGAATCATGAAAAACTTGCAAAACTCATTCGAGACAGAATCTTTAAACGTAGTGGATATAAATACGAAATTGGTACCGTCGCCAAATTAATGGGCCTGGCTAGCGGAGGGGGTGACAGCTATGCTGCGGGTGTGGCGAAAATACCAATTGCACTTACAATGGAATTACCTGGTGGGTCAAATACGGGTGTGGAAGGTTTCGAAATGTCGACTTCACAGATGAATTCAGTCGTTAAGGATACCTTTGAAGGGCTAAAGGCAATTGGAGAATTTTTACATCCAAAATTCAAAATATAATTACGATTAAAAATTTCTTTATATAGCATAAAATTCGATTCTAGATCTACGAGTACATACTTGTATCATAGTTAGTACATATAGATTTGTTTTGTATTACAAAAGTAATAAAGACTTGTATTAGAAATAAAGCATTTTTTTCTCTCAATCTGTGTTCCAAATTCGTCAAATGCCTCCACATCTTTATATAAAAGAAAAAGGTACGTATGCGTTTGTTCGGGCCTATAGCTGTACGTCCACGATTTAGTACGCAATGCGTAAGGTAGGACGTAAAAAGCGAACGGCGAAAGAGTTAGTAGTGCATCGGCCTCAGAACTTTTATATTTTAGTTTTTGACACTTGCGTCAAAAATGTGGTGCCATTTGGTTCAATTCCATAAATATTGGGCTGGGCCATAGTTATATTGGCGATTGGTCGATTGAGTTGTGAGTTATATCTTGTCAAGGATGAAGGTAAACAAAGAGAAAATTCGCTATATTTTATAATTTTGCTTGATAAAGGCGAAAACGCAAGTCAAGTGGCTGAAATTGTGAATGGTGTCTATAGACCAGATAATGTCACAGCCAATCACGCGCAATTTTGGTTTCGTCCATTCCATTCTGGTAATTTCCATATCAAAGATGCATCACGCACTGGAAGGTCTATCGCCGAAAATGTTGAACAAATCCTGAAAATTATCAAAATAGATCGACATGTCTGTTGTAGCATCGGCCAGGAACTGAAGATCGACTACAAAACCGTTTTAATCCAGTCTGCGAATCCTTAGCCAAACAGAACGAAATCGAGCCATTTCTGAAGCGGATGGTGACTGGTGACTAGAAACGGGTAACATCCGACAATGTCAAGTGGAAATGATCATGGTCGAAGTCCGGGCCTAGCATTAAGCGATTATCATCTCTTTTTGTCCATGGTAAACGCCCTTGTTGGCGTAAAATTGACATCAAGCGAGGCTTTTGAAAAATGGTTATCCCAGTTTTTTTGTAATAGGAACGAGGCGTTTTGGGAAAGCAGCATAATGAAATTGCCTTCTAAATGGCAACGAGTTATCGAAAATAGGCGTATATTTGTAAATGAATGATTGTAGCCGTGCAAAATAAGGCCTCGAAATAAAGGTAAAAGTAATGGATTTCTTTTTCACCAACCTTATATAATTTTTAACAATTTTTTTCTGCTTTCCTTTCACACGCCGATCTTTTTTAAACATCTATTTAATTCATTTTAATAAATTCATGTTCCTTGTATACCTTTATTTCCATTCGTAATGAATCAGGAAATACTTTGCACTCAAAAGAACATCGAACATTTGGCTGGTCATGTTAAATACAGAACATTTCAGAACTAGGTGTTCGATTTTCTTTACAACCACACAGGTTTTCATATAAATATTAGTAGTGAATGGCTAACGGATAGCAATCCGTAACTGTGCCCAAATTTCAACGTCTATAATCCACGCACACTCGAACACTTCGTTATTCTTCTTAAGAATCATAACTCCAGGTGCTGTCCAAGCTGACTCGCGCTCTTTGATGACGATGTGAATGTTCGATCATTTCCGTTCGATCATTCACCTGGTCGAATTTGAGCAAATGGTTGCTAATAGCTTCGTTGTTAAAGCAGAACAGGCTCACTCCGGACTAGATGACAATTCCAGCATCCAGGGCAAAATCAATCACCAGAATTGTAGTTTGTACTTCATCATCGAAGTAAATATGAAACGTTGTTGGTACAGATAACATCAACATGCATTTCAGTGAAGTTGAGGCTTGCGGCTTGCGTTGAGGAACGACCGGATCTCAATGAATAATATGTATAATATCTGCTAAAGGAACCTTCCGACTGAACCATCGACCCCTAGAGGCCGATGCCTAGCCCCAACGAAGCAGCATAATAGGGTAGGGACGTTTCTTCAACCGACAAAGCCTCTCTTCATCCGGAGAGACCTCTAAGAAATCTCCCGCAATTCACACTTCGACAACTTGAGACTGCCGGAGTGCCACGGGGAGACCGCGTAGATTTTACGGTCGTTCCCGAATGGAAGATTCATATGCGGTGCTCACCACTCCGACGTTGTGCATACCTGTAAATATAGAACTGACAAGAAACCAGAAACACCCTCCCACCATTACGACCCGAAAACATTTAGCACTTCATTTTATGTACAATAAAACCCAAAACATAAATAAATGCGAGAATCAAACTCAGAATAGAAACGGAACAAGGTGATTCATTTTGCGGGCGTTTGCAATATGCCGAAGCAAAAAGTGTTAAGGTTAGAACAACGTGTGCAGACACAGCTTCTTCAAATCTCGCTGCTGAGTTGTCAGTAGAAATTGAGAAACCAATTTCTGCTCGCGCCACTCGCAGAAGGCTTCAGGAAGCTGATTTGAAAGGCTGTAAAACCAGGAAGAAACCCTGGCTCCGAAAAAACAAGAAGGCTCGGTATAAATGGGCCTTAAAATACCAAAGTTTCACCGAAGAAGATTGGTCAAATATCGTGTGGTCAGACGAATCAAACTTTGAAGTAAGTTGACAATTCTATGCCCTAATAATATTTAATAATATGATTTTAAAATAAAATTTATCGATAAAAATATTTTAGTTTTCCGAAGCCTCTATATTTTCTTTATTTCAGATTTTTGGTACACCTGGTGTGCATTTTGTGCGTCGCCGAGTAGGCGAAGCATTTAGTCCAGGAGCGTTACCACCGACTCCGCTGGCGTTCGTTGCTGGTTCGCTTTTACATTTTTTGTACTACAAAAATCGTAAAGCGAAAATTTGATCGCTTCAGGCGTAAATTTAAACAATTTGGTTACTAGTAGAAACGAACGATCGAAAGCGATGTTTTCAACGCGTAGTATTTTATGGCGAACAAGAAAGCGAAAATATTTTTTCTGATGTAAAGATGTAAGTATTTCCTCCCGATATTTCCCCTAACAAATAAATAAACGCTTCTTTTCACACTCAAAATAACTATCTGAAACTAATATAATTATGTATTTGCACTAAAAAATGTAAAATATCACAAACACTACATACTTGACAGATAAATTACAAGTTCAGTGCACGATAGCGTTGCGTTTTTCGTGGTATGATTTCACTAAGCGAAGCGGAAAGGAAAAAGCGAAAACCAATGAACGCTGGCGGAGTCGGTGGTAAGGCTCCAGAGTGTGTGGTACCAACTGTCAAACACGGCGGGGGCAGCATAATGGTGTGAGGATGCATGACTAATTCTGGAGTTGGCGAAATGTTCGTGTGTGCGGGCCATATGAACTCTTCAAAATACATAAACGTCCTAGAATCTGCGTTGCTGCCCTCATTTTTAACATTTTTTGGTGATACAAACATGGATAGCGTTAAGCTCCAGCAGGATAACGCGCCATGTCATAAATCTGCCCACACAATGGCATGGTTTCGAGAAAATGGCATTGAAGGTTCTGGAGTGGCCTGTCCAGTCCCCGGACCTGAACCCCATAGAACATTTATGGAGTTTATTAAAACGCAGAGTCAGTCGCTACACAATAAATAACAAAGAAGACCTAAACCGCTGTCTGCACCAAGAATGGAGTGCCATACGTCCTGCAGAATGTAAAAAACATGTAAGCTCTGCCGTAATTACGGCAAAGGGTGGACCCACAAAATATCAATTTTATATAAATAAATAGTATTGTGAACCTATAAAAATTATTTCAATTTATTTCAAATTGATACTCCCAATAAAATTGTAAGATATCATGGGTGCTCAATAATTTTGGACATCATATTTGATTATAAATTTAAAACAATTTTTTTTTTGAAATTTGAAAATTAAATTAAATTAAATTGAAATTAGACAAAAAATTAAAAAAAAAATGTACTTTTCGCTCCATCGGGAGGGGGAGGGGCCCTGTAATGTCGGGCGTTTTCCAACTTTTGGTAAGTAAAACTGTTAAGCGTCTTCCCGCCTTTGGTAAGTAAAATCGTTGGGCGTCTTCCCGCCTTGAACCAAAATATTTTTGAAATGGTCGGTTGGCCACGTGTATGTTACTGGGTTGGGCATCGTCCCGCCTTTAACTGATGATGCCGTTGGGCGTCGTTCCACCGAAAATATATTTGGCCTCGACTGCGGCGTCTTCCCGCCTTGAATAACACAAATATATCCCGTAGCGTTACGTACTACATTCGTAGCGTTATGGTATTCTTCATCGATAAATCAACACAATCACAGCTGAATCAACACAATCACCCGCACAATGAGGGCGTCTCCCACACCCGTACACCAAGGCAGCGAACAGCGTGTTGCTATTTGTTGAGATTTACCAATAATGAACGCCGTTATCCGTGGAAATAAATTATTCACTCTTGCTCTTCGTTTTTGGTAACCGTAGAAATAATTAGTGACTGACGCCTCAACTTTGTTCTGGTAGCCGTAGATATTATCAATTAATAGCCGACCCGCATATTCCAACTAGACATGCAGCGGCCTCATCCACGATGATTTTGCAGGCTAATTCTCAGGGTATTGGGTTGTAGGGATTTGGAGGCTTGCATGACTCTGGCCGTGTTTACAGATAATTTTAAAAGAAAATGCAAATTAAAAATAAATAAAAAAACCGGATGTTCCGCCGAAATTTGTCGGACGAAACTTCAGGAACGGAGTAAAATATTATAACCGGCTGTAACCGACACAGAATGGATTCTCCCCTCCCATCATACTACCCCTCCGACACAAACTTTAGTAATTATTTTTTTTTTAATTCACCGCCGGGGAAGCGGAAACCGAAAAACCCGTAAGAAAAAAGAAACAAAAAGAATAAAAATGACCGCCTCAACAAGCTTTTGGGGCGAGATTAATGTGCGCCAAGAACGCGTGCACGACCTCCGTTCGGTAGTGCTTGATTACAATTTATATATTTTTTAAACAAAAATTTGGAAGTTCTGGAAAAAATAATAATTTAAGTATTTAAAAAGAACGATGAACGAAAATACAAAAAAAAAAAATAAATAAAAAATTAATTAATAAAAAAATAAAATAAAAAAAAATTGTACCTTCACCTTCAACAATTCCACCCTATAGGGTGGTTGCGACGGCGTCCCTGTCCGTTGCGAGGCCTCTCCCCGATACCAGTAAAAACGAATGGTTGGCTAACCAGTACGTTGCGTTGCCTCAACTGGCCACCCGAAACTCGTTGGGCGTTGGCTCGCCTAAATACCGTATAACTTTTTTTTAATTGTTATTTTTATAGGCGTCTTTCTACCGTTATCCACCACTCGTTGGGCGTTGTCTCGCCGAACCGTAAATCAAGTGGCCTCAACGGGTCACCTACAAATAACTGGGTGAGCGTCCTTTGCCACGAACCGTATAATTATATTTGGCGTTGTCTCGCCGTTATACAGCACTAATTAAACTTTTTATTCAAAAAAAATATATTTTCCTTTTAAAACTACGCTCAACTACACTCAACGGGGCAAAGCGACCTCCCTCATACTCGTGACAGCTACTTTAGTTGTTATTCCCTAACAAAAATTTTTAAATTTTTTCTGGTTTATATTTTTAACGTTAGTCGAAAGGTCAACTGTGTTTACGAGTTATAACCAATTATTTTGATTTTGCAAGTATTCATAATTCTACAGATTCAGGATTTACTTTTCCAGAATTTTTATTTCAGTACGTTTATACTCAACAACGTAAATGACATGATATTTTCAAATTTAGTAATTTTGCTTATTCTAAGCATTTTTATATTTCTCTTTGTAAGAATTTTTATATTTCTTTTTCTACAATTAAATATAATGTGTGTAACACGATAACTCACATGTAATATACTGATTGATAAGCAATTATTGTATTTGCATGCATTACATACATATAATAATTTATAAGATAGATAAAAAATTATAATTGTTAATTATGCTTAAGTAAACAAAATTAATGTATAAACATCAAAGAAAACTTAATAAACAGCTCAGTTGTAAAACAAAAACCATTTAAATCTATTTGTGAGCCCTCATCAGTGGTAAGCCACAAATATTAAATACTACAACGACAAGAACATTGGTCCTTCGAGCTAAAAAGAACAGCGCTTAGAGATACAGCGCTTACATAACATACAACATAAAAACGTATTTAAAATTAATCTAAAAAAACAAACATGGATACCGTAAAAGCTTTGTGTGAACAAACACAAACCGGTAAATTAATTAACCAATTAAAAACAAACATCAAAAAAGATGGAGCTGCCAGAAAAACCAAACAATATTGTGACCAAAGACTCACAAATTTGCAGCTACTCTTCGATAAATTTTCAACCACCGATGCTTCATTAGTAGTCACTCTTCCAGAGGATCATCCGTATGTTAAACAACATTTCTTCGATCAAGTCAAACAAGCGTTCGAAGAAACAAAACAAATACTACTAGAAGCCAGAAAAAATACAGCAGGAGATGATCGGGATACGGATTGGGACAAACACGTCGCAGATGCGTCATCATATATACTAGCAGATGAGCAACAACAAGGCGAATCTGACCATAAGGTGGTACAAGTAGACGATCAACAACAGCAGAGGCGTTATAAAATACAACACGCCAAAGCTAAAATATTTCAAACAAATATTAACACCATACATCAAATCAAGGATGCGGTGCACTCAAGGACGTATTACGAGTTGAAGATCAAACTACTAACCGATTTATGGATATCTCTTACCAACAATCATGAAGAGATTATTGGAAATGCGATTGATGGAGAGCTTGACAACGAATACTTTAGCCAAGAAACATACGAGAACCTACAGCAAGATTATGAATTTACAATCATCTATCTTCAAGGTCAAATAGAAAACGTTGCCAACAAAGATTCTTCGAAACAAAGTCAAAAAAGATCCAGCATCAAGCTTCCCAGGATTGAAATACTACACTTCTATGGGGATTACAAACAATGGACAAGCTTCCAAAATCTTTTCAACAAGACTATCCATTGCAATGATGACTTGGTGAAGAAAAGATGCATTACCTATTATCAGTAATAGGAGGAGATCCAGCCAAGCTCATTAACCACCTCAATATATCGCAAGAAAACTATTCTACAGCTTGGAATATTTTATGCTCCAGATACGAGGATAAAAGGCTTCTGATCAATACTTACATCAACACAATTTTAGAACTACCAAATTTAAGTTCAGAATCCGCTCATGGTCTAAAACTATTACATGATAATGCACTGGAATGTTTGCATGCCATCAAGAACCAAGGAATCAATACAGATTCTTGGGATGCTATCTTGTTGAACATCCTAATAAGAAAATTGGACAGGGAAACTCATCGATTATACGAGACGTCGTTGAAGAACCCGAAGGAAATTCAAACCATGAAAGATTTTCTAGCCTTTCTACAAGTAAGGTTTCAATCTTTGGGAGCACTATCCCGAGATAAATTGTATAAAAAAAAGGAAGTAAACCAACAAACAAATTCATCTATTAAGACTGTAAATGTTGCAGTAGCCAGAAAACCCGATAAATGTAGCCTTTGCTGGGGAGAGCACAATCTACCAGAATGTAAAAAGTTCCAAAATTTACCACAAATCGAAAGAAGTAAGGCAGTATATTATAAACCAGTGTGCCGACGATGCTTGCTTCCAGAACACAAACTCCCTTGCAATAAAAGTTGTGAGTTATGCAAAGGTGCACATCACAGCCTACTGCATAGTAACAATAGTATGCGATCTGCATCAGAAAATATAAAACCAGCTAATACAAACGTACAAGTAACACATGCATGGAATCGCAAATGCATCTTACTGGGAACCGCCTTAGTGAATGCGGTTTCTGGTGCTCGCAATGAACTGATTCGTGTGCTAATAGATCCTGGGTCTCAAGCAACCTTCATTACAGAAGAAGCCTGCCAGAGATTAAAATTACCAAAAACCGCAGCGTATGCAGAAGTCACAGGCATGGCAAAAACCGAAGCAGGAGTGGCGAACTCAAAAGTCGAATTTATCTTGAAGCCAAGATTTCCATCCAAATTTAGCTTAGCCATAAAAGCATTAGTATTCAAAAACATAACGCGGGATATGCCAGAGCAGCCTCTAGACCAATGGAACTGGAAACACACCAAAAATCTAATGTGGGCTGATCCAACATTTTACAGTCCTGGCCCAATCGACTTATTATTGGGCGCGGACTATTATGGAGAAATTTTAATGAGTAATATAGCAAAGGCATCATCTGACGAACCGATAGCCCAACAAACCAAACTAGGTTGGATATTCTTAGGCCGTGCCTCAGTCGATTGTCACAATTCAACAGTAATACAATCAATGACAACAAGAGCAGTTGATATAGATAAACAATTGAGAAGCTTCTGGGAAATAGAGGAGGTGCCACGTAAACGAGCATTCACCAAAGAAGAACTAGAGTGTGAAAAAATATTCGCGACCAGTCACAAACGTCTCAAATCTGGCCGCTACGTAGTCAAGATTCCTTTTGACATTGGGTTATATTCTGCCAACCCACTGGGATGCTCAAAAAGGGTTGCCATGGCGCGTTTGATACAAGTAGAAAAACGACTTGCTAAAAATCCAAATCTTAGCACTCAATACAAGAAGTTCATGGATGAATATATCGCTTTGGGACACATGAAAGTTGCTGAAACAGTTACTGAGACTGGTTACTATTACCTGCCGCATCATGCAGTTCTGAAGGATTCGAGCACAACTACAAAATTGAGGGTAGTTTTCGATGGCTCTGCCAAAACCACAACTGGAATATCGTTAAACGACGTAATGTTGACGGGCCCTACTCTTCAACAGGATTTATTATCCATATTGTTAAGGTGGCGGAAGCATAAATACGTCCATACGGCTGACATCGAAAAAATGTTCAGACAAATCGCCGTTGATGAAGATGACCAGAACTATCAACGTATTTTATGGAGAGAGTCTCCGCAACAAGAAATTCAGGAGTTTAAGTTGACTACTGTCACATATGGAACAGCAGCAGCAACTTATTTAGCGGTGAAGTCTTTACGACAGCTGGCCATCGATGAACAACCAAACTATCCTATAGCGTCCAACGTAGTTTTAAATGATTTCTACGTGGATGACCTAATTTCTGGACAAAACACACTGGAAGAAGCCTTACTCAGCCAAAAACAAACCATTGATTTACTGAATTGCGGTGGATTTACGTTAAGAAAATGGGCAACAAACAGCACAGTCCTCTTGAAATCCATACCAGTGCATCTAAGGAATCAAAATCGATTGGAATTCAAGCTTGATGACACAATTAAAACTCTTGGACTACACTGGAATCCAGCAACAGATACATTCGGTTTCATTGTCACTCAATCCGCGCCTGGCAAGCCTACCAAACGAAACCTACTTTCGGATAGTGCAAAACTTTTTGATCCATTAGGCTGGCTGGCACCCATAACAGTTGTAGCTAAACTGATGATGCAAGAAATTTGGCTAGCAGGCCTATCTTGGGACGAAGAACTTCCGTCACACATATCAACAAAATGGCAGGAATTTAAAAATTCTTTACCTCTCCTGGAAGAAATATCTATTCCACGTTGGATCCATTTTGAGTATAACAATATAACAGAACTTCATGGCTTCTGCGACGCCTCAGAAAAGGCCTATGCTGCTGCCGTTTACATCAAATCTACAAATTCAGAAGGCATTACTATAGTGAGTCTTCTCGCATCAAAAACAAAGGTTGCACCGATTAAAAACTTACTTTCACTACCTCGTCTTGAGCTTTGTGGAGCGTTGCTGCTCACTAAACTAATGCATCAAATTAAAGAAGCAATGCAAATTCCGGAAACAACTTCGTTCTTTTGGACCGACTCAATGATCAGTTTATGTTGGATTCGAGGGCGTCCTCATAAACATAAAACTTTCGTGGCCAACCGAATATCGGAAATTCAAACATACTCGAGTCCATCACAATGGCATCATGTTGGATCAACCGACAATCCAGCAGACTGCGCATCAAGAGGGACCAGTCCGAAAGAACTAAAGAACAACAATTTATGGTGGACGGGTCCAGATTGGCTACAATTTCCAACCGAATGTTGGCCACAACAAACTACTACTCAAGAGGAAGCTACTTTGGAAACTAAACAATTGGTTACACTTGCAACATCAACAACTGCAGTCAATCCGTTTGCACAGATTATAGAACGATTTTCAAACATGAACAAAATAATTCGCGTTGTCGGCTTCTGTCGACGATTTATAAAAAAATGTTTGAAAAAACAGGTTAGCGGATCGCCAACTTTACTTTCTGCTGAAGAACTTAATGAAGCTTACAACGAACTAGTCAGAATAATTCAACATGCGGAGTTCCAGAACGAAATCATGCAGATTAACAAAGAAGGCTCAATATCAAGAAAAAGCAAGCTCCTCTCGCTTAATCCATTTATTGATGAACATAAAATACTAAGAGTAGGAGGAAGAATAACTAATTGTAACCTGAGCTATGATACCCGTCATCCAAAGATACTGCCTCCAAAACATAGATTCACAAAGCTACTAATCAAAGATGCTCATGTTAAAACATTGCATGGGGGGACTCAGTTAACTCTGTCATATCTTAGAAACAAATATTGGATCACGAACGGCAGAAGCAACATACGTACGGAGATAGCAAAATGCATTACGTGTATTCGGTTCAATGCTTCAACAAGACACCAACTAATGGCAAGCTTACCCAAAGAACGAGTCGTGCCATCACGTCCATTTACTAACACAGGCGTTGACTACGCCGGACCAATCTCTGTAAGAGTTTCTAAAGGACGTGGGAATAAGTCATACAAAGGATACATAGCACTATTTGTATGCCTTGCTACCAAAGCAGTGCACATAGAGGTTGTCAGTGATATGACCAGTGCAGCCTTTATCGCGGCCTTTAAGAGATTTATGGCTCGAAGAGGTCTTTGCAAACGGATTTACAGCGATAATGGAACCAATTTTGTTGGAGCCCGAGAACTGATTGAAAAGGATAAACAACAAGCTCTACAACAAGCAAATCTTGACCTCCAGGAAATGCTAGCTGACAATGGGATTGAGTGGCACTTCATACCACCGTCTGCACCACACTTTGGAGGACTTTGGGAAGCAGCGGTGAAATCTCTAAAGTTCCATCTAAAACGGGTAATTGGAGACACAACCCTCACATATGAAGAGTTATCAACGGTTACATCACAAATAGAAGCATGCCTCAATTCAAGGCCACTTACACCAATTTCATCTGATCCAAATGCGTTGATATTAACACCGGCACATTTTTTAGTTGGTGATTCACTAATAACTATCCCAGAATCGAATATGCTGAATGAAAACATTCCTGTCAATCATCGGTGGAGATTACTACAAAAAATGGTTCAAGATTTTTGGAAACGCTGGTCAAATGACTACCTTACCGAACTACAACAAAGAACTAAATGGACCAGCAAACAACCAATGGTTAAAGTAGACGACATTGTTTTAATAAAAGACAACAACTTACCGCCAACAAACTGGCCTTTGGGAAGGATCATTGATCTACATCCTGGCAGCGATGGTTTGACTAGGGTAGTCACAGTAAAGAGTGGGAATGGTTCCATATTCAAAAGACCCATTACCAAAGTAACCGTCCTACCTTTCGACACCGAGAAGTCGCAAAATAAGTCAGCAAATGACTCCCGTACCAAGGTTCCTAAAGCCACCAATCTCATAGTTCTACCATTACTTCTACTATGTTTAGTGGCGATCACTACGCTGCCGAGTCCAGTGTCATCGACCGAACTGCTGATGTACAACATCACCACTCTTAGTCACCAACCTGGGCTGTATCTAGAAAATTTGGGAAATCTCCGATTCACCAATCAGCAGTGGAAAATAGTAGTTTACTTCAACCTCACATCCTACTATTCAGATTTGATGGCATACAGAAGTCTGGCAAGGAACATGGATCAACTTTGCATGGAAACAGCTGAAGACAATCATCAGATATGCTCTGTAATCAACACTCAGCTCATGCATATTCTAACTGAAATCGAGGACAAGAACGCAATACTTCACTACAGAGAAAGGAGAAGAAAACGTGTTATCTTAAATATCGTGGGCAATTTGGCAAGTGACCTATTTGGAGTTTTAGATGATCGGGATGCGAAGCACTATGAAGAGGAAATACAAAAGGTTAAATTAAATCAACAACACCTTTTAATGATAGCCAAGAACCAAACATCGATTGCTGACGCAACTTTAAACATCTTAAAACGAACTGATGAAGAAAATAGACGTCATTGGCAAGCTATTACACGACAAATAAGTTCTGCATTAGGTGACATCAACAACAGTCAAAAATTGACGTCTTTAACCCTTCATGCACTTCTTCTGATGCTTGACTTCAAAGACACTCAGCAAAAACTAATTGATGTCCTTTTAAATTCAAACAACAAAGCAGTGAGCACTTCAATCCTACCACCAAATCAACTTAACAAGGCACTTCAAGATATAAAACAGCATATGCCTCCAGACGTTCTGCTGCCCTCGCAAAATGAAAACTATGAATTATTGAGCCTGTATCAAATCATATCATGCAGAGGAAAATTAAGTGGTCAATATTTAATTTTTGAATTAAAAATTCCATTGATGAACACGGCGAAATATCAAGTATTTAAACCTATACCTCTTCCTACAATCGAAGGCGTCTTCATTCAAGCATCAATGGACTATTTGGTTACCTCCATACATCGTGACGAATATTACATGATGATAAGGGACGAGTTCAACCATTGCAAGCATAGCAACAGTGAGTATATTTGTATGCTGCTACATCCCATTCATTCCGCATACAACAACAATTCTATATGTGAATTAGGCTTATTGGTTTCACAACAACCATTCAACTGCCACATTGTAAAAAGGATATCGCAAAATCCAAGAGATACATGGATAAAGTTGAGAAACAATAAGTGGATTTTCTCAATTGACCAGGCTACTATAGCCTGTGATGGAGATTTCGTAGCAGTATCACTACCACGCAATGGAATAATTTCTCTTAAAGGCGGATGCACTTTAAAAGAAGGGTCAATTTTTCTAAAAAGTTATAAAATCTACAAGGAAACCGTAATTGACTCGTCATATCTACCGAAAGTCAACCTATCAATGAAGTGGATGGATAGGCGTACAAACTACTCAATTCAATTGGAAAACTCAACCTTAGCGGATGACATAACTGAGCTGCACAAGCGAATACAACAGATACAAGAAGAGCAGCTCCCAGTATCACACCATGACATTCATCATTATTTTCTTCTCTATGCAATTATTGCGTTTAGCATAATCGCCTTTATTATTTACAAATGCCGAACCAAAAGGAGACCTCCACCGAACGAAGCCTATAACTTAGAAAGCTAGGCCCGGGAGAATGTTTATACTCAACAACGTAAATGACATGATATTTTCAAATTTAGTAATTTTGCTTATTCTAAGCATTTTTATATTTCTCTTTCTAAGAATTTTTATATTTCTTTTTCTACAATTAAATATAATGTGTGTAACACGATAACTCACATGTAATATACTGATTGATAAGCAATTATTGTATTTGCATGCATTACATACATATAATAATTTATAAGATAGATAAAAAATTATAATTGTTAATTATGCTTAAGTAAACAAAATTAATGTATAAATATCAAAGAAAACTTAATAAACAGCTCAGTTGTAAAACAAAAACCATTTAAATCTATTTGTGAGCCCTCATCAGTGGTAAGCCACAAATATTAAATACTACAACGACAAGAACACAGTATTTTAATTTGCAGTAAACTAATAACAATCCTCTAATAATATGCAAAGCATTTGAAATATTTTCGGTAAGTTGTCGTTTTCAGTGAATTGTCGTTTTCGATGAATTGTTTATCGTGAGGTTTTAGTGAATTGTAGTTTTCAGAGAATTATTTTTCAATAATTTTTCGCGGAACGCTTACTTTCTGATACTCTCCAAGTGTCACAAACCACCTCACTACCTTTTATTTGCCTCTACACAATGAATATAAAATCTGGGGCGAGACCCCTGGGGTACCTCCCGCATGACTTTTGTAAAAACTAAATTTGTTCTTATCAACGCTTGCAACCTAACAGGCTAATGTTTAATAAGTATATAAAAAATGACACATTCCTTGTGTGTAGGCCTCCCCGCAGATTTAGGGATGTGCTTTCGCGTCATATCCAAGTACCTTAACAATTTTTTCTCTGTCTTAGGAAACCAGGCGAACAATACGGTCTCTAATTTTATACGCTGAAGGAGAAGACTCATTAAAATTGTTCCGTTGCCTCGGGATACTAAGTGTTATAAAGTCTCGAGACGGAAACAGTAAACCCTTATGAATATGCGAGTAGCTGAAAAGTCGTAGCTGAAAAGGAAAAAAATATCATCGCCAAAAACCAACTGAAAGTAACACTAAACAGCAATTCCAGTTATACCATTTGCAACATACACTACAATTAATTAAAATCGATACAATTTCTAAGTGTTTTCGCGCCATCTACAAGTAAACACATTGATTTGCAAATGGTTTTTGGCATTTTTATACGAATTTATTTGAATTCGCCCAAAAAGTGTTGGTTCGGCGTAGTGTGGTCTTACATTTAGTGCCCGCTTAATAATATCTTATCTTCTTTGACAAATCGGTTATTTTGGCTCTGGCAATACTAATGTCATTCTTTCTTTGACAGAAACTCAGTATATTATTTCGAGTTGACGAAATGAGTCGCTTAACGCTTCAACAAAAGTGGAAAATGTTGGAAATTTACTTCCACAACAAAGACAATTGGTATCAAGAAGTTTCAAGACGGTATCAAGAAGTTTGTGCATAAGGTGTGTGATACGGGCTGCCTACTGGGCAATCCAACGCGTACCCGTGCTCGTCGTGTTCGCTCAGCCGAAAATATCGCCACGGTGGCCGGAAATGTACGCTACTATAAACTTCAATTGGTTCAGCTATTGAAGCCCCGTGACCATCCGCTTCGAAATCGGTTCGTTGTGTGGGCCTACGAATAAACTCGAAATTTATGAGGATTATGCTCAAAAAATCATCTTTTCGGACGAGGCGCATTTCCATCTCGGTGATCGGAAAATGCACAAGGATATGTGGAGAAACCAATACATCCATTGCGTTTTACTATTTGGTGTGGCTTGTTGCGTGGTAGCATTATTGGGCCGTATTTCTTCGAAGATGAGGCCAGCGCGACCGTTACGGTCAACGGAATCAACTACCGCCACATGTTAACATCTTTTTCGTAGCCATATCTTGAAGATATTGGTTTGGACGACCTTTGGTTCCTCCAAGATGCCACACATCAGGCGCTAAAATAGCGTAACTGCGTCAAAAATTCGATGGCCGACGTCAATGGTGACGTGAATTGGCCGGATTGTCCGTATAACCTGCACCCCACAAATAAAAATCCAAAGGCGTAAACTTTGGATTTTTATGTGTGGGGTGCAGGTTATACGGACAATCCACAAACAATTCAACATTTGAAACACACAATCCATAATGTGCTCAGAAATTGGACTGGCCGAATGTAGTACGCCAAGGCCAGCCGCGGCTCTCATTTGAATGAAATCATTTTCCATAAATAACCAGGAGGTTTGTATTTTCAAACAAAAAAATAAATTTGGAAATATATTAAGCTGTTTTTGTATTATTAAATTTTTAAATCGCAACTTCTTATTGAGACACTCTTTATCCCTCGCTCCTTTCGTTCCTCCATTACAGTACAGCGTTACTGAAACGAAAAAATCAATTATGTATAAAAAATTGCGATTTTCTATTTTAACACTCTGGTTAGAACGTGATACCCGCAAGTACACTCAGTTTACTTACAATGATCGGTCGATGGAGCCGATTTCTTTTGATAATTTTGATATTCTTAATTGGGTGCAATGTCGCATATAAATCGTACAAAAATTATAAGGTATACTTGGTCCACGCTCGAGACGAGAAAGATTCATATTTTTTGAAAAATTTGGAATCAAACTATGGACAAATTGATTTTTGGGATACGGTACTTCTTGTTTCAAATATCAGTTATCGCGTTATGGTGCATCCCGATGTGATCGATCAATTTGATAAAGTATTGAGCAATAATTTTATTGAGCATGCAGTTATTATAGATGATGTCGATACAGTGATACAAGGTGAACAGTTCCATAGTAGAAGTGGCAGCAAATTCGCTTTCAACCATTTTTGGCCATATAAAGAGGTAAAGGAGTATCTTGCTTACTTAGCGGAAAATTTTCCAAACGATACTAAAGTATCGTCAATTGGATTGACTTGGGAGGAGCGTGAAATCCGTTCGATTTATATAAAAGGCGTTCGAAAAAAATGTAAAAATAAAATCGTTATTGTTGAGAGTGCCATTCATGCTAGAGAGTGGATCGCACCAATGGTAACACTATATTTAATTTATGAGTTGGTTGAAAATCGTAAAAGAAATTTAGATTTATTGCTCGATACGGATTGGTGGATAGTGCCGGTCGCTAATCCAGACGGTTATGTGTATTCGCATGAGCATGATCGCTTTTGGCGGAAAACCCGTTCCAAATATCCTAATTCAACTTGTGTTGGTGTAGATCCTAATAGAAATTTCGATTTTCACTGGGACACGCCTGGAGGATCATCCCTAGATCCTTGTACAGAAATTTACCGTGGGCCGAAAGCTGCATCCGAGAAAAACGTACAACATATGAGCAATATTCTTAAAAAGTATAAGAACACCAAAATTTATTTGAGTTTTCATTCGTACGCAGGATGCATATTGATTCCGTATGGCTACAAAGAGTAATATGGGATCCGGTCGGTCGTGTTAATCTCGATAATTTAAATATTTTTGTTTCTTTAGAGGGGCTGTAGTAAACAACTATCCGGATCATGAAAAACTCGCAAAACTCATTCGAGACAGAATCTTTAAACGTAGTGGATTTAAATACGAAGTTGGTAATGTCGTCAAATTAATGGGCCTGGCTACCGGAACGAGTGAGGGATTTGCTGCGGGTGTGGCGAAAATACCAATTGTACTTACAATGGAATTACCTGGTGGGTCAACTGCGGGTGCGGAAGGTTTCGAAATGTCGATTTCACAGATGAATTCAGTCGTTAAGGATACCTTTGAAGGGCTAAAGGTAATTGGAGAATTTTTACATCCAAAAATCGAAATATAATCATGATTAAAAAATTGTTTATATCATAAAACCGTGTTCTATAAATATTTGTATCATTGTATTGTAAAAGTAATAAAGGCTTTAATTGAAAAGTGGGCGGGTTTTAAATTTTTACTCTACATTGAGGCAACAAAGTTTTCTTTGAACACGGACGGCCACAATACACGGAGATATATACCAAAAATACGACATTTCTTCATAAATCTGACTTTCAAAATTCATCAAAATTGGTAGTCATAAATAAATTTCGTTTATAACGGGTCGGTCACAAAACACACTCATCTACATCTCTATAGACAAAGGTATGACTAATGTATTTTTATGTTTTTTCACTGTACCCCAATTAGCCCAATGTATTACCATTTGTTTTAGTTACAAAATAATTTTTTTTTTCAATAATTAATATAATTTAATAAATTTTTCCCCTTGTTTTTTATCTTTCACACATCGATTGCTTTTTTCACTTGTATCTAATTCATTTTCGTAAATTTTTGCCCCTTAATACCTTAATAAGGGGCTTATACAACATTTCTACTTACACATTGCTATGAGTTCCTCACCCAACCAGTTAAATGAAATACATTAACAAACTCATTGAAAATAGACATTAGTTAAACAAATCAATTTCTTTTATGACGAGTTAGGCATAAAACGCACTCTTTTATACTTATGTGTAAAAGAGAAATGTATGTTTGTATTTGTTTGCAATTATATGGAACTAATACAAACCTCTCAATCGATCTGAACCAATTGTAATGATTAGATTGCAAACTATTACAGAAACCTTCGGTATGAGATCTTGTCAAATTTGCAGACCTGCTCAATGATTGGGCTGAGCATCGTTTAATGGCATATTTGTCATTTTAAGAAGATTTTTAAAATCGTTCAAACAAATTCCTGTTATTGGAAACTAAGAGGTTTAATCGGAGCCTTCTTTCCTCGGCCCAAATGTGCTGGTAATGGCCAATTCTTGTACTCACCTAGCTCTAGTCCGGTCGCGGTTATGCCGTCGTCGTTATACTGTGGGTTCTTAATTAAGATCTAAGCCCTGCTAACAACTTTGATACAAAATTGACTAACTGCAGCTGCTACCTTCTAGTAAATCTCCGCTTTGGTTCTCGCATGCAGTCAGCTTTACAGGCTCTTGATACCAACTCATATCGCTGCAGGTGAGACGATATCAGTATCTTCATAGAGATGGACTTTAGTGCATTATACACCTATCTCCAATCTGCAGCATGCTCCCTTCTTTAATACTTACATCGGTGATAGCTAGCGTCCAAGTATGTTTGCTTATTACTTCACTCAGGTCTCTATCCCAGTTCCTCTTGTGTTCATAGTTTTCCTGGCTGCATACCTGTCCTTTCATGCCACGGATTCCTCCTACACCGAGCATGCTACTACTCGTGCAATCACAAGCTCCGAAAAAGTACTTACTTGAAGATGCTCATACTATCCCATTTTTTATTTCGGTTAACTCAGCTTCAATAGTCGGACGGCGCCGTGTCATACGTTAATGTTTTCAAATGGAAAGAATCTGCACTATGGTTCTCCATCCATCTCGATTCATTGATCTCGTCTTCCAGTTTCGACATCTTAATATGCGTAGGCGTTGTTTGATGCGAGTGGGATCCTTTATCCATAAAATATTTTGATGTTTTGTGTGTGCGTCCCTCACCCAAATCACTGCTGATTACGAACCGATGATTTCTTACCAGAAATTTAAGGGATTAGGAACGGAACTTCCCTCAAGTTTTCTCCTTTAACCGGCCGTTTAGATAATTCCATATTTCCTTGCGAGCTATCTAGCATTGCATCACCTAATCGTTTCATCAAAAATATTCCTGTACTCCGTGGTGCTCACCACAATTTTCGGTGATGAAAGACTTCTATGATGTTGAGTCTGGGCGTGCCTGCCACGTTCGAAAGCCACAGAATCCGTCCTTTATTCTCGCCAATGCAGTAGGTAAAATTACTTGCGACTCACCGGAAAACACTTGCTTGACCTCAGATTTATCGATGCTAGCGTATGTTGGTAGATTCAGCGATGCTTGATTCATTTACGGCAAGCAGCAGAGTATGATATACAGACGCGACGGTTTAGCGATGGTCACGAATGATTTAGAAATTTCAGAGTTTAAATTTGAAGGATTGTTTTGCTGCTGATTGTTTTGCCGGTAATCTTTTAGACGCGCAACCTAATTTTACCAGTTTATGACAGCCACAGTCAGATGAGGTCATTCGATGTATCCCACAGTTTTCGAGTGTGAGATTGGCTTGAAGCTGCTTTAGGAGAGCTTAATGAACGCGTTCACTGTATGTCGCTTTCGATTATACCTTTGAGTTAGTTTATGTAAGGCTTCGATATAGTTCGCCTCCGTAGTACTGGAATAACGCAATAATGATGCTGCTTCAATTCGCAAAAGGCTCCTTATTAGTTGTTGAACTGTCCAGTTCTATTTTTTCGCACACCGAATCTCCCAAATGCCGATGAAATATTTAAGACTCACCTGGATTTATACAGAATTAATATCCACAAAACTGGCATAAAACTACCTCTAATGCTACTACTTAAACCTAGATGTCACTAATTTCACAATATTTTTTTTAATTTTTAAACTTTAAATTAACAATTTTCGTTGCATAAATGTTTCGCTCATGCTGAATCAATTGCCCATCAAACCAAAAGGCGACATCGTAATAACATGAATTTCGTTTTTCGCTCATATTTTAAATTTATCAGCATTAGTAAATATTAACTAAGCATTTGGCAATTTTTCAAAGATTATTTCGGGTTTTTGGCCGGGAATTTCGTCAATTTCCCGGCAAATTACTAGAATTCCCAGTACGCAAAATACTACCAAATATCAAAGACACAAAACTATAAATTTTCGGCAAAAATAATTTTCTTTCTCTTTCTATTTCACGATTTTGTTTTATTCTTTTAAGTTCATTTCATGTGACAAGCCGACGAATGAAACACGGCTCTGAGTTTTTTGTTGTTTCATTTTCGAAATTTTTTATTTAATTAAATTGTTTTTAAGTTTAAACTTTATTTTTTTCAAATTAAATATAAATAAAATAATTAGATTGACGGGAACTCGGTTAGCAACATCGGAATAAACAGGTTACAAAATTAAGTTTCATAACATCGTCATGTACATATTTACGATGACGCAAACTTTTGATTCTTACAGTTTTTTTTTGTTTTATTTTTTTAAGATGGTTACCCGGGCGGCTGTTACACGGTGTTGATGAAAAACATAACCGGAATTTATTAAATTTATATTAATAAAATTATGATTCTAAATGTTAAAATTAAAAAATAAATGTGTTTTACAAAATCTTTTTTAATTTTAAACGAAAATTATTATTAATTCCATTGAAGAGCACTATGGGAGGCGCTCTTTTTACATGCGGTAAAGTGTGTTAAATTAGTATGGAAATGTATAGTAGGGGTTTAGTCGGGATTCACACCCATACCGGAACTTTTATGACACTCTTCTTTGACGAGTAGTATGGATTTCCGTGTACTTTCCATGGTTCTTGCCATACACAGAGTATGGTTTTTGCACGCGGATTTAAACAGATTCCGTCGGCATTGCTTGTTGGGTTGTGTTGTAACCGTCAAATTCTATAACGATAACCACAATCCAGTGATACGAACCGGATTTGACAGCGCAATTTCTGCATGGTTTATGATTTAAATAAAGCATTTTATTAATTATTTTAACCATGCGATGCTTTTATTAAAATCAAAAGTGTTATTAAAGAATGGTGTACTGTGCTTTGACTTTACAGAATGGTTATTAGAGAATTTCTATCGTGCCTACAGTAACATGCATGCTGCGTCGTTTTGAATGGTACGACGGCTTTCTATTGTTTTACGAAGACGACTTTTTTATCATGGGGCTGGAGAATTCGAGTACCTGCATCCGAGAAAAACTTACAACATTTTAATAAAAAACTTAAACAATATTCGAACGCCCAAATATATTGGGTTGTTTGGAAAGTACTGTCGTATTTCCCAACAAAGGACTAAAATGCAATGTTTCGAAAGTCGAAAGCAGCATTATCGGCATATTTTACTTTCTTATTATTGAAAATCAAAAATGCTGTTCAAGTGTCAGTGTCTTGCTGGTACGTATCCAAACTGGTTTTGAAAATTTCGTTATCCGAATTTTGATGTTGAAGATGCACCCACGTTCTGGAAGGCCAGTTGAAGCTGATAAATACAAAATAATTGTTGAGTTTTTGATCACGTAGAACGCCTTGGTTTAGTTTCAAAATTCGACATTGGAAAGAAATGGGTTGTCTATTTTTTAGCTTATACCGGACAATAACACGATAAATTCGGAAGTGTACTGCTATCAACTGAGCAAATTGAATGATTCACTCAAACAGAATAGGCCAGAATTGATCAATAAAAAAGGTATAGTATTCCACCAAGGTAATACGAGACCTCATACAAATTTGGTAATATGCCAAAAGCGATTGCAGCTTGGATGGGATGTACTACCACACCCACCATATTCTCCAGATCTCTCATCTTCAGATTATTACTTGTTCCGGTCTCTACAAATACGGCGAAACCTTTTCTTAGAGGACGTCAAAAATGAATTAGACTAGTTTTTTGCAAACGAAGATCAGAAGTTTTATGAGCGTGGAATTTTGATAATGGCAAAAGGTATTGGATCAAAATGGAGTTTAATTAAATAAAACCTTTAAATACTAAAGTACAAAAAAATCGTCTTTCATTTTCACCAAAAAAAAAATGAAATTACTTTCCGAACAACTCAATATTGAACTTTCCATTCACACGCATTATGGATATTATATATGCCCCTTAAGCAGAACATTACAAGATTATATGGATAATTATATAGGCTAATAATGCTCCATTAAAACATTTTGGGCTCCATCCCTTCCAACTAAAACGCGGGTTCTGGTAGCTTTAGCAAAAGTTAGCAGAACCCATATCAAAAAACGATTTAAAAACAATTGAAAAATTAAAGGTTAGGTTGAGGCTAATTAAATTCCCTATTTAAATTTTATTATTCTGCTCGTTCTAGGCTTTATCACTTCAAAGCTAGCCGAACTCAAATCGAAAATCGGACCAAAAATAAAATTAGAAAATTAGAACACAAAACAAGATCAATTGGCACACAAATAATTATAGGCTCTTTATGGCCTAATCAAATGCCCTATTAAAATTTTTTTGGCTCCATTCGTTTTACATCATTTCAGGTCATTTAGAACCGAATTAGAACGAAAAACAAGATCAGTTGACAAACAAATAATTTTAGGGTAGCATGGCTTAATCAATTGCGTCATTAAACAATTTTGGGCTCCACTAGTTTTTGACCAAATTTCAGATCATTTAATGTAAAGTTAGCAGAACACAAATCGAAATTCGAACCAAAACTGAAATTAGAACTCAAAACAAGATCAACTGAAATACAAATAATTTTAGGCTCATTATGGCCTAATCAAATGTCCCATTAAGAAACTTTGGGCTCCATCCGTCTTCTCCAAACTTCAGGTCATTTAATCTAAAGTTAGCAGAACCCAAATCGAAAATCGGACCAAAACCAAAGAACGAAAAACAAAATCAGTTGACAAACAAATCATTTTAGGCTCTTCATGGCCTAATCATTCACCCCATTAAAATTTTTTAGGCTTCACTCGTTTTTGACCAAACTTCAGGTCATTTAATCTAAAGTTAGCAGAACCCAAATCGAAAATCGGACCAAAACCGAAATTAGAACGTAAAACAAGACCAATTGACAAACCAATAATTTTAGGCTCTTCATGTACTAACCAATTGCCTCATTAAACAATTTTGGGCTCCACTAGTTTTTGACCAAATGTCAGGTCATTTAATCTAGAGTTAGCAGAACCCAAATTTTTAGGATTTAAATACAAAATAGGTAGTATCACCAAAGCAGCATAGCCACTGGCTAACAGTGGGTAAAGTGAAAATACCAAATGTATTTACAATGAAATTGCCAGGAGGAACAAATATTAGTGTCTCTCCTTTCGAAATGGTGGCATCCAATTGGTGTTTTTTCCATCAAAAATCGAATCCAAAATGTCTCAAAAATTTGAAAATTAATAATAATTTTGATCCACATGAAATTGTGTTTTGAACTTTACTATGCTACATTGACCATTGGTAAGTTATGACAGAAACTTGCCAGATTCCGGGAAGTATATGAAATGATATTGAAACATCAACCGAACGCGACCTGATTCGACAGCGAGAAACTGTTGAGTTTTCATAAAATATGATTTTTTTTTCTTTATTTATCAGTTTTTTTTCTAGTTATACTTACCTTTGAGCCAAATCACAAGACATTGACCATGATTGACAACCAGGGGCGGTATGTTGTACCATCACTTCGAATCGAAATTCGAAAAAAGTTTCGAAAAGCAAAAAAGATACAACTTTCACTTTTTCGATTCGACTTTTTTCGAATTCGACTTTTTTCGATTCGAAGTGATGGTACAACATACCGCCCCAGATTTTACAAAAAATATTTCTTACAATACCCGCACAATAGGAGTTGCCTTTGACTTTCATATCGAACAGACGTGTTTTTTGTTTTTTCATGTTATTTTAATTTTTATAAAATAATTTTGAGTTATTATTAGTTTTCTATAATAATGACAATTTAATTAAAAACGAGATGTAAACTGAAAGCCATACCAAGTACTATAATATAAATATAAATATGAAAAATGCACCAACATGTACCAACTCTTAACTGTGTTGTATCTATCCAAAATGCTATAATTTGTCGCAGGCCGGAGTTAAGCGCAATACAATTAAGCAATAAATGATGATCTAGAGCCCCTTAAAGCTGTACTATATTTGGAAGCGCATATTCTTCATAAAAAACAAATTATATTGAAGGCATTTTAATATTTCAAATTAATTGAGCTGCACACCTCATTGCAAATGAGCTATCATGCTCAAAATGTGGTGTGTAGTTCACGAAATTGTTTGTGATTTTGTATAGTTGGACTATGTCCGTAAATAAATAAATAAATAAAATTAAATTTAAATAAATACTGCCATCTGTAATTAACCATTATAACTTACCATTATGGATGTTGGATGATTGGTCTAAACGTAATACAAGAGTTTTACTACAACGAAGTAAGACGGTATGCTACTAGTGTCGGAATGTCCATAGGATTGGCTCCTGAGAATTTAAAGTGTCCCCATACTACACTGGCGATAGATGATTTACATATTTATGAACTTTAAATATTTTATCGCAAAGATATGGACATGGGCTGTTTTTTGACATTCATAACCTATTCCCACCTGGTGGACTATGCCATTGATGCGAATATCCTAGGACTAGTTCTCGATAATTTAAAGTGTCCCCGCTGACGATTAAAATTTTAATCCTAATCCATAATGGAAGTTGAAAGTTTGGGTATTGGTCTCACTATGATTTTCGAGTAACTCAAGCCCAAATCTGTACCAGTGCAAAATTTCAGGATCATGTAGTTGGTACGTAACTTTGCACTGGTTAAGGTAAGCGCCAGGACTGCTCAAAAATTATAACAAGAATGTTGACCAATACCCAAAATCTCAACTTCCATTAAGAGATTTAAAAATTATTGTCAAAGCGGCTATTTATGAGCCATTCTCACCAAATACACCTGCGTGTATCCGAAACATTTTGCAAGAATGTTGCACACAAGCACTTTGCTAAAACAACTTTTATTATTACAATTATAATACATTTAAAAATAAAATTCTAAAACTTAAACAAAACAAAATGTAGGGTACTATTTATTTGGTCATTAGAAAAATACTTTTTGGTCATTAAATATATTTTTTTTTATTGGTTTGCAACTCTTTAAAACCAAAATTGTATGAAATTTATTTTGTTTGGACACTAAATTATAATTGACCACCAGAAATATTATACAATGAGTGTATTTTTAATTTTAAAATCGGGCACCACTTTGCACCAAAAATGTTAAGAATCTCATTCGAATTTTATTTTAAAAGGTTAAATTTTCAATGGTATTAGGAGTCACGGCTGCGGGACGTCATTATCCGGTTTTAAAAGAAAACAATTTTTTGCTCAAATCTTGAAAGGTTGATCAATTTCTCAACGCGAATGCAAAAGTTAACCTCATTGCATAACACAGCACAATTTGGAACTTTTTTGATCGTGACAATTTTTATAGCGGCTATTCCCATGATCAAAAGAGCTTTAAATCACACTATGTTACCGCCTGTAGCCTGTTCTACACAAAAACGTTAAAAAGTTGACCAGTCTTTTAAAAATATCGACAAAAATATTTTTAAAGGCTTCGACAAAATTATTAGATTCCTTTTAAAACGTCGAACGAGGAATGTGCCAAACTCATGTTACTCTTTGGACCCACTATTACCATAATTCTTACATGAGCCGTCTGATCACAGGATAAACTGACAGGAATTCGTGAACAAAATTTAAATTTTTTCATTATATAATATTTCTGATGGTCGTAGTTTTGTAGCCAACAATTTACACTATGACTTAATGCTTACTATTTGGTGCACCGATTTTCTAAATATTTCTTAATGACAAAAAAATATTTTTAATGGACAAATAATTTTGTTACCCGAAAAAATTTAACTTTTAGTCGCAATAATTTTAATCTTATAAATTTCGCATTGCTCGATTATAAAATGTTTGGCAAATTGGTGAACAAAACCAGTTGAGTTGCATCATATTGTAACTTTTATTTCACCCAATTTATGTGCTAGATGGTGATGCACTATTTTTACACAACATGTTGAATAATTCACTTACAATGTCTGATTTTTTAGTAGCCCTAAGATATGCAAAATTGGATAACTTTAGTAATCAAATTTCTCTCGGTACCGTACACACTTACCAATCTATTGATTCAACCGTTAGTGGGATTGCTATCCCTTAAAGGTTTCAAAATTCCAGTGATTTATGGAAACCCATATTACAATGATCCATGTGGCGTCTAATTAAATTTCGCCACAGTTGTAAAATCCTGGATCGATGCCATACCAATTGAATATCAATCCATTCTAGAAAACAGATTACAAAATATTTTAACACAATTCACTAGTTTTGTGGTGTAATTAACTCACTTAATTCTCGAATTTGTTCGCCACACCATCGAGCATTAGAAACACAGTTAATAATTTCCAAAATTTAAACTTGCTTTCGCATCAATTTTTAAATTATTTGTGGCATTTTTAGACGAAATGTTTATTTTATTGTAGATGATAACCACCAAGGTTCACTAAGTTCAAATTTAATTTTAATTGATAAAGTAGAAAAATTTCGTAAGATGCTGTCATATACGAGCAAACGTTAAATTGTTGTTGATTGACATTTGACATTAGATAAGACCGTGCCGAGAACAAAATAACAACCACTATCTAACTAAGTGTTTTGCTGGCTTTTGCGTAACTGAGGAAGCAATATTTCAAAATGTTGACAACGCTTACGTATTTAACTTACCGTATGCACTAAACGGAAGCTGTTAAAATCTGGTAGTATATTTTGGCCACACAAAAAAGAAAAATTAAATGCGCCTGTCCCAAGTTTACTTTACATTCTTATTGGAAGAATACTATACAGCTGCAGGCTGTAAATTCATTACTTTGGCTCCGCTTAGGTTGTGCTGTATTAGAGTCATTTTCACTCTTCTGTAATTACCGTTGAAACCATATAATTAAGTTCGAATCAGGTTTGTAGTCGTGTCACATTATTTTCCCTTCTCACCTGTTCACCGAACCATCTTGAGTATTCAACGAAGCGTAGGATATCCTTGACGTCTAATTTACTTAGGTCCGTCAAGAACTCCTAGGAATTTAAATCTGCTAAGCGCTAGACGGGGACAGGTGCAAAGAGAGACAGTGCCCCGTAATAACTCCCACCACCATTTGACATGCCGCCGCCGCAGCGATATCCGCTGCCTGGATTTTCTACCGCTTTTTCATGACAGATGCATGTTGAACTGAGAGAGACAATTTTCGGTTACTTTCAAAGTAAGATATTTAATTATACCATAAAGTTAACAGGTTTCCTTATCGCGTTCACCTTGAAAAATGCTTCAACCTTTCCATCCATCGTTGAACCATCAGTGAAGAAATTAACACCTTAAGTATTCCGAAATGCTCTCAACCAGTCCTCTCTGCCGGGAATATCAGTTGGAATGTTCTTCTTTCTTGGAATAGATGGGTATCTTGTATTGTTACAGTTCCACATGGAGCTGGAGTTGAGCATTATTTATGAGTTCACTGGCATTTATTTACCTAGAATATCTAGGGGTGTGACACATAAGATAATCTCCAGCGCTTTCCAATGGCATTTTTAGAGGAGTAAAGCGCCATTGTAGCTTTCTTTGCTTTATCTAATATGTTCAGTTTCCAGCTTAGTTTGCTATACAGAACCCTTATACTTCGCTTTATCAGTGAACGTCAATCCAATACCATTTAAGCTAGGGGAGTCGATCTAAGGAAATTTGTTTTTCCTAAAGAGAAGAACCAACTCAATTTTTGAATTTTTGCGTGGATTCACATTTAAACCGCAACCTTAGCTCAATTTGAGAGATCGCCAAACACACTTTGCATGTGTTCTCTTAAGATATTTACCGAAGATGCAAATCTCTGCTATATCCTGAAAAGTTATCATGGATTATTCCTACGGTTCAAGAGATTTCTCGATAGGAGTAATAAGGGAGTTGAGTTTCTACAGATTTTCCCTTACAGTGTTCATGTTGAAGTTTCGATAGATTGTTTAGCTCAATCGAATTCCTAATTTGGGCTTCTATCTGATTTTCCAAACTTCTATCTGTGTTAGTATCAAATAGGCTAAAGCTTTGAGTCTAAGGTATTTGGGACTCCAGTGAGAGCTTTTCCCCGCCTCAAGATAAAAATATTACATTTACTTCAGTTACTAGGAATGGGTACGGGGAACGGGTCCTGCCGCATTATAAGTCTTAAAGCTATTTATAAAATGACTACGACACTGTTGTCCCTAGGCCTTTGTGGCGCAGATTTGGAGCTAGCTCGAAAATGAGATAGTTATGGCCCAAGAACCATCCGGTCGTCGCAGAAAGCTCGGACTGGTTGGACTTGGACAGATTACTTTACGCAGCCTAAAAGTCTCAAATGGCTGATGTATTGTATTACAGAATAGCCTCCAGGCATTTGTTTTACAATTTCTTAATTCGTATTTGCATGTTTTGAGAACTTCCTTGTAGAAGTCCCAGTTCTTAGCAGCTTTAGATACTTTGGCTCTTTTTATGAGTGTTTTACAGTCCTTCCGGCATCTCAAAATGACAACATGTAAGAAAGTAAGCCGGTATTCGGGGGAAAATTTGACCAACCATCTCATTGCTTTTTTGTGATCACATCTGAATTACTGTAATTTGATAACAGGAAAAAATTCTGATTATTTTTTAGCAATTTGTGTTATTATGGTTTAATTCCATTTTTCACCACTGTATAACTTTTGTCACTGAAAATTTATTAAAAATTAATTTCCAACTAACTGAGTTGGAATTAGAACTGAAGATGAAAATTATATTTTCGAAATCGATCTTCTAAAATAAAAATAAAATTGTTACTATAAGGAATACAATTACAGGTGTTTAATTTTTAACAAATATTTTTTAGCAAGAATGCAGGAAAGAATTTTTCCTGTAGAGGGTGTTTCTACCTCCTCACCCATTTTCATGATGTTCAGGTATCGGCCCTCAAGATATTACCCTCATATTTCTTATAAATCTTGAGTATAACTGCGCCAGCGCAGCCAGCGGCCCTCTATTTAATATGATAATAACTGACTTATAATCAGTCTTTGGTCTTCCAACAAGGCCACTCTTCAGTCAGCGGTCGGCAGTTCACGATTGGCAATTTGTAGCTTTAATTTCTTTCGGGTCGCTGCGTTCAGCTGATATTCATGCTAGGTCTACAGGAGACATCCTCTCTAGCGACTACTTCTAGTCTAACACTAGGCCAGACGTCACGTAGGCTATTTTCAGCACAAGATATTTGTCGGCACAAGATATCAACTTGGCACGATTCCTGTGTCAGTCTACATGCCGGAGCGGGTCCGGGGTTTTTCTTTATAATTTTAAGGAAAGTGGCGGCTAAGGCCTTCTCCACCTTTCTCGCCAATTGTTGGGACATGTATACTCGTCCCCGTGGGCTCTGACAATGACAGCTACCACTAAGTGGTGTTTTAGCACCTCATTGAAAGGTCTAATTCCGTCCTTGCTTGTGCTCATGTCCCTAGAGATTGCATTCGAGAAACCAGCCTTTTTTATGCTTGTGTCCCGTTTTTTCGGTACGTCTTGAGGGCCAGGCCTGATGGCCAAAGTCCTACGTTCGTTACCTATGCCTTGGAGACCAGGCCTAAAGCACAAAATCCCACCAGCATTGGTTTCCAGGTTTTTAAGAGCGCATGATTTTTTTTTTTATTATTAGTTTCATCTATGTTTTCTCAGATGAGTAGGGGAGATATAAATGTCATATTAGCAATTAAAACTACAATTAAGCCTTTTCTTCCCCGTGATTTCCAAATGAGGTTCTACATGATTAACTATGAATTTGGAAATTTTAAAAATGTGTTAAAATATTGTATGGAGAAAAGACGACAACTATATTTTTTACGTTGTTTTTCTAGACTTCAGTCGTCGCGACCTGATGGGGTGCATGGAGTGGTTTTTGGGTACGAATTAGGCTGAGTTGTAGTTAAGGCGGGGTTTGGTTCGGCTGTGGTGAGTGGATGATCATGGCCGATTATTTTCAGATTTATTTTGCAGAAAATCCGGAACTTCATCCAGGATTTATGTAGGAATCTCGATTCAGTTTATCATACCAGATTTGAACATTATCAGTTAAGAAATTGCCTAGTACGTCCGAATTCCCGCCCGAATCTTCTCTAAAATCCATTTTTAAATCCCCACCCAATTCTGCATAACAGATTTGACATTAATTTATTTGGGATATGACCAAGTTCTTGACCACCAAAAAGACAAGTTAAAATCTCATTACAAGTTGACCTTAGTTTATTAGAATCCTAGCCCAGCTCTGCAAACTAAAATAGAAAGTTATCGGTTAGGAAACAGCATGGTTTCATTCAATTATATCCGAATCCCAAAAGTTCGTCAAATTCGCTTTGCGCACCGAATTTGATCATCATTTGTTGAGAGATGGTCTAGTTCCATTGAGCATAATGTTAGAGTGCCAATCCAATTCTGCGTATCATATTTGACAGTAATTTTTGGTAGAGGAGTGGTACAGCTTCATTGAGCATAGCAGAATACGTTCTGTGCAGTGTAATTTGCAAAATAAGATAAATTTATTTTAATGGATTTTAGAGTATGTTTTAATATAATTTAAATAATTATGGTTTCAGGAAATTCTATTGTAAGTTGTGGAATTGCAGAAGGATTAAATTAATAAATGTTTATATTATTTAGGAAGCCGGAAAATATTAATTGACAAATAAATTTCATTAAACTTCCAGATGTACGTAAACTAATAAATTTTTCCTCAGGTTGCTGAAAAAAAAAGAACCTTTCCTATCCTTCATATTGTTATATGTAAACAGGCCGTAGGAATAGGTCCGGCGTTATCCGGGGGACACTTGTCAAGTACTTGGTCTTACAGGTCAATTAATCAGTCGTCGCGACCAAATCATCCGTGCGAAACTGATTGTTGTGATTCCTACAAATTTTCCGAGTCAAAAAATTCAAAAACGATAATATGGCTTGAAATATAGAGACAATGCACAATGTAACACATACCACATTGAAAACGCCCAGCCGCAACTTTCTTTCATCACCAGGAATCCAACCCGGGATCCCCGAATGGTTTTCGAGCAAGTTATCTACTTACTTTGCTATCGAGGGCATTTCTAAATCTTCGGAATCGATTTTTGTTCTAACTCCACCGACTGTACGTCATTAAGAATGATGTCTGGCATGGCTACACCGGGATTCAACACTTACTCATTATTAAGAAAATCTGAAATCTTTCACCACAAATAACTGTTAGCGAGTACTAAATGGGTTGCTCCACGTGATGCTATGTCTGCAGCATTCTCATTTGACGTACGTGATGCTCAAATGCTTTGAATCGCCTTGGCTCCTCTCTGACCAGCATACTGTAATGGTTAAATCCGATGGAGCATAAGTTTTGATGTCATTGAATGTTTTGGCTCCTTGCATATGCTTTACAAGCAAAGCGCGTTAAGTCTAGCCGTGGGATGGATAACTTAGTTTTGACATGAGTGATGCGTGTTTTCGACATTAGTAAATGTGTGTGTGGCACAGAAGCATAATTGCTCAATTGATGATTCTCTTCTTGTGCTAATCCACCGATGAATTACGAGTAAATATAGTGTATAAAATTTGTTAAAATATTCGAGTGTACGTAAACTCTATTTTTACTCAGTGTACCCTTAAGGTTGACACCAAAATTATTTTGGGAATTTCCAACAAATTTAGAAAATTTAGTCAAAATAATTATCAGCATCATTACAGTAAATTCTTATCATTGAAACATTTGACTCTACGAGCTGCAGCATCTTGTCAAAAAAAATATTTCGTTTGACTTAAAAATACACTGATAATTGTAAGTACGAGTGCTACTTGAAATCTGACGAAATATGGATGCAACGCTGTTTAAATTGATGCTGGCAGTCATAGTGCTGCAATATGTAATTGCCCAACAAATAAGTGAATTGAGTAGGTTAATAGATTTAAGTGACCAACTATTTAAAAAAACTGTTTTTGTATTTTAGAATGTGAAGAATCATTATTGCTAAAAACAAATCCACAGTCATTACATCCTTATTTGATGGAAATAGTGGAGGGAAAAGGACAAAACGAAGCAATTATGTTTTGCAGTGGGACATTAATCAGTGAAAAATTCATATTAACAAGCCGTTTCTGTGCGCTGCTTGAGTCATATAAATTGGAACAATTACAAGTTCGTAAGGCCTATGTTCATGGAGAGCAATACACTGATAATCATCGTTTTAATATCAAACGTCTGATTCCACATGATAAGACATACGGTGACATTGGATTGGTGGAGTTGAAGGAGACAGTCCCCTACCATAACGGTGTATCAATTTTTCGACCAGCTTGTCTATGGACTGAAACATTTCTTCCGTCTTCCCTTGACTACCATACCTATGGGCGAAAAGGAATTGTTATTGAAGATATGGCACGCATGGAAGTCCTACCGGGCCGTATAATGACTGAATTAAAGTGCATTGGATTTCCACTAGATATATGTTTGAATTCAAGTGTAGAGCAAGATCTTCAAGTAAGCATTATTATCTCTTGGAATGTATAAATCACTTAAAAAATTAATTTTTTAGGCAATGGGAAGTCCAATGGAAACGCATGTGGAGGGAAAAAATTATATAGTCGCAATTTATGTTAGTTATATTAATTTACCAAGGTTTCGTGTTGATATAGGTACTAAAGTTAGTAGTCACATTGCGTGGATTGAATCTATTGTTTGGCCAGTAAGTATTCTGTTAATTGTAGGAAATCGTCATCGCAGTATCCTATCTTGTTGTAGGTCCAAAATAAAAGTTTTGAGAAATTGACGTTTAACTTCCATAAATTTCAGAACTATTGTGATATAGCAGCATTCACAAGGCACATTTATTACTTAGTGGCTGGATCGGTTTTGTTTCTAGAAGTGAATAATTGTGTGCCACGTCTAGAAGAGGAAAACACAAATAACTTGATTTTTATGGTTAGCGCCATTAAATTTTTTTTCATATTAACCTTAGAGCGTGATGGTTGCGCAACGTGGTTTTATGGCATTTTATTTTGAAAGCACATGTAACATGTACGAGAATGCAAATTTAACCATAAACTAGTTCTGATAATTCCATAGCACGACTCTCTCTGGGCCCTTCCACCTGAGATTTGGCCCGACATGTGAAGTTGGACTTCAGAATTACTGAAATTTCATGTTCTCGCTGTTTCGCTAACCCGAAAATTATGCGCAACACAATTTAACACAACCACAAAAGTGCGACAAACAATTGTTAGAAATGAATTCAGAGAAGGATAATTGTAATACAAACAATTTTACACGGAAACAATTCTACACTGAAAAATTCATCCAAAAGACTCGTAATACAATTAAAAAATATTGATCAATTTTCTCTTAATTGTCCAATTGTGTGGTACGGAAAGCAAAGTAGGACATCTTCATTAATTACATTTGATTAATTGTATAAATTCTGGAAAAGCGGGGGTTTGGGGGCCCCCATCCTCTAAGATATACAACGAATTAAAATTACATTAAAAATTAGTTTATATTTACAAAAGTTGATTTTTTTAACGTTTGTGGCACTATCAGAAGAAGCGTTTAGAGCGATAAAAACTCTTTGATCTGTGTCTGCAATGTTGACGAGGCAATTATTATTAATAAAAATAAAAAAAAAAGATGGCAAAAAATTAGCTGAAAAATAAATTATGCACCTCATTATAATAATCCAGTGCATTATAGTGAAACATTTTGTTTCGATGAATTGTTGTTTGCACATTTGTTTGTGGCATAATTGTTTATCACAGAATTTTCGGGGAATCGGCAGTTTCTATTAGATAGGTTCGAATTTATAAAGAAAAACTGTATAAATAGACATTCAATTTAAATTTAATTTTTAGGTTAGGGTCAACAATAAATTTTATTTAGTAAAGAACTCTCTTAAGGAAAGTTAAACATTTCTACAATTTAACCATTTTAAGGGAAAAATTAATGATCCGTATGCTTAATTTTTTGGAGGTGGTTCAGACAAATTTATGAGTATGGGCAACCTTCATCTTATGGCATAGCTCATTCCATTGCTATTTCGGGGTGATAACCAACCAGAAATGTTTTTCCAGTGCCTCCGGATGCATCAAGAAAAAAAATTCCTCCGTTGTTCTCGTAATAGATATCTATCACGAACAATGTTTCCATGGCGCGTCGGTGATGGCAACCCAAATCGACAATCGATGTTATTATTGATGGATGTGCAATAGGGTATTATTTTCGAAAGTTCTAATATTTAACGGGACACCCAATAGAAATGTGAGGTCATGCTAAAAACTTAAACAGAAAAATATTAGGTCAATCGAAGGTGGTTTAGAGGTCACGAATTGAGCGCGAAACGGTATTTTTTTTTTCAAATCATCCAATTCGAGGAGATAATTACCTTTCCAAAACATCAAAGATATCGAAAGTCGGTTAGCAAATAGCGAAACTATTTCCAAAATACAAAAACAATACAAATTAAGATGCTCTTCTACCCATTAAGGATGTTTTGATGTATGTTGAACACTTCTGTGTGAAGTCCTTTACAACTTGTAGTAAATATTGCATGCCATCTTCATTTTAAGTTAATTTCTTATTATAATCTTGTATTAATTTAACACCACGTTCTGTGTAAATTTACGACTTTTATTTGACTAATAATCTTCATTCGGTTCTTGAAATTATCATTCTGAGGCCACATATCCGGATTTTTGTTTAAAAAATCTGTGGAAATCTTAAACCGTTTTAAAAAATCGCCAGTGTTTGGTGTAACAAAATCTGTCGAGATGTTGACAAGGAGGATATAATAAATTTCGATCCAGTTTCTGCTCTAAAATAATAGCTGCGAGAAACTATCACGATAGTAATATGTTTTGGGGGAGTTTTGGGGGAATGTCCAAAAGTATAGTCCAAAATTTACTATAACAAAAATTAGAACTATCTCACTGTCACTAATACCCTCAACCTAAAAATTCATTATGAAATGTTAAATAATAAAAAAAAAAAAATAAAAAAGTTTATTTCAAATTTAAATTAAAGGCAAACTTATAGCGAATAATCAAAAACTAAATAACTCGAAAAGATCGTTACAATTAATTTAAAAATATAAATTAATTTCTGCAACTTCAAAGTGCAGGCGTAAACTAACGACGCCTTCACGTTTTCCATAGACTCTCTCTCATACAACTATATTCCAGAATACCATAATTGAGCAACTTAACATGGCTATCGTGGTCATAAATAGTTTTTTACTCAGTAACTTCTATGTTTTACAATTACATATTTCGTGTAGTTCTGGTCCTAGACTAAAGTTAGTTTTTTTTAATTAAAACTCGTTCTTTTGAGTGCTTTTTCATTAAGCAATGAATTAACGAGAACTCCTTTGCTTTTTTGTTGCTTAATTGCTTAATGGAAAAACGATCAAAAGTATAGGTTTTAATTAAAAAAAAAACTAACATGTCTATGTCTCTGAACCTAATGAGTTCCAAGGTCATTCAAGATCACCATTAGACGTCCTCATCGACATTTAACAAATTTCGTTATAAATAATTTTCTCTTATCTAGCATCGTTCTCGAGATAAAAGCCACTAATATATAAAAAAAATGTAACAAGAGTACGACAAGATAATACTGAGGTAACGATATGTTTATTTTTATAATTACTAACATTATTATGTTTGAATTGTACAGAATTTTACGCTATGTGGCCGACGAATAGTTAAACACAAACCACTTATGGCTTTTAGTTTGCCAACGTATCGTGGTGAATATCCCTGGCATGTAGCACTTTATCGATCGGAGGGTGGCAGTCAAAAATATATTTGCGGTGGCACGATAATCAACAATCGCACGGTTATAACGGCAGCCCATTGTGTTACGAACGAGCTAGGCTTACTTGCAGCGAATCGGTTACGTGTTGTAGCAGGCATTCATAATTTGAATGAATATACTCTTGATACTCGGACATATTTTGTGGATTTGATAAACGTGCACGATGACTACAATCGTGACTATCTCGAAAATGATATAGCGCTGTTGAAATTGAATGACACAATTCATTTTACTAATTATATTCAGCCGATATGTTAAGGTAATAATATGGAATTTAATACGACGGTTGGACGAGTGGCGGGATGGGGACATGATGAACAAGGTCAACCATCACAAATATTACTTCAAGCTACGGTTCCGGTTCGGTCTAACAAGGACTGCCGATATAGTAATCGGGATTTTTTTCATACGTATTTGAATGATTACAATTATTGTGGCGGATACCAGAACGGTACAAATGTTTGCTCTGGAGATTCTGGTGGTGGCATGATATTCGACTATAAATCACGTTTTTATATTCGGGGTATTGTTTCAGTTGGTGTTGCGCTTTCAGGATCAAATCGTTGTGATGTTACACAAATGGTGTTGTTTACCGATGTTCCTAAATTTTACAATTGGATCATCGGAAACTAATTAAGTATTCAATAAAAATTTTCGAATAAATTATCAAAATTTTATTGTGTTTTAATTATTTGAAATATGTTGTTTAATTATTTACGGTCAACGGTCGGACCGTTCCATTCAACTTCCATTAAAAAATAAAAATTGTTTTACTCCATAAGCTTTCGTAATTTAATTTCGTTCCTATTTAAGCCGTGGTGAATTTAATAAAGGTGATGTATAAAATTGTACTTTTCTGGCAGTCTTTTATAAAATACAGTATACTGTTTTGTAAATGACCATCAAATTAAATAGTAAATTCTTTCATTCAACTTCCATTAAAAAATAAAAATTGTTTTACTCCATAAGCTTTCGTAATTTAATTTCGTTCCTATTTAAGCCGTGGTGAATTTAATAAAGGTGATGTATAAAATTGTACTTTTCTGGCAGTCTTTTATAAAATACAGTATACTGTTTTGTAAATGACCATCAAATTAAATAGTAAATTCTCTCGATGATTGTTGTACTACGATTCTACATAGATAAAAAATAATAAACATTTTACTACTGGGGCTAAATGCTAAATTAGATTATCGGGGTGAATTTTTAATACAAGTGTTGAATAAAATCTGACCACCCTCGATAGTTTCAGTCTAATAAAAATATTGTCTCGTCAATGATTTTCGGGCGACTACATATCGATACAAAATAGGTTTAAAAAAATTGTTAAAGGCTACGTACGTGGCTTGAGTAGTTTTATGTTAGTGTGTGTTTCAACTGGTTTAAATGCCGCATAAAAAGTTAAAAAGTTAAAAAATATTTCGTGATAATTTTTTTTAACTTTTTTATCTGTTTCAATTGGTTAAAATTTTGTCAATAACATGGTTGCTTATTTTATGTGTAGTTATGGACGTATATAGCAAATTAAAATATGAAAATATCTAAAATAAATACTATTTAAATATATATTAGTCAAATTATGGACAGTTTACATCGAAATCATTACGATTTTTCTCAAAATTATACATGACATATTTCTGTTTACAAACAAATATTTTTGACAGCCAAATGTTTTCCGCATAAAAATTTTGTCAGCTCTTGAAGCAGATAAAAAGTTTGACATTTATATTCACCACGATTTTTAACTTTTTATGCGGTATTTACCCCAATTGAAACACACTCTTATTCATAATAAGTAGCCGTGGTGAATTATAAAATGAGTGGTGAATAAAAATTCTCCGGCCTGTGGCTCTACTCTGGCATTTCCCCTAGAATAGGAAATAACTTTTTGTACCAGCTATTCCCCAGAAATTTTCCCCAATTCCCCGGTTTCCAAACGTTAATTCTGTTAATTGGGGAATAAATTTACTGGTAATTAATTTAATTAATTGGTTGTCAGTTAATTCTTCCCTAAAATAGGTGTGGAATAATAAACGTCAAAATTGCTATAATGGGGAATAATTTTTTCCCGAACGCCAGAATACACTTTGAGGAAAAGAGAATAAAACTGCTAGAAAATTTAAAATGTTTATTCTCCGAGAATTAGCAGAATAGGGCCACTGATGGCAGTTATAGCTAGAACCTTCCATTGAAATTACTAACACTCTACGACATTTAGATATCAATTATTATAATTACAAATTTTTTAGTGACGTCATGAACTTACACATTTTTATGTGTAAGTGACGATAAATGATCACTTAAAAAGCTCGCTTAAAGGGATTATAAATAATTGTTTGTCGCTAAGTTGCTAACAACTGACCTCTATCTTGATGTGAAAGTTGAGCTTGATCTGTCATTTAGTTTGTTTACAGTGCTCTATTTTGTCAGTTTATCTCAAGTGTGTTTGGCAATTTTTATAATGAATAAAATATCGAACAAAGAATTTGTCTCAAATTTTGTATTGCAAATGGAATTTCGTGCGCCGAATCGCTAAAAATGTTACAGACGGCTTACGGTGAACTGACTTTAACAAAAACACATGGATATGAGTTACAATGCATTCTAAAGTGAGATGTGGTGGAAGATTTGCCTCGCTGTGGCCATCAACGTGTTCAACTCAAGTTAACATCAATAAAGTGAAGGAAATGGTGATGGAAAATCGTCATTTAACAGTCAACAAGCTTCGGTATGGCGCCTTCTACCTTAGCCGAAACCAAAAAAACGACGTCATTGTCCTTCAAAAGTGAAGGTAATGTTCACTGTTTTGGTTAATGTTTATTAACGCGGTGTTGTGCACTCAGGATTCGTGCCAGAAGGTAAGATGGTAAACAAAAAATATTATCTGGGCGTTTGAGAGACACCATCTCACAAGGCTATCATTGTGAACGAAGTTCTGGCCGAAATTTATGGCTGCGGCTGACCTTTCTCTTTCCAAAACTCAAATTACCATTACGAGGCACCCGCTTTCAGTCGATAGAAAAAAAAAGAGAATTCGTTTGAAATGCGTTTGAAAAATGTTTTGATGATTAGATTATTCGTTGGCATAAGTTGATTACGGAACGGACCAACTTTGGAGGCGATAAAATAAATTTGAATGCGACCCATATATATTGGGTAATTTGTATGAAACTAGGCCTTGTGCCAATTGAAGGAAATAAAACATAGTTCGTATGATTTTAGTATTTGGTTCTGAAATTAACGAATTTCAGTAAAAATTAATTCATTTCCCATTCCTCCAAACTTCGTGAAATAAAAATTGAATATCACGTGATTTCTGAATGTAGCTCTAGAAAATAACCAACTTAAATGTAACTAAGCCGGTCTCAGCCGGACCAAAAAATTGCCGTCAAATGTTCCAGATGGCTTGTCGTAGAGAGGTCAGTTATTTTTGTCATTGGGATGGAAAACGGTTTTACCGTCAAAATGGGATTCCATATCATTTCCAGATGTGATTTGAAGCTACCATAGCACACTAGTCTAGAATTGCTCAGCTTTTATAAAATAACACGGAGAAATCGGACACAGTTACAAAAAGGCAAATTCTCCGCTAAACTAAATTTAAAATTTTCTTTGCTCAAATTAAAATAGAGAAGGTTTTGTCAATTTAAAAATACAGGAAACCCTCAAAGAACACGATTAATTCATTCCGTGTTGTTTAAAACCGTGTTGTTCGAGACTACAAAAAACAAAATAAAAAAGAATAACGAAAATCGTGTTGTTTGACGAAATGGGTATCGCGTGTTCTCGAAACCATGTTCTTCAAGGTTTATCTGTACTAAGAGTTTTGTGACGTCATGATTACGTATACTTTACCAGAAATATTGATGTTAGTGCTTAATAAATAGACGGTGCAACGATGTGATCTTGAAAGAGTTTGTCAATATTGTCCGTTCGTTTTGCAGCAAATGGGCCCTTCAAACCAGGAATTTGATTATTATAGGTATGGGGTCCACCTTGCAGTATTCGCATCTGCAGAGATAATATTGCTGCTGAGAAAATTTGTTGGTATTTTGTAGGGTATCATCTAAAGCAAATATTTGAACATCAGAGACTGTAAGTATGCTGTAACAGTTTGTTTGACTTGACAAAACAACCTTTTTCATAATACCAGAATGAAGGAAAAATATTTACCCAAAATCTTTTCTCCACGTGTTATAGAAAGAATGGGGGTTCACCAGGGACTCTTCAGCGGTCATTGCCGATTTTTCGGAATATTTTTTTTTGGCAATTTGGAATTTAAGAAACATTTTTGATCTATACAAAAACATCATTTTGGTAATAAAATCTTTGGGAATACGATGGTAACCCGAATCATAATCATTACATATTCAATATTATATTTATTTGACAAAAAATCTTAAAGAAAAAAAAAACAACAACAACCTCATAAAAAATTGAAATGAAATCTGGGTAGATAGAAAGACAAATCTAATTATCTAATTCCCTACTATCTACTTAAATCTAAGATTAGAAAAGCAAAAAATATGAAAAGTTTGTTGTTAATAAAGTATGAATGATGAAAAAAAAATAAAATTATGGTTGGGTACCGTCCGATGATGCTGTTGATAGTAGAAAGATCAAGATGGTATAGTAATATTCAAATCTTAAAAGAAACTTTTTTTGAACTGTTCTGCGCAGCTTTCAGTGGTGTAGAAATGTTTTTTATAAAAATTTTGATGGGTCGCATTTATCTTAGATAGTAAACCTAAATAAAATAATAAAAAACAATGAAAAATAATTATATTTCAGTTTTAACACACAAAACATTCAAAATTATTATGTATTTATGTTATTACAATCATATATCAAGTGAAAATTAATAGGTCTAAAAAAATATTGCACGCCTTTTGGAAACAATGACAACATTTAATTTTGGTACGGACTAGGGAAAATAAATAACCAAATGTTATTCGTATCGCACAAAAACACAACAACATAGAAAAGCAAATTCAGTTTTCAATTTAATGGAATTTTGAATTAATTCTTAACTTATCGAATTAAATATCATTTTAATTTATAAAATCTATACTTTGTGTTTTAATTGTATCCTAAAATTCGTGTTCCATTTAAATACAAATAAATGTAAAAATGTAAACAATAAACATGTATATTGTACTTAATACATCACTGTGTATCCGCCATATTACTTCTGCGCGAGAACTGTCAGAATTCCAGCGAGATTTGAATACTACTATAGGTTGATGTATAGGTGACGTCACACACACCTGATTATTACGGGTTTTCTTTATCTGGTTTTTCTTTTTTCTTCTTAGGAAAAATTCTAATTTTTTTGCAATCCTTACGTATCGTCGCCTCAGTATTATCTTGTCGTAAGTCGAAATATGTCACTTTTGGGAAATTGAGTTTTAAGTTTGAACGCTTATTTAGATAATATAACAACGAAAAGTGTTAAATGTAATGGCATAATCCCAAACCTATCATATCATATATTGATTACCACTTCCTACACTTCAGATAAATTCACTAGTTTTTCCGGAAAAACACGAACAGTTTTCCAATTTGTCGTATAATTTTCGAAGTTGTACAAAACAATGGACATACGATACAAAATTTGCTCATACGACAAACACCCTCGGACTATCAAGTATCAAAGACCATAAATCACATTAAAAATTATGGACTTACGATAAAATTTCTAAAAATCTAAGGAAAACGTAAGATTATTTTATAAAAATGAACCTTTGACTGTTAATGGTATAAATTAGAAATCATGATCGCATGATTGCATGATGATTTGCATGATTTAAGTTGACGCATCAGAGACACTGGGCTGTAAATATCAACATGTTTAAGGTGTCTATCAATGACACTATGGGCTGAATCTACTTCCTGGATTACGGAATGGCCGGGTTCAGAAAATTTTTGGCTGATTTGCTCAATATTTGGATGCGTTGTTAAAACATTTAACAGAGCTAGAGACATTAGTCTATTTTTGTTCTGTGTTGATTGTTCTGTGTTGATTATCATCTCGAACAACCCGTTCTAATATATTAATTAATGAAGACGCTATATCATTGCCTGCGCGTCCACTAGCAAGCTCATGCCATATTGAGCAGTACGTTTTTTTTTGTTAAGGTTGCAAAAACCTGTTAGGTTATAGACCGAAAATTTACGTTTGTAAAAAAAATTAGAAGTATTGGCTTTTGAAAGGTTGAAAGCATTTTGTAGATCGTAGCTTATTATGGCTGTTGCAATTCTCGTAACATTTTTATCTCTTCGTTTCTTTTCACGGACGATGGTGACAGCTTGTTTATGAACCTCGTAATCTGATTTTTTTTCAGACGAAATTGCATTCTTGTTTGCTTCAAATGCGGCGCATTTCGCATATTCAAAGGTGCGTATTATACGTGAAACAATTTTATTTGTACGTTTTCTTGAGATGGGAACTGATCTTATAAAATTACTGTAGAGGTGTTGTTTGCCAATTGAATCAAGTTATCAAAATGCAGCATTGATATTGTTTTGATCACAGTCTTTGAAAATGTTTGAGCATTTGAATTTACAATCACATGAATCCACCACAGACTTTTCTGGATCCTAATTTCCTTTTGCATCTTGATACTTTTTCCCTTGTTCTCTAAGTCGCTTTTTTAGTGACGATTTTCATAGTTCTTTATTGAGAAGCCGTTTTCGTGTAACATTCTTTATATTGTTTGGAGCATTGTCTGATGGTAATACTGCGAGATCTGATCTAGAGGCTGTCGAACTGTCAAACTCCTCCGATTGCACTTGTTGATTTTCCGACTGTGTTTTTCTCGTTTGATTTAATAGCTCAGGAGAGTTTTTAAGTTTTTTTTTTTTTTATATTACTTTCCTCTGTATTAGAACAAAATACATACACACCGTTTGAAACTTCAAAAAGCCGTTGATACTTTTAGTTAAACAACCGCGATCTGCACCGACGTGGTAAAATACTGTGATCTTCTTGGTTTATTTTGTGACGTACGACAAAAACCACGTACAGAAAAAAATGGATATGCAGCAAAATATTTTTTTTAACCTGGACGTACGACATTTGTATCATAAATGTGTGTTAGCGATTTTGTCGAATCTCCCGAATTTGTGGCATACGATAAAAATATAAACAGTTTATGATGTTGTGTGGATTTACGACAAATGAATCCTCTGTAACTCAAAAACCATATAACCTAGGATAAAATCGATTGTAGATTTAGAAAGAGGAAGAAAACCTAAAAATACATTTTGGTACTTACGACAAGATAATACTGAGCCGACGATATAACTAGAATAATATAACCACTTTTCATTTTGTTAGTTCTTTTATTTGAAAGGAAAAAAAAAATTTCACGGGCACTTAAATTGTATCTGACTCGCACCAAAATAAATGAGCTTATAAGCTCAATATTTGGTGTGTTCATCATTACAATTGTATTGTAAATAAATAAAAGCACTGCTGTTCGCCCTTTTATATTTTTTTTCATACCCGCCAAATTTTTCCGCGGAACTTTTGACGCACCATACGGTGTGTGCCAAAAAAAATCTACAAATCGCTTCCCAAAAACATATAACACTCAACTCAATCGCTAGATGTGCCATCTGTTTGTGTCTCTTGCGATATTGTAGGAAAAACAGTATTGGGTAACCGTTGGGCATTATTTCATGCTGACATTTAGGGGCCCACATTACAATATTCGTACAGAATTCTATCGTTAGCACAGTATACGAATCGTAGTCAAAAGAAAAAAAAAAATCTTTGTTACGAGCGCGAATGCACCGTTACAATGCAGCCGGCCTCAATTTCAACTATACCCGACTGTGGGTTCGTTGGGTAACACATACATTGGTTGGTAGGGTGAAGTTTGATCGATTTGAAGATGTGTATAAATTATCTGTACATTTACTCGATATCGACGGTCTAAATGAATCTTGCCCTTGCCATCGGACAAGAATGTCCGTAAGGTTCTGGTTCGGGCTTAGTACCAGTAAACATTAAGTAATTTAATAATTCTCCCGTGGTGGTTTTCGCCGAATCACACAACACGACACGAAGTTTGTTGTGCTCGTTTCCTTGGAAACACGGCGACGCAGTTTATAATAGCTTTAATTCACTTCGATATATTCATGCTGTGCTCGGATTAATTCCATATTGGATTGTGCACCCTTTGTAAACTTCCTTTCAATGGCTCGTTTTAAAAGAACTTCTGTATGAAGTCAAAGTACTCTAATATTTTACTATTTCTCTTGGATTAGATACGTTGTTTCATAAAGCCTAGCGGGTTTTCGATCCCTTTTTTGTTTAGAATGAACGGTACAAATGACTCGTTAGCAATGAATTGAAGTCGTGGCGTCTTCTAGAAGTCGTGGCTTGTTGTATTTTGACTATAGCAAGCCATTTCTTAAGCCTCGTCGATTCCGTGTTCAATATTGGTAGCGTGATTTTTGGACATCCTGTTGTATGGGTGGTGTTTCTCTCTGGCATTGTCGTGAGTATTACTAGTTTGCACATGTGCCATATGATTACACGGTAACTTTTCGATGAATATTTAATCAAAATAAGAATTTCACTAATGTCGGTTATTAACGTGTCATACTGTATTTTACCACATAAATTCTGTCCTATATCAGTCCATTTTAATATTTTTCGAAAAATTTGTTAAAATTTTATTCTTGTTCTAATTTGATTGGCCAAGATACGTGTCTTGTTATTTTAGGTAACCGTAAATACGTTGCGTACTAGAACACTTTCCGACAATTTAAGGTGGAGTTGTCGATTTTCGACAATTTCTTGTGAAATTTCGACAATTTTTGGTCGTTATTGTATTGCTATTCCTCAATTATAAAACAAAAAATATCTGGGTGAATAAACATTTCCATTTTAATTCTAGCTATTTATCGGAAGATTATTACCTGTTTCGGAAAAGAGAGTGTGAAGTTTGATAATATCGGAAATTGATCGCAGCGCGAATACCTATATTTTAACTATGGCGAAAAGCTCTCTCCCGTTTCCTTAGTCACAATTATTTAACAAGCGTCCCCTTCCAACAAATTTAAAAAAATTAGTCAAAATAATTATCAGAACCATCACAGTAAATTCTTATCATAGACACCTTTGAACTCTGTTAGCTGCAGCATCTCGTCAAAAAAAAATATTTCGCTTGACTTAAAAATACACTGATAATTGTAAAGTACGAGTGCTACTGGAAATCTGACGAAATATGGATGCAAAACTGTTTAAATTGATGCTGGTAGTTATAGTGCTGCAATGTGTAATGGCCCAACAAATAAGTGAATTGAGTAGGTTAATAAATTTATGTCACCAACTATTAAAATAAAACTGTTTTTGTGTTTTAGAATGTAACGAGTGGTTATTGCTCAGCACTAATCCACAATCATTACATCCACATTTGATGAAAATCGAAAGGGTATTAGAACAAAATGTAGAAGATCTATTTTGCAGTGCAACGTTAATCAGTGAAAATTTCATGTTGACAAGCTCCCACTGTATACCGGGACTGAATAGTTACCAAATTACGCACAAGTTAATAGCTCGTAGGGCATATGTTCAGCACTTTACTAATAATCAACGTTTTAATATCAAACGTATGATCCCACATGATGACATCTTCAATAACAACATTGGATTGGTGGAGTTAAAGGAGGCAGTCCCCTACCATGATAGTGTATCAGATTTTCGACCAGCTTGTCTATGGACAGAAACATTTCCTCCACCTTCCCGTGACTACCGCATATACAGGCGTACAAACAGGAGGATGGAAGTCATACCTGCCCATTTAATAACTGAATCAAAGGGCATCCAAGATACATATGAACTGATGGATTGTATTGAACAATCGCATATGTGTATGAACTCAAGTTCACCTTACAATTTTGGGGTAAGCATTATTATCTCATCAAATGTGTAAATCGGTTAAAAAAATAAATTTGTTTAGGTAATGGGGAGTCCGATGGAGACGCAAGTTCAGGGTATAAATTATGTGGTGGCAGTTGTTTCTGATTATTTTAATGATGAAGTGGTTAATCTGAACGTGGGGACAAAAGTTAGTAGTTACATTGCGTGGATTGAATCTATTGTTTGGCCAGTAAGTATGCTGTTAATTGCTGTAAAATTAATCGTTATCTCGGTACTCTATCCTGTCGCATTTCTTGTCTGCAATATTAAACAAATTTTTCCGTAATGAACCACGAGTTCATTAAGTATAGTGCTTATCTGATGATCTGATGACCAAATTCCAAAAATAATATTTCAAAATACGGGAAAACAAATAATTGGTCAAATTCCTCTCGTTGTTATTTTTATAAAATCAATTCGATTCGATCCGATTTGATGCGCTTTGATACGATTTGCTTCGATTTGATAATGCAATTATCATGCGATATGATATGATACCATTTTCAATTTGACACGCAATTTGATGTGATCTTATACGATTGGAATCTGTTTGGTACGACTCGAAAAAATTTGATGTTTGATACTGATTGAAACGATGATACGAATCGATACTATTTAATATGACTCGATTAAATGATTTGGTACGGTCTGATTCGATCCAATACCATTTTATTTGACGATATTTGATCTGATTTGATACAATTCGATAATGTTCGATACAATTTGTTACGAATCAATGCGACTCGATACGATGTAATATGATCTTATATGATATGATACAATTACATGCGATATTATTTTCTATTTGATACTATTTTCAATTTGACACGATTTCATGTGATCCTATACGATTGGTTTCGATTTGACACGATTTGATCAGATTTGATGTTTGATTTCTACGAATCTATAGTATTTAATATGGTTAGATTTTATAATTTTATTTGGTTGGATAAGATTCGCTACGATTTGAGTGCATTCAATACGACTCGAAACGATAGGATTTGATACACTCAAATAATGTTCGATACAATAATGTTCGATACAATATGATAACGTTAATTTGATACAATTCGATACTGTTACGTATCGATTGTGATACGATTTGACGCGATATGATATTATTTGATACGAATAAATAATATATTTTATAAGATTTTGATTTGATACTATTTGAACACGATTTTTGATACTATTTCAAACCGATGCTATTTACTATGATTTAATTATTTGATACGATTTCATGGAACCGATTATGTTTTGATACGGCTGAATAAAATTCGATACAATTTCAAAAATGACTAGATACGATTTCATAGAATTTCATTTTGTATCGAGTCTCGATACAATTTGATTCCATTTGACAGGATTCGATAATCTTCGATATAATTTGTTGCGATTCGATATGATACGAAACAATTTTATATGATCTGATACGATTTGTTACGATTTTAATATATGATACTATTTGACACAATTTGATACGATCCAAAAATAGTTAATACGGTTTGATTCGGCAATATTTAATAAGATTCCGTGATCACATTACAAAATCATTCGATTTGATACGATTTAATGGAATACATATTTTATGATTTGATACGGTTGGATTAGATTTGAAACGATTTCGTAGGATTTTATACTATTTGATACCCTATTTGAATCGATTCGATACGGTTTGATTTGGTTTCACATTTCATTTGATTTGATACATCTTGATACGATTCGGCTTGATTTAATACGATTTGATACGATAATATACGACACAATTTGATACGATTTGACGCGATTTGTTTATATAGGGAAAATGTACTAAAAACAAGTCCTAGTATCAAATGAATGATGTGAAATTTTTTTTGCAGGTCAATTAGAGAATTCCAAATATGTCTCCTAAGATAATGCCTGTCGTATCCTGTCTTGGAGATGGTAGGTAATATTAGATGATTGTCTTTTGTTGGCTGCTGCCAGCTCGACCTGTGCTCGAGTTAAAGGTTTGTGGCTTAGAAAAACTCTTTTTCTGTAGGTTCTTTAACAATTTATTTTATTATTTGGTTTTCTCTTATAGGTCTTGCTTAATTGACTTATAAAGTTAATCTAATTTAATTTATTGTTTCTTACTTTAAAATGATAAAGAAAAATAAAGAATTACAATTAAGACAAAGGAATTGAAGAATTGCATTTCCTTTGCTTTATGTTAAATGTTATGACTACGAAATATTGAATTGTAAGATAAGTAAATAAAAAATATTAATTGGAATATAATTTAAACAGATGCAACATTGTTGGATGTTACAATGTTGCGGTGGTGATAAACAGATGCAACATTGTTGGTTGTTACAATGTTGTGGTGGATGTAGTTGGTACGTGTTGACGTAACTCCTCCCCCTAAGCATAAGGTCATCCTTGACCGTCCTTGTTGGTTGGATGTTTCTTGAGCTTTCTGTTGGTATTTGAAGCTGGATTCTCTTATAATTTTGAATCCTAACTATTTTGATACAAATATAATAAATTATTGTAATTAGTATAATAATAAATATCGTTACTCCAAATACTGATTTATGATATATGTTATTAACATGGTGTGTATTTAATAATTTTATTTGTTCGTTATTATCAATTGTTATTTCGTGTAATTCTGGTACACTTAATTTTATTTTAGTATTATTAATTTTTAGTTCCCCATATGGAAGGATATTTATTGCTTTTTCAATATATATTATTTTATTATGATTATATGTAAAATTATTAATTATTATACTGCAATTATCGAATTTAATTAATGCAACTTGAAGTAGTAGTTTAGTTTTTTGGTTACATGTCGATGAGAACAATATTTTGATGTTTGTTGATACATATATGTGATTTTCCAGGATTTCGTTGATCTCCGGTTCAAATGTTCCTTTTATTATATTACAGCTTATGTCTTTGTTATTTAATATGTTTGGTATACATTCATTTTTTATATTTTGCAGTTTCTTACTTTTACAGTATTGTGTGTTTTCAATTTTAATACATGGATTTGTTATAAATTGATATTTTTCTTGGTTAAGGATTAAGAATTCGGAATTAGAACTTTCTTCTAGAAAATTAGTTTGGTTAAGTGGGATAAGTTTAATGTAATAGTATGAAAATATTTCTTGGGAAAAGTTTGGTATTTTAATAGAAAATATTAATAGTGTTGTTTTGTTATAATATGCTTGTAGTTCAAGTAGTTCGTTTACTTCTTCATATGAATTTAATATCCTTTTCTAATAATTTATGAATATAACTCATTTCATTTTTTGCTAAAATATAATTTGGTATAATATTTAATTTTGCGAAAGTGATAGCCTCCATAATATTTTTAATATGAATTCTTAACATTTCTATTTTATTTTCGATCATATGTATACTTTGATCAATATGTATTATATTCGAAAGTGTTAGTGTTTTGTCCTCTATTTTATTGGTTTCATTAACTATCCATGTTGAATATTGTTCTATATATTTTTGAAGGTGATTGAACCGTGCTATCATTTCTTTATTAATATGATTTTTGTTATTGTATGTGGTATATATTGTATTTTCATTTTGTTTAATTTGATCAAGTGTATTACTTATTTGTTCATAATCATTTTGATCTAAATTTATTATAGATCCTAATCCATCGATTAGTCCTCTTTTATTTCTGTTTTTAGGTATTAGGTTAGGTTAGGTTAGGTTAGAGTGGCTGCTATCGCACACTTAGGCCAATAATGGCCCATTGTGATACCACAGGATCCAATCTCCCCTTACTCCCGCTGAAACCAACCAGAGCTACTGATGTAGCGTAAAATATCTCGCACCCCAAAGTCCGCGAGTTCAGAAAGGCTGTCCATGTTGTACACACCCAAGTACCTATGTCTTTTGTATGATAGTGCTGGACACGAGCATAAGAAGTGAACTAACGTCTCTTCCTCCTCTTCGTCCATACAACTTCTACAAAAGTCATTCGTCTCTAGACCCAGCCTTCTCGCATGTTCCCCAAAAAGGCAGTGTCCTGTCAATATCCCTACGACCAATCCTAAATCTCGTTTTCCCAGGGATATAAGTGCCTTGGAGCGCCGCAGGTCCAGTTTTGGCCAAACCTGTTTTGCTACCCTGCACGTGAGAGTGTTGGTCCACCTCTCATCTGTCAAGGCGATTGCCTTTTTACTGAGCGTCAATTTGAGCGCTGCTATAGGCCTCCCCAGACTTGCCCTTTCCGGTTGCATCTGGAGAGTCGTACCGTACCTAGCTAGTTCGTCTGCCCTGCAGTTTCCCGTGACGTCCGAGTGACCAGGGACCCAGACTATCTGGATACTGAAATACTCGCTCATCTCATTAAGAGATGATCGGCAATCCAGCGCCACCCGTGACTTCAGAGAAACCGCCTCTAGTGACCTGAGTGCCGCTTGACTGTCCACATAAATCGCGATATCCCTAACAGATACCACGTTATGCTTAAACCATGTCACGACTTCACCTATCGCCACCACTTCAGCCTGGTACACGCTGCAGTAGTCAGTGAGACGAACAGAAATATTAACATTAAGCTTCTCACAGAAGACTCCGGCTCCTACTTTGCCGTCTAGCTTAGAGCCGTCCGTGAAAAATTGCAGTGCCTCGTTTTCCAGTATTGATCCGTTCCTCCAGGATTCCCTAGAAGGACAGATGATCCGGAAACCTATATCGAAGCACAACGTTGGTTTAATATAATCTAGATTCACCAGTTCTTCCCCTAGTGGTCTAACTATCGTCGAGTGTCCCGCCTGAAGACACTTCCACTGAGAGACAGCCGAGAGCCTTGTAGCCACATTGGCTGCCATCTGCTTACCAAAAAATTCGATTGGAATAAGATGGAACATAACCTCTAAAGCGCGTGTAGGTGTTGTCCTAAGCGCCCCGCTTATAAGCATACAGGCCGTTCTTTGCACCTTCTCCAACATCCTTATATATGTTACCTTTTCCAGGGCTGGCCACCACACGCACACCCCGTACATCAGGCCTTACCACTGCGGTATAGAGCCAGTGTACCAGCTCTGGTTTCAAACCCCATTTCTTCCCTATGGCGTTTCTACACGAGTAAATGGCTACATTAGCCTTATTCACCCTTTCTACAATGTTAGGCTTCCAGCTGAGCTTACTGTCCAAGATTATGCCCAAAAATCTCGCTCTGTCAGCAAAAGCCAGTCTAATGCCGTTCACGGTAGGAGGGCTAACTACCGGAATTTTATATTTCTTAGTAAATAGTACCAGCTCTGTCTTGGAGGGGTTGATCCCTAATCCACATTTGCTGGCCCATTTCGTAACGATCAGGAGTGCATTCTGCATAACATCCCTAATCGTATCCAGATATTTGCCTGAGACAGCTATTGCTACATCATCTGCATACGCTACAACCCCTATACCCTCTTTCTCCAGTTCCAACAGCAATCCATTCACCACTGCACTCCAAAGAAAGGGGGACATTACTCCTCCCTGCGGAGTTCCTCTAACCACCCGCCTTCTAATGGTGGACTCTCCCAGTTCCGAGATAATCCTGCTTACCAGCATCTGATTTATCAACCTACATATAGGATAATCCACCTTCAGAAATGACAATCCTTCCATGATCGCCTCCGTTTTTACATTATTAAAGGCACCCTCAATGTCGAGAAATGCTACCATACAATACTCTTGCGAGTAAATTGACTTCTCAATCATGCGTACTAGATCGTGCAGAGCTGTGTCCACCGACTTTCCCTTACAGTACGCATGCTGCGACAATGCCCAATTCCTCAACTTTTGTTCGAATAAGTACGTCTATCAATCTTTCCAAGGTTTTCAACACAAAGGATGATAGAGTTATAGGCCTCAGGTCCTTTGGATAAGCCTGTGAGCTTTTTCCCGATTTCGGGATAAAAACCACTCTGACCTCCGTCCATTTCCTGGGAATATAGACCAATTGCAGACATCCTCTGAAGATAACCTCCAGCCAGGGGAGGATAACTGCAGAGTTTCTTTGGATCTCTGCTGGTATAATCCGATCCGGGCCCGCCGATTTATAAGGCTTAAAACCGTTCAGCGCCCACAGGATTCGTTTCCTGTCCACGATGCAATCCACATCTGTTAAAGGTGTTCCTCGATGAGCTTCAGGCTCCATCGAGTCATCAATGCTTCCCGGAAAATGGGTCTCAATGAGAAGCTCCAATGATTCCGCACTTGAAGCTGTCCATAACCCGTCCGGCCTAATTAAGTAACTAGGACTGGTTGGGTTGGTAGATAGAATTTTCCTAAGGCGAGAAGTCTCAGAGACTTCCTCCATTCTACAACAGAAGAGTCTCCAAGACCCCCTTTGTGCCTTCCTCAACTCTTTTTTGTATTTTCTCAGGTCTTCCTTATAGGAATCCCAATCCCGATTTTCCCTGGTGTTCTTAGCCTTATTAAAGGCTGTCCTACACACTCTCCGATAGGTTCCCAACTCCGTGGTCCACCATGTCGGTTTCTGCCTGCCCCTAGGTTTTATCAGGGGACACGCAGCGTTAAATGACAGATTGCATGCTTTTGTGACAATATCAACCATGTCATCTAATTCCTCTACTGTCGCCGGAAGTCCAGGAACCTCCAGCGGCAATAGTTCCTTCAACACCTCCCCATATTTATTCCAGTTTGTCCTTCTAGGATTCCTAAAGGCTTTCCGGGCAACAGGTTTGATGTTGAGGTTATATGTAATATATCGGTGATCAGAGAATGAGTGCTCCTTCGCCACTCTCCACCCACTGATCATATCAAAAATTGTTTCTGACGCACAGGTTACATCTAGAACCTCCTGTCGATTTCTAACAATGAATGTTGGTTCACACCCAATATTGCAAACTACGAGGTTAGTATTTAATAAGTAATCAAAAAATAACTCACCTCTTTCGTTAATGTCTGTGCTTCCCCATATTGTGTGATGCGCGTTTGTATCACATCCAAGTATCACACCTACCTTTTTCAGACCTGCTTCCCGGATCAGTTCCCCCAGATTACCCGGTGGAACCTCCTTTTCACGATCCATATAGGCTGAGGCTAGCCATAGTTTTTCACAGCCTACCTCAGCGCTCACCGCTGTAACGTCCCCGCTACTAAATTGTGGAAGAAGAAAAATATTCAAATTATTTTTCGCTAAGATACACGATCTGATCTTTTCAGAGTTGCTTGAGTATAATAATTTATACCCTTTCATTCTGAGGCCACAGATCCTGTTATTGTTAATCCAAGGTTCTTGAATTAACACCAAGTCCTCATCTGACTTAGTCAGTCTGAGCACGAGAGCTGCCGAGGCAGCCTTCGTGTGATGTAGGTTTATTTGTACAATGCTAATCATTGTAATGGACCTTACTCACCTCTTCCTGCACTCCCTGCATCAGGATAGTGCAATTTACCCCATTGTTCCGGACGCTGTCTTCCTCTCGTCGAGAGCCTGACAGGATGACCCCATCAGGCTCCAGAGAGAGGAGGTTGCCTCCCATCACCAACTTCTCTTCGTCCGAAATATCGGAACGGCTACCCTGGTCGTCCTCAGTCCGCTTGACCATTTCCTGCCGGGTCCGTTCGCCGTCGCCCCCAGGCTGGTCTTCCGCGCCCTTATCGACCTCGTCTTTCTTATAAACTTTAAGAGTCATCGACCCGAAACCGAAGTTGATCACTCCCTTAGATCTAGCAAGGGAAGCCAAGGATTCCTTATTGATCAGCATGATTGCCAATCTAAAGCCCCCCCTGGCCTCCTCCTGCTTCACAATCCTCCATCCTTCCGTTGGAAGATCGGGATTACTGGCCCGGATAATCTCAATGATCTCCTCCGGCTTATCCGGCTCAGTTGGTAACCAGACGCGTGCCCTCGGCCTGCTCGGGATTTCCCCTCTGCTGACTGCTTCAAGCCTCGCGCCCGGCCACACCTCGCCTACCTCGGTCACTGCCCTTTTATAGAGATCGACCGATCTCTGGTCCGAGCACGCAGTTAGCTTAACGCGCCCTTGGTGCCATCCCGCATCTCTGCAGGACGGGGGGGACCCCGGATTTTCTCTCAGGATCCTCAAGAAAATGGAATTTAGTGCATTATACACTATCCTCCACTTTTCCGATGTGATGCTCCCATCTTCCTGACCTTTGTCAATGACGGCTAGCACCAGCACGTGCTCCTTCAGGGTTTCACTGAATAATTTCAGTTTCTGCTCCTTAGGAGCACCCGACGTCATGTCTGCTTGCACTTTGGCCCGCTTACTGCCTTCTGCTTCAAGCTCATCCTGGGACCTCTGTCTTTTAGACACAAGGACCCTCTCCGAGCTATTGCAGCCGACAGTTTTCTTAGCCCATGCTACAGATTCCTTCTGCGCAACTGTAAGCTGCCCCTCAGGGGTCGCAGCCAGTTTCTCCAGAATTCTAAACGCCGACCGTCTCTCTCTGTACCGTTTTTAGGTATTAAGTTTCATATAATTTCCTAAATAGACTTTCTATTCTAAAGTTATAATAATCTCTACTATCAGTAACTTCAATAGCAAATTGAAATATTCTTTTTATATTATTTTTTATAGTTTCTATGTTCTTTACATAGTTTCCTAATTCTATAATATGTAATAATTTTGAATGATTATTTGTAACTCTAGCGTTTCCTAATTTAATTGGTAAAATTCCTTTATTATGACTAAAATCAAAGATTTCCATATTTTGTTGATAAGAAACTTTGAAATACCTGTAATTAAGAATATGAAAATTAAATCGTTTAAGTTTTTATTTTTGAGAGTTTTAATTTTCTTTTTATGAACTTTTGTTATTTTGTATAACCTTATGTTTTTGGAATCTAGGTGCTAACTTATTTCTACGATTGTCCTGTTCGTAAATTGTTCTTCCTTCTACAATTTGCGGAGGATCAATCCTTTTTTCATTTAATTTATTTATTAAATTTTCCTTCTCTCTTTTATTATTTTCATATATTATTTTAGTCAGTTCGTTGTATTGTTTTTTATGTTCATTGATATATTTCTGTTCTGTATTGAATTGTTTATTTATTGAAAAGGGGTTTGAATCTGTAAGATGTCCGTTAAGTAATTCGAATGGTGTACACTTTGTACTGCTGGGAATTGAATTATTATAAGTAATAATGGCTTCATTAATGATTTCTTGAATTTGTTTCTTTTTGTCTTTGGAATATATAATTCTAGCTATTTCTGTTAATGTACTATGAAATCTCTCTACCGGTGAATTTCCTGTAGATGATTTAGCTGATGTAATATGAAGTTCTATATCATATAATTTAATAAAATCTTTAAATATTATTGAATTGAATTCTAACCCATTATCGGTCACTAACTTTTTTGGAATCCCATGATGACTCATAAAATGTTTTAATTGTTGAATTACGTTAATACTAGTCCTATTAGTTAACATGTAAGCACATGAAAATTTAGAAAATTTATCGATTAGAGTGAGAAAATTTTCTTTATGAATAGAATATACATCCATATGTACTATTTGTAATGGTTTTGTAGGAGTTTCCGTTATTTCATAATTTATAGGTTTTCTATTTCGTTGATATTTATTAACATTGCATATTTCGCATTTATTTATATAATTACTTATCATTTTTTTTTGTATTCACTAATTGTTTCTGTTTGTGAATTAACATTTACTACATCTTTTACGAACTTTAAACTTCTAACTAACTTAATTTTATTTTTATTGTAAAATTTCTTGTATACTATATTCATTGCCATGAATATTTCTTCATTGCATATGAATCCTGTTAATTTATTAAAATTTATATATTCTCTATAAATTTTCAATATATTTTCTTCGTTTATACTACCTAATTTAATTATATACCTTCGTTTCCTGCTAAACAATATTTTAACCTCTACTTTTATTCCTGTTGAATTTTCTTCATTTTCAATTATTATTTGGTTATTAAACTCGTTTAATACTATTAAGAAATTTTAAATTCGTCTGCATTAATTACTTTAAAGATTAAAGTAATCTTAATTTATTTAGTGTGGGCATAATACACACATATAAAATGAGAAATTCCAAGAGTTTTCTGATTTGGTGATATAATTCGCTAAATCGAAATGTTCTTGTTTCATACTATTAGGTGTGAAGCAAGAGGTAAATTTTTGCAGTTTGGTCGTTGCAACCTGATGAGTAGACCACAGTGATGGAAAAGTCGGTACAATTGTACTTTTTTCGATACAAATAATTTTTAAAAGTACAAAAGTACTTTATAGCGAAATTCAGTACAATCTAAAAAATTCGAATTATTTCTTTATTTTTTGCTTCATTTCATCAAAATTTAACTATTTTGATTATATGTAAATTATTACAGAATTTGTTAAATTTATTTATACTTTTTTTTTATTTTATTTGTGATTTATATTTTTTTAAGGCTTGAAAAATGTATTTTGTATAATTTTTACATTTTTAATTATTTTATAAATTACACCAAATAAATTTTCAAATGTATTTTATGTGTTCTACATTTTAAATAAGGCATAACTTTCAGAATACATTTTGAATTAAAAACTATTTTTGGGTATTTTATATAAAAAAAAATAAAAAAAAAATTAAATACAACTCAACTCGATTTAGTACAATTTCATTTCAATTTTCGGTACAATTCAAAAAATGCATTTTCCATCACTGTAGACCAACTTTTATCGGTACGAAACCAAACTGCCAATAGGAAACTTGAGGAAGTTCTCATTTTTGTAAAGGGTTGTGTGGCTCTGTACACACAAATACCCTTGGGGTTAATGGGTGGTTGAGTGAATTTTCTACTTCTTTTTAGTAGAGTATTATGACCTCATTTTTTGGTGGCCCGAAAGGTCTCAAACAATGTGAATGTCATAGAAAATAATATTTGTTTATAAAAAAAGCCGAAAATCTTTAAAGTCGTTTAATACTGTTTGTGTTAAACTAATACCTTCACTATTTTGATTTATTAATTCTAAATTATTGTCTACATCGTTTGAGGTAGATGACCTGTCTTCTTCAGGTAATGAGTGATTTAAATTATTATTATTATTTATTTTTTGTAAATCAACATTTTTTATTTTTTAATAATATTAATGGAATATTATCCTCTGAACTGGTACTTTCTGTTGATATACCTTCAACTAATGACACCTATTCGGATAATTTTTATTTGTCGTGATGGATGCACAAATTTAGGATTTATAAAAGATTTGTTAGATCCTGTATCTATCAGAAATTTAAGATTTGTATTATCATTTAATTTTATATGAATATATGGTAACAAGAATGCTTGTACATTATTATTATTGATATATCCTATTGATGTCCCGAGGCTTCTTGGCGAAAATCCTCGTCCTCTATTTCTTTTATAATTGGTTGCTTTCGATTAGAATAATTATTATCCAAGTTTGGACAATAATTTTGATTTTTGCATATTGATTTACTTTTACTGTTACTGTCTAATTGAAATAGTTCCCTACTTTTGAAATTCGGGGGACCAACAGGTCTAAATTGATAAGAAGGCCCTGGTTGATTATTATTAAATTGATTATAACTTTGTTGATGATAATTATTATATCTGTTTTGATTTCGATCCAAATAGTGTGGTTGTTTGTATCTAGTAACGCCACTAGATGTGTCCATTGGTGTGGGTTTAATATGTTGATTAAATTATTTGTTTTGATAATTTAAATTTGGTTTATAATACATTCTTGGTTGATAATTTGGATTTACATATTTTAAAATTATTATTTTGGAATCTATTGTTGAAACTAGGAGGTTTATAAGGAATTATTGGTTTAGTATTTTGATTAGACGTATTATTTTTTATTTTTAGGTAATGCATGTTTTGCTCCTCCAGACAATAACTGAATGCTTCAGCTAAAGTATCAGGACGCATTGCCCTAATATTGGACCCTAATGGTTCTTTCATGCCACTTAGGAAGCAATTAAGACACATATTTGCGTATAATTCTTTTTTAGATTGAATTATCGCCAAACTATCCTCATTTAATTTAACGTTATTTATAATTGTACTATGTATATCTATAATTTGACTGTAGAACTTTTCTATTGTATTATTATTATGGCTAAGACCGTGAAGGTCTTTTATTAACGAAGTCTCGTTACGCTTATCGCTATAATGAGTTTCTAAGTTTTGTTTTATTTCGTCCCAATCTAATGGGGTACCGTACATATTTAGAATATTGTTGGCTTCGCACGCAATTTTGTTTCTTATTGCTCGTAGCATAATTTTTGCATACGGAGCTTCACTTAAATCTGTACATAAATTTAAAATTTCGCTACGTTTTCTATAAAATCGTCTTTTGTTTCCATCGAATCGTGGTAAATCTTTTACCGCGTCCGGGATTCTCAAATGGTCGAATAAATCTTTTTCCATTTTTAAGTTATTGTTTTGAGAATTTGATTCACTTTCTGTAACACTATTTGATTCACAAATTTTTAAATTTTTTATCTGTTCTGATAAAAGATTTATTTCTACAAAATTTTCTGATTTAATTTTATTTTCCCTTACACTTAATATTTTAATTATTCTCCTAGACTTTAACTTATTTACTCTTAACCTATTACTAATATTATCCATATACCGTGGAAATGCAATTAATCTTGCAATTAATTAATTCTATGTCGCGTTTGACCTCCAAGCATAATTTTGTGTTAGTATTTTACTTTTTTTTTTTTTTTTTTTTTTTTTTTTTTTTTTTTTCTTTTGTAGTTCCAATCCAATTCTGAATACCATATTTGAAAGTTATGGGTTGAGGAATGGTAAAGTTCCATTGAGAATGGTATCAATGTCCTGGGGCGGTGTGTTGTGCCATCGCTTCGAATCGAGATTCGAAAAACTCGAATGGCGGTATGTTGTATCATTTTCGAAAAGCAAAAAAATGATATACAACTTTCACTTTTTCGATTCGACTTTTTTCGAATTCGACTTTTCCCAATTCGAGGTGATGGTGCAGCATACCGCCCCTGGGCAGTATAATGATACTTGAATGAAAATTCTTTGGAAATTTTTTCGAAATAAACTAAATTTATTTGAAATATCCAATCCGGTAGTTAATCTGACATTGATAGTTTTCCCGGAGCCATTGCCTTGTCTCACATATTTTCGCAATTTTTTGAATTTTTCGTGGTTGCCGAATTCAAGGGTTAAATACTAATGGATTTTAGAGTAATTTTTATTATTATTCAAATAACTGTGGTTTCAGGAAATTCTCTTGTAAGTTGTGGAGGTGCAGGAGGATTATATTAATTATTGTTTATATTATTTGGGAAGCCGGAAAATATTAATTTAGAATTAAATTTCAGGAAATCTACAGATACCTGTCAAATGATATTCATTTGAAATATTAATTGCTGATTGTGTAGTTTAGAATTGTGTTGTCATTGTATTATTAACTATCAACTTTACCTAGGTGCCTGGAACCGGGGCGATTCAATTAATCAGTTTTGTTTAGGAAGCCGAAAAGTATTAATTTAGAATTAAATTTTAGGAAATTTCCGGATACATGTGAAATAATATCATTTTTTCTTAGGTTGCTGATTTAAAGAAGCAATTGTTGAAGACCAATACCATCGTTATCCATTAAACCTATTAAACCTTTATCCTTTGTCTAGTAGATTAGAATTGTGTTGTCTTTGTGTTACTAACTATCGGCTATACCTAGGTGTCTGTAACCGGGCCGATTCTGCCCCACTTAACTAACCTATCCAATCCTTCGGTTTTGTTATATGTAAAAAAGAGTGTACGGTGGGCCCGGCGTCAACCGGGAGCTCCTGTGTAAGAACTTGGTCGTACATTCAGAATCAATCAGTATTTTACTTTTTTCTTTTCTAGGAAAGAAAATATCAAAATAACACTCACCATAGAATTAAAACCGATGTGGAAAACCGCATAATGATCGTTGAATGCAAGTTTTGTGTAAATTTGTGTTGTGTAGCTCCGCCGTTGATGTACTCTCACCGGATTACGTTAACCACTTTAATCACTTATTATTTTAGTTCATTTGTTCGTTTAAAATCACTTAACATCAATATACACTTGATGTGGAATTTTATTTTTCCCGATTTAAGAACGATAAATATTAAATAATTAAATTTACACTTTTATAGTTCACGAGGAAAAAAAATTTTTGTTCACTTTTAATTTTAATTTGTCGCTACTAGTTTTATAAAACACTACTAGTATTTATGTGTTTTATATTTTTACTTAACATTCACTTTTTGAGATAGACCGAAACTATCCTTTACGACTGCGCCAGTTAAAGGTTTGTGGCTTAGAAAAACTCTTTTCCTGTAGGTTCTTTAACAATTTATTTTATTATTTGGTTTTCTCTTATAGGTCTTGCTTAATTGACTTATAAAGTTAATCTAATTTAATTTATTGTTTCTTACTTTAAAATGATAAAGAAAAATAAAGAATTACAATTAAGACAAAGGAATTGAAGAATTGCATTTCCTTGGCTTTATGTTAAATGTTATGACTACGAAATATTGAATTGTAAGATAAGTAAATAAAAAATATTAATTGGAATATAATTTAAACAGATGCAACATTGTTGGATGTTACAATGTTGTGGTGGTAATAAACAGATGCAACATTGTTGGTTGTTACAATGTTGTGGTGGATGTAGTTGGTACGTGTTGACGTAACTCTCGCTTAAAAGCTTCGATCTCCTCCCAATAGATCGTTACGATCGTCAAAGACAACTTCGAATTTCCCAAAAATGCTCGAAATCTATTCCTGTCGAACGGTTAAAATGGAGTTACCTTAATTTGGGCTTGCGCGAGCCCAAGTAGGCAGCAAGTTGATGGAATCGCTAGCATTGGTTTCAGGTTTGTTTCAGTGTTTGACACTTAGGCCAATTTTGGCCCATTGTGATGCCACGCATTCACGCCACATCATTAACCCATTCACCTATTCACCTACTCACACAACAACAGTATACCACATGCACATTACAAGCTCCATGTCAACCTGTACATTGAGGTGGACCGTGGGTCGGTGCTGAATTCTGCACTCCATCAGAGGGTCTCAGTTGTGTTTATAATCGATGATGAAAATTCGATTTGCATCTAGCCTCTGATGGGATTCGAACCCAGTATCTCTCGGTCCAAGTGCCAAAGCTTTAACCACTGCACCACTTGACCGGTATCACTAGCATTACATAATTTGCTGTCACTCGCCTTTGAGGGTGCTCTCAGCAAGTTTCTTGTCCGTCGATAAATGAGGTTACAGTTATGATTGTTCTGCCGTTTGTTTAATTTCTTTACGCGTATTTTAAAGACTTCCTACTGTGCGTCTCTGATCATTACTCTTAGCAAAAAGAATACATATCCAGAGTACCGAAGCAGAATCAAAAATTTCATACAAAAATTCAGGGGTTATACAATCGAAATGGGTCATGCAATCTCACAAACGCAATTTAATGTTATGCCGTACTAAATCAAAACACAAGTCACAAAATTGAAGGCACAAGCAGTATTACTTTAGAAAAGTTATACATTTTATTGAAACTGAATGTACAATGAAATTTTTTTAGTTTTTATTAATTTTAAGTTCATTTCATATTAACATATTAACTATAAAAATCCAAAAATATTTGACTCAAAATTAAAGGCACAGCCATATATTTAATTTTGTTTTTAGAAACATGATTAAACTTAATATCTAGTCACATACCCCGTTGCATCAATCACTATCTCTAGTCGTCTCGGCATACTTTCACCCAATTTTTCGGTGATAACGGGACTAATAAGTTGCCATTCAGCAATATTAAGCAAATTAAAAATCATTATATTAATAGATCCAATCCCTACGCAGTAGAGAAACAGTATAGCAGATAGTCAACAAAAAGATGAAATGTCGGGTATAAATAATAACATCCAAGTGGGTCAGAACATAGATTCTAAATTTCACCCTGATTTATCCGGCTGCTCCGCGGATTCTGAAGGGAGCAACTCGACATTACAAAGGAAATTGTCGGTAGACAACCAGGCTGATCCTTTTCCTAGTACTACTGCAAGCACGGAATAAAAGTACGACACTTCATAAAACACCACCAACCACTCCGCTGCCAGAGAGCACCACACTGGGTGAACTTAACAATGAGATGGAAAATACCTCTTCTATGAAGCATAAACCAACAGCTATCAAGCCAACTTCTGAAGCCACGCCCAGTGCACTGAAACAGTTATAATAAACAACGCGGAGTTAATAAATAAATTTGAACAAATTGAGAAATTAATTGCGCAGCTGAACAATGAAGTTGCCGTGCTAAAAAAAGAAAACCTTATGCTAAAGACAACAGTAAATAAAAATAACAATGCAGGAAACACAGCATTAATGAACAACCAATTTCAAGTATTCACATATCAAGTCAAATATCACACTGATGAAGATGAGCTTGAAAGGAAAACCAATTGGATACTACGGAAATCCAAGAAAGCAAACAAGAAACCAAGAAAAGAGACCAACCTAAGCAAGAGGAAAGCTGAATCATCACCAGAAGTTGTGCTAATGCAACTAATGCATTAAAAGTGCAAGAGCCAGAAAAGAACAAACAGGCTCCACCTCCGATCAATATTCTAGGAATTACAAATCACGGTAGTATTTAGAAACTGATGAAAGAAGTAGTACGAAATGACTGCAAGGTAATATCGCTCAGTAGTAATATTTAGAAAATAAACACAACAGAGCCTGAAGATTATAAAGCTCTATCTAACAAATTAAATTCTGATGGTCACAAGTGGTATACCTACGAGGATAAAAATGATCGATCAATTAAAGTAATGGCACAAGGACTCCATCCAACTTGTTCAAAAGATGAATTAAATTATTGAGGACCTGAAAACGAAAGGCCTGAAAATAATCGATACAGTCAACACCGTCAGAAAAGAGAGACGAAAAAACAGGAAGGGAAATGTTGAAATCATGAGAAGTAGTCTCCCACTATTCATGCTAACCTTTGACAACCAAAAAAAAATCGAAAATATTTATTATATTAAGGCTATCATCAACCTCAGAGTTAAAATAGAAACACCGAGAAAGGTCACTCGACTAATACCTCAATGTAAAAAATTGTCAAGATTATAATCATACACAAAAGTACTGCCATCGTGAAGCAAGATATGTTAAATCTGCAGGGAAACACGCATGATCAATTTAACGATCAAATTAATAATAAAGGAGAATTAGAGGAAATGACGATTGACCTATGGCAAAGAAGCCTGGAATGCAAATGTGTTATTGCATCACATTGAAAAACTAGATATAGTTTTAAACATGCATAATATAGATATATTTCTTATATCAGAAACCCATTTCACCAAAACTTCATTCTGTAAAATAAAAGGATATAATTGCTACCGTGCATTACATCCAAAGAACAAAGCTAGAGGTGGATCAGCTATCCTCATAAAAGATTATATAAAACATAACGAAGAATTTAGAGTCGAGAAGTTTTCCATGCAAGTCACAAAAAGAAACCCGAGAAAACCGAGGGAAATCCTGGGAAATTCGGAGGAAATCTGTCAGAAATCCGAGAAATCTGGGGGGAAGTTTGGGTAAATCCGGAAGAAAACCGGGAAATGCGGGAAATTTTGTGGAAATCCGGGAAAAATCCAAGAAATTCGAAGGAAATAAACAAAAATTATTTTTTTCATTTTGGTTTATTTCTGGCAAATCATCTATTTTAGAACTCGAAATTTTGTTAAGTGTGTTTTTTAATAAACATGACTTACTTTGTGAAAAAATTGATAAAAAAACATTCTATTGTGAATAGCCCAGTGTGTGATACCATTTTAAAATCTGCATTAGTGTCGCTTATTTTTCTGATGGTGGGTCAACTTTCTGTGGTACATTCTTTTCTCGCTGGCGTCCTTAAACATCAACAAAAAATTTTGAGAAACAAAAAAGTTTACAAAACTAAAGTTTTTATTTGACAGAAGATAATACAGCTTATAAAAATGATTTTATTGGAAAGGCACATCCTCTAGATCGTATTATAAATGAAAGTTAAACAAAAGAACTCTTGTTTTTTTTTTATTGAATTGTTTGGTGGGTGCGCATGCGATTTCACTAAAAAATACTAAAAGTGGAATAACTTTTGCACCATCAACAATTCGAAAAAACTTTACTTGGCTGTTTTAATTGCAAATGAGCTCCTCTATCAGCCTACTTCGTTTGATGGTCCGATTCTGGTACACCCTGTATAGTATAAAAACCATATTAAACACAGTGTAGAAAATTTTTAAAATATTCGGGTGTAAGTAAACTATATTTTCTCAGTGTAACTCTAAGGTTGATTTTGATAAAACAAACACATTTAGAGAATTTCCAACAAGTTTCCAGAGAATTTGGTCAAAATAGTTATCAGCACCATCGCAATAAATTCTAATCATACAAACATTTGAACTTTGCGAACCGCACCATTTCGTCAAAAAAAAATATTTCGTTTGACTACAAAATACACTGATAATGTAAGTATTACATAAAATCTGACAAAATATGGGTGCAAATCTGTTTAAATTGATGCTGGCAGTTATAGCGCTGCAATATTTAATTGCCCAGCAAATTAGTGAATTGAGTAGGTTAATAAATTTAAGTGGCCAACTATTTAAAAAAAAACTGTTTTTGTGTTTTAGAATGTGAAGAGTCATTATTGCTAAGCACCGATCCACAATCATTACATCCACATTTGATGGAAATTGTGGATTTAACATCACTAAACGAGATACCTCTGTTTTGCAGTGGGACATTAATCAGTGAACATTTTATGTTAACAAGCTACTTCTGTGTGCATCTTTCGGCATATAGATTGAATCAATTATTAGTTCGTAAGGCATATGTTCTTGGAGAGCACTTTACTAATAATCAACGTTTTAATATCAAACGAATAATTCCATATGATGAGGCAATCGGTAAGGTCATTGGATTGGTGGAGTTAAAGGAGGCGGTCCCCTACCATGATAGTGTATCAGTTTTTCGACCAGCTTGTCTATGGACAGAAACATTTCTTCCACCTACCCATGACTACCACATATACGGGCGGAGAGGACTGAGAAAAACCTCAAATATTACCTCGTCACGCGTGCAAGTCATACCAGCCGATATAATGATTGAATCAAAGTGCACTCAAAATGCACCACATGAATTTCTGGTTGGTGTTGTACAATCGCGTATGTGTATGAGCTCAAGTGCGGAGCAAATTCAAGTAAAGCATTCAAACTTCTTACTTCATCAAATGTGTAAATCACTTAAAAAATAATTTTTTTTAGGCATGGGGAAGTCCAATGGAGACACATGTTCAGGGTAGAAATTATGTGGTCGCAATTTATTCTACTTATATTACTTTCCCAGATGCAAATATGAACTATGGGACTAAAGTTGGTAGTCACATTGCGTGGATTGAATCTATTGTTTGGCCAGTAAGTATTATGTTAATTGCAGTAAAGCGTCATCGCAGTGTTCTATCTTATCGTAGTTCCGAAATAAAAATTTTGAAAGAATGACGTTTATAATTCCCTTTCCAAGGCGAGATCACAAAAAACTTGATCTTTATGGTTAGCCCTGTTAATTTCCTTTTTTATAACCCTTAAAGCATGTGGTGTAATTTGACAAACACCCTCCCACAACGAGATAGTAAAATATTGTGGTTATCAAAATTTAATGTGAATGTGACGTCATATTTTATCATTTTGTTTAGAAAATATCTATTTGTAACATGTTCGGGACAAATATAACCATAAACTAGTTCTACTAATTCCTGTATGCCGCATCGTAAAGAAGTTTACCTTATACAAAATACGCCATTCTAACATTTAATGGACAAGGGAAAGTGGTCACCACATTAGCCGTCAACATTTTTTACCATTCCTAATCGGTGTTAACCCTAATGACCACCGGTCTCATAATGTTTTTCTATTTAGGGGACGATTTTTAATGATGTCACATATTTGGAGGAGAGAGGACACCTCCCTGAGTTGGTTGGTTTTTGAAAGGGGAGCAGAGATTACTTATTGATTATCATGATAGATAGTCTGAAACTGCCCTTGGGCTTCTCCTGCTTCACAATCCGCCAGTTCCTCGTCGAAAGATCCGGATTCCTAACCTGGATAATCTTCAGGGATTCTTTCAGGTTACCCGGCGCCGTGGGAATCCACACCATCGTCCTAGGTCTGCTAGAAAAGCTGATCTCTGATCTAAGCACGCGTTCAGCTTCAGCCATCGCTGGTACCAACCTGCGTCCCTACAAATTGGTGGGGGTCCCGGATGTTGTCCAAGGATTTTGAGAAAACGAGATTAAGAGCATTGAACAGAAACCGCAATTTTTCTCCTGTGATGCTCCCCTCATGGCTCTCGTCCACAACGGCTAACACCAACTTCCACTCCTTGATAATTTCGCTAAAAAGCTTAAGTACATGTTCTTCTTCATTAGATCTCTGCCTTTTAGACCCAAGATCCCCCTTGGGTGCATTGCTCCCATCTTCGCCTAGTTAACAGACTTCCTCTGTTCCTCAGTCCACCGTTCCTCCGGGACTGTAGCCAGTCTGTCCAAGACGCGGAGGGCCGAACGTCGGGTTCTGTATCTCTAAACCGACGGAGCAATGACTTTTCCTGGCTTGCAAGGTTCGGAACAGCTCTGAGCACCACTGACGGCTGGAGTCACAACCAATCCGCCCACCTCCCGTTCTTACCAAGATTTGAGAAGTGCTAGCCACTTCTTTATTTTTATTTTTTAAAGATTCCATGATTGGCCCCACGAGTATCGGATAAAATGATGGTCCACTCGTGCGGAGATTCGTATACATGGATAACACTAAATACAACTGGAGATCGCCAGGTATCCAGGGGGCCCCTTCAGGACTGGACAATTATTTTTAGATGAGTCCTCAGCCTGGCTGATCATCAGCACGGTTTGCGTAATACGTTGATCCGACCCATTCGCCACCATTTAGCGTGACCCGCCCCACTTTTAGGTTACTTATTTCACCCATTCTTCTTACCAAGAATGAGAACCTGGGGGCGGCGGCGATTGTGAGGCAAACATAACATAAGTGGTGGAGTGAATAAAAACTGAGTGTTCACTCTGAGTGAACTCTCTTGAATGGAGTGTGCTTGTTTGAGTGAATACTCTTTTTGGAGTGAATATTAAAATACTTATACGTATTACATTCACTCATATGAAATTTATATTTAAATAAAAATTAAAAAAATATAAAGAATTTGAAATATGTTTATAAATATTCAAGCTCGCAATGGGAAAAAATATAATCTTCGGCATTTTCGTGATACTGGTGAAAATTTTAAATCGTTATTTCGCTTTGAATTGGAAAATGTTGAGTGGTCAACAAATGTTTTTTTACACGAAAACGTAGAAATTCGTGGTGGTTCTATTCCTAATTTAGAAAAAGGGAAAAAATTTCAAAGTGATAATGTGTGTTCAAAGTGATCATGAAACAAATGTCGATTTTTATGTATTGAGAAACGTTGAGGTTGATAAAATGTACACTCAAATGTATATGAGCGTTCTCTCAAAATTCAAACGTCAAATTATTTTTATTCACATCAAAATTCAGTGTTCTCTCCATTATGTAAAATGTTGAGTGTTTTATTTAACGAAGAGATTTTTTTATTCACATGAAAGCGAGTGTTTGTGACCGAATTTAGCAATTTTAGCAAGTAATGAAACATCTATAACTTTTTTATAACTGGAGTTTTCATCTTTGGGCCTTCGTCTACATTTAAAATAAAAATTGGTTTAATTTTGTTCGCATATTTAACAAAGGATTCAAATTCATGAAGCTCAACCAATTTATCCATGTCTAAACAATGCGAATATGCGGTTGACGAAGAATGTTTTCCAGAATGGATTGCAATGAAAGTAGCGCCACTGTACCCCACTAGTTCTTTTGGGTTACCAATGCTATATTCATTTATTTGAATTGCAGCATAAAGAAATGGGAGACTAAGCGCGGTCTTCACTCTCAAAATTTTGTCATGACGATCAAGTGTCAAAATGTATGTAAAATCATTTTATGCTCTCTTTTGTTTTTTAATTGAGAACAAAAAACAAATTTTCTACTTTTTTTGTCACAGTATAATGCGCATGATCAGATTCAAAACAAATATATTTTTTTTGTCATGACATTCTGGCGTCGTGACAAAATTTTGCGAGTGAAACCGAGCATAATTCTATACTCGACATGCATGAGAACTGTTTATTCGCTGCTGTTATTCCCAAAGGTACTCTCGCTTTATCGCCCTGGCTTAAAAAGGACACTTCATTGGGTCCAAGTAAACTAGCAATTTACTTAATCTAAATGGAGATTTGGTGTTTTGCAGAAAAGTCCATCTGGATGTATAGAAACTCCTTTCCTACTAATATTAAATACTTTGGTGTTCAGTTCAGTCGTTAACTCATCTAACAGTTTAACCAGATCGATGGATATCTTCATTGGTTTTTTCATGGGACGCAGCACCACGCACCGATATCAACTATATTTTAAAATAATACTGGTTCATCAATTTCAAGTCGAGGCGTATCAACAACATCCCGTTTCTTTAACGCCGCTCTTATTTCTGGATTATTTTCGCTAATATCTGGCAATTTCCGTTCTCGTTTGTCTCTGGATTTTTGTTGCCGCTCTTCATCATTCTGTTTAGATTTTAAATTTGTTTTCTAGATTTTTCCTGTACAGCTTCCTTGCTTTTATCGTTCGAGGAATACTTGGCTTATCGCTTCAGTTACGGCACTCACTTCTTCATTGGGGCTCTTTCTCTTTCCCTAGAATTGTTTTTGAGGTGTGCAAACAAGTAATAACCGCTGGGGGCCAAATCTGGCGAATACAGTGGATGTGGAAGCAATTCAATGTGCAATTCGTACAATTATGACAGTATCGTTGTTGATCTATTGCGAGGTAACGCGGTACCCACTTCGAACTGAGCCTCGAAACTATCTCACGCAACTTCACTTGATGGTCTTTCAAAATAATATCATGTTTTTATTTGTTTTCTGGGGTCACAGCCTCATTTGGGCGTCCGGAGCGTGGTGCACGATTGGCGGTTGTTCGACCATGTTTAAATTCAGCATACCAGTCTATGATGGTTGATTTTCCTGGTAAAAAAATCAACACACGAAATTCTTTTTTTTTCCATTGTTTTGAAATTAACAAATGTAGCGTCACGAAAACAACTGTAAGTTGTTAACTTAATTATCGAAATGTCATGACAGGAATCATTTGAAGCAGGGTTGCAATGTTTTAAACAAAATGTTTAAAACGAATGTTTTAAACATGTTTTAAACAAAGCTTTATGTTTTAAACATTTTGTTTTAAACGACTGTTTAAAACATGATTTTAATTAGACAAAAAAAACAAAAGTTTTATTTATTTAAATTAACTTTAGAAAATCTTAAAAATATAATATCAGTAATTCAAATGCATACATACAATAAAATTAAATAAATATGATTGGCCACAAAACCCAAACTCATCAGTCAGGTTCAGTTAGTATCATTAATATAAAACTTATTGGGTTCAGTTTTCGGTTTGGTTTTTTGATTCTCCGATGAAATAATAATTTCGCTTAGCAATTTCGCTGCATAAATCACATTTACAAAAACATATTTTTAATTTACAATATATGCAATATCCTTAGATATATGCAATATCCTTAATCAAAAAACGCGTTGAAAAAATCAAATACTATTTGCGATTTTCAACAAGGTAGCTGACATCTAGTGAACAAAATGTAAATCATAGTTTGCTATGAACCAAGGGGTATTAAAACTGCCATAACAATGAAGTTGACAATTTTCGTCCCCCTTGTAGACGTAGAAACCAACGCTATCTACATTTGAAAATCGCCAATAGAGAATTCCAAAGCAAATCTTATTCGTTTGGCGAAGCTTCCACCGATTTCAAGAACAAGACACCAGATAGTTCCTTTTTAATTTTTGCATTTCAAACGTTTATACGGTATGCCTAATACCGATTTTCTTGTCCCAATTTGCGGCCAATCAAATTGGTTATTATACTTCAAACCACCGTTCGCACGTACTAAACAAATCTATGTAGTCTGGTGATTTTTAACTAAAATTTACTAAAAAAATTAAGATTTCTTAATTTCTTAAGTATTTCTAATCTAAAATTGATAAATTTGAACTAAGTTTTTAGTTTAGAACTAAATTTCAGACATATTTTGGTTATTAACCAAAGATGCCAAGACGTCTATCAATAACTGGTATGAACAAACCATATAGTTAAACGGAAATTCGGACAAAATAAATCGACATCAGGCACACAAGTAGTAGACCTGAATTTTTCGATTTTCTCATCAAATTCAGTGAACTAATGCCAAATACTGTTTTTGTTCGACCAGTCATTATGATAAAATAAAGCCGATTGGTAGAAAGGACTTCCCCAAAAATGTATTAAACGAACACAGCTCGATTTAAGAACAGGTGTGTAAAATACCAAAGAACGACGAATGCTGTAAAAAACGAACGAAAGTAGAGAAAAACGATTTAATTCAAAATTGGTTTATGCAGATCCTCATGCTATATAAATAACTACATACATACATAAAATACAAATTATATTGTATTAGTATTTCATTATTTTGTATAATTATGCATGTGGTAAACTAGAGCCATCTTCCACTATGGACCACTGACAACATTGGTTTTGACTAATGACGTCACTTTATGTCGACAATTTCTTTTTTACTATATTTGTAAAACGGTAACAAAAATAAATGATCGAGTTTATTTGTTGAAAATTGAGCACATTAAAACCGAAGAGAAAAGTAAAATCCACGTCTAAAGCAACTTACGAAGAAAATGAACGTGGTGCTACTTCAACCGATTAAGAGACTGAATATTTTTTAAACCGTCGACATAGCTTTACGTCATCGTTTTAGCTAATAGGCCCGTGTAAAGATGGCTTTGGATAAATATGCTTTAAGTTTAGACCTGTGCCTGTATTTTGTACGCTCGTTTAGTTCACATTTATTTTGTATGGAGAAATTACCAGATAATTGACAAAAAATTTAGTTACTTCGTAATGAGAATATGTTTAAAACAATGTTTAAAACATGTTTTAAACGTATTTTATTTGGTTTGTTTTAAACATGTTTTAAACAGAAAAAAACATGTTTTAAACAAAAAAAACGTGTTTTTTGTTTTTAATTAAAAAAACAGTTTTTTTTTGCAACCCTCATTTGAAGATTGGTATAGAATTCAAAAATCATAATACGGGTTTTAAATTTGTGGTACAATGTGTGTGTCAGACCGGGAACTTTCGGGCGATGTAGTAAGTAAATTATTTTTACTCAGTGTATCGCTAAGGTTGACTTTTATATAAGATGAATATTTTGGGAATTTAAAACAAATTTACAAAATTTGGTCAAGCCAGTTATCAGCATCATGACAATATATTCTAATCTCAGAAAGATTTGAACTCTGCGAACCGCAACATCTCGTCAAAAAAAATATTTCGTTTGACATAAAATTACACTGATAAAATTGTAAGTACGAGACTACTTGAAACTGGGTGAAATATGGATGTTTAAACAAAGATGTTTAAATTGATGCTTTTAGTTATAGTGCTGCAATATATAGTTGCACAACAAATAAGTGATTGATAAATTTAAGTGACCAACTACTTAAAAAAACTGTTTTTGTGTTTTAGAATGTATTAAGTTGTTATTGATCAGAACCGATCTTCCTTTTACCCTCACAATTTCCATTAAATGTGGGTGAATCATTCATTACACCCAGATTTGGTGGAAACTGGGAGGGTAAAAGGACAAAATCAAGCACTTCTGATTTGCAGTGGAATATTAATCAGTGAGAATTTCATTTTGGCAAGCTCCAGATGTATTACCTAACCAAAGTACCTTGAAGATCATACGTAGTTTGTGAACTCAAGTTCACATCAACCTATTCGTGTAAGCATTATCTCTTGAAATGTATAAATCACTTAAAAAACTTAGTTTATTTAGGCATGAGGAAGTCCAATGAAGACGCATGTTCAGGTTAGAAATTTTGTGGTCGCAGTTTATTCTGCACATCTGAACTTGGGGACTAAATTTAACAAATAACTTGTTCGTTATGGTTAGCCCCGTTAAATTTTCTTTTTTATCAACCTTAAAGCGTGAGGTGTAATTATGACAAATATCCTCAACAACGAGAACGTAAAATATCATAGTTATTATAATTTAATGTGAATGTGACGTCATATTTTATCATTTTATTTTGAAAGTATATACGCCCTCCTGACATTTAATAGATAAGAGAATGCGGTCATCATATTAACATGACTACAATATTAGAAATATTTCGTATTTTGGCCATTCTTAATCGGTATTAATCCTAATGACCACTGGTTTCAAGCCGTTTCTCTATTTAACGGGAAGATGGCCTGTATCTTCGTCTAGTTGCACGTTTATAATTTATGCTGAACGACTGACCATTGCCGAAAGTGAAATTTTATATTGTGACTAAATAGAAAACATGATGACATTAAAGGGTGAACATCGATTAGGAGCGGCCGGAACACAAAATTCGTTTCAGTTTCAACAATGAACCGGAGTTCATCATGAGGTCGACTGTCATTAGGATTAATATCGATTAGGATTGGCCAGAATGAAAAATCGTTCAACCTCAATTTTAAATTTAAAATCCGCAATATTTAAGTGGAAATAACTGTGGTCAATAGTCCCATGTAATATAAAACATCTTGAGATCTATAGTTATGAGTTCCTAACATTTTTTAAGAAGTTTATTGAGAGAGAATTTCTTCCTGATGAGTAGGTTTATATTTGCGTTTATTGTGCTGATGAAACAAAAAAAAAACTCTCAACTCTCTTCGAACAAAATTAGTATACTGGAGTTTCCTGAGAGTCCAGTGAAATTGGGTTTTCTGTTTTGGAATCTGTTTTGGTATGTATAGTTTTTTTATTTCGCAAATCCAATCAATTATCAGTATCGTCAGGCTTCCGGGGACTCTCCGAAGTGTCAAAATCTAAAATTTCGTCTTCCAAGTAATTTTCTATAGCCAATTTTAATTTTAACTGTCTTTAATAGGTCCCTAGCTTTATTAAGCATGCATTGGTATACTGAGGAAGAACTCGAGTTTCCCTTTACCTTTCTAACTTGTATCATCATTTACTGCTTCCATTTCGGTGGAATAATTATTATGCATTTTAAGTAGTTCTTCAGGGCAGATTAGACCATCAGTTTTAGTTGAGACACTGTCCGGCTCCAACGCATTTTTACGTTTCATAGAAGTGGTTTTTGTTAGCTCTTCTTCCATGAATATAGCGGAGTATCATACATTTTAAACTCGTGCTATCTTATTTTCTGTCTGAGTGAGAAGAGTGTGTAAGAACAGAGTGTAAACTCGGATTTTGTTCGGTGTTCATTAATTAGAATTTAATTTGAATTATAGATGGAAGATTTGGAAAACTAAAATAGTGAACAGTAATAAATATTGAAATAGTGAATTGATCACGTAAGTGTAGTGATTTTCTAGAAATCTAAAAATATTAGATATCTGGAAAATCATCTAACTGACCCAACATTTTTGGTTAAATTTAGGAGAGATAGTGTTTGCTTATAATTCCATTAATATAGTTTAATTCATTGCAAAAATTGGAAAATCTCCTGCCTGACATTCCGTGAGATTTCCTTCACATTTCGCAAGGATCTCCCAATTTATGGAAAAAGTTTAAGTATGGTGTTTCTATACATTCCGAATAGTTAATCATGCACTATTCTTTCGTTCCCTGGGAATAGGGAAATGGGAAAAATATTTTCATAGCATTTTTGTCTAAATTATATTTTTCTGGCCTACTGAGGGAATTGTTTGGTACAAAAATTTTGGAAACAAAGTTATTTGGGAAGCTTTTGTTCCACAAAATGTTTATAGTGATAAATATGTTCCCATTTTACTTTGTTTGTTTGTTAAACTTTTTCGCTCAGTAGACCAGAAAATACAATTTAGACAAAGAATGTGAAATATGAAAATATTTTTCCGAATTGCCAAATGAAAGCCGGAATAGCGAATTTTGGTGAAATAATTTTTTTTTTCAAAACTCGACATTTCATGTAAAATTTAAAAAAAATGATCTGAACTAAATTCATTTGAAATATTATTTTGAACCATTTTATTTTTTCATAAATGCTATATACTTTTCAAAATATTTCGAAAAAGCTTCTATGGAATTGCCTCTCCCGGTGGGCTGGCTTTAAATTACAGATATTTTCCAATTTATGGAAACATCCCGTTTCATTCCGTTGACAAAATCCGCCTAAGCTGTATAAAGGCCGAATTTTTGTTAAAAAATAGTTTTTTTGTAAAAGAGCATAATTTCCGATTAAATTTTGCAAAACTGATCAGGACGAGTATTGTTGCTAAATTAATTTAGAGACTTTAACTTCATAGTCGTTTTTCTTTTAAATAATATACTTTTCAAAACTTTTGTAAAAAACAGAAAAGCTTCAATGGAGGCTGCAACTTTCGGAAGCCCGATTTTGGCCAAAAATCACTAATATCTCCCAATTTATGGAAAAATCTAATCTGGGCTGTGGAGAGCCAATATACATTTAGTCTGCACGCCAACACATATTAATAAACATACACACTGATACATTTTTGGGCCTCGACGATTAGCGAATGGTGCCAGATGATTGGTAATCTCTGAGAATTTTGTTATTCGTCCCTTATGAATCGCACAGAGATGATCGAGGTGGTTTTTAATTAACATTTGATCTATGAACCGATCTTACTGACCTACCTGTTTGGAAATCTCTAAGAATTTTGTTATTCGAGAGAGAATATCATTGAGTGAAATTCAAAGTTTTTTTACTCGACCCCTACCTACGAGTCCAATGAGATGATCGAGGTCGTTTTTAACCCACATGTGTTTCAATCTCAGAGAATTTTAGTATTCGAAAGAAAATATCATTGAGTGAAATTCAAAAATTTTTTACTCCTCCCCTACGACTCGTACAGAAATTATGGTTAAAAGATCAGTTTCGTATATTAAATGCCAATTCAGAATTATTTCGATTATCTCTGTGCGAGTACACCGAGTTTACAGTTTATAATTTTGAGTCAAATATTTTGAGAAGTACAGTTTTTCGCAAACTTTTTTTCTCTCTCTCTCTCTCTCTCTCTCTGGCTTTCACATCGCATGCAGGTTATTGTCGCCCGCACTATGGCCCTCCATCCATCTCGATTCATCGCTCGCGTCTTCCAGTTTCGACCTCCTAATTTTCGTAGACCTTGTTCGATGTCGTCACGCCAGCGTAGTCGTGGTCTTCCTCTACGACGCACTCCCTGATACTCAACGCTTTAATATCAAACGTTTAATTCCATATGACGACACAAATGATAATGGCATCGGATTGATGGAGTTAAAGGAGGCGGTCCCTTACCATGCCAGTTTATAAGTTTTTCGACCAGCTTGCCTGTGGACAGAGAAATTTCTTCCAACGCCCCTTGAATACCACATATACGGGGGAAGAGGAAATAAAAATACCTTAAATATTTTAACGTCACGCGTGGAAATCATTCCTGCAAGTTTTCTGGTTGGTGTTGCACAATCACATATGTGTGCGAATTCAAGTTCAGAGTTCTATATTGAAGTAAGCATTATTATCTCATCGGATGTGTAAATCTGGTACTATTACGTATCCAATTTATAATCTTGATGTAGGGACTAAAGTTGGTAGTCACATTGCGTGGATTAAATCGGTTGTTTGGCCAGTTAGTATTCTACTAATTGTAGCGAATCATTACCTCAGTACTCTATCCTGTCGTATTTCTGGTCTGCACTATTAAACCAATTTTCCCTTAATGAACCACGAGTTCATTAAGTATAGTGCTTATGTGATGACTACGCATTTTGCTTATAATGCCCCAGAAATGAGGAAATACATTTTTCAACTGGATCAAATTTTACAGATTCTAAGTGTGGCAAATATTCCATCGCTGCCATTACTTATTTGTGGGAGCACTCCTACATCTCGCATTGCAAAATAACCCATTACAAAATCATACAACTCAAAATCTTGCAAATTCCAAAAATAATATTTCAAAATACGAGAATACAATAATTGATGATATTCCTCTCGCTGTTATTTTTATAAAATAAAATAATTCGATTCGATCCGATTTGATGCGATTTGATACGATTTGCTTCGATTCGATAATGTTTGATGCGATTAGTTATGATTCGATTCGACTCGATACGATGCGATATGATATGATACCATTTTCAATTTGACACGCAATTTGAAGTGATTCTATACGATTGGTTTCGATTTGATACAATTCGATCAGATTTGATATTTGATTTTATGTGATACGATGATAAAAATCTATACTATTTAATATGATTCGATTTTATAATTTTATTTGGTTGATTAAGATTCGATACGATTTGACTACATTCGATTTGACTCGAAACGATAGCATTTGATAGTCTATTTCACACATTCTTATATGATTTGATACAAAATTGACGCATTATCGACCAATTTCGATTCGACATTTGATACAATTCGATAATGTTCGATACAATATGATAACGTTAATTTGATACAACTCGACAGTGTTACGGATCGATTGTGATACGATTTGACGCGATATGATCTTATTTGATACGAATAGATAATAGATTTTATAAGATTTTAATTTGATACTATTTGGACACGATTTTTTGATACTATTTCGAACCGATACTATTTACTACGATTCGTAAATACTAGATACGATTTCATAGAATTTGATGGTGTATTTAACACAATTGTTTATGGTTTGATACATTTTGGATCATCATTTTGTATCGAGTCCCAATAAAATTTGATTCGATTTAACAGGATTCGATAATCTCCGATATAATTTGTTGCGATTCGATATGATACGAAACGATTTGATATGATGTGATACGATTTGTTACGAATTGATGTTTGATACTATTTGACACGATTTGATATACTGTTAAAGTTAGCCGAAAGATTCCAGCCGAAAGATAAGGCAGATAGTGTTTTTGCTATCCCAGCTGAAACATGGAAATGCAGATAGTGTCTTTGCTATCCCAGCCGAAAAAATATTTTATAGACGAAAGATATATTATTTGATATACCTAGTTCTACTATCATCTCCAAACAATCAGAATACAGCAGAAATCTGTCAGGAGGTGTATAATTCTCCCAAATCATATGACGTAAGTTACTATAAATTAAGAATTTTTCGAAACTAAATGAATAAAATATTTTGTAACTTTTGAGTTACCCACTTTCCCATCGATCCCACTATGTTTATTAGATAGAGCATAGTCCTAGGTAAGCCCTCGCGAAATTTGGGGAACGTTTGAAGAGGCTAGATGGGGTGCAATTTGGTATAATATAATATTGGGATCGATGTTAAAGTGGGTAACTCAAAAGTTACAGAATATTTTATTCATTTAGTTTCGAAAATTTCTCATTTTATAGAATATTATACAAAATTGCACCCCTAGCCTCTTCAGACTTTCCTCGTCTGGGCATACCTAAGATTATAACCTATCTAATAAACACAGTGGAAATATTTTATTAATTTAGTTTCCAAAATTTCTTAATTTACAGTAACTTGCGTTATACGATTTGGGCCAATGTGGTAAAATAATACAGCTCTTGACATATTTCTGCTGTATTCTGATTGTTTGGAGGTGCTAGTAGAACTAGGCATATCAAGTAATATATCTTTCGGCCATAAAATATTTTTTCGGCTGAGAAAGTAAAGACACTATCTGCATTACCATCTTTCAGCTGGAAAATTTCGGCTAACTTTAACAGGGTAATTTGATACGATCCAAAAATAGTTAATACGGTTCGATTCGGCAATGTTTAATAAGATTCTGTGATCACATTACAAAATCATTCGATTTGATACGTTCGGATTTATAATATTTGATACTCTATTTGAATCGATTCGATACGGTTTGGTTTCACATTTCATAGGATTGGATACATCTCGATATGATTCGGTTCGATTTAATACGATTCGATACAACCTGTTACGATTCGATAATATACGAGACAATTTGATGCGATTTGTTTATCTAGGAAAAGTGTACTAAAAACAAGTCCTAGTATCAATTGAATTATGTGAATTTTTTTGCAGATCAATTAGAGAATCCCAAATAGGTCCCCCAAGATAATGCCTGTTGTGTCCTGTCTAGGAGATGGTAGGTAATAGGAGATGATTGTCTTCGATCAAGTTGTTGAACTGCTACTGAAGTTTTTGCAAGATTACGTCACGGTTCAAACAAGACAATCGTTTTTTGGCTGCTGAAAGCTCGGCTTGTGCTTGCTTAAAAATTACGATCTCCTCCCAATAGATCTCCATATTGTAATAAAAGTGACTAAAGTGAACTTCATAGCTACAACTTCGAATTTGCCTAAATCCTCGAAATATATTCCTGTAGAATGGTTAAATGGGGTTGCCTTGATTTGTGTTTGCGCGAACCGGGGCTTGTAGTATTGGTTGATGCTGTGTTTTATTTCTATTTTCGGCTATTATTGACCTTGACTGAGTTTGGTCAGTAAAGTTTTTGTCCGTCGATAAATGGGGTTAAAGTTATGATTGTTCTGCCGTTTGGTAAATTTGGATTTGATTTTAATTTCTTTAGGTTTATTTCAAAGGTTCCTTACTGTGCGACTCTGATTATTACTCTTAGTAAGGTGGTGAGTTTCTCTGGGTTAAACTGGGTGAATTTTTAGTTTACAAAACACAGTCGAGAGTCGTTGTAAAAACAAGAATCGATTGAATTCCACTGATGTCGTAAATGCATTTCTTAACTAGCATTCTGGCTTCAGTTTTTACCATCAATGTTTGCTGTAGATAGGTTGGACCGTTCAGCCGCTTTAACCCTTTTCACCAAATCATTAGTTTAGTAGTTGGACAGGGTTTAATACTCGTGATGCGCAGCCCGCTGGGTTCTCGTTTCAAACCATAGAATAGGATTGGTGCCGCATTATATCTCTGTTATTCTGTTGACCACGAATGTTTTGTAATATTACGGCTTTCCTTTTATCCAACCTATATTGCTTTCGGATCACTCTTAGGATTTTTGCAAAAATCACCACTGGTGCTAATCACAATAACGGCTCGAAAAGTCTATGTCTCTTATAAAATTATTCTTTTGGATATTGTTATGTTTGTAGCTGGCAAGGAATCTTTAAATTGAAATTTATGCGTTGCAAAGTTCCAGAGGAATCCAAGTGTTTTGTGTGTAATAAACTTTTTCATTAAATTTTCTCTTATGTAGCCCATTTCCTTCAGGTTTTCTGGAAGTTCTTCTAAAATTGCCTTTTTACTGCTGGTCCATTTTCTAAGATTTACTCTTCCACCGGAAAGACCATAATTCCGCTTAATAATATTTTATTGTTGAACCCATTTTCTAAAATTTTAAAGCTGCATCATAGTTATCTCCAGTAACTTATAAATCGCCCACTAATTTTCCAGCTATGGGTCTTAAACGTAGCTTTTTAGTTTTTTTTTAATTAATTGTCTGTGAAAGCAACCCACTTCGCGGTTGGTTTTCCTTATTTCGCCGAAGACTTCTGGCAATCAACTGGTTGTTTACCATCCAGAATTAAATTGGGTCGAAAAATCAGGCGACCATTTGAATCGAAGCGTAACTTTTGTTGGATTTAGCCCATATTAGAACATCCATATACCTTTGACTGCTGTTTGGTTTCGGGCTCATACGCATAGGTTCAAGATTCATCATCTGTCACGATGTTATAGACATGTTTTGAAGCATCATGATCATATTTTTTGAACATTTCTTTCAACCAATTGCCACGAGTCTTTTTTGAGCATTTATTGAATTATCTGTTATCAAACGTGAACAAATTTTTTTGACGAGAATTTTGAATGTCTGCTGATTCCATTAATGCCCAAAAATAGCTCAATCTCACGATAAGTCACACGACTATTTTGAAGTATCAATTCATGCACAACGCGACCTTCACGAAATTCGTCATTGAGCGAACTGTGGCCACGATTGATTTCTGTGAATCATCTATAAACACTGGTCCTTGATTGTGCTTCATTACCAAAAGTCGAATCAAGTTCATCAATACACTGTTTTTGAGTTAATCCTCGTCGAAAATGTAAAAAATAATCGCACAAAAATTATCACTATTTAGTTCCATTTGGCCCTTGAAATAAAATTATGAAATCACTATAAAAAAAAAAAAAAAAAAAACAAGAGCGGTGGTATAAAAAAACTTTCTAAGACGGGATATTTTAAGTGTCAAGCTTTACGATAGAGGCGTCAGTTACCAGATGGCAGCACTAGAATTGCCCAATCTCTATTTATAACAGGCTGTATAAACTGGGTCCAGTTTTGGTTTGTGAAAATGCTGAAATTCATGAACTTGATTGAATTCTTTCTTCGCAGTTTCTCACTCGTATCCCGTTCACGATAACTCACTATGTGTCTACTCATTCTGTCGTTCTTGGAATGCGGATCCGCTCGAAACGCGATATTTCAAAATGCGATATTTCAAAACGCGATATGGTACAGAATATGCGTTGCGAAGCGGCGGGAGCGCAGCGACCCACCTTATACCGGTCCTATATACTATCGTTCCTATCGATTTTTAAATTCCTATAAACTGAAATTAAATTTCCCCTTCACCCGCCTGATATAACCCGATCTTAAACTCCCGTTTTGTACCATATCGCCTTTTGTACCATATCGCGTTTTGTACTGTATCGCGTTTTGAACAGACCAACATATAGGAAAATATTGTATGCGTTGACTGTAGTTAGTTTTTTGTGTGATAAATGTCAGATTAATTTTAGAGCACTACCTAAATTAAAAAAAAACTTCCAAAAACCTAAAAACCGATTAAGGTGTTTGAAAGAATGTGTCATTAAAATACCAAAAATGTAACAATAGTACGACAAGATAATACTGAGGTAACGATATGTTTATTTATATAATTTACTAATTTTATTATGTTTGAATTGTACAGAATTTTACGCTATGTGGACTACGAAAAATTAAACACAAACCTCTTATGGCTTTTAGTTTACCAACGTATCATGGTGAATATCCATGGCATGTAGCACTTTATCGATCCGAGGGTGACAGTCAAAAATATATTTGCGGTGGCACGATAATCAACAATCGGACGGTTATAACGGCAGCCCATTGTGTTACAAACGAGCTTGGCTTACTTCCAGCCAATCGGTTAAGTGTTGTAGCAGGAATTCATAACTTGAATCAATATACTCTTGATACTCGGACATATTTTGTGAAATTAATAAACGTACACGATGACTACAATCGTGACTATCTCGAAAATGATATAGCGCTGTTGAAATTGAATGACACAATTCGTTTTACTAATTATATTCAGCCGATATGTTTCGGTAATAATTCTGAATTTAATACGACGGTTGGACGAGTGGCGGGATGGGGACATGATGAACAAAATCAACCATCACAAATATTACTCCAAGCTACGGTTCCGATTCGGTCTAACAAGGAATGCCGACTTAGTAATCGGGGTTTTTTTCATACGTATTTAAATGATTACAATTATTGTGGCGGATACCAGAACGGTACAAATGTTTGCTCCGGAGATTCCGGTGGTGGCATGATATTCGAATATAATTCACATTTTTATATTCGGGGTATTGTCTCAGTTGGTGTTGCGCTGCCAGGATCAAACCGTTGTGATATCTCACAAATGGTTTTGTTTACCGATGTTCCTAAATTTTACAATTGGATCATCGGAAATTAATCAGGATTCATTAATTTTTTTCGAATAAATTATCAAACTTTTTATTGTGTTTTAATTTTTAGAAATATGTTTTTTAAATATTTACGATTCAACTTTGATTAAAAAAATACAAATTGTTGTACCCCGTGTATGCTTTAGGTAATTTAATTTCAATCCTATTTAAACTATGGTAAATTTAATAAAGGTATGGTGTATAAAATTTTATATTTCTAAGACTCTTAATATCTAGGCTTTCCATCGACACCACTACCGATATTCGTAAACTTTTTTGACTTAAATTAGAAATTTAGGGTGGCGACATAGCCTAGCAGACTCAACCTTCAAAATAAATCGAAAATTCGCGATGATTGTTGTACGCCGATTCTACATAAAGAATAAAATAATAAACACTTTCGGACTTGGGCTAAGTTCCTTGGGTAATTTTGGTTTTTTGAAATAAATTGTCTTGGTGAGTTTTTAATACAAGTGGTGAATAAAATTTGAGCATCCACGGCCATTAGCGAAAAATTTCACTCCTCGTTATTTAACAGTGTATATTTCTCTTTGCGATTGAATTCCCAAATAACAATTCATGTTCGAATTGAATTGATCATTCGAATCGAATTCCTAAATAGAGGCCCAGGTATGACCATTAGCAAAAAATGTCCCTTCTCATTATTTAACAGTGTACATTCTCTTTTCGATCGAATTACCGGAAATAACAATTCATGTTCGAACCGAATTGATCATTCGAACCGAATAGCATTTCGATTCCAAAAAACCATTAGCAAAAAATTTCCCTTCTCATTATTTAACAGTGTACATTTCTCCTTTCGTTCCAATTTCGAAATACTAATTCATGTCCAAATCGAATTGATCCTTCGATCCGAATAACAATTCGAATCGGATTTTCAAATAGCGGCCGAGATATGACCATTAGCAAAAAATTCATTCAAAAAGAGGCCCAGGTATGACCATTAGCAAAAAATTTCTCTTCTCATTATTTAACAGTGTACATTTCTCCTTTCGTTCCAATTTCGAAATACTAATTCATGTCCAAATCGAATTGATCCTTCGATCCGAATAACAATTCGAATCGGATTTTCAAATAGCGGCCGAGATATGACCATTAGCAAAAAATTCATTATTTAACAGTGTATATTTCTCTTTTCGTTCGAATTCCGGAATACCAATTCACGTACGAATTGAATTGATTATTCGAATCGAATTTCCAATAGAGGCCCAGGTATGACGATTAGCAAAAAAATCCATTAGCAAATAGAGGCCCGGAATAATTTTCGTCTATAATAAAATTGAACCTGGTTGTCAGCATTCACAGCTAGTGTTGTGGCCACTGATTGTCAAAATACCTGAAAATAAAATAAAACACAATTAGTTTAACTAACATAAAAATATTAATTTAACTTATCGTAAACTTGTAAGTCTTCTAGTTAGCTAATAGTTTGCACATTGTAATTTGAAAGCAAAATTGTTATTGTTAATTAATTAGTATTTATTAATGTTATTATAATACAAACGTACCTTATTGTTATGTAATTTCGGAACCACCCAATTTGTTTATATTCATTTAATGACAGATAAATATTAATGTCAAATTTAGTACATCACAATTAGATTTAGGGTGCGTTTCATAATTTCCAATCTATTACTAAATGTCAAGTTAAATTAATCTTAATCTAGTACAAATTGAAAACCAATGATTGTCATTTTTTAAATAAATAAAATTCTCTTCTCAAAAAACCATCAAGGCGTCAACAGCAAATAGAAATTAAAAATTAAAATAAATAAAGTATTTGTAAACTACTTACCGAAAAAGTATATACTTACTTACCTGAGTACCATCAGCATACATCAACTTCATTTTTGTTCGTGGCATCGAATTTTGGTGTATTCAGTGGTCCTTCGAGCCGGATCTCCATATCCAGTAGTACAGGTAACACAATTACACTATTTATTAAATCAGAACCAAACAATAAACAAAAGAAAAGAAAGCTCGTTAATTAAAGGTGTGTAAAGTAAATTTATAAAAGATTGTGTACACGTGTGTTCAAGTGAAGAAAACTGCAAGTGAGAAAAAAAAAAAATAAATAAAAAATTTACATACTTAATATTATGGCTGAGCTCACATCGTTAAAGAAAAGACGCGCGTACATTAAGGGCAACATGACCAAGTTGCTGAATTTCATTAGCGCCATTAATGATACCACCACCGCCGAAGATATCAAGGTTAGGTTAACTAATGTTGAACGATACCGCATGGAGTTCATGAAAACAGAAGATCGAATAATAATCTTAGACCAAGAAGAGGAATTAGATGGTGAATTTGAGGAAAATTATTATAAAGCAACAGCAGGATTGAATCTTGCATTAAGAGCCAAATTAGAGCCAATAAACCCACATGATTCATCCATCACTGAGGTGTCCATGACAGCAACGCCTTTGGAGGTGAAACTACCGAAAATCTCCATTCCAAATTTTGCGGGAGACTACACCCAGTGGCAGTCTTTCCACGATTTATTTTGCTCGACAATACACGACAATCAAAGGCTAACACCATCCCAAAAGCTGCAATATTTAAAAGGAAGTTTGAGAGGTGAAGCGGCAGGGCTATTGACACATTTTAGCATCACTGATGCTAATTATATCGAGGCGATGAAAAAATTAAGAGAGCGTTATGACCGAAAAAAGCACACAATTTACGCATTTATAAGAAACTTCATGTCTCAACCATCATTAACCACACCCAGTAGCGCAAACGTGCGCCAATTATTAGATACGTCCGACGAAATAATTCGCGGTCTAAAGGCGTTAGGAGATGATGCACAATTGAGAGACCATTGGCTAATTTATATTCTAATTACCAAGCTGGACAATGATACTAATAGTCTTTGGGCCCAAGCGTCAGCCGAACATGACCTGCCATCTTTAAAGCAATTCTTCGATTTTCTTTTAAAAAGAATTGATGCCCTAGAATCACTGAATAGCCAAACCAAGCGTATCATTCATCAAAGAAATCAGGTGAAACCTACGATCAGAACCCATGTAGTGGAGAACAACAAAGACGAATCCTGTTCAGCATGCTCTGAAAACCACAAGTTATTTGAATGCCAAAAGTTTAAAGAAATGCTAGTGAATGATAGAAAAGCGTTGTTGATTCGAGAAAAACGATGTTTTAACTGCCTCAATGACAACCACAACGTTTATTATTGTAAATCGAGATTTCGGTGCAAACAATGCAACAGAAAGCACCACAGCTTGATTCACGAAAACTGCACAAAGATGGAAGAGACTACACATCCTGAAGCTCAAGGCGGCGAAAGAGAGAAAATGGTACTAAGCACCAACACCAAATTAGGAAGTTCATTATTACCAACCGCTTTGGTACGTGTAACCGATGGTTACAATCAGAAACAACTATGTCGAGCACTTCTGGACTCTGGTTCACAAGGTTCATTCATATCTGAAAGCTGTGCACAAAGATTGCAGTTAAAAAGAAAAAACGCCAAGATTGCCATCACGGGTATTGGTGCGATAGCAAGCGGATATACGAAGGGAGCAGTAACTCTAGAAATTACACCTTGGGACAATAATGAACCCTGTCTACACATCGAAGCCTACGTTTTTCCGAAGTTAACCGCAAGACAACAGTCATTCGATAGATCATTTAATATGGACTTCTTCAGGCAGTATGAGTTAGCAGATCCACATTTTTATTCTGGTAATGATATCGATATGATAATTGGAGCAGGCAGGTTTTTTGATCTACTAGTTGAAGGAAAGGTTACCATAAACAATAATCTAAGCATGCAAAAAACTGTGCTAGGCTGGATCATCGCTGGAAAAACATTGCAAGGTCAGTCAAGTGAAATATTCACCGTATCTTTAAATAACCCACAAGACAACGTGGAAGAACTACTAAGAAAGTTCTGGGAAATCGAGAACGTGGAAAATACAATACCCAGTCTTAATGATGAAGAAAGGTTTTGCGAAAACCATTTCAGAGACAACACAGTAGTAGACAAGTCAGGTCGATTGAAGGTACGTCTTCCCTTTAAACACTCACCATCAGTTTTAGGAGATTCATTTCGAACAGCAGTCAAACGAATGCACGCAATGGAGAGACGATTCAAAAAAGCTAAAGAATTTGAAAAAATGTATAAAGAGTTTATATTCGATTATGTAAATCTGGGACATATGAAGTCAGTCAGTGAAAATGAATTGGAACACGAAGGCTATTACCTACCACATCATGCGGTTACCAAGAGTTCCAGTACTACAACCAAATTGAGGGTCGTTTTCCGCTAAGACCACTAGTGGTATTTCATTAAATGACTGTCTAGCAGTTGGTCCACCTGTCCAATCAACGTTATATGAGATATTATCCCGCTTTAGAACTTACAAAGTAGCGTTTACGGCTGACGTTGAAAAGATGTTTCGGCAGGTTCTAGTCTCAGAACAAGATACCAGATACCAGCGAATATTATGGAGAGACTCGCCAGAGACACCCTTTATGACTTATCAGTTACAAACCGTAACTTATGGAACAGCAAGCGCAACATATCTAGCGACACGGTCACTTAACGAAGCTACAGTCAAATACGAAGAAGAATTCCCGAAAGCAGTAAGTCAAATCAAAACCAATATATATGTAGATGACTTAATGACTGGTGCCGACACAATAGAAAAAGCAACCAGATTAAAGGAAGAAATCAATACAATACTCTCGAGTTTCGGCTTTCAACTTAGAAAATGGTTATCCAATGAGCCCATAGTATTGAACCCAATAGAAGCCACTAATAAACCCATTAATGAAAAAAATATACTTGAAATCGAAGAAACCAATTCAATCAAAGTATTAGGGCTTCATTGGAACCCAACAAAGGACTGTTTCAAATTCAGAGTAGGCCTAAATGAAAATCCTATCATGACAAAACGGGATATTCTATCGGAGGCAAGTCGACTATTTGATCCATTAGGGTGGCTTGCCCCAATAACAGTTAAGTTCAAAATATTTTTACAAAGTTTATGGACAAGGAACTTAGAATGGGATGATGAAATTCCATCAGATTTAAAAAATGAATGGCTAACTTTAAGAAACAATCTACCAAAAATAGAAAAAATCGAAATCGAAAGATACTTAGGTGTAACAGAAAATGGAAAAATAGCATTGTATGGATTCTCTGATGCTTGTAGACATGCTTATGCGGCTGTTGTTTATGGTAAAATAATAAATCCAGAAGGACATTCTATAGTTAAACTACTTTCGGCAAAAACAAAGGTAGCTCCGGTCAAACAACAATCTATCCCTCGTCTGGAATTGTGTGGAGCATTACTACTAAACAGACTGCTCTTAACAGTGAAGAAAACCCTAAAACTCGAAGTTGTTAAAACCACGGCCTGGACTGATTCCACTATCGTACTCGATTGGTTATCTGCTCATCCTACGAAATGGAATACTTTCGTAGGAAATAGAACTGGCGAAATTCTCAGCAACATGAGTAGAGCGCAATGGAGACATGTCGATTCTGAAGATAACCCGGCTGACTGTGCTTCCAGAGGGATTGATCCTGAAAGGTTACACAATTTTACCTTGTGGTGGAATGGTCCGAACTGGCTAATGAACCGTGAAGATTGGCCAACAAATCAAGTGAATCACCCAAACACAACAGAGGAAATGCGTATCCAGTCACAGAACGTTCAGGTTACACAATCTAATATACTAGATGATCTAAGCAACAGAATATCCAGCTTCAGCAAATTGATAAGAATTTTGGCTTACATATTCCGCTACATTAACCTAAAATTGAATCGAGTTCCTAAAATTTCAGTTTCACCATGTCTTTCTAGCCTGGAATTAAAACATCCGCAGCTGCTCATCTTCAAGCATATACAGTCAAAGCACTTTAACCCAGAAATAAGATTAATAATGTCAAGAAAGGAATTACCAGCTTCCAGTAAACTAAATTGTCTCAAACCTTTCCTGGACGAATCAGGCTTGCTACGAGTTGGAGGCAGAATTGTCAATGCAGCAATTACATATAACGTGAAACATCCAATTATACTGCCAGCCAAGGACGACCTAACCGAGTCCATTGTAAGGGAACATCATTTACGATATCTACATGCAGGACAAACTCTCATGATTGCAACATTGCGTCAAAAATATTGGATCGTAGGTTCAAGACAGCTAGTTAGAAAAATAGTGCATAATTGTGTGAAGTGTGTGAAGTACAAGGGAAAAGAGATGAAGCAAATGATGGGAGACCTACCAAACCCAAGGGTTAAATTAGTGAGACCATTCCTCAATGTTGGTGTAGATTACGCCGGTCCACTCCAAACGCGTCTGACCAGAGGCAGAGGGCTGCAGAAAACTTACAAAAGTTACATTTGCATTTTTGTATGTTTAGCCACCAAAGCGGTTCATATTGAACTAGTCACCGATCTTACCACTGATTGCTATATTGCCGCACTTCGACGGTTCATTGCTCGAAGAGGAGTATACAAGGAAATACAAAGTGACAACGGAACTAACTTTATTGGGGCTCGCAACCATTTAAATGAATTATTCAGATTCCTAAAACAAAATATTAATGTCGTTTCTAAATTTTTATTGACAGATGAGATTTTATTTAAATTTATTCCACCAAGCGCACCTCATTTTGGTGGCATCTGGGAGGCAGCAGTCAAGAGTGTGAAGTACCATCTTAGGCGAGTTACAGATGGACACGTCCTTACTTTAGAGGAAATGTCAACGTTGTTGGCTGAGATAGAAGCAATGTTAAACTCCCGACCGATTTGCGTGCTCTCGACTGATGATCTTGATTACCTGACGCCAGGACACTTCCTGATTGGTAGACCGACAACTCAGCTTCCTGCACATAATTTAGAAAACATCAAATTATCCAAGTTATCCCGATGGCAAATAGTGCAGAAAATGAACCAGCATATTTGGAGAAGGTGGCACTTAGAGTACCTAACAAACCTGCAACACAGGAGTAAATGGCATAAAAGAGAAAACAACATCAAAATTGGTGATATTGTCGTCATAAAGGAAAATAACTTACCTCCATCGAAGTGGTTAATGGGAAAAATAAATGAAGTTCATCCTGGATCAGATGGTATTATCAGAGTAGTTACATTGAAAACAACTCACGGCACTTTGAAACGTCCAATCCATAAGTTGTGCCTATTACCAGTAAGTTGAATCATCGGATTCAAGCGGGCCGGAATGTTGTGGCCACTGATTGTCAAAATACCTGAAAATAAAATAAAACACAATTAGTTTAACTAACATAAAAATATTAATTTAACTTATCGTAAACTTGTAAGTCTTCTAGTTAGCTAATAGTTTGCACATTGTAATCTGAAAGCAAAATTGTTATTGTTAATTAATTAGTATTTATTAATGTTATTATAATACAAACGTACCTTATTGTTATGTAATTTCGGAACCACCCAATTTGTTTATATTCATTTAATGACAGATAAATATTAATGTCAAATTTAGTACATCACAATTAGATTTAGGGTGCGTTTCATAATTTCCAATCTATTACTAAATGTCAAGTTAAATTAATCTTAATCTAGTACAAATTGAAAACCAATGATTGTCATTTTTTAAATAAATAAAATTCTCTTCTCAAAAAACCATCAAGGCGTCAACAGCAAATAGAAATTAAAAATTAAAATAAATAAAGTATTTGTAAACTACTTACCGAAAAAGTATATACTTACTTACCTGAGTACCATCAGCATACATCAACTTCATTTTTGTTCGTGGCATCGAATTTTGGTGTATTCAGCTAGATCTTTACGAGATATTACCATACAAGTAAACCACTAAAAACTGAAAATATAAACTGGAGAAGTATCCCGTTGGAACCGAAATTCTCTTTTGAACTTTATTAGGCTCGAAGAATTTTGACGTAAATTTTTAAGGGTGGTCATTGAATTTTTAGTATCAGGAACCCTTTTTGCCGGTTGCCAAGAGATTTTAGTTTCTTACTGGTTCGAATGAAGGAGCCAAGAAAAACGGATTTTCCTTTAAAATAGTGAAATTATTTTTGACACTTATTGATTTTATTAAATATTAAATTAAATGAGAAATTTTATTGAAATTTTGTAAAATTATTTTTTTCTTTTGTTTCAGGTACGTAATTCAATTTTTAAAATTGTGGATCTAAATCAGCGTAAGTAACACTATATTTGGGATGAAAACTACAGCTTGCAATTCAAGTAGTGGACCACCTGTTTTTGCAACATAACATTTCGGATTTCATCGAGACCGGATGTCTTATTGTTCTTCAACCGTGCGATTATCGCATCTACCTCAATTATCGTATAAAGATAACACATAAAATAAAAATGAATTCCACGTCGCCTGTTAAATTCTTCCTCATTTTGAGGGTCGTTGTAATAGAGAATGTGACCTTTGGTGATATCCTGGATGTCACTTGTGAAGAAACACGTCGAGTTTGTTGAGCGAAAACAAACTCGACGTGTTTCTTCACAAGTGACATCCAGGATATCACCAAAGGTCACATTCTCTATTACAACGACCCTCAAAATGAGGAAGAATTTAACAGGCGACGTGGAATTCATTTTTATTTTATGTGTTATCTTTATACGATAATTGAGGTAGATGCGATAATCGCACGGTTGAAGAACAATAAGACATCCGGTCTCGATGAAATCCGAAATGTTATGTTGCAAAAACAGGTGGTCCACTACTTGAATTGCAAGCTGTAGTTTTCATCCCAAATATAGTGTTACTTACGCTGATTTAGATCCACAATTTTAAAAATTGAATTACGTACCTGAAACAAAAGAAAAAAATAATTTTACAAAATTTCAATAAAATTTCTCATTTAATTTAATATTTAATAAAATCAATAAGTGTCAAAAATAATTTCACTATTTTAAAGGAAAATCCGTTTTTCTTGGCTCCTTCATACTGAATAACTTTATGGCTTAATATGCTATGCAGATCCCATGTTTCGAGCTTTATATCATCTTACATCGAATGATAAAGTTGATGGCATTTCAAACTTTCTAGAGCCAACGTCATCCCACCAAATAAACCAGTTCATTGACGTTGTGAATTATTTCCACTATACTGTTACACCACAGGGCCAGGATTAGCCTCTTTTACTTGTAGAAAATAAATGCTCTACTTTCGGTAGAACCGCAAACTTCGTGAATTCCGATCTCAATTATACGAGTATTACCCAATCCACTACTGATTTTCACATAGAAGGTAAACAAAGCACGTAATTATCAAAACGTGATGACAAAGTTCAGAAATTCATTTAAGCGCGGTTTGACTTACGGAACAATCATCAATGGACGATCATCAATCGATGTGGGACTTCTAAGTCTACAATCGACCCTTCAACTCTTTCGGAACGCTGCGGACAATCTTATAGCTTCCAAATAGTGTTGGTCAAGAATTAATACCGAAACAAGGTACCATTTTAAAGATGATCGGAAGATTTACTCATGGGCCCGGAAACTTATCCAATCAGAAAAATGACAATAAAAACGGTAATTATGACGTTGACGTTTGTTTGAAATTCTGGAGAAAACGAGTAAATCATCGAATATTTTTCGTCGTAACGGCCCGTTGATGTTTCGCAATAGATTTGAAAGTCAAGCGGGATGGCATAACCGCGCCGACATAGTCTTTACCGTTCACATGTTGGATATCCGCGGAAAATTTACTTATGTAATTCAAATGTTTTTCCTGTCTTGGATTAGGTTAAGTTTAGGACTGAAATGCTCTAGTCAAAAGCTTGTGGTCGGTGTAAATGGTAAATTCCCGACCTTCTACGACATAATGTCTAGACAATTTCACAGTATTGATGTAAAACAGCTCCGATAGTGGCATTCGATATTTCGTGCGTGATACTGAAATTAGTGCCGTTCAGCGGAAATTCCAATAACGCGATATTATCCAATTCCGTTTAAACTATAAAAATGCGTCTTGGCTTTCGTTGCGCCAAAAGGACTTTGGTCATCTTGGCCACCGGTGTGAAGTTCTTGGAAAAAATTTTTGGACAGTAAATTTGCGAGTGTTCTTTGTGAAGTTTTTGGACACAGTTTTATTTCTTGGAAAAAAATTTATGAAAGTGTGCAATTTTAACAGTGTATTGTTTTTATATTAAAATAATTCGAAAAAAATTATAATAAATATTGAAAAAATAAAAGAAATTTTTTGACATTAAAAAATCTAAAATGCTCACTATTGTAAATTTTTCATAAATTTCTCATTATTATAATTTTTTTTTATAAATGTCAGAGATTGGCTCCCATAGTGACTATATACGTTCAAAAAGGGATACATTGAGCTATTTAAATCAATTAGCCCCATCTCAAAATGATGAAGAAGGCTCTTGTATCGAATTTTTAAAGTTTTACCAACACAGCGAGTCTGCATAGCCACGAATGTTCTACTACTCTAAGCCAAATAGCAAAAATCTCAGAGATTGGCTCGCATAGTGACTTTATTGGTTCGAAAGGGGATACATTGGTTTGAATAGCTCAATGTATCCCCTTTCGAACGTATATAAACAGTATGTGAGCCAATCTCTGTGCTTTTTGCTATTTGGCTTAGAGTAGTAGAACATCCGTGGCTATGCAGACTCGCTGTATTGGTAAAACTTTAAAAATTCGATACAAGAGCCTTCTTCATCATTTTGAGATGGGGCTATTTAAATAGCTCAATGTATCCTCTTTCGAACGTATATAGTCACTATGGGAGCCAATCTCTGAGATTTTTACTATTTGGTTTATCATTTTATACAGTATGGTATGTGATTTATTTTAGATTTTTTAATGTCAAACAATTTCTTTTATTTTTTCAATATTTATTATAATTTTTTCGAATTATTTTAATATAAAAGCAATACACTGTTAAAATTGCACACTTCCATAAGTTTTTGTCCAAGAAATAAAACTGTGTCCAAAAAATTCACAAAGAACACTCGCATAAATTTTTGTCCAAAAACTTTAGTCCAAGAATTTCACACCGGCATCTTGGCCTTCTTTCGCAAAGTGGCCAAGCGTTCGTGAATTGGAGCGAGCTTTTCAGCTAGTTTCGGTGTAGTAATTTATCATGCCTGGCACTGAAGAAGAAAATTTTAGAAATTTTAGAATATGAAGAAGTATTCAAACCAACAACGTTTGGTTATTGTAACAACACATTACAAAAATGGTGAATGTTTTGAGAAAACAGTTTGAAACTTACGTCATATTTCGGTCGCAGTAATGTGCCAAATGAATCAACAGTGAGGCGTTTAATTACAAAATTCGAGACCAAATTTACGTTGATGGATCAGAAGATCATTGTTCGTCGTCGTCTTTGTCGGTCACTCAAAAATATAGCCACAGTAAGGGAATCTGTGGCCGAGAATCCAGGAACTTCCATTCGGCATCATGCGGTCAAAAATTAAACATTTCCAGAAGAACTATACGCAACGAATTTTGGTAAAAGATCTGCATTTGCATGCGTACAAGGTTCAATTGGTGCAAGAAATCAAGCCAAGAGACCATGCGCAGCATCGTAAATTTGCAGATTGGGTGTTGGAACATCATGAAATTAATGCCGATTTTTCGAAGAAAATCTTTTTTTCAGATGAGGCACATTTTTAACTCGACGGATACGTAAATAAGCAAAACTGCAGACTAAGTTTCCAGGCCGTGTCATTTCTCGATTTGGCGATCAACATTGGCCACCAAGATCGTGCGATTTTTGGGGCTATGTGAAGGAAAAGGTATATGCGAATAATCCTGAAACGTCTGAACATCTTAAAGAGGAAATTTGGCGCGTTATTGGTGAAATACAGCCACATTTATGCGAAAACGTTATTGAACATTTCAACAAAAGAATAACTCTGTGCCAGAGGTCTGTGCCAGCCCCCCCCCCCCTTTATCCTCGTCCTGCTTAACAATCCTCCAATCTTCCGTTAGAAGATCGGGATTACTGGCCCGAATGTCAAGGATCTTCTCTGGCATATCTGGCTCGGTTGGTAACCAGACGCGTGCCCTTTGCTTGCTAGGAATTTCTCCTCTGCAGACTGCCTCAAGCCTCGCGCCCTGCCACACCTCGCCAACTGCCCTCTTATAAAGATCGACCGATCTCTGGTTCGAGCACGCAGTTAACGCGCCTTGAGACCATCCCGCATCTCTACAGAACGGGGGATCCCGGATTTTCTCTCAGGACCCTCAAAAATATGGAGTTTAGTGCATTATACAAACCTCTCCACTTCTCCGGCGTGATGCTCCCATCTTCTTGACTTCTGTCAATGACAGCTACCATCAACACGTGCTCCTTTAGGATCTCACTGAATAGCTTCAGTTTATGATCCTTAGGAGCACCCGACATCATTTCTGTTTGCATCTTGGTTCGCCCGCTTCAAGCTCATCCTGGGACCTCTGTTTTTCAGATACAAAGGCTCCTTCCGAAAATTCTGAACGCTGATCGCCTCTCCCTGTACCGTCGCTTCGCCAGAAGGATCTCTGTCAAACCCCCACTATTTCGTTTGTCCGTTCCGCTTCCTCCTGGCTTCGATGTCTAGGCGTCGCTTACCCTTACCACTGATGAGAGAGCCCCTCCGTTATGGTTGGAGTTACCTTTTTCTTTTATACTTTCCGGTCTTTGGAGGGTATCGGCCCCTTTATTTTTATTTTTTTTGTAGATCATTTATGTTCTTCCCATGAGTGTCGGAGACATACAGATCCAACTGCGCCGAGCTCCGTATACGCAGTAAGGCTAAATACAGCTGGAGGTAGCCTGATATCCAGAGGGCTCCGTTCATGACTGGGCTTTGTTAAATGGGCCCTCAGCTTAGTCGACCATCAGCACGGGTCGCATAACATGTTAATCCAGCCCGTTGGCCCACCGAGCACCCCGGCTCCAAGCCAACATTCACCCGCTCATTCAGCCATACATATGGATTTCCGAAACTAATGGGACCCATTCGTGGGACGCTCAGTTCGTCGTGATTAGTAGTCGATGCTTTTATGGCGCCACCAGTTCGCCCTTCCATGCTGGGTATCATAGACACTCAGAATTTAGTGAACTGAGGTTAACCACTACAAAGTTCCTTGAGACTCTCCTCCCAGCACAGTGGTTGGGGCGGCTAATTTAATTCATCGCTAACCTACCTATCGATAGGCCGTCCACTATCCACCCCCATTCAGCCATCGTTCTGCATTGGTTAACATTTTTCATCACCACGTCTGCAAACTTTTGAGCCCAACACAGTGTCAACAGCGTTGGTAACTCAGGACTTTCGGGACTGCGTTTGATTTCGCCGAATCAGCCCGAATTTGGGTTTATTTTTGTGAACCAACATAACGAAAAGGATTCGTCACAGAGTACCAAACAAAACCTACGTGTGTGTATTTTTCCGCTTTGAGGTCCATTTGGAACTTGTTGCAAATTAGCTGCCTTTTTTGAGTGGCCCTAACACGAAATTTTAACCTTAAATTATGACACTTATATATTTACTTTAATAATGGAGCAGTGCAGCATTGCATTCTTCTATACATAATATTTTACCAAAGATTACTAATTAAGATAGTCAGACTTATCATATTTATGTTTAACCGCAATCCAATCTTCTTATGGCTTCCTTTCTTGTACAAACGTATACGATTCTCCTTCCATTGTCCAGAATATTTTGATTATAAATAAAACCAAAGAATAAATTGAATTTGCGGTTTTTTTATCACTATCTGACATAATGTCTTAATCTTAAAACCTTTATAACAGTCAGATACCACATACCTATGTACATACACACATCACACAGTTTCAGAATATGTCGCAAACTCGTAACACTAAGATTCTCTATATATCTTAAGCATAAATAAACAAAATATGTATATTATTTCGTTTGAACTGGAGCAACGGCAGAGCATCGCGCGGCAACATAAAAATTATTCGTATAAATAAACAACACACATTCGAAATCTTATTAATTGGTTGGTCCCGCGTGTTGTGTGTTACACCAACTGTGTTGAGTTGAAGACGTTTATTTTAAATCGGAAAGTGATTTACATTCGAGATTTAGTTGTTGTCTGAAATGCTTTAACGTTAACTATGTTGCAACATAAATATATGTAGAATGCTGTTATGTGGCGAGTGTGTGATGATGTAATCGCGCGCGCATAATTTCTTATCTAAACAAAATCGACTGTGAGACGAGAAGCAGAATTATGCATACACTGGTACATACTGGTGCGGTGATGTTCACAACAAAGTTATATAAATTAAAATGAAAAGGAGATCTAAGCTATGAAGATGTTGTGAAAGCAACATACGAGAGTTTTAATGATTTTATGATTATTAGAAAAAAAAAATATTTGTTGTTAAATTTAATTTATGGTATTTGTGTAATGCTGTGCAAATTTATGCTGACAAATTAATTTATGATGTACTCTTTAAGAGTTAGACATAACAAAGTGCCTTAATAGGTTTTTATATTGAAGCAGATTTATACGAAATAGCCTTAACGTATATAAACATAGTTAGTTTATACAAAGTTGTATGGCTACGCATACAGGCAAACATATATCTTCGGACAGGGCAGAGGTAATTCAAAGTTCTTATAAGCGTCTTATTTGAACCGAGGTAATGTTATAATCTAGTTTTTTTTTTATGTAGAGGAAACCCTTTGCGAACTCTTAACGATTACTAAAAAATCCCTTCCTCATGTCCTCACAGCCACTGGAATCATAATATTGACATTACTTCGCCACTGTTCTCTCTACTTCTGGGTTAATAGCATCTTTGGAATGATGTTTCTTGTTGCCCACACTTACTCCACTTTTTCGTTTGCGATTCTATCCAGTACCCCCGCTCCTTGTTTCACCATAAGTGTATCAGGTGGCTATTACGAAAGCAGCTTGTTGCACTCGTTCTAATTGTTCACAAGTTCCCTCTGTTTCTAAATTGCTGACCTAAATAGTTGCTCCAAATAATGGTAATCCTGGTGATTTTGCCGACTAGATCTCAGACTTTTGGGTCGAGGGGGAGTTGAGCTTGCATATTCCTGGCCTACACCGTGGAACAGAACAAACTAATTAGTAAATGTTGAAGCGGATTGCAAAATGATAATATGCGAGCTAATCAAAATGAATATAAACGAACGAAAGCGGTTTTAATGACGTAATTTTTATTTATGGTGTGTTTGTGTGTGTTCCTCGAATGGAGGTTGTTGTAAGAAGAAAAGAAAAAACTCTCGTCATTGTCAGTTTTGACATTTTCGAGGGTTGTCCAGTTTATTTAGAGTTGCCCTACGTTTGATGTTTGGTAACACTGCTCAACGAAGAGACGTCAAATGTTAACTCCAACAGTAAATTCTGAAAATCTGTTGCTGTAATTCTTGATGGGAAACGCTTTCCGTGTTTAGAAATGCAAAGTTCCGTGTTTCGAAATGGGTTTCCGCGATTCAAAGTTTTATATCTGCAGGATTCCGATCATATTTTACTCGCATGTATATTTCACCACTTCCTTATATACTGTTGGAGTTTTTCTTTTAAATTAGGGAAATAGTATTCACTTTTAATTTTTTCATAGTTCTCGTTAGTTCCACGATGAGATGTGGATTCATGAGTTCTTTTTATCATCTCTTGTTGTTGTGTTTTATCTTCAATATCCTTAAGGAATCTTTTTGATCGGACTAAGTTGACTCTAGGGCTAGTTAGTTTTTCCCTATTAGTTACCATTTTGGTATATATACATCCTTTACAATATAGCTGTGAGTTGCCGGTTTCGTCCAAATGTTTCTTCCTATGTTTCTATGTTTCTTCCTCTGATTGGTATCGTGAGAATTATACGTTTTGTTTTACCTTTGTACAATAATTGGGTGTTTGCTTTGGCTTTCACATAATACATCTGAAACATGCGATTTACTGTCAGTTTATCGTGAACAATTTATCGTGAGCAATTTATCGTAGAACAATTTATCGTAGAACAATTTATCGTGGAGACAATTTATCGTGGAATCAATTTATCGTGGAACAATTTATCGTAGAACAGTTTATCGTGGGCAATTTATCGTATAACAGATATCGTGGACAATTTATCGTATAACAGTTTGGAACAGCTTTAGTATCGCAGTCAAATTTTTTTGACAGTCTGAGCGACGGTAGCGCCACTTTGTCACTAAAAATGTGCCTTTGCTTAGCATTTTGGACCTAGCGCCATCTATTGGAATAAAAACGAACTAAATTTTTTAAAAAAATACGTTAAGACGTGCTAAAAAAATTTAATAAAAAAATATTGAATCTCATTTAAAAATAAATGAAATTTAATATTTTTTTGAATATATTAAATTGAGAGTAGGAGTCGCACTGCGTGCTACACGTAGGAGCAGATTATATAGAATCTATTAATGACACCTACGCTCCTCCCCGTAGCCCTGCGGGGCTCTTTAGATTTTAATTTCGGGGGGCGTAGGAGCCGGGATCTTCAAACATGTCGCACTGCGTGCCGCACGTAGGAGCGGATTATATAGAATCTATTTATGACACCTACGCTCCTCCCCGTAGCCCTGCGGGGCTCTTTAGATTTTAATTTCGGGGGGCGTAGGAGCCGGGATCTTTAATCGGTTAAGAAACTACCGAGTTCCGTCCCACATGGCAATATTCCAGAACTTCTTCCAAAAATCATTAAAGAATCCCACTAATTTTTTGATACCACGCATAAAACCTTTCTACGATAAATTGTCCCACGATAGATTGTGTCCACGGTAAATTGTGCCCACGATAAACTGTTCTACGATTAAATGTTCACGTCAAATTGTAACACGATCAATTGTTTACGATAAAGAGACCGTCACCCGAAACATGCACTATGAGTTGGCTTGAAAAGGATTTTACACATCTAACTGTAGACGGAATTAGGTTATCGGGAGTAGATAACATTATTGCCGTGTTTTCGCTGGAGGATTCAGAGTTGTGAGTCTCATCTCGAGGCTTATGATCAGTTACGATCTGGAAGGTTGGACCGAATAGTAGGACCTGAAATATTTGATAGCCCAAATTATCGCTAACAGTTCTTTTTCGATGGTCCAATACTTTTGCTCGGTGACCGTTAAGGTTCTGCTGGCATAACAAATTGGTAGGTCTTTACCAGTTTCACCTCGAGATAGAATTTCGTTGATTGCTATGTTGCTAGCGTCGGTTGTGAGGATGAAAGGTTTAGAAAAATCGGGATATTAGAGTAAAGTTTCAGTACTTTTGATATATGCATTGTCTTCTATATTGAGTTTTTCGTTTTTTCTTAGGTATGTATCTTGACATTGATTTCGTGATATTCGCAAAATTTTTTATAATCTTTCGATAAAGGCCTAAGAAGCTTTTTATTTGCTTCTCAGTTTTTGGTATAGGAAATTTTTGAATGGCTTGTACTTTTTCAGGGTTAGGTTTGACTCCGTTAGGCGTGTGCGTCCTAGAAAGGCGACTTCTCTATGTAAGAATTCGGAGTTGTCGAGTTGAACCTTGAGATTAGCATCCGCTAGTCTCTGAAAAACTTTTCTCAAATTTTCTATGTGTTCCTGCAATGATGTGCTGAACACGATAATATCGCCCATGTAGCATAGACAGGTATTACCTTCAAGGGGACCAAGAAGGTTGTCCATTACTCTTTGAAAGGTACTGGGAGCGTTCTCTAAGCCAAATGGCATACGATTAAATTCGTAGTGGCCAAATTCTACACTGAAGGCTGTTTTTGCTTGGTCTTTTGGTTTGACTTCAATCTGGTGAAATCCAGAGGCTAAGTCTACTGTATTGAAGTATTGGCATTTGCCAAGCTTTTCCAAGATATCTGTGATATTTGGAATTGGGTATTTATCACCAATGGTTTTTTCATTAAGTTTTCTGTAGTTGATCACCATGCGCCATTTCTGTTTTCCTGAGGCATCTGCCTTTCTAGCACCAGATTGGTGAACTCCATGGTGAATATGAGGGTTTTATTACACCTTGTGTTAACATTTTGTAGACTTGTGCTTCAACCTCTTGTTTATGCACCTATATGGATACCTATATGTTTTGGTGTGGATGGGGGGGGGGGGGGTATCATCCGTTAAGTTTATATTGTATTTGATCTGATGAGTGTTTGAGTGAAAGAGAGATCCTGATCTTCTGTCATGAAGATATGCTCGTATTGGTGGCACAATTTCTTTATAGGTTTAACTGCTTCTGAATTCAAATTTTCTATTCTAGTTAAGCCATCAATCTGTTAAAGTTCTGAATTAGTATCAGAAAAATTAACTTCGGGTGTGTCCGCATAGTTTGAAAGGGGTTTGCATTCGAGGGGTTGTTCTATAATAAAACTTTTTTGCTGAGGCGAATAATTCATTACTTCGGCGTTCACGAAAAAGTTATCGCTTTTATATATGCCCTACGGAATAATTAAATTATTATAAGTTTGGTATGGAGAAGGGTAGACGTCTCTCTTTTTCAAGGTTACAGGAATTTTAACTTTAAGTTTACATCTGGGTTCAGACAATATCATATTTGTATTGGATCTGATGAAATTTAAAACTAGAAACTTACAAGGTTCCTCGCATTCGAATTCGTTAAGTTTTATTTCTGCGTCATGATCCAATAAATTTAGCTGGAATGTTATTTAAGGTAAGAGTAATGTATGGCAGTTTAACTTCTGCTAAAGTATGATTATGGTTATTGAGACCTTCGAGTCCGGCATTTCCGGGAAACTCCAATTCTACGATTTCAATTGGGATTTTGTCCTTTTTGTTATTTTGTTCGATTCCATGTGTCGAATCTGAAGGTTGCTCTATATTGACCGGAGTGATACGAATGTTGGTATGCGTCTGCTGGATAAGGATAATAATGGTAAGGATCTTCGTCCTCACTATTAAAAAGTTATTTTACCTGAACTCTTTGGGGTCCATTAGTGTTAAATCTAAATGGTTAATTATATGGCGGTCGTTGAACAATTTCAGGTCGAAATGGCTGACCATATGTAGGTTGTTGAAACTTGTTCCGAATAGAAGAAGTATCCATCGGTTCTGGTTTCGGCATGATTTGCTTTGTAGGATTTGCAAATCGTCGATGATTGTAGTAGGGTGTTAATAACACTGTGCTAGGGGGTAAAACTAATTCGAGTATGCTGAATTCAATGGAGCTAGTCCCATTTTAAAGTTAGTCCCCATTTTTTAGATATCGCCGTCGACATGTTTTGGCTCTGAGTCAAAAATTTATCAAAATATAGACTCATTTTCACGTTGATAGCTTTTGAACCATTAAGATTTTCGTTTTGCTTTCTTCAGAAAAGTTATTGCGCAAGCCAAGGCAAACAACTTTGTCGAACATATCAAGACCGAAAAACCACATCCACCAGATATATGTGTGTTTTACTTAGGCCAAGGTTAGGTTGGAGTGGTTGCTTCCGTACACTTTTTATTTTATTTTTTTTATTATTTGTTTATTTGTTTATTTGTTTATTTATTTATTTATTTATTAATGTACTTTACAATTTATTTATACAAATTCCCATCATAAACCAATATATGCCATTTTGAGCAGTAGCTGCTCATTTACAATGGCGAATGCAGCGTTTGGGATGGACAAAACAATTTTTATTAAAACAAAAAAATTTGGTTAAAATTACGAAGAGACAATTTTAGGTGTCCAATGTAAGATGCTAAAACCCCACATTTACGGAGCACCGTTGATCCTAATATGATAGAAGCATACTCCAGGTGTGTCTCAGCGAGGCAGCTATGTAATAAGAAATTATTCTAGCTATTGTCATCCGCCATGCAACTCCCTATCTACCACTGCTTCCAACTTTGATGAAGATACTCATTTTGAATCAAGATATCAGTTTTTTCTAAATACTTCCTCAATGCTTTCAGACTTTTAGAATGATTCAGGATCTTCTGGGCATGCAAACAATTACCTCGTACATAATTTATATTTTTCAAAACTTAAAATAAAATTGAATTTTTTTAATTAAAATTTGCGACCGGTTGACTTGAACTTCAACGCCAACTTTTTGACCAGTCTACTTTGACCAGTAGTGGCCCGTTGTGATACCACAGGATCATATTTCCCCTTTACCCCTGTTCAAAAACATTCGGAGCTACGTACATAGCGCAAAATATCTCGCACTCCACAGTCCGCTATATCTGAAAGGCTGGCCATACTGTACACGCCCAAATACCAATGCCTTCTGTATGATAGTGCCGTTTGTTCCTCGTCTTAGTCCATGCAACTTCTACAAAGTCGTTCGTTTGGCATGTGGGAAAATGGGACTCTTAAATCATTTTTTGACAAAATTCAAAAATGAGCTATTAGTTCTAGAAAATGGCTAATAGGGGTGGAATTTGGCTTTGGCGCAGCGGCCTCCTGCGTGCTCGTGAGAGTTATCTAAGCCGTTAGCCTCTACAATTATTTCATTTCAAAACGTTGCATTAACAAAATATTGTTTTTTTCTTAATCTTGCAACTACAAAAATGTTGCAATTACAAAATGTTGCAAGTACCAAATCTTGAAGAAAATAAAACCGAGATTTTGAAAAGCGAGATTTTGAAAACCTCTCTCTCTCTCTCTAGCTTTTACATGAATGGATTTTGCCGCCCGCACTATGGTCCTCCACCCGTCTCGGTTCATCGCTCTCGTCCTCCAATTTCGACATCCTAATACGAGAAGGTCTTATTCGACGTCGTCACGCCTGCACAGTCGGGGTCTTCGTCTTCGACGCACTCCGGCTGAGTGTCGATGGAACACTTTATAAATCATTCGTTATTGTGGCGACCTTGCAACGTGGTCGAGTCATCTAGCTCGATTAGATTTGATGAAGCTGATGATATCGCTACCTCCGAGAAGTTGCTTTATTTCGTGGTTCATGCGAATCCGATATTCATTGTTCGCAACTTTAATAGGACCAAAAATTAAACGGATGACCTTCCTTTCGAAGATAGATAATAATCTACAATTGTTAGGTCGTTAGATCCAGCTTGTCATGGTCCAGCTCTCGCTTCCAAAATTCAGCACAGGTCTTATGAGTGGTTTATGAATTGTGAGCTTGCACGACTGCGATAGGTGTTTTGATCGTAACAATTTTGAACGGACGTAGAAAACTCGTTGTCCGGCAGCGATTCGAGTTTTTATTTCTGCCTGCATATCATTCAAGGATGTTTTATAAGTGACCTGAGGTATTTAAAGTTTTCGACGCTATCAAATTTATGGTCGCCTATTTCGAGATTTGCCATGGAGATGTTCCTGGAGGATTTTGAAAACCGGGATTTTTAAAACCGAGATTTTGAAAACCTAGATTTCGTAGTACAGCCGTAATTTACTTCTTCCGGTATATTCTCGCTAGTTCGAGTCCAGTATCCTCACTGGTTCGAGTAATTATATAATTTGTTACGAATGTGAAGATTTTAACAAAATGGAAAAATTAACAAAACAAGTATGTACACAAAATCTCTTAATTAACAAAAAATATGTAAATGTATTTGTAAAACAGTAGGTAAAACAAATTTCTCAATTCCTTGAAACAGAAAACACATTTCACAAAAATTATCAATATTAATTATCAATCAAAACATTTTGTTGCAAAACAAAACTATCGGAATTAGTTAGTTAGCTAATGACATCAAGGGTTTCGAGAATGGGTCGAAATATTTTCGTGAAAATTGTTTAAAACGGGTTTCCAAATAGCGAGGAGTCGATTGCAGCTGGTTTTTATATCGGAAAAATTCGTTTAAGGGGTCCTCCGGTGAGGCCCGGGTCCCTTTGTAATTAGTTTTTCATCTCAAACTTTATAGATTAACCCAGAATTGGCCCCAGATTGGCCTAGAATCTGGCAAAAATTGCTTGACGATTAGTTTGTAGAGGTCCGGGGCCCATTTTAATTTTTTTCATTTCAAACTAGTTAGATGGAACTCCCTGAAAGGTTTTAAAATAACAGAAATCGAATGCGATAGATCTTGATATCCGGTAAATTCCTTAAGGATACTTTAGTGAGGCCTTCGTCTTTTTTCAAAATACGTTTCATTTCAAATTACTTATATGGAAATAGCTTGTGTTGATTTAGGGAAAACTCAGTTAAAGCGTCCCCAAGGGTCACTTATTTTTTTCATACTAAACTAATGGAAGAAAATGGCTGAAAACGCGTTTTCGAATAACCGGCGTGAATTCAACTTTCATAACATTATGTTATAATTTTTGGTGCACCATATTAATAAACCGATTAATGTAACAACAAAAAAAAAAGAATGTTGAAAAATGCACTTAAAATGTACATCGTTTGAAGTTTAAGATATAGCCAATAAAAAAAGCTTTCTTGTCTCCGTATTGACATGCCACTATTTTTTAATAATGGCACAGGTCATTAGCAAGCTAATCGTGTAGGTGAGACCCCCAGAACTTCTCTGTGATTGGTTTTTGGTTTTTTGGTTTTTTATAGCATTTGCCTGATATTATCTGATAATAATAGTTGGTTTTTTTGTGATTTTGTCGAATTTTAGTTTCCTGAATTTCAAAATTTGATGCAATTACTTAAAAGTTTTGTACAGTATTAAACGTTCTGTATTACGATAATCGATCAAACTTTTGATACGATGTTATCGTAAAAGTTTGATTTTTTTGTTATCATTTGCAATATATTGTGATTTTAACATTTTATGTACTATAATTATTTGGCTATTGATTATAAAATTATTTGCCTACTGTAAAACAACTTACTAATACTAATACATTTTTTGTTAATTGTTAAAAACTTCACGCGCGTTATTTTAACTGTATTAGGAATTTCACCGAAATATACTTTTTTTTGTATTATCCCTGCAATCTGTTCTGGGGCCTGTTCAAGATTCCCGCCGAATGAAGACAAATAGACGACGAAATATCATCCAATAACCAATTTACCTTAGCTCTCGGTCTTTTTAATTTTTTTTTGTCCACTAGTGAAAAATGACTGAAAGATTTTTCCAAATGTCGCAAACTTTTCATTTCATGTTTCATTCTTGAATTATCTACGTAGAGCCGCCATTTCCTTTTCCATTTGCCTAATTTCAGTTACATTTGTTACATGCTTTTATTGTTTTTATTTGGCATAATGTTACTGGGTATTTTTCCATAAGTTATGTTATTTTACAGAAATGCAAAAAGGCTTTGCTTACTTTTAAAAAATATGGAATGTGGCGTGGCGTCATCACTTCCTCTTAGAATGAAATTGTTGTTGGATCCCGGTGTTCAGTTGAAATTCCGGGTGGCATTGCGTCATCCAATATATTTTAGTTGTAGGCGAAAAAGGTATAGAGCAACTGCGCTACAGAAAAGAAGTTCAATGCTTCTTGACAGCGGTCAACAGCGCTTCGGCTTACTATAGATTCAATGAATGAGCTGCACATATATAGCAAACTTGTTTGCTTCTAAAATTTTTTGTTGCATTCCCTTATAACGACCGGACATGTTAGCAGCATTGTCGTAAGATTGACCCGTACATTTTGCAAAGTTTAATTAACAAATTTCCCTTAAATACTGTAATTCCTGGTAATGGCCAACTTTCCAGCCTCTAACAGTTCGAATCGTGCGGAAATGAGGAGTTTTTCGAACTTATACAATAATTTTGTGCCCAAAAGAAAACAACGAGGGATTCTAAGACAGATGGCCAAACGATTCCAATCGTTGAATTTTTAAAATTTTTAGTATTTGCCATCTTTCCAGATCCGAGCAGTCCGAATTAATTAATTAGTTGCGAAAATTAATTTGGAGAGAAATTTTGAAATAAATCTTTACATAGGCATGACCAATCGAAAACAATAAGTGATCAATCCTCATTGAGAGATGACCAATGGATTTTGTAAAAATATTAGGTTTAAACATAATCAATCAATTCTCATCGTGCATTATCGTATAATGTTGTACAGGATTTTTTACAATTAAACGTTTCCAAGTTATGAACAACCAACCAGGCAATTGAATTAATTTAAACTTTATGTCTTCTATGGTATATTCCAATTGAATTTGTTTTGGAAAAATGCCAAAATATGTTGACCATTCTACAGCTATCGATTACTTTGATGAAATCACTTATAGTCGAGGCAATGAAGCAAAAAGATAGGAAAATTTTTAGGACAGCACGTAGAGGGTTGCAGTTTTTTGCATTCGGTGGCAAAAATGATTTAGATCATTCCTACCTAGGTTCTACTCTGTAGAAACCTCTGAGTGCATTGCTGCAGCCAAAAAATGCACTTTTTGGGAGGCCTTTCCGCCAATTTTATAACTTCGTAAAAAAGAGGCAAAACCGGCTCAATTTGGCTACTCGGGGTTTTTTGGGGCCGCTGATCACGATTATGATGTTCAAATCGACCTCCCGGACACCTGGGGTCAGGAACACCGATGAACGTCATCTCCGTGGAACACTTCAGGAATTTGTTGCGCCGAAGAGCAGAAATTCGGTATCTGGGGGTTTTTTGGGTCGCTGAACCCAGATATGGTATCGGCGAAGACGCCACGGATACCTGGTGCGCCTGACCTGGCCCTGAACGTCATCTCCGTGGCTTTTCCTTACAGAAAGGAACAAGACAAATTGAAACTCGTTACGGGGGGTTTTTTGGGCCGCTTAACCCAGCTATGATGTCGGTGAAGATCTCACGGGCACCTGGTGCGCCTGACTTGGCCCTGGACGTCATCTTCCTGGCTTTTCCTTACAGAATGGAATCAGACAAACTGAAAATCGTTACGGGGGGTCTTTTGGGTCGCTGAATTCGAATATGGCATCGGTGAACACCCTATCGGTACCTGGAGTGTAACCTCACTCCGGACGTCATCTCTATGTCTTCCCCTGACCGCATCCAACAAGACAAACTGAAATTCCTCATAGAGGTTTTTTGGGTCGTTGATTTATCTCCCTGTAAATAAAGATGGAGGAAAGGAAGAGAATGAATACCAAGTCCATGTTCATGTAATTGACATTTCGAAACTTTTTATTGAACTCAAATCAAGTATAATCCACCCGTGACTCAACCTCATCTCATTAATCTTCTGTCTAAATATCAAATTCTGCATCAAGTGACACATCGTTAATCTGTTCATTTTCTTCGTCATCCACTGACCCATTCATCAGTAGTGCATCTTCCTCGTCTAAGGCCTCTCTCTCTGCTGCAATTACGCTTTCGACTGAATATCTTTCAGTATTGGTGCAAGTTGAACCTTCACAATTTTTACATTCAAGGTTGTGCTTCCTACAACTGCAGGTCATGAGATTACACTGTCCTGCGCATCCACAAAATATGAGTTCCATAATATTGTAGGGCGCAGGTTTTTGCGTCATTTGGACAGGGACCAGTGTATCAGCTTGATGTCTCCACCTCCACTCTGTTGGGTCCATGGTCACCTGATCTCCATGCAACCAATCTTGCACTTGAAAATAGATCCTTTTCAAGTGTTGCTGAATTGCGCCTACTGTAGGGAGAATCTTAGCTAAATTAACTTTCCCCCTCACAGCGTTTTTTGCATACATTTTGAATCGATATTTCTCTATTAACTGGTCCCACTTGGGCTTGTTCTCCTCAGGAACATTCGGCTTCTTGAATGCAGGTGGAGCACCGTATATTGCCAGAATTAACTGCGCCCCATTCCCAAAAATTTCTTCGCTTGCCAAACCAGCTTCTTTGAACTTCGCAGCATGAACTTCAAGGTCTGGGAATTTCAAGGCCTGGGAAAGTCTTGAAAAATTTTGCTTTCCCTTGGTAATATGTTGCAGATACTGTATCGCATCCCGTTATCGCGTGGAGCAACAAAATATTTTTTGCAACAACAGGAATATGAGATAAGCTGCTTGAAAAGTATATTTCTTCAGGTTTATTGACCCTTGGGGGTTTTACGGCAATAATACGGCAATGTCTATGTCTTCGCTGACAATGACTACCTTTGTCGATGAGTCTTTGGATTTTTGCAAAGCTGTTGTTACAATTGTACGATCAGCGTCCGCTGCATATTGCTCAGAAACTATCCCAGCTGTGGTTAGTTTAGTCCGGATCATTTTTATAATGTTATTTTTATTATTTTTATTTTGTAAAAATTTATCCTGTTGGATTTGTAAGGTCATATTTTCAGTAAAACAGACATCTGCTGAACTTCCCTGATTACCACGGCGGTTTCTTTCAGATTCTTTGGTACTGACGGTTTGATAACCATCAAAAATAACTATCACGCATTGGCCGTAATGGTTCAAAATATACTTGACGTAATTTTCCATAATTTCCGAGAATGTTCGTCCGATTGTCCATCTTACTTTGTGGATGAGTAATCCTCCATCCACAACAAAAAGTGTTCTTTCGGGATCACGAATATTCATTGAAGTTTTTGTGAACAATGAATACAAATCGGACTTTGTATTCTTCAGCATTCCAAAATTGTTGAAGTATGACTGAGGGAAAGGAGACAACTCCCACTTGAGGTAGTCTGCAATTTCTTCATCACCTTTTTTTAATGCCCATATTCTATGGAAGAGGACGTCGGGGTCAATTTCTATTACTTTATTTCCGACTTTGATCTTAGAGTTGCCAGATGTGAGAGTTTTAACAATTTTCAATCTTGACAATTTTAAATCCTTATAATTTGATCTCGAAATGCTTTGCATAATCCTAACACCTTCTTCAAAAACCATGTAGCAAGTAGTTTCGGGACTGCCACTCATTCCATTAGCAATATTTATGTTTCAGTCCATGGATTCTGGGAATGGATCGTATTGCTCGAAGAATTTCTCAATGTCTTTTAAAAATTTCAAGTCTACGTTAATTCTGGAATCTGTTGAGTCCATATGTAGGTAATTTTTATCGCATGCACAGTTCGTGAAATTCTCCACCCCCTCGATAAGATCCTTGGTGAACAAGAAAGTTTTTATCCATTGATGTGCAACACTTTCAGTAACACCTCTACGGAATAAGCCACCTTCAAACTTCAATAACCTCATGAGTGTTTGCTCAATAGTTTGGTCCGTAAATATTCCGCTAAAAAATTTGTCACTCCTGCGAATCGTCCAATATACCCTTGCGTGGTAAATTTTTTGAACTCGGATTCACTCATATTCTTCTTAAGAGCTTTCATGTCTTCAAAATAAACATGAGCAGATTTTGCGTATGGAAAATGTCCAGTTGTATGGAAAAAAGGTAACATGCGTTCAATTGTATCTAAATGTAGTTGCCAATCTCCACTTTTTTCCGCGTGAATAAAATCTTTAACTATAAATACCATTCGGCAGTATTGAACCCAGAGTTTGCATGTCGGATTGAGTCCTTCTATTCTGATGTAATTGTTATCTTTTTAGAGCTCTCCAATGTCTTGAGGTGACATAAAGGAATACTCAGCTAAAAATTTGACGCATTCTTGCACTTCATCGCATCTACTTTCTACCCTTTTAAATAATTCTACCCATAGCTTCTTGTTGAAGCAAAATTATCGGGGAAAAGTTACCGTGACATAGCAAATATTTTTCATATTTCATCAAGTGGTGCTAAAAATGCCCGATGCCATCTCTGGATTCAGCGACCCAAAAAACCCCCAGATACCGAATTTCTGCCCTTCAGCGCACGAAATTCCTGAAGTGTTCCACGGAGATGACGTTCATCGGCGTTCCTGACCCCCAGGTGTCCGGGAGGTCGATTTGAACATCATAATCAAGATCAGCGACCCCAAAAACCCCCGAATAGCCAAATTGAGCCGGTTTTGCCTCTTTCTTAGTTATAAAATTGGCGGAAAGGCCTCCCAAAAAGTGCATTTTTTGGCTGCATTTGTGGCTGCAGCAATGCATTCAGAGGTTTCTACAGGGTAGAACCTAGGTAGGAATGATCTAAATCGTTTTTGCCACCGAATGCAAAAAACCGCAACTCTCTACGTGCTGTCCTAAAAATATTCCTATCTTTGGCGTTTTTAGTGCTTCATTGCCTCGACTATTAAGCGTATAAGTGAGTGACCAAAACGGATGGCCAAATAATTGTAAATCTTTGGATGGGACGCTTACAGGCAGAGTAATAACCTGAGACAATAAGAACGATAAAATAAATATTTGCGATTTAAATAAATGCAATTTACTTTGCACACCCCAAAATACTATAACTGCACTTTCCACACATGACTCAGCAGCAATACTACGTCGATTTCTAAATTGTAACAATTTTTTATACCAACATTCTTCAATTTCCGACCAACCATCTGCTCGAATAGTTACTTTAAAAGTTTTAGCCCTTCATACATTTTAAAAAAAACTCTATTGATGAATACATGTACGAGTATTAAATATTTTGGGGATTATGGGAACAGAACAGAATTACAACAACAACATATTATGAATATTGACATTGAATATATAATCCATAGATACACATAAAAACTGCAACATTGTACACCATGTGTATGTTATACGAGTACGTGTATATGTATTACAATGTAACCAGTATATGGGACGTGTGTAGCACAAATTTTCACCCCTTCTGTGTGTGCTACGAATGCGCATTTTTCCTTCAAAACTGAATGGGAAAAAGTGACAGCACTGATTATGATAAAGCACCAACATGTGAATCTGCATAGAACAAGAATCGAGATCGAATCACATTAAAAACACGTTGTATGTGTGTGTGTGTGTGTGTGAGTATTGCGCGGCTAGACGACACGGTATGAATAACAAATTTTTTGTTCGATCGATAGTTTTCGTCACACCGGAATTCAAAAAGTTTTGTATGAATGCAGTATTTTGTGTGTGTACGCTACGCTAGTATACAAAAAAGAAATTTTGTAGTTTTTTGGGATGTAAGGAAAACAATACGAAAAAATCAAAAAATATGAGGCACGTGTCTATCTATCGTAAATTATTTTCTTAGATTACTATTAATTATTGCTATATAGGTACAGAGTGTTCCATTTAAAACGAAACGCCGAATGGAAAGTGTCCGAACTACGCTAAATAAAATATTTAGAAAGTATTTTTGGGTGTTTCGTTTTATATGGAACACTTTGTATATTTTTTCATTTTGAGTTTATATGAATGCATCGATCGTGATTGATGAATATGTTAGTAGAGGGGAGAAATCGAAATCATCTTCATAACAAAATTCGATCCGACTTTTTGGATTTTAGTTTTGTTTTGAAAAATAATCAGTCTAAGTCTATATAATGCCGCGTCAGTAAATCTTAGTTAAGTCAATTAAATGAAAAGATGAAAAAAGGTTTATGAAATACAAGAAAATTGTTTAGATTAAGATTCTTTAGTGGATTGGATTAATACAACGTTTATTTACTATTTGTATGAGTTACGAGATAGTCGGAGATCACCCTAAATTATGAAATTATGGTACATATGCATCCATCTCAAATGAAGGGTTTATCTATGCAGCCTACAATGCAATTATTTTATAATCTCGATTCGATTGGTACTTCACGTTTTGTTTACAGATGACTTTCGTTTGATATAGGTAGTATACCTATATCAACATAGGTAGTATACGAATTACCAAAATAATTGTCAATAACAACCCAATAGTTCTCACCAAGCTCTCTAAATTTTGCTAGTGTCATTAAAAAAACGTCTGATGAAGAAAAGCCGCGCCAAAGAAATATTGGACAAGGTTGAAGTGGTAGAGGCATCCATGTTTGCGATCGATAGTGAGGTTGAGTCGAAATTGAAAATCGATGAAGTTAGCCCGAGCTAGAATTTTTTGGTGTATTTCTTGGATAAGTGTAGCCATCCCGAAAAAGTGTAAATACATTAAAAAATGTAGCACAATCCCGAAAAAACATTTATACATGAGAAAAACAAAGAACATAGCTATAAAAGTAAAAAAAAATACTGATAAAATTTTTTTTTAATTTATTTAACCCGAATGGCGATAAGTGTTTAGTTACTATGGGTCCACATTAATTTCTACATCTTAATTCTTGGAGATAAAGCCACCAAGTTCGATATATGGCCAGAGAGGCCACCATATTAGCTAAGATGTAGAAGCTGCCCCGAGTCCATATCAGGTGGAAATAACCTTTTTTAAATTTATTTATTTAACCCGAATAATTTGTGTAGTTACTATGGGTCCACATTAAATTCTATACCGCAATACCTGGAAATAAAGCCACCAAGTGGGATATATGGCCAGAGAGGCCTCGAAATTAACTAAGATGTAGAAGTTGCCCCGAGTTAATATCAGGTGGAAATAACCTTTATTAAATTTATTTATTTAACAGGAATAATTTGTGTAGTTACTATGGGTCCACATTAAATTCTAGACCGCAATACCTGGAAATAAAGCCACGGAGTGGGATATATAGCCAGAGAGGCCACGATATTAGCTAATATGTAGAAGCTGCCCCGATTCCATATCAGGTGGAAATAACATTTTTTAAATTTATTTATTTAACCCGAATAATTTGTGTAGTTACTATGGGCCCACCTTAATTTCTACATCTTAATACCTAGGGATAAAGCCACCAAGTGAGGTATATGGTCAGAGAGGCCACGATATTAGCTAAGATGTACAAGCTGCCTCAAGTTCATATCAGGTGGATAAAACGTTTTTTAAATTTATTTATTTAACCCGAATAATTTGTGTAATTACTATGGGTCCACATTAAATTCTTTACCGCAATACCTGGAAATAAAACCACCAAGTAGGATAAATGGCCAGAGAGGCCTCGAAATTAGCTAAGATGTAGAAGCTTCCCCGAGTCCATATCAGGTGGAAATAACCTTTTTTAAATTTATTTATTTTACCCGAATAATTTGTGTATTTACTATGGAGATAAAGCAACCAAGTGGGATAAATTGCCAGAAAGGCCACGATATTAGCTAAGATGTAGAAGCTCCGAGTTCTTATCAGGTTGAAAAAATCTTTTTTAAATTTATTTATTTTACCCGAATAATTTGTGTAGTTACTATGGGTCTACATTAAATTCTATACCGCAATACCTGGAGATAAAGCCACCAAGCAGCTTGTATGGCTAGACAGACCATGAATTAATGTGGACCCATAGTATCTACACAAATTATCGCTATTATGGTTAAATAAATAAAATTGAAAAGGGTATTTCCACCTGATATGGACTTGGGGTAACTTTTACATCTTAGCCAGTATCGTGGCGTGTCTGGCCACATATGCCGCTTGGTGGCTTTATCTCCAGGTATGGCGGTATAGAATTTAGTAACTGCATACTTATCGCTATTCGGATTAAATAAATTAAAAAAAATGTTTACCAGTAATTTTTGTTTTTCTCATGTATAAATGGTTTTTCGGGATGGTGCTACATTTTTTAATGTATTTACACTTTTTCGAGATAGCTACACTTATCCAAGAGATCCACCAAAAAAATTTGGACTCGAGGTAACTTCATCGACTTGAAATCGAACAAAGCAAAAGAAGCATAATACGAAATTGTGTCGAAATTAAATGAGTGGGTCAATGCGCCCACAGTGAAACTGCGAAGACCCACAACGGCACGATGTTGAAATCTGCTGATGCATTATCGCTTATCGTTACTTTAAAATTGCTGAGTTCAATTTGAAACGATTTGAATACAATTTGAGTCGATTTTGTAGGGTTTGAGACAATTTAGAATCGCTTTATTACGATTTAGGATGATTTGAGGCTAGATTGTTTGGGACGATTTCAGATGATTCGGAACAATATTGATTACAATTTAGGCTAATTTAAAACAATTTGCGACGATTTGATAATGATTTCTGGCGATTTGGAATGACTGTCGGACGATTTGGATAGATTTGATTTCATTTTGAGGCGATTAGATATGACTTTGGGATATTTTTGAACGATTTTATAAAGATTTGAGATGATTTAATTACAGCGATTTGATTACAATTTGAAACGATCAGATGGTTTGAAATGATTTGATTGCAATATAAGACGATTTAGAATAATTTGATACGAATTGGAACGATATTATTACAATTTGAGATGATTTGATTAGAATTTTGAACGATTTGATTTTTGAACAGTTTGAGACGATTTGGTTACAATACGATTTGACATGATTGTTAACGATTTAATTACCATTTGAGATGGCTTGGTCCGGTTTTATTACGATTTGTGGTTATTTAGAACAATTTGATTATAATGTGGAAATGATTTGAGATGAGTTGGACGTTTCGATTACAATTTGGAATGATTTTGAATATAATTTGAGACGATTTGGATCGATTTTTTTTTTATAAAGAATTGATTCGATTTGAGGTGATTTAGAATGATTTTGAATACGATTTGAAACGATTTTATGGCGATTTTTGGAATAATTTTTAGTACAATTTGAGATGGTTGGAACAAGACAACAGATTTTTAACTATTGCATAAAGATTTGGGGCGATCTGAGATGATTTAAAGTTGATTTGATTACAATTGATGATGAGACGATTTAGAGCGCTATTCTTAAACCATTTGGTATGATTTGTTACGATTTGAATCGAGATTTGAGGTGATTGTGAGATTATTTGGAACGATTTGAGATGATTTAAAGCAATTTTGATTACAATTTGGAGCGATTTGACAAATTGTCTCAAGTTTGACAAATTTATAAAGATTTGAGGCAATTTGGAGCTTTTAATTGAGATAATTTAATTAGAATTTTGTACGATTTGATTTTTGAACAGTTTGAGACGATTTGTTTACTATACGATTTAACATTGGTAACGATTTGATTACCGTTTCCATCTAGATTATAATTTGGAACGAGTTTATCGCGAACTGGGACGATTTGCATTGAGTTGGACGTTTTGAATTTAGAAGATTTTGAATAAATTTTCAGACGATTTGAGACAACCGATTTGGAACGTTTTCTTTATTTAAAGGTTTGATACGATTTGAGGTGATTTTGGAATGATTTAGAATACGATTTGGAACACTAAATTAAAATTTTAACGATTTTATGTGATTTTTGTTTCAAATTAACGATTTAATTACAATTTCAGGCAATTTGGTAGGATTGGAGTGGATCGACTTTATTACGATTTCAGGGGAAATTTGGTATGTTTTGAGACGATTTGGATCGATTTTATGGGAATTTGAGATTACATTTGGAGCGGTTTGAGATGATTTGGGGCAATTTGAAACAATTTGGAACAATTTTTTAAAAATTATAGATCATTTGGAACGAATTTCCTTACACTTTAAGATGATTTGGATAGATTTGATTTCATTTTGAGGTGACTTGAAATGATTTGAGATAATTTAGAACGGGTTTGCAGCGGTTTGTACTAAATCGGTTTGAAGGCTGCCACACCAGCCTATAGTTCTTGCATGGAAAATGAATCGCCCATGATGAGACCCATGAGTTGTGTACTGAGATGGTGGGTCATAGTTGTTTTAATTTCCATCACCGATCGTAATCAGGTGGTGAACAATCCCTCCCTACTGTGTGGTCGGTACTTGACATGATTGGTAATGGATTGATTACCATTTGAGATCTGTTGGAAAGATCTGAGATGATTCGAGCAGGTTTTATTACGATTTGAGATTATTTGGAACAATTTCATTAAGATTTGAACTGATTTGGAACGAGTTTATGACGATTTGTGACGAAAATGATGAGTTGAACGTTTTGGTTACAATTTGAAACGATTTTGAACATAATTTGAGATGATTTGAGACAAACGATTTTTTATAAAGATTTTGTTTATAATTTGAGACGATTTGGAACAAATTGGACAATTTTATAAAGATTTGAGATAAATTAAAGTGATTTTAATTCAAATTTGAAATGATTTGGAACGATTTGAGTGATATTTCAACGACTTTATGCGATTTAGAACGATTTTATTTCAATTTTAACGTTTTAATTAACAATTTGATTCAAATTAGTAGAATTTGAAAAGAAAAACAATTTAGTTTTAGTCAAAATGTAATCAAATCGGCTCAAATCAGTCGATCTGAATACATTTTGAATCGATTTGGTGTGATTTGAGACGATTTGGATCGATTTTTATGGAGATTTGAAGTGATTTAAGATGATCTGGAACGATATTGATTACAATTTGGGTCGATTTGAAACAATTTTGTACGATTTTATAAAGATTTAAGACGATTTGGAATATTTTGAGTCGATTTGATATGACTTGAATCCATTTGAGATGATTTAGAACGATTTTATTAAGATTTGGGAAGATTTAATACCATTTGAGATGGCTTGGAATGATTTGAGATGATTTGGTTCGATTATATTACGGTTTAAGATTATTTGGATCAATTTGATTACAATTTGAACTGATTGAGAACGATATGACGATTTGAGATGAGTTGGTCGTTTTGATTTTAATTTTTGAAATGATTTTGAATATAATTTGAAACGATTTGAACCAAACGTTTTTTTATAAAAATTTGATACGATTTGGGATGATTTTGATGAACGATTTGACCACTTAATAAAGATTTGAGACTATTTAAGATTATTTCATGTGGAAAAACTTCATATGATTTGATTACAATTTGATGATTTGATTACAATTTAGAAAGAATCGAAAAGATTTGATACAATTTGGAACAGTATTGTTACAATTTGAGATAATTTAATTAGAATTTTGAAGGATTCGATTTGAGACGATTCGGTACGGTTACAATACGTCTAGATTACTGCTTTTGATTACCATTTGAGATGGATAGGAATGATTTGAGATGCTTTGGTCCGATTTCATTGCGATTTGTGATTATTTGATACAATTTGATTATAGTTTGGAACGAGTTTATGACTGTTTGAGACAATTTGAAGTGAGTTGGTTGTTTTGGCTACAATTTGAAAAGATTTTGAATACATTTTTGAGACGATTTGGAACGTTTTTCTATAAAGATTTGATACAATTTGAAATGATTGATTGACAATTTGAGAATGATTTAGAATACGATTTGGAACAATAAATTAAAATTTTAACAACTTTATGCGATTTGAGGATAATGTTTCAATTTGAAACGATTTAATTACAATTTGATTACAATTTCAGGGAATTTGGTAGGGTTTGACCCCATTTTGAACGACATTATTACGATTTGAGTCGATTTGTTTACATTTTGAAATGATTTGGATCTATGTTATAGAGATTTGAGGTAATTTGAAATTTTTTGAGATAATTTATAACGATTTTATAATGATTTGAAACGATTTAATTACAACGATTGGATTACAATTTGATACGATTTGGAAAGATTACAAATGATCTGATTAAAATTTGACGATTAAAATGATTTTATTACAATTTGACACAATCCAGTTTGATTTCAATACAATTTGACATGATTGTTAACGATTTGATTGCCATTTGAGATGGCTTGGATTGGAATGATTTGAGATGATTTCGTTCGATTCTATTACGGTTGAGGGGTTGGACGTTTCGATTACAATTGGGAATGAGTTTGAATATAATTTGAGACGATTTTATAAAGATTTGATGCGATTTGAGATGATTTAAAATGGTTTTGATTACAATTGACGATGAGATGATTTATTAAATTTTGACAATTTATTAAAATTTTGACTACGTTAAGTGATTTAGAACGACTTTGTTTCAATTTGAAACGGTTTAATTAAAATTTGAGTCGAGTTGTTAGGATTTGAGACAATTTAGAACGGTTTATTGTGATTTGAGTCGATTTGTTTACATTTTGAAACAATTTGGTATGATTTGAGACGATTTGAATAGATGTTATAGAGATTTGAGGTAATTTGGAACAATATTGATTACAATTTGGGGCGATTTGAAATAAGTTGAAACGTATTTATAAAGGCGATATGAATAAATTTGATTTCAAGTAACTTGATATGACTTGAAATGATTTGAGATAATGTATAACGATTTAATAAAGATTTGAGATGATTTAGTTATAACGATTTGATTATAATTTGAGACGATCTGATTACCATTTGAGATGGCTTGGAATGATTTGAGATGATTTGGTCCGATTTTTATTATTGCTTGAGATTATTTGGAACAATTTGAACTAGTTTGAAACGAGTTTATGGCGAGATGTGTGGACGTTTTGATTACAATTTGAAACGATTTTGATTACAAACGATTTCAAACGAATTTTTATTTGAGTTTATTTTGAACAATTTGATTGCAATTTGTACTGATTGGGAACGAGTTTATGATTATTTGAGATGAGTTGGACGTTTTGATTACAGTTTGAAACGATTTTGAATATCGATTTGAGACGATTTGAACCAAAAGATTTTTCTATAAAAATATTATTTTGATAAGATTTTATTACGATTTTTGGAACGATTTTGATTACAATTTGAGACGATTTGGAACAAATTGGAACAACTGATTTTGAACGATTTGAAAAAGATTACAGCCGATTTGTGATGAAATAAAGTGATTTTGATTACAAATTGGTGAAATGATGATTTGGAACGATTTGATTAAAATTTCAATAATTTAATGCAATGTCTCACGATTTTGTTCTAATTTGAAACGATTAATTACAATTTGAGTCGATAATTTGAATTGATTTAGAATTACTTTATTATGATTTAAGATGATCTGAATCGATTTGGTTACATTTTGAAACGATTTGGATCGATTTTATGGAGATTTGATGTGATTTGAGATGACTTGAAAAAATTTGGAACGATTTTATAAAGATTTGAAACGACTTGGAAAGATTTTGAGATGGTTTTGATAGATTTGATTACATTTTAAGGCGACCATATTGACTTAAAACGATTTCAGACGATATAAAGATGTGAGACTATTTGATTACAATTTGAAAAGATTTGGAAAGATATCATATGATTTGATTTCAATTTGGAACAAGTCGGAATGATTTGAGACTAGAATTTTAAAGGATTTCATTTTCAATCAGTTTGAGGCGATTTGGTAAGGTTACAATAGGATTTGATTTGAGATGTTTTGTAACAATTTGAGTACAATTTTAAATGGCTTGGAACGATTTGGACCGATTTTATTACGATTTGCGGCAGTTTTGGATGATTTGAGACGATTTGAGATTAGCTGGGCATTTTGATTAGAATTTGAGACGATTTTGATTAAAATTTGGAACGGTTTGGGGCAAACGATTTTTTTTTAAAGATTTGATACAATTTGAAATGATTTGTAATAATTGACGATTGAAGCATCACGAATTCCACCTAGTGGATTTTCAATAAACTTCTATAACTACAAATTTCGATATTTATGCCGCATGCCAAGAGGCAAAAAAAGATAAAAGTTTTACATAATTAGTGATTTTGTGACATGATATGATAAAAATTACTTGTCATTTTAAGTAGTTAAGTTAGTTGTAACCTGATCCACCAGCGGCGCTTTTCCAACTTTTACAATCGTCAATATTGAATACAATTGGAGAAGTAAAAAATAAAGAAAGAAGAGAGAGAGAGACATTTTTTTAGAAATAAACTTAAAATGTACACAAATTTTGACAGCCAGAATTCAAAATATTCCATTTTATTTTGATAAATGTTTAATGGCAAAATCTGATGACATTTTTACCATTTCAATCCATCCCCGTACCATCGATTAAATTGAAAAAGTAACAAAATATTTGGGGAGTTTTACAAGACTTTTTTAATCTTTTTGTTGAACTATACTGTTAAAAAATTGTATGAACGCCCGCATAAATTTCAAAATGACAACGAACAACATCGAACTATTTTATATTGCCGAAAATATCAATGTCAGATTGCCAATTAGAACTCTGTTTAAATATTCAATTAAACTTCAGTAATCGAAATCGTACACAATCGAAAACTATTAAATATCGATTATAAATTGATTGAATAACACATAATGTGATCTATTTTTCACGGGTAGTCAGCGTGTTACTTATAATTAAATTACGTAAATAAATAAAACTAATTTCCAATATAATTTTTTTTTTTTTTTCGTTTACAGTCTCCCCTTTTTTAAATTGTGTGTTTATAGGTACACACCCTTATTTATATCGAAAAAAAAAAAAAAATAAATTTGTGTCATCATCATTCATGCCTAACTGCAATCCAATCCAAAATTTTATATGATGTAATCTTAATAGTGCTGAAATATTGTGTGCGATGTAAATTGTCGGTCCCTCGCTTTAAAATAATTTCTTATATATGTTTATGTTTTTATTATTAAATCATAATAATCAATTTTTTTATACTTAAATTTATTTTCATTACTTTAAGTTTATTATTCTTCTGATCGTTTGTTCTGTGTGTGTATATTGCTATATGCGTACTTTTAAAAACTCTTTGTACAATAATTTTTAACGCAGTTGGTGTTCGCAAGCTGGCCTCTCTTTTATTATATCATGGACCATTTTGACTTTGACTTATATTGTTATGGTATGTTAACCGCGATCTCTTATTTTGATTAGCTACATGCCGTTTTCTTCTATATGTGGTTGATCGATCGATCTTTTATTCATATTAAATATTTTAACAGGTTTCTTTTAAAATCTATTCTGATTTTATAACGATATCGCCCACTTAATTAACTTAAATTTAAGTTTTTAAATTTTACTTAAATATTTTAACACGATATATAATTTAAAATTTAATTAAAATGTACAACGATCTATGTGCAATGTATAAACCAATTTGTAAATGTCAGATGAAGAGTTGGATTCTTGTATATAGCATGCGGCGAACACAAAAAACAAAATTCCACTACAAAACGCCGGTTATTTAAATATAATTTCCCCTTCGGTTTGTTTTGTTCTCTTTATTACACTCTACACACTACACTTTATGGCACCGCATTTTGTTTTCAATTTCGTCTTCTTCGTCGTATCATTTTGTGTATGCTTGTGTAAGACATACACAAATAAAATAAATAAATGAAAGGTGGGTAATAAAATAAAATTGAATTGTTTTGGTTTTTTATTTTTGTATTTTTAAATTGCTTTTCAGTTGGTCAGAGACATTTAAACTGAGCGCATGTGTTTCATATTATTAAAAAAAAATTTTTTGTTGTTATTTGAAAGTTTATGTAAAAGCGAAATAATCTTTTCACGTGAAGTGAGGTGTAGTGTAAATTATATAGTGATAAAATTAATATTTGTTTTTATACAGATATCAAAAATATAATGTGATTACATATTTTGAAATATTGATAAGTGTCAAAAGTGTTTACTAAATTATATGAAGTCAAAAGTGTGTGCTTATGTGAGTTTCGATAGTGGTAAAATAGTGAGTGTGTTCACAAAATTTGGATATAAAAAATTAAAAAAATTCGCAATAAGGTAAATAGAAATTTTAATCGCGGCTTCTTTATCTGTCAGTGATTGTGTTAACATAACGGTCATTAATGTCAACACAATATTGATTTATTCATATTTCATGGGAACTATATGCTGCTAATAAAATAAAGAAGTTCGTTGCATTCAATATTAGATAGTTTACTAGATATTAAGCGTTACGCAAATGTCTTGGATTATAATATTTTTTTTTATAAAAATTGAGCAATTAAGGAATTCCCAAAATAATTTATAATTTGCTAGAAGAACACGCGATCTCTCGTTATATCGATGTGATCCTCGATATACGTTGATATTTCGCCGAATTTTACAAGATTTATTTGTGCGCTTGATACGATCGCATTTGAATAAATAAATACTCTATTGTTGTCAATTGTTTGTAATAAAATTAGAGATCAATTAAATTGACAGTAATAATTTTTTGTTTGTAAATTTGTTTATATTTAATTTGCGTTTCATATTAACTCCAGATGATATATATTTTCAAGAATATCTTGATCGTATCAAATTTCTTTTAAAAATCTTAAAGGTCATGTGCGTATGAACTATAGTGTTTTGTTGTACAATTTTAAGGTTTTTGCTGTAATGTACCGATCTATTATTTAAATAATTTATAAGTATGTAGATTAGATTCTGATAACAGCGGTTGCGATTTACATACATACATAAAATGGCGTATTTATTTTGGTTTTTACATAAAAATTTCATCATTGCTTTGAAACTAAATGCAGCTTAATTAGGTTAATTAAAATTGCGATCTAGTTTTTAATTAAACTAATTACGATCGAAATAATTGATAGTTGCATGATGATATTGCGTATTTTAGACACATATTGCGATTGTTTTGTGCTGCTATGTAGAGTGAAATTTGGATAGTGCATGCAATTCATTTTTACTGCAAGCCATGATTTGAGTTTACGGCGCATATCTACCACTGAATCACCCAAGCTACACGAGATTTTAGTTTCTTCTGGTTTCAAACTACGTCGCAATAGATTTTTATTGTTAATTTAAACCCTTATTTTATATTAAAACACCAAATTTTTTTATAATGTTTTATTCTTTTTTCTCGAAAATAAAATTTAAACAAAAATCTACATCTGAAAAATAGCCTTAAATTTTTTTATTTTCATTTCTATTTTTTCATTTCGGATTCACCGAAAAATTTAATGTCGCAGTTAAAATGGATTTTGTAGGTAAAAGGAGAAAGAAAGGAAGGCGAACCCGGTCTTATGAGACTACACGTAACACGGCTGATTAGGAAACTGCGACTGCACAAATGGAAAATTTCGATAAACATTTACGATTTGTCTAAATAACAAATTGCATAGCCACAAAACAAATGACGAAATAATATCGTCAAGGTTATTTATTCTAGGTCAAAGGGAACGATAGACGTTAGAAAGTAAAATATTTTAAGTTTTTTGATAAAATTGGACGCTATACAAAAATTTTACGAATTGACGTATTTTTAAGACTAGTTATTGAATCGAATTAAACAAATAGTCGTCTGATATGATAAAATAGTGTTGGCCGATGCCAATTAGAATCTTAGTAAGGGACTGTCGTCATTTTTTATTGACGATACTATGAAGAGTAGCTAATAGCTATGCAGAATTTTTATCATATGGGTTTATGTACAGGAAACGTATGACTTGTAATACTTCGCAGTTTTTTACTATGTTGACGTCTTGTAAGTGCTATCAAACTATATGCCACTCAAATACCGGAACATTTAATTATAGATTTAATAATACAGTTATGCAGGCCGTAAAGCATTGAATGTCTCCTCATTTGGTTGATGTTTTATTTGAATGTTTGGAAAGGAGTTGCTGGGAAAGCTACTCTTTGAAAAAATTCTTACACCCCCATTCCCCTAGTCGCATCACTTCAAGTGACGTGACTACTCATCTTCCTGGTTACTAGATCATTAAATCGAAACTTACAAAATAATTGTTCAGTAAAGTGTTTTGGTTGTTTTTTAAATCTTAGTATGCTTTATAAATATTTCCTTGCGACTGTTGACACTTATAACGACAATTTCTATCACTTGAAATTTTGACTCAATTTACATTGAGAGTTTTGCACAAAATTATTTAGTAAATTTTGATTTTAAATTCTAGTAACCAGAAAGATCCATATTCACGTCGCATGAAGTGATACGTCTAAAGGAGTTGAGTATTTAATTGGTTTGAAACTTTCCTTCTCCATATTTTTTATCATCGATAACAGATGTCGTATTACCCGTTGCCGAGAGAACAATTTAATAGATAGTCATTTTAGAAAAATTAAGAACCATTTCTTGAAATTAGGCATCACGAAAGTAAGAAATGATTTTTCTGGCTCTACAAATCGGGGGATGCTCCAGAATAATTTAATTACAATAAAGCCTTGAGTTGCGTCATTAATGCGTTCCATGAGAACGCGACACAACCTGAAAGTTCATTTGTTATTTCAGTTCTCAAATATTGTAATTATTATAAAAAAAATATTTTGTCTCTTTCATTATACTCGGCTATGTACTCAATTTAAAATGGAAAGAAGATTCCAGTTGCGTCGAAAAACGACGCAATTTAAATTTATGGTATTAAAACTTTTAGTGATGCAATTTGAACGCAAGTCGAATCGACGAAACTCGAGGCCTTAGTGTATAGGCCAAGATTCGAATAAAATCAGGATTTTGATACAAGGTGCCGATGAAGTACCGATTAAACGCTTAGAAAAAACAATAGATTAAGACTTTTCGCAATCAGAGTAAGCGAGGTTATAGATGATAAGTGGTTATTAATCAATGACGATAATGAAATATTGAACAGGATCAGGCCAAAGACTGTGCCTTGTATGACACTAGAGTGATAGGAGCTTTATAATTATATTTTGCTTTTAATTTTGAACATAATACACCGTACACTACATCAATATTTTTGGCATTTATGATATTATGATGCCTTCAGTAAATATTGAATTGAAGAATGCTGTTCGACAAACAAAACCATACGTAATTGGTTACCTGTGGGAGTTTTTGAGATATCATCCAGAAGCTGAAAAGATCTTATAATGCCGCAGAACTTAAAAAAAAAAGATAGTGAAAATGTTAAGAAATTTATCAGCGGAGAATAAAGTGTTATGTTACCGAGAAAATACGCAAAACTTTAACAATTTTTGTACCTCATCTAAATATATAAAATTTTGGCTCCGGGAGAGATGGTTATTACGTAAGAAAATTTTGGGAAAATCCACCGGAAAAGTCGGAAAATTTGTAAAATCGAAAAATGATGTTTTTCAGCTGAGAACGGCTGAACCGATTTGGCTTTTTTTTCTGTTGTATTCGCAATTGCCAGGAGATGGTTCTTACGAACGATAATTTTGGGAAAATTCACTGGAAAACTCGGAAAATTCGGAGAACTGAAAAACCATGTTTCGTTCATCATGAATTGTCGTTCATCAACGACAAGACAAACGCTTTCTTCGTTTGTTTTTGTTCCATGTTCGTGGTCCTACTTCGTTCGAATCGCTTCGTACTATAGATGATGTGTTGTGCGCCACTTATCGAGAGGCTTGCCGACGTCTAGATTTGCTAGAAAACGACTCATATTAAGACTCAACACACGCCGATGCCACTGTTTCTGCGCCGGTAAATCAAATTCGTACATTGTACATTGTTTCCTAATCGCTCTGCAACGTCGAATTTTGAGCTTAAAACGAACGACGAGGTACGCAACAAAGCTATTATTTTTAATTGGGCATGCCAGCACCAATTCGTTCGATACACGATGCATTTGTATGATGCATTTGTAAGATGCATGAATTGCAACGAGAGCAAGTGTACGGTCGAGATTCTATGAGCCAAATAGTACGAACGAATGTTCCGCCTTTTGAATGTAGAGCAAAAGAACGTGTACGACGCATTGATAAAGGCAGTTTACGAAGGAAACGGCGGCATATTTTTCCTCGATGCTCTCGGTGGAACAGGCAAAACCTTTCTGATTTCATTGCTTTTGGCTACAATTCGCTCGAGATCTCAAATAGCGTTAACTGTTGCATCACCGGGAATTGCATTCACATTGCTGGACGGTAGCCGGACGGCACATGTTGACAAAGTGTTTTCGCAGCGAAGAACAAGGATATTGACATGTCTGAATTACTTGATTCAAAATCAAATCGCTGGGAAAATTCATTGTTACAAATCCGTTGACTGTGTGACCAATCAAGATGAGGCAATCAACTATCCGACCGATTTTTTGAATGCGCTTGATTTGCCGAGAATACCACCGCATAACTTGACGATCAAGGTCGTTCCTCGTTCGTTTTAGCGTTCGCTATGACGATTTACAAATCGCAAAAGCAATTGCTGAAAGTGTGCGGAATAAATCTAGAATTTCCGTGTTTTTCTCATGGTCAGTTGTACGTCGCGTGCTCGAGAGTTGGCAAACCATCATCGTCGTTCATTTACGCGCCAGAGAACAAAACGAAAAATTCTGTTTACCACAATGCCTTGTATTGATTTGCGTCTGTATTCGATTTAATTCCACTCGAATAAAATATGTACATTGAATTCTTTTGAATTCCTACTGACTCCAAATCATTTCCACACTGAGAGAAAAAATCGAATAAACAACTCAATACGCAATTTTCGATAGATGCCTGAGTTTAAATCGACATTTCATTCTTTTTTCAATACATTAATGTTGAATTCGATGAAAAAGTGAATGGAATGTCCACTCAACTCAATCGTTTATTGAGAATTGAGTTGAGTTGTTTGATTTTTTCTCTCATCAAAATCAATTTTCGCGTAGGACAAAAGTATTTGCGCGGCAGAAGTAATTTGGAGCGGAACGAAGTTCGCCGGGTCAGCTAGTTTTTATATGTATAAAAGAAAACGTGCTAGCCATATAAAATCTTAAAACCTTAAATTGTCAAATTGCTTGAATTCCGACGTCCAAGGAACTCGGTATATCAAATTTTGTAAACATAAATTGCTAGGTTTCAATTCTAAAGTGAGTTTCGTACAATAATCTGGAATCTATCTATAATAGGCCAACCTCGTCTAATTAGAATCTTATAATGCTCGGTCAGTTCTCGTAAATGATATTTACTTTGAACGTCATTTAAAAAAATTAAAATACCTGCTACGGCGAAAGCTGTCTCATCCGTTACACTAATTTCCGCCACTTTGCACTAAATCTTCCCAAGTTATGGAAAAAAACACGTATATAGTTCCAACCCGAACAGGTTTCATTTGGGGAAACTATAAAAACGAGCTACCATAGGAGCTACCACTAGGATCAATCGCTGTAGAGATTACCAGTTGTGGCGGTTCCGCCGCTGGCCGGTTTTATTGAAATTCATCATCTCCGCTTTAGTCTCTATCAGTTGCTCGCCTGGGCTGTAAAGAAGCCACAAACTTTTAGTCTGCACATATCACACACGCACTGTAAATCTTAATAGAAAAATTAATGTATTATTCATAGAATATAAATAGAGCATTTATTATTAATTATACAAAGCTCAAAGTTCAATTTGTGAACAAATCCACACGATTTTAATATAATTCACACGGAACGTAGCTACCGACCAATGTCATTCAAAATTAATTCCGCCTAAAAAGCAAAGTTTTTGTTGAAACTAGAAAGCTGCACAGGGTGCAATTCAAACCTTTGAAATCAGAAACACCAGTGAAACTTTCATTGAAATATGTCAATTGATTTGGAAAGATCGTTATTTTAGGGTTATTGCGCTTATTTTTGTTGCAATTTTTTAAATGCTGACGATCGATTCTGAAATGTTTTTTGTATAGCATTACTAAAATAGCAACTAGTGAAATTTTCATGGTGTCTTTTGAGGTTATACAAGCTTATTTTCCAAGTTTCATTTATGTTGTTTCACTATGCACTAGGCATGCTCATAATATGAAGTTGGTTTTGTGTTAATGAAGAAATGTTAATTTTTAAGAAATGTTAATTTTTACCTGTGTTCCGCCTAATACAGGTGATACGCTTAACACAAGGTTCTATAATAGATGGTGTCCATCTAATGAGTTTATGAATCATAGTCCCAGATTACAAGATAAGGTATACAGGTATACGGAAATACGGGAATAAGTGTGTTTTATATAGTCTCATTTGTTATTTTTTCCCAAAATAATGTGTTACCTCCTCCTGGCAGCAGAATTAATGATTACATTCAGTTTTTTGTAAGTTAAACATAATCAAAATCAGGAGAATAACAATTTTTCCTATTCCGCCTAACACCGCAACTGCCGCTTAACACAGGGTTTCTCATAACTAACGGTTCCGCCTAATGCAGGTTAAATAAAAAAGTTTTCCTCGGATTGCATAATTAATTAATTCATTGAATTTTCGTCCCATGCCTACAAAATAGACATACTAGCATGCTGGGAGTATGTAGTAAATTTCATCTTGTCTCATTTGTTATTTTTGTTCCATTTGTGTTCCCATTCCTTAATAGAGATGAAAATTAATGACAGTAAACAATTGTTTTCGAACTTTAGGTTTTATAAGTAATGGGAAAATGTTTCAAAAATATTGAAAGCTTTCCAATACTTTGAGCGCTTTCTCTTAGTACTGCTCTAAATTTTTCCTTATATTATTTTTCTGTTGTCGTTATTACCAGGTCTTTTTTGTTTGTTTAATTTTAAATATTGTGAGTAACTTAACGAATAGATTTCTATATTGTTTTTAGAGGAAGACAATTATTTGACCCGTTTATTTTGAAAGTGGTTTAAGTCCATTTTACAAAAAAATAGTTAGCAATTAACCATTTTTTGTGAAACAGTTTTAAACCACTTTCAAAAAAATTGGATCATTCATATCAAAAATTTGTAAATTATTGCAATTTGTTACTGTCCGGTCACAAACATGCATTTGTTGTACTCGGAAACATTTCTTCAGCTAGGGTAGTTTTACATACTAGTAGACATACCCTGAGGAGCCCCTCACCTTTCATTTTCTAATCTTTCTATAATTGTATAAAGGCGTATAAGGTATGGTCAGGTATCTCTCACTTCTCCTCTCCTTCTTTGTAATTTATGTTTTGTAATAAGGGTCGCTTTGTAAACTACCCAAAACTAACCAAAAACCCATTCTTTCTTAATTCAAGAAGTGCTTAGAAGTTTTATTTTGTTATTTTATGACAGATAAATGCGATGAAAAATTTATTAGTGTTAATTCTAATATCAAAATTCGCCAGGATTTTTTTTTAATCTGGTAAATATTTAAATCTATTAAATTGTGCTACCTTATCAGTTTACCACACAAAAGCATCAATCTAGTTTTAGCTATAGCGATTTTTTCACTATTAACAATTTCATCTCCATATTTACATTTTATTGCATTACTCTTCTTCGGCCTAAATGGCTTTCCAAATTCCGCCTTTGATAGGTGTGTTCCTCTTACCACCAATATGTTATTCGAATACAAATCTCCAATGTAAGTAATGGTCCAATGTAAATTACTTCTCTAATGATCCACAAGCAGTTGTTAAAAATTTTCTTTCTAAATTTCCTGTATTCATCGTATTTTTCAGGACCACACAATGTGTAGAGTGGGTGATTATGTTATACGTTTTTCAGAAGTATGACCATATTTAAACAGGGGTTAGGATCAGTTGGGAAACCATTTTTGAGTGGTGCATTCATTTATCTTTAGACTTTTAAACATTTTAAAACCAAGCAGCCAAGTTATCTGTTTCACAAATTGTTATTTGGTAGACTTCACTTCTCTAATCATGTACTCAAAATTTCAGAGATGTTCGATGCGCGTTTACGTTTCCTTTCCTTCCTTTCCATTCCCAGAAAACAAAAAAAAATATTACTAACAGTTAAGCAAAAATTTAACAGGACTAAATATATAAAAATGTGAAATTGTTCTTAAAACTAAAAATATATCTAACTATTACTGTACACACAAATAGATCCCATTGTCGGTTTTAGTGAACTGTTTTTTCGGTGAATTGTTTTTGAGTGAATTGTCGTGGAACTAAAATTGTGGTCACTTATATCACGTGCTTACTGTATAATTCTAAATGAATTAGTTACATTTTACCTTATTTAATAATAGCGTATATCACGTTGACAATGAAGTATTTTTGGGTTTTAAACATGGATAGCTTTGTAAATTTTTTGAACAATTCTGCCAGTATTGAAATTTAATTAGCATGTTTTTCATACTTTTTTGTAACTGTGAATTTTGAGTCATATTTAAAATGATGAGTTAGGGCCAGATAGCTGCTGAGGCTCACAAAGAGATATGTTGACGTTGTGGTTGCTTATTGCATAACGGAACGTATTTGTTAGGATTAATTGATTGCACTACAGAACCAACTACTGGACAAGGATCCCGAATAACGCTGTTTCTATTCCTACAGCCTTTTACATACACCAAAAGGAATAGACCGGAAGGGATTTTAATCTTTTAGGACGAAAGGACTCTGTGGCAGACGTACGACACAAGACAAAAACAATTCTAGTCTGGGAAAAAGGAGAAAGATTTAATTGTTACTATACTATTGGTAGGGGCGTATCCGTTAGAATTGGTTTAAAATTTGTCTAATTTTAAACTGATCGCCACTGGCTAAAAAAATGGGTCGTTTATCAGGAGGAGCCAGACGATCAATTCATAGGAACAACTGATCAGCCTATATGAAACAAGCAAAAAAACGGCCAGAATTTCCAAATTTAAAATTATAATTGTGTTTCATCATATGATAAACCAAAGACTCATACGTTTTTGGTAACTCGTGTTAAATTATTAGAGCTTGTTTGTGAAGTGATATGTCGCATTACACATACATCCCCACCCTGCCTCAATCTCATTACAATTTATTACAATAGCAAAATTCTTAAAATTCTAAAACTTTCACTAATAATGGCGATTTTAAACTGCACTTTACCAATCGATAAAAAATTATATATAAAATTGAGTTCGGGTAAATCAGGAGGAAGAAAATATTCGTGCAAACTGCGAAATTTAATAAAAACTTGTCGTTTATATTTTTATTTATGGAAAAATCCCATTTGAAGCAAATTGTGGAAGCAATTTGCTTGAAAATTAGCCTTCGAATTCTAAGGTAGTTCAGGAAAGCAAAATTGTGAATACAAAACGGTTCAATTGTTGTTTGGTCCAATCTTACCTTCTAATTCGCAACAAATTTTCTTGAAACTGCGTCTTCATATAGCTTAAACTGGCCAATATCTATCTAAAAATATTTGCTTATTCACTGACGCCTTCGAAGTAATTTAAGCAACCAAAATTTTGAATAAAAATCGGTTTAATTGGTCTACAATTCTCTGTTTGGGGTTTTGGTTCAACCTTACCCACTAATCCCTTAAATAGTTTCTTGAAACTGTTCACAAAGCTTAAACTGGCCAATATCAATCTAAAAATATTCGCTTATTGACCGCTTTGAGTTCTACAGTAATTTAGGAAAGCCAAATTTTGAATACAAACGGCTCAATTGATCTACAATCCAATAGATGGGATTTCGATTCAATCTTATCCTCTAATCCCCAAGAGATATTCTTAAAACTGTTCAATTAGTGGCTTCGAATTCTAAGGTATTTTCAGGTTGATTAAAAGAAAAATTTTCTTGTTGAAGGTCTCTTGGGGATTCACGTCTGTTTCTTGTGATCAAACCCTCTTTATTATTAAAAATTATTTGGTGAAAGATATGCAGAAAATGTAGAAAAATCGCACAGAATGGTATCGAGAATATCGTCCGTTAATTGTGGCCCTTCGAGAATTTTTTGCAAAATTTGTGAAAACTGGTTCGGTAAATCGAAATGCTTGTGTTAAACGGATGTTAAGTTGGTCCTAACTTGTCCTAAAACCAACAACAACGTTTATAATTAATTTTGACAGTGCATTTTGAATAACTCAAAATCACGTTAATAGTAGTTTGTTCTCAGATATTTCTAAAAGGTTACTACGGCTGGAATGGGTGTTTTCACTTCGTACTAGACCCAATTCAATTAAAAAACTTTAACGTTTCGGAAATTCTAGGAGAGCATTGGGTGTAATATTCAAAAGTTATATACCACAATTCATGTTTTCTAATTGGATTGAGCTTAGTACAAAGTGCTCCCCCAGATTCTCCAGAAAATTCATATTTTTTAATAGAATTGTGTCTAGTACAAAGTCAAAAAACCTTTTCAGTCATAGTAACCACTTAGAAATATTTTATGAGAAAACAATTGTAATGCTATGTACATATTATTGTGGTATGCAACTTTTGAATACTACACCCAGTCTTCCCCTAAATTTTCTGGAAAATACATGTTTTCTAATGATATTGGGTCTAGTACAAAGTCAAAACACCCATTCCAGCCAATGTAACCTGCTAGAAATATCTTCGGATAACACACTTTTAATGCTATATTGTGGTATACAACTTTTGAATATTACACCTAGTGTTCCCCTAGATTTTCCGCGAAGTTCATGTTTTATAGTTGTATTGGGTCTAGTACAAAGTCAAAATACTTATTCCAGCCGTAGTAACCTCTTAGAAATATCTTAGGACAAGATATTTTTAATGCTATATTGTGGTGTACAATTTTTGAATTTTACACCCAGTGTTCCCCTAGATTTCCTATTTTGATGTTTTGTAATTGTATTGATTCTAGTATAAAGTCAAAATACCCAATCGAGCAGTAGTAACCTCTTAGCTTAGGCAAAACACATTTACTGCTATAATGTGGTATACAACTTTTGAATATTACGCCCAGCGCTCCCCTAGATTTTTCGCAAAATTCATGTTTTTAATTGTATTTGGCCTATTTATTTCAATTTAAAATGTAATCTAATGGATGCAGATCGTCTTATTGTAAATTGAGCTGATAATATAATTTAATAATAATTTACACTGTTAAATTACGTTTAAAAAGAAATTTTGGGTTTAAGACAGTTTAGGACAAACTTCACTTGATTAAATAGTCGTGTGATGTTTGTCCTAAATTTGTCCTAAAATTTATTGTTGCTTTAGGACAATTCTGGTGAATTTGTGTTAAAGAGATTCACAAACAGAAAAAAATCAATTGAAATTTACTCGCGTGCTTTGATCAAATAATATCTCGAAGGAGAACATTAATTGACCACCTAGTTCTTGCGATATGTCATCCAGAAACGGTTGATGACCTAAGGCGTATCCACTAATTTTTTTGAGGTACCTACTTTTTGATTTCCAAAGTATTATAAAGGGAGCACTCAAGTAATCATTTTACTCTCTATTTTGAATGGTATTCTCAGTCAATTAAATTACTTGAAATTTAAAAAAATCGTCCAGTCGATCGCGATCGACCTTATTGACATCGAAAATTTTACAGGAGATCACTTACAAGACAGTATGTCCATTTCTAAACCTCTAATAGTATTACACAAAATAATTGAAATAAAGTCGCGGACCATATGGTTACGTTAAAAACTATGCTATAAAAACCCTGATGACCAGTTTAAACCGCATCCATTTTATTTGTTGATCAACTTTTTTATTTTGCGATGCGTCATTAAAAAATACAAAAACCCCGAATTCATTGATTAAAATTGAAATGCAATCGAGCGCGATCTTGATTTTTGTTGTCGTTCTTCTTTTACGCTCACAAAATTTAAAATTCAAAACCTGTACACCTCATCTTAATAGTTCACTGAACGATTTTTTAATTTTTTTTTTATATATATTTTTTGCATTTTGTTAGTTATGCAAACCGCGAATTTCAATCTACCATTCCCGAAAATACTTCAAAAGCCAAAAAAAAAAAAACACAACACAACATGATACCGCTGAGAGAATTTCTTGAGTCAGATTCAAACCGAACAGACAACAATTATAAACTTCTATAAATTTTCGGTTGTGTAGGTAAGAAAGGCATTTACCACCATATCTTTACCGAAAATCACAAATACAAAAAATATTGATCGTGATCATCAGAAAAATGTAAGTATATAAGAAAACAAATTTCTTATGTACGATCGCTATTGTTGCGGTTGATGATGATGATGACGGCGGCTCTGGTGTGCGATCTGCTGAATCATCAACATCAATACATACCAAAAGTTGTTATTTTATTTATTTTTTTAAATTATTGCGTAACGGATTTAATCGCGTCGTGTACATAAGCTCGGTCTTAAAGCGCGTTTCTCACTCTACCATATTTAGATATAATGTCTTAATATTATACATGTTTAATGTCGTACGAAGCTTAAGACATATTTATATATATTTTGTTACGTACATAGTAAAAACGGTAATTTTTATGATCTCGCGGTTTTTTTTTTATTTTAATTTTATTATCAAATGATCTTTTAATTGAACTTTACTTGTTATGATTTTAATTTTTTATTTGTATTTTTTTTGTTTAATGAACAAACTTTCTAACTGAACTTCTTAAGTATGTAGCGTAATTATATATTATGTGGGAATGTACTCGTATATAGCTTGAGTGTACCTAATTATTTTCTATTTACACGTTTTTTTAATATTAGAATATGTATATGTATATAGAAACGGACATAAATTAGATAGATAATCGATCTCGACCGTTCGCGTACTCGTATGTATAGAAACTTTAAAATTATTCATTTCAATTGCACATTATTATATTTGACCTTCGCCATTTGAATTATTAAAGTTGCGAGCTAGAAATTACAAATATGTGAGTACGTTGCTAAGAATATTTGTTGTATGAGTGTGTGAGTGAGATTTAGTAAAAAAATACCTTGAACTTTGAAAAAATCCGTAAATGTGGCGGAAATAATAAGTACAGCGATGACAAGATTCAATGAGGTGGTCGGCCTAGATCATATAATCCGCACAAAAATGCAGTATACCTCGTCAAACTCATAAAAACTGTGCAAGTTTAGTGCATGACTTCATCTTTGGCAGCTATAAAAATTGTGTTTTTTTGTTGTATGCCCAAGGTTAGCAAAACGCGTTACTGTAGGTGCGCGATAATCAGTTATTATATGAAATGAGATACTTTTCTAAGTATTTTAATTTCGTAATGCTAGAGTATTACGTTCGCATTTTTATTGGACGAAACTAAGATAAGCTTTTGACCCTAGTCAAAGGCGCCAACATTTTTTACAAATTTGATTCTGTCACCGCCTCAGTGTTTTAGGTTATTTTGGCAAATTTTTTAGAAAGTCAAAACATAAAATATTTACATCAACATGAAAGCCAATTGTCGAAATTAGATAGTCAACCGATGTTATGGTAAAAGCCCGAAATCGGTAAATGTTATAAAAATTGTAAAGACTGTTTTATTGCTTCGAAATCTAAGAAATGAGAGTCCTGTATTGTCGAAATGGTTCACCCTTCGCCTCACGTAGCATTTTATGGTATTACTGCAAACTGGAATTTGGAATATTAGGGACTTCGGCTTTACTAACTCTCATGGGCTCGCACGAGCCAATCGTAATCCTCATAGCCCTCTGATGGGGAATCAATGAATCTACCATGATCTTGATCCGCCTATTAGTCTTGCAGCTAGTTCAGTTAACGCTGCTACCTTCATTGAATAGATTTTGTTGCCCTACGTTCTTTGCTGCACAAACTAACTAGACTTCCTCATCAGTCATGGCGTGATTCTCCATTTCTTAAAAGCAATCTAAAGCTGCTGATCTATTGCTCGGATATTCCTTATGTATTTATGCTTCTCATTCAGTTGACATTGACGAGCGCCTATCTAACGCTGTTGTTTTTTCTTCTCATACTTTTGGTACTAGAGTAGGAGTCTGTAGTAATAATTGTTCGGATCTAGTCTCACTACTGCAGCAACATTGTGGATTGTCCGTGAGTTTGATACATTTTCTCCTATGCTACGATTGCGATAGAATGCGATAATGTTGTTCATTTTTTATATTGCATTCTTTTAAGTTGAAGTGTGGCTTTGGTAATCGCCGTTGGAAATTCAAGTCTAGGTGAGAAGATGGAAAGAAAAAAAGAAATTCAACATGGAAAACACAAAGGAAGTCGAAAGTTGTATTTTTTTGGATTCAATGGACTACACACTACTCTGAGCTTTAAAGCTCACAATGGGGTGTGCAGTCTAAAAATTGTTGTGTGAAACTAACTAACTAACTAAATAAATAAATACATAACTTAAATGATACACTTGTGAGTTGTTCTTGTAGCAAGTATAAGTGTGTCGATGCATTTGGTGTCGCTTCACCAATGCATATCTTTCCAAATCATCTTGTCTCTCGGGAAAATAGCATAAGACCTAAGCGTGAATAAAATTAATTCCAATTATCGAACGATGGAGCATTCTCAATCCAAACCAGCTTATGTGTATGAGGACTACGTCTGTTCTGGAACTCAACTCGCCACCAGAAATCCTTAATTTTTCCACCAAGAATATCTTTATTCTTCTTCAGTAGTTTTATGAGAGCATTGAATCCCTTCAAGCAGTGTTGACTGACTACTATTGGATATAACTCAATCAAGCGTTGCGTTTCGTCTATGATAATGATCCTGGGATTCTGTCCAGGTCGGCCACTAGTAATGAGCAACACGTTGTGTATATGATACCAGTTAATGTTGCAGCTGTTAAACGCATTACATTGGTGGACCACGTTGGTGGTCCGTGGCAAAGAATTTCAACAACTAAATCAGCAAATAGAGGTTAAGATCCTCAACCATTCTATTTTAGCCTCTTACTTTCTTGCATACTGGAGAAATGCGCATAGAAGAAGTAGTTCGTTTGTTGGCATTGGGTACCTCCTTCAAGAATCCACGATTGAAAGTAGTCCAATGGAGTGATAGTGACTGGACGCTTCTCAAGTATTCCACTTCTTCTGACTCACGATAAAATGTCAGTCTTCCGCCTACTTTCATTGATTTTCTTGCTCTCGTTCAACTCGACCTCGACGTCATCCTGGATGTCTCGAATGGAGCCTATACTTCGGCATACCATCAGAAATCGACTTAGCTTCCCGTGTAATTGCTGCCGCTATAGCTTGTTCGGGATGGAACTGTCTCAAGTACTCGATTTTTGGCACAACATCTCGCTTTCATACGTCCATCGACATAATTAAACTAATAATAATACAATTCAATGGCATCGTATTTAAAGTGACGCCGTTCGGTTCACGCCTAATGACTTTGATGAACAGACAAAAATTCTTCCATTGTGCTCCTCAAAGAGCTGTGTAATTGCATCAAACAAGGTCTTTCCAAAGGGTACATCGGTCATGCTTTTAATTAAGACGAACGAATCGTCAAACATGACACAGGTTTTTGTTTGTTGTTGCTCTGTGGGGACTACTCGTATCAAATCATCTTGATACCGCAAGAGGTTATTCATTATCTCAGTCAATACCGGAATTCCCGCATCATCGCTTCCATGCACAAACATGGCTGATAGGTTTTCACTGATTTCAAACGTGTCGAATACGAACAATATGGCATAGCCTTTGAAACCATACTGGCCAAATCTGCTGTTATATTTGCTCAGTTTTACAAATTAGATTATACGAGGCAAGACCCCTGTTCCGATTGCGTTAAGAGCCTTATCGCACCTGGAATACCTTCCGGTTCAAGATTGTTCTACAATAGTATGCTTTGGAACGAGCCTCAACCTGCGTATTGTTCTTCAGATAAGTATTACAGCAGTAACACAAGGCTAAGGCGCCCTTATTGCTGTGAGGCTCAGTAAGACAAATTGGAGTTAAAAGCCACTAAACTATAGCAGACGATTTGGTTCGGGTATGATTGCTTCCTATACAGAAGTCACAAGCGCTATCACAGAAAATGTTGGTGTTTTTCTTAAAAACTTGTGCCAGGAAGCACGAACATGATCATTATTCACCCTTTGTCCTTTTTGAGGCGTGAGTTATGAACACTGCGGTAAGGTTTGACCCAATCGCACTGCCTCTGCTTGAGCGTGGAGAATTGTTTGATAATGTAAATTGTTTTAAATATTATTTTTTTTTCCAGATTTCGATGCCTAGGCATTATCGTCGTTAAAATTTACTTTGAAAAAAAAATTCGAAGTTGGAGCGTCCTTTTTATCCAAAAATTTCCTTGGCTGCAGCTTACGTAGGTTCTAGAATATGGTTCTTATAGAAATTCGTCTGGCTATCGATTTCTTATATTCCATGATTAATCCGTAACTTTTATTAGCAGTTGTTTTAGAAAATTTATCGAACAATCACTTCCAACAAGGACTACTTATCCCTTAACACAGAAAACCTTCTAACGCAATTTTCCGTCACACCAGATCGTACTTCTCTATTTAGGCAAGGTGAGGACAGCGTAAAAACTTCTCTCAATCAAACTAAAGGTAGCAGACATACCCCACAAAGGAAAAAGGGGAACAGTTCGTTATTTACGGTGAATCCTTATCAAGTAAACGGCTGCATGTATCCATCGTGCATCCTTCCCTCTTCTATCCCTGTTAAGGACTGTACAAGCCCAGCATAAAATCATTTTCGTTTTGATCGCTCCGAAGTTGTTGGAGAGCGGAAAACCATTTCAGCCGAAGTCGATACGAACATGAGACCTCTTTCAATGCTTATGTTGGATCACAACATACATACCCTTCATTCTGTGGAAAATATCCTTGCACATGCTTCCTGTTTTGTTGGCTTGTTAGAGCGGACTCATAGAGCGTTGAGGAAATCAGTAAACGATGCGTTTCCCTGTTGGTTATTCTCAGTCAGTTATACTAGTCCGAAATGAGCTGTGAGGAATCATGATGGTTTGTTGAAAACCTGGTTTCCTCTGATTGGTGGAAGTTGAAACAGGTCGCCAAATACGATGAGGTTGTTGCCTTCAAAGAATTGGTCCTTCTTTTTCTCCAGTTGTCGGAGCCGTTTGATTAAGTTTGAGGAAAAATTATGAAGGTTAGCAAATTATTCAAGATTACTCATCGTTTTTTGAGTAAATTGCGGTTAAAACTAAACTCGGGGTTTTTCGCATCACTCATAGATGTCACCAGTATCATTTTATCACAAAATTATTAACATTTAATTGCTGATAATTTATACTTCACTATTAATTAAGCTCAATTAATTTGCAAGTTAGATAATAAAGAAACGGCTAAACAATCAAACCTCTATTTTAAGAGTATAGAATTTTTTTTGGTTACGAAGAGCTTTGGAAGATTGCTGTCTAATCAAAAAAACTTTTTTGAACAATTCTTTAAATACCGATCAAATGGCACAGTGGCATTTGGATCGGGAGATATCGGGTTTGAATCCCGATGGATGCAAAGTGAAATTTCATCAACAGATTTCGATCTGTGGTGAAATGTAACACATCTTTGACACGCTGTCGATGTGCAAAAGCCATGGGCCGACCCATCTTCCATGCCAGTATAGGCTGGCATGGAGCTTGCAATGCGTAGATGGTCTTAAATCGGTCTTATAGCCGTACGTCCACCAGTTGGCCGAGAGACGTAAAGTAAGGACGTAAAAAGCATAACCAGAGCAGGATGACCCTTGAGCACCAAAACAGATCGCATATTTAAAAAAAAAATCTTTAAATACAAAATACCTTTTACGTCAAATGCAATGTTGAACATAATGAAGGAGTCAACGAAATATTAGCGAAACTGTAATACTTCGCTAGAGTATTGTGTTTATGCCTCGAATATAGTTTCAAAAAATACTTTCATTGTTTTGTTAGTTTGCTCGCTACATGATACGTCCAAATTTTTGATTTAAAGTATTCAATATATGGCTATTACCCGTGCGAAAAGAGAATGTCTGTTGCATAAATTCCATTCATTTATTTTTGTACCTGGGTATAAATTCTTAGAAATGTTCCTTAAATTGTCAATCTTCGAAGCTAAGGAACTTAGTATAGGGCATTTTAGAACTTTAAAATATTCGATGAAACTCTGTTATTTCGAAACGAATTAGATAGTATTAGATAGGGTGAAGCAACTGAAGTGACTTTTGGAAAAAATTCTGGAATATAGTCATGGACTCAACTCTGACATTTCGTAACCAATCATTATCACATTTACTATCTAGAATTTTATTTTAGATGAAGTTCCGACAAATTTGATTATGTGCTACCTTCATAGGTTTAGTTTTAATTCTAATTATGTATTTTGAATAAGATTCTGAAATGAGTCCATGGTGGGCCCTACAGGTTCCCTTTTTATAAGTAAATATTAAATTTGTTAGAAATTTAGTTTGAAAGCTTTGAAACCTAAATAGATTAGTTTAGGGACAATTAAATAAATTTTATGATCTAGAATTTGTACTCATATAAGTTCTCTTTAGATTTTCATTAATATCTCAGAATCTCCCAAAAGTAACCATATTGGTAGATTTTTCTTTTCATGATGATTGCTTACGAAATAGTGCAGCTCGGTCCAGCACGGACAGATTCTACAATTTTCACCAAATGTCTCTTTAGAATCCGTACCCAATAGTACAAACCAATTTCTATCATAATTCGTTAAGAAATGACAGAATTCATTTTTTTCTTTTAAAGCAAAATTGAGGTGCAAAAGTGAATTAAACATTTCTGCAGGCTTAAAATAACAAAGCAATTTTTTTTGTGGTATTGTTGTCTCTTGTAAGGAGTACTACATCGTCTTATTTCTGCTGATAACATTCTGATACCGGGTGGTCCAATTAAAATGTGTTCGGTAAATATTTAGAAAACACGTTTTTCTTTTAAGTTGATTGAAAAAAATGATTAAATTGTTTCCAAATGACCTTGGATTGTGTAACTGATTATTGATGCTTTTCAATCTCCTTTGACATTGATGCCAGTTTCAACAGCTTTAAATCCAAGCTGCTTCTTATCTATTTCCGCTGAATCGCCGTACCAGTTCAATATATCTGGTAATAATTATATCTCTCTTGTAATTTCATTTTGAGATTTGAATTACTTAGATAATGTAATTCATTTTCCAGATCAGTATAGATCAGATTATCAGTATTTTGGATCGATAAGGCTTGGTGTTGTACGGTAGTTTATGCAGATTGTTCACCAATTATAATTTCACCCAATCGTGCGATGCATAATGGCATCGAATGTAAATTTTCGAATTAAATACAAGAATTTGGACGGTGAGTTTGTATTTTTTTAATAATTATCACATTTCTCCAACTATTAAATTTAGTTTTAAGTTCTGAAGAGGAAACTCAGCTTTGTCACCTTTTCAATTCCTTGTTTATTCCGTAGTTTGTCCAAATGACTTAAATTTTAAGAATAGAATAGAATCTATAAACAATTCTAGATTCGACGGCACAACTTTTAGAATTAGTCCAATTTTATAATTTTCTTTTGAAAATAAATTCCAATAGGAAAAATAATAAATTTAACAGTGTAATTAAAAACAAAAATTAGCACAAGCTTTACTATCATATCAGCTTCAGGTTTATCTGTGTTGTCTACAATAGGAGTCTCGTCGATCGTATGTCATAATATGATCAAGTTCCCGTAGAATTATTTCGATTAAGCATAATGCATTATCACTAATTACATACCCAAGCGTTTCATTTCCTACATCATTATTTTTCTTCCTCAATTCTTCCGTAATCCACGATGTGGCCGTGGCACACCAGTTTCATCATTTTCTGAATCGGTATATCACGTTTTTCAATATCGGTTAAGGGGGAGGGCCCAATTATAATTCGTCGAATTATGTTTCTAAAATGGTTTATTTTGAGTATTGAGGACTCATGCGCCTAAAATTTCCTGAGTCGAAAACGTACTCAAAAAGGTTTTAATGTTTTAGAAAGAACGATAATGATGAAGCTTAAGTCGGTAATAAATTAGAATTTCCCGAAAGGATCAAGCTTCAGCAGTCTCTTTCCTCGGATAAGCGCAGCACTACAGTTATTGAGCTCACGAACCACATTTAAAACGGGGAAACTTTTCAAAACTCCATTATACATGTTACACTAGAAACTAAATCGTCAACTAAAAATAATAAATTAAAAAAATAAACTCATTTCATGTCAACAACAACAACATACACAAAACATTAATTTAAAATCACGAAATTACAAATAAATAACAAAACAACTGACAACAACAATATACAAAAAAATGGCGTAATTTTCAATGTACATTTACCTCCATTTAGAGTTTTATATAAATTCACAATAAAAGACAAACAAAATCCAAATTTATATAAACGATCACGAACATCATGATCACAGGCCGCGATTCAACTTAATTCTTTATGTTACATATATTTTCCGTTATCAGTATTTTGCAGCCTTAATTCGCAACAAGGTCATTGGGTCAACATTTAGGGGCGACTTTACTGACTGATCAACTATAATTAGACGATCACGTTTGTTTTATATTTATTTTTTTTTGTATCGTTTTGTTAATGATCAAGTTTGTTTAATTGTATTTTCAACCGGAAATTTTGTTCTAAGTAAAATAATCATTATTATGCAATTACCTTTAAGAATATAAAGATTTTGTATTTTGTGTATTGTGTATTGCTTGTCGTCGCTTCAGCTACTGTATGTGTAAATAGTTAGTGATGATAACTATAAAAAAAACATAGTTTGCTGGAGAATAAATGAATTATTATTATTGTTGTTGTTGTTGAAAAGCAATTACTTATAACTTGTCAATGTCAATTACTGTGCTAATTTTCCCACAACAATGCCGGTAAATACTTGTTACATAATTATTTTATATTTTCTCATATTCGCTTTTTGCTTAGGAGGGAGACAATATTCAAGGTTGACTTGAATATACTAGTTGTGTGTTTGTGTGTAATGAAGGTCGAATTGTTGCAGAAATTTGAATCATAGAAATTGTCGCGATTCAAGGTTGTATTGTATACACCCAATCTTGTTTAACGATGTATTAAATAATTCGTTTTATTATTTGAAATTAGATCATAATATCGTACTTAGACCTTACTTGTTATCGAATTGCCGATTTCGAAAATTTTGAATGTTAATTGCCAAAGTTTTCCACTTTTAGGTTTCTCTAAAATTCTTTTAGATCCTCTGCGTTCACTTATCTCTTAAGGCCGTCTATATAATTATTTCACATTAAAATAATTTGAAATGAAAACCTAAACAATTGCAAGTAATCTAATTTTTTGTAAAATCTGTCGAGGAGTGAGTGAGTAGCATTGATATCAATTATGGAAATCATTTCATTACAACCGCGTTAAGAAACCGTGCATTTAGGTGTACACTTGAGGACGCAAAACAAATTTTGTAAAAGGGTACAAAAATGTGTTTAAAGGTTTCCACATAATTCATATACCTTACCAGGAACACCTCATCTGTCATTTCAAGTTACAGCAAACCGTCGAAAGAGACATTCCAAGTAAGTCGCCGTCTCTACTTTTTAGGTAATTGTTAAATCATGCCCTGGGGCATTAGCTTTCATGATCGCTACAGTCTCGACAAGTTCTCCGCATTGAATAGACGGACCGTGACCGGAATGAAGTGCTTAACGCTATAATGAAAAGTATAGCTATACACATTTTAACAGAAAAGTGTAGACTCAAAAAGTGTAGATACACAAATTATAAAAAAGTGTAGCGGCAAAATAAAAAAAAATTCGAAATACGTGGTTTAATTAATATTTTTAAAAATATACAAAAAAATATTGAAAATTTTTGTACAAATTGCAGACACCATACCAAGTTGCGAACGCTAAATCCCACACTCTGTACTTATGGTTCCGATGATTTTCTGAATTAAAAATTCTTTAAAACATTTTTTTTTATAAAGAAGATAGTGTAAACTTATTTGTGTAGTACTATGATTCTCAATCTTTTTTCTATATTTTTAATAATTTTAATTAAACAACGTATTTTGAATTCCAATCTTTTTGCATTTACAACCACACTTTTTGATAATTTGTATATCTACACTTTTCGTTAAAAAGTGTAGCTACACTTTTTTTCATTAACGTTAAGTACATCACAACGGTAGGGCGGTGTCAATATCCGACGTATTCATCTCTGTTGTGTTTACTTTGTGTGTTCAGCGATGTTGCAAGCTGACCAATTCTCATGTCGTTTTCCGAGACAGAGGTAGGGAGATGTCGACCAGATGCATATCCTAGACCCTGGTCAGTTGTCCGCTATCTTGCGAGCCTGATGAGATAGAAGTTATCCACGCTTATATCATAATTATATCCGATGTGGAGTTTGGTATATTGGTATTAATCAGCTGTTTAGCACGTGTAAGTTTGGCCTCAGTGCCGCGGATTAAAATTACCAACGACCATTTGCTTTCCCTTTAACCACTGTCATATACCAGGTTTGCCACCACAAAGGCTCCAGTTTGTACATCCCAGCCAAGGTATTCACCATGACCACATTCTACAATTTCCATTATGAATATCTGCTGGGTTCACCGTATCAACGTATCATTCAAGAGCCATCTTTACGTCGCTTCGGCAGCAAGACTGTCCAAATTAGAAACTCCACTTTCATATTAAATGTGATTCTCCGGAACTCACCGTCTTCTCCTATTGCACCGCGCAGTATTCTTTAGCTTATTCGGATCCCTCCAACGGCTCAGCTCCGCAAGCACCAGGTCGTCAGTTTTTTTCGTATTTGCCAGATCTCTCTGTTGTGCCTCTTTGTTCTTCTCTTGCATTTCGATCTTGAATTGTTATTGATATATTTCTGCTGTTTGCAGTCGATGACAATCGGATAAATTGTTTCGATCTCCACCGGCGCGACCTATGGTGCACGAACATAACTATATGAATTATTCACAGAAGTTCAATTATTCAAAAATTTTGGGGTTATATGTCCTAATATGCGAATAATCTTATAAAAATTAAAAAAAAGTCGTAAAAAATTCCTGGAAGCCAATCGCAGTGCCACCTACCGGGCGGGCCTAATTGGAAATCTAAACCATCCAGGAACTCACTCAGACACGCAATTAAAAATTTCATTAAAATCGGTCCAGCCGTTTAGGAGGAGTTCAGTCACATACACACGTACAGAAAAATTATATATATAAAGATTGGGTGGGGTGGTGAGGGGGGGGGGGGGGAGCGTGAACTTTTAAAGTTACATGTTCTGAAATGCGAAAAATCTAAAAAAAATAAAACAATAAAATTTCGTCAAAAAATAAAAAAAAAATATATGTTGAATCCATAAGTTTTGTGGGATTTGATCGGAAGTGAAGATGTTTTTACAAAAAACTGGGCTTCACCAAAATTCGTCTAAGTCACCGTTTTATTTTTGGAATGATTTGTTTCCGCAACAAACTTTTTTTATTTTTGTTATTTAGGAGACGAGCCGACGATTGTCGTGAGAAAAAGGGTGCGTCCGATCACCCTAGCATATACAATACAAAATACTTGCATGCAACTCTAACCTCCAAAATATAAATTGCAATGAATTTTACCTTCTTAAAGCTCTTTAATTTTTATTTTCACTTAAATCAACTCGTTTGAAACATAAAATATATCACGTTCATTTCGAAGGGTAAAAGGATAACCAAAGTAGGCGGATTCACTTGATTTTCCACTAGGGTAAACCGCAATATCGAAAATGTATACTAAACACTAAATAACTAATTATTTCTTAAACGAGTATGATGGGCACGATAGATGGAAAGAACATTTGAACGATGTAATGATTTCATCCCTTTCAACTCTTTTAAAAGTAAAAAGCCTGTTCTTTTAAAACAACTAAACCTAATCTTTTCATGATCAGTTCATAAATATGTACTCCAGTTCCGTTCCAGTTGACAATTTTCCAGAACTTATTCTAAAAATCAATTTTGATAAAAATCAGCAGAAAATAAAAATAAGAATGTATTGTACACTTGTCTAACATCATATTAGTACAGTTTGCGACATTCGTTTGTAGACCTTAAAAACAATATTTTTCCTGCGTATATCGTAAAGAAACTATTTGTTTCGACTGTACATTTATGCATTTCATTAGCAACATTTAGGCACATTTAAGAAAAGTAAAACATAAAACAAATAAATGTTGACAAATGCAATTGACATTTTTAGGTATAGAGGTGCTATTGGTACAACATACACATGCGAAAACTGTTTACGAAACAAAACTTACTTATTTGATGATGTGAACGTTCGGCTAAATATTTTTATGATTTACTTAACCTAAAGACCGGTTCAGTGCTTATCCGATGGCGGTTAAATATTTACGATGAAACGAACGTAAATCGTCTTTTCGGAAAATGATTTTTCAAACGTTTTGATTCGCATACCCCACTCGATTCGCAGACTTCTAATGGCTTTAGTTTATACAATATTTAAGCATCGCTAATTATTTCATGAAACTATACACTTTTTAAAAGAAATTTACCGCGGCTCAGAATCCCTGACCATTTGGCTGTTGAAAAGGAGTAAACAATTTGTTTTGAATATCTGTTTAATAAACTGAATCCCAATCCATACATATAAAAGAAAAATATATCTTAAGGCCATGTTTCTAAGTACTTCTAAACTTATAGGTAACATTTCAGGCGTTAGTTATTTTTATTTAACAATAATTTTTTTTTATCTTAACTACATCTGACTGCAGTTATATTTCCGGATACAAATTCACCCTACTCAAATACGAGTATAAGTATGCATGAGTAAAATTTAATGATCCTCTTAAAATTCCCATAATTTTTAGGGGGTTGTTTGGTATTGTATAGATATGTACATATTTATTTTGAGGGGGTAAATTTAACATAGAAAAAATCTCTTCCAAAATAAAAAATACTAAATTTTGGTTCAGCATCGCTGAACATTGAACATCGAACATATATATGTATAAAGTGGATATAGGTATCTGTTAGTATTAAACGCATTTCTCGCGGTTGAGGTTAATAAAGAAATCCATTGCATGATATAACCACGACAACGAACAGCAAAGAACCAAAGCTAAATTTCCTATTTAATCAACCACAAATGGAAATAATTTTGCTTCGTTTCGCTTACAATTCGTAATCTTTATATATTATACCAGTGAACTACTTAAGGTTCATAATATTACCATTTCAGCGTATTACCTTCAGCAAATCAATTAAAATATTATTGCATTTAATTTGGCCAAGGTGATATATCACGATATTTGCATACATAAAACATTTGTTAATCCCACGCGCGCCATTTTCAAATTTATTCTTACGTTCATTTAATATTTACAAAGTACCATTTATCTTTTTTGTGTTTAGCGATATGTCTTAAGTCTGCAAGCACAACAATAATCGTTTCGTTACCAAACATGTCGTTAAACACAAAAACAAGCGAAAGTTTCTAAATTAAAATTTGCACAATTTATCAACGTTTGTTTAATATATGCGCGGTGATTGCACAATTTCGGTTCAGTGGATTAAAAACAAAATGGCGTACATTTAATTGATTTTTAAATGGGAATGAATTGTCAAAAAATAAATGTTTATTTATTTTTAATGCGCAGAGAACATATAACCGGAAGACATGTCAATCAGTTTACACGATTCTAAATTTATAAACATTCTTGTGTACTTTTTCTTCTTCTTCTTATATTTTTTTTAGTTTATTCCAAAAATTAAAACAAGTCAACATGTTACATGTTTGACATATTTTTGTGACTAATCGCGTATCTTGTAGACGAGGTGTGATTCCTATATACATTACTAATACTATAATGGCAAACTAATTAACGATCATTTGATCGGCTAATTTGAGACAAAATATCAAAAATTGTTACAACATTACTAATTAATACATCATTCATTTGTAAAAAAAAAAAAGAGTTAAAATGACATCATATATATTGTGATGATTATGTCTCAAACACAGACACGCACTCTTTGAGCTTAATTAAATTAAAAACAGATTAAGAAAATATCAACAAACGTTAATTCGGTTTGAGGGAAAGGAAACAAAAAAAGTTATTTATTTTATGGGTTACGCGGTCATTTGTAGAATCAACAGATTTTTGTTAAAATTTATTGTGTGACAGTTGTTTGTTTTAATTTAAACTGAGCTGGCGGTTTTGATTTAATTGCATTTATGCGAGTTAAGCAATCTGCGGATTGATTTATTTAGTGTTTAGATGGAAACTGTTTTATGGACTGGAAATTTTTTGGAAATTGTGTAACTTTGATTGAAGATTTGTTTTATATGTCGCTACTTTTGTAAACCTTTTGATCTTTCGCTGATTTAAATATTATGTTTAAAGAAAAAGGCGGAAAGCGTAACTGACGCAATTCTTTTAAATTTGTTGACTATCTCACAGTCATTTTTTGTTACCTTATCTTATAATTTGTAGAACTTCTGGCAGGAAAGGGCCATCTGGAAAGACGTTTGGAGAATGAACAAATATGTAAATCGGCCTCTAACATTATAGTCAAAAAAAATTTAATACCTAGACAAAATTTTTGTTCATTGAACTGTCACGCATATTCCTTAAGGGATTCTTAAAGTTGGAAACTTGTTCGATATAACTGCTTTTGTTGTTTAATGCTGAAACGTCAACTAATCAAAAAATACGTTCATTCGAATCTAAATAGTAACAAATGAATATGATTGTTTTTGTTTTTTGATTTATATGCTTTGTGCTCCTATTATTTTCTAGTGAGCGTTCAATTGTTTTAGAAATCATGTTAAGTCAAAAGACTTTGTAGCAATTTGTAAAGATTTGTAGTAACACAATGTCAAGTGAGTCAATGCCGATGAAAAAAAGAGATAGGTATAAAATAATCAGTGCTGTATTAAGCATTTGTATTAACGAATGTGAATGAAGTTAGTTACTTATACAGTTCTACATGTTTGCGGGACAATAAAAGTGCAGCTGTAAATCGCCGTTTGCAGAAGACGATATCAGTGCAATTTACCTGAAAATAAAAAAAAAAAAAACAAAAGGGCACAAAGAATCATAGACGAATATTAAAATTCAGCTGTATACACTTATCTGACTTCACAGCTGATCAGCATTCCTCATGGCATCACTCTTCAACATGTAACACCATCTCACTCCGCATGCCAGCATTTCAGGATTATTTGTATCAATTGACATTCCTAAAATAGAGAAAAAAAAAATAGTAACTTGCCTCATAGTGTTGTAGGGAGACATCTACCTTGTAATAGATTCCTGAAAAATTTAAATAAAATAAAATAGTATAGTATTTAACTTGTGCTTGAGTACATCAAGTTGTTTTATCTTCAATCATGTTTTGGTGCCGAAACTCGGGAATTCTACGAAAATAAAATAAGTATACATTTATCGATATTACTATATACCATTCGGAAAATCGTACTACAAAATAAGTTTAAGAAAACAGAAACCGCGTGGTTTGAAGCAAATTTTTGTGTGTTACAGGCTGGCTACTGCCAACCTGCATATTTTCACTAAGCACCTGCAGAGGCCTCCACGGTGATTTTTGCCGGCTACGTTCTCAGCGGAGAAGTGCGAAGGTCGTGGGGTTTGAGGCATGCAGGGCTCCTGGCCTACACCGTGATGATTACAGAAAGTTGGGGGGGGAACGCAAATAATAATAAACCGAGTTCCGCCGAAATTCGTCGGTCGAAACCTGAGGAACGAACCAAATAATCAAAATAAATTAAAATAATAATAATAACGGTAGAGGTGCCTTGGTGCGCGCATCCATCCGAATTCAAACAGGGTTACACCCTGGTTATGAAATTGGATGCGGGCACCAAGGGACCGCAATCACTATGCCGACACAGGATGGGAATTCCCCCCTCACCACACCACACCGAAAAACTTTAATAATTCATTTTTTTAATATAAACACAACAAAAAATAAAGAAACCACCTTCCCACGCGGAAAAACCAGAAAGGAGTAAAAGCGGAAGAGAGAGAAGCGAGAGAGAGTGAGAAAACGAGAGAGAACGAGAACAATATACACCGAGCGCGCGACTTACGACCGTTATCTCGGCGCTCGATTACAATCAAAAGAAAATTTTTATATATATATATGAAAAAGAAATATTTAAAAAAAATAAATTTAGAAAAAAAAATAAAAAAAAAAACAACAAAAAAATGAAAATAAAAAAAATAAAATAAATGTACCTTACAAATAATAAATTTATTGTTGCGGCCTTGGTGCCGTCATGCCACAGGTGATATGCCACACCCGGACCGTTGCGGCTTTATGTGCCGTTATGTTGCGGGGCCTCTCCCCGCTACCAAATAAAAAACCGAATAGCCGGATGGCTACCCGTTCCCGATGCGGGGCCTTTCCCCGATACCAAAAATTAAAAAAAAAACGAATAGCCGGTTGGCTACACGTTCCCGATGCGGGGCCTTTCCCCGATACCAAATAACACAGAAAATTTGGTGGGGCGTTGCCCGCCTAAACAACGTACATTTGGCCTTGATAAACCGCCTTTCATAAACAGTTTTTTTTATTTTTTTGATAAGTTGATGTATTATCACTGGATTAAATCCAGTTTGGCGATGTCCGATGAAAATCACAAATACTGTGCATATTTACTATGCCTTGATGTATAAAATAAGTAAATGATAACCCCAAAGTAACACAAAACTTTAATTTTATTTTTTTTTAATACTATTATGTTGAGGCAACATATAAACAATTTATTTACTTTGAATATAAGTACAATTTCTTATATTATTAAAACATTATTAGAAAACTTCGTTCGGTTATATAACTAACTTATTATTATTTTCCCAAGATATCGGAAAAGTCAAAATCACAATATTAAATTTTTTCAACACAAAATTAGAACACAATTTTTTGTCATTTATGTTTTGGCAAACAATAAAGAAAATATATATTATTATCAAATAATACGACTTAAATTACTTGTTTTATAATTAACAAAAAAAAGAATATTGTCTAAGATATAAAAAATTTATTTTTATTTCAGTGTTTTAAATTTTTAATAATTTAAGCCATCTTGACCAACTTCCACACAAGACTTTTCACTACTCGACTTTTTACCAATTTTAATAATTAATTCACATCAAAATTCCAAACAAGACTGACTTAATTAAAAAAAACTCTCACGCCGAATAACGCGCAAAACATTCCAGAAAAATTGTCTTTCTTCTCTGTTTCTCGTTTACATCAATTCGCATTGATGTAAACGAGAGGCATATAAGAAAAACATTCTTATGGAATGTTTTACTTTACACACACACTCGATGCGCATTGTTCTCTCTCCCAGCATCTTCCTCACCCTCGCGCCACCTTACAAAAAGGTACGTACAAAACAAACATCTACAAAAGTGGGGACAACAACCAACATTGAGAAAACATAGCAAGTGGAGGCACAAACCCGAGGAAAATACCATACAAACAGCGCTTGTTACGATCATGTAATCGTAACAAACGTGGGAACGTCCCACACCCTGAGATGTCTCATACGCCGGGCCTAAAACAAACATAGAGAGAAAACGATTATGCACGGATGTCCTTGGTATGATAAGTACCTAATGATTTGCCATTCAAATCCTCGACGGTGTACGCTATTTGTCCGACCTTGCTGGTAATAACCGCGGGTTTGAATTTTGCAGCTAATTTAGCAGAGAATTTGTTAGTCGCATCGCTCAAAACAAAAGATCGTACAAAGACGGGTTGGCCAACTCGAAAAGAACGCTTATTACTACGCAAGTTGTAATGTTGAGCCCCCTTTTCGTGTGCTACGCGTAAATAATGGATTATACGATCCTTCAGAAGGTTCACTCGATCTGGCTTAGCCCATACCTGGACTTCGCTGGGATCATGTTCATCGAGTAACCGTCGCAATGAGTGATCCGAACCATGCATCGACATATGTTGACCGAACACGACATAATGAGGGGAGTAATGTAACGTATCGTGTACAGCATTTCGTAACGCGGCTGCAATTTCTTGCAAATTCTTGTCCTACAAATTATGATCGTGATCGCTCAAATATGATCGAATGCTAGCAATCAACGTTCTATTAACACGCTCGGAGGCGTTGCTTTGAGGCGAATACAAAGGCGTTCGAATGTGCGTTACGCCGTACTTAGCCAACAAGTCTTTAAATAGATTCGAGGTGAACTGCTTCCCATTGTCGGACGTGATTATTTCGGGAACCGAGAACAACAGAAATATTTCATTTTCTAAGAATCGACACAGCAAAAGAGCAGACGCTTCCCGTAGAGGTTTTACAACGACAAATTTCGAGTAATGATCCAAGATGATAACGATGCAGGTATTACCGAGTTTCGAACGTGGATACGGACCCAAAAAATCAACATACAATTTTTGGAACGGGCGAGTTGACGTAACCTGTGCTCCCATGGCTGGTTGTGTTGAGTAATTAACAGCCTTGTTCATTTTACATTTAGTGCAGCTAGCAACGTACTGTTTAACTTGTTTTGCCATCTGAGGCCAGTAAAATTGACGCTGAAGGCGCTCGAGAGTTTTGCTGCCGCCTAAATGTGCTGAAGTGGGGGGTACGTGAGCCTGTTCGATAAGCGTTGAAGTTAAGGAATTAGGAATAACAAGTTTCCAATTAGAAAGGTCGGTATCCGTATATTTAAAACCAAACGAAGGGGATATTAATAGTTTATCATCCTGGATCTTGTAGTTGTGCGAACAATCTTTTAAGCTACGAATTTTTTCGATCTGATCGACGTAATCTGGATCTTGGAACGCAACCGAATTTTGATCAACGTGTAGAATGGGGACTGCCGAAGGTACTAACGCATCCACGGAAGGGTCGATGTTTTTACTCGACAAGGCTGGATCTTCAAATTGGGCACCAGGATCAGGCGTGCTCTTACTTTCAGAATCATCCGCACAAGGAGCGGATTCATCCGGAAAAGCTCGAGACAACGCATCAGGTACAACGTTAACTGAACCTTTTCGGTAACCAATCTGAAAATCCAGCGCTTGGAGTTTAAGACTCCATCTCGCCAAACGTCCGGAGAGGTCTTTTTGACTCATTAGCCAGCGCAAACTGGAATGGTCAGTGTAAATGACGAACGGGTAGCCTTCCACGTAAGGACGGAATTTTCGCACGCTGAGGACAGCAGCGTAGCATTCCAGCTCGGTCACCGAGTAGTTTCGCTGCGCCGCATTGAGCTTATGTGAATAAAACTCAATGGGCCGCTCCACCCCCTCGGTGTCCACCTGAAATAAGACACTACCGACCCCAACGGCACTGGCATCACACTGAATAAAAAAGGGTTTTGTATAATCAGGATGCGTCAAAACTGGGGCAGTTGACAAGGCGGTGTTGAGAGCGTTAAAAGAAGAATCAGCAGCTGCAGACCAACATATTTTAGTGTTTTTACCAGTAAGATCGGTGAGAGAAGAAGCTAAGGAGGCGAAATTTGGAATGAAGCGACGGTACCATCCGCACATTCCCAGAAAACGTCTAATCTGTTTCGTCGTTTTCGGAATAGGGTACTCCAGAATAGCTTTACATTTATCTGGGTTTGTACGGAGGCAACCATCACCCACAATATAACCTAAATAGTCTACTTCTTTCAACACAAACTTACTTTTGGTCAAATTAATTGTTAAACCAGCATCCGACAGATATCCAGCAACCTGTTGAAGCAAATCGAAATGTTCGGCCAGAGTAGAGGATGTGACCAGAAGGTCATCGAGGTACACAAAGACCTTATCGTGTAGCTGGTACGGGATCACGCGGTGCATTAAGCGACAAAGCGTCTGTGGGGCATTGCATAAGCCAAACGGCATCACCTTGAACTGATACAAGGGCCGTCCAGGAACCGTAAACGCTGTTTTATCGCGGGATGCTGGGTCGAGTGGGATCTGCCAAAAGGCATCCTTCAAATCAATCGCCGAAATGAATCGGGTGTGTCCCAAACGACCCAACAATCCGTTGATTATTGGCAGCGGATACGCATCCTTGACGGTTGCCTTGTTCAGTTCTCTAGCATCCAAGCACAAACGAACTTTGCCATTGGCCTTACGCACCAACGTGACCGGTGAACACCAGGAACTTTATGACTCCTCGATGACCCCCAAAGACAACATCCTATCCAACTCGGCATACATGAGTTTCTGGATAGCTGGGGATACGGAATAAAAACGTTGTTTGCGGCCCAAACCTAAAATATCGCTGCTCGGGAACTGTTCGCGGATAAGATCCAATTTACGACGATCATCAGCTGTTAAAATATGGAATTTGGGTGTGTTGGTAGTTTCACCTAATTCGTCCGAATTATTTAACGCGGAGATTTTTGGGGAAATTCCAAAACGATTCCAAAAATCGATACCCAAATAAAGCGGTTGTTCTAAGGAAGGAACAACATAAAAATTCATGGTTTGACTAGTTCCATTAAACTCGACGTTAGCTCGTATGTAACCAAATACTCGTTGGACTTGACCACTCGCGGTAGTTATCGTGGATGGAAAATTATGGAACTCTACAAATGGATTCGACAAGATTTTCTCCGCTCCATTCCCGAGAACACTGACACTCGCCCCGCTGTCGAGAAGACCCTTAAACGGGATCTTATTGATAAAGACCTGGGCGTAAGGCCGAGTGTCACTACCCTCGGAGAACAAAACGGAGGAAATCACGTCGTTTCTCATTGCAGCGCGGTGGTTCCAGTATTTCTTGGAACGTTTTAAACGATCTAACTTAGCTAACGACGGAGAATTATAGAAAAACTTTAGAGCGACAGGAAGGGAAGGGGAATTTGGTAAGGAAGAAGGATCGGGAAAGGAATCATTACTAGCAGACGAATTTACTTCTTCATCGGATTCGACGGGGAGCGGAGTTCCGCGTTTGTGTTGCTCGCTGCATTCTTCTGGATCAGTTTGAGTGGCTCTATCCTCTGTCCTATCAGCAGTCTGGGTGGAGGTAGATTTGGTCTCGGTACACTCCGTCTGAGTGGCCGTTGTGGTGACGACATTTTTACCGTAATTCGAATGCTGTATATAATCTGATCTCGAGTTGTCTGTTGAGATTTGTCCTCCAGGACGTCTCGCCGCTGCCGATGGAAACCTGCTCCCCGCTTGAATTGCGGATACTGAGTTATCGGGTATAACATCAGTCAAGAGATAATTCTCATGAGAGTCATATGCTCCACCATCATCATACGGACTGCCTGATGACTCATTGATCACGCGTCGTGGATGGATTGCAGGATCCGCCGGAGCTTTGATCCGCCTGAAAGACTCCTCCCACGCAGAACAGCTTTTGATCAGCTCGTTGATGCTGCTAAACTGACGATCGGTAAGATGGTACTGCAGTTCTGGCTTCATGTTCGCCATTAATATTTCGATGAGCTCCTCGTCCGAGTACGGGGTACGACATTGTAACGATAAACTCCACACTTGGTCGTAGAAATTCGTAAAACTTTCGTCAGGTTGTTGCTTACGTGTCTCGACCGTTCGCCGGATTTCGTAATTGGTGCGACGGTCTTTAAAACGCTCGAAGATACCGCTTCGTAGATCTGTCCAGGTAGCGTTCGGATTATGTTTGCGGAATGTCCAATACCACTGCAATGCGATATCTTTCAAGATGGTATGCAGCTCAAATAACAATGTTTGGTCGGATAATCCGCGAGACGAAGCGATGGTGTCTACCTGAAACAGGAACATGTCGATCGTGGTGCCCGCCGGGTCTCCTGTGTAATTTAGTCCGCTTTCCGATAATAAGGGTCCATCGATAAAGTTTTGCTCCCAATCGTCTTGCTCTAGTATTGTTAGGTCCATTTTGGATGATGACAGGATAGAGGGATAAACTGGCTCGATTTAATTTGGCAAAGAAAATTAGACTCGAGTATGCAATTTTTATTAAATTTTTCAATAATATACAAAAAAAAAATGAATTCAATTAGTTTTAAATGAAACTGAAGGTTTCAAATAAAATGGTTCGGATAATTCCACAAACACAATGTTTAGTGAAAAAATGAAAATTAAAATCAATAAATTACTTTAGTATAAGTTGGTCGATGACCAATTGTATAAAACAATAACTACCGAGGTGAACGAAATATACCACAAGGCTCGAGCTTTACTACGTATTGCAAGTGATAACAGTCAATGCCATGCAAGATCTTAATAGAACGCTAGGACAATTTGTAGCACAGCAGAAAACCTTTGATGAGGGCGTGAATGCGTCGCAGCACGTGCGTCTGCCAAATATCAATCAATTCTCTGGCGATTATAAATCGTGGGCTTCGTGTTATGACCTGTATCGAACCACAGTACATGAGAACTTAAATATCACTGATGTTCATAAATTACAAATTCTCAAAGGCCTTCTGTCCGATGAAGCAGCAACATCGATACGACACATTACTATAACAGAAACCAAGTACGTGGAAGCATAAAATCTTCAGGCGATACAATAAAATTACGCCTATTATAACATCATTGATCCAATAATTTTTTGAGCAAAAACTATCTCCAACGGAACCAACGGAAGAGATTTGAGGCGAGTTACCTATCCATTTTTCAGTTGAAATATGTTCATTGCCAAACTTCCTTGTGGTGAACACAGAGATGACCCCCCTCCCTTTGCTTGTGGAGCTAGGTGTTTCAATGTGCTTACAACTTATATTCAGGCTCCCGCTCAAAAATCACGAGGATTGCTGGTGAATATTGATCATCCCGAAAACCACTTTCTATCCATTTTTCAGTTGAAATATGTTCATTGTCAAACTTCCTTGTGGTGAACACAGAGATGACCCTCCTCCCTTTGCTTGTGGAGCTAGGTGTGCCAATGTGCTTATAACTTTTATTTAGGCGCCCGTTCGAAAATTTACGAAGATTGATGGTTAATATTGATCATCCCAAAAACCACTTTCTATCCATTCTTCAGTTGAAAATATGTTCATTGCCAAATTTCCTTGTGGTGAACAAAGAGGTGACCCCTTCCCTTGGCATATGGAGTTAGGTGTGCCAATGTGCATAGAACTTATATTTAGGTGCCCGTTGGAAAATTACGAGGATTGATGGTAAATATTGGTCATCCCGAAAACCACTTTCGATCCATTCTTCAGTTGGAAATATATTCATTGCCTAATTTCCTTGTGATGAACAGAAAGGTGATCCCTCCTTTGGCATATGGAGCTACGTGTGCCAATGTGCTTAGAACTTACATATATTCAGTCTCCCGTTCGAAATGCATCAATCAACGAAGATCGATGGTGAATATTGATCATCTTAAAAACACTTTCGTTCCAATCTTCGGTTTAAATTATGATTATTGCCAAATTTCCTTGTGGTGAACACAAAGATGACCCTCTCTCTTGGCATATAGAGTTATGTGTGTCAATGTGCATAGAAGTTATATTCAGGCGTCTGTTCGAAAATCACGAAGGTTGGTGGTGAATATTTATCATCCTGAAAACCACTTTCTATCAATTCTTCAGTTGAAAATATGTTCATTACCAAATTGGTGGTAATGAACATATTTTCAACTGAAGTATGTATAGAAAATTGTTTTCTTATTAATGATTGTGAAGCTTTCTTACTGCAAACACTAATACAATTTTATAATTTTTTCTGGCTGTTTATTTTTTTCTTTAAAATAACAATAAGGTTTTCCGGATGGAATTATTTTTATTTAATTTAGCAAAGACACACACTTTATGAAAAAAAAAAATTCGGGATTGAAATTTTTGGCCAACTTCATATGCATTATAATTTAAAAAAAAAATGAAAACTCAGTGTTTATGATCATTTTCGTTACTGACTATATAAAAAAATACCTCATACACAGAACTGTTGAAGAACGAAACAGGTCATCACGTTTATTTTCAGTTCTGAGCTTCTCCTCAAAAGACGTATTACATTTTCGGCTCGTTTTCGGCATCGTTTTCGAATGTCCGATGCGATTTTCATATTTTACCTCGTCCTTGTGATTAGCTCGCGACGCCGGAGCTCAGATGTTTTCTCCAGAATTCTCTCTTTCTCCTAAATTCTCTCTTCCAATTTAGCAAATAAAATACTATGCTTTTAAGTTTTCTCAAGTTTTATTATTTAACGTTGAGCCGTCGACCATGAACAAGTAATACTTTTTTGGTGTATGTTTTAAAACTCGCGATCTTAATTATGATTATAGCCGCATTTCCGTATTTCCTTATAAAATACCACACATTTATTTGTTCGTACACATAAAAGCTCAGTTCATGACCTTTTGAAATCAATTAAGTAACGAACATTCTCTCTTTTTTCTATAACTAAAAAAAAAGAAAATTGGAAAAAAATAATTTAATTCCACCTTACCTCAAATAACAACCACGATAAATCATTGATCAAAATTTCCATATAATATTGTTGCATATGATCGCGTATATCTATATGGTAAACTAGAGATCAAGTTCAATGCAATCATTCCCATATGAGAATTTACCCATAATAAATCCCACAAAAAGATATGTAATTGATCGAACCATAATATTCAACTTCGGTGGATGATCAATGTGATATATAAGCGCGATCGCGCCGCATCCAAATTAAGAAATTATGTAAGTTGTAAGGAAACCAGTTTTTGTTTTCTTTTCATCAAGAACGAGATAAGCGGAGCAAAACTTGTCTTAAATTACAGTTCTTGTTTGGGGTTTTTTAAATAATAAAATATGGGGCATGTCTAATAATACATATCGATCGTTTATAAGCCGCCACCCGATCTCATGGTTCAGATATAAATACCTCGAGGCTGTATATATACCAGATTACGTTATATAAATCAATTCGAGCTGTAACATAATTTGCATAAATTCAGTAATAAATTTTTTATTTTGTTTTTCTTTATGTGACGGATGAATGAGAAAAGATTGCGATCGTTTAAAATCACATTTCGCTTTGTTTTTGTATATAGGTAGAAAGATCTTGTGTCTGATTCATCGTAACAGATAATGAAATGGTGACGATGGAATCGCAATTATAACGGTTGGTTTGTTAAATTTTATTGTTGTTGCAAGATTTGAACTTTATGATCTCCACATAAGATACCATAGATTCTTTATCCGATCGTTTTAGCGATCGTTCATAAATTAGTGCTCTTGTTAGAAACGGGTTTCGGTTATGCGCGAGTTATAAATTATAATCTTAAACAATGCAATTTGATGTGCAATTGTTTTGTTAAAAGTGGTATATGTTATCTAGGTAGTAACTTTTTACGATAGCGACTCGTATTTTGCGGAACACGGAAGGGTTTGATTATTCACACTTTCTAACGATATTTGTTGTTTTAGTTTGCCACTTTGGCTTCGTAAAACAAACTCATATTTCCAAAGGATATTTCCAAATTCCAAATTTCTAATTTGGTCGGTTCGGGATTACTTTCTTTACAATATCAACTGTTTTTATTGCTCAGTTTGAAATGTGGCTAAACTTGTTTCTCAAAGTAGATTTGCACATTTTTATTCTTTGCAAATATTCCTGCATGATCAAGGTTAAATCGTAAGACTCAATTATTTATGCTGCTTAATTTTGAAGTGGTTTATCATTTTTCATTGAGTCACACAAATTTAAGTTCAGTACTGTTGAGCCATTTCGTTGCTCAATTTTGAATTGGACCGATTTTGATTCCACTTTTTTGCTGATGAATATTCACTTACCAAAATCCAAAATCAGTAGAATCCCTTTCGTTGAAAATTCATACACCCCTACAACATCGTACACCTATCTAAATTCAGCAAATGAGACTTCATTTAAAATTGAAAGTGAGCATTCACAAAATAAACTATTGTGCTTTTTGTTTTCCAAAGCGACTGCAAAACTATTAATATTTCTGATGGAGAAATGTCGGTAAAGTAGATTCAAATTAGCATCATATAAAGAAAATTCTAAGTCTATGTTATAAAAATGTTGACTCGCATTTAAAACGCATTCTAGATCCGGCCACCAAATCAACTGTTTCGGCAATGACAGTTACTGGTAATATTTTTAAACATAAGACAGCGTATAACGAGTTCGACAATATGATCGAACTAGGCCTATGTCAACCGTCGTCATCTCCAGTTTCATCACCACCTCACATGGTTGAAAAGAGAGACAGTACAGATTGGCGCCCATTTTGAGACTACCGTCGACTAAATGCCATTACGGCACCGGATCGTCGATAATGCATATCCATAATTTTTCCCTGCACGATTTTTAGAAAAATTAACCTAATCAGGGCATACACGCAATTCCTGTAGCTTCCGAAGACGTTCCTAAAACGGCCATTACGACGCCATTTAGGTTATTGGAATATAAACGAATGCCTTTTGGACTTCGAAACGCAGCTCAAACGTTTCTGCGTTTTGTGAATGAAGTGTGTAAAGGACTTGATATCGTTTTCGTCTATATTGACGACATATTGATAGCGATTAAAACTGAGGATGATGTCAAAATTAAAACATCCCGCTGCGCGTAGAAGCCATAACAAAGTTTCCCCAACCAAATTCAATTAAATCGATTCAGAAATTTGTCGGGATGGCGAATTTTTATCAACGGCTTATTCCACGATTAGACGGATTTGTTCAAACGATTCAGGCACAGTTACCACTATTATCAAAGAAGCGCAAAACATCTAATAATTTCGATTTGCCTGATAAACGCATTTATTTTATTTATTAAACGAGCGCTTGTTGGAGTAAAATTATTGACACATCCAATTGAAAATTCTCATTACAATATTACATGTCACGCATCAATGCCACGTGAACAATATAATAAAGGTAATTGGGAACCATTAGGTTTTATTCTAAGAAACTCTCGCAAACTGAAGCCAAGTATTCCGCATTCGTCAGAGAATTGTTAACTACTTACTTAGCGCTTAAACATTTCGTTATTTCGTAGAAGGTTGTACGTTTTCAATCTTCAGCCTCCATCAGCGAAATTCCAAATATTCATAAAATATCAGAGTTACAACGTACGGACGAAGAATTTAAACCCCTGATAAATAGGTAGCCAATTCCAGAAATGACCGCTGTAACAATTGGGAAGACGTTTGGCAAGCAATACGTATTCAGATTTGGCCACTGGAGATTACGACAGATCAAGGCAGCCAATTTGAATCGAAACTTTTCTCAGAACTTACAAAAATCCTGAGTTCGCACAGAATCCGCAGGCGAATGGTATGGTGGAGCGTTTTCACAAGACATTAGAAACTTCACTTAAATCCCGAGGAAACACTAAATATTGGAGTTCTGAGTTACCAATTATTTTGCTGTTTATCAAAGCATGTCTTAAAGAGGAATTTAGATGTAGTCCAGCAGACTTAGTATATGGCCAAAGCCTCAGACTTCCTGGCGATATATTGTTAGGTTCTGGTTCAAAACCTCTTCCATCCATCCACTGACGATTTCATAAACCAACTTTGAACAAAGATGCAACATTTAATTCCAGTCGATACCAGTTCCCAAAAACCTAAATAACTGTAAGTTTGTTTATGTTCGTGTGGATAAAACACTGATAGGCCTCACTTTAGCTTATGAGAGTCCTTTTAAGGTAATTCGAAGGCTACGAAAAATATTTATGATTGACGTTAATATAAAGCCACTTATTAAAACAATAAAATCATTTTTATGATAGATCGAACCACCTTTTAAAAGACGAATCAAAATCTGCAAACATTACAGTTTTCACACAAATAAAATATAAACCGAAAATTCAGTAAATATATTTTTAATTGTAATAAGTTAATAGAAGAACTTTGGATTTTAACAATATTAATTAGGCGGAATCTTGCATCTTCAGTTGGCATGCAACTTCGGAAACTGGATTGTTTATCAGAAAATAGTGCCCTCTGTTCAATCCGCGGTGTAATGGGAACGGCTAGTAACCTTTCTAGGCATTTGAAGCAGTTGAGGGTAGTGGTGATTTCTTCCCACGTAAATGGGGGCCTACAGCAACCGTGGATGTCTAACTGCTGTTGGTGGAGATCTCACGCATAGCTATGTGTCCCAGTTTCCCGTACGTACCTTCAGACGTACCGTTGGAAATTACTTTGCTTCGCTTTTATGGAAGTACTTATTTCTTGCCTCTTCAAAGAGTGACAATTTTAACTCTTTTTCTTCTTGCTTTCATTCCGTCTGGTATATGCTCTTATTATCTTACACATATAGAACAGCTAAGTTCCCTTAGATTAGAGACCCACCAACTATTTCGTACCTTAGCTCTTGTCTTCCTAGGAATTGAGTTATTGACAGTACACTGGTTAACTGTGTTGAGATCACCTCTACACGAGCATAAATTTCATCGGTCGAATTAATTTCTGGAAGTGTTTTGACACCATCCCAAGAGCCAATCAAGTGGCTATCAAATAGACCCAAACAGTCAGCTGTTTTAATGGTAAATCTCAGAGTTTGCTACTTGCAAGCGGACTATTCGGTGGCGAGTCTGATAACTCAAACGTAATGACTCTATGGCCACTAGATATCCAACTTTCTCTCACACACCACCCAACTATCGAGGCCAACAAAGCTTCGTTGACTTTTGTTTGGTCAATAGTATAGTTTCGATTACTCGAGAACGTCGTTTGGTTTCCCTGTAAGTTGATTATTAAAAGGTCACTCCTAGGCACGAAGTCCTCAACTTCCGTTTCCATCGGTTAAACGGTCATGCCACGTTTTACTTTTTGCATTGAAGTGGCATTTTGACGCCCTGCATGTTAAGGTGGGCAATATGTGGCTGCTGTTACAATGTCTTAAATTTTGACTAATCATCATGTTTAGTGTTTGATTGCTTGGTGGTCAAGTGGTTTTTACATTTTCTTACAGCTTGCACAACTGTCAGGTTGGTGTTTATTTGGACAACCCTTATAATCATGACCTTGTTGTGCATAGTGGGGATAGGCCTCTGTGCGTAGTCACAAACTCTCTCACATAACATTGTAACCAGTACACGTGCAGTCTTCCAGACTTTAGCAACATGGTTTTGGTTGCCGGTTCAATTTCTACCATCCAGTGAGCGGTCTCTTTATTTTTCGCGCCAGTTCTATATAGAACCACAACATCTTTTAATTAATTAAAAAAATTGTGACCATGTCACCATCAAAGTCAGAGCTAACATCAAAGAAACTACCTACGGTAATCTCATTATAGGCACTGATTCGGTAGCTACGAGACCCACGCCTTCTAGTTCCCCGTTTTTTGTGAATACCTTTAAATCCGAGGAAGAGTCAAACACAACACCATTTGGGCCAGCGTTTGTTACATAGCGCATCTTTATGTTCGATTCACTGGGGTACATGGTGTGGCGGTGTGTGGTTGGGTAAACTCGTATGCTAGTAATTTTTTTAAAATGGTGGACTCTCTTTTCCAGCCTAGATGACTTTGGATAAAATATAACATATCCTTACTTCGAGTGCGTTCGTCATGTAAAAGTCAATGTTAGAAAGTTTCGATGATACATTTTAAAATATATATTTTAATTTTTTTGGTTTCAGCAAACCAGGATCGTCTTTTTGAGAACAGTTAGGCTACGGTTATCCTTTTTGTTCGTAAATAGGTGGACATCCTTGATGTTCATTGGTTGGCTTGAAGTTATCCCGGAGCTGTTTCGGAGATTGCCTAAAAAATAAAGAATTTATTACAGTCAGAAAAAAATTATAAAGCGTAAGTGAGACGAGCGAAGGGTATGAAAGGATTGAATTCATTTTTTTCGTTTTTGTGCGTTTAGTGAATAATTGCTTCTCGATCGGGTTAGGGGGCTATGAATTTGGGTTGTGGCACTAACAAATTAGTCTAACTTCACCCAGTCCAAATTACCACCAAACATTCGTCCAGATTTTAATTTATTTCACTACGGTGCTACATGAAATATGGCCTGATTTTTGACACAGGTGTTCACTGTTAATGCCACAACTCAAACTCATTCACGCTCTATCACGACAAATTATAAATATTTTATCCAGCAGTTTACGAATTGGTCTAACTTTACTCAGTTCATATTACCTTTAAGCATTCGAATTATGTAATATTGATTTTTGAAATTTTTACAATTACATGTAATTTTCGACTCATATCAACAGAATTTTGTACTACCGCCTGATACAAAATATGTCGATAATGCAGGTTTTTTCGGCTGAAATTTTCGGCTAACTTCAGTAGCATCTTTCATGCCTGAATCTAGCTTGATGAATTCATCCCATATTGAATTGATGTGCGCCCGTTTTTTTGTGCAGGTTTTCTCTCGTTTTCCTAGTTTTGCTGTCTTTGTTGGAATTAGTTTTACTTTATTTCTCTCTTTTTCGCTCTTTGATACATTTCGGCGACGCTTTGTCTGGGCCTGGGAGACTATATACACCAATTTATATAGGCGAGATATCCGCAAAAAATAACTCACAAATTAATTAAAATATTCCAGTGTGCATATAGCAAAGTAAACACACGCTGCAGTCGATAATACCCCCTTTGAACTCGATGCGAAAATTACTTTATTCCACGAAAAGTACGTGCACTCATAAATTTTAATTTAATGTAACCAAATAGATAACAAATAGAAATTAATTTAGGTTAAAGTAATATAGATCGTCGTATCTATTGTTAGAATTAAAAAAAAAAGACTATAGATAAGAATACAGTGGCGTAATAAGATGCATACAAATTTTGAAAAAGACCAAGTAGTATCTAGTATCCGTGGGTGTCACCACTTTATGGTTCGACACAAAATCAAATGCATTAATTTAACTCAATCAAATTTATATTTTACGGGGCACTCCAAAATGGGACACATCATAAACCACACATCATTATATTATGTGTCTGTGTGTTTATACGAGTGTACATAAAGATCTAATAAATCAATTCAAATTTAAATAAAATATTGTGTGTGCATTAATAAATCACCCACATAATATTCGACTGTGTATACACTTTGAGATCCATATAAATTCTCGGTAATTACATCACACACACAGCTCAATAAATTTCAATGAAATATTCTCGTTCTCGTATGTGTAATACAAATCACGTGGAACTTTATTATTTTAATGATCTTCTATGTATCTATAGAAAAGAACTTCAGTATCAAGCGGCGGACTGTAATTAAAAGTCATTGTAATAAATTAATCGCCTCAAAATATTTAAATGAGTTTCGAAAATGTTTAGTGATTGGTGAAATTTTTTTTCTAATCCACGATCATATAATTAACAATTTTTTTATTAATTAATTTTTTAATTACCCGATAAATTGGTCTTAACAATTTTAATAATTTTATTTTTGTTTTTTTTTTTTATTTCAGGTATGTAAACTATGCAGCAACACTCACTGTAAGCTATAACCTAACGATCATGCAAGGATCATGGGATCGTCTCGATCGTCAATTCTAGCGATCTCAAGTGATCATCGATATACATAATTAATTAAATGTTCAAACGATCGAATGCATATGTAAATGGATATCACATGTTAATTTAATATTTCGGCTTCCAACATACTTTAACTTTTAGTTATATATGTAGATACCGTCAGCTCAACCCGAATTTGATTATGTAATCATATGATCATGATTGTTATCGTAATATCGATTTTCAGATCAAGTTACGAAGGTCGGTGTTTACAAGCAGTTATATTTTGTATATTTTTATCGTGAGATAATGTAACGTATAATTTTATTAACTCCGATCCCAGGGCGATCGTATGTATATTCTACGTTTTACTTTATTTAAGACTATGATAGTTACACATTTCGTTACACAGTTCTTAAGTGGTTTATTTGTATTTCTTTAAAATAAATAATGTACGATCAGCTAAGAGTTCGATAGATTAGTACTGGCCTCGCAAAACTATTTCGCTATAACGAGGTTGCCAAGAAGTTTGCTTTCGACTTCTTTTATTTTTTCGTTATTGTGCAATTTAGTTAAATAGCAATTTTGTTGCAAAATGATAACTTTGATACATTTGCACAGAAACCAAGATAATCCGTAAGTTATTTCCATCCGTAGAGTCATTGTTCTGCTATGGCGTTATTTTTCCCAAATAATCTTTGTGGAAATCGGATGTGAATGAAAGTTAAATAGGAGGAAAAATCACCTCTTTTCCTTTCCTTACCTTTCCTTTCCATTCCTTTCCTTTTCTTTCCATTCCTTTCCTTTCCTTTCCATTCCTTTCCTTTTCTTTTCTATTCCTCACTTTACTTTACTTTACTTTACTGTGATGCGCTCCACCCGACAGTGTGAGATTCTTAGTCACTAAAAAAAATCACCTACTCGCCGCGGAGGCACCAGTCCGGGACCACTTCCGTATTACTTCGGGCTGGGCCGCGCTTCTTACTCTTTGGGGCTCCTCAACTTGTTCGTCTATAGGTCAATCAGGAACCGCACGAACGTAGTACATGGTTTCCCTCCTCCACATCTCCTCTGATTGTAACATGATCTCGATGATGTTATCCGGCGTAACATGTCCTACCGAGAACGTTAGCTGACTCCTCTCCCCTACGAACCCTCCACAGTTAATTAAACTGTGGCAAACATCATCCCGCTCCTCTGGACAATACTGGCATTGGGGTGATGTTAGTTTTCCCATTGTATAGAGGTAGGGACGCCATGCCCACGCTCGATCCAAGGACCAAGTTGCTTTATTAACCTTGCCGTTCATCGCCTAGTATCTCCTTCTTCCCATCTACGCTGCCAAGCCTTCAGTGTATCAGTACGTGCTATATTACTTGCAGCCCTTCTTCCATGCTCAGCGCTAAGTATGTAGTTTTTTTGGCATTCTAGCGACAACAAGTCTATAGGGATTATCCTAGCAACGACCAGAGCTGCCGCGTGGGACACCGTGCGATACGCACATGCTACTCGTAGAACTGCACAGCGTTGAGTTGATATCATCCTCTTCCGATATTTCGCCACTGTCATGGTAGTAGTCCATATCTCCACCCCGTACAATAGAATCGACTGGACTACTGACATAATTAGTCTCCGCCTACAAGTTCGCGGTCCACCCACATTTGCCATCAGACTACCAAGAGCTGCCGCCACAGTAGCTGCCTTGTCGCACGATTTGCGAATGTGTTCGTAATAGTTGAGCCGACTGTCTATAGTAATACCTAAATACATACTTTACCGCTCTACTGGTGCGTATTTCCTCGTTATTGCTCGTTAAGGGCATTACGAACGATTGGCATCCTCCGTTTCATGAGTATTACTTTATCCGTCTTTGCAGTTGCTAATTGCAGCCCGTGATTTTCCATTCAGTGATTAATTCTGAGCATCGCCTGATTAATCGTATACTGGGTAAATTCCGCAGTCCGCAAGGAAATTACGTATGCCGCATCGTCTGCATACTTTACCAGGAAAATATCATCTGGCATTTCTAGCTTTAACAAACTATCGTATACAACATTCCATAATTCAGGTCGAAGCACCGAGCCTTGCGCTACCCCGGCTGTAACTTCTCATTCCTTAATACCACCGACCGTGTTATAGGTTATTTTCCGGTTATTTAAATAATCCCGCAAAATTACCAAGAGAGTGCTTGGTATCCCGAAACGTTGCCCGAGTGCCTCGATAATGTCTTCCCAGCTCGCCGAATTAAAAGCGTTCTTGACATCCAGAGTAGCAAGAAAAACGAGTGGTCTTGTTTGATGGCAGGCTGCTTCTGCTGTCTCAACCGCCTTCATCACTTTCATTATGGCATTAATCGTCGAATGCCCCTTACGGAAACCGTGCTGTCTTGGGGATAGGTCACCCGCGGCGCGTATCGCTGTTTCCAACCTGGGTTTCAGCAGTTTGCCCAGTAACTTTCCCATCGTGTCCAACATACAAAAAGGTATGTAATTGACGGTAAATCAGGGTTCCCTCTCGTGTTCTTTTTGACTTGCGTTAGTCTTGTCACTCTCCATCCTTTTCCTTTGCCTAATCTCGTGTGTGGGCAAAAGAGTGTCAATGAGTTCCTCCATCATAGTTTTATCGATTGTCTGGAGAACCTAGCTTGCGGATAACGGTTTTGTACCCTCTGATCCATGGGTCCGTATTGACCTCGTCACACATTGTCCGTCAGCATCGGTCTTTACTCATCCGGATGGCTCTACCAAGCTCTTTTCTCGCTGCTTTGTGCTCGGTAGATTTGGCTAAAACGTCGTCTTTAGGGCTTTCTTCCTTAGTTCCTGCAATCTCTTCTGTCCACCAATATCTTTGTCGCTTTTCACTTCATGCTTGTTTAAGCGGCATAGATGAGTCGCAAGCTCGTTGTAGAAATTACACTATCCAATCAGAAAGTCTAGAAACTCTGTTAGTTTGGTAGCGTCAAACTTATTCATATTCCATCGCTTCTTTTCCGGTGTTATCACTTGCTGCACTTGCCGAGAACCGTGTATTTAGAAAGTTATATAGTTATAATCGCTTCCCGTGTAACTATCCATTGCTCTCCAGTCTGCTGCGAGAGATGACAGTCGTTCTGTTACCAAGGTTATATCCGGTATGGAGTTTCCAAATCCTGGCTTTTGGTACGTCGGGGTTGTTCCTCTATTAAGAACGTACAGATCCAGTCTTGAAACCATTTCCATTATAACCCCACCTCTGGAATCTCGTTGTGGCATGCCCTACCCCAAGGCACGTGTATTAGAGTCACCGACGACTACCATTTCTCCAGAACAATCTCGAATTGCGTCTTCCAGTTCGTTCAATTTTGTTTTAAATTCCAATATGCTGTCGTTTGGCGAACGTTAAACACTAAATATCATGATACTCTGACTACCAATCCACACAAAGCCATTACCCAAGTAATGGCTTCTCACTGGTGTTTTATCCTGGTCAATCACCCATATTGCTGCTGTATTCAGTGGGTTCGAAAAGCAATTAGGCGTATTCCGGTTTCGATACTGTTCACTAATCACAGCCAGCTCTGATTTTGGTCGTATACGAGTTGCGTGAGGATATCATCTGCAACCCCACACCCATTTTGGTTTCCCTGAACGACCCTCATCGGATCATTCTTCTCCTGGTCTCCAGCGCCTCTTTGAAAACTCTAGAACCACTCGACCTCTGTATGTGGTTGGGGTTGGCCACTATATATGTCCATATTTACTAACTTTACTTACTTTACTTTTCTTTTCTTTTCTTTTCTTTTCTTTTCTTTTCTTTTCTTTTCTTTTCTTTTCTTTTCTTTTCTTTTCTTTTCTTTTCTTTTCTTTTTTTTTCTTTTCTTTTCTTTTTTTTTGTTTTCTTTTCTTTTCTTTTCTTTTCTTTTCTTTTCTTTTCTTTTCTTTTCTTTTCTTTTCTTTTCTTTTCTTTTCTTTTCTTTTCTTTTCTTTTCTTTTCTTTACTTTTCTTCTCTTTTCTTTTCGTTTTTGCTTTTCTTTTCTTTTCTTTTCATTTGATTTCTTTTCTCTTCTTTTCTTTTCTTTTCTTTTCTTTTCTTTTCGTTTCTTTATTTCCTGTCTTTACCGGAATACTTAAAAAACGAGATCGCAAAAAGACAACCGGAACGCGATATTCGGTTAAATACGTCAAATTATATTAGTCTGGCCTTAGACGGTGTTGGGCAGCTTTCCATTAGAAATATACCTAAACGAAGCCAACCATCGCATTTGTTGTCACCGAATTTGTTATTGCTAAACATGGGCTCTGGAGAAAAAACTAATGGAAAATAACGTGTTACTGCAAACATAACAACAATTATTAATAACGAATGAGTGAGCCAGATGAATAATGTTGTAGTAAAATAAAGTATACTAATCATGAAAAATATTGACCTCGAAAAACTATATACATACACTGTTTTCATTAATTCGGAGATTCCAGTGATTTTTGATCTAAATGGATTCACCGGAAGTGGCAGTTTCCGATGGAGTTTTTTCGTCTTCTGTAAATATGTTGAAAACTATAGCATTTAGACGAGAAAAACGATTATGAACTAAACAAATTCCAAAATTTAACCGGAAATGACGTTTTTCGACAAACTATTTTTCATCAAAAATTCATACAGCCTGTAGTACAGCCCAGATGGATTGATTCCCAGACGGATTGATTGATCGGAATGAAACTCTGGTGAATTTTTACCGAAATAGTTCCATCGGAAGTGACAGATTCCTTTTAAGCTTTTTCATTTATTGCAAATATTTTGGAAAGCATTGCATTTATGAGAGAAATGACTAGGAACTAGAAAGTTTTAAATAAAATTGTTGAACAATAACCTGAAATGACGTTTATTGACCAGAATATATTTTCAACAAAAGTTTGGACCCTGTACAGCCCAGATTTACTGATTGATCGAGATGGATCTTCATTCTTAAACTTTTTCGAAGCTCCGAAGCTTTTTCGTTTTTTCACCGAAAGTGGCAGAAAAACGGTTATGAACTAACAGATTTTTAAATAATTTTGCAACAATACCGGGCGAGATGAGTTTTCCAAAGTTTATGTGGAAGTGAGTATTTTCATATCTGAACTCCATATCTAAGCTTTTTTCATAAACTGGGAGATCCTTGTGAAATATGGTGGACATCTGTTTACCAGAAGTGGCAGCTTCCGTAGGGAGGGGGACAAGACAATGTAGTGCTAAATTTTGCCTTAACAGTCCTCGCATTTATCGTTTAAACGAATTAATTTTTTAGTTTTAGATGGCCTATAAATATTTTGATTTGAACAACCTTTGGCGATTCAAGAAACTAATTCAATTTCAATTTGCCATTTATTAGTCTGAGTGAGAAAATTGGAAAAGTGTTTATATGAGATACGAACCGAAGTAATTTTGAAAAAACCGATTTCTCCTAAAAATATTTGGATTGTTTAATTTCTGTTCAAGTTTACTCCACTTATTTTCATAACCTTGACTCTATATTCATTTCGTTCAGCTTCTATCACCATTCACGAAAAATATTCTACCTCAAACGCGAAGTGGCCCCAAAAAAAATAATCCAAACTACAGCGACTGTAGTGACACCTTTAGTCAATTAATAACACTATGGGGTTACTGTGTTTCTATATTGAAAGGGTATTGCCGTAAAAATTTAATAAAATATTTTAATCCGTGGACTGTTTCTTAAAATATGGATTGCGCATGGTTTCAAAATAAAGATTGCTGCTGCTAGCCAGTAACATAAAATTTTGAATTCGAAATTGCTAAAACAAAATCCTGAAAAGTGAAATATTCTGAATCACAAAACCCCGAAAAGATCATTACAACGTTTGTCATCTAATACACAAATGACCATTACAACATCGTGGGGGCTATCTTGATATGTTGGAACACTTTCTTGCACTCGAAATGGCACAGTTTTGATTACACATGTGAATATAAAGGGAGAGTTCCGCATTACACACAGATTGTGCTACAATACAAAATTAGCAAAAACATGGCGGCCGATTAATGTCAAAAAGTAGTGATCTTCATTGGCCTTCACAATTTCCTTGCTCAGCCGATTTCGATTGCGATTTTTGAGCTCTTGAAGGTGCGTATCAAACCAAGCAACCACAATTTCGATAGGAAATCCTTCGGGCAGATTCAGACAATATTCGGGCAGACATTATATGAACAGTATACTTAACAGAGGTCAAAATGAAATGATTGCCGACGGAGTATCATTGTGGAAAAAATCAATAAATCAAATGTGCTGCAGTCTTCAGTGCAAACCTAATTTGCATGGACCCGTTATTTCTGTTGTCCGCACACGTACACTGGGTTTTTATGTGGTGTACTGTTAGTCACTGCCATTGTATTTCTTAAAAAACTTAACTAGGTGTTCAGTCGCAAGCATAATATTTGGAATAATCCCTGAATATGCGATCGCTGCAAAGTCGGTGTGTTACCGTTATTTGGTACCAGGAAACCATTCTTGCAAATCATTCCTACTGTAAATTTCTGTGATGCTACGATTAACTTTCTTCTACTCTCATCTATGCATTAATACCTCTTGTATGACGTCTCAGCCGATAAACATTTATTCGGGGGTAAAACAGCTGAAAATATGGACAATCTTCAGTTTTAGCCAAACAAGTCAATTCCATTGGAGACTGTGCCTTGTTTGTCCACACTTTTCACTACAATATCACATTCTATGAGATTTAATCTGTGCTGTTAATTTTTCTGAACAACAGATGTGATGTTTTCGGTGTGTTCGATTTTACCAGATATCCCTAATTATTTGACCTTTCCTAAAACAGCGTTTTGGGTCCTGTTTTCTTTCGCTTTTTCTATAGAGCATACGATATTCTGTGTTTGGATAACCTTTGAGCCTCTCTCCTCAGAAAAACTCACGCCTGCATCGGAAAGTAATCGGGTCCTCCTCTAAAAAGATCCCTCAACCCAGAAACTACCGGAATGAAGTATTTAACATTTATCAAAAGTGTAGCTACACAATTTAATAAAAAATGTAGTCGTAGATAGATAAAATGTGTCAGGGTTGAAATTATAATTTTTTAATTTATATCCCACTTTTTAAATCTAAAAACAAACGGTAGGAATAAATAAGTAACTTTAACTAAATAATTCAAAGTTTTATTTTATTATTTAATTTTTCCAATTTAAATCTATGAATTAATTCGTAAAGAATTTAGAAAATATAGAAAATAACCAAATAAATCCCCTAAACCCAAAAAAACTTTCAAGTAAAAAAAAAATGACGGGGTTCAAGCTCCACCTGAACCGCAAATGTTTGGTAAAATATAAGGTCTTTCTCAGTAGGAATTTTTTTACTAGCCCCATTTCCATCCAACATACCAAATCCCACCATAATCGGTTAAGAATTGATCGAGTTCCGTCCCAGGTGGTCATACTCCAGAATTCCTTCCTAAAACCAATTAAGAATCCCATTTCCATCAAGCATACTCAATCCCATAATAAACGGTTAGGAATGGATAGATTTCCGTCCCAAGTGGTCATATTCCAGAAATTCTTCCAAAAATTATTTAAAAAGCCCATTTCGATCCAACATATCCAATCCCAACATAATCGGTTAAGAATTGATCGAGTTCCGTCTCAGAGGGCCATATTCCAGAAATTCTTCCAACGATCATTTAAGAATTCCATTTCCATTCAACATTCCCAATCCCATCACACTCGGCTAAGAATTGATCAAGGTCCTCCTCAGGTGGCCATATTCCAGAAATTCTTCCCAAAATCATTTAAGAATCCCATTTCCATCCAACGTACCCGATCCCAACATAATTGGCTAAGAAATGCCTGAGTTCCGCGCCAGATTAAATTCGATCGAATAGATTAAATTTAGAAACATTTGTATTTAACGGAAAACCGGATTTAACAAACTTCTAAATTAGTCCGTTAAATCGAGGTTTTTATATATAACATTTTACGTTCAACTGTCACGTAATCAACGCAACAATTTAATGCTACATTTAACATAACATAGTATTTAACGCAGCGTGTAACATTAACCCAAAACTAGTCCACTAAATGTTTTACCAAACATAAAAGCTTAGAGATGTCTAGAAAAATATGAGTATTTTACCATTTTCGGTTCATGATTTATTTGTGTTATGCGACATACCGATGCGACCCTCGCGGGATTTGCTTTCGATTTTACAAAAGTTGAGAATACCGGAGAATATCCAAAAGTGTACTCGTGATGACTCGTGTAGGTGTTTCATGGCCATTAATATAGTTCTATAGATTTCTAGAAAAATATGAGTATTTTGGCATTTTAGGCTTGGTTTCATGATTTGTTTGTGTTATGCGGCATATCGATGCGACCCTCGGGGAATGAGCTATCAATTTTACAATAGTTGAGAATATCGAAAATTGTACGATGACTCGTGTGGGTGTTTCATGGCCATTGACACATAATTCTAGAGATGTCTAGCAACATATGAGTATTCTGGCTTTTTAGCGATGCGACCCTCGGGGAATTTACTATCTATTTTACAATAGTTGTGAATACCGGAAAGTGGACGATGACTCGTGTGGGTGTTTGATGGCCATTAACACATAATTCTAGAGATGTCTAGAAAAATATGAGTATTCTGGCATTTTAGGCTTAGTTTCTCCAAGCCTAAAATACCAGAATACTAATATCTTTCTAGACATCTCTACACTTCTCTTACTTAAAGTTTTTTTGGGTTTAGGTTTTAATTTAGTAATACGATTAATATTTTAAGATCTTAATTTCAAAACCTTAAAGATTTATTTGATTATTTTTTATATTTTTTAAATTCTTTACGAATTAATTAATTCACATAGATTTAAATTGGGAAATTTTATTAATAAAATGACATTTTAATTTATTTAGTTAAAGTTACTTGTATATCACTACCGTTTGTTTTTAGGTTTAAAAAGTGGGATCTAAATTTAAAAAAATTATAATCTCAACCCTGCAACATTTTGTCTTTGTACGACTACATCTTTTGGTAAATTGTGTAGCTAAACACTTTTGATAAATGTTAAATATGTTACTTCACTCCGGTCCAGAAATTTCTCTCGTTTATTATCGGTGGCCTCATTTTAGCAAAACGGTTCCGCTAGACAAATGCAACATTTTTGGAGTGCTTTCCTGCTGTTCGTATGCGATGAGAACTGTCGTCAATGCTACGTCTGTGTGATATCATGTCCATATACTTATTTAAAATACTCATCATTAAATACGATAATTAGTACGTCGTGACTTAATCAATTAAATTTGCCTAAATAAACAACGCACGAAATTTGTTCTAGCGTATTTACGATCACGTGATCTTTTACAACATAAATCAAGTTGCTGATCAATACAATATTCTGTTGAAATTTTAAACCGGGGAAAATTAATGTTATGGATTTATATTGTATTCAATCGTGCATGCACATGAACAAATCAAATCAATCATCTTTAAGCATTGAAATTAATGAAACACAATAAATCTCAACCACTTTCCATAACCTTCCTCAACTTTCTTCGTCGTTGGTTGTAAACAAACAGAAATTTCTATTTGTATATACAAATATGCAACAACTCAATAATTTATGCAACATAGTTTTTATGTTGCAATTATAAACAATCGGAAGAGTGGTAATTTTCACACTTTCATTATATTTAATGAGTTCGCGTGTCAAGCGAATATATATTTTCATTTCAATTTCCCGCCATTTTGTCATTTCTATACATGAAATCTGTCGATACACGGTCGATGTAAATTCGATGGAACGCAATAAAAAAATAAAATCCGTGTGCGATAGAAACACTGCAACAAGGGAGCGTTTCCAATATAATCGAATTATTAGATAATAAACGTATATAGCATACGAGTACGTAAATACACACATACATGTACGAAACTTTAATTAGAAAGATCTATTATCTATTATAGTTGATTAGAAAAATTAGAAATAAATCGAACTGGGTGAAGTGGATGTACTTTCAATTATTTGTTGTTGTTATTGTACCAAGGTATTAAAAATTAACGATTCAATATATAAATGTCATGATTAAGGTACGACTTTCTACTCTAAGACATTTGTATGTACAATGTACTTAAAGAAATCGAAATTAAATCTCGTGTTGTGATAATTAGATCGATCCGTATATGAGTAGGTTTCAGAAGGCGGAATTTCTCAGATATTAGGTTAAATATTTTATGATTTTACTCGCATATAGAAATTTTTTTATTTTAGATGGTGGTATTTTCGATCAATTGTTTTTTCTCTGAATTGTATTTTCTCGAAAAAGATTTTTCACAAAATTTTTGGTTTCACAGTTTTGTCTTATGAACTCATTTTGAACATTTTAATGGTAGGAAGATGAAATGAAAAGGAAGAACTTTAACTGTATAAAGTGTGGAAAGTTAGCAGTCAGCATTAATCAACTAAGCCCTAATCTCGTATCGTATTGGCATTCTCTTTTTTCCATTTTGATTGTTTACTGCGATTTTTTCAATGTCACTCTATATCCCATACGCTTCCGAAATAAAACGAAATTAGCAGAGGTTTTACGAAAGCAGTCGATAATTCGATGGCAAAACCATTTTCAAGGCGTGACTTAATCATAACTAAATTACTACGTCCTTCTACATCTCTTAGATTTTTTTTTTTCGAGATTGTTTGCGATGGTGTCGGGTGTCCAGAAATGTTATAGACTTGCACTATATAGTCTTGTTCTCAACATATTCCGGGGTCGTTCCGAGTGGTGGTATCAGCAGATGTCGGCGACGTGTGCGGATGGATTATGGTATTGTTAAAATTCCAATGATTATGAGAGCCTAGAACATTGGATGAGACGTGACGTAATCATGGATATGATGCGAATCCAACGCCTTTGATTCTTACATTTGTTGGCCACGTATTTCTTGCTCTAACAGTCTCGTATCTCGTAATGTTGAGGTTGAAACGGTGGTTTGTTGATGGTGGTGCAATCACTGCGCAAGTAAGCTATAAAAGTCGGTTAGTATGATAAACAGGACTTCTGTTCAGATTTGCGTGACGACTTGGTTGTTGTAGGCGAGCGGGATGGTTCGCTATGTCCTGTATCTTCTCACAATATGCCCCACTTATCAGTTATTGGACAGGCAACGGTGACACCTTTTGTTGTTGGTCTCTTGATGTTGGGATGATCAGTGGTTTTCACGTCCACCCCTGTCGGGATGTAAATTCAGAACTTGGCCTAATTTCCATCTGGTCGGGGGTAACAGTTCATCTCGTAATAAGACATTGTAATCCGTTGTCCACCTATTCCAAAACTGCACCGCATATTCTGCACCACCCTCCATCGAGATGAGAAGTTTTTTGGGGTGTCTATAGATGTTCTCTTTCTGGAGAAGCTATGAGTGCTTAATTTCCAATTAAGAAATACACCTCTACGGATTCTGGATCCTCAGTTAATATGCAGAGTGGCCTGGAGTTTAGGCACGCTTCGATCTGGTTTAGTAAAGTTGCCAATTTTTTGAATCTTTGAATGCGTGGTGCTGAAGGGGGATAAAATGCCAAGTTATGGGCTGCATTCGTTTACTAGCTCCTACAGATTTGGTTCCATTGTCGCTGTATATATGGGCTACGTTGCCTCGCCGTGCAGTGAATCGCCTAAAGGGGCTTACGAATCCTTCCATGGTTAAATCCGATGTTACTTCGATGTGAATTGCTTTGGTCATCGGCCTCAGGATGAAGATGCAGATATACCCGTTGTAGGATTTATTTCCATAGCCTCTGCTCATTCGTATGTTAATGGGTCCTGCATAATCCACTCCATCCACCAACCTTCGAGCCACTGCAAATAAATAAAAAAAAACATCAATACACAAAACGGAAACATCAGGCGTTGTCTAGGCCAAAACAGAGACACAACATCATCCTGTCGCAGGCAACATCCAGTGGAGAGCGTCATGATGGACGGTTCAAGTGATTACAAATCAGCAGATGAAGGTTCAAACCTGGTACCGAAACTACTCCGACAACAAGATATCGGAATGTGTTTAATTAATCGAAAATGGACGCAATTAATGCTAAACTAACATCAAAAGAGTTTTCAGATGAGTACGTCATTCTAAAAATTCATCAACTCAACTCCGAGCTGAAGGAAATTGATTGGCTGTACCGAAGTATCCTCATGGAAATCAACGAGGAAAGTCAATACAAATACTTCACCAACGATTACTACGGGAGCATAACATCTGAAGTAGAGTCCCTAATAATCAAAATGAAGTATTTTTAAAACAGCCTCGATTGATTGAAATTTTTTTAACCACCTTAATATTTCGGTTCACAGAGGTTGGCAGATATAACTATATATGGCCTTAAAATCTAATTATTATCAGTATTAAGGACACAGATACTCGTTACCTTACAATGGGGATAAGGGACCTTCCCAGCTGATTAAATGTTCGCTTCTCTTAAATTAGGCATCGGGATTATGCTCATACGTCACCATAAATTTATCTGTTCACAAAGGTTGGCAGATATATCTGAATATTTCGAATTAATGTACTGACCATTAGTATTAAGCACACAGATGATTTAGTATTCCCTTCTCTTAGATTAGGCCATTTTAACATGGCCGTTTTCATACATCGCACAGCCAAAATCTTTGGATATCAAATGGCTTGTATATGACCGTTATCCCCATCGTATGGTAATGACCTTGCGGACATGTTTTGCTGATGGTCTTATCAAGCAAATAACATATTCCGTTATATCCGTAAATCTCTGTGAACAGAGATACACGCACATGTTCGAACATGGTCGTTTTCATACATCGCACAGCCAAAATCTTTGGATATCAAATGGCTTGTTTTTGGCTCTTATCCTCATCGTATGGTAATGGCCTTACAGATGAGTTTTTTTGATGGTCTTATCAAGCAAATAACATATTCCGTTATATCCGTAAACCTCTGTGAACAGAGATACACATGTTCAAACATGGCCGTTTTCATACATCGCACAGCCAAAATCTTTGGATATCAAATGGCTTGTTTTTGGCCCTTATCCCCATCGTATGGTAATGGCCTTGCAGATATGTTTTGCTGATGGTCTTATCAAGCAAATAACATATTCCGTTATATCCGTAAACCTCTGTGAACAGAGATACACATGTTCAAACATGGCCGTTTTCATACATCGCACAGCCAAAATCTTTGGATATCAAATGGCTTGTTTTTGGCTCTTTTCCCCATCGTATGGTAATGGCCTTGCAGATGAGTTTTTTTGATGGTCTTATCAAGCAAATAACATATTCCGTTATATCCGTAAACCTCTGTGAACAGAGATACACATGTTCAAACATGGCCGTTTTCATACATCGCACAGCCAAAATCTTTGGATATCAAATGGCTTGTATATGACCCTTATCCCCATCGTATGGTAATGACCTTGCGGATATGTTTTTTTGATGGTCTTATCAAGCAAATAACATATTCCGTTATATCCGTAAACATCTGTGAACAGGGGTACACACACATGTTCAAACATGGCTGTTTTCGTACATCGCACAGTCAAAATCTTTATGGATATCAAATGGCTTGTTTTTGGCCCTTATCACCATTGTATGGTAATGGCGTTGTGAATGTGTTTTTATGCCACATTTGTGATATGTATAGGCCTATGTAAACTGAGATACATTTGTCGAAATATGAAGGATGTTTTTAGTTTGGGATTTATTATATCAATTATAGAATTTTTATTAGTCCACATACTGCATACGTAGTTTAAAAATTAGAAGATCAAACTTTTGAGATCCGGAGCAAAACTTTATGTATATTTTTCTGGGTGGATTCTAATTTTCTGTTATTTTGTATTATTTTTCGGGCTGAAAGGCTTTTTTTAATTAAGCGAGGACGCAAAATTTATATTAAAAACTTTTTTTCGGGATGGTTTTCGGGCCAACTTCATATACGTCAGTACAATCGATTCACGAAAATAAATTTTCCTCGACTTCCGCACCTGCAATTCAATCAAACTCCGAACTTGAAATTCTATCGAATTCTGCATTTGAACTCGTCAGAACTAGCTCGTGACAAATATTATGAATTGAAAACTAACCTAATAGCTGACGAGAATCGTTGCCGTAACGAATGGTACTCTCTCTGTGCAGGCGTGAAAAAGGAGGAATTGGCGATGAAACGGGAAGAATTGGAGATCAAACAAAAGCAATCCCATAATTGTTGGATGTGGCGCTGACAGCAGAATACAGTATTTACAGTTAATCGATTTTTGTTGTTAACTTGTTGTTTATATATTTGTTACAGACATCAATCGCAGACATTGCGAACCTTGTCAGTTTACTGAACAAACATGCTAATCTGCGGTTGGCGGCATTCCAACGATAGCATGTAAGTCTCGCAAAATCGCGTCGCACAATAATCAAGAAGGAAGAATGAGCGAAATGAATGAAAATCTGAAAAAATCATATATATTCCTACCGGGGGCAGGATATTGGCCATTGTTGGCTGGAAAATGCCAATATAATCGGCTGCCATTCGTCCAAAGTGTCCGCAGGCTGCAGTTTGTGTTCTGTGGTCAACTCACGTGAACTGAAGAAACAGAAAATAAACAACAGGAATAAATACAACGAAAATATATCTTAAGTAATGTTGGCATTTTTTGCGTATAACATTTGGATCCATACGTTTTTAATCGGAAAATCTTACCCAATTTATATAATGGCGAGATTTCGTTTTACAGACGATTTGAGCGAGTTGCGCAATGTGTGGATGATAGTTGACAATAATTCGAACAAATCAGGATGAAATTCTGCCATTAGCCAAGTTAAATGAAGACTTCTTAACTAAAAACGTATGAATCCAAATGTGATATGCAAACAATGACAATATAACCTCAAATAATATATTATTTCGGAATACCGAAAAAATGAATGAACCATGTGAGCATGACATACCGACGTGGATCGCCATCGATGCTGTTGGTAACCATGGCGTGCAGTCGCCAAAAAAGCATCTTTGTGGAGCCGAACGTATTTGCAAAAGTCGACGTCGTCGTAGTTGTCGCCCTTGGAGCGCTTGCACACTCAGAAAAAAGATTACTACCAAATACTTAGTTAAATTAATTTGGTTGTTTTAACACAAAATTCTGAGCTGGACAAACCAAATCTCTTGTTTAATTTAGAATCTTGGTATTTTCTTACTTGGTTACTACAAAAAGTGAGTAAAATTTGAGTAACCAGGATGTTAATACGTAGTTTTGTTTAATTTAACCAAAACAAATTTTGTTAGGTGAACAATATTCTTGTTATAACTAACCAAGTACTTTGGTTTATCTAAATTTGTTATTTTTGCGTATAAGTTTTGTCATATAAACTAAGACTTAAATTCTAGCGAATAAATAAAATTCGCTAAAGCATTGTGATGATACTTTGAATATAAGTTCAAAGTAATTTCAATATTTTTGTAGTTTGATCACTGCAGTCTGATGAGGCGACCGAATTTTTTAATATAAAAAATTCAACATTTCATTGTTCCAAATCAAACTTCCAAGATGTTGGTTTGGTAACCCAATGCCTCCTAAACTACAGGCCGCTTACACCAAATGATGACGACACGCTATGTCGACGCTTTAGTTTTTTTTTTTTTTTTTTTTTTTTTTTTTTTTTTTTTTTTTTTATCCATGCTATCTGTTTTGGGGCCTATACTGACTTGGAAGATGGGTCGGCCCATGAGTTTTGCACTCCGACAGGGGGTCATAGATGTGTTACATTTCATCCCTGATCGAAATCGGTTATGAAATTTCACTTTTGCATCCTGCCTCTATCGGGATTCGAACCCGGTACCTCCCGATCCAAATGCCAAAGCTTTAACCACTGTGCCATTTGGTCGGTGACGCTTTAGTTGTTTTCTCTAGTTGTTTTGTTAGTGTAAATATCTTAAAATTATTATTGCGCAGTCTCGGTTAGACATAAATTGACGTCATGTGCGAAAAATGAGAGTAGTAAGAGGCCTGTAGTTTAGAAGGCATTGGGTAACCTCACCTTGATGTAATGTGTTCAATCTAAAACGTTTGCAACATTTACCGCCATTTTTGTTATATTTACTAAGAAAATTTGGTAGAATTAACTAGTAAAACAATAAAAATAACTAAGTATTAGTAAAAAAAAAATTTCCCTTGGTTAATTTAATAAAATAGTTAGTCACTGTTACCAATTATTTTTCATTTCTATCCATTAAATTAACCATATGTTTTTGGTTATATTAACTAAGTTAAAAATTAAATAACCACGATTTGGTTATTTTAAATTAAAATTTTATTCAACTAAGATCTTGTTCGTTTTTTAACTAAGAGATTTGGTTGATCGAAAATCACCAAGATTTTGGCAAAATAGACTCAGATTTTTGTTTCTTTTGACCCAAGTTTTTCTCTGAGTGTAGGTGTGGTAAGGACGTCGAACTGCGTCTCGCACAACTATTTCTCCGCCTGAACGCGTATTTTGATCCAAAATTGAGAGACGAAACCACAAATTTGTGTATACGTCTACGACGTATAATACTTAATTTTGAATAAGTGTGCTGTCATTTGTTACTCGTATTATACGTCGTATACGTATACACAAATTTGTGGTTTCGTCTCCCAATTCTGGATCAAAATAGGCGTGCTGATGACTATATACGTGGAGAACATCAAAATGTCATCAATTTCACGTAATACATCCATTGCTGAATTGTGACAGTAAAGTGATAGATTTTTTTTCACTAATTGTGTCCATGCACAACAAAAAGGCACGAAAATGACGAAATCAAACGATGAACTTACCTTCAATCAAAAATAAATTTAAACAGACAAAATTCACAACACGATTGCACTAAACCAGCCGTCGGAATGCTGTTTAAAATCGGCATAGTTTATCGGCCAATTTTTTTGAAAAGTTTGGTGTAAATTTTTTAAACCAAGTGAATACTATGAACTTTCAGACAAAATTTGGTCTAAAACGATTCAAACCATGGTCTAAAATAAACCAAATTTAAACCGAGTGAATAATATGGCCGTTAGCTAGTAATACTACAACTAATATCGGTTTAACTGAATATATTATTAATCAGACATCGACTGAGCTAAATATATATATATATAACCTAATCCACTTCCAAGATTTGAAACATTTACGGACAAAGCGCACAAAAATTCTAAACAATTTCGATGATTTATCAATAAAAATATTCCAAACGGCTAATTGGTATAATCTTCGTACACTTATGCACATACAGCTGGCTAATACTCATTTCCGGTATATTTACAAATCTAACACAAAGTAAATAGATAAGTAAATTAAACAATTTGCGGTAATGATAATAATGATTCCGCAAAAATATAATTTAAAGGTGATCGCGCCAGCACAAAAACCAGTGACACACATTCGGCGGAAAACATTTTTTTTTTGCTGTAATTTGCGAAATTAATCGTACCAGCGCAAAAAAAAGACCATAACAAAAGCCGTTTCTACACTAAAAAGTATGTACTTTCAAATTCGAGGCTTAACCCAATTCTTGTAGTGTTTTGGTTTTGTTATGTTATGTTTCCAATTCAACATAATTATATATATATATATATATATATATATATATATATATATATATATATATATATATATATATATATATATATATATATATATATATATATATATATATATATATATATATATATATATATATATATATATATATATATATATATATATATATATATATATGTTTTATGTACAATGAATTGCATATGTATGTGTTAAGTAGTTTTAAATACAACGTTTTCTCACCCGTGTTCTCTAACCTTTTTTCCGACGCGGTTGAATTGATTTTGGATTTGGTGTAGCTATTTTTCTTGTAGATGAAACTGTTAGATGAAACCATGGAAGACGCGCTTAGATGGAGAACATCGAATTTTTGATTTATTTAAAATTAATTAGATAAGACATTAAGAAGATATATTTGGTTTTATGTATATCCAGTTAATTACAAGGCATAATTACTGTATATATACATAAAATATAGTATTTTGTTGGTTCAGTGACCTCCAGAGTTCTAACGTACCGCGCACACAATCAAAAATTCTTTAAAATATGCGGTCGCCCCAAAATCAGCAATGGCAATATAAAAAAAACGTGACATTTACCTCAATCACGATTTGGTGCAGATTTGACAATTCGATAAAATTCCTTTAAGTGTTGCTCAACATATATATAATTTGTTGCCGCCGCTTAACAACAAACAATAATGGAATAATAGATTTCCGGCTTAAATTTGTCACTTAATTTTAAAAATATATACACACACACACAATTTAGCTCTAAATTTACGATTTGTTAGCATTTGACATATTTTTGTACTTATAAATAAATTTAGGTAAAGAAATCGAATTTTGAAGTCTTATGAGTATATAAGACGTTTAGATAATTTATAAACGTTATTTAGCCAAGCATGAAATATGGATTTTTATTTTATGGTGACGGTCAATAATGGTGGTGTTGGGAAATGTATGGCTGAATGGAAACGCAATTTTATCGATTGATTAATATTTTTATTTGAAATACAATTACTAATATTTTTTGTATTACAAGATGTTTTATTATTAACGTATTCCGTTAGACGCAATTGCTTGTGGCTTAGTACTATGGATTTGCAAAAAAAAAAGATTTTGATTACTTCGAGACAGTTTATTAATACAATCCCCTTCAGACTTTAACAGTCTTATCAAATTTGGTTTAATCACGAACTTAGAACTCCAGTCTTCTTAAGAAAGTTTGATTTAAAACGTCTAACCTCACATAAGGGAATATTACCAAAAGTTACAAATCAGTCATACGGATTTATTGATAATATCGGCAATGGGCTTCAGAGATGTCCCGAATCAATTTTCTCCTACGTCCTACGATTCCCCCTGCAAAAGTTATTGATCCTCAAAAATTAATTTTACCATGGCCACATTTTTAGAGAAACCCCTAGCTCCTGAGAAAAAAAAATTTACTAGGGGCTAAAACCTCACGAAGTAATTAGAACTTCGATCTGGAAATTAACAACAACATAATTCACTAAAAATTGGGAAACATTGCAAATTTCCAGTAAGAAAATTGATCGACCAGTTTTTCATGATACACAACAAATCGAACAAATTAAACAGTTCTGGGGTCGTATTCTTGAACTCGGTTTAAATTTCAGCAATCGGAATACAATTTGCTTTGAAATTCTCTATATTATTATTCGAATTTTTCGGCGCCTACTTTAATAAATTTTTTATATTCCTTTTCTTTTTTCAAATTAAGAAACATAATTTTTTCCCCCTACGAAGGGAAAAATCACGATTGGGTAAATCGATTCGATCTTATTTTCTTAGTAGGGACACAAATATTAGTAAACTTGAAATTGTATTCCGATTACGGAAATTTCCACCGATTTCAAGAATGCGGCCCCTGTGATAGGAACCAAGCACACAATCGATTAAAAAATATGTATTAACATAAAAAATATGTTTTTAGGAGAAACTGGAGAAGGCAAAGCCTGCTAGACTTATTTTGGTTTTAAAGTGAACCATATCCTTCAAGAAATATTATTCATCTAGTTTTGTTTTTGATCACCCAGTGAAATCCAAGGCCTGCTAAAATCTTATTTGGAATTTTATAGATATTTAATTGGTTTTTTTAATCGATACAATTTGCGCTTGGTTCCTACCCTGATTCGCATAAAATAAAAATCCAAATTTTCATTAAAAAATTCTTTACAAAACGACTCAAAAAACTTTTCTGATTCTTGGTTGATTTTGTCCAATTGACTTATTTTGTTGACCAAAGAATTAATTTGTGACCAGCGCCAAAGCGGCGAATTTGTTAACTAAAGTTCTGGTACCATGTATAATTTATATGTCACATGACTTTATTGGAATGAGATAAATGATACTACTTCCAGCGTTCCAGCGCATCAACGGTAGTTTTAAGTACTAATGTGCTTCAACTTATTTTGTGGTATTCTTTAAGACTTTCTCAATGATATGAGAGACGTATATAATTCTTCTGTACGTGGTCAAGTAACTGAACTCCTCCTAAACGGCTGGACCGACTTTGATGCAATTGTTTGTGTGTTTGCGTGGGTCTCTGAATGGTGTAGATTTACAATTGGACCCGGTAGATGGCGCTGCGATCGGGTTGTAGGATTTTTTTTTTAATTTTGTGACGAACATTTATTTTTTTATTTTTTTAAGAATTTTCGCACTTCCCCCTCTACAAACCGCCAAACTTTATATATATAATTCTTCTGTACGTGTGCATGCCGCAGGTGGCTTGATTTTGATGAATTTTTTTTTGTGTGGTTGAGTGGGTTCCTGGATTACAATTGGATCCGGTAGGTGGCGGTGCAATCGGGTTCTAAGAATTTTTATTAATTTTTTTTTCCTAACATTTCACCTTTCTCCCCCTTACCTGTGGTCCCAGGATGGTTTAGAGTCACAGTTCGGCCCAGTAGGTGGTGCTATGATCGGGTTCGAGGATTTTTTTTTATATGATTTTCGCATATTAGAACATATAACCCCAAAAGTACACCCCAACCAGGGGTGTGTTCAGAATTATTGTAAAGTGGCACCGATAATTCTATTACCCTTGAGGTACTTGAGTCTGAAAGTTTATGGCTATTTGTATTAAAAATGTATTTGTAAGATTTTTGGTTTCTGTTAGGATCATCTGTAGGTCTTTACAGAAGGAGTCTATTACTCTTTCTTGTGGCCTTTCAGTGCTTGGTCTTATCGATCATATTTGTGTATGTGGCGCGAATTCCACATCTGTTGATGTGCAGTTTAATTTTACTACTCATTATTGGGAAAAAGTAGGAACGTCTTATCTGCTGTTTTGCGACAATCGCATCTTGACGCCCTTCGTTGGTAGATCTCTTCGATCATTTTCGTAGCGACACGAAGTAGTCATTTTGAGAGAAATTCTCCCGAAATTTTTCCAGGATTGATTATTTAATAAGGGTTAGAGGCTTGTGGGTGGTTACCAACGTGAATTTGTTATGTTATAGGTATGGTTGGAACTTCTTAACGGCCCCGTTGATGGCCAACGCTTCTTTTTCATTCGTCGCATAGTTTACTTATGTGGCGAGCCCTAACCGAGGCGAACGCAACGGGTCTGCCTACCTTATCCTGAATTTGGGAAGCGACTGTACCTGGAGAAGAGTAGTCACTTCTAGCATTACATATTATTCCGCAATCCAATATGTCCTGTATTTGGTTCTCAATAAATCTTCTAAAATGATTTGGGTGTCTGTTCGTTTTAGTAAACACAGAATTTTCGTCTCTCGTGATACTTTTATGCTTGATAATTGTGGTTGATTACAGCTTCTCATTCTGTCTCAATAATACTGTTTGATTGTGGAACTCTCACCGTTCGTTAGGTTCATTATATAGTTTCATTCGCTTTGTACAAACTCGGTTGAGTAGCTTATCGTTGTTCAATTGTTGGAACCCCTAGACTATACAGTCTCTATTGTTCAACAATATTGAATTCAATTTGTAATCAATTTTGGCGTTCCTTTTTTGCCATTGATTCAAAACCTAGTATTCCAACTAAAAATGTGTGGAACTTTAATTCGTAATAATTTTGAGCTGATAGATTATTACCCACCAAATTGTGGTTTAGCTTAATGATGTTTTTATTAGGTTTGATGATGTTATTTATAAAAGGATAATTCTTGCCGTTCCCCTAAGGATTGCAGCAGAGATTCTTTAATTGTATCTCTCGTTTCTCTAAATGTTTTAGGGTTGCCCCAACTCCCTCTATTTTATTATTAATCGCCTGCAGATTGAGACTGCACTGTTGTTCCGATACTAACGATTTAAATACACTGATTGTTGATTCTGATTCCCATCGAATGATTAAATCGATTTGATCGGGTCGGGGATTCGGAACAGATCCAGTATATTCCTCTTGTTGAAAATCTCGGAGATTTGTTCCACGCGCGGTTGTTCAACTTTTTGGCTTAAACACGCCAATACTTGAACGTGTTCAACCAGTTTTTGATTAATTTTTGATCAAATTTAATGATAGCAACACTTGATGGAAGATACCCTCCATCTTCTTGCTCATATGCTATGTTGGAAAGTTAATATTTTAATATATTTGGCTTTTTTTTATGCCTATCTTGTAGTACACAAAAAATTTTTAAAATTTTACGGCCTCTATCTGGTAGTAGACAGTTAGCCGTTCTGCGTCTATCCTGTAGTGCACATGTGTGGCAATGTCTTGTTAAACTGTCAAATCGTAAAAATTAGAAACAAATGATAGGGGAAAAGTTTAAGCAAGAAACTTGATGAAACCTCAAGAATTGCGATATAGTAAAGATGAATAGTATACGTAAAAGAGATGAAAAAAAATCAAAACAAACAACAACAAAAACATCGGGAAAAAGATGGTCGAGAACTTTATGGAAGTGTACGACGTTGTAAAGATGAGACATAGTATTACCTGTTTGCACCGTAATGAAGACATCAAAACTACTAACCAATTACTGTATAGCCGTAATCGATCATAAAAGTGCATCAACAATTAACATCTCGCCTATATTCTCATATGGAAACCAATTTAGATGTAACGTAAAAACGCACGACGAGGCAAAATACAAGAATCTTCCGATCACGTATATCGCACACCAAAAATACTCAAAGTGTTTAACAATCAATTATAGCACTTGAATTACATGTATACACAATTATTATACGGAATGCCGGAAGTAAAATATGACACCCCGCCCAAATATGATTACAAATATCCGTTCAAGTAATTTCAAAATAATCAATTCGAGGTATAATAACTTATCGATTTGTGTTGTTAATGCCGCCGGCAATATCGGTTTAAAGAAAGGCCATAATCATCGTCGTGCATCGGAAACATATTTCACGGAAATTAATTATTAAAATTAAGAAAAACTTATTAAATCAGCTGGTGGTCCAATATCCTGTAACGTATAATGGCTGTTCTGCTCATATAATGCTTTTTCATTATTGCCGTGCGCACACATCTAAATACTAGATCTTATAGATTTAATTGTTTATGGATGTCGAACCCAAAAAAAAAGAAAATATTTAAGTGATTTCCAAAAATAACGTTCATCGTTTTTTTTTGTTGTTTAATTTCCGAAACATCAAAGTCGATACATGGTGCACGCACACAAAAAATTGGTGACATAAAATAAATCTGTCAGTAGGATTTACATGTCAATCACTGTATGCGTTCGACCTCCTACCGATTGCTGATAGACGAGTGTTTTGTATATGAGGCACTCGCGCGACATAATCGTAGAAATTGTTTTTACGACAAATACACAATCTTTTCCCAGTAATTAATTAATTACTATTAAATTAGACTTGTCTCATATAAAGCTTTCGTGTGTACCGTGCCGCGATGCTACTTTACTTACGATATACAAGCGACAAGTGTTTGTGACGACGATCAACATGAACATTTTAATGATGGTGGTGGTAATGATTTTTAATTTAATTATAATTTGATTGTGTGCCTACTTTCACTATAATTTGATGTTCTTCTAAATGCATGTAAACATATGTTGCCGGATTGTTACGAGAATGACTACAAGGTCGATGAACCAAAACGTTGCGTGTCATTTTGTATAAGATGATGATGAAAGATTGCTATAAAGTGTATTAAAATTTAATAACAAAAAATATTTTGAAATTTTTGGCAATATTGCAAAAATTTAGCGGAAATGCGAAATGAATGCTATGTAGTTCAAAATTGAGGTTTCCGTTTAAAAGCAAATTGAATATTTGTGGCATTGACATTAAAAATACCATGTTGTGATTGTCTATAATACCGTGACAGCAAGCGTAAAATTCTTCCATAACTGCGTTAGTCAACATGACTTTCCTAATTAATACAGGGTCTAAAGTATCACTATCACTTCCGTATTTTTTTAATTTCGTAGAAATTTGGCCTGATAATGTAACATCTCTCAATGTAAACGCAATTAGTGGCACAATTTTAAATCGCCACCCGGTTGTTTTACCATATATAACTAACTGGTAAACTACATAAAATGTGTCTCATTTTCAAATCGCACAACATGAGTTGTTTATCACAATTCTTGAGAAACAATATGTTTACAAAAATGATCAAACAAGAAGACAACCACCCGACTTTCTGAAAACCGGTTTTATAGGTAAAGGGAAAATAAACGAAAAAAGGACCAGACTGGTGCGTCCTCGTGTAGACTAGCAGAACGGGAATGATAAGACGGGTATTTCGAAACGAAAACAAAATCGACGATAACTAATTTTTTTTTGTTGTATAAAAGTAAATTTTGTTTTGTTTCAATCAGTTCGTCTTTATCAGTCGCGCAAGCAACACGTAGCTTTGAAGTGGAAAAGCCTAATGCTTTTTCTAGAATGTGTTCACCAAAAAAAATTAATTATGACATTTATATAACCTAAAATTATGCTAGTGAAGTTTATCCAAACCAATCCAAAAAAAAAACAACAACAATAAACTTATTGTAACAGTATTGGTGTAGGTAAACATTCAGGCGAATTTATATTGTGTAACTAAGGCGAGATAAGATTATTTAATAGGCATTTGGTTCAACTCCAAAGTCATTCTAAGTATTTTTTAAGCATTCAGCATGAACCTCAGTGACATTGGTAGACTGTTTAAACCCAAACGAGCATCCTCTTGTAAATTGTATGTTTTCTAATGGGTCTAACTTTGGAATGTATCTAAAACCCATTAAAAAAATAATATTTTTAAATCTCATGAAACACCCTGTCAGACCCATTAGAAAATCATGCAATTTACTAGAGGGTGCTCGTTTGGGTTTAAACAGTCTATCAATGTCACTGAGGTTCATGCTAAATTCTTAGAAAATACTTAGAATGACTTTGGAATGTACTTAGAATGACTTTGATATTTTTGGAACACCCTCTCAGACCCATTAGAAAATCATACAATTTACAAGGGGTGCTCGTTTGGGTTTAAACAGTCTACCAATGTCACTGAGGTTCATGCTAAAATCTTAGAAAATACTTAGAATGACTTTGGAATGTACTTAGAATGATTTTGATATTCTTGGAACACCCTGTCAGACCCATTAGAAAATCATACAATTTACTAAGGGTGCTCGTTTGGGTTTAAACAGTCTACCAATGACACTGAGGTTCCTGTTAAATTCTTAGAAAATACTTAGAATGACTTTGATATTTTTGGAACACCCTGTCAGACCCATTAGAAAATCATACAATTTACAAGGGGTGCTCGTTTGGGTTTAAACAGTCTACCAATGTTACTTCAGTTCATGCTAAATTCTTAGAATGACTTTGGAGTGTATCTAAAACCCATTAAAAATCACATTTTTAAATCTCATGGAACACCCTGTGAGACACATTAGAAAACCATACAAATTACTGGAGGGTGCTCGTTTGGGTTTAAACAGCATACCAATGACACTGAGGTTCATGCAAAATTCTTAGAAAATACTTAGAATGACTTTGGAATGTATCTAAAACCCATTAAAAAAATAATATTTTTAAATCTCATGGAACACCCTGTCAGACCCATTAGAAAATCATACAATTTACTAGGGGTGCTCGTTTGGGCTTAAACAGTCTGCCAATGTCACTGTGGTTCATGCTAAATTCTTAGAAAATACTTAGAATGACTTTGGGATGTACTTAGAATGACTTTAACATGTTTGAAACACCCTGTGAGACAGAGCATTTTTTAATTAGCCTATGTATTATTAGCCTATAATTATCAGGTTCTGTTAGCTTCAGAATTGAGAGGGCAACATTTAATGTTGGTGAATTGATTAAATTTTGACCATTACTTCTTGGAGATTGACTATTTATTAGCCAAATAAGGCGCTTTCAGAATTGGTGTGTGATTTTGGTGGCCACTCGGAAATACTAGTAGGTCAGAACAAGTTTTCACTAGGACACACACTAATTCGGTCTCGACCAAAAACAGTTTTCTTCCTATCTTTTTGGTGATTAGTCCTGCAACCCAATTGACTCGATCAAATTTGACCTTCTGATGAGTATTTTTCAAGCAATGTTGCGTTTATTGGTAAATCGTTCTGACAACGGGTACTGAGATCATAAGTGACCTGTACGGAATAAACTACGAATTTGTACAGAAGGAGATCGATCTCGTGGCATTCCGCTACACGAAATTTTGTTACAGACAAGACCTGACTGAGTCCATGTGCAAGATGAGGAACTCAAGAGAGAATACGTTAAAATACGTGGCCTGCGGATCGATTCAACATTTTTCATATTGGCTACAGTCGTCATCGTCGATAAATTGCGAGTACACTGCCATCTCAACCAATTGACAGTCATCAATGGTCACACTTGGAGCAGTTAGAACTTGCCCATCTTCAATACTATTTTCCCAACAAGATAGACATTTCATGCTATTCTGGTTTTCTAAGGAGATCAACTCCGTTCTGAATAACTAAACCAGAAGCTGGACATTGGTCCAAATTTTCAATAAAACATTCAAAATACTAACCCATTCTCGCCAACATAAATTCGTTTTCGTTACAAATATTAGGCAAATGTGTCGACAGATACCGTACCTCGCAATTTCTACCATTCGTCAGCTAGCACAAGACGAACGGGAGAAATTCCCAGTTGCAGCCAAAGTCAGCTCAGATGATAAATCATAGTATCATCTGAGCTGGCTTCGAAATCGAAGTGGTGGTACTGCCCTGATGTGTTAAATTCAAACGATGGAAATAACTATGAAACAGCAAGTCCTTATCGATGAAATACCGATCGCATTCCTTGAGCATCAGGATCAACTTGAGCTGAATTGGATGATTTAGTAAAGACAATTGGGCTAGAGTATTCTCCTTCGGCCTATTGTTTCTGATTCAACATCGGATGTTTGTGCACCAACCAAACCAACAATTTTGTCGCAGGTGTCCAAGATATTCAAACCCCTAGGCTAGGTATCTACCCACAATTATCGCCAAAATCATATTTAAAGAATTGTGGGTACTCAGCATATCGTGGGATAATTAGGGAGTCCCAAAATCAATAACTCAAAGATGGCTCACTTATCGAGGTAGTTTGATACCCTCGAAAGTGCCGGATACATTATTCGACAAATCGCAGTAATTTTCAAATTAACGTGTCCAGGGACGCCTCTGAGACCTTGGTAGATGAATCTGTCATAATTAAATAAAATTAAATACTGGCATCTAGGACCGCTTTGAGCCAGAAAAGTCCTTGCTAAACTCGTTGAAATGTACGTATGGACCGGCTCACATGTAGTACTTAGTTGGCTATGCAGCTTACCTAATTGCTAGAAGAATTTTGTTACTAATTGGTTTCCGCAAATCATGGATTTCCTTCAACCCACTAATTGGAATTATTATGGACAGTCATGCTTGGCTACGAGAACAAAGAACTAGAGCAGCCTGCACTAACATTGACGAACCGTAAAGCCTTACAATGACTTATACTACCTTGCATTTCAGTACAACATCGCGCTAGAAAGGCGCCATCATCGTTCCTGAGTGCAATTGAGTTCTGGGTCAAGCTGGTTCAAGAAACTCCATATACTAAGAATGACCATATACTACTGGTCGAAGGGCGGGTCAAAAGATCAAATTTTCCATACACAAGCAAGCTTATACCAATTTACTTATTTTGTAAGCAAATCGTACAACACTACACGGTGGTCCACAGCTGATGTTGGTGCACCTACGAAAATACTATTGGATCGTAAGCTATAAAGCTTTGGTGCACTTGCAAGTATATATATATATATATATATATATATATATATATATATATATATATATATATATATATATATATATATATATATATATATATATATATATATATATATATATATATATATACATTCGCTATTTGCTTTCGCCATCGCTCAACAACGAGTCACGGATCAGGAACTAATGGCCAATCTTTCAGAGCATCGTGTTACTCCTTCGAGACAATATCCAGCCATGGCACTGCATCGATAAAGGGTTACATCTGCATTTTCGTCTGATTATCTACGAAAGCATTTCATTCGAGTAAGATGTGTAGAGTATTCAGCGATTGTGCAGCCAACTTCGTAGGAGCTTGTCGACAATTGGCATTCCTGCATCAGCGGATCATTAGAGATGAAAATCATGGGCGAAACTCTGCTTACGTTCGAGGAATTGACGACACTTATATGCCAGATCAAAGCGTGTTTAAACTCGTGACCATTGTATCCAATGTCAAATGACTCATATGAGTACACAGTCCTCACACCAGCCACTTTAACGCCCGAAGCAACATTACTCGATGTTAAAACGAATCGTCTGAATCCGTTACCAGCAGCTTCGGGGTTGTATCACCACTTCTGAATAATTTGGTCGATGCAATACTGTTTTTCCCTATCCAAATTGGTTGAGAAGCAACGATGTCTAACGATTGATCGTCATCGATCAATTGGTGATCATCAAAGAAAAAATCATGCCACCTTCGAAATGATTACTCGGCAGGATCATCGATACGCATCCAGGATCTGACGGACGAGTTCGACTCGTTACACTGAGATGTCGGAATGTTGTATCGAAGCGACCAGTCTCCGGTCGAGCAACAGCATAACACAGATATATAAACAATTAATAAATATATTTTGTATTAATTGCAATTGAATTTCTTTTCATTATTTTACATTTTTTCATATTTTCGCAATCGTCCCAACTTTCATTTTGAGCAACTTCTAAATTACTTATCCACTTAACTTTATACTTGACATCGTGATGTTCACTCTAAATTTAGGTGAAAATCAACCTAAATATAATATATTGGCTCAAATTAAGATTATAACCAGTTGCTCAAATTAAATTGTCTTGTTTTTATTTATAACCAGTTGCTCAAATTAAATTGAATTTATTTGTTGTTTAGTTTACTGTATGCCAGAGGATAATGGTTCGAAAGGTTCAAAAAACTATTACTGGTTAAATTAAAATCTAAATGAGTTGCTCAAATTAAAGTGTTTTTTTTTATTTCGACATGTTATGCTTTTTTAAATATGTTGAACTTTTATTTATTTTTATATCGAAAAAATTTAAACCACGTTTTTTAAAAGAAATATTTTTGCTCAAATCGAGTTGCTCAATTACATTTTTTATTGCACATGTTAAAAATTTTTGTTCTTTAGTTGGGACGATTTTGTTGCTCAAATGTTGTTCAATTTGCTTAATTTATTTTCGGCTTCAATTGCATGTCGAAGTTAATCTGAATAAAAGACAATGAAATTTTAAGGTTTAAATATATTTGCTCAATTGAACTACTCAGATTAAAGTAATTTTGTTTTTATCTGTACATGTTAATATTTTATTAAAAATAGTATTATTCTTTAATTTTATATTTATATTGGTCAAATTAAAATCGAATCGATAATTCTATTTTTGGAGCAATTCTTAAGTGTTGCTCAGTTTTATTTATTTATTGTTCAAAATGTTCAGTCTAACTCGAAAAGTTTATTTGGGAAAACTAACTCTAGTACTATCTCATTTTGACACATCATAATTTATGAAAAATGGCAAACTGTTTCTAGGTTTTTGAGTACGTCAAAGAAATGTCTTGCACGAATTGAGTATCTTTATAACAAATTGAATTATAAGCCAAATTCTTTTAGAGAAACAATGACGAATTATACATAATTGTATTTCTCAAAAAACTAAATTTACCATCGTATTTTGTAGTTTCGGTTTCAATAAAAAATATTTGCTAATGTGGGAACAACTTTGTGAATAATTGGTGTATAGGGAGAAAACTGATTTGCACGTAGTGTGGAAAACGAATATTGGGGCAGAATTCGTGTGTCGTAGATTCAGGTTAAATAAGCAACATTGACATATCGTCAATATACATTTAAATTATTCGCTACTATATCCACTAATTTAAAAATAGTTTTTGACAACATTGAGCAACTTTATAGCAAATAAGTTTATGCGTCAAAAATATTTGGATGTATTGTACTGTACTTTTAAAAAAAATTATTTCTAATATTGAGCTACTTTATAGCAGATTTCGACGTACTCGTAGGTCTAAAAAACGAATATTGAGCAATTAATTAAATGCATTTCCCAAAATGCTAAATTTATTTTAATTTCGGTTTCAATGGAGTACATTGACATTCCTCCATATAATTTTGCTCGTCCACATTTATTTGAACGTTTACATTTAGATTACCGTAAACGATTTATTCAAGTTGAAGTCACATGTAGTTATTCTGCATTTAGAGCTACTTCTAAATATTAATCACAAATGACTTCTTGATGTTCTTTCTAATTTTAGGTGGAAATCAATCTAAATAGAATATTTTTGCTCAGATTAAATTTAAAATTAGTATGCAACTTGTCGCTCAAATTAAATTTATAATTAGTTGCTCAAATTAAATTCTTTTGCTTTTATTTGAGCATGTTAACTATCACTGGTGCAAAACTATTACTGGTTAAATTAAAACCTAAACGAGTTGCTCAAATTAAAGTGACTTATTTTATTTAAAATTTTTAAATATATTTATTTTGATATCGAAATAAAACTAAACTACGTGAATAATTAAAACGACCAACGTTTTTCTAATAAAATATGTTTGCTCAATTTAAAATCAATTCGGGTTGCTCAATTACATTTTTTATTCCACATGCTAATAATTCTATTCTTTAGTTGGAACAATTTTTTTGCTCATATATGTAAAACCTTTTATCGTAATATATAAAAATAAAAATATATTTGCTCAATTGAGTTACTCAGATTAAAGTCATTTTGTTTTTATCTGTACATGTTAAGATTTTATTTTGGTAATAGTTTTATTCTTTAATTTTAGTAATCGCTTCATTTAATTTAATTTTATATTTATTTTAGTGAAATTAATATCGAATCGTTCAATTTTTAAATGTTGCTCAGTTTTATTTGTTTATCTGTCTTAGTTTTATTTGTTTATTTACCTATTTGCATGTACGAGTACTATGGAAAACGAATGTTGGGGTAAGATTTGAGTTTCGTACGTTCAGGTGCAATGAGCTACATTGACATATCGTCAAAGATAGTTTTTTGGTAACATTGAGCAACTTTATGTCAAGTAAGTTTTCGCGTCAAAAATGTTGAATATATTGCATTGTACTTAAAAAAAAATATTTCTACTATTGAGCTACTTTATAGCAGACTACGGCGTACTCGTTGGTCTGGAAAACAAATATTGAGCAATTAAATAAATGCATTTTCCGGTTTCAATGGAATACATTGACATTCCAACATATAATTTTACTCATCCACATTATTTGCTATACATTTATTTGCACGTTTACATATGAATTTTGTCTTATCAATCGAACAAAGAGACGCTTGTTGTAATTATCACCTCTGAAACCGCCAATAATGTTTGCATTCACTAACCAAACAGTTATTGTCACAATATGATGACAGCGTGTGCTAATCGATTTATAAACTTAACTGTGATGCATAAAATTCATTCCATTGCGCTCTTATGGTTGCTATCTAATTGACATGCAATTTTATTTAATTATGTTCCACCGTAGAGTAAAAACAAATATAAATTTAATTGCCCGGATATTGCGAATAAGTTTGCAGCCTAGAATCTACTTTATGACGGCAACCCTGTTATTCATTTCTTATCAAATACACAACTTTTTTGTGTTTAAAAAGCGTAAACCTTTGTATTTAAAAATAAAATTAATGGTTTGCGATTACGCCATTTTTATAATTACACCGTGTATGTATATACTTATATATATATAGTGTCTTATCTTAATACATGAATTTATATTTTCGCATAAACAAAATGCCATATTAATAAAACTGTCTCTAGTGCTATGACAAAATCGATCATATATACCCCTCTGTAAATGATAATTTATGACGCATCGCACGTACAGTTGCTCCTCTGCGTCAAATAGTATGAAGTAACCATGTAAACACACGGTAATTATTATCGATCATCGGTTTCTCATGACAGAACGTATTACGTATTAATGTATATAATTCAATGTTGCCCGAGGGCACAAAATAAAAATATTTTTATTATGCGCCACGATTGATCGCAAGTTTGAAATGAAAAGTGGTTTTCAGATCATGTTTTTCTTTTATATATATGGTAATAAATAATTTATGGTAATTTAACGTCGTAATCGGTGCTGGGTACGTGATCATTTGGGACACACGATCATGTGATTGTGTTTATAATAAATATGTTGTAGTTATAATTATAAAACAGGTAAAAAAAAATTTATTCGCAAACTGTATCATTATTTTTGATAGAGGAATTTGGTTGATTGGGGAAATTTTAATTTTAGCTTACGTTTAGCAGAATACCCGCGAAGGTGACAATAATATAAAAATACATCTTTGTTTATTCGTTACAATTTTCAAAACACAATATTTGTACTGTCAATATGGTATCTATGCATACAAGTAGAATATAACATTGTTTGTTATCTCAAAATGTAAACAAAAAAAAAATTTATCAGTTTGCAAAGAGTTTTATTGTTGAAGTTTCGTCGAAAATGACGTAAATTCATATTAGTATATGGTGTGCGGGTTCATATTACCGAAATTGTGGTGTAAATGGAATTTAAAGTTTTAAGTAGAAATTCTTTGTTTTGTTTGTATATTACTTTACGAAAACAATTTAAAAAATAAAATGTAAAACAAAAACAAAAAACTTGATCATGAGAGAATACTACGACTACTAAGAATAGAAATTTGAACATTCGAAAAGAGTATTGACCGTTCCGATTTTGTTTTTCTTTATGTTTTGATTTTCGTTTGTTTAGATTTCCTAATCTATAATGAAAGAAAACAAAGTGTTTACACGTGCGTTGCACATATTAAAAAAAAATGCGTCTAGGGGCAATCGGTTTTTAAATAGAATCTAACATTTATTTGTTTTATTTAATTTCAGGCGAATTTAACAACACTACCAAGCGTGAGCATCACCCCAGTTGCGCAAGAGCAATATTGTAAATATGACACAAATCGTGACGATAGCGCCAACGAATGAAAATGAAACCACAAAAACGAACAATAACAGTAGCAATAGTGTAACGACCAATAATAACAATAGTGATCATAATAATCTTAACTGTGATAGTAATAAGGATGACAAAAGTCCAAATAGTGAATTAAAGCCAATCTTAACCAATTCGAACAGTACGAGTAACACATTGAATCGTAAAAAATCCGTTTCTTTCGATAATCATGCAAACAAAAATGACGAAGTGATACAAAAATTTTTCGAAGGTGATGTCATTGTTGATCAGCAGAATCCATTCAAAACAAGTTCGGTTGATTCGCTCGATTTGAGTATTCTAGAGTCAAGCGATAGTACCACACCGGATGGTAAAAAACGTATTATAAAAGTGATCACAACCAATAATTTTACGAATAATGCCGATGATGATTATAAAATCACGACGGAAGACGTCCTAAAACAGTCAAAATACGTTAAAACGTACATAAAAAATCCAGATCGGTATTTTACGTATGATCATACATTACGTGATCGTATACTATCGGAAGACGAAACTGATAGTGTAATAGTTGCAGTGCGTAAAGAAAAGCCGCGTATTCCAGTACCGAAGCCGCGTCTGATCGGTAATGGTCACAGTAATAATATTCAGAAACAAAACTACGTGAATAATACAAAGATCATTAAAAAAAATTTAAAAAATTCGAGCACCGGTATTAAATATCCCGATCTTGCGGATCTTAAAATTAAAACAGGAACCGATCAGGATGAATCACTATACAATCCGATCGAGGTTGCAATAAATGTTAAAAAATTTGACGATCGCTTTAAAACGGTACATCTTGGTTCGCAAGATGATTTAGACGAAATTGGTGAGTTATCAGAGCGTGATGATCAAGTAGATGGTGAATCATCACCGGAAACAGAGGAGGAACCGAAGTTACCCTACAATACAAATACAGTTACGAGTAAAGAATTCCAAGAGTTTTTGAAAAGTAAAGGTTTAACATTAAAACCGGATTTAGGTTATACGGCTAGTGATTCGGAAGCTAACGATATGGAACAGCAAAAAATTAAAAAACGATCGGTGCTGGGCCGCTTGTTTGGTGGTGGCATTTTTGCCAAATCGGCAAAAACTACGCCTAAAGAAAGTGCGCCACCGCACACACAAACCCTACACTATCGACCGTCAAATAACGTCAGCAATTCAAATTCGAATAAACGAGTTGTGCTCGAGCGTCAAAGTATGCATATGCCGACGTCTAGTCGGGCCCCAATTTATCGCGACCTAGACGATCAGACGAGCTCGATTTCGTCGCAACTTACGGCAGCCGACGATTACATCGATATGAACGGTCATGATAATAGCGATAATAAAATTAATAATTCGTCACCACTGCGACGATCACTTCGCGTTGAAAATAATCCGAATGCACTAAAACTAAAACAAAATTATTCACAACCCGAGCAACCGGTAAAAACTAAAATTGTAGCACAGTCTAAAATTAGGCCACCCACTGGACGTAATTCTGCACCAGTTACATATTTATCTGATGGGCATGAAGCTCGAGTCCTAAATAATGGTTCAGTGGTGCTCGAGCGTCGACCTTCCGAAAAATCGCAACCACTTTCTTTTGTTCAAAAATCACCACAGCTAAGTAATGGTGTTGTTGCACCGCGTGCCCAGCGACCAAATATCGTAGTTACCAATACAAATGGCGATGTACCGCGGTCAAAAATTAAACCACCGGTCCCGATTCGGCGAAATGTGGTCGAGCGACAAAGTTTAGGGTACCGCAAACCAGACGAAATTGATAATGGTCAATCGATATACGGTAATTTAAATCGCGCCTCATCACTAAACCGAAATCATCGGGTAATCCAAAGTGTTCCGGCTCAAGTAAAAATATCCCGGTCGCCGGTTATTTATTCCCCAGCTGCAAATGAACGTGTCGAGAAAGCGTCTGCAACGAATTGTGATATGATTACGCCAACAACTTCGAATGAGAAATTACTTGAGCCGAAATCGACTTCGACGCCTAACGATATTGTGCGACAGCCCGTTGCGCAACCAGTTCGAGCACAAAACAATTCGATTGAGTGGCAAAAAATGCAACAGATGAAGCAGCACAATGATCAAACTCTGTACGGTGTGAATATTATAGCACCCGAGAATTTGTACGGAAAAACGAGACGTAATTCGGTACAAACCGAAAATATTTACGAATCAGCCGATAAAATTGCCGCCCTACAGGCACAGCATGCAATATATCAACAGCAATTTGTTCGGAGTTCGCCACAACGTAACACTATCGGTAGTATATATCGTAATCGTACAGCACAACGACCACCATTACGATTACCGCCGAACAGTGCCGATAATACGGACCGACGAAATATACCAGCACGATCTCAAAGTGTACTCGACAATATGACCGCAACACAATACTACCAACAAACTCCCGTTGTAATGCGGCGCCCAGTAAATTCCCAAACCTCGCAATCTTCACTGAATAAAGATGACGTGATGAATAAAGTCCGAGAATTTTGCCGCCGCTCCATGAATAAAACTCCAACCGGAATTAATGGCAGTCGTGATCTACTGGTGGCCGATCAAAAATCGAAAAAAGATATTTCACCGGTTAGTTACGCATCTGTAGAAGGTCGAGAACACGCGAAATATGAACAGAAACCACCACAAATACCACAACGAACGCAAAGTTTACAAACCAAACAAAATACCGAACCCCAATATCAAGCAAACATTCCGATTTATAGCCCGATCGTAAAACGTAGTAGTTTGTATTCAACGGCATCCGAAATGGAAGATCCGCGACAAAATGTTGTGTACGTACAACAACAGGCGGTTCCGAATTCACAACAAAAATCTTCGTCTATACTGTCGTATAAAAGTGAAACGGATTCGGTATTCCTGCCCGATGAAACAGCCACAATGCGACCGATAAAATTATCGCCACGTCACGTTATAATTCCACAGGACAATATGGAAATTTATGGTAAAATAAATCCGCAATATGGTTATATTCCGGTGCGTGAAACCGATAATCCAAATGCATTGTACAGTATCCCAATAAAGCGTAACGTAATGTTATCGCCAAATTCGCAAAGCATGTACAGCACCGTGAGACCAACAAATAATGTACATTACACGGTCGATGGCCGCGGTACACCATTAATTTTATATTCGATACCACGTTCACCGCATAAATTGGTGGTCAAATCTAATAGTAACGTTAATAACAATAGTAATAATCTTAGTAGTGTTGAAAAATTATACCGGCCAATAGTTCCTAGTAACGTATCACAACCGTATTACCATCGTAATGTTGTACAACAACAACAACAACAACCTAAACCACAAAAGCGGCAGCAGCAACAACAGTCGCCGAATCAACAACAAATTTCACCCTCGGTGATTTATGGTTATGTACCGTATGAGAGCGAAAGTGGTTCAGAAGCTGGGGAAGTGCAAAGGATTATGCAGAGTCGAAGATACATTGCTGGTAAGTAATTTTTATATATAAAATGTTGCTTTGTTAAAATTACTTCGATGATGGTTGATTTTAAATTTGTATGTTTGACGGTAAATGTTTAATTGAGGAATGTGATTTATATAATTAAAAAATAGCAAAATAATTTGCAATTTTGAAATATTTGAAATCTTCGACTTAGCTGGCGGACTTCAGTGGTTGTCATTGAACTTGTAATAAAACATTTTTATGTCAAATTTTTATCGTGTGATAATTAATTAATATAAATATAAATACATTAAAAAGTTTTAAAAATCAAAAAAAAAATTACCGCCTTGCGGTGAACAAACACCGTTTTAAAGCGTCTTCGATTTTATACAGTGCAATTGTGCGGTAAGCTAAGCGGGCTCTGCCAAAGCAAAACAGCTATTGTTAATTTTTAGGTTCCACTAATTTTTTTAAATGTATAGAGGCTTCTAGCCAAGTTAAAAAATGGAGCTACATGGATTTCTAACAATAATAATGAATATTGTAAATGCCCTAATCATTTTGGCACCTTTTCAATTTTGGGCTCCACCTAATTTGAACAAACATGCCGTAAAGCTATTTTTGGGAGTTCACATCAAAAATCGCATTTATCATTTCAAACAAGGCGACGATGTTAATAACCGATTCTGTAGGTTCCAACAATTAATAGAAGAAAAATGCCTGAAAACGACAATTCATTAAAAACGATAATTCACCAAAATCTCAATTCGCCGAAGAACCCAATTTCAAAATTTAGAATACACTAGCGGGTTGTAGTAGAAAAAACCACCAAGAACAATCAAATTGCGGTATCAAAATGGAAATGCCCTTAAATTATTAAGAAACGGCAATCATCGTTCAGAATCTAAAAAAATATTTCGTTCTTAACTTGACATTTAACGCATTTTCGATGAATTGTCGTTTTTTCGATGAATTGTCGTTTTAGGTTAATTATCATTTTCGGTTAATTGTCGTACTACACATTCGACAAAATTGTATGTTTGTAGGTCAGGATATCTGGTGACCATTATTTTCATAATGTGAACGTTGGTTGTTGGTTAGTAAGCAGCTGCTTTTAAAAATCTCATATTGCCAAAATTTCAGAATTTAAAATGCGGCCAATTAAAATACGGGAAATCTAAAACCCGGTACAAGCGGGTCCGTTACAAAGTTTAGTTCTGTGCCGTACCTTATGATACTCTAAATTAGCAGCAAAGTCGGTTTTAGAAAAATCAACCCTGTGACCATAAAGCTCGCAATGGTATATGTTAAAAAGGTGGAATTCGGAAGAATCACTAGACGTTGGAAAGTGTCCAAAAGTTTACAGTATTCAATGCATAATTGTAAATTGGGTAGGTGTTAATCTAGATTGAAATTTGGTTTGATTAAGTGTCGAACCTAGGGAAGTGAGTAGTCCATTTAAGTGTTTACGATAAACTTCCAATTTTACATTTGGATGTAACCAAATTCTGCCGTTGACAAGAATGTTTTTTTTTTTGATAAAATTTATTTTATTTTATTTGCGGCCTCCTTTGATAGGGGTAACTGCCGCAGGGAAACTTTTAAATTATTATTTTTCAATGAGAAAAACTGTGCCAGTCTACGTGTACAAGTCGAGTAAACGTGATATGAAAATTTCAAATTTCGCCTTAAAAATACAAAATAAAATATTGAAAAATACTTAGAAATCATTTAAGTCCAACTACAATATTTTTGAATAAGTTTGTGATTATCATATAAATATGTTTTTTATTAATATTAACAAAACGAGAAAGTACGAAATACCCCTACAAGATACTATATTGAAACGAAATACATTTACCATTCAATATTATTTCTATTGAACAACTAATGAACTAAACCAACTAGGTTTTAAGGTAGAGGTTCCGACCTTTAAGTTGAATAAATCTGAACTAAGTTTGTAGTTTAGAACTAAGTATCAGGAACATTTTTGTTTGTGGATAATAGCGCCATCTAACAATAACTAGTATGAACACTAACCAACAATTTATAAATTGTTTTTGATGCCTAAATTTAGGCGTCAGACACCCAAGATTAATGTCGAATGTGGGATAAAGGATGCACTGGCAACTTTCTGTCAATAAAATAAACCATTATTTAATAAACTGATGTTACACTTCAGGCAGACAATTGATAAAACATTATTGTTAATTTATAAAAGAAAAAAAAATTATACTGATAGTTCTTTATTTTGTCAAATCGATACGGGCCTAGGTAGAGTTGCAATCCAGTGCGAACTTGTTTAGTCGTTCTTACAAAGACAAAATCATAATTATCGGTTAAATTCCTTAAGGATACAGTTTATCGTTAAAAACTATTTCTCCTGCTGATCACTACATCAAATAATGCTCGGATTCCTAGTAAAATCATTGTAATTTTTGGTTTCCAATGAATCTGTTGTGTCTTTTAAATCATACTCGTTCTTTGGTAAATGCTATACTATATAACAGGCGCGTCCACTAATTTTTTTAAGGGATCTACTTTTCCAAACAATATTTTTTCGCGATCTAATTCATTCAAAAGTATTATAAACTTGCATTCTCGATATTCTCGATTTTGAATGGTATTCTCAGTCAATTAAATTACTAGAAATTTAAAAAAAATCATCGAGTCGATCGCGGTAGACTCCTCTGCTTTAAAAAATATATTGAAAAAATTGTATTCCCCACTCAAATTTTGGAAAAAAATGTTCAAATTTTATTTCAAATATTTTTGATCATAATCGCTTTGCTTCTAATTGTCATGGCAATGATTCATGTAAAAATTTTGTCTGACATAAATAATAATCGCTCTGTGCGATTGAAGGTCTGCCATATTTTTTTTAACGTACGACAAAAATTGCTCAATTTTATAAAAAATTAAAAATGTTGACGGTAATGAGAACAAAATAATACATATTCTCAAATATAAACAAAAAATTCTAAAATTTTGAAAAATGAATTCGCATAGTGAGTTTTATGGATTATTAATTTGATTTTATGATTTATAAAATGTGAAAAGTCAAAAAATACCCATACGACAAAATTGTACTACATGTATCGCTTAAGTTGAAATTTCGTTTGTATCGTTTAAAACAAAAAAATATTAACCAATCAAAGCGATTATTATTTATGCCTGTCAGACAAAATTTCTACATGAATCATCAGCCTTCATACTTTTCAAATAATTGCAAATATCGAGAAACTTCGTATGAAAAATTCAGCTCCAATTATCCGATTTCAGCCAAACCCCATTTAGGCCTCTAATTGATTAGTTAACTCTTCTGTACAAATCCAAAAAGTTTTCAGTATTAATATCTTTTGTTTATTTTGTAAAAGAAATTAAAAACATATTGCAAGACTACCACTTTGGACGCCACATTGGATATCATTTTTATATCTGCCGTTAACTTATAATAACGACGTTGTGCCAGTACTTAGCGGCTAACAATTTTTATACTTATAATTTAATACAGCTCTAGGATTTTATCCTCCTCCCCCCTCTGGATATTACCCCCAGCCCATTACCCCACTGACATTACCGTTGGGACATTACCCCTTAGGGACTTTACTCATCCGGACATTACCTTCTGCCATTACCACTCCCCCACCAATAACCCTCGGTCAAATTTTACTTCTGACGAAATGGCATATTGTCCCATAATTAATAATTTTTTGCAAACTTTTTTTTTTAATTTTAGTAATTTTTCCCGAAGGGTTCGTATCAGAAGATCCGTTATCCTCCAATTGTCCCCAATAATATTCGTGTTTTTTCATAAAATTGGTACTTGGGAACAACCACTTGTTCCCTAAGTTCCCGAAATGTTCGAATTTGTATAAAAATAAAAGCAATTGAAATTGTTTCAAACAAATTATGCACCTCATGATAATAAAATCTACTAAATATCGATATCGAAATCCCTTCGAAATTAATCATAAAGGCGGGTGGTGGGGGAAGTAATGGCAGAGGGAAATTGACCGTGGGTAATGACAAGGGGTAATGACCGATGATGACAGAGGAGTGCAATTATCGGGAGGTGTAATAACGGAGGAGTAATGTCCGGGGGAGTAACGTCGAGGGGTGATATCCGAGAGAGCAAAGGCTGGGAGAGTAATGGGCAGGAGTAATTATCTGGGCTCCCCCAGGGGGACCATGTACAAAGTAACGCCATTACACATTAAAAACGCCCCCAGTAATAAGTTTTTGTCACTTCCCGTAATCGAACCCGGAACTTCCGAATTACAGAGCAGGCACTCTACTTACTTTGCTATCGAGGGTTACAAAGATGTTGATACGTGGCTTAGTTAAGTTAACTAAGTTCAGATGTTTACACGTAACTGTCGCGAGTACTGGCAGACTCGTTCCCTATATGGTTTCGGTTTTACGTCTGTTCGTCTGTGTCCACGATAACTTGAGAACGGATGGAGATATCAACTTAATTTCTCCACTAAAAGTTCAAGTAATCATGAATTCATGGGATAGAGCCCTATTGATTTGGACATTTCTGTGTTTAAGGTGTCCGGAGATATGTAGGGGTTTGTTAACCCCCCTCCTTAAAATAGATTTTTTTTTTTATTTTATATTCTATTTTGTTTTCATAGAGCATGTGAGTGTGCAATAAAAATATGTCTCGTATGGATGTGGGTTTTTGTGGGTGGTGTTTTTATTGAGGTGGTAGGAGTAGTGGTAAGGGAGGTGGAGGGGGATGAGGTGTTTTGGGTTTGGTGTCGGACTTTGGGATTTGTTGATTGAGTATAGTTCTTTACAGGCAACAAAAATGATTATAGAGTTCGGCTCCGATCCTTTCCCGTTTTTTTAATTCTCTTTGGTAAAAAAGATTAATTTGATTAGAAAATTTTATTTCGAGAAAGTTTCAGTTGTACTGTATCTTTAAAATTAAACTCTAGATTCAGCTCAATTTTAGAACAAAGTAATGTGAGCTGACTGAATTTCATTTATGAATTTGGTGACGATCAACATATCGTAGCACTACACCCCACTCATGTTGGCCGGTAAGCTTTTGGTTTCCATATTTACCTACTAATAGCTTGAGATAAGAAAGACTGTCAACTTCGAACGTTAGACGGTATTATTGATCTGTTTGAAGGAAGAAATTGTGAAAAAGCGGTCCCAAATGTAAAAGAAAAAAATTATTTTTCACCAATACAATGTACTGTAGCGGAAGTCGTTGGCTATACGATGTCATGTTCGAATTCCTTCTCCATCCACCGTATTCTGGCTCCAGATCTGGCTCGCAACGATTACTACCAGCTCGCAGATCTGAAAAGAATAGTCCAGGAAAAGAGATTTTTCCGAATCAATCGAATATTTTGGGGCTAAAGTAAAAATAAATCGTTCTACAAAAAAAAGGCATCGTAATGTTTTGGAAGCATTGGAATGAATGTGGCACTAATGAAGGAAACTATGTTGATGAATAAAGTCAAACTTTGGACTTATTAACCGACGAGTTATTAGAAGCGATTCGAACTCGTTTGCTGAAATTCCATCAATACCTGTTACCGAGGTACCTTAGGATTACCAACAATCGATTGAATTTCTTAGTAAGCAGTGTCAATTACAATATGGCGATCATCTGCAGGAAGAGGAGCAGAGATTCTAATACGGTATAAAAAAGGTTATTATCGATATCAGCAAGTAAAGATTTAAAGAGGTTGGAAATCATTTTGAAATTGGAAATTACATTATCATTGACGATAAGAGTAGTAGGTTTAGCAGAAGAGTCGGTAGACCCATTATAACTAACTGTTTTTATTGATTTCAAAATTGTTTAGGGTTAGTGTTGCACCTGTATCAAACATTTTCATCATATTCATTTTCATCATATTCGGAGGTTGACTCTAGATTTTCATTTTCAATAAGTTTTTCAGATCCAAGGTGTCTTGCTGTTTCTATTTCTCTTATTAACCAATGCTCTATTTTCATTTAAAGGGTGTGCACCAGTTTTTTTTATTTAATAAAAAACAGAAAATGAAAGTTGGTTTTATGATCGGAGTGAAGTTTATACCAAAATATACACTGTGGCCTGTAAATACTTAGAATTGAAAAAAACACTCAAAAATTGAACTTTCATAATAATATTTTAAAATTTTTAATAAAAACAAACAGTTCTACACTATAAGTAGAAAACATTTAATTTTTGTATATCCCTTTTTCAACCAAAAAAAATGGCTCCATTTAAGTTCAAACTACACAAATGTGTGAGTACAAAATCATACTATGTAATGGCGTTTTGATAAAAAAACTTCGTTTGATTTGAAGTACAACCAACACAATTGTGAGTATAGTTATAGTGTTTTTTTCGGACGAAAATAAGTTTGACAGGAAAACGCAAATGTGTAAGTTTGTTGAAAACACATACAAAAATAAATTTTTGACGTGGTACTTTTGCCGTACCCACACAATGGTGGTAGTTTTGAGTGAATTTTATAAAATAAATTTTTTTACAACAAAGCATACTACGAATCGCACACAGATGATCGAAATGGTTGTGAACTAGTACTTGATGTAAGAAACAAATCTTATTTATCCACAAGCTCGGAAATTTCTAAGATTTATGTTATTCGGGAGAGAATCAAATTGAGTGAAATACGAAAATTCTTAAATATTTGAAATTATTTAACTCAGCCCCTACGGATCGCACAGAGATAATCGAAGTGGTTCTGAACTAGTATTTGATGTAAGAAACAAATCTTATTTATCCACATGCTTGGAAATTTCTAAGATTTTTGTTATTTGGGAGAGAATGAAAGTGAGTGGAATACGAAAATTCTTAAACATTTGAAATTATTTAACTCAGCCCCTACGAATCGGACGGAGATGATCTAAGTAGTTCTGAACTAGTATTTGATGTAAGAAACAAATCTTATTTATCAACTTGCTCGAAAATCTCTGAAATTTTTTTTTATTCGGGATAAAATTAAATTGAGTGAAATTCGAAAATTCTTAAACATTTGAAATTATTTAACTCGGGAACCTACGGATCGCACAGAGCTACTCGAAGTGGTTCTGAACTAGTAATTGATGTAAGAAACAAATCTTATTTATCCACATGCTCGGAAATTTCTAAGATTTTAGTTATTCGGAAGAAAATATAAGTGAGTGAAATACGAAAATTCTTAAACATTTGGAATTATTTAACTCAGCCCCTACGGATCGTACAGAGCTAATCGAAGTGGTTCTGAACTAGTACTTGATGTAAGAAACAAATCTTATTTATCCACATGCTCGGAAATTTCTAAGATTTTAGTTATACGGAAGAAAATAAAAGTGAGTGAAATACGAAAATTCTTAAACATTTGAAATTATTTAACTCTTCCCGTACGGATCGAACTGAGATGATTGAAGTGGTTCTGAACTAGTATTTGATGTAAGAAACAAATCTTATTTATCCACATGCTCGGAAATTTCTAAGATTTTAGTTATTCGGAAGAAAATATAAGTGAGTGAAATACGAAAATTCTTAAACTTTTGAAATTATTTAACTCAGCCCCTACGGATTGCACAGAGATAATCGTCGAAGTGGTTCTGAACTAGTACTTGATGTAAGAAACAAATCTTATTTATCCACAAGCTCGGAAATTTCTAAGATTTATGTTATTCGGGAGAGAATCATATTGAGTGAAATACGAAAATTCTTAAATATTTGAAATTATTTAACTCAGCCCCTACGGATCGCACAGAGATAATCGAAGTGGTTCTGAACTAGTATTTGATGTAAGAAACAAATCTTATTTATCCACATGCTCGGAAATTTCTAAGATTTTTGTTATTTGGGAGAGAATGAAAGTGAGTGGAATACGAAAATTCTTAAACATTTGAAATTATTTATCTCGGCCCTTACGGACAGACATGATCGAAGTGGTTCTGAATAAATAAAATTGGTGTCTTACATCAAATGTTAGTTCAGAACCAATTCGATCACCTGTATTTCATTCACTCAATAGTGTTCTCTCTCAAATAACAAAAATCTCAGCGATTTCCGAACATACGGATAAATAAGATTTGTTTCTTACATCAAGTACTAGTTTAGAACCACTTCGATCATCTCTGTGCAAAATTCACTCAAAACTATTCACAAAAATTTTCAACTTATAGTGTAGAAATACAATATTTTTGTTTATTAAAAATTTTCAAATATTATTAAGAAATTTTAATTTTTGAGTGTTTTTCAATTCTAAGTACTTTTAAGACACAGTGTGTATTTTGTTAGTTTGGCATAAACTTCACTCCGATGGTTCTCAATTCAACTATTTTTAACTTTGTTGTTGTTCTAATACATTTTGTGTGATACCATGGTATTTTTCCCGAATTAACTCCCTATGTCATGTACGCAGTCTAACCAACTCTCTACGATCAACAGCATACAAATATTTTATGCGAAATGGCTAACCTAAGTAATTGCCAAAAGATGTATCAGTTTTTACAAAAGAATACAACTTTACATGTGGCTACAGTTTTTTTGCTCAATAGTTATTATTCGTTAGTTTTCCTTATAAAATGAAATTAATAAATTTTTTACATAAAAATCAAAGTATTTTTATCAATTTTATTAACAAATTGATCATAAAAAAGAAATAAAAAAGAATCAAAAATTTTGTTTAGGTCCAATATACAAAAAAATGCTGCCCACGCCTGATTTAGTACACAATATTTAATTTTGAACGTATAGTAAAGTATATTTTTACTGTTCGCCCTGCCACCTATTCGCGAATAGTTCACTTAAACACATTTAAAGCTTTCTTATATGTTTTTTGTCTCTGAATTTTTTTTATCTTACAATTTTTATTTTGTTTTCTTTCATTTTCCACTTTTATTTTTGTTAAAAAACTTAAGATAATCGCGTAGACGCCCCTAAATCAAATATAAATCATTTTATTATCGAAAATGTGTTCGTTTTATATCCCGCGTACGCCAAACGTATAATGAAACAGAAAAAAAGTGGAAAATGTTATGGAAAAACATAAAATGAAAATTTATACGTTTTTGTTTTCGGAAAAAGTCAAATGCATTCATAACGTAATGAACAAATTTATTGAGACATTGTGATTATTATCATTTTATCAAGTCGTGCGGTGGCGATGGGCGGTATGGGTGGTAATATTAGTTAGGATGTTGCTTCGAGGAAAAAAAAACAAAAATATTTAATACCGTGGGTTGGTATTTAGTACAGGATTCTTATTTATTATTTAAAATAGAGCGTGCGATTTAAGCTATTTTCAGTAAGATGGCGGCGGCGCGTACAGGTATTTCTATTAAATAGGATGAAAGGAATTGAATTTTATTACTGTTCTTCAGCTTGATGAACTCCTTTCCGTCATATTATTTTCTATTACGATAAAAAAATTCCCGTCTAAAGGATTTTGATTAATTTTCGAGAGGAAATGATATTTATTCCACACAGGATGGATTTTGCGATTTTAATTGAACTGTATACGAGTACGATATCCTTATATGTTGTCGTATAAAATTTGATGGGTCGTTAGTTTAAATCTTATTTTTTGTTTTTGTTGTTTTGATGTGTGCTCACGGATAAACTAAAGGATTTTATTTAATACGATTTTGGGTGAAGAGTATATGAGAATTATACTTTTAAAAGAGAGAACTGCACAAAAAAACAAATGATATAAAAATTCCAGACTTGTGTTAGGTCTGCACCCTAAAAGTAAAGAAAAAAGTAATAAAACTTTTAAGAAAATAAAACGAACGAAGGAACAGGGTGTGGAGATTTTATATAGAGAACGTGCTCAGCTGAGTAAAATTGTCGAGTTTTTATCGTAATCGTGCTCCTTCCCTATGTCGTTTTTCAGATTTATTAGGGTGGTCTAATATGTTTGCCACATGCAATTTAGAGAAAAAATTTACGTACGTCACAGGGAAATTTGGCAATTTTGGCAAGCCTATTCTTAAACCGCGGTTTAACTTAAGTTTCATTAATTTGGATCAGGCTGCAGTGAAAACATAAACTCAAACGATGTATTGGTATTTTTTTTAACATGAGAGTGTGGTGGGACGACTATGACTTAGAAGAATCTAAATCTTTAAGGACGTGAAGAGGGAGTGTATGTTGCGGAATCTGCAGTGGATTATTGAGCATTGCTCTTGTATTTCATCATTTAATTTGAACATTCCGTAACTGTGGATGTCCGCAACTAAAATTCTTTTTAGGAATAAAACTAAAAAGATGCTTAGTTGCTTAGTTCCTCAAGTTTGTGATTCTTAACCTGTTCGATGTTGGTTTTTACTTTGTCCATAATTGTTGTGTAATTGGACTTTGTCCATAATTGCTTTTGGAGCAAGGTTTGGGCCAATGAAGCTGTCTTATGCGCTCTACCTGACGCAGTTTTGTTTCCTTGCCTAGTTCATTTACGTTAATTTTTTTTAAGCAATGTCGAGTTACCTACAGGTCAGCTTTCAATAGACGATCTGCTCGAAATACTGTCTGGCTATCCGAGATTATGGAGATCTAAGTTTTCTTGTACCTTCTTACAAGAAGGATTACTCGAAGAGAAATTTTTCTAAAAACTCGTTGTTTCTAAAGTGATAAAGTGTATTAATGGCACAATTTCAGTTGACAAATTTATAGTTTGGTCAAAATTCTGCTATGACCTTGTCTGTTGGGTTTTATTTGATTTCCGGCTAAGCGTTTCATATGTAAGTGAGGGTTTAGTGAGTTTATACCGAACTGTAGCATGGGCAATTGAATTATCCTGCGTTTTGTAAACAGATTAGAGACGATTTTCTCTGGGTTTGGCATTGAGATTAACTTCCTGCAACCAGTTGATTACTAGCTTAAGTGTAAGCATCAATCCGCTATTTGTACCCTCAAATTTGCCATGAACCATATCAGAACTAGGAAGTGCAGCTATAGTGTTCAATTTTGATTTTTGATACTATCTTGTATAACAATAAAGGTGTCCCCTCCCCCCAACTTTTTTTTATTCAGAGTTCCAATTCTTCATTCAGCTCTATCGTGCAAAGGTATCGCTGTTGAATTTCCAGCCTGATACGCATGTTGACCGTTGTTCATCTCGTTGAAGGGTGTTGGCCCTGATATATTGGGCCAGTATTTTCTACATGGTTTCACAATAAATTTCGTCAGGCTAGTAGCTCTACTTGATTTGATGTGTTTAGAAGATTTCTTTGTCACTTTTGACATATATAAATTACTCGTGCATTTTTTTGCTTCCATACTTTGTTCTACACTAATCCTACTGAATTTGTATTTTTTAAGGAGAGAGGAAAAGTTGTGGATTTTTCGATCATGATTCCATCAAGTAACGTCCCTTGCCCAGCTAACGCGATGCTTGACGGGGCTTAGCTAAGGTTGTCAGTTTGAATACCGATCATTTCCAATAATTGTTGAAGGTTCTGAATCTCTGGAAATAAATTGGTTTACTGAGAAGTTGGCAAATAATTGCTCTCAGCGCAGTAGTTGCTTTTGAGCTTATCTGGTTACCTAATCTAAACGCAACGGGAACTTAACTAGCTGAACTTCAATGATTAATTTGTATTGGTTCCTTTGGACCCGGTTCAGTATCTTTTGATGGATGGAGTTTGGGTTTCGATGAAGACAGTACATACATTTTTGATGAATTTCTCAACCCTTACCGGGCCTTTTCGGCATAAAACCCAGAGGTTTCGTTTATAACCTAGTTATGAAAGCGGATTGAGGCGACGTGTAGTGGCTATATTCGCGCCCGATACACAATGCTGCTCAGATCTAGTTTTAAAACCTGAAGGGTTTTATCTCGGCGATTCGGTTCCGTTGTTCGTTCATCAACCATAAATAATACTCCGAAGCGAAGAGAAAATTTACTTTGTTGTTGAATTTTTTAAGGTTCGATGCTATTTTGTGTGAGATCGAGTTAGAAATACTCATTTTCTCTACAGTATTTTTCTCTCAGCGTTAGGTTTGACCGTGCTTTGGACCAGCAGGTGGTAGATTTTTCTTCCATTTGTCTCATTTTGGCGATGATGAAGTTATTTTAGGGCGCGGGATTTTGCCCTTCCCGATAATTTTGCAGCGTCTCATGGCTTCGACGTCGAAATCTAAGATTATTGTAAATGGCGTGAATTGCAGCTTTCTGGTGATTGTCTTTTTCTCGAAAAGCATTTTGCGAAATTGAATATTAAAACGGTTATTTCCACAGAATTTGTTTTCTAGACTCCGTGTGACCTTCGAAATTTAGTTTTTTTCAGATTTGTTAATTTATCTGAACTGTTTTTTTCTCACTTTATCTTTTCTGTGAATTATCTTTCTCAGAATTGGCGCGGTACGATTAGGATTTATCTAAAATTAATTCCTTGGCAAAAGTAAAGATTTTGACATTTAAACCGGGTTTTTCGAAAACACTTAATGTTTCGATCGATTTCAAATTTTTCCTAATAAGATATTCTGGATGTTTTTGTAGTTAGACTCGTTTCAGATAAAATTGGTCGATTAATTGGAAAATTTGAAGTTTTGAAGCAAGTAAACTTCAAATCTGGGTTGATTGATAGTGAACACACAATAAATTAAAATATGTAAGTAAAGCTGATTACTTAATGAATTAATATCTTAAAACAAAATTAATTTCAGTTTGGTAAAAATGATAAAAATAAAAAAAATAATTTTCCCTTACGACAAGTGAATCACAAAACGCACTCACAAGAAAGCATTGAGAGCCGCAGAGGCAGCTTTAGTGCGATGTAGGTAATCGACCAAGCGTCGTGCATTACTCGCTATAGCAGACTAATACTCCTATATGTTCGTTTTGAAGGAGCTCCTGTTCCCGCCTGTTTATGATCTTATTACTACATTGACACTGACCAATCTTGCCAGTTCGTTCGACTGACTGTCTCCATCCATCTCCGAGTGACTTAAAGCTTAGGCCATTTTCATAAAGCTTGTATTCCAATCCCATTTTCATAATAAAGATCCTATTTTGATAATGCATACCCAATTTTGCATATCCAATTTTATCCCAATCAGTTAAGAAAAGGTTCAGTCTCGGAATTGATCATGTCCAGTGTGCCAATATTTGAATAGCTAATTTTTAGAACCACATAACAATATTGAAATCTCATTTTCATGATGCAAACATAGTTGTTTCCCAATAGTCCAAGATGTGTGGGTAACTGCAACAGGGAAACGTTCAAGTTTCAAAATTTTTTCGCCCAATTTATGCTAATTAGCGCTTACGGGAAAAAGTTTGCGCTAGTCCAAGACTGGAGAAAACGGGGAAAGAAAATTTAAAATTTCGCCTGAAAGACGAAGCAAATAAAACTTGATTTCCAGAAAAAAACAGAAATAATTTAACCCTAATTTTAACACTTTCCAAAAGCGGCTACACTGACGAAATTTGTGCTTATCATAGAAATAAAATTTTCATAAATTTTCATTCATAAGTTGAGGAAAACAAACTAGCCCCTAAAAGAAACTATAATAAACACACAAAGTACAGAGGTATATTGTTCAATAATATTTGTGTTGAACAAATATACAAATTAAACAAAAGAAGTAAAATGTTTTAAAATCCAAGAATAAGCGATTCAGATAGCATATTCCTGTGGCATGTTCATTGACATTCGAAAATAGAGTGGCTGAATTGCCATCAGGAATATGCAATCAGAAGTGCCAACTTCATTGGTTTCTAGAACACCTTATGTCAGAAAATTGTTCATTCAACGGTTTTTTTTTGTTCAATGGATTTTGGCCAATTCTGGATTAGCACAAATTCAGCCACTGTATTTTCGGATGTTAATGAACATGCCACAGGAATATGCTATCTGAATTGCTTATTCTTGGATTTTAGAACATTTTACTTCTTTTGTTTAATTTGTTGTTCAACATAAATATTTTTGAACGGTATAACCTCTGTACTTTGTGTGTTTAATATAGTATCTTTTAGGGGCTAGTTTGTTTTCCTCAATTTATGAATGAAAATTTATGAAAATTATATTTCTATGATAAGCACAAATTTCGTCAGTGTAGCCGCTTTTGGAAAATGCTAAAATTAGGTTTAAATTATTTCTGTTTTTTTCTGGAAATCAGGTTTTATTTGCTTCGTCTTTCAGGCGAAATTTGAAATTTTCCTTTCCCGCTTTCTCGTCTCCTGGACTAGCACTAATTTTTCTCCGTAAGCGCTAATTAACACAAATTGGACTTAATCAGTTAACCACACTTTCGAGATCGGTTGAAACACCGGTTGGTTTAATTTAAAATCAACATTTTCCATAACCCGCGCCTCGTTTCAATCATATTGGCCCTTTTAATCAAATATATGTAATGTGTTTTTTTAATTGGCTGAGAAATGGGTTAGTTACATTCAAATTAGTCATATTCCAAATCCGCATTCAGAACTCACTTTGGAGCTCACATTAGAATTATTTTCATTATATAAACTAAATTTTCCATTGTCTAGAACCACATTCGGAACAGTTGAACAAAGGTTTAAATATTTTAAATGTTTTAATGTAAAAATGTTTTCATGTTTTAAATGTTTTAAATGTTTTAAATGTTTTAAATGTTTTAAATTTTTAAATTTTTAAATTTTAAAATTTTTAAATTTTTAAATTTATAAATTTTAAAATTTTTAAATTTTTAAATTTTTAAATGTTTTAAATGTTTTAAATATTTTAAATGTTTTAAGTGTTTTAAATGTATTAAATGTCTTAAGTGTTTTAAATGTTTCAAATATTTTAAATGTTTTAAACATTTTAATCCTTTAATTGTTTTAAGTCTTTTAAATGTTTTAAATGTTTTAAATGTTTTAAATGTTTTAAATGTTTTAAATGTTTTAAATGTTTTAAATGTTTTAAATGTTTTAAATGTTTTAAATGTTTTAAATGTTTTAAATGTTTTAAATGTTTTAAATGTTTTAAATGTTTTAAATGTTTTAAATGTTTTAAATGTGTTAAATGTTTTAAATGTTTTAAATGTTTTAAATGTTTTAAATGTTTTAAATGTTTTAAATGTTTTAAATGTTTTAAATGTTTTAAATGTTTTAAATGTTTTAAATGTTTTAAATGTTTTAAATGTTTTAAATGTTTTAAATGTTTTAAATGTTTTAAATGTTTTAAATGTTTTAAATGTTTTAAATGTTTTAAATGTTTTAAATGTTTTAAATGTTTTAAATGTTTTAAATGTTTTAAATGTTTTAAATGTTTTAAATGTTTTAAATGTTTTAAATGTTTTAAATGTTTTAAATGTTTTAAATGTTTTAAATGTTTTAAATGTTTTAAATGTTTTAAATGTTTTAAATGTTTTAAATGTTTTAAATGTTTTAAATGTTTTAAATGTTTTAAATGTTTTAAATGTTTTAAATGTTTTAAATGTTTTAAATGTTTTAAATGTTTTAAATGTTTTAAATGTTTTAAATGTTTTAAATGTTTTAAATGTTTTAAATGTTTTAAATGTTTTAAATGTTTTAAATGTTTTAAATGTTTTAAATGTTTTAAATGTTTTAAATGTTAGAAATGTTACAAATGTTGTTAATGTTTTAAATATTTGAAAATATTTTAAAATGTTTTAAATGTTTTAAATATTTTTAAATGTTTTAAAGTTTCACATATTTTTAATATTTTTAATGTTTTAAATGGTTTAGATCTTTTTTCTGTGTTTAAAATTTTTATTTTCTGCATTTTTTCGGGATCATTTTATCATATTTTTTTTTGGGGAGATTTTTAATGTTTCATAATTCGGTGAGTGATTATGACAGTGATGATCCCTAACCGCTCTTAACCTGCTAGTGCTTTAGAGAATTATTAGGGAAAAGTTTTCGTTGTGTAACACATAACAGCCTTTTGGCTGTTTCTTCCTTAGTAAATCTTTCCGTGACTAATTTTATATTTTCCTAGTGTTATTAACTTTTTCTTGTTAATAGTTCAGCTTTATTGATAACAAAGTGAAAAAAAAAATAATCATTTTATTTTTGAAATTATAAAAGGAATGGTCGTTCCTCTCAATTGTGGTAGTAGTCGGAGCTGCCAAGACAAAACCCATTCGCAGTCTTATAAGTACTATAACATTAAAATTTTATTCTAAGTTCGTTCGTAAGAAAAATATTTAGATTTACCTCAGAATACCTTAAAACACTTACCTTCCGTGAACCCTTTCTACGTATATTGAGTGTTCAAAATTTTCATTGCACCCTGTATACGAGATACAACTTTACTCTCCGAATGCGCGCGCATTCTCTTTTCTATCGACCAACATTAAAGGGCGGAACTCCTATAAAAAAAACTCAACTGTTTTAATACACCGACAACGATGAGAATTATTCATTTACAGAAGCAAAAATAAATAGTTTTTACAATTTTCTCGTCTTTTTCCTGTTAGTCGGTAGAAATATATTCACGGAAAATCATTAAACATCAAATAAAATTAAAAAATAAAACTAATAAAATATTAAAGTGTGTTTGTAGGTGAAATTTATTAAATTTCCTAAATAAATTTATATAGAATTTTCACTATAAAACTGGCATTTTAATAAAACAAAAAAAAATCATGAGATTTACCCCTAAATCTATATTGTGTTATGCAAACGGAATACTCCGTGTATAAAAAAAAAAATTCACTGTGCTGTGTAGAACATGGAGGAAAATAATAAATTTTCTCAAATACAAAAAAAAAATTAATTTTTAATTAAAAATCAAAATGAAAATGTGATTGTGTTGTTGTTTTTGTGATAAGAAGAAAATTTTGTTACCCCAAAAAATAATTAAAATATATATAAATGTAAAAAAGGAAGAGAAAATTCCCCAAAAAAAAAATGTTTTTATAAAATAAAAGAAAATCGATTCGGGAAAAGTGTGAAATTTTAGTTTAGAGTGAAAATTGTTGTTTTTATTATTATATTTGTTGTTGTTATTTTATAATATGTGATGTGGATAAAATTGTTTTTTTCGTCTGGCGTCAAAGGCATAGAATACTGAAGAAAAACAAAATATATACAAAAAAAATTTTTTTGGGCAAAATTGTGCTCGGGATTTTTTTTTTTTTGGGATTCTTTCGTTAGACCGGGATGGGAGTACCCGGCGAGTTTTAGATTAGTTTTTTTTTTGTTTTATACCAGACACGTGAATTTATAGTTTCGGTTATTTCCGGAAATTAAGCCTAGAATACTTCGAGCGTGTTTTTATACACTCGGTATATAAGTAAAAAAATTCCCGGTTCTTATATATCGTATCGAGCAAAGCAGTCAGCATACATGTATATATCCCCACCCATATTTTCCCATATATATATATATATAATTTTGTGCGAAAGGAAATTTTTCAATATCCTTAATTTTATTAGTACAGGGTAGAATATTTATATAAAATTTTCATTTGGTTTTTCCAATTTTTATTATTATTATTTTTTTTTTTTAATTTCCGGTGATAGGTAAAATCAAAATAGATTCTAGAATCGGGATAAAATATATACTTAAATATATATTTATATAGCGGGTAAAAAATTTGTTGGCATAAAATTAAATTTAGTGAGAGAGAACAGTGAAAAGTGAAGACTTACTTTTTTAATAATTTTATAAACCACACGATAAAATAGAAAAAATGTTGATCCGATGGAAAAGTAAAGATAAAAATCAATCATCATCCGGAAGTTCAAAGAAAAAGCGAAAAGGACGTGAAGGTGGTAAGTGGCGAATAAAAATTTAATATTAAAATGTACCTGGTGTATAAATTTGGTTTAAAACTACGGATATTGGGATAGGTCATTGACATCATTTTTTGTGTATTTAATTGTCGAGTCGCAGGAAAACCGGTATATAAAAACTCCCGAATCGTCCTTCAGGGGTTAGGTTGGGTTATTTGTTGTTGTTATGATTTTTAAATATACAAATGAAAATGTATTATTTTACGCATGTCAATCAATTTAACTCACCTATTCTTATACATGTACATCATATACATATAGTGTTGCCCCTGTATTTCAATGTATATAAATGTATTTGTCTTTTATGAATATGCGATGCAAATTTCTGGGCGGATACGCGCGCCGTGGAATTAAATTGTTTCCGGTGAATAAATTTTTTTTTATGTAAAATTTTTGCGGAAACGGAAAAAAATTTGTCACAAGCGGCAGATCCATGTTGTCAAAATATTAAACATTTTTATGTAGTTTTGTAATTATGTGTTTGTGTTGGTGTCTTGTACCCGATTAAACGACGAAGACTGAGTGAGGGTTAATTTTTTTTTTGATATCGAAATTAAATTCAAAGAAATGAGGATTCGGAAAATATTAGGAAAAGTTCGTTCAACCAATTTTTTGGGATGTTAAAAGTATACTTTTGGTGTTTATTAGAGGTTATTCTAGTGAATCGAGATTTGCGGTGATACTCAGGGAAACCGCACATCTTTTCAAACTTAATTAAAATGTTATCAATGTTCTGCGGTCATTCAGGATTTGTGGTTTTTTGTTGTGATTGTCTGAACACTGAAAAAATAAGCTTAGGTTTTGGTAAATTTTAAAGTATTTCGAACTGCGATTAAGTTTTCTGGATTGCTGTGAAATTCGTTAATGTTGATTTAGAAGAAGATATGATTTTTAATAGATCAATTAGCAAGTTAATTTTAGCTTTAATGTTAAATGGGACATTCAATTATTAGATAGAAATGATCAACTTACATTGACCTGATCTAAGATATAGATCCTTACAATTCGTGGACATGAATTGAAGATAAAAAGAAGAGTTTACTCCCAAACTTAAATCCAAAGAAGTCTACTAATTTTTTTGACATCCAACTTTTGCTTCGATTTTAATCTAATCAAATGCAATTTCACTTTTGTCAACTAATCTTCTCCTATGTTTTGGTTTATTCAAAATTAAAATTTTTCTGAGACCCTGCAAGCCATTAAATCGACTGGATTATTACAACTTTTCACTTAGTAGGTACTGGACCGGCGTGAAGTTTTTGGACACAATATTTTTTTTTTTGTTGGACAAAAATCATGTGTGCAATTTTAACAGTGTATTCCAGGCAAGGGTGTAATCAACTGATGGGAAACTTACCTTGTCCACGAGTGCAACCTTCTAGGCTGTTCAATATCTCATTCTGTTCCTTTATTTTGAGGTAAGATGCCTTTATTTGGGAAATTATGGATGTGTATTGAGTGTAGTTTGAGTACTTAGTGCTACATTTGAACATAACTTGTCTAGTTGTGATTTTGCACTCCCCGCTGATTAAAATTCCTTGTCTGATTTTGTCAAATTAAATGCATGGATGTGCATTGAACCTCGTTATGTTAAGATTTAAAGTGGATGATGCTAGTCCGAGCATACGCAGAATATTGCGAGCATGTGAAGTAATAATTTTGAGTTTGTGGCTCCTAGTGTTCTTACTATAGGTGTTTGCTGGTATTTCTTCTATAAGAAGAACAAGCTCCTCAATTTGTATTTGTGGTCTTGTCTGCAACTACTTTGGCCGTTGTTGTAATTTTCGAAGATATTCGTTACTCTATCTTTTCCAGAAATCTTGTTAAATTTTTTGTAGCAGCTGCCATTTTGAAAGTGTGCATATTTATATCCGACAAATTTGTATTGGGAACTGTGGTTATTGATGAACCTATTAAGAAGTGTCCTGGAGTGAGAACTTCCAGATTATTTATATCATTGGAAATTGGGCATAGAGGCCTTGAATTTAGCACGACTCTTATTTTTCTTAAAACTGTTGTTAATTCTTCGTATGTGAGTGTCGTATGACCTAAGATCTTTTTTAAATGAGTCTTGACAGATTTCACACCTGCCTCCCACAATCAGCACAAAATGAGATGATGCAGGCGGCTGAAAATGATTGATGTGATGCCATTGATTTGATTCAGTCAGATTCCTGATTTCCGACACTCTGTTGCAATAGGTTTTATATTTTCGTAATACTCAGCTCTGCTTTAGTTGTTTTTAATTTTAAGCTATTAGCTGCCTTTGAAGTGATAAAGCTCGTTTGTGAGCATGGATCGATAACTGCACGTCTTCACCTTTTTCATCTGTGGCAGTATGTAGCGATGTGCTCCGATCTTCTATAGTCCCTGCTTCATTTGTTGTTCTCATAATAGCATCATTCTTTTTATTGTTGTGTAGTCGTCATTGATGATGTCGTCCTCCACTTTGCTTGCATGATTGATTGAGCGTGCAATCATTGTCGAGTGGTTGCGTTTAAGAGAATGCCTGCAGAGCTCTAGCAGTGAGACAAGTTGGTTTTTCTCATAAATGGTCATCGCTTTAAATTTTCCACAGTCCTGAGTGTGGTGTTCCCTTTTGCATACAGTACAAGATTCGGTGTAAGTTTCGTTGATTTTTCGAATGAATTTTGATGGTTTTGTCGCGAGAAACAGTTTCCAACGCTATGAAACGTTTTTCAAGAAACTTCATGAAACTTTCTAAGCTTTGAATATCTTTTGAATTTTCTAATGACAACTCGTATAATCTCACTGTCAAGTTTCTTTGATATCGTATAGATGACAATTGGATCTTAATTCTCGCTGATTTGCCTGTCGCTATATCCCCGAAGTTGAAAATGTTGTTTAAAACACTAAATGTCTACAGCTCAGACGGACTGTTCGATCGGCATGAAACTTCATATTTAAGCTTGTTTCATTAATTTGGATAACTTATGTCTGAAATTGGTCTACTGGATGTGAAAGTTACCATAAAATCTTTTTAATTTTTTTGTAAATATTTTGAAAAGCACAGTATTTACGAGAAGAAAGATTATAAGAAGATTCTAAATTAAATTTGCAACAATATCGGCCCAATTACTTTTTCAAAAATTTATGCGGAAATGACGTTTTTGCAAAACAAAAATACGGCCCCGTACACGGCCCTGTACAGCCCAGGCTGATTTTTTGCTTGGGATGAAATTTAATACTTAAGCTTATTCCATAAATTGGGAGGTCCCTGTGGTTTTTGGCCAAAATTGGTCTTCTGGAACTGACAGCTTCGGTAGGTATATAAATTCGGCACCTATACATCCCAGGCGGAATGGTTGATCCGAATAAAACTTTATATTTAACCTTTTTCCATAAATTTGGAGATTTCAGTAATATTTGGATAAAATCGGTCCACCGGAAGTGGCAATTCCCATAGGAGCTTTTTCGTATTTTATAAATATTTTGGAAAGTATAAAATTTACGAGAAAAATCAATAAGAACTAAAATAATCTCCCTAATATCTTGATTTACATCTAAAACTATCTTGATGAACTAAAATAGTCAACGGTATCGCTACAACTTATTTTAACAAAAACTGTTTTTTAATAAAAAATACGGCCCTGCACTTCCCAGGCGGATTGAAATCCAGTGAATTTTGGCCGAAATCGGTCCACCGAAATCGACAGCTTCCATAGGACCTTTCCCGGTTTTTTTCAAAATATTTTGAAAGGTTCGTACAAAAATTCGGCCCCTATACATCCAAGATCGATTGTAACTTTCGCAAAATTTAAGCGAAAATTACGCATTTTGCCAAAATACCGGTTTCAATTAAAATTCGACAACGTACAACCCAGGTGGATTGATTAATCGGGATAACACTTCATACTTGCTTTCTCCACAAATTGGCAGATCCCATTGATTTTTGACTAAACCCGGTTCATCTTCGGAAACAACAGATTAAAAAGCATTTTCTTTTTTTTTTGGTTGTTTTTTGAAAAGTATATCATTTACGGGAAACGGCTATGAACTAATAGATTCTATATGAATTTTGCCAAAATACCGGATTGTGAAAAAACTGTTTTTCATTAAAAATTTGGTTTTCGTACAGGACATACGAAGCTCGATTGATTAGGATGAAACTTCATACTTAAGGTTTTTCCACAAATTGGAAGATCCGAATGAATTTTCCGCGAAATTGGTCCATCAGATGTGACAGCTCCTATGGCAGCTTTTTCGATTTTTGCAATATATTTTGAAAGGTACGTACAAAAATTCCAGACTGATTGATTGATCTGACTGAAATTTAATACTTAAGCTTTTCCATAAATATGGAGTTCTCAGTGATGTTTAGCAAAAATCAGTCCACCGGAAGTGGTCGTACGAGCTTTTTTATTTTTTTCAAATATTTTGAAAAGTATCTTTATTATTAGAAAATTCACTATGCACTAGATTCTAAACTAAATTCATAATACAACAATATTGGGTCAGATTAATTTTCAAAAATTTAAGCGGAAAGGTTCGATTTTTCGCATAAACCCGTTTTTTTAATAGTAGTCATGAACATTTTTGATCTCTAGTTTTTTGACTATGTCGTCTCAACAGCTCCCAGTGATTTTTGCCTGCTTTTCAACAAAAATGAAATCCCTGGACTTAAACTTTTTCCAGAAATTGGGAGATACCAAGAATTTTGACTGAAATCAGTACACCGGACGTGACATCCACCGGAAGCTTCCATTGGAGCTTTTTAGCTTTTTGCAAATATTTTCAAAAGTATTTAGCATTTACGAAAAACGATTAAAATAAAAATGTAGTAAATTAATTTCAAACAAAATATTTTGAAATCATATTTTAAATTTTACCCGAAATGACGAGATTTCATAAAAAAATACGTTATTTCACCAAAAGTTGGTATCTATACAGGCCAGGCGGATTAACTATTCGGGAAAATGCAGCTGGATGACTAAAACTGTTTCAGTAAATTTGGAGATCCATGCTGGAAGCTACCGTTGAGGTTTTCTATTTTTGCAATGAAGAATAAATTTTTAACAAGGGTTGACCTAGTTGGTTTTCTGAAATTAACCGGAATTATACAAGACGTTTTTTATCATAAATCCGGTATTCTCAATCTTCCAATTTAGAAATTAATTGTGGTGTATTCGAGATTAATGTTCATTTGTAGTAAAATAATGTCGGGTATTTGCCAGGATGGCTCTGAAGTAGTCTTAATACCATCTTTTGATTGGGATTACATCAGCTTTAGTAAATAAATAGAAAAAGAAAAAATGAAGCCAAATATAACTAAATTTCGGTGTGCTGGAACAGGAAAATATAGTTTTAGAGTTTTCCTTTTGCCCAAAATCATTTTGAAGCTCTTCTGGAATTTTACTTTCCAGTCAATAAAAATTTTAATAATTTTCTCTCATTTAATAGGGTGATACTGTAGTATTTTCACCGTAACTAATTATGTTTCAAACTACAAACTACTTCAAATATACCGGTTTCATTTTAGATCCAGTACATTTTACTGTCACCGTCAATTCTATTTTAAACTAATTCTAATTCTTTTCAAATACAACTACTAACTTTCAAATAAACCTACAGGTTGTAGGTTTTCGTCACTCAGTTTACGATTTTACGTAGCTCTCAAATATGTATGTGACTATCCGTATCTTAGTTCTAATACTCTCAAAATTTGTTCGTTTAGAAAACTACCCTAACTTGTCTTGCAGAGTCAAAATTAACCTGAAGAATTGCTCATTTGTGTTCCACCCTTGCAGCCAACCCGGAGTTTTCAACTAAGCACGCAGAGGCCCCTCTGGCCCCGGTGATGTTTTGCCGGCTAGATCTCAGCGTAATGGCAATGGTCGTGGGGGAATTAGAGGCTTGCGTGCTCCGTGCCTACACCGTCTAACAGAACAAACAAAAATCAAAAGCAAATTAAAGCGACTGAAATTAAGTTAAAAGGCACCATATTTCGTTGGACGAAACTTGAGGTACGTAATAAAATTAATGATAACCGGGTGTGTTCATCCGGCGACGACTGGATCTCCCCGATTGACAAGTACCCTGTCTACTGAAGAGACCCCTCCGATTGATCCATCGACCCATAAAGGCCGATACTCAGTCACAATGGAGCAGCATTAGAGGGTAGGGACGTCTCCGCAACCGGAGAGACCTAAAGCTAATCCTCCACAATTCACACTTTAACAGCGTGAGACCGCCGAAGTGCCACGGGGAAATCGTGTGCATTTTACAGTCGTCCCCTCATACGCTGGACTCGCCACTCCGACCCTGTGGATGACGGGGGAGTGTAATCCCAGACTGGAAATATGGGTCAGGCACAGAATGAAAAACCTCTCCCATCATACCGATCCGAAAAATTATTTAGTAATTCATTTTATTTGAACCAAAATAATTTTATCAACGGGAAAAATAAAACAAAAAATCGGATCGAAAGGAAAGGATTCGAAACGAAACCAATGTGCAACCCAAATGCGCGCGCGCCAAGCAACCGCTATGGGTGAATTTTCAAAAAATTTGAAAATTTGAAGATATTTTTTTTTTGAAAAATATGAATTTAAATAAAAAAATTAACTGACCAATAAAGATAAAAAATATTTAAACTAAAAAAAAAAACAAAAAAAAAGTCGTACTTTTGACTTCCGGGAGGTCGACCTTGGGTTGTGGTACCTACCACCAAAACGGGTTGGGCCTCTTTCCGCCTGTACATAATGGCTGGCCTCGGTTGGCCACCCGTAAATTAAAGTGAGTCTAACTTGGTCGCTCTTAACTGTTGCGGCGCACCCTTGCCGATATTCAAAATGCAAAAAATTACAAATGGCCGATTGGCCACCTGCCGTTGCGGTTCCTTTCACCGATACCAAATAAAATGGTCACGTATAAACCACCCGTAAATTTTGATGGTGACCGTCGAATAACGCCCCGACTGGCAACTTTGAATACACTGGGCTGCAGTACCACTTGGTCTGCAATGTTAACTGTAGATGTGACGGTGCCCTTTATCAATGTTTAAATTGTATATGGGCAACGAATAATTATTACATCGTTATATTCAAAAAAAAAAAAAATGTTTTTTTCACGCCAAAAAAAATACGTATCACAACTAAATATAGCGTTTTTACAAACTATCGAACTTGATTTACATGAACTTTAAAATCAACTCCTCGTTCCAAAAAACTCAAAACTAAAACTATAAAATTTCTCGCAGCACTCCAAAAAAATATAGAAGAATATTTTTTTTTTCGTGTTTCTCGTTTTCGCTTCCCATATATCAAAACGAGAAAGCACACAAAAAAAATATTCCTCTACATCTCATCAGTCGCACACTCGCACAAGGTGCACATTGGTCTCACTCTCGAACTATTCGACATTTATATATTAATAGGGTGAATACGGAAAACATAGAATATTAAGACCCATGCACACTGCACAAATCATTTTAACCCCCATGTCACACTACAGTGGATAATGCCATCAGCCTTAATCATACGACTGAAATTCAAAAATTTAAAGTAAAAACTACAGAAAATTAAGGTTATGACCCTAGGGTCGTAACAAAATGTAGGAAACTCTCTGTATACAAAATAAAAGTTGAATTGCTCTTTACATGTCTTCTTACATTATTTGGGAAACCAGGAACGTGTAAGAGGAAGAAAATCTTTGCCAGATGAATCCTTAAAATATCAGTGAATGTTGGTTTAAGTTACTCAGACAATGAACAGAGAAATTCAACTGCAGCATTCTCTTACGCTTAATGGTGGCGGCGAGACTTCAGATGCAGTAAATAGACAAACAATAGAACCAAACGAGTAATAATCCAAACGAGGACTGAGAATCCAATTTACGGACGTCGAAGGATCCCTCAATAAATTCAGTCGTGGAAGAGATGTCAAACTTAAAGTGGTACGAGGAAATTATCTTCAAACCTGTTGTACCATCATCAAAAGGACACGATTCCGATGAAAAACGGAAACATTCAAAACTAAATCATATAGTCTTTGGTGTTATTCCTGCGGTGCCAATGGCCCTACAACAGAACATTGAGATAACTAAGCGAAAATACAGACAACCCTCGATTTATCGTACCCCGATTTAACGGACACTTGATTTAACGGACAATCTTTTTATTTTCCATTTTCGGTTATCGATTATGATGGGATTGGGTATGTTGGATGGAAATTTCAGAACTTCTTTCAAAAATCATTTAAGAATCTCATGATCGAGTTCCGTCCCAGGTGGCCATATTCCAGAAATGTATTCAATAATAATTTAAGAATCCCATTTCCATCCAACACACCCAATCCCAACATAATCATCTAAGAAGTACCTGAGTTCTTTCCCATATGGCCATATTCTAGACCTTCTTCCCTTCATAATCCCTTCATAATCGGTTAAGAGATAAACAAGTTCTGTCCTAGGTGGCCATATTCCAGAACAAGTTCAAAATCTATAGTCGATTAAATTTAAAAATATTCGGATTTAACGGACATTCGGATTTAACGAACTCTCCCAATTAGTCCATTAAATCGAGGTTTTACTGTAGTAAAATGTTATCCTTATATTTATATATAATTCTTCTGTACGTGTGTATGTGACTGCACTCCTCCTAAACCGCTGGATCGATTTTAATGAAATTGTGTGTGTGTTTTTGAGTGGGTCCCTGGATGGGATTCACCATTGATTCACCATTGAACCTGGTAGGTGGCACTGCAATTGGGTTCTAGGAATTTTTTTTGGATTTTGGCGAAGTATTTTTTTTAACTTTTTTCTGTATTTTTTTACATATCAGAACATAAAACACCAAAATTTCAACCGAATTGTGTCCTCCTCATAAATACCAGGTGTTGCAGGGAAAGTTCCTGATCCGACTTGCAGCTTTTCATTGTGCTCGTGCTAACCTTCGCCGCGCATGTTGGTGGTCAAAGAAAGTTGTTCAAACTGGTTCCATAGAGGGCTTGATTTAATGCAGCATTCAATGATTTCAGTGCGCGTTCCTCTTCGAACGACTCGTAGCGTCTAACGAAAATCACCGCCAAGAACCAAAATTTTACCTCCGAAGCTAATGTTATTTCCCATCACCTCTCGCAAGGGATTATCAATGCATCATTCGCCTGATGTCATTTTCGCATAGATTGAATTATCAAGAAGTGGCCCTGGAAGTTTAAATCCACTATAAATCGTGCGTCCTCCCTAAGCAAAGTGACTGCTATTCCGGTTGTTACAAATGGCAGCACAATTTTTTCTTTAAATGAATAATAATTTTTTGTGTGTGTGTGTGAGCGCTCATTCGATTTTACGATTGCATTGCTGTTGCACTTTGTGTATTTCGTTGACGAAATTTTGAAAACAAATCACACGGACGAATTTTTTTTTGGTCACCCTGTGCGTTCATAATATATATTAGCAACACTCGTGTTGATCAAGTTACAATAATCAGGTGGATCAAAAAACTGTTTTTAACAAAAATACGGCCCTGTACAGCTCAGGCGGGTTTTTTGCTTATGAGATGAAATTTCATACTTAAGCTTTTTCCATAAATTGGGAGGTCCCAGTGATATTTGGCCAAAATCGGTCCACTGGAAGAAATTGGTCCACCGGAAGTAACAACTTCCATCGGAACTTTTTCGTTTTTTTATAAATATTTTGAAAAGTATATCATTTACGAGAAAACCGATTAAGAACTAAAATAATCTAAATTAAATTTTCTATGATTTCGCTAGAATTCATTTTCCAAAATCTAAGCGGAAACATCGTTTTTTGACGAAGAACTGTTTCGAAATGGACAGCTTTCATAGGAGCTTTTTCGGTTTTTGCAAAACATTTTAACGGTTTGTACAAAAATTCGGCCTCTATACATCCAAGATGGACTGTAACTTTCCCAAAATGTAAGCGGAAATGACGATTTTTACCAAAATATTGTTTTCCAACTAAAATTCGACCATGTACAGCCCAGATGGATTAATTAATCGGGATAACATTTTTTACTTAAGCTTTTTCCACAAATTGGGAGATCCCATTGATTTTTGGCTAAAACCGGCTCACCTTAAGTGACAGCTTCCATATAGGAGCTGTCTCGTTTTCCCGTTTTAAACGACAGATTAAAAAGCTCTTTCTTTTTTTTGTTTGTTTTTTGAAAAGTATATGATTTATGGGAAAATGGCCAAACGGAAATTTTGCCAAAATACCGGTTTGTGCAAAAACTGTTTGTAAGCAAAAATTTGGCTTTTGTACAGGACATACGAATCGATTGATCGGGATGAAACTGCATACTTGAGCTTTTTACATAAATTGGAAGATTTCAGTGAATTTTGGCCAAAATCGGCCTACCGGAAGTGGTAGGTTCGCGGTTCGCCATGTTGCTTTTCTGAAGTAGGCTTTCTGAAGAGGCGTCACACTTAGAGTGCTAAGGCGAAATTATCTTCAAAACCATCAAATGGAGACGATTCCAATGAAAAACCGAATCATAGTTTTAGGTGTTATTATTCCTGAGGTGTCTATGGCCTTACGAAAGATAATTTAGATAACAAAGGGAACATAGTAAATTGTTATAACAGGGTTTTGAAGGGCGCGAAGGTGTTTGGTAAAAATTCTTAGCAACACTTGTGTTGATCTATATAGTTACAATGATGAGCTTGAAAGTATTTTATATCGTGAATCGGAAGTGCATGGCTACTGGTTACTACTAAACTTAAAAGTTTTAAAATCTTTTAGAAATGGATTATCGCAAACTAAGTTATTTGTCAGTGACTTGGTGGAAGAACAATTTAATCAACTACAAGGCAGGTGCGATAAAATATAAAGCATATGCACTTCCAGACGGGACACTTTGCAACACGCCGCCTTAACGACATTGATGTTTGTTGTAATTGAAAAAATGCCTATTTTTGAACAAAAATTTTTTTTCAAGGTTACAAGATAGAATAAGTTTATGTATGACCGGGTGTGTAGAAGTTAAAGGTCACATTAAAGTTCCCTGCTCACAAATGTGAGATACAAATGCAAATGTTCTTCTGCCTAAATTATTTTGCTCGTTTGGTGAATTATGGTTCCTGAAAGTATTAGATTTATGTCAAAGATGTGGGGTTTACTCATGTATACCATGTCGAATCTTCCCAATACTGTAAAAATGAAAAAAGTTGAACGCTTTCCAACTACAATCGGAGTCCATTTTGGGCATAGTTAGACGGCCAGCATATCAGCAAGATTGTGATTCTATTTCCCCGGGAATAGGTAATTGAGGAAAGAATTTATATGTAATTTCTGTTCAAACATTTTTTTTCCGGCCTACTGAGGAGAAAAGTTTGATGTAAATATTTATAAAGTGGCAATAATTTTTACATATCTAAATTGGCAGGGAAAATTATTCCCAATTTTATTTTGTTTTCAAAAAAATTACCAATGGCTTTTTACCTCAGTATGCCAGGAAAAAAATTAAATAGAAATTACATATAAAATCTTTCCCCAATTCCCTATTCCCAGGGAATTACCAGAATAGTATCACTGCTGGGATTCTTAAATAACTTTACAAAGAAGTTCTGGAATATGGATGGCCAAAAGGCGTGAACTAGGCCACCAGAATGAAATTTTGCATCATGATTAGAAATCGCATTTTGAAACGATTTTCGGAGTCAGTTACGTAATGTGGCTAACTATTACACAACTAGACCATTTATTAACTGATAATGATGAAATAGGGTATACTAGATCGGAATGTGGTTTTAAAAGAAGTAATTTTGATGGGATTTTTTGATTATGGTCAGCTTGGACTAACTATGCTTTAATAAATAGTAAATAACCGATCAAGATGAAATTGGGAATGGTGGATGAAAATATCGAGTTTTGGAATATGGTCAACTAGGACAAAACTAAGCTATTCGATCAGAAAATGAGGTTCTAAAATAATTTTGGAGGACGTTGGAATATGGCCAATTGAAACAAGGAACTTGAATATTTACTATCCGATCAAGGTAAATTTGATCACGATGGCTGAAGCATGTTTTTGCAGAACAACATTTGCTTCTTTGGTGAGTTATGGTTACAGTGAGTTTCGACAATCATTTTGGATTGGGATTACAAAATGGACTACGGATTTGATTTTGCAAAATATCGAATTAGTTTGGAATATATAAAATGGATGATTTGAATGAAACTAAGCCATTTCTGAACGGATCTGAATAAAACTTGGTTTTAATGAAAAACAGCAGGGTTTCAAAATAAATCCAGGGTGTCATACTTTAAAAATTGACAAATTTTGAAGGAAATGGGATGCCAATTTTAGTTCCGAACCCCATTTTAAAAAAATTGTCAATTTTGTTGTAGCTAACCCGATTCTCAATCGATGATTTTATTTTTTATTATGAGAATGAATTCTTAATTTTGCACTGGAAGCCTTATGTAAATTGGGTCTCAGTATGGGGTCCAAATTTAACGGAACTTAATCATTTCTCAACAAATTGCAATGAAGCTCAGTTTGATTGATAAAAATTACGTTCGTAATTGAGATCCGGGGCGAAATTTGAGACCCGTAGCAGAGAGAGATAAAACGGCAACATCATGGCCATCGACGTCAAGCAACCATTGCTCGGGTTAGTAAAACTTACATGGCCGCATGGGAACAGCATGAAGGAACCAGATTTGAAACTCTGTTGGTACTGTAAAAATATTAATTTCGATTGAAAAGACGGTGAGCTATTTGATTGGAACTCGTTGCTTAATCAATTTCGTCATATTTTATTAACTGCAAGATAGAAAACTAATACTGTTAAGAATAGGTAATTATTGACACATGGCATACTGTAATTATGTACGTCGATTAAAGAGTCGAGTGCCAGATAATAAAAAGGAAATAGTCTAGTAATAGGTCTCTCGCATTAATATCTGTTTTTCTAATAATCCGTACCTGTTGTGTTACTTTTGATGCAATCCGTATTAATCTCCGAACAAAGTTCTTAATTCTATCTAAATATTTTGTTTACACCAGGTTTTACATGAATTATTAGAACACCAGTCTTCATCAGTCTTCTAACTCTAAATATTTTTTTTTTCAATGCCAATCATTTATCTCGATTCATAGTGCATTATATTTGCGATAAATTATTAACCCCATTTTATTCTGGTACAGCGGGTCACGAGTACTTGCCCCACAAAAAATCGAATATTTATATCTCAAATTTTTGATTCATTCGACACCATCTTTTGATTTTCTAAAATTAAATTTCCGATTTTTCAATTTTTTTCCTTTATACTTTCGTATTTTTTTTGTGTCCATCGTTTTTTATTTATCATGTCATCAACATAGTTGACGACGAAAGGCTTTCTGAAATAATATACTAAACAGGACATTTTTATCTCCTAAATTCACCCCCCATCCTTTATTTTTTTTGTATAAATTTTTGTGTATAATACCAACCAGAAAACATAAAAATCCATTTCTCATCCATTTCTCTTCCTTTTGACACAAAAAAAAAAAAAATAAAATAAAATGTCCAAGCGATGATATTAAAAATCATATTGTGAAATCATCCTTTTTTTGGGGGATTCGAGTCGAGTATGTGTGTGTGTGTATATAACGAGTTGAAAATGGAACATTGCATTTTTTATGATTTTCCTAATTTCCGAATGTGCGGAATCAGCTGGATATAATATGTGTGTTTATGTACTCGTATAAGTATGTGATATTACGAATCAGAGAGGCTTAACCCTTTTCTCAATATGGACTATACATTTATACAATTTAACACCTTCCTAAACAAATTTTTAAACGCTTAACTGAATTAGCGTCAAATTTTGCCGAACGTGCGAGGCCCAAATTTAACGTGTCCAAGGTATTTTTGGCAAGGGATGAACATCTATTGCCAAAGTAGCCCAAAATCTTTTTTCTGAACGTTTTTACATCCTCCGTTTAGCAGAATTTCCCAACAATTGTTTGCATATAACACAGTGAATTCTAACATTTTATTATAATTTTCTGGCTTCTCTATTCTGCTATTCTCCAAAGTCCAAATGACGTTAAAATTTCCAAAAAACGTTTGATACAAAAAAATCATTTAATTTGCTATAGCGGTTCATACCAATTCAAATTTGTAGGAATTTCGAATTTCTCATAAAATTGGTATGAAAAACGAAGATTAATACAAAAAAATAGAAAATTACAATTCATCCAAAATCATTTCATACAAATTTTGATTATTTTTGCTAGAGCGATTCGTAGTAATGCAACTTTTGTATGAATCATCTTTTGTATGAATTTAAAAGTCACCATACAAGAAATTTCGAGAAATTGGAAAATTTAATTTATCCAAAAAAAAAAAACTCAGTAAGAATCTTAATTTGTATGAATTCGAATTTCCTCATACGAAAGTGGTACGCAAAAGTTCATTCAAAAATAGTAAATTTCAATTACAAAAATTGTTTCATGCGCAAATCAATTAATTTGCTGGAGCGACTCGTTTCAATGCAACTTTGGTATGAATCGTCTTTTGTACGAATTCGAAATTCCCCATAATAAATTCACTTTGCTATTAATAATTTTTTATATAGTTTCGAAATTCATTTTATGAAAATGGTTTGTGAAGCATAAATTCATTCAAAAATTTAAAATTTATGTAAAAATCAATAAATGCACTATGGCGATTTTTTCCCATACAACATTTCGAAATTCTTAATACAAAAATAGTAGAATCGACTTTTGTATGAATTTGAGATCTCTCAAACAAAATTGTTTTAGGATCGAAAAATTTCCTAGAAATGGAAAATTCATGTTTGTAAAAATCAACTAATTTGCTTGAATTCGAAATTTCTCTTACGATAATGGTAATGCTGGAATATAACCAAAAATAAAAAATTACAATTCATTCAAAAAATATTTCATGCAAATTATATAAATTGGTTTATTTGCTAGAGCGATTGGTCTCAACGCAACTTTGGTATGAGCCGTCTTTTGGATTAATTAAAAATCCCAAATACAAAATTTGCTTGCTACGCGAAAGTTCATACAAAAATACAATTATTCTAATTTCATACTAACATTCATTTATTTTGTTCATCATATCAATGTACTTTTATATGAATTTAAAAACAAAATTTCTCATACAAAAATGAATTGTAATGCAAAGTTTCACCGAAAAATAGAAAATTACAATTTATCCAAAAATGTTTCATACATAACTTCATTATGTTTGCTACAGTGATTCGTAGTAGTACAATTTTTGTATGAATCGTCTTTTGTATGAATTTAAAATTCGCCTACAAAAATTGTTTGTAAAATAAAATTTCGAAAAAATGAAAAATATAATTTATCCAAAATACATTTCAAACAAAAAAATAAATTTTTTAAAGAATTTTTTTCGGCTTTTCGGACAAAATATTATTTTAATGGACACCCATACAATGTTTACGACTATTTTAGTCGTAGAAAACAAATAGGCCATTAACTAACAATATTTCTACCACAAAAGTAGAAAAAATGCACTCCCCTCCCCCAAACCTTAAACCCCAGGGCACTTGTGTACACAAAGATACACAAACCCTTACAAAAATGAGAACTCTCTTAGGTAGCTTCTTGGCAGTTTGGTTTCGTACTGATAAAAAGTTGGTCTACTCATCAGGTTGCAACGACCAAACTGCAAAAATCGAACTCTTGCTTTGTACCGATAATACAAAACAAGAACATATCGATTTAGCGAATTATATATCACTAAATCGGAAATCATAGGAAATTCTCACTATGTATGTGTGCGTAACAGCCAAAACATATAATTAAGAAGAATTTTATAATCGTCCGTGAATTTAATTTGTTTAAGAATTTTTTGGGTGTCCATTAAAATAATATTTTGTCCGAAAAGCCGAAAACAATTTTTAAACAAATTAAATTCACGGACAATTATAAAATTCTTCTTAAAAAATAATTTTATTTATTACAGTGTTTCGTACTAAGGCAACTTCTTTGTAACTCGGTTTTGGTATGACTCCAAAATTTGTCATTCAATTGGTTTGTGTGAAAAACGTTCCATGCAAACGTAATGGGATTTTGTACGAATTCGAAATTCCTGAAACAAAAATTGCCTCTGGATGGTTTCAGCGGGATCTTCGTACAGGACAGACTTTTTTATGAGACATACTTCAGCTCCAGTATCTACCATAAAAAACATTTTTAAACTTGCAAATGTCGAGATTTATTGAATGTATTTATCGAAAATATTATTAAGACTGATCGAAAGTCTACTTTCTAAAGAGGTTAATGAAGGATTTGAATTTTGGGTCTGTTATTGCTGGTTGATATTTGATCTGGAGGCACTGGTTTTGTCTTGAACTTTCAAAGGAGTGCCTCCTTCTATAGGCTCGAAATTGGCGAATTGGGCTTGATGATTAGAGGGATTTTGAGTGCTCTTTCAATTCGTCACTTCGCTTTTAAAGGAAACAAGGAATATATGAAATTGAATTGATAGGCCTAACGCTTAAATTCGATGTTAAGATTATGATTTGGACTGATAACAGAATTTCTAAAATATTTTTATATTGAGTGGCCATTTCTTCTGCAAATTTTACAAAACTCTGATTTTTTTTCGACACTGTGTTATTGTAAGACCTCCGTCTAGTTCTCTTCTAACAGCCGACCGGTTTTTTTTGGTTTCTTGTTTCTTTTCTCGTGTAATTGCTTGGACTCTTGATATTTGCCGATAATCGCCATCTACATATCGATATTCGCGAATGTAGATGTTGAAATAGCTATATTCAGCAAAACGAGATATCCCTTGTAGTTAAGTGGCGCGCTATATAAATATTTTTGCTACGAGGAGTGCTACGAAGTGAAAGGTTTTTGAGCCGCTACATCTCTTCCCTCCTAGATCGAAAATCGTAGTGTTTTAAATTAAATGTAATCGTTTTACGACTGGCTTTACCTCAAGTATTCCGTATGCTGGCTTAAGCCTTTCGATGAAAATTGTTGTTGATTTTTCTTCTAAATCCACAACAAAAAATTGCGCAATTTGTGGTTCACTGGATACAGTCCAGAATAGGGTGTATTCAGAGGTCCTCTGACTATCCACACGTACGAATACGTGTGGACAGGTTTCCAAGTTTTGGAAATCTACGTTGCCTGTTCGGTTGGGTGTCTTGTGTCCGTAAGATCTGATGGTAGTAAGAAGCTGCTTCACGAAATCCGAAGTTTCTATATTTGGGTTCGAATTTTAATCGTTGATGCAGAATTCACCGAGCACCTTGATATTTTGACCATATACTAGCTGTGCTGGTGTATAATTGAGGTCTTCAGGACCATTCATTTTTGGGTTGCATGCAGTTGTCCGAATGCAATGGGAACCGATGGAGCATCGTGAGGTCGGTGAAAAACGTTGATTCAAATTGTGTTCCTTGGAGATTCGACATGATTCGCATAGGCTTTCACATTTTTCATTTTTCAGTTGTCGATTAGAGGATTCCCAAAACATCTGGTACCAGAAAATTCATTTTCATAAAGTTTTTAAAATTTGACCTTGTATCAAGTGTTTTATCCTCTCAAGATTAGGTCGTTCGTTGTCCGAATTCGGTTCAAGTTTTATACTAATTTGCAGGGGATTTACTATAGGATTGGGTGTTTGTAATTTCAATAGATTAGTTTTAAGGGTCTAGTATCCTCTATCCGAACATTGCGTAATATCACTATCAAAAATTTTTTTTGATGACCAAATAACGTACACGAATTATATTATTTAAGCATAATTTGAAGGGGCTGTCATGAGGACAAGAAGATGATGATAAGGGGTGGATGAAGATAAGGATAGGGATGGATAAGGATGATGATAAAAGCTGTCTGAAAACTTTCCGACCTAACATACAAGACATTTTTTTTTTTAAATTTATTATAGTTTCTTTTCATAGCCTCCTGTGAATGTATACTCTTCTCCCAACGATGCTTCTATCTCTACAACCCGTCCAAATAGTATTCGGCGTCTTCCTCTCCCAAATAGTTGTTTACGAACGTGTAACTTTTAGCTGATAAAATAAATTGAACAAAGGGAACAAAAAGAAAGTCGCTTTGGGCTAAATCTGGTGAGTAAAGGAGAGTGGTCTAGTGGTTCAAGCCGTAATTCATGGACAATTTTTGCCATGGCAACCGCTGAGTTGTGAGACGGTGCATTTCTTGGTGAAACAAGATTTTTTCCTGGTAAAACTTTCCACAATTTCTGCCTTCAGCTTGTCAAAATGTTCCTGTAATGGTTTTCCTTTTTTAAATATAATCGATTAAGATAATTTCTTAACTGTCCCAGAAAACAATGGCCGTCACTTTCCCAGCCCCAGGAACAGCCTTCACCTTATTTTGGAACCGATTTCTTCTTGGCAGTTCAGTCGATCAACGACATTGACGGTGCATTTGTTGTACCCAATATGGATTTAGTCCATTTAGCCCCCCCTCTCTTCCCCCCGCGAAATGTGTCCATGGAAATCCCTCTAAGCATGAAAATGTTCCGTTACGTATCTTACAATCCTCTAGACCATTTTATTTTTCTGAATATTGAATAGATATTCTATAAATACGAAAATATGGATTAAATCAAGAAATTAATTCATTCTTAAAATTTCTTCAAATGATGTATTTGTTTAAATCAAAAATAAAAAATTTTATTTTCAAAATTATAAAAGTAATGGTTTTTCATTTTCTTGTTTGTTTTCTTAAACTAAGAAATAATTTCTTATTTTGAGAAAACGATTATGGTTTTCTTATAAAATCAATTAATTGTTTTATAATTATATTAGATCAATTGTTTTTAATTTTTAAAATATATAGTGCTTCATTAAATTTTTATGTGATTCGGTGTTACCTACTGGAATATTAATAAAGATATTCTCTAATCAAGAAATGCAGTTCTTGGAAGATAAATTCAGTTTACTTTAAATGAAAAATATAATTTTTATTTGAAAATAATATTTTGTAGTTAAATTATTTTCTCAGTTTAAGAATTTTTCTCCTTAAATCGAGAAATTAAGAAAATATTTTTTAATTATAGAAATAAAAAATTCGTAATAATTTTTAATTATTTGCTTGAATTATACGACTATGTGGTGACTGCACTAATAAAAGCTGCTAACAGGCATTTAATGACGTGAATTGCCCATCCTTTATCTACCTTATCCTTACGATTCAACACAGCTTTAATCAATCGATTTGCGGACACACCGACCATGATTACGTCATAATTAAACTGGTATTCAGAAAAAGGCCTGCAGCCCTTCGAGTACTAAAGCCAACAAAACATTTTGAATTCCGTTTCATAAATTCTAAGATTAAAAGATTTGAATAAAATTATCCCCTTCTTCATATTCCGTATATACTTCGTCAATAAAGTTATGTTGTGTTAACAACACTATGCAAATAAGCCAGAGGCAACAAAAAAAAAACAAATAAGTCATTATCCTGAAATTTTAATAACTTTATGTACAACTTCCAATTATTATACTGCCATCTTTTTTATTAAAATCCTAATTAATTTTTTACGATTAAGGATATGAATGTATGTATGATGTATATATAGATATACCTGTATACAAATTTGCTCACCATCCTTTTGCATAAAAGGATATGTATGTAAATATCGTATAAAAACCGTTAAAATATACAGTGACATGAAATCCTTTTTTCTTGTTGTCATTTTAATGTAAGAACATTTTAATTTGTTGCGTTACTTTATGCCACTGTATATCCTTTTTGTTATGTTTACATGTATTACTCACTAGAGGGTTTTGTGTTTTGTACGTATATTTGTTGTTATGTTGTGTATTTGAGTTATACAGAGAGGATTAAATGCTGTTTAGCAACGGCAGACGTATAGCACATATCTCTTCCTTACAAGGATACGATGACGAAAGAGATTATAATCGTTAAATATATGTCTGTAAGTGTGATTTTGCTCAGTTAGTTTGGTGAGTTACCTTGAACTTTTCGATGATGGCCGTGTGCTTAGGTGTGATTTAAAACTTTTTCATTCAAATTTTTGTATATCGTAAAGGTCCTTTTATTTTTGATATTCTAACATATTTTATGGTGAAACTTGTTGGTGCCGTGTCTGGGTGCATGTGACTGTTGAATGTGAAATGTATCTTACGTTACGACTTATTGATTATTTTATTTTTATTTTATTTTTCTCTTTACAGGTAAGTTCGTGCTCGTGCTTGATGTATAATTTTCTTTAAATGTAAGTATTTTACATATATATGGATTGCAATATTCAGGATTTGAGAACTATCGTAATAGCCGAACAAAGACAGTAGATTTTATTGGAAGGTTCTCGACATCGTATTTTGTAATGATGTGTTTGTTCGTTCTTAAAATGGAGCAACTCTGGTATCAAAAGTCAATTAGCTGATTAAAAAAAAAAATCAGTATTTTTGGCTATTTTATCGAAATATCTTGTTAGGATTTAAGGTATTTTATATTTCAGGATTTAATTGTTCGGGATCTCCGTCTATAAATGGTGGGATTCTGTCTATGATTTTGAGATTCCTAAATTCATTATGATGAGTTTATTTTACCTGAGACGTCAACCAGTTGGAAATAATTGAACAAATATTTTAAAATCCAACTCAATTCGAATTCAATTCAATTCGAAACTCAAATTCGGTTTGTAGGGTGAATTTAGGGTGTTTAAATGAATTTGAACAGAAGTTCCGGAATGTTTATCTGAGTCGATAATTTGAAACCTCTTCAATACCTACTCTAAATCGCTGTAAACAACCTTTATTCTTTAAACCGCTCCGAATCGATCTTAACTGCTAAAGATCATTCTAAACTGTTTCAAGTCTTTCTAAACCGTGCTAAAAAGCTTTAACCGATCCTATTCGCTCAAAATCGTTCTCGTTCACACTAAACTACTAACGCTCTAAACCAATTTGAATTGCTTTAAATTTCCTCTCGATCGTTTCAGATCGCTCTAAACCGATTACCTAGGATTAGTTAAGCTCGATTAGTAATCTTTTCGAGATTAGCCATTCAATTTAAAAATTTAAATGTTCCGGATAATTATTTGGAAATGTTCATAAAATAATCAGAGGAAATGGCTGTTCTATTTTGAAAGAAATTAACATAATTGATTTGCAGTATTGTGGGGTTTATCATTGTCCCAATTCCAACGCCATACTATATCGAGATTTTATTTTATATGTTGTAATAAAATTGTAATTAATAATGTAGTAAATACAGTAAATATAAATCATTCTAAACCGCTGCAATTTACTACAAACTGCTCTAAATCTCTAACCTCTGTAAAGCACTCCGAAACTACTCTGGATCGCTCTAAACTTTTCTGTTTTGCTCTAAACCGTATTTAATCATCCTAAATGGCTCTTAATCGGTTTCGTTGTAAACCATTCTTAACCGCTCCAAATCGCTCTGAACAGCTTTAAGCCACTCTAAATCATTCTTCAACGTTCCAAAGTGCTCTAAATTTTCCAACCTTATCTTAATCACTCTATATTTATCTAACGCACACTAAACTGCCCTAAACCGCTCTGGGCCGCTCTATAACTAGCTCTAAATTAGTTCAAATTTCTCTCTAAAGCACCCAAAATCGTTCTAAGCCGCCGTTCTTATTCTTAAGCCGCTTTAGATCTCTCTTAAATCGGTCTAAAATTATTTAAGCCGTTCTACGAGGATCCAGATTGCTCTTAGCTCATCTGAATCGCTTTAAATTTTGTTACATCGCTCTAAACCACTTTAGATCGTTCTAAACCATCAAATACCTCTAAAACGCTCTAAATTGCAATAAATCGTTCTTAATCGTTATAAACGACTCTTATTCGCTCGGGATTACTTTAAACCACTCAGGTTCGGTCTGAGCCGTTATTGTTCTTTCTAAACCGCTCTGAATTGCTCGAAATATAGCTTTAGATTGTTCTTAGTGGCCTTAAACTGCTAAAAAAATTCACGAATTGATGTTTGTGACCAGAAGGTTCCCACTGCTTGTTTCGAAGGGTTTTTTTAAATTTATATTTTTTGTTGTTTCCAATTTGCTTCTTTTGACATTTTTAATGCAATAATACTTCAATTTAGATAGATCTTTGAACAGATAATGTTGGGTTCGAGACCCGTGGATGTACTCTTATTTTGATTTGTTTTCAGGGTTTCCGTATATGATCGAGGAATCTTAGTAAGATGATGATTTTTTCATAATACGGCTTTTTAAATTGCAGTAGCAGCCCCAAATCAATTAAGAACGAAAGAAATATGTTTCTAGTTCTTCATTGTCTAAAATATTAAATACCACGTTCATCGTGGTCTTCCTGCTTTTCGAGAATCCAAATCGCGGAAGTGGGCCTTTATTAAACAGTTAATCTCATCTCTTGGTGTATAAAGTAGCAGCCTTGTATTCTTCTTCATGACGGACTTTTCAGGTCTGTTTGCTACATCCGACGCCATTGATGAATAGCCAAAAATTGATTGGTTTTTCTAATTAAACGGAGAATTTGAATAACCTGGAGCTATGATCAGTTCATATTCAATTCATATTCAATTCATATTCTTTTGATACAATTCATATTCAATTCATATTCAATTCATATTCCATTCATATTCAATGCATATTCAATTCATATTCAATTCATATTCAATTCATATTCAATTCATATTCAATTCATATTCAATTCAATTTGAATTCATATTCAATTCATATTCAATTAATATTCGATGCATATTCAATTCATATTCAATTCTATTCAATTCATATTCAATTCATATTCAATTCATATTCAATTCAAATTCAATTCATATTCAATTCATATTCAATTCATATTCAATTCATATTCAATTCATATTCAATTATTTCAATTATTTCAATTATTTCAATTATTTAATTCACATTCAATTCATGTTCAATTCATATTCAATTCATATTTAATTCATATTCAATTTATATTCAATTTATATTCAATTCCTATTCAATTCATGTTCAATTCATATCCAATCATTTTCAATTCACATTCAATTCATATTCAATTCATATTCAATTCACATTCAATTCATATTCTATTCATATTTAATTAATATTCAATTCATACTCAATTCATATTCAATTCATATTCAATTCATATTCAATCCATATTCAATTCATATTCAATTCATATTCAATTCATATTCAATCCATATTCAATTCATATTCAACTCATATTCAATTCATATTCAATTTTTTTACGCTATTTGCCGTAGGCACTTGGCGAAACACACTTATACTTAATAAACACATTTTTATTAATCACTTGTTTTTGTTTCTCAGTAGATACTCCTGATGATGACCTAACAAGTCGAAATCGATCGAGTGATTTTTTAAACTTTTTAAAAAATATTCTGCGAAACAAAAACAAGTGATTAATAAAAATGTGTTTATTAAGTATCATATTCAATTCATATTCATATTAAATTCATATTCATTTCATACTCAATTCATATTCAATTCATATTCAATTCATGTTCAATTCATATTCAATTCATATTCAATTCATATTCAATTCATATTCAATTCATATTCAATTCATATTCAATTCATATTCAATTCATATTCTATTCATATTCAATTCATATTCAATTCATGTTTAATTCATATTCAATTCGTTTTCAATTCATATTCAATTCATATTCTATTCTTATTCTATTCATATTCTATTCATATTCAATTCATATTCAATTCATATTCGATTCCTATTCAATTCATATTCAATTCATATCCAATTCATATTCAATTCATATTCAATTCATATTCAATTCATATTCAATTCACATTCATTTCATATTCAATTCTCATATTCAATTCATATTCTATTCATATTCAATTCATATTTAATTCATATTCTATTCATATTAGATTCCTATTCAATTCATATTCAATTCATATTCAATTCATATTCAATTCATATTCAATTCATATCCCATTCATATTCAATTCATATTCAATTCATGTTCAATTCATATTCGATGCATATTCAATCCATATTCAATTTATATTCAACTCATATTCAATTCATATTCAATTCATATTCAATTCTTATTCAATTCACATTCATTTCATATTCAATTCATATTCAATTCATATTCAATTCATATTCAATTCATATTCAATTCATATTCAATTCATATTCAATTCATATTCAATTCATATTCAATTCATATTCAATTCATATTCAATTCATATTCAATTCATATTCAATTCATATTCAATTCATATTCAATTCATATTCAATTCATATTCAATTCATATTCAATTCATATTCAATTCATATTCAATTCATATTCAATTCATATTCAATTCATATTCAATTCATATTCAATTCATATTCAATTCATATTCAATTCATATTCAATTCATATTCAATTCATATTCAATTCATATTCAATTCATATTCAATTCATATTCAATTCATATTCAATTCATATTCAATTCATATTCAATTCATATTCAATTCATATTCAATTCATATTCAATTCATATTCAATTCATATTCAATTCATATTCAATTCATATTCAATTCATATTCAATTCATATTCAATTCATATTCAATTCATATTCAATTCATATTCAATTCATATTCAATTCATATTCAATTCATATTCAATTCATATTCGATGCATATTCAATTCATATTCAATTCATATTCAATTCATATTCAATTCATATTCAATTCATATTCAATTCATATTCAATTCATATTCAATCCATATTCAATTCATATTCAATTCATATTCAATTCATATTCAATTCATATTCAATTCATATTCAATTCATATTCAATTCATATTTAATTCATATTCAATTCATATTCAATTCATATTCAATTCATATCCAATTCATATTCAATTTATAGTAAATTCATATTTAATTCATATTCAATTCGTTTACATTTCATATTCAATTCATATTCAATTCATATTCAATTCATATTCAATTCATATTCAATTCATGTTCAATTCATATTCAATTCATATTCAATTCATATTCAATTCATATTCAATTCATATTCAATTCATATTCGATTCATATTCAATTCATATTCAATTCATATTCAATTCATATGCAATTCATATTCAATTCATATTCAATTCATATTCAATTCATATTCAATTCATATTCAGTTCATATTCAATTCACGTTCAATTCATATTCAATTCATATTCAATTCATATTCAATTCATATTCAATTCATATTCAATTCATATTCAATTCATATTCAATTCATATTCAATTCATATTCAATTCATATTCAATTCATATTCAATTCATATTCAATTCATATTCAATTCATATTCAATTCATATTCAATTCATATTCAATTCATATTCAATTCATATTCAATTCATATTCAATTCATATTCAATTCATATTCAATTCATATTCAATTCATATTCAATTCATATTCAATTCATATTCAATTCATATTCAATTCATATTCAATTCATATTAAATTCATATTCAATTCATATTCAATTCATATTCAATTCATATTCAATTCATATTCAATTCATATTCAATTCATATTCGATGCATATTCAATTCATATTCAATTCATATTCAATTCATATTCAATTCATACTCAATTCATATTCAATTCATATTCAATTCATATTCAATCCATATTCAATTCATATTCAATTCATATTCAATTCATATTCAATTCATATTCAATTCATATTCAATTCATATTCAATTCATATTCAATTCATATTCAATTCATATTCAATTCATATTTAATTCATATTCAATTCATATTCAATTCATATTCAATTCATATTCAATTTATAGTAAATTCATATTTAATTCATATTCAATTCGTTTACATTTCATATTCAATTCATATTCAATTCATATTCAATTCATATTCAATTCATATTCAATTCATGTTCAATTCATATTCAATTCATATTCAATTCATATTCAATTCATATTCAATTCATATTCAATTCATATTCGATTCATATTCAATTCATATTCAATTCATATTCAATTCATATGCAATTCATATTCAATTCATATTCAATTCATATTCAATTCATATTCAATTCATATTCAGTTCATATTCAATTCACGTTCAATTCATATTCAATTCATATTCAATTCATATTCAATTCATATTCAATTCATATTCAATTCATATTCAATTCATATTCAATTCATATTCAATTCATATTCAATTCATATTCAATTCATATTCAATTCATATTCAATTCATATTCAATTCATATTCAATTCATATTCAATTCATATTCAATTCATATTCAATTCATATTCAATTCATATTCAATTCATATTCAATTCATATTCAATTCATATTCAATTCATATTCAATTCATATTCAATTCATATTCAATTCATATTCAATTCATATTCAATTCATATTCAATTCATATTCAATTCATATTCAATTCATATTCAATTCATATTCAATTCATATTCAATTCATATTCAATTCATATTCAATTCATATTCAATTCATATTCAATTCATATTCAATTCATGTTCAATTCGTATTCAATTCATATTCAATTTATAGTCAAGTTATATTCAATTCATATTCAATTCATATTCAATTTACTAATTTGTAGTCAATTGAACTTGCTAGCTAACCAAAGCTAAAATGTAATTTTAAACTGATGAAAGCTTCTTACTTTACAAATTTTAAATAACCGATGACCATGATTTAAACGTTTCGTTTCATCTACTAAATAATTTTACCTGAAAAATGATTTCGATGTTAATAAATTTGGACTCGACGACGCATGATTATTGATTATAAACCAGGAGTCATTTATTGTCGTTCACATCCCTCTCCCATAATACGATTTTATAATAGCATCACATTTTAGATGAAAACTAACTGTTTGCCTATTATATTATTCTCCATATTATATTTTCCCATTACAATATGAAAATTTACCCGTTTTTCATTTGTTTTTCCGATTTTGATATTATTTTAGCAAAATCAAAATAAATTAGAACTGCATAATTACTATAAATTCCTTGAAGCTATAAAATATGGTTTTGTTTCTCCTACGTCCTACCTATTCTGTCCCTCCCGCTCTCTCTCTCATTTTGTTTTGTAAACAAATTTTTAATAACGATGATGAATCGGCGTTCAACAGCTTAAACGTAATTATTTATGAAAAACATATGATACCCGAACAATATATAAAACCCCACAGTTACCGTTTTTTCTGTTTTATTTCTTCACAATCAATAAATATGACATCTATTATTCAATAGAATAATTAATAAATTTTCATGCACGGGTTTCTTTGACATCTTCCTATTATGTATTATTATGTTAGAATGAAATTTGCATCTTTTGAGATTTATATATGTATGTATATGTATATTGATATGGAAAACAAAAATAAGAAAAATACTTTCCCATTTTCCTACAGTTTGTATATTTTTTTCTATCCCTCCCAACTTTTGGGTTGGGTTTGTTGTGTTTTTGTTTATTTCTATAAAACAACTTTTTTTGGTTTATGTACTCGTATATTCTCCAGGGGTGGTTTGTGGCGTTTGAAAATTAAAAAATCGAATCAAAATACACGAGAAAATAAATAAAAATATTAAATCGTCATGTTACACTACAATACTACATATTTTATAGAAAAGCTGGTAAAGAGCGAGTGGATATTTTTGAACTAAATTGTTGGGTAGTCATCCCTCTATATACGAGACTCTATAGACGAGGTGTTACTTGCGAAAATTTGAATTATAATTTTGGTTTTTACACAATATCTTCGAAAGAAAACATAATGACGAATTTGCCAAGTTCATCGAAGTTTACTTAAGTTATTTATTATTCTGGAAGAAAAACTTATTTCAAGTCTGAATATCGCATTAATTGTGAAATTCAAGTAAAATGAAAAAAAAAATAGCTGTTCTAGCGCTATAGTGGCAGTTTTTAGTACTGAAAAATTGTTGCTTGATCCAAGACTTTTCAAAAAGTATGCCACATTATTACAAGATAATTATAAAAATATATTTCCGTCCAGCGCCATACCGGAAGCTTTGAGTACTAAGAGGCTTCTGCTAACTTTGTGGCATTTTGCAAGTCCTTTAAAATGATATACAACACGTATATGATCTAAAATAAACGAATAATGAGTCTACAGCGCCAATATGGTCGATTTACGAACTCAAGTGGTAGTGTTAATTTTTATCTGATTCAAGATCTTGCAAACGATATACGACATGAGTATAGGGCAATAATTGAAGAGAATGCAAAGCCATATCGCCGTGTTGGATGATTTCCTGACCCCCTAGGCATACAGGTCCCAGGACAGCAGCTATTTCATTTATCGAATTTAAAATAAATGAAGATGGCAAGAAAATCTGAAACCGCAAAAGCTTTTCTCGAGAAACTTTCGGCGCAGATGGAAACATTTTTGCTTTTGTTTTTGTCCCTGTGGTTCAGGAAATGGAGAGAGAGTTGTGATATGATGTGATGAAATGATATGATATGAAATGTTATAAAATGATAAGAAATGTTATAAAATATGTAATATGAAATGATATGCAAATAATGAAATTATGACTATAAAGTAATTGAAAAATTGGTAGTTATTACCTCTACTCCATTTTTGACAAATCCGTCTGACTCTATCAACAAATATAATTGGTATCGTCCTGTATACTATTCCTGTCTCTCAAACTATACTTAATAATATTGTGTGATAAATAAATTGTCAGTGAATAATGGCTACGAAGCAGTTAGGAAAATTGTATACGGAAAACAGAAATTTAATTACCTAATTGAAATTATCATGATTACTTTTAAAACAATTTATACATCCGTATTATACTGTTAACGTACTTATTATGTACTAAACATATACATGACGATGCTACTCGTGACGACAACAACTAAACTTAATACAATACTATAAGGATGTAGATATATTCCGATTTTGTTCAAATTGGAGTATTTGTCCTGCGCACAGAAAAAATTAATTTTCATCTTTGTGTTCGCCTATACACAACATGTTGTTTTTGCCACAGTTCTACTGTACAACAAAAAATAATATGTTAAAAAAGGAAAATTGAAAAAAAATTATTCCGTTTTTTATGGTCCTGTGCGAAATAATTTTCATGCCATTTTTTTTAGCAGAAATAAATATACATACATATACGGATGTCGTTTTTATTATGTTTTTTCTAGCGTAAAGCGATTTCTGTTTTGTTTCTGTACCAGACAATGTTGCGATTGTTGAGTTTTGTTAGAACAGATAATATAAGCGAGAGATTTTAAAGGATAATTGTCTCGGTAACCAACATTTAATGGTAAGGGCGTTTTATAAAAATAAACTGCAACTTGCTTGTTCCTAGATTCCGACCGAACAGTACTTTTACGTTTTATATTTGTATTTTTCGTTCAGTTCACAACTTTTTTGGCTTGATTCCTAGAAATTATCTTGTACATTAGGGCGTAACCCTAACGTTACATAAATAATTAATTTTTATAAATTTGAAAGTGTTAAAATTAAACAAGACCTTTCATGAAATGTTGAGCTTTTATTAAATTGTATTCTTTTGTATTTAATTTCAAAAAAACTTACCTCGTCTTTCTTGGGAAACTTTTAGATTAAAACGATACATTGAATTTAAAAAGATACAACATTTTCATGCAAATTACCTGAATTTAGACTAAAATTTTAAATAATTAGCTCCATTAGCTTAATTGAGTATTAGTATGTGTTAAACCTAGTACAAAATAATGTAATATCCAAATTTATTTTGAAATCATAAATACAACACAAACAGAAGCATAGAAATAAAATTAATTTAAAGTTCGTTACAGCTGGAGAAATCCAGAAACAAACAAATGAGCTGTCTCGACCTGACAATACTTTTAGAAGTTGCTGTTTTAACGATAAAATTATACAACGATACAGGACAACATGATAAAATAGTAAAACTGTTAAACGGTAAAACAATCAAACAATGAAACGATTAAACGACAAAACAATAAAACGATAAAACAGTAAAACGATAAAATGATAAAACGATACATCGCTAAAACGATAAAACAATAAAACGATAAAATGATAAAACGATGTAACGACAAAACGATAAAACAATAAAGCAAAAAAATGATCAAACGATTAAACGATCAAACGATTAAACAATCAAACGGTAAAATCTACCATAAAACGTTACCTAAATGTATAAAACGGTGAAACGATGAAATGGTAAAACGATGAAACGAGATGCCCATGAAACGATAAAACATTAAAACGATAAAAAGATAAAACGATAAACTGATAAAATAAACAATAAAACTAGAAAACGCTAAAATTATAAAACGATAAAATGATAAAACGATACTTCGATAAAACGATAAAACAATAAAACGGTAAAACAACAAAACGATAAAACAAAAAAAAAATGATCAACCGATAAACGATCAAACGATAAAACGGTAAAACGGTCAAATGTACCGTAAAACGTTAAAAGTATATAACGTTATCGTGTATTATTTTATCAATTTATCGTATAATCTTATTGCCGAATTTTCTTATTCTCATTTTGTTTATCGCTTTGACGTTTATGCTCTTACCGTCATATGCTCTTACCATTTTGAAAAAAATTCGTTATCGTTTTATCATTTTATCGCTTTATCGTTTTATTGCTTATCGTTTTATGGTTTTATCATTTTATTATTTTATCGTTTTAACGTTTTATCGTCTAATCGTCTTATCGTCTTCATGCTCTAAGATTTTTTCGTTATGATTTTTTTTTTGTTTTATCGAGTTTTTGTTTTGCCGTTTTATCGTTTTTTATTATCGCTTCATTATTTTATCGTTTTATCGTTTTATCGTTCTATCGTTGTATCGTTTCATCACAACCGTTTAACCGTTTTTTCATTTTATCGTGTTATCGTTTTATCGTTTTATCGTTAGACCGTTTTATAGTTATATCGCGTTATCGGTTTACCGTTTTATCGTTTGATCGTTTTATCGTTTTATCATTTTATCGTCTTATCGTTTTATCGTCTTATCATTTTATCGTTTTCTCTTTTATTGTGTATCGTTTTTTCTTTTTGACGTTAGACTGTTTTATAGTTATATCGCGTTATCGGTTTACCGTTTTATCGTTTTATGATTTCAACGTTTTATCATTTCATCGTTTTATCGTCTTATTTTTTTATCGTTTTATCATTTTATCGTTTTGTTTTATCGTTTTATCGTTTTGTCGTTTTCTCGTTTTATTGTTGTATTGTTTTATCGTTTCATTGTTTTATCGTTTTGTCGGTAAAACGTTTTATCGTTATATTTTTATCGGTTTACCGTTTTATCGTTTTATGATTTTATCGTTTTATCATTTTATCGTTTTATGGTTTTATCGTTTTTTCGTTTTGTCGTTAGACCGTTTTATAATTATATCGCTTTATCGGTTTACCGTTTTATCGTTTTATGATTTCAACGTTTTATCATTTCATCGTTTTATCGTCTTATTTTTTTTATCGTCTTATCCTTTTATCGTTTTATCATCTTATCGTTTTATTGTTTTATCGTGTTATCGATTTTTCGTTGTGTCGTTTTATCATTTTATCGTGTTATCATTTTATCGTTTTGTCGTTAGACCGTTTTTTCGTTATATCGCTTTATCGGCTTAGCGTTTTATCGTTGTATGATTTTATCATTTTATCGTCTTATCGTTTTATGGTTTTATTGTTTTATCGTTTCATCCGTTTTATCATTTTATCGCGTTATTGTTTTATCGTTTTTTCGTTTTGTCGCTAGACGGTTTTATAGTTATATCGCTTTATCATTTTCTCTTTTTATTGTTTTATCGTTTTATCTTTTTGACGTTAGACCGTTTTATAGTTATATCGGTTACCGGTTTACCGTTTTATCGTTTTGTGATTTTATCGTTCTCTCATTTCATCGTTTTATCATTTTATCGTTTTAACGTTTTATCGTTTCATGGTTTTATCGTTTCATTATTTTATCGTTAGACCGTTTTGTAGTTATACCGCGTTATCGGTTTACCGTTTTATCATTTTATCGTTTTATCATTTTATCGTTTTATCGTCTTATCGTTTTATCATTTTATCGTTTTCTCTTTTCATTGTTTTATCGTTTTTTTTTACGTTAGACCGTTTTATAATTAAATCGCTAATCGGTTTACCGTTATATGATTTTACCGTTTTATCATTTTATCGTTTTAACGTTTTAATGTTTTATCGTTTCATCGTTTTTTCGTTTTGTTGTTAGATTGTTTTATCGTTATATCGCTCTATCGGTTTACCGTTTTATCGTTGTATGCTTTTATCGTTTTATCATTTTATCATCTTATCCTCTTATCGTTTTATTGTTTTATCGTTTTATCGTTGTATTGTTTCATCACATAACCATTTAACCATTTTATCGTTTTATTGTTTTATCGTTCCATAGTTTTTTCGTTAGGCCGTTTTATAGTTATATCGCCAAACCAATAAATTTATCGTATTATGAATTTATCGTTTTATCGTCTTATCGTATTATCGTTTGATCGTTTTATCGTTTCATCATTTTATGGTTTTTTATAAAAGATTTGCATAATCATTTTATCCCTTAGCTGAACGCTTGGAAAAAGTGCATCCATTTTGTAATTTTTATCTTAGTTAATTTTTAAAATTGAACCGCCACTTAATTTTGCGAGTTTTTTGCGCTCTCTCACGCTTTGATTTTTAAGACGAGTTGTATTTATAATTATTTTTATTTTAAATTAAATCGAAAAGTTTTAAAATCTTCGAATTATGTTTAGGTAAACTTTTTACAGAGAAATGATGAATGTAAACAAAATTTAAATTTGATTTCCCCCTTGAAAGCACTTGTTATTTATAATTTTAAAATCTTTGATACAAAATTGAGTAGGGAAAAAAATTGAAATTAAATTTATAATTTGTTTGGGCTTTTTGCTCACCATTAGATTTTTTTAAAATTTATTTACCATGCAATCTGTTTTGTGGCTCGTGGCTCATCCTGCTCTCTCTTTCGCGGTTATGCTTTTAACGTCCTTACTTTACGCCTACTCAGCCAGTTCTAGGACGTACGGCTATAGGACCGATTCAAGACCATCTACACATTGCAAGCTCCATGCCAGCCTATACTGGCATGGGAGATGGGTCGGTGTTACATTTCATCACAGATCGTTGATGAAATTTCATTTTGCATATTGCCCTTATCGGGATTCGAACCCGGTACCTCCCGATCCAAACTCCACAGCTTTATAACCACTGTGCCATTTGGTCGATACCGTTACATTTGATTTAGAGTGTTAATGCTTATTTTGAAATTTATTGAAAGCTTTTATAACGTACAATCAATTATTGTTTAGCTGTCAAATTTTTGACAAAAATAGGGTATTTGAAGAGAACGTGCTTTTACTAAAACTTTGTCCTGAATCATTAACTTTGTTATACCTTTTGATGCTGAGATTTTTTCGCGAACAATCTTTGTGTTTACGCAACTGATCTTACAGTAATTGATTATTCTCTAGAAATCTACTTTAATTCCAGAAAATTTCTCATAAAATTGTCTAAATAATTAAGTTTTACATTAGAGCTTTTTCATCAGTATGGTAAAAAACTTGTAACTATAAAGTCATGATTACAGCTTCAACTTTTAAACAAGTATCTATAATATTTAATTTAAAGAAAGCTTCCTTCTTGGTAGTAATACATAGTAGTTTTGTATTTTGACTACCCCAAGTTTATAAAGCTTTGTGAATCTTTAGTAGATGTTAAAGCTTCAACGGAACCATTTTGCCATAAATCGCATTAGTTCATGGCTTACCCATTCCGAATTTTATAATCATTGATTTTATTGTACCCCTCTTATTCGTCGTCTGAAATTCTCACAAAGAAAATTGCTTCTCACCTTGCTTAAGGTTATGGCATATTTTATGTTCCAGATTAATAAGATAACATCTAGATACAATACAGTCCCACACCAGTAATTTATTGTATACCTAAACGAATTACATGATTTTGCAATCGTATTAAACCCCAGCTTATAACATTAAAACTAAATAAATATATTAAGAGATTACAGTGTTATTGTTCGTATTGGTTTGGGAATTTGTTAACCCTATCGTATACAGCTTGCATAATAAAAATCTTTTGAAACAATGGGGCACACGGAGAAGCAACAGCAACAAAACATAAAATATTGTAAAATGTAAATAACTCATCCTTATAATCGAAACGATTATTATGTTGTCGTGTTATCTAACGCATGGCTGATCATTTTTACATCATTGACTATGTACCAATGTTATGTTCTATGCCCCCTTAGGCATCCTTCCTTATCCAGTTATAATATCTAACCATACATATCGAGTTTTTAGTTTTGTATTTGTTATGTAGTTTATGTATGTTTGTGGGTGTATGTGTGTGTGTGTTTTCGAAAAGAAAATTCTCCTACCTCATTGATTTGTATTTTATGTTTTTTCCCTTTCCAACTTCCCTTGAGAAAGGTGTTTTCATATTCTTCCAGAAAACGTATTTTGATACCATATACAAGCCACCTGAAAGGTAGAGACGGCCCTGGTAAATTTATTTACTTTTACCATTACACCATGTCCTTTTTTTATTATTGTTGTACTGTTCATGTTTAATAAATATTTTATGTCTTCAAATGAGCCACATACATACATATGTATATCGTCCTTCTTATATCCTCTGCACGCAGTGGAATATCTAAAAAACAAAACAAAAATTTCTGCTTGGGCGACTAATATGGCGGGGGTAGAAAAATATTTAGACGTTATGTTTTTGTTTTCGGTACGATATACTCGTAAATTTTTTTGCCGTACCGTGATTCAAAACCATCTAAAGCCCATATTTTTAACACGGATGGCTGATGATTGCTTCTTTACGCTAATTCTGGTTTTCGGTCACAAAAAAATGTATAAGCATCTAAAATCTAAGGGGAGCCTCGCTTCGACGAATATACGTCGTGCGTAGGAAAGGTGAATGGAAATTATTTGTGCGGTAATAATAATCGTAAAAAATTTCAATTGGTTTTTCAATTTTTGGATGAGAACCGTAAAAAAGGACAAGTACCTTCTTTTTTATTCTATATTTCTAATGGTCATTAATATTTATTTTTAAGCTCCTTGGAATAATGGAAAACGCAATTTGAAATATATATTTATTATCATAGTTTACATCCAAAAATCATGGTCAAAATGATGAGATCATTCTTGCTCTTCTTTCAGTTAAATACGTTGGCGTAATTGCTCCAACCAACGTTTTAAATTTGAGCAGCTAATCTGAATGCCCACTCATCTTCTCAATTCCTTCCTTAGTTTAAGCGAATTGAACGATTTTTTCGCGTCAGCAGACCACTTCAAAGCAGACATGCCAGTGAGGTCAGGGAGCGGAGCAGCTAACGACACAAAGTTTTGGATAAACCGACATTACGATCCACACATCCCCAGAAATCGCCTTATCTGTTTTATCGATTTCGATGTTGGAGTCATGGTAGCCATACTATGGTAGACGAATATTTTTTCGTGGAGGTTTAAAGGGCTCACTCTGTGCATAAGGTGACAGAGGGTTTGGGAGCATTGCGCATCCCAAACGGCATAACCTTGAAGTGGTATATGGGCCGTCCAGGTACTGTAAACGCTGTCTTATCGCGAGATTGTGGATCGAGCTGGATCTTACAAAAGGCGTCAATGAATTCAACAATCCATTGGTAAGGGGTAGTGGAGCTTTTTCTCTCTTCGATGGTATCATCTAGTTTCATCATGCGATTCAACTCCTTATACTTCAACGTTTGCTTTACGGTTCGCATGCGTCACGAGTTTAGTTTTACCCATACCTAACTTATAATACTCGAAGGATATAATTCTATGTTTCGGATGTGATTACTTCTGACAACTGCAAACAATTCACATCCAGATTATTTCGGGAATTACTTGCCAAATATAGAGCCTCTTATGTTCGCACACCGCGTATTCTCCAGATGTACTAGATGATTCTACCAGCAGTTCCCCACACTTTCTTGTGTTTGGCCAATTCATGTCCTTCCATAGTTCAGAACATAGATTGCGTAATTTATTATTTGTGAACGATCCCAACGATTGCTTTCTAAACCGAATTCGATAAAAGTAGCTCCTAACAAGGTGGCTCATCACTATAATTTCCGGAGTAGAACTCGAAACCCCGTAGTCGGTCAGCTAGTATTTGTTCGAACCTTCCCTCTCAGTGATGTCAGCAACACGTTTTCAGCTAAACTTACAGCCAAAATTATACCCGCCACCAAAGCATCGTAGGTTCGCAATTTTGCAAATCAATTAAAAATCATGCGGGAAAACTTTTAGGTACATTCCATGTCAAAGATATCCGTGCTTGAGAGTTCAACGGACAAATTTCTAATCATATTCGCCTTTTTCTTTTCTCTTCTATCCTCAACACAAGTGTGAACCCTTACTCGTCTTAAAATTTCTTTTTCAATCCGTTTTCCTTCAAAAAAATCCGTTAAAAATAATAAACATGTTTTTTTAATTTGCTCAATATTGAGCAATTATAAATAAAGCTGATAAACTAACCTACCATTACTCAATTTCAATGGTTAATTAATTTGATGAACGATTGTATTGTTTTAGTCGAGAAAATAAGCCACATTTAAAAATTGAGCAACTCGAACCTGTTGTAGTAAAAGTACGTTTGCTGAATCAAATTAGAGTAATAAAATTCAGTAATTTTGTCCAGGTAAATCGTTCTTGAACCCAAGCCTGCATAATGTTACGAGCCAGTACTTCTTAGTGTAGAAATAGTTGACACTTCCAATGGCATTCTACACGCTGAAGGTCAGGCCCTATTTAATTGTGATTCAAATATTTTCATTTAAATATTTTATTTAAAGTTATTTATTTATATGCTCAATTTGTTAATTATACCTGTAAACTAGTTCACATTAAAATTGTTAAATTGACTGTAAGGTCCCATTTGTAATTTGGAAATATTTTTAAAATTATTATACTTTTACTGAATTAAAATAAAATCCTTGTTGCTCAATATTTTATTTATGCTTTTATATTTACCCTTTACTGGGGTGAATATGAAAGTACAAAACTTGAATATCATAATATTAAAATTAATTATTATTAAAGAATTGCTTTATTACGTCAAATTAAAATAAAATGACAAATTGAGCAACATACATTTAGGCTAGATTAAGGTGGCTGTCCTAACCGACACAATTTATTTGTGTTTAAAACACATTAAGACGCTCAATATTTGTTGCTCAATATTATAATTATTAAGAGTTAAAAAAAATATGCTCATTGAGAGCTACGTAAAGTACGTGGTCTCTAAATTAAGTGTAAATTGCTGATAAAGCTATTGATTATACAAATACAGTGCTTATAAAGTTGCACAGCTTGCACGTTCAACTAAAATTAAATATTGAGCAACTAAGGTTAGGTCTGGTTAAGATGGCTCAAGTCAACTCTAGTGTAATCCGTAGCTGGTAACTGACACTTAAAATACTGTATTATAACATTCAATTGATGCTATTTTTAACAATGTTTTGCTCGAAAAGAAAGATTGACTATTTTCTGTTTAAATGAAGAATAGATTGAATATTCATTATGAATAATTGATTAAGACATTGCCTTTTTATTACAAAATAATTATATTCGTTATGATAACGTTAAATTTAAATTAAATGTAAAATTGAGCAACTTGCATTTAACCATATTAAAATATTTAAGTTTTGCTATATTTGATAGATGAAGCACAATACAATTAAATTCAAATATTTTGCTTAACAATAAGTTGCCATTCCTATTTAAATTTATTAATCAAATTTGAGGTTGCTCAATAATAACCACTTCAAATTTTAAACATGGTCGACATTTTTCTTTAACTTTTCTTGTGATACTAGTAACCTTTTTTTTACTACGAATAATGGTTTAAGCAATTACATGATATATTAATACAGCAAGTTGAATTTAAATTTAAAATTGCTCAAAATTTTAAAAACCATTTATAGCTTACCAAAGCACACAAATACGAATTTTAAGTTCAAAATTATGGAAAATTTAATTAATATCTCCTTTGAGGAAGTTACCGATCTTTTTAAAATTACCATTGTTCGTTTTCTATTAGTCTTGTTACTAGGAGAGCCAAAATCTTAGCTTACATTTTCTAATCTGCAAAAAATAAGAATATTTATCAAAAAGGGGAATATTTATCCCAAATAGGAGAAAAAATAGTTCAAATGGATTACTTTGTTGACTAAACCTTGTTTGTCTGAAAAATCTGTTTATCTTTAAATTGAAATCTAATTGAGCAACTTGAATGTTACTGTGACACATTCGTTAACCACTTTGGAATCAGTAGGAGCTAGTTTTGTGCTCATTCAAGGATAAATTTTGTTAGAAAATTTGTAAATTATTTTATAAAATATTTAATATATTTTGAGTAGCCCAAATATTTTGTTTAATATTACATATAACATATATAAAAAATTGCCTGTGATATTTTTGATTATATATTAGTTGCTCATTAACATAGAGTATTAATGCTAATAAAATACAAATTGAGCAACTCTGCTTTCTACGGAATTGTTGCCGTTGATGGTATTTTATGATTTGGCAAAGTTGTTTTAAGTACAGAAAGGCAAATTTACTGTGTTACAGCGTTGCTCAGTTTTATTTATATTTAGTGTTTAAAAATATTTGCAACACTAATTCAGAGTGATTTTACCTCAATTTATATAATTTTAAATTAAAACATTTTAATGTAGTCCAGCACTGCTTGACAATAGTTTAAGATTAGATAAATGAGTAAATTGTACGGCAATTGTAGTTACTCTGTTGGAGGGGCACCACAGAAAATGTTGCGTACTCGAATATAACTCGAATGTGTGACCAATGTAATGACTTTTTGAATAACCTTATTGAGCAAATTTCATCTAAGTCAGAATTAATGTTTAAACAAGCCAATCTTGTTTGTTAAAATTTTATTGTAACTGAGCAACTTAAGTTTAACTTTACCAAATTTGTGCTTGGAATTATAAATTGATTATGGGAAAGTTTTTGTATTGGGTGAGATATACTACAGTGTTACATTTGTAAGTTGTTCAGTTTTATTTATATTAAGTGATTCATAATATGGGAAATATTGAGCAAATCTCATTAATAACAACGAAGAGAGATTCTCTATTCTTTGTTCTATTTAATAATCAAAGCACTATATTTTCAATACGCTTCATTGGGAAACACACTCAAATGTAGCTCAGGTTTTTTAGTTGTACAGATGAAGAATATTTCCTAAATAAGGGCTAGAGATAGTTGCTCAAATGTGTAGCTAAATATAATATATTTATTTTTGGACTGAAGCATATTGATTATAATTTTAATCACGCTTGTTGAAAGAGGAAACAAACTGAGCAACTTGAATTAACAGTATCATATTTGTATGTCTCTATTTCGCATTGGGAAATATTTTTATAATGAATTTTTAGTAACTTCTTTACTAATTTGTTAAAATTATGAATAGAAGAATATTTCACAACTATACAACGTTTGTAAATTTCTTAATTTATGTATATTTACTGATTCGAATATTATCAATATTGAGCGAATCTACAAATTAATCAGAACACAGATTAGATTTACTCGTTAATATAACGTAAATTCAACAAAGCTACTTGAACTTTTTACAGAATTTTAAATGGCCAATCATATTGAATGCAAAGCGAACAATTCAATTAATATAAGATTTGTTTTTGTGTTTCGTCCTGCTTTACAAATTGAATTCAAACGTAAAGTTGCAAACATTTATTTCCGTTCATTATATTCTTAATTTTTTTCGAGTATTGTCATATTTAAACATCAAAGGTTATTTAAAAAAAAAATTCCCCGGAGGTAATAAATCTGAGCAACCCTATTAAATTCAAGATTCTTTAATTATCAAATTGAGCAAAAGAATGCCTATGTTTTAATTATTTTATATATTTTACTCAATATTGCCAATATTTAGAATCAATAAATAAAAATAAAACTGAGCAACTTACAAATTAGGTACGTTTTATGAAAATTAGCATCTGGTAAGATATTCTAAAATATCTCAATTAAATTATTCCCTAATATGGAAATTCCAGTATTTGCTATTTTAAAAACTGAGCTTAAACTACCAATTTGCTCAATCCGTATAGAAGCAACTAAAACATAGTCATACATTTTTAAATTATCATCAAATAAAAAGTGATCGACTCCTATTAAATTTAAAATAATTTGGCAGTCAAATATAGCACAGTAAATATGTTATAGTTAAATTTTAGTTGCTCAATTAGCCTCGCTTTAACGAAGATTATTACTTCGAGATTATAATAGCTCAGTAAAAGTTAGTCACACCATCATTTCTTTAGCTAGATATTAGAGAATTTCTCCGCTTGCATAAGAAGTTTTCTGGTTTGCGAAATTTTAAAAACTGGGCTACAATTTTCTACATTGTCTCATGAACAGTGTAAGTAGAATATGCTATATTTTTAATTTTCCAATGACCAGTTTTTGGAGCGTTAATACAAACGAAATCAGTGTGAGTGTATCATCTTTAGTGAATTCAAAGTACTTTGGTTATCAGACGGGGCAGAAAATATACTTATAACATAAACTCAAATTGCCTTATTGGATTTAGAATTTTACGAACGAGTCTGGTTCAGTAGCTTTTCAATTTTTAATAAAGCAATTTTTTATAGCTCAGTTTTATAAATTGTGAGAAAGTGGAAATATTTCTCAAGTAGGAAAAAAATTATTTTTAATATTTTAGTTTTTATAAAATATATAGTAATTTTAAAGTTGCTCATTTTTTAACTATTAAGGACAAACTTTTTAGTTGGAATAGAATTTTTTTTAGTAAAATACAGTTTTTTTAAATTTCCAATTCATAAATAGGGAACAACTTTTTATATATATTTAGCTATTTAACATACATATAAGAGATTTGGTAGTAGCTCAGTTATGTATAGTGTAAAATTAAATGTTGTTTTAGAATGTGGTCCCCTTATTTAGACAATATTTCGAGGATTCAATAAATTTTTCAATTAAAATCGTTTTGTGTCATGACAAAAGAATTTCGCATGGATTTACAAATTGAGGCCGATTTGTAGTGCCAAATAGGAAGTCTCTGGCTTTTATTAATTTTAATAGTTACAAATATTAGAAAAAGTGTTTCAGAATGGTCTATCTCTCATTATATAATAAAATTAAGATATTGAGCAATTGTTTTCGTTTTTAGATCTATCTACGGGAAATGGTTCTTAAATGTAAGTTTTTTAAAATAGGCCATGCCGAAAGTAGCAACTTGTATTTATCTTTTTAATTTATTTCACTTTTTTTTTAATTTAAGAAAATTTGGCTAAACCTTATTAAATTATAAATAAAATATCTTTGCCAAATTAGTCTCGTTTGCTAACACTAAAATATAGCTTAGCAGCATGAATTTAACTAAAGCATATTTGTTTTGCTCTATTTGGTAACCAACTAGGGTTATTTTTTTATAAGACATTTTGAATTAATTCTGTGGAAATAGAGCAAATATGGTGTTGCTCAGTTTTAAAATTGCAATTCAAAGTCACATTATATAAAGGAACCAATTATTTGTTGCTCGTTTACGTGGGGTATAAAATTGAATTAAATTTTAGATTTTGATGTTGCTCATTTTTTTAAATTGTTTAATAATTCAAACATTTATTATTGTGTTTATTAGAGCTGAAGATTGTCATCGTTGATCATATTTTTAATATGGCAAAATTTGTTTACTGAACATGACAAATTACGTTACGTTAGTAAGTTGCTCAGTTTAATTTATATTACGGGATTGACCTATTTTAACGATGTTTAAAAGAGATTGCAGCTTTAAGATCCAAGTTCATTCTGCAAATTAATCAGGTGGCAGCCTAGAATTAGTATTGCTAGTAAAATTATACTACAATTGTTTGCTCTATTTAATAATGAAAGTAATTTGAATTCAATAGGGTTCGCTCAGATTAGTTATCGTCACATTTATGATATGCCAAAAATTCAGTAGTTTGGAAAGAGTGTATTGTTAACACTAGTAAACCGTTTTCTTATGATGGCAAAACTAATAAGCTCAGTTGTAGCTCACTTTTTTTAATGACAAGAATATTTCCCAAATAGAGGTAAGTGTGTAACTAATGTACAGACATTTTGACTAAATCGTTTTACTACTGGAGATATGTAACAAAAAATTGTGATTTCCTTGGAAATAAAGCAATTTTTTGTAGCCTAGTTATTATATTATTTTTTACAAGGTATAACTGAAATATTAAAAAAGTGAGCGAAAAAAATCTCTATTTCTAAAGAAAGCTTTAAAAATTTACTAAAACAAATAACGACAATGGTAACATTAAATGAAGAAAATATATGTTTAAAGTTATTTTGATTATTTGACAATTTTTTGTTTGTTGCTCATTTACTTAGGCAATAAAATTAAATAATATTTTAGATATCAATGTTGTTTTGATTTAAATGTTGTATTGTCTTTAATAGAGCAATTTTTTAATTTTTTAATTAAGCAATTTCAAATAGCTGAAAATTATTATTAAGCAAAAGTGTTTAGCTACGGTGTAAATTGCACAGTTTAATTTATATTAAATGATATTGAGCCAATCTTTTTTGTATTAAAACTATGTATCGGAAATATCTATTTGAGCAAATATGGTGATGCTCAGTTTGAATATAGCAACATATTTTTTAATGGGCAATACTTTTAAAAGTTGAACTCCAAAGCCACATTACATAAAGGATCCAATCGGTCAGTGTTACCAATGTAAAAAAATGTGACTCATAAGTTTTTTGTAGCTCATTTTTAAAATTGCATCAAATAAGACGGGAAATTATCTAATTTTTTGAAAGCTTAAAAACCGAGCTTCACAATTTTTCTATTTCCCTAAGGCGGTCATTAAAATTTTATTATAAAAATAGTTACAATGGTAACACTAAATGATCTATTGTTACAATTTTTTTTGTTGCTCATTTACGTAGAACATACAAATAAATAATATTTTAGATATAGATATTGTCCATTTTTTAAAAATATGTAAATTTCTAATGTAAATATTGTATTGATTGTAATAGAGCAATTTTATTGTGAATAATAAATTTAGCAATTTCAAATAGTTGAAAATTGTTTTTGTTGATTATATTTTTGATATGTACAAAATCGGTGTACTAGACGAGACAAACGTATTGCGCTACGTTAGTAAGTTGTTTAGTTTAATTTATATTAAATAATATTGAGCCACTCTCGTTTATATTAGAGCAATGTATCGGAAACATCAAATTGAGCAAATAGGTTGTTGCTCAGTTTAAAATTGCAATATTTAAGAATGGGTAATATTTTTATTTTTTCTATTATCTAAAGTTAAGCCAATATAAAAAAAAATTAAAGCACTTAAAGCGATTTTTTGCATATTTTTGTAGCTCACTTTAAAGATTGTATAACATAAGAAGGCAAATTTTCTTATTTTCTGCAAGTTTAAAAACCGTGCGACACAATTGCTCTATTTCTAGGAGGTCACTAATGAAGGAAATAATTGTTTAAAATTATTTTTATTATTTAACAGTAGTTGTAGCTCATTTACGTAGGACATAAAATATAAAAATTTTTGGGTATAGATGTTGCTCATTTTTTAGAAATATGTAAATTTCTGATTTAAATATTGTTTTGTGATTAATAGAGCAGTGTTAAAAAGTATAAATTGGAAATTTTAAATATTTTTGGTAAATTGAGCAAATATTTTATTGCTCAGTTTTAAAATTGATTCTTACATTCTAAGAATGAGTAATATTTTTATTTTCTGTAATGTCTAAAGTTGAGCTTCAAAGTCACATTACATAAAGGAACCAACTAAATATACTTGATTTTTAACAATTTTTTATTTGTTGCTCAGTTACTTAGGACATCAAAATAAATAAAATTTTTAAAATTCATGTTGCTTAATTTTTAAAAAATAAATTTTTGTCGGCTGTGTTACCACTGGAGTTATGTAAAAAAATGTGACTTTCGTACAGCAATTTTTATAGTTCACTTTTAAAATTGCAAAAAATTAGAAGAACAATTAACTAAATTTGCATATGACATTCAATTAAATAAAATTATAGATACTGATGTTGTTCAATTTGTTTAATAATACGTGAATTTCTGATTTAAATTTTGTATTGTGTTTAATAGAGTAATTTTTAAAATTATAAATTGAGCAGTCACAAATAGCTCAAAACTATTATCGTCGGCTGTATTTTGATATGTGCAAAATGGATTTACTAGGCGAGATTAATGTATTACGCCACGTTAGTAAATTGCTCAGTTTAATGTGTATTAAATGATATTGAACCACCTTTTTTGTATTAGAACAATAAATCGGAATTATGTAATTGAGCAAATATGCTGTTGCTCAGTTTTGAAAATTGCAATATATAAGAATGAGTAATATTTTTAATTTTTGCAATTTCAAAAATTTCGCTTAAGTCACGTTTCATAACGGGTCCAATTAATATATTTTTGGATAGGTTTTAGGTATTGATGTTGCTCACTTTTTTAATTTGTTTAATAATATGTATGTAAAATTCTAATTTAAATATTGTATTGTATTTAATAGAGCAATTTTATTTTAAATTATGAATTGAGCAATTTCAATAGATGACTATATTTTTATATGCTAGAACGAGACAAATGTATTCCGCTACGTTAGTGACTTGCTCAGTTTAATTTGTATTGAATGCTATTGACCTATTCTTTTTTATATTGGAACTTGAACTACTTCAATTGGTATTTAAAGCCGATTTAGCAACATTGTCTCGCTATATTTTTAAATACAATAAAATTCTAAAGCTACAGCTTCAATTTATTTAGTTCATTAAATCATGTTAATTTATATTTTTATGTAATGGCTTTATGACTATATACGGTATTTAGCAGAAATCTAGATATAAATCAGAACACAGACTGGAATCGTTCCAAAAAATAAACGAAAATACAAAAAAGCTATATCGTTTTTATCTGTGCGCACAAAGACCAATTAATTTAAATCAGATTTAGATCACTGACACCTTGTGCACTTATATATTCGATTATACGAGTAGAGGGGAGTTAGATTATGTTAAACACCTTTAAAGTATTTTAACGAGCATGAGGCAATCGCACCATCAGATGCGATGATGTTTATTCCCATTCATAATTTTTATGTTTTGTGCACAAATATTTTCCAAATTATTGATTAATATTACATTATCAATTTTCCATTTGCGACTTTAACTCATTCCAACCGGAAAATTTATAATCCACACCACAATTTTTCGTTCTCACACCAGAATAACTCATCACTTTTTTTGCGCCACTCTCTAAATACTTGAGGAGCAACCGTATTTTTGTTTGTGGTGTGTCGAGAAAACCCATTTTTATGATGTTTTTTGTTGTTGTATATTGATGAAAATCATCTCAAGCATATTTTTCACAATTTTCGTTCTCCGAGAGTAATTTATTATTATTGTTATTGTTGGTTGTTATTACTACTAGTATTTTTTTTTATTGTGTATGACGATGTAAAATTGACACATAGAAATGCCGTTTATCCTGTTTTTTTGTCGTGTTTGGAAAATTCTCAAATTTTCAAAATTGTGTTCGGACCAAAATTACGAATTTACCGAATGTTAATGCGGAGGTTGAGTGGGTTTTACAGAAAAAAAGGCGAAAAAAGTCTTTTTTACCTCATCTTTTTTGGAAAACCGGAAAAAATAATAATAATTTTCCCAAAACAAAAACAAGTCGCACACAAACAAAAATTCAGTTATTATTTAGAATTCATTCGTTTAACAGTTAAAATAAAATTGTACTGTGCACCTACGCACAGTGTTTTCCACTCTTAAAGTGTTTTATTATAAAAATGTAATTTTTGTGCGAATTAATTAATTCGATTTAATTAAAAAAGAAATTTATGGGAAATAATAAAGCCGGGAAATAAAATGTTTGTGATAAGAAGTTGTGTTCCTTATGTGGGTGAGTGCTCTATGGCTGTTGTCCCATTTTGTTTCCGTCGTACCGTTTTGATGGTTAAGTGGAAATTGAAGTTGGAAATGGGATTAATAAAAATAATCATAATAATAAAATGAAGATGTGTACAACGAAAAAAAAGGTGTTTTCCCAATTTATATCGGAAAATGTGTGTGCGTGTGTGTATACGATGTATAAATTATTTATATGATTGGAAATTGGATAGATGTTTTATGATGATGGAAACAATTTTCCAATCGAATACGATTCCAACAAAATATACAAAAGAGTTAATCGGTTATGGTGAGTGATGCCTGACTATATCACTACTGGCCTGTTTAATAAAAAACACAATTCGTAAAATTCATTAGGCCCAGAGTTATTTCACAAAGTACATGTCATGTGTGTATTTGATGAGAATAAAATTCTACGAAGGTTAAGGTTATGGAATATTAAATTGGAATACACTTTGATTTCTTGGAAGCTTTGTTATGGTACATGAATGACGATGAAGGATAGATAAATTCCAAGAACTTTTTGAATATTATCATCTTTTATAATGAAAACAGATAATGCTAATCAAAAATGAATTTGGAGAAACGAGGCATAGTGTAAAAAGAATCTAATGAAATGTGGTACCTAATTTAAATAATTCCAGATATTATAAAGTGGATTCTCGACGAAGAAATCTAAATTCTCTGTAAATCACATATTCTGTTACTTTAAATATTAGGTTCCACACGTTTACGTGATACTGTTTATATACTGCACAAGCCTTAAAGTGGATAGCAAAATCAAATTTATGGTATATAATTTTAATTGGGTGTGGTGCTTTTAATAATTTAAACCGATTTAAAGTGGAGTTAATTTATTGGCATAACTACGTGGTTAAATAGTTTTGTTCACATTGAAAATAATGGTGTGGAACGTAATTTTTGCAATAATTATGACAAATATTTACAACGAAGAAAGTTATACATTGTAAATTAGAGACCAGATGTTTCATAGAGTTAGTGATACGAAAGTGCACTCGTTGTATTTCGATGTGGAATCTAATTGAAATATTTCTAGATCATATTAGTATATGTTAATCATATTTAAATAAACGTGCAGCCTTCTTTATAATTTTTGACTATAAATTAAAGAATTGTGAATATTGAGATCTCTTCAGACCTCCAGACATCCGCTTTTCTAAAACGGTTCATGTTCCATTGAATAATTTTGTGTTGTACATTTGTCTTGTGGAATCTAATTGATAATTAAAGGGTGAAACACACCAAAAGCAGTGTGGGATATTCAAAACTATCTACACAGTTTTGGTTTGCAATTCAAATTTAGTCGATTTAATTGTGGTTATGGGCAACAGTGAATAGTAATCTTTATCGCTCATCTACAGCTATTCATTCGATATATCTTTTTTCTAGTAAAAATACAAACTATTTTATCTATTTTATATAGGTTATGTATGCTCAAACTATTATTAGTGAATAAATAATGAGTTTTAGACTATATTTTGCATTCTAAACAAACTAAAACACCGTTCCCCTTCCCAATTCATTTTTTGCTTAATAAATTTTCAATTAGGTTAGCGCCTCCCTTTTCACCTAATACAATTGCTTGGAAAAAGAGTAGTTCGTGATGTTGAAGGGGTACCTTATCAAAAAAATTGTTTCAAGGGTGTCAACCTTTTCTCTATCACCTGATATAACTGACAGGCCCGCACAACGAATTGCCCGTAATTTTAAAGAACTACATTTCGTATTCTAAACGCGTAAAAAATCCTAAACTTTAAATACGTTAAAACTACTTCGATCTCCTTTTGAAACCAACTAGTCCATCTAAAGAATAATTAATATTAATTATATCAGGTGCTCAAAAAATACTCAATACATTCGAAAAAAATTGCTGAGATCTCTTTAAATTCACTAGTCCTCCTAAAAATAGTTAGTAAGTGGTAGTCCAACGAATAGTTTGTAAGTTCGAGAGACGGTATCTTTCGACATCTTTCGCATTCGAAATATTAAAATAACCATTTATCATTCAAATACGTTAAAACTTCCCTAATCACCTGAGTTGCTGAGACTATACTCGGATTCTCGACATACAAAAATTCCTCATAGGTGGGTTTTAAAGATTCTAAATTTGTAAGTTTAATTTTAAATTAGTTGTTAATTTTGAGTGGACCCTAATTTTTCCATTTTAATTTTTTGTAGTTCTACTGTTTTTGTGCTTGTGGAACCTAATTTATTTATTTAAATAATTGATCTGTTCATGATTACTTTTCAAAATAGGAGAAATAGGTTTTTAATTAGATTCCAATTTTTTAAATATTTCAAACTATGAAAGCTTACAAACGTCCTAAGATTAAATTAATCGAATAGAACCTAATTTCGAACAGATTCAATTAGGCTTGGGATAAGTTCTTTACATGTTTTAAGATTGTCGAGAATTAAATTAAAAGATTTTTTTAATTTCAATGGAGGGTCTAGCGAAAATTCTAGCTAGTTTTCACCATTGAATAAAAATCGACTGATTACTGTGGAATTAACTGATAATCTTGAAAAATATATCTTCCAAAAACTTCGTAAAATAAAAACTACCCTCATCGCTTCGAATCCTCTATAAACATTGAATCTACACCACGATTATGGAATCTGCAATAAATCATTTTTCAGGTATGTATTATACGAGGATAATTGTCAATAAATTGGAAGAAATATGTGATTATATCTAGGGGACCGTTTTTTTAATTCAAACCGTGCAGACACTGCAGTTGTTTTAAATAACAGCAAATTTAGAAGCAAGACAAAGTGTTATAAATAACACCGCATAGTTTAAACTGATTCTAGATTTTTCTAAATATTTAAATTGAATTGGAAAAACAAACCCCATATTAGGTTCCACAATTAGCTTTCAAAATATTAGTTATTTTGAATTACTACTCTTAGCAGCCAACTCTGTATACTTAAGTGTGTTACAAAGGAGGAATGTTAGACAATGAAGAATTGTGATGATTATGGGCTATAAAACGTATCATCCTGAAATAATTAATACTTGGTACATTTAGATGTTCTGTTAAATTTCAAACAAGAAAATATTATTAATTTTCTAAATTAGGTTCCACATTTAATGTGAAGAAAATTGGCATTAAAAAACTTCAAACTCATCTTCGATGTCTATGGTTATTAGTTAAGACATGAATTATTTATTATTTATGTGAATTAATAAAGTAAGTGGCTGACAAACATCAACCCCAAATTAGGTTCCACGTTTACTTTTGACATAAGTTTCTGGATACCAAAAAACTCTTGAATACTGTTTTGAATTTATTAATAGTTTTTCAATTAGAAAAGTAATGTGGTGTTCTAAATTAGATTCCACATTTGATATGTACGTGAAATAATTTTATTGTTTCCTGACCACGCATAGAATTATTGATAGCGACAATAATAAGTTTCAAAGCAATCTTTTAATAATCAATTAAGCTGCTAAGATTTGCAGTTTAAAATCTTAATTTAATTAAAATTTTAGTTATGTGGAATAATAATTTATATGTAATGAAATAAATTAATTTTAAATTGGGTTCCACGAAAAAAAATCAACGTGGCTTTCTTAATATTAGGCACTCTTGGATAATCCTGTTTTTTAAGACACACGTCTTAAACACGTATTTATGGTTCAGCATTACTGACTTCTGTGGTGCATTTAAAGCTAGGTTTGATCCTCCAAAGTGGTTCCAATATGAAGCATCGTAAGTTCTGCTATTTGGAAGTGCTATTTAAAAATAGGACGGATGGCTATTGTTGCCTTGTGAATTCCGGCAGATGAGTAATGGATTATCGTCTTTAATTACAAAAATTGGTACAATTTTCAGGTTTGTTTCATTTCTCTTACAATTCCTGGCCCCGGGTAGCGGTTTCGCAACTCATTGTGATCAAAATAAAAAATATGATCGCTTAAGGACTTTTTAAACTTTGGGATCACTGACATTTAATGGCCTGTTGTTTAAATTAACTGTTTTGTGAGGCCAATCCACCCATGTTTTGCTGGATTTGATGGATGGTTTTGCTAGCACCAATTATAATGGACTACCTAGAAAGCTTTCTAATGTTTATTTCGTCGAGTAAGTTCTTTAAAAATGCATCAAGTAATGGTACTACTAATTGGATATGCTGGTTAGTATGCTGAGTGCGTTCAAGCCTCTCTCTAACTCTTAACAATTTACAATTTACTGTATGTTAATAGTCTCTGCATTTCATGACTCTGCTGCATACTTTACCTTCGTTGCACACATTTTGTTCAATTTTTGATCTGCCGGCAAATGCCACTGTAAATTTGTTAAAACTCGAGTACTTTTCCTGGAGCTCGTGGATGAAATTGACTTCAAAGTATTTTTTGACATATCGCGCGCTATTTTTAAGATTATGCTATAGGAGTAGGAATAGTAATCATGAAAATTTTCGACCTCGAAATTTTTGCTGATTTGCCTTTCGCGGACCTAAAAACTGGAGTAGTGTGATTGTTGTGGCCAACATTCAACTTTCTTTTACGATAAATGTACCTGCTTAAATTTCAGGAAACCAACAAGGTCAACCCTTGTTGAAAATTTAATCTTCATTGCAAAAATTAACAAAGCTCCTACGAAAGCGGTCACCTCCGGTACACAGATGTGCACCACATTTAGGATCTCCTAATTTATGGAAAAAACTTTAGTATAAAGTTTGATTTCGAATAGCCAATCGCCTGGACTATAGTGATGCCGAATTTTGATGAAATAAAGTTTTTTGATCAAAACTCATCAATTCTGAAAAAGGTTTGTTTGAAACTTAATCTAAAATTTTTTTGTTTAATCGTTTCTCGTAAATGATATTTATTTTTCAAAATATTTGCAAAAAATGAAAAAGCTCCTATGAGAGCTGCCATTTCCGGTGAACCGATTTTGGCCAAAATTCACTGGGGTCTCCCAATTTATGAAAAACCTTAAATTTGAATTCCTATTAATCAATCCGTTTGGGCTGTATAGAAGTCGAATTTTCTTGAAAAATAGTTTTATGCAAAAAATAGTCATTCCCGCTTAAATTTTGAAAAACTGATTTGGAACGATATTGTTACAGGAACGATTATTGTTGACATAATTTTCAAAGTATTAGCAACAAGCGAAAAATGACTTGATTCTCATAATTTGTAGAAAAGCTTAAGTATAAAGTTCCACTCCGATTAGTTAATCCGTCTGGACTGTAGTGAACTAACAGACATTTAGTCTGCACGGCACCACACACACAGATACTCATAAAGATTTGTGTAAAATCCACTTTTTTTACTTCACCGATATAGTGAATGTTAAATCTCGAGGTGGAAAATTATCGTGATCTAGTTTTTGTAAACGAAAATAAAATGAATAACAGTTGGCCATGCTCGTAATTGATATATTATAATATTGATACTTCATGTGATAATATCGGCCAAAATTCCTAGTGGAACGTCTCGGCCAGCACGACTTGGCCCTATATAGCTGCATGCATTCGAGCGCCAAAATCCTTTCATAAAATTGAAATAACTTTTCACATTCATCAAAAAGTAAAAACAAAGAAGTTATCCCCAATACATTTCGACCAAGCCCCATTCGCTTTAACTAAGAACCAATTTTGCTAAAGAGTCGTCCATCAAGCACTAAGCATATGGGAGCTTCCTCTATGACGTGTATCGGCTGGTTGTTGGAACATTCTGTTTATGAAATGCAGATGTGAGGACCACAAGACAGGTGCTTGACACAAGATGAAACGAATTACCTTTCTCTCTTATGTAAGTAGCATTCTACGGTTATTGGTGAAGTGATTGGGGTCCAGAACAGAAGGCGTGATCGGCGGCAATGATTAAAGGCCGGTTATGTTTAAGTAAAGTATCTACAAATGTATTTTCTACCCTTAAAGAGTCGAAAACCCGTACAATCAACTCGGGGATTCGCCTACTAATTTCAAATGAGAGAGCCACAATAAACCGTTCATCCTGAATATTATCGCCGCAATGTCCATAAAAATATGTGGTGCGCTTTTTTGTAGAAGTTAGCATTTGCAAAAATGACAAAGAATAAAAAGATTTAAATAAATTTAAAAATTACATTTTCAACCAACAATGGTGACCCTGTTGATTGTCTGAAACTATAACGTTGAAATTTTTTTTGATTATACAAGAGTTTTGCCAAAAGTCTGGTTAATATAATTTTTTCCTTTAGAAATTAAGTGTAACAAACTCGAGATCTATGTAAACACCCATCCTTAAATAACATTTATCCTTCGAAACCCCATAGAAGAAAGTCTAACGGCGACAAATTGCAGTTTCGCGCAGGCCAATTGACATTTCCAAAATGGGTGATTATTTAGTGGTCAAATTTGCAAATTTGTCACTCAAGAGATCGGTTTGCGGTCGGTTTGTATGGCACGTAGCGCCATCTTGTTGAAACCATGGTTTTTTCACATTCATAGCGTCGATTTGAGGCCATAAAAAGTTGCCAGCATGGCTCTCTGAGCAATTATACCAACACTCGAAAATCCAAATACCAAAAGTCACTCTTGGTCGATGCATTGGCCTCGATGATTGCGTGTGGCTGTTCCGAATCCTAAATCCGGCAGTTCTGCTTGTTTACACAGCCCTCGAGATGGAAATGCTCTTCATCTGAGAAAATGATTTTCGACCAAATTCGCATTAAGAATGGCCAGTTGCTGCGATCAGCATCAAGTTGAGGTCGATGGATTCTGTCCTACACTATGGACCATAGCCTCGACTACACTACTAAAAATAAGTTTTCAGGATTTCGAAACGGTCCTCAAGGGAAAACATGATTGTTTCGTAACGCGGAATATCAGACTGACAAGCTGACAAACTTTCAAGCAAATCGTTCAAAAAAGTGTTGCAATAGCCTATTTTAGATCACAAAACAATTGATGGCCCACCACTTTAAGAGAATATGTAAATACTCTAAGAAGCCTCATTTTGGCCCGTTCATTATATGTGGAGCAAACCCTGGAGCGTCGACAGAATACCTCATCTTATTCACCATATTAGTAGGAATAATTCCAGAAATGAAAATTATATGACGGGGATCCTTGAGGGTTTTCCTCAACAGATAAAAGATGTCCAATTTTGAAAAGTACCACGCACATCTAAGCGTATCGACAGGTTGTTCCTGGAGAAGCGATGATGAAAGCTATCCAATTTGGGGAAAATGGGCCACTTGTCCATGTGGAATGTCAGGATTGCCCAGCTTGGCCCGTTCATTCTATGCTAATTTTATTGTAAAAGCCGGTAAATGGTAACTATGTATATTATGATGAAGGAAGCCCAATTTCCAAAATATATGGCACATGTTTAAGCACTTCGTCAATGTGCTCAAAATTGGCCCGTTTATTTGACCGTAATTGTAACGAAATTTCAGAAAATAGTAATTCTTTGGAGCGAATTCTGAAAATTACAACACACAAAAACCTGAGGCATAGTGCAGAAGGATTCGTAACTGATTTCATTACAGATCGAAAATTAAAATTCTGCAAATCCAGCAGACGTTGACTATGGATGTTGCTATTTACTAATTTTTTCCTCCACAGAATTTCCTTTTTCGGTCTCATCATTGTTATAATAAACTGAATATTCTAAAATGGAGCACATTGACGAATCGCATAGACCTGTAGCGTATTTTTTTGAAATTGAACTGCCTTCAACTATTGCACTTTTTCACAGTTTCATTTTTCAACATTTTCTTTATAAACCCAATAAAATAAACGGGCCAAGGTGGGTCACCCTGACGATTCACATAGACGGCAAATGTGGCAAATTTTCTCGAAATTTAACTGCTTTGATCTATTGACTATTTAATGGCTCTTTGGTCAAATCCCTATAATTTAGCCATCTTTTTTATTTTATTGGGCACCTTCTTACTAAGAGTATTTTTTGGTTCAAATAATTATAATATTTGGATCATAGGACGAATTAAGATTTTCAAGATTTTAAATATGTATCCACTTATACGACGATAATGATTATTTTCTTTAATATTTTACTTTATACCAAAATATTTTTAAAGATTCAGTTTTCGTCTTATATGTACAGGTAATAACACTAATACGTAAGCGATTAAAAATGGTGGGCTGCTAGTATTGTGGCCAACACCCGACTTTCTTTTACGGCAAATATACATAGATCGCTAAAGCGAAAATTGAACCTACCGCAATTGTGATAAATCTATCTTATATAATCAAATCATTATTCCTGCTTAAATTTCAGAAAACCAACATAGCCAACACTTGTTAATAATTTAATTTTCAGTGCAAAAAGCTCCTACGGAAGCTGGAACTTCTGGTACACAGATGTCCACCACATTTTGCATGGATCTTCAAATTTATGAATTGCTTATTCCAAAAATTTGGAGATCCATGCGAAATGTTGTTTTATTCCAAAGAGTCACTCCGCCTGGTCTGTGGAAATGACTACTTTTTGTGAAATAATTTTTTTTAATCAAAACTCGTCATTTCCGGTGAAATTTAAAATATAATCTGAAATAATTTTGTTTGAAATTTAATTTACAATCTTCCGATGTATCAATAGCTGCCACTTCCGAGGACCGATCTTGGTCAAAAATCATAGGGTTCTCCCAATTTATGGAAAAAGCTTATGTATGAAGTTTCATAACAATAAATCCGTATGAGCTATACAGGAACCAAATTTTTAGTTTTCAACAGAAAGATTTTTTTACAAAAATCGTTATTTCCGCTTCAATTTTAGAAATGATATACTTTTCAAAATACATGTAAAAAACGTAAAAGCTCCATTGGAAGTTGTAACTTTCGATGGACCGATTTCTGCCAAAATTCAGTGGGATCTTCCAATTTGTGGAAAAACTTTAGTATGAAGTTTCATCCCGGGTAATTACAAGACCGAATTTTTTGTTGAAAATCGAGTTTTCTTGTAATTTCCACTTAAATGTTGGAAAAGTGGTCTGAACCGGTTCTGGCAAATTTAATGTAGAATTTTTTAGTTCATAATTGTTTTTCTCGTGAATGTCATACTTTTCAAAATATTTGCAAAAAACGAAAAGCTCCAATGGAAGCTGCCACTTCCGGTAGACCGGTTTCGGTTAAAAATCATTGAGATTTTACTACGTAAAAGAATTAAAAAGTCGTAAACGATTCGCAAAAAACTTCCAATGTGTACCTTCAGGAAGTTGAAAGCTGATTAATTTATCGGAATGTATGGTTTCGTTAACTTTAAGCAGTTAGGTTGAATTATAGTTCCATTTCCTCAGATTTATCCCAGTATATTTAAGCGGAGTCATAATCACGCTGCAAATTTGAGTTGCCTTATCCACGGTATCTCGTGGATCACCTTGAACATTATAAAGTGCATTATAAAGTGCATTAATGTTTTATAAGTCTCGGAAAAATTATTTGAATTAGGTTCCACATTAAGTTTCGACCTTTCAATTAGATACTTTTGGATATTGTAGAATGTTAGTGATTTTTAAAATTAGAAGTATGATGTTTTTCTAAATTAGATTCCGCATTTAATATCTACATAAAATAATGTTACTGTGACTATTCAAAAAATAAGCATGAAGAATAGTCAAACACACTTTTTCAGAGTGTTAGATAACGAAAACCAATAATAGTTATGGGCGATAAGATTGTATCCACCTGAAAAGTTTGAATCTCAAATTAGGTTCCACAACTAATATTACATTTTTAGATATTCTATTGATAATTTTTCAAATGAGGAAATAATGTTAATGTTCTAAATTAGGTTCTACATTTTATATGTTCAATAAAATTGTCATTGGGACGTTTCTATATTTATAATTATTCGTGTTCTAAATTAGGTTCCACATTTAATGTACATTTAGAAGTTATTGTAATCATACAACGAAGATCCTGATGTTTACTCAACAGGGCAAGATTTTTTTTTGAAATTCGTGGCATCGCAACACTTTCCCCACGAACCGGATATATTAGAATTTTTTTGATTTGTTTGACCTTAGCAATAATCAAAACGATGGATTAAAATTCCAATATATTGTGCAAATCTGACTTAGATTATTCTGAAATGGGGTTTTTAATCCCTTAATAAAAACTTTTTAAATCCGCACACATGTTACTCCACTTGTTGAACGAGAAAATTTTCATTTTTCCCACCTCTAATGAACTTTTTATTTATGTTTAAATTCTTGTAATATACTAGTGTGTAGGTATTAAAAACTAATTTCAAATTTCTTAAACCTTACCCACCACACCTCATACCTAATTCATTTCTCCCCAACATATTTTATTATTTATAAAATAATTTAAGAAATAGTTTTCTCATCAGATGGGAGTACAAGTATATTGAGAGATACAAAATTATATTTTTATGTATACGAAAGTTCCCTAAACTTGTTTGTTATTGCTTTAATGCTTAGATCCCAGTACCCGTACGAAAAGATACAGAAAAAACTTTTGAATAGTTTTCAAATAAATATTGTGTGAGACAGGGCTATACCATCCTTAGTTTTAAAGTATATCGTTACAATTATAATTAAAACCACGTCGGCAGCATGACACACCCTTTAATAAATTTCCGTAAAAAACTCGAAAATACCCTTACAACACGAATTTTGTGCTGATATCACACACGATTCTATAACTTAATCAAATTTTCGTTAATACTGCAAAATCTGAAAAAAAAAGCTTTGCCTAATCGAATTTCAATTTTCGAAAAATTTATTTTGTCGTCATGTTCAAAATTAACAACAAATATTTCTCTGTGTTTAATTTGATTTTTCAATATTCTTCAATTTTCTACCTTAAAATTATTCAATACCAGATGTACCTCTAAATCACCACCCATCCACAATCATCTATCACATCGACCTATTTATTTTTCGCTTGCATGATTGATCGAAATACAATACAATAAACGTTTTCGCTCTCCCTCATGAACGAGAGCGAGATAGAAAAAAATGGTGAATGGAAAATTTACGTCCCACTGAGTTTTTAATTTTTTTTTTATTACTTTTTGCATTTTGTACTCAACTTTGAAACCAAACCAAAGTATTTTTTTTTTTTTTGTAATAAAGCTAACATAATAAAGTTTCCTTTTTGGTTTCACGAGCTTTATGAAAATTTTAATTTTATTTGTTTTTTTGGCTTCGTTCTTCAAATCACTTCAAACATAATTTTGCATATTCTATGATGAAGAAATTTACTGTTGAAATTATTTTTCAGTTGCATGAGAAAACATTTTGATCGAAAGTTTGGTATTTTTTATGTTTTCTCGACATATACGAGATTTAGCTGTACACCAACAAATCGATTGATATAAGAAGCTACAAATTTCGCGACATTTTCAAATAAATATATCCGCGCTCACCACATAAAAGTTAAACTGATGTAGGTTTTTGATGATGTGTAAAACTAATTATATGGTAGACAAAATTCGGCATCAGGTGTCATCTTAAATATCTATTTAAATTTACAATTAATAGCTTTCCGAAACTTTTAAATTAACAATTAAAATGATTTACGATCATCTTTGTGATCTTATGAACTCAAAAATTTAGGTAGAAATTTTTATTTTATTTAAATCGATTTATGGGGGGGGGGGGGAGTAGACGCAAATAAAACATTGTTGGATGCTTATTACATTTATTTAAATTTATAAATTTATGATTAATAGTGTTTTACGATGATATTTACCGCAAAAGCTTGAGTGGCAATTTTGGGTGGATACAATTCATCATTAGGTAGAAACTTCTAATTCAACTTATTAACTTATTTACTTAAATTGACAATATGGACACTTAACTAAAAAATTTAACCGGGAAATTAATATTCCGTATACATTTGTAACGGGGTGAGCTAAACTAGTTTTTGGGTGAGCAAAATTGAGCATCATGTGGTTAATTCTAAAACATAACTCATTTTTTCAAATAACAATCAATATTGATTTACATTAATTCCTGTAATTTAATTCGAAAGCTTAAGTTGGATTTTTTGTGGACAAAATGCATGCACTAGTGGACAATTATTAAATATAACAAGAGGTAAAACGACAATTAATAGTGGTTTACGAACATTCTTATAACTTAACTCAATAATTTAAGCGAAAATTTTAATATTCCGAACACACTTATAAGGGGTAAGGTAAACTAGTTATTGGATGGACAAAATTCATTAATAGGTGGACAGTTCTATAACTACGCATTTACCAAAATTGACATTTATGTGGTGGTTTGGGAGCTGTTTTATAACTTTACTAAATAGTTAGAGAATACATTTTAATATTCAATTTATAGGATTATGGGGAGGGCAAAACAAATGTTTAGGTGGGCAAAATTTATCAACAGCAATTCTAAAACGCAACTCATATATTGGTAACAACTTAAAAAACGTGGTTTCAAATACATAACACACGCTCTGCCGACATTCGTGTAACTTAATTAAAAATATTAAGTGGAAATTTTTGGTGGTCAAAATTCATGAAAACGTGGACAATTCTAAAACGTAATTAATGTATTTGAATTGACCACCATTAATAGTGCGTTACGATTTTTTTTTATACTTTACTCAAACATTTGAGTGGATATTTTACTTTCCCTACCCTATTTTTATGGGGCTGAGCATAACTATTTGTTAAGTGGACAAAATTAATTTTCAAGTGGACGATTCTAAAACATAAATCATTTATATAAATTGAAAATTAGAAGTACTGTACCATTCTTATAATTTACTTCAAAAGTGGAATTGAATATTTATTAAAGTGGGCAAAACTTATTTTTGGATGGACAAATTTCATCAACAATTCGTAAGTCATTTAATTTGATAATTGATAAAATTGTACCTCATTTCTTAAAATTTTCTTTTCTGAGTTCTTTTTTTTTAGTATATTTTTGGGGTGGACAAAACCTTTTAATGATTTAATGGAAAAAACTGTCGTTGGGGGTATTAAATTCCCCGAACTTAATAATTCATTCAAAATTAACTTTTAAAATGACAACACCCGACTTTAACACTTGGTGGGGGCCTATTATGGTATTTTCGATAGTGTTTTACTTCGATAATATCGAGTGTTTCGATAGTTTCGAAAATATCTATTATGAAATTTTCAAAACCAAAAATAACTAATGAAAATATGACAGATGCAGTTTTGCTTGTTTTATTGATGAGCTGTATTGAAAACATTTCCAAAAACTTACTAAAAATTAGTTAACTAACATATAAATATAAAATTGTCAGATAGGAGGTTTGTTACGAAGCGGGTGACAATCCAAAAGCAGACGTTTACATAACTTAGAATCTTACGAAATTCGAAATTCCATATTTCTTAACCTCTTTCTAATTAAATATACTTCAATGCACTTCAATATACACTAATCGCTTAATTGTTATTTACCACCCCCCCCCCCCCCCCAACCTAGGAGCCTTACCACTGACGAAATTTTAATCGCTTCAGGCGCAAATTTAAACAATTTGGAACTTAGAAACTCGATGATAAGCGATGTTTTCAGTGCGTAGTATTTTATGACGAACATTAGGGCGAACATATTTTTTGTGATGTAAAGATGTAAGTATTCCCTCGCGATATTTCCTTCAACAAATATTTAAACACTCTTGGCACTCGAAATAACTATCTGAAAATAATATAATTATGAATTTACTCTAAAAATGTAAAATATATGTAAATATTATTTTACTAACATTGTTTCTGGAAGAGTAAGAGAAGAATTAGCTCATTAGCTCATCATTAGCTAATCCAACACTATATACTTAACAGATAAATTACAAGTTCAGTGCAAGATAGCGTTGCGTTTTTTGTGGTATGATTTCACTAGGCGACGCGAAAATAAAAAAGCGAAAACCAACGTACCGTGGCGGAGTCGGTGGTAAGGCTCCAGTTTTTATGATTATTTTTTCCGTATAAACAACAGAAGGTTGGGACGATCAATAGATTAATTTATACTGTCTATTTTTCGTCTCTCCTTATTTTATTACTTTTTCTTTAATTTTAACTAAAATATTCAAAAATTTAAGTGCTTAAAATGTGTTTATTTATAACTTAATAAATTGTTGTGCAATTGTTTTTCATGTTAATTATTGCATTTTCCAATCCGCATTCGATTCGTTCCTGCGGATTCTATAATCGACGTGCTTCGTTTTTGTTCGCCACAAAGCAGTCGTAAACTTAAACTCAATCGAAAATTTTCATAATAGCTCCGTAATAAAAAACACTTTTGAAAATACCATAATAGGCCCCATGATTTTTTCGATAGTGTTTTTTATTCGGTATTATCAAAAATGAGTGATTATGAAATATTTCGATAGTGTTTTTTTTTCAATAGTATCGAAAATGAGCGATTATCAAATTTTTCGATAGTAATTTTTCTCGATAATATCGTTAGTATACGACTGCAAATAAACAAATAAGTTTATGAAATGTAAGTAAAAATTAAAATTTAATTGAAACAATATTATTATTAAATTCGTGTTATTACCGTAATTATTTGATTATTATTCAATTTTCGTAATAGGACGACAACAAATGTAAATCAATTCGAAATTTTAGTCTCTTGAATGAAATGGAGTGAGGCACTGTGATCACTGCGCTTATATTCTGATTCTGCAGGAACTCCATAGAAAAGCGTTGATGGTTGGAAAAAAGTGAGGTTATGTTAAAAATTTGTAATTTAAATATATTAACTATCCAACTAGCACGTAGCCGTTTTCTTAAAATGTAAGCTGGCGTTATTTCTTCTTCTGAGTCATTATCATTTTTATCTATAAAAAATCCGATGCTCTATTCCATTATTATAACCAAAAAAAATCAAGCAAAAAAAATTGACGTTTTTTCTTTCACAGCTAAACAAAACTACATCATAAATAATATAACTCGATATTTTTGAGAAAAAACACTATCGAAAAAATCATAATAGGCCCTCCTGCTTTGCTGCGCAATTGGTAATGTAATCCCGTCAGAAATTTTGTTCTATTGAATTCACTGTGCATTACAGTATTAATAAATTGTCTACGTTTCTAAGGGCCGCCATCTATTGGGAAGTAGCTTAAATTGTTACAAATTTACCGATCGATATGATGGCAATTTGGACACAATTTTGACAGATGTGACAAATATTTTCGCAATATCTTGCTGTAGTGAACATCCAAACATCAACACACACACAGAAATAAAAGGTTACCACAACATCGAATCGGCGTTACATAGTGTTCCACCCACGCCGTATGAACCCAAAAATTTTCCGTACAAATCTAAAATAAAATTTCGGCTCACACTTCTGTCAGTTGAAATGCGTTGAAATCATATATTTGGTTCACTCTCACTTAAACAAAATATTTAGAATTCATATTCTCCTTTTCTCGCATTTTTTCTTTTTTTGTCGCCAGGTTATCACTTTACCTCTGCGGCATTGTCAAAAGAGTTTATAGTTTTGAAATCATAAACAATCAAAGTGTTCTTGTAAATTTTTTTTTTTTTTTTTTTTTTTTTTTTTTTTTTTTTATTTAATAAATTTATTTATTTATTTATACAATATTACAACTGATTCAGAGATCATCTAGTAATTTATCTTTCTTAAATTAAGTTCTCGGGTTAAGATGAGTAACCTATTGGTTACTCATTTTATAATACTTTCTTCTAAACCAAACTGCCCAGCTCCAGAGGTTTCTGCCTTTGGAGTCTCCTCACGCCGTTAGTGGTATCCAACATACGACGGATATCTGCATTTTCGTGTAGAGATAAGCGCTGTACGTGTTTCCTTGCATGATTCTTTATTTCATCGGTGACGTATTCCATCTTCAGGTCTCTATGGATGTTGTCATTCCTAATGTACCATGGGGCGTTCACAATCCCTCGTAGCACTTTATTTTGGAAGCATTGTATCATTTGTACATTGGTTTTCTTGGCACAACCCCAAAGCTGGATACCATAGGTCCATACTGGTTTTAGCATTTGCCTGTATAGAAGCAATTTGTTGTGTATTGAGAGCTCAGAGTTTCTACCCATGAGCCAGTACATTTTTCTATATTTGATGTTTAACTCTTCTTTTTTCTTCTTGATGTGTTCTTTCCATCTTAGCTTAGCATCGAGGGTCATGCCAAGGTATTTAGCTGTATTTGCATATGGAATTTGGTTTGAGTTGAGAACCACGGGAATACAGTTTACATTTTGATTTGTAAAGTTGACGTGTACTGATTTGGCTTCATTTAATGAGATGCGCCATTTTTTAGTCCAGTTGCTCACCGTGTTAACTGCACTTTGAAGTTTGCTTGTTGCTTCCGAAATATCTTTTCCAACTGCTAGAATAGCTGTATCGTCTGCAAATGTTGCTACTGTGGTACCTTCAATATTCGGTAAGTCTCTCGTGTAAAGAATAAACAGAATAGGTCCAAGTACGCTACCTTGTGGTATACCTGCTGATATTCTTTTTATTTCAGAGTACTCATTTTCAAATTTGACTCTAAAGTGTCGATCAGCTATGTACGATTTAAGAATTTGATAAAATTGCTTAGGCAGGTCTCGATGCAGTTTAAATTCAAGCCCTTGGTGCCAAACTTTGTCGAAAGCTTGAGCTACATCTAAGAAAATACTGGAGCATATTTTCTTATTCTCGAGTGCATCCTCAATGACATCCGTTATTCTGTGAACTTGTTCAACTGTAGAGTGGTTTTCTCTAAACCCAAATTGGTGTGGTGGAATTAGGCATCTCTCTTCTATTATAGGTTTGAGTCTTTTCAGCAACAGTTTTTCAAATATTTTTGATATGATTGGAAGTAGTGATATCGGTCTATACGATTTTTTATCGTTTCCTGGTTTGCCTGGTTTAGGAATCATTATTACTTCGGCCACCTTCCATTGTCGTGGAACATATTTCAATCTGAAAGCTGCATTAATTATTTGATTTAATTTACGCAAACCTTTCTCGGGAATGGCTTTCACAATTTGCCCAGTTATTAAATCATAACCTGGAGCTTTTCTGATACTTAAGTTACTATTGATTTCAGTTTTAAGCTCCAATAAAGTCACAAGCCTTATGTCAAGATCATCTGCTTTGTTTACGACTGTTGTATTTTCATTTGCTGTTTGCCTCGGCAACGGTTGAAAAGTCTCTTCTAAATAAGCAGCAAATAGAGAGACTTTCTGTTTGTCACTTTTAGCCCATGAACCGTCATCGCATTTGATAGGCGGCACATGCATTTTGGATCTTTTTAGTCCCTTCGTTGCTTTCCAAAGCGAGTAATCGTCATCCTTTAATTCAGAAAGACCTCGTAGTCGCTTAGTTATGCTTTCGTTCTTTATTTCTTTTATTAGTTGTTTTAACTTGTTGCACAAAAAATTTAGAATAGTTTTGTGTTGCGGTGCACGAGAGTGCTGCCAGATTTTGCGAGCTTTCCGTTTCTCCCTAAGTAGCTCTCTGACTTCAAGAGGATAGTTATGTTTCATTATAGCGTTGGTATGAGAAATCGGTGAACTTTCCCAAGCCGCTTGTTGGATGATGTTATTAAATATTTCTAGTTGATCTTCCAACTGCACCTTCGTTCTAATTGGTTCGCCGAGATTTGTTCGATCTTCTACTAATTTCTTAAATAGATCCCAATTGGTTTTATTGTTTGTTAACTTAGGTGAATTATCTTTTTTTATTATCATTGTACTCAGTGTCATGATCACAGGTGAGTGGTCAGATGATAGTCCTTCACTATTTTCAATGCATGTGTAGTCCTCTAAAACTCCTTTTGTTACAAAGAAGTCAAGAAGATCTGGAATTTTATGTATGTCAGCAGGCCAATATGTTGGTTTATCCCATCTTGTAAATAATACTGTTTTAGTGCGTGTATAATTTAAAATAGATTATTAAAAAAATTATTTAAAATTAAATCAAGTGATTATAATTCATAAAAATGAAGTGCATTGTTCCTACGTGTAAAAATCACGACTCAAAAAAATTGAGTGCTCTAAGTTTTCATAGGTAAACAATTTTCGTATTTTGAGCCTATTTGTGAATTAATTTAACCGTAATTATATCTTAAAATGTTAAGTAAACAATTTGAATATAAAAAGTATAAGTATTTTTATGTGGAATATTAATTTTTAATAAAATTTTGATCTATTTATTAACCCGTCATACTCAAAAAGATGGTGCCAAAAAAAAAATCGTAATTTTTTAGTGTCGCAAAAGTTATATTTATTTCATAATAAATTGTGTTTTTCGTGTTTATAACCAACACTTATAGTTTATTTTAATTAGTTTAATTGAAAATATTTAGTGTTAAATGGAAATTGTTTAGAAATCTTAAGTTTTAAAAATCATACATTTCCATATTTAATACTTATTAGAAATTTTTTTATTTTTTATTTTTTGACATTGCGACGCATGGTTTTATCCATAAGCGTCGTATTATTTAATTAATTTAAAGGGTCAATTTCCTATTGAGAAATTAATCATAATTGAAAAAAAAATTCTTTTAATGCTTTTCGTGACAGATCCAATTTTAACTTTCTTTTTTTCTGAGATACCAAAATTAATAATATTTTTAATAAATAGGATACATTTATTTATAAAAGCTCTTAACCAAAAACTGATCAAAATTATTCAATTTTCATATTAACCTATTTTTTGTTCATACTAATAAAATTCAATTAATTTTTCTTTAAATAAATTTAATTAAAAATGTTAATTAAATATTCTAATGTTAGGTATTTTTATATATCATCCAAAACAAAACATCTAATTTCAGTTAGAAACCACTTTACTCGAATCGCTATATTTAAAAATATTTAAGTTTAATTTTATCTATGTATATAGCTTTATTAAAACAATATTATATTATGTAATTTATAAGTTTTAAGATAAATGTTTAATTAATTATTAGTTAAATTATCGTGAAATAAACAATCCCTCCTTTTTAAGTTTTTTGTCTACGTCTTTTGCTCCCCTATAACGCATCCAACGCTTCCCCTACATTTTGACAGATTTGCAAGCCGAAAAAAAATTACACCATAATCTATCCTTTTATATTCTTATATCGATGGTTCCACCCTAACGGACATTTATAATTTTGTAATTATTTTTAATTTTATTTAGTAAATAATCTTATTTACAATTTGGTAAAATGCTTTCAATAACGTTGTTGCATTAATGCTTGTAATATCAATGATAGCGGAATTTCCTTACTATCGAAAATAATCCTTTACGAGAAAATTTGATTTTTTTTTTGTGGAACTCGAAGAACCAGGTGTGGGTGCGTAATTTCATTTGTTATAGTTGTTCCAGTCTGAAACTATATGTTATTATTTTATGTGGAGTCCACTTACTTTTTCAAACACTAAAAATGAATATGGTTGTAGTGACGTTGATACTCATTTTTTCCTGTAAGTACGGCAAAAATGTCTCAATATAAGTAACGCCCTGATATTGTCATCAAATTCTAAATAAATTAAAAGAACCAAAATCAAAATTAATTACTTTATGTTTATCATTTTTTTTTTCATTATTTTATTTGTTTACCATTTTAATTAATTCTTAACAATTACAATCTCACTTGAATATTTACACAATTCACAAATTTAATACACAGCATTACAACTTTTTACGTTAAATTTACAAAAATGTAATGAAATTTAGAAGTGATACCACAAAATCCAAATGAAGGCTGACATGTTACATTTAAAATCGTTAATCCTTCAAAAAAATTTTTACCAAAAACATCAAAAAAGGATTAAATTTTATACAAGCGGAGTTTTTCTATGTATATACCGGATGTTTCTTTTTAAACTGAGAGGATCAAATATCTCGAAAAATAGCCACTCTACGGAAAAAATGTCCATAATCAAAATTTAATCATACCGCGGGGGAAATACATTAGTGCAAAAAAATAGTCCCCCACCCCCCACTTTGTAGGTGAGGCGGGGGTAACTTTTAAACTAAGATAGGAAGCCATATTTTTTATTGCAGATACGGATTCTACGACTAAAAGTACGTATGATTTGAATGAAATATTTTGTTCGGTTCATGATAGATGGTGTTGTAATCGACGAAATTCAATTTTTTCAATTTCTTCTTCTTAGAACACACGCATTCGATTCTGCAATACGTTTGAAATAAAAAACATCACGTTTTAATTGGAAATACTCGAAATTCGTCATCAAAACAATTTATTCAGTTTTGTAAATCACATTTAACGTTTGTGTTATTACTTATCTTCATGTTTTTCGTAATTGCAAAATAAACGATAAAATACTTTAGAATGGAGCGTTTAACTGTGCCAGAGAAAATTGAAATGGTTCTGGTTTATGGAGAAGCTGGCAGAAATCTTGAAAATGCTGTTGCTTTTACGCTCAACGTTTTCCGGATAGGATTCGTTCACGTGCTTCATTTGGCCGTACTATCAAACAATTTATTACTGATGGAAATGTTCAACCGAAAAAGAGGACCCGTAGAGCAACAGTCACTGGAGAAAATAATGAAATTGCTGTATTGGCAGCAGTGGCTCATAATAATCATGTTAGTACACGAGAAAAAGTTCGCGATTCCGGATTGTCCCTTTACACCAAGAACTTCATGGCGCTCATTTCCAAAATCGGGTAACTTTTTGTCAATGGGCACGTGAACAAATACAACAGAACCCCAATTTTTTTCGTTGCGTAATGTTCTCTGACGAATCGTCTTTTACAAACGTCATGTTGAACATCATCGTCCTTGCACTGTCAACGTGTGGTGTGGAATAATTGGCAACAAACTCATAGGCCCCCACATTATTGAAGGCAACTTGAATGGTCAAATGTACCGAAACTTTTTGGAAAACGAACTGCCAATATTACTTGAAAATTTGAACTTAGAAGTGAGACGGAACCTGTGGTTTCAACATGATGGTTGTCTTGCACACTATTCGGTGGTGGCACGTGAAAAACTTGATCGTGATTTCAATGGTCGCTGGATCGGTAGAGCTGGTCCGATAAAATGGCCCGCCAGATCACCAGATCTTACTTCGCCAGATTTCTTTTTGTGCGGCTATCTCAAAGACAAAGTTTACAAACAAGAACCAAAAACACGTGAGAACATGATTGAGCGAATCAGAAATACGTGTGCTGAAATTCAACCAAACACACTTCTCAGTATTAATAAGTGCATTGAAGTCGCAGGCCATCATTTTGAACACTTACTTTAAGCTAAAATTATTTTATTCACCTGCCATTTACATTAATAAATGGTTTTGATGACGAATTTCGAGTATTTCCAATGAAAACGTGATGTTTTTTATTTCAAACGTATTGCAGGATCGAATGCGTGTGTTTTAAGAAGAAGAAATTGAAAAAATTGAATTTCGTCGATTACAACGCCATCTATCATGAACCGAACAAAATATTTCATTCAAATCATACGTACTTTTAGTCGTAGAATCCGTATCTGCAATAAAAAATATGGCTTCCTATCTTAGTTTAAAAGTTACCCCCGCCTCACCTACAAAGTGGGGGGTGGGGGACTATTTTTTTGCACTAATGTATTTCCCCCGCGGTATGATTAAATTTTGATTATGGACATTTTTTCCGTAGAGTGGCTATTTTTCGAGATATTTGATCGTCTCAGTTTAAAAGAAACACCCGGTATATAAAAATGACGTGTGTGTTTGTAACATTAAAATGAAGAACTGCTGTACCGATTTTGATAAAAATTAGTGTATATGTTCTATTGGTAATGAGAAAATGGTTTTTAGCTGGGTCCACCAGAAGTTGCAGCTTCCATAGGATCATTTTCTATCGATAAACTCAAAAACTACTGCGCCGATTTCAATAAAAATGTATATGTGTGTATGTATGTTCTACGGGTCGTGATTCTGCAATTTTTGCCCGAAAACGGTGTGAAGTGGCAGCTTCCATGGGAGCTTTTTCGATTTTTGCAATTATTTTTGAAAAATACCATTTACAAGAGAAACTACTAGGAGCCAACAGATTCTAAATTAATTTTGCAACGATGCTGGTCCAGATCGGGTTTTCAAAATGTAAGCGAAAATGACGATTTTTGACAGGACACTGTTTTTCAACAAAAATTCAGCCCGTGATTTTGGTTTTCTCCAATGATGTCCTTTTCGTGATTTTCGGGTGTGCTAATTAGAAATATAGTTTCCGTTGTAATATCCGAGATGGCGAAATTTTGTTTTATGCAATACGAGGCCATTTTTGGTACCTACTAATTTCTATGCCTATAATGCCGATGTGTGAATCATTTTCCAGGTCCGCGGTACTGATTAGGTTACTGATTTTTATTTTTCGCAAGTCGTGATGAAGGGACGGCGCGACTGTGTTGTTTTCAGTTCAATTTTAAAACACAGTTAATTTGATTTAATCTTATTTTTGATTCCTGTTGCTCCGCGGAGTAATAATATCCGGATTTAATATCCTTTATCTTTTCCGCGCTAACTTTATAATTAAACTTAATCGGTTTAAACCGCTATCTTCGGGATATTTTTTAAACTATTTTTAAATAATTTTATGTTTGTAAACGATTCTGCTATTTTAACCAAATTAAAATTCAAATAATCAACATCCTTCAATTGCATAATTTTCCAAAGAACTTTGTTATAGTTCAGTTTTTTTAACTGTTGCACAAGTGTAACAGGGCGGTACGGAATCTCCTTCCTGTAACTGACTATGTCCTGGTTCCGAATATTTATTAGTGATGCTTTCAATGATGGGATTTTTCTTTATTTGTGCTATCATTGTCTCTTTCTGTTTTTACGTGAATCTTATTATCACTATGGATACTGAATTTGGTGTTATCTTCATCCTTTAAATTATATTTATTTTTAAATTGAGAACACAAATCATACTGATCCTTTGTGAATTCTTTGATTACTGTCTAAATCATCCTTTTGTGTGCTTTCTCTGCAATAGTGGGGCTTCATGCGCGCAAATCGTTTAATATGGTTTCTGATCTCTTCTAATTTAGCATCTGGGATTTTTTTAATATGCTTCCCTTTTTCAGGAGAAATTGGAATTCCGTTTACTTCATTAATGTTTTTTGTAAAAAACCATTGGATTCTCCTTATATCCAAAGATTTAAAAAAAAATTGACTCTAATCAATTCATCATTTAACTTAAAGAAATAGTAACAGGAGAATTCACGTTCCTTAATTGGAAGTTTCTTTGTTTTTCTCTTGCTGGTATTCTTTGCACAAACTGTACATAATAATGGTTTTTTTCTTTGTCATCAAGCCTCCAGAATGATCCATGAAGCAATAGCGGTTTAGTTTTACCTGAATATCAATATAGGATTGACCCTTTACGCGTTTAGACTTTCTTTCGTTGCTCTTCCGCCGAGATCCGTTTTCATTTACGAAATGGTGGGGTGCTTTGATTGTCGACGCAATTTTGTGTATTTTTTCTTTCGAATTATTAAATTTTTTTGAGTTTTTTGTAACTGGAGTTCCATTACTGCACACATCAGGAATTGCAAAAGTATTGCAACAATGGAAAATAATAATCTGAGAAACTAATCATAAGGAAAAAATCTATTAGCACCGCTTATTTTTTTGTGTGTATCCGATCATTAAATTGTTTAGTACAGCAATTTTAATGGTTGGTATTTTGCATGTTATGGGATAATAATTTTGTGTTATAATTTTTAAACATCGTTTTATCGAACAGTTTCAAACACGATTTAATGCAGTAATGTAAGCTGTGAGACAAAAGCTTTATGTCGCAAAACCATATAAAAATTCTAGAGCACATACATCCGTTATATGCGCATCTTATATGCATATTGTTCTCCCTTGAACCAAACGAGAAGCTTTTTCACTCCAAAACTTTTTATTTTTAATTTTCTTTTATTCTTCATTTTCTATTTTGTGCTATCATCATCTTATATAATTCCAATTTCGAATGGAAAAACGAAAACTTTCGAGGATACAACACACATAACGGCGTGAATAATAATAATTTAAATAAATCTTTTTTTTTATATATTTTTCCCAACTTATTGTTCTTCTTGTTCTTCTGCGTCGTCTCCTTCTTATCGTTTAACTAAGTTTGGTGTACACATACAGACATATATTTATACATTTGTTAGTTTGATAAGAAAGCTCAACTACAACAATAACAACAAATTATTTAAAAAGAAATAACAAAACAACAGAATCATGTTTGAATGGCATATCAAAGTGTATAGTAAGCAGCTACAGAAGAAAAGTGTAGTACAGTTTTGAATATTTTAATCAAATTTTCGTATATTGGTGTTGTTAGTTCTGTGTGTACCATGTTCAGTTTTTCCATTTCATCGTGATCTTTTATAATGCGAAGGAATTAATAAAGTTAAAAATTATGAACCAACGAGAATTTATCTACACACACACACATCCTTGAAAATACTCAAGAATGGTAAATTATAAAAAGAAAACGGAAAATTTATGGGAAATGATAAATCGAGATATGTTGTATATTTATTATATAAGAGCAAATATGTGTATGTATGTGTACATGGTAGAAAATGATAGATTGCCAATTTTAATTCCATTTTGTTATATACAACACACAACATTATGATTACATGAAGATGAGTGACATCTGGTGAGTGGTGGTAAATTAGTGTAGGAAAAAAATAATTTTGCCAGTTTATTATGGATATACATATTTTCATATACATACTTCAAATTACGTATGTTGGAATATGTAGCAGTGTGGCACTCACATGATTTGGCAGTTTATTAGAGAAATGCAAAGAATTTTATTATTCTATTGCATGTTAAAATAAAATTTAAATGGCACGGCAATATAGGAGGACGTGTATTGTTTATAACGTGCAGCCCTCTCACATTAAGCCATCCCTTCTATGTTATAAATACCTGTGAACGGCGGGAGAAAACTGTGTGAGCATCTGTTGTAGTTGCAGCAGATGCGCGACATGTCTTAACCACCATAGGGTTTATTAGGGTTTAACTTCAAACCCTTAAAACTTCGAAATTATAAACTTTGAAAACATACATTCATTCTGAAAATTTTCTGAACCTCTAAAATATAAAACTTTTTTAAATTCCAAACTTCTAAACCATAAAAATTACAAATTTCTAACCTTAAAACTTCTAAAATAAACTTTCAAAATTTTAATGTTCTAAACTTTTGAAATTCTATTGGGTATACAAATAAGTCTTCGCCGTTTTTATCAAAATTAGGGCATTTGTTGAGAAAGAACGGTAGTTAATACCACATCGGAAGAACGCTTCATCTTTTCGGGCTATCCATTAATCAACCCACCTTTTGATATCTTCATATGATGTGAAGTCTGTCTGAACAGGTCAAGCGTCATCGACAAAACACGTGGTAATGAGACGGGGCAATGTCTGATGAATACGGCGGGCGGGTAAAACTTCTCAATTGAGTGATTCCAAGTAGATTTTTGACCGGTGCCGCAATATATGGATGAGCGCTACCATACAAGAAAATCACTTTATCGTATCTGCGTAATAGTAGGCGGGTTTTTTTTTTAGTGCTAATCTGGACCTTATCAATTGTGCTCGGTAGAGAGCCCTAGTTATAGTTTTGTTCGTATTTAGCAACTAATAATACACGATACAAAACTGATTCCACCAAATACACAACATTTCCATGAATATTCGGCTGGATTTTGAATGTTGAAGTACGACCAAATGCACCCCATGATTTCTTTTTTTTAGGTTATCGCAGTTTATCCAAAAATCCTTTCGTTTATGCCTGGCAAACTGCATTTCATATGAAAAAAATCGGCGTTCAACATATTGAACTTGATTTCTTTGCTTTTGAATTATTCCCAATGATTTTAAACGATGTGAAATTACTTGTTCAGTTACTTCTAATGTAAATGCAAGTTCTTCTTGCGTTTATCCAATAATACTTCCATCCCCGCGTCTTCGTACACTTTCGACTTTCCGCTAAGTCCTTTGTTTTCGACATAAAAATCACTTCTTAAACTTTCAAAGCCACTTTCGACTTATAAGCTACTTTTCAACTTCTCTCACTTAAGGCAGCCTCACTATATCAAGCATCGATTTTTAAATTACAGAAGTATTTCAAAAGTTTCCGCAAATGAATACTTATTCGGTTCAAAACTCGTCATTTTTACATGAAAAAAATATATGATGCCCATACAAAATTGCTAATATTTTAAGGTTACGTTGTTGACAGATGTCCAACCTTTGAATATGACAATTTTAACCATAACTTAGTGGTGGCACCATCTTTTGTCGAACGGCGGACACTTAATTGTATACTCAATAGTAAACTTGTAAATTTGTAAACTAGTGAACTTTTAAACTTCTAATCTTTTTAAACATAAAATCTCCTAAACTTCTTAACTCTAAACTTGCAACTTCTAAGCTTGTAAACTTCTGAACTTGTAAACTTTTAACCTTGCAAACTTCCAAAGCTTCCAAAACTTTCAAAACGTTTGTATACAAAACTTTCAAAACAAAACTGAGATAACTACAAAACTTAAACAATTTAGGAAACTTACAAAACTTACAATTCTTAGAAAACTACGAAAACTTAGGAAACTTGGGAAACTTAGAAAACCTTGAAAACTTTGAAACTTTGAAAACTTACAAAGCATAAAATTTACAAAACTTATAAAACTTGCAAAATTTACCAAACTTAAAACTTACAAAACCTTCAATACTTGCAAAATTTACCAAGCTTAAAACTTACGAAACTTAGGAAATTTAGTTAATTTACAAAACTTATAAAAGTTTCAAAACTTACAAAACTTAGAGAATTTGGAAAACTTAGAAAACTTTGGAAACTTAGAAAATTCGGAAATCTTTGTAAACTTAGAAAACATTAAACTTGCAATATTTACCAAACTTAAAACTTACAAAACCTTCAAAACTTACAAAACTAACAAAACTTACAAATCTATACACCTTAAAAAACTTACACATCTTACAAATTTTACAAGAGTTACAAAACATACAAATCTTACTAAATTTACAAAACTTACAAAACAGACTAAACATACAAAACTTACAAATTTGAGACAACTTACAAAACTTAAACAACTTAGCAAACTTACAAAACTTGCAAAACTTACAAAATTCACATGACTTACAAAACATACAAATTTTACAAAATTTAAAAAACTTTCAAAACTTGCAAATCTAAGACAATATAAAAAACTTTGAAAACAAAGAAAACTTAGAAAACCTTTAAAACTTTGAAAACTTTTAAATTTTGAAAACTTAGAATTCATAAAATTTATAAAACTTAAAAAACTTTTAAAATTTACCAAACTTAAAACTTACAAAACCTCCAAAACTTAAAAAACTAACAAAACTTACAAAACTTACAAGATTTACAAAACTTACAAAACTTAGAAAAAATATAAATCCTACAAAGCTTACAATACTCGTAAACTTTACAAAATTTACAAATCTTACAAAACTTACAAAGTTTAAAAAGCTTATAAAACTTACAAAATTTACAAAAGTACCAAAAACTTGCAAAGCTCACAAAACTTACAATACTTAGAAAACTAAGAAACCTTAGGAAACTTAGAAGCTTTGAAAACTAGGAAAACATAAAATCTACAAAACTTATAAAACTTGCAAAATTTACCAAGCTTAAAACTTACACAACTTATAAAACTTACAAAACTTAGGAAATTTGGTTAATTAAAAACGCGTATGAAAGTTAACTTAGAAAATTTTGAAAATTTAGAAAACTAAAGAAATCTTTGAAAACTTAGAAAAATTTACCAAACTACCATGAAAAATTTACCAAACTAAAAATTTACAAAACCTTTAAAACTTATAAAATCTACAAAATTAACAAAACTAACGAAACTTACGAAATTTACGAAATTTATAAAACTTATAAAATAATATTATAAATTTTACAAATCTTACAAAACTTACAAAGTTTAAAAAACTTATAAAACTTACAAAATTCCCAAGACTTACAAAACATACAAACCTTATAAAATTGACAAAACTTACAAATCTTAAACAATTTAGACGTATAAGAAGTTAGCCCAGAATTTTAACCCAGAAAATAAAAAAATTTAATCAGGCAACACTATTAAATTAAAACCTCATTTACTCTTATGTGAAGTTATCCCAGCCCAAGAATTTATAAAATTGACTTGTATTATAAGTTGTTGAAATTTCTTCCAGACCAGAAAATAAAAAAAACATTGTAAGTCTTAGCCCAGAAATTTAAAAATATTACATTATTAATGAGAAGTTAGTCCAGTCCAGGAATATATCAAAACAAATGAGTAGTTTAAAATATTTAAATTTTAATTTATATCTAGGATTGAGACTTAACAGATTTAGAATGAGTATGCAAACAGCTTATTTGGTTAAAAATTTCAAGATGATCGGAATGTTGCTACTTGCCGAAATATAACTCTGGGCTGGGTACTCCTAAGGATTTTCGAGAAATAAATCAGTTTTTCTTCTCGTGTGTCGAAACTAAAAATTTCTCGGATTGAAGCTATACAGATTTAGAATGGGTATGCAAACAGATTATTTGGGTGAAAATTTATAGACTCAATCAGCGCAAGTTGCAACATATCGATCATCTTGAAATTTTTACCCAAATAAGCTGTTTGCATACTCATTCTAAATCTGTTAAGTCTCAATCCTAGATATAAATTAAAATTTAAATATTTTAAACTACTCATTTGTTTTGATATATTCCTGGGCTGGGATGACTTCTCATAAATAAAGTAAATGAGGTTTTAATTTAATAATATTGTCTGATTAATTTTTATTATTTTCTGGGCTAAGCTTCTGGGCTAACTTCTTATACGTACAATTTAGAAAACTTAAACTGCTTACAAAACTTACAATATTTAGAAAACTAAGGAAACTTAGGAAACATAAAACTTGCAAAATTTACCAAACTTAAAACTTACAAAACCTTCAAAACTTACAAAACTTACAAAACTAACAAAACTTACAAAGCTTACGAAATTTACAAAACTTAGATAGTTTACAAATCTTACAAAACTTACACATTTTAAAAATCTTACGAAACTTGCAAACTTTAAAAAACATAAAACTTAAAAAAATCGCAAAATTACATTACAAAACTTACAAATTTTACAAATCTTACAAAACTTACAAAGTTTAAAAAACTTATGAAACATACAAATCTTACGAAATTTACAAAACTACCAAAAACTTGCAAAGCTTACAAAACTTACAAAATTTACAAAACTTACAGATGTGAGACAATTTACAAAACTTAAACAACTTATAAAACTTACAATACTTAGAAAACTAACGAAACTTTGAAAACTTAGAAAACTATTTTGCCCCCAATTTTGTCCCCAACTTTGTCCCCAATTTTGTCCCCTATTTTGTCCCCTATTTTGTCCCCAGCTTTGTCCCCTATTTTGTCCCTAATTTTGTTGTCCCTAATAAAATTTACAAAACTTTCAAAAATAGCAAAATTTACCAAGCTTAAAACTTACAAAATTTAGGAAGCTGATTTAATTTACAAAACTTATAAAACTTACAAAACTTAGACAATTTTGAAAACTTAGAAAAGTTGGAAAATTTTCAAATCCTTGAAAATTTAGAAAACATAAAACATGCAAAATTTACCAAACTTAAAACTTACAAAACTAACAAAACTTACAAAACTTACGAAATTTACAAAACTTAGAAAAATTACAAATCTTACAAAACTTACAAATCTAACAAAATATTACAAAACTTTACAAATCTTACAAAACTTACAAAATTTACAAAACATGGAGGTATATAAAATTTACAAAACCTAAAAAACATACAAAACTTGCAAAACTTACAAAACTTACATAATTTACAAAACTTACAAACCTGAGACAACTAACAAAAATTAAACAACTTACAATACTTAGAAAACTAAGAAAGTTTTGTTTAGAAAACATAAAACTTACAAAACTCGCAAAATTTACCAAGCTTAAAACTTACAAAACTAAAATTTAGTTAATTTTCAACACTAATAAAACTTACAAAGCTTTAAAGCTTAGAGAAATTTGAAAACTTAAAAAAACTTAGGAAATTTAGAAAACTTAGAAAACTTGGAAAACTTGGAAAACTTTGAAATTTCTGAAACTTAGAAAACATAAAACTTGCAAGATTTACAAAACTTAAACCTTCAAAATTTACAAAACTTTTGAAACGTGCAAAACGTTTAAACTTGTAAAATTTACAAAAACTTACAAAACTTAGAAAACTTAAAAAACTTCGGAAACTTAGAAAACTCTGTAAACATAAAATTTACAAAACTTATAAAACTTACAAAATTTGCCAAACTTAAAACTAAAAACCTTCAAAACTTATAAAACTTTTAAATCTTACGTTTAAACTTGTAAAGTTGTAAAATTTATACACTTAAACATTTTGAAATATTTTTAAACACTTAAAAATCATTTTAAACACTCTTAAACATTTTTCAACACTTTTAAATAAATTTAAATAATTTTAAACTCTGTTAAATTTTTAAACTCTTTTCATCTTTAAAATACTTTTAATTTTTCAAACACTTTTAATAAACTTTTCTGAACACTTTTAAATACTTTTAAACACTACATATTCTTAAATAATTTGAAACACTTTTTAAACCTCATATTTTAAACATATTTTTAGACATATTTGTACCTTTTAAATAATTTAAACCTTTTTAAAATAATTTTAAATAATTTTTAAAAATTTCAAATAATTTTAATCAATAATAAACACAATATTTTTAAGACTTTTAAACACTTTTAACACGTTCACGATGACGTTTTAAATAAATAAATTAATTAAGTACTCAAAGTTACCGTTGTGTGGCTGAAAGTAGTTATATTTTTCTAATTTCCACACAATCATATGACATATCGTTTGAAAGGTCCCCGACCAAATTTGTTCTCACCACATTAATTCTCAAATCAACTGTTTTGGCGCTAGTGTCACATTCTTAATTTATAATATAATACATACGTGTCGTATATCATTGAAATATTTGTGGAGACCACTATTTCTTGAGATATTCATAAAACGTGACCCTCGAATAACAGAGCTTAATGTCTTGAAGAATACTTCAAATTTATTAGGGTCACCTTAATACTCAAAACTGACATGGAGACACCGGAAGCAGGTACATTTTTCTCATTTTCATATAATCATGTGGCATATCGTTTGAAAGGCCTTGGACAATAGTTTAGTTCACCAATCTACCGTTTTAACGCTAGGGGAAAATTATTCGTTTATTATAGAACTGAATCTAGGTCATTTTTGTCAGGATTTCAATTTTCAGATTGAAATTTGTACTTTTGTTGTCACAATTGGTACACTACTCGAAATTAAAATTAAGAATAATTTTTTGCTTATACGAAGCACAAAAAGTTGTTATTTATCGCATTCTACTAATGCTTTCGAGTGTCGCATAACAAAAAACCTTATTCGCTTTACAAGAAATTGAATTTTAACAATACGAGTATAAAGACAGCGAAAAAGCTCCAATATTATTATTGTTGTATAAAATTTGATTTATTATGTGAGCTTTTGTTGCGCGAATACCTATCTAGAGTACCGTATACTGTTATGTTGCTGTTGAAATCGATTGAAAAGGTTTATAATACATATGTAAACTAACAAAAGCTTTTTTTTATTTCTTTTCAGAAGAAGACTGGCAAAATGATAAAAGTGGAAGAAATCAACAGACTGAACAAGGTAAATATAAAGATTTTTTTTATGTATGTTACATTATATATAGAGAAATGAACAACTTGATGTTGCGTGTGCGGAAAATCGCACGTCGTTATCATATTATGCGGTAAACAGCACAGCACGTCATTTATAAATTGAAATATAATTATAATTTATGAGAATATAATTTGATGATGGCTCTGTCCCCCGAAAATTTTCTTGAACACCGAATTTTTGATGTATACGTCACCGAATACAGCGAAAATTCTCATTCCATCCAAACTTTGGATTAATTATGAAAATTAAAATTGATGTGAGTTATAATCTGGGTGGAGAAAATATATATAACATCGTACACTGCTTGTTGATGCTGATGCTTAAGACGACCATAAAATAAAAAAAACTTTCTTCATCGCCTTCTTAGTTTTGTTGTTTTACTATCGTCTCGTTCAGTTAACCTCAAATATTTATACGTTTAATGATAATTTTTACCAATATTTTATAAAACCCAACCGGGCGTACTTTGGTACATACGAAAGGATGATAAAATTCCGGAACATATAAGTTCGTTCACTAATTTCCTAAACCATCTCGTGCTTTTGAATATTTTATACACAGTGTTCTCTTTGATATGTACGTAAGGTGTGCACGAGGTATATACTTAACGATTTTTTATTTTTATTGCAGCAAAATTCTTTTGCTATTTCACGTCGTCTCCGTATGTGTACATCTGCGACGACGATAACAAGTAGATTATGTGTTTTATATAACGATAAGAGGTAAAATGAATGAAAGCACACACAAAAGCACGAAAAAATGGAAATATTTAATTGCACCGTCTGAAGTGGATAATGAGTTTTCTTTTGCTTTCTTTTGTTATTTTGTGTGTGTATGGTACGCTCCTCATATATCGTCCTCGTATAACATTATGTTCTTCCGTGTTTTTATGTTTGAAGATGATACGACCAAAAGAAAAACAGGAATGTTTTTGTTTTGTTGTTGGTTTTCTGTCTTCCGGAAAAATCATATTTTACGAATTTGGAATGTAGGTGGTTTTTCATTTGTTTTATTTTTGTTAATTAATGAGTGAATATAAACAATATAGACAAACTACGTAGATATGAATTATATTGTTCGGAAAATTTTTTGAGGAAAATCCGATTCGAAGAATTAAATATGGCAGACAAAAATTCGACATTCCTTCAATTCCATTATGGTGGAATCTGTTTTTGAAACCGGCCTTTACTTCAATTCAGGACATTTAACGATGCCATTGCAATTTTAGTGTTGCCCTCTGATTTTTATTTTATTTTCCAAGGATGGAATCCTGTGCTAACCTTACATGTTATATCAGTAATCATTAGCAGCATCGGGTAGTTTTGAGTACTGCCGATATTAGTGAGAAGTTTGAAGAGAGACATATGCGTGTCTGAAGACAGTTTCAGGAACTGTTAATTTAACTTTCCAAAACGGGGGATGTTAGCTGTATCAGAGTAGTAAATGTTGGAGAAGGAATTGGCTGAGGTTTAACCATTGTTAGAGAGACTTTTATGATTTGAATGCTTGGAAGTCGATGATGGCAGCGTTCAGTGCCATCCCAGAAAGTATCTTTAACTTAAAGGTTTTTTTTTGAAAACGGGCGAAGGCTGCTCTATTAAAGTATTAAATGTTGTAGAAGGAATTGGGTGAGGTTTAAGCATTGTTGGTGATACTTTGGTGACTTGAACGCTCGAAAGTCGAAGATGGCAGCGTTCGGTGCCATCCCAGCAACAATCTTTGGTTTATGGATGCTTTCCAAAACTGAGGAAGTTAGCTCTATTGGAGTATTAAAAGTTGGAGAAGGAATTGGTTGAGGTTTAAACATTGTTGGTGATACTTTGGCTGTTTGAATGCTTGGAAGTCGAAGATGGCATCGTTCAGTGCCATCCCAGAAACAATCTTTGGTTTATGGGTTTTTAACTAAATAAGTATCTTCTTCAAGTATTTAATAATTTAAGTTCCATTTGGAATATTGCCACGCTTCGCACATTTTAGGCTGCAAAGTCAGTCTTGCAATATTTTTCTTGCGACATCTTCCGCAGTTATAACATTATGGCGAGGGAACAACCCTGATTTGAATGTTCGAAAGTCAAAGATGGCAGCGTTCAGTGCCATCTCAGAAACAATCTTTGGCTTATGGGGTTTTTCCAAAACGGAAGATGTTAGCTCTATTAGAGTATTATATTTTGTAGAACGAATTCGTTGAGGTTTGAGTATTGTTGGTGATACTTTGGTGATTTGAATGCTCGAAAGTCGAAGATGGCAGCGTTCAGTGCCATCCCAGAAACTATCTTTGGCTTGGGTTTGAGCTTTATTAGAGTATTAAATGTTGGAAAAGGAATTGGTTGAGTTTAACCATTGTTGGTGATATTTTGGTGATTTTAATGCTCGGAAGTCGAAGATGGCAGCAATCAGCGCCATCCCATAAACAATCTTTGGTTTATGGGTTTTCAAAAATGTGGGGAGGTATCTCTGTTAGAGTATTATATGTTGGAAAAGGAATTCGTTAAGGTTTAAGCATTGATGGTGATACTTTGGTGGTTTGAATGCTTGGAAGTCTAAAATGGCAGCGTTCGGTGCCATCCCCGAAACAATATTTGGTTTATGATTTTTTCCCAAAACGGGGGAAGGATGCTCTAATAGAGTATTAAATGTTGGAGAAGGAATTGGCTGAGGTTTAATCGTTGTTGATGATACTTTGGTGATTTGAATGCTCGAAAGTCGAAGATGGCAGCATTCAGTGCCATCCCAGAAACAATCTTTGGCTTATGGGTTTTTAACTAAATAGTTATCTTCAAGTATTTAATAACTTAAGTTGCATTTGGAATATTGCCACGCTGCACATATTTTAGGCTGCAGAGTCAGTCTTGCAATATTTTTCTTGCGCCATCTTTCGCAGTCATAACATTATGGTGAGGGAAGAACCGTGGCGTATTGATAGATCAAAATTCATAACCTAACAGTAATTCGTTTATTTTTTCGTGGTACATCTGTTCAGCTGTTGGATTGGTGTTGACCATTTTCTCAACGAAACATGGAGGTTTCTAACAATTGATTAAGGCATGACGAATCCTTGAGCAATTTAAGCATAAACGTGATGGGTGTGAAGCACATTACTGATCTCGAGTGTTTATTTAAACATCGCCGATCAGTTAAATTTTCTTGAATGTGAATATTTTTTTTGTAAACGGAAAACAGCGTCGTGTTCTGAAATCTATTTGGTCACAATTTTTTGCATAGTTTCTAGAATTTATATCCATCATATTTCGAAGATTAGTGGCGCCTTTGTAGCCAGTGGTATTTAAAAATTTAGTTCATGTGTGATTTGTTAATCAATGTCAATTTTAACGGTTTCCCTTGAAGTATCCATCATACTGTTTGGCATGCATGACAGAAAAATTTGATAGACAGCCAATAAAAGTAACATTTCACCATAAATGAACAGCACTGTCTCCGTAATACGTCCCACATTGATTATACAACGTTTTTAATATTCAACCCGTAATATTATGTTCCACAAATTATTGCATTCAAATTTATAGACAGGAAACGGAAAATGTTTATTCCGTACTGAAAACGTTTCGTTAACAATATGTCCTACAAAAATTAGTAGTAGTACGTGCCACAAATGACACGGATTTTAAAATATTGAAATCATTAATTATTATTTTTTGGATTAAACGAGGATTTGTGATTTTTAGCACCTCGAAAGAAGTTTACTTTGTGGAACGAATTGTTAGGGCATAAATTTAGGTAAAGCAAACAATTTATGTGGAACATATAAATATCAGAACAATTTTATTTGATTTGTTCTTCCCATGTTCTAGCATAAAATTTATTACTACCGCATAATTTACAGAAGTGCTGAGGTTGGATAAATAATTAAAACAGGCTTGATCCAATATCGATAAATTGAAGTACGCAAGTTGGAATACTAGACAAAACTTATTTTTCTCAAGTCGAACTATGCTAAACAAATTTTCTAATTTTTATAAATTTGTTAAACCTTCCGTAAACTCAAATTTTATTGACAGCATACAAGCACAGTTAACTCAAATCGTACCACACCACACTTGCTAGATGATAGCGAATCTTTCTGATAATGTCCTGTTTCATATTTATAAATCATCAACCTAAATTATGTTCTACTGGTACTCATACTCTACTCGTACGTTCTACTAGCACTCGTGAAATTATGTTCCACAAATAAAACACGTTTTTGGCTGAATACAATTTATGTTTTAAAATTATGTTCCACAGCCACATATTTAAAATGTATTACACAAAAAAATGCATGTACTTAAATTGTAAGTAAATTATATTACGTGCTTGGAAACCTATATTGCCAATAAATTAATAGAACTGATATTTTAAATGTGTTCCACATCGTTTATATTATTTATATCCAACTATAACTCTGCTTCTTCCATATTTTGTATTCTCTAAACAGATGTTCCACTGATTACATGACTTAGCTTACTTCATTGTGGTTAAAATCGGTGTCATTTGTGGAACATATTGTTTTGTTTTTTATATTTGGGTTTCATATTGTTAAGTATAATAACAATAGTTTAACAATATTGTTTAACCTAATTTAACGACCAAATTTTACACACAAAAGTAAATTAGGTAATGTAATTAATTTATGTGGAACATAATATTAATAGAAAATTGTTAGTACGTATTATTTTACATATACACTTAATGTAGTATCTAACGAAATAAATAGATAATCACCAGATAACGATGCAACTGCCATACTAAATTATATTCCTCAGGTTTATTTTAAATTTCACAATATTATATTGTGGGCCTGCCCACATGTTGTAACTGTAATGCTGTGTACCACAAATAATGCATATTTATTTTGCCCATGCCTATCAAATATTTTAACAGCTAATATATATTATAGGAAAAAATGTATTAGTTATAAAAATTCTTGTTTTGAAAATTATGTTCCACAACGTATAATACTAATTAAAAACAATAATTATGTTATAAAGCCCCCGTAAATAAATAGATCTAATATTTTCAATATGTTCCATAATATATTTATTTATGTTCTGCAAACTTGCGTTCCACAATCTGATCAAATTATTAGATATAAACATGAGAAATAGATTCAATTATGTTCCATAATACGTAGAAACTACTTTACTGGTGACTTTAATGGTGACCAAAATTTCAATCTTAAAATAGGTTTCACACAGTTACTGAATTATTGCATTATGTGTTTAGCTTTGTAAAAATTTTAATTTATTGGATTAATTTAATTCAAATAATAAAGGTTAATGAAAGTGGCTCAATTTCATTTTTCAAAAAAGGGCGAGAAAACTTTGATTTTCTTGAATCAACGCAATCATCGGAATAAATTACTATTCAAATAAAATATTCAATTTTTTCATTACAAATAAATTCACAAATTCTAACACTTGGTGGTCCATAAAACTGAAAACCAGGAAAATATATTCAATGCACGTAAAATTTTCTGTTCATAATAAATTCAGCATAAAGTGATATAATCTAATTTATTTCAGTGAGCGTAAAATTGCAATCTTAAATTAAGTTTCACAAATGAAACTTTTCAAACACCAAGTACGATATATTTTATTTTGAGTTGAAGCTTTTTCGAGCTGTTGATGTAATAGATTTGTTATCTGGTAAGATTATTAGCCTGTGGAACGTGTTTGGGAGAACAAAATAAAGAAAATACTTTGTATAGGCACACCATATAAAATACACTCATCTAGCGAATTATTATAACAGTCTAATCTACATTAGAACTGCTGTTTTAATAAGTTCCACATAGATTTTATTACATTTGTCGCATAAAATGCTTATACTGGGGGTTCTATGGACAGAAGATATTACGTTCCACATTACAGTAAACCATTAATAATATGTTCCATTTAAACTGATGACATAACCTACTAAATTTCACTGTGCGTAAAATTACGATTTAAAAAAAACGTTCACGCTGTTATTAAACGAATGTTGCAGGTTTTTTTATATATAATAATACGTTTCACAAATGAAGCTGCCTTTTTTACGAAGCATGTAAAATAGTCTCTTCTACCGAATTATTATGATCTTCTAACGTAAATTACAAATTACAACTGCCGCTTTAATAAATCCCACATAGATACATCTGTTAATTGTATTCACTGTATTGTAATATTATATTCCATAAATATTGCATTAAAGTTTATATTCAATTTTTTTAATTTGCATTCCATACAAACGCTTATAGTGGGGGGGGGGGGGTAGGGTCTCAATGGAGAAAAATTCGCGAAAACAACTTCAGTATGCTCTAAACTTGTTAATGATATGTTCCACATAAATTTATTTCAATAATTAATTTATTTATTGTGTACCAATTTGCTATAGTAGGTTCCACTTGACATTAAACGAATGAGTGTCGGGCAGCAAAGTAACAATACGTTCCACAAATTTTAAGATAGATAGAAGATATGTCTTTTGTAAGCAACTATGGTGAAATACACTCATCTAGCGCATTACTGTAACCTTCCAACCTATATTAGAACTGATGGTTTAATAAGTTCCACATTGATTATATCTGTATATGCACTAAATTTTGAACCAATAAATGAGTGGAAGAAACCGCAATATTATGTTCCATAAATATTGCATTCAATTTTATATTCCATCTGTTTCATTTATAGTCCACAAAAATGCTAATATACTGCGGGTTATATGGATCAGAAATCAGAAAAACAACTTCAATATGCTCTAAACTTGTTGTGTTAATGATAAGTTCCACATACAGTTAAGTAATGTACTTAATTCACTTCTCTCTTTACCAAATAGCTGTATTAGGTTCTACATTAAACTATTAAACTAAATGAGTGAGTATCCAACAGCAAATTAACAATACGTTCCACACCCTTCAAGATGCTACCAATAATAAATCTCGTTGCGAAATTTTATTTATTAGATTCATTTAATCTAAATGATAAAGGTTAATTCAACCATATAAAATACAGATGGACTGAGAATGGATAATTCGCTATTTCTTATTTCTTCGTCCAATTTATTTTCTTATTTGCGTCTTTTGTAAGTACTCTTGTATCCATACCCAATGATTCAAACAGTTGTTGGCGAACCAAAAATATATACGTATGTATAATACCCTAATCAGGTTCATTGCGTTTTTGCCACAGTTGTTGAATTCCATTACGTTCCACACCCACACACAACACAGAAACAACGAATAAATACTTTGGTTTTATGTAAATTTTTAAAAACACACACATCCATAATAAGTATAAGAAGTCAAAGTTAAAAAGGAAAAATAATTTTTCTTAACTTTATTTATTTTGTATATTTTTTGTTTTTGTTCTTTCGTGTCCTGGAAAATGTAAAAGAAAAATGAAAATTTATATATATATATATGTTTTTGGTTTAGTGTGTGCGTCTTTGAGGGGTTTGGTGCGCGCGCGTTTTTTTATCAACCCAGCAATGATAAAGTGTTTTTTTACATGCCTCGCGCATTTTTTCATATTTTTTGTTGTTGGATACCGGTCGGAAAAGGGATACGTGTACTTCATGTTGTTGGTAATTCTTCTGGTATTTTTTGTGTTCATCTAAATTAGATTCTTAAGATTTTTTTTTTTTTATGAAAATTTTTTGGAAAATTTTCTTATTAATTTTCCAGTTTTTTTATGGCTCTTGTTGTTGTTTGTGTTCGGGTGAATTTTTATTTGCTTTTTGTTGCCTTTCGCTATAGTGAAGACGAAGATCATGGATAGAATTTCAAAAGACGTATAATGAAATACATCACAGAAGAATTATAGAACGAGGCACGCGTGCTTATGTATGTGTGTCTTTTCTCTAGTTAGAACGGAAATTATGGCTCAGAGTGAAGATTGTTTTCTATAGTCGTTTGTTTTGAATGAGGTGACATTTTTACTTTCATTTTTACTTTTTATGCTTAATATGTATGTGCGGTACGTGCGTAAAGTATATATGTAACGACATTGATATGGTTTCGCATTCGAACTCGTATGTGTACGCATATGAGTAATATTTTTGTTGCGTAGAAGCGGGGGAGATGCGCTAATTTAAATTTTTCGTGTTTCATAACATTTACGGGAATGGGAAGGGCACGAATTAAACATTAAAATTGGTGATGTGTGTGAACAGTGCTGACTGCGTGCTCTGGATTTTTTTTCCAAAAAATTGTTTGTGGCTAACGACAGTATTTTAGGTCGAAGGGCTAGCAAGATCTGGGATTTTCTTTATACTTGGAAGTTAAATACGTCATTTTTGATTTGTTGATATGTTGAACATAGAACATATATAGTTCCCAAATTTCAATTACTCTTTAATCAACACCAACTAAAATTTTCATATTATGTTACATGTCTTGTTATTTCCCACGTCAAATATTTCTGAAATTATCATAATACATATAAAAATTATACTTTATTGAAGAAAACAGCTCCTTAGGGTGGGTTGTACCATGCAGCAAACAAAGCTTCGCTAAACCGGTCCTATAAATATGTGTTGCGTAACATGACATCATAAGCCTTTTCAGCCAGAATACAAGTTTTCCAATAATACTGACACTAAGTCGTGGCGATTCGTAGTGAATCACATTTTATTATTTAATGCACATGTTTGGTCAATTTTAGGAGGCAATTAAATCAATTTTCACGTATTTGTTGCATTAGTGACATGACGTGTTATATCGCATGCAATATGACAACATTTCAATTTTTATAATGTTTTGTAAGTTTGGTGGTTTAGAAAGCCGTACATAACTCTAATATGGAAGACCAACAATAAAAATTTGGTGTTATATGTTAGCATTATATAAATTATTGGTTAAATAGCTACGCTATTTGCTGCTCAAAAAATTGTATGAGTTACGTCGCAACGAGTTGGAGGTTAAGTCCTATGACGGTCACTTTTCAAAAATATTAAAAATACCCTCGATTAGATCGAACAATGATATTTAAAACTCTTATAAGCGCACATATTTTTAAAATGACAAATCCTCTCTTACAGGTTTAATTTAATATTTAGTCGTTAGGAAGTGTATGACGTTATTTCAAGATTCTTTTTTAGAAAATAAAACTATAAATTTGTCAAATCATGGCAATATTGTCTTAAGAATGCCTACCTTACTTTTTGGAGATTAGAAACAAATTGTACCTCTATAGGGTATACAGCAAACACATTCAGTAGACTTGCACAACGGCAGTACTAAATTGCTAGCGGTATGTTTACGGTTGAATAAATGATCCATATTCGGAGGCGGCAATGTTAAAAGTTATATAATTTTTAAAGTTCGGTCGTCAGACTGAAATGGTGATGCGTTGTAATTAATTTCCACTGGAAGCCGGTGGGAATTGTATTAGGGGACCTTTAATTTGTGACATTTAATTCGTTTTGATAAATATAAAAAAGATTGAAGGTGCGGAGATAAAATGGCTTTATATCATTGTTGTAAAAAAACACATTTTGAGGTGGATGTAAAAATGTCAGTCCCGCGGCTTTTTCCATCAGAGAAAACCCCATTTCTTAGTAAGCTTTTTTTGGTCCAAAGTTTTTTAACTTCAGAGGTTCTTAATTTGAAGCTAGGGTGCGTTGTGTTGTAGTAAGTGAATATCTCTTGTACCTGTTCAATTTCTTCAAAGTACAATATATAGCTCCGGTGTATTGTTCCAACACGACACTTGAAAGTTTCAGCTGTATTGTTAAAAAACTCATGACATATTTTGGTCTAGTTGCGGTACGTGTCTTTACGTTCGGGTTCCTCCTGGTAAACATATCTGATTCAAACGAGCTGTTTTTATCTCTGAGTTCTTTTGATGAACTAAATATGTACTCGATTAGGTTCGTGATAGAGCTTGCTGTTTATTACGAGTGGGCATCTTGTTGAAGAAAGTCTAGACCTTCTTTTATCTCAACTAATTCTTCCTTCATGATTACTGGTTCCTATAAAAGTTTTGACGTTTTTGGAGCCGCGATCGATCATCAGAATACCGCTTTTTCTAAAGCACCACCTTCCAGCTTGGAGCTGAGAAACGATCCTGTATGAGTCAATACGGTTAAAAGATTTTCAAATATTAGAGGATGACCCAAACGATTCTTTTTTATATGTTGTTTTTTCGATCTAACCTCGGCCATTTCCCACTAGGTGGCAACCATTTCGTCCTTTAGGACTCCACTTTGATTTTTGAGGTGTTTTGTGCGTGAGAAAAAACTACGTAGGGCTGACCATGACCGAAGCGGGTAGCTGCAGGTTAATTCCCACCATATCTTTTGAGACTTGTTCATTGTGATGCAGAATGAATTGATGACAGAAAATTGTTGACGGCACAATTGCAGCGTCGAGTCTGATAGAATTCGCACTGTTATTGCCTTTCGTGATATTAACTGTACCACCAATCATGTGCGGGAGCATAAGGCTTTTTTCGAGTTCAAATTGCGGAGCAACACAATGATTGGCACCTTCCTTGAGCAGCTTAGTGTAAGGAGGATTTCTGTAGAAGTTTGCTCATGTAGAAATTTCAACCGAAAATTGAGTTCGTCGCTTGGCAAGCTACGTATTATCCCTCGATTCATTTCTAAAACTTGAACGTTTGTTGCAAGGGCGATTGTCCAGTTGGATAATTCCTCATCGCTTAGAAGGCTAAATTTTTCCTCGAAAATTGAATTAATTAGGTTTGCATTCTCGATCGTTTCTGGAGGAGTTTGAATGGTTTCTGGATCACGTAGTGTGCAAAATTGTTCAACCTTCCCCGCCAAGACTCAAGAACCATTGGTTGTGTAGTTGCTTTGCGTTGTTTGTTTTAAGTGCCACCACAAAAAGCTTGATTTGATGCTGCACTCAGTATTTGAGCATAAATTATCTCGAGGTATTATAAAAGATCTGGTATTGATGTTTTTTATTTGTAAATAAATTTATTTTTTGTCTTTCATTGCATTGGGTATGCAATTTCCTTGATCGAAAATACATTTGACACGCATGGTGCAGTGAACAGCACCACCTTCTTCACAGTTGCTTTTTTTCTTGCGTCCACCTGTGATCCACCCACATCCGCAGTGACCCAAACCTACAAATCTAAAGCAGTACTCGGAATTTCAAGATTATCTGGTTCCACAAACCACTAATTGTAATCACTAATTGTAACTCTAGTTTCAAGGCTTTTATAGATTAACTAATCTTGCCTATACCAGTTTCTTGCGTCGCACAATCCTACGGTCCAAAATGGCGGATTCTTAACAACTAGCTGCGAGCGACACTTAAACATATAAACAAGCAAATTGGGGAACAATAACTTGCGATCGGCTTGACAACATTCATGCAAACTCAAAATCTCACCCGAAAACTACATTTTTAGATTCGGAGTATCGGCCAACTTAACGAACGATCAGACGCATAAATCGAAGCTTATATGTTTTAGGTTCGCATTGAAGCAACAAACAAAACAATCACCACCAAAAAATTTAACGTCCTAAGGAATTATATCTTTGAGTGTCTCAACCAATCAATCTAAATGATCACGCAATCTTTTTCTTTGTGGGGGGAATAATGTAGCGATTAGAATAGTAGCAAAGTAAGGTGTTTACCCTTGCAGATAGAACAACTTGCTGTCGTATTGCTTTTATTGAGACAATTTCTACACAAATTCGGATGATGAATAACTCTTGTTTTATCTTGGTCGAGCTTAAGACCATCGAGCAAATCTTCGCTCATTAATGAAATTACTTTCGGTACCAACACCAACTTAATATAAAAACCTCCTAGCAGAGGTAAACTGCAAATAAACTCAGAAAATTTAACAAATTAAAGTGCTAGGGGGCCGAAACCTCGCGAGTTATTAAGAACTTCCACGTAATTGACAAACCCGGACAAGTCACTATAAATTTCACAAAAAATAAAAATCGAAAATTTCCATTAAAAAATTCTTCACAAAAACTCAGAAAATATTTCTGATTCTTCTTTGATTTTGTAAAATGCGCCAAAGCGGTGAAATTGTGAACTATAGTGCTGGTTGCTTTTGCAAGACCATTCAACCATGAATAATTAAAATGTCACGTCTTTTTATTGGAATGAGCTAAATGTAATTGCTTCCCCCGCCACAACGGTAGTTTTGAGTACTAAAGTGCTTTGATTGATTTCGTGACATTTTTCAAGACCCTTTCAATGATATGAGATACGTATATCTTCCATACCAAAGGAATAATTTGTCACCAGCGCCAAAATACTGAATTTTTGAAATAAATTGATGATAAAAAAAATTTCCTTCGTTCAAAATCTTAAAAAGGATATGCCATATGATCATATCAGAATGAGAAAAAATATATCTGCAATCAGTCGCACATGAAAATTGCATTGACATGTCACACTCATATATTCTATAATAAATCAATAATTAGCTACCGCAATGCCAAAACGGTGGATTTATCAACTAAAGCGCAAATATCAAAATTGTTGCTTGAAATGAGAAAAATTGTAACTACTTCCAGCGCCACAACGGTAGTTTTGAACACTAACGTATACAGAAATAAAAGTGCACGAGAATATGGGGAAAAAACAAAGCAATATCGTGGTATGATCTCTTTAGGCAGATACTCGACCTCCTTGTAAGTCGAGATCCCAAAAGCTTTTCAAGCTAATGAAAAAAATATGAAATGCATAAGCCGTTCTTGAAATATCTTCGGTACAAATATTTATTGAGATTATTCTGTTTGCAAAGTATTTCAGCAGTAAAAAACATAAAAAAAAACACTTGAACTATTTTGAGAACGAATTTGCACGTCTTCCAGCCGAGGTAAAAGTTCTGTGCATGTGCGTGAGTGTTGACTTGAACAGAATATTCAAGCTAGAGCGAAGTACTAAATTCAATACTCCCCGTTTGTTCCAAGTCGATGCCGACATTTGAAATAAAAAACTACGTTAATTCTTTGGCGCGCTTTGGTCATGATGTCCGCTATCTGATCATCTGTTTGCACATACTTCAGTTCAGGTATTCAGCCTTCAAGTTTTTCACGAATGAAGTGATGCCGCACTGGAATTCCTTTATGGCGTGGGATGTGTGTCATATATTCCGACTCCGTCGTCGAAAGGGCAACTGATTTCTGGCGTTCCGATCTCCAGCTGATGACGCTACCTAAAAACATAAAAACGTAGCCCGACGTCGATCGTCGCGTTTGTTTGTCGCCGGCGTAGTCCGCATCGCTGTATCTGCAGAAGTTATCGATTTTGCATTCGAACCGAATTCCCGTGTCTATCGAGCCTCCAATGTACTTCAGAATGACTGCCTTCACATGTGCTGCAGCTGGCTTTTCCAAGTATCAGCTGATACTTCCAACTGCGAAGCTGATATCTGGCCTGGCGGCGATCAGACTTTCGACTGCTTCTCGATACGGAAAAAACACTTCCTTCACACTTGTGAATTGTCCAATGGAGTAGACACTGCATTGCAATCCATCATGTTGAAATGATTGATGACTTTTCTTGCGTAGCCTTATTGATTTATGTATGTGAATCGATCTGTCCGGTCGCCGATCAATTTCAAGACCCAGAAAACAATTCAAGTCGAAAACCTTGATCTCGAAATGTTCGATGACCGACGTAAAAAATGTCGATGCAAAAAATGTTAGACACTTCATTGCCGTGATGGTGCTCCGATCGCGCAATCGTCGATTGACAATATTTCTGTTATCAAGGTCGCATTTTGCGACACGCAGTTCACGTTGTGCTGGCGTGATGAAATTGTCTGCGTCTCCATCATCTGCGCTCTCGCTCACTTGTGTTCGCCTCTTCCTCATTCGCGCCAGCTTTTTCTTCAGTTCCGATGTCGAGTGTTGCCATGGATTCCTTCAACAAAAATACCACGTCGCATGATATTTCAACTTTTCCTGTGTTTGGATTTCATGCTGGAATTGCCTTGGGATGACTATCGTATCCAACGAAGATACGTTTGGTGGCCTTTGCGTCGAATTTCTGTCGCTACTCCTTTGGAATGTGCACGAAGAATTCCGATCCAAAAATTTGCAAATGGTGAATTTTCCCTTCCTTATTGTGCCACAATTCATACGGTGTTTTTCCGACGATCGTCCTTGTTTTTCAGTTCGATTTAGCACATGGACTGCTTAATTCACCGCCTCGGCCCAAAACTTCTTTTTCATTTGCTTCGCGTGAAGCATCGTTCTTGCTGATTCGACGATCGTCCGCATTTCTCGCTCAGCATACCCGTTTTGCTTAGGTGTGTACGGCACAGTTCGTTGGTGATGAATGCCATTTTCCTCGGAAAATTCCTTTAATTCTGCATTCACAAATTCCGTGCCATTGTCAGGCCTGACAATACGAAGTTTGTGCGGCTTATCGTCCTTCTGTATCATGAAGTAAACGAAACAAAAATGAGAATAATCGTCTTTTAATAACAAAAAGTCTCTGGCTCCACCAATTAAGTTTTCCTGGAACGGTCCGCACACGACCGTGTGAAATATCTCCCCGCACGGCTTCGACTTCTCCTCGCGACTCTTGAAGCTGATGTTTGCCGAAAACACAAGCTTCGCATGTAAAATCCTAATTGAAAAATTTAATGTTTCGGCTTTGCAGGAACTTTTTCACGTGCGTGACATTTTGATGTCCCAGTCGCTCATGCCAAGATTGAAGTGACGTCTTTTTGATTGCTACGTTTGCTGTAGCCCCGAACTGTAGTGATTCGTCTGTTTTGAAAAGCATCTGGAACAAACCCTTTCTGCGTACTCCTACTGCAACGACGTTTTCGTTTTTCAGCATTTCGCATCGTTCGTTGTCGTCTGTCACCTTTCACGCTGAAAATAGATTTACATGCAAGTCCACCGTGATTCGTCGCTCCTGAATCGAAAATCCAGGCGTTCCTGTCACCACTTGTGACTTCCTTGTGACAAATGAAAGCATCCACTGAAGTTTCTTCTTGACTTTCTTCCGAGCTGTTCTTCTTTTCTGGGCAGTCCCGCTTCCAATGGCCGCCTTTTCCATGGTTAAAGCACTTGCCTTTTGTCTTGTCGCTTTTATTCGCCGATTTGTTGTTGTTATTGGACAAATCTCCCTTTTTGTTGTTGTTACCCTTCTTTGAAAAAGTTCGCTTGGCCATCAGCGCTTCCACCTACTCGACCTGGCCCCGTGACTTGAGACGCATTTCTTCTGGTTGTATTCGACAGACATCGTATTCAAAATTTTTGAAATTACCATCGAGTCAGATATGGTCTCCTTCTGATCTCTCAACTGCTGTACAATTACTATTAATTTGAATATGAAACTCACCATGTCGTCTGAAAGGCTCCTTCTTGAAGTTGTAATACTTTTGTTGCAGAAAATAAGTATTACTCTCCGACTTTTGCTCATACGTACTTGTGAGCGTCGTCCACATTTCCCTGTATTGACCGGTTTTCCTTTTCCAACTTTCTTCGCAACAGCTAGTTTATCGATTGTCCCATCGACGTAGTCGAAAAGTTCAGCTGCTTCCAAGATTTGACGCATCTGGAATTTCCACGTCGGCCAATTTTGAACGCCCTCCAATTTTTCAATGCTGACACGTTCACCCTCCATTTTATTTCAATTGTGCTTACTGGCCTCGAAAATCCAAAAAATAATATTTTTTTTTTTGGAATGTTCCACGCGTATTTCAGCCACGTGCCTGCTTGACCCACTGTGCTGTTCCGCGCAATACCACAAGTAACTTTCCACTCGAAATCGCACTAAATTGATGTACTGAATTGTTGTTGTTTCGCCGTGCACAATTTTATTTCGAAATTCGCTGTTTTTCCTTTTATCATTTTTATTTTGCAGTTTCTCGTGATCTGAAAATAAAAAAAAATTAAAAAGAACACTTGAATTATTTTGAGAACGAATTTGCATGTCCTACTTAGAATGAATTTAATTGTGAAGTGGTTCTGACAGTTCGCATACACAGCCGAGCTAAAACTTCTGTGGATGCGAAGTACTAAATTCAATAATATTCTGAGTCCTGACAGACGAAGAAGCAATTTTTGACACAGTTACCTTCAAAACGTCGAGAAAAGTGGGTTTGAACCACAGTCATTTTTCTTCATTTGGCATCCAAGATTGCAACAACTTGGTTTTACAGACCGAAGTTAATAATAACGCCTAAACCTGCACAACCACTTAAATACCAATCAAAAACACGCATAAAAATTCTAAATCTCATTTAACTAGCTCGGTGGATTTTTTTTTATAATTTCTTATACAAAGATCTTTTTTTTCTTCTTAAGAAAATCCTCAAAATTGTGCACCACCTCCTTCTGCACAAACACCACCAGAACGCAAAATATAAAACTCATAAATTTCAAGAACGACAGCAACAACCAAAAAAAAATCCTCACACACGTGTCTTTCTCGTAATAAATTTTCTCCACCATGCGCCCTCCTCTATACATTTTTCGGTTATTCGGTTACTTATGATTTTATACTTGAGAAACCAAAAGCAAGAAAAGAAAATACATTTTTTTTTCATTTTTCATTTGTTTTATAACGAAAATTGAAAAATATAAAAAATTTATGAATGTAAAGAAAAAGCCGAGAATTTTTTTTAACAAACAAATAACAATTAGTCTTAATTTAAATTTCGCGACGATTAGTTGGGTGTTCATTGGTTTTCGCGTTTCGCGCTCCGCTTCTTCATAACAAAAAAATTGTGTTCTGGTGATTTTTTTTTTTTTTTTTTATTATAGAGGATTGGGTGTTTGGTGGTGTAGAGTAGTTTATCGGTTCAATGTGTTTAAAAAAAAATTTCTTGCTCCCTCGATAAAATATAATATTTTATTTTTTTAAATATAAATTTATAATTATTGTGATTACGTCACGGGCTTATTGTGAAATTTGTATCATAAAAGTGTTTGTGTTTGTGTGTGCATGCAATATTTTTTTGTTATTTAAAACTTGTGAATTGTGTATAAAGTTATAAAAGTTATTTCCGGTGTGGAAACGTACACCGCATTATTAAATATTTTAATAAAAACGGGGCAAACAAGAAAAAAGGATAACTAACGACTTTTCATCCCTCCTATCGTCGATATACGGGTACTAAAATATAATAAAAAAGTACAAAATTTTGACAGCAGGTGAGTTCGTAAAATGCCAACAAACAGTGCTAAGAAATATTTGCGTATAGTGAATTCGCAAGGATTGTGTTTGGATATACATATATGGATACAGTGGAACCGGCAATATATGAAATACCAATTAATTCATTTGTTTTGTATCATTTTGCCGGCACATATTTTTAATTTATCTAAATATTTTGTGTAGAAGAAAAATTATTTTTTAAATTGGTTTTTATTGGTTTGCTAATTTATTACATACAGTCGCCACAATTTTATTTTATTTATTTATTTTTTTTTAAATTCAAATGGATCGTGTGACGACGTCCGTTTGATCGCAAACAGACACCTACCCTATGAACAAATTATTTTTATAATATATATTTAGATTAAAAGTGGTTTCTCTGACGATTTGCGTACTTATCCACTTACAAAGAAATTTATTCGTCTAAAATATTCCAATGTCTGGTTGCATGAGTATATGCTAATTCGTTGCCAAATAATTTTCATCGCCTAGCTTGTTGCGTATATCAGTCGTCTACAAAATATATATATATATAGGTTCGTTGGCTCGGAATGCCCCCAGCCCAATGCTAAACGAACCTCGAACACTAAAAATCATGTTAAATTATTCAAAAATTACCATAAATCCATTATGAATTATTCCATGGCCACAGAAACCGAAAGAAAAATGATGTCTCTATTTATGTATGTTTGTATGTGTTCGTGTGTAGGTTAGAATTTTTCATTAATCTTGTGCTACATCTATACAAATTTTAAGAAACCAAAAAAAAAAAAAAAAATTAATCTGTAGCCATTAATTTATACACATTTTCTTTTTCGACGAATTGCTTTCTTATGATTTTCCCGCTACACACAATAATCATGTTTTCCCAAATGAGAACATTTTTTTATGTATCTGGGTTAGCCGGCGGCCAGTGGTGTATGATATATTGCTCACAGTTGAATAATTCTGTACATTCAAATGTTAAATGACGAAAAGTTTTAGGGCCTAGGCTAAACGATATATTTCGATGTCAAATGTGCATCATTTATAGCTTTTCGCAAAATATCGATACAGTTTTAGCTTTGGGTAAGAATCTCATCAAATTTGATAAATCGGCTCAAAACTTTGGAATTACGCAGTCTCTCCTGCAATTCAACAACTGATGTAGGACGGGCTCGATCGAATGATTGCAAATGATGTAATTGAAGAGTGTCACAGTGCGTGGAGTTCACCAATGGCTTTCGTGAAAAATGGCAATGTTCGACTTTGTTTAGATGTGCACCAAGAAAGATGCGTTTCCGTTACCGTTGATCGACGGACTGTTGAGTCGCTTGGATCGTATACTTGTTTTATTTCGAGTCTGGATCTAAAGGATACCTTCTGGCAAATCACCTTGGACCCAGGGTCGAAGTAAGTGACGGCGTTTACTTTCGGACTTTGTAATGCGCCTCAGACCTTGTGTCGATTGATGTCTCGAGTCATTCCTCATCACTTACAAGAAAAGCTATTCGTAAGAGTTAGTTTTGATGAACATTTATGTTGCTGAACGGTTGACAAAAGCCGGGCTAACGATAAATATCCAAAAAAAAAACAAATTCGTACTGATAGAGATACAAAACTTAGGATATGTGATTGGTGAGGAGGGCTTGAATCCTGATAAAGTCGAGGCCCTTATTAAGTTCCCAACGCCGAAAAATGTACGGCAAATACGAAGGTTCTTTGGCGTTGTGGGGTGGTACCGTCGTTTCGGGTATTCCTCTTTATCATCTCCGATAACTTCCCCCTTAAGAAAAATCAAAAATTCCGCTGGTCCGATGAAGCAGGTTGAAAGGAAGGAAAAGGTTGAATTCTGCGCAACGCAATTATTCGATCACGGAGCAAGAGTATTTGTCCGCTATCGAGGCAATTAAGAAGTTCCGTTCGTACGTAGAGGGCCCGCCCTTTACAGATCACGCAAGCTTAAAGTGGTTCATGTCTATGAAGGATGAATCCAGAAGATTGGCTCGATGGAGCTTAAAATTGCAAGGTTTCAATTTTAAAATTGAGTATCGAAAATGTTCCCAAAATGCAGTCCCGGATGCGCTTTCAATACTTGAGATAGAATCTCTGGATATACAACACCTTCCAAACATCGATTCTCCATTATATGTTGACCAAACTTCTCTAGCTTTCCTCGATCCCTCGTACTGTCAGTTAGCCCTCTCCTTACAACGATCAAATAAGGCCATTAATCTTTTCATCGTACAAAACCTTATTTACGTTAATCCTTATGACGCGTATGTCTCGACATTTTGGAATCCTATCCACGTACCAAAGCTGGCAATACTGGAAGATTGATTGTCGATCATTTTCCAAAATTTGTACTCACAAAACTAGTTCGGCAGGCCACTGCAGTGGAAGTGTGCAGGTTGAGATATTCTTAATGTTTGGGGTTCCGGAAGCCATCCTAACAGATAATGGTTGGCAATTTGAATCGCTCCAACTCCGGCGTTTTTGTGAAAGATGGGGTTTAACATATGTTTAATGCGAAATATTCTCCGCAGGGTAATGCTTCAGAACGCGTTAATCGAACCTTGCTGGCTTCCTTGCGGGCGTATATAAAACAAAACCATCGTTTTTGGGACACCAATCTTCCTGCAATAACGCATGCTCTTCGCGATTCCGTGCAAGCATCCTCCAAATACTCTCCACACTTCCTTGTGTTTGGTCAGCATATGCAATCCGCAGATAATGGTAAAAAGCGTTATAACTTACGAACGCGGCAACCTAAAATTCAAGTAGGGCAATGGGTGTACGTCCGGAACTTCAAACAAAGTAGTGCCATTGATAAATATGCGGCAAAATTAGCACCTAAATACATAAAGTGTGGTAGTCGCAAATGATAACGGCGGTTCCATGGGAATATACCACTTTAAAGATGTTAAAGGATAGTAGGTACATTGAAAAATTCCAAATTGGTTTTGTTACCGTGACCAATTGAATTCTTTGCTCGGCTTGTGAGACCTACCAACAGGGTGTGAGTCGTCCCCACGATTGTTACGGCCGCGGGTCGTCCCAAGTAAACTGCTGAATAATGTGTTTGCGTTGGATCAGGCAATATTCACCTTCATCAAAATTAAAAAGAAGGTACGATAATTTGGCGGGAACGAAAGAAAAAAAATCAAAATGTCATTTATTGAACCAAATTAGAAAAACAAAAAATATAAATTTGTTTGAAAAAAAACATGTGAAATTTATTAAATTACAGTCATTTTATTGTACCTAATTAAAAAAAAAATAAAGACCGAAAGATTAACTTTAATTTTGATACAGAAACATTTGGAAATCAAAATTATTTTGGCTAGTTCTCGTGATTACAGTGCCATTTATCATGAATCAGAAAAAATGTTTAAAAGAAATCCTACGTGCTTTAAGCTGTAGAATCCGAATCTGAAATAAAAAATAGGGGTTCCTATTTTAATTGCAAAGTTACCCCTGCCCTACCTAAAAGAAGGGGCGGAGGGGTACTAATTTTAGGACTAATGTTGTCCCCTCCGGAATTATTTAATTTTGATAATGGACATTTTTTTCGTAGAGTGGCCATGAACTCTGAGTCTAAGGTTCCATCGAAAACTTTGTGAAATTTTTGTTCATAAAGTACTTGCGGTGTCATGTTATTCCCTAAGTTATTTATTTTAGCTTTATTTTTAATTTTATGGGTTTCTAACAAATTTTTAGCTATTATGGTTTTGTCGCCTATTTATGAGTAGGCTTGATTAAACCAACTATTTTCGGTTTAATGACGTTTATATTCGCTTTATATTTGCGCCGAATTGGCGATTCTTCTGGCGATGGTTACCCGAAAATTGTTAGTGAGAATTTAGCTTACATTTAAAAATGTAAGCCTCTGCAATATGTTTAGATTTAGCTGCCCGGGCATAATCAAAATATGGCCTTCTCAAGATGTGAATACAATCAGTGCGTCTTCTTGATTTCTAGATAGGCAGACATAGATATCTTTTTCTTTCCCCTCAATTTTGTTCGTTACGGCTTATATGTACAAACCGAATTGATGGTCTGAGGCGATCCCCTGCTATTTTCGTCTGGCTGACCAGGTGTTTCCGGTGGAATTCAAAATGTGGTATGGACTTAATTGGATCCGGGATTCTAAATAAGCCTACCGCTGGCACGTTTTCAAATTTTCTGTTGGGAGTCAGTCACTTTATGATTTCCCTGAGATTTTTTTCCACTTTGTGGAATATTCAATTTAGTCTTTCCTCTTTATACACTTCTGCCTCGCTCAGCTGTTCAGCTGGTGTACGATTACATTTAATTGGGATTTGACATCTTCCATTGTTCGTTTAGATCAATATTCCGACTTTTATCGTAAATTTCTCTTGGTCGTTTCTGTCTCATAAACAGGGAAGTGGTCAATACGGAAAGAGAATCAAAAGTGTTTTCTAATATCTGCCTCTATCTTGTAATGGACAGATGGATCGCAGGTTTCACAAGCAGAGGAATTCCATCTGATTTTTAACAAATTTTGAATTTTTTGTTTTAATTTTAAATTTTACGGAAATTGGTAATGATATCATTTCATATTTGTTGTATAATGAAATTGAACATCACCATGGCAAGTAAAACTACGACATATTTGTAAAAATTTAGATTTTATGTTTTAACTATTTTCAAAATTAAATTGCTTTGAAGCGCCAATTAAAATGAAGTTCCCAGTTATGAAATGGGGTAACAAATGTTCAGCGAAATTGTATTTTGTTTTTGTATTTTGGGTATAGTGTCCAAAGTAATAATTTTTCACTGCAGTGTGATGAGGCGAAATCGAAAAATTTAAGGCCAATTAAATGCCCCATTAAATTTTTCACTAATTTTAGATAAATCATTAGGCTTTTTCATTTCAAAACTGGCAGAACTCAAACCGAAAATCGAATCACAACCACAACCGAAATTGGAACGCTAAACAGAATATTTTGGCACTCAAATAATTTAAGGCTCATTATGGTTTGGACACCATTCGTTTTTCATCAAGCTTTGTCATTACATTTAAAGCTAACAGAACCCAAATCGAAAATCGGGCTAAAACCGAAATTCCAAAACAAAACAAGATCCAATGACACACAAATAATTTAAAATCTTTTCGATTTACGCCAACTGTTGTTTGTCCTTAATGAAGATAACATAATTTCATCGTGATATGCTTCACTTAAACCATTTCACCTGGGAGCACCTAAAATCTTCTTTAATCATTGCTTAGATTCCTAGTAAGACATTGGTGGTTGATAAGCAGCCGTGTGTCCTATGAGCACCAAGGAGTTTCATTAATTCTGCGAAAATTTTTGACTCAAATTGCATTCCTTGGTTGGTTGGCAATAACTTGTGATATGCCAGTTTTGCGTATGCATAAGCTTTGGACCAACACAGTAAACCTCCGATAGTTGGCAGGGTAAACAAGGTTGTGCTCAAGTGCTCATGTCTTTGTTAATAATAGGTCAGAAATAGTGAGTTACCAGAATGTGAAAATTTGTGTTAAGTGTCGAAGATTTTGCGTAATAACAGCTTGGCAATGTATGGGCGATTCGGGCCTGCCAATTACTGTATTGTTGCAATCTTGCTACGAAATTCGTTGTGTCGGTCGTGCTACTGAACTTAGCGTTGTTCTGCGGATAAGCCAATGCCGTGATTTCACCGAATTCAGTTTTTAGTTTTAAAAATGCGTCAACACCATTCGTTGATCCAAGTACAATTTTTCTAGATTTTTCGTTTCTTTAGCAGATCCCATCTGTCTGTGGATTGGAATAGATAGTCTGGTGAGTTCAGTGTTATATAATGAAGAACGGAAGACTATGCAAATTTAATTAATTTCGAGACTAAACCTTTATTTAAATATTGATTTTAAGCCTCTAAGAGTAATTCAAGGATCAAAAGGTTCATGATTTGGAAATCGATAGATTTGCTTATATAGAAGGCATCTCCTCAAATCTTGATTTAAAGATGCATATCGGCAATTCACAATAAATTCCTCATTCACATTCCTTGAATCTGTTAGTAATATCTTCTAATTTCTTCTAGGACAATTGACAAATATCTCGATCTGGTCTCACTTGTTGCAAAAGATTATTGTCGAATGTGTCAATTATCTTGGTTATGTAGTTCAAAACAGAACCTCTCATACCAACTACTCTTAAAATTCTCGGTTTTTCTTAGGAATAGCGGTATGGTTCCCCGCTTTATTCTATTTTTCACACTTTTGAAAGCTCTGGTACTGTAAAAGTGATTGTTAGTAACTCAGTGCGGTTTTGATGGAACTGATATATTGAGAAACCTCCATGCGAACCTTAAATGTGCCGGAAAACCGACTATTCCTCAACGAAATCGTAAGCTCTTATTTATAACAATAGTTTTGTAGACAGAAAGCCGTCAGTTAATTTAAGCAGGTGAATTTTGAATTAAATGAATTAAAACGCAGACTCACTCTTTTAATAAAAAAAATAAGAAAGCATCTAGGTCTGAAAGGCCTATTATTAAATTTATTTTCTTCTCCAGTGGCACTATTCTGATAATTCCCCGGGAATAGGGAACTATATGTAATTTTTATTTAAACTTTTTTTTTCTGGCATACTGAGGTAAAAAGTTAGTGTTAATTTTTTAAAAAACAAAATTAAATTGGGAATAATTTTCGGTGCCAATGTAGATATGGAAAAGTTATTCCCAATTTATAAATGTTTACATCACACTTTTTTCTCAGTAGGCCGGAAAAAAATATTTGAATAAAAATTACATATAAATTCTTTCCCCAGTTCCCTTTTCCCGGGGAATTACCAGAATGGTGCCACAGGAAGTTATTTTGATTCTACGTGATTTTAATTCATAGAAATTGCCTTTCAACTGTTAAGCTAGAAATATAAAAAAGGATGACTGGGATAGACCATACAAATGGCACAGTGGTTAAAGCTTGCTGTTATAATCGAGATATATTCGAATCTTAAGTTGCCAAATCAATTTTTCATGACTTGATTACGATTGGTTCGTAAGTAAACATAATTATGACCCACTTTTGGACTGCAAAACTCATGGGGCTGTCTATAATAGCAGTACTGTATAGGCTGGTATGACTGGCTCTTAAGAAATTCACCTTACTTATTAAGAACATGTCGCTTATCGAATCAAACCATTAATTTAAATCCCATTAGTAATTCGATTTTTGGTGGATCCCTCTCGGTTTCTTTGTAAACACTACAATCTTGCAATACCTAGTAGCTTCATCTTTATTATTTCTTCAAATGATTTGAATGATTTTCTTCAAGCAATGATTGGTTAAATTTCTCGTGACAAGCAATCAATTAAAGTCGTTTCGGAAGTATTTAGAACCACTGTTAATGATGTATCGTAAAGAACTAGGAAAACATCAAACGCTATAAACTTTTTTATTTCATTTAATGCTGGTTTGCATCCATTAGTGTACCCCATTGACAAGTATCTGCTTTCAAAAATTTCCGGCTATTTAACTCACCACTATAATTCACTGGAAACAACAATTTACTGAAAAGCAAATTTAGCGAAATAGCAACTTACTGAAAATTACAGCTCACCGAAAACAACGTAAACGAATTCATCAAAATTGACAGGTCGCCGAAAAAGGTTACTGAAAACGACAATTCATCGAAAACGAAATTTCACGACAATTCGCCGAACACGATAATTTACCGAAAACGTCAGTTCACTCAGTTCGACAATTCACCGGGAACTAAAAATTGCTCTGACGACAATTAAACGAAAATAGGTCAAATGTGTAGTTATTCATGTACACTACCGCTCATAAGTGTTGAGGCACTGTCGAAAACTCAGTAAAAATATGAAAATAATACATACAAATATTTATGGCAATATACTAAATAAATGTCAAAATAAAAAGATTAATTTAAATTTTACTTTCATCTATGTGACCTCCTCTTGATTGAACAATCGCAGCGCACAATCGAGGCATTCCCGCGATAAGTTTTGCCAGAGCTTCTGGCGCTATTGAGTTCTAACTTGATTGAAGTTTGTTTCACATACCAGTAATTCATGTTGGAGCTGATCTCTTTACTTCCCGGTCCAGTTCTTCCCACATTAACTCAATAGAGTTCAGGTTAAGGCTCTGGGGAGGCCATTCCATAATTTTAATCGTTCCTCCGATTGTAAAGGGCGACGATAGCCATTACATAATTTACATGAATATTTTAGATCATTATCTTGTTGAAAGATAAAATTTTGGCCCAAAAGTCGAATTCCTGAAGGTATTGGGTGGTTCTCCAAAATTTGTCGGTACCCTTCTTTTCTTAGTATTCCATCAATTTTCATATCGCCTATACTAGTACCAGCAAAATAGCCCCAAATCATCGCTGAATCACCTCCATGATTTACGAGTACTGGATAGAGTACTGATAGTGCTGGATTTTAATATCAACACAGCCATGGCCATGGAGTCCGGCTTCCTGTATGTGACGTTTAACCGTAGAAACACTAAACCAGTTGACCAACAATTAATTCTGCGGTTATTTTCGGGACTGTTTTGTATCTATTCATCTTGGCTAGTAATCACTACTCTATGATCATCTGAAGAGGTTGTCGCTCTTGTTCTTCCACTACGTCTTTTATTAAAAAAAACTGCCACTTTCCCGATATTTTTTAACAATATAATCGACCGTAGCGCGGCCTAATTTCATTTTTATTTTGCAATCTGTCAATTACTTATGCCAGCTGTATGGTAAGTTATTATAAGCGCACGTATTTCAGGACACATTTTAAATAATTGTCACTCGATATTTCGCTTACGATGTTAACAGTGTCAATATCGGTCTACAACTGACGCAATGATCGTATTTGACGCATTTCACTGAAATTTTTTCAAAAAAGTAATTTAATCATCATTACCTAGAATAAACTGGCTGATAAATTTTTTTGGAAATTCCGACAGACTATTATTGTAACTGTACGGTTATAAACACTTTACGACAATCCGACCAAGCGCCCTGCGTTTCAGATAAGTATTTCATTTTATTCAAATGTTGTTTCGTAAACATAACACTGTATCAATAATACATGAAAAAAGCGGTGCCTAAACACTTATGAGCGGTAGTGTATTTCGTAAAAAAATCGTTTTTTTTGTAAAAAAGCCAAAATTGGTAAAAAAAAAAAATATAATATAATAAAAAAAAAATCAGTGAACATCAGCTATTTCAATAAAGGTGGTATGGTTGAGTGGAGGTTTTTTAAAACCTTCCCGCCCACTTTAATCATGCGCTAATGATGAAAAACCCAAGAGGTTTTAGCTTCCGCAGTTAACTTTTTGGGGCCAGATTTTGTATTTTCAGTCCCTGTTAGTCGTCGGTAGGCACAACCTCTCCCACCCACTTAATAGTTGTGTCGTGCGTGAATTAGTGCATACATAGTTGGCTTTTTATAAAGTTCAGAGCCCTGAAATATCACCGATGTTATGATTCGATCAATCGAGAGAGTTTGTATGATCATGCAGAATGAAATATTTCTGTAACAATACTGAGACAAAGTTGAGAACATGGTTTTGAGATTCTTGTAATAAGACGATCTTTACCTGCGTTACTATTCTGTATTCTCAAAATAATTTAAAATGTACAATCTGTGGATTGGACTGAGTAACATTAGACGGAGTGAGCGTAACCAACAGGAAAATATTTGATCTGGTAGGTCTTATTTCAATTCCTGTTGAACTCCACCTCTATAAATTAAAACTTATTTTAGGAATTCATTTTAAAATTCAATTTTCAGCGGTACAAGTATGGACTCTTTGTGTCAAAGAATTCATTCAAAAATTATTTTAGAAATCTATTTCTATCCTAAATACCAAATTTAATCAGGGTTGATTAAGAAACAGCGTAGTTCCATCTCAGTAGGCCATAACCCAGGACTATTTCCAAAAATTATTTTAGAATCACACTTTCAACTGCGCATTCTCAATTTTATCGTTATCTGTTAAGAAATGTCATCATTTCATTTCGTTGACCATACTCAAGCTGAATATGGCTTCATTTCGTTCAAATTGGACGATTTCTAGGGCTAGAATCGGAGCTCATATTCGAATATGGTTTTTATAAAGCGACCTAGACCACACGGTTAAAAACACGACTGTCGAGAAAGAACAGAACCTCTACACAATCGAAAGACAAATTTTCCAGAAATTAGGATTTTTGGCACTCAAACGGGTTACTCTTAAATTTTTATCACAATCGTTATCACAATCGCAAAAGTTGCAATTCATTATACCTATTTTCTGTGAATTGTCCTTTTCAGTGAATAGTCGTTTTCGAGGAATTGTCGTTTTCGGTGAATTGTAGTTTTCGGAAATTGTCGTTTCTGTACATTATCTTACAACAGTCACCGAAAGTGAGAATTTACCGAAAACGACAATTCACAGAAACTGATAATACACCGAAAACAACAATTCGCCGAATAACTGAAAACGGCAATTCCCCGAAATCGATAATTCACCGAAAATAACACTACACAGCCACTACATTAAATCACCTTATTAAAGGCCGGAATTACGTAATTTGCATGTTTTATAAAACTATCACTTTTATGAAATATTTTATCAAATTTATTCTCGGAATACGGACGACAGAAATCACAAAAGTGTTAATTCAAAAATATGAGGCGAATGAATTTTGCTAGAAAGCGAAGTGTGGCCATTAGCCTATCCTCCATATTTATTGAACTTCGTAAATGTGTTTCCTGTCGTTTAATTAAGGGCGAAATTTTGTGGACAATAAAATAAAATCAATTGTCATCCATTCTTAAATATTTTATGTGGCCATGTCCTCGGGTCTGCACCTACTTTAATAAATTTTGATGGACATTTTTTAAATCCCATCTCTTGATAGTCACAGTCTCATCCTGATTCTTTTTTATTTTTATTAACGAAATAGTAATAAAATCGATTAATGTTGCTGCACACGCTGTTCGGTGTTGTTCCATTTTTACTGAAGTTTGAGGAAAATTTTGATAAAATCTTTTATGTATGTAATTTTTAAAAATTATTTGAAAAAACTGTTTTAAAAAAAATTAATTCAAATATTTTATAAAACACCTTTGACAAAGATTTTTTATAGTGTAAGTCGAGTCTAAGACAGTCTTTTTGAATTATATTTTACTTTATTTAAAATTGGGGCCAATATGTTTCAAGCCGAAAAAAATAATTTGCAGGTAGCGTCTTTGCTATATTAGCCGGAAAATTTTTTTGTGGTACCTGTAGTGCAAATATTCAGACTACTCCAAAAATCCTTTAGGAGCTATATAATTTTACCAGATTGGCAATAATCATATGACGTGTAAATTACAATAAATTCTGAAGTAGTTCTGAAACTAAATTAATAAAATGTTCTGTTAATTTTGAGTACTTGTCGATCCTACTGTGGCCATCCGATAAGTTAGAATCTTAGGTAAGACCATACACACATAAACAAATATACACCGCCACATACATACATTTTCTTAATTTAGTTTCCAAAATTTCAGTTTTTCAGGCATATTACACCACATTACACCTCCTTATACCCTTCAAACTACTCCAAACTCCACCTGAAGCAACCTAACCTATTTGACGGCCATAGTAGTAGGATTGATAGGTAAGGGAGTAACATTTTATTAATTTAGTTTCGAAATTTTCGAATTTATCTCCTTCAGATTTACCAAAATTTCGCCTGGGCTTACCTAGGATTGTAACCTATCTGATAATTATATTGGGAATACAAATTAATTCGGCCCATTTTCAAAAGGTGGACCTGATTATAATAATTTTTTTATAGTGACAGCCGATTTACGTTGTTTCAGACAGATTAGACATCTGCCGTTAACATTCAGTTTGTATTGCTTTGAGTTTCAAACAACACGTGTTTTTTACGGTGTTGAATATGTCGGATTTTATGATAACTGAACAGCTGGTGTACTATGAAATACCGGTTTTCAAAATCCCGGTTTCCAAAATCCAGGGGCGGTATGTTGTACCATCACTTCGAATCGATAAAAGGCGAATTCGAAAAAATTCGAATCGAAAAAGTGAAAGTTCATTTTTGCTTTTCGAACATGATACAACACACCGCCATTGGACTTTTTTCGAATTTTAATTCAAAGTGATGGTACAACAAACCACCCCAAGTTTTTCAAATCTCGGATTTCCCGGTTTTTAAAAATGTCGGTTTTCTTTTCTTCTAGTTCTAAAGTCAAGATTTTGAAAAAAATATTTTTTATTAATTCGGGCCGGCCATTTCATATTATTAGTCAATATCTTAATATAAAAATAAGATATCTTGCCAAGCTTTGGCGTTTGGATCGGGGGGGTACCGGGTTAGAATCCCGATAGGGGCAAGATGCAAAGTGAAATTTCATCAATAGATTACTATATGTGGTGAAACGTAACATATATATGACCCCCCGATCGGTGTGCAAAACCCATGGACCGACCCATCTTCCATGCCAGTATAGGCTGGCATGGAGCTTGCAATGTGCAGATGGTCTTAAATCGGTCCTATAGAGTGAGCATTGAACCCCAAAACAGGTCGCATAGCCTTCAATAAAAAAAATGAAAAAAAGATATCTTGCCCAAAAATTTACTAGAAAAAAACAACATTTTGAAATGCAATAATTTTAGAAGCTGACGGCTTTGATAACTCTCACGGGTACGCGGAGGGTTATCCAAAGGACTTTAGATTTAGAAAACAGGGATTTCGTTACACACCCTTAAACAGCATTTGTGGGAAGTGTTAATTATTTGTTTTAATTGGAGAAAATGCAGCTGAAGCACAACGAATGCTTGTGGAAGTTTACGGTGACAATGCTCCAACCGATAAATAACTTAGAAAATGGTTTCGATGCTTCAAAAAAGACGATTTCAGTGTTGAAGATAAGCCTCGCTTGGGACAGCCACAAAAAATCCGTTGATTATACGCAAGAGGAGCCTGCCGATACATTTCTTTCTTGCGAGCAGCTCAAAGGCAAACAAGAAAGGGGTTTTTTACGTTGGATAGTGAAAGGTGACGGGAAGTAGATCTTCTACGTTAATCCCAGTAGGAAAAAATACTACATTTTGGCCGGCCAACCGTTGCCATCGACCTCAACATCAACACCAAAGACGAACATTCATAGTTCGAAAGTTATGCGGTGTGGTTATCTGTGGTGGGACCAAAGAGTCATTGTGCACTACGAGCTGCTACAACTTGACGATTCCATTACGGGCGAGCAGTACAGACTATTCGTTTGAGCCGTGTATTACGAGAAAAACGACCGGAATATGGCCGGAAAGGCTTGATAAAATTATTCTTCTGCATGACAACGCTCGGCCTCACGTTGCATATTTGGAAACGCTCAAGTGGGATATTTAACCGGACCCGCCGTATTCTGTTGACATTGATCGTTCTGATTGCTGGTTTTTTCCGACGAATGCAACACGATTTTGCAGGTCACCGGTTCACTTCTTTAGAAATTGAAAATTGGCTTCAAACTTGGTTCGCTTCAAAAGACGAAATATTTATCCGAGATTCGTAAATTACCTGAGAGGTGAGAAAACGCCGTAAGAAGCAGGATGGACAGTATTTTAATTAATCTGTTCATTCATACTTTTTTAAATAGATGAATTTTTAAAATTAAAAAACGGACCGAATTAATTTGTACTTCCAAAAGAACATTTTTTTAATTTAGTTTCGAAAATTTCGAAATACATATGTATATACGTCATAGGATCTGGTTAAGTAACTCCAAGGCAGTAGGACCAATCTGGTTAAATTATATAGCTCCTGACATATTTTTAGGCTGGTCTGATTATTGATGGTGCAGCTAGATATATCGAGAAATATATCAATATATCGAGATAGCAAAGGCACAATCAGCATTACCATTTTTCGGATGAAAACTGTAGGCTAATTTTCATACGGTTAGATAGCGAAAGAAATATTTTTTATGACGTTCCAGATTTAACGGATTTGTAATAATCAGCTCAAACAACAATAAATTATCGTTTTTGATTAACTGTCGTTTTCGGTGAATTATTTTTTTTCGAAGAAACGACATTTTTGGTTAATTGGGTTTTCGGTGAATTAAGATTTCGATGAATTGTTGTTTTCTGTAAATTGTCGTTTTCGATAAACTCTTTTTAAAGAAATTGTCTGATAAATTGAGATATATATTTATATTTTTACAACGACATCCTCGTCGTTCAGCATTCCAGATGCCCGAACGGCAAATAAAAGAACTTCCATTTATTATCGGACCACAAGGAACCATAAATGGTTAGGTTACGAAGTAATCACTTATTTCTAATATGTATACAAGCACATATTTCATATTTATTTGAAATTGGTTTGGTTATGGCAACATCCTAATATTAAAAACAAAATTGCCCACTAAACCATTAAAATGGTAATCGTTGCAATTTCCGTTATAAAAATTAATATTTATACCGAGAATTCTTTAAACATTCTACTTAATCATATTTATATATGAATATACTAATCATATCTATTGCCAGATCTAATTCCAACAACTACTAATCCTAAAAATAATTTCTTGCGTAATTCATTGAACAAAAAAATATTCTGAAGAATAATAAAACAAAAAAATCTTATAATCGCGGACGCAAAGAAAAACAAGAGAAAATTTGAAAATTTCACGTGCATTACGAAATAGAAATTTTCATTTATTTATTCAATACACTTACACACATCTGTGTACCATATACACATTTATTTATTGTGTTTATAAAATCTTCTCGAATTTATGACGATGTTCGACAAATCATAATTCACATTTTACTTACCGATTATTAGATCATATAGTCGAAGTGATTTCCCATTTAATTTTCTTAATTTTGTTCAAATTGGCGTCATTACATCGCACGCTATGATTAAATTTGGCATGTCTATTGATAAAAACAAAAAAAAAAAAAACAAATATAATTTGACAGTCTGTCAAATATAATTTCGTACGAAATCACAATTCCCTTCAATATCATTTTGCATGCAAATCACATTACAAATATTTAAATGAATTTCCTGGAAAATTTCATTTTATATCTAATTCTAAATTCTAATCATCGACACAAAATTAAATTGAACTAGGGGTCGTTTTGTAATATCGCACCTTCCAATCAGAATTAAAAAAAATATATTTTTTCAACACACGATTCACTAATTATATGTAATGTAGATGTACAGATAGGAGATACCGATAAAATTTGCATATCAATTTAGTTTTGATCGTATACATCGGTAGGATTATAATGACCGCTGTAATTAAATTTTTGGACATGCAATTGGTGTATGGTACACCCTGTATATATAATTATAATACTCGGGGTTAAGATATTTTTATATTTTTTCCTCTTAACTTTTGCACCCACACACACACAGAAAGTTGTTTATAAAAGTTCAAATAACAACAAAAGCCGAATGTAACAAATTTTTTCGCATCCATTGAATTTTCCTTCAATTTCTCTTTCCCAATAAGCACCTAAAAAGGAATTCTGTTCGCCTCATATTTCATCTAAAACTTTTTATTTGTTTTTTTGTTTTGTATAGCACTTTTCGTTTTAAGAGTGGATGCCCTTTCTCATTAAACTCAATTGGTCCACATTTATAGAATTCGATATTGTTTAGGGGTGGGAGGCTTGTTGGGTACGATATACATATATACTGGCTGGTGAATGTCACTAAATTCTAAATCGTATGTCATGTGATACTTATTCGTCTTATCGGATGGCATGTAATTACAGATAACAACAGACTTCTTTGTATCTACATAAATATTATAAAATGTGCATATGCATGCAATATATATGAGTAGAATAAAACAACAGACGAATTATAATAACAATGGACATGATACATATGATGCCAATCACAACAGATATTTTCAGCCTCAGTGCATTTCAACATAATAATACGAATATATGTGTATATGTAGTTACATTTAGTTGTACATACGATGCTTTATGAAAAACTATGAAATTGTGTAGGAGTAAGCATATTCGAAATTAGAATTGTTTATATTTATTTATATTGGATTTTTGATTGACTTCTGTCAAATATTTTGAACTCTGAGCTAAAAGGTTCTGATTTCAAATATCGATAACGAATTTTCATTTTTCTTTAGTTTCAAAATATAAATATAGCCGTTTATTCGATCCAGAATATCCTTAATCGTAACGTTTGGTTATGTAAATAGAACCCTATAAACCACAAATTGTCATGCCATTTTAGTTTACTTGAGAATACCGGGGAAAAAAATCCAAATTTTATTTTTCATTTAAAATATTTTATTAACAAGCTATTTTGATATTCCTGTTGTTGCTCCGACAGGATCTGCATTTTGAAATATCTTTAAAATTGTTGCGTTCCGTGTAAACTGTCAGTAATATTGACATTATCCATTTAGAAGTTAGTGCAGTCAGTGTAACTATTTTTGTGTAATTATCTAAGGACTTCGTTTTCGTCACGCACATAGCAATAAAATATAAAATTCTTTGAAATACTGAGACGAAATTTAAATTCTTGTAGAATTTTAGTAAAAAGCTAAGTTAAGAAGCAAATCGGATCTCGCATTAAATCGGGAGTCAATTGTTAAATCAATTCTAAAGAGATATCATGAGTCAAATTCAAATCACGTGTTCAAGTCAAAGACAGAAATTTAGGTTTTGTTCATTAAGTTTATTAATTTATAGACAAGTGAATTTAAAAGACAAGTGAAAAAACAATTAGTTGAGGCAAGAATAAAATTAAGAGTCAAGTCATGAGTTAAGTGAAGGGCCAAATGCGTCTAGTTAGAGAGAGGCTAGTTAAAATTAAATTTATAAGAGTCAAGATTTCTGAATAAAGTAAAATTCAAAGAAAATCAAATATTTAAGTCCAGTTTTTTGGCGTCCTGAAAATTTGGAATTCAATTGGATTAAGATGACGTCAAAATTGAAGTTAAGAGCCAAATAAAGAATTAAGCCAAGAGTCATGTCTTGGCTCAAATACAAAGTTAAGCAAACTCTCTGTAAATAAGTAATTATTTCAGAATTTGTCTCTCGTTATACGATTAAAGTTCCTGTACATGGTAGTTGAGATATTCGAAATTAGTTTAAGTGCATGAAGTCCCAGTATTTCATATGTATGTGAAGGTGGCCCAAATGTCAGGCCAAAAAAACGCAGTGGCAACACGAAAACTATAATTTCTGTCACGTATGAACTGTCAGCCCAAAAAAATGGTATATCGCGACATTTCAATGATGTCAGCCCAAAAACAAAAATATTTGTCTGTCACGTATGAACTGTCAGCCCAAAAAATCGTATGTCACGACATTTTAATGTTGTCAACCCAAAAAATTGAAATATTGCTACTTCTAAAAATTCAATATTTAATTAAAATAAAGAAGTTTCAGGAGATTGTGATGCCGATTTACGAACAACCATAATATTTAATGGAATTTGAGATTTTCGGTGTTGGTCATCGGTCTCATTATGATTTTTGGACAGTTCTAATTCTAGTCTTTACGAGAAACGAGTTTCAGGAGGCTGTGATGGAGTCCTCATACCAAGAATACAACTTCCATTCTTGGTAAGAGGGCCCCATCACAGCCTCTTGAAACTTCCTTCTCGTAAAGGCTAGAACCAGAACTGTCCAAAAATTGTAGTGAGACTGATGACCAACACCGAAAATCTCAACTTCCATTAAATTTTATGGTTGTTCGTAAATCGGCCGAATATAGGCCGTTATTGGTATGAGGACCCCATCACAGACTCCTGAAACTTCTTACTCGTAAAGGCTTCAACCAGATTTGTGCAAAAATCGTAGTGAGACCAATGACCAACACCGAAAATCTCAAGTTTCGTTCGTAAATCGGCCGAATATAGGTCATTCTCAGTATGAGGATGTATAGTATTATGTATATGTGTACTAAAATAAAACTATTTATGAGCCAATCGACTAATCGTATATCAAAGACCGACATACGTCATAGATTTTTAGTTATGAAAAATTCCGGAAACCTCGATTTTTTTTATAGAAGTTTACATATTTCAAAATTAGTAAACAACAGTAGAAAGTTCAATTTTAATTCGAAAAACGGTAATTTTGGTGTATGTCCATCTTTAAAACTCGAAGTAAAAACTACTCGTAAAAATAATATTTTCATGAACCAATTGAAAATAATAAGAATTGCTTCTTGGCTGTTTTGCATCTGTTATACTGGGTTACAATGATTTCTTCTACTATGGAAATAAAGTTTTTGTGTTAAAAAATTATTAGAATTTTGAGAAATGTTCTTTATCACTTTCATATAAAGCATGATCATGTTTGAGTTAAATTTGTATATTCTTTATTTTATTAATACTATAATTTTATAAATTTAAAATACAATTGTATTATTTATATTAATTTCATTCAAATTTATGTGATATTCAATGTTTTTTCAGTTTTCTATCATGATAGTTAGTTTTCTGTCATGATAGTTTTTGCCAGCAGCAAAAATAAAATGTTTTGGGCCAACTTCACAAACGTGTATTTCATCCCAGAAAAATAAAAAATGTTCATCATGCAATACTAGTTATATCTCATCCCATGATTTTTAAATACATCCCAGAAAAATGTCACAAAATCTGGTAATAGATGATTTAAAGTGTCTCTACTTCAAATATCTTTCATAAAATTATGAAAGCCACCCGTATGTTGAGAATGGCAATAAAGCCAATTTTAAATAAAATATACATTAAAGATTTAAACGAATGGTTCCCCGCACCTAAAATGTAGTAACCGATCTTACCTGATATCGAATGAACATAATGTGAACTACCTCCGAATAAAAGTCCAAGACCATCCGTATGATATGATTGGCGGTATGAGGTCATATATGTAAATGGCACTATAGCGCCAGTCCTAATATACGGATGGTCTTGGACCTTTATTCGGAGGTAGTACACGTTTTTTCCAATTTATTTCAAATGAGATCGGTTACGACTCTTTAGCTTCAAGGGAACCATTCGTGTAAATCTGAAATGTTTATTTTATTTAAAATGGGGCATCCCAGGATGCTTTAGCGCCAATCTCAACAAACTGATCGTCATGTGAATCTTATTTTAGATAACGGACATGTTTCCGTGTTAGAATCGGTCTCGGCCCTCATGGTTCCCAAGAACCATTAATTTAAATCAACAATTCATACAGTTGGTCTTGGGATTTTTCTTTGTAGATAGAGATCGTCATGTTGTACTGAAAAGATCAAAGACGAAATTATAGGTTCCGAGGAACCATTAATTTAAATCTGAATTTTTTCTTTAAAAATGTTTCGGCCATTTACACACATGACCTCATAGCGCCAATCTCGACATACGAATGGCATTGGAATTTTATTAGGAGGCAGTTCACATTAAGTCCATTCGATATCAGGTGAGATCGGTTACGACACTTTAGGTTGCGGTGAACCAGTCGTTTAAGTCAACAATGTATATTTTATTTTAAATGGGCGCCAATCTCAACATACGGCTGGCTTTCATAATTTATGAAAGATATTTGAAGTAGAGACACTTTAAATCATATATTGCCATATTTTGTGACATTTTAAAATTTTCTGGGATGTATTTAAAAATCCTGGGATGGGATATAACTAGTATTGCCTGATGAACATTTTTTATTTTTCTGGGATGAAATACTGGGATAACTTCACGCACTTGTTAGTTTGTGTTCTTGAAATAAAATAAATTAAAATTCTTGGGATTTGAATCATGAATCAAATGAAAAATCCACTTACCAGTCTTGTAAAACATTCAATCAGATCTTATATTAATTCAGAAGAGAAGTCGACTGAACAACCAGTTGGCTCGAATCAAGCCTAGACTTAACTGAGGCATATAGGAATCATTTCAAGGTGTAAATCACTGCTGTGATCAATTCATGATTCAAGTAAATTGATAAATTTTAAAAGCCATGTTTTTGCATCGCATTTGGATCGGGAGGTACCGGATTCGAATTCCGATAGAGGCAGGGTGCAAAAGTCATTTTTTATTTTGTATAATTATACCTTCTCGAATTAAATATAAAGAATGACATCAAACTTGAAGTTTATACTCAAATTAAGATTCAAGTATTAAGACCAACTTAGAGCTAATTCACTCCAAGAGATAGATTTTAAACCAGTTAGGAGTCAAACTCAAAAGACGAAAACATTAAAAAATCAGGTCGAGAAAATTAAATCAAGAGTCAAGTCAAAGGCAAGAATGAAACCAAAAGCCCAATTAAGTTGAGAGTCGAATCAAGAGTCATATCAAGAGCTAAGTCAAGATTCAAGGTAAGGGATCAGTCAACAGTCAAGTGAAGGTAAAAGTAAAGAGAGTCAAGAGTCAAATTAAAACTCAAGTCAAGTGTCAAATCAAAACTCAGGTCAAGGGTGAAATCAACATATAAATCAATGATCAAAACAATAGTTAAATTAAGAATTAAGTTAAGTCAAGAGTTAAGCCAAGTATCAGGTTAAGAGTCAAATCAAAATTCTAATCCAGGAACACAGGGACACGCCAAGTGAAAAGAGAAAGTTAAGCCAAGTGTCAACTAAAGAGTGAAGTGAACAGTTTAGTCAAGACTCAAGTCAAAATTCAAGTCAGGAGTCAAGGTAAAATTCAACACAAGAGACACGTCGAGTCAAGTCAATAGTCAGGGCAAAAGTAAAATCAATATTCAAATCAATAGTTAAAAGAATAGCCAAGTCAAATCAAGAGTCAAGCAAATTGGATCATGACGTAATAGTTAAATAGTTAAATAAATATTTTAATTCATATTCCAAATCAATATTGATGTATGTATGTTCTCAACCGAAATAAAAGGCTTTTTTCTCTACGATAATATACCCAATTCTTTTTTACACGGTGATACGTTCCAACCGTTTAACACAGCCAACGTATAAAAGCCACATAAAACCGTGCAAAAAGAACAATGAGTACATAGAAAAAAAGGCCTAAAAGGTCTAGAAAAATTTATTTTTTCTGTTTTTCAAAACCATCTTATTTCGATGTAAGAAGACGATGTAACGATTTTCTTCTAAACTAAAACAAAAAACTCCATTCTTCTTTTTTTTTCAATTATCGATCGCTTGCATATTGTAAATTATTAACATCCTGGCCAGCTTGTGAACCGCCTTGACCGCTTCTACAACTTAGCGCCATGCAACCAACCCCTCGCTCTACAAATACAAATTTTGACAGGAACATCCAGCATTTCCTCGATGGATACTGGAAAAACCTCCGGAAAAACTTATTTTAACAATCCCTGAGGAAAACCAGCATCGGATGTGGTTACCTCCCATTGTCCATTGGCAACAAACATAATTGGGTGATTGGACGTACTAATTCAAACTTCTCTGTCCTCACCTTGCACGTTATTACTTTTTCATCTTGTCCGGGAAATACCTTAAGAATTCTAGCCATCATCCATTGACTAGGTGGTGTTATTTCATTTTAAATAAACACCGCATATGTGTCCAATTTTTAACGATTTCACTTCATTCGCCCATTTATTATTATGTTGCTGTTCGGTGATATATTCTTGTGACCATCTCGCCTAAAATTCTTGTTGTGATTTTTGTGATTTCTACCACGCAGACAACCGGTTCAGTGGTATTTCCGGTATAACCGGTTGGCCAGTCAGAAAATGACCCGGTGTTAATGTCGATAAATCCGTTGGAACATTACTTATTGGTATCAATGGTCTCGAATTCGAACACGCCGCAAACTAACTGCTCTAACTGTATATACACTAACCAAAATGTCGCATGCTCCAGTATAACTATCACTAGTGGGTTGGCATGGACCCAGCGTCACAGCAGCCTTTCCCCTAAAGGCCTGCTGTAAATAAACAAATTTCGTTACTGAGTCATAGTCATTACTATATGAACCTCAGCTATAAACAAATCCCGAAATGCCGGCCAGTCGGCCGGGTTTCCATTAAACTTCCCAAGTTGCGGGGGCCTGCTAGTTTCTAGGACCGACACCTAATTTATCCTGAATCCTACCCAAGGCTGACATAAATCTATTCTCAATTTCAACGTATACACCATTCGTGATCAAAATGCAACATTGACGATACAGCATATCCATTTTCTCGAACAACTCGAAATGCCGCAAAGGTTCCACTATCTGATATTTCCATAAAAAAACGTTCCAATTAGTCAATATGTTGTTCCCGACCGATATACAATCGTTCTCGATTCACTTCCCCATGAGCATAGCCTATATCTTCCGCAATCATTTCATAATCCTCCGATTGGAGGTTTGATTCGTCCTCGAAGTTCAAACTGTTTCTCTGAAAAATTAGAACTCAGACAAAAAATTAGTGCAATGAATTCCTTAACGACCGCAACTCGTGCTGTGACCTGTCTCAAATAAATTTTAACTCCATTCATGCTGTATACATTATCTCATAGCTACAGGAACACAAATTCAATTTCGAATGGAATTCTCAATTTATTTACGATTTATCTCATATACTAATACTTCAATATACCGACCAACACACCTAACCATTATCTTTACGAATCCCTTAAACCTATCACGTCGTTTGAGTTGAAATATAAGGTGGCTTCTGCCCATCGTTACAAATTTGCATTTTTTTTTTATCTGCTCAGTAGATATTAAGTTTCACGGTAATATCGCATTCAATTCATTATGGCTGCGTTTTTTGGACACGATAAACTATTGTGTCTGGTTCCACATCTGTGGCACGCACCCAACTCCTTGCACGTAAACGACGAATGACGCGGATACGGACAGTGTAAACACTTAATGCAATGTACCACCTCTCATGCAACCCCGCCCTTAGCATACTGTTACATCGGGATATTTTATGTTTATCCTGCCATATCATACAAGTTTTACCAGCATCCTTTCTATTTGTATAGATTTCCGACATCCCAATTATTCTCCCATCTTTTTTCGACAATAGGTGGAGTAACGACCATCCCATCGGTGGGTATTTAATCGCTCACTTTGGCTCCTTGAATTTTTCTTGTTGTGAGGATTGGTACGTTGTAAATGACGCTGTTGACACTCCAGAACGGAATGATTGAGATCTGCCACTCGACATCTTATTCTCCAACGCACCTATGCCATCCTGTTGATCATTGCCCTTGAAGTCAATGGGCTTAAATTCTGCAGCCGGTTTTATTATTGATAACTCGTGGGTCATCGACTCAACATCCTTTTCCTCAACTCCGATCTCCCGTGAACTCCCTAGCACCCGTGGCAATATTTTCTGATTTGGAACGATGATTTTCCATTTTTCGAGGGTTGCCTTTTCCCTTTTCCAAATCTTTCACTAATGGCTTTCACTCACCGGTTTGCTGCCATTATCGACAATTTTCGATATTCCGCCATTACAGTCTCGATGTCGAGGTCTCTAACCAACCCAGTTTGACTTTTTTTCTTCTCGTTCACAGTCACAATTTCCTCTTGAATTTCATTGATTCAGCAAAGTGTATCGACTCTCGTGATTGTCCAATCTGTTAATGATCATCCTGAGCTGTTTCATTTTTACCTGGATATAATCGACAAGAAAATGTCTGTTGTTATCCTCGGCATTATACTCTGAAAAATTAAATTTTCTCCTTACAAAGTTGCTTTTCAGCATATACAAATCATTAAGACCCAAACAACTCTATGTCACAGTGTGGCTCTTTCCGTCACCAACAAACGTCGTACAAATGTACCCAAATCACAAAGCATTCACTTGGCATGTACTGTATCCACTATAAAGTAATTATTTTCTTACCTTTTATCTGTTCGCCTTTTGCCTCGAGCAACATATGCTTCTGTATAACTTTTCTCGACAAGTAATACATATAAAATTAGGCGCGTTCCGTTGATATTCATTACAGTGGCCGTCACAAGTAACGCTAATGTTCAAGTTAAGTTTCACAACAAGAGTCAATTCAAGTTTGAAGTCAAGAGTCAAGTCATAAGTACTACTGGACAAACCAACATTCAAATCAATCAACAAATAGTTAAATGAAGAGTAAAGTCGATAGTCAAGCCAAGTGTCAAGTCAAAAGTCGAGACAATAGTCAAGTCAAGAATGAAGTGAAATATGTTGTCAAGAGTTAAATTCAGATTAATATTAAGAGTTAAGTTGAGTTAAGTTAAGAGTCATATTAAAAGTCTAGTTGAAAGTACTAAGGTCTAGTTGAAACTAAAGAGTTAAGTCAAAAGTCATGTCAAACCATAAGTTAACTGTGCACACAATGCTTTGTTTTCTATGTAGATTTAAATTTCTCCACTTTCAAAGTCAATTCTGCAGTCATTCAAAGAGTCAAGTCAAGAATAAAGTCAAAAGTCAAGTTCAAAGTGAAGTCAAAAGTCAAAGCAAGATGCACGACAAAAAGCAAATCATGATTCAAGTCAGATTCAAGTCACGAGTCAAGTCAAGAGCCAAGTGAAGAGTTAAGAGTCAAATGAGATCTAGTCAAGACTCACGTCAAGAGTCAAATCTAGAGTTAAGGCAAGAGTCAAGTTAAGAGTCAAGGCAAGGGTCAAGTCAAGGTTCAATTCAAGAACTAAGTTAATAGTCAAGTCTATTGTGATGTTCAGTATTCTTCGCTGAACCGCTTTGATTCTATTAATTTCGGGTTCATAGTATGGGGGGACAATACTTGACTGACGTACTGAAGCATATTCCGAAGGTTGGGCAGGGAGACTTTGTCGCATAGAGAATCAGTAACTATTTGGACGGGCGCTGAATTAAGCCAAGGGATAGGTTTGCCCTCTAAATGCGGCTTGTATAATGAAGCTTGAAATTCAGTTCATTGTCGCAAGTAACACCCAAATCCCAAATGAATGTTACTCGATGAACGATGTGGATTATATTGAATTGGTTACGGTTGTTGGAAATTCAGGGTTAGACGTTTTCGAGAGAATTCAATAGTTTCACACTTGCTAGCGTTTAATTGTACAAGAATCATTTCACACAAGACCACAAGTTGCGTAAATATACACCGTTTTGAAATAGATGAGGGTCAGTTACAGACGAAATTTCTGTGGTGCCCAAATGCTGCTAAGGTTCCACCCAAAGTAAGAACTGAGAAGAGAAACCAAAAATTGTCTGTTTAAATAAGATTATATTATTTGAGATTCTATCAAATACGAATCGAGGCTATAAGTAAATGGAAGAGATCGCAATATTCGAAAATTGAATCCGTTTCACAGTTCGAAATTTTTTAAATACTCGTAGCTTATATGAAAATGAAAAACCCTTTCATAAATCTGTCAACTCAGGTAATTTTATCAAATAAAGAAATAAATCAAGGGCAATTCATCAGTTAGGGCAAGTGTTCAAGTCAAGAATAGAATTGTTAACGACTTGGAAATTCAAATAAACTGTTCTGTGAAAATTTAAAAAGCAAGTTAGAGGCAAATCTAGGAATTAAACCAAGGGTCGTATCCTGTGAGGTTTAGCATCAAACAAAGTTCAAATTTAAGAATGGAATTAAATGGCCATTTTTTTAACGTTAAGATTTTTCAATAACTTTTGCTTATATAAAACGTGGGTGATAAGAAGTCGGACGTATTCAATAACGCCTCTTGGCTTCCCGGGTAATTTGTGTCCAAGTTGAATGATTCGAGAAAATTTAGAACCCAGTGGCACTATCTGGCTTTCCCTAGGAATAAAGAATTCAAAAAAATATTTTCATAGCATTTTTGTCCAAATTGTATTTTTCTGGCCTAATTCTGGGAAACTTCTGTTCCACAAACTTTTTATAGGGAATAATATTTTTGCCAATTAACTTTGTTTTAAAAATATTTACACCAAGCTTATTCGCGCAGTAGGCCAGAAAAATACAATTTAGACAAAAATGCTATTAAAATATTTTTCCCAATTCCCTATTCCCGGGAAAAACCAGAATACTGCCACAGGCAGTCTAAAATGTTTTAGTTTATAATGCGAACTAACACGACTTTAGGAGCCAGAAGTCACTTCTAGATTTAAAGATCTGCGTTCTGTGTCTACTAGGCCAAATTAGCTTCGACGGATTTAATCTGTTTCATCATCGTGTGATGTTGCCGTTTGTGACGACCTGATGGTGGGATGGAATATCCACGACGATATTAGACTAAAGTACTCCAAAAGTCTTTTATTTCTTGGTTTATCCTCAGTTTTAGACTAAATTGCTTTGGTTGCTAGTTTCGTACGGTTTCTTTCGGAATTCGAAATTTTCCTCCATGAACGTAGCACTAAGGGTCGTTCGGCAGATGTGTCTCTAATCTGATGTTATACAAATCTAGGCTTTAGTTGTAAAATCATTTTATGGCATTCATCAGGTCCGAAAAATTTTCGGGTATTTTTTCAGAACAGCTAAAATAGAGAAGATCCTCGATCAGTGTTCGGAATAAATCGGTATTGAAAATTTGAAATGCCGAAAGTATTGGTTCCCTTTGCAAATGGCAAGGAGAAACATGTATACAAAAAAATAGAAAATTCTGTCCTGTCGTAGTTGAAGAGCCAACCTAGGATTTGGGTGACGATTATTACTGCTCATGGCCATTAACATCGCGTGGAGCCAGGTAGTGTACCGATTAAAGTTTATTGTGCCCAATTCGCATTCAGAAGGCTAAAATTCTACGATGCAATGTTGCAAAAATTGAACTCTTGATCTTTACGGTTCGGCCAGGCGTGATACAAATAAATTCGACTAACGGCTCATATTTCACAAAAAACAACGGCTGTAACCAATAAAAACTGTTCCAAATACCTCAAGGTGTGTTACACAACACTTATACTAAACGGACAGATCCATTGATGCGTAATCAAATCAAACTTTCACCAGAAAAAATTAAATCAAATTTTGACGCCATAAATATTTCTGCATCGATGGAGAAAAGAAAATGTTCAAATATTTGGAAAATTGTTACGAAAATACCAAAATCGAAACAATTGAAATATTTATTTTAATTTTATTGTTTCATAATAAGATACAACAATAAATTTGGTGCCTGGTCCAACATATTTTTGATATCATCATCATCATCTCAACACAAATTGAATCAAATCACAAAACACAGGTGCGTTGTGTGTGTGTATATATGTCATCGATGTAATTAGCCCCATACTTTTCTGAAGAATATATTCGGGAAAATATTTAAGCCACCCTCTACCGCCCAGGTTGGAAAAATACCCTATTTATTTTACGGCTTTTGTTTTGTTGCCCATTTTTTATGTACACATTTGCGAGTGTTATTTTGTGATATTCCATCAATCATAATTTGTTGTTGTATTTTTACAAATTTTTTGATGCGTGGGGTCCGCTCGCATACGCGTCACATCATAATGATTTTGTTATTGTAAAAATACGTAAATATGAAATCAATTGATTTTTATTAAAATTGAAATTGATTTAAGTTTTATGTATGGCATTCGTTTACTATATATAAATCGTGCTGACCCAAACTGCTGGTGCAAAAAAAAGAACAACAAATTACATTTTATTTATTTTTCTCGTGTACCACCAACCGAACTATCATCAATTATCACATTCAATATCCATTAAGTCTCACAATAACGTGTAGCCTATATATCCTTATCAGTATCACTATATTAAATTTTCCTATATTTCCCATATGGATGTTATCCCAATTTTCATTCCACTGTTTGGTACATTAAAAAAATCCCAAATGATAAAAAATGTCTGTGTACATGAGTGCACAGTGCATATGACATGGTTTATAGAGCAACAATGATGTAATTTTTCTCTTCTGTACGACATTTTCAATTTAAACATATTTTTTTTCGCCTCATAATTATTTTATTTTAAAGTAAATTAAGATCATCCGCAACATCATCATCTAAATATTATTAAGAGAAAAATTGACCTACAAACGATGTACTCGTACTCGTAACCGTATGTGCTATTTATAAAATTTTGGTTGGTGTTTATAGGAAATTTATGCGTTTTGATAGATTTGTAACGGAGAGATTATGAAAAATTGTTGGCAAGGAAAATGCTTTTTTGTTGGTTGTGTGACACAAATTCCGAACTTAGTAGCCAGAAAGGTCAACCAATTCAATTTTAGTCAAGTGTTATTTATAAATTTGTTCAGAAGTGGTTGGTATTAACCCTGAGCTCGAGAGAACGAAAAATGTGGCTAAAACCCTGAGGTATAGTCAGAAGTTTGGTTCAAAAATTGATGGCCCGAAAAAACATAAGAAATTTGCAGATTTCCACAAAGAAAATGTGTCGTAAACTGCTAAGAAAACTATGCTGATCATCAGGTGATCTTTAGGCTTATGTTGTAAACCCAAAATATTTATCGTAAACTATTGAAATCCTTTTAAAAATGGCAAAAATTGACCTTGATCCGAAACCACTTCACTCGAAATTTTCAGGGGTCCTGTTCAAAAAAGTGCAAAAGATTACCCGTATGCCTGTATCAATGATTTATCAAAAATTGAAAATCGTTTAGTTCTCAAATCCACCGGTTTGGTGTTGTTGGTAAATTATTCGTTTATATAAAATAAAATTGAAGCTTTTAAGTGCTCAAAATTGTCGTTGTGGCGAAAGCAGCTAAAAACTTTCTCTTTTTCGCCTAAAAGCCATTGGAAAAAGGAACAATTATGTTACCACCTTTTTACTTCACAAATTCAAAGTTTTGTCTCTGGTAACTAATCAGTGTCAATGTTAAAGTTATCCGAGATTATCCAGTCGAAAATGCCGGTAATGCAGATTCGGCCGAAATTTCCAAATGTCGATACGGCAGATTCAAATTATCATTATTTTTAATGATTCATCCGAAAAATGTTGGTATAAAAGATTAATTTCAATAGGTAGTCGAGATTTTTTGGTAATGCAGATTCAGCTGTAACAACCGTATGTGACCGACAAATTACGATTATTCAGATTTAATTTATTGGTTTAAATATATCAGACGAAAAATGTCGGTATAGAAGATTTCTTTCAATAAACAGCTCAAACGTTTTGGTAATGCTGATTCGACCTATAACAACCGAATGTGGCCAATCAAAAAATGAAAATGTTGAATAAAAACATTACAAATATCAAGCGAAATGTTGATAAAGAAGAACAATTTTAGTAACCCCTTATCTGAGGAGTTTTACAGGGTATAATTTTCAATTTTCTTATTTTTAAATGGTAAAATGATCCCGCTTTCAGTTTTTTCCAGCTGGTCATCACTCTAGCCATGACTACTCGGTGTACCAAGGATCTTCACCAAATTATCTATTATGGTTAAGAATGACTGACAATTTTTTCAAAAAAATTTAATGATAAAATCGTCCTGTGTTCAAGAGTTTTTCTATTGGTCATGATTCCACAAGAGAAACTAATGAGAAAATTTAAAAAATGAGAAAATTTGAAATTGCACTCTCTCAAACTCGTCAGATCTCTTCATCCATAACACAATTTTTCGTAGATCCGTTCTACATTGAACAATCATAGTTGGATTGATGACTAATTAGATTTTTTTTTTAAAGCAGAGAGAATTTTGTATCAAGACAGTCTGTATTGATGACTGACTCTTCCATTTCCGACTTAACTTTTTTGGACTACGTTTTCTTTTAAAGTTTGAAAAAATCTTAACTATAACCCATAAAACTCCTGAGATCTTTCTAATCCATACTACGACATCTTCCGTAGATCCACAGCACATTGAATAGCCAAGTTGAGCTGAGAAATTTGTCAAATTTGTCAACGGATTATGGTGGCTGTATACATATGCAAAGACACGTTTTACATATAATTAAATATATCGTAAAACGTGTCACAAATCTGAAGCCCATTAGTACCTTAAGCTACCGCTCTGGCGCCGAAATCAGTTAAAATTTACTTTTTTTTCCATACAATCAAGTGATATATCAAGTGATATAGGTCTTCAAAAAATTTTGTTACTACCTTTAGTTCACAAATTCAACTTTTTAGGTAGATAAAATTCCGGTCTAAACAGCCGAAAATTTTTAGAGATAGTGCAGATTTTGCTATAAAAATCGTATTTGCCAAACCGAAAGTGTCGATTAGGCAAATTCAAATTTTTAATTATAAATATATCAGTCGCAAAATGTGGATATTAAAGATTCAATTCCAAAAACAGTCGATAATTTTTTGGTAACGGAGATTCGCCCTAAAACAAGAACAACCGGACGAAGCCTACCAAAAATGATAATGCATGCTAAAACATGATCATAAATATCAAACGAAAAATGTTAATGGAGAATGAGAATTTAAATAGCCAGCCGAATCCATCCCGGCGGTGTAATTTCAACTTTTTATGATAAGAGTCCCGCGTTCAAGATTCCCATTAGGTTTTCAAATTAACTATGACATTGCAAAGTATCGTGGATGTACGTAAAATTTCATAATGTGGCTGAGGGATGCAATTTCGGATTTTCTCATTGTTTGGAAAAAATGTTCCCCCGTTCAAGATTTTGTCAGCTGACCATCAATCTAGTGATGGCTCTGCGATGTTCCGTTGATCTACGGAATATTCCGTTGTATGATTGGCAAAGGCCTGAGCAGTTTCAAAGGGTGTAATTTCCAATTTTGCCTAATTTTTTAATTATAAAATGGGCTCGTTCAAGGATTTTCCAGTTAGTCATCAATCTAGTCGATAATAGATAGCGATAATTGGAATCATGAAAGCGGGACCATTTTATCATAAAAATTGAGTAATTCAACTCCACATCATTGCAAAATTTTTAGAGCGAAGGAAATTTTGTATAATTACGATTTCATTTCGGACTATTCGACTAAACTCGGCTAACATTTTTTGGCTTACGTTTTCTTTTTAAACATTGCAACCTCTAACCCTTCTCAGACCTTCCTCAATCACACTACGACATTTTGCGGAAATCTATGTGCTGGGAATATACTTGTATAAATTTTGTCAACAATATCGCCATTCAAAATTTTTCAACTTTATCTATTTTAATTCGGCTTAATGTATAAAAATGGCAAGGATACAATCTGAATTATCGACTATTATATTTTCTGCATTATCTACTGTTACACTGCATTATCGACTCTTCGATTTTCACCTAAGTGGCCTATTTTCACATTAAAAATCGAAACTATACAAATTCCTCAGACAAAATCTGCATTATCGATCCGACTATTTTATTTCCGGCTGATACTTTTAGGCTAATTTTAACCAGGTTAGTAATTTATTATTATAGAATATATACGTTTTGCATATCATTGAAAATACTTTGAAGAGCGTCACAAATTTAGCTGAAGCCCCTTAGTACTTTAAGTTACCATTGCGGTCGTCGACGAATCAATAAAATTGTTACTAGAACTTTAGTTCACAAATTCAACGTATTGTAGCTAATTATTCACACTGTTAAATTTAGCCAAAATTACTCAGACGAAAAATGTCGGAATGCAGATCCTTTTGTAAGAACCGCAGTAATGAACTGACAACTATCGATAATGCAGATTCAGGTTGTCGTAAGTTTATAAGCCGAAAAATAACATTACTGAAGATAGCAGAAAATTCAGCTGCTGCATTATCGACCAATTTTAAGGGGAAATAAAATAATTATTTAACAAAATGTTTAAAAATAAATACGTAAATCGAATCGCAATAACTATCCATGTAAAATTTCAGTTCAAAGTTTATGTGGGATCATAATTAGTTTTCCGAAAATCCTCAACCAAGTCTGAAATCTCGTTTTCTCATGAAATGATGCACATTCAAAAATTCGTGTAGCCCGCATTATTCATTTGTCGTGTAAGCGGGATATATTATTAGGCTCGGACCTACAAATAAAATATGTGTGCAAATTTTGAGACCAAAGTTTATGTGGGACTATCAGAACGATCTCGAAAAATTCACACGGACAAAGATAAAAACGGGAACATGGAATTTTCTCAACATTGCAATAAACTTTGGCCTCAAACTATAAATAGATATTCTGTTTGTAGGCCCAAGCCTAATAATATATTCCGCTTCCAGAAAAGGAGATTCCATGGCGAAGATTTTCGAAAATTTAGCTATGATCCTACATAAACTTTGGACTCGAACTTTGCATAGATATTGTATTTGTAGGTGCGAGCCTAGGATTTTAACTCGCTTACACGACAAACGAATTATGTGAACTTCCTGGATTCTCGTAGACACGTTATAAATTATGATTATACAAAATTTATAATTTTCATAATACTTAGAAGCTTTTAATTAATTAGGTAGCTTTATCCAATGTAAATAATATGTCGCAGATTTGAATAGGATTTTAAAATTTGTAAAAATATTTAGTTTATTTATTTAAAAATATCTTTTTGTTTTGGTTTCCCACTATAATTTTGTCGGTAATGCAGTTTTATATTGAAATTTCGCCTGGAGTGTCGATAGTGCAGTTTTATATTATTGATTGCTTCGTTATATGTCGATAAAGTAGTTGCTCTGCCGAAATTTCGGCTGTTCTGTTGATAATGTAGTTGGTATATTATTATGAATTCCCCTCTCAATGCGTCGATAAGGTAGCTTTGGTAATGCAGAAAATTTTGGTAATGCAGATTCGACCTATAACAACCGAATTTGAACAACTAACATATCGTAATATAAATTAGAAACATGATATTTATATCAAGTGAAAAATGTTGATGAATGATAATTTTAATAGCCAGCCCAAGAATGTCGGTAATAAAAAAATATGTGTGTACATATTTGCATTTTTCTTATTTTTAAATGATAAAATGGTCCTGCGTTCAAGATTTTACCAGGTGGTTATCAATCTAACGATGGCTCTTTGGTGTTCCATGCGATCTACGGAATATTTCTTTGTATGATTCGGTGAGGTCAGAAGAGTTTCAGAGAGTGTAATTTTCAATTTTGTCTCTTTTTTTGATAAGACGATGAATGATAGTCATCAATCTAGCCATGACTATACGATGTAGCATGAATATACACAAGAACTACTAGACAACTGAAATCATGAGCATTTTATCATTAAATAATTGAGAAAATTCGAAATTGTTACACCCAAACCTCCTTCCTCAATTATATTGCATTTATTTTATTTTTTTTTTATTTTTTATTTTATTTTATTCTATTTTTATTTAGCCCAGTGAGAGAGAACTCAATGAAGGGCATATTTGATAAAAAACTTACAGCTATAAAATTAAGACATTTTAACAACAAAACAAAAAAACAATAAAATATGAATGATTAGAATAAAACAAAAAAAAATTAAATTAAAATTAAATTAAATATACACATTTAAAAATAAAAAATTGTAAATCCTTGTTCCATCGAATAGACATAATTAGATTGATGAACAACTGGGAATATGCTAATATAAATATCGTCAACAATAGCGCCATACAAAGTTTATCAACTTTTACGGATTTTATTTGGGCTGAATGTATAAAAAGTTGCAAAGACACAAGCTGCATTATCGACATCATTATTTTTTAATATTTGCGTTTTGCATATAATTGGAAATAGAGTACGGCAAATTTAGCTGAAGTCTCTTAGTACCAAGCACTACCGTTGTGGATCTGGAATCAGGTACATTTTTTCTTATTCCCATATATAATCATGTGACATGTCGTTTGAAAGGTTTTGAAAAAAAACATCAATTTTGTTGCTCAGCAAATCTACTGTTTTGGCACTGGTGCCATATGTAGCGAGCCAGAATAGTTTTAATTTTCCGCTTCGGCTCACGAATGAAGATTCGGAATTAATGATGGTCGTGTATTGATTTTATATTTCCTTGTGTCGTTTTGCGACCAATTTTCTTACTGGAAATTTGCTTCGGTGCTAAATTTCCCAACATTTTTCCGGGTTTGTCAATTGTCGGACCAAAATGATGATTACTTCTAGATGTTTCAACCTCTAGCACTTTGATCAAAACCATATTTCCCTCTTTTTGTAATTAAATGAAATGAATAATCACCTGAATGCAACATTATTTGAAAGCTGGGAGTGGTCTAGCATGTTTCATTTGAAAGAGTATGCTGGAGTGTTTGGTTGGGATATTAACCTGGAAGGAAATTCCAAGTATACTTGAAAAGAAAAATATTTTTTTTATTATAGGTGATTTACACTGAGCAACTGTTGATGAGAATTGTGTTTCGATGGTGAGGTGCCTGATTCGCTAACGCCCAAAATCTTGTGATTTTTATATTCAGAAAGGCTGAGTAAATTAATCAATTATACGACTTTTCTTACGCCATTAAGTAATATTGTTTTTCTCCGATATTTCTAATTTTCCACAACACAAATAAACTGAATAGCATATTACATTCATCCTAACTACGTGTATACCAAGATACGATATAATTTCCATATAGTATCTAACCAAAATCTATTAGTTCTAATCTAACAAAGAATGAAACGATCGATTCGTTACAATGTTTTCCAATCAGTTCTATTTTGAATCGAAATGTGCATATGTGCTGAGATATGGAGAACATCTTTTGCACAACACTACATACATACACAAAGCACTATACACATCTAAAGAGAAAATTCCCATAAATTTTTTGATACTAAAAAAAAATTCCCAAACAAACAATAAACATACACATGAATTACATCCATAAAAAATGGAAATTTGAATAAAATTTAGTATTGTACCATCCACATATGTGGGTGTACAACTGTACAAGCAGAAGATGTCGACGAGAGTGAGAGGCAAACAAAAAAAGAAAATTGAATTTTCCCAATAATAATCATCATAAAAAAGCAGCATCGGCAGCAGCATACAGCACAATGAAATTCAGCAGCAAATTTATTTTTTCTTTATGGAAAATGAGGGAAAATACTACTGTGCGGTGTTGGATTGTATTTGTTATGATTATAACATATGTTTGCATATGTTGTTCCCAGTTCTGATTTTCGAATACATAATTTTCCTTGTATTTTTATGTTTTGGGTTATATAGGTATAAAAATGAAAAACAAATGAAAATGTATGGTAATACACACGGCCAAAATGGTAGATACGTGATCCATGTTTATGACGTAATTGGTATAATGTTGAGCTAGGTTAAGGTAGTGATCGGAATATTTTGTTGGTTTAATTCGCTAAGGAATATTTTCGGTTCAGATCAAAAAGCTACAGTAAAGCTATTAATATGCTTGAATACCGAGTTGACGGGTTAGCCTATCAGATTAAATGACAAAGTGTTAACTCGTTAAAATATCTCGGAATCAATATACTAAACTGCGATTTAAGTTGTATGAGTAAATGTGAAGAGCTCAGAGTCAAATTGGATTTTAAGAGGAGCTCTCTCATTTGTCAAGCCCTAATAAACTAGCGTGGGAAATGAAATATAATATGTTTGTGTTGACTGTATAAAACCATAGTATATCCGTATTCATTCACTGTATTACAAGAATAAAGGATTTTTCAATTTGGGCGGGTCGATTTTGAAATGGAATAATACAAGCAGTGTGTGAGGAATTAACGAAATTCTTTTTCTCTTAGGGCATCTTTCAATTGCGGCTTAATGGCATAGACCTGCGGCTTGAGGATACTCCACGAGAAAAAGTCTAGAGGGGTCAAACCGCACTATCTTGGTGGCCAATTTACGTCCCCGCTGCTAGAGATAACCCTACCCTCAAATCGTTTATGCAGAATGTCCATCGTTGCGTCTGCAGTGTAGCACGTAGCCCGGTCCTGCTGGAAACACTTGTCGTCTAACCTCTATATCATTCAATTTGTTAATTTATTTAGTTTAAAAATTTACCATTTTTTCTTCACTAATTCATTCCAGACCGACCCACGTCATTTTTTAGCAAAACGGGCGGCGTAGAACGAACAGTACAATTTAGGTTTCAAAAAAAAAATTATCATCCAAAGAGCATGTAACACATATCTTTAGTATTATTTAATTTAAAATGACCTTCCGGATTTATTGATCTGTTACAGGTTTCGTATATGAATTTTGTGGTCTCCTCATCTTTTTACTAATTAATTGTTGTACCTTTCTTATTTGTTGTAACCATCGAATAGTTTGTTAAAATATTTTTATTACTAATCACTACAGCATATTAATTATTTTCATATTTAGGATTTCAAATTTTTTAAAAACAAATCATGAAAATGTTCGCACTTTTGACTCAAAAGTGTCACAGCAGACTATTAACGACGTTAATTTAGGCCAAAATAAATCGGTTAGCATCGTTTTGTAGCGCTCGCCGTTGATGGTGATCATTTTCAAAAACGTACGGACCAATGACGCCGCCGGCTCAAAATCTGCACCAAACAGTAACTTTGTGTGAATGCATTGCTACTTGATGAACCTCGTGTGGGTTGGCATCACCCCATATATGGCAGTTTTTTTTGTTAACATAGCCGTTCATCCAAATGCGCCTCGTCGCTAAAGATGATTTTCGGCCAAAGTTCAGGCCCTCTTCCAAAAGCTCCGAAGTTCAGTCAGCGATCAAACGGCATTGCCTATGGTCATTAACTTTAAGCTCTTGCGTCAGTTGGATCTTGTACGGGTGTAGGTGTAGGCCAAAGCCCCGATGCAAAATTCGCCAAGTTAAAGTTCGTGCAAGGCCGAGTTCTTGTGCAAGGCGAGGAATTGGCCAATCTGGCGTTCCTTTGACGTACGAGTGTTGGCTGATTATTTACCGAACCGGTTGTCTCGAATTTGGCCATCAAACGTTGGAGAGTCAATTTGAAGGACCACTGCGTCTACCGTAAAATTAGCGCCACGCGTGCACCGTTTGTTTAACAAACACTAATTTTAATAATAAAGTTTTATCATTTGGACGTGCTGCTCAATCGTGTAACTTGTCATGGTGATTTGGCATCGTCACTGAAAAAAACACCAGATTAGACAGACGCCACCGAAACAACATGGCAACTACAGGCTGCCAATATCGCCCCGATCAAATTGAAAAACCCTTTAGTATAAGTTCTCATTATCAGATAATGTTATCCTTCGTATCCTAATAGAAAAAGAAGGTCGTTGTAAAATACTAATGCACAGAGTTAAAAACAATCTTCCTATCCACTCTTACTCTCAACCGTCATACAATTTTGTTTTTCCTTCTTTTATATATTCGTCCTTTCACTTGTGAGTAAGGAGTTACAACAAATTACATATTTAAGACTACTCGTTGATTTGGGAATAAGTTTTAACTCACTATGTAAAGAACTACTCCTCGCAAATAAAAAAACTTATTCTCAATCTCACAGGCGGCTTTTGTTATAGAAAAGTAACATTTTCATTAATTAAAATATCAATAAATTCAATAAAAAAAATTTATATAATTAATAAATTCAGCAACAAAACGACATTAATAAATAAAATTCTGTTATAAAATTATAAATAAAAAATTGAAAATTAATTACATTTTTTTTTCTTATTAATAGTAAATCAAATTTCCAATAGTTCAAAAAAATACGAAAAAAATTTGATGTGTTTTAATCGTAGTGTGCGTAAACCCGAAAGGGATGCCGAAAACAATAACAAACCATTTTGAAAAAAATTCAAATGACGCGTTTGACGTATTTGACATTATTTACGATTGACATATTATATGTATATAAATATGTGTATGTGGTAGTTAAAATAGAAGGAAAAATCTACATTTCCATTTTTTGATGTACATCAAATTTTTTTGGTATTTTTTCCCCTGAAAGAACCCGAAAATGTGATTTACATCAAAAAATTTTGATGTACATCAACAATTTTTGCCAGTTTTTTGTAAAAAGAAAACGCCATAAAATTCCGCGTTGAGTCGTACAAGCAAAAGCTTGTTAAAATTTTCATCTGACAACCTATTTCGCTGGTCGGTGAGAATTAATTTCAAAGCAGAAAAAGCTCTTTCGACGCTGACCTGGGTAGTAGGCGGTGGTAAATACTGCCATTGCCAGTTTGTGTAAATTTGGGTACTCATGCTGTTTCATTTCCCAATATTGTAGGACATCTAAATCTGGCTGTAGGCGTGATGGTTTATAATTGTCTATTTCCATGGATGCAATTTCAAATGATGAAGTATGTACTTGATTTTTGAATTATTTGACCATCCAATTGTGATAAATACTCAGCTAACTTTGACCCACTCGATGGTGATGTTATTTCCTGTGATGATGATGATAATGGAACGGTATGGAACTCAACGGTACTGGGGTAAACGTTTCTAGTGGTGTTTTGTTACCCAGAGAATCCTAATTTCTAATTTGCTTAAACAGACATCGTAAATGGGTTTGGGCTATGACTTTCTGCTCAGTTGAAAGTTAAAAATGAAAACGAGGATCCAAAAAAATGGCACTTGGAATTACATTGCTTTCTAGTAATTTGCTTTCCCGGACACGAATGACATTTAAAATTGATTTGCTTATATCGTCAGTTTTTGTCAGCCAGATCAATTTTTAGTTCCAACCAAATTTTTTAAAAATCAGTTACAGTTATGCTGGCACTTTGAAGGTGAAAGGTAGAATTTTTCACGGGTTGGAATGATTTAATAAAATTTTCCATGAAGTTCCAATCTAAGTTATCGCCAAGAATTAAATTTAATTCTTTTTCGATGAACGGTTTTAGGTTTAAAATACGTTCAACCATGAAGAACGACGAACTCCAGCGGGTAGGTACATACGTTTAAAATAGGAAGCTTTAATTTTTTTAATTTTATTTTATTGAGGTTTGTTGGGGTCTGCGTAATTCTATTGCAATTTTACGTATTTGACCCAATTTTCCTGCCAGATTGAATTTTTTAGTACATCCTGCACAACTAGTTGTAGCGTATGTGCAGCACATCGTACACAGTTAATCATCGGTGATTCATTTTTAATTATGAATCATTTTTAATTATCATTACAATATTAATTGTCTTATTTGAGTTAAGTTGCAAGCATCATCTGTAGCTTGGGTATCCTCTTCGTCACCATCTTCATCACCGTGCTCATCATCAACTAATTGTGAATGCAATAATTTGATTTAGCTCGATTTCGTAAATTTCTAAAGTTTGAATTACCCGGTGCGTTAAATATTCCAATGTGTGTTTCTCCGTTAAGAATGCCATTGGCAGAGTTTTTATTTGAAATTGAATTTTGATTGTATTCTACAAACAGATCAAAATGCATATTTTTTATGTGGCGGACTAAATTAGAGGTCGCCAGATAATTTAACGTCGCAAGTTAAATAAACTTGTTTCTTTTGTTCTTCATTGTATGTAATTGAAATATTTTCTAATTATAATGTTTTTTTTGCCATTGTTTTGTTGTACTTTCTACTAAAACTAGTAACAATCTTGATAAACTATAATAAATTTCAGTATTTTTCACGGTGGAAACTGTAAAAAATAAAATGGATTTCATTTAATTATGTCCATCTCAACGATCGAGCGAGACTGTATTTTTATGTAATTCTGTTTCATGTTTAAAAGTAAAATTTAAAATGTATATATCAATGTGGGAAAATAGACAGCACGAATAGCAAAAAAAAAAAAAAAAAAATTAAAACAAAACACTCGGAGCATTGAGAGTATAAATTTAAGTGAATCATAAGTGAAAGAGTGAATTGGAAGATTTAATGAGGATTTAGTCTTTCGAAATTTTATTAACTTACTCCTCTTGGAATGAATATAAAAATTTGAAGAGCGAGTTTTGTATCACTGCTAATGCACCTAGAATACCAGGCAGTACTGCTTGATAAGCCATCAAATTTATGTCTACAGTTTCTTTTCTGATCTGTAAACGGCAGTAAAGTTCGCATAAAGTACTTGACATTTGACTTGACTATTTTAATAATAAAATCATTCTTACCAATATCCCGCAATATAATTTTTAATTGATATTATTATAAAATTTACTGCTTTTCTGTAGTTTTAAAGCAATGAGACCATTATTACTTAGGTGCACTGGAAATACTCACGGAGACTAGTCGAATAATAAGGGTCTTTAATTTTGTAAAATAAATATTTTAAACGTGGGTGATTTTTTTTTGTTCGGTGTTTCTAACTCAGTTATTCAGAAAATAATTGATACTACAGTCATCGACCCATTCATAATCAACCGCGCACGAGCGCGCGGCACTCACGAATTTTCCACATACACTGGCATTGACGAAATTAATAATAAATCCACTGAAGTTGATTTCTCGATTGTTTTTTTTTTTCACTTTTAGTACATGCAATCAGTCGCACGGTTGAATGTGTCGACGGTTTTGCCGATGATTGTAGTATCAATTACTTTTCTGAATAATTGAGTTGCTACACCATATTACTGAAATTTATTTTAAATAATTAGGTTTGGAAATTTTAAGTTGTTTTAAGGATTTTTATTCAAATTTTATTTAAAGTGGCATTCAGTGTGAGTTTAAGTAAGTTAAAACTGTTTTGTGTAATTTGATGCAAAGTTTAAAGATTTTGATCGGAAAAGTATTTCAGAAAGTTTTGAGAGAATTTGTTTTGACATAAATAAATTAGAATTTAAAGTTATATAAATTCAGTTTAATATTTAAGTTTTTATATTTAAACATAAGACAAAAAATTCAAATAGATCGTGTTCATTTAGTAAAAGTAAGAGAAGAATAATAATAAATCCTTATGGGTTCACCAAGTGAACGGAAGACTGAAGGTCTAAGCAGATTCCCATGCACAAAATCTGAAAAAAATGATTGAAAATCGCATTGATAAGTAAAGCAGTTTCAGAAATATTTAACCTCCAGTTTTGGTTAGTTACGGCGCAATGCTTTTAAAAAAGTCACCCGGAATATGATTGCCATTCACGATTTAGCTGACCACGTATAGGTAAGACCGTGCGAACATTTCTAGGATCGATGAAATAAAATTTGAAAATTTATCAAATTTATGAAATTTTTCAGTCGTATACACAGTACAGTAAAGCAAGTCGTAGCATTATCTACCCAAAAGTATAAATGTGACTCAGTCAACATCTCGAGGGGTTTATTTTTAAATTTTGGAAACCATGTTGTATATCATCATATGTGCACCGTTTTCCATTGATCGAAAATGTTCTGTTCTATTCGAATATATGAAAGAGAATCCGTAAACATTTCTGGGCTAAGCGACATAAGAGTGAATATGTATGCCCAACACCCGACTTTCTTTTACCACGAATGTAAACATAGATTTCGAATACACCACTCTTGATGTGTAAAGCGAAATTTAAACTTACTGGTTTTTTGGTAAAACTTAAGTTTCAGGAAGGCATTAAAATAATATTTGTCGTTTTTTGTAAATATTAAAATTTTCAACATCATTGCAAAACTGAGAAAGCTTTTATTGAAGTAGGTGGCCAGTTCCGGTACAAAGATTTCCACCAAATTTCGTCAAGGGTTTTCCAATTATCGGAAAACGTTTAAGTATCAAGTTTTTTCGATTAGTCAATCTGCACGACTGTAGAGATGCCAAATTTTAGTGAAATAAAGTGTTTTTTGTCAAAGCTCGTGGTTTCCGATAAAATTTAAAATATGATCCGAACTAATTTTGATTGAAATTTAATTTCCATATTATTTTTGTTTCTAATATTTTTCTGTAAATGCTATAATTTCGCTAAAAACACTGCGATCTGCCAATTTAGGGTAATGGCCCAAGTTTCATCACGATCAATCAATCCATCTGGGGATCTTTTTGGATTGGACAAAGTTCCGTTGGATAGAACATTGAAATTTATCTAGAGGAGGCACCGACCGGAGCGAGCGGGAATTGCAGATGGTCCACCAGTTGTGACTGTTAGGGCAGCAAGAGTAATTGGCACCGGTGAGATGACAACACACACGAAGGCAGCCAAGCGTGGGTCATATGTGTTTTGGAATCGCCCTTGGATGAAAGGGATATATGTGGAACATATCTCCAAAAGTGGTTATAGGAACTGGTGGAAAGTGAGGGTATGCAAGAGACATATGGAGAGCGATCGACATGAAAGGCGGCCATTGGAAGGGATGCGGAAAAGGTGCGAGATTTAGACGAGCGACAGCGATACTAAGTGGAACGAGGTGAAAGCCATCGACAGGCGAAAGCAGAACAGATAAACTTTGAAATTCTGATCAAACAGGCCTTCGGCTGTTTGCAAGGATGACAGTATGGATGAAGAGATGTGTGAGCATGTGGTGACGAGTATGGAAGACATGCTTAGCGCGTTGGCAATGATGGAGTGGATTGCCGTTATTGAGTATGAGTTTGAGATACAGTCGACCACAGAGAATAGCAGCAAGGTTGTAATAGCATTGGGAGGTGAAGAAGAATGTAAAGTTCAATTGTTTTGCGGAGAAAGTGCGCAGATGTAATTATTTTAGAAACCATGGCAACTAAACATAAATATAATGAAAGGGATTCCATTTATAATGACATTCACATGATTAAAGTGTCCTTGGAATCACTGGGGAAACATCAATCGTACAATAATCAAGCAAAACTAGCAACTCCGCCGTTCGAAGAAGTAGTCCGAAACACAATCAAAAGAACTGGTAAGACTCAGTCTAAATAGTCTGAATACCAAAAAATGAAGTTAAAGAAAAACTAAAAAAAATAGTAAAGCCAGCTGAGCTGAAAATACAAATTAAAAAGATTAGGGAGATAAAGAAAAATGAAACAATCATCAACAAACTAGTGTCCCAGCTAAAAGATCACCTAGAATGATCATATATGATGTTAGCAAAGGACTAAAGCAAAACTAGCTTCCAGTGCTTATACCTTGTTTCACAACTGGTTATAAAGACCAAGACACGGGACATTGGGTCATTGAGGTTGAACCAGAGATACGCAAAAAGCTGCTACAAAAGTAGAATATCTACCTGGAGTGGTCCTCCTGCAACATCGCTGATTTCCTATTGCCTACTAAAGCATGTGAAGTTATCCCAGTTTTTCATCCCAGGATTTTTTTTTATTATTATTTACACGAAACTATTCTATTCCATCCCAGTTTTTTCATTTTATACCTCTATAAGACGATTTCTATTATAAATACAACAACAAAATATCCCATCCCAGTTTTTTTACGTTTATTTGTTGTTCATGTAAAACAAATAATTGGAAATAATGTATTGTGTTTGAGAAACAGTAACTCTGTATATTTAAAGTTCGAAATAATAATACGCCATATTATAAGTTTAAAATATTAAGGATAACTTATAATAAGCGCCCCAATGCAAGCCGTATGTTAGGATTGGCACAATCTTCCTGCTTCGAGATGGCCCCATATAAATTTATATGAAAATCGTCTATAACTTCCAAAATCTTCCTGGGCCGGAAATAGCGATTAATGTTTTGAGATGGTATATAATTAAGTAATTGCTGACCAAGTGGCCAGCACCAGCCGTATGTTCAAATTTGGGGAAATGGCCAAGTTCCAAAATCTCAGGTTGAGTTAAATAAAAATGTATAACTCCTTAGAACTTCCTAGGCCGGAAATGATTCTACGTGTTTCGAGTTGGTAATGATAAGGTCAAACTATGGTGAACTCTCCAATGCCAGCCGTATGTTAGGATTGGCACAATCTTCCTGCTTCGATATGGCCCCATATAAATTTATATGAAAATCGTCTATAACTTCCAAAATCTTCCTAGGCTAGAAATAGCGATTAATGTTTTGAGATGGTATATAATTAAGTAATTGCTGACCAAGTGGTCAGCACCAGCCGTATGTTCAAATTTGAGGAAATGGCCAAGTTCCAAAATCTCAGGTTGAGTTAAATAAAAATGTGTATCTCCTAAGAACTTCCTAGGCCGGAAATGATTCTACGTGTTTCGAGTTGGTAATGATAAGGGCAAACTATGGTGAACTCCCCAATGCCAGCCGTATGTTAGGATTGGCACAATCTTCCTGCTTCGATATGGCCCCATATAAATTTATATGAAAATTGTCTATAACTTCCAAAATCTTCCTGGGCCGGAAATAGCGATTAATGTTTTGAGATGGTATATAATTAAGTAATTGCTGACCAAGTGGTCAGCACCAGCCGTATGTTCAAATTTGAGGAAATGGCCAAGTTTCAAAATCTCAGGTTGAGTTAAATAAAAATGTGTATCTCCTAAGAACTTCCTAGGCCGGAAATGATTCTACGTGTTTCGCGTTGGTAATGATAAGGTCAAACTATGGTGAACTCCCCAATGCCAGCCGTATGTTAGGATTGGCACAATCTTCCTGGTTCGATATGGCCCCATATAAATTTATATGAAAATTGTCTATAACTTCCAAAATCTTCCTGGGCCGGAAATAGCGATTAATGTTTTGAGATGGTATATAATTAAGTAATTGCTGACCAAGTGGCCAGCACCAGCCGTATGTTCAAATTTGGGGAAATGGCCAAGTTCCAAAATCTCAGGTTGAGTTAAATAAAAATGTATAACTCCTTAGAACTTCCTAGGCCGGAAATGATTCTACGTGTTTCGCGTTGGTAATGATAAGGTCAAACTATGGTGAACTCTCCAATGCCAGCCATATGTTAGGATTGGCACAATCTTCCTGCTTCGATATGGCCCCATATAAATTTATATGAAAATCGTCTATAACTTCCAAAATCTTCCTGGGCCGGAAATAGCGATTAATGTTTTGAGATGGTATATAATTAAGTAATTGCTGACCAAGTGGTCAGCACCAGCCGTATGTTCAAATTTGAGGAAATGGCCAAGTTCCAAAATCTCAGGTTGAGTTAAATAAAAATGTGTATCTCCTAAGAACTTCCTAGGCCGGAAATGATTCTACGTGTTTCGCGTTGGTAATGATAAGGTCAAACTATGGTGAACTCCCCAATGCCAGCCGTATGTTAGGATTGGCACAATCTTCCTGGTTCGATATGGCCCCATATAAATTTATATGAAAATTGTCTATAACTTCCAAAATCTTCCTGGGCCGGAAATAGCGATTAATGTTTTGAGATGGTATATAATTAAGTAATTGCTGACCAAGTGGCCAGCACCAGCCGTATGTTCAAATTTGGGGAAATGGCCAAGTTCCAAAATCTCAGGTTGAGTTAAATAAAAATGTATAACTCCTTAGAACTTCCTAGGCCGGAAATGATTCTACGTGTTTCGCGTTGGTAATGATAAGGTCAAACTATGGTGAACTCCCCAATGCCAGTCATATGTTAGGATTGGCACAATCTTCCTGCTTCGATATGGCCCCATATAAATTTATATGAAAATCGTCTATAACTTCCAAAATCTTCCTGGGCCGGAAATAGCGATTAATGTTTTGAGATGGTATATAATTAAGTAATTGCTGACCAAGTGGTCAGCACCAGCCGTATGTTCAAATTTGAGGAAATGGCCAAGTTCCAAAATCTCAGGTTGAGTTAAATAAAAATGTGTATCTCCTAAGAACTTCCTAGGCCGGAAATGATTCTACGTGTTTCGCGTTGGTAATGATAAGGTCAAACTATGGTGAACTCCCCAATGCCAGCCGTATGTTAGGATTGGCACAATCTTCCTGGTTCGATATGGCCCCATATAAATTTATATGAAAATTGTCTATAACTTCCAAAATCTTCCTGGGCCGGAAATAGCGATTAATGTTTTGAGATGGTATATAATTAAGTAATTGCTGACCAAGTGGTCAGCACCAGCCGTATGTTCAAATTTGAGGAAATGGCCAAGTTCCAAAATCTCAGGTTGAGTTAAATAAAAATGTGTATCTCCTAAGAACTTCCTAGGCCGGAAATGATTCTACGTGTTTCGCGTTGGTAATGATAAGGTCAAACTATGGTGAACTCTCCAATGCCAGCCATATGTTAGGATTGGCACAATCTTCCTGCTTCGATATGGCCCCATATAAATTTATATGAAAATCGTCTATAACTTCCAAAATCTTCCTGGGCCGGAAATAGCGATTAATGTTTTGAGATGGTATATAATTAAGTAATTGCTGACCAAGTGGTCAGCACCAGCCGTATGTTCAAATTTGAGGAAATGGCCAAGTTCCAAAATCTCAGGTTGAGTTAAATAAAAATGTGTATCTCCTAAGAACTTCCTAGGCCGGAAATGATTCTACGTGTTTCGCGTTGGTAATGATAAGGTCAAACTATGGTGAACTCCCCAATGCCAGCCGTATGTTAGGATTGGCACAATCTTCCTGGTTCGATATGGCCCCATATAAATTTATATGAAAATTGTCTATAACTTCCAAAATCTTCCTGGGCCGGAAATAGCGATTAATGTTTTGAGATGGTATATAATTAAGTAATTGCTGACCAAGTGGCCAGCACCAGCCGTATGTTCAAATTTGGGGAAATGGCCAAGTTCCAAAATATCAGGTTGAGTTAAATAAAAATGTATAACTCCTTAGAACTTCCTAGGCCGGAAATGATTCTACGTGTTTCGCGTTGGTAATGATAAGGTCAAACTATGGTGAACTCCCCAATGCCAGTCATATGTTAGGATTGGCACAATCTTCCTGCTTCGATATGGCCCCATATAAATTTATATGAAAATCGTCTATAACTTCCAAAATCGTCCTGGGCCGGAAATAGCGATTAATGTTTTGAGATGGTATATAATTAAGTAATTGCTGACCAAGTGGTCAGCACCAGCCGTATGTTCAAATTTGAGGAAATGGCCAAGTTCCAAAATCTCAGGTTGAGTTAAATAAAAATGTGTATCTCCTAAGAACTTCCTAGGCCGGAAATGATTCTACGTGTTTCGAGTTGGTAATGATAAGGGCAAACTATGGTGAACTTTCCAATGCAAGCCGTATGTTAGGATTGGCACAATCTTCCTGCTTCGATATGGCCCCATATAAATTTATATGAAAATTGTCTATAACTTCCAAAATCTTCTTGGGCCGGAAATAGCGATTAATGTTTTGAGATGGTATATAATTAAGTAATTGCTGACCAAGTGGCCAGCACCAGCCGTATGTTCAAATTTGAGGAAATGGCCAAGTTCCAAAATCTCAGGTTGAGTTAAATAAAAATGTGTATCTCCTAAGAACTTCCTAGGCCGGAAATGATTCTACGTGTTTCGAGTTGGTAATGATAAGGGCAAACTATGGTGAACTCCATAATGCCAGCCGTATGTTAGGATTGGCACAATCTTCCTGCTTCGATATGGCCCCATATAAATTTATATGAAAATCGTCTATAACTTCCAAAATCTTCCTAGGCTAGAAATAGCGATTAATGTTTTGAGATGGTATATAATTAAGTAATTGCTGACCAAGTGGTCAGCACCAGCCGTATGTTCAAATTTGAGGAAATGGCCAAGTTCCAAAATCTCAGGTTGAGTTAAATAAAAATGTGTATCTCCTAAGAACTTCCTAGGCCGGAAATGATTCTACGTGTTTCGAGTTGGTAATGATAAGGGCAAACTATGGTGAACTCCCCAATGCCAGCCGTATGTTAGGATTGGCACAATCTTCCTGCTTCGATATGGCCCCATATAAATTTATATGAAAATCGTCTATAACTTCCAAAATCTTCCTGGGCCGGAAATAGCGATTAATGTTTTGAGATGGTATAATATAACTTATTTATTATAAACATTTAAAACAAATAAAACACACTTTGTTAATTTTTATTTCACAACAATAATTGAACAAACAAATACCTTTTTTTTATACGGTTTTATACGGTTTTAAATTTTCGACTAACCACTAACTCTCTCGATATAAAATTTACTCAATAAACTACAGCTTATATAGAATAATGTATTTTTCGGTAAAAAACCGAGAATAAACTATTTAAATCGAATTTTGAGAAATATCTTCTAGGAACTTTTCAATATGTATTGTTCGGTATCTGGCTATTTTATTGTTTATTTTACTATTTCAAATTAAATAATATTTCGCTAGGTTCTGAACAGTTTTCATGACAATTTTTTCTGATTTTTGTCATAGTGAAATAGCATCGAAGAAATCCAGAGCTTAACTAATTCAATTATACCGACAGCATTAAATGTTATTATGTCGAAATTTTTAATATAAGGGGATTTATTAACCATTCAAAGGACTCTTAACATTATACAGCTTACTCGCAACGATAGATAGGTTAGGTTTCAGTGGTTGCATCGCACACTTAGACCAATGTTGGCCCATTGAGATACCACCCATTCACGCCAATCATTAACCCATTCACCCATTCACTAACATGTGTGAGTTGCAGTACAGTATAAAGTATACCACCTCCATGTCAACTTGAACAATGACGTAGAGGGTGGGTCGGCGCTGAACTCTGCACTTCATCAGAGAGTTGTATTTATTAACATCAACGATCGTAATCGATGGCGAAAATTCGATTCCCCTAAACACCATTGTTCTCATTCATTAATTTGCAAATATAATTTTATGCCCTGTATAACCTAGCAATGCAAATAGTTAGAAAAACGCGCCATTGACTTTTGAGCGATACTGGATAGAGGAGCAAACGATGATGATAAATTGTGTAAACGCGGTATACCGCTCACCATTTGTTTGTTTTTAACATTTGCAATCTATTCTGGTATCGAAAAACTCCCAACACTCTGGAGGTTTGCTTTTCACGAACTTCTTGAAACAGTTGCATAAACGACAACGAAGGCTATAATTCTGATTAACTTAGAACTATCTGAGCATCCATGCGAGATCCTTGTACTCTGCATTCTGACAGGCAGTCATGGTTGTTTCATTACTGATCGTAATAAGCCATAATAGTATGCTAATCTTATCATAAGACTATACTGAAAAAGTGCACCAAAGTTTTCCCTTATCATTACCAACTCGAAACACGTAGAATCATTTCCGGCCTAGGAAGTTCTTAGGAGATACACATTTTTATTTAACTCAACCTGAGATTTTGGAACTTGGCCATTTCCTCAAATTTGAACATACGGCTGGTGCTGACCACTTGGTCAGCAATTACTTAATTATATACCATCTCAAAACATTAATCGCTATTTCCGGCCCAGGAAGGTTTTGGAAGTTATAGACGATTTTCATATAAATTTATATGAGGCCATATCGAAGCAGGAAGATTGTGCCAATCCTAACATACGACTGGCATTGGAGAGTTCACCATAGTTTGACCTTATCATTACCAACGCGAAACACGTAGAATCATTTCCGGCCTAGGAAGTTCTTAGGAGATACACATTTTTATTTAACTCAACCTGAGATTTTGGAACTTGGCCATTTCCTCAAATTTGAACATACGGCTGGTGCTGACCACTTGGTCAGCAATTACTTAATTATATACCATCTCAAAACATTAATCGCTATTTCCGGCCCAGGACGATTTTGGAAGTTATAGACGATTTTCATATAAATTTATATGGGGCCATATCGAAGCAGGAAGATTGTGCCAATCCTAACATATGACTGGCATTGGGGAGTTCACCATAGTTTGACCTTATCATTACCAACGCGAAACACGTAGAATCATTTCCGGCCTAGGAAGTTCTAAGGAGTTATACATTTTTATTTAACTCAACCTGATATTTTGGAACTTGGCCATTTCCCCAAATTTGAACATACGGCTGGTGCTGGCCACTTGGTCAGCAATTACTTAATTATATACCATCTCAAAACATTAATCGCTATTTCCGGCCCAGGAAGATTTTGGAAGTTATAGACAATTTTCATATAAATTTATATGGGGCCATATCGAACCAGGAAGATTGTGCCAATCCTAACATACGGCTGGCATTGGGGAGTTCATCATAGTTTGACCTTATCATTACCAACGCGAAACACGTAGAATCATTTCCGGCCTAGGAAGTTCTTAGGAGATACACATTTTTATTTAACTCAACCTGAGATTTTGGAACTTGGCCATTTCCTCAAATTTGAACATACGGCTGGTGCTGACCACTTGGTCAGCAATTACTTAATTATATACCATCTCAAAACATTAATCGCTATTTCCGGCCCAGGAAGATTTTGGAAGTTATAGACGATTTTCATATAAATTTATATGGGGCCATATCGAAGCAGGAAGATTGTGCCAATCCTAACATATGGCTGGCATTGGAGAGTTCACCATAGTTTGACCTTATCATTACCAACGCGAAACACGTAGAATCATTTCCGGCCTAGGAAGTTCTTAGGAGATACACATTTTTATTTAACTCAACCTGAGATTTTGGAACTTGGCCATTTCCTCAAATTTGAACATACGGCTGGTGCTGACCACTTGGTCAGCAATTACTTAATTATATACCATCTCAAAACATTAATCGCTATTTCCGGCCCAGGAAGATTTTGGAAGTTATAGACAATTTTCATATAAATTTATATGGGGCCATATCGAACCAGGAAGATTGTGCCAATCCTAACATACGGCTGGCATTGGGGAGTTCACCATAGTTTGACCTTATCATTACCAACGCGAAACACGTAGAATCATTTCCGGCCTAGGAAGTTCTTAGGAGATACACATTTTTATTTAACTCAACCTGAGATTTTGGAACTTGGCCATTTCCTCAAATTTGAACATACGGCTGGTGCTGACCACTTGGTCAGCAATTACTTAATTATATACCATCTCAAAACATTAATCGCTATTTCCGGCCCAGGAAGATTTTGGAAGTTATAGACGATTTTCATATAAATTTATATGGGGCCATATCGAACCAGGAAGATTGTGCCAATCCTAACATACGGCTGGCATTGGGGAGTTCACCATAGTTTGACCTTATCATTACCAACGCGAAACACGTAGAATCATTTCCGGCCTAGGAAGTTCTTAGGAGATACACATTTTTATTTAACTCAACCTGAGATTTTGGAACTTGGCCATTTCCTCAAATTTGAACATACGGCTGGTGCTGACCACTTGGTCAGCAATTACTTAATTATATACCATCTCAAAACATTAATCGCTATTTCCGGCCCAGGAAGATTTTGGAAGTTATAGACGATTTTCATATAAATTTATATGGGGCCATATCGAAGCAGGAAGATTGTGCCAATCCTAACATATGACTGGCATTGGGGAGTTCACCATAGTTTGACCTTATCATTACCAACGCGAAACACGTAGAATCATTTCCGGCCTAGGAAGTTCTAAGGAGTTATACATTTTTATTTAACTCAACCTGAGATTTTGGAACTTGGCCATTTCCCCAAATTTGAACATACGGCTGGTGCTGGCCACTTGGTCAGCAATTACTTAATTATATACCATCTCAAAACATTAATCGCTATTTCCGGCCCAGGAAGATTTTGGAAGTTATAGACAATTTTCATATAAATTTATATGGGGCCATATCGAACCAGGAAGATTGTGCCAATCCTAACATACGGCTGGCATTGGGGAGTTCACCATAGTTTGACCTTATCATTACCAACGCGAAACACGTAGAATCATTTCCGGCCTAGGAAGTTCTTAGGAGATACACATTTTTATTTAACTCAACCTGAGATTTTGGAACTTGGCCATTTCCTCAAATTTGAACATACGGCTGGTGCTGACCACTTGGTCAGCAATTACTTAATTATATACCATCTCAAAACATTAATCGCTATTTCCGGCCCAGGAAGGTTTTGGAAGTTATAGACGATTTTCATATAAATTTATATGAGGCCATATCGAAGCAGGAAGATTGTGCCAATCCTAACATACGACTGGCATTGGAGAGTTCACCATAGTTTGACCTTATCATTACCAACGCGAAACACGTAGAATCATTTCCGGCCTAGGAAGTTCTAAGGAGTTATACATTTTTATTTAACTCAACCTGAGATTTTGGAACTTGGCCATTTCCCCAAATTTGAACATACGGCTGGTGCTGGCCACTTGGTCAGCAATTACTTAATTATATACCATCTCAAAACATTAATCGCTATTTCCGGCCCAGGAAGGTTTTGGAAGTTATAGACGATTTTCATATAAATTTATATGAGGCCATATCGAAGCAGGAAGATTGTGCCAATCCTAACATACGACTGGCATTGGAGAGTTCACCATAGTTTGACCTTATCATTACCAACGCGAAACACGTAGAATCTTTCCGGCCTAGGAAGTTCTAAGGAGTTATACATTTTTATTTAACTCAACCTGAGATTTTGGAACTTGGCCATTTCCCCAAATTTGAACATACGGCTGGTGCTGGCCACTTGGTCAGCAATTACTTAATTATATACCATCTCAAAACATTAATCGCTATTTCCGGCCCAGGAAGGTTTTGGAAGTTATAGACGATTTTCATATAAATTTATATGGGGCCATATCGAAGCAGGAAGATTGTGCCAATCCTAACATACGGCTGGCATTGGAGAGTTCACCATAGTTTGACCTTATTATTACCAACGCGAAACACGTAGAATCATTTTCGGCCTAGGAAGTTCTGAGGAGTTATACATTTTTATTTAACTCAACCTGAGATTTTGGAACTTGGCCATTTCTCCAAATTTGAACATACGGCTGGTGCTGGCCACTTGGTCAGCAATTACTTAATTATATACCATCTCAAAACATTAATCGCTATTTCCGGCCCAGGAAGATTTTGGAAGTTATAGACGATTTTCATATAAATTTATATGGGGCCATATCGAAGCAGGAAGATTGTGCCAATCCTAACATACGACTGGCATTGGAGAGTTCACCATAGTTTGACCTTATCATTACCAACGCGAAACACGTAGAATCATTTCCGGCCTAGGAAGTTCTAAGGAGTTATACATTTTTATTTAACTCAACCTGAGATTTTGGAACTTGCCCATTTCCCCAAATTTGAACATACGGCTGGTGCTGGCCACTTGGTCAGCAACTACTTAATTATATACCATCTCAAAACATTAATCGCTATTTCCGGCCCAGGAAGGTTTTGGAAGTTATAGACGATTTTCATATAAATTTATATGGGGCCATATCGAAGCAGGAAGATTGTGCCAATCCTAACATACGGCTGGCATTGGAGAGTTCACCATAGTTTGACCTTATCATTACCAACTCGAAACACGTAGAATCATTTCCGGCCTAGGAAGTTCTAAGGAGTTATACATTTTTATTTAACTCAACCTGAGATTTTGGAACTTGGCCATTTCCCCAAATTTGAACATACGGCTGGTGCTGGCCACTTGGTCAGCAATTACTTAATTATATACCATCTCAAAACATTAATCGCTATTTCCGGCCCAGGAAGATTTTGGAAGTTATAGACGATTTTCATATAAATTTATATGGGGCCATATCGAAGCAGGAAGATTGTGCCAATCCTAACATACGGCTGGCATTGGGGAGTTCACCATAGTTTGACCTTATCATTACCAACGCGAAACACGTAGAATCATTTCCGGCCTAGGAAGTTCTGAGGAGTTATACATTTTTATTTAACTCAACCTGAGATTTTGGAACTTGGCCATTTCCCCAAATTTGAACATACGGCTGGTGCTGGCCACTTGGTCAGCAATTACTTAATTATATACCATCTCAAAACATTAATCGCTATTTCCGGCCCAGGAAGGTTTTGGAAGTTATAGACGATTTTCATATAAATTTATATGGGGCCATATCGAAGCAGGAAGATTGTGCCAATCCTAACATACGGCTGGCATTGGGGAGTTCACCATAGTTTGACCTTATCATTACCAACGCGAAACACGTAGAATCATTTCCGGCCTAGGAAGTTCTAAGGAGTTATACATTTTTATTTAACTCAACCTGAGATTTTGGAACTTGGCCATTTCCCCAAATTTGAACATACGGCTGGTGCTGGCCACTTGGTCAGCAATTACTTAATTATATACCATCTCAAAACATTAATCGCTATTTCCGGCCCAGGAAGATTTTGGAAGTTATAGACGATTTTCATATAAATTTATATGGGGCCATCTCGAAGCAGGAAGATTGTGCCAATCCTAACATACGGCTTGCATTGGGGCGCTTATTATAAGTTATCCTTTATATTTTAAACTTATAATATGGCGTATTATTATTTCGAACTTTAAATATACAGAGTTACTGTTTCTCAAACACAATACATTATTTCCAAGTATTTGTTTTACATGAACAACAAATAAACGTAAAAAAACTGGGATGGGATATTTTGTTGTTGTATTTATAATAGAAATCGTCTTATAGAGGTATAAAATGAAAAAACTGGGATGGAATAGAATAGTTTCGTGTAAATAATAATAAAAAAAATCCTGGGATGAAAAACTGGGATAACTTCACATGCTTGCCTACTAAGTGTTTCAGATGTCGTATGGTTGGATACATAGGAAAGCACTGCAAGTCAGTGACGGTAGTTTGTGGCCATTGTTCTGAAACGGGACATAGGTACAGTGAATTCCCTAAGAAAAATGGAAGTAAAGTAAAGGAGACAGTCGACTCGCATACATCTGATGTGGTATGTATGCAAGAACCATACTCGGCAAACGATAGAATACGAGGTATGTCGACAAGGCCAATTGTGACGAGCACGAAGCTCACCCAATTCAGTGACTCACACTGTATCTGTGTAGTATTGAGATCGTTAACTGGTACTTTCTACATTGTAAGTATCTATTTCCAGGCTTGCTACTACAGTCACCGACAACATAATCAAAGCCTGTGAAATTGCGATACCAAGGCAAAGAGCTCCAAACGACAAGTCGCGTGGTGGACTCCGAGCCTTAACAGAAAACGTAATGAAGTTCAAAGAAGTCTGAAAGAATTCCAAAACAGTAGAACAGAGCTAAGCGAAATTAATAAACAAGCGTACACGATATTAAGAAATTCGTAATTTAATGAGATTTCACGCGAAAAACAAAAAAGCTTTGAATTTTTTTTCTCCTCACATGGTAATAGAGAGTCATGGGGGTTTATTTATAAATACCAGGCGGGTAAATTTAAATAACGGGAGACATTAAGTTCAATTCTATCTCAGAGAAAAACAACTACAACATGGCGAGAAACAAACCAACTGCTACTAAACTCCCTGCTTCCTGCCGATGATCCTGCAAATGATACAGAAGATCAAAGAATATAAGAGTATTGATGCAGCAGGCTCCTACGACTGGAAACGATCCACCTTTCAGTGAAGAAGAGGTTGAATTAGCAGTGAAGAGTAGGAAAAAGCCGCCTCGATGGCAAAGTGGTCAGCATGCTTGCTCCAGCGACCGGAGGCCCCGGGTTCGATTCCCGGTGGTGAAAAAATTTCACGGCTGGTTTAGGATCAATGAATTTATCACTCATTATCCGAAATGAAAATATGATTATGAAACCTCATTTGAGGCGGCCAAATCCCTTGATGGGATATAGTGCCAGAGAGAGAGAGAGAGTAGGAAAAATGGAAGGCGCGTGGACCTGACCTCGTCGAAACAGAACTGCTGAAGGCAGTATGGCCCATTATTGGGACTATACTAGCACACCTGATCATAAAAGGAGGAGATAGAAACGAAGCTGACCCGAAAGTGTATAGACCTTTGGTCCTTTTTTTAGTTACGGGCAAACTGTTAGTAAAATAAGTAATAGACAGGGTGATAAAATAGTTTAATGCCAACGGACTCTACTCCGCCAAACAATTCGGGTTGAAAACATCTCAAAACTATTGGCACCTCAAATAATATTTATAAAATAATATTAGATTATTTGAAACATCGAACAGTGGTAATTGAGGACTGTCATGGAAAAATTTAGAAAAATTTAACAAAAGAACGCTCACAAGGCTCAATCATTGGCCCTAATATTTGAAACATCGTGTTCAACGATAGTTTCTGCAGCGAAGAAGAAGAAATCGCCTATGCTGACGATAAAGTTATAATCATATATGAGCACTGCAGACAGGATCTTAACATCAGCCTGACAGCTTAATTTAATAAATGACTAAATAATAATAATAATATCCATCTGCACATTACATAGCTCCATGCCTGCAGATGGGTCTGCCCATGAGTTCTGCACTTCGATAGAGGATCATAGTTGTGTTCATTTCCGGGATTTGAACCCGGTAGCTCCCTACCATTTTGTCGGTCCGTTTTGCAGCTTTTGAGTAGATTTTCCGAATTGTTCATTAATTCTCTTAGTTAAATGGATTAGACCAACCCTTAATTAAAATAAAAATATTAATTTGTAATTTATTGGCCGTGGTTCTCCCAGGTGTGTGCGCCAATTTTTTAAAACTTCTTTAATTATGTCTTGATCGGGTGCACACACATATATCTCCTCGTTTATTTAACTCAAATGTCGAAAGTATACCGGATGCTTTTTTAAGTGGTCTTTGGTTTTGGCATTCAAAAGGTAGTAAAGCAACAACACTGTTCTACCAAAGTTCAATCCTTAATGTTTTGCTTTGTTATTTTAATTTAATTCTCAACCTGTTCTGGAACATGGCACGATTGGAGATTTTATTCCATTTATCAATTTCTATTACTGAATCACTGAATTTGAATCGCGCCAACTTTTGAAATTATCTTTTTAGAATTATCTTAGGAATTACCTTATCATGTATATACCGCAAATACGAGAATCGGCCTAGTATGCCTTCAAATACCTTCATACCTTCGACCACACCCCCTTAAATGTACATATTTAAAAAAAAAAAAATTTTATTACCCGGAAAAACTCTAAATCTATATTAAAAAAATATTAGAGTACATTAACACCATTGAAAATCTAAATCTGAAGTAAAAATAAAAAATAATAAATCAAAATTTCGCATTAAACATCAATAACCAGATGTTTTAAGGCCTCGCATATAAATTATATATTTCAAATCAGAAAAATCAACGATTGACGCAGATTTACATAAAAAATACGCTGAAATTAATTATAAAAATAAATAATAACGAAAATATTTTAATTTCTCTATTTGCAGTACCCACAGACGATCGACGGCGTACAGCACGACGCGAGGATCCAAGACGCCACACGCTGGGTGGTGACACGTTACATTATGGTGGACAGGGTCCACCGCAGCGTACTATGGATCTTGAGGTAAACCATAACCAAAATACTACAGTGGCGTTGCAGTAGAAATAACTTTTATTTTCGGTTTTTTAATTTTTTTTGTACTAAACCCAAACTTTTAAACTTTTTAGTTTTAAGTTCTAATATTTTTATTTTTGTGTACTAAACAATATTTTTTTTTAAAAATAATACTTAGTTTTTAATTATTTGTAGTTTTAATAATTAATATTAATAATTTTTTGATGGTGGTGCGGTGAGGGGTCATTTTTTATGTAATTTTAATATACGTTTTAATTACTAATCTATGCGTTTATTAACGGTTTTAGCGGTGAATCGGTAATTAATTGATTTGGTGGTTTTTTCTGTTTTTAAATTTTTTGTTAAATTCTATTAACTAATTTTTCCATATAAAATTATTACCTAGAGTCTACACTATGCAAACTCATTGATATTTTCTATCATGGTATGAATGCAGGGGTGAGTATTTTATGTATATAAATTTTGACACTATCAGAAAATTATCAGGAGGCTATTTCACGATAAATTATCATAAAATTACTACGAAATGTCATCCTTTCGAGGTTATGTTTCATCATTATAAATTTAATGTAAAGGGTGAAGACATCAGTTTGTGTTGTGTAGTGTAGTGTAGTGCATTATTTCATCACGTGAACAGAGAAAAAACAGTACCGAAGTGTATTATCAACTACGGTCAAAATGCTGTAGTGTAGTGTAGTGTATTTGTAACTACGCACCACGTGAACACTTGGCGTAGTGTAGTGTACTTAGTTTTGACAGTTGTTGTTTGTTATGATTTTCAATTCAATATCATTCGGTTTTTCGAGTTCTTTGTGTACTAAATATTTTACTTTTTCGCAAAGAAACGTGAACACGCCGACGCCACACACAATCGTCAGTATATAAATTAAAATAAAACATCGAGAAATGTCAAACATCCTTAGCACAATATTTCAACAATAGGGGCGTAATGGTAGAGTTACTACACTACACCTACAGGTGAACGGTCATATAAGTTCTGTAGTCATAAGTACACTACACTACGGACCACGTGAACAAGATAATAGACATCCAATATTGAACAAACTAAATATATTTAAAAAAAATTAACACGAATTACGAAAATCACAGAATACAGGTAGAGTTGAATAAATATAACAAAAATGTATGTCTTCACTCTGAAAGTTAAATTTATAATAATGAAACATAACCTAAAATGGATGACATGACAGTCTCCTGATAACTTGCTGATAGTATCAAAATGTATATAAAATATTCACACATACATACCATGATAGAAAATATCAGTGAATTTGCGTAATGTATGTAGACCCTAGGTTAAGGTATGTTGTAGTTTTGCTCAATTTCCTTTTTTCTCACAATTTCCCAAATAGAACATAACTATGTGTTTGCTCAATTTTCTCAAGCTAAAAATTAATGTATTTGCTCCAAATTGATGCGATATTTGATCAACGGTATTTGTTTCAAATATCGAACTAGAAAACAAGGCAGCATCTCTTAAAAAATGACCTCGCGCACTGTATTCCTATATACACATATTTTTTTATACGTAAAATATAATTTATAAGCATTAAAGTAAATAATAAATGGTGAAAGGTGTCAAAATATGTAGTATGAAAAATTTGTATGATCACAACAACAACAAAAATTTAGTAGCGTAGTGTAATGCAGCAATTTTTCAAACAAAACTTTTTTATGTAGTTAAACTATTGTTTTATAGATGGCACTACAATCTGTATAGATAAAAAAAAAAATTTTGTAATACAAAAATTATCGACCGATTTCATTGTTGTTTTCTCTTCTTTTTTTCTTCTATTTCAACATTACAATTTATAGATGGGGACGCGTACACAAAAAAGTAAAAAGGTAATTAATGTTTTGATCACAGACCTATGAGTATACAGATAAATATCACAAACGAAAAAAAAAAATGTTTTATGCAAGATAGATGATTTATACGTTATATTATTAATTTGAGTTATATTTTTAAATTATGTACTGTAATTTAGATTTTATATATTGTAATGCAAGTTATATTTTATAGCACATATTATTTTATGAAAATTTATTTATAATTATGGTAGCCATAATTATATTATAGAACGTACTATATTTTAAATATTATATATATACATCTATTTAAACGATTTATTTTTATTAATTATAATTATTATTATTATTATTACTATTTTTAAAAATTAGACATCATATATAACTTTTATTATTATTTTTAGCATGAAATGTAAAATTTTGAGATGAATTGATAAAAAAAAATATTAGTTTATGGTAAATTAGAAAGTAGATCAGTGGTTTGTCACAGCGCGATACAAACATATTCTCTTCACACTTCTGCGTGGCGTTGAAATTCGATGCAGCTAATTATGATTTGGGACCTTCTGGTTCAGGCTTTTGGTGGCAACGGTATTCCTTGATCAGTCATTATTTGTTAATTCTCAATTTATTTGGAGTACAGTAAATCAGCTGTACCACATCCAAGATGATTTTTTTCCAGTTTGAATGTTTCATATATGCGTTATGCGCAGCGCATGTGTTTGATTTATTGTTCCTATGAACCCACTCAATCTTATTCAACCTCGGACTGATATCGGGAATAACTTTCCACACCTTCAAAGTGATCAATGGTGGTTTTTCGATTTAATTTTCGGGCGATTCCATTTGTTTATTTACTTTTAGTTGTTCACTTGGCAGGCGGAACATGGTTTTTGGAACTTGACAGATTTGATTTCAAAATTTTGTTTATCGATGTTACGATATCATTCACCGGCCCTACATCCAACTTGGACACTGAAATGAGGTTAGTTAGTGATCTAAGATAATCTGCTGAATAATGCATACTGCTTTGTGTTCTCATATAGTCACCAAATTAGGATGGTAATGAAGTTGTTTAAGTTTACACTCATCGAGCTGCAAATAGTTTTTTGTTTTGGTTACTGATAATTTCGCGGAAGTAAACGTTGATGGTCGATCCCCTTCTTCGTTCATTTGGCTAAGGATATACCCGATAATCTTCGATAGTTTACATTAGTTATGACATCTCGACATTCGTGACTTGCAAAAACTCATTGCAACTGGGAAATGTTCACATTGAAAGTTCAAAGTTCACCGCCACACAAAATTAAAACTTGGTAAGGTCGAGCTACCAAGTGGCGTGTTTAAATATGTGTGCCTATATATCTGTTTTCAGATGCTTATCTAACCCGAGAAATAATCGTAAATCTGATGGTCCTAAGTTTCCAGGTATCAAAACATCAAAGTTCTCGATGAATTTTTCATCAACGATCAAAATTCGAATTCAAACACAGACACTTCGGTTTCGGAGCCGCTCCCTATAAGATATTAGCAGGCATCGTACATTATAAACATCCTGGAGACTTGTTCATCGTAGATGTGTATGTTACACCGGTGGTGTCCGCAAAACAGTAAATTTTTTTTTGAACACTGCAGTTTTTGATCCATAAAAGATATTGCGATGAAAGGAAGTGATGTTTTTATACAGAGTTTCCAAAATTCGCGTATCAAACGATGCAGGGTGATAGGGGAGCTCGGTTTCGAATTGTTGATGGTGCAAAAGTTATTCCACTTTTTGTGTTTTTTAGTAAAATCGCATGCGCGCCCATCCTCATTAATTAATTTACAAGAAACCAAGAAATTTTTTGTTTAACTTTCTTTTTTAATACGATCTAGAAGAGTGTATCTTTCCAATAAAATCATTTTTATAAGCTGCATTATCTTCTGTCAAATGAAAACTTTGGTTTTGTAAACTTTTTTTGTTTCTCAAAATACTTTTTGTTGATGTTTAAGTGACGCCAGCGGGGAAAGAATGTACTACAGAAATTTAACCCACTATCAGTAAAATATGCGACACTAATGCAGATTTTAAAATGGTATCACACATCGGGCTATTCACAATAGAATGTTTTTTATCAATTTTTTTCACAAAGTAAGTCGTGCTTATTATTAAAAAACGCGGCTTTAACAAAATTTCGAGTTCTAAAATAGATGATTTGTCAGAAATAAAACAAAATGAATAAAATATCTCTGATTTCTTGGAATTCCACAAAATTTCCCGGTTTCTTCCGGATTTTCCGGATTTCCGCCAGATTGACCTAGAATTTCTCCCGAATTTCCCAGGATTCCCCCGGTTTTCTCGGGTTTCTTCCGGGTTTCCTCTAGATTTCCCACAGATTTTCAGGATTTCCCTCTGATTGTTCCGGATTTTTCCAGATTTCCGGGGTTTCTTCCGGTATTCCGGGGGAATTAGGTGAAAACCCGGGAAATCCAGAACAATTGCTTTATTGTTCGTTTTTGTTGAACATAAATAACTCTTACATTTCTCGCACCTCCATCTGGTGCGACTTTTACAAGATTTTACGCGGCACATTTTATATGTCGACAGGTCGTCCCACACTGGCCAATGACCCGATGGTGAGTAACGCCCACCCAAGCCTATACTGGCATGGAAGATGGTTCGGCCCATGGGTTTTGCATACCAAAAGGGGGTCATAGATACAATTTCCTTTTGAGCTAATTATGTTAAGTGTCATACATTGTTGGTTAATTGCTGTAGCTCTATCCAATAATTTTCCAATTTAAAGTGAACAACAATCTTTCATTCCTCCTGAGCTAAAGTTGTAACTGCGATGTTTTCGAAGTAAATACTAGGTGTATCTTCGAATAAGAATATTTCAACCGAGGTGGTTGATGATTGCTTCATTAATATTTTGGGACTGGTGTTATAAGGAATGCAGTCACTATCCCTCTACATATTAGGCAGATTTTCAGTATGTTCAGAGGTCCCTTTGATGAACCTTGGTGATTTTCTAAAAATGGTATTTAGCTTTTCTAAAACGGATATTTTTTGGATTGGTCTTTTTAGGACGTTATTTCACTTGCAACGATCCAGATGGCGGTAGATTCGGCTCTTTGATTATAACGATGTTTCCAATTTCTAGATTTAGCCTTTCTTCGTGCCATTTTAATCTACGTTGTGATGTTAAATATTTACACAACCATATTCTCCAGAAATCTTGTACCAGTTTCTGAGTTAAGTTCCAACGTGTTGCTAGCTCTTTATTGTGTATCACTCTATGTAGACCGAATCTAGCCTCTCTCTCTCTCTCTATTAGTCGATAGCGCGCTTAAATTTCCGCGAATTGCCTTCAAGCAGTCTTCCTCCAACAAGCCATTTGTGGTCCTATAGGTGATGTGTTAATGGTGTTGTGTTCCTTCCGTTACCGCAGTTTTCATATTACTGCACTGATCCTCCGTGGAATTGACTAGTAGCTGATTTTCTCGTAATTGGTTCTAGTATAAAGTTGTTATTTAAAACTTCATTGGTCCAATGCGAAGTGGTCGGAGTCAATGTTAGCTCCGTATTTTTTATTTTAATACTAGCTGAATCACCCGTCTTTGCACGGGAGAAATTAAAATTACTTTCAATTACTAATATTTTGCAGGCAATTTCTCGACGTCACTGTAGTTACAATCGTATATGACAGGAATTCACCAGGTACTGATTTCAGTATCGAAGCATCGCCGGAAGCATCAAAAATTGAAATTTTAGAAAAGCATTTTACCGATGCCCCAAGACCCAGGGTCCCAGCCCTAAATTTACCAACTCAGACACCTTCGCGAGCATGTACGCAACCCATCATCAACGTTTCATCGAAATCAGATGAATGGTACAGGAACGTAAAAGAATGGGCCCCTTGATTCAGAGCACGCATTCCTCGGATTCCAACATGTCACTAATTTCATATAATCCTTTTCCTAAACTTATTCCCAGAAAAAAAAAACCAAAATTGAAATTTTACGAACAATTTGTACTGAGCTCCCAGACTTTGGGGTCCAGTCCTGACTTTTCAAACGCAAAAATCGTCGCGTGCGTGCACACATAGAAGATTTTTCTGCACATTTTGTTATAAATGATTTTTATTTTGGATTATCAAAGAGCATGTGAAATTGAAGCGCATTTCATTTGCCTATTGTTGCTCGTTTATCAGCATAATCTGGTGGCTTTAAATAACCCTTCTGAAAGGAATCGAGAATTCAATTCAGGAATTCAATTGGATAATTAACGACCTCATTTGGATCTGTAATGGAATCGATCGACTTAAATGAATGCAATTGGCCAGCGATTTGACTTTGAATTTTTATATTCAAATCGTCTACTTCTCGCTGCCAAAATGGCTTGTTCGCTCAACCAAACATGATTTTTGTGATTTGCACTAATATTCGGGAACACTTCTGTGATCAATTCTTCTTTAGAAGCTGTGAATTGACAAAAATTAGGTGGTAATGAAATGAGACCAGTCGAAGCGGCAAACCTGATTTTTTCCATTGACAATGTCTAATAATTGCTTTGAAAACACGTCATTCATCATTTTGTAACGTGACTCGCATATTCGTTGTTAATTTGTCTTCAAGCAAGCGTTTATTTCATCAGCAGCTCTTAATCTTGGAATGACTGACAGCGTTTGAAAAAATGCAATTTTCTTCGGGTTTTCCGGGAGTTTTCCACTCAAGTTTTTCTCTTCTAAAAGACCATCTGGATCGGATACGTGCAAAATCCCGTACAAAAACATTTTTCGATTTTCCGAATTTTCCGGCTTTTCTGGTGAATTTTCCCAAAAAATATTTCGTAAGGACCATCTCCTGCGGAAATTGGGAACACATCAAAAAAATATTGAGCCAAATCTAACCGTTCTCAACTGATGCGCTTAAAAAAGATCAATTTTCTTCCGGGTTTTCCAGAAGTTTCCGAGTTTTCCACTCAGATTTTCCACTTTTTCTCTTCTAAAAGACCCTCTGGATCGGATACGTGCGAAACTCGGTACAGAACATCATTTTTTGATTACCCGAATTTTCCGACTTTTCCTGTGAATTTTCCCAACATTTTCTTTCATATAAACCTTGTCAACGAACACAAAAAAAAATCAGCCAAATCGGTTCAACCGTTCTCTAGTGATGATCAGTCATACATGCATGCGTCAATTGATTTTTTTTTTAATATAGAAGTTCGATGAACACGCATCGTCCCGTTGTGTTTTGAAATAAAGAGTAAGGAGTCTGGGTCGATGGTGTGACGCCACCCAAATGATTTTGGCATTATGCTGTCGTGGAATGCATCTTCAATTTGTTCGGGTTTGTCCTCAGTGGGAGTGTGAACGTTTACGAACCATATGTTAAAATTTCACTCGTGAAGAACAAACAAAATCAGATACGAACTGGTAATTCCGGCGGTTGATAAAAAATTTCACATCACATTGTTCACAATGTCTCCGTCGGGCTAAGCGTCGGCTCAATGTCGGCCTAAGCGCAACGCAATAACACTAAAAAAAATTGAAATTTCCTCTCAACAATTTTTGCCAAAATCGCGGTATTTCAATACAAATAACCCAATAAATTCCATTAAAAGTCTCCATTTTCCTGAACTACATTCGGAACTCATTGAGATTCCATTACATTCAGCCCCCATCTTTTGAAAATTGGCGTTGTTCAATTCAAATTGGTCATGCCTGTTGTTATTGCGGACCATGTCCAGAATTTAAATTAAAATGCAATGTTCAACGTTCAAACTATGTTAGTCCTTTCGAAAATAGCGTAGTTTCACTGAATGAAACTACTACATTCAAAATTGCCATTTTCCATGGCTTCATACTGAAGACGACAAAAATTTATAAAAGCCGACTTCGCACAAGAAACTTCTAAGCAATTTATTCCTTGCGCTCTACCTCTCACCAATTTTATTAAAATTGTTTGAGCCGTTTCCGACACTCTTGGCTTGAAAATCACGAACAAAATACGAACTCAAACAGGAAGTCCTTGCAAAACACCCTATATCAAATTCTCCAAATCTAGACCTCCAAATCTTTCAAGATTCTGACACAAATAATTCCTCAGTAACACGCACTATACATTCAAAAACGAGTCGACATTTGTAGATCACCCTGTATATTTACGGTAAACATTCCGTTTGAAATTATTTAATCGTTTATGACAGCAAATTCCACGGTCCGGGCCGCCATATAATAAAAATGGCACTTACAAGCTTCGATATATCACCACTGCAATATATTGCCATGAGAATAGGCGCAAAATTAACACGCTTCAACCATTATATATAATCTAATCTGGTAACACTAATTCATCTCAAAATAATTTTTGTTTTTTTCCAATAAATAAGTCAATTGTTTTTTTCTTTTTTAATATTTTGTTATAAGTAATTTTTTTTTTGTTTAAAACAAAAATATTTTATGTAATTCATAAAAATAAAATAAAATTTTTAAAACTTAATTTTGTTTTTTTCTTTTTGATCGCATGTGTTGTCGGCCATTTTGTTCATTCATATATTTATATCTCTTTTTATTTCTCTCTATTGTTTTTTTATAAGTGTTTTTTTTTGTTCTATTTTTTATATAAATTGTTGTTGGTTTTTTTGGTTTCTGCATGGCATATTATGTTGTAATTTTTGGCGGTAAATGCACTAATATTTTATGTTGATAAATTAAAAAAAAAAAACAAAAAATTATATTTGCAAAAAATATGTCGCAAAAACCAATTAAATATGTATATATGTTTAGACACCGCCCGTACGTGGATACACGCCCGTGAATCAGGGCCCACTATTCGACGATGATCCCGGTATTATGTCAGAGGTGGAAACGGCGAGTACAGGATTTCGACGGGGCGGTAAACAGCGATCATCGTTACCGGTGGTGCGTACGCCATCGAAAACTCTAGAGCGGCCATTAGGTGAGTTGGTTACATATCGTCATGGCATCCGCCTAAGCACTATATATGATGTGATGTTTTTTTTTCTCCTTTCATATATCAAAATTCCACAGGTTTAGTATTTTTACAATATCGATCGGAAACAAAACGTGCTTTACTGCCGAACGAGATCACCTCAATTGATACGGTGCGTGCCCTATTTGTGCGATCGTTTCCACGCCAATTAACAATGGCCTATTTAGAAGGACCTAACGTAAAAATTTATATACACGATGCGAGTAAGGATATGTTTTATGAGCTGGAAGATGTACGATCACATTTGCGCGAAATACGGGATCGTTCAGTGCTGCGACTATTCGAATCGAATGAAGTGGTGGCGCCACAAGTGCTTCCCGGTGGCCCGGGTGTACCACAACCATTACCACAAAGTGGTATGGGTGGTGGTGGCGGCGGTGGAGGTGGTGGTGGTGGCGGCCACTGGGATCAAGATCAAAGTTATTTCAGTGAACCGGAATTTGACTCGGAGTACCAGCATCAGCATATTCATAAAAGCAAGGTAAACATAAACTTTTCTACATTTTATTACAAAAATACATTATTACATTTTAAATAATATATAGTACATATACATAAAAAGAGATAGCAATAGAAATGTATAATATTATAAAATGGCGTCTTATTTATTATAAAATATAAATATTGGTAACTGAGAGGAAGTATACATTAAGAAGAAATAGGAAAGACTAGAGCTTACAAAACTAAATACTTAATTTGTACATAACCTAAAAATTGCCGCATCCACCCATTGTTTTGGCACGTAACGCGTTATGTGGACGGCCGTGCGCATCCTTCCACGCCAAAACGAGTGCACCCTCGAATGGTTCGATATCGCAGGCGGAACAAATTGCCATCACAGCCTGCACTTCACCCTCGGCCGGTTCACGATCATGCTCTTTTATTTGATCCTCAAGATTCATCATTTTGGTTAGGTGTGCCTTAAATTGCGAATCGCCGAATTGTGCTAGGCCATCGAATGCGTACGATTCACTGTTGCCTAATAGCGAATCATCGATGATTGATCCATCGCCGAGTTGGATTAAACCACGTTTTTCAACTTTTTTATCATCGGCGGTTGCGACATCTTTACTATCAGTTTGACGTTTCTTTGTTTTTTTCTCACGTTTAAACAGGAAATGTTTAGATGGCGTTAGTGTATCGATAAATTGAATATTTGACTGGGGCGCCAATCCAATACTTGGGAATGAGAATTGTGACGACTGGCTCGGGTGAATATTATTATTTTGTTGTAGTAAATTACCGGTGAGTAATTGTTCCGAAATGATACGACTTCCCGTATGATATTGTCCGTTAACAAATTGTGTTGTAATGGTTGCTTGATTTTGATGTGGGACAACACCGCCGACTAATTGTGATGGCAAACCTTGGACGGGAAGTGCAACGGGTGGTGCCGGTGTTGATTGGGCGCCGGCTAAATTAATACGCACCCGGGTTGGGAATTGTCCATTCGCCAGTAACGGATTCACCAATTGTGGACGTTGTGATGGTGGTGGTGCGGGAGTTGTGGTTGCAGTAATTGGTCCATTATGATCAAAATGATGTACATGATGATGTTTGTGGTCACGATGCGCTTTTCCGGCACTCAAAGCGATCTTGTACAATTGCACAAATGTTACTTCCGCGTGTAGATTTTCTGTGATATGTCCGGTAATGGATTGACCACCAGCAAACACTTCACCGTGTGGGCGTACTTTAAAATTCACCAGCTGTACAATAAAAAATAAAATTATATAAATTACATTACGTATCATGACACGTTACATAATCGCGATGTTAAATAAGAAAACATTTTTCCTATTTCCTCTAGTGGCCGATCGTCTGTGAAATTATATATACGAGTATACAGCAGAAAGTGAAATGCAATGACAACAATCCAAAAACCAGTAATTGTGCCGCGGTTCAATTGTTGTTGAAAAAATTTAAATTGTATTACGTATAGCAAAAAATCGATAAAATGTAGGTAAACTTGATACTGGTTATATTGGGTTGTTGCACATATTATGCCACTTTATAAATACTTACTCGATTATGGAATCCACGTCCAACGCGTTCCGCTTTAATCCACACTTGCCATTCGCCTGTTTTGCCATTCCATGACGCGCATGCATGATGCCACATTCGCATCCGGAATGGATAATTTAGCCGGAATAGTGATTGCCCGTGTACGGCAAGCGATATATAACTGGATCCCCGAGCATTTGCAATCCATAGCTGTATTTCACGTGGTTCATCGTCAACTGCAATCAAAAAAAAATATTTTATGAATAAATTATAAAACGTAGCTGACGATATGTATATACGTCCTTCTGGTAAACTACTCAATACACGTTTGTGATATACATCCAAAACACGTACACCAGGCAGATCTCAAGAGGGTTTTAGTCGAAAGTAGAACAAAAGTTAATGGAAAGTAATAAAATGTTCTCTACTTAGAATAGTGGATTTGAGTGGGGTATTGTGTGCGGTGGCATTATATATTATCATTTTTGTTGGTAAAAAGAAAATACAAGAAAATCTTTTTTTTTTTCCTAATCAACAGCACTAATTTGTGATATAATTTAGGAGTATAATCAATCAGAACAGCATTGTTTGTTGTGTGTGTGTGTGTGTGTGTGTGTGTGTCTATTATTCAAACATGTTCGCATACAAAGTGTTTTTTTTGTGTATACACAAAATGAATGTTGATTGTTGAAGGAATGTGAATATCTGCTGGTATTGGGAGAATGGGGTTCTGCTGGGAAAATATATGCCGTATACTCTGGAAAATTAATCAACAAAAAATATTTTTATTATACATCGTTAATGGCGCAGTGAATTAAATTAAATATGCCACATGCGGATTCTGATATGTGTATGGTGTATAGTGTACGATATGGTAAAATAGATAATTTCCCTGTCGGCTCGTTATATGATTGATGCGTGCCTGTAAACACGTTTTACCAAAAAGTCAATTACGGCACTCAACGTTTTATTTTTTAATGGACAATAAATTGCGTAAACGATAATGCAGTAACACAATCTCAATTTTGAAGAAGACAAGAGTGAATTCCCTGGCAATGTAGGTGTGGGAAACGTTAAATGCCATAAGTTTGGCATAATTAAAGTATAAAACAAACCTGCTAGCTAGCCGATGATCTGCCATGCCGGAGGTCCATTTAACGAACCCAAATCGTGAGTGGTAAACGGCATAATATCGAATTCTCCCGCAATGTCTAGAAAACTAAACTTCACCGTACTTAATTCCAATTAGTAATTATATCAGGTTCAGCTGTTTGAATGCTTGCAAATTAGAATTAAAAATTCTGGGTTTTCAATTTTTTATCGGTGATTTGATGGCTCCTTAAAAAATATTTTATAAATCAACTTGAAGTGTTGAAGCCTGAATTAAACTTTTCTTAGTCATTCTCGGTGGTTACTTTAAAAAATCAGTTAAATATTTTTGGATTTACACCGAATACTTTATGCGATGATAACCTGGAAGACATTAATCTTTCAAGTTGTAATTCAGACTTTGACAGAATGGTGGTAACGTGTTCAGTTCCCGAACTATGGATGTAGATCAGCTGTAGCCTGAAACACTAATATTTTTACTTTTGTATAAAACTACTCGATACACAAGTTGAGTGCGCTGCAGGAATCTGAAAAATACATGTGATGGATTTCTATTTCAAATAACTCAGATTTCCATTATTTTAGAGAGAGATAGAGTAGAATATGAGAGAAACAAGCATTAAAACAAAAGGAATATTTCAAATGTAATTTTATTTTAAATGTCAGCTCCTCGTTTTAAATTTTTTACAGAAAAACGTTCGTTTTGGGGGTGGGGTTTAACATTTCAAAAGGTACACTAAGCAACTATCAAAAAATAAATTTCCGCTAATCCGAAAATGATTCTTGTCAAAACGCCAAATTTTAGATTTGCGAAAAATGGAAACCCATTTCACCGTCGCTGAAACATCTGTCAAAACATTTTAAAACAAAGGTTGGAATCAAAAAATATACTATAAAAAGAAATTGGAACTAAGACTTGCGAAGAAGCCGAAGCGTCACAATATTTCTGCGCAAACAATCACCAAAAGACACCAGCGTTCCCTGGACCTTTATCGACTACTGACTGAATGGCAATAAATGTCATTATGTGAGTTGCTGCCAAACAAAAGCGGAATTAGTTCCCTTTACAAAATCGCCTCATCAAAAAGGCTTCATGGTATTTTTAGAAATATTCAATTTTGGAACAATAGTATCCATTTTCGTTGAATCAGGACCATGTGATGATTTCTTGTGGAGCTAGTTAAAAGTAATAGTGTAAGTAAGTGGGAGATCAAAAAAATTGCTCTTGCATTGGTGCAACAAACACTTAAATCTCGGTCAAGTCAGTGTTTGGCTGTTTATAAAAACTAATTATTGCATATAACATAAAATTACATTAAAAACTATAACTGTATTTTTATTATTTCAATTCAAAATTGTTCACTTTCATTTTTGATGTACCTGTGTTAGTGCACTAATACTTAAAATTGAGAGTATGCGCCTTGAGAAAAAATACCAAACTCTGTCAGCTAAAAACGTAATCACGTATTTTTGTTTTTTTTGTCGTTCTGTTTTTTTTTGCTGGTGTGTATGCTCGGCGCTTCAGCGCTGCGAGCACCGATTTTGAACATACATGTCAAAGCCAGTATATGCACACTGCCATCGATTTTTATAACGCACGGTCATTCTGTCAATTGTTGATTTTTTCGATTTTAACTTTTTTGATCGTTTGTATGGAAAATTATTTTCAATAATTTAGAAGCAGAGGGGGACAATTACGCCTCATCTACTAACTCGTCGACAACGTTGGTAGCCACTTGTAATTCCGCCAGAAATTATTGAATGGACTACATATTTTTATCTTCTGCTTCCGGCGATGTAATTTTTTAGTACTTTAAAATATACAGGGTGTCCACTCGAAAGGTTTACAACTTTTTTTTGACTATAGGTGTTTTTTTAAATAAAAGAGAATAGATGTAATGATTGGAATTATGTATTAAAAACAATGTCTGCCAAATGTCCCCCTCTAACGGCCTTACAAATGCGGGCTCTTTTGGTTACATTTTATCACTTTTCCGCACATTTCACCTTGTATTATGGTAGTTTCTTTTATAATCTATCTTTTAAGTTGTTTAATATTATCTTTATTATTTGCATAAACCTTACTTTTAAGATAACCTCATAAAATGACTGTGAAATACATACCAAAAATAATACCAAAAATTTACACTGTTAAATTTAAAAATATTCCAATTGGATTTGTTTTGTGGTGAAATTAAAACATTTTTATATAATCTTTAACATTTATATTAGATAAGTCCCGAAATTCCTAATGGTGTCGCTGTAAAGATCAAATAATTTTCTAACGATTTGAATTAAACACGAGAAAATCGTAAAATGTTCTACTAAACTTTTTTTAATTCTAAAGAAGGCTATTTTAGACTACGGGGTCCCACCTACTTATATGACCAAATAGCTAAATCAAAACCCCACGTGTGTAGTGAACAGGATTTAATTATGATGGTTTTTACCAAGTCCAGCGTATTTTTAATAAACTATGGTTTTTGATTTCAATCTATTTTCAAAATTTTCTGTCATCGCCCCTACAGACATTCACAGTTTTAAAAATATAATTTAGAAAGCGTAGGCACAGTTGTAACACAGAAATGAACATAGATAGTTTAAAATGATATTTACTGTGCCATAAAGGCTACTAAGAAATTCCATGAATTTTAATAAATTTTCAAATTTTATTTCATCGATCCTAGAGATGTTCACGGGGTCTCTCTCACCTACATGGCCACATAGATCAGTCGAAACCCTATAAGTGTGGTGAATGGGATCTAATTCTGGTGATTTTTAACTTGCCCAGAGAGATTTTTACGTTTACGGTTATATCCCATATACTAGATATGTTCACGGGATCTCTTTCATATATTCGAATAGGTCAGAATATTATGGAATGGGTAGAGGGTGGGCCGAAAGGGCCGAATGTCGAAGTTCCGAATGTCGAAGGGCCGAATGTCGAAGGGCCGAATGTCGAAAGGCCGAATGTCGAAGGGCCGAATTTTTTTTTGTTTTTAGAAATATAATTTTTTAAATTTATTGTTTTATTGAATATTTTGTAATTTTTTTTTTTTATTAAACATAAATGAATTTCTTATGAATTTATGTATTTAACTATTTTTCATCACGTATCCCGCGATGCATCTACACTTTAGCGAATTTAGAAAATTTGCCGGTCTAACAAAGAAAACACAATTTTTTTGGGGAAAAATATATCAACATAATTTCCTTCTAGAGCGGATACAATCAGTCCAACGCCTCCAACATTTCGATCCCTTTTTGTAGAATGATTTATCTTTGTCTTCAAAATAAGTTTCAATTACGGCAATCACTTCTTCATTGGAGCCAAACCTCTCCCAGTGCACGGAATCATCGACGCGTTGTCGTTTTTAAAACATTGTGAGAAAACGCGGTACCCAATTCGAACACAGCTTTCGCATGGACAATGCTACCCACTACTGATATCTTTACAATGTCAACTTCACTTTACGGCATTTTGAAACAATTTCGTGGATTTTTTTATATTTTCTGGAGTCACAGTGGTGCCTCATCGGAGGTTGTACGACCACGTTTAAATTCAGCATACCAGTCAATGATGGTAGACTTTCCTGGTGCAGAGTTTGGATAACACTTATCAAGCCACTGCTTTGCTTGAACGGTATTTTTTCCATCAAAAACAGTGTTTAATCAACACACGAAAAATAAGGTGAAAATCATTGAAATCAAAAACCATAGTTTATTAAAAATGCGCTTGACTTGGTAAAAACCATCATAATTACACACGTATGGATTTTTAATTTAGCTATTTGGTCATATAGGTGGGACCCCGTGAACATCTCTAGGATTGGATATATAAAAGTAGAAACATAGTCTAAAATAGTATTCTTTAGAATTAAAAAAAGTTTAGTAGATCATTTTACGATTTTCTCGTGTTTATTTCAATTCGTTAGAAAATTATTTGATCTTTACAGCGACACCATTAGGAACTTCGGGACTTATCTAATATAAATGTTAAAGATTATATAAAAATGTTTTAATTTCACCACAAAACAAATTCAATTGGAATATTTTTAAATTTAACAGTGTAAATTTTTGATATTATTTTTGGTATGTATTTCACAATCATCCCCATAAAAACAAGTTGGAAGTCTGATCGAGTGACCGTGGAGTCCAATCCACATCACCAGAATTCAAAATTATTTGTTGTGGAAACATTTCTGGCATGCGTGGCACCACCATGTTGGAACCACCAAACCATTGAAATGCTAATGTGGTCTAAAAAAGTTTCTTATCATATGACGATGAGACGTTCGCTGGTGACTGTAACAGGTGAATTATTTAAGTTTTCGTAAAAATATGGTCCTCTGACCCCTCCAGCTAAAATTGCACAACATATCGTCACTTTCAAGGGATGTAATATAGTTTAGTCGTGTCCAATTTTATACGGGAATAAATCCAAGGCTTTATAAAAAATATTGGTTAGTGCTGATCTTCGAAGTTCAAGCTCTTGCGCACGGTGTGATGTCGTTGGACTACCTCGTACAGTAGAAATATGTTCTGGTTTCCACTATTAAATCGCGTTTTTCATTCGAATATGTTTCCATGATTATGTTCACTTCACAACTGTCAAATATGAACAGTCAATATTAGTATTCGCCTAAATGACGACAAAAATGCGCACCCTGTATTTTCAAGTAATTTATACTGTCTACGTCACACCATTTTTGATTTAAAACATGTGTCTGCGTCGATTTTTATCTAAATTTCCAACGAACTAAAATGAAGGTTAGTTTACAACAGTTACACATAGATGTCTCTAATAGTTTTAAACCAAAATATTACTACTAGTCATTGGTAGATGTCAGCTGATGCGAGATAACCATCAATTTAGTTAGTCGAAAATATAAACCAAAACTATTTGCGTGATGCAGCCAATTAAATATAAACCAGATACGGAGGAGTCCAAATTGGATAATGGAAATGGGTGCTAAATTAAAATTTTTATTTGTGGTGGAATTTTGTGTGTGCATCATACTGATGTGCGTCAATGTACGTATGGGACGTGAAAAATCGCTATGTAATATATCAACGTAATAGATTACGTGCCGTGTTGACCCTATAAAGTCATTCTCCGGTTACGTAGATACTTTGGCATCTTACGGAATACTGTGTGCTACGGAGCGAATCCCCGCGTATATGGCAGGTAAATCCGAACAAATCATGACCTAAATAATCCATTTCTGACTACAGGTGGACAATGCTAAGCTACGCCATTCATCGAGCCAAAAATTGGTTTGAATTTTGTTCTTTTGATATTTTTTTTTAAATTATTTTTAAAAAACCTTACATTCAAATTTTAAGTGGTAAAAGCCAGGCCGATATGCAAACGAAAAATCACGTCGGGGTCTCAAATTATTGGGGTCGTATATGGTACATTAATAAAAACCGATATCGGGTCGCAAATACGCGTTATTGTTTTCTTTTCGTTCAAGTATCGATGTTGAGCATACATGTCAATGCCGCAGTATATACACTGCCAACGGTTTGTATTGTCTACTACTCTGCACGCTTCGTTCTATACTGAAATTTCTAGTATGCACATGGGCTTTTTACGACATTAAAAATACGACTTTGGGGGTTTTGCAAGTTCATAACTCTGTTTAAAAGTAATGTTAATTTTTTTTTACTCTCAATGATCTGTTTTGCAAATGTTTCGAGTTTCATCCAAAATAAACCTAATTTCACTAGAAACCCTACCATTAAAGTAACTTCTTGAAATTTTCAACGAACTTTTGTTCAGGAAGTGCTCGAGTGCATCATAATTTGGCGTGCATGACGTTAGTCCCAAATTCGATTATAAGAACTGGATGGTTACTGGTTATCGGTCTCTACATTTTGCCCGCCTACTAAAAAATTTTGACCACTACGAAAATGTTTTAAAAGAAATGAGTGAAATTTGACGCAGTACTTCAAAAAGAGAATTTTAAAAGAGAAAACATTTCCAAATCCTAATTTGAATAATTGTGTTATTTTTTAAAATACAGGACACCCTCCAAGAACACGATTAATTCGTTCCGTGTTCTTTAAAACCGTGTTGTTCGAGACTACAAAAAAGAAAATAAAAAAAATGTTACGATTTATTTTTTTTGTTATGGTATACAAAAAACAAAATAAAAGAGAATAACGAAAATCGTGTTGTTTGAACGGTGTAATCAAACACCGTGTTCTTGGAGGGTTATCTGTATATAAATTAGCTATGTTTCATAATTGTTCACTTAATGATAAATTTTGCCCACCCAATAATCAAATTGCCCACTCCCTAAACCTCTGTATGGTACTTTAAAGGTATGGTGGTGTCCTGACTTCGAACAAGTTTGCCACATATTTTTGTAATTTAAGGCGGGAGTTAAATGAAAAATTAAATTCATTATCAGATACACAATTCAAACATCTTTCTAACTCAAAAGTTTCAGTAGAATTTTCAATTTCCGTGGACTTCGTGCCTCGGCTTTAGTGGTGGTATTAACGAGATGGTCTCTAAAGTTTAATTCAGAATCACAATTGACTCCCAAAACTCGATCACTCCCAAATCTTTTGACTAGAATGCGATCGTTTACGGGAATACCAATCCAAGGCTATGTTTAGCACTCCACGCGTCAAAGTTGTTTAAATCGGATCGTAGCAGATTAGCGTGACTTTCAGTTGTAATATTCCGAAAAATTTTCATGTCGTCGAATGGTCTATAATTACCGATATCTGATTGGGAACCGTAAAAAATCAGTCCAAATCAATAGAAAGATTCATAAGTGAGCGATTTTTTAAATAGAATCGTTAGTGGTTTTGCATGCTGTATGTCGACCAAAATCGATGATTCCTCGGGGCCATAAACCGCACCAAACAGTGTTTTTTTCTGGGTGCATTGGCAGTTCTTGCATCAATAAATAAATTTCAATAATTTGTAAACGTCGTTCTTGATGAAATGGCAAATACTTGGAAATAATTCCAAGATTGGTCCGTTTGAAATTTTTTTAGTACCTTGATCAATAAATTTGATTACTCAGGTGTAACCACATCCCTGTTCTTTCAGTTATTTTGTTGAATTTAATATGTGCACACGATTTATGTAGTACGTTTTCCACCTTTGGGACGAATCCTCCTTACAGAAAACGAAGTCTCCGATATTAACAAAATTCTGATTTCATGAGTCCCAGTTTTACAGTGAAAAGGTGATTTCAATATTAAATCTTAGTGTGATTTGGAAATTGGGTTATTTGAATAGAGTCAGGGCTGTGGAGCCGAAATCACAGTCAGAATCAGTTTTAGTGTCAGAGTTATAGTCAGGGTCCGAGTCGGAGTCAGAATCAGAGTCAGAGGACAGATTCAGAGTCACTGCACAATCCAATCAACAAATGAGTCGGACTTGTAATCAAAAAAAATAAAAAAACTCGAAACCAATGAACAAAAATTTTGAACATATCGCTCATTTGCCGCAACAGTGACACAACTCAAAATTCACTCATTCCTAAGATATTCGAATCAAACGATTCCCAATAAATCATATTTTTATTATTTTGTCTGAAACAGAAAACATACTCTCTTATGTAGTTAATTCAAGCAAATTAGGTAAAATTCCATATCAAAAATCACTCAATTCGCGAATGGAATTAACATTTTAAGATATTGGAAACTATCCTAAGAAAACTTGCAAATTATTAAAGAATTATAAAAATTAAGATCCGACTGAGGATGTAGGAATAGAAAAAAAATTGTTTTACTAATCAGAATGTATTTTTATTTACTTTTGAAAATCGCCGTTTTTACAAGTAATTTTGAGTGATATTTTCAAATTGCTCTACTGAAAAATTAAAAATTTTGGATTGTGCCACTCTTGCAGCAAATGAGCGACATACATATATCATTCTCGATTTTTAATTGATCTTACCGAAATTTTCTTACCGACTTCACAACCATGAATAGAGCTAAGCTATTTCTCGACCGTTTGTGGCAAAACACAGTTTCATTCGTTTTGCAAAATATCATAATAATAATGCATTTATCAACCGATTGAGATGAATCTCCGTTTTTTTCTCGATAAAACAGCAAAGCGTTGCCGAATTGCCGCGGTTCCTACTAAATCGACTAAACTTTCCTGCTATACTGACTATTTAGCAGTGTTCGGTGAATAAATTACCTCAAGATGCTTTGAATAATTCTGGTTTCCTCAAAATTGTCAAATCGGGAAGAAATGATATACAATTGTATTCTCAAGTAATCTGTGATAATTTTTAGGATCAAGAACCTAAAAGGGGTTGCCGGTTGACCTAGCAGCGAAGAAATATAATCGGTGCGATTCGAAACACAAACTTCTAATAAAAGGGTTGAGTCTTTTTGAATAACTATTAAATAATACAGTCTTAGTTTGCAACATTTGGAAGAACTCAAAATTTGAGAAAAAAAAACAATCAAATAGTACAAAATGTGGTTCTCGTCCCGACCAATTTCTTTATATGTTTACTGATTTGAGCTTTTTTGACCACCAAGATATTTAACTTTACTCGTAATCTCGAATTTTATCCTGCTACTCGGAATTCTTTTAAAAATGGAAGGAGAACAAACTCGGGCTTATATAAGATGCTGGACTTGTGGTCTAAAACCTTGGGAGCAAGTGGGAGGTCTGCGATTGCTTCCTATAATCTACTATCTCTGGACGCTGCTTGCTTGTACTACTTGCCCTAACAAAATTAAACTGTAAACCTATCAGAAAGTATTTAGAAGTTTTCAATAAAGCCAGCCTTCTGCTATAAAATGAAGGTTCTCTGAGACCTTTTGCCCTTGTAGAAATATACTCTACAAATCCATTTTCATGAAAACTGATTTTCCTATAAACTTTTAATGATAACTCGATCGTCGATAACTCTCGTTCATTCAAGTCAGAGTTCCTTTTCCATAATATTTTGGGAAAATTGTAAACCTATCCTGAGAATTTGGAAAGATTTAGTTTGAAACCGTGGCTTGTAGCCTGGATTTAGCGTCCTTAGCTCTGTACTTAGGTAGGAGAAAGTATGCTGTGGCCAATTCCGCACATAGCCATGAACCGGAAAATAATGAAGAAGATTTAAAGAATATGCTATTTTAACGAGGTGGTTCATGGACACTACCATGGTTTAGACAATAAACGACTAGGCTAGGAAATTGACGAAAGCCTTGGCAATGACAGACACCGTCACATGTATATTATGGCAAATTAAGTATGGGAAACTATACTTTGGGTCCTAGAATACGTTAATTTTCCTGGGAAGACGATGGTCAGGACCTAAAAAATCTTAATACTTGAATCCCAATTCTTCCTTTCCCCATATCGAGTTTTAATTTTAAAAATGTGATTTTAATTTGAAAAAAATTGGTGTAATATCGTGGCCATTATTTTGAAAATAAAATGTTTGGTTATTCTGTTTAGCTAGATATTTGGTTTGGTCAACGTTCTTGTTAGAATTCTAAATTATCGTCAGCAAGGGGAAGGGTAGGTTCCAGAATTAGATACCCAACCCCATCAAAAAATTGAATTTAACGTTCGGTTAAGGAATAGTGAAGTTTCAGTCAGTAAGACCAATATCGAGATCAACTAAGCAAGTCCTACGTGGAGAATTTAGTTCAGTCCTATTCATTTGTCCAAAATCGGTTAAGAAATGGTCAAGATTTACATCTAAAATGAAAGTTAGTATTCTGAGCACTTTCTACTATTTGTTCAAGGTTGGTTAAGACATTCACACTCTACACAACGGATATGACCATAAATGGATTAGCAAATATCGAGGTCTATGGTCTAATTTTAAAATAACGTTTAAAATTCATGTAAATTTCATAAATTCGAAGGCTTACACAAACTTAAAACATAAATTCGAAAACAAGGTTCACAGTTAATTTTTATATGCTATTTGTTATTTTTTAATGCTCTCGGATATAAATGCAGCAATTCCTTGGGTAACCCTGATAGGAGTATGGCACTAATTTATAGGGTCTAAATCGGCTTGTTTTTATTTAATATTATTATTTGTGCATTGTGTTAAATTTCAGCCTTTTCACCTGCAGATTTTTTCTCATAGACAACCTTACAGAGGATAGACCTTCATGTTAGTACTACTTTGATATTAGCGCCGTACTATCGCTACTTTTTGTAAACATCGTTTTATTCCAAATCAAAGTTAATCTATCCTTCGCGCTTGGCCGTCCTTCGATTGTCGTGCTCTATATAAAAGGCCTTTTTGAGTGATTAAATTAATGGTTTTCGCCGCTGAATGCTTTGCTCTATATTTGGTGCGATTTGTTTTATCACATCGGAGGTAGCAGAGAGATAATGGAAAAAGCCTTTTCTGTTTTTAAATTATTTCAGAACTATCAGCTAAAACATTTGTTGTGTTATTATTGTTTCTGAACTTTCGGATACTTTGATTTTCCTATTTGAAATTTTTTGAACAAATCATTTAAACATTTTTTCAGATAAAGGCTTAGCTGAGCTCCCTGCTCACTCTGATGTAATAAAAAAACACACCAATTTTAGGTAAGCGACAGATGTGTCTATGCGATTTAACTCCAATAGCGACTGCAAACCTTTAGTTTATAATGCAGAAAATGCTTAAATAAAATGAATTTTTCCCGTACCTCATATGGCGTACTTTTTATAGTACAGAAACGAGGAGAGAGATCAGAAAAGCCTTTTTCCGAAAAGATATGTCTACGTGATCGAATTGGAAAATTGCAATATCCGGGCGTTCAGAACAAACAATTTTTAAACGCAAAAGGCTTTTTTATTATTTGTCTACTCGCGCGGATGCAATTAAAAAAGAGGCCAATAGCTGGTAATGGAGATGCTTACACAATGACTACAAGCCTTTTCGGTCTTATCGACAAAATGCTTTACATATATAGGCTTTTATTAAATTGCTGTATTTGGTTCATATTAGGTTCCACCCAAATTTGTAATGTATTCAAATTGGCCTTTTGTCCTAGTTGTTTTTGAACCCGTTGCTAAATGTTTCCTTTCACAATTTCAGGCTTTTAGACATCGTGGTTAGCGTTTGGATTGCTCCTATGTTTGAAGAGCCATAAGAATGCCATTTTTTAGTAACTTAGTGCTCTTGTAAGGTAGCAAGCAAACTGGAATTGAGTAGCACTACAGCTCGACTCCATACCCAAATAATAATTTTGATTTGAATTCCTTTATAATTTAAACCTGTTTAGAGAGTAAATAGAAACCTTTACAGTGCGCTCGGGTTTAATCGGTAGCACAGTAGGTTAAACGTGACCATTAAGTTCATAGTGAAAGTAATTTGTTCTGAGTATGTAAAAGACGTAACTACAGACGAGGAGGTCAAACAAGAATATCATAATTGTCGCCACAAATGCAGTTCAAATGCGTAAGTTCAATTACATAGAATTTCAAACGGGTATTGTCATCTAGGGCATTATTTTCCTATAGGGCTATCTAACCTTAATTGGGACTATGTACTGGCGTCACAAATGACGCAGAATTGCTTCAAGCTTTTGCGATGCTTTGCGAATCCAAAACAATTTATATGTTATGGACGCCACTGTAAAAAAAAAAATTTGTAGTAGTATAAATCTTACACTTACAAGTATACAATTTATGCGAATTACAAATAAACATTTAAATTTTATGATTTAATTAACGCCTTTACTTTTGTTTTCAACCAGCAATGTCTAGTACAAATAGTCTGATTTGTCAACGTGTAAAGTAAATTCGCATCATTCGCTAAAAATCTAAAAATACTTTTTTGAATAAATTATAATACGACAATAAACCATTGTGCTTCTGAATTTACTGTACGACGACTGAATCATTTAATTATTTCCAATCCCATAGTTTTAAGATATAAGTGTGTGTGTTTTTTGCACCATTCAAGAATGACAATCATCGTAATTCATTGCTAATTCATATTTGGAGAGGAAAAATTTAGAGCTCAGCATAAAAATTGAAAGAGAAAATTTGATATAAGCTATTTAACCGCTATTCATACTTTACCCAAGTTGTGGAACCTATTTTTGGAAATTGTTTAGTAAAGTTCATTGGTTTCTTGGATAGTCTACGTACTAAACATTTTAAAATATTTTCTAACACTAGGCTAACAAATGCAATTTACCCAAAAAAAATGTGGAACCTGTCTTAATCACACATTTTCTAATAGATTAAGCTTAATTTTATTTCCATGGTGACCGAAGAGTTGGTTTAATACAATTCACTCATTCATCTTAATATACCTTATAAATTTTTGTGGAATTTGTTTGTATTTGCTTAATATAAATAAATATTTAGAAATAAAAGGCAACAACTGTAACTTGGGTTATTGATATATGTATTTGAAACATACATATAAACATGAGACATTATGACTGCCAAAAAGTAATTAAAACACATAAAATCCAAAGTCAACGATTAAAAAGAAATAGTGAACCAATTGCCAGCAAATTTAATATCTCACTTGTGGAACGCATTTGAATTTGTTTTCTTGAATAAATTTAAAGAAATAATTTAATCGATAATAGTACTGTAAATATATTTGTCTTCATTCAGTAACCGAAATTGCAATAATATTGTGTGGAATGTAATTTTAAAGTTTATTTTATTCTATGCTATAGTTTCTTATGACTATATTTTATGGTTCGTACCACTAAAACTCTCAGTGACGTACGTAAATTTGTATTGATATCAAATTTAGCTTGACAACCTAAGAACAAGACACATTAAGTAGATTGAATAAAAACCATACTAATAGGTAAGAAATTGTCTAAATTTACATTTTGGTGAATGGTTCAAAAACTGTGAAACATATTTTCACTTTTTTTTTTGATTTTATTCAGGTACAAATCGAGCATTCAAAATTTATAACATACTGACTGACAGCTAGTTTGAAGTTGATTTTATCGTAAAAATGTGGAACGTATATTTATTGGTTAACGAAACCATTTTATTCAAAAGGTTCTACAAATCAAAATTTACTTAGGTAATATCTGGTTTGTGGAACGTAATTGAATTTTTCACTCTTCTTTATATTCAAAGCAGTAATTTAGTCCAACTGTAAATATAAAACTATTTCAGAATAAATAAATACTTCTAATAAACTCTTTAAACTTTTTAATAAATTCAGAAGAACCTGATAATTTCTCGAACCTAAAACATGATTGTGCTACTTCCTTCTTCTACAATTAAATAAATCGTTAACTTTGTAAGTTTTTTTATTTCTACGATCGAAGGCTTTCTCTTTAGTAAAAAGTTGTATGTATTACCCAATCCTGATTGTGGAACTTAAAAGTTAAATAGAAATTTTGAAATTGATTTTACAGAAACTTAAAATAGACAATTTTTAAATTATTAAAATAACTGAAGTTTGAACCTCGTGTTTGTGGATTTAAACGATAATTTATATTTTAATTGTGGTATGCTCTGTGGAACGTATTTGAATTTATTTATTGTACTATCATGTTTAAAGGATAATTGGTCAATATTTGGTTGGAATGTCGTAGTCCGTTTATTTCCGTGTCCCGTTTCTCAAATGTCTGATTTGTGGAACATATTTGGATTCATTTGCTGATCGATTCAATTTAGAGTAGCTAATCTTTTATTATTCAAATGCAGTAATCAGGTAACAATGAAGTTTCACCGCAATAGTTTTTCCACGTTCTAGTTCTGAACATATTTGGATTTATGTATAGTGCAATGAAGTTTAACGTAGAATTAATCAAAATGTAGTTAAAATTTCGGACTCCTTTATTTTCAGTGCATAATTTATGAAATTCGATTTATGAAATTTCAGTACCTAATTTGTGGAACATATTTGAATTATTTTATTGATCGATATATTTTTATTTCCCTCCCGTTCTCCGGTGTCTAATTTATGGAACAGTAACAATCAGATCGCAATTGTGGTTTGTTAACGTCCATCCAACGGAACATGAAGTTCATTTTATGCATGAAAATGAAATCATTTGATTGAGAATTGTAATAGGAGCACTGTATTATTCTATAAATCTTTATAGAACTTTCTGTAAATCTCTAATTAATTTGGCAGTATAACTATGGTCATAAATTGTATGGTAATGTTGTGGAACCTATTTCATAAAATAAAGTTCTTTTTAGTTTGGTTGTCGATCCTCGATCAATGAAATGTTTTAGAGGATTTTTTTTTCAGTAGGTTCTGTTTCTGGTTTGTGGAACATATTCAATATAAATTGGTATATTTTGTAAACCATTTAAATATTCCTATAATTCTTATGATTTTGTTTCATATGTATATTATCTAATTTTCAATTTGTATAAGTGGAACAATTTGTGGAATATATTTGTGATTTCATTTATAGTACAATGTAGTTTAACGTATATTGGAACAACATGTAGTTGGAATTTCGCACTCCATTATTTTCAGTAAACAATTTATGAAATTCGATTTATTGAATTTCAGCATTTATTTCGATATAGAGTAGAACTGCTAATCTTTCTAAATGGACATCGCATTACGTTTATTCCCCTCCCGTTTCTCCGATGTCTAATTTGTGAAACGGTAGCAATCAGATCGCAATAGGGGTTTCAATGTTTAAGGCAATTTTTTGAGATAAAGAATTGTAATAGGAGCACTGTACTCCGCTATAAATCTTTATGGAACTTGTTGTAGAAAACTAACTTGTCGGGAGTATAACTATGCTCATAATGTTGTGAAACTTGTTCATAATTAAGTAGTTTTTTTAATTTGGATGATGACCCTTGATCAATGAAATGATTTACAGGAAATTTTCTCGCAGCAAATGAGCGACATACATATATCATTCTCGATTTTTAATTGATCTTACCGAAATTTTCTTACCGACTTCACAACCATGAATAGAGCTAAGCTATTTCTCGACCGTTTGTGGCAAAACACAGTTTCATTCGTTTTGCAAAATATCATAATAATAATGCATTTATCAACCGATTGAGATGAATCTCCGTTTTTTTCTCGATAAAACAGCAAAGCGTTGCCGAATTGCCGCGGTTCCTACTAAATCGACTAAACTTTCCTGCTATACTGACTATTTAGCAGTGTTCGGTGAATAAATTACCTCAAGATGCTTTGAATAATTCTGGTTTCCTCAAAATTGTCAAATCGGGAAGAAATGATATACAATTGTATTCTCAAGTAATCTGTGATAATTTTTAGGATCAAGAACCTAAAAGGGGTTGCCGGTTGACCTAGCAGCGAAGAAATATAATCGGTGCGATTCGAAACACAAACTTCTAATAAAAGGGTTGAGTCTTTTTGAATAACTATTAAATAATACAGTCTTAGTTTGCAACATTTGGAAGAACTCAAAATTTGAGAAAAAAAAACAATCAAATAGTACAAAATGTGGTTCTCGTCCCGACCAATTTCTTTATATGTTTACTGATTTGAGCTTTTTTGACCACCAAGATATTTAACTTTACTCGTAATCTCGAATTTTATCCTGCTACTCGGAATTCTTTTAAAAATGGAAGGAGAACAAACTCGGGCTTATATAAGATGCTGGACTTGTGGTCTAAAACCTTGGGAGCAAGTGGGAGGTCTGCGATTGCTTCCTATAATCTACTATCTCTGGACGCTGCTTGCTTGTACTACTTGCCCTAACAAAATTAAACTGTAAACCTATCAGAAAGTATTTAGAAGTTTTCAATAAAGCCAGCCTTCTGCTATAAAATGAAGGTTCTCTGAGACCTTTTGCCCTTGTAGAAATATACTCTACAAATCCATTTTCATGAAAACTGATTTTCCTATAAACTTTTAATGATAACTCGATCGTCGATAACTCTCGTTCATTCAAGTCAGAGTTCCTTTTCCATAATATTTTGGGAGAATTGTAAACCTATCCTGAGAATTTGGAAAGATTTAGTTTGAAACCGTGGCTTGTAGCCTGGATTTAGCGTCCTTAGCTCTGTACTTAGGTAGGAGAAAGTATGCTGTGGCCAATTCCGCACATAGCCATGAACCGGAAAATAATGAAGAAGATTTAAAGAATATGCTATTTTAACGAGGTGGTTCATGGACACTACCATGGTTTAGACAATAAACGACTAGGCTAGGAAATTGACGAAAGCCTTGGCAATGACAGACACCGTCACATGTATATTATGGCAAATTAAGTATGGGAAACTATACTTTGGGTCCTAGAATACGTTAATTTTCCTGGGAAGACGATGGTCAGGACCTAAAAAATCTTAATACTTGAATCCCAATTCTTCCTTTCCCCATATCGAGTTTTAATTTTAAAAATGTGATTTTAATTTGAAAAAAATTGGTGTAATATCGTGGCCATTATTTTGAAAATAAAATGTTTGGTTATTCTGTTTAGCTAGATATTTGGTTTGGTCAACGTTCTTGTTAGAATTCTAAATTATCGTCAGCAAGGGGAAGGGTAGGTTCCAGAATTAGATACCCAACCCCATCAAAAAATTGAATTTAACGTTCGGTTAAGGAATAGTGAAGTTTCAGTCAGTAAGACCAATATCGAGATCAACTAAGCAAGTCCTACGTGGAGAATTTAGTTCAGTCCTATTCATTTGTCCAAAATCGGTTAAGAAATGGTCAAGATTTACATCTAAAATGAAAGTTAGTATTCTGAGCACTTTCTACTATTTGTTCAAGGTTGGTTAAGACATTCACACTCTACACAACGGATATGACCATAAATGGATTAGCAAATATCGAGGTCTATGGTCTAATTTTAAAATAACGTTTAAAATTCATGTAAATTTCATAAATTCGAAGGCTTACACAAACTTAAAACATAAATTCGAAAACAAGGTTCACAGTTAATTTTTATATGCTATTTGTTATTTTTTAATGCTCTCGGATATAAATGCAGCAATTCCTTGGGTAACCCTGATAGGAGTATGGCACTAATTTATAGGGTCTAAATCGGCTTGTTTTTATTTAATATTATTATTTGTGCATTGTGTTAAATTTCAGCCTTTTCACCTGCAGATTTTTTCTCATAGACAACCTTACAGAGGATAGACCTTCATGTTAGTACTACTTTGATATTAGCGCCGTACTATCGCTACTTTTTGTAAACATCGTTTTATTCCAAATCAAAGTTAATCTATCCTTCGCGCTTGGCCGTCCTTCGATTGTCGTGCTCTATATAAAAGGCCTTTTTGAGTGATTAAATTAATGGTTTTCGCCGCTGAATGCTTTGCTCTATATTTGGTGCGATTTGTTTTATCACATCGGAGGTAGCAGAGAGATAATGGAAAAAGCCTTTTCTGTTTTTAAATTATTTCAGAACTATCAGCTAAAACATTTGTTGTGTTATTATTGTTTCTGAACTTTCGGATACTTTGATTTTCCTATTTGAAATTTTTTGAACAAATCATTTAAACATTTTTTCAGATAAAGGCTTAGCTGAGCTCCCTGCTCACTCTGATGTAATAAAAAAACACACCAATTTTAGGTAAGCGATAGATGTGTCTATGCGATTTAACTCCAATAGCGACTGCAAACCTTTAGTTTATAATGCAGAAAATGCTTAAATAAAATGAATTTTTCCCGTACCTCATATGGCGTACTTTTTATAGTACAGAAACGAGGAGAGAGATCAGAAAAGCCTTTTTCCGAAAAGATATGTCTACGTGATCGAATTGGAAAATTGCAATATCCGGGCGTTCAGAACAAACAATTTTTAAACGCAAAAGGCTTTTTTATTATTTGTCTACTCGCGCGGATGCAATTAAAAAAGAGGCCAATAGCTGGTAATGGAGATGCTTACACAATGACTACAAGCCTTTTCGGTCTTATCGACAAAATGCTTTACATATATAGGCTTTTATTAAATTGCTGTATTTGGTTCATATTAGGTTCCACCCAAATTTGTAATGTATTCAAATTGGCCTTTTGTCCTAGTTGTTTTTGAACCCGTTGCTAAATGTTTCCTTTCACAATTTCAGGCTTTTAGACATCGTGGTTAGCGTTTGGATTGCTCCTATGTTTGAAGAGCCATAAGAATGCCATTTTTTAGTAACTTAGTGCTCTTGTAAGGTAGCAAGCAAACTGGAATTGAGTAGCACTACAGCTCGACTCCATACCCAAATAATAATTTTGATTTGAATTCCTTTATAATTTAAACCTGTTTAGAGAGTAAATAGAAACCTTTACAGTGCGCTCGGGTTTAATCGGTAGCACAGTAGGTTAAACGTGACCATTAAGTTCATAGTGAAAGTAATTTGTTCTGAGTATGTAAAAGACGTAACTACAGACGAGGAGGTCAAACAAGAATATCATAATTGTCGCCACAAATGCAGTTCAAATGCGTAAGTTCAATTACATAGAATTTCAAACGGGTATTGTCATCTAGGGCATTATTTTCCTATAGGGCTATCTAACCTTAATTGGGACTATGTACTGGCGTCACAAATGACGCAGAATTGCTTCAAGCTTTTGCGATGCTTTGCGAATCCAAAACAATTTATATGTTATGGACGCCACTGTAAAAAAAAAATTTGTAGTAGTATAAATCTTACACTTACAAGTATACAATTTATGCGAATTACAAATAAACATTTAAATTTTATGATTTAATTAACGCCTTTACTTTTGTTTTCAACCAGCAATGTCTAGTACAAATAGTCTGATTTGTCAACGTGTAAAGTAAATTCGCATCATTCGCTAAAAATCTAAAAATACTTTTTTGAATAAATTATAATACGACAATAAACCATTGTGCTTCTGAATTTACTGTACGACGACTGAATCATTTAATTATTTCCAATCCCATAGTTTTAAGATATAAGTGTGTGTGTTTTTTGCACCATTCAAGAATGACAATCATCGTAATTCATTGCTAATTCATATTTGGAGAGGAAAAATTTAGAGCTCAGCATAAAAATTGAAAGAGAAAATTTGATATAAGCTATTTAACCGCTATTCATACTTTACCCAAGTTGTGGAACCTATTTTTGGAAATTGTTTAGTAAAGTTCATTGGTTTCTTGGATAGTCTACGTACTAAACATTTTAAAATATTTTCTAACACTAGGCTAACAAATGCAATTTACCCAAAAAAAATGTGGAACCTGTCTTAATCACACATTTTCTAATAGATTAAGCTTAATTTTATTTCCATGGTGACCGAAGAGTTGGTTTAATACAATTCACTCATTCATCTTAATATACCTTATAAATTTTTGTGGAATTTGTTTGTATTTGCTTAATATAAATAAATATTTAGAAATAAAAGGCAACAACTGTAACTTGGGTTATTGATATATGTATTTGAAACATACATATAAACATGAGACATTATGACTGCCAAAAAGTAATTAAAACACATAAAATCCAAAGTCAACGATTAAAAAGAAATAGTGAACCAATTGCCAGCAAATTTAATATCTCACTTGTGGAACGCATTTGAATTTGTTTTCTTGAATAAATTTAAAGAAATAATTTAATCGATAATAGTACTGTAAATATATTTGTCTTCATTCAGTAACCGAAATTGCAATAATATTGTGTGGAATGTAATTTTAAAGTTTATTTTATTCTATGCTATAGTTTCTTATGACTATATTTTATGGTTCGTACCACTAAAACTCTCAGTGACGTACGTAAATTTGTATTGATATCAAATTTAGCTTGACAACCTAAGAACAAGACACATTAAGTAGATTGAATAAAAACCATACTAATAGGTAAGAAATTGTCTAAATTTACATTTTGGTGAATGGTTCAAAAACTGTGAAACATATTTTCACTTTTTTTTTTGATTTTATTCAGGTACAAATCGAGCATTCAAAATTTATAACATACTGACTGACAGCTAGTTTGAAGTTGATTTTATCGTAAAAATGTGGAACGTATATTTATTGGTTAACGAAACCATTTTATTCAAAAGGTTCTACAAATCAAAATTTACTTAGGTAATATCTGGTTTGTGGAACGTAATTGAATTTTTCACTCTTCTTTATATTCAAAGCAGTAATTTAGTCCAACTGTAAATATAAAACTATTTCAGAATAAATAAATACTTCTAATAAACTCTTTAAACTTTTTAATAAATTCAGAAGAACCTGATAATTTCTCGAACCTAAAACATGATTGTGCTACTTCCTTCTTCTACAATTAAATAAATCGTTAACTTTGTAAGTTTTTTTATTTCTACGATCGAAGGCTTTCTCTTTAGTAAAAAGTTGTATGTATTACCCAATCCTGATTGTGGAACTTAAAAGTTAAATAGAAATTTTGAAATTGATTTTACAGAAACTTAAAATAGACAATTTTTAAATTATTAAAATAACTGAAGTTTGAACCTCGTGTTTGTGGATTTAAACGATAATTTATATTTTAATTGTGGTATGCTCTGTGGAACGTATTTGAATTTATTTATTGTACTATCATGTTTAAAGGATAATTGGTCAATATTTGGTTGGAATGTCGTAGTCCGTTTATTTCCGTGTCCCGTTTCTCAAATGTCTGATTTGTGGAACATATTTGGATTCATTTGCTGATCGATTCAATTTAGAGTAGCTAATCTTTTATTATTCAAATGCAGTAATCAGGTAACAATGAAGTTTCACCGCAATAGTTTTTCCACGTTCTAGTTCTGAACATATTTGGATTTATGTATAGTGCAATGAAGTTTAACGTAGAATTAATCAAAATGTAGTTAAAATTTCGGACTCCTTTATTTTCAGTGCATAATTTATGAAATTCGATTTATGAAATTTCAGTACCTAATTTGTGGAACATATTTGAATTATTTTATTGATCGATATATTTTTATTTCCCTCCCGTTCTCCGGTGTCTAATTTATGGAACAGTAACAATCAGATCGCAATTGTGGTTTGTTAACGTCCATCCAACGGAACATGAAGTTCATTTTATGCATGAAAATGAAATCATTTGATTGAGAATTGTAATAGGAGCACTGTATTATTCTATAAATCTTTATAGAACTTTCTGTAAATCTCTAATTAATTTGGCAGTATAACTATGGTCATAAATTGTATGGTAATGTTGTGGAACCTATTTCATAAAATAAAGTTCTTTTTAGTTTGGTTGTCGATCCTCGATCAATGAAATGTTTTAGAGGATTTTTTTTTCAGTAGGTTCTGTTTCTGGTTTGTGGAACATATTCAATATAAATTGGTATATTTTGTAAACCATTTAAATATTCCTATAATTCTTATGATTTTGTTTCATATGTATATTATCTAATTTTCAATTTGTATAAGTGGAACAATTTGTGGAATATATTTGTGATTTCATTTATAGTACAATGTAGTTTAACGTATATTGGAACAACATGTAGTTGGAATTTCGCACTCCATTATTTTCAGTAAACAATTTATGAAATTCGATTTATTGAATTTCAGCATTTATTTCGATATAGAGTAGAACTGCTAATCTTTCTAAATGGACATCGCATTACGTTTATTCCCCTCCCGTTTCTCCGATGTCTAATTTGTGAAACGGTAGCAATCAGATCGCAATAGGGGTTTCAATGTTTAAGGCAATTTTTTGAGATAAAGAATTGTAATAGGAGCACTGTACTCCGCTATAAATCTTTATGGAACTTGTTGTAGAAAACTAACTTGTCGGGAGTATAACTATGCTCATAATGTTGTGAAACTTGTTCATAATTAAGTAGTTTTTTTAATTTGGATGATGACCCTTGATCAATGAAATGATTTACAGGAAATTTTCTTTAGTAGCGTTTGTTTCTGATTTGTGGAACATATTCATTATAATTTGGTATATGTACAATTTCTAATTCTATTTATTATTTCAATTTGTATATGTTACTTAATCCAATTAACTGATGGTTTATGCCTACAGTTATAGGGTTGAAGATATTTCATTGAAGTGGAACGTAAGTTTTCCATATATTCACTTATGCACTGAATATAATATGGGAAGATGTACATCATTTTTTCATTTCAACAATAAATTTTCCGCCATCCATGTAAGCAAGTAGGGTAGTGATTGAGTTTGGTGGGTTCTCCACCCATTCGCACCAATTTTATATGATTTTGTTTTTGTGCTTTTTGGTTTTGTTTTATGTTATGTTATGTTTATGTAACGCGACAAACATATTATCCAACTCATACCACGCCCCACATATACTCGAAACAGCTATCCGCTTAAATGATTTTTTGGGTTGAACATGAAAAATAATGAAAAACAGCGAAAAGATGACGCGAAGAAGTAGCTCATCTTTAAGAGTTTTTTTGTTGTTGTTATTTTTTAGGTTAAAAGTTTACTTAATTATTATTTGCAATGGAACGTTGGTAGAATAGAGGGGAAGATATAGATATTTTTGCCTCCCAACTATCATCTTGTATCTTTAATGAGAAAATTGTAATTTAAACATTTTTTTTGTGTGTTTGTGTTTTTAAGGGGTTTACAAAAAGTTTGCCGTTTTGAATATTGATAAAACATGATCGACTAGGGGATAGTGACGTAAAAAAAATTGCTACGCCCGTTTTTCACAAAACTAGAGCATCAATTACGTGATTCCCATAAATTTATGATCTCGTACCGAAGGGGATGTTATACATATGATTGGGCAAAGCATTTTTGCTAAATATGTAATTAGGAAACAAAAAATTCATTTTCCTGTCAGGCATTTTTCCATATACGGATACATCGTCTTAAGCTCTTTTGTCGTTTAATGTGGGAAAAATCAATACAGTTAGCGATGTTCTACAAGCTTCTTAGTACTTACCTGAATGATATCGAAAAATAAATAAATTGTGAAGAAAACTGCCTTAGCAAGGATTTTAAAGAAAAGGAAGAAGAAAAATTGATAAGACGGAAAATTTGATTTTTTGTGCTACACAAAGTAAACATTATTGATTCTTCTGGTTATGCTCTCTTATACATACATACATATACACACACAGCTACATACAATATTGGAATTCTTAGAAATTTTTTTTTTTTGGTACGGTGGCTGTCGATGAATTTGTATTGTGCCGAGGTTAACTTTACATTTTATTTTTCAATTTACGGTTCCACTCCCGCAGATGTTTCATCTTCGATTTAATAACGACGATTTGATTTGGTATCTCTATGCCCACATAAAATAAGACGATATTGAAGGAAAATGTGTATTTAGGATTTACCTAAATAACTGCGTATTAGAAAATTGTTTGCTAATTTATTAATATTTACACTTTGATTGGGTATCTCCTTCACGCGCTGAACAAAAATAACTCGACACTGAACTGATTCTTCCGATTTTAAAATTCCGGATCGCAACTTTTACCAGATGGTTGCATCGATTGCCAATATTTCTGCAAGATTCATTTCATCTAGACCTTAGTTGCCGTCGCTATAACGTTTTTGGGACCTGCATTAATATTTTGAAATTAATAAAATATTTTTAGATAAACAGTATGGCTTTCGTGAAAGCACTGTTGGCTACTGGATGGCACCGTTAACCTTATCCATAGCTTGTGATGTCACATTGCACTCTTCTATTTCAGAACTAATCGGCAAACGGCTAACAGTTGAAACTTTGCGTAATTCTGCTATGATTACAAGATTTCATTGAAGAAAAAGAAACCAAGTGCAACACCACAAGATTTAATTTGGATGTTCAAAAGTCGAATCACCAAACTACCAAATTGTTTACGATCAAGTGGATCTCCGAATCACTAGGGATGAAGTAATATGGCTGACACGCCGCCATAATGACAATTCTAAAATCCAACATACTGCGGATGACAGAAAAATATTATAATTCAGAGACACGCAACACTGTTTTTATAATGTTATTTCAAATTTCTGGTTTTCATATCTAAAAATTCATGTGCAAAACCAATACCACAAGTCTTGCTTTATAGGCATTCTAAAAACTATAAAACGAATTTTGCCACGATTTTGTCTATTGGGCGTAATTTAGTATTAATTGGTTGCTTGGGCTGGTTGAATCATTGTAAATTTGGTTAAAATAATTTTTTGTGATATTAGTGACATCTAGGTTTAAGTAGTGGCATTAAAATTAGATTTATAGTAGTTTAGTGATATTTCACATTGTAGCAGTTTGGTTGCGATTGTTCGCGGACAATCTGGAATATTCACCGCGGTATATAAATACGAGTGCGACTAGTTGGGGTAGTCTAAAACGTTAAATTTCATGTTCATCACTGACGAAACTGAGGCAACGCTAATAAACATTGGAACCCCCAAAAACCACATTACGGCCTGTTCAATATATTTCAGAAAAATTAATAGGAATAACATCAAATATCTCACCAACAGGAGCAATAAAACTATTGTGGCGGGAGACTTCAACTCCACACACACATTGTGGGATTGCAGCTCAAATAACAAGAATGGAGAGGATCTCAAAAAAATCTGCATGGAATCAAATTTGCTACTAAACGCTCCTGATGAGCCCACATTTGAAAAAGCCTCCTCAATTCTTGACCTAGTTCTAACCAAGAATATAATCCTTACAAATCAGCCACAGGCACTGCTTGAATTCTGCTCCGATCACCTACCAGTAGGGTTTACAAAAAATCGTGTTAAAAAATTATTCGGTTATTTTTCCAGAAAAATCGAATTTTCGGTTTTGTGGTTTTCATTGAAAAATCCGGTTTTTGAAACCGGTTTTAACCGGATTGCAAACCCTACCTACCAGTAACATTCGGAATCCCAGTCAAAATCATAAGAAATTATTCTTTAGCAAACTGGGAAAAATTTAAAGTTCATGTACATCAAAATCTCCCAAAAAATCCTCCCATGACCACTGTACAAACCAGATTGAAGCAAATGCTTCCAACCTTTTAAAAACGGCCCAGCACTCTATCAAAAAAAAACATACCAACCTCTAAAGTTAAAGACAAAGCTGTAGTCCCATCCGAACTGCAACCTTTCATAAAAAACGAAACTACATGAACCGACTTCGCTACAGATATCCCGAATCCATGGTAAAATACGAAATAAATTTCCTATCGAAATTAATTTCGTTCTCATCAGCTAGATCGCTCATCATCCACACCCAATCATTGACCCACAGCAGATCGAGGTTCTTTCACAGAACGAAGTTTTAAAAGATCCCCACTTTGCCCAATTCGTGAATTCTACAGTAACTCGTTTTATTGCGTCACCACCAGTCATTCAGATCATCCATATTGAAGCATCTACGTAAATAAAAGTAAAGCTCCCGAGGACGGTAACATACCCAAGGCTGTACTGAGAAACCTATCCGAGAAAGCAATCAATCAATATACAGATTTCCTTAATGCAATAATCAAAACAGGTCACTTCCCAGATTGCTGGAAAATAAGCAAAGTAGTCCCTATACCTAAACCAGGTAAGCCGCCAAATAAAATTGAGAAAGCCCGACCCATAGCACTACTAAACGAATTAAGTAAAGTAGCGGAAACAGCCATTCTTAGCAAATTACTTCCCACAATGAAATCATATATCACTGACAGTACTTAAGGGAGTCGCATATGGGTCGGTCCTAGGACCACACCTCTTCTGTTTTTACTGCCACGACAACCCAAATCAAATAACAAAGAAACCAAAATTCAAATTTACGCTGATGATACTACCATATTCACCTCTTTCGTCAGTGCTAGAAAGTCAATCTCTCGCCTTGCAAAATACCTTAGCCAGTGTTCTGACTATGCAAGAAAATGGAACATCAAAATTAATCACAGTAAAACCGAATTAGCCATTTCATCCACGATAACAAGTATTCTACAGCTCCTAAAGCAGAACCCATTTGCTTCGAAGGAAGCGTTTTAGAACCCGAAACTCAAGTGAAATATCTGGGAGTCGGCAATAACTTTACAGATTTCTAAACAGAAGCAGCCCTCTTTCTGCCAAAAATAAATTAAAGCTTTACAAAGCGGATTTTGTTCTAAATGAATAGGCTTAGGTGGGGGTAATATCACGGTTGGGCTGTTTTATCGTGGATTAGTTTCTTGATCTGGTTGATTTAGCGTAACTTGGTTTAATGACATTTTTTGTGAGGCATCTTCTTTCGACCACAGTACTATTAAATGCAAGCATTGAATTAACTGTTAATTTAACTTCGAAACTTATTTTGATTTATGAAATATGTATTTTAATTTTTAACCTTGGTGTTTTAAAGGTTTTGGCTGGTTTAAGAGTTGTTGATAAAACATGGTATTGAATTGTATCAAATGCAGTTGAAGCAGATAAGATCCCCTCGGTTGGCAGGAAAAAACATTGAGGACACAATAGTGTCAATAAATTCTTTAGGAATGCAAAAAGAACCACGTCGTAGTTACGACGTAATTGGCGGGAACTACGCTGAACGGAAGTACGTGATACAACCGACTTTGTAGTCAATTCTGAATTAAAAGAAATTCAGTCACTATCATTTTCTGGAACGGTTAATGCCAGGAATTATTCAGTAATTCTTCATTCTTTTCTTCGCCGTCTGCCATCCATTTAATTTTTCGGATGCTCCGTTTTGAATTGGTTACGTGTTATGATACCTCCAAATATTCCAGTATGCAAATGCAAAGTCAATTTTGGATGAATTTCTTTTATTAAATACAATTACCAAGTTGGTTAATAAAAGGCAATACTTATTATAGTGTTTGATAATAGAAATAAACACACAACCACAGATAGACACTAATTAAAAGAAAGAGTATAATGGCCGGTACATAAGCCCCATAATTTTTTTGATCTATCATCACAATAATGTTCAATATAGTCATTATGATTATCCAGATAATGGTAATGATAAGCCATGGCATCAAATTTTTTTTATTATGCTGTAAAATAAATGAAAATTCAGCTAATCAACCAGGTCTAAAATAATTAAAATTAATGCTTACATCTCTAACTGCCAATATGACGAGTACCGAAGCCGCAAACTCACAGGCTAATATAATAATTTCGCATACACTGTGGCCATTGAAAGGCCATTGTCCCGTTACAACAAGTATAATATCACTAATAAGCCAGAGACCAGTAAGTACGGTACAAACCCATCCTATGATGGTCGTACCAAGTTCAAGTTCTGCACAGAAACAGGCTTTCTTGAGGATTGGCATATTGCAAATTTCCTTATTTGTTTATCACAATTAAATAAAAATTTATAAAAATATATTTTTGACGTAGATGTTGTTTATGCGTACGCGGGCATTCGATTTGTTTAGCGGGGAATACTGCGACTCGTATATTTAAAAGATAATAAAATCGCGGCCAATGCTTTGAAAATATTTAGCACTATGAAATTTTCAAATCAAATAGACGATAATTTTACTGACCTCATGATAGGGAACCTAAAAGAGCCCAATGATTGAATTATACAACCTTTGGGCAAAGCACTTCGCCTCTTACACATTTAAATGAAACGTCGATCCTTTTCAGATTATCAATAAAATGTCGAAAGCCAAATATTTTAATATGAATGTGCAATGTATACATTTAGGCGTCTCTCGTAAAGTATTGTTACGTTTTCGCCTTGTCACGCCTTTGAACACCCACAAATTTATTTCCACAACACAAAAATTAAACAACACAAAATTAACACTGAAATATTCCAAATTATAACACACTATTTAATTATCGCTTTAATAATCGCTCTATTTAAAATTCACGATATCGCGTTTGAAATAAGACTCATCATTCAACATCAATTTACGCCTTTATATACCAAAATATTTTTTTTTCGAGAATAATCCCGAATGGTCTCCAAAAATTATACGAGTACATTCGAATAAATATTTTAGTATACAAATAACGCCTAAATGTTGAACCAAACCAAATATAAAATACACAACTATTAAAATGTAACTTATTTTATTCTAATCTAGGTGTCACCGTCACAGTATTTTAATTGAACTCGTTGATAGTGAAATTAGATAAAGGCAATGACTTCATAGTATAAAAACAATGTAGTAGAACCAAATGGCTTGAATATGATGAAAAGTATGTTATGCATGGTAGATATGTGAAACTATTATTCTTAAGTTGTGTGCGTCTTTTTTTTTTGTCTAAATTTCCGACTAAATAAATTGATCGTTAGTTCACCCAGATATTGCTAGATATCTCAAATATTTATAAACCAAAATCTACTCGACATTTAGTTTTAAAGTGCAAACTTAGTTTCGATTTATCAATTACTGATTAGAAATGTTTATTAGAATGTTAAATTTAATTTTATATAGCAGTTTTTAAGTAAACGTCAGATGCGGTTTGTTTTGTGCCATCTTTGAATGAATGGTATGAACTAACCATCAATTTCGTTATTCACAAACATAAATCAACTTATGGTGTCCCGTTAATGAGTTATAAACGTTTATAGTTCATTGCCGACTATAAAATATTGTTACGGTGACACTTAGATTAGAATAGAATAAGTTATTTCAATAGTTTTGTATTTGGTTTGGTTCAACATTTAGGCGTTATTTGTATATAAAATGTTTATTCGAATGTACTCGTATAATTTTTGGATAGCATTCGGGATTATTCTCGAAACAAATATTTTGGCATATAAAGGCGTAAATTGATGTTGAATGATGAGTCTTATTTCAAACGCGATATCGTGAAGTTTAAATAGTGCGATTATTAAAGCGATAATTAAATAGTGTGTTATAATTTGGAATATTTTGGTGTTAATTTTGAGTTGTCTACTTTTTGTGTTGTGGAAATAAATTTGTGTATGTTCAAATTTAAATCAGTTGTTTTATTCACAATCCAGAGATTCGAACCTTGAGTGACAAGGCGAAAACGTAACAATTGGTGACAGCGGTGGGATTGTGAATAATAACGAAAATGATTCTCTCCGAAATAAAGCTTCTGCAATTAAAGAAGAAACTTGAACAGCGAGGTTTGGCCAGTGAAGGTTCAAAAGCTAGTTTAGTGGAGCGACTAGGTGAGGCCACGAAGAAGGAATGTTTAAATCCAGACGTGTATGATTTCGCGCAGGAAAAATGGATGAAATTAATGTGAACAAGAAAGAAGAGGACCGTCAAACGGTGGTCGAAACAACACAAACCCCTTCTGCAAACAGAATTACACACAGAAATTCAAAATGTTAAAGGGGAGGTTCATCAAAAATGTGAAATGGTTAAACAAGATCTACAAACGCAAGTTCAACGTCTCGAGAAGGAGCTTTTTTAAGTTCCAATTCGAAGCGGCAATTAAGCAAAACAATGGAATGAAGAACATCGTGCTGGAGCATTAATTGTTTACGTTAATTAATTAATTAATTACAAATGATTTACGAGCAAGAACGCAACGTTTACATCGGAATTATGAAGGCGCTGGATCGAATATACGGAAGTGACCACAAGAGAGAAATCTATCGCATGGAATATCAAAGAGGAGGAGAATCGCTACAGGAATATTCATCGGCAATTGAGCGGCTCGCGCATTTAGCACATTCAAATACGTCGGCCGATTACATGGAGCGAATTGAAATAGATGGATTCATTGACGGTATTCGAGATCCTGAGATACGCAGAGCGGTGATGTTGTCACCTAAGGCAACTATTGCGTTAGCAAACGAAACTGCTCAGGCCATCATCAAACCAGCAATGAAAATTCGCCGAGTGGAGATCGATTCCAGAATAGACACTGAGCGGGCTTCGCCAATCTTCAAAGATGGAAGTGGGAAGATTAAATGCTGGGTGTGTGATAGGATGGATCACATCTCACGGGACTTCTGGGAGATTAAGAAGAAGCGAGGAAGATAGCCGTCTTCTATAAATCGTAGACCAAATGAAGAAAATTCAGCAATAAAAAGTAAAACGGTCGTAAAAATAAGGATTGGGCCAAATCACTCTCAACACGAGGGTTGCAGATATTGTAGATGAAGTCATCTTAGGCATTAACTTCATGAGAACGAATGGCTTCGTGGTGGATGTTGGACGAGGTGTATAACCTACGATAATATCGAGTTGCCACTTCACGTTAGCGCACATGGAAATGCCGACGCATTATCAAGAAGGCCATGTCCCATGGAATGAAAGCATTGTAGGCGTGTGGAGGGCAAGGAAAATATCATCGATATTAGGCTTATTCCTTAAAAATGTAAAATGTTTGTGCGATTGGTGTTGAAAAATGAAAAAGTTGCATGACTGTTATAGCAGCCATTTGCGCGAACGTGTTAATTCGCCACTCAAATACTTGGTGAGATGTCAAAAAAGTGAGACGACAAAAGGACATAAGCACCAAAAAACTCAACCGCTTTGTACCGATTCACAAGTTTGGATGCTTACATTCGCAGAAAACAAACAAACATAACCACAGAAAAATTACACACACTAATATAAAATTGTATACTATACTCCTTCTACGTAAACGAAAACGTCATGATTTTTCTGTCGAATTTTGAATAAAATCAACGTGAAGGTTTATTCGCGGCGTGTGCTCACTTGACAGTACGAGACAGAGAATTTTCTACTTTTTTTTTCTTGTAATTTCGAATGAAGTATGTATCGAATGAAGTTGACGACGATTTATTTTTTATTGCTTTTGCCATCACCAGTGTATGTGGCCAATTATGAGTGTCGCGCTCGTGCGCGGTCGATAATGAAAGTTGATGGCGGTTATTAAATATCGAAGTAATTGGATGTCGCACGGTTGAATGTCGCGTATAATATGTCGAATGCGTCGATGATTTTAGAATCAATTTTTTACGAATAATTGAGTTGCATAAGAGTGGTTGTCTTTTTGTGTGTAGAATATTGACCCAGACATCGCATTTTCTTAATAATTCTATTAGGCTCAGTCATCTGCATTGAATCTTTTATAGTAAAAAATGTTATCTTAGAAGGGTTGTTCGGTTTCAGATTAATTATTTCAGGTGGAGGAAACGATTCTAGGATTCTCTCTGTATCAATTCGAGATAAGTGTTTGAGGCAGTAACGTGTGTTAGTATCCTGGTAGGGTTTGCCGTAGGATGAGCTGCGGTTTTCCATGCTAGTTCCATTACAATTCTGACACTGAGTTTTGGTTGCACCTGCAGAGCCACACACTAAAAAAATATTTATTAATTACTGGCTTCCTGATTTGATTGTCTCCAACTATGATTATTACATTCCCATTATATCATTGATGCTCGACAAATGGGTTTGAGAACTCGAATACATGCTTACAAATTTGTAAATTCATTTATGAATCTTCCATCTTTTCAATGTATCTTCAACCTCGACAGACTGGTTCACTAAACCCAAAATAGAATTAATTCTTCTTCCAGCTAATTTATACTACAAGTTCGGGTTCTTATTGCGCCGCAGTAATTCTAAATCCGCTTTCGACAATGGTTCAGGTAAAGCTAGTGTTGATTCGGAGAAGTCCTAGAAAACATTTTTTTTTGGCATTTGTTTTCGAGACGTTGTGGTCTTTTTAATTTCAACATCTGGTCGAAAATCCTTAAAGATCACAAACATCCCATTTTTCAAGTCCAGCCGAGCTACCGTTCCATGCCTTTCAAATGTTTGGCCAATATCATTTGAGGAGAGGGTTTTTTAAAAGGAGATGCGAACCATTCAAAAGTCTTTTAAGAATCACGTTGCAGCATATATTACGGCCAGAAATTCGTGTTCAGAAAGAACTCGATTCTCGTGAGTGCTGATATAATTTTTTTCAAAAGTCCCAATGCTGCGATCTAGTTACTATGCCATATTCAGCTAAAGTTATTTTTTAGCCAATTCTATAAACTGCGCACAATCTATGCTCGAGTATCTGATCAATCTTTGGTTTGGGATGAATTTTTGTACCAGCTGAGGGACCCGGTAAATTATGCGTGAACATATCTGGCTAGCATGTGCTCGCCTGCGGCAAATAGGCGACGTAGTAATCAAGCGCTGGAACCACCCAATGAAATGCAATAAGCGAGTGCTGAGGACCTTTACTTTCTTGCTCCGTTGATCTCCCTGTAGTACTGTACTAAAATATTTGGGATCCATTATATATAAAAAAAAATGAGAAAATGTAACCACAACCAAAATAAATAGCAAGAAGGATTTTTTTTATAGTCTTTCAGGCGAATTTTTAAATTGTATTTTCATATTTTCCTGGACAATCTCAAATTTTTCCCGTGAACAAGGTTCATTTTGAAATTTTAAAGTTGCCCTGCTGCAGTCATCTACACAAAATATTTTTGAAGAATAAAATAATTCGCCTAAATGATGGCAACTATTTTTTTTCTAGTTTGAAATAAAATTGGCATGTGCTGTAGAGTAACTCCGTCGCCCAATCTTGGAAGATAAAGCCATATACAAAAGGTTTGCTATTGGTTCAGATAACGACAATTCGTGAGCTAAAATTTTAATATTTTAAAATGCTACTGTGTTGTGACAACTGATTGGCGTAACACCACCGGCGTTGAAAATTGCTTTCATATAAAATCGAGTTTATTGATTTATTACCGTTAAATATAGTTAATTGCCCATATTATGTAAATTAATCAACATTTTTACACATAATTATTTAATTGATATGTGAAAATTGCCGATAATTTATGCTCCATTACGTAACAAAACCGCATGTTGTTTGTATATGCTTATTGACAACCACTTTAATCAAATCATTAAACAAGTGTGATCCCACAAGCCGTACTCTCTCTCTCTCTCGCATATTTAATTAAAACCAAAAAATGTAATCAATTAATAGTCTTAAAATCTTCTCGATGGGAAAATATTCAATCAATGCCATCTTTTAACACAATACACACCACTTTGTACTCGTATACTATCCGTTGAGTAAATTAAATGTTGAGTCGAATAGAAAATATATCGAATATCCTTCACATCCATATCTCACGATATATACACGTACCACGGGCAAACCCGATATACAAAAAAAAAACAAAAACTAAAAGATAACGAACATAAGAAGATGGCTAAAGATTAACGGCTTAAACGGAATTTTTTTTCCTATATTACCGTCTTCTCTCTATTTATCTAAGGAATTTCGATTCGTATATCTAATCATAAATCTAAAAAGTATTTATTATTGTTTGTGTGGTGGGGGGTAGCTATTGATCGATCTGGCTCATAAATATATACTTTGCCTACACACATATTGATGTTATCTTAGTACATAGTAAATCCTTATTATGAATTCTATTTGGTCGTTTTGTTTTCATTGTGCTTCTCGCATCTCTATATGTATGTATATAGATTTTCCCGATTAGATTGAGGAAATGAAAATTGTTGTTGGTGCTATCTATATCTATCTATCAGCAGATAAAGGACCGAGATAATAAGAAAACGTGCACGGTTTTAACTCTATGCTTACACCGCACCCAAATAAGGCGACCCAAAACAACAAAAAATCATTCTCATAATTAAAAATTGAAAGTAATCAACTCTGATGATTAAACATTAAAAAACATTAAGAAAAGAAAAGTGGTAGAAGAAGATAATGATGAAGAAAATGGAGAAGAAGACGGAAATGAGGAAAAGTTTTTATATTTTTATTATTACTAAAGTTAACATTTCAATCAGACGAACAAACGGCCGGGGCAAAGAGAATAGCGATTGTTTGTATTTTTATATGCTAGAGATGTGCGTGCGCGTAGGAAAATGAAAATCATTTTTCGCCCGCTTTTGTATGGTAATTTGAACAATAAAATGAAAAACATATTCGTCATGTCGTTACAAATCTCGATAAATATAAATATTAGTTTAAAAATTTTTTTTATTACTGTTTATTTTATTGCGTCTAAAGTCATAAAGGGAGTATGTCGATATCGTTAGATTTTTAATAACGTTTGAGTGCTTTTCTGAACCTCTTCTTAAAATAAGCATAGACATAATAGTTTCATTATAAATTAAGTCGAATTCAAACAGAGTAACATTTACTTCACACTCTTTCAAGACAGACGCTTGAGTTGTTATTTTAAATGTTGAGTGGTTTTAAAATGAGATATGGTTTTTAATTAGGAATATACCTTGTTTTGAAACTTATATAGATTGAGAAATTATTTTGAATATGTAGGGATTGATTTCGTAACTTTCATTTTAAATTATGTCTTGGTACATAATATGTTTTGTTCTGCAATTGTTAGAGAAGTTTACGAAACATTAAATTGTTTGGACTTCTTTGCATTCCAAAATCAAATAAACCGAATTTTAATTTCATTGATTGTAAAAATGAATGGAAAAATACGTCAGAAATTTTTTGAGTGAATTTTTTTTGAGTGGAATTATTTTGAGTGATTTTTTGAATGAAATTCGATTGAAGCGAGCAATATTTCAGGTTTATATAATAGATTATAGTATTTGTTATGTGAATACAAACTGTTGTAATCACCTATAATTAAGTGAATACTGAGTGAATGTCTTTAATTTTTCGGCAAATTTTAAATTTTGTTTGATTTATAAAATAACTAATTAATTCTTTTATGATGATTCAAATTTTATTATCACTTGTAAATATGTAATTTACAGAGAAGTTTACGAAACATTAAATTCAGTGGAAATCTTTTTTTTTATATTTTTTTTTTTATATTAAAGAAAGTATTAATGTCCTTTTAAGGTCAATTAATACTCCCCTTTTCATTCACGCACACACCCACCCATTTTCACCTACTCACGCAATTACAGTATACCACCACCTGCTCCATGTCAACCTGCACACTGACATGAACTGTGGGTCGGCGCTGAATTCTGCACTCCAACAGAGGGTCTAAGTTGTGTTTATTATCATCACCGATCGTAATCGATGAAGAAAATTCGCTTTACATCCTGCCTCTGGTGGGATTCGAACCCAGTACCTCCCGGTTCAAGTACCGAAGCTTTAACCACTGCGCCACTTGTACGGTAAATCTTTGCAATTGAAAGTAAAATTAATCGGATTTTAATTTCACTGATTGTTAAAATGAATGAAAAGTACGTCAGAAATTGTTTGAGTGAATTTTTCTGAATGGATTTTTTTGGAATGAAATTTATAATGAGTGGATTTTTTTTTTTTGATTTTTCAGTAGATCAAATTAAATTAAAATCAGTAGGAAGAATTTAGTCAGTTTTTATTTTTACAAATTTGATAAGAGTGGAACATATGTACATAAAAAAAAATTAGTAAGACTTGATTAAATAAGCAAATTTAAGATCGCGTTGCAATAACAACAATCTCCATTGCTTTAGTTAAACATAATGATTAAATATAAACACTCAAACTCGCTTTAGAATTAAACTGAAATTATTAAAAAAAAATTACACATATTAAATTGGGCACACATAGATTCGAGTGTTTTATTTTGAAAATATTCGTTTTGGGTCGATATAACTTTCGTTTAGACCAGAGTTTACAGCTTCAGTTAAAATGACGGATTGGTTTCGTAACTTTCACTTTCAGTTCGTCCTTGGTATGTTTTGTTCAGAAATTTTTATAGAAGTTTACGAAACATTAAATTGAGTCGAAATGTGGAATGTGCATTCCAAAATAAAATTAATCGGATTTTAATTTCATTGATTTTAAAATAAATGAATGAAACGTCAAATGTTTGAGTGAAATTTTTTTTGAGTGGAATTTTTTGAGTAGAATTTATTTTAGTAAAATTCGATTAAAGCGAGTAATATTTCGGGTTAACATGTAAAATTTTAGTATTATTTGGTATGTGAATACAAAATGCAGTAGTCAACTGTAATTGAGTGGATACTGAGTGAATGTCTGTAATTTTTCGCACAATTTTGAATTTTGTTTGATAAAATAACTAATTAACTCTTATATGAAAATTTAAATTTTATTATCACCTATAAATACCTAAAATAGGAATCAAATTCTTAAATCCGAGTAAATTAAAATTCCACTGAAATTTAAAAATATTTCGTTAAGGTAAACATCATTTCATTTTTCAGTAGATCTAGGATTAAAATCTTCTTAAAAGTTGGTAAAATTTAGATATTTTATCGTCCGTTAACGTCCTCCAATAATTTTCTACTAGAATCTAATCGGTTTTGATTTTGACAGATTTAGGTAATTTGAGTGGAATTTAAATTAAAAAAAAATGAAGTAAGATTTGTTTAAATATGCAATTTTAGATCGCGTTGCAAGAGCAGCAATCTCCATTGCTTTAGTTAAAAATAATGATTAAAGATAAACACTCAAACTTACTTTAAAATTAAATTAAAATTATTTTTAAAAATCACACATATTAAGCTATAATTGGGCATTCGAGTGTTTTATTTTGAAAATATTAGTTTTGGGTGGTGGGGGTAACATTAATTTATGCAAGAGTACACAATTTTTTTAATCTGATTTTTCTAGAAAAATTTACTTAATTGATTTAAACTGAGTAGAAAATAAAATTACTCGGAGTGAAAATCAAAGTTGTCTCTCAAAAATAATGAAAAAAAATCTAAAGGCAAGATGTAAAATTATATTTTTAGTGAAATTCGACAAAAGCAGAAAACATTTAAGGTTAATTTGAGTATTATTTGTTATTTTAATATAAATTACTACATAAAAACTAATTACTTTCGCCCGGATTTGAATTTTGAGTGATTTTTAAAATTACTAATCAGTTTGTTATATGATAATTATAATTTAATTATCACATGAAATGAATTTTAGTATGAGTAAAATTTCTTATTATGAGTTAAAACTTATTTCGCTCAAAACTTATTTGAGTAAATCTTGATCCTCTTTGAATTTAAATTATGGTTTTGATAACGGTTTCAATTGTTTTTTCACAATTATGAGATTCTATTGGATTAAATAAAGAAAATAAAATTCCACTCCAACACTTTTGGCTCAAAATTAAACTGGAATTGTTCTAAGAACCACTCAAACTATGAAATGATTATATTAGAATTATTATGTTTAGTTATATCACATTCCATTGAGATTTGAATTGCGAAGAAATTAGATGATTGAGTGGAAATTACCTTAAACGAATTGAGTGACACTTGAGTTGTGTAATCTTCGTTGATCTGCGGTACCAGTGGAATAAAATTAAATGGAAATTATTCTAGAAAATGACTCAAATTATCTTTTATCCACAATATGAGTAATTTTGTAGCATAATGTGTTTAAAATACGAAATGGGAATTAATTTGAAAATTGTATCTGAGACTTGGTTAAACTGAAACGCGGCTTATTATAAGACTGAAATTCTCCTAAAAAAGACTCAAATTTTAAATTATCTAATTTCATAAAATTTCAGTCAAATTTGAGTTCAGACAAATTAAGGTTTCTGAAATTTTTTTCAAAATCACTCATATCAATGATGAAATTGGAATTAAAACTTTAATTTGTTACTAAAGTTTGAATCATATTTTATTTTTTTCAGTATAATTTTGAGTGGAATTAATTTTGGAAAATTAGAGTTAGACTTGGGTAAAGTTAAACTCGGCTTGAAATTAAGGCATATTTGGACGTAATATCATCTGTAGTTTAGGTAGTTTACTACTAAAATTTCAGTCGAAGTTGGTTTTGGAAGAGTTGAGTTAAGTTGATCGAGATTTATTTGAAAAAATTGAGTGAGACTTTTTGAAAAGTTCTATTTCGCTTTGTTCTGTTTAAAAATAATTTTACACTACAGCTCGGTTTAAAATTAAATTCAAACTTTTCTAGAAAATCACTCAAATTAAGGGCAATTGGATTAGAATTAATTATTTTAAATTGAGTAATATCCTAGTAGAATTTCAGTAAAATTTGTAATGAGATTTGATTTAACTAAAGTTATATTTTTAAATTTGAGTCATTCTCAGCAAACATTGATTAAAAAGTAATGAATCATACTCGACTAAAGTTAATCGAATTTTTGTCATCAACTCAATTGAATAGAATTCGATTTAATTTTTAAGATTTAAATTTTTTTAATTTGTGTAGTTTCCATTAGAATTTTAGTCGAATTTGAATTGTGAATGTGAGTGAAACTTACTTTGAAAATTTTGAATGAGTAAACTGAAATAGTAAATTACTTAAATTTAGAAATAGCTAAACTAGAATTACTGTCCCTGATTTATGAATAATTTAAGTTTGATTGATCATAGCTTTACAAATTAAGGTGTGACTTGTATAACCCTGAAATTAAGTTCTAGTGCTCTTCCATCGCAACCTTAGTTCAAAAGAGTCATTAAATCTTACACTTCTTTAATGTTTAGTCTAAAATTTATGAAGAAATTAGGAACTGGGAGTGGGAATATTTTTAGTTTGAGTCGAATTTATTTAAAATATTTGAGAGAGATTATAATAGACATAAACCCGCCTAAAATTAAACTGATGTTCTTCTAAAAAAAATCGCTCGGATAACGATAAATTTGGATTACTACAAAAAAATTTAATTTCATAAATTTTCAGCTTGAATTTTGCTTAACCAATTTATGTTTGAGTGAAACTTAACTTAAAATTTGAATGAGGCGTTTAGGCTTGCGTTGTTTTTCTAGTTATGCTTTTAGATATAATGTCTAAATAAACATAAGATTATGCAGTGAAACTAGGCTGAAAATGTAACTAAACATATTTTATAAAATCACTCATATTAGGAGATAATTGAAATATAATTAATATCTATTATTTAAGAAATTTTCTAGTAGAGGTTCAATTAAATTTGATTTTTCTGGAATTTAATAAAAAAAACGTTGAGTGAGACGTTGAGTCAAACTTGGCTTACAACTAAACTGAAATTATTTTAAAAAATCACTCAACTTAAGACCATTAGATTTGAATTTATAATTTAAAATTGGTTAATTTGTTCTTGTACTTCAATCGAAACTTACAAACATGCAATTTAAGTTCACTTTGGTTTTTAATTAAAACAAATTAAGAAACATAAACTTTCACTCAAACTCGGTTTTATATGAAATTGAAAGAAAATTACACAAATAAATTAACAAACACAAATTAATATTTTTAAATCAATATTCTAGTGGATTTGGCTTAAATTTAATATAAGAATAATTTGATTGAGTGAAACTTACCGTTATCGAAAAATCACTCAAATTAATAGATATTCGGATTAGAGTTATTATTTTAAATTTTAGTAATTTCCTACTAAAATTTCAGACAAATTTGAGCAAGGATTGAGCAAACATGTAATTAAGTTTCTCGTTGTCGTTTCATTGCATAAAATTAATCTAAAATTTTGAGTAAAATTTGAGTAAGTAACTCGACTTAAAAATATACTTAAATTATTCTGTAAAAATTACTCAAAAGATATTTGGATTATCAAAAATTATTTTTAATTTTAAAAATTTTTTTATTAAAATATCTGCCAAAGTTTATTCAGTTTATAATTTTGAGTGAAAAAAATTGTAGGCTCTATTTTATCTAGGAAGAAATTAAAAATTTGTATCGGTAATTAAACACTGTAGAGACCTTAAATTAAATTTGAAACGGCGTTACAATTTGATGGAAAATATATAGCAAAATTTGATTTGTGAGCAAAAAATTTCGTAAAAAATTCAATAACTTTGAAATATGATTTCTAATAAACCACCGTGCATTTAAAAAAAACCGGTGGTATGAATCGTTTGTAATTTTTTTTGACTGTTTCTTAAGTTTAAACAATTTTTTGTTTACATTCAAAATCGACTTAAAATTAAATTGAAAATATTATATAAACCACTCATAAGAGGAGATTACAAAAATCACTCAAAGTAATATCATCAATTTCCATAATATTGTACTAGATAGACAAACTAGATTCGGAAAACTTAAACCTGAGTGGAATTTAAGTAATTTAAGTTAGCTTTAACTAAAATGGACAAAAATAAAGATAAAGTAACACTCAAACTTATTAAAATGATTTTCTACAGAAATTTTAATTAATTTTGATTTTCATGAACTTTAGTTTGAGTAGAGGTACGCTTGAAAGCCCGAGGCTGATACTTAAATACATTAAAATGTTGCTTAAAATTAGGGATAACTAATTTAGAATTAATTTTTATAATATGAGAAATTTCACAACAGTTTTGGATTAGTTCTAGAACTTCTTTTAGAAAATTTTAATAATTTAGTCAAAAGCTCTATGGTTTAAAATAATTATGAAATTCTCTTAAAAATTATTCAAATTAAGTTTTATGTAAATGTGATATACTAGATTTTAATATTTGAGTAAAGTTGATTAAACTTGTAGTTTAAGTTCTTGTTACTCTAATAAAGCTTTAAAATAGGTTTTTACTAAATAAGAACTAAAAAATAATAAATTTCACTTTTGAGGTTTCACTCACAAAATAAAATTTGACTAGAATTTTAAGAGATAACTTAATTTCAGTAAAATTTGATTCTGGACTAATTTAAGTTTTAGTGGAACCTAAACTTTAGTTAAAAGCATAAATAAAGAAAAGATTACTCTGAAATGTGCTTAAAACTTTTTTTTTTCAAAATCACTCAAACATAACTATATTTTATACATTTTTTATTAAAAATTGATTTGACAACAATTTAATTGTGAATGAAACTTAGATAGAAAATGTTTGAGTGAGACTTAAGTAAACATGTAATGGAGCTTCAGTTAGAAAGAGTAATTATGGCAAACTCTTACTTAACCATATTTAAAGGGTTAAAATTTGAAATAGATTCTTATAGAAAATCACTCGAGCTACAACAATATCAATATAGATTTTAAACATTATTTTTAATTTGTATAATTTCCTCAAAAACAATTGAGTAAAACTTACCTTGGAAAATTTATCTCATGTTTTCAGAAAATTATTCATATTAGCAAACTATTTAAATTGTATTAATTTTTAGTTGAGCAATTTTTGACTAAAATTATCTCAAATTTTTGTTTTTGAGTGAAATTAATTTTGAGTGAAACTTGAGTAAACGTGAAAAAATCACTCAAGTGTGAAACAATATTGCGTAAATTTTAGATAGCAATTCAAAGTAATATATGTATTTGGTTGGAATTCAAAAATAGTTTAATTGAGTGAAAAAAATCTAGAATCAGAATAACATAAAATTTTTTTAAAATTAAACTAGGCGATACATTTTAAATGAATGTATTTTGAGTGAAATTGCAAATATCAGTTCGATTTGGACCTGGGGTCAATTCACACCGAAAAATTTAAGTTAAATGAATTAATCACCCAAAATTACAATAATAAATTCGGTTGGAATTCAAAAGTTTTGAGTGAAAATAATATTAAACCAGTTGTGAGGTTAAATTGGGTTTCACATGAATGGTTCAAAAATAATGTTCTCAAATTTTTTTAATATATATATTATGAGTGAAATTTTAAAAATATTTATAATGAAGGTGAATTAAAATAATGATGTTAAAATTAATCAAGAGTGTTTTCTCAAATTTGAAGCACACTTTAAAAATAGTGGATAAATTTGATTTAAATTAATAAAGTTTTAATTGAGTGAGAAAAAAATCTACCGTTGGATTGGTGATACAAATAATATTGGGTCTTATCCAAATCACGTGTCAGTTACTCATACGTGACAAAATGCATATAATTTAAAGACAATACCTGGTACACACCTCGTATAAATTTCATGATATACATGTAGAAATTATGTCATTGTAAACGCATACCAGCACCACATAAAATAAATTTTCACTAATTTTCCACCATTTGATTGTCATATAATTAGCCGCGATGCGATGGTAATGCATTTCGCGCTACATTCACACCAAATTGCGATAATGTACCTGCAGGCTAAGTAAACGTATATTATCCACACAAAACATCAAAATTCAATTGTTTGTAGCTAGTAATTATAATTGTACAAATAAAGAGATAGTGTAATGCAATTTATAAGCAAGGTGTAAATAATTTACCTGAATATGTAAACAGCACATGATCACCCGAATGATTTGTAAATCGCATCCATGTGCACAGTGTAAATTGATCGAGTGATGGTATCGATGCATCAAATTGTACGGTCCCCTCGTGGTCTAATGCAAATTTATCGGCACTGCATGAATCCTAGAAAGTATACAAAAAAAACGGAAATAATCAAAAAAAAATTTTTTTCCAAATTGGCATTCAATCAAAATTTACACTTTCATTTTGGAATCATTCCAAACAAACTACAAACAAAAAAACAAAACGAAAATTATCATCGGTCTGTGTACAACTGGGGCACACAGAACACCAAAAAAAAAGTGAAATGTATAGCGCAAATTTTTTTTTACCGGAAATATACAAAAGCAAAATTCATGCAATCTCTTCAAGATGCCGCCGTCGATGTCAATGTCAAAGTCAATTATCTATGAATTTTATAAAGTTTTTGGTATCACGAGTACGCTTAAGCTATTAGGTTGGTAGATATAGTGGCATAGTAAATTAAAATGATTTAAAGCGAAATTCGGTTTTTACAAGAGATTGTGGTATGGTGCATGACGTTCGGATGAAAGAAGATTCATCACGAATATACCTTGAAGGAATATAATTTTTGCTGTTACGAGTATAAGATTTACAGTATACGAGATAAACAAAAATTGATTAGATGTGAAAAAATGATGTGGGCGTGTGTATCATCGCAATATTATGTAATACTTACTAAGATGCATACAATATTTTTTTCATATAAGTTTACGAGTAGTAAATTTTAGGCACTAAATCGGTTTAACGATATATATTTTTCAAATCGATGGCAGTAACGATTTTCGGCGTAGTAGGGTCAAGGAATTAATTTCTCGAAGTGAGTGAAATTTCGTAAGTTAGGAGTAGGATTAAAACTAATTTTCTCCTGCTCTGTTGACCAAATTTTAGATTTTTGTCACTATTTCTTGAAATAAGAAATATTTATTATAACTACATACCTTCCCTACTTTAAGAAAACATTTTCTTGTATAGTTAGTCACATTTCTTAGTTAAGGAATTTTGTTTCTCAAAATGAGAAATTGAAATACTTAATTGTAGAAAACATTTTTATATTGCAACACAGCTAACTTTATTTATGTTATAAAATTATTTTTTAGTAGGTATATTATATTCTCATTTCGAGGAACGTTCGAGTAAAATTTCTTAATTTAAGAATAGAATTAAACCTAGTTTGGTCCTTATCTGTTGTCCAAATTTGATTTTTTTGCCACTATTTCTTGAAATAAGAAGTATTTAATATACTTATATACCTTTCCTACTACAAGAAATTAATTTCTTCTATGGTAAGTCATATTTCTTATTTAAAGATTTTTGTTTCTTAAAATGAGAAATTGAAATACTTAATTGAAGAAAACCTTTTTATATGGCAATGGTAGCACATATAATTTCATTTATGTTATAAAATTATTTCTTAGTAGGTATATTATATTTTGATTACGAGAAACGTTCGTTAATTGAGAAATAATTTCCTTAAAATAACATTTTTTGATACATTTCACTAAATAAAGAATGTTTTCTTTTTAATAAATATTTCTCAAGCCAAGAAAAAAATTTTAGTTTAAGGAAAATTAGTTCTCGAAGTGAGTATAAATTCTTAATTTAAGAATAGAATTAAAACTAATTTTGTCCTCATCTGTTGACAAATTTTACTTTGTTGCCTCTATTTCTTGAAATAAGAAATAATTAATTCACTACATACTTTTCCTACTTAAAGAAATCATTTTCTTGTATGGTTAGTCACATTTCTTATTTAAAGATTTTTTTTTCTTAAAATGAGAGATTGAAATACTAAATTGTAGAATACATTTTTATATTGCAACACACCTAATTACATTTATGTTATACAATTATTTCTCAGCAGGTATATTATATTCTCATTTCAAGAAACGTTCGTTAATTGAGAAATAATTTCCTTAAAAGAAGTTAAAAAATTTTGACACATTTCACTGAATCAAGAATGTTTTGCTTTTAATAAATATTTCTCAAACCAAGAAAATTTTATTATTTTAAGGAAAATTATTTCTCGAAGTGAGTATAACTTTAATTATTTCTTTAATATTTTTCATTTAATAAATATTTCTCAAACCAAGAAAAAAAATTTAGTGTAAGGAAAATTATTTCTCGAAGTGAGTATAACTTCTTAATTTAAGAATAGAATTAAAATTAATTTTCATCTGTTGAGAAATTGTAGTTTGTTGCCTCTATTTCTTGAAATAAGAAATAATTAATTCTCTACATAATTTTCCTACTTTAAGAAATAATTTTCTTGTATGGTTAGTCACATTTCATATTTAAAGATTTTGTTTTCTTAAAATGAGAAATTGAGGTAGTAAATTCTAGAAAACATTTTTATATTGCAACACACCTAATTTCATTTATGGTTATAAAATTATTTCTTAGTAGGTATATTATATTCTCATTTCGAGAAACGTTAATTGAGAAATAATTTCCTTAAAAGAAGGCAACATTTTTTGAAACATTTCACTAATATTTTTCTTTTAATAAAGATTTCTCAACAAAGAAAATTTTTTTAGCTTGAGGAAAATTATTTCTCGAAGTGAGTATAACTTCTTAATTTAAGAATATAATTAAACCTAATTTAGTCCTAATCTGTTGACCAATTTTACTTTGTTGCCTCTATTTCTTGAATTCATTACATACTTTTCCTACTTTAAGTAATCATTTTCTTGTATGGTTAGTCACATTTCTTGTTTAAAGAATTTTTTTCCTTAAAATGAAAAATTGAAATACTTAATTGTAGAAAACATTTTATATTACAACACACCTAATTTCATTTATATTTGAAAAAAAATTTCTCAGTAGGTATGTTATATTCTCATTTTGAGAAACGTTCGTAGATTGAGAAACAATTTCCTTAAAAGAAGACAACATTTTTTGATACATTTCACCTAATCAAGAATATTTTTCTTTTAGAAAATTCTTTTAGTTTAAGGAAAATTATTTCTCGAAGTGAGTATAATCTCTTAATTTAAGAGTAGAATTAAAACTAATTTTGTCCTCACCTGTTGACAAATTTTAGATCTTTACCTCTACTTTTCCTATTTTAGGAAAATATTTTCTTGTAGGATGAGTCTAATTTCTTATTGTTCTTAAACGTTTATAATTTTTTTCTTATTTTCATATTTAGTGAAATATTGTAGCTTTTAAAGAATTTTTTCTTTTCTTAAAACGAGAAATTGAAATACTTATTTGTAGAAAACATTTTCATACAATATTACAAAACACCTAATTAAATTTATGTGATGAAATTATTTCTTAGTAGGCATATTATAATCTCATTTTGAGAAACGTTCGCTAATTGAGAAAAAAATTCTTTAAAATAAGAAAATCAGTAAGATGAATCAAGAATATTTTTTTTAATAATTATTTTTCAAACTAATAAAAAATTTTTTTAGTTTAAGGAAATTAATTTCTCGATGTAAGAATTGTTTCTTAATATAAGAGTAGAATTAAAACCTCATCTGTTGACAAATTTTAGTTTTTTGCCTCTATTTCATGGACAAGAAATAATTTATAGATCCAACAAAACAGTTTTTTTGCCTAATAGATGCTGTTGTTGCATTTTTTTGTACTAAGAAATTTTTTTCTCATTTCTTAAACTATGAACTCATTTTTGCTTGTAATTAACTTGATGTAATAATATTCTAGAATATGTGAAAAATAATCCATAACACTGGTTAAGGTTTACTTTGCAGGTTGTAAAATTCTTTCTCAGCAGTTTAATTATATTCTCATTCCAAGAAACGTTGCTTTTAGTGAGACACGGTTTTCTTCAAAGAAGAAACATTTTGATGATTTTTATGTAAATAATTTCTAATATTTTTCTTCAATTTTTTTTTTTTTTTTGCTTTTCTGTAGTAAAGAAATTCTAGCAATGATAAAAGAAAGGAACAAAAACAATGATAAATGGTTTAAATCAAGAAAATCTTTATTTTTTTGAAGGAATTTGATTTAGAAATCAAATCAGTTAGAAATTTGTCGATGTATGAAATTATAATTAGTGTTAATTATGTCAGAAAAAAATGTCTTGAATCAAGAAGTTTATTCTTTGTATTACTAAGATATTTTTCGATGTGAAACTAACCAAATTGGGTTGTGAAATTTTAAATGTAGAAATTATGTTTCATGTTGTAGTTCAATGTTGATTATCATCAACGAGGTATTTGGAGGTATTTTTCTCACAAATATGTCAGTTTTCATCTAAAAGATTTAAACCAAAAAACGGAACCGATTAATCATAACGTAAAATATTTTATAAAATAATATTTAGATTCCCATTATTATGAATTTGATCTATTTATTATACAAATTTTACTTAAATTTGTTCAAAATTGTCAAAAATATTCTTCTATTCAAAAATATTCTTTCGAAATTTCACTCAATTTAGAAATCAAAATAAATGTCTCGAACCACCTAAACATTATACTTAAATTAAATTTGATTAAACACAAAATCTTAAAATCTAAACTTATAAATGTTCCTTACTCAGCTTAAATATTTCATAACTTAAACTATTGAATTTCAACTCATTTCAATCTAACAAACATTATTTTTGTATTTATCGGAAACTCCAAATTTCACTGATAGCATGAAATAATTGTTAAAATTATATTTGGGATTCTATTATTAAAGTGTTTTCTGTCAACTATTCAAATCTCACTCAAACATAGTCTACCGGCTTCACTATTAACTCACTGTGAATTTTACTTAATTCCTTAAATAACTCTGTAGATTAGGAACGTTTACCTAATTCCTACATTTCTTTTTTTTATTTTTTTCATTTTTAGTGAAATTACGAGAACTTTATTTTGAGTGAGTTTTAATCGTAAGAAAAGTTTGGACGTTTGAGTTCATATGAAAATATGAAAAACCAACACTAAAATATCTAAATTTAACTCAAAATGATAATTTTAAAGTTACGCTGATCATAAATTCAAATTATAATTTTAAATACACTCAAATATTCTAAATAAATAAGGAAACCACCAAGGATCACTTAAAAAAGCAATTATTTAAAATTTGAGTCAAATTATTGTAATTAGTAGAAGGAGATTCGCTCATTTGCTACAACACTCTCTTATGTAGTTATTTCTAGAAAATGCCATATAAAAATCACTCAATTCGAGGAATAAATTAACATTTTACGATATTGGATTTGGAACCTATCCTCAGAAAATTTGCAAAATATTAAAGAATTATAAAAATTAAGATCCGATAGATGATGTAGGAACAGAAAAAAAATGATTTTACTAATCAGAATGTATTTTTATTTATTTTTGAAAAACGCCGTTTTTACACACAATTTTGTGTGATTTTTTCAAATCGCTCTGCTGGAAAGTTAAATATTTCGAGTTGTGTCACTGTTGCACCAAACCGACGATATAATTTCGATGAAATTTGTGTAATTTCACTCAAACTAAAATATATTTAAGTATGTTCAAATTGTATAAATTACAAATCAGGGTTAACATTTCAAATTAAGTAGAACAGTGTCTAAGCTGGAATAACTACATTTTATAATTTCACTCAGATGGGAGTTTTACCATTGATGCATTGCATAGTTCGACCTTCGAGTTTTACTCACTTTTACTCGGTTGAGTGAAATTTAGTAATCTTTAGGCATTCTAATTAACTTAAACAAAATTTCATAAATATATTTTAAAACGTATTGAAAAAACACTCAAAATCATCAACTTTCGAATCGGCTAAATTTTCATTCAATATGTGGATTTGCCAATTTCAAAAATTCACTCAAAACATAAATTTCACTCAAAATTTTAAACTAATTTAACGTACGGACTAGACATTTCAACATGTCAGGGTACATGTCAGTACAAAGAAATTACACCCAAAATTTCAAAATTTTATAAATTCTTTCAAATTTTAAATTTCACTCAAATTAAAAATTTTATAATCGCAATAATAAAGTATAATTAAAGAGTAATTCTAGAAAAAATATATTATAATTTAGCTCAAAACAAAATGAATCTGTTCAAAATGTTAATAATCTAGTGAAATGAAGTTCATAATCAATATTCAAATTATGAATTTTGACCACTTTCCTAAATTTCACTCATATTAAAATTATTATTCAGATAACACAGATTTTTGTTTCATATTTCCTTGAATTTTCCTTTTTTATTTATTTATAAATATCAGCGTGTTTTGGATATTATTTCGGATTTTTTTTGAGTGAAATTTAAAAAATTTTATTTTAAGCTAAATTTATAAATTCTAATCTTGTTAACTAGTTGTAACTAATTTGTTATGACTCTTAATTACTTCGAATAAATTTTGAAAATTTATATTCAAAGGACTAAATTTGTCTAGCAATTAAATCTCACTCAAAATAAGTTCCTTGAAATTCTACTAAAAATAAAGATGATTTGATTTCAGTAATGTTCTTTTGAATATTAAGTGAGGTTAGTTGCAACCTTTATTATTCCTTACGCACCGCAACGTAAGAAAATTTCTAAATTTTAATTTAAAACTTAGTCGAAATTTTGTTTAAAATGAATTGTTAAACTATTTGTATTTAATTTTCACCCTCAATTCTCTGTTTAACTAATATTTGGATTCCCCTTATATAAATTTGAATCAATCTAATGTTCAAAACTCACTCATATACATATGTCAAATTCAAATTATATATTAAATATTTAAATTCAAATTCCACTCAAAATTACTTGTACCATTTCACTCGAAACCAAATAATTTGTAACCCGTTTAAATTGTTTAAAAATAAAATTAAGGGTTAGCACTGCAAAACAACTAAAATTTGAGTTTGAATTTCACTCATTTTTAAAATTTGAACCAAAATTTGAAACCAATTTCAAAATATTTCGTTTTACTCGGTTTGGGTCAAATTTTAAAATTGGGTAAAATTTTATAAATTAACTTTAATAAGTTAATTCACTCAAAATTAAAATTTTAAAACTAAACGCAAACTCGGTTATAATTGTTCAAAAATTAAAATAAACTCTTTTAATGTCTAGACTTTGCTGTGTAAGTTAAAGTAAACATTTTACTAAACTACTTAAATTAAACTGACATTATAATCGGCTTAAAATAATACACTCTATTATCAAAGTACATATTTATTAAAATTTAGGCTCAATATTTTTCAAATTCAGAAGTAGTTTCAAGAGTATTAAAACAGTCTCAATTTCATTTTGAAAAGTCGCCTCGGTATATGTGTCATGGGTCGTATACTGTACGCATAAATCTTCTCTTGAAATCTAGACGCCATTTCTCATACTGATCTTTTCATTTTCAATCCTTGCCTTTTCATAACAACGGAATCAGCCGTCGCGATCTGATGAGACTGATTTTTTTCAAATCAGTAATCTCATCCGTTCAAAACTGATTGTTGCGATTCCTACACATTTTCCATCTATAAATCAAAAATTCAAAAGTATTGAAACATTTTTATACTTCGCAATCCACTAAAAAAATGATTTCACTCAAACTTAAAATTTTTAAATCTAAAAGGATTTACACGGTGGAAAATAAAAGAATAATTTCGAAGAAAATTATACTATTTCACTCAAAAGAAGATAAGTTGAAATTTGTGAAACTTTCAAAGTTTTAAACCAATTTATTACTCACACTAGTAATTTCAAAAAGGGGTACAAGTCAGTAAAAATTAAATTACACTCAAAATTTAAAAATTGTATAAATCCATTCAAATTTTAAATTTCACTCAAGCGTAAACTTTTAAAATCCAATGTATAATGTAAAATTAAACAGCAAATCTAGAAAATAATACATTCCAACATTGAGTGAGTCTAATCAAATAAAACAATTTTACTCAATTTTTAAATTTCACTCAAAAAAATATTATTATTTAGATAAAACAGATTATTATTTATATTGAATTTATTTCATTTTTTATTTATTTATAATACCTTATTAAGTGTGTTTGGAATAATATTTTTGAATTATTTTGAGTGAAATTTTTATTTTGAGGTAAATTTTTTTATTCGTATCTTGAGTTATTAGTTGTAGTGACTTTTTATTCACTCGAATAAACTTTACAAATTCATTCATAGGTCTAAGCTTTAGTAGCAATCAAAACTCACTCAAAAAAAAATTGTTGAAGTTTCCAGTAGTTTCATTATCAATAATATTTCACAAATCCACTCAAAATTTAAATTTTAAATTAAATGAAATATTTTGAAATCCGTTTCATAATGAAATAAAAGTAGGCAGATAATTGTAAAAAGTTAAAGTTATAACATTTCACTCAAAAAAATAGTTTGAAGTTTGTCCAAATTATTTAAAAAAGTTTAGGGTTATCACTTCAAAACAACGAAAATTTCACGTTAAATTTCACTCAATCAAAATAAAATTATCATTAAAATCAAGCTGCTGTCAAAATGACACCTTTCACACGATTTGAGTCAAATTTGGAAATTGAGTAAATCTTTAGGGCTTATAGAGAATTTCAATTAAACAAAATTTTATAAATTCACTTTAGTTATTTTAAATTCACTCAAAATTGAAATTTTAATTTGCTTAAATTAATTAGTCAGTCAGTGACACAACTCAAAATTTTTAATTTTTCAGTAGAGCGATTTGAAAATATCACTCAAAATTGTTTGTAAAAACGGCATTTTTCAAAAACAAATAAAAACACATTCTGATTAGTAGAATAAATTTGTTTCTATCCCTACATCCTTAATCGGATCTAAATTATTATAATTCTTAAATGTTTTGCAAATTTTCTTAGGATAGTTTCCAATATATTAAAATGTTAAGTTCTTCCGCGAATTGAGTGATTTTTTATATGGAAGTTTACCTAATTTGCTAGAAATAACTACATAAGAGAGTATGTTTTGATACAAAATAATAAAAATTATTGGGAATCGTTTGATGCGAATATCTTAGAAATGAGTGAAATTTGAGTTGTGTCACTGTTGCAAGCAGTAAATGAGCGATTTCTCTGAATACTAAATTTATTTTGCATACAGTCTTGAAATTACTTGCGTGAGAGTTAAATTAGTTTAAAATTTTGAATTTTGAGTTTGAGTGAAATTTATGTTTTGAGTGAATTTTTCAAAATTTGTAAAACCACATATTGAGGGTAAATTTAGATGATTTAGCGAAATAAAAGAAATTTTTTAAAATTATTTCGTTGTTTCATCCACTTGAGCGAAATTTTACATAATTCTGATGTGAGCTAAATTTTAGCTATTCCTCTTAAATTTCGAAATAATGTTTATCAAAGTATACGTATTATATATTAAGCATTGGAATGAACATTGTAAAGCCTTACTGAAATACATTCCTCATTCGAGCACTTATTTTTTAACAATGTTAACCGAGTTTGCATTAATTTTTAAATTTTAAAATTTCTGTGAATTTTCAATACGTTTTAAGGTTAATTTCGTTTAAGTTGTTAATACAAAACAAGAAAAATTCACTAAAATATACCTAAATAATTACTCAATTTCAAAAATTCACTCAATCGTGTAAAAAGTGGAATTTTTAATATACATAGTAAAGCTCGAAAATTGAACTATGTAGTGAACCAATGGTCTTCTCTCATTTGAGTGAAATTATATAATGTAAATATTTCAGCTCGGGCACTGTTCTACTTGATTAGAAGTGTTAACCCTTAACTGTATTTTTAAATTTTTAACTAATTGGAACATATTTAAATTTATTTTATTTTGAGTGAAATTACACAACTTTCATCGAAATTATCTATTTCAGTTCATTACGAATAGAATATTAAGATTTTTAATTTAAGTAAAATTTAAATTTGGAGTGGGATTGTAACTATTAACTATTAATAATTCTGAGTGAGTGACATTTTACTGACATAGTAGGCTTTATCTTGATTTCAGAAAATCTTGAAATATTTTAGAGTATAGGGTTTGAACTTATTTGGAATGACAGGTTAGACAACGACGCCAAAACAATTTAGAGTCATCGATCCAAGCAATACCCGAAACTGATAAGCTTTTAAAATGAGAGTACTAAATTTAACCAGTTTCATCAAAATGGAAGCCTCACATAACTCGATTCGTAGAATTGAAATTTGTTTAATTTGAGTTGGAGCAACAGTTGGGCAATTCAGCGCAGTCGGCGAAATTTCACTGAAAGTTGTTGTTTTTTTTAAATCCATGCCATCTGTTTTGGTGCCGAAGACCTCCCTGCTCTTTCGCGGTTTATTTTTCCGTCTTACTTTACGCATCATCTGCCAAATTGAAGACGTACGCCTATGGTTTCGATTTAAGTTACCATCTGCGCATGGGATGGGTCGGCCCATGAGTTTTGCACGCCGATTGAGGGTCGTAGTTGTGTTCCTTTTAATCACAGATCGTAATCTGTTTGTAAACATTTCCTTTTTGCATCCAACCCCTATCGGGATTCGAACCCAGTACCTCCCAACCCAAACGTCAAAGCTTTAACCACTTTGCCATTTGGTCGGTTATTGGTTAACTGCAACATTTCGTGCAATGAAAACGATAATGATTTGTATTGGAATACGAACTCCAGGACACATTTCAGTATAACGTTGGCCTTGGAAATTGGTTTACTCTTCCAAAATTAATTTAAATTTGAAAAGGAATCCCTGATTATCAAATTTACCATCATCAACCCCATCGTAAACTGGTAGTAAGAAACTCGACAAAATGTGAGAGAGTTATGAAGTCCATGTTGGTTATTTCGTTTGTCTACTGCTCTTTTGCCTCGCTACCAAACTTTCGCAAGAAAATTTGTATCTGCCCTGCGTTTCGATATTGCTCTTCCCTACCCATAAATATATAATTATCTTCTGACATACAATAAATTTGAGTGAGATTTAAATATTAGACAGATTCAAATTTAAATAAGAGGCATATCATTTAAAATCTTAAAAATTTTACGTTGGGTTGTTTAAGAAATGTGAAAGCTTTTAGCTATACAAATCTTTTACTTGTAAACGACATGCAAACTTTTTAAACTATTAAAGGATGCTTCCAATTTTACTCGGCAAGTTACTTAATAAATCTATTATCGTATAATTCAGAGTTTAATTATTTCAAGATCATTCAAATAATTATTTTGCTTTATATTTTGTTGAACTTCACGAAATATATTTTGAGTGATTTTAAGTGATAATACAGTTCAGACAGTTGAGGGAATTTGTAAAATATGTTTGAGTCCATTAAAAGACACTACCAACTAATTAACTAAAACTAGAATATTTAAAATTTACTCAAAATTAAAATGTTTAAAATTTCGCTAGTAATAAACCAAATTATTATTCAAAATACACTCAAATATTGTAAATAAAAAGGGGAAAATCAGAGTTTCCAATAAAATCAAAAGTTGATATTTAGAATTTGAGTCAATTTATTGTAATTAGTTTTAAATGATTTGATCTGAATAATAATTTAATTTTGAGTGAAATTGAAAAATTGAGTGAAATTCAGATTTTTTTAATTTTTGGTAGACTCGTTTAATTTGGACATTGGAGGAATGTCTTAAGCCGGTAAGAATGTGATCTCAAGTAAGATTAATTATTCCAGCAATATTTCACTCAATTTGATAAAACAAGTACATACAAGTTTTTAAATCATATTTTATATTTTGCTGAAACGTTATCAAAATGTGTGGATTTTCCAATTTTATAAATTTTCTCAAAACTTTAATTTCACTCAAACGGAAAATCTTTAAATCCTTTTTAGGCAAATTTAAAACATATTATATAGGAATATATTTTCACTCAATTTATCTTGAATTTATTTTGTTTAAAATTTGCAGTTTTTAAATAATTTAACTTCCACCATTTACTTTCCAAGTTTCACTCAATTGTGATATTAAAATTTATGTTTACTTAACTTCTCATTTTAATTCGTAGATTAAAACAGTTTTGAGATAAATTCCACTCAAAATAGACTGGCGCTATACCACCTAATCACCTTTGTAAATTTTAATGTAACAACATTTATATTTTGACTCACCATCGACAACGTTTAATTCTTCACGTGCACCAAACAGAATCAAAAAATGCCACCCATAAAGAAACTCTCCATCTCATCTACATGATGATAGCTGTTATTATAAATCGTATAAAAAACGGACAAGAAAAAAATCGATAAAACCCCAATTTTCTCTTTCATTTGTTTTCGTAAACCATAATAATTTTATAGTAAAACTGATAAGAAATCCAAAACAAATTGCTATAATAACAGTAACAATACACAAGCGGTGAAATTTATTGTATAAAATCTCAGCGTGTGCGACTCGAAATGTTTTATCATGCGATTGGAAAGATCTCGTGATCTATAATTAACGCAATAATTTGTTTGTTCGTTTTTGATTTTATGGTGAAATTTTATTATGACATTTATTTATGATGGTCGAGTTTTGTGCATAGATTTAAGTTACTGTGCGGTAATAGGCAGCGCGCGCCAAATTTGCATTTTTCACTTCATGGTTCGAATATCCGCGTATTTTTCTAATTTTTATCTCATGTTAATCGCGAATGCTCTACGATATAGGATTATGAAGAAATTGTTGGTAGATAAGTAAGTAAGTTTTGGTGGGTCAGTTTTTGATCTTGAGCGGAAATAATTGCAAATAATTAATACAAATTGAATTTTACAGAATGACATTGTTCTCAAGTAGGTTCGTCGTCTAAGTGCAGGAAACACTTTATACTCGATTTTTATTTTAAATAGAAAGTTTTATTCAAAAAATTTGTCGCTCAATTATTTTATTAACTCACTGTAAGTGTTTTGTGTAAAACAGAACAATGTTTTGTATTATGAAATTAGCTTTGGAAATTTTGTTTGTGTAAGTTTACTTACCGAATCCAAAATATGTGAATTCAATATTTTTACCACACACAATCATTAACCTTGATCAAACTTACACTTGCTTACCACTTACGCCATATCAGATTCAATCATACACCAATAAAATTCCATCCATGGAATGTAGTCGAAAACCGGATATCAATGGTGCAAAATTTATCTTAAATCAAATCAAATTTTACGAATATGAAACCACCTAAATTCAGTCAACACATTTTTCACAAATAATGTGTTTGTCAGAGTTTTGTTATTTAATTTTGGTTGAAATTTAAATCTCAAATGGTTATTGTATTTGAAGCTGCCTGTTTCGACTTTGGTGATCAACGTTAATTGAGTGTAGTAATATTTTCAAAATTGTATGTTTGTCATAATGCATCACTCAAAACCATACTGCATATACAAAAATTCGTATCAACTTTGCCATCCTGGTTATGAGGTTTCTTTTAGGCGAGTTAAATAAGCATTTTAATAACCGATTGCTATTTAAACAATTTGGAAAGAAGTTTTCCAAATTAAAATTAAATTTTTCACTCATACTCGTAATACAGACAAAAAAAATTGTATCAAATTTGATATCGTAGTTAGGATGTTCTATTTCAACTATTTTCAGATTCTGAGTCTCAATATCTGATAAGAAGAGTTAACGGCTATTTAAAATTTTCACTCAAACTTGTATTTCATATAAAAAATTCATTTGAAGTTTGCTATCCCTGGCTAAAAGGTTTTGTTGGGCCTGCTAGTTCAGCGATTTAATAAGACATTTCATATGTTCTTAGACGCTGTGTTCAAGTCTCTGGCGATGAGAGTTAATGACCAATTAAAACTTTCACTCAATCTCATTATTTATATTCTAAATTTAGGTTAGGATTTTTTATTTGGGCTGGTTAGATAAGTAATTTAATAAAGAACTTCAGGCGGTATCGGAACCTGAATCCAAATCTCTAGTAAGGAGATTTAATAGCCATTTTACGTTTTCACTCAAACTCACAATGCATAAATAAACATTCAAATCAAATGTGCCAACCTGTTTAGTAAGTTTCATTTGAGCTGGACAAATAAGCTATTTTACGTGCTATGGGAATATGAGTCAAAATCTATGAAAATGAGAGTTAATTTACATTTAACATTTTCACTCAAACTAATCATTTTTATACCAAAATTCGTATAAAGTTTTCCATCCTGATTGACAGTTTCTCTTTGGTTTAGTTTTATGGGTAAAGTACAATTTCAGATGTTATCAGAACTTGAGTTCAAATTCATGGGAAGAAGAGTTAATGGTCATTTTAAATTTTCACTCGAACTCTTATTGTATGCACAAACAGTATTATTTAGTTTGCTATCCGCTTTAGGTCCATTTAAATTCCTTGAAGTAATTAAATGAGCTAGAAAAAATAGTTAATAGCAATTTAACATTTTCACTCAAACTTATAATTTAAATACAAAAAATCGTATCAACTTTACTAATTTGGTTTGCAGATTTCATATTGGCTGATTAGATGAGCAATTTTAGTTATTATCGAAGACTGAGTTCAAATCTTTGGGGAGGAGGGTTAATGGCCATATACACTTTTCACTAAAACTCCTAAATTCAATTTAAAAAATCGTATCAAATTTACCATCCTGAAGTGAAAACCCCCTGGTTGAATGAGCAATTTAATAAGCTGTTTCAAGTGTTTTGGAATTTGACGCCAAATCTATTCGAATGAGAATTAATGGTCTTTAAACTTTTTCACTTAAATACATATAAAAAATTCGAAACAAGTTTGTTAACCTAGCTAAGAGGTTTCATTTGAGTTTTATTTGGGCAGTTTAATAAGCTATTTAAGGTACTCTTAAAACCCCGGTCCACATCTCTTGAAAGAATATACTCGTTTTGCTCAAACTCACAATTCATGTACAAAAATTGGTATCAAATTTGGTAACAAAGAGCAGCGACCTCTGAATGTTGATTCAATGCATAGAAAATGACTTAACCATCTAAAATTTTCCTTCCTACACCAAGTACGACACACGATACGATGACGTTTGTGAAAATATAAAATTCATTAGAAGCTTGTGTGTTAACCTGAAGTGTGAGAATTAATACAACTATAACTTAAATCTGTTAATGATATAACTTGAGTGAAATTTGTGGTATCTATAACGTAAAGCAAACAATTTTAAAGATTAGTTAATGTGTATTGTAAATTGAATTAAGTACCATAAAGTCGAATTAAACGTGCTTTAAAGTTTTGAGTGAGATTTCATTATGATTTTAAGTTAGAGTGAAATTTTGAAACTTTGATTTTTTTTATATTTTATCATTAAAGGTTGGGAATAATTGTTCAGAATAGAATTAAATGCACTTTTAATTTTTGAGTGGGATTTTACTATGGTTTTGAGTTTGAGTGAAATTTTTTAAAATGTAGTTTTAAATTTTCTCATTAAAAACTTCAAGGAATTGCTAAAAAACGAATTAAATAAATTTCTAGCAATTGATTTCAAGCAATTCCTTGGAATTTTTAATTTGAGTGAAAATTTGAAAAATAAATTTTTTTTTAATTTTTCGATAAAAACTTGAAAGAATTGATTATAATCGAATTAAATGCGCTACAAATTTTTGAGTGGAATAACTTAGCGATTTTTAGTTTCAATGAAATTAAAAAAAAATGTATATTGCGTTGCTTAGATAATGACAAACGTCTAAGATTTTTTTTTACTAATCAGAACGTATTTTTATTTACTTTTGAAAAACGCTGTGTTTGATGATAAATACTTTTTCGTTCGTAGCTATCCCACGATGTGAGTTCATTGCTCAGATCTTTATTAGTTTTGGTTAATCAACTATACTAGAATATTTTAAATCATGAAACATCAGACACAGTGTACAATTTTAAGTTTGAGTGAAACCCTACTACTTCTTCGCAGCAATCGATAACTCAAAGTTAAATTCTGAGACATTAATAATTTTTATATTTTCTCATTTAAGGTCGGAAAGAATTGTTTAGAATCGAATTAAATTGATTATCAATTGAGTGGGATTTAACAATGGTTTTGAGTTTGAGTGAAATTTTGAAACATTATAAGTTTCAAATGTTCACATTAAAAGTTCCAAGAAATTGATTAAAATCGAGACTTTAAATTTTTTGAGTGGGATTTCTTTCCAATATTATGTTTGAGTGGAATTCTGGAAAGTTTGTATATCTAAAATTTGTATATCGTTTTGCATTAAAAGTTGAAGAGAATTACATAGAATCGAATTAAATGCATTTACAATGTATGTCCGGGATTTCATTACAATTTTGAATTTGAGTGAAATTTTGAAAAAAAGCTATCTGTGGATTTTCACGTTAAAATTGGAAAATAATTGGATTATGTTAGGAAAGAAATGTAAAAATTAAGCTTACAAGTGATTTCGTTGCTAAGTTATTTGTTACATTTGGTTAATTAACCTAAAATTTTGTGATTGAATTGATATTTTATTTAATTACGTATGTGAAAATATAAAATCTAAGTTGCTTGAATCGAATTAAATGAGGTTTTAATTTTTGTATGGGATTTCACTGCAATTAAAATTATTTAATTTTTTAATACTTTAATTATAAACGCTTTAAATTTATGAGTGAAATTTCGGTTCGATTTTAAGTTTTAGTGAAATTTTTAAGAACATTAAATTTTTTCAATAAATGTTCAAAATAAATTGCATAGAAGTAATGGGGTTTTAAATATTTAAATGTTTGTTTTGTTGTATTGAAATTTAGAAATTGAGTGAAATTTTGAAAAATTGTTATCTATGAATTTTCACTTTAAAATTTTTAAACAATTGGATTAGGCTAGTGAAGAAATGTAACAATTAAGGTGAGGTTTCAGTGGTTGACACTTAGGCCAATTTTGACCCATTGCGATACCACGCATTCACGCCACATCATTAATCCATTGACCTATTCACCTACTTACACAACTACAGTATACCACCTGCACATTGCAAGCTCCATGTCAACCTGTACATTAAGGTGGACGGTGGGGGACGGATGTTGTGTTTATTAACATCGCCGATTGTAATCGATGATGAAAATTCGGTTTGCATCTAGCCTCTGATGGGATTCGAACCCAGTACCTGACGGTTCAAGTGCCGAAGCCTTAACCACTGCACCATTTGTCCGATGATGTAACAATAAAACTTACGATGGATTTCCACGTTCGATACATGAATCATCTTTGGTTAATCAACTGTACTAGAATATTTTAAATCATGAAATCAGACGAAGTGTACAGTTAAATTTTAAGTTTGAGCGTAATTATATTACTTCTTCACACCAATCGAGTTTGAGTGGAATTCTAAGACGTTAGTATTTTTTATATTTTCTCAGTTAAAGTTGGGGAGAATTGCTTAGAATCGAATTAAATGCACTTTTAATTGAGTGAAATTTTAGAATAGTTTTATGTTTGAGTGAAATTTTAAAAAATATGTAGTTTTAAATTATCTTAACAAAAGTTCACGGTAGTTGCTTAGAATCGAATTAAAAAACTTTAAAATTTTTGAGTGGAATTTCATTGCGATTTTAAATTTGAGTGAAATTTGAAAAAAATGTATATCTAAATTTTTTCATTAAAATTTGAAGAGAGTTGCATTTTAAATGGTTAGTTAGATTTTAAAACGATTTTGAATTTGAGTGAAATTTTGAAAAATTGATACCTGTGAATTTTCAATTTTTAAATTGGAAAATAATTGGTTTGTGTTGCGAAAGAAATGTAAAAATTAAGCTTCCGAGCAATTTTCACATTCGTTAAATAAATCATACCTCGTAGCTACCCCTCGATGTGGGTTCATTGTTCAGTTATATGCCACTTTTGGTTAATTAATTAACCTAAAACTGCTTTGTGTTTTGCGATAGTATTGATTTTTTATTTAATAAAGTTTAAGATAAAATCAAAGTTAAAGCTTTTGAGTGAAATTTTAGTTAGTAGTAGTTGTTTAGAATCGAATTAAATGAGGTCTTAATTTGTGTGTGTTCAAGAAAATTTCTTTATGATTTTCTATTTGAGTGAAATTTTAGAAAATTTGTATATTTAACTATTTTCGAGAGTTGCATAGAATCGATTTAAATATGCTTTAAACTTATTAGTGATTCATTACGATTTTAAGTTTGAGTGGAATTTTAAATATTTGTATATGTATTTAAATTTTTTGTTTGTATTTTTAATTTTTATCAAGAGAATTGCATAGAATTAAATGCGTTATAAATGTTTGTCCGGGATTTCAGTGCTATATTGTGAAGTTTCATTCTAAAATTTGAAAACATCTCTCGTAGCATGAGGAAAAATACTGTTTGGTTCGTAGCTACCCGCGATGTGGGTTCGTTGTTCAGCTCTTTACTACTTTTGGTTAATCAAAAAGTTAGGTACTAGAATATTTAAAATCATGAAATGAGACACTACTACATATAATTATCAATTAAAGTCTTATTAATTCGAGTGGTGTTTGAATTTCGTAGCCATTCGTCATTACACTTTATAATTTCATGATTTTTATATTTTTCATTTGAGTCAAATTTTAAATTTGATGTATCGATTTTAAACTTGCATATTGATATAGAAGTGTTTATAAGTTTGGCTTCAAAACAGATTTGAATATAATTAACAGTGTAAAATTCTAGAAAGATCATATAAATTGCTAAAATAATAAATTTCGCTTAGGCTTATTGGTGGGCCATTAGGTTTATTTTGAACTGAATTAAGTAGTGCGATTTTATAATGGGTTTGAGTTTGAGTGAAATTTTGAAACATTCGTAGTTTTAAATTTTCACCTTAAAATTTCCAAGGAATTGCTTAAAATCGAAGTAAATAAACTTGTTGTTTATTTGTTGAGTGGAATTTCGGAGTTTGAGTGAAATTTTAAAAAATTTGTGTATCTAAATTTATTTTCATTAAAAGTTGAAGAGAATTGCATTAAATCAAAGTAAACGTGTTTTAAATGTTTGGCTGAGATTTCATTGATTTTGAATTTGAGTGAAATTTTGAAAAATTGGTATCTGTGAATTTTCATTTTTAGATTTAAAAATAATTTGATTAGGCTAGGAAAAAATGTAACAATTAGGCTTACGAGTGATTTCCACATTCAATAAATGATGATCCATGATGATCTCATAGTCGTAGCATAGTCGTAGCATGATGATAAATAGTAATTCTTTCGTAGCTACCTCGTTGCTCTGGTTTGGTTAATCAGAAAGGTTCATACTAGAATTTTTAAAATTATAAAGCAGACAAAGTTTACAATTTTAAGATTGAGTGAAATCCTATTACTTATAAATGTATCCATTAAAGTCTAATTATTTCGAGAGATGTTTGAATTTCGAGACCATTCTTCATTGTACTTTAATATAATTTCAGGATTTCTATATTTTTTATTTGAGTCCAGTTTTAAATTGGATTAGAATTTATTGATTTTACTCTTGCAAGTTAGAAGTGTTTGTAAGGTTTCAAAGTATATTTGAATACACTGTGAAGTTCTAGGAAAATCATAACAAATGCTAAAATAATAAATTTCGCTAATTAACATTCATTGTGAATTTCATTATAATTTTCGGTTTGAGTGAAATTTTAAAACATTAGTAATTTTAAATTTTCACATTAAAAGTTCCAAAAAATTGATTAAAATCGAATTAAATAAACTTTACATTTTTGAGTGGAATTTCATAACGATTTTATGTTTGAGTGAAATTTTGAACAATTTGTTTGTATATAAATTTTTGCGTTTTTGCTCTAAATGCATTTTAAATATTTCCCCGAGATTTCATTGCGATTTTGAATTTGAGTGAAATTTTGGAAAATTGGAATTTGAGAATTGTCACTGTCAAATTTGAAAAGATTTGGATTAGGTTAGGAAAAAAATGTAAAATTAAGCTTAAAAGTGATTTCCACATTCGATAAATAAATCATCTCTCGTCAACATGATGACAAATACTGTATCTTTCATAGTTACCCCGCAATGATTATTGCTCAGCTCTTTACTGGTTAATGTGTCATACTAGAATATTTATAATCAGACAAAGTATACAATTTTGAAATCATATTACTAATAAACTTATCATTTAATGTCTAATTATTCCGAGTGATGTTTCAATTTTGTCGCCACACATCATTGCACTTCTCAGGATTTCAATATTTTTCATTTGCTAAAATAATAAATTTTACTTTTCTGCAATTTAGATTTAAGTTCACGATCGCATCTATCAAATTATCGATATAAAAAAACTAAATCATTTCAATCTCTTTTTCTCATTTTAGGTAAGTTCAATTTAGTTCAGCAGCTACATATTTTAAGGTGAAGGCAGTCGTAAAACCGTAAGTGTTAGAAAATTATGACAATTAACCGTGACATTTCTCATGGTTGCGTATACATTTTACACGATTAATTTTAATGCACCTTGATCAAAATCAAAAACGGTTTTAAACTATTTGAATTTCTATTGTGTTAAATTAATTGAGTTTGGTCCGAAATACAATAAATAGAGGTCAATGTTTTGTTTTGTTTTTTGTGTATAAGACGAATGATAAGAAAAGAAATTTTATATACGCCGATGATAAATTATATATTGTAAGATACGTACACCACCTATACCAAGCAACCCGGTCAATGCCGTTGGTGCTATACTTTCATAAATTTGATTATGGAAGTATGGCTTGGCGGATAATATCCGCCCTTCTGGATTATTATGGAACAGTGTATCCTCGTGTCCTTGCGCATTTTCATCCAAAAATGAATTTCCATTGTGATATGTTGCGATCGCATCGAGCGATCCAGAACCAGACGGTTTTCCAATTAGTTTTTGTGCAACCGGTAAGGCTGGATGTGATTGCGTTATACTAAACGAGGTTGGTCCAGAAATTGGTTTCCAACTAAGTACGGTCGGTATTAGTAAACATATTAATGTATAACACTTCATTATATTATATATATTTAAAAAAAAAAATCTATATATAAAAATCACTCAATAATATAAATCACTCAAAAGTATTCACACTTATTAGTCACTAAATTATATTATATAACGTTCACTATAACCGAACAGTTCATAAATACACGATCGTCGAACGCACACAAATCACGTCCGTTCGCTTCTGACTAAAATTATTAACTAACTGATGATTAACTTGAATCGTGTGTCAAGTAAGTTTTAAATAAACGTAAAACTTTTTCTCTTACCACTTACATCCATACATAAAATAAAAATAAAATTATTTGACTCAACAACCAACGTCTTGGTGTAATGAAAGAGATACAAAGATCTGGTAATTATCTTATATACCATACATACGATTGCAGTGGAAACAATATCCGATTTTTTTTTTTTTTTTTTTTTTGGTTACTTACTATTAAAGTGGGGTGGGGGGAATGGAACAATTTAACTTTCAATTATTATTAGCTGTTATGTCGCGAATGTCTGCGCGAATTTTTTATAACTGGCTTAATAATATTGGCGCGTATGTTAAGTAGCTGCAAGTTGAATGAAAACGCTAAAGATCAAATTTCAATTATGATCGATTACAGCATTACAAAGCAAAACAAAAAGAAAAAAATCTTAACGATTGACACACCTTTCAAAATAGCACCTTTTGTTGTTCATAAGATATCGTCTCGATAGAATAAAATAATATTGGAATATTAACCTTAATTGTATTGTTAACATCAAATTGTTCTCGCACGAAATTTTAATTTAATTATTACGTTATTTAAAACACTTAAGGAATTATTTTATCGTCAAGGTCATAATATGCCCGTATAGTGATTGACTCACTCAAGAATCCTGGTATGCTAAGAGTAAATCATTATATTACTCAAACTTATATGTATAATTAATTGTTACATTCAATTTGAGCAATTTTGTGTACCAAATATTGGTTCAAGGTGGATATTAATACCCGCCGGTGGGTACGTTTAGTTCATAAACCAACTGAGATAAATTAACCAATGAGTTATGCCACACTTTGCGCGCCAACTGAAACATTTTGCCTGACGCCGAAATCGCTAAATATTTGGCGGGGTCGATTACATCACATTTGATTTTTAAACAAATAAATTAAATTAACCGGTAATGCCAATCATCACGATTTATTACCGATGTTCCGCAAAATAACCGACCCCGAGCAACACTAACATATCAAAAACCAATTTGCTCATGCGTGAAGTTATCCCAGCCTAGAAGTTTTGTTTATGAAAAAACGAAAAATTTTCAAATTTAATAAATTCGATTTTACTTCAATCATAAAATTAAAAAAATTTAAAACCAACCAGTATTTAATAGATAACTAAAGTATCAAAAAACTGTAAGATTCCGAAATGCATATAGTGATGGAAAATTATAGGCTAAGTTCAAAAAATTGGTTTCGTGGCAAGTTCCCGAAAATGAACTCTGAGCTAAGAATTTCATTGAATTTTATTTAAATTTTCGTCCTGCTCGCTAAACCTAAATTTTTTCGCCAAATCTGAAAATGTCTCGGATTAGGGCTAGATAATTTTGGGATGAATACGCTAGTGGCTAATTTTGAGCCAAATAAGAAAAATATCGTTCTGTGGCAAGTACCCGAAAATGAACTCTGGGCTAGGAATTTCATTGATTTTATTTAAATTTTCGTCCTACCCGATAAATTTGAAAATATTTTCGCCAAAATGGAGAATGTCCCGGATTAGGGCTATTTCGTTTTGTGGCAAGTTCAAGAAAAATGAACTCTGGACTTGGAATTTCATCGGTTTTTATTTAAATTTTCTTCCCGGTCGCTAAATCTAAAATTTTTTCGCCAAATCTGAAAATGTCTCGGAACAGGGCTACATGCTTTTGGGATGAATACGCTAGTGGCTAACTTTAAACCAAATTAGAAAATTTTCGTTCTGTGGCAAGTTCCCAAAAAATGAACTCTAGACTCGGAATTTCGTTGATTTTTATTTAAATTTTCGACCCGCTCGATTCGCCAAAATTGAAAATGTCTCGGATTAGGGCTACAGGATTTTGAGAAGAATACACTAATGACTAATTTTAAGCTAAATTAGAAAAATATCGTCCTGTGGTAAGTTCTCACAAAATGAACTCTGGGCTAGGAATTTCATTGATTTTTATTTAAATTTTCGTCCTGCCCGATAAATTTGAAATTATTTCGCCAAAATATAGAATGTCTCGGATTAGGTCTACATGGTTTTGGGATGAATACGCTAGTGGCTAATTTTGAACCAAATAAGAAAAATATCGTTGTGTGGCAAGTTCCCACAAAATGAACTCTGGCCTAGGAATTTCATTGTTTTTTAGTAAAATTTTCGTCCCGCTTGCAAAATCTAAAATTATTTGGGCGAAACTGAAAATGTGTCGGATTAGGGCTACATGATTTTGAAATGAATACGCTAGTGGCTATAATTTTGAGCCAAATTAGAAAAATATCGATTTGTGGCTCCCGAAAAATGAACTCTGAACTTGGAATTTTATATATTTTTATTTGTATTTTCAACCAGCTTGATTCGCCAAAATTGGAAATGTCTCGGATTAGGGCTACATGATTTTGGGATGAATATACTAGTGGCTAAGTTTTGAGCCAAATTATAAAAATATCGTTCTGTGGCAAGTTCCTGAAAAATGTACTCTGGACTTGGAATTTCATTGATTTTACGTTTTTCCAACCACATTGATAGTCGCCAATGATGTTTTCGGCGAAATTGATGAGTCTGGCACGTACCACGATAGCAAACACTTTGTAGGCAGTGATCAATAGAGATATACCACGATAGTTTCCGCATTTAAAACGGTCGTCTTTTTTGTGCAACGGACATATGAGCATGGCCTTCCAATGCTATGGCAGCTCTTCTTGGTAGATAGAGATAATCAGGTCTTACAGATTTGATGCAAGAGTAGCGAATTCGAGCGCAATCAATTCTGCGGGGATTCCATCGAAACCGAATGCCTTTCCATTTTACAATCTGCTATTAGCTGCGTCTACTTCTTCCACTGTGGGATATTCGACAAAGACCTCTTCACCTGAAGGAACTGTTGGCCTAATGAGGGTCACTTCTTCATTCCGATTTAGCAAATTTTGAATGAAGGTTTGCCAACTGAGAAAACATCAGCCACGTTAGTTCTCAGCTCTCCATTCCCGATGGCTGTACTTCTGGGATGGATATAATAAAAACCTCGGAGGTCTTCTTCCGGTGGAATTTTGCCCCGCTTTGATTATGGCTGACTGCTGCTGCTTGTCTATTGAACGTATAGATGACAGTTTTCACTTATAAAGGGGTTTTCAGGCCAGTAGTGGCCCATTGTGATACCACAGGATCCTATCTCCCCTTTACTCCCGCTGAAACCATCCAGAGCTACTTATGTAGCGTAAAATATCTCGCACTCTAGAGTCCGCGAGTTCCTAAAGGCTGTCCATACTGTACACACCTAAATAACTAATGCCTTCTGCATGATAGTGCCGGACACGAGCATAGGAAGTGATCTAACATATCTTCCTCCTCTTCGTCCAAACAACTTCTACAAAAGTCATTCGTCTGTAGACCCAGCCTTCTTGAATGTTCCCTAAAAAGGCAGTGTCCTGTCAGTATCCCTACAGCCAATCGTAACTCTCGTTTTTCAGGGATACTAGTGCCTTGGAGCGCCGCAGGTCCAGTTTTGGCCAAACCTGTTTTGCTACCCTGCACGTGAGAGTGTTGGTCCACCTCTCATCAGTCAAGGCGATTGCCTTCTTACTGAGCGCCAATTTGAGCGCTGCTATAGGCCTCCCCAGATCTGCCCTTCCCGGCTGCATCTGGATAGTCGTGCTATACCTAGCTAGTTCGTCTGCCCTGCAGTTTCCCGTGACGTCCGAGTAACCAGGGACCCAAATTATCTGGATGCTGAAATACTCGCTCATCTCGTTAAGAGATGATCGGCAATCCTGCGCCACCCGTGACTTCAGAGAAACCGCCTCTAGTGACCTGAGTGCCGCTTGACTGTCCACATAAATCGCGATATCCCTAACAGATACCACGTTATGCTTCAACCATGTCACGACTTCCCCTATCGCCACCACTTCAGCCTGGTACACGCTGCAGTAGTCAGGGAGACGAACAGAAATATTAACATTAAGCTTTTCACAGAAGACTCCGGCTCCTACCTTACCGTCTAGCTTAGAACCGTCCGTGAAAAATTGCAGTGCCTCGTTTTCCAGTATTGATCCGTTCCTCCAGGATTCTCTCGAAGGACAGATGACCCAGAAACCTTTATCGAAGTACAACGTTGGTTTAATATAATCTAGATTCGCCAGTTCTTCCCTTAGCGATCTAACTATCGTCGAGTGTCCCGCCTGAAGACACTTCCACTGAGATACAGCCGAGAGTCTCGTAGCCACATTGGCTGCCATCTGTTTAGCAAAAAATTCGATTAGAATCAGGTGGAACATAACCTCTAAAGCGCGTGTAGGTGATGACCTTATAAGCGGGATAAAGACCACCCTGACCTCCATCCATTTCCTAGGAATATAGACTAGTTTCAGACATCCCCTGAAGATACCCTCCAGCCAGGCGAGGATGACTGCCGAATTCCTTTGGATCTTTGCTGGTATAATCCGATCCGGGCCCGCCGATTTATAAGGCTTAAAACCGTTCAGCGCCCACCGGATTTGCTCCCTGTCTACGATGCCCTCCATCTCTAATGAAGGTATTGCTCGATGAGCTCCAGGCTCCATCGAGTCATCAAAGCTTCCCGGAAAATGGGTCTCGATAAGGAGCTCCAATGATTCCGCACTTGAAGTTGTCCATGACCCGTCTGGTCTAACTAAATAACTAGGACTGGTTGGGTTAGTAGCTAGAATTTTCCTAAGGCAAGAATTCTCAGAGACCTCCTCCATCCTACAATAGAAGAGTCTGCAGGACCCCCTTTGTGCCTTCCTCAACTCTTTTTTGTACTTTCTTAGGTCCTCCTTATAGGAGTCCCAATCCCGAACCTCCCTTGTGCTCTTAGCTTTATTAAAAGCTGTCCTACACACTCTCCGATACGTCTCAATTCTTTGGTCCACCATATCGGTTTCTGCCTGCCCCTTGGCTTTATCAGGGGGCACGCAGCATTAAATGAAAGATTGTACGCTCTTGTGACAATATCCACCATGCAGTCTAATTCTTCTACCGTCACCGGAGGTCCCGGGACCTTCAGCGGCAATCGTTCCTCCAACACCTCCCTATTTTTGTTCCAGTTTGTTCTTCTGGGATTCCTGAAGGCTTTCCGGGCAACAGGTTTAATGTCGAGGTTATATGTTACATATCGATGATCAGAGAATGAGTGCTCTGCCAAACCTCGCCTACTTCGGCCGCTACCCTTTTGTAAAGGTCAGCCGATCTCTGGTCTGAGCCCGCAGTCAACTTCACGCGCCCCTGGTATCATCCCGCATCTCTGCAGGACGGGGGATCTTGGATTTTCTCTCAGGATCCGCAGAATAATGGAGTTTAGTGCATTATACACTACCCTCCACTTCTCTGACGTGATGCTCCCATCTTCTTGGCTTCTATCAATGAAGCCTAGCACCAACACGTGCTCCTTTAGGATCTCACTGAATAGCTTCAGTTTTCGATCCCTAGGAGGACCCGACGTCCTGTCTGCTTGCACCTTGGCTCGCTTGCTGTCGCCCGTTTCCAGCTCATTCTGGGACCTTTGTCTTTTAGACACAAGGGCCCTTTCCGAGTTATCACAGCCGACAGATTTTAGCCCATGCCACAGATTTACGCTGTTCTATTGTAAGCTGCCCCTCAAGGGTCGCAGCCAGTTTTTCTAGAACTCTGAACGACGACCGTCTCTCCCTGTATCGACGCTTCGACGGAGGGATCTCGTTCAACCCCCCCTATTTCCTTTGGCGGTTCCACTTCCGCCTGGCTTCGATGCCAAAGTGTCGCTTACCCTTGCTCCTAATGATGTAGCTCCACTTTCACGGTTAGAGTTACTCCCGTCCTCCGGTTTTTGAAGGGTGCCTCTTTATTTTTGTGCTATTTTTTATTTTCCATGTTTCTGCCACGAGTATCGGAGAAATATAAGTCGACCTGCGTAGAGATCCGTGTACTCAGGCAAGGCTAAATACAACTGGATGTCGCCAGGTATCCAGAGGGCTCCGTTCACAACTGGGCTTTGTTAAATGGGCCCCAAGTCTAGCCGATCATCAGCACGGGTCGCGTAACATCTTAATTCATCCCATTGGCTCACCGAGCACCCCGTCCATCGCGCCCCCACCCTCCTCCCACATTCACTCACTCATCCACCATTCATATGGATATCCCAAACAAATGGGACCCACTTCATTCATGGGATACCCGTTTATAGGGCTCCCCATGCACTACCTGGAGGCCCGGGAGCGCAAGGAGACGTGATGCTCAGTTCACCGTGGTTGTGGTCGACGGTTTTATGGTGCCATCAGTTCGCCTTTCCCTACTGGGTATCCTAGGCACTAAGAATTTGGTGAATCGAGGTTAACCACTCCCCAGTTCTCTGAGACTCTCCTCCCAGCAGAGCTGCGGCAGGGACGGCTTATTTAATTCACCGCTAACCTACCTATCGATAGGCCGTTCACTATCCACCACCTGTGCCCCCCCCGATAGCTGCAGCTCGCCAATTTGCACATTGGCTGCTTATACTCTCGATAACTTCACGATTTCCATCTTTAAGGTCTTGAATCGATTGTGGTGCATTGGTATAGATCTTATCTTTCACGTGGCCCCAAAAAAAGTCTAAAGGTGTTAAATCACAAGATCTCGTGGGCTAATTGTGAGCATCTCTTCGAGAAAAAGCACGGTCAGGAAACTTCTTACAAAATTCCGATTGTTTCGTTGCTTGTGTGACACGTAGCGCAGTCTGCTGAAAATAAACTTCGTCCACATCAATATGTTTCAATTCCGGCCATAAAAAATCATTAATCATCACCGTAACAGTTGCACCAGCCTCGTTTTCGAATAAGTAAGGTCCAATCACAACGCCAGCCCAAAAACCGCACCAAACAGTGACACGTTGAGAAAGGAGAGGCTTTTCAACAATCATTCTTGGATTTTCTGAGCCCCAAATGCGACAATTCTGCTTATTAACGTAGCCTCCGAAGGGAAAATGGGCCTCATCACTGAAGATGATTTTTCGATGAAAATCCGGATCATTTTGATGCATTTGACGGACCCAATCAGCGAAGATACGACGTTTATGGTGATCGACCGGCTTGAGTTCTTGTGTTAACTGAACTTTAAAAGACTTAAGACGTATTCTTTATGCAAAATACGGTGTAATGTCGTTTGTGGAACGTCTAATTCCAAAGATCGACGAGGAATCGATAAACCTGGGTTTTTGTTAACACTACGGGCTACAGCAGCAATATTCATGGGAAAGTGCTTCATGGCGACCCAAAAGTGCTTTAGGTTTGCAAACTGTGACTGCAACACTTTCACCATTTTTTCATTTAGTTTTTACTTGTCAAATGTCAAAACATGACAGCTTCAAAATTGACAGCTGCCCAAATATCAAACCCTTTATTTCATTATGACAAGAACATGATTGCTGTCCATGTCGGCGCCTCTGCAAGTTCCAACGTCAGAAATGCTTGTGACGTGTTCCACAATGTGATCGATCTGATTTTGCGTTCCTCCATCATTCGATCTCCATGTTACTTTGTGGATTCTCCTAATCGCTTATGGAGAGTAAAATTAGGAGATAAATTTTGTCTCAAATGTACGTTTTGAAGTTTTACCGTACTTAAAACTTGAAACACGAATTATATTTTCTATCCGGGTGATTCAGCTCCGATTTCAAATACGTTTGAACAGTAATTTCTTAATCCGGAAATTTTATGAAACATAAATTTGCAAATAAAATGAACAACCTCGTATCGATATAAAAGCTTTTAGTCAAATCCGGATCAAAATATGTAATTAAACTTTTTTGGAAATTTACTTCAATTTTTTATTTTTTGATTGATTAAATATAAAAAGTGCCCATACAGGTATGTACTCGTATGTCTGTATTTACGTATATAGTATATAGAAAAGTGAATGTACACGTATGTTCATATACCTCCCAAACGGCCTTAACTTTTATAACAAAAATATTTATTACAAATGTATGACGATTTTGTCACAGTTTGGCGATTTTCGTGTGTATCGTACACAGTACACCCAATAAAGGCGTGCCCCTCTGTTTAATAAAAATGTTTATCGGTGTAATCCGATACAATATAATGTAAATTAATTGTAATTAGTCGAACCCCGTGCTATTTCCAAACCTCATTTATATATTTAATTGACGGCTCTCTCTGATTTATGTAAACATGGTTTTGGCGCATTTTAATTGGATGCAAATTATGCGCGCATAGGTACGCCGCATTCTAAATGTAACGTCGATTACAAAATTTTAAATCGAATTGTTTAATCGATTAATCGTTCCAACTATACGAGTTTACGTAGGTTTATGAAATTTATTCAATATTCTATTATGATTTATGTACCAATTAAGATTTTACATTGGAATGTCGTTATAAAATATCGTGATGGGTCATTGGTTTGGTTATATACATTTCATGCCACTGCACTATCTACGAAACTCTGTTCCTATGCGTACTTCATTAATCACTCAGCCTAGCCGTATTATAAAATAGCGGAACCCGCAATCATACTTCACCAATCACTAAGTAATAAATCACCGCACTGTTAATAAAATTATATATAAAAGAAAAACCGTTGGTGTCTTAATAATATCCCAATCATCTTGATCGTATCTCGCTTGTATTTATATATTTACGAGTAGGAAATTCTTTATAAATTATTTTAATTTCGCGCTGTTGTTGCAAAATACTTTTGAGCTAATTGTATCGTCAAAATGCGAAATCAATCAAATGTCCTACCCTTGAAAGTATAAAAATTTATTTAAGAACGTTAAACTTCATCAATCATAAGACGTATTGCCATTCAGTCTATCGGCTCATTTTTCTTCAAAAAAAAAAAAAAAAAAAACGTTCAACATCATAAATGTTAATTTATAATGTTTTTGTTGGATGTGAGTCTGCATGCGGTAATAAGAGGTCGAGTTTAAAAATGAAATTAAAAATGATTAAGGTATGAGGTGAATGTATTTTCTAAATTTATATTGCCGCGTTCTCACTGTCAGCAACGTTGTATTCCAGATGGTTTTGATTTATTTTCGGCAAAACTAATTGATGCTTCGCATTTTTATTATAACGTTAGATGAAGCACCATGGTCATTGCCAATGTTGTTGTGGGAGTATCTGATGTGAGAATGGCACCCAGGCCGAGCATATTTTGCACCGCATCAAAAGCATACAAAAAAAATTCCTTATATTCCTGTTGAAAAAAACTGGGTGGAATTATGAATATAGCATACGATTCTATGAAACGCTTTTAACGAAAATGTCCTTCCCGACCACATCAATTCATCTTTCATACTCAAAAACATATCCATAAATGTCCCAAGCAAGACTTTGCGTAATCATCAATTTTTGGCACTCAAACATCACCCAACCAACTATGGCGACAACAATCTCATTAATCGATCAGCAAAATCATTCAATACCGTAGTTGATCAATTTATCAAGAAACAGTTTTAAAAACAAGTTAAAATCGTGAAATCATAATAATTAAATAAGTAAACCGGTCTTATTCTGTACTTTTGGTCACCTTGTTAAAATTAGCTGGGCTATTGAATTGGCATAGTCAGATTGGGGTCTATATGCCAAAATCTCGAATGCCGAACGATTCTTGACAAAACTTAATAATTTTCAATCTTCTTTATCGACTACTTTCGGCTGTATGAAGCAAATATGCCATTTCATCCCTAAAACCCCATCAGACCTATCCCTAACCTATACTCAGGATCTACCTGTGGGCATGGGCTATCGAATAGGCATAGTCAGATTGGTGTCTATGTGCCAAAATCACAAATTAAAAAAGATTTTATCGATGAGAAATGGGGGAAATCAAAATTTCACCCCTATAACCCCATCAGACCCACTCCTAACCCATAGTCAGAATCTACCTATGATCATGGGATATCGAATCGGCAGTCAGATTGGTTTTTATTTGGAAAAACGGAACATTTCACCAATATAACCTAATAAAACCCACTCCAAACATATAATCAAATTCTACTTAGGGTCATGGTTCATCAAATTGGTAACGTACAGTTAGATCGTCGTTCATCTGTCAAAATCTTGATATACAAACCATTAACTATTTTTCAGCTAAATGTGACTGCGTCTCATGGCTATTGTATAGTGACATTTTATGTTAGGAAATTGATGATTCATTTGTAACTTTAAAATCTGTATTGCCGGCGCGTTTCGGTTTGAATAATGAAGTTAATCTTCTTTATCGATATATTATCGACATTTTAAAATATTTTGATACCAAAATTAATATCTGCAATAACAGTACCCAGCAAACGTAGAAGTACTTCCAGAAATAGTGCAAAAGTAGTGAAAAAAAGTACTTTTTTTCTTCTGAAAAAAGATAGGACGTCGAGAAAAATTCATCAGTTTTATAAAAAAAAATTATAGTGGTTTCTACTTTTTACGCTATTTGCCGTAGGCACTTGGCGAAACACACTTATACTTAATAAACACATTTTTATTAATCACTTGTTTTTTGTTTCGCAGAATATTTTGAATATTTTTCAAAAAGTTTAAAATGCGATAAAGAAAATGGTGCGATAAAGAAAAAACTACGTGACCATGACGTTATAGCGTGTAAAGCGGATAAAAAGGCAATACAATTACCGTGCTCACAAAAGTCGATTACTGCAATAAAATTTCTGATTTTATTACAGAAAGCAAAGCAATAGAGCTTGGCAGAGATCCAACTAAGTCTTTTAAGACTTCGGTTAGTAAGTGTATCAACCAATGCCAGAAGTTATTTGATGGAACTGGTTGGAAGTCCTCTGTCATGAATCCATCTGCACCGATCCTTTATGGTTTACCAAAAATCCATAAGGAAGGCATTCCGATTAGACCAATAGTAGCGTATTGTAATGCTCCTGCCTACAAGCTATGTAAGGGTTTCATAAATTTTTTCAATTGTCATACAAATTTCTTTTCGGCTTATTCTGCGAAACAAAAAACAAGTGATTAATAAAAATGTGTTTATTAAGTATAGTGGTTGTTCTTTTACTCTTATTACCTAAGAAATCATGCTGCCTCTTTTACACTATTCGCCTATTCCACATATAAAAAGTACTTTAAAACTACTTTTTAAGGCACTACTTTAAAAGTAGTTTTTTTATAGTTGTTTAAAAGTACTAATGTGTAAGCATTTTTAGAGTACTTTTAAAAACTAGGTTTATTCTTTCATTAAATAAAACAAAACAAATTTATTAAATCAATTATATTTTAATTAAAATTAATTTCTTTTAATTATTATCAGTAAATATTATATATTTATATTTTATATTAACAACTTCATTATAACTATTTTTTATTTTTTTTAAAAATCGATTGTGTGCATGTTGAATGCATACCCTTATTTCCTTTTCGAAATTTTGTTTGCCCAATACGCCGCCGCAGGCATCTATTTAAATAAATAGAAATTTATTGTTAGCTAATTATAATTTAATTTATTTATTGATTTTTCTAACCGAATAGAACAGTGCTAAAAAGCTTTAACGAATACAACGACCTTTTCCCGGCCTTTCCCTTTAAATTGAATTCATGGTAAAGGTCATCTGATGCTAATAAACGAAACACACTTTCCAATGAAGTTGAGCCCTTTAATTTTCTAAGAAACGTAACCTAATAAAAACAGTAAGCTTGTTATTTTACATAAACTTACTAATTTTGTGGCATATTTATCATCCATCTTCTAACCGAAGTTCCACCTCACTTAATTCTAGTATGGTTTTAATAGGGAAGATGGTCTCACATTCAATTGAATTTTGCTCGTCTTCATCAATCGCTTTTTCCACTGATTTGCTAATTTTTAACATCGAAGATGTTTTTGGCGCCGCATTATATAGAAAAATGCAACGAAATTGTGTCCCAAGAATATCCAACGAAATTTGTATATTACGATCACTAAAGAGAGCATGAACATTAAAGCTTACTTTTTCTTCTCCGTATATTGTTGGAAATATTTTAATAAACTGTTGAATCATGGCTAAGGCTGCATTGGCATTTTCTCTGTAATTTTTGGGATCCGATAATAATCTCACAGCAAAATGCAATAATAAAAAATCCCAAGTTTGAGCCTAAGGCTAAAAATTTAAACATCGAAGATGGAACTTGAAATTTTGCTTAAAGCCTAAATAAAAAGTATAAGCCGACTGATTTGTTTTGGACTAGAGTACTTGTATTTAATTATTTATATAGACCTAAAAATATTGGGTAGGGTAAAATTTCGTTGCCTTCCCGGTAGATGGATTCTATATATATATATATATATATATATATATATATATATATATATATATATATATATATATATATATATATATATATATATAAATATATATATATATACAATATATATATATATATATATATATATATATATATATATATATATATATATATATATATATATATATATATATATATATATATATATATATATATATATATATATATATATATATATATATATATATATATATATATATATATTGATTTGATTTGCGAGAACGAAGAATGACACCTTTCCCCTAGATATGGAAATGGCACTTGATTTATTTGATTGTGCCAACTTAAAGCTAACATTTGGACATAGTGAAATTTTCCGACAAACTCTAGGATATCCAGAATTTATCTAAATAAAAACTACTCAAACCAATAAGATCGATTAGAGTTGCGAGAACGAAAAATGACACCTTTCCCCTAGATATGGAAATGGCTCTTGATTTATTTGATTGTGCTAACCTAAAGCTAACATTTGGACATAGTGAAATTTTCCGACAAACTCTAGGATATCCAGAATTTATCTAAATTAAAACTACTCAAACCAGTAAGATCGATTAGAGGTGCGAGAACGAAAAATGACACCTCTCCCCTAGATATGGAAATGGCACTTGATTTATTTGATTGTGCTAACCTAAAGCTAACATTTGGACATAGTGAAATTTTCCGACAAACTCTAGGATATCCAGAATTTATCTAAATTAAAACTACTCAAACCAATAAGATCGATTAGAGGTGCGAGAACGAAAAATGACACCTCTCAACTAGATATGGAAATGGCTCTTGATTTATTTGATTGTGCTAACCTAAAGCTAACATTTGGACATAGTGAAATTTTCCGACAAACTCTATGATATCCAGAATTTATCTAAATTAAAACTACTCAAGCTATAAAAATCGATTTCAATTACGAGATCTAAAATAATATCACTACTATCGTTTGGAAAGCTACCTTGACTGTTATCCTAAGGCTATCATTTCATCGTAATTGACTTTTCCGACAGATGAATTATTTTCTTAGATATTTTTATCAATGAAATCCACGCACATCAGCTCCTGTTCTGAGTTATACTTTGTATTCTTACAAGAATTCATTTTGTTTACTTTTTCATGTTTCATTTTTAGTTAATTTAAAAAAATAAATCTGTATATTAAATAATGTTTAGTTAATTAATTTATTGACCTCAATTAAATGACAATGTGTTTTATTTTGTTTTCCCAAGAATATTATTTACTATTTCTCTTGCTACCATTTTTGCAAAATAAATCGAATACGAAAAAAATGTCTCGCCTATTTTCGTCTCTTTCTATTATAATATAGTTATTTCGCAAAAAATTCAATTTAACAGTGTAATTACTAATACATGTTCCGCATTAAAAATTTCTTATTGGATTTGTATATGTACACGGGATTTTTTTGGGACAAACTTCACAACCGTGAAAAACTATAATTTAAAATAAAAAATTTTAAAAATAAAATTTTCTGTAGTAAAAATAAAACTTTTAGAATTCGAATAAAAATCAAAAACTGTTTAGTCGTTCGGCAAACGAGCAGAACATCACTAGAAAACGCCGCTGATGTCCAGTTAGCTTAATATAATATATCTTATATCATAAACAAATAAAAATTATCACCATTTTAATACGATGAGGTAGACCCATTTGCTATTGACCCTGAAGTTGTTCAACCTTTGCAAATGGAATTTACACATTCACTGTATCGAGGATTGGCCAGCACCCAGAGATTTCCAACTGACATGGCATATATGTCTAGTTAGCTTAAGATATCCTAAACAAATAAAAATTATCCCCATTTTAATACGATGAGGTAGACCCATTTGCTATTGACCCCCAAGTTGTTCAATCTTTGCAAATGGAATTTACACAGTCACTGAATCAAAAATTGGCCAGCACTCAGAGATTTCCAAATGACATGGCGTATATGTCTAGTTAGCTTAAGATATCCTAAACAAATAAAAATTATCCCCAATTGAATACGATAAGGTAGACCCATTTGCTATTGACCCCGAAGTTGTTCAATCTTTGCAAATGGAATTTACACATTCACTATATCGAGGATTGGCCAGTACCCAGAGATTTCCGACCGACATGTTATGTATCTCTAGTTAGCTTAAGACATCCTTAACAAATAAAAATTATCCCCATTTTAATACGATGAGGTAGACCCATTTGTTATTGACCCCCAAGTTGTTCAATCTTTGCAAATGGAATTTACACAGTCACTGAATCAAAAATTGGCCAGCACCCAGAGATTTCCAAATGACATGGCGTATGTGTCTAGTTAGCTTAAGATATCCTAAACAAATAAAAATTATCCCCAATTGAATACGATGAGCTAGACCCATTTGCTATTGACCCCGAAGTTGTTCAATCTTTGCAAATGTAATATACACATTCACTGTATCGAGGATTGGCCAGTACCCAGAGATTTCCGACCGACATGTTATGTATCTCTAGTTAGCTTAAGACATCCTAAACAAATAAAAATTATCCCCATTTTAATACGATGAGGTAGACCCATTTGTTATTGACCCTGAAGTTGTTCAACCTTTGCAAACGGAATTTACACATTCACTGTATCGAGGATTGGCCAGCACCCAGAGATTTCCAAATGACATGGTATATATTTCTAGTTAGCTTAAGATATCCTAAACAAATAAAAATTATCGACCGACATGTTATATATCTCTAGTTAGCTTAAGATATCCTAAACAAATAAAAATTATCACCATTTTAATACGATGAGGTAGACCCATTTGCTATTGACCCCGAAATTGTTCAATCTTTCACACATTCACTGTATCGAGGATTGGCCAGCACTCAGAGATTTCCAACTGACATGGCATATATTTCTAGTTAGCTTAAGATATCCTAAACAAATAAAAATTATCCCCATTTTAATACGATGAGGTAGACCCATTTGCTATTGACCCCCAAGTTGTTCAATCTTTGCAAATGGAATTTACACAGTCACTGAATCAAAAATTGGCCAGCACCCAGAGTTTTCCAAATGACATGGCGTATATGTCTAGTTAGCTTAAGATATCCTAAACAAATAAAAATTATCCCCAATTGAATACGATGAGGTAGACCCATTTGCTATTGACCCCAAAGTTGTTCAATCTTTGCAAATGGAATTTACACATTCACTGTATCGAGGATTGGCCAGTACCCAGAGATTTCCGACCGACATGTTATGTATCTCTAGGTAGCTTAAGACATCCTAAACAAATAAAAATTATCCCCATTTTAATACGATGAGGTAGACCCATTTGTTATTGACCCTGAAGTTGTTCAACCTTTGCAAACGGAACTTACACATTCACTGTATCGAGGATTGGCCAGTACCCAGAGATTTCCAACTGACATGTTATATATCTCTAGTTAGCTTAAGACATCCTAAACAAATAAAAATTATCCCCATTTTAATACGATGAGGTAGACCCATTTGCTATTGACCCCCAAGTTGTTCAATCTTTGCAAATGGAATTTACACAGTCACTGAATCAAAAATTGGCCAGCACCCAGAGATTTCCAAATGACATGGCGTATATGTCTAGTTAGCTTAAGATATCCTAAACAAATAAAAAATATCCCCAATTGAATACGATGAGGTAGACCCATTTGCTATTGACCCCGAAGTTGTTCAATCTTTGCAAATGGAATTTACACATTCACTGTATCGAGGATTGGCCAGCACCCAGAGATTTCCGACCGACATGTTATGTATCTCTAGTTAGCTTAAGACATCTTAAACAAATAAAAATTATCCCCATTTTAATACGATGAGGTAGACCCATTTGTTATTGACCCTGAAGTTGTTCAACCTTTGCAAACGGAATTTACACATTCACTGTATCGAGGATTGGCCAGCACCCAGAGATTTCCAACTGACATGGCATATATGTCTAGTTAGCTTAAGATATCCTAAACAAATAAAAATTATCCCCATTTTAATACGATGAGGTAGACCCATTTGCTATTGACCCCCAAGTTGTTCAATCTTTGCAAATGGAATTTACACATTCACTGTATCGAGGATTGGCCAGCACCCAGAGATTTCCAACTGACATGGCATATATTTCTAGTTAGCTTAAGATATCCTAAACAAATAAAAATTATCCCCATTTTATTACGATGAGGTAGACCCATTTGCTATTGACCCCCAAGTTGTTCAATCTTTGCAAATGGAATTTACACATTCACTGTATCGAGGATTGGCCAGCACCCAGAGATTTCCAACTGACATGTCATATATTTCTAGTTAGCTTAAGATATCCTAAACAAATAAAAATTATCCCCATTTTAATACGATGAGGTAGACCCATTTGCTATTGACCCCCAAGTTGTTCAATCTTTGCAAATGGAATTTACACATTCACTGTATCGAGGATTGTCCAGCACCCAGAGATTTCCAACTGACATGGCATATATGTCTAGTTAGCTTAAGATATCCTAAACAAATAAAAATTATCCCCATTTTAATACGATGAGGTAGACCCATTTGCTATTGACCCCCAAGTTGTTCAATCTTTGCAAATGGAATTTACACATTCACTGTATCGAGGATTGGCCAGCACCCAGAGATTTCCAACTGACATGGCATATATTTCTAGTTAGCTTAAGATATCCTAAACAAATAAAAATTATCCCCATTTTATTACGATAAGGTAGACCCATTTGCTATTGACCCCCAAGTTGTTCAATCTTTGCAAATGGAATTTACACATTCACTGTATCGAGGATTGGCCAGCACCCAGAGATTTCCAACTGACATGGCATATATTTCTAGTTAGCTTAAGATATCCTAAACAAATAAAAATTATCCCCATTTTAATACGATGAGGTAGACCCATTTGCTATTGACCCCCAAGTTGTTCAATCTTTGCAAATGGAATTTACACATTCACTGTATCGAGGATTGGCCAGCACCCAGAGATTTCCAACTGACATGGCATATATTTCTAGTTAGCTTAAGATATCCTAAACAAATAAAAATTATCCCCATTTTATTACGATGAGGTAGACCCATTTGCTATTGACCCCCAAGTTGTTCAATCTTTGCAAATGGAATTTACACATTCACTGTATCGAGGATTGGCCAGCACCCAGAGATTTCCAACTGACATGGCATATATGTCTAGTTAGCTTAAGATATCCTAAACAAATAAAAATTATCCCCAATTGAATACGATGAGGTAGACCCATTTGCTATTGACCCCCAAGTTGTTCAATCTTTGCAAATGGAATTTACACATTCACTGTATCGAGGATTGGCCAGTACCCAGAGATTTCCGACCGACATATTATATATCTCTAGTTAGCTTAAGACATCCTAAACAAATAAAAATTATCCCCATTTTATTACGATGAGGTAGACCCATTTGCTATTGACCCCCAAGTTGTTCAATCTTTGCAAATGGAATTGACACAGTCACTGAATCAAAAATTGGCCAGCACCCAGAGATTTCCAACTGACATGGCATATATGTCTAGTTAGCTTAAGATATCCTAAACAAATAAAAATTATCCCCATTTTAATACGATGAGGTAGACCCATTTGTTATTGACCCTGAAGTTGTTCAACCTTTGCAAACGGAATTTACACATTCACTGTATCGAGGATTGGCCAGCACCCAGAGATTTTCAACTGACATGGCATATATGTCTAGTTAGCTTAAGATATCCTAAACAAATAAAAATTATCCCCATTTTAATACGATGAGGTAGACCCATTTGCTATTGACCCCCAAGTTGTTCAATCTTTGCAAATGGAATTTACACAGTCACTGAATCAAAAATTGGCCAGCACCCAGAGATTTCCAAATGACATGGCATATATGTCTAGTTAGCTTAAGATATCCTAAACAAATAAAAATTATCCCCATTTTAATACGATGAGGTAGACCAATTTGCTATTGACCCCGAAGTTGTTCAATCTTTGCAAATGGAATTTACACATTCACTGTATCGAGGATTGGCCAGCACCCAGAGATTTCCAACTGACATGGCATATATTTCTAGTTAGCTTAAGATATCCTAAACAAATAAAAATTATCCCCATTTTAATACGATGAGGTAGACCCATTTGTTATTGACCCTGAAGTTGTTCAACCTTTGCAAACGGAATTTACACATTCACTGTATCGAGGATTGGCCAGCACCCAGAGATTTCCAACTGACATGGCATATATGTCTAGTTAGCTTAAGACATCCCTAACAAATAAAAATTATCCCCATTTTAATACGATGAGGTAGACCCATTTGCTATTGAACCCGAAGGTGTTCAATCTTTGCAAATGGAATTTACACATTCACTGTATCGAGGATTGGCCAGTACCGAGAGATTTCCAACTGACATGACATATAGGTATAGCAATGGCGTGTCCTGGTTGTGCTCTCAAGGTGTTCTGCTTCGGATTTTGATCACCCGAAATAATTAAAATAATAGTAATTAGTTAAGAAAATAATATTAGAAATTTATAATAAAAATAAAATTTTCTGTAATAAAAATAAAACTTTTAGAATTCGAATAAAAATCAAAAATTGTTTAGTCATTCGGCGAACGTGTAGAACATCACTAGAAAACGCCGCTGGTATAAAGTAGAAACTGTCTAAATTCGGTGGCTTTCCATAAAGCTAAGTCCTCGAAAGTTCTACAACTTCGACCAAATTCAGATGGCGTAAGCGCAGAACACATTTTCAATCTTGTGTTGATTGCATCAATATTTATTTTAACACCTGCAATTTTGTTCTTGGAAAAAAGCCCCAAATTTTTTTTTACAACACCCAAATCAATTATATGCATGGGATCAATTGGAAATTGGGATCATCTCTAATTTCAGTTTCAAAAACTATTCTTCTCTTAGCATATCTTCCTATTTGGCAACATTTGGGGCAGGTATTTTTGCCTGTGTGGTATTGAGTAGTAGTAATAAATGCCCTAGCTGGGCTGCCACAAACAAATAGTCTTATGTTGAATTTCTTAACTGTTCCCGACTGCGCAATTTTGATACCATTTTGAATGAGAAATTCCGTTTCCTGTACGAAAGACTTTAAAACGTCATTAACTGAGTGAGGTTTTTCGAAGCCTGAATAGCATCCAATTAGAAATGGCGATTCATTCGGAAATTCAGAAAAACTTTTAATTATTGGCCACAATACATGTCGGGAACTTTTGAACACTTGTAGCCCGTCAATACCAACGTCAATTAAAATTATGTCTTTCTTTAGTAGGAAGTTAAATTTGTTGGATTTTACATGATTCTGTATTCCAAAATGAAAATAATCTCCTGGCGCAATACCAATAACATTAATAACATTAGTTTTAGTATTGAGCAGTTGTCTTGCTGTTAATGGTAAGTTTCTTATACCAGAATCATTTAGAACTTTTAGTAAATCGTCTAAATGATTATGTGGAATTTTGTTTCTTATAGCCCATGATTTTAGGTACCTGGTTCAGCTTTAAGATCTTCACTAACATTAGGGTCAGAAATGCTGTTGCAACAACTAGAATGATTATCAGATTCTGAATGAGAGCAGCCGCTGGTATTATCAGATAATGGATTTCTAGGCACATCATTAACTTGCCCAGAAGAAATAGAATTCACTGTATCGCTGTTTGAATAGTTCGAGTTTACCAAAGTTCCCGATTTGGCAGGTCGGGCGAACGAATCCAAATTTTGATACCTTAACATATCATTTTTGTATATTTGCTTTTGAATAGCTAAGCGATTCAAGAACGTTTTCTTCGACATTTCTACTAATTTAGAATTAATGTACGTAAATAACTAAAATAATAAAATATTAAATTATTCAACAACATAATAAATGTTTACGACTTTACCGCTCAATTATTTTCTATTAATCACTCAATTGCAATGTCTTACGGTCTTACTATTTCAACATCCAAGATGGTTTTGGGGTCGCATTGTATAGAAAAATGCAACGAAATTTTTTCCCATGAATATTTTGGAGAGAACACCTATTTCTCACCTACGATATAAATTAGTGAGTGTAATATTTTAAATTTTTTATTTAAGGGAACATAGCACCTTCAAAATTGAAAAAAAAAGTTTTTCAAAGATTTTTTTCTTTGGAATAAAAAGAGATATCTCAATGAAACTTTCCATTGACATTTTATTTAACTGAAAGTATACAAAAAAAATTTTTTTAGATTTTTTTAGCCTACTGTCGTCTGCTACAAGGGTTTTCCAAAAACACTGAAAATTCGCGGCGTGCATCATAACTGCTCTCAGAAACGTCTAAAAAAACGGGATTTTATTCAGCATTAAATCGCCCTTGGAATGAACTAAAAGGAAAAAATTGGTTGATAAATAAAAAAATGGCGGCATTTTTTCGAAAATGCAGTTTTTTTGTCTCTTCCAATTAGTTGTAACTCAAAAAATTGAAAGCCGATTATTCCTTCCGTAGTTCATTCTGAGCAGAAGTAGATCAACGTGTTAAAATTTTAGAACGATTGGATAAATAGTTTTTTCTCAATCTTGCATGCCAACTTGAGAAACGTCATTTCAAGATAATCGCGTTTAAATCCGCTTCGCATTAAAATCATGTTTTTAAACGTTCATTCTAACATATTCTATCATAAAAAAAACTTCGTTTTTTTGAAAATTTGAAGGTGCTATTTCCCCTTAAATGGGAAAATATTTTTCCCTATAAAAATTTTGTGGAACAAAAGGCCAGACAAACTCAATTTAGACAAAAATGCTATGAAAATATTTTTCCCAATTCCATATTCCCATGGAAAGCCAGAATAGTGGTAATAGTCAGAACAGTACTATGAATCCTGGGCCTCTACTCAAGGCCTTTCTTTATCCTGTCGACTTTCCAATCTTGGATGGACAGTTGCCTCTGGTTTTGTTCGAATATTGAAACTAATTGTGACAACTTAGTTTTGTTTTTACTCAAGATTTCCATATGTGCTAAACCATTTACTTTTGCATTTATGGCCGAGAAATAGTGAGTGATAAGCCTTCTTTTCAAAAACCTTGTACTCCTACTGGAATTGTAGGGTGTGTGCAGATATATAAAGAATATAAAGTTTTTAGATTATTTTTCCTGTTTATTTTCTAAAACACCAATGAACATTTCTTCAAAAGAGGCTTGTGGTAGAGAAAATTTTTTCAAATATTGCAACAACATCTTCCTCGCCAATGTCAAACAACCATTGATTGAGTTAATACAAAGTTGGCTTACCGCTTGGTATCAGCAAACGGAACTAACAAAATTTGATTACTGTAACCTGAACGACGCAACCAAACCTCTCCATGGGGAAGTAACGCCAGTGGCAAAAAATAAAATGACGCACATAATAAAATCTCTTTATCATGCTGAGACTAGCCAAGAGCGGATTCTCTAACTCTAGATTTTAAACGTTATGTGTGGTTTCGATGATCATGTAAGTAAGCTTCTGATCTTTGATGATGTTGCTTGCAAGATGGTGCTAACGGTCTGGATTTAAAAATTTTTCAGAAAACAGAGAAAACTTTCCACTGGTGCAAGGTTGAAAGTATTTTAAAAGTAGATTCGGTATTTTTTTTATCTTAATGATTTTAAAAATTACTCATAATCGTTCTCACATTCATGTGAAGTATTTTTATAAATTGAATGGAATTTTAACAAAACTCGAGTAAACAATCTTAAGTAGAAATACGTGTAATTTTTATTGTCTTTTTATAGATTCAAATCAAATTATCAGTGTTTGAAAAATCATTTACGGTAATTTAACATGTAAAGATTCAAACAATTTGAGTAGGATTGTTTTGAGTAAATTATCGATTTATTTATTTGAATACTACTTAGTTAAATTTCTAGTAAAGTCAATTGTGCCAGTATTCTACAATCTATTTATGTGCTCGAGTTAAATCACTAGTGTGGGTGTGATTACCTTACCGTGGGAACATTATTTAGAAACTAATTTGTAAATAATTCTAAATTTCTAGAATATTTGATATATTTAGTCTTACAAAACTTGAATATTCTTTCAAATTATAGTAACATTGTTGTTCTACATCCACGTCTACGTCCACTACTGCTCAAGTTACAATAAATTTTGACTACCTCTATTGAAACCTCTATTACTATGCCAGCCCATCACTCCAAGTACAAGAATGAACAAATATGGTTAATTTTGTGGTGGCAAGGGAACAACATAAACCTCAACTGTAAATTTTTGTAAGGCGACGTACTAAAATTTCTTTTTAAATACTGTCGCTGGGAACGACTAGCTGATCGACGTCATAATCTAATCTATCTAATCTATCTAATCTATCTAATCTATCTAATCTATCTAATCTATCTAATCTATCTAATCTATCTAATCTATCTAATCTATCTAATCTATCTAATCTATCTAATCTATCTAATCTATCTAATCTATCTAATCTATCTAATCTATCTAATCTATCTAATCTATCTAATCTATCTAATCTATCTAATCTATCTAATCTATCTAATCTATCTAATCTATCTAATCTATCTAATCTATCTAATCTATCTAATCTATCTAATCTATCTAATCTATCTAATCTATCTAATCTATCTAATCTATCTAATCTATCTAATCTATCTAATCTATCTAATCTATCTAATCTATCTAATCTATCTAATCTATCTAATCTATCTAATCTATCTAATCTATCTAATCTATCTAATCTATCTAATCTATCTAATCTATCTAATCTATCTAATCTATCTAATCTATCTAATCTATCTAATCTATCTAATCTATCTAATCTATCTAATCTATCTAATCTATCTAATCTATCTAATCTATCTAATCTATCTAATCTATCTAATCTATCTAATCTATCTAATCTATCTAATCTATCTAATCTATCTAATCTATCTAATCTATCTAATCTATCTAATCTATCTAATCTATCTAATCTATCTAATCTATCTAATCTATCTAATCTATCTAATCTATCTAATCTATCTAATCTATCTAATCTATCTAATCTATCTAATCTACCTAATATTTCTGTCTTATAAATGAACAAGCGCAATATCTTTATGTTTAAGGGGTTTTGAAAATGGTTTAAACGATTTTCATGGTAATTGCTGAGATTGGGGTTTCGAGTACCAAGAATCGATTGAAATTCTCAGCTCAAACGACTTTGATGAAAATTGCGAAAAGAGGTTTACGAGCACTAGAAATCGACCGCGATGGGTATATTTCGGTAAAATTCATTTAAGGGGTGTCCACCGGCAGAACACGTATTTATTTTTTTAATTAGTTTCTTAGCTGAAATGAATTTGATGAAAATTGCCGAACAGGGTTATTCGTTCATCAATTGTTTACGATAGATTTTCGGAAAATTGTTTTTGGGGTCCCCCCGGTGGGGCCCAACTACCATTTTATTTTTTCTCAACTGAAATGAAATGTTTTAAAATGGCTGAACGAAGGCTTACGAACTTATTACAAAGGATTCTGATTTCGTAAAACTGTTTAGGGGTATTCAGGATACGGTCTATGGTTAAAAAATTCGATTCTCACAATTTTCATAAAAATAGAAGATAGGGGTTTTTCTAGTATCAGGAATCGATTGTTCAAAAAGTTCAAATTTTCCCCGTTCATGAAAAGCCCCGTTCTCATATTTAATTTTTTTTTCAGCCAAACGAGTTTAATGATGATTGTTTTAACGAAATGTTCCAGAATAAAGCAGGTATCGATTGTGATGGCGCCCAATTTTGAATGGATTGAGATTAGTCCTCAAAATCGGATGCGATCATTTTGATGATTGTTGAGGGGGCTTTTCAATACCAGAAATCGATTGCGGTTTCGAAAATACGTTTAAGGGATACCCTGGTGGAGTCCAGACTCCATTTTTTAATTTTATTAGTCTCAAATCGATTTTGATAAAAATCGAGCAGAGAAGGTTTTATTGTGTTCTGCTAGGACGTGATTGCTCTGATTTCAGGAGATTTGAGAAGATGCCTGAACTGGGTTAACCGGATTTGATAAAAGTTGATGGGATTCAAATCTCGAGTGGTATAGTTGCGACATCCGGAAAGTTCATTTAGCCGACCTCGCGTGGGACTTCGGCTATATTACGTCATTACATGTGTTTTTCATTTACGGTGGTGGCATTTACATGTCAAATGTTTTTGGTTCTCACGAATAACAATTTTATTTCAATTGTTTTCTAATTAATGTTTTTTTATTGTTCTATCCAGCTACTAACACGCCGTAAAAATATGTGGTTGTGTCAATGGTTTTCGCAAAAGCCGCTTTTCGATAGGCCCCCGGACCAGCTCTAACGATTTTTAAATGGTGTTTAAATGGTTTTAGCGAGAGTGGGGTTTCTAGTGCCAGGAGTTTTGAATAGAATTGTCAGGAAAATCGGGTTTCAAGTATTAGACGGCCTTCATGTTGCGTCATGTTCTAATAATATACAGGACATTATTCAAAATATTTCTCAACCGATTGGGACAGAATTCAAATTATATGATGAGAAGAAAATTCTAACATAAATCCTGAACTTGTCTGTGGAAAATTGCCAATTTGACTGGATCTTAATCATACATTTACCGATTAAGAAAAAACTCTGTGGATTTGGTCTCATTGGTGATTCAGTTAATTCACTGTAAGTCAGTTTCACTACTGAAATTGCCTTCCCTAGCACAAACAGAAATATTCCTAATTCAAAATGCTACTATTCACCTACTGTAAAACTCGCCCCACTGTGGGAGGTACTTATAACTTTTATAACCCAAATAATGGAGTAGGAAAATATTTTTGTGACTGCAGGAATTCTGCAAATGTACATCACTCACATCATGCACATCATAGGTATGGTGATCCGTAAGGAATTTTCTCTGTTCAACCGCCATGATTATTTCATGCTCCTACTCCTGATATCTCATTTCTTTATCAAGAAGTGTATATAGTGTTTGTATACAACACTTAGTATCGTGCGTCTATTCTAGCCAAAGTCCAACCAATAACTTTCTAAACATTCAAAAATATTGTGATTGATTGAAATTAAACTGTCCGCAGCGTTAAACAATCACATTATTGTTTCGCCTAAATTTCAAAGGTCAGACCGCACATTAATAGTCACAAAAATTATGATAGAATGTCAAAACCAAATCGTGACTTTCAATTTCGAGCACCCGCACCAATCACGCAAAAATGTAGTTCAAACATCAAGGTCATCCAACCAGTCGATCACGAGCGTAAAAGCCGTATAAATACTAATACATAAAGTTCAATGGGTCGCCGCTATATAACCAATCACCACAATCAATCTCACCGCCGCCGTCGCGCACCATTCACTTTAGCAAAACGATTTTTTGGAAAGTTCGCGATTTGACTCAGATCACCCAAATATAATAAAATTCGTGTTATACATGTAGGCAAAAATGTTGTTATTTCATTTACAGAGTTGCACAATCGCACATGTTGTTGTACGAGATGTTGCCCGAAATCTTAAAAACTCGTAATATACATAACAATAATAATATATTGTATAGATACAAAACCGTATTAAATTGAAGGTCGCCTTGGCGCAGAATACATATAAATTAAATTTTTAATCGCAAAACACTCTCCCTTTCTATAAATTTGGTTATGTGTACTCAATTTTTGCGGTATCGCCTTTTTTTTATTTTAAGATCGCGGTCACTTTACACCACAGATTTACATATAACCGCAAGATAAAATTTTAACCGGTGTATAAATTATACGTTCCGTTAGATATTGATCGTGATATGATCGCGATCGTCATAAAAATCAAAAGAACAAATAAATCGATCATCTGCGGTATACATCACCGCGATCGTATAAATGGTAAAATACCGTGGCACAAAGATTATGATCTCTTAATTTGTTACGTATATACGATCTTGACTATAATTTTACCATTAACACAATAAAGCTTAAGATGGCATGTAATAAAAGTTAATTTTTTATTGTTTACTTTCATTTTCGTATAATACAGTTATTCAAAATAAGATGAATAATAATAACACAGTGAAACGATTAACCAAAATGATCTGCACTTTAGTACAATGATCTCTGGACGATGTTTTGTTGTAATCTGTTTTGGTCTGGTATTACATGACATGACGTGGTCTTTATGCAGTCGCGATCATACTATACGTTTATAAATTAGCGGTACAATGTAAGGTTAATTAATTAAAATGCCTTAAATATAATTCGTTAAAAGACTCGCGATCAGTACGACGAACGTTCAAAACTGGATTTCAATGCATGCAGCACAGTATGAGATTTATCTTGTGCATGTACAAGTTTGTCCTAAAATTCTATAAAAGCAACTTGTCATTCCATACCAATCTTGGTAAGTTCTCTTACTAATAATTATTAGTAAGCTTTGTGGAGATCAAGATAAATTTAATTAGCTCCACATAAATGTGATGAAACGATTAATTGATACCACATCGACAAACAAGATACTCGTTCACCGAGAAGCAAGGCCTAGGTTTTGTGCTCAGGAAAGCATAAAGATTCAGCCAATAAAATTCTGACTTTTCTGAGACATAGTTCAATTATGCGATCATCTAATTTATCGCCAAGGAGGATATTCCGATTTTCCGGGTTCCTTCACTAATTACACGAAGTGGATTATATCGACAACTATGTTGTATTTGTATTAAACCAGGGGTTCAACACCTAGAATTAAAGTTACGTAAATTACCGGTATAACCTTATTTACCGATATGCAAATCACGGTAGCTACTGATTCTACGGCGTTTACCCCTCGTCATATACGAGATACAATTGTTGAACAAAATTCAGTAAATACGCAGTAATTCATCTACAATGTTCAACAGATTTGTAAACCAACAGATTTTTAATTTACGAAAGGGGGCTGGAATCGATATAATAAGCTTGTACCAACCCGGAAAATTGACATAAAAATCAAAACAAAAATTGATAACACATGATTTGATTAGAACGAACTAAATGTAACTACTTGCAGCTCTACAACGGTAGTTTAGAGTACAAGCGAGCTTTAATTTTTTTTGGAACGTTCTTCGAGACCTTCCAATGGCAAAAAGTACCTATATATGCGTATAAAGCAACAATTTGCTACCAGCGCCAAAACACTGAATTTGAGAAAGAAAAAGCTGTTAAAAAAGTTTGCCTTCATTCAAATTCTAAAAACGATATGCTCGAAGCCAACTAGCAGATTTAAATAAGCACGCAGAAACTTCACTCACGGAGATTTTGCCGACTAAATCTCAGGGTTTAGGTTCGTGGAGAAGTTAAGGTTTGCGTGCTCATGGCCTACCCAGTGTAACAGAATAAATGGAAAAAAAACGCAAACTAAAAAAAAAACTGAAGTTACGCTGAAATTTGGCGACCGGATCTCCCTTAGTGACCAGTACCCCGTTTGCTGTAGACCCACAACGAAGTAGTATAACAGGGTAGGGACATCTCAACAGACCAGGATTCTCTTTATCCGGAGAGACCTAAATCGAATCTCCCACATTACACACTCCGACAGCTTGAAACTATCACGTCCCTTAAGCTAGCAGAACCCATACAGCAGAACATTACAAAATAGTATGGATAATTATAGGCTAATTATGGGCTAATTAAATGCCCCATTAAAAAATTTTGGGCTCCATTCCTACCAACTAAAGCGTGGGTTCTGCTAGCTTTAGAAAAAGTTAGCAGAACCCATATCAAAAAATGATTTAAAAACAATTGGAAAAATAAAGGCTAATTTTAGGCTAATTAAATGCCCTATTTAAATTTTTTTTATTCGGGTCGATCTAGAAAATGCAAAAGGCTTTATCATTTCAAAGCTAGCAGAACCCAAATCGAAAATCGGACCAAAACCGAAATTAGAACTCAAAACAAGATCTATTGACAATCGAATAATTTTAGGCTCGGTATGGGCTGATCAAATGCCCCATTAAAAAATTTTGGGCTCCATCCGTTTTCGACCTAATTTCAGGTCATTTAATCTAAAACTAGCAGAACCCAAATCGAAAATCGGATCAAAACCGAAATTACAACTCAAAACAAGATCTATTGACAATCGAATAATTTTAGGCTCGGTATGGGCTAATCAATTGCCCCATTAAACAATTTTGGGCTCCGTCCGTTTTTGACCTAACTTCAGGTCATTTAATCTAAAACTAGCAGAACCCAAATCGAAAATCGGATCAAAACCGAAATTACAACTCAAAACAAGATCTATTGACAATCGAATAATTTTAGGCTCGGTATGGGCTAGTCAATTGCCCTATTAAAAAATTTTGGGCTCCGTCCGTTTTTGACCTAACTTCAGGTCATTTAATCTAAAGCTAGCAGAACCCAAATCGAAAATCGGACCAAAACCGAAATTAGAACTCAAAACAAGATCTATTGACAATCGAATAATTTTAGGCTCGGTATGGGCTAGTCAATTGCCCCATTAAAAAATTTTGGGCTCCGTCCGTTTTTGACCTAACTTCAGGTCATTTAATCTAAAGCTAGCAGAACCCAAATCGAAAATCGGACCAACACCGAAATTAGAACTCAAAACAAGATCTATTGACAATCGAATAATTTTAGGCTCGGTATGGGCTAATCAATTGCCCCATTAAACAATTTTGGGCTCCGTCCGTTTTTGACCTAACTTCAGGTCATTTAATCTAAAACTAGCAGAACCCAAATCGAAAATCGGATCAAAACCGAAATTACAACTCAAAACAAGATCTATTGACAATCGAATAATTTTAGGCTCGGTATGGGCTAGTCAATTGCCCTATTAAAAAATTTTGGGCTCCGTCCGTTTTTGACCTAACTTCAGGTCATTTAATCTAAAGCTAGCAGAACCCAAATCGAAAATCGGACCAAAACCGAAATTAGAACTCAAAACAAGATCTATTGACAATCGAATACTTTTAGGCTCGGTATGGGCTAATCAATTGCCCCATTAAACAATTTTGGGCTCCGTCCGTTTTTGACCTAACTTCAGGTCATTTAATCTAAAACTAGCAGAACCCAAATCGAAAATCGGATCAAAACCGAAATTACAACTCAAAACAAGATCTATTGACAATCGAATAATTTTAGGCTCGGTATGGGCTAGTCAATTGCCCCATTAAAAAATTTTTGGCTCCGTCCGTTTTTGACCTAACTTCAGGTCATTTAATCTAAAGCTAGCAGAACCCAAATCGAAAATCGGACCAAAACCGAAATTAGAACTCAAAACAAGATCTATTGACAATCGAATACTTTTAGGCTCGGTATGGGCTAATCAAATGCCTCATTAAAAAATTTTTGACTCCATCCGTTTTCGACCTAACTTCAGGTCATTTAATCTAAAACTAGCAGAACCCAAATCGAAAATCGGACCAAAACCGAAATTAGAACTCAAAACAAGATCTATTGACAATCGAATAATTTTAGGCTCGGTATGGGCTAATCAATTGCCCCATTAAACAATTTTGGGCTCCGTCCGTTTTTGACCTAACTTCAGGTCATTTAATCTAAAGCTAGCAGAACCCAAATCGAAAATCGGACCAAAACCGAAATTACAACTCAAAACAAGATCTATTGACAATCGAATAATTTTAGGCTCGGTATGGGCTAATCAATTGCCCCATTAAACAATTTTGGGCTCCGTCCGTTTTCGACCTAACTTCAGGTCATTTAATCTAAAACTAGCAGAACCCAAATCGAAAATCGGATCAAAACCGAAATTACAACTCAAAACAAGATCTATTGACAATCGAATAATTTTAGGCTCGGTATGGGCTAATCAAATGCTCCATTAAAAAATTTTTGACTCCATCCGTTTTCGACCTAACTTCAGGTCATTTAATCTAAAGCTAGCAGAACCCAAATCGAAAATCGGACCAAAACCGAAATTAGAACTCAAAACAAGATCTATTGACAATCGAATAATTTTAGGCTCGGTATGGGCTAATCAATTGCCCCATTAAACAATTTTGGGCTCCGTCCGTTTTTGACCTAACTTCAGGTCATTTAATCTAAAGCTAGCAGAACCCAAATCTAAAATCGGACCAAAACCGAAATTAGAACTCAAAACAAGATCTATTGACAATCGAATAATTTTAGGCTCGGTATGGGCTAATCAAATGCCTCATTAAAAAATTTTTGACTCCATCCGTTTTCGACCTAACTTCAGGTCATTTAATCTAAAACTAGCAGAACCCAAATCGAAAATCGGATCAAAACCGAAATTACAACTCAAAACAAGATCTATTGACAATCGAATAATTTTAGGCTCGGTATGAGCTAATCAATTGCCCCATTAAACAATTTTGGGCTCCGTCCGTTTTTGACCTAACTTCAGGTCATTTAATCTAAAGCTAGCAGAACCCAAATCGAAAATCGGACCAAAACCGAAATTAGAACTCAAAACAAGATCTATTGACAATCGAATAATTTTAGGCTCGGTATGGGCTAATCAAATGCTCCATTAAAAAATTTTTGACTCCATCCGTTTTCGACCTAACTTCAGGTCATTTAATCTAAAGCTAGCAGAACCCAAATCGAAAATCGGACCAAAACCGAAATTACAACTCAAAACAAGATCTATTGACAATCGAATAATTTTAGGCTCGGTATGGGCTAATCAAATGCTCCATTAAAAAATTTTTGACTCCATCCGTTTTCGACCTAACTTCAGGTCATTTAATCTAAAGCTAGCAGAACCCAAATCGAAAATCGGACCAAAACCGAAATTAGAACTCAAAACAAGATCTATTGACAATCGAATAATTTTAGGCTCGGTATGGGCTAATCAATTGCCCCATTAAACAATTTTGGGCTCCGTCCGTTTTCGACCTAACTTCAGGTCATTTAATCTAAAACTAGCAGAACCCAAATCGAAAATCGGATCAAAACCGAAATTACAACTCAAAACAAGATCTATTGACAATCGAATAATTTTAGGCTCCCGAATATTATCGCCTACCGAATTTTATATTTAAAACGACCCAAAATAATCTTTTATAAAGGTGTAAAACTTTTTAACAACTTGAGTAATGAAGACATGTAGACGGTAAAATTTCGAATCTCAAGCTGAATTTTAAAGATGACTCTATATGAACAATATTTTGGTAAATATAATACTTACTTCACTAACAAAATTTATTTTTTATCAAGTTGTAGGATTTGCTATTTTTATTTAATCAAATTATTATGTAGATTATTCAATATGTATATATTAATCAAATATATATATAATAATATGTATTTATATATTATTCTTTTGTTTAATATTTAAAAAAAAAACTTATAAAATATTTCCCTGTAGGAAAACTATAATATTTTTTCCTTGGAAAAAAAATTATAGAACCTTCCGAAACCGTTCATTTTGAATTGGGAGAGGAGAGGACATATTCGAGTGATTGCACGCTTGAATGTTGAATTAGACGTCTTGACTATTACTACGCGTACTCCTTTAAAATAACAAGATCTCCAATCCGTACAGTTGGATGTCCTATCCATTTTATGCGCTTCTGCAGCTGAGATAAGTACTCAATAGGCCATCTTTTCTAGAATATTTGGAATCGGTATTAAATTTTCTGGTAGTTACCTAATCTAGTTTCATTGAATCAACGTTAGTGGTTAGCCTATTAAAAATTGACCAAGCGTTAAACACTCGTAGTCATTTGAAACGTCCGACATGGGCGCTACGAGAGTTTCAACACTATATGACGAATAACCAAGTATGCGTTTCATGTGATGTTTTGCGCTTTTAATAGCGGCCTCCCAAAGACCCCCAAAATGTGGAGACCTCCTCCCAGGTCATAGTGTGCCAATGAATCCCGTGATCAATGCAATATAAAACTTTATGTCTATGGACTTCAGACAAAAATAAATCTCGAAATTCGGATCGTGCTCCGACGAAATTCGTAGCATTGTCTGAGTAAATATTTGTACAGAGCCCCCGACGACATACGAACCGGCGAAGAGTCACTATACAGGCATTAGTGCTTTAATCAGTTATTTATTTAGAATTCGTGATCTGACGTTGGATTTGGAAATGACTGGACCAAAGAAGCCAATCCCGACGTTTTGAAATAGTTTGAAAGGCTTAACACGATGTTCTGGTAGTTGGCCCATAATTTGTTGTAAAGTACGAGGACGAGCACGAACGCATCGTATAGAACAGTCTTATGACATAAACTTCTTCAGCCAATAATCCAAAATCGTTGTCTTAAATTGTACAACAATGATTAGGCACTTGCATGTAGAAGTCGCACATTTTCATGATTTTCGAGTAATTTGCTAAATGAGTGGTTTGCAAGTAGCAGGAGTTGTTGCTTATGATCGAACGAAATACTAGCATGTTTTAGTCTGCCACCAACGTGCGGAATGTCATTTTCGTCTATAAACGGATTTAATGTCTTTAAATTACTTTGAGCACAGATTACATGATTACTTCGAAGATTTGTGATGTCATTATAATATTCCTTCTGTTGAATGTGTTTAGTAATAGCTTTTAAGGAACTGTCTAGTTCTGCAACCGTAAGTTGTACAACAGATGTGGCCACAGAATTGGCCAATTTGAGGACGGATGGTGCGGGATGCTACTTTTACGTAGATTTGTTCTTGCTTTTATTTTGCTCCATACTTGCCAAAACTTTTGTTGCTATAGTTGGCACAATAATATCGAAGCACACAATTCCAGTTTTCTTGTCATTTTAAAGGAGTACGCGTAGTTATAGTCAAGACGTCTAATTCAACATTCAAGCGTGCAGTCACTCGAATATGCCCTCTCCCAATTCAAAATGAACTGTTTCCGAAGGTTCTATAATTTTTTTTCCAAGAAAAAATATTATAGTTTTCCTACAGGAAAATATTTTATAAGTTTTTTTTTTAAATATTAAACAAAAGAATAATATATAAATACATATTATTATATATATATTTGATTAATATATACATATTGAATAATCTACATAATAATTTGATTAAATAAAAATAGCAAATCCTACAACTTGATAAAAAATAAATTTTGTTAGTGAAGTAAGTATTATATTTACCAAAATATTGTTCATATAGAGTCATCTTTAAAATTCAGCTTGGGATTCGAAATTTTACCGTCTACATGTCTTCATTACTCAAGTTGTTAAAAAGTTTTACACCTTTATAAAAGATTATTTTGGGTCGTTTTAAATATAAAATTCGGTAGGCGATAATATTCGGGAGCCTAAAATTATTCGATTGTCAATAGATCTTGTTTTGAGTTCTAATTTCGGTTTTGGTCCGATTTTCGATTTGGGTTCTGCTAGCTTTGAAATGATAAAGCCTTTTACATTTTCTAGATCGACTGTTTCAATTGTTTTTAAATCATTTTTTGATATGGGTTCTGCTAACATTTTCTAAAGCTAGCAGAACCCACGCTTTAGTTGGTAGGAATGGAGCCCAAAATTTTTTAATAGGGCATTTAATTAGCCCATAATTAGCCTATAATTATCCATACTATTTTGTAATGTTCTGCTGTATGGGTTCTGCTAGCTTAAGGGACGTAAACTATCGGAGTGCCATGGGGAGACCAAGGGACGACTCTGTTAATGTCCTGCCAAAGGGATGACGGCTAGTGACAAATCCAGTCTGTAAAAATGGAACCGATACGAAATAAAATTTCCACTCCCATCGTACCGACCCGAAAATTTAGTAATTCATCTAAGTAATTCATCTAGTAATTCTTAACAACACAGAAATTAAATCAAATAACCAGGTTAATACTGCGTCAAGATAAAACCCAAGAGAAAAGAAAAAGAGGCCGAATGCAAAGAACTATACGCCGTACGGTTTTATTTTATTATGAAACGTCGTCCAACGTTATTGAACGTCAGACGTTCCAAGGTTGGAAGGTTTAACTCCCCTGACATAGCGTGTTAGGAAAAAAAGATAAAATACACTCCTGCACCTTAAAATGATTTTTGCTGGAAAAGCTGGTTTTGTATGGAGTGAACACGCGTTGAAAAAAAATAAAAATTTTCGGTTAGTCCACAACAAAAAGTTTTTTTTTGGTAATCTGTTATTAGTCGATAAAAACGAAAAATTCTGGAATGTTTTGATCAGTTGAGTTTATAATATCGTGAAATACCGGGTCTGTGTAGACTAAATCAATGGTAAAAATATTTCGATGCAATTTTTGTTTGAGTAGTGTGATTGGAAGGGAAAACAATCGTGTAAAAAAAATATATATATAAAAGTTTCTTTAAGATAAAAGACATTATTTTCATTGTGCTCCCAACCCTAATAAACAAAGAGGTGAAAAAAAAGTTAAACCTGATCATTATTTAAACAAATTGGATTTAAAGTGTGTGACATTATATAGTAAAATTAGTTTTGGATCGATGGTGAATTGCGGAAAATAAAAATTATTAATTCTAAAACAAAAATATTATGTATATTACGGAAAATTGTAACTGTAGTGTTAAGTGCGATTGCTATAAAGACAAATGTGTAAAATTTTTTCTTGCATATTGAGTAATGACCATTAACATTACAAAAGTGCAGAATTATCATCATATGTATACAGTTGACCGAAACCTAACGTAATCTATTTTAATTAAAATTAAAATACAATCCCGCATGGGGTTAATGAACAATTATTTTAATCAACTCGAGATATAAATAGATATTAATACGTGTCCGTGCAAGAGGAAAAACATAAACATTACGTGTATCTGGTCGCTTGTGTTGACTACGAATACCGTAAATTAGTATAAAACGCAGATAAATACATAAGCTGTGTTCCAATGTAGAAAGAAAACTACTGACAAGTACTTGTATCTACTCGCAGCTACCCATGCTCAAATGGTAGTGTAGATGTTGAAAGTAGTTACGCATAAAATTAACGGTAGGTATTTTGGTTTAAAAAATTCTAATAGATGGCTTTGTGAGGGGTAGGCTATGTTGAAATGTCAGGACAAACAATATTTTTTGTTTACTTCTGTAATACCAAGCGATTTTTGACATATTCTTCTTTTCGGCCGGCGTATATCATAATCAAACCGTTGCCTTCATTATAAGATCAGTTCTTACTCATTTTTGAGATTTTATTGTGGATTTTAGTTAAAAAAAATTAATTTTCCAAAATAAGACGACGACAAAATTATACACATAGCTAACTTTGTACACATAAAAGGTTATGTTTTATTTCAGTCATAGTTTTAGCTCGTTCCATTGGTTATCTACTTGCAAGTACTTGTGAGTAGCAAATTTGTCCCATTGGAACACAGCTATAGAGTCATGGTTCTGAGGTGACCAGCTGTATGGAGTAAAAACGTGTGCACGAACGTATATACACCAATAATACGAAAGTATATAATTAAATAATACGGCAAAAACAAAACAAAAATAATAAGAAGAATTTTACAATCATATGGGAAGTTAATAATAATCATAATAATTGTAATAATAACAAGCTAAATAAATTAAACTTAAAACGGGACGAGGATTGGAGTCGACGGATTTCTATGGTTGTAAAAACAACCTGCATCCTCAGTGGATATCGGCCGCAACCCTGCTTCTTTCAATTAAGGTCATGTGTTATAATTTTTATCATTACTCTTCAAGCAATTACATTTATGTTTAAAAAATTTTTTTCTTTAATTTTTATATTGTTTTTTTTATTAAAATTGTATTTTTGGTGTTGGGTCTATATAACTTAATAATAGTTAGATTAGCATGGAAGCCTATTTCAAAAATTATAAGTAGGATTAGACATGACGTCATACTAGTTTTAGTTCTTAAGTTCGTATGAAGTTGTTGGTATGAATTCTGTAATTTTTTTTTGACTTTCTTAAATTCACCAGTCATATTTTTCTTGTTTTTTTATGTTATCTTTGTCCTTTAAATTTTGGTTGGCAAATAAATTATATTCTTGTTTAAGAAATTCTCGAATTGAAAGAAAAGTTTTTATCTTTAAACGTTTGGAAATTTATATATATCTTTTTGTTCCACTCTTTGCTAATGTTGTTCGCCTGGTGTTTCCGCCTGATAGTTAAAGCTATAATATTACGATAAACATTTACGGTGGGATGTAGAGGTAAGTAAGTGAATACATAATGAAAGGTGAGTGTTCCATGTCCTGGATCCTGTTCCTAAAATCTGGTCTCAGCTTATATACCTTCCTGTTTCTTTAATTTAGTGATCTAGCAAGGCGTTAATGATCTTTGGCAAACCCCACGCCCCCGCCCCCCCCCCCTGAAGCTAAGCCGGCATATTTCGACCACGTCGAAGCTCTCATTAAATGCAACTACACACTCAGTAACGAAGGTCATTCAATCCTAGGAAGCGTATTTTTTCATCGCGACCCACTCATGGCCAACACATTCGTTACAATTATTCAATCCTATTTTGATATAATCAAAAAAAAATTTGGGCCAACGGGAAAATAAAAATAAATCGGACAAAAGGATCGAACGTAAAAATTGTAAAGCAAAAAAATAATTCGAAGAAGAGAAGTGTCGTCGAACCTAAAACTAAAATATAAAAGAATCAAAACAATAATATGACCGCCGAACGTAATAAATTTAGATAGCGAGACCCTGTTGCGGCCTTATAACCGTACTGTTGCAGGTTGTTGTTACATCCGGACCGCCTTTTGGTAATAATCAAGAAAACACTTAATATTTTATTAAACATTTTATTAAACACTTGTTTTTTATTTCGCAAAACTAGATTTTTTGAATATTTTAATTAAAAAATTTGTTCAAAAATTTTAAAAAATCACTCGATCGACTTCGACTTGTTAGGTCATCATCAGGAGTATCTACAGGCAAATAGCGTAAGAATCAAGAAAACGTTGAGCGTCTTCTCTTGGTAATACTCAAAAATATATGTTGCGCGCCTTCGCGCCTCCCGCCTTAAGCCTTAAATACAAATTCATTGGGTCTCGATTGACCGCCCCTAAATAAAATATAGCGGCGTAACTGTTGCGACACTTCCACCGTTATATAATCAAACAAAAACCGTTATCAATTGAGCGAGCCTCGTGGAGGCCATCCGTAAAAACTAAGAATGGCCACGGTGGTGGCCCACCCGTTGACAATATGATACTCGTTTGTATAAGTAACCGTAGTACCGTTGAAATTTACTGTACCGTTGAAATTCCGATAATCGTTGATACAACTGCAATTGTCCAATAATAACCAACCGCACCCGTATATATTGGTAGCGTCGGCAGAATGTTCGCGACCCATTTTTTTAAAAAAAAATCCAACAACTTCAATAACACCAACAAAACTTTTTTTTTTTTTTTACAATTTTCTTTATTTATTGAATCTTTCAAACATGAAAATAACAATAAGTTTTCAAATCTTAATAACTAAGGTAATTATGTAAACCTGCTGGAGCAGAATTTACTTCTTATCAATAAGTAAATTAATAATTTTATAATTTATGTTATTACAACAGCCATCGTTCTCTTCTTTAATCGCGAAGACGTAGGTATATCTTTTAGGTTTCGCGCCAGCAAATTCGGATGAGATACCAGTTTCCCTGCATAGCTGATCCGCATCTTTTGTAATTCGTCTTTGACAGTTAGGATGCTAAGGTCCTTATGTATATTTTTGTTTTTTACGAACCAGGGTGCTCCTGTAATCATCCTGAGAATTTTTGACTGTGTTCGTTGGACAATATCGATATTCGAATTTGAGGTTGATTGCCATAATTGACACCCATACGACCAAATAGGTTTAATCATTGTGTTATACAGGAGAAGTTTGTATTCCAGGTCAATAGTTGAATATTCATATCCATCAACCAGTGCATCTTATCAATTTTTAATTTGATATGGTCTCGTTTCATTTCAATATGTTTTCGCCAAGTTAACCGTCGATCTAGATGGACGCCTAAATATTTTGCTCCATTTGATTGAGGGATTTGTATTCCGTTCATTGTGACAGGCGGACAAGTAAGCTTATTTAAAGTGAATGTTACGTGGGTCGATTTCTCTTCATTGACTTTTATCTTCCATTTCTTTAGCCATATTTCGATGTCATAAATATGTTGTTGCAGAATTTCGGACGCCGTTTGTGGATTTTTATGGCTACATACGATTGCCGTATCATCTGCGAACGTAGACGTCAGAATTTGCGAAGCCGTTGATAGATCTGAGGTGAAAATTAAATATAACGTTGGGCCAAGCACACTACCTTGTGGTACTCCAGCCAGAATGTTTTTCTCGTTCGATTTAGAGGTGTTGTATTTGACATAATATCTGCGATTTGACAAATACGACTGCATGAGTTGGTAAATTTCTGGCAATTTAAGATTAATTTTATGAAGCAGACCCTCGTGCCAAACTTTATCGAATGCTTGGGCAACATCCAAGAATACGGCGGAGCAGTATTTTTTCTCTTCGTATGCTGACCTTATTTCTGTAGCTACTCGGTGCACTTGCTCAATGGTTCCGTGCTCGGCTCTGAAACCAAACTGATGACTAGGGATGATATTTCGTAGTTCCGGTTTAATATTTACGATAATAGTTTTTTCGAATACCTTCGAGACGATTGGTAGTAAGCTAATTGGTCTATATGACAAGACTTTGGTAGGATCCTTGCCAGGCTTTGGGATCATTTTTATAGTTGATAATTTCCAGCATTCAGGGATACATCCTGATTCGTAAATTGAATTAAATATTTGTGCCAGTCGACCAAAGGCACACTCAGGCAGTTGTTTAAGCATTTCACCTGTAATTCGATCATACCCAGGGGCTTTCTTTAATTGAATTTGATGTGCGATAATAAACTTTACCAGTGGTTTCTTTATCTTAAATTTCCTCACAGGCCTGATTGCTATATTTTCTGTTTCAACCACCGATAATCCAAGGTTTGGAGTGAAAACACTTTCAAGGTGATCAGCAAAGGCTTTAGCTTTTTCCTCGTCACTTCTAGCCCATTCACCGTTAGAAAGACGAATTGGCGGATTTGGTTGCTGAGGCCGTTTAAGGTATTTAGTGGCCTTCCATAATGAATAGTTTGTGTCCGAATGGGGAGATAATTCTTTAAGATAATTTTGCATATAATCCATCTTATTTTTTTGTAGTAGGCTTTGTAGTTTTCTTTTTGCCTGATTAAAGTTATGTTTAGCATCTGGCGATCGATTAATTTGCCAGATGCGTCTTAAGCGACGTTTCTCTGTTAACATTTTTTCAATTTCAGCGGATGTTATGGTGTGTCTTGTATGTTTGCTCTTTGGTTTAGGCGAGGCCGCAATAGCTGCGTTGACTAGCACATCATTAAAGTTTTCCATGGCATTATTTATATCGTTAGCCGTCTGCAGTGTAGACGTTAGGTCGATATGTGAACTGATGTACATCTTGAATTTCAACCAGTTAGTAAAGGTGTTCGTTAGATAGTTATTCGTGGAACATGGCTTTTGGTCGGCCCAGTAATGTAGTAAGACCGGAGAGTGGTCAGAAGATAATTCTAAAAGTGGTTTAGCTTGGATTATTTCTCGGTTTATTTTACTCGTGAGTGCAAAATCAAGGACGTCAGGGATTTTTCGTCGATCAGTAGGCCAATAGGTTGGATGGCCACACGACGCAACATCGTAGTGGTTTTCTTGAATAACATTCATTAATTGACGTCCCCTCGGAGTAGTCAATCTTGAACCCCAGTAGGTATGTTTGGCATTAAAATCGCCGGCGACCATAAAACGTTGACCCAGGGTTGCAAAAAATCTTTTGTAGATATCTGCCGAAACGTTATTATTTGGAGGGCAATATATTGAAGTGATGACTAAGCTTTCTTTATCGAGGTCCACACATACAGAGGTTGCTTGAATTTCCTCAGTGCTATATTCATTTAGAACATAATGGCAAATCCGCTTTTTTATAATAATAGCAATTCCTCCTCGACTTCTGCCCAAGGGATGTTTTGTATCATAAACTTCGTAACCATTAATTCTGAAATTGTGTTTATCCGTTAAATGGGTCTCAGAAACTAACATAAGATCAATTTCGTGTTTAGCTAAGAAATGTTCTAATTCGAGTTTGTGTTGGCTTATACCGTTTGCGTTCCAGTGACATATTTTCAGATAATTTATCGGAGACATTCTAGTTTCTGGATCATAGTAGTTTGATTTTGCAGCATTGCTTGTAGCATATTTTGCATTGTTGTCATTAACTGCATCATCAATTGCATGCAGTTATTCAGGGTAGGTTCAACATTTGAGGTTTCGCCTTGAAGAACGCTTGCGTATGTTGGTTTGCTGGTTGGTGTTCTGGGCGAACGAGAGTCGTTTGGCGTATGCGGAGGTATATTATTCTGCGCATCTGCTGTAGTTTTATAAGGCCTCCTGGGACGTGACAATTGACTAATATTTATGTATACTGGGCATCGTCGGTAATTTGCGGTGTGGTTTCCACCGCAATTGCTGCATTTCCTTTCAGTTGATGAGTTCTTTGGTTTTGGGCAACTTTTGGTTTGGTGTAACTCCCCACATACGACGCACACTGATATCAGCTTGCAATATGTCCTTGAGTGACCATATTCTTGACAGTTTAGACACTGTATTGGTCCGGACCTTTTCTTTGGTTCTTCAACAGTTATGCGTCTGTGTAAGAGGTACTTTAGTTTATATATTGGATGAACTTCTCCCTTTTTCAAAATGCTTTCGGATGGATCCAGTTCAACTTTGACCATTGGTTGTGGTTGCTTCAAGCGGTTCATGATCCTATATACATTCTGGATCTTAAATCCATCTTCAACAAGCGCAGCCTCGATTTCGGTTGTCTCAACATGGACATCGATGCCTTTAATAACGACAGAAAGACCCTTTGAAGACTTCAATCGGTATGTATAATAGTTTCTTTTGTGAGCATCGTAATAGTTAATGACCTCTCTATAGTCGTTGACCTCATGCGTTTGAATTTTTACTTCGTGTATTTTGCCTCGAAGTAAATTTGTTACGTGAAATGTTTTTCCATTTGTTAGCACGCTTGATTTGATTTCTTGTACCACCTTGTGCGTATCGATTTCGCGTAAGTAAATTGGAGGTGGATTGTAATTTCGAACAGCCTGTTCTTGCGTATTTGCATTTTCAGTTTGGCTCTCTTCCGCATCATTTTCGATGAACTTTTCAAATCGGTTTTTTAGCGGTAGTTTGAAATTTACGACGTTTGATTTTTTAGTTATCAGTGGGTTTTCTGTTTTTGGACTATCCCTTTTCCGTTTAACTGTAATATAGCGATCGATGCCAGTTTGTGTCAATTGAACATTGCGTTTAGTGCTCTCATTAATGCTTGTATCGCTACTGTGCTTTTCTGAAAGTTTATTTATCGGGTCGTTTACCACTTCTGGCTCCATATTCAACATTGGGGTTGAAAATGATAGTTTAACAGAACTTGCGGTAGACGGTTTTATAGGTGATCTTGTCACCATCCCTCTTTTTAAGAAAGGATTGTCCCATTCCGTAAAGGTGTTTTTACTTCCGTGAGCCGTACTGGATGAACCACCCACCAGGCTGACGACTTCAGTGATATTGCTTGTAGCTGTATATGGTGTAGTAACCAAGCTTTGAATCACTACATCATTGCGGTCGCTAGATCTCAACGACTGGGAGCCCGCTTGCTCACTCCCGAGAGCCGCCGGTACTGGGCATCCGATTCCCTGCACCGTATCTTTGTTTTGGTTGGTTGACTCCATTTAATATTTAGTTCTGGGTTCCATCCCTTAGCATTTTATACCTACTGCCAGGTTTTTTACAGCCGCCCCTAACATGGGGAACAGACACTGAAAGAAGCCGCCCCTAATATGGAGAACAGACGCTTCAGGATTTGCCATGGGTATTTCCTCCACAAGGCAAGTAGCTTGGGTTTTGCCGCACCCGTACTCGCGGGGTTATACTTTTAGCGTTACCCAGGGTGCAGCGCGAGGAGCTTGTATAACCAGCGCACCCCACCAACAAAACAAAATCACTTTTGTAATTAAGAACAATTAATTGAATTTCATAAATATTATTTTCTCTTTATTGTTATAAATTTTCCAAGGATTATTCAACAAAATTTTCTTACATTTTAATATTTTACATGTTAATAAAAAAACAATTTTATAATGGCCGTAGACGCCATAAAAAATTTACTCACTATCAAAAATTTACTTTTTTTTACAAAATTTTGACTTGAAAAAAAATCAAACACCACTTAACAAAATTCAAACGCTAACGCGGCTTTTACATCAAGTAAACTTTTTGTTTGATAAACATTTTTGTTATCGAAAAACAATATTTGTAGTTGTTTTTAATATGAATAAAGATTATTTTCAAAAACTTTGATCGTATTTAAGCTTTTAAAAATAAAAAAAATTTAAGGCCATGCGATTTATGAACTTTTTAGCGAATTTAATATTCTATAAAAACTTCGATAAAGAATTAACTTATCGAACTCAAAAGTTTATTAAACAAGCGCTAAATCAGTAAAAAGAATGTGAGTGTTGAAGAAACTAAAGTTATTACAGCAGGCAATTTCACTTATAATACGAGCGCATCGGGTAATTCGAGTTTTCAATCATGTCAAAATATTCAAATAATTGTGACAGATAAATAATAACATACACATATTTGTTCAATTTTATTATTTTATGAGAATATATTTGCCAATATATAGAATATCATTAGATTTATGCAATTACGGACTTAACGAACAACAATGTTCAGCGATAATTATCAGCTTTGTATAATACGTTAACCTTTTCATGCGATAAAATTTCTATTCGAAGTTAAAAGGGCCATAATTTTTTAATTTAGAGATTATTGTAAAATGCATGATACTCGTAACTTTTATTAGGTTTGACATCGTCAGACAGACGTGTTAGGATTTTTCGTTCAGACATTATAATAAATTTATTATTTCTATTAAAAGTTAATAAATAGAACTTTTAGTAGACATAACTGTATTGCAATGCTTTAATGATTTTATTTTCAATTCAAAATTCTGACATTTAAAGTATTCACAATGCCTACTAGATGTTGTAAGAATCATAAAAAATTTATCAAATATATTTAATGCATGTTCGTTTGATGTAAAACCCGCGTAACTCAAAATAAAATTCTGGCACCAAAAAAATCGCACCACACTCTATCCCACCGCGCATCAATCGCACACACCAAAACAAGAAAATTCCCAAAAAAATACTCCTCTATATTTATCTCGTCACACACACAAGGTGTTCATTGGTCTCGCTCTCAAAATTATTCGACTTTTACGCAACACAATGGAAGTGGGTAAAATGTGTACCAAAGTATAAAGGCCAATACACACTTCACAAAAAAACTTTAAGATTAATGTGATAATATGTACAGATGGCAATGCTACCAGTAAAATGCATTAATCAAACGACTACAATGAGATTAAAAATTTGAAAACGAAACTGTAAGTAAGTCAATGTTATAACCAGTGAATCGTAGCAAATTTGTGACATTATTCAAGAACTTTTGATTACCATGTCATACTTATTTATTCTATAATAAATCAATTATTCACTTTCAGTACCAAAACGGTGGATTTCTCAACTAAATGGCTAATACAAAAATTGTTTTTTTTTGCAAGACATTTCAAAGATATGCTACAGGATTATAAGTCCAGCGCTACAACTTTAGTTTAAATACGCGAAGATGCTTCAGAAAATTTTACTGCATTCTTCTTATCTCAATGATATATATTACATATATCTTAATTTAATAATTAGCTACCAGCGCTCAAATATGATTGAGAATAATGAAAGTTGTAACTGTTTCCAGCGCCACTACGGTAGTTTCTAGTACTAATTTTTTTTTAAAAATTAAAGGCATTCTTCAATACCTTTTCAACGATGTACGACAAGTATATATTTTTTATAATAAACGAAAAATTAGCTACCAGCACCAAAACGGTGGATTTGGGAACCAAAGTTTAATCGAAATTGTTCTCTGTCTCAAGATTTTTTAAATGATATACTACACGAGTATATAAAAAAAATGTAAAGTAATGACGTGGTATCGCTTGACTTTATATGGCAGGTAGCCGGCCCCCTTGAAATAAAAATCCCCAAAACTTATCAATGCGCGCCGCATTAAAAATAAAAGAGGATTGCCGAGCAAAAATCGAATCGCATAACCCGTTCTTGAGATTGGCCGTTAAGGACAGACTTTTTTGGAATTTTTTGATCAGAAACCTTCGAACGTAGAGCAAAGTGGTTTTGGATCAGGGTCATTATTATCATTTTTAACAGGATTTAAATTATTTGACCTTACAGACCGAAGTTAAAACAACAAAAAAAGTAATAATCTACATTGTCTACAAATATTCTACTTACGCATGTCTACTTACGCATACGCATTGTCAATATTATCTACGCCAAAATGACTTATCTACGCTATTTACGACACCAAAATGTCGACAATTCCGAATTACGCTTAGACCCATAACACTGATCTAATCTGAGAGCAAACCCTGAATTTATTATATTTTTTATTTCTATTTAAAATGTTCTCTTGTCTGTACACGTCTTGCTCTTGTCCATAAACAACGTCAACATTTTTCCAGTTTTTTTCTCATTCTTTCCCCAATTGCCTATTCCCGGGGAATTGCCAGAATGGTGCCACTGGTGCCCTATAATATTTCATTTTTGATATGACTCTTCACACTTCATCGTAAGATGGTGCAGGTGTGTCATTTTTACATTGATATCAGATTGATACAATGATGTTGGTTGTTCGCTAGCGGATGACGTTTTTCTGTTTAAAAGTGGCGAAAACAATTTCGCCACACAGTTAGGACTCTCTGTTTGTATCCATTTGTAACTCACCAGATTCATAGTGAGTAGCACTACTACGTGTGTCGATGTTGGTATCAATTTCTTTAATAGAACGGTATCAGTCCTTTAAACTGACAGTTTTGATTTTAAGCACGTCATTTTCTGCTCTGCCGGTTGGAGTATGTTCTAACATTAATTTTTTAGTACAGAATATAAACGTGTAGGTTTATCAAGTCTGAACAATTTTCAAGATAATATGGGATTTTTTTTTAACCCTGGCGAATTTTCAGCATAAATCTCTAGCTAATCTCACAGCAAAACTAATAAAAATGCCGGTTTCGTCCGCTTTTATGAATAACCCGGCTTTAAAGTTTAACGTTCCTGATACTACATAGTTGTACCAGTAAAACAGTAAAAAAAATAATTAAGGCTAAAATAAGTTATAAATTTTGTGTAAATTATTAATAAGATTACAGACTATAAGTAATACAATTGCACAGGTATTTCTGTATAGACCTGGTTACCACACTTGGGTGCAAAAAAATTGCACATTGCTCAATTTTCCACAAAAGTTCAAAAATATCAAAAAAATCCAATATTTGTTTAATTTTTTTAATGCAAATTCGAAGTATATTTCAATAGCTATCCAGTGGTACCTTTTTGGTACTTGTACCATGCCAACATAGTGATTTTTCGTCAAATGTATATAGCAGGCTTTCGAACTAAAAATAATTCAACAAGATCAATACAATAGCATGCCATGAAATATCTCGCTCGGAATTGTGATCATTCGCATATTGACACTTAGCCTGAACGAATTTATGCAAGGCAGCACCAACGTGAAGTGGCCCTACAACTAAATTTGAGCCGATTCTCCGTTCGTCGAGTGTGGCAGAGATATCAAGAAACTGGTGGCTTCAGACGGTGACAAGGATCTAGCCGACTTCGTGCTACAGCACAGCGTGATGACCACTTTCTTGTAACAATTTCGTAGCGAAATCGCCGTATGAACGTGGTTCAACTGGGACGGCGGCACCAAGAAGTTCGTGAAGTCGAAGTCAGTCAATGGACAGTTAGAAGACGACTTTGAGAAGTTAATCTGACTGCACACAGACCAGCAAACGGGAAGAAATTGAGCCCGTCGTGAATTCGCTCGATAGCATTTGAATTGGGCAGAAGAAGAATGGAGAACAGTCCTGTTCTCTGACGAGTGCAGGATGTGTTCATATGGCACTGATGGACGCGGAAGAGTATACAGAAGACAAGGAGAGCGATATGCAGAATGTTGCATTGAAGAACGTGTCTCGTATGGCGGTGGATCGTGCATGTTCTGGGGAGGCATATCATTAGAGGCGAACACAGATCTTGTATTCATCACACGCGCCAATACTGGCTGTCGATCAAGAGGAATGAATTCTCAAGTACTCGAGGTGTACGTCGTACCTTTTGCCGGGCTTATTGGTGAAAATTTTCTGTTTTTCTGTAGTATACCAGTGCCTTCAAGAGGTGGATGTAAATGTTATGGAGTGGCCAGCTCGTAGCCCGGACCTCAATCCAATCGAACATTTATGGGACGAGTTGAAAAGAAGGGTTCGAGCCAGAGATGTTGCTTAAACGAGTCTCCAGGAGCTGCAACAGGCGGTCGTAGAGGAATGGGAGGCGATACCTCAAGATTTTATAAAAACTTTCGTGAAATCAATGCAGGACCGAATAGAAACTGTCATTCGGGCCAAGAGAGGGAATGCTTCTTATTAATACTGTTTTTTTTGTTTTGTTTTTTTTCCATGTTTTAATTCGATTTTTACCCCTAATTTTCATGATGACAAATTCACATAAACGTGTATCGCAGACGTTTAACCCCAAAAATCAGTTTGATGGCACGTATAAACACAAAAAAGATACCACTGGATAGATATCGACTTTGAATCTGCATTAAAAAAAATTAAACAAATATTGGATTTTTTTGATATTTTTGAACTTTTGTGGAAAACTGAGCAACGTGCGATTTTTTTGCACCCAGGTGCAGAAAATACAAAACCCATCATCCTAATAAAAAAATGACAGCTTATAAATCAAAAAAAAAAAAAATATGTTGAAAATTTGGCGAAACAAACGCAATTTTACGAATGTCAGTTTGATTTAAATAGAAATAATATCAACATGAAAACATGAAAAAGGAATATGATCTAGTAATTAAAGATGATGAAGGAACTACTTAAGATGACCCTATCATAGTTGCTGCTGCTTTTAGTAGTTTTTATACATCAATTGAACAGGGTGATATAAGTAAGTATGATAGAAATCAGCTGCAACAGTAAATGAAATTTATTTATTATTAAATCATTTGAAAAATAAAAACGCGTGCGGACATGGTGGCATTAGTAAGGTTCTTGTAAAACATATAGCTCGATTCATCTCCGACCCGCTGTGTGTCATTTGCAATTTAAGCATGTGTAGTGGGGTTTTTCCAACCGGTTTAAAGAAAGCTATCGTAATTCCTTTACACAAAGGAGGAGAAGTTTCAAATATGTCTAATTACAGACCTATTTCACTCCTTCCAGCTTTAAATTATTAAAAAAAGATTATTGTTTTTTTTAGATAAAACTGCGGTGGTTTAAATAATAATAAAAAAGTTGCTGGACTGTTTCTAGGTATTACGAAAGCTTTTGACACTGTCAAGCATTCAATTTTGTTTGAAAAATTATGGAATGCTAAAATTAGGGGAATCGTGTTAGATTTGTTGAAATCCAATCTTACTTAAGTATGTCACAATCGGTAAAATTTAATAAGACTTATTGTGATCCTCTGCCGGTTGGCGTACTGCAGGGTTCCGTACTTGGGACAATTTTATTTTTAATTTACATAAATTCCTTTTTTTTGACATCAATCTTCGTGGGTACTCCTAAAAATAACTGGTCTGATATTGGATATGCCATACAGAGTGACCTAAGGGATTTTATGTTTTTATTCTGTTATGAATTACTGATGTTCATAGTTAGTGCCACTTTTTCATCAACTCATTTTTTTCATTTTTCATTTCTCATTTTTTTGTTTGCTACATTTTCTTTTATCCTTTTATTCTTAAACTGAGCACCTCACGCTCTAATATTTTATAAATCCATTTTTTGTTGGTACAGTCGAAACAAGGCTTAACTAGCTTCTGACTGTTCCTTTTATTTTTAAGCATTTTTGATTTTAAGTTTAACTTAAAATGTTGTATTGTTGTAAAGCGTAAGTTTAGCGGCTACTGTATAAACTAATTTAAATATCTGCATCTATAAAAAATAAATAAATAAAGTTCTACAATATATTTTCTATGTTAATAGAACCATTTCGGTTCCATTGAAAAAAATATTCCCTATTCCCGGGGAATTACCAGAATAGGGCCACAGGAGAAAAATTCTATGTTCAATTTTGTGTGGTGCTATAAGAGGGATGAATCCTGGTACTATCAACCATGCAGTTCACGACATTGGCGTGAGCTCTGATATGCAAAAGGGATTATTAAAAACACAGAATACCCATGTTCCCTGCTTTAGTTAATGCCTTTACCTACTTCGAAGTCACAATGGAACATGGACCTCGATTTGTTGAGATTGAATGACAACATCATCAGAAAGTGGTACAGGAAATGCTCTTATAAGGGTCAGCTAATCGATTTCTGTCAAAGAAAATTCTTTAATGACCTTCGCTCGTAAGTTATTCGGGTGCATAGATGTATTGCTCACCCAAATGACCTAGGTCATCTCTGACACCCTTCAGAGAAATCACTACTCCGAGCGTTTGATCGCTAAGACTTTAAACGGCTACCGGTGCCTGCAACCCAGTGTCACTGTTTTCCACTCACGTCAAGAAGCTCATCGAGAGTAGAATTCTTAATTTAAAGGCAATCCAGAAACCTGCAAAAAATCCACTTCATATACACCAACACTAAGAAAGAATTAACAATTTTAGAAAACCGTTTTTGGCCTATAAAATCGGATCGGGCAAAGCTTTGAACTCATAGAGTTGAAACATACCTTCAATTTTACCAACCCCTTAATTTTGAACATAGACCATTTTCCTGCAAAAAATTTGACAGCTTAAGCTGTATGGCAAACAAGAACAAACTAAAATTTAGCTGTAATTTTTAAAGTTTATGACACAACCATTAAAGTTTAATGTTTAAAACATAACCACAAACAATTGTACTGTGAAATTTTAATAGCATTATGAGAATTTATGAATAAAATAAAATTAATTTTATTTTAATGGTTTGCCATACACGTTCAACTGTCATAATTTTATTTTGACATTTGAGGAAAATAGTCTATTGGGCAAAACACATCGAGAAAAGATATATTGGAGATTTTGCATATCAGAGCTCACCCCAATGTTGTAAACTTTAATGTTGTGAGTACCAAGGTCTACGCGTCTTTTAGCGCCACTTAAAATATGGTTCGCATCCATTTAATACCAAATGTCAAAAAAAGATAAAATGGCCACCGATTTTCATCTTTGTGGATTTTAATCACAAAATTTTGTTGTTTACGCATTTGTTTTGAGTTTTTTCATTATTTTTTAACGGAATTGATTACTGTCGACGCATGCACGTCTTTATATGCAGCGGAATTGTGGCAATTTTTTTAAATTTCTTTTCTTTTAAATTTTTTTTAAATCACTCCTTTTTCTTGTTAGGAATTCTCCATGGCAGCCTTTCTGTAACAAAGACAGTCTTTAATAATGTTATTCAAGAGGCGATAACTGGTGCGTTCATGAATCTGGGTTAGTCAGCCAAAAGGATTGATATAGATCAAATGTTTAAAAGTATAAGATCGTTTTGGCTGCTCTGGGTGGTTCATAATTAATAGATTTTTGAAAAGAGGCAAGTACAGATATTATCCCCTCTTCTTTAGATCTTGGCCATTTATGTCGAGTTGCTGAACCTGAGATGATACAGTTTTTGGGTGGTTGCCTATGTGAATATTGCTATTTGGATCGTCGGTAAATATCCTAGCATCATAAGTGAGTCTGGCTTACGTTTCAATAGCTTAACAGACACAGGCCTAAAAGCTATAACGAGGCAGTTCCGCCATCATCCTTGGAGAAGAGGTTTACAAATGATATTCCCATCAGAGAGGCTAGGCGGGATAAATCGCTCGGAACTCTAAAGGTGTTAACTTCATCGCGCGTGGTTGAAAGATCAATGGTACTCTTTCAGCGTGTTCTAACTTGAAGGAATTTAATTAAAGTAATAAAATTAATTTGTTCTTCAGTCGAAAGCAGAGTAGAATTATCTATCAACGGGATGGCAGATAGATATGAGACTAACAAGTCACAGTCGAGATAATAGCCCTTCATGTAGTTTTAGTGGCTTCTCACGTGATTGCTGTAGCAGCTTCGAGAAAATCGTACTCCCCATTAAATGACCTGACGGAACTCCGAGGGGTGGATATCAGAAAAAACTAGGTTGGTCCTTTAGGACAACCACCATAACCCAACCTAACTTAAGTATCTGGGGATGGCAAATAACAAGCTATTCCTTTATCTTTTATTTTTTGCGTGTATTTGCGAGAAAAGTTTGGGCGTGCTATTTCGAGTGGGCTAATCTAATTTAATCCACGGAGACTTGAAAATTGACAAACATATTTCATAACACGGAAAAGCTTTACATTTTTTGAATCTCCATCTAATCTCATTGATTTGATTAATGATGCAATGAACTATGTGATCTAATGCTAATGTACATGAAAAATTTAGAATTGTGAATTAATCATTTTTGTTTTTAACCAAACACAATTAATAAATTATATATGTTATCTCTAGAAAGTTGTAATATTATTTTATATATACCAACGCAGATCTCAGAAAATATTTTAGCAACCGAGCGGTAGGCTGACAGCAATAAATTAACTCTAACAAATAATTTTGCTAACTCATTTAGCTTTTAACTTATAGTGCACAAAAATAAATTAATCAGAGGGCAATAACCTTTTTGTATAAAGTGCTGCAAATTGTTGTTGTCATTTGTTTGAAAGTAGAGCAACAAAGCACAACAAGTAAAACTATTTAATTTATACATTTACTATTCACAATGCCAATTTGTGCAAATTCATTCAATTATTGGCAAAATTGAATCGCGCACCGTCTGCGGACACAAAACATTTTTGTTTTTTTATTGTAAAATGCAAAATGTTTAAAATCGATTAGTATCAGTACAGCATTAATGCCGCCCTCCGCACGCGCCATAATTAATTCATTTTTAATCATCGGATCATATGGATAATTATACATACAGTACGGGAAAGTTGTGCTCGTTAGTTATACTAATTATTAACCGCTTTTTAATTCCACCGATTTATAATTTTATTCCGATTATTTTTTCGAAAAATATTTTGAAATTTTTGGAATAGTTTTCCGGGCTTTTGGTTCCAAACAATTTATTATGATTTATAAAATCATTAATTACATTTTTAATTAACAGTTAAACAAAAATATTTATGTAATCATATAAAACATATTTTTTTATGATTTATGAACTTTCTTTTAACTAGATCACATATATATGACTCGTATGGTGATTGTAACAATATATGGACAATGCAGCAATGAAAAATTTAATTATAAATTTTTTGCAAGTTTATCTAATGACAAACTGGCTGGCGTTGATGTAATTATCAATTTATGGTATATGTGTCACATTACATAATAACGTGAAATGGAAAGTTTTAATAAACTAGACAACTACACGTTTTTATACGTCATCCGTAACTAATATTTCACCCTAGAAATTGAAAAAATCGTTAAACGAACCGAATGTAGCTGGGCGCATTGGAGGCTTGATGTAAATCAATCTAAATGTTATTTTAATGACTAAACTATTTAGCAAAATTATTGTGATTGCTAAAATTTGGCTTTACCCAAAGTCATATACATACTCGCTCGGCGTGAAACCAACCAAAAAATTCACAGTATTTAACCGTTGAAAAAAACTGTAGGTCAGTAGATAATATCAAGTTGCTTAACCCAGAATAGCAGTATTCGATATCTCGATTAAAAAGCCGCGTAACATTAGCAGATATAGATAAGCAATTAAAACGCTTTTGGCAAGCCGAAGAACTACATTCATTTGAGGTGGCCAAATCCCTTGATGGGATATAGTGCCAGAGAAAGAGAGAGAAGAACTACACCCAGAAAGAAATCTAACTACTGAAGAGGAAGAATGTGAAAAATACTATGAGCACACCCACAAGAGATCAAATAAACGATGATATAAGGTTCGGATACCGCTAACCAATGACAAACTAAGAGAAGTGGCAATGAAGCACTCTGAAACCAAAGCAGTAGCTAGATTGCGTCAAATGGAAAAAAGATTCAAGAAAGATGAAGACTTGAAGAGTCAATATCATAAGTTCAAGAACGACTATATCCAGCTTAACCACATTGAAAGTATTTTTTGATGCTTCCTGCAAAACAACAACTCAGGCACGTCCCTAAACGAAACGATGTACGTCGGTCCTACTTTATAAAACAACCTAACTTAAGCATCGTCATGTAATCGCATCAGACATTGAGAAAATGTTCAGGCAAATCAATGTAGCCATGGAAGATCAAGATTTTCAACGAAACCTTTGGCGGTTAGATCTAAATAAACCAATGGTATGACATCGGCAACTGTGTGCAAACAGATTTTTATGTATAGGGTGGCCCATCTAACATTTACGATTTAATTTTACTTTAATTAAAAAACGAATGAATATTTTTCAAGGCGGGTTGTTTTATTAGAAAGAATATCAGGAATACAATCTCATTCAAATGACTTTCACGGCTGGCTTTACAATACCCCATTCTGTCAACCCAATTTTTCGATTGTATATGGGCTCCTATCTCATCAATGGTAACTTCTATTTGATCTTACAAGTCTTGGATAGTCTGCGAATGGTTAGCGTAAAAATTATTCTTAACCACTCCCTATAAAAAAAAGTTCAACGGAGTCCAATCGCAACTGCGTGGTAGTCAATTCACATCTTCATTAGACAGTGTGCAAAAGGGGTGTGTAACGAAATCTCGGTTTTCAAAATCTCGGTTTGTCCAAATTTGGTTTTTCCTAAATCTCGGTTTTCAAAATCCCGGTTTGTCAATATCCCGGTTTTGTATAAAAAAAACCTGATTTTTAGGAAATTGCGGTTTGAATTTTTAAAATTTGACATGTGGGAAAATGGGACTCAAAGTTTTCGATAAAATTCTAGTAAATGGCTAATAGGGATAGAATTTGAATGGAGGGCTAAGTGCGAATGAGAGTTATCGAAGCCGTGTCAGCCTCTACAATTATTGCATTTCAAATTTTTTTTTTTTTATTAATTTTGGTACTACAAAATGTTGCAATTACAAAATGTTGCACGTACCCAAATCTCGCAATTAAAAAACTTTATTAATTATTTTGTGCAATTAGAAGGGATTTCGAAAACTGGTAGTTTAAAAACCAAGATTTTGAAAACCCAGATTTAAAAAAAGTCAAGATTTTGATAAACCGACATTTTGAAAGCCGGGATTTCGTTACACACCCCTTTTGCACACTGTCTATCCATGCAAAAGACCGATTGTTGTGTGTGTGTCAACCAAATGTGTATGTCCTCCTCTTGAATTCTAGATAAAAAAAACTCGTTTATCATGGTTCGGTAATGATCCCCATTGACTGTAAGTGTGGCTCCTACCTCATTTTCATTAAAAAATGACCGAACGATGCCGCCATGGAGAAACTCTCCGTGGTTACGTGTGGATTTTCTGAGCCCCAAATGCAATAAGTTTGATTGATGACGTAGCTTCCGAAGTGGAAATAAGCTTTTTCGGAATAAATGATTTTTCGGTAAAAATGCTCGTTTTCTTCCAAGCGTTCCACTGTCCAAATAACGAACCGAAAACGTAACAGATGGCAATTTTGCTTCAGCTCCTGCACTATAATGGAACTTTCTACGCTCTTATACTGAGGTCTTTATGCAAAATTCTTATCACAGAACTGCGTGAAATGGTAATTCTTGAGCACGATGGCGAGTTGATGTTTCTTACATTGTAAATTACTTACAATTTGGGTAGAAGACTCACCACTTTAAAATTAAATTTTCAATTTTTCCAAATTTTGTTCAAGCGTAAAAAGACTCATTTGATAAATGCCAAAAATTAAACTAATTTTCTGTCATAGCGCGAATGACGTAAGTCTTTCCACACTCGAAATAACCGGTACTTAAAATTGCCAACGCTAGATGGGCCAACCCGATGGGAATATTTGAACCTCCTTTCCAGTGGAGGATTTAATCTCAGAAAATGGACAAGCAATGAAAATGTAACTTTGGATATCAAAGTAACTTATCAACATTTTTCTGGAGTGATGACAGCAGTTCTAGGTTGGATAAAAGAAAAGGCACAACATCATAAACTATCGTTGCCAACAGAATAACAGAGATACAATGCAGCACCAATCCGAGCCAATGGTACCACGTGGTTTGATACTAGAATCCAGCTGACTGAGTGCGCATCGCCAGGAATAAACACTGTGCATTTATTAAACCACATGATTTGGTGGTAAGGCCACAGTGGCTGAAAAGTTCAACCTACCCAACAACAAATATTGATGTTCAAGCAATGAAAGAAGCAGGCAGCATGGAACGCAAGTCAATAAGCACATTTACAAAAACAGTGGAAAAACCAGTGATTAAATTCCATCAATTCTCATCGCTGTCTACGTTTTGTAATAAATATAATGACTAAAACTTAACATACATCCCAGCTCAATCTAGAGGAATTAGAGACAGCGCTAAGAGTAGAAGTCAAAGTCGCACAGAAAAAAAGAATTCGAAACAGAGCTTAGGAAATTAAAATGATTGATGAATTTACCAAAGGGCAGCACAATACTAACATTGAATCCCTTCATCGACGGAAATGAACTACTACGAGTAGGTGAAAAACTAACAAATTCGAACTTGTCGTTTAACGAAAAACATCCGGTAATAATTCCCAAAGGCCACAAGTTGTCAAGATTACTCATCAAAGAAGCTCATTTAAATACTCTACATGGAGGCAACTAAGCAACGTTGTCAAATCTGAGAGAGCAGTATTGGGTAATAAATGCCAATGATGCAAATCGTAACACTATACATAAGTGTATAATCTGCACCAGAGCAAGCAAGCAAAGCATGAGGAAGGCGAAATTAAGAACAAAATAGGGAAACTGAGTGGCACTCCTTGCCCCCGGGAAGTTCTCGTTTGGAGGTTTGTGGGAGGCCGAAATCAAATCAATGAAGCAATACTTTCGAAAATAAGTAGGAACTCACACGTTAATCTTCGAAGAAGTATGTTTGAACTCCAGGCCATTAGTTCCTCTTTCAAACGACTCAGATCAAGAAGGATTTTTCAGTCCAGCACATTTTCGGATATGGAGAGCTATTTTAGCAACACCCCAGCCTAACATCTCACAGTATTACATCGTAGATCAAAATGGTTACAAGAACAAACCTAACCTCCAGGTGGAAGAACTAGTAATCCACAAAGATGAACAACTATACTACCTACGTATTGTTCACTAGCCGGAGTCATCGAAATACATCCGGGACAAGATGGACTAGTCGGCCTGGTAGTTACATTCAAATATGAAAACAACAAGTTGAAGAGGAATTTTACGAAAGTATGCCGCCTTCCCTTAACTAACGAGCCTGAAGACCGCCAAAATGCACTCCGAGAAATCCTGCTCAATCGATAATAGCACAATCAATCGATAATAGCACCCAGATCAAAGTCACTCTATTTAACATGAAGTGAGCATTATTAATTTATTGGCGAGCTATTGGGAGGAGAAGGAAGCCTCTAAGAAATCCGAGATGGCAGCAGCCTGCAAAAAATTGTCTGGTTTAAACTGCTATATAATCCTACAACAACTTCAGTTGCGGTTCAACAACTTGGTCGCAGGATGAATCCCTGTTTGGGAACATTAACATCAACGAGAAGCATTTAATGACATTACCTAGAAATCAGACATCAATAATAGACAATCAATTAAAATGGTAAAGCATAACTCTAACCTTACAATGCCATCATTTAACATTCTGGTAAATGATAGTAGACAATTATCGAGAGCATTTTGCATCTCTAACAACAGAAGAAGTACAAAGTATTTCAACCAACACAGCGTTTATGTGAGGTATCACTAATTTTCAACGCAATGACAAACAAAAACCAGTGCGAAGTAGCAAACTTACAGCGAAAACCAACGCTCGACAGATTATGCAAGGTTGAGTCAACAAATTGAATCAACCACTGGACGAAAAAGCATGCTCCAACGAACGGATATTCTTAATTTCTAACGAAACAACAGCTGATATCGTATCCAACATCAACTTATACAATTTTCAGGGATATGGTTTAGTGGTTAAAATGCTGGTTGCACATTAGGAGACGAAAACACAGCAACTAACGGTATTAGTAAATCATTTTACAAATCATCTAACATGGAGCTGCCAATTTAAAGGAATTCGGTTGACAAACAAAAACCAGAACAACAACACTAAACCAAAATCTTACATGCGCTAACAGCTCTGCATAATAAAAAAACGATTTATTGGATGCTGAACCAGCAGAATTGTGTGTGGGAATCACCATAATTCAAATATAGGTGAAACGAGAAAAGGATTGGTACCGATGAAAAATAGAAAAATTCTACTGCCCAACGATTTAAAAGATGAGTAGTATGATGGGTGGCTTATGGTGTTCCAAACTTCTAATAACTGGAACCTCCGAATTAAGAATTCCGTGCATGGATCTAACATTGGAACTTTCCTCGGGCAGTGGAGAGATGTTTCATATACTTCCAACGTCTTTGCATCAATATTTTCACCAATGCCAAGAACGGATTCTCTGATCCTAGCTTTTTCACGATAGTAGTGCATGGAATTAGGTTGCAAGGCTAAGCTTTGCCTGGATTTAATAATTTGAAAAGCAGAGTTGGTTTTTTTTTATCCTAACGATTTTAAAAAATACTCACAATCGTTCTAAAATTCATGTAAAGTATTTTCATAAATTGAATGGAATTTTAACATGACTCGAGTAATCAATTTTAAGTAGAAATACGTGTAATTTTTATTATCTTTTTATAGATTCAAATCAAATTATCATATAGTGTTTTAAAAATCATTTACGGTAGTTTAACATATAAAGATTCAAACAATTTGAGTAGGATTTGAATGAAATTTGAAGGTTTTGTTTTGAGTAAATTATCGATTAATTTATTTGTTTATTACCAATCACAACTGGACTGTCGACTGAATCGTACGCACATGTTTCGTTGTCCATCTATCATTTCAAAAAAAAAATGATTAGTCCTCGTTAACCGTATGACAATCGTGCTGTGGAGACACAGTCCCTGTCCATCAAGTTATATTTTTCATGCTCGTGCTTTATAGATCAGATACAATTTTGAAGTTTTTGTATTAGTATTGGTTGGCTGTTCTGAAAGTGTATAGCATTCTTCGTGCTAAAGGTTTCCAGACAACCAAACATTAAGACGAGACATTTGATGGCTTTAACATCGTATAGCGACAAATAAAACACACTGTATTCAAGAATACGATACTGTGTTTCTTGTTTCAAAAGTGTTTTTTTAAATAGTTAAATAAACTTTATCAAGTCCAAGGGGTAGCTTAAATTTGCGGTATTGTTATTCGTGCGAGTTCCAGCGAGTTCTATGCCAACCCGTCACTCCATCACCTCTCACAAAGTGAGAGACTGGTAAAATACTTTCACCTATCACCCATCTAATCTATCTAATCTATCTAATCTATCTAATCTATCTAATCTATCTAATCTATCTAATCTATCTAATCTATCTAATCTATCTAATCTATCTAATCTATCTAATCTATCTAATCTATCTAATCTATCTAATCTATCTAATCTATCTAATCTATCTAATCTATCTAATCTATCTAATCTATCTAATCTATCTAATCTATCTAATCTATCTAATCTATCTAATCTATCTAATCTATCTAATCTATCTAATCTATCTAATCTATCTAATCTATCTAATCTATCTAATCTATCTAATCTATCTAATCTATCTAATCTATCTAATCTATCTAATCTATCTAATCTATCTAATCTATCTAATCTATCTAATCTATCTAATCTATCTAATCTATCTAATCTATCTAATCTATCTAATCTATCTAATCTATCTAATCTATCTAATCTATCTAATCTATCTAATCTATCTAATCTATCTAATCTATCTAATCTATCTAATCTATCTAATCTACCTGCTTTATAAATGAATAAGAGTAATAACTTTGTGTTTAAGGGGTTTTGAAAATGGTTTGAACGATTTTTATGATAGTTCCGAGGAACGGGTTTTTTTTCTTCTCAACTCAAACGACTTCGATGAAAATTGCCAATTGTACATTTCGGTAAAATTCATTTAAGGGGTGTCCTCTGGTAGGACACGGGTTTCTTTTTTTAATTAGTTTCTTGGCTGAAATGAATTTGATGAAAATTGCTGAAAGGGGGGTTTCGTTCATGAACCGATTATGAAAGGTTTTCGGGGGTCCCTCGGTGGGGTCCTAATTCCATTTTATTTTTTTTTTCAACAAAGGCTTACGAGTCTATTGCAATGGGTTCTGATTTCTACTGTTAATAAAATTCGATTTGTACAATTTTCATAAAAATTGGTGAGAGGGATTTTTCTAGTAACAGGAATCGATTGTAATGAGTTCAAATTTTCGGGAATTTTTTCTACGGCGATATCCGCCCGTTTCCATATTTAAATTTTTTTCTCAGCCAAACGACTGTGTCGATAATTGCTGAAACGGGGTGTTCCAGAACCCAGGTATCGATGGCGCCTAATTTCGAGGAAATTTATCGATTTTCATAAAAATTTGTGAGAATGATTTTCTAGTCACAGGAATGGATTAAGATGAGTCCTAATCTCGGGAAAAATTGTTTTGAGAGTCCACCGGCATTGTGCTGTTCGTTTTTTAAAAAAATCGGATTCAATCATTTTGATGATTGTTGAGGGGGCTTTTCAAACCCAGAAATCGATTGCAGTGCAAATACCCTGGTGGAGTTCAAATTCCATTTTTTAATTTTGTTAATCTCAAATTAGTTTTGATAAAAATCGAGCAGAGAAGGTTTTATTGTGGTGTGCTAGGAAGTGACTTAAATGTTGATTTTTCTGGTTTCGGGATATTTGATAAAACGTCCGATCGGGATTAACCGGATTTAATAAAAGTTGATGGGATCCAAATCAAAGTGCCAGGAAGCGATTAGTGACAAATAATTGCGACATCGGCTATCTTACTATGTTGCAAAATACTACACCATCTTGATTCGTGTGAAGTTTGTCCTAAATTGTCCTAAAGCAACAACAAATTTTAGGACAAATTTAGCACAAACTTCATACGACTCACGATAAGACAAAGTTGAGTCGTTTGTCGATCGACACGACAACCATAATAAGGGTAATTATTAAAATATTTTTTGACAGCTTAAATACAGAAACAAACCAATACAATCTTTTTAATGCTAGTACTGCCTTTAGTCAAAAAATGAAACCAACGACATAAAATGACGCCATATAGCAAAATTTTTAAAGCATTTCACTCAATCAAGCACTGATACAAAGTGGTTATGAAATTTACAACTGGTAGTTGATGTTTTAAGCAGATAAAGGAATGTGACCACAGCTAATGGAATGGCAGTCCAGAGACTAGTAGTGAAGAACTTTAGAGCAGGCGATATATCCCTTAAGAGATACTTGTAGCTTGTGGAGAATTTCGGAAACTATCGATAAAAATTCAGAAATTGAATAGTAATGTTGACAACTTTTTTAGGTAAATACGCAGTGGATATATGTATGTATATATATTTAAAGACCAGATCAGATCATATATTGAGCGAAATATCATAAAACCTTGAAAACCTGCACCACAAGCGTGGTACTTTTCGCTAGTGTTTTTGTATCACTATTTAGTTGGCTTTTATGCGTGAATTCCACAGTGAAACAATTTTTTCAGAAAAATAACACGAGATGATAATATAAATCCTTTACTTGTTAGGAAACAAAAAAAATTTCAGTAAAATTTACTGCCAAAATAATAGAGTAAGTGAGGAAAATGTTGCCATAAAAAGTATGAAACTCAATACTTCTTATGGCAGCATTTTTAATACACCTTCAAAAAATAGGCGATGGGATATATGTTGCGCACACTACGACAATTTTATGGTTGAAAAAAAATTATTGTAAAATGACAAGAGAAAAATGAAACGTGGGATTATTTTTTGTGCTGCTAATGAACACGTTCATTGTAGGGTAAAATAAAAGTTAAAAATTTTATGTTTCGTTAAAAAATATTATTTTCAAATTTTTTAGGTTATGTTGCCCCCAATCTGTCACTGTTTTGACTATAAATTTTACTATAAAACAAACAGATGCTGTCTTTGCCGCTCTAACGTAATTTAAATATACTCTTCTCTTTTCGGTTTCCCAGTATTTTTTACTGAAAAAAGTTATTTCATTGTGGAATCCAGAATGAAAAATTATTTATTCTGTAAAATATACTGGAAAAACAAAAAGATAAAGCTAATCAATAAATTATATTAGAGTGACGGAAACAAAAACATATAAAACGATTTTGTCACTAAAATTTTACTGATTTTTTTTTTGGTTTTGGTATGCGGCGAAATTAAATTTTTATCTCGCTCTTTTTTTACTGAAAAAATATGTTTCATTGTGGAATAAAGCTATTATGCGTGGATTCCACAGTGAAACAAATTTTTTCAGTAAAAAATACTGGGGAATGGGGGGAGGATTTATTTTTCTACTTTTTGTGGTAATATATTATGAGTAGATGGCCTCTTTGTTTTGCTGGCTCGAAAAGTCGCTAACATTGTGAAAGTCATAGTGAATAATATTTGTCTATAAAAAATCCGAAAATCTTTAAATTAATAATACAGAAGAATTTTAAACTTCTTAAGAACTGCAGAGGCATTTCCCTCCTCAACAGTAAAATGTGAAAAAGTGTTAGCAATGATCATTCTTGAGCGGATAACACTGTCCCTTGGTGTAATATCAGAACCGAACAAACTGGCTTTAGACCTGATAGAAAGAAGCAGTACAGATAAATGTAAGCTCATTGATGGGGGAATGTAACTGAGATGCCGGAAATAGAGTTCAATCTAGGGAAAGTGATAGATATTACAACACACGAGGAGTCACTCAGGCAAGAAGAATGTATTTTCTCTGCACTACTGTTCTTAAAAGTACTAGATAATGAATGTATAAAACATTCAGTGGGGTCAAATACATCGACTCAATGGCCTCGATTACGCGGACAATATATGTCTATCTACTAATGCATAAACAGGCAGACCTGCAGCAGAGAGCACAGAAATTAATTAGCTGATGATTAGGCACTACAAGTCAGTCTCAAAATTAACATCAGAGAGACCAAGGCAAACACGAACATATACATCCTTTTCCATCAACCAATAAACCATCGAGGATGTTGAAAAGTTCACAATACCTTATACTGTCACAAACTACTAAGCTACGAATGTTCGTGCAATGCCTTTGTGTGAATACTGCTGCTGTATGGATGTGAAACATGGAAACACACGATGAGGATCACTAGAAGACTCCAGGTATTTATGAATAAATGGCTTCTAATAAAATACTTCTGGCCAAACACGATATCGGAGTGAAGTTTATTGCCAAATAACAAAATATACACTTATAAGTATACTTAAAATTGATAAAACACTCCAAAATTGAACTTTGAGTGAGAGCTGTGTGAACTTTTTGGGAGTAATTTTGAGTGAATTTTATAAAATGAAATGTTTAAAACAAAACACACTTCAAATCGCACAAAGATGATCGAAGTGGTTCTGAACTATTATTTGATGTAATGAACAAATCTTATTTAGTCACATGCTCGGAAATCTCCGAGATTTTTGTTATTCGGGAGAAAATATCATTGAGGAGTGTAATATAAAATTCCTAAATATTTGGAATTATTTAACTCAGTTCAAAATGATCAGTTTTTGTATTACACTCTGCAATATTCTCTCTCAAATAATAAAAATCTCAGAGATTTCCGAGCATGAATAAGATTTGTTTCTTACATCAAATACTGTTCAGAACCACTTCGAACGGGCTCTGTGCGATTCGAAGTGAGTTATGTTGTAAAAAATTTCTTTATAAAATTCACTCGAAACTTTTCTACTTATGGTATAGAAATATAATATTTGTAATTTATAAAAATGTTCAAAACATTATTATGAAAGTTCACTTTTTGAGTGTTTTTTCAATTCTAAGTACTTTGTAGGGCACAGTGTATAATTTGTTATTTTGGCATAAATTTCACTCCGATAAACACGATCAACAAACGAAGAACATCTGCGGCATACCAGACAAATCGAAATTGAGCGTGAAACTAAGAAACGAAACTGGAGATAGATTAAACAAGGGAAGAGGAAAGTATAGGAAGAACAGCAATGACCTGGAAACGAACGGTGCTAGCCGAAACGAAACACGAGTAAGATGGTTCAGCCTAGTAGACGCCCTATATGCTCCTAAATCGGAGATAAAGCAAAAAAAAAAAAACAAGCAACGTGGTTGTCGCATTATCTCTCTTTGGCACTCACCGCGATTTTCCGGTAGTTGATTTTCCGTGAATCGAGAATTTCGATTAATTGTTTTTCGAGCGTTTATCAATAAATTGCTGTGGAACCGTAAAATGATTACATTAATATTTAAACAGACCTGAATAATCGACACTTACATAAATTAGTAAATTTTGGTACGAATAACCGTACTTTCCTCATTATTCACAGACAATAGGTCATTACCATGGATTAAACCGCATATATCACAGTCTCATATCCCAAACTAAATTAGCATATTTCTAATAAAATTAAACAAAACAAATTAATTAATAAAGTTTTAATTAAAAACGATTTTTCCTAAGAAGACAAACAGTCACAATACTATGAAATAGAAAGATTTGACTCGATATTACCATAAGACAATGACATCGAACTTGACTTGTATCAATAAAATGTTTTATAGGAATCCATTAATTACACAACATACCAACTTTCTTATAAGATTTAATTATAGAAATTTCGTACACCTGTGTGTACATACTATACGCAACCTATACTCGATCATAGTTCGCTTACACCACATATAATTATGCACAATGTATGTACCCTATGTTGTTTCAAATCAAATCGAATCAAATTTAATTACAACAAATTTATTTCAATAAAAGAAAAAAATTAACCAAAAAAAAAAAATTATTTGTATCGCATGTGAAATATATAACACTTTCTAATTACAATCACTCTGAACATTTGTAGCATACAGAGATTTCTAACAGCCGAACTTCATTACGTCATGTCTCTCTATACTCGTATTACCATAGTAGGAATGGTGTGCGTCGCGCGAGATACAACAAAATAATTTTTAGACACCGATCGAAAATTTTCATTTATCGCTGCACAACCAACATAAAGTACATAAATTTCATGTTCGACATATTTAATCCAAAAACATAATAAACTGGATCAAATCACATAAAATGGGTTTATGTTGCACATATACATACATATATACATATTTAGCAAACATTCGCTTTATCGAATACAAAAATATTTAACGAGCCGAGTTTATTTTTATGCATAATCCATTGTTATGTAAATAATGTACGGCACGGCACACACAAAACGAAAAAGGCTGCAAATATTCGGTATGGGTACACGTATGTCGTACATAAAGTGACATAATTTGATTTGCCTTATTTTTTTTTTTTTTGCTACACATATCCAATTATGTATATTGAAAATTTATGTAAGGTACAGATGCAATTTGTTTTCCTGAATGGAATTATGGCAATATAAATTATATGACTTGCATATTACGTACCTACCATTGATTGCAGCATGCAAAATTCCTTTCTACCTTGAAGTCTAGTTTGGGAGTTAGAATTTAGTTGAGAAAATAAAACCGAAAGGTAGAGTGACCAGGCAGAAACTCCTAAATTGAGGTACTCTAAAACCAGGATCTTATTTTCAAAAACGGGATATTAGGGAGATTATGGCGTGGGGGTGCGGTATTGCAAATATAAAGCGCTCCATAGTAAATCAAGAAAGTTCGAAACTATTTTAAGTTTTACTACTTCTAGAAATTCGTTTTTGTTATTTTCTTTTAAAGGATAAGAGTAAGTTTCCGATGTGGTTCCGATCTTTCTGTGTATCGGTCTGTATACTTTCTGCAGACCAAGCGGATTGGCTGATTTTGATCAATTTCAATGTGTTGGGAGGTCTCAAAGTTGGGAGGGGGTATGGTGGAGGTCGGCCTGCTGGACTTGGTATCTTCCGTAGAAGATTTCTCGTTTTTTGATGTCTTCTTATTTATTTTGAAAGATAGCATCTGCGAGGGACCCGCTTGAGAGCGGAAGTTTTCTGATTTGGCTGAGAGGGCTAATCAGGATCATTTCCCAAAATTTTAGCAGAAATAATGATTTTGGTAGTAAACCTTATTTCACCATAGTTCAGGCGTTCTACGGCTCAAGCGGGTCATTGATCGGGAAAGAACTTCTGGTACAGTATTTGTGAGGAATCTTTCCTGTTGATATTCTGACGGTTGGACGGAAGTGATACTTTTTGTGGGGAAAGCTTATAGTTTGATTTCGAAAATGATGTTTAGGGTTTTGAGAGTGAGATGCTGGGAATCATAAAACTATTGCTTGCCTTTAGTCGCCGTTGTTTCAAGTGCAGTGTGTCCGTAATTTGCGTACATTCTTGGTGGGAGAGCATCGGATATTGGGTACAACATATAGGCACCCATTTATTTTTTAATAACATTTTATAATATTCCGAATGTTCGGGAAATCTTTCAAAATTATTCTGAACAATGTTTTTACTAAGCGTGAAAAAATACATTTTGCCTTATTGGGAATTTTATACTGCCGATCACTAGCTAACAAATCTATGTGCTGCGGATGACCAAGTTGTACATTTCAAGATTGAAGAATTTTACATGTGTGGTAAATTTAAATGTACAAAATTACAAAAATGTAAATATTGCTAGTTTTGTGGAATTTTCCGTATTTCACATTTGAATTAGGGTATTTTGCAAATTAATTATGAGAAAAGAAGCTTAGTACTCCAGAAAGGGGTATATCTGGCCAGAGGACAATATTAGCAGGGACAAAAAAATTGTGACAACAACTTCAACAGCAATGTCAAGCCCGCTTTGTAAATCTAGACTATCGTATGCAATATCTTAGCTCAATGGTGTGAGGAGTTTAAGAAAATTTGTTATTTTTAAAGTTACACAATTCTCCGAAAACGAGAATTTACCGAAAAACAATTCACTAAAATCGAAAATTTACTGAAAACGACAATTCACCGAAAAACAATTCGCCGAAATCGACAATTAACCGAAAACCACAATTCAATGAAAACGCCAATTCTCCAAAGTCCACAATTTTCACGGTTTATGTGGTTTGGTTGCCTAAAACCCCATATTCCTGATTGACAACTTCTTTATGCTGAGATTCATCAAACGCTGTTATTGAATTCGATTTTAATAATTACATTGAGTTCCATAATTATTGGTTGGAAAATTAATGGCTAATTCCACTAAAACTGAAAAGACACCCCAAAGCTATAGGGTTTTCCAAATGATTAAAATAAAAAATAATTTTGCAATGACGCCATGTTTGTTTTCTGTGATTTCATGTCATTTTGTTAGTTGAATGTTTGCCATTTATAGCTATGGAGTCGTATTCGATTGAAGACTATGTTTGTGAAAAAATAAAAAACATGTTTCGAGCAAGTCGTAAATATTTTGGTCGCCATAACCGCCCAAACGAAACAACCATCGGTCGTTTGATGATCAATTTTCATCAAAAATCTTTTTCAGCATCTACTGACGCATTTGGGTCAACTTTGGATTATTTTTTGAAAATGGGGAAAGTAACTCGATTATTATCAATTCTACGCGATACCAAGCAATGATAACGAACCATAATTTGCCCCAGCTTGATGGAATCGGCTTAGGTAATGTTTGTTTTGAACAAGACGGAGCACGTTGATAGTTCAGCCACCATACAAGCCTTAAAAAATAACATCATTGTCGAGATAAATGCCATGAAAATGTCATAAAAAATTTTAACCATCGGATCGATGCCTGTAAATCATTTTTCATACTTAAATGGCATCGATAATTCTTCAAAATAAAGTTCCCATCTTAGTTCAAAAATAAAAATTTGTAGGTTTCTCAATTGGGCAACCCTTTAGTACGAAAATATGATTCCGGTAGGCTTTTTGTTTGTAGTTAGTTTGTAGTTTGCCCGTTTGTTTGTAGTTAGTTTGTAGTTTGCCCGTGCATATTCGAATACAATTTGAATCATATAAATCTACTTTGACCCCAAACAGAAAAACAAAAAACTACGGTGTCGTAATAAAACAGAACCTGTAATTGATAAATATTTGCAAATTTTTAAAGATTTATTATTAAAAATGTTTAATTTTAGAATTTCAAAGTTTGTTAGTTGACACCAACCCTTTAATAATAAGGGAAACGTTTAAAATATTTTCGGTAAATCATGTTTTTCGGTGAATTGTTTTTCGAAAAATTGTCGTTTTCGGACAATTGCTTTTCGGTGAATTGTCGTTTTTACTAAATCGTTGTTTTGGGTGAATTATTTTCGGTGTTGTATTTTTGGGAGATTCAGGTTTTCGATGAATTGTTTTTTACTAAATTGTCTTGGGACCATTCAATTTTTTGAGTTGTGCAATATGTTATACGAGGCAAACAATAGATATTACCAGGCGTTTCCACTATATATGTTTCGGTAAAAGCCCGAAATTGGCAAATATCCGAATAAAAATTGGAAAAATCTGTTTTATTGCTTCGGCTCTTATATTCTCGAAATGGTTCACCCTTCACTTCATGGAGTATTTTTTATGGTATTAGTACAAATTGAGGGCTCGCGGTAGCTAATTTTGCCCGTCATGACGCCCTTTGATGACAAATAAATAAAACTACGGTGATATATTAGGCAAGGTTAACAAACATTTCTTAGCCATCGGACCTCTAGACAACCTGTTTTTAATCATGTGAACGAATTTAAAAAAAATAAAACAAACATTTACCGATTTCGGACTTAGGGTTAAAGTACGATTACATATACAGAATACAGTGGTTTACATTCGACGATGTATTCTGCAGATTTAGATAACATCAAAAACATTCAATATGTTAAAACTTGATGTCGATGAAACTACAATGCCATAATATTGTGTATTGCATTAATTTAATTTAATACTTAATAAACATATTTTATTAAACACTTGTTTTTTATTTCGCAAAATTAGATTTTTTGAATATTTTAATTAAAAAAATTTTCAAAAAGTTTAAAAAATCACTCGATCGATTTCGACTCGTTACTTCATCATCAGGAGTATTTACTGATTTGTAAAAGTAAAAATTTGTTATATATAGCAGAAAAAAGCAAAAAATAAACAAAAGAAGGAGGGACAAAAAATAAAGCAATAAATTAGTCATCGGCTGAGTAACAAAATTCAAGGTATATTGAAGTACATTTCGTGTTTAATAAAATGTGTTTATTAAGTATTAGTGTGTTTCGCCAAGCGCCTACGGCAAAGAGCGTAAGAAAAAAATTAATTTAATTTCCTGTTATAAAACGATGTAACTCGACATGTTTTCGTCTTGCAGATGTCATTTGTAGGGCTTGCGTATCGAAAGAAATTGCGTCTATTGAATGTAAATTGGGCATAACTCAATTAAAGGCTATGAATCAACAAGCTTTCAATTGAACTTCTTAACCCATTCAACTTGTTTGTGTTGGAACCGTTCTGCAGTTTGGTATACGGGGCCAATCCTAAAGCTTTCCAAGCGAGGCCATTGTATGCATCAAGCAGCCTAATCAGTAGGGTTTCAAAAGAACATGGTAAGATTTAGTGCTAGTGAGATGCACTAATCCTGATGAGATAACTGTAATACGGATTGTCCACCCGAAAGATTTACTACTTTTTTGAATACAAAATTTTATTTACTGTTTGGAATTATTGTGGAATTGTTTGGAATTATATGTATGAAAAACAATTTCTGCCTTTATTAGTCTTCACATGCGGGCTCTTTTGATTACATTTTATCACTTTTTTACACATTTCACCCTGTATGATGTAAATTTCTTCTCTAATGTTTCTTTTAAGTTGTTCAATTTTATCAGGTTTATTTGCCTTACTTTTAAGATGACCCCATAAAAATGGCAGCGACCTGTTGAAACCTCATGTTTACCAAACTATTGCCATTTACATGTCCACTTAAATGAAAATGAACTTTGTCACTTATAATTAATTTTTCAAAAAAATGAAATCGGGATTGTCATTGTCAAGCAACATCATCTTATTTGCATACGGACGGCGCCACAAACGATCTCTCGGTAGCAGCTCTTATGTTAATTGAATTTTATACGGGGATAAACAAGTCTTTATGCCAAATAGTTGTTAGTGTTTATCTTCGAAGCCCAATTTTCACTGAAGTGCTTTTGCAACAATTTGGAAGCACCATCCAGTTTCACTCTTTTTACGGCACCATACATAAGTTTTTGGCCGATTTTGTAGGTTAGTTACTTTCGGCTGGGATATTCTTGTCAATATATAATCGGTTGAAATACTCGAGATACTGACGGATTGAATTACACGAAACCTGTGAAATATTCTCACTAGTAGCACATCTAGCCAATCTTGCAAATCAAAAGCATTAAGCGTTTCACAAACAAAAGCCTCACTTTCTGTTAACGTTTCAGTTCTAGTACGTCCTTTCCTTAATCTCGGGCTTTTATTTCAGAAATTTTCCATTTCATAATATATTGTCTAATTTGACGGAACCAAACCTTGATCAAATACGCCCGAGTTTTATCTAGCATGTAGTTTCGTATTGTAAGGTATTTTCTAGCACAAACACATCAATTGTTTAGTTTATCAAATCACGCCGATATGTGGGCTATTTTGTTTTTCGAAATCAGTTTCTTGCACATATTTTCGCCTAAATGTATGTTATTTTGTATGCACACGTTCATTTTTTAACATTTTAAGTGAATTTCTAACCCCTAATGGCTTTTTATTCACCGCCTACTTAGCGTCGCATTTGTTAGCTTTGACATAATATCCAGTCGAATTATAGTCATCTATTAAGCTTATACTACATTAAAACAAGATTTTTGGAGAAGTCGATCATCTTTCGCTCTAGTTGCAAAATATTCCGTCAGATGTCAGCCACTTTACGTTAAAAAGCGAATAGGTTACCTGTAGAATTTATTCATTAAATTTAAAAATTTATTATTTAAATTATTTATTATTTATATTATTATTTAAAATCTTTACTGTTGTTTATAGTAAAAGACACTATTTGAATCTTTGGGTGAAAATCAAAGTTGCTAAAGTGCTACAACATTTGCAATCTGTATAAAGAGTCATTCAAATATAGTTATAGCATCTAATCGCGATTTCCAACAAAGTAGCTGACATCTGGCGAACAAAACGTGAATCGCAATTTGCTATGAAGCAAGGGGGATCAAAACTGTCATAACAATCAATTTGACGATTATGGTCCCCTTTGTAGACGTAGAAACCAACGCTATCTACATTCGATGAAAATCGCCAATATGGATCATATTTCCAACTTCACATCTTAATTAGCATGTTAGAAATTTAATAATAATTTTAATTCTTTCTCCTCTCATTTTAGGTAAGTTCAACTGTTTATCACCAAATAAAGCCATTAGATGTAAGTAAATTTTAATACAAAACAAAATGGATTAAAGCTAAACCGTATGCAAAATTTGGTTAACCTACTTAATAGGCACATTAAAATATTTTAAAATAATAGAAAAATGTATTTTCCATCACAAAATATTTTAATGATAAAACTGGCAAAACCTAATTAGTTATAGTTAATTTTTGCGAATTAATTTTGTACAAATAAATATAAAAAAATAAACGGTTTGGTCATAATCGTGAATGGATTAATTAAATTGATTTTGGCTGGTCTATGTATATTCGCACAATCTACAAGTAATACGGAAATCGTTATTTGCCCCATTTTCCCACAAAGCCAATCTACTATAATTTTTTCCACCAATCTCTCTTTCTCTTTCTGTTATTAGTACTATTATATATTATTATGATTATTACTGCTATTATTATTATTATTTTTTGTTATTGTTTTTAACGTCTTTTTTATGTTTAACTTCAATTAATTTTAACGTTAAATTTTTTTGTGTTTATTTTTTTTACGCCGGTTTTGTCTCTGTTTTCTTTTTTTATTATTATGTATTTGCATATTTTTATTGTTATGATGTATGTACAAATAATTTATTGCTCTAAAGATGTGTGATATTAAGTGGAAAATATAATAATTATTTTATTAAATTCATAAAAAAATCAGTTTTTGAGTTCTACATAATATACCCAAAATGAAATCATAACGAAATAAAAGTGAAATGTTGTCGTGCATGCGATATACATACAAATAAACACAGTATGTAACACAACCAAACATTCAATTGTCAATTTAATGTCAGTTTAAATAAATTTACTTATTTTGTTTTTCATTTGTTTGTATATACGAGATACCGTATTTGGAAATAACACAATAATATTGTGTAAAATTGTAATTTATTTTGGCCTTTTTTGCTATTTGGGATAAATTATACAGCCAGACACAATATGATTTATAAACGAGGCGAATTAAGCATTTAACACACACTATAAATTCCATATATTTGCAGTGTTTGTGTGTCAAAGTGTAGGTACGCATTTATTTTAATTATGGTATGTGGGAAGATCACATTCAGTAAAATTTCGCTTTGGAATGATTTTTGCGTATAGGGTTGAAAATGTGAACGTATACCGAATTTCGGGGAGACGGATAAGGTAGTGAATTAAAATAAACAAATTTATAAATAAAACTAGATATAATAAATAAAATTGTGGTCTAACAATAAATTTACTTATTTATATGATATTAAGACGTTTCATTTCCTTATGTAAATTTTTGCCTATTAGGGCTGGACTTCTGGAAACAATAACACCCGCCTTTTCTAACGCACTAATTTTATCTTCCGCTCTCCCTTTGCCACCGGAAATAATAGCACCAGCGTGACCCATCCGACGGCCCGGTGGAGCCGATAAACCAGCAATAAATGCAACAACCGGCTTGGCATTATCTCCACAATTATGCTCGCTTAAGAATTCCGAAGCCTTTTCTTCGGCACTGCCGCCAATTTCACCAATCATTATAATTCCTTTACAATTGTTATCGTTCAGATGAATATCTAAGCAATCAATAAAATTTGTGCCATTGAATGGATCTCCGCCAATTCCCACGCATAACGTTTGTCCTAATCCCACGGCAGTTGTTTGATTAACAGCTTCGTACGTTAGGGTGCCGGAACGTGAAACAATGCCGGTACACCCTTTTTTATGTACATTTGCCGGCATAATACCAATTTTACATACCTCGGGCGCAATAATTCCAGGACAGTTGGGACCTATCAATCGGGTTTTGTCTTGACATTTTAATATACGTTTTACTTTAACCATATCGTGCTGCGGAATCCCCTCAGTAATCACAACTACTAAGCCCACCTCAGCTTCAATCGCTTCAATTATTGCAGCAATCGCCCCTGATGGTGGAACATATATTATCGAAGCATCACACTTTGTTTGTTCTTTGGCCTCTCGGACACTCTTGAATACCGGCAGGTTTAAATGTTTTGTACCACCTTTTTTCGGGTGAACACCGCCCACAATTTTTGTTCCGTACGCAATTGATTGTTTACAATGAAATGTTGCTTGCTTGCCCGTAAATCCTTGACAAATTATTTTGGTGTCTTTTGTTAAAATTAAATTTTTACGTGTTTTATTGTAGCACATGTTGCGAACACCGCTATTAAGACCGACTTTTGCTTTGGAGAATATTCCTGCTGCAGCCATTGTGTATATGATCAGATCTTAATTTAATAAATTATTTTATTTTTTAAAAAAAGAATTTGTAACTAAAACTGGTTTAATATGTTTATTAAACTGACAGCAAAAATTATTTTTTTTGACAAATGAATTTTCTATATAAATAAGGTTGCTACGATATTTAATTTGTATGCGTCCACTAAGCAACCGACCTGACTATCGCGAAAAAAATGTCGAGAGCAAACTAATCGTGGGAAAATAGCGCCTGAAAAGGTATTCGTGCTAAAGCGGTTATCGAAAAGGTTACGCCTGTCACTTGCACTATGAGAAAGGTGTCACTTAGAAGAATCCCAATCGTGTGTCCAACTCGTCGCTACCATGTCTCTTCATTTTGGTTTCAAGTAGTTTATTTTCTTGAAGAGTAGTTCGATTAGATTCCAGTGTGGAGCAAGTAGCCCCTACGTTGTTGAAATATATCACTCCTGCATGTTCTTTTCGAATTAGTTAAAATGTATGACGTGTGAACAATGCTACTGCAGCCTTAGAATCTCGGCATGATCTGTGATGGCATGAAGTGGCCTCATTGAAAACAACCAAGACGGACGATTTAATGATGTGTGTAAAGGGCGGCAAGGCAGAAGCTACTACATCGTTAGAAGTGAACGCCATCATATATGCATTTCGGCATTATGAACATAATGCCGAAAATGCTGCCTGACGAACGGTGCTAGAATGAAGAGAACAACATGGTGGTAGCGATTCTAAGCCGCAATTGATGTGTGATTAGTCCATTGATTAATCACATTCCGGCAGCCAAAGTGATGCACAAAGTATGATTTTGGCAGTGGGAGGAGTGAGGGAATTAAGCCCCTCCCCTCTCAAAGTTGAAGACTCCCCTCTTAAAGTTAGACTCAATACACCGCGTCACTTGAAAAGGACCAACATATTTTTTTTAACTTTTTCAATTTATTATTTTCGTTTTTTCTTGAGTTATTCTCCTTTATGCGTTGTTGTTTGTTTTTAGTTGTTCACTTGAAAGGGGCCAACTCAAGAAAGACAAAATAATGAACAAAACAAAGCGATAATTTTATCAAAACTTAAATTCAACTTCTTTATTTCTTTTAAAACAAAACAAAAAACTATAATTAAATTTTTAGTAGTTGGTACTTTCACCGATTTTTAAAATCACTTCGTAAACTCGATTAGGAATGGAGCCGTACAGCGATTTCAAGTAATTTAAAGAAATTTCTCTCCAACCTGATTTTATCGCGTCTTTAAGTTGTCTCAGTGTCTTCGAACTGTTTTCCTCCCTCGTAAATTTTTCGTGTTAAAGGTCGGTATCCAGCTCGCGCTAAGATAAATTTTACATGCAAATTTGACGTAAAATTTAGCTAGCGAAATAACAAAAAAATATTTAGCTCGCGATTTCGCAGATGCGGTACGCAGCTGCGAAGCGTAAAGTTTGAAGTTATCTCATTCACATATAGACTGCGTTAGTGAAAACTCTACAAACGTTTTCGCAGCAATTTATCTGCCTAGAACGATAAAATTGAGATAAATTTTGACAGCACAACGTGAAAACTATTTTTTTTTAAATGGATGAACTAAATAATTCTATAGATTATGAAAGTTTCGAATATCAAGAAGAATACTTGATTGACTACGAAGAAGTGGATACAGAAATTTTAGAAAGTGGAAAAAGTTAGCCAAAACGGGAATTTTAACTGTTAATTTTAAATTTTTATAAAAATACTTATTAAATAGTCGATCGAACTATATTTTTGTTTGTTGTAGAAGAAATAAAACAAACGTCAAAATTTATCTCTACACAAACTTTTTAGCTTACAATTTATCTGCAATTTAGTGGAGACTTGTGGAGACCGCGTTAAAATTTATCTTAGCGCGAGCTGGATACCTAGCGAGCTGGATACCTACCAAACGTTTTCTATGATGTTCAAATCTGGTGAATATGGAGGCCACGGTAAAGTTGCAAATTTTAGTTCTCCATCCAGTTTTTTGGAGCATCAATTTTAGCTTTCTCAACCTCACTTAACGTTTTTCCACGACCCATGTGTTCAAATAGAATCAAAGTAATTTTAAATATGAAACAACCTTTAATTCACTTCACTGTAACAGTAAAAAATCAACTGGCCCTAAAAAATAGCAGTTTTTCTCTCAGAGATGAACCAATCACAATAATTGTTTTTGTTATTGATTCCCCTCCCAACAAAAATGAAAAAATTAGTTATCGAGAAAACAGCTGTTAAAGATAAAAAAACACAATTCGTTGCGTCAGTTTCGCGTTAGTTGTTCCCTTTTATCTGCATTGCCTCGTTTTTGTTCAAATTTCGACAAGTTGACGAAATAACCGCGAGTATATAGTAGTGGCATGTGTGTTTGTGTTAGTACGGATGTGCGCCATTTAATTTTTTGGATATGACATTTCTAAATTCATTTCTATTTATAATTTAAAATTTGTAAACAAAACATTCATTCGACATCGCATTGAAAACAAAAATTAAAATATGTGTAGTTAATTTTTTTTTTTCTTAACACATTGACGCACACTTTCTAAATGTATGTGCTAGTACTCAGGAACACATTTGATAATTTTTATAATTGAAATGATATTTCGACGCGGAAAGGAATGTATTGTGAGAATTGAAAAATATGTTGAGAAAAACGAAAAATTTGTATGACAGCAGTCATTTGCGCGAACGTATTAACTCGCCACTTAAATACTTTGTGAGATGTCAAAAAAGTGCGACTATGACGTCAAACAAACATAACCACAGAAAAATTACACACACACTAATATAAAATTATTACTATACTCCTTATACGTACACGAAAACGTCATGTTTTTTCTGTCAAATTTTGAACAAAATCGACGCCCTAGTATAACTATATTCAAGGATTTTAAGTGTTGTTTCTGGCCGTCTTTTTCGCGTTATCAAGTTAATGTAGTCGTTATTGTTGGTTTTTTGCAGAAAAATTATGAGGAGTTTAGTGCCGTCACTTTCTGCTTTTCATCAAGTGAGAGCGTCTCATACTCTATCCGAATCGGCAAAAACCACCACCAGTGGTCGACCTTGTGCCAAAAATGACAGCGCGAGCTGGCGAGGTGAACAATAATTTTGTGTACATATACGGTGTATAATATACAATTTTATATTTGTATTGCATTTTTTCTCTCACGTTCATGTGAATTCTGTTCATCATTTTACAATTGCAATTACTTCAAAAAAAAAGTTCCGGTTGAACCGGTTGAATACCTATGATTCTGACGTCTACTTCACTTCTTCTTTTCGCATGCTTTTGAGCACGCACTTAATCGGCCCACTCGATTGTTTGCTATGTGATTTTGTTTTTCTTTTTAACAAAATGAAACCGCACATATAAATAAATTAATACCAGTATTTTTACACATTATGGCCGAATTCGTTTTAATTTAATTTTTATTTATTAATAATCCACTATGTACAATGGCGGAGTGGTGTGTGAACGGAATGGTAGTGGTGAGTGCAAGTTGTTTTGCACGGCTTGCTTGAGCGGCTGATGGAGACGAACTGATTAAAAAAATTAAATTTGGTTTTGTATTGGTCGTGTTGTTGCTTTTGTTTTCAGAGCCAACCAGTCAAGAATAGAAACTTAAAAAAAAAAATTAACGATACCAACTGTCTTTCTTTTTTTTGACATTCCAACGATGCACAACTTATAATTCTTAAGTGATAACAAAATCAGCAATCACAAATAAAATAATTTCCGCCTTTATATTTCATAAAAAAACAGATTTTTAATACAATTTTTTAAGTTTTTCTTTTTTTTGGGCGAGAAATAGTGCACGCTATTCTTTTTTTAAGTGACACCTAAATTTAACGAAAGTTTCGTAAGTAAAATTTAAGTTTTGCTGGATAAAGGCGGTGATACATGTACAGATTTTGCCTATAAGGCAAAAAAAATTACCTTGTACAAAATTGAGAAATGTTTATTTTAAAATTTTTGTCTATAAGGCGATTCTAGATGGCCGCAGCTGCGACATAAAAAATTTTTGTCCATGAATGCGAAATGAAAAAATTTGAAATGAAAATAAAAAAATTTAAGGACATTTTTGAGATGTAGATTTTTGTTTAAATTTTATTTTCGAGAGAACAGAATAAAACAAGACAAAAAAATTTAATGATTTAATTTAAAATAAGGGTTTAAATTAAAAATTAAAATCTATTGCGCAGTAGGTTGAATCCAGAAATCGTACAATAGCTCGTACGAAATAGTTCGTACACACGCACAAGGGCACACATTGGTCTCGCTTCAAAAATCAATATTTGGTAATGCTATCGTATAATTAAATTGACCTAACACAAAAACAGCTCGTTAAATTCCATCGAGTCAATCATAGTATTGCTACTCATACATAGATGGCAATGCCACAACGATCAATAATAAATTACAAATTAAGAAAAATGAAAACGAGAAAGAAATTTTAATGTTATTTATGACCAATGAGTCATAACAAGCAGAAAAGTCTTGAATTTACAAAAAAATACGTTAATGAAGGCACTGAATTTTGGAGTAAAGTGATTTTCACTGACAAAAGTAAATTCAATATATTCGGATCCGATGGAGGGGAAAATTTTGCGAAAAGTTAACGAAGATATGACTCCAAAACAATTTGCTTTCCACCGTTAAACACGGCGGTTGCAATGTAATGGTTTGAAGATCTATGGCTTCAGCTGATGTCGAAAAATTCATATTTATAGAAGATAATATGGATCATGTATTTGGACATATTGCGTAGCAATTTACAACCGTCCGTGGAATGCTTAGGTACCTAGTCCCATCAGTGAATTTCCGCCTCCCCAGTCACCGGATCTTGAACAATCTAGAACAAAGGGTCCGAAAGTATAGGATTACTAATGGGGATTCATTACAAAATGTCTTTTTGAGTGCATGGGCTGAAATTTCGTCAGCGGTTACTGAGAACCTGGTTTATCAATGCCCAGGCGACTAAACGCTGCTATAGAGTCTAATGGTGGCCCAACTAAATATTCATTTTAGTTCTTAAGTGTGTCTGAACATGATCCTTTTGATTTTATTTACTGTATGTAGATTTATGTGATATAAATTTATGAGTTTTTCTTATTTAAAAAAAAAATTATATTTTTTGTCCAATAATAATTTTCATTGTTTAAATATATTATTTAATTAATATTACAATATTTAGTTCGTTTCATTTATCTCGATTTTGCAAATTTTACTGGGGTATGTAGACTTTTGTGACTGACTGTATGTGGACATGGTTTTGGATTGTTTATTGGTTACAATTTATTGGGGAGCATGATTACCCCAAAATTTGTATACAAATCAGGGATGTAATGCAATTTTTATAGAAGAAAAGAAAAACAAAATGCATCGGGTGGCCCATCTAGCGTTTGCAATTTCAACTAACGGTTATTTCACGTATGGCAACACGTTATTCTATTATGACAGAAAATTACTTTAATATTTTAAATTTACGAAATGGGTCGCTTTACGCTTGAACAGAATTGGGAAATAATTGAAAGGTTGCTTTCAATTTGTGAAGCAGGTTTGTGAAACTGGATAATTATTTGATAAACCAACAAATGCACGTGCATTTACAACACGTACAGCCGAGAACTTTGCAGCTATTGCTCAGGTGGCACTATTCTGGTAATTCCCTGGGAATAGGGAATTGGGGAAAGATTTTATATGCAATTTCAGTTCAAATATTTTTTTTCCGGCCTACTAAGGAGAAAAGTTTGATGTAAATATTTATAAATTGGGAATAATTTTTCCATATCTAAATTGGCAGGGAAAATTATTCCCAATTTTATTTTGTTTTCAAAAAAATTACCACTAGATTTTTGCCTCAGTATGCCAGAAAAAAAAAATTTAAATTAGAAATTACATATAAAATCTTTCCCCAATTCCCTATTCCCAGGGAATTACCAGAATAGTGCCACAGGATGTGTCTGAGCGTTCACCAACATCAACTCGCTATGCTCAAGAATTGAACATTTCAATCAATTCTGTGATAAGAATTTTGCATAAAGACCTCGGTATAAAGGCGTACAAAGTTGAATTACTGCTACCACCCGCAATGTTTTCGGTTCGCTGATTAGGCTGTGGATCACTTAGAAGAAAATGTCGCATTTAGTGCTCTAAAAATCCACACGTATAACCATGGAAAAGCCGATGCATCCAAAGCGAGTGACTATGTTTGGTGTGTGCCACCCTGTTCTAGCTTGAGCTTAATATTTAGAGCCGCGTGCAAAACGCAACTCTTTCTTATGGATCTCTGTTCAACGAAGTAGTCTGTTATTGGTTAACCAATCTTAGGTTATAATCTAAAATTGAAATTTATTTATTCTCGGTAAATTTGCTTTAAGAGTATACCTGATCACGTGAATCACATGAAGGAGTAAGTATAAATAGTTTAATCCATTAGGGCCAATAAAAATGCTTATCTCATGAAATATTAATTATTTAAAATCACATTTGAGTTTGTTGAATTGAACTCGAAGCCCCGGTACCTTGGCCTGTGTTATGTTCCGTGCGACGGCATTCTCCGGAAAAGTTGTACTTTGAAGGGAAGTTGGCTGAGATTTATCCTAACAATCACAAAGGATTTCCAATTTTTGTTTCGTGAATTGGTATCCCTGCGTCAAAATTTGTCGAAAGAAACATATTTAAATTCAAAATGGAACAAAGGAATTATAAAGGGGAAATTTGTTTCTAAATAAAATATTTTGGTTGGTTAGTTTTACTCTCTTTTAATGCTCTCAGTGTGTGCTTTGTCGGGAAAAATTAGACGCACTTAGTCATGAAGTAAGCTGTTTATGGTTATGTTTTTTATTTCTCTCAAACGAACAAACAAAATAAAATTTGAATTTTTGTAAAAAATAGTATATAAAATTTTCTCAAAATATGAGTTTGTACAGATAAACATTTTTTTTATTGCCTAGGGGAACACACAACGTGTAAAGTGTGAGATTTGTTTGCAAGATAAGGTATTTTGTTTCACCACCCTTATCCCAGACTTTCACCCCACGATTCAAAAAAAAATACCACTAGCAGCACTAGTGTTATAAAACTCGTTTTTGATTTTCTCATCCAATACAATTTTTATTTATTATTTTGGAGAGTAAAATTGTATGCTGTACCTTTCTGACTGTCTCGAGCCCAAGTTATAAATTACGTAGATCGTGGGAATCATTTAAAGGTCAGTCAATTTGTTAATTTGGAGAATTCTAGACTCCAATGACCATCTACGGTGCGAGTAAGAGAACATGCTAGTCGTGGGAATGCTATGAAAATTTGACACGGGAAGCGTTCCTTTGAAAAGTAGAGAAATTCTCCAGCCACAAGGTTTAAAAGGTCCGTAAATTTGTTAATCTAGGTAAGTTCTAGACTCGTATAGCAATCGAATGAGCGAGTATGTAAACCCGCTTAACAGGGGAGTTCTCACTATTTAAATTTGAGTGAGAGTTGTACGATATTCTACGAATTTGAGCAACGAAAATTTGTCCGGTATGGGTTTTCACGTTCTACAAAAAAGTTCACCTATTTATCATTACCAATAGTTTATGTACATATTCTATTGGCCAATTTATACCGGCCATAAAAATTTAATATTTTATCATCAGGAAAAATAATCCTTCTGTAAAGAGTTCGTTTATAAAAAATTAACTTTCAAACAAAATATTGCTATGAATAAAAACAAGAAGTATGGGATGAGAAAATCAAGAAAGTATCGGATGAAAAAAACGCGGAATGAGAAATACGTCTTATATAACGGTAAAAAATCTGGGGAGTTTTTTAACAGTTACTCTGCTAATAGTATTTTTTTTAAATCGTGGAATCAAAGCCTATATTCCTAACCTTGAGTGGAGTGTTTTGGTTGGCTGTTTTACTCTCTTTCAAGTCTCTCGTTCGCTTCATATTTGTCCGGAAAAATTTCACGCAGGTTAACATAAAGTTGCCTTAATGGTGCTTTTATATTTACCTGTGTCAAGTGTAAACAAAAATTGACGCAGAATATTGAAGGAGAGTGGAACCAACCAGAAAAATCGTTCTATTTGATAAACAAACTTTATATTTATATTTTTTTGTTCCTCTTTTTCATCTTTGACTGAAAGATTAGTTTTAGATTGGATGTCGACTAGTTTCTTTCGGGTTGCTGTGATTTTTTCGATAAAATTTTGACACTTTTTACATGCTGTATAAGATAGCGGAATTTCGACAGCGGCAAATAAGAGATTACGCTACTCGCCGCAAGTGGCAGCACTATCACTTAAGAGAATTTATTTTGTAATATAATTACCATCGGACATTTTTTATTCATTATGTATATATTTTTTCACTACATAAAACATCTCAGCGGAATAAAATATTAGAAGTGATCCATAAAATGGGAAATTGATTGATCTCCGAAGTAAAGGAACTCGGTATATGAAATGTTGAAATTTTACAATATTCCGTCTAAGTAACGTCACTAGTAACCAATGATTTCGGTTGTTTTTCTAGTAGCTGAAGCTCTAAGACTATATGGAAAATTTGGGGAAAATTCATGGACTAGAATTTTTTGATTTTCTGCGGCCATATGAGTTATTTTCAGTTTTTGGCCAATACCTCAAAAACTTCCACTAGTGACCAAAACTTTCGGTTGTTTTTCTAATAGCTTAGGTCATACAGAGACTATATGGAAAATTTGGGGAAAATTCATGGACTAGAATTTTCACTAGATTTTTTTGATTTTCTGCGGCCATATAAGTTATTTTCAGTTTTTGGCCAATATGTCAAAAACTTCCACCAGTCATTTTCGGTTGTTTTTCTAATAGTTTAGATCATTTTGAGACTATATGGAAAATTTGGGAAAAATTTATAGACTAGAATTTTCACTAGAATTTTTAAATTTTCTGCAAATTGATAATATCATATCTCTATATCTCTCTTGTAACATTTAAGAGCCATGGACTAATTTCCACTGAAAACTAATGCATATGCATCGGACAGGTTTTCTTAATTATAACAAGGCAGGACTTAAATTCTCCGTAAAATTCAGAGCAGTTACTGAATTATTATTCGCAAAGCACCGTTTGGGTTCAGTTAAATGTAAAAGCTACATAAAGTAAATACTATCATGAATCTGCATTATATGTGATTTTTTTATAAACAAATAAATGTTATTGTAATAATTACACGAAGGTCTCGCTTTGCGTCGCTATTCGGTTCCACAAGCAGAGACGTAAATTTAATTTCGATGCATAGCGAACAATTTAAAATATGATCTTATGACAGTTTGCGTTTAGCGTACTTGTAGAATCGAATAGCGATGCAAAGCGTGGCCTTCCTGTAATTAGAACGACTTATATGGCCTCAGAAATTCAAATAATTCTAGTGAAAATTCTAGTCCATGAATTTTCCCCAAATTTTCCATATAGTCTAAGTATGACCTAAGTTATTAGAAAACCACCGAAAGTATTAGTTACTAGTGGAAGTTTTTAAGATATTGACCAAAAACTGAAAATAACTTATATGGCCGCAGAAAATCAAAAAATTCTAATCAATTTGCCATTTTAAGGATCACTTCTAATATTTTATTCCGCTGAGATGTTTTATGTAGTGAAAAAATATATACATAATGAATAAAAAATTTCCGCTGGTAATTACATTACAAAATAAATTCTCTTAAGTGATAGTGTTGCCACTTGCGGCGAGTAGCGTAATCTCTTATTTTCCGCTGTCAAAATTCCGCTATCTTATAAAGCATTCTTTTTACGGTGTAAACAAATGCGAAACTCGTAATATGTTTGATTCCTATTTCAAAAGCACCTACGCAAAAATTATAGAAATTATACAGTTTAATGTGTTCAAAGTAATCCAGAAGTTACGTGGAACTTAACTTAATGCACCTCTTTCCGGATCCGTGACGTGGAACAACGTGAAATATAAAAGAATTGCAAGCATTTTTTTATTATTTTTTAATCTTTACCAACTGTTCTGGGGCCGAAGCACTCCCAACTCTTTCGCAGTTCGATTTTCATGTCCTTATCTTACGCAGTCGTCTGCCAAATCGAGGGCATCTGGCAAAAATTCCGATTTTAACACCGTTTGCACATTGCACAGAGTGAATTGAATTCAGTTAGTCAATTATTGGTGAAGTTGGTAAATTTGCGGAAAGTGCTTTCAAATTAGATTCAGTACTCTGTTCCTTAAAAATTCAGTTCTTCTGATATCTTAGCAATATAATCCCTGATGCAAGCCCACAAAAATTGACACAATGATATTGAGCAAATATTATTTAGTTCCAACTCCAACAACAAACATATTCCAATTACTCTACTAAATTCGCATAAATAAAATTCAATAGCACCAACAACAGCATCGGTAAACATATCTCGAATCATATTTTATGCTACATAATTCCCTCACATAATCCCCGCATAAAATAGATTCGAGAAAAATAAACAAAACACCTCATGGATTATAGATTATTCATGCATCATATGTGCACATACAGATTGTCGTTACTACATATATGAATAAACATATATACATACATCGGATAATCTCATCCAGAACTTCCAAATAAACAACACAAAACATAAAAAGAAGAAAAATGGAAAGTGGAAAATGACAACAACAACAGTAACAGCACAATCGAGTGGGAGCAAGAGAAAAGCTCATAAAGTTGTGTACCGTGTTATGTTCTTTATTACATATCATGCATACTTTATGGATCAATAATTTAGCATAATTTATGGATCAAACTCTTTTTTGTTGTGCACACTTACATACATACATTGTACGCATGTAACATTTTCTAAACAAGGGAAAAAGACAATTCGCTATCATTCGTGTGTGTGTGCACACACTTTATATAGCTAAGAACAATAACAATGACTCTAGAAAACAATAATCATAACGTAGAAAAAGTAAAAGTTGGTAGAAAGAACAACATAAAAATAACTTTAACATCTTCTTCATTTTAACATGTTGAATGCTAATGAAATTTGTTGCTGCTCTACTAAGTGATATATGGCACCTACACCTTGTATACCTTCGTACGTTTTATATTACGTAGTTTGTGACGTTTCGAAGGCATTCGCAACAAGCATGATTGAACATCGTTGAACACAATTTACAATGAATTATTTAATAGTGTAACAATATTTTATAATAATAATTCACAGTTGGATGAAATATCGCACCCAGTCTTCAGAACACCACAGGCAGCCAGAACTATACGCGATGGGAATATATTAATTTTGATGTGTTGCCTACTATACTCATCACAATGTTAACGTTTTATTTTTTTAGACGGCATGCTGATTCAAGGAGTTTGTTTGATAGCGCGCGTTAACGGTTACATAGTTCAAGGCGCTATATACATTTATTTTGTTGAAATTGTTTAATATTGATAAAGTCAATTATTTTAGAATTCGGCATGATCATTTCGTGCATGATTAAATACGATGACCACGCATGGTTTACATTAATTGGTGTGATAAATTTATCAAAAGCGATATGGAGTTTTTGGGTATCCGGTTTGATTTACTTTTATATTTTATACACGTCACTCTATCTTCGTTTTTCTAATAAGATGTGTTACCTTTGAAACGCGAAGAGCTTTTATGCTCTAACTTTCCAAATAGAAAAAAATAGAACCAACATTTTATACCAAGACCAGAATTACCAACCTTTAAAGCCATAAACTGAGAAAGTATCGTTTTACATTTGGCTCATAGGCTTTTATTCATTTTGTTTTATTAACCAATTTCAAGCTATTTTAACCACTCGTCTTAGGAAATTTTTTTTGTTGTTAAAATTTGTCAACAAACGAGTACAAACGCCGTCAACGGTCATGTAAATGTTCTAATTAAATTCGATTTATGTATCCAGATAATTCAATAAACATTACATAAAAGTTAAAATGAAAGAAGTAAAGTTTTAGAGGTTCGCTTTATATATTTCGCGGAATTTCTCCTATATGTGAGCTGAGCGTGGATCACTTCGGTCGATAATGGAATAATACACGTATATTTTATAGTTTTACTAACTTTATTTTTATTTAATTCTATATGTTTATTATTTATGGTTGACATGTCTACTATTTATTGTCAAGGTCGGTATCTATCTCGCGCTAAGTTAAATTTTACATGCAAATTTGACGTAAAATTTAGCTAGCGAAATAACAAAAAAATATTTAGCTCGCGATTTCCTAGATGCGGTATGCAGCTGAAGCGAAAAGTTTGTAGTTATCTCATTCACATATAGACTGCGCTAGTGAAAACTCTACAAACGTTTTCGCAGCAATTTATCTGCCTAGAACGATAAAATTGAGATAAATTTTGACAGCACAACGTGAAAACTAATTTTTTTTAAATGGATGAATTAAATAATTCTATAGATTATGAAACTTACGAATATCAAGAAGAATACTTGATTGACTACGAAGAAGTGGATTCAGAAAATTTAGAAAGTGGAAAATGGAAGCACAAACGGGAATTTACTTTTAATTTTAAATGTTTAAAAATTTGCTTATTAAATAGTCGATTGAACTATGTTTTTGTTTGTTGTAGGAGAAATAAAACAAACATCAAAATTTATCTCTACACAAACTTTTTACCTTACAATTTATCTGCAATTTAGTGGAGACTTGTGGAGACCGCGTTAAAATTTATCTAAGCGCGAGCTGGATACCTAGCTTACTTTATACGTCTCGGTTAGCGTTGAACTGGTCGTCATTTTTCGTTGGTGGTGATAAAAATGACTGTCGTCACCTACCGACGGTGTACAAAAGTCCTTTTCTAAATAATGGACAGGGCTGCGAACATGGTTTTTTTCAGAGCTGCGAACATGTTTTTATTTTTTCCCCCAGTGAGCGCTTAGCAAACGATACTAAATAAACCTACGCGGACGTTTTATTTGGCGCCCTAATCTTGTTTGAGACGAAAATTGTACTTGTGGACTGAATGTTTTCTGTGGTATTTGTTGCACCGCATCCGGAAAATTCACTACTGGGGTAACCGAAGATGTATCAATGGGACTGCAACCAAATTGCTCAAGCTTTTAGACGATTGATGAAAATGTTTGTTTCCCTATTTCTCATTTTTACTGTAAAATATTTAAGGTCTTGCCGTATGGCCATAAACGGTGAGCATGAGTTGAGGTTTTTGAAGACGAATATGTCAGCAACCATGTCTTGTTGCCGGAGTAGGCTGTACGCCTCTAAAATATTTTCGCAGTTGCTCTACAAACTCAGACACGTTTGTTGTGGTTGATAAATGCCTAGTTTGTAAGATATTAAAGTTATTTTTCGTTTTTTGGAAATATTGAGTGAAATAATAAATGAGTACGAGAACTATTAAAAGAATTTTTATTTCATAACATTTCGCGGAGACTGATTTTGTGGAAAACAATTTAAATTTTTGAATGTTTTTAGCCGATGTTTATCTTTTACTTTTAATTTAAGCTTGGTAACTCGAAATTTTTCTACATCGTTAAAGCGAGCCTTAGTTGTTCCGATTTTTTAGTATGAACAACAATCGCCCAATCTCACTACTTTCGGTATTCTCAAAAATATTTAAAGAAGCTATAAAAAATAGAATTGTTCCCCCTACTTAGACAAAAGGAATTTTGACAGTTCAACATATAGCACACTTTTAAAAAAGCTATATTGTTCAGAGGGACAGAACGTGATTGGATGACCTCGTACTTGAATGGACGAACGCAAACAGTTAGAATAAAACATCAATTAAGCGATGAGGTACCAAATAAGAGGGGAGTGCCACAGACCCTATTAAAGTTAGCCGACCCCAGTTGAAAAATATCGATAATGCAGATTCAAACTAATCAAACGAAAACAAATGCCGATTTTTGTCGGTGACACCCCAGCCGGAAAATGTCGATAATGCAGATACAAATTTTATGCCCGAAAGCAATTATTTATATTAGAAATTTTTATTTTGTTCTTCCAAAAAACCAACTAAAACTTTTAAAATAAGTAATTTTCATTGTATTCACTGTATTAGATGTTTGGGGAGGTAAGACTAAGTATCTATAGTTACATGTTTGGAGAATATTCTAAATGAAGTGCCATCTATTAATTATCATTTCAAAACGACACCTCAATTTCCATGTTGGGAGTCCGGGAAAACTCGATTGAAAATATCTACACACAATATGTACACACAAATTTCCGGTCCCGAATTTTCCCGGTCTTCTCATATGAAAATGGGCTTTAATATTTTTCCAGGTGTAAGCATCAATAAGACCTTTCATTTGAATCTATTTCCAGCCGTAACACTTTAAACTGTCAATTTTTAGAAATTTTAAAATTTTGTGTGTGCGATATATATGCAATCGATTTTTTCCGGACTCTCCACATGAAAATTGACCTGAAATTTTTGCTTGATATATGCCATCGAGTTTTCTCAGTAATAAAATAGTTTTTTATTGTAGTTTTTGAATAATACACGTTAATGAACCGAAATAATCATTTTTGATTTAAATAGAAACTACTGTTTAACACCAAAATTATTTATCTATTTTATCGACATTTTTTGGCTGGCTATCTACACGAATCCGCATTACCGACTTTTACGGAAGAATGATACAAGGTTTGAATCTGCATTATCGACATTTTCAGCTGGGAATTTTTTTGTTATTACAACTGAATCTTCATTATCGTCATTTTCAATTGATGTGTTTTAGTTGTTACAGTCGGATCTGCATTATCGACATTTTTCGGCTGGTCGGCTAACTTTAACAGTATGTGCCATAGGGTGCTTTTTCTGATGATTTTTAGTTTACATATGCTAGTCGAAGTTTTTCACATAATATCTCATAGATCATGATTTAAATACTTTATCTAGTTGGTTGAAAGCAATAATTTTGTTTTGAGTCACAAATTCAGTGAGTCACGATTATTACAGTTTAGGGATACCCTTTGAATGCAGTAGAAACAGTAACACGCAGTGTCCTATTGATTTCGTTACCTATATAAGTATTCTAATAGATCGAGATTTAAATTGGAAAGCGCACACACAAGGGTTGATGTCTAGACTATTCTTGATCTCTAGAAAAATGTATGTTTTACGGTTATTTTGTCCGCAATGTTTACTTCTAATAATATACCTTGCAAAAGCGGACACAATTTTGCAATATGGTTTAGCATAATGGGCTAGTGCGTAGTATTACGCTATCTCCTACCGTACGACAAAAAACAGTTAATTAAAATTTTGTCACTTCTCAACTTTGGATTCAAGGATTTGAATAAAACAAAGTACGGGGTAAAGTCGGAATTAGATGCTGTTATTTGGTCAGGCATAATGAATTTTTGTTAGAAGGCTTTTATTTTTGGTTTTGCACTCCAAATTCAACATTTTACAAATCATATTCATCAATTTCCAAATAAAATTTCCCATTTTCCAAAAGAATTTCATCCTTTTCCCAATCAAATCAAACTTTATCCAAATCAAATTCACTTTTATTCAAAACATATTCATCCTTCTCCATATCAAATTCACCTTTGTGTAAATCATATTCACCTTTTCCAAATCAAATTCAACCGGAAACGAAATAAATCCAACATAACCTATTTAATTTAATAAATTTATTGTTTTTAAATTTTAGATTCAAAATATATAACAAGTATTTTATTTTTTAATCTTTGCAATCTGTTCTGGAGTCGAAGCGCTAACAACTCTTTCGCGGCTCGCTATTCACGTACTATATATATATATACCTTACGCACTGGCCAGCTAAAATTCTACTGTTATCAAAAATCGTTGAGTTCATTTTAATTACTTCGAAACTTTAGTAATTGCACTCAAAAAGCAGAATTACTATGAAATTTTTGAGTTTCTATGCGATAGGCGAATACCAGCTCCACATCCAGGTGAGGTTACCATTTTGGCTTACAACTGCGTAAGGTAGGCTAGGACGTGAAAAGTGATTCGTGAGAAATTAGGAGTGCTTTGAACACAGAACAGATTGCAAAGATTAAAAAATAAAATACTTGTTATTTTGAATTTAGAATTTAAATACAATAAATTTATTAAATTAAATAGGGTTGGTTTTATTTCGTCTCCGGTTGAATTTGATTTGGAAAATGATGAATATGATTTGGATAAAGGTGAATTTGATTTGCACAAAGGTGAATTTGATTTGGAAAAGGATGAAATTCTTTTGGAAAATGGGGAATTTTATTTGGTAATTGATGAACATGATTTATAAAAGGTTGAATTTGGACTGCAAAACCTATATTAGTTGCTATTTCGTTAAATATTTAATTTACTAAGCTTGCAGGCCATGGCCGAATGAACTCCGCACTTTGGTTTATTCGTAAATCCACGCTGGGAGCGAACAAATTTAAATTAAAGCAAGAATGCTATACCAAATAATTAGAAATATAGGGTTGCCAAATGAGCTAACATGTTACTATGTTGTGTTGCATAGTGAACTTTTTAACAGAAGTTTTCATACATTTTAACAAACATGCACACGTGCAATATCATGATTGTTTTTTAATTTCCCTTTAACGTTGATATAAAATATAAAATCGTCTTTACTTCCAATTACAGCGGTCAATTTTGAAAAATAGGCACACAGAATTTAAACATTGTGGGCAGTGTGAGCGCAGAAGATTTTATTTTAATTAATTTTATTGAAAATATTGTTTTGCGTTTTAGCTACACGAATTTTAGTGGGATGAAATTAGAAAATAACAAAAATATTTTCAAAACAAATTTATATAAAAATGAGAAATGAATCCAACGCAATTAGCACGCCTAAATCCAATCCTAATAGTGTAACTATATATTGTTTCCACTCTATATGGACACCGATTAACTGTGCATTACAACACACAATTATGCAAAATTTGCTCATATAACGCAATATAACCGATTACTATTTGATTAGCGATGTCTATCATGTCTTTTTTTATTAGCATACATTACTTTCGATTACACAACTATGTAAAACTACATACTTCTATTACATCCGATCAATCGATATACATAAACACATTTTTATGGTCTCCATCAAACCACGATCGAGATCAGTCATAAATTAATGTCTTATTAACACAAAACACTTGATGTAATGTTATTTTGTTGTTGTGCATGAATCCAAGAAATGAATGTATTTTTTTCTTTATAACGTGACATTTTCAATAAATCAATGCATGAGGTGACATATTTATAATAATCATAATGCTCGAGGTTACATAGTAATAATGAGAAAAGCTACTGTTGGTCCGGGGGTGTTTTAAAATATCAGACCTTGTTTTATTGTTCCATTCCTATCTGTATTGAAGACGAGTCGAATTTTACCCTTGAAACAAAAGAAGCTATTTTTATTTTAATAAAATGAGCTAACATCTCTTATAATTTATTTGGCAATCCTTTCTTGAACTGGTCTATATAAAATAAAAGAGCGTAAAAGGGGGCGATTAAACCAACCAAGACCTTAATTCAAAGAAAATTTTTTGTTTGAAAAAAGGGATAGTTCGATCGTGTTCCATCAACAACAACCATTTCCACACTTCCAATCACACTACCCACTCCGCTTAAAACCCATACGAATAAGTGATTGTGACATTAACAGTCTGCCCAATTATCTCTAACCAGAATAATTCTGATTTCTATAACGAATATTAATTTAAAAATATTCACCAAATCCTATATGAAACTAGCTGACCCGTACAAACTCGACAAATTCAGACATGCGTTGAGTACATCTGCAGCTGTTAAGCTCGAAATGACTGGTAAAGTTTGACGAAAATCGCCGGAGTCACTTCGTAAACCGTTCATCGTTGGATTGTACGTCCGGCAGCCGTCCAGAATGTGGCTGCAATTTCCGATTATGCAACAGCTAACGCTTTTTCAGATCTCGAGGAAATCGTGGCTAAAAGCAATGAAATCAGAAAGGTTTTACCAGTTCCACTGCGGGCGCATCGAGGAAGAATATTTCGCCGTTTCGCCGTACACGTAAAGCGAGACATTCGTGCGACTAAATGCATTGTGCAACGAACGAGCGCAGGTCTGTTCATGCAAAAGACATTGAAGTTCTTCGATTATCTCTCGTTTTTACGCATTGAAAAGTGCAAGACGATAACTTAATTCAAATTCGGAATTTGCGCAACGAAATAAATTTGAATTACCTTCGGTTCTTAATTTGCTTGTGGCATCACGCTCCGCTTCAATGATAAATTTGCCCTACAATCTATAAAATATGATGAGTACAATCGTTTGAGGTCATTACCTTATAGGTGGGATTGTAGTCGGGTCGACGAAGAACAACACGTTCACACAATCGAAAATGACAATGAACGCTTTCAGATCCCCTATCATGGTTAGTCAAATCATCGCCAATTTGATTTGAAAATTTCATAGCACTAAAAATTTTCATAACGTTGGCTTCGATTTTACTCAACATGTTCCCAACTGTTGGGTGCTCTGAACGCGCCCAATCTGAAAAGGACACCTGTCAAATTGCACATTGCAGCGCCATCTTTTATTTATCTCGTTAACTTTGTGTTTTTATCAATTTATTTGGCGATTTTCTGAGATTTTCAAGCTTTGCATCGACTTTTCATGCTTTACCGCGTCCAAAATCATCAAAACATGCAAAAATTCAAAATTTCGTAGAAAAAAAATTCAATTTTCTTCGGATTTTTCCGGAAGCTTCCAAGTTTTGCGCTGTCGTGACATGGTTGCGATACATCTTTGAATTTTCTTTTTTTTTGTACATCATTTAGTGGTTTGACGAATAAATGATGGAGCGAGACCAGTGTATGCCCTTGTGCGTGTGTACGAGCGGGTACGATGTAGATTGGATTTTTTTTCCTGTGTATCTTGTTTTCTGTCTTGGCACATCACATTCGATCTATGTTTTGCGCCGCCGATCAACTATATTTGCAAGAACGAGAGGCATACAAGAAAGAATATTTTTTCTGCATCGTTTTTTTGGGTGCGAGAGTTTTGTTTTTTTTTTTTAGTTGCGAGTCTTGATTAAGATTATGTATAAAAGATCTCGTGGAGAATTTTAAATTTTAAGAATTTTTGGGTCGAGTTTTTTTTTTTTTTTTTTTTGTCAATCGATCAGTTTTTTTGATTGGACTGTGGCATTTATTTTTTTGATTAAATTAAAAGATAAAACATAAAAAAAATTTGTTGATGTAACATAAAAATAACAAGTTTATGAACAATATATGTAAAATTATTTGCTTTGTAAATATTATTTAATTTTTGAGTGAACATTTTGAATTTTTTGAAGTAAAACTTCTTTAGGCACGCTTGACTTGGGGACTAAGCTGGCGCGTTACGAAAAGTGTAATCGAACGAGGCGAACGAAACAATAAACGCAAAACGAAATCATTTTCCTTTAGTATCAGGATGTGCCATGGCAATTCATAAATCCCTAGGTGGAACATTAGTTAATACCATTTTATTTTAATAATTGGTTAAAAAAATTGTAAAATAAGAAAATAGGAAAATTGGTAAATGGAAAATTGAAAAAATTGGAAAATTAGAAATTTCGTAATTTGCAAAATTGAAAAATTTGAAAATATGTAAATTGGAAAATTATAAAATAGGTAAATGGAAAATTGGAAAATAGGAAAATATGAAAATTGAAAATTTGGAAAATTGGTAAATTGGAAAACTGGTAAATTGGAAAATTGAAAAATAGGAAAATAATAAAATATGAAAATAGCAAATTTGGAAAGTTGGTAAATTGGAAAATTTGAAAATTGAAAAACTGGAAAATTGGGAAGTCATAATATAGACTTCTATGTCACTGACTGAATCACTCCAGAACGCACAGGGTGGTATTTTTTTCTATATTATAGCTCCATTCCACACGAGGTATCACAGAAACCGATTCTTTCTTCGTTTCTTTCCCCATTTGCCTATGATACAGGTTTTAATGCGACTTAAACAAATTTTCGATGAAACCACACTACACAAACATAAATGAAATAAAAAATATTTCAAGGCCATTTTTACTATGCGAAGAGATTTCAAAAATGATTTTTTTGTCCATTTTGTTACACATAGGTGACATTCGAGAACGCACAGGGGGACCAATTTTTTTTTCAATATTATAATTTTTCTATATTATATTATAAATATTAAATATATATTAGAAGTTTTACTTCAGTAGCGTGTGGTCTAAAGCACACTTAATTTTTGATTTTTTTTTGTTTGTAAATGATAACTGCGTGTGTTCGACGAGTGCCGCTTTATAAACGGGTACCGTATTATCAACGGGTGCCACATTATGTACGGGTGCCGCATAATTACTTACGGTAACGGGTGGCCAACCGAGATTATTACTGAATTGATTTTATAGGCGGGAAGACACCGCTACGGCAGTACGTGGCCTAACGGGGCAATAAACTTAACACCATTCTAAGCACTTATGACGGGTGGGCACAGCAGCAGCGTGTTTATACATTCACGGCGGGAAGAAGCCCTACTGCCCTGGTGTGGCGCCTGTGGCATAACCGCTCCCTATAAGGCCGCAACTCGACAGGGGCGTAACTCAACTGGGTGACCGTTTCAAGGTCAAAGCTGCAATTTTTTTTATTTTTTTTGTTTTAATTTAAATTTTTTTAATTTTTTTTTTGAATTCCTAAATTTTCAAAAATTTTCAGTTTTTCGGTTTGGCATGATGGGAGGGGGAATTCTCATTCTGTGTCGGTGCCATATTTACAGGCTGGACTTGTCACTCCCATTCATCCCCTTGGCAGGACATCCACAGGGTTGGAGTGGCGAGTCCAGCGTATGTGTCGTCCATTCGGGGGCGACCGTAAAATCCAGCGGTCTCCTCGTGGCACTTCGGCGGTTTCATGCTGTCGAAGTATGAGTTGTGGGGGATTCGTTGGAGGTCTCTCCGGGTGAAGTCTCTCGATGGGTCCTACAGAGAGGGGGGGGGGTCTTTTAGCAGACTGGGTACATCTCACTCGGGGAGATCCGGTCATCGGATTGAGGACCGGAGATGGACACAACCGGTTATCATTATTTTATTCAGTTCCTCAAGTTTCGTTCGACGGATTGAGGTTGATTTAATTTAAGTTTTTTATTATTGGCTCATAGATTTTCTGTAAACACGGTGTAGGCCAGAGTCATGCAAGCCTCCAAATCCACCACGACCCACTACCCTGAGCATTAGCTGGCAAAATTACAGTGCGTGAGGCCGCTGCATGACTAGTTGAAATCTGCTGAAATTTATGATTTTGGTATGATCCATTACCCTCACCAGGCGATACATTTTGTCAACGTCACCACAAATAACGAGTTCATGCTGTCGAAATCTCAAAATTAAATTGATAAATTGGGGTTGCACAATTATCTCAACCATTAATATATCGTTTAGTGAAACTCCCGTAGATAAGTGGTGGAAGCATCGAACACTACTCTCCATTTTGTCATCGAACTATTGTCCCTCAATACGCCACGATGCGAACGGTAGTGTTTTGCAAGTATATTATTGGTTTGTACTCGTTCCATATCCATATGATATAGAGCCTCATATTCCGCCCGATACAAATTTTTGATCGTACACGTTATAGCCAAAGTCATGACGTTACAAATTCCAATGCAAAATTTTAATCTAATTGGATGAAAATCATGTGGAAACTTATAAGAAGCGACATCTTGGTCCAGGGGATGGACCCCTCGGATTTGAGCATGTCTGTTATTTGATAAAATCCCGTTCCTAAATTCATACTCGCAAAATCATTTTAAAAAAATGATAGTTTAGAAAAAATTTGAGCCCGGCCCGTAGACCCTGGAGTCCAACCCCTTCAAAAGTCTCGTAAGGTAGGTTCATGACGATTGGTTGGGCGGCTGAAACGTCTTTTCGGAACAAATAGACATTTTTGTCTGTTGTCAGCCACCCACCATTTACCACCATTTAATTTTTCCCAATTAATAAAAAATATGAGAGGGACAAATTGGTGGTTAATGAAACACCGGTAGTTTTTGTGGAGCATAATAGATTCCCTGACGTAGCTCCTTTTTTCATTTTAAGAGCTAAATCTTGTATTGTCTACAATGTACACGGATTTATAAATGCAAGATTGAATTACTAATTTTATCAAATCTTAAATGTTACTCAACAACTATACATAAGACATATAGAAGGTGTTGTGATGAATATGAGGTAATTTGATTTTTACAAAAGCAGAACAAAAAAAAAATTAATTTCGCGTGCGCAATTTCAATAAAAGGTGTGTAAAATTGTTTGTATTTCGATTAATCGCGGTATTTCATCGAGTCGAACAAATCTGGTTTATTTAAATAAAACATTTGGTTTAGTGAAAGATTATTAGATTCAGATACGACTTTAATGAAATCGTGTTCAAACTCATATGCACACACGCACACAATAAAGGTAAATTTATCAAGAACATATCTTGACAAGCGCATACAAATTGTAATTTAATACATAAATTTCTGATTCTTAACGCGTTATGCTATTGCAAAAAATTTACGTTGGAAAACCAACATAAAATTTAGGTTTCATGTGTGTGGTATGTATATACGTAAATGTACTTCACACAAGAGATTGGATTTTTTAGATCTTATGTCGCCTGCAAAGTAAAACATGTACGGTATGTAATACAAAGTTGCATAACTTGATTTTCGATTATTTACAAAAACTAAAAATTTCATAAACTAAATACTTATATGTATGTACTCGTAGTTACAAATGTGACTTTCGAAATCCACCCTTAAGTCCACTATACACAAAAACAAAATACTTTTTTTTGAACTCACATTGATTTGCATATACATACTTCTAAAACCAAATAAAAAATAAGTTTGAAACTTTAATCTTTTAATATTCGTCTTCATCGTCATTCCGCAACTTAAAGTGATTATTTTACAATTCAATTAACTTTTGGTCGTTTGTTCGAGGTTCCTGAAGCCGTGATTCTCGAATAAAAAGAATAATAAATTTTAAAACTTTTTGTCGTTTGTTTCGATGATCTTGATGTTATTGTGCACAGCAAAATTTATTTGCTCCACGATAGCAAAATAAAAAATCGCTGCTGAAACCAAAAAAATATAATACATATATAAAAAAAAAAGTTGGTTATGGGATATTCAATGGTTTTACTCCCCGGCATCTTTAAAATAATTTAAGTGTTTGATTGACGAGAAAGTCGATAAAATTCTTTTTTTGTTTGTTTGGTTTGGGAGCGCTTCTAGGAATGTTATGCTCGCATTATACTAAAAAATATAATAAAAAGTTTGACTTGTTGGAATTTAATTGAATTTGAAATTTCTGGGGGAGAATTTGATTGGTTTTTTATTTTTTTATTTTTTTATTTTTTTTTTTTTGGTAATCCATATTAAAGTTTGGTCTGGGTGGTGTCTGAGATTATAAACGAAACTTATTTATTATTTTAAAGCGAAATTGCTGAGCTTACTGCGAATTAAAGAGATTTTATTTCTATTTCACTTGTATTTTATCTTTTCCGTGAGTTATAATTTGTTTTTGTGGCATTTGTTCAAAATAAAAGGTTTGTTTGAAAATATTTCTTAATTTGGCAATTGTTTGTACCTTGTCGCATGTCAATTTTTTTTAATTTTTAGTAAATACCATTTTTTTCTTACATAAAATATACCCGCGAGTTTTTAAGATGCTATCTAGTATTCATTGAAGATTATTGTTGACGTTTAAGCAATTTTGTTTCTATAAGATGAATTATTCGTAATTGTTTATCTAAATGATGTTTTATTAAATTTGGAAAATGGAAGTGGACTACTTGTGGCCGGCATAAACCATTGAAAATAAAATGCTAAAAAATCTAGCACAAAATGAGGTCGTATTTTTCATAAAATTTTTATGTTTCTTTCATTATTTATTTGAGCAGAGCTGATTCACGAATACGCGGTCACAATATATGTATGCCAAAATACCACGTGTGCACATTATCAAAAATTGAACCGTAAAATACGAAATCCGCCGCGAATATTCCTATTATGAAACTCTTTTTTTTTGCCGTATAAAATTTAAGACTATGAAGTTTGCTATTTTGTGTTGTTTTAGCTAAAATTCCAACAATCGACAGGTTTTTCAGGTGGACCGACTGAATTTAATTGATTTGTAATTTCAGTCCACAAATGTTGGGTAGTCTCGTTATATTGGAGCGCATTTAAACAATTTGGCTATGCCAACGTTTTTTTCCATAAAAGAAATTAAAAATGTCAAATTGGCGATCATTGGTAAATGACCTGCAAAAAACGATAAAATAAGTTTGAAATAAATTGTAGTCAATTTTTATAAAATAATTGAATAAATTATATTTTAAAAAGTAATTAAAGTATTTTATTTTAATAAATAATACGTATAATACATTCTTTTGTTTTCGTAAATACGATATTCTTCACATATAGTACAGTCGAATTTTGACATTTGATTTTCGTAAAATTCGATTTAGTTTATTTTGTTGGTTCATAATTTATCTATTTTACGATTTTCGATTTTTACGAAAGGAAAAAAATTTCATAATAGGCCAAAATATCACAGTTTTCTACATTCTATTTAATTATACATAAAAATTATTTACATTTTTATTTTATTTTTACGAAAATATTATATCATTTTTAAAATAATTTATGACAATTAATTACAACATTCAAATTATGTATTTTAAATTATTCACAATATTTATTCTTTTGTTTTTTAAATGACATTTCTTAGCCATTTGTATCATATAATTTTATGTATATCGTCATATATATTTTTTTTATATTTTTTATCGACTGGGAAAACAATATTTTTCTTTTTGAAAATTGTTTTTCCCAACTATAATTTCTATCGGGCGACAAGTGACTCTTCCATAATTATACTGAGTTCTATTAAATTTTGGAAAATACAAATTTAACCGAAACGAAATTTAGAAAACTGTATCTTCCCTCTTCAATGAATTCAAAAGAATTCATGATTTGTCCAAAGAGGAGAGAAAAAATAACCCGGTACGCAATTTTACCATTGTGTGGAAAAGATAGTTTTAATTCCATAATAAATTCCGTACTACGAAATATCAAAGTAATAAAAATGTTAATTTTGAGCAAAAATAATTTTCTTTCTCTTTCTGTTTCACTTTTTGTTTTAATTTTATAATTTTTTTTGTTCTTTTAGCTTCAGTTTTCAGTTCAGCCACAATCAAGTGACAAGTTGACGTACACGATTCTGCGTGCAAAATTGTGTGTGTTTTATTTTCTTAGTGTTTGTTTTATGATAACGTTTTTTATATTAATAAAGTAAATTTTCTAAATTCAGTGTATAGCAGCCAATATACTAATTGGTCGTGATCAACAAAAGTGCTAATTTTTGATAAAATTAATTTTCTCTTGTTTTATGTTGTTCAGTTGTTCCATATGCTAGACTAATAATTGGAAGAACTAATAATGGAATAAAACAAGTTTCCAGCAAAGTTACACCTTTTTTCAATTTGTTTTTTCTCTTCTTTCTCGTTACGCCGACATCGGTGACACTTTGGCGAGTAGTATGGATTTCCGTGTACGGTTCAAGGTGCTTTCCAGAGAAAGGGTTTGTTTTTTGCACGCGAACGTAAACGGAATTAGGTAGCGGTATTTTAATTTTCCGACCTGAATTTTCCGAATGCTGTTGTATGAGGAGCATCAATATTAAAATGAAATTTTGTTATTGCTTTCGTGCAGTGGAACCACCGTTCGGACTAATTCCATGTGATCAATATGCTCCATAAGGCAAGTTTTTTGTCGATCTATCAAAAAACTTATCACTGCGTTTAATGACTTAATAGGAACCGGTATAAGGAGCTTGAAGAGACTTCCTGAAGTGTCTGGATGCCAGAGTTGGTCTAATTTCATCGAAATGTTTTTTGAAAAATTAATTACAAAATCAGATTGTGGAATTTCGTCAACCAAAGTAAAACTTAAAAATTAACCAGGCACTCTCAATGTACTTCCAAATATAAGTTCAGCCAGGGTTGTTTAAAGTTCTTCACGATCTCAATCGAAAGAGTTTTCAAAGATATCCGCTTCTGCAGGAAGCATGAATTAGATGAAAATGGTGAAACGGAAAATCTCTTGACATACAATAAACGAGTGAATCATCACAAAATAAAAATGTGTATCTTGATAAAATCAAAAAAGCGAAAGCAAGAACGGAAATCAGTTTGATGGGTAGTAATAAATTTTCGATGATGGCAGGAGTTGCTGATGAATATGGCAAATGAATTGATATTCCATGGCTTTCTGGCAGAGCATGTGTATTTAGAATTTTATATTGTTGCTTTATTTAATGTTGTTGTCATCAACTTGTATTTGTAAATATGGCACAGACAATTAAAATTATTAAAAATGGCGTTAGAAGACGATCGTATACCGCCACTCCATACTATCATTTCAAAAGATCACTTGATTCTTCGCGCGTTTCTTTGCGCATTTCTTTGTTTATGTATGTGTGTAAAATAATATTTTTTGATTTGTTCGTATTGTAATAAAAGTTTATTATTTCCTGCGAAAACTGGTTCTTTGTTTGTAAAATAATATTTTTCCACTCGAAAAAGAAATTAACCCAAAAACGACAAATAAACAAGGTGTCCTTGAAATATTTATCTTTGTAGTAGTGTGAGAATCAGGAGAAACAAAAAAAAATATTGCTGAAAAAAGAATCAAAAATTTCCCCGCCAAAAAATTAGTTTGTAGGTGAAGGGGAAAGAAACGAAGAATCACGACGAAAGAATCAAAGTATGGAACGGCGGATAGACCAGGATTTTTTAGTAGTGGCCCTATAATCAACAAAAGCGAATTATAAAATGATTTATTTTGACATTTATCAGAAGTGAAGAGGTGCGAATCGAACACCCAATGCACTTCAGTAGCTCAATTAATTGAATAGTAACTCAATTTTCTGAATAGTAACTCAATTGCAATTCTGTTAATTCAGGTCAATCGAAAGTCTCTTTAAATCAAGACACACATATCTTAAATTGGTTTTATTTGTTTTCTTTAAGTTTTCCACATTAACCATAATTTTTATCAAAACCTTTGGATGGCGTGCTAAACATGCGGAGCTAAGATTTCAGCTTGTTGTTATAACATGTGGAATAAGTATAAATTGTTTAAAATATTTGATGTAGCACAAAATACATATTGAGCAACTGCTAATTTATGTGTGTAATTTTATTTATTCGTACCAGCAAAATAAATCCAGTGCCATACTAAAAACGTCTATAATTTTAAAATTGTACGTTCCGAATTTAATTATAGACGCTGCTCGTACGAAACGTTTATCAAAGTCAAGAAAATGTTGTACCATTTTCCAAGTTTATTAAACATAAAATAATTACTTTATATGCATGCAAAAGAAAATTTAATTGCTACTCCGCCTTTATAAGTAACCCTCAGATTAGTAACGCTCTTACATACCGTGTACACTACACTGTACACTGAATTCAATCAAAATTCTTGTTTTAATTACTTTCGGCGAATTACATTTTATACAATTCAATTTCCACATGCTGGATACCGAGTTGCTTGAATCGATTCACACGCTACAATAATTGCAAATTTATGTGCTCGTGCAACCTTCAAAACCATTTATGACAACATGACATAAATAGGATAACGATGTTTTATGGTAAGAATGTAGCTATGCATTTATCGAAAAATTGACTGCATCGATAGGTGACAGCCACCGCAAGCAATAATTTCAATTAATTAACAATCGATCAATATAAATAGCTGAATTAATTTGAATGCGAGACGAATTCTATTAACAGTCTTACTGTAATATTTTGTCTAGGGGCCATAAAATTATAAAATTGTAACGATATTGATGAATTATGTAATCGATCAAATGGAAAGTAATGCCAAGAAATTAACAATCATCGACTGATGAATATTATAATTTTTGGGTAAAATTTAAACTTGGATTAATTTCACTTTTGTTTAAATAATTTAACGGGGTACAACAGCCGCACAACAATTCAATTATAAAATTAATTTTCCATTCTTCTTAAATCTTTCTTAATTTTCATTTTACTTTCTTTTATACGAGTAAAGTATATAAACAAAATAAACAAACTTTGCGTTTTTATTTAATTCCAAATGAAAAACATTTTGGTAATGACATGTAGTTAACCTTCGGAAGAGCGTAACAAAATATTTACTAAATCGTATAATCTTCGTAATTACACTAAATGGTGCTATTACTCGTATAAAGAGTGGTAAGACATTAGGATTAGGTCGATTCGTGTTTCAAATCAATTCGCAATAATTTACTCTAACACGTTAGTAGATGATTGATAGCAGCGGAAATGGGTAATTGACTTCGTTCCAGTAACCCATACCTTATAATTATGATTATAGGTAATCGAAAGTGATGTATTACCACATAACAAAATATAACGATTATTTAATAAGCCTGCATTGGATATTCATCCTATGGCAACTCAATTCCCGTTTAACGATGTTGCAGTTGTGGCTTTGGCAGAACCATCGAAAACTACCCTCAATTTTGTAATTGTGCTCGAATCCATGATGCGGTAAGAAATAGTAACCAGTTTCAATAGCTGTTACAGCAACTTTCATGTGTCTGTCCCAAAGCGGTATATTAATCCATGACCTTCTCTATATTGAATGTCAAGATTTGGATTTTTAACAATTCATTTTTCAATTGGTATCAAACGCGCCATGACGCGCCTTTTTTGGACATCCTAATGGGTTCGCAGAATAGAATTCAATGTCAAAAAGGATCTTGATAACGTAGCAGCCAGATTTGAAATGTTTGTGACCGGTCGCGAATATTTTTTCACACAATAGTTCTTCTTTGGTGAATGCTCGTTTACGTGGCACCTCCTCTAAGCCAGCCTTGTTTGATTTGTTGTGCTATCGGTTCGTTGGAGGAGGCCTTTGTTATATTACTCATTAGAATTTCTCCATAATAGTCCGCACCCAATAATAAATCGATTGGGCCTGCATAAGATGATAAATGAGTCTGAGAAATGACCTGATTATTTTTTTCCACTATAGTCAGTTCTCAGACTCCTAAATTTTCCAGTATTCAATTGAATGCACAAATCGTAATTGGTATAGACCACACAAAAATTTTAACTGATTCTTACTTTAATAGTGTTACGATTTTGCCTTGTCACTCAAGGTTCGAATCACTGGATTGTGAATAAATACAACTGATTCAAATTTGAACTCACACAATTTATTATACAACACAAAATTAACAATTAATTATTACAATTATAACACACTTTAATAATCTTTCTATTTAACCTTCACTGTATATCACGTTTAAAATAAAACTCAGCATTCCACGTCAACGCGCGCCTTTATATACCAATATATTTGTTTCTAGAATAATCCTAAATGCGCATCGAGCAAATTTGTTAGTATAGAAATGACGCCTAAATGTTGAGTATAAATCACAAATGCATTGAACAATTAATGAAATTAAGTTATTCTATTCTAATCCAGGTGTCACCGTAACATTATGTTTCCTTACTTGAAAATTTCTGAGAATAACCTTAAATTTTAACTAAGCTATATTAAATCGGGGTGTTAAGCCCCTCCTTATATATATTTGACTGTCGTTTAAATAATTAAAGAAAATTTCGTTGACTAAACTTGTTACAAAAAAACATTTTGACTATAATTTAACTGTTGATTTGATATTGGAGCTCGTGGAGTGTTAAGCACAGAAGCTGAAAATCAAACTGTCTGTAAAATGAACATAAAACCTACAACATTTGTGACCTTCCGTTATCCCGTTATACGGGTTTTCCCATTTTTAATATAAAAAAAAACATTGACGTTACATTGAACTGGTATATTTCTGGTCCTACTGATAAAGGTATCGTTAAAAATGGTATCACTTTAGAAAGAGAGATAGTGTTAAATTATTCAATAATCAATTTTATGCAAGTACCGTTATTTTAAGAGTTTCTTCGGAATGAATGTAGCCACCCAAGGTCTTTTAAAAATGATACTACTTTTAACGATACCTTCAGTAGAATCGTAAATATACCAGTTCAATGTAACCTATAAAAAAAATTATTTAAAATGGGAAAAACCGACCAATTTCCTAACCGTATAACGGGATAACAAAAGGTTACAAAACTTGACAAAAAAAACACGTGTTTACTTTTTTTTCGTCAAAATAATACTTGATAATGGTCGGAATAAAATTCTTATGTCATTTTTTATCTGGTACATCTTTAGACTAATTTGTTATGAAAAAGTGTCAAAAATCAAAATATTTCAAGTTTAAAGTCTTGTTAGGTTTAAAATAAAATTTTTATGTTCAAAAGATTACGTATTTTAATAGGCCCAAATTTAGAAATTTTGCTCTCTTTTTACTAGAGTTTCATAATAAAATCGTAGAAAAAAGTACTAGATTTTCATTTTAAAATCTACAAGATATGTATCAGTAGAACCGAAGGTAAAAATATATATCAGTAGAGGTGGAACCTTTACCTTTCGAACAGTAGGTCAACCTTTTTCATGAATTGGTAGCTGCACTGACTATACATGTGCTTTGACTACAAGTTAAAACATTTGGCTACATTCATTTCAGTCGAGCATGTCAAAGCAGCGATGGGTGGGTTAACTTTCTGTAGTACATTATTTTTCCGCTGGCGTCACTTAAACATCAACGAAAATTTTCGGGAAACAAAAGACTTTACAAAACCACTGTTTTTATTTGACAGAAGATAATACAGCGTATTATAATGAATTTATGGCAAAGGCACACTCTTCTAGATCGTATTAAGAAGGAAAGGAACTCCTAGTTTTTGTAAATTAATTGTTTGGTGGGTGCGCATGCGATTTCACTACAAAAACACTAAACGTGGAATAAATTTTGCACCATCAACAATTCGAAAAAACTTTACTTGGCTGGTTTATTAGAAATGAGCTTCCCTGCCTGGGACACCCTGTATACATAAATAGAAAATTTGCCAATAATGTTCCTGCTTTAAATTGTAATTCGATTTAAAGAGTAATTCGACTTATAGAACCACGAGAACATTTGCAGCGATCGATTCTTTTACATATATCAGCCGGAACCCCATGGTTGGCCATTCGATCGGACCATTTCTCGAGATTACACGGGCATGTGTCAACATCTAGTATGGACCCACATGTCACTGATGTCCATCCAATTTTGGCCAAAAATAGTCTTCCGATATGGCACGATAGTACACTTCATTGACCGTAATGAAATCTACATCACACATGTGGATTTGTTGCTGTTCAATAACGCATATTTTGCTTATTTGAAGCCACAAATGAGCGTTATAGATCAAGATAAAATTTCGATGAATTCAGGATTTTCTTCAAACTTTACCAGAGCCCAATCGGAAAAATTTCGTGCGCTTCAAATGATCAAGAGGCTTCATATTTTGACCTGGAAGCGCTCTGAAAGTTGCGACCATTGACTCAGAATTGCGGTAGTAATTTTTAATAATTCCTAAACGTTGCCCGTTCAATTGATTCGTATACGTATTGACGGTTAATTTTTTCAAATCTTTACGTTAAATTTTAATGAAGTAACTTAAAAATTATTTGTAAATTTTTCCAGACCCTATAAGCCGAGCCCAAAGATAAATAATTGATTAGTGATATATTACGTAGGGCACAACAGTTTGCTGAGTGTTAGTCGGATTTTAGCTGTAGAATTATGGAATGCTAGTTTTAATACTTTACATCGCCGACCGACTTACCATACGTATAATTTGTTTTGTGTTACACATGTGAGCGGAATTTTAGTTTGCCCAATCGACGGTGAATTTAATGATCGTGTACACATTTCCTATAATCGCGCAATCAAAATTTTTTTAATATCATTTCTATCTGACGTGTCCGTACATATAACAAAACCGAACGATATACTTTACAATTCAGGTAAGTACTAGTATATGTACTTCATTTATAGCAATGTAAAGTTATGGTTTTTATGATTATATCGCAACTCATAACTAAATCCGAGTACCCTTTATACAATAAAAATTATGATCATGTAATTATGTTTTTGTTTTTAGTGGTTTTCTTAAGTGAAAATTATATTTACTTTTCTTTTTGCAAATTGTATTTATATTGTATTTAATGGCTTCCGCTATTTATAGCCAATAAATTTTTTCATTACATATTCCTTTAATAACGATATCAGTAATGCTAAATCAATAGTTAATAATAGTGCGCACACTAAATGTCATAGTCATTATATCGCGCGGTTAAATTCCTCTATTAAAAAACGTTGAAAGGTGAATATGGTAGCAGACGTCTAATGTAATTACTAGCGATCGTAATAGCTTCCGGGATTGGCTATGATACATCGAGCACATATGGATTTATACATAATTTTGAAACGCGGCAGTATACAATTTTTTTACTAATCATGATTTTTGTATTATTTCTCGTTTCAGGTAAGGTTACACATCATAATTCGTATGCTGCGCACCAGGTAGGAATTTATTGGTATATTCACACTCCAATTAGGCATGTAATTGTTCGCAATTAGCGTATGGGCAGATCGGTCGGTGAAAATTATTATGTTAATCTGAAAACTCGTATTGTTTACGGAAGTAAATTGGTTTTGCTATCCAAACAAACTCGTATTATACCTTTAAAACACTGGACGTGAACCGACAACTAGAAAATAAACCGGAAATATTATTTTATATATGCACATATGCAAAACACATCTCACCTTATCTTATTTGCATTCACATAATACCCGCTCAGATAACATTAAGAAATTAACAATTTTTTTTTTAATAAATGAAAAAAAATTAAAACTATACGTTGTATCGTCTATATGCTCGCGTCGCATCTTGATATTTTAGTGAATGGAAAACGATTTCATCGACGTTACGTAATAAACGCGAAGAAAATTTATTTAAGAATTCATGTAATGGGTGTATTATAAATATACCTGGGTACATAAAATTGTGGTACGACATCGTTCGCGGATAAAAACAAGTTGAATGACAGCAAAAATATTCCGCGATAATTGTCATTTACATAATGGATGAGATTTAATTTTTGTTTTTGTATTTATGTACATATATTAAATATTCATTGTATGTGTTTTATATAGCTCATGAACGTGTGTAGATAATTGTTTGTAGCTAATTATTAATTACTTAATATGAATTTAATATAAATCTCGGAGATCATTATTATTGCAGTATGTAAAACATGTATTACAGTAATTATAGTCATTCTAGATTGGTTACAATTGACAAATATTTACCACAGACAAAACATACTTTTAGTTAACTGAGCTAACCGTAAATTAACCGCCTCAACCAGCGAACATATAAGAGCTTAAATTGTACTCACTTTGGACTATTTAGAAAAGACGTAAACCCACAAATATTTTAGGACTTAGACTGCGGTCCAATATCTTGACTTATTTTGTGGAGATTGACTTGTTTGAAAGTCTACAATAAGCCTCCTGTCGGCTGTACTTATTGTAAACTTCTTTGACTTTTACGGGAGGCTTGCGCCCAAACTGGCAACTCATCTAAATAATTCAAGCAATTCTCTAATAAGTATATTCAACAGGAGACTTATTGTAGCCTTTCAAATAAGTCAGTCTCCACAAAATAAGCCACGAATTAGACCGCAGTCTTAGTTGTTTACTTTTGAAGAGAAGCCTATCATGTTATGGTGATCGTAGCCCTAACCAAAATGGCCCAAACGGCGTCGGTATAAAATCCCGAATTACAAAAGACCGAATTATCAAAATTCCGACTTTCAAAATTCCAAAATCCCTATTTTCAAAATCCCGATTCTCGAAATCCCGATTTTGCTGAAACCATCATTTCAAAAACACAAGACAAAAGTCAGTATTTTTTTAAAAATATTAAATATTACATTTTCTTTTTTTTAATCAGTAACGTTTCTATTTACAACAATATTTAAAATTTTGCTGTTTCTTTCCACATTTTTTTTAGTGGGACGCGTTCACCAGCTTTCCAGTTCTCAATGCGTATTTTGCATATCATCATCTCCTTTGCCAATTCTTCGATTAACTTAGACCCCAACCATGAGGTCTTCCGATTACTATTATTAGTCGGGCGTGCCAGCCTCAACCGGGTTTTGCGTTCTAGGGAAATTATCTCCATGGTTCTGAAATATAGTCCAGAACTCTGGACTGTATGTGGGTCTTCCTTGGTATTCATGAACACACCTTATATAATTTTGGCTTGGCGTCTAAATGAATTTTTTTTTGATCGCGACAATATACTCGGAAACCTCTTCAGGAGGTACTTCATCGTTTCCAGATTTCAACTGAAGGTGTTCAGATTGTACTTTTCTCCATAATATTTCGCCGGAAAAGGCATCCTTTATATTCAGTCAACGGAAAATATGTTTTAGCTGCAGCTATGCTTGCTTTTTCAAAATCTGACACAATTCTCTTTAGATTTAATGAGATGCTCCAATCATAAGCAATTTTACAAAGCTCATACAACATCTCCGAATAAGCTACTGTTGATTTTGAGATTATTATACAAAATAATAATGGCACGATCTGGTCGCCAATTTTACCGTGGATCGAGAATAACCATGAACCAGCATTCAGTCTTTGCTAGGTGCACCAAAGATATTTTGGCTGCTAATAAAATATTTTTATTCTCTCCAAAATCTTTTGGGCAATTTCTTTTAAACTGTTCGGCTCTTTCAGTGTTGTGGCCCTGACTCGAGCAATTTTTTGTTTTTGTGCTCCGTTTGAAGGAAAACGTAATCTATAATTGCGGTCGCATTCAACAATTATCTTATGATTTAAGAAGGTCACAACCTGGTACTTCTGCCAAACTTTTAACAGTTTTATTTGCCTTATAAATATGTTTTTCGGAAGCCACTGGAGCGTGATTATAATCTGATAAATCCGTTTTTTAATTCATGGTTTTCTTCTTCTAGCGCTGTGGATGCTCTTGCTTTACACAATAGAGTTTTCCGTTGATCGCAACACCATCGATAAGTTTGATTTTCGCCCTTATTTTCGAGATTGTAAGCGTAATCATCAATAATCAGCTTGCCTTTATATTTGTTCGTTTTGACGGGGTCGGCTCAAAATCCCGAATCACAAAAGACCGAATTATCAAAATCCCGACTTTCAAAATCCCGACTTTTAAAATCCCGACTTCCAAAATCCCTACTTTCAAAATTACCACTTTTAAAATCCCGACTTTCAAAATCCCGACATTCAAAATCCCGACTTTGCTGATACCTTAAAAATCTTAATTTTAAAAATATTAAATATTAAATTTTTTTATAGCTAAAAAACAAAAAAATAATATTTTTGATTCTATATAATCCGCTCCACGTGCGACATTTTTGCCAATCCCGGCTGCTACGGCCCCCGAAGTTCAAATCTAAAGCCCCTCAAATGAGAGTTATCGAAGCGGTTAGCCTCTACAGTTATTGCATTTCAAAATGCCGGCCCACGAGCGCCCGAATTCATAAAAAAAATTAAAAAATCGGGCTTTTGAAAGTTGGGATTTTGAAAGTCGGGACCCTGTTTTGACCAATGAGATATTCATTATGTTCCTTTTTTTAGAATTTTTTTGTATTTTTTTGTTCTGCTCTCTCAAAAATAAAATTTAAAGTAAAATCTACATAACAAAAATGGCCTTAATTTTGTTTTTTATTTCATTTTTATTTGTGTTGAAGCTGGGAATCGTATCAAAAACTAGAAACTTAAAACACCGAAACAGAAATAACTCAAAATACTGAAATAAAAATTTCACGAAATTTCGACAAAAATAATACTGAAAATCAAAATCTTGAAATTTATAAAAGTAAAACACATAAAATTTATAAATTTTTTATAACAGTTAGGTGCTTCATAAAGATGAATTAAGGTAGATTTACATATCCGACGATTTATCGGCGAAGCTGCTTGCCGCAGAAAATTCGGCGAACGCTATATTATCGATGATTTACATATCCGACGATTTTTTTTCACACATACATACATATAAACAATATTTTGTATACAATGTCAAATTGTAGAAAAAATAAAAAAACAAAAGAATTTTTTTTTTATCGATGTGTGCTGTGACGTCGCGCCGAAAAGATAAATTTTGTTCATGTCTTCGCCGTGCCGATAATTCGGCGAAGAAGTTCTTTCTGATTGGTTGAATGTGTCACGTGATGTTCGGCGCAGAAAAATCGTCGGATATGTAAATCCACCTTTACTCTGGTATGCCCTGAGTAATTCATCTTTATGTATGTACATATGGAGATATATACAGTATACACATAAACATATGCACACGCACACATCCTTACTTTGTGTGTGTACATACTTACACGTATAGTTTATTAAATTAATTCCTTAATACTGTTTATTAAATACCGAAAAATAATGTAATTATGTTTTCAACCGCGCTGTTGTAAGCAGATGATTACATTATTTTTCAGTATTTTTTCGAGATTTTTCAGGATTATTTTTTCAGTATTTTATTTTTCGGGATTTTATTTTTTAGAATAAAAATGTTCTGGATTTAGAATTTTCGGGTTTTTTTTTTTCAGTATTTTTTTCGGGATTTTTTTTGTCGTAATTTAGATTTTCGGTATACCAACCCGTTGAAGCTCCTTCACAGAAAAAACTTTTGTTCAAAAATGAGTCGCAACCCCAATTAACAAAAATATAAAACTCATTTTACAAAATACTATAACATAAAAATCAAAATTCTTAATTCCAATTAACAAAATTTATATATTTAACAAAAAAATTCCTGATACAAAATTCCATTATTTCATTAGTTTAATAATATTTATAGAATTTCGCAAAAATTCTATCCGATTTATTTCAATTAATTTAATAATTATTTTTATATTATTATTATTAAATTTAATTAATTGAAAATAATTATTCAATTGATTAAATTTAATTTAATTGTTCCTAGAATCTATTACTCAAACATGATCTCCATCCCGCCATTCCACACTTTCATTCTTTCGTCGTGATTATTAAGGAAACGAGGAAAGAATCACGACGAAAGAATCAAAGTGTGGAACGGCTGATAGTTTACCAGATTGATTAACCCTTGTTGTGATTCTAGAAAACAGGGTTGGATATTTTTGGAATACCGAACCGTTCCCTTACAATCATACCAAAAATTCCCACTAACAAACTTTTGTATGGTATAGTCATTAATAAATAAGTACTGTAACAGTTTTAGCAAATTACAAGGTACCCTTGAATAAGCCTTAATTAAAAATTTGCTAATTATAAATAAAATTTCGAAAAAAAATCTAAATTATACCCATGGACATTTTTTGGAATTTTAAAATTTGGCGTTTTGTATAGGAATCTTGTTTTTAGGAATTTTGATTTTGGAATTTCGTTTTAGGAATTTTGAATTTGACGAATCGTACCCAACCCCGTTACTACATTCCACTCATTAGAAAAAGACATTTATAAAAGAAAGCCCGATTTTTAAAAAAAAAATATGGGCCGCAGGCCGCGCATGTTCTCGAACTCATAAAAAAAAATAAAAAATCGCGCTTATGAAAATCGGGATTTTGAGGGTCGGGATTTTGAAAATCGGTCTTTTGAAAGTCAGGAGTTTGAAAGTCAGGATTTTGAAAGTCAGGATTTTAAAAGTTGTGATTTTGATTTCTTGATTTTGAAAATCGGCAACCTCTTAAATTCGGTTCGTATCAATGGATTGTTACTTGATAGATTGTCAATTCTCGTAATTTACACACTTCCGGAATATTCACTAAAATGCTTTTACTCGAAAGTAATTTTCTCACTCTTATTTTACCAACACTAAATCACAACAACAAATAAGTTCCATAAATATTTATTAATTCACTATTTACGTCATTTATTGTTCAATTTTTAATTACACCACTATTTTCATATAATTCCTCATATTAATATTTCGCACTGTTCACTTTCACTAACTGTTCACTTTCGTTAATATTTGGCGAACCGAATTTCTCAAATGACTAACTGAGCATGATTGAATATTCTTCATTAGCCTGGATTTATTCTGTTCGGTTCTGTTCCAGACTAGTATAATCTGCTATACAACAAAACTATTGTAACTACCTATAGTGCTAGTACTCGCCCCTCAGCCTGTTCGTCAGAATGCAAACTACTGCCTCCATAGGTTCGATCGCATAACACAAACTAATTCAACTTCACCTTCGTCCTTGTCCCGATGCCATCTAACCGTGCTGCTACTCTCCATGGTCCACTCTATGTCAACCTTATCCTTGACGGCAATCCACTCCGTCACTTCTGACACGCCTTGCGTCTTTTACCTCCTTCACACCACCTACTCATACTTCTCTTCAACAATACTATCATTCTTGCAAACGGCAGACGCCCTCATTATACTTCGTCTGTTGCTCTCGAATTTTATCGAAATATGGTTGGCAGATATGTTCCACATATCTCCCTGTCATCCAGAGGCTTTTGAAAAACTCATTCCGCTCACGCTGCATAGCCTATCTGTAAACTGCCAATCGCCAATTATCCCTTCCAATCGCTCTTGTTGTCCTAGCAGTGAGAATTGGTGAAAAATGTACAATTCTCACTCGCCTTATCCGGTATCTCCTCCAGATACATTTCAATGTCCTATCCAACTGAACTTCCTTCGTTCAGTAGTGGACCACTCCTCAAGTCTCAATTTGTTCCTGCCGGTATCCATATATCTCTAACCCGTGTTACGGACGGCTCAGCAGTCGACCCGCAGATTTCATCTAATACCCTGCAGAGGTCTCACACGGTGATTTTGCCGACTAAATCTCAGGGAGAAATGCTATGGGTCGTGGGGTTGGAGGCTTGCGGGTATCCTGGCCTACTCCGTGATTACAGAAACTTGTATAAAAATAAACGCAAATAATAAATAATAATAAACCGGATGTTCCGCCGAAATTCGTCGGCCGGAACTTGAGGACCGAACAACCCAATTATAACCGAGTGAGGTGCCTTGGTGCGCACATCCGCTCAAACTCAAACGGCGCAGGCGCTGCTTCCGAAATTTGATGCGGGCACCGAGGAACCGCAAACATCACGCCGACACGGAACGGAGTCTCACCTCCCATCATACCCAACCCGACAAATTTAGCAATTCATTTTATAGAAAACAACCCTTACCACAATAGGAAAACCAAAAAAAAAAACCGTAAGAGAACAACAATGAAAAACTAAAAAAACCGCCAAATCAAAAAAAAAATTTTTTTTGGGCGAGAAATGCGTACCGAGCCCGCGACACGCAACCGTTATTCGGCGCTCGATTACAAATTTTATAAATTTTAAAAAAGAAATTTAAAAAAAATAAAAAAATTTAAAATAAAATTGAAATTAAAAAACAAACAATTACCTTAATTCTAAAATCCAAAATTTGTTGCCACCTCGTCATGCCACGATACCAGCCTCTGTCGCCCGTCTGTAAATAAAAATATGGCGCCTTCGTACCAACCAGGCCATGTCACTTATAAATCACAGTAAACTTAGTAACTACTAAAGGTTCAACCACTCTTTGTACGAGAAAAAAAATTGCATGTAGTAAATTCCACTTGAGCGTTGCTTTCCTATCCATCCACAAAAAAAACTGATGTTGGGACAATTTTCCATTGACCCTCCAATACCAATTTAAACTCAACTTTTTCCCCAAATGATTTTTATTATCTGTCTAATTTTTATTATTTTATTTTTATTATTTATAAACAAATAAACGAAATGGTTAGAAAATTCGAGTTTTAACACAGAAAACTCGGATCACAAACTCAAAAATTAAATCGACTTTATTCAAATTTTTTTTTTAATGTAGTCTTGTGTGGATTTTATTCAAAATTTATTTTTTCTTCTCTGTCTTTGTAATGTAAATTGATGCAAACGAGAAACATATAACAAAAAATATTCTTCTAGAGCGCATTGCTTCGCATACACCCAATGCACATTGGTCTCGCTCTCTCTTTTAATCGATGATCGTTCGGCCTTATGGTAGGAAGAAACACGAGAATTAAGAAAAATCACGTCTGTGAATAATATTTTATTACAACCAATGTCACGTATTCGTACACAGGTGGCATTGCTATCAGACACAATACGAGATTCGCCATAGAAATTACTAACCAAGAATGTTCGTAGGCAGGGAAATGACTGTCATGACACAAAAAAAAAATCGTAACACCCGTCCAAATGTAGCTGCCACAATTACTATTCGGCATCACCTGAGAGCAACGCCGTACCTGCCACGAGTTTCTCATCTTTCTGTAAGTCATACTTATCGAGATGAGCCGATAATCCCAACACCTCCAGCATCAGCATCATCAAGTTTACTGCACGATTCTGCATCCGTCTGAGCATCCAAAATCCCGAGCAGTTTGTCTCTCTCGTCTTGAACTGTTGTATATCTTGGTTGAATTGTTCATCATTTTCGAGTTGGCTCAGCAGATTCTCCATAACTATACTGTCTCTCTGCCACCCCTCGATTCCACAAATCCCATTAGTTCTACTCGACCAATGGCACCTACTCAATGATCTTCCGGGTCCATCTTACTACCATCTTACTACCAACAATTATTTTTAACGAATGCTTCATTTTCTTCCGCATCGCCTACATCATCGTTTATTTTGCCAAATGTTTTACGTTTCGATTGGTCCAGTATCTTCTCGAAGTTTCCAATGCCTGAGTTGATTTCTTTAATCCCTTGTTTCATTTGTCCATGGTTCTGGTTATGTTGGTCAAGTCTACGATATATTTGTTCTTTCATTTGTTGCAACTCTTTAATTCTTTGATTTTGTTCATCAAATTGTTGATTCATTATTTGCATAACTTTACTTTGATCAAGCTTTTGGTTTATTTGCACTAAAGCTAGTTTTATAACAGTTTGTTGTGTTTCAATTTATAATAGTCTGGAACAAAACCGTCTAGAATAAATCTAGGCGAATCTAGAATATTCGATCGGTATATAAATTCGAGTACAACGTACACGGTGAGTCAGGCTTGGTGTTAGAGTAGAGAGAGTAGAAAGTGTAGATTCGGTACGCGAAAGTGAACAGTGGGAAAAAACTAAGAGTTGTTAAGTGAGAATAGTGGCGTAATTAAAAATTGTAAATGGCGTATTAAGGCTGCGTACCAATAGTAGGGTAAACACGACAAACTGATCGAAAAATCTTTCCTAAAACCGGTTTTTACCGTAGTAAACGATTTGCCTTTTTTACCATAGTAAACGATTTGGAACACAGCCTAAGAATTAATAAGTTGTGGAAGTAATTTGTTGTTGTGATTTATTGTTGGTAAAATTATTGTAGGGATATTTCGGGAATATACTTTAGTACTACTACCCAACCCCAGATGTCACCAATCTCACAAAAAGTTTATATTATGGCAAAAATTAGATTTAGAATAGATTTTTCGATCAGTTTGCCATAGAGTTTTTGAAAAATAAATGAATTTACCAAAATATTTACTTAGAATTAACTTTTACTTGATGTAAAGTTTTTATTGGTTTTTATTCACATAATTATTAAAACGACACGGGAATTATTATACACTCAGATTTTATTTATTTATAATTTACTAATTATATTTTTACTACTTTATTCCTGTGCTGCTTTATTCACAATGAATTTTTATATTCATAATTTTGGCCAACGTTCGGTTTTAACAAATAAACCCGTCAGCGTTTTTCAGCACATTATACTTCGTACATTTACCTTTTTTATCGTCACTTTTTCTTAATTAAAATATTAAGCATTTTAAGCTAATTTAACTTATTGGGAAATGCAATGCACTGACTATTGGCCCGCAGCCTAGATGAGAAATTTTTGTTTAATAAATGCTGAGCACATGCTGAGTTAATGGCCCCTCAAACCAATAGGCGAGATAGTAACAAATTTACTACGGTTTATGTATTGTTAAATTTTATATTTTTTTTAAATTGTTTCTTATAATTTAACGTCTTTAAACAAAATGGTCTTAAATTTAATTATAAGGTATGTGTGCCAAACATAACGTAAATCGTTTACTAAGGTAAAAACCGGTTTTAGGACAGATTTCTCGATCAGTTTGCCATAGAGACAATTACCTTAAGTTTGGCACACAGCCTAAATATTATTTTTATTAGACGAGAAAATATTTAAATAAATTAGTACCAACTTTGATAATTTCATTTGGTTGAGCAAAAGATGATACGGAATGCTCAAATAGATAATTTTAATAAATTGCATAAAGATAATTTTGTTGTAAAGAATTGTTTTTCATTTTTTTATCCTATTCTTTCTCTTGTCACTCTCCTTGGGTGCTTGGGTCTTTACGCTTTTGTGGTTATATTTTATTTGCTTAACATTTACCGTTCGATGGGTATCTATACTTTTTTAATTATTAATCGCTAATTGTTGATCATCTCATTTTCTGAGGTTCTGATGTTTCTGTGTTTTTATGCGGAAACTTGCCAGCAAAAAATAAGAGATTACTCTACTTGAGGCGTGGCAGCACAAAAGAGAATTTTTGTTCTTACTGTTAACCACAACAGGAAACATAAAATGATAAGTTGTTTGACCTCCGAAGTAATGGAACTCGATACATGAAATTTTGGAATTTAACAATAGTCCGTTTTTCTGCGATTTCTTAACGAATTACGATAAAATCCGGATATTGGCGGATTTTAAAGAGAGTTTTGGACAAAATTGTGAGATCTGTTGAGAAATTTGGTTTCTAGATTGAGTTTTGATTGAAATAAAAATTTTAGATAGGCGGGCTATTTTGAAATAATCCGATATCGGATTTTTTCCGATATCGAAAAATCCGATCCGCTGCGAATTTTCCTATTATGAAATTTTTTGGTCGAATTTGTCAAATATAAGCATGAAGTTAGCAATAATGCTCCAGTTGTTGTAGTCCTAATAAATTCAAAATGAATAATTTTCGTATATCAGTCTGTAGACCAAACAAAAGTACAACACAGTAATAAATGAAATAAATATAATACGTTCAATTCTATCGCTTCAAATTATTTTTTTAAATTCATTTAGCTAAAAATAATACAAGTACCCAACCACCTTGAAAATAAATCGAGTGCAAAGGGTTAAATATGAATATTTTTTATTTAAATATATGATACTTACATTTTAAATATTGTTTAATTTAATTTTTTTTAGTTTTTATATTTCGTAAAAATTATATATTGATTTAATTAGTTGGAGAAACACACATTCGATAACAAAAAATGAAATTCGTCACCTAAATAGCAGTCGGATTTTGACATTCGATCTTCGGAAAATACGATTTCGTTTTCTCTTTTTAGTTTCATAATAGCGGATTTTTCGATATCGAATTTTCATAATAGCCCCTCGGCACCGTGCATCTGAGCATTCTACACAATTAAAGTGAAATTTGAGATGGAGAGAACTAGGTTATTTACTTCTGACAAATTTATACCAATACTTTCAGTTGTTTGATGATACTTTTTAGTATGTTCACAAGAATTTAGAAATTTTCAAAGTTATGCTGTTATTGATTTTATGTTTAGTTAGTGAACTAGCTTCATCCTCCTATCTAGATTCCGTGATATCTAAATGTGGAAAAACTTTAAATAGACCTATATAAAATGAATCATTTATGATAATTTTGAAAGTTCAAATATCTATTTTAGGATAGCCTAGACAAAAAGATCCTGGGGAAGATCAACAGTCCTTTGATGTATTTTAGATTAACCTAGATAGAGTGTCATCGGTGAAATGAACATGGTCCGTTTTGAATGAATTTGAAAACGATGAAAAATCGTGAATTTCTATTTCCAATTGAAAATGTAGTTTTAAATTTTCACTATAATATATGAAAGATCCCGTGAACATTTCTGGGATAAGTGAAATAACCATAAACGTAATAGAATGTCCCACGACAAGTAAAAATCATCGTAATTAGATCCCTTTCACCATACTCGTAGGGTTTTAACCGATCTATCTGGCCATGAGTCAGAGACCCGTGAATATTTCTAGGGTCGGTGAAATACAATTTGAAAATTTATTAAAATTCAAAATTAATTCGTGTATGGCACAGTAAATATCATCATAACCGATCCAAACTTTGAACTATCCAAAAATACAAACGAAACCCTGTGAACATCTCTAGAATTTCTGATGTTTGATTGTTTTTACAATAAAACAGCTTCGTAGCTTATTTGAGAAGGTCAATTGGGTATAATTCCAATTGGTGAAAATATCAAAATTTGCTGCAATTTTGAGTAAAATTGCAAATGTGGATAGTTTCTTGGAAAATAGATTTAAATTGGAAATTAGATTTAAATCAAAAACCACAATTGTTTAAAATACGCTGGGTAAGTTAAAAATTATCATAATTAGTGAAACCCCGTGAACATCTCTAGGATCGGAGATATAAAAGTATAAAAGAAGAAACATTGTCTTAGTTACCTATGGCCTAATCCAATTGGAATTTTGTTTAAATTTAACAGTGTAAATTTTTGGCCTGAACAATATTTCACAATCATTTAATTGAAACTAAATTGTTCGGACATAATTAATTTGCTTCACCTTTAGGAGAAGGAGGAAGAAGAGAACAGTTACGTTGCCAATTTTCGCGTATCGAATTTAGATCAATCCCAATTTGTATCGTCTTACATTATGAGAAAGTCCACACTTATATAAATTCAAGTGAAATCAAATTATGTCTTTCTTAACAACTTCATTATAATGGGCCGACGACCACAATATAACAAAATAATTCTCGTAATATTTTTACAAACATAAATAAGAAGAAACTAAATGAACACCGATATTAATTCACTTTTGATTGATTTATTTTTCATATTTAAATTTAATCCAGTTCTTAGACGTATTGGATTTATTTTTGTTGGTCATATATATCGGTACGAACGAACCTACCCAACGGACGGAGATAATCTTAGTAATTTTCTTCCAATTTTATTAGTTTTTGATTGATTAATTTTTTTTTTGTTTTGCTCTCCCTCTGTTCTATAAAATATATTGACGTAAACAACATAATACGGTCTCAAGTCTTTAAATAAAAAATATTTATAAATATGATCTTAACATTAAGATAATAATTGAAATATCAATATTCGTATTAAGGAATTTGCCTGATTGGGTAATGAACTGCTTAACTTTCCATTTCGTTATATTACAGATATTCTGAGGAATACATGTAATAAAATAAATTCAGATTACAGCATCTGTGTATCGTATCGTACGTTCATATACAAAATAATCTTTCACCTTTCACTATACATCACATACTTTGTATATATTTACGTCTTGGGGTACTACATGTATAAGACAAAAAAAAATACTTGGTCAATTAATTGAATATGTTTAAGCCTAAAAATTTCTTCAAATAATCGAAAGTATGCTCGTTTCTACGCGACCCAAAGAGATTGTTGTACCTGCATACCCCAAAAAATTCTTAACATTATGCACGGTTTATAATCGGGCGGTATAACGAATCGGGCATTCACTTAAATTCGACGCGATGCCCATCTATGTATCTTTCAAGTTCATTAAATCGTTGATGTATGGCTTTATAACCGCACATTAAAATATCTAACTAATTAGACCATGCTCGACTAAATTTGACAGGTTTGTTAAATTGTTAAAAATTTATTAACCTTGAAATATATGTACATACAGTATCTTAAAGCATAACAGTGCACAGTGAGTAAAGAAATGAAAAAAAAAAAATAATAGAAAAATTATACGATTTGTTAGATGCGAAATTATACGCGGTAATTTCACTTTTACACGATGTAACCGTAATTCCTGTATCTGAGTAATAGCAAATGTGATTTGCATGCTGAATACCGATGTGCTATGAAAATCTCCGTAAACGCGCGCATTTTTAATTTTCTTTTTGGTTTTATGATTGACAATTAAATTGCACTAACCGTATAATACGTAACAAGGTATTTGTATGGTCGTGGAGTCAATGATGTGCTAAATGAATAATAATTATGGTAAATAACGTCTTAGGTTTAAATGTTAATACTAGCCTGCTGATGAACAACCTAAACCTGATCTGTTTGATCGTAACTATCTTCATTCCAATACACTATCATTTTTTGGGGGAATGTTTGGTTTGCATGGAGAAGATACAAAATTGTTTTGTTTCAATAATTTTTTTTAAAATATAGAGATATTTCCCATGGCACAAGTAGCACGATGTATTGGACACCATTATGCAGTATATGATATTTCAGTCGAAATCATATAATCTGCAACCATATCCTCTAGAACTATATGGCACAAGAACAGAAATAGGCGTTTACCAGCTTTGTGCCGTATTGTCTACATCGCGTAGATGATTATTATTCTACATGTGTTTGAACTGTGAATGTATGTAAACAATTAAAAATTTACGTCGACAATGTAGAGATTGTAGAAAATGTCGAAAATTATTGTTTCTGTTAGCAATCAGCAAAATTCTACTATTTCTTTGTTGATGGAACCATTTCGGCTTCTTGGTGCGTCATTCCTATCTTACATTTGAAAAAAAAAATTATACGGTACTGCAAATTTCTTTCGTAGCCACGTATTTTGCCTCGTTCGGCGTTATTATCGATGAAGCCGATACGAAACGATATTTTATTTGGTCTCGTTAAAATACATCTTGATAAACTCGATTCTGGCTAGAATTATAATTTCTAATTTTTTGAATGTAGCGCTGGATGCAGAAAAATTCTTGGAAGATGCTTTTATTTTCCTGGTCCTTGACTAGACTCGAAGTGCATCACATCGACGATTGTGTAGCATTGATACTAGATTACTAGCATAAATGACTGTAAATTAAGTGGTGTACTTTTATTTACTGATATGCAAATCACGCGAGTTGTTAAATCTAGGGCATCCCTAATTTGCCTAGTGATGCTCGGGAAATAATAATTATTATATAATTGATCTTAGGAGTTAAAGTGAAACCGCTTATGTTTGTCTCAATATAAAAAGCATCGGTTAACCGAAGTGCCGGTCGAGACGGTAGGCAGAAAATGACAAATGAGTAAGGTAGTTTACTTCTGCATTGACTAACAAATTTAAATTGGAACATAATTCAATGCCGTAAATACAACGAATAAACTTAGGCAATGTTCCTTGTTACGGTTGGAACGAAGTCTACATTTCATCTAAACATGCGGAGGCCTCTTTCACGGTGATTTTGCCGACTAGATCTCAAGGTTGTTTTAAGTTGTGGGGAAGTTGAGGCTTTCATGTTCCTGGCCTACACCATGTCACAAAATAACAATAAAAGCAAACTAAAAAACTGAGATTAAATTGAATTTACTCCAGAATCCGTCGACCGAAATTTGAGGAACGTGAATAAATATAATATGTAATATGTAACAAGTCTGCTGAAGAAACCCCCCCCCCCCCCGCAACCAAATGACCCAACGATCCCCTAGAAACCGATGCCCAGCCACAACGAAGTAACATAGTAGGGTAGGGACGTTTCTCCAAGACACACAACCTCTCTTCCCCTGAGAGACCTCTCCCACAGCTTGAGACTACCGGAGTGCCACGAGGAGACCGTGTAGATTTTACGGTCATCCCCGACACATACGCTGGAGTCAACTCTCTAACCCTGTGGACGTCCTGCCAAGGGCATGATGGAGAGTGACAAGCCTAGCCTGAAACTATGGAATCGACATGAAATGAGAATCACCCTCCCATCATACCAACCCGGAAAAATGTATTTCATTTTAGTTTGAAAAAAAAAATTATAATAGGAAAACAATAAATAGAAATAGACCCACGCCGATAGTAAGAGAATAATAAACCGAATGCCAGATATACTTCGCAGTGCTGCTGTTTATTTAAATAATTTATAACAAAGACAAGAAGAGGAAAGAGAGGAAAAAAAAAGTTACTGAAATAAAAAAAAAACCGCTTCACAATTCTGGGTCGAGACCAATGTGAACCAGTTGGCGCGCCACACAACTACTATTCTCTACCGGATAACTTAAAATATATTTTAGTGAAGCCCAAAATTGAATGAATTAAAATGAAATTTTAAATATAAATTGAACCGTAAAAAAGGAAAAAACAAACAACAAAAAATCGTACTTTTGTAATCTCGTTGAAGTTGACCTTGAGGATTGCAGCGTTCTCTCGCCGTTGCCAAAAAATGGGTTGGGCATCTTCCCGCCTTTATATATTTTTACTAATGACCGGTTGGCCACCTGTTAAAACTAGGTTGGGCGTCTTCCCCCCTTAAACCGATAATAAAAAAACGTTGGGGCCTTCCCGCCTATGACCAAAAATAAAAAACGTTGGGCGTCGTTCGAACGCCTTTGAACGAAAATAAAAAGAACGTTTAGCCGCCCTTCCCGCCTTTATATAAATATGACATTGCGCTTCCTTCCGTCTTTATCGAAAGATTTGAATCGCATCAACAAGCCACCCGTAGGTTGCGGTGTCTTTCACCGATACCAATAAAAAATTTACAAACCACCGGTTGGCCACTAGTAAAAATTAGTAAAAACCAAGCCATTCGCCACACTCAACACCTATTGAAGTGTCTTCGCCGTTAATTTATACCACTTTTATTATTAATAAATTTTTCTAATTTTCTGTTTTTCTTCACCTTTTCCTACCAAGCACGAAAACTGAAATCCGTTTATTTCTCTTCGAACACGCCACTAATAAATTAGTGAACGGAAAATTTTACTGAGTTTATTACGTAACAATAATTTTCGTTCTCCTATTTTCTTCTCTAACCTTTATGTGACTGGATGGGTACAATTGTATCCAAATGCATGTTTCACTCTAAATTGGTAGAATCTCTCTGACATCTTTAATTGTTTGTATTCATGTTCTTGTCGATTTGTTTGTGGAGAAATATAATTTTATTCTCTTTATACAACTCCCTCTCTCTCTACCTTTTACATCCCATGAAAGGATTTTGTCACCTGTACTATGGTCCTCCATCCGTCTCGGTCCATCGCTCTCGCCCCCCAATTTTGACATCCTAATACGAGTAGGTCTTGTCCGACGACATCACGCCAGCGCAGTCTGCCTGCGCTTCCTCTACGATGCACTCCGGCTGGGTGTTGATGGAACACTTTGGGCCTATTTTTTAATTCATCTCGAGCAGGCAGTGCGCTGTCAAAAAATACTTCGTATTTTTTTATTCAACCTTGGTAATTTTACTCGGTACACTGCGTTTTTATTTGTGAACTGTGCTTACACAGTGCATACTCGGTTCTTCAAATTTTACTCTGAAATTAATGTCAGTGTACGAAGAGTGTGCAAAATAAAAAACAATTTATTGCTCTATGTACACCGGATAATTTTACCCAGTACAACCTGTGCTCGGTGTACACTACCCGGGGTAAGCCTGCTTGATCGGGTTGAATTAAAAAATAGACCCTTTGTAAATCATTCGTTATTGTGCGGAAGTCTTTAGTGAGATGCCTGGCATTGACAAAACCGACTGTTTTTCCTATTTCCTATTTAACTGAGTTTCCTATTTCCTCTTGGAAGCTGATGTTTTCAATGCATGATTTCATATGTTCACGTTTCTTTTGTCAGAGGAATTTGATCGTCGCTTTCCTAGCGCGTAGATATTCTGCTTGAGTGCTTCTAGTGTTGTTGCGAACCAACCATTTTTCACGAAGCTTTCATTTATTTTCGACGGCCAGGCGGCATTGATCATCGAACCAATCATTGCGGGGTCTCAGATGTCTTGTTCCGATAGTGTTTTGCGCCGCGGTGGTTATGGCTGACTGTAGAGCGTTCCACTGCTCCTGGATGTTAGAGGGAGCTTCTTCGTTGTTGCTTGACACGCTTGGTCTTGTAGAGCATCTACATTCCATCGAACGGTTTTTTGTTCTTGTCTATTGAACGTAGATGACAGTTTGCACTTATATTTAAATATGACAAGCATATGACCGCTGTCCATATCTGTACCTCTGTAAGATCTAACGCCAGATATGCTGGTGGAGTGTCACTTAGACACCACGACGTGATCGATTTGGTTTTCCGTTCTTCCATCATACGATCTCCACGTTACTTTGTGAATTCTCCTATGTGGAAAAAACGTACTTAATACAACTAAGTTGTACGTTATTGCCAGGTCCGTTACGCGTCGGCCGTTGTTATTACTAGTTAGGTGCAGGCTGTTAGGACCGATGTGCGATGTATTTTCTGCACTACTACCGATTTTTGCATTAAATTCGCCCACGATGATTTTAATGTCGTGGTGCGGTATGTTATTGATGACTTCCTTCAGCTCGACAAAGAATAAATCTTTGATGTCATCTGATTTATCTTCGGTAGGTGCATGTACATTAACGATCGTGATGTTAAATTTCTTAGTGCGAAGTCTGACCGTGCTTATCCGCATGTTGATAGGACGGAAATCGATGGTTAGATGCTTCACGCTCCGACCATCTGCCCTCTTGTAGTGCAAGTACGTCTAATGTGTAACTTTTTGCTTGGTTCGAAAGTTTCTGGAGATCTCCAGGTCTTAAGAGGCTAAGCACGTTCCATGTTTCCATTTTTAAAGCGTAGTCCGTGTACAATTTCCGAGGTCGATTTTGTGATGAATTCGATATGGTTATCCGAGGCCTTTGATTAGGGTTCGTAACTTAATTATTTTTATGAGGGCAGGTTGTTGGCCTGTCGCTCAACTCGCTTGTTAATTTATATTTGGGTACCATTGTACTCATTCCAGTCTGCTAAAGGGGTTTTATTATTCAGTTACATAAAAGCTAATACCAATTCACGATTTAACCAAAAACATTTTCAATAGGGCAAGAATGAAGTTAGCCGAAAAAAATTCGAAAATCAACACAGCTGGTGATATTTATGTGAAGAAGTAAAACTAAATTTAACTGTGTAATTTATTTGTTAAAACAAAAATGTAGCTAAATACTGGTTTGTCAAAAGTATAAAAATTTTGACTGATTATTATATATTTTCAAAAATTAAATAAAATAATCCGAAATTAAAGAATTAAAGAGTTTTTTAACCTATATGTTTTAGTGACGTATTTTAGCGACGCATGCAGGTTAGAGGCCGTTACAAAATCGGCCCAGTTTGTCAGAGCATAAAACATCCACCATCCGTAATGATATGGGGCTTCATTAGTGGGGATAGACCTGATCCATTATACTTCGTAGAGGAAACCATGAGAAAAGAACAATATAAAAAGGTGGTAACAGGCGTTTTATTTCCTTACATGAGGTCGCTACCTTTAAGGCCAATACTCTTACACTTTTCTGCAAGATGGGGCTCCTTGCCATCCCGCAAAATCAATCGAGAAAGCCCTCCTTAATCAAAATATTTGCTTCCTCTCTTCGCCTGGCAATTCTCCGGATTTAAACCCTATCGAGAATTGTCGGGCTTTACTTAAGTTCATCGTATATAAAACCTCCAATCCTACACTGTCCACACTAAAAAAAAATATGGAGAAATAGTGATCAAATTCGCAATATGATCAATACTTGTATATATGTAGCATGTATGTATACTCAAAACTATTTAATTTTAAAGAATTTAAACATTAAAAAAAAATTATTTATATTTTGATAAAATACTAGAGACGACGCCATTGCAAAGCTCATTTTTATTACCTCTTTAGCCCAATCCGATCGCAACCATTTTATAATTAAACTAAATAAAATTTATGTTACTGTAATAATTAAAATTTATTAAATTAAAACCACACGAGAAAATAAAATAAACAAAAACACGCGAATGCACAATAGTTACGCACAATATTGCTACCCTTCGACTTGTCACATGAAAATGAGACTGAGAAGAGAATAAAATAAAAGATTCAATATACAAACGAAACTTATAATTTATAACTTATAAAACACGTCTTACCGCGAAACAGAAAGAGAAAAAAGAGAAAAACAATTATTTTTCTCCAAAATATAATTTATTGTGTCTTTGATATTCTGTTGTGCGGAATTTAGTATGGAATCAAAAAATTTTTTTCCACACAGTGGAAAAATTGCATACTGGGTATCTACGTAAAAATAGCAACATTTTAGGTAGCCTTGATTTGTTCGTAAAAATGGTTTATTAAGCCCGGTTTACATACGACCAACATTTTTCTTCTGCAAAATGAATAAGATATAACATTGACTTTTTGCACATAAGAGACAAGAAAAGCAATATATCCCAACAAAATTTTGCAGAAGAATTTTTGAGCAAAATTCACCATAAAAATGAAAATGTTGCCATAAAATATGTTCGATCCGAGTATTTTTATGGCAACATTTTTAAAATTAACAAGAAAAAAAATTATTTCGTATTTATAAATGTTGAGGATTCATTATAAAAACAGACGCCATAGATAAAAATGTAAATTTCGTTTTTTAATTCATTAAAAATAAATTAATAATGATCCTATAAAAAAAAATTACGCCATTACTATATATGTTTATTTCTTTCTGGCATATTGAATATTTTTATATAGCGGATTCTTTCTTATTTACCTGCAATAATTTGTAGAAGAAAACAATTTTCTCATGTAAACCGGGCATTATTTCTTAAAAAAGGAAAAAAATTGAACGACTGTTTTGCGCGAAAGTGTTAAAAAATGATAAAGGTGTATGAATGCGAACATGTTAATATCATTAGAAATTGATCCTGGTAGGCGAGAAATTTACTAATATAGCTGGATACAATTTCAATCACAACAACGGTGATCATTGAGCTTGTTGTAGGTGCATTTCCATTGGGCTGAAACAAAAAATTAGTACAAAGTTGCCTATGAAAATTTCATACCAGTTTGCTTGCAGATGCTCGATATCGAAAGTAAATGATTGCTGATAGTTTGCTATGATTACTGATCTAAGCCGAACAGTCTATTAAATAACTTTTACGGACAGCTAAAGCTGGTGGTTTTTGCCCTGCATTTATTTCTGTTTTTTTTTTGCATTTCTCTTAGCTTAACTTTTGAATCTAATGTATTTTAATTTTTTATTTTATTAAATTTGTACTTTAGTTTTTTTTTATTTTAGAAAATAGAACAAATTAAATTCGGTATTTTGCTGTCAAATAACAAATAATGGCAAATGTCTTTTTTTACAACAAGATGGCAAGCACAGAAAAATAACCGACATGCGGTGAACACCATAATCATAAAATGGTTTTATTTCCCCTTAATCTAAACTTTTTTTGGCTTACATTAAAGCCAATTCGCAGTGTAATCTTTTTCAACTTTGCGAAAACAACTCCCCTATGATGAACATGGCTGCATCGATATACTCCACGTCCGAAGCCATTTTGTTTTGTTTTGATAAGGGCTAGTTATATAGACGAAAACGAAACGGACTGAAACGAAACGAAAGGATTGATTGCATGAAAATATAAGCTGCGTTGCTTTCAAAATTTTACAACAACAATTGCATTGTATTAAGCCGATTGTTTTAGAATGTTAAGAAAAAAATTTTTAGGATTAGGGGAAATAAATCTTTTTATGGTTATGGTGTTTACCGCAAGGCGTTATTTTTTCTATTTTTTTCGAAAAATTAACTTGTAATAAAATTTGGTATTTCTTATTTGATAGCAAAATACCGAATTTAGTTTGTTCTATTTGATAAAATAAAAAAAACTAAAATAAATATTAATAAAATGAACCAACACAGAAAAATTAAAACGCATTAAAAATTAAAGCCAAAAGTTGTTGCTTTCACATTTCTTAGCTAAGCTAATCGGATTAGTGAAAGCAACACTACAATAATAGGCTAGTTATGTAGAAGAAATGAAACGAAAACGAACGGACGAATTGATTCAATTCAATTTACTTTCGTTTCGTCTTTCCGGTTATACACTATCGGTTATGATTTTTTTGTTATCCTTACAAGCACATGTCAAATTGACGAAATAATTTATATTTTAATTGGATTCAAACGCAGTATATTTACACCCCTATTCCCCTAGTCACATCACTTCAAGTGACGTGACTACTCATCTTCCTGGTTACTAGATCATTAAATCGAAACTAACAAAATAATTGTTCGATAAAAACGTTCTGGCTGTTTTTTAAATCTTAGTACGCTGCTTTATAAATATTTCCTTGCGACTGCTATCACTCTAAATGACAATTTCTATCACTTGAAATTTTGACGTGATAAATAAATGAAAAAAATTTCAAACTAATGAAGCCAACTAAGATTTAAAAAAAATTTATTGAGAGTTTTGCACAAAATTATTTAGTAAATTTTGATTTTAAAATCTAGTAACCTGGAACATCCATAGTCACGTCGCATGAAGTGATACGTCTAAGGGAATTTAGCTGTTAGTTTGCCAAACATAAAATGCATTTTTCGAGTTAGTTTTCATACTCACGAGAAGTAAACTTCAAATAATATAAAATTATAAACAAATATGAAAATGTCAAAACCGTTTTCACTAATTCGTCTATATAACCATGCCTACTTCGTCTTTCCGTTTCATTTCGTTTCAGTCCGTTTCGTTTTCGTCTATATAACTAGCCCTATAATTTGATATAAGTGCTATTAGGGTTTACAAAAAAAACCGATAGTGTATAACCGCAAAGACGAAATGAAAGGAAATTGAATTGAATCAATTTCACCGTCCGTTTTCGTTTCGTTCTGTCAACATAATTGGTCTAGTATATTTTCATATATTCAATTCGTTCGTTTTGTTTCAGGGCGATTCGTTTTCGTCAACTACAGCCCATAATTTGTAGTTTATTGTGACTTGTGAAATAATGGGTGTTTTCAGGTCGATAAAGGCGATGATTCATGAATAAATTTGGCCTGCGAGACATAAATAACAATTTGACAGACAAAATTTTTAGAATTTGTATTCTATTGTTCTCGCTGCAGTCAAACCTTTTACAAAATTGAGCAATGCTCAATTTTTAATTTTTGTCATACGATAAAAAAATATGGCCCCTGCTCTGTTAACTGATGCTCCACTAATAATGGAAAACCGTCCGGAACAAATTTGACTTCGCACTTTGACTCTACACCATCGATGTTTAAGTCACACATAAAAATTCCAATTGGTAACACCTTCCCACTACCATAACCCATTAGAGGTGGAAACGAGTTTTCAAAATACGTAATATTTCTTAGCATCACATTCGCGAATCAAGGTAACCCTAGTTCCTAAATCGATGAAACATTAAATTAGTTTATCGTGAATACATGCCGTTTTCATGTATTTCGCGAGTGTATTGGCTGGCATCCTTATATGATACCGCCTTAAGTACTTTCAGCTTCTTCCTTTTAGGGTACTGTCTCGCGAAATGTCCACGTTCGTTGCACATGAAACATGTCAGGCCTTTTGAAGCTTTCGACCTCATATGATTTTGATTTTCTACCCATTTTTCCTTCTTCACACTTGGTTTGTTTTCGACCACTTTACTCTGCGCATTACTTTGCCATTCGAACTTTCCTTTATTTACATTGCCTTGTACAGAATACTGTTTTTTGGCATCGCCTTATGTGCTGCACCCACATGTTCCGCTTCCCGCAAATCCATTAATAACAGCGCTGGAGTATCATACTTCCGTAACGGACCTAAGGAGTTATTGATTCTCAAATCACATATCGTTTTCCATTCTGGCTTTATTGCATAACGCAAATTATTTCGTTTAAAATTTTCGGATGCACGTCATTTTTCAATTATGTTGCCACTCGATGGACAATTTTCGTTTATAGGGTCTTCCATTGCCCCCATGTTTTGTTTATATTTCTTAAACTGCCCCGCCATTCTCTCGCCACATCAGTCATCTTCAAACAAACCATAATGCCTTATGGTGACGTTATCCCATTCGTACATTACCCCAAATTCTTCTTTTCTATCCACTCGTTCACACTTTGCATAGGGTCGATCCCATCAAATGATGGCAAAACAACCACTATTTCTGCATGACGTTTAGAATACGTACGTTGCGTGCGTCCGCGGAAACTAACTTCACTTCCATGGTACACCTCATTCTGATTATCCAAGTTATCTTCCTCTGAAGTAGAGTCTTCCTTCCAGTTGTTTCCATTTTTTTTGCCTCATTACTTTGTCCATCTGAATTATCGCGTTCTTTATCAATGTCTTCAAACTATTTTGCTTTTAAAAGCAAGCGTGCTCATTTATCGCTCGATCCACCTCTGAAAAATTGTAACCCCTTTTTCAATCACGAAGCACAATTTCTTTTTTAAGAATGATACGACTCTTTATAGATTTTTTCCGATTACAAAACAAATTATCCACCAACTGCTTCAAACGTTGCAGCTACTCTAACTTTATTTCAAGCTCTTTTTATTTCATACTTTTAACAGAGACATCTATTATCTATTTCCTTAATTTATATTAGTCAAGAATCCAACAATAGATAATAACAAATTCTATTATGTCACGATTAATAATAATTCTCTATTGAAATTAAAAATAACTGTTTGTTCCGCCTATCTAAGGTATTTATTGACTTGTTCACGCGGCATCCACCTGTTAGTTTTGCACACAGCATCTTAAAAAAATAAAACAAAAACATTTTACGTAACAAAATTGCGTAGATATGTAAATGGCGACGCCATTGCAAAACTCATTTTTATTACCTCTTTAGCCCAATCCGATCGCAACCATTTTATAATTAAACTAAATAAAATTAATGTTACTGTAATAATTAAAAATTATTAAATTAAAACAACGCGAAAAAACATGAAAAAAAATAAACATAAACAAGCGCATGCACAATAGTTATTCACACTATTGCTACTCTTTGACTTGTCACATGAAAATGAGACTGAGAAGAGAATAAAATAAAAGATTCAATATACAAAGGAAACTTATAATTTATAAGTTATAAAACACACCTTAAGACAATTATTTTTCTCCTATAATTTCTCGTGTCTTTGACATTTTGTAGTACGGAATTTAGTATGGATTCAAAATATTTGAAAAAATTGAATACTGGGTATCTACGGAAAAATAGCAACATTTTAGATAGCCTTGCGCAGTATGCAATGTTTCCAGTGTGTGGAAGATATTGTTTTAATTCCATACTAAATTCCATACTACAAAAATATCGATTTTGGAGAAAAATAATTGTCTTTCTGTTTCGCGGTAATATTATTTTTTTTTAAGGTTTGTTTGTATATTGAACCTTTTATTTTCTCTTCTCAGTTTGTTTTTTCTCGCGTTGTTTTATTTTAATGATTTTTAATTATTACAGTAACATTAATTTTATTTAGTTTAATTATAAAATGGTTGCGATCAGAACGCGTATTTTGATCCTAAAATAATAACAGGAGAGAAGAATTACCGAAACGCAATAGTGTAGAATATATGTGTTTTTGTATTAGTAACAAACAAATTTGTTCGGACGTAACGCCACACCATTCGCAATGTTTTTATTTTAGGTTAATAATTTTATATTTTGTAAATTTACAAATTTTATAATTTATAAAAAATAAAATAATTGTAAAACATTTCGTGTTCAATAAAACGACACGTAAAAAATAAATTCACTTTCCTCAAAATTTAGCATAATTTGCTTTTGTCAAATTATGCTAAATTTTGAGGAAAGTGAATTTATTTTTTACGTGTCGTTTTATTGAACACGAAATGTTTTACAATTGTTTTTTTTTTATAAAATATAAAATTTGTTAATTTACAAAATATAAAATTATTAACCTAAAATAAAAAATTGCGAATGGTATGGCGTTACGTCCGAACAAATTTGTTCCCCATCTAGATATCATGGGAAAATGTCACAAAACAGGAGTGGAAGGACCAAAAATTTGAACCGATTCCACCCGGTTCGATAAATTTTGAAGCATATGGTCACAAAAACAACACACATACATGCGTAACAAATGACAGCACACTTATTCGAAATTGTGTATTATACGTCGTATACGTATACACAATTTTATGGTTTCGTCTCCCAATTCTGGATCGAAATAGGCGTTCAGATTGGGCTTTAGGTAGGTAATAAAAAAAATTCCACCTTATTCCACCTTATTTCCCCTTTGATTTTTTCTTTTTTTTTAGTCGGGATTCATGCACCCACACTGGATTTTTTGTGACTCTTTTTTATGGCGAGTAGTATGGATTACCGTGTACTTTAGATGGTTCGTTCTATAGAAAGAGTGAGGTTTTGCAGGCGAATGTAAACGGAATTCCGTTGGCATTGCATATAGGGTGATTTGTTTGTAAAAATAATTTCTTATTTTGTTGACAGTGGAACCGAAAATGTTCCGAAAGCTCAAGTAATAATAATAAAAATAAATTTTAATTTATATAACCATTATTTATATTTATTAACTTAGGTGAACTTGGGTGAAATATTAAAGTATGTAGTTTCCAATTAGAACATTTTCATTGCATCCAAACAAACTTTCTCACTTGGGTCGAAGAAAAATCTTGTTATGCCGACACCGTAGGAGTGATTTCGTGAATTACTTCAACGCTCTATTACAAAGCCTTCCCAACGCCGGAGCTGATCCATTCTTGACTGAAGATGGATGCCATAATAAAATTAATCACTATACGTGTTTTTCTTATGTCGTATCGTTCGCACAGTGTTTTCAACGCTGATTGATAATTTTCCTTGGAGATGCTGGCATGTTTTCTTAATTCAGCAGCTTCGCACCTTTGAGGTGGTCCCTCACCAAATACTAAAGTTTGCCAGAATATTAGATAGAGCCCGGCACCTCAAATGAACCTATATCGTTTTACTTGTGACCTTGCTAGAAAAGAGCATCAACTCATCCCTGAGTGGATTGACGCTCAAACCATAGCTGTTGGTCCAGTGATGATGACACCAAATTTTTTTTTTAGGAACCATTTGCAACAAATTACTGATCAAAGCTGAATTAAATTGTTTATATTATCAGGAAAACGAAGCCTTGTAATTTACATAAAAGTGCGAATGAAGAAAGTAGAATTATAGAATAAAACATTTTAAAAACAGATTAAGAAGTCCATTAAATTAATTTTAATTCCTATCCGAGCGGTGTATACGAAGTGTGTACAATAAAAAATACAAAGTCCTGTCACGAACAATGTAACTCCACAACCGTGATATAGCTATTATCTACACTTGGAAAATGGAATTGAATATGATGATGAAAAACTTTTTTATTTTTTATGACAAATTTTACATTGTATTTGTGCCTTATATTGTATTAAAATATACATACAGAGAGCAGTTTGCCATATAGTTTAAAACAAATAACAAAAAAGAAAAACTTGAAAATTATTTTCCCATTTTATCTCCTTGCTTGCGTCCTCTTAACTTCGTTCCATATCACATTTTCACATTGAACAAAAAAACAACAATAAGGAAAAATTCTTATCTTAACCTTTTTAAATATTAATCAAATTCAAAGTGAAAATATAAAATATATATTGTAAAATAAAAAAAAAAAAACGATGATGGGGAAAATAATAAATTAAAATAAAATCAATAATGGAAAATGTTCGGATTATATATACACTTGCACATGAAAATTTATTCAATAAAATTGAAATTTAATGAAAAATGGAAAATTCATTTATATATTTTTAACAATCACTTTACAATTTTCATTAGATTCGATTTATAAATATATCCATACCTATATTTGTTTTTAGATTTAACAATAAAATTGTGGATATTAAGACAAATTTTCCACGGAATGGTGAAAAGACGACAACCATATATACTAAAACTGTATAAATATTTTAAATAGTAATTGAAAAATCTCTCTCACGATGAAAAACTAATTTATTTTTATTGCTATAAATATTGGGGCAATGAAAGTTTAATTAATAATTGCTACGCGGTATAAATTCGATTTTATGGCAGACGATTATGCAAATATGGACAAATAGCCCAGAAGGGTATATCATGCACTACATCTCGATGTACATATAAACTTTAACAATTTTAATTAAATCCCCGTATAATACAGCGTACAAATTTTTATTAGTTGGTTGTTAAAACGAATTTTCCACAACAAGCTTCCACTTTCCAAAATAAATATATGGAAAATTATACGCGAGATATTGTCTTCAAAATCGATTATATTTTATCATTAACATTTTTTTTCAAGCACCAGAAGAATGTATTTTAGAATAATGTAACAGTAGCGGTACGCTGTTCGCTTACATAAAACCGATAAAATTTTATTAGGCGGCTTAATGTAAAATATTGACGGTAATTTGTTTGTTAATGGTTTAAATTACAATGACCTATTGGCTTTGTGTGGAGTGGAAAATGTTTTCTTCTATAATTTATAATCAGCCGGTGCAAAATTGAAACAGTGGAAACCAAAAAAATTATCTAATGGCGCTGTTTCATGTTTTATTATACAAGGCGGAAATTTTATATACAAAGTGAATTTTGGACTAATTTAATTTATTGGTTGTTTTTTGTGAGTTCTAGCGTAAATATTTTGTTTAGAAATATTAACAGTGTAATTAAATTATGAATGGCATGATTAATAAATATTATCAAATAGCTACAATCTCAGAGATGTGTAAGCAAAACCACTTGTATGTATAGATAACTGACACTCAGGCCTATCTAAATAGGCATGTGGTGTTCCAATAAAAAGGGTTGAACTCACACAGGGCTGATAGATGAATAAAATTCATCTATCAATTTTTCTTTCTTAATTTAGTCACTTGTAAATCAGAAGAGGCCCATTGGCCAGCTCCATTTATATAGATTACTAGCTGACCCGGCGAACGTCGTTTTGCCCAAAATAGATTTTTTCGAGCATTCACCATTCTACCCGTTTTTTTGATCGAAAATTATCGATCGTTAACAGATGACGCAATAATATTTTCACTTATAGATTGAATGAAGTATTAGTTTTGTTACGGATGGATAGTAGCCAACCCACAATTATCAACTAATTATGCAGAGGCCTCACGCATGGTGATTTTGTCGGCTAATACTCAGGGTATTGTGTCGTGGGGATTCGGAGGTTTGCATGACTCTAGCCTACACCGTGTTTACAGAAAATTTAAAAAAAAATCGCAAATTAAAATAACCTGAATTATATTAAGTCGACCTGAATTTGTCGAAGGAAACTTAAGGAACATGATAAATAAATAATAACCGGGTGTGCCCATCCAGTGACGAACGGATCTCCCCGACTGACAAGTACCCAGTTTGCTGAAGAGCAGAATGACCCATCGACCCCTAAAGGTAGATCCCCTGCCCTCTCTCCATCCGGAGAGACCTCCAACAAATCTCCCACATTTCACACTTCGACAGCATGAGTCCATTGAAGTGCCACGAGGAGACAGCGTGGATTTTACGGTTGCCAACGAATAGACGACACATCCGCTGGGCTTACCACTCCGACCCTGTGGGTGTTCTGCCAAGGGGATGAAGGGGAGTGACAAGCCCAGCCTGTGCATATGGAACCGACAAAGAATGAGAATTCCCCTCCCACCATACCGACCCAAACAAAGGAAAAAAAATTGTAGGGAATAAACAGTCCGACCAAGAAGGAGAGAAAAAATATTAAGAAAAAAACAATAAACCAAATGCCAGGAATCGCCGTGCAATATTTTTGTTTTTTTTTTCATAGTCAACAAGATAAATATTTAAAAATTTGAAAAACTTAAACAAAATGGTAATTTAAAAATAAAAAAAATGAATTTAAAACAAAAGGAGTGAGTGGATCGTAAATAAAATAAAAAAAATAACAAAAAAAAATCGTCCCATTGCGGTTGCGGCCTTGTTGTCGTCATGCCACTGGTTACGTCTCACCCGGACTGTTGTGGCCTTGTAGTAGCCGATATCAAGGATCCACCGGTGCGGCGCAACCGCCGGTAGCAATAACACCGTTGTGCGTCTTCCCGCCGTAATATACACTTGTGCCTGGTTGGGCAAGTAAAAATTCAATATTGTTGGGCGTTGTGTCTCCAAATATACCGCCAAAAGCCATGGTCTCCCCTGGCCACCCGTTATAAGATTGTACGCGCCTTATAAATGGCGGCACCAGAAAAATGTGTAGCACCGTTACACCGCGCGTCGTGTCGCCCACCCGAAATTTAGTGCGTTGGCCGAAACCAGGCCCGACGTAAACAGAAAGAAGTGGCCTCACCTGGCCACCCGTAAACAAAAGAAGCCAGCTTTGTATGAGTTGCCATATACACTGGATTGTGGCTTTCTTGACTAGCCCTCGAAAAATCTCTTTATTGCTTGGCACAAGACAATTCGATCAACACCACACTAAACAACAGCGAACAAGAAAAAGAAAGCAAGCTGTTCCCGGGCTGATATTGCACCAAACACTTATATATTATTTTCCACGTTTGTATTCATCAACATTCCCGTTACATTTTGTACCGAAATCGTGTTGTTACAGGCTGGCTACTGCCAACCTGCAGATTTCACTAAGCGCATGCAGAGGCCTCCACGGTGATATTTTGCCGGCTACGTTCTCAGGGAGAAGTGCGAAGGGTCGTGGGGTTTGAGGTATGCATGTGCTCCTGGCTTACACCGTGATTATACAGAAAGTTAGGGGGAACGCAAATAATAATAAAATACCCGGATGTTCCGCCGAAATTCGTCGGACGAAACCTGAGGAACGAACAACACAAATAATCATAAGAGAGAAGGAGAGAGAGATGCCTTGGCGCGCGCATCCATTCGAATTCAAACAGGGCTAAGCCCTAGTTAAGAAATTGGATGCGGGCACCAAGAGACCGCAATCAACACTACACCGACACAGAGGGAGTCCCCGCTCCGATCACACCATTTCCGATAATTAATAGTTCATTTTATTTACGGAAAAAAAAACAAAAAACGAAAGGAAAAAGGAAACAACTTCTCCCTCCACCCGCACCACGATAAGAGAGAACGAGAGAGAGAGAGAGAGCAATTCGCATCGAGCGTGCACCCGCTGTGCGGCGCTCGATTGCAAAAAATAAAAATTTAAATTTAAAAATAAAATATGTAAAAAAAAAAGTATAAAATAAAATGAATAATAAAAAAAAATAAAAAAAAAATCGTACCTTAAATACAAAAAAAATTAATGTTGCGGCCTTGGTGCCGTTCCGTCGCGGCAGACCACCGATAAAAATACAATAGCCGGTTGACTACCGTTCCATTGCGGGGCCTTTCCCCGATACCAATATAAATAACGAATAGCCGGTTGGCTACGCGTTAGCTGCGGCAGACCACCGATAAAAACCACAATAGCCGGTTGGCTACTGTTACTGTTGCGGCAGACCACCGATAAAATAAAAAAAACAATAGCCGGTTGGCTGAAATGGAGTGGCCTCAACTGGCCACCAGTAAATAAACTGGTTGGGCGTTGGTTCGTCAGGAAAAACTGTAAAAATGTAGCGGTGCGTCCTCTTGACAGCCGCTTTATTAAACTGGAACTTCCACGTTGATGCTTCGTAACTATGGTACTGTTACCACACTATGTTATCTTAGGGCTACGAACAGACAGTCTAATAAAATTAACTGTAAAACCAACGATGAAAATAATTCGAGGTGTCCCCTCGACAAATTGTAATAGCCCCGTCAGGGCCCCTCTATGGGTCGTGGCGTTTACGCCGAAGAAATCTAACTTTTAGCTACGTACGGCAACCGGTGTGGGTTGCGACGTCAATCCAACAATATCAAAATTTTATTAAAAAAAAAACGTTTAATAATTGTATTCACAGATCCTTGGATGCTATCACATTATTACCGCCATACTGCCCCAGACGGAATATATATATAGCGAACTAACACTTTCAATGTCACAATCGAAAGATCCAAAAACAAAATTCTTTACCGCAAAGCGGATTTCACAACTTTATTTATGTATATTTTTTTATTTCGTTACACAATTTTCAACTTAACAACTTAAGAACACAGAAACAAAAATATTTTGCTTTTATTTTTAATTTCAATTACACCAAAAAATGGTCGAAAACCAAAATTTAACTTCGTTTAGAGAAAATCAATACTTGAAATTATTTTCCCAAAAAAATCAAAACTCGACTTATAAAAATCAAAACTCGATTTATAAAAATCCAAACCTCGAATGAATTAAAAAAAACTCTTACGCGCGTCATTCCAGAAGAATTGTCTTTCGTCTCTGTTTCTCGTTTACATCAATTCGCATTGATGTAAACGGGAGGCATATAAGAAAAACATTCTTATGGAATGTTTTGCTTTACACACACACTCTATGTGCATCGCTCTCGCTCTCCCCCATTTTCGTTCAGTTACCAACAAAACGGAAAAAAAAACACACAGGAATCCATCCACCACTAACCGCGTTTTATCGTTTTAAACCCGGACGCAAAAAACCGAGGAGAATAGAAACACAAAAATTTACAAAAAATGGGGATGTAATCCATAAAATGAACATTTGGTCTTGTTAAAGACAACACAGTCGTAACAGTGTATTCATAATCATTTCGACATATGTGTCATCCATTGCATACGCAATTACACAATGTCCCAAATAAATAATTTATATTTATCTCTCTAATGTCATAGATACACTGTTAGTTTCGTAATTATGATTAACTCGAAATCATGATTTCGTACTAGTGTGTCATGTGTAACCATAATTTCAAACTAAATTTGAAGTCAAGTTCGAAATGAGATATTTTTTCTCATTCCGATGCATTGCAGTACTCACAACGCCGAATGCATCAAAAATGGAGATTCCGGACACTAATAGTTTACCAAGCAAATCTAGTTTTGTGTGAGTTTTCTGCCATTGAGATATTTGGTTGGCCGGAACAAAGTTTTTCTATTCTGTCAATAGAAAAGTCATTTCTGACAATTTAAAAGTCAATTAAATGTCAATCTTAATATTTTTGTCAATGCCTACTGCATTGCTGTTTAAAACTAAACGAGAAGACAAAATAAATTGTAGTGTGTCTTGAGTTCTCATTTAAGAAATCATGATCTCGCAATTATGGTTATGAAACCAGTAGTCTGTCTATGGCATAACTTTATATTTTAATAGTTTTCAAAAAAAACAAGCCGGAATTTTTATTTTATAATCCACACTTGACTACTTTATTCCAAAATTTATCTTAATTTTTATTATGTAACAATCAAATGGATTTTTTCTTTTCCCAATTTTTTACTATTCACAAATTATAAACCGACTTTTTATTTTATTATTTACTTGAAAAGCAGCATTCGCCGTAGACAAAATCCAATACTCGACTGTCTATTCTATAAACCAAAATGAGACTCTTTATTAAAAAAAATTCTCGCACCAAAAAGAAAAATGCCGGAAAATATCTTTTTTCTTGTCTCTGTTTCTTGTTCTCGCACGTACAATTGATCCGCGATGCAAAAGAGAGCGAAAGTAACGGGCGCCAAAAATACAAAACAAGAAACACAGAAAAAATACTCATCTACGTCTTAACTGCTCGTACACATGCACCAGGTACACGTTGGTCTCACTCTCCCTACATTATCCGACGTTTACGTAACACGATAGGGGTGGGCAAAAGAAAATACAATACAAAATGTCACGACAGAACAAATGGCTTCAGTATTGCTACTTCCCCACAGATGCCACCGCCATAAGAAAATTGCATTTTCTAATAATAAATAAAAATTAAAATGTTATGACTAGTGAGTCGCGACAATCATTGAATTCTATTCGTTTTATTGTTTTATTGAAATCTAAAAAAAAACAAACAAAACAATGATTGTATTCAATTTAAGGATGCATGATACACAACATTTTTTGTTTTCTGCCTGGAGCGTATTAGTGCAATACCACTTTGAGCACGTATTGCTGCTAATATCAATGATATCAGGAACGTTTTCTGAGTTCCGCTGGGCGCATCAAGGATGTTACAGGCTGGAAACTGCCAACCTGCAGATTTCACTTAAGCTCATGCAGAGGCCTCCACGGTGATATTTTGCCGGCTACGTTCTCAGCGAGAAGTGCGAGGGTCGTGGGGTTTGAGGCATGCATGGCTCCTGGCTTACACCGTGATGATACAGGTATTTATAAAAATGGGAAAAACCACAAATAATAATAATACTACCCGAAGTTCCGCCGAAATTCGTCGGCCGGAACCTGTGGAACGAACCGCCAAAATCAAAAATAAAAATAAAAATAAGATAATCATAATGGTAGAGAGGTGCCCTGGTGCGCGCATCCGCCCGAACTCGTACGGTGGTAACCACCGGTTCTGAATCCGGATGCGGGCACCAAGGGACCGCTTACCTTACGCCGACACAGGATGGGAATCCCCTCCTCATCACACCAACCCGAGAAAATTTAATAATTCATTTTATTTACGATTAGAAAAAAAACGAACAGAAGGAAAACAGCTTCCCCCTCCACCGCACCACGATACGAGAGAACAAGAGCGAGAGAGAGAGAGACGAGCAATGCACATCGAGCGCGCGACCGCTATTCGGCACTCGATTACAAAATATTTATATAAATGTAAAAAAATTTAGAAAAAATTTAGAATAAAAAAAATTTTAAAAAAATAAAATACCAAAAATGAAATAAAAATATAAAAAAAATTAAAAAAAAAAAAAATCGTACCTTAATTAATACAAAAATAAGCTGTTGCGGCCTTGCGCGGCCGTCATGCCACAGGTGACCTTGCCACACCCGGACCGTTGCGGCTTGATGTGCCGTTACCCCACCGATGCGGCCTTGGTGTCGTCGTTGGGCGACTCCCCGCCTTTGCGCTCGAGCGCGTGCCTGGTTGGGCACTATAATGATGCTGGGCCTTTCCCCGATACCAAATACGAATGAAACGCGATGCCGGTTGGCAACCCGTATGTAAACTACTACGGCTGGCTTCAACTGGCCGCCAAATTCGCACCCCGCAGTGTGACCGCAACTGGTCACCCCAAAATGTGTGGGGCGTTGGCTCGCCAGAGAGAAAAATGACCGTAGAAATTGGTGAGCGTTGGTTCGCCCTTTGGTAACAACAAGCCCCACACACAACACAAGAAAATTCCGAGCCTGATGTCGGCTTCACAAATCGCAATCACTTTCGGGTTAGGTTTTCTGATTTTTCAGTTTACGCTTTTCGCTTCGGTTTTTATACCTCCAATACACATACCTCACCCAAACTGTAATACCACAAACTTCGTAGCGTATCAGATATCTTAATTTTATAATATTAATACCATGTACCAGTAATAAATCAAGCAAATATATAGCGTTTAACTATTTTTATTTGTGTGCACAATTTTATTATAATTTTTAATAATATAACTATATAGTTTTTAATTACAATTATTTTCATTGGTTCTGTATAAATAAATATATTTAACTTGTATCAAACAAGAACCAAACACTCCAAACAGATTTTAACTTTTTTTTTCGATATAAATCAACACTAGACTTTTTATTATCAAAATCAAAACTCGAATTTTTTTTTTTATTTTATTTTTACAAAACAAAACTCGACTTGATCAAAATCACAACTCTAATCAACTAAAAAAAAATTCTTACGCCGAAATACGACGCGCAAAATATTCCAGAAGAATTGTCTTTCTTCTCTGTTTCTCGTTTACATCAATTCGCATTGATGTAAACGAGAGGCATATAAGAAAAACATTCTTATGGAATGTTTTGCCGTACACACGCTCGATACACATTACCCTCTCTCTCCCATACTTCATTCGCATTACCGCAAGCACGAATATTTCAGGTTGCTGTCTCCCTTTTCCCTTTCATATTTTTTTCTTATTTAAGGTGTTATGGTGCAAAGCACTTTATTTATTTGTATAGTGGGGAAAAGAAGACAACAAAACGAAATATTATGTACCAACCAAGTTCGTTGGAACTAGACAGAAATATAATACAAATTCAATAGGCTTAATGGTGACGTGGTGTGTCTACGGTGCAATACCGAAAAATTTAGTTTTGGTGCCTCTACTATAATATAGATGGGAGTGCCATCAGTAAAAAATACTCATTTTAAAGATTTTAAAAGAATTTTCGCATATTACGCAAGGTTATGACCCCAGTGAGTCGTAACAAGGAAAAATAGTCCACCGTTTCCATCATCGACAGCCTTCATCAGTCGATCATACGCACTCTTTTGCTGTTTGTTCAACAGTGGAACATTTGTTTGTACTTGTTGTTGCAAAGTTGTCATGTCGTGGGTACGCTCGTGTTAAAATTCACCATTCAATACATCTCTGCATGAATTGCAGTCAATAGTTTGCTACTCATAAGCAAACAAAAATCTTTAATCAGCACTAACGCTTCATTGTAAATGTCATCGTTCATTTGCAATTCGAAATTCCCTGTCGCGACTCGAAAGCGATTCAAAATGTCTTCTGCAATGTCATCTTTGTACGTATCCCATAATTGACGTGTGTTTCAAGGCTGACATGTCGACATGAGCATATAGCGAAAAGTGTACGAACTTGATTGGCAAGCGAAGACGATATTGCATCGTCTAGCGTTTGATTCCAGTGATTGTCGTGGTCAAGCAATTGTAACTGTTGACATGCTTCTCGAATTGTTGCACACACCGTACCATTCACAGTCCGCAATGACTCAAATTAAGTTGAACCGCGCACATTAACAAAAAGCAACCGAAGGTAGACGCATTCGTCATTCTTTGGATGTATAGAGTAAATTCGTCCCAATGCATCAGTCGAAATCATCTACGGGTTGGCCTTACTTTTTGCGAAACCATTTCTTCCGCTTCGTTGCAGTTCACATATCGGCCCATTTGAAACATGCTGATTTCATTTCAGGATCCGAAATTTCGGCAGAAATGATGTCATTAATTTGGTCTGGTGTAATGTTGGCCACCATAAAATGAAGCATGTACGCGTGCGGCAACCTCTTTTCTGCCACTCTGCGTAATCTCTGGTCATTTTCGATTGCAAGTTAACGTCACAAACAAATACGGCCGTTCACAATTGCGCACGTAAGTCATCGCGTCCTGGTAGTACTCGTGCATGTGTCTCGGACTGCCAATGTATGTCGATGGCAAAATTGTGAGTCGACCAAGATCTGTAATATCTGCGTCGCTATATTGACCGCATATTCTTCAGATCGCAACTTAGCCTGATACGAAATCTGCTGACCGTTAATTATTACAGGTGTGTAGCTGACTTTTAGATTAGTAAAATTGACATGCGTGATTTCGATTCATTGAACCCGATACGCCACATTTTTGTCCATTTTACGATTTTGTCACATGATTCTTGAAGTTTCGTTGTCGATTCCTCGACAGTGCCTCGTACTGAGAGAACTGCAGTATCATCAACAAATGTTGCAACGGTAACATCGTTTAATTGAGGTAAATCTTTGGTATACGTAAAGCAGGTAAAGAATAGGTCCCAAAATACCACCCTGCGGGATTCCTGCCGAAATCTTTTCGTTATCTCGCAATATTCTTCTTCATATTTCACCCGAAAGTGGCGATCCTCTATGTATAATTTAAGTAAATCTCTGTGCCACACTTTATCGATCTTTGCTTTTATGTTCTTAACTTCAGCTTTTAGTTATTACAATGTTACAGGCCTGATATCTTCGAAGTCAGATGTTCTGGGCGTATCAGCAGTGTTTTCGTAACTGGTCTGCCGACCTAGAAGTTGAAATGTTTCTTCAAAATGTACAGCAAACAGTTTAGCTTTATATTTCACACTTCTAGTCTATTTCCCATCGTTTATTTTGATTGGAGGGATCTTTGGTCGTTTTAACCCTTTTGTTGCTTTTCAGAGCAAATAGTCGGTATCTTTAGTTGATCCTAGAGAACGAAGGTATGTTTCAATTGTCCATTTTTCACTACTTTTGTGAGTGCCATACGACTGCCATTTCTTTCGTGGTTTTCATTTTTCCTGCACTAGTTCTCTTAAATAACAGAGTTTTTCTTTCCTGGATGATAATTTGGGGGTGCGTTCCCAAGCCGACCATTGTATGACATCAAGGAGCCTGTCTAGTTCCTCTTGTATTTCATTTTCACTTTTCATTCGCACTCGAAGTTCTATTTTTTTTCTCTACTAATTGCTTAAACAATTTCCAATTTGTTTTATTGTTTGTGAGTTGTGATGAAATTATTTTTACTAACCAATGATGAAATTATTTTTACTAACCCCCTGTCATAATGACAGGGGAATGATCAGATATTAGACTTTCATTAATTTTCTAAGTAGACGTAGCGTTTAGTGGTGTAGAAATCTAAATAAGGTCTGGGATTTTGTTAAAGGATCGGATGGCCAGTACGTTAGTTTCTCCCCTGAGTAAAATTTACAGTTTCAGTATTGGCCAGCTGCAAGTAATTCTTTGCCTTTTGTTTAATCTTGAACCCCAGAAGGTATTTTTTGCATTAAATTCACCTCCGATAATGAAGTTACTTCCTAATTCCTGGAACAAAATGAAGTTTTCTTTCTTTAGGTTATACCGTCGAGGACAATACATTGCAGATATATTACAGACCGGTGTTGTGATAATCAAATTTCAAAAGTATATCTCCGGATTGATACATAGGAGCTCCAGGTAAAATGTGTTTCTGATATTAAGTATATATTCTCAGAATTTAAAAATAGTTTTAATTCGGTTATAGGTGTTGCGTTAATCCGTTTGCATTCCATATGGCTATTCGGCAAACTGCGGAATTATGTATTGCAGACATTATTTATTTTTAGCTGTTTTGGAACTTGGTATTTCCAGCAGATTGAGTCTATCCAGAATTAACTTATTTAGTTTATTCTGTTCCTCAAGGCTATTTAAAATTACTTGGACAGTGTTTTTGAAATTTTTGGTATCGTTGGTGTCATTTTCTTTCGAATTTGAAGAGGCATGTACATATGTATAATCCTCCCTACGCATAGATGCATCATTTAGAAAGGATTTGCGTGCCTGATCCGTCATTTTCTGTAGCTGCTTGGCAACCTCACATCGTCGGTAGCTGGCTGGATGCTGCTCATTACAATTTCTATATTTTACAGGTTCTTATTTAGATAGTTTGCAAGTTTGTGTTGGGTGCTTTCGAGCACATTTGACACATCTTGATTCGCGCCTGCGCAATATCGTTGCGTACGGTTATAGCCGAAGTATTTTTTACATTGTACTATTCTTATATGCCAGTTATGTTGTAATTTTTTTTTATTTGCTCGGATTTATCAAATGTTAGCATGAATAGGGGAAGTCCTCTTTTTGAAACGGCTTCTAGCCGGTGCTCTCCGCTATGTCTCTCTTTTTTAATAATGTTCACGGCATCAAGTATTTTAAATCCTTTATGGGACAATCGCTTTTATTTTCGTACGTGTACCACTGATATTTTTCCGTGTTCAGCTTGATTGCCAAGTTCTGTATGCGATTGGATTGGAAGTGTTAATCTTCCATACATTATTGTTCAGAGCAGTAATTTTATAATCTTGTTCCGTAACGGTACTCATTACACTTTGGATTTCTGAGTAGTTGGTTACTCCTAGTATAAAAATCGGTAGTGGGGCTTTTCCCTTTCGGTGTCGGTGGAAAAGAACACAAATTGTTTTTTGACAATTATTTTACTAGCGTTACTTGTATGAAAAATTTAAAAAAGCCAAATGCTTGCGGCGTTTTTAATAAAACAAGGAAATGTCCTTCCTTTGGTGCTCATAAGAGTAAAAACCGAGGAGAATATATGTCATTTGTTAATAGGGAAGTACATCTTTTATCCGATTATCATGCTGCAAATAAGGTGGGAATAGTACAGAGAAAGGATAAAACTGGGGATAATATTTCAGTCACTTGTCGCTCGCTATTTATTGGCTAATTATAAACTTGACCGAAGTAGTAAAAAATGGTGGCACCGCATATTGTACGATTTTTTGGGTGCAGCTGTTATTAGTTCATATATTCTTTATAGACAATTAGGTGACATCATTAAATTTCGCCGCGTAATATCGAGAACGAAATCAAATTTTAAAATTGAATCTGCGAAGAACGTTACTTTCTACTACATACATATGTAAACTTCCTTTGTAAATAATAATACTTTATCAAAACAAATTTTAGACCTCTACTGTACTTATATGGTTATCAATTGATCAAAGGAAAACAAACTTCTTAATAAATTAACAAAAAAAAAAATATAATAAGAAAAAAAACGGTTTACCAATGGTTCCGCAGCTGGTTGATGGTGTCCACCTCTGGTTTGGTTTGGTAATATGGCAACCATCCGATTGCCCACGCCAGGTCTGATTGGTACACTTTGGCCACAGAGGCTACTCCCTACCAGGTTGTTGTATCGTCTGAAGCTTTACAGCGGGACCGTAGCTTGTTGTTTATATTTTTTTTTTTTACGATGACGCGCGATGATCGTCCACACTTACACAGCTGGTGATATTTATTACACGCCAAGGTATTAAAATTTAAGCGGTCAATCCGCGACTAGTTGATGATGTACCCAATTCGATGATACCGTTAATTAGGGCAACTTTATTTCCGTGCGTAATAACAATACGGTTAACGAGTACCGGTACAGATGCTTCACCACGCGTTAGTCGTTATATGCGGGCCGGAGATTAGAATTAGAACCAGATCTAGGTAATCCCGGTAATTCAATGCGCTAGTATCCGCTTTTCTTATGTTCAATCCAATGGAATTTATTTTCCAATTAAAACATTAACACAGTCACAATTCTTTATAGCTACCTTTTATTATAATTTATATTTTTTCTTTTTATTTCATTCGACAAAATTATTACACTAATTTTACAATCTTATTTTTCTTTATGTTTATTTTAGGAAAACTCCCCACAGGTTCAAACTTAAAAAAAAACTCTACTTTCCTTCTATAATGCATTCAATGGGTTGCGGTTGCGGCCTCCTCGCCGATATACAAATTTTCCTTTTTTTTCATAAATATACCATTCAAACACTGCACCACCTACAATCTTTCAATTCCAATACGATTCGCATCATAACCTCCACAAATTGGCCTTGAGTTTATCGCAATCACATAATACAATCAACAAACTATAAATACCGTTGGAATTTCTACTTTATTTTTATCAATTATACTTCAACAATTTTATTTACTTTTATCCATTTTATTACAAAAAAAAACTTAAATGTCAAAAGTTAAGTCTTCCCTTCTTTTTTTCAAATACAAAGGAAGAAACGAATTGTCACTCTCTGTTATCAATTTATTGTTTTATCTATAATGTCGTAAGTGGCGACAAAAATTTTTACCGGCTATTTGCAAAATAACATTTAAAAATCGAGATCACCAAATCCAAATACTCGATTGGGATCGCAACAACTGTTTGTGTTAATCACGCAGACTTACGCAACCTTCTCTATGTAAATCACCATACAAATCTGATATCATCGATGTCCTCAGCAACAAAAAACCTCCTAATGCTTTTCTACTCCTAAAGTGATTGAAGCTCGCTATTTCTGGCCGAACATAAACAAAGACGTAAACCATTAGGCACAATCTTGTGTATCCTACCATAAATCGAAAGTGCAACGGCTTTTTTAACCTGTCTTGATCGATTCACTCAACAACGCGAAGCTTACATGAATTCCAAGCCATCTATCTGTCTTTCTCTTTATTAACTAAAAATAATTCTTAAAGTAAAAGTGCGTTATTTCCAATAAACACTTTTCAAGACCAATTAAATTAAATTTTGAGACAAAATATATTTACTATGAAAGAAAAGCCAAAATATTTACAAATTTATTAACGCGTAAGTAACATCATAACTAATTATTTAGTTTATTAACCAGATCGCGAATCGTAATTATGCATTACGCGCTAAAGTAAAAGTGAAATAGTTTTAATTTTTTATGAATGGACGGCCGCAGATAAAAAAAACATCTAAAACCGGACCAAAAATCTGAATTTAAGAAAAAAAAAATTTAAAATTTCACTTCTCGATCTCAAAAAAATAAAATTACATACTTTCTGAAATAAATTAATCAATTTTTAATAAAAATAAAATATTAATTTATCGATATACGCCATATAGTTCGCTGAATCACAGCAAAAAACGGTTAAATTTTTCGCGCGCGACACAATAGAAACCAACAACTTAATAGAGCTTATCATTAAGTCTATTAGTTGCGATCGCGATTTAAATACGCGTACAATAAACATGTCGCAACAAACACCGCGTTTTCACACAATTTTACTTTTCTTTGATTCAATTAAATATTTAAGACAATTTTTAAAATACACACACACATACAAATATAGTGAAAGTGTTTTTTGTTGTAAAATACCCATGAAATATCTTCAAAATGTTGAATTGTTCGTGTTTATACGTGATTGTTTGTTGTAAACATAATATTATGATTAAGATTATTATTGTTGTTGTTATAGATTCCTTGCAAATCAGTCATGTTTCGTGGATTGCGTGTGCCAAATGCGTACGGTTTTCTGTAAATTTCACGTGTTACAAGAAATTATTTTTAATCCGAAAACGTCTTTAGAGGCAAAAAAAAGTAATACAAAAAACTTTATAAAAATCGAAAAGTGGAAGCAGAACAACGGAAGTTTCTTGTACAAAAGAAACGTAAATCACTGGGTTCCGCACACCCAGCTAAGAGTCGAAAGCCATTCTTGCCTCATTAAACCCGAAAAGTAAGTTGTTATTGCTGCGTTACTATTATTAAAAAATAGTGGAACAGCAGGTGAGCCCGAACCCCCCCCCCCCTCCCCTCCCAACAAACAAAAGATGCTTTCTACGGCCATATTTTTTTCTGAGCAGAATACCTGGACCATGGTTAATCAAACTGATGACATCAATGATGACAAGATATCAAAACAAGACGCAGAGGTAACATCCACTCCGACCACTTCCTTGTAGTTCCAAAATACATTTTTCGTTGATCAACAACATATAATTTATAGGAACACTGATGTTTTCCGCAACAGCTACGTTACCAGAACGAATTATAAGAATGAGAATATCCTATCAGGAATTGTTGGCCAGCGACTGCCTGATTCCGTGGAGGATCAGCAGAATATCATAAAAAAAGAGTTAGTAGACACTAACAACGTCCTTCACGCGTTGCAGAATTATTTTCCCTCTTTTTTAAGTCGATCCTATGTATACGTACGCAACGTGATGCCAAAACTGAAAAACAACAAGGCTCTAATGTTCTACTGTATGGCAAACTTGTATCAAATGTATGAGTGGAATGTGACTCTGATTTGCAAACTTCATAAAAAGGGAGATCGATTTAATTGCTACGAGGGTTGCCTTTTATATTTCGGGATTGAACAACCCTAGTGTTGCAATCTGGCAACTGACAGCTCTATCGTAAAGTTTGACATTTTTGAGATTATACGTACTCAGAACGTTTTGACATTCGAGCGCTATTTGTGTTGTTTACAGTACTCATTAACTCAACATCTCGGCGAAAAAATGGAATTAAATCGTGAACATTTTCGTTCGATTATTTTTTACAACGTTCGACGTGGATTAAGGCAGCAAGAGTGCATGGATGAACTTAATTCAATCAATCGAGGTTGTAGTTCACTCCAAGACGAATTTCGTGAAGGTCGTTCAGAATCAGTTGTTGTTCCGGAAACCATTGATGCTGTGCGCGAACTGATATTGCAAGATCGTCATGTGACCTATCGTGAGATTGAGACAACCTTAGGCATTAGTGGGACCAGCATACATTCAATATTGCATAAACATTTGAATGTCAAAAAAATTTGTTCGCGTTGGATCCCACGCAATTTGTCAATCGCTCAAAAAAAGGCTCGTGTCGAGTGGTCGAAAGAAAAGCTCAAAAAATACGATCGCGGTGCTTCAAAACACGTTTATGACATAGTGACAGGTGATGAATCGTGGATTTACGCGTATGAGCCCGAAAGTTAACAGCAGTCGACTGTATGGGTGTTTCAAGATGAGCCGAATCCAACAAAAATTGTTCGCGCACGAAGCACTTGCAAGCAAATGATCGCATGTTTTTCCGGGAAAAATGGACATGTCGCAACCGTACCACTAGAACAACGCAGAACAGTCAATTCTGAGTGGTACACAACCATTTGTTTGCCAGTTGTCTTCCAAGAAATCAGGGAAACCAACTGCCGAAGACGGATCACTCTTCACCACGACAATGCGAGCTCTAACACATCGGCTCAAACAACTGCATTTTTGAGCACTCAAAACATCGATTTGATGAATGATCCGCCGTATAGTCCTGACTTGTCACCAAATGACTTCTTTTTATTCCCGTACGTAAAAAACAAACTGAGAGGTCAACGTTTATCGACACCTGAAGAAGCGGTTGCTGCGTTCAGAATGCATGTTTTGGAGATACCTCAATTAGAGTGGAAAAAGTGCTTCGACAATTGGTTCAAACGCATGCAAAAGTGTATAGATCTTCATGGGGAATATTTTGAAAAACAATAAAGCGATTTTCGATGATTAATATTTGTTTTTGTTCTCTAATCCCGAAATATAAAAGGCAGCCCTCGTATAACTACCACGGAATAGCTTTGCTTAACACTCGTTTTAAAGTTTTGGCTCGGGAGCCTTTGAAATAATTTCAATAGTGAAACGGGTTAGCCTCTTACCTATTGAGGCCAGCCTGGTTTCACAGAATTTGCCACTACCCATGTTCGCACTCCTTGCGGCATTTATTCCCGCAGCTCAGTCTTTTAGAGGAAAATGGCGTGGGTATTGGAGTGCATGGATAGCGGCCTTGCTAGCCGCAGAAGAAAGGGGGAACAGTTGAGTGGGGTAACGGACCCCTACATAGTGGCAGTGTCAGCCGACCCGTTATGCGGATCGAGTCGACCGCGGTTGTATATTATGGTGTTTACACCACCATATTAGATCGACTAATACGATAAGGAGAATATAATGGCCTCGGGCCCACAACGAAAGTTAGTAAGTATTATGGGTACCACGGTGGTTTTGGCAGAAAGGGAAAGAGTGCCTATGTCACAACATTCCCGTCCCGAGAGACAGCCAAAAGAACACCCTGCTACCTGTGCCGTAAGAGTTAGTATGGCGAGCCCTGGTATACTTACCAATTTACCGCTTTGTTCTTCACAAAAAAAATAACACAATATTTACTTTATACAGAAAACTTTATTCACAAGATCAAAACCAAAACAAAAAAAAACTAGGTATGTATTTAACTTAATTATCCGCCGAGCTGAGCTACTACCCGGATAATTAATGTTCACTGACTGCCCTCAACCGAGAAAATTTCGCGGTATTTATTCCAAAATTAATTACTTGTTGAGAGAGAGAATTTACATTTTAACCCAGTGATTAAAATTGTTCTCTCAATCAACTTACATTTTATTTTTGATGACAATCCAGAAAACCTTTAGAAACCGCGCATGTTGTGAATTTCCGGCTCGTATTTGCTACTAGCGGAAGTTTGTACAACAACAAATACAAATGGTTTTGATTTTCACATAGGTTGACGTATTCGTAAATATGTCAACGCTATACATAAACAAACCACTTGCATTTATCGTGTACTTGAAAAATGTAGAGATGTCGAATTACATAGACTATTTACGCTTACCCCACAGAAACTCATTAAAAAAAAATTCTAACATGAATTAATTAAATGGCCTTGTAGTAAATAAACGTAAAAAGAAAATGTGAAGACGTAGCATGACTGGTACATAAGTTAGATATAGTTAGAGAATTATCTCCAAAGTCATGCAGATAAGAAAATTATTAGTTTTTTGTTTGGGATAGGTTAGTAACGGAATTTAAATAGAATTCCGTTACAGCGTGGGGAAAACCCAATCCCTGAGAATGAAAAGAGATCTCATGCTCTGTTTAGGGGGACGTGGTTTGATGAGTCAGTCTGTAGGTACTTGAAGTAGCCCAACGTGGCGGACGCCCCACACCCTGAGAAAGTCTCAAAGCCGGGCACTAAAACTTATTATCTACTTTCCTAACACTAAAACTAGTAACATCAGTTTATTGTATTTCATCTGCAATCGGTATATTCAAGTATTACAACTGATGACGGCGACAAGTACATGGCCGACATTGATCTTGTTATTATAATTATTAAGTTTACTTAATATCTTTGTATATCATAAATATTTTTTTCATATAAAATAAGAGTGCAAATACTTTTCGAATAGTTTTTATAAATTTCAAATAATAATCGTGTTTTATTGTTTAATTTAAAAGGAGTTGTAATTTGTGAAAATCAGTGCACATTAATAAAAGGACAATGTCTAATAAAATAATGTAAGCTAAAACTGGTTACCTATGAAAAAAAAAAAAAAAATTTCTTGGGCCTTAGACATTGTTTAGATTTCAAAAATTGATTGCTGCCCTAATAAAAATATGTAACCATGTTACTTTACGTTAATTATTACTACTACATATATAATATATTATATATCATTCTTTAACTGCTATTCTGCCACGGGGTCCTCTCTCAAAGGCTCATGCGTCTTCTTATACTTCGTTTGGTTGTCGTTTGCATTCGCGTTTGTGTGTTGGAGGCTGGCTGTCTGGTTGCTAGATACAGCAACTTGCTGATGTGTCTCCTCTTCCACCAGGCGATGGCGAACAATACCAGCCGCACTATAGTTATCCCTGAGCTTGAATAGTGTGACAAATCGTGGACGTTAAACTGGTACCAGGTTTCCTCTTGCTGTAGGACTCGGACAGCTGACAGAATTTCCTCCATCTCAGGGTCCAGGTCTTCAGAATCCAGCGTGCCAACCGATTTCCTTAGCTTCTGAGTTATGTTGAAGCTAGGTAGGAAATAGGCATTTTGTTCCGAGACGTAAATCTTCTGGCTCACCAGCAAATAGTCCTTCCCCATCAGTTTACAGTCGGAGCTCAGACTAAGTATTCCACTTCCTTGTATAGCTGCCCGCTCCACCGTACCATTGCACATCACATTTACGGTTTCTGTCTGCGCCAGGGCCATGATCCACGTATTGGCTTGGCTAAGTGGACTAATGCTGGTTCTTTTATTGGTGGATTGAACGGTACACTTTTCTAATTCCAGCTCCTCGTGCAATAACAAGCTGATTTCACATGGCCGGCCTTCCTCATGTGTGTTAAATACCGCATGTTCACGCTTACAGACATGTTGTTCATCTTCCCACTCTTGGCACTCTCTGAACTCTAGGTACTGCATCTGATAATACCAAGTTTGCTGCTGATTTATGAGTATGAACGGTGATGTGGGTTGCAGAGAAACCATACGATCCCCATGAACAGTCGGGACTGGATATACTTTGTAGATCCGGTACTCTTCAGGATTTAGTTGTGGGACGCGGAGCTCAAAAATCAAACGTTGGTTCATTACTCTGGCTGTCACCCTCAAGTTTTTATAGAACTGTACCCAATGCTGTTGGTTCCTTGGAATACGCAAATGCCTGGGTAACCAGGACTCTAGTTTGTTCAGCTGGTTCTGAAGTTGAGAGGGTGTTATTAATCTGGTATTAATATGACCCTGGTGTAGGTCAATCATTACATCAATTACAGCCTCCTGCATTTCCTTGAAGATAGTAATTTGTGTGGTTAATTGGAGCATTGTGTCCACAAATTCGGCATGACTGGTCAGTGAGCTTATTTCACCGTGCAGCTGGTGGTATTGGGTTTTTGTCTGTTCTTGCTGCTTCCGCACTAAATTCACGGTCATATCCACTATATGCGTCTGTTGTCTGGTGAGATCACTAACATGTACCAGTCCCCTCTGTAGGTCATTGATAACAGCCTCATACTGCCGTGCTGATCGTTGGTCCAGTACCCCAAAGGTCTCGCTCATGAATGTCCCAATAAATTCCAACGGAGCTCGTCGTGTTCGTTTTGGCTCTTGTAACATCGCATTACGGTCCTGCATGCCATCAATCATGCCTTGTAGTGGTTGTAACAGGGCCTCGCACGGCCACTCTTTGTCGGGGAACCACGTAGCTCGGGTATGGTTGGCGCTTTGATCGCTGTGCCCTGCACAAATTTGATGAGCCCGGTCCATCACACTACGGATGCTTTTCCACTCGTGCCAATAGTTTTCGAGATTATAGAATAGGACCAATTTCCAATCGTCCTGGGTAAGACTGGCTTTTCCCAACTCTTCCAAATAGATTCCTGGATGGTGAGTAAATTCTAGGTACTCCATGTTGGCTGCAGCCAGCGGAACCCCCAAACACACCAAACTTGCTACTGTAACCCCCTGCATCTTTGATTTCACGCGCTGTTGGCGTCTCGAATTCTCTGTTTGGTAAAGATATGTTTTATTTACTCCCTGTGGCTTACCTAATATCTATAAGCACGGCGCTGCCCCAACCCCATTTTCGCTGAACCATGTGCAAGGAATGGGATTGAGCCAACCTCCTGCCTCTCTAATCTTAACTTAATTTCCTAACTTATTAAACTTAATTTTATATTTCCCTAATCCTAAAGTCTTAACTAATGACGCTGGTATATTCATAATTGCGCGCGCAATATACCAGCCTTCACTTTACCATTACATCATCTATGTAGATGCCCAACTAAACATAGATGGTCTAATGGGAAAGTGGATAATGTATACGACCGCGTTTTCTCCGGCGGCGCTTCCAATTTCTGTGGAAGATCTTCATTAGAAACTTTCGATTGTCATACACTTTGTTCCCGTGTGTATGTTTTAAGTAATTTAAGAACTCCCTATTGGCAGATTGTGTCCTACCACTTTCGGTTACAGCTTCATCCAAGCTCTCGAACATCTTAAATGACTCTTGGGTTTTACTTACCCGGTTGGTTCTACCCTGGATATGCACTAGTTTTGCCATCCCCTCGGGCAACCAATCGGCCACAGCTGTATTGTTTCTCAGATTCTCGACCATCCCTTGACACAGCAGTAGAAGTCCCTTGATGCATGCCTCTATCTCACGCTGCGGTTGTTTTTGCGCGGCGGCATGTGCCTTAAATGGCGCTAGAAATGGATCTTCACGCTCTACTTCTAATCTGCGAATTAACACTTGCTTCAAGGTTTGGGATACTTCCTGGTTAGCCTTAACTACCAGGTTGCGCACCTCCAACTCTATGCGCAACTCGTCCTCGCTCAATTTTTCTATGTTGAACTCCATCCTGAGACAGAGTTCCTAATTATAACTTATTTGAATAAAAAAAATTATGATTACTATAAACCTAACATCTTATAAAAAAAAATAATTCAAAATATATACAACCACGGTTTATTCCGACCCCCACCATGGGTCGACAATAAGAATACCACTATTATTGGGTCAAACAAGGAAAAGGAAAAGGAACTGATTTATAATTTTGATCAGCTTGCTAATCTACCTTCAATTATGCAGTGGGCGTCCCAACTACTTACGAGTGATCCTCACTGCCATGTTGGTTAGACTAACGAAACTGATTAAAGTACCTGCTTGATCATGTCATCTGCCTTACTCTCGTTCCACAATCCAGATTCCTATCCTACATTTGGAGACAATGGATCGTGTGAGTGATAAGTCAGAACTGGCACGCAATAATCCGATATCTACGAGGCCAAATGCTCAGCTCTCGCGGCCGGGTTATTCTTTTATCAAGAAGGAACGATAACTCGCCGGCTATCGCTAAGATTTCCACAACGTGTCCCATAACCTACTTGTAACTTATGTCCAAAACTTGGAGTCATATAACCGTCCACAATCAGAACACAAGATTGAACAGCTACAAGTGCTATGCCCTGGACGTACTTAATCTAAAAAGGAGGACTGGCGAACCCATCCCTAAGGATGCAAATTTAAAATTGAATTAACGGGGTGAAATACAGCGAAACCTAACTAACGTTGTGGGTGGAAATCTACTTTTTAGCCAAATTTATCCTCACTTGGCGTAACTTCTTACTACAAGCGGGGTTATTAAAACTGAGGAAAAATTGAGGGGGCAATCTTTACCATCTGACCGGGATATGGAATGATGTTTCAAATTTAACTGGGAATGTGCAGCCCTTTATACCCCCGGTATCTTCCCCGGCCGAGAAAGAGATATGCACATTGCTCCAGGGATCACACCATTCACCCTTGCCTGTACAGAATTGAAAGATTGTTAGTTGTACCAGGTACCTAAAACCGTACAACTCGATAATTAATTCTTGAGAAATGGTTGGTGTTGCTACTACCGAAAATTTTTTTTTTTTTTTTTTTTTTTTTAACATATCGACAACATTTGAGACAGTGGTTCATTAAATGCACGCATTTAAACGCCATATGAAACAGTGATGCCTATATACCAACAATTTATTTACATTGGAAACAGATGTTGTGTTCCAGTTTATGACAATCCTAAATATATAAATTTTAAATTCCAAATGCTATCACGAATGTTGGTTTATCCCCCAGAGTGTGGGTTGGGACATGCCACAGATAAACCAAGAATTCGAAAATCCAGCAATGCAACTTAACAGTGTTAGATTCACCCCGGTATGCTTATGACCCACCACTGAATCTGGTCAGGCATGCCTCTAGAGCATGACCGCTGCCATACTCATACCGGTCAGAATCTCATATCTGTATTGACAAAAACTTATAAATAAATTATTTAAATAAATTGTTAAGACAGGGAACAGATGTTGTGCCCCCTGCTTTGGGCGCCACTTGAAACGGGTTAGCCTCTTACCTATTGAGGCCAGCCCGGTTTCACAGAATTTGCCACTACCCATGTTCGCACTCCTTGCGGCATTTATTCCCGCAGCTCAGTCTTTTAGAGGAAAATGGCGTGGGTATTGGAGTGCATGGATAGCGGCCTTGCTAGCCGCAGAAGAAAGGGGGAACAGTTGAGTGGGGTAACGGACCCCTACATAGTGGCAGTGTCAGCCGACCCGTTATGCGGATCGAGTCGACCGCGGTTGTATATTATGGTGTTTACACCACCATATTAGATCGACTAATACGATAAGGAGAATATAATGGCCTCGGGCCCACAACGAAAGTTAGTAAGTATTATGGGTACCACGGTGGTTTTGGCAGAAAGGGAAAGAGTGCCTATGTCACAACATTCCCGTCCCGAGAGACAGCCAAAAGAACACCCTGCTACCTGTGCCGTAAGAGTTAGTATGGCGAGCCCTGGTATACTTACCAATTTACCGCTTTGTTCTTCACAAAAAAAATAACACAATATTTACTTTATACAGAAAACTTTATTCACAAGATCAAAACCAAAACAAAAAAAAACTAGGTATGTATTTAACTTAATTATCCGCCGAGCTGAGCTACTACCCGGATAATTAATGTTCACTGACTGCCCTCAACCGAGAAAATTTCGCGGTATTTATTCCAAAATTAATTACTTGTTGAGAGAGAGAATTTACATTTTAACCCAGTGATTAAAATTGTTCTCTCAATCAACTTACATTTTATTTTTGATGACAATCCAGAAAACCTTTAGAAACCGCGCATGTTGTGAATTTCCGGCTCGTATTTGCTACTAGCGGAAGTTTGTACAACAACAAATACAAATGGTTTTGATTTTCACATAGGTTGACGTATTCGTAAATATGTCAACGCTATACATAAACAAACCACTTGCATTTATCGTGTACTTGAAAAATGTAGAGATGTCGAATTACATAGACTATTTACGCTTACCCCACAGAAACTCATTAAAAAAAAATTCTAACATGAATTAATTAAATGGCCTTGTAGTAAATAAACGTAAAAAGAAAATGTGAAGACGTAGCATGACTGGTACATAAGTTAGATATAGTTAGAGAATTATCTCCAAAGTCATGCAGATAAGAAAATTATTAGTTTTTTGTTTGGGATAGGTTAGTAACGGAATTTAAATAGAATTCCGTTACAATAGTACAAGGAGATCCTGTCGTCCAAATATTTTTTTAACTTATCTCTAGAACATGTCATTCATTAGTCCAACATATAGTGCGGTGCAGTTGCCTATATTTTAAATAAGTCAGCTATTAGCATACGCTGCTGACAGGCGTATTTTGGGCCGCAACATCGCTTTCCTAAAATAAGTCATCCTGAGTGAAAAACCTAACAAGTTTGCTTAGAGCAAAATTCAGTTTCAAGAATTGTAGCTCCCGCAACATTTTGTGTCAAACGAAAATTTACATCTGCAAGGCTCTAATTAGGCCAGTGGTCACCTTTGGTTCTGACTCAAGGGCGCTAACAGAGATATGTAGAAATTGCCTTGCTGTATTCGAACGTAAAATAATGCGTACGGTTCTTGGGGCAATAAAAGAAAATTAGTTATAATAAGATTCATAAAATCATCTAGGCTGAGGTGGCTAGAGGACCGAGACAAGACCAGACCACACGTCCTTGTGGAAGACCATAGCTGTATTCTTATCATTCCTTTAATGGCCAAATCCTCGATGCGCACTTCTTTCAATGATCGCAATCTGCTCAAGACAATATAGTGTTACGCTTGGCTCGCAGCCAACCCGCAGTTTTCAACTAAGCACGCAGAGGCCTCTAACGCTGATGTTTTGCCGGTTAGAGCTCAGGGTAATGGCATAGGTCGTGGGAATTTAGAGGCTTGCGTGCTCCTAGTATACACCGTAGTTCAGAGATAAAATTAAAATAAAAACAAACTGCAAACTGAAACTAAATTACGTCACCCAGAACTTATCGATCGTAACCATCCGGTGGCGACCGGATCTCCCCTAGTGACAAGTACCCAGTCTGCTGAATAGACCCCTGCAAATGACCCATCGACCCCGAAAGACTGATGCCCAACCACAACGAAGCAGCATTACAGGGTAGGGACATCGCTTCAATAGACCAGGCCACACTTCACCCGGAAAGATCTCCAGCTAATCCCCCACAATTCACATTTCGACAACATGAGACCCTTGAAGTGCCACGGGGAGACCGTGTGGTTTTTATGTTCGTCCCCGAATGGAAGGCACATACGCTGGACTCAACACTCCGACCCTGTGGATGTCCTGCCAAGGTGATGATGAGGAGTGACAAGCCCAGCCTGTAAATATGAAACCGACACAGAATGAAAAATCTTTCCCAGCATACCGACCCGAATATTTATTTAGTAATTCATTTTATTTAGATTATGACACACGGAAAAAAATAAATCAAATAACCACGCAAATACGAGGAGGAAGAAACGAAAAGGAAAATGAGGCCGAATGCTAAGAGTCATACGCCGTGCGGTTTTTATTTTAGTATTCAAATACGAACCAAAAAAAAAATTATCAACCGGAAAATAAAATTGTAAATACCAACAAAAATATAACAGGAACCCAAACAAAAATATGGCGCTCGTGTCGAACGACCGTAGTTCTGCTCGATTACATAAAAAGTTTGAAAATGAAATAAAATTGGAATTGAGAAAAAAAGACGTGAATAGTTCGGCACCGAACTCCATAAGCATTTTTGTTGCCTATAAAGAGTATTATTATTCAATGTGTAAGAAAGGAAGGTTCTATGCAGTGTGATTTGCATATTTCAAATATCATACCCACACATCCACCCATTAAATACCCACACCCACCTAACCCCACATACACCCAGCCCAACCGATTACAATCCACCATAACTCAACCGACCCAATCAACCGCAAACCACCACACCTAAACATTATTACCACCCCGCACTATCCAATTCAAACCCCCAAAATCCATCTCACCCGCACCACCCTATACCGCACCACCCATATCATCGCCCTTTAACATCTACCCACTCCCACACACACACCACCCACACTAAACCTCTTCCACTAAATCCCAAATTCCCAAACCAAACTCAAAGCACCTCATCCCCCCATCCACTGCTTCCCATACTACCACTCCTACCACCCCCATAACTAGACCACCCACACAAACCCACATCCACACGAGGTATATTTTTATTCCACATTCACATGCTCTATGAAACCAAAATAGAACAGAAAATAAAAAAAAATCTATCAATTTTAAGGAGGGGGTTTAACAAAACCCTACATATCTCCGAACACCCTAAACACTGGACTCTATCCCATGAATTTCTTGAACTTTTAGTGAAAAAATTAACTTGATATCTCCATCCGTTCCCAAGTTATCGTAGACACAGACGGCAAACTGAAACCATATCGCATTTTTTTTAACAAAAATGCTTTAAAATATGAATTTAAATTATAAAAGATTAAGTTAATTAATACTAAATTTAAATTGAAAAAAAAACAAAAAAATAATAATTAAAAAATAATAAAAAAAATTTTGTACCCCGTGGACTTTCCGCCAGGTCCCACCGTAAGGGTTTGGGCAACTTCCCGCCTTTGGTAAAAATTTTGCAAGTGGCCGGTTGACCACCTGTTTGTTGCGGGGCCACTCCTCGATACCAAAATAACCAATGGCTTCCTGGCCACCTGTTCATTGGGCGTTGTTTCACCTTTACCGTTAACTGAATGGCCTCACCTGGCCACCCGTAAATAATGGTTAGGCATTGGCTCGCCTGAAACCGAATTTCGCCTCGATAGGCCTTCGCTTATGGGTTAAGCGATGTCTCCCCAAAACCGTAAACAACGTTGGTGCACGACCTTCTCCAATTAATCAAAATAACAACCACCAAATAAAACTGCCCTTGTCAATGGTGCCACTCTAAACAAGCACTACTAGTTGTTAACCGTGAACTTTATCCGATGATTCTATCTTGTCTCGATTCATAACAAGTATCAACTGTAGCTTCATAGGCCATAAAAATTTTCAATAATACGGAACCTTTTGATCTCGAATAATAACACACAATCTCACGTGAAATTATCAGTTTATAATTGGATGAAAATGGTTCAAAAAAATAAATTGCACTTCTCAATAAAACTTAAATTTACACTTTTAACAATGTATGTAAATCCACCAAATTTTTTTAAAATTTTATTTATTGTAACCATAGTAAACTCAAAAATAAATTTACATTTTTTTTTATTCCAGCCAAAACAAAAACTTTACTTTCTTTTATAATAAATTCAGCCTCAACTATCAAAACACGACTCGGCTGTACCATACAAAATTCCAAGCAAAACTCAAAAAAAACAAAAGAAAATTTCCCACATCACACAAGAATATATTTATTTTGTGTTCGTGCGCGTCACTTTCACACTCCCTCTCACCCGCATCAGCTGCACGCATCAAAACAAGAAAATACAATAAAAATACTCTTCTATACCTTAGTCGCTCGCACACACGCACAAGGGGTGCACATTGGTCTCGCTTCAATCATTCTCTCGACGTTGATGTAACAGAATAGGGTGATTCAAGAAAACAATAGAATATTAATTTTACCGGATGACACGTTTTGATTAAGAAAAACTTTATTTCACCAAAATTCAACTGTAGAATTGAAACAGAACGTCATATTTAATCATTTTCCGGAAGAGACCGCTTTTTCATTTTTTGCAATGATGCTGAAAAGGTCAGCATTTACAAAATACGACACAAAAAATTAAAACATTCAAATAAATCTAAGGATTAAATTTTCAACAAGGGTTGACCTTGACGGTTTGCTGAAATTTAAGCTGGATAAATTATTTTTGAATGTATAATCAGACACTTTGACAAAAAGTTTGGTAAAATTAAATCGGGTGCTGACCACGCATATTTACCTATCCATTTTTTGACTTCGGCAATATAGCGAATTTTTAATCTGCAAAAATCTGAAGGACTTTATTTTGCTACGTAAATGAAAGTAAAAATTCGGTACATGTCAGTGACTTTGCAATAACGGCTGTAAAATATTGTCTTTTTCTATATTAAAAATGTTGTCGCTTGGTCTTTTGTCACTGATGGTAGAAATGTTATTTGAACGAACAATACTGCTTTACAGGTGAAACGCAACATTTAAGGTTGGTTTCCATGTCGTTGCTAGTTTCCATTTCGATTGATTGCTGTTGGGAATTTTCGGTGGAGAATGCGGCAACAACATTTTTTATCTACATTACAAACTGGAAATTCCAAAATTTTGGGGATTAAGTTTTTTTAACATCGAAGATATTTTTGGCATCGCATTATATAGAAAAATGCATCGAAATTTTGTCCCAAGAATATGCAACGAAATAAAAAAAATAAAAAAATAAAGTAAATACGAGAGAACCAAAACACGCTGGTGCGCCAATTTTGTTTTGTGCTCTCTCTATGCACCTATTTCTCATAACGATATCAATAGTGAGCGTAATTTAACGGGTGTTTTTTTAAGCCTGATAGAACTTGAAATTGTAAAAAATAAAACAAAAAATTAAATTTTTATGAAAAATGGACTCTGACAAATCATCATGAATAGACTGACGCTTGAACAACACTACGAAATTATTAAAATTTACTTTGAAAATCAGTCGTCGATTCGCGCAACTTATAGACGACGTCAATGAAGATCATTACCTCACCATGATCAATGATTTATTGTTTGAAAATATGGATCCAGACGAGATGTGGTTTCACCGCCATCCTGGCTACGTACCATACGGCGACGGCAACCATCGACTTATTAAAATCAAAATCTGGCGATAAGTTGATTTCGAGAAATGGATCTGTCAATTGGCCAAGGTCGTGTGATTTAACGCCTCTCGATTATTTCCTGTGGGGCTACGTGAAGTCACTTGTTTATGCTGATAAAGCAGCAACAATTGAAAAAATAAAGTAAATACGAGAGAACCAAAACTCGCTGGTGCGCCGAAAATTAATTTCTGGGCTCAAACTTTTTTATTTTTTATTTTTACTATATAAATACAAGTACTCTAGCCCAAAATAAATCAGTAGCCTTAAACTTTTTTATTTAGGCATTAAGTAAAATTTCAAGCCTCATCTTCGATGTTTAAATTTTTAGCCTTAGGCTCAAACTTGGGATTTTTTATAAAAACTCGGAATTTCCGGTGAAATTTAAAAATTACCTGAAATAATTTTGGCTCAAATTCAATTTACAATATTTTTATATCAATCGGAGTTTCTTTCGTAAATGTGACACATATACTTTTTAAAAAGTTTGCAAAAAAAACGAAAAAGTTCCTATTGAAGCGGCCCACTGGGATATCCCAATTAGTGAGAAAAAAGCTTGAATATGAGGTTTCATATCGATCGGACAAACCGTCTGGATAAAGAAAGAGGACACATACAGTATTGGTCAACATGGAACCACGTACACACACTCCAGGTCGAAAATTTTCATGATCACTACACTTTATTTTACTTTACGTTAACCCGTTGTGAATTTAATTTTTAAATTTATCGAAGAGTTGAATCTTTTAATTCTTTATCGTTTTTGTAAATGTTAAACTTTTCAACATCATTTCAAAAATTGTTATAGCTTCCATGGAAGCTGTACTTCCAGTAAGCCTGAACTTGAGAGATGCCTAATTTTGGTGAAATAAACACTGAATTCGTAATTTCCGGTTAAATATTAAAAAATTATCTGAACAAATTTTGTTTTAAAATTAGTTCACAATCTTTTTGTTTTGCCCGTTTTTTCGTAAATGCAATTTACTTTTCCAACGAAAAGGCTATCGAAGCTGCAACTTTCCATTTCGGTCAAAAACAACTGGGATTTGAAGATTCACAATCTTTTCGGTCACATTCGTTTTTCTTATAATTGATATACTTGTCAAAATATTTACAAAAAACTAGAAATCTCGTATAAAATGTTCTGCTTCCGGTTCACCGATTTTGGCAAAATATAATGGGGATCCCCAAGTTTATGGAAAAAGCTTAAGGATAAAGTTTCATTAAGATCAATCAATACGTCTGGGCGGTACAGGGCCGAGATTTTGTAGAAAACCGGTTTTTTGTCGAAAATAGTCATTTCGACTTTAATTTTGGAAAAATTGGACTGGGTCGATATTGCTGCAAATTTAATTTTAAATCGTTTAGTTCGTCATTTAGCTGCTAATTCCGATGAAAAAATTAACAAACTCTTAAGGAAGCTGTCATTCCAGATGGACCAATATTGGCCAAAATTCACTGGGATCTGTAACTTTTCAGTAACTGTTCAAAATTCACTGGGATTGTAATTTTCGTTTAAATTTTGAAAAACTGATCTGGACCGATATTGTTGCAAAGTTAATTTAAAATCATTTAGTTCATTGTCGTTTATGTCGTTATAATGATATAATTTTCAAAATATTTACAAAGACGAAAAATCGCCCATGGAAGCTGCCTTGATAGCAAGAAGCAGTATGAAAGTATTATCCCGAACACAACTATTTTTTGGCGATATAGCGAATGGTAAATCTGCAAAATTCTCGAAGCCAAAATTTTCCAAGACTATATACTTACTTTTACTATGAAGAAGCAGATAAAATTAAACATTATTCGGCCGAATCTTGGCAGATAATTTGGTAAAAATTATCCTTCCCGCTTACAATCAGAAATACATAGAGAGAAAATGCTGTACTAGTCGAAATATTTGCAAGAAACGTAAAACTTTTATTGGTCACTTTCGGTGGGCCAAACTCAGCTAAAAACCACTGGACCTCTTAATTTTTATAAAAGTCGTAAATGACGTTTCATTCCGTTCAGTCAATCCGCTTGGCTGTACAGAGACCGAATTTTTGTCAAAAATCGATATTCCCGCTTAAAATTTTGTGAAACTGATTTGGGCCGATCTTGCCACTTCCGGTGGTCTGTGTGAGGCCGCGCAGACTAAACGGTCATAGTAAAACTTAATACCTTGAAATTTTTCGTGGTTGGCAAATATTTTGAAAAGTATATCATTTACGAAATAAGCGACTATTTTAAAAGATTCTAAATTAATTTTGCAACAATACCGGTCCAGATCAATTTTCCAAAATTTAAACAGATACGACGAATTTTAACAAAAAAAATTAGGTGTCTGTATCACGTGTACGAATATATGACGTGAATCGTACAATGTTTCGGGAAGGAAATGGTACACGCGATACATCGAGAAATTACCAAGTTCCGTCCCAGGTGGCCATTTTCCAGTACTTCTTCCAAAAATAATTTATGAATCTCTGTTCCAACCAACATATCCAATACCATCATTATCGGTTAAGAAAATACAGAGTTCAATATAAACGGCGAAAATTAAAATGTCGGTGCTTCCCCCTCCAGTGCATGCGATGTGTCACACTTTCCACTCTACGTAACGAATTCTTTGATCATTTAGCTATCGAGAGGTGTTATTAAATTTTGCATGTAGATGATAGATATTTAGGTGCAGGATCAAACTGTATCTACGAATCTCTGTATCAACTGTAAAAACGGATTGATTGATCGGGATGAAATTTCATACTTAAGGTTTTCCCATAAATTGAAGGTCCTAGTGATTGTAAAAACTAAAAAGAGTGCAAATTAAGTTTGGTCAGATCATTTTTTTTTTAATTTTATCGGAAATGGCGAGTTTGGGTACCGGCAATGACAGTTTCCATGGGAACTGTTCCAATTTAAGCAATGTTGTTTGGCGTTTAGAAAAAATGACAAAGAATTATAACATTCAAATAAATCTAGGAATAAATGTTCAGCAAATGATTGAGGAATCAGACCGTTTTACTAAAAGCTTGGTAAGTTTAATTATTTGCTTTAGGTGTGCTGTATTCGAGACCTAAGCTTTCGTTCGTGGTAAAAACAATATCGGGTGTTTGCCACAACACATTCACTCCTCCATTTTTTGACTTCGGCAATATAGCGAATGGTAAATGTGCAAAAATCTGGAGACTATATTTTACTACACAAAAGAACATAAAAAAATACACTACAGGCCAAAAGTATTTGGTCGATATGGTTTTTATAACTAAAACCATTTTTTATACAGTTTTAACAAATACAATAATTTATTTCAATTAATTTAATTAATTACTAATTCATACAGCTAACTTATTACAAAAAACAAAGACAAATCCCAAGTTTGAGCCTAAGGCTAAAAATTTAAACATCGAAGGTGGCGCTTGAAATTTTGCTTAATGCCTAAATAAAAAAGCTTAAGCCTACTGATTTGTTTTGGGCTAGAGTACTTGTATTTATATAGGCCTAAAAATATTGGGTAGGATAAAATTTCGTGGCGTTTCTTCTGGTAGATGGCTTTACATTCATATATCTCAGTAACCATTGATCGTATCGGGCAATTCTTATGTGTGTTTGAAAGGTGACATTTTGACATACAAAACATTAAAATCGATAAAGTGAATAAAAAGTTACAATATTTTAAACATGTAGATAAATAATGAAAAAATTCGATATATTTTACAATTTTAAAAACGCGGCTCAGGCTTGCGAAAAAATTGTGTGCTTTATCAAAATCAGCAGCAAAGAAATGGTTCGCGCACTTTCGTTCTGGAAATATAGATGTCAAAGATGCACCTCGCTATGGTCGATCAACCACTGGAAAAGTCGATGAAAACATGCAGAAGATTGAAGAAGACTGGCTTATAAGCAGCCATGCAAATGGTAACGAACTAAATATTGATCACAAAACAGTTTTAAACCATTTGAAACTGGCTGGATACTAAAAAAAAAGCTTGACGTTTGGGTACCACATGAATTAACAATTAAAAATTTAATGAACCGGATTTCTATTTGCGAAACGCTGTAGAAACGGAACGAAATCGAGCCATTTTTAAAGCGAATGATTATTGGTATGAAAAGTGGATAAGATACGACAACGTTGTGTGAAAAAGATCATGGACGAAACGAGGTGAAGCTTCCCAAACGGTATCAAAGCCAGGTTTGACGCCAAGAAAGGTAATGCTGTGTGTTTGGTGGGATTGGACGGGAATCGTGCATTATGAGGAGCTGCCACCGGGCCAACAATTGATTATTATCTTTACTGTTTAAGGCAAGCAATTCAATTAAAACCTCCAAAATTGATCAGCAGAAGGAGCGTAGTGTCCCATCATGATAACGCTAGAGAACACACACATCATTGATGACCCAGCAGAAACTGAGAGATCTTGGCTGGGAAGTTTTGAAGCACCGACCATATAGACCTGACCTTGCACCATCGGACTACCATTTGTTCCGGCCCATAAAGGACCATCTTAATGATTTTACATTAAATTCAAAAGAGCCCTGCGAAAATGAGTTGACTCGATTTTTCGTCTCTAAACCACAGAAGTTCTACAGGGATCATGGCTCTACCAATTTGGTTTAATAAAGTTCATTTGAAATAAGAAAATTCGTTGTGTCAATGTCACCCAAAAAAGGCCACGAACTTTGCCTACCTATTAAAAAATAAAAAAGTTTGAGCCGAAAATTTGATTTTCTGTTCACTACCGTGTTTTGGCTTTCTCGTATTTACTTTATTTTTTGTTTTTTTTTTATCGTTATTTGTATATTACGTAAACGTTCACTAATTGTTATCGTAGATGAGAAATGGGTGCATAGAGAGCGCACAAAACAAAATTGGGCCACCAGCGTGTTTTGGTTCTCTCACTTTTCTATATAATGCGGCGCCAAAAACATCTTCGATGTTAAAAAGGTAACGAAATAGCTAAATTGCGTTAGTCCTTTGCTCTAATTACGCCTTTTTTTACGGTTTGTAATCGAAAGAAGTGGTTTGTTAGATGCCTTTTTATCGCAGTCAACAACAATTTATTTTCCCGAGCGTTGTTCACTTGCGGTAATATTTGAGGTGCCGTTGACTTACTAGTATGCTTGGATAACATTCCTATATATTCATTATGATTCGCAGTGGTGACCCCGATTGTGCTCCTGACGATATGGGATGAGTTCTGCCCGGTTTCTTTAAATCACTTCAGTGTGTATTGCACGGTAGGCTTCGGAATTTCTAGTTTTCGGCCAATTTCAGCATGCAAAAACCTCTCTCTATGTAGAATGAGAACGACTGCTCTTAACTCAATCACTAGTTTGCACTTTCTGTCCATTTTTTTATACCTTTGAAAATTTTCTTTCTATTAAATCAAAATAATAATAAAATTAATAACATTTAGGCCCTTTTTTAATTACCGCCTTATTGCAGACGTATCGACTTATTTGACGCCATCTTGAATAAGTCAGTCAATTTGTTCCAATTCATTGTACCGACTTATTTGTGACGTAATAACAAAAAAACAAAACGCAATTTCTATTATTTGGAAGTAGAAATTTTCTTGACATATTGGTCGTTGCTACTAGATTTGAAAAAAACTGCATGTATTACATTTAGTCAAGACACATTTTGGAGACATTTCTGTGTAGACATACTTATTCAAATAAGTCTCCTCGCGAGGGGACTTATTTGAATAAGTCGGTGTCCACAAATAAGTCGGTAATTGGAAAAGGGCCTTAATACCAGAATCAATTTTAAATAAATTGTAAATTTAATTTAAATATTCACAAGTCACAGCAAAAGCTAAAAAAAAAATATTTACTTTATACCTACTCACAGATATTTATTTAATAACTAAAATAAATCAGTTTTTTACGAAACAAAATATATCGATTTTCAGTAGGTTGGTGATTTTTTAAATAATAAACGTTGAAACAAAACAAAATATGCGTATATATAGATGCATTTGGACAGGGTGTGTAAAAAAATATTCATCGAATATATTATTGCAAGTACTTTGTTTTAATTGAAAAAAAAAACTGATCGACCAAATACTTTTGGACTGTAGTGTACATGTCAGACACGTTGCAATAACAGGTGAATTAAAAGTTAAACGCACATTGCAGCATTGCGGAAATCAATACAATGTTCTATTTATAAAAGCCGTTTAAATATTTATTCGAAAAATATAAAAATTTATTTCACCAAATTAGGTCATTTTTACAATTTCATCATGTTTTTATTACACAATATGTAAAAGCACCATTGTCCCATTCCCAAGATAAACAGAAAGGAAAAATATTCTACGAGCGCACGATTACATAAAACTTAAGAGTTTTTAATAACGCACTCAATAACCTGATTCCATTATAATTTAACTAATTTTCTTTAATTTAATATTTTAAATTAAAAATTAATGTTAAGTATATTTTCTTATTATTTTTATTGTATTTTATTTTTTGCACACCGATACGTTACATCATCACACACATAATTAATATTGGCTGCTTATTTTATAACACCACCGTACACTGATAAAAAAAATGAATGTATGGTAATGCACCATATACGAGATGGTCGTGTACCTGTCCAGTTTAAGCATTTCAACAGTAAAATAAAAATTTCTTTAGTTCACGATTTAGAAGGTAAAATTAAATTGAGTGCTGCCGGCTACCTTACAGTATTGAGAGTTCCATATAAAATATTTAATTGAATATGTGTTACAATTACAAATTAATGGGGGCTTTTGTAATCCAAATATGTTGAATGTGAGATGACGACGCTTGTGTGCACGACAGTGGCTACAATAAAAATGAAATTGGAAATGAAAGTATATAATTTACTAGAGTCTGCTGCGAATACATTTTATATATTATTTTAAAAAAAAACTCATTATAATTTAAATAATTTGATTGGATTTAATTGGACAAGCTTGTAGCGGTTAATCAGTTTTTTATGTTGTATATACTTTGTCTCTGTGACAATAAATATGTTAAGTAATTATTCAGTTATAAATAATTTGATTAAAATCTTAATAGATATTTAAAAAAAAAACTTGAACTTTGTTGGTGGAATTTATATGAGTGAATGTTTTATAGAAATTATATTTGGACCAAAACATAATGGTAATATTATTAACAAAACGGTAATTTGATGTGCTTAATAAATTTGCTTAGGCCACCTACCTACACTTGATTTAGTAAGGACTCAATCGCGGTATGATAAGTTAAGTCTTTAGACAAATCATATATTTGACGATGCGCCCAGTATACGCCAGGCAAGAAGTGTTTGATTTTATCAAATTACACTTAATAATTATATTCTAAATAAATACGTAACGATTTTAGAAATTTTTGAAAACATTTAATTAAAATGGAATCATTGAGTTGATGGCCAATTGCTTATTCAAATCAATAAAACATGTTTTCCGATAGACGTCAGATTACTCGTTATATTGTAATAGTTGCCAAAAATTGACGTCAATTATCATTAACCCCCTGATTCTGAAATATTAACCCTATTAAAGTTAGCGAAAAAATGTCGGTAATGCAGATTCAAACTAATCAAACGAAAATGACAGCAGAATTTGGTCGGTCACACCGCAGCCGAAAATGTCGATAGTGCAGATACACATTTTATACCGGAAAGTAATTATTTATATTAGAATTTTTTATTTTGTTCTTCCTAAAAGCCAACTAAAAAATTTAAAAGAAGAAATTTTCATTCGAAACAATTAAAACTAATATACATAACCTAATTTCTCTAAGTATTGGATTAGATTTTTGGGAGGTAAGACATGCAAATTGATCAATAGTTACATGTTTCGAAAATATTTTAAATAAAGTATCATCTAATAATTATCATTTAAAAACGTCAGATCAATTTTCGTGTGAAGAGTACGAAAAACTCGATTAAATATATCGCAAACACAAAAATTGAAAATTTCTAAAAATTGACCGTTTAAAGTGCCATGCCTGGGAATAGATCCAATCGAAAGATCTCAATAATGCTTACACCTGGAAAAAACTTCAGGTCAATTTTCATAAAATCTCGTCCACAAAATCTTGGTTGAATAAAACATATGAAACGGTTAAAAAATGCACAGAAATGCCCAGCCGGAAAATGTCGATAATGCAGATTAACTATAAAAACAGCAAATGACAGCCGAATAATGTCGATAATGTAGATACATGTTTTATGTCTGGAAATAATTTTTTTTACACCTTTCATTTGAATCTATTTCCAGGCATGACACTTAAAACAGTCAATTTTTATAAATTTTCAAGTTTTGTGTGTGCGATTTATTTATACAAATTTTCGGACTCTTCACATGAAAATTGACTTGAAATTTTTGAAGTTTTAGTTGATATATGCCATTGAGTTTTCTCAGTATTAAAATTGCTTTTTTTATTATAGTTTTAATGCATTTAATGAAAAAGTTTAATTTTGGAAAATTACGTTCATGAACCGAAATAATCTTTTTTGATTTAAAAAGAAATTACTGTTTAACATCAAAATTATTTATCTGCTTTATCGACATTTTTCAGCTGACTATTTATACGAATTTGCCTTGCCGACTGTTACAGGCGAATAATATAAGTTGTTTTGAAACTTCATTATCGGCATTTGTCGGCTAACACATTTTAGTCATTACCGCCGAATCTACAGTATCTTTTTAACAGTAGCTGTATTTTGTTGAGAAATAAAACATTTCTCAAAACAAACAGCTATTTCAACTAATGCAAATCTGCATTATCATTCAGCCAAAGAAAAATTTTAAAATGCTTTAGTTTTTGTTTTAGCCATGGTGGTGTTGTTGTAATTGTCTCAACAAAATACAGCTACTAGCTAGAATTTTTCTTTAGTGTTTCAGCGCTATTCAGCTATTTGAACTAATGCAAATCTGCATTATCTTCAGCTAAAGCAAAATTTTAAAAACCTTTAGTTTTTGCTTTAGCCATGGTGGTGTTGTAGTAATTGTCGCAACAAAATACAGCTAGAAAATTTATCAGATAAAATCTATTTTTGTTTTTTTCCGCTAGAGGCGGTAAGATTGAAAAACTGAAAATATTTCACATTAAAATTATTTTAAAAATTCATTGAGTTCTACGGACGCAGGCGATTTTTTTTTTTTGTTTTGTCATGTATTCGCCTTATGGTTATGGTAATTTCATTATATTTTGAGAGTCCTTATCCAAATCGTTTTTTAAAGAAAAATTAACGTTTCTTTCGTTTCAAAACGTTTAAACATATATTTTCTCTAATGTTGTTCTCTTGTTCTGCTGAGACTTATAGATTTGCTCAAAAATCTAATAAATTTTCTGCTGGTTTCTAAAAATTTCAGTAGTTTTTTTGTGATAGTGCTGTCTCTAGCGGTGAATAGCAGAAACACACTTGTCTGCTGGAAATTTGCTGCTATCTTATGTTAATATTTCAATAGATAAAAATTTTCAAAACTAATACTTTATCAGAACTAGAGACATCTGGTGTCAATTAACAATACTCTTAAAGATTATATTGTACTGTTGACTCCGTCTATACTGACGAAAGAGACAGTACTGTATGCGCAAACTTTGTTTGTCGCTGATGATTTTGATCGCGTCAAACAATATTTCAGCCATCAAAAACAAACTCGTTGGGATGGTTACCCAGCATGGTGTGATTATTGACACTATGGCTTCCGTTTATATTATCGTCACCGTTATTTGCCATGTTATTTATGAGCAAAATGAAATGAATATAGTTTTTTTTCCAAAGTTCACACATTTGATCACGGTTCTAAAAAGTGTACACTTAAAAAAAAATTTGGAATTTCACCAAAGATGCGATTACGATGTTGCACTTTTAAATTTATTTGTATATAAAAAGACATGCAACTTTCAAAAAACCTTATTTTTACTGTTTAAAAAAACATTCATAGTTGTGAAACGGTAAAACCCGTAATAGGGGTCGGGTCACCCATATAAGAAAGGGTTATTTTAATAGTTAAATAAATAAAAATATTTGATCTAAGCTAAAATTAAAAAAAAAATTATTTGAGCTGCGAATGTTGCTCCGTCACAATTTCAAAATTGGCCCGCTTCAATCCTGTTTATGTGAACTACATGATAAAGCGACCACACCTGGCTAGCATACTCGAGCAGGGGACGAACGAATTTTGAATAAAAAGCCTTCGTAACATAAGGATTGTCGAATTCTTTCGACCAAGTCACGAACAGACCTGGCGCTGGTAACGGTATCGTTGTTAACATAATAGTTGTAATAAATGGACTGTGTACGTTTTCGAGAGTAGGTGATTGTTTGACATTCCCCCACGTTCAAAAAGTTATTGAGGTCAAAAATAGGCTCTTATCGAAACAGAATGCAAAAATCGGCCCAGATGGCTACCTTAAGACACTACAGATGTTGCTGATAAATGAGCTGATACTGATGGTCTGAACAACACATGAGAAATAAAGTCTTTAAGATAAAAGCCCACCCAACGGAGGATTTGAGGAGGAAAGGCGAGAACCCTGAGCTTAAACCAAAATAACTTCATGCGAAATCATATCAAACGTCTTACTAAAACCGGTGAAGATAACATCAATTGAATTCCTTGCCTCCATCATATTTACTGTTTGTGAAGTAAATTCAATAAAGTTTGTGGTCGTGTATCATGCTTTGAGAAAACCATACTGATTGTCAGAAAACAACGATTTACAATAACGGTACTGTGAATCATACACAATATTTTCAAACGACTTAAGAATAGAAAACAAATTTACAATCGGTCTGTAATTGCAGATGTCTGATTTGCAGCCGTCCTTATTGATCGAAACTATAAAGGAATTTTTCCAAATAGATAGAAAAATTCTAAGCGAAAGCAACTTTTGGAAAAGCGCCATCAGTGGCGGAGCAATAATGTCACTGCAATTTTTTAAAGCGATGGATGGTAGAGCATCAGTTCAGTTGGAACTGTCCAAGTTTGGAAAACTAAACCACCGGGTTCGAAGTCGCTGATTTCGTAAATAACAAAATTAGTATACAAATCTGGTTTAAACCAGTTTTTGTTGTTTTGATTTGGCCGCCACTTTACATTACCCGTGGACACCAATTTTATATAAAGATTATTTACCATTCAGTTGCCGAGGTGCCATCTTTCACATAGTAGCTACACCCCCGTTGGTTTACATGTGTACGTGCACTTTAGAGGATTTTGTTTTGCAAAGGCAATATGATTTTTAACAGGGTTGATTTGCTTGTACCAATTTTTTGTGTTACATGGTTGTTCATATTTTATTATAATTAACTGCAGATCTTTTGAAGTTTTTGAAACAAAGTTTTTCATAAAAAACATTTCGCAACAATCGCTCCAAATGGTGCCTTTTATTTATAAGACCGACTCCTAAAGTTGACCATTTGACATTTTCAGCATGAAGTACACGCCGAGGCCTTGTAACATTCATGCCGTTACAAAATAAGTTGTCTCTTTGCTGAATACAAATTTTTAATTGCAGTTCAGCTATTGAAAAATAGATGGCAGCGAAAGTAGTTCATAATTAGTTCTAATGCTGTGTGCCTCACGTCGATTTTTTTGTCGATGGCACAAAACAAACCGCATGGCACCGAAGATGGCACAAAACAAACCGCATCTGATGTTTAATTAAAATCTGCTATATAAACTTAAATGTAACATTCTACGAAATATTTCTAATCGGTAATTGATAAATCGGAACTAAGTTTGCAGTTTAAAACTAAATTTCGGGTATATTTTGGTTTATAAATATTAGAGACATCTAGCAATATATGGGTGAACTAACGATCAATTTAATTAGTTGAAAATTTAGACAAAAAAATCGGCGTCAGGCACACACCACGAACGGAAAATAAGATCACTAACTCCCGACAGAAGATTCTAGTGTGCTAGCGAGCGAGTGCATGTGAATTTTTGGTGGTCCATATGAAATAAGCGCATCGCCTAAGTAGCTGTGTAATCTCGTATCATCGCACGCATACGATTGCCCAGTATGCAATTATTCCACTGTGTGGAAAAAACTGCTCAAATGTCGTACAAAACTCCGTACTACAAAATATCAAAGACACAAACATATTGATTTTGGAGAAAAATAATTGTTTTTCTCTTTCTATTTCGCGGTAATATTATTTTCGTTTTATAAGTTTCGATTGTATCTTTTATTTTCAGTTTCTTCTGACAAGTCGACGTGCACGGTTGCACTACATAATTAGTGTTTTTACTTTAAAGTGTTGTGTTTCATTATAATGTTTTTCGATTTGTTAAAGTAAATAATTTTAAATTTAAATATATAATAATAATTATTAACTTATTTAGTGATCGCGATGTGCAAATTTGGACTAAAATGGTAATAGAGATCTGTCTCACAATGGCGTCGGCACGAAATACATTTACGTAGTAAATTTTCAATGATTTTTTTTTCAAGATCTCAATATGCTGACGGATGCAATACAACGTGGCGGATGCAATACAAAACTCAATTTATGAAAATTAAATATGTAAATAAATTTTCTATGTTTTTTTGTACATAAATAAAAAATAATGTGAATAAAATATTAATATTTATTTTAATATAAATGGAAAATTTTGTTTTATTTCGGATAAGAATTATTATTTATTCCAATTGGAAAATATATACAAACACGTGCCTTTGTTTCTGTGATTTTTTTCTCTTTTTAGTTGGGATTCACACCGACACCGGAATTTTTGTGACACTTTTCTTTGGCGGGGAGTACGAATTTCCGCGTGATACACATGGTTCTTTCCGTAGAAGCAGTCTGGTTTTAGAACGCGAATATAAATGGAATTCCGTCGGCATTGCATATTGAGTGGGTTGGATATATAATAAACGGGTCAGCATAGTATTTCTTCGATATGTATTTTTGTGTGCGTTAATGCGCTACAACCATTCGGTCATCGCGCGCGTTCCGCTCATATCTATAACATTTCAGATCTTGGTGTCAAGATCATTTCAGCTCCTGATATAGTGTTCACCATGAGCGCTATATTTTTTTGAGTATCACGCATCGAAAGAAAATATTGGATTACACCAACGGTACCTTAATTTCTTCTGTTTTTTTTTATAAACCATTGAAACGAAAAGCAGCCCCTAATTGCTTCGGGACACCCGCACTAACACTTACAACAGACTGTGTGATCGCCGGCTAAAGATGCAAGTGGTGACTGCGACATGTCTATTAACCAGCATGGATGATGTTGGACGAGGCCACCTCGAGAAACTTTTCGTTACAACCTTTCAGAGAACCAATGTCTATAAAAAGTACTTTTGTCTTTTTTTTCAAACAAAATTTTTCGCTGGAACTGTGTGCGCCAGTAGTTCAAACTATTTATATGGCCGGCACCAGAGATCAAAACCTGTTACTATAGGCATTGCAGTGTAAGGAAAATGCGACCACAAACATTTAAAAAAAAAATTTGGTAAATATTTTCGATACTGTAAATGTATTCCTAAATGTTTGCTATTTTCGGTATAAACAACATTTAGGAGCCAAATTGCCACAACAAGACATTTTTTTTCTTTATGAAGCAATATACCATTCTACAGGCAAATGTTAGAGTGTGTTGCTAAACAATCTAAGAGACTAACGTTCTCCGTCAGAACAGGTAACCAGGACTTCCCTAAGAACAGACTATGTACTTCGTAATTTGTTTCATATTTTATTCAATTTAAAATGCTTCCGAGCACTTCCCCCCAAAAAAAATGTATTCGCTAAATTCGTTACGAAAACGTAAACTTTACGTATACCCAATGTTCGTTTTCTTGGTAAATTGCCGTGTTTTTTTATTTGCGCCCGATCCGAAGCACCTAAATTTCTATGTCAAAACTAATTATGTATTGTAATTTAACTCTAAACTAATTCATTCTACTTTTTAGTTAAAAATCGATATAAAAATATTTTGCTCTACCTATTTATCGGGCGCTGCTAACGGAAGCCGCTATCCATTTCAAAGGGGAACTTGAAAAGTTGTTTTTAATGTAAAACCCTTAAACCAAAGCAACTTCATTCTCGTATACAAATTTTGACGTAATGCCAATTTTTTTTTGTGTTCTGTGGTTTCGAAAAAAAACTTTATACGAAATTGTTTAGTTTTTTAGAAAAAGTGGTTTCTGTGCATTTTTGAAAAAAACCAAGAAAGAATAAACTGGTTACAAACATTAATAAACACAAAAGTAGAACTGTGATTCGACTACATGAAGTTAAGTACAATTATTTTATTTTTTTTGTTTTTACTAGTAGCGACACCAGTAAATAGTAGCTGCAGTGTCAATAGAAATTTTGCCATTCCTCGCCGAATAGTGCTTGAATAATAAAACACGGCTAATATTTACAATTTTTTTTAAATATATTTTTATAAAATATATAGGTTTAAAAATGAATCTTGAAACGATATTGTCACAAACACATGTACAAGCCTTCACAAAATATTTGCACTTCTCTTTTTTTTCGTTTTTGCGTAACGTTTGTAACTTTAGTATAAACTAGTATTCGCAGACTGTACGTAAAATTTACGCAATGTTTAAAGGGTCAGTTTTAATGAATGTCACATAATGGATGGATTCTCGTACAATATGGGGGATGTGCTCTAATTTGTAAAAAACTAAAAAATATCTAATTGGTTTGTTAAGTACGATGTCTAAAAATTTACAAGCTTCTACATGATTTAAAGTTGAAACTGCATTGATTTTGGAATGAGTGAGTTGATAAAGGAGTATCGTTGTTTTTGCTTCCTCGTAATTGTCAATCATTTCCATTCAATCCCATTTATCCCAAAAAATCTAAATTTGAGTACAATTCTGGGATTTTAACAGAGTGTAACGAATTTGAAGTAAGGGTTATTTGAGAAATGGTTACATGCTTCAGCTCACGCATGTGTTTCGCATGTTTTTGTTTCCGTGGTTTCAAAGGTTATGGAGCTATTACAGGAGACTTGTATTGCCCCATGTGTTCGCCTTTGTTAACTGGAAACTATATGGTACCGAACTAATATATACTACAACATAAATCCAAGAAAGTTGTGTATTTTATTATAAACCGTTTAATTGTCGTGACTTGCATATCGTATTTAAAACGTATGGTCAAGAGAACCGCAACAACAATTTAATGTTAAGTCCGAGTAAGTGGTGTAGATTTTTGCAAAACATCATTTGAATCATATACTTGAAATCTATGTTACATAAAGAGATAATTAACATTTGTTATAAAAAGATAATTATTGGTAGTTTAATGGATGAACCGGTGAATTAAGATGCTTACTTAAGACATTATTATTTAATACTCCTGCCTTTGGTTAACGAGAGCATTAACTTTCTTGACGTACCCGTACCCATATATAAGTATGACACTAAGATGAAATATTAGCTGACGGCGTTAGAAGTTTAACAACAACAACAACAAAAATTATGGACCTGAGTACATATTTACTTTTCTATACTAATCTGAAAATATTTTCCTTATCGTTATCTTAAACAACCGCACATTATTACACCCTACTTATTACCCATATATACATACTCGTATATACAAACATTGTAGCCCACAAAAATACAAAAATTATAAACCACTTATTTAAAATTTTTAAATTTATGGTTGTTGACTGACGTGCCGAGAAGAAATATACATATAGATTACGACAGTTACTTAAGACGAAAATACAAAAAAAAAAATCGAAAACTTTTACATAATAAAATATAAGAACCTTTCATCATCGTATAAAATGTTGCTGTTGTTATATGATATACATTTTCACCTTTAATTGTATCACCGTATTGTGGTGGGTTAGGAATAATATCGCGGGATTCTATTGAATACAAAAGAAAAGGCGTAACTGGTACAGTATTCCCATGTATAGCGCGTTATGTTCCACAAGAGTTATTTGTGGGACTTGTTTTCGATTTTTTAACCCCAACGTGAAATTGAAATTTTACTATTTAATGATGCATCATTGACACTAATTTTTAGATATATTTAGGTAATGTGGAACGTATTTTGATGAAAGAGTTAAACTGCTAAATTATTATTTAGATTATAGGTCATATCTACTGTTCTCTTAAAATAATGCGAATTATGGAACCTATTATTTGTTAAAGTTTTGTTTACACTGACACTATTCTAGGTTTCGCTGGGAAATGGGAAAATATTTTCATAGCATTTTTATCTCATTCTAATATTGCAAGACTAGTACAGGAGCCGGTTTGATTGGTGTAAATATATTAGGCACATAGTTAAATGGACAACTAGTGTCCCTTAAAGTGTTGATAACGAAAAATATAAAATAATTAATTAAATTCAATTTAGAAAAAATGATACGAAAATATTTTTCCCAATTCCCTACTTCCAATGGCCTTTATAAATATAGATAAAGAGTAAAGGCAGGTTCACGTATGCGATCAAAAAATGATTCACGAATCAAAAGCCAATCAAATCATTAGAAACATATACAAATTTACCCGCCCGAGTTGTAATAATTTTAACTTTGGGCAAATTGTGAACGCAAGCATCCAACATAATAAAAAAAAATTATGAGCAATAATGACGCTCATTGAATAGCTTGATTCACGAATCATTTTTGATAGCATTCGTGAACCTGCCTTTAGTTGTAGTAAAAAAATGTCTGTGGAACCTAAGTCAAATTTCCAATTCTATAAAATGTAATTGATGCAAGTAAAACAAAATGTAACAATTATAAAAATGTTCGACCTGAGGCTTCTAACCGGTTCTAGCAAAAATGGTTCTCCGCCTCTTGGTTTGTCTGTCTTTTGGCTTGTTTCTTCTCTAAAGCTCTGAGATAAACTGATTTGAATGAAACTTTATATACTTACAATTTTTCTTATTTTTAGAGATGCCACATTTGAAGGAATCAGCTAACCGACAAGTCAATTTGTCTAATATCTATTAAATCGGTTCCAACCTGCCATACAACAAACAACCATCGGATTTCAACAGTGATTTTTCAACGTCCTTAATCCTTGATCTCGAACTAAGTATCCCGCATGTATCGCGTATTTTTTCAGAATAAAGTGATTCTTCTCAAAATAAAGAGTAAGCCCAGTCACTTTTAACAATTCCGTTATCTTATACAACAGTTTCCGGTGCACGCCAAATCCAAATGAAATAATAAATAGATCATCTAAATAAAGTATAAAATATTTTCTCTTAGCAGATTTCGAATTACTCGAAAATCCTCTAAAAATCCCGAAATTGACACGTCCAACACCACTCCCATGTGAACCGCCTTTGTCGTGAAACGTATAAATATTGCTATAAAAACCTTTACTTTTGTTCCTAATTTACTGATAAGATTGAAGTTCAATCTTATCAGTAAATTAGGAACAAAAGTAAAGGTTTTTATAGCAATATTTATACGTTTCACGACAAAGGCGGTTCAATCATTGAACCGTAAAAATCCACTGAAACGTTCTGGAATGGTTTAACGGGTTGGACACGCTTATTGGGTAAATGGCCCATAATTTGATTTAATGTTTAGGGCCGTGCACGTACACACTTTATGCGCTCTCGCGTTGTTTTAATTTATAGAGTTTGGGGGGGGGGCTGCATGAAGGGGACGAATTTATTTTGCCGAAAGCAATTTAACAAATGAATGTTTCTTGGTACCGCCATATGTGATCAAAGAGAAGATCGGCAATTTACAGCTCAATTCCCTTAGACGTATCACTTCATGCGACGTAACTATGGATACTCATCGTTACTAGATTTTAAAATCAAAATTTACTAAATAATTTTGTGCAAAGCTCTTAATGAAAATTTTTTAAATCTTAGTTGGCTTCATTAGTTTGAATTTTTTTTTTTATTTATTTGTCACGTCAAAATTTCAAGTGAAAGAAATTGTTATTTGGAGTGATAGCAGTCGATAGGAAATTTTTATAAAGCAGCATACTAAGATTTAAAAAACAGCCAGAACCACTTTTCTGGACAAGTATTTTGTAAATTTCTATTTAATGAGCTAGTAACCAGGAAAATGAGTAGTCACGTCACTTGAAGTGATGCGACTAGGGGAATAGGCGCCATCGATTTCATCGACCTTAAGCGATTTAGTTCATGAAGAGATGCGATCTGATTCCACTTTAGATTTCTATTTTTATAATTACAAATCCGTACAATCTTTTGATAATCAGACCACTTTGGTGATCCTTGATCCATTCCTTCGTTTTCACTGCACTATCTACAGAAGTGTTCTAATAGTGCTGTTTCTGAGTTTGACGACTATTGAGGAAAGATGGGCCTCTACACGATTCGATTATAATAATTCTTTAGGCATAAAGCCACGAGAAACCAGATCAGCTGGACATATTTTCAATTATCTAGGGAACTTAAATCTTGGATTTTGGAAATCCTATTGGGCACGAATGTTTTGAATCGCCCTGGATGCAACCTTGTACTACGCCATGTAATATTTGAATCAACATATAGAAATTTTGAATTGAATTTTATTTGCATTGCGAAAACAATTTCTTCAATGACTTGGGCAACAGAAACGGCGTGCTTAATTCTAACTGATCGCTTCTCGTCTTACCCGTTCCAAAATCCGTATCATACATAGAAAGATCTTGGATTACATTAAGTTTGCCTTCGGAAAAAACTTCGCTAAATATCCCCGCACCAATTAAAAATTCAATGTTAGCTGGCCTATAAGACCAGGGGAACTTAGATTTTATTTATAATCTGATGTTACGGTTGATGTAACAACAGTTATTCCTTAATTTTGATATGTTCAGACTCCGATTTCAACGATAACATCAGCATCACTAAATTTTTGTAACATCACTCGTCTCGGTTCCTCAAGTTATTGATCAAGTTAAACTGTTTCGCCCGAAATGTAGTAATTTATAACGTGTCAATGGACATACCGAACAAAGCGAAGATTTACAATCGATAATTCAATGATTTTGCCAACGACGTACACAAATTTCTCACAATTAAATAGCGTTTCTGGGTAATTTGTTTATTATTTTTAAATTTTTAACATTATTCAAGAGTGTGTGAACCACAACTGAAGATTTTTGTACTTCGAGTTTAAAACGTTTGCTTGAGGAGCCTCATGATCCTGGATCTTTGCACTCGAACTTTTAATGCCTTCATCAAATTACATTTTTTACAACAATATCAATGAAGTGTTTCATAATCGTCCGCGATTTTTGTATTATTTAAAATTTTTCGTTCGATTTTATCAGACAAAATATTATTTTTAATGCACTCCCCGCTGCATTTTCCAAGGACACTTGTGAACACAAAGATACACAAACCCTTACAAAAATGAGAACTCCCTTAGATAGCTGCTTGGCAGCTTGGTTTCGTACTACTACCTACTCATCAGGATGCAACGACCAAACAGCAAAAATCCAACCTATCGATTTAGCGAATTATATCACCAATCAAAAACTTCTCACCATGTATGTGTATTACAGCCAACACATTCAATTTTGAAGTTTTCATAATCGTCGCGATTTTTTTTTTTATTTAGGATTTTTCCTTCGGCTTTATCGGACAAAATATTATTTTTAATGGTACTGGTTTAATGGGAGTGGGCACAAAGATCCACAAACCCTTACAAAACAGTTTTTTTTACTTTTGTGATAGAAATATTGTGAGTAAATTGGCCTCTTTGTTTTATGCGACTAAAAAAGTCGTAAACATTTTCAGGTACCATTAAAAATAATATTTTGTCCAATAAAGCCGAAAGAAAAATCTTAAATAAATATCAATGAAGTATAGAAGTGACAAGCAGCAGTTAAATTAGGATTTTTGATTTCCTTTCATAAATTTTCCTCATGTGCAATTTTTGGAGTGTAATTCCTTTATTATAGTGACAACTTAAATTTTTCAGGCTCTTGTTTAATTTCAGATAGTGAAATTTGACAATATTACATCTTAACAATCGTATTGGAATTTTCTGGTAAGCCAACTCGTCCCTCATTTTCTCTGGCCGTGCATACACTTTTTCACGTTTCGATATTGGACTGAAGCGTTGCCTCTAGTCTTGGATGTTTCTTAAACCTTCTTTTATTTTCCGTGTTCCCGATCTCCGTTTCTCTTGCCAGTTTTCATGACGCGTGCCGCGGGAATTTGGTTGCCACACAAAACGATCATTCCATTCCATAACTTCCCGCATTTGGAGCATCTCTTTATACTTTTTACGTTATTTAACTCTGCAATTGACTGTAGTAATTTTCTGTCATTTGCGTACTACCTTTATTTGCGTGATATCCTGCCAATCCAGATTGCGCAACTTTATACTCAATCAGTTGCTAAACTTGCTCTGGCTGTCCCAAAGCCAACGCTTTGTTCATCACTTTCCCTTTTTAGGTCCGGCGTCTTTGAACAACCAAAATAAGCTCATTAAGCTGTTCCTATACGGTCCAAGCATTCTCCTTTACCATCGCTTGAAATTGGACTTTAAAATTTTCAAGTTGGTTCTGTCGAAAAAGTTTTATTCAGCTGGCGATCTCCAATAGTTCTCGAGGTATGTGTTTCAAAGCGAGCCTCTACTTGCTTAATTTTAATTTGAAGCTTCTGTCTGATTTTTCCTCAAATTCTTTGAACTGACTATCTACTTTTACCTCGAGGGACTTTATTCCTCCTCTTAGCTCTTTAACTTTAAGATCTTGGGCGTCCTGAATTTGGTTTAGTTTCTGGTCTAACTCGGCAAACCGACCACCTTGTTCTGCTCGTAGTTCTGCCAATGTGGCGCTTAATTTAGAGTAATAGTGCCTTTATCACTGTTGTTGATGTTTTCTGTTTGATACATCGCTTCGGTTCCCTCATTATTTCTTCTTCTTCGCAAGACTGGACTTTCTGATGATCCTGACGTTGGTGATGATTCATCTCCATCCTCTTGTTTCATCATCCTCATCCATAACGCTCGGTTGAAAACCCAAGACTCTGGAACTTATTTCTAAAGTGCTGAGATTTCTAAGTGTCTCACTTTTCCCTCTTTTAATGTTACGAATTTGGGGCGTCCGATATTCGTAATGGATTTTGCAAATAAAACACTCTGCGATTAAAGTTACAAACTTTTTGTACCAACACCATCACTGTTCCCTATTTCATTTTTACTGTTCACTTTTTACTGCTTAACTTGCACTATCGTGATTAGTAGTCGGAATAACGAAAGATTACGCAAAGTGTTCAACAAGGACTAAACTGATTTGTCGTCATCCCAAGTTCATTTTTGGCATTTGTATTGATTTCGCGTGACGTGTCTCATTGTGTAGTGGAACTGCGAGCACAAAGATTAAAATCTCTCTCTCTTCCTGTAACACATCAAATACATGGAACAAAATCTGAGCAAACCAAAAAACTAGCAATAAGATTAATTTATGTAATTAAATATTTCAGTAAGTATAACTTACCTTTACGAAACAAATGTAAACATTCCGCCATATTTAAGAAATTTCACATTTGTTTAACCATCTTAAACCAAAACGTACTAAAATATTTGGTTGCGTACAGTTATTCTGTACTTGAGATGTGTTCGGTAGTTTGGTACAAAAAGTAGTACCTACCAACATGACATTTTTCACAAATGGACGAATGGATAAAAATTTTATTCAGTCATTGAGCCTCGCCACACTTTAATTCTTTCGTCGTGATTCAATGATTTCAAAAAATCAATCGCCATTCACATTTGATTTCTTTGTGCGTTTTTTTATGTATGTGCGCAAAATTATGTTTTTTGATTTATTCGTATTGTAAAAAATGTTTATTATTTCCTGCGAAAACTGCTTCCTTGGTTGAAAAAATATAGTTTTTGCACTCGAAGTGCAAATTAAACTAAAATTATCCCAAAAACGACAAATAAACAAGGTGTCCTTGAAAAATTTATTTTTGTTGTTGTGCGAGAATTGGTTGAATCAAAAAAAAATTTTGCTGAAAAAAGAATCAAGAATTTCCCCGCCAAAAAATTAGTTTGTTCGTGAAAGGGAAAGGAACGAGGAAAGAATCACGCTTCAACAACATAGAACCAATTAATAAAACTAAAATAAATAAAATAAATTAAAAACTTTAAAGAAATTAAAGATGATTGTTTAAATTAACAGTGTTAAACTTAAAAGTAGTATTTTGTTGTTTGGAATCGTAATCAAATTATCGGGGGAGACCGGCAAGGTCGCTTTTCCATCGAAAATTTATCTACGAAAGCGGATTGCCCCTACATAATGATTAAAAATTATAGTTCCAGAATACATAAAAGCTCTTCCAATAAAGTTAATTAAATATTTTATAATTTTAAAAAATACCTAAATAGGTTCCACACCAAGCAGTAAACAAAAATACTCTTCATAGCTGCACATAACCTCAATGAATTTGACACAATTCATTTTTCGATTCAAAAGAAACAAAAACGTGCTAAGTTATTTAGTGTGCACACTTATACACAATCGTTTGTGTGGGCTGTTTGGTGTGTTGCATTCTTAAGGATGAAACACACCAAGCAGCAGCAGCGAGCAGCCAATTTAAATATTGCCTTATTCGCTTATTTAATGTAACAAGATCATAGCTCGTGTGGAAATATACGTATTTCCAATAAAAGAAATCAAATATTTTGTAATTTTAATAGAAAAATTTAAATTTAAAAAAATTATATTGAATGAAGTTGCATCTGTCGCGGCATCAATAGGTTCCACACCCAGCAGCTTCAATTGACTGCTCATTGATGCTACTCATAACCTCAATAAAATTGAGACAAGTGCATTTTACTACTAAAACAAAATAAACTGCAGCGCTGCTTGATGTGCACACCCATTCGCAGCCGCAAGTGTGGATTGTTTGGAATATGTTGCGCTGCTCTTGGTGTGTTTCATCCTTTAAGCGCAAAATTATTAGGTTCCACTTTTTTTTTAGTGTATTTTGTTGTTACCTAGCTCAAATGAATTTGTGTTCAGCGTAAAACAACGTATCCCTGTATATTATAAAATACCAACATGAATTTTTAAAATTTTCTAAATTGAAAGTAGCAAAAAAAAAATACTTAAAGATATCGTTTCTTTACCAACATAAGCGTATGAAGATAAACTTCTTGTTTTGTGACATTTTCTTATTAATATTTTTATTTATTTATTTATCATCTGTATAGCAGTTTCATGTATCATTTTGTATTTTCGTTGTTGTAAAAACTCCAAGACAGCACAGGACCTATGGACATCACACTCACACATACAAAAACACAGTAAACATATACCACGGGGGAAATAAATTATTCTTCATCTCTCGATCAATTATTCATCATCACAAATACAAAACAAAAATAATATTGATATAATATTGTTTCCATTTCGTTTTCTCTCGTTCTAGGGTGGCAAAGCGGCTCCATATTATGTTGGCGCGGCACAAACATTACCCCGTGGAATGTACACAGATCGCAATAAAAATCCAATTGGTATGTATTTGTTGTATTGCATAAATATTTTATAGAATTTTTTGTAATCAATTACAAATGTGATGTAGTCCTAGATTTACATGGTGCATATATATAATTACATACATGTATACCATGTGAATCGAGGACTAATATGTGTTTTGTATAGATGTTCCATTAGTAAAATTATATAACGTAGATTTTTAGTCACTAGGACTATATTTAAATTAGATTAGAATTATATTAGATTACAAATAAATTAAATTTTAATTAAAAATTTTACCGTGTGTGCGTAAATGAGTGGGTATGTGTAATATACGTATATAAATATGTTTGAGATTTGTGTGGTTGCAAAATAAATCGAAATTATATGCAAATCATTATTTTATTATTTTTTTTTAATGCAAATTGTGATTTATGTATTTTATTGTTATGTGTTTTATTTTTATTGTGATTGTTTAGGAGCACCTGCTAAACCATTACGATCATATGGTTCGAGCATGGGTCCCCCATTTCCTTATCCAGATCAACTTTACAGTATTCCAGGTAAAGTTTTCCAAATTAACAACAAATCGAACTATACTGAAAGAAATTTAGTTTAACGTCACGAAACGCATCTCATTTATTATTCGTTTACGTTATTTGTGATTGTCTCGTATTTGGTTTTGTGTTCAATTAGCGTGTACCGAAAAACCGAGTACGTGCGAAATTATCAACCGTTGCAGTTTTTTGAATTTTGCCTTGACATAAACTGAATATACCCTTTCGATATTTAAGTACAGTAATTTTTGGTAAAATCATCCTTATTTTGTTTATCCTTCCTAACAATCCTTATAACTATTGATCCTTAATCTTTTGATATTTTTGTTATCAAAAATATTGTGTAAATCTGTATTAGCGCTTTAAATGTAATATTATTTTGACTGAAAGTGATTCTGATTAATATAAAACGAATTAAATAAATTTTTGTAATTATTGCTGGAAGATAAAATGTATAAATTCCCTACTTCTGTCCGATGTTCATCCGACTGCAGATGTCCTTCAAAAATTATTTTCCAGAATAGCGATTCAGTGAAATTTAGAAGAAATAATCCAGACTAAAATTTGAAATATTGTTAGCCCCTTTTGTGCTTTGTGAGTTGCTATTTTTGTTTAGTCCCTTCCAATTTTCTTCCAAGCTATTTTCGTTGACTTTGATGAGCGTATCTGATTGCGGTGTAATTGAGTACAGTAGTTTAAATGAGCATTTCACTGCACATGCATGCACTTAAAAAACGGTGAATTAATGTACCCAAATAATTCCAGTTGAAATTTTAGCTAGTTCACTATGATCATCAACCATGCTTACTGTTTATGCTCCGATTGATTCACACCGACTTCATATGGTTGCAGCTGGTCTTGCTGCGGTTCTGGTTGGGTTGGCATTGTAGCGCATAACGTTTTGATCGTTCCTCACATGATGAAAACCTCACATGTTGCACTATCATCCAAATTGCACTGCGATCATTGTGTAAGCGCCAAAATTATTTGTGTAGACATTTTGTTTCGACTGAATTTTTATGGTTCTGGGTGGCATTATAGTTCGGCTGCAAAAACATATAGTGCACAACCCATTGTCCTACTTGTGCCTTAGTTAGTTTGGCTGAAGAGGATATGGTTCCGGCTGGCTTTATTAGATTCTGGATAAATTTATAAGGTTCCGGCTGAAAAAACAATTAGTGTTCAATGATGCACAATACATCATGCTTCTTATACCATAGTTGGTTTGGCGGTAGTATGATTCTGGCTGCACAATTCATTGTTCTACTTGTTTCATAGTTAGTTTCGCTGAGTATAAGGTTTCTACCGAAAAATCGTATAGTGCTGGATTTATATGGTTCCGGCTGAAATATTATATAGTGCACAATGATGCACAATGCATCGTGCTACTTGTACTATAATTAGTTTTGCTGTAGAGAGTGTGGTTCCGGCTGAATTTCTAAAGTTTTGCTGTAGTATGGTTCTGGTTGGCTTTATCAGGTTATAGCTGGAATTGTAAGGTTCCGGCAAAAATATATAGTGCACAATGATGCACAATGCATCGTGCTACTTGTACTATAAATAATTTGGCTGTAGAGGGTGTGGTTCCGGCTGAATTTCTAAAGTTTGGCTGTAGTATGGTTCTGTTTGGCTTTATCAGGTTTTAGCTGGAATTATAAGGTCCCGGCTGGAAAATTATATGGTGCACAGTGATGCACAATGCATTATGCTACTAGTGCCTCAGTTGGTTTGGCTGTAGTATGGTTTGGGCTGGCTTTATTAGGAGGTTCAGATTTGAATTATAAGGTTCCGGCTGAAAAAGCATATAGTTCACTAATTCACAATACTGTACAATGCATCGTGCTACTTGTGCCATAGTTGTTTGGTTCCGGCTGATATGGCCCCGGCTGGCGTGACGGACACTAATAAATGGCTTATAACATGTCAGCCATTTTCGAAATCTCCACCATTATCAAATGCAACCAATACAACAAGACGCAACACGATAGAATAGCTGTATTTCTTGATGCTTGATCTGGTCTGGCTCAGTTCATGTTTCATGAAACAACATCAAGGCCCTTACTAGATTTCGAATCAATATTTGTTATCTGAAACAAAATTTGGATTAGGTTTTCCATATAAAATTTGAACTGATCTTTGTTTTGAAATGTTTGTATGATGTTAACTGTAGTTTTTTTGCGCAGCCCTAAAGCCGAGTACCATACGACCAGATAGGTTTTAGGATTTGCTTATATAACAACAGTTTGTTTTGCGTTATCAGCTCGGACTTTTTCCAATAAGCCAGTGAATTTTTCTGCTGAGCTTAGTATCTAGCGTCATACCGAGATACTTAGCGTTACCAGAATATTGAATTTGTTGCGAATTCAGCCTAATCGGAATTTCAATTCTCTATTTGTAAAGTTTATATATTGTGTTGATTTTGATTCGGCTAGTGTTAGTAACGGTCGTTGGTGTAAAGACTTTAGCAATTCATAATATTTTTTTTTCCAATCTCGTTGAAGCCTAAGTACCAGACCACGGCCAACCCTTTATTTGGGTCCGTAGACCAGTAGGTTGGCTTTCTACTGGAGTGAAACGCACACTTTAATCTTCTGCGCCTACATCAAATAGCTCTCTCCTTTGGGAGTAGTTCTATTTGATTTCCAGAATATGTTTTTCACGTTAAAGTCGCCTCCAATAATCAAAAAACTACTAAGCGATTTAGGAAGTTTGAAGTAGTCTTCTTTTTCTGGGTTATATCTGGGTGGACACTTGGTCAGTGATAAATTGCTGATATACTATAGCTTTCTAGGTTGGTTTTAATACATACAGTAGCTTCTCCTCTATTTTTAATTCTCCGCGATGTTTAATGTTACCCTTAATAAAGATTGCTGTCCCGTCTCTAGCCCTTTCTGCTGAATGTAGAACTTGATACTCTCTGGTAAAATGATTTTCTGAAATTAGACATACATCATTTTTTTTTGTGTTTAAAAATACTTCAAATTCTGAAATGCCTTGTTCAAGGCCATTTGCATCCCTTGTAGCAATTTCCTTTGCTACGGGGATTTGATAATACCCACTACACAGGTCCAAACTTGTAAAGTAACAATGATCATGCAATCGGCCCAGCTGATCATCTATGAGTGGGAGTGAAAAATGATCATTTTCGATATTTGATCCAATGCACGGTAATCGACGCACATTCTTATCTCACCATCTCTTCAATAATATATTTGAATCTGCTCTTCGTTCTTCTCGATTGGCCCTAATGGCTCTTCACTCGGATTGCATGATTCTCCCCTTGCGATCAATTCATTTTATTTCAATCTTATCTCACCCTCTGGCAAATTCAAAATTGGTAACATCGCGTCGCCATCTTCATTTGTTCGCACAAAACAGCGAGGAAATTTTTCACCACTTTTTCTAATACTGCCTTCAATGCAAACTTCCTCACTTTTCAGTTGGCAGTTTACTGCAAGATGAGCAACGAAATTCTTTGGTATTACTGTTGCATTCTTCGCCCACACGGCACCCTTTACTGTTGGTGCTACGACATCATTGTCTATTTTCGAGATGGTCAGAATAGATTGTACTTTATCCGGCACGATATTAATACAAACTTCATCTATTTCTAGTGAACACTTGGGACATCCCATTACCTTCACAAATCCTCTTCCGTATCCTTTAACTTCTTTAACATTGTCAGTGTGACATTGTCATCATGAGTGTATCATCGTCAGAATCCTCAGATGCTTTATTACTACTCATGTTTAAGTTATTCGCACTATTGTCATTCGTGGCAACGTACAATCAAAGAGAATTCTAGCAGCCGCCGAAAACCACGCGTAAACCGCTAAAAAAAATGTTTATTTACGAACTAAACAGGATCCAACTGGCACACAGATTACCTATCCCACTTCTGATTTTTTGCACCAAAAATATTAATGATAGTCTCCGACTAATCATTTACGATGTTTTTACAATAATAAAATAAACCGATGATACAAATTTTATAAGATTTAATTTTAAACTTGCGTGTACTGTGTATACATCGCATCGGTATTTTTATCTACTCCGCATTCTCCTTATTACTTCCCTCTGTCTTTTTTGCGATAGTCGCACCGCTCCGTGTTGAGTTTTCACAACGCTGCCCACATACATAAATACGATAGCATAACTGACCCTATATAATTAACGATTACATTTCAAACTGACAATTCATAATATAAATTGCCACACTCACATAAAAGATTTACAATTTGATGATCAAAAATAAAACTTAAGAAAGTCGCTTTGCTGTGCACATTAAGAATCGTTTCCGTTGAAAACACTAATCCTGTATAAAGCGAAATATTAGACCATCCATGTTTAAATACGGGATTTTCCGTAAAATAAAATAAAAACACTTACCTCATAGTAACATATCTAAACATGATTTCTTTACGTAACGCGGCTTTTACATCAAGTAAACTTTTTGTTTGATAAACATTTTTGCTATCGAAAAACAATATTTGTAATTGTTTTTAATATGAATAAAGATTATTTTTAAAAACTTTGATCGTATTTAAGCTTTTAAAAATAAAAAATAAATTAAAGCCATGCGATTTATGAACTTTTTAGCGAATTTAATATTCTATAAAAACTTCGATAAAGAATTAATTTATCGAACTCAAAAGTTTATTAAACAAGCGCTAAATCAGTAAAAAGAATGTGAGTGTTGAAGAAACTAAAGTTATTACAGCAGGCAATTTCACTTATAATACGAGCGCATCGGGTAATTCGAGTTTTCAATCATGTCAAAATATTCAAATAATTGTGACAGATAAATAATAACATGCACATATTTGTTCAATTTTATTATTTTATGAGAATATATTTGCCAATATATATAATATCATTAGATTTATGCAATTACGGACTTAACGAACAACAATGTTCAGCGATAATTAGCAGCTTTGTATAATACGTTAACCTTTTCATGCGATAAAATTTCTATTCGAAGTTAAAAGGGCCATAATTTTTTAATTTAGAGATTATTGTAAAATGCATGATACTCGTAACTTTTATTAGGTTTGACATCGTCAGACAGACGTGTTTCGATTTTTCGTTCAGACATTATAATAAATTTATTATTTCTATTAAAAATTAATAAATAGAACTTTTAGTAGACATAACTGTATTGCAATGCTTTAATGATTTTATTTTCAATTCAAAATTCTGACATTTAGAGTATTCACAATGCCTACTAGATGTCGTAAGAATCATAAAAAGTTTATCAAATATATTTAATGCATGTTCGTTTGATGTAAAACCCGCGTAAGACAAATAAATTAAATACACGTTTATCAAATTAAAACAAACGAACTAAACTAATCGAAAAACTACCGGCATGTCAACGAGTTTGCAATATAAAACAATAAAACCAAAAGCTTTCCCTATTAAAATTGAGATGTCTCGTACTCCGCAAAAAGGTTGATAAATTTTGTTTATATAAATTCTCTGTATAAAATCGATTTTATGCTAAAGTTTTGTAATTAAAACATGTTTTTTTTAAATTAACAATTATGCGTTTTTGGTATTTATTTTCGTAAATTGTAAATTATTTGCCTCGAGTATACAAAATAATTTTACATACTCAAAAACCCGGATACACAAACTGTCAAAAAATTGAACACAAAACTTTCAAGTTTTTGTTTAGAATTTTGAGTTTTCCGTTTAAAATTTTTTAATTATTATCGATAATTTAATAAAAATTAAATATATTTAATATTGTGTTTTTAATTAAAATATTTTTAGATGGTTATATGAGTTCACCAGAACGTGGAACACGTGGTGGTTACGAGGAACCATATTACAGTCAATATGGAACACGAGGTGGGACGGTTACCCCAATCATTGATGAAGAACAAAGGTAAATACAGTATAAATTATTTATTTATTATGATTATAATTTAATTTGATTTTTTTTTATAGTGAATCTTCACTAGCTGAAGATCAATACTCGTTATACGGAATTAAAGTGACAGGAAGAATACCTAGAGGTGCTAATCAAATGTATGATCCTACAAGGTACGTTTTTATTATACATATATTAAATTTGTTGTAGTTGTACATAATTTTCAGCTAACTTTCGTAGCGCTATATATAAATCTTCTGGTGCTGGTGCACCGTTCCCCGGTGTAATCTCCCGTTTTCGTCGCCTACGTCCATAAGCTGGTCTTCGTTTTTTTATAGGACTAAGCGTCCCTGCAGTCGACATTGGCATTAATGATGGATGAAAATATGTTGTACCCTTACTTTTGATCGCCTGCACGATCATACACAATAAATAACCGCCAAATGCAAAAAATGCCAGCGCTGTAATCGATAGTTGAAATATGGTTTGCACTTTGCTCGGCTTCTCTTCGACGCCATAACTTTTTTTCATCATATTTATTCCATCCGGGCCACTTGCTCCGGTAAGTGCGGCCGCCTCCGAAACATCTTCACGACTCTCAATACCCAGTTCCTCGTTCGTATGATTTCGATAGGCATAATGACCAAAATCATAATTTAAAATTCGATCGGTTGCATAGTAACTTGAATTATTTAGTTCCGAAACAATTTTTCGATTGTAATTCTCGTCGACAAGGCACGAAATCTCTTGCAATGATTTTTTCACTTTTAACAGTCTATCCAATGGTAATTCACTTAAATATTTTAATTCACTTAACATTGCACCACCGTCACGATTGTAGCTGTCCGTAAATTGGATCGAGATCAAAATTAAATTTATTGTTATCACATAAAAGATAAACGACATTTTCTCTATATACATAAATATGTATGTACGCGAGTTTATGACACACGACAATTTTCTTAGACAATTTTATTTAGACTGAAAACCTTCGTCAACGATAAAGAATAGAAATTAGATTTCTTACAAAAAATATAAATATTATTTATTATTTTTTTGCCATTTTTTTTTTTTTTGAAGAAGAATGATGATGTTAGATTATATCAAAAAAAAAAGAAGAAAATTGTTAGGGAAAATCAGAAAAGCGTGACGTTTATATTGGTGTCTCGCTGTTTCTTTTACTTTGTAAGGTATTGTCATACTAATATGTAGTTTTAGGTGGGATAGTTAGATTATTAATCAGAAACGTTCGTTGCACAATATGGTGAGAATTGGAAAAAATAATTTTCAACTACTAAGCCTTGGTGGCTAAACTTAGACTGATACCACAGCATCGGACGTTAAATTATACTTTCACAATAATGCTAGAAAATTAGTTTAGGAAACAAGAATAATACTGCCTGGTTTTTCGATGATCCGCATATAGAGTATTTTATTCGCAACATTTTATTTTCGTGCGGCCGGTTGGTTAAAATACTTTAAATTCAATGTATTAGAAAAGTTTGAGAAAATAAATAGAAAAACAAACATGATGCATGTGGGTCACTTGCCTTCAGTCTTCTTCATTTTAAATGCAAGGGCCCACCATAGTGCCCTGACAAAAGTAATTTAAGGAGTTCTTCCTTGACAATACGTTTGTATTACAAAAAAACTGTTTAACCGAACCAATAACAGTATATCCGCGATTTATATGCTGTATAAGATAGCGGAAATTTGACAGCGGCAAATAAGAGATTACGCTACTCGCCGCAAGTGGTAGCACTATCATTAAAGAAGCGTTATATTGTTATGTAATTAAGGGAATAAAATATTAAAAGTGATCCTTAAAATAGCAAATTAATTGATCTAACTCGGTATAAGAAATCTTGAAAATTAACAATTTTCCGTTTTTCCGCCATTTCTTAACGAATCACGATGAAATTTGGATAGTAGTATTGATCAAGGATTTTGAAGTAAGTTTTGGACAAAAATCAGATCCTACTGTTCGTACTGGACTAAATTGGCTAGTTCATAACTAGGCCTTGCAAAATGGTATCTGTACATTTTACACGATGTAAATAAATTTTAAACTGGAGGGAATCGGCTATTTCCTAATTAAATTTTGTAAAATTTGCATTGCATACAGGGAAAATTTGAAAAAGTTCATGGATTAGAATTTTCACTATAATTTTTTGATTTTCTACGGCCATATAAGTTATTTTCAGTTTTAGGCCAATATCACAAAAACTTCCACTTTCAAATCAAAATATTGTAGTGAAAATTCTAGTCCGTTAATTTTCCCCAAATTTTCCATATAGCCTCAGTATAACATAGGCTATTATAAAAACAACCAAAAGTAAAGTTTTTGAGATATTGGCGGCCATATACCGCAGAAAATCAAAAAATTCTAGTGAAAATTCCAACCCATAAATTTTTTCCGAACTGTTCCTGTTTAAAATTTATTTACATCGACGTGTAAAATGTACAGATAGCATTTTGCATAAGGACTAGTTATGAAATTTCTTACTTACCTTAAATCCTAAATCAATACTACTATCCTAATTTCATCGTAACTCGTTAAGAAATGGCAGAATGACTGTCAAATTTCCACTATCTTATACAGCATGCGCTTTCTCCAGTTTTTTGACTACTCGACCGAAAGTTTAATTTTTTTAATTGGTTCCAATCTTACCATAGTTGTCGTTCATTTCGAAACCTGTGCACTTCTGGGTCTTTTAATATTTGTTCAAGTGACATCGTGTACTCTTCTTCCTGAAAATCAGAAGGGTTTATCTTGGTTCTGTTAAATACCTTTGCCTTTAATTCCCATAATCTCCCATTTTAATCATACTGGCCCATGAGCCACTTAAGGCTCGCTTGGTGTGTAACAAGAGTACTTTTGTGTCCCTCAACGTAAGCTCGATTTTTTTTCTCGCTAAAACAGCTGCCAAACATTCCACTTCTATTATTGAATAATTTATTTTTGTGCATTATTCAACTTCTAATACGCATAAATGCAATTGGTCTCTCGATCGCATTTGTATCTTTTTGAAAGAGGCCACGAGCGCGGTAGTGAACTTACTAAACGCTTCCTCTGCTTTTTTTGTCCAACAGGAGTTTCCATTCTTAGGTCAATCAGTAATAGGGCCAGCAAGAGCGTCGAAGTTCCCGATAAACCGTCAGTACCAGCCATGCGCTTTCTACCAAGTACCCTAAATATCTTATCTCTTTCATAACGAAGTTGCTTTTTTTATATTTATCGTGAGGTCCGCTGCTCTCAGTAAATTAGTAATCAACTCCACCAACTCAATGTGCTCCTCCAATGTGCCGCTAACAATTAGTAAATCATCGAAATAAACGAAGATTTTATCATGTCACATTGATTTGGCTGCGTTGCATAGCCCAAACAGGATCACCTTGAATTAGTAGAGCGGTCTTAGAGGTATAGTGAAGGCAATTTTGTCGTTAGCAGAACGCGTCTTTTAAATCCGCGTGTTTAGATTAAAGGAAGTGGGGAACCATTCTTTTCCGTTACGTTATTTTTTGATATTCGGTTATTACAGCCTAACTGCATTACCAAAATGTTTCTGTTGTTGGCTCGTTCCACAATGTGTTTCTTTGAAGCATTGCTTCAAGCTCCCGAATAAGTAATATTACTACTTTAAAACCTTATTTTATATTTAAACACAAAATTTTTTTGTATTGTATTATTCTACTCTCTCGAAAAAAAATTTTATCTTAATCTACATGTCAAAATTTTTTTTAATTTCGTAAATTTAGGTTTAAAAATGAGTGGAAATTAAACCCGGTTTTATAGGTAAAAGGGGAAAGAGACGAGGATGAAGCTGCTTCTTTGAAGCACTGTGTGGAATGGGCGGTTTATTGAAATGCATCTTCTTTGTTGGTAATTTTCGGCTGATATATTTATCATGATAAATTAACTCTGTATTATTGACATTTGTAATTTGGCTACAGTTGTTGTTCTGGCTGTATTGCCAACATTTTATGGCTGTACATTGAATTTAATCTATAATATCGGCATTTTGACTGATATTTTATAATGATAATGTTAATCTGCATTGTCGACGTATGTCGGGGAATATTGTTCTTACAGTCAAATCTGCATTACCATTATTTTCGATTATCATTATTTTAGTTAACCATCATTCGTTACAGAGACATCACGTGGTATAATAATATTATTTAAATTGTTATCTAGACTTAGTTGTGTTCATGAGTAAAAGGTGAGAAAATAATTAATTAATTTATTTTCGCCTGTTTTATGCGAATCCATACACACAAGTTTAGCGTGTTTAATTTTACGATTTTGATTAAACTATGGGCATTTCCATTTTAAATCTAGGAGAGCCCCCAACAAATATTCGGAATAAACGCTTCATTCGTTTTTGACAACGCATTGGCTTCTTTTACTTTAGAACCGAAATCGAAAACTGTCCGAAATGTCAACATCTAAATTCAGTTTCGGACCGATTTTAAATTTGGATTCTGCCAACCAAAAATTCCGAATGCTTTTTCAAGAACGAGTGAAACCTTAAATATACGGCATTTGTTTACGCTAAGGCGGAGGGTTTTAATTATGCAAATAACGTTGGCTTCGCTTTAGCGACGAATAAAAATTCCCAATACTGAGAAATATGAGAGAAGCCCAACATTTTTTAATGTAACATTAAATTAGGCCATTACAAATTTTTAAATATCACGATGTCATAAGATTGTGTGCTGCTAACTAACTATAAAATGGATTTTTTATCGGAACTGAGTGGAGCCGTTAGTTAGTAAACTTGATTCGCTGCATTGTGAAAAAACAGCAAAAAATCCTTAAATTTTTTACTGTTTCAGAATTTAGCTCCCTCTGCTTGTCAAGTTCTTTTTACTTTTGGTAATACCGACATTTCATTTCATTATTTCTCGTACCACCTTCCTCGTGTTCCAATACCACAACCCAAAAGAAATTTAGTTTTCTTTCTAATTGAAAAAACATAAAAAACTATACACTGACAAATTTACCACTGCCATCGAAAAGTACTATGCTAAATAATAAAAATTCTTCAGAGAATTTTGTGCATTTTTTTGATCACTTCAAAGCGGCCTCATGTCTTTTTTTGTGGACTATGTGATATGGAGGAAAAACTTGGCTATATAGGCGATTCCAGTAGAGAATGAGCAAATGCCATATAAAGAGCATTCGTAACAAAAGGAGCAAAAATTCATTTGACCGCAACGTTTAACCGAACTAGGCCTAAAATTGGCTTTAGTAGTCATATTATCGACATGGTTTTTTAAGTTCAATTCAGAATCACAAATGACTCCCAAATCTTGAACAGAGATAGCTCTACCTACAAGATTGTCGTTTATAAAATAGTTTCGACTGGAACGTAGCAAATTAGCATCGCTTTCAGTTGAAATACTCCGAAAAATATGCATGCCGTCGTCGTACTGTAACTAAACTTTAACTAAAATTCCCAATTGAGTTTTCAGATACGGCGTTCCATTTAATTGACCTGGGGATGATACAATGGGGTTAGACTGCTCAATTCCCAAACAGCGATCCATTGTCAGCAATGAGCCTCCTGGTTAATCCATAATGGAAGAAAATCTCTCCCGTGTGGCAACATCCTCCACTATTAACATATATCGATAACCACCATCAGTCTCAGCTAATGGTCCAAAAAGGTCATCAGCCATAACTACTGCCATACTGATAATCCACACAATTACGACAGACTTGGTGACGGAATTGCACTTTCCTGGCCAGAACGGTTTTGCCTCAATCTTCGACAAAGTTCTGTTAACCCCATAATGTCCGCTTGTTTTAAAATTGTTTTACGGGGTCCAGACATTTGATATTGCGGGACAGCTACGGGAAGCTGAATCAGATCTAACATGTTGATTACATGTTCGATGGATTCAGTTGAATGTCCTCTTGGCTCAAAATTATCGGAGAAAGTTTTTAGCAATCAATCGTTTTTCGTCTGCCGGTAATCTCACGAAATTCTGGAAAATTCTAAATTATGAACTTAGCTATTAGAAAAACATCCCCACTTATGGATTACCTGTGGAAGTATTTGAGATATTGGCCAGAAGCCAAAAATAACTTATTTAGTCGCAAAAACACAAATAATTATAGTGAAAATTCTAATCGATAAATTTTAGCGATAAATTTTTCCCGAATTCTCTATGTCGACTCACAGTATCACCTTAGCTATTAGAAAAACTATCATACGTATGATAGGCGTCTTTGGGATTGTTATGTTGGTGTTTTGGGAGTACTATTATTGACGTATACCAGATCCTTGTTCAAAATACATTTTAGAATTAGAATATAAACTTCATCTAAAAACGAAATTCTAGCAACCAAATTTCATAATGATATGTTATGAAAAGAGAGATGATGGAACATTGTAAAATTTCAAGATTCCATATACCGCGTTTCTTTATTTCGGAAGTCAATCAATTTGTCATTTTAAGAAACTTTTTAAGATTATATTCCGCTTGCATGTTCTATTTTGTGATAAGAGAAATACAAAAATGAATAGAAAATGACCCTATTAAAGTTAGCAGACTCGATCCGAAAAAATGTCGATAATGCAGATTCAAACTAATCAAACGAAAATGACAGCCGATTCTTGTTGGTAACATGCCAATCGAAAAATGTCGATAATTCAGCTACAAACTTTATGCCAGAAAGTAATTATTTATATTAGAAAATTTTATTTTGTTGTTCCTAAAAACCAACTAAAAAATTTAAAATAAGAAATTCGAAACGATTAAAACTAATATACCACGCCAAATTTCTACAAGTGCTGTATTAGATGTTTGGTGAGGTAGGATGTGAAATGCATCGATAGTTACATGTTTGGAGAAGATTTTAAATGACATGTAATAGTTATCATTTAAAAACGTCAGATCAATTTCCATGTTGGAAGTCCGGGAAAACTCAATTGAATATATCGCACACACAAAATTTGAAAATTTCTAAAAATTGACCGTTTAAAGTGTCATGGATGAGAATATATTCAAATGAAAAATCTAAAATAATTGTTTTCCGAGATAAAATTTATATCTGCATTATCGACTATATTTGGCTGCAATTTACTATTTTTATATTTAATCTGCATTACCGGCATTTTTCGGCTGAGTATTTCTGTGTTTTTTGACCATGTTATATGTTTTATTCAACCGAATTTTAGCGGACTCCCCACATGGAAATCGGCCTGAACTTTTTTCCAGGTGTAAGCATCATTAAGACCTTTTATGTGAATCTATTTCTAGCCATGGCACTTTAAACGGTAAATTTTTAGAAATTTTCAAGTTTTGTGCGTGCGATCTATTTATACAAATTTTTAGACTCTTCACATGGAAACCTGAAATTTTTGAAGTTTTGCCTGATGTATGCCATTGTGTTTTCTGAATATTAAAATAGTTTTTTTATTATAGTTTTAATGTATTTAATAAAAAAGTTTAATTTTGAATAATATACGTTGACGAACCGAAATAAACATTTTTGATTTAAAAATTACTGTTTAACACCAAAATTATTTATTGACATTTTGCGGTTGTCTATTTATACGAATCTGCATTACCGACTTTTACAGCCGAATAATAAAAGTTGTTTTTGGATCTGCATTATCGTCATTTTTCGGCTCGAGCGAGTCGACTAACTTTAACAGTATTAAAAAATGTCCGTAAAATAACAACAACAATTTTATTGTGTGATAATGCTGCCATTTGTGACGAATAGTGTAAGTAATCTTGTACTATGTGATTTAACGCATTCAGCATTCCACCAAGTGTTGGCATCATGATTATTGAAATCATCGCTAATTCGATTTAAAAAAATTTATAGAATTAAACATTTTCATGATGTTGGCCGTAACATGTAGCCAAATTGTTGGGTGACCTGAAAGCGTCCATTGGCACATCCAAATTCCAATTCTAAAATCGTTCAACTTACTTACATAAAAATCGTGTGCGCATCAATGCGTCTCGTAACATTAAAAATAGCATTGCATCATAAATACATTTTTATCTAAACCTTTAAAAATCAATTTAGCTTGCAAATTCATTGATTTGTGAATAAAATTGCAATAAAACTGCAACAAGTTTTTTTTTTCTATTTGGTTCTGTAAATTTCTCTTATGGCAAATTAAATTGACAACTTAGGAAAAAAAAATTGTACCACGATTATCTCCTCCACTGATTTTCATCTTTAATTTTACTTTTTATTCCAATGGCATTGTTTTGTGCAGATAGATTCGTAAAAAAATCTCTCATATCACAACCGTACAGCGGCGACGAGATCTTCTTCGGATATACATAAATATGTAATGTAAAATTGAATTGTACGTTTTAGTTCGTTAAATTTTTATGTCACTATTAAATCCGTAGCACATATTTTCTCTTTCCATGAAATTTACAATTTTATCGCTTAATTTAATTATAAAATTAACTTGATTTTATTTTTATTTATTCATGTTTTTTTTTTTTTGTTTGTTCTATAGACCAGAAGATCTCCATCGCATTCGTATCGAACATATGGAACGTCAATTGGCTAATCTAACTGGTGTTGTACAAAAAGCATTAACACAAAATCCAGTTGTTGGACAAATTGTTAATCCCAATTATTTAGGTGTGCCCGGACAATGTCGTAATGGTAAGCGTATATCGATAATAAAGGAACGCATCCCAAACGTTGCGTTCAAATTAAAATTATAACCCAGGGAATAAAATGTAATGGTTATATAGATATATACACATATACAAATGTAGTCTTAAGTGTGGGTGGGCGGGCCAATAGTTTTATAGAGCTAATCAAATATATATTAACACCACACAAATTAACACAATTAACAACCATAAAATACAGTAGTTAGAGTATTTTTATTAAAACATAAAATTTTAAATCGTATTTATATATATATCGCTTAATTATTATTTAAATGTTTTTTATAAATTTATAAAAGTAGTTAAAGGTTGTTAACAAAACATAAACTAATTTGATTAAGTTGTATACGTTATAATATTGAACGCGTTCACTATTTATATCACAGAAATCACAAATAGTTAATAAATCGTTAAAATGTTTGTAAAAAAAAAAATAATATTACATTTAAAATGTTAATTGTTAATCGTTAAATATTTTGATCGTTTAAAATTTGGACAAAAAAAATTATATTTATTTGAGGTTATGTATATATAAAATGGTTTTGGCTGAACAACATGGCCGCCACCGAACAATTTATATACTATAGAGAAACGTCAAATTTATATACATTTTTTTTATCGTATTTTGTCACTAAAAAATTATATCTCTACTAAAATACTAAAGTTGCAGATGAAATTGATGGCCATTCAAGCAGTAGCTCAACATCGATACAAGGTTAGTTTACTAATATTTAAACAATATTATTGTGTCTTTGTGTTTTGGTTTTTTGTTTTGTTTTGTTTTTTTAATATTAAAAGTGAAAAATTTACCAATTTCACATATAAAATCATTTTTCATTCACAAAACGAAAATAAAAAAAAACTTGTTATGAACTTGTACGTTATGAAAAAAAAAACTCAAGCAAATGGAACAGATGATTTATATATACGTGAGAAACCGCCAAAATTAGGAAAATCATCGTGTCGTAAGTAGTTCAATATAAATTTGTTTTAAACAATTATAAAATATTTTTGGTTGGTTTTTATAAAAATTCCTGAAATTTTCCATATTCAATAAAAAAAAAAAACTAATAATATTCACTGTGAAAATCCACAAAAATTTTTGATATACTTAAATTTTATTTTATGTTTTATTTATGATATAATACATTTGAACATGCATGAGTGCTTATTGTTTTAATTTTCTAACAAAATGAATAATTAACATTTATTAGTATTTTATAATGCTTATGTTGTCTTAAAACTTTTTTTTATGTTGTAAATATATATAGCGGAAAATAAATTGGTTTGGGTGAAATGATTTTGTAGTACTTAAAATTCGCGTGAAATTTTTATTTAACTAAGCAGATCTTGATGTCAGTAAAGTAGCACTGTCATTGTGAAGCGGTAATTACTGCTATAAGTGTGGCGGTTTACAACAACAATTATTTTACCTTACCGCAATAACACTTTACACCATTTACAATAAACTTTAAATCTAACTAATCTAAGTTTACTTTAAACACCACTAATAATTTTTTCACTATTCACTTTCGGTTTTAAACTCGCCTACCGTAAGACCCGTCGTGTTCACCGCGCCAATATTTATTTACCGCGCTGAACATTCTACATGTCACAAGACAGTCGCAAAGGTTTGTTACGGAAGGCATGAGGCAAACCCGTAGATTTCATCTAAGCACGCAGAGGCCTCAGGTTTTTGGGTCGTGGGGAAGTCACGACTTGGGTGCTCCTGGGCTACACCGTGGAACAAAATAAACATATAAGCAAAAAAAACTTGAAGCGGAATAAATAAAATAATAACTGGGTGTATCCACCCAGGAACGACTGGATCTTCCCGAGCGACAAGTACAATTTCTACTGGAGAACACCCCCCCCCCCCTCCCCCCTCGAATGGCCCGTAAAGGCCGATTCCCAGCCACAGCGAAGCAGCATAAGAGAGTAGTTTAGTTTCTCCACCAGACAAAACCTCTCTTCGCTCGAAGAGACCTCTAGGTAATCTCCAACAATTCACACACCAACAGCTTGAGACTATCGGAGTGCCACGGAGAGACTGAGAAGATTTTACGGTTACTCCGAATGGACGGCACATATTCTGGACTCGCCACTCTGAACCTAGGAGTGTCCTGCTGAGGAGTGACAAGCCCAGCCTGCAAATATGGAACCAACACGAAATGAGAATCCCCCTGCCATCATTCCAACCCGAAAAAGATTTAGTAATTCTATTTATTATATAAACAACCAAAGAAAGTAGATTTTATGACGAAATCGTAAAGGAAGGAAATAGACCGACGAAGGAGGAAAGAAATAAGCCGAATGTCAGAAATAATTCGCCGTGCAATTCTTTATTCAACGAACAACCCGGGAAATCAGCGGCGAAAGGAGGAACCGAGGAAAGAGGAAAAAATCAAAAGAAAAATAGTCGAGAGAAAATAAAAACAAATAGAATCCAAATATTGTCGTTGAACATGAATAATTTTGAAGGCGAAAGCGCAATGTGCACCCCGGTCTCGTGCACGACCACCTCCAATGTTGGGCCATTGTCGTCCCGCCTTTAACCCGACGATACCGTTGGTCATTGGCTCGCCTTAACCGTGAAAATGTGAATGGCCTCAACTGGGCACCCGTAAAAAAAGCTGTGATGAACTGAAACTTAATTAAGGCATCCGTTAACTATGTGGCATCCGCTAATTAAATTTTAAACCAAGGTTTTATGACTTCGAATCACTGTTATGGTTACACAAACCTAATATATTTTCAAAATGTATATCACTTCAAATATTCAGAACCAAAATAATATTGAATTTTAAAAAAACCACCCGCAAAATATTTTATCGTATTGTTTTGTGTGACCATTACCAGCAGCAAGCACAAGTTTAGGTGTTTCTCACGCAAATACCAAAAAAAATTTTAATTTTATCTTACTCGTCATACACACGCACAAGACACACTTTGGTCTCGCTCTCAAAATCATTCAACGTTTACGTAACACCATAGGGGTGAGTAAAAAAAAACATAGAACAGAATATTAAGGCCCATGCCCACGTCACAACAATGTTAATGTCATAATCCAGATGGCAATGCCATCAGTAAAATGCATCAATCAAATGACTATAATGTAATTAAAAATTCAAAATAAAAACTGGAAAAGTGCAATGTTATGACCGTGGAGTCGTAACAGGTTCTATCGGAAACTTTTGCAAAATCACTTCTAATAGATTAGAATTTAATTTGAATTATAGATGGAAGATCTGCAAGAATCGCAACAATCAGTTTCGAACTTAATGAGATTATTGATTTGAAAAAATCAGTCATCTCATCAGGCCGCGGCGACTGACGTTGATATTTTTACATAGGAATATTGTCTATATATAGAACAATACCATGTAGTTGTACTACTAGCGAATTACTGCATAGCGTACGAAATTCGATTCTTTCACATTCTCCATCTATACTTCATTTTTACCAATTAACTTTTCGTTGTGTACGAATTACTTTTATATTTTACGTTGTTGTTGTTTTGTTGTAATGGTTTTGTTGTGATTGTTCCGTACATTGGTCTATTTCAGTATATTTCGAATTAAATACACATTCGTAGGAAATTCTTCCATTTGGCGTCAAATCTGTATGACAACGACTATGACAATTCATACTTACTTATACACAATCAACTTCCCAACCACTCCATACTTTTTCTTTCCTTTAACGCTGGATCGCGGATAAATTAGAATTTAATTTGAATTATAGATGGAAGATCTGCAAGAATCGCAACAATCAGTTTCGAACTTAATGAGATTATTGATTTGAAAAAATCAGTCATCTCATCAGGCCGCGGCGACTGACGTTGATATTTTTACATAGGAATATTGTCTATATATAGAACAATACCATGTAGTTGTACTACTAGCGAATTACTGCATAGCGTACGAAATTCGATTCTTTCACATTCTCCATCTATACTTCATTTTTACCAATTAACTTTTCGTTGTGTACGAATTACTTTTATATTTTACGTTGTTGTTGTTTTGTTGTAATGGTTTTGTTGTGATTGTTCCGTACATTGGTCTATTTCAGTCACTTCTAATACTTAAACCTAGATGTCAATGTCACTATATTTTTAATCAATTCAACCTGAATTAACATTTAACCCAAATGACCAATTTTAGCTGAATTGGATTTTATTAACAGAATAGGCGAAACCGTAAAAATACTCTCCATCACCTAAGCCCCTTCATCCCGAACAGAATCTTAACTACCACTTCTGTAGTTTAGTCTGTATTACATCAAATAATTCACCTTCTTTTTATCCTCACTACACTTCGTGTCATCTTTGGCCGTAGCAACCTCTTTTATCGGAAAGCGTTTCGTAAGTGTTATTTTTTTTTTGTCGTCACCTGATAACATCGACTACTACTGACATATTGTCTTGTTAAATTTAATATCAATGTCGCCTCTCTCTGATATTTTTTGAACATTTTCCATAGGTCGTTCTACAAGCCGCGATCGCTCTCCATATTTTTCGACTCGCCTCCGTTCTCTGCCAGTTCGACCAACAACCTTGCGAGATATGCTCCACATAAACTAATTTGATAACCTTCCTATTTTTTTAATAGGATCCCGTATCTCTTCGCTGCCGCTTCTGTATAAGACCGCCTTTCCATCTTCGGGGTGGTTGTCATAATAAACTTTCATAGAGACAATCAGGTCCGTCCACTTACTCATCGATTCATCTTGAGCGAGCTCTCAACAAAGCACAGAATATCCTAAACTTCCATTTTACTGAGGTCCTTTAAGTCATTTAGTAGAATCGTTTCCTTATCTTCATCCTCGCAACTGCGACAGTAATCATGTGTGAGGCTGCCTGGATCTTCACAGGTTTAGTTTTGGCCAGATCTGCCTAGTTATTACGCATGAGGTACTATTGGACATCTGTCGTTCGTTGTTCTTCTAGCTTCCTCTTTAAGTAGTAATTTGCACATAGCAAGCGGTATATCAACATCTGATGATCAATGATCTGAATGGTGAAATGAGGCAGGTTTGCATTGTCGAGCGATTTCATCAGCCTTTTTATGCCTCGCAATATTCAAAATCCGATTTCTTAGATCAGGTGGCTGTTGAACTGATCTACCATCTCGTTGAGAGAGGAGAAACAACTGTGGGATACTTTCGACGTAAGGAAATATGATTTATGCATATTGAGATTTTGATAGACTATTTGGCTCTAACGAACTCCTAATGTAGGCTTCTACCTGTCTTTCCATAAAAAAACTAGGGAAGAGGCTACGTTAGAGGCGCAAACTTAATACGTCTTGATACTTTGAAACTGCAATAAGGGGTTTTTCCAAGTCCATTTACTAGGAATGTGACAGAGTTCTAGGCTACCCTTGATGATAACTTCCAGCCAGGGTAAGGTTAAGTCAGTCCCTTGTTGGACATCGGCTGGTACAACGTCACCGCTTTTATTTTAATAAAAATTATTTGTTAAAATTTATTACTTTTCTAATATACGCCTAGATGTTGATAATGTAATACATACGCGTACAGTCGAAAAAAATAGTTTTTCTGCGATATACACAGAAATTATATTGTTTTTAAGGTAAACAAATAAATTACGCCGACTGTACTAATATGTTGTTTGACAACTGCACAAAATATTCTTAATTTTTATTTATTTCTTAATTAATTTAGATAAAATTCAATATTTTTATGATATACTAAGTTTTTAATAGCAATTTTATTTATAACGCGAGTTTATATCAATATTCGAGGCCGCCATCGAATTTTATTGGTTATAGCGGCGAAAAGTGTACAGTTTGTGAATATCTTTTTTAGAACACTGTATCTTTTTCTCTGTAAGCAATTTCTATAAAGATGCAGCTATAGAATTTTTACATTTTCAGAATCTGGTTATTAGCTTCCTTGGGTCTTCGAAAAAACATCCTGCATTTTTGACGGGTATTTTGAAGTCCTATCGACTACCACGATGGACGAAGTTTATCTACAGGTCTATTAGGAGGGACACGCACCTAATATTGCCTCTTGAAAGGCATTGGATAGCTCAGGGGGGTTTGGAACCGGTACCGGTCCGGTAGTGAATTACTTAAAATAATTCTAAAAATATCCCAGACGTGACGTTTGTATCAGTGCTTTACCAAACTGTGTGATGTGGATTTGCATCACCTCCCAGAAAGACCCCAATATTTTGATTTTGGGCATCCGATAGTTAGCTTTCTGAAATGACGGGTGGGTTATTTTCTCGACCATGTGGAATGTAAGCTGATATTAGCCAGAGATTTGAGAACAGAAAGATATTCAGATTGTTTTTAGCAAGAATGCAGAAACGAATTTTACCTACCTTCTTCGCGTATTGCAGTTTATACCTAGGAGTCTTAATTTCAAGTACCCGGTTAGCATTGATTCAAGGTTCTTGGACTAGGCCAATGTATATCTCGTCTGATCTTAGTGTGAGCATGAGCGCAGCCGAAGCTGCTTGAATTGATGAAGGTTAATCTACAGAAACCTCAACGTTAGGTTTGCTCCTTTACTTTAACCTCTACCACAGTTGCATTAGAGTCCTACTCTGAGTGTGATTGTTCCAGGGATCCTCAAAGTAATTTCAATAAAGTGGACATCTCCGTGTGTGTAGAGTGTTTCTACCTTCTCATTCATTTGGATGGTGTAAGCCTCATCTTTCTTATACATCTTGAGTGTGACTTTGCTAATAGCTGACCTATGATCTGACATTGGTTCTTCCAATTTCGCCACTCTCCAGTCAGCGGTGATTGGCATTTCATTATTGCTAATTTGTAGTTTTTACAGATTTTTTTGCGGGTCACTGAGTTCCGCGGGGATGCTAGTTCTCGCTCTAGGCCTGCATGGGATATCCTCTCTATTAAATATTTATAGTCTAGCACCAAGCCAGACTTCACCCAGGCATTCTGCAGCTTTTTTGTTAAGGGTCAATGACCATTTTCATTCTTTGTTTAGCTGTCTATATTTCTTCTAAATTTCAGTCATATCCTCACGGAAGAGTTGTAATTTACGTTAATGGCATTCCACAATTTTCTTCCAAGTAATTAACTCTGACCCATGGTTTCGTTCTATAATTCTTGGTAGCCAGGCATGTTGGTTGTAGTCTTAACATATCCTTTTACTCCCAGTCATTTAGGAAATTGAGTTGAACGCGTTTACATGTCACTATTTTTCAATTTTTAAATGTAGAATTTCATCCAACTTTTCTTCGATTATTTTTTGTGACGTTTCAACGCTGCTGAGTCGCCTTCTTGCACAATTATGATGTCACTCCATCGATTTTATATTTCAAAACGATACGCCTTGTCTGATTTTCCTGTTGATCAAGCAAATATTTAAATAAATTAAAAATCGCTAACACCAGTGACAGGGAAAAATAGTTGACCTCATTAAAGCTGGCACCTCATCAAGCGAATTTTGTGAAAACAAATCTTGCATTTAATTGGCCACTATTTGGTGAGTTATTTCCAATTGGTCAATAGGAATCGTTTTAAAAGAATTAAATCAACTAAATAATTTAGCAGCCTAAGTAAAAAAAATCACAAAAAGAATCCCAATAATTGGTCAGGCCTGTAAATATATTAAAGCAATCAAAAAAGATTAATTTATAATGCTCGGTTTTGATAAAATGTCACACAGAAGGCTTTGTTATATATAAAGATGCGCATGCAACACAAAATTTGCGGCTGAATCTACAAAAACGTACAAAATTTAAGTCTTTATAACATTAGCTCAATTCTAATAAACACTTAAATTTTGTACAAAAAACTAAAATAAACGCTTAAGATTGCACAGCTCATTTTATTTTTGTTGCACGCGCAACTCTACGTATAACAAAAACCTTCTGTGTGACATTTTATCAAAATGCATGCATGCGCAGCATTACAAATTAATCTTTTTTAACTGTTTTAATATATTTGCAGGCCTGATCACTTATTGGGTTCGGTGACCAATTATCAGAATTTTGATTAATTAATGGCATTCATTCTTTTTGGATTTTCCTTATTTGGGGGGCTAAAATTTTTAATTGACCTCGAAAGTTTTTAAAACGATTTCAAATAAAATCCTGTTGCTGACCACTTACTGGAAATAACTAACCAAACAGTGACCAATTAGACCGAACTTTTGTTTTTACAAAATCCGATTGATGAGGTGCCACCTTCGCGGAGGCAAACATTTGTGCAATAAAGCAAAACAGCGCGCCTATAATTTTATACTCAACTAAATACTCAATTCGCTTATTCACTTTACATAGCATTTACCCTTCATTGCAGAGCTTGCTCTCATTTCCTCCACCCCGTACGCTTACATCAATAATATCACATCCAAATTGTTGGAAGGATAATGGTTCCATTTTGTGGTTTACTATTATGGTTTGACAGTTTGTCGTTAGTTTCTGAATGTCTGTCTTCAAATTCACCAATCTGAACCCGGGCATTATTTTATGCATTTCCTCCAAATTGAAGTGTTTATCGCTGGATTGACGATATTTTATTTATTCAACAGGTATCACGGACAGCTTGACTATGGTACGACGAACTCTGTCTTTTAATTATTCCTTCCAATTCGATTGACATCATCTTTAATTTTTAATTTCCCCAATTATAATAATTCACTGGGCCCATCTGGTCCGCATAGAGACATAGGTTTATCAAAACAATGTCATTGAATAACAAAGTTAATTAACTTCTGGACCCTTTTTGTTATTTCTGTTTTAAGTACAGCAAAATCATAAATCATTCAGTTAAATTAATTTTTAATTGTACAAAATTAAAAATCTCTGTTTTTTTGTTTTCCTATTTTGCCTCCCTCCGGCTTGTCTCTATTTTAGATATACACATATTTTAAGTTTATTTAATTGTGCACCCTTTTCTAATAATTTTTTTTAGGCACCTTGCTTTGGTTATTTTCGTATTATTTAATTTAATTTCTTAATTTATTTGTTGGAATTTTTATTTTAGAAATATATTATATAATAGAATATACACTTAAATATAATTATCACGATTACCACTCACCATACCACCACCACCACCACCACCACCACCACTACCATTATCACTACCTCACCAAAAAATAGTTACTACCCACCAAAAAAACCCATTTTTTTCTAACATTATAAAAACTCTCTGTCACTTTTATATATTATGTTATCTAAAAAAATAACTCTCTGTCTCACTCTACTACTACATGTTTTCTATCCCGAATGATAAAATTAATTTCACAAAATAAAAAAAAATATATAATTAAAAATATGTCAAGCGTAAATTATCGGGTCGATGTAAGAGTATTTTCGTTGAATATAACTATCGAAAATACTTGTCACTCCACCAGATAATCATCGATAACTTCCTTCTTTCCCTCTTATTATCTATCTATATATAAATATAATTTTCTTATTTATTTAATTCAAGTAAATAAAAAAATGGCACAAAAAGATTTAACATTTTACAATTTTATTTTCAGATAAATCGGTTTCATTCGAGAAATCGGTATCATTTAGTGATGACATACAAGGGGTCCAGAAATCACATACACCACAGCACCCGGGTAATTCTATAAAATCAATGTCATTAAAAATTACAGCTGTATAAGTAGATTAAGTAGTATTTAGCATTTTTGTTTTGTTGTATTGTAATTTTGTTTCATGCTTTATTTATAATGTACCATGTGTCAAAAAGATTAAATAAACATTTCACTTTCTGTTCACATTTTATTATATACGCAATTATGCTCACTGGGGATCATTTTGACACGTGATACATTCTTATTCTTTTTTTGATTGTGTTTTAAGTAGAATTAGTATATTTTTTATATAATATTGGATGAATTATAAATTGTTATCTGGTTATAACGATCTATGAATTTTTTACATAATTAAATCAATTGAAACGGTTCAGATGCTTCTTAATATTGGCGTGGAAGTAAAACGAATTTGTCATATTGAGCGTTTCAATTGAAATATTGGAATACAATTTCATAATTATTATTTTTTTTTGTTTTTAGATTTGTAAGCATGCAAAAGTATTAAAATTATAATTAGAAATTCAGTTTTGTTTTAATTTGATGATTTGTGTCTCTTTCTGTTGGTTATGTAGAGCATGGTTTATTTTCTTAAAAAAAATTACGTCAGGTAAGAAATTGTTTGTGTGTATCGGGTAACCGTTTGTAAAATTGATTAAAATTGGCACCAGAACACGATTAGATTGCAGTTTTTGATAATGTTTTATGTTTTTATTTTTATTAATACATTTATTTGACTAATAAACTGATAACATTATTCTTATGTTTGTGCTCTCTTATAACTAACCAGCTGATTCAAAACCTCCAAAACCAGCAATAAAATCATCGACACTCCCAAGAACATCATCACAAGGTGGGGATGTTTGACAGAATGTTTAATTTATTTTTTTATATTTTATTCATTTCTTTTGACAACAATTTAATATTTTACTGGTTTTTATAAAATTTTAAGCAGAAAGAGATCGATTAAAACCACCACCGCCTCCGAAACCACTAGGACTAGGGCCATCACATCAAAATTATAGACCCGATTTAGCATTAGCGCCTGAAGTGTATAATCATTTGCGGGGACTGCAAAAGAAAACGAAAGATTTACGGGCTGAGGTATAATATAAAAGAATTTTGATGAATATGCCCCCATTATTTTATGGCATTAATTTTAAATTTATAACTAGGTACGTACATTGCGACGATTGTCTCAAGCTCAAGCGGTAGCCGTACGTGAAGATATCAAAGACACATTTATGAGAATTAGGGCGACACTATTATCGAGTAGTGGTTGCTATTGGGGGCAAGGTGATCAAGAAACAATTGTAAGTAAAAAAAAAAAAATCGTATTCATGTACAAATTTAAAACCATTCTATAAACAATTTAAGACCCGATTATCGCGCGAAGAGGAACTCTACAAGCAAGAAGCGGTACGATTAGAAAAAGATTTAGGTGATTTAGAAAATTCTGTTGAAAATTTACGTACCGAAGTGATAAATCGACGGACACGTGTTAATATGTCTTCTGTAGAAGATATGGCCTTAGTATTAAGTCGTGCTAGTAAAACGGTAGCCGAATTAAAAATGAAATATCCTAGTTTGGAATCGGGATTGCGTAGTATATTAAATAATGAAATGGAAAAAATTATACAGGAGGAAAAATTTATGAAAGATGAGCCGATGCGATTGGAATCGGCGCTGCGACGGTGTAAAAAGTTAACAGGCACATTGGTTACATTAAAAAGGTAAGTGTAGCTATAATTTTTGAATTTTTCTATTTATATATTGAATATCATCATAACAAACGTACAGTAAAACTCGATTCACTGGAAAATGGCAGACCTATTGGGTTCCGAATATTAGGCTAGGCATAGCTCATTCGCTCAATTAAACGTTCACTCACATTGGCAGCTGCTGATTCTTACTTTATGTCTGACTCAGATCTCTTTTGCACAGTTTTTGGCTTTATTGAAGGCTATCCTACCAACTTTTTTATAAATCTCCAGCTCATATACCACCTTACAGGATTTTGCTTTCTCTTACACTTTACTAAAGGACAAGCCAATAAATACTTCTAAAATTAAATCCAGTTTATCCAATGTATCTGGAATCTTGGGTATCCGTCGTAATAATATTTTTTGTAGTATTTCTCTATATAAGTTCCATTCTGTCTTCCTTTGATTTCTGTCGGCCATTCAGAAAGCAGGGTGGATGCCGAGATTAAACGTAAAGATCCAATGGTCAAAAGGAGTTCTACCATATGATTATGAATAATAGAGTTGGAGTTTTATTCGCCATATGTAATGGCGGATGGCTAGTGTTCGGCATGGTGTGTGCGAGCGCAAGTGATGTAGCAACTTGCTTGAACAGGTGACATCTACAAGCTGAATGAAGGTAAAATTTATTTTTATTTAAATAAATTTGTTCGTTTTGCTTTGTTTGTATTCTTCAGATCTCGAGTTTTGGGTGTGGGGAAGTTGAAGCTTGCGTGCTCCTGCCCTACAGAATAAAATAAAGATAAAGCAAAGTATGGAAAACTGAACTTAAATTAAGTGATCCCATAATTCGTCGCACGAAACTAGAGGAACGTAATAAATAAATAACAACCGAGTGTGTCCATCCGGTGGCAAGTACCTAGTTTGCTGAAAAGACCCCCCCCCCCCCCCCCCTCCCACGAATGTCCCTTCGACTCCGATGCCCAGCCACAATGAAGCAGCATTAGAGGGTAGGGACATTTATTCAACAGACCAGGCATCTCTTCACTCGGAGAGACCTCCAGCTAATCCCTCACAATTCACACGTCCCCGAATAGATGACACGTATGCTGGACTCGCCACTCCGCCCCTGTAAATATCCTGCCAAGGACATGACGGAGAGTGACAAGCCCAGCCTGTAAATGTGAACCCGACATAGAATGAAGAACCCCATCCCATCACACCGACCCGAAAAATAATTTAATACTTCATTTTATTGTCAAAAAAAGGAAAAGGTAAAAAATGACATAAATAATAATAACCGGAAAAATGGATCCTAACCAAAGTGCCTTCCCCTGCTTGTGAGCAACAACCGATATGGCGCTCGATTACAAATATAATAAAATAAAAATTTGAAAATTAAAAATTGAAATAAACTTGAATTTACTTTACCCAAAACAAACGAATAGGAAATCAAAAAATAAAATTGAATGAAAAAAAAAAAAAAAAAATTGTACCTTGTAGGCCTTCCGCAAGGTCGCGTCGAAAGGGGTTGGGCGTCTTCCCCGCCTTTGGTTAAAAATTTTACAAATGGCCGGTTAGCCACCTGTAGCATTTATCGTCCTTCGTCAAAACCGTAGAAAAATATCAAGTGGCCTCAACTGGTCACCCGTAAATAAATTGTTGGGCGTTGGCTCTCCAAAAACCGTAAATACCGGTGTACCGATGCGGCACCACACTCTTGCCGATAAGAAAAAAATAAAAAAATTAACGGACTTCGAATATCGCTGATGATTTTTTTCCCAGTGGTAAACTTATAAAGTTGGACACGGCACTTTTGATATCCTTAAAACTATCAACCATTAAACGATGATTTGGATTTTTTTTTTGATTTTTTTAATTGGTACAACTAATCGAATGCAGCACTGTATTTTTATCCCACTTATTATAATATATAAATTTTTTCTCTCTGGGACGTTGTTATCAGCAGCAAGCACAGGCAAGGCGTTTTATTTTTTTTTCCACTCAAATCAAAAACTTATTTATTTTTATATCCCAAGTGGCGAAAAAAACTTTATTTTTGAAATATTATGTTTTACACTTAATCAAAATTTATATTGATTTTTGAAAACTAATTTTACTTTATTCACAAATTATAAATCGACTTTGTATTTTTTACTTTAAAGGCAGCATTCATCTTATCAAAATTTAAAACTAGATTAACTCAACAAAAAAAAAATTCTCGCACCACAAAAAACATTCTAGAAAAATATTTTCGTTTTAATGCGCGTCACTTGCCCGTCCTCTCGTACCGCGCATCAGTCGCACGTACCAAAACAAGAAAACAACAAAAATATTCTTCTATATCTTTGCTGTTGCACACCCGCACACGGTTTATTTTGGCCTCGCTCTAACTACTCAACGTTTACATAATGAAATAGGGGTGGGTAAAACATAAAATAAAATTTTAAAGCCCATGCACACTGCACAACATTTTTAGTACTAATGTCATATTACAGATGCCAATGCCATCCGTAAAAGGCAACAATAAACGACTAAAATTTGAAATTAAAAAAAAATCGAAAGAAAAACGGGAAAAGAGCAATGTTATGACTGTGGAGTCGTAACATTCTTTTATTTTTGTTTTGGAATACTCGTCGTATTGTCCCCGTTGTCTTCTTGTTTATTCATTTTTATAATATGCCGTTTATGAAAAATTGTGGCAAACCACAACCTGCACAGTGTTCCAGGCCTGCGCAATTGATAATTTTACTTGATGATAATAAAGCTGTGCTCAATGCATTGTAGCATCGTATGATCACTTCCGAACTCGAAAGGTATTGTAAGGCAGCCTATACTGGCATGGAAGATGGTCGGCCCATGTGTTTTGCACACGGTCATAGATGTGTTACATTTCACCACAGATCGTAATCTGTTGATGAAATTTCACTTTGCATCCTACCCCCATCGGGATTCGAACCCGGTACCTCCCGATCCAAACGCTAAAGCTACGAATTTTTTGATTTCGTCATAATTTTGCTTGCATGCAATCAAAAATGCTTTAATCCTTTTTATTAGCATAAAGCATAACAGTTTCCATTCGCCTTAATGTCTCTGATCCAGATACATGTACTAATGGTTCTGGTTAGAAAACACTAGCGTAAATTTCATACCAGAATTAGTTCAGTGTTGCCGTTTGTAATGGTTGTGGGTCATTAGGCCTGTTCAATCGGTAGTCGAGTTTGTACTGTACGCCATTAAAATTATATAAATCAGTGAAGTAAAATGAGAAATATTACCCGAAAAATTGAGCTGTGGCATATTTTTTTGTTAAAAACCTTACTGAATTTTCCTCATTTTACTTTACTATATTCCTAATGATATAAATATATTGTTTCAATTAAATATTCATAAAAACAAAATATAGATTAGCAAGTGTTCAGGAACAACGCCTTCCAATAGCGGATCCACCACAATCGGAAGATCCGCCACGTTCGTCCGAAGTTCAATCAGCCAACAAGGTATTTATACATTTTTTATTCTAAATTATGATTTAATTATTTTTAGTTTTTTAATATTATTTCATTAATTTTTATTATTATTATTATTATTTTAAATTATTATAATTTTTTGCACTAAAGAATCAAAATTTTTAATATGCAATATAATTATGAATATTGAGGTGCAATATTTGGGCACCTATAATATAGCGGCAGCCTAGACAAATAATATTAGACAAATTTAACAGTGCACCAGACACCCTAATAAAATACACCACAAATAGCGCATAATAATATCGGATGGTTACGATAAAATTCGATTACGGAAATGATATCGAATCGACCCCTCCTATATTATTATTATTATATTTTATAGCATATATACAAGCAAATTCAAATGATTCACCTCAATATTCAAATCATCATCAAATTACAATAAAAAATGTATATATAAAATTAATTTAAATTTTATTTTATTATCATTATTATTTTTTTGATAATTGATTTTATTAAGTGTAGTTAAATGAAATAACCCACATTAAATTTTTTTTTTGTTCGTTTGATTTATTGATTTACGTTTTGTTTATTTCCGTTTGTTACAAATTTATAAATTAAACAAATTAATTAACCAAAAAAAAAAATATTAAGTATGTGCTAATTGGCAAAAAATTATTATTATATAAATTATACATATATATATATATTGAGTATTTATTAATTGGCAGCTATTAAAAAAATTAGTTTATCATTATTTTATTATTTTACATGTTTAATATAAAATAAATTTTATTGGTATCAAATTAGATTGAACGGCAATAAAATTGATTTTAAATTAAACTAAATATATATATATTAATAATATTGCGATAAAAAATTATATAACCAAAAAAAAATCAGTAAAAATAAGTTGGTGTATGTTATTTAATTATATATATTTTTATTAATTTTGCTCCCTTTTTAATTAAATAAAAATTTACTACTAAAATTTATTAACAAATCGAAACTGAATCAAATGAATTGCATGATTTACTCATTTTTATAAAAACAAAATATATATCATATAACAATTTAATAAATAATATTCAAATTAAAATTTATTAATCCCTTTTTAGTTAAATTATTTTTATTATTATTTATATTATTTATTCAATATTTACATCTATATTATATTCTCTAATTATTTATTTTATACAACTACAACAAAATATGTTAATTATATAAATATTATAATAATTAACGGCAATTATTACTTTAAAAATAATAAATTAATATATATACATTAACAAATATTTATTAAATATTATATTTAATTATTTAATTTTGTATTATTCCACATTTCCAATGATCTTCTGGGGTATATATTTATATTATGTAATTTTATAAAAAAAAAATATTATACAATTTTTTTATAACTCATCATTATTTAAATTTTTATAATTTTTTTTGATCTCCTGTTTAAATAATTTTTTTTTTGTTAATTATTATTAAAAACATATTTAATTTTGTAAAACACGACCGAATTAAATTTTTACAACATAACTACAGCAATATCTCGATAAAACTATCAATTACTAAAAGGAAATGGTTAGAACATTTAAAATTATTTTTTTTTTTGAGGTTATGATTATTTGAAATGCGCGTTAATTATATAGACAATAAGAAACTCTGCCCACAGCAGCTTTTGTTAAAATTTGTAGAAGATGTCAAATTACTTCATCGGCGCTAAACGGTCCAATTTAAAAAACAATTTCCACCGATACAAGCATATTACTGCGATTTGAAAATGAGCAAGTTCCATTAAGCAGAGCAAAATCCAGAATCGCCCATACAGAATTTTATCAAAATCTCTATTAAAAACTGATTTAGAAACCAATCTCGACCATAAATGCTTTTTTTTTAATCGAAATAGGTTAGAAAATGGCAAAAATTCATTCAGCTCAGCCATTTTTCAAAAATTCTCAAAAAAAAATATTCCATCCTACACAATGAATTTTATCGCCATCGGTTGAAAAACTAAAAAAAATCTATTGGTGGTGACCAACTCATTTTGTAATACCGATTCCAACAACATTGGCCCAAAATTCTCCAAATTGCTATGCTGAATAATCCAGGGTTAACAATTTATTTGAGAATCCCATTACTATCATACGTCCTAACCATAATCCTTTGCAAAATAGGTAGGGCTGTATGACAAACGTTTTCCCTGTATAAAACGGGGGGTAAAATGAATTTCACCATATTGAGTGAAGTTGGAATTTTCCCAATTTTCAGAGAAAAGCCCACAACTTCTCTCGTGTTCCGTTTTAGGATAAAATGATATATTCAAAAGTTGTAGGGTTCAAAATAATTTATTATATGGCGATATGTGTCTGATTCTGGGATAACCTTGAAGGATTATTTGTTCATAAAGGCCGATATTTAGCTGTAGCTCCAGTAAAATATCTATTTTCATTGGAAATTTCGTTATACCATGAAATATCGTAATTCGATATTATACATTCTACAAGATTTACATAGTTGTCATTAATTCGGGGCCGAGGTCGTCGAAGTTTTAAATTAGTCAACTTGAAGAAGTTCAAAAATAATATTCAGCGGCATGCGGTTAGAGAAGGACGCCAGTAATACTTTATGTATAGTAGAGAACTGACGTTTGTTTTGGAGTGCATTTTTTATACTGTTATGCTGAATTTACGGAATGGGATTATTTTTTATCCAACTCTTTAGCCAATCAAATCTTTATATTCAACTAAGTCCCGCCCAATTTTATCTCGGTTTAGTTGAAATATTTCCGGCTTTTGAGCAAATAATCTAATTCGTACCAACATCGTAACAAAAATAACCCGAAGCATGAGCAATAGTTTTGCTCAAATATTTGCTATATAATTGGTTTAGTATGTTTTCATGTATTCAATTCGTTCGTTTAGTTTCGGTCCGTTTCGTTTTCGGCTATATAACTAGCCCATAAGGGTGCTATTAAAAAATTTGTTAATAATTAATCAAGGCTTACTTCCTTTACTTTCGAAAGGCGAAATATTTTACCGCTGAAGTGACTCTGAGTAACCAAGTACGTCCACCCATTGAAGAAGGATCCAATTAGAATTTTGGTTTTGATTATGATTGGTCAAAATACCTTTTGCAAAAAATTCTACGAAAAAATTGTCTATTGTATTCACTTCGTAACCAGCTTTTCAGCCTTCAATGATGTAAAGTTGTAATTGTTCAGGTCTAAACGTCAAACGGCTTTTGTCGTCCTGCCTTGGTTCAAACTTGGATTCAATTTGATTGGGTCGCAGATCTCGGATTAAGATAAAATCCTCGGTTTGCACCATGGGCTGTGTGTGGCATTGAATGCGGTACCTTATGGTTTTCAACAAATTTTAAATAATAAAACTAAATTACAACAACTGGAATAATGTACCAAGTCCTCAAAATTCAACACCTTCCAAAACTCGATCTAAGCTGCAGACCTTGAGAAGTACCTTAAAAATTTGCATACAATTTTTCATCGGGCTCTTTAGCTCCTAAATTCGAAGACCTATCTTAAGTTTTACCACACGCAATTGAAAAGTTTAAACTTTTGAACAACTTTGTATGTGTTACGGATCTCTGACGACATACACGTGTTGTTCGGGTATGCTGCAGTTGGCTGGGAGAGTTCATGTCGCCGTTATTTAGACCGCACAAATTTTCCACGTGTTTAATATACAAAAGGAGGAAAAATCCGTTGTTCACACTAACCCCACCCCGACAAGAATCACCAATTAAAGAGTCGGACTTATTCCATTTTAATAAACTTTATTGTACATTCATAAAAAAAAATGAGGGTATAATTTTACAGATTTAAAATTTATATAGGTATCATAGTAAAATACCGGCTTAAATATTTATACTTAATATTTATGATATCTTAAGATTAATGAATTAAATTATGAGAAGACAAGAGAGTAAAGAAAATCGTATTAAGCAACAAATAATAAACACTGAATATCGGACAAATTATTATTAAAGGATATTATTGCGTATTCCGTATATATATATATGTATAAATAAAAGTATACTGTTATCAAAAAAAAACTCACCGAATCCAAAAATGTTCCTTAGAGTACTCTCAGGCTCGTTTTGGGTGCTGTATAATCTAAATAAAAAAAAAATAATCGTTTGCTTTTGGAGCAAAAACAAATTCGACCGTTCAATCATATATGTACGTACGCAATATACACAATTTACTTTTACCGGAATTTCAAGATTTCGTAATATTCAGCACTTATAATTTTTTTTTTTAATTAAATAACTTAAGTAGTAAAATTTTAGATGCACAGAAATTCTGAATATTTATACTTATGTATAACAATTTTTTTTTTGTATTTTCTTTTAAACGATTATTTAAACAAACACTTTTATCACAATTTCACCGAAACTAAGAAATTGATAAGTAAAGGCAATCACTATCAACCATGTGGCGTATAGAGACGCGTCCCAAATAAAGCGGTATCGGGTGATCTGCTATCATACGGTACAAAGTACCAAGCCCACAATTTGGTTCAAAGCACCGAAATTAAGATTTTTTGATGTTCAGCTACGTAAGACTTATGTCCGTATTTAAAAATCCGACATACAACAGTGTAGCTTCCTTATTAATTTATTAAATTATTAAAATTGTGAGGCCCCGCTGGAATTAATTTTTTAATTGAATATTTCGCAAGGTACGATATTTTGATTTCCTTACCTCAGCTCAATTTTAAAAACCGCCCATCCGCTAGAGATTGCGCGGCTTAATAACCAAGGCAAAACCGTTATAACACAAACTTCCTTAGAGGCCACTCTATAATTTAAATGGATTCGATTAGCGTAACACAAATATTTAAAAATAGTGAAGCAAATTTACTTTTTATTCACTTTGAAGAAAACTATTGTGGTTATAAGTAAACCAAAAATTTTCACCAATTAATTTAAAATTTAATTTGTTTACCAATATCTTTTGGAAACTTTTATTTTTAATTTATTTTTTTATTATATTTTTTTTTTTGATGAAACTTGCACGGAAACCTCACTATAAATGATTTACCAATAATTCTGCTCGTTGCAAGAAAAAATATAGAGTGGATTGTGTATATGCAAATATACCTAGGTATATACGTTTAATTGTCTATGTACTGATCAAGAACATAAATACAAACGCAAAACAAAACAAAAATATATTACCCTACCAGAAAATGTTCATCAAGCCTCAAACACAGTAACGCAAAAACTCTCGCAAACATACGAATTACATGGATATTTGATTAAGTATTGAAAAATCTTCAAATTTTGTTTGATTGTATGTGCCCGAATTTTTTATAAGTCAAGCAATTAATGACAACATAAGTGAACTTCTCGATGAAATAGTGGCCAAAAGGTCTATTGCCATTATTTTTCTCTCCGTGAGAAATTAAAATTATGTATTGGGCGTTCTACCGAATATACTAATGAACTTGTCCATAAAAGTCGTTAGTGAAGAGGGAGGCTATTATTACTTTTCTAACGGTAAAACTCAGAGAAACCATTTAATTTTTTTAACATGTTATAAACATGTTATTTTAGTAAAAATTGTAGATGTGATTAAACACACAATTTTAATGTACTTTTGGCAATTCTTTAGTTTAATTATTGGATGTTATTTTAATAACATAGGGAAATACAAAACCAATTAATTATGTGTACCTGAACTAAAGTGACTTACAAAAGTGAAGACGTGATTTATTTTATAGTTAACACATAAAATATTAATCACAAAGAACCATTCGAAATGCCCCTTAATAGGTTATAGCACACTACTTACACGAATTTCCGTAAAAACTGCCTTATTACTATCTCAATGACTTCTTTACAAAGATCGTCGATGAGTTCATCGATGCGTTATACAGCAAATTCCTTATGAACAACCATCGTTGGATCACGTAAAACTTCATTAAATATATAAATGACTTTAGTCCCGGGCACAGAATAAAGCTCAACTGAGACCTCATTGAATGAGTCATGATGAACTCATCGATGAGTTCATCGATTACCTTCCAGTAGGGTAATTACTTAAGTATGTTACCGGTATCCAAAATATTATTATAATCGTCCCATATACCAGTAAAGAAGAAACGAGATCATCAACAATATTGAGATAACAAAATCTCGTATACGTCCACCTACACTTTAGCATAGATAGGTCGTATTCCCTACTGGAAGGGAATCGATGAACTCATCGATGAGTTCACCATGACTCATTCAATGAAGTCTCAAATGAACTTTATTCTGTGCCCGGGACTAAAGTCATTTATATATTTAATGAAGTTTTACGTGATCTAATGAAGGATGTTCATAAGTAATTTGCTGTATAACGCATCGATGAATTCATACACGGTTTTTGTAAAGAAGTTATTGAGATAGTAATAAGGCAGTTCTTACGGAAATTCATGTGAGTAGTGTGCTATAATCTATTAAGGGGCATTTTGAATGGTTCTTTATGATTTGTGATTAATATTTTATGTTTTAACTATAAAATAAAATACGTCTGCACTTTGTAAGTCACTTTTAGTTCAGGTACACATATTGAATTACTTTTATTTTCTTATGTTATTAAAATAACATCCCATAATTAAACGAATTGTCCAAGTAAATTAAAATTGTGTGTTTAATCACATCTACAATTTTTACTAGAGTAACATGTTTATACAAGTTAAAAAATTAAATGGTTTCTCTCAGTGAAACTGGATTTTACCGTTAGAAAAGTAATAATAGCCTCTCCACTAATGACTTTTATTAACAAGTTCATTAGATGATTCAGTAGAACGCCCAATACATAATTTTAATTTCTCACGGAGAGAAAAATAGTCGCAACATATCTTTTGACCAGAATTTCATCGAGAAGTTCACTTATGTTGTCATCAATTGCTTGACTTACGAAAAATTCAGTCACATACAATCAAATAAAATTGAAGATTTTTCAATACTAAATCAAAAATTTATGTACATAATTCGTATGTTTGTGAGAGTTTTTGCGTTACTGTGTTTGAGGGTTGATGAACATTTTCCGGTAGGGTTGATCGATTATGTTTGATCTGTTAGTTACATACAACAAACGAAAATGCAACTCTTATACACTCGCAACAATTTACCATGTCATTATGTACTACTATGTACATTATACAGTGTCATAAACAATCTCAAACGATTTAAAACAACAAAACAAACAATAAACCTCATGATAGAGTTCATTGACCTATATTTGGTTTGCTTACGAGTAGAATATGGTACAGGGAATTCCCTGACGTAACATTTTAATCAGCTGGCGTTAGATATTTTATTTTTTTATAAAAATTCATATGTATCCAATTATGCAGCCGTAACATATGAGGACTACTTGCGATCTCGCAAGCAAACTCCTTCCGAAGCTCGACCACGTTCTAAGTTAGATTACTATGAGGTACATTAAAATTGTAAGATTTGCATACATTTTTATGTTGGGCCTCAAAGTTTGACCTTTACCAACATTTTAAACTATAACTAACTCTTTGTGAAAGAAATTGTGAACTATTAGACATTGTTGGGAAAAGTTTCTGTGCACTGAAGATCAACTCCTTAGAAAAATTTACTTTTGTTCAGTATAGTGTGCTCGACGGAAAATTACACATGACCCAAACGATCGTAGAGGTATTGTTGGTATTCTAATTGGGTAAAACACGTGGCAGCTTTTCTCATCGGCTTAGGTACTCGGTAGCAGATTTCTTATCAACTCGAGATAAATTTACGTTGTGTATGATACGTCGCTACGAAATTGTAGAGGGTATTAAATTTTTATAGGAAAAACCTGCGACAGAAATGCTGCAATCCTAACCACACTTAATTTATAAAGCGAAAAATTGAAGTTACCGGTTTTGTGATAAAAATTGTCTTGTAGAAACAAAAAAAACATTGTTCCTGCTTAGCTTCCAGAAAACCAGCAAAGTCAACCATTGTTAAAAATTTAATCGTCAAGGATGAAAATTATCTTCCTATAGGAAGATACATTTCGGATTGACATTTCGTATCCCAACAGACCATTTTTAACCTTGTTGCACCTTATTTAAATAGTCTATGGACCAACGACGCCAGAATTGTTGAAGCATAAATTGAATTTGTTTGGTATTTTTTCTGTCGATGGAATTTCAAATACTCCAATAATGAATCCTGAAGCGCAATGGCTCACAAAGAAGTGACCAGGCGTCAAACAATTTAAATCTGCTGGATCACTAGACATAGGTGACAACGGCCTTCACTTTATATGAATTCAATTTGCACGATTAAGGTGCTTCATTGCCCGTTGATGGAGGATGGGTAACCAATCGTTCGCTTTATGTTATTTTGGCTGTCTTAACGGTAGCTTTAACGGAAGAGACGAAAGTGTGGGGGCGGGGGTATATTCGGCTTCAAGGGCAAAACTTTTATGTCGCAGTAAGATTGATGGTGAAGCCGAAATGAAAAAATAGAAATGAAAATAAAAAAATTTAAGGCCATTTTTGAGATGTAGATTTTTGTTTAATTTTTATTTTCGGGAGAACAGAACAAAACAATACAAAAAAATGGTGTTTTAATATAAAATAAGGGTTTTTAATTAACAATAAAAATCTATTACGACTTATTTTGAAGCCAGAAGCTGAAACCGTGTGTAGCTTGGCCCAACGTAATTGCTAAAAATTGATATGCGTGAAGTTATTACAATTCCTCCCTCGTTAATTTTTGACAGATCAATACGATTACAAAAAAAATTGATTACAGAAAATTTTTTAAAAAAAAATTGAAAATTAAAATTAAAAGAAATAGTCGATCGATATTTTAAAACGTTGATTGGAATAACACGGTTTTCTGCCTTGGGCGATTTGATCTTCTCATTAGTGTTACACATTATCAACTTGGATTTTCATTGTGTTGTGTTCTTGAAATTGTTGTTGTTTGTGCCGTATCGTTGTTTACAATCTCTTGTGGATTCCCAGTTTTTATTATCACCCATGGGTGTTACCGCAGGTGATCCATTTCGTAAAATACTACGAAGATCACTACTTGATGTCGGAGAATTTTGTTTTTGTGCACTTGCAGAGGTGCTTGTTGTAATTGTACGTCATTTCGAGAATCTTCTTACACTTAGATTTTGATGTTTTCAAATACCATAGTTTGTGCCAACAAGGTACATTCTTCTCCCCAAAGATGTGACAAAGTAAGCTTTTCTCCATTTTTGTGGACTTCTCCACACCCTTCGTGACATTGACGTTGTATTAGGTCGATATCGTGCAATGTTCTCTTCGGTGGACAATTGAATTCATTCATAACAGTACCGTGTGAGGCTGTCGACCGTGTAACAGTTCCGCGAGTGATTTGTCTACATTTGTTAACGGTGTTGAACGATAAGAAGATAAAAACTTCAATAGTGCGTTGTCACCATTGGTGCCGTCATGACAAATTGCTGTTTTAAAAGATTTAAAAGTTTGGACCATTCGTTCCGCTTCGCCATTCGATTGTGGGTGAAAAGGTGCTAATGTCAAATGCTCGATGTTGTTCATACGACAGAATTCAGCGAATTCTGTAGACAACAATAACGCCCGAATTGTGCGACGAATGGAAATTTGCTGCATGCGTCCACACACAAAAGAAAATTTTTGTTCATAAATAGCCGCGCGTAGTCGATATGCACTCTTTGCCATGGTTCATCTGATGTTGTCGCATTCTTTGATGATTTTTTCGATTGCACGGTCGATGTTTAGTCACCAGCAATGTCGACGAGCCAATTTCTTCATACGCGTGACACCCCAGTGTCCATCATGTAGTAGCTTCAGTGTTTTCCCTTGTAGGCTAGAGGGAATGACAATTCGGAGATGTTCTGTCTGTAAGAAAAGGATATCATTGAACTTGTTCAAGGTATGGCGATGCTTAAAATAATCTGAGTAAGACGATTCAGAGACATTTAATTTTTTCAGTCACCCCCCACTTATTACGTAGGACTTCACTTTATCGATCACACGGAGCTTTGTAATATAGACAATTTGGACGATCGTGATCAATTTCACATTGTGGACATAACTTCAACGATCTACGAGAACGATGATCTCTTCTTGGATGATGATTATCCACCTTGAATACTTGCGTTGCCGATGAACTTTCACCCATAAACGTTGCATTTGTTCGCACCGTTGTTTCACGCTTTTTCTATTTCGTGTACATCCTCAAGCGTTGGATTTGTTCTCTGTAAACACATGTTTCGTACCTGTTCGTGAGGAGTTAAAATAACGATAACGTCGCGGATTAGAAAATTTACATATATTTGAGCGTAACCGCTTTTTGTGCAAACAAATTTACAATTTTTTGCAATACCACGCAAATCAGTCACCCACTCAGAATAAGTTTGGTTAAGTTTCATACGTGTTTTGTGAAACACATATCTTGCCGATAGCACATGAGTTTTCGACTCAAAATGGTTCGTGAGACCGTCTCGAAAACGTCTTACTTACCAGCGAACAGTTTGTTTTATACATCCAACAAGTACGATCCGGCATTCGACAGCAGGAAAAACATCTTTTTTTTGTCGTCGTCCTCCACACCATTTTCCAAAAAATGCTGATTGAGCTGCATCCGCTACGTGTCCCATGAAGATTTCTCGTGTTAAAAAGGAAGAAATTACGGCACGTGCTGTGTTGAAAAGTAACGAAAAATTGAAAATTATACAAAATAACGAAACTGCTAGAAATAAAAATGATATGCGTGAAGTTATAACAGCATCACTACCTAACTGCCCCAACTTAAAATGGTCCGCAGGTCACAATTTCTTCACCAACTCCATAAATTAATACAAAATGACATACAGATAAAATTTGCATTCACTCTCCTCCATAATTACTAACAAGATACCGGAAAAAAATAATTTTAATAGTTTTAACCATTTCTTACAAATAATATCATAATGAACCAATCCATCTAAAATATTCTGTGTAATAGAAAAGACATACAATATCCTGCTAGTTGTGTTATTATTTTATTTTTTTATTTATTTCTACTTTTATTTTTTTATTAATTTAAATGTTAAATGTTTTCGTAATAAATCAATCAACAATATAATATTCTACAACAGTCACAACATAAATGGTACAACATAACAAATCTACCTTTCAAAATAAAATATAATAAAATAGAAGCACAACTGTTTTATATTTATCTATCATAGAACCACATAAGACTTAAATAATTTTTTTTCTTTTAGTCTCGATCCAATTTTTGTTTCATCTTCGACGATCACATCGAGAAAATTATAATTTCTAAGGATTGTCGAAAACGCGGAATATTGTGATAGCACTTTAGCGATTTATATTTTATTATTTAATGTTTTTTTTTTTGATAAAGATAATTTAAAGAAACATGTTGTGGTTTATTAGGAAAATTCAGCACATGAAAGTTGTGACATAAACATCTTTTGTCATGCGACACAAAATATTTCTTTAAATTAAATTTTTTTTTTTGATTTTAACTGTCAAACCATCTAATGTTTTAATTATAAAAATGTATATGTGTCTCCTCGAAACGTATAACAAAAACGCTAAATAGGTTAATAAACTATTGTTAAATTATTTTTTTTTTTTGTAAATCAAATCCAAAATTCAATATCCTGAAGCTGAGCGCAAAAAAATTACACGATTTTTTTTTTTTATTTTTTTTATATATTTTATAGTTCAACTGGCGATGGAGTTCTAACTTCAAAGAGGCGATAACTGAGTAAATTTTTTGTTTGGTTTTAATTTCCGTCTTATTCGTTTTATTCTTATTTGATTTGATATTATTTTGGTTAGTTTTATGTTATTTAAATATTTTTATTTAAAAAAAAACATTCACCAAAAAAAATCACTTATATAATATTATATTAGTATGAAATATAATTAAAAACAGAAAATTCAATCATGCGTCGAATAAAAATGGCTGATTAATTTTCGAAACACAGAACAAAAGGGCGGCGCGATTTTGTATATTTCGATGGTGTGCTAAAAATCAACCATTTTTACTTTATCCTTATTATCTTTATTATTACTCAAACAAAATCAATTCCAATTGGCTATAACTCTATCTTTTATATATAAATATATATTTATTTATATTTTTTATATAATATTTTACATTTAACTCTAATTTATATTTATTAAGTAAAATCACAATTAAATTATACACAAAACTATTTATTTATTTTAAATTAATATATTTATTATTTATATTTCATTTTGTATTAATTCATTTAATTTATATATTGTTATGCAAATAATTTATTTATTTATATTTATTTGTTTATTTTTTTTTATAAAATAAAAATAAAATAAATAAGAAAAATAATAATTTATATATATTTGTAAAAATAATTTTTAATGTTTCTATTTATAAAAACTAAAAATATTCTTAAATATATATAAAAAAAAATTATAATAATAATTTCAAATTGAATGCTAAAACTATGTCTTATTTATATTATTATATTCGTATATATTTTTTTATTTATTTTATTAAAAAAAAATTATCCTTAACGAAAAATTAAAATGATAATAATAATATAAAATAATATAATAAACAACAAATAGTTTTTATAAATAATAATATATAGACTTCAATGTGGAATGACTTTTTATTTTATACTTAATTTTGTTTTTTGTCTAAAAAATATACAATTAAATAATAAACAAAATTAATAAGATTACACAACAATTTCGCTATATATATTTATTATATTAAAAATAATAATGTTTAATTAAAAAAAAAATAATTAATGGAATATTTATTTTTAATTTTAAACGTATTTGTATTTTTATTTTTGTACAAAACATTTTATTTTACATTTGATTGTGTATAAATTTTATATATTGTATATGTGTAGGTCTAATCTAATTAAAATGGGATTATTTATATTTGTGTATATTTCAATAATTTTTTTCTATAAAATAGATTAGGTACATAAATTATATATAAAAAAAAAGACTGAAATTGTGATAATACACTTTTTGTATTTAATATTTATCGAATTTAGAATTTCAAATAAAATATCATTGTAAATATTACACAATAGTATATAAATGGCGGTTCAGAGCGTTCAAATATCACAAAAAATTGTTCGTTGCGTATAAAGGATTGCATAGTTATAGGCGAATTAAAATACATCGCTTGCTCAATGGTAAAATTTTAATATAAAAAGTATGAAATTTTGTTTTTTTATTGGTATTAACTGAATGTTGGTTACATAATCATGTATATAAAATAGAAAACATTTAGGCGAAATTTTGAAAAATTTTGCTGTGAACCTCTAAACTAAATATGTACAATCCAGCTTGGCGCTTTAGAAGCAGTTCTTTGATATTCCGGATATTAGCAGCAAGAAAAGTAATTTTCATATTAATTCGAGGATTCATAAACTCTTTTGTTTCAGTCCGGTTCAGCCGAAGATGCAGTTTTAATTCTTGGTGTGAATCCAATGGTTAGGTTAAATGTCTTCTTTGAAGCTAAAACCTGTCATCACCCTAGGTCCTGGGAGTTCATATCCCCAAATAGAAAACATGGGGGGCAGTTTAATAATGACTAGATGTTTAAAATTCACAATTATAAAATATTTGTAAGTCGTTCTTGTAATGATGTTTCGGACATAAATTTGGAAGTTGTCTAACGATAAACTCAGCCGATGCATACAATGAAGAACGAGCTGCACATTGCTTGAGGTTAACTAAGGTTCAAAAACTAAACGAGTCCATAAATGAAGATCATTCAGTGATATCGTCATTCTGGCGGTGACATTCATAATGACGAGAAACTGTTTGTACTGCAAGAGTCTAACAACCAAATACCAAATATGAGGCAGAGCAAAACAAAATTATGGCGAATTATTTAACTCCTCAAAATCCTGCCTCTTCCATTGGTTTAGACTGCCAATTCAGACGTACAAAATCAAATTTGCCCATAATTAGATTTTTTTCATTATCCCTACAATCTGTTCTGGGGCCAAGGCTCTCCCAACATTACTTTACGCCGTTGCCAGCCAATTCGAAGACGTACGGCTATAGGTCCGATTTTATTAACATCTGCACATTGCATAGCTCCATGCCAGCCTATACTGGTATCGAACATGGGTCGGGCAATGAGTTTTGCACTCCGACAGGGGGTCATAGATGTGTTCCATTTCACTACAGATCGAAATCTGTTGATAAAGTTCCTTTTGCCTTCTGTCCCTATCGGAGTTCGAACTCGGTGTCTCCCGATCCAAACGCCAAAGTTTTAACCAATGTGCCGTTTGATCGGGCCATAATTAGTTACAACTGGAAAAGCATTGAACATGGTCAAAACCCAGAACTTTCTCTAAAATTGTTGTCAACCAATTCTCTCGACAAAATTTCCTACAAAATTCATGTTAGAATACAAATCATATCACATAAACCAAAACGAGATTTTTTAAAAGTGGGATTTCGTACCGATCCCTCGAAACATATTTGGAAGATTTCTCACCACCCATATTTTAGATTCATGCTTTACCAATATTAAAAATCAATCCCCAATCATGATCGAGAAAAAAACTTATTTCAAACCATCTAATGCAATTCAGCATTTGATTTTAATTGATCCACAATACGATCTAAAGCAATATAAAGTCGATTAAATACATGATGTAATCCAAATTCTATTCAGTCGCTATGAATTAGGCCTGAAATATTCTACAATAGAGAAGTAGACTATTATAGGAGCTTAGATCAGCGAGGGCTGTACGTATCAAAATATCACCGCCAGATTTCGTGAAAGAGACATAAAATATAGTAACTCAAATAGTCATCAGAACATAACAGGTCTCTAGATGGATAAACCACCGAATATGAAATACCAAAAACAAGCTCGGGCAACATTTTCGTAATCAAAGCGATTTCGGGAATCGATGAACTAAACTGAAATAGAATTATTCCCTGCCAGAGACTTTAACTTGGTAAGATGTTATCTTGCATCTACAGTTTAAGTTCAATTTTAATAATTAAACTGCTACACTGCTTCCTGTTGAAAAACGTTTACAAAAAAGGGAGACATTATTTTCTTTTTTATTTATTCATTTACCTACACTAATACAATCGCTAATGCAAGAAATACAAAAAATAAAGGAACAATTAAATAAAAAAAGAATTAAATCTCTCTAGAATGAATCTCACGATACAATGAAAATCAAATATGCCGCATACCGAATTAAATAAATGCTGTGTCTTCAAAATTAATTCCAAACGACCGTAGTTTGTTTATGATTGGTCGATATATAGTATCTGCTGCGTTGACGTATACGACGTTCGGGAGCGTAGAGATTAAACAGTTGCAGGAGTTTCTTTAGAGAAAATCTCTAACTGCAGCTGCAACATTCCGTCGACAGACCACACTTTGTATTTTTAATGACTTGTAGTATTCTTGATAAGACAAAAGCATAAAATCGGCTAAATTATTTTTGGATGTATGTATATTCTAAAACGATCGCACAAATGAAACGTATATTGAAGATAGAGTTATCGGATCGCGAAAATTTTTAATATGCCTGTTAAAAGATGCTTAGGTTGAAAATACTATCCCAGGTCATATATGAACTCAACTCTGTCAATAACTTCGTTGTACAAACGATATTGATTCAATATAGGGAAGCAGATACGATAAAAGGTCAGATTATTTAATCACATTAAGGAGTAGTCTATTGTTAGTTGACCGTTTACAAAATCTATCCTAATCATCTTGTTAAAGTTGGCTTCTATATGTCAATCCGAGCAAACATTTTCATACCATCGGCAAAAAGAATGCAACTTCCGGATTTAAAGCCAGTCAACTACGCTTTTGTTATATATTGAAAATAGCAAAGAGTCTAAATGAATATCCTGTGATACGCCTGATATGACGCAAAACATTTCAGAAGATTGACCCAGAAGTCTTACAGTTTGCTGACGATCTAAAAGGTAAGAGTGCAACCACCCTATGGGAATGAATTGGCACCCCAAATGTCTCAACTTAGATGCCAAGATTACGTCGAACGTTTCACAAAATTGTGCCTAATTTACCTCTTTGTTTTTGCTAGGCTAGGAATAACGATCAGCAATCAATTTACGAATACTACGGATACCAGAAAGTGGAATATTGTGAGAAATATTGAATAATTTGCGGTTTAAGAGCTCTATAATGTACGGGCGATTTGCACCCATCGACATTTCGCAGCAACCTTTTGCTTTGTTCGAACTGAAAACGCATTTGGAACTTTTAGCTTAACACCAAAAGCACCAAGTCATTAGAAGAAGAAGATTTTGTGTTATTTCACGTTCTTTGATCTCACTGACAAGTTTCTTGTGAAAACCAAATGGAAATTACGAAGATCATCAATAAAAAAAACGTTGAAACGCTTGTGCGGCGTTCTGAATATCGTTTTATGTACATCTATGACAAGATCAATTTTAGAGCTAGTCATAGTCAATATATGTAGGCCCATAAAGTCAGTTTGTTGTATGCATAAGTTCGTTTCTTGCCTTAATAAGATTCGGTTGAAAATCGTTCAAAAGGCTAAATTAGTGCTTTTTGAGCAGTCTCTAATAAAAATGGATGATAATTTACCAATCAAGTCGTCGGCAATGATCGACGATTCATACCAGTTAGAACGAAAGATAAAGGCTGAACTAGTCAGTCCATAAGTTGATCTATATTTGAATCATTTTCGTTATGGTGTTTTACAAAAAAATATCTTGTCAACCCTCAAACAACAAATTCCGAATTCCCGCTGGTCTCCAACTAGAATGCAAATGCTCAAATTTGAGTCCAAACTTAGTGTAGCGATAGGCATTTATATATTTTAAACACTTATCACTTAATTAAATAAAAGGCAACGTCAGAATAGTGTAATGCGGTTATGTTGACTGACGTTTCCTTCAATTTATTATTCTATTGACGATTGTAAAAGTTCGAAAAGCGCCGCCGGTGAATCGGATTGAAACTAACTTAACTACCAAAAAAAGACATGTGTGATCGATACGCCGACAAAATCAAGAATATGTACAAAGATTCATGTGTTTCATGTTACATATGCCACAAAGTCACCAACTACATATATAAAACCTATATCGTTTTTAATTTATATATGTAATTAAACAAAATTAAACCAAGCCAGGCTAGCACAGAAAAACGAATAAATTATCGCGAAAGTCGCTGATTGTTTATTTTATTTATGCATGTGGCATAAATGTCAAAATTTGTAGTTATCATAGTTCAAAAAAAATCCGCTACGTGGAATCCGTGATGCTCCAAATACATTATTCTAATGAGAAGTATCTAAAGCCGGTTTCATACGCTTTAATATTATTGAGCGTAAAATTAATTTTATAATGTTGATTCTTTTACATATAAACAAACTAAAACTTGAAGACGTCAAAACAAAATAAAACTTTAATTATTGTTTAAATAAAACAAATCAACACTCCTTCTCAATAATTCTTCTCAATAATTAATCCGAGCCAGTAAATCAATTCTGTAAATTTTGGTGTATTTAATGGTTTGGTGAGATCTGCGAACATTGCTTTTGTTGGGCCTTTCGCAAATGTATGCTCCGTTCAAAATCTTTATACAACCTTGATTATCTTTCAATATTTTGATTTCAGTTTTGATTTTATTCCTGGTTGAAATCTTGTACAATATGATAAGCCCATATGGCTTCTTTTGCTGCTTCTGAGAAAGCTACAATTTCGTCTTGGATTTTCCATCACTTGTACATCCTACCTAATCAGCATCTACACCGCATATTAGTTCACTATCGATGTTGCTGTTTTCCAACTTTAATCTTAACTTTGAGGTTAGTTTCAAGTATCGAAAGATAAGTTACACCAATCGGCATTATTAGGTTGACTTACTTTTCTGCCTACTATGGAAGTTGGAATAGCTATAATTGGCCTGACCCGTATTAGTTGTCAGATATAGCAAAGATCCTTCCACACTTTTGTACGTTTCATTGCTTTCAAGCGATTTCTCCTCTCCGGATTGGCTAATATAACTTGGATTCATTGAAATGTTCGATTATTTTATACTTTTCTTGATATATTTCATTCAGTTAATTTTCAATGGTAAGTAATGAGTACATTTACAGCCGTGGCACCGGTAATGCAACTTAAACCTACCTTTAAATTAAGTAAATTATTATTTAATGAAATAAATACCTAATAAATTAAAATGATATATCCTTGTCATTATAATATGTCATTAGTTATAATATTGATACCGTGCAATCGCGGCGCCACTATAGTATTTTACATTTGCACAGCGATTAGCTAAACTGTAGTATGTCAACGCAAGAGGGTTTATGATTGATTAGCTAAACGGGTTACTTAAACGAGTTCAACTAATCTTGTTTTATTATTCGATAGTCTGTCATAGGTATTACGATACTATTCATTGGCTTCTTGTTTCAGCCCTTACAAGTTCTTAACCAGTTTGCAAACCATGTCATCGTTACCTGTTGTCGTACTATCGTACCATCACGATCAATGATATATTTTTACGTTCAGCCACACCATTTTGTTGTGGCCTTATCGGAGTAGTTAATTGGGTATTCCTTTCTTCTTAAAGAAATTTTACAATTCTGCGTTCACATATTCACCTGCTCGGTCCGATCGAAAAACTTTCGGGATTTTATTATACTGGGTAGCTGATTCACAGAACCTCTTTTATGTGAGAATATATATCTATTCCCCCGAGGTGTTGGTAATTGTAGTGGTCCTCAAACATATGTAAGAAAAGGATGCCGTGTTAATTACGTTTCGCATTTTATATTGAATCGAATTTTTGCACCACTCAAATTGAATTTTGTATAACAATACATCAATAACGATAGTATACTCGTATTGGGAGTTTCCACATGTGTATTGAGTACAACACATCAAGTAAAGAAAAATGGTGTTTGCCATAATTGCATTAATTTCTAGATGGTTTGTAGTTTGTGATAGTATTCAATATAACATGTATATATTAACTACTTCACATATGGTACATGCAATTACGTAAAAAAATAATATAATAAACAATTAGTGTAATATTATAACAATTACGGACAGTCGTTTATTCACCGTTTTGCTGTCTTGACGTGTTAGTACTGGTCTCAATTAAACACGTGTGCAATGGCATACTCACCACCACGGTTAATGAAATTTGAAATTTTTATTTTTTCTCTTGTTTTATTTGACACTGAACGAGGTTGTAACAGAAATAGAAAATGGAAACGTGTTTGGTTGCGTGCACTAGTTTTTATGAGTGCGTTCAGATAACAAATATCACATGAGTTTTGATACGGTTTAATTTGCGTTCAATTGGTTGACTTTGACTGCGATTGAATTTTTAAATAGGTAATGCAAACTTGCATATTAATAATAATTATTATTTTTATTTAGAATTCTAAATCAATTTTTAAATAAAAATAATAAAATATTTTGAAGGTTTTGCGATAGGATCTTATCTATCTTAATCCCAATATTTAGATCTCAAGAAGTATCAATTATCAAGACAAAAGTATTTTTATTACCAAAATATAGTTAAGTGCCTTTTAAATTAATATTAGTAATAAAAATAATTTATACACAATCAAATTTAAAATAAATTATATAAATGTTCTTAAAAATAATATCTAAAATAGATATTTAAAAAAATATATAGTTAATTTAATAACCAATAAAATTAATAATTAAATAAATCAATAATAAATTTTAAAACAAATCTGTATTATTATAAATAAAAACCGTAATAAAAAAATTATAAAAAAACTATGAAAAACCCCTATATAGTAAGGTACATTGGAAATGAGTTCGAATTTTTATTTTACAATATTTTATTATTTTATTTAACATTATGTAATTAAATACTAATTTATTATTATTAATTTTTATACCATCCATTTCTTAATTATTAATATAATTTATTAAGTCGAGAACAAAAAAATAATTAAACATTATATATAAATAAATATTTTTTAATTTCGGGCAATTAATTAAAAATAAATATAATTATAATATTTTTTTTTTTATAAAACTAGTTTTAATTATTTGACGTAGTTTGATTTTTTATTTTATAAATTAAAATGCATTTCTTAATATTTGCCAACAGTTATATTTTTATTATTTTGTTTTGTAATTAAATTTTATAATTTTATATTTTATTTTATTAAAAATATATATATATATATATATATGAAAATAATAAATAATAATTATATAAAAGTAATATATTGAACCTTACTATATGGGATTATTATAATTTAATTAGAAAACTATTTATTTAATAGTTATGCATGTGTAACGTATAATATTATTGTACAAAGAGTAATAAAATGCTTGGTATGGCTTTTATTTTTTAGGTTAGTTTTTAGTTTTGTATATATGTTTGTATTCAGAATGCTTGCTTATATCTAGCCTAGCACTTATAATGCATGTCATGTACAGGGTTGAGAGTATGGGGAATGAGTAGAAATGCCGCCTAAAATGCTTTGATTTGTTTATTTTTTAATTATTTATAGAATAATAAAAAAAAAAGGATTTTTTGAAATAATATTTTGGAATTCACATCTAGCTTTAAATTTTTTTAAATATTGGCTTTAGGTACGAACACCACATCCCTGCGATTCTTATCCCAAGATGAATAATATATAATGCTATAGAACTATTATTGTAACTTTTTATTCTAAAATGCACTTGATAAATCCGCACTATCCTGAAAAATACCTTCTTTTCTTCACCCGCAAAATCATTTACAGAAATTTTTCTTAAATGATTCAACCCTGTAAATATATTGAGTATAAACGAAATAATTCATAGACGTAAAAAATTATAATTAATCGAAAGGAGATTCGTGCAAGAATCGATTTATCAAAATAGGTACGTTTAAGTGCAAGAGAAAGAGAATTAACGGAACAGAACAAAATATAGTATTACCTCATACCTGTATATTTCACCATATTCAGAATCTGAGAGTTTAAACAAAAAATAAAGTTTGCGATAATTCAGTTCATAACACAACAAATTGAAAAATTTTCCAAACTTATTCGGCTTTTAAGTATCGCTAGGAGCACTACGCATGTACCACCAGTGATGGCCAAAATCTTTTTTTAATTGAAATATCTCTCAAATTAGATTTTTTTTTTGCATCACTACGATGGGAGTTCAGTAAGTTCAGTAAATCTATATGAATTAACGGTAAAAAAAAATATTTTGTTTTTTTATTCCTCTATTAAGCCTTTCCACACTTTAATTCTAGAATCATGATTTCAAAAACCTCCTCTTCGCTAATTATGTAGTTTGCGAATGAAGATGAAGGAAACGAAGAAAGAATCACGGCGAAAGAATCAAAGTGTGGAAAGGCGGATTTAGACTACCAACAAAAAACATTAACCTTAGAATCGTGTACCATTCTACCACCAAAAAAGACCTTAATACTGAGCCTTGCGTTGTTCGACCTGGTGTAAATGGTCCTGGTGTTGGTGGACCTGGTGTGGATGTACCTGGTCTTGTTTGAGCGTCATCCTCATCAGAAAATTCTCCATCGGAATCAGGCTCTTTGAACTTTCGCATGAACACGGTTCGCAAACCCGAATATAGTGCTTGGCACATATTGGCCTGAGGCATAAATCACAAAACGGCATTTGTTTTCGTGTCTCTGACCATCGTCCGGAATCTTTTAAATTGCTCACATCTGCGCGTAGCATTGTTTATCTGCATTGGTGGAGAGAGAGATATGAGTAAAATTTTAATGAACCTTTCATCTGCACTTATGAGAACGGTCGCTTACAAATGGGTTTAAATGTGTAGCCGTCCAGTGTTTACGAATCGCTTCAGTGGAAGTTTTCGCCGGTTGTCTATATATTTCTGAACCAATTCCAGCGCCAATTCTTTTAGAATTTTCTTTTCTTTTTCTTGAATTTCTTATTGCTTCAAGCCGGATGACATAGCTCGAACAATCGGTAAGCTGCAATACAATATTACCATTGACCATCGATTACTTGCAGGTGTAGCCGCGCATCATTTTGCGAATGAGTCGACGCCGTCTTTGTGTTCGTTGTAATAATGGATGATAGTTGGTTTTTGTCGTCCTTGGTTGCATTTGCAGTCGACATTATAAGCACATTTTCGTTTTTGAATCGGTAGTATAGCTCACAAGCGACACCTCATCCGAGCAGCAGAAAACGGAAGCAAATGTACCCCTTTTCTTATCCGACCTAATTGTACCAACCAGTGGTGTAATGCGGGCCCACAAATCTTTTGCCAATGGATAACTTGTAAAAAAGTTATCCATGGTAATGTTCGCGCCAATATCTAAATAGCGTTGAGCAAGGCGCATTATTAAGACATCGGCCCAAACTGTGGAACAGAATAAAAACAAAAGCAAATTAAAAAAACTGAAATTAAATTGAAGGAAACCATAATTCGTCCAGTGAGAGACCTCCAGCGAATCTCCCACAATATACACTCCGACAGCTCGAAACTACCACAGTGACACGGGGAGACCGTGTGGATTTTGCGGTTGCCCCCGAATGGACGACACATATGCTGGACTCACCACTCCGATGCTGTGGATGTCCTGCTAAAGGCATGACGAGTGACAAACCCAGCCTGTAATTGTGGAACCGACACAGAATGGAATCTCCCGTCAAGCACACAAAAAAATAAATAAAACAACCAGGTCAAAATTAAACCAAAGGGCAAAAAAGAAAGCGGTTTTAGTTTATTATTCAAATACAAAGCGAAAATGTTGTCCACCGGGAAAAAAAATAAATCGTACAGCAAAGGTCAAGCGTGAAAAAATAAGGCCGCCGAACTTGAATAATTTTGAGCGAGACTCATTGTGCACCCCTCCCCGGTACGTGTGCCAAGTTACCGCTATTCGGTGTTCGATTGCACAAAATATATTAAAATAAAATAATATTTGGAAAAATTTGAAAAAAAAAATTTTGAAAATTGAAAATTAGATAGAAATTAAACGTGACGTTACTTTAATTAAAAATATGCAAATCCAAAAAAAAATTAATTAAAGTTAGGTCACCCCGTACAGTTGCGGCGTCCTTTTCCGCCGAAATGGGTTGGGCGTCCTCCCGCCTTCAGAATTTCAAATAGCCACCCGTTTGTTGCGGTACCTTTCACCGACGCTAATTTACAAAATGGCCGGTTGGCCACCTGTATAATTGCAGATGGGTGCCTTCCCGCCTTACCGACAATAATTACAGTTGGGCGTTGTTTCGCCTTAAACCGAAGATAATTTTAGTTGAGCATCTAACTTTCACAACCACATGCTCTAAAACACTTCAGCTCCCAATCAATAAAACGAAGTGCTATTTTTATTGCGAAAACTCAAGTCTTAATATTTTTATAATCGTTTTTTTTTTATTTACACTTGAAAATTATTCACAAAAAAAATTATACAAAATACTTTTTTTCCAAATAAAAATGGCTACTCGGCTATATAATCCAATAAAAAATTAGCCGCCAACTCAAAATTTATTACTCGACTTTATCTTTTTACATTAAATTGGTCTCGCTCTACAATTATTCGATGTTTACGCGAGACATATACATAAATGATAATTCACATTCACAAAACAAACCCTTAGTATCAATGCGCAGACAACAGATGGCAATGCCACCAGTAAAAGGAAACACACATTCCAATACCTTGGAACTAAAATTCAAAACGAAAAAAGGAAAGGAAATAATATTATGATGACCATCGAGTCGTAACATCATGTTAAATTCCAGTGGATCTTTCATCGTTTGGTTGGGTAACCAAATAAATGTCTGCTAATACAGGATACATAATTTGAATTCGCATCAAAGGTGCTCCTATTTCTGGAAGTCACCAACTGCTCATCGACCGTGTGTTCTTTGAATGGAACGAAAGGCAAATTTAAATTCATTTTGAAGCGATTCGAATTGGAGGCAACTTATGTTCCCGTAATCGATCCACACGAGCTCTCTTCTCCACACGCTCACGATTTGTGCGAATCTCTCTAATGACATCACGTAAAGTAATGCGCCGATAAACGCGTACATTTCATCCACATTGGTATCTCGCCAAGGTCTCAATTTTGTCGGATTCTGTGCTCGTTGAGTCGCTTCATACGTCCTGTTGGTTTTTCTATAAGTTTCCAAAACAGTGCATTCAACAATGGCGGTTGGAAAAAGATTCTTGAAGCCTTCATGATCTTCAGTAAATGTTTCAGTGCAACAGGGAAGGAGGTCAATCTCTCTCTTTTCAATTCTTCCGTTTTCGTTTTCACCGCAGCAGAAGACACCGACCGAGTCGTGTATTTCTAGCCACAATTTGCCTCGATTGCTGCTAGTGGCTGTTCCTCTGGCATTCCATATGGGCCATCCAAATCGGAATCGTCGGAATTCGGTTTAGATTTGTATCATCGTCACTATCAGAAGTATGATCTCTAGAATTGGCTACGTCAATCGAAAACAACAACAAAATAAAATCGGAATTCATGTCGATAACAAAGCTAAACATATAAAATTATAATACATCGAAACGTATCCAAAAAATATGGTGTTGTAGAGCACTCTAGTTTATTATAAGCCGGAAAACATTTGGGGAATACAGCACCCCGTACACGATTCTAAGATTAATGCAAATCAGTTGGTTCCTTTCATTTCTGTTAGTGCTTGAAAAATGTGGAAAATATTGAACATCGTGCTGTGATTTTGCGGTTCGAAATTACTGTCAGGCGTTATTCGTACTAAATATGTCAGCATGTTTATTAAAATTTTAACTTCTAAGACTTACCAGCTTCCTGGACCGAGCTTAAAAAATTGGGCCTGTACTTTGCCTGTTTATAGTCTTGTACTTCACTTATAAATTTCCTTGACACAGCTGTTAATATATATCTTAAAGTTAAAACTGTCCGAAAAGGTTCAAAATGTTCAGCTGGTTTAAGTCCAGATTCTGTCAAAAACTCAAATTCGAACTTTCGCACGAAACAACACTTTACTTATCTCGTAAATGTGAAGCAAAATAACAGCAACGAAGTTATTTTAGAAGTATGTACATACTAGAAAAAAAGTAAACATTCAGGCGATGTTTTATGACACTATATCGTCATGACAAGTGAAGACCGAGCTTTACAGCACTGATCGCAATAAGCGCCTGCCCAAAATAAAGTAATTTTCTAATTGGCCTAGGAGGGTGGTATATATTATGCCTTAAGTACCAATATCCATTCTAAGTATTTTCCAGCCATTTAGCATCCACTTCAGAGATATCTATTTTGCTCTATCATTTCGAAGAAAACTCAATTAATAAAAAGCAATGAAGATTAACTATCTGCAGAAATTTTAAATCTCGAGTAGACTTAGAAATAATAGCAGAAAAGAAGGGTTTCTTTGTGAGATCGATGCCATTTGTCAGGCTGATAGATCAAAAAGAGTGACCTTAGCACTTGTCGGTCTAATGTGTTTGATAGACGTTTCATTTTTAAAATTTGCTTTAGGTACTGTTTGGACTGCATGTTCGTGATTCTAAACTGTGAAGAATACTTGGAGTCGAATGTACCTAATAGACGTGTAAAAATTTTAATTTTAAACTGAATCCCTGGAAAATGTAATTCCCTAAGAACAGTTTTTTTCAGAGCTTCCCAACAATACCACAATACCGTTGACAATGTAAATAACTCGAAGATGCTTAGATGCACAAAAAGCTGCTACTTCCGGTGGGCGGATTTGGTCCATAAATCACTATATCTCCCCATTTATGGAAAAGCTTAAGTATGAAGTTTCATCCCGATCAATCAATCCATATGGGCTGTACAGGGGCCGAATTTTTGCTGTAAAAGTTTTTTGTCAAAAATCGTTATTTCCGCTTAAATTTTGGAAAACTGATTTAGACGGGTATTGTTGCAAACTAAATTTAGAATCTTCAATGATCTCCCAACTTGTGGGAAAGCTTCAATATGACTACCACCCCGACCAGTCAATCCGTCTGAGTTGTAGAGAACGAAAAACATTTCCGAAAAACACACACAGGCACACACAGGTTTTTTAAAAACTTCTTTTTTTACTTCGGCGATATGGTAAATCTGCAAAAATCTCGAGACCAAAATTTTTTCATTACTTTAATTTATTAGTAGTACAATGTACTAGAGTAAAGGCGGATTTATTGTTGTAGTTCGTTGAGTTCGTTCCATTCGGTGCGCCTTTATTTTTCTTCAGTATTATTTTAATGAGTTCATTGTTGATGAAAAAATTACAGAATAATTTTATTTCACCTATCGTCGAAAAATCGAAGTTTGGAGTTTTTTCATAAACAAAAATAATGAAAAGTTCATAAACAAAACATCAAAACTCAAAATGAACAACGTTAGAAAATACAAATAATGAAAAGTGTCTTGCTATGTTCCTTCGGTAAAAAAGTTGAAGATAGATCAACTTGATGAAAAAAATACCGAAGAAAAAAACGCCATTTTCGACGAATCATATTGGTTAAAAAAACACAACGAACAGAATGAACACAACAATGAACTCGGCTTAAGTGTCATTTTAGTTAACCCTCAAATAGTTTCTACGGATCAAATAAGAAAAACATTACTGTTACCAGTTGGGGTCACATGGTTTAAATAAAATACGATTAGTCTGGATAACAGATACATTTTATTTATTTACTAATCACTCGTGTTTGACAGTAGCAACTTAAACAACCTGCCTTTGTCTTCTATCTTCTTTTATTTATATATCTCTTTCTCTCTTCTTTTGTGTTTTAATACTGTGAAATTACTGTAGTGCAGGTTTTAATGCACCATTCCAAATGTAAAGAAGGCACTTTTGAGAACGCAAATTATCTGATTATACCTAACACCGGCCATTCAGTAACGCTGAAGTCGGAGCGCCAGCTGTATCGCCAGAGAACGCCCGATGTTCCTTTGTAAATTTTTCCCCGCTATAGAAGGTTTTTGTAGAAACTTTTTTATTCTAGGGCGTATAAAATTAATTAAACTTGGCAACATTCAAAATTGTGTCACAAATAATTGTATAAGTGAATTCCAAATATTGAAAATCCTTTTTAAAACCCAAGTGAAAACCAATAATATTTGCTTAAATTATTAATTTTATAATTTCATTCATATAATTTTAAAATTTATTTTAATTTATAAAAAAGTTTGTTTTATAATTTACTTTATATTTGATTTTATTTATTATTTGTTTTTATTAAATAATAAATAAATCTTTATTACAAAAATCAAATAAAATACAAACTCGAAAAATCAAAAAAAAAATACCAAACCAATCTACTACTACTACTACTATGTGTGTACTACCACTTTAGCCAATCCCAAGTCCCAGGATGGGGACGATCACTATCGGCGGGGGAACAATCGCACCCGAAAACGCACTCGATGCTTTGCTAGATGAATTACAAACATTCGCTAAACCATCGTCATTGGGTGGTAATCCTGAGGTGAGATAATTATTTTTTTTTTTTTGTAATTAGCAAAATTGAAATTAAAAATCTCTCTAAATCTAAACCAAAAAAAAGTAAAAATTAAATCTTATTTTAAATGAATATGCAATTAATTTAAATTAAAAGTCTTTTTAAAAATTTTAACAAAAAAAAAATTAAAAATATTATATTCAAAAATTATATATTAATTTTTCTTTTCTTGTAATATTTTTTCATTTATATCCAAACCATTTAATTAAAATTTAAATTAAATTAAACATAATTAAGCGAATAATTATTTTTAATTTAATTTAAAATATCCAATATTTAATTTCATAATTTTTTATTTATTTATATTTTTTTTTTTCTTTTTCTTTTTTTTATTGTATCTAATTATCTTTTTTGTTGTTATACATATAATTAATTATAATTAAAAATTATAATTAAATAATTTTAAATGCAAACATTCCGATATATATACATACTATAAATACCACTTATTTCTTATTTATTTTGTAATATATAAAATTATGTTGAAAAAAAATATTTAAAATTAATGTAAAAAAAATTATATATATTGTAATTAATTAAAAAAATAATTTGTAAAAAAAAAAACTTAATAAAAATGAAAATAAAAAAATGACCAACCAAAAACTAAAAATCTCAGCAACGTCCTGATGATTCAACATCAGATGATAGTTCACAAACATTACAAAATAATAGCACTGTAACAATACAATTATCACAATCTAGTTTATATCATCCAAATGATTCGAATAATTCACAACAAAATCAACAACAGATTTCATCATCATCATCGGCATCATCCCAGCAACATCATCAAACGCACGGTCTCAGGCGATTACATTCATATCCAAGTGGCTCAGATACTGATACAAGCCCACCACAACCACCACGACCAACCACAGGTAAACCGCCTGTACCAGAACGTAATGCTGATTTATTATCCAAGGTGAATAGTACGAAACGTATTCCACCCCCACCACCACCACGCACCAGTTCGCGCAGCCCCCTAGCTAGCCCAACCAGCCCCAATATGCCAATGCGTTTGGCTGCCGTCACCGAACAATTAAACGATATAAATTTGGCGGCTGCAAATTTAGGCGGCGGTGACGGTAATCATTCGAGCAGCAGCGAATCTGTTAATTCCCAAGATCATATGCAACGGCAAATCGCGCTCGAATTACGCCACCAAGAATTATTAAAAAAACAAAAACAACTTCAGGAACAATACGCACGGCTCCAGCAAATCAGTAAAAATAATGTTAACCTACAAAGTACGAACGAAATGCTTCAATTGAAAAAAACGGGAAGTGAATCAAATTTACCACAAAAAATGGGTTTAAATATGTCGATCAGCGGTAGCTCGGGTTCCATGAAAAATTTACTTAATTCCTCATCGCACGATCTGCAACATGATCTGCTCAACAATTCAAACGATATCAATAATCTAATGGGTACTAATAATCATCAACAAAATTTATCATCATCCACAACAACAACAACAAATAAAGTTTACGAAACGGATATCCTATAACGACAGGAGAAAAAATTATGGAGTGAAACTGATATTCTATAAATTTTTATTATACATATTATAAAATAAAAACTATTAATTAATTAATTTAATTATTCAGATTTTTTTTTTACCAAAAACTAATTTGCAAAACAAAACTACATATATTAAATAATAATAATAATAATAAAACATTGTAATCGGAACACTCTTATAATAAACAAAAATATTTAAACAAACATATTCATACATAATTAAATTAATTAATTTATAATTATATAAATGTTATTTATTAATTTATAAAAATGATATAAGAATATTATATTTAAACTACATATATGTATGTAAAATGGATACGATGAGAATATTATTAGTATATATATACCTAGACCTACCCTATACATACAAATTACATACATAATTACCGGTTTTAGTTTTTAGTTTTATTTATAAATAATAGATGGCGGTGATTATTACACTTTTGTCAATGAATAAAATGACAGCATCGCAAAAGAAAGCAATTTGTTTCGAAATTAGTTCAGCAGGGCTGGAATATTCTAGCATCACCATTTTTCGATAATTTATCGAAGTTTATTTCTCGTTTCTGTAGAATAAACTTTGTCTTTGTTTCAATTTTTACATCATTTTATATCAATTCACCAGCCTGCTAGATTGCAACATTTTGATGTTTCTATACTGCGTTTCTATCACAAAATAATTTATTTTCGATTCTAGAACGAAAATAAGTGAAATATTGTTCAAATTTATTCTAGTAGGTTGTGATAGCAATAGAGAAGAAATAATTGATAAACGAAACAGAAGTCAAATTAATTCTAGCAGAAAGAGGCGTAGACTTCGATAAAATATTGAAAAATGGTGATGTTAGAACATCCCAGCCCTGGATAGCGTTCTTTCACTTACTTGAGTTGAAGTTTTATGTCACTTTACACAATTGGCTTAACCTGCTTGCAAACTAATGAACTAATACTACAGACACATTACTAGTTTCGTAAGCATACATGCGCCTACAAGAATGCCAAAATTGACATTTAATTAACTTTTAAATTGTCAGAAATGACTTTTATATCGACAGAACAGAAAAAATGTATTCCCGCCAACTAATTATCTCAATGACAAACACAAAAAGCAAAGGAAACTTTTTTTTTAGTAAACTATTAGCACAGACAATCAAAAGAGATTTTTCATTTGACTTAAAAAGTAAAACAAAATTTATTTCTGATAATTTCAATGTTATCGTTGTATCTGTAATTTTTCGTTAAACAGCGTATACGTATAAGCAAAAAAACAAAATAGTTTAAATTGTGTTCGACTGTTTACAGAAAATCAACACGCACTTTAAATTTTTACGTTTACAAAGGATGAAATATCTTGTTTAGGTTGTCTCTTCTATTAGTGTCCGAAATCTCCATTTTTGATTTATTCAACGTACTAAAATATCTCCGGATGAGAAAAAGTATCTCAAGAATCTATGTACCTATTGTAAATCATGGTTAGGCTGTTAGGCATGACACATTACAACGAAAACATGGTTAACTCGAAACTATAGTTATGAAACCAGTAGTCTGTATATGGCATTACAAATGATAATCATAAAATATGGACGATTGGAGTATCACGGGTTCCTTCTAGCGGATTTTCAATAAACTGCCATAACTACAAATTTTGACATTTATTTATGCATAAAGAAATTCACGATAACTTACACGTTTTACCGTGCTAGCTTGACTTGGGGAACAGCTTTAGTATCGCATCGCAATTTTTTTTGGCAGTAAAATGACGGTGACGCAACTTTGATCAATAGCGCATTTTTTTAATACTAAAACAAAAAGTGTCTGTGCTTAACATTTTCGGTATATCAAACTAGTGTCATCTATTGAAATATAAATGAAATAAAATTTAAAATTTTATTCGCTAATCGGTAGTAAAATAATTTTTAATCGAATTACGTATTTGATTTTAATTTGTATATGCTTCGTCAACCTTACAGACACAGATCAAATGGATAGCATCGCTCTTTCTGATAGTTGTACCACAAATACCAAACGCATGTAACTTATTAAAATTTATTTTATTTATAAACGAAGTTTACAAACATTTTTTATTTTGTTTTAAATTAAGCATTTTAAATTATTTATGTTTCGCTAAATATTTAAATACATTGTTATTTTAGTATTAAATTTTATTTTTTTATCAAATTAAATCAACAATATTTTAGTTCAAATTATAACCGCCTTAAACAAAATTATAGTAAATTTTAATCCAAAAGCGGAAAAAATTATAAATAAAATATAAAAACTTCAAATATCTGTAAGATGGCATCTGATAATATTTAAATTTTTAGTTAGTGTGCTGACCATTTTGACAAAAATGTCGGATAATCAATTTGCGATGCGATACTAAAGGCTACCTAGCCATATAATAAAAAACACATGCTACAGACACGTTACCATAGTTTCGTAACCATGATTTCGGGATCATGATTTCCTAAATGAGAACACAAGACACACTACAATTTCATTTGTTTTCTCATTTGGGTTTAAATAGTAATTGAGTAGGCCTTGATAAAAACGTCAAGATTGACAATTAATTGTCAGAAATGACTTTTGTATTGACAGAACAGAAAAAAAATTGTTCCCGCCAACTTCTCAATAACAAATAGAAAAATCAAAGGAAACTAGATTTTCTTGGTAAAATATTAGTGTCCGGCATCTCCATTTTTGATGTATTCGGCGCTGGGAGCAGAAAAATGCCTGGGGATGAGAAAAAATATCTCATTCCGAAACTATGTATAAACGTAGTTGTAAATCATGGATAGGCATGACACACACACAATACAACGAAATCATGGTTAAATCAAAACTATAGTTATGAAACCAGTAGTCTGTCTATAGCATTACATGAATTATACTGCAGTCGATTTCATCGGCGCCACTCCACTACCAAACTGGAATTAATAATTCGCTCATTTGCAAAGGGTAATTTGTATATCATGTAGTTGTATTTGTGTGTTATCTTCATTTGTACCTAAATGAATAATTTTTACGTTTTCCATAATAAATCTCTTAATAACAATATAAATAAAGCTAATTAACAAGAGATTGTTGGTTAATGATCACAATACAATTCCTAAATAACGGCAGCAAAACTAAGATCTACAAGGAAATGTAACTACGAGCGACGAGGTTCGCTATGAAATATTCTGAGAGCAACATTTTAAACCAATTGAAACAATTTCTTATATTAAATAACAAACAATAATTGAAAAATGAAAATGTTTATTATTATAATCAGTACTACGGCCATTTATTAGCAAAACATTTCGACATAACATAACACAATAATAGTTGTTTTCAAAACATAAACAAGTTGCTGTGTTTTTTTGCAGGGTTGAAAATTCCCCTTTATAGTTTTGGGAAATTTGAATTTCGTTTTGTAAATGCAAAGCAAAAATTTGCTTTAAAATTCGGATTTTAAATATGTATATCCGTTTTGTCGGCCTCGGCTTTTTGTAGCTAAGTTAGTTGTAATCGTATCCACCAGCGGCGCTTTCTAACTTTTACAATGTGCATATGCACACTAGAGTAACTTGAATCAGGTAACTTCTTCGTTTCTTTCCCCTTTACCAATAAAACCAGAAAAATGTATTGGTAAAGGGGAAAGAAACAAAGAAGATACCGGATTAAAGTTACTCTGGTGTGCATATGAAAAATGGGACATCCTTATAGTTAAAAAATTCACCGTCTTTTTATAGCAGCGTACAATTTGATGATTTCATTTGACTTATTAAATAAAACCTGACGATCTTAATTATTATTTTCAAGTATATGGAAGATTAGCTCATACTCTAAAAGTGTTTACACTGTGCTCGTGTTGATGCGACCCTTAAATAATTAAAACAAATCATTTCTACAAAACTCGCCATACATTTCAGTACAAAAATCTTTCGTCAAATTGCAATCTGGCTCTCCGGGCAGTGTTACCATTCAGTGGATAACAAGAAGAACCAATTTCATTTTCCAATCCTTCGGTTAGTAATCGACCAATAACCTCATGCTATTTATATTAAAACACCGAATTTTTTCAACTCGAATATTTATTTATCATCGCAGGGAGCACAAAAAATCATCTTTTATAAAACAAATGTACTCGATCCGCCGGTCCGCAGTTCGTAGTGATTCCTCGTTTCCTTCCCCTTTACTGTGCGTTTCCATTTGATATTGCTTTGCAATTATTTGCAATCGTTTTCTTCGATAGCACACATTTAAAAAAATCGGTATCAGTATATACATATACACACACATAAAAAAATTACAAAGCGATTTGCAATCGAAAGTATCCGGGCATACATCTTTTTGCATTGTTAATTTTGCATTTGCTCAAAAAGTGGAAAATTTCCCTTATTTTATATAAGGAAATTTTCAATCCTGCATAAAACACAGCAAAATTGACAGCCATTTTTTTTGTTTTGCACAGCAACTTTTTTGTTTTAAAATCAAACATGTTGTGCTAATAAATAGCCGTAGGATGATTTTAATAGTAAACATCGCCATTTTTCAATTATTCACTTTTATTTAATATAGGAAATTGTTTTAATTGGTTTAAATTGTTGCTCCCAGAAAATAATGATTTTTAATAGCGAAACTCGTTGCGTCGTGCTTTTCCTTTGTAGATTTTGCTGTCGTTCTGAAATTGCATTGTGGTCATTAACCAAAAATCTCTTGTAAATTAGTTTTATTTATGTTGTTATTACCTGTCCGAATACTCTAATAATTTAAGTTAATAATTTAAGTTTCTGTAACAATTTTGACATTAGTGAAATAATTTTCTATAACAATGGAAATAATTATCACAGTATCCGGTCAGGTCCTAAAATATTTGTTTTGGAAAACGTCACATATACAAATGAAACTAACACACAAATACTACTAAAGGATACAAAAATTTCCCTTTGCAAATAATTACAATGCACTCAAATGGAAACCATAGGTTACCTACAAACTAACAACAGTTTGTAGGTGGAGGGAAAGGAAACAAGGAAAGAATCACGACCAAATAATGAAAATTACATATTTTGCAGTATTGCATCCACTTTAAAATGCCATTGATTCGTTATCATACGCGATGTTCTTATTCTCATGTAATTGATTTGAAAAATTTAGGGATACAGTGCTTCAAATTGTAAGACAATGATTAGATTTCTTTCCTAATGCAATAATCAAATATTTGGAACACACTGAACTATTTCAAGGGAATGTGTGATAAAACTAGCGCATGCCACACAAAAATAATCACCGCCATTATAAATCACGAACGAGTATACCAAATCCGAACGACCCCGAAATCATAATGTACGATCCCATTAACAATTAAATTTTAATTTATACTTTAAATTCAGTGCCAATTATGTATACATATATAGGTTTTCAACTTCAATGTATATGTAACCCATTTTACAACTTTTACTGAAATAAAATGAAAAAAAAAATCCCCAGCCAAATAAAACTTTTCATAAAATCAATAAAAACTTTTTCAATTCCAAATAAAACTTTTCCGAATTTCGTATAAAACGGTAGGAGGAAATTCTACAAAGAGTGGTTTTTCTATTTTTGTACAATTTTTGTTTAGTTCAAGTGTTGATGTTACTCGTAACAGTTCTCATTTTACTAAACGCAAAATGATAAGCGATAATAATATCGGTGAAAATGTAGGGCGTGGTAATTATTCGAGTATTTCTCACCTACAAAAAGAAATTTTTATTCGTGAGTACGAAGAAGGTAAAACAATTTCGGATGCGGCTACTGTTGCCAACTTAAAAGTTAGTACGGCAAAAACAATTCTGTACCGGTATAAACGAGCGGACGAAGAACTTATAATAAAAAAACGGGGTGGTAAAAGGCAAGAAAAAATAACAGACGAAGTTTTAAGCTTTGTCGAGAACTTGGTTGAACACGAACCGCGCATCACATTAAAAAGTATAAAAACAAAATTATATGAATTTAAAAAAATTGGTGTAAGCACTCAAACGATTTCAAATTCTATGAAGAAGCTTAAAATTACGTTAAAAAAATCACCAACCGAATTTGAAATGGTTAACGATTCGAGAACGCTCGAACTAAGGAGAGAGTATTCAATCAAGCTTTTAAAAATTAGTGCGCCGCTCGAAAATCGTGAAAAAATATTTTTTATAGACCAAATTGGGTTCAATTTGCATGTAACACGATCTCATGCTAGATCTCATTCTAATAGGCTTACAGTGCGTGGTCGAAATATAACATTAATTACAGCAATCAGTATTACAGGGGTGGTACATTATAACACCGTACACAATTCAAATTGTAATAGCGCCAAATTTTGCACCTTTCTAACGGAATTTATGGATAAACTACGTACCGAATACATACAAGATGCATGGGTCGTTATGGACAATGCGGTCATTCACAAATCCAGAGAAGTACGAGAAATCGTAAATTCGGGTGGAGCACAACTTGTATTTCTTCCGCCACACTCTCCAATGTTGAACCCCGTGAGGCAAGTTTGTTCAAAAGTTAGTTTCGTCTGCAATTTTTTTAGAATTGTGCATAAAAAAACATTTTCCTCTATAGGTAAAACTAGCCGCCCGAAAAATTCTTACAGAACGCCTTGGAAACATAGATATAGGGGACGTTATTAATGAAGGATTACATTCAATCAGTCCCCAGGATTGTGATATGTATGTGACCAACATGCTTATGAAATTGCCGCAAACAATAGAAAGGCAGCCATTATATTAAATAATGGACTGTGCTGGTAGAGTTTTATTTGGTTTGGGGAATGATGGGTTGCAATAGGCTGCGGTAGAATTTGAAATTGAAATCCTATAATTATGTTTTTAATTTAAATTATTAATCAAAATTTTATTAGTAAAACTAAACAAAATTAACATCGAATTTTAAATTTATTTTAATATGAAAAAATGCATACAATAAAACAAAAATTAATTAATTAATAATAATTAAATAATAATAATAAATATTTGCCCCGTTTTTCTGTTAGCAATTGAAGAAATATAAAACTAAATAAATCTCTTGATATATAAACAAATCAAATAAAAACCCCTTGCCTAAAAAATATATACACCTTATATAAATATTAATATTATTTATTTATATAAAAATAATAGTAATATTAATATTAAATAAATAAATAAAAGACTTAATAAAATCAACAAATTTGTCTTATACAAATGTTATAAAATTACCCAAAGACAAATTTTTTTGTATAATTTTTAAACGCTCAAAAACAACATTTATAAACACCCTATACATACAAACTAAATATTATTATTATTTCTTAATTAAATAAATAATAAATTGTATTATATAAATTATTAATAACATAAGTATAATAAATAATAATATATTTTATTGTAATTTTTTCCTTTTTAAATTATTTATTATAAACAGATTATTTCTATTAATTATTATTTTAAAAATAAATTTTGCACATATTATATAAAATTTAAAACAAATAATAATATATATTTATTTAATTAATTAATATTTTATTTATTTAACAAAAATATACTAAATACTAAGTAATTAAATTATATAAATCAAAAAAAATATATATATAATAAATATTAAATTTAAAAAAATATATTTAATCAAAACCAACATATTATTATTTGTAATTTTAAAAAAATAAATAAATAATTAATTAAATAAATAAAGTAAAATTGAGAATTTGTATTTTTATGATGCACTATTAATAAAAAACCAATGGAAAAACAAAACAAAAACTAATAAACAACAAAATTTATAAAAATAGCAAATAAATTTATTATAAAATTATTATAAATTCATTAACTGCCAAAAAAAATAAAACTAAACAAATCAAAAAACCCGAATACGAAATATAAGTAATAAGCAAAATTAAGATTTTTTTATTATTTTGATTAAAATTTATAATTTTTTTTAATATAATTAAATTTATTTATTTGTTATTTTTTAAATAAAATTTAATAATTTTTATTTAAAAAGAAATACTAAATGGATTTAAAACAAAACAAAAGAAAAACATAAAAATATAAATAAATTAATAAATAAATTTAACAAAATATTTTAAAAAATGTTTGTTTTATTAAATTAAATTAGTTTTGAATGGATTTAAAATGTAAGTATCCACAACAAAAAATTTAATAATAATTCTTGTGAAAATTGTTCTAAGAAAAATGTGTCCAAAAACAATTCATCAAAACGGATAATTTACAGTGATGAAATATTTACGTAACAAAATAATAAATAAATCAAAAAAAACCTTTCATTTTCTTTGACTGCATTTGTAAAACAGCAGAATAACGAATATTCATGATTATGAGTACGCAATGAGACTTCAAAAGTTAGAAAACATTTTATTAATTTAGTTTCGAAATTTTCTGGTATATTATACAGCACTACACCCCTCCCCCTATCCCCTTCAGACTTGCCCCAAATTCCACGAAGGCTTACCTAAATGTATGACCTACATAATGGTCATACTAGGATTGATGGGAAAGTGTGTAACTCAAAAGTTGCAAAACATTTTATTAATTTATACTGTGTGCCTGAGAGGGATTTTTTCGACTACGTCGAAAGGTTGCAAAACTAAATTATGTTGATTAATTAAAATCGAAATTTACGAATGAGAGTATTTCCTTTTAGACAGTTTTCTCGTATGCATAGGATAAAAATATAAAAAAACATAAAACGAAAATGACAACTAAATAGTCAAGCAACCTCGGCAGGAGTCTAATTTAGTTTAGTCGGCAATTTAGTCGAAAAAACCGCTCTCAGGCACACAGCCTAACTTTATTGTAATTTACATGTCATAGGATTTAGACTAATCTGGTAAAATTATAGAGCTACTGGCAGATTTTTGCTACAGCCTAATTATGTGGAGGTGATAGTAGAACTAGGTATATCGAGTAATATATCTTTCGGCTATTCGCCTTTTAACGCAAAGTGGCTGACATCTGACGGAATATTTTGAAACTAGAACGAAGGGTGATCGACTTCTCAAAAAACTAGTTTTAATGTAATATTAACTTCATAGATGAATATAATTCGATTGGATATTATGTAAAATGTTCACTTAGATTACAATTAATGTAACAAATCATGAAATAATAATAAAATGGAATGAGGCCTTTTCTCGTATAAACACATTCACCTTTCGCTCGCATAGGAAGTGGCGCTAACTAGGCGGTGATTAAAAGGTCATATGCTGGGATTGCAGACACTATCTGCATTACCATTTTTCGGTTGAAAACTTTTGGCTAGCTTTATTAGTGTATAATCGTTTCTGAGCACTGCTTGTTCTCTGGATGGTTCAATCGTTGGTAGACTGTATCATCAGGGTCCATAAATCCGGTCCAGTTAGCAAATTATTTACTTTCTGACAGGGCAATAGTCAAAAAAATTTCTAAATACCCGGGATAATTATTAAGTGCAGATAATTGATTTTGGCCCTTCTGGCAACATTGGGTAAGCTCATCAGTATTCCAACTTTTTCTAAAAAAAATTAAAATTTGCGACTTCATTTTACTGGCTGCACATTCTGCCAGCTCTCGAAATTCTTATGTGCCAGTCCTTTGTTCATTTAGGGTTAGTGATTTGGTTACAAGATATCGTAAGCAATCATTTTGAAGTCGCGTGCCACACTGTTCAGGAGTTTTCACAGCTCTTGAAGAAGTTCTGCTTCGGACGTTTTAAAGCCATGTGTCACACTGTTCAGATGTAGTAGCTCTACTTAAGTACAATTGTAGCTTTCATCTTAGGGTTAGTTCTCATTACAATACATTTGTTCTACTCGGCAAATACTTAAGCTCTAAATTATATTATTCGAGAATAGCGTTTTACCTTTTCATCTTTGCGTTGTTGTTTTTATTGCTTAGGTCATATGTCAATGGTTTGTGTTCGGAAAATGTTATTATTATCACCTTTCTCACCTCTGTGTATAGGAAATTCCTTATAGAGAGGTTAAGGACCAGATTATCGCTAGCATTTCCTTCTCCTTTGCTTCGTAATTTTCTTCGGTCTTGTCTAAGGTCCGTGAGAGGAACGTAATTGGTCTCCCTTCATGAGCCAATACTACAACTAATGTGAAATTGGTCGCATCTGTAGTTAACTCGAAGTCTTTCTGAAATTCGGGGCGTAACAGCAAGACTTTTCGGGAAACGAGAGTTATTGAAGGCGGCGAATTTTTGATCGGTGAAGTTTACTAATTTGGTTTTTCAGAGAATTTTGGACACTTGTCCGTCTTCCCTTAACGAAGCCAGGAGAGAGGATTCGCAAACTCTAGCGTAGTCTTGAATGAAACAGTAATAAAATCCGACCATTAGGATATGGGGAAATCCGGTGTTATCTTTACTTTTTTTGTTGGCTTTAATTCATTCTTGGATATTACGAATCCTAAAAATTTTACTTTCCCTTCTAGAAATTCGCACTTATTCAGCTGAATTTTCATGATGGCTTTCTCTAAGACTTTCAAAATTATTTTCATGCTTTCAATCTGCTCCTGTTCGTTTTTACCAAATTTGACGAAATCATCCTATTCCTATATGTGATGAAGAACATCGTTGAGAGTAGCTAAGCCGAGTGAACTCATATTTTCCATGGTTTACCGAGAAAGCATTTTTCTCGATGTTAGACTCATTTATAACAGTAAAAACTTTATTGTCGCCAAAATAGGCCAGTATAACCAAATATTAAATAGTATCAAAATAGGACACTGCCTTGTAAAATCGTGTTCTAAAATTTTTTTTCTATAAGACAAGAGTGAAGTTAGCTGTTTCAGTACAAGTTCGCAAAAAACTCGAAAATCAACACAGCTAGTGAAAAAGTAAAAATAAATTTAACTGTTTCAACTGTGTAGCTTAGTTGTCAAAACAAAAAAGTAAACAAACAACTGCAACTTTTCGAAAAAAGTTCGAAAGAAATGACCAAATTGACACCTGTGCCAGAAAATCTAATTACGGAAATGAAATAGGATAAGAGAAAAAAGAACGCGTTTGTCCTATATATAAGCTATTTAATATATGGTATAACATTAATCTCAGGTATTGAGTAGCTGTCCGAGATTGTTAACGAGCTTAGTTTACGGTAATCAATGGCCATCCTTTATTTTTTTCTTTTCCGATGTATCCACCTTTTTGGGGGGAAACCCAAACAGGGGGTTGTATGGAGATTTTGATTCCCTATTTGTTTTCCTACCATTTCTTTTCTTTCTTGCTTATCGTATGGATCTGATCTTGATAATGTTGTAGATCTGGGTCTTCACCAGATTGTTCGTGATGATGGACTTGCTGGGATTGGTTCATGTTGGATTATTCTTTGGGTGATTTATATAGTTAATCTGCTTATAGAATGGATACTATACTATCTACCTTCATTGGAGTCGATTTGGGTATCGGTTTCTGTGTCTTCGGAGATGGATAATTTGTATATCCTGACTGTTGTCTGTTAGGTTGTTGAGTTTGTTCTTGAAAATACGGATTCGAGTATCTGGGTTGAGCTCGGTTAAATTGATATATTTGTCTCCGATCAAAAGTGATTTACAGATTGTGCAGTAGTTGTGAATAAAACTGTTGAGTAAGACCGAATAGGATTCCTTCGAGTTGGGCTCGTTTTACCGAATTTCAAAATCCCGAAATCAAAATTCCGGAATTTCAAAATTCCGAAATTAAAATCCCGAAATCAAAATACCGAAATCAACGGCCGACATTATGAAATGTAATAATTATAGAGACTTTTGTCGTTATTTTTAAGGTTTCAGCAAAGTCGTGATTTTGAAATTCGGGATTTTGAAAGTCGTGATTTTAAAAGTAATAATTTTGAAAGTCGGGATTTTGAGAGTCTGGATTTTAAAATTCGGGATTTTGATAATTCGAGATTTTGTGATTCTGGATTTTGAGCCGATCCCGATTCTTTCATATAAAAGGAAGTGGTGGTATTCTTTAAATATTCTGCTTGTTATTATTGGCATATTGGGTAATAAAGTCAACGTTTTGTAACTGGAACTAGAGATGTAAAGCTTTAGGTAGGACGGAAAGCTTCCTTATGTTTAGGAGTCGCAGTAGATCTTCTTTTAGCCCTCTGATAAACTTGTCAAGTGCCTTATCTCGGTACCATTGTGTCATGTTATTTATGGACTCCTGTCCCATCATATCTATACAGGATAGATTGTTCCGTTCTTGTTTCCATGCAGAGTTGAAAATGGTTTGAGTTGGAGTTAGCGTTCATGGAAACAGAGTAGAGTTGAGTTTTCGTTAAATTATTTTGAACTCGACGAAACTAATGGGGTTGAGTAGAGTTGAAATTCAAAATGGCGGCAATGAAAATTGTTCATTTTTAATGCCAAGGAAATTTATATTAAAAATTTTGAACCACGAATATGTATATTTAAAACGTATTTTAAAAAGTATTTTAAAATAATATAATTTTCAGGGCATATAAGTATACATAGAGTATTATTAAGCACAAATTAAATTAACTTTATCAAGCGGTTATCAAAATTTCAACTCAACCTAAATCTACTCCATGGAAACGATCAACGCCATTTTGGAATTAACGAAAACCTAATTCAACTCAACCTAACTCCAACCTGGGGCGGTATGTTGTACCATCACTTCGAATCGAAATTCGAAAAAAGTCGAATGGCGGTATGTTATATCATTTTCGAAAAGCAAAAATGATACTATACTTTCATTTTTTCGATTCGACTTTTTTCGAATTCGACTTTTTTCGGTTCGAAGTGATGGTACAACATACCGCCCCTGGTTCATGGAAACATGTTATATTTGATAGCGGCTTGGTTGGTTGGTTTAAACCAATTTTTCTCTAAAACCATTAACCTATTTCATCCCATAACTATTTTTAACCAAAACGATGGAAAGACGTTTGCAAAACTCGTTACAAAAACGTTTACATTTCCTGCTGGGCGGTATGTTGTACCATCACTTCGAATCGAATAAAGAAATTCGAAAAAGTGAAAGTTGTATCATTTTTGCTTTTCGAAAATGATACAACATACCGCCATTCGACTTTTTTCGAATTTAGATTCGAAGTGATGGTACAACATACCGCCCCTGATTCTGCAAACTCGAATCAACTAGGGGCGTATAATAAATACTGGCAATGGTCGTTTTCATCTATTTTTGATGAAGGTTAATCCGATTTCAATGTTTAGATAGTGCCCCAGATTAACGGGTATTTTTAAATTTGAGGTTCTTTCTTACTGGGTGCTACAAAAAATTGTTGTGATTTACCTTCTGCTGCTGCTACTTTTTGATGAAATCTAGTTGTGGGACTATCTTTTCTTACACATTCATTTTTGAAGTTAAACCGGATGCAGCAAAATTCTGCATTTAATCATTTTTATTTTGTTTTAACGAAAGATGTCAGTGACGACATGTTGTAACTATCACTTTTTTCGTTTCGATGCGTTTTCGATAGAATAACGGTATTTTAAAAGAAATGTTTTTACAAAAAAAATATTTTTACTTCTAAAATACCGTTATTCTACCGAAACGAAAAAAGTGATAGTTACAACATGTCGGCAGCTATAACGAGCTCTGCGAGCGTAGCTTTTTGCTGATCGAAATGAATGGCAATTTTCCGTCAATAAAAATAAAAAAACCGATTTACAAATATTCATTTTATTTTAAATATGTATGTAATGTCTAAATATAAATTACTCATGAATTATTATTAAAAAAAACTGAAATTATAATAAGTACCTAACTGATAACGCTTTTCGAGTTAAACAATAAACATATTTGTGTTTTGGTGATCATCTCTGTGGAGCAGGTTTTGGTTTAGGCATTTTCGATAGTAAGTCTTGAATCTCCTTCTTCTCATCGTAGTTCTTCCAGACATCGTATAAATCGATTAAATATCGGGCAATTTCTTGCACCTTGTCCATATCCACGTTCAGCTCAGCAAACCATCCTTTCAGTTCTTTTTGCAAGATCACACAAGCAATGTGAAGACATCCTATCGCGATCTAGCCAACGAAATAATAATTATGAATGTGTATTAGATTCAGAAGCTATTTTACGAAACATTGAAAGTTTGTAGTTTCTAATTTAGTGGAGATACCTGATATGGTGGATACAATAAACTGGTATCGGTACGTAATGAATCGTTTATAATGCGCCATGTTAACGTAAGTAACTGCTCTTCTTGACCAATATCCTGCATCAGGATCATCAACGAGCGGTACGGTTGGTAAACAATTAGACAGCAATCTAAATTCTCTAGCAGATAAAATTCACATTCCAGTATATGATTTGTGCGGTATGGAAACTCCTGTTGATAGGCATAGCTAAATTTGTTTTTTATCACAGTTTGGCAAATCGATATGAGCCGCGAGTTAGAAATCACACCAAATTCCTCCACCTTGGACGCCAGAAATACACACGTTGGGGCCAATAGTAACGGATCAATGCATTTTAATGAATTTCGGGCATAGAACCGTTTAAAATATACTGTAGCCGTTGCTATAACTTGTTGCCGTAATTTTAACTGCTCACCAAGCACCTGGATTAGATTAGCAAAAAATATAAACAGCTTTTGGTGTTCTTCCTCAGACAAAAATTGTAAATCATGTTGCCGCTCACGAATCAAATCCTGCTTATCCAAAATCCATTGTTGGTTGTGCGAACTATGCCAAAAATTACCGGCCATCGTATTGGCACACTGACTTTATTAAATTAAGCGCTAACGTTATTTATAAAAATTAATAAAAAATAATCCAAATCTTCTCAACTCAATGACATTTTAATTCAAGTTGCTATAAAATCCAAACGTCAAAACAAGCTGTTCGATATAAAACTGTTATATGTGCAACCGATGTAACTGTAAAGAAATACTGTACTACGGCCGACACATAAATAATAAACTTATTTTTACAAAGTTATAAATTAAAGCTTTAATTATTTATTAAAATACTACATTTATATCATTTACGACACGATTATATGCATTTAACTTAGAACTATTGTACATTTATAACTTAATAAAATAAAATTTTTGCTAAATTAGTAAATTCGGTCTCATTTTACGCTACATAATTTTTCTTGTACGATTTCTCGTACGCTTTCCGGTAAATCATCGTTGCGGTGCAGGCTTTGGTTTAGGCATTTTCGATAGCAAGTCTTGTATCTCCTTTTTCTCATCGTAATTCTTCCACAGCTCAAACAAATCAACGACATAGCGAGCGATTTCCTGAACCTTATCCATATCAACGTTTAGCTCGGCGAACCATCCTTTTAACTCTTTTTGGAGGATTACACAAGCGATGTGTAAGCATCCAATTGCGATCTGTTATAAAATTTGTACCTACATTAAAGTAAAACAATAAAATAATATAGGTAATCTTTAGTCGTTTACCTGATACGGGGGATACAAAAGACTAACATCAGTACGTAGGGAATCATTAATTATTCGCCAAGTTAGCGTTAATAATTGTTCTTCCTGGCCAATATCTTGGATTAATTGCAGCAGTGGTCTATACGGTTGGTAAACGACTAAACAGCAATCTAAATTCTCCAATAAATAAAATTCACATTCTAATATGTGGTTGGTTCTGTATGGGAATTCTTGTTGATACGCGTAGTTAAATTTATTCTTAACTACGGTTTGGCACGTAGATATAAGCCTAGAATTTGAAATTACGCCAAACTCTTCAACTTTCGAAGAAAGGAAGATACAGGTAGGCGCTAACAATAGTGGATCAATCGATTTTAGTGAATTTCGAGAATAAAATCGCTTAAAATACACTGTTGCGGTGGCAATAACTTGTTGCCGCAATTTCAGCTGCTCGCCGAGCACTTGTATTAGATGGGCAAAAAAGATAAACAACTTTTGATATTCCTCATCCGAAAGAAAACCCAAATCATGTTGACGTTCCCGCACTAAATCCTGTTTATCTAAAATCCATTGCTGATGATGTGAACTTTGCCAAAAATTGCCAGCCATTCTATAAATTTATAATTTTAATTGATAAAATTTAACAAAATTGTTTACGAAATTGAAAATGAACAGCGGCGGTATAATTTTGACGTTTCATTTTTGAAGTGTATTCAATCTAGTACATTTTTGTGCTTTTTAAAGGTGCCTAGCCCTAAAATACAGTTCCTTTTTATTACGACTTTCACTTTAGCTCAACCTAAATACCGCGGTCTTGAATTTTTTTTGTATTGCCCTTTTCCGGCCAGAAAAAATAAGTCTAGTTAAGTCCATTATACACAAATGTGTATACAAATAACCATATTTTGAATTGGCGGTTTGTTTTTTTCATGATTCTCTTTCGTACACGATTTTTACGTAAACAATTGTGATCACAGGCCAGAAAAGGGATATCTCTTTTCCGGCACGTTATCTTAATTGTGTGGGTGAAAATCGTGTACGAAAGAGAATCATGTTAAAAATTTATTTTTCCATGTGTTCGATACACATTTGTGCATAACACTTAGATTGATTTCGTCCGAAAAATAATACTATAACTATAATAACAATAAAATAAGTAATATGTTATCAAAAACAAATACCTAATATGTTATATAATTTAAATGTTATCAAATTTTAATGCTTTTTCAAAAAGAATTCCGATTTAACTAAATCCGTTAAAATCTGGAAGAAATTACAAACTTTCATTTTTTAAATACAAATGTGTGTGTGTGGTGGACTTATATAGAAAATAGAAGTAGAATAGTCCAGAAAAAAAATTTCTTCAATTCTTCAAAGTCCACCATAAATGTGCATGTAAATTATGAGTGAATTGTCACGTCTTCCGAATTTTAACTGATCTTAGTTAAATCGGAATTCTTTTTAAAAACGGCATTATAAATTGATAACATATTAATTATTTGTTTTTGATAACATATATTTTATTATTATTATTAATATTTTTCGGACGAAAACGGTTTAAGTGGCATGCACAAATGTGTATGTTGGTCCAATATGAACAAGCCGAAAAAGGGACATACGCAATGATTATATCAATCAAAACCAACAGAAAAACTACCAAAACAAAAGTTTCCGTGGAAAATGGTGGGAGAATAATATGACAAAATAATATAATCGCCTTTGTCGCTTCTCTATCTTTAGATCCGTCTTTAGGGTCATTTCGATAAAAACGTTTAAACAAATACAGTAGACTCGCGATAACGTGAACAAGTTAATTAACGTTAACGACATTGTTCATGTTTGCGGGAGTTCATTTTTTTCATATGAAATTTGTATGTTCACAAATTTTCAGTAATTTGTTTTAATAAAAAGTAAAACTAAATATAATATAATTGAAAGATTATGCTTTTGTTTACTTCAGGTTTAATTCATTATACAAATTAAAAAAATGACCGTTACCATTATCGCGGGTCTACTGTAATTAAAAATATGTATCAAATTTTGCGGACACCTGTCTGTGCAATGCCCTACTAAATCGAACGCTAAACAAAAAATAATCCATCTACTACATTATAAGTTTACCGGATTTTTGACGTTTGTTTGACGATAACAAAATCTGCTACTACAATTAATGAAGAATTTTTTATAGCAAATTCATAAAAATCCTGATAAACCAAATATTTTCGCATTCTGTTTGTAACCGACAGGTAAAAAAGTGATAGTAAAACGTAATTTCTTGAGAAAGATTTTAAAAACACATAAATCGTCAAAAACTTGTTTTTAGTTCCGGGAAACATCATAACACATACCGGTTTAAACGGTAAATTACAGTTCAGTGCTTCAATTTTTGAATGAAGTAAACGACCATGTAGATGTAGTATTCAAAGTGAATTCTTTAAATTATCAAGAAGTCGTATTATACATGAAGTCGTATAATTTTCATCTTTTGAGTTTAATTAATTAATTTTATTGCTTTTGTTTAATATACTCTTAAAATAAATGTTATAACCGAATACGTAAATAAATCAAATTGAAGTTCCCAGTTATTGTTTATTCATTAAAATAAAATAAAAAATTTTCAAAGATGAGTTCCACCGGACGGGAAGAAGATAAAACGGATATACCTTTGCAATTATTCGATGCCCAATCCAAGACCACGTACAAAAGATTACGATTTTTCGGCAAGGTAATTATTCCACAATTCTTAAAAATATATATATACGCATAGACATATTCGATCAAGCTTCTGTTGTGCTAAGTCGCACAACTCGTTTTCGCCGTTGATCGAGGCTTGGGAGTTTAAATTTTTATCGCTATTCTTAATTATTCAAATATTTACAATCTAAATCACTACGTTTTACTATAATTATTAAGGAAATGCTCTAATTATGTTATATTTATAAAGAATTTTTGCGAAATACGATCAAATAAAATGGACATAACCTTAAAATGTCCCTTTTTGTATTTAATTGTGTTTGAGATCGTACGTGTGTGCGTCGATCAAGTTTCGATGTTTTTACATTTAGACCTTGCTTGTAAATTTCTGTTCCGTGGAACAATATACAGACAATTGTTTGAGCAAAATATATTTTTTAAATGCCATTATCGATTAGATTTGGACCCAATTATTTTACAATGGAAATAAATTCGTCCTTGGCCTTAGCTACCTTCGCTTCATTTCAATAAGAAGTGTCCATTTGTCAAAATTTATTAAGTATTATTATTTAATTCCCAGGGTGGATTTGCAAAATGTTACGAGATAGTAGATGTTTTGACCAACGAAATTTACGCAGGCAAAATCGTCTCGAAAAAGCTGATGATGAAACATAATCAAAAGGAGAAAATGACCCAAGAAATATCGATACACAAAGCCTTGAATCACCCCAATATTGTTAAATTCTTTAGTTTCTTTGATGATCAGTTTAACGTGTACATCATACTAGAGTTGTGTAAAAAACGGGTAAGATTCCGAAGCGCGTTACAATAAGTAATTTTTTTTTTTACTAAGCTTATATTTTTGAATTCGTTTTAGTCAATGATGGAATTGCATAAGAGGCGAAAAATCATTACCGACTATGAATGTCGGTTCTATATACATCAAATAATACAAGGTGTTAAGTATTTGCACGATCATCGAATTATACATCGCGATCTTAAGTTAGGAAATTTATTTTTGGATGATAATCTACATGTAAAAATTGGGGATTTCGGTTTAGCTGCCCGAATCGAATACGAAGGTGAGCGCAAGAAAACACTATGTGGTACTCCGAATTACATTGCGCCCGAAGTGCTGAGTAAAAAAGGTCATTCATACGAGGTCGATATATGGTCAATTGGTTGCGTTATGTATACTCTACTTGTTGGGCAGCCACCGTTCGAGACAAAAAATCTTAAAGAAACTTATAATAAAATTCGTAAATGTGATTATCGCGTACCGATCACCTTAAGGAAACCTGCGGCCACCATGATTATTGCTATGCTGCAATCAGATCCGGAAAAGCGGCCAACTATATCACAATTGCTAACATATGAGTATCTCGCTAACAATTACATTCCGGTAAAATTACCAATCGCCTGTTTAACAATGGCACCGCGTGCCGATCAACTCGAGGAAGCTGATCGTTTAAATCAAAATCGAAAACCGCTCACCGAATTAAACGGCATGATTACGGATGATATGCGAGAAGGTACATTCTTAAAACACAACTTACATGACACCATAGCCGCCTCCGCTTTGATGACGCCACACATTAATGCAACGTACCGAGCCGAAATGGAACGTCTACACAGTCAATTAAAACAATTTTTAGAATTACAACCGAAACGTATTAATGGTATACTTGGTGATGAGGCAACCGATCCAAATGCCCAACCTCTATTCTGGATTTCGAAATGGGTCGATTACAGTGATAAATATGGTTTTGGATATCAGTTGTGTGACGAAGGTATGGGAGTTATGTATAACGATACAACAAAACTGATCATGTTGTCGAATGGCATTAATATACATGCTATCGATAAGGATGGTCGTGAAAATTATTTCACGGTCAATGATTTTCCTAGCACAATGGAGAAAAAGGTAAAATTACTCACGTATTTCAAACGCTATATGAACGAGCACTTGGTTAAAACGGGAGCGAATGCTGTAGTCGCTGTAAATGATCCCTTATCGCGTGTACCACATTTACATACATGGTTCCGTACAACATGCGCCGTTGTTATGCACCTTACGAACGGAACAGTACAATTAAATTTTTCCGATCACATCAAAATAATTCTGTGTCCTCATATGGCCGCGCTGACCTATATCGATAATGAGAAAAATTTTAGAACTTTTAAATTTTCCACGCTGCTCAATGGGTGTCCAAACGACATCTACCAGAAAATACGGTACGCCCATGAGAAAATAACAAAAGTAATTGAAAAGCTATCGGCATAATTGTTATCATAGTTCTTATAATAATAAACAAACATAAAATAATAATAAAAATTATATTTAATGAGCATTTAAATAGTTTTAACGGATTTCTTTCATTTTTTTCGCTTTTAATAGTTTTTATTTAGAAATATTTATAACACGAATAAAACTTAAGATTCAATTTCATTTTATGGTTATCTTTACTATTATTAAATTACCTATTATATTTTGTTAAAGTATTACTGTTTATTCGCCATATTTTGTTATACTTACGATTAGTACGAGAGAAAAACTAAATAGTTTATAAGGGAAACATGCGCACCAAAAGGAGAAATTTATACACGAATTTGTTTACTACATGTAATGATAATAATAATTTATGTATAAATAAAATAAAATTTTGTATTGCCTTTATTTAAAATTGTTTAATGTATGATGTAAAAAAATGTTTGTCTACGCCACAGTTTATTTTAAAATTACTTGATGAAGTGTCCGCTTCCCATATTTTAAGAAATACATATGTAGTCTCAACGAGAAACTGCCTTATTTAATACTACTTTCTGTTTTCACTTCTAGTTACTGCCCGAGCGAGTTTTTAATACGAAACTCGTATTTTTTCTTGGTGTTTACCATTTAAAATCGTAATAAATTTTTGGGTACGGGTTGCTGGTTTCTGGTTGCATACTGAACATCCCTTGGGTAAAACGTCTCGTAAATTTGGTAAGAATAAACCATACCAATAATTTGGGCCAGCTCTAAAATAATTTACCGGTCTGTTGTAGAACATATTTATGCGATTCGAAACATGTATCCCAAACCAATAGTTGTGCCCGTTAGCAAAACAGTCTTGGTAGTACTTATTTGGTTTTTTTCTGGTATTATGACGCCTTTCTTCAGTGATGTTGCCGCCACTAGTTGGCTTACTCGGTGTTGTTGATGGATGTCTACAATTTATACAGTCCGCTGGCCCTCTAGTGGGTCTTCTTGATGGTTTCATAGTTGTAATTTTTGAAATTATTGGTGTATTTTGGGTGGTTGGTACACTTGTAGCGTCAGTTACTGAATGAGAAGAATCATCTTCTTCATTCGCATTGTTAGCATTTTCCTCATAATCAATAAGTTCTGTTTCTGGTTCGGTTTCTGACGACGTGGAACTTGATTTAACATCATTGGATTCTGTTACAGTTTGTTCGAATTCTGCGATGACTAGTTCAGATTCTATTACAATTAGATCAGGTTCTGTTAGTGGTTGATCGTTTTCTGAGGCCTCGGTGATTTCAACTAATTCATCAGGATTAGAAAATTTTGTTGGTGGTACCACCGGAACGTTTACAGTAGAATCATCATTACAATTATCTTCACCGCTACCTTTTTCTCTACCCTTTCCTTTACCTCGGCCATTGTTACCATTCTTGCATTTGTTCTTATTGTTTTTTGAATTTCCTGTATTTTTGCCACCTTTATTGTCTTTGTCACAGTTAACGTAACAGACACTCTATATAATAATTAAAATGTATTATGTATGTATGTATCAGATTAATCTAGGCCGAACAATTCAGTACTTACAACAATAATTAAGACCATTAAAATAATTTGCCATTGAAAAATGTTCATTCTATAAAGTATGCGCGTAGTATGCCTATAAATTATTATTAAATTGATTCCAGAATACTCGAATTTAGCATTTTATATCTATGAAGAAGTCTATAGTTGCGCAATTTGGCAAAATAATTTAAAATCGATTAAACCTTGTCAACTTTAATAAATGATACGGTCATTAATTTTTGGGACACGGTAACATTTCGCTGAGATTAGGTAACGAACATCATATTTAGTATTCTGTGATCACATACTCGGAGTAATTTTTTCTATATGCGATAACAAAAGGCTATATACAACATATAAGTACATACTAAATCTATGGTACTTACAGTGACTCACAGTGAAAATGGCCCACCGTTCAAAATATTCTGTTTAGTAAAAAAATTTCTAAGAAATCAATCATCATTAAAACCAAAAATGAATATTTTTAAAAGTTTATATTATTCTCGTTTCAACAATAAAAAAATTATATTGATTCAATAACAATTATAATAACAAATAAATAAAAGGAGAAAATTGCAACTCACAATGAAAATAGCCCATCGAAGGCTAGAATCTAAAAAGTGTTCAGAAAACAATCTTTCAAAACTAACTTAGTATTTTGTTGGAAATGCTTTTTGTTTAATAACCAATTTTATGCGATTATCAAATGATTCAACAAGCGTCTTGGTATAATCAGGGCTAATCTTATTCCATTCCTCCAATATTACCGTTTTCAACTCATTTTTATTTAAAATGTTATGTTTTCGAATTTCAATTCAGCCATTTTTTTACAATTCCAGCCGTGTGTTGCGGATCGTTGACTTGATAGAAGTGAAACGAGTCTTTAATGGCTAATTTTCCAGCGCTTTGTTTTAGATTTACTTTTAAAATAATACTTCACCTACAAAGTGCAGTTTACCAACTTCAGCTGGTGAACAAGCGCCCCAAACCATCACATGACAGGACAGTATTACAGTTAATTTTCAGATGTTGTTCTACCATATCCCGAATTTTCGCGCTCGTAAATGTGAAAAAGGAAACATAAAAAACAGAACAAAATTTTTAAAAATTACCGTTATCTGAGAAATTTTTGATAGATGGGTTACTTTCATTGTAAGATAAATCATTTCTGAAAAAAGAATACAATAAACCGACCAAATGGCACAGTGGTTAAAGCTTTGGCGTTTGGATTGGGAGGTACCGGGTTCGAATCCCAATAGAGGCATCCTTGAAAAGGTCATCTGATGATTACGATCGGTGATGGAAATGAACACAACTAATGGCCCCCTGTCGAAATGCACAACTCGTGGGCCGACCCATCTTCCATGCAAGTACTATACTACATGGAGCTATGCAATGTGCGCAAGCAATGCGTAAGGTCGGACACCAAAAGTGAACCGCGAGAGTGCTTAGGCCCCAGAACAAATTGCATATAATAAAAACATAACATAACATACGAATACAATAAACTTTTAAAAATATTAATTTTTGGTTTTAATGTTAATTGATTTCTTTGAAATTTTTTTTTACTAAACAGTATATTTTCAACGGTGGGCCATTTTCACTGTGAGTCACTGTATATAACAATTCTCAATATAAATTGCTATAAAACTGGGTTTCTCTATTGCTCTTTACACCCAATTGCAGATCCTTTGATCTATTTTTTGGATTGCATACTATGGACATATATTATAAAGTAAACATATACGCTACTAAGTGGACCAAAAAAAAAATTTGACTCTACCCTTATTAAATGTAAAATACTTCAGTGCACAATTTTTTTCACTACTATATTCTACCCTTTTCCATACAAAATACTTCAGTGCACAATTTTTTTCACTACTATATTCTACCCTTTTCCATACACACCAAGGATAAAAAAACGATTGAAATTTGACCATACAAAAATCGTGTAATATCGCTTCCGTTTGTATTCTATGCTAGTGTCAAATTTCACTAGAAACACGATGAATGACAAAAAAAATCGAAATAAATGTAAAAACACGAAAAAGTTTGCAAAAACATTTACAGGAGTATTTTAGTTTAAATGTTTTATGACGGATTAAAGTTTAGCTTGAAAGACCGAATCTAAAACTATAATACTGAAACCTCAGAATACAAAGAGAAAGGACATTATTCGATTTTTGTATGGAAAACTTTCAACCGATTTAATTATCGTTGATTTGTATGGAACGTTGTAGAATATAGTGTTAGACTAAATTTTTTTTTGTCCACTTTAGTCATATATTATAAAGTAATTATATACGCTACTAAGTGGAACAAAAAATAATTTAGACTCTACCCCAATTGAAGTAAAAAAGCTCAGCACACAATTTTTTTCACCTCTGTATTCATTCTACTCTTTTCCATACAAATCAAGTATAAAAAACGGTCGAAATTTTCCCTACAAAAATCGAGTAATGCCCCTTCTGTTTGTATTCTGCGCCTTATTATCGTGTATATTTACTTTATAATAATATATGCTATAGCCATATATTATAAAGTATATATATACGCTACTAAGTGGACCAAAAAAAATTTGACTGTACCCTTATTGAATGTAAAAAAGTTCAGTGCACAATTTTTTTCACTACTATGTATATTCTACCCTTTTCCATAAGGATAAAAAAACGGTCGACATTTTTCCATAGAAAAATCGGATTATGTCTTTTCTGTTTGTATTCTATATTCTGTGCTATAGCACTATGTCGGAAAAATTGTAAATCTGTGTTAAATTTTTATAAATTCAAATTATCTCTCAGGCGTTGATTCGATCCCCCATTTTTAAAAAAACATTTTAAATTTTAGATAATTCATATAAATATGTGTGATTGACGCGTGATGTAATAAATAATTTAATTTATGTTCAAATGTGCGTGGTGGCCACCACATTTGTGCGTGGTGCCCTTATATTGAATAAAAAAAATCGGGCCGGAAAAGGGATACATACTCGCCGTTGACGCCAAGTTTAAGACACGTCGCACATTGTAGAGACACTCATTGGCTGATGCCACACGAGATTTTTGGTTTTTGATTATTTTTTCAAGGCCAACTAGTCGTAATAGATAATTTTTATATGCATGTGTGTTTTATTTTGTTTTGTTCTGCTCTCTCCTGCGAAAATAAAATTTAAACTAAAACCGTGGTTCAACACTTTGATTCTTTCGTCGTGATTCTTTCTAGTTTCCTTTCCCTTCAGCCACAAACTAATTTTTTGTAGAGGAAATTTTTGATTCTTTTTTCAGCAACATTTTTTTTTTTGATTCAACTGATTCTGCGCTACTGCCAAGAAAAATACTTCAAGGACGCCTTTTTTATCTGTCGTTTTTGGTTTAATTTTAGTTTAATTTGTGCTTCGAGTGCAAAAAATATATTTTTTAAACCAATGAAGCAGTTTTCGCAGCAAATAATAAACATTTTTTACTATCCCGGGGTCTTCACTATGCAAAATCGCTGAGATTTTCTATCATGAGACTAAATTTAAAAATGTAAGTGTTATATATACATTTTGAAACTCTCAGCAAATTATCAGGAGGCTATTTCACGAAAAAATTATCATGAAATTTTTAAGAAATGTCAGTGAAATTGTCAATGCTACACTGTTTTAACATAAAAATCTATAAATTGGTTGACAATATTTACGGATTTTTTGACATTTGAAGAAATTATTATGAGACTAAAATGCCCAGTTATGATATTTGTTTGATATTTATTTATCAATACGTTGAAAAAAACATACACATATATAAAATATCATGAGAGAAAGTCTCAGCGATTTTGCCTAGTGAAGACCCCATGTATACGAATAAATCAAAAAACATAATTTTACGCACATACATAAAAAAAGAAGCGCGCAAAGAAATCAAATGTGGACGGCGATTGTTTTTTTGAAATCATTGAATCACGACGAAAGAATCAAAGTATCGAGAGGCTCAAAGGAGTCCAAAATGTCCTTGAAATATAATTTATTTCATTTATGTTTGTGTTAGTACGGTTGCACCGAAAATTTCTTTAAGTCGCAATTAAAACCCGTATCATAGGTAAACTGGGAAGGAAACGAAGAAAAATACGGTTTCTGTGCTGTGTGGCATCAGTGATTAGATGCATCATTTGATAAACTAATGTGACTTGTCATAAATTAGTCATTTAGCCAACATACATACAAACGTATGTTTTTCGAAAAAAAGTGGCTCGTTGTGTCTAATCCTTAACTCTGTCATGGACACGGTGAAAGTGTTGTCTCGCAATACTATGTACCAAAAACATTAGAAATTAATGCTGTCTTACTTTGAGAAATTTACAACAACAATCCCATATATGTAATTCCAAATTGGAATTATTTTAGACAAACTTTTCTGCTGGTATAGAATTATTCTATTCTACCTGTAGTTTTAATGTTCACCACCAGGGCAATTGTATTGAATACTTTTATTTTTAAATGTTGGCAATAAAAATATAAAAGTGATTTTTGTTACTTTGACATCGCATTTTTCTAAACAACACGAGCAATTAGTTACGATTTGTAATAATATTCAATAATGTTCTAGCACATTACTATTTAATTGAATGTATTTAGTTACATTTTTACGTTGTTTTCAAATTCAAAATGTAATTGTTACCAACTAATAAAATTAAATTAAAAAATATCTTTGGTTGTTACTTTGAGCACAAATTAATTCTATTCCAGAATGGTTTTAACTTTTGCCAAAGTAAGACGGCATAAATACCGTCTTACTTTGAGAAATTTACAACAACAATCCCATATATGTAATTCCAAATTGGAATTATTTTAGACAAACTTTTCTGCTGGTATAGAATTATTCTATTCTACCTGAGGTTTTAATGTTCACCACCAGGGCAATTTTATTGAATACTTTTATTTTTAAATGTTGGCAATAAAAATATAAAAGTGGTTTTTGTTATTTTGACATCGCATTTTTCTAAACAACACGAGCAATTAGTTACGATTTGTAATAATATTCAATAATGTTCTAGTAGATTACTATTTAATTGAATGTATTTAGTTGCATTTTTACGTTGTTTTCAAATTCAAAATGTAGTTGTTACCAACTAATAAAATTAAATTAAAAAATATCTTTGGTTGTTACTTTGAGCTCAAATTAATTCTATTCCAGAATGGTTTTAACTTTTGCCAAAGTAAGAGAACTAAAATTGGTTGTTAGGGTTGGACCATCGAATTTTCAACTCAATGGAAGAGCATTAAAATTTTTATAGCAACTTGATAATTCAATTAAACAAAAAAATTAAATTCTATTCGTTTCATCGAAATTATAAAATATACAAAAACAAAAAAAAATTTAAAATGAATTATTACTAACCAACCAATTTATATAATATTTATACCGATATAATTTTAAAATTGTTTTGTAAATAGCTTAATATCATTGAACAAGGAGTTTCTATATTGTGCTGTTCAAATCACCAAAACATTTCAAGTCTCAATTTTTTTACTCTACAATTTTTTCGCTGCAATCGAACTGTTGTGTCATCTGTCAAAAGAACAAAAAACGTACGTCAAAAAAATTGTTTTGTCAGGAAAATACAGCCACAATTTTTACAATAAAATAGGAGAAATTCAACATTTGTGTGTAATAAAATGGTAATTATATAATGTACTCATTATTTTGGAAATTCACTTAGTTTTTCTCTGTCCCTGTCTCCTTTTTTATGTTTTGTATGCATAATGTTGAATGACGGCCAATAAATAATGGATTTGGGAAATAATGCCTATTCCATACATTAAAACAATTTACCTTTCTTATCATTTCAGAATAAATTAAAATCCGCCCAAAGAGATAAAGTAAAAAAATTCATAGCCCTTACACAAACAGGAGAACAAACAGCAATATTTTGCCTGACACACAATGATTGGAAATTGGATTTGGCAAGCGATAACTACTTCCAAAATCCCGATCTATATTATCGTGAATTAGATAAAAAGAAAATAGAGGCCCTTTATCATCGATATCGTGATATACAGGATCTAAATAAAATCGGATCGGATGGGGTCATAAAATTTTTGGATGATTTAAATCTAGCACCAGAATCTCGGCTAGTGCTGATCATTGCGTGGAAATTTAAGGCCGAAACGCAATGCGAATTTACGCGGGAAGAATTTATAAATGGGTTTTATAATTTAGGTGTAGATAGTGTAGATAAATTAAAAGTAAAATTACCGATATTAGAAAATGACCTAAGGGATGGCATGAAATTTAAGGATTTCTATCAATTTACCTTTAATTATGCTAAAGAGCAAGGACAAAAGGGATTAGATTTGGAAATGGCGATCGCATACTGGAATATAGTACTGCAGGGCCGGTTTAAATTTTTGGATTTATGGTGTAAATTTTTAATGGTAAGTCAATCTTTTTATTACATATTATCGACAGAATTTTGTTCCTCGTGGAATAACGATAAGGAAACACTAACTTGTTCAGGCCAAGCTAATGAAATTTACTTCTTTCATTTAGCATCGCGTCGAAATCACTAATGAAACCGTCAACTACTTAGAACCTAGGGTGGAAGTCAAATCTATTTGTTTTATAGTTCACCTCTATTCATTGTACTTAGTAGGCCCCTTAATAAAGTTCCTTTGATAAAATAGATTTTCTCTTTTGCGGGTTCAGAAAGCAAAATCATCTCCCATTTATACTTCATTACCGTAGTGCATGTCAACTTCGATAAACCATATGCCAAATATGTACTGCAGGCTACAATTACACTAAAATAATGGTAAGTGATTACGGGCCGCCAAAAATGTATGGTCCAGATAAGGAGTAGATGTTCATTGCTTGGATATGTCCTTTTAAGTAGGTTAAAATTTTTGAATGTACAATTTAAAAACCGTTTATTAGAGGCGTCTAACTGTGCCAACAATTCTGAGCCGAAGACTGAGCAATCGGATATAAGTACTGTCCTAACTCCATTTTACTCAGCCCAATCAAAATCAGTATCTGCGTTTCACTTTGCCATATATTCTAGCAAGAGGTTAAACATTATTGGGGGACAGCAGCTGATCCTCGCCGAACCTCGGAGATGTAAAAATTCGCAAAAATGACTGAGTAAAGAAACGCTTTACAGTAATGGTTGAAACCCTTCAAATGTCTCACCTCCAAATATCACTAGTTTCGAATTAGTGCAGTCCACCGCAAGTAAAGAAATTTTCCCTCTGATTTTATTTACTTTTTGACATATCGCCAAGTTCGGAACGAAACGAAAGTGTCACCTTCCGCGGTCATTAAATTTAAGAAAAAATAAGTAAGTGTTTAAGAAGTATTTTGCAGTATCTTGTTTAGTATTCTCAGTTGTTTTGCTCGAAGATACCACTCTATAATGGATTATAATTTTTACTCCTATTTTGTTGAAAAAATTAAGTTTTTGTCGGTTAAAACTGCTAATTAATTGCGCTTGTATTCTTTTAAATTAACAGGAAAATCATAAAAGATCCATACCAAAAGACACATGGAATTTATTATTGGATTTTGCTACTCAAATCGATGACAGCATGTCAAACTATGATGCTGAGGGTGCATGGCCGGTACTAATTGATGATTTTGTGGAATGGTGTCATCAACAATTTAGTAATAGCGGCAGTACCAATCCAACTACCACAACAACAAATTCATCACCCTCCTCATCCTCATCGACGAAAATCCAGCAATCATCGCATAGTGCTAACATGTATTGCGGATAATGACGCCTCGTTGCTGTGTTGTTATATATTATATATAAATGATTATTATTAAACATTATTATTATTTTTTAATTCATTAATTAATTAAATTTATCTTTAGGATTTCTTTTTTTTTTTGATTTTGCAAAATTAATTAATTTCTTTCTCGTTTTGATTTTATTGATTGTGTTATTGGATTTTAAAATGAAAAGCTCATTAAATATTCTACCGCCATAGCCCTCAAACGCATAAATAACAGAATTCGCTTTGCATCCTCACCCCCCCCCCCCCCCCCCCCCCAAACAAAAGATAATTATGTATTTGTTATTTTCACTTCAAAACCTATCCTAATCCTCTAATAACTCCCTATAACAACCAATAACCACCACATGTATAAAAGACATGAATGTAATATTTTAATTAAGAGCGTTAGAACTTTTGTTTTTCGTAAGATGATTTTAAGATAAATGGATTATGATTATTATTATTCTACAAATATTTAAAACCATGAAATAGAACTACATTTTATTTTGATGATACATGATTATTAATTATTATTATTATTTCTTCCGGATTGTTGTAGTCATTTTAATTAAAAAGAAGAAAAGAAATAAAAAACAAAAGCTAAAGAAAAAGATATAAATAATAAGAATAAATTAATTAATTTGAAAATAATAATAGTATGATTAATTTTTCAGTTACCAGAACCACAAACAAATTACAATATGTGATTTTAAACTTGTGATTTGTCTGTGATTAAAGGCTACAATTATCGAAAGATTGAGTGAATCAGCCAAAATAAAGCTCGATCGCTTTCTTTGGGGATTGCAGTCGTTGACAAATGACATCTCAATTATTACAGGAGATGGAGTATTTACTGGCAGATCCGATCAGGCTACTGAGTCGGTATTAAGAAATTTGTGGATCCAGCGTCTGTCTGATATTATCAAGTATGGATTAGTCTAATTAACTTATACAGTGTAAATACTCTCAAAAATATTGATAATAAGCAACAAAGCGATGTACATAATCAAATCCAGACACTAACTCAAAAAGTTGAAGAATTATTCAAACAAGTTAATACGAGTTATTCACGACCAATAAACCACAGATCACCATCCATCCCCACAGTCGAAGAGTAACAAACGATATCGCAGTTTATCGCGATCCTATTATTTAGCTAATTTCGGTTTGGTGGTTGATGTTAAACACAAAAAATTAATTGATACCTGTACTAACTTTACTACAACGAGAGAACAAATACAAATGAATTCGTACGGTATTATACAACTATCAAAACCGACGAATACCATTAGGAGATTTTAAAATTTTTACAAAAATTCAAATCAGTGGCTCACGAATCACAAAGTCCTTACATTGTAAAAGATAGTATCACACATTGCATTCTGGCTAGGGGAAGGGACCCCGAACAATAAACCAATCATTAAGGCAGTGAGTGTACAACAAAACGGAATGTATACTCCAGGCGTTACGTCAACTATACAGTTGGCCAATCCACCCTCACACGCGGCAGGCTCAACGGATTCTGAGGTGCCAACCATTGCGAAACCCATTTATACCAAGCACAAGTATCTGTAGATCACCAACTAGACAAATGCATCCTGCTACTCAGCAGGAGAACGAAAATGCTGAACGCAGGGAGAACGTAAACCAAGAAAATCATCACGCGCCGCTAGAGAAAACGCGTTTTAAAGAAATCGATAGAAAACTTAATGAAAATCAAAGAAGTCCAACAGCTTAAAGAAGAAATTGTTGTAAGCAAAAATGAAAGCCAAGCCAAAGAAAATACTATAGCTATCTATGAAACAGATGAAGATGGATTGGCGTATGAAACGAGTTTTATACGAAGGCAAATTAAAACTAAACGAAAACCACAACCGCAACGACCTGAACAGTCATCCACGGACCTAGTGAAGGTACATATAAGAATGTATCACTGAAATCGAAAGAGACCGCTGCAACTACTTAATACATCCAACGTAATCAACCAAGGGGAAATGCAGGAAAATCAAAAAATATATAAAGAGATTCGACCTCCACTCATCAACATACTTAATTTTAGTGAATACGAAACAATTAAAAAAATAGTGAAGCTAGTTCCAAACGATAACTACAAAGTCACCATTCGATTCTGGTCAAAGGCTTCTGGGTCAAGTGAATTCACTTGACTCAGAAGCCTTTGACCAGAATCGAATGGTTCACCTATGAAAACAAAGCTGTGCAACCAATTAAAGCCATGGCTAGAAGGCTATATCATACATGCCCAAACGAAGAAATAATTGAGGAACTTAGTCAGAAAGGATTCAGAATTGTAAACGCTGTGAACATTTTAAAGAAATAGTTCGCTAAAAACGCAAACGGTGAACGAGAAATAACCAAAGTTGGGCTCCCCCTTTTCATGCTAACATTTGACAGCGCTGAGAGCATTGATATACGAAGAAATATGGAATCAAAGCAATCTTTAATATGAAAGTTAAGATTCGACATTAAAAAAGAACACTACTAGAATGCTCCAACTGTCAGGCGTATAACCACTCACGCAAATACTGTAATAGGGAACCGAGATGGGTAAAGTGCGCTGGGAAACATCTATCAAAAGAATGCAACTAAAATAAGTACGAACCAGTGAAATGCATACACTGTGCAGGTAATCATCACCCAGCAAATTACAGAAGATGCAAGGTAGTGAAAGAGCTGCAAAAAATGAGAGACAACAAGAGAAATCAAACAAGTAAAAGTTCCTAACCTAGGATGCAATCCTACTCAAAATAAATCCCCCTAAATAGCGCCAAAGTAAGAGCAGGCATAACATATGCACGTAAATGGCTAAGCAGAACAAAAATATCAAGAACGCTCCGAGACAGGAAAACCATGTCCTGCAAGAAATACTTCAGAAGCTAAATGCTATCAATTCACATCCGGCTGGGCAGGACCAAAGACTAGAATCTATGGGCGAGTTACTGCAAAAACAAGAACAAAGACTAGGAACACTGGAAAATACATCGATGAGCCAAGATGAAAGAATAACGGATGCGTCAAGTAAAACTAGAGGAGTTATTGACTACCTTCATTCTAGTCCATACAAACTTAACAGGAAACAATAATGACACTATTTAAGAATTGCTACCTGGAATGCAAATGAACTAGCGCAACGCGTTTCAGAATTAGAAGTATTTTTAAACACAAAAAAAGCGGCCTGGGAAAGTACTCCTGATCAGCAAGAAATATTACAAAAAAGTATATACTATCCAGTTGAAGTGAGAGCGTTGGTTAACGAAAAAAGAAGAGCTCGTAAGACTTGGCAGAGAACTAGACCCCTAAAGACAAAAAAATCCTAAACAATTTGTGCAACAAACTTAAACTACTTATAAAGGAGATTAAGAATGTGTCAGTTGCAAGCTTCCTAAGTAAACTGACAGGTAAACCTGACACAGACTATTCCCTGTGGAAAGCCACCAAAGAATTAAAAAGGCCTAAAATGCAAGTGCCACCCATTAGAATGGTAGATTGAACCTGGACTCGCAGCGAAAAGCAAAAAGCTGATCTGTTTGCCGAACACCTAGAAAATACCTTCAAACCACCAACTGAGCAAGCGGATAATGAATATCTAACACCGATAAGCAAAGTAGACGAGGCATCTGTGTTACCAGTTACTCTGAAAGAAATCAAACAAGAAGTAAAAAACCTCAAAGATAAAGAAGCTCCTGGATACGATTTGATAACGGGGCAAATAATCAAAGCTCTACCAGAAAAAGCACTAAGGAAACTACAGCACATAATCAGTGCTATCTTTAGACTATGTTATGTTGCGAGACAGTGGAAAGTAGCGGAAATCATAATGATTCCAAAGCCTAATAAATCGCTTAACGACAAAACATCGTATAGGCCTATTTCTTTGTTAACAATAACATCAAAGATTTTCGAGAGACTTTCTCAAGAGATTAAAGCCAATTTAGAGAGCAGAAATCTTATACCAGCACATTAATTTGGGTTTCGAGAAAGGCACTCAACGATAGAACAGGTAGGTACATAGGATTAAAAACACAATTGAGGAGGCGCTGGAAAAAAGGAAGTATGTTCAGTAATATTCCTAGACGTAGCCCAAGCATTTGATAAGGTTTGGCACCGTGAATTTAAGCTCCAACGAGATTTGCCAAAACATTTTGAATTGCTAAAGTCCTAGAAGAAAATATTGAATAACTGGACAAAAAAATGGAGAATCGAAATCAACACATATCAACTTTACAAATAGGAAATTAGAATATATCCCGATTAGATTGAATTAGGGAGGAAAACTACAGTGAAGATCATTCAAACATTTCCAAACAAAGTACTATGTAGCATTGTGAATGCTCCCTGGTACGTTAGAAATGACAATCTCCATCGAGACTTAAACGTGGAATACGTCAGCGATGAAATACAAAAATTTGCAATGAGTCATGTCATGCAGCAGCATGACAATAGCATGAGCTGCGGAACCTACTGGATTGCACCATGGACCAGAGCGCCTAAAAAGCACAAAGCATTTAGAATTAGGGGTTCCCTGAGCCGCTTAAATCAGAGGACCGCTTAAATAAAAGCAGAGCTGGAATGAACCGACAGGTTTCATCCCACAAGAATCGACTACTAAACTAATAAGACAATTACTAGATAATCCATATTATTAGTTGTAATATTATACAGAAATAAAGATTTCTTAATTAAAAAAACACACATTGCATTGAAACCATATCAGGTCAGCCGTGTCATGCAAAAATTCGAAGACTAAGTACAGATAAAATGTTCGGCCAAAACGGAAATTGAGACATGGTTAGTGCAAGGTACCTGTCGCCAATTAAAAGCAATTGGGCCAATCCTCTGCATTTGACTCCCAAAAAAGATGGTAGTTGGCTATTACAGAGCATTAAATATATTGACAAGCTCGAATCATGTACCGTATTTTCTAAAATCGATTTAGTTAGAGCTTATCATCAAGTCCCGGTGGAGCCACAAGATATCGAGAAAACAGCAATAATTACCTACACCCTTTGGATTATTTGAGTTTCCGTGTATGACATTTGGTTTACGAAATGTTGTACAAACTTTTCAAAGATTGATTCATTCACTGTTCAGAGATTTAAGGTTCATATTCCCATATCGGCGATCTACTGATAGTATCAAAAAATAAGGAAGAACACTTAAAACACGTACATATTGTTCTCCAAACATTAAACGAGGCCGTTCTTGTTATTAATTTGATTAAATCTAAATTCGCCAAAAATGAAACATCATTTTTATGTTTCGACATTTCCAATCAGGGCTTACACCAGACAAACAAAGAGTTAAAATAATTCAAGAATTTCCACAACCAAGGATCAGACCAAGCTCCATTATATGAATTTTTAAAAGGTGGAAAAAAAGGCCAAATCAGAAATTCCCTGGACTGATGTAACATCTAAAGCATTTGAATTGTGGAAATCGAAATTGGCAAAATGTACTCAATTAGCATATCGATGGCTTATCTTCAATAAGATAATCTCTTCATCGATCTCAGACCCATCTAACATTGCAATAATTATGATGTTTTCAACGTATTTTAAGTGCTAAACACGCATTTAAATAAAAGCGCTATCAGCGACATGTATATTTTCTAATGCAATAACTTCTAACCAACAATGATTTGACAGTTTTTAATTAAATTTTCGTTCGTTCTGTTATTAAATAACAGCTTGAGGCAAATTAACAGTTTTTTTTAATAAATAGAGATTTCTTGGGGTTAGTTACTTAAAAGTTTTATATTGTGCATTATTTATAATTAAAGTGATCAAAAAAAAAAAAATAATGATAATATATAATATAAATTGGTGATAACGTTTGTTGGATATTGTTGAGATTATGGAATACAGTTTAGTCAATCTGTAAATTTAAAAGATAGCAAAATGAGTGATCGAGCTCGAAATATAGTGCCAATGGCTAGGGCTGATGCTCCAGTTAGGATTCAGATAGAGGAAACTTTTGTAAATAATAAAGTCGATCATGAAGAAAATTCAGATGAAATTCCTAAGGTGTTATAAATTACTATTTCATTACCACTAAAAAATCTGTTATCATAAATTTGTTTGTAGCAAGAACACTTAAATAATAGCGTTAACAAAAAAAATCAAATTTGCAGGTTTGTTCATTTTGTATTTATTAAATATAATTATTTTAATACTAAATCTAATAACATTATATAGGTGTGCAGATCTATGTTTCTCAATACTTTGGGCCTTAAAATTGATATGGTTCGTAAATGGCTCGAAACAACTAAAGCAATAACAAATAAAACAGCAACTACTCGTAAATCGAAAACAGAAATTTGTGCTTTCAAGATAAAAAATTGTGAACGATGAAAAAAAACCTTAAAAAAATTTTGGCAGACCTATCAAAAGTTGAAAGCCATTATTGTCGAAAAGACACTTTAAAGAAATATTTAATTGAGTCATTTAAAACCAAAACTGATAGCTTTGAAGCCTATAGAAAGAAATGTACCAGTGACAAAGAGGAACCGGTTTCAATTTTCACTTTTCTGACTTTGTTGTTTGTTGTCTGAACTGTATATTGTTTGTCAGAAAGTAAGTTTGCCAAATACGTTAAGAGTAGAATTGGTACATACCAACCAACCAATAATAGTCTCTTCCAATAATTTTACCCGGATTGATGAGAACTATGCATTTAGAGATAATTCAGTTAGTGTGTGGGCAGAATATTCGTTTGTCCGCAGATTTTATTATATTGAACAAGTACGTACACCACCCAATCTGATTTCGTTACTCAACTTCGAAATCAATTTAACAATATACAACCATCAATAGCCTCGCACGACATGTCAAAGACAAAATTTTAATTTTCAAAGATCTGTCAAATTGCGAATCTGTTTTAGTAAGAACGGATGCCATTCAATCACCAATCTTCAACATATAAACACATAACAACGTACACCTAGAGAAGGGAATTGGAATTTAATTAAATTCTCTTCCAATTCTCTTCTTCTAGGGTACATTATAAATATAAAAAAATAAAACATAATATAATAAGACAAAAATTTAAAAGTTTGCAATTAGAATAAGATAATAATATAACATAATATATAAGATTTTAATAAATAAAACATAAACATACATAAACCCAATAAAATAAAAGGAAAAAAGTGACAAAAATATAATATAAAATATACGAACACGTGTTAACATGTAAAATTTTAATAGAAAACATAAAGAAAAAATTTAATTGCAGAAATAAAGGAAAAATTTAATACTAATATTAATAAGAAAAACAATAATGGTATAAATTCAACGAATAAACCAAGGATGCATTATATAAAAGAAGATTATACATGAGGCCAAGTAAAAAATAAAGAAATAAATACATTGTGTTTAACAGTGTATAATAACACATTCGCATATAATAAAATGACACAACAGTGTCTTCTCAATTAAATAATAAATATAATACAAATTTCTAACCTTTGGTGATGTGGTTAAATCGACCAAGCCAAACAAAGAAAGGCAAATTAAAAAAAAAAAGAACGGATGCCTTACGACGTGAATATTTTTATGTTTCGTAAAACATTTTGGGGACTAGTTTTGGGTTCATGTTACACGCTGAGTTAAATATATACTGTTATGTTAAATGTTGCGTTAAATTGTTGCGTTGAGTACGTTATTTTAGCGTAATATATTATACAGAAAAACCTCGGTTTAACGGACTAATTGGGGAGTCCGTTAAATCCGATTGTCCGTTAAATCCGGGTGTTTTTAAATTTAATCTATTCGATCGAATTTAATCTGGGGCGGAACTCAGGCATTTCTTAACCGATAATGTTGGGAATGGGTATGTTGGATGGAAATGGGATTCTTAATTTATTTTAAGAAAAGTTCTGGCCATATTCCAGTATTTCTTCCAAAAATCATTTAAGAATCCCCAAATCCATCCATCACAATTGTTAATCGAAAAATGGAAAATTTAAAATTGTTAATGGACGAGGGTCTGTTAAATCGAGTGTCCGTTAAATCGGGGTCCATTAAATCGAGGGTTTACTGTATATCGCTGAAAATGATTTCAAATTTTTCCATCGCCTCCAAAATCACACTCCCAAAATGCACGAACTCCGCAAGGAACTGCAGCGTTTGGATAACCATCGACTGATTGTAATTAGCGATGACAATGACATACGTGATTTTTGACCGTATGTTTTACCAAACATTTGCGGTTCAGGTGGAGCTTGAACCCCATTCGTTTTTTTTCACACTATTAATCAAGGGTGTTGAATCAACAGTTTCAATAAACCGACTTAATCCGTGTTTTATTGAATCACAACAAACCGACAATTTAATGGATACATCAACACCATCATACAATACACAGAATACTACATTTGGGTGCAAAAAAATCGCACATTGCTCAATTTTCCACAAAAGTTCAAAAATATCAAAAAATCCAATATTTGTTTAATTTTTTTTTCTACAGATTCAAAGACTATTTCAATACCTATCCAGTGGTACCTTTTGTGTACTTGTATATACCATGCCAACAAAGTGTTTTTTGTTAAATGCATATAGCAGACTTTCGAATTAAATTCTAAAAATAATTCAACAAGATCAATACAAAAGCATGCCATGAAATATCTCGCTCGGAATTGTGATCATTCGCATATCGACGCTTAGCCTGAACGATCCTCTATTGAGGATACACACCAGAGGTAGCCGCACAAGTGGTTGCACTTGTGCGAGTGTTGCAGAGATATCAGGAAACTGGTGGCTTCAGACGGCGACAAGGATCTGGCCGACCCCGTGCTACAGCGTGATGACCGCTTCCTTGTAACAACTCGTTGCGGAACCGCCGTATGTGACTGCACACAGACCAGCAAACGGGCAGAAATTGACCGCAGCCCACCGACGAGCCCGTCGTGAGTTCGCTCGAAAGGATTTGAATTGGACAGAAGAAGAATGGAGAACAGTCCTGTTCTCTGACGAGTGCAGGATGTGTTTACATGGCACCGATGGACGCGGATGAGTGTACAGAAGACAAGGAGAGCGGTATGCACAATGTTGCATTGAAGAACGTGTCTCGTATGGCGGTGCAAAGCATCAAATGGAAGTTGTCATTTGAGCCAGGCGATGGAATACTTCTTATTAATAAAACTGATGTTTACCAAACAAAAATAAGTTTGATGGCACGTATAAATATAAAAAGGGTACCACGGGATAGGTATTGAAGTAGACTTTGACTGCGAGTTCATACGACGGATAAAAATCTCGGATTTTTCTATCCCAGATTTTGTTTTCAATATTTTCAACTTTTTTATATGAAAAGAGGCGTGCCCGTTGTATAATTTACGTGATGTAATTGGATAAAACGATGGGATAGTAAAATCCGAGATTTTTATCCGTCGTATGAACTCGCAGTGAGTCTGCATTAAAAAAAATTAAACAAATATTGGATTTTTTTGTTATTTTTGGTTTTTTGTGGAATATTGATCAATGTGCGATTTTTTTGCACCCAAGTGCAATTTTTCTACTGTCGCCGGAAGTCCAGGAACCGACAGTGGCCATATATCTTCCACCTCACCATATTTCTTCCAGTATGTCCTTCTGGGATTCCTGACGGCTTTCCGGGTAACAGGCTTAATGTTGAGGTTATATATGTTACATATCGCGCGGTGATCAGAGAATGATGTGCTCACTTGCCACTCTCCGCCTCCTGATCATATGAAAGATTGTTTCTGACGCTAAGGTCACATCTAAAACCTCCTGTCGATTTTCTTCTCGCGATCCATATATAGGCTGAGGCTAGTCATAATTTTTCACAGCCAACCTCAACGATATTACATCCCCACTACTAAATTGAGGAAGAAGAGAAATATTCAAATTATTTAACACTAAAATACACGACCTGATCTTCTCAGAGTTGCTTGAGTATAATAATTTATGCCTTTTTGGTCTGAGGTCATAGATCCTGTTATTATCTAAGATTCTTGGATTAAGACAAGTCCTCATCTAACTTAGTTAGTCTGAGAATGAGAGCTGCCGAGGCAGCCTTCGTCTGATGCAGGTTTATTTGTACAATATTAATCATTGTGGTCTACCTTACTCATCTCTTTCCGCACTCCCTGCATCGGGATAATGAGAGCCCGACAGGATGTCCCCATCAGACTTAACAAGAGAGAGAAGGCTACCTCTCCTCACTATACTCCCCACGTCCGAAGCATCACTCCCCTGGTCGTCCCCCGCCCGCTTGACCGTCTCCCGCTGGGTTGGCTCGCTTTCGCCCCCAGGCTGGTCTTCCGCACACCATCGACTTCGTCTTTCTTATATACTTTAAGAGTGATCGACCCGACCCCGAAGTTGATCACTCCCTTTGATTTTGCAAGGGAAGCCAGAAATTCTTTATTGATCAGCATGATTACCAATCTAAAGCCCTCCTTAGCCTCCTGCTTTACAATTCTCCAATATTCTGTTGGAAGATCGGGATTACTGGCGCGAATGATCTCAAGGATCTTCTCTGGCTTATCCGACTCGGTTGGTAACCAGACGCGTGTCTTCGGCCTACTCGGGATTTCCTCTCTGCAGACTGCCTCAAGCCCCGCGTCCCGCCACACCTCGCGTACTTTGGCCATGGCCTCTGGGCCGCGCAAACAGTTAACTTAACGCGCCCCTGATACCATCCTGCATCTCTCAGGATCCTGAAGAATATGGAGTTTAGTGCATTATACACAACTCTCCTCTTCTCCGACATAATGCTCCTATCTTCCTGATATCTGTCAATGACAGCTAGCATCAACACGCGCTCCTTTAGAATTTCACTGAATAGCTTCAGTTTATGATCGTTAGGAGCACCCGACATCATGTCTGTTTCCACCTTGGCTCGCTTGCTGTCGTCCGCTTCAAGCTCATCCTGAGACCTCTGCCTTTTAGACACAACGACCCTTTCCGAGCTATCGCAGTTCAAGATCTCTCTCAATCCCCCACTATTTCGTTTGGCGGTTCCGCATTCTCCTGGCTTCGATCCGTGGTGTCGCTTACCCTTGCCCCACCTTTATGGTTGGGGTTATTCTCTTCTTTTATACTTTCCGGTTTATGTAGGGTACCGCGGCCCCTTTATTTTTCTCTTTTTGTAGATCATTCATATTCCCACGAGTGTAGTATAACTTTTTAAATAAAGGGTTAGGACAAAAGTTTGTGGCCTTTTTTGAGTGACCTTGAATCGTTTGACCTGGTGGCAGCACCTCATAACGCACGATTCCTTTCCAGTGGTTGGTCTACCAGAGCGAGGTGCATCTTTGACATCCATATTTCTAGAACGAAAGCACGCGAACCATTTCTTTGCTGCTGATTTTGATGAAGGTACCTTCTCCATAAACAGCACAAATCTTTTCGCATGCCTGAGCCGCGTTTTTACCTTTGTCGAAATAAAATTGTAAAAGATATCGAATTTTTTCATTATTTATCTCCATGTTTAAAATGTTGTAACTTTTTATTCACTTCACTGATTTTAATGTTTTGTATGCCAAAGTGCTAGTTAAAATGTCACCAACACACATAAGAAAAAGTAGGTAATGGGGTATAAGGTAATTTTAAAAGTTTATTTTCTTCGCGATCAGAAACATCGGTGAAAAGTTTTTTCCATTATCATGAAACACAAATCGGAAAAGTTAATTTCTCACTTTTTATTGTACCTTTCACGAAACAAGAATCGACCCCCAGAACAGAAGAAAAGAAATTTCACAAATCTATGAATACCTACTATGTATAATCATAATTACAAAATAATCTTATGAACTTAAATCAATTCAAGGTTTATTATAGTTTGCTAGGTAAACAAGCCAAACAAGAAATAATCATCACTCACATTTCACGAACACAAAATAAAACTCTTTAATTCGATTTACTTATCTATTTTAAGTATCAGCGTATACGTAATTTTAATGTTCTATTCGAATTCGGTAAATCGATAAGGTAGCAATTCGTTCAACGACGTTACGAATACATTTTTGTCGTCCGGCTTCGTAATAAAAATCACAGCATCGGTAAGCCCATCTGTTAAAAATTCAGCTATTACTTGACGACAAACACCACACGGCGTTGTATACGATTTCTCTTGGTAAGCGCATACAGCATAAGCTACGAATCGCCGATATCCTGCGGTAATCGCTGTTCCGATAGCAACCCGTTCGGCACATGCAGTGGGCGTATAGGAAACACTTTCATAATTGACACCGGTGAAAATTTTTCCACATTCGGTACGAAGTGCGGCACCAACTTCAAATTTACTATAGCGACAATAGGCATTCGGTTTTACACGTTTCGCTTCTAAAATCAACAGTTGATCATTTTTATCTAAAAAAATGTAAATTTGTTATTTACTCATCATAAAATATTGTATAGTAAATTTATCACACTTAAACTATCAAAATCCACGATTTTCATTTCACGCGACAACGACATTGACATGCTCACTAGTGTACGTTCACATTCAACTGAGTGGAGTGCCATACAACAAACTGATATTGTGGTGAGAAAGATTTAAAAATTTGCTAAATCGTGGAAAAAAATTATCGCAAATTATGAGATAACGAACGATGTTTAAACTGCAGTAGCACGCGATTTTATTTAGTACATATATTGGAAAATTTGCGATAATTATAATAAATGCACCTGTGATGTATGTACTAACATCAGGAAATATTTGGCCTAATTTAATTTTGCCAAAAATAGTGCGAACTCAATTTATTTATAAATATTAGGTCTGCTATTGATAATAATTATTATTTTGGTAAGCGATCAAAACATAATCATTTGTAGTACGTACTCGTGTTTTTAAATTATGATAACGCCACACAAAAATATTAAGTAGGTAGTGTTTGGCCGGAGGTCAATAGAAGCTTATTTTATATAAATCTCTCACGATAATGGAATATCGTTTGTGTACACAATTTAAAATATTTATAAAGCTAAATAATTGCTTTGCTAATTAAATTAGGTTAGGTTAGGGTGGCTGCTATAGTACACTTAGGCCAATAGTGGACCATTGTGATACCACAGGATCCTATCTCCCCTTTACTCCCGCTGAAACCATCCAGAGCTCTGCATCTGCAGAGTCGTACCGTAACTAGCTAGTTCGTCTGCCCTGCAGTTTCCCGTGACCTCCGAGTGACCACGGACCCAGATTATCTGTGACCCAGACTTTAGACTAACCGCCTCTAGTGACCTGACCGCCGCCTGACTGTCCACATAGACTGCGATATGCCTCACGGATACCACGTTATGCTTCAACCATGTCACGACTCCCCCTATCGCCACCACTTCAGCCTGGTACACTCTACAGTAGTCAGGGAGACGAACAGTAATATTAACATTAACCTTCTCACAGAAGACTCCGGCTCCTACCTTGCCGTCTAGCTTAGAACCGTCCATGAAAAATTGCACTGCCTGCTAATTAAATTGCTTTAATACAAAAAATTGGCGATATATCAACCTCAAATCGAGCAAAATCTCTAGTAAACGTATAAGTCCCACGGTGAGCGCCCATCCTTGTAAAAACATTAAAATGCAATATTTATTTCCAAAAACTCTAAATACCTATTTATTTATGCATATATAAATAATCTACGTATATAAAATGATAAATCTATGTACCTATATAAAATAATCTAGAGTTACAATTCCATATTTTCTTCCAATTTAATATTTTCGTCCTGGGCCGTGACCACGGTTGCCGCTTCCTTTGAATTCTCCGTTTTGTGTACGTTGCGTGTATGCACTTTCAGTTTACTCATGTGCAAAAATGTAATGCCACAGTACGAACATATGTATGGCTGTTCGCCCGTATGTAAACGGACATGTTGCAACATATCATGTTTCTGGGTGAATTTTTTGTCACAATATCGACATGCGAACGGCCGTTCACCAGTATGAGTCCGGCGATGATTTTTCAATGTACCAATAGCCGCGAAGCGCATCGGGCAGAAATCACACGCATATGGTTTTTCGCCGGTGTGCCTTCGAAAATGTTTGGCGAGGGAACTGGAGGTCGTGAAACCGGCCGCACATACGCTACACCTAAACGGATGTTCCCCCGTATGCTTTCGAAGATGCGTATCTAATTCACCTTTACTGACAAATGCATAGCTGCATATCGAACATTTGTGCGGTTTAATTTTTTTGTGCCTCATAATATGCTGTTTCAAATTAGTGCTTTGGCTAAAACCTTTGCCGCACATAGAACATAAATATGGTTGTTCACCGTTATGCGTACGTATGTGATCTTTAAGCGTTGACACCATGTTAAATCCTTTGCCACAATATGGACAGTGATGTTTTTTCGAGCCAAGGTGCTCCTTGATATGAGTACGAAATCCTTCCTCATTTTCACAATCGTGCATGCATTCTTTACACTGGAATTTATTCTCACCGTCGTGAGTAACAGCGTGCGCCAGAAAATTTTTTTTATGCACGAACACTTTGTTACAAACTTTACATGGATACGATTGTTCGGTGCATTTATTTGAATTATAATGTAGACGCAATGTTTTCTCTTTGGCGAACGTAGCATTGCATTTATCGCAGGTGAACACTATAGTAGGTGCATCGGCGCCTTGATTATTTGGTATGACTAATTTCTCAGACGAATCTGGATTTATTGTATGATGCTCAATATGCTGATCGTATACTAATTTATCATCGAATTCTAATTCGCATGGTTGGCACGCAAATTTTTCTTTTAGTGGATCAGCTACCGGATGCTGGTCGATGGATTCAAGCAAATTGTCGATTCCATGCTGCATCTTTTGGTGAACAGCATAGCTTTCACGTGACTCGTAATACGTGTCACAGCAGAACAGAGCAAAATGTTGTTCGGTCATGTGAAGACGATAGTCGTCCTTCAGTGGGAATCCCATCGCACAAATTCCACATTCGTAAATGATAACACATATTTCGTCCTGCACTTGGTTTGCATGCTGCGCTGTAACTTCTAGATTAGCCTCGTCAGATTTATCCTCAACCTTGAGGAGTTCGGTTAATTCTCGTAAATCGGGTAGTGGTTTACTCACGGTTGACACTGCCTGGATAGTATTTGGTGTGATATCAGATAATTCGGATTCCTTTTTTAATTCATTACATTTAACATTTACAGATGCTTCATTTATATTTTGATCTATCACTATCGCTTCTTGCTGTTGTTCCTGCGTAATAATCAATTGGACATATGATTTCAATGTTGACTCGGCCCGTTCACATTTCTGTTTAAAGGAAAATGCCCGATTTATTTCACTTATGCATGCCAAACATATATTCTCGGGTAAGCCGTCATTTTCTCTAATTTCCACATTTGTAAAGCCAACGAGCATTTCAATAAGCGTAATATTAGATTCCTTTCGAGTGCCCCCAACAAAATTTTCCTCATAAATTGAGAGCAGTGGTGGAGCTTCAGCCATACAAGTTCGGCATATTTTATCCAATGAAAGTGTCATGTCTACGATAAAATCTTATTATATTATGCATTGAATACGAGTTTCATTTAGAATTAAATTGAAAACATTGGGAAGAATATTACACAAAATTCTATTTGATCGAAATTGTAGACGGTAAACACAGCAAAAATATATTAAAGGTAATTGTTTTGATATTTGACAGTGACAAATGTTTTTCGAGATCGAAAACATATCAATAAGTAAATGTCAAGCGTCACAATTTTGGAGAAAAAAGAGAGCGCATAAATCAACAGGGCCATATTTAGAATTTTTTCGACCGAATGCAATGGAAGGTGAAATTAAAAACTACGTATATCCCTTTTGTACAACTGTGTGGGTATTCCTTTAAAACTTATTTTCGTTCGAAAAAAACACTATAACTATACACACAATTGTGTTGGTTGTACTTAAAAACAAGTGATTTTTTTTTACCAAAAACACCATTACATACTATGATTTTTTACTCACACATTTGTGTAATTTGGACTTTAATAGAGATATTTTTTTTTTGTTGGTTGAAAAAGGGATATAAAATGACAATTATTTTTATTCCTCCAATATAAGTACATTATTGGATTTTATTTAAATAAAATTTTATGTAGATCTTGAAGTAGCGTGTATTCAAATAGTAGTTACGATACATATGTACCTACAATGACAATTAGAGGTAAATCAAAATTTTTTACTACCATCATGTACTGTAGTTCTAGTTAATTCGCTGTTTAGGACTAATGTATACTCATTTCCGCACCTCCTAAGAGGAAAGTATTTGTCGTGTTTTTTTAACGTGGTGTCCATGTAGGCATAATCCACAATAATAGGCGTTTTCGGAAATAGCCCATGGTAACGTTGGGGTAACTTGCTGACAAAAAATTACCAAATCTATTTCCGAACATGTAGAGTAACTTTAGGGTAATTTACTGCGCATCCCCAATAGAATTCCTTTAACTTTTTCCTTACAGAAAACTACAAAAAAAAAATCTTGAGAAATTTTTTTTTTTTACTCAAGTTTTTACTTTTCTGTAAGGAAAAAGTTAAAGGAATTCTATTGAGGATGCGATGCTACTTTTAGTTGTTTTTTTAATTTGTCTTTCTGACAATTTGTATTAAATTAGTAGTGTCAGGAAAATTAAAGCACAAACTTTCTAAACATAAACTATTAAAAAAAATACAACAAAAATGTACATATCTGTAAAAATACGTAATTGCATTTTGCTGAATATAAATATTACCACGCGAAATGTAATCTTACTTTTTGTATAGTCAGCCAGGCTAATGGGCCTATTCCACTACAACATCGTTTTATTTTGCGGAAAACTAGAACGAGATAAAAATATAGATTCTCTCTATGTGTGAGCGAGATATCAGTAATTTTTTTGAGAATTTTTGTTGTTGTTGAGTTGGTTGCCATAATTATAAATAAAAAATATCAAGAGGCTGTTCGTAAACTCTACATTGTTATCATTGTTACAACTGTCATTGTTAGTATGATGTATGTGCTTAACAATGATTTTGTTACAAATGTCAATGATTGTACAAATGATTGACGATGACCAATAAAAAAACCTATAATAAAACACAAAACAGAAAACTAACTTCTATTCCCTTCAATATGAAAAAAATTATTAAACCAGATATCCGTAAACTTGAAGTACTAAAATTATGATTTTTAAATAATACTCAATTATACGCATACATAGTACTTTTATCAAACTCATTGACCACATAAAAAATTTAATTAAAAAATTATTTTGTTTAGGTATTGAAGTGAAAGAATATTTTTTTCGCTTGATTGTAGCATATTTAGTACTTTGACTGCTGGAAAGGCAGTCTCGAGTAGGGTTGAGAATGACACTTGTAACAATGTTTAAACAAGTTTACGAAAAACAAAAAGCACGTGGTCGTTGTTGCAATGATAGTTTTAGAACGATTTCGAGCTGTCATTGTTAACAATATCGTAACAATGCAGGGTTTACGAACAGCCTCCAAGCAAAGTAGTTTTTATGGCAACCAAACTGAAAAAAATTCTCTCACTCTCAGCAAACTTTTATTTTTTGATATTTTTATGGTGAGTAGGGTAGGTACATAAATTTTTTGTAATTGGTGATGGTGTGTCGGCACGATAAAATTAATTTTTGTTCGAAAAAAAAATATTGGAATATAAATTAAGCAATCAAACACAAAATTTTAAATAAATTGAGTATTTTATTAAACAAATTAAATTATAACAATAGGAAATAAATATATTGAAATGGACAAATATGGTAAGTTGGAAAAGTATGAGTTGAAATAAAAAATGAAATTTGTAAGTGCGGTATTTTGTTTTGTTTTCAAATGTGTTGTATTCTGCAACCTAAAACTAAAATATTATTTTTTCCAGGTAGAGACAAGCGATATCAGCAGCGAAACTGCAAAACTATTTGTAGAGGAAGGGGGGGGGGGGTGGTTAAGAATACAAATATGTAAAGTTACTATCATGTTTAGACGATACCACAGATCCTAGAAGGTAAATAGAAATAGTAATTATATTTCTTAAAATTTTAAAATAATTTATTTCTTGTTCGATTAGATTGGTAGATCTGTATCTGTATATAGTAGCCGAGCAAGCAGCCAGTGGTAACAGCATTCAGGAAGCGGAGGTAGTAGCTCCAAAAATAGTCAATTGAACAAGTAAGTATTATGTATTAGCCAATATAATTAATGTATGTATTATATATTAAATGTAATGAATATGCATATCCCCTTTTCAACCAAAAAAAAAAAAACGACTCAATTAAAGTTCAAACCACACAAATATGTGAGTAAAAAATCATAGTATGTAATGGCGTTTTTGATAAAAAATTGCACTTGATTTAAAGTACAACCAACACAATTGTGTGTAGAGTTATAGTATTTTTTTCGAACGAAAATAAGTTTGAAAGGAATACACAAATAAGTTGGTTCAAAACACATACAAAAATAAATTTTTGCCGATATATTAATATTTTTAATTATTTGTATTTATTTTCAGGATATCACCAGCAACAAAATTTGGATGCGAACTACAAGCGAGAAAAGTTGGAGTTGAAGTGCCAATACATCGAAATTCAACATAAGAAATTGGTCCCCCCCCCTCTCTATTGCTGCATGTTTCTGAGCTCCTGTCCCTGATTTGTTGGATTTGGAGGTAGACGAATTTTGCTTGTTGTTGAAATCGCATTTAAAACGGCTGCTTTTAAACAAAATTAATCAATCACAACATATTTTTTGCTCATCTCAAAAATGATATTAATTTTTGCGATATAAAATAAAGATTTTTTGTTATTTATTTAAAAAATGTAAGGTTAGTTTTTGTTGATTTCAAAATTTCCCCAATTTTTTCAACCCACAATATAAAAATTTTGTGTCTCAGTCGCTCTAATGTAAATTTTAGTTCTTGTATTTGTCACATTCTTAGCAAAATTTTTCTGTTTTCAGGTGGAATAGTACCATTAGTTGCAAAAATATACAATTTGAAGCACTTATTTCGTCCCAGATATGTTATGCTGTTCACCACCATCCTTCATTAGGCGTTTTCGGAAATATCCCATGGTAACTTTTAAGAAATTTTAATTTTTTTAATGTTGGTAACAAAAGTTTTCAAGTAACAGGCTACGCTGTATTTATTTTACATTCTTCTGAAATATAATAAAGAAACAGGCCGGTTTCTTTTTTGGTGTACATATTTTATTTTAATTTAATTTAATTTTTAATTCTTATTTTATAATTTATAATAAAATAAAATAATATAAATTACCTATATTTTATTATATTATTAAGAAAAAAAATGAATTGATATAACTACATATATAACTATGTATTACATATAAGCTAATGTACTTATTATTGTAACTACAATTGTTACGCTGGTATATTTAAAAATAAATAAATAAAATAAAAATAAATATTTTGTAATTAAGGCTGCCGCATAAAAATTGTCGACGAGCTAGGCGCAACATAACAAAGTTAAAAATGTGTGATCTCAAAACAGCGGTACCAACTTTACTTTACTTAAATGGTACATATAATCCAATTGTTGTAAATGTGCTAACGACATTTCCATTTTCATAAAGAGCTAAAAATTATTTAACCGTTTTGAGATCATAAATGTTTAACTTTATTGTTATGTTGCACCTAGGTAGCTTGTCGGCAATTTTCATGCGGCAGCCTGTTGACTTTGTATATTTGTATCAAGAAAACAACCAATGGATAAATTTAGCGCTGCAAAAATCATTTAAAAATCTATTGAATAATTTTATAAAATTATATTTTGTGTATTCATAATTATATACAAAAATTATATTGTTTATTCTACAAATAATTATACAAATTTATATACTATTCATATTATACAAAAACAAAGAAATTCGGAATTAAGAAAATATATTTTTACATCTAGTGGAGTTTATAATTTATACAAAGCAAATTTATTTTTACTAAGCGAAGCTTTATCCAATTGAATTATTGTTGGAACCTTGTCGATAAAATACGGCATTTGTTAATTTAGATGACTTTTGGTTACAAAAATAATTCAACCGAATGTCGTAGTATTTTTCTATAATAGAGTGAGCTAACAAGTTAATGTGTTCTTGGGAATGACTATATTGATCTTCATCATTGAAAATATTTACATTAATTAGGTTGTGAAGAACGTTATAACTTATTTTTTTAAACAATTTTGAACTAGATGTTATGCTTTTGTAATCCGCAATAGCCAATTCCCGTTTTAATACTGCTTCGGCATATTTACAAACTTTTAAGACTGACAACGAAGGAGTTAACATTATACCCTTATTTTTTAAATTGATTAGCGATGTATACGAATTACGTTGTTGTATTAATTTGCAACAGTCCTCACAGTTCAATTTTCTAAATAAATACCGGACTATAAATCTCCCTATGTGTTCAATAACATTAAATGAAAACTCACTTAGTATAATTGGGTATCCAAGAAAACCTTCATCATACATATTAGGTTCGTCTACTTCAAAAATTTCGCGACCCATTAGAATATCATCTGAAGAGGCTTCAAGCATTGCAAGCCGGTTAATAGAAGAATTAATAAGATTATCGGAATTAAAATTGGAAACATTCAAAATAGAAACTTCTGTTTGGGGAATACAATTGCCTACCGAGGCGTCACTTAGTTGAACGTCTGTTAAAATACTTTTGTATGAAGTGATGAATTGTTTTAGAGTTGGATTCGAATTTATTCCTAAACTTGAGTGAACAATTGAAAAAAATTGTTCAATGTGGTCTTGACTTAATTTGTAAAACGAAATATAATTCAACAGGTGTGTGTTTAAATAAGTGTCATAGAGAACCTGGATGTTAGAAAGACAACCTATTATTCCAATAAATCCCGTTTTGCTTTTTGAATCAATAACTTTAATACCATCAGATAGAAACTTTAATTCAGATATATATTCTATGGAAGATTTAACGTTATTTAGAACTAAATTAAAATTAATTTGGGATATTGGTCTTTGTAAACCATTATCTTGAAATTGTTTGCTGTTTAAAATATCAAAGCAATTATTGAAGACTCTAATAAATTTTATTGTTCCACTACACCCTTCAAACTGTGGCAATTTTAAAACAATATCACAAAATTCTAATGCACTTGCTACGGAATATGTTAATGTCTGAACTGCTAAATTAACATTCATTTTTTGGTTGTTAAGATATATATGGGCCTTTCGAATCTTGCGTAGTTCTTCTAAGTAGTGCCATGAAATTTTATTACCGTCACTATCGATTAAAGGGCCTTTATTAGCTAAAACGTTCCTAACGAGTTTAAACATATGACATGAATCAAAAAAAATTAAAAATTGTTGACGTATACCAGCCAATTTGAAAGCGAGATTTATATTCGGAAAATTAACGTTACAACCTAGTTCTCGAGTTATAGCAAAATTTTTTGATAGTTCACGAAAAGTTACTCCAATTGTTACAACCCCAACATCGTGCAATAAATGTAAACAAGACTCAATCATATTTTTTTTTTGTAGTGATGTTAAACTACTAATAGGGAAATACCCAAGAGGAACTTTCCAACGAGCAGTACAACTGACAAACATAAAAACAATTACTTGGGTAGCTAGAGTATTATCATTTGGATCGCTACCTTCGAATTCGACGCGTCCCCATGCTTTTCTGGTGTGAAAATCGTACTCGTATTTTGGATGAAGGTACATCTCACCCAAGCATACATTCCCAATAACGACCTCACCTCTCTTTTTTTTCGATCGGACCAGCAACTCTAGAGTACGAAAAGATTCTGTGGTAAAACCTGGATACCCATTTACTACTTTATGCCAATTATCAAGTGCACGAGAGGGAGGTGCATAGTATCCATATTCTTTTTGAACATATTCATAGGCCTTTGGAGAATAAAAGTTTAAATTTAAAGCAAACCTCCATATTTCTTCTGAATATTTCCTGGCGCCCTTTCGTAATGAAATTTTATCTTTATATCTATATAAAAATATTGAATTTGGGTTAGAATGGTTTAGAAATTTATCCTTCTGGCAAGAACTAATTAAATTATTTTCTTCAAGTTCGTCTAATAGGTGGCCCAAATTCATAATTTTTCTTATTTGTCTACTATTTTTTTTTCGTAGGTCGCTATTTTCTTCTTCCACTTCTTTGTAGTTATTCCTTAACGTTTGTAGTTCTGGTCTTCGTAACTTTTTGCTTCGGCTCGTAGAAACATCAGTACTTGATGAGCCCATTGCTCGCTCTAACGTTATTTTATTAAATTTCTTGTGTGTATAGGAAGATTTTATAATTTTACGGTCTTCACGATTAAACAAATCCACATTACAGAAATCTGTATTAGTACCAGATACCATCAGTTCAGGTACTTCAGTTGGTGCTAAAAGATACTGATTTTCTACATCAGAAATAACTCGTGTATAGTCATGCTCTTTATTAATTCTAATTAAATGCAAGGACTTGGTTGTCGCTTCATCTAATAAGTTCAACGTATAGTTCCGATCTTCTTCGGCACGAAAAGGAACTTCAAAATTAGCCCCAATAATATTGTCAGAGTCATCTATAGAAGTTGGACAATCGTCTTGGGGGACAGAATTAGAATAAAAATGTTCGGAGTTTCCAAACGTGTTTTCTTCAGTATAATATGGAATTGTGATTTGATTAATATTGGAACATGTATTTTCAAGATTATTTGTAACGACGTCAAATCCACATGGTGATTGATCAATGAACAAGGTTGGAATGGCCGATTTTCTTAAAAATCTCTTCTGATTCTCTTTTGTCTGTGGCATGAAACAGTCCTTTTCAAAATGTACCGAACAAACAATTGAAAATTTGCTTAGTACATCTTGCTCACGTCGGCCAATTAATTTTAACCATTGTCTTTTTAATTCTCCATATTTTGGTAAGCTAAAAACAATTGTTTACATTATAATTTCTGTAAAAGATAAACCAGTATAATTCCAAAATAAAAATAAATTATGAAAAGCAAAGTACGTAGCACATGAAATATACCATTTTATTAATACATTGATCGTTTTGTCAGTCACCGGTGACTGACACTGAGTACATACTTTAACATGTTAAAGCGCGTTGTTTAGCGCTGTTAGTCACGAATTCTATGTTAAATGTTACTAGAATTGTTGACGCAGCCCTTCTGCACATTACTACAACTCGGCCACAGAATTCTCATTCTTATTAAATAAAATTTAAAAACAAAGCAACTTTTTTTACATTTTATAAAAAAACCTGTTGGCGTTCAATGTGTTAAACTAAATAAAAAAATCTCTGGTAGCGGTAATATAACTTGATGCCAAAAAGAAAAAACCTAACAACCAAAATTTTTTACTTAGTTTTTTCTTAGAAAGGTATTTTTACCACAAATCACTTTTTTCTTCACATAATTTACGTTTTATTTTATATAAACACTTGGTAAACTTACTGATGGTAAGAAATTCCTTTCTGTATTTTTCTACGCGGCGAGTTATCGCAGCTTTTCACAAGACACTTCATTATAATTAAAAGTTTCCAATTTTTTATTACCAAACAATGCACTACACAATCCACTAACTATTTTAATGATTTTAATACTTAATTAATTTCATGATTTTTTAAGAGCACAAAATTTTGTTGTCACTTTGAACAAAAACAAAAGATAGTTTGGTAGGTTTTTCCATAGAATTATTAGCCTTTTAATCACCGCCTAGTTAGCGCCACTTCCTATGCGAGCGTAAAGTTAATTTGTTTATACGAGGAAAAGCCTCATTCCATTTTGTGGTCTTTCTTTGAGAGATTTACAACAACAACCCCATACATGTAATTCCAAATTGGAATGATTTTAAACCAATTTTTCTGCTGGTTTAGAATAATTCTATTCTAGACGAGAAATTTGTTACGATTTGTAATAACATTCAAAAATGTTCTAGCACATTACTATTTAATTGAATATATTTAGTTGCGATGTTTTCAAATTAAAAATGTAATTGTCACCAACAAAAACTAATAAAAATTAATAAAAAAATATCTTTGGTTGTTTCTTTGAGCACAATAATAATTCCTATGAAGAATAGGAATTGCTTGTACCCCATTTACATGCGACCGACATTTTCTTCTGTAAAATAAAAAGATATAACATTGACTTTTTGCACATGAGAGACAAGAAAAGAAAAATTTCCCAACAAAATTTTGTAGAAGATTTTTAAGCCACTACACCGCCAAAACTATACTCTAAAATGTTGCCATAAAATATATTCAATCCGATTATTTTTATGGCAACATTTTTAAATTAAAAAAAAACATTATTTTGTATTTATAAATGTTGAGGATTCATAATAAAAACAGACGCCATAGACAAAAATTTAAATTTCGCATTTGAATTCATTAAAAATAAATTAATAATAATGTTATAAAAAATTACGGCATTACTATATAATATTACTTTCTTTCTCGTACAAATATTTTTATATAGCGGATGGTTTTTACGTGCATCCCCAATAGAATTTTTTTAACTATTTCCATACAGGAAAGTATGAAAAAAAACTTGAAAAACAAAAAAAAAATCTTGTTTTTTTTCATACTTTTCTGTAAGGTAAAAGTTAAAGGAATTCTGTTGGGGATGCGCGTTATTTACCTACAAAAATTTGTACAGGAAAACAATTTTCTACATGTAAATGCCCTTTTAGTATCGCATCGCAATTTTTTTGACAGTAAAACGACTGTAGCGCCACTTTGATCAATAGCGGATTTTTTAGAACTAAAACAAAAAGTCTGCGCCGGTGGTTGTGCTGGTGGTCTGATCATGGTGTTTCTATGACAGAGTTAACCGGGATTATCTCGGATTATCTCATCATGGAAACGAGTCGGATTTAGAGTTTTCGCTAAATATCTTAATCCTCCTTAACTCGACGAAAGTAGTTGGGTTAAATGAGATTCTATCTTTGAAAAGATAAATTATATCTAGTATGTATTCAGAAAATATATAATAGTATTATTATAAAATATAGTATTATTATAATGAAAAAGTATGGTTAAAATAAACACGGGTTAAAATATTTGAGAAACAGAGTAAAATATAAAACGACTGATAAAAACATAACACCGCCTGAACTGTCAAAACAAATTTAGCATGGAAATGATAGGGAATAGCTCGCCATGTTATTAACTCGACGACACTCAACGAAAACCTTAATTCGGCCCACCAACAACGTAATAACTTTCGGTATGTCAAACTATAGTGCCACCTATTGAAATATAAATGAACTAAAATTTAAATATTTTTTCGTTAATCGGTGGTAATATAATTTTTAATCGAATTACGTATTTGATTTGAATTTGTGTATACTTCAACAGCCTTGCAGACACAGATAAAATGGATAGTATCGCTCCTTCTGATAGTTTAACCACAAATACTAATCGCATGTAAGTTATTAAAATTTATTTTATTTATAAACGAAATTTACAAACATTTTTTATTATATTTTAAATTAAGCATTTTAAATTATTTATGTTTCGCTAAATATTTAAATAAATTTTCATTTTTGTATCACAATTTATTTTATTTATAAAAATATCTCTAAGATGGCATTCTTTATCAAATTAAATCAACAATATTTTAGTTCAAATTATAACCACATTAAACAAAATTATAGTAAATTTTAATACAAAAGCGGAAAAAATTATAAATTATACAATATTATAAACAATTGAAATATCTACAAGATGGCATCTGATAATGTTTGCATTTTTAGTTAGAGTTATGACCATTTTGACAAAAATTTTACGACAGTCAATTTGCGATGCGATACTAAAGGCTAGCCGAAAAAGATATAACATTGACTTTTTGCACATGAGGGACAAGAAAAGAAATATATCTCAACAAAATTTTGCAGAAGATTTTTAAGCCACTACACAGTCAAAACCACTATAAAATGTTGCTATAAAAATAAATGTTGCCATAAAATATATTCGATCCGAGTATTTTTATGGCAACATTTTTAAAATTAACTGAAACATGAATTAGATTTGCTAAATAGGAATGAGATTTGCTAAATAAACGACAGGATTAGATTTGCTAAATGAACGACAGGATACGCAACGAAGCTTTGATCATGATCGAAGACATGTGTGTACTTATATGCGGCAGCAATTTGTCGCAAGTGTACTATCGAGATTCGATGAGCCAAATAGTACGAACGAATGTCCCACTTTTGAATGCACAGCAAAAGAACGTGTACGACACATTGATGTAGGCAGTTGACGAAAGAAGCGGCAAAATATTCTTCCTCGATTCTTCCGGTGGAACAGGCAAAACCTTTCTAATTTCATTGTTTTTGGCCACAATTAGCTAGAGATCTCAAATAGCGTTAGCTGTTACATCATCGGGAATTGACATGACGGCACATTCTGGTGTGCTCAATTGCTAAGAACTCGGTGATGGCCAAGGTATTGCAAGAATGCAAAATCATCATCTGGGATAACTGCATAATGGCACACAAACGATCATTGGAAGCGTTCAATCGAACGGCGAAGGATTTAAGAAGTGACTCAAGGCGTTTTGGTGGCGTGATGATTCTGCTAGCCGGCGATTTTCGCCAAACGGTACCTGTCATTCCGTGATCGATAGCTGCAGATGAACTCAACGCATGTGAAGAAGTTGCAGTTGACCGCGAACATGAGAGTCGCGTTACAGAACGACTCATCAACTGCTGAATTTTTCAAACAACTGTCGGCGCTTGGCAATGGTTAAATTCCTGTTGATGTTTCGCCCGGATTGATTTCGTTTCCCTCGATTTTTCGCATATTCACGATATCGCAAGAAAAGCTTATCACGAAAGTGATTCCGGACATCCGCCGAAATTATATGAATCACGATTGGCTCAGCAATTTTGGAAGCGAATAACAATCTAGTCTGATAGTAGACAGTCGGAATTACTAGATTCAAAACTAAATTGCTGGGGAAATACATTGTTACAAAGACGAGGCAACCAACATCCGACCAAGTTTTTGAATGCGCTTGATCTGCCGGGAATACCACTCACCGCATAACTTGATGTTCAACTGAGATTATGTAACGGAACGCGATTGGCTGTGAAGAAACTGATGAACAACGTGATTCAAGTGACGATCATCAAGGGCAGATTCAAATGAGATGATGTTCTAATTCCGAGAATTCCTCTGACTCCAACTGACATTCCTTTCGACCTCAAGGGCATTCAGTTCGTTTTGCGTTCGCTATGATTATTAACAAATCGCAAGGTCAATCGTTGTAATTTTGCGGAATAAATCTGGAATTTCCGTGTTTTTCTTATGGTCAGTTGTACGCCGCGTGTTCGAGAGTTGGCAACCCATCATCGTTGTTCATTTATGCGCCGGAGAACAAAACGAAAAATATTGTTTACCACATTGCATTGTATTTATTTTCGTCTGTATTCGATTTAACTCCACTCGAATAAAATACATTGAATTCTTTTGAATTCCAACTGACTCCAATTCATTTTCACACAAAAAATTGAAAAAAGCAGCATTTTCGATATATGCCTGAGTTTGGATCGACATTTCATTTACTTTTCAACACATTTGTGTTGAATTCGATGAAAAAGAGAATGAAATGTCTACTCTACTCAATCGTCTATTGAGAATTGAGTTGAGTTGTTTGATTTTTTCTCTCATCAAAATCATTTTGTGAAGGACAAAAGTATTTGCTCGGACGAATTAATTTACGGCGGGACAAAGTTCGCCGGGTCAGCTAGTTTTTTATAACAAAGCACATGTTTTATTATCAATGTTAATATAATTTGCATCGATTTCATCAATAATGTTGTCTGGGATAACGGGGTCGATTCCTTGTACATCTTCTATTTATCTTTTTTTCTATTCTCCTATTATTTCAAAAGCTACTCGATATTTATTTCAAAATTTTTAGGTTGCTTGCTTAAATGCATCGAGTTTTCCTAGTAAAAATAGCAGGATAGAAGAAAAGAAAAATAGAAGCAGAAGGTTCACATTGAATCGACACAAATATTGCTCAATCTATGTACATTGATGAGCTAATGTAGCGTAATTTAGATATCGTGAAATGTGATTAATAAAATCAAGGTTGTAGTCGATTACAAACATCATTATTCAATTAAACATTAATTCTTTTTCTTTACCTATTTATAGAATTATCAAGATAATTACACGAAAAAAAAAACAATTTTTTTCAAAATTATAATTTATTTGATAATAATAATTAATTTATTATTATTATTTTTAATAGTAATATTGATTTATTAAACTACATAGAATTTATCTGTCTTAAATTTTCTTACACCACTAATACCACTTCATCTATCTGGGAGAATAGTTCATCGAGATTCCTGGTCATCGTATCATCGACAAATTCTTGTAGCTGCCTTGGAAGCTGGCTCCAGATGCCAGATGCATCAGTGCCTTAGCGAGTTCAAGGTTTATTTCATAACTTTAAAAATTTTTTAATCATCTAAAAAATAATTAATTCAAATTTTAATTTCCAATAAAGCAATGTATAATATTTATTAATTTATAAAGTTTTAGGCTATTTCGAACGGCAATTTCATAAATATTGGGTTCTTTAACATGTTTCTGTTTTTGTTAATATATAGCTATAGCACGTCATCGTCGTGGATAAGCAAATCAAAAAATAAAGTATTTATTTATTATTGAAGTGTACACACATTTAATCGAAGCCACAGGACGCATTTTTTCTGTATTTTACTTGACAGTCGTGGAATTAGAAAATAACCTTTTACTAAGATGTAATAATTACAAATAAATATACTTTCTAATGTAATTTTCCCGTTTTAGAATCTATCTGACACCTAGATATCTTGAACCGTCGACATAGCGTTTCGTCGTCATTCAGCCTTTCACACAGAATGTCAAAGAAGCACCTGCTGCACGCTTCAAAATAAGTCGTAATAGATTTTTTTTATTGCTAATTAAAAACCTTTTTTTGTATTGATTTATTCTGTTAAACACGATTTTTTTTGTATTGATTTATTCTGTTCGAAAATAAAATCTACTTCTCAAAAATGGCCTTCAATTTTTTTTATTTCATTTCTATTTTTGTTGATGCTGGTTCACCGATTTTTTTTTCGGTGAAGCAGCTTCAACACAAATAGAAATGAAAAAAAAAAAATTAAGGCCATTTTTGAGATGTAGATTTTAGTTTTAATTTTATTCGAGACCCGAATAACACAACAAAAAAAAAATTGTGGGTAAATATAAAATAAAGTTTTAAATTAGTAATAAACATGTATTAGGGCTTATTTTGAAGCGTGAATAGATTCCATTTGACAAGCCGTGTGGAGCGGCTGAATGAGCCATTCCACACGGGTTGTCAAAGAAGCAGCTTCATCTTCGTTTCTTTTCCCGTTTACCTATGATACCGGTTTTAATTGCGACTCATTTTTCAACAAAAATATTTTCTGTGAAGCAGCTTCAACACGGGAAGCGAGAGCTGGACCATGACCTCTAACGATTGTAGATTGTTATCTACATTCGAAAGGAAGGTCATCCGTTCAATTTTTGGTCCAATTAAAGTTACGAACAACGAATATCGGATTCGTATGAATCACGAAATAAAGCAACTCATCGGAGGCAGCGATATCATCGGATTCATTAAATCCAATCGAGTGAGATGGCTCGGCCACGTTACAAGGTCCCCACAACAACGGATGATAAATAAAGTGTTTCACCAACAACCAGCCGGAGTACATCGTAGAGGAAGACCCCGACTACGCTGGCGTGACGACATTGAACAAGATCTGCAAGCATTAGGATGTCGAAACTGGAGGACGAGAGCAATGGATCGGGATGGATGGAGGGCCATTGTGCGGGCGGTGAAATCCCTTCATGGAATGTGAAAGCCAGAGAGAGAGAAAGAGAGCTTCAACAAAAACAGAAATGAAATAAAATTTAAGGCCATTTTTGAGATGTAGATTAAATTATATTTTCGAGAGAGCAGAATAAAACAATACAAACAAGTTGTGTGTTTAAATATAAAATAAGGTTTTAGATTGGCAATAAAAAATCTATTACGACTTAATATGAAGCGTGCGTGAAGCAAACTTCATTTGACAACCCGTGTGGAACGGCTGAATAGAACGAAAGGGTTAAGAAACCAACCAATGGGCGCTTTCAGGACACCCAACAGTTGAGAACATTTTGAGTAAAATCACGGCTAACGTTATGAAAATATTTACCAATATGACATTTTCAAATCAAATTGGCGGTGATTTCACTGGGACCTGGGCGCGTATTCTTGAAATCGGTTGAAATTTACACATGTGGAATATAATTTAAAGCAAATTCTTTATATTATTCGAATTTTTCACAGGCTACTTTAATCGTTTTGTCAATTTTGTTTGCAAGTTTTCTATTATTTATTTCCCTACTAAGGGAAAAATTCCGACTGGGTAAATCGATGCGGAATTATTCCCTTAGTAGGGAAATAAACAATAGAAAACTTGCATATAAATTTGAAAAAAACAATTAAAGTAGTCGGCGAAAAATTATAATATAAAGAATTTTTAAGCAAATTATATACCACATGCGAAAATTTCAACCGATTTCAAGAATAGGCGCTCTGAAAATTCCCAATGATTTAATATTTTTTTTATATGTTGGTACTCTGTGGGTAAATTTAGCGTTGCAAAAATAATTGAAAAGACTATTGAATAATTTTATAAAATTATATTTGTGTATTTATATTATACAACAATAATTAAATTGTTTATCGTAAAATTATTTATATTAAACACTATAATTATACAAATTTATATACTATTCATATTATACAAAAACAAGGAAATTCGGAATTAAGAAAATATATTTTTACATTAGTTTAGGAGTTTATGATTTATATAAAGCAAATTTTTTTTGATTTATTTTTACTAAACCTCAACCAGTCAAAACTTAAGAGTTCAAGTTGTGCTCCGTTTGGGGGAGCGATACGACCACCAACATTTTAGAGGTCAGTTGTTTATTTGGGACGAGAAGCCTACACAATTTTGGTGTGTAGCACTAATCGAAGTGGTGCAACCGGCGTGTACTCAAGTCGTCAACTCTAAGTTGTGACTGGTTGAGGCATAAGTGATACTTTATCCAATTGAATTGTTGTGGTAACGTTGTCGAGAAAATACGTCATTTGGTAATTTAGATGACTTTTGGTTACAAAAATAATTCAACCGAATGTCGTAGTATTTTTCTATAATAGAATGAGCTAACAAATTAATGTGTTCTTGGGAATGACTATATTGATCTTCATCATTGAAAATATTTACATTAATTAGGTTGTGAAGAACGTTATAACTTATTTTTTTAAACAATTTTGAACTAGATGTTATGCTTTTGTAGTCCGCAATAGCCAATTCCCGTTTTAATACTGCTTCGGCATATTTACAAATTTTTAAGACTGACAACGAAGGAGTTAACATTATACCCTTATTTTTTAAATTGATTAGCGATGTATAAGAATTACGTTGTTGTATTAATTTGCAACAATCCTCACAATTCAATTTTCTAAATAAATACCGGACTATAAATCCCCCTATGTGTTCAATAACATTAATTGAAAACTCACTTAGTATAATTGGGTATCCAAGAAAATCTTCATCATACATATTAGGTTCGTCTACTTCAGAAATTTCGCGACCAATTGGAATATCATCTGATAGGATTTCAAGCATTGCAAGCCGGTTAATAGAAGAATTAATAAGACTATCGGTATTAAAATTGGAAACATCCAAAATAGAAACTTCTGTTTGAGGAATACAATTGCCTAACGAGGCGTCATTTAATTGAACGTGTGTTAAAATACTTTTGTATGAAGTGATGAATTGTTTTAGAGTTGGATTCGAATTTCTTTCCAATCTTGAGCGAATAATTGAAAAAAATTGTTCAATGTGGACTTTACTTAATTTATAGAACGAAATATATTCCAACCGATGTCTGCTTAAATAAGTGTCATGGAGAACCTGGATGTTAGAAAGACAACCTATTATTCCAATAAATCCCATTTTGCTTTTTGAATCAATAACTTTAATACCATCGGATAGAAACTTTAATTCAGATATATATTCTATTGAAGATTTAACATTATTTAGAACCAAATTAAAATTACTTTGGGATATTGGTTTTTGTAAATCATGATCTTGAAATTTTTTGCTGTTTAAAATATCAAAACAATTATTGAAGACTCTAATAAATTGTATTGTTCCACTACACCCTTCAAACTGTGGCAATTTTAAAAAACTATCACAAAATTCTAATGCGCTTGCTACGGAATTACTTAATGTCTGAACTGCTAAATTAACTTTCATTTTTTGGTTATTAAAATATATAAGGGCCTTTCGTAATTTATTCGCGAGATGAAAACCTTCCATCGATTGAATCTTGCATAGTTCTTCTAAGTAGTGCCATGAAATTGTATTACCGTCACTATCGACTAAAGGGCCTTTATTAGCTAAAACGTCCCTAACGAGTTTAAACATATGACATGAATCAAAAAAAATTAAAAATTGTTGACGTATACCAGTCAATTTGAAAGCGAGATTTATATTAGGAAAATTAACGTTACAACCTAGTTCTCGAGTTATAGTAAAATTGTTTGATAGCTCATCAAAAGTTACTCCAATTGTTACAACTCCAACATCGTGCAATAAACGTAAACAAGACTCAATCATATTTTTTTTTTGTAGAGATGTTAAACTACTAATAGGGAAATACCCAAGAGGAATTTTCCAACGACCAGTACAACTAACAAACATAAAAACAATTACTTGGGTAGCTAAAGTATCATCATTTGGATCGCTACCTTCAAACTCGACACATCCCCATATTTTTTTGGTGTGAAAATCGTACTCGTATTTTGGATGAAGGTACATCTCACCCAAGCACAAATTGCCAATAACGACCTCACCTGTTTCTTTCTTCGATCGGACCAGCAACTCTAAAGTACGAAAAGATTCTGTGGTAAAACCTGGATACCCATGTACTACTTTATACCAATTATCAAGTGTACGAGAGGGAGGTGAGTAGTTTCCATATTGTTTTTGAACAAATGCATAGGCCTTCGGACAAAAAAAATTTAAATTTAAAGCAAACTTCCGTATTTCTTCTGAATATTTCCTGCCTAACTTTCGATATGAAACTTTTTTATATCTATTTAATATTATTGAATTTGGATTAGAATGGTTTAGAAATGTATCCTTCTGGCAAGAACTAATTAAATTTTTTTCTTCAAGTTCATCTAATAGGTGGCCCAAATTAATAATTTTTCTTTTTCGCTTACTATTTTTTTGTCGTACGCTGCTTTTTTTTTTGTCCCGTGTGTTGTAGTTATTCCTTAAAAATTGTAGTTTTGCTCTTCGTAATTTGTTGCTTGGGCTCGTAGAAAGATCAGCAGTTGTTTTATTAACTTTCTTTGTTGTATAGGATGTTTTTATTACTTTACGGTTTTCGCGATTAACCAAATCCGCATAACAGTAAAGACGTTTCGGAGGGATATAATTGGAATACAAATGTTCGGAGCATTCAAACATGTTTTCTTCAGTATGATATGGAATTTCGGTTTGATCAATATTTTCAAGTTTAATATCATCGACGTCAACATCATCCGTTGATTCTTCAATGAACAAGGTGGGAATAGCCGTTTCTCTTAAATATTTCTTCTGATTCTCTTTTGCCTGTGGCATGAAACAGCGTTTTTCAAAATGTACCGAACAAACCAGTGAATATTTACTTATTACATCTTCATCCTCACCTCGGCCAATTGATTTCAACCATTGCTTTTTTAATTTTTGACATTTTGGTAAGCTAAAAACAAATGTTTACATTATAATTTCTGTGAAAATTTTTACTTAGACGAGTAGTATTCCAAAATAAAAATAAATTATGGCAAGCGGAGTACGTTTCACAATGATGATGCACAACCAAAATTGTTACTTAGTTTTTTCTGATTTATAAATTAAAATAAGGATATTTTTATCACAAATTACTTTCTTCTTAACATAATTTACATTTTATTTTATATAAACACTTGGTAAACTTACTGATGGTAAGAAACTCCATTCTGATATTTTCTAGGCGTAGTTTGGCGGTTTTGGCAGCTTTTCACAAGACACTTCATTTTAATTAAAAATTACCAACCTTTAACACCAAATGATGCACTATTCTACTCTTCTAAACAATCCACTATTTTATATTATTTTAATAATTTCAAGAATGTTTAAGAGCACAAAATTTTGTTGTCACTGTCACTGAACAAAAATGCGTCTTTCGTGTTTCGTAGTTATTTTCCATAGAACTATATACATACTATAGAATGAATGTAAAGTGTTTTTCCATAGAACTATAATTAAATCATATTGGCCTTTTAATCACCACCTAGTTAGCGCCACTTCCTATGCGAGCGAAATGTGGTATATTTATACGAGGAAAAGCCTCATTCCATTTTATTATTATTTCATCATTTGTTACATTAATTGTAAACTAATTGAACATTTTACATATTACCCAGTTGTATTACAGTCATCTATGAAGTTTATATTACATTGAAACTAGTTTTTAAAAGTCGATCACTTTTCGCTTTAGTTCCAAAATATTCCGTCAGATGTTGTAGTTAATTATATCCCTTGTTCGGGCCGCGATCACAATTATTGTGCGTGTACGAAAGATAATCATGAAAAAAATAATTGTTGTATTCTTGAAATAGGTGGTCATATTATTCGAATTTTTCCCCGGCTACTTTAATCATTTTCAAATTTGGTTTCAAGTTTACTAATATTTGTCTCCCTGCACTAAGCGAATCATTTCGAATCGATTTACCCAAAAATGATTTTTCGAAAATGATTTTGCTGATGATATTTCTTAAGGCGGTGATACATGCACAGATTTTGCCTTTAAGGCATACAAATTGTGTGTGCTGATTGGTTAAAATTTGGCCATCTTGATTCGCCTTATAGGCAAAAATATTAAATTGAACATTTCTCAATTTTGTATAAGGCAATTTTTCTTGCCTTAAAGGCAAAATCTGTACATGTATCACTGCCTTTATTCTTCGAATAATATAGAGAATTTCAAAGTAAATTGTATTCCGAATACGACTCCAGAAGCGCCACTAAATATACCAAGAAAAATTACTTAATCAATTAAATTATGGTTTTAAAAGTTATAACGCTATTTAAGTAGCTTTTATTTATGTTTTGAAATAATTTTAAGAAAATTCAAAGTTGCATATAGCCACAATTTGGATTGATCACCCATATTTCTCCTTTTTTCAAAGTATGTAGTAGCATCTGACGGAATATTTTGGAACTAGAGGTAAAGGTGATCGACTTGTCAAAAACCTAGTTTTAATGTAATATAAACTTCATAGATGACTTTAATTCGACTGGATCTTATGTAAAATATTCAATTAGTTTACAATTAATGTAACAAATGATGAAATAAAATTAAAATGGTATGAGGCTTTTTCTCGTATAAACAAATCTCCTCTCGCATAGGAAGTGGCGCTAACTAGGCGGTGATGAAAAGGCCAATGTGGGATTGTTGTTGTAAATTTACCAAAGAAAAACCACTAATGATCTACATATTTAAATTTTTTTAAAAGCGGAATTGAATTATTGCATTAGTAGCTGAGGTTTAAAACTATATATTTGTGTCAAAACATTATATTTTTATCAAAATCTGTTGGCCACAATAACCTTAAGTTTGCATATTATAAAAAATTAGAGCTGGTGGCTCCATTGCCGTATAGTTCACAAGTGAAGCTGTTTCATTACGCTCAACTTGTAGTTGCTGATCTTCAATTATTTGTTGCATACCGGATATCACTTCATCCACATCACTTTCAAAAAATGTACCCGAAACCGGATCGTCTAATATTTCATTTTCCTCTATTTCTTGGACCTCTGAGTTCAGTTCTATTCTATTGTCCACAGTGGGTACCACAAAATTTAATTTTGATTGCGGAGGCATACCCGATGGTGGAATAGCTTGTGGTCTGCGTGTTGACACGCATGTATTAATCCCGTGGCGACGTTTCATATGCTTATTAAAATTAGGCCAATTTGTAAAATGATGGTTGCAATCAACGCAAGAATACGGTCGTTCGCCTGTATGTTGTCTCCGATGCGTAGTTAATATTCCTTTAAATCGAAAACGTTTATCACAGAATTCACACGCAAATGGCATAGCACCCGTATGGATACGAAGATGTTCCCGCAGAGTTCCCTTCTCACGAAACTGCCGTCCGCATATATCACATTTATGTGGCTTGAGTCCGGAATGTACCGTCATGTGGTTAGTAAGCCGCGCCTGCGTTTTAAATGCCTTTTTACAAACGTTGCAACTAAACGGTTGAAGTGGTACGTGCGTTAGTAGATGACTCTCTAAATTTCCTTTTTGTATAAAAATTTTTCCGCATTGGTCACACGTAAAATTCTTTGTGTCCGTATGTATCCTTTTGTGAATCAACAAACTTGCCGGCAATTCGAATGATTTATCACAAATATCACAACGAGTCGAATCTCGATCATCGGGTGAAAAATGCGTTTTGATATGGGCATGTAGTGCACTATTTGTCCGAAAAGGTTTTTGGCAAATGGAACAATTAAAAGTCAGATAATCATCCATGTGCATAAAACGATGATTACGATACAATTTCCCGGTGGAAAAGAATTTAGAACAAATATCACAGCATAATTTTAGGTGGGGCCGGTGCCTTCGACGCACGTGGTTCAAAAACGTTACGTATTTAATATAAATTTTATTGCAATCGATGCAATGGTACTTTATAAGCTGTTGGTGTGTCTTAAAATGTTCCCGCAATTCGGTAACGCTTTTGAATTGATTTTGGCATTTGAAACAACTCCATTGGTATTCATTCCACGAGTCCGAGGTTACATCAGCCAATGATCCATCCTCATTTCTTGTATCTTCAATGGTTTCATCTTGGTTGCTCGAAATTCCTCCCGCTGGACTAGAAGATTCTACTGTAACTTCAACGGTGGTATTTAGAGTTTCCGGAATGTAGGGGTCAAGCTCGTCATTAATTAATCTATCTTCGTCTACGATACCATCGTTCGAATTTACTTCTACACAAACGAGCCATTCCTCTGCTGTTACACTGTTATAATGATCTTGCTGATTCAAGCTCTTATTATCTGATATATCATCCAGTTGTTCTGACGACGTGGAATCCTCTTGAATAGTTTCCTCTTGTACTATACTAATCGGGGAGCTTGGCGTCGCTGCATTGAGATTTTCGTCGGCAACTTCTTTGTGAATTTCAATAAAACTTTGCTCGACTTTTATGGCGAATGCCTGCTTTAATATGTCCTGTGCGGCCGAACATTTCTCAATAAATTGAATGCATCTATTTAACATGTCTAGACATGTTGAACAGCAGTTTTGCGGCAAATAATCAAATTCGTGTAAATTAATTTGACACAACTTAAGCACTTTACTTGTTATCTGATGAACTGGGTCTAATATATTAAATAACTCGTTGATTTCCTTAATTGATGTACAGAGACGACAATACTCAGTCATTTTTAACTAGCTTATTTCAGAAAGTAGAAGATATTTAAATAAAATTTCCGCAAATAAATCAAAATTGAAAATGTAAATAATAAATATGTCAAAATTTGTTTTGTATATTAGATGTATGCGAATCCTACTAGACTTTTGGTATTGGTCTTTTAAACGCCGCCTAGTTAGCGCTACTTCATATGCGAGCGAACGGTGAATTGTTTATATGAGAAACAGCCTCAAGCCATTTTTAATTATTTCTTATGTCGAATTCCTTGGAAGAAAATGATCAAAAAAATTTGATTATAATCAAAAAATTTTGATCACAAATACCTTTTCATGTTCTTTGGAAGAAAATAATTGATTTTTTTTTGATTTGTTATCAAATTTCAATATCCCAAATATACAACAAAAACAACCTATCAGAATCAACAGACGAGCAAAAATATCTCTCAGTTAATTTAATTCAGTAGTTCAATTTTTTAACTGAAGTGAAGAGGTGATTCAGTTAATTCAGACAATTTTGTTTATTCAGGTCAATTGAAAGCCCTTTACATTTCGCGTGGTAAAAAAATTAATGACGTATTTTAACAGATAAATAGTTTTTTAATAGTTTATACTTCCCACTGCTGATTTGAGACAAACTGACAGCATGGCAGACATTAAAAAACAACTAAAAGTAAATTACCCTAAAGTTACTCTACATGTTCGGAAATAGGTTTGGTAATTTTTGGTCAGCAGGTTACTCAAAGGTTACCATGGAATATTTCTGAAAACGCGTAATATAGCAAGTATGACAAATAATTAGCTTTTCTGACAGCTAAAATATAATTATAAAAGTTTTGTTTACTTTGAAATACTTAAAACAAATATTTGTTTAAATTTGAAATACTTTTTAAATAAATATTAATAATTATTATACCTTATTTAAAAAAGTATATTATCAGCTTCTTCAAGAAATTGGTACTTGAAAATAAAAATGGTTGTTTCTCATGGTATTTTAGATTTTTTTTTTGGATTGAGCCTCGTTAACTACAAGTTAAATCTTGCTGTTTACATTGAACCTTCAAAATAAATAGTCAGAATTAACTTGTTGTTAGCTCGACTCAATCCAATAAAATTTTTATGTCGAGTTAACTCCGTTTAAAAAATTCCAATATAAACGCGTTTTACTGTGCACATACTACTTTAACATTTTACAGTACTTCTTGCTTGTGTTTACGTTTTTTGCTTTTATTTTACTTCTATAAAAAAACGTACATAAAGATCTAATTGGCTCACGTGACTAGCGCTGAGCAAACCTAAACGCATCAAAAAATCAAAACAAAACAGAGATGACAAATAGATAAATAGGGTAAACTTTTAGAAATCAATGAAATTATGAACAAACTGTTGCACTGTCTGTTAAAGTGTCTGTTAACAAACTAATGAAATTATTAACTATTTAAGGAAATATAAACGAAATTACTTCGTTAGTAAAGCCATATATTAAATAACTTATATATAAGACGTTCGTGTTCTTTTTTTCTTTTAGCTTATCGCATTTACCGTAATTAGATTTTTTGTCACGGTGTCGCTTTTGTCGTTTTTTCGAACTTATTTCGAAAAATTGCAGTTGTTTGTTTACTTTTTTGTTTAGACAACTAAGCTAAGCAGTTGAAACAGTTAAATTTAGTTTTACTTTTTCACCAGCTGTGTTGATTTTCGAGTTTTTTTTCGAACTTGTACTAAAACAGCTAATTTCAATCTTGTCTTATAGAAAAAAAAATCGGAACATGATTTTACAAGGCAATGTCCTATATTGATACTATTTAATATTTGGTAAAGCTATGGAAAGCATAAAAGGGGTTGCCTGTCACTAACACTAGCTCAATTATATTTTTTTATGTTATCATGACAGTTTATATAGTGGCAATGGTTGAATGCCCAAATCAGCCCAGTAAACCATAATTACAGCTGTCAAAAGCTAACATGTACATGACAGCTCTAAGTGTTTGTGTTTTTCATAAAATTACATTTCTTTTAAGTAAATTTGATTAGAATAATTCAGTTTAAAATTATATGACCATGGCTAATCAATTATTAGAAAATAACTGCAGAATATGTTGGATCGAGGATGACGATGATGAAATGTTGAGTGTGTTCCATGAAGTTGAAGGTTATGACGAAACACTAGCGAAAATGATTGAATGTTGTGGCGGAATCCAAATAACCGAGGATAGCGATTTATCGAAAGTAATTTGCCAGAATTGTACACGGGAATTATTGGTTGCAATGAAATTTAAACGAAAGTGCGCTAAAAGTATTGAATTTTTGGAATCGCTGCAAGCTCAGTATAACAATAATGATGAGTTGGATGATGGCGGCGGTAGTAATGCGGATAGCTCTATAATCGGGCAATCGGATTCACCGGTGATGTTACTTGAAATGCCTACCACCGAGTCTGAAATAAAAATGAATGTGGATGATTTAAATAGTAAATTGTACGACATAATTCAACTGGATGATGTAAAATTAGAAAATACAAATTTAGATACGACGGGAATAGCATACGAGATGACTACCGTGAATCAAGATAATGTGCATGAACTGTTTCAGAATAATACAAGCGAGGCAACAGAACGTGAAGCTACGCTCCCCACCACTGAAAGCTACGAAGATGTTGAATATCTTGAGCCTGATAATGATGTGGAATATGTTCTATTTGACTCTAATTCGAATCAAACGAGAGACGAAGATACATGCAGTAATCTCACAAACGTCTCAGATGATTCAAAACTCAAAGAGGAAATTGTTCCTTCACATAATGAAAAACGTTTGCCGGCTGAGAGACGAAGACGGAAGAAGGTGTTTCCAGAAACAGTGCCAACGGCAATAAAGGTATCTGCAAATATAAATCATTCGTGCGAGGTTTGTGGTGCTGGATTCACCCATATGGTAAATTTAAAACGGCATTTGGTTTCTGTGCATAATTTGGACGATACTAATTTGCATACTTGTCCGATCTGTTTAATAACGTATTCAGCGTTCAAAGAGTATTCTATTCATGTTGAGAGTCATGGTGTTGTTGTTCAAAAAACTACACAAGCCAATGAGGATGCAGCAGCTGCTCCGACCGACGATTTAGTAGAGGTGTTGTTTCATGAAGATTTGCGCAATAATTTGAGGAAGCCTTTTAAATGTGCCACTTGTAAGAAGGCCTTCTCAACAAATTCAGCTCGTGTATCACATATGAGAACACATACCGGTGAAAAGCCATTCAGTTGTACTGTTTGCTCGAAAACATTTACCACCCTCGGTGGCCTTGATTTGCATCAGCGACGGCACACCGGCTTTAAACCATTTAAGTGCGACTACTGCAATCGCCGATTTGTCGAGACGAGTAATCTTAAAGTGCATATGCGTACACATACGGGTGAGAAACCGCATGTGTGTATAATTTGTGGAAAAGGTTTTTCTCGTGTATTTTTACTTCAGCTACATTTACGTACGCACACCGGTGAAAAGCCATATTCATGTCCGATATGCGCAAAATCATTTGCCCAACTTTGTGATATGTCAGCACATAAAAAAATTCATACGGGTGAACGACCGCATCATTGTAATGTATGCGGCAAAGGTTTTATTAAAAGCAGTGGTCTTCATTCCCATATGAAACGCCACACCAAATTAGTTGAAAATAAACTTGTGAGTAATCTCGAGTAATTAAATTTTATTTTGTTTCTTTATGCTACTAACCTATTTTAGAAGGAGTTTACGGCAGGAAATCCTATTGATCCCGTCGAAAGCATGAGTGATTTTGGCGCGAACAACGAAGATGATGAGAATGAAAGCGGGTTGACAAAATATATTATAACGTGTTTGAAAGATGAGAATATAATGGAAGAGGACGATTTGTAGATATTTTATAATAATAATGTTTGTAATAGAATAGTCATTAGTTTTGAGCTATTTTTGTAAAATTATTTTGAATTTAAGTCCTTAAGCAAAATTTGATTTTAATTCTTTGTCGCGAAATTTTAAAATTAGGTTTATTGTTCTCCCAAAATAAATAAAAAATTTATTCCTTTCACTAAAACCTTCAAAGCTAATGATGTGGTGCTGCTACAATGGCCGCCGATGTGGATGGTTCAGCTCCATCCAGCTTTAGTTGCTGTTTCATTTCAGTGAAACTTGGAGGATCACCCACAAACCAATTAATCAGAATATGCTCGGCAAATTTCGTACATTTGTACTGATCGGTGAGTAGACTCTGGGAGAACGATACATGATTATTGTACGCTTCTGTTTCCTTAAATGAATCCTTCGACATGCGATGAAGGTCCTTAAGAATAGCGCTACCCCATAACTGAACATGTATATCTGAAATTTTTGAAGCCAGTTGCATTGCGGGTGTTACCATATTCATACTCTCCTTGGTGTTGCCTATACTTAGAAACACATGACTAAGAAGCACAAGGGAACAAGACGTAAGTCGATTTAAATCTTCCGCGTTTGCCATTTTAAGGGTTTCTCGCAGAAAACGTCTGAAATTAAATAAAAAACAAAATTTATATTTCCGACTCTATAATAAAATGTTGTTTTTCTCACTTTGCTTCAATAAAATTACTCTTGTGGAATGAGTTTAATCCTTGTACGTAATAAAAACCACCCATGAGCGCTTGGCTACTCAAGCACTGGGAATTTTCAGTCGACACAAGTTCTAGAATTTGTTTTAAATCCGACTCTCGTTTTGTCCGTATATAAACAATGGCTAAATTTAGATTCGCAAACAATTTAAGATCCCGTTCCTGCGTTTCCCGAATACAGGATAAAAATTGACGTTCAGCGTGCTCGAATAAACTGGTTGACATTGCGTATAGTCCAAGAAGGCAATGGAGTTGCCCAGAATGCCGTTTCAACAGCGCCTTGTTCGGTGACGCTAGACAAACCTCCTTTGCAGTCGCTATCTCTTTAATTGCAAGTGATTTATTTCCCATAACGAGTCGACACATGATTATGTGCTCCAAAAGGATTATTTGAAATACGGCCAATATCGGTTTATTCTCCTGCGCTTTTAATGTTTCGATTTGAATTAATGCCTTATCGGTATACTTTTGAGCCTTATCCATGTATCCGGCCATCATTGAATGCGATACGGTGACCAAATAGACAAGAACATAAAGTTGCTCTTTAGGCAACCACATAAACATTTCGAGAGCGTTCGGTCCACCAAATATAATCTCATCTGAAGGCCACGTTGGTGCCATAATAGTTTGTATGCTTTGTTGCAATTGTCGCAAATTCGGTTTAACAGTTTTTACCTGGCCTAGTGATAGGTTGTGGCACACTTGGAGTACCAGGTAAAACACGCGAAGGTACTCCTTAAGATGGATATTCATAATTTGAGTTTCGATGATAGTGAAAGCTTGACTAAGTAACGTAAGAACATCCGATGGTTTGCGTTCGATCATGGAAATCATTGCACGCGACAATAAGAACAACACCTTCACATAGTAAGCATTTGGCTGCTCGTCCGTTGACTCTACACCGACTCCTAACAGTTCAGATGCAACATTATATTCCTTGTCGATTGCATGAATTTGCTGTGGAACAAATAAATACTCTTACTAATTCATACGACACTCGCCTCGCATATTTAGACTTACCGCCAGCTGGAATAGCAGTTTACACAGCCAATATATATTATTCTGGGATAAAACCAAAGCCTTTTGTAATACTTGTTTGGCCAACGGACTTTGGTCCTGTTGCTGATACAAATGAGCTAATAAACTGGCCGTATCAAATTTTACATCATCAAACCCGTTGAGATTCTCCGAGAGTTTCCACTGGAAGAACAGACCAAAACAAAAATTGTTAGGTTATGTTACAACATTTATGAATACTGCAAACACAGCTTACCGCTTGTTCTAAATGCTTTTTCGCCAAATCAACATTTTTCGTGTATGCCATGAGCACTTGTCCCATCTGTAAATGTGTACGGGCCTCCATTTTTTGCGGCGGATTGAATGTAAATAGCGCTTGTAAACATTGCAGACATTTTTTTATGTTTGGAGGATTAGACGTGCGGAAATATTCGGCCAAACCCAATAAAGATATATAACATGCATCTTGGGATGAAGCCATTGTATTTAATAAAATTATTTATGAATAACAATAAATAGATATTACTGTAAATTATTATTATTATTATTATTTATTCATTTATTTATGAGCTGGCGAAACCACCAAATTGCTCTTAAATATTATACAAGATGATATTTCATCCAAATTATTTTTCTCTATTAATTCAATATATTTTTTTTTTTTCAAAATTTTCCACTTTTACGACTCACGATTCGCATTCTAGCACCCAAACGACGAACTTATCGATTCAAGTTCTAGAACACGAATACTGTAAATTATTTAAACTACTTTTACATTTTGACGTTCATCTTTGTTGTTGACGTTTGTAATGCGACAACCAGCAAAAGTTTTTAAGCTATGTATTTTAATTAGTGCAGATTCAAACCATTTATATAATGAGCAAAATGTTGTTACACTTGAGTGTGGGTTCACGGAATGAGATAAAAAAAAAGACTTTTTCCCAACTTTTGCTCAAAAAATTTGTCTACGGTTGTCATATCGCACATCCTTTAAAAAAATGTCATAACACAAAAAACAATTTTGTGATAAATGCATTTTAAATTGCTATACTTGATTATTTATTTTATAAAGCTAATAATGAATAATCCCAGCATCACCACAGTAACGTTAGCAATTAAAAAAAAAAAAAAATTAAAATACATTTATCTCAAAACTGTTTTTTTGTGTTGACAGTATTTAAGAGGATGTACGATATGTTTTCTATTGTTTTGTTTGCAATTTCTGCTTTGTTTACGATTAGATGGGGCTTTATTTTAATTTAATCGAATAAACGTTTGTCTGGGGATTACAAATACACAATATTCGGTTTTATACACACATCACAATTTATAAATTATCAAATAATTTATAGCCCAACAGTTTGTAACAAAATAAAATTATTGGTTCTCATCCTAATTGTTTCACTTAAATGCATCCCGCATATTTATTTCATTTATTTTATATAATAACTTTAAATAAAATTATCTCAGGCGAAACCTAACAAATTCATTCAAAAAATGTCAAAAATAAACAATAACAACAAATATTTGAGCAAAATTATTGCTCATACTTCCGGTTATTTTTTGTTACTATGTTGGTACGACTAAGATTATTGCTCAAAAGATGGAAATATTTTAACTAATACCCCGTTTACACCAGTAGAATAAAAGTATGTAGCAAAAAAGTATGTTGGTGTAAACTCAAACTAAAATACTTTAATAGTTTATCACGTACTATTTTGCTATTAAAGTATAATAGCTATCAAAAAAATATTGACATTATAGTCGTGGTTTAAACTCTAATTTAATGTTATAATACTTTAATTTTGTTTATTATTTTTTTCAAGTGGCCGATAGACATTTTTTGTTTGGCTATACATTTCCATTTGTGATATTAACCAAAAAAAAAATATATTTACCGACAAAAAAAATAATATAGTATTATAGTATGGGTTTACACCGCTTGCGATGTAAACTGGCCGGGTATTATACTTTATTAGCAAAAAAGTATTATACTATTAAAGTAGCTCTGGTGTAAACCCAGTATAAAGCTGGATTAAATTGGGCGGGGTTTAGTTGAATATGAAAGATTTGATTGGCTGAAGAGTTGGATAAAAAATAATCCAGTTCCGTGAACTCTCCATATCTCGATTATCCGGGATCCGATTATCCGTGAACCTCGATTACCCGGGATTTTTTAGTCTCTTGGTTAATTTGAATTTCATCTGATTAACCGTGATTTTTTTTAGTTCTAATAAAACATAATTCGATTAACCGGGATTTTTGATTATCCGGGAAGTCCCACTAATGTCCGATAATCGAGGTTCAAGTCTGAATATAGCCGATGAATTCTGGAATATGGCCACCTGGGACGAAACTCGATCAATTTTTAACCGATTATGATGGGATTGGGTATTATGCTGGATGGAAATGGGACTCTTAAGTGATTTTGGGAAAAAATTCTGGAATATAGCCACGAGGGATGGAACTCGATCAATTTTTAATTAATTATGATGGGATTGGGTATGTTGGATGGAAATGGGATTCTTAATTGATTGGAAAAGTTCTTAAATATGGCCACCAGTAGCATTATTCTGGTAATTTCCCGGGAATTGGCAACTGCGGAAAGAATTTATATATAATTTCTGTTGAAAAAAAAAAGTTTGATGTAAATATAGTTATAAATTTTGAATTTTTCCATATCTAAAACTGTATTGCTCTCGCAAATCCCGCTTAGCTTAGCTTTTGAATCTGAAAGCAACAACTTTGTTCTTTAATTTTTTTAATGTATTTTAGATTCTTCGGTTTGGTTAATTTCAATAATATTTATTTTATTTTTTTATTTTACGAAATAGAACAAAATAAATTCGATAGCTTTCTGACAAAACAAACGCAAAACGTCTTTTTTTACAACAAGAAGACAAAAGAATTGTAAAAATAACCGCCTTGTGGTAAACACCATAACCATAAAATGGTTTTATTTCCCCTAAACCTAAAAATTTTTTGGCTTACATTAAAGCAAATTCGTCTTTATACAATACAATTGTGTTGTAATTTTGCGAAAGCAACAAAATTATATATAAATTCTTTTCCCAAATCTCTATTCCCGGTTAATTGCCAGAATAGTGCCACTGGAATGGAATTTGATAATTTCTTAACCGAGTATGCTGAAATTGAATATGGTGAATGGAAATAAGATTCTTCAATAACTTTTGGAAGAAGTTGTGGAATATGGCCACCTGGGACGAAACTTTGTAATTTAAACTAGGACAGAACTCAATAATAAGCAGGCGTCTGTCTTGGAGCAAGCGCCTCGTGATGTTAACATGTTTCTGATAAGGCTGGATGCCTTAAAACCTATCACCGGTACGTGACAAAGTCATGTAATTAGTGGATTGAGCAGCAGGCCTACTACGTACTCTCACAAAAAACCACGTTATGAACCCTACACAAAGGGCTCGGTGAAATTAATAGTATTCTTATCAACAACGACCTCGAAAACTGTTCACGGGAACTTAGAATATGACGTTTTCTAAGACCTTCAGATTTCCAGAACCTTTCGAACCAAGCGGAAATTTATACTTTTGAGGTATGTACTTGCAATACAAGAGCATAAATGGTCTGGAAGTTAATTCCATAATACAACCAATAAATACACTCTCCACTACAGCAATAATCAGAGAAGAGGAAAATTATGATTCGGTTTCTCATCCTCTTGCGAGTACAGCTGTTTATCATTTTATAATCCCATATTTATCTAACGTGCCGAATTCAGGTGGTCATATTAAGAAACTTCTAGAAATCATGTTATTCCAAAACTTTTTTCATAAATCATTTAAGAATCCCATTTCCATCCAGCATATCCAAGCCCATCATAATCAATTAAGAAATGATCGAGTTCCGTCCCAGGGGATCATATTCCAGAATTCCTTCCAAAAATCATTTAAGAATCCCACCTCCATTCAACATACCCAATTCCATCATAATCGGTTTAGAATTGATCAAGTTCCGTCCCAGATAGCCACATTCCAGAAATTCTTCCAAAAATCATTTAAGAATCGCATTTCCATCCAACATACCCAATCCCAACATAATCGACTAAGAAATGTCTGAATTCCGTCCCAGATTAAATTCGATCGAATAAATTAAATTTAAAAACATTCGGATTTAACGAACAATTGGATTTAACGGACAATTGGATTTAACGGACTCCCCATTTAATTCGTTAAATCGAGGTTTTTCTGTAAAACATTATACGTAAACAATTTAACGCAACATTTAACATAACAGTATTTAATGCAGCGTGATCAAATTTTTCCATCGCCTCCAAAATCATACTCCCAAAATGCACGAACTCCGCAAAGAACTTCAGTGTTCGGATAACCATCGAATTCTTGTAGTTCGCGATGACATACGTGATTTTTAATTTTTGATCTTATGTTTTACCAAACATTTGCGGTTCAGGTGGAGCTTGAGCTCCGTTCGTTTTTTATCTCGTATTTATAAACTGTACCTACTACACGCAGTACGATTGTCCTGAATCAAAGTGGTTATACCACAGGTGCTCACTTTATTGTGTACTTATTGTATTATTGGTTAGTGTTTTCATTTAAAACGTCCACCCGGTATGCTCGTGTAGCCAACTCGTTCTTTTCTCTTAGGTCATTAAAAGATAACCGGCCTCTATTTATAAATTATACTAATAAATAAAAATGAGGCTAGTAGGAAACGTAATCTCACATAGATTAAAATGAGGTTTGGCCTATTTGTGTTGCTGCCTCTAAAGATATTGTTATTTTTACTAAGTGATATTGAGTTTGCGAGCTCCACATACAATGATACAAGTGACAATGAATTACAATTCCAGTGCGTGTTATCACAAGTACGCCCACAAAATACACAAGTGTACGAATTTAATGATTTGACGCCAGTAGCTCCCGGAACCACATTCGAAATATACGACACCTTTATTGAATACAAATGTGCAGACGGGTTCACTGAACTTTCTAAATCGGGGCAAATCAATTATTGTGTAAAGAGTAAAAATGGAACAGCTAAATGGAAAAACCATGCTTTTCTAGGATGCTCAAGTATTAAATCAAACAATATGATGGCTACATATTTATATAATTTTTTTTTTATTTAAGCAGGAACGTGCTCTACAAATATTTTTCAAAATCAACGTCAAAGATTAGTGTGTCGTGATGAAAATCAAAAAATATTTAATTGTCATGCAGAGCTGCTTATATTCCCGGGCACAACCGTAGAAATATTTCGTAGTGAAAGATCACTATACACCAAAATTAAATGTGATGCTAATGGTAACTGGACAGGAACCTTACCAGACTGTCATCAATATTCAGAAGTTTTAAATTCAACTAATAATGATGGGATTACATGCAGTATAGCAACATTAATTAGACCCAGCGTATCATTAATTTTTCCAAATGAGTTTTGTTCAAACTTAACGAATCATGAACGGCCCCTCGTTTATGCTGCTGGTACAAAAGTTAAAATTGTGTGCGCCGAAGAATATGTCAGTGAAGGCGAGTTGGTCAGCGAACTAACATGTCGTGAAACTGGAGAATGGACCGGTGATGAAATTCCAAAATGTAAAGCGATGTGTGGAGACTGGAGTGATCGAGCTTTAATTAAATGGGCCGCTGCAATATACGAGTATGTTAAATCACCACCAGGTTACCGATACATATGTGGTGGAAATATTATCAGTGCTAAGCTCGTTATATCGGCGGCGCACTGCTTCACCAGTGATATGAATTACTCAATTGCAATTGAAAGAGGCCAAGAAGACGCACAGTTCCACGAAATTGCCGAAATACGATATTTGAGGGATTATGTAGGGAAATCGGCACATTTTAAAAATGACATTGTGGTTCTAGTTGTAAAATCATTCATAAAATTCGATACTCATATAAAACCCGTTTGTATCGACTTTGAAACAGTGCCAAATGAAATAGAAGAGGACACACTGGATTTAGGCCATGGTCATATTGCGACGTGGAATATACTAAATAACAATGAATCGAGTGAACGCATGAGTTCAACGTCCCATCCGATCGTAGCAGATTGTAGGACACAATTATCCCGAACTAAACAGCTAAAAGATTTAACTGCGGACAAATTTTGTGCCGGGAATTATAATCATCGTACCATGTGTCACGGTGATAGCGGACATGGGCTGGTATTTGAAAAATTGGTAAATAATAGTTTACGATTCTATTTGTACGGTGTTCTGAGCGTGGTAGCTGAGAACTGTATTAGATCAAGTTTTGTATTTTATACAAATGTACAATGTTTTAAAGAGGAAATAAAGGATTTGTTGATCGAGTACAAGGGTTTGTAGTAAACTGTTATAAGATCTAGATTTTTACTGTATTATATTTGTGTATAAAGTGGTGTACCAATTTTGACGGACAGTGAAAAAAGTAAATTAAAGAAAACGTGCGGTATAGTTGCATGCTGAATAAAAAGGATATTTGAACTTCAGGTTGTTTCGCTGTTTTTGATAATAATAATGTCGTTTTATTATCATAATGGAAACTAAAACAGTATAATTCTATTTTGATATATTTATTAATTTAAGGTTAAATCCAAATTACCACGTTGTATATTCAAAGAAGTATACAAGAACAAAAGTAAAATAAATACATTATGGAGGCGTGCTGTCAATAGAACTAAGTATATAAACATGGAAGAGTGACGTCACAAAGTTGAATTAAAATTATTCTAACCTACAATTAATTTGTATTTTGCTGGCGCTACATCTCATTTAGGGATTCATTATTGAGGTTACTTAGTCAGTTTGGCTTCAGATTAAGGAGTGATTAGTCCATTGAGTCCTATCCAGGTCCCAGGCTTGCTGGAACGAGCGTTCTGATGTTGAATGAGGCATATTGGCACGCCGGGAGTGGGAGGGGCGCAGGAGGCTTACATGTTGTTTCCCTCCATTTTACATTTACTTTTATACTGTTTCCAAAACCTATCTCTCTCTTTCTGACACGCGCCCCCTGCGGCGAATTTGAATGAAGCTAAACAATTCGTTGAAACTTAGTTACCTACTGTACGACGAGAATGGGATTATACAGAGTTTTGAATATGGTTCTACAAATATTCAAATTAGATTACCAACCTCACTCTTGGTGGGTTGGGTGAAAAAGATATACCAATGTAAGTTCCGCAATTGGTACTTGCGGAAATTCTAATTTAAGTTGTTTCCCTTTAAAAATTCTGATTTTTTTGAAAAATGCCCTATTTGAGTTTCATCCGATTTGGATCGAATTGGGTTTGTAAGATAAAAAGAGGATTTCAAAATGAATTTCGTGCGTTGATTTGGAAAATGGCCAATAATAAGTCATTGTGTATCATAGTTGGCTTCTGATCCACAAAATAATTTTAAAACAAAAAATTAAATTTATAAATTTGTTTTTCGAAATTCGATGAAAATTACATAATGTTCAAAGATAAAATTGGATGTGCCCCACACGAGTAGCCAGCATTTAAAATCGATGGTAAACACATATTTACACTTGAACCAAAAGTTGAACAAAACCTAACCTCTCAGATATTACATTATGGAAGTTATTGATAACTTCTAGTATGAGGAGTCAAATAATGAAATTCTAACATGGTAGTCCAAAGTCATCGCTTAGGGATACCATGAAGACATTGGTAAAGATCCGGCTATTCTATTTTTGGCCTGAGTTTGTGAAGCATGTAAAAAAATATATGTCTGAGAGTAAAATTTGTAAGATCACTATCAAAGTCCCAAATCTATGAAGAAACCACCAATAGGTTTATAATGTATGGTCGGACGATATTCACGAGCCTCAAAGGGAAGTACAATGATCTTTTCAAAGATCATTTTATTAAAACCAATCTGAAAATGTAGGTCAGAATAAATAATGGATTACTCAGAGTATAAAGATTTTTTATACTCCAAAACCGCGGTATATTCGCCCCAGTTTAATGCGTCTGAGAAAGTGAATCGGTGGCAATTTGAGCATTTATGGGAGAAAAAATGAGACTATCATATTCATGAAATAGCTACACCACATTATGTACTGTTTTGTCACCACAAAATTAACCAAAGTAAAGATTCGCAGCTTCTAAGAAAACTCGATGACGTTTTAGAAGGCGAAATCCTCCTGCCAAATTAAAAATCCGGTATAGCTAGAAGAAGAACTAGAACAATTCAACAACAGAACACGAGAAGCGACGTAGAGTAGTATCCTCTCAAGTTCAAGGGAAATGAGCCGTAATGTTTTTTATCCTCTGAATGTTATAGAATATAAAACAGAATATAAAACAACTCTAAATTGTTTGTTCAATAAACTAAAGAAATCAAGTAGGAATCCTTTACTAAATACCTAAAGTCGCCTTACTGGAGAAAAGATACCGAGTATTTCCTTTGGAAAGCAACATAAAAATTAAAACGGCCTAAACTTCAAATTTCACCACTTAAAAATGAAGAGTTCCAGTTCTTTGTTTACAGCCCACCTCGAGAACACGATCCTAGAGGCTGGATAATAGACAAACAGCAGATGAAAACATACCATCAGTAAATAAAGTTAATAACTACAACATAATCTCCTGTTACATACAAGAATTAAAAAAGGAAAGCAAACTTAACCTAACAAACAACAAAAACCCTTACTGTAAAAGGACTTCGGAAACTCGTCAAAATAATTAACGCAATATTCAGACTTAGCCACGTTCCAAATCAATGAAAGTAATCACGATACCTAAACCCAATAAACCGCTAAATGATAAAAATTCTTATATACCGATTTCCCTTCCAACAACTTGAAATTTTTCGAGAAACTACTTCTAAAGAGACCCAAACCAGTAATAGAAGAAAGAAATCTTATTCCTCCACAACAATTTGGCTTCAGAGAAAACCATTCAACAATAGAGTAAGTACATTGAATTACAAACATAATTGAAGATGTCCTTGAAAAAAAGAAAGCGCTACAGAATGATGCTTAACGATTTCTTTTAGCCCACATTGAACGATATGGAGGTAGACGACATGTTTCCAGCAAGACGGGACTACATGCTACACAGCAGACGCAACGATGGACATGCTGCATGAACGATTTGAGGGTAGGATTATCCCTCGCAGAGGCGACGTGAATTGGCCATCAAGATCGTACGATTTGACCCCGCTAGACTTTTTCTTCTGGAGTTTCCACAAGTCGCTTGCCCTTAAAGCCAACATAACCAATACGGCATCTCTCAAATTCGGCCGAATCTATGCGGCAGAGTCGTTGAAAATTGGACCACTTGGGTCCGTACCACCGTGAGATGCCGCGACGAACATTTGAACGATATTTTATTCCAAAAATTAAGGCATACATAGGCCTTTAAAATAAAAAAAAAATTCCGTTAATACCTCACACGCATAGCTTGTTTTATTCCATTTCAACATTGACACGTCCAAATTGAAAAACCCTTTATCTAGCCAACACTTTCGTGTTAAATTTTATGGCGAATACTCGAAAATAAATGTTATATAAATTAAATTTTAATAATTTAAATTATATGTTCTGTATGCCACCGATAGAGACAAACATAGCAACGTTTGCGGATGATACGGCTCTTTTAGCAGTCGCTGTTAGTATAGAAACGTTGCTGCTTCGTTGATTGCGACGATTTCTTGATTCTCGATTATTTATTACATATTAAGCTCACATCACTGGAATGGTTCGACTGCTCTGGATTTTCGGAGCTTCTAATGCGAAAACCAAATCAACCTTTTCTTTAAATTCCAATTTCGCTGCTTGCTGCAGCTTTGTTCGAATTGAATTCTCACTAATCCCTCTTATGAATTGTGAAAGCAGAAAGGTATCTGCAATTGACGCGGAATACACTTGAATTTGGTCGAGACTCAAATTTTCCATAGTTGGTTTCGGATTCAAGTAAATTCTATAAAACACTGTAATATTCCGAGGCCAATACCGTTTTGACATTTTCTGCCATCTTCTTTTTTATTTCCCGTAAGGAAATTCAATCTTTGTACGAAGGGCCTTGATTAATTTTTGCTGTTGTATATAGCAAGAAATTCTTTGAATTGCACTGGACCTTTTTTTAGATTCAAGATACACTAAATTACTTTTCAGTTCAGTGGATAAGACAATTAAAAATCGAAAGATAAATGTTGATAGGGCTACTAATTAACACATTTATTCCGAGTGATCTGCTGCAGTAGTTTTGGATCCATAATGTCGGCATTTTTAAAACTGTTATACAATAAAACACAAAACATTTTTAAGTTATTTTTTGTTTAATTTAATGATTTTTTTGATTTTTTTACGCAACTGAATTTTTATTAATTATAATTTTATTTATTTAGTATTTGTTCTTTGTTTTTAAATTTAAATAACAATAATATTTCACTTTTTTAAATTTATTTTAAATAAATACAATTTATTATTATTTATATATATATATAATTTATTTATAATAATGTTTTAGAAATACGAAGTTTTTTTTTGTATATTGTTATATAACTTTAAATATTTTTAATTATTTAAATTATTAAGTTAAACAAGTATTTTTTATTTTTTGGGTTGTTTGTGTAATTTATTTAATTATAACAGTTTTACATTATTCATAGTATATAGTATAATAATAATATTAGTATTAAATTAATAATGATTCTTTGTTAATTAATTATAAACTGTATATTTACATGATTTATTTTGTGTTTTGTTGTATTTGGTAATATAATTTATAATAAGTTTTTATTTGTTCATTATGTAGAGAATAAATAACAAGTGTTTTTTTTTAAATTTTGGTTTATTTATAAAAATTAAGAATTAATTTTTATAAATCATCTAAATCTTTTTTGGTTTTTTTTTGTTATTTTATTTTTTTTAAAATAAGTATAAATAAAAAAAATATATTATATTTAATTATAATAATAAATTTTTTTTAAATTGATTGTTGGTTTACCCATTTTTTTTTTAAATATGGATTTTTAAGTTCCGATTTATTAATTTAGAAATAAATTGTCTATTCGTAAGCGCTTCTATATATTTTATTTAAATTTTAGTCGATCCCATTAAACCAAATAATTAAAAATTAATGGTCGCCTTTTTGTGTATATACACGTCATGAAAATGTCAAAAATCTATCTAAGCTTGGTTATAAATATAAATTATATTATAATAAAACTTATAAAATAAATATATATATATATATCCCGGCAAACCATTAATTATAATAAATTAAAATTATAATTAATTTAGCATAAATAGGCACAAGTAGGATTAGTGATATTTTCCATAAATCGAATTGTAATATTTATTATATTGTTTTACCTCTGCTTGAATATCCTGAAAATAACATCAATAATTTTTATTTTGAATTATCATTAATTAACCAAAAAATTATTATTTCGAAAAACGTCAAATACAAAATAGAAAATTTAATAATTAATATTTTATTTTTTGAAAATAACATTGAATTTTAATTTATTTTGTTTTAAATGTATTATAATACTTATTATTTATTAATTTATATATTTTAATTTAACATAAAAATATATATAATTTTTATTTAGTTTTAAATTAATATTAAATCGAAAAGATGGCGGGTCAAAATATAATTTTAAAAATTATGCGGAAATTTTTTAATTTGTTCTCGTTGTAGATAGGAATTTTGTATTTTATTGTAATATTTATTATAATTTATGTACTTTATTTAAATATTCGTATAATTTTGTTTTTTATTATTAATAAATTTTAATTAATGGAAATTTTAGGCAGTCAGTAAAAATTTTATTTGTGTAGTACATAAAAAATATTTTATAATTTATAAATATACAATAATAATAAAATGATTTTCATAATTAGTTTGTAATTTATTAGGCCAAAATATTATTAATTTACATTTATGAATTTGATGAAAATAGAAAATGTACGCAATTTAAAAATTTTGTTTGCTTGGTATTCAGAGGAAATTTTTTGTGTTTTTTATGGCAACATAAATATTGGAGAGACATAATTTGTATTTATTTAATTTTCAATTGAGTATTTTATTATATTAAATTTTAATTAATACGTTTTATAATTATATCAATTCGCATGTGCTTAATTTTGTTTTTAGTTTAGCTTATATATTACTATAAATAATATGTCCGACCATATAAATATATAATTGCAGTGTCTGTCTGTAATTTTGTAAAAAATCCTGCTCTTGGGATTTTTTTATGACATTTATGTGTTCAATAAATAAATAAAGTGTTTTAGTATAGCCTCCTCACGAAAACGGACTTTACATCAGATATCCAAGAACAAAATCATTATCAGGACCCATCTAAATACCCATTTAAATGTAATTTTATTTGGCTTCTTGGATTAAAACTACTATTGATTCAGTGCCATCTATAATACAATATGCCTATTAGCTAAAATGATGCTGAAACCCAGATGGCAGAAAATGTTTGTGATTAAACATTGTATCAAGTTCAGAAGTAATATGAGTCCCTTAATTACGGGAACATATCATAAAAATTTGGTTTAAGTGCTCGGGTTGCTTTTGATCGACAGTAGAATTCCAACTATTTGAGAGTAAGGTTTAATGATCAATTTACATCCATCTAAAGTTTGCTGAGAATCATTATCGAATTACACGGATATAAAGTAGTTTCTCGATGGAGAGAGAGAGAGAGAAAAATAGAGAGCATTAAATATAAACGTTGATACATTCTATAATACTTAATACAAGTTCCTTCTGCTGTTATGGTACACAAGCGGTAATGAGTATTTTCTATTTAGAAACAACTTCGTATTTTTTTTATAAGATCAGAGACAAACTGAAACAGATATCTCATTCGGTTATATAAATCGGTAAAATTTAATCCACATTTTGTTCAAATGAGAAATCTATGAACAATATTGTCTTTGGCAAAATATAAAGTAGCGATAAAGTAAAATACTGAAATATGGAATGGGCGAGAAGCTAAACATTATTTGTCTAAACATAACAATTATCTAGTATTTGTATTGAATGTCAGTATGCAGATTAATAATTAAAAAAAAAATTGGTGTTTTTAAAATATCCATAATCATTTATAATATTTAATAAATTTTATGTTAACTTAAGTTTTTTTTTTTTGTTTGAGTAGCGACATTATAAATTTCCTCTGAAAATCACGACTGTATTATAATTATTATATATTAATTTAAAAAATAAATTAAATATTCAGTTGTTAATTAAATTTTACAAAATCGAGCCAATTATAATAAAATTTATGTATTTATGAGAAATAATGTTAAAAATTTGAATTTAAATTTGATCTGATTTCATAAATAAATATACATTAATTATTTATTTTATTATAATATTATTATATTAATATTGTTAATTAATTAATTTAATTTGAGCTTTATATATTTTTTTTGTTTTTTTAAATTTAACTTAATACTTATTTACAGTGCGTTTAAAAGATAGCACCCTTTTATATTTTTTTGTTTTGTTAATATTATTTATTTGAATTAATTTGTATTGTTTTTGTTTTTGGAGTGACTGGATTAATAATAACTGTGTTTCAAATAGTTAAATATATAATTTATAAAGATGTTATGTTTATATCTTAAATAACTTATATAGGTTAGGTTTAATCAAAGAATTTCAAATAATAAGAAAAGAAAACACGTACTAAAAATTTGAGACACCTATTTTTTGGTTATAACTCCCTGAATAACCGAAAACCACATACCGTACGATATTATAATCAAAAATATCCCGAGAAACGAATCAATCATGATTTTTATGATAAATACATACTGCTACCTAGTGTAAATGTATTGAGATCACGTGCTCTCGAATTTGTATTTAATGATATCGGTATATTTTGTATGCAAAACGAAAACTGTGATTGAAACAAAAATAACAAGAAAAAAATAATGAAATTGGTTCTTCTGTACTAACACAATTAAGATTTCTACATTATTTTGCAAACATTTTGTTCGATAGAAAATATATTGAAAACAATTGATTAAATAAAATGCGGTGGAGATAAAAAGCCAAAGAAATTTGCCGCCTAATTAGAGCCACTTTCTATATCACGAAAGATGATATTTATGGCAACTCGAAAATTATGCGCAACACAATCTAACACAATCACAAAGTGCAACAAACAATATTGTTAGAAATGAATTCAGAGAAAACTAATTGTTATACAAACAATTTTACACGGAAACAATTCTACACTGAACAATTCATCGAACAATCAAATATGCGAGATAAAAAAAACAATTTATCGAAAAACTCGTAAGGCATATTAGAAAATTTTGATCAGTTTTCTCTTAATTGTTCAATTTTGTGGTACGAAAAACAAGATAGGACATTTTCGGATAAAAAATAAAATTGTATCGATATTAAGCAGAATTTGAAGCGGATTATTGTGATGAGGAGCTTAATTTATTTAAATCAAACTGAATTGTTATCATAATTCGAATATTTCGGGAAAATAGGGTGATGGATTTGAGTTTAGTTTAAAAATCTGAATTGAAAACTAGGACACACTAACCCCCCGATTCTGACGATAAGACTACTAACCCCCCGATTCTAACGTACAGTCACAGACGTATTTTCAGTTTTAGTGAAAACTCTTGTCTTAACGAAGACTAGATACTTTAAATTCGTATTCTGCACTTAGGCCCTTTCCCAAACACCGACTTATTACAGATTTATTGACTTATTTGACGCCATCTTGAATAAGTTGGTTAAGTCGTCCCAATTCATTGTACCGACTGTGACGTAATAACAAAAAAACAAAACGCAATTTCTATTATATGGAAGAAAAAATTTTCTTGACATTCCGGTGGTTGCCACTAGATTTGAAAAAAAACTGCATGGATTTCATTTAGTCAAGACACATTTATGGAGACATTTCTGTGTAGACATACTTATTCAAATAAGTCGCCTCGCGAGGGTAACGCGATATGTTTGTATCTCACACATCAGCCAAAACCACGTAATAACCCACCAGCAATATTCTGGGAAGGGCAAAATGAAATTATCCTGTTAATACATCAAGATGAATTACATCAAACATGCAAGATTCAACCTGTCGTTTCGTTAGGCTGCATCAAACAAATACGTGGGTAAACAGGTTAACTATTGGTTCTCATCTGAATGCATTGCAAATATTTGCAAAGGGAGATTTTTGTATCATGCAGTTGTATTTGTGTGTTATTTTCATTTGTATATGAATAATTTTAACGTTTTCAAAACAAATCTCGTTTTAACAAGATAAACAAAACTAACGTGCGTTTCAATTTGCTATTGCTTTGCAATTATTTGCAATCGGTTTCTTCGATAGCACACATTCAAAATAATTCCGTATCGGTAGATACATTTTTATACACATACATTAAAAAATTACAAAGCGATTTGCAATCAAAAATAGTCGGGCATACAAATTTTTGCTTTGCAAATTATGAATTTACAAAACGAAATCGAAAATTTCCCAATATTATAAAATGAAATTTTCGACCCTGCAATAAACACAACAACAAACATTATTGTGTTATGTCAAAATGTTTTGCTAATAAATGGCCATAGAATGATTTGAATAATAAACGTCTTTGTTTTTCAATTATTGTTTATTATTTAATATAAAAAATTGTCCTAATTGGATTAAATTGTTGCTCCCAGAATAAAATGAATATATTTAACAGCGAAGCTTCTCGCGTAGGAGCTTTTCTTTGTAGATCTTAGTTTTGCTGTCATTATTTGGAAATTTTATTGCGGTCATTAACCAAAAATCTATTTTTAAATATTTCTCGGCCTTTTTTTATACAAAATATTACTTATAAATAAACTGACACTCTCACAATGTTTACGACTGTTCAAGCCAGAAAACAGCCACCTACTCATAACATAAATACTTTTTTTGTTTTAGATATGAGTAGGTGACTTCTTTGTTTTCTGGCTTAGTCGTAAACATTGTGGGAATGTCAGTTTATTTATAAGTAATATTTTGTATAAAAAAAGGCTGAGAAATATTTAAAAATAGATTTTTGGTTAATGACCACAATATAATTTCCAAATAACGACAGCAAAACTAAGATCTACAAAAAATGGTACTACGCGACGAGCTTCGCTATTTTATATATTCATTTTATTCTGGGAGCAACAATTTAATCCAATTAGGACAATTTTTTATATTAAATAATAAACAATAATTGAAAAACAAAGACGTTTATTATTCAAATCAATCTACGGCCATTTATTAACAAAACATTTTGACATAACACAATAATGTTTGTTGTTGTGTTTATTGCAGGGTCGAAAATTTCCTTTTATAATATTGGGAAATTTCCGATTTTGTTTTGTAAATGCAAAATTTGCAAAGCAAAAAGTTATATGCCCGACTACTTTTGATTTGTAATTTGTAATTTTTTTATGTGTGTGTATAAAAATTATATACCGATACGGATTTTTTTTTGAATGTGTACTATAAAAATGAGAAATTTAAAATCGATTGCAAAGCAAGCTCAGATGAGAACGCGCTGTAAGAGGGATTCAGGATAATGCAATTTTAGAGATAGATTCTGACTGCATTGTGAAAGTTCCCACCATCATGTTAGCAACAAGCGCTGATCAGTTTGAAAAATTCCGATATACCTTCCCTAAAATGTTTTTGTTTTTGATATAGTTAAATATTTAAAATTTAAAAACTATTAGCGTCTTACTTTGGGAAATTTACAACAACAAATCCACATAAATTTCAATCCGAAATGAATAATTTCATTCCACCTAAAAGTAAGATTATAATTATTCCATTCTTCGTGTAGTTCAAATGTTCACCGCCCGGTTAATTAATAAAATAATTTTATTTTTATGGGTTGTCAATCTGGAAGTAATGTAGTACATATTTTTAACGCATAAAGGATAAAGAACCAAATGACATAAATCAACGATACAAAAAATAACTCCGATGCAAAATTAATCAAGAAAATAAGACATACATATTTATAAATCGCATGCTTAGTTTGATTTGACTAAATCTTTATATAACAAATCACGAGAATTCATTGATTGTTCTTATGACAAAAAATTGAATTGAATACCAATTTCAATTTCATTGGTCAAATTAAGTAGTAATTTGCCATTCTAACGGGTTATGTGATTTCATTATTTTCATTTTGTTAATAATATCATGACGATAAATAAACTAATAAATAATATTTCCTTTGCATTATATCTCCACCGCATTTTATTTAATCAATTGTTTTCATCCATATCCCGAAACCCGTATTTTCTCTCGAACCGAATTTTTCGTTTTATATACCGAACAAAAAATAAATAAATTCAAGATCACGTGATCTCAATACATTTACACTAGGTAGCACCAGCATGATTTATCATAAAATCATGATTGGTTCGTTTCTCGGGATATTTTTGATTATAATATCGTACAATATGTGGTTTCCGGAAATTCGTGGAGTTATATCCAAAAATTAGTTGTCTCATCTTTTTTGGTACGTGTATACACTTCTTATTATTAAAAAAACTATACTTTTTGGTTTAATGTTTTGATTTTGCTGAACACAAGGAAATGTATGCGTCTATTACAAATGTTCGTTCATAGAGTGTTGTTGTAAAGTAATATCAGTATTTGAGTTATATATTGTTGAATTTTGTGTGTTTTATGAGTATTTACATTATGTAGGTATCTATAGGTATATGTGTATGTAGATTTAGAGAGTTCATTTACTCATTTGTTTAATATTAAATAAATAAATAAATAAAAATAAATTAGGTGTGTAATATACGTATTTAGAAAATAAAATATTTAAATAATCCTCAAATTGTCCATACTTGTACTTTTTCGGCGACTACACACCACGATGCCCGTTCATAATATGATGAAACAATATGCAAACTAGCTACATGATGATTAATTAACGAGTCCAGTTCACCTTCTCGAAACACATGATAGTAACGGTGATGGGTAGCCGCACCCCCAACTGATGGACTATCTAATGAACCTGTACTATTTGAGTGTTCCCATGTTGCTGAATCAACGCTTTGATGAGATTCATTCGAAGTCTGCTGTTGATTTGTTAATTTATTTTTATTACTACTACTATTATCATTACTATTATTATTTAATTTATTTTGATATATTTTATGTGCATTATGTTGATGATGATGATTATGATGATGATTAATACTATTACTATTATTGTTTATTGCAGATGTCGCCGCTGTTGCATTTTGATTTGACGATGAACTAACCGCACTATAATTATTGTTATTGTTATAGTTGTGTTCTGATAGTTTTTCATCAACAGATTCTTCCTGTATTAGTAAGGCTGTTTCCTTATTTGTTGAATATGAATCATCATCGTCGTTTAAATTATATACATGAAGGTCATCGTACGATGTATGATGCTCGTATGAACTACACATCTGATCACTTTCATCCTCCTCGTGTATCGTGTCCGATTGATTTGTTGTTCGACTACTATTACTATTATTATTATTATTATTACAGTTAATACTATTATTATTGTTGTTACTATTTATATTTAGATTAGCCAACATTAGACGACGTTCACGCAACTCCTCCCGTAAATTACTCAAGTCTCGTATTTCACCATTGATTTTTTTCAAATATGGATCATCATCATCATCATCATCGTCATCGTCATCATCGGCATCATTATCCAAACTACTATTATTGTATTGTTCATCATTACTAATACTATTACAGCGAGTAAAACTATGTTTTCTGCTCTTGTGGTGCTTATCATCCAGCTCCTTCAACAGCTGCGCACTTAATTTCTCCGCAAATTCGACTAAATGCTGATGATCCACGACATCACCATTTGTTAGCTCATTACTAATATCATTACTATTATCACCAGTTTGAATTTTATTTTTATCACATAATAATTTATTACTATCATCACTATTACTTGTTATATTTATGTTAACTACATTTTTTAGTTGTTGTTTTAGATTTTGTTCACTATTATTATTACTACTACTTGTATTACTATTACAGTTATCACTATCATTACATATCAGCAATTCACTATCCTCGTTTATATGCATTTTACTTGGACTACTACTATCATCGTCCTCTATACGATTTACGACTACGACAAGATCCCCCTCATCATCATTATTCGATCTTGGTTGCAGAGCGTTTATAACGCTGTCGATTGAATCGGGTGACGATGGTTCACTCGAATCACTATCTAAATCGTCGGTTTCCGGATTAAAAATTTCTAGTGACATTAATTTTGGCACAGCTGGTGCAGTAGTTGTACGGCGTACGATTGGAAAACTTGGTGCTTTTCTAAATTTTGGTATGGGCGGTAAATCTTTGATTTGTTGCCGGGTAATTTTAGTTCGTTTCGATGTCGATGATGGCGATGATTTAGCCCCCGCCGTACTACTGCTAATATTATTATTATTTATCTTATTGATTACTGATGATGTGGTATGATGATTTTTCGGTGCTAATATTGTTGTGTTCGGCACTTTCGTTTTCGTTACTGTGCTCGTCGTCGTTGTTGTTGTTGTTGGCGTTGTTGTTAGTGTTGATTTCGGTGCAAGTGCGGTATTTAGTGATTGATCGTCAGATTTTTGTATTTGTGCTTCTTCAAACGTAAACCGTGTACCTTCAATTATGTTCGCCTGTAATTTACATCGGGGTGGTGCGGGTGAATGTGCTGGTGTTGGACACGTCATTATTAGTGGTGATGTTGGCACTGATGGCATTTTAAAAGTATTATTATTGATTGTTGTTGTCGTCGCTGTACTCGATGTCGTCGCTAAATGTAAATCACAATTTGTCGTACTAACGTTCGCATCCGTTTTTGGTATGTATATAACGGATGCAAAACTATCTTCCGATTCAATACTTGTATCACTTTGTAAACTACTGTCTTTCGATGAATCGGATCCACTTTCACGCGAATGTCGTCTCGCCTTCTGATCATCAGCACTATTGCACCTACTACTACCATTACTACTACTACTATTATGTACACCATTTTTATCTGTGCCATTCGTTTGATTGCAATTCGTGCCGTTCGATGATGAGGTCGATGGTGCTGAAACCGAATTATTTCGTGATAAATTACTAAAGCTATTTTTCATTGTGTAGTTATAACTGTACGGTGATTGCTGGTGTGGACCACCTTTGATATTCTGAATAATTTTGACAAAACCATTTTTGGTGGCCCGCTCTATATTTCCCGTTGACGATTTTAATTTGGTTGTAAAACCTTCACGAATAACTTGCAGCCGTTTTGTAAATACCGATCGACATAAAAACGCTTCGTTCAGCGACATTTGTTTTTGTATTCGTTTACGAACTCGTTCTTTTTCGCGTAGCCGACTTTCTGCCATCAGTTCTTCATTTAATGAACTCTGTTTTCGTAACAGCAGCCGAGATTCATTTGTTATTACGGCTGGAAATTCAGGTAACGGAAAATCGGTATCATCACAGACTGATTGTTTTTGTTTGACTAATTTTGGTCGACGTGATGATGATGTTGATGCCTCCGATACGATAGGCGGTGGAATTGGTTCAGGTATCTGGGCCCCTAAACTTGGTACACTTGATCGTGATCGAACAATTGTTCGCGGTGGTGGGTTTAATATACTACCTAAACTACGACTTTTTAATCCGGCCGATAACGGTGGTTCGGGTAAATCATCAAAATCTTCCAGTCGCCTTAATTCAATTGGTAAATCTTTTGCATCTTCATAATCTAAACTACTCCCATGTTTTGTATCCTTTGAGTTCCAGGATTCTAGAAACCACGGATGTTTTTTACCGCCGGCTAATTTTTGTATGGCTCGTCGTACAAAACTGTAACATGATTCGCCCGGAGATGATGAGGATAAACTTGAGCTGTCCCCATCGCCAGCCGATCGACTTGAATTGGTCGAATCCTCCGTGTACGCATGGTACGGAGGTAAAAAATCTTCATCGTCTTCTACAAAATAAACATATTTATTTAATTGTAATTGTGTTAATATATTTTAAAATCACTTACCATCATCTGAAACATTCGAGTTCCGATTTTTCGGCGGTTGCCACGGAACGAGAACATCCTGTGATTCAAATCGTTTATGCCGCTGTTCTAATGCCCATACCGATATAATAACACGTCCACCAATTCTTAATATTCGGGCCAATTCTCGAATCGCGCCAACCCGTCGCTCCGTAGTGGCAAAATGATGAACTACCGCTAGTGATAATACCGCATCGAATGATTCGTCACGAAACGGTAATTCTAAATTATCACATATTGCTACTTCACTGCCTTTGCCGCGTGCGAATTTTGCCAGCCGATAGCATCGGTCCACCCCGATCGTATAGATAAGCGGATTACACGAATTTAAATATCGTCCATTACCACATCCTACATCACACACCAGTGAACCAGCATCGAGGCCAGCTAGGAATTGTGCTACACGTGGCCTAATTGGACCCACCGGCTCTTCGCAATTTTCATACACATCGTGTACGTATGCCCGCTCCAATGCAGCCGAACGGCCGTTCGAATCGGATCGTGATCGTTCGGTAGTCTGTTGTTGGGATGTGGTCGCAACGGATACACCGCTTGCGTTCGATAACAGTGTTGTAATTGATGCTGTTGTTGCGATTGATGTTGTTGAATTTTGTCGGATCTGTGATTCATCTGAAAATAACGAAATACAGTTTTATGTTAATTATGTATTTATGATATAGATCTATAAATATAAAGCATTTTGGCAAATGTTTTGACGAGTTGTTACGAAACAAAAATAAGTTTCATTTATGTAGAAATTTTTTGTTTCAGTAATACGAGTTTAATGAGGCCAAAATTTAAGCAGCAGCAAGTTTAAATTGGATTTTTTATTCGTCGATTGGATGTATGCGACAAAATATTTGGGTCGCGTCAGATAAATAAAATGATAAAAAACAAAAAAAGCTCATCGCTTATAAGACAATCCAACTGACAGCAACTCTTTAAACACTCAACATTTTTTCATTTTGTTTTTTATAAAGATGCTCATCCTTCTTGTGTATTGTATATAGATTGCCTGACCCAGATTAGCATACGGTAAAAACATATAAGTATTTACATTGTTTATATTTTTTTATCGGTTATCTCGGCATGTCAAATATCGATATGAAATTTATAATAAATTCAATATGGGTAAATATAACCTATTTGAAAATTAACCTGCGACATTTGGTTTTAGTAATACAAATATTTACCTATGGCGCTGTAGTATATGGGTCGCTCAATCTATACAAAATAGAATAAAATTATGTAAATAGGTCAAAAGAGTAAATAAGGATTTTCTTTCTGTTTTATGTGCTGCTGTGCTCTGCACCAAGAACATAAACGAAATGAAAGAATTTACGATAAAATGTGCTATATACAGCTACTCGAAATTTTTTTTAAGGAATTTTAGGAATTAAAAAATTTATTTGCTAAACTTGAGTTAAAATCGCAAATTAATTTAGGTCAATGCAGAAAATAAAATGTTGGAGAATCGGAAAATTCGTTAAACTCAATAAATAAACTATGTAGAGCTACTCGTGTATAAAAAAAAGTAGTTTTATGGGTGTGTCTTAATATTCAATGTTATAATAATTCTCATTTCTTTGTGGTTTTGGATATAAAATTGTTAATTTTTAAATTCAACTATACAGTCAGTCACAAAAGTCTACATACACCACTGAAATTTGCAAAATCGAGATAAATGAAATGAAATTAATATTGTAATATTAATTAAATAATATATTTAACCAAAGAAAATTATTATTGAACAAAAAAAAAAAAATAATAATTTTCAAAAAATTTAAAAAATTTATAAATTTTATATCAAAAAAGTCTACATACAGTTTCTATTTGTTTTTGATTTATTGCAAAGTACCGTTATCTTTTTTTATATATGTAAATACCTAGGCACGTCTATCGACACTTTCAGTATTAACTTTGCATTCGTCTTGAGTGAGAAATATTTTTTGTCTTTGGCATTAAAAAATGGTGCGTCGAACGGAAGTGTCAATCGAAATACGAAATCTAATAATAAAACTATACAGGAACAGAAATATCCTAAATTATTGGTAAAAGTCGAGCAACCATACAAACAATAGAGCGAGATTTTGATAACGATCTGGTCGTCATAAAAAACTTAACGCACGGGTTGTTCGCAGCATAATTAAAAAAAGTGGCATCTAATCCGAGGATTAGTGCTTCAAAAATATCGGTTGAGATTCGGAATAGGACTGGTAACGATCATGTTCATTCCGAAACAGTTCGTTAAATTTTACGAAACGAGGGATTTAATGGAAAAGTGCCAAGGAAAAACACGCGAGTGAAGTTTATACTAAATCTTACAAAATGTCGCATGCTATTCATTTGCATATATTCAGGGGCAACTATTTTAATTCTTTTAAAATATAAAATAAATTTTAGGCTAACTTTAACAGTATGGATTTGGCAATTTCTTCTTACGCCTTAAGATGTATGTCATATACTAGCCGGAATGGCTTGGATAAAGTGTTCTTAACCTGCACCAACCAAATTAGCCCGTCTCGATGAAACCTATATACTACAATTTGTTAACAAATCCCGATTTTATTACAGTTACCGTTTTCGAGGAACGAGTAGTTGGTTTAGTTTATAATTAAACCTACACCGCCAAAATTGTAACTTTTGATGTGATGGATGGTTCTTGGACTACAATTTATTACAAATTATTTACATTGATTAATTAGTTCAAGACCAACCCTATATCTTGACTAAGGGTAAATTTGACCCCAAACGATTATTTATAACAAAATCATCCATTTTTACCATCTTTAATAATTTATTACACCAGACCGTCACCAGATATTGAGTCAAATGTTACTCCATGGACCTTGTGGAGGGCAGATCCACCCATGATATTGAGTAACATTTGACTCAATATCTGGTGGCGGCCTGGTGTAATAAATAATAAAAATTGGTACAATGGATGTTTGTGTTTCAAGTAAGCGTTTGGGGGTAAAATTTACCCTTAGTCAAGATATAGGGTTGATTTTGATGTGATTACTCAATGTAATTAATTTCTAATAAATTCTGGCCCAAGAACCATCCCGATATCACAGATACATCAAAAGTTACAATTTTGGCGGTGTAGATTTAAATATAAGCTAAACCGACTACTCGTTCCTCGAAAACGGTAACTGTAATAAAATCGGGATTTGTTTTAATAAATGTGTAATAAATTATAGTATAGCTTTGAGGCGGACTAATTTGGTCGGTGCAGGTTTAGAGCACTCTAGGATAATTATGGGAACAATATTTCCGTAAGATACAATGTATTGATGAAGATCATGTTGAACGACTTTAGTAGACGGCAATATCTCTTTTGTCCTTAGTTAGTTGTTTGCTGCCTCTATGTCATCCCGCTTCTGGGTATCATATTTTTTCATTCAAAGTCCTGAGATATTCTGAAAGGATTGGAGTGTTGAACTCTAAACTCTAAGCTCTGAGCTGTTTAGTGCTGGTAAGATAGAATTTTTAATTGTTTAAGGTACTAACTGATGTGAGGAATCCTGGCCGAATGATTCGTTGGTGTTTTATAAGACACTGTGATGATAGTTTTAACATGCCAGTATCCTTGTTTTGGATCGTGGTCCTTTCCCAAATGACTTTGATAGTTTCTAGAGATATCATCTGGCGGCATTTGTTAAACTCTGCTTCCGTAATTGGGTAGAATTATTCCGGGATGGGTAGATACTCTGTTGACGGTTTTGTAGTAAACATACTCATCACCATTTCTTAAGGGTGACGGTCTCTTTATCGTAAAATATTTATCGTGTTTCAATTTAACGTGAACATTTAATCGTAGAACAGTTTATCGTGGACACAATTTACCTTGGACACAATTTATCGTGGGACAATTTATCGTATAACAGTTTTTCGTGGTCAATTTATCGTAGAAAGGTTGTATCAAAAAATTAGTGGGATTCTTTAATGATTTTTGGAAGAAGTTCTGGAATATTGCCATGTGGGACGGAACTCGGTAGTTTCTTAACCGATTATGATTGGGATTGGGTATGTTGGATGGAAATGGGATTATTGAATGATTTTGGGAAGAAGTTCTGGAATATGGCCATGTGGGACGGAACTCGGTAGTTTCTTAACCGATTATGATGGGATTGGGTATGTTGGATGGAAATGGGATTATTGAATGATTTTTGGAAGAAGTTCTGGAATATGGGCATGTGGGACGGAACTCGGTAGTTTCTTAACCGATTATGATGGGATTGGGTATGTTGGATGGAAATGGGATTATTGAATGATTTTTGGAAGAAGTCTGGAATATGGCCATGTGGGACGGAACTCGGTAGTTTCTTAACCGATTAAAGATTCCGGCTTCTACGCCCCCCGAAATTAAAATCTAAAGAGCCCCGCAGGGCTACGGGGAGGAGCGTAGGTGTCATTAATAGATTCTATATAATCCGCTCCTACGTGCGGCACGCAGTGCGACATGTTTGAAGATCCCAACTCCTACGCCCCCCAAAATTAAAATCTAAAGAGCTCCGCAGGGCTACGGGGAGGAGCGTAGGTGTCATTAATAAATTCTATATAATCTGCTCCTACGTGCGGTACGCAGTGCGACTCCCACTCTCAATTTAATATATTCATAAAAAAATATTAAATTTCATTTATTTTTAAATGAGATTCAATATTTTTTTATGAAATTTTTTTTAGCACGTCTTAACGTATTTTTTTAAATTTTAGTTCGCTTTTATTCCAATAGATGGCGCGAGGCCCAAAATGCTAAACAAAGACACATTTTTAGTTATAAACAATTCCGCTCAAATACATACTAGGTAGCTAGTTTTTTACAATTACAGTATTACTAATTAGCTAACATACAAATAGCTTGAGTTCGATGGTTACTACCTTTAGTATTCTTCAATGTATTGGCGACTAAATTAAACAAAAATAATCGCTATTTTCAGTTATTTAGGCCGTTAACCTCAAGGAATTGTCTTCAAATTTTTTACTGTCACAGTAACACTAATAAGCTAACATAAAGATACTATGAGACAGATGGTAATTTTGCGTAATTGTATGTCTTTTTAACACAAATAGGTTTTTTAATTAATAAATTATGGTAAATTAATTCTTAATTCTAATTAAATAAATTTACCTTATTTATTTTGACAAAAGAAATTAAAATATTGTTACGGTGACACCTGGATTAGAATAGAATAACTTAATTTCATTAATTGTTCAATTGCATTTGTGATTTATACTCAACATTTAGGCGTTATTTCTATACTAACATATTTGCTCGATGCGCATTTAGGATTATTCTAGAATCAAATATTTTGGTATATAAAGGCGCGCGTTGACGTGGAATGCTGAGTCTTATTTTAAACGTGATACAGTGAAGGTTAAATAGAAAGATTATTAAAGTGATTATTAAAGCGATTATTAAAGTGATAATTAAAAAGTGTGTTATAATTATAATAATTAATTGTGAATTTTGTGTTGTATAATAAATTGTGTGAGTTCAAATTTGAAGCAGTTCTATTTATTCACAATCCAGTGATTCGAACCTTGAGTGACAAGGCAAAATCGTAACAATATTTTATATTTTAAAAGAATTAAAATATTTGCCCCTGAATATATGCAAATGAATAGCATGTGATATTTAGTAAGATTTAGTAAAAACTTCACTCTTGTATATAGGACGGTGAAGTTTTTACTAAAACAAAACTAAATGATTTTAGTAAAATTTAGTATAAACTTCACTACCATCTTCTTTTCATCCTCAATCAGATGGTATGGCGGAAAGTAATTGTACATATGAGAAATATTTATCAAAGGTTGTGAATAAAAATCAGTGCGGCTGGGATCGACCAATTAACCAATTCACTAAGGGTATACATTTATTACTTTTTATCACATATACATTTAAATTCATTTAAACTGTAAGATTGAGCTTAAAAACAATAATTATCAATTTTTAGAAGCATCACATATTTTATAAATTTTATTAGTTTAATAAATTCGTATACGAAATAAAAATTATTTAGAATAAAAATATTTAAAAATATTCCGCACTGCTCCGGACCTGTTTAAAGATTTAGCTCATTAGCCTAAAAAATTCGATGCAATTCAAATTGCCGTTCACTTTTATCACAGTTTGAGCTGTTAAGACATCTAAGCTTAAAGCGAACTTTTCATCAGTCCATATGTTGTTAATTATTGAAAATATTCGCTCAATACTGGCATTCATGGCTGGAATTGATAAACCTATTTCCAAAAGCTTTAAAAGATTTTCGTGTGGTATTTGTTCTTTTTTAAAATGTTTGAATAATTCTACCCACTTTCTATCAGTATTTGTTTTTTCATTGATTCAATTTTCTTTAACGTCCTCAGTAAGTTAAATGTTGACGCGACTGCTTTCATCGAGAATATATTCTCTTTTGGTTTCAGTTTAGTTGTTAGCAATATCCAATGCAAATGTTGATTTTCTAAATAATCGTAGCAAGTTTTGTGGCAAATTTCATGAAGTTGTCATGTACTTTGGGATTTGAATGCTCCAATTTAGAAATAGTAGATCTAATAAGTGACTTCTTGAGCTCGATTTTCTATCTCGAGTTTAAATTCTTTTCTTCCTTTCTTTCTATAACCGATAATTTATTTTTTCTATTTTTAAAATTGAATCGAGAAAAACAGCAGCTTGTTGGCATAGGTAGGAATTGTATATATAAACGAGTTTCTTCACTTTCAAAAAATGATTTGATGGCCTTGGAATTTTATCTTGACTCAAAAAATAGACTTAACAGGTTCATGGTCTTTCAAGAGCTGAAATATAGATAAATTTGAATTAAATAGCTCTCTATGTCGTATTGATGTCGTATTCATCCAATTCCTAAAACATTCTGATTTAAGATGATCTTTAACTTTGAAAATACATTTCGGTCACCCTTTCTATTTAAGGCACCGAAATTCATATTGGTGTTATCAGCACATATCCCTATTACTTTATGTTTAATGTTATGTTTGGTCATTATATCTAATGTTCTCTACAATAATAGTAGAGGTTTCAGCAGGAAGTGCCGCTAAATTTAAAACTTTGGTTTCTATACCAACTTCCACATCAAAATATTGAACCATAAGTCAGACACAGTAAAAAAATAATTTTCATCAATGTATTCTCTAATTCTTTTACATAATATGGATAAATTACGTTTTTAATGATGGCCTCACATTTTGTTTTACCACAGCTGAACCACAGAATATAGAATAAAACAGAACAGATATAACCCGATTTTTCTATAGAAAAATGTCGACCGTTTTTTTATCCTTGATTTGTATGGATAAGAATAGAATATAGTGCTGAAAAAATTTGTGCACTGAACTTTTTTACATTCAATAAGGGTATAGTCAAATTTTTTTTTGGTACACTTAGTAGCGTATATATATATATACTTTATAATATATGGCTGAACTTTTTATTAAACATATTTTGTATCACTTTCAAGGGACAATGCTACTGAAGCTATGGGTATGATTGAGCACGCGAGCAGGTCTAAATTCTATTTATGATTTATCGAATCATTGTGCTTTAAAATACTTGTTCTTCCCGGAAGCAATTGAAAATACAATATTGAAAATTTTACATCGGACCCATGATTGATCTTGTTGACTAGTCAGAGTGCTAACCTCATTCAAATCTCTTGTCATATGCGGAAATTCACTTTTATGCTTTATATTAAAAGTAGTAAATCTTTTCTTGGAAAAGTTAGGATTCACCTCAATCAACAATATTCTTCTTGTACTATTTCAAATTGAACACTAAAAATAATAAAAAAACACACTATTTTCGGAATGACGTTTCAATTAAAATTCGCACTGCCAATGTAGCTATGTTGTAAATTGTGAAAACAAAAAAAAATGCCACCACTGAACTCTAAACGCTGAAATATGTAGTTTAAAATTCAGCGCACAAAAGAGATAAACTGAAATGATAATGGTTGTTAGAAGCGTGGTATAATAAACATGAATGAAGTTAGATTTTCAAAATTCAATCCATTTTAAAATCCGTTATAAATAAAATAATAGAAAATATTTTATAGGAAACCTTAAAAAGGGACAGAGCGGGACGCTATTTTAGGGAGGGAGACATTTTTCCAAAACAGGACAGTATCCTTTCAATACATAACCTGGCCCAGAAGACGCCAAAGTGATTGAAATAAATATGTCACCATTTGAACATTTGTTCACCGAAATAAAATTATCCGAAATTACACAAATTACTTCGACAAATTCAAGTAAAGTTTCAGTGAATTCAAGATAGGTTTCAATAATGTTTTGTGTGTTCCTGGTTTATCTGCGAACTTGTGGTCAGTAGCGCAAATGATAAAAATGGCAATGAATCATATTTGATCAGAATGGATGTACAATTTTCAATAAATTAAAGCAGTTAGTGTGTAACATTAAATCAGATAATGAATATGGTGTATATCGACTTCAGGTACAACAAGTAAAATGTTTAGCATCCGTGACAACCAATTAACCATTTTACCAATAAAATCAAAAAATTGCGGCAAAACCGATTTTATTGGTAAAGGGGAAAGAAACGGAAAAAATACCAGATAAATGTTACCCTAGTGTGGATATGCAAATATAAAATTTAGCGGACATGTGTAAGATGAAAAATGGTTTGGTAAATGACATCAATTTTAAAGATAATAACGCAATTGAAATTAAGAATTGTGAGATTTACAAAGAAGGTAATAAGCAGTCTCGAAAACCATTTACTAATAGTATATCGCGCACCGATAACATTTTGGATTTGGTTCATTCCGATTTAATGGGACCAATGGAGAATAAATCAATCGGTGGTGCAAGATTTATACTTATGTTTATAGATCAACATTCAAGAAAGATTTTCGTATGTTTTTTTAAAAGAAAAATCTGAAATGTTCGATCGATTTATTGAATTTCAAGCTAAGATCAGATAATGGCACAGAGTACATCAATAAAAAATTCGAGAAGTATTTTAAAACGAATGGTATCAAACATTAAACATCAGTTGTGTAAAAGGCTAAATGTATGCTGTTCGATACGAAAGCTGGATGTCTCATTCTGGGCTGGGGCTGTTAACATAGTAACATGTATAAATCGATCAGCAAATGCCACATTAAAAACAACAACTCCAGAAGAAGTATGCTCATAAAATCGGATCCGCTCGAAACGCGATATTTTAAAATGCGATATTTCAAAACGAGATATGACAAAACGGATATGGTACAAAACGCGATATTTCAAAACACGATATTTCAAAACGCGATATGGTACAAAATGTAATATGGTACAAAACGCGATATTTCAAAATGCGATATTTCAAAACGCGATACAATACAAAACGCGATATGGTACAAAACGCGATATTTCAAAATGCAATATTTCAAAACGCGATATGGTACAAAACGCGATACGATACAAAACGCGATATTTCAAAACGCGATATTTCAAAATGCGATATGGTACAGAATATGCGTTGCGAAGCGGCGGGAGCGCAGCGACCCACCTGATACCGATCCTACATACTATCGATTTTTAATTTCTATAAACTGAAATTAAATTTCCCCTTCACCCGCCTGATATAACCCGATCCTAAACTCTCGTTTTGTACCATATCGCGTTTTGTACCATATCGCGTTTTGAAATATCGCATTTTGAAATATCGCTTTGTGTACCATATCGCGTTTTGTACTGTATCGCGTTTTGAAATATCGCATTTTGAAATATCGCGTTTTGTACCATATCGCGTTTTGTACCATATCGCGTTTTGAAATATCGCGTTTTGAAATATCGCATTTTGGTAATTCGCGTTTTAAAATATCGCGTTTCAAATGGGACCCTCATAAAATAAAGTTGATCAAAAACGGAAGAAATAGGATTTTTTGAAGGAACAAAGGTTATCGTTGTGTTGATCCGATCAGCAAGAAGCTTGATATCAGTCGATATGTTGTGTTCATAAACGGAAGTGGTTCTGATCAAGTTGATGTAACATAAGATTTAGCTGATTTAGAGTTTAAGGAGGTACCAAATAAAGGTAGAAACGTCGAATTAAGTATTCCCACAAACAATAATGAATTCGTAACTAGTACTCCTGCAAAATGATGAAGTGAATCTCCGATTACATATAATGATGCTTTGAATAATGAAAACTGAGAAAGTATAAACGGCCATGTAAGAAGAAGTTAACTCGTTAGTCGAAACTGGAACTTGGCAGTTGGTCGGTTTGCCAAACAACGCAAACCGATAACATTAAAATACATTTTAAAAATCAAGCGTGACGAATCTGGAAACGTCACTCGATTTAAAGCAAGATTGATTGCGAAAGGTAGCTCGCAGGTCTTTGGAATCGATTATGAAGAACTTTATTCACCAGTGGTACGTTACTCATCAATTCGTTTTGTCATCGCATTTGCTGTCAAAAATTGATCATATAGATGCAGTCACATAGCATGTTAGCAGGGAGATATAAATAATAACAAAATAAAGTAAGGGCAGCGAGGGAAAGACAAGGTAGAGCTTTTGGAACTAATTAAAAAATTTTGGGCTCCATCCCTTCCAACTAAAACGCGGGTTCTGCTAACTTTAGAAAAAGTTCGCAGAATCCATATCGAAAATCGATTTAAAAACAATTGGAAAATTAAAGGTTAATTTTAGGCTAATTAAATGCCTCATTAAAATTTATTTATTCTGCTCGTTCTAGGAAAAGCATAAAGCAAAATCGCTTAAAGCTAGCAAAACCCAAATCGAAATTCGGACGTAAAACAAAATTAGGACGCAAAACAAGATCAAATAACATACAAAAAAATTTAGGCTAGTTATGGCTTAACCAAATACCGCACTGAAAAATTTTAGGCTCCACTCGTTCCTGGTCAAACTTCAGGTTATTTAACATAAAGCTAGCACAACCCAAATCGAAAATCGGACCAAAACCGAAATTAGAACGCAAAACAAGAACAATGGACAAATAAATAATTTTAGGCTCATTATAGCTTAATTAAATGCATTATTGAACAATTTTGGGCTCCACTCGTTCTTGGCGAAACTTCAGGTCATTTAATCTAAAGCTAGCAGAACTCAAATGGAAAATCGGACGAAAAACGAAATTAGAACGCAAAACAAGATCAAATGACATACAAAAAATTTTAGGCTCATTATGACCTAAGCAAATGACTCATTAAAAGTTTTTGGGCTTTACTCAGTTTTGTCCAAACTTCAGGTCATTCAATCTAAAACTAGCACCGAAAACCGAAATTAGAACGCAAAACAAGATCAATGGACATACAAATAATTTTAGTCTCATTATGGCCTAATCAAATTCCTTATTGAAACATTTTGGGCTCCACTCGTTCATGACTAAACTCCAGGTTATTTAATCTAAAACTAGCAGAACCCAAATCGAAAATCGGACGAAAAACGAAATTAGAACGCAATACAAGATCAATGGACAAACAAATAATTTTAGGCTCATTATGGCCTAATCAAACGCCTTATTGAACAATTTTGGCCTCGACTCGGTTTTGTCCAATTTCAGGTCATTTAATCGTTAGCAGAACCCAAATCGAAAATCGAACTAAAACCGAAATTGCTTTGCTGCTAGCTTTTAAGTGATAAAGCCTTATGTTTTTCCACGAACGAGCAGAATAAACAATTTTTTAATAGGGTATTTGGCGAGCCTAAAATTAACCTTTCATTTTCCAATTGTTTTTAAATCGTTTTTCGATATGAGTTCTGTTAACTTTTTCTAAAGCTAGCCGAACCCGCGTTTTAGTTGGAAGGGATGGCGCCCAAAATTTTTTAATAGAGCATTTGGTTAGCCAATAATTATCCATACTATCTTAAGGGACGTCCTGATATGCATTTGCTGTATACAATTTCATAAAACTTGTTGATTAGTTCCTAACCCGTATTACTAATACATAATACTACATGCACACATAATATTGTATATGTAACAACATAAAGTTAGTTACACAACATTTAACCAAACTCAAATAAAATGTTAAAAAAAATTCCTCCCCCAAGCGTACACAACATATTCAAATTCACACGAACATTTTTTTTTCAATTATTGACATATCAACATATTACATTATTATGCTCGTATATAAATATATGTATGTACGTTTATACAAATAGCACATAACAAAAAACTAGATAATTATCTTTAACATAATTATTATCTAAAATTAACATCACTCTGTAATAAAATTATAATTTTATGCCTCTCTTATTACATCGAATAATGTACTCGCATGTGTACTCTGTTGCTATAAAATTTTACACACGTGATTAACGTACGTAAAACTACGAGGTGGTGAAGGATGCTGGATGGGCTCCTTTCCATATACACTTTACATGTAATTGTGGGCGATAATATTACTTAACAGCATTGTGTATGGTATAAAAACTAAAATAAAATAATTTTTAAGGATTATAAATTAATTATAAAGGATTTGTTGAAATATAATTTTTTTTTTTCTAAATATTTGATTAAAACCAGAACCAGAAAAGAAAATATTTAATCTGTAAATTGTTATAAATAAATATAAATTATTGTGAAGGGGGGGGGGGGGGCGATTTATTTAAAAGGATTTTCCTACTATTACGTTTTAATTTTAATTACATAACAATAATTAAATTATTTTTGTGTATAATAAAATGGTTTATAACGATTTAATGCCTTTCGCTGTTCGTTTCGTTTCAATAATAAAATTAAATTTCCCAACATGGTGACGCTAATTGGTAGTGGCACAAAATATTTATGTACGGCCGAGTTTTTTTTTTTTTGTTTGTTTGTATTCCGCGGCGCATATATTTTTGGTGGTAGAACATAATAACTTTTATGCTGTTACAATGTAACATGGCACAAACTTTCTCATCCGCATATATTTTACTCCAAAATTAATAAAAATGAAACCAAAAAGTAAGTACGGGTAAGGTAGACGAATAAAAAAATATGCGGTTTTTAAAACGAAACAAACAAAATTTTACTGTATACTCGTACACTGTATACCCGTACAAGTTAAGTAAAAAGCTGTATTCTCAAAAATTTAAAACTTTAACTTTTTTGTTCTGTTATAAATAAAACAACCTTAATGCTACTGATTTATACCGCAATAACCCTGTACTACATAAATTTTTATCAGAAGTAACTGGATGTTATGTTAATGTTATACACGTATATCGAAAAAAATGTACGTCTAACTCAGATTTGACATGATGATGGAGTGAACCAAACAATTTATTAATGAAGCTCCACCAAATTTGACTTTCGCTATCGTTTCAACGTACTCTGACTGTGGTTGGACCATCAGCCTTATTTTAATCTGTATAGTTACATTATATAGGTTTTATGGGTGTTAGCTACATACATATTTACTTGCCGCCTCTTTTAAGTTTCAATCGCCATCTGACACCAAACTCAAAGCCTAGCATCCGTGGATGCGTTCTCGACCACTATTCTTTTAAAGGTCTGGGTTTAATTGGACAAAAATAAACATAATCCTTTTGTTACACGAAACATTCCGTTCAACTTCTAAATGAAACGAAATTATATTTTTTACTAAAAATTGAAAAAACTCCCATGGAAGGTGCTACTTCTAGTACCAGAAGCTCCTAAATTTAAGAGCCGTAAGATTCCGCCATTTTCCATGATCTTTCTTCGTTTCTTTCCCCGTTTACCTATGATACCGGTTTTAATTGCGACTCATTTTTCAACAAAAATCTTTTTGTGAAGCATCTTTAACAAAAATAGAAATGAAATAAAAAAAATTTCAGTCTATTTTTGAAATGTAGATTTATTTTCGAGAAAGCAGAATAAAACAATACAAACAAATTTTGTGTTTAGTGCTGTGTGCCTCACACCGATTTTTTCGACTAAATTATGAACTAAACTAAATTGCTCAGTAATTCACAATAAACATTCTTAGGTGACCTTTCGAAATACTAAATTGTCGACTTTTCGTGGATAAAGGAAATATAAAATTTAAAAAATATATTATTTCCAAATGTTATTATAAACTAGGAACCGTTTAAAATTAAAAAAAGTGTTTTGTAAAAATCTGTACTATAATTTGTACACAATAACACATTTGCATTAAATACCAAATAAGATATTTGACAACTAAATTGAAAAGTTACCTCGCGAGGAGACTCTTCATTTGTAGCCTGGCGGCGAATATCATAAGGTCACCTCAAAAAGTTTAGTCACATAATTTAGCCGAAAAAATCGACCTGAGGCACACAGCATAAATATAAAAAAGGTAATTTGGGGGTTATTGCGTTTTGTATTCTATTTCAACATTGTTGTTGAACAAACTTGGAAAACTGTTTTTTCGTAACTTGTTAAAAATTTGATTTTTGAAAATAAGCTTTTCGCAATTACTTAAAAACCAATCAAAAGAAGTCGCTAAGTATAAATTTAGAAAACAACAGCAACAAAAAATTGAATATTTTAAAAAACAAATGTTTGTTAGAAAATTTAGCAATTTATTATGTATACTGCCTGGTTTAATAGATTATGGAGATCACCTGGAACTGAGAATAACGCAACACGAGCATATTGGATTGAAAAAATTTGTGACATTTTTCCAGGGATGTGCGACATCAACAAACGTCGACATTTTTTTAGAGTCAACAATAACAAGTTTTGTCGACGTGAATTGTTGCAGCGTCAACAATAAAAAATAGAAAAATAGTAGATTTGTTTGTTTCTTTTTATTTTTTTCATTTGAAACATATAAATTAAACATACATATAAAAATCATAATTTGTTACATTGGAATATAATATAATGATCATTGATCTTTAAATCACAGAACTATTCACAAATGACTAACAAAAAATATTTAAATATTAATTGCAGTTAATTAAAAATAAATTTTAATAAAATAAAATAAGTAATTCTAAGTTACCATTATCAAATTTAATAAATAATTTCTTTACTTTCTGTTTCCAAAATTTTACTGGTAAAGTTTTTTCGATGTATCCTTTTCGATCAATCTATTCTGAAGGTCATTATGTATATAGGTCCAGTTAGAAAAAATTCTTTCAATTTGACTTTAACTGGCTGGAATTTTTAATAGTTTTCTGTCCAAACTATACATCTCAGGAGCTTTCATGTGAGCCGTATTTCTAAAACATTTGGGTTTTAATATTTTTTTTTATTCAAATATTTAAAAATATTTCTATTCTCTCTAAAGTCATTCAACTCAATCGGCCATCCTATGTTTAATTAAAATTGTGGAATTTGTCGTAGGAATATAGTAGAATTTCCGATAACTGAAACCATAATTGCACCGCATCCGAAATATTGTAATCGGGGTTTTGCGGCCAGTTTTTTCATAACAAGAAAGTTTTTAACTAAACGGTCAAGGCTATGTCTCTATGCGAAGACCATCTTGTGTTGACTGGTGATATCATGCGATTACCTCCATTATTTCCAAATGCTCTTTCATAATTCGGATGTCTGAATTCATTTATAACTTCATTGAACTTCCCTTTTTATAATTTTATTTTTTCGTCTGATAGTGTCTATCAGTATTTTCTGTATGTCAAAAGGGAAAAGCATAAAAGGAAACAAACCAGAGCCACCTTGATATAAGAGCCGTAAGATTCCGCCATTTTGGTTCTTCCTAATAAGTACAGTCCGGATTATTATGCTCTATAAATATGTAAAATATGTATGCAAATAAAAATGGCCAAATATGTAACAAAAACCACCAATTTTTCTACCGCAAAAAAAACAAAACTTTATTTATTATTAGAAAAATATCAATCTGCGTGTACATATTACAATGAACAATAAAAAAACATTTTTAAATTTTCCAATATAAATGACTGACAACGGCCGCTTAACAACACTTTATAATTTGAAAAACTTCTTTCCATTTCTATATCCTCTTCCAAAACAACATTAGTTACACCGGAAAGAATTCTATTAATTTTTTCCAATATAGCTAAATCTAAATTTTTCTCGTAAAATCTGCGTTAAATTTAGATTTGATTACGTTTGAAGACAGCCACTAAACTACAATTAGTCTAACTTCTAATTTGCTTAAATGTTCTAACGATTCTGGAAGTAGCGGAGATCTACCTTCTAAGATTTTAATATATTGTGGAAAAAATCATAATTTGTGGAAATATATATCAACTGATTTCGCATTTCTGTGTCCACAAGACGTTTTTTAGCTTCTGGAATAGAAACTGCGTCACCTTCATCTTATATTATCGAAGACTTCTTTTATCTTGTCAAAATGATTACAATAATAAATGGTGGCTTCCAACCAAGTACCACATCTAGTTAACACTGGTTGTGGCGGTAGTGGAATATCTTTTGCAATTTACTTAAATATTTGTATTCGAAACACTCTTTCAATAGTCCTGATTAATTAAACGTCAACCGTTTGTATCAAACGTCAAATCAATCTTGATTCCCCAAGCAACAAAATTCTATAAAGTGTTATACGATGAATACAAATCGAAATCCCAGAAAACAAGTTTTTATTCATTTCATTTCGTGAAAAAAACGAAAAGAAAGGAGTAAAAAGCGGAGTTCGTGCAAAATTAACTATTCGAAAAGCTTTGAAAAAGGGAGAAATATGTAGATAAATCATAAACACTAGAATATATGCAAATATATGCAATTTAAGAGCAAATGTGCATTTATATGAACTCTACTCATAATTACATTAATATTTTTTAAATAAAATTTTGTAAATAAGAACCGAAATATTTAATTTGAATTTGCAATTTTAATTGATAATACATAATTACGAAATCAACATATTTAGTAACATATTCAGGTGAAAATTTTCATTAGAGATTTTAATTTGACACCCCGGTTCTGAGAGTCGTGTAGTTTGTTGTTTTAATTTTAAGTGAATCGTTTACTATAGAACCAGTGCTTGGCCAAAATATGTGTTATGTTAACTACCGTATTTACATCAAATTTTATTCGGCGTTTACATGTTTTTGCAAGGCACTTCCAAATACAACACGCCTCAAAACAAAAAAAATAATTGGTTCTATCGCCTCAAGGCACTTATTGGTGTACAAACTGGTTAACTTTTCATACAACTTTACCTTTTACTAACTCACAGAACTAAACTAAAGTTCAATTCTATAGAAAAATATTAAAATTATGTCTCTCTTTAATTCATTTTCATTTCTGAAATACTGAATAGAAATGGCTGATTTTAAAATATGTGATTTTTGAATATGTACTTAATCGTATAAAATATAAATTTAATTTACCTAATTAAATTTTCATTCACAAATATTAATTCAAAAATTGGTTATTTTACATTGTTTCTTATGGAAACATAGAAAAAGTTTCCCCTTTAAATAAAATACATTATTTAATATCAAGGCTCTTTAAAATCGTAGATGGCTCTGAACAAACAAAATAAAAATTTATCAAAATAATTTTTTTTGACATTACTTCATTGTCGACTTAAAAATGATGTCGACATAATGTGTCGTAGGTGCTATCGTACACTTAGGCCAGTAATGGCCCATAGTGATACCACAGGGTCCTATCTCCCCTTTACTCCCGCTGAAACCATCCAGAGATACTTATGTAGCGTAAAATATCTCGCACTCTACAGCCCGCGTGTTCCGAAAGGTTGTCCATACCGTACACACCTAAATACTTATGCCTTCTGCATGATAGTGCCGGACACGAGCATATGAAGTGATCTAACGTCTCTTCCCCCTCTTCGTCCAAACAACATCTACAAAAGTCATTCGTCTGTAGACCTAGCCTTCTTGCATGTTCCCCAAGAAGGCAGTTTCATGTCAGTATCCCTACGACCAATCCTAACTCTCGTTTTCCCAGGGATACTAGTGCCTTGGAGCGCCGCAGGTCCAGTTTTGGCCAAACCTGTTTTGCTACCCTGCACGTGAGAGTGTTGGTCCATCTCTCATCTGTCAAGGCGCAGCAACTATGATGGTCAATATTTTGCGATGAAAAGTTTTATTTACGCCAATCGTAATATAAATAAAAATTATAACTGTTTTGAGTTTTATTAAATAAATTTTGATGAAAAATTGTAAAATATGAATAATATTTATTGTTTCTACTGTTAGAATACTAATTTAACCGAGGTATGAACGTGGTCTCGTTTTGTTGAGTTGTTTCCTAACATAGAGCGCGTTGTATAAACAAAGAACGCTTTAACGTTTTTTGTTAGTTAGTTGTTTTATTACTCTCTCTGTGAATGCTAACCTTTGAGCATCTGAATAAAAGCTATATTATAAAGGTCCAATCTTTTAAGTATTTTTATTTCAATTATTATAAAATATAAATTCTAACTACGTAATCCAATCTTAAATCTCTGATCTACATGGTGATTCATAATTTCCCATTTCTGCTCACGTTTTCTCTTAGTTTTGTTATAAATGTGATCATTTAGATTGCTATTAAATCCATCGTTCATCTCGAAAATTCTGACGTGCATAGGACCAGAATTTACTAAAGAAGTTCAATTTTAATCAAACTGAATTTTAAATTGTATGTAAGAGAAATCTACGGCATCACCCTTTATTAACTTACTTTACTAATCTACACAACTAAACGGAATGCTCTTGTTTATAGAAAATTAATAAATTTATGCTCCGCGTTCAAAAATTTTCAAATTACCGCGGTTTCTTAAAGGAATAGTAACTCAATAAAAGCTCAATAAAATCTTGACTCTGCCAGTACACATATGATTTCTACAAAAATTTTGCAAGGATCTCGCAATTAATAGAAAAAATTTAAGTACTCGTAAACTACGAGAAAATGCTGTAATATACAGAAAAGCCAGAAAAATCAACGATGCAAATGCAAGATTCAAAATCGGTGAGTTTAAAAAATGAAATTATTAAATTGGAAAGTCTCGATTAGGGAGTGCATTACCGGGATCAAGGGATCTCGGATCCTTGGATGCCTGATGAATATTGTTCGGTATCGATACCGGTATTACAAAGTTCTAATACCGGTTTAATTTATTAGTACATGTATGCACAAGAAAGAATTTCGCATAAAAATTCAATTTTTCTCCTTTTTCTTGGAAGAAAAACTGCTTACAACCCATCCTGACCTGCCTACACAATTGTGTGGGTAAATTTTATTACTCTAGTGAGTAACATTAAAAAATATTTTATAGATATGTTTAGGACTTACACAATTGTGTATTTCTCTTAAAATATAATACTCAAAATTTAGATGATGTTTAATTAAAGCCCAACTGGAACAATTGTGTAGGCTGATTAAGATATACCGTGTCGTCCAGGGAAAAAATATAAAATAACTTTGTGATGTGAAAAAAGTTATATAAAACAATGAATTTTCAGTATTTTGTTTGACGTTTATTTTAAACAACTTATTTTCTGATAGGTTTAAAGCACAATAATTAAAAATTAATTATACGAACTGAGAATTGTTATTTAAAAGTAACGTATTTTATACCAACACATTTGTGTCAGTCGGTCTACGATTACTATACAGATTAAAAATATTTTTTTGCATTCGAGCGATCACACAATTGTGTAAGATGGGCTTTTGTTATGATGAAATTTTATGATGAAAATTAGTTTTCGTAGTATACGTATTTACTCACACATTTGTATGGGTTGGACTACGATTATGGTGCAAATAAAAATATTTCTGAACCGGAAAGGGTTACAATTTCGGTCGCTTGTATTGTCTAGAAAAAAATTTGTTTTTAGTGCATTCCAACGTCGATATCATAAAATTTACATAGTAAATCCGGAGAAACATTGCAATGCACTAAACTGAAATGGAACAAAACCGTATAGTATTTCGCTTATATTGTCAAGAAAAAATTTGTTTTTAGTGCATTACAATTTGCAACGTCGATATCATAAAATTTAGATAGTAATTCGGCAGAAACATTGCAATATACTAAACTATTTTTATGGGATTCAAACTTTTTTCAACTAAAAATAAAGTATTTTGTATACGCATGTCGCATAGACTTGCAGTTTGTGAAACACCAAAAAAATGACGATAAATCTTCGTTTTGGCAATACTTTCTAAAGGAGAAGAAAGGAGGCCATGCAAAATGTACACAGTACACCAAAATAATAAAAACATGTGGAGGAACAACGGGCGGTCTTTATACCCATATGAAAACTATTCATAACATATATTACATTAAAGCGAGATGTTGTTTCTACTAGTGCAAATATTAATGTAGAAAGCAAAAAGCAGCCGAAATCTGCGAACCCCATCCGCAAAATTGTTATAGATTATAGCAGAATGATTGAAAAATTATTTGTCAATGAGCTTGCGGAACAGAAGTCAATCAAAATTGGATTTAGCTTAACTTTTGACGAGTGGACCTCCATAAAATTCACCGTTACATCAATATTAATATTCAATTAGGAACATAAAGTGTGGAATCTAGGGCTAATAAGAATGTTTGGAAGTATGCCAGCAAATAAATGTGTAGAAATACTGGATGTCAAATTGTTCAAACAGTTTGAGCTATCCCTAAAAAAAAGACATTGTATGTGTAACAACAGATGGTGCAGCTGTCCTGAAAAAAGTTGGGAGACTTATAAGCGCTGAAGTTGACCAACAATTATGTTTTGCTCGTGATTTGGTCGTGATAAGCGTTCTATATAAACAATCAAGTGATCTTGGAAATGAAGCTGATATAGAATTAGAGGAAATAGACCGGGAATCTAATAGTGAATCGGAAGAAGAGTTTGAAAGTGATGAAGGTGATGGTAGCAAAAGCAATGATGATGGTTTGACAATTTAATCGCAAGTCCCAACGAGTTTATCGACAAAACATCCCTATAACTTCTTCAGACTCATCCCAAATCTAAAACCAAATTCTACCTATGGTCATGTGCCATCTAACTGGCATAGTCAGATTAATGTCTATCTGGTAAAATGAACGATTTTATCAGCCAAACGTGGGAAAAATCAAAATTTCACCCCTATATCTTCACCAGACCCATCCCAAACCTATAACTAATATCTTCTTAGGATCATATGGGCTATTCAATTGGCTAGTTCTAGCCGAGGTCTATCTGATCCTTAAATAACGAACGATGTTATCGATAACCATGGGAAAGATCTCCTCATTAAACCCGCTCTAAACATAGAATTAAACCTCTAAGGGTTATTATCTATAGAATTGGCTTAGCCAGACTGAAATCAATTTTTTGGTAAAATCTCGAATGGTGGACATTTTACTTTTATAATCTCATCAAAGTAATTCCTAACAGCTGTCTATTATTGGCATTCGTTTGTTTTTTATTTGTTACATTTAAATTTGCATTAACGGCATTTTTCATTTAAATTTTGAAGTTGATCTTCTTAGATACAACGTACACTATATCGGCATTTTTACGATAAATTTTAATCTGCATTACGGACATTTTATGTTACTTCTGCATTTGCTTGCCCACATTTTTGGACTGAAGACTTTTGGCTAACTTTAACAGTGTGTTGTGCATATTACTGAAAAAATTTACTGCCGACATACACACATCAAAAGTGTAAATGGAACACATGGTTTTCAGGTTGCCATTACCTTAAATTTGGTTTGATTTTTGTTTTGTTTTTTTGTTTCTAGAAGATATATCGATTGCACCTATATAATATCGAAATAAAATTCAGGGAAACCGGTAACAATTTTAGTCTGTTTTAAAACGTTGTCAGGTTTGCCTTAACTAAAACGCCTCTAAATTAAATTCTTTGATGATTTGTACATTTTGAAGAAAGTTTTTAGTCAAATGCGAAGAGTTAGCAAAGCAATCGCATTTCCTCATATTGCTAGTGTTTGGTTACTAAATGGAAACAACTACCAACTTTCATCTATTTAGTTTTTTAGAGCGTACGCTTTTTAAGCAAAATTGTGTTTGCCAATATTCTCGAATAATTTGACCGAAATAGTTCGAACCACACTTTATGTTTGAACTCTTTCTTGAAATAAACAATTCTAAAACCCTTAGTTACGTACATTCTAGGTTCCACAAACATATCACTAATACGTGCTGAAATAGTACGAATAAATTCTGGCAAAATTCCAGAGAAGTTGAAATTTTTAGAGAATTGGTATGCACAATTTCATAGCAACTGTTAACAGCATACCAAAGTGTTTCACAATGAAAATCATTACGACTGACATAGAAGAGTTTCCAAAGAATTTATGTCTTTATTGGTCATCATCAACCACCAACGTCATAGCAAAATATTTTCCTAGTTTTATAACTAAAATCATAGTTCAATTACACATTTCATTCCAAAAATTGGAAAAAAATATTCTGTTCGCTTATAATTTATACGAGTACATGTTCGCCTTCGTCGTATATTACATAGTTTTGTGTTATTTCATGGGAAAACGAAAGAAAAATATTTTCAATGCTTTTATTATATTTTTCCCAAAAGCAGCATAAAAAAATCCATTACACCCACGTATTTAAATCTTTTTTTTTATTTATTTATACGACTCTACGAGAATGGTGTATTTCGGAAAAATTAGTTCTTAAAATCAATTTCGCTCGGAAAAACTAAAATACAAAGCCACACAGAGAGATTCACAGCAAACAAAACAATTCTATGTAATGTGAGTGGGTGCCTTCTCAATATACATACACACACATATATCTCCGTATAATATTCTATTGTGTTGTGTGTGCCGTGCTTACAAAATCCTTAAATACAACTGAACACAAGACAAAAGGAAATTTATGTACGTACATAAGAACATGATCTAAATTCGTTCAGATTTCGTATTGATGTATAATACATATAGTCGTCTATTAAAATTATCATCTGGAATATAATATTCGGATAATTTCTGTTCCCTCATTCAACAAGTACATTGGCAATATCGATTTTTGGCTTATATACAGACAAGAATTCTTTATATTGTACTTGAATATGCTCGAAAATTGTCTTATACTGTTGATGTAAATAATCTTTTATCTGCATCACTTTTTATAACCAAAACCAAGTTTTTGTGTACAGTAAAACATTTCAAACTCTTAAATTACTTTTCATCTCACGGTGACCCATTTAATTTAATTTCCAAAAAGGTAAAAATAATTTGAATCCAAGAAAACGAGATGTCTGATATGAAAGACTTTATCGTTGATAAACCTTTATCTTATTTGAAAAGGGATGTACGATAAAATTCCGACAGACTAAAAACCGACACGAAGAAAAGGCTGATATGGATACAATCCTGATAAGGATAAAAGGCTGAAAAAATATGGTCAAAATATCAGCGGAGAGAAACAAGTGAAAGACAAGGCTGGTAAAGCCTATTATAAACTAAAAAAATAATAAAAATAAAATTTATTTCGGTTTAACAAGTTAAATCGTGTTTTAGTTTCTTGAAAATAAAATTCTAAAACTTCTACGTCAACTCGATTTCAAGAATATAAGAAAATTTCCAATGCACGCAGAGACATCTAACAATTGATATAGAAAACCGTCATTATTCTACTATAAAATTTTTATTCTATGATGAGACGAACTTGTGAAAGCACGAAATTTAAGTTGGCGTACATACGCTAATGACGCTTTGATAATTCAGAATATAATTCAGGATACTTGAAACCCCACTATCCATTGGAAGAATTTTGTAATCGAGATAATTTTTTGTAGTATTCCAAAAAAAGTGCTATAAAATGTTGTAAAACTAGTAAAGAAAGAAAGAAAAAATTGCAGGATGGAGATATACATTTTCTAAAATTAGTGTCTTCTTTTTGGATGGCCGAATCTTTTCCAAAATTTCTTCAAACTGGACCATTCTCAAAGATGTTCGGTATAACTTTGGATCCTTGGATTGAATTTCCTTGATGATTTTATGACTCCAATCCCTTTATGTTCTCTTCGTAGTAACCATCGTGCTAAATATTTTTTTTTATATTGCTTGTTGCGGATAGCTTTTTGTTTTAACAAATAGACCGCTTGTAATAATTCGATGATGGCCTTTATATTTTATTTATTTTAAGTTTATTATTTTAACAATTAAAGGTATATACCACAAAATAATTCGCGTTTTAAGAATTTTATCTATACAATTTAGTGTTGTTTTAATTAGATAATCACGTCGATTTAATGAATTCTTCTATTCTTTTTGAAAAATCTTCTTCACTCAAACAGAAGAAATCAAAAATAGAAGAATCTTTTATTTTGCTATTCAATGTAGCAGTGGGATTCTATTCTTCTATTTTTAATATCGCAAGTTCGAAATCGATTTGTTTTCTTCTATTTGCTCTTGCTGTAATGTCAAAAATGTATTATTATTCAAAACAGAAACTGACCACACGTAATTTGTGATAAATTTTTATTTTAAATAAAAATTAAAATTTAATTGTTTTTTAATGGTATTGAGTTGAAGCCGCGATTTTGCTGCTAAATCGATTACCAGTGTCACAACATTTCCCTTTTGCAATCGAAAGTAATTGTGGAATACAATATCAGGAAGCTGAAAGGGATCCTCGTTTATTCTTATATCCTTTAGTCTCATTTTTAATTTATGTCTAAAAAAATTTATTTAATTAATTTTACTTACGTAGCCATACGCTTTTGGCAGATTATTTCACTTTGTATAAAACAAAAATTAATTTTTAAATTAATTGATTTAATCAGAACACAACCCGCTTTTGATAAAAATTAAACAAATTTATTTATTCTTGTAATAAAAGTCGCATATTTATGTCTTCTGTTTTTTTATTCTAAATTGATCATATGTCAAAAAAAAAAAAAAATCAAAATTGAATTCTTTTTGCTCGATTAACTGCTAGAAAATATTCATTTTTTTGTCATGGCTAGTGTGCGTACACTCACTCACATTAAAATTATGTGTACGTATTATTTTTCTCCCTTCATTGAGCTTCGCCACACTTTAATTCTTTCGTCGTGATTCAATGATTTCAAAAAATCAATCGCCGTCCACATTTGATTCCTTTGCGCGTTTCTTTTTTTATCTAATTCTGGGTTTACACCAGAGCTACTTTAATAGTATAATACTTTTTTGCTAATAAAGTATAATACCCGGCCAGTTTACATCGCAAGCGGTGTAAACCCATACTATAATACTATATTATTTTTTTTGTTGGTAAATATATTTTTTTTGGTTAATATCAGAAATTGAAATGTATAGCCAAACAAAAAATGTCTTTATCGGCCACTTGAAAAAAATAATAAACAAAATTAAAGTATTATAACATTAAAGTAGAGGTTAAACCACGACTATAATGTCAATATTTTTTTGATAGCTATTATACATTAATAGCAAAATAGTACGCGATAAAGTATTAAAGTATTTTAGTTTGAGTTTACACCAACATACTTTTTTGCTACATACTTTTATTCTACTGGTGTAAACGGGGTATATGTGCGTAAAATTATGTTTTTTGATTTATTCGTATTGTAAAAAATGTTTATTATTTGCTGTGAAAACTGCAAGCAAAAATTAAATTAAAATTAACTCAAAAACGACAAATAAACAAGGTGTCCTTGAAATATTTATCTTTGTTGTTGTGCGAGAATCAGTTGAATCAAAAAAGAATTTTTCTGAAAAAAGAATCAAGTATTTCCCCGCCAAAAAATTAGTTTGTTGGTGAAGGGGAAGGGAACGAGGAAAGAATCACGACCAAAGAATCAAATTGTGGAACCACGGATTTGGATTTTGCTGAAGAGTTTGAGCTGCTGAAAAAGTCGGAAAAAATCCAATAGTATCATAATACCATAACATTAAGAAAGACGTCATAAATTACATCTGTTTAATTTTAAATGGCTTATAAATAAATTGTTTTATCAAAAGATTTTTTGGAAACTGTAGCTTTAGAAAATATCGTAATAGTTGTGAAATTCTAACAATACTAATATTCAGTTAAATGAACAGTTAAAATTCAGATTTTAAAAATAGGTTGAAACGGGGTTTAAATAAATAATATAAATTGTTAAAAAAAAATAATTTGTAAAAATAGGCCGTCCAAATAACCCTTTTTAATATTAGCATCCAACATAATTGAACCAAGTGCGAAGTAATATGGCATGCGATCAAATCGTGATCAAAAAATTGAAAGCCTCAAGCAACAAAGAGCAATAATAAAGAGATCCATGACCAAACTGCAGCTTGAACGGGAAATGTTTGGCTGAGATAGTCGAGCAGAGTCAGATCTCTCCGAATTTGAAGGCAACTACTATCTGGTTACTGCTAGGCTGAATGCTACCATTCGTAAAAAAAAGTCTTACTCAACCAAAAGGGTCACATCCGGACAACACTATGAATGCATCACAACCCCATCTCATAGAAGTATACGAGTACAAAAAAATCAACATTCTCAGACTCGATGGTAACTATATAGAGTGGCAGTCCATCTTTGACATTTATACGTTCATTATTCACGGACGAGGCAACTTAACAGGGGCATACAAATTCCAGTATATATGTATATGTATATAGATCCATGGTTAATATACGTGGCATTAAACAAATTGGATAATGAAATTAGATCTCTTCGGGCATGGGAGATGACCGAAAATGATTAACACACAGTAGAAGGTCTACTTGCATACCTTGGGTGAGGAATAGATATGAATGAATCAATAAAGGGCTATTCGAGAAGAGGCGGTCTACAAAGCTGTGCATGGTATACTTCCGACTGCAATAATTAAAATCAAGGATTGCGACTTAGTCGAACCAACGCAAGGGTTATGGTGATAGCACTTGGAGAAATGGGTATTGGATCTAGGAGGGGAATTTAATATTTTACGTACTTCATACAACGCACCGCACTCAATCGTTTGAAATCAATAGAGAGAAGGTTCGAGCGTGATTGAGAATTTGGAAAACTATATCGAGCATTTATGACGGAGTACGAAGAACTAGGGCAAAAATCGGTACTATCTTCTACATATTGGGGTACTAAAGACGAGCAGCACAACCACGAAGCTCCGAGTTGCCTTCGACGCGTCCACAAAATTGTCAACTGGTTAGACGAGTTGTAGAGAAAATGTTCAGGCAGGGTTGGGTGGCCGCAGAGGATCAAGAATACCACAATATTTATAATGCAATTGAACAACCAAGTACATTGACAATTGATAAGCATTAACCTACGGTATGGCATCAGCAGCGGTCTTGGCTACCCGTTGTATCAAAGAAATTGGTATCAAGCTACAAGCAAAACAGCCAGAAGCAGCACATGCCATACAACAAGAGATGTATGTGAACGATCTGATGACGGGGGCTAATTCAACGGCACAAGTCAAAACTTTGTTGGCACAAATTACATTAGTCAGCCATGTGTCATATTTTCGGTTAAGACAACAAAGACATTATCTGCATTATCGATTTTTTAAACTATCGACTGAAAACAATCGATTATCTTTAACAGGGTGCAACTACCATTCTCACAAACAGAAAGTTTGATTTTTTTTTGTTATTTTGTTTGGAATACTGCTATTACAGATCGATTTTTTGGCAACGAGAACTGATGCAACTTGACAGAAATTTTGAGTGATTAGGAAAACGAACTACAGTTTGTAGGAAATATTTAATATTTTGTTATAAGTTTGAATACATAAATATTTTTAATAGCACGAATCTAATTTTTATTACCTGAGTTTATTTAGAGGTTTTTGATTTTTAGTTGTAATTAGAAAATCATTTATCTTTTTTAGCCATTATATCCAAATACACAAAAAAAAACACATTTAAATATGTAGTTGGACTACTATACCTACCTAATGTAATTTTAATAAATAAACTAAAATTGTATTCAATTCGTTTCAAGCCGAATACTTGAAATTCCCTTTGACGTTTTGATCCTTAACATTAAAAAATCGTGAAGTTAGTTACGGAATCGATCTATTTATAAAACCTGTCTGTCAAACTTTTATGGGTTTACATGATACATGCAAATGTTACTAACTTTATGTTGTCTAATGAACTAGTTTACATTAGCATATTTAGTCCACGGACTATAGGTTACACGGAATTGGCTCCAAACCGTAAAGGGTTCAAACGTCTAATTTAAAGTTCGATTTTACTACCTTTAATAATTTATTACACCAGACCGCCACCAGATATTGAGTCAAATGTTACTCCTCGGACCTTGTAGAGTGCGGATCAACCTTATCCAGGTGTGTAATAAATTATCTTCGTGTCAGATTACACTGAATTGGCTCCAAACTGTAAAGGCTTCAAACGTGTAATTTATAGTTCCATTTTACCACGTTCGTTCTCACAAAAGCAGAAACATTTATTTACTTACCATGCCGTACCAAATTCATCGTCAGTAAAAATAAGATTAATTTATATTTGCATACATTTAGGCAAGCATTTAGTAATTTGGAACCGGCATTTTTATGTATTCATTAGATTAGTTAGAAATACACTCCTGGGGCGGTATGTTGTACCATCACTTCGAATCGAAATTCGAAAAAAGTCGAATTGCGGTATGTTGTATCATTTTCGAAAAGCACAAATGAAACAACTTTCATTTTTTCGATTCGACTTTTTTCGAATTTCGACTTTTTTCGATCGAAGTGATCGTACAACATACCGCCCCTGCACTAACAAATTAATTTTTATAGTGTGAATATTTAAATGTCCCTAAATGTATGCAACTGCTTCTTTAGTAAGTTCAAGTACTAAAATTTCGTATTTGATTACTAAACTTTACTTATATTGTTTATGTGTAAAATTAATTAACCTTTTAACTGTTTATGTCGAGTATAAGTCGAGTAAAGCAAAACGAATATTTTTCGCGTAATGTCGAGTATACTCGTCATAAATATAAAAAAAATTTAAAGATAAAAAAAAATATTACATTCGTATTATTATTCAACCAGCCGTGCTACATGTAGTCTCATAAGACCGGCTTCATCTTCCTTTCTTTCCCCTTTTACCTACAAAATCCGTTATAACTGCGACGTTAAATTTTTCGGTGAATCCGAAATGAAAAAATAGAAATGAAAATAAAAAAAAATTAAGGCCATTTTTGAGATGTAGATTTTTGTTTAAATTTTATTTGCGACAGAACAGAATAAAAAAATACAAAAAAATTTGGTGTTTTAATATAAAATAAGGGTTTAAATTAAAAATAAAAATCTATTCAGCCATGCTACACACAATTTTGGTTTCTGGATTCAAACTACTGCGCAATAGATTTTAATTTTTAATTTAAACCCTTATTTTAAATTAAATCATTAAATTTTCTTGTCTTGTTTTATTCTGTTCTCTCGAAAAAAAAATTAAACAAAAATCTACATCTCAAAAATGTCCGTAAATTTTTTTATTTTCATTTCAAATTTTTTCATTTCGGATTCACGGTCAAAATTTTTACGTCGCAGCAACACTTACAATACAATAAACACTTGAAAAAAGTTCATCTGCCCTCGGGCTTACAAGGCGAATAAAGCAACATTTAAATTAAAATCTGAAGGCGGTCTGGTGTAATAAACTATCAAATGTGATGAAATCGACCTTTAAATTACATATTTGAAGACATTACAGTTTGAAGACGATTCCGTTTAGCCGGACACAAAAATCAATTAATGATGACTTCCACAATGTCGAAGAAGTAACATTTCACCCAATATTTGGTGGCGGTCTGGTATAATAAATTATTAAATGTGGTAAAACCCAACTATAAATTAGACATTTGAAGCCTTTGCAGTTTGTAGCCAATTTCGTGTAACCTGACATATAAATAATTTATTACACACCTGGATAAGGTTGATCTGCCCTCCACAAATTCCAAGGAGTAACATTTGGCTCAATATCTGGTGGCGGTCTGGTCTAATAAATTGTTGATGGTGATAAAATCGAACTTTAAATTAGACGTTTGAACCCTTTACGGTTTGGAGCCAATTCCGTGTAACCTGACACATAGATAATTTATTACATGCCTGGATAAGGTTGATCTGCCCTTCATAAGGTCCAAGGAGTAACATTTGACTCATTATCTGGTGGCGGTCTGGTGTTATAGTTTATTAATACTGGTAAAATCGATGTTTTTGTAATATAAATAATCTTTTGGGTTTAATTACAAGCTAAACCGACCACTCATTCATTGAAAACGGTAACTGTAATAAAATCGGGATTTGTTGTAATAAATTGTGATAAATGTGTAACAAATTATAGTACAGGTTTCATTGAGGTGGGCTAATTGGTGGTGCCAGATATTTTCTGGCTATCATTGACGATTTTGTCAGAAAATGCTTTGTTTATTTTCTGTAGTCTAAAAAGGAGGTTTTGCAGCATTCATCGAATTTAAAATGTGGATTGAAAACCAAAGTGAAAGAAAAATGTCACTGAATAGGTTGGCAGGCTATGTTTTCAAGCACTGTGTAATGGGGCAATAACGGCTCCCTGAATTAAAAAAAGCTGAAATTAAAAAGGTGGACTTAAGAATGGTGTTTTTATATGAAAAAATGGGACAATTTTTAAGTCATACTTTTAACAAATTTTCTGACTTAACAAAGGTGTTTTACAAAAACAAATTATTTCCAAAATGACACAAGAAAGGCATATTTTATGTCATTTTACAAATGTGTATGTATATTTTTTAATTCATTTTCAAAATGACTTAAAAAAGGCATATTTTATTTCACATTATAAACATAAAATTTACATCTGTTTTAATACGCATAAAAATGCATGCGTAATTTCACGTTTTTAAGAAAATGATTTCATGTTTTTCTTGTTACATTTTTTTGTTGTATTGCAGAGAAAGATAAAAAACACGCATTTCATAAATTTATTTTGCGAATTATTATTTATGAAGTGATTATGAATTAAAGTATATATGTATTTTTTAATTCATTTTGAAATTTGCAATTGTTTTTTGCACATTTTCACTAACGAATGCATTAAATAAAAATTTGTATATTTCATTTTACAGTAAAAGCCCCATTATCCGGCATCCAATTAACCGGAACAATCGGTTAACCGGAATTTTATTTTTTAGGATTTTTTTTTTTGCTTTTTTCTGTTTCTTATGTCTTTCATATGCATTTGTTAATTTATTTTGAAATTTACAATTTATTTCTTGCACATTTTCATTAATGAAAGCATTAGTTGAAAATTTGGAATGGCTTTAATTTTCATATTACAGTAAAATCTCAATTATCTTGCATCCAATTAACCGGAACACTCAGTTAACCGGAATTTTAACTTTTTGTAATAGTTTTTTGCTTTTTTCTTTTTCAGAAGGGATATATTTTTTTTTATTATTCAGTTCATTCACATATTATGTATACAAGTACACCCATATGAGTACCCAATATTTAATAATACATATATTCAATATTTCCCTAACCCTAGTTGGGGTACGACTTTACACATACAATTAAAATAGGATAATGCATAAAACAGAAAAAATTTAAAGGAAAGTATATTTTCTATGAATCCCGGAATAATAAAAAAAAATAATATCCCTTGTGAAAAAGAAAGATCGTAAAAGAAAATCCTAAAAGTTAAAATTCCGGTTAACTGAGTGTTCAAGTGAGTGTAAAAGAAAATCCTAAAAGTTAAAATTCCGGTTAACTGAGTGTTCCAGCACTTGGATGCAGGATAATCGGGCTTTTATTGTAATATGAAAATTAAAGCCATTCAAAATTTTCAACTAATGCTTTCATTAATGAAAATATTCAAGGAACAATTGCAAATTTCAAAATGAATTAAAAAATGCATATGAAAGAGAAAAAAGCAAAAAAAAAATCGTAAAATTATAATTCCGGTTAGCTGAGTGTTCCGGATAATTGGATGCAGGATACTCGGGCTTTTACTGTAATATGAAAATTAAACCCATTCAAAATTTTCAACTAATTCTTTTATTAATGTAAATGTGCAAAAAAATTGCAAATTTCAGAATGAATTAAAAAATGCATATGAAGGAAAAAAGAAAGAGAAAAAAGCGAAAGAAAAATCCTAAAAATTAAAATTCCGGTTAACTGAGTGTTCCGGTTAATTGGATGCCTGATAATCGGGCTTTTACTACTTTTTACGCTATTTGCCGTAGGCACTTGGCGAAACACACCTATACTTAATAAACACATTTTATTAAACACTTGTTTTTTATTTCGCAAAATTATATTTTGAATATTTTAATTAAAAAATTTGTTCAAAAAGTTTAAATAATCACTCGATCGATTTCGACTTGTTAGGGCGGGATTTCACTATTATACATTTAAAGGTTTTATTTCGATCTTAAATGCACATATTATTTCATTTTCAAAATGACTTAAAAATACACATTTTATATCATTTATAAACACACTTCTTAAACCATTTTCAAAGTAACTTATGATATGCATTAGTAAAGTCAGCTTTTTTTATTTCATTTTCATTACAGACTTTAAGTCAATTTTAAAATGAAATAAAAACGCTGGTTTTAAGTCCGAAAAACACCATTTTTAAGTCAGCCTTTTTTAATTCAGGGAGCCGGCAATAACGTTGCAAAAGACAACCAACGGTTGCCTTATCAAGCATAGAGGCCGAATATATGGCATTGGCTTCGACGGTCCGGGAAGTAATTTGGCTCAAACAATTTTGTTCATAATTCGATGATGACTTCAAACTGCGACAACGATTTTCTGTGACAATCAGCGAGCAATTAAATTAGCTGAATCAGAAGGGTTCAGACAAAGTTCTAAGCATATTGGTATCAAGTAACATTTCTTACGTGAAAAAGTTAAGGATTGAACCATTAACATCAAATAGATTTAGGCTAACGAAATGATTGCTGTTGCTTTAACGAGCAAGTTTTTTGCAATAAAACGTGATTTAACGTAATATTTTTAATTGGTTAAAATTTAAAACTTCTTTAAGATTTAAATTAATGATAATTTAATAAAATAATCTGAATAGTTTTGAAATCTGAGAATTTTAAAGTGGGGATGCAGGCAATCCTGCATTTAATTTTGACGATAAATTCATTCAAGTGGAATACACAAAATTACAAAGACGTGTTTTCGCGATATTGTTTTGGCTGCTGCCTTTCCAGACGGCCCGTGCAATTAAGGCCTCATCCTATATTTAATATATACGTTTGTTGGCATTCTACTAGTATTTTTCCATATATTTACAGCTTGTATTGACTATATCTCAAAATATCTTATTTATGTAACATAACATGTTATATCTAGATATTATTATTTTATATCTCACAATTTTTTTTTGCAAAATTTTTGTTGATTAGTCATGTCGTTAAATATATACCATGTATGTATAAACCCATCTTCTATGAGATTATGTATATGAGTGGGCGACGACGTCGTGTCGTCTCCTCGATGTCATGAAGGATGACGTTCATAGACTATATTATATCTCTGCGTCAACAAGTATTTAAATTTGACCTTCGATATAGTTTGAGTCATATATATCCATAGTAAAATGCGCGTCATAATTTCGATATCGCACGAAGTCTATAATTATGATGGAATCGATTTTCTATTTTCAATACTAAGTTCGATGTAATAAATAAGATAATAACGAACATCTCTAATTAATCATATACCATCCTTTATGAATGAAAATATATTTATTATTTCAAAGAAGCTGCATAAACATATTAAAATTGTATCCACATATACCAATCGTATATATTTCCCTACCCTTAACACAAATTGGGGTCAAATATATCATCTTATCTTAGGTTATGCATAATATTCAAGTATGGATGAATCTTGAGTTTTAATGAAATCTTATTAAGTATGATTTTAATGATATGCATATGCCTTTTGCTGCTGTGCTTGCTTACATCATAAATCTCTTCATATAGTTCTTATTATATACACCAGTCGTAAATACAACAAAGAAAAATATGTGAAGGCGTAATAATTATAAGGTTATATTGCCGCAGGGAAATTACAAACGAATTTAAAATATTTAAAAATTCTGTTGTGCACCCCTTCCTTTATTACATTACAAAGAATTGAATAAAGCTGTTGGTAAAGAAAAGTACACCACCAACTATGAACCCCAAGAAGAAAAGAGTATATAATAAATAAATGAAGAATCGGGTTTCGTATACAAGCGGGGGGAAGCGGAGGTAAAAATATGAACGAAAAACGAAAAAACGTAATAAAAATTCCGTGGGTTGTTTTTGTGTTACTTAAATCCAGTTAATTTAAGGAAACGCAGAAACTCACATTTCGACTTAATTATTATCAGTCTGCACAAAAAAATCGCAAATTTTGAACTTATATTTACTTGAAATATTCCACGAGAATGATGCGACGTGGAATTTATAACACTTTTTCGTAATAACGAATTATTGGGTTAATGAGACTAAGCATACATATTTTCAAATACTACGTGAATTTCTTTTCACGCGTTCTCTACATGGCTGATGCCACACGAAATTTTTGGTTTTATGATTTTTTTTTCAAGGCCAACTAGTCGTAATAGATAATGTACTTGTATATGTATGTGTCTTTAATTTTGTTTTGTTCTGCTCTCTCGAAAACAAAACTTAAACTAAAACGAGTCAAAAATGGCCTTGAAATATTTTTTATTTCATTTATGTTTGTGTTGCACCGAAAATTTGTTTAAGTCGCAATTAAAACCGGTATCATAGGTAAACGAGGAAAGAAACCAAGAAAAATACGGTTTCTGTGATACCTTGTGTGGTATCAGTGAATGTTATACCCTTATTTTAATAGACATATACTCAATGTAATTCTTGCGGCGTAAAAGGTAAACATCTATCTGTAAAATAATGAATTAACATTGTGATATGATGTAAGTGTGTCAACTTGTCAACTAAACAATAATTGATTATTTAGTTAGCCAGATGCCGCAGAATCTAATGGATTCTGGGCCCTGTTGAAATAATGAAAACATATATTTTTAGTTTTCTGTATTTCACTTGAATGAATTTATTGTCAAAATCAAACGTCATAATTAAATGCAGGGTTGCCTGTTATTACAATGGAATGAATTATTAGGGCTGTGTATTTTTAACAAGGCTTTACCATATTGGATTTATTTTAGGCCGTTTCGTAATATGTTTCTTTCTGGTTGAAGTGCGGGGAGAATCAATAGAATGCCGATGCACTATGGTTTACTTGAATAGAAAGAAAACATTATTTTAAAGATTTTTATACTCGTATATGGTGCTATAGTCTTCGGTGGTGGATCCTTAATTGTCGCTTGCGTCGTTTGAGAAAGCAATGTGCTTGTCATAAATTAGTTATTTGGTTAACATACCCATTTAGAAAAGAGTAAGAAAGCTTATTCAGGTGTCGACACATTTCCTACTAGGGAAAATCATAAATTTGCTGCGATAAGTTTTTTATTATTTTTATTTTTTGTTTACAATGCAATCTATTTTGGGGCTCAAGGCTCATCCTGCTCTTTCGTATTAATGCTTTTTACGTTCTTATTTTACGCCTACTCAGCCAACTCGAGGACGTACGGCTATAGAACCGATTTAAGACAATCTGCACATTGCACAGCTCCATTCTCCTCTTTCACAGATATTTCATTGCAGTTCACCGGGTTAACCAACCCTTTCTGTTAGATAGTTTGAACCATCTCAATTCATTAGATTTGTGGTATCGTAAAACAAATTTGTTTTATCGAAAACTATTTCAAATCACTTGTTCAAAATTCAAACCCTGATAAGAAGTAGCATTTTAACGTCCTACTTGCCTAGAAGTGGCAACATGTTCAAAATCAATTTTTGCCTACCAAAAATACTTACAATAAATTATTAACGTTACAGTAGTAAAAATTTTTCTTCGAAAACGCCTTTCACATTCGTGATGCTCGTTATTTGATTACCTTACTCGGATAAGTATTGGGCATACAAATAAGTGTCCGCCACTTTTATCAAAAATTAGGCATTTATTATTGGCCACTATATTTTTCCCCATCTTTCCGGTAGCATACGAGTACCACGTCGGAAGAACGTTTCTTATTTTGAGGCTATTGTCGTTGATTTATGGCTTCGATTCAGAATAATGTGTATCGGATCTCTTGTGAACGAATACGTGTGGGAGAACTTGAATTTTAAGTTTTCTGTTGAACCGTTCGACAAGATCATTTGCATTCGAGTTCTATTCAGTTGTCGGAATGCGATGGGAGAAAAGAATAGTGTGGAACTCTCTATTTAAAGATATATTCATTATATTTCGAATTAGATAAGCAAATGGCGAAATAGAAAATCTGTGGACTACCGTTAAAATAAATGATAGCTCCTCGGAGTGAAGAAGTGGATCAATAAGGTTTTCTTTATATGTTGAAAAACGAAATAGTAACTCGACTTTATCAATATTTTTATAAGTTATGATTTCGAAGCAAAATTGTATAAGCCATGTTGGCTAACGAAGTTTTTTGCCTGAAGAAGCACAAAATTTGGTTCTTTTATGGTTCGAGATGTGAGCTTGTTATTGTTCGAGTAATTCCCTCATGTTAAAAGAGTTATGCGAAAGGTTTTTACCAGAAAGAGGCATTGATTGTGAATTACTATATACTAGGTTATGTTTCAGTGGTTGACACTTAGGCCATTTTTGGCCCATTGTGATACCACGCATTCACGCCACATCATTAACCCATTCACCTATTCACCCACCCACACAACTACAGTATAACCACCTGCACGTTGCAAGCTCCATGTCAACCTGTACATTGACATGGACGGTGGGTCGGCGCTGAATTCTGCATTCCATCAAAGGGTCTTAGTTGTGTTTATTAACATCACCGATTGGAATCGATTATGAAAATTCGATTAGCATCTAGCCTCTGATGGGATTCGAACCCAGTACCTCCCGGTCCAAGTGCCGGAGCTTTAACCACTGCACCACTTGTCCGGTTACTATATACTAACTTTCCTAACTTATTAATTGAATTTTATTTGCAACCGGTTTTAATCACCAGTCTTGACTAACAATGCCTAATTCCACACGAGGTTTCTGGTAACTGGTAATTTTTTCAAGGCCAACTTGTCGTAATAGGTAATGTATATGTATGTGTAACAAAATTTACAAAAAAAAAATAATAATTATTGAAATCTCTTCGCATCTCTTCGCATATTTCTTTGCATCTCATCCATGTATATACATAACTCCATTTTTTTTTTATTTTGTTTTATTCTGCGCTCTCTCGAAAATAAAATTTAAACTAAAATGTATAAGTCAGCGGTTGCTAAACTTATTTTGCCACGGAACCCTTTTCCGATTCTTTAAATTTCATGGAACCCTATTCATGGAAAATTCTGTTTCGCATAAATGTGTTGTTTAAGAACGGCAATATAACTCTAATAGCCTTTTTGGCTAAATTTTTATATTCTTTCTCTACTCTCTCATATTCTTCAAATATATTACAGCAGAAAGTTGCTAATGGCACCTCATCGAAGCTAGCAAGTATCCGAACTAATTTCAATTAAATTCTCGTATTCTACTGCTAGTATTCCCGTTGGCTTTTCATTGCTTTTGAAAGGATTTTGTACCCAATAATTATCGTTATTGTTTAATTTTGGTATGTACATATGAAATGTAGTGTTTATGTTTATGTGTATGTATGAAATGAAACCTTATGGCACGGATTTTATCTGGTACTAGCTCATACAACCTTTAAAAATTGCCACGGAACACCAGGGTTCCGCGGAACCCACTTTGGGAAACGCTGATGACCCTGAGATATTTTTTATTTCATTTATGTTTATGTTAGTGTGGTTGCACCGAAAATTTGTTTAAGTCGCAATTAAAACCGGTATCATAGGTAAACGGGGAAAGAAACGAAGAAAAATACGGTTTCTGTGATACCCCGTGTGGCATCAGCCAATAAGAATGTTTAACTGTTATAACGCGTTTGGAGCAAACGCGTCCAGTATTACTCTCTTCAGTTTTCATATCGCTAATTCACTACCTCGCTTAAAATAACCGAGAGCAGTGCGCGACTAAGTTACCGATGTACTATAATAGGAAAAGTAACAAAATTGTGAAATTGCGTTTGTAGTTAGTTATTCTTGATTTACTCCCGGTCCACGCTGGAGGTTGCTGCGTTTTTGGAAGAGCTTAAGTCAATCGAATATCTATCCAATCTTCAAGGAGGGATTAAATGGGATTTGAAATTGGACGGATCATTAAACTTCAATAACAAAGAAGCCAAAGGGTTGCTTTTGATTTTCGTGCCAACAAGTTGTTTTTTGTTTTTGTATTTGAGTAAAAAAGAAAATCTTTATTTAATTTTAAGAAAGTAATTTAATTTTAGCTGTGTCCAAAAAACAGTTTTTCGAAATTACGCAGTGCAATACACGAGTCCATAGGTGCTTTCGTGTTTTGATTGTAACACTGTTGGCGATGGTTCGAGGCTTTGTGAGCAACGCAGTTATGTTTGGCACTTTTGTTATTTCTACGTGATCTCAAAGGACAATGTATTTGTTTGAAACCGATTGAACTGCACACGTCATTATAAATGAGCTCGTGCGCACAAAATGGGGATGCAGTTCTCAAAATTTTTGTAAACGTAAATAAATAAATAAATAAATAAATAAAGATGTCGCAGAGGATGAGCAATCAAGGGAAACTCACACGCTGTTATACATCGTCTGTGCTAGTCTTGTAATTCTCTAATATATTCCTAGAAAATAATTAGAATGACTTTGCAATGTACCTAAGACTCATTAGAAAAAATTAAAATCACTTCTTTTGAACGGAGCAGTCCAACTGAGTTCGTCCAATTACGAGAACTACGGAAGTTGAATTTATGGCAAGAGAGAGAGGGAGGAAGTGGAGGAAGTTGTTAACACTCGTCCTCTTTCACCCATGTCAGATGATCTATCGGATTTCAATGTATATTGATGGGACATTTTTTGGTCAGTGGTCCAAAGGAATTTGTGGCCCTACCTTCTTCGTTTAAATTTTAATCATTCCACGGCAAGTCAACCTCTCCAATATTATAGCAATTTTGGCAAAGATAGTCGTCGGATTCGTCGGAACTGGAATATTGCTCGAATTGTCAAGTTACGTCAGGGAACTGATGATATTGTACGTGTGATTATTGAAATAGGAGCATGATTTCAACGTGTGGGGCATGTTGTTTTTTGTCTTTTTCTTTTTTGTTTTATTCGCTCTCGTTTTCATCATAATATATTCGTGTACAGTCCCAATGAAAAAGTTATGTTAAGAAAAAAAATATAAAAAAATCGCTTGTCAAAAACCGTAAGTTGACGAAGAACTTTAAATTAGTGGTTGTAGAAATGCTGGTTTCCATCTGGTTGGAAAACAATCACAGGCTAAAAAACAAATGAGAATATTTCTGTTATTTCTAATTTTGTGTGTTGAACCAGGATTGAAGACGCATAGAGAATACGAATGGTGCAACTGTATTATGAACTAAAGTATCCAATTTTGGTGCAGAGAGCATTTAGGCGCATCATTATAATTCGGCGCGGATGCGGATTATAATTCGAATTAAAATTCTTTTTATTTTTCGAATTTTTCGCCGCCTACTTTAATCGTTGTTTCCAAATTTGAATCCAAGTTTTCTATTAATTGTGGGAATAAATCCGACTTGCAATCAAATTTAAAAAAAAAAACGATTAAAGTAGCCGGCGAAAAATTCGAAAAATATAAAGAATTTTATTGCAAATTATAATCCGCAGACGGAAATATCCACCGATTTCAAGAATAGCGGTCCAGAGGATGCCCTACTATTGAAATAAACCGAATATCAACCGACACACAATCAACAATAAACCGACATCATCGTCGCAGAGGCCAACCATTGATATCAATCCTAGCATTTCAACAAGCCACCTAGCGTTGAATAGAGCTGTCAGTCGCAGGATTGTTTCGCGTATTTAGCACATGCGCGTGCATGCTACTTGAACCTATCAGATTTATCAATTTGTCTAGAGTTTTGGAAATAATGGTTACGTTATGTTGAGAGCGATTTGTATTTCATAAATTGCTTATTTGTGTCTGATGATACACACTTTGATTTAAGTGAAAATGTAAGCCACAAGCAAAATTGTCGTACATGGGCCAACCAAAATTCTCAAAACATCCACCCCATGAGGTTGCACGCAGAACGTTTGGCTGTGTGGTGTGCAGTATCTCAAAACTGTATTGTTGGCCTTTAACTTTCGTAAAAAAAGCGCTCCCCTGGATCAATTTTTTTCCTAGTATTGCGCCTATGACCAATGCCTTTCCGAAATGCATAGTTTCAACAAGACACAGTCGTCGCATGATAATAGACTAGTAATGGCGGCCATGCGCCAAAATTTTGTGAAAAAATAATCTCATGAAACATCGAATGTCGTTGGCCTCAAGGTTGCCTGACCTCACTGTTCCTGAATTTTCCTGCTCCTGCAGTTAGTTTGCAACCAAATCACTGGAATTAATTGCACTTTGTTCTAGGGTTGCGTTGAGTTGCCAATCGTCCTCAATGAGATGGGAGCATTTCAATATTAAGATAGTCCAGGTCCCTGCCAAGTGTGATTTGAACGGCTACTAGTGTTGGGAGGCACCCAACACTCACTTAAACCTAACCTAACCTATATTATACACAATTTGGTTGTTCTGATACCAGGAGATAAGGATGTCGGAAACCAGGAAAATACTCGTCCAGATGCACTACGGAATCGAGCGACAACGGATATCTCATATGCGGGCATATTGCGAAAGGTTAAACTGAACCCTGATAGAAAATGTAAAACACAACCACAAAACAACAAATCAAGACCTTTAATTAAATCTACTAGCAACCACAAAATACCAGCAACCAAAAAATGACCTTGGAATACCACCAAGCCTAGCTTGAGACTATCATAGGTCTTTAACGCATAAACCCCTTACCGAAATCCTGGCTTTCAATGAAGTTACAGTGGCGAGAGAAATACGGAATGCCCGAAAAGAAGGTTCGAAGACTCTAAGGACATGTTCGAAGTAAAGAAAACAGCCGAAGTTGCATTCGGATGAATGGAATACCTTCATGTACTTCCGGCTATCGTATTTTGGCCAATTTTGGATGTTTGATGAACTATGCTGGGATCCTGATGTATAAAACAGACGCATTACACGTTGTGCTCCACAAGGCGCTGGATATTGAATGGAGGGTTTAATAGAATTCCTTATGACTTTTTCCTTACAGAAAAGTATGGAAAAAAGTTTGAGAATTTTTTTTTCCACAAGTTTTTTTTTCATACTTTTTTGTAAGGAAAAAGTCATAAGGAATTCTATTGGGGATGCGTTGTTACATGTCAGTTAATGGTCCAAATGAAGCTCGTTAGGAAAATAAAATTTTATTAATGAAAAACGTCAAAATGACATTACTATCACAATGGCAACGCTGGTTTTATGATAGTTTTGTAAGTGACCTAGTACTGGCCTTGAAATTTCGGTTAAATAAGTATAAATAGACAAATACTAATCTGTTGCTTAGGAAAAATACAAACTATTTTTGTCTAAAACAAAATCCTAAAAATAACTGTCATAAAATAAAACCAATAAATTTCCTAGTTTTCCATTTTATATTTTTCCCGAATGTGTTTGTAACGAATTCATGTATTTTCCATTCAGTACAAGTTAAACCAAAAACAATTTATTTAAACTAAAAATTCGGAAAATCGTTTTCCATACAACACAAAAAAAAAAAAAAAATAGAAAATTCGTAACACATTTTGCGACGATTGTCAAAACAATATTGCCATTTTAACTTTGTATATTTTGTTTTTTTTTGCCTCTGCTAGTTTTTTCCTTAGTGGAAAATCGGCACAAAAAAAATTAAATAAAACAGCAGAAGGTTGCTTTGTATTTGTATACATATATATATAAATTATATTTGTATATGGCTATGTGTTAGTGTGTGTGGGTGCGGGAAAATATATTTTTAGTGTTCGAAATAAATGAATGAATGAGAGGGTGTTGAATGTGTGTAGAATACAAAAACAAATAAATAAAAGGGCGGATTGGGTAATTTTTTTGACAGTTTGATTTTTTTTTTTTTTTTGTTGTGTATATAAATAAAAGTGGTCTAATTATACATAAATTTATATGTATAAAATGCTGTGTATCGGTGTATGTGATATCACGTATAAGGACATGAACAATTTTCGTGGTATTCTATGTTAGAATGCCATCAGCGAAATCGGATCAATAATTTCCCCTGACGATACACCGAATTATAAATTTTTGTTGTAATATTATTCCATGACGATGGTATCAGCGTTGATCATCATCATCATCATCATCATCATCATCATCGCGATGAGGATATTTTTGTTGTGCTATTACGGATATGCTTTTTCAGGTTTTATATTTTTGCAAGAATGGAAGTAATTTTTCTTAAGTTTTAAAAATTGTAAATGGCATCGAGTTACGAGCACACCGAAATGTCATCATCAAAATTTACAAGGGGAATATTAAATTAACTTGTCGCATGTCATATTGAATTAAAAATAAAATCCTTTAATTTTATTACACGACTGTTGTTATTGTATAATAACTATTTTGTATTATGATGACGGAATTTTCTATTTTCATGTTGTCGTGAAAATAAGGAGAGATTTAATTTTTAGATTAGATTCGCGTATCAAACAACCCAAAAATAATATTTTCATTGGCTTTCGTACTTTAAGACATATGGCAGAATGGTATAAAAAATTGATTGTGATTTTTTTTTTTTTTGCGGTAGGTAGCTGCAATAAAGTGATGATGTAATGTAATTCGAAAACTATATATGTAGGAAAATTTTTAATAATAATTTTTGCCAAAACACCGTAATTAATAATAAAATTTAATAATTAGTTTTACCTTCACACAATAGTTTTGGTCGTTGAATTGTGTTCGCCGATGACGGCGGTAATGTCCCAGATAACATTCAATATATTTCCTAGAATTTTGGTTTGCGAAAGAAAATTTATTGGCTTTCCCGTGTATTTTTATAAATTTTTTGCTGAATATTGACAACGCCTTAACACAGATGCACTGACATACACACACATACACTTCACAATAATATCTTTAATTAAAAATAATTAAAATTAATAATACAATTTCACAATAAATTTATATAATTTTCCATTTCACTAAATATTTCTTTTTTTAATTATCTTAACTCAAAAATCACTTTCACTTAATATTTTTTTTTTGGGTAAATTGCGATTTAATTTTTCACAATTTCCCTTGTTTTAATTTGGGCGATTAAATTAATTATATTTAACGGTACACAATATTATTTAAAATATATACAATTTTTAACTAAACTAAAAAATTAAAATGTCTTCTTTTCATAAAATTTCCATTTTGTTGTTTGCGGAGAAAAAAAAAATTTTCCCGTTTTTTTTTTACTTTGACGGAAAAGTGGAAAACCACTGTGCTTTTTTCTTGAACATTTCACTTCATTATAATTTTAACAAAATATTTAATTATTAAAACACTTTTTAATTTCACTTTAGAATAAAGTAAAATTTTTCCATTTTCCATAAATTTTTGGTTTGATTTGATTTTGTGAAAACCAAAAATATTTTATTCAGACGCTTTTCTCGCGCAGTATGTGTATTATGTGTACTTTATGTGTGTTATACATTTGAACTTTGTTGTATGTTTCAATTTTTGATTTTAGAATAAAATAATTTTTCCGAGTTTTGTTGTATTTTCCATTTTCTTTTTTATATATTTACGCTGTATATGTATGTTTCTTGCTTTTCGATGAATGAAAACTTTTCGTTAAAAATAATTTTATAATGCTGTATGCGTATATATGGGATGCATATATGTATATGTGTATATGTGCTTTTATAGATTGAATTTTCCGATGTTTATCAACCGCCCGATGGGAAAATAAACTAATACTGACGTAAATCGTTGATGAATTAAAATTTATGTATAATATTGTGTTGATGGTTTTGTTGTTGTTTTAAGCAAATAAGGTGTATGTAGAAAGGTATATAGTAGGTATAATGGGGAGTAAAATGCGCGCGTGTGACGTGGGTGGAATGGTTGGTGGTGTTGGTGCTACTGTATCAAAATGTAAAGGGCGCAAAAATTTGAAATTATGAATGAATTGCAGAAAATTTGTCACAACATTTTGTGTAGGTTATTTTTTACTTGTGAATGGGTGGGGTCGCGTGTTAATTTATTTATATTGCAGTGAAATTAAATTTACCGCTAATGAGATTCGAGTAGAAGGGTGGGAATACCACTTAACTTGGTGTTTTATGAATGGCCTTCCCAAAAATATATTGGAATTGCCCAATACATCCATTGCACTAACTAATGCTATTTCGTATATATTAGGCTAATTCCAATATAAAACGCGTTTTTAGGTTTTGTACCTTGTTTCTTGTGTTCCTTGTTGAAAGTACGAGTACAATGTTTTTGGTTTTTGGCTTCGCCGAAAAATATTACATCTTCTGTGGGTGCGGCTCAAAATCCCTTTTTCTCAAAATTCCGGATTTCATAATCCCGTATTAAATTTTCCGTTCACCCCACGGACTACTGTTTATAATATTGGTAATAATTAATTAATTTTGTTTTAATTTAATTAAAATACGGGATTTCAAGCCAACCCTCCTCCGTTTTAAGAACAATATCTTTAATATCAACAATTTATTGTTTTGGCAGATGTTGGTTAGCATAAATGAATACCTTTTATGTCCATAAAACTCAAATATAGAACAAATTCTAAATGAGTTCTATCATTCTTTATTTCTCCATTTTGATTTACAGGTTCCCAATCCAAAATGAATTAGTGAACGAGTAGGGCCCAGCACGGACTAATTTTAGCCCCGCGTACAAAATACATATTAGAATTATATAGATCTATATCGATCTACGATTCGATAACTGTAGCAGGGAAACTTTCCAATTTCAAAATGTAACTTTGCATACCGATTAAGCCCAATTTGTGCTAATTAGTAAAAAATTAGTGATAGTCCAGGAACAGAGAAAACGGGAAAAGTAAATTTAAAAGTTTCGCCTGAAAGACGAAAAATTCAGAAATAATTTAAGCCAAATTTTAAAACTTTCCAAGGGCGGCTACACTAACAAAATTTGTGCTTCATTAATAAATTGAGGAAAGCAAACTAGCCCCTAAACGATACTATATTAAACAAACGTATACAGAGGTATACGGTTCAATAATATTTTTGTTGAACAACAAATTAAAAAATAGAAATAAAATATTATAAAATCCAAGAATAGACAATTCAGATAGCATACTTAGATAGAATTATCCCAATTCCGTTGAACAACAAAAACCGTAGAATTAACGATTTTCGGACAAAAAGTGTTCTAGAAACCAATGAAGTTGGTACTTCTGCCAATCATTCCGTCGCTCTAAACGCTTTCGCTTAATATTTTTCCCCAGCCTATTCTCCTCATCGCTGCTTTGATCGGATACGTATCCAGAAGTTCCAACTTCATTGGTTTCTAGAACACTATTTGTCAGAATATCGTTAATTCTACGGTTTTTGTTGTTCAACGTATTGGGCCAATTCAAGCATAAATTCAGGCGCTATATTTTTCGAGTGGCAATGAACAAACCTGGCAGGAATATGCTATCTGAATTGTCTATTCTTGAATTTTATAATATTTTATTTCTATTTTTTAATTTGTTGTTCAATGTTCTGTATTTCGTTTGTTTAATATAGTATCGTTTAGGGGCTAGTTTATTTTTCCTCAATTTATGAATGAAGCACATATTTAAGTCAAAAATTTGTTTTTGTATGTGTTTTCAACCAACTTACACATTTGTGTACTCCTTTTAAATTTATTTTCGCCCGAAAAAAACACTATTACTATACATACAATTGTGTTGGTTGTACTTCGAATCAAACGAAATTTCTTGATCAAAAACGCCATTACATACTATGATTTTTTACTCACACATTTGTGTGGTTTGGACTTGAATTGAGCCATTTTTTTTTTGGTTGAAAAAGGGATATACGCATATTTTGTTTTGTTTCAACGTCTACCATTCAAGAAATCACCAACATACTGAAAATTGATATATTTTGTTGCGTAAAAAACTGTTTTATTTTAGTTATTAAATAAATATCTGTGGGTGAATATTAGAGTAAATAATTTTTTTAGCTTTTGCTGTGACTTGTGAAAATTTAAATTAAATTTACAATTTATTTAAAATTGATTCTGGTATTAAATGTTAATCAGTTTATTATTATATTGATTTAATAGAAAAACGCGAAGGTATAAAAAAGGGCAGAATGTGAAAACTGGCGGTTGAGTTAAGAGCAGCCGTTGTCATTTTACATAGAGAGATGCTTCCCATGCTGAAATTGGCCGAAAACTCGAAATTCCGATTTATTTCCGTGATTTAAAGAAACTGGGAAGAACACATCCCATATTGGCAGGGGCGCACTTGGGTCACCACTACGAACCAGGATGAATATATCGGAATGTCATCCAAGCATAATAGTAAGTCGACGGCACCTGGAATAATCGGGAAAATAAATTGATAATCGGGAAAATAAATTGTCGTTAACTACGATGAAAAGGCGCCTAACAGTTCAGGGGTTAAATGGCAGAATTTCTGTTAAAAAAACCACTTCTTTCGAAAAGACTTACTTTGGCAAAGTACCACCAGAATTGGCAAATGTCACAGTGGAGAAAGTCCTATGGTCAGACGAATCGAAATTCGAAATTTTTGAATCGAAAAGGAGACTCTACTTTCGGTGTCGTCCATGTGAAAAATTGCTCCCAGACTATATGATTTCTACAATAAAACACGGGCTGGTTCTGTGATGATATGGGGTTGTTTTGGTAACAACAAAGCTTGAGATTTGGTCAAAATTACGGGTCGGATGAATCGCTTCGGCTGTCTTTCGATATTGGAGTACCATCTGGACTAAAATTAATAGGACGAGGGTTTACGTACCAGCACGACAACAATTTCGCTATTTTTGTTACAAAAATTACAAGATGCCAAGATCAAAATTTCATCCTAACAATTATATAAATTATTGGATATAATGCAAAGGCTATGTCGCGCAGTAATTAAAGCAAAGGGAGGCCACATCGATGAGCGCTCAATTTAGCTATCTTTTTCATTTGTTTTTTGTAATAAGTTAGCTTTATGAACTAGTAATTAATTAAATTAATGGAATTAAATCATTATATTTGATAAAACTGTATAAAAAATTGATTTCGTTATAAAAACAATATCGATCAATACTTTTAGCCGGTAGTGTACATCTGTATTTCGTTTGTTTAATATAGTATCGTTTAGGGGCTAGTTTGTTTTTCCTCAAGTTATGAATGGAAATTTTCGAAAATCATATTTCTATGAAAAGCACAAATTTTGTCAGTGTAGTCGTCTTTGGAAAGTTCTAAAATTAGGCTTAAATTATTTCTGGTTTTTTTCTAAAAATCAGGTTTTATTAGTGTCGTCTTTCAGGCGAAATTTGAAATTTCATTTTCCCGTTTTATCGGCTCCTGGACTAGCACTAATTTTTACCCGTGAGCACTAATTAGCACAAATTGGGCTTTATCGGTTACGCCATTATTGTTGGTTAAGAACTAGCCGAGTTCTATCCAGCACAGCCAAATTTAAGAACTATTCCTTCAAAATGCATCTTATAATCACGATGATATAATTGTTGTGACAGACACAAACGGTGATTTTGTAACTCTGAAAACTTTCAAATTCATATTTAATTAATGAAATAAAAAAATTTAAATGCGTATTTGCCGATTTTGAATTACATCAAATCAGTTACGATAAGTTTATATAAACTAAATGTATAAATAATCCACTTGGGTAACATATTAAAATTTCAAAATTCTCTATACTGATACTGTGTGCTTCGGTCGATTTTTTCGGTAAAATTATGAACTAAACTTTTTTGAGGTGACCTTATGCTATTCGCCGCCAGGCTACAAACGAAAAGTCTCCTCGCGAGGTCTCTTTTAAATTTAGTTATCAAATGTCATTATTTGGTAATTAATGCAAATGTGTTAGACTGTGTCTCTGTTAGAAAGAGAACACTATATACTCATAATTAGGTATTTTTTGTCAACCGTGATAGTTTTTGTAGCACTCACTCTTCTTTGAATATTGTAAATAAAAACACATGGATTATTGACTCATTTTTTTTTGAGAATAAAGATGGCAAATAAATTGCCAATAATCGATAAACTAAAATGTCATGAGCATGAGGAACTTTGGGCATGTGTAATTGGGGAAGATAAAGTCAAAACGCAAACTTTTTCCCATAACTCCCCATAGAGCCAATAAATTTTGTGCATATCCACATTCAAAGACTGTCAAGGAAGTCTAGGACAAGCTCAAGAACAACTAATTACAAGCAAACTGGAAAATTGCGATACAGTCGAAGATTATGTTAACAGCATCATGGTCACAGCTCACAAGTTATGTAGTATTGGTTTTACTGTAACAAATTAATAAATTGGAACATTTTTATTGGCGGCATTACCGGAGGAATATAGACCGATCATCATGGGACTGGAGAGTTCCGGCATTCCGATAACCGGTGATTTAATCAAAACAAAAATATCACAAGATATCAAAATAGAAAACAAATCTTCAACTTCTGATCAAACGACGGCTTTTTACGGTAAAATTTTTAACAGAAATAAGAAGAATTTCAACAAGTCAAATATCAAGGGTCCGGGATGTTATGACTGTAGTCAAGTTAGACATATAAGATCAAATTGTCCAAATCCGAAGTCTAAATGTGATAAATGTCATACGTCAACTATTAAATGTCATCAAACACATTTGCTATGCACGGGTCTTAATACTGGTTATGCCATTAACAAAAATGAATGGTATATTAACTCTAGAGCTTGTTCACCTAAGATTGTTCATAGAGACTGTTTGCATAATGTTAATAAACCACCGATTACTGAAATAATTGTGGCAAACAATGCTAGGTAGTATACCCATAGGTGCAGTAGGTGGTTTACATTTGAATGTATGTACGAATAAAAACATTGCTGAACTTGTAGTTAAAGACGTTTTACATGTTCCAGAATTGCCTACTAATTTGTTATCAGTGAGTCGAATGACTATAGAAGGGAATACAGTGACATTTGATAAAAATGGTTGCCACATTTATAGAGAACATACAAATCTAACTGCAACTGCAAGTTTGGTCGACAACCATAAACTAAATTGTTGCCAAAAGATCAAAGTTTAACGGCAAATGTGGAAGATGATAATATTATATGGCATAGAAGATAGAGATACATGAATCGCCACTATATGAAACATTACGAGCAATTAGTTACCCGTTTTGTGACAAAAAGTTTATTGGCAGTGAAAGTGAACCCTGTGTAGTGTGTATAAAAGGAAAGCAAGCTAAACTGCCTTTTAGAACAGTTGGAAAACATGCAATAAAAGTGTTGGATGCGTGAAAGATGTGAAAGTGTTGGATGCGTGCATTCGATGCGTGAAAGATAGGATTTAAAACCAGAAGAATGTATCATCGTTGGATATTCTTTAGATACAGAAGGATATCGATTATATCAACCAAAAACAAAAAAAAATATAGTAAAACATAACGGAATTTTGAGCAATATGTTGTAACGCGGTGCCTCTTCAACGGACTCTCAAATGAAGTTCCGTAAATCAGAACTCCTTGTAATCGTTTCCTTGCAATCGAAAACTCTTTCTCGCCAAATTTTACTAAAATCGTTAAGTCAAAAAAAAAAAAATAAAACAAATAGGCCCAAGCCCCACCAAGAATTTCGATGAACCCATCGGCATCAATTCTTGGCACTCGATATCCAACCTTTACAAATTTTCATCAACGTTCGAGTTAAATTTTTTTTCAAATAAATGGGACCCGGGCCCCATTGGAGGTCCACCTTAGCGGATTTGCCCGATATTAGGACTCATCGCTATCCATCCCAGGCATTGGCTTTTTTATGCATATTGGCATATTTATGAAAATCGTGCTAGCCAAAAAAAAATTTGATAATAGAACGCGGCTCTCCGGATGACCCCCTAAACGAATTTCCCAAAATCAGGACCCAACGTAATCTTCCCTTACATACCTATTTGGACCATAGTTGATTAAGAAAAAGTCAAATTTCATTGGGTTTAGAAAAAAAGTCAAGTTCCATCAGCAAGGTCATTTTTCAGAACTTCAATTTTAATTCGCCGCAGCATGGCTAAATTCGAAAAGCACAAACCAGGTTACAAACCAAGTTTGACCATAATTTGTTATGAATCTGCAAAACAAGGATTTACAAGATATCAAAAAAATGGAATTTTGACTGACCAGAAATCGTGTAAACGGTTTTTATACGGTTGTTAGCCTACTGAGGTAGTCTTGTTTTTGTTTTAAAATTAGAAATACGGGCCTGATATCTTGTAAAAAAATCATCTTAAGACTGGACTGTCTGAAATTATGAAGATCTCCGTATAGTATTTTCCTTCGTGAATAGGGATTTCCGAAGTGCTTAAGCCCGAATATTCCTTTGTTGAAAGTGTTGAAAGTGAAATGAGTCTAAAAAAATATTAGGGATTTCATTTTTAAAAATGTTTAGTCAAGTTTTGTATCCTGCCTATTCAATGCCGGCTTTCAACAAAGCTTTGTCATTCAATTTTAACTTTAATGACGATTAGGAAAGGCCGGCACACAAAATTTCACGGGTTTCACTGTCAATCGTTCAGTTTCAATTTTAGAAATGAAATGTAGTAGTTTTTCTTGGAATTAATTAAGGATATTGACAACTGCCAGCCGATAGTCAGGGGGTTTTATAGTTAAGACTGATAAGGACTCCGTCATCAAAATACAACAAAATACATATTTCAATAAAGCGAAATTGTTCAATCTTCTGTATCAAATCAATCCTGAAATACATTTTTTAAGAAACAAGGCAAGTTTATGGGCCAGAGTCGCACTTACTAGAAAACACCATGAAATCGATGATTATTAGGGTAACACCTATTTGGAATGACCAGAATACAACATTTCTCTTAGAATAAAGAGGAATGTTCCAATCTACTGAATACGTTCAATTTTTTAATCAATTTCTTTTACCGGATAAGTGGTGCAGTGGTTAAAGCTTCGGCAATTTTGCTGGTACCACCTTTACCGGGGGTATTAACTGACCATCAACGAAATTAATACTTTCTTAAAAAAAAAAAAAAAAAAAAAGTTGTTCCTGATACCAGGCATCAATATATGTAAAAGTCCCGCTTAATAGAAAGCAGAATGAAACCGATGTTCATTGGGGTTAACACTGATTTACACATTTACATCATTTCACTTTGAGCAAAGAGAAATAATCAAATTTTCTCAATTCAAACAATTTTGTAACAAAATTTTTCCTGAAACCGAAATGCCTATTGCCACTTAATAGAAAATCACCATGAGAGCGGTGATCATTAAGGCTATTTGGAATGACCAGAATACTACATTTCACTTTCAATAAAGAGAAATCGTTCAGTCTCCTAAATTCAATCAATTTAGTAATATACTTTTTTTCGAAGACTAACGGCCATATTATTTACTCGGTTTAAAATTGGTTTATTTTCGACTATGGTTTGAATCGTTTTAGACCAATTTTTTCTGAAATTTCATATTAATCACTTGGTTTAATAATTTTTAAAACCAACTGGCCAACAAACCATGCCTATTTTAAACGGCACTCCGACGGCCGGTTTATGAACAGTTTCAGTGGTTTGATCCATGTTTTCATACTATTCACTCCTTTTTCAATCCGGCCAGTGCAATCGTGTTTTAAATTTTGTCAAATTAAATTTGTTTTTGATTGAAGTTAATTCATCGTTTGATTTCGTCATTTTCATGCTCTTTTGCTGTACGTGGACTCAATGAGAAGAAAAATCTATCACTCTATTTACTATCATAATTTAGAAATGGATGTATTACGTGAAATTGACGACACACAAGGACGCTTTGGGCGACTACATGCCTTGGTTTGTAAGAGCATCCAAGTCAGCAGGTCATGCCCGCCTGTTTATATTAGCATTTTCGAGGTTGTATTGGCATTTTTTGGGCCCATGAAGGGAAATGCGGCTAAAATTTAATTAGGAAAATGCGGCTTGCAGCGTCACAAAGTCACAATTTCACTATTTCATACACACGCCACACAACTAACACGAAAAAGAGAAAAACAGATGAAAAACACCAATTTATTAAATAAAAATGCACAAAACCAATCAAATTTCGTGAAATGCTTTATGCCCCGCCTACTAGTTCCGTACTCAAGTTGAAATATTTTCAACTGTGTTGTTGTTATAATACCTTTTGTGTGATATCATCCATATAATTTAACCGTCGTTCGTTTTTCAAACAGAACGAAATTATTTATGATGTTGAATGGCAGATGGCGCTACATCCGCCTCTGAACGAAATCAACAACAACAATTGGAACGGAGACAAGCGCGCAGGTGCGTAATTAACACACGCAGAGCAAATGACCGACAACGCCAACAAGTGCATCGATAATTTACATCCGCTTTGTTCCTTTGCCTTGCATTCGAGTACGAGCTCATCTGAAAGTGCTTATTAGTGCTATGGACAAAGAATGTCCCCATTGTCATGCACTCAAATTCAAATATGAGTCAGCCGGGATGTGTTGCGCATCAGCAAGTTCATTTGCACATTCAATTCATGCTTCAAAATGACTTCGTTCGGAGCAACAGAAACAGTTCACAATACTGCGGCAAATGGTCAACAATTCAATTCAACGTTCAATTCAACGTAGGTTCATTGCTGCCAATGTCAAACGAACCACATAAATTTTTACAAATCTACTTCATGGGCGGTGAGGACACCAGTCGTGTTGATGCACGTTGCTGCTACAATAACCTCAACTCGCCTAATGCGAGGCGCATCGACGGCGAACTTGACGCTCTATTAAATGAGCACAATGAATTATTGAAATTGGTCAAATCACGCATGCACGAATTGCAAAGTGAATTGTCATCAATCCTGATAAAATACCAGCTGGAGAGCACGTGTGTAGATTCAATGCGCCTGTTGTTGACGACGTTGCTGCGCCATCACACACGGTTCATATGGCGCTCGGTTCATACGAGATCCTGCCATAGGTAATTCATTAGGCGGTCGCAGGACAACGTCATTCTGCGATGTCGTGAGCTGTGCCAACAAATCATGGTCGTCATTTACGCGAATGTAGACAGCGAACGACTGCGATCCCTATGACATAATCAACAGAAGCTGTTGATAGTCTTTTTTCGGCAATAATGTGATTTGACAGCTGGAAACGACTTAATGTGGTTTACGACTGTATCTCTCAAATCATTTGATATTTTTTTAGTGGTTGTTTTGACTCGTAAGCTGTTCGGCACAGTTACTTCGTTTTTTCTGTTGTGTACACAGGATTTTCTGAAATCGCTAATGTCGAGAGAAAAAACCATTTGCTAATCGTTACAAGGTCACTACAAATATTAAAGAAGTAGTGAAAAGTAAACGCGGATTGTGCACAGCTTGTTGTGGTACGATTTTTAAAAACCTTTCAGTCGTTGCCGCAATTTTTAAAGATTGTCTCACGCTGATAACTACTAACGAAACTTCCACATTTATATCGGCAGTTTGAAAGACAGTTTTTAATATTCTTCAATAAATTTGGAGGTCTTAGTTTTCCCCTGTTATTAACAAACTTCTCCGACTTAGAAATTTCGTTGCCTATCGTTCACAACCCATTTAGTCTCATTTGTTACAATCTTTTTCGGCTTTGATTGTAAAATAATAAACTAATTACAATTTGAGCTAGATCAGAAAAAGCAAAAAAATATTCTACTTACAAAGGTTTTTTAGTGGGAGTGCATCATAACCTCATTTTTAAATTTTTGTTGGTTACAACCTTTTTAATCTAGGGCCGCATATTGGTTTTACTTTTAACTCCATTTTGGAAGCTCCGTCACCGCATACATGATGAAAGTTAATGTCGTTGCTCGCCAACCTTATAAAATGTGCCATGTCTTTTGTGGCTGCCATTTTGTTGTTTTTTTCCAGTACCATCGTATAGTTGATTTGAAAAAAAAGGTGGTCGGAGGTAATAACATAAAAGGTCGTTATACCTGTAAAAGCATGCTAGATAGGTATTGGGATTTTCTCTCTTACGTTAATGGTCTTGAAGCAAGATTGACACATACAATTTACAGTAAATCTAAACCAGATTTTGATAATTTTTAAACATAAGTCCAAATTTTTATGACCCATGGATGGCACAACCTAACTCGGTTCATCTCTGTCTAAATAGGGTATGAGGTGATACACATATTTAAAAAATAAAATAAAAATGGGGGAAAATTGTAATACATACTTATACAATTACATCATACATGATGCATACCTATGTACCTGATTTTCTCCGCCTTTCGCCATTTATTTTTATAACGCATGCGAACTTCATGACATAACCTCATTATAATAAACGAACATAGGCTATGGTATCAATTCGAATTCGAATTGGATTGTGTGTACATTTAGTTCGGACATCGATCAATAGATGTCTCGCCCACACAATACATCCTACGTACATCACCATTCCTAGATAACTCATTTTATTATATTTATGTATGTGTATTACGTAATCGAAAGGAAAATAGTTTTTCATTTTGTTTTGTTTTGGTTTTTCTTCTCTATATATAATGGAAAATTTATTGATGACGTTAATGGTATTGAAAAAATTATGTTTGGTTAACATGAAAACTTTTTGTAGGTTTTGTTGACTGTATATAGATGGGAATATTGATTTTTCGGCTTTTTCCATTCGCCATGGTGTACGTAGATTTTCCATATAGTGTTCTCTGGTGTGTGCGCGCGCTATATCATGGCCGTGATTTATTGTGTTTTGATGGCATTGCTACATAGTATATTTTGTGTGTGTACGCCTAAAAAAAATTCCTTTTCATTTCCATTTCACATCATAACACAAAAAACATTGTCTTTGTTGAAATTTTTGACGTCATTACAATGTAAACGGCTGGATTTATTTTTTGGATTATAGTAATGACTTTGTGTCGAATGTGGAAATGTGTGTTTGCAGATTTATTTTACGTTATATATTATGGAAATGTTATGACTAATGCCGCAGACGTGACTAGTTTCAAAGATGATTATTACCGATACACTACGTTGAATATTGAGGCAGCAAAATTTTTTTTGTTTTTTTTTGGTTATTTGCTATAATCCGATACTCGTATCGTACGTAGGTACAATGTAGAAAATGTGGAGGAGGTGGTGAAAGGATACGTATATTAGATCACATGTAATGTGAGAAAGGTTAGTTGGATATGAACATGGCACATGTTTATGTGACACATTCAAATTAATTAGCTCGTGATTCGGAATAGTCGGAGATAAGGAAAATTGACTTTTGTGTTTTTTACGATTTATGTAATCAGTGTACGATATTAATGATGTAACGAAAGAACATGCAATAGGGTGGGTTAACTCCCAATGATTCATCGGTTTTGATGTTTGAGTTGTTATGAGTTTCTCAGTAATTCCCATTCGAATTGTACAGAGGAACCCAACCATTTTTATAGTATACTCCTCCTTTCATATATACTAGCGTCTACGTATAGAAAACCCTGGAATTTTTGACGGAAAATAAGAGAGAACATGGCATGACGTCATCACAATTTTAATCTTCTAGCACTCCAACGCAACAAATTGATTTGAGCTTAACATCAGTCAATGCAAACATGGTCAACCAATTAAATCAAGTTTGTAGGGCAACAACGAGTATTGTATCGACGCGTTATATCACAAATACGCCCGGTAGACCGATTTCGTTTAATTATACTTCGATACAAAAAAATGCAGATTCCAATTCTGTGATCTGCTAAAATTGCTTCAACCCAGGACATTTGTCAATAAAATGCCCAGAGCCACAGAGGATAGAACGTTGCATGAATTGCCTTCCAACGACATACCAAACATCTAGACATGCAAGAGAAACAAAAAATAAGCGGCGATTCGAAAACGTTTGCCAAGCCGAATGTCTTTAAAATTGAGGAAAAATCGTTACCAACCGCCGCCGTCGACGATTTGATTTCAAAAGAAATCAAAATAAATGGTAAAGAGACTTCTTCATTTGTAGAGCCTGGTAGCAATCACACCTTGATCCGTAAGTCATTCGGCGAAAACAAGAATCCGAAATTTGATTGCTCCATCATTCTTACGGGGTTTGCTGGTGGTCGATAACGATACGTACCATTCAGACGTAGGCGTCGATAACAATACGTACCATTCAGACGTTCATGTCGTAGAGGACGAATTTATTTCCGAAAATGTATTGTTGGGCCGTGACATTTTGTGTAAAGAAGGAAATCGACTTGTGATCGGTGGGGGCCGTTGCACCATTGAGCTTATACCGACTTGAACGAAGATCGCGAATTTAAGCCAGAATGTAACGTATATTAATATTATGAATATTATTATATTACGAATATTATGAAAGAAAGAGAAAAGTGGGAAAAAGATTCGACGACAGCATTCCGAAACAAAGAAGTACATTGAAGGAGATTTAATCGTCATTGAAAATGAAAAGTCCTGAACCGGTGAATCACGAAATTTAGATCCGCAATTCCGTGGACCTTGGACCTTACGTAGTGTCAAAAGATCTTGGAAACGACCGCTATGTGGTGGAGGACATCAAGGGAATGCAAATTAAATCTCGAAAATTTAGTTCAATTTACTCATCCGACAAAATGAGATCTTGGTGCAGTTCATCGCCTGAATTGGATGGTGTGGAAGAAGATAATTGTTATAGCGAGGACGAGTGGATCGAGGACGAACCAGTATCAGGTACGGCCGAACTGTCACAAACCGATAACATAGCAATCGCTGATGACGGAAAATAAAAGAGAACAATCGAGGAGAATAAATTAATTACATTCGTACCGCCGTAGCGTTAACGTCTTTGCGACAATAAATCTAAATAAATTGTTTTCCTTATAATATAAAATATTTTAAGTTTTTTTATTTATTTCATTTGTTTTTTTATTTAATTCCCCAACTTTGCCATTTTGACACATCTATAGATTTCATCCAATTTAGTCATTTTCCAAAATCACATCCGTAACTCATTTTGGAATTCTATCCTATGTTTAACATACATTTAAATTAATTAAATTAAAATTAAAATTTTCATTTATCTGAGTTTCATCCTCTTCGATTAAGATGACATAGGGGACATATATTGTGGAAGAAAACACAAAAGAGCGGCTAAAACCGGAGTAACTCTATACAAAATTTCCAAAATAATGATCCATTGCAATCATTTTCTGACATTCGAAAAAATCCCCTCACAATTTTTTTTATCAAAATCGTTCGAGCCAATAATTTTTCAAATAGAGACTCGGATCCCATTTGAGAACCCTTTAAACAACATTTTCTCGAATTTAGAACTCATGACAATTGATTCTTGCACTCGAAAACAAATCTCATCCATTTTTATTAAAAGCCGTTGGACCCGAAAAACCCTAAATTCATTCCTGGTATTAGAAAACCTTTATCACCGCAATTTTTATCAAAACCGTTCGAGTCAAAAAATTTAAAAAGGGTACCAGACTCCATCGAAAGCCCTTCTTGAATGATTTCTCGAAACTGGTACCCATTCCGAGTATTTGATTCTTTGGCGTTCTCCTCACCAATTTTTATATAAATCCTGCTAGTCGAAAAAATTCAATAAAGAGACTCGGGCCGTATCACACGGCATCAACATAATTTGAGGCGAAACAAAATGTGAAAAAGGGGCCAAGGCTAGTCTACATTAATTAGACAGATAATGCTTCAAAATAATATTGTACATAACTACAACGCAACCAACTTAGCATGGTGCAACATTCCACAATATGATGAAACACTCTAATTGACGAAAAACACAAGGAACAACACCAAGCAACATAGTACAATATCGCGCAACATGGTGCAACATAGCGCAACATAATAGACATGACGCACCTGGCACTAGATCTGGTAACTTTGCACAACGCGAGGTAACATGGTGAAACACAGCATGGTGCAACATTGCAACATCACGTAAAATGGTGCAACCAAATGGTACAACATGACGGCTCATCCGGAGGACCGCACACAATGTCGCGTATTCATACAACTTGGTGCAACATCATGCAACGTGGAGTAACATGACGCAACATCATGCAATATGGTGGCCGATCCGGGGAATCCTAAATTAATTATCCATAAATCAGAACAAACTGTAATAGTTTCCTCGCATTCGAAAACCCTGCCCCCTAAATTTTATCAAAATCATCAAAGCCAAATTAAATGTTAAAATGAAGCTCCAAGAGGTCCCCCAATCGAAGTTCATCGAATTAAGATCCCATCAAAGTCGGTTTTTGAAAAGGTGGGAGCGAGCGCCCCACGCTTATATTTTAATCATATTAATTTTGAATTTCTACTTGTTATAAATATACCTTCTTAGGAGTAAGGAAGAAAAATTTTATTTTCTACTTTTCAAAGCCTTTTATTATATTATCTACATTTTAGAGCCTTTAAATATAAGCGTGGTTTTTTAAAAAGTTTTTTAATTTTTTTTTTTTATTTTACATCCAAATCAAGACTCAATTTTTTATTTTAATTACAACTCAAAATCTTGACTAGACTAACTAAAAAAAAATTCGCGCATCACATCACGATGCAGAAAAATTTATTTTCTATTTGTGACTCGCTCCAAACACTAAACGAGCAACACCAAAAAAGTACAATCTGCATGTATTTGCTTGCACGCACGACAAGGGCACACATTGTTCTCGCTCCATCATCTCTTTCGTCGCACCAACAAACAAAAAGGGTGTACAAAAAACTAGACAGCAACAATCAACCGATTACAATGAATTCTAGCAAGGACACAAACCAGCAGATAAAATGGTGATGACCGTACAATCATAACATGGGATATAAGACAAAATGGTTATGACCACACAGTCGTAACAGGTTTTTGGTAATGGAAACACACTCCTTCAAATTTTTTTATAAAAATCGTGCGAGATGAAAATTAAATTAAAACAAATGGACCCGGGCCCCACTAAACGACCCTCTCAACGGACTTTCCAGAATTAAGCCCCCATCGCAATAGATTTCAGGTACTCAAGTGTGGAAGCCGAAACAATTTTAAAGAAAGGGACCCGGGGGTCCACCATTCGACACTCTGAATGAATTTTACCGATATGTGGACCAGTCGCAATTGATTTCGGGCAAATGCAAACCCCCCTTAACCAACGTTCCACAAGTGGTACAAACGACCGAACCTTAACATGTTGGGACTGCAGGAACTGGCCATCGTCACTTTGACAGTTCTAAACCTCGAGATCGTGTGTATTGTTGGTGTTGCGGAAGAAAAGGAGTAAGGGCAGATAAGTGCCCGAGTGGCCGCAAGGAGTGACGCTTGTTCATGGCAACGGAGAGAAGACAGAAAACCAGACAGAGAAACGATAAAGCGAGCAAGCAAGAGATCAACTTGCTCCGAGATTAGTAAACGGAATCCCAAAATACGTAAATAGAGAGACGCAGACTGAGCATTATCTGGTTTAAGCTGTTCCACTGAATCTGCACACTCCGTAGTTTACGTAACGAAACCTTCAAGTCGGATTAGATTCTGTTTAGATGCATGCAAACTAAATAAAGTGACAGTAAAGTACACACCCGTTACCATACAGAATTTTAGGACAATTGAACTGTACAAAATATTTTTCCAGGTTATGAGCAACGCGCACTGGTAGAACCAGTTAAATGTAGCAAGTCGGCCCATACGGCGTTTATTATACCTGGAACAGGTCTCTTCCAGCACAAGCGAATGCCGTTCGGTTTGTGTAACGCTAGTCAAACTCTCTGTCTGTTGATGGTGACGGTTTTCGGTATTGACTTGGAACTGAGGGTATTTATTTATCTTGACAACATTATCATTGCAGAACAAGGCAGACGGATTAACAGTCGATAACAAGAAGTTACCGGTATCCTGAACTTTACAACACCAAAGACGGTTAAAGACGTTCAGAGGCTAATTGCATTGGCTGGTTGGTATAGGAGTTTATTCCCGAGATCTCTACAGTGACGGCACTAATCACTATAGTCTATTAGCAAATACTATGCCAGTAAGCAGTTTCAGTAGACCTCCTTAGTTCAGGATGCTTTCTCTTGGTTACAATATTTATTGGTGTACGCTCCGATCTTAGTAAACCCTGACTTCACGAGAATGTTTACCATCCACGCTGATGCGTAGGATACAGTGGTTTGTGCCGTGTTGACACATGAAGTAGACAGCGACGGGCGAGTGATAGCGTTTATGAGTCAGATCCTCACATCGACACAAATAAAATATCCGGCCACAGAGCGTGAATGTTTCGCAGTGGTGTTAGCCATCGGGAAGTTTAGGCCTTATATCGATGGTGCCAAGTACTGGTCAAAAATGGCAGCGGTTGTGCATAAATACGTCAAGGATTGTGAAAGATGTTAATTGAACAAGCCATAGTGTGGAGTATCGAGAGTGTCCATGAGTTGGCCAAGAGTACCAACCCACCCATGGGAAATAATTGCCGTTCCGATAATCCTCGATCCAAATGTGAAAATCAATACTTGTTGGTTGTGGTTCGTATTTTGAGAAAATTCGTAAGGCCGAGGAAACCTGTTAGAATAGAAGGGCCGAAGCGGTATCGCTGGAAAAATACTTGGAGGAAAGTATATCTTTGGTGTTTGGCGTACCATCGGCTCTGACATCAGATAACGGCAGTAAATTTATTTCGAAACATTTTAAAAACTTCTCCCAGCAGTAGCAGTATAATCTGCGTGCCCGTTCGTAGCAAGTTGTGATTGGCGATATCGTGCTGAAAAAGCATATGACTATCTGTATCGAAACAGCCGATAAATATAATGCCAAGCTCGACTTGGTCTACGAGAAATATAAAGGCACGGCGAAATTTGGCCTGAACATCTGCTACAGGGTTTTGATGGTAGTAAGTCGGAATTTAATTAGTCTGCCAAGACAGCAACCGAGGGGACGCTGTTCATGAGAACAGCCAGTGTTCTCGGTATGCCGACCCACCTGAAAAATCACACACATATTTATTATTAAAGTTTATTATAACAATTTTGTACTGCTGTAAGTTTGTACCCATTGTTTGTTGACATATGGTGTTTTGACATTTCATACAGGTCAAGTCACAATATGTAATAGTGTGTAGACACTTTTGTGTGTAGTTTGGCAATCTGCCAAAAATTATGTTAAACTTTAGTATGCCACTTCTATCTTGTGGTAGATTCATGACAATAAAAACCTTTCACTAAGCATGTTTGATTATCACACGGCAGATGTCACTATAACAGAATTGTTTTAAATTTGTAAAATAAAATGTTTTGTCATTATTAAAAGTGCCTTCAGCACGTAAACACCGTTGACAAAACCCGATATAGATATCGAACACGGATTGTTATACAGACGCTTAAAGGAATAAAAAGAGTAGCAAAAGTTTGATGATGAGGAAGACAATAACCGATACAGCAGGCAGATCGGTACTATTTTTCTAATTTTCTAATTATTATAACAAAAAATAAATTTTAGAAAAGTTAAAATATATAATTCACATTTAACTTCAGAAAGCAATTTATAATAAAAATTACTTATGTCATTTTTCTCCACTATAGACACCTTTCCAATCACCAAAATTGCATCTTCCAAATGAAATGAAATACCTTTTGCTATAAAATATTTTACGTGTACAATTAGTTTGAAAAAGTACTAATATTTTCTATTTAAAGATTGTATTCTACAAGAAATATCCTTTGCTACAAAATATTTTACGTGTACAATTGGCTTAGTTTGAGAAGGTACTAACTTTACATTTAAAATAATCTTCTACAAGAAATATCCTTTGATACAAACGTGTAAAATTGCTTTACTTTGAAAAATATCTTTTGTTTTTCGTATAATGTTATTTTGACGACTAAACCGTCGTCAATTATTTCAACATATTTTGTAATCGTTTTGTGTAAATTAATACTGATTTGTGTACATCTTAATCCCAGTTATTTATTAGGTACAGTGAAATAAAATAATTGGTGGTAACTATTTATCAGGTATGTATTAAATATTGTTTTAATATAATGTACATTCTTATTAAATATATGTTTTCAGTTTATAAATGTGTAATCTGTGATTACTTTTTGTTAGTTAACCCTCGAAGAAAAGATCTATATCGGACAGGCAAATACACTTCCATTATAGTTTAGTATATCATTCAATGAAATGCGATGCTACGACGACGATTTATTGGGCTAAATACACGCCAATCGCTTAGAGTACGAGCCTCGCAAGCAACTGCGACCCACGAACAACGCTCACAACGAATACAAAGTGTGTGCATAAACGTAGCGCGATCACGAGCACTGCAACCGGATGAAGCGCGTTAATTACGTTTAAGTGCCAATCGCATACGCCTTCAAACGTTATGAGCCATTGAACGAGATAAGCAACGTGAAGCATATCGGCAAACTGTTCGAATAATAAAACACGGCTCTTATTCAAGCACTAGCCGTAGCCGAATGAAAAATTTCTACTGAAACTGCAGCTATTATTATTCACTGCTATTATTCACTGCAGCTATCATAAAACAAACATTTATCGCTTGAAACATACTATTTAACATTTATTTTGACATGACGTTATAAACAAGAATTCATCTTACTGCGTTTTAAACTTTTATTGTAAGATTAAGTTTCTAATGTTTTCAGGGGTTTACAAAATAAAGGCCTTTTCAAATTTCCTATTGAAATGGATAGCACTCCCGATAAGTAGGTAGGAGCAAAACATTTAGATTACAGTTAAATAAATTAATTATGTGTAAAAATAGCTCCCTAAATATGTTTTGACATAGAAAATTGGCTGCTCCGGATACATCTATCGGGTGGGTGCTAATAAAAAAACACGGCATAAATTGCAATATACAGAAATAGTGTTAATTATTGTTTTTGTGATAAAAGCCACGGGCAACAACAAAATATGTATTATTTGCAATTTCACTCGTCTAACTGAATCGTAAACGGCCTAAGGTGAATTCTATAAAAGTTTCCTTTACGACAAATTACGGTTAAAACTATAAAATTACAACAATAGACAACACAAATACAATACCTAAAAAAAACTAAAAATTATTAAGCTAATTAGTTTGCTTGTAACTGTGTACAGTAAATACATGAACTTCCGCCAAAACGATGAACGGAATAAATTTCTATTTGACTAATTTATCACAATGAATGAATTATTGCTATTTAAGTAAACGAGAAACTGTTTTAATAATAGAGTACTGCACCCATAACTATTGTAATATGTACGCATGTATTCAGTACAACATATCACTACATCAGCATGATTATGTTGCGATGAGCTAGATTACAAGAGACATGCCATGCATAACACCGAATTGTGCGTCTTTAAGAGGCTCGCCCGTATTTTCTCAATTTTCTTTGGTTCGTGTAACAATTTGATTACATTTTACTTTATTATGTTGGTACAATGCAACTGTAACTATTTTTTATGTTATCATAAATATGATCAATTAAATATATGTAATATGTAAGTACTCGTATGTCTACGCATGAAAAGTAAAATTAATTGTTTGTGTTTCTTATGTTGATCACGTGTTTATTTTTCCAACGGATACGGGCTGTTACTGTTATTTCTTGTACTCTCACTTAATATGGTTTTCGATTAATTACGTTTTTTATGCCATTCCAGGTATTTTATGTTCAAACAAAAAGAAAACTTATGTGCTGTCAATATTTTTGATAAAAATGAAAGGAAAATTGTCGGTCCGTGACCGTATGTTGCGCTTCGTTTGCTTAGGCATCTCTATTACAACTTAATTAGACACGTGCACTTAACATATCGAAATCGAATTATTGGCTCCGTTTTATGTAAATTTGGGAGAAGCGCTAAATATGAAAATTAATATGCTGCTTCTATAGAATATCTATTAGTATATATATATACTAATAGACTTCTTGTCTAATTAATGGAGGACTATATATGTGGTAGAGAATTAAACTTCCGAGATTAGATCGATATCATATAATGAACAGGATTTCCGGGCGTGACGTATAGATGGCACGCACCAAAAAACTTCAGACACCTGTATTCCAATAGGAGAGGATATCGCTATACGAGCTTTCGAATGAGCTTCGTTGAACCGTGTTTCCCTTTCATTGGAATTTGCAACTTTATACGGTGTCGTCCGTATAAAAAGTAGCCGTCCGGTGGAAACGTTGCTTTTCAGTAAAGGCTGCTGTTGATCAGCACTCGTTGGTCATGCACAGACCCTGGTAATCCAACACACATATTTATAATTTTGAAGTTATAATCGCATACCGCCTGTAATTGTAATGAATAATCCATCTTGCGATCAATGTATTGGTCCTTTTGAGTAGGAGGACATTTCACTTATGGTACACGCCAATTAGACCAACTGCTTTATTTAAAATATGGGAATGTGCCTTGAATAAATAAATAATATTTGTGGTAATAAAATTATATATTTAAACTATTGTAAACCATACTTTTACAGTTTTTTAATACGTGCCTTATTGCCAAATTTGCTACCAATAAGAAAAGTACAAGAAGATTACCACTCGTGATTCGCAATATGGTGGTTCAGTATTCTGATTCAGTATTATGCGTTTTTATTAATAATGCTAAATCTCATTTTTGTTGACACGATACTTCAGAAATATTATTATTATTTTCCAGTTTACTCTTCGAGCCGCTTTTGACAAATTTATTTACCTAAGAATTCAGACACTACTTGAGATAAATATGTACTAAAATTTACAATTTACTGTACTAAACGATTTACCTGACTATTCGGGCACAGCCGGTCGAGTGTTTCATTTGTTTTTTTTTTCAGAAGTGATTTCGACAGTGGTGGAGTAATCACAATTTTCATACGATTTAAGTACATAAATTATTTCCAAGGTAGCACGTGTATGAGCTAACATTATTTGTTTTCGGAGAGGTTTATCCACGTTCATCAGTTAAAATATAAGACAAAATGCGCAGATAATTATCGAGGGCTTAACTAACAAACCCACGGTTAAACGAATTGCGCAGCAGCACGAGCACGGCGTTATTTATACCTCTTTAAACAAACCAGCGCCGAGCGTTTTGGACGAAAAATGTATGTGGTGTATTCACCGGTGTATTCACCACACGATTTTAACATAGTTCATAATATACCAGTTAAACATTTCGAGTTGTGAATGGGGAGGACCGGTAGCTTGAATAATCAGACACGGTACCTATAATATTGATTTTTTCAAGCTGTATGCACAACGGCACTCACCTAATTATATTCATTTTGAATCATAATCACGTGAGCTATTAACAGTTGGTGAAATTCATGGTTCTGGCGTTCGGTTCTTCTAATTTTTTTTGTGTTCGACAAAGGCATATTAATGAGTAGCATAAGGGGGGAAAAAGGATCTCTAACCTGGATGATCATATAAAACATTTTTTTTCCACGACGTGTCTTTATTAGTTTTTTTTATTTTTATTTTACCTCCACCAGACTGAGCTGGCATTGGAGTAATATGATCGATCAATTTATGTAACCTTTTCACCTTTAAACCGAAGCGTTACAACACGACTTCGATAATTGGGGTGAATATTTCTATTATCGAAGTCGTTTCTTATGTCTCAAGTCACTTGAAACGACAAATGTCACTGTAAATATTCAAGTGACTGCGAAGGAATTTCTCGTTTACAAAATTTAATTTTAAAATAAAAATTTTAAACCATTACAATAAATAAAAAACTAATAAAATTATTTGGTTATGGTAATTAATTTTTTATTTCTTAAAAAATTTACAATAAAAAAATTCAATGGAAGCGGAAGCACGTAAAACGTAAATAATTTAATAAAAAAATTATACTAATGTTAAATATTAAATTATAATAGTAATAGTGTTAGTGTTATACATAGTTTAAGAAGTTCAAAATGCATATAAAAAAAAAAGAAAAACAACATGTCTTATTTTATAGGTTAAAAATAACAAACTGCAAACAGTTTGAACTTCTCGTCCAGTTAGTGGAAAAAAACGTTAGCATCGCAACAGGATTGCATGAACTTTGGCAGCACTATAAATAGAAATTCACCAATATTTGAAATGGAATTAGTGACAAATTGAATTGCCTCGGTCCTCCAGCATGGACAGCCTCTGAATGACAAAAGGTAATTTACATTTTTTGCAAACAAAATCAACAAAGACGTTTTTTACTTACTTTAGGTGTGGAATCGCTATTGGGTCACAACAAAAAAGACGTAAAAGCATCAGGCGGGGTTGCAATAAATTGTTTACGTTTTCCGCTCTGGATCGTTATCGATATTCTAATGCTAAGAGAAGTTTCTCAGCCCGATTCGCCCGACAAACTACATACTACGAATCTAAAAATAAACGATGGCCGTCAAGATGACAGAAAAAGTCTATTACTAGAGTAAACGGCATCTTTAAAAGAAACTGAAAGGCACAATAAACAAATTGCAAAGTATATAAGAAAAATGTATGAAATTAAACTGAAATAATTAAAATTATTTGAGGAAAATTTATTAGAAAAAAGGAAAATCCAAAAGGAAAATATTGAGTTTAAATTACGAGAAATGGATTATAAGGTAAATTACCTTTATTGGAAGCTAGTAAGTAGTGTCGATACCCATTACCACGATGTGATGTTTTGTGATAAGAATTGAAACCGAATTTCTTATTTTATTAGTGATAAGTAGCATTTCAATTATTTGCAAAATAATTGATTCTACAAGCTTCGACGAATTCGACATATAATTCGATAATTAATTAATCGACATAAAATAAATCAACTTCCATAAACGACCGCGCACTAGCGCACGACACTCAACTGGCCACGTATACAATTGTCGTGTTCCATTGGCGTGAGCAAACTACTCACAAGTACTTGTTTCTACTCACATCTACTCATACTCAAATGGTGGTGTAGATGTTGAAAGCAGTTACGCAAAAAATTTCCTCCAGATGGATTTTAGTTCTTAAAAATCCAATAGATGGCTTTCAATAATTTTAGGTTATGTTGAAATGTCAGATTCAAAAATATTTTTTGTTTACTTGTGTATGGTATTACAGTTTAAAATCTTAAATTAAATAAATAATTCATTTCATATTCAAAAAATGGCTGAAAATAATTCGAAAATCGATGCAGTGAGTTTTTACACTAACAAAACTTTAACTTTTATTTATTAATATGTATTTTTGTATTAAGATTGTTGTTCAAATAACTGATGAAAGTAGTAGCGGCACCAGTTTACTTTATACATCGTCAAGCTCGGCGGTATACATCGTCAGCTTCATCTTCAGACTCGGAAGAGTATTAATTGTAAAAAGAGCACGGATAAAAGATTATTTAGAAGTAGTCCCAAAATATACCGATCTTCAATTCAAACAACATTTCCGATTGTCCAGAACTGTTGTAGAGAAAGTTATAGGTATGTAACTATAAATGTACCTTAAATATCTTCATTCATGTGTATCATAATATGTATTTAATTATTTCAGAACAGTACAGCATAACATTTCTGCAAAATTTAGAACACTGTGGGCGCTCAAACGTTGGTCCGGAAACTGAAATTTATATTACTCTATGGTTTTTAGCAAGCACAGACAACTTTCCGACAGTTTCAATGTAACTAGAAGTTCTGTTCACCGAATCCTTTATTGGGTTATAAAATGGATGGTCAAAGAAAGCCACAGATATATAGTATGGCCAACACCAATAGAAATGAAAACCTACCAAATAAATTTTTCAAGATTGAATATTTAGAAGAATATGACATCCCAGTGTTTGATAACACACAATCCGAACCGAGTGAGCACAGTGAAACCCGACAAGAATTATTTGAATACATGGACAATCAAGGCTTGTTAAATTAATAAAAACAATTAAACTAATATTATATTTAAACAGAAATTTATTAAAATAATTGATTAATTCATTTAAAATAAATTAGTCTTTTAATTACAGCCTTCATGGCAAAACAAAAAATACTTTATTTTTTCGTTTTAAAACTAGTCACAACAAACACATCAAAAAACTATATACGATAAATACTTAGGTTATGTTTTACTGCTGTCAACATTTTTCTCGTTCCATTGGTTATCTACTCACAAGTACTTGTGAGTAGTTTGATCACGCCAATGGAACGCTATAAATATTGACAACTTAGGAATAAGAAAAAGGAAAATGATAATGAAAAAAATAAAAATTATCTTTCTCAGCTGTCACAAAGGGACAACAACCCCGTACAATTATTGATCGTACAATTATTGATCGTTCAATTATTGGTCGAAATGGATTGCCCGACAAGGGAAATTTTCATTCGTTTTGCGTTTATACATTTTCGTTTATGTTTTATACGTTTTCGAATTCACAAATACCAATCGTTTGAAAACGTTGTTCGTTTATTCGAATTTGAATTCACAAATAGAGGCCCTGGTTCAACAATATTTCTCGAAACAAGTTCGGGATAGCAAGGGAACGTCAGACAAGAATATCAATTGGTTTGAGTTCTAAATCCTGTTCAATTACTTGCTGATGCACCAAGCATGTAAAAACGTAATCCTTGAACTTCCGTTCGTGGCGACATCTCACGTAATCCTTGATTTTTTTGATTGATTTAGATGTGCAGAATAGTCTCAGCAATCTGTTTCTAGATGCTGCCGAAGGCGTATAAACAATTTTTGGAGTACGAATTGGGCTGAATTGGAATTGGGTTAAGGCCAAGTTTGGTTTAGCTATGGTGAATGGAGGAACTGGATAATTCCTTGGCCGATTATTTTCAGATTTGTTTTGTAGAAAAATCCAGAACTTTATCCATGAATCTAGATTCGCTTCGCTCAATATACGAGCACGGCCGAATTCCAGAGCTTCTCTAAAATCCATTTTTAAATCCCCACCCAAATCGGATTGTAGAACTTTATCAAAATGATACAGCCTTGCTCTACAAACTAAATTTGGTTAGCTGAATCGGTTGGGAAATGGCCTGGTTCCATTCATTGTAGCCGAATCCCAAAATTTCGTCAAATTCGGCTTTGCACATCGAATTTAACAAACATTTGTTGAGACATGGCCAAGTTCTATTGAGCATTATGTTAGAGTGCCATACCAATTCTGCTTACCATATATGACAGTAATTGGTTGCGGGGTGGTAAAGCTCCATTGATTTGACCAACATATGTTGAGAAATGGACAAGTTCCATTAATTGAAATAACTATGGTTTCAGGAAAGCCTATTGTAAGTTATGGAATTGTAGGAGGATTAAATTAATAAATGTTTATATTATTTAGGACGCCGAAAAATATTAATTTAAAATTGTGTTGGGCCATACGATCACTAGATGTCTGCGACCGGGTCGTTCCGTCCGGATGTGTAAACGAATGTCGTAATAGGCCTGACAGCGTGTCACTTTTAGCCACTTCGTCTCTAAAAATCATGTTGGCTCTCAAAGGGTTAAAATCTTATAAAGTTATTTCATTTTTATTTTTTAACTTCAGCAGGATAAATCCTGCTTTAACTTGATCGCTTTAACCATTAGACGTACTCGGGGGACATAATTTATTTACCTGCAAACTTTATAACTTGAGTGACTTATGCAATTTTATTTCTACCATACATCGAAATGCTATGGTTACATTAATTACACAATTTTTATTATATCAATGGCACTTAAAAAATCCACCCCCATTTATATTTTATATTCATAAAACATATCATCAAGCGCCATCGTTGTAAAATAAGGGTTGAGAGAAATTTTGTTTTATTTCGTTTCCGGTTAGAATGTTATGGTTTTCCGGTCACCTGGATTTTTTCTATATACATATTTTTTTGTTTATCAAATAATTTATGTTAATTTAACATTTTTATTATAGATCGATAAAATTAACTCTTAAATATAGCACACGGTTGAAAGCCGTCTTAAGACGAGATTATTTTAATCGATTTTCACAGTCGACGCCAATAATTGGGTTATTAAGAAATTTTATTCAATTTATATGAATTTGCGATGAAACGGACTGTGGCCGTCAAAATAATTTTTTATGCAAATATTGCGATTTTTTTTTAATTTCGAGTCGATTGATTGATTTTTACTTATTTCGTCAGAGTCATTATAAAATAGTTGGAATTATTTAAATGGTTTAAGTTCTCAATCTCCGGTATAACAGCTGATTTCATGCGTATGTAATAAAAATATGATTTCTAAGAATATGGAGGATCGCAAAGTCTGCGTAGCCCAAATCAGTTTTTATTGTTGGCATTCACGATGTTGCTCGCTGGGTTTAACAGTGTCAAATCAAACAAAGGAATCATTTAGGAAATTTCTGTTAACACTTTTAACACATTTTTGTAGTCGTTGCCGCTAGAACTTAATCTAAAAGATGATGAGACTACTCGCGCTTATCTGGATACCTGGTCTATTTGTGAACGTTGTGTTAGCAGCTTCGAAGGCTTTCTATATCAGTTGTTAAATTCAATAATTTTCATAAAACTTTGAATATATGACACAACATATATAACTTTGATAGACTGGGTAATACGCTGATCTCCGAAGTTGAGGATTGTGCACACTGTTAAAAAATCCAAGTGGTGGTCTATATTGCGACACTCGTTTCGCAGACATTAAATGTTTGTTGTTTTTAAATGTGTTTTGTTGGGGTGCAAGAGCTATATAAGATGTACTTTTTTGCCACCGATATAGATCTTGATTATCATCGGTTAAAAATTTTATTTGACTTAATTCAAAATTGGCAAATTTACTAAACTGTAAAAGAGACATCTATCTTTCTCTCTCTCTCTCTGGCACTATATCCCATCAAGGGATTTGGCCGCCTCAAATGAGGTTTCATAATCATATTTTCATTTCGGATAATGAGTGAATAATTCATTGACCCTAAACCAGCCGTGAAATTTTTTCCTTATCACCATCGGGAATCGAACCCCGGGCCTCCGGTCGGTGGAGCAAGCATGTTGACCACTTTGCAACCAATTTACATCCGTCAACTAGTGGTGATCGTTTCATCAATATTCGATTTAGAACAGATACGATTTTGTAATAGTTGTCTTCGAATTCTAAATCTAATTCCTCTTCATTATTTACACCCCTATTCCCCTATCACTTCAAGTGACGTGACTACTCATCTTCCTGGTTACTAGATCATTAAATCAAAACTTACAAAATAATTGTTTAATAAGGTCGTTCTGGCTGTTTTTTAAATCTTAGTATGCTGCTTTATAGATATTTCCTTGCGACTGCTATCACTCCAAATGACAATTTCTATCACTTGAAATTTTGACGTGACAAATAAATGAAAAAAATTTCAAACTAATGAAGCTAACTAAGGTTTAAAAAAATTTTATTGAGAGTTTTGCACAAAATTATTTAGTAAATTTTGATTTTAAAATCTAGTAACCAGGAAGATCCATAGTCACGTCGCATGAAGTGATACGTCTAAGGGAATTGAGCTGTTAATGCCACTATTTTGTCTTCGATTTCATTAAATACGTTAGGAACTCGTATCGATGCCTACTGTACTTATAAACTTAAGCAATTTTATCATACTGCCTTTGATGTAGGCACGTCTCTTTTGTAGCGATAAAATGTCGGCCATTTTAGCTTCACTACACTTTCGATTCACTGTTCACGAATTTCCGTTATAAGATAACCTCGATTTTATTGTAATAGCAACAAAGCGGGACGCACGCAAGTATGTATTGATAAAGTAATGGCGTACGAAAGAGGCAAATAAACTGTGTCCTTTTCCCTTTGGTTGGTGGTTGGGTTGGATATCACAAAAACTCTCACTTCATTTTGTAATTTTTTATTTTTATTTTTTGTCAACTGGTCGTGGTGGTTGATGAAGAAGAGAAATTTATTTTTGATTTATAAAATATAGTTACACAAATGTTTATCTATTTACCACGGAGGGTTGTCAAATCGCTTAGTAGATTATAATTTAATTGTCCCTAGATGGCATAGTATTTATTGGGTATTAAACGCACCTCTATAGTAGTTAGGTGTTAAACCAATATTGCATTGGAAAATTTGATTTATTTTGTACTAATAATATTTAAAACTAATTTTTAGGTAACCCTTTAAATTAAAGTATGATTAGTTAAATTAAACTTTGTTTCTATTTTTTTTTTGTTTTTATTTAATGTTTGTTTTAAACTGAATGCCAGGTTTTAATTTAAATTATACATGTACTTACAGAATAGACTGCTTAAATAAATAAAGCAATAAATCGCGCAGCTGTAACGTTTTCAAAACAATTATTAAACATTGAAAATGGAAAAATTGATATTGCAACTGGGCTGAATGTGTCGAAGGGCCGAATGTCGAAAGGCCGAATGTCAAAGGGCCGAATGTGTCGAAGGGCCGAATGTCGAAGGGCCGAATGTGTCGAAGGGCCGAATGGTTCGAAGGGCCAACATTCTTTTTTTTTTTTTTGGTTTTAGAAATTTTTTTTTTAATTTTTTTATTTATGTAATTTAATTATTTTTTTTACATATACCTATTGGTGGCGCATGACAAAACTTTCCTTTACCAAAATGTATCGTTGACTGGATATGTGATGAAAAATAGTAAAATACATAAATTCATAAGATATTCATTTATGCTTAAAAAAAACTTACAAAATATTCAATAAAACAACAAATTTAAAAAATTATTTTTCTAGAAACAACAAAAAAAAAAAATCGGCCCTTTGACCCATTCGGCCCTTCGACACTCGGCCCTTCGGCACATTCGGCCCTTTGACACATTCGGTCCTTCGACACCTTCGCCACTTCGACACATTCGGCACTTCGACATTCGACCCTTGGACATTCGGCCCTTCGACACTCAGCCCTTTGTACCCATTCAATTTAAATACATTTCCACACAATTTTTAAGCTGAAAAATGTTATATGGTTTCGGTTTGCGTCTGTGCACCTGTGTCCACGATAACTTGAGAACGGATGGAGATATCAACTTAATTTCTTCACTAAAAGTTCAAGCAACTCATGGGATGTGTTTAGGGTGTTCGAAGATATGGGTTTTGTTACTTACACATTTTTGCATTCCTTTCAAACTTATTTTCGTCCGAAAAAAACACTATAATTATACACACAATTGTGTTGGTTGTACTTCAAATACAAGCGAAATTTTTTAACAAACAAGCCATTACATACTATGTTGTTAACTCACACATTTGAGTGATTTGGACTTAAATTGAGCCAATTTTTTTTTATTTGGTAGAAAACGGGATATTAATAAAAATCAATTGACGCATGTATGACTGATCATCACTAGAGAAACTGTTGGACCGAATTGGGCTGATTATTTTTTTGTTCGTAATTGTCACGACAAGGTTTGTATGAAAGAAAATTTTGGGAAAATCCACTGGAAAAGTCAGAAAATTCGGAAAGTCAAAAAATGATGTTTTTGTACAGGTTTTTCGCACGTATCCGATCCAGCTGGTCTTTTAGAAGAGAAAAATTGGAAAATCTTAGTGGTAAACTCGGAAACTTCCGGAAAAACTTGAAGAGAATTGAATTTATTTTATAGCTTCAGTAGAGAACGGCTTAACCGATTTTTCTCAATTTTTTATTGTTTTCGCAATTAATCCCATCTCGTGGGTTTTTACGAAAGAAAATTTTGGGAAAATCACCTGAAAAGTCGGAAAAATTGGAAAATCGTTAAATTATGTTTTTGGTCAGGATTTTGCACGTATCTGATCCAGATGGTCTTTTAAAAGAGAAAAATTGGAAAATCTGAGTGGAAAAGTCGGAAACTTCCGTAAAAATTCGAAGGAGATTAATTTTTTTTTCTGGTGCATCAGTTGAGAACGGCGGAACCGATTTTTTGTTGTGTTCGTAATATTCAGGACAAGGTTAATATGTAAGACAATTTTGGGAAAATCTACCGGAAAAGTCAGAAAATCCGAAAAATGATGTTTTTGGTCAGGGTTTTGCACGTATCCGATCCAGATGGTCTTTAAGAAAAGAAAAATTGGAAAATCTGAGTGGAAAACTCGGAAAATTCCGGAAAAACACGAAGAAAATTGTTTTATTTTCTAGCGCATCAATTGAGAACGGCGGAACCGATTTGATTCAATCTTTTTTTGTTGTGTTCGTAATATTGGGACAAGGTTTATGTGAAAGAAAATTTTGGGAAAATCTACCGAAAAAGTCAGAACATTCGAAAAATGATGTTTTTGGTCAGGATTTTGCACGTATTCGATAGATGGTCTTTCAGAAGAGACAAATTGGAAAATCTGAGTGGAAAACTTGAAAGCTTCCGGAAAACCCCGAAGAAAATTGATTTTTTTTTCTAGCGCATCAGTTGAGAATGGCTGAACCGATTTGGCTCAATCATTTTTTGTTGTATTCGCAATTGTCGAGAGATGGTTGATATGCGAGATCGCGTTGATATGTATGTTAAGATCAAAACGGAACGTTTACATTTCATCAGCTTTAATCAATCAAAACTACTATCCAAGCACAACGTTCATCTGCGTGATGCCATCGCTTCGGACGGCGATGCAACCAACGTCGGTCAATTGACCATTCTCCCAGCGAAATATGTTGGCAGCCCACGGTATATGCATTAATATTCGCAGGATGCTATGACGAATCAAAAATGTCCTAAAATTACCAGTAATCTACTGCCAGGACAAACATCCAGCGATCGCCATGACATGACCGCACGTGTGTTTAAACAAAAACTCAGGACGCTAATGGACTTCATCGTTAAACAGATGGTTTTGGGACAGCCATGTTGTTGGATGGGTTCAGTAGAGTAGCAGAAGCGTGGATTACCACATGCACACAATCTGCTGTAGTTAATTGAGAAAATCAGGCCAGATCAAATCGATTCAATAATGAGCTCCGAAATACCAGATCCAGAAGCAGACCCGGATTTGTTCGCAGTAGTCGCAACAAACACAATTCACGGTCCGTGCGAAGATCATAATACAGATTCCATGTATGGCCGATGAGAAAAACATAAAACAAGATCCGCGACCGTTGCTGCCATACACAAATAGTGGAGACGACGGTTATCTACTATATCGGCGTCATATCAGTCACTTTGACGGTAAAAGGAAAAGATGTGGTGGTCGATAATCGCTGGATCGTTCCTTATTTCAAGCTTCTATCGAAAACATTCGCATCATACTGTGAACGAAGGTAGCGAGCGACCTAGCAGTGTTTGGCATTGCTGCTTTGGATGCAAATGACAATGTGTCAAGATTCCAATTGGGCCGTTATGTCAGTTGCAATTAAGCGATTTGATGTATTTTCTCATTTGCATTACACGAACGTCACCCCCACTGTTCAACATTTGTGGGTGCACTTTGAGAATGGACAACGTGTCTATTTCACGGAAGCTAATGCAGCACAACGAGCAGAATGATCACCAGCTACAACACTCACGAATTTATTCAAAATTTGCCAAAGCGATCTGTTCGCACGAACATTGCTTTACTGGGAAATGCCACGATATTATACTAGGAACCAGTCGTCGAAAAAGTTTCAACGACGAAAGTAAGGTCAACCTGTTGCAGGATACGTCGATGTGTATTCGACTGATGTGCTTGGCCGTATGTACACCGTTCATCTACGACAAGACGAACGCTTCTATGTTCAAGCTTGTCAACGTCTGAATTTGCTGGAAAACGACTCACATTGGTACTCTTCACTCGCCGATGCCATTATTTCTGCGCCGGCAAAACAAATTCGAACGCATTGGAATTGTGAAACAAACGCAAGAACGGGATGGCTGACGACATTTAGCATGGAGTTCAACATCGAGAGATACGCAACGAAGCTTTGATCATGATCGAAGACATGTGCGTGCTTATGTGCGGCAGCTATTTGTTGAAATTGGGCATGCCAGCACCAATTCGTTCGATGCACGATGCATTTAATCGTGAATTGCAACGAGAGCAAGTGTACGATCGAGATCCAATGAGCCAAATAGTACAAACGAATGTCCTGCTTTTGAATGCACAGCAAAAGAACGCGTACGACTAATTGATGAAGGCAGTTTATTTATTTATTTTATTTATTTATTTATTTATTTATTTATTTATATACATATTAAATTTTTTTTAGTAACTTCACACCTTTTTTGAGCGTTCAAGCTCATTGTAAAGAATGCAAGGCCCAAGCATATTCAAATGATTGTAAACTGTTATGTTATTGACAACAGTTGACAACTAAGGAAACAGCGGAATATTTTCCTCGATGCTCCCGGTGGAACAGGCAAAACCTTTCTATCGCCAGGGATTTTGGACGCTATTTTGTACAACTATCCGACCGTATTTTTGAATGCGCTTCATTTGCCGGGAATACCACCGAATAACCTGATGCTCAAGGTAGGACCTGTTATAATCATGCTGCGTAATCTGAACCCCTGAGATTGGGTAACGGAACGCCATTGGCTCACAGAAACTGATGAACAACGTGATTCAAGCTACGATCATCAAGGACAAATTCAAAGGAGAAGATGTTCTAATTCCGAGAATTTCTCTGATTAAAACTGACATTCCGTTCGACTTCAAGCGCATTCAGTATCCCATTCGTTTCCCGTTTGCTATGACGATTAACAAATCGCAAGGTCAATCGTTGGGAGTGTGTGGAATAAATCTTGAATTTCCGTGTTTTCTCATGGTCAGTTGTACGTCGCGTGTTCGAGAGTTGGCAAACCATCATCGTTGTTCATTTTCGCGCCCGACAAAAAACCGAAAAATATTGTTTACCACAATGCATGCACTCGAATAAAATGCATTGAATTCCAACTAACTCCAATTCATTTTCACACTTAAGAGAGGAAAAATCCAAAAAAAGTTTGAATTGACATTTCATTCGCTTTTCAATATATTAGTGTTGAATTCGATGAAAAAGGGAATGGAATGCTCACTCAACACAGTCGTCTATTGATAATTGAGCTAAGTTGTTTGATTTTTTCTCTCATCAAAACCAATTTTTGTGAAGGACAAAAGTATTTGCTCGGAATGAAGTAATTTGGGGCGGAAGGAATTTCGCCGGGTCAGCTATAGTTTATGATTTAAATACTGACAATCAAAATAAATCCTTCTATGAAAAACTGTAATAAAATCATGACGTAACGAAAGAAATTTTCTGCCAGCTAAACAACTTGTCGTCAAGTCATGTGTGAAAATCAAAGCAATAGCAACCAACAGAGACAGCACATGCTCCTGAATCGGGGATAACGAAAACAAAATTAATATTTGCATTAAGAAAACATTTCGATTAATTTAGATATGCGAAGTTTAACTGTAACACTCACACATAATACTGATCACGACATAGTATTATTAAATAAGCCATTGTAGGTATTATGTCATAGAAACGCGGCACGAATCCGCATATCATAATCTACAATATCGGATTTGTTTATTTTTTATTCCCATATCCACCGAAAAACTATTTGTTGTGCACTTAAAAGTCTCCCGTAGCAACATACTACTATACGAAACAAAGGCCGATATCAAACTATAATTTTCGAAATCTAAACACTGTATCGCGTATAATAGCGAATAGTATATCGTGTGTACCTTACCTCAGCATACCTACCTAGCTAAAAACCGAATTAAAAAACAAAAAAACTAAAAAACTTTATTAACCGAACCATAAAAAATAATAGTTGGTTGGTTGGTTTCGTATACAGCGAGTGTGTAAAATAGTTTTAAACATTTTTCGCTACAATTAAGTTGTTTTAAAAAATTTAGCGAAACGCTTTTTTGGATTTAATATTTAAAATAAAAGTTTTTTTTTTTTTTTAGTTTACGTTAAATAATTTAAAACCAAGAAATGTTGGTTGGTATTTAAAAATGCAAAACTATTAAATCGATATTTATTTTTATTTATGTATTTTAATTGGATTACGACGAGGGGCTCTCGGAAGACGTTTAGTGTTGTGGTGTGTTGTGTGTGTGCATAAAAAAAAAATAGTTGTATATTGAATTTAGAGACTTTAGCCAGTTGAATGCGTGATAAACTATAAAATTCTAGTTTTAGTGAACTAATTAAAATTTTGATAAATACCAAATGTTATAAATAAAGTTAATAGTTTTATAGGATTCAGTATGGATAAAGTGTTTGTTATGCTTTTTTTTAATGTTGATGGCAAATGGTCAGATATACATAATTGGTTTATGACATAATTTAGTGTGACCTAAATTTGTTTTTATTGTACTTTTGTGTAAAATTTATTTGTGATATTGATCCGTCAACCGTCCGCAGCGTGTTTAAAAAAATTATTGATATGTGTACTGTGTGGGAAAGTACTGGATGATTTACTCACAGTACAATTACCTTAGCAACAGCTGTTCTTGTTTAGAATTTTATAAATGTTAACATGTATTTAGGGAGTTTTACTATTAAGTTCTCGGGTATACAAGTCCAGGTGTTGTTATTCAATCAAAATAATTGTTAATGATTAAAGTATGTAATCAAAACTAAACCTCGAAAAATGGGTAGCGTGACCCAAGATATTAAACGTATTAACTGTTCATATGTCCGTTGCAAACAAATTGGTCAAAACCAGTTTGAGTTAAAAATGATTACAACAAATTATTGTCACCACAAAACGTTTAATAACTTGTTAACGGGAAATTTTATCTGGTGGAAACTGACTGATTAATTCATAATATTACAAAAGTACGTTAACTTACTGCAAGTGGCGGCAAGTTTAACTGAATAATATGTGAGTTAAATTAAACCCTTTCCCAATCTGCATTGTCGTAGCCTCAATTATTCTCTATTGGGAGGCTCATTAGCTTTTGCTTTCCATTTTCTATTATGACATTATTATGAAATTTCGATGAGTGTGATTTTAATGGGATTTAGGTAAATTCCAAAGTCATTCTAAGCATTAGCATGAGCTTCAGTGCTATTGGTGCACTGTTTAGATCCAAAAGGGTGTCCCTAGTAAAGTTATTTGGCTTTTTAATCAGGACCCATCGCAATCGATTTCTAATACTCGAGAACCCCCCCTTTCATTAATTTTGATCAAAGTCATCTGGTTTTAAAAACATATCTCGGGCCACTCCTTGAAATTATACAACATACATTCGCCTGAATGTTTACTTTCACCAATATTATTATACTCAGGAAAAAAATATGACTGAGCTGATCATAAAAGTGACCATCATTGTTATGATTACATGCAATGATTATGAATATCATATTATGATACAACCAATCATTTGAAATAATTGTATTTAAGACACAACATGATATTTATCATACAAACTATGATTGCATAACCTACGCTATGATTAAATATGTAGTTGTTATGAATGATGAGAAAATATAGATACTACATTAAATCCGAAAATCTGGATATTTAGTGTTTACATACGAATTAATCACGTATTGAGATAGCGAATTTTTTATAAATACACTAAAAATTATTAAACGAAACAAAATTTAACCATGCAGTTTGTTTACCCTAATCATAAGATATGAATATGATTACAAGTATCATAATAATAATAAGCTCCGTTTTCAATGATTGACATAGGCTGTGGGCCAATTCTCAGGTAAATCGATTAGTACAGTAAATTGAAATTTTAGAACAAATTACTTTTCAAATCGTAACAATTCTCTAGTAAATAAAATTAGGTAATTGCGGCTTAAAGGGACACATGGTTTCTAGAAATATACAAAAATTGGTATGTAGGTACAGGAACTAATGTCATAAATTTTATTGTTGTTGTTTCAATTATTCGTATTGTTTATACGAATAAATTGCATATTTGCTGATAATTTGCTAATATTTGCTCAAATTTGTTGCGTAAATCATCCCTTTGCTTGTGGGTATCTGCCATAGGTATCACCTGCTTTAGATGGTCAGTTCGTCTTAGTTGACATTCCCCATCCGCACCTTGTATTTCCACGAACTGATCAGCATTGTAGTTTGGAGATAACTTATTTTCTGGCCTCACCTTTTGATTAATTACACTGTCCCCTATTCTGATATTTTTCTCGACTGCATCTCGTTTATTGTCAATATGCTCTTGCCGTTTTAATTTTATTTCCAAATCTCGTTCAGTTGAATCCTCATCGAATATGAAACTCTCATCTGCCAGATATGGAATTTTTTCTTTCAAATCCCTGTTAAACGCGAGTTTCGCTGGACTTGCGTTGGTTGATTGGTGGTGCATTCGAATACATTATAACAAGGAACTGTTTAATTCATCTCTGTAGTTTTTCTTTTCCAGCTGTGTGATTCTTAAACGCTTCAGAATTGATCGGTTCTGTCTTTCGATTTTTCCATTGGAGATGGTGAGTATAGTATAGTGTGCTTCAGCTTTACGCCCAATGTTTCACAAAATTATCCAAATTCGCGACTAATGAATTGTGGAGCATTACCGATTGCGAAAATTGGTGTCAGTACCTAGATCATTTTTTCACTTGTACACGTCTTCATTATTTCCACAAGTACAAACCGAATAAATCATCAGTTATCACAAAGATATAATCCTTATTAGGTAATGGGACAAGGAAATCCATTCGTATCTTCTCCATGGACTCTTAGTAGTTCTGTAATATACAACGGCTCAGGGCTTTTCCTTTTAGATACTACTTGACAACTACTACAAGCTTTTACGTAATTCGTTGCATCATTTTCCTGATTATACCACGATGACTTCGTTCTTAACCTCCTTTTCATTAACGACTCGCCAGGATGTCCCTCATGCGTCAACTCAAGTATTCTCCATTGGATGTTTTTGGGATGACTGTCATTCGCACTAATACTTCATTCCCATCCGATAAATCGTCGGAGTACCGCTTATAGTGTGACACCTGTTGGGGCCACTTTTCGTATTTCAAACAACATTTTAGTTCGCTTATTTCTTCGTCCTGCATGACTTCTTCTTTAATTTCGTCCATTGTGATCGTTTTTGGTGTTGCCGTTCTGACTAATTCGTTTAGATACTTCTCACCTCTTTCATCGTGCGTATCGGAATTTGGTTGACAAAACCTCGATAATGGATCGGCTACATTCGTTTTTCAGGGTCGGTATATCACGTTCATATCATATGACTGCAACCCATGTTTCTATTCTCGGACACGGTTTTGACAAAGGCGTAAACAATACCTCTTATGGTCCGTTAGCAGCCTCCTTTTCGGGCTGTGAATACCGCTTCTCCACATTCGATAAACTCTTGGATGCGAAAGCTATTATCCTTTTACCTTTCTTTTGTCATCCTCTTGCATTAACACTCGCCCAAACCGTATAGACTAGCATCAGCAACCACAATTGTTCGATTCTTTGATCCCTAATATCCCATTATTGTTTCAAATGTGTTACTCTTTCTTGTTAAAATTTTTAAAGTTTCACTAATTGTTGCTAGATCTGGACCTTCCAATATAATTTAGTATACCTGAAAACTACGGGCTTCTTCTTTTGTATTTGGCTGTCTAAAATTTCTGATGTCTCTAACTTTATCTGTTGTAGACCTGATTCCACTAGCATTTTAAATATGTCCCATGAAGATAATTCCGTTATTTAAAGTTATACCGTTATTTTAAAAGTACCTTTTCTAATATCCTATCATTTCCTTTGCAATCCTCTGCAAAAATTAAAATATCGTCTAGATAAATTACGATTCCTGTTATTCCCAAATTCCGGTTCGGTGGTAAATTTACCATTATGGTTTTTATTAGTCGAAAATATGCAATTGGTATAAAAACCCAGAAAAGCGATTCCTGTTAAGTGACTGAGAAAATAAAACCCATAACTAATGTCAAAAAACACCATAAGAATTTTTTTCATGAGAATTGGTTGGCTTTGTATTTTCCAATTAAAAAAATATTATTTTGATAGCGGTAACATCAAGATTTATTTTATATTAAGTATATATTGAAACATAAGTGGATATAAAGATGCCAAATCACTTACAGCAGCCCTAATCCTACAAAATTTCTACAAAATATTAAATATTCCGACCACTTATCAAAAATTCCAGCTGGGCACGGATCATCCATTTCCTTGTATAATTTGACAACGATAGTAATTCCCTATACATAGAGATTCAATGGCATCGTTAATTTCGTGTATCGCTGAGATATTAGACCGCGCTTACTACATATCCCTTTTCGATGCACTGGTAGTCGTACGCTTTATAGGTGGTTCTCCAAAATCCATACGGTGAAACGGCGACGTGGTATTCAGTCAACTACTTCCTTTCGATTTTAGTTAGGATTTACGATTATAATTCACCCATAATTTGTGGTAGCAGAATATTTCCGATTGTATTCGATACGGAACTTTTTACATTTTTTACTGAAAATAGAATTAAGTTAAAATTCAATTAATTTTGTAATTTATTTTGAATATTTCTTACAATCATTTTGTAGTATATTATATATACATATTTATATTTTATGTATTTTGATATGTTTGCTCATCGCAAGAAAAACAATTTCCGTCAAAATATAGCCCAATAAACCAAAAAACGTAATTTATTAAATGTTTCCCAGATTAAAACCCATTTGTTGAACCGGAATCGAAAATTTTATGGTAATGGTAAATGACTGGTCGAAAAAAAAAACCATTACCATTTCCCATTACCATTTATCATTAAACCGGAATTTGGGTGCTGAAAACTTTCGCTAGCACACGACATTCCGATCATTAACCTCTTAAATCGATAAACACCCTCGTGCGAAATAAATGTCGTTATTTCTCTAGATCGAGGAGTTATCTCTATTTGATGGAATGCGTTTTTTTACATCTAGCTTTGTAAAAATTATACTCTTTGATAAACTAGGCACAATATCATCGAAAGTAGGTAACCTATAGTCGTTACTCTTACTCTTTGGGATTAATACAAATATTTACGCTCCAGCGCTGAACTTAATTTTGGTAAAAAATATTAGTTCAATAATTTTACCATCGATTTAAATTCACCCTTTTCCTTTTATCCCTCGTTTTCAGAACTATGGGGAAAATTGTAATATATACCTTGCAACTCCATCCCGCCATTATGCAGCATCTTGTATTGTTTTATTTTATTCGTAGTTTTCTTGTACTTTTTTAACGTGCTTTTCGGATTTAACCTTACTTTTTATGTTATTTTAATGTATTTTACTTTTCATCGGATTTAACCACTTATTATTTCAAATTTAATTAATTTTTATTTTTTTTAATCCTCGTCGCCAATGTAATTATCTAATAATTTAATAATTTGCACTGCGTTTTATGCTTTATAATTATTTATTCTACGTCTTTAGATTCTCCTTGTTCTTATACAACTAACTTACCCTGTCAACCTTCATTGGTTAACTTTATTTTCCATACATCAAAATACCTATAAATTAATTAATAATGTAACAATTTGTTTACCGTTATCATTAGCTCATTATGTTGCTTAAATTTTTCGCTATTTTCCGTATTCTAATAATATTGCATTGTTAACACCTAAATCAGGTGATAATTTGTTTCCAACAATTCCGAAAAAACTTTCTATGTCACAACATCGATTTCTACTTAACCTAAATGTTGATAGGATTCCTTGTGTTAATGGATCATTTCCAATTTCACTCAAACTATATAGTTTGAATGAAAAAAACGTATCCAATTTGCAGTCCTCGTTATTAACCGATTTGAGGTGCTGTCGGAACCTGAGCCCTGAGAACGTATTAGCGCACGTTTACCTTTTTCACACAAACTCATAATTCGAACTCATTGTTTTTCTGAACACCTATTTTGATCCAGAATTGGGAGACGAAACCACAAATTTGTGTATACGTATACGACGTATAATACATAATTTTGAATTAGTGTGCTGTCATTTGTTACGCATGTATGTGTGTTGTTTTTGTGACCATAGGCACCAAAATTTATCGAACCGGGTGGGATCGGTTCAAATTGTTGGTGCTTCCACTCCTGTTTTGTGACATTTTCCCATGTTATCTAGATGGGGAACAAATTTGTTCGGACGTAATGCCACACATTTTGTAAATTAACAAATTTTATATTTTATAAAAAAAACAATTGTAAAACATTTCGTGTTCAATAAAACGACACGTAAAAAATAAATTCACTTTCCTCAAAATTTAGCATAATTTGACAAAAGCAAAATTATATTGTACTAAATTTTGAGGAAAGTGAATTTATTTTTACGTGTCGTTTTATTGAACACGAAATGTTTTAGAATGGTGTTTTTTTATAAAATATCCCTTGTCAACCAAAAAATGGCTCTATTAAAGTCCAAACCACACAAATGTGTGAGTAAAAAATCATAGTATGTAATGACGTCTTTGATAAAAAATTGCACTTGATTTGAAGTACAACCAACACAATTGTGTGTATAGTTAGTGTTTTTTTCGAACAAAAATAAGTTTGAAAGGAATACACAAATACATATGTAAATTGGTTCAAAACACAAACCAAAATAAATTTATGACATGGTACTTTTGCCGTTCCCAAACAATTATTTAGTAAAACACAAAATGGATATAAAATTTGTTAATTTACAAAATATAAAATTATTAACCTAAAATAAAAACATTGCAAATGGTGTGGCGTTACGTCCGAACAAATTTGTTTGTTACTAATACAAAAACACATATATTCTACACTATTGCGTTCCGGTAATTCTTCTCTCCTGTTATTATTTTTGGATCAAAATACGCGTTCTGGTTAGGGCATCCTATTTGAACTATTTGGATCAGCAATAATTTAACAATATATTACAGGTTACCGGAACCTCGGTTCAAATCTCTGCAGACATGTATGTGTTCAGTCTAATAGTTAAAACACAAAAATTCGCTGTCCAGGTTAAGAAGTTTCAATTGGGATGGTTTGGATGAGTAATTTAGCAATCTATTTGAGATAGCCTTGGTGTTTCGGCGCCTTCTGATGCTGTATAAGATAGCAGAAAATGTACAGCAGAAAAAATGTGTGTTTGCTATTCACCGCTAGAGGGATCACTATCACAAAAACGAAATTTTTTCTGCTGATATTTTTTGAAACCAGCAAAAATTTTTAAAAAATTTCTATGCAAATTAATAAATCTCAGCAAAAAGTTTTATGAAAAATCAAAGAATTTATGAAAAAGAAGAGAAAATATATGTTTAAACCGCTTTTGAAGCCAAGAAAGCTAATTTTCTTTAAAAAAACGATTTCAGTATGTAGTCTAAGGACTCTCAAATTATACTAAAATTACTATAATCATCATTATGCAAATACAGGGCAATATAAAAAAACGCCATCGTTGATAGCACTCCATATATTTCTCAAGTCATTTTAATGTGAAATGTTTTGATTTAAAAAATGTGTGGAAGGCTACTGACGCCAAGTATGAATATTATCTTGCTCATGTATATAGAACATGATTTCAGCTACCATAACAACATACACCCAGAATAGTTACAGGGGGGTGGGGGTTTCTAACACTTTTGTTAAAAAACTGAAAACATTTCACATTAAAATGACTTCAAAAATGAATGGAGTGCTATCAAAGTAAGCGATTTATTTTATGTTGCCCTTTATTTCCATTATGATCATTACGGTAATTTTAGTATATTTTGGGAATTCTTATACTATACATACGCAAATCGATTTTTTAAGGAAAATTAACTTTCTTCGTTTCAAAATGTTTTAATATAACATATATTTTCTCTTCTTTTCATAAATTCTTTGATTTTTCTTAAAATTTTCTGCTGGATTCCAAAAATATCAGCAGAAAAAATTTCATTTTTGTGATAGTGATGTCTCTAGCGGTGAATAGCAAAAACACATGTTTCTGCTAAACATTTTCTGGTATCTTATACAGCATCAGTAGACGCCGAAGCACCAAGGCTATCTCACGAACACTGAGATTGTTAATGGAGATAGCTATCCAACTGGATCAAATCGTTTAAATGATTTGGAAACTAATGATTGTTTTGTTGCTTGTTTGCTCGTTAACTGCAGTCTTCCCCATCAAATTGTCTTCTTGTGAATCGTATAAAATGCCCATAGTCTTAATGAAATCGTTTAGTTGGATCTGCTGGAAAGCAATTTCCGTAAGTTCCGTAAAATCCACCTCGTTCTGTTAGCAAGTTTAATTCCTGAAGTAATTGAATCGCATTTGTATAGGGTTTTCCAATAGGAATGATATAATTTTTAAGTGACGTTTCGGCCATTTGTAATATGTTATGATCTGTCATTTTTTGTTTCATTGTATTTAGTAATGTTTACAATTTCATCATGGTGAGATATACGCAAGAATAACGTTTACAAATTATTCAGTTTTATTATCAAAATAATCGTTCTCCAATTGTAACTTTTTGTGTGCTTTTGACATTTTATAGTCGTAATAATCGTCCAAGTGTGCTCACTATTCGTCGAATTGTGGAAAATTTTGAGCGTACATTTTCTTTACATAATGTTCAAGTGCCAATAAGACAAAGAAATGCTCGAAGTATTGCAAATATTGCTGCCGTTCAGGCAAGTGTTGCTGACGACCGCAATTTGTCGATTCAAGACGTTCTCAAGAATTGGGGCTGTCTCAAACCACAACCTGGCGAACTTTGAGAAAGGATTTGGGTTTGCATCCGTATAAAATTGTTCTCACTCAAGAACTGAAGCCATTGGACCACCATAAACGTCGTGAATTTGCTGATCTTGCCTTGGAACAACTTGGAAACGATTTTTTTTAAAAAAATCATCTTCTCCGATGAGGCTCACTTTCATCTGAGTGGTGCGGTAAATAAACAAAACTGTTGATTCTGGCGCGAAGAAAATCCGCAAATTATTCATGAAAAACCATTACATTCACCTAAATTTGCAGTTTGGTGTGGTTTTTGGTCTGGTGGAATCATCGGTCCGTATTTTTTTCGAAATGACGCTGGTAACACCGTTACTGTCAATGTAGATCGGTATAGATCGATGATAACCAACTTTGTATGGCCGAAATTGGAGGAAGTTGATCTTGACAACATTTGGTTCCAACAAGAGGGGGGATACTACGTGCCACACAGTAAGTGCAACAATTGACTTGTTGCGAGAAAAGTTTGGAGATTCGATTATTTCAAGAAATTGTGATATTGAATGGCCTCCAAGAAGTTGTGATTTAACACCATTAGACTATTTCTTGTTGGGTTATTTGAAATCATTGGTCTTTAGCAATAAACCAAACTCTCGTCAAGCTTGAAGACGACTTGATTTAGTGGAAAAAGTGCTCGAAAATTGAGTTCATCGAATTCGTTCCTGCAGAAGAAGTCGTGGAGGCCATTTGAATGACGTTTTATTCAGAACTTAATTGTATCGATTGTACTTCACATTAAATAAAAAACATTTCAATTTCGTTAACAATTAGTGTTTTTTTTAAAGAAATCATATCACTCTTATTGGAAAACCCTATACGATTCGATGGGCTATAATTTATACGCGTTCGACACTTTTATAATATTTGCAATAACAATATTTATTTCGTATTTTTGTAACAATAGTATTTTAATTTATTTATATAAATGTATTATGTATATTATTACACTCGTATATAATCTAATATATATTTTTACCGGATTGTATTTAATTTAATTTAATGATGAAAAAATAAAAAGGATTTTTATTTGTCGCATGTGTTCACTTCTTGACAGCCTGTTCGTAAGAGAGAGAATTTTATCTTTATTTTCCATTTTCATATTTTGTTTTTGTTTTCGTGTGTTGTCAGCATTGTATGCGTGGCGTGTGCATGTGGCCAGTTGATTTGTCGTGCGCTCTTGCACGGTCGATTATGGAAGTTGATTTATTTGTATGTCGATCAATTAATTATCGAATTAATTGTATATCACACTGTTGTATGTCGCGTACGAATAATTACGAATAATTGAGTTGCTAAACATTCCTTATGTTGTCACACCCGGTTAGAAGGTCATCTACGTAAAGATTTATCAACATGATTTGTACTGCTACTAAACAATTCTAGGCTCCGTATGCCACTGTCTTAAGTTTATATTCTCATTGATTAGAGAAATATAATTCTTGCTATACATATATCGGCCATCTGGACCTTTTCCTAAGGTTGGCTGGAAATATTGTTCAATCACGTTTTTCTCCTTAGTATTAATTAATTCGTCCGGTATCGAATCGTCTTCTATAAGAAATTTATCCTTAATGCCTTTTGTAGCTATTATCTTTGTTGGTAATCGTTGTATGGTTCCATCCATTTTGTTGTTATTTTGTGGTGGCACAGGGGTTTGTTGTTAATTATCGTTGCGCAGGTTGTTTTAGTGGCTCGAAGGACTATATAAACTCGCTTTACATGTAAATTTAATTTACCACCAGTTGTTGTGGTGGCTCGAATAACCACGTCTCGCTACTCCAATCAACCTAATTGGAACTTCCTATCCAGAACAGCAAATTTGTTTCGAACTTTCTTACATATTTCAATTAATTTAACATATGTAACAGTGAACTCCCTTCAATAATATATATGAATTTAAACAGAATTTGATAAGAAAATAAAAAATCATAATGTGCATTATTAGCCGAGTTGCTCAAAATTTATATTGAGCAAATCAGTGATCCGCACGTTTTTATCTGTTTGAAACATCCAACCACTTCCTTTTCCTATCCTATCGCTAGCCATTGAAAGTAGATCATTCCATCGTTTGATGGACACTCACGCTTCGCTACTAATTTAAATTGAAACCATAATCGATTAACATCGGGTACATAATCATACACGTGAGTGCACCTAACCCGTTATATAAACATAAAATAACATTTTTCGTAAAAATTATGAGTTACCTAACAACGAACAAAACATAATTATTCCGTATACCCGTACAAAACCAAAAGAATCGTCTTGACCTAAATAACTCAACCTTAACTCAACCAAACCATATTTACTCATAGTTAATAATAAAAAAATTAAAAATACAAAAAAAATTAAAATTAATATTTTCTTTAATCTACCAACAAAAAGCAACAACAATGCGGACTAATAAATTTACAACTCAATACCTTTCCCAGTTTTTTTGTTGTCTTATGCGTATCGTCTCGTATGGGTTATGTTGTGAAGCGGAAAGGAAATGAAAATTAAAAAAATTTGAACTTTCTTACACAATATAAAATTCGAACGATATCTTCTTATCGTAAATTAAACGAACCCATAACAAGCCTATCGATATCAATATAATATATTGATCGATTATATCGTTTATTGTTTCGTACGAGCGGAGAACCAAACCTAATTAAATTTATCCGTTGCTAGATTAGTAATATGGTCTCCACATACAGAGGTTGGGGAGTATTTGAAAATGCAATTTCCACGGTGAGTTATTGTGTTGAGTAATACAAGCTGCGTTATACATAAAAACATAATGTAAGATGTCATGTTTGACTGAACAATAAGTCATGAGTAACAATGAAAATATGAGACAGCGCGAAGGTATTTTTTACAGTATGGTCTAGGTGCATTCGTACACTCATCTCACATCGCAAAATGTCTCGTTATCGATTTTGGATAAAACTAATCTTTTACAGGCCGCCGAATATATTTCCTTTGGAATTATCGGCTTTAAAACATAGAATATATATAACTACACCTTAATTGATTGAATCACTATAAATAGATAGTTGTGTGAGTGTGGGTGTTTAAATAGGCCGTAGAGTAAATGATGATATCGCATAATATTTGGAATTTTGTTCGCGTATTGTTATTTTTGTGTATGATGCATGTCCAACGTGAGATGAGATACAATACTAAACAATAGTAGTATTAAGTTTTTGTACATATTTAGTTGGACGTTTGTAATTTTATCAAGGTCGCGAAAATTTTATGAATGGCATACAAATTGTATTGACCTTTTAATCACCGCCTAGTTAGCGCAACTTACTAAGCGAGCGAAAGGTGACATTTGTTTATATGAGAAAAAGCCTCATGCCATTTTATGTATAATTTTTCATCATTTGTTACATTAATTATAAACTATTTTACTATAGTGAAGTTTCTGACAAACTAAAAATGACAAAAAAACTTTACAACAGCCCAAAAAGTGTCAATCTACACTTTCAAAAAAAATTTGTTTTGCAAAACGAAATAAACTGTTTACAATGGCAAGTTAGTTTAGCCACAACCATGAGCCATAATCTTGCAATATGTTTTCTAAGAGCCAACATATTTCTGCGGTGGGACAGTCATAGATTTTTTTAATTTTAAAATTTTGCTAAAGCTACACTTTTTATTTAAGCAAAAGTTTAAAAATGAAAAAAATCTATGACTGTCTGTCCCACCGCAGAAAACATTAAGAAGTATCTAAATAACATGATTTCATACACCGTTAAGTGTAGAGATTCTCTACGATACTTTGAATTAAAAGGCGAATATATATCGGGTAATCCAAATAGTTGTTATGTAAAACTTTGGATTTTCTGAAAATTATTTCAAAATATAAATGACATAGATAAACATAAATGCCCAATTATGTTTTTTTTTAAATTGAAATTTAACTACTACGACTAATTAATTGATCTACATAAAATATTAACATTTAGATGCTAGTGAATAAAGCCACCAGTACTTTTCTAAATGGTTTAAGAATTTTTGTTGTTTTCCATTTGAATATTGTGATGTGTTACCGGATTTGCGAATTTCTGTGTTTCACATTAACCCCATTTGTTCTTCATTCTGGGTGTATTCCAACTGATTTAGAATTATAAAGGATTTGGAACCTGAGTACCTATGGAAGGAAACTGATTTGAAAGGTTTGAGTATACATAAAATAAGGGCCGTAGATTAAAGTGTTACTACTGCTGGAAGATTTTTGAATGTTTTTATTTATTATGTGAATTATATTGTTACGAATTTGCCCTGTCAATTCCAGAATACCAGAAATGATCTCTGCATAATTTTCTAATATTTATTAAACAATTACACCATTACTGGAATATTCCCGAAATATTCCTACAATATTTTTCTCGCTTGTATTTTACCAACACTAAATCACAATAACAATTAATTTCCCCAATTATTTATTAATTCACTTAATACACCATTTACAATTTTTAATTACACCACTAAATGACACACAAGTCTGCTGACTTATTGTGTCCGTTATTCTCGTATTTGTACACCGATCGAATATGCATTCTAGATTTTCCTGGATTTGTTCTAGATTATGTTCGAGACTATTATAATCTGCTGCACAACAAACTGTTATAACCAATCTGACAAATAAATGTTAGTAAAGTTGTAAACCGTAAATGAGCAATTTTAGTTGAATAAATGTCTCGCCATTGCCAAAATGACCCAATATGCAATTCCGACGGAAATCCGTTCACATTCGCGTTCAAAAACCACACTCTTTCTATGGAAAGAAACATGTTATGTACACGGAAGCTCGTACTACTCGCTAAAGAAAAGTGTCACAAAAATTCCAGTGTGGGTGTGAATCCCGACTAAAAAGAGAACAAATCAAATTGGAAATAAGGTGGAATTTCATTGGAAACTCGGGTATATTCCATATACATTTCCGTACTAATTTAACACACTTTATTGCATGCAAATAGAGCAGCGTCCAATAGCACTCTTACATTTGTTGTAATTTTTATATTTTTGTTCGCATATTTAATACATATTTCCTACAAAAACACACGCGTGCACAATCGTGTGCGTATTCACCCGGCGACTGGACACATGAAACTAAGAAGAGGAAAGATTAAACATTCTACATACAAACAAAATTATAAAAAAATAAATAATATTACCGCGAAACAGAAATAGAACACAACCGAAAAAACGATAACAAATTTGAGGGTACATTTTGCTTAAGCCTCAACCAGTCAGACTTAAGTTCTTAAGTTGTGCTCCGTTTTGGACCACTTAGGAGAGCGGTACGACCACCAAAATTTTGGAGGTCAGTTGTTTATTTGTGACGAGAAGCCTATACAATTTTGGTGATTGTAGCATTAACCGAAGTGGTGCAATCGGCGTGTAACTTAAGCTCTTAAGTCTGACTGGTTGAGGCATTACTCGATTAGTATGAAAGTGACTTTTAACAAAAAATAAATTCCTGAGCAAATATGTAAAATTTTATATTGTGCTTCAAAAACTACTAAATTTTTTAGGTTTTATTTTTTGTTTTTCCTATCCCTTTCGATCTAGCATCTAATATAAAATAAAAATAATTTTGCTTATTCCTCTGAAACAACACAAAAGGCGTGGACTCAAAAGTTTAGTTTCTAATTTAGCTTTCGTTAATATCTTTAAAACGACTAAATTTCAAAATCACCACAAAACCTCCCCATCGGCACTGAACAATTTTCATTAAGTAATTTTCTCCTATCTTGCACCTTTTCCTAGACAAAATCCTGACATTTATTAAAAAGCTCACCCGGTATGTAGTGTGGCCATAAAAAAAATTAATATAAAGTTAGATTTCCACGATAGAAAACAAATTTCTCAGTACAAAAAAGCGAAACAAAATTATTGAAGCGGTTTGAGATGAGGGACGGACGGAAGAAATTGACGAAGTAGATTATTTTTGTAAACTTTTGTTGAATATTAAAATTTAACTATAATATTTTCCCATAAAAAACCAAAAAAGTGTTCGTCTCTGTCACTCCAATAAAATTTTACATTACGTTTCCCTGTTTGTTTTTTCTGCATTTTTGTCCTGAAATAAAAAACTTTTATTCGAATTCCATTTCGTATATTTTTTATGATTATGGCAATATTGTAATATACCTACATAAAAATCGTATAAGGCAAGCAATGTTTCGCACACACTGTGATAATTTTATGGTTGGGCAAATATTATTGTAAAGCAATAATTTTATTATTTTTGTAATATGTAAAGCAATCGTAGCTTAAAAATTTATAAAATAGTTTTCATTTGATTTTGATAAGTATTAATCATAATCAAACTTAATTTTCTGTCAAAACAAATAAGTTTTTTTTTAATTTTTGGGTTATGTTGTCATTAAAATGTCAAAATTTAACTACAATAAAATCTTTCCATCAAAAAACTAATAAAGTTTTGTGTTTCTATCACAACCATCACTTCTATCACAATTCATTTTGATGATTAACTTTCTCCTTTCGTTTTTCTAATATTTTTTAATGAGTAAACAATTTTTCATCGTGGAATATTCACATACATATTTTGATTTTTTTTCCACAGTTTAATTTGTTTTCACTTATTGGCAACGTACGCGAAGTGATTTTTTGGTAGATTTTGTGGTTATGTCGTTATGTTTAATTTCGTGAATTGAAAACTATATCTAATTCAAGCTCAAAGATTGAATTTCTATGAGAGATACATATTTTGAAAATTAGTTGTACCATAGGTGAACAACGTATGATCGCGAACCTTGACATATGATCGGATAGCTGTTCCGCTGGGTTGGCAGGCATCTTTTCGATCAAAATTTTTAAAATTTTGTAGCAAATTGTACCAATTTTGTAAAAATTTATTTGTGTTGCTTTCGCAAAATTACTACAACAATTGCATTGTATAAAGCCAAATTGGCTTTAATGTAAGCCAACAAATTTTTAGGTTTAGGGGAAATAAACTCATTTTATGGTTATGGTGTTTACCACAAGGCGGTTATTTTTACTATTTTTTTTGTTATCTTGTAAAAAAATACATTTTGGGATTATTTTGATAGAAAAATACCGAATTTAATTTGTTCTATTTCGTTGTTCCGAATTTAATTTATTTTCGCAGAATCTATAATACATTAAAAAAATGAAAGCCAAAAGTTGTTGCTTTCAGATTCAAACGTTAAGCTAAGCGGGATTTGTGAAAGCAACACAGCTTTTGAGAAAAAAAAAAATTTCAATTTTTTTTTCAAATTTCTCAATTGAATACGAAACTGTAGCTAGAGCTACGTTAAACAATTTTTTTCTGTCTCATAAGACTTGGATTTAAGTTAAGGTTAATCATATTATTCAGCCAGTGGTCTATTATTAACATTTTCATTATGAGACTTTATAATCTAGTTGTTCGTATTTATGGCGACGGGCCACACCTCCGGTCTATTTCGGTTATTTTTTGAGCGGCGTTCAATTCAATGATGAAATTTCATTGATTTCATGCTATTGGTTATTGATTCCTCTAAAACAAATACTTGTACGTACGCACAGAACCCAATAAACTTAAAAAGAGCCGAAAAATGTTCAGATGAATTTAATGCTTCTAATATATGAAAGACAATCTCATGAATCTGTTTGGTCCAATGGCTGCTTCAAGAAAGTAATGAAATTTGTACCATGTATGAATTGCATGCCGAGTACAAACCTAAGATTGTGTTTTTTTAATTTCGTTTTCTTCGGGTACCCTGAACAAAATTTCGTTAAATTTTCGTGTTTTTCATAATAACGCGGACAAATTTTAGCTGATTTATATCAAATTTGGTTTAGGCCAGTTTAATAATACTATCAATAATTATGGACACAATTGACATAAATCACCGAAAGCTTTGGCCGCAATTGCCGTTCTCGACGAGTTGATTATACCTAATATCGAAAATATAATTCGAATTTATCAGAAACAATTAAATATTACATCCAACAAAGATGGAGGAACCGGCAACGTGGTGCGAATAAAACAAAGAAACAATTACCGTAACATATTTGACGTGTCCATCAACACAAAACTATTAAGCGGTTTTTACGTTTTATTAAAAAAGTACTAACAATTTATAGAAAAATTTTCATCTTCTACTAGAAATAACCTTTCAAACAAAAAATTGTACACGTAAAATCGAGTTAGTTTTAAAACCTTGTTTTGTTTTTCGTAATGTCATGTTCTAATATATTTCTTAGTGAAACATTTCCAAGTATATATGTTTCCTGTTTATTCTGTGTAAATATGCAAATTAATTGAAATTTTTTATCGGTAGCTTTAAATTTTAAGTTAAATAGAAATTTTGTGATAAAAAATATTTGTTGGTGAATATTTTTCAGGTGAAATATTGATTCAAGTTGACAAATGTGACATATTTATCTGTTGTTAACTTTTTGGTTGTAGGCATAATTTCATTTTGACTAAAAGTGTCACCCAAAAAAGATTTATTGGATAAGTTACGGCAAGGTAGAAGAAGATGAAAGGCGGAAAAGCGACTGAAACACCTGAACTGCGTGACAGTTGGCTTGTAAACGTTGGAAGCAGAATTTCTTTTTCAACACATGACTTCAAAATGATTACTTACAATATAATGATACTAAATTACTCGCCATAGAAGAATAAACAAAGGACGGTTAGTTAGTAAAAGCGCAGCATTTTTTGAAATTTTTTTTGGGATTAATGAATATCGTGTTCAAACATTGCCTTTCGCTTAGCTTTGCTCGACTGGAGCTGAGTTAACCTCACCTCATGGAAACGGTCTGTATTGCTTTTGCGTATGCGGATAAATAATTCATTGGATTGGGACAGTGCATCCTGATGGAATTAATGTGATGTATTTAATAACTCCGCTTGCAAAATGCAATAAAAATGCTTCATGAATTGGAAAAAAACCATTTAAACTTCCGATGCAGATGGAGTTGAGATAATCACTGTGGCATTAGCACTAGTTTATGATACAGAATATAGTGTTTTATAGCAAAGATGGAGAACAGTCGTTTGATCGGGATATTGTCATGCCAAAACAAAAATTTAAATGGTTTAAATGGGTTTAAATGGGTTTAAATGGGTTAAAAACAACGATGCATATGAATACACAAATGTAATTATTATACTTGTCTAGTTTAAAATGTATCCAAGTATCAGCCCAGGCGGATAGTCGATCGGAAGGAAATTTCATATTTCAGCTTTTTCCATAAATTGGGAAGTCCCAGTGTTGTTCTGCCGAGATCAATCCAACGGAAGTGGCCGGTTTCATAGGGCCTTTTTAGTTGTTTGCAAATATTTTGAAAAATATATAGCATTTATACGAAAAAACTATTAACAACAAAATGAATGTATAAATTAAGTTACAAGCAAAATATGTCCATATGATTTTTTTTTAAATTTTACCGGAAATGACGAGTTTTGATAAAAAAAATTATTGCTGTAAAATTTGTCACCTCTACAGTTCAGGTAGATTGACCATTCGCAGTGAGAATTCATACTTACTCATCTTCCTTAAATTGGAAGGTGCTGATTACGAAATTTGGTGGAAATTTGTGTACCGGAAATGGCAGGTTTTCATATTGTTAGTTATCATTCTCACTTGATTTCACAGTCAGGTTTTAAGTCCGGTATGTCTGATTTATAACCATTTGATAAAGAATGGGCCTTATCTCACACAATTTCCTACCATAGTTGGCGCAAGCTTACAACACTTAAAGGGTTTAATTTCTTCGTATGGTTGGCGTAAGTTTGAAATGGTTATTGGGCTGTAAATTTAAATTTTATCTTGAACTTCATTGGTTCGGTCGACTTATAGTATCTGCAAACGATTTCTTTGCATCAGCCACGTCATGTCACAAAGATTCAAGGTTGTTTTTGAAGTGCAGAATTTTATAAGGCAAGTTTTAGCTTATGTAAAAAAATTTAACAAGTTGGTTGTCGATCTCACTATGACTATTCAATGTAGCGCGACCTTAGCATATTAAGAATTTTATATTTGTAACAATTGTTTATGTATTGCATGATTTTACTATTTTGAAGTATTCAGCATAATGCCCGGTTTACATGAGAAAATTGTTTTCTTCTACAAATTTTTGCAGGTAAATAAGAAAGGATCCGCTATATAAAAATATTCAATATGCCAGAAAGAAATAAACATATATAGTAATGGCGTAATTTTTTTTATAGGATCATTATTAATTTATTTTTAATGAATTAAAAAACGAAATTTACATTTTTATCTATGGCGTCTGTTTTTATAATGAATCGTCAACATTTATAAATACGAAATAATTTTTTTTCTTGTTAATTTTAAAAATGTTGCCATAAAAATACTCGGATCGAATATATTTTATGGCAACATTTTCATTTTTATGGTGATTTTGCTCAAAAATTCTTCTGCAAAATTTTGTTGTGATATATTGCATTTCTTGTCTCTCATGTGCAAAAAATCAATGCTATATCTTATTCATTTTGCAGAAGAAAAATGTTGGTCGTATGTAAATCGGGCTTAAATGTTTAAATTTGAGCAAACGCAATGTTTTTACATAATTATATCTATACTTTGTATACTAACAAACGTGCACGTCTTTATGATCGGCACACGGTCTTCGGCATTGCGAGTTTCTTAACTTCAACTGTTTTTAATATAACGAATGACCTTTCCATTGAGTTAAATGACCGATGATACATTTTTGATTTTTTCGTGCAAATCTCACATTCTTGCTGCGAACCATATACAATTTTGACGCATCTTCTTATTCTGATTAAACATCTTTGTCACCCAAACTTTTTCCAACGTCAATAATTATAAGGTGAATGGTAACATGCGGTTCAAACCCCGAGTTAAATATTTTACGTTTTTTATTTTTATGTTTTACTCTCATTCTTTAACTGTCCTTCTTATAAAATACTTGTACAGAGTAAAGTAAGATTTCAAACAAAGCTTCAACAGGGTTGAATATAGTATGTACAAATATTTTTGAAATTTGGTGTAGTGCGTCGTAATTAGTTTTTTTGTGAATTGAGATTTTGTATGGCCTCTGCAAGTTAAAATTTAAATACCAAACAAATATTTCGTCTTTACAACAAGTTGGATGGTTGTTCTTGTTGCTTCGGTATTATGATTTTGAAAGTGTATAGTGTAGTAAATTCTAATTGAATAGAGTCGACGGGGTGCGACGACGGACGGGGGCGGCTCAACTCGCAAATAAAATTTTTAAATTATTAATTTTTAGTGAATTTTGTGTATGATTCGAATTTTAATTGAAATTAATTAGTTTTAATCGATATTTTGTTCTGTTTTGTCTTTAAGTGTAGAATCAATATAAGTATACGATATATGAAAACTCATAAGTCATAAAAATAATAATAATTATGCCTGAATAATAACATTAATAGTGCGAGTGCATCACCATATTGTAATAACGACGATTGTTGAAGTACAAAAATAAATAATTGCTGAGTCGATCGAGTACAGAAAGATTAGTGTACGTCGTAATTGGTGTTTGTGACAGTAAATAAAATAAAAAATTTTTTTTTGGACAAATGGTGATTCAGTTTGGAGTTTAACGATGGTCAAAATTGGATTAATTTGGATTATATTCTATAAAATATGTAAGTATGCCGTCTGTGACTAAGTCTATTAATAAATTTTATGTCTTACTGTGCCATTTATATTAACCGCAATAATTTTGTATACCGGGAATTTACAATTTCCATCAACAGTTGAGGATGCGTGTTTCATGATCTAATCATCTATTCAAACTGCTTGAATTTGTGACTCAAAGCTATCTATTAGCTAGCTAGTCTCTGCAAAAGAGAGGACAGAGGCAACGTCGGCGGTATTCTATTTCTGAACAATATGCTTCTAACAATTTGTGTTAAAACCTTATTCTTTACCTAATTCTAGGCGAATTCTGAAAAGACCAATTAATTTTAAGACCTTAAAGAAAAATGTTTCAAAATACTTTAAGTTTGTCCCTGTGTCTCGATCAATGTCCCTCTATCAGTTTGTACCAAAACCTAAAAGTATTTAACCTAAACAGTTAAATATGAAATAAGGCGTCAAAACAATATAGATTATAGTACACAAGGAGTCAATGTACACTGTTAAATTTTTAAAATTAAAGTATTAAGGAAATTGTAAAATTAGACTGATTTTTAATCGTTGAGCCTTCTGATCTAGAATCCGCAAACACATGATGTTGACTGAACGGATCAATAGAAAATCGTATGGCCATTGTAGTCAACATCTTTTTTAATTTTCTTTCGTTGATCGTAAGCTTAACTAAAAGACTAAACTTTATTTTACTAGGTACACAACTAAATTTCCGGGCTTTTCCGAAAATGAAAAATAGTAAATTTCAATAGACATATAAAAATGGTTTGTTCAAAGTATTGTCCTTCGCTATCTACACATTTTTGTCATCTCTCTGGCAATACATAAATACCACGACGATAAAACGACGCGTCTTTGGACCGCAACATTCATCTAACCAATTGTTGTTTGTTCGAAATTGGTCGAAGTGTGAGCCTTGCCAAGCCATATGCCATCGACCGGAACGAGTGATAATCCAAGGGCGCCAGGTCTGGCGAATAAAGCGGATGCGGTAGCAGGTCCCATGGCATGGAGCGTTCTCGTGCTGAAATATCACTCGTTCGTGTCTCGTGTCACATTCAGGCCGTTTTTCGAGCAATGCATGGTTCAGATTGATGAGTTGTTGTCAGTAGCGTTGCCCATTGCCAGTTTCGCCCTGTTTCAGTAGCTCATAATACAAGACTCCTTTCTGATCTCACCAAACGCAGAGCATTGTCTTCTTTCCGGAGCGATTTGGCCGTGCCGTCGATGTTGATGCTTCGCCATGTGAAAATCACGATTCTTTGCGTTTGGAATTCTTAAAAAAATCCTCAATTCTCATCTCCGGTAACCATTCGATAAAGGAAACTCTTTCTTTCACGCCATTTTCTCTCTTTTGAATTTCTCTTTTTTTCAAGTTGAAGCAGAAAAGCAAAGCTTCCCGTAAATTCTTTTTGTTTGGCACAAAACAAAGAGAAATATTTTCGTTCTTAGAAAAAATATTTTTGCGTTGCGATATGTGCTAGTATTACCACTGGTTATCGTTAACAACTGACCACGCTATAAACAAAGCACCACTTCTGGCATAAATATGATAACTAGATGTGTCCCTAGCACCACCTATGTGTGAAACCCGGAAATTTAGTTGCGCACCTGATATTTTTTATTTGCTCAAATTATTTTTGTTTTGAATTCTCACCGTGCTTATATTTTGACAGTAATTCTTCCGTAAGTATGAAACCATTAGCTGTGGACGACCGTGTTTTATGATGTGCTTGCGGAATGTATAAATTCGCAGGCCGTTTGTTTTTGGGAAGAATAATCGGATGCTTTCGTGTGTATATGGCAAGTTCGATTCGATAAACCGCCCTCCAACCGGTAGTATACCGTCACCGCCATTTCGTCTGCAATGGCTCAGAGATCGAAGTGACTCTTGTCTAACAGATGTTCCCCGGATTGGCATCTTGATATCTCCTTAACGCAAACTGTTTCTTGAACCAGCTTGACCCAGAATTTGTATGATTAATTGAGCTCCGACACGGAGATGAGGCCTCTAGAGTGTGTTGTTGTGTGAGCTTTGACACGAATTAATTTTCCGAGCAATAAATATCGAGCTAGTATAGGTAGTATATCCGATCATTGTTTTGATTTTTCGTTCGTCGATGTAAGTGTAAAGCTCGCTCATTCTTTGACGTGTCATTGACCTCGATCTTCTCGTAGCCAAACAGGACCTGTCCAGCACAGCGGACGGCTGTGAAGTAATGAAGGGTCAACACCCTGGCACGAAGCTCCAGACTCAGTGGTGCAACCTTGGTGTTTGTTATGTTTACAGCATAGTTCTTGAAAATAAAGAAAAAAGAAACAAAGAATCATCAAAATTAACATGGCAAAATTTATAATCTTATGTAAAAGTTACAGCTGATCAGCCGTAGTAAATCGATTCCATACGATAATTTTAATTATCTACAAACTCAATCGTTAGTTTTAGCTGAAAATAAAACGATAATATGTAAATCGAATTGTATAATTAATTACAAATTAGACATATCCATAATTACGAATTATATTTTCTTAAAATTTGTTTGCTTATATTATAATTTTGACAGATGCAAAACTTGAAAATACATGATATACTAAATTAAGTAATAGCCAAGACAAAAAAATTGTACTATTAATTATAGCAAATTAAGTTTAAATGTTCAAATCTAGATGTCACTTTATTATTAAGACAAAAAATTGTAAAAAATAAAAATCTTAAAAACACCGTGAATGAGTGAGCACCTCAAATTTATTAAATAAAATAAATTAATAATATGGTGATAAAAGTATTGGAAACCATCCCCACCACCCCCATCTGTATCCTGCACGCGACATTGCTGTTTGGAAAACAAGCAACGGGTTCAGTGGCATCAGTGTTTGATTGGAAGTTTGGCGGCTAACGTTGTACGAACATACACGACCCCTGTGTATGCTTTCTCAGACTCGTCGCTGAGCCGAATCGATTCTGAGAGCCTCGATTCTGATTTTGAGACTGCTTCATCCCACGGCATGTCGAGTATCCACAATTGTTGTAGTATTACTTTCGCGAAGTTGAATCCAAAACAGTTAGCCGAAGTAGACCAATTTAGCATAGGACTTTTGACTGAAAGTTCCTAGTTTAGATCAGATTGACCGTGATGTTAGCGGAATTCGTTTGGTATCTCATTGAGAAGCTATTGACTTTTCAAGGACCATTGTCGCAGTTCGAAACTGCGTCATCCGAGTAGTTTCATGATTTGCCTCTAGACCTCAATTAAATCTGCGTAGTTGTCTGAGCCGATCATCAGGACGACGTAGAAGTCACTGGATGCGACTTTAACTTCAGTTGGGTATTTTTCCTGGTCGTCTCGTGCTAGCTGAAAGATGGCGCGAATTGCGAGATACGGAGCGCTGGCAGTACCGTACGTGACGGTGCACAGACGATAGTTTCGAACTAGCTCATCTGGAGAAGGTTGCAATACGATCCGCTGATAATTTAAGTATTTGGACACCACCAAGATCTGCGTTATGCCTTTGTTGTAGTTCCCGAACGGCATCCTTTCGTGACCTTTGTGACGAGTGCTCATTGAATGGCAGGGGGAAAGTGAATCTTACATCTTCATTGTGATAATATGTCGATTGGTAGTGCGGTCATGTACATTCATCTTGTGTTAATTCTCGAGATCCACGAACATCCTCGATTTCCCAAAATAACCTGAGCGTGTTGTAGATGGTGGCATAGTCCTCGATGGTTGCTGTTAAACTAGGCGGCTGATTGACGATCTTGCGCCCCATCCTGCCGAAGAAGATGAAACCAAGTTTTGTATTCAGTGCGAATGGTGACCTGTTAACGCTGTTGATGCAACCATCTTCTAAAGCATCCCAATGACGTCGGCCATCCCGAATTAAACAAAGCTCGAATGACGAAGTTTTGGGTTGAGTTTGTCGTGATTCGACGGCTGATGTTTCGGTATTCGGATTCGAGTTGTGTAATAGCATGTGGTTTCGTTTGTTGCAAACCGGGCACAAACTGGATTTGCAATTCAAACTAACTAAAATCTATTTGCCACTTTTTGAATGTTGCCCTGTTTTTGATGATATGTAAAATACTTCAAAAAAGTCGCTTTTATCTGGATTTGCGATAAGTTATCGAGATTTTGAATTGGTTAGCTAATTTCAGTGAAAGCACATAAATGACTTCACAACCCATTAAAATTAAAATATTTCACTTTGCGTGTGTCATAAATGTCTGAAATTAAATTCGAGCTAAATTCTGTAATGTTTTTATAGGCAGGCTGTTGCGTGATATAATCCCATAAAATCCAAATTGAAATCGATTTTTATTTTGAGCAAGTGTAATGAAAGTAAAATCCTTGTATCTGAAATTTCATTTAAAGCGTACACCCGGAAACGATGCAAGTTTAGTTTATGGCGCCCAAAGTGCAATGTCCTCTTCCCTTCATTTTGTATTCCGAGTTTCAACAATTAATCAAATATTTTTATTTTTATTTCATTACAGTAATTAGTTTCGTACTGCTTTCATCAAACCGCTTAGCTAGTGGTGACAATGTGACCGACACAAACGAAATATCGATCGTAACAGAGCTACCTACAACCCTGCCACAAATCGAAACGACAACATTTTCAACCACTACAAGCCTCTTTAATGGTAAAAATACAACCGACGATGCAATCGAGCCGACAGCAATTCCGGATGACGAAAATTTTTGTATGAGCGACGGGATTACCGATGGTACGATAAACGGCCGAACGGGAAGTATTGTCTACGGTGATTTTTTCATAACCGTCTTTACGACCGAAACGACATATGCGATCGAGTTTATAGTTAAACGAATCAATCAACTGAAATTAATCGGAATGAATGCAACGCTCGGATTGCGTGCAATACAAGTTATAAACTTTTCGGAGACGACCAAATTTTTTAGTCTAGAGGTGCAATACCTAGAGAAATGTGTTAAAGATTCGTTGGGGATCTTTTTAACCGACCGAATATGGCAAAGTATAAAGCCAATATCGAAAAATTTATATAAAAATATATGGATATTGCCGCCGTCCGAGGATATACTGTTTCCCGCAATGGCACGCCTAATGTACGAGTTGTCGTGGGATATGAAAAAAAATCTTAGTGCCGAAATTCGTACGGGTTCGCAAGAAATGCGTGACTATTTTTTGGAAGAGGCCCGCAAAGAACATATCTGTTTTAAATCGGTACCGGACGGAGAAAATATATATTTGGTGGTCGGGAATGATGCGCTAATGGAATCCAATTACGCTGGATATGGAACCATTTTTGCTGTACCCGTTGGATTACCAGGAATGAAAAGTAATGTCGTTGAAGGTATTTACCATAAATCCATTCGTGTAATCCGCAGCTAAATAATAACTTAAAATTTTTTTGTATTCACAGAACTACCGAACGGGTCGTACGTATTCGAGGAACCGCTCATCGAGCTGTCGGAACTCAACGAAACCGTACCAGACGCAGACAAAAATTTCGAATTAATTTCATCCGACCTGATCAAATATTCGAATGCATTACTCGAAATGGCCAACTGGTTGAATCACTCGATCTATCAAAACTGTCCGATTCCACTAAACGCAACGTGCAATAGCCCATTAACCGATTTAAATAATTGGACGAAAGCCGATTTTAAACTCAGCTTAACGGAAATTTTGGCCAGCCTTCGAATGACTGAAATTTCGAATTCTATGAACTATAACCTGTTACATAAAATTACGATATTTGTGAACGAGACAAATAATGTTGAAATGCGACAAATTGCCTCGTTAAATTTCGTATCAAATGTTTCAACGTACTTTCATAATTCACCGGAAATTCAACCGCCCGAATCGACAAAAGTCAAACTTGGTCATATATTTAATTGTGGCGTGAACGAGACGGAGTCTCTCTCTAGTGTAACGGAGTCAAATAATGTCACGACTACCGATGAGATTGATTATGATTTACGGTTCGGAATGAATTGGCAAATTAAATCGGAGGCATGGATTGCAGCTGGGCTTACTATTTCGATTTTGGGAATTTTGCTGACCCTTTCGATTTTATTTTTTATTTGCACTCGAATTTGTATGGAAGATGTGCTCGAAGGGAATCCGGTATGCAGTGTACTCTTACTGTTGTCGCTCATGTTGCTATTCGGCTCGTTTATTCCGTTTAGTCTTGAGTATTCAGGTGACATGACCATGATTAATGCATCACCAGCTGTTTTGGATACATGGAGCTCACTGTGCGCTATCCGAATATTTATGCTTACATTAAGCTACTGCATAACGTTTTCGATACTTTTGTGTCGCGCTATTATGTTGGCGTCGATCGGCAGCGAGGGTGGATTTTTATCGCACGTTAACGGATATATACAAGGCGTTATTTGTTTATTCAGTGTAATGGTCCAACTAGGCTTATCGACACAACTTATTATTGTGATGCATGCGGCCCACAGTAGTATTTCGTGCGATGCGATTTACTACGGTAACTGGCTTTGGGGACTCATTGGGTATGATGGTTGCTTATTAGCTGGACTGATCCTACTAGCACCATTTTATTTCCGATCGCAACGAAATTATCATGAAGGTATTTTAATATTGACTGGTGGACTACTTTCATTAGCCGTTTGGAGTACTTGGATTCCTTTAAGCATGTTGGGCCACCAATGGCGCGCCATCGCCGTTCCGATTGGGGCTCAAATGACGGGCTGGGCCATTTTAGGAGGTATCCTTATACCACGCTCATTTTTAATTGTACGTGGCATAGCACGATCTGATTTGGCTCAAGCACTGCCTTCACTAACTTCGCTCGCATTTGCTCAGGCGAGTCAATTTGTTTCCGAACAGGTAATTATAAAACACAAATTTTTATATAGGCCAGGCACAAATATTCTGTTCTTAAAAATTAATTTTAGGAATCACTTTTATTCTAGAGTGTCTATGAATGTGTTAATCCAGCAATGCGTGAACGAAATTACAACGATGATTCTGATCCGGAACGATGTCCATCCCCTTCTGAAATACCAACACTGCCATTACGTGGCTCAAGCCGTGGCAACAATATGAATCATATACAGTACCATCAGCAACAATACGAACAGCAGCAGCAGCAGCAGCAGCAGCAGCAACTACAACAAACTCGACCAACAACACTTCATAATCCATACGCCACTGGTCATCACCAAACAAATTCACACTATCATCACACACAGCCGTATGCAACATCGTTATCACCGAGTAAAATTACACGTTTTTGATAGTAGTTTAGTAAATCTGTCTAGTATACTATATACATATAAAATAGTAATTTAGTGCCTCACACCAAAAAACATATTTACCGGATATCCGGGATGTATACAATCATCATTCCAAAGAATCAAATCTATTTTTTTAAGTCAAAAAATACAAAAATTCTAGTCAAGATATTTTTAATTATAAATGTAATGTGACAAAAACAAAATAATTTATTATAAATTATATAAAAAATAAATAAATATTTTTTATTTACATCAAACTTTTCTCCTCAGTAGGCCGGAAAAAAAATATTTGAAAAGAAATTACATATAAATTCTTTCCCCAGTTCCTAAATCCCCGGGAATTACCAGAATAGCGCCACAGAGTGTCGATTTTGTACCAAAAATGACAGCGCGACGGTGAGCAAACCGGAAAAACTTAGTAGTGGTTATTTTATTAATATTGGTTTGCTTGAGCACATGCGCGTCATTTTGTTTATATATTTTTTTAAGCATTTTTGTTAAAAAAAATGCTATATGGTTTCGGTTTGCCGTCCGTCCGTCTGTCCGTCTGTCCGTCTGTCCGTCTGTGTGCACGATAACTTGAGAACGGATTGAGATATCAACTTAATTTCTTCACTAAAAGTTTAAGCAATTCATGGGAATGTGCCCTATTGTTTTGGACATTTCTGGGTTGAGGGTGTTCAGCGATATGGAGGGTTTTGTTAACCCCCTCCTTAAAATTGATAGATTTTTTTTTTATTTTCTATTCTATTTTGGTTTCATAGAGCATGTGAACGTGGAATAATAATATATCTCGTGTGTCTGTGGGTTTGTGTGGGTGGTGTGGTTATGGGGTGTTAGGCGTGGTGGTACGGGAGGTGGAGGGGGTGGGATGAGGTGTTTTGTGTTTGGTGTGGGAATTTGGGATTTGGTGGATGAGGGTTTGTGTGGGGGTGTGTGGGAGTGGGTATGGAGGTGTTCATGGATGATGATATCGGTGGTGCGGGTGAGATGGTTTTTGGGGGTTTGATTTGGATAGTGGGTGGGTGTGGTAATAATGTTTAGGTATCGTGGTTTGAAGTTGATTGGGGTCGATTAAGTTATGGTACAATAGATTGGTGTCGGGTCGGTTGGACTGGGTGTAGATGGGGTTAGGTGGGTGTGGGTGGGTGTGGGTGGATGTGGGTGATGTAGGAATAGAAATTGATGCAATTTTCATCAATTTTGAATATGATTGATTTTTTATAGCTAAGTATAATATTAAATCTTTATAGGCAACAAAAATGCTTATAGAGTTCGGCTCCGAACCTTTCCCGTCTTTTTTTAATTGATGTGTCAAATGCGGTTTCGTATGTTGTTCAAATATTTGAAAATGAAACATCAATCACATAGCAAACAATCGGTTCCACTGCTCATCATCATAAATATTCAACCGGTTCAATCGCAAATTTTTATTTTGCTACTTGCCTTTGCAAAATTGACGAATAAAATGCACAGACACATGAGAGAAAAAATACAATACAAATATGAAATTGTATTTTATACAGTGTATATGAACACAAAATAATTGTTCATCTCGCTAGCTCGCGTTTTGTTACAAAATCGACACTCAGAACTTGTTGAACGAAACTTGAGGAACCGTAATAAATTAATAACAACCGGGTGTATCAATCCGGCGACGACCGGAGCTCCCCAAATGACCAGTACTCAGTCTGCTGAAGAGACCCTGTTTTGAGTGGGACGAGTAGCAGGCGAGGGTTCAAAAATAAACTCTTCAATTATAAATTAATCGAAACACAACAATGTTTAATTTTACACAAATATTTTTTATTTGGGGTTTTTATCCAAAGCGATGTTATCGCAAATCTGTCTTGTTATGAATGGAAGATTTATTTCAAATTGCGACATCTCGATTTGAACATCGTTACCTTTCAATTCAATTTTTTAGTACAATATAGCTTTTTACTTTTAGTTCTAATCTATTACTTATTGATTTTAAATTTACAAATAGTTGTCAAAAAAATATAAACAAAACAAATCGGATTCAATTTTTGATCGTAAGTAAAATTATACATAATTCTGCATACAAAGCAACAAATAATCAAATTTTATTATAAAATTTCTTTTCAGATGTATTTTCAGCAGCTGTTCGCTTTCACCCGATTTGCACTTTCAATTTGATTGTGATGACAACGCTTGACGTTCAACAGGTGGTTTCACAAGACACTAAACCAGCTTCTGGCAAACCATATTCAGGCAGGTCCACTAAATTAGGATATGAGTCCGTACGGATGCCATATCTTGGCTCTTGTTACACTAGTTTCATAAATAAAATAAAATCCGTATTCAAAAAATAAAATTAAATTTATTGAAATTTGTTAAATTTGCTACAAATAAAGAATGACTTCAAAATTACTATCTTCGGAATATAATTACCAACTATAGCAAAACATTTAAATCTAAAATATTTAATTAATAAATTCTTTGACGAAATCATCAAATTTCGCTGCATCCGCGAAAACAACAAATTTTGATAAATCACATTTTCTATTTACCGCATCGATAGCCACTGAAACTGAAACTATACCTCGTAACACCCATTTGTTATTTTGTTTTATAGCCAAACCTGATCCAGAATCACCATTACATGGTCCTACTCCTTGTCGGCTCCCCGCGCAAAATGTACGTTCTGATGTAATATCCTTAAATAAATTAGATGATCGTAAACAACTCTCTTGCGATACAATTGGTATCTCGATAGTTTTTGGTTCGGATTCGGGGACACCTAATTCAGTAATACCCCAACCCGCCACAGTTCCCATTTTTCCCTCAACGAGCCGTAGTTCTTTACTGCCGGACCATAAGCAAATTGGTCTAATATAAAGACTGTATTCGACAGTACGATTGAGCACAAGAACAGCAATATCGGCGTCAAATGAATTGGGGGCTGATTGCAAATAATCATCATGAATTTTAACTAATGTTACTTGCCTTTGTTGTTGTCCTATTTCGTTCCAATCATTTAAATTGTGTCTGCCCAGAAATACAATTATATCGACTGGCAATAATGGTCTTGTGCCACTAACGAAACAATGTGCCGCAATACAACAACACGATTTGAGACTAAATTCCCGCCACATTGATAATGGAGCGAATTTGCCTTTGATACATAAATAGCTGCGAGCCACGGCCATGCTCCATAACTTATAAAGTCACCTCCGATTACCAGCGGATTGAGTTGGAATCTACTATCGATAACTCCACATATGTCATTGTCCTCTGTTCTTGGCAGTGAAGCTACTGTTGACTTCTCTTTTATTGTTGATGGCAATGGCCGTTGCGACGTTGTTGTCCGTACAGGTGGCATTTGTTTTGGTTCATAAACTTTATCATTAACATTGTCATCTGTACCATTTGTGATATAATTTCGTTTTTGTAAGCGAATAGTCGATCTTGGTCCAGAAATAGCATCATCTAAAATAATATTTAGTTTTAGTTTATAATTTAACAATTACCTACGTTTAAATTATTACCTGTCGTTCCGGAGCAAATGATATTTTCATTGTAATAAATTCGTATAATTTGGGGTAGATAATTTGAAGTAATGCTTGGGAACCGAATTTTATAATTTATATCTCTACCACTCTCCAAAATACGTTTTAGGCTTTGCTGGTTTGGCCGTGTTAACGTTAATGAGCCTCGATCTTTCTGAAATGAATAAAAAGGCCATAAAGCCACATGTATAGTTAACGTTACGTACTAAGAAAATAGTATTCTTAATTTCAGGTTGAAAAAGCAGAAATGCAAATAAAAGTGCCGATATAAATTAATACATTTTATGTCGCGACTTGATAATGTCAAGGTCAAACATCATTACAAACGTATTTATATTTTCGTGAGAACCGGTCAGGAAATTTGCCCATGTGTATTTCCATACCATAGCATCTATTTATAAACTTTAGTTGCATATGCATAATTTGTAACAAATCCGCACTTCAACTTTTATCTTAACACTATACTCAACTTACCGACACTTTTCTACCGAACACAATAAATTCAACTTTCAATAGGATTTCATCCACACCGCAGGGATTCGGCAAAGTAATTTCTCCTTTTTCAGGGCCACTATGTCGAAATATTTTAGGGCATGGTGACGTTGTCTGGACCTGACTTTGTCCATAAGCAAAATGTTTTGCAAGTATAATTAAAATAATCGCTAGTGAACATAAATATAAATTTAACTGTGTCATATTTATAATTACAAATCTTTTAAAATTGTTCACTTAGCAAAAATGAAAAATTATTTATTAACAGAAAAACTCAGTTTACTATTACGAATACAATAATTAACGAATTACAGCCGTTGCGAACTTCATCTAAACTGAACTGGTTCAAAGAAAACAATTTAATTTGTTGTCGAGATGAGAATGGGTATCGGCACCATATATCTATCTCACTCAAAACGAGCATACTCATTATATTTATATTTTGTTTAGTTTGACCAAATTTCAGAAGATGCCAGTAAAATACATATGGTTCGAATTTTTATAGAGTTGGCACTGGGAATTATTAATTATGGTTTTTAAAAAAAAAATTTTTTTTGTTATGCGATTTGTTTTTTATTTATACTGTTTATCCCTGACACACATTTGCTTGTCTAAATTTTCGATTAACTAAATTGATGCTTAGTTTATTCTAGTCGTTCCTAGATGGCACAATAAAAATGTTTTTGTATGTATAATTAAAAATATTTCTAATCGCGATTGTTAAATTCGAACTAGGTTTTCAGTATGGAATTAAATGTCAGTCATTTTGTTATATGGATATTAGCGACATCTATCAATAACTGGTATGAACTAATTACTAATTTAGCTAGTCACACATACACGCCAGACACACAGTTTTATATGGCATAAAATTAACGAGAAATTCTGTTTCTAATTCGAACAATAAAACTTACCGGGCTTTTAGTAAAACTGTCTTGTATATTCAAAAATCGATATTCCTGCTTAATTTTCAGAAAATCATGAACGACGACATGTAGCAATTTTAATTTATTTGATTTTAATTCTTTTTCGTTTTTGGAAGATTCTAAACTTTTCATCATCATTGCAAAAATTTAAAAAGCTCCTATAGAAACTGCTACTTCCGGTGTACCAATTTCCACCTAATTTCGCAAGGATCTACGGACCCCTGCTACGTAGCTTTGGAAATCCGTCTACTACCCGTTAGCGAGCGATATATAAAAGTCAAACTATGTTTGTATGTTTGTTCTCAAAAATCTCACAGACTATATGGCCGATAGACATGAAACTTTCACACAATGTGTATTTCTGTAAGGGGTGGCCGTGAGCAATAGTGCGACTGTTTTTAGAATAGACGGCCCACAAGTCACACGACCAAACATAGCGACCGTGTATAAGTTGTTGCATGTCCAGGTCGAACCTTAAGATATTTTTGAAGGAGTTAAAGCGCGAGTCTTGGGGCCCCAGTACAAATTTATGTAAAACACTACCAAATATCGCGAACCGTTCAACCGAACGTCTTGAAATATTGACCGTGTATAAGTTGCATGTCCAAAACCAACCTTACAATATTTTTGAAAGGGTTGAACCCCAGGGTCTAGGGGCTCCGGTACAAATTTATCTACAACACTACCAAATATTGCAAACCTCTCAACCGATCGCCATCAAATATTGACAGTATATAAGTTGCATGCCCAAAACCAATCTTACCATATTTTTGAAGGGATTGAACCTCGGGGTCTGGGGGCCAAGGTACAAATTTATCTAAAACTAATTTTTTTTTGTAATTTTTGGCGGGAATGAATTAAGGAAAAAACTTTTATGAAATTAGTGGCATGCTTGAATCCAAGAGGTTCGTCCCGTAGGTCAAGGGGTCATCCTTATAAGTTGCCACACCATTCAATCAATCGGCTTTAAACATTGGATAGGGATTTTATACCAATGAGCAAGGTTTCATAATTTTTTTGACGTAATCGGGACATGCTCCATACAAATATTATCCAAAATACGCAAAAATTGCATTGCAAATTAATCTGAGATTTATCGATCCACCACAAATAATATAATAAAACAATTTGACAATGCTCAATATTACAATATATATTTAAATTAAAAAAATTTACAAAAAGTAGGAAAGTCACACAAAAAAATGATTTATCCAGTGAATGAAATAATCTAGGAACGAAATGATGACACACGGGCATAGGTATCTGGAAACCCAACACCGCAGCCAATACCCCATGACACAATGCCGATTTGGGTTCCGCCACTGACTAGTGGACCGCCGGAATCATTCATACATACTCCTTGACCGTTAACGCCACCAGCGCAAAGCGATGAAGCTAAAATAAACCCTGCTGTCCCAGCTCCATGACGGCTTTGACAAGGGGATTGGCTGGACGGCATCATTAAATGCAATAACGCAGTTGCGGTTTGGATAACGCACACGTCGTTTGCAATTGTGCGTGTATCGTAATTTGGATGGTTAACAACACGGGCCGAGTTGTGAGCGAGTCCACCAGTTGTTCGACTATGAGCACCAACAATAACACGTGTGTTTGCTAACGTGCGTCCGACAGTGCAACGGTTGTTAACAATTGAACAACCACAATAATGAGCGTTACCTGTAGTACGGAGAGAACACTGAAATGGAAATTGATTGGTGCCAGCAACTTGACCTCCAATAATACGACCTTCCCATTCCGGATCTTGTTCGAAAGCTGGAACGACTATAGTAAAAAATAAAACTTTTATTCAAATATATACTTTAAAAAAATAGTGTAAGTTGTGCTACCAACCTGCACCAAGAGCGACTGATACCAAAACAGCAAGACCAAATACTTTAATCAACATGTTGAGTGAATTGTGATTTCTATTTGTAATTGATAGGTGCTTTTATACTCAAAACTTTATCGCAATCACCTCCAATCTGCTTGTTAGCTCTTTAGAATTCGAGATAGCGCTCATTAATTGTGAGGAAGACGAATATAATACTAACACAAAAATTATGTTGATTAAATGAAAAGCACTTGAGTTCCTAATCGCGTTTTTATTTGGTCAACCAGGGGTTTTCCGTTGTTGGGGTGTCACAAAATTGTACCTTTTATAATATGTATAACCAATACTTATCATTGCTTACTGAAAGTGGTAACCTACCGTCTTGTAGCGTTAATTCAAAATTTGATGAAATTCGTTCCACAATCTGGATTTTTTCACGTTAAACACTTTGGATAATGATTATTTTGAGATTCTTATCACAATGGGAAAATTTGAACAGTAACAGTACCCTGACGTGGTTATTGAGTTGATTTTAGATTTGCTAATCTAATTAGAGTTTCCCGTTATTTTGTACAACCTGATTGTTTTTATAGGAACATTAGTAAAAATTAGAATAAATAAAGTTTATTACTACTTGTCTCAAATTATTATTCCATAACTTCAGCATCTGTGCGCCAATGCAAACGAATTTCATGAAGTTCACTCAAAGTGAAATCAATGAATTGGTTTGGAACGCAGGACACTTTTCTTAAAAAATTAAGCTTCGGGTTCATTCCATAAATTGATACAGAAAGCCATTACATTAAATCTATCCTTTAAAAAAAAATTCTAAGCAAAAAAATAGTAAATCTTTCGGGTGGTCACCCGGTAATTTTAATTACAATTTACATTACTAAATTAAATGAAATAGGGTAAGTATTGTGCACACTCATCATTAATACTGCATTGTTCACCACGTACGACGTCGCCACAAACTGCGAAATGGTTGTAGACTCTGGTGCCGCAGCGGCTATTGTGACAACCTCAACAAATTCTGTGTCGACTGATGATGTTTTTCGAATAGTCCCGGTGAAACAACGACGAACGTTGTACATTAGTCGTTTTCACCCCAATACCATAAGCGTGTCAGTGATGGCATATATGTCGGAGCGTGTTGGCTTGACATCATCAATCATATAGAGTTTAGGTCTTTCGGGGCCGGCAGAAATAATTCGTCACCAATGTGAACCAATGTCAATACTTTGGTTAATCGGGCTGATATCTTCTTCATGTTCTACCATAACGCATCCATAACCCGTCAATTCTGAATAACACTTCACATCCACCTACACAGTATACATGAAGGAGCGATACTTCAGCCGTTCATGTTAAAATAGCTTCAGTTTCTGTCATTATTGGTGCTGTATATATTCCTTACTGTTAAATAAATTTATTTATTTATTTCCGGTGAATTTAACATTCCGGGTGCGGCCTGGTTTGAAATTGATGACAAATTTATCTGTTCATCTACCGGTGACAAAGTGATGGCTATTATCTAGTTTTTTTTTCCTAGTATTGATGCTACGCAATGAAGCGAGATTATATTTCGGCTTGCGATGATTTTATCGGGCGTCCTTTTCTTATTTTAATTTCAGGCGTGTTGACTATGTGTCAACGGGGTGCGAAGAATCTTGTAGCAATCTAATTATTCGCAAAATAATTAATTCCACAAGCATCGATGAATACGGACATAAAATACGCGACAGTCAACCGAGCGACATACAATTAATTCGATAATTAATTAATCGACATGAAATAAATCAACTTCCATAATAGACCGCGCACGAGCGCACGACACGCAATTGGCCACATACACACGCCACGTATACAATGTTGACAACATAAAAAAAACGAAAATGAAATGAAACTAAAAAAAAAACTAAAAACTCTCTCTAGTTTTACTAGCTGTCATCCGGATCGTGAAACACGCGCGAGAAACAATATTTTTTTTTTAATTAATTAAAATAATATAAAATACTTGGGTGAATATGAAAATATATAATACCGATATTTGTAATAATACGTGTAATATAACATAATATATAATTGTGTACATAATACAAATGTACGAAAATAAATATCCTGGTAAAATTTTAAAGCTTCAATAGACGATTACACGAAAACTGGACGTTGTTTCGGCCCAATTTAAACGGATTATTATTCAAAATTAAATAACCTTTCATAATTGGTACAATATTTCATGATTTGAAAAAAAAAATTTTTGGTTTAAAGTGCATTTGTCCTGGTAAAAAAACAGCCGATTTCAATCGACGATTACACGAAAACTGGTCGTTGTTTCGGCCCAATTTAAACGGATTATTATTCAAAATTAAATAACCTTTCATAACTGGTACAATATTCCATGATTTGAAACAAAAAAATGTTTAGTTTAAAAAAAAGTGCATTTGTCCGGGTAAAAAAACCGCCGATTTCAATCGACGATTACACGAAAACTGGTGGTTGTTTCGGCCCAATTTAAACGGATTATTATTCAAAATTAAAAAACCTTTCATAATTGGTACAGTAGTCCATGATTTGAAACAAAAAAATTTTTGGTTGCAAAAGTGCATTTGTCCTGGTAAAAAAACAGCCAATTTCAATCGACGATTACTCGAGAATTGCTGTATTCGTTGTTGAATGAAAAAGCCAAATTCTATTTTTTGTTTTTTATAATATATTTTCTAGTAAAATTTGTAACCATCGGTGAAGTTACTTATCCAACTCCCAGACCATCTATTCTCTTGTAGTATAACTACGTTCAGAGTAGAAGTTTCCGCTTGGTTTGAAAGGTTCTGAAGATCTCAGTTCTTAAAAGTCTTAGTATGTTCCACATTCCCGGGTGTACTACGAAATGTCAGTTTTCAAAATGTCGGTTTTCAAAATCTCGGTTTTCAAAATCCCAGTTTTCTTTTCTTCTAGTTCTAATTGTTCAAAATAATTATTAAAGTTTTTTAATTGCAAGATTTGGTACTTGCAACATTTTGTAATTGCCACTTTTTGTAGCTGCAAGATTAATAAAAAAGCAATATTTTGTTAATGCGACATTGAAATGCACTAATTGTAGAGGCTAACGGCTTCGATAACTGTCACGGGCACGTGGGAGGTCACTGCGCTCCCCCTCCCCCCCCCATCTCCCTTAGCCCTCCGAGGGGCTTTAGATTTGAACTTCGCAGGATGTAGGAGCCAGGATCTGTAAACATGTCACACTGCGGCACGCATGGACGCAGAACGTTCTGTAGAAGCGGATTATATAGAATCTATTAATGATACCTACTAGAAAGAAAAATAGTTACACGATTTTGATATGCGAGATTTTGTAATTGCAACATTTTGTACTTGAAACATTTTGTAATGCAACATTTTGTAGTTGCGAGATTAATAAAAAATGCAATATTTTGTTAATGCAACATTTTGAAATGCAATAATTGTAGTGGCTGACGGCTTCGAAAACTCTCACGGACACTTAGCCCTCCATCCAAATTACATCCCTATTAGCCATTTTATAGAACTTTATCGCAAACGCATTTTTGAATTATGTTAAAAAATCATTTAAGAGTCCCATTTTCCCACATGCCATATTTTAAAAATTCAAACCGATTTTTTTTATAAAATTCGGGATTTTGAAAACCGAGATTTCGCTACACACCCCATATTCCCGTATACATTTTCGAAGGTTGTTCTTATTATCAAAACGTTAAATTTATCCTAGGCCTTTTATAACCAGGTTTTATAACCAGATCCTTCTGAGAGCAGGTAGTTGGCTTGCCGCTCAACCCGCTTATTCGGTTCAAAATCGCACAAAATGGTACATAATCACGCAACTTGATGCAACATCAAATGCAGCACATTCAACATTCGATAATATTACACATGCACCATTCTGTAATATGATCAGGGATGGGCGGGTAGATTACGTAAAGTAATCTACGTAGTTGTCGACACGTAATCTAGCACGTAGATTACATACCGATTTTTTGCTTTTCAGACGTCGACAACGTAGACAACGTCGACAACTTAGAAAATGATATAAAAAACTTTTTTTTTAATTATTTTACGTTAACCGCACTAATAAAATTGATGAATAATTACTTTAATTTAATTCTAACATTTTTACAAGCATTTATAAATTAAAAATAAATTTAAAATCTCTGAACTAGAGGCATCTATCTAAAACTATTGAATATTTCAAATATTTCAGTAGATTATATGCTTTGCGCGCCATCTTTTATCAAATAGATATATATTTATATATTTCGCGATACATGATATCAACATGACAGTGTACAATTTAAGTCATTTTGACAGGAAAAAATAATAAACAAATCCGGCATGTAATTATTACGTAAGTATGTATAACTTTTATTTTTAATATATCTAATTTGTCTAGTTTATACATTTTATTGCAGTTGATTGAATTCATAACCGCCGATATAATTCTATATCGAAATCCTCCGTAGCCGTACATTGTAACTTTGTAAGTGTCATTGATTAAATGTTCTTTTAGAAATGTATTAGTTTTTTTTTGTTTTTTTTTTAGTAATTGTTAGCCTAAGACGAAATACACGTGTACCAGCATGTGCACTCGATACATTATATTAACCGTCTGCATGGTATAGTGGTAGATGAATTGCCACGTAGCGATGATAACGTTTTCCCAGAATATGTTTTACATGCAATAGCGCCTCTAGCAACGGACGCTTCGACAATCGTAAAAGTACCATTCGCAAAAAATATTGAGACGCTGGCTGAAACTGCCATATCTACGTCCGAAAAATTAAAGGTTGTGTCGACTTGATGTGGTTGTCCCTATTGTGAAGCCATTGGATGACGTAACTCGTTTAAAAATAAAAGTGGAAAAGCTTTCAGCGGAGAATTTAAATAAAATGGTTTTAGCTGTTGGAATGACACACAAATTTTGAGCGATTCACGTATATACAAGTATAAAATAAATCTAGAGAAGCTGTTCCAGTATTTAAAGATTTAGTGAATTTATGATGATATCTAGGTAATTAACTCGCAAGTCCCAACATACTCAACATTTTTCTATTTATCTTATTAATTAATACCAAATAATTTATTGTTTTATTAAATTAAACCATATTTTTATTGTGCTTACTCAATTACAATTATTACAATAACCAACCATTCAGTGGTTTTTTAAATAAAATTAAAATTTTGTTATAAATTAAATTTCATCCTCTGTTTCATCAAAATTTAAATCGGAATTTTTTAATGAATAGTATATGTGAACTAGTTTTTTAGATCTTTCAAAAGTCAACCTATTTCGAATAGGTGGTTGAATAAAAGACCAATTGGAGAAAAGTCTCTCGATTTGTGCTGAAGATGCCGGTATTTTTAAAAGTTTCAAAGCCGTTTTTGATAAATCTGAATACTCCATTTCAGCCATACTCCAGAAAAGCAGAGGTTTTCGAATATCTTTTTCATAGAGCGTTTTAAATATACCACTTCTCTTTCGGTATGAATCCCAGCCTTCAATGCCATCGTTTTTTAAATTTTTAAATAAAAATTTGTTTATTTCATCTTGCTGAGCTTTATTTAATTTCGATTTATCGTAATGGGGATGTAGATAAAAGGCCGTAAGCATGTACTTATTTAAAGCTTTTTGTTTTCTTGTATTTAAAGCGCCCTCGTGTTCTGTGAATTCTTGAGACAATGATATGGATAACCACAGATCAGCAGCATCCGCAATAGAGGCGTCACTTGATTGACATTTATTTATTAATTCGCATATGGGATTAAATAATTCAACCGATTTCTTCACATCGTTTATAAAATCATCATCAAAAATAAGCTTAACAATAGCTGGCTTAACTGTTTTAATAGTCTGAGTAGAGTTTACATGAATTTCTCTCATAAATTGCAAATTGGTCAAGAAACTCATAAATGCATCACGATACGAGTTCCAACGAGTTTCACAGGCCAAGTTTATTCGTTTTCCGCCTTTTGCAATAACAATTTTCTCGAAATCGCAATGCTTAAACTCTTTCAAAACATTGTTAACTTTTTCGATTAAGGATTGGTCAGCTATATCTTTTGCCAGAAGATTTCCAGTATGACTGTTGCATGTCGTATGCCATAGTATGTGGCTAACGTTTCTCCCCATTTTGATCATAACACTAGCATTGTCTGACACCACAGCATAAATTTTAGTATTATATAATTGTTCGGCTAGGTCTATTGACTCGTATATTATATTCTCGAGATTTTCCGCATTTTCTGATATTCCCGATAAATCCCACGCATTTATAAATGCTCGGTTTCCATTAGCAACATGAAGCATACTAACTACTGTTTTAGAATTAGTGGACGAGTTCTTCCATCCATCGATTAAGAGAACTGATTCGTTTTCATTAATCATTTGCTCTCGCGTGATGGCTAAACATCTCTGGTATGATTTGTCCAGCAATGATGTTGATAACAGTTTACGAGATGGAATGCATGACGAATAAGCTGGCCTTAATTTGTTTATCATCTGTTTAAAATACACTGATTCTATGACCGACAAAGATATGTTACATCCGAAAAAAAAGTTCGCTATAGCGTTATTGATTTCCTCTATATCTCTGGCACTAACAGTGTCGATAAAATTTGTTATCTGTTTCGAATTTTTTGCCCTTGAAGAGGTAGTTTTTGATGTCTAAAAATAAATGGTTTGTTAAAATTATAGTACATATGTAAAAAAATATATTTTTCTTATATCACTTGAATAATTTAAATTAATATTACCTTTTCACTGTTTTCACATGATATTGTTGTTTTTGTTGACGAAGAAACCGAAGAACTTCTTGGCAAATCTGATAGAGAGATCTAGAAAATTTTGAATTCAAAATTATTGGTTTTTAATAATTTATATTTGATAATTAAGCCATTTTTATTAAAAATATTAATGTTTTGGCTAGTTTATGATCAGGTACGGATAACATAAGGAATCATCAACATAATAACGAAGATGAATCGTTTGAAATAGAAAATTGTAGAGGCATTATAATAATTAAGGAATTATTAAATATATAATATGAAAATTGGAATTATGAAACTACTAACAGCGTATAGATTATAACTTTGCCCCTGACATGTTGATAATCTTAATTCTGAGCAGAATGAAATCAGAACCGAACCTTAAATCAAAAACCGGATATCGAATTTGCTAATGAACCGAAACAGAAACCAAATAAATAAAAAGTAGTAACCGTCATCATTCGTATCTCGGACATGGGACAATACATTCGGTTGATTTTGGTTTTCTCGCTTCGGTTAAGGAGTTTTATTCAATTTATACTCTTTATTTCCTAGAAAATGAATAAATATTTGAAACGTTTTAACTTCAATATAGAGAAAGTCATCAATTATCAGTTCTCTACACTGTTACGCTGTACGTTGCTCAATCCTCGCTCATACACTACATTTTATGATGTAAGAACTAATAAAGTGACGGCGATTATAAAAATCCTTTTAAAAAGCTGACTATTGCGTATCCAACTAGGTAGAATTCTTCGTATGATATGGTTGATCGAATGCTTGTATTGAAAGAATTTTTTGTACAAGTGATGCTTACATACCTGATACCCACCACCACCACCCACAAATCACAAAAAGTAACAACTTGGAGACTTTTTTCGAAAACGCGCCCCCACATAAAATAGTACTATTTATATTTATTACTCCAGTGCCAGTCACAGTATTAATTTACTTAAAAATATTAAGTATGTATTAGCAGCACTATTATATTTCCATATAAGTTTTGCTTACACAAATGCAAAATGAAATTGCCCCTTAAACTTTTGATGAAAGTAAGACTTTTATTTGACGAACTTCAATTCTTCTAATAAATGATATTTATATTGTGTATTATGTCGAATCAAAATGATAAAATTGAGATAAAGGAAAAACTCAATATTAAACATGAACATGAGGGATGCCGGATGAGGCTCATCAATTAAATTACTACATTAACATTACCTGATTATTGTAATTGATTGTGGTGTCGTTTTCGCAATCTATATATTCAATATCTACGTCCGGAATAAAATGAACGTTAGAATTCGTAGAAGCCTCGACAGCATTACCAGCACCACCATCAAGGAGAATTCCTTCCGGGATTGCAGTAGATTGTAATTTACAATGATTTCTAAAATACAAATTCATATTTAGTATAAGCAAATACGTACGAAAGTCATTAAAATTACCTGTGTGCTTCAAGTCGTTGTGCAGCCGTATTTTTCAATGTTTTTTTGCACACCTCGCAATATGCTTCATATTTATTGTTTATTTTGATTAATTTAAATTTAAATTTATCAAAATTTAGGTTTTTAGGCCGTCCGCCTCGAAGATTCGACATTTTTACACTGCACTTTTAAATGTAAAATAGAAACACGTGCATGCAAAAATAACGAACTTGTATAATGTTATATTCATATTTAAAAAAACAACGAACATAACGAACTTGTACACAAGTCTATTTGATAATAAAAGATGGCGCGCAAGGCATATAGTCTATTGAAATTTGTTATTACCAAAAAAACTGGTCGATCGGGTAACACTAACAACAGGCACACAGTAATTAGGTTTTTAAACCTTAATTTTAGACTAATTAAGAATGATAATGTGTGCCTTCAATCGACTAAAGTTTAATATCGCTCGTTATGAAATTTTCAAGTTTCTGCCATTCCTCACTACGCGGCAAATGAAAGTTAATTTATGATTTTTAATGACTTTTTATTTAATTTTTATAATTTTCCTTTATTGTAGGAACTTCGAACAAGATTAATTATTCATTATCATATAAATTAATAAATAAAAGACACTAATTAAAAATTTCTTTTTAGTGACACCTGTTATTAAATTTCAACAAGTTTTTCAAAAATATTAATTTAACAATGCAAGTAAAGGGCCAACTATAGATAGAATAAAAAAAATAACAGGAAAAACGTAAGAAACGAAGACATAAAATTATTATTCCAATTTGACTTTTCGGCTATAGAAAACATACTTAAAATATTAAGTCCATTATTGTAATATTTTTTTGATATATGTATTTCCTAGAATCTTGAGTGAAACTACAATAGTTTTGATTATAAACGTATTATATATCAACAAATATATGAGTTTAAAATTATTTATATGCGGTTTAAATTACCGCAATTCGATAAATTATTTTTTTAGGTAGATAGATAAGATGAGATAAGATATATCCCTTTAGTGTTTTACTAACACAATTGTGCGAGTAGGGCAAAACTACCATGTCAAAAATTTATTTTTTTAGTGTTTTGAACCAACTTACACATTTGTGTTTTCCTTTCAAACTTATTTCGTCCGAAAAATAACACTATAACTATATACACACAATTGTGTTGGTTGTACTTCAAAACAAGTGAAATTTCAAAGCCAAAAATAGAAACACGTGCATGCAAAAATAACGAACTTGTATAATGTTATATTCATATTTAAAAAAACAACGAACATAACGAACTTGTACACAAGTCTATTTGATAATAAAAGATGGCGCGCAAGGCATATAGTCTATTGAAATTTGTTATTACCAAAAAAAACTGGTCGATCGGGTAACACTAACAACAGGCACACAGTAATTAGGTTTTTAAACCTTAATTTTAGACTAATTAAGAATGATAGTAGCCGTGTTTTAATATTGGAGCACTATCCGGCGCCGAAGGGAAATTTTCTACTGAAACTGCTGCAGCTATTATTCACTGGTGTCGCTACTAATCAAAAAAATTAAATTGTAACAATACCACTACAATAACAAGCCAGTTCTTGTAATAATTTTGTTGGTGTATGGTAAATACAAAAAGAAATGAGAATTCCATACACCACGAAACAAAAATACATGGCAACAAAAAAACAATTTCATTATTTTTAATAAATAGTTTGTATCATTCAAGTTAAATTGAATAATACATTGTCAAAAATAAATAGGGATATTTTGTTATTGAATTATTTAAAAAAAAAATTGTTTTGAGAAAACTTTTCATTTAATAATATTCCAATTAAAGCAGCAACTTAGTTTTACACCATAACAACAAATAAAAGAAAAACAAAAATATACGAGATTTTATACTGCCGCTCTTGCATGCTTTTTTACTTTTTTAGTAAACCAAAATATGTTGAAGGGGATGGGTGTACGTCTTTGCGTATGACAAAATAGTTTGTGTTTTATTTTTGTTCAAATAAAACTTGATTTTTAATTAATACGGTGTAATAAACCAAAACAAATTTTAATCAATCAATACTAATGATAAGCCCAATTGCGTGATTTAGTTGGTTGTACATAATTACTAAAAAGCAAAAAATCCAATTCGACAATTGGATTTTTTTGTGGGCTTGTGTAAAATTTACAGTAAAGATTAAAAATTAGGATACGGTTTATCCACGATATTGAAACTTGAGAAGGTAGAATATCACACATAATAATTTTGTGTATTATGTGTGTAAAATATTCCTATGTTTCATTTTCATAATTTACAAAAAACAATCGAATATAAATAAAAATTTTATTGTAACATACAAAATATTACACTCTTTAATCTAAAATTCATTACACAAATAAAATGTATGAAATTAAGTTTACTATTTTTCTTCGGTACTGTATGTCGTGAAACAAAACCAAAACAAATAATACAAGTGCCGAGAGCCAAGAGAAATTAAAAAACTTATACGCGCACGTGTCATTCAAAAATTGTGTAGTTGTTTTATCAGTAAATTAGTAAATGAAAAGTTTCTCAGAAGGGAAATATTTTTATTGGAAATGTTTCGCAAAATATCAATAGTTATCGTGATCCTTCAGATAAATTATGTTTGTAGATAATAAACCAGATTTAGTGGGACAAGTAAAGATTTTTTTTTCGTCCCATGTAATTTTTTGTTCATCCTATGACGCCCATGTTTTTATTTGTATTTACCTACACCAATTCATGTAATTTTTCTATATAGAAAAACGGCCTATTATTGTAGTGGTATTGATTGTAAGCTTCATGCAGTCGAATGACATTTCTACTCTTGTGTTTATGTTGTTTGAAAAAAAAAATCGCAAACATTTTAAAACAAATAAATTGCGAAATAAATAATTTAACAATGTTTTATTAATATTTGTTCACAATAGTAATTATAGTGAATAACTTTTTAAGTTTAAAATTTGAGTGCTGTGCCTGTGTGATACTTATAAATATAAATGTTACTCCAACGAAAGCCTCTCGAACATCATTAATATTCAAAACATCGTTGCCCACAGTTGTAAATGAGTTAGATTTTATCGTGAATTTCATTAAATGTCCGAAACGGATAGTTTAATTGCTGAGGGTAGTAATGATGTGCAGGATCCAAAAGCAAGGGCTATAGCTAAAGCAAAAAAAGCGTCGTCTACAAAGTTCAACCGTAACAAAATGTAAAGGAATGATAAATGGTAAACTAGATACGGTATCTTTCTTGGATCCCGTATTTGCCGATATATAATCGAATTTAAGCGATATGAATAGTTGGAATGGAGCTTTTCTAAATACGCTGGAATCGAATAACTCGGAAATTTTATTTGATTACGATAATCCGTGCTGGGATAATACACCAAATGAATTTATACTCAATGAGGACACCCGTTGAAAAAAAAAATTATTTTATGATTTACAAAAAGCTGGACGGCCCGTTAAAATTAGGACAATATTTACGGAATACAATATTAGTTATAAGCTAAGCCATGCGACATGAATAAGTACGTATTTGGCTGGAACCATCTAAGTAAGGAATCGCTCTAAGTAAGGAATCTTTTTAATTTCAGAATGCTGTAATCAACCACAGGTGATAGTAACATAAATATAGATGACAGCGATAGTGATAATGGATTTATGGGTGTGAAAATGTCGAGACGGTGTTGTGCTATTCATACTATAATTCGCAACTAAAAAACCGTATGGTCCATTATTTCGAATTTCCAAAGAATGGGGATTAGTAAGTACCATTGAATTATTTCGATCCTGTAGGTAGGTAGAGGATTTTAATCCAATGTACTATTCTTTTCTAGAGCTCAGAAATGGGCAGACAAGATCCGCCACTTAATTCGAGACCAAAAAAACACTGCCGCCCGTTACTGTACGAATCCCAACAATATTTGTTTCAAATATTGAACAATTTATGCCCGGAGGAGATAAGCGATTATTCGATCCAGTTAAGATAAATCACAGACGGAGGATGATATCACCTTGAGCAAAATGCCTTCAATAAGTCTGCTTTAGAGACAGCTCTTATCAATATACAAAATATTTTGATTTATAAACATAATTTATTAAAGTTTTCCTTATTTTTCACGATTTTATTATGTATTTTAAATCCTTATATACATGTTATGAAATTGAACGACTATCCGCTAACACAAGAACTGCTGTACAAAAATTAAAAATTTTTTAACGATTAAAATTTTAGTGACATAAATTTAAATTAAATTAGGCAATTAAAATTGTTCTTCTTCTACCGGAAAATTTTCCTACGCTCGAGTTTTGCTCCACTGATTGCCCCAAATTCATAACCGCCACGTCCTTTGAACTGTAAAAAGTAATCATGGTGTTTCCTGATTCCTGATTTTCGGCATTGTTGCTACATGTATCCTTCGACATCGACCCAAACGGCGCTCGTACATTCGTCCAAAATTGTGTATTGTGATAGCACATCGATAGCGTTTAGATCACGTCCCGACTTTCTAGATATGATAATTGTACAATTTCCAAAAATCGATGGTTATCGGCCTGACCCCGTCGCAACAATACATCGTACGTATGCGGCTAAATAATTTGATCACGTAGCGTACTTTAATTTTAATAAAAATTAAATTATATTATAAATTTAATTTTTTTTTTATAAATTTTTTTTAAAACACAAAATTATTTTTTATTAAAAAGAATTTCGTACATATATTTTTCTAAACAAAACAAAACAAAAAAAAATTGACATACGTCAAAATTTGAAGTTTTATTTGATTTAAGGGTTGTACAAAACAAGGGAAATTTAAAGTTTCACCCTGAAATGGATAGTGCTCCCGATAGCGGCTCCCGATAAATAAGTGAGCCAAGATATTTTTTTATCGATTTTTAATTAAAAAGTTGAATAAAAAATTTTAGTTTAGAGTTAAATAAATTAATTATATGCAATAATAGCGCGCTAAATATAAGTTTTGACATAGAAAATTGGCTGCTCCGGATACAGCTATCGGGCGCTAATAAAAAAACACAGCGAATGTGTGCCTTCAATCGACTAAAGTTTAATATCGCTCGTTATGAAATTTTCAAGTTTCTGCCATTCCTCACTACGCGGCAAATGAAAGTTAATTTATGATTTTTAATGACTTTTTATTTAATTTTTATAATTTTCCTTTATTGTAGGAACTTCGAACAAGATTAATTATTCATTATCATATAAATTAATAAATAAAAGACACTAATTAAAAATTTCTTTTTAGTGACACCTGTTATTAAATTTCAACAAGTTTTTCAAAAATATTAATTTAACAATGCAAGTAAAGGGCCAACTATAGATAGAATAAAAAAAATAACAGGAAAAACGTAAGAAACGAAGACATAAAATTATTATTCCAATTTGACTTTTCGGCTATAGAAAACATACTTAAAATATTAAGTCCATTATTGTAATATTTTTTTGATATATGTATTTCCTAGAATCTTGAGTGAAACTACAATAGTTTTGATTATAAACGTATTATATATCAACAAATATATGAGTTTAAAATTATTTATATGCGGTTTAAATTACCGCAATTCGATAAATTATTTTTTTAGGTAGATAGATAAGATGAGATAAGATATATCCCTTTAGTGTTTTACTAACACAATTGTGCTAGTAGGGCAAAAGTACCATGTCAAAAATTTATTTTTTTAGTGTTTTGAACCAACTTACACATTTGTGTTTTCCTTTCAAACTTATTTCGTCCGAAAAATAACACTATAACTATATACACACAATTGTGTTGGTTGTACTTCAAAACAAGTGAAATTTTTTATCAAAAACGCTATTACATGCTTTGATTTTTTACTCACACAATTGTGTGGGTTGGACTTCAATGGTGCCTTTTTTTTTGGTTGAGAAAGGGATACACAATGTAGGGCAGCTGTTAGGCAGATTACCTATAGCGTACTTCATGCTAAGTATGCCCATGTCAAGATGAACACAGATTTGTTCGAACAACGCCCCAACTGAATTACTTGAGTCCATGGTATCTACTGCTGCTTCATTCGAATATCACCTAATTATTCGACGAAATCTGTTACATAAGACACGATTCGGTGACCGAACTGACTAGGAATCCTGAACCTGCAAGGATTTCTAGTACTACTGGAAAAGGATTTGTTAAATGTTCTAACTTATAAAAGAATCTACTTGAGTAAACTGTCGTTTTTCCACAATACAGTTCGGTGTTTTGTTCTCACAAGTTCACCATAACCATTTCTAAATTCCCTTGTTAGTAAAAAATTATTACAATTTTAATGTTAGTTTGTTAGTTGGGACACTTCTATTGACTATCTACCTTACACTCACCATAAAGATGAGGAGGGTACATCACCTAAATAATTGTTTATGATTTGTTACATCATTCTTTTGATTTTCGGTTTTGGAATTGAAGAAATTCATGAACATTCCTGTGACCCCGAATAATTACCTCATGGTCATCTTCATCAAACAATATGTTTCACTTACATTACGTAAAGTAGAGTAAAAAACCAAACAAACTGCAACACATACAGTTTTTCCGAAACGATCCCAATAGACGGCTCAAATCCTCTCTGTGAAACCTCTACTGTCCCCCAAGCGATTCCCGCCAACGTCACCAATCAGCAAAACCCATGCTTTGCAAAGCCGTGACGAATCCATGTCTGATTACAAACGTGTCGTGTAATCCTACAGCTCAAAAATTTCAGCGTACGACCAATTATTCTAAAATTCAAAGATGATTCCGGTGTTCCAACAAAAACATCCACAACATTCAGCAAAGAGACCAATTTGAACATCCAAATGTAAACTTCAGGCAAGGGTTCTTTGCAACATTGCAAATTTGACTTCTTATATTAGTAATTAACAGCTACACCCCGCTACATCCCCGCCGCCACTGTATAAATTGATCACACATATTGTATCACTCGACAAAGCACGATGCTGTTCTCCGCATTATAGAGAAAAAGTGTACCCCCTTCCCAATCGCTAAAAATGTGAATACAATAAATAAAGATGCCCATCGCAATCCCATCATCACCCAATATTCTCAAAAACAAGCCTATAAAACTGAACAAATTCAAATAAAACGTAAAACTATCAAAAAAAAAAAACACATCTAAAAAATACTAGTCATATAATTAATTTAGATAATGTCAAGATTCTTGATAAAGAACGAAATTTTAGAAAGAGGTCAATTTTGGAAATGCTTTACATTAAATCTAGTACTAATTCTATTAATATAAATAATGATTATGCTTATATCGGAAATGTTTATGATTATTTTGTCTAATTTGTTTTTGTCTCCCTTATTGTTTTTTTTTAATTCTAAATTTATTTTAAATATTTTCATTTTTTATTTTATTTTATTAATTCAAATCATATTTTATATAATTTTTAAATATACCTTCGTTGTATTTATAAAATAATTTACTGTATAGGCTCTGTATATTTTGTAACGGAAAAATTTTGTTTAATAAAATTCCATTAGCTTTGATAATGATGTCGAATTGACATCGAAAGCTCAGCAAATAATTATTTTAATTTTATATATGTGCCATATTCCATATACCAATAAAAACCTTATATTTAAAAAAAGAAACACTTTGAAAATCATCAGTCCCTATTCCTCACACGTAAAACATTTATATGTACGCAAACGAAGAATATATATAGCGTGCGTTAATTTTCCATTAAAACAACAAATAACAGAGCTCATAGAACTTCACACGTATATCGTAAAACATCTGCCCACAAAAGCACAAAAAGTAAATATGCAAAGATATATAACAATTACTATCTTTGTACATTGTTCCTGCACACACTCATCAGGTTATGCATCCATACACACCCATACATAGAACACAGCTAAAATCATATTATGTATAAGCTTAATAAACACATTTTTATTAATCACTTGTTTTTTGTTTCACAGGATATTCTGCGAAACAAAAACAAGTGATTAATAAAAATGTGTTTATTAAGTATAAGTGTGTTTCGCCAAGTGCCTACGGCAAATAGCGTAAAAAGTATTATGTATAAGCTATATCAAAACCAAAACGTTTTACACCGCAAAACCACGTTTTCGATGGTTATTTTAATATCCCGCTAAAATTCAATACATATCCAGTTTGTGTTTTACTAACACAATTGTGTGGGCAAGGTAAAAGGACCATGTCAAAAATTTATTTTTGTATGTGTTTTGAACCAACTTACATATTTGTCTATTCCTTTCAAACTTATTTTCGTTCGAAAAAAACACTATAACTATACACACAATTGTGTTGGTTGTACTTCAAAATAAGTGAAATTTTTTATCAAAAACGCCATTACATACTATGATTTTTCCTCACACATTTGTGTGGTTTGGACTTGTATTGACTCATTGTTGAGCCATTTTTTTTTTGGTTGAAAAAGAGATATACGAGTAAATAAGTATACAAAACAAAAGGTAGGATTCAAAATTACCAAAAGCAGAAAAAACACGAAAAATACTCATCGCTCACCGAAACATGCATACTCTCCTCCAAAAACAACAAAAATTGTTAGCGAGTGTACAAAAAGAACAGAAATTGAAGAAACCCTTTCACGCGCAAACTATATTCGAATAACCCACAACATGAAAACACTTCTACTCTACACCTTCATGGGTTATAAATATGTGTTTATTTACTTAAAAAAAAATATTTTGGGAAACAATTATGTATTATATAATAAAATATGTAAAAACAATGAAAAAACACTTATCTTATGCATCCTTCTTTGCAATCAAAACAGTTCTACATACATATTGAAAATTTACCTAAAATGCGTAAGATGCAATCAAACAACGGTATCAAAATACATACAAACGAAAATTGTTATGCATATATTCTACACCATTGCAAGCACACCATACACAAATTAAGACAAATATGCAATATTCAAAACTTTTCATTATACTTATTACATTACACAAATTATTATTATTATTTATTTATTTAACTATCAATATATATAGTAGTTATTAATTAGTTAATTAATTAAACACAGTTGAATTAAATTATTTATTTATTTCGAGGAGAGACAAAACCACGAAAACGTGGTTTTGCGATGTAAAACGCAAAACGCAATCATAGGCACATTCGATTGAAGTGATTTAACTGAATAATCTGAATTAACTGAGGTAAACTGATGTGATATATTCAGATTGTTCAGTTAAATCACTTCAATCGAATGTGCCTCATATTCTATATAGGCTGCGGGCCAATAGTCGGGTAAAAGTCAATTTTAAGTAAATTTTTCGGTAAATTCATTTATTTTTCAAAAACTCTATGGCAAACTGATCGAAAAATCTGTTCTAAATCCGATTTTTACCACAGTAAATAATTTACCCGACTATTGGCCCGCAGTCATAGAATGTGATTGTTTTAGTTTTGATATAGCTTATACATAATATGATTTTAGCTGTGTTCTATGTATGGGTGTGTATGGATGCATAACCTGATGAGTGTGTGCAGGAACAATGTACAAAGATAGTAATTATTATACATCTTTGCATATTTACTTTTTGTGCTTGTGTGGGCAGATGTTTTACGATATACGTGTGAAGTTCTATGAGCTCTGTTATTTGTTGTTTTAATGGAAAATTAACGCACGCTTTTCGACTGCGAGCGATGACGATATTCTTCGTTTGCGTACATATAAATGTTTTACGTGTGAGGAATAGGGACTGATGATTTTCAAAGTGTTTCTTTTTTTAAATATAAGGTTTTTATTGGTATATGGAATATGGCACATATATAAAATTAAAATAATTATTTGCTGAGCTTTCGATGTCAATTCGACATCATTATCAAAGCTAATGGAATTTTATTAAACAAAATTTTTCCGTTACAAAATATACAGAGCCTATACAGTAAATTATTTTATAAATACAACGAAGGTATATTTAAAAATTATATAAAATATGATTTGAATTAATAAAATAAAATAAAAAATGAAAATATTTAAAATAAATTTAGAATTAAAAAAAAACAATAAGGGAGACAAAAACAAATTAGACAAAATAATCATAAACATTTCCGATATAAGCATAATCATTATTTATATTAATAGAATTAGTACTAGATTTAATGTAAAGCATTTCCAAAATTGACCTCTTTCTAAAATTTCGTTCTTTATCAAGAATCTTGACATTATCTAAATTAATTATATGACTAGTATTTTTTAGATGTGTTTTTTTTTTTTTGATAGTTTTACGTTTTATTTGAATTTGTTCAGTTTTATAGGCTTGTTTTTGAGAATATTGGGTGATGATGGGATTGCGATGGGCATCTTTATTTATTGTATTCACATTTTTAGCGATTGGGAAGGGGGTACACTTTTTCTCTATAATGCGGAGAACAGCATCGTGCTTTGCCGAGTGATACAATATGTGTGATCAATTTATACAGTGGCGGCGGGGATGTAGCGGGGTGTAGCTGTTAATTACTAATATAAGAAGTCAAATTTGCAATGTTGCAAAGAACCCTTGCCTGAAGTTTACATTTGGATGTTCAAATTGGTCTCTTTGCTGAATGTTGTGGATGTTTTTGTTGGAACACCGGAATCATCTTTGAATTTTAGAATAATTGGTCGTACGCTGAAATTTTTGAGCTGTAGGATTACACGACACGTTTGTGATCAGACATGGATTCGTCACGGCTTTGCAAAGCATGGGTTTTGCTGATTGGTGACGTTGGCGGGAATCGCTTGGGGGACAGTAGAGGTTTCACAGAGAGGATTTGAGCCGTCTATTGGGATCGTTTCGGAAAAACTGTATGTGTTGCAGTTTGTTTGGTTTTTTACTCTACTTTACGTAATGTAAGTGAAACATATTGTTTGATGAAGATGACCATGAGGTAATTATTCGGGGTCACAGGAATGTTCATGAATTTCTTCAATTCCAAAACCGAAAATCAAAAGAATGATGTAACAAATCATAAACAATTATTTAGGTGATGTACCCTCCTCATCTTTATGGTGAGTGTAAGGTAGATAGTCAATAGAAGTGTCCCAACTAACAAACTAACATTAAAATTGTAATAATTTTTTACTAACAAGGGAATTTAGAAATGGTTATGGTGAACTTGTGAGAACAAAACACCGAACTGTATTGTGGAAAAACGACAGTTTGCTCAAGTAGATTCTTTTATAAGTTAGAACATTTAACAAATCCTTTTCCAGTAGTACTAGAAATCCTTGCAGGTTCAGGATTCCTAGTCAGTTCGGTCACCGAATCGTGTCTTATGTAACAGATTTCGTCGAATAATTAGGTGATATTCGAATGAAGCAGCAGTAGATACCATGGACTCAAGTAATTCAGTTGGGGCGTTGTTCGAACAAATCTGTGTTCATCTTGACATGGGCATACTTAGCATGAAGTACGCTATAGGTAATCTGCCTAACAGCTGCCCTACATTGTGTATCCCTTTCTCAACCAAAAAAAAAAGGCACCATTGAAGTCCAACCCACACAATTGTGTGAGTAAAAAATCAAAGCATGTAATAGCGTTTTTGATAAAAAATTTCACTTGTTTTGAAGTACAACCAACACAATTGTGTGTATATAGTTATAGTGTTATTTTTCGGACGAAATAAGTTTGAAAGGAAAACACAAATGTGTAAGTTGGTTCAAAACACTAAAAAAATAAATTTTTGACATGGTACTTTTGCCCTACTAGCACAATTGTGTTAGTAAAACACTAAAGGGATATATCTTATCTCATCTTATCTATCTACCTAAAAAAATAATTTATCGAATTGCGGTAATTTAAACCGCATATAAATAATTTTAAACTCATATATTTGTTGATATATAATACGTTTATAATCAAAACTATTGTAGTTTCACTCAAGATTCTAGGAAATACATATATCAAAAAAATATTACAATAATGGACTTAATATTTTAAGTATGTTTTCTATAGCCGAAAAGTCAAATTGGAATAATAATTTTATGTCTTCGTTTCTTACGTTTTTCCTGTTATTTTTTTTATTCTATCTATAGTTGGCCCTTTACTTGCATTGTTAAATTAATATTTTTGAAAAACTTGTTGAAATTTAATAACAGGTGTCACTAAAAAGAAATTTTTAATTAGTGTCTTTTATTTATTAATTTATATGATAATGAATAATTAATCTTGTTCGAAGTTCCTACAATAAAGGAAAATTATAAAAATTAAATAAAAAGTCATTAAAAATCATAAATTAACTTTCATTTGCCGCGTAGTGAGGAATGGCAGAAACTTGAAAATTTCATAACGAGCGATATTAAACTTTAGTCGATTGAAGGCACACATTATCATTCTTAATTAGTCTAAAATTAAGGTTTAAAAACCTAATTACTGTGTGCCTGTTGTTAGTGTTACCCGATCGACCAGTTTTTTTTGGTAATAACAAATTTCAATAGACTATATGCCTTGCGCGCCATCTTTTATTATCAAATAGACTTGTGTACAAGTTCGTTATGTTCGTTGTTTCCGGCGTCTACACTATGCAATTCCACTGATATTTTCTATCATGATAATTAATGAAAGTATGTGTGTTTTTCAATGTGTTGATAATATTTTTTGCATCAAATATCATGTCTGGGCAATTTTGCTATCGTGATAATTATTTTGAAATGTCATTTTTTTAATTGTCAAAATAATATTTTTTTTTTTTTGATTTTTTTTATTTGCTTGGTGACGGTCACCATTCACGTCACCAAAACACACAAATTAAAGTATAAAAATACAAAAATTAAAGTGTATTAATATAATAACTAAAGTAAATTAAAATAGTCTTCATCAAAAAGACAAGCGCCATTCGCAGCAGTTTGAATTAAATCGGATGGGTCATATTTATATCCTAACTTTACATCTTCCAAGATCTTAATACGTTTTTCTGGAAATGATTTCTTTGATGGTGAAGTGATGGTTGAACTGGATGATATTGCTGCAATTTCAGAATCATTTAGATAATCAACTGAGATTTCTGAATTTTGTAGAAACAGACCATGCTGGTCATCATCGTTGATGGCAGTACTTTTCGGTTGAGAAGAAGCGGTTGAGAACAAGTCGGATAATCTTGTTATTGACCAACGTTTGTATTTCTTGCATGACAGTAAAACTTTCAGCAACATTTAATTTATGTAATTTTTCCAATTGCATGGAAACTGTTGAACGAAACGTTTCAAAAATCGTGGGTTTTGTATTAGGTCCAGCCATAATTAAAGAGATTGCTTCTTCGTACGTTTATTTTCTGTTTTTTATTTTTATTTCTATAAAAAGGCGGCAATTCTTCACAACTTTCAACAGCTTCTCCTGCAACATCAAAATCTATCTAAATATAAAATAGTATTAATTACAAGAATCAAAATTTAATTTATAAAAGTAACTTCGCTATAATCAGTTTTGGTTACCTACTCAGATTGAAAACTACTTGTTGTTTTTCGTAAGACAATCACTTCGTCCAGGAATTTTAGTTCTTCAAATAAAAACCATTGTGGGTCCTCTCCATCATAGGCACTGCCCGATTTTTTATCCTGCAATCTTTTTTTGTTGTTGTACGTAAGTGCTTCGTAAGTTACGTATTTCCTTTTTAATTTTTCAACATCAATGTTCAGTTCTTCTGAAATTTTTGCAAGTGCAGAATTTTTCAAATCAGTTCTTCTATAACTTCTGGTCGAAATTTACCACAAACACTCATCTAACATCTTTTCTATATTAATCGATTAATTTAACCGTACTTTCCATCGAGAGTGACATATTTATTAAATAATATAAACATAGAATAACATAAATAACAAGCAAAAATTAAAAATACGGGGTTTTTCAGTTTTAATGAATTTCATATGAATGCATTCCATATGGGTATTGTTAATACGTCTTTACTCTAAAATAAATATTTATAATGAGGAAACCTAACCTCAAAACTTGACATTTCGTGATAATTTCATAATAATTTATCGTGAAATAGCCTCCTAATAATTTGCTGATAGTGTCAAAATTTGTATAACATACTCACACATACACTGAAAAATTTGATATCATGATAGAAAATATCAGTGGATTTGCATAGTGTAGACGCCGGGTAAATTTTGTTGTAATAAAGAAGTGATTTGTTTTAAATACTCAATTTTTACAATTTTTAGGATACATTTAATGAGAAAATTATCTTTTAATAAATTTTCCATTGTGAATAACATCATTGCCATTTTCATTAGCATTATTGTATTATCATAAATATCCATTTCTTCTATTTTGTTGGTGTGTTTATTTATCCATAAACAAAAAGATTTAATATATTATTAGTATTTTTAGCGCCGCTATTCTGTTTAACCCGGCGTCTACACTATGCAAATCCACTGATATTTTCTATCATGATAATTTATAAATGTACGTGTGTTTTCAATGTATTGATAAATTTTTTTTGCATCAAATATCATGTCTGTGGGTCGATTCTGTCTTTACCTGGGAATTAGGAAATGAAAAGAATTGACAGTATTGTTGCAGCTAGGAATTATTTCCTTAAAAGTGTATTCTGGCGACAAGGTAAATATTTTTTTGGGAATAATTTTTTCCCAATTATTGCAGTTTTTACAAATATTTTTCCCAATATTTTTTCTTGGGAATTATGAAATACTACGGGGAAAGATTATTTAAATTGATCTATGGCATACGTTGTATTTATAATTCTAATAAAATAAATAAAACAACGAATTAGAATGCATTTGACTTTACATAATCATTTAGAAAACACATAGAAAGATAATTATTAAAAAAATTGTTGTGGCTGATTTCTTCAAATACATATGCTGTCTTACTTTGAGAAATTTACAACAACAATCCCATATATATAATTCCAAATTGGAATTATTTTAGACAAACTTTTCTGCTGGTATAGAATTATTCTATTCTACCTGTAGTTATAATGTTCACCACCAGGGCAATTGTATTGAATACATTTATTTTTAAATGTTGGCAATAAAAATATAAAAGTGATTTTTGTTATTTTGACATCGCATTTTAATAAACAACACGAGCAATTAGTTACGATTTGTAATAATATTCAATAATGTTCTAGCACATTACTATTTAATTGAATGTATTTAGTCGCATTTTTACGTTGTTTTCAAATTCAAAATGTAATTGTTACCAACTAATAAAATTAAATTAAAAAATATCTTTGGTTGTTACTTTGAGCACAAATTAATTCTATTCCAGAATGGTTTTAACTTTTGCCAAAGTAAGACGACAATAAATTAGCAAATAGAAAATACAACAACAACAACAACTATGGGTAATGTAACGGATAATATGATGAGTAATCTATCACGATTAATGTAATGTGGTAGCCAAATAATAAAAATCAAACCAATAAAAAATGGTTTAAACCAGATTTTTATCATTTTTGTGGTGGTGATTTGTATCACCAGATTTTAACATTTGTATATGCATTTGGTCGTTTACGGGATAAATAAAAAATAAAACTTCCCTTTTCAAATATACCTTAATAAAAATCATAATACATATATGAAAAATAATATGATTTTTTTTATTTAAATTTTTTTTTTTTTTTTACATAAGATAAACACTAATTCTTGTGTGAGTCTGTATAATCACATAAACTCATTTTCTTTTATATGAAATTAATCGACGAGTTCCGTAATTGGTTTCGCAGCAAACGAATAAACTGTTTTTTTTGAATTCGTCGTCATCCAAAAATCTCAAACTTATGCGATCTCATATTTTATAACAAAACAAAATATCTAAAATGTCGTTAATAATTTTTGACAACTTTAAAATAAGTTTTAAAACACCGTGGGTGACCGACACTTAAACTAAATTTCCATTTCCTCAAAAATTTATTCCCATCACTGCCAGAATACACTTTTGGATAATTGGGAAAAAAAATTGGGAAAAAGTGCTACAAAGATTTATTTTTTCCTAATTCCCAATTCCTAATTCCCAGGGAAAGACAGAATAGACCCACTGGGCAATTTTGCTATCATGATAATTAATTTGAAATGTCAAAATAATATTTTTTTTTTGGATTTATTTTATTTGCTTGGCTTGACCGTCACCATTCACATCACCAAAACACAAAAATTAAAGTATGAAAACACAAAAATTAAAGTATATTAATATGATAATTAAAGTAAATTAATATAGTCTTCATCAATTAGACAAGCGTCATTCGCAGCAGTTCGGGTTTTCTGGAAATGATTTCTTTGATGGTGGAGGCTTTACATTTTATTTAGAATTGTACATACTATTTGAAGCGAAAGGTGGTGAAGTAATGGTTGAACTGGATAGTATAGCTGCAATATCAGAATCATTTAGATAATTAATTGAGATTTCTGAATTTTGTAGAAACAAACTGTGCTGGCCATCATCGTTGATGGCATTACTTTTCGGTTGAGAAGAAGCACTCTTTGGTGGCAATATATATTTGGTTAATGAAGTATGGTAGGACAAGGCAATCACTTCATCCATTAATTTTAGTTCTTCAAATAAAAACCATTTTGGGTCCTCTCCATCATAGGCGCTGCCCAATTTTTTTTTCCTGCAATCTTTTTTTTTGTTGTACGTAAGTGTTTCGTAAGTTACGTATTTTCTTTTTAATTTTTTCTACATCATTGGTCAGTTCTTCTGAAATTTTTGCAAGTGCAGAATTTTTCAAATCAGTTCTTCTATAACTTCTGGTCGAAATTGTTCACAAACACTCATTTTTTCTATATAAATTGATTATTTAACTGCACTTTCCGTCGAAAAAAGTGACATTTTTATTAAATAGTGTAAACATAGAATAACATAAATAAAAAACAAAAATTAAAAATACGGGCTTTTCAGTTTTAATTAATTTCATATGAATGGGTACTGTGACGTATTGACAGTTTTACTCTAAAATTAATATTTATAATGAGGAAACCTAACCTCAAAACTTGACATTTCGTAATAATTTCATAATAATTTATCGTGAAATAGCCTCCTAATAATTTGCTGATAGTGTCAAAATTTGTATAACATACTCACACATACACTGACAACTTTGATATCATGATAGAAAATATCAGTGGATTTGCATAGTGTAGACGCCGGGTTAAATATGAATATAACATTATACAAGTTCGTTATTTTTGCATGCACGTGTTTCTATTTTTGGCTTTGAAATTTCACTTGTTTTGAAGTACAACCAACACAATTGTGTGTATATAGTTATAGTGTTATTTTTCGGACGAAATAAGTTTGAAAGGAAAACACAAATGTGTAAGTTGGTTCAAAACACTAAAAAAATAAATTTTTGACATGGTAGTTTTGCCCTACTCGCACAATTGTGTTAGTAAAACACTAAAGGGATATATCTTATCTCATCTTATCTATCTACCTAAAAAAATAATTTATCGAATTGTGGTAATTTAAACCGCATATAAATAATTTTAAACTCATATATTTGTTGATATATAATACGTTTATAATCAAAACTATTGTAGTTTCACTCAAGATTCTAGGAAATACATATATCAAAAAAATATTACAATAATGGACTTAATATTTTAAGTATGTTTTCTATAGCCGAAAAGTCAAATTGGAATAATAATTTTATGTCTTCGTTTCTTACGTTTTTCCTGTTATTTTTTTTATTCTATCTATAGTTGGCCCTTTACTTGCATTGTTAAATTAATATTTTTGAAAAACTTGTTGAAATTTAATAACAGGTGTCACTAAAAAGAAATTTTTAATTAGTGTCTTTTATTTATTAATTTATATGATAATGAATAATTAATCTTGTTCGAAGTTCCTACAATAAAGGAAAATTATAAAAATTAAATAAAAAGTCATTAAAAATCATAAATTAACTTTCATTTGCCGCGTAGTGAGGAATGGCAGAAACTTGAAAATTTCATAACGAGCGATATTAAACTTTAGTCGATTGAAGGCACACATTATCATTCTTAATTAGTCTAAAATTAAGGTTTAAAAACCTAATTACTGTGTGCCTGTTGTTAGTGTTACCCGATCGACCAGTTTTTTTTGGTAATAACAAATTTCAATAGACTATATGCCTTGCGCGCCATCTTTTATTATCAAATAGACTTGTGTACAAGTTCGTTATGTTCGTTGTTTTTTTAAATATGAATATAACATTATACAAGTTCGTTATTTTTGCATGCACGTGTTTCTATTTTTGGCTTTGAAATTTCACTTGTTTTGAAGTACAACCAACACAATTGTGTGTATATAGTTATAGTGTTATTTTTCGGACGAAATAAGTTTGAAAGGAAAACACAAATGTGTAAGTTGGTTCAAAACACTAAAAAAATAAGTTTTTGACATGGTAGTTTTGCCCTACTCGCACAATTGTGTTAGTAAAACACTAAAGGGATATATCTTATCTCATCTTATCTATCTACCTAAAAAAATAATTTATCGAATTGTGGTAATTTAAACCGCATATAAATAATTTTAAACTCATATATTTGTTGATATATAATACGTTTATAATCAAAACTATTGTAGTTTCACTCAAGATTCTAGGAAATACATATATCAAAAAAATATTACAATAATGGACTTAATATTTTAAGTATGTTTTCTATAGCCGAAAAGTCAAATTGGAATAATAATTTTATGTCTTCGTTTCTTACGTTTTTCCTGTTATTTTTTTTATTCTATCTATAGTTGGCCCTTTACTTGCGTTGTTAAATTAATATTTTTGAAAAACTTGTTGAAATTTAATAACAGGTGTCACTAAAAAGAAATTTTTAATTAGTGTCTTTTATTTATTAATTTATATGATAATGAATAATTAATCTTGTTCGAAGTTCCTACAATAAAGGAAAATTATAAAAATTAAATAAAAAGTCATTAAAAATCATAAATTAACTTTCATTTGCCGCGTAGTGAGGAATGGCAGAAACTTGAAAATTTCATAACGAGCGATATTAAACTTTAGTCGATTGAAGGCACACATTATCATTCTTAATTAGTCTAAAATTAAGGTTTAAAAACCTAATTACTGTGTGCCTGTTGTTAGTGTTACCCGATCGACCAGTTTTTTTGGTAATAACAAATTTCAATAGACTATATGCCTTGCGCGCCATCTTTTATTATCAAATAGACTTGTGTACAAGTTCGTTATGTTCGTTGTTTTTTTAAATATGAATATAACATTATACAAGTTCGTTATTTTTGCATGCACGTGTTTCTATTTTACATTTAAAAGTGCAGTGTAAAAATGTCGAATCTTCGAGGCGGACGGCCTAAAAACCTAAATTTTGATAAATTTAAATTTAAATTAATCAAAATAAACAATAAATATGAAGCATATTGCGAGGTGTGCAAAAAAACATTGAAAAATACGGCTGCACAACGACTTGAAGCACACAGGTAATTTTAATGACTTTCGTACGTATTTGCTTATACTAAATATGAATTTGTATTTTAGAAATCATTGTAAATTACAATCTACTGCAATCCCGGAAGGAATTCTCCTTGATGGTGGTGCTGGTAATGCTGTCGAGGCTTCTACGAATTCTAACGTTCATTTTATTCCGGACGTAGATATTGAATATATAGATTGCGAAAACGACACCACAATCAATTACAATAATCAGGTAATGTTAATGTAGTAATTTAATTGATGAGCCTCATCCGGCATCCCTCATGTTCATGTGTTTAATATTGAGTTTTTCCTTTATCTCAATTTTATCATTTTGATTCGACATAATACACAATATAAATATCATTTATTAGAAGAATTGAAGTTCGTCAAATAAAAGTCTTACTTTCATCAAAAGTTTAAGGGGCAATTTCATTTTGCATTTGTGTAAGCAAAACTTATATGGAAATATAATAGTGCTGCTAATACATACTTAATATTTTTAAGTAAATTAATACTGTGACTGGCACTGGAGTAATAAATATAAATAGTACTATTTTATGTGGGGGCGCGTTTTCGAAAAAAGTCTCCAAGTTGTTACTTTTTGTGATTTGTGGGTGGTGGTGGTGGGTATCAGGTATGTAAGCATCACTTGTACAAAAAATTCTTTCAATACAAGCATTCGATCAACCATATCATACGAAGAATTCTACCTAGTTGGATACGCAATAGTCAGCTTTTTAAAAGGATTTTTATAATCGCCGTCACTTTATTAGTTCTTACATCATAAAATGTAGTGTATGAGCGAGGATTGAGCAACGTACAGCGTAACAGTGTAGAGAACTGATAATTGATGACTTTCTCTATATTGAAGTTAAAACGTTTCAAATATTTATTCATTTTCTAGGAAATAAAGAGTATAAATTGAATAAAACTCCTTAACCGAAGCGAGAAAACCAAAATCAACCGAATGTATTGTCCCATGTCCGAGATACGAATGATGACGGTTACTACTTTTTATTTATTTGGTTTCTGTTTCGGTTCATTAGCAAATTCGATATCCGGTTTTTGATTTAAGGTTCGGTTCTGATTTCATTCTGCTCAGAATTAAGATTATCAACATGTCAGGGGCAAAGTTATAATCTATACGCTGTTAGTAGTTTCATAATTCCAATTTTCATATTATATATTTAATAATTCCTTAATTATTATAATGCCTCTACAATTTTCTATTTCAAACGATTCATCTTCGTTATTATGTTGATGATTCCTTATGTTATCCGTACCTGATCATAAACTAGCCAAAACATTAATATTTTTAATAAAAATGGCTTAATTATCAAATATAAATTATTAAAAACCAATAATTTTGAATTCAAAATTTTCTAGATCTCTCTATCAGATTTGCCAAGAAGTTCTTCGGTTTCTTCGTCAACAAAAACAACAATATCATGTGAAAACAGTGAAAAGGTAATATTAATTTAAATTATTCAAGTGATATAAGAAAAATATATTTTTTTACATATGTACTATAATTTTAACAAACCATTTATTTTTAGACATCAAAAACTACCTCTTCAAGGGCAAAAAATTCGAAACAGATAACAAATTTTATCGACACTGTTAGTGCCAGAGATATAGAGGAAATCAATAACGCTATAGCGAACTTTTTTTTCGGATGTAACATATCTTTGTCGGTCATAGAATCAGTGTATTTTAAACAGATGATAAACAAATTAAGGCCAGCTTATTCGTCATGCATTCCATCTCGTAAACTGTTATCAACATCATTGCTGGACAAATCATACCAGAGATGTTTAGCCATCACGCGAGAGCAAATGATTAATGAAAACGAATCAGTTCTCTTAATCGATGGATGGAAGAACTCGTCCACTAATTCTAAAACAGTAGTTAGTATGCTTCATGTTGCTAATGGAAACCGAGCATTTATAAATGCGTGGGATTTATCGGGAATATCAGAAAATGCGGAAAATCTCGAGAATATAATATACGAGTCAATAGACCTAGCCGAACAATTATATAATACTAAAATTTATGCTGTGGTGTCAGACAATGCTAGTGTTATGATCAAAATGGGGAGAAACGTTAGCCACATACTATGGCATACGACATGCAACAGTCATACTGGAAATCTTCTGGCAAAAGATATAGCTGACCAATCCTTAATCGAAAAAGTTAACAATGTTTTGAAAGAGTTTAAGCATTGCGATTTCGAGAAAATTGTTATTGCAAAAGGCGGAAAACGAATAAACTTGGCCTGTGAAACTCGTTGGAACTCGTATCGTGATGCATTTATGAGTTTCTTGACCAATTTGCAATTTATGAGAGAAATTCATGTAAACTCTACTCAGACTATTAAAACAGTTAAGCCAGCTATTGTTAAGCTTATTTTTGATGATGATTTTATAAACGATGTGAAGAAATCGGTTGAATTATTTAATCCCATATGCGAATTAATAAATAAATGTCAATCAAGTGACGCCTCTATTGCGGATGCTGCTGATCTGTGGTTATCCATATCATTGTCTCAAGAATTCACAGAACACGAGGGCGCTTTAAATACAAGAAAACAAAAAGCTTTAAATAAGTACATGCTTACGGCCTTTTATCTACATCCCCATTACGATAAATCGAAATTAAATAAAGCTCAGCAAGATGAAATAAACAAATTTTTATTTAAAAATTTAAAAAACGATGGCATTGAAGGCTGGGATTCATACCGAAAGAGAAGTGGTATATTTAAAACGCTCTATGAAAAAGATATTCGAAAACCTCTGCTTTTCTGGAGTATGGCTGAAATGGAGTATTCAGATTTATCAAAAACGGCTTTGAAACTTTTAAAAATACCGGCATCTTCAGCACAAATCGAGAGACTTTTCTCCAATTGGTCTTTTATTCAACCACCTATTCGAAATAGGTTGACTTTTGAAAGATCTAAAAAACTAGTTCACATATACTATTCATTAAAAAATTCCGATTTAAATTTTGATGAAACAGAGGATGAAATTTAATTTATAACAAAATTTTAATTTTATTTAAAAAACCACTGAATGGTTGGTTATTGTAATAATTGTAATTGAGTAAGCACAATAAAAATATGGTTTAATTTAATAAAACAATAAATTATTTGGTATTAATTAATAAGATAAATAGAAAAATGTTGAGTATGTTGGGACTTGCGAGTTAATTACCTAGATATCATCATAAATTCACTAAATCTTTAAATACTGGAACAGCTTCTCTAGATTTATTTTATACTTGTATATACGTGAATCGCTCAAAATTTGTGTGTCATTCCAACAGCTAAAACCATTTTATTTAAATTCTCCGCTGAAAGCTTTTCCACTTTTATTTTTAAACGAGTTACGTCATCCAATGGCTTCACAATAGGGACAACCACATCAAGTCGACACAACCTTTAATTTTTCGGACGTAGATATGGCAGTTTCAGCCAGCGTCTCAATATTTTTTGCGAATGGTACTTTTACGATTGTCGAAGCGTCCGTTGCTAGAGGCGCTATTGCATGTAAAACATATTCTGGGAAAACGTTATCATCGCTACGTGGCAATTCATCTACCACTATACCATGCAGACGGTTAATATAATGTATCGAGTGCACATGCTGGTACACGTGTATTTCGTCTTAGGCTAACAATTACTAAAAAAAAAACAAAAAAAAACTAATACATTTCTAAAAGAACATTTAATCAATGACACTTACAAAGTTACAATGTACGGCTACGGAGGATTTCGATATAGAATTATATCGGCGGTTATGAATTCAATCAACTGCAATAAAATGTATAAACTAGACAAATTAGATATATTAAAAATAAAAGTTATACATACTTACGTAATAATTACATGCCGGATTTGTTTATTATTTTTTCCTGTCAAAATGACTTAAATTGTACACTGTCATGTTGATATCATGTATCGCGAAATATATAAATATATATCTATTTGATAAAAGATGGCGCGCAAAGCATATAATCTACTGAAATATTTGAAATATTCAATAGTTTTAGATAGATGCCTCTAGTTCAGAGATTTTAAATTTATTTTTAATTTATAAATGCTTGTAAAAATGTTAGAATTAAATTAAAGTAATTATTCATCAATTTTATTAGTGCGGTTAACGTAAAATAATTAAAAAAAAAGTTTTTTATATCATTTTCTAAGTTGTCGACGTTGTCTACGTTGTCGACGTCTGAAAAGCAAAAAATCGGTATGTAATCTACGTGCTAGATTACGTGTCGACAACTACGTAGATTACTTTACGTAATCTACCCGCCCATCCCTGCATATTACAGAATGGTGCATGTGTAATATTATCGAATGTTGAATGTGCTGCATTTGATGTTGCATCAAGTTGCGTGATTATGTACCATTTTGTGCGATTTTGAACCGAATAAGCGGGTTGAGCGGCAAGCCAACTACCTGCTCTCAGAAGGATCTGGTTATAAAACCTGGTTATAAAAGGCCTAGGATAAATTTAACGTTTTGATAATAAGAACAACCTTCGAAAATGTATACGGGAATATGGGGTGTGTAGCGAAATCTCGGTTTTCAAAATCCCGAATTTTATAAAAAAAATCGGTTTGAATTTTTAAAATATGGCATGTGGGAAAATGGGACTCTTAAATGATTTTTTAACATAATTCAAAAATGCGTTTGCGATAAAGTTCTATAAAATGGCTAATAGGGATGTAATTTGGATGGAGGGCTAAGTGTCCGTGAGAGTTTTCGAAGCCGTCAGCCACTACAATTATTGCATTTCAAAATGTTGCATTAACAAAATATTGCATTTTTTATTAATCTCGCAACTACAAAATGTTGCATTACAAAATGTTTCAAGTACAAAATGTTGCAATTACAAAATCTCGCATATCAAAATCGTGTAACTATTTTTCTTTCTAGTAGGTATCATTAATAGATTCTATATAATCCGCTTCTACAGAACGTTCTGCGTCCATGCGTGCCGCAGTGTGACATGTTTACAGATCCTGGTTCCTACATCCTGCGAAGTTCAAATCTAAAGCCCCTCGGAGGGCTAAGGGAGATGGGGGGGGAGGGGGAGCGCAGTGACCTCCCACGTGCCCGTGACAGTTATCGAAGCCGTTAGCCTCTACAATTAGTGCATTTCAATGTCGCATTAACAAAATATTGCTTTTTTATTAATCTTGCAGCTACAAAAAGTGGCAATTACAAAATGTTGCAAGTACCAAATCTTGCAATTAAAAAACTTTAATAATTATTTTGAACAATTAGAACTAGAAGAAAAGAAAACTGGGATTTTGAAAACCGAGATTTTGAAAACCGACATTTTGAAAACTGACATTTCGTAGTACACCCGGGAATGTGGAACATACTAAGACTTTTAAGAACTGAGATCTTCAGAACCTTTCAAACCAAGCGGAAACTTCTACTCTGAACGTAGTTATACTACAAGAGAATAGATGGTCTGGGAGTTGGATAAGTAACTTCACCGATGGTTACAAATTTTACTAGAAAATATATTATAAAAAACAAAAAATAGAATTTGGCTTTTTCATTCAACAACGAATACAGCAATTCTCGAGTAATCGTCGATTGAAATTGGCTGTTTTTTTACCAGGACAAATGCACTTTTGCAACCAAAAATTTTTTTGTTTCAAATCATGGACTACTGTACCAATTATGAAAGGTTTTTTAATTTTGAATAATAATCCGTTTAAATTGGGCCGAAACAACCACCAGTTTTCGTGTAATCGTCGATTGAAATCGGCGGTTTTTTTACCCGGACAAATGCACTTTTTTTTAAACTAAACATTTTTTTGTTTCAAATCATGGAATATTGTACCAGTTATGAAAGGTTATTTAATTTTGAATAATAATCCGTTTAAATTGGGCCGAAACAACGACCAGTTTTCGTGTAATCGTCGATTGAAATCGGCTGTTTTTTTACCAGGACAAATGCACTTTAAACCAAAAATTTTTTTTTTCAAATCATGAAATATTGTACCAATTATGAAAGGTTATTTAATTTTGAATAATAATCCGTTTAAATTGGGCCGAAACAACGTCCAGTTTTCGTGTAATCGTCTATTGAAGCTTTAAAATTTTACCAGGATATTTATTTTCGTACATTTGTATTATGTACACAATTATATATTATGTTATATTACACGTATTATTACAAATATCGGTATTATATATTTTCATATTCACCCAAGTATTTTATATTATTTTAATTAATTAAAAAAAAAATATTGTTTCTCGCGCGTGTTTCACGATCCGGATGACAGCTAGTAAAACTAGAGAGAGTTTTTAGTTTTTTTTTTAGTTTCATTTCATTTTCGTTTTTTTTATGTTGTCAACATTGTATACGTGGCGTGTGTATGTGGCCAATTGCGTGTCGTGCGCTCGTGCGCGGTCTATTATGGAAGTTGATTTATTTCATGTCGATTAATTAATTATCGAATTAATTGTATGTCGCTCGGTTGACTGTCGCGTATTTTATGTCCGTATTCATCGATGCTTGTGGAATTAATTATTTTGCGAATAATTAGATTGCTACAAGATTCTTCGCACCCCGTTGACACATAGTCAACACGCCTGAAATTAAAATAAGAAAAGGACGCCCGATAAAATCATCGCAAGCCGAAATATAATCTCGCTTCATTGCGTAGCATCAATACTAGGAAAAAAAAACTAGATAATAGCCATCACTTTGTCACCGGTAGATGAACAGATAAATTTGTCATCAATTTCAAACCAGGCCGCACCCGGAATGTTAAATTCACCGGAAATAAATAAATAAATTTATTTAACAGTAAGGAATATATACAGCACCAATAATGACAGAAACTGAAGCTATTTTAACATGAACGGCTGAAGTATCGCTCCTTCATGTATACTGTGTAGGTGGATGTGAAGTGTTATTCAGAATTGACGGGTTATGGATGCGTTATGGTAGAACATGAAGAAGATATCAGCCCGATTAACCAAAGTATTGACATTGGTTCACATTGGTGACGAATTATTTCTGCCGGCCCCGAAAGACCTAAACTCTATATGATTGATGATGTCAAGCCAACACGCTCCGACATATATGCCATCACTGACACGCTTATGGTATTGGGGTGAAAACGACTAATGTACAACGTTCGTCGTTGTTTCACCGGGACTATTCGAAAAACATCATCAGTCGACACAGAATTTGTTGAGGTTGTCACAATAGCCGCTGCGGCACCAGAGTCTACAACCATTTCGCAGTTTGTGGCGACGTCGTACGTGGTGAACAATGCAGTATTAATGATGAGTGTGCACAATACTTACCCTATTTCATTTAATTTAGTAATGTAAATTGTAATTAAAATTACCGGGTGACCACCCGAAAGATTTACTATTTTTTTGCTTAGAATTTTTTTTTAAAGGATAGATTTAATGTAATGGCTTTCTGTATCAATTTATGGAATGAACCCGAAGCTTAATTTTTTAAGAAAAGTGTCCTGCGTTCCAAACCAATTCATTGATTTCACTTTGAGTGAACTTCATGAAATTCGTTTGCATTGGCGCACAGATGCTGAAGTTATGGAATAATAATTTGAGACAAGTAGTAATAAACTTTATTTATTCTAATTTTTACTAATGTTCCTATAAAAACAATCAGGTTGTACAAAATAACGGGAAACTCTAATTAGATTAGCAAATCTAAAATCAACTCAATAACCACGTCAGGGTACTGTTACTGTTCAAATTTTCCCATTGTGATAAGAATCTCAAAATAATCATTATCCAAAGTGTTTAACGTGAAAAAATCCAGATTGTGGAACGAATTTCATCAAATTTTGAATTAACGCTACAAGACGGTAGGTTACCACTTTCAGTAAGCAATGATAAGTATTGGTTATACATATTATAAAAGGTACAATTTTGTGACACCCCAACAACGGAAAACCCCTGGTTGACCAAATAAAAACGCGATTAGGAACTCAAGTGCTTTTCATTTAATCAACATAATTTTTGTGTTAGTATTATATTCGTCTTCCTCACAATTAATGAGCGCTATCTCGAATTCTAAAGAGCTAACAAGCAGATTGGAGGTGATTGCGATAAAGTTTTGAGTATAAAAGCACCTATCAATTACAAATAGAAATCACAATTCACTCAACATGTTGATTAAAGTATTTGGTCTTGCTGTTTTGGTATCAGTCGCTCTTGGTGCAGCTTGGTAGCACAACTTACACTATTTTTTTAAAGTATATATTTGAATAAAAGTTTTATTTTTTACTATAGTCGTTCCAGCTTTCGAACAAGATCCGGAATGGGAAGGTCGTATTATTGGAGGTCAAGTTGCTGGCACCAATCAATTTCCATTTCAGTGTTCTCTCCGTACTACAGGTAACGCTCATTATTGTGGTTGTTCAATTGTTAACAACCGTTGGACACTGTCAGCTGCTCACTGCACTGTCGGACGCACGTTAGCAAACACACGTGTTATTGTTGGTGCTCATAGTCGAACAACTGGTGGACTCGCTCACAACTCGGCCCGTGTTGTTAACCATCCAAATTACGATACACGCACAATTGCAAACGACGTGTGCGTTATCCAAACCGCAACTGCGTTATTGCATTTAATGATGCCGTCCAGCCAATCCCTTTGGGGTCAGCAGCAGTTGGAGGAGGTATAGTCGGTACCGTTTCAGGATGGGATCATACTTCTGACCCACGGGGCTCAGATGCAGCCAACTTAATGTGGGTTACCAAAACCACTCTAACCAATGCCGCTTGTCAAAGCCGTCATGGAGCTGGGACAGCAGGGTTTATTTTAGCTTCATCGCTTTGCGCTGGTGGCGTTAACGGTCAAGGAGTATGTATGAATGATTCCGGCGGTCCACTAGTCAGTGGCGGAACCCAAATCGGCATTGTGTCATGGGGTATTGGCTGCGGTGTTGGGTTTCCAGATACCTATGCCCGTGTGTCATCATTTCGTTCCTGGATTATTTCATTCACTGGATAAATCATTTTTTTGTGTGACTTTCCTACTTTTTGTAAATTTTTTTAATTTAAATATATATTGTAATATTGAGCATTGTCAAATTGTTTTATTATATTATTTGTGGTGGATCGATAAATCTCAGATTAATTTGCAATGCAATTTTTGCGTATTTTGGATAATATTTGTATGGAGCATGTCCCGATTACGTCAAAAAAATTATGAAACCTTGCTCATTGGTATAAAATCCCTATCCAATGTTTAAAGCCGATTGATTGAATGGTGTGGCAACTTATAAGGATGACCCCTTGACCTACGGGACGAACCTCTTGGATTCAAGCATGCCACTAATTTCATAAAAGTTTTTTCCTTAATTCATTCCCGCCAAAAATTACAAAAAAAAATTAGTTTTAGATAAATTTGTACCTTGGCCCCCAGACCCCGAGGTTCAATCCCTTCAAAAATATGGTAAGATTGGTTTTGGGCATGCAACTTATATACTGTCAATATTTGATGGCGATCGGTTGAGAGGTTTGCAATATTTGGTAGTGTTGTAGATAAATTTGTACCGGAGCCCCTAGACCCTGGGGTTCAACCCTTTCAAAAATATTGTAAGGTTGGTTTTGGACATGCAACTTATACACGGTCAATATTTCAAGACGTTCGGTTGAACGGTTCGCGATATTTGGTAGTGTTTTACATAAATTTGTACTGGGGCCCCAAGACTCGCGCTTTAACTCCTTCAAAAATATCTTAAGGTTCGACCTGGACATGCAACAACTTATACACGGTCGCTATGTTTGGTCGTGTGACTTGTGGGCCGTCTATTCTAAAAACAGTCGCACTATTGCTCACGGCCACCCCTTACAGAAATACACATTGTGTGAAAGTTTCATGTCTATCGGCCATATAGTCTGTGAGATTTTTGAGAACAAACATACAAACATAGTTTGACTTTTATATATCGCTCGCTAACGGGTAGTAGACGGATTTCCAAAGCTACGTAGCAGGGGTCCGTAGATCCTTGCGAAATTAGGTGGAAATTGGTACACCGGAAGTAGCAGTTTCTATAGGAGCTTTTTAAATTTTTGCAATGATGATGAAAAGTTTAGAATCTTCCAAAAACGAAAAAGAATTAAAATCAAATAAATTAAAATTGCTACATGTCGTCGTTCATGATTTTCTGAAAATTAAGCAGGAATATCGATTTTTGAATATACAAGACAGTTTTACTAAAAGCCCGGTAAGTTTTATTGTTCGAATTAGAAACAGAATTTCTCGTTAATTTTATGCCATATAAAACTGTGTGTCTGGCGTGTATGTGTGACTAGCTAAATTAGTAATTAGTTCATACCAGTTATTGATAGATGTCGCTAATATCCATATAACAAAATGACTGACATTTAATTCCATACTGAAAACCTAGTTCGAATTTAACAATCGCGATTAGAAATATTTTTAATTATACATACAAAAACATTTTTATTGTGCCATCTAGGAACGACTAGAATAAACTAAGCATCAATTTAGTTAATCGAAAATTTAGACAAGCAAATGTGTGTCAGGGATAAACAGTATAAATAAAAAACAAATCGCATAACAAAAAAAATTTTTTTTTTAAAAACCATAATTAATAATTCCCAGTGCCAACTCTATAAAAATTCGAACCATATGTATTTTACTGGCATCTTCTGAAATTTGGTCAAACTAAACAAAATATAAATATAATGAGTATGCTCGTTTTGAGTGAGATAGATATATGGTGCCGATACCCATTCTCATCTCGACAACAAATTAAATTGTTTTCTTTGAACCAGTTCAGTTTAGATGAAGTTCGCAACGGCTGTAATTCGTTAATTATTGTATTCGTAATAGTAAACTGAGTTTTTCTGTTAATAAATAATTTTTCATTTTTGCTAAGTGAACAATTTTAAAAGATTTGTAATTATAAATATGACACAGTTAAATTTATATTTATGTTCACTAGCGATTATTTTAATTATACTTGCAAAACATTTTGCTTATGGACAAAGTCAGGTCCAGACAACGTCACCATGCCCTAAAATATTTCGACATAGTGGCCCTGAAAAAGGAGAAATTACTTTGCCGAATCCCGGCGGTGTGGATGAAATCCTATTGAAAGTTGAATTTATTGTGTTCGGTAGAAAAGTGTCGGTAAGTTGAGTATAGTGTTAAGATAAAAGTTGAAGTGCGGATTTGTTACAAATTATGCATATGCAACTAAAGTTTATAAATAGATGCTATGGTATGGAAATACACATGGGCAAATTTCCTGACCGGTTCTCACGAAAATATAAATACGTTTGTAATGATGTTTGACCTTGACATTATCAAGTCGCGACATAAAATGTATTAATTTATATCGGCACTTTTATTTGCATTTCTGCTTTTTCAACCTGAAATTAAGAATACTATTTTCTTAGTACGTAACGTTAACTATACATGTGGCTTTATGGCCTTTTTATTCATTTCAGAAAGATCGAGGCTCATTAACGTTAACACGGCCAAACCAGCAAAGCCTAAAACGTATTTTGGAGAGTGGTAGAGATATAAATTATAAAATTCGGTTCCCAAGCATTACTTCAAATTATCTACCCCAAATTATACGAATTTATTACAATGAAAATATCATTTGCTCCGGAACGACAGGTAATAATTTAAACGTAGGTAATTGTTAAATTATAAACTAAAACTAAATATTATTTTAGATGATGCTATTTCTGGACCAAGATCGACTATTCGCTTACAAAAACGAAATTATATCACAAATGGTACAGATGACAATGTTAATGATAAAGTTTATGAACCAAAACAAATGCCACCTGTACGGACAACAACATCGCAACGGCCATTGCCATCAACAATAAAAGAGAAGTCAACAGTAGCTTCACTGCCAAGAACAGAGGACAATGACATATGTGGAGTTATCGATAGTAGATTCCAACTCAATCCGCTGGTAATCGGAGGTGACTTTATAAGTTATGGAGCATGGCCGTGGCTCGCAGCTATTTATGTATCAAAGGCAAATTCGCTCCATTTTCAATGTGGCGGGAATTTAGTCTCAAATCGTGTTGTTGTATCGGCGGCACATTGTTTCGTTAGTGGCACAAGACCATTATTGCCAGTCGATATAATTGTATTTCTGGGCAGACACAATTTAAATGATTGGAACGAAATAGGACAACAACAAAGGCAAGTAACATTAGTTAAAATTCATGATGATTATTTGCAATCAGCCCCCAATTCATTTGACGCCGGTATTGCTGTTCTTGTGCTCAATCGTACTGTCGAATACAGTCTTTATATTAGACCAATTTGCTTATGGTCCGGCAGTAAAGAACTACGGCTCGTTGAGGGAAAAATGGGAACTGTGGCGGGTTGGGGTGTTACTGAATTAGGTGTCCCCGAATCCGAACCAAAAACTATCGAGATACCAATTGTATCGCAAGAGAGTTGTTTACGATCATCTAATTTATTTAAGGATATTACATCAGAACGTACATTTTGCGCGGGGAGCCGACAAGGAGTAGGACCATGTAATGGTGATTCTGGATCAGGTTTGGCTATAAAACAAAATAACAAATGGGTGTTACGAGGTATAGTTTCAGTTTCAGTGGCTATCGATGCGGTAAATAGAAAATGTGATTTATCAAAATTTGTTGTTTTCGCGGATGCAGCGAAATTTGATGATTTCGTCAAAGAATTTATTAATTAAATATTTTAGATTTAAATGTTTTGCTATAGTTGGTAATTATATTCCGAAGATAGTAATTTTGAAGTCATTCTTTATTTGTAGCAAATTTAACAAATTTCAATAAATTTAATTTTATTTTTTGAATACGAATTTTATTTTATTTATGAATCCAGAAATGCGGGGATGAAGCTATATGTATAGTGAACTAGTGTAACAAGAGCCAAGATATGGCATCCGTACGGACTCTCTCTCTCTCTCTGGCTTTCACATCCCATGAAGGGATTTCGCCGCCCGCACAATGGCCTGCCATCCATCCCGATCCATTGCTCTCGTTCTCCAGTTTCGACATCCTAATGCTTGCAGATCTTGTTCAATGTCGTCACGCCAGCGTAGTCGGGGTCTTCCTCTACGACGTACTCCGGCTGGTTGTTGGTGAAACACTTTATTTATCATCCGTTGTTGTGGGGACCTTGTAACGTGGCCGAGCCATATGACTCGATTGGATTTAATGAATCCGATGATATCGCAGCCTCCGAGGAGTTGCTTTATTTCGTGATTCATACGAATCCGATATTCGTTGTTCGCAACTTTAATTGGACCAAAAATTGAACGGATAACCTTCCTTTCGAATGTAGACAACAATCTACAATCGTTAGAGGTCATAGTCCAGCTCTCGCTTCCGAAAGTCAGCACAGGTCTTATTAGTGCTTTATAAAGTGCGAGTTTGCACGACTGCGATAGATGTTTCGATCGCAATAATCTTGATTGGGCGTAGAAAACTCGTTGTCCGGCAGCGATTCGGGCTTTTATTTCTGCCTGCATTTCATTCAGTTATGTTATAACTGACCCGTGGTATTTAAAGTTTTCGACACCATCAAAATTGTGGTCGCCAATTCCGAGATTTGCCATAGAGATGTTCCTGGGTGTTGTTAGATATTTGGTTTTACTGCTGTTCACCTCCAAACCAAGTCTTCTTGCGCAGCGATCGAGCGATATGAAACTGTCTTTGATATCGCTAGGTCTTCGGCCACGAAGCACGATATCATCTGCATATCCAAGAATTTGGCCTGATTTATTGAATATACAGCGCGAAGTTCCAATGTTGCTTTTTCTCACTACGTACTCAAGCGCCAAATTGAACAGCAAAGGCGCGAGTGCATCACCTTGTCGAACGCCAGATGTTATTTCAAAGGAGTCTGACACAGTTCCTTCAATTACGATTCTACATACAGACCCAGACGTTGTTAATTTACACAGCGAAACGAGTTTCTCTGGAGTTTCTAGGCATATGAGCGCGGCCCATAGGTTGTCGCGATTTATACTGTCATATGCCTGTCGGAAGTCTATATATAGCTGATGTATGGTTATGTTGTATACTCCCAACATTTTTCCAAGATCATCCTCATGGTACAACACTGGTCCGTGGTTGATCGGTAGGGTCGAAAACCACATTGATAGTCGCCAATGATGTTTTCGGCGAAAGGGATGAGTCTGGCAAGTACAACATTAGCCAACACTTTGTAAGCAGCGTTCAATAGAGCTATGCCACGATAGTTTTCACATTTAAGACTATCGCAATTTTTTATGCAGCGGACATATGAGCGCGGTCTTTAAATTCTCAGGCAGCTGTTCTTGGTCCCAAATACAGACGACGAGGTCGTATAGACTTGTTGCAAGAGTAGCGCCTCCAAGTTTAATCAATTCGGCGGGGATTCCATCGAGACCGGGTGCCTTTTCGTTTTTCAATCGACTAATAGCTGCGTCTACTTCCTCCACTGTGGGATATTCGACAAAGACCTCTTCACCTGGAGGAGCTATTGCTCTAATGGGGGTCAAGTCGTCATTCCGATTTAGCAGATTTTGAAAGTAGGTTTGCCATACTGAGAGAACATCAGCCACGTTTGTTCTCAACTCTCCTTTCCCGTCTTTGATGGCTGTACTTCTTGGGTGGAAGTCTTTAGTGAGATTCCTGGCGTTGGCAAAACAGTCCCTTGAGTTTCCTAGTTCCGCTTGGAAGCTGATGTTTTCGATGCATAATCTCATATGTTCGCGCTTTTTTTGTCGAAGGTATTTAGTCGTGGCTTTCCTAGCGCGGAGATATTCTGCTAGAGTGCTTCTAGTGTTGCGAGCCAACCATTTTTCACGAAGCGTTCGTTTATTTTCGACGACCCTACGGCATTGGTCATCGAACCAATCATTGCGGGCCCTCGGAGGTCTTCTTCCGATCGTATTTTGCGCCGCGGTGGTTATGGCTGACTGTATAGCGTGCCACTGCTCCTCGATGTTAGAGGGAGCTTCTTCATTGTTGCTCGGCCGCTCTAAATAGTTAGTGACAGCTGATTGGTAACTCTGCAGTGACGCTTGGTCTTTTAGAGCATTGATATTCCATCGAACGGTCTTTTGTGCTTGTCTGTTAAAGGTAGATGACAGTTTGCACTTATATTTAAATATGGCAAACATATGATCGCTGTCCATGTCTGCACCTCTCTAAGATCTAACGTCAGATATGCTGGTGGAGTGTCTCTTAGACACCATGACGTGATCGATTTGATTTTCCGTTCTCCCATCATTCGATCTCCACGTTACTTTGTGGATTCTCTTATGTGGGAAAAACGTACTTGATACAACTAAGTTGTACGTTATTGCCAGGTCGGTGACTCGTTGGCCGTTGTTATTACTAGTTAGGTGCAGGCTGTTAGGACCGATGTGCGATGTATTTTCTGCACTCCTACCGATTTTTGCATTAAAGTTGCCCACGATGATTTTAATGTCGTTGTGCGGTATGTTATTGATGACTTCCTCCAGTTCGACAAAGAAAAGATCTTTGATGTCATCTGATTTATCTTCGGTGGGTGCGTGCACATTAACGATCGTGATGTTAAATTTCTTAGTGCGAAGTCTGACGGTGCATATCCGCATGTTGATAGGGCGGAAATCGATGATATGATGCTTCACGCGCCGATGGATGAGAAAGCCAACTCCAAATTCTCGTCCGTTCTGATGGCCGCTGTAATGAAAAGTGTAACCGCATTGGTGGTGTCATGGATCGCACTCCCAGACCATCTAAGCTCTTGTAGTGCAAGTACGTCTAATGTGTAACTCTTTGCTTGGTTCGATAGGTTCTGGAGATCTCCAGGTCTTAAGAGGCTAAGCACGTTCCATGTTACCATTTTTAAAGCGTTGTCCGTGTACAATTTCCGAGGTCGAGTTTGTAATGAATCCGATATGGTTATCCGAGGCCTTTGTTTAGGGTTCATAACTTGATAGTTTTTATGAGGGGAGGTTGTTGGCCTTCCGCTCAACCCGCTTGTTACGTGTGTGGGTCATGTACTGGTGAGAATCTTGAGGCATCCAGTCTTACCTTGAACACATTTATATAGCGAGCCGCTTGATACAAGACAGACGCCCGCTTCAGCCGCTCCTAACCTGGAAAACAGACGCTGGTTTGGTATTGGTTTTGAGGCGCCAATGGCTCGCCCTGACATGTAGTGTCCATGACTATAAACAGGATTTAGCTGCTCTATACTATACCGCCTGGTTCATTTAGAGTTACCCAGGGAGCACCGTGAGGAGGTATGAATCTCGGACTTCGTCCGCCCTCCGTACGGACGCATATCCTAATTTAGTGGACCTGGGGGTCAATTCGCGTTCCATGAAATAATGAAAATGAAAAGTGTTTTTCATTTGCAATCTAGTAGTTGGAATTGTTTGCACGTAATCATAAATTCCACTGTGTGAAATCATAATTTCTTATGGGCAATTCAAATCTACTAGATTGCAAATGAAAAATTTTTCATTTTCATTATTTCATGGAACTGCTTTCATGGACCCTGCCTGAATATAGTTTGCCAGAAGCTGGTTAAGTGTCTTGTGAAACCACCTGTTGAACGTCAAGCGTTGTCATCACAATCAAACTGAAAGTGCAAATCGGATGAAAGCGAACAACTGCTGAAAATACATCTGAAAATATATTTTATAATAAAATTTGATTATTTGTTGCGTTGCATCCATAATTATGTATAATTTTACTTACGATCAAAAATTGAATCCGATTTGTTTTGTTTATATTTTTTTTTTTGACAACTGTTTGAAAATTTAAAATCAATAAGTAATAGATTAGAACTAAAAGTAAATAAGTAAGACAGATTTGCGATAGCATCGATTTGGATAAAAACCCCAAATAAAAAATATTTGTGTAAAATTAAACATTGTTGTGTTTCGATTGTATTGTATTTTTTCTATCATGTGTCTGTGCATTTTATTCGTCAATTTTGCAAAGGCAAGTAGCAAAATAAAAAGTTGCGATTGAACCGTTTGAATATTTATGATGATGAGCAGTGAAACCGATTGTTTGCTATGTGATTGATGTTTCATTTTCAAATATTTGAACAACATACGAAACCGCATTTGACACATCAATTAAAAAAATATATATAAACAAAATGACGCGCATGTGCTCAAGCAAACCAATATTAATAAAATAACCACTACTAAGTTTTTCTGGTTTGCTCACCTCGCACTGTCATTTTTGGTACAAAATCGACACTCTGCTCGACTTAATTTAAATTCTGTTTTTCTAATTTGCTTTGAGTTTGATATTTTTTTCTGTTCCACGGTGTAGGCCAGGAACACGCAAGCCTCAATTTCCCCACGACCCAAGCATTTACTCTGAGATTTAGCCGGCAAAATATCACCGTGAGAGAGGCCTCTCGTTTAGAATATTAGAATTGCTTCCGTTATTTTAGTATTCAACTCCAAACCTACCCGTAAGCTAAAGGTGTTGATAAATAAAGTTTGAAACTTTAAACCCTGAGTGATTTATTTGCGAAATCCAATACGAATCCATATCGACGACTTAAATTCGTAAAAATAATTGCCGTTTTTCATAACACCCATTATTCCGAATCAGTTCAAATTTTATATGAAAAGCCTGATCCAATTTTTGTTTTAGATCACAAATTTTGATTTTAAATCTAGTAAGCGCCTTTGTGTCGTTTCATGAAACATGAACTGAACCGGATCAGATCAAGCATCAAGAAACACAACTATTATTAAAATATCAAAAAATTAATCGCCCGCTGCTATAAGAGAATACTAAGAATGGCCACTGTGAACTAAGGCTATTACTCCACAATTAAAAACCGTTAAAACAGTGCTCTATTGCTTTATTTCGTTTTTGTTTGTCAAAAAATTAAATCTTTGTTGCAGGCAAGCAGCGTACTTTCATTTCTCTCCATACAATCTCTGGTACGAGAATTTTTTAACAATAAGTGCATTGGTTGTCTCAAAAATTTAACATCTGCACTCAGAACTTACCTGCATAGTGATTCTTTAAAAAACAAGAGTGTAAACGTGAAACCGTAGTAAGCTTTTCGACTTTACACAAACTACAATAACAATCCTGTATGATTTTGTTTATTTTTCGTAATACTTCGTGAAACACATCGTGTTTCTTAGAGAGTCAGCGTGCTGAGGTCTGAGCGGCAACCTATATATGATTAATTTTTAATCGGCTAAATTTGCCGACGGGCTCTATGCCGGATATTTACATTCTGATTAAATTTCCTACGTCCTCAACTGGTAAGTAATGCGCATGGCTAAGAAAAGCAACAAACTTTTCAAATTATCGATTAGCGATATCCAAAATTTTTGTGTTGCGTGCAGCATATGAGCATACAAAGCGCAGACAAGAAAATAGCAGTTTAAGAACCACTGAACAAGTAACACATACGAACGAACGCTTTAGCTTTTTAACATCACACGACAAGATAAATCGTGTATGTACTCAATGCTCATACAACGATACCGTAACATTTTATTACATATTTGATTTGTTTGATGTCATTTTCATTAATAAAAATCAAATTTGTATGTAAACAGCGAGAGAGAATAATTTAATTTAGTCGATTATTATACTTGGTGGTGGTTGGTTCTCGCGCACACAAATGATTGAAATACTTGTGTGTGGTGCTGCAATCGGTATTGGCCTATTCCTATATCTAACGTGGTATCATGATATATGGCGTAAAGCGGGTGTGCCCGGGCCTAAACCGAACGTACTCTATGGTAATACACCGAGCATGTTTACACAAAACCGGAATATAATGTACGAATTTGATGAAATCTATCGGTGAGTAACTCGTGCTTTTTGTGTTTAAAATGTTGGTCACGTGAATATTTTTATTTGTATATGTTATTGTTTGAAGTGCAGTGATTATAAAAAAATTGGGGCACCGTTTGCCGGCATATTTCAACTACGAGAACCGCGGCTTTTGATAATCGATCCTGAACTGGTTAAAGATATTTTCATACGAAAATTTAATAATTTCCATGACAATGAATTTGGTGAATGGGTGGATAGTTCGGTTGATCCAATACTTGCCCGAAATCCATATTTATTATGTGGTGAGATGTGGAAAGAGAAGCGGGAAGAAATTCAACCAGCGTTTACATCAACACGTGTGAGTATCAAATAATCAATATAGGTATATATAGATAAACCGTTACATTAAAATTTTTATTCTGTTCCTATACATTATGCATTATATAGATTAAAGCGTTATCTCCGTTGATTGCCGATATCTGCAAAACGATGGTGGCATACATAAACAAACAAATCGATCAAAATGTGGAAGCACTCGATGGAAAAGAATTATCAGCTAAATGTACAACTGATGTGCTATCAAACTGCATATTCGGTTTAAAAGGTAATTCGTTTGATGAGGATGAACAAAAAGGTGTAATCCGTGAAATGGGTAAACGATTAATAGAACCATCATTTAAACTGATAATCTATATGCTGGTTGCTAGTGTATTTCCGGCTGTTCGAAAATTCTATAAACCAAAATTAGTGCCGCATGATTGTGAGCAATTTTTTTTCAAGCTGATGGAAAATGCGGAACGATATCGTAACGAAAGCAAAGAAAAACTAACCGATTACTTTGACCATCTGATGCAGTTGCGACTAAAAAAGAACATTTCAAATTTAGATATGGCAGCGCATTGTGTAACATTTTTTACCAATGGTTTCGAAATTACAAGTACAACACAAGCCGGATGTCTGTGTTTGCTCGGACAACATCCAGATATTCAAACACGGCTACGAAAGGAAATTAATCAAGCTATCGATTCAAATGGAGACATTTTGGTTGAAAAACTACTCGAATTAAAATATTTGGATCAGGTTCTCGCCGAATCGTTACGTTTATATCCACCAAACGTTATGTTGGTGAAATTGTGCACGAACACTGTCGAACTAGACGGGTATAAAGATCGTAAATTAAAATTAGGGAAAGGTAAAGTAGTTATTATTCCGATGTATTCGATACATCGGGACCCCGAATATTTTCCCGACCCGGAGAAATTCGATCCGGAGCGATTTAGTGAGGCAAATGGTGGTACCAAAGTTTATGAGGATAAAGGTGTTTACTTACCGTTCGGAATGGGACCTCGAACTTGCTTAGGTATTTCCAAAATTATGTTTTGGATTATAAATTCCCATTATTTTATTAACCTGTATAAATATTTATTTCAGGCCGTCGATTTGGCGTGATGCAAATTAAGTTTGGGATCGCCGAAATTTTACGCAACTTTGAAATAAGTATTAGTCCGAAAACGCAACAGCCGATTTTAATTGACCCAAAAGACATAGGATTTTTTTCGTATGGTTCATTATGGCTAACGTTTAAACGATTGCGAAAGCGTTGAAGTTCATACATTTATAATTACTCCAGTATTAATCATTTACAATAAAATTTGAGAGTATCAACGGTTAGCTTAATGGTTTGGGTTTGTATTGGTCGTAAGCGGAATTCGTTTGAAAAGTACAAACAACGCTCCAGCGAGTCAGCTTAATCTTTGTGTGTGGTATCGAACGTATGAGGCGGGCGGAAACAATTCTATGTAGGGAGATCTATGTAGAATGAATCAGTTATTATGAGTTCACCTACACATACCCAACAGACATTTTAATGTTTTACGCTTCTCTATAGGTAATTGCACCAAATCGTTTTCCTGTCCACGTAAACAGCAATCTCGAATTTATTACAACAGCCGACACCATCAAAAATCGATATAATTCCGTCAATTAATGTGGGCTGCTATAAAAAATCCGAGAGTGGTTATTTAGGGTGAGGGCAGTTACTGTGATTTCCTGGCGAGTGAATGGGGATGGGTGATTAAATACGCCAATATGCGATACCGTAAATATTAACCAAAATACAACTGGGAATGCAATCAATTTGATTAATTGGAGTGGGCTATATGTACCAGTGCAGCATTAGAATAGTGTTTTTGGATATTTTGGCTGAAAATCGACTCAGGCAAGTCTTTAGAATGTCACACACATTTCATTAAATAATTCTACGATCTAGAAGAAATATTCGCATAAACTGACGTGGCATCAACTGATTTGAAAACAAAAACTTGAACTCTGTGTTGCACAGCCTCTTTTATGGTTAATGACTAAGTTTCGAGAAATATTGATTGATAAGGAAAATGGTTCCCCGAGAATTCTGTGAAAAACACTAATGCGATAAACTGTTCATCGAAAAACAAATATGAAAACACTCACCAAATGCACGTGAAAACAATTTTGAAAACAACAATTCATCGTAACCACAATTCATCGAAAAATTTGTTTTCATCCAAGAGTCTACATTCTGTTGAACCTGCAAGTCGGTAGAGCATTTTTATGGAGATTTTACAATTCATCGAAATAAAATTGTATCAATATTAAGTAGGTAGGTTTTGAAACGTATTGGAGTCGCCAGGTGCATAATTTATTTGAATCAAATTGAATTGCTATAATATTGACTGAAATATTATAGCAATCCAATTTCAGTGAAAAAACGAGAAAGCTCCTTTGAAATCTATCACTTCCCTTGGACCGATTTCGACCAAAATTCACTGGGATCTCCCAATTTATGAAAGGAGCTTATAGATATGAAGTTTCATTCCGATCGATCAGTCCGACTACGGGCTGAACTAGGACCCAATTTTTGTTGAAAAATAGGGTTTTATCAAAAATCGCCATTTCCGCTTAAATTATGGAAAACTGATCTAGAAAGGTATTGTTGCAAATTTTAATTAAAATCTCTAAAAATCCTTCAATCATGAAAACTCGCAAGGGTAATCTTTATATCATGCTGAGCATTTTCGTTTTCGCACATTTTTGGATGGGGAGCAGACATTGAAAGTGACTGTCGTTAGAACCGGATGATGAAGATCACAGAGTGGGTGCAGAGAAACCTTTGGGGTTTGTGAAATCGTGTGACTGCGAGGATATAGCAGATAAGGAGAAGCAGCTGAGCCAATTTGAAAATGATGAACAATTCAACCAGGAAATGGGTAGTAACATAAACGAATGATGGCTTAAAGAAAGACTTGTGGGGTGGTCCATTTAAAATTGGATGGCAGTACGTTGAATAGGACATTGAAAAGTATCTGGAGGATATACTGGCAAGGCGGGTTGGCAATTGCGAATGGTATACCAGTTATGACAACCAGAGCACCAACCTAGTTGGAAGCGATGAATACGGAAAAGATCATCGGCGAAATGCTGGTCTAACAGGGCGGTGACTGTAGCGGATATTTTCTTCAACTATAAGAAACTCCGCACAATTATTTCTCAACGGACAATCCTCCGTTCACCCCTCGGGGATAAATTAATAGTGCTGCCTATAACTTATCAAAGCGATTAAAAAATTCAATAAAACGAGAAATATTAAAGGAATGATAAAATATATATATAAACATATATATATTCTCATAAAAAGTCTTTTTAAAGACTAAATTACAAACTACTAAGTCTACTAATACCTCTCTGTGGTCCGAGGGGAGGCAACAAAGTAGTGGTTTCACCGTAAAGGTGCAATAAAAATCCACTGCACGGCTAAAATTAGTGCAGGGATTTAAGTAGATTTGAGTGTATAAAGTGGAGTGAATCAAATATTTAAAGTTAATTTAAATATCAAAACAAGCGTAGCTAAATTTATTTAGCGAATTACCCAGAGATATGGGTAAGGGGTCAAGGCGTGATCCGGGTCAATCTTCGCAAGAAGATGACTTCCAAAGAGCCTCTAAGAAGGCTAAACTAGACGAGAATCTGAATGATTCAACCTCGGATGCCGAGCTTGTCGGCAATGATGAGACGACGACTGAAGTTGAAAACACTTCGTCAAACAGTAGTGGTCAAGTAGCAAAAAGCGAACGACCCCATGAGAACCTCATGATTGAAATCGTTTCTCTTGAAACGATGCTTGAGCAAGTCAAAAACACGAAACTTACCGAACCTAAGTTTCGTGATCTAACCATGAAAATTAAAAACATGAAAATCCATATCCTCGAGGTGGTTGCGGAAACGAATCTGGTTGTTGGCAAACTGGAGGAAGCACGCAACCATAGGTGTACTTGCAGCCGGGAACCAAAAATGGTTACGGCGGAAAAGACACCAAAGGTGGCTGCACGGGATTCAGTTCCCAGTGCTAATTCAGGCAAAACCAGAAACGTGGAAACCGATCCGAACGGAAACGGAGGAAAGTGGCAAGTGGTCGGTAAAAAGCGAAAGAAACGGAGAAACAGAAAACGCTGGCCAAAACAGACAACAAAACGGATAATTATCTCAGCAAGGGATAATGAATCCAGCCTTACGACCACCGAGATAACAAAGAAAATCAAAGAAGTTATCCGACCTAGCGAATCGAACGTAAAGATTCACTATGTAACGAACGCCGGCCCGAAAGGTGTCGCGGTTACTGTCGATGCTTCCTCCGATTTGAAAGTTTTCACGGAAAACAAAGATCTGGAAGGCGTGGGTCTAGTAGCCACCGAACCAGCGCCTATAAAGAGATTACCGAAGGTAATTATCTTTGACGTCAGCTCTGATCTTGATGGAGACATGGTAACTAACTGTCTTATTAAACAAAATTGCCTGGATCAAAAAGATTTTAAGGTTCTATTTAGAACTGGTGCGAAAAACCAAGAGACCGCTCACTGGGTGGTAGAAGTAGAACCAGCAACCAGAAACATGTTGCTAAAGTGTGGTAGACTGCACGTGGACTGGGTTCGATGCCATGTGCGAGATTACGTGACTCCAACTAGGTGCTTTAGGTGCCAGCGATACGGTCATATTGCAAAGAATTGTAGGGCCCGCACAGAGACCTGCTCTCACTGTGCACATCATGGTCATGGCTTCAAGGGATGTCCTAACAAAGACAAACCTGCCAGCTGCGCAAGCTGCAAAGAAATGCAAAAACCAAATGACCACCAAGTAGGTCGCGTTTCATGTAACGCATACAAATGCGCTGTGCAACGCCTAAGATTTAATACTAAGCATGATGATTGATTAGTCACAATCAAAGGAATTGTAACAGCAACCTACTAATCGCCCACCTCAACATGCAAGGTGCCAAGATAGTCGGATCCGAAATATGTGAAAGCATTTCCACCCACGACATAGATATTCTATGTATGCAAGAGCCACACTCTGTCAATGGTCAAATCAGCGGCATGCCTTCTACAGCCAGAGTAGCAACAGGATGCTCTGAGAATCCCAAGACTGCAATTAGCATTCATAGTGTCGGCATGGACATGATGAAGCTCAGGCTTGTGATAGCCACTGCACATGTGTTGAAATATCATCGGAAGCTGGTTCATTCTACCTGCTTTCAATTTACGCCCAATATAGTGAACCAATCGAGTACCATTTGTACAAAATCGAAACGATCCTAGGCTCTTTATCGGGTCAACAAAAAAAGGTAATGATCGTCGGAGACTTCAATGCCAGAAGTAAAATGTGGCATGACCGTTTAACCGATGAAAACGGAAGAAAAGTAGAGGACTTCGTGTCTAGAAATGACCTCTTCATAATGAACTTGCAGGGACACCCAACGACGTTCTCGTCTAATGGGAACTCCAATATTGACCTAACAATAGTCAACGGAGCCTTGCTGGGCTCGATAGTTGGGTGGTGTGTAAGAGAAAATTGGACCTCTAGTGACCATAGAGTCATCACGTTCGAACTATCAAATGCACCACAGAATAGTCCTCTTGCAAGTAGCAAAACTCCAAGATTTGCCATAAAGATAGCTGATTGGGGTCTATTTGCTAGACACCTGGTCGGCTCTTGGGACAGTGTAGAAGCACTTCCTGAAATTAATTCGATTGAAGAAATTGATGATCGTGTGGAGCTGATCACAACGCAGTTAACCAGTGTCTGCAACAACTCAATTCCAAAGAAGAGAGTGGCAAAGAGACAAAATAGTTGGTGGAACTCTAATCTAAGAAAACTTATATCCTCAATGCACAAGCTCAGAAGAGCATACCAGAAGGAAAGAAACCAAATAGCAAAAGAGTTGAAATTGTCTCTCTTTAGAGCGGCAAGAAATAAATACTTCCATGAAGTATTTATAGCTAAGCAAAGTAGTTTCCAAAGGTACGTCACGGAACATGGCAACAATGACCCATGGGGACTTGTTTATAAATTTGCCGCCGGCAAAGCAAGACCACCTGAAGTCTTAAACACCATCAGGAAGACAAGTGGAGTCGTCACTGATACGTGGCATGACACACGCTTGGAGTTATTAAACTCGCTTCTGCCGGACGAAACACCTGACGTTACTGGGCCTCAAGCAGAAATGCGCGAGATTGCCACCAACAATAGTTGGATATCTGATGCTGAAGACCCCCATTTACGTGGGAGGAGGTCAACAGCGCCCTTACTTGCTTTAAGCGTAACAAGTCTCCTGGACTTGACAACTTGAACGCTGAAATAATCCAACTGGCTTGGCCCATTATAGGGACTTCCATAGTAAGATTATTAAACAGCTGCTTAAAATTTGGCTACTTCCCGAAGGCATGGAAAAAGGGTGAAATGATTATAATCAGGAAACCTGGGGATAGAGATCCACTTTCTTCTAAGTCTTATAGACCAATCATGCTGCTACCTGTTATGGGGAAACTATTGGAAAGGCTACTAGCGGTTCGTATCTCTCCAAGAATCGAACAGAGCGGACTATTCTCGGACAAACAATTCGGTTTCCGACGTAGCATGTCTACTGAGGACGCGATAGTCCGCCTAACAAACACTGTCAAAACCCAAAGTTCAAAATATGTTATGGGTATTTTCTTGGATATAGCTGGAGCATTTGATAACTTAACGTGGCCTAGTGTCATTGCAAGTTTATCAGTTTACAATCTACCTGGAAACATCATAAATGTTTTCAGGAGTTACTTCAGCAACCGAACCGCAGAAATCAGAGACAAATATGGTTCAGTAACAAAACAAGTTACAAAAGGATGTCCTCAGGGCTCAATCCTAGGACCCCTGATCTGGAATATCGTATTTAATACGAGTATGATGAATGACCAGGATGAAATAGCATTCGCAGATGACAAAGTCATCCTGGTGCACGGCAACTCGAGGCTTGAACTTCAACGCCAGGGTCAAACCGCCATAAATAACACGATACAATGGTGCGAAACGAATAAAATGTCACTATCTGCGGAAAAAACAGTGATGCTGCAACTAAAAGGCAAATTTGACTCTAGTCGACCACCAACAATATCACTAAACGGTCGAAACATGAAAATGGTCAAGTGCGTTCGATATTTAGGAGTTGACCTAGATGAACGAATGGGAGTAACATCTCAAGTTCTTAGAGTCTGTGAAAACGCTAAGAAACTATTCCACTCATTGGCGAGAGTGTCAAGAGAGGGATGGGGACTGAATCACAAAACACTTGTAATAATATACAAAGGTGTGGCGGAGGCGCAATTCACGTATGCCGCAGCTGGTTGGTATGACAGGTTAAACTGTCACCACATCAGATCACTAGAAAGTGCTCAGAGGAATATACTGCTAGGAGTAACAAAGGCCTACCGAACGGTGTCTAAAGACGCTGTTGTAGTTCTGGCCGGCGTGCTCCCAGTGGATATTCTAATCAAAAAACGAGCGCTCATGTATCACCTTAGAAGAAGCGCTATGAATGAATCAGGTGACCATATACATGTCGCAGATAGTGAACGAATTCAATATAGCAACAAAAATGAAATCGAGCAAATGGCGGTTGACCTGTGGCAAAGAAGATGGAATGAATCAGAAAATGGAAGACACACATTTGCATTCATTCCAGACGTAAAAGTTCGTCTAAAAATGAAGCCACAAATAACAAGCTCGGTTAGTCAAGTAATCTCTGGGCATGGTAAGTTTAAGGCCTACCTCCAGAGATTCAAAATAATAAACCATTGTCGATGTCCATGCGGTTCGGAAGTAGAAGATGTAAACCACCTACTTTTCGAATGTAACGAGGTGACGGTCAAGTCAATAAAGCAAGAGTGGCTTGGTAATTCAAACATACATGAATTATCACTGCCAAAATTACTGAGTGCTGAAGTACTCCCACAGTTTCGGGCGTATTGCGCCGAACTGATCAGCGTCTTAAAAGAACGTAACAGTGCGCTAGAGTAGACCGGGTAACCGGACGGTACATGTCTCCAAGCGACTAGGGATGGTAACGATACAATTTTCGAATTGTACGGCTAAACTGTACCTAGCACTATTATGAGCGAACTTGCTAATTTATTAACAATGCAATTACTGCAAAATGATGCTTGTGACCTGATACATATTTAAAAATTCTTAGTTTAAGGTTATACCTAGGTATAAGAATTAATGGAAATTTAACGTAAATTTAATGTTGACCACGACGGATAATGAATCCTCCGTTCACCTAATTCTTTATAAACGGACGGGTCCCATTTAAAACGCGATATTTTAAAACGCGAATTATCAAAACGCGATATTTCAAAACGCGATATGATGGTACAAAACGCGATATGGTACAAAACGGGAGTTTAGGATCGGGTTATATCAGGCGGGTGAAGGGGAAATTTAATTTCAGTTTATAGGAATTTAAAAGTCGATAGGAACGATAGTACATAGGATCGATATCAGGTGGGTCGCTGCGCTCCGTCGCTTCGCAACGCATATTGTATACCATATCGCGTTTTTAAATATCGCGTTTTGAAATATTGCGTTTCGAGCGGATCCGTAAATGGACAATTCTCCATGAACAGAATTATTCCAAATAATATACAACAATCTTGTATATACAAATAATGTACATAACAACTTGTATATAGTAATCGTACAACAACACTTGTACATACGAAATTTATGTAAGCAAAATAGAATTGAAAAATTATATTTTGGTTACACAAAAATTTCGCATTGCAATAACCTCTACAATCACATCATTTAGAGATGCATAAAAATCGTATTGATTTTGCAAAACCAAAGTCATGTAAAACGCACTTATACACCACCATGCCATCGCAGAAGAGATGGCATGGCAAACATTTATGTTTATTAAAACATAATTTGTAGAGGGTGCACCCAAACAAAACCAGTTTTGGATTGTTTTGTTTTTCGATTTAGGCAAGAAACAAAAAAAAAATAAAATTCTTCGACCTATTCGATTTTGGAAACTGCCGGAGCAACACATCGCTGGAGCACCTACATCACTCACCAGCAACATTAACAATAAAAAATTATTTTAATAATTAAATTTTATTATTAGTTTTAAAAATTAAATTAAAATTTTGTTTTTATTCATTATAATTAAAATTTACTAAAGTGCTCCGCTTCACTTTCCGCCGCATCATACCCAATATGACAATGGGGTCGTTGTTTGTTTTTGAGAATGACAGTATGGATGAGAAGATGTGCGAGCAAGTGGTACAGAGTGTGGAGGAGACGCATAGCGTTATTTTATTTGCCAGCGATGACGAAACGGATTGTCATCTAGGATGAATCTGAGTTGGAATATACCATGCAGGGTGAGCACGATCTTGCCTATTGGTGTGGTAAGCATCAATTTCGCTTGGATTGGTCTCTTGTGTGGGACATTAATTCAGCAGAAATTGTTCAGTTAAGGGTTCTGAAATTAATGGCATTTTGTGAAATTAGTGACGTCTAGGTTTAAATAGTAGCAATACGAAGTATTTTTATGACAGATTAGATGTGTTGCAGAATATAGCAGATTGACTAGCGCAATTGGTTATTCCTGCGTGAGTTTTTGCGCAGTTTTAGTTAAATCGTGGTACGCGATAGAACTAAAGCGAAAGTGGCGTTTAAAGTGAAAATAGTAGTGTACTCGTAATTAAAATAATTGTAAATGATTTTAAGTGGATTAATAAATAATAGTGTGAGGAAATATAAAAATATATATCTGTATATTCTGACACAATGATCTAGCAAGGAAGCTAATGGCGCTGAAGTTTGTGTTTACCCGTTCAATGAAACCAAGATGTGCTGCAAGTAAAACAATGGTAGGGTGTACTGTTTTATGAATATAAGTTCAGTGAGTTTTTGAACGGGAATTAGTTCTGGATTGAAGAGCTGATCTGGTTCTGCCCGTCTCAGCAAGTTTAGGAGTAAAACTCCATTAAATTCCATTAAATTAGATTTATTTTTGAGCAATACGTGGGCTGTACTTCGAAAGTAGAATGGAGATTTTTCGAAATATAAGAAATTCTGATGAAGTTACGTATACGTGGGTCGTATTATTACGAAGCACATACGAATTAAGCTCGAATTGAGCCCAGTATTAACAAGAACCGAATTAATAATCACTCTGGAAACCCATTTGTTATGAAGATCCCGAAGGAACCCAAATAGCAGACTAAACCCCAATGAATTGTCTTCAAATAATTTTGTTTTCCCTGGTGGATGGATGGAGGTGCTTCATTTCAATGTCGTTTCGTTGATCTTGATAGTAGTTATCTTAATGGAATCTGTCTTTTAACCGTTATGCCTAAGGGTTATGCCTAAGGGACCCTGTAGCTTGGAAGCGTGTATTTGTTTACTATCTTCTTCTTCGTTAAAACTATATACTTTGTGCATTAGTCCTAGCCCTCAGGACGTAGTAGAGACACAAGCACGAACAAGGCTGGACCCTCGAATGCAAGAATGATCTGCCGGCGGAGTAAATGGACGGAGGTATAGTAAACGCTCTCATGGGGTAAAAGGATTATTGAAATCAAGGAGGAGGGTTCGGCTGAAAGTTTTCTATCCAAAAGGCGGGGTTTGGAGAACTAATCAAAGAGGCTTAGAATGCTGGAAACCAACTGCTGAAATCATTGACAGAGCCCACGAAGACCAATTGGAGGAAGGTGAAAAAGACCTTAGCCATAAATTATCTAAAAATTATGAGCGGAAACCCAAGACCTGCTCTTCCTTTCCGGGTCGAAGGGTGGCACTGGAATCTTGTCAAGTTGACATCGTGTGCCGACCAACGGCTATTGATCTTGAACAAGCGCGATGTCACAGATGGTTTTTCCGTAATTGTGTATTCTACAAGGCAGAGCACTAAACAAAGTTTCTTCTTCCCAACTGATCGTTCAGTTTAAGTTTTGAAACTGTACGCTATGATCCATAAAACACTTTTTGCCTTGTTAAATTATTTATTTTATATTTCATTAATGATTGGTGAATTTGTACACAATATTTCTGAGATGTCGCAAAAATCATTTTTAACTATATACACACAGTATGGTCACGAAATAACATTTTATTTAGTATAACGACAAAATATTTATAAACTTTTTGTTTTATTCATCATTAGATAAACGCTTGTACTTGAGCCATATTCCACCTTTTGGTATGAAAAGGAATTCCTTAGGATCGAGTACCAGTGGTTCAATAGTTTTTGGATCGACACTAATTTCAAAATTATTTATAATCTCAACAATACCGAATTTAACTTGGGTAACTGCAAAACGGCGACCTTCAATAATATAAAATAGAAATTATATTTTTTTTATAACGAACACGCGACCTCGAACCTACCCAAGCAAATGCGTGGTCCTAATCCAAACGGTAAATAGACTCCTTTATCTTCGTAAGCTTTGGTGCCTCCATTTTTCTCTGAAAATCGCTCAGGATCAAATTTCAATGGATCGGGAAAATGTTCACCATCCCGATGAATCGAATACACTGGTATTATAACAATATTCTTTAGTCGTACATTTACTTTATGATCCTTGATGCCGCAAAATTCGATCGGTTCAGTACATTTTTTTGTTAAAAAGGCCGCAGGTGAATACAACCGTAATGATTCGGCAAACACCTGTTCCAAATATTTCATATCGATTAATTTTTCAACCGTTATACTTCCGTCCTCTTCTAAATTTTCTCGTATTTCTTTACGTAGCCGTTCTTGAACATCTTTATTGCGGGCGATTTCATAGAGACACGAGGCAAGCGCTGCACTCGACGTTTCGAATCCATCAATGAAAAATGTTACGCCGTGCGCAGCCATATCCAAATTAGAAATACCTTTGCGTTCTCTTAGTTGTATCAAGTGTTCGAGATAATCGATACGGGAAATTTTACTTTCCTTACGATGTTTTTCTGCCTTCACCATCAGATCGGTGAAAAATGCTTCGATATCTTTGGGTATAAAACTTAATTTATATAGTTTGGTAATGGCCGGGAATATACTGGCCACTGCGAAATATATTACAAATATTAATCTGGGCGACATTAAGCGTTTGCCCATTTGACGGATAACAGATTCACTCTTGTCATCGGCAAATGAATTCGCATCGACCGCAAAAATGCAATTTGATACCACATCCGTTGTGAATTTCGCCGCGAGCTTTTATAAATTACAAAATTAGAATTCCACTATGAACTACTACTACTACTATTGCACTAGAATATACTTACTTCTTTTGCCTCTATCGAATCAACATTTCCGTCAATTTGTTTATTAATGTACGTGATCATCGTTTTGCAAATGCCATTGATCAACGGCGATAGTGCTTTAATCTATATAATCAGAGTCGATTAACGTCATTTTTTATCGCATAGTATTTTTGGCAACTTACCCGTGACGGTGTAAATGCTGGCGTAATTTCAGCTCGCTTCTCTTTCCATTTTTCACCGCTCAACATAAACGGATTGCGTCCGAATAACGGATCAGATGCCTCATCTACCATATCACCGAATTCATTGTCATGGAAATGATTAAATTTTCGGATGAATATATCTTTGATCAGTTCTGGTTCGATAATTAGTAAACGAGGTTCTCGCAATTGAAACAAGCCGGCAAATGGTGCCCCAAGTTTTTTATATTCCCTGAAAATAGACAACATGTGTGGCTATAGTTTTGTTTGCAATGTTTATAAATAGATCTTAAAATAGAATCTTAATACTCACTGGTATACTTCATCGATTTCATATATAACATTACGTTTTTGGGTAATGACGCTGGGCGTATTACCAAACAGTATGGTGGGTTTCGGTCCTGGTACACCGGCGTTGCGCCACACATCATAATGCCAGGTGAGATATACGTACAAAACACCACAAATTGCAGCCACAACTAAAACAAATATAAACATTTTTAAAGATGTATGACTCCCACAAATTCGACTTTTCGACTGAATGAACGAATGTCTTAATTCAAAACAAAATACTTTAATTTTCGGGTTTGAGTAGTTGTGTTGGTTTAATCACTTGTATGTCTATATATATCAGCGTTTATGAAACTTTATTTATCGCTGCTTAAATTCATGTGACCTTGGCGTATAGTTAATTCTTATCTCTCGTGACGCAAACAATTGTTTGTGAAATAGTTAATTCACGATTGTTTGTGCCACTGTAATATTTTTCAAAAGGTGTTTATCGGAATCGTTAGAGTAATGTCAGTCAAACTCTGGCTCTCTGGATCAGCAGATTGATCTCCTGTTTGGTTTCGACAATATAAAATATTAACCCGAAATGTATTATATGTATGCTCACCGAATGTATTATTGGCTTTTTGGATTTTTTTTGGCAGAAAAAACACGTTTATTTCTAAGAAATGGTAAATTTTATTTTAATCAAAATATTTTCCATCGTTATCTATGACTTTCGACCATCTTTCTGCCAATTTATGGATTCCATCGAAAAATAATTGTTTGTCTTTTGATGCGATCCATTCGACGAGCCATTTTTTGATTTTTTCGTGGGTTCTGAAGTGCTGATCTTGAAAGAAGATCGTTCGGAGCAAATCGTAATCTGATGGGGCACAATCTGGTGAATAAGGAGCATGCGGCAGAATTCCCCATTTAAGTACTTCCAGCGTATTTTTTACTTGTTTTGCGTCATGTGGTCGAGCATTGTCGTGCAGTAAAATTACTTTACGCTGTTTGTTGGCTGGAATCGGAGGACTTTCGTTCAATGCATGGTTCAAATTTATCAATTGTTGTTGGTTATAACGTTCACCAGTAATAGTTTCGCTCGGTTTTAGCAACTCATAGTACATCACTCCGTTTTGATCCCACCAAATGCATAACCTAACCTTACTTCCATGAATGTTTCGTTTTGCTGTTGATGTGGATGACTCGCCTGGATGAACTCATGATTTTTGCGTTTAGGGTTATGGTAGTAAATCCATTTTTTATCGCCAGTCACAATTTGAGACAAAAAATGCGATCTTCGGTGTCGTGTAAGTAAAGAATTACAAACCATTAAACGATTTTCGATGTTGGCTTAGTCAATTCATGTGGTTGTTATGTTTTCCTTCTTTTTGAATCATTTTTATGGCATGTAAACGTTTGCTTATGGCTACTTGAGTGACATTTAACTGTTCTGCATGTTCTTTTTATGCTTGAGCTGAGTTTTCCTTCAATAATGCTTTCAATTTTTAATCTTCGAGTTTTTTTGGTTGACCAGAACGTTCATTGCTACTGACATCAAAATCACCTCTTTTGAATCGTTTAAACCAATTTTCGCGCAAATTTGTTGAGTTTGTGCATCTTCACCATAAGTTTCTTGAAGCAAACGAAAACGCCATCTCTTAAAAAACCCAAAAAACTAAGTTATACACCCTATATTATTAGCACCACGCTTTCATAGTAAAATTGCAAATTGCATAAACCGTTTTCGTACTAAAGGAAATACCTTCGGAAGGAAAGCGCCATACTTTCGTTATTGTGGAAATTTATCATGGCATTTTGGTTTGTTTCTTTTGCCAAATAAATTTTTACCATTTAATGACTGTCAGTTCGCTTACCTGCAGACGTGGTTGTCGTAAGAGGCGACTTGGTTGGATTGTTGTTGGGCAGCACCCACATTCGAAGAACATTTTTTCCTTTTTTGCTTTTATTTGCTTTGCAATTGTTATTTCACAGACCAAAGAGCACCGGGCCGCTATTTGGGAATTCGATTCGAATTGCTATTCGATTCGAATGATCAGTTCGATTCGAACATGAATTGGTATTTGGGAATTCGAACGAAAATAAAAATGTATACAGTTAAATAATGAGAAAGGATTTTTTTTTTGCTAATGGTCATACCTGTACTAAAATTAATCATCTTGTTGAATTTTGACGTTTTATATGCGACCAAAATTTTTCTTCTGCAAAATGCAACAGATATAAACATTTATTTTTTGCACATGAGAGACAAGAAAAGAAATATATCCCAACACAATTTTGCAGAAGATTTTTAAACCACTATACCGCCTAAACCACAATAAAATGTTGCTTTAAAATTAAATGTTGCCATAAAATATATTCGATCCCAGTATTTTTATGGCAACATTTTTAAAGTTAACAAAAAAAAAATTATTTAGTATATATAAATGTTGAGGATTCATAATAAAAACAGAAGTCATAGATAAAAATGTAAATTTCGCATTACTATGGCGCAAAAAATTATGGCATTACTACATAGCTATATATATTTCTTTATCTTTCTTATTTAGCTACAAAAATATGCACAAGAAAAATGTTGCTCGCATGAAAATGGGGCATTATGCGTGGATTCCACAGTGAAACAGTTTTTTTCAGTAAAAAATACTGGGAACCGAAAAGAGGAGAGTATACATATTAATATTACGTTAGAGTGATAAAGACAAACAAATGTTACCATAAAAAGTATTGAGTTTCATACTTTTTATGGCAACATTTTCCCCGATTACTGCCAGTAAATTTTACTAAATTTTTTTTTGTTTCTCTTTAACAAGTAAAGGATTTATATTTTTATCTCGTTTTAATTTTACTGAAACAAATTGTTTCACTGTGGAATTCACGCATTATGGGACATTTACATGCGACCAACATTTTTCTTCTGCAAAATGAGAAAGATATAACATTGGCTTTTTGCACATGAGAGACAAGAAAAGAAATATATCCCAACAAAATTTTGAAATGTTGAAAAAAAAATAAATGTTGCCATAAAATATATTCGATCCGAGTATTTTTATGGCAACTTTTTTAAAATTAACAAGAATTAAAATTATTTCAAAAATTTGTAGAAGAAAACAATTTTCTACATGTAAATGCCCCACTAGTCTACATTCACAGTATTTATGGATTTATGCGGTTTACATTGCGGGTCGAGTCAACTTGTAGTTTATCTTCAGGTTAACTAGTAGTTAACTTGTTAGTTTTATATTGGCAGAGCTATCTTTGGATCGAACCGAAAAATTTATTTAATTAATTTTAGGGAAAACTTAATAAATTAAAATCGGAAAAAATCACAAAAAATATGCTTTCGTATTTACATACCACTGCTCACACAAAAAAATTAAAATTAATAATTTTTATAAATAAAGAAACGTAGGCGGCCAATTTTGTCTAAAGACAACTGATACGAACATGGTACCGAAGCTATGTTAAATGAGATACGCTTCACCGATCTCGAAATATTTTTTAATTTTACCCGAATGTGTCCAGATAATTTCGGTAAATTATTATCTTACGTCGGGCTTTATTTCTCTACTAGCAAGTCAAACATGTTAAGTCGATTTTAAAATTAATTTCTTAAAAACGACAAAAAGTCGACAAAATTAATTTCTTAAAAATGAGGTAACAATTTAACTTTCAAACGAAACGTCAAAAGCGCCGGTAATGTTTTAGCCGTAGTTCTGTATAATACTGTAGTTTACCTTTCTTTTGGCCGTTTTTAATTTAATCGCGCTTTCATGACCTAAAATTTTATCAACTTAAGTTAATTTGATTTTCTCAATAAATTAAAAAGTAACAGTGGTACAAATCTGATAGTCAGGCGCAACATAAAATAGTTTTATTTTAAATTCCAAACTTCTGTTAGATCGATTTATTCTTAAGTCGACTTAAGACATTACCCGTATCCGTTACATGTTGCAAGTCCGTTATAAACTGCCCAATAAAGTCTAGTTGACGTCTTTGTCTTGGTGATGCTTTGTCCAAATTTTGGAGGATGACATTTCGTCCTTCAAGATAGAATCGGAAGTACTTTACACCTATAAGTAAGCCGCTAACAACTCTCGATCGTAGGTGCTGTATTTTTTCTGTAGGTATCTCGGTTAATTTGACGGAATAAAAGCCCAGTGGTTGCCAAACCTGGTTTACCAATTGCGATGGCTGCTTTGGATTCGTCTCGTGGCTCTATGAAAATTTGATGATATGCACGTACCAAGTTTATCGTCGTAAATATTGTGCATCCTGCTAGTTGGAACGAGAAATCTTCTATATGTGGCACGGGTAGTTGTTTGGGGTGGTCACGGACTGGCCCATTTACTTTTAATACGACTAGATGCCTTGAGCCATCATACTCTCAAAATGTTCCTTCGCTATTTTCAGTTTATCTGGAGCCAAGTGTCTGGTCTTACACGTAACTGGTTGCCCTCGCGTCTCCAAGCAGTGCGTCACATTGCGTTTTAAATTATTCATGTTAATTGATTCACTTGTAATTTCTTCATATTTGTTTAATAATTTAAGTATGTCCGGATTATTTTTGGTTTTATCAACCAATGCAAGGGAAAGACTTTGAGTTGGTAAGATGGATCCTACTGTAAACAAATCTGTTACTGAATCTACTAAACTGCCTTTTTTGATGTCTACGACTAGGCCGGTTGATTTTAAAAAATCTGCGCCGATTATTAGCATTGATTCGTCGTCTACAATAAATGACCATTTAACAACTCTACGTAAACCAATGTTCAATAAGATTGTGTGCATTCCGTAGGCCTTAATTTTAGACCATTTGCTGCATATAAATGGAGTTCCGGCACAGTAGCTTTTTTATTATAAAAATTTCCGGGTAAAACTGACACGTCCGCACCTGTGTCTAACAGAAATTTACGTTTTGAATTTTGATCGAAAATAAGCAGACGATTTGTATAAACTTCATCAACACACAACATGATGAAAACAAGAAACGCACTTTGTAGCTTTGTCCATAAAACACCGATCATAAAAACACTCGGTTTCATCTGACATTCGTTTTCTAGATTTCTTCTTCTCGCTGTACTATGTAATTCTGCCACTTGTATCAGACATTTATTATAACAAACAGAAACTGCATCCCACAGCAGCTGCTAAACAAGTTAAATAAAGTTGATAAGGTAGAAAGGGTTCATTATATTGCTCTTCGAAAAATTATGTTTGTATACCAAAACGAAAGGTAAATAGAGCTAGTACCAGTACACTTAATTCTTGGAACTGCTTGCAATAAAACCATCGCAATGTCGACTGCTTGCAACCAAGGGAGCGGAACTACTGTTGATGCTGTGGAATGGTGTCTGTGCATTAAGAAATCCTCGAAACGCAAACTCAGAAAAACGACGATTTAGGATCATGTAATCCCATAAAACACTGGAAATAAGTCAAATAAAGCGCAAACTGAAGTGTCTGAAGACAGAACACTCATACACATAAAAAGCAGATTAAATAAAAATAAAAAGATCAGATGGAAAGGCTAGTGAAGAAACACAAATGTTGCTTGGGGTTTGTCCGAGATGAGTTTTCTGAAGATAAATAAATAAAGAAGATAAAAATTCCCAAAGATGAGTTTTCTGAAGATAAATAACGAACGAGACAACCAACTACACATAGTAGTGGAAATTTTAAGATTTTGTGTGGCTGGATTGCTATATTCTGGGTCTAATTGCACCATTTGAGATGGACATTTGAGATTGTATCAGAAAGTTATTCGCGCCATAAGTGTGGTTTTTGCGTCTAAAAAAGGATTTTTTGTTATTCAAAACAAACACCTCCAACTTTTAACCCGGCTTAACACCAACAAGCTTATCTTCAACTCATGTTGGTTGGCTTCTCTAGCGTGCTTAGCGAGATGAACTTTGTTCGTTGTTTTAACCCAAGGCATCAATTATTTTTGATTTTTTTTTGATATATATTCAGCAATCAGCATCCTAAAAATATTTATAATTTTAATTAAAATTTATACTTAATTAAGTTGCAGTAAACTCCCTGAAATAAAATGTCATTATTAAGAGTTAAATTAACTTGAATAAAATAAATGTAATGTTATGATTAGTATTAACTAAATTAATTTGGTTCTCTTAAAACAAATTAAATCAAAATAAATCGAATCCAGAAATCACCAAAATGTAGTACTCGTATATTTAAGCAGGAAATGAACGCACGACCTTTTTATCTTCAACGGATAGAATCTTTGTGAATCTGTTGATTTAATGGATTTATTTATAAAAAATAGTTAAATAAAAAGATTATATAATGTGATGGTCACTTGTCCTTGCCATCCCTAATCTAATACAAATTTGTTTTTTTTATAAAAATAAAGAATGACCAAATGAAATTAGGTTTCAAAGACAGCTAATCTGAAATATGTAAGGTAATATATCAATAATGGATATTTGGCACAGTTTTAGAACCCCAATACCTAAACAAATTGAACCAGAATTAAATAAAACTTTTAAAGCAATCAGGAATCTGTAAGATGACTAAATTAATAATAAGTAGCTCGCACAACTGTAGGATCCTTGATAACCAAATAACCCAATCGTATCAAATAAATCATAAATCATAAAAAGAACAACCAGCGATAATTATTTATTCTACCTAGAACAAGCTAATCAAAACTTTCACCAATTTACAGTCTCCCGAAACAACCTATAGAAAGAAATTTAATTAAAGAAATGCCATGATCCCTGAAAAAACTATCTAAGTACAGCGATATTTAACAGCATTTCAATTTTACTCTGTACCTTCCAGGATATCTGCAATTTCAAAAAGTAAATATCCGCTGAAATATCAAATTAATTAGAAACCCGATAGCCATTATGATTCCTACCTTGTCTGCTCTTCTGACTTTTAAATTAAAATTTTATTTTTAATTAGAAAGACTTCAAAGATCTTCTGTAATGAAAAATCTTCATTAGAACTAAACAAATTAGCTTCATCAGGAAGTGCATTGACCAATATAGTATTAATACAATAGTAATCTGCACTAAAACTGCACTAAAACTGCAAATTTACCTTCTTCTACCAACAATTGATAACCAAATCAACTCCCAAACAACTGTCAATTTAAAATAGCCTGAAATAGCTTTCAAATACAGGCAACGACAGAGCATATTATATGAATACAACCCTCCATAAGTTGAAAAACATAATGTTCAACTATCACCAACAGCAGACACCGACCAACCACTCATCATGAACGAACCCCATTCAAAGCACTCTGCCACAAATATCAAAGAAAATTTATTGCAGTACAGTTCGACCATATCCTCACCGCATCTATAGAAATTGGTCACACAAATGAAACAATGAAAAGACAAAAAACAAGGAAAACAACAACAAAAATCTATGATTTGATCGTTTGTTTTTTGTGTCTTTTCATATAGAAAAACATTTACACAGCCTAACACAAAAAGTAAATAGCTATGCAATTATGTAATGACATAAATAAAATAAAATGAAAATAAAACTTCCCCAGTATGCAATTATTCCACTGTGTGGAAAAAACTGCTCAATTGTCGTACAAAACTCCGTACTACAAAATATCAAAGACACAAAAATATTGATTTTGGAGAAAAATAATTGTTTTTCTCTTTCGCGGTAATATTATTTTCGTTTTATAAGTTTCGATTGTATATCTTTTATTTTCAGTTTCTTCTGACAAGTCGACGTGCACGGTTGCACTACATAATTAGTTTTTTTTACTTTAAAGTGTTGTGTTTCATTATAATGTTTTTCGATTTGTTAAAGTAAATAATTTTAAATTTAAATATATAATAATTATTATTAACTTATTTAGTGATCGCGATGTGCAAATTTGGACTAAAAAGGTAATAGAGATCTGTCTCACAATGGCGTCGTCGCGAAATACATTTACGTAGTAAATTTTCAATGATTTTTTTTCAAAATCTCAATATGGTGGCGGATGCAATACAACGTGGCGGATGCAATACAAAACTCAATTTATGAAATTTAAATATGTATATTGTGAATAAAAAATTAATATTTATTTTATTATAAATGGAAAATTTTGTTTTATTTCGGATAAGAATTATTATTTATTCCAATTGGAAAATATATACAAACACGTGCCTTTGTTTCTGTGATTTTTTTCTCTTTTTAGTTGGGATTCACACCGATACCGGAATTTTTGTGACACTTTTCTTTGGCGGGGAGTACGAATTTCCGCATGATACACATGGTTCTTTCCATAGAAGCAGTGTGGTTTTAGAACGCGAATGTAAATGGAATTCCGTCGGCATTGCATATTGGGTTCCCTGATTTTGGAAATTGTTTCTTCGTAACCAATACATATTATGTACATAACCAACGGCCAACACACACACAGCTAAAAGCATATAACAAACTACGCCATACCATTCTCAAACTTTCCAGTGTAAAAAAATTCCTCCAAATATGTCATGTCATGTCATATATGTAATTCGTCTAAGGTTCGTCTGCCTTGGCAAATAATTCGATATTTCGTAGGAAATCTGTTAACGAAAGAAATGCATCCTTCGAAAACTGAACCTTCTTCATCGCCACTATATTTCGTTAAATAAATTTGAGTAACTTTCCTCCCGTGGGCCCTATTCTCCAAATCGGTGGAAATTTATGCATACGGAATATAATTTGCTCTAAATTTTTTTACATTATTCGTATTTTTCGCCGGCTACTTTATCATTTTTTCAAATTTGTTTGAAAGTTTTCTTTTATTTATTCCCCTACTAAGGGAACGATTCCGAATGGGATAATTGAGTCGGAATTATTCCCTTATGGCCGGTTGCACTTAAAAATGACTAACGGCCTGTTAGTTGTGCGCCAGTTAAATGTTTTATATGAAATGAAATCTGTTTTTGCAGTCAAAAAAAAAATCAACGCAAACTTGGTTAAATATATTTTATTCCATGGAAATATTTAACGATTAGTTAAAAAGTTTTCCAATCAAAATTGGCCATTTAAATATTTACACGCAAGCTAAATATTTCCGCAGAATAAAATATATTTAACCAAGTTTGCGTTGATTTTTTTCTGACTGCAAAAAGAGGTTTCATTTCATATAAAATATTTAACCGTTAGTCATTTTTTAGTGCAACCGGCCATTAGTAGAACCATATATATTCTGAGATAACTTGCCGACAAAAATGTAAAAATGATAAAGTAGCCGGTGAAAAATTCGAATAATATAAAAAATTTAAAAAAAAAAATATATTCCGAATGCGAAATCGCGGGTAAAGTGCACGCGTTGACTGTCGATTAGGAGTAAGTAGTAGTACTCACAATTTCAGCATCCCCTATCTCTATTACCTTTGGCCTTGCCAAAGTTCTCTCCATTACCGACAACATCTAGCGCAGGTTACTTTGTATGGTACGTTACATTATATAAGAAGAAAGCCATAGGCAATATCTTTCAAATGGAAAAAAACGCCAGCGGTCTGCCGTCTGTCTGGGCGAGTACCATGATCGCTGTTGCGAAGATGTAAACTAAAGTGTCCAGTTGCATTGTTCAGCAGTTGCCGCTTATTTGGGAGTGTGCTCTAGGGATCAGAGCCATTAGTAAATCCATTTAAATGGCATATGTACCACGTTTGAGTTCGATAATGGAAAACTGTTTTATTATTGACGTTAAGATATAAAGTTCGGTGCAGTAGTAAAATATGGGTTGTATTGTTTTGAATCTGCAAACTATAAAGTATTCGAAATGCCCAAAGAAAAAAGTACTGAAGAAATGTGTAGTAACATGTAAGTGATATATTTCAAATAAATTCGCCAAAAATCACATAAATGAACGTTTTTGGGTATTTCGATGAGCCATCGGCTTGCAAGGTACACATGCAAGTTGAATTTTGCACAAAACTGTAAGTATTTTATCATGGATTTGTCTCGGTCAACTTTACTTGGCGAGTATGTTGCGATTGTGTTTTAATTTCTTATCAATAAATTCCACAAAAATAACAATTACGAAGCATAAAATAATTCTTGATATAAAAGGGCACAACGATGCAAAAATAATCAGTCTTATTGAATTCTAAAGTGTAGCAAATCAAAAAAATTTATAACATATAGTGAGTCAAAATGTTGGAATATATTTTGGGGGGTATCATAGCCCTCGTTTACGGATTATATTATTATTTGACGTACTATCACGAATATTGGCATAAATTGGGTGTTCCGGGACCCAAACCAAAACTACTGGGCGATTTTCCAAGTATGATAACCCAAAAGCGAAACACCTTTTATGAATTAGACGAGATCTATCGCGAATTTAAAAAGAAAGGTATAGCATTTTGTGGGGTTTTTCAATTTCGTGATCCGCGCCTTTTACTTATCGATCCGGAGTTAATTAAAGATGTCATGATTAGAAAGTTTAACGCTTTTCATGATAACGAAGTGAACGGATTTGTAAGTATTTTAATGTAATCGCTTTGTTTCTTTAAATAATATTTTTATTATAAATAGTTTGATGAAAATTCTGATCCGATACTTTCCCGCAATCCATTTATGTTAAGTGGCAACGCGTGGCGGGACAAACGAGCCGAAGTTACTCCCGCTTTTACATCAACACGGGTAAATAAAATTTGTGTCCATCTAACAATGGTTGTACATTAAAAATTTTATCTTTCTTTTATAATCAACTATAGATTAAAGCATTAACACCACTTATCGACGATGTAGGCAAGACAATGTCAAAATACCTCAACAAAAAAATTGATAAGAACGCCGGTTCAATCGAGACACGCGAGTTATCAGCCAAATACACAATAAATGTAGTATCAAGCTGCATATTCGCAATGGATGCGCAATGTTTCAATGACGACGATATAATTCCAGATATTCATCGATATGGAAAAAGTATTTTGAAACCAACACTGCGACTTATTTTGTATTTCATTGCGGCATCCCTGTTCCCGATAATTACAAAACTGTTTAAAATAAATATAATTCCGAAGGAGATTGAAAATTTCTTCACTACCCTCATGAAAAATGCCGAACGATACCGATTAGAAAATAATGTTACGCGGGCCGACTATCTCGACCACCTAATCACTTTAAAAGGAAAGAAAGGCATTTCGGATATGGATATGACGGCGCATGGTGTTACATTTTTCATTGACGGTTTCGATACGTCAAGTGTTGGCATGGCTGGATGTTTATACGCCCTCGCTAAAAATCCCGATGTTCAAAAACGTTTGCGTGACGAGATTGTAGCAAATTTGAACGCGGAGGGAAATATTCCGGTGGAGAAACTATTCGATCTGGTATATTTGGAAAAAGTGCTCGCCGAATCGTTACGACTTTATTCACCGGCGCTCATTTTATCTCGATTGTGTACCGAGAAAACTACGTTACAGGGCTGGAACAATCAACGTGTAACGGTCGATAAAGGGAAAGTGGTTATGTTACCACTGTATTCATTACACACCGATCCGGAATACTTTCCAGACCCGTTGAAATTTGATCCGGAACGCTTCGCCGAAGAGAATGGAGGCCCTAAAACATATGAAGATAAAGGTGTTTATTTCCCCTTTGGTATGGGACCAAGAGTTTGTTTGGGACGTCGGTTTGCCGTGGCTCAAATTAAAATGGGTATTTTCGAAATTATCAAGAATTTTGAAGTTGCAGTGGATACAACAAAAACACGCGAACCTCTGGAATTCGACCCAATAGAATTTATTGGAGTTCCAAAGTGCGGTTATTGGTTGAACTACAAACGTGTGTGAAAATTTGAATGATTGCGAAAATTTTGGGTGCAGATGTTTTGGGGGAAAGGTGCGGTCTTTTTGATTTACAAGACCGTTCGTGTAGCCAATAAAATTGAAGCAAGCAGTCATTTTGACAGTTTAATTCATTTAGGGATTTCTGTTTGTAGATTTGTAGTGCTAAATAAAAACAATGTTTGATGATAACACAACAAAATTTTTTTTGAAAAAACACTAACAATGCGATCAATTAAATCAAATTACCAATATGAGTAATAATTTGTGTGATTTATTACGATTTATTTATAAATTTTATGACACAAATAAATTTAATGTGATGCTGATGATCGTATTTTAAAATCGATCCAAATTCCACCCTCCGCCACCGTTGCAATTGAGGTGGGGTCCAAAACAATTGGTTGCTTTGTTTTACGATTAATCGAAATTTCAAAATTACGTATCACCTCGATTATGCCAAATTTTACTTGGGCCAATGCGAATCGCATACCAACACACATTCGTGGTCCATCGCCAAATGGATAAAAGACACCTTGGTCCCGATACCGTTTTACACCCCCATGTGCAGCATCAAAACGTTCCGGGATGAATTTATCCGGTTCGCTCCAAAAATCACCATCACGATGAATGGAGTACAGCGGAATTCGCACTGTAGTGCCATTTTCGATGTTGATCGGATGTCCTTTACCATTCTCAAGTTCAATATTTCCGGTACATTTTTTTATCAACACCGGGCTCGGTGGATACAAACGTAATGTTTCGTGTATAATTTGATCCAAGTACGGTAGTGCCATAGTGTCATCGAACGATAAACTTGTAGAACTATTCCGTTGTACAGACTCCTCGATTTCACGATATAATTTCTGTTGGGCAATTCGATTTCGTCCAAGTTGGTAAAAAACATGGGCCATTAGTAGACTTGAATTTTCAAATCCGTTTAAGAAGAAGGTTACTCCATACCCGGCGATTTCAACATCTGTTAAATTACGAAGTCGTTTAATCTCGATTAAATGTGCCAAGATATCATCATCATGCTCGATTTTATGTTTTTGTCGATGCTGAATCGCTTTGCGGGTTAAATCAATAAAAAATGTTTCGACCTCAGGCGATATAAATGGAACTTTCCAAAAACTTTTCACGAACGGGAGCGCCACTCGAATCATGAAATACATAATTATTTTGGTTGATGGCGCTAGTAATTTACTGCCCATTTTCCGGATTGTATCTTCTTGAAAACCACTGTAAGAATTACCATTCAATCCAAATATACAGTTGGTTACAACATTCGAGGTGTATTTGGATGAGAGTTCTCGCGCCTCAAAACCACTCGAATTACCATCACTATTCTCCAATTCAAATTTTATATACGAAATCATATGGTTCACTACATCTTGGAAGATTGGTTTCATGCCCTTGATCTATATATAGAATAGATTACATCACTAATATTTTGGTTCCACTCGAACGGTTTTTTTTAAATACGACTCAATTTATCTTACCCGTCCTATTGAAAATACTTGTACCATATCAGCCCGTTTCTCTTTCCAGTCATCACCAACGAGTGAGATGAGATTTTGTCCCAGTATCGGGTCACTATCCTTATCCAGCACATCACTGATTTGATTATCGTGGAAATTTTTAAAATTTTTTACTAACACCGTTTTTATAATTTCGGGGCTAATGGCCATAATTTCTGGTTTGTACATGGTTAAAAATCCAATATAGGGGTGATTTTTAAATTCCCTAAATATAAATTTTACGTTTATTAAACAAATAAATTAAATATTGCACTTGCACTTTTTACCTATATAAATCATCAATTTCGTACGCTAAATTACGTGTACGATTCCGATAGCCAGATAAATTACTCCCGGTCCATATAGGTGGGGGGCCCGGAACACCTTTCTCAATCCAATATTTTAGTTGACGGTTCAGATAAACATACAATAAACCGATTGCAATAATTATTACAAATAACAACATTAAAAGCAACATATTGCTGCTTAAAGTCACACTCACATCTATCTCAATCGAAACTCTAACGATAACTGCTCGAGTACGCAATATATTTACCTAAAACGGTCGATGGAAAATATTTTACAGTGTCTTACGTATGTATATTGTTGTGAGAGCAGCGCTTAGCATTACAAATGCATAATGCGTAACATTTATAAAAAATTCAGTCGATAGACTAAAATTTCTTCAAGTTCAAAATAAATCTTTTCCCATTAATTTTTTTTAAATTAATTAAGAAATAAAATTATTTGATCTAAACACCATAACGATGACAAAATAAAACAATATGCAAAAAGTACTAACATTTCAATATTGAGCAAATGTTTCAATTTTTAGTTTAAAATTGGACGCAACCATTTTAGTGGTTTCGTTGTTTATGTCATTTGCAGCATGGTTTTATTTAAATATGTTTCTTGATCCATGTTTGTTGGTTTTATTTATTCAAAATATGTAAAGTAAAATAAAATTAAAGTAAAATTAATTTGTGTATGCTTATCGTTTAGAAATAAAACTGAACCACGAGCTGCGTTTATGAATACAAGTACAAACAAATCATTGTTTGTATTTTATATCCAAGGTTTATTTCAATTTTTGTGTCAATCACGCCAGAAATCCGCCATTTTAGAAATACCACGGTTTTCTTATTTTGTAGAGTAGTAATTGATTGTACTATTATGCAGGTCTAACGGTAAAATTTGTGCATAATGTATTTTGGGAGATTGCGAGGAACTAGTGGGTGTTTATTATTTCAACTAGATAACGTTAGTTCGAACCGTTCGAATTCCGCTGTACTGCATTCAGCGAGCCGGATAAATTTGATGCGGCGCATGACGGTGTAAAACAGTATCCGAATCAATGCGTCTTTTATCCATTTGATGATGGATCATGGATGTCTATTGGTACGCATTCTGCATTGGCCCAAATAAAATTATTCATAATCGGGGCAGAGGATATCAATTCCACGAGAGACGCCATAGTTATAAATATTTCGCAGGATGTTGTCTGTGTGTCTTGTATGCAAAAATAAAATCAGATACTCGACAAAGTATCGGAGATTGTGAGGACGACATAACCTCACATAGTATTTGACACAGTAGAAAATATCATAAACGTATCAATTCTGTTAATCTCACACACAAATTAAAACTAATTAACAATTAAGTTTTCAAAATATTGTTTGCAGTAAAAGACGTACTAATTACTAAATTATATTAATTATATTTTTGACAACCCGAGCGGAGCGGATGTATTGTGTTTTAGGAAATTGAACGGACGGAGCGGAAACGAAATGAGCGGACCGGAGCGGATCTATTCTGTTTGAACCTTAACTTCTATGGATTGCCGTTTTGTCAAGGCCACCTGTAATCGTTGCTGGAAACTAGGTTAATTTGCTAGTGTGTTAAGTCACGTGCGAATGACTGATCAAGAGGTCGATTGAGAACACGAAATCGTGTTTCAAGATTTAGTCTTATCCAGAAGGCGCCACTTGGAGGTATAAATCTTGAACCTCGCCTCTCTTTCATTCTAAAACATAAAAAATTTGAAATTCAATTCAATTCCAATTCAGTTTAGGAATGTATCCGATGATTCTTGCATTATTCTGTTGTATCGGAAAAATCTGTTTCTGTATAGCCCATGAAACCTAGCCAAAATCTCTAATAATGGCTTGCTATTGGTCTAGATTGAAAATTACTCATATTTGCAGTGAAAAATTGCTAATAACAAATTTCTAATCCACCCGATGGTCCCGAACATCTTTTCTTCAAAATGTTCCTAATTCATCTGTCTGGCCTATATAATGGAACCTTGCTCAAATCTTTAATAATGGCTTGTTATTTGCCCAGTCGCCCAGATTGAAAAATTACTCATATTTGCAGTGGTGAAAAACCTTTCCTGCACAAATAACTGCGTTATCAAACCAATTTTTTATACCTTTTACATTAAAAAATTTAAAAGTTTTAATGAAGAAATATCAAAAACAAAAATTTAACGTGTTAGTAACACGCAAAATCTAATTGTTTTTCAAACAATTTGATTTTGCGTGTTACTAACACGTTAAATTTTTGTTTTTGATATTTCTTGTAAGACACTTCACATCGGTTTATATTAATGAACAGTTTTGTATTTTGTAAAAGAAAGTTAAAGTAGAAAAACATAAAACACAAATGTTAAACCCAAGTAGAAACCGAAAAAGAATAATATTTAAATATTATAAAAGCCATCCTACTCTGGTAATAGTACAACAATAATTCCCTAAAATTTCAATCCAGAATGAAAATTTTTAATTCACCTAAAAGTAGGGTTAGGAATAATTTCATTCTTCATGTAGTTCAAATGTTCACCTTCAGACTAAATATATATGAAATAATTTTAGTTTTATGAGTTGTCACTTTGGAAATAATTGCCAGTTCATTTGTTATTTATTTGGCTAAATAATAATAGTCGCTTCTATTGGCCTTTTAATGCGAATTCAGTGTTGCATTCCTTCCTTCCTTCTTATTTTTTTTAAATCAATCCAAGTTGCTAAAAAAATTCACAAGAAAAAAACGTCATTTCCTATGCGAGCGAAAGGTGATATTTATTTATATGTGAAAAAGCCTCATGCCATTTTATTATTATTTCATCATTTGTTACATTAACTGTAAACTAATTAAATATTTTATGTAATATTCATTCAAATTATAGTCAACTATGAAGTTTATATTACATTAAAACTAGTTTTTGGGGGAAATTGATCACTTTCGTTCTAGTTCTAAAATATTCCGTCAGATGTCAGTTACTTTGCGTAGAAAGGCGACTCACAATTTGTGAATTCCTTTTGAAAATTTTTCGATTTTTTCAGGCGTTGTTTACTTTGTCAAATTTTGTATAAGAAGAAAAGTTTTTTTGGCATTTATTTTTCAGTATTACCAACTGTTTAAAGTAAAATTAACTATTATTCTTGTCTTACTTTGGACATGAAATTTCATTCCATTCTTGAAGGATTAAAATGTACCAAAGTAAGATGCTTTTATTTTCATAAAATTACCTATCGATAATATTTATCCAATTTTATTATTGGTTGTTCATTACAAAATCATTAAATTTTATTTTGTCGCATAATAATCAAATGGTATTTAATAGTCGCGCCATCTAGATTTAAACATAGTAACTTGTTGTCCTATTTGATCAATTCCCTCAATTGTGTGTAACTGCTTCTTAAAGGACTTTAAAAATGTTCAAAAGATCGAGAGGATGCGAGAAGGATAAGGATTACTTTGCTAAAAATTTGGCCTTCTGAAATTAACTAATTATATTCTTAATGCACGCACTGTATATTTTCCGCTCGTTATCTAAATAAAATTTATGATCTTGATCTGAGTAAAAGATACCACAAGACAAGCACGTACTTATCTAGAATCTCGCCAAACTATTTTTGATTCAGTCGAAATCATTTGTGTAGTAAGAAGGGAACATAAGATATAAAAAAATGCCGTCATTCAATACGACCACGATATCGCTCAAAATGGCTACGTTTACATTATACGATTATTTAATGTTTAAATTGATGTTGTTGGCGTGCGCTGCAATTGGTCTGTACTATGTACTGTGTTTTAAATTGCAGCGGGCTAATGAATTACGTAAAGTGGAGAATAATCGACGAAGTTCCGTTGAGGTTGAGTATTTGGTAGGCGATCGTAAAATGAAAATTTTTCCGATCGCCATGTCATTGGCTGCGAGTTGGATCTCAGGAATCTCACTACTTGGGATACCGACCGAAATATATTTATATGGGATTGGATATTTTTGGATCGTAATCGGGATCCTAATTATGGGAATTGTGGTGCATTTCATATTTTTACCAGTATTTATTGAACTCAAACTGACATCGGTTTATGAATATTTGGAGAAACGTTTTGATCGTAAAGTACGAATATTTGGATCAGTTTGCTTTTTTATCACGATCGTAAGTATTTCGGGTTCGTTCGTTTGTATAATTGTAATACATTTTAATCAAACAACATTTTTTAGCTTATTTGGTTCCCGATCGTTATTTATGTACCCGCCATTGCACTTAATCACGCCACTGGAATTAATATACACATCATAACCACAATTACGTGCGTTCTCTGCATTTTATACACATGTATTGGCGGTATACATGCAGTAATTTGGACCGACGTGTTTCAAGTGCTGATCATGATTGGCACCCTTGTCATCATAATAATCAAGAGTACGATCGATTCGGATGGTATACAAAACATATTCAAGAAAAATTTGGTACACGATCGAATTCAATGGCCCGAACTATCGATTGATCCAACCGTACGGTACAGTATCCTATCTGTGAGTGTTGGGGCAGCATTCTTTTGGACACAATCGATGATCGTCCATCAAAATATGGTGCAACGATATTTGTGCTTGCCCAGTGTACGAGCCGCCCGGATTACCTTATGGTCGTTTATCGGAATTGTAATCGTAATATTAGTAATGTCGAGCATACTTGGGCTTATAATATTTGCAAAGTACTACGATTTTGATCCAATAGCAATGAATCTAGTCGAAACTAGCGATCAACTATTCCCACTATTTGTCCTCGAAGAATTTAAGGATGCGCCCGGGATTTCTGGAATTTTTATTGCAGTTATTTTTAATACAGCATTTGGAACGTTATCATCCGGTTTAAATAGTATATCAGCCATCGTGTATGAGGATATAATCCGGCAACACGTGAAAATCCCAATGACCCAGTCGCAAGAGAATTTAATATTGCGCATTGCGGTACTAATATTTGGAACTGCAGCGATTTTGTTAATATTCTTGCTCGAGAGGCTCGGAACAATCTTACAATTATCGATCGGGTTGACGAGTCTAACGAATGGGCCACTTTTAGGCGTATTTTTAATCGGTGTTTTAGTACCGTGGATTAAAGCGAACAGTGCATTCGTCGGCGGGATAATCGGCCTAGTCGTAATGAGTTGGTTTACAGTAAAATCGCAAATCCTCATTCCCGTGTCAACCGATGCAGTCATTAATTCAGGATCAATATACCACATGTCATACTTATTCTACACGTGTTTCGGGACTATGATCACTCTGGTGGTGGCATTCGTAACGTCAGCCGCATTTGGATTTGAAAATTCGAATAATATAAACCCAAATTTAGTGGCACCGATAATCCGAAAATTTATTACTAGTCAGCCACAAAATTCGCCCGAACATGATACAATCGAATTAGCCGAAAACATACAGCTAGAGCATAATTGAAATAAAAAATTAGATTTTTTTTTAAATGTGTTTGTATTCTGCATTATTCATAATTACGATCTTCTAGAAATTTATGTGTGACCACAACCCGATCAGTATAAATATTGGCCATCTCGGTGACAGGCGGCTCTTTTAAATTTAAACACTTATAGTATGAACGGGTGAATGGGGCCAGAAGTTTCCCATCGATCCGATTCGTGCGATTTAGTCCGAAGAATAGTGTGAAGAAATGAGCATAAACAAGTGTTGCCGTTATGCCCAGCAAAACGGCGTATAAATATGATATACGATATATTTGCAGATCATCAGACGGGGATGGGATGGTAACATTGGTTGGTATACTAATGGTGAAGTTGTATGTACATCCCGTTACGCTTAAATCTTTTTCAGGTAATATAATATTACCTCGATATTGCGCCATTTGCGTGTTATATGAGAACCATGCCATTGTTAAGATCCCTGATACGCCACCATAAAACGCGCATTGTTCGTTAATCCATGGCATTGTGATGCCCATTAGAAACATGCTAAATTGTGGTCCACCAAAAATTCCATCGAGGCTCGCTATCAATTGTAGTACAGTACCCAACCTTTGCACCACATAAACCATCGCAGTAAACCCGGCACCAAAACATACAACCGTACCACGCATAATCCAGTTCGTAAGTCTCTCACTTAATGGTCTCCGTGAAAAACTGTTCACAAAATTTTTTAAAACAATTGCCGAGAGACTGTTAAGCGCCGTCGATAAAGAGCTTAAGGCCGCGCTAAAAATTCCCACTATAAAAAGTCCTGGTACGCCTGGCATATCTTTGGCCACATCCATCACAAAGATCGGCACCAATTGATCTTTTGCCGATGCCAATTTGGTCGTAATTGGATCACAATTTTTATATTTCGTGTAGATAACGAATCCGTTATAGTAGCAAAATCCTTGCAATATAAAAATGCCGATCGTGAACAGAATAAGTGCGCTCCTGGCTGATTTTAAACTGGGCAAAGACATATAACGTTGCATCATACCTTGACCGCCACAGATGGCTTGTATATAAAACATAGAACCACCGATCATTAACGAATAAAATGAATGCCGAATAGTCGGATCGAGCTCAAATGTAGGAAACTCAATACGACCAGAATCGTAATTTGCTTGCCACACATTCATAATTCCACCCAAAACGAGCGTCCCCCTGATCGCAATAAAAATTACAATTCCATACATTAAACTCGCTTGAAGTAAATCCGTCCAGATCACAGCTTTTATACCACCAATACTCGTGTATAAAATACAAACGATCGCGATCACTGGTGTGATCAGATTAACACTGATCCCGGTCAATTGATTGAATGCCAATGCAGGTGTATAAATGACGATGGATCCGTATAGTAGAACTGACATACTGTAAGCGATCGAGCCGAGCATTTGAACTCGTCGACTGAATCGCGTTTCCAAATATTCATAGATCGAGGTTAATTTAAGATCGATATAGATTGGTAAAAATATGTGATAAGCCACGCATGATGACACGAGGATGCCGAATGTTAAAAAGCAACCGGTTGATCCGTACAAATATATCTCGGTTGGAATTCCGAGTAGCGATATTCCAGATGCCCAACTGAAGCAAAATAAATATTTCAGTACAAATTCGAGTTGATTTTATATAGTACTTACCTTGCGACGAGCGACATTGACACCGGAAAAATTTTCATTTTACGCTCCCCCACCAAGTAATTTGATACCATTGTTTCGCGACGTTCATCCTCTCGACCTGTCATCGTCAATTGCTTTCCATCACATCCAAAGTACAATCCCATTAAGAGACACACGAACAGCATTAGCGAAAATATTAAAATATCGATGTATCCAAAATGCTGTAAAGAGCTCCGCACCTGATCGATCGTATCCATGTTGTTTGATGATTTCTTATCTCAAAATTACCTTACAATGACTTCTCTCTAAAGATGTCGAAAATAACAAAACTATATAATTATTTGTTTAGTGTACAGCGATAAAATGTATGCACCTGAAAATAAGATAACTCAGTTTGTTACAAAGTTGAGTGAGTTTTTTTATATTTATTATAGAATTGAGTCGTATTTGTATTTGGCTTTACCCCACGTTGGGCGCCACAAATGTAACCCACTTAATTACGAAATTGTACTGTAAGCCAAATCTTATCAAATTGCACATTTTTATACAGGACAAGTAAGATTATCTAAATACTTGAGATTTTTGTGATAACCATTCGCGCAAATCCAGAAAAATTTAGCTGGATGAGCGGATGATGCCACTTTAAATTAGATTATAGTAAGCGCGCGTAACACCATACGATACGATCATGGAATATTTTCTCTGTCGTGACACCATAAATCTTGTACGTGTGAAATGTATACACAAGATTCTATTTGCTTTTCGTTAATTAATAAGATACAGTTAATCTTCTACACATCAGTCGCATTTTAATCACACGGATAATCGGACGTAAAAAATGAATCGAACTACGGTCGCAGAAGTTGCCAAATCCCTACAATATTTTGGTATTTTGGACTATGGCATATTTATATTGATGTTAGCGGTATGCGCGGTCATCGGTATATACTTCGGTATGGAAAGTAATCGCCTGCAAAAGCGGGGTGATCGTAGACGAGGATCACTGGAATTAAACTATTTGGTTGGGGGGCGTGCGATGAAAATTTTTCCTGTTGCCATGTCACTGGTGGCAAGTCGAACTAGCGGTATTATATTGCTGGGTGGGCCAACCGAAATATATTTGCACGGTCTTGAATATATGGCGGTGTTTGGTGGTATCATAATTGCTGGACTCGTTGTAAATTACGTATTTTTACCGATCTACATCGAAATGGAGCTAACTTCGATTTATGAGTATTTGGAGACACGATTTGATAAAAGAACGCGTACGTTTGGATCCATTTTATACTTGGTATCAACGGTAAGTTATCGCATACCTAAATATAACTCGTAACATTTTTTATGAATATTTAAAATTCTGTAATATATAGATTATATATCTACCGATCGTGATATATGTGCCAGCACTCGCATTCAATCAAGTGAGCGGAATCGATATTTTTGTCATAACACCAATCATATGTCTTGTGTGCGTATTTTATACAACACTCGGTGGAATGAAGGCGGTTATCTGGACGGATGTTATTCAAATGGTGACAGTTTACGGTACAATCATAATAATTTTCGTAAAGGGCGTAATAGACGCTGGAGGCATTGAAGCGGTTTGGACAAAAAATATGGATAGTGGTCGTATTGAAATGCCACCATTTACACTCGATCCAACAATTCGACACACGTTTTTCTCGTTAACGTTTGGCGGCCTCTTCTTTTGGATTCAGGCGATTTCGGTGAATCAAGGCATCGTGCAACGTTATTTATCACTTCCGAATTTAAGGACGGCCCGGAAAGCGCTGCTTATTTTTATTATCGGAATATTGTTCATAAAATTCTTAAGTTGTATGAATGGACTTGTGCTCTATGCCCTGTATCATGACTGTGATCCGTTACAAACAAAATTGGCTACCGCTAAGGATCAACTATTTCCGATTATGGTAATGAAATTATTTAAAAATGTACCTGGAATGCCGGGATTATTTGTGGCCGGGATATTTAGTGCCGCGCTAAGTTCACTTTCGACAGCCCTAAATAGTTTATCGGCCGTTGTTTTAGAAGATTTTGTTAAGCCGGTCACAAAAAAACCGCTAACCGAATTCCAAACAAACCTGGTAATGCGCGGTGTTGTCGTAATAGCAGGTGTAATTTGTTTTGGCCTCGTTGTGCTGGTTCAACATTTAGGTCAGGTACTACAATTATCGATTCGAACGGGTGGCGTGGCCAATGGGCCATCTCTTGCAATATTCGTAATGGGACTCATGATGCCCTGGATAAATTCAAAATGTGCCCTCTTTGGTGGTGTCTCATCGCTGATTATTATGTTTTGGCAAACGTATCAATCACAAATCGCATTATTGGGTGGATCGCTGCAATCAAATGAAAAACCATTGTCGACTGAGGGTTGCGATTATGATTTCATTTCAATGAACAAAACGGTGCGGCCAATAGTCGACGAGGCTGATCAACCCGCAGCCCTTTACCGCATGTCTTATATGTGGAGCACGATATTTGCGTTCACACTCACGCTGATATTTTCACATTTAGCCATTTTTATATTCGGCCGAGAAGATCGTGAAAACATCAAAATTGAAATGATCGCACCGTTTATACGTAAATATTTTAAATCATCAAGTTTCATCAAGGTACAACAACATGACGATACAATTGATCTCCATTCAGACGTTGATCACACAAAATCAGAATTGAACGAGAATAATTTAAAGAAATAGTCTAGAAATAGCTTTCATTTGTTTGTAATTAAAGATAATAAATTAGCTGATTAAATATAATGTCACGCCATCTTTTATTTACCAAATGATTATTTACTTCTTATAAAATTCTTCGTAGCCTTGTAACGCTTAGCCCACAGCGTGCGTTAGCAGAGAATATCGGAGTTTGAAAGATCAGTTTTAGACCAAAAAAAAAAATTCGAACAAAAATCATAACGTTATAATTATTCTGGACTATAACCCGATACAGCATTGAACACACTGGCCTTGTAAATGTACCACTTACCCATTGGATTCCATCCTCATGATTGAAGCTTATTTATCTCATTGTCACTAACCCAGATTTCATGAACACAAAAAAATACATATAAACAAAAGAAGTATCGTCATAATTTTAACCACAAAAAAAATTAAGCAAGAAGATGTAATTTAAAGTTCTGAATGAAATTACTGATGGAATAAATTATAAGTTCTTTATATGATCATATTTAAATGGAAATTGAAAATGAAACAAAAAACCTAGCTATACCCTAACTTATGAAATCATTAAAAATAAGCTCATTGAGAATTTTGTTTTTTCAAGAAATTTTAGCACGGCATGCTTTATGAAAAAAAACAATTAATATACAAAAATATACTCAATCCGCCGTTCCATACTTTGATTCTTTCGTCGTGATTCTTTCTTCGTTTCTTCCTCTTCACCTACAAACTAATTTTGTGGCGGGGAAAATTTTGATTCTTTTTTCAGTAAAATTTTTTTCAACTGATTCTCGTACTACCACAAAGATAAATATTTCAAGGACACCTTGTTTATTTGTCGTTTTTGGGTTAATTTTAGGTTAATTTCTGTTTCGAGAGGAAAAATGTTATTTTTCAAACAAAGAATCACTTTTTGCAGCAAATAATAAACTTTTATTACAATACGAATAAATCAAAAAATGTAATTTTACAAACATACATAAACAAAGAAATGCGCAAAGAAACGCGCAAAGAATCACCTTATCTTTTGAAACGATAGAATCACGACGAAAGAATCAAAGTATGGAACGGCGGAATGTGCAGTTGTCTATTAGCGATTTCCAACATAGTAGCTGACATCTGGTGAACAAAACGTGAATCTTAGTTTCAAAACTGTCATAACCCTTTGTAGACGTAGAAATCCATGCTATCTACATTAGATGAAAATCGCCAATAGCACTAACGATGGCCGCTTCCAGGTTCACCAACTGTTGGCATCATGATTAGTGAAATTATCGCCAAGTTGATTTGAAAATTTCATAGAGTTCAAAATTTTTATGACGTTCGCTGTGATTTTACTCAACATGTTGCCAACTTTGGAGTGACCTGGAGTGCGTTTACAAATTTTACATTGTAACAATATTGTTAACAATGACAGTTATAATGCGTTCATAAACCACCATTGTAACAACACGCATGTGCTTTTTGTCGTTCATAAATTGTGTTGTACATTGTTCTAAACGTCATTTTCAACTCTTCTCGGTATATAGATTCTAAATGTCATTTTGATGTAAACGCTGTTTGTCTTATAATCAAATAATTTTTCAGTAAGAAAAAATTTCGAATTTGATTAATAATGGATAGCAAATTGGCGGGAATAATTTAAACCTTAAACAATATTAATTTCAATTCATTCTAAACGAGTACTTACGTCCATTAATCCTTTTTTATAATTCAATAATGTTGCAAGCAATAGATATTCTGCACTTTCCATTTTTAAAATGTTAATAATTTTAGAATTATAAAATTTTGTATTTATTTGTATATGTAATGCCAATTTGACGTTTCAAACAATATAGTTAAGATGGCCGGAAAAATTACAATGACAGTTGTAACAATAAGATTACAATGTAGCATTTGTAAACGCACTCCTGACAGAGCCCGATGTGTGTTAATTTGACGAAATCATATTCTGTTGTCCAATAAACGAGGACACAGCGATGCACGATTTTGAGGATGTATTTGTTTTTGTGTTTTTATGGCTTCTTGATTTATTATTATTATTAATAATTATTATTCATACAAATCACAATTTGTAGACACCACTTTTTTTTGTTTTTTTTTAACAATCAGTCCATGTGATCATCACTTTTACGACCAAAAACCAGCATATTATTCACAAAAAAAAAATTATTTAATTTCTTTTTTTAATGTTTAGATATATTTATATAAATTTCTTTTTTGTCGTTACTTTAATTTTTATTCGTATTCACAGACGAAAAATATGTTTTTCATTAATTGGTAACAAAACTTGATTAAAAAAATTATATTAACATCTTACGCCATCTATTTGATAAATGGTCGTGCCATCTATTGATATAATTGATTTCCCTAATAAAAAATTTAACACGATGTTTACACCAGCAGTATAGGAACCATGCGCAGATTTTAGCGAAAAAAAATTTCTTTATAATTTGCTGCAGTTGCTAGAAAAACGTACATAATTCAATTTGACTTAAATTTTATTTAAAATTTAAAATTAATTTTTTTGTTGTGGCTGCGGGTAAAATTTTTGTTGTGTTTTAAATTTAATTTGACTTAACACACTTTAATAATTGAAAAAGTATATAAGTAATAAGACAATTTTATTAGACATGAACTCGTTATGTATTAAAGTATTTTAGTTTGAGTATACACCAACATACTTTTTTGCTACTTACTTTTATTCTACTGGTGTAACCGGGGTATAAATTTCCCCAAGTTCCCTACAAGCATAAAAAGGAGAGTCACAGCCTTCGGTAACCTCTGTGATTCTAACCTTTTCCGTGTACCAATATTTTCTTACAAAAGGTGCGACCACCTCGGGATCAATATCATCGACGTTATTTCGCCCGAAGCATATAATGGATGCGAAAGAAACGACAAGAGTGACACAGCATCCGATAGAAACATAATATAAATATGAGACATGATGGATTGGTGGTAGTCCGTCATAAGATCGCGTCGCGTAAGTAGCGTTCAGGATTTCCGGTACATCAAAATCATATAAGCAACCATTTGTAGAAACCGGTTTCTCTGCATACACCAGTTCTCCATTAAATTTAGCTATTTGTGCTTTAACTGCGATCCATATCATGCACAAAAGGCCCACAATCCCTCCTGTTAACGCATTTTTACCATTTATTATCGGTACTAGTAGACCCATTAAAAATATCGCAAATAATGGACCACTGGCACAGCTTCCAACTATAATCGATAAATTAAGTACGGAACCAAGACGCTCAACAACAAATACCAGCAAAACACAGATTATTCCCGTAATAATGACAATACCTCGCATCACAATATTTTTTGTTCGACTCGATAGTTCATTTTTCGAATATCGTTTAACGAAATCCTCGAGAATTACGGCTGATAACGAATTGAGCGATGTGGAGAGAGAACTTAGGGCGGCACTAAATATACCGGCAGAAAATAAACCTATAAGCCCTGGAAGATATCTGGATATTTTCATAACGAGTACTGGCACAAGTTGGTCTTTAGCCTTCGCCAATTTTGTAGTGATTGGATCGCAATCATGGTAGGTGGCATAAATTACGAGTCCGGTACACTTAAAAATAAGTGAGATTAGAATTACTAGAAACCCAAAGATCCAGAGTGTTTTTCGTGCCTCTTTTAAATTGGGCAGCGATAAAAATCGTTGAATAAACGACTGCTGAATGGCTAAAAATTGGGTGTAGTATAATGTGCCCCCAATCAATACACCTGGTAGAGAATGTCGTACTGTATAATCCCATGTTAATTCGGGATATTCTAGACGTCCACTCGCTCTATTTAACTCTAGTACCGTGTGCAAACCACCCGCATCCATCATGCCTTTCACCAAAATAAGTATGCTACTTCCAAACATTAAAACCATTTGTATAACATCCGTCCAAATAACTGCCTTCATTCCACCAATACTTGTATAAAATATACAAATTACGCATGTAATTGGTGTAATCAAATGAATATTGATTCCTGTTACTTGATTAAATGCTAATGCTGGGGCGTAAATCACAATGGGCAGCCACATTAAAGTTACCATAATATAAATTGCACTGCTCAGCGATCGAAGCCGGTTATCAAACCTTTGCTCGAGATACTATGTATGAAATTATAAAAAAAATTGATTATTAATTGAAATATTATAATGCTAAATCACAATAAGATTACCTCGTTCACCGATGTCAATTTCAATTCAACATAAACTGGTAAAAACACATAATTAGTAATTATATAGCACAGCGCCATCGATATCGACATGAACATAAATTGTGTCCCGTACACATATATTTCCATTGGTACTCCAAGTAAACTAATCCCGGATATCCAACTGGCCAGTAACGACAAAGCCGTTGGAATTATACTCATTTTTCGTCCACCGACCAAGTATTCCAATTCGACCGTTGATCCGCTACGAGTAGCATTCCGTTTCTTAATTTTTTCGGCGAAACCAAAATATAATCCAATAATTGAACACAGCAAAAGCATTGCAATAAAAATTGTGCCATCGAGTACGCTAAATTTTTGCAATCTATTGGTTAGCTCGGTAACGTTAATTTGCGGTGCTATATCCATTTCATGCAACAGACAGACTATTCTCAACTAAAAAATATCGTGGGCTCCAATTTATTAAGTCAACGAATTTTATCTCATCAAGTAAGTGTTAGCTTTATCTCGAGTAACATTAACTTGTCATATTGAGGTCAGCAGGTTATCTGCGGATAAATTTTTGTACGTTTTACTGTATAAGACGGACCATATCAATAATTTTTGTTACGGCGTCACTGAAAATTTATTTGTATTATTTTATTTTGTTTTAGTACTACACCACATAGCTAAGACAACAACCTTACAATTTTATATTAATTAATAATATTGTAAATAGATAATAAATCAAATTAAAGTTATTATTAATTGTTAAATAACGCAAGTATACACTAATTAAAATTTAAAATAATCGATTCGATTCTCATTATCGATTACATATCACAAAGCACTACATACAACAATAAAGCACTATAATAACTAAGAGATAGATAACAAGTGGTATTGGTCAATTGGTGTCGAGTGGCATTTTTTTGTCCAGCGAGCGATACTCATTAACTTCGGCACTAACCGCGGACCACAGTAATTAATACGCTTATAAATGTATGTGAAGAGAAATAACCAGGTACAGAAATGAACTAACAGGAATTTGCATATTTCCATCAATAACACAAAAATTCCAGTTTTTTTCAGTACTTGACCATCAATGTGATTAGCGAATATCAAAATAAAGTAGTATAAAAACAAAAAACACATTTTCAATACAATTAAATCTAGTTAGTTTGCGATTAAATTTTTTCTTGTCATAGTTTTTTGTTTTTTTTTTTGTTTTGTAGTTTGATCTTTTGAAAAAGATTATGCAAATAAAATATTTAGGTGACAGTTACAAGCCGTATTTCATTGGGAAATAAAATAATCTAGGCCAGTTTTGAATTTAGCTTTGCTTGCCTATGATTTAATCGTGCCAAAAAGAAATTATTCATCTTAGTTGGCTGTTTTCTCTGGTAGTAATTGTAACTCTAATTCGATTTATTTAAATTTTTTTTTTTTTTATATTTACATAAATTCAACGCGAATTTAGTTACTACTGGTAAAAAAGGCCTACTATGATAAATAATTATTGTTTGCTATGGGAATTCTATAAAGAAACACAACTAAATTCAAAACTGGCCTCGTTGTTGTATATTTAGAAAATTTACCAAATAAATACAGCTACTGCTACAGTCAGTTTTGTATTTCACTTTGAAATGGGTAGACGTGGAATAAAGCGTTTCCGTTTTGATGATGTTTCAGCAGGCTCCCTGAATTAAAGAAGGTTGAAATTAAAAAGGTTGACTTAAAAATGGTGTTTTTGTATAAACAAATTTAGCCTTTTTTAAGTCATATTTTTAACAAATTTTCTGACTTAACAAAGGTGTTTAACAAAAACAAATTTAATTTGAAAATGACACGAGAAAGGTATATTTTAATTCACATTATAAACATAAAGTTTTAAATACACATAGAAATGCATGCGTATTTTCATGTTTTTAAGAAAATTTTTTCGTGTTTTCTTCTTACAGTTTTTTTGTTGTATTGTAGAGAAAGATAAAAAACATGCATTTCATAAGGTCCATTTGTGAATTATTATTTGTGTATTAATTATGAATTAAAATATGCATTTTTTAATTCATTTTCAAATTTCCAATTGTTTTTTTACACATTTTCATTAATGAAAGCATTATGCGTAGATTCCACAGTGAAACAATTTTTTCAGTAAAAAATACTGAGAAACCGAAAAGAGGAGAGTATACATATTAAAATTACGTTAGGGTGACAAAGACAACAAATGTTGCCATAAAAAGTATTGAGTTTCATACTACTTTTTATGGCAACATTTTCCCCAGTAAATTTTACTGAATTTTTTTTTGTTTCGTTTCTACACTTTTGGCAACGTTGACAAAAGGAATACATATCAGAATTGCAGCAACGCGGAAAATGAAAAACATTGTCGAACAATGTCACTGTCAACACACTAGTTTTGATCGTTAATGAGGGGGTGCCACCTCAAAATTGGATTCTGGGACGCATTATCGAGGTTCATCCGGGACCAGATGGACTAGTACGTGTAGCATCTGTAAAAACACTGGCCGGTATTGTAAAACGAGCCATCGTAAAATTAGCACCATTACCAGTAGAAGAAGATGACAAGACAATTTGACAGTACGGAGTACAGATCACTGTTAATTTAATATTATATATTATATTTATCTATTTATGTGTCTGTGAATATTCAGAATTGTTAGAACATTATATACTTTCGCTTTCTAACAAAAAGTACATAGTCGTTATAAAACCATTAACCATCACCAATAAAATATGTGCGCATAAAAAGTATAAAATAAAATTTACTTTAAAGATTTTCGGCTTTTTTTTAGACAAATATTATTTTCTATGACATTCACATTGTTTGAGACCTTTCGGGCCACCAAAAAATGAGGTCATTTACTTACAATACTCTACTAAAAAGAAGTAGAAAATTCACTCAACCCCCCATTAACCCCAAGGGTATTTGTGTGTACAGAGCCACACAACCCTTTACAAAAATGAGAACTTCCTCAAGTTTCCTCTTGGCAGTTTGGTTTCGTACCGATAAAAGTTGGTCTACTCATTTTTTGGTGGCCCGAAAGGTCTCAAACAATGTGAATGTCATAGAAAATAATATTTGTCTATAAAAAAGCCGAAAATCTTTAAAGTAATTAATACAGACGAATTTAAAATTTCTTAATTTATTTAGTGTGGGCTTAATACACACATATAAAATGAGAAATTCCAAGAGTTTTCTGATTTGGTGATATAATTCGCTAAATCGAAATGTTCTTGTTTCATACTATAGGTGTGAAGCAAGAGGTAAATTTTTGCAGTTTGGTAGTTGCAACCTGATGAGTCGGCTTTTTAGTTCGATTGGCCAATCTTTCAAATTAATCTGTGTTTTATATATTCGTAGAAATATCAACACATACTGTATTTCAAACAAATTTAATCGTTACATTAACCAATTTGGTTACTGGTCATCGTAAATATGTCAAAAATGTCCAAGTAGTTGGTGCCTCTTTGGAAACATCGAGTAAAATTTATGGTTACCGGTTCAATATCGTGCACAATGAAGTGATTTGAATGTCTGGTCGTTTATCTCGTATGAATGTCGGCGGCAAAGGAAATGAGAATGAAGCGGCACCGAAAAGGATAGTTCAATTGCTGAGGGTAGTAATGAAGTGCAGGATCCAAAAGCAAAGGCCAAGGCTAAAGCGACGTCTACAAAGTTCAACCGTAACAAAATGTAAAGGAATGATAAATGGTAAACTAGATTCGGAACCTTTCTTGGATCCCGTATTTGCCGATATAAAATCGAATTTAAGCGATATGAATAGTTCAAATCGAGCTTTTTTAAATACGCTGGAATCGAATAACTCAGAAACTTTATTTGATTACGATAATCCAATTTTATAAATCACAAAAAGCTGGACGGCCCGTTTAAATTAGGACAATATTTACAGAATACAGTATTAGTTATAAACCATGCGACATGAATAAGTACGTATTTGGCTGGAAACATCTAAGTAAGGAATCGTTCTATAACGATCTTTTTAATTTCAGAATGCTGCAATCAACCGCTGGTGATAACGTAACATATACGTTAAAATTTGTAGACCAGGGGCGGTATGTTGTACCATCACCGTTAGCCGCTATGTATTCACAAATTTAGTTTGTTACTAATTGCTGCGGCCTTTCTAACCGCAATTCTATGGAAGGAAACAAATTCGCTTAACTTTTGGGATACAACACAACGTTGTGCAAAGGCGAGTGCAAAGTCTTACACCCCTATTCCCCTAGTCGCATCACTTCAAGTGATGTGACTACTCATCTTCTCGGTTACTATATCATTAAATCAAAACTTGCAAAATAAGTGTTCATAAAAGTCGTTCTGGCTGTTCTTTAAACCTTAGTATGCTGCTTTATAAATATTTCCTATCGAGTGCTGTCACTTCAAATGACAATTTCTATCACTTGGAATTTTGACGTGACAAATAAATCAAAAATAATCCAAACTAATGCAGCCAACTAAGATCTAAAAAATTTTCATTGAGAGTTTTGCACAAAACTATTTAGTAAATTTTGATTTTAAAATCTAGTAACCAGGAAGATCTAACGGAATTGAGTATTTAATTCTCATTACCTGCCGTTATATTTGTTGAAATAAAGATTGGACTACAAACAATAGTAAGTCCACGATTCGATTTATACTTGCACTATTTTTTCTTTAATTAGATAATTAAATCACAACAATTGCACTATGATGCCGCTAAGCATTCGTCCGCCGTGTGCAGCCAATAAATGATTGATAAATTAGTTATTTTCCCCAAGCTAACAAATACTCGGACGACAATCACAGAACATTTCTATTCGCTACCCAACATTTTACGTAGAAGTACATTTACATGATCAACTTTTAGGCGCAATCATGATGTATCTGTTCATCGATTCAATCAAGTATTTCTTTTTTTTCTGAGCGAGCATTAAGGAGTCTTGAAATATAGAAAACCGTTCGTTCTGCCCCAGAATGAAGTTTGCTTTGATTTAAGTGTTGTACAAAACACGGGAAGTTTAAAGTTTCCCCCTGAAATGGATAGTGCCCGCGATAGCGACTCCCGATAAATAGGTAGAGCAAGATATTTTTTTATCGATTTTTAACTAAAAAGTTGTATGAAAAATCTTAGTGAGTTAAACAAATTAATTACATGCAAAAGTAGCGCGCTAAATATAAGTTTTGACTTGCTGCTCCGGATACAGCTATCGGTCACTAATAAAAAAAAACACGGCAAATATTATTTTTCTTCAAGGTTTTCAAATAAGCATCACTTATGATTTGGGGCTTATTATAAGTTGTAATATAAATAAAAAATTGTGAAATAAAATTAGAGTTTTGTGTAAATAAAATATTTGGTATTTTTGTGTTGGCGACAAAATTGTTAGGATCGAAAATAAAATTCAACCACCGAATTCTGAGGTGTGATAGTGCCCCAGGCGTCTTGTAATTCCAACCTATTAAGTTTAAATTGATTGGTTTTGTAACTAAATATAAATTAGTTGTATTTTCGTAAATATTTCAATATCATTTTTGGATATATTGACGGATATTTTGGATATATAAGTACATATTGACTATACGTAAACAAATTATACGGCCATGTTTAAGTTTTAAAATAAAAGATTTTTTTTAAAATTATTATAAAATAATATCTTTTATTTAGAACTCAAATATACTTTTGATTTTTCTATGGAGTCGTTAACTAAATCAGCATTGTAAGTTTTCGTATTCAGGAATACCAAATTACACAAATTCGTAAATTTTTTATTCGTATTCGTATTCAGAAATAGGGCCTTGTTTTCTTAAACGGAAGCTTAAACTGACCGCGGTCCCTACAGTATGTCTTCTTCATCTAAAGCGGCTGTTCTTGACGAAACGCATTCTGGACGTCCGATTTTGCCCACTTTTTCAAGCACTGCTGGTTTATCAGCATAAGCCAGTGACTTTACGTAGCCCCACATGAAATATTCGAGCGGTTTTAAATCGCACGCCCTTGGATGCCAATTCACCTTTTCATTTCTCGAAATCAACTTATCGCCAAATTTTGATTTTAATAAGTCGATGGTTGCGGTCGCGTAGTGCCATCCTGTTGAAACCACATCTTCTCCGAATCAATGTCATCCATATTTTCAAACAAAAAATCATTAAACATTGTGCGGAACGACCTCCGTTGACCGTGTCGCAATCCCCGGCCTCATTTTTGTAGGTTCGATGATGCAGATATTTGTTGGAAGGACGTCAGTTTGTCCTATACACTGATCACAAACCTTTAATTTTTGCATTTCTCCAAAATTTGGAGAAAGTGTCGCCGATTCGCCAGTTTCGTCACCTGGACTATATAAGTAGTTTACGACTGATATCAGGCATATATCTGGCAATAAAAATATTGTGGCCGACGCGCTTTCTCGTATCGAGGAAATAACAATTTCACCAAATATAGATTTCGAGGCATTGGCAGTGGAACAACCTGACATGGAGGAGCTTCAAACGCAGTTAATGCCAGAGTCTGGGTTAAATTTCACAAAGATACCGCTCCTTGGTTCAAAGTTACAGGTTATTTGTGACACAACTACTGGAGTTGAAAGACAATTCCGATTAAGTTTAGGAAACAGGTATTTCACAGTATCCATGATTCATCGCACCCTGGAATCAAGAACACCGTGAAGTTGCTGTCAAGTAAATACGTATGGCCAGGTATTAAAAAAGATGTTAGGAATTAGGAGCAAGCATGCATAGCATGTCAGAAATGTAAAATCAGTCGGCACGTTATATCACCGTTGGATCAGTTCCAAATAGTAGAAAAAAGATTTGACGAAATTAATAAAATGGTAATATATATGTGCAACAAAATAAATTAATTAATGAAAAGAAAGTGTATACATTTGACGAAATGGTGCAAACGATTCGTTGAGTTCCTTCTATTCTCAAGTCTTTATCACATGAGAATTTCGAGGCTAGATATATACTTGCCTCACGACTAAACCAAGACGCTTTAGAAAACACATTTTCTTTGATTGGATCAACCAACGGAAACAATTTCAACCCGTCCGTTCAAGAATTTACAGTATACTGTCGCAAAATTATCGGACTACCACCAAAATTGTTATCGACCAAGAAGATCGTAAAAACGTCAAAATTGAAATGATCGCACCTTTCATACGTAAATATTTTAAATCATCAAAGTACAACAACATGGCGACACAACTGATCTTCATTCAGACGTTGATCACACAAAATTAGAATTGAACGAGAATAATTCAAAGAAATAGATTAGAAATTGCATTCATTTGTTTATAACTTAAGATAATAAATTAGCTGGTTAAATATAATATCACGCCATCTTTTATTTACCAAATGAGTATCTACTTCTTATACAAGACTTCGTAACCTTCAGTAACCTCTGTGATTCTAACCTTTTCCGTGTACCAATATTTTCTTACAAAAGGTGCGACCACCTCGGAATCAACATCATCGACATTATTTCGTCCGAAGCATATAATGGATGCGAAAGAAATGGCTAGAGTAGCACAGCATCCGATAGAAACATAATATAAATATGAGACATGATGTATTGGTGGTAGTCCATCATAATATCGTGTCGCATAAGTATCGTTCAGGATTTCCGGTACATCAAAATCATATAGGCAACCATTTGTAGAAACCGGTTTCTCTGCATACACCAGTTCTCCATTAAATTTAGCTATTTGTGCTTTAACTGCGATCCATATCATGCACAAAAGGCCCACAATCCCTCCTGTTAACGCACTTTTACCATTTATTATCGGTACTAGTAGACCCATCAAAAATATCGCAAATAATGGACCACTGGCACAGCTTCCAACTACAATCGATAAATTAAGTACGGAACCAAGACGCTCAACAACAAATACCAGCAAAACACAGATTATTCCCGTAATAATGACAATACCTCGCATCACAATATTTTTTGTTCGACTCGATAGTTCATTTTTCGAATATCGTTTAACGAAATCCTCGAGAATTACGGCTGATAACGAATTGAGCGATGTGGAGAGAGAACTTAGGGCGGCACTAAATATACCAGCGGAAAATAAACCTATAAGCCCAGGAAGGCGTCTAAATATTTTCATAACGAGTACTGGCACAAGTTGGTCTTTAGCCTTCGCCAATTTGGTAATGATTGGATCGCAATCATGGTAGGTGGCATAAATCACGAGTCCCGTACACTTAAAGATAAGTGAGATTAGAATTACTAGAAATCCAAAGATCCAGAGTGTTTTTCGAGCAGCTTTTAAATTGGGCAGCGATAAAAATCGTTGAATAAACGACTGTTGAATGGCTAAAAATTGGGTGTAGTATAATGTGCCCCCAATCAATACACCTGGTAGAGAATGTCGTACTGTATAATCCCATGTTAAGTCGGGATATTCTAGACGTCCACTCGCTCTATTTAGCTCTAGTACCGTGTGCAAACCACCCGCATCCATCATGCCTTTCACCAAAATAAGTATGCTACTTCCAAACATCAAAACCGTTTGTATAACATCCGTCCAAATAACTGCCTTCATTCCACCAATGCTTGTATAAAATATACAAATTACGCATGTAATTGGTGTAATCAAATGAATATTGATTCCTGTTACTTGATTAAATGCTAATGCTGGGGCGTAAATCACAATGGGCAGCCACATTAAAGTTACCAGAATATAAATTGCACTGCTCAGCGACCGAAGCCGGTTATCTAACCTTTTCTCGAGATACTATGAAATTATAAAGCAAAATGGATTATTAAATGAAACATTATAATGATAAATCTCAATAAGTTTACCTCGTTTACTGATGTCAATTTTAATTCAACATAAACTGGTAAAAACACATAATTAGTAATTATATAGCACAGCGCCATCGATATCGACATGAATATAAATTGTGTCCCATACACATATATTTCCATTGGTACTCCAAGTAAACTAATCCCGGATATCCAACTGGCCAGTAATGACAAAGCCGTTGGAATTATACTCATTTTTCGTCCACCGACCAAGTATTCCAATTCGACCGTTGATCGCCTACGAGTAGCATGCGTTTTGTTAATTTTTTCGGCGAAACCAAAATATATTCCTATAATCGAGCACAGCAAAAGCATTGCAATAAAAATTGTGCCGTCGACTACCCCAAATTTTTGCAATCTATTCGTTAGCTCGGTAACGTTAATTTGCGGTGCTGTATCCATTTCATGCAACAGACTATTGTAAACTAAAAAATTATCGTGTCGTTTTATTTTAAATTATTAAGCCTAATATAAATATTGTTTATTGCAATTTATTAAGTTATCTCATCAAGTATCAACATTATCTTGTCATATTGAGGTCACCAAGTTATCTGCGGATAAATTTTTGTACGTTTAACTGTATAAGACGGACAATATCAATAATTTTTATTACGGCGTCACTGAAAAATTATTTGTACTATTTTATTTTGTTTTTAGTACTACAGCACATAGCTAAGACAACAATCTTACAATTTTATATTAATTAATTAATGTAGATAGATAATAAATAAAATTAAAGTTAAATAACGTAAGAATACACGAATTAAAATTTAAAAGAATCGATTCGATTCTCATTACCGATTACTTTTATCATCGCAATTCGCAATGAAGTAAATCACCCCATCTTTCGAGTATAAAAGTAATTATGAGAACAATTTATGTTCTAAAATAGTGTAAATCTCAACTAATCGGACAATTAAAATGAAAAATATTAGAATCCATCTTCTGTTTTATTTGAAACATTCGAGCGCGAGTTGCGTCACGACAAAAAGTGTTAAAAAGCTTTTTTACTTAAAGAATTATAGGGTTTCAATCGCTTGGAATGAAATTGGGTTTGCCTGATGTAAATGAGGTGTCAATATTAAATTGACAAGAAAATTTGGAAATTGGCAAAATATGTGACTGATAATAGTTAGTTAGTGAAACGCTGAAGGTAAAGTTAAAGACTCCTCAATGAAATGAGACGCATTTCATCCCAAGAGTCTATCCAGCAACGATATCGTAATTACAGAAGATATCGCCTAATTTCCACACGAGCAATAACTGTTTATTTATAAGGGAAACGATTGTGGAAAACGTCTGAAGTTATGCCGGTATTTCATCTCAGAAAAATAAAAAAATTCCATTAGGTAAAAAATCAGGCAAAATCATATTAGAAATTGATATTGCTCAACGAGGAATGGAAAGATCTAAAGGAAACCTAAGAGAGATTTGTATGGAGACCGGTCTGAGAGATTGTTGCTCTACAAAAACAGTTTAATATTTTGCCATCAAGAGTAAACGAGTGCAAACGGAATTAGGATGAACAAGCCACTGCAACACGTGGATCTAGATGCCAATTTAAACAAATTCATGTCCAATCAAATGTTATTGTGCTTGCATCGTTTCGGGATTTGTTCGAAGCTGCAATAAACCACAATTCTATAAGCTTTCAAATGGAGGCTAATTATACGAGGCTAGGCTCGTCACAACTACGAAATTGTTTTCCCAACCACCCAGTAATTTTTCGGTAAACAATTTGGATGGTCTTTTAGCGAACTCATGTTTGGTCCCACTATAGAACCTACACTATAGAGTATCCTTTTTCTTCATAACAAGAAAATCACATTCACAACCGATATAAAGAAGATGTATATACAGGTTTTAATCGTGATCAAAAATGTCAGTGAGTTTTGTTGCGAGCAAATAGCAATAAGGTTCTCAAACATTATGAACTCACTACCGTCCCATTTGGCATGAGAGCTCAAGCTTTTTAACGAGATTCGATATAGACCAAATTCAAAACACGGAATTTTCAAAAACATTATTTTGGTGGCTCTCTAATTAGCAAAACGTTACTCCGGACATGCTGAAGTATTCTTTCATATATGATGAAGCATTACGATGTTTATTATAGACACGTGTGCATTTCATATGAACGAAATAGTTTATGCTTCGTCACTCGCAATAATCGATTTGGCAATTTTGCAACCTTGTTAACATCACTTCACATTATCTGCAACAAAAAAAAAACTGTCATTGGCTTGTAAAAATGATATTTATTTGTCGTCACCGCACTCACCATATTAAAACTCTATTATACGAAACGGAAATCTTAAATTTTCACAGATGATATATTTTCCATTCAACATTTGGTTTGAATTGAATTTCGCTGTTTCTTCTTCTCTAGTTTCACCCCCAATTGCGGTCTTTAAATAGATCTCCGCATGAGATGAGAATTTTTATTTTTTTTTATAAACAATTTTATTTCAATTAAGTTTCGGAAAAAAATAGGAAAATTTCTCGCTCGTAACAAACTATCGCCTTGAATTTGAAAAATACCAGAAGACTCTTAAAATTTAATTTTGGATATCGCAGATATAAAACGCGTGTGTAATGATTTGGAAATGGGGAATATAAATTCAAGAAAAATATGTCTGTAATACGTTGGGGGTCACAATGAAATCCAAGTGACATACTAATTACGAGTTAATTGTATAAATTTTTGTAAGCGATGACTTAAACGCAAAATGAACTTCACAGTTCAAGAATATACTGTTTAGTCATCGACCGTTAATTGGTTAAACTTGAAAAAATATGCGGGCGCGAGGTCTTTAAAATATTTTGTTATCGTTTATTGCAATTTTTTAATTAAAAATTTTTCCAACGCGATACGGTTTAAAGTAAACTCTTTCTTTACTGTAAGAACATAACTTTTTTGCCACGTTGAATAATACTCTTGCGATTTGTATTAAAGACAATCGGTCTAATATCATATAATTCTATTATCTTTTATTAACATTGGCAGGCGTTTTTTTTGGTTAGGGCACGTGTGAAAAGAAATTTTACTCCCATCACTGAAATTGTACTTTCTGTTTGTGTCATAAATTATCAACAATGAACGAAGTTAAGAAAGTTTGGTGATAACCAACATTCTTGTTTCTTTAGGGAATTTTATTTCATGTGTTTATGTCTATACCATTTTTAGGTTAAAGAAATATGTTAAAAATTTATGTATTTTGTATATTTATGTGCGGAATTTCATTGGAAGAAAATGCACGGCAACATAACATTTGGTAGTCGCGTGGTACAGGATTTAATAATATTTTCGGATTTTTTAAACCGGTTGTTATTACTGCACGCATATTTAACGTTTAGCATCATGAAAGTAAGAAAATGTTCTATTCAGGGTAGCGTGAAGTTCTCGATAAATTAGTAAAAAGCCTGCAGAGGCTGAAAGTGACCGACCAAACGTCACCGGGTTCGAATCCCGATAGGGGCAGGTTGCAAAAGTAATTTTTCATCATCCGATTATTATCCTTGTAGAAATTTCACACAACTATGACCCCCCAGTCGGAGTGCGGAACTCATGGGCCGACCAACCCATCTTCCATGTGGGCATTATAAGTTCTCATGGAGCTACAGAAGGTGCTGATGGTTATACTTAAACGGGGCGTAAAACAAAAAAGGAAAAGAATAAACTGTCGAACCACGTGTACCGATAGGTGAATCAGAGTGTGACCAATAATGTTAATCAATAAAAAAAAGGCTGAACTCAATATTAGCAGCATTGGACACCATGTTCTACCATTTTAATTATACAGAATCCGACCTGTCCGCAGAAGATTTCACTAGCGGAAAGCGCTAGGATATTCGTTACCATAGGAATGGAAATATTAGCCAAATATTCTGGGACAAAAGGTCTAATTTGGTAGTAACTAATAAAATGCTACGGCCAATAGCTTTGTATTGGAAGAAACTGGCCAAATTATTGAATTAAAACGAGGATTGTTTAAATTTCAGTTCAACCTGTCCATTACACACTTAAACTGCAGTCAAAATAGAAACTTTGTAGAACATGTGGACACAGTTTTGATTAAAAGCATTTCAAAATTCCTGCAAAAAATTCAAACTTGGCTGCGATAACTTCGCTCTCCTATGTAACGAATTACTACCAAATAAGATAAGATTAGCCAGACTTATGAAATTACATCCCGGACCCATTCAACTTGGCAACCAATTAAGTAGTTCGATTCAAAAAGGTAATTTGTCCAACGTCTAGATATATGGAATTATCTTTTTGAAAGAACGAAATGGCTTATTGTTCCACCCAAATATAGGCGATTCCTAAAACTACACCATGGAACTCATATTGGAGTCCCATTTCTATCATATAAAACCGAAATTCATTCAAATCAGTTGTTTAAATTTGACGTTTTTCAGAACGACACCAGTAACCTGAAACTGCAGCTATTATTCACTGGTTCGCTACTAATCAAAATAATAAAATTGTACTTAACTTCATGCAGTCGAATGACAGTTTTAATTTTGTGTTTATTGTTGTTTGTCATTTGTATATTTTTCTTGGTTTTCTTCAAAAATACACAGAAACCGCTTTTTACTAAAAAACTAAACGATTTCGTATAAAGTTTTTTTCGAAACTACAAAACAAAACAAAAATTTACATTTCCTCAAAATTTGTACACGAGAATTAAGTGTGCGTTAGTTTAAGGGTTGTACAAAACAAAGGCCTTTTCAAATTTCTCTTTGAAATGGATAGCGGCTCCCGATTTTTAACTAAAAAGTTGAATGACTATAAACTATAGAGTTAAATAAATTAATTTTATGCAAAAATAGCCCGCTAAATATAAATTTTGACATTGAAAATTGGGTGTTGCGGATAAATATATCAGGCGATAATAAAAAAAAAACACGGCAAATGTCAGCTGGGAAGCATAAAGAAATGCCAGAACCAAACTACCTAAACACAAGTAGCATAATGTTTTGTGTATCATTGTTCGCCACACTAAGATCAATTTGAAAAGCCACTAGCAAGCAAATTGGTTTTTTTCTAGTGTTCTTGCACTTTCATCCAAGAAAACGATATTCGTTACAAAAATACTTTGGTATTCCAGTGGCACTATTCTGGTAATTCCCCGGGAATAGGGAACTGGGGAAAGATTTTACATAGCTTTTATCTATAAATCAGTTTTTTTCTGGCCTACTAAGAAAAAAAGTTTGATGTAAATATTTTTAAATTGGGAATAATTTTTCCATATCGAAATTATCAGGGAAAGTTATTCCCAATTTTATTCTATTTTCAAAAAATTGCCACTAACTTTTTACCTTAGTATGTCAGAAAAAATTATTTAAAAATAATTTATATGTAAATTCTTTCCCTAGTTCCCTATTCCCGGGGAATTACAAGAATAGTGCCACAGAATACGATCGTACGTAATTCTTTGGTGTGTGTCCTTGCTATAAGGGAAATTTATTTTAAATGGTTTTACCTGCAATAAAATTGTACAACTTGGACACTATTTGAGTTTTGACGTTTTGGTTTGTACTTGAAATGGGTGTAATATTATTATTTTTCTTCTAGGTTTTCAAATAAGCATCACTTATGATTTGGGGCTTATTATAAGTTGTAATATAAATAAAAACTTGTGAAATAAAATTAGAGTTTTGTGTAAATAAAATATTTGGTATTTTTGTGTTGGCGACAAAATTGTTAGGATCGAAAACAAAATTTACCCACCGAATAGCAACTCCAATCTCTTAAATCTAAATTGATTGGTTTTATAGCTAAATATAAATTAATTGTGTTTTCGTAAATATTTCAAAATCATTTTTGCTTCAGTGCTCTTGACTCCGTTCTACATTCGGTCATTTACTAAGTACGTGCTAAGTATATATTGACTACGAGTAATTCATTTATGTATTTATACTAATATAAATTGACATAAACAAATTATACGGCTATGTTTAACTTTTAAAATAAAAGATTTTCTTTAAAATCGTTATAAAATAATGTCTTTTATTTAGAACTCAAATATATTTTTGATTTTTCTATGAAGTCGTTAACTAATATTCATCGTACAAATATTCGTCCATGAACGTACAAAAAGTATTCGAATTGAAATTGCGGAATAGGGGAAATTTTTGAACGAATCGTACATTTTCATATTCGTATTAAAATTATCCGTATTCATATTCAGGAATACCAATCATACGAATTCGTATATTTTTGATCCGTATTCAGGAATAGAGTAGCTATTAGATGGTTGATACGCTTGGATGGTTGATGGTTGGTATTTAGGAATAGGGTAGCTCATACTAGGTTGATGATAGGCTATTAGATGGTTGAAAAATCAGATAGTGCACAATGATACACAATACATTGTGGTACTGGCATCTTAGTTGGTTTAGTTTTGGCTGACATGGTTCCGTTTGGTTTATATGGTACCGGCTAGCACTATAACTACAGCTAATAATATACTAGTTCCGGTTAGCTTTAAATTGTTTCTCTCTCTCTCTCTCTGGCACTATATCCCATCAAGGGATTTGGCCGCCTCAAATGAGGTTTCATAATCATATTTTCATTTCGGATAATGAGTGATTAATTCATTGATCCTAAACCAGCCGTGAAAATTTTACCTTGTCACCACAGGGAATCGAACCAGGGACCTCCGGTTGCTGGAGCAAGCATGCTAACCACTTTGCCACCGGGGCGAAATTGGTTCGGTTGCTTTAAAATGTTTTCCAGTTCAAAAATTGGATATTAGCAAAAATCATTGTGCTACTTGTGGCGTAGTTTGTTTGGTTTCGACTGGCATTGTTATCGTTCCAGGTATATTTAAAGCACAAACTGCATATTGTACAAGGCTCTCGTCAAATTCTACAACACGAAATTTCCCGGTGGAGCGACTGCGTTCAACCTTGCAGGAACTCATGAAAGTAACAAAACCAACAATCACCCACCCGCTTTACACGGAATGTCCAAGAAGCAGCTTCTTTTTAGTCTCTTTCCCCGTTTACCTATGAAACCAGAAGTGAAATAAAAATTTTAAATTATTTTATTTTAATTTACATTTAAAATTTAATTTTAAAAATTTTAATTTTTTTTTAATTTTTTTTTTTTTGTTTTCATCCATTTTTGAGATGTAGATTTTTATTTTCGAGAGAGCAGAATAAAAGAATACAAAAACATTTTGCTTTACAGATAAAATAAGATTTTAAATTAGATAAAAAAAATCAGTGAAGCAGTGCTTCTTTGAAATCCCATATGGAACGGATGAATGAATTTCATATGCTAGTTGTTGTTGGTTTTGGATGTAGACATATGTATACATGTGTGGCTGGTATGTATATTTATGTAATTTATGTAGTTCCTTGTGAAGCGTGTTTTTTGAATTCAGTAATAAATTATACATGAATATACATATTTTGTAAATGGATAATATATGGCGGATCCACACGGTGCATCAAAGAAGTAGCTTCGCATCTTTGTCTCTTTAGCCGTTTACCAATAAAATCGGTTTTAATAGCGACAAAAATGAAATAAAAAATTCAGAGAATATAAGAGAACAACTAAGGCTTAAATACTAACAAGGAGTACTCTTTCTTGCACATAAAATTAAAGAATTTGATGTAAATCTTAACCTTTTGAAAAGTTCACGAATTAAAAGGAGTCTTGTTATTGGATTAGGATCACTAATCAAACATATTACGTGAAATCTAGATAACCACGATCTGGAAGAAAAAGGTAACGCGAGAGCATGCACTCAACCAAAATCAGGGGAAATTAAATTAACAAAATAACGCTCAAATTGTGATTAATCAAAGTATGATTGATAGAAACAACGACATACAGAAGTGCATTAGAAACAGTAGTAACAAAATTACGAATTAATCCGACTGACTAACGCAACATATCGATGACATATATGATGCCCTCAGTTCAGCCAAAAACCAACGAATTTCACGATATTTGAATCGTATCGGGCAATTCTGTGTGTTTAAAAGTTGATACTTTAACTTGCACTTTGACATACAAAACATTAAAATCGGTGAAGTGAATAAAAAGTTACAACATTTTAAAAATGGAGATAAATAATGAAAAAAATCGATATCTTTTACAATTTTATTACGACAAAGGTAAAAACGCGGCTCATGCTCATGAAAAGTTTGTGCTGTTCATAAACGTGCTTTATCAAAATAAGCAGCAAAGAAATGTTTCGTGCGCTTTCTGGAAATATAAATGTCAAAGATGCACCTCGCTCTGGTCGACCAAACACTCGAAAAGTCGATAAAATCACGCAGAAAATTGAAGAAGACCGGCATATTGGTAAAGAACTAAATATTGATCACAAAACAGTTTTAAACCATTTGAAAATGGCTGGATACAAAAAAAAAGCTTGACGTTTGGGTACCACTTGAAATAACAGGTAACAATTTAATGGACCGGATTTCTATCTGCGAAACGTTGCTTGAACGTCACGAAGAGCGAGCTATTTTTAAAGCGAATGATTATTGGTGGTGAAAAGTGGATAATATATACGGCAACGTTGTGCGAAAAAGATTATGGACGAAACGAGGTGAATCTTCTCAAACGGTATCAAAGCCAGGTTTGACGCTAAGAAAGGTAATGCTGAGTGTTTGGTTGGATTGGAAAGGAATCGTGCATTATGAGGTGCTGACACCGGACCAAACGATTGATTCTAATCTTTACTGTCAAAAACTAACGCGTTTAAGGCAAGCAATTCAGTTAAAATGTCCAGAATTGAGAGAGAGCTTAGCTGGGAAGTTTTGACACACCCACCATATAGTCCTGACCTTGGTCCATTGGACTATTATTTGTTTCGGTCCATGCAGAACCATCTTAATAGTTTTACATTAAATTCAAAAGAGGCCTGCGAAAATGAGTTGTTTAGATTTTTCGCCTCTAAACCACAAAATTTCTATAGTGATGAGGTCATGACCCTACCAGAAAAAGGTCATGGACCAAAATGACACATATTTAGTTTAATAAAGTTTATTTGAAATAAGATTTTTTTTTGTTTTAATGTCACCCAAAAAAAGTCACAAACTATTCTCCTACCCTTTGTTTATACGCAAGCTAATATTTCCACGGAATAAAATATATTTAATTAAGTGTGCGTTGACTTTTTTCTGATTGCAAAAACGAATTTCATATGAAACATTTAACTTTCCGTTAGTCATTTTTCTGTGCAACCGGCCATCAATAATAAATTTACAATTTATAAAATTATAATTCGGTTTATTCACCGAAAATAAATAATATTGTCGAACTAATCGCACTTGTCAAAGTCAGGGAAACAAACACAAACGCTTTTGTTTTATATTTTTTCATTTCTTCTTTTGTCTCTATTCGATTATTTTGAGTATTGCCCGATAGACAAGCAAGCAAATTTAAGTAGATATCGCACGAATGTAAGGCGACTGTTCGAGTGCGAACTTTTGTGCGAATATTTAGAATCACACTTTTCTAGCGATTTATTGAGCACGATGTAGCTCAGAATTTTATTTTTTTTTATGATCAGGTTGATCGTCTGCGAATATTTTTCTTAAAGTTAAAAATATTTCATCTTTTATGAGCGTAATTTGATTATTGGAAAAGTGTGATTCTAAATATCCGCACAAAAGTTCGCACTCTAAAGTCTAGAATATTTACATTTTAACGTCAATAATCAATTATAGATGTCGATGTTTATTTTTAATTTCGTTTCAGTTTGAATTTTGATTGAAGTGCGGATGAGATTAATTATGGTTAATTAAACTGCTACATATTACTTTATAAAAAAGATACGGGATTCATAAAACCCAAGAATTTTTAATCTCAACCACTACGGGCCATATGATCAAAATAAAACCTGCATTATAAGTTATTTTGGAATATATGCATTGCAATAGTAAAGGAATGTGACGTATGTCTACCTATACATAGCTTTAACAGAAAGTTTCAAAATTTTCACCCAAATAACAAAATTATTATTACTTAGCAATTCATTGTTTTTGTGTACTTATCTAGAAACTGGATATAAAGGACAAAAATGTAATATAACCAAATTCAACCCCATAAATTACGTCTATTTGTCTACTACGAACAAGAAATGTGCAAGAAGAACGCAAACAAAATAATAAATGTTTCAAGATTTACTACTCAAGATAATTTTGTTTATTGTCGCTGCTAGTTTCCAACCATAGCGCGATTTTGTCTCCCGCGCGCTTACCCACAATAAAACGCTGCCACATTACATACATAATACAGTGGATTATCTAAATAAATAAAAGATCTAATTACTCCACTCGAGTCAAGTGTCGGAAAATGTCACATAAAAACTCCTTATATATTTTACGTGCCACCTGTTTTCCATTCCCATTGTTATATTTAAATCAAGGCCGCATATACCACCCACCACACCGCCCAAACACTCTATATAACTTTATTTGTTTAAATTTTAATTTTCGTTTTGTGTATTTTATTGCTGCCTATTTCCGTAGTTCGCCCACCTAAAAAACGTTCTACGTACATTGTTGTCTAGCGAATTTCTATTTATAGAGTTGATGAGCGTGTATATATGGTACACATAAGTCGAGCACCTGCGACTCTATACGATTAGGTAAATCAAAAAAAAAAATCTAAAACAATGTCACGAAAAAGAGAAATTTAAGCGTTTAATCGTTTTAATTAAATTTTATTGGGGGATAGCTGCGTGTGTCCCTGCTTATAGTGCGGTATTCGCCTTTTTTTTAATGATGATGGCGTGCGTGATGGGAATTTTATATTTTGATTTTTAAATCGCAACCGATCGATATCGTTCACCTGTAAAGATAAATTGTTTCGAGATGTTCTAAGAATCGACGGCCTTAATTGGTACGCATAACCTGATTACTGTATTTTTATGATTTTATATGACAAGAATAATGTCATGCGATGTTTTCTGCGAATTGTTTTTGAAAATTATTGTCGAAAGGAGATTATAAATTTGTCAAGGTCTAAGACGTGTGGTACTGAGGGTGTACGACATTTTAAGGAACAGTTGTTTTATATTGTGAGATACGCGTCTCATTGCATGCACATACGAGTGTTACTATATACTATATAACACTATATACCTGTAACCTGTGTCGCTGTATCATAATACGCGGTTAACATAAAATTTTGTATAAATTGTAATTTCACAGCAAATACGTTCAAACATAACTTTGCAATAAAAATACACAAAGGTTTTGTGGTTATGACATCGTTTGCGCGCGCTTCAATAACGACGATTTGGAATCCCGTAATATGAAAGGTTGATAGCTTGTCGTGAATTTATAGCGAAAATTTTATGATATTCAACACTGTATGCATGCATATGAATGCCAAGAAGAATCTGAAACCTGACTGTCATTTATCGTTATAAACCGTAATTGAGTTTATATGAACCTGGTGCATTTGACATCTTACTATTTTTGTTATCATTTTAGTAATGAAATACACATTTTTACATTTATTGCCTTGCCAGACACAACTGTGCGGAAGTTTTTATATCACAATCGTTTTCTAACATATTTGGCTGTGGTTTGATTCATTTATTATGATTTTCTATAATGAATTGAACTTTCTGCTGATAATTTTATAGCCCAGTAGGCAGACGAACGATTTCAGGGATGGAATAACCTAAGTTACTGAGAAACTATCTGAGGATGTTTTCAAAACACATACTGATTACAAACTTAATGACCACAATTAGGCGAAATAATTTTTTCGGTTTTTTTCTAACGCGTTTTTTCTGACATTTACAAAACCTAGAAATAAAAATAGCGGGATGAATATGTTGCTCGCAACATCCGTGTGGCCAACATCCGACTTTTCTTTCTCAGCCTTGGGTACCGAGAGGGCCTCGGCGGTCTCTGCGTACATCTCTGCGCACCTGGGTCTACGTCGCGGGGGGCGGGTACTGCTTCGCCATAGTAGCAAAGTGTTACCGACCAAATACCAGTGGTATAACTTTGGCTAAAACAATCAATGATCACAACAAATACAGAATGTAATACCCCAGATGGTACAGCAGCAGAGAAACTGTCAAATTCACACTCTTCGGGAGCGAGCCCAACGCATTCTTGGGTGAGTCAATCATTGTGTAACTCATTTGGACGAAGTTCCCAATTATACCGAACTCCTTGAATAATTAAGAGGAATAAAGCAATTTACAACAAAATTGAAAGAAAAATTTACAATTTTAAAGAAAGAGAATGAAGAGGTCAAAAAGCAGTTGAAACACTTGCAGCGTTTGGGACGGCACCTAACCATTCAATCAATGATGACATTATCCATTCCATATATGATATGAATAGAATTATAAAGAGAAACAAATTGGTTGTTGAACCGGAATAAAAGACCATAACTAAGAAAAGGAAAGCTCAGCACTCACCACTAAAGGCAGAAACTTTACTACCAACATTTCTGAAACCAGTTAACCGTCAAGAAATAACTAGCTCTAGAACAACAACTAGCTACACCAAAAGAAAAATCACCTCCACCGAAAATTGTCGTTGGAATATCAAATTTCTCCACTATCGATTATGAAACCGATTACGGTAGTCGCATACAAATTCGTATCTCTTAACCATGGCGTCTGAATAACTAATGTTTAGAGCATGAAATCTATAGAGCTACAAATTTCGAGGGGCAACAATGGTTTACATATTAAGATAAGAGTGGTCGCCCAGTCAAAGTTATGGCTATAGAGTTCTTCACCCAACCAACATACGCACAAACACGGTGGGTAGATGCGTGAAATGTGTCGGAAAGCATCAAGCCCAAGTATGCCCGGTTAGTAAATATTGCTGAAAAATGTGTTAATTGTAAGAAGCCACATCGTGCAATATAGCGGGGATATGAAATAGCTACGGAGCTACAAGGATTAGGAAAGATAACGCGAAAACAAAATTCAGGAATACCGGACAAAATTAACCAACTTACACCAAAGTGGAACCAAAACCTCATTCTAGTAAAAACCATACTCGCTATACTTTCATAAAATTTGATATGCAAAGATGACAAAATATCTATAGGCATGACGCTAGATGTGAAACTAACATGGAAAGAGTATGTCAAAAAGAAAAAGGAAGAGTTAAACATTAAATACAGAAAGATGGATTGGCTCTTAGGAATAAATTCTGAGCTAACTTTACATAATAAATTACTACTATCTGACAAATTCTAAAATCTGTGTGGAGCTACGGTATTCAGCTCTGGGGCGATACAAAGAAAACCAATGTCAATATCATTCGGCCATTCCAAAGCAAAGTCCTAGTAGAGTAGTGAAAAATAAGCTAACACGCGAGAAAAAAGATGCAACGTATTAGTTTACATGAAAATGCTGAGATACGTCGTATGTTGGATGAGTCAAACCCATAAAGACGACTGCGAAAGAAGAAACCAAACGACCTACTAGATACAATCTCGATCGATAATAGAACTGTAAAGTGTACTAGCTAAAGGGCCCTACTACCCCTCAGTCTTTCTCAGAAAAAATTGAAAGCAGCTACATCACAGTTCGAAAAATTAATGCGCCAAGAAATTTACAGACCGCCGGAAAGAAATTAGTCAGGCTTTCCATCTTATCCGCCTTATCGATCCAGCGGATGTACATAATTGCCATCATAACATTGTTCTGGTTGTATGAATTTTTGTATTTTGTATATACGACAGTTGGTCTATGCAATGCGGCACAGACGCTCCAAAGCTTCATCGCAGAAGTTCAACATGGATTGGCATTTGTTATCAATCAATGGAAGTGTGAGTTCTAGAAGTCGCTTACACATTTTTTAGACCATTGAATTTCATCAGTTGGTATCCATCCGTTACCAGAAAAGATTGAAGCTGCTCGTCTGTTCAAGCTGCACTGATAAACTATAACAGAAAATTATCCCACACGCACGTTACTCTGTCATTCATCACCTGATAACCGTTCATCACCACTAGTATTATCAGTTGATACTTCAGACGATGCGTTGGGAACAGTACATCAAATAGTAAATCATGCTCTTGGTTTTTTTTTAACTGTGAGTTATTGGCGATGTACTTATTAATGAAGTACGTCAGGTATATGATTGAGGATGGACAGTGTTGAATCTACACTGATAATAAGATTTTTGCATTTCGGCAAAAATTTGAAAAAGCAACTCCAAGAGGAATTCGTCATCTCGATCATATTTCGGGATCATCAAACATATCATCAGATTTTCTTCCTCGTGTCAATGGGATTCTTAGCAAAGCCACGATTGATTATAATGAGCTGGCGGTAGATCAAGGTCAGCGAATTGGGGCACTACTAAGTAATGGTAAATATACATTACATAGGTTCGAATGCAACCAGAGATTTCTTCATACCCAAGGGTAAAAGAAACTTTAATACATGGTCCAGGAAAGATACGTTTGGGTGGGAATGCGCAAAGGCTGTCAGAAATTCGTTAAAACTGTTTGGTGTGCCAGCCGCCAGCCTTCTAAAACTACAAGACCAACCAAATAAATGTTGGCTTGATCGGTCCATTATACATCAGTCAGAAGAGAGTTGTTGCCCCACCAGAGTCGATCGATATATACCAGATGGCCGGATGCAATCCCAATTCCAATCATGACGGCAGAGACAATTGATGAGAGTTTAATTTCGGGATGGTTCGCACGTTATGGTATTTCTCACAGCTTATCAGGGTCCAAAATTTGAATTAAAAATGAGCTACCATCGGGTATTAAAGCTACACCAGCAGAGATGCTTTACGGGCAAACGCTAAGACTGCCTGGCCAATTTTTCGAAGACGATAAGAAGTCGTCAATCGAAGTTCATCAGCAACTTTCTCTAAAACATGAATACTCTGAAACCAACAAACCAACCGTCTGTCCAGCTATCCAACAACCTTATGACAAAATACTTCATAATTCAACCAAATTACCGCACAAAAAAAATCTCAATAGATCAGTTGAAATCAGCATTTTTCACTTTAGACACCAGATCAACTAGAATACCAGCAGACGTCACCGTAACCAACAGATCGGAATACTAGGGCAGCATCGACTAAATTTCAAACTTATCAACCATCATATCTATGAACCAACAGTTAAACAGCCATACACTACGAAGTCTGGCAGAATCGTCAAAAAATGAAAAAATGTCGAAAAGTTATGTTCACCTTCACTTATTTTGAGAAGGTGTTCGTTAAGATTCTAGTATTTTTAATTACCTGTTAGAGTTACCATTTATAAATCAGAATTGGACCACTCTACTAGTGCTGCCTGTTGTAGATAGACTTACGTCACGGACTGTACGAACGGTATATAGGGGAAAGGCGTGTCAACATCAATCCGTCAGAGTATGGAGAACACATGTAGAATGTAATTGACATCTCTATCGTTTAGAATGCCGCCGGTCAATTCTGAATGGTACACAACCATTTGCTGGTCAGAAGTTTTCGGCGAAATAAGGAAAACCAACCGCCGATGACAGATCATTCTCCACCACGACAATGTGAGCTCTGACACATCGGCCTAAACATCAGAATATTTGAGCGGTAAAAACCACGAATTAATCGGTTATCCGCTTTATAGTCCTAATTTGGCACCAAATGACTTTTTTTTATTTCCGCAGATCAAAAATAAATTGTGAGGTCAACGCTTTTCGGCAACAAATATTTATTTATATATTTGTTTTTGTTCTCTAATCCCGAAATATAAAAAGGAACCCTCTAAATACATTTTTCACTCATTGATTTTAACTTCAGTGTCTGGAATATAGACTATTGAGCGATCAAAGAACGCATGTGGTATACGAACTATCTTTTCTAGAAACGTTGAATTTCTGAGTAAAATTTTCGTTGTCATTGAAGCATTGAAGTCGCTATTCAAGTTTCTTTCCGTTAGTGCAAACACATCGAAAATTGATTCTTGTGACTCCCCTTACATTTTGGCAATCGCTTCAATATTTTGGATCTTTGATAAAATTAGGGTTATTGTTGTTGCTCATCTAGAAATACGTGTAAAAATGTTGAGATAGGCCAAAAAGTTGAACACACACACGAAGCTATTTTTATAGTAGAAACACTGAGTCTGACGATAAATATATTTGTAAGATCGTTTGTCACACCATAAGGGGCTCGAACATCGTATAATAGCCCTCGATTGTTTATTGAACAGCCTAAAATGCACATCAAACAATGACTTGTGGTGGATGCACAGGACGTTGAAAAATCACTGGTGCATTCTCAGCTCCGTAAGACCCATTGTGTGGACGTTCAGCGCTGAGCATGATGTGCTGGCACCAAGTGTCAACTGGCACAAAAATGTTGTGTTACAATACTTACAAAAAAAAAATGGCGCTAAATTCTAAATAGGCGATCGTAATGTGACGCCCTATACAATGACCTGAAATTAATTTCTCATTGTTAACAATTACGCAACGATTTGGGCGGTTCAACGTGCCTATACCTAATGTTTATATCGTAAAATGCTATACAATGCACTAAGCTTCCTGTGTTAAAGTAGATCTAATCCCGACCAACATAGTTCCGGCTGGTCTGCTTAATACTGCATGCTGCATGCTGTAAATCAGGTGAAAAAAGTTTGCTTCTCTAGTATAATACAGTTCGAAACCGCAGACGGCTTAAAGTGGAAGTACGAAGAAAAATAAACATTTTTGCGTTTCATTTGGCATTCGAATTCTGAATTATGTTCTGAGAAAACGCCAACCAAAAATAACCTAGAATAAATCATGTAAGTTCGCGTGCACAAAATAAACAAGTTTTGGTCTTACATTTTGTTTTGGATACTATTGTCCATTACCAACGAATTCCTGCAACACTTGAACGCCAAATCAATTAACACGTTCTTTGCTTCGCCTGGTTCCACACAAATTGTAACATTGTTGTTGTGAACTTTAGAACCCGTTTGGTGCGGTGCGGTTATATTGCATGATTGATTCGCGTCGTGACTTGTTGCAAATAAAGGAAATTTTTAAATTTCAGCCATCCGCGAACTGATGTCATTAATAAATTTTGATTATCGGCATATTATTATTAAACTGGATAAATGTGTTTTTTGATCTTTGAACTTAGTTTACGGTGCGGTGTGGTCACTGCTAAAACAACACGATTTTAAATAAAATATACTTGTTTGTTTATATGATTTGTTTTAAAGCTTGTTTTAAAACGTGTTTATCTTTGTCGTGTCGCATCGTTTATATTTATTAGCACTTAAATACTTATTCAATTATTCTAAATACTCTACTAATCTGCTATGAACTATAAGTTTTGACGCATCAGAAAAATTATTTTACAGTATTTATTTATTTGAGCTTGAACCTCGGCAGAATAATATCAAGAATAATATTAAAGTTTATATACTACTTAGAAATGCTTAAGACTCAGTGTGCCAGTGATGAAGCACCTACCTTCAGAGAGTCATCCAGAATGACTTCTGGTTTAAAGATAACATTAGGACTGAGTTCACTGATGTCTATAGGATCGAGCGATAAAGAATGAGTCAGTGCTTTAGCACGATCGCAAAACCCCTTTTTAATCTTTCAAGTTGCGAGTCTATTATGCTGGAAAGAGATGTGAGGAAAAACGCTTGAGGCTACGCAGGCGGAAACTAATGTAAGTCTACATGACGTTTCGATTTTTTTAAGCCACCTATTGGCAATTTTATTGATTTTTATGAATTTTTTATTATGTAAACACATATTTTTATAGTTAGGACTATTTATTAGAGAGAAATTCATTTTCTTATTATAATCTTTCCGTCTTTCCAATTTTTAATTTGTTGACAATGAAATGACAGCTAATTTTGGAAACAGACGTGCGGAAAAACGCTTGTGTTTAAATTAGAATACACTACTTTATACGAAATGAAATACATGTATTCCGCATATCAAGCGTTTTTCCGCAAGTTGTCTCTATTTCTAAAAAAACGCACCGCAGCGTTGACTACACAACAAAAAAAATATCATAAATTAATATTAACATCACGACTGCTTTTCAATTTTTTGACAGAAATTCAAAAACAAATTGTATATTGTTTATTGAAAACTCTACCGAAAAATAAAAACGCAATGTCAGAAAAATATGCTCATGTAGTTAACTTGCGTTTTCGCATGCGGAAGTTGCGGAACAGATAGTGGGAAATTCCGCACGTCTGTTTCATGCATAATACCCAAAATTATACCGTCAAGCAGGCATACATTTTTTTGTTTTTAATTTTTTATTTGTTGCCAACACTACTGCAGCGCATTTGTTTTAGAATTAAGCTCAAAACCACTGATCTATATACATGGATACGACATCAATGTCAGAAACCATATAAAACAACAGCTAAAAATGGGAGCACTTTTTTGTATAGTCATATTGCTCGTTTATGCACACCTCTTGCTTTAAAAAAATATTTCCGAAAGATAGGACCGTACCGAAGATAGATTTAATTTCGAAATTTTCTGAAATTGGTTTTTTATTATTATAGTCATGTACAAATAATAAAATTCAAATGGTTTAAATTATAAATCACATTTTATTTGTTTAATTCATGTGATACCGCTTTTGTATGTAAATTTCTTCTTGCGATTTCCCTTAATATTTCAAATGCTCTCCTGCAAATATCCTGCAAATATTTCGAATAAAAAAAAGAGTTCTTGTCGTCAAAACGTCAAACGTCAAAAACTCATAGGAACCAGTTTTCTGTTTACATTAATTTGTTTTCGAAAATTCGGAATTGAAGAAAAGACAGAAAATTTTTCTGTCTTTGTCACAAACGTAGAACTATTTTTGCTCTACCATATAGTTTTTGACATGTCGTATCCATGTAATATAGATCAGTGCTCAAAACAGAGCAAGAGCGAAGGCGACACCGACGAACAAAATCGCCTGCCATATTACAAAACACCAAAAACATACAATACAAACACAACCATCGATGCTGGCGACGACGATTTTTACGTTGAAATAAATTTAGTGTCTATTTCTATTTTTTTAAAAAGTCCCCTGCGAGTTAAATATTTTTATCATTGTGCTACTTGGACTGCAGAAGACCAACCTAAAGATATCAAAAATTTTGCTTAAAAAAGAAAATGAGCAAGCGTTTTGTTATTTTATGACAAGTGTCTGTCATTCAATTTTTTTTTTGTGTTTGGGTTGTGTTCGGAAACTTTTATAAATGAAGGGAATCAAAGTAATTTGTTTTCGAAATCTTATTTATTGATAGCGTGAAAAAGGAGAAAATGTAATAAAACTATCGTGTCGTTTAGCTAGATGACATCGTACTGTACGAATTTTTAACGTACAGTCAAAATTTTTTCAGAATATCACGTTCGGGTTGTATCTGTGTTTCATTTACGATGTTTCATTTAGTCGATTAATAGCTTTGCCTCTATATTTCTGTTGTTTAACATACATAAGATATAAACAGCTTTTATTTCGTGAATTATAGTCTCAATACAAGCCCATGTTAATTATTCAAATAATGCTTTCATGTCAACAGCATATCGACTGCCCCACTATCTCCGGCTTTATTAAGGAAATTCAACGGATCTTCCATAATCTGTACTTATGAATATGCACTTTTGCGGGTTTTCTAATCATATCAGCAAATTTGGATTTTTTATCACAGATTGTTACTGCAGTTGGACTAATACAGGGATCTCAATCGTAGGACACAATACACAAACAGTCTTTCGGTGGTAGTTTCAACACACAATGACAACAATTTTAATCGAATGAAGGAAACGGTAAATAATGTAGACAAATTTTATTGAGCAAAAACTATTAGTTAATAACTTCAAACTGTGAGTGCAGCTAAAATCTCACAGTCGTGCAGCAGCAGCCTTTATTGGTTTAGCGTGCGGATCAAAAATTATAAGTTTTCGCTCGCACTCGTGCAGTCGACCTTACAGAGCTCTCACAATAGAAAAACTTTTCCTTTTGCCTTACAAGTTTTTTTGAAAATAAAACTTGAGAAAAAAAAAATTTTGTTTTTTACCTTAAGGAAAAAGTTAGCAAACTCTGAACTTTTGCCTCAAGAAAAGACTAATGAAGTTAGCTACATTTTAAAATCAGGGTTTTTTTTGTCATTTTCCAGACAAAACATGTTAAAAAGTAAATGAGAACTAATTTATTGGTTTAATAATATAAAATACAATACAAGTGAGAGATACTCTTAAGGTAAAATCAAATATTCAATAGTATCAATATAGCCTTGTAAAATCGTGTTCTAAAATTTTTTTTCTATAAGACAAGAGTGAAGTTAGCTGTTTTAGTACAAGTTCGGAAAAAACTCGAAAATCAACACAGCTGGTGAAAAAGTAAAACTAAATTTAACTGTTTAGCTTAGTTGTCTAAACAAAAATGTAAGCAAAAAGTTCGAAAAAACGACAAAAGCGACACCGTGACAAAAAATCCTAATTACGGTAAATGCGATAAGATAAGAGAAAAAAAGAACACGAACGTCCTATATATAAGTTATTTAATATATGGTAAAAGTTTAAGGCAAAATTTAAAGGCAATTTTTTCTTCTATTGTGAGAGCTCTGTTATTGGTTTAGCGTGCGGATCAAAAATTATAAATTTTTGCTCGCACTCGTGCATTCGGTTATAAAAGATAAACAATTAAAAGATTCTCAAAATTGCATTTTATTCCTATTTAGTTTTACTAGAATCTAATAGATGTAGTTAGTTTTCATTGTTACAGTAGTAAAGTTCAGTATTCGGACGCAGAACAAATAAGTAATATTTTTGTAAATAATAATTTTAATAATAATCATTTTTACTAAAACCAAATTATGTGTAAAGTAATACAGTAAATTATAAGTAAAATTTAAAAAAAAAATCCAAGAGTTTTTCTTCGTTTTCCTTGTGTACAAATATTTTTTTTTCGCTTAATGTATGTGCATATGTGGAAGATCGCAAAAATTGTTGGTACAAGACAGAGTCGAAAAATGATTTTTATGATAAATTAAATAATGTTTTAATTTTAATTGATTTTTTTTTTTCATATTATTGATCTATGCACATTTTTAAATTTACAAATCGATGTAGATATGCCTGGGGCTTCCAAAAAAGGAAACTTTCTGCATTTCTTTTTCTTATTTAAAAACAATTAAATATTTGTTACGTTAATTACGTATTTATTTTCTTTTAGAAATTTGGAGGATCTTGAAACCATTCTGGAACCTCTTCAGGTGCAAAGAAATATAATTTAGTTATTTGCCGAACTTTTAAAGCAAACTTAATATTGGTCCCATGTAGGATTTGTCAGCCAATTTGTTGTATATGTTTATATTTGCTGCCTTTCCAAAACCAGTTATTATAACTTCCTGTGTCACTATCTGGCTTTACATGGGAATAGAGAATTGGTAAAAATATTTTCAAAGCATTTTTGTCCAAATTGTATTTTTCTGGCCTACTGAGGAATAACTTGTTTCTGGCCTACTGAGAGAATAAAACTTTTGTGGAACAAACTTTAATTTGAAAATTTTTGAACTAAATTTATTCCTTCAGTAAGATAGAAAAATACAATTTGGGTGAAAGTGCTATGGAAATATTTTTCTTAATTCCCTATTCCCAGGGAAAGCAAGAATAGTGCTAAACGAATTCCCATCTAGAGCGCATTGTCGTTCAAATTTGAAAACATATTTTCATATAGCATTTCATATAGCGCATTCGGTTTACCGCTCATTAAAATGTACACCATTGGATAAACTGTTTTGTGGCGTTGAATACTGCAGTGTATGATGTACCTTTGAACATTTTTAAATGTGTCTGTGCCGCAAACATTAATACACGCAAACATTAATACGGTTCAACTGGGATGGCAGCTCCAAGAAGTTCGTGAAGTCGAAGTCAGTCGGCGGACAGTTAGAAGATGACTTTGAGAAGATAATCTGACTCCACACAGACCAGAAAACGGTCCGAAATTGACCGCAACCCACCGACGAGCCCATCGTGAGTTCGCTCGAGCGCATTTGAATTGAAGAAGAATGGAAACAGTCCTGTTCTCTGACGAGTGCAGGATGTGTTTATATGGCACCGATGGACGCAGAAGAGTATACAGAAGACAAGTAGAGCGATATGCACAATTTTGCATTGAGGAACGCGCCTTGTATGGCGGTGGATTGTGCTTGTTCTGGGGAGGCATATCATTAGAGGCGAAGACAGATCTTGTATTCATCACACGAGCCAATACTGGCTGTCGATCAAGAGGAATGAATTCTCAACGGTACATTGAGGAAGTACTCAAGGAGTACATCGTACGTTTTGCCGGGTTTATTGGTGAAAATTTTCTGTTTATGCAGGATAATGCGAAACCGCATACAGCTGGTGTAGTATACCAGTACCTTCAAGAGGTGGATGTACCTGTTATGGAGTGGCCAGCTCGAAGCCCAGACCTCAATCCCATCGAACATTTATGCAACGAGTTGAAAAAAGGGTTCGAGCCAGAGATGTTGTTCCAACGAGAATCCAGGAGCTGCAACAGGCGATCGTAGAGAAATGGGAGGCGATACCTAAAGATTTTGGGAAAACTTTAGTGAATTCAATGCAGCATCGAATGGAAGCTGTCATTCGGGTCAGAGGAGGAAATACTTCTTATTAATAAAACAGTTTTATTTTTTTTTTCGTGTTATAATTCGATTTTTTACCCCTAATTTTCATGCGGACAAATTCACAAAAACGTGTACTTCAGATGTGTACCCCCAAAAGTCAGTTTTATGGCACGTAAGGTACCACTGGATAGGTATTGAAATAGACTTAGAATCTGCAATAAAAAAAATTAAACAAATATTGAATTTTTTATGATATTAATGAACTTTTGTGGAAAATTGAGCAATGTGCGATTTTTTTGCACCCAAGTGTCTTCATACAACAACTTATTAACTGTAGAGCTTGTCTTGAATCTATAACTTTTAAACAGTAGTTTTCTTTGCTGGTTATTGTATTTAATATTTAAATAGTCAAAAATTGCCAAACAACTGATGTTCTAATCAATTTATTTGTATTTAGGGTTGTCTGAAGTTTCCGCCCTTAACATGAAGATGGCAGCACTCGTCAACAAAAGGGAAGACATGTAATTGCACATGCGTTAAAAGGTACTCACCGAAATATCAGCCATTTTGGACGTGCAGTAGTTGTTTAACAATCGTCTGAGTGAGTCGATGTGAGTATTTTTGTGAAAATGGAAAAAATCGATTATTGAGTGCGAGGACGGGGACTCTGCACCATCTTTTATCACCATAAAATCTTGGCCAGCTGAGTTTAAACGAGGCCGTGTGACGATGAATATTTGAAAGATCTAAAAGCTGCAACCACTGACGATACATCGCCCAAGTTCACCAAATGGTGCTAGACAACCGTCGAACTAAAGTTAGAGAGTCAGAAGCAACTATGAATTTGTCCAAAGATCGTGTTTGTCACATATTGAATCAAGATTTAGACTTAAGAAAGCTGTACGATGTTGGGTGCCGCGTCTGCCCACTTTTGGACAGGAAACGTGTGCGAATGAACGTTTCCATCGCTCTGCTCGTACTGTTTAGGCGCAATAAATCAGAATATTTTGGCGCCGGCTAATTACTTTTGATGGAACTTGGAAAGACCATTACACTCCAGAATCAAAAATACAGTCAAAACAGTGGACGTGTCAAGAGGGAATTGGCTCCACTAAGCACTCATTTACTCTGAATGGGTTCTTATCAGTTCTTCTATGTTTTACCATCTAAATATTTCAGGCAATACTTTACAATCTGATTTTAATTTGTGTAAGAAGATCGTAAAACCCGCCATAATATAGCTAACATTTTTAATTTCAGTGATTAGGTTTTTAGGTCTCTGTCCACTTAATTGTATTACTATAGGCAATTATATTATGAGTGTTATACATACCTAGTTACATCTCGCCTTCCTGTAGCTCAAATTCTCATCGGACAAATCAGAAGGAATCAAAAAGTATATTTTGCCCCAACTTCTGTTTATAATAATATTTATAATATAATTTTATTGTTTTAAAAATAAATCAATATAATTAGTCTGGCCTTAATACACTAAAAAATACGCTTAATCTATAAATGTCATAAAATTGTTTGTGATGAACGAGATTTATGTTTTTGACCTCATATAGGAATTTTTTCCTTTCGTATCGAATTCTCAGGTGTCAACCGATTCAGTTGATTATATTTTGCACTATGCTGCCTGTATAGTGATGCTCCATTCGTTGAATTTGTTTGATGCCCGGTTAGTGATTGTTCCCTAACGAGACCAAAACACAAAACAAAAATGTTAAATTAAGCATCAATCATAATCTTTTGGTTTTGGTATATATGTATGGCTTACCTTCGATTACGTTGAGGTGTCCGATTTATCGGCCACAAATGAAATGCCCCATAAATAATTGGATTCACAAGGCTATTCGACATGCCAAAGAAAAATATAACCGATTGGAGCAAATCGCCTACATCTTTGTCCGGATTCCAAAACATAAAAATCAACATCATGACGTAGTATGGCGTCCAGCATACAACGAACGCTATCACAATGACCAATGATATTTTGGCCGATTTCTTTTTCGCCTTGTGTATAAGTCTTCGTCGCGTATTTATACAATGCCCATTTTGAAAATTACTCCCTTTCGTTGGGCCTAAATTAAATATTTGTGCACTCCCCGATATCGTACGAAACGTGGACAGGTACGTTGTGATTATGATGAACAGCGGGATAACGAACATAAAAATAAGCGTGAATGTGGCGTACGCTTGCTCCTGCCATTTCTCGCTATAAAAGCCATCCGTATGACACTGATAGAAGTCTTCGATGAAAGGGCCCTTAACTAGGCGAAATATTGCACCCTGAAAGTAGTAAAAGAAATAAAATTTATTAATGAATGGCAGACACGTGCGTTAACTTAATATTTGTCTTTATTTGTCTTTTTTACACTTTTGCACCTCACCCGGTATAATTTTTATGAATTATCAAAATATTTACATGTTTTCTTAAGTGAATATACAAAAATACCAATCCACCTTGAACTTTCGTTATAAAGCAGTTAAAATGTGATGGCTTTCATGACAGAACCACAACATAATTAATACAAATACAACCAACAAATTGATTTTAATTCTCGGTACATAAACCTACCTACGACAAACAGCAAGTATCGGTTTGTATTGCTCGAAGGTGTATTGGTTCTATTCAAATAATTAAGACACATTCCATTAAGCCATTAAATTCAATTTATTGCCCACCGCAAATGACAGTACTCGTGTTTTTATGAGACAATTACATTTTTTACTTAAGAAATATTAATTCAATTTATATATTTGTTTGTTGGTTGTCAATTTAAAATTTAAAAAATGTTATGACTATACACCATAAACTGATTTGACCTATTGCTACTTTGAAGGGTTTGGTAAAACATTTTATTGAACATTGGTTTTATTTGAACTATCTTGAAGGAATTTGTCCATACAAAACAGCGCGTCGCATAACAAAGTGTAATAGCTCCCGTTTTCTTTGTCGTGCTATCTATCGAATATGGGGAATACAAGTGACGGTCGTGCCAGCCGGAACCAAACCAACTAAGACACAACTAGCAAAAGCATTGCTTATCAATAATCACTATCTGGGCCCCTATTTGCGAATTCGAAATCGAATTTTATTTAAACGAAAACGAATAAAAACAAACTATCGAAAATTTCCCTTATCGGGCCGTTCGATTACGAGCAATAATTCTACGATCATGAACGAATTTTTATTCGTAGTTAGTTTTGTTCACGAAGGAGAATACAAAGAGCAAAATTTTAAAATGTTAGGACGTTGATTTTATATATATATTTTACTATATTTAAATTAAGGAATTAGATAATGAAATGAATTAAATAAAAAATGAGTGAGTCCATTAGTACTCTCAAGGAGATGTGTAAACATGGCGTGTGTATAGTACGTGGGTACAGTTTACTTTGAAGGAAGAAGGAATACAATTTTACTAACCAGAGTTTTTCATTTGTTTATTATCGTTAAATTGGTCTATTACTCTTTCGGTATAATCGACGCAATTGGATTTTGGTAGCTAAAATTTGCACATGAACTCAGATCGAAATATATTTACTACTAGATATGGGACGACCATATTGTGCAGTTTTTCAATGAAAATTTTTAAAGTTAGAGTCGACAGTATATAATATATCTTTTATATACTGTCGACTCTAACTTTAAAAATTTTCATTGAAAAACTGCACAATATGGTCGTCCCATATCTAGTAGTAAATATATTTCGATCTGAGTTCATGTGCAAATCGAATTCATCTCGCACGAAGTTTATAAGTGGTTCAGCTTGAGGAACAGCAACATTAATATTGAAATCCCCGCTCATAATCACCGGCAAAAGATGATAGTCTCGTTGGAGAATTTTTGAAATTCTTTAGGATATGGGGCAAGGACGAAATGTATGAACTTCATTATGTCTCGAAGACTCTGACAGTTCAATGTTAAAAACCAGACGTCATTATTATCTCGTACAAAATTCGCCATTACAACGGATAAAGCGGATTTGTGGTGAGGCGCGATAGCTATTTATGAAGAAGACCCATTGAGGTCCTATTTTTACGTCCATGGTAGACGACATGAGCATCGATAGCCGACGTGAAGAACAGTCCTTCGAGACTCGTTACTCGTGCTAAAGCAATATACACAATTTGTTAACTGTGTCTTTTATCGTAAGAGTATATACTGACTATCTCGTTGTAGGTACCACCGTGTGATGCATGAATTGTGGTGGCACATGAAGGTACGACGCTTTACATTAATTGTTGTTTATGCTTAACATTAATTGTTGTTTCGATTAATAGTTGAGCTTTTTCTAGAAATGTTCACCAAACATCGGTCGATATTCGTTTTCTGCGCCCATCCAGCTTCAAGCCACCTGACCTTCTTGCCAACTTGTGAATTTGAACCGAAATCCATCCAGAGTCGTTGACATTTTTTACTGTCGACGTTTTCATCGTTCTCGTTGTCCTGGTTAGGATGCCTATGCATTCGATATACTTTAGACAGCCCATAGTTCCATTCGCCAGTCCATTTGTTACGTCAATATTGGTTTTGAAAAAGTACGGCAAATTATTTGTGTCCACTATGCTCATTTTATGGATCTTTTGACGGAATTGCTACTCCGGCAGCCCACTGACCATCTCTATTGAACTGAAAACAGCATTCAAACGTAGGAATATTAACAAGTTCGTCATTGCGCAGCCAGGTCTCGAAAGCCAAATGACTCTGGCAGTTCAATGTTAAAAACGAGATGTCATTATAACCCCATTCAGTAGAAGACATGATCATTGATAGCCGACATGATGAACAGCGCCTAGAGACTCGTCACTCGTGATAAAGCAATATACAGCAGTTGTTGACTTTGTTTTTAATCGTATGAGTATGCAATTTCGTAATCGTAATACGTATTTCGTATCGTAATTTTTTTTTTTGATTTTTCTGATCGATGGAAATGTCGATGGTTTCTATTTCATTCGTTAAATTAATTTTTTCATTTTCCCTACTATTATACATATACATAAAAGCATGCCATGTATAGTAAAAATTGTTTTTGTTAAGTTCCTTGCTTTTTTTTCAAACGAAGTAGGTATACGTCATTTCCGTTCGTTTCATTTACAAGTTTACTCTAATACAAAAAATTTTGGTAGGCGCGCGTAAAGATGTTTACACATCAAAAATATATTTTTATAAAAATAATCATAATTTTTTATTTATGTAATGGAATTTAGTGCATTATTTCTGATCTGTCTGGCTGTAGAACTACCCACAATAGAACTATCAATATCATTTTGTAATTCTTTCTCGTTAATTATTTCTTGAGTGTCGAATGACACATTAAAGTGAAGGCATATATTATGTAGCGTTCCGCATACGTTCGCTATTTGAGCTGCTTTTTTGGAGGGTATTGTAATTCTCTTGCACTTAATAGACATCTGAATATAAATCCCAATACATCTCTCTATGATGCTTCGTGTTTAAATTATTGTCTTTCACTGACAAACACCAAACAAAACTATAATTGCAAACGTCAAAATATCGCCAAGATTTAAATTATTATTACAGGTATAATGATTAAAAATAATTTCCCTTGTCTTTATTTGACAGTGTAAGTTTTTATTTTCAATCGAATTCCCAAATACTAAATCATGTTCGAACCGAATTGATCAATCTAATCGAAAAGCAATTCGAATCGATGTCCCACATAGGCCCTCTGACTTTTGAGCCAAAACCTATATTAAGTCATCCGGAACCATATAAAGCCAGCCGGAACCAGAGTTTTTGCACCCGGAACTATTAGAAGTTTGAAGAATGAGCATAATGCACTTAACTGCTTGTGAAATACATTGAAAACTTATGTCGGAGTCATAACAAACTCATATTGTTGAGGAATTTATAAGTTTCGATCTGGAACCATACCACCAGGAACAACTACAATGTCAATCAAAAACAGCAACCGGAAGAATCATATGAGGTCGGTGGCGACTACCTGGACCATTGCCCAATCCAGCCGAAATAAAATGATAAAAAATTCAGACGAAACAAAATGTTTACACAGATAAAGTTATCTCGATAATGCAGAACAAATATCGATAATTAGGAAATAGTTAAAACATCTGCTTTAGCAACAATAAAATTACCCATAATTGGCACGTTTAGACGTGCTCTCATGACATTGATTTTTCGTAGCCTGATTGGTTCTTTTTAAGTATGTGACACGTAAAGAACTGTTGCAGCGGACAATATTAAGATGTAATAACTTTTGAACACTTTATAAGGAAGTTAATGTTTCACCTGGGTGGAGGAGGGGAGAGGGGAGGGCAAAGTCCTAGATTCATACTCATCGCGGTCCTTTCTGGGTAATTCTAAATGAATGAGGCGGTCAGCACCTGTTATCATGATTAGGGCCAGCTGAAGCGGGCATCTTGTAGTAAGTGGCTCGCTATATAAACGTTATAAACGTGTTTTAGCCTTTTAGGTAGGACTAGATCCCGAGTTTTAGGTAGGACTAGATACAAAATGGATCAAAATAGCCTCCGCGGATTAATTTACTCTTCACTACAGTGGCCATCAGAAAGAAGACGAATTTTGAGTCAGCTTTCTCATCCACCGGCAACTACATAGTATACGAGGGCTTTAAACGCACCACTTCTCTCGTCAATTGCCATCTATTGAAAGTAGTCTAGTCAAATTTTGAGCAAGCTGCATCATTTAATTTGTGTTTGACAGCCATTGAAAGCAGACAATCTCGAGAATTTTAACGAAACAAGTGATTTTCGCTATTTTTTTTGCGTAAGGCAAGGCTTGATAAATACTATGGGAACTCTGTACCATCAATGTCCATGGTAAAGACGTGGTTTACAGAGTTCCGTTGTGCTCGTACCAGCACAAGAGACATCGAACGTTCAGGTCGCTCTAAAGGGGTCGTCACGCCAGAAATAGTCAATAAAATCCATGGAATGTTTTTTGACGATTGGAGAATGAAAATGCGTGAGGTGGCTGAGGCTGTGGGCAACTCAACTGGGCAGGTTCATCACATTTTACTAGAATATTTGGCGTCGCATTTGACGAAAAAAATGCTGTTACATCAAGACAATGCACGGGTGCACGCACGTGTGTAGTCACCATGGCAAAAATCCATAAACTGTGTTACGACCTCAGGGTCATAAACACTTTTGTGCAGTGTGAGATTGTCTTTATACCTTATTAGTTCACGCTTTTCTCATTCCTACTGTGTAGCATAAACGTCGAATGGATTTGTGAGAGAGAGACCAATTTGTGCCTTTGTGCGTGTGTACGAGCGGGTAAAATATAGATTAATAATTGTTTTGTGTTTCTTGTTTTGTGTTTTTGGCGCGTCACGTTCGTTCTTTTTTGCATCGCTCATCAACTGCATTTGCAAGAACGAGAGGCACATATGAGAAGAAATATTTTTCTGCATCGTTAATTTTTGGTGCGAGAATTTTTAGTTTAGTTTTGTTTAGTTTTTATTTGAGGCTTGATTGGAATGTAAAGAAAAAAAAATCAGAGCCTCTTTTGGTTGTCATTAAGTAGTTTTTTTGGATTGTGATAAAGTCGAGTTAGTATATATGTAAGAACTAGCAAATGTTTAATTAAAGGTGACATTAATCTGTATTGATTGAAAATAATAAAATAAAAGGAATTAGAAACGGTATGGTTTCTTGGACGAAAAATAGTGGGATCCATATATGGTCGTTTGGTGAATTATTTTGACGAGTAAATTTGGTAAAATTTTTTGCGGTGCGAAAACAAAATTGAAATGTGTTGTGCGATCCACGTTCTTTCGTCATTTTTGCTAATCAGGCATCATAATGTTTGTATCTAAAGCTATATTAAATTAACTAGTCGATTATTATTTTGGCAGCCTATCAAGGCCAAATATGCGGATTTTGGCGGGACATCGCCCAACATTTTAGTGTCCAACCAGGCAAAATTCTACGATTAAGGCGAAGAACGCCCAACATTATTTTGGTGGCCTATCAAGGCCAATCCTGTGTTATCGATGAGTGGGCTGCAACGGTTATACGGTTTACGGCGGGAAGACGCACAACGGTCGGGGCGTGGCGCCCGTGGCAAGGTCGCAACTTGGAGGTACGCTACGATTTTTTTTTGTTTTAATTTAAATTTTTTCTTATATACTGATTAGGTATTATATTTTTTTTATTTAAATTCATATTTTGTTTTAAATTCCTAATTTTTTTTTCTTCAAACTTTTTTCATTTTTTTTATTTGTAATCGAGTACCAAATTACGGTGATCGTGCACACGGGCGGGGACGCACGTTGATCTTGCTCTATAATTTTGGGGTGAATCAATGTTCGGCGATAATATTTTTTTCTTTGGTTCCATTTTGTTTATTTTCTCGCTCGGCCATTTTTAGCTGTTGTTGTTTTTTATTGAATAAAATTTGTACTTCAATTACGGCGGCATCAGATTTACTTCTTTCTCGCTTCGTATTTTTTGTCTAACAAATAAAGTGAATTTTTAAGTTTGCATCGGGTATAATGGGAACTCTATTCTGTGCCGGTTTTACGATTTACGATCAAATTTCGACTAAGGCCTGATATTTTAAAATCTTAGTCGAAAGTCGCTTTTAAATTCGACGAAAAAAGTCGATGTTTGGTTTTTCGATTATTTTCTACGTCGTTTTTTTTATTACACTATAGTTTTTAGGTCGAGTCGCTGAAAAATGAGTTTTTCTGAATAATTGAAAATACAAATTTGCGGGTTTTTACTAAATTTGATAATAATTTGCTAAAATTACTCGAGTATCAATTTTAAAAGTATTGTTCATCATCACATTGTAAAGGCAATACAATTTTAGTGTTAATCTAAACGTACCAACAAAGGTTGTATGTGAACTTATCTCCTGGTTCTAACCTCGAAATTAAAAAAAAAATAATCAGGCAACACTAACATACTTATATCTCCCTAACTCTTGTGTGAAGTTAGACCCGAATTTTATAATATGCAAAAATAAAAATATTTATTAAAATTGTTTTAATTCGCAAAACACACAAAATAAATGAAATAATTTAATAAAATGAGGAAGTAAAATAATTTTTAAATTGGAAAAACACGAAAAAATCATACCGTTGCAAAATAACGAAATTAGACTCCACACAAAATATTTCCATGTAATACGTTTTGGACCCAAAATAATACTTTAGTTTGACATGTAAAAAGTATTAATTTGCCGGATCAGAGCTGTATGGTTTTGGAGTAGAGGTTACTCTATCAGGATTTTTTAATCTTCCTCCTACCATTATAAGGCCGTCGTTTTCCAGGAACGGATTCAGCAAGGCGATGGTGTTTTTCTTCTTAATTGGTTGTTGATCCATTAAGGTTGAAAAGGAAACACCTTGAACTGCTCTTACGATTGTAATTAATACTGTCCTGATTTCTATTGCTCAAATTTTATCGGAACATGATGGTTTTTAGTGATCTTAGTTACGAATCGAAGGGGATGTTACCCCTTGTGGCCGTTTTTAAACAATATTTGTGTTAAACTTTTCCATGGTTTCATTTGTAATAGGTCTTATGATTGTATCCACCGCAGTTCACCATTGCTGCAGGGTAATTAATTTTGATAGTAAAATCCCACGGGATGCATGGTCCACTGGGTTTTGGGTTGACGCTATGTGTTTCCATCCCCCAATTTTAGTGGTGTTTTGAATTTTTCATTCCTGATTAGAGCAGAACATTTTCCATTATGTCGTTGGTTTTTGTAGCCAAACCAAAACAATGGTAGAATCTACTAGGTAGGTGCTACCTTGGTTTTGGCCGTCAGTATAGCCGTGTGACAATTGCTGCATCCCAGAGCCCGTGGAAACAGAGGTTTTGTTTGGCTGAAATCGTTCCTATTCAACGTGGATTGATAGAATTTCCAGCTGTACTAGTTCGTCTCGCATATAGTTTCACGTGAGGTTTACGAGATGGTAATTGGCGACCACCATTCTAACGGATCAGATTGTCTTGATACTTCTGAGGCTAGTCCTCTTTTTGCAAATTCAGTCAGAGATCGGATTCCAATGACTTCCTAAAGTTTTAATAGTTTCGTCTTCTGCCAACTCCAAGTTTCCAATTTATATGTTTGAACCTTGTAAAAACTGCAATAATTTTGGGTGCGGCTGCTCGATTGACAGACTTGCTCCGTTACATGTGCCATATGTACCAATAGTCAAGTTGTATTCCCGTAATGATTCGTTTGGGTTTGATAATTTTTATGTTTCATTGTCACTTCAATTTGTCGATACATCTTGATTATGTCAGCTCCGCGACCTTAAATTGTAGCTCTGACATGCAGAGTTGTTTCCTTTAAATTTTTTCTTCAAAATTGCATGATGTGGAATGTAAAATTGTCTCTTGGATGATGGTGTCATATGTCCCAATTGAAGATATACTTCCTCATGAATCCTCTACATGTGCCGTAGTCGTTCATTATTTTGGAACATTTTCTTAATTTGCAAGATCGGTAAGTTAACCACGTACCGTCCATTTAGATCCCGCGTAACTGTTTGGTGGTAAATTGTTGCAATTATCGATAGAGATTCAACCGGTGCCTCTTCTAATTCCCAAAACTTGTGAAGCTCTTGAGATTGTGCTAATTCTTCATAGACGCTGATGTTAACCATTAGAGTCCTGCGTTGAGCGGTTGTTGCTGGACCTGGGAATTTTGAAATCTCCGATATTCGATGGAGAGAATTAGAGAATTTTCCGCAGCATTGTATGCAGCAGTGCAGCAGTTACACGTAAGGCAAGCGGCAACGCCTTTGCAAGACCTGAAAGGAGAAGTAACGAAATTAGCGTGTCAAACTTATGGAAATGAACCTGCAGATAGGCTGAACGGACTAACAGTGATCGCGTTTATCAGTGCTGTTAAGGACGACCATCTGAAACTTAATCTAAGTATTGGTGTTGGCGTTAGAATATGAGGCAGCCAGAGCAAGTTCAACCAGCGACAAAGTAAAGTTGCACAAGCTGGATTACGAGGATATAGCGGGGATGCCGACGAGTTATGGCATCTGACACTGAACTATTGGTGCCACAGAAATTTCAGCCACAGTCAAATGATGAGCCAGGTGACATCAAAAGTGAAAGAAGATGCTCCAAATGCGGCACGTTAGGTCACACATACGAGACAGTACGCAACGACAGAATGATCGGTTAGGAGGGCAGCCTGATTCCCGAGATAAAGAACGTGAAAACTGTCGAGAGGAACAGCCATTGTGAATAAATAAAACCACAGAAGGTTGAAGAAAAAACCAAGTCAAGAGGCAAACGTTTGGTTCTAGCTCGCATCGTGGAAGTCGGCTTAAAGCGAGTTTACGACCTGAGAAAAGACGGGACGAATTGGCTTATCAAATGGAGCAAAGATCTTTGGGAGAGCCGCAGCGGAAGTTTCCAGTACGATTGTTGAGGGTGAGTCCGGCGGAGGAGTTGATTGCTCAAGAGATAATGATCCAGAACGTTTCATTTTTTAAGTTAACTCGGCAGTCAGCGATACCAAATCTTCTGGTTTGGTTTCTGATAACTTTGTGATCATGGTAGGCGAGCATGGAATGAGGATAGTGCTCCATTCGTTTACGTTGTAGTCCAAGTTTCTTAAAACGTCTACACTCTCATTTACTGTATCAAGCATTTTTCTAATATCCTTGGCCGCATTTGGTTGAACTTTTGCTATGTTCAACATGGAGTCAATATATATTCGGCCACGATTTTTCATTTATTGTCGTACCGCTTTATAATGATGCCGCACACAATTTTGTAGTTTTTTGTAGTAGATGCTTCCCCTTTTAAACTTTCCTTAAAATTTTTCGAAGTCTGATACATGTCTCTTATCATGTATTAGATTGTTGAAGGTGTGTCATAACATTGACCTTGAGGAGTCATAACATTGTTTCATATGTCGTTATATTTTTGAATTTCATTATAGTCCTTTGATTAACGCATTTTATTGATGGCATTGCCATCTGTATTATGACATTAATCTTAAAGTTTTTGTGAAGTATGAATTGGCCTTTATACTTTGGTACACGTTTTACCCACGTCTGGTGTGCTGCGTAAACTTCGAATGTATATGAGAGTGAGACCAATGTGCACTTTGTGCGTGTGTGCGACCGTAAAAATATAGAATATTTTCCGCAACGTTGGATTGCATTTATTTTCAAAGGCGGAACCCTGCAACCTTACGATAACGGGTGGCCAGCCGCATCTTCGATCAACGGTGAGATTACATACCACAACCGTACAGGGTGACCTTCTCGAGGTCAAAAGGTACATCTTTTAATTTCTTTTATTTTTATTTATTTATTTTTTTTTTGATATATTTCGTGGGGACATGGTCTCGAGTTTGATGTTCATGAACCCTACGTTTTCTGTTTCTAGTTATTCAGCTGATCATTGTTTCGTCACTCTGTGGTTATAACCATTATTTATACGTGTATTTTTTTAATTTAGTTCGATGATGAGTAGAGTATTTTGTTTGACTACAGGGTCACCTGTTCTTGAGCATGGGGTACTTTTAGCACTAATATTTTTTTTTGCTATCGCATTTTAAATGTCTCTTTGTATGTTGGTTCCCGTTTTTCTCGATGCGATGGTGTCGCGTGAGCGTTGGATACATTGTGGAGCGAGACCAATGTGCACCGGGTGTGTGCGTGCAATAGCGAGACAACGTAGAATGTGTTTTTTTGGTTGTTCTCTATTTTTTTATATACGTGTTGGAGGGAGTGCGAGAGTGACGCGTACGAATAAAAGGGAGAACAACAACAAGAAAAAAAAACATTCTAGAAGTTTTTGTGTGGTGCGCGAATTTGTTTTAGTCTGGTTGTTAAGATTGTACAAAAGAGTCTGGTTGAGAATTATTTGAAGATAGAGTCTTAATTGTAGCTTAGTAAAAAAAAAGTTTTGAGGTTTTAGTTTCATTTCTTTTTTTTTTTGACAAAATTAAATATTTTTTTGATATATAAACTTTTCATAGTTATAAACTGGTGTATTAAAAAAAAAATCAAAAATAAAGTTAAGTTAATAAGTTTTTTTTTTGGTGCTAGAATTGGGAAGCAGGAGAAACGTTCATGACATTTTTTCTCGATTTGCCAATACAAGTGTTTTTTTTTAATTAATTAATTTAGTCGTGTGTTGTGCTATATGTGCCAATTAATGCCATAATTAAGCGGTATGCTTTAATTTATCGATGACACACGGAATTGGTCATGATTTTATGGATATAGCATCTCCCAATCCATTTAAAACGATGTTCTAGTGTGCGCATGATCACTGATTTTGCACCCAAATTCAGCGGTATCGACAACACATCAAGCACGAGGTCAGTAAAATATAATTTTTGATAACGGTGCAAGGCACCGCAATATACGGGTGCACAGTTGAGGCCACCCATTTTTCAAATCAAAGCAAAGGACGCCTAATGGTTTTGTTCGATTATAAAACGGTAAAAGTGCCGCAACAGTTACGCCGCCTCATTTTATTTAAGGGCGGTCAATTGAGACCATTTCAGTATTGACATACGGTATTGGAGAGTCAACGCGATGGCCGATCAAGGTCAAATTTTTATATTTACGGTTGGCGAGACAACGCCCAACATTGTGTTTTGGTGACCGGTCAAGGCCAAACTTACAGTTAAGATGAAGAAATTTATTTACGGGTGGCCAGTTGAGGACATTCCTCATACGACGGATCCGGCGGCCAGTTAAGGCCAGCCGCACCTCCGGCGATTGGGCCGCAGCAGTGAAGAGTTATCGGCACGACCAAGCCGTGGCAGGATGGCTACCAAAAGCCGCATCGCTCAAACCAACCGGCCAGTCGTGGTTGGTATCGGGGAGAGGCCCCACAACTCGTAGGTGGCCAACCGGCCATTTGTGATTTTTTTCGGTGAGGCATCGCAAATCATTTCGGCGGACAAGGATGCTGCCGCAACCACCTTACAGGGTGACCTAAATGAACCTCATGTACGATTTTTTTTTTTTTATTTTAAATTTTTATATTTTTTCTTATCAATTTTTAAATATTTTAAATTATATTTTTATCCAAAATTTTCAAAAAAAAATTTGTTTTCGCTAATAAAATATTTTTGTAATCGAGCACCACAAATTCTTCAGCAAACATTGAACTTGTCGCTCGGGTAGATCCGGTCGTCATCGGATGGACACACCCGGTTATTATTTTCTTTATATCGTTCCTCAAATTTCGGTAGACGGATTCTGGTGTCCGTAATTCAGTTTTTATTTTTATTTAATTTGCGTTTTTTTTTATATAAATTTCTGTAATCACGATGTAGGCCAGGAGCCACGCAAACCTCAAACCCCACGACCCATAGCATTTCTCCCTGAGATTTAGCCGGCAAAATCACCGTGTGAGGCCTCTGCATGGTTTAGTTGACATCTGGGGGTCGGCTGCTGAGCCGTCCGTAACAATATGATGTAACTGTCCCTGCACCACTTTTATTGGTTAAATCTTGCAACAAATGCAAAAGATGTACAAAACTTGTTTTTGCAAAGGATCTCTGTCTAAATTCCAAGGATTTCAAGTTATTTATAAGAATCACACACATTTTTCAATTAAGATTATTTAAATTCAGTATGACATGTTTTCTAATCGAAAAAAAGTGTAGACCAAGAAAATAAAAAGGTTCTCGTGTAGCAGGTGATAATTATGTGGGCTACCTAATATCTTAATCTTTATTCAATGAAAAAGGAACATTCTGCAACATATGCAAATATAGTCACAATATTGAAAGGGATATCTATCCCTTCTAGTCGCATTTAAAAGACATTTCTATATTTAAATCACCAAGACGAACGAACACAAATTTAAATTAAAGCAATTCGGATCCTTCTGAGAAAATTGAATTAAATGTTACAATAACAATCAACATTAACTTAAAGGATAATGTTATCAGGCCTGCATTTATTAGGCTTTCCTTATATAAATAAAATTATTCCGTTCTTAGATATTTAGACTCCTATGTATACATCCGTATATATATGTTATCTTAAAATAAAACAAAAATTCTTACCTGTGGTAGACTTAAAACTACAGCTAATATATATGCAGAGCAGAGTAAACGATTACATCGCGTTGCTGTATTCAACGATTTCATTGGATATTTCACCGCCACCCATCGATCAACACCAATCAGAACGAGGACGTACGTCGACAGGTACAGGCTAAACATTTGTAAAAATTTAAAAATTTTACACAAAAATTCACCGCCAAACCATTCCACCGTCCAACTCCAGACTGCCTCGCCCACAATACAAAATGCCGTCACTAGAATATCGGCAATCGATAAATGAAATACCAAATGGTATACGGCACTGCAATTATGCCGCGCAATACGACGTGACAATTTTTTTTTGCGTATATTCCATATTGTTGCGATATTACCGAGCAACGAGACTAGGGCCATTAAAATCAGTACACCCGCACGTAATAGAGTGGCGGTGGTTTGTTGCGGTGCATGTTCCAGGCATTGTGTTTTATTTGTGATTAGATCGACGGTTGTATTGTATAGGATACCGCCATCATCCCGGTAGTAGCAAATCGTTGTATTGTTTACGTTCTCCATAGTGTCGTTAGGATTGTGTGGATTATCGCGTGCTTTCCTCGATACGTTTGGTAGATTTTCATGTTGTTCCACACTGCGGTTAGCTGAAACAAAAGAAAAACAATTTGAATTAATCACATCAGACACGAGATAATCATTAAACGGTTTGATAACCCCCTGGTAATACAAATTAATTAGCATGATTAATAATCAGAAGTTAATTTTCCAAAAATTTCAGACAGTTTTAATAACTTTTGCCATAAAATTTAATTTTTTATGGTTTGATGTGGTGAACGTATATATCTACTGCACGGGTATAACCTCGTATATTTCCATTTTATTGCCACAAAAATGTTGTTGGTTTAAAGCATACGAAATACCTAACGTACAAATGTTCAATCGATAACGTTTTTCTGTTCTTCTTCAAACGCGATATCAAAATGTATGTGGTGGCATTCCGAAATAGGTGAAAACGATTTTTTATTACTAACAAATCTCGAATTATTTCATTCTCATCCTCCCGGTGTAACAGATAAACTCATTTTATTCGATTATTTAACATATACGTAGCTACTACGCAACTTTTCGGCATGTTCCAGGGCCATAAAAATTCACGACATACGAAATATTCGCTCAGGCTAATAAACTAAACCAAAATGTATACAGGAAGAATATACAACACACCAAATTGGCGTGGGCTATTAAATATTTTGAAATACATAAATTTGTATTTGTTATTTTTCTGCTATCGGCTTAACAACGTAATTATAGATTGGAGTTTGCCCCAAGATGGCGAGAGAGTAACTGCCATCTACTGTCCAGAAAAGAATTAAAAAACTGTATTTTGCCTCATTCACAGATGTCGTTAAGACATACTAGTTCATATACGACGACCGTCCACAATTCAGCAACGTTTAACCACACCTGCATTACACATGACTTACATACCATTATGAAAACGGCGGAATGAAAATGAAAAAAATTATTGCTCAGTTAGTTTTATGTTTTGTTTTTAATGAATTTCCGGAAATTTAAAGACGATGGTATAAAGAAATTTCGTGTTACGATGGTAGGTAGTAGGAGGATTTATTAATAAGTGTAGGTATAATATCTTTTAATTATGTAAGAATTTATTATGTATTTACAAGATTATTTATAATAAAACCTTTTAAGTAAAAATTACTTTGTTGGGTTTTGTTGAATTTTGGGTGCCATTTAATAACGATTTTATATAATTGGATGATGGATTAAAAAGACGGAGCTCGAGAAAAGTACTTTAGGTAATTTAATTTAATAAGATGTTGATTGTTATATATGAAATAATAATGAATGCTATTCAAAACGCGAACAGATTAGAAAGAATTCATTATTTTTGGTATTAGCGATGATTTCTTTGTTAATCTAATTAACCATCATTAGGGGCTCGTTTCTTCCACCCCAACTCAGTGAGTCCCGTGCAATTGGGGTTGCCTCCGTCCTCAAGATAGTCGACGAATAAAATACCTTGCGCCGACATTTCCGATTTTTACAGCTTTGAACTCAGTTGGCCGATATTTTGAATCCAGAGTGTACAGATCCATGTTTCATCCATTGTCGCGACCGATGCAAAATATCTTGTTTATGATACAGCTCTAAACAACGCTCTGGATAATCAAAGCTTCTTAGCTCTATAGCACCAATTAAAAGTTTAGGATTGACTTGATTTTTTTTTTGGGTAAGTTTATGAAATATTAAAAACAAGTGGTGACTACCAGGTTTGGTTTTTATTAGACCAAACCCAGGGTTGGGCGATTGTCAACACGTAATCTATTATGTAGATTATAAACCGTTCCTAATTTTTATTTTTATTTGGTATTGATTTAAAATTTTAAGCCTCCAAAATATTCCTAATTATAGATCGACAAATTAGTTACGATATTTTTATAATTGAATATGAAACAAATTTTAATTTATGAACATTAGAGCCATCTATCAATGACTAGTGTGACTAATTAAGACAGTGAAATTTAGGCAAAAATTGATCGATGATTTTGTGTAAGACTGTGTGCCTGAGAGCGATTTTTTCGACTAAATTGCTAACTTAACTAAATTAATGGCTGATTCATTCAAAGGTTCGAATCTCTGGATTGTGAATAAAATAACTGCTTTAAATTTGAACACATGCAAATGTGTTGTTACACAACAAAAATTAACAACAAAATATTCAAATTATAACACACTATTTAATTATCACTTTAATAATCGCTTTAATAATTACTACGGTTAAACTTCACTATATCGCGTTTGAAATAAGACTCATCATTCAACATCAATTTACGCCTTTATATACCAAAATATTTTTTTCTAGAATAATCCTGAATGTTCTCCAAAAATTATACGAGAACATTCGAACAAATACTTTAGTATACAAATAACGCCTAAATGTTGAACCAAACCGCATATAAAATTGAGCAACTATTGAAATAACTTATTCTATTCTAATCTAGGTGTCACCGTAACACTACCTCACACCTAAGCCAGTTCGTCCCGAAGATGAGCCAGATCACATCCTCTGCAAAGTGCCAATCGCTCTAAATGCACCACCTACGGTTTACCTTTCCGTCCTTTCTGAATGCGATAAACAATATGCTGTGCCTCCGATTGTAAACTAGATTGTAAACTAAACTAAATTATGACTTTTCTATTAACCATTTAGTAGGTGGAACGTCTTCCTCGATTACTACAACAAGAGCATTTAAAGTTGTATTTGTTGAAGAAGTGTTCCATTTCTGGCATTGCTGTAGTGACAGTAAATACTCGTGATGTCACCTTTGCCAGAAATGCTGGACCATTCGTTGGATGTGTTTCTACCGTGACAACCGATTTTCTGGTATGATTTGTCGCAATAGTTGAAGTCAATTTCTTTTCTGCACCAATAAAATTAGTCCCGTTATCACTATATATGTGGCCGCATATTCCTCTTCGACCATGGAATCGTCGCATGGCTGCCAGGAATGCATCCGTCGTCATATCGGAAACTAACTCTAAATGCACAGCTTTGGTTGCCATACATATGAAAAGCGTCAAATACGTCTTTATGCTTTTCGCACCTCGTAGTTTACTGCTCTTGATGAAAAATCGTCCTGCACAGTACACCCCCGTTGTGAAGAATGGTCGTTGATAGGTCACTCGTGATTGCGGCAATTGTCTCATAAGTTATTGTTGAGTTTGTGCCTTCAAGCGGACGCATTTGACACATCTTACAATTACAGCACGAACTTCATCCTGCATGCAACTGCATAACGCGTTCGTCTCTAATGATAAGCGATGTGATGCGATGCTTTGCTGGAACTATAATTGGACGCTACATTTCGTATAGGGAACGTCTGCATTATTCAATCTGCTACTAACTCGTAATAAACCCAATTTGCCTATAAATGGAAAACGACTTATTAGTTTAGAATTTTTATTTAGTAGTTTATTATTGACGAGGTCGTTGATCTCCGAAGTAAAACTGGTACGTTGAATGTGTCTCATCACAAAATGGATCGCGTCTTGTTTGGCCTCATTATGTTGCCGTGAGTATTTTAGGCAATTGGATACGCTGGTTGCTGGTATTCTTCGAAAGAATAGCAAAATTCGAGAAATAACCATGATCACCTTTGAAAATTTGGAACATCGTTCAATGGAGCCGATAAGCCATTCGCTACTCGATCCAACATTCATCAGCACAACTGAATCCAACTTTTGTGCCTTTAATACTTCCATCGATGTTTCCGAAGTGGTTAAAATTTGGTTCGGCTACTCTATCGCTGGTCTCTTTAATCAATGTAAACTTCTCCACCATAAATCGTGGTTAACCAATTCGTCTGGGGACATACCTCGCGACGCGCAGTCTGCTGGATTAGCGTTTGAGGGTACGTGACTCTATTGTTTACGATTGGTGTGTTGGAGGACATACGAAACCCTGTCGTACACTAATGTCTGCTATTTCCTCCGACATGATGATATCCAGTTAAGGACTATGGTTTGAATCGGTCCACAACCGATACGTGCTGATTTTTTGACTCTTGGATATCGCTAGTACGGACACCATCAATTTTGTTAATTACACTGCAGTACAGAGCTCCAAAGGTGGGATTCTTTTTAAAAATATTATGGCGAAAAGCCGATAACTATGGCTTGAGATATATAAGACAATGCACAATGTAACACATAACACATTAAAAACGCCCAGTCGTAACTTTTTGTCACACCAGGAATCGAACCCCCGAGTTACAACCCCCCCGAATTACATAGCAAGCGCTCTACTTACTATGCTAGCGAGGGTGACAAATTCTTATTGATTTAATAGGTGCCACCTTTGTCTTGGCAGTCACAATCCTTTTGATATAACCGCTTTCCGTTTTAACTCTGTTATATATAACTGCCGCGTAGGCCAAATGCAGCTCCCATTCTTGCCCTTCCGTGTGAAGCCATCTGGATATTCAGATATCTTCCAATTTTTTTACATATTGCTTCTCATCGCTGCGTAGCTCTCGTCAATTATGGGTCGTATAAACGTTCATCCCAGTGTACACCTAGCAACCAGAGTTTGTGAAATAATATTTTTATTTTTATTATAGATGATTTGGATGCCTCAGCCAAGATACACCGCTTTGTTAGTACGCGATCGTCTAAATTAAGTTTGAAGAGACAGTACAAGTACAGAAATCGTTTGTGAATCACTTTCAAATTCTTTATGTAATATATCTCTGTCAGCTTCCGGAATACTGCTTAACAGCGTTTCGTTCTTGGATGACCAGTTACGCAGATTAAAACTCCTCTCCTCAGCATACGGATTAAATCTTCAACCACGTTTTGAACTTGCCCATTCTAGACATTAGATCATCAACGTATAAGTCGTGTTTCAGCACATCTGCTGCTTCTGGATATTCGTCGTGGTAATCTGATGTTAGTTGGTTTAATGTCTGTGTTGCCAAAAACGGTGCAGACGCTGTGCCATAAGTTACTGTCAATAGGTGAAAGGTTTGCAGACCATTTCCCGAATCCTTTCTCCACACGATTTTCTGGTACTCACTGTCCTTTTTGTTGACCCAAATTTGGCGAAACCGTTTTTTTATGTCAGCGGAGAAAACAATTTTGTGAGTGCGAAATTCTAACAGTATTTCAATCAAACTGGACTGATCATTCAACGAATTCTCATTGGTCGTTTTAGCTGATCCATCAAATACGACTCGTATTTCGTAGTGGAACTACTTTCTTCCACAACTCCGTGATGTGGCAAATAATATTGTGTGTTATCTACATCACCCGAAGTTTCGCCCAAGAATTCATTATATCTCCTTTTAAACAACTCATCACGTCCAAATCTTTTCTCCAAACCATACATTCATCTTATAGCCATTACTTTCGAATTTCCAAGTTCCGGTAAACCGGTTGTAAATAATAGACTTACAAATTTTGGCATCTGCCGCTCTCCGAGCCGTCTCTCGATAATGCTGCAGACAATGATTCTCCTCTTCACTACAGGAAACTGCATCTGAAATTTCTTCGATCTCCTAAAATCTTCGTAAAGTCAGATCGACATCGATATGTAGATTCACTGGAACCAGGTGTTCCTGCAATTACCCATCCAAATCGCGTGTTTTGAGCAATAAGTGTCGTGTTGGGAATATACCTTTTGCCATTACATATAATTTCAACAAATATATCACTTTTTAGTAACATGTCTATTTTATCTTTCCTGGAAAAATCTGGATCTGCTAGCCTCACCTTTTTCAATCTCTTAAGACTTCTAATATCATCAATTATAGGCTGATGCGACGATATGGAAGGAGCAATTAACACCCTTGCTGTTAGTTTATACCGAGCATCCTTAAATCTGGATTTGATGCATATGTTCGCTATACCTTTTGATACCCCAGAAGTGACATCATTGAAATAAATATCCGACCATTAGTCTTTTTTAATTCGAGTCGCTGCGCTAGAAACACTCTTCAGTTACAAACGAGGTTTGTGATCCAGAGTCCTTTGCCAATCGCCACTATGACTTTCGACATCTTTTTGAACAGTTGGAAGAATCGCATTTGCAACTGAAATGGCATGAGTACATGTTGTTGTTGTTTGCGGGCTGTTTGTAGAGACTTCTAAATGTAGGATTTCATGATGTTTTCTCTGGCATAACTTACACTTCCGGTTTGATCGGCACTGGTACACTAAATGTGTATCACTTAATCGATTATAACATATAGAATTTTTTTACATATTCTCTGCGTTGTTGAACATCCAAAGCACGGAAATCGACACACTCAACAAACTTGTGGTCTTTGCCACAGAATGCACAATTTACTGTCGATGCCGTGTGCATAGACCTCGAGTGCTGTACATTTTGTGAGAGCCTTATATGTGATATTACAACTCTAACAACACTTAAATAATTTTGGTACTTAAATTATTTTACTAATCGAAAGCAATAATACCGAAACTAATGAAATACGACAGCATATAGTTGAACGATAGACGAAAATGATTGAAAACGTTCGAAAGCAATAGTAGGCCCTCTGACCCTTTATATATTATGTTCTTTTTCCTTTTAGCATTTCCATTTTCAACAACCAATGCAATATTGTACAACTTAGATCACCAACAATATCAAACAACCAAACGTAGAAGCAAGAAACAACGACAAACTAGTTAAAACACGAGTATCTTCCTTAAATTTGTTTTCCAGAACTGGACCTTAATACCATCCGGGCCGAAGGTCCATAAAATGTGTGCAAGTATCTCCAAATTATTACTTAGATGATAATTAAAGCCCTCTTGCCAAGGTAAAAGTAAATTTTAATTACAAAATAATGAAATAAGATTATTTCTAATAATATAATATATAATTTCTATTACAGGAATTTTATGTTTGGGAATAATGCAAACTAAGGTGAGTATTTACATTTAAATTGGTAACAAACTTAAAAAATGATTAAACTTTATGTTTTCTTTCACCTGCCGATGATGATCCTGAACAGCTGCATTTAAAAATAGTATTCTCTCCGCAATTGACGGAAATGAAGTAGAATATAAGTCAATAAACACCGTATAGTCGATCAAGATGATGCTATAGTGATTACCTGTAGAATTTCTAGATTCCTTCACTGCAAACGGTTTTCCTGCAAACATCAAATCGTACTTAAAGTCGATGTCCTTTTATGATAACGTCATTTTATGTTAAGGGTTTCAATCTTTGACTACAGATGGCATTATAATCAAATACATTTTTTGTACAATATTTTTTCGTGCATCGTTAATCGCGTTGAACCGCCGCGTTGAAAAGCCCAAAAATGTTTACAATAATATCAATTAAGAATTATACTACGGGCGGGCTATTGGTAAAAATGATTTTATTATTTTATTATTAAATTATGCATAGTACTAAATATCAAAAACTTTTTACGAGCATTACTGCCATCTACAGTTCAGAAGGGAAAAAAAATTGTAAACAGTAGACAAAAAAAAATGAGCTAACAGAATTTTGTACTTTCAATCTTTTGTTTGGTCTTTTCTTTTCTGTAAATAAAATATTTTAATATAGAAAACCACGTGGACGAAGTCGCGAGCATCAGGTAGTTTTACATTAGCGTCAAAATACAATGTCTTCAGCAAGACTCCGAAAGGTTGTTTCTTGGTTTTTTGGCTTAGCATACTGAACTACATCTACTACTCACTATGGATAATCTTGGAGCAGAATTCTTTAAAAAGCGCTCATCGACTCACTTGATATTGAGTTTAATACTGTTTAAATACTTATAAAAGCTCTGGAAGCTTTTAGCCACCCTGCGTATATATAAATAACAATAAAGAAATTTTAAGAATGAATTAGAAAAATTTATTTCGTAGTTGAAAGACAATCCCCAATTTTCTTAATTTATTGTTCAGCGTGCTTCAAAGTGATTTATACCCTCGTGGTAAACGCACACCACACCTGTCGATCGAAACATTAACTATTGATTTATCAATTAATAAAGCATAAATTACATTATAACAATATTCCAAATGAACAGACAGAAATATCATTATAATTATATTAAACAAACTAAATTATGGTTTACAGTTCCATACAAATATGTTGACTGTGCGTGTCTATAGGCAAACTTAGTTCGGTAAGAAGTCTATAATTTAAACCTTTTCTAATTACTATTTAATATTTACCAAACATAAACAATTTATATCAATAAAAGCTTTATGCTATTGAAGAAAATTACACCAAATCGGAAAAACGTTGTAAGCTTGCGAAAAGAGTAAAACAAAAAATATCCATGTCATTTCCACCAATAAATTATACATCCCTAATTACCAAAAATTGAACTTTACTAGAAATAATTCATCCACAGTTCGTAGCCACCCATCCGCTGTTGTGGTTCACACCAAATAGGGCAGGTACATACAACCACCGCACAGTACGATATAGATAAAGAAATAATCTCATTATTTTATCTAAGTAATTTCGGAAAAATTCTGGTGAAACAAAATTAAAATGAAAATTAATGATGAAAAACGTGAAAAATCAAAAAGTGTAAAGCACTATACATAAATTATTATGTATCTACGTAAGTAAATACAGGTTAGCTAATCAGAGCTGTATATGAATAATAAACAGGCAATAAAAACTGAAAATTTTCAGAATTTGTTTACAGCGTGTGTATTATTTGTACGCAGTATATTCCTACCAAAAGCGCCAGCAACATTATCTTCACTTAATAATCATTGAAAATTTTCGGAAAATTTAATTTATGGCTTCGTAACTATACGCATAAATTGTATTGTATAATATCGCGCGAACCTTGTATAAAACTCTGTAGGTTTATTTTCCTCGTAAAAGTTAATGCTGATGAAAAAATATGGGGAGGCGGTTATGATTTTCTAGAAATTTGTTTCGCCGCACAAAAGTTTGTGGTCATTTCCAAAAAATATAAAATCTTTAAAAAAAATTTAAATCAATATTACAAATTTTAAAAGGAAACGGCACTTTCAAATTGAGTTAAACACAAATAAATGTAAGCGATTGAACGCCTCCCTATAGTTGAAATAAGATTGCACGCTCTAAATAATTATTTCCGTTGCCTCGATGGATCTGTAAATGTATTATATATCTAAAAAAAATTATATGAAATAAAAATAAAAAAATAAAATACGCCCTCGTCGTAATCGATATTTATATATGTATATTTAAGGGAAAAGGTACTAACTTTCTATATTTATTTTTATATCTTCTACAAGAAATGTCCTTTGCTATAAAATGTTGTACGCGTAAAATTTTATAATATGTATTGTCTTTTGTTTTCCGTAATGTCATGTTCAAACATGTAGTTCGTTGTGATTCGTTTCGAAGTGAACATGTTTTGTTATTTATTTATGTATAAATACGTAATCAGATAGAAGCTTAATTAAATTTTTAATGAGTAGCTAAATAATTAGAATTTCTTTGTGATTAGAAATAACAAAATGAATGATAGCAAGAACTTTTTAGGTAATATAATGGTTTAAGTTATACACATTCTTATTAGGTTTGTATTTCTACTTTAGAGAAATAACAATCTGTTGTAAACTTCCTGTTTTTAGAAGCAAAAGAGCTGAAACAAACGTATTGAAAGGAATCGAAATAGAAATTCAAATTCAAGAGCTGATAAAACAACTGAACAACATGATTTGCAACTTAAAAGCAATTGTAACAAACAAAACTATTAACGACCATTGCGACTTTTATGACACTACTTGGTTAATTTATTTTAGTCGTAATGCCCGACTTTTATGGGTGTACACCGATCGTTAATTTGCAAGAACATTTTTATTTATATGACAAAAAGTTTATAATTAATTTTAGTACTGAAGCTGTACGATAGGTGTACATAATATAGAGTATCAAACATATTTTTTCTATGGAACATTAAACGTGCACATTTCTAGTGACAATTCCAATTGATTGATTAATTTTTATTATTATTTGTGAGTAAATATTATTATAAGGATAAGATTTTTTTGAGATAAGTTAATTATAATTCTTTATTTTTCAGGTATTTTACAACAACTTACTCACCGAAGGCAAACATTGGTAGTAAGCAAATTTTTTAATTGGATGCTTAAAGATGCCCTTGGAAATTTTCAATATAACTACTCTGACTAGGTTATCCTTTTCCGATGAAATATCAATTATCTTGGCCATTGGTCAAGCCGATTATTTGCCACTTATATTGATAAATTTCTGATCCAACAAGTTGGGTTCTGGTATAAGGGTAACTGAATGACTAATCATGCAATGTGACGGTGTAACTGGATATTCTCGTCAGTCATTTGCTCTAATAATGTAAGCAACTCTTCGTAATTTAAAAGGGTTGAGCCGACCACTCTGCGGATATAATATTTATACGATTTCATGGTAACCTCCGAGAGGATAGCTTCATCTAAAAAAGGAAAAAATTAGTGAACTTGCTTTTTTTTTTATTTGAACTTCCGTTCTCGCATACATCTCGATTTTTTATCGGAAAGCTTCGTTTTGCGCTTGCTCAGAGTAAACTGATCAGCCCAAGCGATTTCGCCGACCGGAACACCACTTGTTATGTTTCCCACAATATTTATATTTGATTTAAGAAACCAATTTTTTATTTAACCTATTATGCTAATAGTGTTACAGTATTTTCATACTCTGTAGAATATTTTAGTCGATACGTCGACCCCTTCATTCAGTAACGCCACATTAACCATCACAGAATCATGTACTTTAGATTCCTCATTTTCCCGAAATATAATTTGATCTGCAAATCTTATTGGATTTAATTTCATTATGTGGGTCCGCCAAATCAGGTTACAATGCTGAATTCGTAGTGTATTATTCCCCTTGAAGCGCAGTCGACCGGATTTTTTTAAGGGAGTACGTCAAACCATTGATTTATATTTGTGTGAGTCAGTATATCATTCTTGTTCTGAAAACAATAAAGAAAGCAGGTGGTTTGAGTCAGTGTATAAAAATAACTATAGGATTTCGATTCAAACTTCAGAACTTTAATCGTTGTATGCAATAGTTTATCCAATTCAGCGCTTAATTCAGTTTTGAGTGTTTTTTTAAATTGATCATACAAGATTTAATAGTTTAATGACATTTATATAAATAGTGACATCTAGATTTAAGCATTAAAAGTAGCTTTGTAACCGTTATATAACAGATTATATAGAAGTAGAGTTATAGACATTCAAAAGATTCACTTGGATTAATTACACAATTAAAATTTTAATTAACACTAATATAGGAAAAACTGGATGACAAACGTGAGATGGTGGAGACAGTACTATGGTCACCTGAAATTTTCGATATGGTGCCATTATTGGCTGAAACTAACTCGACAATTTTATCAATAAAATCAAAAATTAGAAAACAAAGTAATTATTTAAAAGAAGAAATTAATCGGGTTATTGGTCAACAAAAGCAAAGAAATGGATAAAAATTGGAAAAATTCGAGAAGACGATTTGGAGAATGTTTAGGAACTTAGCAGAAGTTGCAGTCTAAGATGTAACGTCTCGAAAAAGATATTTTCTTCCTGAAAGTATAAATTGAACAACTTCGCAGGTAGCTCAGACAACAGTACACTCAAATAAATTTAACTCACCAGCATTCGATGGACCTACTTTCTTTTCATATAACAAGTGAGCCGTGTCTCAAAATTAATAGTAGACATTGAAAATGATCGCAACAGTTACAGTGAAAGGAAGGGACCATCAAGAAAGGGAATTTTCATCATCAGATTACGATCCGTGATGAAAAGGAACAAAATTGTGACCCCCCTGTCGGAGTGCAGAACTCATGGGCCGACCCATCTTCCATATCAGTACTATAGGCTGGCATGGAGCTTTGTGCAGATGGTTCTCCGAAAATCGGACCTCGGCGTAAAAATAAGGGCGGGAAAAGTTGTGGTGGGAAAATCTCACAAAGAGTGCGTGTGGCATGTAGCTAAGGTCCTCGAAGGAATACAATCCGCTTAAGGGGGGGTTAAATTCCAGTCAACTGTAAAGGAATAACCAAGACCCAAACATTTACATGAATTTCGAAGCTTTATCGGGTCAGTTATAAACGATTCGTGCTAGGGTTCGGATTTATTAAGTGGTGCCGATAAATAGAAGCCATCAAATACTTGAGAAGTATCACGGAAAAATTAGTTGAGGCCACCTCGGAATTAATAAAACACTCAAAAATATTCTCGAATGATTTTACTGGTTCGGAAGTAGAGTGGTATCTAAAATGTGGTCAATGGGCAGCAGCAAAATTACCTGTACGGAAAAACATCGGCAAACCTTTCGAGGAATAGGTGGCGGGGCCATTTTATGTTACAGAAAGCGGTAATAGGCATATGTATGAGTAATAATGGACTATTTAAGTAAATGGCTGGAGGTGTATCGAATACCTAATCAGGAAAGAACAACCATCGTTGATGCAACGCATTAACGTTGCATTAACAAGTGGATTAGCCGCTATAGAGTTCCGATGGAAAATCAGTCGGATCAAGCTAAACATTTTAAATCAGTGATATTTCAGGAAGTTTGTGATTTGTTTGGCATAAATAAGATAAAGACAACGCCTTTGCATCAAATCAAGCGTTTTAAAGTGTTGGCATTCCACATTAAAATTTAGTGACTGCCGGCAGATATTAAGTTTGGCGCTGTTCCATCATCGACGTTGTATCGTCAAGAGTACATCGATAAAATGAAAGAAGAAATTGATACACAAATTGATATTTCAAACAATTCGGTTAGTAAGGGATCGAATGAAGGCTCGGTATGACATACGTACAAACAACAAAACTTTCGAAGGACAACTGGTTTAGCTTTTCAAACCGCAACTAACAAAAGTATTGTGCGGGAAGTTAGTATGACATTTGTGAAAATAGTGACATCTAGATTTAACCATCAGAAATATCAAATTCGTAACAATATTCTTAATTCTTTAAATTGCATCAAGTTAAATAAAACAAATCAAATATAAGACCTTCTATGTATCTATGTGCTATCAACTTTGGGGTTGGGCCCTCATGAACTCTGTTCATGTTCTGTCGAACTAAAATACCACCATTCGTTACGCCAGGAATGACAACAAGTGGAACGGTCTATGATTAATGTGATTTACGGCAAGAAATGGAATTTGTTGAGTACAGGATCTCTGACAAGTGCAAGGAGCGATAGCCTAAAAGTCCGCTCTGCATCCAAATAAAACTAAAGGCAAACGAAAAAATATTAAGATGACGCCATTATTACATCATCTATAAAGGCTTTCAATGTTCCATATGTTCTTTACTATAATAAGTACTTTAATGTATGAACACTATATTATAGTGTTGCCCAACCCTTTGCTTTATATATTTAGTTACAACTATAAAACTATATAATAGCAATTTATAATTTAATTTAATTTCTTCATCATAATTTCGTGACGCGCATTAACGCAAAAATGTTATAAAGAAAACTGCCATAAAAAATTTTTCTCATCTACTTTCCATTTCATCTAAATATGTAGACGTGCTTTTCACATAAAGATGTACGATGCGACTCGTCCAATTACTCTGTAATATGTCTATGGATGTGTGATGACATCACGATATATTGGATTATTCTGGTGGTTTATTGAATTATATTCGTCGATGGCAACTAAAAATATTACAACATTGAAGAATATAAATTGATCCTAAACGATAAAAACTTGAATCTCTTCGTAATTGTCTATAAAGACTAAATTTTTGTTGTTGTGATCATTTATAGTTGAGAAAAATAACCCGGAAGTTATTATTGTTTTATTTAGGTATTCATCATTTCTTTTCATAATGTTCTTTTCTTGGTTAAGCTTCAGATGTACAAATTCACGCGTATATACGGGTTTATATTTATGAGTATATAGAGATATTCAGAATCGCAATGAAAATAAATTGAATTCTATTAAGATGATGAACGCGTTTACCGTGGCACACCGAAATAAGAAACGTTGACGATATCGAATTTATTGTTTTGTTTTAGTTTTGAAGTAGCTTCGGGGATTCTCATATTATAATAATCATAAACTGGTATATGAATTACACATTCCAAACTGGTAAGGTTATATCAAGGTCTATATAAGATTGCAACTGTCATTTGGTATGCAGTTGGTTGGTTTGGTGGTTTAGCCCATCTAAAATACTCGTAGGAATGGACTATTTTTAGTTACACTAATGAATTTTCTGACATCTAAGCAAATTACCGAAATTAGTGGGGTGGAATCATTAAATACGACCGGGAAATTATTTTCAAACATCTGCTTAGAAAGCAGCTGACGTGAAATGAAATTTTTCATACCAAAATGATAAAAGCGAAAACGAAAATGAAAATTCCACTGCTAAATTTTGAAAAATTGAAAAACTATACAATAAAATAAAATAAAAGTAAGACTTTTTAGAAACTAACAAGTAGTTTTTAGATAAAAATTCTGATTCATACTCTACGATTAATATTAATTATACAAATTATATGATTTGTTTGCAGTTTAATTATAATTATAGACAAAAGCAAAAAATTAATTTTAACTAATCATAATAAAGAAATAAAGGTGACGCAGAGAAACTTAGAGTTATATAATTACATAATTACGAGATTACAACCAGCGTTCAATATCAGAAACTTGCATTAAAAAATTTCTTAGGCTATTTGAAAATTCTAGAAAGTAGGTGCCGTGCCGATCTTATTACCAAGGGCAGTTTATTGAACATTAATGGTGCCTTATAACTCGTAACCAAACATTCCGAAGAACGCGTATTATAATTTTAATTAGAATTTAATTTGAATTATAGATGGAAGATTTGCAAGAATCGCAACAATCAGTTTCGAACTTAATGAGATTATTGATTTGAAAAAATCAGTCATCTTATCAGGCCGCGGCGACTGACGTTGATATTTTACATAGGAATATTGTCTATATATAGAACAATACCATGTATATGTAGCACTAGCGAATTACTACCTACTACCTAGTCTACGGAATTCGATTCTTTCATATTCTCCATCTATACTTCATTTTTACCAATTAACTTTTCGTTGTGTACGAATTACTTTTATATTTTACGTTGTTGTTGTTTTTATTATAATGGTTCTGTTGTGATTGTTCTGTACATTGGTCTATTTCAGTATATTTCGAATAAATTAAAAAAAAAAAATTAAAATTAAATTCTAATTTATCCGCGATCCAGCGTTAAAGGAAAGAAAAAGTATGGAGTGGTTGGGAAGTTGATTGTGTCTAAGTAAGTATGAATCATCATAGTCGTTGTCACACAGATTTGACGCCAAATGGAAAAATTTCCTACGATTGTGTATTTAATTCAAGATATACTGAAATAGACCAATGTACGGAACAATCACAACAGAACCATTACAATAAAAACAACAACAACAACGTAAAATATAATTTTAACTGTTACAATAGCTGTGTTTCTTGACACTTGATCTGATCCAGTTCAGTTCATGTTTCATGAAACAACACAAAGACGCTACCTAGATTCAAAATCAAAATTTGTGATCTAAAACAAAATTTGGATCATGTTTTCCAAATAAAATTTGAACTGATCCGGATCAAAGAGCGTTAAGAAACACTGAAAATATCTTCAATACTTTATAAACATAAAGCTTACGTAGTGGTAGAATATTTCGTTTCGCAAATAAACCGGAAACTAAATCGCAGTTCTTATTTTCTGCATACACTACCCTATTAAAGTTAGACAACTCCAGCCGGAAAAATGTCGATAATGTAGATTTAAACTAATCAAACGAAAACGACAGCACATTTTTGTCGGTAACATTCTAGCCGAAAAATGTCGATAATGCAGATACAAAATATAAGCCGGAATTTTGTTATTCATAAAAACAAACTAAAAAATTTAAAATAAGAAGTGCCGTATTAGATGTTTGGGGAGGTAAGGCGTGAAATGCATCTATATAGTTACATGTTTGGAGAATATTTTAAATGGCACTTCATCTAGTAATTATCATTTAAAAGCTTCAGGTTAATTTCCATGTAGCGAGTACGGGAAAACTCCATTGAATATATCGCACACATAAAATTTGAAAATATCTAAAAATTTACCGTTTAAAGTGTCATTGCTGGAAATAGATTCAAATGAAAGGTCTTATTAATGATCACACCTGGAAAAAATTTCAGGTCGATTTCTATGTTGAAAGTCCCTATGTTGAAAACTCCATTGAATATATCGCATACACAAAATTTAAAAACTTCTAAAAATTTACCGTTTAAAGTGTCATGGCTGGAAATATATTCAAATGAAAGGTTTTATTGATGACCACACGGAAATTTCGGGTCGATTTCTATGTTAGAAGTGCGGGAAAACTCGATTGAATATATCGCATACACAAAATTTGAAAATGTCTAAAAATTGACCGTTTATAGTGTCATTTCACTTGAAATGCCTTTCATTTGAAACTATTATTAACCATGACACTTTAAACGGTCAATTTTGTAGTAATTTTTAAATTTTGTGTATACGATATATTCAATCGAGTTTTCCCAGACTTCCAACAAAGAAGTCGCCTTGAAATATTTTTTAGGTGTGATCATCAATAAGACCTTTCATTTGAATATATTTCCAGCCATGGCACTTTAAACGGTCAATTTTTAGAAATTTTCAAATTTTGTGTGTGTGATATTTTCAATCAAGTTTTCCTAGACTTCCAACATGGAAGTCGAGCTGAATTTTTTCAGGTGAGAGCATCAATAAGACCGTTCATTTGAAACTATTTTTAACCATGACACTTTAAACGGCCAATTTTTAGACATTTTCAAATTTTGTGTATGCGATATATTCAATCAAGTTTTCCCGGACTTCCAACATAGAAATCGACCTGAAATTTTTTCCAGCTATGATCATCAATAAGACCTTTCATTTGAATCTATTTCCAGCCATGACACTTTAAACGGTAAATTTTTAGACATTTTCAAATTTTGGATGTGCGACATATTCAATCAAGTTTCCCCGGACTTCCAACATAGAAATCGTCCTGAAACGTTTTCCAGGTATGCTCATCAATAAGACCTTTCATTTGAATATATTTCCAGCCATAACACTTTAAACGGTTAATTTTTAGAAAATTTCTAATTTTCTGTGTGCGATATATTCAACTGAGTTTCCCGGACTCTTCACATGGAAATTGATCTGAAATTTTTGAAGTTTTGCTTGATATGCGCCATCGAGTTTTCTCAGTAATAAAAGAGTTTCTTATTATAGTTTTAATGCATTTAATTATAAAGTTTAATTTTGAGTAATATACTTTAATGAATCGAAATAAACATTTTTGATTTAAAATGAAATTACTGTTTAACACCAAAAATTTTTATCTTCTTTATCGACATTTTCCGACTGACTATGTTTATGAATATACCCTACCGATTTTGGCAAACAACAAGTTGATTTACATTTGCAGTATCGACATTCCGGCCGATACATTTCTGTTATTATGGCCGAATCTACATTATCGACATTTTCGGCTGATTTGTTTTAATTGTTACAGCCGAATCTGCGTTATCGACATTTTTCAACAGTATGCATACACTCAGAAAAAAAAATATGATAAATACATAATTGCATTTATCATAATATCATCATTGTGTGTTAAATACAATTATTTAAATGATTGATTTTATCATACTATGATCACTCAAAAAAAAAAAAAAAAATTCAGTGATCATCATTGTTATGATGAAGAAGATCAAGAAGAATGATCAAGAATATCATAGTATGATAAAATCAATAATAGTATCATAAAATCAATCATTGAAATAATTGTATTTAACATAAAATGATGATGTTATGGTAAATGCAATTATGTATTTATCATATTTTTTTTCTGAGTATACTTGTGCATTTTGACAAGTAAACTAATATTATTTTCGAATGAACCACCCGACGGTGCACTACCGCACTCCAAATGACAATTACTTAAAGGAAAATACAAGCAATTTAAAACTTTTTTGGGCACTATATTTCGTAACAGATATAGTTTTATAATACCTGTACAAAATACTCGATCAAAATTTATTTGTATGTGTTTGCACGATCGTTGTATATACAAAAATAAAACAAGTAATGAATTCGACCAACAAAACTTTATTCACTTTTGTTGGGAAAATCTCCGATGTAAATTTAAATTCAAAATGGTTAAAAAACTTGGGAACAACAAATTTAATTTTAAGGATGTTGTTTATTCAATGGTGTTTTTTTTCGTACTAATTTTACTCAATTACAAAATGACGTGTCAAAAAAGGATTTACTAGAATAATACAACCGTGACATCTAACGTCTAATCCGGAATATATATTATTAACGGAATAAAAGCTAACTATTTATTTCAGGGTTGGTTTTATTCTGAACATACCGCCGGGGTTGGCTCATCACAGTCAAAACTTGGAAGAAGACTGACTTTTGTTATCAGTCGTTTCAGGAGCTGGTCATTTGGAAGTTTAACTGTAATAATTCTAATTAGGCTATCCTTCCCAGGGTGTACGTCGTAGATTCGTGCTAGGGGCCATTTCGATGGAGGTTGGTGTTGATCTCGCAGAAGCACTAAATTTCCTGTTTTTATCTGATGATTCAGTGTGTGGTATTTATGGAATTTATTCAAGAACGTTAGGTATTCCAATGACCATCGGTTCCAAAATCCTTGTAACATGGACTGTATCAATTGCCATCTGCTTAACCGATTAAGCTTTATTGTTGTAAGGTCTGGTTCTGGTATATGGGTTATCGGTTGGCAAATCAAAAAGTGGCCAGGTGTCAGGGGATTGTAGTCGCTATCATGAAGGTCCTGTAGGGGCCAGGAATTTAGTAAGGCCTCTATTTGTTTGATAAGGGTAATCTACTGTTCGTATGTGAGTACGGCCTCTCCAATCACATGGCGTAGATGGAATTTCGCTGCCTTTACCGTGGCTTCCCATAATCCACCGAATGTAGGAGCCGCAGGGGGAATAAAATGCTTTTCGATTTTTTCGTCTGTGCACCAACTGATTACATTTGCTTTTGTTGCTTGGTTTAGGTACTCCGCGTAAAATACAGATAGTTCCCGTTTAGTCCTTATTTCCGTTTGCAGCTGTAAGGCTGCTTCCAACGTTTCTACACCTGATATTAGGTCATCCATATAGAAGTCCCGTTTTAGGATCTCGGAGCCAATTGGATATTCGCTTGCAAGTCTATGTGCAAGATAATGGAGTGACTGTGTAGCCAGGTAAGGTGGAAGTGCTGGATTTTGGATCTTCGGTTCTCGCGCTAAATGATCCTCTGGTAATCTCGATTATTTGGATGGATAAGGATTTGGCGGAACATCTTTTTGAGGTCAGCCGATAGAACAAATCTATATGCTTGCGGAATCGGATTAGGATGTCAATTAGATTATCTTGAATAGTAGGGCCTACTACAAGACGGACTTCATTTCCTCATCATTCATGGTCGGTTTGGTGGGTAGTTCCTCAGTTTCCCAATACCTGTGGAGCAAAATCTGTATATTGGACCATTCTAACGAGTCGTTCTTTAACTGTACATGCAATTAATTTAAATTATCATTGGTAGGGGTGGTTGGATCAGCCAATTTGAAGCCTCCCCCAATAATCCAGCCAAATCAGCTGTTTCGCGCCATAAGGATATTCTCCATATATTATGCTACTTTAACGTCAGGAAATGCCTGGAACAGATGATCGCAACAAAGTAAGATATCGAATTGAAGTATGACTTATCATCATAAATAAATTCCATTGGGAAAATTTAGAGCAAATAGTAGGAAGAATATATGCTCTTGTACTGATAACATAGTCATGATCTACACAAGAACGAATTTTCAAATTTGACACCTCTTTTGACAACCCAGCATTAGAATTTTCAATGTTTCGACTGAAATATTAGCTTTTGATCTTGGAATCCTTAAATGGTTGATGCATATTAGTTAAAACAACGATTTACTGTTTTGATTAGTTCTCGTCGTTCGGTTCCGTTAAGTTTTCGTTTATTGTTCCGTTAAATTTTCGTTTATTTGCGTTTTTTATACAAAATATCTAAGCCACTTTGATCATTTTTCGAATTTTTTTGTGTTTGTTCACGGTCGGATTTAACTTCCCTTTTGATTTTTTTTACCATCGTTACTGATAAGTTCCAAGGACATTTTTATTTCGATTATTCCCAGTGCAATCATTCTGTTTTGTGGAGCAAGTCAATTTCTTAACCGATCAAGATGAGATTGTGTAAATTAGAAGGAAATAAGATTATAAAACTATTTTTGGAGAAGTTCTAGAAAATGGTCCACTGAGATGCAACTGGGCTAATTCTTGATAGTATGTTTAATGGAAACAGGATTCTAAAATAACTTTTGCAAGAACTTCTGGAATATACTTGGCCATTTGGGATGATATTAGGTATGTGGAGTGGAAATGGGATATTAAACCGATTTTTTTAAATGTTCTGGAATACGGCCACTGGGATCGAACTCAGCCAATTATTAACCGATCATGATGGGATTATAGGTGTGTTGGATGGAAACGGGACTCTAAAATGGTTTTTAGAAAAAGTACTGGAATATAGCCACCTGGGGCGGTACCCCACCGTTACGATGGAATTTGCTATGTTGAACGGACATGGGATTATGAAGCGATTTTTAAAAGAAGTTTTTGAATATAACCACCTGAGCAGAATTCGGCCACTTCTTAACCAATCATGATGATATTAGGCATGTTGGATGGAAATAGGTTTTTAAAACGAGTTTTGGAAAACTTCTAGAATATGGCCCTCTGGAACAGAACTTGGCCGTTTCTGATCCTGCTAGGTTTAAGTATGTTGGATGAAAATAGGAAAGTAAAGTGCTTTTAGGAAGAAGTTCTGGATTATAAAATCTGGGAGTGATCGTCTGGAACGGAAATCGGCCATTTTTAACCATTCATGACAAAATTGAGAATGTTGGATGAAAATAGGATTGTAAAATGATATTTGGAGGAAGTTCTGAAATGTGGCCTCCTGATAAAGAATTCGGTCATTTTTTAGCCGATCATGATGGAATTAAAAATTTTAGTTACAAGTTCTTTTGGTAGGCATTCTGGAACATTGCCAACATGTTGGAAAAAATGTTATTATAAAATGATATTTGGAAAAAGTTCTGAAGTATGGCCATCTTGGTCGGAACTTGGTGATTTCTCTTAACCGATCATGACAGGATTTTGTAAGTTGTGGAATTTGGTCACCTGGGTATCTTGGATATTTCCAGAAATATGTCATTTGCTCTACGTTTTGTTACGACAATTGAATGTAATCAATTTTGTTGAACACCGCAGTGGCAGCTTCAATAAGAACTCTTAAATTATGCTATCATGGTGAAAAGTTTAGCATTTATATAAAAAACTACAATGAATTAAAAAACTTAAACAAATTTAAAGATTAAATTTTCAATAAGGGTTAACTTTCTTGGTTTTCTGAAATTTAAGCAAAAATAATGATTTTGTAGAAAACCGGATCCGCTCGAAATGCGATAGTTCAAAATGCGATATAGTACGAAATGCGATATGGTACAGAATGTGAATTGCGAAGCAACGGGAGCCCAGCAACCCGCCTTACATAGCCCGCTCCTATATTCCCGCTCCCATCGATTTTTAAATTCCTATAAACTGAAAAAAAAAATCTAACTAGGAAGCGATGTGATGGGAGCGGAGCGACCCGTCTGATATAATCCGATCCTATATACTCTCGCTCGTATTGATTTTTAGATTCCTATAAGCTGAAATTAAACTTCCTCTTCACCCGCCTGATATAACCCGATCCTAAACTCACGCTCCTATCAATTTTTGGCGTCCCATTTGACGTGATATTTTAAAACATGATATTTCAAATATTACACAGTTGAAAATTTTTCTGATATGCGATGCTATTAGCATCGCATATGCGTCCGATATTTGCTTGTATCGAATTTCGATGTAACCTATACATCGAAAATAATTTGAATATAATTTGCTTCGAAATGAAAAATAAAATGCATCGATTTTTTTTCGAAGCTTCTTGCGTTGCAACATAATGTAAGATGCAAAATTAAATCTAATAGCATTTCGATATTACTAACACTGAAAGAAGCAATTCAATGAAAATTGTATCAGAACAGAACCAATTTCGATGTTATTTACATTATAAATGTTTCCTACCAACGAAATTATTCCAATGCAATTTGTATCATATAAAATAAAACCGATGCAAAAACCGGTTAGTTTTATTTTATATACTTCATGAGATTTCAAAATCTCTGTATAAAATTTTAGTTGTCATAGTCACGACAGACCAGACAGCGATCACCAAACTGCAAATATATGAAAAACATTTCAAGCTTATATTAAAAGTATATACATACTGCCTTAGCGAATTATTATAAATTCGCTAAAAAATAAATCACCCCAGATTATATAGACATTTTCTTTCGACACACTACTGCATTAGTTTTAGACGCAATTGCATCGTAAATTTTTTCAATGCATGCTTTGAATCAGTATTTGATGCACGATTGCATCGTATATGCCCCGATGCAAGGGTTGCATCATAAATCGCAGCAAAATTTTTAAGTGTGTATATAATCAAACAATTTTTAGCTTAACGTTTTGTGCCACATCGCTTTTTGAAATATCGCGTTTCAAAGTAAAATTTTTTTGCCAAAAACCTAGTGTGGTATGGTTCTTCGTTCATTAGTGAATACGAGTCTTCGCCGCATCGTGTAGGACGTCCTCTGGTATTGCGCTAAATTTAATTTTCCTCTCTAGTCCGAAACTTTAAGATCGTAACATATTTCCGTAACATCGTAACATATTGCCCGAATAACTATCTACGGTTCGCCCTTGCTTAGTATCTTGTTTTAAAGACTTCACAATATCTGGCGCCCAACGAGCAGATTAACTTTCCTGTAGAAAATCATCTTCACATAATTCTTATGTCGATCTGAATTTTGAAGGCAGGTATGGTTTAAGATTGAGCAAACTTTGCTCCAACAATAAAGTGATTAAAAAATGGGGAAACTCTTGGATTGATATGGCAACCGCAGGGACAGATGTTTTCCATATACGTATGTTTAAAAATTCTCCTTCAGTTATTTTTAAGCAAGTTGTCTTGTCGGAAATGGGTAGCTTATTTGACCCTTTGGGACTAGTGCATCTCGTTAATTAAATTAAAAATATTCAAGGAAACTCGTGGAGCATTGGTCTATATATCTGACAAGTTCGTTGTCGAGGTCATAAAATACGAAGTTGTGTTCAAGGGTGAAGATACGCACAACTGCTGAATAGGAGGAAGTTGAGATATCCTTTATTTGGCATATCGAAAAGTTGTCTTTTGATCAAGACTACAATTTACTAAAAACCGACTGATCATGATTAACAATATTTGGCTCAAATATTTAGCACATTTCTGGATGTTGCTGGGCACCTTGAAATTTCCAAAATTTCGTACAATTTTAAGCCCCAAATCCTTTATGGTCCCAAATTATTTATAAATTTTTGGTTCGTGTTTTCGATTTAGATATTTGCTTATTGCACTAAAATTTTATTTTAGTTAGACCTCTTTATTTGAGGAACATAACAACAAAATAATGTCGACATGTTACCAAAAAAATAAAATAAAAATCACACGAGAAATCCACATGAATGTCTTCCATCTTGTAAACACACCGCATCATCGTCCTCCCAAATGCTTGTAAAAAACCTCCGGTAAAAAGCTCACGATAATTTTTTAAAATTTGAAATCAAACCTAGTTTTATTAGCCGCCAATGCCACAAAAATCAGCCAATACCTACAGCACAAAATTCCACCAGGTTGATTTCGGACTAAAACGAATATTCACAATTCGGATCGATACACCCACTTCTCTACATTTCTTGTTCGATAACAAATATGGTCGGCTACGAAAGTAGTTTAATTCCCTACCAGCCGAATAATTTACTAATCAAGCACTTTATGCTACATCATATGGTAAAGGCAGACAAAAATATCTCGATTGGAAACCGTATAGAGACTATCGGCGACTTAAACCGATCATCTACTCGAAGTACGGGATTGTTACTCGATTTCACATATACAAAATTTTTCATGAAGTTTCATCCCGTCGAAAACAAAACGGCAATCCCATTATGCATATAAGAATTTACAGGCATGCCATTCGATCCCTGAAATACTACCGCACACATTTCTCACCACATGTGTGTTTCACACAAATATTTCTCGATTTATGAAGTCACATATGTGCAGTTTTTTGTGCCTTTTAACCCCTGAGCATAAATACCACCACCAATTTTTCAAGTCAAAACGACAAATTCTGTTAAAAGTACTGATTTACGAGATTATGACGAAATATGTGTAGATTGAAATTTGAGCTACTGCCACTTATTACGAATACCATCCTCAATTTCTTAAGTAAAATAACAAATTCTTTTAAAATTGCAAAAATTAAATATTTCGATGAGGGATATGATGTACCGATTTGCGAAAATATGACGAAATACGTGTAGTTTAAAATTTGAGCTACCCTCTTAGCACGAATACCACCCGCAATTTCTCAAGTAAAACGTCAAATTATTTTAAAATTACAAAAATGAAATATTTCAATGTCGGATACGATGTACCGGTTTACGAGATTATGGCAAAATACGTGTATAGTTTGAATTTTGAGCTACTGCCCCTTAGGACGAATACCACCCCCAATTTCTCAAATAAAACGACAAATTCTTTTGAAAGTACAAAAATTAAATATTTCTATGGGGGATATGATGTACCGATTTCTGAACTCACGGAATACGTGCAGCTTGATTTTTGTGTTTCTAATTTTTCAAATAAAACGACAAATTCTTTTAAAATTGCAAAAATTAAATATTTCAATGTCGATTTTAAGTTACCAATTTGCGAGATTATGACAAATGCGTTCAAAAATGCAAACACCAAATATTTCAATTATGGATACGATGTACCGATTTACGAGATTATGACGAAATATGTGGTTTTAGTTTTGAGCTACTACCCCTTAGTACGACTACCACCCCCAATTTCTCAATAAAACGACAAATTCTTTTAAAATTACAAAAATTAAATATTTTGATGTCGGATACGATGTACCGGTTTACGAGATTATGACGAAATACGTGTAGTCTGAATTTTGAGCTACTTCCCCTTACCACGAAAAACCACCCCCAATTTCTCAAGTAAAACGGCAAATTCGTTTAACATTGCAAAAAATAAATATTTAATGTCGGATACGAATTTTGAGCTACTACCTCTTAGCACGATTACCACCCCCAAGTTCTTAAGTAAAAGGTTAAATCTTTTAAAATTACAAAAAATTAATATTTCTATGTCAGATACGATGTGCCGATTTACGAGATTATAACGAAATACGTGTAGTTTGAATTTTGAGCTACTACTTCTTAGCACGAATACCAACCCAAATTTTTCACACATAAATGACAAATTCTTATAAAATATCAAAAAATAAATATTTAATGTCCGATACGATGTACCGATTTACGAGATTATGCCGAAATACGTGTAGTTTTAATTTTGAGCTACTGCTTCTTAGCACGAATATCATCCTCAATTTGTTAAGTAAAACGACAAATTCTTTTAAAATTACAAAAATTAAATATTTCTATGAGGGATATGATGTACCGATTTCTGAACTCACGGAATACGTGCAGCTTGATTTTTGTCCTTCTATCCCTTAACACGAATACCAACCCTAATTTTTCAAATAAAACGACAAATTCTTTTCAAATTGAAAAAATTAAATATTTCAATGTCAGATTTAAGTTACAAATTTGCGAGATTATGACAAATTCTTTCAAAAATCCAAACACCAAATATTTCAATGATGGATACGATGTACCAATTTACGAGATTATGTCGAAATACGTGTAGTTTTAATTTTGAGCTACTACTCTTTAGTACGATTACCACCCCCAATTTCTCAAGTCAAATTCTTTTAAAATTACAAAAAAATAAATACTTCAATGTCGGATACGATGTACCGATTTACGAGGTTATGACGAAATACGTGTAGATTGAATTTTGAGCTACTACCCTTTAGCAAGAATATCACCCCCAATTCCTCAAGTAAAACGACAAATCCGTTTAAAATTACAAAAATTTAATATTTCGATGAGGGATATAAAATACCGATTTCTGACGTCACGAAATACGTGCAGCTTGATTTTTAAGCTTCTATCCCTTAACACCGATACAACCGTGAATTCCTCAAGTTCAAACGACAAATTATTTTAAAATTGTAACGGGCTGGGGTGAGTCAAAGTATACTTCGTATCTTACCCCCCCCCCCCCCCCCCCCCCCTCCAATTTTAGATATTTAAATTCCTGTTTAACTGCGAGTGAATTCAAAATATTTTGTTTGCAGATTTCGGGAGCTTATGGTTAGCTCAAAAGTGGTTCGACTTTTTCCACGCGGAATAATTGGTAAAAATGGGTAAATTCATGACTGTAAAACGTTCAAGGTTGACTCACAAATGAACACACATATAATTAATAAGAAAAAATTGTCAGTAATGGAAGTAATAACTACCATAGCTCTCGCAAACTAAAATATTCATAATTGTTAATCTAGGACTGTGATTTTGAGACATTTCGCATATTCTAAAAGAAGTGAAACGCTAAGGAATTAAAAAAAATGAACTGTCTCTAATAATAAAATCCAGTGTCGAATGGATGACAGTTTCTACTCTACCTAATTATTAGTTCACAAAAATAGTATAAAACCGTAGTATTACCCTGAGACCTGACCTATCACCTATATCATTTTGGATGAAGGACAATAATTGTGGGACACATTTCACGTATACAGGTGTGAATGTATCATCCTAAAAATACAAAGCATGCCATCCGGGATTTACCTGTTAAAAAATTGAACTTCGCATAAACGTTTATTTCATTACAATGAATTTTGTTCATCATACAAAGGTTGAATGTCGAATCAAATCAATTTCAATATATATCGAATTCGATTATCAGTAAAATTAATTTTCCTTTTAAATTAATAATCGTTTATACAATAATGCTAAAAGCAACATAAAACTGTCTTATCATCGTGAGGTATGGATACGCAGATGTATGCTCCCATATATATGTATAAAATATACAATAAAATTGTGTTCCAATATTCTGCCTGTCATATCCGAAAGAAAACACAATCGAATATCCTCCGTATCGATTCTAATCTCATCCATATGCGCCTCGAGAAATATTTGTAATACCCATTTTCGCTGGAAACGAATCTATTTCGAATGTATATCAGATTGAAACATCAACATTCCAAAAACTACAAACCGACCTTAGCAAACAAAGTGCTATGCTGTATCAATCTAGATGAAACAAAACAATGATTTGCGTGTGTTGGCACATCAGAACCCTTTAAAAATATTTGGTTGACAATATCAAACACATCAGGATACAGATTTCGGAAAATTGATAGCCTTCGCGCTATACATGTGACAAAAAAATTTGTATTTTTAGACGGCAGAGTATATATTCCACAATTGATTTTCCATTTTCACATTCATACAAAATGATTTAAATTTGTATATTCTAGTTTTCATTAAAATTCAATTCAATTATATATTTTAATGCATATATTCGTATAATTTAGGTATACGTATAGGAATTAATTTTTTTTTTTTTTTGTAATTTGAATAATTGTCAAACTGAGGAATGAAATCACCCTACACAATAGAAGAAAGACTCAAGTAATTTAGTTGTACAAAAAAAAAATCGTACCATGTTTGAAAATTTTCACACCTTGTGTATGAAAAAGAAAAAACAGAAAATCTTCAGACACAATGTGATGTCATTCAACAAACAACCTTACTTATCATGTCGCGATTATGTATACATCAAGATGTATATGAAAGTAGACGTTATCTCTATGTAAGATGATTTTCTCGTCCCACATGGACCACCGCTTTATTTATTTTATATATATGTACGTACATACAGAAGAAGATGTACGTACGGATTAAAATGTGCCATGCGCAACAATTCTTATATATCGTCGTAACCCGGGTATTAAGATTTTTTGTCATCTACTGTACAATCAGAACATTATCTTTGGTAGATGAGCTCTCCGCAAGATGTTTTTTCTATAATCCCCCGTCAATATGCCAATTTTTTTTTTGATGTTTAATATATAAGTATATGGTGAAGACGTCTTCAGTACACTATTCGGTATAATATAGGAATGTCAACTGGAAATGAATACTGCTTCGCTGTACTAGTGCAAGAATGAATTTTGAGAAATTTACCGGTTTTCAATTTGAAAGTACAAATGCCAATCATTAATCATAATTGGTCAATCAGGAGTTCCAAATTCGTTGGTTGCTTAAACACTTTTCTCAGAAATTTGTTCATTTAACCATCCTCGTCAATAGAATTGTGGCCAGTTCTGAATTAAGGTAAATTGGCAACACACTTCGCCAGTCGTAAAAAACATGCCCGATCATCATTTGTACTTAGAAGTTCAAAGTTTACTGGTGTCTAGAACGGGTCTGTAACGAAATCCCGGTTTTCAAAATCCCAGTTTTCAAAATCCCGGTTTTGTATAAAAAAATCCCGGTTTGATTTTTTAAAATTTCACATGTGGGAAAATGGGACTCTTAAATGATTTTTTGACGAAATTCAAAAATGAGTATACTTTATCGTTCTAGAAAATGGCTAATACAATTTTTTTAATTTGTTCCTTAATATTTTGTAATTTTTTTTATCAAATATTAATGAATATGCATCGGATTTGAAAATCGGGATTTTGAAAACCGGGATTTCGTAGTACACTTCTCGAACACTTTTCGTCAGGAATGAATGAATAGGCTGGATACTTAGAAGTGACAAATCGTTGGTTTCTAAAATACGTTTGGTCCAATATTTATTTATTAAATAAATTGTCTCTACTCTAAAATTATAAAAATTTTAGTTTTCATTACAACTTAAAAATTTAATTTTCCAGAAACACCAGAAAGATTCCTAACCGGAATACATATTTTTAATTGATTTCACACTATGGATTCGCCTTTTTAACACACCATCTAATGGTGTTGACAAAAATAGTGATTGAATTCGTTTGGTCAGAATTGGTCAACACATTTTGGCGTTTGGCCATCAATGGGTCATTTTTTATTGTGGAAAAGAAAAAATCAAAATTGTATTAATCAAAAAAATCTGATTCGTCGTTTATTTGGGAATTTAATTTTACAAAATTAATACCAAATCCAATTGGAATTCCATTTAGATAAAAATATTTTTTTTTTTTAAATATTGTATCTAAAGTGGAAGACATAAAATAAAATCACAGCAATTTTTTGGTTCTTCATAACTTGACAACAATTAAATGCAAAACGCCCGGTGGACTAGCACAAACCCAACAATCGGAATGGTTTGGTCGATTGTCGTTGAGGATTGGTAACTAGTTGCTTTCGATTAGCCATCCCTGCGTAACGATTTATTGCGAAAATTCGTTAAATCCTCTTCTTTCCGCACGATTTAAAATGTCCGAGTGTGAAAAGTTTACCAATACTAATAATTTTATAAATTCAACAATCGGAATCGTTTGGTCAAGTATCGTTAAGGATTGATCATTGAAGGGATGATTTTATTGGATTAATACAATTTTGATTTTGATTTCTCAAATCTTTTGTATCTTATCCAATTTTCCTCGCCAGTAACCATTCGCTTTAAAAATGGCTCGATATCGTTAGAAATCCAGTCCATTAAATTTTTCATTTAATTCATGTGGTACCCAAACGTCAAACTTTTTTTGTACCTATTTCTAATATTTAGTTCTTTACCAAATGCATGCCTGCTTATATGCCGACATTCTTCAATTTTTTGCATGATTCCATCGACTTTTCCAGTGGTTGGTCGACCAGAGCGAGGTGCATCTTTGACATTCATATTTCCAGAACGAAAGCTCGCGAACCATTTCGTTACTGCTGCACCATTTTTTCGCAAGCCTGAGCCGTGTTTTTACCTTTGTCGTAATAAAATTGTAAAACATATCGAATTTTTTCATTATTTATCTCTATGTTTAAAATTTTTTAACTTTTTATTCACTTCACCGATTTTAATGTTTTGTATGTCAAGGTGCAAGTTAGGTTAGGTTAGGTTAGGTAAGAGTGGCTGCTATCGCACACTTAGGCCAATAATGGCCCATTGTGATACCACAGGATCCAATCTCCCCTTACTCCCGCTGAAACCAACCAGAGCTACTGATGTAGCGTAAAATATCTCGCACCCCAAAGTCCGCGAGTTCAGAAAGGCTGTCCATGTTGTACACACCCAAGTACCTATGTCTTTTATATGATAGTGCTGGACACAAGCATAAGAAGTGAACTAACGTCTCTTCCTCCTCTTCGTCCATACAACTTCTACAAAAGTCATTCGTCTCTAGACCCAGCCTTCTCGCATGTTCCCCAAAAAGGCAGTGTCCTGTCAATATCCCTACGACCAATCCAAAATCTCGTTTTCCCAGGGATATAAGTGCCTTGGAGCGCCGCAGGTCCAGTTTTGGCCAAACCTGTTTTGCTACCTTGCACGTGAGAGTGTTGGCCCACCTCTCATCTGTCAAGGCGATTGCCTTTTTACTGAGCGTCAATTTGAGCGCTGCTATAGGCCTCCCCAGACTTGCCCTTTCCGGTTGCATCTGGAGAGTCGTACCGTACCTAGCTAGTTCGTCTGCCCTGCAGTTTCCCGTGACGTCCGAGTGACCAGGGACCCAGATTATCTGGATACTGAAATACTCGCTCATCTCATTAAGAGATGATCGGCAATCCAGTGCCACCCGTGACTTCAGAGAAACCACCTCTAGTGACCTGAGTGCCGCTTGACTGTCCACATAAATCGCGATATCCCTAACAGATACCACGTTATGCTTCAACCATGTCACGACTTCACCTATCGCCACCACTTCAGCCTGGTACACGCTGCAGTAGTCAGGGAGACGAACAGAAATATTAACATTAAGCTTCTCACAGAAGACTCCGGCTCCTACTTTGCTGTCTAGCTTAGAGCCGTCCGTGAAAAATTGCAGTGCCTCGTTTTCCAGTATTGATCCGTTAATCCAGGATTCCCTAGAAGGACAGATGATCCGGAAACCTATATCGAAGCACAACGTTGGTTTAATATAATCTAGATTCACCAGTTCTTCCCCTAGTGGTCTAACTATCGTCGAGTGTCCCGCCTGAAGACACTTCCACTGAGAGACAGCCGAGAGCCTTGTAGCCACATTGGCTGCCATCTGCTTACCAAAAAATTCGATTGGAATAAGATGGAACATAACCTCTAAAGCGCGTGTAGGTGTTGTCCTAAGCGCCCCGCTTATAAGCATACAGGCCGTTCTTTCCACCTTCTCCAACATCCTTATATAGGTTACCTTTTCCAGAGCTGGCCACCACACGCCCACCCCGTACATCAGCACAGGCCTTACCACTGCGGTATAGAGCCAGTGTACCAGCTCTGGTTTCAAACCCCATTTCTTCCCTATGGCGTTTCTACACGAGTAAATGGCTACATTAGCCTTATTCACCCTTTTTACAATGTTAGGCTTCCAGCTGAGCTTACTGTCCAAGATTATGCCCAAAAATCTCGCTCTGTCAGCAAAAGCCAGTCTAATGCCGTTCACGGTAGGAGGGCTAACTACCGGAATTTTATATTTCTTAGTAAATAGTACCAGCTCTGTCTTGGAGGGGTTGATCCCTAATCCACATTTGCTGGCCCATTTCGTAACGATCAGGAGTGCATTCTGCATAACATCCCTAATCGTATCCAGATATTTGCCTGAGACAGCTATTGCTACATCATCTGCATACGCTACAACCCCTATACCCTCTTTCTCCAGTTCCAACAGCAATCCATTCACCACTGCACTCCAAAGAAAGGGGGACATTACTCCTCCCTGCGGAGTTCCTCTAACCACCCGCCTTCTAATGGTGGACTCTCCCAGTTCCGAGATAATAATCCTGCTTACCAGCATCTGATTTATCAACCTACTTATAGAATAATCCACATTCAGAAATGACAATCCTTCCATGATCGCCTCCGTTTTTACATTATTAAAGGCACCCTCAATGTCGAGAAATGCTACCATATAATACTCTTGCGAGTAAATTGACTTCTCAATCATGCGTACTAGATCGTGCAGAGCTGTGTCCACCGACTTTCCCTTACAGTACGCATGCTGCGACATTGCCCAATTCCTTGGCTCAACTTTTGTTCGAATAAGTACGTCTATCAATCTTTCCAAGGTTTTCAACACAAAGGATGATAGAGTTATAGGCCTCAGATCCTTTGGATAAGCCTGTGAGCTTTTTCCCGATTTCGGGATAAAAACCACTCTGACCTCCGTCCATTTCCTGGGAATATAGACCAATTGCAGACATCCTCTGAAGATAACCTCCAGCCAGGGGAGGATAACTGCAGAGTTTCTTTGGATCTCTGCTGGTATAATCCGATCCGGGCCCGCCGATTTATAAGGTTTAAAACCGTTCAGCGCCCACAGGATTCGTTTCCTGTCCACGATGCCATCCACATCTGTTAAAGGTGTTCCTCGATGAGCTTCAGGCTCCATCGAGTCATCAATGCTTCCCGGAAAATGGGTCTCAATGAGAAGCTCCAATGATTCCGCACTTGAAGCTGTCCATAACCCGTCCGGCCTAATTAAGTAACTAGGACTGATTGGGTTGGTAGATAGAATTTTCCTAAGGCGAGAAGTCTCAGAGACTTCCTCCATTCTACAACAGAAGAGTCTCCAAGACCCCCTTTGTGCCTTCCTCAATTCTTTTTTGTATTTTCTCAGGTCGTCCTTATAGGAATCCCAATCCCGATTTTCCCTGGTGTTCTTAGCCTTATTAAAGGCTGTCCTACACACTCTCCGATAGGTTCCCAACTCCGTGGTCCACCATGTCGGTTTCTGCCTGCCCCTAGGTTTTATCAGGGGACACGCAGCGTTAAATGACAGATTGCATGCTTTTGTGACAATATCAACCATGTCATCTAATTCCTCTACTGTCGCCGGAAGTCCAGGAACCTCCAGCGGCAATAGTTCCTTCAACACCTCCCCATATTTATTCCAGTTTGTCCTTCTAGGATTCCTAAAGGCTTTCCGGGCAACAGGTTTGATGTTGAGGTTATATGTAATATATCGGTGATCAGAGAATGAGTGCTCCTTCGCCACTCTCCACCCACTGATCATATCAAAAATTGTTTCTGACGCACAGGTTACATCTAGAACCTCCTGTCGATTTCTAACAATGAATGTTGGTTCACACCCAATATTGCAAACTACGAGGTTAGTATTTAATAAGTAATCAAAAAATAACTCACCTCTTTCGTTAATGTCTGTGCTTCCCCATATTGTGTGATGCCCGTTTGCATCACATCCAAGTATCACACCTACCTTTTTCAGACCTGCTTCCCGGATCAGTTCCCCCAGATTACCCGGTGGAACCTCCTTTTCACGATCCATATAGGCTGAGGCTAGCCATAGTTTTTCACAGCCTACCTCAGCGCTCACCGCTGTAACGTCCCCGCTACTAAATTGTGGAAGAAGAAAAATATTAAAATTATTTTTCGCTAAGATACACGATCTGATCTTCTCAGAGTTGCTTGAGTATAATAATTTATACCCTTTCATTCTGAGGCCACAGATCCTGTTATTGTTAATCCAAGGTTCTTGAACTAACACCAAGTCCTCATCTGACTTAGTCAGTCTGAGCACGAGAGCTGCCGAGGCAGCCTTCGTGTGAAGTAGGTTTATTTGTACAATGCTAATCATTGTAATGGACCTTACTCACCTCTTCCTGCACTCCCTGCATCAGGATAGTGCAATTTACCCCATTGTTCCGGACGCTGTCTTCCTCTCGTCGAGGGCCTGACAGGATGACCCCATCAGGCTCCAGAGAGAGGAGGCTGCCTCCCATCACCAACTTCTCTTCGTCCGAAATATCGGAACGGCTACCCTGGTCGTGCTCAGTCCGCTTGACCATTTCCTGCCGGGTCCGTTCGCCGTCGCCCCCAGGCTGGTCTTCCGCGCCCTTATCGACCTCGTCTTTCTTATAAACTTTAAGAGTGATCGACCCGAAACCGAAGTTGATCACTCCCTTAGATCTAGCAAGGGAAGCCAAGGATTCCTTATTGATCAGCATGATTGCCAATCTAAAGCCCCCCTGGCCCCCTCCTGCTTCACAATCCTCCATCCTTCCGTTGGAAGATCGGGATTACTGGCCCGGATAATCTCAATGATCTCCTCCGGCTTATCCGGCTCAGTTGGTAACCAGACGCGTGCCCTCGGCCTGCTCGGGATTTCCCCTCTGCTGACTGCTTCAAGCCACGCGCCCGGCCACACCTCGCCTACCTCGGTCACTGCCCTTTTATAGAGATCGACCGATCTCTGGTCCGAGCACGCAGTTAGCTTAACGCGCCCTTGGTGCCATCCCGCATCTCTGCAGGACGGGGGGGACCCGTCAAGGTGCAAGTTAAAATATCACCTTTTAGACACACAAAAGAATTGTCCGATACGATCAATGGTTACAGGTATATGAATGTAAAACCATCTACCGATAAAAGGCCACGAACTTTTCGCCTACCTATTATACATAAAGATTGGGGGGTGGTGGGGTGATGGGGTGAAATTTTAGCGTTATATGTTCTGATATGCGAAAAATCTTAAAAATGTATAAAAAAAATAACCGAAGTCAAGTTTCTACCAAATAACAAAAACTATACATGTGTGCGAATATACAAATAGTATACATTTAGGAGGAATACTGGCAACAATTGTTGCGTGATAAAAATAAATTAATAATTAAAATTAATTAAGTAAATAGTCTCATATCGAAAAATATGATTTTTTATGATAGCCTTGGTACTTTAATACAAAAATGCCAAATGGTCGGTCCCTGGGATCGGTCATATGAATAACAAGCAATAACTGCAACTGTTGTTGCACGAAACTTCAATGAACAATTTTGTTCTACAGAAGTCATGGAGAGACATGGTTTTTTTGATGGCCTTAGTATGCACTTTAATACAAAAATGCCAAATGGTCAGATGGTCAGATGAATAACAAGCAATAACTGATATTCATGCAACATCTGTTGCAGTTATTGCTTGTTATTCATATGACCAACCCCAGGGACCGACCATTTGGCATTTTTGTATTAAAGTGCATACTAAGGCCATTATAAAAAACCATGTCTATATGGGACTTTTGACTTCTGTAGAACAAAACTATTCATTGAAGTTTCACGCAACAACTCTTGCAGTTATTGCTTGTTATTCATATGACCGACCCCAGGGACCGACCGTTTGGCATTTTGGTATTAAAGTGGCTAAGGCTATCATAAAAAACCATATCTATATATGGGACTTTTGACTTCTGTAGAACAAAATTTTTCATTGAAGCTTCGTGCAGCAACTGTTGCAGTTATTGCTTGTTATTCATATGAACCAACCAGCTAGCATTTTTCACATTTAGTATATTGGACCGACAATTTAGCATTTTTATACTTTAGACTATGTTATGCTTTAACTTAAAAACACGGGTTTTTTACGTTGCGCATATTCAGCATATTAAAGCCTTACTTTCAAATGAATGTTTCGATTGGCTGCGATTTTCTGAAAATATTCGAGGTGAATTCGCGATAGTTTTTGCAAATTTGCATTGGGCAATAATAATATTAAAAAAATAATAATTTTTTTAGTTAATTAATTTAGATTTAATAATTCTCTAAGTATAACAGAAAAAATCTATCATAAAAGTTCTATAGTTTTCTTGTAATATCGCTGTTGTGCATAGTTCTGTATAATACCCCGGAGTAGTTCAGAACTATGCAGAACAGCGATATTACAAGAAAACTATACAGCTTTTATGATGGATTTTTCCATTTATTTTTAAAAAAACTAATTTTTTAATTTTAAATTGGGCAAATTTGGAAAAACTACCGCGAATTCAACTCGATTATTTTCAGAAAAACGCAGGTGATTGTTACACAATTTTATTTGTATTCGCCTAATTGTTTTATAATTTTTAAATCAATGTTTCGATTGTTTTGCATATTTTTATTTTTATTCGCCTAATTGTACTATATGTATTTTTTTTTTACCTGAGAGCAACATTTAGGGAAATAACTAACCAATGCATACATATATATAGCGTTTACGTATATGAGACAATTTGTTATTTTTTTTGTTAAGTACTTGATAGGCATAAAAAATAAAAAAAATTCTAGAACCCGATTGCAGTGCCACCTACTGGGTCCAAGTGTGTATCTAACCGATCCAGGAACTCACCAAAACACATACACACACAAAATTTCATTAAATTGGCCTAGTCTTTTAGGAGGAGTTCAATTACATACACACGTACAGAAGAATTATTATTTATATATATAAAGATAAATGATAAACAAACGAAATCAACCACCATTTGTGTCAAAGCCCTTTAGATGGCGTGCTAAAAAGGCGGAACCCCACATTTTGAGGTGGTGTTGCACAAATTAATTTCATTTAATGTAAACTAGCACCAGAACATCAACAATCGTAACACGCGGAGACTCAACACTAATCAGAACGCGTATTTTGATCCAAAATTGGGAGACGAAACCACAAATTTGTGTATACGTCTACGACGTATAATACACAATTTTTAATAAGTGTGCTGTCATTTGTTACGCGTATTATACGTCGTATACGAATACACAAATTTGTGGTTTCGTCTCCCAATTCTGGATCAAAATAGGCGTACAGGTCATAATTTGCAGTTTACACATGGTTTAATTTCAATGCGTAGATAATTGAATTTTTTCAATTGTGGCATAGATTCGGGCGATTAAATTTGTGTATTGAAATTAATACGAAATTCTTTTACCACGTTAGAAGGTACTTTAACTTTTTTAATCAATCATTGTTAAAATTCTGAAATATTCTGGAGAAAATAATTGGAAGATAACTGTAGTGGGTCTAACTTCAAGGCTGGCTGAAGCTTGGCAAGCAATAAACACGGATGTGAAGTTTTTAACAAAACGACAAAATTTACAAAAAACAAATTTGTTAAATTAACAAAAAGAAACAGTTGGTAAAAGCAATATTAACAATGGAAACCTGGTAACAGATGAATTTCATTTAACTGAAAACTATTGATATAAAGTATAATAAACTTAATTTTTAATGAAATAAAAAAAAACTAAAATTATAATTTAAAAATATTTAGATATAAGACAAAACATTTTATAAATTTAAGTATGTACTATTAAAGATTCAGTTATATGTATCATATATTGGCGCAGGGACGCAATCGAGTTGCACATACGTATACAAAATGATGGCACAAGAGGTGCTCTTTGAAATAAAATTGGTCTCATCAAAAAACTACTAGATTTTCCCATTTGTTATTACGTTGGAAAATCGAATCCCATGCAACATTTTGACGATTTTTGGGTTTCAGTGTATTAATTATTGGCCAGATCACAGAGTCACTACCGAGTAGTTGCAAGTATCAAGTGATAGCACGTGAGGTGCTCCCGATATCAGGATCCATTGCCATCAGTTTTTGGTCCCGAAATTTTTATTTAAAACGTTTGAGTTGAGCAAAAAAATTATAAATAAACCCGGTACTCACCAGAAAACGCCGTACACGATTTCTCCGAAATCATGATGCATCGCAATCGGTCGAATACCCGCTTCCAGAAATATTTATTAAAATCGTTTGAATTGAGAAAAAAAATTGAAAAAAACCCGGGGCTCACCAGAAAACCCCTTACACGATTTTTCCCGAAATAAGTACCCATTGCCATCGGTTCCTGTTACTTGAAAACCTCCTTCCGGAAATATTCATTAAAATCGTTTAAGTTGAGCAAAAAAATTAAAAATAGACCCGGGGCTCACAGGAAAATCCCTTACACAATTTTTCCCGAAATTAGGATCCATTGCCATCGGTTCCTGATACTCGGAAACCTCTTTCCAGAAATATTCATTAAAATCGTTTGAGTTGAGCAAAAAAAAATAAAAATTAACCCAGGGCTCACCAGAAAACCACCTTACAAAATTTTTCCCGAAATCAGGATACATCCCCATCAGTTCCTGGTACTCGAAAACCTACTTTCAGAAATATTCATTAAAATCGTTTGAGTTAAGCAAAAAAAAGTAGCTGCTAGGTAGTGACTCTGTGATCTGGCCAATAATTGATTTTCGCCCGATTAGCATTTTACCAATATTGTCAAAAATATTTGAAAAGATAATTAAATCTCAAATTTCCACATTTGTATCTAAAGAAAATTTACTAAGCAAGTATAAGTACTATGGTTCGCACGAAATCCCGACTTCAGTCGGGATTTCGTGCGAACCATAGTACTACTACAGCGCTTTTGAAGGTTGTTGATGACATTACTTCTGGTATTGAAGATGGTAACGTTGGTATATTGGTTTTGTTAGACTTCTCCAAAGCGTTTGACAAGGTAGATCATTCTTTGTTAGTGTCAATGCTGTGTTACGAATAGAATTTTTCAGAAAGTGCTTGTAATCTAACTTTTTCGTATTTAAACTTACGACAACAATCGGTAAAATATAATGGTAGTTTCAGCGGCTCAACACCTGTTTCATCTGGTGTACCTCAAGGCTCCATTTTGGGACCTCTTTTGTTTTCAATGTATATAAACCAAGTGTGTCATATTATTAAGCAAACTAAAGATACTGGCTATCACCTTTACGCTGATGATCTACAATTATATTCCTTTGGTAAGCTTGACGATCTGGATAGCGTGGTAAATAATTTAAATACGACTTTAAAGAATATTTTGGATTGGACGCTAGCGCATAAACTTCAAATCAATCCTGCAAAATCTCAAGCTATTATCTTATCTAATAGTACACGAGTCATTAGGCCTACTAATTATCTTGTAGTTGATAATCATAAAATTGAATTTTATGATCACGTAAAAAGCTTAGGTCTGATTATTGACAGTAAGTTAAACTGAACAGCTCATGTAAATACTATATGTGGTAAAATTTATGGAGTATTAGGTAGGTTGTGGAGTACAGCCAAACTAATTGAACAAAACGTTAAAATGCACATTATTCGTACATTAGTAGGGCCAATAATTTCATACTGTTCATCAATATACTCAGAATGCTCCAAGAAATCATTTATGAAACTAAATGTTGCTTTTAACGCTTGTACTAGATATGTACGTGTTCTCGAAAAGAATTGGTGACTCTATATCCTTACTTTCAAACTTGACATTTAACATGAGCTTGAGAAAATACCTTGAGTTCTTGACGTTAACTGTCATGTTTAATTTAATACTAAAGAAGAACCCTCGCTATCTTTATGAAAATCTCAACTTTAGCTCATCACAGCGTACAATCAATTTAAATCTGCCCAGGTCGTGTAGGTCGAAGCCAAGACGCCGTTCTTTTTTTGTTAATGGAGTAAAACTGTGGAATAATGTTGACCCATCTGTCAAAGCTGCGTCAAATTTGATTAATTTCAAGAAGATGTATCTGGATGGCCATAGTATATTGTGATTTAATCCTTTTTCCTTTTCTTTCCTATCCTATTTTCCGCATCCTTTTGTAGTTTAGTTATAATTATTATTATTACTATTATTATTATAATTAATTATTGTTATAATTTAGTTTTTAATTTGTAATATAATTGATCACTGTTATTTATAAGTCTTATATTCTCATCCTTTTACATTATGTACTGCGTTACACAAAAGAAAATATTATGTTTATTATATGATATTGTAAAAAGGTCTTGGCCTTATTTGTGTAAATAATTAATTAAATAAATAAATAAAAAATAAATAAATAAAAAAATAATTAATACACTGAACCCAAAAAACGTCAAAATGTTGTATGCGATTCGATTTTCCAACGCAATAACAAATGGGAAAATCTAGTAGTTTTTTGATGAGACCAATTTTATTTCAAAGAGCACCTCTTGTGCCATCATTTTGTATACGTATGTGCAACTCGATTGCGTTCCTGCGCCAATATATGATACATATAACTGAATCTTTAATAGTACATACTTAAATTTATAAAATGTTTTGTCTTATATGTAAATATTTTTAAATTGTAATTTTAGTTTTTTTTTTATTTCATTAAAAATTAAGTTTATTATACTTTATATCAATAGTTTTCAGTTAAATGAAATTCATCTGTTACCAGGTTTCCATTGTTAATATTGGTTTTACCAACTGTTTCTTTTTGTTAATTTAACAAATTTGTTTTTTGTTAATTTTGTCGTTTTGTTAAAAACTTCACATCCGTCAGTAAACCATGTTATACTGAAGCAAAGGCTATCCTAAGATCCAAGAAGAAACTTGATAATCTGTTTTTGTCGAATTCTTCTGCTTTTGTTAAATATAATTGGTTAACTCAAGACACTCGACTTGTGTACTGGATGCCTCACTAACCCCGTAGTCTTGTTGGGAAAGAAATATCCATCTTGAACAACCATCTTTTGAATTTATCTGAGATCTAACCGAAAGTGACTAATTGATCAAGTTTGTCAATGCTCTTTTAAATTTTTATTTTTAATGTTTTTTTTTTAAATAAATTTTAAATCAAATACAATTTTAACGTTACGTATGGAATATAATGCCGATCAAATGGCCGCCTCTGGCGCAAACGCGAGATCTTTTAACCACATTTTTCATAACATTTTCGCAAACTTCTTGGGTTATTTTAGCAATTTCGTTTCTAATGTTGTCCTTAAGCTCCAAAGTTGTGGTTGGTTTATTGGTGTACACCTCTCCATTTAACTACACCCAAAGGAAGAAATCGGGAGAGATCAAATCAGGTGATCGCAAAATTTCTGGCAAAAATTGCATCGTAGTGTGTTGTGGTGCACCGTCTTGTTGGAACCGTCTTATAGAATGAATTGATCCAATTCGGACATAAAAAATTGTCCAAAATGTCCCGATAGCGGTCTTCAGTAACTAGTACAGCATTCAAATTGCATCCTCAAAGTAATATGGCCCAATGATTATGCCAGCCCAAAATGACTCACCATACAGTTGCTATTCGAGCGTGTAGTAGGCTTTGGCGTATCAATTGAAGGTTTTCAGTGACCATTAGTGACTGCCAACTCGAAATGTGCTTTGTCACTCATAATGATTTCTTGTTAACAATGGTGGTCGTCTATTTCGAGCTTAAAAACTGACATCTCGCCGCCGTTCATGGTAATATTCCTGCACCTCTTGTCATATTCAACGATATAGATGGCGAAAGTGTAAACGTAGTACATTTTGGTGTTGGTGAAGAAAAATTAAAATAATAATTAATTAAAATTATATTGTGATTATTCCATGTGCGAAATAACTTATAAAACTAATAATTATTTTTATTTTATTTAATTTACGCAAAATATTATCTAATTTGATACATAATAATTCATTTGCTTAAAAATAAAAATTTCAATATTCATCAAAAATTTTCAACATGGTGGTTACGTCAGTATATTAACTATCAATTCAGTTATGTTTTTTTCTTCTATTTTCTATAATATGGACACAGTTGGTTCATCTAAGTTACTTTAACAAATCTTTGTGTAAATTTAGTGCAGTAATCTGTGTTATATTTTTGTTAGTTTACAAGAATGGCTAATACCACTGATAATATTAAATATGGTCCCACTACACGCAAACAGTCCACACGTGATACCGTCAACCTAACAGATAGTTTGTTCAATTTAAAAAATCCAAGTATGTAATAAGGATCTTCTATAAATGTAATTTCTTCCATTCATACAAGTAATAAATTAACAAATAAAAAACTTGATTTAGTGATGGATGACATAAAAAATCTTATTTGTGATAATGAGGCCAACAAGAAACAAATTAATCTAAACAAAAATGTAATCGATTCAGTCCAACATGAGATTACGCAATAGAAGAGCGAAGTTGTATACTTGAAGCAGAAATAATTTAACAATGACGTTATCATTTCCGGTATTCCACATATTGAAAACATTACTGTGGAGTAATTACTGAACTCTATTCGGAATATATACATGCTGCATAACGAAGCTATTATTTCCTATTACGGCAACAATTTCAACTATTCATCAAATGTAAAGACTTGGGCTGTAAAGATGTCTTCATTAAAAAGGTTCGAACTAAGGGACCGCTTTTATTACGTCAATTGTTACCTCAACCCAGAATTACAGCTAATTCATTAAATCAGCTGAGGCAATTACAAAAACAAAAAGGGCTTAGTAATATCTTTTTTTCGCAACGGCATATTTTCTGTTAAAATCAACAAAGATGACACAACGTCAACAATTATCAGTAATGCAGTAGACATCTCTAAACTCAGAACAACGGAATAATCATTAAAAACGAATTTTCTTCTATATACAAATTATATTTTTATTCTTAATATTTATCATTTTTCTATTACCAATGTCAAGGTCAAATGTAACACATATTTGTGATTGTGGTTGAGTTTTGTGAGTTTTCATTTCTTTTATTTTTTATTATTTTTTTTTGCTTAAGTTTAATTAAATCTATTTTAATTAATATTTTGTTAGTGATGTATTCTGGTGAAGAACTAGATCTGCTCAATGAAATCAATCAATTAATGCAAGAAGTTTTCGCAACAAATTGGATGAAGTAGAAATGACTATTTCTTCTTTTCGTAAAAAGCTTTGGTTATTTCTGAAATATCGATATATGGTAATGAAGTTCAGTATTTCAATTTACCAGATTTTACTTCCTACCACTCCATTATGGATGGCAATCGCGGCAGAGGCGTTTCTATATTTGTGCATGACAGTATTTGTTAAACGTTTGTTTTCTCTGAGTCCACAGATTATGCCAGCTATTTAGTCGTACAACTATTACCATTTAACATTAAGATTTGTGGAATATATAGGTCCCAAAAAGCCAATCTGAATATTTTACTTGCCAAATTAGACGACATCTTTAACACGATCACAAACTGTATTATACTGGGTGATTTAACTGTTAATTATTTGTTGGCTAATGATTTACCTACACAAAAACTTGAAAATTGTGTTCTTTCACATGGTTTTGTTATATTGAACTCTCGCATATCTAGCTTTTACACAAGAATGTCCAATAACCCTTCTATTTTAGATTATGTGATAACAGATTTAACTTCAAAAAGCTATAATCTCGACAGCTTTGATATATCCTATTCAGACCATAAAATTCTTGTGCTTGATTATTTTTTCTGAAGCTCGTCGTAATTTTACTTTCCCACAAGCGACACGACTGTGAAGTTTCCGACAAAATTAAAAAATAACAAAACATGGCGGAACATAAAATTTGTCGAAATAACAAAAATGCACTTGTATTAGTAAAACAGATGGCAAAAGCAATGTTAGGCTTATTTAAAAAATTTGTTATGAACAGTTAATAACGCAATTACTAAATTACCGACTTCGGTAACAATAATGACAAATAAAAATAGACTAATACGAAATTCGAAATTCTATATTTACATTTTATTATAAATTGTAAAAATATTTAATTGTAAAAAACCTAAAAATGGGATTTTTAAAACGAAAACTTACTCAAGAGTTCATCTAATTTCTTATACACAATTGAATTTTTGGCAATAGATTTCGAATAAAATAATAAAACGTCGTAAAAATCATCAAAACGTCAAAATAAATGTTCAAAGTTCGTTCAATGTCCATTTGTTTTAAAAGATTATACGAGCGTTTAAAAAAATTTAAAAACGCGTACTGTATAAAAAATACCCTAGCCGAAAAATGTCGATAATGTAGATTCAAACTAATCAAACGAAAATGACAGCCGATATTTGTCGGTAACATCCCAGCCGAAAAAGGTCGATAATGCAGATACGAATTTAATGCCGGAATGAATTAATTTATATTACAAATGTTTATTTTGTTATTCATAAAAACCAACTACAAAATGTAAAATAAATTTTCATTCGAAACAATTAAAACTAATATACCAATCCAAAATATTCTAAGTGCCGAATTAGATGTTTGAGGGGTAAGGCGTGAAATGCCTCTATAATTACAAGTTTGGACAATATTTTAAACGGCACTTCATCTAATAAATACCATTTAAAAACGACAGGTCAATTTTCATGTGGAGAGTTCGGGAAAACTTGATTGAATATATCGCACACACAAAATTTGAAAAATTCTAAAAGTTGACCGTTGAAAGTGTCATGGCTGAAAATAGATTTAAATGAAAGGTCTTATTGATGATCATACATGGAAAAAATTTCAGGTCGATTTCACCCTATTAAAGTTAGCCGATAGTTTCCAGCCGAAAGATAATGCAGATAGTGTCTTGACTATTTTTAAACTCTCTTTATACTCTCGCTCCTATCGATTTTTAAATTCCTATAAACTGAAATAATTTCTCCTTCACCCAAATAATGTAACCCAATCCTGAATTCTCCTAAATTCGAGTTCATAACTGATTTTTGCTGTATTCAAGACACTATCTGCATTATCTTTCGGCTGGAAACTTTCGGCTAACTTTAACAGTATGTCGATTTCTATGTTGTAAGTCCGCGAAAACTCGGTTGAATATATCGCACATACAAAATTTGAAAATTTCTATAAATTGACCGTATAAAGTGTCATGGCTGGAAATAGATTCAAATGAAAGGTCTTATTGATGATCATACCTGGAAAAAATTTCAGGTGGATTTCTATGTTGGAAGTCCGGGAAAACTTGGTTGAATATATCGTACATACAAAATTTGAAAATTTCTAAAAATTGACCGTTTAAAGTGTTATGGCTGGAAATAGATTCAAATGAAAGGTCTTATTGATGATCATACCTGGAAAAAATTTCAGATTGCTTTCTATGTTGGAAGTCCGGGAAAACTCGTTTGAATATATCGTACACACAAAATTTGAAAATTTCTAAAAATTGACCGTTTAAAGTGTCATGGCTGTGCGATATATTCAACCGAATTTTCCCGAACTTCCAACATAGAAATCAATCTGAAATTTTTTCCAAGTATGATCATCAATAAGACCTTTCATTCGAATCAATTTCCAGCCATGACACTTTAAACGGTCAATTTTTAGAAATTTTCAAATTTTGTGTGTGCGATATATTCAATTGAGTTTTCCTGGACTCTTCACATGGAAATCGACCTGAAATTTTTGAAGTTAGTTTTGCTTGATATGTACCATCTAGTTTTGTCAGTAACAAAATAGTTTTTCGTTATAGTTTTAATGCATTTAATAAAAAAAATTAATTTTGAGTAATATACGTTAATAAATCGAAATAAATATTTTTGAACACCACCCAAATTGTTTACCTGCTTTATCGACATTTTTCGGCTGACTATCGGCGTATTTTGTTGAGACAATTACAACCACACCACTATGGCTAAAGCAAAAACAAAAGCATTTTAGAATTTTGCTTTGGCTAAATGATAATGCAGATTTGCATTGCTTGAAATAGCTGAATAGCGCTGATTCAGCTAAAGCAAAAAAGTTTTATTTCTCAACAAAATACAGCTTATGTATATGAATCTGCCGTACCGACTTTTGCAGACAAGTTGTTTTGCATCTGCATTGTCGACATTTTGTTATTATAGCTAAATCTGCATTACCGACATTTTTCTACTGATGTTTTAATCGGCACAACCGAATCTGCATTATCGACATTTTTCGGCTGGTATATTTTAATCGTTACAGCCGAATCTGCATTATCGGCATTATTCGGCTGGAGCGAGTCGGCTAACTTTAACAGTATATAAAAAATACCGAAATCTCAGAGATGTCTAAGAGAAACGGTATATGCGGCTAGTTGGCTTAAGGTAAGAGCTATCAAACGACACCTCCCTTATATCAATACAAACTCATTTTTCAAGCAATATTAGTCATCTCTTGGATTTAGGTAATTTTTATACATGGACAGTCATATTCATCGTCAACGACAAATAGGTTCCGGTCATCGTATTGATATAAAGGTGGTGTCGTTCGATGGCTCTTATTTTAAGCCAACATATACCGTTTCTCTTAGACATCTCTGAAATTTGGGCAATTTTGTTTTACAGTGATCATCCCCTTAGTTAATTAAACTTTCCTATTCATCGTCAACGACAAATGGGTTTTGGTCATCGTATTTATATAAAGGTGTTGTCGTTCGATGAAACTTAACTTAAGCCAAGTAGCCACATATACCATTTCTCTTAGACATCTCTGAGATTTCGGCATATTTCGTATAATCTTTTAAAACAAATGGACATTGAACAAACTTTAAACATTTATTTTGATTTGTTGGAGATTTTTACGATGTTTGATTATTTTATTCGAAATCTGTTGCCAAAAATATTTCAATAGTATAAGAAATTAGATGTACTCTTGAGTAAATTTTTGTTTTAAAAATCCCATATTTTGGTTTCGTAATAAAATATTTTTAAAATTTATAATAAATTGTAAATTTATTATTTCGAATTTCGTATTAATCTATTTATTTTTATTTGACATTTGCTTCCAAAGTCGCTAATATAGTAATTGCGTCACTAACATCTGTTCATAACAAAAAATTTTAAATACTCCTAGCATTGCTTTTGCCAACTGTTTTACTAATACACGTGCATTTTTGTTATTTCGACAAACTTTATATTCCGCCATGTTTTGTTATTTTTTAATATTGTCGGAAACTTCATAGTCGTTCGATAAGAAGTAACTGGATATTCAGCATCGCTCTGCCAGCTGCCTTAATGTTTTTCTGTTGTAGTTGTCTTTACTTTATATCTCAGTGTACGCAAATTTTCCAAATTATTCGCTGAATGTTTGACTTGCCCGGCACATCGTAAACACCAAAAAGCCACGTAATTTTCTCAACGGATTCACGATTCAAAAATTATGTAAATAAAATCTTTTAATAATTTCGTTTGTGTCGGGAGGTACTTCATCTACAGATTACGATCTGTGATGAAATGGAACACATCTATGATCTTTTACGCTATTTGCCGTTACTCAGCCGATGACTAATCGCACACCTGTGCGATCAATAGATCAATTTTTATTGCTTTTAACTGCTTATTTTTTGTCCCTCCTTATGCTTATTTTTGCTTTTTTCTCCTATATATAAATTTTTTACTTTTACAAATCAGTAGATACTCCTGAGGATGACCTAACAAGTCGAAATCGATCGAGTGATTTTTTAAACTTTTTCAACATATTTTTTAATTAAAATATTCAAAAATATAATTTTGCGAAATAAAAAAAAGTGTTTAATAAAATGTGTTTATTAAGTACATCTATAACCCCCTGTCGGAGTGCAAAACTCATGGGCCGACCCATCTTCCATGCCAGTATAGGCTGGCATGGATCTATGCAATGTGCAGATGGTGATAAAAATTGGACCTATAGCCGTACGTCGAATTGGCTGGCAACGGCGTAAAAGTATGGACGGAAAAAGCAAACCGGCAAAGAATTGGAAGAGCTTTAGCACCAGAACAGATTGCAGTGATAATAAATAGAAAAATAGAGCTTCTACAATATAGCCACCACTACCATCGAATAATAGACGCCCGATCCTATTCAAATTAGTATAGCCCTATGTGTACGGGCTAAAAGAGCGTTGAGGAACCATCCCCTGAGAACTGATCATACACCGCCAATTAACATTCCAACTTATAGCTTCCGCATTATAGCCACACTTGAGCCTATTTAAATGCATTGTTCGTATATAAAAAACATAAGGGTTGAGCTCCCCTGATAAAATTCGAAATGTTTAGAAAAATATTACACAAGACCAAACATTCACCAAACAGAAATCAATCCAATCCATTGGTTTAACGAATCCATCTATCGAGCAATCGTGTGTTAGAATATTCATCAACAAGAGCCGTGTTTTATAATTCGGGCATTATCCGGCGCCGAATGGAATATTTCTACTGAAACTGCAGCTATTATTCACTGGTGTCGCTACTAATAAAACAAATAAAATTGTACTTAAATTCATGCAGTCGAATGACATTTCTACCACAGACAATCAAAGCAGATTTTTCGTTTGAACTAAATAATATTTCTGATAATTCAAATGTCATCGTTGTATCTGTGATTTTTTTTAACTGCGTATACGCAAAAATACAAAGTATGTTTGATTGTGTTAGATTATTTAGAGAAAATGAACACGCAGTTTAAATTTTTACGTTTACAAAGGTTGAAATATCTCTTTTAGGTTGTCTCTGGTTCTACTTTTGTGTTTATTGTTGTTTGTCACTTGTTTATTTTTTATTGGTTTTCGTCAAAAATGCACAGAAACCACTTTTTACTAAACTACTAAACAATTTCGTATAAAGTTTTTCGAAACTATAGAACAAAACATAAATTGACATTACGTGAACGAGTTTGAAGTTTGCTTTGGTTTAAGGGTTGTACAAAACAAAGTAGGCCTTTTCAAATTTCTCTTCAAAATGGATAGCGGCTCCCGATATATTTTTATATCAGTTTTTGACTAAAAATTTGAATCAAAAATCTTAGTTAAGTAAATTAATTATAGTCAAAAATAGCACGCTAAATATAAGTTTTGACATAGAAAATTGGGTGTTCCGGATAAATCTATCGGGCACTAATAAAAAAACGCAGCAAATAAATCAATGCGAATTTTCGTGACGTATATTCCACCTGGTTCGCCTACATACTCGTATGTCAAATACTAGTTGAACCAAATCACTCAAATTTGAGCCAAATCTGCGATATAATAAATGGACTAGACCGGCGAGTGATATTTATTAATGATATTCACCATCAAGCAATCGAAATGATAATGAAAAATAATGTAAATTACAGGTTCCAAAATTACCCAAGGCCAGAAATCTTATTACAACTTCAAAACAGCAAATTCAAATGTTGTATTGTTTGGAAATAAACGACTAAATCAATGTAAAATATGTTTGATGCCATTATTTAAAGTTTTTGAAAATGATGGATTGAGGAATTGGTTTTGATGTTGGAAATAACAAATTTTCATAATGCGTGTTTTTTTAATCCAACGGAGCTTTCTCCCAATGGATTTCGAAATTACGGATTTATTTGGGCTCCCCTACCAAATCACATTTTCCCAGAAATTTGTTTTCATACACATACTTCTTCCACACGTATAATTTTTATTAATTTCTCACACTTGATATAACAATGAAAACGGGAAAATACATATTGTTTGGAAATTTTACAATTTTCTCTAAATATTTTTATTTTTATTTAATTATGTTTTACCAAGTGAAACATTATATCGTGTAATTTGCCTGCGGTGGGTTTATTTTATTATTTTGGTTTAAACTTCACACCGAACTTTGTTATTTATTGAATGCAACTAGGGCTTCCTTCATTCCCGGGAATTAAGAATTTTTTCGAGAATCACGTTTCCAGGAATGGTTTTGATATTTCCCGTAAATAAAATTTATAAACTTCTAACACGTTTAAATTAGCTCTGTGGTATATTGCTAATTATTAAAAAGCACCTTTGGATGATTTCAATGTTTTGCGGTATTTTTTTTTTAATTAGACAACACATCTTCTGCTCTTTAATAGAAAAAACTATACAAAATTAAACAGAACCGAATAGGATCAATATATCTAATTTTTACTGTAGTTTGTTTTCATATTCAAGTAACACGTCCTTTGATTTTGTTATCATTTTTATTATCATTTATTCATTTCATAGGAGGAAGGTAAGTAAAATAACATGTTACCAGTATCCTATTCTATAATAAATACTACAGGCTACGAAATAGTTTCAAAACATTTTTACACAATTTTAAACGGTGAGTTCCCTAATTTTAGAATGGAAGACGAACATATTATTACATATTGGAAAGACAATTTCGAAGTAAATAAGAAAAATAAAAAAGAAGCAATATACAAACAGTGTCACAAAAGATTACAAAAAAGGTGGATCAACTAATGGGATTTTGAGACATTTAGAAAGACAGCACAAAATGGTACGGAAGCGCGATACTGCTCGTGATGAAGAAGGTGAGATTATGAGTAGTGTGGCAAAAACATCAAAAAAGTGCAACAATCAATACTTCAATATTCAAATTAGTAGGTAAAAAACGGGTTGGTCATGAAACCTCGACGATCGTTATCTCGAAATCGAAATCTCGAATTAATAAAATAACGAATTTCAAAATATCGAAACTCGAATAATAAAAATAATTTTGTGCCGCAAATAAGCGCCGCAAATAATATTTACAAAATTATTTTTATTATTCGAGATTCGAGAATACAAATTACCTAAACCACACTATGAGCCTTAATTCTGGTCCGTTGCCGATGCTGTTGCTAACAATTTCCCGAGTACTCAAAATTCAATTGAGGCATTGCATCGGAGCTTAAAATAATAGTAGGAACGAAAAATGCTGGTGTGTACAAAATAATTACCGGTCTTTCAAAAGAATTAATAATATTTAAAAATAATATAGAACGAATGAAAATAAGTGAAATAAAGCCATTAGATAGAAAAAATTTGATAAGATATCAAAAAATTAAAAGAATTTTGAAAAAAAGGCAAAAAATTGATAAGTTAGATTTTTTATAAAGGTTCGCTCACAACATAAGTATATACATTTTTTATTTTTTAATAAAATTTGAATTGAACACTATTAAATAGCATAAAAAAAATTAAGTGCATTTTTACCATTCTCTTATTTAGAACATCCTTTTAATTTTCGAGATTTTCGCATGCGAGATTTTCCAAATAAATTATTTTGAAATTCGATATTCTTAAATTCGAGTAAGTTTTTTCTTTCGATATATTATTCATTCGATATTTCGTTTGGCGAGTTTTTAGGACTATCCCGTAAAAAAGGGTTTTCTGCAAATGGTAATCAAACGGTTTATTTATTAGACAATCTATATCCGCATATCTATTTTGCTTAACCCTAATGTGAGTGACGTGTGGGTACCCGAGTACCTTTTGCACTTTTAGACGTCTATTTTTGTATGTTTTACTCCCAATAAAAACTTTAAATTTTATGAGAACTTTAGTTCAATTGGTAGATTACGATCATACTTAAAAATGAGAAATGTTACAACTTTAACGAACGTGGAAAAAATAAGTTTCCATACAAAATGCATATAGGTACTAATCACTCAAATTTAGATATTTTTGTATTTCACTATTTTTCATCTTTGCATATTCATTCCACGTATGAAGGTGAAGGAAAATTTTGTCATGCGCCACCTGAGGAATTCGGCCCTATGTCAGCCTTCTGATAATACGTATATGGTACAAAAGGGTTAGGGTCGTTTGCCCGGCTTTCAAAATCCCAAAATCAAAATCGTGAGTTTTAAAATCCCGACTTTCAAAATTCCGACTATCAAAATCCCGATTTTCAAAATCCCGATTTTTAAAATCCCGATTTCCAAAAGTCCGATTTTAAAAAGCCGATTTTTTAAACTTTTTTTGGGTTGGTATCGAAAGGCGAAAGAATATCCCCAAAATGCCATCCCGAAAATAATAATCCAAACAATAAAAATCTCAAAACTCATAATACTAAAAATATATTTACCAAGAAAAAAATTGCTCGGAAACAAAATCTCAAAAAAATAAAAATATCGAATTAAAAATCCCAAAATTTGCCGAAAATAAAACCAAATGAGTCGAAATCTATTTAAAAATATATTTTTAAAATATAAAATATATATTACTATTATGTAGACTTATATTTCATTTTCTTATTTTTATTTAACAGTCTTAAATAAATATAAAATTAAATGAAAATTTTGGATTTTTTTTTGAGATTAAATTTTTCGCCCGAATAATCTAAAATTTACAAAACGTGATTTGGGATATTTTATGAGCTATTTATTGCAATTTGGAATTTGAGAAACTGCCTACTAGTAAGTTTTTGATCTAGTCAAAAACATCATTCTGGTAATAAAATTTACGGGAATACGATGGTATCCCACTAAAAATAAATTTACAAAAAAAAAATTGCTCGAACATCAAATCTCAAAAAAAATTAAAATATCGAAATAAAAATCCCAAAATTTATCTAAAATAAAACCAAATGAGTGGAAATCTGCGCGCGCAGATTTCGACTCATTTGGTTCTTTTTTCGGAAGATTCGAAAAAATTAAATCATTAGATAAATTTTCGTACGATATATTTTTAAAATATAAAATATGTATTCCTATTATGTAGACTTATATTTCATTTTCATATTTTCATTTAAAAGTCTTAAATAAATATAAAATTATAATTTGGATTTTTTATTTTTTGTGATTAAATTTTTCGCCCAAATAATCAAAAATTTACAAAAGGTGATTTGGGATATTTTCGGAATATTTATTTTGGGCAATTTAAAATTTGAGAAACAGTCTGCTAGTAAGTTTTTGATCTAATCAAAAACATCATTTTGGTAATAAAATTTTCGGGAATACGATGGTATCCCGCATTAAGTAGATGTAGAGGCTAACTGCTTCCATAACTCTCATTAACACGCGGGAGGTCGCTTCAATCCTCCCTCCCCTCCCCAACTTAGCCTTCCGAGGGGCTTTAGATTTGAACTTCTAGGGCCGTAGGAGCCGGGATTAGGAAACATGTCACACTGCGTGCCGCACGTAGGAGCGGATTATATAGAATCTATTAATGACACCTACTCTAGTAGGTAGGTATAAAATTATTAAATATTAAATTTTGTTTTTTTATCTTAAAAAAAAACAAAATTTAATATTTAATATTTTTAAAAAAATTCCGACTTTTGTCAGGATTTTTAAAATTTCAGCAAAATCGGGATTTTGAAAGTCGGGATTTTAAAAGTTGGGATTTTGAAAGTCAGGATTTTGATAATTCGGTCTTTTTACTTTGGGATTTTGAACCGACCCCGGTACAAAAAATAAAACAAATAATAAAAAAAATATATTTCTAAAAACAAAAAAAAAATCAGTCCTTCGACCCATTCGGCCCTTCGACATTTGGTCATTCGGCCATTCAACATTCGGCCATTCGACATTCGGTACTTTGATATATTCGGCCCTTTGAAATTCGGAACTTCGACATTCGGCCCTTCGGCATTTAGCCGTTTGATATCATACCGAATGGATTAGCATCGACAATAAGCGCTACATCAATATTAGTGTTTATCACTGTCGTGGCAAGCCATTCAACTTGGGAGTTAATTCCAATTGTTGGTTGTTGTTCCGCTAAGGACATGCCGGAGTTCGTTACTGAGAGGCATAATCAATTTAAGATAAGTTTTGAAAATGTCGTTGTGGTTATGACTACAGATGATGCAGCTATAACATTGAGATTGATTAACTGCCAGTTTATCGTAAACAATTTATTGTGAACAATTTACCGTACAACAATTTATCTTACATCTATTTATCGTGGAAGCAATTTATGGCAAAAAAAAAAACTCAATTCAAAATGAATTAAAAAATGCACATCTTATTTCATTTTTTAGAAAATTTATCTTAATTTATTTTCAAATTGATTTAAAATACATTTATTTTATTTCATGTTTTGCCCACTTTACTTAATTCATTTTCAAAATGAATGGAAGATTATTAGACTAAAGTTTACTTTACGTATACATCGATAAAATCAGGTAAGGAGACTTTTAAAATTTTTAAGTGCAGGATTGTTTATTAATAGTTATTAGGAGAGAACGCGGATTCTTTCCGGATTTTTCCAGAAAATTCTTTGATTTTCCAGAAAATTTTTATTTTTTTTATTTTTTCAATATTTTTTTTGTTTTATTTATTTTTATTAATAATAATTGCTTCGTCAGGCTGCCTAAATTAAGAAAGTTGAATTAAGAAAAGAGAATTAAAAAAGTGGTATTTGAAATAAGAAATAAGAAATGCATGCGAAATTTAATGTTTTTAAGAAAATGTTTCTTCTTACAGTTTTTTTGTTGTATTGTGCTTTAATGTCCTTTTAAGGTCAATTAATTCTCTCCGTTTTCATTCACGCACACATCACCTTCACACAATTACAGTATACGCAAGTGGTAGATTGCAAGCTCCATGTTTGCACACTGACATTTGTGGTGGGTCGGCGCTGGATTCTGCACTCCAACAGAGGGTGATAGTTGTGTTTATTAACTCTGGTGGGATTCGAACCCAGTACCTCCCGGTCCTAGTGCCGAAGCTTTAACCACTCAGCCACTTGTCCGGTAGTTCGGTAATTTTCATATTACAGTAAGAGTCCGATTATCCGGCATATAATTAATCGGACCACTTAGTTAACCGGAGTTTTAAGTTTTAGGAATTTTCATGCTCTTCTCTCTTTCTTTTGTCTTTCATATGCATTTTTTAATTCATTTTCAAATTTGCAATTGTTTTTTGCACATTTTCATTAATGAAAGCATTACTTGAAAATTTTTAATAGTTTTAATTTTCATATTACAGTACAAGCCTGATTATCCGGCATCCAATTAACCGGAACACTCAATTTTGTTTTTCAAGGAAAAATTCTCTTTCACAAGGGAAATTTTTTTAAGCATTTTTGTTAAAAAAAATGCTATATGGTTTCGGTTTGCCGTCTGTCCGTCTGTCCGTCTGTGTGCACGATAACTTGAGAACGGATGGAGATATTAACTTAATTTCTTCACTAAAAGTTCAAGCAATTCATGGGAATGATCCCTATTGATTTGGACATTTCTGTGTTTAGGGTGTTCGGAGATAGGTGGGGTTTTGTCAACCCCCCTCCTTAAAATTGATAGATTTTTATTTTATTTTCTATTCTATTTTGGTTTCATCGAGCATGTGAATGTGGAATAATAATATATCTCGTCTGGATGTGGGTTTGTGTGGGTGGTGTGGTTATGGGGGTGGTAGGAGTTGTGGTATGGGAGGTGGAGGGGGTGGGATGAGGCGTTTTGGGTTTTTTTATTGGAATTTTGGTTTGGTGGATGAGGTTTGTGTGGGTGGTGTGTGGGTGTGTGTGTGGAAGTGGGTATGTAGGTTTTAAAAGGTGATAATATGGGTGGTGAAGTATAGGGTGGTGCGGGTGAAATAGATTTTTGGGTTTGAATTGGATAGTTTGGTAATAATGTTTAGATGTGGTGGTATGTGGTTGATTGGGGTAGTTGAGATATGGTGGATTGGGATCGGGTGGGGTGGGTGTAGGTGGGGTTAGGTGGGTGTGGGAGTGGGTGGTTGTAGTATTTGATATACGCAAATCACACTGCATAGAAGTACTTTATAGGCAACAAAAATGCTTATAGAGTTCGGCTCCGAACCTTTCCCGTCTTTTTTTTTATTATTCGGGAATTCACAGAAAATATACTTTACTAAAATCTCTGTCATCCGGAATGCTTGGGGATGAGAGCATTCCGGATAATTGAATGTTTCATTAAAACTAGAAATTTTACAAGAATTTTGCTTGATTTCATTATTTTTTTGGATTCTTGTTTATTTATTTTCAAATTATGTCCCAGAAAACATTTTTTTATACATCAGTTCATTGAATTTATTGCAAATAATAAATATATACATACATATTATATATAAGTACACCTCCTATACGAGTACTCAAAATTTAATAATATATTCAATATTTCACTAACCTAATTATGTAATACGACTTTACACATTTAATTCAAATAGAATAATGCATAAAACAGAAAAAAGTAAAGGGAAGTATATTTTCTGTGAATCCCCGAATAACAAAAAAAATGTTTCCTTTATGAAAAATAAAAAGGAAAATAAAATCTTAAAAATTAAAATTCCGGTTAACTGCATGTTCCAGTTAATCGGGCTTTTACTGTAATATGAAAATTAAAGCCATTTAAAATTTTCAACTAATGCTTTCATTAAAAAATGTACAAAAAACAATTGGAAATTTGGAAATGAATTAAAAAATGCATATGAAAGAGAAGAAAGAGGAAAAGCAAAAAAAAATTTCCTCAAAATTAAAATTCTGGTTAACTAAGTGTTCCGGTTAATTGTATGCCGGGTATTTACTATAGTACATTTTTACGTTTTATTTCGATTTTAAATACAAATTTTATTTCATTTTCAAAATGACTTATTTATAATGTTAAACTAATTAAAAAAAAAATTGAAAAAATTTCAAAGTTTTCCTGGAAAAATTTAATTACAAATTTTTTGAATACTTTCCTAAAATCATTTCCTAAATAATTTAAAAAAAACATATTTTATTTCATCTTTTTTATTCTTAAAATATTTTGAAAATGAATTAAGAAGTGCACATATTAAATCAACTTCTATTATTTCACTTCTATCAACTTTACTTAAATCATTTTCATAATGAATTAAGAACTCTTATTTAAATTCAGAAAAAAACACTTTTCTTAATTCAACTTTTCTTAATTCGGCTAGCCGCAATTATATCGTGGAACAATCGTAAAATAATTTATCGTTGAACAGTTTATCCTGTGCACAGTTTATCGAATAACACATTTAGTGTCTTGTATTCTAAAATGATTATCAGAAGAATTTCTGGAATATGGCCACTTTTTGCTCTATTCTGGCAATTCCCCGGGAATAGGGAATTGGGGAAAGAATTGACATATAAACTCTACGTATTTAAATAATTTTTTTTTCTGGCATGCTAAGGTAAAAAGTTAGTGATAATTTTTTTAAATACAAAATATATTTGGGAATTATTATGGAAATATTATTCCCAATTTATAAAAATTTACATCAAACTGTTTTCCTCAGTAGGCCACAAGAAACAGATTTATAGATAAAAGATATGTAAATTCTTTCCCCAATTCGCAGGGAATTGCCAGAATAGGGCCAGTGGGTCGAAACACGGCCATCTATTAACCGATTATAATGGGATTGGGCTTGTTGGATGAAAATGGGATTCTAAAGAGATTTTTGAAAGATGTTCTGGAATATGGCCGTCTAGGACGGAACTCGGTAATTTCTTAACCACATGTTGGTTGTACGGACGTCGATGACAAACTTCTGCATTCGCCGGTGGATGAGAAAGCCGAAACCAAACTTTTCTCTTTTCTGATAATCGCTGTAGTGGAAGGTATAACCAATGATTGTATTATGGATCTAACTCCCAGGCAATACAAGCTTTTGTAATTCAAATACACTACCTCGCAAATCTAAGTTTCCTCACATCATTTGGAAATAAAATGCATCGCTACTCCGAAATAAACAAATACTGATGGATTGAGTTTTAATAGATTCGTTGCTTGTGCATGCATAAATGTGTGTAAACACAAATTATCCCAATTATTTTAAGTAGTTTGCAATATTACGTTTAATTGAATGCAAGCGGTCAATATCAACACAGCAAAAATTAGTTTCCACAGTCCAGTTACCAAGTTGGTGTGTGATCTTTGTGACTTTTATGTTTGGTAAAACATTTAGGGGACTAGCTTTGGGTTCATGTTACATGCTGCGTTAAATACATACTGTTATGTTAAATGTTGCGTTAAATTGTTGCGTTGTTGTCGTGACATTTTAACGTAAAATGTTATACTGAAAACCTGGCTTTAACGGACTAATTGCGGAGTTCGTAAAATCTGATTGTCCATTAGATCCGAATGTTTTTAAATTTAATCTATTCGATCGAATTTAATCTGGAACGGAATTCAGGCATTTCTTAGCCTGAACCTTAACCAAAGTAAAAATATAAATATTCGTAAATACAAAATGTTAGTTGTTAAAATAGAATATAGATGGAAAATGTGAAAGAATCGAATTTCATATGTTACGCAGTAATTCGCTAGTAGTACCACTACATGGTATTGTTCTATATATAAACAATATTTCAATGTAAATATACAACATCAGGCGTTGCGACCTGATGAGAAGACTGTTTTTTTTTCAAATCAATAATCTCATCTGTTCGAAACTGATTGTTGTGATTCTTACACATTTGTCATCTATAAGTCAAATTCAAAATGCATGAACTACGCAAGGAACTGTAGTGATAACCATCGACTTCTTGTAATTAGCGATGACATACGTGATTTTTAATTTTTGACCTTATGTTTTACCAAACATTTGCGGTTCAGGTGAAGTTTGAACCCTGTTCGTTTTTTTCTCAATTTTTTTTTTAATTGAGTTTAAGATTTTTGATTTCAATTTTGTGGTTGTAATTTTAGTTATTTTTTTTTCTAATTTTCAAAAATAGCTAGCTTTTCAATTTTTCGAAATATTTCAATTTTTTCCAGTTCATTTAAGCAATCCACTAACGAAGGATGACGGGCCGTAATTAATATGGATAAGAAAAGTTACTCAAATCGAAAAATTGCTGACATTTTTGGGAAAATCCATACGGCAATTAATAGGGTAATTAATGCTTTCAAAAATGAAGGTCGTCTGGCCTCCAAACTTTGACCAGGACGCCCAACACACAATTGGATAAAAAGATCAAAACTATATCGGAGCGTAATCCTCGCCTTTCTAGTCAAAAAATCAAAGCCAAACTTCAAAATAAAGGTTACAATACCCCATCAACGAATACCATCAGAAGACGATTGCATGAAGATGGTAAGCACGGTTGTGTTGCTAGGAAATGCCCTTCAACCAGCAGAATTTAGAAACTGCATCCATGTGGACAGATGAATCGATGATACGAATGACGTATTCTCATGGTCGCGTTTTTGTATGGAGAAAGGCTAGAGAAGCATTATTCGATTAGCTTAATTTACCCACTTTAAAATCAGTGCAAAGATGTGTAATAGTATGGGGATGTATCTCGTCGTATGGAACAGGAAAAACCGTGATGTTGGTAGGGCAGGTTAATGCGGTAGTGTACCTGAAGCTTTTGTCGGAGGTGACCATAACGAAATGAAAACGCTTGCAACAAGACAACGCACCGACAAGGATAAACAGTAACGAATTACATGTATTTGAATTACGTAATGAAAATACAAATTACAAATTGTAATTTGTATTTTAAATATTAATAATCCAAATATTTTTATTTGATTTTAATTGCTTTTATTTCCAAAACTTGTAATTTATATTTTAATTATACTTACTTAAACAAATTGTAATTTTGAAATAATTTTTTATACATTTAAATTCAGACCCATCGACCCGACCCATCTATATTTTCGTATGAAAATTATATGGCTAATAAACTATTAGCTTAAATTCAACGGATATGTGTTTATACGAGAAAAAGCCTCATTCCATTTTTATTATTATTTCATTATTTGTTACATTAATTGTAAACTAATTGAACATTTGACATAATATCCAGTCCAATTATAGTCATCTATTAAGTTTATATTACATTAAAACTACTTTTTTGAGAAGTCGATCACCTTTCGCTCTAGTTCCAAAATATTCCACCAGATGTCAGCGTTAAAAGGCGAATAGACGGCAAAAAAATTAAACTTATTAATTTTTGGTATATTTTTGTATGTTAATTTTTATCTTCATAAAGTATGCCGTGCTAAAATTTCATGGAAAAAAGACTCAATGTGCTTATTTTTGATGCACTAGATGTTTCATTCCCAACATTAACAGTCGTCAATAGGGTTTTTACTGTTTGGTTTATTGGTTCACCGGAAAATTGGTTAGTTGTCATTGTCATAAATAACCTCAAAGTGAGTATGTATTTATACTAGATTCATTATAAATCTTACGTACTACAATCTAAGCGTTAAATAAAATATATTTTAGCATTCAAATATTTTAAGATATCAGATAGAGAGTTAAAAGAGACGGATTTAAATAGCAATGTTAATGTCAACGCGATTGCTTGCTCTGTGCTAAACCAATCAAAATTCGCGGGAGTCTAAAATCCACATCAAATTTTACCAACTATCTGAAGGTATAACTTTATAAAATTTCTTTAACATCCGTACATGGATCATAACTAATCTGAAAATATTTATACCTAATAGATTATAGAGAACTCATCCAGAATCAGTCGAATCATTTGAAAAATTCAAAAAAAAACAACTAAACGCTAGGCAGAAAAATTATGCTAAACAGGCCATCACACGAAAACAATTTAAAACAGACAACAGCTATATTTACTTGAGACATTTACAACAACAATTGCACTGAACAATTCCTAAATGGAAATAGGTAAAATCCAATTTTATTTAGAATATTTAAATCTAATTCCAACTTTTAATTTTCGTACTTGCCGAAAGATGTCGTCGTAGTTGGTATATTTTATGTTTTATTCTAAAATAAAGTTACATTTCATATTCCCATCAATAATTATATATAATTAATTGTAATTATAGTAATTATATATGTAATTGTATAATTCGGAATTTATTTTGACACTTGTCTGCTACCAACCCAATAAACAAAATTAAATCTAAAAAATTGTTTTGCTGTTTCCTTGGGAATACAATAAATCTAAATTAAATTTTTATCAAGTAATTAGTCTTACTTTGGGAAATTTACAACAACAATTCCATATCAATTTCAGTCCGGAACGAATAATTTCATTCCACGTCCACCTAAAAGTAGGATTAGAATTATTCCATTCTTCGTGTAGTCCAAATTTTCACCGCTCGGTTAATTAATAAAATAATTTTATTTTTATGAGTTGTCACTCTGGGAGTAATGTAAAATTTTTATCGCATATAGAATAAAGAACCAAATGACATAAATCAGCGATCCAAAAAATGAATTCCGGTGCTAAATTAATCTGTAAAATAAGACATATTTACGTCGAAAACGCATTTTACATTTTTGATTTTATTAAATTTATGTACCAACCGATAAAAGTATAAAAAAACCGCTTGGCTGTTACTTAGGACACAAGTTTCATTCCTATTCGAATAGGAATAGTTTTTCCCAAAGTAAGACCACAAAAGACAGCTAACAATGTGAAATGATTTTTTGAGAAAGAAAAAATTAGGCAAGAACAATTAAATGAAAATATATTGAGCTACGTTATAAATAGTATGAAGCCTCTTTCAACGGTTGAAGATGTAAATTTTATAAAAATTGTGAAAGGTAGATAATAAGCATGTGAAGTTATCCCAGTTTTTCATCCCAGGATTTTTTTTTAAACTATTATTTACACGAAACTATTCTATTCCATCACAGTTTTTTCATTTAATTCTCTATAATGCCTCTATTACACCATAAAAAATGTACTGTCAATAAAAAATACTGAAAAACCAAAAAAAAAGAGAAATGATATAAAATTACATTGGAGTGAAGAAGACAAATGTTTAATTTTTGTTGTTGTTATAGCAAGATTTTATAGCTAAATTTTGACAGCTACAAAAAACATAACCAAATAAATTTATCTTTGGTGCGGCTCGTTGTATGTGTTGACAATTTTTGACTTGGTGGTTTTTGAAAAAAAAAAATTACAATGAATATTGATATAATTAAGATGAATACACTTAAATGTGATATTCTTAATATTGTATTTACCAGCAGCGATGAAGAGGAAGAAATTAATATTCCTCGTAAGAAAAGAAAATGTTGGGTACGACCGTACTATTTGGAGCGGGAATCAACTGGTGGATTTAACTTTGCATCCAAACAGCTACAATACGAACCGCAACTGTTTTATAATTACACCAGAAGTACAAAAGTTTATTCGCGATTTTACAAAATTTACCCAAAAAAGTTAATTAAAAGAAATTGTATTTTTTGTGTATTCCACTAAAATTTTAACTACTTTTAATTTTTTAGTCGATTTAAAATGGTTTTCCACTGTTTTTGCTCACTTCGAAAAATAATGTAAACAAAAATGACAGAAAAGACCATTACCATAATTAACTATAAAAAATTTGATGGTACATGTGTGAGAAAAATCTTTTCTATCGCTACACAATATTTCTTCATATGTATTGAAATGTTGCCATAAAAAGTACTCTCGATACATATTTTTTAAATTTTTTATGGCAACATCACAAACACATACACAAATATTTTGTCAGTAAATTTTACTTATTTTACGTTTTGTTTCATTCTAGTATAAAGAATATCTATATTTTTATCTCGTTTCATTTTTACTGACAGTAAACCTTTCTTGGTGTAATAGAGGCATAAGACGATGCAAATTATAAACACAACAACAAAATATCCCATCTCAGTTTTTTTTCGTTTATTTGTACATTCATCACAAATACTTGGGATTGTGTTTAGGCAATAGTAATTCTGTATATTTTAAGCTCGAAATAATAACACGCCATATTATACGTTTAAAATATTAAGAGTAACTTATAATGAGCGCCCCAATGCCAGCCGTATGTTAGGATTGGCACAATCTTCCAGCTTCGATATGGCCCCATAGAAATTTATATGAAAATCGTCTATAACTTCCAAAACCTTCCTGGGCTGGAAAAGGCGATTAATGTTTTGAGATGGTACGTAATTAAGTAATTGCTGACCAAGTGGCCAGCACCAACCGTATGTTCAAATTTGAGGAAATGGCCAAGTTCCAATATCTCGGGTTAAGTTAAATAAAAGTTTATATACTTTAAGAAGCATAAAAATTCATTTCCGGCCTAGGAAACTCTTAAGTGATATAATTTTTTTTTTTTTTAATATATATTTTTTATTAAATAATTTACATTAAATGACTTAAACAAATTTTCGGTGCAACCACACTAACACAAACATAAATGAAATAAAAAATATTTCAAGGACATTTTTGACTCATTTATTATTGTAGTTTAAGTTTTATTTTCGAGAGAGCAGAAGAAAACTTAATAAAACACACACACGTATATACATTATCTATTACGAAGTTGGCCTTGAAAAAATCATCAAAAACCCAAAAATCTCGTGTGGCATCAGCCATGGAGGTATAAAATGAAAAAACTGGGATGGAATAGAATAGTTTCGTGTAAATAATAATTAAAAAAAAATTCTGGTATGAAAAACTGGGATAACTTCACATTCTTTAGATAATTTTAAAATTCGAATTCGATTTTTGTCCAACATAATTTATTTATGTCACAATTACGTCGAGAAGAACATTGAGCCGAAAAATAGCCGATAAAGATGAATTTGTTCGATCAAATTTAAAACCAACCCTTAAGAGGATTCCGTTGTATCAACAATAACTGATATTTGGTCAACTAAATATAGAAGCTACATAAGTGTTACTGTACACTGGGTCAGGAACTAGACGTTTTTTTTTACAAAATAATGTAAAGTAGTCAATTTCAAATTATCAACCTTTTATAGATAGAACCAAAAACACTAGTTAATCGATTAATAAATGGCCAAATTACAGCCGTTTATTGACTAACCAAAGTTCTAAGTTTGGGGCTGATTTAAATTTCATACGCAGTGTTGTCAAATTGTTCAGAATGTCTCGAGTAAAGAAGGTAATACTGCAAAATTATATAATTCAGTTAGAGGGTTCAAAAATAAATCTAGTTCTAGATAACCGTGTGCGGAGGAATACATTCGAAAGTTTATATCGGGCCGATTCCTTAGGTTGCAAAATCCCATAAAAAAGCACTAACTGCGAGTTCATACGACGGATAAAAATCTCGGATTTTTCTATCCCAGATTTTTTTTTCAATATTTTCAACTTTTTTATATGAAAAGAGGCGTGCCCGTTGTATAATTTACGTGATGTAATTGGTTAAAACGATGGGATAGTAAAATCCGTGATTTTTATCCGTCGTATGAACTCGCAGTAAGAGAGTTAAAATTACCTAAAATGTAGGATGATCAAACAATAAATAACATTGCCGAGCTTCAAACGGTTTTAAAGCTACTGATATAGCTTCAGAAGCATTAGGAAAGGAGAATATGGTATTCACAAAGGCGAAGCGGAACCGACATAAACCGAAAACGTACGGAATTTTTCATTAGCGAGTGGCTATTTATTACCTGAAGGCGTATTCTTTCCTACTTCTGTTTATTACAAAATTGGGTTATGGAATCAGTAGAATTACGTTTTGAATCCCCGGAATTCACGAGACCGATGAAAACATCAATCCCGTTTCCCATTACAACGATTCCATTATAGTTCATGAATGAAAATGGAAATAGGTCATAACGATTATAGGCATAACATTCCGTTTAAAGACGTACTTGATTTTCTGCAGTGGGCGCGTGATATTCCTCAATGTTAATGTTAAATTTATTGAACATATTATGTTTAATATTCATCATTAAGTCCCATCTGGCTTTTATCATTTGTAAAAAAAAAAAAAATCTGCGGCTATTTTTCAAATTAAATTTTATGTCTAGATTTATTACATCAGATTTGATTGATGTATTAAAATTGTTGACGAATAATGAGAATTGTTCATAATATGATGGCTGGCATTTATCGGGTGGACTGGACTAGAAACAATTTTCCTTTTTAATAAAAAAATAAATAAAAAGCATTTCATGGACACCAAAATTGGTGGCAATAGAAACATGCTTCGTCGTTGAACCGTCCCCTATAGAGTTGTAATATCCTTCTACATTAATTTGTATATAGGTACGAGTAAACCGCAGGGATAAAATTAAATTTGTTGCTTTACCTGATTATACGCTTAAAGGTTTCTAGCGGTTACGAATCTTATTTATTCTATGAATTAATATTGGGAGCCGTGTTCTTGTTAAATACTCCAGGGTAGTTTGGTATTCATATTTTTATTTTTATTTAATAATATTTTTGCATTCATTTGAAATTATTGTATACGTAAAATGCTAAATAAAATTGTTTGATTCGTATTTAGTCCGATACGTGTTTTTCATTCTAAACAGGAAGATTGTGTTTTCATTAAAACTCAAAATACTCCCATAAAACGTAAAATGATTGTTCTGCTTGTCGACAGATTTTTAACATGACCACGTCATACCCTAAATGTTTATATATATACGCTTTAATGGTATTAAAATAATGTGTCTGATATTAGGGATGAGAAGCACATTTTACAGATAAAATTCGCCACGTGCCTGTATTTGTGTTATTTATATTGAATATAAGCCAATTGAAAACGTAAGGGAGTGCGGGAAATGATTTTTGATTTTATTGGCATTTTTATCAGATAATCTATTTACTGAATGAACTGATTTGTGCATTGTTTTTGTATTTTAATTTAGTACGATTAGAATAGGCCATTAATATGCCATGATATATTACGTTTAGTTTTAACAGCATAGGTAAGCCGATACCGCAAATAAATTTCAAAAACCTATATGTACAAAGGGTGACTCTTAGATAAGTACAACAAATTCGGGTGGTGGACACTAATCTGAACAAAATATTCTATGACAGCATATATCCTATCTGTAACAGTTTTGGAAATAATCAAGATTCAATACTGAAAAAATTAGTAACTTTGAATTTCATTCATAACTCACCCTGGTGATATACTCGACGCGACCGACGTGACTAAGTAAAAAAGAAAAAGTTAAACTATGCGGATTTATACTAAAGCAATTAAACTCAACGCGATTCATGCCCGGTTGCACAGAAAAATGACTAACGGCCGGTTAGTTGTGCGCCAGTTAAATGTTTTATATATGAAAACTGTTTTCTCAATCAGAAAAAAATCAACGCAAACTTGATTAAATATATTTTATTCCATGGAAATATTTAACATTTAAATGTCCACGGAATAAAATATATTTAATCAAGTTTGCGTTGATTTTTTTCTGATTGTGAAAACAGTTTTCAAATAAAACATTTAACATATAGACAACTATAAGTGGATCTGACGGCAAAAAAAATAAGCTTGTTCCGGATATTTTTGTATGTTAATTTTTATTTTCATAAAGTATGCCTTGCTAAAATTTCATAGAAAAAAACCCGCAATGAGCTTATTTTTAATGCGCTAGATGTCACATTCCCAACTTTAACAGTCGTCAATAAAACATAGTTAGTCATTTTCTGTGCAACCGGGCATCAGGGGTGACATGTTCTACCATCACATTTTCGATACTTTATCGAAGTTTATTTCTCATTTTCCTAAACTAAAATGGACAACTGTTTCATTTATGATTTATTTCTTTTCTATTGCTATCACAACCTACTAGTACAAATGCGAACAAATTGTCTTTCTCTAATTTCGTTCAACTATCGAAAACAAATTATTTCTTGATAGAAATGGAGTAGAATATCACAATTTTTCAATCTAGCAACCTGGAAAATGATATAAAATGTGAAATAGTGTCACATTTTATTCTAAAGAAGCGAGACATAATCTACGATAAAGTATCGAAAATGTGATGGTAGAACATGTCAGCACAGATGTGATAGAAAAAAAGATTTTTGTTGTTAGTACTAAAGTGACATCTTACAGAAATTTTATGAAATAATTAATCAATTTTTGTTTTATTTTTGCTACCGTTTGACATTTTGAAATCAACTGTGCAGTTTTTTCCAATTAAAAATTCTAATATTTTATATAGTATTTTAATTATTTCACAAAAACTGAACGAAACGAAAAAAAACCAAAATTAACAGTTAAAGAAATGTCAAAAACGTGAATTCAAATGGTGATTTTATCTGGGGTGTAAGCGCGTTTTTGACATTTCTTATCGCAAATTAACTCTTTCGAACGCCTTGTACAATATATTGTACATCGACTTGGAACGCACCTAGCAGGCTAATGTAGAACGTCCGCCAAACTGCTCCGATAAGTTTTACAATACTAGACATTTGATCGATGCAGTCCGTGCGCATTGTTTGCCGATGAATGTGGTTGAAAATATCTGCATCGATGAACAAATAATTTCTTTTAAAGGGCGATTGTCAATAAAATAATATATGAAGGGGAAGTCGAACCCGTGGGGCATCACGGTCTATGTTTTATGTTGCATAAGCGGAACTGTAGAGATGGTGGTTTATGAGCCCCGTTTACTATGGTAAACACTCACTGGATAATTATTTTCGAATCGGGTTATCCATGTTTTGATCAATGCTTTGGCTATAGTTTCTGTTTTTATGTCCGGTATCGGAGTGGCCTCTGGTCATCGTGTGTAGCGATCGATCATGGTTAGGCAGTATAAATTACCTTCGGATGGAGGTAGAGGTTCGACGATATCGATATGGATTTCATCGAATCGTCTACTGGTCGGTGCGAAAGTTCCAATTTCGCTCTTCACGTGTCTTGAAATTTTACATTTTTGGCACTGAATACACTGTTTGGCCATATGACTTTTTTTCTAATTAATTTTGCAGTGACGCGTATGCCTGGGTGTGAGACGTTGTGGAACGATTCATAAACCTGTCGTCGGAATGAATGGGCGTTGTGTGCCGGTTGAAACGTCGCATAAAATTTTCTTATTCGTTCCGAATATTGGTACTTTCTTGAATTGTAAAGGCGAGCCTGTCTCCATGAGTTTTGTTAACTCTACGTCGTTGGTTTGTTCCTCCGCGATTTCTTCATAGTCGATTGCGCTTCCGAGATGTATTTGTTCGACACGTGAAAGCGTGTCTGCTACGACATTGTTGTCTCCAGAGACGTGGCGAATGTCTAACGGCGATGAAATCCAAGTGTCGTCGTTGTCTTGGTGATGCCTTTTCGGGGTTTTGACGTAGCGCGAACGTTTGCGACTTATGATCAGTGAATAGAACGAACTCTCGACCTTCGACAAAATGTTTGGAATGTTTCACAGCAGAATAGGTGGATTACAGTTCTCTAGTGGTTGCCAACCTTTGTCATTATACTGTTGAAGAACCGCTCCCAATGCTACGGTTGATGCATCGACGAAAATGGCAAATTTAGCATTTGGCGTAGAATACGCCAGCTGAGTACATTTTACTAAAATGTTTTTGCACGTCTCAAACGCCCTGGTGGATTCGTCAGTGATTTATCCTTCTTCTTCCGCCCTTTAATGAACACGTAGAGAATCGCCTGGTCGTGAGCCGCCTTGGGAAGAAAAATCCTGTAGTAGTTTATCATTCCATTCAGAATACCAGCGGAAAATTGTGGATTGCCTCTACTCGTTGTTTATCGGGTAACATGCCGTCTGATGTGATGTAAAATCCGAGAAAAGATATTTCGTGAACTCGCATTTGTTCAAATTGATTACCAATCCCGCATCTTGTTTGAGGTGTTCGTCGATGTTTGACGAGGCAATCAGCAAATCATCAATGTAAGGAAACACGAACGGTTGTTCGCGAAATACTGAATGGATTAATCTTTGAAACGTCTGGGCCACATTGCGTAACCCGAATGTCATGCGTGGGAACTCGAACAGCCCGAACGGGGTGATGATCGCCGTCTTCTCGATATCCTTTTCGTCGATTAGTACCTGGTCATAAGCACGAATGAGGTCGACCTCTGAAAATAATGTGCATGCCTCAAGTTGGTGCGAGAAACCCGTCACAAATGGAACAGCGTTTAAGTTCTTATAGTCACCGATAAGGGGCGCTGTCCATGTGCTGTCCATGCTTTGATTTCTGCCTTAGCTACTTTCATCATGTTCGCGTTAAGACGTCGCATTTTTGCATTACAGAGCTGCCCCGTTGTCTCAATGCAATGAGTAACGTTGTGTTTTACCGTGTTTAAATTGGTCGACTAGCGCGTAACTGTTTTAGATTCCTGTAATAATACTAGTATTTCGAATGCCACTGTATTGGTTTTGATAGTAGTAATGCCATACGATGGAATTTGGATTGGCACGCCTTCGACATTAGGCTTCATAATCGGATTCATGAGCTTATTCTTTCTGATATCTATCCGAAATGCGATAAGAAATCGGCACCCAAAATGCATCGGTGAACTTTGGCTAAAACGAACTTCCACATAAATGGACTGCGAAGGCCTATGTTTAGCGTCAGATTTTTGTAGCCCTATGTATCGATGATGGTCGAATTTGCTGCAAATAGTTTATATGTAGATATGTTGGATTTTTCGAGGTTTGTTGGAGGAATGACGGAAACCTCAGCGCCCGTGTCGATCAAAAATTGTAATTTGCTTTGTGAATCGATGATGATTAGGCGGCTTTTTGTCTGGCTATCGTCACTTGCCGCATGAAGTAAGGTGCCTACTAGTTTTCCAGTTCTGAACGGTTTTCGTTAAACTGACATGGCTTTATGCATTTTCTGGCGTGGGTGCCGTACCGATAATGGTACCAACAATTTGGGTGTTTCGCAACTTGTTCCTTTGAACGCGAACTACTGCGTTGGCGAGATACTTTAGAGGAATGAGGGTTTTGAGACCGTCTTCGTGTCAATCGGTCTTCGGGCTTACCAAACCGTCTGAATAATTCCTCTACCCGGTGTGACAGTATGTTGATTTGAGTGGCTAAGCTGGTCGATCTCTCCACTTCGTTCGTCGTGTCCTTCACGATGTATATTCCGTTTGGGTTGTGTACCTCAATTATTTTGTTGGCAGCGTTTGCCATGTTCTCAAGGTTTGAATCGTTCATGCAAGATAAGATTTCCTGTGCGTGTGCCGGGAGTCTCTGTAGCCATAAAACTCGTAATACGGGCTCTGTTACTCGATCGATAGATAACGCCTCCATTTCTCTTTGGGTAGATAACGCCTCCATTTCTCTTTTTTTCCGATTCGCATAGACGTTCAATGATCAATTTTTTTAATGTTTGGTATTTATCAGCTTTGGGGGGCGCAAGGATTTGGTCGCGCACGCATTTAACGGCGAGAAGATCAAGGGCCGCGATTAAATGTTCGTATTTAGTAGGAAATTTCACTGAAATTTCATACACTTGGGTCGTTCCAATATGCGTAGGTTTCGTTTCCGTTTAGTCTTCCTCGTCACTCATTTTAACCTATGTTGAAGGAAACAAACGCGATGGGGGAAATTGGAATTTTGAAAGCACATCTAAACTTTGTCAACGAACTACCAATAATCACGCGCAACTTAAATTTATATAATGCAAATTCTCTCTGTTGGAGAAACAAAAATGAAAATAAAAATGAAACTGTAGTGTCCGGTTGAATGACTTGTTAGATCCCACGGTGTTTGTGTTAGCCGTTTTCTTTCTATAATTTAGCACTTTTTCGGTTTCGACTCGTGTAATTTCATCGGTCATTCATGGTCATTCATGAGGGAGCTCGGTGAACCCACGAAAATGGGGACGTCAAAGTTCTTCTATGGAAAACATATACTGACCGAAATTTCAACAAAAAATGCAAATCCGAGACAAGGTCACTCGAAGATGTTCGTTTCGATGATATTGGTCATGTTGCCGCACATGATCAAATTTGGAACTCACTCGCTGCAAACTTTCAAACTGTAAACTTTCAAACTGTAAAAGAAGAACATTCTTCTTACGTAAACAATGTAGAGTTCACCTTTGAATAAATAAAGTTCGAAATGGTACTGAACAATTTGACTGAATATTTTTTAATGTAAGTACCTGTTAAAAAATGTGCAATAAAGATTTCCTTTTTTACTCCAAATAAAGACTGGTTGAAACTGAAAAAGCCAACCACTACTGTGGAGGAACAGTGCAACATAACAAAATTGGTGATAACAAATTCAACTAAAACTTAGAAGTTCGAAAACGGAAAATCTTTTAATCAACACGGCGCACAACGACTACATGATCGCGAGAACATACTCCAATTGACAGTGCAGAAAATGACATGTGAATGGCACAAACAACAAGTGCTTAAAATCGAAACTGTCAGTTTAAGAGACAGATACAGTTCTATAAAAAAAAATCGCTACCGACCTCCACACACGTAGTAGCGCTATTCACCACGAACTGGTGAGCTACAAATCGATACAAACAGAGTCTAAATGCGTGGCCAGATTGTTTGCCACTTTTAAACAGACAATCGTTATCCACTTATAGCGAGCAACCAACATCATCGTATCAATCTGATATCAGCGTAAAACTGACGCACCTCCACCTGCACCATCTTACGATGAAGTGTGATGTGTCATATCAAAAATGAAATATTATAGGGCACCAGTGGCACCATTCTGGTAATTCTCCGGGAATAGGAAATTGGGGAAAGAATTTATATGTAATTTCTGTTCAAATATATTTTTCCGGCCTACTCACGCGAAAAGTTTGACGTAAATATTTATAAATTTGGAATAATTTTCCATACATAAATTGACAGGGAAGTTCTAGTTTCTTTGAAAAATGACGATCGAAGGTTCCTGATCAAAAAGTTCCAAAAAAAAGTCTGTCCTTTGTCTGGATGGATGGATGGATGGCCGGATGTCTGTACCGATGATATCTCAAGAACGGCTTATGCGATTCGTTTTTTTTGCCAATCTTCTTTTATTTTTAATTCGGTGCGTTGATAAGTTTTGGGGATCTCTACTTCAAGGAGGTAGGGTTAGGTTAGGTTAGATTTCAATGGTTGCTATCGCACCCTTAGGCCAATTAAACCCATCTAGTGCTATTCACATATCATAAAAGATCTCGCACTACAGCTTTCGATATCAGAGAGGTTGTCTCGCATGATCTCCGAAAAGGAAGTGTCCGGTAAGTACCGTTACAATTCTACCTAAATCACACATCACCTTGCAATTGCCCTCAACAACAGAGTGATCCCGGAGTCCAGACCAACTGGATATTGAAATGTTCACTCATATCGTTAAGAGATTTGTGACAATCCAACGCCACCCTTGACGCCAGGAAAACTGAATCCAGTGAAAAAATGGCCACCCGACTGTCCACAGAGATAGTGATATCAGTCAACGATAATACACTATGCTTCAACCAGTTCATGACCTCTTTAATCGCTATAACTTCAGCCCGGTGCACGCTGCAGTAATCAGGTAGACGAGAAGATAGACTTACATTTAATTCCCCATAGAACACACCCAAGCTCCCACTCTTCCAATCCTTCCTAGAGCGGAGAATCACCTTAAAACGCTTGCCCCACTAATAAGCAAACAGGCTGCTCTCTGCACTTTCGCCATCATGTTCCTGTATGATAATTTCTCCAGAGCTGGCCAACATACACTAATACCATACAGCTGTACGGGCCTTACAACTGCCGTGTAAAGCCAGTGCGCCAGCTCCAGTTTCAAGCCCCATTTCCTTCCGATCACATTTTTACAAGAGTAGGGTGCCACAATGGCCTGCTTGACTCTTTCTATAGTGTTTGGTTTCCAACTGATCTTACTGTCCAGAAGAATCCCTAGGAATCTCGCCTTATCAGTAAGGGCCAGCATAGTACCATTCAAACTTGGTGGAACCATTACCGGAATTTTATAGCTCATAGTGACAAAGAACCAGCTCTGTTGATTCCCGAATCCACATATGCTGGCTAAACCCACAGTGATTGATAATGCATTCTGCATCATATCACTAATTGTACCAAGGTACTTTCCCGAGACAACTATAACACTACGTCATCGGCATAAGCAACCGCACCTATTCTTCCTCCCTATAATTCCAGTAGTAAGTTGTCCATTTATTACCACATTCTAAAGAAGGGGAGAGAGGACAACTCTCTGGGGTGTTCCCCGAACAACCCATCTTCTGGCGGTGACTTCCCCATCCCCACTATGACCCTTCTGCTCCCTCAAGTAATTAATTAGCCTGAGAGCGCCATCGATCGAGAAACGCGACCAACGAGAATTCTTTCTGCCGTGTCCACGGACTTATCTTTATGGTACGCATGTTGAGACTGTGCCGTGTTTCTGGGTAGTTATCGAATAAATAGGGACAATTAACAGCCTTTCCGTGATTTTCGGCAGAAAAGATGACAGAGATATTGGTGTTAAGTTCTTAAGGCTGCTGTGCGAGCTTCTACCCGCTTTCGGGATGAAGATCACCCTAACCTTCCTCCATTTCTTCGAAGATAACATCTAGCCAAGGAAGCAAGATCTCCGAGTTATTCTGAATTTCTGCTGGTACAATCCCATCTGGACCAGCTGACTTAAAGGGCGTAAAACTTTATAAAACCCATTTTATTTTCCGTGTATTCAAAATATCCCCTGTGTAAAACAGTTGAATCCCGCAGTCATCGCTAGACCCGCAGTCATGTAAAGGCTCCGCAGTCGACGTATCCTCACTTCCCGGGAAATGAGTTTCCATCAAAAGATCAAGAGTCTTGTACAGGTTACTTTGTCCTGTACTAAAATTTCACTCACCAAACTCAATAAAACCAAATACTGACTTTATAATTTTTATTATTATATTTTTGATGTGTTTGCCGTCGCCATTAAATTTGTTCTGTTCTTTTTTTCTACAAAATACAAATCTAAAACCTCGTTTCTATTAATTGCCAATTTATTTCTTAGTGACATCTAACTGACAATAGTCCAAATTAGTTTTATAGTGACATCTATTAACAGTATCTAAAGCAACAATATCATTCATTTGATAATTTTATGTAATCTGTCAAACCAGCACATCACAACAATTATATAAACCAAGTGATTGTGCTACAGAATTTGTACACGCAACTGCATCTATCAATGAAATCGATCAATATCAAGTGGGACGCTGCATTAGTAGCAACGAAACAGTATGGCGCATTTTAGCATTTCCAATCCATAAACGACATCCAACAGTTTTTCATTTGGCAGTGCACGTTGAATATGGACAGCGCGTGCAAATCACGCCAACATCATTGTGCGGGGATGACATGTTTGCAAAGACTTTACTCTAAAGTTTGAACATACTACACATGGAATCCATCAGCTTATACAATATCATTACCACACAGAGCTCATCACGTAGCCTTGAGTAGAAAAAACTACAGGATTATAACAAACAAAGCGAATAACAAATTATTGATAATTACAAATTGTCGCAAAATGTATAAGTCTACCCAAATAAAAAGTAAGCAATGAAAAATTCCACGAACTAAGTTTAAGTTCAAGGTAGTGACCGTCAAGTACGTATAAGTACTCAGCTCATATATAATTTAAAATATGTAATGCGCACAGTTAATTATCGGCAATGTAAAATGCAAATTATTATTTTTAGTGAATGAATTTTCTTTATAAGCTGCAAGACTATATTCAAGGAACCGTATATTTTACAAAAGCATTATAAAAGTACGAAGTACACACACACACTAACACACACACACGTTTGTGTAACATGATCGTTAGAATTCGTTTTAATTAATTAGTTAATCAAAAAACTTTTAATTTTATTTTGTGCTGTGCAAATTCAGTTGAATTAATTCAAAGTGGTTTATGAATTGTGAAAATTTTTTGTTAATCACAAAACGATGACATTGGCAAAACTATATAACAAACCAAATCATACGAGTGTTATATATAATCTATACTCATATGTTGACTTCATTATAATATGTTATGATTATGATGAAAGCTATTCGGCACGTTTTATGTTAACGGTTGTATACATAATACTTTTAGAGATTATTTATATTAGTTACTCGATTATTTCATTAATTTTAACTCAAACATGTACACAAAAGTTTTTTTTTGTATAAAGTCTAATCGATTTTTACCACATATCCTAATCAGGTGTAAGAAGACGTGGATATCTCGAAAATTAGACCACAACAAAAATCGAAACAAAACAAGTCTATTGACGTACAAATATGTAATTGAAGACTTATTATGGCATAATAAAAAATTGCACTCTACTCGGGTATAGAGCTTAGATTGATGTCTTCTAACTGACTTCGGATTTTTTGCCATTTGTTTAAGACATCTTTGTGTAGGGGTTCGTCCCAGTCCACGTTAATCGCCCACAGTATCTGGAAAGATATTTCCTTCGAGATTAGATGTGAATGTGAAGTGATCTGGTGAGAGAATCCAATTAAAACCTAATATGATGGCTCATCTCGCTCAATCTATCTAATCTATCTAATCTATCTAATCTATCTAATCTATCTAATCTATCTAATCTATCTAATCTATCTAATCTATCTAATCTATCTAATCTATCTAATCTATCTAATCTATCTAATCTATCTAATCTATCTAATCTATCTAATCTATCTAATCTATCTAATCTATCTAATCTATCTAATCTATCTAATCTATCTAATCTATCTAATCTATCTAATCTATCTAATCTATCTAATCTATCTAATCTATCTAATCTATCTAATCTATCTAATCTATCTAATCTATCTAATCTATCTAATCTATCTAATCTATCTAATCTATCTAATCTATCTAATCTATCTAATCTATCTAATCTATCTAATCTATCTAATCTATCTAATCTATCTAATCTATCTAATCTATCTAATCTATCTAATCTATCTAATCTATCTAATCTATCTAATCTATCTAATCTATCTAATCTATCTAATCTATCTAATCTATCTAATCTATCTAATCTATCTAATCTATCTAATCTATCTAATCTATCTAATCTATCTAATCTATCTAATCTATCTAATCTATCTAATCTATCTAATCTATCTAATCTATCTAATCTATCTAATCTATCTAATCTATCTAATCTATCTAATCTATCTAATCTATCTAATCTATCTAATCTATCTAATCTATCTAATCTATCTAATCTATCTAATCTATCTAATCTATCTAATCTATCTAATCTATCTAATCTATCTAATCTATCTAATCTATCTAATCTATCTAATCTATCTAATCTATCTAATCTATCTAATCTATCTAATCTATCTAATTTATCAGCAGCGAGGGATCTTTAAAATTTCAAAATGAGACTATGTGTGCTATTAAAGCACAATTTGTGATAATTAGTGCTGACTTAAAAAACTGACTTGTGAACTGAAACTATTACAAAATTAGACCACGATTTCTAAGGAGAACATTAATATATTTGACTCAACCAAGGAAATTTAAAAGAGGAAGTTGCACAGTGAATAAACAATTTTTTTTATTTTATTTTAATACCTCAAACAGTATCAGTATAGCAACTCGCCGATCTTCGGCGCTCAAACTTCAAATCTTTTTTGGCAAACAGATAGACCCGGCTCCCTGAATTAAAAAAGCTGACTTAAAAATTGTGTTTTTTCGGACTTAAAATCAGCGTTTTTTTTCATTTTAAAATTGACTTAAAATCTGTAATGAAAATGAAATAAAAAAAACTGACTTTATTAATGCATATCACATAAGTCATTTTAAAAAGGATTTAAGAAGTGTGTTTATAAGTGACATAAAATGTGTATTTTTAAGTCATTTTGAAAATGAAATAAAATGTGTGTATTTAAGATCGAAATAAAACGCAAAATCTATAACAGTAAAAGCCTGATTATCCGGCATCCAATTAACCGGAACACTCAGTTAACCTCAGTTAATTTTAAGGAATGTTTTTGCATTTTTTAATACATTTGAAATTTTCAATTTTTTTTTTGCATATTTTCATTAATGAAAGCATTAGTTGGAAATTTTGAATGGCTTTAATGTTCATATTACAGTAAAAGCCAGATTATCCGGCATCCAATTAACCGGAACACTCAGTCAACCGGAAATTTTATTTTTAGGATATTTTTTGCTTCTTTCTCTTTCATATGCAGTTTGTAATTCATTTTGAAATTTGCAATTGTTTCTTACACATTTTCACTAATGAAAACATTAGTTGAAAATTTGGAATACCTTTAATTTTCTTATTACAGTAAAAACCCGATTATCCGGCATCCAATTAACCGGAACACTTAGTTAAGCGGAATTTTAATTTTTAGGATTTTTTTTACTTTTTTCTCAATTTAAATTTCTCAAAAAAACCTAAAAATTAAAATTCAGGTTAACTGAGTGTTCCGGATAATTGGATGCCGGATAATCGGGCTTTTACTGTAGTAAGAAAATTAAAGTCATTCGTTAAAGTCTAATGCTTACATTAATGAAAATGAGCAAAACACAATTGCATATTTCATTATGAATTACAAAATGCATATGAAAGAGAAAAAAGCAAAAATAAAAATTCAAATATTAAATTTCCGGTTAACTGAGTGTTCCGGCTAATTGGATGCCAGAGAATCGGGCTTTCACTATAATATGAAAATCAAAGCCCTTCCAAATTTTCAACTAATGCTTTCATTAATGAAAATGTGGAAAAAACAATTGCAAATTTAAAAATGAATTAAAAATGCATAATACGAAAGAGAAAATAAAGAGAAAAAAGCAAAAAAAAAATCCTAAAAATTAAAATTCCGGTTAACTGAGAGTTCCGAATAATTTGATGCCGGATAATCGGGCTTTCACTGTAATATGAAAATTAAAGCAATTAAAAATGTTCAAATGATACATTCATTAATGAAAATGTGCAAAAAACAATTGCAAATTTCAAAATAAATTATAAAATGCATATTTTAATTCATAATCAATACACAAATAATAAGTCACAAATGAAATTTATGGCATGAATATTTTTTATCTTTCTCTACAATACAACAAAAAACTGTAACAAGAAAAACAAGAAACTATTTTAAAAACGTGAAAATACGCAGGCATTTCTAATGTAAATTTTATGTATATAATGTGAAATAAAATATGCCTTTTTTAAGTCATTTTGAAAATGAATTAAAAAATATATTTGTAAAATGACATAAAATATGCCTTTCTTGTGTCATTTTAAAATTTAATTTGTTTTTGTGAAACACCTTTGTTAAGTCAGAAAATATGTTAAAAGTATGACTTTTTTTAAGTCCCATTTTTTCATGTAAAAACACCATTTTTAAGTCCACCTTTTTAATTTCAGCTTTTTTTAATTCAGGGAGCCCAGATAGACGCCGTTTTTTTGACATTTCTGTCATTTGTAGACTTAAAATACTAATAATATATTAAATCTTTTTGTTTGTGGATAAATAAACATACCAGCAAATTAAAAGAAATTGATAATTGTGATAACACAAAAATGCTAATGAAAGTGGCAATGATGTTATTCAAAATGGGTAATTTTTCGAAAGATATGGAGACGGTGGTCAAACGAAATAAATAAAAAAGATGCAAACGAAGATGGTGGGTATACGACCAACATTTCGTGATAGATTCAAATATGTAGAAGTACATATGTTGTTAGTTATTATTTTATTAAATTTATTTATAATTTGTCAACAGCTTGTTGATTGCTTGTGTTTTTTGCTCAGATTGCTGTGTTTTTAGCTAAATGTCACTCATCATCCAAAAAATTTAAATTTTTATATTTTGAAGTCGATTGTCGACGCTATATCTGTTCGCTCTTATGGAAATGCATTGATTTTAAATTTAGCGCCGATGTTTTTGACGTCAATCTGTTTGAGGTATAAATGTAGAAGAGTGCGTTTTGTGACTAACCTGAGCCGTAAGGAAAAAATTATGTATGTTTATTTTTCAACCAAATAGAAATTAAATCTGCTTTAAAAATATAATCAATGATATTTACATAGCTACCAGTATAAGATTAAGGCGAGTAAAAGTAAAATGTTAAAGCAAAATAATTTATTTTGATTTGCGCTAAATAAATTAATTTTGAAAAACAAATTTGAAATAATCTTACTATCAGTCGTACCGTAGACTTTTTTTAGACCTTTCGTACCGTAGACTTTTATTTATCATTTGGTCTGCCAAGCTGCATGACTATTTGGTATAGATAAATAAATATTTTTTAAAAATTGACAAAAAATTGTTTGTACATGATAGTAGTTTATTGCAAATCTACTCAAATTATATCCGCTTACATTCCATAATTTTATATTTTTTTTTTTTCAAATACGATTTTTCAAATACAGATAGACACAAACTAAGAAAGGATTTTCCGCGATCAAGACTCGATTGTTATTTTAGAAAAAATTGTTTAGGGGTTCTTCCAGTGAAGCCTGGGTTCTTTTTTTAAATTTTATTTTCTACAATTTCATCAACTTTCATAAAAATTGCTCAAGGACATAGTTCCAAAGTACCATGGAATCGATTCCGACAGTTTCTAATTTTGGGAAAATTTAACTGGAGGGGGTCCTCCATATTATTAATTTTTTTCTCAGCTCAAACGTGTCATGAAAATTTCTGAAAGAACGTGTATTTTCGAAAATATTCAGTGGAGCAAAACAAAATCTCAGCTCAAACAATGATGAAAATTGCCAAAAGAGAGTTTTTGAGTGACATGAGAAACCGATTGTAATGAATTCGTAATTTAAGGAAATTCGTTTAGAGGCTTGTCCAGTGACATCTGGATCTGCATTTTAAATTACTTTCGGCTTGAATTTGTTGAAAATTTGTATAGGGAGCACTTTCTAATGCCAGAGCAAGGTCAGTTTTTTTTTTGTTTTTTTTTTAAAGGTAGTATTAATCATCCAACGGTGCGGATGCGGCGATTAACTTATTATGCATAGGCATAACACGTTGCCGTGTTGGTAATCAGCGATGGACCAAGGACATACGAGCAGTCAACTGAATCGGATGGCCTCAAGTAGTGCGAGTAGGCAATAAACTAGTAGTACGATTCGCTAGTTAAAAATCGTACGTGGAGATAAATTAATCCACCAAAACATCAAAAGATGATTGATAATCGTTGAGTCAACAAACTAAAGCAAAATTCAGATGGATTGATGCAATTATCGATACAAAATACGAATGGTAGTGCCATCAGCCTTGTGGATAAGTTTACATCGATTCGAGTAATTCTAGCGTTGGCGGCATTACTACGAGTAAGATTGCAGTTCGATATAAAAGCAAGTTTTCTGAAGGGTGCGTATAAAGAGAATGTTTATATGACAACCGATCGGATATGACGATGGCAACAGACGAGCGTACAAGCTATCAAAGAGCTTCCACACGGATTGAAACCAGCGTCACGATGTTGTGGCCAGTGAATCGGATTCATGTGTTTTTCTGTGTAATGGGAAGAATGGAATTATGAAACTCGCAATTTATGTCGACGACGGTTTGATTGCACCGGAGAACGAGGAAGTAACTTTTCTGGTCATTGAGCCTGGCTTGTTTCAACCCGTATTGTGAGGTAATCGGTAGCTCAATGTATTTGGACCTAGCAACGCAACAATTATCGATGCAATATAAAATAAAAAAAGGGATCAATTTGCGTATGTGTGACTACAATGACGCCGACTATGCAGGAGACATTGAAATCAGGCGGTCGACGTCCAATTATATGTTCATGTTTGGCGATGGAATTATAAGTTGGGGTTCAGAACGCCAAAAATCAGTGGCGTTATCGACGACAGAGTGGGAAGGAACTGGTGTGGCTGCATCAATTATTATATGAAATTTTTTCAACCGATTTGGACAATCCTTAATGATAATCAAGCCACGATTCTGCTCCTCAAAAATTCGGAATTCCATAAGATGACTAAGCACATAGACGTGCTTTATCATTTCATCAAAAAGCGGTATGAGAATGGAACTTTCAATTTGAATTATGTGGCAGCGGATGACGAGGTGGCCAACAAAGCATTACCAAAAGCAAAATGTCAATATTTTTCAAAGTGTGCAATATGGTTTTAGACTCAGCCGGAGTACTCAATTGTAAGAGCTGTATTTTTGACAGCTGAAATAATTTCCATTGTTAGAAAAAAAATTTGAATGGTTGGAAAATTAGTATGATTAGGGTTAACTCCAAAATTCAACACTAGGTCTACCATTGTGGTCTATTTTGTTAGCTGTCGGGAATTCCAGAAAACGAAGCATTAAAAAATGAAAAATAGGGGTGTGTACCGAAATCTCGGTTTTCAAAATCTCGGTTTGTCAAAATTTCGATTTTTTTCTAAATCTCGGTTTTCAACATCCCGGTTTTCAAAATCATGGTGTTGTATAAAAAATAACCGATTTTTATTAAATCCCGGTTTGAATATTTAAAAATTAGCATGTAGGAAAATGGAACTCTTAAACGATTTTTTGACAAAATTCAAAGATGAGTTTGCGATAAAGTTCTAGAGAATGGTTAATAGGGATGGAATTTGGATGGAGGGCTAAGTGCTCGTGAGAGTTGTCGAAGTCGCCAGCCTCTACAATTATTGCTGTTTTTTACTAATATTGCAACTACAAAATGTTGCAAGTAACAAATCTTGCAATTAAAAAACTTTATTAATTATACTTTTTACGCTATTTGCCGTAGGCACTTGGCGAAACACACTTATACTTAATAAACACATTTTTATTAATCACTTGTTTTTGTTCCGCAGAATATTTTGAATATTTTTCAAAAAGTTTAAAAAATCACTCGATCGATTTCGACTTGTTAGGCCATCATCAGTAGATACTCCTGATGATGACCTAACAAGTCGAAATCGATCGAGTGATTTTTTAAACTTTTTGAAAAATATTCAAAATATTCTGCGGAACAAAAACAAGTGATTAATAAAAATGTGTTTATTAAGTTTATTAATTATTTTGTGCAATTAGAATTAGAAGAAAAGAAAACCGGGATTTTGAAAACCGGGATTTCGCAAGCCGAGATTTTGAAAACCAGGATTATGAAAACCGAGATTTTGAAAATCGAGATTTTTAAAACCAAGATTTTCAAAACCGAAAATTCGTAGTACACCCGAAAAAAAGTGTCTAAAAATTTTAATGTCTGTGGTGCTTTCCATTTTTAAGATAATGTGGGAATTACGTCAGTAAAAAAGAAATAATTCTGAAATTTGGCGTACGACGTCATAAATAAAGTGAAAAACTCTAATATTACTCAAATCTCTACTGGCACAGCTGTAGAACGAAATGGTATTGTAATAAATCTTGTTCTAAAATCTATAGTAAGAATTGAATATGCTTTAGGCGTTTTTGCTAGAAAAGCAAAATAAAAACATGTGCCATAAACCGAAAACCATAATCTCATAATCATTTCTAGATCGATAGAAACAAAATCCAGAAACATTGTAGGTCGGAAAAATAGCCTTGAATCCCAGAATATAAATATCTGATTTAACATTTTATTTTTTGATTTCATTTTGCCTCTCCTCTCTATATCTATCGGCAAAGATCCCACAATATTTATGATGGCATTATAAAATCACACAAGCTTATCGACACAGAAATATATAAATACTATCTCGTTTACGTGCAGCCATGTATTCCGTACGTATATCTCACGATATAATCTACCCTTCTACAGGTTATTTAATATTTATGCGACATGTCACAACAATACATTAATTTCGATTTCATTTCGTTCCACTTTTCCGTAAAATATATATCGTGTAATGTCTAAATAGAATTAATATCAACAAAAACAAAATGAATTCAGTCAAGCTGCTCTGATATCGACGTATCGTACACACCCGAAGCAATAAATTTTTTCCCATACCCGTTCCCCATATCTCGCAATTACAAACGATTTAGAAATGTATCTATGGAAGAGGAACAGGCTGTGGTACGAGTTACATAGTACGTACACGCACAATTCACAATTCTCGTTAAGTATGGAAATTTTTCCAGTTTTGTTATTCACGAAAATCATTCACATGTACGAGAGGGTTTTAGATACGCTTATTTTTATTTTAGAATTAGAATATTAGAGGCATGTAAGAACGTATACTTATAAATGTTATTCTGTGCGTTGCTTTATTTCAATTTTTATTGCAAATTTGTTATTTTGAAATTATTATTACCCTTGATTGTAAAACAACAGAGACATCATCCTGTGCTGAACAATGGTGCTCCGCAATCGCATTAATTTTCAGAATCAAGGACAAATTTTTCAATATTTTTTTAAAAACCAATACGAATACATTTCAAATATAAGAATGGAATGCTATGCTGCTTAACGTCAGGATTTATTGAACACCCATCTTTGTTCAATTTATAAATTTACCATTAACATTAAAATATATGAAATAATTAATTAAGCGTTCTTAATTATTCAAACCATTATTTGTGGAAATGTAAGGGGGTGATTTAAATATATATTCGATAAGATGTTATCTGTTATAGGCGTGTACGAAAATTGTCGTTTGATGAATTGATCATCACATAATTAGCGTTGCGTGGGAATCATTTGTGGTAACTGTCATAGAACAAAAAAAATAATAAAAAATTACACTGTTAAATTTAGTATTTTTACGATTGGATTCTAAATGGTGTACCATCGATATCCTCGCTGACATTTTTGGATAGGTAAAACATAAACAATTTTTGTGATCTATTTTTGACTGGTTTCAAATAGTTCGAGAAATGTCCACGGAGCCTTTTGAAAATGGCTGGGTACAAAAAAAGTTTGACGTTTGGGTACAACATGAATTAAGTTATAACCAGTTAAAAATTTAATGGGCCAGATTACTATCTGCGACACGCTGCTGAAACGGAGCGAAATCGAGCCATTTATAAAGCGAGTGATTACTGGTAATGAAAAGTGGTAAAAAATATGATAACCTTGTGCGGAAAAGATTATGGACAAAACGAGGTGACGCTTCCCAAACGGTATCAAAGCCAGGATTAACGCCAAGAAAGGTAATGCTGTGTGTTACTTATAATCTTTACTGTCAGCAACCAACGCGTTTTAGGCAAGCAATTCAGTTAAAACGTCCAGAATTGATCAGCAGAAAGAGCGTTGTGTTCTACCATGATAACGCTAGACCACACACATCATTGATGACCCGGCAGAAACTGAAAGAGAACCATCTTAATGGTTTTACATTATATTCAAAAGAGGCCTGCGTAAATGAGTTATCTCGATTTTTATCTACCCTAACCCTTTATATAATTTTTCTGTACCTGTATATGTAATTGAACTCCTCCTAAACGGCTAGACCGATCGATGATAGTGAAATTTTGTGTGTGTGTATTGGTATGGGTTCCTGGATGGTTTAGATTCACGATTGGAGCCAGTCGGTGGCGCTGCAATTGGGTTCTAGAATTTTTTTTTATTTTCTAAGATTTTTTGCATATCACCACCACGAGGTAATAAAAAAAAAAGTGCGGATCCACAGCGTAGAAGGGTCCATTTTCATGAGTCACCACATCTCCAGTCGCCTGTAAAAGCATTATGAGCTTGCGGACCAATTGATACCACGCGGTCTTCTCCATACAGTTAATGAAAATACACAGATGTCAGACATTTACACACATACAACAACAGCAATATTCAAATGTCCACTATTATGGAAAATTCGAATATCGAAAAAACGTTTGCTCAACCCGCTAATAGCAGGCAAGACAACGTTCGGTCAGGACAACATCTGTTGCGTCCGCTAGTACCGTATAAATTATACCGTTTTATCAAATTTCGTTGGGTAATTGTTAGGTCAGGATTAGTCAACACATTTAGCCCGTTGGTCACCAATGGGTTATTTTTTATTGCGAGTAATCATTTGTCAAAATTATATTAACTCAATAAAATGATCCATTTAGTGACCAATCCTCAACAAGACTAATTGACCAAACGATTTCCATCGTTGGATTTATAAAATTATAGTGTTGGTCAAGTTTCCAGTCTCGTAACGATGGCCAAACGAAAACAACTTGTGACCAATCCAATCTTCAACGACAGTCCTTCAAACGATTCCAATTGTTGCATTTATAAATTTTTTATTGTTGGCCATCTTTCCAGACTCGAAATCTTCGAATTGTGCGGCAAAATGGGTTTTTAACGAATTTTAGCGAAGTAGAGATGACTAAACGAAAATAAACAACTAGTGACCAATCCTCAATGACAATTGTTGGATTTATAAAATTATTAGTATTTCAACTTTCCAGTAGAAAAAGAAGAGGATTTAACGAATTTTCGTAATAAATCGTTACGCAGGGTTGACCAATCGAAAACAACTATTTACCAATCCTCAACGACAATCGACCGAACCAATCCGATTGTTGGGTTTGTGCTAATCGTATATAGGATTATATTAATTTAAATGAAGTTTTGCATTTAATTGTTGCCAAGTTATGAAGAACCAAAAAATGGCATTGATTTTATGTTACACTGTAGTTCACTTGAATAGGAACGACCAAAATGACAAAATATTTAAATAAAAATAATTTAGTAGGCCAGAAGAATTTTATTTTAATTTGTTTTTTCTTAAAAAGTATATTTTATTTTTTCACTTTTTAGCAAATTTAAACTGAAGTAAATTATTTTTTTTGAAAAAAGTTACCGTTGTTACGACTGTGTGGTCGCAACCACAATTTTGTATTTTTATATTTCCCCTCGGTTGGTGTCTTTGCTGTTAGTTGATTGCTCAATATTTGTATTTTATATTCCCCTCGGTTTGTGTCTCTGCTTTCAAAGTTGTTTGTTTATTGTGCGCTGAACGCACTCGCGACGTTTTCTTTTGTACCTCTTCATGTGATGGCGCGGGTGTAGGAAGAATGACGAGAGAGCGAGACCAATGAGCATCGAGTGTGTGTAAAGTAAAACGTTCTAGAAAAATGTTTTTCTTATATGTATGCTTCTCGTTTACATCAATGCGAATTGATGTAAACGAAAAACAGAGAAAAAAGACAATTCTTCTAGAACGTTTTTGCGCGTCGTTTTCGGTGGGAGAATTTTTTTTAATTCAGTCTTGTTTGGAATGTAAAAATAAAATAAAGTCTCGTTTTGATTTTTGTTGAAATAAGAGTATCGTAGTTGATTTGTGAAAAAAAAATCTTAAGATGTCGGATATTATTTATTTTGAGCGAAATTAGAACAATAATTGTGAAAAGTCTAAAAACTTTATTAAAAAATTAGGATAATACTAAAATTGTTGGTGTTAAAATTAGTAAACATTAAAAATTTAAAAAATTAATTATGTATTGACATAATAAAGATGTAAAATTATACGTAATTTGTGAGTTTATATATATTATATATTGTCGGGCATCGGAATTTTTTTTTGATTGTCTGTTGTGAGCCGCACCTGGGTAGATATGTTAGTCGGAATAGTGTCATGTGTTGGTGACAAGTTATCCGAACAGTTTAATTCTCAACCAGTGTGTAACATCGGGGATATAGTTGAGGCCACGTCAACTTATTTATTATCGGTCCAGCGGGTTTTTTGGCGGGTGGTCCGATAAGGTCACGTAATTTGTATTCCGCTTAGGCGAGCCAACGCCCAACAACTTTTTGGTACGACTTGGAGATCAACCGGCCATTAGTAAAATTTTTATTTACGGTTTTTGGCGAGTACACGCCCAACCAAACGGGTGGCCAGTTGAGGCCGCTCCACTCTCTCAGAATCCGGAGGCCAGTTGAGGCCAGCCGTATTATTGTGAGATCACCAGCGGTTGGGCCGCACCGGTGGAATAAACGGGGTTCTCGGCAGGTAACCAAGCCGCAACGTACGGGTGGCCAACCGGCTATTCGTTTGGGTATCGGGGAAAGGCCCCGCAACGACGACGGGTGGCCAACCGGCTATTCGTTTTGGTATCGGGGAGAGGCCCCGCAACCGCAACGGCACCAAGGCCGCAACCCATTTTTGGAAAATATACATTTATTTTTGGAATTTTTTTTTTGAATTAAGGTACAATTTTGTTTATTTTATTTTTTTATTTTTTCTTCTTTTTCTTATTATCTTAGCTCGGTGTGTATTGGTTTCGTTCTCTCCCTCGTTCTCCCCTTTTGTTTCGCGTGGGAAGTTGTGTTGTTTTGTTGTGTCTAAATAATAAAAAAATTAATTATTAAAGTTTCCGGGTTTGATGTGATGAGGGGGGAATTCCCATCCTGTGTCGGCGTAGGGTTGGCGGTCCCTTGGTGCCCGCATCCGGGTTCGGAACCGATGTTTATCACCGTTTGAGTTCGGACGGATGCGCGCACCAAGGCACCTCGCTTCCGTTATAATTGTTTTTTTGTTTTTTTTTTATTATTGGTTCGTTTCTCAGGTTCCGGGCGACAAATTTCGGCGGAACATCCGGTTTTTAATTTATTATTTGCGTTTTTTCTTTTTTATTTCCTGCGCCTCTGCGTGCGCTTAGTGATATCTGCGGGTTGGCAGTAGCCAGCCTGTAACACCGTTTTAACATAAAAAAATAAAAAATGGCTCGAGGAAAAAAACTTAGTACCTAAGGAAGAAATAGCTCAAATTCAAGTGGTATACACATAGCGAAAATAAAAAGAAGAAAATATGAAGAAGTAAGACTGTAATCTCCAATTTTATAAAAAATCCAAATGAATATGGCTTAAACAACAAAGGCCGAACGGTTGAGGCTATATCTGCAGCCGATAAGCGGACAATACTAATGACAGCATCCAATCGCGCACATCTTGGACAAAAATTAAAGCGAGAGCTGGTGTGGAGGAGAACTGTATAACAGTGTGGAGAGTCATTAAAAATCAGACAATCTAATTCGAAGAAAGCTTCAAAAGAAACCGTCTCTAAATCAGGGGTGGAATCATGAAATACGACCGGAAACATTTTAACGGATTTAAAAATATTTTCAAATTTTTTAGATTAAAAGTATTCAAATTTACTATGATGGATGCAGACTGATGTATAAATGCAACTTTTATAATGTTTTAAGAGCAATGGCTAACTTCCTACAAGATTTTCGAAATTCATATGACATGGCATTGAAGTCTTTTGTTTATCAAAATTGTAAAAATTCCGGAAATAAATAATTATTTTGATGTATACAGGGGTAAGATCATGAAATCTGATCAGAAAAATGAATTGTTAGAAAATATTTCAATGGACAAACATAAAAAAATTCGAAAAATGGTCAAAGTTAGCGTAGATATTTTGTATGAAAACATAAACAAATGAAAGTTTAACCTAAAAATTGTATTCGACAACTATTTCATAATCGAGCAGTTTTAAACGGAAATGTTGTACCGGTAAAAATAGAATTTCGAAAATCTTGTAGGAGGTTAGCCATTAACTCTTCAAATATTATAGAAGTTGCGTTTATACATCAGTCTGCATCCATCATAGTAATTTTGAATACTTTTAATCTAATAAATTTGAAAATATTTATAAATCCGTTTAAACTTTTCGGTCGTATTTCATGATTCCGCCCCAGGAGAGGAAGTATAAAAGATGACATTTCTCGAGGCTACATATGACATGTGCTGAAAAATGGAAACTTTTAATTTTCTCTGTGGGAAATACATAATTTAATCTCGATGGTCCCGATGGATTTATCTATTGTTTTCACGACCTTCGAAGAGGAAAAGTGTTTAGCGAAACACCATACCCACGAAGGAGGCGTTATGGTGTGGGGAGTTGTATCATTTTATGGTCAGGGATTTTGGTCGTTTCCAACCGGGCAAATGACCACATAAGTTAATTAAACACATCCTTAAAAAAGCATTTCCCTATTTCAATAATACTTTTGGGCCATTGCCATGGATATATCAGCAAGATAATCCTCCATTCCATACAGCTAATCTAGTCAAATCATGGATACTGCAGCAAAACGTAGAGCTTTTGTCGTATCTACCGTATTCTCCCGATCTCAATTAAACCTGGAAGGAGATTTCAATTGATTATTTAAAATCGTTGTATGACTCCATCCCCAGCAGGTTGTATGAAGTTATTTTCAAAAGAAGAAGTAGTACGCATTACTAAAACTTGATAAACACATTTTATTAAGCACTTGTTTTTCTATTTCGCAAAAAATTAGATTTTTTAATATTTTAATTAAAAACAAGATTGAAAAATCACTCGATCGATTTTGAAGGAGTATCTACTGATTTGTAAAATTTAAAATTTAGTTATATATAGTAAAAAAAAAGCAAAACCCGGAAAAAGGTGAAACAAAAATAGGCAATAAAAATTTATCTATTAATCGTCCCAACCAACTCTTGTTTATACAGAAAAATTATTATTAATTTTTAATAATAAAAATAAATAATAATTTTTTAATAATAAAAAGGGGGAGGAGAATAGCAGATAAGTCATCGGGTGAGTAACAAAACTACAAAGGTATATTGAAGTACATTTAATTACCCGACGTATTAGTCATATTAGACCGGTTAAAAAAAATAAAATGTTAGACCGATTTTAAAATATTTTAAATAAGACGGTCGTTCCTATTCAAATGAACTGCAGTGTATGTCTTCCACTTTAGATACGATTCTTTGAAAAAAGATGTATTTGTGTCTAAATGGTTATTCCAATCACGAAATTCCCAAATAAGCAACGGACCTGATTTTATTGAACTAATTCAATTTAGATTTTGTCTGTTTCACTATAAAAAATGACCCATTGATGACCAAACGCCAAAATGTGTTGACAAATCCTGACCAAACGAATTCAATCACCGTTTTTTGTAAAAACCTTTAGATGGGGTGCTAAAAAGGCGGAGCCTAAATGTGGAATCATTTAAAAATATGTGTTTATTAAACAAACACGATTAAATGCACGATTTTCTGGCAAAAAGTGTTCTGGACACCTGTGACACAATTCTGGTAATTTCCCGGGAATAGGGAATTAGGGAAAGATTTTATAACTTTGATGTAAATATTTATAAGTTGGGAATAATTTTTCCAAATATCTAAATTGACAGGAAAAATTTTTCCCAATTTTGGCTGCGGATCAATTGTCGGGTAAAAGTTAATTTTTCGATAAATTCAATTATTTTTCAAAAACTCTATGGCAAAATGATCAAAAAATCTCTACTAAAATCGATTTTTTACCGTAGTAATTGTTTTACCCGACTAATGGTACACAGCCTTAATAATGTTAAAAAAAATAACACTAGCTTTTTACCTCAGTATGCTAGAAAAAAATGTTTAAACAAAATAACTTCATGAGAAATCGAGTTAAATGCCTCACTAAAATCGATGAAAATAACATCAAATTCATTCCCTGCTTCCATCATATTTCATGTTTTTGAAGTGAATTCAATAAGGTTTGTGGCCGTGAACCATGTTTTGAACAACAAAACCATGCTGATTGTCGGAAAACAATGGAATAGGAATACAAGACAATTTTGCAATCGATCTGTAATTACAGCTGCCTGATTTGCATCCGTTCCTATGGACCGGAACTATAAAGGAACTTTTCCAAATAATATACAGATTACTAGACCATTACGATCATGTACCCAAGGGGCATTAGTAGGTTATACATCTAAAAATGCAGTAATCCCTTAAAGAAGCACCAACTATTTGTGTGATTTTAGTGTTTGGCGGTACTAACGATGTGTTCGAAAGAACATAGATGAAATTCTGTTCTGAAAATAAACTTAACGCTGAAGTGTTTCAATTGAATATGGTTATAAGTTATAACCCACTTTCATTATCTGACAATCTAACTTAAAAGATTTCAGCTATACTACAAACATAATTCGAATAAGCTTTCATTTACAACACATCTTATTCGTTGATGTATTCAAATAAACTTGTAAAAGTTCAAAACTCTTATGTTATAAAAATACATTTTGGAATCAAGTATATTTTCTTATCACTTCCAAGAAAATAAATTTTCTAAGCTCAAATCCAAAAAAGAAATTCTACATCCAATTACGAGAAAATTTTAGGATTAGTGTATATCACCGTATAAAGCTTTCGAAAGGTTAACGATAAATGTTTAACTGAAGAGTTATCATGTGGGTGCGCTTTGTAGAAATTTAATTGATGTGTGCGTTTCTGCTTTAAAATTTAAAATTCATGAAACATATGCTATCTGCGATAAGAGTAATAATGTCGAGCCGTAAATATTAATATCGCTGAGTAATTTTCTATTTTGAAGATTCCAATTAAGTATAACGAAATTTGGTTTATTATGTAATTTGGATAGGTGCCAAAGATCGATGTTGCTACTACATATTTATAATCAGACTCATGTAGGATGCAGTTTTATTACTAACAACAAACTGATTGAATTTGGACCATTTCCAAACTTATAAAGTATTGCAATAAATTCCGTTTTCTTCCGCTAAATACAGCTCTACTTTTGCACTTTGTAAAAATATTAAATTTTTAAAGAATTTTACAACTCCCAGTTTTGCATGGTTTGGGTTATGCATAAACCTAGGTACGGAATTGTGCCATATCACTTGAACCCGCCCCTTCTCCTTACCAAATATGGTCAAAATTGACCCACCAGTGGACTTCCCAAACGGATTTTCCCGCAATTAGGACTCACCACAATCCATTCCTGGCATTAGAAACCCCTTATCATCTTTAATTTAAGTCCGAGCCGAAATAAAGATGGAAACCGGATAACCCTCTCAAAGGATTTTCCCGAAATTAGAGCCCATCGCAATCAACTTCTGGCAAGGAAGAGGGAGCGGGCGATTCTATGATTGGCATTTCCTGGCATTTAAAAATCCCCTTTCTCATCCAAAAATACTTAAAAAATGTAACCCGTTTAAAACTATTGAAAAATTGCACCTATCGAATTCGATTCCTGGGTTTCTCCTCTTTAACTATTTTATCAAAATAGTGGATCATCCTTTAATCGGTGTATCTAATTAACTCAAAACACAAGCCCTACCAACCACAAAACAATACATACAAAATTGCGTAACATGGTGTATATGACGCAACATGGTGCAACATATCATGACGCAACATAGTGGAATATCCTTCGACAAGATGCAATATCAGGCCATAAGCCGCAACACCAGGCAAATATGTGTAATATGACGCAACATTATGAACATAGTGCAACATAACGCAACATCGTGTAACATGGTGTATGCAAGATTGTGCATTTCACAACATATTGCAACATTTACAACATTACGCAACATGACGCAACGTGACATAACATGACTCAACATCGAGCAACATGGTTCAATATGATGCAAAAATGTTTCAACATGTTGACTCATTCAGAGGACTCCTAAACGAATTTTCTGGAAAACAGAAATCCTTGTAATGGTTTTCTTGCAATCGGAAATGCTGCCCCTCGAATTTTACAAATAAAATGTTGAAGACCCTTCAAAATGAACTGCTGCGGCACTCAAAAAATCACCATCAAAAACGTTGACTAAAATGATTCGAGCCAATTGTTTTTCTTGCAAAAACTGGAACCTGCGCCCCAAAGGTTAAAAGACCTTCTTACCCGAAATTAGGACTCATCGCAATCCATTACTGCCATTATACATATCACCCCAATATCACTGCAATTTTTGTCAAAACCAATAGAACTGAAGCAAAATTAAAAAAATAGCGCTCGAGCCTTACCAAAGGACCCAAAAAAATCGAATGATTGAACCCAACCGCCACCGGATGACCCTCTAAATGAATTTTCCCCCAACAAATTTCATAAAAATCGTACTAGCCGAAAACAACTAAAGGAAGGAATGCGAAGCCCTCTACCTTCTAAACAAACAAAATCAAGACTTCTGCAAAGACATATTTTATAATAATAAATAATTAGCTGCCAATGACAAAGAGGTTGTGATAGTAAAATTTTTAATTTGTTCAGGAACTTTCCTATTCTCGATAGGATTTGACAACCTCAAATGATATTTCAATGGCCATTTTTCGAATAAAATTTAAAGATTGACGAAAAAAAATTCAAATCGCACAATTTATTCGTGAGACATTATCGTTACAAATATCCAGACGGTCGAACAAATATTGTGTTTTTTTGCATTTTTGGCTTCAGGGAACTTCAAAACGACGGTGAAAATGAGTTTGGTCCCCAATAACTTCGTCCTACATACTGAAGTTAATATTCACTTACACAAGCCGACCAAGGAGATATGATAAACGATGTTATCTTGTAGTTCCGAAGATTATGGTGAAAATCCTAGGCCAAAGCACAAACAATCTCCAGACCCTCCAATCAGCAAATTCAGTCCCTGGGCAAAAATATAAAGTGCTAATGATGTACTCTAAGAATTAATTCACTATCAGTTCAGTTCAGGAGTGTTTGTTAAGGTGCAGAACGTAGGTCACCAGAGGTCACCGTAGGTGCCAGATTCAGAATATCAAGATTCAGCAGTTGCAATATTATAACTGTGACAAACTTAATGGTTGCAAATGCGTATTTCTAAAAACAATATGAAAAAAGAGAGCTATGAAATGGGAGGTGGTTGGACATAAAATACACAAAAGTTGGATATCCTATTAAGGATGAGTAAACCTATATACAAGAGAAATATTGTAACAAGACGGTGGTGAATAGTGAACTGCCTATCGATAGATAGGTTAGCAGTGAATTAAATAAGCCGCCCCAACCGCAGCAGTGCTGGGAGGAGTCTCTCAGGGAACTGGAAAGTGGTAAACCTCAGTTCACTAGATTCTGAGTGCCTATGATACCCAGCATGGGTTTCCTGCGATCCCGGGTCCCCAAGTAGTGAGTGGGGAACCCTATAAATGGGTCATCCCTTGGATGGAATGAGTCCCATTGGTTTGAGATATAGATGGATGGCTGAATTGGCCAGGTTGGTGGGAGACCAAAGTGCTCGATGAGCCAATGGGCTGGATTAAGGTATTATGCGACCAGTGCTGATGATCGGTTAGGCTCAGGGCCCATTTAACAAAGTCCAGTCGTGGATGGAGCCCTCTGGATACCAGGCTACGTCCAGTTGTATTTAACCATACCAGCGTATACAGAACTCTGCGCTCGTGAACCTGTATTTCTCCGACACTCGTGGGCAAAACATGAACATTCAAGAAGAAAAAAGAATAAAGGGGCCGGTACCCTTCAAAAACCGGAAGGTATAAAAGAAGGGAGTAGCTCTAACAATAAGGTGGGGTTCCTTCATCAGGGGCAAGGGTAAGCGGCATCATGGCATCGATGCCAGGAGGAAACGGAATCGCCAAACAAAATAGTGGGGGATTGAGAGAGATCCCTCCGGCGAAGTCACGGTACAGGGAGAGACAGTCGGCGTTCAAAATTCTAGAGAAACTGTCTCTAACCCGTGAGCATAGCAAAATTAACCTGTGGCATGGGCTAAAAAAACTGTCAGCTGCGATAGCTCGGAAAGGGTCATGGTATCTAAAAGACAGAGGTCCCAGGGTGAGGTTGAAATGGACGTCAGCAAGCGAACCAAAGTGGAAACAGACAGGACGCCGGGTGCTCCTAGGGATCAAACACTGAAACTTGCAGTGAGATCCCAAAGAAGCATTAGTTGCTGCTAGCCGTCATTGGCAGAAGTGAGGAAGTTGGGAGCATCACGTCGGAGAAGTGGAGGATTGTGTACAATGCACTAAACTCCATATTTTTGATGGTCCTGAATCTGGGATCCCTTCGTCTTGGAGAGATGCGGAATGGTACCAAGGGCGCGTTAAGCTAACTGCGTGCTCGGACCAGAGATCGGTCGACGTTTATAAAAGGACAGTGGCCAAGTTAGCTAGGTGTGGCAGGACGCGAGTCTTGAGGCAGTCTGCAGAGAGGAAATCCCGAGCAGGCCAAGGGCACGTGACTGGTTACCAACCGAGCCGGATAAGCCAGAGGAGATCCTTGATATCATTCGGGCCAGTAATCCCGATCTTCCAACTGAAGAATGGAGGATTTTAAAGCAGTAGGGGGCTAAGGGGGGCTTTAGATTGGCAATTATGTTGATCAATAAAGAACCCCGGGCTCCCATTGCAAAATCAAAGGGGTTGGTCAACTTCGGGTTCGAATCGATCACTCTTAAAATATATAAAAAAGACGAGGCCAATACGTGCGCGGAATCTAGCGACGACGGCGAATGGAAAAGGTGCGTGACGGCCAAGCGGGTGAGGGACAACAAGGAGAGTGATGCTTCGGACGTGGGGAGTATAGTAAGGAGAGGTAGCCTCCTCTCTCTTGAGCCTGATGGAGACATCCTGTCGGACTTTTGACGGGAGGTCGATGGCGGCTGAAGCAACGAGCCAGATTGCACTATCCCGATGCAGGAAGTGCAGGAAGAGGAGAGTAAGGTAAACTACAATGATTAATGTTGTACAAATAAACCTGCATCACACGAAAGCTGCTCTCTTTCTCAGACTGGCTAAGTCAGATGAGGACTTGGTGTTAATCTAAGAACTTTGGATTAACAGTAACAGGATCCGTGGCCTCAAAACGAAAGGGTAGCAACTCTGAGAAGATCAGATCGTGTATTTTAGCGAAAAACAATTTGAATATTTTTCTTCTTCCTCCATTTAGTAGCGGGGACGTTACAGTGGTGAGCGTAGAGGTTGGCTGTGAAAAATTATGGCTAGCCTCAGCCTATATATGGATCGCGAGAAGCAGGTCAAAGAAGGGTAGGTGTAATACATGGGTGTGAAGCAAACGCGCATCACAGAATCTGAGGAAGCCCAAACGTTAACGAGAGAGGTAAGTTATTTTTTGATTACTTATTAAATACTAACCGTTTAGTTCAATATTGTGCGAGAACCGATATTCATTGTTAAAAGTCGATAGGAAGTTTAAGATGTGACTTTTGCGTTAGAAAGAATCTTTCATATGATCAGGGGATGGAAAGTGGCGAAGGAGCACTCATTCTCTGATCACGGATATGTAACGTATAACCACAACATTAAACCTGTTACTCTGAAGGCTTTCAGGAATCCTACAAGGACAAACTGGAACAAATATGGGAAGATGTTGGAGCAATTATTGCCGCTGGAGGGTCCCTGAACTTCTGACGACAGTAGAATAATTTAATCACAAAATATTGTCACAAAAGCATGCAATCTTTCATTTAATGCTTCGTGGCCCCTGATAAAGCCTAGGAGTAGGCAGAAACCGATATAGTGGGCGACGGAGTTGGGAACCTATCGGAGGACGTATAAGACAGCATTTAATAAAGGTAAGAACACATGGAAGGTTCGGAATTGTGACTCCTATAAGAGGGACCTAAGAAAGTACAAAAAAGAGTTGAAGGCACAAAGGGGGTCTAGTTATTTAATTAGACCGGACGGGTCATGGGCAGCTTCAACTGCGAAATCATTCGAGCTCTATATTCCTTGGAAATGAACGGAAGTCAGAGTGGCCTTTATCTCGAAACCGGGAAAGAGCTTACATGCTTATCCAAAGGATCTGAGGCCTTTAACTTTATCGTGCTTTCTGTTGAAAACCTTGGAAAAGTTGGTTGAGCAACACAAATTGAGCCTAGGAATTGGGTAATATCGCAGCATGCGTACTGTAAGGGAATTCGGTGGTCACAGCTCTGCAATTTTTGAAGGATAATGGAAAAGGTGCAAAGAACGACCTGTGTGCTTATAACAGGCTATGTTCCACCTTATTCCAATCGAATTTTTGGTAAATAAATGGCAGCCAATGTGGCTACGAGAATCTCGGCTGTCTTTCAGTGGAAGTGTCTTCAGGCGGGACACTCGACGATAGTTAAATCACTAAGGGAAGAACTGGCGAATCTAGATTATATTAAACCAATGTTGTGTTTCGATAAAGGTTTCCGAACCATATGTCGTTCAAGGGAAACCTGGAGGAACGGACCAATACTGGAAAACGAAGCAGTGCCATTTTTCACGGGCGGCCCTAAGCTAGATGGCAAGGTAGGAGCCGGAGTCTTCTATGTGAAGATTAATGTTAATATTCCAGCCCGTCTCCCTGACTACTGCAGCGTATACCAGGTTGAAGTGGTTTCGATAAGGGAAGTCGTGACATGGTTGAAGTATAGCGTGGTATTCATGAAGGGTATCGCAATCTATGTGGACAGTCAGGCCACTAGAAGCGGTATGCCTGAAGTCACGGGTGGCGCTGGATTGCCGATCATCATTTAATGAGATTAACGGGTATTTCAGCATCCAGATATTCTGGGTCCCTGGTCATTCGGACGTCACAGGAAACTGCAGGGCAGACGAACTAGGTATGGTAAGACTCCCCAGATGCAGCCGGAAAGGGCAGGTCTGGGGAGACCCATGGCAGCGCTTAAATTGGCACTCAGTAAAAAGGCAATCGCATTGACAAACGAGAGGCGGACCAACACTCTCAGCTGAGATGATCTACCGGTTGAATTCTTTATCGAAACTTTACTCGTTTTTAAACAAATAGTAGAACTGAAATTCCGACAAATGCACTTTTTCAAAAGTCAAAATTTTATCAAACTTTGTTATCGAGTCGAGAAAAAAAGTGGCAGAAGGCGATAGAATGAAGTTTAGTATGACAGGTAAACAATGCCAAGTGGCAAATCGTAGAAAAATTGAAGAAGACAACTATTAGCTATTGTAATTCTCAACACGAGATTGACTGGTAAAAATAAAATTTGCAATCCAACTTTAAAATAATTGGATATTATTTATAGGCTTCAAGAAGAACATCTGGCCTTGAGGGCCAGATTATTTAATATATTGCCATAAATTTAGTACATTGTGTCCAGCTCAAAATAACTTACGTACGCCTAATTTGCTCAGATTATGATACAATTTTGTTCTCAAATTACACTCAATTTAATTTCCTATATCTACCTACTTGATAAAAACTTCACAAATCATCAAATAAATAGATACAATAAATTTGTTAAAATTAACCTCATTAACCACCCTACCCTACACACCATAGACCAGATAAAACAAATAAATAGAATTTCCGAAAACACTCAAATAAACGATTTATCTTTATTCTGTTGTTGTGGTTGTTGTTGGTATACAATTCAGTTGCCATTGCCAATGAAATCAAAAAGTTTTTCTTACGTAATCCGAACTTTAGTAATTCTTAGTGTTATCTTATATATCTATATATGAAAAACGATTTTGATTACGTCCGATTGATTTTATTGCGTGATAAAGTTTTATGAGTGAACATGGCTTACCAAATCCACAACACAAAACCGTTGTGATGCTTTCGACAAGGATATTATTTACTTCCCATAACCGTAGATGAATCAGTGAGAATTGGCAAATGGGTAACCGACCTAGCGAACGTATAGATTATTAAACAAACAGATAAATCAGAACGATCACGTTCTCAAAAACTATAACAACCGGGAAAAAAATGAATTAAATTGGAGTATTCTTGATTCCACTGTAAAATTACCTTAGTTTAGTTTGAGTCACGTCGCTATTTCTCGTTATAAACTGCATTTATTTCAATACATCTCCAATTTGAACAATTTGTTTAAATTGATTAAAGTAGCCAGGGAAAAATTCGAATAATATAAAGCATTTCAAAGCAAATTGGATTCCGAATGGAGAAATTTCCCTACTGATTTCACAACATGAGTTTTTTCTCCACGAATATTCGACTTCAACGTCAATGTTGACTAACTATATGTGCTGTAAAAAACCCTTTCGTTTATTAGAATTTAATTTGAATTATAGACGGAAATCTGCAAGAATCGCAACAATCAGTTTCGAACTTAATGAGATTATTGATTTGAAAAAATCAGTCATCTCATCAGGCCGCGGCGACTGACGTTGATATTTTTACATAGGAATATTGTCTATATATAGAACAATACCATGTAGTTGTACTACTAGCGAATTACTGCATAGCGTACGAAATTCGATTCTTTCATATTCTCCATCTATACTTCATTTTTACCAATTAACTTTTCGTTGTGTATTTAATTCGAGATATACTGAAATAGACCAATGTACGGAACAATCACAACAAAACCATTACAATAAAACGACAACAACGTAAAATATAAAAAAGTAATTCGTACACAACGAAAAGTTAATTGGTAAAAATGAAGTATAGATGGAGAATATGAAAGAATCGAATTTCGTACGCTATGCAGTAATTCGCTAGTAGTACAACTACATGGTATTGTTCTATATATAGACAATATTTCTATGTAAAAATATCAACGTCAGTCGCCGCGGCCTGATGAGATGACTGATTTTTTCAAATCAATAATCTCATTAAGTTCGAAACTGATTGTTGCGATTCTTGCAGATTTCCGTCTATAATTCAAATTAAATTCTAATTTATCCGCGATCCAGCGTTAAAGGAAAGATAAAGTATGGAGTGGTTGGGAAGTTGATTGTGTATAAGTAAGTATGAATTATCATAGTCGTTGTCATACAGATTTGACGCCAAATGGAAGAATTTCCTACGAATGTGTATTTAATTCGAGATATACTGAAATAGACCAATGTACGGAACAATCACAACAAAACCATTACAATAAAACGACAACAACGTAAAATATAAAAAAGTAATTCGTACACAACGAAAAGTTAATTGGTAAAAATGAAGTATAGATGGAGAATATGAAAGAATCGAATTTCGTACGCTATGCAGTAATTCGCTAGTAGTACAACTACATGGTATTGTTCTATATATAGACAATATTCCTATGTAAAAATATCAACGTCAGTCGCCGCGGCCTGATGAGATGACTGATTTTTTCAAATCAATAATCTCATTAAGTTCGAAACTGATTGTTGCGATTCTTGCAGATTTCCGTCTATAATTCAAATTAAATTCTAATTTATCCGCGATCCAGCGTTAAAGGAAAGATAAAGTATGGAGTGGTTGGGAAGTTGATTGTGTATAAGTAAGTATGAATTATCATAGTCGTTGTCATACAGATTTGACGCCAAATGGAAGAATTTCCTACGAATGTGTATTTAATTCGAGATATACTGAAATAGACCAATGTACGGAACAATCACAACAAAACCTTTCGTTTATGCCTGGCAAGCGCATTCCACATCAAAAAAAAATCGGCATTCAATATCTCTCGTCTTTAATTCATATGCAACCCTTGTCTCCCTTTCTTTTGAATCATTCCCAATAATTTTAAACTACGTGAAATCGCATATCGAGTCTCTCCTAATGTAAGTGCTAGTTCTTTCAAATTCACGATTCTTAAACTTATCAAATCACCCTCGACAACTTTTCTCACTTAAGGTAGCCTCACCATATGCTTCTACAAGTGAAGAAGTAAATCAAAAGTTCCCGCAAACGACGCTTACTTGGCTCAAAACTCTCGACATTTTCACAAGAAAAAAATATATGATTGTGATACAAAATCGCAAATATTTTAAGAGTATGTTGTTGGCAGATGGTCAACTGGTGGCACGATCTTTTATCGAACCGCGGAGACTAATTTATATTTCAAAACATCAAAGAATAGAATCAAGAAAATTTTAAATTTCAAGATTTCTGCAGATTGCAGAATGGTAATTCGATAACCACCGAAGTCAAAAAATAGTTTTAAAATATCGTTTATGTATGTGATCTGTGCAGACTCAAAAGTTTGTGGCCTCTTCATATGAATCGACCGATTGAGGTGTTCATACTTAAGATAAGCTTTTTCCATAAATTGAAAGATCCCGCAGTGATTTTTGATCGAATCGGTCCACAGAAGGCACCAGCTTCCATAAAAGCTTCTTTCCTTTTTGATTCATTTAATTGGTACAGTTAATTCTATTTCCCAATAAGTGATATTGCCTCCTCTTACATTTATCACAGATTGTATCTTCTGGGCACGGAGCTAATCAACGTATTGACGCTGTCTTGTGAAATTTGTCTGCATTGATCTTGAAGGAGATTGCATAGTTGCACGCACGTTGTTACTGATGTTGTTCTTCGTTGAAATTGATCCATGCGTGTTTAATCGGATTTAGATCCGCGGACTTGCTGGTCATGGTATCACATGGATTTCCTGTGCTTCAAACCAGTCTGCTGTGATTCTTGCTGTGTGTGACCTGGCATTGGCATGCATTAAGATGAGCTCTGATCTGATTTGTGTTGATGATGTAACTATGGCTGCCGATAAGTTATACCTTCTGGAAAAAAGAAATCAGTTTTTTTACCACTTATAGTTCAAGGCCATACCAAAACAGTGCCTCCATTGAACCTGTACACTTCTTGCACAACTCTTAAAATTTGGCGTTACCAGGTTGTCTCCATATTCTTGTTCTGACTCATCAGTCAATAAAATTTTGTTCAATTTCTATGATTTTCACACAAATCATTTCTAAGCTCTAGATTTCCATGTCGTATCGGTGGACATCTCAAAGGTCGCGATTGTTGAGATTGTTTTCGTGTAGTCTATTCTTGATGGTTTAGTCACTAACATAAATGTTTTCAGTTCTCCACAACCGTGGACTAACTGTAATTGTCGGACAGTTAAAGTTGGCTCTCGGCGGAGTTGCAGTTGAATACGGTATTAAAGTTATTAATATTACTCGACCTGGATACTGCGTGTACGGACTCCCAGTCATACATTGCCGTTTCCATAATATGCATATAACGCTGTGCATATCCTTACTACAGTAACTTGAATCCGGTAACTTCTTCGTTTTCCCCCTTTTTCCTACAAAACCGGCTTTGTCGTGGATTAAACTAAAATTTTTGTAGATTCAATAATTTCAACAAACAGAAACAAAAATGAAATAAAAAAAAGTCCCAAGGTCATTTTTTTGTATTTTTTTAGTTTGATTTTGTTTTTCAGCTGTTCGCATCATAAAACAAATTTTTTTTAAATTATTTGCCATCTGTTTTGGGGCCGAAACACTCCTTGCTTTTTCGCGGCTAATTTTTCCGTTTTACTTTACGCATATCTGCCAAATCGTAGACGTACGGCTATAGGTCGGATTTTTATCACAATCTGCAAATTGCATAGCTCCATGCCAGGAGCTATAGCTATACTGGTATGGACGATGGGTCGGGCCATGAGTGTTGCACTCCGACAGGGGGTCATAGATGTGTTCCATTTCATCACGTAATCTATAGATGAAAATTCCCGGTACCTCCCGATCCAAAGCAAAAACTTTAACCACTGTGCCATTTGGTCTCTCTCTCTCTCTGGCACCACATCCCATCAAGGGATTTGGCTGCCTCAAATGAGGTTTCATAATCATATTTTCATTTCGGATAATTAGTGATTAATTCATTGATCCTAACCCAGCTGTGAAATTTTTTCTTTGTCACCACCGGGAATCGAACCCGGGACCTTCGGCCGCTGGAGCAAGCATGCTGACCACTTTGCCACCGGGGTGGCCATTTGATCGGTGTATTAAAAATTCGAAGTCGAATAATTAAATATAAAATAAAATTTAATTAAATGATTTTAAATTAGTTTGAGATAGTTTTTAATTAAATAATTGTGGAAAAAGCTTAAGTATGAGGTTTGATCGAATCCTTGTTGATAAACGTTTTTTTGTCAAAAGAGGGGGTGGAAGGGGGAAGGGGTGTATAGCGGGACTGGAAACACAAGTTTCGGATTGGGTATACTCCCCAATCAGTCAATGAAATGTGTATTGCGTAAGCACTAAAAAGTTCTTTGCAGAGTCGACAAATTATAATTCAATATATCCTACTATGCTTAATTTTGTTATATTTCAGGTATTCAACACCTTTTAAATTTAGGCTCATTGAGCTCTTATTCGTACCTAAATGAATGTGGCTTCTCACGCGCTACTCATTGATTTTAATAGCTGAGTCATTTATCGGCAGAACTTGTAACTAAATATTTTCGACCATTAGACTTAATAGAAAGGCATAAACTAATACCTTTCCAAAGAGATACCGCTTAAATGATATTGATCTTAAAACCGAAAACATTACTTTTTATAAAGGTAAAAAACAAAAGTTCAAAATTGGTATAAGGAAACCAAAAAATTAAAAAGAAAATATAATGACCCTAATTTTAACAGCTCACAACCACAAAAACCGGTACTAATGCATCGCATTACCTACCTGTACAAGAAATAATGGTACCTCTGAATTTATTACAAGGCCACACGCAGGAAATTTTCAAATAATTTTAAATTTATTTGCGTATTTACACTGAATAACCACAAAATATGTCCACTTCGAAACGTGTCACTGTGAGATATACATATAATATAAATGAACACGACATTACGAAAAACAAACGAAAATTTTAAAACTAACTAGATTTTACACGTACAATATTTTGTATCAAAGGATGTTTCTTGTAGAAGACGAAAATTTAGATATTTATTGTTAGTACATTTTTTACCGTGCATTGTTTATTACACTTTGATGGTAATAAAATTGGATCACGAAAACAAAAGAAAATCGTATCATCAACATTGTATAAAAATAAAATGTAAAAATCGCTTCTTAGATTTGTTTGTTCTTGACACGGTCTGACCTCGTAAATATTTTACTGTTATGGTTTTATTCTGCTTTTGTTTTATTTGCACCACGTTGCCTGTTTCTTCATTTTTATTGGGGCATTAGATGTAATATTTAATTGCTTCGGAGATATACGAATTTTATTTTCAGTATTAGGTATAATCAACTCGTCACAAACGATGAAAAATTGACACATTTGTTTGAGGTTCCAATTCAATTAATCCAAATTTATTGGTAGTATTGTTAAACGGACCTGGACCAATTATGAGTCAAACCGGATATAATTTGTCCAAGTTATTATGGAAACCCGAAAAATTTAAAGAAGTTTTGTTCGAGAGGTACCGAAAAGAAACGAAATGTTGCATTACTCATCTCTTTGATTTATCCTCGGCATTCGACACAGATTTGATAACTATGTATATATATATGAGCGAGGGACTCTTGGAGCGTAATGAGCTATAAGATAATGACAAATATATAGTTGAAATATCCATAACCATTCTTGGGAAGACCTTTTCAGTTAAAATGTCAAATTGCTGAAAGCTATAAATTGTTACTTGATACATTACGTTGTTGTTGTTTGATACTTTTTTAGTACATTCCCTTAACGAGGAAGGATAATTTTATAATATTATTTTATTTAATTGACCGAACATAAGTTTAGAAAAATGTGTTCTGTAAAAAACTGAAACTGTAGCGGAAAATACCAATATTTTATATATATTTTATCGACAAAAACCCTCTAAACCGTGAAAATTTTCTGTATCAGTTGCACTATTCAAGCTTTCCCGGGGAACAGGGAATTGTAAAAAATATTTTCAAAGTATGTTTCTTAAATTTTATTTTTCTGGCCTACTGATGGAATTAGTTTGTAGTAACTATATGCGATACAAAGTTGATTAAGTGTGTGTTTCAATTGGTTTAAATACCGCATAAAAAGTTAAAAAGTTAAAAAAATAATCGTGGTAAATTTTTTTTAACTTTTTAACTTTTTATCTGTTTCAATTGGTTAAAATTTTGACAATAACATGGTTGATTATTTTATGTGTAATTATGAACGTATATAGCACATTTAAATATGAGAATATGTGGAATAAATACTATTTCAATGTATATTAGTTAATTATGGTCAGTTTACATCTAAATTATTACGATTTTCCTCAAAATTTGTACATGCCAAATTTCTGTTTACAAACAAATATTTTTGTCAGCCAAATGTTTTCCACATAAAAATTTTATCAGCTCTTGAAGCAGATAAAAAGTTTGACATTTTTATTCACCACAATTTTTAACTTTTTAACTTTTTATGCGGCATTTAAACCAATTGAAACACGCACTAAGAAACTTTTGTTCCACAAAATTTTTATAAGGAAAAAAAAACTCCCACTTAACTTTGTTTCGAAAATATTTACACTAAAACAAATTCCATCAGTAGGCCAGAAAATACAATTATGACAACAAATCTATTGGGAAGCCAGAATAGTGCCACAGGGTTTTAAGAAATATAAAAATTAGGGATTAATACACGATTATCAAGATTGGTCATGAAATGACGTAGAAAATGAAGTTCAAAATTATTTAAAATTTCGTCAAACGATAACTTTTAATTTTGATATTGTTTTGCTTTTCCTAGATGACATAACAAAAAATAAGATTAGTTGTTATTAATTTATTATAATCACCCCTATTCCCCTAGTCGCATCACTTCAAGTGATGTGACTACTCATCTTCTCGGTTACTAGATCATTAAATCAAAACTTGCAAAATAATTGTTCATAAAAGTCGTTCTGGCTGTTCTTTAAACCTTAGTATGCTGCTTTATAAATATTTCCTATCGACTGCTGTCACTTCAAATGACAATTTCTATCACTTGGAATTTTGACGTGACAAATAAATCAAAAATAATCCAAACTAATGCAGCCAACTAAGATCTAAAAAATTTTCATTGAGAGTTTTGCACAAAACTATTTAGTAAATTTTGATTTTAAAATCTAGTAACCAGGAAGATCCATAGTCACGTCGCATGAAGTGATACGTCTAACGGAATTGAGTATAATATGTTAGGCTGAAAAATAAGAAATTAATTAATTAATTTCACACATTCGAATAGTAAAAGTAAAGATAAATTATACGACATTTTGGAAGCCATATTTACGAGTATTAAAGAAACAAACCAGTTTGAATATATTATTTTAGCATTTAAATATAGTCGAGATCTAGGATTAAAAGGATATTGTTAAATTCATTTTAAGTTCTTAAATGTATAGTTTGAATATTTACAGCTATTTTAATAACAGCACAAAATTTAGAAGTTTTAGATAACGTACGTAAATTCAAATTGTCATTTTTAAAGTGTTCATATATTTTTACTCATGGCCAACTACAAATGTTTAAATGATTAATTTAATATTCTGTAGCCGAATACATCGATAGCGAAAACTGCCGAAATACCAAAAGACTCAGCAAAATAATGATCATCATTTTCCTTAAATCATTTTAAATTTATTTTGTTGTTTTGTTCTATCATTTTCAGTTTAATACGTATATAATGTATGTTGCTGGATTACGGCTAGGTGCAATAGAATTTCGTCCCCTGGGGTATCATTTTTTAATAAATAAATTTCATTACGAATCTATTATAGTTACATACAAACTACTACCTAACCATGATACGAAGTACGAACAGCAAATCTTTGATACTCTAAAAGCATTCAGTAATCAAAATATTAAATGACAAGCAGTAAAATTAATGTCCATCTCATTTTTCCTAATTATTGTTTAATTACATTACATGCAAATGTTTTTCAAAGCTGGGATTTCAATGGACATTATTATGTTTGTAAAGGACACCCAACATTTTCTATAAAAAAACTTTCGAAATAAATCGGTTAAATTAATATGCTATGAGATAAAAATAATAAATGGATAGTTCTTTTTTACTACTTATAGATTTCGAAGGCATGTCCCTTTTGAGTAGTTTTTTATTGTATTTTCAAGTCGAACGATTAAAAGAAACTGAATAATGTAGGTTTTATGAGAGTTCTTATCTAATTTTCTATTTAAAATAATTAATCATGTTTGGAGTTAACAATTACAAGGACAAACTGGGATGAGAACCGGCCTTACGATGTAGAATACTGGAAAATATCAACATTGTCCACTTAAAGTGAGAAGTATTATTTCGGATTCTAGAGGCAAGTTTCTTTATTTTATATTTTTCCGAATGGGCGCTTTAGTCGCTAAACCGATCGTCATGAAATGTTTACCATGTATAATTTGCAAAAATTTGGAATGAAGACAATAATTACGAATGGCCAAACTAATACCGAAAATAAAATTTGAATATATCCGAAACAGTTAAATATTACATCTATTGCCCCAACAAGGATATACAGAAAAATGGTGCAAATAAAAAAAGATACTATAAAACAATAACAGTAAAATATTTACAATGTCAGTCCGAGTCAAGAACAAAAGAAATCTAAGAAGTGATTTTTACATTTTATTTGTATTTAATGTTGATACGATTTTCTTTTGTTATATGATCCAATTTTCTTATCATCAAGTAAAATAAACATTCCATGACAAAAAGCTACTAACATTTTATAGTTAAAATTCCAACTTCTACAAGAAATATCCTTTGACACGCGTAAAATCTAGTTAGTTTAGTTTTAAAATTTCATTTGTTTTTCGTAATGTCGTGTTCAAATATATTTCTGATTTAATAGTGACACGTTTCGAAGTGGACATATTTTGTGATTAGTCTGTGTAAATATACGCAAATAAATGGAAAACTACTTGAAATTTTTAAGCAGTAGCTGTACAGTTTAAGTTAAACAGAATTTTAGTAATTAGAAATATCAAAATAATTGTTGGTGAATATTTTTCAGGTTAAATATTGATTTAAGTAGATTTGCGTCTTCCGTTTATAAATGTGACAATCCATTGTTTTCTTTTTATTTCTAGGCATAATTTCATTTTGCGGTTGAAATATCTTTGCAGCGTATGTCCGAGTAAATTTTATTAATTTCTTCTATCGTGTATAGCAAAATTGTTCGTAAAAATTTCTCGAATCGGATGGATCATTAGAAGGATTCACTAAGCCATTTTATATGTATTAGTAAGTTACCCCTGAATAAGACGTAAATTACAAGGTTTTGATTACATATTTAATATAATTCTGTGCAGCGATTCTTGGAGATTTTAGCAAATAAAATCTTACATTGTGCAAAAGAAGATAGCTGTTCTATTTTGAAAAAATACGCCAGCGGATCGACATGGTGCCCATTTGTGTCCATTCATCTTTCTAAGATTAACAGACAAGTCAAAATATGGAAATTCTGTGGAGCAAATTGTAGAGATTTTGAAACATAGGCACATATATCTACATAGTGCAAAAGATAAAATCTGTCCAACATCGCAAAAATACGCCACTTCTTTATGCTCATCGTCGGAGTACCCCATTTGGCACATTTATAATTAGAATGAAAAAGCATGCAAATGGATATTCTATGGAGCGAATCCTATAATCTTTGGCACAAAACCACCTACATATTACAATTTATTAAGGCTGTTCAACTTCACAAAAATATGCCACATATCTATGCGGATAGACAGGATGCCCATTTCTGCCCGTTCATCTTTCGTATGTATCACGGAAAAGTTTGAAAATTGAAATTCTTTGGAGCGAATCCAGGAGATGTTGGTACTAGCCACTTAGTACAATGGATTAATTAGAGTGTCCCATTCTAGCACGTTTATTTTATTATAATTAAAACGAAAAAGTTCGAAAATGAAAATTCTGTGGAGCGAATCCTGGAGATTGACACATAGCAACTTACATAGTACAATAGGTTAAGCTGTCTAACTTCTCAAAAATATGCCACATGTCCAAAAAACATGTTATACAACGAACGAGTAAAAATAAGACATCCTCATGATCCGCATAGATCTATATGTGGCGTATTTTTCAAAAATTAACAGCTTCCTGCTATTGCACTATGTATGTGGCCAAAATCTACGTTCAAAATGGGGCTTCCTAACGATCCGCATAGGCATGTGACGTATTTTTCAAAATTGAACAGCTTTAGTTTATTGCACTATGTATGGTAGATATGTATCAATATCTCCAAGATTCGCTCCACAAAATTTCCATTTGCAAACTTTTTCGTTCTAATTATAAGATAAAATGATCCGCATACACATGTGGCATATTTTTGCGATGTTTGACAGCTCTAATCTATTGCAAAATTCCCATTTTCGGATTTTTTCGTTACAATTATGCAAAATGAACGGACCAAAATGGAGCATGCTGATTATCCGCATAGTCATGTGCCATATATTTGTCATATTAGGCAGCAAACTTTTCTCGACTGCAATATCTATGTGGTTAAGTGGCAAAATATCCATTCGATTCACAGAACTTTCATTCGCGGACTTTTTCGTTCTAATTTTGAAAAATGAACAGCCCAACGTCACGTATTTTGCGAAGTGGCACGATTGGCTCCACAAAATTTCAATTTATAGACTTTACCGTTTTAATCATGAAATACGAACGAGCCAAGGTTGGGCACCCGGACGATCCGCAAGGATATGTTACGTAATTTTCTAAATTTAACAACTCCAATCTATTGCACTGTGTAGGTGGCTTTGTTGTAAAATTTCTATTATTTCATTAAATTGTTTTTTTATTTATCTGGTCCCGTCTTAGAGTATTCTTCGTTTAATTCCATACTTTGTAACAAAATATTTCGAAGTTAACCAAGTTCTGTCTTATACAGGTACCAAGCAATTAAAACAAGTCAGACGAATCGTAAAAACTTCCTATACGCAACAGCGTGACATACGGCTTGAAAACGATCGGAGCAGAACATCTTCTTAAAGAGCCGCTGAAACATCTGGACAGCGTGGCTCACGACTTGAAAATGATAGCTTCCTTACGATATTTTGAAACTAAATTTGGAGAGAAGAATTTGGAGAGCTCACCGAAAATACATTCACCAAGCAGCAATTTTTGGAATTTTTTGGGATTAATGAACGGCATGTGCAAACATTACTTTTCGCTTTACTTTGCAGAAGAAAAACCTGTAAATAGTACTGACGAGTTTGCCCGATGTTGTCACAATACTAAGTTTGATTATCTTCATTGGATAATTATCCAGGGTATTTAGAAAATCTTTTGACGTAGGAACGTAAATCGAGGTAGAAACTTATGTCAAAAATTTATTCAAACTATTTTACAAAAATAAGATTATTTTAGGTCAAAAAAACGCTACATGCTAAATCTAAATACTTTTACTGGAGAAATTATCAAAAAAAGACAATTGATAAACCAAACCAAAGAAAATTTAGACGAAATTACTGCCAGTAGGAACTTATTACATAGCACATTCGTGTGTGCATTAATCTGACTGCACTGTCAAACTAATAGACACATGATTGTGCGATGTGATAAGTTCCGACACATGGCAATTGATCAACGCCAAACTAGCAACAAATTATGCTACAATTGTATAAGTAGAGTAACCAACCGAAAACGCAACCGCCATATACTAGTTCGAAGACCAGACCATGAAAGGCACTTTATCGTCAAAATTCCATTTTAATCATGTCCGTCGCAGCTTGGTGATTCAAAGGGTCTCGCTACTCGTCGATCCCTAATCTAGAACGATGTTTTCATATGTCGCTAAAGTTATTAAGCGAGCATTTAGCGCCGACATTGTTGAATGCTAGCCTTGGACAACAAAAGCATCTCAGCTGCCACAGCAGATATATACTGGCATACTGGACAAAACCTCAAAGGAGCTAAAAATGTAATGATGTGGTTCGCCGATTTGAGTGAGCGAGCATATGGAACAACAATCTACATTCGCAGCACAACACCCGATGGTCTGGTATCTGGCAACTGGATCTATGTGGAAAACATTTATTGCGAATCACGTGAGCATTGTTCAAGAAAAGTCAAGAAGGGAAAATAAAAATCCGCTCTCTAGGTTCGGGGCCTGGATTTCTATAAATGGAACCGTTATTTGAGCCGACATTGCATCAAAAATACCCACTGCGATAATACGTAATTAATCGATATAAAATTTTATTACGACTTCTGAAAACTGCAACGAGTTATTGCATATATGTTGCGCTTAAAGGCCAAGATTCCAATTAGACCAAGCTTTCATTACGATCATCAGACTGGCCCAAAGAGAATTCTTTCCAGTTGAGTACGATGTTTGTACGGTACTACTGTATGAAAGAAGATTGTCAGAGAATGCAAAGAATTTCGGACACGACCAACTCCGATGTCCCAATCAATGGGTGACCGTAACTGCATCGTCATCATTCTCCACAGTGTAGACTTCGTAGAAGTGGTATATGTGCACTACCGAATCCGTGGCAAACCACATGTCTATTATAAAACATTATTCGCTTTCGAAAAATTCGATATCTAAAAATTCGATACGCTTCGAATATTGCTATTATGAAACAAAGCGAATCGTCCATTTGTCGCGGACCTGTCAAATCAATTTTATATATTATTAAAATACATACGTTATTTGTACTAAATTATTTTACAACTTACATCTTGGTAAATAAATCATTTGCTATTTAAAAACAGTAATTATAATTGCCTTAATTAAAAAATATAAAAATACACGAACGAATTTATATTATTTTATTTTAAAACAACATTGACACAATACGACATTCGACACCTAAAGACCAGTCGAATTTTGACATCACATTTTCGTTTAATTCGATTCGTATTTTTTTTTTTTTTTTTGTTTCATAATCTGGCGAATTTGTCGATTCCGAATTATTCGATAGAAAAAAAAATCATAATACCAAAATACGCCGCGAATCGAATTTTCCGAAATCGAATAAGTTTCATAATAGACCCCCAGAGGACTTTGTAAGCATCAGTACTCTAACAACGGCACAAATTTTGTGGGGACCAATCCAGAGCTGTGCGAGCTTTATGCGTTGCTTACATCCCAATAGCTACGAAATGAGCTACAATTCACGTGTGAGGACAACCAAATAGACTGAAGAGTGACACCCCGCAGTTTGGTGAACTTCATGAGGCAAAACTGGCTAAATTTGATCTGCGCCGTACGAAGGGTAATATGAAGTTCACATATGAACAACTAATCAAATTGATCAAATAAGTAGAGGCTGTACTAAACAGCCTCGATGAAATCGATTACCTTACACCGGAATACTTTCTAATTTGGCAACTGTTCAATGCTTTGTCAATTCCGCAACTAACAGATCGACCATCGTTTGACACTTGGAAGCAAATCGAGTTTTACCACTAAATATTTTGGAACCGCTGGTCAACGGAATTAAAGAAAACAAGACGTAACCAGAGTGCATCGGACTAGGACGTAAAATAAAACAAACGAAAAGTGCAGTGTTAGTGCTTTTTATTTTGTTTAATCTTTTTTTTTCAATTGTATGAATGGTTTTACAATTAAATACACACGGTGCAAAAAACTAAAATAAAATTGTAACTTAATAAGTGATGATGTAAACATGATGGGGCTTTTTCCCTAAAACAGACTTCTTCGATCATCGAACGCCAAACAGAATCTAAGTGGGCAAAGTTCAACACAGCCCAAAGAAAACACCTATGGCGATCATTAAAAAGTGCTTCTTTGACAGAATTAATTATACCGCAGTTTAAAAATAAAAATAAAAACCGCGAAGAAAAAATTAATTTATCAGCAAATTTAACAATGCTAAACGAAAACAATAATAATGAACTCAGTGCGACGAACTCTATAGTGACCGTGGTCAGTGTGATGAAAATAAGCTAGTGCAAACGGGATAGGATAAGTATACCACTGTTCAATCTAAAAGAAAACGTAGCTCGACATCTGCCCAGTTTGCTGCCAGGAGCAAAGTGACATGGACTGAGCGAGGTGTTAACCAAATACCTCATAACAACCGATGCTCCAGTTTAGAGGTCGTTGACCCCAACGCAGCGCCGAATTTGAAAACTGAGAAACCGTCTCCAATTTATTTAAGGAAAGCATCTAATAATGAACTGAAAAAATTTTATATTGACCCGCTCAAAAAAGGTAATATAAACGAAGCAAAGATTCAAAACTTCGAAATCGATGATGACTGTTGTGTTAAAAGGAATTGAAAGCTGCGTAGATGTTAGCGACCTACAAGCTGCACTTGCTGCGGAAGGTTTCCATGCCAAATCTATTGGTAATATAGTAAACCGTGAGAAGGTATCCCAACCAATGTTCCGTTTGGAACTAGAGCCAGAGGAAGAAAAGTCAAAAGGAGTTCACAAGATTTACAAGTTAAAATATTTGTTACATCGCAAAATAGTAGTTGAAGAACCTAAGAAGAGGTCTGGACCAGTTCAATGTATAAAGTGCCAAGAATACGGACACACGAAAGCATACTGCACCTTATTGCAATATGCAATTTAATTAGAGGGCTATGTTACCAAAAAATACAATAGTCACCAAACCAACGAGTGCAAACACACAAAATGATAACTTGGAGACATTTGCCAGCAGTTTTGCACAGCCGGGTGTTTCTTACGCAAATATTCTAAAAGGTAACAAACCGAAACCCAAAATGCATTCTAATGAGGAGGACCAAAACATTCATACCATGGTAAATAAATGAACCGAGACCATCCAAAGTTTCATGATGATGATGGAAAGACAAATGAGCATGATGATGCAAAATATGAATACGCTTATGCAAATTATACATAGTCAAAAATCAAAAACGACAATTCTAAAAATAGCTATTTGGAATGCGAACGGGCTCTCGCAACATAAAGCTGAGATACAAACCTTTCTTATCGAACAAAATATAGTCATCATGTTAATATCTGAAACACACCTCACAAAACAAATTTTTTTTAATATTACCGGCTATTCCGTTTATGATTCCAAACATCCGGATGGAAAAGCACACGGCGGCACTGCAATCTTAATAAAAAGAAGATTAAAGCACTACGAGCTCCAGAACACATCCAAGCTACAACTATCAGTTTGGAAGAATGGTCCGGGAAATTTTTAATATCGGCTGTCTACTGTCCACCGAAACACGCAATTAAAAAACAGCAATTTATCGATTACTTTAATCAGTTGGGAATCAAATTTCTAGCAGGGGGTGATTACAACGCTAAACATGTGCAATGGGGTTCGAGGTTGCCGTCACCCAAAGGTAAGCAACTCTACGAAGCAATAAACGAGAAAAACCTAGATTATTTATCTTCTGGACATCCCACATATTGGCCTACAGATAGAAAGAAAATTCCTGATTTAATAGATTTCTATGTAATACGAGGAATAGCATGCAACAATGCTCAAGTCGATGACTGTTATGATTTATCATCAGATCACTCACCAATAATAGTAACACTAAGTACCCAAAAACTGAACCACCCCAACGTTTAACAAACAAACTAACGAAATGGGTTCTCTATAGAAACATAGTAAATGTAAATTGTCATCTTGATGCCGCGATAGAAAACTTAAGACAAATAATGGAAATGGCTGCAAAAAACGCTACTCCGGAGAACAAAAATTCAGAAAAAATATAAGGATTTCAAGTAACATTCAAAAGTTATTAGCAGAGAAGCGGGTAATCCGGCGGCTATGGCACCAATCTCTTTTGCATAAATGGAAACTAAGTAGAGCTATTATAGCTTTGAGAGAAGCGATACGGAAAGACAAAATTTAGGAATACAGAATTACCTAAGTGAGCTCACAGCAACAGAAAAAACGGATTACTCACTGTGGAAGGCAGCAAGAAATTTAAAAAGGTCAGAGCTATCGAACCCACCGATAAGTAAACCAGATGGTCACTGTGCTAGAAGTGACTTAGAAAAGGCTATCGCTTTCTCTAACCATCTACAAAAAGTGTTTACCCCAAACGAACAAAATAATGACTGTGTACTACCTCAGTTTACGAGGGACGAGTCGAACCCAAATCCAGTAAAATTTAAATGGAAAAGTGTCAAAACGGTTATCAAAAACAGTATAAATCCTAAGAAAGCGCCAGCTCATGATCTAATAACTGGAAAAATGATCAAAGAATTACCAGATAAATGCATTCATTATTGGTAAGTCAGCTGGGAATAACCGCCCCGGTGGCAAAGTGGTTAGCATGCTTGCTCCAGCGACCGGAGGTCCGGGGTTCGATTACCGGTGGTGACAAGGAAAACATTTCACGGCTGGTTTAGGATCAATGAATTAATCACTCATTATCCGAAATGAAAATATTATTATGAAACCTCATTTGAGGCGGCCAAATCCCTTGATGGGGTATAATGCCAGAGAGAGAGAGAGAGAGCACAAGTATAGCACAGTACTTGTTATTCCCAGCTGACTTACCAATAACTGAAAAATAGTCACTTCAACTTTTGCTGATGATACAGCTATATTATTATCACACAAAAATCCTCAAACAGCATCGAGAAAATTACAAGAACATCTACACAAAATAAAAGATTGGTTAAAAACTTGGCGGATAAGGACGAATGAAAGTAAATCAACACATGTAACATTCATAATGAATAAACGTACATGTCCGCAGCAGTAAAATTAAACAATATCACAATTCCTCAACAAACAAACGTCAAATATCTCCGGTCTTCATCTCGATAGAAAATTGACATGGAAAAAGCATATTGAAACAAAACGCAATCAATTAAAAATAAAATTTTCTAAAATGTACTGGTTGATCGGAAGAAAATCGAAACTCTCTCTAGGTTCTATTATACAAAGCGATCCTAACCCCTATATGGACATATGGTATCCAACTATGGGGCGCACCTAGTGCATCAAATATAGATATCGTACAAAGAACGCAAGCAAAGATACTTCGTAGCATTACAAATGCCCCATGATATATTTGAAACAGCAACATCCATAGAGGCCTAGGAATCAAAACTGTTAAAGAGACAATTAAATCATGCAGTCTAAAATAGCAACTGAAACTGGAATCACACCCTAACGAATTAGCTAGAGAACTACTACGGCTCCACAGAGCAGATCCTCTAGATGTAATTAACTGAGAAATATAATCTAATAATTACACGCATGTCGCACTAAAATTAAGCAATTAATAATAATAATAATGCATAATGATATTAAGTATTAACTTAAGGCTTAAGCTAAAAAAAATTGTAGTTTCTAAGAATTTTATACTTCTTGTTAGTTTCATATAAAGATTCAAGAATAAACCCTTTGGCAATAGTTACAAAAAAATATATATTAAAGTACAACAGCACAAAAAATGTAGTGGTAATGTGCTTCATCATATAGCCTGTGAAATTAGGAAGCAATTTCTACATTTTGATACAAACTGTAACTGTGTTGTATTAAAAATTGTCAAATATTACCGAACTAACATTTTACTGACTATTGGCACATATTTAACAACCGTATCTATCCCTCCATGTTGCATTGCGTGAAAGGGTGTACGGTAGGCCCGGCGTATCCAGAATCCTTGCTTAGTCTTGGCCATACATTCTAATCGATCATTCAAAAACCCCGGGAGGCTATAAAATAGTCAGATTTTATAATTTGAGATGTGCATCCTTTTTTTGGATTCCTTCGGTTAAAAAATATGCAACCAATTAAAAATCAAAAAAGCCTTATTTAATTACCAATCGAATTAGTGTAAGGTGGTTCAATTCTTCCCACTAGTTCTCAAAATGAACCAAAAAACCACACCGTAACGAACTAGATACTGAAATCAGCGCACCTACAATTAAATTTTGCGTAACTTTTCCATTTGCTTATTGGTCTTCCACATTCGATTGGGAACAGACCCAACTATTGACTAGATAGACACACATCTATCGAGACGGCACTTACATGTAGACGCAGTGATTGTACTCTGCCTGAGCACGATCAATAGAGTACAAACAATTTTCGACCACAAACTAAAGATTTAAAAACAACCCCAAAATTTTGGTTAAGCTACTTAATACAGGATATCAACGATAAAAATGCAATCACTCCTGTTAAAACATGTATTGCACACGTTTTACTACCAAAGAATAATATAATTAAAATTAAAGCCGCGGCAATAGTTCGAATTCTACAAAATGTTTATAAAAAAAAACATATTACCTTGCGCTGTAACGGAATTACATCACTCAACGAATAATAAACATAACGTATTCATGATAAAACTATTTCTTAAGTAATAAACTAAAAAGTAAGTATTTACCTTATCAAGACTCTGTAATGTTCTTCATCAAATGCAACACAAATTAACACACAGGTTTTTTAAAAAAAAAATAAAACTTACACGAACTTTATACCTAGGTCACTATAGGCTTGACCAAAAATAATATTCAGCACGTTTTACACTCTATAAGGTTATACCAGCAGGTATACGGTAATTTATCATAATTAATAGCCAATTATCGATAAAAACTTAAAACTATTATTATAACAACTATAAACACACGATTATTATTTTATAATATTTCAAGCTTACAAACAAAACACTAATTCACAACACTTAATTATAAATCCTCGATAGTCAACCATAATAATAGGAACGCACACACGCTTACGTTATTAATTAATAACAATGAACAGCGATCTTAACAAAACAAAAAAAAAAACTTTTTTAATTTCATTTTTGAACAACAAACAAATTCTAAAATATTACATTCTGTTACCACTTCTAAAAAATTTTTGTTTGTTTTTTCCAACGAACTTTAAATGTTTAATTTCTGCGATTAATTTGAAAATCTGTTTTGTATCAATTAAATTTTATACCAACCCGGTAATTATTTTTTCCGCAAAAATTAAATTATAAATTATTTAAATTACAAGAACAAAATAATTATAAATGTAAATTAAAATAATCGGCACTTTTAATTTTACGAATTAAATAATTTTTTTTTTTGATATCGCGATATACCACACCGAACACACGACAAACGGTTTACCACGTTCTGTAGATAATCCTAAACTAAACTGAGCTGAATGAAAACAAAAAATGTTTGCATAAAATACAGTACGTAACATAAACAAGCAAATTTTGTTGTTTTTTCGTTTTTCTTATTTTTGTTTCGTTTCAGTTGAGGTAATAAAAAATAAACTGTTGGTTGTTTCTTGTACTTTTGGGGTGGTGGAAGCGTTTTGGTGTGATGCGCTTACATTTTCTATCAATATTATATAAGCGTTGGGCAACAAATAATAGATTAGGGGCGCGTTATGTTCACAGTTCCTTGTTGCGATTACTTTCCGTCTAACTGATGAAAACGAAACTAAAGTAGAGGACTTCGTGTCTAGGAGTGACGGTTGACTCGATAGTTGGGTGGCGTGTGAGAGAAAGTTCGACATCTCGTGACCAGAGAGTCATCACGATTATGAAACTCGCCACAGAATAGTCCGCTCGCAACTAAAAAAACTCCATGGGGTTATAAAGTTAAATTATTTTATAATAATTACATTAAATTATTATTTATATTAAATTTATTTATTTTTTCATAATATTTAATTTTTATTTTCCGCCATGAATAATGATGGACGTGTTGTGCGCATCGTTGTGTGCAGCGGCGATATGTGGTACAGCGACTTGCTTGTACAGCTGGTATCGAAAATTTATTTTTAAAATATATTTTGTTTTATTGCATTTGTGTTGGTAATTAACAGTAAAGTTCTAACATGTTTTTTTGTTTGTTTATTATTGGTTTGTTTTGTTCGTGTTTATTGAAACAAAAATGTATGGTAATAACCAGGTTTTATATAATAAATATTACTAAATATGGTTATTAATTTGTTTAATATATTAATTTACACAAAAAACATTTGAACACAGCATTAAAAAATTATAAATAACAAATTATAAAAATTATGACAAGTAGACACTTTGGTGTCTTGTTACTTGTCATAATTACAGTAAATTGTTTGGTAATGTAGATCAAATCTCCTAAAAAATATAGATTTGATCTAGATCAGCTACTTGAATCAGCTGCTTGAAATTTGGCTCCTTTCCTAAGGTGTGGAAATCAGGCGAAATGATTAAAATCAGGAAACTTGGCTTTCATCGAAATCGTTACTACCTGTTATAGGGAAACTCCTAGATAGGTGTAGCATTTAGCATGATATGGAGGGTATCCGAATATAAAAAGAAAATTAATTGAAACAAAAACAAAAATAAATGAAAATTATCGTAAAGGCAAAAAAAATAAAAGAAAAGTACTGTCCACAACACGCTAGCTATAGATTTGGCCTACTCAGGGACTACTAAGCGTCAGCGAGTGGGGTAGGGTTTAGAGTATGAGTAGGCTATTGAGTGCAAAGTTGGAAATGTAGCATATAAGTTACGCAATCTGGAGGTGAAAAGTCTAGGCATTTACCATACCAAAGATATACGAACGTACATTTTATTCCCATGTTTTAGTCCCATTAGTCAAAAACTCACTAAATTTTACGACCTATGAAGCTAATTTCTGCCCGGCATGAGACTTTTTAGGATGTGAGACGTTCCCACGATTTGTAATGATTCCGAATGGCATCGCTACAAGTTTTTTAATTAATGCATTTAATTTTTGTTTGTTGTATACGAATCGCCTGAATGACGTTGTGTGTAAATGAGCAATTTGCATTTGAAATTCGATATTTGATTTTGATTGATAAGCTCTAAATGTTGACTACGATATTGTGTAGTTTGAATCATTAATTGAGAATGATCGGAGAGTAAAAATATCGATCGATCAATAATTCAGTGACGATATGTTGTAACTATCACATTTTCGTTTCGACGCGTTTTCGATAGAATAACGGTATTTTAAAAGTAAAAAAAATTTTTTGTAAAAACACTACTTCTAAAATACCGTTATTCTATCGAAAACGTATCGAGACGAAAAATGTGATAGTTACAACATGTCGGCACAGGTCGATCAATTTTGGAAGAAAAATATCGAACGGTCGATACAGTAGATACAAGTGACTTAACAAAATTGAGACTTTAGGCGCGATTGTTTGTTTTTTGGATTTTCTTTTTGAGAAAAAAAAATTGATAATTTTTGGGATGGGTGAGGGAATTTTGAAGTAAATGTCGAGATGATAAAACAAAAACATCTTTAATCTTTTCATCTCGACGTTTACTTTAAAACTCCTAAAGTCTCAATTTTGTTAGTCACTTGTATCTGCTGTATTGACCATTCGATATCTTTCTTCCAAAATTGGTCCACTTGAATTATCGAACGAATTTGACTTATCAATGATGATTTGGCTTATCAATGAAAATCAAATCTCGAATTTCAAATTCAAATTGCTCAATAACACACAACGCCATTCAGGCGATTCGAATACAACAAACAAAAATTAAATGCAATTATTAAAAAACTTGTAGCGATGCTATTCGGAATTGTTACATAGGTTGCTAGCCATTCGTATTACACAGAGCGGACTATTCTCGGTAAACAATACGGTTTCCGACGAAGTACTGTTAAAACCAAAAGTTCTTCGCCGGATCATTTGAGATTTTATCGGTCGATAATCTCCATAAAAACATTATGAATATTTGCAGAAGCTACTCCAGCAATCGTTCCTCAGTAATAACAGACATGTATGATTATGTTACTATAGAAGTCAACCAAAGAAAGTCCTCAAGGCTCTATTCTAGGTCATGTGGTCTTAAATATCGCGTTTATCATAAGCATGATTAATGATGACCTTGATGAAATTGTGGTTCTTTTCAGCGTACTCCCAGTGGACTTTACAATCAAAAAGAGAGCGCACTTGTATCTCTTAAGATGAAGTGATCCAAACGAATTAGGTGACTATGTACATGTTGCAAATAGTGGAAATAACCAATATAGAGACAAAACGGCAATAGCGAATGACCTATGTAGAAGGCACTGATATCGGTTAACAAGTTGTAGCCACAATTGATGCAAAATATTTTCCAGTAATGTAGGTAGTGTTGGGCTAACAACCTGATTTATTCGAATTTAAGGTTCAAATTTTATTTACACCAAACCTGTCGTTATTTACGCCCAATCAATGTTATTGAGATTTAAACATCTTTCGCAGTCGTGCAAGCTCGTACTTTATAAAGCACTCATAACGCCTGTGCTATGGCTTTCGGAAGCGAGTGCTGGACCCTGGCCATACTAATGACTACGTTTGAGAAGAATACGTATGAACCACGAGATATATTAACTTCTCGGAGGCCGTAATATCATCGGATTCATGAAATCCAATCCAGTTAGATGGCTGACAATGGGTGATACATAAAGTGAACAACCAGCCGGTGAATGGCGTAAAGGATGAAATCGACTGCACTGGCGAGACGACATCGAACAAAACCTATGCATGATAGGATTTCAAAACTGGAGTTCGAAGACCATTGTGCAGGTGGCAAAATCCCTTCATGGTAAAAGCTAGAGAGAGATAGAGAAACAAATGTCAGCTGCTTTTTTAATTTTAAGTACAAAACAATTAAATAATATATGAAATAAGTTTTCTTACCAGTAGTTATTAAAAAAGGGAGCATATACATATACATACCATGTTGTGGCCAACACCAGACTTTTATTTAGTTCTCATCAGCTCATATGTCAAAATTATATTCATCATTCAATCATTCATACTTTCTTTGTTCTTTTTAGCTATGAAGAAAAAACCCTTAAGCATCTTCCGGTTATTTGATTCCAAAAATCAATATATCACGTGTCACACCTGTGTGTGGAATCTGCTAGAAACGCGATATTTCAGAACGTGATATGGTACAGAATGTGCATTGCGAAGCGACGGGAGCGCAGCGATCCGCCTGATATAACCCAATCCTATACTACCGCTCTTATCGATTTTTAAATTCCTATAAACTGAAATTAAATTTACCTTCACCCGCCTAATATAACCCAGTGCCTTCTATAGTACTGAGCTGTGACAACATTCATTTTTTGCTGATGACGTCAACGTAAGTCGATAACCAGAGGTCAGCATGATTAAGTAAAAATAATACACCTTTCCTCCTTGTTATGACGGCAATAAATTTCACAAACTTAACAAAAATCTAAATTATTATATAATAAATTAATAAATGATGAACAATTTCAGTGTAATTGATTTTATTAATTCATAAATTGAATTTACGTATTCATATTCAAGAAGTTAGTGAGAATTTAAAGAAATGCGCCTATTTAGATAACGTAATACGAAGTTTTAGTGTATTCCACTACAAAAATATAAATACAACCGTGAGAGCGCAGAGAATATTATATGATCATTTTGTGTATTATTTTTATTTTTTAGTGTCACGCAATTAATGGAAGACTTACGATGCATTTTTTCTGGATGGTTTTACAAATCGACTTATGTTAGATCAAAATAACAAACAAATGCCAAAATCTAAAATAAAATTGTACATGCATTACTAGAAAAATTAAAAAACGAATATCCTTCAACAGTTTGTTCGAAACTTACAACAAAATTACAAAACAACTGAAGAAAGAAAAATTATTTTTATTTATTTAAAGGTATAAACAGAACCAGAAATACTTGTTATAATTAATAATTGCTTACTAAACTTTACTCATATTGTTAATACGCGTAAAATTAATTACTATTTTTTTTATTTTTCATTATTGCTGATCTAAATTTTGTATGTTACAATAAATTAATAACCACTTATCTTGGACACACTATTTTGTGATTTGCCATCTAGAGACACTAAATTTACAAAACATAATCGTCATTGTGGCGTACTACAAAAACATACATAAACTTATCGTTTGACGTAATTTTTCGAGCGACAAAAATCGAAATTTTTCATTTTAAGACTTATCATCATTATACGATTATGTATTAATACGAAAAACAAAAACAATTAATATTTCAAAAAAACGTTAAACTTTGAAACCAAAGTCGATGGTCAATTGGTAATTTGTTGGGCTTTAAAATTGATTTTTTGTACACATCGTTTTTACAATTTGAGTACCATACAGCCTTAAGGCCTTCTCAAAAGTTGTAGACCGATCAAAGACAGTGCTTTCTTTCCGTAGTATTCAATAGTCATATCGTTACTGCGAGTTCATACGACGAATAAAAATCTCGGATTTTACTATCCCATCGTTTTAACCAATTACATCACGTAAATTATACAACGAGCACGCCTCTTTTCATATAAAAAAGTTGAAAATATTGAAAAAAAAATCTGGGAAAGAAAAATCCGAGATTTTTATCCGTCGTATGAACTCGCAGTTAGGCCAATAAATACTATGTGGTGTACTCTCGTATATATTATTTCTCGAGCATCTGCGAAGACCTCAAATGATTTTGTGTTTGTTTTGTTTACTAATCCATACTCATTGTTGTTGAACAGACGAGAAAGAGAAAACTAAGAACACGGGGTCGATTTTTTCCAAAATTCGACGAACGACACATGACGTTTTCGTATACGTATAAGGAGTATAGTATACAATTTTATATTAGTGTGTGTAATTTTTCTGTGCTTATATTTGTTTGTTTTCTGCGAATGTGAGCATCAAAAATTATGAATCGGTACAAATTGGTTCAGTTTTATGGTGCTTATGTCGTCTTCGTCATCACGCTTTTTGACATCTCGCCATGTATTTGAGTGGTGAGTTAACACGTTCGCGGAAATGACGGCTATAGCGGTCATACAACTTTTTCGTTTTTTAACAGGTTTGCGGAAATAACATTCATTTTTTAAGGAATAATTCGACATATTTTTCAATTCTCGAAGTATCGACGAAATATCATTGCAATTACAAAAGTTATAAAATGTGTTCCTGAGTAGCACACACATTTAGAAAGTGTGCGTCAATGTGTTAAGGAAAAAAATTTTAACCATATTTTAATTCTTTTTTAATGCGATGTCGAATGAATGTTTTGTTTTCGCAGAAACACAGAATTAGAAATTATTTTAAAACTAGAACTAAATAAATTTAAGTTTGTTTAAAGCATATTTGCATTGCATTTACAAATTTTAAATTATAAATGAAATGGATCTAGAAATATTCAAGAAAATTAAATGGCGCACGTCGCACTAACACAAACACGCATACCATTTTGGAAAAAATCGACCCCCAGGAATAACAAGAAAAAGTGTGTGTCAAAACGACTATGCTAACTTCCCATTGGGTGTCCTAAGAGACTAGATAGAAAGCAGTCGACTTAAGACTCAATTACTCATCGAATGAAATTGGATCCGAATATATACGAGTCGAAAAAAAGTTCATGAATTTTGTACTCACGTGCAACCCTCTAAAAACGAAGGATTCATGCTCTAGGATCCTTGAAACGTGGAGATAAGTCGAAATTTTCCAATTCAAGAAATCAAATATCACGCGGAGACACATCCATGCACAAATTGCCGCTACATTGCCGAACACTGCACCATATTTATACAATATTTGTGTGCCATTCTTTGTAGTTACGTATGTACTGAGTACCCCTTTTGTTGTTGTTATCTTCGGGATGGAATACATATGAATTAGATAAAAGCAGGAACTGGGGGGATATTTTTTTATGTGTAGTGATTGAGTGGTTTTGTTTTTTGGCTTTCGTTTGAAATACATATTTGATAACAAAAAAAAATTTGTGGGAAGACGACTTTCTTTTGGGTGCTGTCTTATTATTTTATAGGCGGGGTACAAAATATAAATACTCTTGTTGTAAAACAGAAAAAGGAAAATGTATTAAATATAGAATCTTTGATATATAAATAAGAATATGTGGTATGGAATTTGCTGTTTATACACATACATATTTATTATGTATATAGTACGCCAATAATTGAGTACAGGCATGATTTGTGTTATGATTAAAAGTTTAAGAGATCGTACAAGAAATGTTAATGCTAAATTTGTTGCGTATGTTTATTTGACATAAAGCAGCTTTATACAAAGAGATTAAAATCATATTTTGAACGCGAATTAATTTTTGTACCAGTTACCCAATTTTATTTTCAGTCTTCTAATCCCTATTTACAAGCTAAAAAATTATGTGTTGGTGCAAAACCTTTTTGTATTCCAATTTGTAATTTATTTTTATTGCGGCACTGTGATGTATTTCGGAATGTAATGCCAAACACTCAATAACAAACAAGAATTATATCGCTCTCGAAAAGGTCGTCTGACCCAAGAAAACCGAACATTTTTTGGTAACTTTTGAAAGCTTATAAGGTTTACGACTAAATTCGGTATTTAAAAAATCTTTTGGAATGGTAAATCAATTGGTGAAACTTTATTTAAAATAAATTAATGAAAATGACCTTTTATTTTTCAAGCTTAATCCACTGTAAATAAAGAAGGGGCAAATGGGATAAATAGTCAAACCCGAAATTCCTCTAACGGTTTTAAGAAAACGTGGAGGTGAATACGAGGTATTTTCGAATCTGTTAGGCATTGATTTAAACTTTACCTAACCATTGTTACGAATTTGTCCTGTATAATTTGGTCTTTATCTAGATTGTGAATGTAATATGCAACAATCAATTTGAAGATTAACAATAACATTTTATTAATTAACGAAACCCCGAAATACCGAAAATAATCTCACAATAATTAACCTTTGCTTAATTCTTAAAACACAACAACAATTACATATTTATTCTCTAACACAATTAATAATGAAACCCAGAATTTCACTTTTACAATATAATGTCGGTCAAGTTGCCACCTCCGGCTGTGGCGCAAACACGAGCTCTTTTTTCATAAAATGTTCGCAGACTTCTGGTGTTATACCAGCTCATGTTGTCCTAAGACGGGTTTGTTTATTGGGGTACACCTTTTCCTTCAAGTACCCTCATAGAAAGATCAAGGGTCGTGGGCCAGTCAATAACACCTCTTTTTGACATTATTCGGCCAAAAAAGTTTTGTAAACCCAATTGATCTAATTCGGACACAAGAAAGTTTTCCAATATGTCTCGATAGTGGTCACCAGTAACTGGCCCAAATGCCGCACCATGCAATTACTCTAAGAGGGTGTAGCGGTCTTTGGTGTATCTATTGCGGATTTTTAGTACCCCAATAGCGGCTATTCTGTTTATTAACAAAGCCGGTCAAGTCGAAATGCTCTTTGTCGTTCATAATGATTTTTGCCAAAAATTAAATGTTTTAATAATTTCAACATGTTGTTGCGGCGTTAGATGCTCGATAATAAATTATTATTAACCACTCTCCACGACTCTCACAAGGGAACTGACAAATGTCATCCAAAACAAAATGGCGGCCAAACAAAATCAACCTGGAAATCGACCAATAACCCTCGTCGTGGCATGATTTATTTGAATTTCGTCTGTACAAAGAAGTATCCGTTTCAAAAAACTTCCAAACACCGACCTTTTTAGTGGATACTGGCTTATTCAAATAAGTCATACGTGCTGGCCCTAGTGCTGAATGAACTATACCATCGAAAAAAATACGGAAAACATGTTTTTACAATTAACTATCTCTACCTCACCTAAAATATATGGAAACCCTTAAGGGCTGTCACTACTTGAAGAAAAACAAGGAGTAGGCAGGATTCCACTAAATAAGCAGAAGAAATCGACAAGTTTATTAAGGACGATAAAAACTAGTACAAACCGGACACCGTGAAAACGACATGTCACCCTGCACAATGAACCTCCGAGACCCGGTCCTTCTATATCTCACTCTAGCTTTCACATCCCATGAAAGGATTTTGCCGCCTGCATAGTAGGCCTCATGCTTTCTCGATTCATCGTTCTTATCTTGTTTGACGTCCTCACGCCAGCGTACTCCGGATCTTCCCTTTCGATGTAACCCGTATGATTGGTGATGGAACGCTTTTTTAACATACGGTTTGATGGGGATCTTTCAATGTAGCCTTGCCATTTAACCCGGTTGGATTTAAAGAATCCGATAATATCGCAGACTCCAAGGAAATATTTAATTTTGTGATTCATTCGAATCTGGTAATCGTTGAATGCAACCTTAACTGAACAATATAAATGGATTGTGTAATATGAAACAAATAGCTCGTCGCCTGATGAAGTAATAGTTCGAATCCCGGTTCATTACATTACGTGGCCTTCTTCCAATTGAATTTTCCACTCAGGCAGTTATGGCTGAACTTTTTTACTTTCAATAAGTGTAGAGTAATTTTTTTTGTCCACTTGATATTATTATATTACTTAATAGCGTATATATTTAATTTATAATACATGATACAGGTTTGATCAGTTTCTGCAATCTGTATAGGAATTAGGAACCATGCGCAGATTTTAGTGAGAAAAAAAACTAGACATAATTATTTTTCAAGAAGAATTTTTTAATCGTCCGTGAATTTAATTTATTTAAGAATTTTTTCGGCTTTTCGGACAAAATATTATTTTAATGGACACCCATACAATGTTTACGACTATTTTAGTCGCAGAAAACAAAGAGGCCATTTATTAACAATATTTCTACCACAAAAGTAGAAAAAATGCACTCCCCTCCCCCAAACCTTTAACCCCAGGGCGTACTTGTGTATACAAAGAACACAAACCCTTGCAAAAATGAGAACTCCCTTAGGTAGCTTCTTGGCAGCTTGGTTTCGTACTGATAAAAAGTTGGTCTACTCATCAGGTTGCAACGACCAAACTGCAAAAATTCCACTCTTGCTTTGTACCGATAATACAAAACAAGAACATATCGATTTAGCGAATTATATATCACTAAATCAGAAACCACAGGAAATTCTCACTATGTGTGTGTAACAAGCCAACACATTTAATTAAGAAGAATTTTTTAATCGTCCGTGAATTTAATTTATTTAAGAATTTTTTTTCGGCTTTTCGGACAAAATATTATTTTAATGGACACCCATACAATGTTTACGACTATTTTAGTCGCAGAAAACAAAGAGGCCATTTATTAACAATATTTCTACCACAAAAGTAGAAAAAATGCACTCCCCTCCTCCAAACCTTTAACCCCAGGGCGTACTTGTGTATACAAAGAACACAAACCCTTGCAAAAATGAGAACTCCCTTAGGTAGCTTCTTGGCAGCTTGGTTTCGTGCTGATAAAAAGTTGGTCTACTCATCAGGTTGCAACGACCAAACTGCAAAAATTCCACTCTTGCTTTGTACCGATAATACAAAACAAGAACATATCGATTTAGCGAATTATATATCACTAAATCAGAAACCACAGGAAATTCTCACTATGTGTGTGTAACAAGCCAACACATTTAATTAAGAAGAATTTTTTAATCGTCCGTGAATTTAATTTATTTAAGAATTTTTTTTCGGCTTTTCGGACAAAATATTATTTTAATGGACACCCATACAATGTTTACGACTATTTTAGTCGCAGAAAACAAAGAGGCCATTTATTAACAATATTTCTACCACAAAAGTAGAAAAAATGGACTCCCCTCCCCCAAACCTTTAACCCCAGGGCGTACTTGTGTATACAAAGAACACAAACCCTTGCAAAAATGAGAACTCCCTTAGGTAGCTTCTTGGCAGCTTGGTTTCGTACTGATAAAAAGTTGGTCTACTCATCAGGTTGCAACGACCAAACTGCAAAAATTCCACTCTTGCTTTGTACCGATAATACAAAACAAGAACATATCGATTTAGCGAATTATATATCACTAAATCAGAAACCACAGGAAATTCTCACTATGTGTGTGTAACAAGCCAACACATTTAATTAAGAAGAATTTTTTAATCGTCCGTGAATTTAATTTATTTAAGAATTTTTTCGGCTTTTCGGACAAAATATTATTTTAATGGACACCCATACAATGTTTACGACTATTTTAATAAAATTAATAAATGGCCTCTTTGTTTTCTGCGACTAAAATAGTCGTAAACATTGTATGGGTGTCCATTAAAATAATATTTTGTCCGAAAAGCCGAAAAAATTCTTAAATAAATTAAATTCACGGACGATTAAAAAATTCTTCTTAATTAAATGTGTTGGCTTGTTACACACACATAGTGAGAATTTCCTGTGGTTTCTGATTTAGTGATATATAATTCGCTAAATCGATATGTTCTTGTTTTGTATTATCGGTACAAAGCAAGAGTGGAATTTTTGCAGTTTGGTCGTTGCAACCTGATGAGTAGACCAACTTTTTATCAGTACGAAACCAAGCTGCCAAGAAGCTACCTAAGGGAGTTCTCATTTTTGCAAGGGTTTGTGTTCTTTGTATACACAAGTACGCCCTGGGGTTAAAGGTTTGGGGGAGGGGAGTGCATTTTTTCTACTTTTGTGGTAGAAATATTGTTAATAAATGGCCTCTTTGTTTTCTGCGACTAAAATAGTCGTAAACATTGTATGGGTGTCCATTAAAATAATATTTTGTCCGAAAAGCCGAAAAAATTCTTAAATAAATTAAATTCACGGACGATTAAAAAATTCTTCTTAATTAAATGTGTTGGCTTGTTACACACACATAGTGAGAATTTCCTGTGGTTTCTGATTTAGTGATATATAATTCGCTAAATCGATATGTTCTTGTTTTGTATTATCGGTACAAAGCAAGAGTGGAATTTTTGCAGTTTGGTCGTTGCAACCTGATGAGTAGACCAACTTTTTATCAGTACGAAACCAAGCTGCCAAGAAGCTACCTAAGGGAGTTCTCATTTTTGCAAGGGTTTGTGTTCTTTGTATACACAAGTACGCCCTGGGGTTAAAGGTTTGGGGGAGGGGAGTGCATTTTTTCTACTTTTGTGGTAGAAATATTGTTAATAAATGGCCTCTTTGTTTTCTGCGACTAAAATAGTCGTAAACATTGTATGGGTGTCCATTAAAATAATATTTTGTCCGAAAAGCCGAAAAAATTCTTAAATAATTATTTTTCTGTTAAATTAAAATAAATGTATGCAACCAAACGCTACCCAAATTTTGTGTATGCAACCAACATAAAACTAAATAAAATTAGACAAAATTTTATCAGTACATATCCTCTAAATCCTCCAGATCCAATTATCTTATAACTTTAATATAAAAATGTTTGATTTTTAAGAAAATTATTTATTTAACACGTCATATTAAATTTAAAACACAACAAAAAATTTAACCGCCAATGCGTAATGTCAAATTCAATTATGAAAACATATACAAAATCAACAAACGTTACACACACGTCTGCTTCAAAAAATGAAATATTCAAAATTGAACGTACGTTTTTCTAGCGACTACAAGAAATTACATCTAATTTTTTCGCTAAAATTTCGTGCTATACAAATTTTGTTCATGTAACCGGTAAAAAAACTAACTAAATTTAGACAAAATTTTATCAGTACATAGGAGGGTACTTATAAAAAAATATTCATTATTTTGAAAGCAATTTTATTTATCTAGCAAGAATCAAACAAATTTCTTTATAATTATTTATAATTTTTATTGAAGAACGAGAAACACCAATTCGCCTTGATTTATATAGTTTTATTATAAATTTATTTATTAATTTTTTAATATATGCAAGGATCGATTTATTTGGGTATTTTAATATTTAGAAAATAATCTAGGTAATAAATTAGTCAATACCGGATACGGATATATTTAAAGGCTTCAAAACAATTTTAAAATACAAATATTTGTTTATTGAACTCAACATTATTTTATTATCAAAATGTAAAACAAACGGCGATAAATTACCACAACTTGAAAAGTCCTTTTGAAATGTCAAACATAATAAAATGAATCAATAAGTTGCACATATGTCTGCTATGATTTAAAAAATATTAAAAGTTCAACGTACGTTTTTCTAGCAACTACAAGAAATTATATCGATTTTTTTTCGATAAAATCTGCGGTTGGTTCCTATACAGAAGGGCAGACACACACTCAGCATTAAAGGCAGCCGCACGAAACTTGTCTCGAGCTAGACAAAGTTGAAAATGTGTGATCTCAAAACGGCGGTACAACTCATGACAACAACAATTTGCATTATATATCACACATTTTCAACTTTGTCTACTAGCTCGAGACAAATTTCGTGCGGCCGCCTTAAGGGTGAAGGATGAAACACACAAAGCAGCAGCAGCGAGCAGCTAATTCAAATGTTACCTTATTCCCTTATGTAACGATACAAAATAATAATTTGAGTACAAATATAGGTATTTCCAATAAAATAAATCAAATATTTTCTAATTTTTATAAAAAAAAATAGATTTAAGAAATTATATTGAATGACATTGCATCTATCGCGGCATCAATAAGTTCCACACCCAGCAGCATAAATTTACTGCACTTGGCTGCTACTCATAACCTCGATAAATTTGACACAATTCTATTTACATCTAAAACAAAACAATCTGCTGCGCTGCTTGGTGTGCACGCCCATATGCAGCCGTTAATGTGGATTGCTTGGAATATGTCGCGCTGCTCTTGGTGTGTTTCATCGTTAAAGGATTACATATAAATATTAGTTGTGACCAAGACTTAACGTGATACGCTTAAATTAGTAGTCGAATCGAAAGTTACTAAAGCAAATTTCTGAAAATTATTCTAATTTAAACTAAATTAAGTACACATAAAAATTTAATTAAGCAGTTTATTAACAAACTGTCATTATTTGAAATAAGCTCACCCCTGAATGTAGTTAGTACTTTTTTAATTTATCCAAAAAAAATTTGACATTCTCAAAACAAAAAAATCATTGTTACCAACCAAACGGCATTGAAATCATGTAAACGCGTAAATAAAATAAAAAATTTGTGAACGACGAAAATTGTTAAAAAATATTTCTTATCAAACGAAAATTTTATTATAAAATATTTTGTACTTATATAGTGAAAGATATGTAATATTCTAGTTTAAATAGATCATATAAATTTGTTTTATAAAGTGTATACATTGGTGTAGTGTTTTAAAGTTGAATTTGACACGGACTCAAAAGCCAATATTGGTCGACATCGACTAAAATGGCTTCAATTGAAATTCCACTCCGGGATACGGATGAGGTATTGAAAATGTTATTTATGCATTGTAATATTGATATTTATTAAGCTTTGAGTTAAATAATATATTTCGGTGGTTTATGTATAAGTAAAAATCTATCTACCTACCTAGTTTGGGTTTAGAAAGTGTTAAAATAAATGTTAGGTTATGTGTAAATGTCAAAACTTATAGTTTTTTTTGTATTTTATTTGAATATTTAAGGTGATCGAATTAGATCCAGATCAATTGCCCGAATGCGATGAGGTGTTGGGAATATTACGCCAGGAGCGGTCACAATTGAATACATGGGTGACCGTGGCCTTGGCGTACTACAAACACAACAAGGCGGACGATTTTATTAAAATATTAGAATCATCAAAAATCGATGCAAATATCGATTACCGGGACTATGAAAAAGATCAGATGAGAGCGTACGATATGCTGGCAGCATTTTATGTACAAGAAGCTAATCGAGAAAAATCGAAAGATCGAAAACGGGATCAGTTTATGAAAGCTACGCAACTGTATACCGCGGCCGATAAAATTATCATGTACGATCAAAATCATTTGCTTGGGCGGGCCTATTTCTGCCTGTTGGAAGGAGATAAAATGGAGCAGGCTGATGCTCAATTTAATTTTGTGCTAAACCAGTCACCTTCTAATATTCCATCGTTATTGGGCAAAGCGTGTATTGCGTTCAACAAAAAGGATTATCGCGGTGCACTTGCTTTTTATAAAAAAGCTCTACGTACTAATCCAAATTGTCCGGCTGCGGTACGTTTGGGAATGGGACACTGTTTTCTCAAAATGAATAATCCAGAGAAAGCTAAATTAGCATTTGCCCGGGCGTTAGATCTCGATCCGAGTTGTGTTGGCGCCTTAGTTGGACTGGCGATTCTAAAATTAAACTTACATGAACCAGCATCAAATCGCGAAGGTGTACAAATGTTGTCAAAGGCATACACAATTGATGCCACAAATCCGATGGTATTAAATCATTTGGCAAATCATTTTTTCTTTAAGAAGGACTACCAAAAAGTCCAGCATTTGGCACTGCATGCATTTCACAACACAGAAAATGAAGCGATGCGAGCCGAAAGTTGTTATCAATTAGCCCGTGCTTTCCATGTACAACGTGACTACGATCAAGCCTTCCAATACTACTATCAATCGACACAGTTTGCACCAAGTAATTTTGTTTTACCTCACTTTGGGCTCGGCCAAATGTATATATATCGCGGGGATACCGAAAATGCGGCCGCGTGTTTTGAAAAGGTTTTAAAAGTACAACCCAACAATTATGAAACGATGAAAATTCTTGGATCTTTATATGCTAATTCGGCCAGCCAATCGAAACGAGATCATGCGAAAATGCATCTAAAAAAGGTTACGGAACAATTTCCCGATGATGTTGAAGCGTGGATTGAGTTGGCACAAATTTTAGAGCAAAATGATTTACAGGGATCCCTCCAAGCATACGCTACCGCGACTAGTATACTCCAGGATAAAGTAAAGGCTGATATTCCGCCCGAAATTTTAAATAATGTCGCGGCGCTACATTTTCGTTTAGGAAATTCGGATACTGCCCGGGAAAAATTGGAATTGGCCATAGATCGGGCAAAAGTCGAAGCGGAACACGACCAACAGTATTACGATTCGATTGCAGTGACGATGACATATAATTTAGCCCGGTTAAACGAGGCAATTTGCTCATTTGACAAGGCCGATAAATTGTACAAAGACATTTTGAAAGAGCATCCAAATTATATTGATTGTTATCTAAGGTTAGGTTGTATGGCCCGGGACAAAGGTTTGATTTTCGTGGCGTCCGATTTCTTCAAAGATGCGCTAAAAATAAACACGGAAAATCCTGACACACGTTCGTTGCTGGGTAATCTACATTTAGCTAAAATGCAATGGATCTTAGGTCAAAAGAATTTTGAAAATATTTTAAAAAATCCAGCTACCGCAACCGATTCGTATTCCCTGATAGCATTAGGTAATTTTTGGCTTCAGAGTTTACACCAACCATCGAAAGATAAGGACAAGGAGAAAAAACACCAAGAAAAGGCACTTGCCATCTATAAACAAGTACTAAAGAATGATCCCAAAAATATATGGGCCGCTAATGGAGTTGGTGCTGTGCTCGCACACAAAGGTTGTATCAACGAGGCTCGCGATATTTTTGCTCAAGTGCGAGAAGCCACCGCCGATTTTCATGACGTGTGGTTGAACATTGCCCATATCTACGTCGAACAGAAGCAGTATATCAGTGCCATTCAAATGTATGAGAATTGCTTAAAAAAATTCTTCAAACATAATAACGTCGATGTAATGCTGTATTTGGCACGGGCCTACTATCGTGCCGGCAAATTAAAGGAAGCTAAAATGACGTTGCTTAAAGCGCGACGAGTTGCACCACAAGATACTCTACTTTTATTCAATATAGCGCTTATACTACAACGATTGGCCATGCAGATACTCAAAGACGATAAATCTACGTTGTCGGTGGTACTTCAGGCTGTGCACGAATTGGGTTTAGCACAAACCTATTTCAACTATTTAGCGATTCATGGTGATAAGCAACGAGTTAATACCGCATTTGCTATAGCCGAAGCAAGTCAGTGTCAAGATCTCCTTTCACAAGCACAATATCACGTTGCAAGAGCGCGACGCATCGATGAGGAGGAACGTTCACTTCGTATGAAACAAGAAGAGGAACGATTGGCATTTAAACGGCGCCAAGAAGAGGAACGCAAGAAAATGTTAGAAGATCGTGAAAAGGCAAAGGAACAATCGTTAAAACAACGCCAAGAGTACAAAGAAAAGACCAAGAACGTATTACTATTTGCCGAACAGATGATGCAGGCCGAAAAGAAAAAGGGACGAGCCCGTCGAGAGGAAATTGCAACCGATTCAGATGGATCGGGAGGGCCGGTTGATCGTGAAGATAAATCTAAGAAGGAACGCAAACGTAAAACAGGTGGTAAGAAACGAGATAAATCGTCGAAACATGATGATAATTCGGACAGCGGTGATAGTGATCAACCGAAGACCAAGAGAGGACGCAAGAAGAAAGAACCAAAGGGAAGCAAGAACAAGTCAATGGAGAAATTATCGAAGAAACAACAAATGAAAGTTGTGTCGAAAGCGACAATTTCAACTAGTGAATCGGACGATAGTGACGGAAGCAGACGTAAAGCTGGTTCCGGAAGTGATAACGGTGGCAGTGGCGGAGATACTAAGAAATCTGGTCGAAGAAGGATTATATCTGAGTCGGATGGGTCAAAATCACGGAGCGCTTCAAGAAGTCGGTCAAGATCGCGTTCAAAGTCCGGATCCCGATCCCGTTCTGGTTCACGATCCCGATCTGGATCACGTTCGCGTTCGGGCTCAAGATCACGTAGCAATTCCAGATCTCGATCCCGATCAAAATCCGGATCCCGCTCAAAATCACGATCTCGCTCAAAATCACGATCCCGCTCTAAATCAGGATCACGGTCACGTTCTGGGTCACGCAGTGGAAGTGGATCACGTTCTGGTTCAGGCAGCCGCAGTCGCTCACGCAGTAAATCTGGATCTCGTTCACGTAGCAGATCGAAATCAAAGAGCCGCTCAAGAAGTCATTCACGGTCAAAATCGCGTTCACGATCAAGAAGTTCGTCTGCTGCTAGTAAGAATAGTAAGAAGTCGGGATCGGGAAGTGATTAAAACGTCCCGAGGTCAAAGTGAAAGGAATGGAGTGATTTCAGTTCGTATGGACATTTTTTTGTTTGTTTTGATTATAAATTTACCCAGTATCTGTTAAATGTGTAGCGGTTAAGAACTGAAAATCTTAAGTTTTATCTAAATAAATAATTGAAAATTTACGTTTACTGTTTTATTTTTTATTGAGAGCATAACAGAACAACATCATGGTGAAGCTCATACTAAACATTTACACTGTTAAATTTAATAAATTTACAATTGGGTTTGTCCTGCAGTAAAATTAAAACATTTTTGGCTTGATTGGCATAGCTCAGCAATTTCTGAGGTTCATCAACATAATTTTCTCATCCAGAACTTTCTAGCACCGAAACCAACTCACGATTATCTCAGAACAGTAAGCTGCGTTGAGAATGAAGGGTTGGCTACCCTCGAAGGTACGTATACGTTCTACGTTGAAACTTAAGTTGTCTTATGGTATCTAGATCCTCCCCTTCCCACTCAGTGAACTGCGATTAAATTCGCCAGCGACGAGCACATCCTTCGTTTGAAGTCGAGTTATCAAATCAAGTTCATCCAGTTATAGAACAAACTTCGCCATCCGTTTATTGGGAGCGAAGTATAACAGATCAGTAGGACAACGTCTTGTAGCTCTATCTCGACAACCCCTTTGCCGTGCACAGTATGTAGCTGTTTCAATGTCCTTTGACTCGCAATAGTGCGGCATCGTCTTCTAGGTTTGCTCTCCATTTTCCCAACTGCATTCTTAGTCGATTTGGTCCTTCATCAGGATCACATCTACACCAACTGTTTGGGCAGTTTTATTGTCGCATTCTTCAGATCCGAGTGCTTATTCGTCTCAGTGATGTTACCAGTATCTCAGCGATGTTAACTTCCTCCTGTCACCTTGACACGTTGTTTCACGACCGTTCCTTGTCCCTGTATGTATCACTGCTATTCAGTTCTAATGTACGGTCGTTACTCCAGCTATCTTTCTGATAATGGACTCCCTCAACCTTTCGGCTGTTTCCTTACCATCATGGCGGATATAATAATGATGATGGTCTTAAAATAAATTCACCCTTCGGTCCATTGGGAGAGAAGTAGCAGATCTTTATATTTTTTTTTTTTATCCAATGGATTTAATGTCCTTTTAAGGTCAATTAATACCTCCCTTTTCATTCACGCATACACCCACCCATTCACCTACTCACACAACTACAGTATACCACCTGCACATTGCAAGCTCCATGTCAACCTGTACATTGACATGGACGTTGGGTCGGCGCTGAGTTCTGCACTCCAACAGAGGGCCTAAGTTGTGTTTATTAACTTTACCGATCGTAATCGATGAAAAAAAACCGCTTTTGCATCCTGCCTCTGCTGAGATTCGAACCCAGTACCTCCCGCTCCAGGCGCCGAAGCTTTAACCACTGCACCACTTGTCCGGTGATTATTGTATATATTCACCTCCGATCCCTTTATAACTTCCATAATACGGTCTGCCATCGTAGCTAGCTTATCTAAATCGTCGCCGCTAACTGATAACATGCCCTGTATTTGTGTAGGTAATCGGTGCATTTAAGCAACTCGCTACCGATTTTTGGTTTTGCGAGCTACCGCATTTCTTTCAAAAAATGCGACGGTCGTTGATCTCCCGAATATTTATCGTGTAATACCTTTTTAAGCAGCTTTCTTCCGATTCCGTAAAGTACTCGTTCAACCGTTTTTTAGCATTAAGTATTTGTTTGTTTTCGGCGGATTTAACCGTTTGAGTCCCAGGGGTATTGAAAAAACACTGTCTAGAAATCCCAAAAAGCGCAACCACGCTTTCTCTGAGAGAAGAAGATGAAATGAATGAGATGAAACGGCAATCTATTGAGACAAACTTATTGTAAAATGATCTATTTACATTAAAAGGATCTGTGTGTTGTACTTGCTTCAGTAAATCTGAACACGCAACTTCGACAATCGGTAACGCACCGTCAGTTGTCGACAATGTTCGTAAAGTTCTGGGTTTTCTCGACATAAAATCTCAACAGCGCGATCGCACTGCTTGGGACTCAAACGGTTGATACTACTTCGTCCACCAGAGAAAGAATTTTGCTTTCGATTGCGGCTACTACCGTGTTGTATTTCGTTTCGTCGGCTGATATATCACTGGTTTCGAATTGTGCTTCGAATTGGCAAAACCAGAGTGGCAGATTCGCCTTCCAAAATGGCGGAATTCTTACCGCAACACGCGCTTCTCCGCAGGAATTAATCGTTCCCTTGCTGCATTGCCGTCATCCGTAACACTTTCTTTTCCCTCGTCGCTCTTGTTTTTGTTTCCACCAGCCATTTTACAGTCACTTAAATTTGCGTGACAATAAATAATTTATGTGACGGACACGTGGATTTTTTTTTTACTTCAAGATCTTTTAATTCACTCTTGTAGAAATAACTGAGTTCCGTCTCAGTTGACCATATTCCAGAACGTCTTTTAGAAACCCATTTCCTTCCCAGACCGAGTTCTTTCCCAGTTGGTAATTTTCCAGAGTATCTATCAAAACCATTTTAGAATCCCATTTCCATTCAACATACAAAATCACATTAAATTTTGGGTTATTATGGATAATAGCCAGTGTTTTTAATCAAGGTGAGGTTGTCTTGGTCCTTGGGCCTCACCTTGATTAAAATCACATTATAATAGGTTAAGAAATGGCCGAGTTCTGTTCCAGGTGACCATATTCCAGAACTTCTTGCTAAAATAATTTCAGAGTGCCAGTTTCATCCGACATACCCAATTTCATCATAATCGGTTAAGAAATGGCCGAGTTTCGCTCCATGTGGCTTTATTCCAGAACTCTTTCCAAAAACCATTCGATCGACGATATATTGTACACGGTACACCCGATAAATACATAGTGTTCTCGGTAAATTGTGTCCAAGGTAAACTGTTATACGGTTAATTGTTTTTCGCCAACTGAACTGCGCTTTATCGCGGATTACGTTGAATTCTGACTTTCACTTTTCGAACCAGTTCTGACAATGTTGCTGTTTTTGGATGTCCACCTCCATAGCGTTTTTTAATGGTACCAGTATCATTAGTTGCTTTCCAATCGATGATTGTGTGTAGCATTTTTCTGTCAAAAATATAAATGAATGTCGTATGTGAAACGCTAATAACGACATAGATATTTTTGTTTTTAAAGTTATCACAAATAAACCACACATTTGTAGGTTATGTTTTGCTTTTGTATTTTTTGGTGCTTTCCAATCGACACTTCTGCCAATACACATTTTTCGCACGTACGTACTGGCGGTAGTCCATTGGAAAGCAACTAATGTAACACTAGCTGTTTCGGGAGCGGCTAAGCCGTCCGTCTAGCTGTTTCGGGAGTGGCTAAGCCGGCCGTCAAAGTTAAAGTACATTTGGAAAAAAATAATAGTGAATAGTGGAGGATAGATAGTTTTAATTTGGTGGTAGGTTGTTGTGGTTAGGTGGATGGGTGCTGGGTAGGTGTGGTAGGTTAATGATAAGTAAGTGTAAAGTCATAAATCCTTCGCACCAATTTAAAACTCGCAGACGAAAGGTGAAAATTCGCATAATAGAAAACGCTCAGCAAGCATAGTACACAGCAAGACAATGAATGAAGCTGGGTTTGAAATATTCTGTCAAATACAAAAAGATAAATAACTTGACTAAATTGTTTATTGCTTACATTTTTACATTTGGGCGACTTCGCGGAAAACGATGTTTCGAGTGAAATGACGTTCATCTCGCAGCAACTTCCCTTGTTGAGGATTTTCCATTATGCGGACTTTCATTTGTGCAAGATTTCTGCAGCGTGACAATGCAACGTACAGCTGTCCATGCGAGAAAACTGCAGTCTGTAGATCAATTCCGATAATGTACCTAGTGTCTGTTGGAGCCAAATCAATTCGCGGAATAAAGACAATATCTCCACGATTGCACTCTGATAAAATTCCAGCTGTTATAAAGTTTCGGTGCAGCTTTTTAACAATCATTCGAGTGCCATTGCACATTCCTTTTTCGGGTTAAAATTTCTCAGCAGCAGTATAATTACTTCAGGTTTCAGAAGTAAAACATCAGGTGGCATTTCTGATGGCGTTTGATCATGGAGCAACTCTGCTGGATAATTTTGTACATCATTTGGATCCTCTGAGATCACCGAATCAGTACTGTAATACATTTCAACTCTTCCGGTTGATTTGTCGGTGCAACAATGACGCGTTTTGCCAACTCCTGCACAGGTATTTCAGAAATATTTGTGCCAAAAATAATTTTAACCAAATCCCCAGTTTCGATCATTTGCTGAGGAATTTAAACTATATGTATTACTATGTATTCATTATTGATACTAAAAGGACGATTGCCCATACGAACTTGTAAGAACCACTTGTTGTTGTATTCTTGACCTGCACTTCGCATATTTATCGTAAGTGACAATTGAGGAAAGTTTCTCCACAGGTTGCTCGATTTTATATAGCACTAGATGATGTCAGCTTGCGTACCTCTCACATCAACTGGAAATGTCTGTCGAAAGTCTCCACCAAAAACGAAAACCTTTCCGCCAAAATGCATTTCGCGACCCATTAATTCACGCAACAGCTTGTCAATGCACCGGAGTTCGTGCTTTGTCAGCATTGAAATCTTATCGATAAAATAAGTGAAGCTTCTCGCAAAATTTTTGCTTCGGGTGATGTCAATCGCATCGCAGAGACAGAAGTGTCAATCAGCGGTACTGATTCCTGTTGTTGCAAATGGAAGCACAATTTTTCCTTTTCCCCGGATGAAGGCCATCAGAGTTGCGTATAGGAACGTTTTGCCAGATCCTCCTCGTCCATCAAGATAGAAACTTCGGCTGGAGACATTTTCATTATCCACTGCAGCAGTTATTTTATGAAATGCATCCAACTGCTTTTCGTTTAGCAGTTGAATTCGTAATTTAGCTTCTTCGGCTTCTCGAACTGGACTTCCCGATGGAGTCATCTCTATACTTCATCCAGAGATCAAGAGGTTTTGAAGGTTGACAAAAGTAACAAATGTAAGCGACTCTCTCGAAGCTGTCTCGGCATTTGAAAGACTATTAAGCAGTGATCCCATTCATCATCGTTTACAAGGAGGCCCCGTGCAGTTGCAGCTTCTTTGAAGGTTTTGTAAATAACACCATTGAAGGTTCGTACAAATTCAAAGTTGGTGACACCTCGAGCAAAAGCAACCGCAGGAAGGGACACTCCTCCTCTCAAACGTACTGTATACACTGTACCTCTTTGACGAAGTTGCCATTTACCGCATACGTAAACGTATAATGGTGAGGCATGTCAGTACATATATAGGAAATGACGTGCGTTTTGATCATTGAAGTTGAGCTGAAACCATGACTCAAGCTTCGTTCGGCCAGTTTGTGCTGCAAGTAACGCTTTATCTTCATTACCTGCTTCGAATGTAAGTATTTGTTGATTTGGTATGTGCACAGAAAGACGCATCACGGCATAAGATCGATCATGCATTTTCGACTCTATAAATTTGATATAATGAATTTATATCAAATTGAATTTGTTCAGGGTTTTAATAAAGTTAACTCATGGCAAACTGAGATAGCATCACACAGGCAGGCAGTCAGGATGTGCTATTATATGTAAATGTCATAGGTTTTATTAACAATGGCTGGTTGCGATTTTCCAGGCAAATACAAAGCAATAACACTGTTGCGTTTGAATTCCATTTCGATAACTTTTTTTAACTGCGACGTAAGACGATATGCTTCCGTAGGCTTGTAAACAACATAACATACTCATTAGCCATTTGGTTGCTACAGCAGCGTAAAGTTGGTAACACTTCCAGCCCTGTATACAATTTATGGCTGTGCAGTTTACTATCACAAATTTTAATGATAATCTAAGAAAAAACAAAAATAACAATTAAATAATATTATTTTGTCACAAGTGATGAATGAATGGGAATAATTTTTGTAGGAATATTAGTTTGCCTGTGTTTATTCGATAAAATCGGAACATCATTAGCTCAAATATCAAATTGGGGCGCCACACTTCAATTTAACCCATTGTAAAACATTTTTCAAATCTCAAGTACCTAATAAATATTTTATTACATGAGATACCAAAATTCGTCAGGTTCTTTCTCTAAAACAACAAATTCCACAATAAATTTTACGGTGTAAAAACCCATATATTTCATTCGTAAATTCAAATTCAAAACAAAAGAGGCGTTAAGTAGAACTAGTTTTGAATTAAACAAAAGAAAGTAAATCGTCTACTACTACAGGTCAAATTATATTCATAACCATAAACAAAAGATACTCGATTCGAAGCACGTCAACCATTACGAAAACTACCTGCGCGTGTTAAATTCAAATAAATATAAATATTACAGCAACAAATCAAGTAAGCGACGCCTTCTTCCCGAGCTCAAAACCCATTTCATTCGAATAGGGTATTCCGAAATTTTGTGATCGATAAAATAAAATGTATCATAAAATTTTAAATCGAGCGCGCCGATGCTCAACATGACTGAGATAGATATATTTAGATAAATTCGCATTGATCAATAAAATTCGCATTTATTACCTTTTTTGTATATCTTTTCAACTGAGCAGAATCACCTCAGTTGAGATAAAACTCTTAATCGAAGAAGATCGTTCGGGTAACATATTAAAGTTAAAATTAAATTATATACAGTGTTTTGTGCGAGTGTATATGTGTGTTTATTGAGAAAATATATTAATCGAATTTGATTTTAATATTAAAAATTACAGTTACATAATGTTTGTTGTGATTATATAAAAGTGATTTGTGTGTTAAATAAATATTCTTGCTCCAAAAAAAAAAATAAATAAAATAATTCTTATTTAAATCTAAGTTAATTTATTAAACCCACCAAAATGATAAAATTATTAAATTTATATTTATGTCTGATATCGTACATTTTAACCAAATATAATTCGTGTGGCCAAAACTATATACAGACGTCGTCACCATGTCCAAACATATTTCAATATAGTTCACCGGGTTACGGTGACGTTATAGTGCCAAGTCCGCAAATTGGTGAAATGCTTCTGGTGCAAGTGGAATTTATTGTTTATGGTCGGTTAACATCGGTAAGTTATGTGTTAATGTTGATATTTAAATAATTTGTAAATCACAATTTGCGTTATTAAAACATATAAATTTTTAATGTTTTGGGTAAAGTCCAAACTAGGATCGCGAAAGTATCTTTATGTCTTGAGAAATCGCTTCAACTATGTTTTATGTAAAGTCATCGCATTACGTGAAGCATACAAAGTTCTCGTCTTGACTTTTTCCCTATACATTATTGTTTATTGTTAGTTATTTTCGTATCCAAATAAATCTCCAAATGATAAATCATTTTCGTTTGGGGAAACCCCGTTTGTGTTGACTTTCACCCAACAACAATTTGGTGGATTCTATCTTGATTTTATTTGTCAACCAAGTGTTAGGTGAAATTGTTTAAGATCTAATCTTTGGGTCAGTGATTCTCTTGATCTTTTTGTTTCGATTTGCTGTCTCTCCCAGTAATGTTGAAAAAATATTGCTATTTTAACAAATTTTGAATATAAATTAAGTTTTCAATAAAATTCATTGATCAAAAAATAAATAATCCGACTTCAACAAACAATGATGGTCAGTTGATTTGAGTAATTTTCCATCTGCTGTGAGTCGTTTGAAGCACTAGGCGGGGCTAGAAATAGTTGGATAAGGATATTTTTCCTTTTTACGGTGCTGGTTGCTCATATTGGTGCTTTTTGACATATACTGGGATTGAATCCTTATTCTCTTATTCTTTCTTCTAATAATTTCAGGATTAAGGTTTAATTGCACTATATAAGAACGTTTTATTTTGCAGAACCCTAGAACGAGATTAAAATAATGATTCTCTGCGTGCACATCAGTGATTTCTATTTTTTTGAAATTTTTTGGTGTTGAGTCGGTTGCCTTAATTATGAATAAAAAATATCATAGTATTTTTTACGGCAACAACCCCCACTCTCAGTCAACTTTAGGTTTTTTGGTTTTTTTATGAGAGTAAGAAAAATTTAGTTTTAGAGAAATAATATCGGAAAAATTAGAATTTGAACATTTTTTGTATTTCCAAACTTACTTGCAATTTCATTTTTTGTTTGAGACAAATTGATTAGAGATTTTTTGAATTTTTGAAGTTCGTTTTCTACCGGTTGTAGGTTTTTGATAAAAACTTCTCAATTCAAGTCGAAAGAGTTCCTTCGACTACAAAACAACCTAAGCATTATTGCACTGTACACAAAATATTAAAAACTTAGGATTTGCAGATGAGAAATATTTTATTAAAAATTATCATTAAAATTAAATTTATTTTAATTTATCTAAAATCTGATGACGAGTTTTGGATCTCAAAATATTTTACGATTCCTTTTAATCCGTCCCTGTTATGTATCGCTTACTGCAAAAATTATAAACGAACGATTTATCTCCATAAAACCTGTTGTATCGCAGCAAGTTGGACCGATGGAATTTATCTACCAAACGTATTTTAAATTAGAAGAGAATATTCACTCTCATATACTAGTCCAGCTCTGTTTTAAGCGCAAATTGTTTGTTGCAGATGTGGCAGCATCTGCAGATGTGACAGACATTATGATGTGGTAAAAATAGCTATATGTATCTTCATGTGCCGGCTACATTCTATCGGCGTCACAAATTTAGTATACAACTTTTGACATTCGGATTCGGGGCAGGAAAACATTGGTGGTGAGAAAATAAGAACGTCTTATCGCAGCTTTAGCGTGTGTGGGGTCGCTTGGATGAATGTGCTTTATATGTACTTGTGTCCGTTTTGTTTTACAGCTTCCCTTTGAGCTGCGTGATACACGAAATTATGCATTTCGGGTTCTTCTTGAAATTCGCACACATCATTGTTTACATTTTTTTTTTGAAATATTCAAACGGTCGGTCTTGATTATGGATGGAATTGTGCAACTGAAGATCACTCAAATTATCGACATTTGATTAATTTAAACTGCAATCTCAATTTGAAGATCAACATACATAAAATACTCAACCTCATCAATCGGGATCTCACTTAATTTTAAATCTTCAATAACGATTTTTAAATTAGTTGTTCGACAGGTTTTTCTCGTACATTTGAACCCGAATCCTATTCATCTTGTTCACCTGTTTATTGATACACTTTTTTCGAAAGGATAATTCCCCGATGCACTCAAAACACAAGCTGGTTGGTGCTATTTACCTGCATAACACATCCTCTTGTAAATGTTTCGGGTATCCTTCATTTGCCGTTTCTATTGGGATTTTTTTTTGCTTTAAAAATTTGACAGGCTTTTATCAATGTTTTTGTCCGCCTGCTTGAATCTTGAATAAATTTTATTTTACATTTAATTTTTTGGGATAATTATGAACTTGTCAAAAATTTCCCCTTACATAATTTATCGCAAAACAGTTTTTAGATAAAATTTTGGGGGTGAACTACGAAATAGCGGTTTTCAAAATCCCAGTTTTCAAAATCCCGGTTTCAAAATCCCGGTTTTCAAAATCCTGGTTTTCAAAATCTCGGTTTTCAAAATCCAGGTATTTAAAATCTCAGTTTTTGAAATCCCGGGTTTCCTTTCTTCTAGTTCTAAAGTATTGATTTTGAAAAGGAGGTTTCTTAATCATATGTTCATTTCGGATAATGAGTGATTAATTCATTGATCCTAAACCAGCCGTGAAATTGTTTCCTTGGGAATCGAACCAAGCATCGGAGCAAGCATGCTGACCACTTTGCCGCAGGGGCGGCATTAATTTGGGTCGACCGGACTAATAATATTTTAACATAAAAATAAGTTATCTTGCCCAAAAATTTGTTTGTTTTCGAATTTGTTTTCAAATATAATTGGTTATAGGGGCTGAAACCGAATGTCATAATTCCACGTATCTAGTCAGTGATACATTTTGGGGAAGGAAAATTTTATCAAGCAAATATTTGATAAAAAAAATTACGAAATATTCCTTAAAACAAATTAAAAAAATTATATTTTCAAACACGAAAAGTAACCCCTTTGACACATTTGGCCCTTCGAGGCATTCAGCCCTTCGACACATTCGGCCCTTCGTAATTTTGCCCTTCGACATTCAGCCCTTTGATATCATGCCGAATTGTAGAGGCTTCAATAACTCTTGCGCGCACGCGGGAACTTGCATCGCTCCTACCCCTCCATTTAGCCCTCCGAGGGCCTTTAGAAAAAATTTTCAGGAGAACGAGGTTAAAAAACATGCCGGGAATAAAGGATTAGTTTTACTATTATAGTTTTATTCTAAGTGAATGATTCGAATTCAAAACTGATTTTTCCGATACAGTTCTAGAATACGGTCGATAGATTATGTTAAAACTCTACAAGTAAAGTCTAACAAATGGCCAAGTTCCATCTCTATTGACCATATTCCACAGGTTTATCAAACAATCATTTAAGAACCCCATTTCTATAACGCGCGTGATGAATTTCAAAATAATCGATTAAGAAATGGCTAGTTCCATCCCTAATGACAATATTCCAGAACTTTACCAAACATCATTTTAAAATCCCTTTTAGATCCCACAAGTCGATTTTCGACATAATCGATTAAAAAATGGCCAGGTTTCATCTATCCGCCTTATTCCAGAACTTTATCAAAAAATTTAATAAGAGTCCCATTTTCCCACATGTAAAATTTTAAAAATTCAAACCGGGATTTCCTAAAAATCTGAATTTTTTTATACACAACCGGAATTTATAAAAAAAAACAGGATTTTGACAAATCGCGATATTGGTAACCGAGATTTCGTTACACATCCAATTTTGGGTTATTCTGAATAATAGCCAGTTGGTGTTTTTTCATCAAGGTGAAGTTACCAAGGCGTTGGAAGTTTGGTTTCTGCAATCTGCAGTCTGATGAGACGACAGGTTTTTTTTTTATTACGAATTTAATGTTTCATTAGTTCGAAATCAAACTTCCAACGTCTTGGTAACCTCACCTTGATAATTTTTAGATAGTTTCGTATAAATTATCCAAAATATATTTTTCCACCTCAAAAATATTTGGAGTACAAATTAATTCGGCCCGTTTCTTTAATTTTAAAAATTAATTTGTTTTAAAATAAAATGAATGAACAGATAACTAAAATATTGTCCATCGCTGCATATGACTTTTTCCCACCTCTCAGATAATTTTCGAACCCATCTCGGAAAAACGTTTCGCCTTTTGAGGCGATCCAAGTTTGAAGCCAATTTTCAATTTTTTCGAAAGAAGTGAACCGATAACCTGCCAAATCGTGTTGCATCCATCGAAACAACCAGTCATCAGAGGCCGAGCGTTGTGACGCAGAAGAATAACCTTATCATGTCTTTCCTCATATTCCGATCGTTTTTCTCGTAATGCACGGCTCAAACGAATTAATTGTAGTCTATACCGGAATACCGCTCGCCCGTAATGGAATTGCCAGGTTGTAGCAGCTCGTAGTACACAACGCCTCTTTGGTCTCACCAGATACACAACATAACGTTCGAACCATAAATGTTCGTCTTTGGTGTTGATGTTGAGGTCGATGGCAACAATTGGTCGGGCAAAGCGTAGATTTTTTTCCTCTTGGGGTTATTGTTGAAGATCCACTTCTCGTCACCAGTCACTATCCGATGTAAAAAAAAACCAAAAAACCCTTTCTTGTTTGCCTTTGAAGCAGCTGATCGCAAGAAAGAAATCGCTTTTCCACGTCTCTTGATTTCAATTCATAAGGGGCCCAATTGCCTTGATTTTGAATCATGCTTATAGTTTTCCATCGTACGGGAACTATTTGTTGGGTCATCCCAATGTACCGGCAAGCCCTTCTTGCGTTTGATTCGGATCTTCATCGAGCAATGCCTCTAATTCATCGTCTACGAATTGTTTTGGCTGTGCCAAGCGTTATTTATCCTCAACACTTAAATCATCATTTTTGAAGCGTCGAAACCATTCTCTACATGATTTATCGGTTGGAGCATTGTCACCGTAAACTTCTTCTTTACATTCGATGTGCTTCAGCTTCACTTTTTTTCCAATTAAAACAAAAAATTAACTCTTCGCGAAAATGCTCTTCCGTTATCACAAAATCCGACATATTGAACACCGTAAAAAACACGTTTTTACACCGTAAAAAACACGAAACAACAGAAATCATCTGTCACTATAAAAAATTTATTATAGTCAGAGCCACATTTTGAAAACGGACCGAATTAATTTAGCACTCCCAATAATATTATTTTTTTTAGAAATTTTTGCATACTTTGAAAATAAACTTGTTTTAGTTTTTTTTAAATAATTTATAGGATAGTTTTAGTTAGGTTAGGCTCAGTCGCTCTAATGTAAATTTTAGTTCTTGTACTTGTCACATTTTCAGTAAAATTTTCTATTTTCTGGAGGAATTGTTTTAGTTTTATTTTTGATTTACACACCTCCACGCCCCACACTTGTCCTTCCTGCTCATTGGTCAGTATAATCCTTATTATGATAACTCTTTATTTTGATGTTGGCACCCGACTTTGTAGTTATAAATCAAATTAAACTTGTTGGAGAAGTTATTATCCACCTTACTTCCATGGATTGATTATGATCTTGGAATGTATTGCTGCTCAAATTACTGGTAAAATTTTGCTCTCTAGTTGGGATGAGCGAATTTATCTTACTTTAATTACCCAAGTATAACAAATCTTAACAGAAACGACCAGTTTCTAGTAATGGTCAGGAATCTGCCGATTTTGTAATCGTAACCAGGCTAGTTATTATTTGATTTACAGTTTCTTTTCTGTTTGAGTGTGCCTTAATTGGTTCTGGTTTCATCGTATTAATGGTGATAGGTACTATACTGGTCTCTTAAAAGGAGTTACTCCGAGCTCAGGAAGAGTTACCACTCGTAGTCTTAAAATAATTGAGAAATGTTGAAAAGCTGAAACTTGAGTTTTATTGATCAAAATTAGTATATTTTCTACTTTGTGGTCTTTTGTTTTTCTGCGACTTAAATAGTCGTAAAACATTGTGTGGGAACCATTAAAAATAATATTTTGTCCGATAAGGCTGAAAATAATCTTAAATAAAACAAAATCGCGGACGTTTTCAATAAACTTATTACTCCTCATAGTTACCACACCTCAAAGCGATCGAACAAAAGTATTACAGAATTTATACTTAATGTTTAAGGTTAACATTTCAGAGATATAATCCATTCCTGACAGAATATGTATGGCTCTTTGAATGTTAAATTTGGGGTTGAACAATACTAGATCGTCTATATGTCTCCACCTATAGTATCTGTAATTGGGTAAACAGATGGGGAACCAAGAGCCCTTCGATTAAATAAATTAATTTTTAGGAAAACTCTGAAAATGTCTCGCTGAAGTTGGTGACAATACCCTTCTCCCATTTTCAGCCTTCAGAGTATTTAAAATGTGGGATAGAAATTCCGATGAATTCGAAATGATGCTAATTGTCTGGAAACCATGACTTGCATGAAGGGATATTTAAATATAAAAATGCGAACGATCTAAGAATATTTTCGTTTAAAAGATTACAACCTTTTGTTGATCTTAAATAACTTAGAATGTCCCGCAAAATATGTTGTAATGTTTTAAGTAACCCTAATTTTTTAGTAATTTATTTTCTTATTTATTCAAGGTGTGAATTAATGTTTCGATATTCTTTTATACCACCAACATATTTATATTCCGTTATCCGTTCAATTACAGAACCATCGATAATAATATTTATGTTCAAATCAGCCTATTTAGAAAGTGTTATAACCGTAAACCTAGTTTTACTTATATTTTAGCGAATAATTAGCATTAAAATTTGTGATACTTTAAGTAATCAACCAACAAGCCACCCAAGGTCTTGTTTAATTTTGATAACTGTTTCTTAATAGAATTGCCAAGTACATTACGTAATATTCTGTCCATTAAGCGAGCTTTTGGAGTCGAGACAATGTCGATTTTTCTAATTAGCTTAGTAACGTATCGTTAATAAATGTGTTTGGCCTAGTTTATCATTATAAGTAACAGCAAAACTTCACAACACAGATTTTGGTTTGTCTTTCTGTTCGTCATTCAACACATATTGGGACTCATCAAGTTATTTTCATTTTACTGAGGCTATATACCGAGATAACCCGCCAGGAAACACTATACCCTCACTTATGTTGAGTTTTGACTTAAAGATAGCGGAAAATAAGAGTTTACGCTACTCGCCGCAAGTGGCAGCACTATCATTAAAGAGAATTGTTTTTGTTATGTAATTACAAACGGAAAACTTTTATTCATTATGTATCACTTTTTCACTACATAAAACATTTCAGCAGAATAAAATATTAAAAGTGATCCTTAAAATGACAAATTGATTGATCACCGAAGTATCGGTATATAAAATCTTGAAATTTAACAATCTTTCCACCATTTCTTAACGAATTACGATGAAATTTAGATAATAGTATCGATCCGGGATTTTAAAGTAAGTTTTGGACAAAATTCTTGGATCTGTTCGTGCTGCACTAAACTGGCCAAATAACCAGTCCTTATGTAAAATGGTATCGGTACATTTTACACGATATAACTAAATTTTAACCTGGAGGGAACCGGGCTATTTCTTAATTAAATTTTGTAAAATTTGCATCGCATAGAGGGATAATTAGGATTATTATTTTCGGTTTTTGGCCAATATCTCAAAAACTTACACTAGTAACCAATACTTTCGGTTGTTTTTCTAATAGCTTAGATCATACTGAAACTACATGGAACAACTCTTAGAAAAACCACCTCCAGATATGAAAACCTCCAAAGCAAAAATGATGATTTTTGCGGATGAGCGAATGATTTCGCCGATCGGTCAACTATGATGCATGTTGGCTGATGACTCTAAATGAGACAGGTTTCTGGAGGGCTATGATACTTATGGCGAAATAAATAATTTCTCGGTACCCGATCTGAAACTCGTTTGAGTTATTTTGATTGTTTTCAGACCGGAGGGAATCGCTTAAATATTGCTAGTTTGGGTAATACAAGGGATTTTTCTGTTTTGTATGTTTTGCAACCGCATTAAACCATGATGCGATATATATACATGAACCAAGGCAAAAGCATTTGAAGGACTGCCATTCCAATCTACCAATTGAAAATATAAACTCCCTACAGCTTCGAGCGTCTTATCGGCCACTTCGGCAACAACAAAATTGTCAGTGTACATAAGGCCGTAAATTTCTTCGTGGTAAATCGTTTCTCAAATTTTGTAATGGTAAAAGCTTTACGAAAGGCGTTTCCATCACTACTTCTCTCATTGATTTAGTACGATCTTTTTACGCTCTTCCGTTCCACAGGTAGTTACTTCCGATAACGAAAAACAATGTATGTTCCAACTTTTCCAAAAATTGTTGGCCAAATATGGTACTACCACTCATATCTTTACTCCAGCTTTACTCCACGAAAGGCCTCTGTTCTCTCTTCAGAGGAAAAGGGAATCGGTACGAAAGCCCAAATTAACTCAATCCCGTATTTTTTAATAATCCCACTTTTCAATATCCCGCTTTACAAAATCATGCTTTTTAAAATCTCGATTTTGTCTGAAATTTTGAAAAATCCATCAACCGGGATTTTTTTAAGGCATATTAAAATATTTTTATCTACATTTTTTATTAAGAGCTCGACTTGATCAATTTTGGCTGAAGTTTTGTGTTTTGGCCATGTTGGAAGGAACTTGGCAATTTCTTAACCAATAATGGTCATATTTGATATATCAGTCTAGATTGGGATTCTAACTTGAATTTTGAACGCATTTAAGGAATTTGGCATTCCTTATAATTGAATTAGACCAGCAAGCGCCCGAACTCATAAAACAAAAATGGAAAAGTGGGGTTTTTTAATTGAAAAGCGGGATTTTGATAATCAGGACTTTGGAAAATGGGATTTTGGATTTCGGGATTTTAAAAAAAAGCGGGTAATCGGTTCCAACCCATCACCGTTGTAGTGATTATCAGAATCAAATCAAACAATATTCGTTATTCTATTTAAAGAAGTTTAGTGAACTTTATCAAAACTAATCCAACAAATACAACAACAACAATCTTATTGTAATAGTATTGATATAAGTAAACATTCAGGCGTATTTATATTGTGTAATTTAGACGAGATGTGATTTTTTTAATTGGTCTTAGGTACGTCATTCTAAGACTGCGGTCCAATTCGCGACTTATTTCAAATAAGTCGACTTATCTGACTTATTCAAAATGTCGGCTTGAAATAAGTCATCTGCTGGTCCAATTCAAATCAAGACTTATTTGAACATAACCCTACCTTTCATTAATTGACAATTAAGAGTTCACAGTTCCAATAATTAGTGGTCTTTTTTATTGTCTGTAGAAATATAAATAACACATTTGAAAAAATTATTAAAATGGAAAATTGTCTGCGTCAAATGATGTTACTGGTTATATTAGTAAACAGGAATATTAGGCTTTACTCCAAAATCATCAAACATGATGTAGAAATACAGAAGTACATATTTGGAAACGCGTCTTATGCGAAAAGTATTTATTGTTTGAATCGTATATTGTCTAATTCATATTTGGTCTAGGGTTTGAAATATTGTACAACCAACTTTAGTTTTGGAATTATATTTAAAATTAAGAGAGGGAATACCAATTTGTTAAAAAAAACATTTGAGAATTAATTTTATTACGTTTAGAAATGCACTAGATTTGATACCAGGTAAACGTTCCGGCCATCAAAGGGAAATGGAACTCATAATATTTCTGTTTTGGCTATGTCACAAATATTAGAAATTTATAAATTTGCGAAGTACCCTCCAAGTGGATACTATTTATTTGGAGATAGTGGCTACCAATGCTCCGTCAATCCGATAGCAATCATGACACCGTACTCAGGAAGGTTACTTCTATTTACTAACGTCATTAATTGTTAGTTCAAAGATTTGCTTATTGTTGTTGAGATTCTCTCAGATATATTCCATCCATATATTGGTGAATTTTCCTATTGCCTATCGTACGCATTGACATACTGTGCGCATGCCCTGGGTTGCTGCAGCCTTCTCTTCTGCCTTGAGAAAGTTTTCAGAGCCCTACCATCTCACCTTGCTATTTTCTTGATTTCTTGTCCGAATTCTCGTATTGGCATTTCAGTGAGTCAATTCGCGTTCCGTGAAATAATGAAAATGAAAAGTTTTTTCATTTGTAATCGAGTAGGTTTGCATTCCCCATAAGAAATTTTGATTTCACACACTAAAATTTAAAATTACGTGCGAATTATTCAAAATACTAGATTGCCAATGAAAAAATTTTTCCATTTTCATTATTTCAAGGAACGCGAATTGACTCCCAGGTCTGGCACATTTTGTTGAAACATTTGCAACTTGAATTGTTTGTCGCCGCACGTAATAATTGAACCAAATAAAGCAGTCATAGGACATTCACATAGAAATGTTACAACTACAGATTTATCGAAGTTTGAACGAAGCAGGCATAATCTAAACACACAGCTGCAGTATGCTTTGTAACGAAACATTCCGTTATGCTGAAAACAGATGTGCCTATTTTCTACATGCAGCACTACATGCAGATCTGCACGTAAAACACATAAGGATAATTTTTTGACACTTGTGTGCGACATTTTTTATTTAGTGTTAAAGCAAGCTATCAACTTTATTTTGTCACACAAATAAATATTTTTGCAACTGATATGTCTTGTGTCGTATAACAATTGGTTTTCTTTTATAAATTCTGTAATTTTCTCCTCCATATTGACAAAATTTAGTGTCAAAAATGGAAAATATCAAACAATGTCGCATGAAGTTGCCGACGATTTTTAGTTTTATTTTTTTTCATGTTGTCAACACCGACGGATGCGCAGTCAAATTAGAAATAGAGACGACGTGCGGAATTCTGCATGGCATGCGTCATACATGTATTTTAACCCATATACACTAGTGTATTCTAATTTTGATGCATGCAGAATTTTGCACATGTGTTTCCAGCATTAAAGAACACGTTATCCGGGGCCTTCGCGGTAGCCGGCTAAAGTTCAGGGGCGTAGGCGAGGGGTTGGGAGATACGAAGAATGCTTGAATAAACCGTACAAGCTCCCGGCTGAGATGCGATTATTTGACGAAATGTGGTTTGAAGAAATCGATGGTTCAAATTCTTTGGTCAGACTTAGACCATTGTTAAACATGAAGAATACGGAAGCAATTTCTTTGGATTGGAGGATTTCTTTTACTCTATTTGAAAATTCTATGCTTCTCTTCAGTTCACCCGATGTACGCAAAAAAATTCCCTAACGACAAAATTAAGCCACCCCTTAACTAATTTAAAGCAATCTACAAAATCATGGTGCCAAAAATAATTTATATAGACGAGGTGGGTGATTAGGTAAGTGATTTAGTGACCTCAGTTGTTCCAATATTATTTACGAGTATATAAAATATACCATAGAATTATAAACTTGATATACCAACTTTTAAAGTTGATATATCAACTTTTTCGAAAAACGTGCCAAAAAAAAATGAGATTGGCTCATGTTACTTTTTCTATAGCATTAAAATAATATAATTAACGTCATTTATTCATACGAATACGAGTATATAAGCAAAATTTGCATACAAGTTAGGTGGCGTATACATATTATATTTGCAACTTAGCCGGTTTGAAAACATTCCATAAACCTGGTATAAAGCTGCGTGCTTACGCAGGCCAAATAATGTAAATTCCATTAGTCGTTTCTGTTTCCACTTTTTGATTGCTGGAAATTTTGGAATTTTGCTTATTTTAAATTTTAAAAATAGAAAATACCAATGTATTAAAATTCGCAAATGTTACGCGCATGTCGATGCTTAAGTTTATGCATTCGGCTAAAACACAATTTAGATATTGTTTATATTTGCATAATTTTAATTTCGTCTACTTATGCCCGGTTTACATGTAGGAAATTGTTTCTTCTACAAATTTTTGCAGGTAAATAAGAAAGAATCCGCTATATAAAAATATTCAATATGCCAGAAAGAAATAAACATATATAGTAATGGCGTAATTTTTTTTTATAGGATCATTATTAATTTATTTTTAATGAATTAAAATGCGAAACTTACATTTTTATCTATGGCGGTTGTTTTTATTATGAATCCTCAACATTTGTAAATACGAAATATTTTTTTTTCTTGTTAATTTTAATAATGTTGCCATAAAAATACTCGGATCGAATATATTTTATGGCAACATATTCATTTTTATGGTGATTTTTGCTCAAAAATTCTTCTACAAAATTTTGTTGGGATATACTGCTTTTCTTGTCTCTCATGTGCAAAAAGTCAATGTTATATCTTTCTCATTTTGCAGGAGAAAAATGTTGGTCGTATGTAAACCGGGCATTAGGCTTTATTTTTGAGCAATGGATATTTTTTGTAAAACACAAACAAATCTCATCTAATTTGTTCGGCCTCGATTTAAAAACGCTTGTAACAACAACAAATTAGAAGCGTTATGCATTATATTGCTTTTATGTAAAAAATAATAAGTTGTGTGCACTATAAATGTCCCATTTATTGGTAATTAGTTTTGTCATATTTGTACAAATAAAATTTTGAATTCGCCCATTTAAAATTATTTTCATATTTTTCTAATTTTGAAATCACGAAGAAAAGCCTTTTCACGGAATTGTTTTTGGCATCACCTAATATGCAATGCCAACGGAGTTCCATGTAAAAGCAACATTCTTTCTATGGAAATAACTTTGTAAAGTACACGGAAATCCGTACTACTCGCCAAAGAAAAGTGTCACGATAATATTTCAGTATAGGTGTGAATCCCGACTAAAAGAGAGAATCCATTTGGAAAGATTCCATATATTTTTCCATAAAGAAATTTTTGTTGCATTTTTCTGTAAAATTTATTTATTTTTAATATACAATACACATATTAGTTGTTTAATTTAAATTTAATAAAAAATCAAAATTTACTGGCACGTTTAAAACATGACAATAATTAGATTTTTTGAAATAACCCAAGTATAACAAAACGAAAGTAAAAATTGAGCACAGTATTTTCCTTCGTTTTCATCCAAAATTAACGAAAGTTAAACTTCACATTATAATGATAGTGTTTGTAGCGTACATGTATACTGTGTTGTTACAATGCCTTCTATACTACTGGCCTTTTACTACTCTCATTTTTCGCACATGACGTCAATTTAAGTCTATACCGAGACTGCGCAATAATAATTTTAGGATATTTACACTAACAAAGCAACTAGAGAAAGCAACAACAACGTCGACTTAGCGTGTCGTCATCATTTGGTGTAAGCGGCCAGTAGTTTAGAAGGCATTGGTTGTTACTACTGTATACTGTGTTACCGCAATTTTTCTTTCGTAGGAATGTGTATAGCGTGTAATGTACATGGTTTGTTTTTATTTTTCATGTTCACGACATGAGTTTGGTAATTTTATAAAATTTTGTTAAAAAAATTTAAAGATGTGCGTTAATTTAAATAAAATTACATCAAAATATATTTTATATCTATTCAAATATTGTTTTCATAAATTAATTAATTTCTAGTTCAGTTTTAAGTTTTTAGGTAGAAAACAAATGCGAAAATAATAAACTTGATGTGCAATAATCATAGTACCTATTTGGAAAATTATTTAAACTTCTAATATTACAATCAAAGAATAATTTCAAATTGTGTAATAATAAAAAATAATTAAAAAATTAACTAAAATATAATTTAGATTCGTATATAATATGTATATATGTATGTATATTTTTATACCGCAAATTTAATAAAATAAAAATATTCATTTTAAACCTAAATTTTTATTTTGCTCTCACATTTGGATGCCGCCATCTTTTTTTTCTAACATTTTCAAATATAGCATTTTACATTCTGCACAACCTCGCTCCCGCCATTTTGTTTTTTGTCTTTTCCGTTCACACATACATGTATACAATTCTCCTTTATTGAGTTTCGTTCAGTTTCGTATAATCGCGACACGTTTCATACGTTTTATTTTAATAAATTGCAACTCAAACTTAGAAAAATACTAGACTAAGTTTAGTACTTAAGTACGAATATCGCCAGGAAAATTGAAAGTAAAAATACTTGGGAAATGATACAATCACAGCTACTACACCCCATAATGACCATTCCGATTTGAATTTGGACATAATGAGAATGACACATTTTCAAATGATAGTTTCCATTCCAAGTTTTGATATAGAAAATTGGCTGCTCCGGATACGGCTATCGGGCGCTAATAAAAAAACACGGCTATTTTTTTCGATGGAATTGAAGCATTACCATTGGTTCTCATCTGAATGCATTGCAATTATTTGCAAAGGGACATTTTTGAATCATTCAGTTGTATTTGTGTGTTATTTTCGTTTGTATATGTGACGTCTTCCAAAACAAATCTTTTAGTAACAACATAAATAAAACAAATTTACAAGAGACTTTTGGTTAATGACCACAATACATTTTGACATTACAAAGTAATGTTTGTTTTCAAAACAAACAAGTTGTTGTGCAAAACAAAAAAATTGGCTGTCAATTTTGCTATGTTTTATGCAGGGTTGAAAATTTCCTTATATAAAATAAGGGAAATTTTCCACTTTTTGAGCAAATGCAAAATTTACAATGCAAAAAGATGTATGCCCGACTACTTCCGATTGCAAACGATGTAATTTTTTTATGTGTGTGTATAAATATTTATATACCGATACGAATTTTTTTCGTACACACGTTAAATTTCTCATTTTTATAGTACACATTGTACTATAAAAATGAGAAATTTAAAATCGATTGTAATTAATTGCAAAGCAAGCTCAGATGAGAACGCACGTTATCGTACTATTCCATGGAGAAAACAGATTTTTTTTTGCTGAAATCTGACAAAGACAAGAATTAAAATTTACATTAGAGCGACTGAAACACAACATTTTTATTTTATGGTACAAAAAATTGGAGAAATTTTGACCTCAACAAAATGTAACCTATAAATTATGTAAAAAACATGAAAAATGTTCATTGTATTGTATATCCCAAAATTTACTACTAATCATGTGATTTTAATATTTTTTTTAATTCTCGAAAATATATAAAGAAATGCTTTACCATAAATGGGAAAATTTTAGCATCAACAAAATTTAACCTATAAATTATTTAAAAAAAATGAAAAATCTTTTTTTTTAAGTTTGACAATAAATAATATTCTTAAAATTACTAATGAATTAAATAATATTTTCGAGGCAGGCAGAATCATGTTGTTCCATTTCTATATCATTTCTCAAAAATAAATAAAAAGTGCTCTGCTATAAAATACATAACCTACGAAATAACACGTGGAATCACGCATTAAATTATTGTTAATAAAAAAAAATTTTCTTCTCATACACAAAAATTTAACAAATTTCTTTACCTAAAATAATTTTTTTGACTTGACTATAAAAATATTTTTAAAATAAAATTAAAAAGGAGTGGGGATGGGTTTTTTCGTTTTGGGCTGCCATAAAAAATAATAAACTTGATATTTTTTTATGACAAATTAAGCCTTTATTCCACAATGAAACATATTTTTTCAGTAAAAGATACTGAGAAACCGAAAGGAGGAGAGTATACATATTAAAATTACGTTAGAGTGGCAAAGACAACAAGTGTTGCCATAAAAAGTATTGAGTTTCATACTTTTTATGACACCATTTTCCCCAGTCAATTTTACTGAGATTTTTTTTTGTTTCGTTTTGGTACGTGGCGAAATTATATTTTTATCTCGCTATTTTTTTTACTGAAAAAATATGTTTCAATGTGGAATAAAGGCTTTATGGGAACACAACAACAATTTGCTCAGCAGAATATAATTGGACACACCATTCTTCTAAATAGTCGATATATATTTTTGTCTCTTTTTAGTTTTACTGAGATAATAGCCGTGTTTTATTATTCGAGCACTATCCGGCGCCGAATGGGAAATTTCTACTGAAACTGCAGCTATTATTCACTAGTGTTGCTATACCACAAAAATGAAAAATAAATGCATCCATAAAACAAACATTTATCACCTGAAATATGACGTTATAAACAAAAATTCATCTAGCTGCGTTTTAAATTTTTATTGTAAGATTAAAACATCTTAGCTTGGAGTTAAATAAATTAATTATATGCAAAAATAGCGCGCTAAATATAGGTTTTGACATAGAAAATTGGGTGCTCCTGTAATATCTATCGGGCGCTAATAACAAACACGGTTAATATTTTTTTCCCATGGAAGAGAAACATTAAATAAACACAACAATTCAGCCATGCTACACACGATTTCAGCTTCAAACTAAGTCACAATAGATTTTTATTGTTAATTTTAACCCTTATTTTATATTAAAACACCAAATTTTTTTGTATTGTTTTATTCTGTTCTCTCGAAAATAAAATTTAAACAAAAATCTACATCTTAAAAATGGGCTTATTTTTTTATTTTTATTTCTATTTTTCTAATTTAGGATTCACCGAAAAATTTAATGTCGCAGTTAAAACGGATTTTCTAGGTAAAAGGGGAAAGAAATGTAGGTGAATCCGGTCTGATGAAACCGTGTGTAGCATGGCTCATCCGAAAATAAAACTAAAAAATGTTTAATATATAAAAAAACTTATCTGAGTACATTGCTCATTCGTGGACGTGTCACGCGAAACTAAAGGAAGAAGATATAAAACAAATCTAAAAAAATTACAAATCCGAAAGGGAAAGAAAATTATTTTTACTCAAATGTGTGAGGTTAAAGTATTAAATGTTTACTCTTGTGTCTTTGATAATTTTTAGTACAGATTTTAGTGTGGAATTGGAGCTGTTTTTTCCACGCATTGGAAAAGTTGCATACTGGGTTATTATTTCCCGTGCTCCGATGTAGGTAATAAACAAAACACACCAAATCGCGTGTTTCCTTGATATTTTTTTTCGGTAAAATAAATGAAGATAATCGGTGTATTTATTAATCTCTACGTTTTTTACACAATCTGAAAAATATTTAATTAAAAAATATAGAAAATATACATTTCAAGATTAAGATTTTTTCCATTTTCACAAAAAACACTCACATCGACTCACTCAAACGATTGTTAAACAAGAACTGCTCGTTCAAAATGGCTGATATTTCGGTGAGTACCTTTCAACGCAAGCGCGAATGCTGCCATCTTCATGTTTCAAACCTTTTCAGGCAATTGAATTTCTACACAGATGTAAGATTGACGCAAATAGTTATTCCATTGTTGTTCTTCAATCTAGTTTTGATAATTTGTTTTTAGAATTATCAGACAGTGGAGTAAATTAAACCCGTTTTGCCATATAAAAATGTTAAAACATCTGAGGTTAGTATTTTATGTTGTTTCTTTTTCTAATTTAAAATTCAACAATGGCGGCTGTTTACCTTATATTCAAAGTACGTCATTACTTATTTTCAATTTCTTATTGATTCTGGATTTATAAATATGTAAGAGTAAAAAAACAACAAAAAATCGCAAATTTGGTGCTTTAAATAAATAATCCTTCTGACATCAAAGTCGAAACTCGTAAGGGAAGGTAGGCCTTAACCAGGAAAAATATTTAATTTCCAATATACACTTTGTCCAATATTCCAAAATAGGCATTCGTCTTTAGTTTCGATTTCTTCATCATCTTCATTGTACAGTAGTGGTTGTTTCAACTACAGTTATGAATCGATGCCAATAGTCGTCATTCATTTTAAATGCATCCACTTTGACCTCCAGCTTTAATCATTGTAAATATAGCAATTTACCGATCAATTGTAAACACACACGGGTTGGTTCATAATATGCTTTACTTGACATTCTTATAACAATAACATTTTATTGTTACTTCAGGTTTATATTTCTTGATTATTTACCTTGGCAGTTGTGTTAAAATTCTTACGAAATAAATGACGCGCGCAAAAATCTTGTAGTACTTATGGCGCGGTTCACATAAATTATCATATTTTATTTCTCACTTATCGGTTCTCGCTTATTTGAATTATTTGTTATACACGGCAGATTTTTCAAAGTCATGGTCGTAAATCTCACAAAAGAACAAATTTGTCTATATTCACGCTACTTGTTGACGAAAGCGACATGTCTACGAAATACAACTTTTGCTTGTTTAAATTTAATGCGTGTCGGTCAAAAATTAATCAGCATCACACTCGATCGCATGATTCAAGTGTTAAACATTTTGGAAATTTGTTAATTGTTTTTGGATTTCCGGCTGTGCAATTTTTTGTTTATGATGGTCATCAGATAAAACCGCACTGTGTATCGTCTACGTTTTATAGGTAAACAATAATAAATTGTTATTTCTTTTCTTCTTTGCGTTTTTTAATTAGTAAGCCGGCGACTTAAATCGTGTAAGATACTCGTATTACTAGTACTGTCACATTGTTAGAAATTGAGACAACATGAAAGGTAAATAAGAAACACGTTCTTTCATAGAAATAAAGAGATAAATTAAATCTTAATAACTGGCACGTTTCAGCTGATCCGCATTACTTATTTTGTAGAATGGATAAACAACAAAATCAAACAAAATGTAAAGGTTATTCACATTGACCTTAAAGAAACGATGACGTACCTTAATTTTGCGTGTGCGTAAAAATCTTAAAATTTCCTATTTTTTATTTTATCTCTACCAATTATGTTCAGACGTAAATCGCGAATTATTTTTCCAGTTAATCATCACCGACTGGTTTCAATTTACGAGTAGGTTTGTGGTTTGCACACCAAGTTTTAACAACAAGTTTTAGATAATGCATTATGCATAAATACGAGTACATAAATTTACCAGACATTCAGTGGAGTGTGATTATGCCGGATCTAACCAAAATCGTATAAATTATTTATTATTTAGTTGATCGTCTTTACAAATAATTAATTGGAAAATAAAATAAACGTGATAAGCTAGAAAACTTGAAAAATGATTCTTAGCCTTAGAACATTTTTACACAGGGGTTTATTTTGGTTTAACTGCGGTATACAGGGCTAGATAGGATAAAATTATTTATAATGAATTTTTTTTATGGGTCTTGCCGAGAGAAAAAAATTACATGCATCATTGCTGCAAAAATTATCTGCAAATGATTCCGTTGACCATCAACATCGTTTAAGTGTAAATGCTTGGGCTGTAATAGTTATTTTTTTGATGGACCAATAACAACACAAACAAATGTGAATTTATTAGAAAATTTTCCTAATTTATTGGAAGACATTCCACTACGAGAAAGGCAAGAAATGTGGTTTCAGTTGGATGGTGCACCTCCCCAGTTTGGTGCAGCTTCAGAAGTCGAGGCTTGCGTGGTCCTGGCCTACACCGCGGAACATAATAATCAAAAATAAAGCAAACTAAATCGACCGGATCGCTCCGAGTGACAAGTACCCAGTCTGCTGAAGAGACACACCCTAATTACCCATGGACCCCGAAAGGCCGATTCCCAGCCACAACGAAACAGCATTAGAGGGTAGGGACATCTCTTTAATAGACCAGGCCTCTTCACTCGGAGAGATCTCTAGCTAATCCTCCACAATTCACACCTCGACTTCACTGTGCGATCTCACTGTGTGGATTTCCCGGTCGCTCCCGAATGGACGACACATATGCTATACTCGCCACTCCGGGCCTGTTTTTTCTTTTCTTCTTTTTCTCTTTCTCTCTCTCTCTTTCTCTTGCCTTTCGTCCACCTCTTATTTTTGGGTAAAAGTTATTGAAATAAAAGAAAAGTACGGCATTCCCGGCGTTCGATTTTATTTCTTTATTTCCCCCTTGATCGGTCTCTTTCCTTCTTTTATGATTTCATCACGTCAAATAACTTTCTTCTTCCATCGTTTTTTTTGTGGCATTCTAAAATGAATTGCTAAATTTTTTTTACGGGTCGGTATGATAGGAGGGGTTTCCCATTCCTTGTCGGTTCCATAGTTACAGGCTGGGCTTCTCACTGCCCGTTAATAGGTGCTTGATTACAAATATGTATTTTAAATATGAGTTGTAAAATTTGAAATTAAATTGAAATTTGAATATAACAAAAAAATTAATAAAAATAAAAAAAATTGTACCTTCATTGTACCTCACCGTAATTCGTTGGGCGTCTTCCCGCCTTTTCAAAATTTTACAAATGGCCGGTAGGCCACCTGCACTGTTGGGCTTCTTCCCACCTTTGGTTAAAAAGAAATCCACCGTTGGGCGTCTTACTGCCTTTGGTTAAAAACAAAATTCAGTCTTGCCAAAATCCGCAAACTTGTTTGGCGTTGTTTCGCCAGAACCGTAAAATATTTTCTTTTTGTTGGCCGTCTTTCCGCCGTTAACCACAAATTAATTTCGTCTCGGTTGGCCGCCGTCAATGTTTGGCATCTTACCAGTTACCGCCGTAAATCAAATGGCACGACAGGCCTCAACTCACTGATATGAATACATGGATACGGCATGCAAAATGTTTTTCATAATAAACAGCACAAACGAATGGTAGAACTTTTTTTTTCTAGTTGTACCGTTCATTTTATAAATGCCTCTCTCTCTCTCTCTCTCTTACACTATATCCCATCAAGGGATTTTTTGGCCGCCTCAAATGAGGTTTCATAATTATATTTTCATTTCGGATAATGAGTGATTAATTCATTGATCCTAAACCAGCTGTGAAATTTTTTCCTTGTCACCATCGAGAATCGAATACAGGACCTCCGGTATCTGGAGCAACCATGCTGACCACTTTGCCACCGGAGCGGCTTGCCACACACTCTAAAAAATTAACTCCGAAAAAAGAGCTGTACTTCATTCGAAAATAATTTTCTTAACATTAAACTTGAGCTAAACTCATATAAACCATACAAAGATTTTGAGACTTTGTAACTATTTTTCCTTGAAATTTTTAATACACCCCTGTAAAATAAATAAAAACAAAAAAATTCTAGTGAAACGTCAATATTCGAACGTAAATAAACTTATTTATACGATTCCATTACCGAAAATTCGAAAATTGAAGACAAACAAACAAATATTTTCCTTCTCTGTCACGCAGAAGCAAAATTTTTTCTTCTTATTTTTTCTTCTACCACGATTTATTTTTATGTCGTCTCCATGTATTTAGCTCAGTGCCTCAACTGGCCACCCGTAAAAATACACCGCCGTTACAATAATCGTGTTACAATTTGGTACTACTTGCGTTGAGTTGGAGAAAGCTTCACAGCGGTGTTACTTCGTTTATATCTTAACGAAAACTCATTTACCTAATAACATTCAACTCTTCATGTTTTAATGATATGATTAAACTACACTTGGGTGCAAAAAAATCGCACATTGCCCAATTTTCCACAAAAGTTCAAAAATATCAAAAAGATCCAATCTTTGTTTAATTTTTTTTAATGCAGATGCAAAGTCTATTTCAATACCTATCCAGTAGTTCCTTTTTTGTATTTATACGTGCCATCAAACTGATTTTTGGGGGTAAACATCTGAGGTACACGTTTTTATGAATTTGTCAGCATGAAAATTAGGGGTAAAAATCTAATTAAAACATGGAAATAAACAAAAAAAAAAAAAGTTTTATTAATAAGAAGTATTCCCTCCATTGGCCCGAATGACAGCTTCCATTCGATGCTGCATTGATTTTACCAATGTTTTCACAAAATCTTAAAGTATCGCCTCCCATTCCTCTACGATCGCATGTTGCAGCTCCTGGAGACTCGTTGGAGCAACATCTCTGGCTCGAACCCTTCTTTTCAACTCATCCCATAAATGTTCGATGGGATTGAGGTCCGGGCTTCGAGCTGGCCACTCCACAACAGGCACATGCACCTCTTGAAGGTACTGGTATACTACACCAGCCGTATGCGGTCTCGCATTATCCTGCATAAACAGAAAATTTTCACAAATAAACCCGGCAAAAGGTACGACGTACTCTTCGAGTACTTACTTCCTCAATGTACCGTTGAGAATTTATTCCTCTTGATCGACATCCAGTATTGGCTCGTGTGATGAATACAATATCTGTCTTCGCCTCTAATGATATACCTATCCAGAACATGCACGATATCTTCTGTATACTCTTCCGCGTCCATCGGTGTCATATAAACACATCATGCATACGTCAGAGAACAGGACTGTTCTCCATTCTTCTTCTGTCCAATTCAAATGTTCTCGAGCGAACTCACGACGGGCTATGTGCATTCGAGCAATGTGACTCCTTAATAATGATTTAAAATTTACATGCTTGCTTTTGACGTAACTCGGATTGCCCAATAACCACATTAAATGGAATTCGTTATTAACATTTGACTTAGGTTATGTTGTTAAATTATGAACGCACTCCATATTCTCATGTGTCAACACTACTATATTGAAATACATGCGGTATTACTTTGGGAAATATTATTCCTATTCGAATAGGAATGAAATTTGTGCCCAAAGTAACAGCCAAGCGATTTTTTTTATACTTTTATCGGTAGGTACAAAAATTTAATAAAATCAAACGAAGCATGCGATTTACTGTTATGTCATAACAAACATTTATAAAAATATAAAATTCGTTTTCGACATAAAAATGTCTTATATTTTTCAGATTAATTCAGCGTCGGAGTTCATTTTGTATATCGTTGATTTATTTCGTTTGGTTCTTTATGCGATAACAAAAAAAAATCTAATTTATTTTATTGTTGACAAATTTAAAGTCGGCATTTCTTGTGAAGACGCCAACCCATAAAAAAATAATTTTCGAAAAAGTTGCTCTAGTGGTCAATAGGTTATCTTTGCGTAGAATAATTTCATTCCTATTCCAAAAAAAACTTGGAATTAAACTATTCTGGTTGGAATGAAACGTATGGCATTGTTGTTGTAAAATTCCCAAAGTAAGACGCTAACAGTTTATTTTTTTGTATCACTCATAAAGACAACATCTTTATTTTTTCCCTAATAGGTCATGGGCCCAAGTGCCACGTTAATTAAATCTGTAATCATTGTGAATATTTTAAATCGTAAATATATTTGTTGTATAAAATTAAATAGTTTTTTGTTTAAGCAGATTGATTTTACATTTGTTGTAAAATTTGAATCGTCATCAACACGTTTTATGATGAAGGATCAAACAGCAAATCGGATTTTAACATCCAAAAACGAACTACGCGGTGCTGATAATTATCATATGTATGTGGTGTTTTGCTATGCAGAATTATTTCGATATAAAAAAATGACATAAGTGTATTAAGAAATATCCAGATGATGATAAAAAGCCAGCAGAAAAAAGGAGGACTTGTTACGTAAATCAAAATCGAAATTACATCGACGAGATAACCTCAATTTCGTGCGAATTGAATAGCATTGGATTCAAAATAGATGATGACTGGTTGGCTGCAATTATGTTGGCAGGTTTGACAAATGAATTTAAACCATTCTGAGTTTTGAGGCAAGTGAAACCATCAAAAATTCACACCAAATTTTTTCCCCAATTTTTATTTACACACATACATAAGCATAATTTTATTGTTTATAGGATCTTATTCTAAGTCGAAAGCAAAACTAAGTCAAAGTCGAAACTAAATATAAGTTTTTTCTTCGAAAAATGACAAAAAAGTCGAATTTTGTTATACTTGGGTACAACCAATTATTGAGCCTCGCCATACTTTAATTCTTTCGTCGTGATTCAATGATTTCAAAAAATCAATCGCCGACCACATTTGATTTCTTCGCGCGTTTCTTTTTTTATGTAAGTGCGTAAAATTATGTTTTTTGATTTATTCGTATTGTAAAAAAATGTTTATTATTTGCTGCGAAAACTGTTTTCTTGGTTGAAAAAATATATTTTTTGCACTCGAAGTGCAAATTAAACTAAAATTAACCCAAAAACGACAAATAAACAAGGTGTCATTGAAAAATTTATTTTTGTTGTTGTGCGAGAATCAGTTGAATCAAAAAAAATTTTTGCTGAAAAAAGAATCAAGAATTTCCCCGCCAAAAAATTAGTTTGTTGGTGAAGGGGGAGGGAACAAGGAAAGAATCACGACCAAAGAATCAAAGTGTGGAGATAAAGCACTTTAAAAGTTAAAATGAACAATGACACATCAAACGCATTTACATGACACAAAATGAACAATATTTGTGCAATTTTATGACAGTCACATCGGGATTTTCCGGTTTACCTGGCATTTATGACATAATGTAGCAATTAATGATGCGAGATAAAAAATTCTATTCAAGTATGACCGCAATGCAATCTCTATCCATTTCCATCACAATTACCGCTTTCACAATTTTAATATGTTTAACATCAAGTGTGATTCATCATGACATTGATTAATTTTTATTCAAATACCTTAAGAAAAATCCCCATAGTCTTACATAAACATAGTAAAGCAAATTGTCCATTAGCATAACGTAGAAATAAATTTAAATCGCGCGACACGCCTCATATTAATAATTTTTTCTGTTTTTTTTTATTATTTCTAGCAAGATGTGGGCTCACTAAATTTATCCAGATCTCAACAAGAAACACTTCAAATGATACTGAATGGGGCTAGTTATATACAGTACGAGCTTCGGTTTCCAACGGTGATATCAGATTTTTTGCCACAAATCGTTCGAATTTATTACAATGGCAACGTAATATGCTCCGGGGTAACAGGTAGGACTTCTAGTCATCTTGTTGTTATGGAGTGATATAACAAAAACATTATAATTTTAGATGGTGGGACGCCCGGGCCGAAAACAACTGTTAAACTACAAAATTTGCTGTATAGTCGACGAACGGTTATGGTAAATCGTAATCCAAATAATAATGTGAATAACAACAATCAACCACAGATGTATTTCCCAACAAATGATGTAGACGATTTCGGAAATAATTATGCTATTTATCAACCGGTACCGGCGTATGCAGCGCCACAAACAACAACATTTCAATATAACATACCACAAAGGCCGAATTTAGTACAACAACCGCAACGGCAACCACAGCCACAGCCACGGCCCACCGCTGTGGAACCGACCATTAATAATTTTGTACCGCAGCAACCAACGACGGCACAAGCGACACCTAAACCTACACTACCAATTAATGTTCGGGATGAAGATGTTTGCGGTGTAGTTGATCAACGTTTCCAGAGCAACCCACTAGTATTCGGCGGTAAAAATATAATACATGGAACATGGCCATGGTTAGCTGCCATATTTGTGTCCACCAGTCATTCACTAAACTATCAATGTGGCGGAAATTTGGTTTCGAATCGTGTCGTTGTATCTGCCGCCCATTGTTTGATTTCCGGGGGCTCAACCATTGCGACCTCCAAAGTAAATGTTCATCTCGGCCGACACAATTTGATTGTATGGGAAGAAGAGAGACAACAGCGAAGACAAGCTTCATTAATTAAAGTGCATGACGATTATATGCGGACGGATTCCGGTTCATTTGATGCCGATATCGCAATAATCGTACTAAAGCGTATAGTCGAATACACTTTATATATACGACCGATTTGTTTATGGTCCGGAAATACCGAGCTGCATCAAGTCGAGGGCGCAATGGGTACCGTGGTCGGTTGGGGACTCACTGAATCGGGTGAGGACGAATCCGAACCAAAAGCGATCGATATACCAATTGTATCACAGGAGGTATGTCTACGACAATCGGTTGATTCGTTCAAGCGCATCACATCCGATCGTACATTTTGTGCGGGTAGCCGAAAAGGAACGGGACCTTGTAATGGAGATTCTGGTTCTGGATTAGCATTACAACAAAACAGTAAATGGGCGTTACGCGGTATTGTATCGGTTTCGGCTGCTATCGACACGATACATAGAAAATGTGATTTGTCACAATTTGTGGTTTTCACGGATGTCGCACTATTTACCGATTTCATCAAAGAGTACATCAATTTAACGTTTTAGAATGATTGCAGCCATTCGAAAGTTATACGCTTAATTTAGGACTTTTGTAGTTATTTAAAAAAAAACCGCGTTGCTTGATTACGGTCGAGTCACGCAAAACTGACGGTGGTGAATACTAATAAACGCTTAAAATGTCACCGGTATGGATTTCAAAGATTGAATACATACAAAAAGAAAAACATTAAATAAAATATTTACGATTGTGATTTTATGAAATTATCAAGAAAGTGTTTTTAATATTTTGTGTAGCTGCTGCCCGAAGACGTTTATATCGAAAATTCGTTGTCATTGAGAGTTTCAAAAAACCATAAAGTTAATTAAATCTGATTTGAGGTTATCAATTATATGTTGTGTGTGTTTAATAATATCTTTTAGTGTAGTTATGACGCAGAGATTATTTAAAGATCAAAATATGCGTAGGGACTTTATACTGTGTCTAGAAAAATATCGTAAATTCATATGAATCACTGTATACATTAACTATCATGTGAATATTAAAATCGAACGTCATTCGTCCCCGTCACGTCTAGCCAGTGTTTTTTATAGAAGTTAGTGAATTGGGTACACAGCTAATGTGGTGGTGAATCTAGCACACTGAGGCCTAACTAAAAACAAAGAATAGTTTCATACACAATTGGATGATGGCTCACTAAAATTAGTTACAATTTCAGCGTTAGGGGTGTTGGCCTAGACGATCTATATACCTCACCTGCACGTGATGCTCCCTGCTAACCAGCCAACGAGGCTCTTGCGAACGAGAAACGGCCCGAACACCGAGAACCTAGCAAATGATGTTCTCTCCACTGATCCTTTTTCCAATCTCACTGGTTAGGTTGGTTACTGCTGCAATATCCAGTCATTAAAGCAATGAGTGTACAACGAAACGAAATTTTTACCCCAGGTGGTATGCCAACTGCACAGTTCGCTAATCCACCCTCATACGAGGCAGACTCAATGGATTCTGTGGAGCGCCAACCATTGCGGAGCCCATTCATGCCAAGAGCAAGAATCTCTAACGAACGGAAATGTGAACGAATGAAGAACGTGAACCGAAAAAACCACCACAATGTCCCTAAACGTTTCAAAGATGTCCAACAGATTAAAGAATAAGTTGCTATAATGCCCAGCAAATTACAGATGATATGACGTAGCCAAGAGGTGTAAAGAATGAGAGATAACAAAAGAAATCAAACAATTAAGAGTTCTCAACCTAGGATCCAATCCTACCCAAAACAAATCCCTCTAAATAGCGCCAAAGTACGAGAAGGCACAAAATATGGATAAATGGATAAGCAGAACGAAAATATCAAGACAGCACGGAATCAGAAAAATCGGCGTCCTGGCCGTTTAGGACCAAAGACTAGAATCTATGAGCGAACTACTGAAAAAACAAGAACAGAGACTAGGTACACTGGAAGGATACATCGATGAACCATGTCAAAAAAATTACGGATGCTACAAGTAAAACTCAGATAGTCATTGACCAACTTATTTCTAGTCCATACAAACTTAACAAGAAAAAATAATGACACACTATTTAAGAATTACTACCTGGAATGCAAATGGGCACAAGACCGCATTGAGAAATAGAAGTATTTTTAAACACAAAAAACATTAAGGAAACTACAACAATTTGCCGGTTTTATTCTTTTGGATGATTTAAGACTAAGCCAGTCAGTTTCTAAGGGATTAAATTTCACTATATTTGGACCATTTCAGTTTGAAATTTTAAACATAGAAATTTTGCTATTCCAAATTCATCGAATTGATGATGAATTTTCGATGGCCACTAACTATGATGCGAGCCTCCTTCGGAGGACTTCCCACTCTTGTAAATTGGAGTAAGAATAAACAAAATTCCTCACGTGATGCTAATGCACATTTTTCCATGTCTATTATCGGTTTTTTTTCTCAATGGGATGGTAACGAATGATATTCTTGCCTTTGATTATAGGTGTATCTGTTTTAATTTTAATTTGGATAAAAAAACCACCGAACCGTGACAAATTCGGGAAAATTCTCTATCTCACTACAGAGTCTAGATACACCAACTTTGATCGGTAGATGATATTGATTCTTTGGCATCTTAGCAATGTAAGCCTTTAGAAATGCCTGTCCTCTTATTACTAACCAGAAGGTTCGAAGCAAACCGATTTGGTGCTCTGTTATAGAAAGGTGAAGGAAAACTGCCAGGAAGCAAAAAACATTGTCAGGATCGTTGATCCTAATACGGGGATGACGGGGCAGAAGCAGAGTCATATTTATACACAAACCTGGTAAGTCGGTCCTCTCTTCCTCTCTCTCGCGATTCGGGTTTATCGCTCAGAGTTATTAGAATTAGAAGATTATATCAGAAATAAAACATGTGTTAATTGAGTACAGAAATAAACAATTAATTTATAACGTTATTCGTATAGAGTTTCATTATGTAGTTTGATAAACAATAATACATGGCGCATGTGTAGTGAAAGCACATAATACCGAAAAGACTTAAAGTGGAACCAATCAGGAATAAAAACTTAACTTAATAAAAAAAATAAGAATGCGATAAATCCGTGGTTTCACACTTTGATTCTTTGGTCGTGATTCTTTCCTCGTTCCCTTCCCCTTCACCAACAAACTAATTTTTTGGCGGCGAAATTCTTGATTCTTTTTTCAGCAAAAATTTTTTTTGATTTAACTGATTCTCGCACAACAACAAAAATAAATTTTTCAAGGACACCTTGTTTATTTGTCGTTTTTGGGTTAATTTAAGTTTAATTTGCACTTCCGAGTGCAAAAAATATATTTTTTCAACCAAGGAAGCAGTTTTCACAGCAAATAATAAACATTTTTTTACAATACGAATAAATCAAAAAAATATAATTTTACGCACTTACATAAAAAAAAACGCGCAAAGAAATCAAATGTGGTCGGCGATTGATTTTTTGAAACCATTGACATCACGATGAAAGAATTAAAGTGTGATTTACAGCTGCTCTTTGACAAATTTTCAACTGTGGATGCTGCTTTAGTACATACACTCAACAAAAATCATCCGTATTTAGTCGAAAAATTCTTCAATCAAGTCAAAACTGCAAATGAAGAAACTAAAACAACCCTCAAAGATGTCCGAGACAAGGCTATGCCAGCCAATTCACCTGCCACAGATGATGAGATGAACAAAAAGGCGGCAGATACTTCTTCATACGTTCTAGAAGACAACGATGATGACGATACTGAGGTGTTCCCGAAAATTGACGTCGCCGACCAAGAACAACGAAAGCGATACAAGATCCAAAACAAATATGCAATGGCCAAGCTTTCAAAATTTATTCACTAAAATGATTCACTGCAACAAGGATCTATCCAGTGAGGAGAAAATGCATTACTTACTATCAGTAATCCGCGGTGATGCAGCCAAACTCATAAGTCACCTCACCGTATCAAAAGAAAATTACTCTACCGCTTGGAATATTTTATTCTCTAGATACGAGGATAAAAGACTTATAACAAACACCTTTATTGATACGATTATGGAATTACCTGTCATTCAGATAGAATCTGCAAATCATTTAAGAACGCTACACGGCACAGTCATAGAATGTTTGCATGCCCTAAAGAATCAAGGAATAAACACAGATTCTTGGGATGCTATACTCATAAACATTTTGACACGGAAGTTGGATAGAGAGACACATCGGGTGTATGAAACATCCCTTAAAAATCCAAAGGATATTCAAAGACTTCCCGAACTTTCTTCAATTACGCTTCCAATCACTTGGAGTACTATCCAGAGAAAACTTCAACAAAAAAAGAGATCAGCAATCTACTCCAGTTCGGAGGTCAGCAAATGTCATAGTGGCCAAAAAACAAGCGAAATGCAGTTATTGCTATGAAGAACACAATTTACCAGAATGCAAGAAATTTCACACCGAGAGAACCAAGGCAATTTATTATCAACCATTATGTCGGCGCTGCCTGCTTCCAAGGCACAAAAATCCATGTTTCAAAAGCTGTGACTTATGTAAGGGTGCTCATCACAGCCTGCTTCATTGTAACGACAATCCAAAGGGAACACAACCGGCTATACAGTCAGGACATACGTGGAACCGTAATTGCATATTGTTAGGCACTGCTATGGTAAAAGCGACTTCTAACACTTCCGAAGAACTTCTTCGCGTTTTAGTTGACCCTGGATCACAGGCTACGTTCATAACAGAAGAGGCTTGCGACAAGCTAAAACTAACAAAGTTCAATGCGCACGCAGACATCATTGGAATGGGAAAAACAGAAGCCGGAACAGCAAGTTCAGTCGTTGAGCTTACAATAAGTCCCAGATTCACATCCAATTTCAATATAAAAATCAAAGCGCTAGTTTTCAAAACTTTGACCATGGAAATGGAAACACATCAAAAACATTTTGTGGCCTGATCCTCCCATCCCATTCCACACCCCTAGTCCAATCGACATTTTACTTGGTGCCGATTATTATGGAGACATTCTGTTGAATGATATTTTAAAACCATCATCCGAAGAACCGATTGCACAACATACAAAATTAGGCTGGATATTTATGGGATGAACTTCAGTTGATTGCAACATTTCGGTAACCCAGACATTGACAGTGGAGGCAGTGGATATCGATAAACAACTTAAAACATTTTGAGAAATAGAAGAAATCCCATGAAAGCGAGCATTCACCAAAGAAGAATTAGAATGTGAAAAGTTATATGAAATCAGCCAACAACGTAACAATGCTGGCCGCTACGTGGTAAAAATACCGTTTAACTCCGAGCTGTTTTATTCCAAGCCTTTGGGCTGCTCGCGCAAATTACCAATGACACGCTTAATTCAGGTAGAAAAACGCCTTGCTAAAAATCCACAACTAGCAACGCAGTACAGAAACTTTATGGATGAATATATCGCCTTGGGACATATGGAGGTTGCTGATACAATCAATGAATCTGGTTACTATTTCCTACCGCATCATGCAGTTCTAAAATCTTCGAGTACAACTACAAAACTTAGGGTAGTTTTCGATGGGTCAGCCAAAACATGAACCGGGATATCATTAAATGATGTAATGTTAACTGGTCCTACTCTACAACAAAATCTATCATTCATATTATTAAGGTGACGGAAGCGCAAGTACGTCCATACCGCTGACATTGAAAAAATGTTTAGACATATAATCATTGATGAAGATGATCAGAACTATCAACGTATATTATGGAGACAATCCCCGAATGAAGAGATTCGGGAGTATAAGTTAACCACCGTGACGTATGGTACAGCAGCAGCTACTTATTTAGCAGTCAAGTCACTACGTCAGCTTGCCATCGATGAACAAAAGAAATAACCTCTTGCATCCAACATAGTTTTAAACGATTTAAACGATTCAAAACACATTGGAGGAAGCCTCACTCATCCAAAACCAAATCATTGGCTTGCTAAATAGTGGAGGATTTACCTTAAGAAAATGGGCAACAAACAACGCTGTCCTTTCGGAATCCATACCAGAACACCTAAGAAATCAAAATCGTTTGGAATTTAAGCTTGACAATGCAATTAAAACACTTGGACTACACTGGAATCCAGCAACAGACACATTCGGCTTTATTGTCATCCGATCTACGTCTGACATCGGCAAGTTTACTAAACGAAATCTGCTTTCGGATAGTGCTAAACTGTTTGATCCATTAGGCTGGTTGGCACCAATAACAATTGTAGCCAAGCTCATGATGCAAGAAATTTGGCTAGGGACGATCAACTTCCGCCACACATGTCAACAAGATGGGAGGACTTTAGAAACTCATTGCCGCTTCTGGAAGAAATATCTATTCCACGCTGGATCCAATTTGAAAAGAACGACAAAACAGAATAGCACGGTTTCTGCGATGCCTCGGAAAAGGCCTATGCTGCCGTCATTTACATTAAATGTACAAACTCAGTTGGCATTAGTAATGTAAGACTTCTTACATCAAAAACAAAAGTTGCTCCGATTAAAAACTTACTTTCACTATACCACGCCTTGAGCTTTGTGGAGCGTTGCTCCTCACTAAACTAATGTACCAAGTTAAAGAAGCAATGCAGATTTCGGAAATAACTTCGCACTTTTGGACCGACTCAATGATCACGCTGTGTTGGATTCGAGGACGCCCTCATAAATACAAAACATTCGTGGCCAATTGAGTATCAGAAATTCAAACATACTCAAGTCCAGGTCAATTGCATCATGTAAGGTCAACCGATAATCCAGCAGACTGTGCATCAAGAGGCACCAGTCCAAGGGAATTAAAAAATAACCAGTTATGGTGGACAGATCCAAATTGGTTACTATTTGTAGCCAAACATTGGCCACAACAAACTGCTATTCTAAGTGAACGTAACGTGAAAACTAAAGAAAACAAGATAGTAACAGTGACAACATCAGCAATAGTTAATCCGTTTATGGAGATTGTAGATCGTTTTTCAAACGTGAATAAAATAATTCGTGTTGTTGGCCTTTGTCGACGATTTATAAACAAATGTTTAAAAAAACAGGATATTGGGTCTTCAATTGTATTATCCGTCGAAGAACTTAATGATGCCGGTAATGAGCTGATTAGAATAATTCAACACGCGGAGTTCCAGAAAGAAATCATGCAGATTATCAAAGCAGGCTCAGTATCAACAAAAAGCAACCTCCTTCCCCTCAACCCATTTATCGATGAACATAACAGGTTAAGAGTAGGAGGAAGAATAACTAATTGCAACCTGGGCTATGATACCCGACATCCAAAAATATTGCCACCAAAACATAGTTTAAAAATTATATATATAATAATTCAAATAATATTTTTATATTATATAAATTATTATACATATATTATAAAATTATATATCAAGTTCGGCATTTGCAGTTGTGTCATAATTTGGCGGATTTACGTAAAGTCCCGAGCCCAACAAAGGTCATGTTAGCTTCTACTCCCGATATTGAAAGTGGATACGCACGTGATTTGTTTGTACAATTAGCTTAAAATTCTAACAACAGCATTATTCTAACGAATCGTACCTGTTGTGATGTACCACTCATCTTTGTTGTCCCCTATAATTTACCTATCATACACTGAGAAAACATATATTAGAAAACGAAACACTTTATAACATGTTTCGGACATAAAGAATATTTGAAAAGACGACAACAACAATTTAATTCTGAATTAGAAATGTTTTATTCACTCGATTTTATATTAATTTCAAGAAATAATATAAATGTTGTACAAAAATGTTGAATATGAATGTTTAAAATAAAAATTGTACTAGTTGGCTTTCATATAAAGCTGATTTCATTGTATTTTTTTATCGAAAATAAGTAATTAATATATGTGTTATAGAATATTTAGATATGAAGAATTATAATATTTTACTTATGTATTAAAAATACAATATTACAGTTTTCAACATTTAGTATAACTGATTGGCAATATAAAACATAACATCATAGAGGTGATGTTTATTTCAGATTCATACAAGAAATGTTTCAGCCATAGATTATTTTCATAGATATGCTCCTTATAAATTACATCCAATTATCTAATATTTTATATGAAATTTGAAAATAAATTATTTTGAAATTATATTTAATTTTTGTGCGAAATGGAAATATTGAAATTCTTAATATAAAATCATTTATCAGTTATGTCGACTTACTTTAAAGGAGCTACCGATATGCATTATAACCATTTGTTATAAGAATTAATTCCAATTACGAGATTATGTTTACAGTATTACGATATAATTTATCTATGATAAATAAATTTATATAACCAAAATAAATATGCTTTATGTATGTCAATGGAGTAAATAAAAGAATTTGTTTAATTTTTAGTTAATATTTATTAAATTAAAAAATATTGAAAATACAAAAGTTTTGCCAAATAGATTGGCTTTTCTAAAATTATAATATTGACAGCTTTTTATAATATTAGAGTTAAAAAAATATTACAAAACATAGTTTTCCGTCTTTAACGTACAAAAATTTTTAGGTTTTAAACCGATTAAATCTAAAAATTGAATTATTTTGTTTAAAGTACTTATCTCCACTACATGTGCACAGAGATGTCTATTATAAAAAATGGTTTTCAATTCGTTATACTTTAAATATATAATATTGTTGATTACATACATATATATTAACAATACGTCCAAAGACTGGGAAATTTTCATTTTTTATATCAAAATATAAAAAAACTGCCATACCAATTTTATATGATATACTTTCAAATTTAAAACTTGATTAACCTTAATAACTTCATTCAAATTTTTAAACCGACAAGATGCTAAAAATTGTTTTTCTTCTTCCAACAAATCTTTGGATTTTCTAAACAGATATTTCTAAACAGATATTTTTTTAATTTTTAAATTATATAACGAGGTAACTAATTCCAAATTTTCTGCTTTTAATAAATTTTCAAAATCGTTAAATTCTAAATCATTTTTAGCCTGGGATTCGCCAAATAAATCATTTTCTGGTGGATTAACCAATATTACTTTGTCGTCATGAATTTTATTCAATCTCGAACAAAAACTAAATGATGATTGTTTTGAAGACGAATCGTGGTTTGGCACGGCAGACGAATTTTGAAAATTTTCTTTTGGGAATGCACGTGGTACAGTTCCAATATAATTCACTACTATGAAACATTTTTACACGATTAATGTACAGTTTAAAAATTAAAAAGAAACTTGAACAGAAACAGCAATTCATTTTGCAAATTAAACTTAATTACAAATTAAAATTAATAGAAACAATAACGTAAATTACTGTTGTTAAATTTAAATATCACCTCAAATTAGTTCCCGGATTAGATTGTTGACAGTTATGTATGATTTATCATACATCGTATTTATTTTGTAAACCGCCTTTTGCAAGAAAGACCAGGTTGACTCGGCACCGATTGGATATAAATTATTCGTAGCATGAAATGCCTTAAAACACAAGTCGACAGCCTGCAGTGGTGTGTCAGCTTCGTAGAAGTGGTTATCTATATCTATTAATCCTTTTATATTTGATTCTCCAACAAAAATTACAAAAGGTTGCACCGTCTCTTTTAGAATTTGTAATCTTGTTCTTAGCGCTTCTCATTTCTCGGTTAATTCAACAAAATTCTGTTAAAAAATATAGATGTATAAGTATAATTATGTACTAAAAATTTATTTCTATAATTAAAAATTATAACTTTTGGATTAGATTGGATTTACTTTCCCATTAACATAATAGCTTGGACAGATTGTGGATTAGTAAAAGCTGTTTTCCAAATGTTTAACAAATACCATATATTAAACTTCAGTTTGCATTAGCTCAACTATACACCCATGCCCCTACAAGTATTAGCTGACCTCAGTTATATTACCCTGATGATCAGATATCGTCGTGTGAATATTAAAGTGTCCTATTTACGCCATTTATTTCCTATGGGTATAGGACACTTTAATATTCACACGACGATATAATATTGTGAAGGAAATTTTGATTGGTCGATAAACTACCTGAAAGACGTATTAGCAGTAAATTTATATGTTAATTTTTAAATTTTTGTAAGTGTGTCGAACTGAATTGAATTGTATTTAAGAATAATTGAACGGGTTTTGCTACAACGTTTTTACTAATCTGTAGTCTGCCCAAGCAATAATATTGTACTGATTATACATTATACTTACTGGAACTTGAAGTATAAAAATGTCAGCACATTCAGCTTTTGTTAAACGCACAGCCTCCCCACGAGAATCTCTTTTTCTTGAAAAATTATTGTGTAACAAATATGGTAGTAACAGAAACCCAGTCAGCTCAGAGTCACCTATTTCAAGTATTCGATTAATTGCTGGTTTCTTACCTATAATGAAATAAATATTATTTACAAATTATTTATATATTTAGTTAATTACCATACCAGTTTTATTTTTAGCAATCTGTATAATTTTTTTATTTATGGTGTACCACGTATCAAAAAAATCGTGGTATTGGCTTTTAAATAAAGCTTTGAAGTCTATATCTAATAAAAATATACCTTTATTAGACTTTAAAGCAGGAAACTCGTCGAAATATTAGATTATGTTTTTTGACTTGCATGAATTGAGCCATTTCTGTCTGGTATCATACGTTGAAATCCAATATTCAGTGATTTTATCCCAAGGTGAAACATTTGTTTTTAAATATTCCAGCTGAGTATCATTGATAGCATCGCAAGGGTCGTCTTGGCTTTTGTCTGGTTCATTTAAAGAAAACGAAGTACGAATTTTTTGTTTTAATTTGTTGTATGCCGTCCAAAATTTTCCTGTAGCAAGTGACCGAGTATTTGGATTATACGGTACATAGAATACGTTGGCCTTTTCACCAGGGAAAGTTTTTTCTACTAAATTGGCTAGGTACAACAATCTTTCCGAGCTAATCTTTATTCGAGAAAGATCCGAGTTTTTATCAATCTCTTTTTCGATAATTAAGTTCGCTAGCGACGATTGGTGGTGAGCGAGACGATGATAAATATAGCAAAATTTTTTGATTATTCACCCTTTCGTGCAGTTTAAATATTCGTCCAAAACGTTTCCAACATCTACGTAAAGTACGATGTTTGAATTCTGAGAAAGACAGGAATTTTAATATTTTTTTATAATATTATAATTGAAATTAATTACTAATGAAGAATTATCATCCAAATCGAGATGAGACAAAACCCCACTGGAAATGCTTGCTGTATCTGCTTCCGATAAATTCAATTTATCCAAATTGTTGAACTGAAAAGTAAATTATTTTATGAACAAGTATCAAATCAATGAACAAATGTTATTTACCTCATTCATGATTAATATATCGTGTAGCTTAAATCAACTACTAAAATTTATTTTTAATAAAAGTGGTCGAAATTTGTGTGTTAAAATTATGATTTAACTAACCCTGTTAAAAAAAACTTTAATCCTGCTTCGCTAAATTCCCAACACTATATATTTAATATTGGATATCGACCGCTTCGAGACAACCGATAAATTTACGAAATTGAGATTTTCACGAGAAAACTAAAACAAAACTATTTAACTTGCATATAATTCTGAGAAAAAAGAGAGATCATATAAAATGATTAAAAAACCATTTTCTGGAAATATAACAGGTTTTGGTTCAAAACGGACGATATGTGGGTGTGTTTATATGTGTGCGCATATTTACTTTGTTTAAAAAATTGTTAAAAACTAAAATGTCAGAAAAATCAAGTTTTTCATTCAATTCATTTCCGATTTTCGGTGAACAAGAAAAAAATTAATAGTTTTCTGTCAAAATTGAAATTGTAATTATTTTTAACTATTTCACTAACTACTTTAATAAAAAAAATCAAGTAAGAACTTTTTGTGAGATATGATTCATAGCATGTAGCTATATGTAAATATATTTTATTTCCATTAAGCAGTAAATATATTATTTCAGGAACGGCTACATTTTATTTTCGATTTGGTAATCAGTTATTTCAGAAAAAGCTTACTTTTATTTTCTATGTGAATATTTAATATTTGAACAGAATAACGAGATGTTTAAGCATCATCAAAATGTAAATAGCTTTAATTTCAACAATTTTTAACTATATAAATATATTTATACATTAAACACATTACATTATTTATTTATATAAATATATTAGTATTCCTTTTGTGCAGTAATTATTGAATTACTATCATCAATGAAGGATTACAGTATTTTAAAATAAAATAATAATAATTCACAACACAATAAAATACAACAAAAAAGTATAACAACACACAATTTTATTACAATTTTGACTCATTTAATAAAAAACACCAAATACTTACCAAATTTAACAATAATTATTTGAGACTTATTTATCTTTTGACTATTTGTAAAATTAACACTGTCGTGTCGCGAACTACTGTACTGTTTAGAATTCACTCTCTAACTGAATATAATTCATAAAGAAACAAAAATGCCTATAATTTAGGATCAGGGATGTGAAAAGCAAAATTTGTAAATTTCCATATTTTGTATTATTTTAGTTGAGATTTATTTAAGTACAAGATTTATTTAAGTACAAGTGCTAAGCTATCTTTAAAAGCGTTTGTTCAACTCGTCCAACTTGAATCAATAGTTTTTCAAAACAGTTTGTCAATTAATTAATTTTGGGCAAACAAACTTAGAAACATTCAGCCCTGCTAATAAAATAGTAATATTCAATACATATGTATATAGGGTGGTCCAACTAACTAACTAGACTAACATTTCACCCTGTTTACTACTATTCCTGAAGATATACAAACAAATTTGGTGCAACACAGCGTATATTTGTGCTTAATTGTAATTTTTTGTTACGTATTTTAGAGGGACCATAAGTTTTTGACGTGAATAATCATGATGAAATTTCTTATGGTTGGAGTTAAGTTTATAATTTATGCAATTGAATTTGAACTTTAATACCAGATTCTGCCTTTAATAATGATAGGTTTTGTAATTTGTATGTTTTGTGTTTTCAAGAGAAACTCATATGGAGAGTAATGTTTGTAATTATTTTGTTGATATTTGATTGCAAGCAATCTAGAAATTATGTAATTTACGGAAATAATTTTAAGAGAAAATTTATTTTCAAAAATTTATACTGTTTTTTAAAATAATACGCAATACATTCCCAATTTATTTTTAACGCACTTCGTATAAATAAGTTTTATGCATTTGGATAATATTAAATAGTCGATAAGAGAAAAATAAAATGTTTAATACAATTATATAATATATGAAAAAATAGTATAAAACAAATCACTTTTGGTTACAATTACATGCTTAAAATTATTTCTATTTAATAAACTATTATTTCTAAATTTTATATAATTTAAACCTCTATACAAAATATTTAATTGAATATAAATATATTGCAAACATTAATTATCTGTTTTTTCAATTCAGATTTATTTATATTTGAGGCTAACATAAGTTGTTTGACATACTTGACATAAATCGAATGAAATGGTTTTTGTCCTTTTTCAACATGCGGATTTTTTTCAGTGTAGATATGTATGTATGTGTTGGTGTTGAAGAGCAATAATTACGGGTACTATATTTAAAATAAAATTAAAATAACTTCTATTGGGATTCGCTCTTGGACGTGATAACATGGTAATTATTCTAATATTAAACATTTCCTAAATTTTATAATACAATTCCTAATTCTTTAAAAAAACCTTTATTAAATTCCTATTTCTAAATTCCAACTAGTGAAATTCAAATTATATATTTTATACTTATAACTAGGCCGAGGGCACGCGTCTGGTTACCAACTGAGCCGGATAGGCCAGAGGAGATCATTGAGATTATCCGGGCCAGTAATCCCGATCTTCCAACGGAAGGATGGAGGATTGTGAAGCAGGAGGAGGCCAGGGGGGGCTTTAGATTGGCAATCATGCTGATCAACAAGGAATCCTTGGCTTCCCTTGCTAGATCTAAGGGAGTGATCAACTTCGGTTTCGGGTCGATCACTCTTAAAGTTTATAAGAAAGACGAGGTCGATAAGGGCGCGGAAGACCAGCCTGGGGGCGACGGCGAACGGACCCGGCAGGAAATGGTCAAGCGGACTGAGGACGACCAGGGTAGTCGTTCCGATATTTTGGACGAAGAGAAGTTGGTGATGGGAGGCAGCCTCCTCTCTCTGGAGCCTGATGGGGACATCCTGTCAGGCTCTCGACGAGAGGAAGACAGCGTCCGGAACAATGAGGTAAATTGCACTATCCTGATGCAGGGAGTGCAGGAAGAGGTGAGTAAGGTCCATTACAATGATTAGCATTGTACAAATAAACCTACATCACACGAAGGCTGCCTCGGCAGCTCTCGTGCTCAGACTGACTAAGTCAGATGAGGACTTGGTGTTAATTCAAGAACCTTGAATTAACAATAACAGGATCTGTGGCCTCAGAATGAAAGGGTATAAATTATTATACTCAAGCAACTCTGAAAAGATCAGATCGTGTATCTTAGCGAAAAATAATTTGAATATTTTTCTTCTTCCACAATTTAGTAGCGGGGACGTTACAGCGGTGAGCGCTGAGGTAGGCTGTGAAAAACTATGGCTAGCCTCAGCCTATATGGATCGTGAAAAGGAGGTTCCACTGGGTAATCTAGGGGAACTGATCCGGGAAGCAGGTCTGAAAAAGGTAGGTGTGATACTTGGATGTGATGCAAACGCGCATCACACAATCTGGGGAAGCACAGACATTAACGAAAGAGGTGAGTTATTTTTTGATTACTTATTAAATACTAACCTCGTAGTTTGCAATATTGGGTGTGAACCAACATTCATTGTTCGAAATCGACAGGAGGTTCTAGATGTAACCTGTGCGTCAGAAACAATTTTTGATATGATCAGTGGGTGGAGAGTGGCGAAGGAGCACTCATTCTCTGATCACCGATATATTACATATAACCTCAACATCAAACCTGTTGCCCGGAAAGCCTTTAGGAATCCTAGAAGGACAAACTAGAATAAATATGGGGAGGTGTTGAAGGAACTATTGCCGCTGGAGGTTCCTGGACTTCCGGCGACAGTAGAGGAATTAGATGACATGGTTGATATTGTCACAAAAGCATGCAATCTGTCATTTAACGCTGCGTGTCCCCTGATAAAACCTAGGGGCAGGCAGAAACCGACATGGTGGACCACGGAGTTGGGAACCTATCGGAGAGTGTGTAGGACAGCCTTTAATAAGGCTAAGAACACCAGGGAAAATCGGGATTGGGATTCCTATAAGGACGACCTGAGAAAATACAAAAAAGAATTGAGGAAGGCACAAAGGGGGTCTTGGAGACTCTTCTGTTGTAGAATGGAGGAAGTCTCTGAGACTTCTCGCCTTAGGAAAATTCTATCTACCAACCCAATCAGTCCTAGTTACTTAATTAGGCCGGACGGGTTATGGACAGCTTCAAGTGCGGAATCATTGGAGCTTCTCATTGAGACCCATTTTCCGGGAAGCATTGATGACTCGATGGAGCCTGAAGCTCATCGAGGAACACCTTTAACAGATGTGGATGGCATCGTGGACAGGAAACGAATCCTGTGGGCGCTGAACGGTTTTAAGCCTTATAAATCGGCGGGCCCGGATCGGATTATACCAGCAGAGATCCAAAGAAACTCTGCAGTTATCCTCCCCTGGCTGGAGGTTATCTTCAGAGGATGTCTGCAATTGGTCTATATTCCCAGGAAATGGACGGAGGTCAGAGTGGTTTTTATCCCGAAATCGGGAAAAAGCTCACAGGCTTATCCAAAGGACCTGAGGCCTATAACTCTATCATCCTTTCTGTTGAAAACATTGGAAAGATTGATAGACGTACTTATTCGAACAAAAGTTGAGCCAAGGAATTGGGCAATGTCGCAGCATGCGTACTGTAAGGGAAAGTCGGTGGACACAGCTCTGCACGATCTAGTACGCATGATTGAGAAGTCAATTTACTCGCAAGAGTATTGTATGATAGCATTTCTCGACATTGAGGGTGCCTTTAATAATGTAAAAACGGAGGCGATCATGGAAGGATTGTCATTTCTGAAGGTGGATTATCCTATAAGTAGGTTGGTTGATAAATCAGATGCTGGTAAGCAGGATTATTATCTCGGAACTGGGAGAGTCACCATTAGAAGGCGGGTGGTTAGAGGAACTCCGCAGGGAGGAGTAATGTCCCCCTTTCTTTGGAGTGCAGTGGTGAATGGATTGCTGTTGGAACTGGAGAAAGAGGGTATAGGGGTTGTAGCGTATGCAGATGATGTAGCAATAGCTGTCTCAGGCAAATATCTGAATGCACTCCTGATCGTTACGAAATGGGCCAGCAAATGTGGATTAGGGATCAACCCCTCCAAGACAGAGCTGGTACTATTTACTAAGAAATATAAAATTCCGGTAGTTAGCCCTCCTACCGTGAACGGCATTAGACTGGCTTTTGCTGACAGAGCGAGATTTTTGGGCATAATCTTGGACAGTAAGCTCAGCTGGAAGCCTAACATTGTAGAAAGGGTGAATAAGGCTAATGTAGCCATTTACTAGTGTAGAAACGCCATAGGGAAGAAATGGGGTTTGAAACCAGAGCTGGTACACTGGCTCTATACCGCAGTGGTAAGGCCTGTGCTGATGTACGGGGTGGGCGTGTGGTGGCCAGCTCTGGAAAATGTAACCTATATAAGGATGTTGGAGAAGGTGCAAAGAACGGCCCCTAAGCGGGGCGCTTAGGACAACACCTACACGCGCTTTAGAGGTTATGTTCCATCTTATTCCAATCGAATTTTTTGGTAAGCAGATGGCAGCCAATGTGGCTACAAGGCTCTCGGCTGTCTCTCAGTGGAAGTGTCTTCAGGCGGGACACTCGACGATAGTTAGATCACTAGGGGAAGAACTGGTGAATCTAGATTATATTAAACCAACGTTGTGCTTCGATATAGGTTTCCGGATCATCTGTCCTTCTAGGGAATCCTGGAGGAACGGATCAATACTGGAAAACGAGGCACCGCAATTTTTCACGGACGGCTCTAAGCTAGACGGCAAAGTAGGAGCCGGAGTCTTCTGTGAGAAGCTTAATGTTAATATTTCTGTTCGTCTCCCTGACTACTGCAGCGTGTACCAGGCTGAAGTGGTGGCGATAGGGGAAGTCGTGACATGGTTGAAGCATAACGTGGTATCTGTTAGGGATATCGCGATTTATGTGGACAGTCAAGCGGCACTCAGGTCACTAGAGGCGGTTTCTCTGAAGTCACGGGTGGCGCTGGATTGCCGATCATCTCTTAATGAGATGAGCGAGTATTTCAGTATCAAGATAATCTGGGTCCCTGGTCACTCGGACGTCACGGGAAACTGCAGGGCAGACGAACTAGCTAGGTACGGTACGACTCTCCAGATGCAACCGGAAAGGGCAGGTCTGGGGAGGCCTATAGCAGCGCTCAAATTGACGCTCAGTAAAAAGGCAATCGCCTTGACAGATGAGAGGTGGACCAACACTCTCACGTGCATGGTAGCAAAACAGGTTTGGCCAAAACTGGACCTGCGGCGCTCCAAGGCACTTATATCCCTGGGAAAACGAGATTTAGGATTGGTCGTAGGGATACTGACAGGACACTGCCTTTTTGGGGAACATGCGAGAAGGCTGGGTCTAGAGACGAATGACTTTTGTAGAAGTTGTATGGACGAAGAGGAGGAAGAGACGTTAGTTCACTTCCTATGCTCGTGTCCAGCATTATCATACAAAAGACATAGGTACTTGGGTGTGTACAACATGGACAGCCTTTCTGAACTCGCGGGCTTTGGGGTGCGAGATATTTTACGCTACATCAGTAGCTCTGGTTGGTTTCAGCGGGAGTAAGGGGAGATTGGATCCTGTGGTATCACAATGGGCCATTATTGGCCTAAGTGTGCGATAGCAGCCACTCTAACCTAACCTAACCTAACCTACTTATAACTAAAAATTGATTGTAATAAGAAGTGAATAAAACACAATAATAATTATATTGCAATTACATAAATTAGTACATTCGTGTGTTTAAATATTTCAATCCACCATTTCGCAACACTGGTGGCAGCGGATTTGGACTACAAGTTTTTTAATCAATTTTATATATTGTGAAATTTGTGGATTTTTTTTTCTCATAGAAGTGCATATAAAACATTCAAAAATGTTAAAATAAAGTACGTAATCAATGAAAACTTTATAAATTGATCAGTGATAATTAATATTCATTCAAATTACACAAAAAAAATGAATAGCAAATATTTACATACAGTTAAAAAAATATATCGGAATAAACGAATAATATATATAACAGTGTATATAAAACGTATGTAATAATAACATTTACAACCTTAGTGTAATTTAAAAATTACAAATTGTACTTTTATGTGGTGCTTATACTCGCACATTGTTAGTTACAGTTTTTGATGATTGTACGATTCGAATTTTCGAATTTTAAACACACATTCTAAAAAAAAAAAAACAAATAATAATAATTTTAATACCTAATAAGAAAAACAATAATAATAAATTAAATAATTTTTCTAATCCAACTTCCTTATCAATAATTCCTAATCCTAGTTTTGTACCATTGCATTATCACAAACACGAAAATTCAAGAGCTACCTAAGTATATAAACATCAAGCAGCATATAAACAACCTATATTATTGCGATTGTGGAAGTGCAATCAATTTTACATCTTTAAAAACAGTTACCAGTTTAAGAAGTAATTTTCAACATCGGAATTTTGCTCGATAAAAATATTTTCAACAATTTTGGACATTCATCTGTATATTAGTACATATAATATACATTTATATACATCATCATAAATTTTGGGATATCATCAATAATTTTACGGCAATACATGACAATGCCGTCATCAAAATAAATCAAATGAAAGTAGTAACTGGACACAATAAGGACCTTATTCAACTGTAAATGGAAACATCTCTACAAATTTTTCTATGTTAAAGGTATGCAAATTTTATTTTTTATTTCTTTTTCCATTACAAATATTTATCATCGCACGAAAATATCAAAATATAAACAGTTCATAATACATTATTATTTATTATTACATACTCGTAATTTCGTACAATATTTGGTACGGTCGCAAGTATTATCAAGAAAAAAAACTGCGTATGAAAACAGTAAATTTGGGTATAATTCGAATTACTTTGATTTAATTAAAATTTTTATTATCATAATCACCATTATTGAGCTTCTATTTTTCTTGAATTTTCTACAAACTACTTAAAACTTTAAACCAATTCTAAAATGGCAGACCTAGATATTAGTTTAGCATTAAAAATAATTCCAGAATTCGATGGATCTTCCGAAAACCTACATAGATTTTTATCTTGCAGTGACATGATTTTTGAATCGTTAAAACCTACTGAAACAAGTAAATTTTTGAATCTACTTAGAGTTAAACTTATCGGAAAAGCGTATGAAATTGTTAAGTTCGAAGAATTTCAGAAATGGAAAGATCTTAAAGTTGCACTTAAAACTCAATTTAGTTCTAAACGTTCTCTCGAATCAATTCAAGTAGAATTAAATTCTATTAAGCAACAACGATCCGAAGATGTGAAAACTTTCTCAAATCGCGTTGAAACTTTACTTTACCAGTTAAACGAGGCGTGTCTTTCAGAACCGGGCATTGAATCAATAAAAGATGTCAAGAAAATAAATAATAAAATGGCCCTCAGATCGTTTCAGGAAGGGTTACAAGAACCGATGAAGTGGTTAATAAAAGCTTGCCGATTTATCAATTTGAAAGAAGCCATTACTAAAGCCTTGGAAGAGGAGGCAATCCAAAAATATTCAATTTCAAATTATTCGTCCACTTCAAAACAAATTTCCGCGTTTTCGCAACAACCCAAATCATCATTCTCTAACTTTGGAAATGTTCCAAAATGCCAATTATGTGATAAAACGGGTCACAAAGCGTCAACCTGTTTTAAACTACAATCTTCTGAAAATTTGAAACAGAATAAATCATTGGTAAATTCAAACGTAAATGATTCTACAACTTACTATACCGAAATAATTCAATATGTGCTTATTGTCATAATAAGGGACATCACATTCAAAATTGTATGAAGAGACAATTTAATGAAAAGAGAAAATTAAACAAATATGAACAAAATGTAATTACCAATTCTTTATCTAACACGGGAAACTTGCAAGGATCCAAACAGCCAGGTACTCCTCACCGGATCCGAGATTGCCAATAGAGTGCCAACAACATGATAATTCTTACAACTCTAGATTTAAAACTACTAATTCTAACATTACAAATAACCTGATAACAAACAATTCAAATGTGTCTGAATTGATTTTTGAAAATTCTAATCTTAATATTTTAAATACTATTTCATCCGATTTAAGAAAATCATACAACATTTCGACCTTAGAAGATTTGAATACCAACTCTAATTCTACAATGTTCTTAAAATTAACTTTACTACATAAACCAGAGGAACTTTTGCATTTTTTGATAGATTCTGTGTTGATTGTGCAATTTCGGCGAAACAGAAACACAACTAGTTTGATATAGAATTCAAGTTACAATGAACATTTATTAACAACCAATAAGCAACATAACCGTGTTGACAGATATAAGCATAAAAACGACTATTGGTGTTGTCATATGCATATAATATTTTGTTTACATTTGTCAACATTCTGGTGCCGATGTGAGCATAGTTAAAATAAAACATTTAGATCCAGATTCTCTATACTATCCTGATTCCAAATGTAAAATCACCGGAATTTCAAAGGAATCCTTTGAGACACTTGGATTATCCAACTTACAACTATTTTTTCCTGACTCAACTTTTTCATTTAAACAAAACTTTCAAGTTATTCAAAATGATTTTCCAATTCAATATTCTGGAATCTTAGGTAAAGATTTTTTAGGGTTTTTTAATTGCAAACTGGATTTTTCTTCAAAAAGTATTCAGTTAACTATTAATAACACAGCGGTCACCTTTATGCTTTCAAAACATCCAACTCAAAATATAATTAGAGCCCGAACAGAAAAATCCGTCAAAATACCAAGTTCACTAACCAATAATTCGGAGCATGTTTGCTATTCGGCAGAAGTACTTCCTGGGGTATACATAGCAAGTTCTATTTTGAAAATTAAAAACGGTTTTACGTATGTTAGTCTAATAAATTCTAATGAATATGATGTCGAATTGAAATCAAATTTAAATTTGAAATCCGAATCTCTAGAAAATTTTCATGTTTTTAATATAAACTTTTCAAATCCTAATATACAAAATCGTCTGTCATTACTCGAAAGTAAAATTGATTTAAGTCACTTAAACAATGAGGAACAACATTCTATTTCAACGATATGTCGTTCATTTAATGATGCTTCTTTCCTTGATGGGGATAAATTGTCAGTAACAGATGCAACTTCTCATCAAATCAATACATACCCACATTCAAATCCAATATTTTGCAAACCATATCGATTGCCTCATTCTGTTAAAAATGAAATTAATAAACAAGTAAGTGAAATGAAAGCCGATAATATAATTGAAGATTCTAAATCTCCTTGGAATTTCCCTTTATTATGTGTTCCTAAGAAATCAAAAACAAATGAAAAAAAGTGGCGCATTGTTATTGACTACAGGAAGCTTAATGACATCACAATTCCTGAAGTGTTTCCATTACCAAACATTACGGATATTTTGGACAAATTAGGTCGTTCCCATTATTTTTCAACCATTGATCTTGCTCATGGATACCACCAGGTTCCAATCGATTTAAAAGACCGTGAAAAAACTGCCTTCAGTACAGAAACAGGACATTACCAGTTTACTTGTATGAGTATGGGGCTGCGTAATGCTCCAAGTACTTTTCAAAGGCTGATGAATAACGTTGTATGTGGATTAAACGGATTAAAGTGCCTAGTTTACCTGGATGACGTTGTGATATACGGCAGAAATTTAGCAGATCATAATCAAAATTTAAACGATGTATTTTCATGTCTTCGACAAAACAACTTAAAAATTAATCCCGAAAAATGTCAGTTTCAATGCAAAGAAATATAAATATAGGACATATTATAACTAAATCTGGCATTAAACCTGACCCAACTAAAATCGAAGCAGTACAAAATTATCCAACTCCAAAAAACACTCGTGAGATAAAAACATTCCTTGGTCTTATCGGATATTATAGGAAGTTTTGTCCAAATTTTTCAAATATAGCAAAACCGTTGACAAGCCTTTTAAAGAAAAATACAAATTTCGTATGGGATGCTTTTTGCGACGAAGCTTTTTCGAAAATGAAACATTTTTTAATAAATCCACCTATTCTACAATTTCCGGATTTTACAAAAGAATTTGTGCTAACCTGTGACGCTAGTGACGTTGCGATAAGTTTGGTCTTGTCTCAAGAGTCAAACGGAGCCGATTTGCCTATCGCATATGCTAGTCGGGTTTTGAACAGTGCTGAAAAAAATTATTCGGCCATAGAAACGGAGCTTCTTGCTATAATCTGGGCAACAGATCATTATAGGCCATATCTTTATGGTAGAAAATTCAAAATTGTTAGTGACCATAAACCCTTAATTTGGCTGTGCAATATCAAAAACCCATCATCGAGACTGACAAGATGGCGAATAAGGTTAGATGAATATGATTATACTATTGTTCACAAACTAGGAAAGTTAAATAGCAACGCTGATGCTTTAACTCGAATCGTTCCGGATAATCCTCAATGCAATGTGGTAGCCCGTTCAAAATCAAAAATGCCTAAACAACTTTCTCAACACGACAGTTCTTTAAATTCAGGTTGTCAAAATTCTAACACTGAAATTTCTCCAAATTCACCAAGTTCTTCAAATTTACAAACATCAAATTCTGTCACTGATGCAAATTTACCAATTTCTAATAGTACTTCTTCCTCCAATATTGAGAATAAAAATACAATTATTTCCTTATCAAATGAAGACGATATCAACACAATAATGAAGGAATACCATGATGGACCTTTAGGAGCTCATCAAGGAATATACCGAACATTTAAAAGATTACGCAATTTCTATTATTTTCCAAGAATGTTCGCAAAAATAGAAAATTATATCCGAAATTGTGCATTTTGTCAAAAGAACAAAAGCTTGGTAAATAAAAATATCCCTATGAAAATTACAACTACGTCTTCAAGAGCCTTCGAAAAAATTTTTCTAGACATTGTTGGATCACTTTCAACATCACATAAAAGCAACAAATATATTCTCACAATGCAATGTGACTTAACAAAGTTTAGTTTTGCCATTCCCTTGCCTGATCAAGAGGCTGAAACAGTTGCTAAAGCTTTCGTCCAAAATTTTATTTGTACCTTTGGATCTCCTTTTTCAATATTAACAGATCAAGGTTCAAATTTTATGGGAAAACTGTTCAAACACATATGCAAACTTTTGAAAATTCAAAAATTTAATAGTAGTGCCTATCATCCACAAACAAATGGGGCACTTGAACGAAGTCATAAAACTCTGATTGAATACTTACGGAATTACGTTGAAAATGATCCCCTAGATTGGGACTCTTGGTTGCAATTTGCTACGTTTTCTTACAACACCACCCCACATACAGCCACAGATTACATGCCATATGAATTAGTTTTTGGTTATAAACCCAATATTCCAGATTCCATTTCTAAAAATGTAGATCTTCTATACAATTACGACGATTATTCTAATGATCTAAAATTTAAACTTCAGAATTCTTTCAAAATAGCTCATGATAAACTTGTAAAATGTAAAGAAAAGTCAAAAAATACTATGATCAAAATACGTCATACAAACTATTTAAAACCGGCGATAAAGTATTTTTAAAAAATGAAGGTAGAAATTCCAAACTCGATTCACTTTGGCTCGGTCCATATTCAGTTGTAAAAATAATTTCACCAGAAAATACTAAAATTCTTATTGGTCGTCGTGAAAAGATAGTTCATAACAACCGTTTAAAGAGATATGATAATTAGTTTCGTCTCTCGTCGGCAATTATATAAATCTTTATTTTTGAATTAAATTAATTTTATAAAATAAATAATAAACATCTATTTATATTTTGATATTTTAAAAACTAAGAATAATTTTTAAATTTTTTCCCAAAATTTTGGATCAATGGAATTAAGAAAAAAAAAATTGAAGTTTGTGTAAACTTAAAATTTCATATTATAATTATTATTATTATTAATTCTTATTAAAAAAAAATATATATAATCATTTAATTTTACTTTATAATTATTTTATATTTCAAATAAAGGAAAAATAAAATCTAGCATAATGAAAAAAAAAAAAAACAACAATAATTTTTGAAGAATGTATTTTTACGATTATTATATTATAAATATTAGTATTTAAAAAATTATGTATTTTTATATAATATCAGTCCAAAACAACTAGGCATATACACATATCTCAAAAGACAACCATAGGTCGTCTTTTGTTAAAAGGAGGGAGGATTGTTGTGATGTACCACTCATCTTTGTTGTCCCCTATAATTTACCTATCTTAGATATGTATGTATGTGTTGGTGTTGAAGAGCAATAATTACGGGTACTATATTTAAAATAAAATTAAAATAACTTCTATTGGGATTCGCTCTTGGACGTGATAACATGGTAATTATTCTAATATTAAACATTTCCTAAATTTTATAATACAATTCCTAATTCTTTAAAAAAACCTTTATTAAATTCCTATTTCTAAATTCCAACTTGTGAAATTCAAATTATATATTTTATACTTATAACTAAAAATTGATTGTAATAAGAAGTGAATAAAACTCAATAATAATTATATTGCAATTACATAAATTAGTACATTCGTGTGTTTAAATATTTCAATCCACCATTTCGCAACATACCCCTCGCCTGGGACTTTGGCACGCGATTTAATAGAAAACGGTGGGAATGGGCATAAAATTATAAAATTATTATAAAATAAATTATTATAAAATAAAATATATATGTATTTCATTTTTCATAAAAAATTTGACGGAAAAAATTTCAGTCAATGGAAATTTCGATTGGATCTTTTATTAGATGAAAAACAACTGAAATGTTTTGTTGAAACAGATCTGGAAAAATTGACTGCTGATAAAAAAGATGGCGAGTTAACAAAAATCAAGAGGGAAGAAGCAAAATGCAAAAGTTTGCTGGCATACACCATAAATGATGAACAGTTAACTCATGTCATGGACAAGACAACAGCCAAAGGCATGTACGATGCATTGAACAATATGTTTCAACGAACAAGTGTGACCAGTTAGTTTATTTTGCGAAAACGTTAATATTCAATGAAATATCATGGTGGTAACATTAGCGAATATTTGATGCAGTTCGACAATACTGTTCGTGAATTGAAATTAGCTGGTGGAAAAATGGAAGATTTGGATCTCGTGATCAGTTTACTGCTGACTCTTCCAAAAAGTTACAATGCATTGGTGAAATCGCTTGAATCTAACATTGCAGTATGTAAAAGGTCGTCTACTTGATGAATCAGCAATGTTGAATAGCGGTACAGTTTGTAACGGTTGGCTTCCCTTTATCGCCTTGTAGACGCCAAGCGTACAACTTGATAACCTTTACCTTTTCTCGGATTCCAACCAATTGATTATTAATTGATAATCTTGAATAGAGATGGGATAAAGAGTAGCAAAACGGAAAAAAAATATAAATGGTGTTTCAATATATAGGGTACGGAAAAAGAACGGTATTGATAAATAGAAAAAGTTGTCTATATATATATATATATACATGTGTATGTAAAACGAAAACAAAAAGAGAAAGCAAAATTGGCGGGATTTTTTTTTTTTTGCGATTTGTGACCGGGTATATAAAGCTCGCGACGATGCTTGGTTTTTTTTAGTCAGTCGTATAAAAACCAAAGAAGAGTTGAATCGAACGCTCGTTAGTGAATTGAACGCAGTGATTTCTATGGTGATTGTTAAACCAACTTTTTAAAAACGAAAACAAAAAAAAAAAAAATAGAAAGTCAAAAATTTTGCGTTGTTTACTTTGAGACGCCTGGAAAAAATAAAAAAAAAATAAAAAAAAACGAACAGGGAACAAAAGTTAAAAGTTAAGTGTTGGAATCCGTGAGGGATATTCCCAAACAAATTAAAAAAAAAAAAAAATTATTAAATATAAACTGTATTGCTATGTGTATTGCTATGTGAATATCTGATTAAAACCAAATAAAATTTCGATATTGTACATCGCATGGAAACAAAATTGTTTTAATAATACGATTGTAAAAATAAAAAAAAATTTTAAAAAAAATAAAAAAAAAAAAAAAACAAAAAAAACAAAAAAAAGTAAAAACGGAGATTGAATTTTAATAAACATAAAAGACAAACAAGAGGAATATACCGAATTGAGCTGCTCGTGGAAATATAACAAATTGCGTGCTGTCAACGGCCATCAGAGAGGGTACTGAGGGAATTTCGAAAACCGAAGGTAAAATTGCGGTAATTGCGTGCTGTCAACGGCCATCAGAGAGGGTACTGAGGGAATTTCGAAAGTGAAAGGTAGATTGAACACCATTCCCCAGTGGCGGACAAATTGGTAAACAAATTTTTTTTTAATATTTATTTCTTGTTGCCTTTAGTTTTTTTTATATACAGTTTAAGAATTTAGTTCATAATTTTCAATTTACCTAACGTAAGCTAGACTATGGGTTGTCTTTGTTAAGTAATATTGGCCCAACCATATTTTGTAATATTCAATTTCATAGGCTAAGGGGTAATACTTTTCGCATTTTCCAACGCTTAAGTTAGATTCGGGTTCATTATCAAGCGGCATATGGGAATCATTGGCGTTTAATTATATTTTTTTTCTCGTTCAATTATGTATATGAAACCTTCGCTGAGTTTGGTTTTTGTTTGCTTCGTTTTAATATGAATATATAGACAACAATAAAAGGGGAGATCGCGGGTGATGAGGCATCAACAGGGGCAGTGGGATAAAACCAATTTATTGAATTTTGGTTTAATGTTTCTTTAATTTCCGTTATGGTATTCGGCACATGAAGGTTTTTGTTTGTAAAGAGTAGATCGGTTACACTGGATGGTGGTGTCGAACCCCCCTCAGCCCTGAGCACCTCGGTACAAGCATGTGCCACCACACCACCGAATAACCGAAAAGGTCTACGTTACAAGTTTTAACACAATCAAAAACTGAGGAGGCATGTGCGATGCATAGAAAGACAGAGGGCATTATTTGTTTCAAATGTGGTAAAGTAGGCCATAAGAAATCGCAATGCTATTCAAAAGGGAAAAATAAATCAAAGTCAAATACATCAAAAAGGGTATATTGAGTGCAAACAGTGCACCGAAAGATGGAAATGAAGGCTCTTTATTATGCGCAATTTGTGATGACGAAATTGATGCACTTTCAACGGAGTGTACAAGTGTCAACGAAAACAACAAAGGCAGTGTTGTATTGAATAGCAGAAAGTTAGCATGCAAAAGTACGCAGTCACACAAGCACACGCTTTGAAAAACAAAAGTGATGATGTAAGAAATATTATTTTTGTGTTGAATTCGGGCGCAACCGATCATATGGCGAATCAAAAGAAATATTTCAACGATTTGAAAGCCATCGAAGAAGTTAATATTTCTACAGCAAAGAAAGATGAGAAAGTCTGTGCGAAGGAGATTGGCAATATTTTATTCAAAACGCTGTACGAGGGCGATACATCAACTAGAATGATGCAAGATGTTTTATATTCGAGCGGTTTGAAATGCAATCTCATGTCGATAAGAAGCCTAACCAAAAAGGGTTTCAAAATTGTATTCGAGGGTGATGTTGCTGTGGTTTCGTTTAAAACGATATTCGTTGCACATGCGGAAGGAAATCTGTACAAAGTCATTTTTCAATTGGAGCGTGATGCATTTGCTGGATTTACAGGTGAGGATAATTTATGGCATTATCGATTGGGGCATCTAAATGTTTTCGACATGAAAAAGATGGTCAAAGCTGAAATGGTCGAAGGCATGGATAAAATTGATGTAAATACGGATAACAAATTCTGCGGACCGTGTGTAATGGGTAAACATACTCGAATTCCATTCAAGAAGAGGCATGTTGCTCGATCAAAACGCGTTTTGGAATTGATACACACGGACATATGCGGACCGATGTCGCAACCAGCACATGATGGGTCGCTTTATGTTGTGACATTTACGGATGATTATTCGAGAGCGTCAACAGTTTACACCATGAAACTTCACAGTGAGGTGCTTGATAAATTCAAACAATTTCAACAAATTGCTTAAGCAGAGCATTGCGTTAAAATCTCCAAATTGAAACGAGACAATATGGTGGTGAGTATGAATCACATGAATTTGCGGCATATTGCAAATCAAAGGGAATTCAACAGTTGAACACGACGCCTCGTAATCCAGAAATGAATGGAGTTGCTGAACGTTTGAACAGAAATTTGCAAGAGAAGGCACTATTGATGTTGGTAGCTGCTAAGCTTGATCGACGTTTTTGGGCAGATGCGATTTGTACAGCAAATTTCATCAGAAATCGAGTTCCAACTGGTGCTTATGGAAAGCAGTTCAAAACAAAAACACCAGCTGAAATTTGGAACGGCAAGAAACCAGATTTGTCATTTGTTCGTGTTTTTGGGTCACCATGCTATAATCATGTGGCAAAAGAAACACGCACAAAGTTTCAACCGAAAGCGTCAAAATGCATTTTCATTGGCGACGCATCAACAAGCACATATCGTTTGTGGGATTTGACCAAAAACAAGGTGGTAGTAGCTCGCAACGTGACGTTTGATGAAAAATCAATTTTTAATCGATTGAAAGAAATGCAGAATTCAGAGGCGGAAATTCATTTCGATTTGAACAGCAATCCAGTTACAGAGGGTGACGGTCTCTTTATCGTAAACAATTTATCGTGTTTCAATTTAACGTGAACATTTAATCGTAGAACAGTTTATCGTGGACACAATTTACCGTGGAAACAATTTATCGTGGGACAATTTATCGTAGAACAGTTTTTCGTGAACAATTTATCGTAGAAAGGTTTTATGCGTGGTATCAAAAAATTAGTGGGATTCTTTAATGATTTTTGGAAGAAGTTCTGGAATATTGCCATGTGGGACGGAGCTCGGTAGTTTCTTAACCGATTATGATGGGATTGGGTAAGTTGGATGGAAATGGGATTATTAAATGAATTTTGGAAGAAGTTCTGGAATATGACCATGTGGGACGGAACTCGGTAATTTCTTAACCGGTTAAAGATCCCGGTTCCTACGGACCCCGAAAATTAAATCTAAAGAGCCCCGCAGGGCTACGGGGAGGAGCGTAGGTGTCATTAATAGATTCTATATAATCTGCTCATACGTGCGGCACGCAGTGCGACTCCTACTCTCAATTTAATATATTCATAAAAAAATATTAAATTTCATTTATTTTTAAATGAGATTCAATATTTTTTTATTAAATTTTTTTTATCACGTCTTAACGTATTTTTTAAAATTTTAGTTCGTTTTTATTCCAATAGATGGCGCTAGGTCCAAAATGCTAAGCAAAGGCACATTTTTAGTTATAAACAATTCCGCTCTTGGTCAAAGTGGCACTACCTTCGCTCAGACTGTCAAAAAAATTTGACTGCGATACTAAAGCTGTTCCAAACTGTTATACGATAAATTGTCCACGAAAAACTGTTATACGATAAATTGCCCCACGATAAACTGTTCTACGATAAATTGTTCCACGATAAATTGATTCCACGATAAATTGTTTCCACGATAAATTGTTCTACGATAAATTGTTCTACGATAAATTGCTCACGATAAATTGTTCACGATAAACTGACAGTAAATCCAACAGTGCTAATTTGGGTGGCATTGGTGACCAGATTTTACGGAGTAGCATGAGAGAAAAGTGGCAACCAGATCGATATGGTAGTTGGGATTACGAAGCACATTTTGCGCTATCAGCACAAGAATTTGTCGAGAACGATCCACAGTCGATTGAGGAGGCAAAGCAGCGTGATGATTGGCCATAATGGAAGAAAGCAATCGACAGTGAATACGAATCTCTTATGAAAAATGATATTTGGGCTTTGTGCGACTTGCCAAAATGTCGTAAAGTAATATCTGGAAAGTGGGTATTCAAACTCAAACGAAAAGCCAATGGTGATATTGACAAGTATAAGGCGAGATTCGTGGCAAGAGGTTTTTTACAAAAAGAGGGCTTCGATTTCAGTGAAACGTATGCACTTGTAGCTAAATTGTCGACACTTCGCATTTTTTTGGCTATTGCTGTACATTTCAACATGCATGTTCACCAAATGGATGTGAAGGGAGCTTTTCTTAATGGCGATTTAAATGAAGAAGTCTATATGTTGCAACCAGATGGATTCAACATGGGCTTGAAGGTTTGCAGGCTGAATAAGGCTATCTATGGCTTAAAACAGGCATCGCGCATGTGGAATGAAAAGTTCAACAAATTCATTCTACGAATAGGGTTCAAAAGATGTGCATCAGATTATTGTTTATACGTAAAGATTGAAAACGGCATTCGCTGTTTCATACTTTTGTATGTTGAAGATATGTTGATCATTTGCGACAGTTTGGAAAAGACAAAAATCATAAAAGGTCTTATGGCAGCCGAATTCGAGATGACTGACGTTGGAGAGGCAGATACCTTTCTGGGAATGCACATTGAGTATGATCGACAAAAAGAAATCATCAAATTGAGTCAAGCTCAATACTTGCAAAATGTACTTCGTAAATTTGGCATGGAATCATGTAGGCCAACAGCAACGCCAATCGAAAAGGGGCTACATTTGTCAGCTAAAAAAGGAGTCATGGATTCAGAAGTACCGTATCGTGAATTAATTGGATGCTTGACATACGCTACATTGACAACAAGGCCAGATTTATATGCAGCTACAAACTATTTTAGTCGTTTTCGGAGCTGCTATAAGCAAGAACATTTCACGCATGCGAAGCGCATTCTACGATACATACAGGGTACGAGCGATTTGAAACTTATATATCGCAAAAACGAAAACGCTGACATTTTGGTTGGTTACGCCGATTCAGACTGGGCGGGTGATAAGAATGACTCGAAATCCACTTCTGGATATGTGTTCCAATTATTTGGGAACACGGTCACTTGGGGCACTCACAAATAAAACACTGTGAGCCAATCATCGACAGAGGCTGAATATGCTGCATTGGCAGAGGCATTCAACGAAGCAGAATGGATCAAACAGCTGATTGGTGAATTGGGAATCGAAATCAAAGGTGCTATCACTATTAACGAAGACAATCGATCAGCAATCAAGGTGGCACAAGAGCCAAGAAGCCACAAACGTATGAAACACATTGCGGTTAAATTCAACTTCATACGAGAAACAATTAGCAATGGAATTGTTCAACTCAAATACATTCCAACGGGCAAACAAATTGCAGACATAATGACGAAGGGAATCGGTAAAGTTCAATTCAATAAGTTACGTTGTGATTTAAATTTAGTCTAATTCCAAAGATTATTTGCATTGAATATCTAGTTCAATTTCGTTGAAAGTTTTTTTTTTAAATAAAATTTGAATTTAATATTTTGTTTGCGAAAGATGTTTAAAAGTAGATTTAACATTCTTATTAAATTTAGAGGCGGCGTTGAATAGAGTAATGTTGATTAGAGTAATTTATAGCGAATGCAATCTTCTTGTGAACGCAGTCTTTTCACGTTTGATGGAATACATGTGTGTACATAGTTTTTCTTTGTTTCTACATAACCTGAATAAATAAGACAACGTGTGGATGTATATTTTAATTAATAAAGTGTGTCTTATTTTCTATTAATAAATAGAAGTATATAGTTGGTAACCACGCTCTACTGCAAAGTAAGCTAATTAACAGTGGTAAGGGATTACAAATGGCGCCGTGCATCGGTGTGATCATTTTACGGTGGCTAGCTAAATTCATTTGTAACAGCTGGTCACCTATATCTGCACCTTTCGAATCCATTAGTAGTGCGTCCAAATCGCTTAAATTATTGCTGTAATATTCATTCAAAAGTTAAATGGAGATAATTGAGTGATTTAAACAAACGATCTACTCACATGACGACAGCCGTCAAACGCTTATTTAGTTTTCAAGCACATCTAATTTACGTTATGAGTATCCTGGGGCGATATTTCTGAATACGATACGAAAATGTATTCGATACGAAAATGATATCCGTTACGAAAATACTTTGGTATTTCTGAATACGATCGTACGTAATTGTTTGGTGTGTGTCCTTGCTATAAGGGAAATTTATTTTAAATGGTTTTACCTATAATAAAATTATACAACTTGTGCCATTTTGACTTGACGTTTCGTTCTTGTTTATATGAAATATGTTAGAAATGAATGATTTATTTATGATTATTGTTATTATTAATATTCTAGTTTTTTTATCTTAGGCAATATATGTATCTCATTACATAAAATAATAAAATTTTCTTTAAATGCAATGCTGTGTATTTTTTATGTGCCGTACAAACATTTTTGTTATAAACGAACACAATCAGTGAATCAACGAATAATTTCTTGTGTAGTGATAGTGGCACATCATAAATGTTTGCAACTCCAACCTCCTACATATAAATTGGTATCAAGTGTTTGGTAAATTTGTATTTAGAAATTTATTCTGTCTATTACGAATATCTCAGAGAAATTTTTATTATGTACCGTCGGGATTTTAACAGTAATCTTTTCCACCCTTCGGAAGGTGGTGGTGTAGAACACAATAAATACCACTTGGTAATTTCATAAATTTTATGGAAAAAGAAAATATTATTAAGAATTTCTATAAAATTATTTTATAACGTATTAATAAATGTAATTTAAAAATATAATATATGTGTAACTTATTTAGAAATAAATTTAAGCTTTGGTTTTTCTATGGAGCCGTTAACTAAACATACATCGAACAAAATTCCATTCATGAACGTATAAAAATCGTTCGAATTCGTTTTGCCAGATAAGGGAAATTTATGAACGTATCAAGTAGGTACGAGTTCGTCTTACAATTGCACGAATTCGTATTCAAAAAATACCAATCATACGAAGTCGTACAGTTTTTGTTCGTATTCGTATTCAGAAATAGGGGCCCTGCTCATGCGGTTTAATTCTTTTAAGGCGTCTCAGTTCTTGTGTTATGTCAAGAAGTTGTATTGCTTCACTGTTGGTATGTTGCAGTAATCTTCTTTCATGTTTGATGGCAAATTCCTGAATCACTTCATCAATCCATTTAACGTTTAGGTCGTTGTGTAATTCCTCGTTGGTTACGTAGCGGTAAGCATTCGTTATTGTTCGTAGAAATTTGTTTTGGCAACGTTGAATAATTAAACGATTTGATTCTTTAGTACAGCCCCAGAGTTGGATACCATACGTCCAAATTGGTTTAATTATCGATTCGTAGATCAGGCGTTTACAGTACAGGCTAAGCTTAGAATGTCTTCGTATTAGCCAGTACATCTCACGTTGTTTTATTTTCATTTGCTCTGCTTTTTGTCTAATGTGATATTTCCAGTTCAATCTTGAATTGAGATGCAATCCGAGATATTTAGCAGATTCAGCTTGGGGAATTTGTACCCCATTGAGAAATGTATGGATGTTGCTATTTTTGCGCCGCAACGTGTATGTTACGTGTACTGATTTCAGCTCGTTAAGCTTTATTTTCCAATCCCTGGTACATTGGCTGATTCTATCGAGTGCTTGCTGTAAGTATTCTACTGCTTGGTTCTGCGATTCGCTTGATGCTAATACTGCGGTATAATCAGCAAAAGTTCCGATAAAGGTTGTTTCCGTTGTCGGTATATCAGAAGTGTAAAGTAGATATAGGATGGGTCCTAATATGCTACCCTGGGGCACCCCTGCTATGGCTGGGTAAAAGTTAGAGCAAGTTTCTTCATGTGATACTCTAAATATTCGTTTGGAGGGATACGACTCGAGCAATTGACAGTAATTTTCTGGCACTAATTTACTTATCTTGTAGATAAGACCCTCATGCCACACTCTATCGAAAGCCTGTGATACATCTAGAAATACGGCAGGGCAATATTTCTTCTCTTCTAGTGCTTGTTCTATCTTTGCAGTCACGCGATGAACTTGATTAATAAAAATTGTCGAATGTTTATTCCTGAATCCAAACTGGAAATCAGGTATAATGATCATTGGTTTTAGTCGTTTCAATAACAACTTTTCAAACAACTTTGAAACAGTAGGTAACAAAGAGATCGGCCTGTATGATCCCATTTGCTCGGCTGGTTTGTCTGGTTTTTTTATCATGATTATTTTTGCAACCTTGAAGCACTCAGGCACATATTTAAGTCGAAAGCAAGCATTATATATATATATATGTTAACATAGTGACTGCTCTCTTTGATAACTTCTTAAACATCCTTGGCGAAATTTCATCAATTCCAGGTGACTTTTTGGGATTCAAATTCATGTCTATTTCTTGCGCAATGTTTGGTTTGTAATTCAAGTTTTTCTTTAATTTTAAGACTAACGTTTAACTCAATTAGATTGTCCAGTTTCTCTCTAAATAATTCCCAATCAGTAAATTTATTAATAAGGTTAAGTTTGGTTTTCTTTTTTATGACTAATGTACTCAAATTCATTAAGACCGGTGTGTGATCGGAAGTAAGGTCGTCAATACCTTCGACTTCAATGTAATTTGAGGCTATTCCTATCGAGATATAAAAGTCAATCAAATCAGGAACTTTGTTGATGTCTGTAGGCCAATAGGTAACCGATGTGAAGCTAGCACGAAAAGTTAGCACGTATTTTTTAAAAATGTACATATGGTAATACATTTATCAAATATCAAAACCATTTTTTTTCTATTGAATAGTACTAAAAATTGTACAAAATAAAATAATCAATTATTTATTATAAAATATTATATATAATATATTATAAAAAATTAATTATATAGTAAACTATAAAACTAGACGTTTTCATTTCATAAAAATTTTGTTAATTAATCCATCGTCCAATAGTTAATTTAATATTATTATAAAATAAATAAAACGACTCAATAATACATTGTTCTAAAACATAATGGTGGTTTGAGTATGAGCTAGAGTTAGCACGAAAATTTAATATAAAAATTAATTGAGTAATATCGATTTCTGCTGGTTTTTTCCAAAAACTTGTCGGACATGAAATTGATTTTATATTAAAATAGAGCCAATTACAAAATTATTCAGAAAGTTTCAGAATTTTCGTATGATTTGTTTGTGAGCAATATCGATTCGTGCTGTGCATTTTCGAAATTTTCCCGTTTATATGAATTTGGTGGGGTACTAAAGGTTTATGCTGAGCCCGTCCAAACATTTGTCGGACATGAAATTGATTTTGTATTAAAGCTGGACCAATTACGAAATTATTCAGAAAGTTTCAGAATTTTCTGATGATTTGTTTGTGAGCAATATCGATTCGTGCTGTATGCATTTTCGAAATTTTCCCGTTTATATGAATTTGGTTGAGTAATATCGATTCGTGCTGGACTTTTCCAAAATGTTGTCGGACATGAAATTGATTTTATATTAAAATAGAGCCAATTACGAAATTATTCAGAAAGTTTCAGAATTTTCTTATGATTTGTTTGTGAGCAATATCGATTCGTGCTGTGCATTTTCGAAATTTTCCCGTTTATATGAATTTGGTGGGGTACTAAAGGTTTATGCTGAGCCCGTCCAAACATTTGTCGGACATGAAATTGATTTTAAATTAAAGTAGGACCAATTACAAAATTACTCAGAGAATTTCAGAATTTTCTTATGATTTGTTTGTGAGCAATATCGATTCGTGCTGTATGCATTTTCGAAATTTTATGAATTTGGTTGAGTAATATCGATTCGTGCTGGACTTTTCCAAAATGTTGTCGGACATGAAATTAATTTTATATTAAAAAAGAGCCAATTACGAAACTATTCAGAAAGTTTCAGAATTTTCTTATGATTTGTTTGTGAGCAATATCGATTCGTGCTGTGCATTTTTGAAATTTTCCCGTTTATATGAATTTGGTGGGGTACTAAAGGTTTATGCTGAGCCCGTCCAAACATTTGTCGGACATGAAATTGATTTTAAATTAAAGTAGGACCAATTACGAAAATACTCAGAGAATTTCAGAATTTTCTTATGATTTGTTTGTGAGCAATATCGATTCGTGCTGTGCATTTTCGAAATTTTCCCGTGTATATGAATTTGGTTGAGTAATATCGATTCGTGCTGGACTTTTCCAAAAACTTGTCGGACATGAAATTGATTTTGTATTAAAGCTGGACCAATTACGAAATTATTCAGAAAGTTTCAGAATTTTCTTATGATTTGTTTGTGAGCAATATCGATTCGTGCTGTGCATTTTCGAAATTTTCCCGTTTATATGAATTTGGTGGGGTACTAAAGGTTTATGCTGAGCCCGTCCAAACATTTGTCGGACATGAAATTGATTTTAAATTAAAGTAGGACCAATTACGAAAATACTCAGAGAATTTCAGAATTTTCTTATGATTTGTTTGTGAGCAATATCGATTCGTGCTGTGCATTTTCGAAATTTTCCCGTGTATATGAATTTGGTTGAGTAATATCGATTCGTGCTGGACTTTTCCAAAAACTTGTCGGACATGAAATTGATTTTGTATTAAAGCTGGACCAATTACGAAATTATTCAGAAAGTTTCAGAATTTTCTTATGATTTGTTTGTGAGCAATATCGATTCGTGCTGTGCATTTTCGAAATTTTCCCGTTTATATGAATTTGGTGGGGTACTAAAGGTTTATGCTGAGCCCGTCCAAACATTTGTCGGACATGAAATTGATTTTAAATTATAGTAGGACCAATTACAAAATTACTCAGAAAATTTCAGAATTTTCTTACGATTTGTTTGTGAGCAATATCGATTCGTGCTGTATGCATTTTCGAAATTTTCCCGTGTATATGAATTTGGTTGAGTAATATCGATTCGTGCTGGACTTTTCCAAAAACTTGTCGGACATGAAATTGATTTTGTATTAAAGCTGGACCAATTACGAAATTATTCAGAAAGTTTCAGAATTTTCTTATGATTTGTTTGTGAGCAATATCGATTCGTGCTGTGCATTTTCGAAATTTTCCCGTTTATATGAATTTGGTGGGGTACTAAAGGTTTATGCTGAGCCCGTCCAAACATTTGTCGGACATGAAATTGATTTTAAATTAAAGTAGGACCAATTACGAAAATACTCAGAGAATTTCAGAATTTTCTTATGATTTGTTTGTGAGCAATATCGATTCGTGCTGTGCATTTTCGAAATTTTCCCGTGTATATGAATTTGGTTGAGTAATATCGATTCGTGCTGGACTTTTCCAAAAACTTGTCGGACATGAAATTGATTTTGTATTAAAGCTGGACCAATTACGAAATTATTCAGAAAGTTTCAGAATTTTCTTATGATTTGTTTGTGAGCAATATCGATTCGTGCTGTGCATTTTCGAAATTTTCCCGTTTATATGAATTTGGTGGGGTACTAAAGGTTTATGCTGAGCCCGTCCAAACATTTGTCGGACATGAAATTGATTTTAAATTATAGTAGGACCAATTACAAAATTACTCAGAAAATTTCAGAATTTTCTTACGATTTGTTTGTGAGCAATATCGATTCGTGCTGTATGCATTTTCGAAATTTTCCCGTGTATATGAATTTGGTTGAGTAATATCGATTCGTGCTGGACTTTTCCAAAAACTTGTCGGACATGAAATTGATTTTATATTAAAATAGAGCCAATTACAAAATTATTCAGAAAGTTTCAGAATTTTCTTATGATTTGTTTGTGAGCAAGAAAATAACCATAGGTGTAGAAAAATATTACGCTTGAGGTATTTTTTTTCAATCGAACATTTTGACAGCAGTTGGAGTACCAATTTTACCTTCAGTGTAACAATTTTCCTTCACTCGAAATCAACATTAATAATATTATTATTCACGTTCAAATAGAATTAATTTGTGATTTTGAGAAATATTTTCTAGAAGATCGCAGATTAATATAAAACTCAATTCATGTCCGACAAATGTTAGGAACGCTTCAGCATAAACCAGTAATACTCCAGTTCAAATCAAAGAATTGTTTTGTAATTTTGAGAATAACATTTGTTTTAAGTTGCATATTATGTACATTTTGAAAAAATCGTGCTAACTTTTCGTGCTAGTTTCACATCGGTGTATAAATATATTTTTTCCGTGTTTAATAATCTGTTTAAATATAAAAGAAATTCGTGCTAACTTTTTTAATAATATGTGAGAAATACATTTTTTCGTGCTAACTTGTACTAAAATGACATTATTCGAGATCCAAACCATTAGTGTTGCCTCAGTGTTTTACGTGCTAACTTTTCGGGTCAACTTCACAGACATCAATAGGTAGGTTTACGCGATGAGTGATATTCACAACCTGCCATTTCTATTGCACTTAGGAGTTCTTTTCCTTTTCCTGGTGTTATGAGTCGAGATCCCCACGCAGTATGTTTGACGTTGTAGTCACCTCCTATGATAAACCTTGGTCCAAGTTTATTAAAAATGTTAAGATATTGATTTCTTACTATATTATGTCTTGGTGGACAGTAGATCGCCCCTAAACTTAGTTAGCTTAGCTTGCATAAATGGCTCCTTAATTTCTTCTTGCTGGAAATGTAGGATATTTTGTTTGATTAAGATTGCTGTCCCTCCTCGAGTACGATCACTCGGATGCAATGTCCAATAGGCACTATATCCTGTAATTTTGATAAAGTTTTTCTCCGTAAAGTGCGTCTCTGATATTAAAGCTACATCTATGTTATTGGTTCTTAGAAATACTTCTAGTTCTTGAGCTCTTGCATTAAGCCCGTTAGCATTCCAGGCAATTATACGTAGGAACGTTATAGTCATTTAATTTTTATGTTTTAGCGGTTTATTTGGTGGCTTGGAATTATCTTCCAGTTTATCCACCCTGGTAGCAAGCTGGCTGAAATTTTGTCTCATTTCTGCCTGAAATTCGGTGAGCATTTTCATTATATTACTAATGGTTGTCTCGTTGGACACAGGTTTCTGCCTGCTTTCTTGATTTAGATTGTTATTTGAGGTTTTGGTCACCTGGGCGTAGGAAACCCCCTCTCTATTAGTATCATATTGTTGGTTAGGCTTTTGCTGTAGTCGCTCGGCTACTGTTATTTTTCTCGGTAGTTGAGCATTTAGTTTTTTCTGATACACCAGGCATCCTTTGTAGCTAGCCGGATGACCTTTTTCCCCGCACAGTGCACAAGTTGGTATAACATTTCACGGCTTTTGACATTGTTTTGTTTGATGACTCTCTGCGCATTTGACACATTTGGCTTGCCTATTGCAGAAGTTCTTTGTGTGTCCTAACTGTTGGCAATTTGTACACTGTGGTATACCTATTACCTTTTTAGGTGGTTCAATAGACACCTTGCAATATAGCAGGTTCTTAATTTCGTATATGTCCTTATTGTTTTCCCCCTGCAACAGGTCTACATAAAACAATGGGAAGTGTCTAATAATTTTCTCATTATTAATTGTCGACTTTTTATGAATATTAATAATGTTGGTTACTTTATGACCATGTTCCTCGATTGCCGCTTTGATCTCTTCGCGATCGGTAGATGACGGTAAACCTCGTATTACGACTCTGTACCATCTTTCACTTTTGAGCTGATAAGTATGGTATTCCATCTTATATAATGTACTATCCTTGTTATTGGATTCAGTTTCTTTTATATCGCTAAGTAGTTTTTTAATTTTACGGTAGTCATTTTCAGACTGCGTTGTTATTTTGATATCGTTATTGGATATTGCTTTAAACTGGGCAGGTTTCTCTGTCACTGCCAATACTCGAGCTCTGATGATATTAAAATTCCTAACATTGCTGACATTGATTGGTGGTGGTAAGGGTTCCTTTTGGTGTGCATGTTGTGGTTGTTTTGGTATTTCGTTATCTTGCGGTAGAGATACCCTTGGTGATAGCGTTTTGGAGCGTCTCCTCTTTTTATTTACATTTACTTTATTTTGTCTAGGTTGGGTTTCTTTCTCAAGTTCCTCTTCATCCGTAAAGTATTCGTTGCCGAGACTTTGTAGGCTCTGGCTTCTACCATTAGTTGACGTAGAAGGTTTATTTTGCCTCTCTAGTGTTTCGATTCTGTTTTGTAAGTTTACTAAAATATCTTGGTATTTATTACATTGTAACTCATATTGCTGGCATTTTGTCCTTAGTTCATTATTCTGGCGCTCAAGCGAGGTCTTTTCGTTAATGTTGGAGAATGCATGAGTTCTATTGCCCTGCACCGTAACATTATTCTTCTGCTAATCTGCCATGGTTGGTTTATTGTTCGGGGTTCCTTCCCTTAGCCAGATTTGGTCCGCGGATGGTATTTTATTTCCCACCTACCCTCCGGCAAGCCGGTTAAAGAGCATTCCCCTATCCGCCACCTGGGGACGCGCCACGATGGAAGTTTGGCATCTCCACACACATCTCCACACTTTTGTATATATGTATGCGTAAAAATCTGATAAAATATCGCGATTTTTTAAAGTTACACCGGGTAACTTTTCCGGGTAAGATTGTTTTTGTAAATGAACGTGTAATGTCAAAATGTTACCCTGACAGCTCAACCAAAGTTTTTTTACCCTGACAGCTAAACCCGGGTAAGTTTTTTTTGCCTAACATTTCGAATGAACTTACCATTTTCATTCGAAATGTCATCCAAAAAAAAACTTACCCGGATTCATCTGTCAGGGTAAAAAAACACTGGTTGAGCTGTCAGGGTAACATTTTGACATTACACGTTCATTAGCAGCAAAAATTTTACCCGGACAAGTTACTCCGAGTAACTTTAAAAAATCTTTTGTATATATACAAAAGTAAACGTCACAACATAAATATCAAAACAAATCCACCGCACCGCGCCATTTGTACAATTCAATTTCGAATTAATTTTAATTTTTCATAGATGTATTGAAATTGTAAGAACAATTTGTAATTTTGTGCGACGTATTTTCAAAATATCTTGTGTGCTAAAAAGTTGTGTAATTGCGGATTTAATACATTGAATAAAGTTCGGAAATTCTGTGTCACATCGCTAATATTACAGTAAAACAGGATACTCATAAACGTAAATTAGATGTGCTTGAAAACTATATAGTCATGTGAGTCATGTCACGGCTGTAGTCATGTGAGTAGATCGTTTGAATGAATATTACAGCAATAATTTAAGCGATTTGGACGTACTACTAATGGATTCGAAAGGTGCAGATATAGGCGACCAGCTGGTACAAATGAATTTAGCTAGCCACCGTAAAATGATCACACCGATGCACGGCACCAATTGTAATCCCTAACCACAATAAGCTGAAGAGTGAAGAGTAGAGTAATAAATAATTGGATTGGCTAGATCGGACAAGACAGAATTAAATCAATTTTTTTTCCACTTTTGTCTTTTTTTTATGAAAAATGAAATATATATTTTATTTTATAATAATTTTATAATTTTACGCCCATTCCCACCGTTTTCTAAAGTCGTTCTGTTAGCAAGTTTAATTCCTGAAGTAATTGAATCGCATTTGTATAGGGTTTTCCAATAGGAATGATATAATTTTTAAGTGACGTTTCGGCCATTTGTAATATGTTATGATCTGTCGACTGTCATTTTTTGTTTCATTGTATTTAGTAATGTTTACAATTTCATCATGGTGAGATATACGCAAGAACAACGTTTACAAATTATTCAGTTTTATTATCAAAACAATCGTTCTCCAATTGCAACTTTTCGAGCGCTTTTGCCATTTTATAGTCGTAATGATCGTCCAAGTGTGCTCGCTATTCATCGAATTGTGGAAAATTTTGAGCGTACATTTTCTTTACATATAATGTTCAAGTGCCAATAAGACAAAGAAACGCTCGAAGTATTGCAAATATTGCTGCCGTTCAGGCAAGTGTTGCTGAAGACCGCAATTTGTCGATTCCAAGAAGTTCTCAAGAATTGGGATTGTCTCAAACCACAACCTGGCGGATTTTGAGAAAGCATTTGGGTTTGCATCCGTATAAAATTGTTCTCACTCAAGAACTGAAGCCATTGGACCACCGTAAATGCGGTGAATTTGCTGATTTTGCCTTGGAACAACTTGAAAACGATAACGATTTTTTTAGAAAATCATCTTCTCCGATGAGGCTCACTTTCATCTGAGTGGTGCGGTAAATAAACAAAACTGTTGATTCTGGTGCGAAGAAAATCCGCAAATTATTCAAGAAAAACCATTACATTCCCTAAATTGACCGTTTGGTGTGGTTTTTGCTCTGGTGGAATCATCGGTCCGTATTTTTTTCGAAATGAAGCTGGTAACACCGTTACTGTCAATGTAGATCGGTATAGATCGATGATAACCAACTTGGTACGATTCGTTATAATAATGCTGTTGTTAGAATTTGAAGCCCAATTGTACAAACAAATCACGTGTGTATTCACTTTCAATATCGGAAGTAGAAGCTAACACGACCTTTGGGCTCGGGACTTTACGTAAATCTGCCAAATTGTGACACAACTGCAAATGCCGAAATTGAAACGAATTGTTACGTGCACTTTCAAAACTTTTTGTGATTTAGCAAACTCAACATTTCTTTTATGTGCGAAATTATATAATTTTTTATATTATTAATTAAAAATTATTGATATTGAGTTACAAATGAATTATTAAAATTGAAATACGGAAGACACTATTGAAAATTTTAATAGTATGTTATGTACTTTGATTTGCTGACATTTTTAAAAATAAACTATTTTTTGTCTTTCTTTTCACCAAACTACAAAAGTCGGGTAAATTTTATCATGTTCATTTACATAAAAACCGGGTAAATTTTTGTTGTAATTTTGAATCAACTTCACATTAGTTTCATAAAAAAATTTTAATTTTAACAAAAATTTACGTTTTATCTTTACTTAAAAATTTACGAAGTTCCTTTCGTTTGTTAATAAAGCTAACGATCTGCGCAGATATCAACTTTATATGAGTTTGAATCAAGATACAACAAAACAAGATATCTGACATATTTCGAATTTAATTTTTATTTATATTTATGCACAGGTTAGCTAATTACCATAGATACCAACTTGTTTATTTGATAATTTAATCAAAAAATGATGATGATTTAAAAAATATAGTAGTTTTTGTTTTAAATGCGATTTATCAAAAACGAAGTTTTGCAGTTAACTAGTTTCTCAAAAAAACCATAGATATTTATATAAACTCGCTTTGATCAATAAAATTCGTATTTTTTACCTTTTTTGTATTTTTTTTTACTGAGCAGACTGCAGAATCACCTCAGTTGAGATAACACTCTTAATCGAAGAAGATCGTTCGGGTAACATATTAAAGTTAAACTTAATTTATATACAGTGTTTTCTGCGCGTGTATATGTGTGTTTATTAATAAAATATATTAATAAAATTTGATTTTAATTTTGAAAAGTTACATGTTTGTTGTGATTATATAAAAGTGATTTATGTATTAAATAAATATTCTTGCCCCCCAAAAAAAAAAAATCTTATTTAAATCTAAGTTAATTTATTAAACCAACCAAAATGATAAAATTATTAAATTTATATTTATGGCTGATATCGTACATTTTAACCAAATATAATTCGTGTGGCCAAAACTATATCCAGACGACGTCACCATGTCCAAACATATTTCAATATAGTTCACCGGGTTATGGCAACGTTATTGTGCCCAGTCCACAAATTGGTGAAACGCTTCTGCTGCAAGTGGAATTTACAGTTTTTGGGAGTTCAACATCGGTAAGTTATCGATGTGTTAATGTTGGCATTTAAATAATTTGTAAATCACAATTTCTTAAGCTTTTGCGTTATTAAAACATAATAAACTTAAAATTGTTTTGGGTAACGTCATCACATTATATGAAACTTACAAAGTTTTCGTCTTGACTTTTTCTCTAATACATTTGTATATTGTTAGTTATTTTCGTATTCAAATTTATCTCCAAATGACATCATTTTCGTTAGGAAAAGCCCCGTTTGTGTTAACTTCCATCCACCAACAATTTGGTGGATGCTATGTTATCATAAATTTATTTGTCAACCAAAGTGTTTTATGTCCGGTTTACATGAGAAAATTGTTTTCCTCTACAAATTTTTGCAGGTAAGTAAGAAAGAATCCTCTATATAAAAATATTCAATATGCCAGAAAGAAATAAACATATATAGTAATGGCGTAATTTTTTTTATAGGATCATTATTAATTTATTTTTAATGAATTAAAAAACGAAATTTACATTTTTATCTATGGCGTCTGTTTTTATAATGAATCCTCAACAATTATAAATACGAAATAATTTGCCATAAAAATACTCGGATCGAATATATTTTATGGCAACATTTTCATTTTTATGGTGATTTTTGCTCAAAAATTCTTCTGCAAAATTTTGTTGGGATATATTGCTTTTCTTGTCTCTCATGTGCAACAAGTCAATGTTATATCTTACTCATTTTGCAGAAGAAAAATGTTGGTCGTATGTAAACCGGGCTTTAGATGAAACTGTTTAAGATTAATCTTGTGTCAGTGATTCTTAACTGATGTGTTTCGAATGTCTCTTCCCAGTAATGTTGAAAAGTATAGATATTTTGTCACATTTTGGGTATTAAGTTTCTCAAAATGCTTAATGTCATCAGAAAATTTTTTAGTTAAGTTTTCAATAAAATTCATTAATCAAAAAATAATTAACCCGTTTTATTTCAAACAATGATGGTCAGTTGATTTGAGTAATTTTCTATCTGCCGTCAGTCATTTAAAGCACAAGACCAGGTTTGAAATAGTTGAGTAAGCATATTTTTCGTTATGACAGTGCTGCGGTTGCTCAGATGTGTGTGAGCTATGATAATATAGTACTTACTATCTCATATCATTCCTTGATCCTTGATATACTGGGATTGATTTGTCTCCCTTGTTCAAAATCATGATGCCAAAAATAGGTTATGCGTATACATTATACCAAGCGGATTGATTGTCACTTTTGAATATGGGGTAAGTGATTCAGTGACATCAGTTGTTCCAATATGATTTACGAGTATATAAAAAATATAGATAAACCAACTAATTCAAAAAACGTGTCAGAAAAAAATTTGAAAGTAGCTTGTGTTACTTTTTATATATAGCCTTAAAATAATATAAGAGTAACGCCATTAATTATATTCATACGAGTATATAAGCAAAATTTGCATACAAGTTAGATTACGTATTTATCGCAATTTAGCCGGTTTGAAAACATTGCAGAGTTCCGTCATCATCGGAATTGCATTAACCTTTAACAAAATTTTCTGTTCAGAAAATCATAAATGTCTGAATGTCATAAATTTCGGTTTCAAAAAAATTTTGTAAATAACAATACCTGGTATAAAGCTGTACTTTCGGTTTTGATATCTACGCAAACCAAACAACGTAAATTCATTGGCAGTTTCAGTTTCATTATGTTGCAGTAAGTAGTAGATTGCTGGAAATTTACGTATGTGAAGTTTGTCCTAACTTGTCCTAAACCCAACAACAATGTTTATATTTAAATTTAACAGTGTAATTCGAGCAATGAAAATTAGTCTGGCATGGGTACTTCTGTTAAAAGGTCCACCGATGCTGGCAATTTGGTTGGGTCTAGTACAACCCTAAGGCCCTCAATCAACAAATTTGCAGACCTTTGAAACCCTAAGGCTTTAGAATTTTTTTTCTTTTCAAATATCTTTTAGGACAAAGCACTTTTAATGCTAGATTGTGTCATACAACTTATTAATATTACACCCAGTTTTCCCCTAGCTTTTTCGGAAAATTCAAGTTTTTTAATTGGACTGGATACAATGAAACATTTATAGATTAGGCTGTTTTCGAAACGAGTACTTATTTCAAACTTATTTACTTATTTGCCGCCATCTTAAATAAGTCAGCAAAGTCGTTCGAAATGAGTTTGCATACTTATTTTGACAGCAACATGAAAACGCATTATTGTTTTCAATGAAAAATTCTCAACCAATTAAAAAAAATAATGAATATAAATAATATTTATACAAATTAAAATGCTTAGCGGCAATTTAGAATCATATAAAAAAGAAATATTAACAATTTTAAAATATTTATTTTGATGTGAATTTTGGATGGTTTATCTCAGATTTTTATTACACAATTAAAATTGTACAAAGCGACCAAGAAAGATGCTGGGTTCTTAATTAATAGCTGAATAATTAACTCCGTACCGTCTGTTTACATTAACCATGCTCTACCCGTGCATTGTGTGTGCAAATTAAAACATTTTAATGGTCGAAATATATAATTGGGTTCTTGTACATCATTATTTTGATCGTTTTATATATTTTGCTATCCACAAAGATCCTTTTTTTGTAGATATATCACCCTAAATCTAAAATAATAAAATATTGACATGTGTAAATATCAATAAAAGTGGCTACTAAATTAGATTTTTATGGAAGAAAGAGACAGAAAATAAGTCACCTCGCCAGCTTACTTATTTGAATAAGTTAGGTTTCACAAATAAGTATTCGTTTCGAAAACAGCCTTAGGCCGTGTCCCAAACACCGACTTATTTCAAACTTATTGACTTATTTGACGCCATCTTGAATAAGTCGATTAAGTCGTCCCAAACGATTTTACTGACTTATTTTGACAGATATAGCAAACAAGAAATGTTTTAGGAATTTTTTATTTAATAATAAAATAAAAAAATTAAAATACACAAAAAATAACTTGTTTTAATGAATTATTTAATAAATAAAAACATAAAAATGTGACTTGAGTTATTAAAACACGATGAAAATGTATTATTGTAGCTAGAGATACGCGAAATGCGCACGCTACAATTTTTGTTACGCAAGCTACACCTCTATTAATCCTCTTTTTATATCGCTAAAAAAATTTTATATCTCTAAAATCTATTAATTATATTAATTTATTAAGACAATATTGTACTAATAGTTATTAATTAAGTGAAATATCACTAATGTTTGAAAATTATTAAAAATATTTGATAATTTGTTGAATTTTTCATGTTTACATGATCAAAAGTATATTTCATGTTTACATGATCAAATAAGTTTTTTGCTTTCAAAATAAGTCACCTCGATAGCAGACTTATTTGGATAAGTCGGTATAAGCAAATAAGGCCGTGTCCCAAACACCGACTTATTTGCTTATACCGACTTATTCAAATAAGTCTGCTATCGAGGTGACTTATTTTGAAAGCAAAAAACTTATTTGATCATGTAAACAAGCAATATACATTTGATCATGTAAACATGAAAAATTCAACAAATTATCAAATATTAACAATAATTTTCAAACATTAATGATATTCCACTTAATTAATAACTATTAATACAATATTGTCTTAATAAATTATATAATTAATAGATTTTAGTGATATAAAAATATTTTAGAGATATAAAGAGGATTAATAGAGGTGTGCTTGCATAAAAAAATTGTAGCTTGCGCTAATTTTCATCGTGTTTTAATAACTCAAGACACATTTGTATGTTTTTATTTATTAAATAATTCATTAAAATAAATTATTATTATGCATTTTAATTTTTTAATTTTATTATTAAATAACAAATTATTAAAACATTTGTTGTTTGCTATATCTGTCAAAATAAGTCAGCAAAATCGTTTGGGACGACTTGACCGACTTATTCAAGATGGCGTCAAATAAGTCAATAAGTTTGAAATAAGTCGGTGTTTGGGACACGGCCTTAGGCCGTTCATCGTTCATCAATAAATTTTCATCGTGTTTTAATAACTCAAGACACATATTTATGTTTTTATTTATTAAATAATTCATTAAAATGAATTATTTTTTGTGCATTTTAATTTTTTTATTTTATTATTAAATAACAAAGTCCTAAAACATTTGTTGTTTGCTATATCTGTCAAAATAAGTCAGCATAATCGTTTGGGACGGCTTGACCGACTTATTCAAGATGGCGTCAAATAAGTCAATAAGTTTGAAATAAGTCGGTGTTTGGGACACGGCCTTAGTTCTTTATTCGCATATTTGTAAAAAAAATGTAGAGTAGTTGATCCTCTTTTAAATTTAACTGAACTTATAATTTAATAATAATTTACACTGTTAAATTACGTTTAAGAAGAAATTTTTTGTTTAAAACAGTTTAGGACAAAGTTCACGTGATTATAGTATGTTTATCCTATGTTAATTTGTTGTTGTCCTAAACCCCAAACTTCACACAAATGGATATTTGGAATTTTGATTATTTTAAATTGCAAATACACAAAATTTATAAAACACAAAAGAAAATATCGATGTATTAAAATTCGCAAATGTTTGTTAATTCGTTTTAATGGTACACGCTGTCGATGTTTAAGTTTATGCATTCGACTTAAACACGGTTTAGATATTGCTTATATTTAGATAACCGGACAAGTGGTGCAGTGGTTAAAGCTTCGGCACTTGGACCGGGAGGTACTGGGTTCGAATCCCATCAGAGGCCAGATGCAAATCGAATTTTCATCATCAACTACAATCGGTGATGTTAATAAACACAACTGAGACCCTCTGATGGAGTGCAGAATTCAGCGCCGACCCACCGTCCATGTCAATGTACAGGTTGACATGGAGCTTGCATAGTGCAGGTGGTATACTGTAGTTGTGTGAGTAGGTGAATAGGTGAATGGGTTAATGATGTAGCATGAATGCGTGGTATCACAATGGGCCAAAAATGGCCTAAGTGTAAACCACTGAAACCTAACCTATATTTAGATAATTTTAATTTTGTCTACTTAGGCTTAATTTTTTATTATTAAATAATTCTGTGCTTTTTTTTTGAAAAACTAGTTATCTGAATTTTTTACAATTTTGAGTTATGAAACCTTAAAATTGTGAATATTATCAGAAAAGTTTTCGAAATTTTCGAAATTTCTCTCAATTTTCAAAAACAAAAAATGTTTTGTTGCTCTTCCATTTCATTAAAGATAAGCAAGTTCAATTATCAGTTTACAGTCACACGAAAGTAAATATCGACCAACGTTGGTGTATTTTATGTTTGGCAAATGTTGCTAAAATATGACAATTAATTGACAAACACTACTGTCTATACGATTTGTGAAATTTTTGATTTGGCGAATGTGCACAAATTTTGGTTTACACATTTTCAGATATAGATCACCGCGAGATGTCATTGTCACCGAAATAGTTTTATTTTTTGCGAAAAGGTGGCAAATTTAATCAAAATTTGAGAATTAAATCTTGACATTTGGAACCGATTGTTAGCTCGCTTAAGGCCCGTTGCACATTTAAGCAATGTTTTTTGACTGATTTGAGCTATGATTTCATTTTGAATTCCAAAACTCAAATCAGCGAAACATTGTAGATAGATCTCAGATCAACTTAATATTTAAAGCAATATATTTAGATATTTTATTTTCGTCTTGGGGATAAATAATTAGCCAACTTCGCTCGGGAAATGAGCGACGTGAGCTATGTTTCTACTCCACTCATTTAAATAAAGAAATTAAAAAAATAAGCGCGTATACGATCAGCTAAGCTCCACGAATTCGGTTTCACTTATTTCGGCTTTGAAAATTAAATCAAGAAGATGTGATCTAAAAACATAGATCACTTCGCTTAACAAATAATGCTCAAGTGTGCAACGGGCCTAATTATCTTAAAAATTATTAAATAATTTAAAAAAAGTGTTGAAGTTGTAAACGTCAAACAAATAATTTTCAAACATCAAACGTCAAAACAAATAATTTTATGCATATTAGAACACATATAATTTATGTAATATTAACACATAGCTACTTACCTATAAATCACAATGAGGATAATTATTTACCTAAAATAATAAATAAGGCTGTAGACCAATTCGAAAGTAAATCTGGGGTAAATGCAATTTTTAACAGTGTATGCGGTAAATTCAAATACTGTCCTAAAAAGTAGGGTAAAGCAAAACAACAAAAGGTAAATGATACTTTTATGTTTGTGAATAAAGAAATTAACATATATACCTCTAAACATTGTAATAAGTAGTACTTTTATGTTGCAAAATTGAAAAATATCAATTTTTGAATCCGATGTATTTTCAATGGCAAGTTTCTGAAACTTTGATCCGCCACAGCTTAGCCCAGGAAGAAGAGCACAGATTATATACAGAAGCGACATAACTCCATTTTTATATAAATTTCTTTCGATTCGAATATTTGGCCTTTTACATCAAAATAGGAGTGGTAAAATTGTTTAAATGGTAGATAATAGATAGCGCTAGTAGATTTCAAAAAATTAAAATCGATTTGCTCTCAATTGGCTCCCTCAATTTAATATCTTGTTTTTGGCTGCACCTGTACCAAACGTATTGCTATTATTCGTAAAATATAAACCATAGCTAATAAATTAAATAAATATCTAAATTATTAAGCATAGTCACCTGATAAAATTGAGAATCCAGAATAATCCGAATTTATGAAAATTAAAATGTTAATAAAAAGCCTGAAATTTCCATTAATCAACAGTTGTTTCATTTTTAAAAATTTCAGGTAAACTACATTCAGCACTTATTGTTCTGAACACAATAACTACCGCCAATTTTGGTCGATGCACAATAAGTAGGAATTACCTACTGAAGATTACAAGTAATGCTGGAGTACGTGAAACCATTACATAGATTCGCTTTACATCATCGACAAATCGAGTGTTTTGACGGTCTTTAGTCGCCATTGTTTCGATAAACGTACTGTTGAAATGAGTATAATGTGTCTTGTCCCTGGAATTCATCTCCTATGTCAGACTCCCCGAACGCGACACTGTTAACTGCAAGGGGCAGTTATGCCGATGTCGAATGAATTAAATTCATTCTGATATAGCTTGATGACCAATTCAAATAATTGTTTTGCCTTGGCTGAATTGAACCACGATGGACTGTCGGTGTTGTAGATTCTGATCACGTAATCCGTGGAGACAATATTTTTTACTCTATCTGGGCATATTCGATCAAGTCGAAGAGAGAATTTATTTTTACACTACTAAAAATTTTAAATGTTTACAAAAATATTTTTTTTGTAATTTAGAGCCATCTATTGGCGAACGTGGAAACTAGTTAAGGAGTATTGTCAAAAAAAATGGTTTCTAACTGTCGTTTTTGATATATTCTGTGCTATCGACGTAATTCCAACGGCTATAAACTTTTCTCATCGAACCCCTAGGGACCCGTCATAACATTCAAAATTATTACATCATTCGTTGGTGACGATTGTCCAATATGCATTCCAATTTTGGTAGTTTCCTTTGATCTGTATAGGAACCAAGCGCACATTTTAGTGGAAAAAAATATTCGATATAATTTTTTTCGATTAAATCAAAAAGTATGTATGCAGCCAGAACTGCTACACAAATTTTGTGCATGCAACCCACATAAAAACTAACTAAATTTAGACAAAATTTTATCAGTACATAGGAGAGTACTTATAAAAAGATATTCATTATTTTGAAAGCGAATTTTTATTATTTTGCGATTGTAAAGTAGAAATACACGAAAAGACTGCTACGTCTTTTCCGAGGTCGCAGTCTTTTTATATATTTCTACTTAACAATCGCAAAACAAATTTAAATTTGAAAAAAATGTGTCAATTAACATGGCAAAATAAATCTAGTAACCATATTTTTGATCGCAAAAAATTAACTTGCGACTGGATGGAGGATATACCCCTTAGAAATAAAAATAGATAATAAAATAGTCAATACCCGGAAGCGGATATATTTATAGGTTTCAAATCATTTTAAAATACAAATGTTTGCTTATTAAACTCAAAATTGTTTCATTATTCATATATGTACATCAAACGACGACAAATTAACACAAATTGTAAGTCATTGCAAAATGTCAGTTGTTTGTAAACATAATAAAATGAGACGTATGTGCAGTCTGCTATGATTAAAAAAATAATAAAAGTTGAACGTACGTTTTTCTAGCATCTACAAGAAATTACATCGAAAAAATTTTTCCACTAAAATATGCGCTTGGTTCCTATTGGCGATTTTCATCGAATGTAGATAGCGTTGGTTTCTACGTCTACAAGGGGGACGAGAATTGTCAAATCGATTGTTATGACAGTTTTGATCCCCCTTGCTTCATAGCAAACTGCGATTCATGTTTTGTTCACCAGATGTCAGCTACTTTGTTGGAAATCGTGAATACTGTTTTGAAAAACCGCCTATTGAGCGAATGTGCGCCAATGTTGGAAACATGTAACCTTGATTTGAATTTTTCATTTGTTTTGCGGCAATTTGGTATTTGGACAAATGCGCCAATGTCGGTATGTATTTGCATTCGTGTGGCTGCGGCTTAAATGATTGTTTCATTTGAATTTTAACTGCAGTTGTCAAAATCCGTTAGAATGTGTTCAGGTTTTGAAAATGTGATATCACAAACCAAGAGAACTCTAATAAATTGAATTTACGCAAGAATTAAGTTTATCATTCCATAAAATCATCAGGAATTTTTAAAATTAATCAGGAAAGTAGGGACTGTCTTTCAATGGCCTTTATTTCGTAGAAATTTTTTAATTTTAAAAAAAAAAATCTAGTTAGTTAAAACAAGTTATCTTTACTTAAAAATGTACGAAGTTCCTTTCGTTTGTTAATAAAACTAACCATCAGCAGATATCAACTTTAGCTTTCAATTTGAATCAGATACAACAAAACAAGATACAACATAAAAATAATATGTTTTTATATTATTATGTACAGGTAGCTGATTACCACCGATACCATCTTGTTGATTTGATAATTTTATGAAAAAATTGGAATATTTAAAAAATATAGTCGTTTTTGTTTTAAATGCGATTTATCAAAAACGAAATTTTTGCAGCTAACTAGTTTCTCAAATAAAAAACCACAGAATTTGCCACAATCAAAAAATGTTCGTATAAAACAGAAAAAAATCTCATCTAATTTATTCGACCACACCGGACTAGTGAGCAGTGGTTAAAGTTTCAGCACTTGGACCGGGTGGCACTGGGTTCAAATCCCATCAGAGGCTAGATGCAATCGAATTTTCATCATCGATTACAATTGGCGGTGTTAATAAACACAACTAAGACTCTCTGATGGAGCGCCGACCCACCGTCCATGTCAATGTGCAGGTTGACATGGAGCTTACAATGTGCAGGTGCGGTATACTGTAGTTGTGTGAGTATACATAGGTGAATGTGTTAATGATGTGGCGTGAATGCTTGGTATCACAATGGGGCAAAAATGGCCTAAGTCTCAACCACTGAAACCTATTCGACCTTAATTTAAAAAACGCTTGTAGCAACAACAAATTAGAAGCTGGCGTTATGTACTATATTATATTTTACTATTATATTTTATTGAAATAAAATTTGGTGTTCGCTCATTTAAAATTATTTTCATATTTTTCAAATTTTGAAATCACGAAGAAAAGCCTTTTCATAGAACTGTTATTGGCATTATCCAAGCAATGGCGACGGAATTCCGTCTAAATTCTTTCTATGGAAAGAACTATAATGTAAAGTACACGGAAATCCGTACTACTCGCCAAAGAAAAGTTGTAAGAAATTTCGAGATAACAAATCTGGAAATTCGCCACAAACTTTCTAACGGTTGATCCAGCTCAGTATTTTTCAGCCGACGAGATTGGACCATTGAGCTTGAATTTGCTGTGAAAAATAGAGAAGTCTCAATAGAATTTATTTGTGTGAGCACCATTTGAACTGACTGGTGCAACCTCTTCATCCAAAATTGATGAGGTGTTGCTTCGTTTAGGTTGTTACCAGCATTCAATTTCTTGACGCTCAACAGTTGGGACAGATTCCTGTCTCCAACTGTCAAGCGATGCATCACATTGTTGTGTTTCGCTTTCTCTGATTCGCCCAGGACCCAGATCACCTTAGCTTTGTTCGTATAGTATAAGGTGTATTACTCCTTGGGCTAGTAATGAGATTACACAACAGTGTCGTGGACTCGTGTGTCCAGCGCTCCCATCGCATGATCATATTTAGTTGCTTCGACCATAATATCTGCCACCGTGAATTGCTGCTCGAGTATTTCGAGTAACCACACATTAGGGTTTCGTGAGTGAAGTAGCTGTGGAGGTTTAAAAGCCACTCGAGTCTCTGGTGTATAAGATGAATTTACATTTACCCGTGAGACAGCATCGTTGATGAGTCCAGCCAGTTGAGTGGCCGTTATCAATATATTGGACTCCTCCGTTAAAACGCTGCCTGATGCTGAAGTCTCCCTCACTCGTCGATAAAAGAGTAGTTGGTGCGGATCATTCACACCTTGTACAACGAGCTGAAACAAAAGTGCAAAAATGAGGAATAAGATCTAAAACACGAATAAAGCGAAAGCAAAACATTTTAAATATAAATAAATTTAAGATAAAAAACTCTTATTTTTCAGAATGAATTATTTGCTAGCTCCTTAAATAATTACGTGTGCACTTTCAATTTTGTTTAAGTTTTTCTCCGAAGATCAGCCGGTGCAGAGACACATTAATTAAGATGTTACCTTAGGCTCTGATGATGTGTTGAAAGCGGTCGGTTTAATTATATGTGGCCGAAGATTTTATATATGGCCGAGTATTAGTCGAGTATTGTATGCTTTTTGAGGAGTTTCAATCAGTACCACCAAGATTCGTTTGAAAGTTATAAATTAGAAGTGTGTACGTATACAAATCCTATTGGAATATTTATCTTGCTTGTGTTGTTAGTGAATGGAGTACACTGTTATGAATTTGCAAATAAGATAAGAGTACTAGATCAAATAATTTCATTCGTTTTCATTTAATTTTAACAAAATAAATATTTAAATAAGATATATAGATTAATAAAACTTGTATTGATAAAATTTAAGAATTATTTTACATATATAAGTTTTCAAAGTTGCAAACCTTTTAATGGAAAGTCTAGACTACTACCATTTTAGTACAATAATTAATTATTCTCATGCGCGTTCTGATTAGATTTATTATTTCTTTTCTACTTTACATTTTCGCATCAAAATCATAACACAATTATAAAAATTCGAAAGAAATTTGCGGTCATTTAGGAACATTCAAGTAGGCTGGATAAATGAGCAATTTATCAGCCTATTATAAGTGCTCACGGAACCTGAGTCTAAAACTCTGGGAAGGCGTGTTAATGGCGGTTTACCATTTTCGTCCAAACTCAAATTATGAATACAAAAATTCATGACAAATCTACTGATCTGGTTAGGAAGTGGCCACCAAGCTGGCTGGATGAGCAATTTAGTAGTCTACTAGAAGTGCCCACGGAATCTGACTCCAAATCTCTGGGAAGGGGCTGCTAATGGCAGTTTCCCAATTTCGTCCAAACTCAAATTATGAATACAAAAATTCGTTACAAACTTGCTGATCTGGTTTATAGGAAGTGGCGCAATCAAGCTGGCTGGACGAGCAGCCTATTAGAAGTACACATTACAAAAGAACTAACGTTCAGTTAAAATGAATAATGACACAGCAAGTGAATTTACGTAACACAAATGACAGTCAAATCGTGATCTTCCGATGTACCCGGCATCACCCATGTAGCGATTAATGATGCGAGATAAAAAATTCTTTTTAAGTATGACCACAATCTTTGTACATATCCATCACCATTACCGCTTCCACAGTTTTATTATTTTTATCATCAAGTGTAAACTTACATAAACATAGTAAAACAAATTGTCCATTAGCATAACGTAGCAATAAATTTGAATCGTGCGACGCGCCTTATATTAATAATTTTTTCTGTTTTTTTATTATTTCTAGCAAGATGTGGGCTCACTGAATTTATCCAGACCACAGCAGGAAACACTTCAAATGATACTAAATGGGGCTAGTTATATACAGTACGTGCTTCGTTTTCCAACGGTGACATCAGATTTTATGCCACAAATCGTTCGAATTTATTACAATGGCAACGTAATATGCTCCGGAAGAGCAGGTAAGATTCCTAAATATAATCATCTTGTTGAAATCACTCCATAACAAGAACATTATAATTTTAGATGGTGGTACGCTCGGACCAAGATCAACTATAAAAGTACAAAATTTGCTGTACAGTCAACCATCACTTATGGGAAATCGTAATCCAAATCAAAATGTGAATAACAACAATCGACCACAGATGTATTTTACAACAATTGATGATGACGATTTCGGGAATGATTACTTGGTTTACCAATCGGTACCGGCTTATGCAGCGCCACAATCAACAACATTTCAATATAACATACCACCACAAAAGCAGAATTTCGTACAACAACCGCAACGGCAACCACAGCCGCAACCACAGCTGCAACCACAGGCGCAACCGCAGCCGCAACCACAGCCGCAACCACAGCCGCAACCGCAACCACAGCCGCAACCACAGCCACTGCCCACTGTCATGGAACCGACCACTAATAATTTTGTACCGCAGCAACCAACGACGGCACAAGCGACACCTAAACCTACGCTACCAAGTAATGTTCGGGATGAAGATGTTTGCGGTGTAGCTGATGAGCGTACCCAAAGCAACGCATTAATATTTGGCGGTACACATATAATACATGGAGCATGGCCATGGTTAGCTGCTATATTTGTGTCAAACAGTCATTCACTAAACTATCTTTGTGGTGGAAATTTGGTTTCGAATCGTGTCGTTGTATCTGCCGCCCATTGTTTCATTACCGGGGGCTCAACCATTGCGACCTCCAAAGTAAATGTTCATCTCGGCCGACACAATTTGATTATATGGGAAGAAGAGGGACAAGAGCGAAGACAAGCTTCATTAATTAAAGTGCATGACGATTATATGCGGAAGGATTCCGGTTCATATGATGCCGATATCGCAGTAATCGTACTAAAGCGTATAGTCGAATACAGTTTATATATACGACCGATTTGTTTATGGTCAGGAAATAACGAGCTGCGTAAAATCGAGGGTGCAATGGGTACCGTGGTCGGTTGGGGACTCTCTGAATTGGGTGAGAACGAATCCGAACCAAAAGCGATCGATCTACCAATTGTATCACAGGAGGTATGTCTACGAAAATCGATTGATTCGTTTAAGACCATCACATCCGATCGTACATTTTGTGCGGGTAGCCGAAACCAAACGGGACCTTGCAATGGAGATTCTGGTTCTGGATTAGCATTGCAACAAAATAGTAAATGGGCGCTACGCGGTATTGTATCGGTTTCGGCTGCTACCGACACGATACATAGAAAATGTGATTTGTCACAATTTGTGGTGTTCACGGATGCCGCACTATTTACCGATTTCATCAAAGAGTACATCAATTTAATGATTTAAAATGATTGCAGCCATTCGAGATTTATACGCTTAATTTAGGAATTTTGTAGTTATTTAAAAAAAAAATCCGTGTCACTTCATTACCGTCGAGTCGCGCAAAACTGATGCTGGCGAATAATAAAAAACGCTTAAAACGTCACCGGTATGGATTTCGAAGAGTAAATTCTTATACAAAAAAAACATTAAATAAAAAATTTACGATTGTGATTTTATGAAATTATGAAGAAAGTGTTTTAACTATTTTGTGGAGCTGGTACACGGAAGCGTTTATATCGAAAATTCGTTGTCATTGATACAATAAATAAAATTGATTAAATCTGGTTTGAGGTTATCAATTATATGTTGTGTGTGTTTAATAAAATAGTTTAGGGTAGTTATGACACAGAGATTATTTAAAGTTCAAAGATACTTCAAAATAAGTCGTAATAGATTTTTTATTGCTAATTTAAAAATTTATTTTATATTTAAACACAAACATTTTTTGTATTGTTCTATTCTGTTGTCTCAAAAATAAAATTTTAAGTGAAATCTCCAAAATGTCCTTAAATTTTTTTTATTTCATTTCTATGTTGTTTAAAAATGAGTCGCAATTAAAACCGGTTTTATGGTAAACTGTAAAGAGACGAAAAAGAAGTAACTTCAAAGAAGTAAAGTGTGGAACGGATGATTGTGTATGAGAGCAAAATTAATAATTGGTATGTTCCAAAAAAAAAATCGGGAAATTGTCGGCTTTCCAGTTAATCTTTGCATTGATTTGGTTTTTGCAAACTGGTCTCTACTAATGCAGTAAAATATGTTAAAAGTTCTATGCGGATACTGATCTCAAATTGTAAATGTGAAATTTAATTGAAACGCAGAAGTTGCAGAAAAACGTCAAATGCAATCAACGAGCTATAAAGTTGGCTACTTAGCAATAGTTAGAACAACCGATTACTACTATAAAAATCGGTTTAGAACAGAACCAAATTTGAACAGAAACCCCTTAACCAAAGTGCGTACACAAAGCCAAACGGCGAATCTAGCGCACTGAGACCTAACAAACACAAAAAACAGTTTCATATACAATTGGATGAGACCTCTCTAAAATAAGTTACAATTTCAGTGAGATTCGGAACTATAGACTAATGAACTATCAAGCCCTTTGTGAAAATTCAGGAGCCGGATCAAGGGTATTGTACGACAATTGAAGACGAAAGTGAAATTTGGTTGGAAAAACTACAACAGTTTGCTAGTTTTATTCCTTTTAATAGTTTTAGGTTGAACCACTGATCCTAAGGGCACTCTGTTTGGACCATTTCCATTAAAAACTTTAATCATAGAAATTTTGATATATTTTTGATCAAATTCAACGAATTGATGATGAATTTTCGATGGCCACTAACTATGATGCGATCCCCCTGCTTCGGAGGACTTTCCATGGAGGACTCTTGTAAATTGGAGTAAAAATAAGAAATATACACCTAATATATACACCTTTGGCATCTCTGCAATGTAACCCTTTGGAAATGCCTGTCCTCCTATTACTAATCAAAATATTCGGAATAAGCCGTTTTTGTGCATTATTTTTAGTAGTTAGTTAAATTTCGCGCAAGGTATATTCTGAATGACTGACTAAAGTGACTTGTTGTGTACGTTGCATTTGCATTTATACACCGATCTAATATTCTAGATTCGCCTAGATTTATTCTAGATTCTGTTACAGACTTTTTTAAGGCTTAGGTTACATTGAATCCGCTCCGCTTCGTTCCGCCTTTCCATCAAAATTTAGTTCTGACATTTTGTATGCATTTTATATAGAAAAACGAAATGATTGATTACATCGAGCGGAAAGAAGCGGACGTCCTTATCCGTTTTTTTTTTTAAATCTAAATTTTACGGAAAGGCGGATTACATAACCTCAACTATCTTTGACGGATGGATAAAAACACAAATCTATAATTACTTATAGAAATTGTTAATTATTATTGATACAATATTAATATTAAAAAATCTATAACAAGTATTTTTTGTATTCCTCTTTATTTGGTTGTGCGACATATACTGGGGATAATAATCTCCAAATAATGTCACAGGTTTCTAAAATTATATTTCGAGTAGTTGTTTTACCCATTTTAAAGGACATTGACAGAAACTTTGGAGTTACTCCTTGGGATAAATATCTAGGGTGAAGATATTTTAATAGGGATAAACTGCTTACAAGATTTAGATATTAAATACTTACGACAAAGTAACCGCCAATCTGTTTTCAAAATGAATAGGTTTGCCATTCGATATTTTGGTAAGGTTATCTTGTAATAAATTGTAAATATTTCGAGACATTCTGGTTTGTATAAAAAATTCTTCCAATTGTTTCATTTGGAGAAAACTAGTAACGAAATAACCAGATTCGTCCCTATTCGTATTTATTGGTCGCACCCACAATCTTTGTTTTTTTTCTTTTTCTTTTAATTTTATTATATTTTTTTATATAAAATATATAAATCGAATAGAATTTCTAAATTTTCTAAAAGTTCGTAATCTTCCATTTTGGTTTATTTTTTTGGTTTATTTTAAATGTCAGTTTAGACAGACGGGATGGATTCAATATAACCATCAAACGGGAAAGACGGAAGGGAGAGAACGAGACTAATCAATCTGCAAGATCAATGTAGATCAATGTAACGCACGTTACACGCTGTCACCAATTGTTACGGATTTCATCAGCCAAATCCGGTTTGTTTAACTGAACTATGAATATCGTTCTAGACTTTAACAATTACAACAACAATTCTCGTAATTTACACCTCTTTCGGTATATTCCTAAACATATTTCCACAATTTATAATAAATCACAAAATTTTATTTCACCAAAATACCACTAATATCATTTCGCATTGTTCACTTTCGGCTTAAACTTTCGTGTGCCGTATCTCCTGAATGGCTTAATAAAGCCCATTGTGTTTGTTGCACTCGTAGTTATACACCGATCGAATATTCTACATTCGCCTAGATTTATTCTAAATTCTGTTGCAGACTATTATAATCTGCTACACACAAACTGTACAAAACTCCTTTAGTGCTACTACTAAACTACAGATGTCACCAATCTCACAAAAAAAAAATGTAGTTGAATACTGTTACGATTTTGCCTTAGTCACTCAAGGTTCGAATCACTGGATTGTGAATAAATACAACTGCTTCAAATTTGAACTCACACAATTTATTTACACAACACAATTTATTATACAACACAAAATTCACAATTAATTATTATAATTATAACACACTTTTTAATTATTACTTTAATAATCGCTTTAATAATCACTTTAATAATCTTTCTATTTAACCTTCACTGTATCACGTTTAAAATAAGACTCAGCATTCCACGTCAACGCGCGCCCTTATATACCAAAATATTTGTTTCCAGAATAATCCTAAATGCGCATCGAGCAAATATGTTAGTATAGAAATGACGCCTAAATGTTGAGTATAAATCACAAATGCATTGAACAATTAATGAAATTAAGTTATTCTATTCTAATCCAGGTGTCACCGTAACAATACATTTCTTGTCAACGCCGAATTAATTCATCATCAACCCAGTAGGCGAGAAGATCGTAACAATAGCCGTGTTTTTTTATTAGCGCCCTATAGATTTATCCGGAACACCCAATTTGCTATGTCAAAACTTATAGTTAGCGCGGTTTTTTTGCATATAATTAATTTATTTAACTCTAAACTAAGATTTTTCATTCAAATTGTTAGTTAAAATTCGATATACAAATATTTTACTCAACCTATTTATCGGGAGCCGCTATTGGGAGCGCGATCCATTTCAATGGGATATTTGAAAAGGCTTTTATTTTGTAAACCCCCTGAAAAATTTAAAACGCAGCAAGATGATTTCTTTTTTATAACGTCATGTCAAAATAAATGTCAATTGGTATATATTTCAGGTCGTTAAATGTTTGTTTTATGGATGAATTTAATTTTAATTTTTATAGTACAGCGACCCCAGTGAATAATAGCCACAGTTTCAGTAAAATTTCCCATTCGGATCCGGTTAGTGCTCAAATAATAAAACACGGCTAATACATTATTTTAAATTGACTTTGAACTCAATTTTGTTTTTTCATATTGTATCTGGTCACGGATTATAAATAAATGTTTAATAATTTGACATTTTGGTCAATGCTTTCAAACCTTTTTATTGCAACTCAATAATTTTGTTAATTAATTTAGAAGTCCAAATTATAAAACTAATCGAGGCTATTCATTGGTAGATATCACTTAAGTCATGTTATGGCTAAAATCATGGATATTTTGTTATATAATGATCAACAAACTAGATAATCGATTATCTAACAAACTAACATCTTAAAATTTACAAAAATACGAAAAGAATTTTAAATGAGCTAACTTACCACCAAATGGTAAGAAAATTCTGGCCCACACTGTTACAAACTGCAACAGCGTAAGTTCTTTTTAGTAAAACAAAATCTTCCCTAACAATTTAACAAAAATAGTTTGAGTGTTGGAAAAACCAATGCCTCCTAAACTACAGGCCTTTTACTACTCTCATTTTTCGCACATGACGTCAATTTATGTGTAAACCGAGACTGCGCAGTAATAATGTTAAGATATTTACACTAACAAAACAACTAGAGAAAACAACAAAAACGTCGACATAGCATGTCTTCATCATTTGGTGTAAGCGGCCTGTAGTTTAGGAGGCATTGGAAAAACCCACCCAGTTTACTGTCTGCTTTAAAAGTAGTAAAATCGCCGCGTATAACACATGTGATATATAATTTCCAAGTGATCGGCGATATGACTGAGACACATATATCACATTTGCGATGATCAATAATATTCGCATTTCTTTTCAGATTTTAGTTCCAATAAAACTCTTAAACGAGGTAGATCGCGATAAAGTAACAAAACAAGATAAATTTAAGAATTAATTAAAAATATTTGGTTATTGTGTTTATCGATTATTTATTTAAATATACGGTGAGGTTGATAGTAATTATAGTGATTATAATGACCGTTATGATTAAAAGTGAATTATGTTTAAAAAAGTTTTCCATTTTTATTGGATAACAAAATGATAAAATTATTAAATTTATGTGTATGGCTGATAACGTTTATTTTATTGGAATGTAACTCGTACGGCAAATCATTAATCCAGACAACATCACCATGTCCGCAAATATTCCAATATAATCCATCAGGGCATGGTGATTTTATAGTGCCTACTCCAAGGTTTGGTGATAAGGTTTTGGTGCAAGTGAAATTTATTTTATTTGGTAGACTAAGATCGGTAAGTTTTATATTACCTTGACTGTGGTTCTCGCTATCAATAGCGTTAGATCTTATGCTAAAATTGACATTTTATAATTGTTTGCTATGAATTCCTCAATTTGAAAACGTCGGCATATATTAATAAATAATTTAAAAAAAAACAATATAGGCTTTATACCAGATTCATATATTAATTATAAATTTAAGAATTTGGGTAAAGCCAAAAAAATGATTTCGTCATTTATACGCTACACGTGCCTGCATAGAACAACAAGCTGATATGGGTATATAGAGTTTTAAAAAGTGAAATATTTTTTGTTTATTGCATTTTATTTGGTTATCTCTTCCTAAATATTTATTAGTGCATACTGGAACTGTCGAAACAAAGGAATGTGTATTGCACCCTATCAATAAATGAAACACACAAGATTATTTTAAAATATGTACAACATATTACATAGCCCAAGGCCAAAACTGTCGATTAATTAACGCCGTATAAATATATTTTTGAGATTAGCGTACCGACTTATCTAGTTTATTAGCATTTTTTAAGAAAAGGAAGTTAAGCAACAAAGAATGTTTTTTTCTGTGCTATATAGAGAAACTCAAAATATTTAAAGCAAACTCAATTGTGAGTTTAAAATTTAAATTGCAGCTATTCTAAATTTTACAGGGCGTGTAGTTTGGCCGTATTTTTATCATGAAATATATGGCATTGCGGCAGTTGATGTACGATCATGCTCATTTGACCTCACGATGCCGACGTCACAACGAATGAAAATGAAACGACTTTTTTATGCCCCAATGAGCTGTTAATTTTTTTTTTGTGACTCCGATCAGTCAATCCGTCTGAGCTGTGTAGAGGATACAAACATTTAGCCAAAAAAACTCGAGGTCAAAAATTTTCATGATTAACAAACAAAAAAACTGTTTTCCACATAAATGTTTGAACCGATATTGTAGCAAATTTAATTTAGTTAGTTTAGTTTAAGTTCAAAATCACCAGGTTGACTTTCAGCAATTTTATCAAATATTAACTTTGATGGTAAACGAATTTCCTCAACACGCGATAAGGCATCAGCAACAATGTTTTCACGACCAGAAATGTGACGGATTTCGGTGGTGAATTGTGAAAAAGATCTAAATGCCGTCTTTGTCGGGGCGATGATTTGTCCAAATTCTGTTGGAAGGCATAAACGAGCAGTTTATGATCGGTGTAAATCACAAAAACACGACCCTCCAACAAATACTTGAAATGCTTCACGCTTGCGTCATTTAATTTGCTCGAAAGAAAACCTCAAGGTCACCTGACATTGTTAACAAACTGTTTTACAACAGCACCAATTGCAGTGTCTGAGGCATCCACCATTAAGGATACTTCGGCATTTTCTTGCGGATGACAAAGTTGAAGAGCTTCGCTAATTGAAAGTTTTGTTTTTTCGAAAGCTTGCGACGCTTCTTCTGACCAGGTAATCTTGGATTTATCGTTTTTACGCTTGCTACCGATAAAATAACTATTCAAAATTTGCTGACATTCCGCAGCATTGGGAATAACAGGTCGGTAAGCATTGACCATACCCATGAATCTTTGAAGATCTTTCACCGTGATAGGTTTTGGAAAATTGATGATGGCATCGACTTTCTCTTGTGAAGCGAAAATACATTTACTGACATTAATAACAAAACCAGCGCCTTGAAGACGACTGAATAAAACTTCTTGATGATTCAAATGCTGTTCGAAATCTTTGGATGCTATCAATCGTCCAGCCAAGGAAACGCGAACGATAAACAGCGACAAATAGAATCAATACAACGTTGAAACGTTTGAGCAGCATTTTTAAACCCAAAAGTCATACGCGCGATCTCGAAAAGTCCGAATGGAGTACAGATTGCGGTCTTTGGAATATCCGATTCTTGAAAAGCCTTAACCAAATCAACAGGATAACGATTTGGCTTAGTTAATTTATTGAGTGCATACGGTAATCGCCACACGGACGATCTGACCATCACCTTTACCAAGTGTACCCGACTTGACCACTCACTACACGATGGTCTACATATACCTTAACGAAATAGATTCTCGAATTCAGCTTTTGCAATACGAAGATTGTCGGGTGCTAGTCTACGCGCTTTCGCTGCGCACGGAGGACCTACAGTGACAATAGCATGAGTAACATTGAGTTAGAATTCGTTCAGCTGAGGTGATTCTCTAGTAATCTCTTTGAATTTCTGTAGAAGTTTGACAATGTCTTCGGTGAAATTAGACTGATCCCACAAGTATTTGTGTTGTCTTCAAAAACAAACAAGGCATTCACTCTCAACGATGTTACCGTGTCAATGAGTTTTCAATTTTTGAGGTCAACTAACAACCGTTAATTAGACAAAAAATCAGCTCCAATAATTGGTTTACAAATGTTAGCTATAATAAACTTCCAAGAAAAATTGCGTCGTAGGCCCAAGTTAAGATTGAGAACTTGTGTACCGAATGTATTGATTTCGGTGCCGTTTGCTGCATAAAGTTTATATGTCGTGGGACGACAATTTGTACGACAAGAGGGTGGAATCACCGACACATCGGCGCCGGTGTCAACTAGAATTGAGCTTTTGTAACACGATGAGACGACTATTGACTGAAGTAACAGTATCGCTAGTCGCCATACGCGATACTTTACTTAGTTTTTTGCATCGTTAGAGGCTTTGAAATTGTCGTAGAACTTGCAATGCGGTTTGCAATTACGAACCTTATGCCTATATCGATCGTGGTAAAAACAGACTTGATCGTCGTTTGAATTACGGCCTTTAAATTCCTGGCGACTTGGATAACCATTTCGGGAACGACTACGACTGCGCGATTGAAAGAATTTATCAACCTTCTTTGTGAATTTGCTAATTCACTGTCACCCTGCGATGACACGCTTCTTACACCTAAAGGCTTATCTAACTCGTAAATATTGTCAGCAGCCTTAGCCATATGCTCTAATTCGGTTTTTAAGCTAACCAAAATTTTCTGGGTGAAGTGTGGTAATCACAATATCTCTTGGAGGACATTATCCTTCATTTGATCACCAGCCAAATTTCTCATTTCCCGAAGTAGCTGTGTTGATTTTTTATCACCTAATTTATTTCTAGATGATTCAGCTCTACGATCAATAATTGCTATTTTTAAATCAACATACTTATTTGGCTTAGCTGAATTAATAATTTTATCGCGAACTTGCTTCACGGTATCTGGATCGAGAGCGAACAATAAATGGCATCGTACATAGTCGAATCAACTGAGATATTTGCAATATTGAATTGAGCTTCTAGTTAGATGAACCAGATCTCGGGATCATCTCGATTAAATGGAAGAGGTTTAACCGATACATGTGATACTGTCGGAATTTTACCGGCGTCTGGTATGACTTTAGAAATCTCATCATCACTCATTTTGCGATAGAGAAAAAATTATTAAATTAACAAATGAACAATCTAACACTACACGCGCGAATCATAATTAAATCTCTCTGCTACAACCATACACAAATCACGAGCACACTATATTTATGTGACAAGAGAAAAAAAACGTTTAATCACTCACTTGATCTCGCTTACTTCAATCGAATGTCGTTGAAAATTATTTACAATATTTAACACGCTTCCAAAACTTTACATTAATAAAACAATTTGGTTGATTTCCCTCGTGGTACTAAATCGCTCTCCACGGTGTTGAATTTCCTTAACAATTGGATGATTTGCACGACCAGACTGAACAATTGTATCGATTAAATTGTTGTTGCTTTCCAATAATCGGTGGTCACTACTGTGGTAGTATGGTCCACTACCGTGTTGTGTTGTTACTTGTAATGGGGCGTTTAGTATTTGAACACTCCAATCTATAAACGTACACAGATAAGGTACACTATGGGATGGTTACCGTATGTAATATTAATATGCAACTCCGATGTGGTCCGGTCTCACTATTTCGACAATGCTTACAGCAGAACAAAAATATTATTTTAACAGGAATTAAATTTTATTTTACATATATTTTGTTTTAGTTAATATTTATTAATTTTAAGTACAAAAAGAATTATGAGTTTCAAAAAAATCGAATAGCAATATTGAGAGCGTCGACACAAGAAACATGAAAAAGCGCATTTTTTACCTTTTTCTACTGCAGGGTGACCTGCCCTTTTTAAGTCCATAGACATGCAAACTGTGGAAGAGTGTTTCATTTTCATGACGCGTGTACAATCTATAGCACAGAGACAAAATTACTATCCGATGCCATAACTTTTTTGAATCTGCAGCTCTGACCATTAAATCTACTTCACTCGACTGTGTCACTCAATTTTTGACTTGAGATAGCGTCTTTATTAAAACAATTTATTAAAAACAAAAGAAATCAGGACTACAACGAACAGCGCCACAAGTGGCCAATGTTAAAAGATAAATTAAGGCTCTCTCACTCTGAAAATTCGACAGAAAACAAATTCAATACTCGTACACTGTATTCAAGAATTCATTTCACACTTGAATGATACCCTGCCGCAAAAGGAAACTCAACCATTGGACTTTTTACGTTTATTCGTTATGAACACTCAATTTTATTAATAAACACAATTTTTATTTAAGTTTGCGTGCATATCACACGCATGCACCGCTTTATATTTCTTTTTTATTATTTTAAATCCAAGTTATATCGCGCCAATACTCAATCGCATGTCGTGTCGTGGTTAAACAAAACTCAAAAACCGAATGAATAATTGCGCCCGAAGAAAAAAATACGTCGTGCTCTATTTTTATATTTTTCATTTTTTTTATTCCGTTTCTTTTCTTACGTTGTCAACATTGATAAATCAACAATGCCAGTATATTTGTTCGGCCTATTTTTGCATGCGCTTGTGCGCGGTTGTTTTATGTACGTCGATTATTTTATGTCGGATAATGAATGTCGGATTATTGTATGTCGCACACGGTTGTATGTCGTATTCGTCAAACCTTGTAGATTCAATTATTTTTTGCGAATAATTGAGTTGCTATAGATTGTTGAACGCAAAAAGATTAAAATATAGGGAAGAGGTAAAAATGAAACGGACATTTAAATAAAATTAAGATAAAAAAAATTGAAAATTAAAAAAAAATAAAAAAACGGAACCTGTTACTGTAAACTTGGTGCAGTTCTAAATGCAGGAACACTTCTTAATGCACAAGGGTTAGCAATCTAAGTACTTCTGCACTTGAAATCCTCAATAAAGGGTATGATCTTTCTTTGGTGAATTCTTTAAGGAGGGGAGCAGTTGATATTACTTTATGCTCTACATCCATAATTGATTTGACATTCAACTAACAAGTGAATAATGATATGGTTTCCTCGGACCACAGGGGTACGCTTTTAACATAAACGTTAACAGACCCCTTTCTAAACCTTACTGTAATAAGAAGCTAACAAACTGGGTAACGAGTTTCAACCTCTGATAATTTTACTGGGAGAGATACGATCGGCTAACGACATTGCTATATGTCTTCTATGAATAAGCCTTTCTGGTGTTTCAATCTTAAAAAACTAAGGAAAACTACTGATAGTATGCTGACCTCCTCTAATATTGAAATTGCGATTTTATTACCTCTGAATCGATTGTTGATCAAGCTCTGGTGAGAATTCTCGACAGATTAATCGAAGATCGTCAGTTATTTAACTTTCCTTTCTGGAGCATACAGCATACTTACAGAAATGGCATATCGGGAAAGTGATCTACATTTTGTCGACATTCCCTTCTTCCTTCAACTTTTCGAGTCCTGACTTAAGCAGCTCGACAAAACGCTCGGCTCTGCTATTTGGTTGTGGGTTGTAGCGTGCCGTGGTAATGTGATTGATGTCATTCTCGGAACACACATCTTCTTATAATGACGCAGTCAGACTTAAACTGTGGGTCGTTGTCGCTCACGATGATGTCACACAATGCCAAGCGAAGGTCTCCAACGGTCTTTTCAGATGTCGTGCTGCTCACCTTGAACACCTTAGGCCAGTTGCTAAATATATCAACGATGACCAGGTACCAGAATTCATTGACTGAGCTAATCATCGGCTTCGGCCATCCTTGCAGCACGCATTTCCCAGGTAATTTTGAGTTAGTCTCGCAAATACCACATTTTTTTACATGAGACTCCATATCGTTGTCAATTTCGGGCCAGTAAACTTTGCGTCGGACTAACAGCTTCATGTGTGCTGTCCATGTATGACCCGAATGCAGTTCCTCAAGAATAACCTTGTGCAATTGCAATGGTATCACGACCCGTTCGCTATAAAAGTACACTCTTTAATCAATGAGAGCGATGTTCGGAGTTGGAAATAGTCTACCACCACGTCATTTCTGATTTGCTTTCTCCTTTCAGGCCAACCCTGCTTGATGAAATAAGCGACTTGCTTCGGGACCTCGGATTTTGCGGTTTCCGCTTGGATTGCTTCGAAATTAGACGGTAATGATTTCGCTGACTCGATGGCAAAGCATTCTGCGTGACTATCAATTCGATTGGTTGCAGTGATGGTATCTCCGGGCTCGGGCTTCGGTTGCACATTAATGAGTCTTGAAATAAAATCAGCATACGCAAAACTCTTTGTGCTGATGTATTTGATGTCAAAATCGTAGGCAAGCATGACAAGCGCGTAACGCTGTAGACGATTAACGGAGTAGGGACTCTGTTTTTTGATCCAAAAACTGCTAGCAATGGTTGGTGATCGGTACGTAGCTAGAACTTCCTGCCGTAGATATAACGATGAAATTTCTAAAGCGCGAACACCAATGCAAGGGCTTCTCGCTGGTTCTTTGGGCGCGGCTGAGAACATCGAATAGCTTCTGTCGATGGTAATGCTCGTCTTTTCCTGTGACAATGATATCGACGAGATATGCTGCAACTGTACACATAACCCTAAGCATTATGTCCATTTGTGTCTAAAACTCCCAAAAACTGTAATCTCTGCAACTCGTCCTACATTTCTTGGGCGGTGACATACGGTACAGGCCGCTGACCACAGAAAACAGACTTCGCCCTTGGCTTCAATTTAAGCGATATCAAGGTTCTGTTACATAAACCCAGAACATCATCAACGAACATAGAGGGGTCCGGACCTCCTCTATCAGCAACAGCTCTTCATTTGCGTGAACCCTGTTGTACACTGCTCATAATGGTACACATTCAGGGCGGAATTTGCAACGTAGCTTGTACAATTTGACTTTAGCTTGAAGCTGCCCATTATGTCAAGATAGTCACCAGTTGCGATGATCGCCTGTTCTTTACACGGGTTCAAAACTGGCATTCCAAAATTTCCCAGGCTGTTCGTGAGATGATCGTCCAATCTGAACCCGTATCGAGCTATAGTGATACTCTGCGTTTATTGATGGACGGGATCATAAATTTGCGTGATAACTCTGATCTTGCCTGAACCACAAAACTCCGTCTTCCCTTATCACTAGTTAACGCGAGCCAATGACTGGCAATATCTGTTCTCGTGCCATTGTATCTTACATGTTGTTACAGACGGCTCAGCAGCAGACCCGCAGATTTCAACTAAGATCGCAGAGGCCTCACACGGTGGTCTTTCCGGCTATATTTCAGGGAGAAATGCTTGGGTCGCGGAATTTTGAGGCTTGTCTGAATCCTTTCTTCGATAACTTAACTATCTTGCGCTATTCCCAACGAATTTTGCACCAAATTTTGGCGAGGGATAAGAAGAAGAAAGCCATCGAAGCGGCTTGTTGTGATACAAAAAAATCATGCGAAAATTGGGTGGTTTCTACTATCCACCAACTTCCGTGGGATGCTCGCTATAGCAGGAGAGTCGACTTCAGCAAACCAGGCACATCATCCATTCCCTCCAAGTAATCGCCCGAATATTGAAGCAAGACCTGTGAATCACGAAGTCTCTGAACACTTTTAGTCACTTTTCAAATCAAAACATTATTTTCATCATGCAACCAGAAAACGCACTCAGAACTGATCTGACTCGAATCTGATTTTAATTTGAATCAGATTCTCATTGTAAAAACTACTTGCAAATATCTTGATCTCCAGGAGTTCAAGCCACTCCCATTTGAATTCAACATTTCCTTGTGTTGCTTTATGGAAAATAGACAATTCAAACTGAATTTAAATTTAAATTGTGATGGTTAAAATGTAAAGGTAAAGCAAGCCAGGTGACCTACTCTAAAATTTTCTCGAACACTTTTATTTTTCCAATTCACCATCTGGCTAAACAACCGCTCGTAAAGCTCTAAGAATTTTTCTAGGTTGTAGAACTCAAAATTATTTATCGCGGTGTCAATCTACACCGCCCATATACGCAGCTAAAACTCGAAATGCCTGAAAATTAATATTTTTGTCTATTTTATTTACTATTTCTAGCAAGATGTGGGCGCAATAAATTTATTCTGGTCACAAGAAGAAACCTACCAAATGATTTTAAATAGAGACCGTTATATACGATTTGTGATTCGCTTTCCAAGTGTGCTGACAAATTTCCTGCCACAAATTATTCAAATTTCTTACAATGGGAGTGCAATTTGCTCAGGAAAAACAGGTAAATCTCACTATAAAAAACCAGCATCTTGTAATGTCTCTATAGTAAACACCTTTCATAATTTTAGATGATAGGACTCTTGGAGTGAGATCATTAATTACATTGGAGTATTGCCTTTACACTCAAATAACATTTGGTAATAATATGCAGTCACCAATAAACTGTCAATTTAACGATCTTGATAATTTCGGAAATAGTTTTGATGGATATCAAACTGGACAGATAACTGATCAGATGTTTTCGAGACCACACACATCGACAAATCATATTATAAATAATAATAATAATAATATTCAAAATTTTGATGGCGTCAAATGGGATTCTACCTACCCAGGGTTGCAAAATATGTTCCGATATGAGCAACCCCCGACACAACAACAACCAAATAGAGTGCAAGGGATCATTACTAATAGTTTGCCACAACAAGAAATTCAACAACCTCCTTCACGTCAAACACTTCGCCCCTCCATAACACAAGGTTATGCACCGGACGAAACTACTTGCGGTGAAATAGATTCAGGAGTTCGTAACGTTCCACTCATATATGGCGGCAAAAATATAAGACGCGGAACATGGCCATGGCTTACAGCGATATTTTTATCAAAAGACCTTTCACTTCAGTATCGATGTGGTGGTAGTTTGGTTTCGAATCGTGTTGTTGTATCGGCCGCCCATTGTTTCGTTATCGAGGGCCTACCAATTCTTCCTAGCAAGATATTTGTTCATCTTGGACGTCATAACTTGGATTTATGGGACGAGAAAGGACAAACAATGAGACAAGCTCTTTTCATTAAAGTTCATGATGAATATAATAAAGAATACCACTCGGCCGACGCCGACATTGCTGTAGTCGTGCTAAAACTTATAGTCGAATATAATTCATTTATACGCCCGCTTTGCTTATGGTCGGGCAGTACCGATATGAGACATATCGTAAATTCTATGGGAACCGTGGTGGGTTGGGGTCTGACCGAAACAGGTGTTAGATCAGCTGAACCAAGATCTATTGATATTCCAATTGTATCTGCTGGGGTATGTCGGCAATCGCAGCTTACATACATCACGTCAGAACGTACATTTTGCGCGGGTGCACGGAATGGATTTGGCCCATGCAATGGTGATTCTGGATCAGGATTAGCTATGCTACAAAATAATAAATGGGTACTACGAGGTATCGTATCGACAGCATCGACTCAAGCAACACGTGACATTTGTGATTTATCGCAATTTGTAGTTTTCACAGATGTCGCCAAATTTACTGAATTTATAAGACAATACATTGAATAGGCATTAATTTACGAATTTTGTATAAAGTTGACGTAGTTTAGCTCATTATTATATAAAATAGCACTTAAACGTTTTTTACCGCTAACACTCAAAAATTTAAATTTCAAACCAATTAATAGAAAAAAAAATAATTGTTGCGAAAGGTTTTGAGTAAAAGTATAAAATTAAATTCTTTAAAATAAAACACTCTAATAATCGAACAGAGGTGGTTCTAAATTGAATAAACATTTGATGTAAGACACCAATGTTACTTTTCGAGTAGGCGTGTGGTGCCGAGTGAAATAATTTCAAATGTTTAAGAATACTGTACTATACACACTCAATAATATTCTTTCTCGAATAACAAAAATCTCAGAGAATTCTGAGTATGTGGCTCTAAGTAAGATTGGCTTCTTATATCAAATGTTTTTTTCAGAACTAGTGCAATCACGACTGCGCGATCCGTAGTGGTCCAGATGAAAATTACTAAATGTTTACGAATTTTGTAACGCACTCAACGATATTCTCTCTCGAATAACAAAAATCTCAAAAATTTCCGAGCTTGTGGCTAAGTAAAATTGGTTCCTAACATCAAATGATATATAGATAGATAATTCAGAACCACTTCGATCACCTCTGTGTGATTAGTGTGTTTTATTTTAAATTTTTAATTTAAATTTTTGAGTGTTTTTTTCAATTTTAAGTAGGAATGATTTATGGAAATCCCAACTTTCAATAATAAAATCACTTAAACTGGATATACTGATCATGTAGACCAGGTTTGGAGATTGTGCCTACTCCCCATCATCTAGAATCACCAGTCGAAACAAAACCGCTTAATTGAACTCAAATTTTAAATATCATTTTAGAAAAATTTTGTATATGGCGATTTCAGGACATCCCTCTCTTTATTAATGAAATCACTTAAACTAATCGCTGAACATATCACCAAGTTTCATGATTGTGCCTAGCCTTTTATTACACATTTTATTACTTAAATCACTTGAACTAAATGTTGTTTCAACTGCAATTTTTGTATGTTGACGACATCCAGTTTAAGTGCTGTCATTAATTAAAAGTAAGATTTTCAAAAATGATACAAAAATTTTCAAAAAGGATCTGTAGAAATTAGGGTTGAAATAAGGGTTTTCTATATGACCAAAGCTCGCTGATGTGGGGTAGTGATACAATGAATCCTAGTGGCAGTAGTTTTGTGGTATTGCAGATTTGTGTTCACGAACGATGTGAAATGCGTGAGTCTTAAGTTAGTCTTTCTTGTCTTTCTTAAGACGAGGTGTGACAGTGAAGTGAAAAATGATAGTGAGTAATGAAAAAATAATAAATGTTGTTAAAATGAAAATAGCAGTGTGATTAAAAATATTTATAAATATTTATAAATACTAGGAATTTATTCAGAGATTATTTCCGATATATTCGGGAATATTACGGGTATTATAAATTACGGGAATTGCTGTTGTAACCATCAAATTATATAACGGTATTCAAACTCCAATGATACGAACCGGAGATTGTTAGGAATTTGCCCTGTCAAATCCTGTTCGAATCATTAGACTGTGAATACAGTTATAAATTTGACTGTTTACAACAACAGTTCTCGTAGCTTACTCCGATCCGGAATATTAGAATAGTTTGGTAAATACTTACTCAACAATTATTTTCACAACTATGTGTTTATAAATAACGTTAATTCACTTCCCACAATTTACAATAAATCACACAAATTATTTCACTTTCGATCGCGCTGTTGAGATTTTATGCCGAGAAAATAAAATAAATAAATGTGTCGGAGCGATGAGAAAAAGACGAGAATCGCGTTACCTAACAAATGCAAGAAGCGACCCTTCCAACATTACGTATCAGAAACGTACAGTTTACGTTCAGAAACGTAACGCTTTTGTGTAACCAATATGTTAAGTTTACGTAACCCTTGTCACAGGAGAAATGAAACAAAAACGTGTATACAATTTGTCTACATATTGGCGTAGCGTACTTGAACTGTTTTTCTTGAACGTTTTCGAATCACATAGACGTAACAAAATTGAGCTGTTTTGATGTTATATTTCCGATGTATTATTTAGTAATATTTTCTTTAAATTAGAACACAAAATTTATTTATTATATTATTATTTTATTACGTATTTATTTTATTTAAACTATCACCCGAATTCTATTAAATTATAAAACACATTAAAATCTATTATTTTATTAATACTCAAATATATTTTAATTCTAGAAATATTTTAATAAAATCACAACTCCATATAGTACATATTTCGTATCACATTAAACTATAAGGTAAATAAATCAAAATGGCTGAATTTTGAGTAGGAAATCATAAACCTGCCAGAGACGCTGCTGTGTTTTAAAATTGTGCTCAAAAGTAGAACATTTATGTTACGTAGTTGATGTATACATTTTTTTTGTTGGAAGGGGATGGTTATCTGCGTTGAAGTTTATTTTTTTTGTTTGCGTTTGCACCACAAATGGATTTACGTTGTTTGTAATGCGTTTGCATTACCTCCTGTAGCCCTATTCTGGTAATTCCCCGGGAATAGGGAATAATTTATTTTTATAGCAGCTATTCCCCAGATGTTTTCCCCAATTCTTCGTTTTCCAAAAGTTAATTCTGGCGATTGGGGAATAAATGGTCAATTTTATTGTGCAATGCTCAACATTGCGCAATAAAATTGAACGTGTAGGCAGGGGCCTATTACACGTTCAATATTATTGCGCAATATTGAGCACTGCACAATAAAATTGACCGTGTAAAGATAATATTGTAGGTCTGCACAATATATTGTGTAAATTTAAATTTTATTTAATATTTATTGAAGTTTGTGCAATACATATATTGTGTAGTGTAATCCCAATATTGTGTAATATATTATATCGGCTGTCAAAAATTCGTTTTATGTTTTTAATTTCTATACAGCAAAATGTCTGAAAGGAAAAATTATAATTCTAATAAAGCGGAAGAAAAGGAATTTATAATAAAATGCATCGTAAGAGACATTATTACATATTTAAATGCGTAATAAGGAAAAATTGTGCAATAATATTGAGCAGTCTTTTGGGGTAAAAATTTTTTTGCGCATTATTTAGCACAATAACATTGCGCAATAATATTGAACGTGTAAGGGGCCTATAACAATTTTAACGTATTCGTAGCGAATAGTAATGATATTGGCGTTGGTAATTGGTAACATTTCTAATACCGTTGTCTTGTGGGGTATAATTTTGATTTTTAGATTGTAGAAAAAATAAAAAGCAACATATTATGGTGACGACAAGTCTTGGTGTAATATGTAACGCTGTGTATTGATGGAAAATCAAACAAATATGACATATTGGTGGTATTGAGGTTTATAAAGGAAAAGTGTTACTAAAACTTCATTTTATTGTTGATCAACTCAACACAGTATAAATCAGGGGTGGGATGTTGTAACATCACTTTTTTCCATACTATCGAAACTTACATCTCTTTCATCACGAATCAAATTTAAAGTTGGCAAGCAATTTTATTTTAGGAAAATGAGATATAATATTCGTTAAATATCGAAAAAGTGATGTTACAACATCCCACCCTAGGGCTTCATGATTTGGAATTGAACTAAAATGTTTTAAATTAAGTTTCGATTAAAATACGATTGTAACTGCGAATTTCGTAGTTCAACTTAAAAGATATTTTATTATAAGGCTATTTAAAAAAGTATTTTTTCATTATTTTGTGTTAAATAAAATTTATTCACAAAATTAAACTAAATAATTTCTAATTTAATTACTAAAGACCAATTGCTTTTTAATTTTAATTAAAATTATGTAGTAATAAATGAATTATAAAAAAATACAGCTAAGTTTTTCATTGTGTTTTCTTCGTTCTTTTCTACGACGTGATGATAACCGACCTTAAACAATGGTTGAATCACTCCATAATGGTGGTTTGAAATTCTACAACTGATAATTTTACATGATACTATTATGGTCGCTAGTAAAGCAGCAGAACTCAGTTCGAACCTTGGAATACTTATTTGATTTATGGAAGCAATTTTTGTTTTGGAACTGATTTGATTGATTCTCACCGCACCATACTCATCAACGCATCTGCAATACACAACCGCTGAATACGTCTTCTTCGAGGCATCGTTAAATATTTTGCCATATCTCTGCTTTATCTAGAGGTAGTTCATCGTCCCAATTTAAGTTTCGCAACCACAAACTATGAAAAATAAATTTTATTATTACAAGTGTCGGTGCTAGCCCTCCCATTAGAACAAATATACGATATAATGATTGTGATAAAATTTCATCTTTAGAACCGGATGATTTCTCCTTGACAGATGCCTTAAACTGGTTCGTCTCTAATAAGATTCCGAAGTATACCGAGTACTTTAGGATACGATTGGTATAGTCTTCTATGTTCCATTGATTTGTTACCCTTTATTTTGAAGCAATTTTCTCGAGTAATGATTGGATGACTATTTCCCCAAATTGAGGTCATAGGACTTAAGCACATCTGTGAGGGTTTGATTTTTTGGAGTGTCATAAGGTTTTGTGACAGTCCCTGATTTTTTTGAATGGCCGCTGTAAATAATATTGTACCAACGGAATCACATTAAAATTTAATAAAGCGTTCATAACCGGAATATTCCACTACCTGGAATTATGTCGAATATTCCCACAATAATTTTCCCAAAATCCACCCACACTAAAACGCCACAAATAACTTCAACAATTATTTATTAATTCACAATTTACCATTTACACCTATAGTTAAATCACACCACTATTTACACTTAACTCCACTTATTATTTTCCCGCTTCTCACTTTCGCTTTTAATCCTTCGCGTACCGAATCTCCCAAATGACTACTGACTCATTGTTTTCGTTTGCATTCGTATTTATATACCGATCGAACATAATTCTAGACTCGCCTGGATTTATACAGAAGCATATTTTACAAACGAATGGAATTTAATGTTATTCCATTACCCACACCGCAAAAATGTCCAAAGTAGATCTTAAGTGCAGCGCAAAATTCAACTCTTGTTTTTTTTTTGCTGATATTAACAGAAAGACCCCTTCGAATGTCTACGCCTATCTGTTTTGTGTAGTAGTGACATCTGCACTATCTCAATTTGAACTACTGCCCACTACGTTTATCCAATGAATGTTACTCCCGATTGTTGACCACATCTTCTGTTGAGATTTGGGAAAGACTCGTTAATCATAAATAAATTTGGTTTGCCAATCACAAATGCCCATTTAATAAAGTGATTTAAGGTGGAAATGATTTATTTTATCGATAGATCATAAAAGAGTGGCATCAGAATATTGGATAAAGGATTAAAATTCGTTTCGCTCATAATTGATGAGACGATATTCCGAAAATTCGGTGTTTTTAATAGGCGCCTGTCACCAAGCGACATTCACACAATCTGTTATAAACTTCAGCAGTATAAATCCTTCTTTATAAATAAAAATCTTCCGCAAAAACGAAATAAAAATATTTTGTTGTGTAGAAAAACCCATACCCAGTTCAAAAAAACAGAAATAAATTAGTTCTAAATTTAACACACAGATCATCACACATTCCAAGCGATCGTCGATATGACCGAGACACATTTGCAATGATCAATAATATTCGCATTTGTTTTCTGGTTTTACTTCAAATGAAACTCTCAAACGAGATAGATCGCTTTAAAATAACCAAATAATATAAATTTAAGAATTAATTAAAAATATTTGGTGAGCTCGTTTATCGATTGTTTATTTAAATATACGGTGAAGTGGATAGCAATTACAGTTAATATAATATTCGTTATGATTAAATGAGCGAACATGTTTGTGGTGAATTGTGTACTAAAAAGTTTTATATTTTTAATTTGATAACAAAATGTTAAAATTGTTAAATTTATATTTATGCCTGATATCGTATATTTTATTAACATTTAATTCGTACGGTCAATCGTTTATCCAGACAACATCACCGTGTCCCCACATATTTCAATACAATCCATCAGGATATGGGGACATTAGAGTGCCAAGCCCAAAATTTGGTGATAAGCTTTTGATACAAGTGGAACATGTTTTGTTTGGTAGTCGAACATCGGTAAGTGTTAATCTAAAATTGGCATAAATTAGATTAAAGTTCGTATAATGACATTTTAAAAAGAAGTTTGACGGGTTACAATTATCATAAATTTAAGAATATGGGGAAAGCCAAAACTTATTTCATGATTTATTGTTATTGTTTCTTGCTTGCTTACCTCTTCCTACATATTTGTCAGTTTTAACTGGAATTGTCTAAGCGCCGAAAGCGTATTGCACTCTACCAATAAGTGAATTACCCAAGATTATTTTAAAATACGTACGCCATAATATATAGCCCAAGGCCAAAATTGTACAACAACATAAACAAGTCAGTTAGTGTTGGGGAATAACATATAACTTGTGTCTTATTATTTTTTAAATAAATGAAGTAGAAGCAACAAGAAGTTTTATTTTTGTATGTGCCAGAGACGAACTCAAACTCCATTTTAGGCGAGATAGATAGTACACTATCCAAAATTAATGTTTGAAAATTGCAACTTTCATTGTGTCCGAAACCCGACGTGGAAATATATTGGAGTGGAAAAATTTCCATTCCGAAATATTTCCCCGTCAAACAAATTTTTCGCATGTGAAATTTTTTTGTTTTGTTCTAATTCAATTGAGTAGGCCCTACAATATGAAGAGTATTTTTCTGTATCTGTCAATAATTTTTCTCAGACATAGACTGGGGCCCTATTCCTGAATACGAACGTACATAATTTTTAGTTTTGTTGCGTTGGTAAAAAGGAAATTTTTCTTCAATGGTTCTACCTTTAATAATATTTTACAACTTGATGCTATATTTTGACGTTTTGGTTTCGTTTGTACTTAAAATGGATGATCGATATGATTTATTTTTTATTATATTTTAATTAATGTTCTTTTAATTTTAACATGGTTGTATTACATAATGTGAAATGCACAGAAATTTTTTGTTATGAGCGAAAATAAAATGCTTTACTTGTGTGTATAAGAAATTATTTTTCAACGCATTTATACACGATTTGCAGTTTTGCTGTTGCTGAAGAGGCACTTTCTGAATCCATTCCTTCTTGACAAATAATATTAATAAATAATTAATTTAATTTATAAATTTAATGTTACGGCCGTATATGTATAGGTGTAATAAATATTTAATAAATTAATTTATGTGGCCACAGATATGCTCTAAAAATACATATGTCTATTTTATTTACAATAAATAATTAAATTTTGAGTTTTTCTATGGAGTCGTTAACCCTAATGTGAGTGACGTGAATATTCGGGTACCTTTTGCCCTTTTAGACGTCTATTTTTGTATGTTTTACTCCCAATAAATTTTAAATTTTATGAGAACTTCTAGTTCAATTGGTATAGATTACGATCATACTTAAAAATGAGAAATGTTACAACTTGGACGAACGACGAAAAAATAAGTTAATCACTCAAATTAAGATTATTCACTCACATGAAGGTTAACAAAATATACATTGAACAAAACTTCGTTCATGAACGTACAAAAACTGTTCGAATTCTAATTGCGGAATACGGGAAATTTTAGAACGTACAAGAATTGTACGTATTCGTATTCAGGAAATCCCAATTACACTAAATTCGTAAATTTTTTATTCGTATTCAGAAATAGAGGCACTGTACTAAATCGGGTGAGTTCGATATTGTCATTTAAATGGCACGAAATTCACCAGTATAGCTGTGCTAGTATAGTATGAAACGTTTCTGCTGGAATAAAAGCTATAATGAGCAATAAAATATTATTTTAAATCGTTTATTAAAAAGATGAAACAATAGACAAGAATTTAGTTTAGTTTATTTCTGCTAAATTTCACATAATGGCTGTACAGAAATATAATTACTCCAGGTTTCGGACACTGTATATAAACTTTATTCAATTATTCCCCTGGATGTTACAAGTTACTGGTTTAAAACGAAAATCTCCATTTTCTGTTTGTGAATTTACTGAATCATTTGAGTATGACGTACGCAAATCAACAGCAGAAAGACATCTGCTTTTATGTAAAAAACTTCATGGCGGAATATACCAATTTAGGACCAATTCATTAATTTGAAATTCGATATTAACAATGGAAATTCTGCTAAGATTGCCATGGGAAGCTCGTTAAACTATTGCCTTGCTGTTGGACCCACGAATTATATGAAAAAATTATATTTATCGATAAAAATTAAAAAATTAGAACTATTTCAATCTAGTTTAAATTAGATTATCGTAATTGGTTCGTCTTAATTTAAAATCGTGAAATACGTATTAAAATTGAATTATTTCAATAATAAAATTTGAACGTTTGGTAGGGTTACAAAATCGTTTCTGTGTGCGTCATCATTATTTTTAAATCGCGATTTTATTTACGTGCAATCGTTAAATGGGGAATTATTTCCAATTTCGCCCACAATTTCATATTATCAAAGACCCTATTCCTGAATACGATACGAAAATGTATTCGTTACGAAAATTAAACTCATTTCGAAAATAAATTGGTATTTCTGAATACGATCGTAGGTAATTGTTTGGTGTGTGTCCTTGCTAGAAAGGAAATTTATTCTAAATGGTTTAACCTGCGATAAAATTTTATAACTTGGACAATATTTTGAGTTTTGACGTTTTGGTTTGGACTTGAAATGGATGCAATATTATTATTTTTCTTCTAGGATTTCTAGTAAGCATCACTTATGATTTGGGGATTATTACGACGTTCTCAGCAGTTGGTGAGGTCTAGGCAGTCTTTGCAAAGAATTTTACATATGTTACACCTTTTCCCATATAAGATTCAATCGGTTCACGTGTTAAAACCAAATGATGCACAAGTACGCATTCAATATAGTCGCCGTTTTCAAGAATTGTATCCAGAAAACAACGAGTTTATTCACAAACACATAATGAGTCACATTAATGAGGCACATTTTTACCTCAATGGTCACGTAAATAAATAAAATTGCGGAATATGGGTCATCCAAAATCCAAGAATAATTGTAATGGCATTCAATACCGGGCAATGATTGAAAAATTTTTAAACCCAGAGGTAGAGAACAATCCAGAATTGTGGCTCCAACAAGATGGAGCCACAGCTCGTCCAAATATGGCTCTCCTGCACGAAACTTTGGCGATCGAATAGTATCGTGTTTTTCCGATTTTAACTGGCTTGGGGCTACCTAAAGGGTAAGGTGTATACCAATAAGCTAACGACCATCCAACAGCTTAAGGCCAATATACGAGCAGAAGTGAGGGCGCTGGGACCTGAAGTTCGAAGAAAAGTTATGGAGAGTGTTCTGGAAAGAACACGTCAGGTCGAATATGGGCACCATTTGAAAGATATTATCTTCAAAACATAATGTGAACATATTTCAAAACTATAATCTAAATTTTAATAAATGCCAACGTTAAATAAAAACAAAAACAAAAATGTCATTCATTAAATAAATCATTGCGTTACTTATACGCCACCCTATACTAAAAAAAAAATCCTATATTTCCTATGTTAATGATGTTGTATGTTATAGAAATATCATTTCTGGCATTTTCTGAGGTCGTTGTTAGCTTAATGTTTTTATGAAATTATGTAGTTGATCCACTGCGCAACCCACTTATTGCGTCTGTTGGGCACGTACGGGTGATAGTTCTTAAATCATCTAAACCTACCTTTACATTGCCAGAATATGTTGTGTCATTAACTATAAGCAGAATCCTATCTGCATGGCCTCCACTATACTACCAATGCGAGGAGGTATTAAATTCGAATTCCCCTGGCTAAAAACAACAATTGCTTTTTTGTTTTCGGATTGCCTGAATTTTTTTATGTGGCACAATATTTTTTTAATATTACATCTCATCACAATAAAATTTAAATCACAGCTTCAATTTACTACTCTTTGTTGCTTCTGCTCATAACCTCGATAAAATTGGCACAAGTCAATTTTACTACTAAAACAAAACAAACTGCTGTGCTGCTTGATGTGCACGCCCATGCGCAGCCGTAGTGTGGATTGTTTGGAATATATTGCGCTGCTCTTGGTGTGTTTCATCCTTTAGATAAATTATTTTGCAATACCACTATCCAACACAACGTCGCACTGTCAAATTTGTCTATGCTCCCGCACTCCCATCTGTTGAGATTTTTGGAAATATATAATCTTTCCGATAAAGTTAATAGCTTCAATTTGATTAAATTCTTTTTGAGTCTTCTAGTTTTTTCTGTCCACGTGGCTTTTTCAATCGGAGTCGAAAATCACAAATAATTTACACAGTACAAAATTAAAAAAATATAGGTTTTATGGATTAATATTAACAAAACCATAATAAAAATAAAAAATAAGCAAAACCATAATAAAAATAAAAAAAAAAGTTAATAGATGTCACTCCAGTATAAGTATAGTCTTGTGCCAACAAAAAACAACTATGTATGTGTATGTGTATGTTGTACCATCACTTCGAATCGAAAAAAGTCGAAATTCGAAAAAGTCGAATTGAAAAAGTGAAAGTTGTATCATTTTTGCTTTTTGAAAATGATACAACATGCCGCCATTCGACTTTTTTCGAATTTCGATTCGAAGTGATGGTACAACATCATACCGCCCCTTATTTATCTCTTTTAATTCGTGCTGCCTCTTTAGAAAAGTATGGTATACCTACTTGTATTGTTAAAGACAACCCCATATAGCCTTTGATCAGAATAGTTGGAAAATCCACTTTATCAAATGTTGCGCATAAAAGCAAAATAACAAAATGCAGATCTAACCATCATCACTTTGTTTAAAACTCGTTTGTTTTAACAGAATTTGGTTTTTTTTCTTGGAAAAAGAAGAATTTCGATTCCAAAAAATAATTAAAACCAGTTCATCGATTATTATTAAAAAACAAACATATTCATTTACGTAAAATTATAGAGCGAGTTTATCAGCTGATAATTATCTCAAAATACAAATAAATAAATTTCCAAGAATATGAACTTCTAAAGTTTATTGATTCATAAAGGTTTTTAAATAAAATATTTAAAACATTTCTGCATCACCCGGTTTGTTAACTCTTTAAGATATTTCGAATTTTATTATAAATCTATAAACTTGCTCGAGTAGAACAAGTGTTTCTTTTTGACATTGCAAGTGTAACTTTGAGATTTGAGCACGATAAGATGTGCGCCATCTACGTAAGGGTAGAAAAGTTGTAGATAAGGGACGAAAATAATTTAATGCTGAGTGTTTGCAGTAACATCAGTGTTAATTGGAACAAACTGGATTTTTTTATTGTTATTTTTATTATATATTTATTTATTCTTTCTATTACGAACGGTGGTCTATTGTAAACTAGTGTAGACTAGTGCAGTGTGTGGTTGGATTGAATTTATGAAATTATGAATGAACGGTTTTTTGTTTTTGTTTGTGATGTGTATGGTGTAGTACGGGTGGTTTGACTCATAGTTGCTGTATGCTTGGTTTTGTTGCGTGTTCTAGTGTGTATTGTGTGATGGAGTGCTGATCAAGGTGGACCTGGTGTTGTTTGTTTTTTTTCTGCCCGTATTTCTGGATTGTTAGGCCGTAAGAGATGTTTGTGTGTGGCTGTCGGATTGTGGGTGCTTGAGGAAGGAATTTGAATTGTATTTTGTTGTTGAGTGGATGCGTGAGTTGTAATTCTTAGGTTTAAATGTGAAAGTTGTGTTTGTTTTGTTTTGTTTCTGCTATTTGGTGAAAGTTATAGTGTTTTGTATTGTGTGGTCGTTGGGGATGGATTGTGGTGCAGGGTGAATTATGGTGAGTTGAGAATGTGCACGACTGCGATTTTTGTGATATTGTGTCAAGTGAAATGTAGGTGTTTCTGTGGCAGTGCTGTGTGTGTGTAGTTGTTGTTTATCCAAGTGGTTAGTAAGTAGTATGCAGTATTGATTTAAGTTGTGTTTTGTCTTCCTTCGGAATGTCGTGTTTGACGTTTTTGGGGTGGAATTGGTAAGCGAGCAATATTTCAGATTTGAATTGATTGATTAGTTGTGGTATCCAACCAACGGATCGTTTCATGTCTTGCTTTGATATCTTGGTGTGCTGGAGTAAATGGTAGTTGTTTGTTGGTTGCTGAATTGATTTTACTACAGGAGTATGCCGTTTCCACCATTACTCAGGTAGGCTCCAATGCGTTTTTTATTGAGGTTCCATAAATAAATCAGGCCTAACCCTCGAATAAGCTGAAATAGGTAAATTGTGAATATATTTAAGGTAGTACGTTCCCCTGGTTTTCGTCCTCACTTTAAAATAATTCACTGGAATCTGATTCAGGATTTAGATATATGAATGTCGTCGGTTGCTTTTCGTAGTTCAGTTCGAAATGGTAGTAGTGATTCCCTGACAATTTAAAACTGAGATTTTGTTTAACTGAATCATTCCAGATAGACATCGTCGTTTTTTTTGAGTGATCATCATTGTTATGATGAAGAAGATGAAGAAGAATATCATAGTATGATAAAATCAACCATTTAAATAATTGAATTTAACACACAATGATGATATTAATAATAACAATAATTTAGTGTTATCATAATATGGTAAATACAATCATGAATTTATCATTTTTTGAGTGTGGTTGTTGCAGACAGATGTATAATGCGTTCAGATCTACTGTGTCAAAGGCTTTTGCTAGGTCTATGGATAGGACGTAAATTCGATTGCCAGAACGCCATTCTTCGTCAAGAACACGGCGAATAGTAAACGGTCTTAGTAATATCTGTTGTTCAAAAATACAGCTTGGTCGTCTAATCGATCGAGTAGTAATTTAGAACAAATTTTATATCCTACATTACACAAAGCCATTTTATATACTTTTACAATTATTTAGGAATTCTCTTGATTCCGGGTGCAGTTCCTGAATGTATACTTTTGATCGTTGATCTGATCTCGTCTTTGGGGGGTTGGGATCCTAGCCTAGTGGGAACAAATCAGTATTTTCCGGCTACTCTTGGTCGAACTTTCGTATCTTGCGGAGTCAGGATGAACTGGGGATATATTGGCTGGTTTTTGACGGTTGGTTTATATTTTTTTTAGGTTGGAGGGAAACTTTTTTAGGTTGGAGGCCACTGAAGAAAACGATGGTCTGAATATGCTTTAGTTAAACAATGTCTGGCGGTTTTAAGGTGCGCTAGAGAATTTACGTCTTGTGCATCGGCTTTATGACAGGATTTTTCGCTCGAGAATTTTCGTTTAGGTGTTAAAGGTAACCTTTTCGTAAAGGCAGTTTGCGAAGAGCTTTTAATAGAACCATTAATAATTGACTTCCAGGAATTGATATTTCAATTCTCTTGAGTGACTTCCTCATGGAATGATGATGCAATGGATTGATTTTATGCTCTTATTTTTCTTCTTGCGATAATCGTAAATTTAAAGATTTATAATTTTAATTTATCGGTGAAACAAATTATTAGTTACCGAGGTACAGAGGAGTGTTAGTAGCTTTGGAACCTTCCTTCTTTTAGTACAATCAATCACTATTAATTTGTGGCCACTTACTTCGGGTTTATAAGAACTGGCTCTACTGCGGTCCTAGATGAACATTGAAACCACGCATTAATACTATGTCACGTGAGTTACGACAAAGATCTATTATAGAAGATAATGTTGAAAATGTGTTCGCGCATTTTCTTCGATTAAATTGAGAGTTTTGAGTTGGGATGTATGTAGAGATGAAATGGATTTTTCCTTGAACATACAAGATACATACAAGTCCAGTAATTATTGATCGTAAATAGTACTCAAATTTTTTAATTTTGATATTTGAAGTATTTTTATTAATATGCCTACTATTGATTGTTTAAGCATCAGCGTGAGCCCCCGTAACTCGAAAAGTACCGCTTGATGATAGCTTACATAAAAGTAAATCACATGCTTCATTTGATTTTTTAAATTTTTGTACCAACCGATAAAAGTATAAAAAAACCGCTTGGCTGTTACTTGTGATACAAATTTCGTTCCTATTTGAATAGGAATAATATTTCCCAAAGTAAGACCACAAAAGTAAAGCTAAAAAAATTTAAAGCGCCATTATGGTTGCCTTCGTTCGTTTGGTCATTTTTTCGACCAATCATCTCTAGTGGAAAAATCCAGAAGAAAAACATCGCAATTTTCGAGCAATATTATCGGTCGAAAAAATTGTAAGAACGAACGAACCATAAAGGCGCCTTAAGAAGTTTAACTCGTTCTGCTTGATAGGTTTGTAGGTTTTATTTTTCCAGCTCACCAACATTGAAAATCCTGAAAATTAAACTTTTATGTATTTTATTTATTATTTTTATAGGAAGATGTGGGCTCGCTAAATTTATTCAGATCACAAGATGAAACGCTCCAAATGATTATAAACGGAGCACGTTATATACAATTTGTGCTTCGTTTTCCAAGAGTGCTGACAAATTTCCTGCCCCAAATCATTCGAATTTCTTACAATGGAAATGTAATTTGCTCAGGAACAACAGGTAAATCTCACTATATACACAAACGTTGGCAAATATCTCTAATAAAAACCTTTAATACTTTTTAGATAATGCAATACCTGGAGAAAGATTCTTTATTAAATTGCATTATACGTATTACAGTGGAAGAACATTTGGTAATAATATTCAGTCGCCAATAAACTTTCCAATTGAAGAGTTTGATAATTTCGAAAATAATTTTGATCGATATCAAACTGGACAGATAGCTGATCCCCCATTTTCAAGGCCACAAATATCAACAAATAATATTGTGAATAATAAAAATAATCCGAATCCAACCTACCCAGGGCCACATATTGTGAATAATAATAATAATAATAATCTGGATCAAACCGACCCAGGACCACAAGGAAATTCGCCCCAATATGAGCCAGCCCAGCCACAACAATTACAACAAAATTATACTCGGGACAAAGCAATTTGCGGTGAAATAGATCCACGGTTTCTCATCGGTACACTCATATATGGCGGCAAAAATATACGGCACGGATCTTGGCCATGGCTTACAGCGATATTTATATCAAAGGATCTTTCACTTGAGTATCAATGCAGTGGTAATTTGGTTTCGAATCGTGTTGTTGTCTCGGCCGCCCATTGTTTCATTATCGAGGGAAGGCAAATCCTTGCTAGCAAGGTGTACGTTCATCTTGGACGTCATAACTTGGATTTATGGGAAGAAGAAGGGCATGCAATGAGTTCAGCTCTAAAAATTAAAATTCATGAGGAATATAAGATAAGCGAAGATTACCTTTCGGCTGATGCCGACATCGCCGTAGTCGTACTAAAACGTATAGTCGAATACAATTTATTTATACGCCCGCTATGTCTATGGTCGGGCAGTACCGAGCTGGAGCAAATCGTTGGTTCAACGGCTACCGTGGTGGGTTGGGGTCTGACCGAAACAGGTATGAGAGCAAGTGAAGCAAAATCTATTAATATTCCAATTGTATCGAATGTGGTTTGTCTAAAGCAATCGAACGACCGATTTAGGTACATCACGTCAGAACGTACATTTTGCGCGGGAACACGAGAAGGAACGGGACCATGCAATGGTGATTCTGGTTCAGGATTAGCTATACAACAAAGCAATAAAAAATGGGAACTGCGCGGTATCGTATCGACTTCAGCGGTGGATAAAGCGACACGTACAAATTGTGATTTATCACAATTTGTAGTTTTTACGGATGTCGCTAAATTTACTGATTTTATAAAAGAATACATTGATTTATCATATACAATAAGTTAGATTATACTACAACAACTGAAATTTAAAAGGGTTGCTCAAAAATATTTGTTACGTATCTAAAATAAAAATAATGCACCCAGAGAGTGCTTCAATAAAACGAAAATTTCTGTGAATTTTATTTTCCGTTTTATACGTTTATGGATTTGTAAAATATTGCGTACCCAAATACCCACTTAATCTCAACCTTTAAACTAACTAAATATTTAAAACAAATTATTTATTAAAGTATTTTAGTACATAATATAAATTTAACACAACAACGATTTACAACAGCTCAACAAATTTTCCGAATTGGTGACATGTCTTGCCCTTGTTGTAGAAAGAGCGAGAGAGAAACAAATGAGGTTTCGAACGCAGAATAGAGAAAAGGCACAACTGGGAACATGGCAAGACATGTCCTTAAATTGTGTTCCGCAGTTCTAATGCAAGACGAGCTAACGACTGGTCCGACGACAAGAACAAGACCGCGTCGTTGGTAACATAAATTTTGGTTGCACTCTCATTGTAATTTTGACAGAAATAGCTATAACGGAAATGAAACACAAAATATATTTTTTTAAAATCTATTTGTTGTCGCCCTCTGTAACACAGTGGGTAGAACGCTTGTAGAACGCTGTGTGTATAGAGGGTCTTGGGTTCGATTCCCGGTGATAACGAAAGTTACGACTGGATACACATGAAAAAATATAATTGATAAAAATACATTTGGCTGGTCATATACAGCTACAAGTGCTAGTCGACCGAAGCAAATTAAATAAAAAAAAAATCTATTTGTTGCAAAATAATTTTAATTGCAACACAATCAAAAGAAAGGGTTTCGACATAGCAGTGAAAGGACGTACACGAGAAAGCCGAAAATCAATGCAACAGTAGAACCTCGGCACACCATTCGAGAGAATTACCTTCGCCGTTGCACTATCATTCCATATTGCGGAAACGGTAACATGTAAATAAAGGGTGTCCCAAAATTAACGAAAGATTTGAATTAAATAGAAAATTATTTAATTTAGTGTTTGCAACCAAACAAAGAAAACAGTTTGACAGCTGGCAGTTTAGGGTTGGTAAACATGAAAGAAAAGCGCGTTTACATTATTGAACAATATTTCAAAAATAATGAAAGTTTTTATAGTTTCGAGCAAAATCATCCTATAGATGGCTTCGTTAATGGTCCTCCGCAACGTGTCACTGTTTGGTGCGGATTTTGGGCTGAGGGTGTCATTGGACCATATTTTTTTGAAAATGAGGCTGGTTAACCAGTTACTGTTACTATGGTGCTCGATATCGCGGCATGATAATAATTCTTTCTGTCTAAATTGCATGAAGTTGAAGTGGACGACATGTTGTTTCAACAAGATGATGCGACATGTGACAGAGCCCATGAAACAATGCAATTGCTACATGAGGCATTTCCTAGTGATTGAACACTCTCTCCGGCATTCTTGTTTATTGACATATACGCTTTCTTTCTTTTCATAATTTATATCGTTCTGCGTCCGTGTAATTCTCCATGATTAAACCTCACAAATGACAGCTGCAAGAAACGCTGCATTACGGAAACAAAAAATGGCGCTAATTTCTAAATAGGCGGTCTTAATGGGACACGGAGGGAATAGATGAAATTGCATTGCCCACAATGAAAGAATTAATTATAGAAACCTAAGTATTTATTTTTCCGTATTGTTTGCATTATTAAAAAATTAATTTTTCAGGAATTGATAAAATGTTTGCCTACCCCATATGGAAGGTCTGAAAATGATGAACCTTATTCAACTGGTTTTCTAATTCCTCTGGTATGCTGTAGGCCATACCACAAAGCAGTACCCACTGGAACAATCAGAATATTATTATGAAAATGGCAAAATAATAAAAAAAACTGAATTATGTATAATGCCGAAATAATAAAACAAATTTACGGAAAAATTTTGCCCTTTTTGGGGATTCGACATTGTTTAAAAAATGCAGGACTTTCGTTTGACGACAAAGAGCATTTGGAATTAACTCATATATGAAAAAATATTTACACGTAGTTGCAAATTTTAAACAGAAAAAATTGTTTTAACCTTCATCCTTACAACCAGCATACCCGGCTATGTCCATATAATTCCATACATTTAGTATTGAATGATACGTTATAATTTCATTTTAAACTAATAAATATATAGTTTGGCAAAATCTAATTTAAAACTTAATTTGTTAAGATACTAAAGATTTCTAGCTGATAAGTCACCTAAATCCATAAAATCTTGGTCAATAAAACACGAAAACTTATCCGGGTAGGCGGTTGTAAACATAAGGGTTAAGAAAATCTAAGCTCCAAACCCATGAACGGTCTCTTCGTTATGGAACTACAACCATTGGACTAATTTGACTCACACACTGTTAAAATTCCTTGAATGCAGTGAATAATGAATTCGGTGTGTTAGCTTTGTTTTCCCAGTGATGAATCCTCCAGGTATTCGAAGCGTTGTTCTACATATGAGCGCGGCAGACGTAACGCCAATATCTTCTTTGAATGGCGCTCTTAATCCTAACAAAATTCTTTACAAATGTTTCACTGAATCGTTGCTCTGCAGACCTTTATTCCAGCCTGAACCGTTTTATGTATCTCTCTATTATTTCATTATCTTGAGGACGGAATGATGTCGTTCGTTAATGTTTAATTCCTAATATTTGGTTCCTATTCCTTAAATATCAGAGACTAAAATTGTCTGCCGAGTTTACATGAAATGTTTTCTGGTACACCAAAGTTGTATATCGACCCTGATATCAAATTGGCTGCAATCGTATCTGTCGTCATGATCGAGTAAATATGAAATTCGACCGGAAACATCAAATGTTTCAAAATATTTTAATGAACATTAAAAAAACTTCAAAAACCGGTCAATGTAGACCTAGATAGTTTAACGACAAAATTCAAATCGACAACTATTTCTTTATCGAGCATTTTTAAACGGAAATGTTTTACCTGTAGAAATTGAATTTTGAAAATCTTCTAGCAGAGATTAGTCATTGCTCTGAAGATATTATGGAATTTGTATTTGCGTCACCTCACAATCGCTATGGCAAATTTTAATAGTTTTAATCGAGTACATTACCAAATTACTGTTAAACAATAGCGATTATTCTCTGACGGAGGCAGTAGTACAATTAAATCTGTGTTGAAAACGCTCGTTTATCATGACGTAAGAAAAATTTTTGATCGTTGGAAAAAAAATTTACATAGTAACTGTATTACAGTTAAAAATATTTTTTTCTGGCATACTAAGCTAAAAAGGTAATAGAAAACAAAATAAAATTGAGAATAATTTTCAGTGAAAATTTCTCTATCAAACAAATATTTACGTCACAAGTTTTTTCTCAGTAGGCCAGAGAAAAGTGATTTATAGACAAAAACTATGTGAATTCATTTCCCGATTCCCTATTCCCATCGAGAATACAGTGGCACTATTCTGGCTTTCCCTGGGAATAGGGAATCGGGAAAAATATTTTCGTAGCATTTTTGTTTAAATTGTATTTTTCTGGCCTACTGACCAGTAACCTTCTGGCCAGTAACCAAATTTTTGGTTTGACATCTCTTTGCTCAATAGTGATGAAAGGACGGATACAATTACTCGAAATCCACAATAGATTTGTAACGCTGAACACGGTATTGCGACTAAAGTAAATGGGATGGTGATTCCCGTTGCTGTGCCATCGATACGAGATTGATTTCCGGTATCGACACTTTGCAATACTTTCTAAATCAATTTCATTTTCATCAATCACATTTATTCTGGATAAATAATCCACGACACTGTTCTCTATTCCAACAATATAACGTATGTACATAGTGAATTATCCCCTTGCTGCTGTGACGGTGGCTCAGAAGTTTTAACTCTGTTTTATCGATATTAAACTTTGCGACTTATATCTAAGGCCGGATTTATGGTTGGTGTTCGTTCGTTCGGCCGAAAAAATTGTCATTGACGATATTGTCCAAGAATGACGATTTTTTCTTCTGGATTTTTCCACAAGAGATGATTGGTCGAAAAAGCGACCGAACGAACACCAACCATAAACGCGCCTTAAGTTCGTATTCTCGAAGTCGTTGAAATACATAATATAATATAAATGCTGTTTGCTTTCCGGCATGGCCATCTTTAGAATATCAGCAAGCTCAAACGATACATGTCGTGTATGTTGATTGAATTAAGTTCACGGTTGACCCGGCATGGACGCCGTTCTTGGTTTGGTTTCCGGATTATATGAAGTGGTGAGGCCCGGTTTCTGTTTGATGGTCTACATATGATACTTTTCATCATATATTCAAATCCACCTTCTGCTATCTTCAACTTATCAGGTGGGGTTCGTCTCAGACGAGAATAAACTGTAACGATATGATGGATAATATTTCTCTTCGCTGGTTCTCGGTTATCGTGAAGCAATGTTATATCTTGATATTTTTGAAGAATATATCTGCGAAATAATCGTTCACATTACATGTCAAAGTAATATTTAATTCGTAAAGAAATCAATATCGATTATTGGTTTCTTTACGTCTGCAATGATGAAACTCCATAAAAACTGGCTGCGAATACCGAAGTTAAAAGATAATTGATTTTCCCCATATTCATATATTAATTTGGGAGCCGTTTGCAGCATACACATATTTTGAGCAACTCGGGTGCAGTTTTATTTCTTGTTAGGAGAGATAACGGACAAACTTGCATGGTGGCTGACATTTTCTTGTTAAAGATAAGTATCTTGTTTCCATGCAGAGTTGAAAGTGGCTTGAGTTGGAGCTAGCGTTCATGGAAACAGAGTAGAGTTGAGTTTTCGTTAAATTATTTTGAACTCGACGAAACTATTGGGATTGAGTAGAGTTGAAAATCAAAATGGTGGCAAGGAAAAATTGTCATTCACAAATATGTATATTTAAAATGAACAAATATTTTAAAATTATTTTCAAGGCTTATAAAGAATTTAGAATTATTATATAGAATTGTTAGGCTCAAATAATTAAATTTACCAAGCGGTTATAAAAATTTCAACTTAACCTAACTCTACTCCATGGAAACGATCAACGCCATTTTGGAATTAACGAAAACCTAATTTCAACTCAACCTAACTCCAACCTGGTTCATGGAAACATGGTAAAGGAGATGATGCCACCAACACTTATTATTCGGTTTCCCTGCCGATCATAATCTCTTACATTCGTGTCACAGAATATAGAATACACTATGGAAAATATAGAATTCGTGTCACAGAAAACACTATGGAAAAATTTCGATCGTTTTTTTTATCCTTGATTTGTATGGAAAAGGGTAGAATATAGTGGTGAAAAAAATTATGCACTGAACTTTGTTACATTCAATAAGGGTATAGTCAAATTTTTTTTGATCCACCTAGTAGAGTATATATATACTTTATAATATATGATCGTGTCATCCGTTAGATGAAGATCGCGAGCCACATTCAATAAGGGTAGTCAATTTTTTTTTGGTTCACTTAGAGTATATATTTACTTTATAATGGTTTGGGATTCGATTTTATTGGTCCTTTGCAACAATATTTGATTTTCTAGTAACGTAATGTTAACGTAATGTACGTCAACGCTTTACGATGATGTGATTTCTTTAGCTGATGTCACATTAATTTGTAATGAATCACATAATTCGATCTATTTATCCACCATCTTAGCTATATCGTCAACAGGATAGTTGTAACCACATTTGTTTATTTTCACATAATGATCGCATTTCGTTGGGAAGTGATAAAGGTTTTTTATCACAAAACTGGATATCCTCGAGCCATGTTTTGAATGTAGAATGCTCCGAAACAGCGTAACGTTCTACCAACGCACGTTTATCATTCTATTTACCGGATGCAAAATTGGATGGTGTGTAGACAAAATTAAGTTGGACATGTTGAATGGAAATTCCGCCAAACCAACCAAATCGGGTGGTGTGTCGTCACTCATGTAAAAAATTACATACAAAACAAAAGCAAATTAGAGACAAACAAAGAAAAAGAAACGAAAACTAATATCATGGAAATCGGATGGTAAATTGGAAGTGTGTATATCCAACATCCAATTTGGTTGGGCCGACGTCTGACAAGTTGGAACGTCGGTAGCCCTCTTTAGACAAAAATACTATGAAAATATTTTATCCGTAATCTCAGGGAAAGCCAGAATAGTGCCATTGGTCGCAAAAGACCAGGAAAATTCAACTATGCTCAATTCAAAAATGCTATGGAAATATTTCTCCCAATTTCCTATTCCCAGGGAAAAAGGCAGAGTAGTGTGACAGAAAAATTAAGAAATATAAATGTTTAAGAGTGATTTGAAATGAAATGTGTACATAAGGAAAAAACTGATCGTACCTTGTAAGAATAACAATAAATTTTTAGTTGGTAAATAAGTGTTAAAAATTAAACATGTTTACTTTTATTTACTTTTTATGATTGATAATTAGAATATTTATTTATATTAATATTTTTTATTCATATTTATATAAGTTTATGATAGGTATAGAATAATATTTATTGTATGTATAACTTTTCTTTTAGAATTTATTTATTTAATATGTATATAAATTATTATTCTATTACTGTATATTATTTAATATATTTATATAAATTTGTAATTTATTAAAAACAACAAAAATTACTTTAAAATTATTCGATAAAATAAACCATCTCGAGTGACGAAACAAAAAGCCAATTTTAAGTTCAATTGTTTTACTTATATGCTAAATTTCTGGTATGAAGGTGGTAGTCTAAGTGTATTACAACGCGGCCGAATCTGCACACAGCAAAATTCAATCCTGGTAGTTGTATTTAATTTGATTATAACTATCCCTGCATTTGTTTAAAACATTCAAAGATACTACTGATACAATATTTTTAATAATTTGTACAGCACACTACTAAACAACCTAATCCACATATTGCTTTCAAACTACAAGGAACTTAAACAAACAATTTAAAAAACAAAATTTTTCAACAATAAAACTTGTTGATGCCAAATCATAGATATTGGAAACGGTTCGATTTCTCTAAAAATATTTAATAATATGCTTTTCCAGGTCTATCTTCTGGGTCATAATCGACGTCATAACATATTCTGTCGTGCAAACAATACGATTTGTATTCGAGATTTTCGCTAAATCGAATACCAAGTGTAAATCATCAACACAACTCAGTATGATATAATTTTCTAAATTTTGTTTAATCAATTCTTGAATTCTATTGGCTGACCGTCTTTGTTTTTCTACCGTACCTCCACATAACTCAATTAATTTATTGATAATATGTACCGAGGGGACAACCGCTGGGGTTAAATAAAATATTTTCCCTTCGAACAATTTATTTCGATTCGGTTGCTGTAGTGTGGCGTAGACATCACAATTAAAGTTTTTAATGAACTGAGTGTCGTCCAGTTTGTATTCATCAGGTGACAGAATTTTTCCAGCACGAGCACTTTCAACAATCCATTTACTCGACACGACGTGATTTGAAACACATAAGCCAAATAGAAGTTTTATGGTTCGAGTTAATTTCGTCATTACCAAATGGGTGGCCTCGGCCGGTTCATTGACCACAATTCCACCAAGTGCTCTATTAAAATAAATTAATAAGCTTTAGTAAATTGCAAAACGAATCGTTGATCAAAATACTTACAACGTTGCCCTTTTCAGGCCATCGATATTGTCCACTTGTGAGAATAAAATTTTAGGCACATTTTCGGGTTCCGGTGTTATATTGCATACGATTTCGTCGGGGATGTCTTCGAGTGGCGGCAATGTTCGCATCCTTTTAGGTTTAGGCGTTGGAGAGGTCTCTTGCAGGCTTCGTTTCGCACGTTCATGTGACTCTGGAGTTAAATTTATAGGCGATTTCCAGGCGTCTGTAAAGAAAAAATATACAATCAATAAAATAAGTCGAATTAAATGTAATACACCTACGCAAAAACGTAAGAATAAAAATTAATCCTAATTTTTCTAGTAAATAGAACAAGAAAACTCGTAAATAACGAACTTGTTGCACCTTTCCCACCATTGTTGTAAATATGTAGATAGGTTATGTCAAATTTTAAAAGGCATATTCTTAGCGAAATCACAAGACACCACCTGTGTTTTAACACTTTTACTAAATTTAAATGTACATACATTCATACATGTGTGTAACGTGCGAACAAAACTAAAAATTTTAAGGAATATCGGAACATACAAAATTTTTAACGTAAGGTGAATTGAAATTTGAAAAGCAAAATCTACTTACTCATAAGATGTGCAACGAGTGCATAATCGATGCGAAATGGTCCGGAAACATTGAACTGCTGATATTTAGTGGTCTCAAATTGTGCCATTGCACTCAAATTCCCCAACAGTACATCACTCAGCCATGTCGTATTCACAATCGGTATATTACACTCCTTAGCGTATTTATATTTCGGACCTTCTGGCTTTTTACAAATCAGCACGGTGTTGTGTTTACTAAAATATTCAGTTAGCTTGGCGCCTGATTCTTCAACCATATTTTTTATACGAACTCGCTCTTCACCCTCAAATCCGGATATACTTATGATGTGCCGAGTTGCGGGTTTTTGGGTACCAAACGTTGATGGTGAAGGTAAGTGCAGAGCTTGAGACGGTGGTGCAACTTGTTTCCTAATAATTGTATCGCTTAGCCAGTAAGCGGTAACGCATCGTTTTGAGTCCCGGATCGCTTGCATTACAACACCATGCCGTTGAGTACGGCATAATACATGAGTTACTTTTGCACAATAGGTATTTTCAATGTCACCGCCGTGCTTTCGAATCAATTCCTTCCATTCGCTCAGCTCTTTGCCGTGCGATTCATCGTATTCCACGATGTAAAAATTGCAGCCGAGCAAACATAAATCAGTAGGCAATTTTAGATTAGGATTATGACCATAAAATTGTGAACGCTGAATGGGTGCTCTTCCTGGACTATAAGGTCCCGGCGGTCCTTTTATACCAACGGTTGCAGGTGGTACAGCAATCACAGTAGCTCCTGCAGGCATTTGATTCACCACTTGAGGCACTATTGCTGCGTTATTCGTGATATTTCCTAAAGTTCTTCGTTGATTTTGTGCCGCTTGCTGTTGCTGCTGAAGTGCAGCAATTTCGTGAGGTGTACGAACAACGGGATTTAAAGCAGCATTATGCTGTTGGGTCATGAGCCGCAAAGTACCAGCGGCCGAAGGTTCAGCGGATGGCACATTTGTAGCATCAGCCGGTGGTAGAGTTCCATTATTATTTAGGCGATTACTAAGCATATTGGCTAAGGCGGTTTTAGTTTTAGAATTCATCGAATTTTGATTTGGATTTTGAGGATCCTGTACAATCACTTGGGATTGTTGAATCACAACGCCACTTGGAGTTGGCGTTGTGGGTGGTTGCATTTGTGGCGGGGTCGTACCAACGGGCGACGTAATTACATCCGATATAACATTTTCACCAGATCCAAAACCTCGCGGCGATAATGCCTGATTTGTTGCTTGTTGTTGTTGCTGGTTGGCAGTTTTTGATGCTTGCTCTCGTTGCAGCTGCAATTGTTGCATTCGTTGATATTGTCGCTGAACAAGTATTTGCTGTTGCTGCGATGAGTTTGGATCAGTCGGAAATTGTGGCGGGCCTGGAGTTCCAGTCGGTGTTACTACTTGTTGTGATATTGGACTTAAGCCGGGTGCGCCACCACCAGGTCGGACTAAAATTGGTCGGGAACCTTGTTGTTGTATCCATTGAACTTGTTGTTGTTGCGTTAATCCTTGAGGCATTTGAGACCGGATTACGATATGCTGAGTTCCTGGGCGTGGCGCACCAACCAGATTTTGACGTGGCACTCCTGGTCGTCCTTGAAATGCGACTTGCTGTCGAAGCATCAAATTTCGTTGCTGCTCCTTTTGTATTTTTAGAATATATTCAGCTCGACGGACTGGATCCAGTGTTTGCAGATGATTATGGGTTTGGGCATCCAGATGGACTAGTTGACGTTGTGGGCCTTGCGAATTTAATGGTGTCCAACCTGGCCTAGCAGCACGAATGAATTGTTGTCCTGGTTGAATACCACCTTGCTGCACCACCTGCTGTTGCACAACCTGTTGTTGAACAACTTGCTGTTGTTGGACAACTTGCTGTTGCTGAACAACTTGCTGCTGTTGAACTGGACTTTGTGGGGTCCATTGAGCTTGTTGAACTCCATTCGATTGTTGCGGCTGCTGTTGTTGCGGACCTTGTCCAGAAATTTGATTATTTTGTATTACGATTTGTTGATTTTGTTGAACCCCAGGTACTTGAGATTGTTGTTGTTGAGACACTTGTTGCTGAGGCATTTGTGATTGGGGCATTTGCTGTTGATTTGGCTGGTGTGATTGTTGCTGAGGTAAATTTTGTTGTTGTTGGTTTTGAATTGGTTGAATTATTTGATTCGGTTGCTGCTGTTGTGTCATTATTTGACCGTCTTGTTGTTGCGACTGAGATTGTTGTCCTTGCTGTTGAGGCATTTGTTGTACATGCTGCTGTAAATTAATTTGTTGTTGCTGTTGCTGGACCTGTTGTTGATTTAAGAGTTTTTGTTGTTGTTGCTGTTGTATTAACTGATAATTCATCTGTTGTTGCATAGCTTGTTGTTGATTCATTTGAGGATGTTGATGAATCAGTTGCTGCTGTTGTTGTTGTACACCTTGTTGTGCTTGTTGTTGCGGCATTTGCCCCTGTTGCGAGTTTTGTTGCATTTGTTGAATAGCCTGCGGATTATTTTGAATCTGTTGCATAACCTGCTGTTGTTGATTATTACCACTTTGAATTTGTTGGGATAATTGTGTTTGTTGTTGAATAACTTGCTGACTAATAATTTGTTGTGAATTCTGCTGCAAAATTTGTTGCTGCAGTTGATTTGGCTGCTGCTGCTGTTGTATCTGTTGCTGCACCAAGTGTAACTGATTCATCTGCTGAGATGGCTGTTGTTGCTGCTGTTGTATATTATGAATATACTGATATTGTCTTTGTTGTTGGTTTTGCTGTTGTTGCAATACTTGTTGATTTTGTTGTATCAATTGTTGATTTGGATGTTGCTGCAATATTATTTTCTGGTTGCCTTGAAGGTTTTGTTGTTGTTGCATTTGTTGTTGATTACCAACAGCACCACTCTGTCCTTGTGATATAATTTGACTAACCTGGTGCTGCATCATTTGTTGCGGTACACCTTGGCTTATTTGTGACTGTGGCATAAGTTGTGGTTGCTGTTGTTGTTGCAAATGATGCTGAATCGATTGTTGGTTCGTCATATTTGAGTTAACAACAACAATTTGTTGTTGAGTTTGATTCTGGACTTGTTGCTGTTGTTGCATTTGATTCAAAGAATGCGAATTTAGTATGATTTGCTTATGAATTTGTTGAGTCTGAGGTGATTGTGTCGTCTGTTGTTGATTTGGTTGTTGCTGGTGTTGTTGTGGAGACTGATTTAACATTTGTTGCTTGTTTAGTTGTTGCTGCTGTATCATATTTCCACCTGCATTTTGTACAGGCATCTGTTGATTCTGAATTATCATGGTATTGCTTTTAATTGGTTGATGCGTAATATGTTGACCCTTGGACGTCTGAATTATCTGAATTTGGGTTGGTTGACCACCCGGTTTGTTCATTTGCTGATTTTGTTGCTGGCTTAACATTAAATTTTGAATAATTTGTTGTTTCTGTTGATTTATCATCTGATTTTGCATTATTTGCTGTTGTTGGCCCGCTGTTCCAGCACTACCAGGTGGACCAGACGTAGAAACAATAAATTTTTGTGTGATAACCTGTTGCTGTGGTTGACTGTTCATCTGGTTTACCTGTTGATGGGACTGTTGTTGCTGCTGTTGTTGTGGTTGTTGTTGCTGATGTTGTTGTTGGTTGGTATTCTGTTGTATCTGATTCATTCCACTCGGTTGGTGCAAATGTTGAAGCGGAATTTGAGTTGCAGTTTGCTGTGGCTGCAATGAGTTTTCAGCGGAAGCACTCGGATTCGATTCAATCTCCTGCGATTGTTGCCGCTGTGTTTGCTGGGCTACATTTTGATGTATTAAATTGGGGTTAATCGCTTGCAAGTGGTCAACTTTTTGAATTTGTATGTTTTGTTGCTGCAATATCGCTTTGTTTTGCTGATTAAGTTGCTGAAATTGCAGTTGTGGCCGAAACTGTTGCTGGGATTGTTGTTGTTGTTGTTGCATCTGTTGCTGATTTTGCATTTGCTGTATTTGCGGTAAAGTTTTATTAAAATTCTGCTGTGGTTGTTGTATTCCAGCGGACGCTGTTGCAACTTGGGATGCTTTTGAGGGCGTTGAGTTCGATTTAGTATCGGTTTCACTATTATCAAGCTCAAATCCAATAATACTTTTCAGTACCGTATTATTATTCGTATTAGTCTCGGACGTTTGCCGATTCACTTGTGATTTTTGATTATTACTTATCAAGAGTCGTGGATGGTAAGTTGCAAACACCTGAATAACTTTTGATTTAGCCGAGTTCACAACCCAATCCGGTGTGACAATGTTCAACTCGTTGGATTTAGTTTGTACAGCTCTTGTATAAGCACTACCACCCGGAGTACCACAAATCAATAAGTTCACCTGTTTATCGAAAATGGTTTGCACCGTACCACCGTAATATGTAATCAAACCGTATAGTAACTTTCGGTCTTTGGGATTTACATTAACTATAGCCACACAAAAGTGAGCAAATAGCTTATTGGAGATGGGATGATGCGGTTTGACGGAAGCGAGGCGACCTAGTAATCCAGACTGGACAACCCAATTTTCATTTACTACGGGAATATCGTATAAATCTATAATTTCGTTGGTCACATCTTCACTAAAATTTTTTCCACAAAGCAAATGCGTTACCCGTGACTGCATATATTTTGCCACCGAAGCACCACCTCTTTCGAGCAATTGTGTTACCTACAAAATATAATAAAATATGATAGGTAAATCCAGAGGCCAGGCACTGTTTAAATTATGGCAATGAAATGCTCCAAAATATACAAAACGAAGTGGTCACAGGATCGCTGAATATTGGTCACTAACCTTTGCTTCAATATCTCCGGTAACAAAGTACATTACATCCTTAAATAAATCATCTTTTATATGAATTTGATCGAGTTTATTCGATAGATCTTGCATTTTTGCGTAATGTAAACATTTAGACGTATAAAACAATAATAAATAAACTATAAATCTACAAAATATTCGTGAGGGCCGAAAATAAAGCGACCATGTTGAATTTTAGAGTTTTGTTGCCATTTTTCCTTTTAACTCACACAATACACTGACAAAAAATGACAACAACTTGAGACAAATGATAACATTAAACTGTTCGAAAAAGCAAAATGTTATAATTTTTTGTTTATACCATTTTATTTAAAAGGTCTACATACAAATTTTAATTATTTTAACATTATTAACGATATAAATGATCAGCCTGAATATTTGAGGCAATTTCGGATTCCCATTTATCACCATTGTTAAGTAGTTTCTCTTTGTTGTATAATAATTCTTCGTGGGTCTCAGTTGAAAATTCGAAATTTGGACCTTCAACAATCGCGTCCACTGGACATGCTTCTTGGCAGAACCCACAGTAAATACACTTGGTCATATCAATATCGTAACGAGTAGTTCTTCGACTTCCATCAGACCGCATTTCTGCCTCAATTGTGATCGCCTGCGCTGGACAAATAGCCTCGCACAACTTACAAGCGATGCAACGTTCTTCTCCACTAGGATATCGGCGCAATGCATGTTCACCACGGAATCTTGGACTTAATGGCCCTTTTTCGAATGGATAATTAATTGTAGCAGGTTCCTTGAAAATATGGGCTAATGTCACTGCAGCACCACGGAACAGTTCCGACCAGAACATAGTGGCCGCCGCACGATCGGTAATATCATTGAAATTCATACTTAATTCTTTATTATTTACGTAAATATATGTTGTTTCCTTTTCAGCGCTATAGTGGCGTGCTTGGCTCAATGGCATGATAAAACGTTGACCTATAAATAGAATTGAACACCAATTAGGTTGAATCGAATCTTTGAGTCGTAGATCCGTGCACTGGCTGTGACATAATCACATAACCAAACATTTTGCCGAATTTACGAGTTTACTACACCACATTACCACTTCTTGCCAAAGAGAATAGCCTTATTGTCGACATTGCCATTATTGTTATTATGAATTTCGTTCTCACACACTAATTATTTTATTTGTATATTCGCAATTGAATAAAATTTTCTTTCGACTCTTTTCTTCGAGGAATGAAATTCTTATTGGATGATTTTTGACGTAAACGAGATGCGCTCAAAATTTTAGTGTAAACTCGCGTAAATGTAAAAATGAGCAAATTTAAGCAATAATTTAAACAATTTTTTTTTTTTATTTTCAAATGATTTTATGACCTTATGTATACTCAATTAAAGAAAACTGCATTTATAATGTAATAAAATAAGTAGATTTAAACTCTATTGTCCAGGACCCGAAAGAGATTTATCCATAAACTTCTTTTTGGCGAAACACAACCACCATTTCGATGGTTTTCCATCCTCACCTGAAAATACTTTTTCACAAATTCGTAATCCAGTTTCTTGGCGTAATTGTTGCAAATACTGACGCATTAAATCTCCTTCAGTCGGAGAATTGGGTCGGGCATACACCGAATTTAGAGGGAATCCAGCCTCACCGGGAATATCAAATTTTGATATGGCCAAGGTATACATCTCTTGCAGCCCTTGATTCTTATTCGAACATTTTTGCAACTTCTTTAAACAATCGGTTATATACAGCGTGATATAAATGAGGACCCGATCGACTTCTGACTTAACCTCATAGGTGCGGAAGAATACATTGGCCTTAAAATAATAAAGTGATTCATCGATGATATCGTTGTCCGTGTTGGAAGTCGGTGCGGGGCCCCGACATTGTGTGCGCAACGGAAGTACTGCTAAATTACCAACCGATTGTGAATAATCACGAATCTGAGAATGATAAGCCTGAAAAATTAAGAAATCAGCATTATTTATAAATATCTCCCGCTATTGTACCACACCTAATTTTTGTTATCTATCAATGTCATAACATTGTTTTTATTTAGGATCGCCACACTTCTAAAAATACAAAATAACTACTCACCGGCATTTTACTATACTTTAATTATTATATTTAATTTAATACACTAATTGAAATATTTTAAATTTTAGTTAAAATCTTATTAAAAAAGTAACTAAACTACTCCACAATAATTCTGCAATGGGCACTTGTCAAAAACGGTCAAGATTGATATATTATTCAAGGTATACCGAATTATGCTTTCCGTTATGTCGACTACATACATATCCCTTTTCTGGCCAGAATTTTATTTCTTCAATATAAGTCCACCCACCATGTCCACATGTGTATGTTTATAACTACAGGCTGTAATGTCGTCCGGATTTTAACGGATCTTAGTTAAATAGGATTTTTTTTTTGAAAAAAGCATTATAAATTGATAACATATAAATTTTACATCAGATTAATTATTTCTTTTTGATAACATATTAATTATTTTATTATTATTATCGTTATAGTGCTATTTTTCAGACGAAAACTATTTTACAATACAAATGTGTATGTTGGTCCAAAATACAATACAAATATGTACATACAAAAAAAAAATTGCCATGATTCTCTTTTGTACATGATTTTCAGCGACAATATTGTGATGGCGGGCCAATTGTGATGTTTGTAAAAACAAGTTTTCTCAAACTGTACGTAAAAGTTACGAAATGTTTAGAGGAAACAACCATCGAAGACTTTAGTTATGTTTCACATCGCCTATTACCCTCTGATATTTTGATTTCTCAAGGCGGATTTGTGACGTTCTTCCATTCCTTCCTTCCTTCTGAAATTGGTTTGGTAGCAAATTCATTGGTTAAAAAAACTATTTTTTTCTAGGATTTGTTTCAGCAACTTTGATTGATTTAAAAAAAAATTCAGAAGGAAGGAAGGAACAAACGAACGCAACACTGATAACGCATCCTCAATAGAATTCCTTATAATTTTTTCCTTACAGAAAAGTATGAAAAAGAAACTTGAGAAAAAAAAATTCTCAAGATCTTTTTTCATACTTTTCTGTAAGGAAAAAGTCATAAGGAATTCTATTGGGGATGCGTTGTGAATCCGCTTTTATTGGACATTTGCATGTAGAAAATTGTTTTCTTCTGAAAGTTTTGCAGGTAAATAAGAAGGAAAATATTCAATGTGCGTTTTCGCACAGAAATAATAGTAATACCATAATCTTTTTATAGCATTATTATTAATTAATTCAAATGCAAAATTTATATTTTTATCTATGGCGTATATTTTTATTATGAATCCTTAACATTTATAAATAAAAAATAGTTTTTTTTTGTTAATTTAAAAATTTTTGCCATAAAAATGCTAGGATCAAATATATTTTATAGTAACATTTTCATTTTTATAGTAGTTTTATAGTGGATCAAAAAATCTTCTGCAAAATTTTGTTTGGATATTTTTCTTTTCTTCTCATGTGCAAAAAGTCAAAATTATATATCTTTCAGTATGCAGAAAATATTTTGGGTATCATTTACCTTCAAAAATGTGCATGCAAAACACTTTTTTCAGATATAAATTGGATTTAATGAGCATTTATAAATAAAATAAAAAATTCAATTTTATTTCTATTATCTACCCTACACATGTTCAAATTAGAGTGTGTTTCAATTGGTTTAAATGCCGCAAAGAGTTAAAAAGTTAAAAATATATTCGTGGTAATTTTTTTTAAACTTTTTATCTGTTTCAACTGGTTTATATTCAAGTTTATAATTAAAAATTACGATTTTTATCAATCGAGTAGATACTCCTGATGATGACCTAACAAGTCGAAATCGATCGAGTGATTTTTTAAACTTTTTGAACGAATTTTTTAATTAAAATAGTCAAAAATCTAATTCTGCGAAATATAAAACAAGTGTTTAATAAAATGTGTTTATTAAGGATTTTTATCAAATTCAAACTTCTATTTACAAACAACTGTTTTATGTCAGCCAAATGTTTCACATATAAAAGTTGTATCAGCTCTTGAAGCATATAAAAAGTTTGACATTTTTATTCACCTGAATTTTTATCTTTTTAACTTTTTATTCGGTATTTAAACCAATTGAAACACACACTTACCAAGTGTTATTTTGTTATCATGGGAAAATGGTCGATAACAAAATTATTTAACGTGATATGCACTAAAAAGTTGGTATACTTTGGAATGGGTTTTAGAAACAAAATAATAATAAAAAAATTTAAGTTCAATTCGAAATGTGTATTTCAGTCCTTTATAAACCCGCTTAGTTTATTTAAAAAAATTGAAAAATTAAAATTAATTGATCATTTTGTAATTAATCATTCATCATAGGACTTTCCATGTAAAAAGTTGATATTTGAGTTTTCATCCCTTAATTTGGGCGATTTTGCGATAACACTTGAACAAACAAATTGTCTTATTAAATGACATAAATTCAATAAATAATACAAAATATGCGATCTTTTCTATACAAAAGATTAAAAAATCCCCCAAGGAGGGGTTTCGGGAATTGTTTTCTATATTGACTTAAAATTTCTTATTGGGTATAAAGTAATTGCACGTGTGAAACAAGGTTTAAAAAATATAGGTTTTTCCATGCGGCATATTCGCAGTGGCAGCTTATATTATTGACAGAAAAGAAGGTTATGCCTTGTGTTGTGTGTATATTCAATGGTGTTGTGTAAATAACTGGTGCAAGTATTCCAAGAACGTTCAATATGCGTTATGCCCAAATTGTAATGGGACCCGCGGGTTCCGGAAAGGTAAAATTCTGTAATGCTACATTTCTAATAATTTAATGACATTTATATTACATAATTTGTAGTCAACCTATTGTGCATACATGCAGAAACATGGTTTCGACAGCCACCGCACCATTAATATCGTAAATTTAGACCCAGCTGCCGAGCACTTTGAATATCAACCGTTAGTAGATATTCGAGATCTAATACAGCTCGACGATGCTATGGAAGATGAGGAACTGCACTACGGACCAAACGGCGGACTAGTATTTTGTCTTGAATACTTAATCGAAAATTCTGGATGGCTCAAGGATCAGTTGTGTGGTGGAGATGATGAGGATATGGAAGGTGAACCAGACGATGATTATACCATATTCGATATGCCTGGCCAAATAGAACTATATACACATTTAAAAATGGGGCGAAATTTGGTCGATTTACTCGACAAATGGAATTTCCGTGTGGCTAGTGTATTCCTATTGGATTCTCAGTTTATGATCGATGGAGCTAAATTCTTGTCGGGCACTATGGCCGCCCTAAGCGTCATGGCTAATTTAGAATTACCTCACGTAAATGTGCTAAGTAAAATGGATTTATTGAGTAAAGGGGCGCGTAGTAAACTGGATCAGTATTTGGAACCGGATGCACACGCATTATTAGGTGAAGTAACAAACGAGTCTGCTTGGGGACGGAAACATAGAAAACTGTCTGAGGCCATAGGGAACCTAATAGAGGATTTCAGCCTAGTTCGATTTATTCCGCTGAATATTAACGATGAAGAGAGCTTATCCGATTTATTGATGATAATAGATAATGTGATTCAATATGGTGAAGATATGGATGTGAAAACTCGAGATTTCGATCAGACCGAACAAGATGACGATGAAGGAGATCCTCTTGATTATTTTCAATAAAATTTAGAATTTTTAATAATGAAATATATTTTAATAATTTAAAAACGAAAACCATGTCCAATAGTGACTGAGCTTTATTCGGCATTTTCACCGATGGGGCTATTATCGTCCGGTTTACTTTCGAGGGAAAATGGTGGTATACGGCAGTCGAATGTATGGCCATCTTCGCGCTCTAATCGGAAAGTGCCCCACATATGTCCACTTGGCGCTTGGAGACTTACATGGCTGCTATACTGGAAAGCGGGAAGACGTGGGCTTAATATTGGTTCCTGCCCTACAACCCCTCGACCACGAACGGTTTCTAGAGTTCCGGACAGGGAGAATATTCTCCAGTGTCGTTCACGTAGTTGCACACTTAGTTCACCCAAATTTTCAAGTCGAATGCAATATCTCCACCAGTATACGGAAGCAGCTGGGGTTTCGCGACATCCCATATAAAATGGAATTACTGTAACACGAACACCTTCTGTTGTTTCTTTGTGAACATCAGATAGTTCCAACCAGGGATGGTTTTTCTTTTGCCATGCTCGAAGCGTATCCTGCGCCTCGAACGGTGGATCCTTATCCTGGCGATGTGCTAAAAACTTATCAAAAAGCTCATGATGCAGTGGAGCCTTTTCACCGGAAGAGTATGGCAATATATCCTCATGTGCAACATAATCCAAACCCGGGATGGCGTACAAACTACGACTAGACTCTTGGTTACCTAAAAAAGTTACAGCCTCTGTTTGTGCTCTCTGAAAAAAACAAGCGATTAGTCTCTCGTCATATAACTACGAAATTAACATGTTACATACAATATATGGACAGTCTCTTGAATCTATCAAAACCTGATAGAATGTATTCGTCTTCCCTTTATTGTCTTTTGGTTCAACAACCTCATCACTTCCAGCAGTTTCTTGTGTTTCAACTATATTATTCCCTTCATTGATGGCTTTCGACGGTGTTTTATCTATTTTACTGCTTTGGTTTGGCAAATCTCGATCGTAAACCCGTGCTAACCATGGGAAAAGAATTACACCACGATAACCAAAAACACGATGCAAAAATAATTGACCCGTTTCATATTGTCCTTGCAACTTTGGCTGTTCCAATTTGCCCACCTCTGCTAATCTAACAAAAAATTACGTCGCAAATTTCAAAATGCGTTTTATACAAACGAATTATGTAAGGCCCACAAAATTCAATTTGTGGCTTTTCTCACTTCGACCGAGGAGAAAATTAAAACTTACCTAGTTAAATTTACATGGTGGGTTGATACCAAACAATAATGAATTTTGTATATAGACGATTTTGAGGTGCGAATAAATAAATTGTTAAAATTTTTTAATATAAACATATTTTTGCTATATTTTTCAAAGAAATTTTTAAAATTTTCCTGCCCAACCAAAACAAAATTTGTTCACACAGTCAAGGACACCATCTTTTTAATAAAATTATGACATTTTAAACGTCAAAAAATTATTCAGGGCTGCACAGCAAAAGTGGATCCTGTTCTATTTTAGATCCCAATTGCCCATTAAACAATTTTGCTCCAATGTTAGTTCACAGAACGGGATTATTTTTGATCCAACTTTTTAGCCAATCAAAACTTTATATTCAACTAAGTCCCGCCCAATTTAATCTCGGTTTAGTTGAAATTTTTCCATCTTTTGAGCAAATAATCTAATTCGTACCAACATAGCTAACAAAAATAGCCGGAAGTATGAGCAATAATTTTGCTCAAATATTTGTTGTTGTTGTATATTTTTGACATTTTTCGAATGAATTTGTTAGGTTATTGCCTTAAATAATTTAATTTAAAGTTATTATATAAAATAAATGAAATAAATATGCGAGATGAATTTAAGTGAAACAATTAGGATGAGAACCAAAAATTTTATTTTGTTACAACTGTTGGGCTATAAATTATTTGATAATTTATAAATTGTGATGTGTGTATAAAACCGAATATTGTGTATTTGTAATCCCCAAAAATAACAAAAATAACCGGAAGTATGAGCAATAATTTTGCTCAAATATTTGTTGTTGTTGTATATTTTTGACATTTTTCGAATGAATTTGTTAGGTTATTTCCTTAAATAATTTAATTTAAAGTTATTATATAAAATAAATGAAATAAATATGCGAGATGAATTTAAGTGAAACAATTAGGATGAGAACCAAAAATTTTATTTTGTTACAACTGTTGGGCTATAAATTATTTGATAATTTATAAATTGTGATGTGTGTATAAAACCGAATATTGTGTATTTGTAATCCCCAGACATACGTTTATTCTATTAAATTAAAATAAAGCCCCATCTAATCGTAAACAAAGCAGAGATTGTAAACAAAAAATACAAAACAAAAGAAAACATATCGCGCATCCTCTTAAAAAACTGTCAACACAAAAAAACAGTTTTGAGATAAATGCATTTTAATTTTTTTTTAATTATTAACGCTACTGTGATGATGCTGAGATTATTCATTATTAGCTTTATAAAATAAATTATCAAGTATAGCAATTTAAAATGCATTTTTTTAAAGGATGTGCGATAGACAACCGCCCAAGTATTTTTACTTTCAATTTTCCTGGCGATATTCGTACTTAAGTACTAAACTTAGTCTAGTATTTTTCTAAGTTTGAGTTGCAATTTATTAAAATAAAAGGTATGAAACGTGTCGCGATTATACGAAACTGAACGAAACTCAATAAAGGAGAATTGTATACATGTATGTGTGAACAGAAAAGACAAAAAACAAAATGGCGGGAGCGAGGTTGTGCATGAATGTAAAATGCTATATTTGAAAATGTTAGAAGAAAAAGATGGCGGCATGCAAATGTGAGAGCAAAATAAAAATTTAGGTTTAAAATGAATATTTTTATTTTATTAAATTTGCGGTATAAAAATATACATACATATATACATATTATATACGAATCTAAATTATATTTTAGTTAATTTTTTAATTATTTTTTATTATTACACAATTTGAAATTATTCTTTGATTGTAATATTAGAAGTTTAAATAATTTTCCAAATAGGTACTATGATTATTGCACATCAAGTTTATTATTTTCGCATTTGTTTTCTACCTAAAAACTTAAAACTGAACTAGAAATTAATTAATTTATGAAAACAATATTTGAATAGATATAAAATATATTTTGATGTAATTTTATTTAAATTAACGCACATCTTTAAATTTTTTTAACAAAATTTTATAAAATTACCAAACTCATGTCGTGAACATGAAAAATAAAAACAAACCATGTACATTACACGCTATACACATTCCTACGAAAGAAAAATTGCGGTAACACAGTATACAGTAGTAACAACACAGTATACATATACGCTACAAACACTATCATTATAATGTGAAGTTTAACTTTCGTTAATTTTGGATGAAAACGAAGGAAAATACTATGCTCAATTTTTACTTTCGTTTTGTTATACTTGGGCGTAGACAAATTTTATGAGCAAAAGTTGGTAAAAAAGCCAGCTTTTTTTTATCTCATCCCGTGAACACCCCATAAAACCTCATGCAGCCTAAATATAACAAAATTCGATTTTTTTGCCATTTTTCGAAGTAAAAACTTATATTATGATATTACTTATATGATGACATCATCACAGATATTCCCCTAGAAAAAATTGATGTTTTTATTCAAAAATTTAATTCGTTTAATAACCATATTGTTTACTATGGAGTTAGAGGTCAAATAATAGATTACCATTTTTAGATGTAATGGTTATTCATAATGCGGATGGTTCACTTTCGACAGATTGGTTTCATAAATCGACTTGATCTGGCAGATACCTTAATTTTGATTCTCATTTACCTATTTCGTATAAACGCAATACTGTTAAATTATTATCTCAAAAAATAATTCAATTATCTGACCCTGTTTTTTACAAAAATAATTTTCGGCTTCTTAAAACCACTCTTTTAAAAAATAATTATCCAAATTCATTTTTGAATCCAATATTAAATTCTTATAAGTACAAATTTTGTAATACAGCCAATCTGACGAAAATGTTCCAACAGTGACCAATAAACAATTTTAAGTATATATCAATTCCACATGTAAAGTTTCTTTATGAAAAAATAAGTTTTTGTCTTAATAAAAACAATTTTAAAATAGTGGGTAAAGGACATAATAGTCTAAAAACGCGAATATTTTCAAACGTAATAATACAAATGTAGTTTGTTAAGATTGTTTGTGAATGTGACAAAATTTACATTGGGCATACGCAGCAACGTTTAAGTGAAAGATTTTGTCAACATAAACGAGATGCCTAAAAATTACAACAAAAAACTGTTCATCGTGATGGATTTAGTGCATTATCAAGACATCTTTATGATACCCAACACAATATTTATTTTGACAACGTTCAGGTAATCGAAAAACAAAGTAAATTAAATACTAGGCGGGTTTTGGAGATGATGCACATCAAGACAAATCTAACAAGTTAAAACAGAGTGATTGCGCATATCTTCATCATTTTTACCACAGTTTTTTTGTAAAAATTGACATTTTATTGTATTTTTCATTTTTGAAAGAGTTTCTCATGACAAATTAAATTTTAATTTGGCAATTTCTTTTCAAAATCTCATCAAAACTCATTTTTTGGGCCAATACTTTCATTATATTTATTATTTCTACATGTTTTTGCCTTATTAAATCTATACTGATTTTTTTAAAATGTTTACAAAAATAGTTTTTCTTGTTTTAATTTTTTCTCCTATTGAGTGACAGTATAGTGTTATAAAATTATTTTTTGTATTTCTTTTAAATATTTTTTAAATTAATTTATTATTGTAAGTTTTCTGTTTTTTTGCTAACTGTTTTATGTTTTTTAACTTTTACTTAACGTATTTTTAGTACCTACACATTATATTTCCTGATGACGAACATAAATTTTGTTCGAAACGTCGTTGTGAAATAAAAATATAAATATACAAATAAAAGGGCTATATACCAGAGAAGAGGTTTATTTAACTAGGAAGTGTAATTTAATTGGAGAGGACTATAATGCAAAAAATACCTATTGGGGATCGCGGTTAACTACTACTAAAAGAAAAGAACTCTCAGAAAAGCAGGCAAACAACTAAAATGCGAGTTTCACTCAGGCGGTCACCAACCTATTGGCCTACGGATATCAATCAGTAAGACTCTTATAGAATTCATTATTACAAGAGGGATTTCAGATAATTATATACATATAGAGAACAGTGAAAGTCTATGATGATCAGATCATTCACAACAATCAGAAAAAAATATGATAAATACATGATTGCATTTACCATAATATCATCATTGTATGTTAAATACAATTATTTAAATGATTGATTTTATCATACTATGATATTCTTGATCATTCTTCATCATAACAATCATGATCACTCAAAAAAAAATTTTTTTTCAGTGCTCATCATTGTTATGATAGAAGAAGATCAAAAAAAATGATTAAGAATATCATAGTATGATAAAATCAATCATTTAAATAATTGTATTTAACATACAATGATGATATTAATGCAATCATGTATTTATCATATTTTTTTCTGAGTGCAGTTATTATGATACTTAGCCAAACAAAACAATAACATTTCGGATACAGTAAAAATGTCATATCTTAAGTCGCACATACAGAAAGGTGCAACGTAACTTATCAGCTACATTTCAACAACCAGCGAATATTATGAAATGGCTTGGAACCTACTACAGTCGAGATACAACAACCCCCGACTGCTGGCTGCCAAAAATTTCAATTCACTATTGTCAGTTCCAACGATACAAGTTGCAACTACCGCGGGGCGTTAAGAAATCTCCACGACTCCGCGAAGGAAATGTTACGCAACAGAGAACGGCTAAATTTGAGCTCACCATTTGAGTCATTTGTAACATTCATCTTGATCAAAAAACTGGATCCAGAATCTGCCAGGCTGTATGAATCAACGGTAAATAATCCAAGGGAAATACCAAAAGTATCAGAGTATTTTGATTTCATGGAGAGAAGGTTCAAGTCACTAGAAGCAATGGGCAGCACAAAATCAACCATTACGTGAGCACAAAACCTAGCACCCTTCGTGCCACCACTGAAACGTATACAGGCCGCCACTATCAGTCCCCATTGTTGCGTTAAAGCATGTAGAGAAGTGCAGCATCTTCAAGCAAGAGTACAAGTCAAACTCTTCTGATCAATCAACAAGGACCTGTGTTATTACCCACCACCTTAATCAAAGCAACTTTAGGTACTGGACAGACAATGTTATTTTTTAAAGGACAAAAACAAAATTAACTAGTATGCACAAATGCGTATGTTAGTCCAAAATACAGACAAAAATAAATTTTTGACAATCGTACACGAATTTTACATACATAATACTGTAAGCGGACCGGAAAGGGATAAAATAAATGTAACATATATAGGTAATAGCTCAGATAAGTTTGACTATTTGCACAATTTTCTTGTACATATTATTTCGTAAAATAAAACCAATCGTTTTCCCTACTCGTCCTCAATGTGCACAGCCCTTAATACCCCATTCTTTTACGATAACCATAAAATTTTCGATTCTCGTTCAATAGATGGGTTTTAGCCAGCTGGAAATTTAGTAAGTTATTTTTTCGGTTCATTGGATTATGTTTTAACAGAAAATTGTTTTTTTTTGTGTGAACAAGCATATGAAAACAGATAATGGGGCATTTACATGTTGAAAATTGTTTTCTTCTGTAAATTTTTAAATATTTATTGTAATATTTTTTAAATAAGAAGGTGCACATTTAGAAGGTATACATTTTTTGTTGGGAGGGTATGAGATATTTTACGTAATATACTGATTCGATAAATCGAAAATATTCTGTAATTTATTCATAATTGAGAAATCAAGTTTTAGATATGTTCGTAGTTAATACAAATTTTCCATCTACACTTGAAGGCGTATCCATACGTCGGATAAACATCTCGGGTTTTTCTATCCCAGATTTTTTTCAGTTCTTTTCAACTATTTTGTATGGAAAGAGGCGTGTCTGTTGTATAATTTACGTGATGCAATTGGTTAAAACGATGGGATAGGAAAAATACCGGATTTTTATCTGTCGTATGAATACGACTTGAATCTCGATTATCCGGGATGCGATTATCTATCAACCTCGATTATCCGGGGTGGGATTTTTTTTAGTCTCTAATAACAAATAATTCGATTAACCGGGATTTTTGATTATCTGGGAAGTCCCATTCATCCCGGATAATCGATTCAAGTGTACTTAATTCTATATTCTTGTCCTTCCAAAGAATTGTATATTGGGTTGGTGGAAAGAAAATGTGGAATTCGTACAGTTTTGTGTGGAACTTATGTGATTTATTACAATTTGTTTTGCAATACAAATGCCAAAACAAATAATCTAGTACAATTCCAAATACGAATAGATTATATTTTGACATTTCACATTCTGGAACGTTGTAGAACAGGGCAAACTTCTATATGTTCATTAAACGTTATTTATATAAAACCGCGTTTAATAATAAGTTTTTATTTTAAAATGGATAAAACTAAAACAGAACAAGTAAGTATCTTAATTTTTATTTGTTTTTTAGGTAGTTTTTAGAATTTGAAGTTTCAATTTTAAGGTTTGTTGCATTTCCTTTGCAGACTTCAATCAAAACGAAATTCCATCGGACCGCGTCGTCGTCAACAACATCTTCGGAAAATGACAACGACCAAGACTCCGAACATCATATAAAATCCAAAGCCATAGTAAAATTCTCAGCCGTTCAAGTACCTGTCAATTTTGCACGCCTCCAATGCAACACCAATCTAAATATGCCACCATCGAACTGGCTTTCAAACTCTGTAAATTCTTATGGCCTACAGCACACGGTATCCAATATAACAGGATTTTCCAGTTTCCAAATGGCCCACACATTTCCTGATTGTGTGGGTGAAGTTGATGTTGTATCTGCCGCCGAGAATATCAAACACCTGTTAAAGTTGCCATACTCACCAAAGAGTGCAATTAGTATGATGGTTCATCGAATCGAGAACACCCTGCTCATAGATGATTTCGATATCCACAAATATCTCCTGCGCCAATCGAACGAGGATTGGCAATGGCTACGTTCCTTTCTGTTCGAAAACATATTTAAAAGCCTCAGTGAAAAGGAACTGCATTTTTTTATGAAAAATAAGTCGCGGGATTTTTTACAACAGAAAAATTTAATTTCAAAATTCTTGTACTACAGTCTCAAGGAGAACGACGAGGAAACGATAAACGAAATAAAATTACTCGAGGCGGCCAAAAAAAATTCTGAGCTCATTTCGAAAATGAATAAAAGTGGCCCGGTACTCCCGGAGCCGAATATGGAGGAAAATTTACCGGATCCAAATAAAATCCATACTTACAATCGGAATGTTGTTTGGACATTTGAAGATATTCGCATGCTGATCGGGACGGATATGCCGATATTTGGTGGTGGAACCCGGCCATGTATTAGTCTTAAACTACGTGACATGAACAAACCTATAAATGTACTGACCGGAATCGATTACTGGCTCGATAACTTAATGTGTAACGTTCCGGAAGTTGTGATGTGTTATCATCTGGACGGTATCGTGCAGAAGTACGAATTGATAAAGACTGAAGATTTACCAAATATAGAAAATTCCAAGTTTTCCCCGCGTGTCATACGAAATGTTGCCCAAAATATTTTATCTTTTTTAAAGGCGAACGCCACAAAATCTGGGCATACCTATTGGTTGTTCAAAGGAAGAAATGATGATGTCGTGAAATTGTACGACCTGACGACGCTATGCGCAGATACAGCGGACACTCGTAACCCTCAACCCATGGAAGCTGAAGAAGAAGACGAGACTAATAAAAAGGGCAATCCTTTCACTGTTCCAGTCGGTATGCTTCTTTACACAGTTGCTCGGAATATGAAAAATTCCACAGAAAAAATTACAGCTCGTAAAGCAGGCTCTATTAAAGCACTTCTCGATAATTGCATTAAACTACTTCCTAAAGAGAAATATCCACAAATCGTTACATCATCTTACTATTTACTCTCAGATCTTCAAGTTCCGGCTGAAATTGACCCAGGTTCGCCGGATTTCAACTCGATCGAAACGGATGATGACGAATCCGTATACGATGAAAATTGTGACTATGAATCGCCACCGAATGATAGCCAATACGACGAAAATATTGCTGTCAAAGTAATTCAAGAAGCTATCGAAGAGTATAATTTGGAGGAAAACTGGAAACATAATTCTAACCCGCCACCATTGGTCGGATCGATCAAGGAACGGTGTGAAATGGCCCTCAAAAATATTTCTTGTGGACTAAACTGTCTTCAATATTTTAATTCAGCCGAGGATAAATATGAAAAGGAGGAGGAAAAGAAGCGTATTCGACAGGAGGAGGAGAACCCAAATATGGCTAAACCAGATCAACCAATTCCACTCCCATACCAACCATTACGACCAGATACACCCAGTGAAACTAGTGTAAAATCAAAGCCCGCCACCGAAAAGAAACGCCGCAAGAGTGACCGCAAATCTGACAAGCAAACGAAAGAGGAAGACGAATCGTCAAAGTCGTTACTTTTCCGCGGTAATCGATCATGGAACGTCCATTTAAAACTACTTTTGCTCGAAAAAACCTGCCTTATTTATGCCACCTTGGCCGAAGATTCATACTCGAGTGAAAATTATGGCCGAGCTTTGCGGTACATATACTCGGCTCTAAAATGTCAACAAATCGTGACAAACACAATCGCAACAATTGCATCACAGAAAAGTTGCCTACTCGGCAGAGCCGGTGATTGCTTTTTCCAATTTGCCAAAAACTGGAGCGAAATCGATACGTATCTAAAGGAGTTCAAAATTGAATCGGAGACTGATCAACTTATATCCAAAGAATTATTCAAGGATATCGGGACTGAAATCGAAAATCAATTGCCATTGCCGTTGAATAATATTGAGCAGTTGATGCGGACCAGTTGTGCCTGTTATGAAGCGGCCTTGGAAACGGCGACGGAAAATTCAAGGCCTGAATTACTCCGCCGATTGGGAAATGTACGGAATGAATTAGGGGTAAAGTACATGCATTGGGCCCAAGAAGAATATAACAAGGAAATGAAAAAGATTAATTCGGGTATTTCTGAAGGGGAGGATGAGGATTCACAAAAGGACGTTCTATATCAAACTTTGGCCTGCAAATCATACGATTCATTAACCAAAGGTATAACGGCATTCGAGGAAGTTAAAGATGCCACGAACCTTGCATTTTTATTGTGTAATATGGGCCGATTCATGCGGTTTCGCGCCCATGTTCATCTACCTGGTGAAACACCGAACAATCTACTAATACAGAAGAAATTTTACAACGAATCGTTTACATTTTACAATCGAGCTTTAGGTATACTAGGTTCGAGGAAACAAAACCCAGATTTATGGGACTTAGTTAATTGGGAATTATCAACCGCAACCTTCTCGCTTGCCAAGCAAATGCAAGATCGGAGCGAGAAAAGTGGTCGTGACGTTGACGAAATCGAGGCTGAAGTAATTGAAATGCTACAAAAATCTTTAAAATTGTGCGATGCTGATACACCGGGACAACGACAAATTCTTTATCAATTCCGATCGGCAGTAATACAGCATCGCCTTGCTTCGTTCTATCACCATCAGTATCGAATGTGTGTGGATGAGTCACGGAAAAAAACCATCCTCCAGCTGTGTCGTCTACATTACGAAAAATCGGCAAAAATATTAGAAAGCCTACAGGAAAGCCACGAATACTTGCAAGTGCAATTAGAGCGTATTGGCCTCCAAGAATACCAATCGGAACAAACGATATCACCTCAGGCAAAATTACGTCATCTCCAGAGTGCACTCGATCTCATACTGCAATCGCAACCCATCATAACCTTTTTAACAACCGCAAAATCTTCCGAAAACGAGAAAGAAATTCGTGATCTTCTAATTTTGTTTGAACAACGATTACAGGCGATACTCCGATCTCTAACCAAATTATGTCTCACCAAAAAAGTTGAGCAACATGAAAAACTATCCGCAACATTCAAAAAAATGTATGCAATTGCATTAAGTACGTCGAATCACGATGATCCCATGAAATTGGCCGAGCACTTGGACGACGTGATTTATAAAATTAAAAATTTATAACCGAATTCTGTAAAGGTTTAGATTATTTTTTAAAACTAATTTATTGTATTTTTTTTTACTTTGCCTTCAAGCAGTTAAGAAGTTATGTATTAACGTGAGGAAATTTATGATCACTTTCGTTTTGTTTATTTTATGAATGAATTGTTGAATTAATCTTAAGCTTGTGTTTTATTTTCTTAATATTCGATGAATTGCATCAATATATGATTAGAAATGCTAAGAACTATTGGTGGGCGTATTGAACAAGAAGTATGGTGGAGAAAGTGAAGGACTCGACATGAATGGAACGGCGGGTGATTTGCGCCATATAATACCAAATCAGCATCTATTCTTCAGGCTAGGATTCACTAAATGGCTAAGATTCATCACAAGGACGTGACCCATTCATTCAACTTGTACGTTGGCGGTCTGGGAGCTACACAATTATTCTATTACGGCGGCCATTACCATCTCTATGCAGAGATGTAAGTTTAGTGTTTCGATCGTTCATGCGTTGCACCCACTCAAAACAAATAAGACGTGTAGAAGAATAAAACAGGAAAAGCGCTGAAAGAACATGAGACATGACACATGTAGTAAACGTTTGTAGAAACTAGCAGACTGCAGTTACCTAATCTATGAAGTCGTATTGATTAGGTACGTACGTTATTTCAACATATAAGGATCTTCGAAGTTACTAATTGTCAAAATGATATAGCAGAATGTGACCCAAATATTTTTCCGTGGTCCTGAACAGTGGAAATTTCTTCGGACTTAAGTTTCACCCCCCCCAATCTGTTTTGACATTACATAAGCCAAATAGCATTACGTTAACTTTCCATAATCCGTTACCTACTGTGAAGGACGGTTTCTAAACGTTCTCGTTCTTAAACTTTGACCTACCAATAGCCGCTTTACGGATCCAATGTCGAGAATATTCTTCATAAAGTTAAGTTTTCGACAACCTACGAGAATCTCATGCTGTCGTTCTTCTTTGCGACCAACACCACTTCTTGTTTCCCAAAAGTCAATTTTCTAGGCGCTTGGCGAATCTGCATTTCAATCCCCGTGCCAATTTTATGTTTTACCATAATGGTCCTTACTTTGTTATCCTGTGTACGACAGAAAATGGACACGTGCCGTTTCAACAAATACTGCGCTGCGTTTTTTGTTGCTTGGTAAGACCTTTCATTTGGGTCCTAATTCCTTGCCAAAGCTTGTTTTCCCTTGGCTTTTGCTGTATTGAATGGTAATCTACGCTTGAGGGTTTACCCAGCAGTTCCTCGAGATATAACCACTGTTTTCACTTGTCCAACAAGAAATCCTACGGTCACGGCATTATGCAGTCTTTTTAAAAAATGCTCAGGAGCGTGAGGTAGAAGTGAAAATTAATACATTTCTGTCAGAAAAAAACAGTAATTAGTGGACTTGTGGTTTGATTTTTTATTTCTTGTTTCTAGTTTTGTAATTCGCGATTAGCACACAGATTGCTCATTACTTCTAAGTGGACAACTTTAACAACTGGCACTCAAAAATTGCCACACATGCGTTTTCAATTGCAGCGTTTTTACGTTTTGAGGTTTTAATATACAGCATAATCTAGGCCAGTTTTCAAAAATAGTCGACTCTGCTGACGTCGTACTGCTGTTAATTAGCCATATTTTGGTCATTTTTGTGGAACCGGTAACGAATACATCACACAGTGCATTCCTTTATACATATAGCAGTTGGTGATAAACCTTGGTCCTTCAATCCAGTATTTATTTTGAAGAAAGCTCAGTGTTAAACCTCAACCAGTCAAACTTAAGAGCTTAAGTTGTCCTCCGTTTTGGACTACTTAGGAGAGCGGTACGACCACCAAAATTTTGGATGTCAGTTGTTTATTTGTGACGAGAAGCCTATAAAATTTTGGTGATTGTAGCACTAACCGAAGTGGTGCAATCGGCGTGTAACTTAAGCTCTTAACTCTGTCTCTGACTGGTTGAGGCTATTGTGAGTTGCCCGCATGTATGTGATTAATTGTATGTCACGTATTATGAGATTGCATATCCCTTTTCCTGTCTGTCAAATTTTTTTACTTTAATTTAAGTCCAACCCACACAAATGTGTGTGTAAAAAATGAAAGGTTGCACATAATGTCTTCCGGAATCTAACGAATCTTAGTTAATCGGAATTATTTTTGAAAAAAACATTATATTTGATATTATATTAATTATTTTACTATTATTATAGTTATAGTTATTTTTTAGACGAAAACGGTTTTAAAATGAATGCACAAACGTGTATGTTGGTCCAAAATACATACGAAAATAAATTTTTGACATGATCCTTTTTTGTTATAGGCCCCTTACACGTTCAATATTTTTGCACAATATTATTGCGCTAAATAATGCGCAAACATTTTCTTAGCCTAAAGACTGCTCAATATTATTGCACAGTTTTTTCTTATTAGGTACGCATTTAAAAAAACATGTAACAATGTCTCTTACCTCGATGCATTTTATTATAAATTCTTTTTCTTCCGCTTTATTAGAATTATAATTTTTTCTTTCAGACATTTTGCTGTATAGAAATTAATAAAGTAAAACGAATTTTTGACAACCGATTTAATATATTGCACAATATTGGCTTCACACTACACAATATACTACACAAGCTTCAAGAAATATTAAAAACATTTAATTTTATACAAAATATTGTGCAAACCTACAATATTATACTTACACGGTCAATTTTATTGTGCAATGCTTAATATTGCGCCATAATATTAAACGTGTAAAGGGCCTATTACCAACACAATTGTGATGGAAGGCAGGAAAAGGGCTATACAAAATGTAAGATTACATTTCGCGTATGAATATTTTATTCAACAAAATTCCTTGACTTATTTTAACAGATACAACATTACCACGACGATAAAACAACGCGTTTTTGGACCGAAATCATTTTGACCGACTAAAGGCTTTATTCCACAATGAAACATTTTTTTACAGTAAAAAATCCTGAGAAACCGAAGAGAGGAGAGTATACATATCAAAATTACGTTAGAGTGTCAAAGACCACAAATGTTGCCATAAAAAGTATTGAGTTTCACACTTTTTATGGCAACATTTTCCCCAGTAAATTTTACTGAAATTTTTTTGTTTCGTTTTGGTACGTGGCGAAATTATATTTTTATCTCGCTCTTTTTTTACTGAAAAAATATGTTTCATTGTGGAATACTGGCTTAATTTTGCACTTCTTCGAAACTAGCAAAATGTAGCCCTGCCAAGGCATGCGCCATCGACCGGATCAAGTGATAATCCGGGGGGGGGCAGATCTGGTGAATAAGGCGGGGCGGTAACAGATTCCATCTGAGCGTTTTGATGGTGTCCTGAGCGTTTTGAGCGTTGTCGTGCTGCAATATTACTCGTTCATGTCCTCTTCTGGCCTTTTTTGGAGCAATGTTTGGGGGTCCTGGTACAACTGGTAGAGTAATCTGGTTCACCTACTTGCACTCACAGGAGTTATTACTCGGAATACGCACACGATATGGTGATAAAATTGTTAACTTTGGTTATAATACAACACTAGTCAAACAACTTTTATGACATTATGACAAATTTATTTAATATATCTAATTTGATTTTATAGTATAAAATTTTACGTTTTATTATTTAATATAAAATACAGAAAATGGCTTCTTGCCCAAACACGTTTTTTAATTTCATTTTTTTATTCTACGTCTTTACTTTATTACGTGCATCGCTCTACTGTTAAAATGCACATCTTTTTTCTGCTGTTTTTCCTGTTTTTTATTTTTATGCGTCCGGTAATTTAGCGCGGTGTCACCCCGCGAGCAATACAACGTGGATGCAAAAACTTACGAATGGGTTCGCCACACACTCCCTCCTCAGTGGAACATGAAATGGAACACGATTAATATTACGCCCTAATCTTGTTAATATAGGCCCTCGAACTTTACTAGATGAGAAAGTTACTTGCTTAGGCATAGTTGTATCACCTGTCGCATCATCCGTGCTATTCAGTGATCGATGATCAAGAGGTAATGTTGTATGGTCATTTGATTGCACGTCTGCATTATCTAAATTATCTGTATAACAAGGTTTAACCCGATCAATAGATATCCAGTACAGTCTTTCAAATGGCGACTGACAAAAATTTTACTTGTGGAATGTCACGTTTCTGGAACTGGTTCTAACTCCTTAAATTGTTGTTTAAGGTTCTTAATGAATTCCGTCTGTGGCGCTGAATGTTGATTAGGTGCTGAAAACTCCCCGAGTACGCATAACGTGGTCCCTTATACCAACTCTGCAGAAGTCGATCCTAACTCCTCCCGATACATGATTCTCAACCCTAACAGAACTGATGGTAAAATTGCTGATAAGTCTGTCTTATCATAACACATAATAGCAGATTTCAACGTGCGATGCCCACGTTTCACCATGCCGTTGCATTTCGGATTGTAGCTGGTGGTACGTCTTCGTTCAAACCCAAGTAAATTCGATAGTTCCGTAAACAGTTGCAATTCAAACTGTGCCCCCTGATCGGTGACAATAAATGTTGGTATACCAAAACGCGCAATCCATGCGGAATATAAGGAGAACGCTATCGTTGGCGCTGTAATGTCCGGTACCTTATGTCATAAAAACAATACTTCGTTTTTTCCAAATACGCACTTATCCACGTTTATATAACTAAACCTGCATTTGCTAAACGGTGAGAAACGGTAGAGAGATGTTCGAAATGTTGTTCCTGCGACTTCGACGCGATTAAAATGTCGTCAATATATGTGAAACAGAAGGGCGGTCCGATCATTACCGAATTCATAAGACGTAGAAATGACTGTGCGGCATTACGCAAGCCAAAAATCATCTGAATAAATTCGTATAATCCAAACGGCGTCGCAATAGGTGTTTTTGGAATATCGTCTGGTTCTATGGGGATCTGATGGAACGCGCGAATTAAATCCAGAGTCGTAAATACCGTATATTCTGCTAATTGGAAAGAAAAATCGTGCAGGTGCGAAACGGGATAACAATCTGGAACCGTTACGTAATTCAAGGCGCGATAATCGCCGCAAGGCCGCCACTCACCAGTCTTCTTCTTTACTAAATGCAGAGGGCTAGACCAAGCGCTGCTACTGGGCCGCAGCTTGTCGGGTGATAATTGATGTATGTGATTTATTTAAAATTTTCACCTCACCAACACTAGAAGTAAATTAGAACTAAAAGAATGACCCTTTTGACTAATTATACATGAACCCAGAAACAGGTTTTCCATCTGCAAAAGAAATACAAGACACAAATTATGTGCAAAAACAGTGTCATTTCACACCCAGGACCCGCAAATTAAAAACTGATGTTAATTAAACTAAGTTACACGTTGAAAAATTCACGATCTTTTCACCGATACTTACGATGATCAACATAACAAATTTAGAACTTATAATTGGAAAATCATAGAATCTCTTGACACTTCATTCCTGCTCCATTTTAGTTGAGTTGGGAAAGTGGCAGTGACCTCGGTCATAAAAATAATTAGGTAGCAATATTTGAAAACTATCCAAAGTTTCCTCACAGATAGTGACTTTTTTTTGTCTAAATCCAAAAACTGATCGACACAACATTCCAGTCAATTCCAAAAACACCGTAATAGTCATAAATAATTAAGGAATATCATGAAGATGGCACTTAGATTATTTGGGTCTGGAGGGTAATAGGTATCAGAATAATGTGGAGACGTTTGATGTGTCGATCATAAATGATGATAATATTATTCCACCACTAAAGTGGTTAAAAGAACGGCTGGTATATCCATTAAAGTTTTAATGCTAAAAAGTTCAGATCTGATTTGTTTGAAACTAAGGTACCAATTCCAACAGTCTACAATTTGATTTGGGAATAGATTTATATAAAATATAATCTTTTAAAATTCAAGACTTCGGAATAAAATGCTCGAATCAGTCCGGTTGCGATTAGTATCCAGTATATGCCATTCCTAATTAAGCCTTCTCATCGAATCGAACATATGGTCAACAAACAACAAATATTCCCGGCTCATTCATAACAAATCGATATAAAAAACCTTAACCTTACCAGAAAATTATCGATTCTAGGCACGTTCCAGCCGAATATTGTTTTGTTACACCAAATTTAGTAGCTGCACCCGAATATTTCAATGCCAAACGTTTAATAATAGCACAAATTGGTCATCATCGTGCGTAATTCATTACCGATTTACCTTTTTGTACACGTTAATTACATTTTTTTTTCAACGACAATTAAAACTAATCCATACCATCGTGTGATCGCGTAAATTAATATTTTTTTTTTTTTTGTAAATCAATTTATGTCCTTGGTGTATAGTGTGCAGCATATCGCTTTGAAAATATTTCTGTAATAATAAGTAACAATTTATTCCTAAAACGATTCAAAATATAAATAAAAATTGTTTGCAAGAATATAAATAACGAAATATGCAAATTGAATGTGCCATCTCCAAAATGAGAATAGCGAGCGCACGTCAGTTGTATATAAAAGGCTCGGTTATATTTCAATCATGTATCAGTTGCCTTTCAAACGTTCAACAAGCTTAAACTAAATAGTTAAAAACCGTTTACAATAAAATCTACCAAAATGTACAAATTCATTGTAAGTGCTAAATAGTTAACAAGTGGATTAAATATATATATATAAGTGAATTCTGTGAAATGTGTAATAAACTATAATAAATTTTGTTGTTGTAGGCACTCCTTGTTTTGGCTTTGGTCGGACTTGCTATTGCTGCACCATCACCAAATCCAAATCCACAATACGTTTCACCACTCGGATATTCAGCTTATTCGACATACGCGTCACCCTATGTCTACTCAGGCTATCCATACTACGGAGGATATTCAGGGCTCGGTATGCATATCAGAATCACCAAAATTGGATAAAAAAAAATTCGTTATTGATAATAATATTTAACTTTTGTCGTTACAGGATATTCAGCATACTCAGCATATCCATACGCTCTTGTTTGATTGCCGCACCGCACCATTGGAAAATTCGTAAAGTTTTATAAGCGACGTGTTAAATCTACATATATTATACCTAAATATGATGTTTAATTGTTTGATTCTGTGAAATGTACATAAAATAAGTAAAATAAAATTAAAATAAATAATTTGATTGCAAAATAGCAAAAGAATATTTAGCATCTTTAATTTTTTCGTACATATAAGTGTGATTGATTAATCATGTGTTTTTTGCCGATTGTGAATCCATATTTGATTAGTGGCGGGGACCGGAGGTAGCTAAGCCTCTATCTGGATATACTACTATATAATAACCTCCACATATAAAGATCATAATAATCCGTTGTAGAATAGGATTTTGTCCGACCACTTTGCAGTACTTAAATAGCTCTTAGAAATATCTAGCACCTTACAGCTTTTCATCCTAATGTTTGTGCCCTCTGTGTGTTAATACCAGATTGGTATTATGGAAGCGAACCACAGTCTACTCTTCCTTATTATTCATTAAATCCAAGCGGCAGTGTCCGAAGAGAATAAATACGACCATTCTTAAAATTCGTGTAGGCAGGTAAATTATGTACATATTAGACCGCTCCAATTTCAATATTGATCAAACCTGAATGCTGTGGGACGTTCTCCGTCGTAGACATAAAAACATAGCGAGATCAATGGTCTTCTCGCAAAATCTCGACAAGTATTCTGACGAAGTCGCAAAAACTCTTTAAACATCTATTCACAACTATTCTGAAAATCGTCATGGATATGAAATTTTTCAAGATCTAACATAAAAACATAGTGAGGGTAACGCAAAAACTCTTTAAACTGTAATGGTATGCTTCTAGGCCATGTTTAACCATTCCACGACTATGTCAAAGTTGTGAAAATCTTCAAGGATATGGGAATTTGATAAGTTTAACATAAAAACATAGTAAGATCGATGATTACCTAACAAAATCTATCTGCCTCTCTAAACAAATAATTTTACGTTCCGTTTTTAGGAATTTTTGTTCTCATTTTAAAATTAGTTCGCCTAAATGTTTGCTTTTTTGATGTCTAATTACTAACAAACACACTCAACATGCTTACGATTTGTTTAGCAATTATTTCAAGCTGGTGTGTAGGAGCATGATATAACTCCTAAACTATTCCTATTTCTTTTGTAGTTTACTTAGGATAGAGTTAGGAAGTGAACTATATGGTGGCTATACGTGAAACAGTTTTGATAATTTTTGGCGCAATCACGTAAGAAGACAATGATGTTCGCACTCGTACGACCAAACTTAAACTCTTGTTTTTCAATCGTTCAATAGAACAGGTGTGCCATAATATTTATTTAACATGTTTTCCTTTAGTTTCTTTAGCAATTTTGCCTCTTACAAAAAAAAAGAATAATAATAATAATCTTGAATGAGAACATGAAGCCCGTTTTTTTCATTGTTTATAAAATCACTGAGATGATGGCGCGCAAAAAACTCTCAAAAACCAACTACTTGACAGATTGTCACTTCAGATTTTGTTTTTTTAAGGCACTTCCCAAAAATGAAAAAGATTTAATATTAATTGCTGTTGTATATGCATGTGACTACAGTAACACAAAGTATGTGAAGTTGCATGTGGGCATGTCATGTGCATCGGGTAGCACTAAACGAATAAAAGAGTAGGGTTATTTGGGAGGTGAAGCAATAAAGCCGTAAATTTATATGAGCGTGTTTTGTTTATTTATGGAAACATATTAATGACGACGAGGATTAAAAAAATATAATAAAAAATATAAATAAAATAAAAGAAATAAAAATCATGGTGTTTATTATTGGGAATATTGTAAATTTTATTCCGGGTGGAAATTTTGAAGAATATAGGAAGAATTGTTTACATGTAACGAGATTAAATCAGAAAAAAATGTTATTATTCATAACGTTCATCGGGCTGGAAACATTCGTGGTGTTATGTGCACTTGTTTATCTCGAATTACCCTCGAAGAAGACATACGCGGAAGTTGTACAAATTTTAACGGACCATTACAAACCTAAAACGATTGAAATAGCGGAGAGCAACAAATTTTATAAAAGAGCCCAAAAAATAAACGAGTCTTTTAATGATTATTTCGTCGAGCTTGAAGTGTTGGCAGCACCGTGAAATTTCGATAAAATTTGTGTTGGGAAAATGAATTGTGAATTCATTATTGATCGAAGAGAATTTGACATTCAAGAAAGCATGCAATAAGGCATGCAGTATGGAAATGTGTCGAAAGGAGCAAAAATTAATAATGGCGGATACTGTCATCAATAAAGTAGAGGACGATTGGCAAATAATATTATGCCGAATAATAGATTTAGGAGTTCCAGCACGTGTTCGCAACAAAGTGGTAATCATAAATTTGGAGACCGCCCATTGTGGTTTTTCCCAAACAATCGAGGGAAATTCGAATTTGTGGAGATGTTGAGTAAGGAGCACTATCCGTTTTCATTAGTGGAAGATATATTCGCAAGTTTGGCTAGTTATAGTTGTTTTTGCGTTCTGGATTTATCGGGAGCTTACCAGCAGCTGGCTCTTTCTGAACAATCAAAAAAATTTATAACGATTAAAACACAAAAGGAACTTTTTCAATTTCAGCGTTTACCATTCGTGGTGTGTCGTCGGCTCCTTCAATATTTCGGAGTGTGATGGATAAAGTGTTGTTAGGTTTAGATGGAGTAGTATGTTACTTGGACGATATATTTATAGGAGGAGTTCATTTGAAGAATACAAAGCAGAAGTTAATATCAGTTTTGACGGCTTTAGAAAAATCCAATATTAGGATTAATTTAAATAAATGTGTATTTTTTAGGAATTCCGTTACTTAATTTCTCAGGTCCGGTTAAAGCCTAACCCAAAAATTATTGAAGCTATTGAGAATTCGCCAACCCCAAAAAATATTACGAAATTTCAGTCGTATTTAGGGCTTCTCAACTATATTATTGCAAGTTTTTACCTAATTTGTCATCAAGATTGTTTTCATTGCATCAATTAAAAAATAAACCGTTTGTCTGAAGTAAAGAATGTCAACAATGTTTTGACGATTCTAGAACATTTTTACAGAAACACAATATGTTAACTATTTTCGATCCCAGTAAACCCCTAATTGTTCCTTGTGGCGCAAGCCCGTTTGGCGTAGATCCGTGATGAAAGGCCTATTATGTTTGTTTCATCAACTCTTACACCGGCTGAAAAAAATTACAACCAAATTCATAGAGAGGCATTAGCGGTAATATTCGCTGTTATCAGCGACCATAAGCCACTGGAAATGATTTTTAATGAAAAAAAGGGGATTACCAGCTGTGGCAGCTCAAAGAATTCAGCGATGAGCAATTTACCTATCACAATTCGATTACACAATTAAATATAGAAAAGTTTTGCTCATGAAAAATGCTGATTTTTTATCTCGGTTACCCTTACTTAATTACACGGAGTTAGAAGAACCAATATTATTGTCGTTTAATCATTCAGAAAATTTTCCGATAAGCCAAGAAGTAATTAAGAGGGAATCAAAAGGAGATGAAAAGTTGGTTACGTTACATAATTTTATAAAATTAGGTTGGCCTCGTGATATATCGAAAGATTGGGAACCATACTATAATTTAAGGGACTCTTTGGATGCTGAGGACGATTGTATATTTTACAATAATCGCATTGTAGTTCCAAAAAATATGCACTTGGATATCGTCAAAATAATGCCTGATCAACATATAGGGAGAGTAAGAATAAAAAAGATTTGTAGATCCGTTGTTTGGTGGTTAGGTATTGATTAAAATATCGAGAATTTTGTCAAAATTTATCCATCTCGATCCATTTTACTTTGGTAATGAAACGTTTTTGATTTCTGTGGATGATTTTAGCAAATGGTTAAAAGTGCGGTAATTTCGAAGTAAAAAGCTTCAATTTTCGGTTTTTGGTTCCGTTTGGAAATTGTGACAGATAACAGACCACCCTTCGGAGGATGTGAGTTTGATGAATTTCGTAGGTCAACTGGTATTAAGTTGAGTCATTCTCCCCCTTATAACCCACAAAGTAATGGTGTAGCCGAACGTGCGGTGCGAACTGTCAAGGAAGTTTTAAAAAAGAATTATCATGAAAATAATAATTTACACTAAGAGTATTGAAGCGAAGGAGGTTGAGGATGTGAATGAAAATCCAGATACCGCAGATCAAATTAAAGATCAAATTAAATATAAGGCAAGATCAAATTAAATATAACCATAGATTAAGAGAAACAGGGTTATTAGGAAAAAAAAGAGGCTGGATTTTTATTATGTATTAATAAAAAAATGAATTTCTATTTTTATTAAATTTTGTATGTAAGTTGTGGTATTGAAGTCAAGGATATTGTTTTAGTCATAAGATAGTTTTATACTTTATCTTATCTTTGTAAAATCGGAAGGAATATTGTATATATGCATGTGCCTACAGTAACACAAAGTATGTGAGGGTGCATGTGGGCATGTCATGTGCATCGGGTAACACTAAATGAATAAAAGAGTAGGGTTATTCGGGAGGTGAAGCAATAAAGACGTAAAAGTATAATGAGCGTGTGTTATTTATTTATGGAAACATATTAGTGGCGACATCTAATAATCGGTCCCAGGACTTTTAAAAAAAGGTAGTATAACCACAGAATACTACAAAAACGACAGTTACAAACCTTAGTTATATTGACAATACTCCTTAAGTAGTTCCTACATACGTCAATAGATGGCTCTAATTTGAAAAAAAAAAATTCAAGTTGTAAACATGAAAACTTTTTCGAAGTGTAAAAGTAATTATCTCCTCGACTATCGTTTCAAATTGTTTGTGTAATCGTTTATCGCGAACAGTAAGCGAATCCAGCATCAATGACGGCCGGAAAAATGGCATTAAGAATTAATTCGTCGGAAAAATATGCATTATGCAAAATATGTGATACAATTTTTACACAAATCAGACCACTTCAAATACATTTGCAGAGCCTTACGTAAATCCGCTTCAAAATGGGAATCTGCACCCGAAACTTCGATTTAACCAAAATTGCACCAAACATCGAAGATCACAATACATTAATCCGATACGTTTATATAAAATGATATCAAATGCAATACTTTGATACTAAGCCTGAAGCCCAAGATACACATAAATGAAATGAGTATTTTGACCGAAAGAACCATGTAGGTAGGTACAACATCAATGTCCTGAGCAATGAGATATTTACTCGATCGTATCAATTAAATTTACATTTAGAAATTGAACACAACAAATATCAAAATCAATTTTTTTGTTTTAGCTTCTAAATCGTCATTTTAAAAAACGCCGATAGCTGTTTTGCTTTGGCAAAGCCCGCATATAGCTTGCAACAACAATTGCACCGTATAAAACCGAGGACACAAAATTTTTTTAAGGAAATAAAACCATTTTATAGTTATGGTGTTCACCGCAAGGCGGTCATTTTTTAATTTATTTTTGATTTTTAAAATTTTTTTTAATGAATTTATATTTAAAACTACATAATAATCAATTATCACGTCTACGTTAGAATTAGAACTGGACGATAAGAAATAAAACTCGGCAAAAAAGAAACGGCGTCGATAATATCCAGACGTTCCATTTATCTGAGTCTAGCGCACCATCGCCATTCATCAATATAGAGTTAACTTCACAAAACTTAACGCAACAGGAGCATCAAATGAACTCACGAATGACAGCAAATCATATGAATGATGTTCATTCACCAAGATCTCATTAAACTATATTTTAAAAAGTGCTCCAACATTTCAATAGTAATTGCAAATGACCGAACATCCTTTATGATATTTCGATGGCAAATCAACTTTCCAGTGATGGAATCCCCTTCGTTCACCTCAATCACTTCCTTCATATATGTTAGAATACGATTTGTTTTCAATGTGTTGGTTTGCGGATTCGGTAACTCAAAAAATGTATCAAAATATCCAATGATTGCGGTTAATTTTTCACCCTTTGTAACATTTAATTTAAAAACGTGTATGAAATTTTAGGGCAGTTTGTACCCGCTCGTGCAAAAATTAAGTTTTCGAGCATCCCATCGAACAGCAAAAAATATACCATCCACTCCCACACAATTATAACAAGCTTATCTATAGGAAGTATCAGATTTAAATCTATGGCAATGTTTTGCCAATGACAGCAATACGGTTGGCACCACAGCCAAATTCAAAATGACATTTGCAATTGAGAAAGCCAATTGAGAGGTAATTTTAGATGTACACTGCGAAGATTTTATAACCGATTTTAATTTTTTGAAAACTACTAGCGTTATCTATTGTCTACCTATCTAAACTATTTTTAACACTCCTATTATGATTTAGAAGTCCATACAAAACTGTACTTATGTCGCTACTGTAAATATTCCGTGGTATAACATAGAAAAGTATCTCATCCATCGTATTTTGCTGAGGCCTAGGTTCAGCTTGTGGTTCTTTCTTTCCTGGATTGTGGTAATTTCGACGAGTTTGTGAGTGGACGAACGTTCCTCGGCTGCAGTATGTGTCGATTTAGACTACTAAACTTCTGCAACTTTCTTTCTTTCTGTTTTAATGGGTACATACTGTCAATGAATTCACAACTGCGGGTCTTTAGTGTTGCAAGACACACATCTGTTCTCAGCCATCCCTGATATGGAGAACAAACGTCAAAGATTTATTAGTATGGTGGACATGCCTAGTCCACTCGCAGGTTTAAAGCAACGATTTTACTATCTTTATCATTTACATTAGGTTAGGCCAATCGTCCTGTTCTCAAACTTATCAAAATTGTAAGTATTCAAAAAAAATTGAATTATAAAGGGCATGTCTTGCTTATTTTGACCAAGAGTAAACAAAACGGTTAAAATGTTAATTTAGAATCCACGGATTTTAGAATAGCGCGATGTGTCTTCAGGTATAGGAATTCAAATTTGATTTCGCAACCCTCAGAGAATAACTACCATTAAATGATTATTATGCCATTGCTAAAATGCTAACAGACGTTTCAAACCCTACTACATATGTATATAAACCAAAATATTTTTTATACGTATGATCCAACCAATAAATAATAAAATCGCGACTGGAATAATGCCGGCCGATTTAAAAATGTATTTTAATTCAGATGTACGTGACTGAAATTGAATGTATCAGGCTAGTTCTAATATTTTATGTTCTAATAACAAAATATCGATGAAGTGACGTCATTCTACATATTTGTAAACGTACATACATATTGGATTTTTTTTATGCATATCCTAATCTAGATCCTCATTTGTGTGATGTATAGTTCTAGAATCACACCTCGGAATTTTTATAATTTCTGCACATCGAATATTTTTTTTTTTGGAAATTTTGTGCGAATAAATTCCAAAGGTGTTGTCTCTGGTATACTAATAAAATGATTGCTATATGTAAATAGTTTTTTTTATAGTAGAACGGACAGCAAGAATAAATCGCGAGACGACGTGACACGAGTTTATAAATTTTGATTATCGAATTACCAATCAATTTATATTTAAATTATTTTATAATTTTACTTTCGATTTATCCACTTGATTAAACCGGTAGTTAATTATTGGATGAATGGGTTAGTATGGCTTTTCGTTCTACCAATTTTATCTGTATTTACATACAATTTCGGCAGCATTGCCAATGCCAAAAATATAATGTGCGTGATCAAAATAAAATTCAACTTAAAAGCATTTTTATTAATTATGTAATGCTCGGAATTCAAATTCCGTGTCGTACTGCATGAGATATATGTAGTTTAAAATTAGTTTATCATATGCGGTAAATTGCGATTCCGTAAGCTACATATTCTGAATATGTAAAATAATTAATTTATTTATTTTGACAGTTTTTTACAGTTTATATTGGGTGTATAAACGATCCGCCGTTCGACAAAAGATGACACCACCAGTAAGTTATGGCTAAAATTACCCGATGTAAAAACGTCATATCCTAAGGTTTGACACCTGTCAACAACATAACCTTAAAATATTAGCGATTTTGTATCACCATCATATATTTTTTTCGTTGTGAAAATGTCGAGTTTTGAGCCGAATAAGCGTCATTTGCGGGAACTTTTGATTTACATCTTAGATTTGAAGAAATATGCAGTTCAGGCACATCGATTGCTTGAAGAACCTTATAATGAGGCTGCCTTAAGTAGGACAAGTTGTTGAGAGTGTTTTCAAAAGTTTAAGAACGGTGAATTTGATGTCGAAGAAAAAGAACGTAGCGGAAGGCCGAAAGTGTACGAAGACGACTGAACAAGTAATTTCACATCGTTTAAAATCATTGGGAATGATCAAAAGCCAAGAAATTGAGTTCCATATGAACTGAAACCGAGAGATATTGCTTGCTTGCCATTACAAGCAGAATATTCAAGGAAATAACTCATCTTGTGAGTTTGGTGGGATTAGGTTGGTGTCGTATATTATGAGTTACTAAATCTAAACGAAACCATTACTGGGGCTCTCTACCGAACACATAATTGATGAAATTGAGCCGAGCACTACTACTCCAGACACGATAAAACTATGCTACTGTATGATAATGCTCGTCCATATGCTGCGGCGCTGGTCGAAACCAACTTGGAAACAGTAAGGAAGTTTTACTAAACCCGCCCTGAGCACCACTTTACATCATATGAAGGTACCAAAAATTAGGCATCAAAAGATGAAGTGTTCTTATTACGTGGTATTCGTATGCTGCCAGAAAGATGGGAAAAAATTATGTCTAGGGATGGACAATACTTAGAATAAAACATAATCAACCGATGTTTCACAATAAATGCCCAATTTTTGATAAAACCGGCGAAGACTTATTTATATACTCAATATACAGTTAAACCTGTTTTTATGCGGTAATAGGGACCGCATAAAAAAAGCATAAAAAAAATCTTCCACATTTAAAAAGTTTTTTTTTATCAAATCAAATGAATGAAAATTTTTTCAAATGAAATTGACTTCAAGCTTCAAAATAAGTTGTAATAGATTTTTTATTGCTAATTTAAAACCTTAATTTATATTTAAACACAATTTTTATATTGTCTTATTCTGCTCTCTCGAAAATAAAATTTAAACTAAAATCTACATTTCAAAAATGGCCTAATTTTTTTTTATTTCATTTCTATTTTTATTGAAGCTGCTTCACAGAAAAATATTTTGTTGAAAAATGAGTCGCAATTAAAATCGGTATCATAGCTAAACGGGGAAAGAAACAAAGATGGAGCCGCTTCTTGACAACCCGTGTGGAATGGCTCAATAGCGTCGCATAAAAAAAGTTTCACGTAGAAAGAAACAAAACATTACGTAACCTGTCGCAATTCTTACGCAATGTGCTTGATATTTCATCAAAAACCGAAAAAACAAAATGGCCAACGTCAATTTGCTAATTAGATTAATCACATTCAATTATGTTCTAATTTGATTGAAATTTTGAAAGAACTTAATTAAATTGTACTAAATAAATTTTTTCAACAGCTTACGTGGTTTTCATTTCCATCTGGGCCAATTTTTTGCTGAAAAACAGTATTTTATCCAAAATCGTTATTTCCTCTTAAATTTTGGAAAACTGATTTCGAGCGGTATTGTTATAAAAATAATTAAGAATCTTTCAGTTTATAGTCGTTTTTCTCGTAAATAATATAATTTCCAAAATATTTGTAAAAAACGAAAAAGGTCAAATCGAAACTGCAACTTCTGGTGGACTGGGATCTCCAATTTTATGGAAGAAGCTTAAGTGTTTTACCCTGATCAGCTAATCGGTCTGGGCTGTAAATAAGCTATAGTTATTTATTCTGCATGGCACCACCAGCGCACCTAGATACCTCATTGCTTTAAAAATGTTGCTGTATGACATCATTTTATGCCGTTAGTTCCAATCTTTGATTATATATGGCAGTATAATCAAATATATGATATTACTTTTTGTATGGCATTTTTTTGTGAAACATTAATGTTATAAATTTAGTAATTAGTATTGTCAGCCCTCAATTTATTGTAACAATTAACCACTAACTACAAGCTAAATAAAGCGTGACATTTGGTCACTTGTTAATGCGTGACATTTGGTCACTAGTTAATAGAATGTCAAATAGAAAGGACTTGTTCTTTCCATTCATCTTGTGTGTTATAAGTATTATTTCAAAGCACAGTTTTCAACAGGTTACCACGCCAAAGTGATTGAAATAGTTATTAACAAGTTGTAATTAATCAAACTGTCGTGATGTCGTGTTTGTCGCGATAAATTCGATTAAGTAAAAAAAGTTACTGTGCATCATTAGAGAACAGTTATAATTTTTTAAGTCGATTTTCCATAATCATGTGTCAATTAAATAAATACGACAAACTAATTTGATTACAAGTTTGTTTATTAAAAGTAACAAAAATGGCAAACGATAGTGCGTGGAACGGCATAGAAAAATTACGTGGTAGTGAGAATTATCATACATGGCAATTTTCAATCAAAACCTTGCTTGAATTGAACTAGTGTAGTAAATGCATCGAAACGGAAACAAAAGCTGAAACAGACGAAACAAAGAATAGAATGGCGAAAGCTAGAATTGAATTAACTGTTCCAAGTTTATTCGTACACGTTGCAAGTTCGACCTCAGCAGCTGAAACGTGGATGAAATTGGAGGAATTATATGAGGATCGTGGTCTTAGGTAGCAACATGGTATCGCCGAATGAACAAATCAAAAATTGGTGGAAAAGGCTAAATGTATGCTGTTCGATTCGAAGCTGGATGTCTCATTTTGGGCTGAGGTTAACATGGCAACATATATATTAAATCAATCAGCAAATGCCACATTAAAACAACAACGACAGAAGTTAAGTTTGGTCAGGAAATAGAATTGATGTTAGTCATCTTCAAGTATTTGGTAGTCCGGTCATGGTGCACATCCCAAAGCAAAAACGGAAGAAATGGGATAAAAAGTCAAAAAATTGATCTTCGTGGGATTTTCTGAAGGTACAAAAGGTTATCGTTGTGTTGATCCGATCAGCAAGAAGCTTGATAACAGTCGTGATATTGTGTTCATAAAAGAAAGTGGTTCTGATCAATTTGATCTAACAGAAGATTTAGCAGATTTAGAGTTTTTAGGAGGTGTTAAATGAAGTAAGGGATGACGAACAAAGTGTTCCCACAAACAATAATGAATTCGTAACCAGTACTCCAGCAAAATCAGCTAGTGAACCCATTGAAAATGAATTAGAAGAAATATCTGATAGTTCAATTGAAACGATATATTATGATGACACAAATGATAAATCCTCTGAACAAAAAGGTACTATTACACCACAACAATCAGTTCGAGAACATATATGAAGCGTAGAATAATGAAAACTGTGAAAATTGAAAATCTGCCATGCAAAAAGAAATTAACTCGTTAGTAGAACATTGAACTTAGAAGTTGGTCGATTTGCCCAAAAAACGCAAACGGATAAAATCAAAATGGATTTTTAAACTCAAGCGTGATGAATCTGGAAACGTTACTCGATTTAAAGCAAGATTGGTTGCGAAAGGTTGCTCGCAGATATTTGGAATCGATTATGAAGAAGTTTAATCACCAATGGTACGTTACTCATCGATTCGTTTTGCTGTAAATTCATCAGATGGATGCAGTCACAGCATTTTTGCATTGAGGTTTAAATGATGACATGTACATGGTTCAATCGGAAGACCTTCACGATGGAACAAATAAAGTCTGAAAGTTAAATAAGGCGATATATGGTCTTAAACAAAGTGGACGAGTATGGAATGAGAAATTAACAAAAATGTTAAAGTCATGTCGGCCAGACATTGCATATGCGGTAAATGATGTGAGTCGTTTCAACTCGAATTACCGACGACCACACTGGACCGCTGTAAAAAGGATATTAAGATATCTAAAAGGAACATGAGATTACAAATTGCGTTATTCAAAATCTAATGTAAAAAAATTAACCGGTTATTGCGATGCAGATTGGGCATCAGACGTCGACAAGAGACGCTCTTATACTGGTTATGTTTACCAACTAAGTAATTGTGCTATAATCTGGAATAGCAAACGGCAAAGTACTATTGCACTTTCGAGTACGGAAGCGGAATACATAGCCGCATCATGGGCGGTTAGAAAAGCGATTTAGTTACCAAATTTAGGTCGTGAGTTAGATCCAGACATCGCTCAACCAGTTCACATTCCAATGGACAATAAAAGTGCCACCAATTTATCGAAATCAGATGGCTACACGACCGAAACATATGCACATCAGGTATCATCATTTGCGACAGAAAATCGAAGATGCTGTTAGTGGGCTAAAGGCGAAATTATGCTCAGTAAAGATGGAACTAAATGCAATAGATTTCAAAATCCCTTTCCACTCAATTTGACAATTTAAGGAAACGTTTTGGGGTTTAATCCGGTTGGATTATTTCTTCTGCTAATCATGAAATCATGAGGTACGAATATACTATAAAATGGGTTTTACGAGTGATGAGTAGCTTAAACTGTTATATTTCTCTATGTTCTATAGCATGCTCTCCTTCTTCGGCTGTTCGGCTGATCGCTTTTTCAAAACCTTTTAAGACTAAACACTTTTGTTTTATGCCGACTCAACTATCGAACAATAAGAATCAATTATCGTACAAGAAAACGAGAAGTCGAGTTTCACAAAAAAATATATTGTAGAAAGCCTTAACTACTTACATTTGTATTTTACTTTGCCTTGTTATTTCGTTTTAATTGCTAAAATTAGATTCTCCATTACAACTCTTATTGACTGTGACTTCGTCGTATGTGTAACTGGAACTATGGAAACTAGGTTCTAGCCAAAGCTTGCAGTGAGACTGCCTAGGAGAAGCCACACCAAAGCAGACGGGACCAAATGGGTCACTTAGTGTACTATACAGCGTATAAGGGCGATACTATGTTATAAATTAAGTTTATACGACACCGCTCTATCTTGGCATGGAATATAGTGGTCGTCATAGTGGTGGAATATAGTGACTTAAAATACGAATTTTACAAGTCGATAGATTTAGTTATCTTTTGATGTTACGTTGCCTAAATGACGAATTTATGACAAGTCGCATTAGTTGCTCAAATGACTTGTCCAATGACTGTCCACCTTTAACGACAAGTGTGAGACATGCCATTGACATTTCTGCTTTCATGACAAATGTACTAAGCGAAACATGTATGACACGCCTTCGAAGTTTCCCATTCTATCATGTGTTTACTAATAAATGGAAAAGGTTGCATTTTAATTCATGTTTACATGCTTTTTGTCGAATACGCGGTATGAAACACAACTAAAGTAGATGTCTTCGAATATTACAGGTTTGTATATCAAAATTGCAGGTTTGCTTATTAAATTGTAATGTTGTTTAAGACGACTCAGACGTTCTACGAATCAGATGTTGTTAATGCCTCTCTGATATAAATTAACTTCATGGAACTCGTGGATCGTCTCTCCAAATTAACTCTAAATATTGTGGATGCTATAAAATATTCTGTTGGGCCAAAACTATGCCTTGAAAAGTTGCACACGTGACATACCTAATTACAAAATAGTACCGAAACAGAGGTCTGGCGGTTATCTCATGCAATTTTGGTATATTTTATATTAATTGTAGCTTTTATAAATCACCCAGAGAGCTTCACTCTTTAGTTCTACGTTTAACAAAACCGTCTATAATTGTGCATCTGAAGCAGCTATCTTTGCCCTGGCATCAAAAACAAAACAGCGATCAACGGACAGATCGAATGGTATTTTGTTACACATACCAGAAACTTATTAACCTTGAGTAATCCAGATTGGATAGCAGAAGCAATTGCGTTTGATAAAGCTGAAATAATAGTTTATCCAAAAATTGATTCATTTTTAAAATCAACCACTAGATCATCTCTGTGATGCATACCCGGTCGAATCAACTAGAAAATATTACACCCGGTAAAACGCAAACCTGTTTCATCCCATATCCCACTAATTACCAATTATTCATCTTCGATAGTGCTACAACTTCATCTACCATTCCAGAACCTAACCACCAAAATTTGTTCTTCAAACAGTTTGATTTGGTGCGGCAACCAATGCTATCTCCCATTGATTCCTAGCCAGACCCCAAGGCTACTGGATGAGGCATACTGCTTGCTGCCGAGTGTTGGTATTTTTTTTCATTCATTGCTTGACGTTGATATTGAAATTGTAGTCACAATATTTCTCTTTGTACGTGGTCCCTAATTACGATAGAATATGCGTCTTTATCTCGTTCGCTGGCATCTTAAACTGCAGTCGCATAATTTCCAAATTGGAAAAGAGAAAGAACACCATAAACATTCCTGGCCCATTGTAACGAATGTTGCTAAAATCACGGAGCTTAACGGTTACTCATAACAAAACCAATACACATTATCTAGCGAATCAAGCCTCAAAACTATTATGATTATAAATTGGTCAACTTAACACAAAATTTTATTTGATCGTACGAACACTAATTACTATTAAGTTCTAATTGTTCAAACTATCACTATCGCAGTTAGACTATCCACACTCTGCAGTTTCAAACAAAAATCAAGCAGTACTTGCCTTTTCCACAAAACTCTAGTGCGGCACGTGTCTATGTGTCTGTAAAATTATTTTCATTTTATATTAGATGCTTGAGCGAAACGGACATAAAAAAACAAAAATTACACATGCATTTACTAAGGCGTTTATTTTATGAAAAAAATTCATTTTGATCCTAATCATTCATTTTCATCCTTTCTTTATAGGCGAAGCGAAGAGCTAAGAAACGACGAAAAAAACATCGTGTTGCTGCACTGTGTAGAGCGGCCACACAATCAAAATAAATGTAATATTTGTTGACCAACTTTACGAGGTGCGGAAAAACTACAAACTAAACCAAAATTGATAAAACCGATAAAACAGATATTTTCATAACCGACTTTTATTTTAATTATAACAGATGTCACTATAAATAACTAAAAAGAAAATTTAAAGATCGTTAAACGATTTTAAAAAAATAGCAATTTTATGAAAAATACTAATAATTATCATAATTACATCGTTAATAAATTAAATTAATTTCGAATCTAGTAAAATTTACGATAATTATCAAGAAAAAATACAAAAGATTTCAATGCCGGTATTTATGAGAACCTTACAAATTTGAAATTAAAACACACGAACACATAACCAACGAAACTGTAATATCGACCGAAATAATAACAAACTGACACATCGCAAATCGCAATCGCGACTTTAAATTAAAAACAAACAAAATTGATTGATAAATGAGAGATCATCTAAATAATATTATACAAATATTATCGTTATGAATTTTTAAAAATTAAAATTTAATTTTTCGTCCTTGATAAAAAATTTATAAATTTTTAAACGGTTTTCTTTCGATATGCATTCGTAGTGGTGTAATTAAATTCCATTGCCGAGTGCCAATACTACCATAGTTTTTTGTATATGTATACAACGGAATGTCGGTAATATCGATCGATCTAACTGCATTTCTTTTTATTCAATTTGTTCGTTTTTGGTTTGTTTTCAACAGCTACCGACTCAAGTTCAGTTCAGTTTTAAATTTTGAATAAGAAAGGTGTGTGCTAACTAAACAAGGCAAAATAAAATATAATAAAATATAAATATAAATTTTTTAGTGGTGTGCGGTGTATTAAATATATTTTACATTACGCAAAATAAGTAATAAAATTGAATTAAAACAAAAAAGCTACCTATATATTTGCATAATTTATTCAATATCTTATATTTTTTTTATTAATATTTTAAAAGTAAATATACAAAATAAAGTTTGTTGTGTTGTGTATGTGTGTTTTGCTATATAAAAAGAGAAGCGAAAAAATTATTTTGTATTATAATTAACAAAAATAAGCAAAAAGCATAATAAAAAAATAAAAATAAAGTGATTCTCGATAGCTTACCAAAAAATAAAACCAAACAACATTTTTGATTTGGTTTTGTGCCGTTGGATTTATATAAAGCCAATAATATTTTTTGTGCGCCCTTTTTATAAAATTGCGTAACCCTGGATCTAGGATATTACGAGGCAGTCCGTGGTATGTCCGATTTGTTTTTATTTTGCGTTTTATTTTTAAATGTCAACCACCACACCACCAGCACGATGAGAGAGAGAATGTGCAACGTGGATTTTTAATTTAATACATAAAAATATCCACACATTTTCTTATAAAACATGTCTTATAAAAAAAAAAATAATATAATGTTCTCAAGAAAACAAGAAAATAAAATACAAAATGCTTATATACTCGAAATAAAAAAAAGTAAAATAAAAAATTCGAAACAAATGACTGAGCTGTAAATATATAGAGGCTGGGTAGCGAACCGGAACGGAACTCGGAACTAATTTTTGTTTTCATCTTGCGATTGTAGTTGTGTTAATAATTTTATTTTTTATTTTTACTAGATTCCGTTAACCGGAAAAGAATTTTTAAGGTATTTTTTGGGGTCGATTTTTTTCTCATACTCGTACATAACGAGTGGTTTTATTTCGTTGTTCGGTTTATTTGTTTTTTTAATTAAGATCATCTCACTCAAAATGTTATTAACCTTTGGTGCTTTTTGTACTGTAACGCAGAAGGAAGTGACCTTTATTTAGAACAATTTTTTGATGTCCAGATAAATCGACATTTTGATATTTTTCGCCGTTTGGGACTAACTGCCATCCGCTAAATTTGAATTTTTTTTTATCCAGACGCCATTGAAATCCGTTTCGGAGTTCTAACAGTGGAATGCACGATTATATTACTTAGCATAGAACAATCGGATGGGAATGTGAATATGGTTGGTTGTAGGATTGTGAATTTATGATTGTTAGTAGGGGCAAGCTAAACATTTCGGCAACAATTTCCACATTTTCCTCGAAAATTTTGACATTTTCCGTAGTGGTTCAAAATATTTTAAAATTAATTATATTTTGCATTCTACTGCTGCCTTTGAACATTCTACTGATTGTTTAACGTCTTTGAGCAGTTCTGATATTTTTTTAAACTTATTTGACTGATTGCTTTATTTTTTCTATAGAGAATTGGGGGGTTTGAGACGGCTTTCTCTACCCTTATAACATAATGTATTTCGGAACTAGAAAAAAACAAAAATGTTTGTGGCCGGACTTATTTTAAAGGTGGCTTTTGGGACAAATGAATTAAATTTCCACAACTTCGATATTTTTTGGGGAACTTAAAAATCAAATGAGTTCGCAGAAAATCGGCGACCGATTAAGACTGCCAGTCATTGTACCTGTAGCATTATGCACTCGAAATGTGATTTTCATTTAATTATATTGAAGAGCACGATTAGCCGGGAGTTAAAACTTTTTGGACACCTGAAACATACCTAATTGAAACCAAGCATCAAAATTATTTCTACGGCTCGTGCGTTTTTAAGGTAAAACCTGGAACTCGGCTGGTCCCAAATAATTGAAAAATAACTTGTCCTGTTTTCTTTATAACTAACCATAATTCAACTGACCCAAATCAGACGCGTGTCTTCGTTTGTTCTTAAAATTCACGACCCGTGTGTTTATGTCGTTTAAATATTTTTGGAAATTGCCATCATCTTGGTATATGTCAGATGTCGTGCACTTTTAAGTATCTCTTGTTCGTGTTTGGTCGTGGTGCAATTACTGGTGACTTTAACCAGTGTCCAATTTTTCGGGAACTCGAATATTTTTTGGGTCCTCCGGGTTTTTCGTCCAATAGGTAGGATCTCAAAAAAATTACGGTAGCTTTACTTTTATCCTTATGTGACCATGGTATCTCTACAATGACAGAGACTACGCTCTACAGTTGTTTCAGAGGACGGACCCTGATACTCTCATCCTTTTGGCAAATTTTGTGTATAAGAAAGATTACTTCTCTTTTTCGAAGACATATTTTTTAACTTTTGACTACTTATATGACAGACGAAATAAAAAAAAATGAAAATCCAAGACTTTGGTTTACTTTTCAAAGCCGAAATAAGTGAAACCGAATTCGTGAAGCTACTCGTTCGCGCTGATACATTTAATTTATTTATTTAAATCTGTGGGGTAGAAACATCATCGCTCATTTTCCGATCGATGTGAGCTAATTATTTATCTCCAAGGCGAAAATAAAAATCTAATTATATTGCTTTACATATTGGGTTGATCTGAAATTTATCTACAATGTTTCGCTTATTTGAGTTTTGGAAACCAAAACGGAAAGCTGTAAAATGAAAACATAGCTCAAATCAGTCAAAAAATATAGTAGCTAAAGTGCGCAAACTGCCAAAGCGTCTGAGGAATAAAACTAAAAAAAATTGTTCAAAATATATGCAGTAGGTCCTGTCCTATGTTCTTGAGTCTTCACTTTTTAAACCTGATCAGACGTTGCTTAGCATGAATAAGGACTGCAGGTTGTTGAAAAAAGAGTAGCGAACGAATCTCTTAGAGTGACTCCTGTAAGGAGCCTACCCTGTGCTATTTTCTGCCCTCCTCGTCTTTCGTATTCAATAAGAATATAAATAACCCCAATATTTTTCGGCTTTCTTCTCGTCAGTGCTTGAGATAGAAATCTAATACCTATGTCTGCTGTGCCTTAAGTATTAACTGGAACATCGGATGCCAGGTTGTGTCCGTTTTATTCAATATAAATTTATTTTGTGAATATTTTATTCGATCACTGAAAATTCAGTGAAAGCTCCCTAGGATTGAGGTACAATAACTTTTTAATTTACTGATAAGAATTACTAAATTAAGTAATCCGACTTTTAACTTTAATTAAAAAATGAGTGTACTCAAATCACTCAAAATGGGTTAGAATATTAACAGGCACGCTGCTCCAAAAGTCCAACACCCCTATTCCCCTAGTCGCATCACTTCAAGTGAGTTAGTTCAGCACTCCGAATATGGAACGTCTAATCCGGAAAACTGATGCCAATATGTTTTTCAGTTTAAGGAGTGGATTTCGAAACTCCGGAAATCAATGAAATTCACAAATTCAAAAATGCGTCCTAACAGGATTAGTTTACTAAAGTTAAGCTTAATTGCCTAAATACGGCGAATATCAATTATTTTATAAAATATAAACAAACAAGGAATAAAAGATGAAAAAAGCAAGCTTCTCAGGTGTAATCCATTTCTGGAAATGCGAAGCGCCTTAAACTCACTGGCTCGACACATTACCTTATTAACTACGTATAATGCCTTCATTATAGCGAACCTGCTTAGAGAGGACATCTATAAGATAAAGGCATACTGAAGAAACAGTTAGACAAGTGATCGGCAAAATAAAAGAGAAAAGCACATTCAATCACGATTGTATCGCAGCAATGATAAAAAATGTCTTAGGGATTACATTGTTCTCTCCTTAATGCGTTCCATTAACAATTTAATAGTTTCGTTATTCTTCCCCAACAAAATATTCCACCTAGCGATAGTGCCGGTTTACACCATAATGCTGCAACATCAACGACTTAAACAACTATAGAAGCATACAAACGCTAGAGAAGCTTTTAAGGCAATATTCTCAATTTCTCGAATGTAAGTAGCGTTGGTTTTTACGTCTACAAGGGAAAGAGATTTGTCAATTCTAACCATTGTGATGCCCCTGCTTCTTATTGAATTGGGTGGGATTCCCATTTTGCTCAGCAAATGTTAACTAATTTGTTGAAAATTGTGAATAATTTATTTTAATTTTTGTTAGTGTGTTTAAAATTTTTAGTACGTAGATGAGTAATAAATATTCGATGTAGAGTATATGAGTTTCTAGAAAATGTCAAAATTTACATTAAAATCAGGAAGCGCTCCTCTTAACAAAATTAATATTAGTAATTTGCTTACTTCTAATAATTTGAGAGCCATTATGCCGATGTATCGGCTGGTACTGGAAATATCTGAACACGTACACTTCTTCTTTGACAAACACTAAGTCTGATAACTGCAGTCTCATTAGAGCTCACTTTCCATAAATATATGATCCAGACCATTTTAAAAACATGTGGCAATCTTACTATTTTTTGGGATGCTTCAAAATAATCGCGGAATACTTCATTTCCTAATCCGTAGCGGATTATCAAAACGAAGAGAGAAACATTTTTCATCCCCGAATTTTTCTTTAACGTTCAGTTCGAATGGTTAAGTTCATTAGATGTGTCGAGTTAAATTCTATTTTGTAAAAGGCGCTTTATCAATGACTTGCTTTACGTTTACTACTTTGAGCATTGTTCACTCATTGTGAAGTATAAAATTTGCTTTAGCCACTGCTTTACTTTAGTATAAAATTTGCTTTAGCAAATTTGCACAACTTGCATATCGCCGAAGTAAGATAAAATGGTTGTCAAGGTGTTGTCTGTTTGTCGGTCTGTGCTTTTTATATCCCAGACTGGATGAAACTTCATATTTACGTTTTTTTATAAAGTGTGAGACCCCAGTGAAATTTAGCAAGAATCGGCCCGTCGAAAGTATCTGCTTCCACAGAAGCTTGTTTGAAAAATTCGATTTAAAACAAATGAACTCTAATCCTACTGGTAACAAAATTTACTTAAATAGAATATTTTCCCTGCTGAAATGACGAGTTTTGACAAAAAATTATTATCACCAGCCCAAACAGGTTAACTGAATGGGGTAATTTCACACTTCCAAAATTAAATATCTGCTCTGCTTAGAATTCACAGAACTATTGAAAAGGACATGGAACAAGTTGACAAATATAAATACTAACTAGTGACTCTGTTGGGATAATAAAAATATCCCAACAGAGTCACTGGTTAGTTTAGTATTGAAATAGGGGTATCATGAAATACAGCAAATATTCGATTGATCTTCAACGGATTAAAGAATTGCTGGTCCTCGAGGATGCCTTATATGGAAATCTGGAGGAATATAGTAGTCTGGAGTTCGCTTACTGTCTTTTTCGTTGAAAGCGTCCATATTACAGCGCGGGCTAAAGCATTGATTGTATATTGCTAAAAAAGTGTGCCTTTAAAAATGCAATTTTATGGCAAGTTCTTACTGGCACTCACTAAAAAATTATTTTAGTGGTGGAAATACCGTTGTTGCTTTACACGGAGCGTAGATCATCGTGGCCAATCTAAATTGGTTTTCCCGGTTTCCGTACAAAGCAAATTTCATCGATCTATATAAAGGTGTAATTCTTTTGCTGGTTAGAATTATCAGAATTTGACTAGAAATGGAAAAGAATTTGATCAAAAATTATTTTAAAACCCGCTATTTAATAAACCAAATTTTGTTACAAAAAAACTACATTACAATTAAAAATAAAGATTCGGCTGTTGATTAGAGTATGGATTAATAAGAGTTTAACTCTTCTAAGGCGTCGTGTCAGTTCTCCAAATTTTAAAATTTAACTAAAATCCATTTGGAACTTATGTATACCAGAACTTGTCAAATTTCATTACGATGGCTAAGTAGTACTAGTAATTCCCTATTTTGCTCCCTTTGGCATCATTTTAGAATTCGATTGAACATTTGGCTTGGCAAGTTTTTGAAAATTTAGAACTCCTTCAATTGATTTATTTCATTTATTCGATTAAGAGTGCAATTATGATTCATGAGTTGTATATCCATAATTCATTATATTCCCACTATTCTGTATAATCTTTATATTACGACAAAGATGATAACACAATCTTCAACACGATACTCCTAAATGTGTACCATCCCACATACATTTTTTAATTATTGTTTGTTGTCGCGTTCCATATGAAATTTACAACATTGTAAAATTTTATTGGTTCCGGTTATAAATTTTATACACGAATTTACAGTTAATCCATATTAGCCCAGTGATCTATATATAGATTAACACAAAACATCTCCTAAAAAGAGAATTGGAGAAATTCTAACGGAATATTATTACTGCAATGTTTTGCAATCGTACAGGTGAATTATTCAAATTACCATAATTTTACAGAACAAATTTACAATTATATTCAAGGACTTTGAAGGAAAGCTGTTATTTTTTGCAAAGTTTTTATTTTTTACATTTCCGTTACCTAACGGTTGTTTTTTTATTTTTCCAATAATTTTTTGTTTTCCAAATTCGTCATTCGAAATACTTAATAAACAGTTTACATTTTATTGGAAAAAAAATAATTTGGGCTAATATGGATTATCTGAATCTGAAGGAATAGTAATTTGTGTGATTTTTCAGAATTTTCTTATGAGGTTGAATTGATATATAGTTCCTTGAACTAAGGAGCTATTTATTGGCCGGTCTGAAGGAAGATTTAAAATAATTTCTCTGATTTTATGCTCTTATGAGGTGGAGTGGAGATTGGCGGGACTAGCTAAATTCGTAAAAGTTAACTAAACTACAGCCAAGGATCAAATTTAAGAAAGGAGAAATACGATCATACTTCCAAATACTGTAAATGAAACGAGTACAAGCATTGGAACATCTTTGAAGAATATTCATATTCTCCTGAAGCATTCCATACAAAACAAATAATGTGGAAAGGGTGTGAGCGTAACAAACGTTTTTTAAAATTTCTATCTGTGAACCCTTCAACTTTATACAAACAACTAAGCATTCCAAATATCGTTTACCTGAACCAAATGCTCATCCCAAGTAAGGGTTTTATTGAAAATTAACCCTAAATTTCTTACAATAATAGAAAATGGAATTAACGAATCATAAAGCGAAATTCCAGGAAAAGAGGAAGTATACATAAGTATTTAAAAAATTCTTACCTAACCATCAATAATGAGATAAATATTAGAGGTAAGTAATGGAATTATGTCTTATCTAAGCGACTATTCCTTTATATATGCACATCATCAGCAAATATAGGGTTTTCCAATAGGAATGATATGATTTTTAAGTGACGTTTCGGCCATTTGTAATATGTCATTTTTTGTTTCATTGTATTCAGTAATGTTTACAATTTCATCATGGTGAGATATACGCAAGAACTACGTTTACAAATTATTCAGTTTTATTATCAAAATAATCGTTCTCCAATAGACCATTTTCCTCAAAAAAATTTGACAGCTGAAGCTGTATGGCAAACCAGAACAAACTAAAATTTATTTGTAATTTTTAAAGTTTATGACACAATTATTAAAGTTTAATGTTTAAAACATAACCACAAACAATTGTACTGTTAAATTTTAATAGCATTGTGAAAATTTATGAATAAAATAAAAAATTGAATTTTATTTTAATGGTTTGCCATACACGTTTAACTGTCATAATGTTATTTTGACGTTTGAGGAAAATGGTCTATTGCAACTTTTCGTGTGCTTTTGCAATTTTATAGTCGTAATAATCGTCCAAGTGTGCTCGTTATTCGTCGAATTGTTGAAAATTTTGACCGTACATTTTCTTTACATAATGTTCAAGTGCCAATAAGACAAATAAACGCTCGAAGTAATGCAAATATTGCTGCCGTTCAGGCAAGTGTTGCTGAACACCGCAATTTATCGATTCCAAGACGTTCTCAAGAATTGGGACTGTTTCAAACCACAACCTGGCAGATTTTGAGAAAGGATTTGGGTTTGCATCCGTATAAAATTGTTCTCACTCAAGAACTGAAGCCATTGGACCACCATAAACGTCGTGAATTTGCTGATTTTACCTTGGAACAACTTGAAAACAATAATGATTTTTTTAAGAAAATCATCTTCTAAGATGAGGCTCACTTTCATCTGAGTGGTGCGGTAAATAAACAAAACTGTCGATTCTGGTGCGAAGAAAATCTACAAACTATTCATGATAACCCATTACATTCACCTAAATTGTTAGTTTGGTGTGGTTTTTGGTCTGGTGGAATCATCGGTCCGTATTTTTTTCGAAATGAAACGGTGTTACTGTCAATGGAGATCGGTATAGATCGATGATAACCAACTTTTTACGGCCGAAATTAGAAGAAGTTGATCTTGACAACATTTGGTTCCAACAAGACGGGGCTACGTGCCACACAGCAAGTGCAACAATTGAATTATTGCGAGAAAAGTTTGGAGATTCGATTATTTCAAGAAATTGTGATATTGAATGGCCTCCAAGAAGTTGTGATTTAACACCATTAGACTATTTCTTGTGGGGTTATTTGAAGTCATTGATCTTTAGCAATAAACCAAACTCTCTTCAAGCTTTACAAGTCAATATTGAACGTGCTATTCATGACATACGACTTGATTTAGTGGAAAAAGTGCTCATAAGAAACATTTCAATTTCCTTAACAATTAGTGTGTTTTTTTTTTAAAGAAATCATATCACTCTTATTGGAAAACCCTTTATATGAAAAGAAGAATGGCGAATCGAACATACAATGTCTTTAATGTACATAGTGAATAGGTAAGAAGTCAGAAAAAAAGTTTCATAAAAGAGTGCCTGAAAACGACCCGAAATATAGTCTAAAATCAATTTAGCAGCAAAGAGAGAATAATTAAAATTTGAAATAAGTTTATTAAACAAAATTTGGTGATTAATTGGATCGAACTCTCTTTCTCTTTTTGATCCCAATCCGATTGAAAATGATTAAGCAAATTAAAGATGTGAAAATGAATTTGGTTTTTTATCTGAATTTATTGATAAACAAAAAATTCTTTTACCCAAAATCGTCTTCACGCTCACGCCCAACCGGTGAGTCCATTGTGGAGAACTTCTTGAGTTCTGGACGCCTACCCGGAAATCAGAATACAAGTTTCTCTTCGTATGAAAAATAGCTTGGACCTGGTGAGACGTAAACTTGGAATATTTCCGGACCGGCTATACAGCAACCAAGTTGGGCCTAGTCCGAAGCATAGATGTAAATAAAACCGAGGTAAAGAAAAGCATCACGAATTGCGGCGAACTTTAACATCAATACTTTCATGCAAAAATATTTTATTTAAATAATTAGAATTTTCCTCCAAAGAAAGGTTCACGGATCCCAAGCGTCACCCAACTCCAAATGTTAACATCTGAAACTAAAGGAATAATATAAATCACTTGACTAATACCGGCAATAGAAAGTACGAGTATGTTAGAGGAACGATACTTATCTATTAACCAAATGCTTAAAACTATAAGCCAGCCGAGAAAGCCCTAAATATTTCATTAAAAGTTGATTCTCACTATATATTCCGTCTCCGTTCCCTTACCGTTACATATACGTTCAGTTAAATTCTTAAATTAATTTCTTGACTATTTCCCATTATTGATCCATCTCGTTTCGTCTAGCAAAAGTAGAGTGAGCTCTTGATGGAAAACACATCGTGATACAAGCTCCAGCTAATTCGGGCTCTCAATTTTTCAATTATAAAAAAACCTTTTCAATAGTTCTCCTAGCACTGGTCGATGCGGAATCTAATTTTCTTACTGTTGATATTGGGTTATATGGGAAAAACAACGATGGTGGTATTTCTGCACACTCAAATTTGGGAAGGGCTTTAGAACAAAAATAGTTAAATATCCCCAATCCCGTAGAACTTCCCGGTATGAAGCCAAAGGCAAATTTTGTAATAGTAGAAGATGACGCTTTTCCCTTAAAATTATTCTTCTGCTCAATAACGAGACGATACAACAAAGAAAATATTTAATTATAGATTATAACATACTAGACTAGACCACAATATACAACTAAAATTGTCTTAACTATATACTTGTTTATTGTATAATTTTATCAACGATTATCAAATCAACAGCTGTCAACTCTACCTTACAAAATTTGCCACAACAACGAGGTAATGCAACAGGTACTGCGTTTCAACTCAGAGACATGTACAAAGATTTTTTTAATTCTCCAATAGGAGCTATTGAATGTCAAATCAGTGCAATTTCCTTTGAAATAGCCGCTAGATTTTTTTACAGTGTTTTGGCAATCATCTGTATTTAGAATTTTCTAACACATAGAGGACCGTATTTTTCCTCACAAGTTCAATTAATTTCACGTCATTCATATTTAGATATAAACTCGAAACACAATTTTGAACTGAATGCACTTGTACGTAATATAGAAAAACACTATATACACACAATTGTGTTGGTTGTACTTCAAATCATGCGAAAAATTTTTCAAAAACGCAATTACATACTATGTTTTTTTACTCACACATTTGTGTAGTTTGGACTTAAATTAAGCCAATTTTTTTTGGTAGAAAAAGGGATATATCACACTTGTCGTCGAACGCGGTTATTTGTTATGACTTGTCATAAATTATTTATTTAGTCAACATACCATCAAAAACCGACAAAACACTATTTTTTGTTGCTTTTTCATATACATTTAGAAAAAGGTAAGAAATAGAAACGTGCTACTAAAGATGATAAAATGGCAGCAAAGTTACGGTCCACTACAGAAATTTATCTTCTTGGCCACGAGTACTGTCAAATTATTGGGTGCTAAGTTTCCCCCAAAAAGTTGTGTCTTTTTTTTTACAACCACCGTACTGTAAAATTAACTATTCGTGAAAGCTCGAACAATGCAGGAAGTGTTTATTTTTTGGCCTGAAGTACGAATTCCAGTAAATAAAGGAACAACATCCCATTAAAAAGTTGGAACAATGGCAAAATGAGTAGAAAAATCTTCTAAAGAATAAAAATAAACCTACAAAAGTTTACCGTGTAAGAGAAATTGCCTTTAATAGTAAACCGGATGGGATTTTCAATATCGCATATACCAATGCCTTGTCCATGATGACCAGTGACGACGACAAGCGATTCTTCTTGTCACAGCACGAGAAAGGGCGCCTCGGATGTTTGGCTGGAGCCAGACAATATGAAATTGAAAAAGTAAAGCGAAAATTGGAACGTATGGAGGCAGAAAATAATCATAAACGAAGATATCTTGAAGAAAAACTTAAAGCAATTCCAATAGACCCACAAGCATATTATTATCGTCATCGGAGAGTGACAGCGAAAATATATGATAAGAAAATGAGCTTCGAAAATATTGATTTGTCCATGCTAACCGCAGAAGGAGCCCCTGGAGGAAGCAAATGTTTTATTACTTCTAGAATATAGTCAGCTTTGGATAAGTGGAAAATTACAGATCGTGCAGCAATGCAATTTTAATCAGTGCCATTGCCGAAAGTCTTAGACATTCTGTTGATGAACTCGTTTAGAATCGAACAACAATGAGGCGTCTTCGTGGAACTAATATTGTAGAAACTGGCGTAGTACATTGGGATGGAAAATTATTTCTGGAGTTATCTGGAACGTGATTACATATTTCCCATATAGATGGAGAACAATAATTGAGATTTCCCAAGCAACATATTCAAAAATTGGAAGATTAAATGGAGCAGCTATTATTTTAGAGCAGAAACTGGATCGAAGTTTATTATATGTTTCTTGTCGACGTCTCGACAGATTTAGTTACACCAAACACTGGCGATTTTTTTAAACGGTTCAAGTTAACCCAGATTTCTTAAACAAAGCTCCGGATATGTGGCCTCAAGATGATAATTTCAAGAACGGAATGAAGATTATCAGTCAAATAAAAGTCATACATGATATAGCAGAACGTGGTGTTAATAGATACAAGATTATAATAAGAAATTATCAAGAAATGAAAAAGACTTGCAACTTACTACAAGTCGTAAAGGACTACACACAGAAGTTTCCAACATATACCATAACATCCTTTATGGGGAGAAGAGCATCTTAGATTGATTATTTCCTGGCATTTATTGGCAATAATCTCTATTTGTTAACCGGGTTGCGATACCTTTGGTGTTTTCAGAAGGTAGTTATCTCCTCTATGCACCATGCTTTTAGAAAAAAAATTTCAAATATTTTTCCTGTTCGTTTGGAAGTGAAAAATTGAAAAAATACCGTTATTATCGAGCTTCGTGTTCAAGTCGCGACCTCTAAACCACCTTCGATTGACCCAAAATTTTTTCTGTTTAAGTTTTTAGTAAAACCTCATATTTTTAGGGGGTGTCCCGCTAGATATTGGAACTTTCGAAAATAAGGTCCACCCTACTAATGTTGACAAATAGCCAACTGGGTATTTTCAGAAATTTTATTTGTGCTGGAGTTTAGATATAGTCTCGTGAACTCAGAAACACTTCCGCTATTTCAACTAGCAGCCACTTAATGTTCTTTGTGCCTATTAAAAGACCATAGCCACAAAGAACTTTAAATGATAATAATTTCTACATGCTAATATTCAAGTTGCTACCTTTTATGCGAAATTAGTCATCATAATTAAGAAATAACCGCCATTATTTGATATTCAGCGAGTCGAAGTGACACGCAAAGACTTATAAGAAGTTAGCCCAGGATTTTTATCCCAGAAAATAAAAAAATTTAATCAGGCAATAGTATTAAATTAAAACCTCATTTACTCTTATGTGAAGTTATCCCAGCCCAGGATTTTATAAAATTTACTTGTATTATAAGTTGTTGGAATTTATTCCAGCCCAGAAAATAAAAAAAATCATTGTAATATGAAATTAGTCTTAGCCCAGAAATTTAAAAATAATACATTATTAATGAGAAGTTAGCCCAGCCCAGGAATATATCAAAACAAAGAGTAGATTAAAATATTTAAATTTTAATTAATATCTAGAATTGAGATTATACAGATTTAGAATGGGTATGCAAGCAGCTTATTCATAAAAAAATTCAAGATAATCGGTATGTTGCAACTTGCCGAAATATGGCTCTGGGCTGGGTACTCCTAGGCATTTTCGAGAAATTAATCAGTTTTTCTTCTCGTGTGTCGAAACTAAAAATCTCTCGGATTGGGGCTATACAGATTTAGAATGGGCATGCAAGCAGCTTATTCATAAAAAAAATCAAGATGATCGGTATGTTGCAACTTGCCGAAATATGGCTCTGGGCTGGGTACTCCTAGGCATTTTCGAGAAATTAATCAGTTTTTCTTCCCGTCTGGGCTAACTTCTTATACGTCACGCAAAGGGTATTAGTATTCGGCAAATTTAGTTTATGATAAAAGCGTATGTGCCAATTTATGGATTTAGTGGGAGTTGGCACCAAAATGCAATATTTCAATGAAGCGCCGGAATAGGTAAGCTCGGCACTACTTATCCTAGTGTGAACAATGGAAACGACAATTTACCGTGAACTTAGTGAACTATGGATAACGATTTTTTTTAAAAGCTATGAAAATATGTTCAAACACATGGAATCAACGTTGAACGTAAATATTGGCTTGTCAGCACAATTCGGCATCACTGATTCCAATAGTAATTCGAATTTGGTATACATATATGTTCCACTTTGCAAACCACAATTAAACTTACATTACGATCCAATAAAACTACTCAACACTGTTATTATTGCGTAACCAAACTCTATACCACAAAATTATCAATGTGTGTTTGTGTTATGTATCTGTATTATAAACAGAGTATGTAGTTAGTTCACATTCTGTAAATAGTTGTTGGCTGTTTTGTTATTATTATTATTATTTTGAAGCAGCTTATATACCATACATAAATTTTAAATGAACTTAACAACGAAACTATCTACATAATATTATAAAAACTATTCAGATTTTAAACTTAAAAAGAGAGAATTAAAATTACTACAAAACGGACATTGAATAAATAGTCCACAATTCCACATTCATAATAATATCGAATACATATAAAAGAGAACCACATATAAAAGGCGCCATTATTTTGTAGTTTTATATAAGTAGTTTTATTTTGTATATAGCAAGCATGTCTATATATAAAAATTGTGTATTAAAATGTACAGATAATGAACGATACGTTCTGTTCTGCAAAATTAATAACACGATTAGCTGAAGCATTTCAATACACAATAACAAAACAAATCACATTGTGGTTGATTGGAATATATATATGTAGTTTGTTATACCCACTTAGTTTAATAGTTGGTAATCTAATAGTTTTTGTGTTGTGTGTCGGCTTCATTATATACCATGATACATATTTTCATATTTTTAATTGACCTTGATTTACGCATTTCTTGTGCATTGTCGATCGTCGTTGTATAACGCGTGGTTGGGGTTTCGTGATCGTGACCGCTGATCGCACACACTTGCCAGTTTATTACTATTATTAGTTTTTTACTCCTCACCTTCGCTAATCAAATTGGATCATCCACTACATTATACAATGTATAGCGTAATTTAATCGCATTTTCACGATTTTATTATGTTTGTTAAATCGAAATTATTCAATTTTCTATATATTATTATAGTTATTTATTTGTACGTGAACAATAATGGTTATTGTTGTAATTTAGCGGTGCGGTCACGTCATACACAAAAATGTGACCTATCCTATTGTTTATATAGTTTAGAAATATGGAGTCATTGAGGAAGGCAACGTATTAAATTCATAAGAATACTGTAATTAAATTTCAACCTAATTACCATAAGTCTTTGTAATCGTTTGTAATTTGTACTTGACAAGGCAAACTATCGTTTGCATTCCATCTGTAAATAAATGATGTCATCTATATGGCATTATGAGAACTTTACTATTGTTCGAATGATAAATTATTGAATGTACTTTCAATTTTTTTTAAATACTTATACAAAAAACAACATTTTATTAATCATTCTATGAAACCGCGTTGTAAAGCTTTATCTTTACGTTGTCAATTTTTCGCAAAATATATGCTTGCCGGTCTGGATATCGCTCACATAATAAATATCCCGAGAAATTTGATTTCGTTAATCTAGAGCTGTTTGTAACTCTATTAATATTCTAAGAATAAACGAGTTAACATTGAAAGTTTAATTTTCGAATCGTATTTGTTTAGTGTTATCGGCTTAAAAGCTGTATCTTATTGTTGACCTTTTGGGTATGCTTCCAGGTTTCGCAACCGTACAGCAACACTGGGTGGGTTAGCTTTATCCCGCAAATAGGACAGATGTGTTCTAGATTTTGTGTACCATGTTGAATATTGTTCTGGCTTTGTTGATTCGTTTCTCTGTTCTACTCCCTTTCGCTAGGCGTTCTAGTTTTGAGTGCCAAAAAAACCATTATTTTCAAAATTTCAAATATATCAAACAATCAAATAAAACGCCTATGCTTTATATTCAATTAGGAATGTGTAAACTAATTGAGAGTTTTGCGGGATACATTTGTTCATGAAAGTAAATTGAATATAATCCGCAAAAAAAAAATTGTTTCTCTTTTTCGGAAATTTTTTGATTGACTGAAATAATCATCCCAATTTTTAAACCTAATTCAACTGCCCTAAATTAATATCAAGAAAAACTTAACCGCACCAACACAAAACTCTATATAGTTTTCGCCGATTTTGGTATACATTCCAAGTCATGAAAATGGGCCAAGTCCGTTTTAAGTGGATAGGCTTTCATAATCCGCACCCGCAAGTCACTACATCGATAATATCCGATTCTCGACCCTTAAGTTCTATGAAGCAACAAAGAATCACAATAATTAAGGCAAGGCTTTTCAATTACAGTCATCTTTCTGTTTTGAATACAATCAAATAGCTCTTTAAAACTTGGTTAATACTTAGTTCAAAAATGACCAATAAATTAAAATATAACTAATTTGGTCTAAACATTTTTAATACTACATCCTGAAAGCGCTTAGTGAGTGTACTATTCATTTGGAACGCCTGGGTCTTATTTACGAGCTATTTATTTTGAGGCCAAAATGCTTTGCTATAGATGTGATAACTTCCGTACTTTCTGTTGTATGTCGGCATGTGGGCGGGCTCGCTATCTAATTTATTTTGAAGTAAATTCTTCCTTTAAAAGTTTCGGTTCATTAAAGAAGGTAAACTAAACCTATATTTACCGGATCCAAGTTCAATAATATCGCCACTGCGATATTTAATTTCTGCTGTAGTACAAATAATCATAGCATGCCAGATCCAAAGTTTCGGCAGGGCATTGATCTGCGATTATATTGACTTCAATATTACACCGCTTTTCAATATTGCGTGAGTGAAACCAGATTCATGTGAAAATACTGTTTTAATAGACTGTTTTAATTAACACCGTTTTAAGCCCGAATATATCTGAATTTGTGACCATTCGTACTTTAAAAATATGAAACTTTCATTTTAGAATTCAGGAGGGGGACTCCATATAAAGAAAACTACTTTTCTTAGCAGGGCAACGATGCTCAAATCGGAATGGACGCTTATTGTGCTGTGTGTTTGTGCGATAGTAGAGATATCGTCTGCGTAGCACAGATCTTTTAAACGACTAATCTGATCTCTCTGGGTATAAAATGAAATCGGATGTGTGTCCAAAATTCACAAAGCCGTAGGTAATGAACTTAGTAGTGTTATAGATCCCAGCTGTTCATTCATTATTTGCTAATTGAATATTGAAATTGGTGATATGCGTTCACTAATGAAGGAGATGCCTCACCAGTTCTTCTTGAATTATTTCGCTACATATTAAGAAATCACCTAATACTTTATTGGAATTTACAACTCTTAAGGATTCAGGAATTCATGAGTGTTATATTCATGTCTCTGTGCTCATCGTGCTCACTTCAAAAATTAAGTCAAGAGTTAACTGAAAATTAAAGGAAATTAAATCTCCATATATAAAAATTTTAAAATCAGGATTTTATTCTTAGGCGAAATTTCTGGACCTTCCGGTACGAGTTTACATCAAGTGCTAATCTTTTAAATTTGCATCCAAATGTAATCGAAACGATTCGGTGTTATCACTTTGAAAGATACCATTTTCGATTATTACTTTACATCTTTTATATTAAAATATGAAGAAGTGTAGATAACAATTTCAGGGTAATCCTACCTTTTCTAATGGTTTATTTATTAATTCAACCCGAGCAGGCAGTGTGCTATATAAAAATACTCAATTTTTTAGTCAACCTGACGAAACAGTACATTTTGTACAGGGCAAAATGATTCGGTTTATTAGAATAATAAATTGAATACGTTATGCACTCGTCATACACTGACATTCATTTGAGAGTAAAATTTTATGAACCGAGTATGTACTATTTTCCACCATTTGGAGCCCATTTTCCAACACTCTTTGGCACATATTGGCCAGATGTGTAGCATGTGGCATCTTATTAGAGTTGGGATCACTCCTCCGGCATGAAATCTACTTTTTGTGGTTGTAATGGAGTCTCTTGAAGCACGTGCTTATTAACAAAGCTAATAAGCCATAAATGAGCTTGCTGAAGATGATTTTTCGATGAAATCCAGGATTTTCTTTAAACTTTAGCAAAGCCCAATTGGAGAAATTTCGATGGTTCAAATCATTAAGAGGCTTCAGTTCTTGAGTAAATTTGATCTTGCACGAGAGTAAGCCAGGACCTTTACGCAAAATTTGCCACAATGTGGTTTGAGAGATTCCAAATTGCTGCGAACCGCCTGTAATCGACTGATTTGACTCATTTTGAACTGACGCATTCACGGCTGCAATATTTTCGGTACTTCGACCGGTGCTTTATATCTAAACGTTGCTTATTCGTGAACTTCAACATGATAAAAATCTTAACCAAGACTGACTGTTAACGTCAAAAACAGATCATGAAACACGTTCAAGAGTGTGTTCGTATTAAAATACAAGATTGTTATGTCCCTATTGGAAATCCGCACCGGTATATCAATGGTCAACTTCTTCGTTCTTATCTTTTTACCTCAGTGCTGAAAAAATGTTCATTTGACTTTTTTAATTAGAAAGAAGGATCGATATTTTCTAAATTCCGTACGTCAGAGCAGAAGCTTGATTGTCGATTTCAGTCACAGATCTAAATACTTTGTGGTTTTACTACTAACAGAAATCTGCACAAGAGAAAGTAGTTTTCAATTTGTTAATTCCGTCCATTTCTATTGGCGAGTGCTGCCATCTTCATGTTGAGGTCGGAAACTTTTAAGAAAACCCGTTTGTTTCGTTTTAAAAGTTGTATTTTGATAAATTTAAATATTCTAAAATATATTTTTTTAATACTTCGAAATTCACCAAATTATCATATAACATTTCAATTTAACCAGAACAAGTTTAGAAAATACCGAGTTTTCATTATGTCGGCTGCATGCCAAGCTTCATTCATTTCACTCAAAGCCATATGTCCGGGATTTTGTCAAAATCCACCATAGAATCCCTGAATCCCAATTCCATCAAACTTGGCCAAATTTTTTTGCTTAAAAATATTGCCTAGTGAATTTAAGGATTTACTATTTAAAAATAAAAAACTTGCTTTTTCTTAAAAAAAATTAGTGGAATTCTTACCCTTAAAGTTTTGTCCTCTTGAAATGATATTCGAATTACAACCAAAAAAATCTGACATTAATTTTTAACAATTATTTTTGTAAATAAAACTGTAGTTTTAAAGAAATATTTTTTTAAATTTAATGAATCATAGTTTTGCATTTACAGATAACTAATCTTTCATTAAAATCAATGGATACAAATATTTTGTTTTTAACTGCTCATGAACATATAATATGCAATTTAGAAATATACTAGCTGACCTGTGACTGAACAATCAGTAACGTGAATACATTTTATTGAATTTTTGGTTAAGAAATGATTAAGAAGATTTTTTAAGATGTAAATTTGATGCACTTTTATCAAAAATAAGCTAAATTCATATACGCGGTTAATTTTTAAATTTTAAACGGCAAGCACGCGCTCAAATGCACACATATGACTTACGTGCCAAGTCAAATATTCATATCTCAAACGGAAAGCGCACCAACAGTGTTGCAACTTTGAATTTGAATCGCGCACCACTAATTTGAACAAAAAAATTTGTTTTTCGGTCGTCCCATAAAATTCTCAAATGTTGCAGGATTTCACGCGCACAAAATCTTGGAAATTTTCCGAAAACACTTGAGGTACCCAGGTTTCGGGTACTTCCCGATAGAATTTTTCCAATTTTTCTAGCCTACGCACGGCGCAATATTTATGTCGGCCTACCCTGAAAAAATCTAATGGATCGGATCATGTTTAGGGGTCATTTTAGGGTTGAGTATGAAAAATTAAGAATATTAATATCCAATTCACTTATAGTTGTTAAAAATTGCAAAGCCATTTTTGTAATTGGGTTAGAAACCCCCAAAAAATACTAAAATCATTAGACTATGAATTTTCTCCTAGTTAAATGTAAACTTGGTCTATTAGACAAAATCAAATTGTAAAATCAAAAATATGAAGTGTCAAACGTAAAAGTTGTTTCGCTCATCAAACGTGAGGCGCTATAATTTAACTTGTTATACGACTATAAGAAAACCTAGATTATATTTCCCTAGTCTCAACATAGTATTAGAAAGGTAAGTCCATATTACTAAGTTTCAAAAAGGTGTTAATATACAATTCATTCATAAATTTGGCCCAAATGTTGCTTAATTGTTTTTGTTCATGAACTTGCAGCAACTGAATGTCTCACGACAGTTGATAATAACTTTATTTTATTTGTTGCAAGCACGTTTCTGGCCTCATGCTTAATCAAAAATATTTCGTAATCAACATTGTACTGTGACATTGTAGCTAAAAATTTCATTTTATCGCTATACGTGTTTTTTGTTATATTATTGTATTTTACCTATGCTTTGTCGTCGAAACAGACAGTCCCAGCCAAAAAGCATTGCTTTTTGACGTCCTATCTTATACATGTGTTGTCAAGCAAACCGCGGTCTTTTCGATAGTCTTTTTGATAGTCATGGACGATGGATCAGACCAATAGTTCTGTACTACAACAACTGGTCTTAGCTGAGTTCACTCTCATTACCAATGATTAAAATAAACAAATCAGTAAACTCATTTTTTCTATCTTAGCTTTCGATCTTAACACCGCAGCTATCTGACTCTGACAACTGCAATTGCTTTGCAGTAACATTAATGCAGTTGTATCAAAAGGGTTAATTTCGACAGACTTACCAAATCTAATTATAAAGGGTTTTCCAATAATGACTTGACATTTTTTTTTTAAATAAAACGCAAACCATTTGAGATATCTCGAAAATTTTATTATTGGCTTGAAGTACAATCAAAGCATTTACGTATGAAATTTGACATCGTTCATATGTCCACCACGGGCACGTTTGTATAGGTATCGATTCACTGAACCCAATTTACTATGACGGCCACATATTTCGACGGAAACGGCCGGTATCCCTCGTTCAATATTGGCTCCTCTAACGTCGCCGACTTGTTGGCATAAACCGATGATTTAACGTAACCCGATAAAAAAAGTCTAGAGGTGTTAAACCACTAGGTGGCCAATCGATAGGACCATTTCTGGATATAACACGTTCATCGAATTTAGATTTCAATAAGTCGATTATTAGACCCACCAATGACAACACCAGCGGTGTGGTTTTCATACACCATACAGTTATTTTTTGTGGATGAAGTGGTGTTCCTTGAAGCACATGATGGGTTTCACCTGACCGATAACGCATATTCTGTTTGTTGACAAGATCGTTTAGCCAAAAATGCGCTTCATTACTGAAAATGAGTGTGATGAAATTGGTGATCTTGTTCCAACATTTCCAGAGCCCCTCGCTTCATATGATCGAGTGGCTTATTTAGTTCTTGTGTTGATTTGATCTTATAAGGATGCAACTAGGATTTGTCAAGCCTGTTAACAGAAACCGAAAAACAGCTGTTTTTTTCTAAAAATCAAAAACAGAAAACAACGCTTATTTTATTTCTGTTTTTGGCAATTTTTCTTTTCTCTAAAAAAATGATTTTTTTTTGTCAATTTTATTACACATACATGGACATTATTTATTACGCCTAGTTGGTCTTGAAAAGAATTGATTTCAAAAGAAATCTAAAGTGGAATGGGCCAATATGAGTAAAAGTAACGTGCTATTTTGTGTTTTTGACTTTGCCCGTTTTTGTGTATTTTTAGCGGTTAATACTTAATTGTTTCGCTCTGAAGACTAAAATACGTTCGATGTGTTTATAATTTATGTAATATTGGTATTAAATGGTACTTATGTGTAATAAAATTATTAGCAAATCTTAAATAATTCAAAATATTTTTTTTATAATCCTCATAGCTATGTCTTTAGTATGGAACTATGCTACTATACTGAAGCAGTATGTGGTCGTTGCACTAATACTATTAAGTATTCGAGGGGTTCTACAATTACTTTAAAAAGTAAACATGGTATTGGTGCGTTGCAGCTCTACCAGCAATGCAAGAAAAGAAAACTAAAACTAAAGTGAATTTTTTTCATCGAAATTTTTTAATGAAATCACCTCAGAACGCCTATTTTGATCCAGAATTGGGAGACGAAACCACAAATTTGTGTATACGTATACGAGAGTGGGGGGGGGGGGGGGGGGTGTCGTTTTTGTGACCATAGGCACCAAAATTTATCGAACCGGGTGGGATCGGATCAAATTTTTGGTGCTTCCACTCCTGTTTTGTGACATTTTCCCATGGTATCTAGATGGGGAACAAATTTGTTCGGACGTAACGCCACACCATTCGGAATGTTTTTATTTTAGGTTAATAATTTTATATTTTGTAAATTAACAAATTTTATATTTTATAAAAAAAAAGACACGTAAAAAATAAATTCACTTTCCTCAAAATTTAGCATAATTTGACAAAAGCAAAATTATGCTAAATTTTGAGGAAAGTGAATTTATTTTTTACGTGTCGTTTTATTGAACACGAAATGTTTTACAATTGTTTTTTTTATAAAATATTCCTTTTTCAACCAAAAAAAAAGGCTCTATTAAAGTCCAAACCACACAAATGTGTGAGAAAAAATCATAGTATGTTTTTGATAAAAAAAAATTGCACTTGATTTGAAGTACAACCAACACAATTGTGTATATAGTTATAGTGCTTTTTTCGAACGAAAATAAGTCTGAAAGGAATACAAAAATATGTAAGTTGGTTCAAAACACAAACAAAAATAAATTTTTGACATGGTATTTTTGACATGGTATTACCCACACAACTGTGTTAGTAAAACACAAAAGGGGTATAAAATTTGTTAATTTACAAAATATAAAATTATTAACCTAAAATAAAAACATTGCGAATGGTGTGACGTTACGTACGAACAAATTTGTTTGTTACTAATACAAAAACACATATATTCTACACTATTGCGTTCCGGTAATTCTTCTCTCCTGTTATTATTTTTGGATCAAAATACGCGTTCAGATATGGCAAAAGACGAGACTGCAATTAGAGCAATTACTAGAAATAAGTATATTCGTGATTCAATCAAAAGGGATGGATTTAAAATACCGTAATGCGAAACTCGTGTAATGAAGTTAATCCACGAAGACTTCGAGGAAAAGAAACACAAAATGATTCAGAACTCAAAAACTGAAAAAGACAGAAAGTTAAGCATGACAGTAAATGAATACACTACAATTCGGCGTAGGAAATATTTTGGAATAAATTTGCATGATGACGTGAATAAGAAAACATAAAAACCAGGATTAGTCCATATTTTTTTGTTCATGCAATGCAAAAATAATGGCGACAAAAGTTATAGGTCATTTAGAGGGAGGGGTTTAGCATCACTTTTGAACAGGACATAGTTGGATCTACACAAGATAGTGTGGCAATTAATTACATATTTATGAAAATTTTGAAGATTAGTCAGTTTTGCGTCAATCATGCTATCCATTTCCCGTCTGTGATACGATTTACAAAACTAATAAAGTTTTGCGATTATCTGAAGAAGATTCCAATACTTCAAATGAAAGTGATGATTTTGACGACGCTCTTGATATGGAAGTCTTATAAGAAGAATATCTTGATAATGTCGATTTTAATGAGAAATTAAAAAGCGTACGACATGTTGTATAATTCATTAAAAATTCTACAGTCAGAAATCAAATTTTCCAATCCAAAGAAATTGCTGAATTTGGTAATGAGATCGAACTTCATTTGGATGTAGGTTAGGTTAAGTTAGGTTAGAGCGGCTGCTATCGTACACTTAGGCCAGTAATGGCCCATTGTGATACCACAGGATCCTATCTCCCCTTTACTCCCGCTGAAACCATCCAGAGCTACTTATGTAGCATAAAATATCTCGCACTCTACAGCCCGCGAGTTCCGGAAGGCTGTCCATACTATACACACCTAAATACTTATGCCTTCTGCATGATAGTGCCGGACACGAGCATAGGGCCATGTTATCGAAATGATACCAAATGCGATTTGAAATCGCTCGATGGATCAGTAAAAGCACACTTAAATATTTTTTTCTCATTTTCCATTCTTCCTGTTTTTTCATAAATTATTTATGATTAAACTAAAAACCATTGATCAAAAACAATTCAACTTATAAAATTTTTGTAACCAATTTCTTGGTCTGCGTCCGAATTACGGAATTTTAATTTTAGCTCAAGTAGAGACGGCTAAATATCTTCAACAAGTATAACCTAGAAGTCTTTGTCTATCTGCCTATTTTTTTACAATTCATATAAGACAAACATAATTTTCATAATAAATTTTTAAATTTCTTCCGGTTCACTGCCCTGTATAATATAAACATTATTAAAAATTCTCTTCCTCATCATTTTGTTATGATTATTACTTTTTTTTTTTTGTTATTATTAACGTGCATATAACATAAACAAACTGCATATTATATTATGTATTAGTGACGAGGTTCTGGTTAATATTTGTTCTTGATCTTGGTTATGTGCATCCAGCCAGCATCCGCATGAAAGAAATAAACCAAAAATGCATTTTATTTTGTTACATAAACATAGACCCTTATTTGCCTTTCATCTTTTGTTATTGTTATATTGAATACACATAGTTAAGATGAGCTTATTAAGATTCTAATCTTAATAATCATCATTAAGAAAGACAAAATTATGTACTCTGCGCAATCGAACAAAAACAAAACAAAAAATGTTTTAATTAAAACAAGAATTGTTATTATTATATCAGTCATCTTTGCGGGTACAGAACAACAACAAAAATTTGATCTCGATTTGTTGTGTGTGATCTTATTACACCACTGTTTGAAAAACAATTTTTTTGTTTTTTTACTTTTTCATTCGATTTTCTTAATGTACATAATACAATGAATATACACAAAAAATCCAGTTATTCCAGCATCCATGTTTCTTATTTTATTTTCGTTTCGTTGTCTTACTTTGTATTTTCCAACAAGAATTGTACGTATTTATTCTACTTTTTTTCTTGCTCTCACATTCAGGTCGTATAAGAAGCCGCATCGCAGCACCTCTCTGTTCTGCTATATTGCGCGCTGTTTTTTCTTGTATATGGTGGTACTCAACAGCTCGAACTTGAGTAAAATTGTTCGGGTTGATGTGTAGTGTATGTGTTGGACTTTTTATTTTATTTTAATTGTGTCAATGTTCTGAGAAGTTGAGTTAGCAAACTGGTTGCGATTTTTTATGTGTTTTCTTCTTTGGTTCGCTTTTATACGTTCGCAAGGGCTCTGCCTCTGTGTCATAATCGATTTAAGAGCAAAAAATAAATACACATGATCGAATTTTTGTTTTAATAGATAGAGCTGGTCGGATTCTTTTAATATGCGTTGAGGTGTAGTAAAATTTATTTCCGAGATGGCTGCATAGTAATTTTTTATAGAGCAGACTGTTTACTTGTAATAATACATATTGAAAAAGTAATAGAGTACGTGGTTTTACTGTATAGACTGTAGACGACACAGCTGCCGATGATAAATGAAAGTCATCGTTCAAATGATTTTAGAATTTTCGTACGATATGGTTTCATTTGGTACAAAGAACACTCTGAAAGAAGAATTATACTGATGAATTGATGGCCTATCGTTAGTTAAAACAAGTTTCAAATGAAACTAAAATTCAGATTGACATACTTATGGTTTTTTAAAGGTATTGTTAGCACCAGAAGTGTTAATTAGTGTTTCTCCATTGCCATTAAGTCTAACATGAATTTTGTTTATCGCATTTTGTAAACAATTAATATTTGCTAATGTATAGCACAACTTTGCTTATTTTGGAATTTAACCGCAACCTGTTAAATTGATATGCTGTATTCTTTCAGAACAATTGAATTGATGGTATGTAAGTCCGGTTCATTAGCTAAAATGAATTGTTATCTCTATACACACTAGACACTATTCTTGTAATTCCCTGAAAATAGGCTCCAACTGTGAAAGAAAGTTTGATGTACATTTTTATTAAATTGGGAATAATATTTCCTTATCAAAACTGGAATGGAAATTAAATCCCAATTAAATTTTGATAAGAAAAAAATTACCAACTTTTTACCCAGAAATTACGATATATCTAAATTTTTCCCCAATTTAAAATTCCCAGGGAATTACAAGAATAGTGCCACAGGATTGAGCGATTTTTAGCGAGGAAAAGATAGCTCAATCCTTACATTTTCAGTTTATTAAGTTTAAAAACGATTAATCGCTCGTGAATATTTGCCAATTTAAATGTAAATATATCCCTTTCTCAACCAATTCAGATGAAGCACGGTTCGTGTATTGCAAATAGCCATTATGAACGTGTTTACTTTAACCAACCTACTTCTCAACCGATTGGGATGAAACACAGTGTGAAATTTGCCGATTTCATCAAACCTCGAAATTTCTAAAGAGATATTAGTAAAAGTAGGATTGCATGATTCCATTTATGGAATGGGTTCCACTTATGAGTTCCGCATGCTGTGCTGGAAAATGACTAACTAGACTAGCACTTAGCCATTTTTTTAACCGATTTGAATGCTATCAAGTTTGTATAATGAAAATTTAATAATAATAATTTGAGCTCTGAATGCGGATCTAAATAAAGTTAAGTATTTAAACAAAACAATTTGAAATTTAGAAAAGTTGCAACTTTTGAGCTTAGGTCGGTCATGGCTTGTTATATCGCATACAGTTTTAGTCTAATTAGGGAACCTTATCTTCTTGGTAGTGCTGTTTCTGGATTAGATCCAATCCATAGAATTTTTTAGAAGGGTTGCAACGCAAAGAGTTAGAGCCTGCATTTTTAATTCTCATAACATTAGTGCCATTTTCATCCATGAATGCCGCTCAGCCAATGGCGGCTTTATTCGTCACCATTAAATCTTCAAATTCGTGTAAAATATTGGTGTGTCGATTAATCTGACCTACCCCCTGTATCAGCTCAGGCTACGGATAAGTTTTCTAAACTTGTCACAAGCAGGATAAAGCATCTACAGTGGTAGGCTGCGTTAGACTCTGTTTAACTATCTAAGTATTTCTGAGCTTACAATTCTCAATAAAGGTTGTGAATCAACTTTTATCATTTCAATAAGGGTATGGTGATTCTAGATAGTGGCCAATGCCATTCTTCCCTCAGACCATAGGTATTTCGTTTTCAACGTACACCTTAAAAGACCACCTCTTATACTTTATCGTAATTAAAAGCTAACAAAGTGGAAATCTTTCTCTTTTGAACTTGAATCTATGCTGATTCCACTGGACAATATATTTTGCTATTGCGAACACCGTCTTTGATGGCAGCAATTACTTTAGCTTTTTAAAAAATTTTGTCCTCTAATAACAAGATTCGGAATAAGTCTTTTTATTGTTCTGGGATTGGCATGACTTAATTGGTTGCTGTTAAAATATCATTCCTGTGGCCCTATTCTGGTATAATTTCCGGGGAATAGAAATTTTAAATTGTGTAGCAGTTTTATTCCCTTTTCTCCAAAAGTGTATTCTGGCGTTTGGGAAAAAAAATTTTGGGAAAAAATTATTCCCCATTAAGTATAGCAGTTTTGAGTTTTGACGTTTGTGTTATTCCATACCTGAAAGAATTAACTGGGAATAGGATCTAACGGACATTTATTATATTTTGTACTTATAGCAATATTATCACTGTAAATTTACACTGAAAACGGGTAATATTTATTGGAAATATTAATATCCTATGTTTTACTTTAATAAACAAAATTATTTTTTAAGTTAAAATCCAATTAAAATATCAACAAAAACCAATTAAATGTAGTAAAATATTTTTACACTTTTGTTTTCTTGTTTTATTGCGATCGCTTGAAGACCGCAAATAATTAAATTATTTTCCCGTAAATTTATTCCTCAATCGCCAGAATTAACTTTTGGAAAACGGGGAATTGGGAAAAATATCTGGGGAATAACTGCTACAAAAATAAATTATTCCCTATTCCCGGGGAATTACCAGAATAGGGCCACTGCAGACTTGATTTTTCCGAGTTCGTGATGGCAGACTAACTTCTTCTAGTTGGGAAATTGCTGAGTTATAGTTTCTGTTCATTTCTCTGGTTCCAATAGTATCAACTTTAACCTTGTTGGGTTTGACCAATCGAAAACTAGAACTAAACCGCCCAATTGGGACTTGGTCCGCAGGCTCTTCGCTCTTGGCGCCATTGGAGTTATTTTTCTTTGCCCGTACATTAAGTACGTACCGTCTTATTCGAGATGGGGTTTTCCTGCTGAATTTCTGCACGGATTTCCTCTCGTTTGGAATTACTTACTCCAATCCTTCCAAGCTGGCATTTATTTTGGGAGTGTTCCACATTCTTGGGATATAAGTGGAGATGTTTTAATTTCTAAAGCTGACAGGTCGTATTTTATTGACCCTAAAGCATTTCGGCCTATTCGTTCCTCTTCAACTTTTCTCAAACTCTTGAGAGAATGATCGACAGGTTTATTAGAGATTGCCACTTGTCACTCGGTAACATGCACCATGTTTACAGCATAAACAGCGGTGCGTGAACTTGTTACTAGGATTGAATGATTGCTTAATAATAAAAAGTTTCTCGTGGTTGTTTTTTTAAATAATGCAAATGCCTTTGATAGCATTTCGTTTTCTTTCATTATCAGTATTGATCAAATTATCTTTGCATGGATTGGATCCATGCCCTCACATTACTTTCATTGTTCGTTAATGTTTCTTGGAATGAATATATAAATTTAAAGAGCGAGTTTTGTATCACTGCTTTTGCAAGAATCTGATGAGCAATACCCGCAAATTTTACAGAATCGAATCACTAAGGTGATGGCCGCGGCTACTTCAAGACCGACTATAGCAACTTTTCTGCGAAAGTTTGTAGTTTAGACATTACAAGATACTTCGAATCATCTGTATCAACCTGTGTCACACCACAGCTCTCCTTCTCAGACTTACCAAAAGTAGAGAGCATTTAGTTCTTATACAAGAACCGTGGGTAAACAGCAATATGATCAGTGGCCTCAAAATGAAAGAAAATAAAACTATTTACCTATCACTACCTAGGCTTTTACCTTAGAATGCTAGAAATTTTTTTTTCTTATTTTTTCTTGGAAATAAGAAAAAAAAATTTCTAGCATTCTAAGGTAAAAGCCTAGGTAGTGATAGGTAAATAGTTTTATTTTCTTTCATTTCTTTTATAAGAATAGATTCCCTGCAGGGACACCATTTAGAAACGGTGTGGTTTGCAACCGGAGCTGGTACGCTAGCCCTATCGTTATAAAAGTCGTTACTTATAATGTAAGTGGATATGTGGTGAACTGCTCTGGCCAAAATCAGATGTACGAGAATGACGGAGAAGGTACAAATAATCTAATCTTTTGACGAGATGGGTTAGCATTTCAACATTCAATTAGTGGTCTCTGATCATTCGGGTGTCCTGGATACCTGTAGAGCAAACAAAAATGCTAGGCACATAACTTCACTGCGAATATAAGGGTCGCAGCCTTAAACACAATTTTTATTTTCAAATGTGCACTTCACTGGGGTCATAGTTTCGAATCCAATACCTCTCGCTAAAATGCCATTTTATTCTGCGATTTTTTTTATATGTTCTGCATTGGTATGCAGAATCAAATACAAAAATTTCAAATATTTTGGTAGAGCCTACTTACGCGTGGATTCCACAGTGAAAGAATTTTTTCAGTAAAAAATACTGGGAAACCGAAAAGAGGAGAGTATACATACATATTAAAACTACATTAGAGTGACAAAGACAACAAATGTTGCCATAAAAAGTATTGAGTTTATACTTTATGGCAACATTTTCCCCAGTAAATTTTACTGAAATTTTTTTTTGTTTCGTTTTGGTACGTGGCGAAATTATATTTTTATCTCGCTCTTTTTTTACTGAAAAAATATGTTTCATTATGGAATAAAGGCTTTAGTTTTCGAAATTCGTTGGATAAACAAATTTCTGAATAAAAATGTTCATTAAGCCAACAAGTCTTAGTACGATTAGGGAATTCTAGTCCACTTTCTCATTTTTTTCCGTTCGGTTTGCGTTCATTATATTTTTTCTATTGTCTTAATTATAAACTTAAATAATAACTTTCTTTTCACTAGTGCTAAATTCTATGAATGTATAGAACCGAATAAAATAAAATAAGCTTTCGTTTACTTATACAAGAACGGATAATTCGAATTTGCTTAGAAGTAATGTTGAAAGCCATTACGAAATAAATGATTAGAAATGAACAAGTTATTTGGTTAGATTTCAAAATTTTCATTAGAATACTAATCCCATCCTTTAAACCGAATTGCGCAATAAGAGGAGAGCATTGATCAAAACTTTTTGTTTGAATCCCATATCACTCTGAGACATCAAATTTGAAAATAATAAGTTAAGAAATATTCGAATTACATTTAGCATAGCTTAGTTTCAGAACCTCCAGTCCCATTGTAAAATCTAATTTCGATCATAATCGGTTAAGAAATGGGTAAGCTCCAATTTCGTTAATAATTTATTGTGAAATTCACCTTATTACTATAATTTCACTTTAGTTTGTCTAGAACTTTGCCATTCACCTCTTCCAAAACTAATTTGATCAAAAGCGGCTAAGAAATGGTTAAATTCCATCAGTTATGTATAGGTTGGCGTATTATTTGATTTAATTTCTTTTAAATACGGTGGATTTTGGCTTAAGCGTGAAAAATAATATCTCGGAAGTGATGGACATTTTCCATAACTTTTCTCGAAATTTCAGTTGTTTTGATCAGGATTTTATTTCATTCGAATGTTGTTTTTAGTTCAAATAACCCCAAAGAATACACTCGGGAGCGGTTAAATACAGTGAAGCGGCGGTAAATTGAAATGGTTTCTTTTCAAAATTATTTGCTCGCCAAAAATTTTGCGTAACATAGCCATTGTATTCCTTGCTCCATTGGGGTGTAGCTCCATTTCATTGGAGCCCCTTAAAGGAGAAAATTAAAATAAAAAAAACATTATTAAAAAAAGTTATTAAACATTAAACGAATGGTCTTTATGTGTCACCCTGAATTTTTTCGAGATGAAATTTTTATTATAATCTCAGTTGTGCGTAGACCAATTAATTGTCTACCTATAGTTGTTTCACAAACGATCGATATATTCTGAGCACGTTCCACTTTCACAAATTCGTTCGAGAAATCGTTTTTTTTGTATAAATTCCTAATTAACTACGCAGTTTTAAAATTCAAAAATAATGTTTTTTTTTGTTTTTGTTAAATTTCCGACTAAGTAGCTGAATTGATGGTGAATTCATACCAGTTATTGGTAGATGTCACTAATGTGCATGCACCAAAATGTACATGATATTGTAAAATTGGAGGAACTAGAATATAATATACACCTCCCCCGGCAGGCCAACGCGCCTCAACCAACAGCCCCGAGCCCTGGCTAGGGTTTAATGGACCAATCACTCATTAATCCAAAGATAAAACGATTATAAAATCTCAGAAATGGAAAATGGTTCTTAAACAGGTTAGGATAAAATTATATTTTTTTTCTGAGGATTAAATGGAGTTTAAATCGAATTCATTAAATTAAAAGCAACAGAGATTTAGCGCCGAAATTTAATGTTATGATTTAAAAATTTTACTTTTTGGTGTTTTCTCCGCCATTCCAATATTTTTGTTTCGATTGTTTAGCGGACATATAGAATTCTTCGAATGTCAGTTCGAATTATATTTAAACATCATAAAATGCAAATACGATGCCCAGCTGAATAAAGAAAGGTAGATGACACCAAAAGTACAAAACTGTATTCATCAAATCTCTTGTCCACGTTTTCAAAACCATAAATTCTAACAACATGTATTGTGTGTACCTACGTTCTTACAATTTTAATCTCTTAAGCTCATAAAATAACCTTAAGTGTAAACAAAACATTAATAATAATCTTAACCTTACCCAGATTTTTAAATAAATTTTATTTGCAGCTTATCTATAGCGAATTTTATAAAAATCTAACAAATCAAAACTTGAAAAATTTAATTTGGATAAATCATTTGGAAGGTATTTGAGTAAGACCGGGATACGAGGACAATATTTTTATTATTGCAGCGGTGAACTTTTATTTTGACATTTACGGTTTTAAAGTTCATCAAATTAAATTCAAAACAAAAATAAATTTAATTAAGTCGTTTAGAACAACAAATATTCAATAAATAAATTTTTGTATATATTACGAGTATATGACTCATTTCATATTTTTACATTACGAATCAATGTCATCAATAAATTAACACGTCTTAAATCGAAACTGCGATGCAATTCTTTTACGAGTAATTATCGCTTTTATTTTTATTTTTTTTTTTTTTAGTTTCGATCCGGACAATATTTAGTTCAATAGATTTCTATGTCAAACCTTATTTTGCATACTATAAATAAGATCAGTACAGATACGGACAAATAAATTTTAATTAAGATAATTTTATGCTAATTATTTTATTAATGTAGTTGCATCTGTACGACCGCTAATATAAATTACTGTGTATTCACGGAAAGATGAAGTTGAGAAACCGGTAATCAAATATCATATGCTATACAAGCCACACACTTAAATATGTTTGAGTGGAAATGAAAATATCTTGTGTGTTGTATATGAAAAGAGAACTGAATGGGGTTAAGTGGAATTGAAAAGAGATTCTTTTGTTTAATGATGCTGTTATCACTCATAACTTGCTTTAAAGGTGTCTAGATGATTTATTGAATAAGTCCGGAAAAGTGATAGAAAAGGTGCTGTGGGAAAATAGTTTTGTGTGGTCAGTACATAATAACATCGATGTATTGAACATTTCGTATTCCACAACTCCTTTTTACAAAAAAGGCTTGCCCATTTTCGTACTATTGATTGAAATTTGATCTGGTCCAGGCGACTAACCTTAAAATTTGAACCTTGAAATAGAGACAATGATCACGGTTGAAAAAGAACAAACACGATTTTAAGTTGTGTAAGCTAAAAAGTGTAAATTTTTGTTTTGATGACGATCAATTTTTAAAATATATTAAGATTTCGTTATACTATTTAATGATATTGCATTCTGAACACATCTTTTATAAGAAGAAGCAATCAAGTTTTTAAATATTTAATGTTGTCTATATGGCTCGGTATTGGATCAATTTCTTTAAAATGGCTAAATGGCGAAAAGCTCATTTTATAACAAATTACTCATTAAGTCAAATAAGTATAAGAGCATGAAATCCCTGCCGAAGTTGTTCGTTAAAATTCAAAAACAATTGCTTTGTAATAAATTCGAAGTGAATTGAACGAAGCATTGCCAGATTTTCTGATGATTCACGTTTCTGGATCCAGGGAATTTCTATAGATATTTCAAAAGTTGTTTCACTTTTCATTTTCAAAGTACAATATTAATTTGAAGACAATCCGGAGTAAAACTCTGTTTCTGCATCCAATTCACTACATACAAACAAACGTAACATATCATTACCTTACTATCCCCCCCCCCCCCCGACAATACCCCGGCCACTACGCCAGACCCGTTACCTCGGTCCATTATCCTTAGTCATTACCCTTGATCATTACCTCCGTCAAACGGTAATTTTCTCCGTCATTCTCCCCGATTATTAACCCCTCGCCTTCCCCTGCTATTATGAATAATTTCGATTAATTGTATCTTATCACAATTTCTCTCATAGAGATGTTACGAGGTACATAAGTAATTTATTTGAAAAAATTTCAATTGCTGTAATTATTCGGCCATTCATTGAAATTACTGTGCAAGTGGTTGATAAAAACACTACTATTATTGGAAAAGTTGGTTTATTAAGAGATCGTGTGATACCATTCCTTCAGGAAAATTATTTCCTTGATTACGTGAGTTTTGATGCCAAATAACGCTAGAAACAGAAACATGATGATTGACACGAAAAAAAAATTCAAAATATGAAAAGTTTGAAAAAAATTAGCTGATTGTGGGACAATATATCATTTCGTAAGGAGTGAATATTTTGTTTTTTAATTTTTTATTATGACGGATTCAACGAGTTCTGCTTGAAAAGCTAAATCTAAAACTATATCATACTAAACAATCACAAAAGTCTACATACACCAATAGAATTTGCAAAACCGAGATAAATGAAATGAACTAAATATTGTAATATTAATTAAATAATATATTTAAACAAAGAAAATTATTATTGGACAAAAGCCAAATAAAAAAATTCAAAACATTCATAAAATGTATATCACAAAAGCCTACATACAGTAAATAAATCCAAAAGGATCAACTTCAGGATGAAGTTGTTTCGACACCTAAGCCATAATCTTACTGCCATCGCCGTATATTTTGGCTCATATATTAATAAAAGATCCATTGGTTGCCTAGTCTTAAGCATTCGACGGATGGTTGTAAATTGCTTCGCAATATGTTCACCAATTTTCTAACACCATCTGCAGCCATAGATTCCCAAACCATTACGATGCCACCGCCGTGTTCAACGGTGGGAAACAATTTTTTTGCAACCATATCTTATTTTTCGCCAAATTTTCCCTCTTCCATCGGATCCGAATACATATATTTAATTTACTTTCGTCGGTGAAAAGCACTTTACTCCAAAATTCAGTGTTTCATTAACGTATTTTTTTGTAAATTCAAGCCTTTTCTGCTTATTTATTTATTAGGCTTATAAATTGTTTTCTCCTTGGCACTCTTCCATTAAACCCTTTGTTTCGTAAAATTCGACGAACTGTTTCGAGATGAACATACTTATTAATGCTATTCCGAATCTCAACCGCTATTTTTGGAGCGCTAATCCTCGGATTGGATGCCACTTTTTTAATTATGCTTGGAATATCCCGTGCGTTAAGTATTTTATGATGCCCCCCAGATCGTTGTTTATTTTGAATAATTCCTCTGTTATCAATTACATTTCGCACTATGTTTGTATGTTTGCTCTTGCTGATATGAGGTTTCATTATTAAATTTCATATTTCAGTGTCAATTGACACCGATACCTTTTTTTAATGTGTAAACTTTTGTGATATAAATTTTATGAATTTTTTGAAAATAATTTTTTTTCTACAATAATATTTTTTTTGTCTAAATATATGTCTATACTAGGACCTGAGTTTACCTACTCTTGAACAATATATTTTTTCCCATACAAATGATAAGTTTCTAAAAATGCTTCAATATTGTCATCAAAATACACTTGGGTATTCTCTATATGCCATGCTCAACAATTACGCAAAAAAATCATTTTCTCCTAAAGTCACGATTCATATTTGGACCATGCTTAGGAAATCTCTTTGAAAACCGAAAAATGTGCGAAAACGAATTGTGGTAAGATACAATTCGTCGAAATTGCTCATAATGCCGAGAGGGGGGGGGGGGGCGTTCAAAATCGGTAGGAATACCAGGGGGTTCTGGCGGGAGGAGGGGGGAATGAGTAATGACCTTAGGTGTAATGGCGAGAAGGGGTAATAGAGGGGGGTTTCGGGAAGAGTAATATCTGGGGGATAAAGTCCTAGACCCACAGATCAAATATAAAATGAATGGTTTTGAATTGCTGTGTATGATACTTCTGACATTTTTTCTATGATTTTATGTTGTACATTTGTACATCGTAGTATGTCCCACCCGGGATCCCGTTTTGTCTTACATTCCTGAAACACCGAAGTTAAACACAACGAAACCCGTGATTATTGTTGACAAAGCTGATAGAGAATTGCGAATCTTGTTTGACTATTTATTTTTAATCGCCACTGAAATTCGAAAACCACCTTGAAGTCGCAATTTACCTTCCTTGTCGTCTTGCCATATGGGGATTGAGCGGTATTTTAAAATTTTCTCCTCAAGTATGTTTATAACATTTTCATCATTTCCGACTATTATAACGTAGACCTTTATTTTAATAATGCCCCCACCCACTTTGAATTCACTATCAAGTACGAAAACGAAAGCATTCCATGCCTGTACGTCTAATCAAATTAGACAACAACATCATCAGTAAATAGTACTCAAAGCCTTCGAATAAGAATTGACTAATCGTCTTGTGGTCCTCACATCCACGACACATAAAGGACAACTGATCGAGAGTGATCGAATACAGCAACACATGGTTCTCTGAAAAATGCAAAGCAATTATCTCGGACACCCTTTAAAAGAATTATTACCCGTACCGAATGATTTCTACGGATATAAGTTATACCTCAACACAGGTGCAAATCAAACTCAAAATTTCAAACAAAAAAGTCTCCAAAAACCCGCGGGCAGTTGTAAACTTGTAAACAGTGATAGCTGCTTTACGGGTAGACGTCTGGAACAATAGATGTGTTTCTATGTGTTCGCACTCAAACTGTCAGTATTATAATTCTTTGAGAAGTACGTGTTCGTTTAATGTATTTACAAACGTTAAAATTTAAGTTAGAAGTACATTTCTAGCCGGTTAAATAGGGAGTACAATACGAGCGGGAAAACTTGCATCTTTCATACAAATGGCATCTATAAAAATATGACAAAACGAAACGGATTCGTTAAATTTATCTCATACGGAAGTTGTCAAATTTGTATTGTTTCACTAGCGCTACTTCCCATTTGGGACTTGGCCACCCTCATGAATTTTGAATTACTTTTTTTTACTTAGGACATACTAGCATGCCGAGAAGTACAGTTTTCCAGGGTGTCTCCAGGTCATCGCCAAATTTGTATTAACCAAAGCAACACATGCTTGACGCGACAATGAAGTTGTTTCGATATTTTCTCTATGCCACACACACGCAGTGTTACCCGTTTTTCTAATACAAACATTAGAATAGCAAAAGAATGCGACAGATGGAACTCGAATTTCTAAAAAAGTTTCCAATTACAGAAACGGACAAATTTGGTGAATGCACCTATGCTAAGCTATAGGTGCATTCACCAAATTTGTCCGATCAAGTAAGACATCTAAATTTGTATTAGATATTTTCGGTTTTTGGTCCAAAATATTATTTTTAATGGCATCCTTACAATGTTTATGCCTATTTTAGTCACAGAAAATAAAGAGACCATTTACTCACAATATATCTACCACGAAAAGTATAAAAATGCTCTCCCCCCATTTTTAACCCGAAGGGAACGTGTAAAAATACACAAACCCTTACAAAAATGAGAACTTCCTTAGGTCTCTTTGGCAGCTTGGTTTCGTACTGATAAAAAGTTGGTCTAGTCATCAGGTTGCAACGACCAAACTGCAAATGTTCAACTCTTGCTTTATACCGATAGTACAAAACAAGAACTTATCAATTTAGCGAATTATGTCACCAAATCAGAAAGTTCTGGAAATTCTCACTATGTATGTGTACTAAGCCAAACATCACTTCTTGATTATAAAGTTCTTAAAATCGCCCGTGATATTAATTATAATTTTGACTAAAATAGTCATAATCATTCTAAGATGCCATTAAAAATAATATTTTGTCCAAAAAGCTGAGAAAATCTAATAAAATAGTTAATATCACGGACGATTTTAAAAATTTCTTAATTAAAGACATCTAAAGTTTAGTTCATTAAAAACAAATTACACTCATACTCAGACTTTGATTGGAATTTTAACCGACCGGCCATGAAATGTTAGAATGAAATTTTTAAGAGTTCGTTTATTATGGAAAGAAAAATGGCGATAGAGGCAGATTTACGTCCTTTTGTCGCGTTATTACTGCTTCGCTCTACAGACAGCAAAGTACCAAAATACATCAGCATCAAAATAATAATTGATGCGGTAAATTGATTAAAACGTATTATCGTTTTCGGTGAATGGTTGTGGAGAATTTGAAAAAACGATATTGAAACGTGTTCTTGGAATTCCTGCAGTTTTTTAAAATGGTAATTCCAAAAATTTCGATGATCACACTACGCGAATATAATTACAGTATTTGTTCAACACTTCCGCATATGTGAATCGTCACACCACGTTCCAAGTTAGTTTTGTGATGTAAAATCTGCTTAATTTAAAATTTAAGACATTGAACGAAACCTTTCAATTCTGTGTGTACAAATTTACGGACATATAATAGTATTCTCGTTTCTCGAATTGCACCATACAACATTTAACCTGGGTAGGAGAGCAGCAGCAAACGAAAACAAACAATTCAAAGAAGTAAAACCAGTTTTGTCTTTTGCTTTTTTCCGTTGCTAATTTTTTGTTTATATATAGATTGCAAAACGACAGAACCAACATCTAAATAAATGACTGAATGAAAAAATGTCATTTCTAATTCAATTCGAATTCTTATCGTTGCTGTATCAAAAGTTTTAATTACATTTTACATACAAATATAAATTCCAGTTCGTGTATTGAGACCAAGAGTGCGTGCGCTCGAGCCGCCGCTAAGCTATCAAACGAAATAGCCACATAGTATTAGTATCATATAGTCATTAAGTATTTGTAATTTAATTAGAAAACATTTTTGTTTGAAATTACTTAAACGTTTCTCAAGCTTCGACCCAATAATGTATGTACAAATGTACAAAATATTTGAATTAATTTTGAAGGACATTTCAATTTGAATTCTGTATACGAGCTCTCTTGCTTAGCAAATATTTTTAGAATTTATCTTATCGCCAACAGGCTGCTTAATCTTGTCGAGTTTCTGGTCCATGTTGTAAAAATTTATTGTTTTAAGATAATGTGTGACATATTTCATGATATTTTTATTACAATATACCGTGTATGTACCAAATATAGTTGTGTGCTTAAAAATATAAAATGATGTGTGGGTTTTATAAAAAAAAAAAAAAACTAGATTGGGTTGAACTGGAATCGTACATTATATATTTAAATTATACAATTTCGCATGACTTTCGTCTCAACCTAATATACCCATTTGAATACTTATTACTATTTATTTCTTTACGCGTACTTTATGAATGATAAACTATAAAAAAAATGTTTTAAAATCGAGAATAATAAAAATGTTGAAATTGGTAGTTGGGCACACAAATTTGACTCATTCACCAAACAAGCTCCATTAAGCACGATAAAATTATCGGCTTAATTAATAGCACAGCATTGTACATCAAGATTTTCAATATAAGCATATACTCGAAAAGTAATTAACAATATTTTTTGAACAAAATGATGTACAGTAAGCTATAAAAGTTTTATATTCCGCGCGTTCACCTTGAACTTGGCAATGACAGTCGATTGTGAATGTTGTATGTGTACGGAAGATTCGCGTTTTCACAATTACATAACTGTCTTTTTATTATACGCAAGATCATAATGAGTATCATTATATGGATTTCCCGCTATACTTACACAGATATGTTTTGTGGTGATCTTTGATTTCTAGCAACTTTAATCTTACTATAAAAATTGTATACTTAAATAATAATTTACTGCTGAGTTTAAATACTTTTAAATGGTTGGTTTTTTATGTTAGTTACGACCTAGTGATAATAGAAATACATCACAATTTAATTTTATCTTCAATACAAATTTCGAAATTTTCTCCAGAAACAATTTTTTGTAGCACCGACCAATGCAGTTCCCGGTAAATAAATTACATAAGACGGCGAAGTGGGTTAGCTAGATGTCCGAGCATAACTTGTGTTTGAGTCACTGCACATTTTATTTATTTACTTCTCCATTATGCATTTCATTGGGTCCTTATTTTGCGCTCGAGGCGTCATAACTGTTGTAAAGCTACGTACAAACTACGTACTCTCCTGTAAAACTACGTACAGTTATTTTTAGTGCTCAGCATTAGTGCAACTATAATCTCAAGCGTCGGAAACTTCCAACTTCTCGCCCAGTCACATCCATGTCCAGTTAGTATTTGTGTCATACTCCCCCCTCCCCCTCGACAATAACGGATCTAACATCGAGCCTTATGAAACTTCTCCGATGCCTTGTATTCCCGGATACTGCATTCGTATTAAACTTTAGTCAATTCTGCAAATAATTTCTCTGCCACCTCCTCTGGTGCTTATTTATGATCTTATCGCGACGATTGAGTGCGCTTTTCTGAAACCATATTTACTCCTTTGGAAGTATCACCAAACTCCCTTTTCCATCTTTCAGCGAATGTTTCTTTATTTAAAAAGGAGCTCAATAGTCGAGAAAATTTGCAGGTTTAGCATGGAGCCATGGACTATCGCCTTTAGTGCGATATTTTGCATATTATATGGGACTGATGCTTTACTATTTCCAGCTTTCGTTCATGTTGGGTGAGAAGCCCAATTGATCTGAGAACAAAGTGAGACAACACACTTGTAATTTTTTGTCAATCTTATTACAAAGCTCTTCCACTGCTTGGCGCATACTCCTCTTGATAACAGCTTTAATTAAAATCTAGCCATTGTATATTGGTGCTGGCAAATGTTACATAGTATCTAGTGCGCTGCGATACTCAAATCGCTCGATGGCACTTCTATGTGCAACTTGGATATTTCCTCAATTCCATCAGTATTTTGGAGATGGCAGTTATTTTTAGTGCCTAAAAAGGCACTAGCCTCATAAGCTAAGTGGTTTTGGAATCTAGGACATCCTTCAAGTAAATCTCATCATCTAAACTTTTCGTCTTATACCCAATAAGTTCAAAGGCTTCAGACTGCGTTACTCATACGTCAATACCTTTGATGACAGTGCGTATAGATCAATAAATGATCTCTCTTCACCTCTACATAATGTATAGAAGAATCTTCATTATTATTATTAGATAGGGGCACATTGATTCATTTTTTTAGCAATGGCAAAATAACTTAAAAATAAACAAAACTAATAAGTTAACAAAACGAAAACCTTTCAGTTGTTGCATATGCTAAGTTTTTTGGGGAGTATAAATGTACTCCATGTATCAATGTGCCCCTACTCCCCCTACGTAAGACAATATTGAAAAACGATAGTGCATCGAGAACCGAGTGACTTCTGCAATTTAGATGTCTCCGTATTTTTTTCTCAAATACAGTAAGTCTCCGCTTTACGGTCAGGATGCGTTTGTCCCAAACTGTCCGTCCAACTGAAAATCCGTTAAACGAAACATATGTGATCGTATTGGAAACTTATTGATGCATTCCAAATAGCGAAAATACTCGTAAAACTAACCTAATTTTATTATAAGTTCGCACGAATAATGTGAAGATAGTGAAATTTATTCATTTTAAATAAACCAAATAATTCATACATTTATAACACCTTATTTATCAAATGTAACTCGAAATTATCTGATCTAGTCGAAAGTTCATCGGAACTATCGTTAGAATTTGCCTTCTTAGATTTCTGGAAGCTGGTGGATCGTTCATTTAAGTTTTCACCATAATTCGCTATAGCTGCTTTTTCAATACTAGATGGTTCAGCTGTTTTGAAAAAATAACTCTAACAAGGTTTGTTATGCTGGTTTCTTAGATTCTCGATTCAACTCCTTGTATAGTAGCATACTTTAAGGTTTCTTTCTCTAGACGGATCATTCTGAGTTTTCTGTCTGAGAGTTTTCTGCCCGTCGTGCATCGTAGGTGTCTTCTACTAGCATTAATAAGTCTTTATTGGAAGTGTCTACATCAGCGCATTTTAAGAGTCCTGATACATCTTGGCGTCATACTCCTTGCATTCTAGTTTCATGCGCAATAGCGACAATTTTCATTTCGAATTTCTAATGTGATGTCATGTACGGTTTGTGAAGATTGAAATTTATTCGTAGAAATATCAATTTAATGTTATTTAGAACCGGAACGTCATTTAGTTTATGGCTGGGGGCATTGTCAACGGATTATAAAGCCTTGTTCGAAATATTTTGATCGGCGTTGAATTTTATCACTGAACTTGAGAAATCATAATTTAGTAAATATTATCAAAAAAGTGTGATGTCATTCAGCCTTTTTTTACCGCCAAGTTATCCTGAGCTGTGTCTTATCGTCAACACCTTTGCAAGCCCGAGGATTTTCAGAATGATAATTTAGTTACTGTTTTAATTTATGATTTCCTACAGCATTTCCTCCAACCAATATCGTAATTCTTGCTTTGGTTGCCTCGAATCCCGAAGCTGATTTCCCTTATTTAGATATAAAATCCGTTGCTGGCATTCGCTTCCATAAAAGCTCCATCTCGTTGATATTGTACACCTGTTGTGATGTGTAATCATTGTATAATTTTTAAAAGTCCTTCCAGATACTTTTTTGTTCAGTCGACATCTGCCCTAGCGACTTCACCTACTTTTTTATAATATGCAATGAATGCCGCTTTTTAAAACGATCAAACCAACATTTACTATAGCTAAAAGCCTCCACGCGAGATGATTCAAAATGTTTAGCTACGAAATCTGCGTGACACACACTAAGCATCCGCTCCATCTCCCCCATAATTTCATTTCTCTGCCTTGAAATATTTTTTGTACTTAGATGAGTTACTCTGGGCACACTTGATAACATTTTATCTCGGTTATCCTTTATTGTGTCCACTGTTTTCTCCCGCGTCAAACCGTTTTAAAACATTTAGCTTTGCTTTTTCGTAAACTTTTTGTCTATACTTTTTCTACACGTTTGTTCGCTTTTTTCTCATTTCAGGGTGTAATATTATGTAACACAATTTTTTTAAAAAATTGATAAAACAATTTTTTTAAAATAAATCAGTGCTGCGCTGTACCAAATAACAATTTACTATACTGAAACTTAAATTTAATTTATATCTATTTTAGGATTAACCGTATAACCAAAACATGCATAGCTGTACTAATAATTTTGAATGAAAAATGATGAAAGCAAAAAGAAAAAAAAATATTGCAGCCGCGTATCGAATTTTTTGGCCTAAGTCTGTTATGTTCATAAATTCGAATTTCCGTAAAGCGAGCGTGAAGCTGAGGACTACGTACTATTTTATATTCACTGGAAGAACTTTATCGTCTTCGAATTGGGCTTCATTTGATATACCTCCTCCTTTGTGGTAACTTCGTCTACGTCCTAATCTCGATAAGGACCCTGCCTGCTTCCTTAAAAGTTTTTACCCGTGGTTTCTTCTGCAAAATTCGCATCAAATATGCTTCCAACCCAACTGTGTTTTCGTTTTCTTTTACTCAAGCAGAATGCGACTTTTCCCGTGTTCAGAATGCGGGTCACGTTATTCCCAAAGTCTTTCGGATCAGAGTAACTCTTCGTAATTTTCAAATTTACAAATACGTTAAATAAACGACTCTCCCGTCACCTTCGGGTTTTCCTTCCACTAAGTGCCAAATTTGCCAGTATCAAAACCTTTGTGTTGTCCACTTTTGAAACGTCGCTGTGCTCGAATTCTACATTTTAAGAATGATTTCCGCTAGTGGTTGACATTCTGGCCGACACCTTTCTTTTGTTTTTCGAAGTATCTGGGCTCACTATACTTTCACTAGTGCTGTCTCTTTCTGATGATCTTATTCTTTCATTTCCCCTTGTCGAAAAGTGCATCAAGTTGTTTTCCCACCCGTTCTATATGTCAGGGCTAACATATAGACCCTGATAAACAGAACTCCAAGTGGGGTAAAAATTTAAAAGACACGGCTATAAAGTTTTTAGCGTGGAATCTTTCGCTGGTGTTCTTGCTGTTTTATTGTTCCGTTTGTGGGGATCATTAGCATCAATATTTTGATTTACTTATCCGTGTGTAATAGAACTGCTTCTAACCAAGGCGGGCTTTTAGGGCTCAAGACCTAGAACCAACTCTGACCAGAGGGCCGAATATGAGACGCTTCGGAGTGCGTATGTACTTTTCACAGGGTTTATAGCCTTTTCAGCACATTCACCACTCTTACCGCTCCGTCAGGGATCGCTTGTTTATTGTCGCAGTTCACCTATACATCCAACCATCCACCATCGTGCTCTTCCCCAACTATGGCACTATTCTGGCTTTTCCTGGGAAAAGGGAATTGGATAAAATATTTTCAGAGCATTTTTGTCTAAATTGTATTTTTCTGGCCTACTGAGGGAATAAATTTGGTGTATTTTCAGAACAAAGTTAAATGGGAAAATATTTTTCCCTGTAAAAATTTTGTGGTCTTTTGTGGACAAAAGATTCTCAATTAACTTTGGTTTGAAAATTTTTGTACTAAACTTATTTCTTCACTAGGCCAGAAAAATACAATATGGGCAAAAATGTTATGAAAATATTTTCCCCAATTCCTTCGATTCTATTCGAGTAGGTTTCCATTTCCCATAAGAAATTTTGATTTCATATAGTAAAATTTAAAATTACGTGCGAATTATTCAAACTACTAGATTGCCAATGAAAAAAACTTCATTTTCATTATTTCACGGAACGCGAATTGACTTCCTGATCAGTGTGACCTGTTCGTCATAGACCAGCAGTGCAATGTATTATATTCGACGCAAGATCATATTGATTAATGGTAGTATCAATATGAAGCCGATCTGTATATGGTGAGCTGATCTATGATGGTTTGAGTCATTGGGATATCGAAGTTCTATAATAAACAAAGAATTTCTTCCCGATCTGTGTAGATTCATCAGTTTGATATTGATAATAGTGCTGTCAATATGATCCAGTATTGAATCCCTATCTTATACAAAATTTTGATTCCATCCGACGCAAACCATCATAGTTCTGCTCGCACTCTGCTTCGTAGCAATTGTTAAAATATATCTAGGTGCTTTACAATATTTTAAATTATAATTTATTAAGTCGGGTTTCAGCAAGCGGATGCTCTATCTTCGACACTCTTTAATCTCATATAGGGCAACATCTTTCGCAAAAATGAAGCATGTCAGGTTAATCTTCAATGCAATCAATTCAGTATTTTAATATACTAACTGGAATGTCGGAATTACTTGAACCTCTGGTTCAGTAACTACCTGATCAAACGTATTTATATTTGAGAGACAACGATACTTCCGATTTAGTCGCTGTTAGTTGATAATACTAGTAAACTCACTATTTATTATTTATTAAGAAATTATTTTCTGCATTGCCCCAAGTTGGGCGAACGTCATTTAATTACTAATGATTCAATTTGTGTAGAGTGCGTGGTCCGATTAATTAAAACAAATAATTGGAACGTAAATAATTAGAAGGGGTCGTTGCTCTGCTTGTAATCGTACTGCTAATTAAGTCTTCGTTAAATTAAGATAATCAACAAAGTCGTACAGAATTAAGAAAAATACATGGTGGTATGGTGATTGATGAACTCACCCCAAACAATTATGTCATAATTATTATTAAATTTAGTCAGTTGAATCATTTTTATATATTTCAAGATTGGTGAACCTCATATCCATCCACAACTCATATACTTTTAATGATCTAATCAGAATTTAAAACATTTTTTTTTTCATTTCAGGTGAGTACCAACAAGAACCAACGAAGAACAAACATAGCCTTTTGGACCGCATGTCCAATAATAATTCCACATGCGAATGGTAGCAAAATTTATTGGATAGGAATAATTTTCTAAAAAATTTGATTTGATCAAAAACGTTTGTTGCAAATCTGTTACTAATCATTTTGTAAATATTTTATTTATTAACAAATTTATACAAAATTGACTGTTAAAACTCTTAACTTTTAGATAAATATTAATACGATGATGTGATAGATTGACCTAATTTTTCAGAATAGATCGTTATTTTAGTGAAATGACGCATTCGATTAAATTAAAATATACATATCGGAAGATTAAAGGTTAATATATTATGTAAGTCATGATCCCTAAATATTTCATGAGATTACGAATGATCTTAAGATTAGATAATAGACGCCACGATCACTAATGTTCATTGAAACGATTTTTTTGAAATGATTCAATATTTGGTAATCTTGATTAGTACGAAAGTCGAAGAAAAACGATTTTCTCGTATGACTGTCGCAGTCCGTTTAAAAATAAATAAATAAACCAATTTAATACTCTAGGGGGACTCGGATCAAATGACACTGCACAAACTTCACGCGATGTACAATGGCAAAAATTATTTTTGTAATTTTTTGCAGCATATCTTAGGCACATCACTGACAACTGCGCAGAACGAACATGAAATTGTTTTCATTAACATTTTGGGAGAGCGAAGTGTACCTGATGAGTAACTACTGACTGGTATATTTTGAAGCTTTATTTTGATATAACTAAAAGAAGTCTTTATACCCAAGTATTACTATTCCTCAATTGAAAAATATTGATCACGAGTTTAGGAGTACTGATCATTTTCCGCTAGTTGTCACCACCACCTGATATAAAGTTGCAAGATTAAAATCTGATTAATCTACATAAATAATATTTTAAATAAAGTTAAAAAATGTTTGTTTATAACTTTTTACTCATATAATTTAAAATTAATTAAAATATTTACATTTATAATTGAAATTGGTTCATCGGTAAAAAAACGTTATAAGGCATGCGTAGTGAAGTAACATCTACTTACTTTATGTGAAAGCCTGGGATTTCTAAAAATTTCAACAGATGGGAGTGCGATCTCCACATGTCAAATATCCGCGGGAGTGACATCTGTACCCTCAAAATTAAAATACCGGAACAGATGTGACAGCTTTCAAATTAGTTTGGATGTCCGCTATAAGAAACGTTTGACGATTAAATATTTTATATTTTGTGGATCTGGAAATAAAAGTGGCAATGGCGTATCCACAAAAACTGTGTTAGAAGGAAAATCTAATGGTATTCAAAAAACATATGCTCGAACTATGACGACCACTAGTAGAAATATTGACACTACTTTTTACATCAAAACCACGAAATACAAAAATTTCAGTAGAAATAAAAAAATAAATTTTATATAATATATAAAGAGAATTGCTAAAAAATAGAACCATTCTTGCTAGTAACGGAGTACTTTGGTAGATGGCAGCACAATAGTTAACAACGAAATTTTTTTAATAAAATTATGATTATGTAACAAGTAGAGTCGTGTTCAAAACAATAGCACACTAAAGTTGTATATCACCTTTGTACATTTTTTAACATTTCTCATCATTATTTAAAAATGTCTACTAGCAGAGAAAACTGATAATGTTATTTGTTTAAAATATTCATATTCGGGGAACCCAGTTATATTCACATAGTAAAGGAAATCGCTTTAAATAGAATTACCTTTGTATTAATTAACATTAAGTAACTGTTTGAGCAGGTCACATCCAATAACGCTAAATTAGTTGAGTTGTGTCACATAATAATGTTTCAAGAAATTATTTAAACTTCCAAACCTTACTTAGGCATGGGTCGCACAAAATCCTGCAGCGAATTGGGACGAGATTTCGCAATATCTTTAAAAACGAAGGCAAACCGATAACCCGAATTGGTCGTAAATGTGTTGAAACCAAAATATCTTGAAGAAACAGGGCCATCCGCGTAAAACTTCCGAAAGGGATGATGCAATGGTCATTAAAGCTTAAAAAAAGTCCGTTTAAAATATATGAAGAAATGAAAAATGTTTTATCGATTGACTGCGGTTGCCACCATTTGGGACGATTTTTGGCAGCCAATTTAAGAGAATACGCAGTTCAAAAAGTGCCTTGTTTGTCGAAGAAAAATATAAAAGCTAGGAACAATTTTGCAAGTAAACATCTTGAAAACACGGATTCAGGAAAATGGCAAAATATTCTATGGTTCGATGAAACTAAATTAGAAGGCAATTAATGATTTGATTGATTCTGATGGCCGACATTACGTCAGAAGTCCACCATACACCTGTCTGTTACACTGTCAAAAATTGAAATACTACAAGCAACAGCTCGGACGAGCTTGAAGAAAACAATGTATCATTGAGTTCCCCTTCAGTGGCCTTGGTTCATTACTGTAAAATTGATTAAAACGTAGCAAGTGCTATTTCCGTCACTCGTATCAAAAATGTGGTTACATAACATACCAAAATTCTAGTTATCGTTAAAACGTTTTACTACCGCTTTACTACTATTTAACAATCGCGGCAATAAATTCCATTTGTGGTTAAATTAGGAAATAAATAAAAAAAAATCTAAATTAACTAAACCGCATCATCAAATAGTTCAATTATTCTGTAAAAATAATAATCAAAAATGCTTTGATGGCTGGGTATACCACACATTGCAATTAATTCAGCTGCATATGCTAATTTAGTATTTTTGGATTAATACGCTTTTACAGGCGGCACTTATTAACCGCTGAAAATTTTCAAAACGTTCTTTAACGTTATATCTACAAAATAAGATTATTTTTGAATCGTGCTGTACAAAGACCACCTACATATAATATACGTTTACGTTAATAACAGGAAATCAACTATAATTCTAAATATTTTGCATTAATTTCCGATGTGGAATGGAAACTTCGAAAAATAAATATCAATCGAAATTAATTGAATTTGATTGGTTGAGAATTACAGAACTTGCCAACCAAATATTTCAAGTCATTCAAAACAAACCATAACTAGAAGGGAATTTTATAAATAAATTTCCGTATCATTAAATATACAAATAATCTAATTGCATTAAATTAAAAAAAAAAATATTAAAATTTCGAAACGAAATGATTGATTGGAAATTTTTTCAAAACATTTTCGAAAAAATATCACACCCCTTATGGAAAACATATAGTCATAAGATTTTTTTTTCATATCATTTGGGTGCACCATGCCGCATTAAACCAAACCCTGGTTTTATGTCTATAAACTTAATAATATGTTTGGAAATCTTTATTTCGTTATGGTAAGTGGTTTGATGCACCAATGCTAATTGGCTTTGGATGTAGGTACATACTTACACAATAAAAAGACGCGGAACAAAAATTCGTGTGTTTTATTTTGACATTCACAAGTGAATTATTATTAATCGAAAGAACGGAATTTACACCTCGTATATCGGATCACTGTACGATTATCTAATTTTATTATTCATTTTTGTATATTTCTTACGTCAATAAAATAATTCTTATCTGGCTTCTTTATATTGACTTTCGGTAATTTTTACTTTTAAACTATAAAATGTTTGCAATTATTTGTTGGTACAATTAGCGCGGAAAGTAATTGATTTAATTATTGATTTTCATACGGCATTACACTTTATTGTTGCTATTAACACATATTGTTTATGTTTGTTTTACTGACTGTGTGTCGTAATTTTAGTCGCGGTTCGCGGGCGTTATATGCTACTTCTAACCAATTAATTTATATTTAGCTAAGCTATGGCGGTCATTTAGGATAAATCTGTCGTGGTTCCCTAAATACTTCGATTATAAAAGCTCATATGAATTTTATTGAGGTTAGGAGTTTTCTATACGTTTAACTACTAACTGTACGAGTTAATAGTGCTGCCTATAACTTATTAAAGTGATAAAACGATTAAAATAAGCGTTTAAAGAATTAAGGAGTGACATATATATACATATATATTATTATATTGAAACAAAGTCTTTTTAAAGACTATTACACCCAACTACTATATCTACTACTGTTATCTCTACGAGGTTGAGGGACCGCAACGAAGGAGTGGTACCACCGTTAAAGTGTAATAAAAATCCACTGCACGGCTAAACATAGTGCAGGAGTTAAATATATTATAACAAGCGTAATATTTTTTTAAATATACTATAACAAGCGTAAGCTAAATTTATTTAGCGTATTACCCAGAGATATGGGTAAATGGTCAAGGCGTGATCCGGGTCAGTCTTCGGAAGAAGCTGGGTGTCAACGAGCCCCTAAAAAAGTGAAGTATGACGAGAATTTAAATGATTCAATCTCTGATGCCGAGCTTGTCGGCAATGATGAGGCCACGGCTGAAGTTGTAAACTCTTCGCGAAGCAGTATTGGTCAAGTATCAGAAAGCGAAAGACCCCATGGAAACCTTATGATGGATAACGTTTCTCTCGAAACGATGCTAGAGCAAACCAAGAACACGAAACTTACTGATACTTTTTACGCTATTTGCCGTAGGCACTTGGCGAAACACACTAATACTTAATAAACACATTTTATTAAACACTTGTTTTTTATTTCGCAAAATTAGATTTTTAGAATATTTTAATTAAAAAATTTAATCAAAAAAGTTTAAAAAATCACTCGATCGATTTCGACTTGTAAGGTCATCATCAGGAGTATCTACTGATTTGTAAAAGTAAAAATTTATTATATATAGCAGAAAATATAAACAAAAGAATGAGGGACAAAAAATATGCAATAAAAAGCAATAAAAATTAATCTAAGTATTGATCGTGCAGGTGGGCATCGGCTGAGTAACAAAATTCAAAGTATATTGAAGTACATTTAATTACCCGACGTATTTGTCAAATTATAGAAAAGGGCGGGGTCTGTAATTGGTGAGGAACGGATTTCTCTCTGTTCGATATTTTGGTTAAGAAATATTGATTTTCGAATTTCGTAAGATTCTAAGGTATCTAAACGTCTGCCTTTCGGTTGTATATGTAATATATCTAAATTGTTCAAGCTAGCTGTATGATTTTCTAAAGTTAAATGGTTGTGGAAAGTTGATTGATTGCAACCAGATAAATGTTCTTTAGCTGTAACTCCAAAATTGCGCCCAATCTGGCCAATATAGGAGTAACTACAATCATTGCAATTAATCCTATAAACACAAGACTTGGAAAGGCGATCAACTCTAGATTTATTGTTAAAAATCATTTTCTTTATTGTGTTATTATTATAAAAAGCAAAACTAATACTTGCTATATATAACAAATTTTTACTTTTACAAAACAGTAGATACTCCTGATGATGACCTAACAAGTTGAAATCGATCGAGTGATTTTTTAAACTTTTTTGAACAAATTTTTTAATTAAAATATTCAAAAAAACTAATTTTGCGAAATAAAAAACAAGTGTTTAATAAAATGTGTTTATTAAGTGAAACTTACTGAGCCTAAGTTTCGCGAATTCTCAATTAAAATTAAAAATATGAAAATCCAAATTCTCGAGGTGGTTGCAGAAACTAATCTGGTTTTTGGTAAATTGGTGGAAGCACGCAACCATAGGTGCACTTGCAGCCAGAAACTTAATTCAGTGGTTACTGTGGAAAAGATACCAGAGATGGCTGCACAGGATTCAGTTCCTGGTGCCAATTCCGACAAAACTAGAAAAGTTGAAACTGAACCAAAAGAAAATAGAGGAAAACGGCAAGTGATCGGTAAAAAACGAAAGAAACGCAAAAACAGGAAGCGTTGACAAAACGGATAATTATCTCAGCAATAAATAATGAATTCAGCCTTTCAACCACCGAGATAACAAAGAAAATCAAGGAAGTTATACGTTCTAGTGAATCGAATATAAAGATTCACTTTGTAACGAATGCCGGCCCGAAAGGTGTCGCGGTTACCGTTGATGCTTCCTTTGATTTGAAGGTTTTCACGAAAAACAAAGAGTTGGAAGGCGTGGGTCTAGTAGCCGCCCAACCAGTGCTATAAAAAGATTACCGAAGGTAATTATCTTTGATCGAGCTGCTTGATGGTGTCATGGTAACAAACTGCCTTATTAAACAAAACTGCCTGGATCAAAAAGATTTTAGGGTACTATTTAGAACTGGTGCGAAAAATAAAGAGACCGCTCACTGGGTGGTAGAAGTAGAACCTGCAATCAGAAACATGTTGCTAAAGTGTGGAAGAGTGCACGTGGACTGGGCTCGATGCCATGTGAAAGTGTTTGTGACTCCAACTAGGTGCTTTGGGTGCCACCGATACGGCCATATTGCAAAGAATTGTAGGGTGCACACATAGACCTGCTCTCACTGTGCATAACATGGTCAAGCTTTAAGGGAAGTTCAAATAAAGATAAACCTGTTAGTTGTGCGAGCTGCAAGGAAATGTAAATGACGACCAAGTAGGTCGCGTTTCATGTAACACATACAAAAGTCAAAAAAAATTGTAACAGCAACCTACGCATCGCCCACCTCAACATGGAGGGCGCTAAAATAGTCGGATCAAAGATATATGAACGCATTTCTACCCACGACGTAGATATTCTATGTATATGCAAGAACTACACTCGGTCAATGGTCAAATCAGCGGCATGCCTTCTACAGCCAGAGTAGCAACAGCATGCTCTGAGAACCACAAGACTGCAATTAGTGTTCATAGTGATGACATGGACATGGTGAGGCTAACTCAGGTTTGTGATAGCCACTGCACATGTGTTGAAATATCATCGAAAGCTGGTTCATGCAAAAATCGAAACGATCCTAGGCTCTCTGTCGGGTCAACAAAAAAAGGTAATGATCGTCGGAGACTTCAATGGTAGAAAATGTGGCATGGCCGTTTAACCGATGAAAACGGAAGAAAAGTAAAGGACTTCATCTGCATTCATATAAAAGCCAACTGTCTCAGGAACTTGAGGTAACCGACCATGTACAACGCCGTGTGCTCACTGATTGGGCTCTGAAGCAGTTGGGAGTGGACTTAAATTACTCCAAAAGTATCATGTTTAGCGACGAGGCCCATTTTCGGATGAATGCATATGTGAAGAAGCAAAATTGTCAGACGTGGGGCGACACCGATCCACACGAGTTACACCTACACCAAATGCATTCCGAGTAAGTTGCTGTTTGGTGCGGATTTTGGTCTGGCGAAATCATCGATCCGTACTTCTTAAAAACGAAACTGGCATTGCCATCACCGTCGGCGCTACAAATAAGTAATAAGCAACTTCTTCTGGCCTAAACTGGATGATATGGATACCGACAGTTTCGACGGCGGCAATAGTGGCTTTCAGAATATTTGGGAGTTTGGATTTTTTATCGTTGGTCTTTTATATTTTTGGTTGTCATCGTTACGTAAGAAATAGACACTTTAGTATTGATACTTTAATTGTGCAACATGGATCGATACCAGAACTTCTTCTAAAATTTGTATGTGACTCCCAACTCCGATCTTACAAACTAAAGGTCATTATCATTGATTACGAGATGGTGGGGTCCACCATAAGCAGATTCCAGACCGTCATGAGAGAATGGGATTCTATATAACGTTACAAACAAAATTTCATCATAATAATTTATGAAAGGGAGGAGTTCCGTTCAGCATGGATATACTCAAATTTTATCCAAAACTGACTTTGGAATTCCTAGCCAAACTATAAACCAAATTTCTCAAATCGTTAAGAGTAGACCGAATTCCGTCCAACATTTTAGGATTTAAGAAAATACCCTACACTATTCCACATGCTGATGATGTTATATAAAAACGTTGGCATCACTTCCAGTTATGTTTTCTAATTTCAATAAAATTATGCAGCACGGAGTATTGCACATATTAAGAAACCAATTTCAATCTAACAATATTAACCAACAAGTTTATGAAATAGTTTTTTATGTAAACCTGGCAACATACATATCTCATTTTTCATGCATCGTCAGCGCACATTTCATCTTAACAATCAGCACAACAATCTTCATTTCAATTACAGATAAATTTATATACAAAAAATTTTATTTTGTTTTCTTAAACAATGACTAATAAATTTTTACTTAGCTCAATGCTTTCTTAGCGCAATGGTGCAATGGTGTGGTATAGAAAGAAGCAGAAATAAAATAATTACCAAAAAATTTTACGGTTACATTTTAATTTGCAAGAAAATAATGCAAAATCGCAAAGAATACACAATTTCGTGATTAATTGTGTATTAAGTACAGTGGTAATGAAAATTTTGTAATAAATTTTCCTTTAGTTAACTGGTAAAATTTAAACATACAAATTAGACACATGCTAATAACTCTTTAATGTAAGATTTGAAATCAGATTGGGTGTTAAATTGGTTTGATATGGAAACGGAAATATTCAAGTGTAAATTATAGTTTCCGTTCATCTTAGAATTCAAGCGCTACATCTTAGTATAAATAAGTAAAAGTGTTTTTAACTCTAAATTTATGTTAATTTGTGCGACACACACAATTTTGGATTTCTGGGAGAGCGCTAAATCATCGCACATGTGCTGATCAATTACGTAATAAAGCATACATTTATAAATTTAGAAAAAAATACAAACAAATCGCCGGAAGCCGGTATAAAGCGATCGAGAGATTTATCATAAAGACTTCATGACTCAATGATCATCTTCGCGCGCTCTACATACACAATGTTTATGTGATTGATGAGTAAACATATTTCTTCGATTAGTAATCTTGATGAAAGTGCCGAAGACACTAGAAAAGCTTTACAGTATTTTTAAAGCAAATAGCGATTGTGCAAATATGTCAAATACGGTAAATAACACGAAGACGCTAGTGACAAATTATTTTAATTCTTATTAACGAGTCTTTTTTGTGTTTGTATTAAGCACAAGGTTTTCCATCTAAGCTTTAGACAAATTGTTAACTATCATTTATGCATTTCAGTTTTTAATGATTTTATTTGAAATTTAATTTTGTCTAAATAAATAGTATTTCAGAAATTTTTATTGCTTTCCACCACGAATTAATTGTACGCAGCTTTGAATAGTGGGAATTCTGAGACAATAAAATTTAAAGAAAATTAAGTACTATTATGAAATTAGAGCTTCGTTTCCATATAAATTGTGTATAGACTTAGTGATTTAGAAATCCTCAACAAAATACGATCAGATTAACATCAGATTAAGTTATTTCAGTTCCTTGGTCTAAACTTTATAAACTTCCAAACCAATATGAGCCCTTGTTCATTCTGTTAGCTGATATTACAGCGGATGTGTAAGTGAAAGTACTGGAAAATTTTCATTAGGATTCGCTTAAAACTTCCGTATGTAACTAATGTGAACCAGCTTCTTTTTCCAGTAGCATTCCGTAAACGTTTTCATGTTTTAGGCCACTCCAGAGCTTATAGCGTTGACTGTTTGAACTGACTTCTCATTGTCATTGTCCGTTTCAAAATTTATTGGTTGGGAGATAAGCAAACCAATCATAGTAATATGAAAATAATAAATATGGAAAATCCCTACACTGTTTAAACTGATCAGTGATCATTGATTTTAACAAAATTCATTGATTGATGAATTCGCAAACAACTTTTTAGTGATTTAGTTCATAGTCAACAATTTAGCCAGACAAAACCCACCAAACCCAGACCATGATGAAATTGGGGAAGAAATTCTTTTCTAGGGTCGACTGGGATTTATCTAAGCGAGTTCAGTATATTGGATTTTCAGTAAGCTTTTGACCCAATCAATCGCGGGTGTTTGTAATTTGCTTTAGGATTACTAAGAATCCTAAAAAATTGAATCGGCCATGCAGAATGACCTATATATATTCGACCTATATATATTCGATCACAGATAGCTTTCACTTTATCTGTTGATCATATGCCGGAACTTCCCCCAAAAATATTAGAGATTCTTCTCGATCCAACATACCAAATTTTTAATTCCATTTCCATTCTAAATACACAATTTCTCTGCAATTGGTTATGAAATGGAATAGATCCTTCCCAGTTGGTGATATTTCAGAACTGTTTCCAAAACTCGTTGCAGAATTCCATTTCTCTCCTAGACCCTCCGTTTGAAATGGCGTAGTACCGATGAGTTCGCCAATTCGAAAATATCCAGAACTTCTTCCAAAAATCATTTTAAAAAAATCGCTTAGTTCCGTCCCAGTTGACCTAATTCAAGAACTGTTCCCAATGGTCATTTTACAACCCAAATTTAGATTTGATCTGGTAAGACAACGCCTGGTTCCGGTCCCAATTGTCCATCATCCAGAACAATTTTCCCAATCCATTTTAGAACCTTATTTGTTGACCTTTAGACCTCGTTCATAAGAAATGGCCTAGTTCCGTCCTAGTTGACTGTAGTCCAGAACTTCTTCCAAAAATTGTTTTAGAATCTTATTTACATTTTGAATAATCATTTGATTATAATAGCTAAAACATGTCCCATATTCCAAAAATTGTTCCAAAAATTAATTATAGATTCCGATTTCCAATTTAATTACGATCGGTTTAGAAACGTCTAGTCCATCCCAGTTAGCCATATTCCAGAACTTTTTCCAAAAATTATTTAAAATTCTATTTCCACCCTGTATAATAAATTTCGTCATGAACATAATTTTTTTTGAATTCCATTAACTTCTTTCTTACCCAATTTCATCCTGACCCTCTCTCTCTCGCTCTGGCACTATATTCCATCAAGGGATTTGGGCGCCTCAAATGAAGTTTCATAATCATATTTTCATTTCGGATAATAAGTGATTAATTCAATGATCCTAAAACCAGCCGTGAAATTTTTTCCTTATTACCACAGGGAATCGAACCCGAGACCTCCGGCCGCTGGAGCAAGCATGCTGACCACTTTGTCACCAGGGCGGCGAATCAAATACCTACAGCATTAATCATAGTACCATTTGGTCGGTCAGTTATTATTTGATTATGTTCATCCAAGAGACTTGAGCGCCCGTTCCGACACTCTGCACATCTTTAAAAACAAATTTACTGCGTATACTGCGTTCAGCTATTTTTGAGCCTCTATCTTGAGTCAATTACATGCTGTTATTAAGAGACTACCAATTACAGGCTTACAAAAGCAATATATAATATTCGATTTATGATGAAGCAGCCGAAACCAAGTGCTGATGTTATTTAAGCTCTTCAGATATGATCTTGGTCTAAAAGTCTGCCTCAGAATAAAGGGGTCATGATAGAGGACCACCTAAAAATTCGCCTGCATTGTTTTTCAATAGTGACAATGATGTAATTAATTACCAGTAACCAGAAACAGCAAGAAACTTAGGATTTAATAGTAGGGTTCTCCTATATTATCAAAATTTGAGGCGTTGATTTGTGAGATCAGCCCCAGTATCATTTTGTGTACTATGACTGTTTTTGGTAAATTTATTAAATAATTTAATAAGATGTCAATGATGATATCAGTTAGAGTTTATTATCAAAACAAACGTTTCATCATACACACTTGTCTTTATTTTAATTAATTGGTCTTTTAATTATCTTGGTTCTGAAAGTAAAGTTTGACGGTTTAAATGAATTGAATTTAAATGATCTATATAGGGTAAAATTGTTTTTGTCTCACATGAGACGTAAATTCTCAATTTTAGAAATAAATTCTCAATTTGAGTAATATTTTGTCAGTTTGAGAATTTTTTCCTCAATCACTAAATTCACCTATAAATTGGGTTTATTAATAGAGAATCGCGTTTTAATAAATTCAACACACCATTTTTATGATATCAAAATCAATAAAAATGTTTTCCTCTCCTATTTATTTATTTAAAACCAATTTATATTGGAGCCTCCATCCCTGTTTCATTCAGTGATGATTATCCTAACAAAAGTTTCATCATACACACTTGTTTTTATTTTAATTTATTTTATTTTAATTATCATGGTCCTGAAAGTAAATTTTGACGGTTTAAATGAATTGAATTTAAATGATTTATACAACCTAAAATTGTTTTTGTCTCACATGAACGTAAATTCTCAATTTGAGAAATAAATTCTCAATTTAATAATATTTTCTCAGTTTGAGAATTTTTTCCTCAATCAGTAAATTCACCTAAAAATTGGGTTTATTAATAGAGAATCGTGTTTTAATAAATTCAACACCTTTTTTATGATATCAAAATCCATAAAAATGTTTTCCTGTTCATTTTATTTATTTATTTATTTAAAATCAATTTATATTGGAGCCTCACATCCCTTGACTTCGAAGTCAGTTTTTTAATGAATTCCGTAACTCGCTCATTATGAACTTATCTTCACACAACTTCTGTAGTCGCAATCATGCAACAATTTGAGTGATGTTGACTTCTATTTGTTAAATAGCCACAATCTAAACAAAATATCATTTAAGAACACTTCTAAGTTCGAACCAATATCTTTTAGAGAAAATTGTAATGTGGTTTGTATTGTAATATATTGTAATTTACTCGTAAAATGAAGTCTAAAATATTCAAGTACTTCATAAAAAATTTCCATTTTAAGTAATTCAATCAAACCAGTTATCGTTTAATAATCAAGTGAGAAATTTCGTTTCCCATAAAAGCAATATTTTATACTTGATTATATCGAAAAGCCGCATTCGACTATAAATGGAGAGGAAATACATAAATGTAAAAAGACATCGAGTCATTTCTTAAGTTAAATAACGATTTTCTTACGTAATTAATTTTGTCCGTTTTCACATGTTCAAATTAATCATCGTAGAGAATATACAATATGTAAATTGGCAATACAAGGTCATGATGCTAACAAAATATAAAAATGCGAAAAAAGCGCGCGCGTTTATTTTTTGGAATATTCCTACCACAAATACATGTACACACCACATGTTGTGCTGTTCTTATTATGTTATATACATATGTAAAAATATTTCCATGCCCATCCATTATTATAATTCATGCACAAAATACTGAACGGTTGAAATGATTTTCTAGACGCACATAATTTTGGTTCCAATGTAAATGAAGATATCACGAGTAGGTGTTCGCTCTTGACACACCTTCGTGTGATGATGGTAATAATGCCGATTCTCAAATCTTGGGTATATTTACTTCAAATAAGCCTATCAACAGTGGGTTAAATGAAACCATCGTCCTTGACGCTAAATTTCAACTGAAATATACCCGACATTACATCACACACAAGCACATTTCTTTGATCGTCGTTAAACACTATATTTGATCAATTTTATAGATGACATAATAAAAAAATAAGTTTTATTTTAGTTTGTGTTATTTGATGACTTGAGAATTTCGTCGTCTCAGCCGCACATATGCTTACCACTTGAACATAAAATTAAGTTATGTACAACAAATATATGAGTGTGTTTGCATGAAAACAATATAAATAAATTTGCCGTTATATTTTTATGTGTGTTAATAGTTCGACATATTTATATATTCTAAAACCCTTCCATACAGCACTCGGCAGTATGACTTTCAAAACATAATTTACTTTCCTTACAAAAAAAAAATTGTTTATTGCTCACGACACGACCTTAAATCTAACAAGTTAGCATACAATTCACATCATAAATCATTCGATTCGCACACAGCCGTTTCCAATCTTGAGACGCTTGTCTTTGGATACGGTTAATTTTATATTTATACTTTTCCAGTCACTTTATGTATAGTAAGTGCTCGCCATGTAAATACACACAACATAAAAATTTATTATGAAACGTTTGCAAAATATGACAAATAAATGTAAAAAATATGGTTTTCGTTTGTAATTTGATATTTTCTTGTGTATATATAGAATAAAAATGTATATGTCTGCTTGCTTACAAGAAATGCTATAGACGTAATGTAGAGTGGCAGTTTTTGTTTACAGTGAATGAAGAAGTTGCCGGAAATCAGAAATCGATTTAAAATACCTTAAAATTATTTTCTTTATCGCGACGCATATATTAACCTTAGTTCATTAAAACAATACCCCAGAAGTTGTTTTACAAATGGTTTACCCAAATTATATCTAGTTATCCCGCAACACAATAGATTTTGTATTTATAAAGAAAATTTCACTTGAAAAGATAATTATAAAGAGCTGAGAATTTCACTTCAATTTAAAATTGCTTTAGTTTTATTATAATAGTTGAATGCATTAGTCTTATAATTTATGTCGATGGAATGCCGGCGGAATGATTACAATGCAATCGCACTTGTATTGAAATCAAACTATTTCTATTTTCTTATTCCCATATCAAATTTCGTCTGAAAGAAGTGGAAGTTAGTGGAGTTGGATATAAAAATTAGGAAATTGAAATCAAATAGCTTAACATAGTTTGCATTCTTTGTGAGCAGACTTACTTCTACCATAACCGTCTTGGCGTTGTTCGAGGTCAGTGAAGGTGTTATACGCACTCTCCAATGGACAGATAGCCCGAGAGACCACATTCAGGTATTTTTGTCTTACCCAGTTTTTTTAAAATGCAGTGCCAGTTCCATTTTACCTTAAAGAAGAAATAGAGAACAACAAAGCTTGTTTAACTGTTCTAGATTATGAAGATATTCATTTTCCGGGGTTAATTTGCATTCACATTCTCCAGTCCTTATGTTGGGTTTTTGAGAACAACAATTTTGTTTGTTGTTCAAGTTTTCGTTTGCTCCGATTTTGACAAGCAAACCAAGGTGCGATATTAGGCCACAGACCTAATATGTCCAAGTCTCACGTCAATTTTTGGTTAAACTTCCGAATATCCTTTGAAGTAGACGATCCAAATTTTCAACAGACAACACTAACAAATGCAACTTACTATTGTGTGATGGTAGCCCGCCCGGCCAAGATTTTGTGGAATTCTACCCATACAATAAAAAATGTATTTTTAAAGTTTGTCCAGACTCTTAGCGTTAATTAGACCGTGGACTAGATACTTGTATTCATAAGACTTCTGATGGAGGAAAATTAAATTTCAATTTGTCACATAAAAATATGAATTTGTCAGATTGCGATTATATGGGTTTGAAATAGTTACACTCATAGCTTACGTTTAGGAAACTTGGATTTGCTCGGAATCATCAGAACTATGTCATCAGCAAAAAAATTAGTTTTCGAAGAATTGTTTTACGATGAAATAGTTTTCGAGGAACTATAAGAACTATTTTAAGAAAAATATTTTTTTTGGAGAATTATTTTTATTTTTAAAGATTTGTTCGTGAGTCAGGTACATTACCTGCACAATTTTGGTCCTGAGTAAGGTATTTAAGATATATGTCGAAACCATACTGTTTAGGGGAATTTATGAAACTGAAAAAATACAGATTTCTTATATTCCTCCTCTGGACTTGTATTAAATAAAATGCATCAATTCCAAAACGAAACATTAAAAATTTAGAATTTCGCTGTATACTTCATGTATTTGTGTCAGACCTGAAACAAAATTTTCAGATATACCCTTCCAGCCTAAGTTGTGCAATAATAGAAAAATGACAACCAAATTTCAGGTGAAATTACATCTTTCTGAACTCTAAAGTTGGATATTTACCTAGTAATCGAGAAAACGATTTCCTGGCTGGATGGAGAGGAGCGGAGTAGGATCGTGACCTTATTCCTGGTGATATTTTGCCGGACAGTCTCACTATCATGAAGGATTTTGTAGTAGTGCTATAGAACTTCTTAAAACCACTTTGATTCCGATAGGAGTATGTGCCACTTACCATAAAAGGGACCAGCTGATCCTTAAATTGTAAATGTACTGATATACTTTAGACGAGGCAGATGGGACGCTGGTAGGCTTCAAATCAGGAAGTAGCAGAGTCCGTGTTTTAGGGATAAGAGTGAGTCTGCTTCCAGGCAAGAGGAAACGAGTTGGTAGTAGGAGTGAAGATGATATTAGGTAAAACGGAAAAACCAACTTACAAACCTTATCAGGCAGAGCCTACTGAATGAGACGTGATATAAGACACCGCATGCTAAAGCTCGACTATGGTGGCGTTCCTGAACGAGTGTTTTTGAAATGTCTGATAGGCTGCGTCGTCAGATCGATCAAAGCTGGGGAAGCCAAGAAAGAAGCGAAATATGAATTGACTGTCGCCTCTACTTTACACCAGCAGTTATTCTTGGCTGTTAAGCAACACTGAAAAATGAACCCCAAACTTCTATCTCATAGTTATAAAGTTCTTAATCCAACAAACTTCGCGATAAAAAATTATTTGCATGCTTAGAATTAGCTGCCACACAAAATTGTTTTGCAGAGGAGATCAGAAGTGACGGATCTCTCACAACAAAACTGTCAATTCTTGAGAGAATCTCTCGGCTGTTCAAACTTACTTCGGATCTCAAACTTCAAAACCACCTAGTCCCTAAAGCAAGGCGATAAGTTAGTGTGCTGCTATAAATCGATCCTACTAGGAACCACAATTACTTGAAATGATGTTTCGAATCTATCAATTTTAGATAGTTGACCAACGCTTAAGATCGAGTTGTTACTCATCTCGGGAAGTAAGTTAACCATATACACCAGCATAATAAACAACTCTGAAAGGAAAAAAGAACGAAACAATTAATAAAATATTGAAAGTACAATCAAAAATTTAAATTAGTATTAACTATACATTCCTTCTCGAAACTTCTCGATGAGCTCGTGTATAAAGCAGACCAAGAAACAACGAATCCGCCCCAAGAAACGACCAATCGATAATATTTACTCGCTCGTCGAAGGCAGCCATTTTAGACAGTTCTCACTTTTTATTAAGTTCGATAAAATATGTTTAAGGACGGCCGTTTACGGAGAAAGTTTGTAGATGGTGGTGGGTTCATACCTCACCTTTTATGAAGGTTCCTTTGATGTCCAACAGATGTAGAGGTAGGCCATTTATTATAATGTCGCGTCCGTGAAACTGAAGCCTTGATACAAAAATCGCTCCGTAAATTATGCGGTAAAAACATTATTTTGTCTTTTTGTTTGCAAGAACTGCAGAACCAACGACCAGGGATTGTCAATAAGTTCGGTAACTCTTATTTTTTGTTTTGCTTCTTCTATTTAGTCCTCGGACAAAATATTATGTAAATTGTGCTGTGATTTTAATTTGAAAGATAAAGGCGAATTATAGTAATTTCGACTGCAAGATCGCATTTTAAAATCACAGCACGATCTTCGAAATTTTTTAATTTTTTTTTAAATTTTCAAAATTTGTGAACTACTCACAGAAATTAACTGTGGACACAAGGCGTAACCGCCTAAGTTGATTTAAGACAGATTGATTGATTTAAGAAAACTACACCATAATGAAAAAAATACCTAGGCGCCTAACTCTATTTTGATAAATTAAATGTCCATGCACTAACCGCCTAAGTCTGAAAAGATAGACTTAAGGTCGATTTATATTATCGGCGCGGCTCAGCTCATCAGTTATGCATCGTCTCATGCATCAACGATCTATATTATCAGCTCGGTTCAGCTCATATATTGTGTTCGTATTTATTCCGGTGTGCGTTCGTATCTATCATTTTACGATGGTATATTTGAGTTGTATATATTTATTTTGTTTGTATCTATTTTGGTTTTCTTTCGTATATATTCGTTTGCGTTTTGTTTTCAAATATTCTTTTTGGATTATACGATATGCACTGTACTGTACTGCACCGAAATGCACTTATAATATAAATACTCTCATAATAAATTCATGTAACAATATTGTTTTGGTATGAGCTGAGCTGTGCCGCGTCGATAATATAAATCGACCTTTAAGCGCCGTTCAAGTAATTTTTGACGCTTAATGCATTGTGACATTTTTGACGCTTAATGCATTGTGACAAACGTGTACACCGATGGAAGAAGAGGCAGGGATGTCACATAGGGCATATCTCATCATTCAAAACCGTCTTGTATTGGCCTTGCCGCATCGTTCCTTGCACAAAATATATTCGTCCAGGGCTCCCTTTGATGATATACAGCTCCATAACATGACGGCCGGTGGTTGTTTGACTCGTTTTTCCGCGCATTCCTTATTATAACGTTCGCCTGGTCGCCTGCGCACGAAACTGTTAAATTCCGTGGCCGCCTCTAAGCGGCACTCATCGCTAAATATAACCTATGAAATGGTAAAATATAGTTGGTTAGTATTTTTCATGTTTGAACACAGTTAAACAAGATTGCTGTTTTTAAATTTGGAACTTACGCTATACAAATCGAATTTTGTGAATTCTTGGTGCTGCCGGGCCCAAACCAGTCGTTGCTCTCTGCGTGGAGTGAGACGAGGCTCTTTTGCTGGTCGTCTGCGTTTGAGTTGGTTTTCTTTCAAACGACGTCGTACTGTTCTTTCCGATATTTTCACTCCAGGCTCGATTATCGCACTGGTGTTTTTTTCGAATTGTTGCATGGGAGTCTTCCAATGCAACACGGACTATTTTCCGATACACTCGGTTTGATATTTTCCGTATTCTACCGCAGTTTTCACGCTTATTCACGAAAATATCCTTTTTGACGTCTATTTTTTGGGCAATTCGCCGAACACTATCTCTTCCTCTGCCCAGTTTTCTGGCTATAGCACTGTATGAATGTTGCCCAGTTTCAATGAGAGCAGCTGCGGCAGATTATCCTCATTGTAATTACAGATATCTTCCTCGTTTAAGGAATAAGACAAGGTAGTTCGCATGGTCGCATTAAAAATGTAGGTTATTAGTTTTATGCATTTGTCTGGTTTCCCTTATCATTTTCCAGTAATAAGGTCAAATCCTGACGCCTTTTTCGGTCAAATGCAAGTTTTGATTGTGTTCTTAACCTTCTTCCTTTCAAACTTTATGTTTCAAGGATGAATCATCATCCATCTGGTGAGGCAGCACGATATTATTAGTTCCATCGCTTCTCGCCCAATATCCAGTTTGTAGTCTAATCGGTGGATTGGACTTTGCAGGCGTTTTTGGGTTTTTGGTTGCCTTCCACAAAGAATACTCAGTCTTTTCTGTTGCCTGGACACATTGGGTTTCTTCTTCCTGCAATGCAAATTTCAGGGTTTTAATAGCTCAATTTAATTTACATTTGAACAATGGTGATTTTGTTTGTTGCCTTTGCCGTCGAATTTTCCGCTTTTCCTGGATTAATCCAATCACTGGATATTATGTGACAATTTATTAATTTTTTCAGAATTTTTGACGATTGGTGAAGCATTTTCAGCTGATATTTCCAGTGCCTCTTTTAGCTTTTCTGTAGCCACATCAATATCTGCTGGTGTTTTTAGCGGGATATCAAGATGATAGCTTTGGTTCACTAGTCTCCTAGATCGATTCCAATCAGTTCGTTTGTTTGTCAGACGTTTCGGTGTTTCTGAATTTAAGACAGCAGTACTCATTGTTACTATTATCGATGAATGATCAGACGACAGATCATAGCAATCGGTGGTCTAAACATATGTACTCGCAATGCCTTTGGTTACGTAGAAATTAATTATATGGCCGGTAGATAAAAAATCCAGGGACTGCTCCTCTTTACGCGTTGTTAGTCTTGCACCCCATTGAGTATGTTTGGCGTTGTAATCACCCCCGCGAGCAATTAAATTCGCGAAATCAATAGACTGCAAGCCATTCCTGCAGACCATTCCTGCAGACAGATTCTCGTTGATTGGATATGATCTTTCTCATATTTCATAAGTTCATAATGTTTTAGTCTTCTTTTAATCAATACAACAGTGCCACCTTGTGCTTTGCCATCCGGATGCTTAGAGTCATAAATACCCATTAATTTTGAAGTAGTTCTTCAATGCCAATATTGTGCTCAATGATAAATACTGGAACCTCCGCTCTATGCTTCGCTAGACAGTTTGCATTCCATATTGCTATTTTGAGGAGAGTCATTTTTGATTTTTAACAACTATCTGCATCAGCGTGTTCATATTCTGCATCATTAGATAGTCCTCTGCACCATCTCCATGAAGCATTGCAGCGTACCAGATATCTTGTTTAAAGCTGATGAGTTGTTTCCTTCCTCATGCCTCCATTTCTGGAACGGTACACTTGCGTACGAAATCCCGTGATGCACACTACTGTTTACATTTATGTTCTGATTTTCCTTTTGAACTTTAGCTTCTGAATGTAATTTAAGCAATCGTTGCCCAGCTCGCTGCCTAGGATTAATTCTCCTTTTCAATTCAATACAAACTGGGCAAACTCTATAATTCGCTGTGTGGTTTCCATCCCATCGCAGTTACTGCATTATCTGACAGAAGCTTGAGTTTTATTTTTATCGCATTCACCAAAGATTACACAAACATCGCTCAAAATGTAGAATTATTTATGATTATTACGATCCAGAATTAATCACTCGATTTCTCGAATGTCGAGTGAAATTTTTACCTCACCTAATCTCTAACTTTAATTTAATCTTCGAGAGAATGTTTTGAAATTTGTATCTTTCTCTTTACACGTGTAATGTGATATGTATACATATTATCAGACTAATTATTGTTTAAGCTACCATTTCACATAATCTACGTAAACGAATCAAACCGCCATAAATTTAAATTTCATAGACCACAAAAATTACATAAAATCGAAAAACCAATCAAGAAAAGTCATAAAACCATATACAGATAATGTTAAATATATTTCACATGCAAATTTTTTTTTTCAAAACAAAAAAATTTCGATTTGAACTGAATTAAATTAATTATATGAATACCATTAAAATAAAATAAAATTATCATGATGATAGTTTAGAACGAAATAACGAAAACTATCATTTATCAAAATCGAAACGAAAAACATATAAAAACGAAATTCATGGTCTAGTAAACTTTTGTTTTTTTTTATCTGCTGTCTTGTCGTCTTGTCTTTTATGACAGCACCAGTGCCTTACAAAAAAATAATTGCATGATTAGTCAACTCTCTGGAATTAATTCATTATCGCGCGCAGCTCAGCTCAGCTCGATCGACGCGACTCTTAAATTTTTGATATTCAAACGCTTTCATACATGATTAATATTTTAGTTTTTTTTGAGGTAATAAATTAACAAATTATTATTTTGTTGTTTTGCTGGATATTAGTTGAAATTCGACAACACTAAATTTTGTATATAAGTATATATAAATAAAACGACTATCGATATTTATATAAATATTTATTGATCATCAAATAGTTGAAGTATGTGAATATCGCTATATTTATACGAATTACCCCAACAGAAACATGAAAGTGTTGTTTGTTCTTGTTGTTGTTGTTGCTGGAACGCAACTTCGTAAGAAGTTGAAATATGCGGAAGGACGTTTAGTTTTGTCGTGATTATTTTGTATTGGTATTTATTGTGTCATTCCCTATGTATGTTTGTTGGTTTCTAGTTTGGCTTATTAATATTTTATAAGTCAACTTTATTTATTATAAGTGGTTTATTTATGTGAAGAAAGTCGTTGTGGCTTATAAGGTAGTAGGTAAAGTTTAATTGGTTTACGGTGTATAACTTGTTTGGTGAGATCGTTAGTAAGTGCTTGTTATTTGCACAGCCAGGGGCGATATCATAAAATCCAGCAGAAAAAATCAATTGTTCCAAAATATTTCTATGAACAAAAAAAAATATTTTTTTTTGAAAAATGGTCATAGTTGGCTTTATTTATATTATATTTATTTTTAAGGAAACACAAATAAACGAACATTTACCGCAAAAATTATATTCAACAACTATTTCATTATCGAGTGATTTTGTACGGAAATGCACTACCGGTAGAAACTGAATTTCGAAAATCTTGTAGCGAATAACTCATTGCTCTTAAAACACTCACTTATAACCTGGGCGCGTATTCTTGAAATTTGTGGATATTTTCGTCTACGAATTATAATTTGCATTAAAATTCTTTATATTATTCGGATTTTTCGCCGGCTACTTTAATCGTTTTTCAGCTTGCAGGTCTTCTATTATTTATTTCACTACTAAACAAATATCGGTGGAAATTTCCGCTTGGGTAAATCAATGCGGATTTATCCACCGATTTTTGTTTAGTAGCGAAGTAAATAATAGCCGACGAAAAATTCGAATAATATAAAGAATTTTAATGCAAATTATAATTCGTAGACGAAAATATTCACAGATTTCAAGAATACGCGCCCTGGGGCCCTGAAATGAAATCGGTGGAAATTTTCGTAATCGGAATACAATTTGCTATGGAATTCTTTATATTACTAAAAATTTTCGTTGGCTACTTTAATCATTTTTTCAAATTTTTTATCTTTTTTTTAAATTAAGAAACATAATTTTTTCTCTCTACTAAGGCAAGAATTCCGACTGGGTAACGCGTTGCGGAATTATTTCTTTAGCAAGGAAATAAATAATAGAAAACTTGCATACAAATTTGAAAAAATGATTTAAGTAGCCGGCGAAAAATTTTAGTAATATATAGTTTCATAGCAAATTGTACTCCGATTACGAAAATTTCCACCAATTTCAAGAATAGGGCCTCTGGACAGACTGACGATTAGTTAAACTGGTTCAGCAAAATTTAGTCATGTTCTCTAAGAAATAAAATTCTATTCAGTTCGACACTCTATGAACAATTTACAGACCGGTGGTTAGTTAAATTGGTTTAGGAAAATTCGGTCAAGTACTCAGGGAAATACAATTCACATAAGCTCGACACACTACGAAAAAATGAAAAATCGACTAGCAAATTTGAGTGTTTCCATAGGTTACTTGATTGAATTTTGCTAAACCAGTTTAACCTAATCCGCAGTCTATCCAGACTATTAGACTGATTTTAATAGACTTAATCGAGTACGTTAGAAAATATTTTTCAATTTTCAATCTGTTTAAATTTTTTGGTTGTATTTCATAATTCCACCTTTCAGGGGTGGCATGTTGTAAGATTACATTTTAGATAATTTATTGAAGTTTATGTCTCGCTTTCTCTAGAATAAAGTGGGATACTGTTTCATTTTTTAATCATTTTCCAGCCTTCATTTCTATCACCAAATAATTTGCTTTCGATACTTGAACGATACTGCTCATATTTGTTCTAGTAGGTTGTGATAGCAATAGAAATGAAATAAGTCGTAAACGAAACAGTCGCCAATTTGAATTTAGAAAAAAGAGACATAACATTCGATAATGTGATATTATAACATGTCACCTCGGGTCTTAGTCACAAATTTCCCTAAGGCTGTGTGTCAAGCTTAAGGTAAAAGTCAATTTTAAGTAAATTTTTCGGTAAATTTTATTATTTTTCGAAAACCCTATGACTGATCGAAAATTCTATCCTAAAACCGTAGTAAACGATTTAAATGTAAACCATTTTATAGGGTTTTAATAAGAGTGATATGATTTCTTTAAAAAAAACACACTAATTGTTAAGGAAATTGAAAAGTTTTTTATTTAATGTGAAGTACAATCGATACAATTAAGTTCTGAATAAAACGTCATTCAAATGGCCTCCACGACTTCTTCTGCAGGAACGAATTCGATGAACCCAATTTTCGAGCACTTTTTCCACTAGATCAAGTCGTATGTCATGAATAGCACGTTCAATATTGACTTGTAAAGTTTGAAGAGAGTTTGGTTTATTGCTAAAGACCAATGACTTCAAATAACCCCCACAAGAAATAGTCTAATGGTGTTAAATCACGACTTCTTGGAGTAATCGAATCTCCAAACTTTTCTTGCAATAATTCAATTGTTGTACTTGCTATGTGGCACGTAGCCCAGTCTTGTTGGAACTAAATGTTGTCAAGATCAACTTCTTCCAATTTCGGCCATAAAAAGTTGGTTATCATCGATATATACCGATCTCCATTGACAGTAACGGTGTTACCAGCTTCATTTCGAAAAAAATACGGACCGATGATTCCACCAGACCAAAATCCACACCAAACTACAATTTATTTGAATGTAATGATTTTTCATGAATAATATGTGGATTTTCTTCGCGCCAGAATCGACAGTTTTGTTTATTTACCGCACCACTCAGATGAAAGTGAACCTCATCGGAGAACATGATTTTCTTAAAAAAATCGTTATCGTTTTCAAGTTGTTCCAAGTCAAGATCAGCAAATTCACGACGTTTACTGCTACAAATCCTTTCTCAAAATCCGCCAGGTTGTGGTTTGAAACAGTCCCAATTCTTGAGAACGTCTTGGAATCGACAAATTGCAGTCTTCAGCAACACTTGCCTAAACGGCAGCAAGATATTTGCATTACTTCGAGCGTTTCTTTCTTGTCTTATTGGCACTTGAACATTATGTAAAGAGAATGTACGCTCAAAATTTTCAACAATTTGACGAATAGCGAGCACACTTGGACGATTATTACGACTATAAAATGGCAAAAGCGCACGAAAAGTTGCAATTGGAGAACGATTATTTTGATAATAATTCTTAATAATTTGTAAACGTTGTTCTTGCGTCTATCTCACCATAATGAAATTGTGAACATTACTGAATACAATGAAACAAAAAATGACAGCTCACAAATGGCCGAAACGTCACTTAAAAATCGTATCATTCCTATTGGAAAACCCTATATAAATTTATATTTTAAAGATACGTTATTGTAAATTTTCCAGAAAAATAAATCTTAATTTTTTTACTCGACCTTTGGTCTTTGATCAGCTTCCGTATTCGCATGTTTGTTTTTATAAATTTCAAAATTGTCGATCGATCCACAGTTCGAGTTCTACATTCCCACGAACCCGCATTTTAATCAAGTGCTTTTTTAGATTGTTCGGTGTTCAGTGAGAATGTCCATTAATTTTTTCAGGGTGCGTTTACCACAGTTTGGAAGAAGTAAGTAAGTCCCTTTTATATCTTCAAAGTCATGAAAATTCTTCGATCAGCAACAGGTGTGCCCGGTTAAGTACTTGATGATCTCTTTTAAATCATTATATCGCCACGTCGAAACTAATACTAGCCCCACAAAGGTGCCCGATGCCCCTTCTGTAATAATTTATCGGTTTCCGATTGATGTATCGGCTTCCGAAAATTATTTATTTTCCAGAAATTTAGGAACGGAAGTGGAGTACCATTTGCACCAAGTTCCATCCTAATCAGGTTTAAATGGTTGAGTTTCATTAAATATGGCAATTTTTTTAGGACCGCATTGAGAACTCATATTCGAAACACTTTCATCACATAAATCCGGTTTCATCCAAATCAGTTAAGAAATGGATTAGTTCCATTTTAACTGTCCATTTTCCAGAATCACGTTTGAAACTAATATTTTAATTCAATTTTTATCACATAAATGAAGTTTTATTTCAACCTGTTGAGAAATCGTTTAGATGCATTTAAATAGGTTTCTCTCCAGGACGCCAGAACCATCCATACTTAATGTTAGAATTTATAAATCAAGAAATTAAATTGATGGAACGTAACAGTTGGATGCAACCTCAGCTTTTTTTTAAATTAAGCTCCGCCAGAGGTGAGGTAAACCACATAAATGAATTTTTCTCAATTTCCTGCACTATAAAATCCTGCTCATCAATTTTATCAAAATATTTCTAGGAGAAAAAATTGAGCTTTGAATTTTTGGATTTGCGAACTGCGATTCTAAACGAGTTTTTCCGATTTCGGGGCAACTTCACTAATTGCGACACGGTATCCCCTCACGGTATTTCGTTCCTCCCCAGCCCCTCTGAAACTTTCATTAGAAGGGGAATTTCGAGGTGGAAACAAATTTAAAATAAAACCCCTTGTAGCAGCAAATTTTCCGAAATTAGGAGTCATCGCAATCGACCCCTAACACTCGACCAACCAGCCCCCGCCGCCTCAGTAACTTTAATTGAAAAATGACTTACGACAATTGTCCCTATAATCAACCAATCCATGAAGTAAGATAGCACAAAGCGAAGTAACTCACCGCATGATGCAACATTATGCAGCATGATGAAACATGAAGAGCCCCACCGGCCCTTCCGACCGGTTTCAATTCATAGACTGCTGCTTTAACGATTGCCCCAATTTCAAACACATACTTTCCAGGTAAATATCAAAAAATCACTAAGAATCAGATTATTTATGCCGCAGGTGACCTACCATTTTGGGATTTTCAGTTGGCCAGAACATATCCAATATACGAAAATGGGCTTCGCCTGTTATTATCTTCAATATTGAAATAATATTTGGATTTTGCGCCGAAACCCTAAATTGAAACGCACTTCACAGATAAGTGAAACGAGGTTTAAGATCAATACTATAGTCTCTCCTGTAAGAGGGTATTATAAATATCACCTGGGTCTAGTGGCTAGCCTTCAGAACTTATTTTCTTCTGGAATCTAATTTACTACGGTTTTGGATCTCTAATTTCTGGGGAATGAGTAACCAATACAGGCTTCAAAACTTCCTGTCTAGTTATCGTAAAAATTTCATTTATGATGCTGTAATGGTTTTACAATCGTTTTAGAAAGTTATGTTGATGTTAAAAACTTTCGCAGGGAAAGATCTCCATTTCGACGTTTTTCTTCAGAAACAACTCTCTTTAAGAACTTTTATATAAATCTGAGAACTTCGATTTACCGGTGTTCATGGTTTTATTGAGAAGCTTTCTCCTCTGTATCAGAAAATTGAATCAATGCTGAAAGTTGATCCAACTATGCCCGCTTGCTGCCAATAAAACTAATGCACGTATTAATATGAAATCGTTTGTTTCGATGACGAGGAAGTTCGATTGCCGAAGTTCGTTTTGATGCCTTCTCCATTTCTCTACACATTTCCGGACTTCATTGCTGAAAATCAAAGTGACTGAGATTAAATCTATGAAGCACCTAGTTTGTATTACTTGGGATTCTAAATTTTTCAATTTCTGAGTTACCTCATGTAAGACTTTCCAGTGTAAGCCTTCTCACTTAAATTGTGCAAGCGAAGAGTTACTTTATCTTAAAACTTCAGAGAGAGTGGATTTGGATATAAAGGCTCTTTGCATATTCAAGGCTGTCATTAGCCTACTGAGTTAGAGGTAAACTTTTTGAACGAATTTTTTAATTAAAATAGTCAAAAATCTAATTCTGCGAAATATAAAACAAGTGATTAATAAAATGTGTTTATTAAGTGTTAACTAAATCGGTTAAAAAATGGCCTAGTTCCATAGCGATGGCCATATTTCCGGACTTTGTCAAAAAATCATTTTAGAAATCCATTTCGATTGGACGTGTAGAATTTCAACAAAATCGATTTAGAAGTGCCCTAGTTTCATCTCTATTGACCGCTTTATCGAATTTCATCGCATGTATCGAATTTCTGTTGTTCTGTTAAGAAATGGCATCCATCCCTATTAGCCATTTTCTAGAACTTTATCGCAACTCATTTTTGAATTTTCTTAAAAAATCATTTACGAGTCCCATTTGCCCACATGTCAAATTTTAAAAATTCAAACCGGGATTTCCTAAAGAATTTTTTTTTATACACAACCGGGATTTTAAAAACCTGGGGTGGTATGTTGTACCATCACTTCGAATCGAAATTCGAAAAAAGTCGAATGATGGTATGTTGTATCATTTTCGAAAAGCAAAAATGATACAACTTTCACTTTTTCGATTCGAAGTGATGGTACAACATACCGCCTCTGGATTTTTAAACCAAGGATTTCGAAAACCAGGATTTTGAAAACCGGGATTTTGAAATCGTGATTTTGACAAACCGGGATTTCGTTACACACCCGGACCAACAAGTCTATTATTACATCTCTGTAACTAGGTATCCATCCATCGCCTGTGGGTACGGCTGTTCAAACGAATAACTATTCATGTCCCGGTACGGTAGGTATAACACCTTAAATATTTTATCCGGGTTTGCTGCCATAGATCGATCATAATTAACCAAATGGGGCACAATTGTGTACCTAAAAGGGAAGTATTTCTAAACTTCTTAGCATAATTCGAGTGCTCCACAAATATTCGATTTTTACCTTAGTTATTTCTGATTGAATTGATTGATTTATTTGTACTGTTCTTAGTATAGCTGAGTGAGATTGTTCGCCTTTGTTCTTCTCGACGACTCTGTTATTTTCTGGCAAAAGTTTTCTAATTTTCGATGATTCGAGTAGTTTCCCCTGATTTTATATTTTTTCCGGTATTTTCCAAGCTAGATTCACATTTTAATTTTTTTTTATTGACTAAGACCATTGTATGATGCTTTTCTTCGTGTACTAGAGTTGGTTGTTTATTTTTCAATGAATTCTTCACTTATCGGAGCTTCTAAACCACCTAGAACCTCGAGCAAATATAATTCAGCCTTACCCTTCAGTATTTTATCCAGATTCTATTTAACCCGCCTTACAATCTTCATGAAAAGAAATACCGGAACATAATACTAATTATATTTTTATTCTTTTTTCCAGGTAAGTCAATTAAACGGGTTCGAGACAAGTTGGTGGATCAAAACCAGATAAGTGGAAGTATAGTGATCTATTATACGTTTTTGCTAATTTTCTAAACCGCTTTTCTCGAGTCGAAGACCTACGTTATCTAGTCTTGACGAAATACAAAATTTTTAGTACCGAAAAAACGATTAACTGAAAAACGAATTCACTGATAAAGGCTGAACACTGAAAATTCATCGAAAACAGAAAATTAAAGTTAGAAATACTTACGCAGTAGGGTTCTAGAAACTGGGTAATATTCATTGACTATACATATATTGAAATTGCGAGAAACTCGGTATCAATCAAACAAGATATGACGCCCAAAAGATACAAATTTTTGGCATATCACAAATACCACTTGACTTGTAACATTTCGTGGTTCCCTACTTCTTGACCCGAAATTCAAATCGTTCTTAAAGTTATTCTTACCCATTAAGTAGAGACTTACAAAATATTAAGGAAAAGTTTAGTTTAATTATATGCTCTCCTAAAAATGTGTAGACACGATTCATGCTAAGTAAAACGAGGAATTCTGCTAACTTAAGAAATAGTTTGCAGAACCCATATCAAAAAGGATTTAACGCCATATGGCAAATTGTAATCTTAATTAGATGCTCTTTACGGCCTAATTAAAGCTCTTAAAGGCTCTTTATGGCCTAATTAAATGTTCCAGTAAAAATTAGTTTGCGCTCGTTTATGATAAAGCATTGGGGTCTTAATTTTAGATGGCAGAATCCAAATTGGAAATCGGATAAAAACAAAATTTTGAACTTAAAACATGACATCATGAGGCTCTCTATAGGCGAATCAAATGTCCCATCACAAATTTTGGGCATCACTCTGTTTTGCTAAAACATTGGATTTCGAATTTGTAAAAGTTTTGTCAAGAACGAGTGAAGCCATACATTTTCTAATAGAGTGATTAATTAAGCCATAAAGATCCTTTAACTATTTGTAAGACAATAGACCTTTTGTTGTGTTCTAAGTAGATTTCCAACCGGTTTTTATGCTTTAAAAAGGAAAGGGAGTCTTTATGCTTTATCAAATTCAAGAACGAGTTGAGCAAGAAGAATTTTAATGGGGCTCTGAGGCTCTAGGAATGTCAGTCAAAACATCCAAGCCAAAACCTGACGTGCCAGTTATACATTTTTCTATATAATTTTTATTATCAAATCCTCCTTTCGATAAGGAACTACTGAAAATGTTTATTCTTTCATTCTCTCGTAAATGCAACAAGAAATATTTCTTTTGTTTTTGTATTTACTAGAAAATGATAAAATTCATATTTTAAGCGAAATATTAAATTAACAGAGAACGCAAAACAGAATAATATCGGGTCAAAGTTTGTATGAAGAAACTTTTATGTTTGGGTTGAACAGCAACCTTCATGAAAGAATTTCCGTCATTAATTTTTTGATTGAATTTTTTTTTTGACTTTGTGCTTTCTGAATGAAATATGGGCCTATTTCGAAAATCGTATCGTTTGTCTTTCCAAATGGCAATATTTTCATGAAACCTTAGTTTGGCTCTACTCATTATTGAATGTTAGAAGAGTAAGATTTTCTCGGACAATATATGTCGGTTGGGAATGCTAAATTCTTTAATTCGTGGACAGAAACATATGGGATAAACGAAGCTGTAAAACGGTTCCCACCAAAATAGGGGGATCTTTACAGTTTACATCATATTTATCTCTAGCTAGTAAAAGACAGGGATGATATTTGTCCATTGTAATGTATCTTGGAAAGTGTTTGAATTTACTTTTAAAAGTTGTAAACTGAAGAGGCTACTTTATGTTAAAGTAAACAAAACTATTTCCCCCACCTCCACTTTAATCAACTAGACAAAATTTGCTGGTCACGTTATGTCGAAATCGAACATAAGAAAACTCATACATATACTCGTGGTATGAGAAGATCATTGACCTGAAGTTCTGAAGGCCACTACGCAAAAAGGAACAGTAGTCCATGAAACAAAGCACAGATCTAGCACTTGAGGTATGCCGAAATAGATGTAATCTCAGAGTCAGGGCCTATATTGAATGGTTGTAATAAAAGGTCAAAACACTTTGGGCAATCTGTTGAAATAACAAGGAATCGAATACAGCTCCATCGTGTTAACATCTATCTAGTGGAAAATTATTTTTCTCTTCTTTTGAAAATGTTCAAAGGTTTATAGACAACCAACAGGACAGTTAAAATACCAACAAATTTTTTTTTTATTGTTATCGAGGCGTGTAGTGATAATATTCAAACAACTTTAATTATAATTTAGAGATATATATATATATATATATTTTAATTAATAAATTATGTTTATTATTAGACAATAGATGAGACACTGAATCTATAATTTATAATTGTCTTCTTTAAATTACCTTCGGTTGTTATATACAAAAATACATCTTTATGATTATGATTTTATATACTAAATACATAGGTCTTTCATTTATATATACATACAAATACATAACGATTAATGCTAATATACGTAACCACATTAAATTGCAGGGGTATATAACACCTCCCTCCTTGAGAAAAAAAATTAAAATTTAAAGAATTTTATTTTTTTTCTTTTTTAAATTATGTTTTATAATTTTTGCACGCCAATTGGGTTAAGGGTTTATGTCTCATTTCCTAGACAAAGGAAGCCATCCCTTGAACAGTTATACCGCTGTCACTCGGTTCGAATTAAGATATCAGGAACTGCGTGCTTTTACTTAATGATATAATTTAACTAAGTCTTATTTATACATAGATACTAATATATAATATAAATGTTTATGATTATCTATTCTAATTTAGTATTTAGTCAGTAAATTTTTATGAACTTCTTTAATAATTTTTGTCTCTACATTTTCAATCATTGCGTTACTTGGACCAAGATTTATTATTTTATAAGGACCTTCTTTAATAGCTTGTAGTTTGTTTTGATTAGGTTTTCTTAACAAGACTTTATCATTTACTTTAAATTCAAAAAAATTTAATTTGTTTTGGTTGTCTAAGTATATTTTACGGTTTTGCTTTTCTTTCATTAGTAAGTTGTGAGCCCTAGAGTGTGCCATTTGCAATCTAAATTTAAACTCTTTACTGTAGTCATCAATATTATATAAAGGATCTACTTCACCTGATAAATCGGAAGGAAGATTTGCTTTTTTTCCAAAAACCAATTCAAACGGGGAATATCCATGAATCACGTTTGGGGTTGTATTGTAACAAAACTCGTAATACATTATCCAATCATCCCAATCTGTTAAATCAGAATTAATGTAAGATCGCAGAAATTCATTCAAGTTTCGGTGATTCCTCTCCAATCCGCCGATTGTTTGGGGATGATAAGGTGTTGAATGCTTATGTTCAATGTTTAAAATATTGGTTATATTATTAAAAAGAGAATTTAAATACTCTGTTCCCATATCAGATTTAATTTTTCTCGGGGCTCCATACACAAGAATAAACTTTTCTATAAATGCTTTTGCGATTGTTCCACTTTCCTTATTTTGAATTGGTTGAAGTATTACATATTTTGTTAGCTCATCCTGAATTGTGAGCACATATCTATTGCCTCTATTTGAAATTATTAATGGGCCAACAGTGTCGATTGAAATTACATCGAAACTAGTTGAGGGAGTATCAGTTATTTGTTGTACGTCTTTATGTGATTTTTCATATTTATTCAGTTTGCATAGTTTACATTTTGAAACAAAATTTTGGATTAATTTTTTCATTTTAGTGAAGTAATACTTTTCTGATAGCTTGTGATATAATCTAGTGACACCAATGTGGCCACCTATAGGACTTGTATGGTTGTTTCGAATTAACTCCGTTATTAATTGTTCGTCATTTATATATATGCGCGCCGGTAATATTGCTATTTTTATACGTTTTAATATAGAATTAGCTATAGCTTTAAATTGTTCAATACCAATGATTTTAAAAATTTGGTCAGTTGAAATCATTTTCAAATTTTGGATCCTATTTCCAATCATAATGTCTTCCAATAATGCGAGTGATCGCTCTAATGCGACACTAACATTTGCTTTGGATTTTACATATATTATTAAAATTGTTTTATTTTTAGATTTGTTGTTAACGATTGCGGATATGCGTTGATGGCCATCTTCAACAGCGATTTCCAAATTATGATAAAATTTTGTTTCCTTTTGTGACATAGCTGTGTAAACGCTCAAATCTTGATGTTCCAAAAGTTGATCAGGCTTTGAGAACGATTGATTATATTGCGTTTCAGCTTTTGACTTGCTCCGTGTGGTAACAGCATGAATTGCAATTTTCTTCAATTCATCACTGTCTATAGTAATACGGGATAGAGCATCAGCACCTACGTTACTCTTCCCTTTAATATATCCTATTTCAAAGTCATATTCTTCTAAATCCAACCGCATTCTGGTCAGTTTTGAGGAAGGGTCCTTCATTCCAAACAGGTAGACTAATGGACGATGATCCGTGTATATATGAAATTTACGCCCTAATAAATATGGTTTAAAATACGATACTGCCCAATGTATTGCCATACATTCTTTAACTGTAGGTTCCTTGTGTTTTTCACCTTTTGTAAATGTTCGAGAAGCATACGCTACTGGTAAGTCTTTTCCATCTTTAACTTGTGATAAAATAGCACCGCAAGCGACGTCCGAAGCATCTGTAGTTAAATTAAATGGCGAGGAAAAATCTGGGTACTGTAATAACGGTGGGTTCATTAAAATATCTTTTAATTTTTCAAACGAATTTTGACACTTTTCATTCCATAAAAATTTAACATTTTTTTTAAGCAAAGCGTTTAATGGATTGGCGATTTCTGCAAAATTGCTTACGAAGCGACGGTAATAGTTACAGAATGCAACGAACCTTCGTACTTCATCTGAATTTGTAGGTATGGGATAGTTCTGGATTACGGAAAATTTAGTCGAATCTGGTAAAATTCCTTTGTCAGATATCTGGTGTCCAAGATAAGTTACTGTTGTTTGCAAAAATTTGCATTTTTGTGGATTTAACTTGAGATTAAATTTACGCAAACGTTCAAATACTTTTATAAGATTTAAGTTGTGGTGTCGTAATGAACAACCAAAAACAACAAGATCATCAACATATAAAAATGCAGCTTCTGGTGTTAGTCCCGACATAGCAATTGTCATCATACGTTGAAAACTATTAGGTGAGATTTTTAACCCAAACGGTAATCTTTTAAATTGATAGTGTCCTGATGCTGTACTAAACGCAGTTAAGTCCCGTGAGTTAGGCTCGATTTCGATTTGGTGGAATCCCGATTTTAGATCCAATATGGTGAAAAATTTAGCACGACCCAATTGATCTAGGATTTCGTCAATTCTAGGCAGCGGAAATGTATCTGAAACCACTTTTTTATTGATTCGTCTATAGTCGACCACGACACGCCAATCTTTCTTATCTTTACAATTTTTCTTAGGTACCAACAGCAGAGGAGAATTATACGGAGAAAATGAATCTTCAATTATATTATTTTTTAACATATTTTGCACTTGATCTTCAATTATTTGTTTATGCACTTGTGGAATCCGATAATTTTTTACATATACAGGATCATTGTCCGATAAATTAATTGTTTGCTCGTAGAATGAATTCTTCGTCAAGTATTCACCTTCCAGATGAAAAATGTCACTATATTGTTGGCAAATTTTTAATATTGATTCTTTCCCAAACTCAGATACGGAATCAAACTGGATTTCATTTTGTAGTTTTTGAAATCGATTTTGTTTGTCAGTTATTGTAGAATGAGTTCCACTTGTTAATGTATGTATGTGGTAGTGTTTTATTGAGACCAATTCCGGAACAAATTCTTTAATCTTTTTATCTTCTAATGATGTGTTGAGAATTTTCACGTATGGCACATCATTAATCAGAGAGTTAGCAACAAATACACCGGGTTGAATTTCTTGGGATATTACAAGGGATGGTTCAGTAACTTCGAATTTTAGTCGGCGTACTACCTCAGTTCTAGCTGGTACTAAAAAATAATCTCCAATACGGTCATGAAGTGGAATGGAGATTGTCTCACATCTAGTTGGAATTTCTAACAAATAAGTGGAATAATTTATGTTGGCTTTATATTTTTTTAGAAAATCTCGTCCTAAAATTCCGTCTGTTTCAATTGGGAAATTATAAGGAACTATTTGCACTTCGTGTTCAAGTATGAATGAATTTTCAAAAATTAATTGACAATTTATTTTACCTAATGTTTCTATTTTCCCTGATGTTACACCGGTAATTATACATTTATCGTTGGTATGTATAGTTATATTCGATTCTAATTTAGATTCTTTAAGTATTGAAATCCCAGCTCCACTGTCTATCATTAAACAGCATTCAGTTTCTGTATATAAACCTATTCTAACTTTTATAAAATCACACTCGGAAAGATCATTAAATGAATGTATTTTTAATTGTGCTGCGCCCTCAACTTCGTAATCTGTTGTTGCTGTGTTTGTTGTTGAGGGCGATATTCGTTTTCCGATTCCCCGCTATCAATGTTGAGTAAATGAATCTTTGATCTATTGGGGTTGTTATTATTATTTTGACGGTTTGAGTTTAACTGTTGATGGTAATATTTCGTATTAAAGTATTTTGATGATGAACTGGGTTCTGAATTTTCACGGAAGTTGCTGCTTGTAATCGAACGGTTTGGATGTTGAAAATTTTGGTTATACTTTCGATTAATATTTCCACTAGACTGTTGCAAATTTTTATTGTAATAAGTTCTATAGTTGTTATTATTATTGTTATTATTATTGTTGAACGGCCTACGAAAGTATCCTCGGTTCGGTTGAGCATTTGTCAGTCGTGTTTGAAAACGATGATTAGGTGGTTTATTATTATTATAATTCTGTTGATTAAATCGATTTATTGTCGCCTGTTCGGTAGTTCCAAGCTTTGACTCAGCTTCCAGTGCGAATTGTATAGCAGTATCAAGCGATTTCGGCTCCTTAAATATTAGTGCTTGCCTGATCTCAATTTTTCGTAAACCTCTTGTAAAAATTCTAATAGCGTTTTCTTCAACTTCGTTCCTAATTGTAGTTTTTTCATTTTCTTTTTTATCTTTCATTTTTAATTTTATCAATTCAGCACAAATATTTTCCAATCTTGTTGCGTAATCTGCGAGGTTACTTGTTTGCCTTAAATTTTCTAACTCCTCTAACTTTTTTTCTTTAGTAATTTTGTTTGAAAAACGATTAATAATGATCTTTTTAAAGTCTTCAAACGTACTCGGTTTAGCTTCAATATTAAACTTAGCCTTTACATCACGTAAAATTTTAACTTTTAATAAAAAATTTAAAAATTGTTCTTTGTCGTTAGCTTTTAATTGGCTGTGATAAAAATCGCATTTATCAAGGAAGTCTTCCACATTTCTTGGATTACCGTCAAAATCTGGGATTAATGAATTAGCCAATTTTAGGTCAAATGATTCAGCCATGATTAATGAAACAAACGAATTAGAATTATTAAAAATAATTTGATCAGAACAACTTTTATCCTTTATAACACTAAGCGAAACTGGCTTACACAAATTAGTATCAGAATAACATTTTCGAATTGGTATTGACGCACTAAATTGATCCGGTAAAATTATTGATTGACACTTTATACTTTCATCAAGTTCAAGCCCAAAAATAAAATCTGTTTCATAATCGAATCCCAAATATTCAACACACCGCTTGCATTTAGTTTCATTTAGTGTCTTTTGCCTAACTAGGTTTCTTTGTTTTATTGGTTGAAAACTATCAAGATTTGCATTAACAAAACTACTATATTCATCAAACTTTATTCGTAGTTGTTGCAACAATTCAAATTTTTTTTCTTCATTCACTTCAGAGGTATTTTCTATATCAACTATACATTTATTTAAATCACTATGAAATTTTGTTAATGTTTCACATAGTTGCGACATTCAAGAATATGTCAGGAGAGTTTATTTAAAGGGGTATAGTTCCTGTTTTTGAATTATTAACAGAACGATATTCAATATGGTATACCCGGCTCTATTATTGATTTTAAGGATTATAACATAAACATTTATACACGTCTCGATTGCGTAGTTTATGAAAAATTTGCGATGTAGTGATAAAATTTTGTTAAGAAATACTATCATATAGATATTTAGTTAACTTAACTAAACTTATATAGTTACTTATAGATATTTAATTATCGGTTAAATTATACTTATGTAATCGATAGTAAACGCTTATCAAATAAATAACGCTAATTTTACAAACTTAATGTACTAATTTGACTTACAGTTACTTTGAAGGCAATAAGAACATTTGATTGATGACGACTTCGAAAACAGTTTAATCCTTGTAGTGTTGTATATTATGTGATGGTCATTTAACGGATTATCCATTTTCTTCTCGTGATTTCTCGAATAAATCAAATTAAAAATTGTCCATAATGCTCCTATATCCGGTATTCCATAATTTATGTCCAATCGGTACAGGTCTATTCGGAAGTTTTACTGGTCTTATGCGTTACAATAGTGTGATTGGTATTGTTATATTATATAACTTTCGGAGAAATAGTTCAACTTCAACTGGAATTCTGGTAGGAATTTATAACTCCATACCAGAACGGTACAATTTGTTTTTATGCTTTGAATGCGACTTGCGCTTGGATTTCCCGTTCGGTTGATTAACTTTTGATAATTTATTTTAGAGTTGACTTTACTAACAACTAATTAAACTGTAGGTAGTTGCATTGTTTTATCATGACGGAACGATACTGGCTCCTAACTATTTTATGGTATAGCTTCTATGGTTTAGCTTCTAAATTATCACACGCAAAACTATGAGCACGAACGACACTTTACATTAACATGTGTATAAACTTTCAATTAAAATTATAAATTATAACTGTTCTACAAAAAAGATTCCTTCAAGCACCGTTCAACTTTATTTGTGATCAAGCACATTTATTTATTATCACTTTATAAGAATAACGTTAATAACATATTCACTGTCTATAAAACTCAATTGCAATTAATTGTTAATCATTAACTAAATATAGTCACGGTCGCCATGTAGTGATAATATTCAAACAACTTTAATTATAATTTAGAGATATATATATATATATATATTTTAATTAATAAATTATGTTTATTATTAGACAATAGATGAGACACTGAATCTATAATTTATAATTGTCTTCTTTAAATTACCTTCGGTTGTTATATACAAAAATACATCTTTATGATTATGATTTTATATACTAAATACATAGGTCTTTCATTTATATATACATACAAATACATAACGATTAATGCTACATTAAATTGCAGGGGTATATAACAGGCGGAATCGTCCTACAATCAATGACTGGAGTCTCGGGTGCAGTAGAGACATGAAGGCTCTCAAAAAGGTCAATTTTTATTTAACGCTCTTACTTAAAATTTCATCTGTCCGATTTACAAAAAATGCGATTATGACATCACGCAAGCTATGTTTTTTCAAATATTTTACTCGCTACAGGAACTTTTGTTGTCTAAGACATTATCGACGACTGTAAGAGTGACTATCCTCTTAAATGATCAATCACTGATCAGTTATTTATAATTAGATTACAGAAACTCATTTCCCTGTGCAACCTATCAACATCTCTTTGTATAATTATCATTGGGAGGACTACCTCTGACTCCTTCTACATATATAACAGCTAGAGTTCGATAGACGGATGTACTCGTGGCAGTGCTATGACGAATGTTTTTAAACCAATAAAAACAATTTTCTAAAGTATATAATCCATAATACTAAATAATACTATTGACAACCAGATTAAATCATTCATTAATTGACGCCTTCAATTTACCAATTCTGAATTGCCAACTTGGGGCAATTTTTTCTGTCAAAATATTTGCGGCATACGTTCAACGATTTCCTGTGTTTTATTTCTTTCGTAAACATTCAAATTTCGATTCGTTTTCTACACAGGCTATCAAAGGTTTTGAGTAGTAAAACTAAAAAATATCGAAATCGGTTAATAGGGCAACCTAACGCTTCTATAGCCATTTTAACACGGATTATATTTGCTAAACGCTTGAATAAGAACCTAATGAAAGTAGTGATGCTACAAATTTTGCTGAGCGTTTCGGTGAATCATTTTCGATGATTTCTCATTTTCGGTGGAAGGTCATTTTCAGTGATTTATCGTTTTCATTCTAATTTTCTTGTAAGTTGAGTTTTCGGTGAATTGGTTTTCGCTGAAATATCGCTTTATCTGATAAATTATTAACAAACATTCCTATGCCATCCATATCAGGCAACATATTTAACATTTATACTTATTTTACATTTTTTGATTGAGTTTTAGTTTCAGTGGTGTGGTACCATAAATGTACCTACTCGACCGATAAACCTTTTATTTTGAGCTTTTACGTTAAAAATGAAATCGAATATTAAACTTACATAATTCATAGATTAAATTGATAACGAAATAACGTTTACCCTATACTAAAATTAAAATAATTTTTATACGGCACTGGCCTTTTGGCCATATCTGTATTGATTCAAATATTTTCGTTATCTTATCTCGAAATTAAAATTTTATTTTTTTATTTATTTTAACACTAAGTGAAATTTTTCGTCGTGTACTCTTATCAGTATTTCGGTTACATTATCAAGTAAGAGAACTAAAGACAATATTTTTTATATAAATTTTTGCATTAATTATAGTTTGTAAAAAGTTTTATTTTTTTTTTCATTAAATTTGCATATTCAGTACTAAGTATTTTTTTCTTGTGTCATTTACTTGCAGAGTGCGCGTATTTACGTAAAATTTTATTAACCAAAGTTCAATTAACCGAACTAAAAAATAATGTCCAGTGGAATATTATATTACTGATAACAAAATTTTAAGTTATAAATATTTTATGATTCAATAAGTTATATAAATTTATAAAATATAAACATGTCGCGTGGATATTCCCGAAACTCTGGTAAGATAATTTACTTATAATTTAGTTTTGCACGTTAACGCAAACTTTAGATTTAGACCGTAGCAAAACACTTTTGCACTTCCTAAACTATTATTTTGCTAGGTATATAGACATAAACCTCACATAGCGCTCTAAAGTAAAAATATAATTAAGTCTTATGAGGCTGATCAAAGCCGTATTTGGTTATCGCGTACGCACATCAATGAAGTAAATTCGCTAAATATTTATTTTACATTTTGTATATAGGTGCCTGCCATAAAAGTTGGTTTAATGTAAATAATTAAATAATGTACATAAAAATATTTTATATCATAATTACACCCGGATAATTGTGCTGATAATGATGTTTATTGGAATTTTAATCGATTCGTTAACCATTTACGGCATTCTACCGCGCGAATAAATACACGGGTGCGTGGTCCCACCCTAAAATACCCGATTTAACGTAACACGCGGTCTATTACGTGCAGGTATACATAAAATTTTGTGATTTACCATTAAATAATTTTTTCAATTTTAATCTCATAAATTATGTTAGTTGTCATAATATTTAATCTATAAACTCTATTAGTTGTACAGCTGTTTAAAGTTTTTGATTTTTCAATTTTAAACTTTGATGTATCGATTTATTTTTGTGTTGTGGGTATTAAGATATTCGATATAAAATAGATAAAATGTTTTTATTTGAGACTTTTGTGGTTTATTCTATTTTTTTCGTATTTATTTTTTGGATTTATCGGAAATACTTAGAATTTGTTTGCATTGATTTAATATCTATTATTTTTTATAAATATGTATTTTACTTTTTTATAAAAGTAAAACTCTTAAAATTGTCAAAAATCCAAAATAACTTTATTTTCGACATTTTGTTTACCTTCCTCCTAATAGTCAACAAATTCATTGGGTATTTGTATTAATCTATAAAACTACAAAAATTCTGAATAAAAATATCATAATTTTTTTGGATAATTTTGTCAAATTTTTAATAATGTGATATCCAATTCTTGAAATAATATTTTTGCCGGCTTCAAAATAAGTAAATTTTATTTCGACATTAGGTCTACAATTTTATGAACAATTTTACGTTCTTTCATATACCTTTTTAGCCGTACACATGATAAGCTAATTTTCTTCTAGAATTTTCAGTTTTCGACATGTTGACAAATAAACGGAATAACGTAGACAACAACAACATTTGTTGTCCACATAAATGTAAGGTAAACTTTTGTCGTTTTAGTAACCAACACCGAATGCGCTAAAGCAAAAGTTACAATAATTGTGGTTTTCCTTATACAAAATTTTTCCGTGTCAGATGAAATTGTGAACTGTAGTTTAAAAATCGGTACCTTCAATTTAATTTTGAGTTTTTTGCCGGGGCAGTACTGCACTCCTGCTCCTGCTCCGATCCATGCTCTGCTCCATGCTCCAAGTACAAAAGTATAAATATTAGAAATCTACAAAAGTTGAAATATTTTTTTTTCACTTTAAATTAACTAAATATAATTTTCGTTATTTTTTATTTATTCTATAAAATAAAATTGTTGAGAGTAAGTCTTTTTTCATCGATTGCCCTAAATCATTCAAAATTAATTTTAGAGCTGAAAATAGTATCTCTACATTTGCTTGAGTTGAGAAGGGGATACTTATTAATTGCCTCGACGACTGATTTAACTTTGTGTCTTCCCATGCCCTCCATGACTTCACAATCTTCATTAAACAATCGTTCAAATTCTTCTCTTTCTCAAAATCATCCTCTTCTGAAGAATTTATGCTTGTGGCAGTGGTACAGTTATTTTCTTGACGTGATTCGACTGTTGCGACTACTGTTGTTCTTCACTCGGTTGCAATTTATTGAAAAGTCGAAGCATATTTTGTTTCTCAAGCCTTTGGGCAATATCTAAGAGTCCTTCTTTAGCTTTCAAATTTTGCGATGAACTTAGTAAAATCCTATAGCGTGGATCGACATATATTCCAGCAGGGAAATGCGTATTTTTATAAAGATTCTCTTCGCGTTTTCGCATGGAGGATACAATTTCGACTGCAATTAGACCAGCATTTTCTTGCATTAATTTGGCGAGTTTATGCCACTCTTTCATAAAAACTCCTGGAGTTACATCTGCAGATTGAAGTTTTACTGTTGTACAGTTTAGCATTGCCAAGAGTTCTTTAAGATTTTTTACAGCTACTTGTTCAGAGTAAGATTGAAACACGAGAAGTCGACCAATCATTGCAAAATGTTGAACCCCAACGAGTTACAGTATCTAGTGGTTGAGTTAAACCATGTAATTGAAGCAGAATATTGCGAATCTTTGGTGTTCGTAACTTAACAACGACTTGTCTAATTTTTCCCAAATATTTAGTTGCGCGCTCTTTCTTTAATTCATCCCAGATTGCCAACTGAAGTGTATGTATTCCACACCTCATCAATTGCACTTTTGATTCATCATTAAGCACCCATTCTGGCAAAATAAAGCTTGGATTGGAAACCCATTGTTCAGCCTTAGCATTCTCAATTTCTTCCTCAATCATAATTGATTCAGTACTAGTTTCAATTATATCAGCGTCCAAATTTGAATCTTCATCGCAGCTTCTCAAATTCTTGACGGCACACGTCATATTTGATGCATTGTCAACGCAGATACTCAAAATCTCCATTTTAGTGATACCGAATTTTTTTAAAATTGATTTCACTTGATTTTCCACATAAAAAGAATCATGTTTTCCTTTGGTATCCACAATGTCCAATGTTTTTATAACGACGTTTTCATCGCAGAACCGCACAAACAAAATCAACTGTACTGGTAACCAAATTATGAACTGCATCGTGTCCTGTCGAAATACCAAGCTTTTGAGCCATTTGCAGTCTGAATGTAGTGAGGGGTATTCTATTCTAGCAAACCATTTTCATTAGACCTTCACGGAAAGGAATCAGCATCCAAAGACAAAAAACTTTTGAAGACTTCAAAATCGTTTTTTCCATTTTGTGTTTCTTATCAGTTGCTGCTCTGTTGTAAGTATTATTTCCTTCACAATCACGACCACTTCGCTTTTCCGCGGTAACTTTGATTTAATCTTTTTGGGTTTTCTTTTTCGTTAGAGACATATAAATTTACGGATGGTTACGTTTGGCATGCCGCCAAAGATTAAATTTTTTCAATGTACTGGATTCATTGGCATTGAATATAAAGTTGCATCGTTTGAGTTGGCCATTTACTTCATTTTCCCCCTTGCAAATTGCCGACTCTCGTATTTTTTACCTTTCTAAATAATAATTTAAGATTTTCGACGACGAACTTTCAAGATTTTGAATTAAAAAGAATTTCATAATTTCGAACTAAACTATTAAACATGGTTTTCTATTCTTGTGATACTAAACTTTTAGAATGCCGAATTTTGATTCGCCAGTCAGAAGCGTGACTTATTCTTGAAAATATAATATTTTCAAAATTTTCGGTGTCATCAGAGGGGGCAAATCGAAATATTTCGCCATTAGCGCTGTTTCTGATAAAATAATGGCTCCGAGTGACTTCTAAATAACTCAAAGTGAAATTATCACAGTCAAAATTTAATTTAAAATTTTCGACATTTTGCCAACCAATCGTCGACGTATGGAAGCTCACCATGCAAATGCTTTCCTATGCTTAGAAAATAACCTTTCAGATAGCTGAATTTTTATTCGCCAGTTGGAATGTTGGCTTACAAGAATAAGGTGTTTTCTAAAATTTCGGTTTTATCAAAAATATTCGATATTTTGCCGAGCAATTTCATCATTCCGAATTACATCTATATTGAATGTATTGAACCTCTCTTTGCAAATGGTTTTCTATGTATCAAAAATAAACAGTACCGAAATTTGATTCGCTATCACAGGCGGTTATCAGGTCCTTCACTTATTCTTGAACGGTGTACGGAAATATGTCAGCTTCATCTCGGCTTTTTGTAAAATTAACAGCTCCTAGTTTTTCCGTTAAAATGGGGTACCTATTGCATTGATGTTGAATCTATCTAACTTAAGGAGTAATTTCGACATCCTGTCGACCAATCCTACAATTTTAATTCAAAATAATTTCATGAATTTCATTCAGTTTCATGTTTTAAAAATAAACTATTAGAGTGTTAGGAGCGTCAGAAAGAATCAACTGGAATATCTCAGTTTCACATCTAACTCTCGTTAAAACTAGAGCTCTGTATCAAACCTTGTCACACAATTTGTTTTCAATGTTGTGAAACTAAACAATTCCGAAATTTGATTCGCTAGTGAAAATAATTTAAAATTCTCGATATTTGTCAACCAATTTCATCATTTCGAATTACATCTATATTGAATACAGTAGGCTCGCGATAACATGAATGCGGTATACCGTGAACTCCGGGTTAACGTGAACAGTACTCGGTAACGTGAACAATTGGAAAGCGCGATAACATGTATTAAATTTTGTACACTCTCGCATGTCCTCTCGTATGATTCGGGGATTCCCAGTTTGTTTTTTTTTTGCATAATTTGAATCAAGTTAAATTGAAAATGTGAATTCGAAGGCCTGTTTACTATATAAAGATTCAGTCGTTACAACGTTTTTTAGTATTGAAGTGTTTGTGTTTGAACAAGTAGAGTGAATTAAAATTAAGAACTAAATTTGAAGCCGAAAATACTATTCGGGGATTGAATCGAGTAAAGCTGAAAGTGCAGCAGTAAGAGAAAATGCTTTGTGCGATAAACTAGTGTGTTTTATAAAAAATTTATTTGGTATGCGATTAATAATTTTTAATTAAAAAATGGGTAAAAAATAACAGTTTTGACATTAAAGGAAAAATCTGAAATTACTGAACAATTTCGTAAAGGAGCAAGAATTTTACAAATTATAATCAGATGAAACAAGCTTGTATTGGAATCTTTTACCAAAAAAGACTTGTTTCGTCATTGGAAAGGAACACGCCTGGAAGGAAAAACGAAAAACAACGTATTACTCTTCTAACATGTCCTAATGCAAATGGGCTCCATAAATTACGACCATTGGTCATTAAGTTAAAAATCCACGGTCATTTAAAAATTTTAACTGTCCTGTGTACCATAAACATTCAAAAACTACGTAGATGACAGCTGCAATATTTAAAGACTGGTTTCATATATCATTTGTACTACAGACAAGATGACTGTGTTTAACTGCGGCTTGGGAAAGACTTGAGCAAAGTACGATCGCAAAATGTTGGAAAAACATATTAAATTTTGTTGCAGATAAGGAAGATCCAGATGATGATGTTCCTTTGAGTATTTTGAGAAATCAATGGCATGCTGAAATTAACTCAGCAATAGATCATACCATTGAGATCCTTCATACCATTTACCCTCAGGTTTATGTTGTCATTGCTTTTTCTAAAACTTACACTAAATTGTGCTTACAAAATTTAATAGGATAAGTGTACTGTTGCAGAACTCAATGCCGAAAGAAAAAATTCGACAGAATGAAGCAATTGAAATTTTCAATAAGGCTTTGGGGCTAAAGAAGACAGAGTGAATTTAAATGAAATAATAGTTTTACGAAATTTGAGGGACAGAGCAGTTTTAAGAAGCTTGGGAAACAAAAAAAACTACAAACAATAATCACTGATTTTTCCATAATAATTTTGTATTATGAATTAAATTTTATAAAAACAATATTTTTATTTATATAAGTAATAATAGATCATAATCTTTCATTTATACTATATTTAGTGATATATTTTAATATATATTTAGTGATATCACGAGTATACTGTAATTTAAAATTTTCGACATTTTGTCGACCAATCCTCAAATTTTTTTTTTATTTTTCCATTATTGGAAAATATCTTTTCAGAATGCTGTATTTTTATTCGCCAGTAAAAATTTTGACTTATAAGCATAAAAAGTTTTCTAAAATTTCGGTTTGATAAAATTTTTCGACATTTTGTCGACCAATTTCTGCAATTTCATTGCAGAACCCAAATCGAAAACCGGACAAAAACCGAAATTAGACCGCAAAAGAAGAACAACGGACAAACAAATAATTTTAGGCTCATTATGGCCTAATAAAATGCCCCATTAAACTGCAGTTCATTTAATCTAAAAGCTAGTAGAGCCCAAATCGAAAATCGAACCAAAACCCAAATTAGAACGCAAAACAAGATCAATTGATAAATGAATAATATTAGGCTCATTATCAGTTTTCTGAGTTATCTTGCCACAAACATGGCCTTTTTGACGAATGTGCTCTCTTAAATGCCGCATAACTATTTTGCGTTCTAATTTCGGTTTTGGTTCGATTTTCGATTCTGCTAGCTTTAGATTAAATGACCTGAAATTTGGTCAAAAACGAGTGCAGCCCAAAAATGTTTAATGGGGCATTTAATTAGGCCATAATGAGCCTAAAATTTATTGTTTGTCAATTGATCTTGTTTTGCGTTCGAATTTGATTTTTGATCCTATTTTCGATTTGGGTTGTACTAGCTTTTAAGTGATAAAGCCTTACTTTTTCCTAGAGTGAGCATAATAAAAGAAATTAATTAGGGCATTTAATTATCCTAAAATTAACCAATATTTTCCAATTGTTTTTAAATTGATTTTTGATATGGATTCTGTTAACTTTTTCTAAAGCTAGCAGAACCCGCGTTTTAGTTGGAAGGGATGGAGCTCAAATTTTTTTAATAATGCATTTAATTGGTCTATAATTAGCCTATAATTATCCAGACTAAGTCTCTTGTAATGTTCTGCCGTGTTGGTTCTGCTAGCTTAACGGATGTTATATTGAACCTTGCGATGCAAATGGTTTTCTGTGCTCAAAAATAAACAGTACCTAAATTTGATTCACAATTCACATTCTTCACTTATTCTTGAAAATACGTTTTAAAATTGTTTGCTTCCTCGGAGAGCGGTATTCGAAAATATGTCAGCTTCATCTCTACTTTTAGCAAAATCAACAGCTTCTAGTTATTTCGGTTAAAACGGCCTAACTATTGCATTGGTATAACTGAAACTATCTAGCTTAAGGTGTAATTTCGACTTTTTGTCAACCAACCCTACAATTTTAATTCAAAATAATTTCATGAATTTCATTCAGTTTCTATGTTTGAAAAATAAATTATTAAAGCATTAGAAGCGTCAGGAAGGACCAAAACAATTCCGAAATTTGATTCACTAGAAGTTTTGAGTTATTCATGGAAATAAAATGTTTTGTAAAATTTTGGTTTCGTTAGAGAGGGACAAACGAAAATATTTCAGCTTCATCTCTGCTACTGGTAAAAACAATGGCTATATGAGACTTCCGTTAAAATTCACTGCCGCTTGCATTAATTTTACAGATACTAACTAGATAGTATAATAATCACATAACTAAAAGGAATTACAATGTTCGACATTTTGTCCAGGTTTGAATACAAAATATTTCATAATTTCGAATTAGATATTAAAACAACGAATCCAAGTGGTTTCGGTTAAAATGCCGCGCCTTTTGTAGTAGTTTAACTCAAACTACCTACCCGAAAGTAAAATACCACATAATTAAAATAAATTAAAATTTACGACTTTTTGCCAACAAAAATTTAACATAATAATTTTCCGCGAACGTTTGTATCAATCAAAAGCTTCAAAGAAAACGATGACCACATGAAAATTTGTCAACCTAGCTGATTTATTAATACGGTGCAGGCATTCCATTCGAATGTGTCAATCGCATAACTAAACTTGATAATTCTAGCTACTAACGATATGTTATAAATAAACTTCCAAACAAATTATAAAAATATTGCAAATATCAAAATCTATAAACATATATGTAATAAATATTTCGCGATCGATAAGATATCAGTATAGCATGGTTTAACACATTTTTCACCGGTATTTGATTCGCTGCACGATAAATTTACATATCACGGATAGCTTCATCGTGTATAATTTATGCCTTTGCGGTGATTTGATACTATAAGTAGTGTGCGCTTTTAGAATATTAAAATTCCATTTTAGAATGCATATGGATAACCTAAATAACATTTTGTTGTCAATATTTTAAATAGAAATATAGATAAAATGCCATTACTCGAACGAATGATAACAGTATACTTTATTTTTGTTCGGTTATGTTAATAATCTTAATTATGTAAGACTATTTACTTTAATCGAAATTTGTTTATATAAAGTCGCGCAGGATGTTTGTCATTTATGACGATCATACTTGATATGGTGCTCTAGGTTGAACGATTTGGTTGTGTCATTCATAAATCATAAGTAGCATATATATTTGGAATATTAATGATTAAATTTGGTGTAGGGGGCAATTTGTAAATGATTCAGATAATTTGCGTCTAGGAATTTCTGTGTAATCGGAAATTGTTTATTTGGTTTACGATTTTTGTTTTACACTAAATTCAATATCGTGTGTATATAGGTAAATGTTGTTTTTACATTTCGTATGTGCACAATTCGTCAAACAAGTAAATTCTCTAATCACTGAGCAAACATTAGACATGGTATATTTGTATTTTTTATTATCGCAATTTGAAACCAAAATTTACAAATACGAATCGAGTGACAAAATTATACAAAGGGTACGGTTTTTGGTTTACTGCCGGTTCTTATTTTTTGGTGAACCCAGATGTCGGAGATCCGGGATATTAAGTTACTCTGATAGATTTTCAATTAAATACCGGTAAATGAAATCGTAACAATAAACATTACATTAAAAGGTGAAAGAGTGTTAACGTTTAAATCAACAATAACGAAACATTTAAGGTTTATCAAAACTAAAAGTTCTAGGGTTGTTTTAACTAATAATTAGGTGACGAGACCAATTACTTCAACAACAAGATGAAAGTATACCATCACCAACTGGAGTCCAATCAATAAACGGTGTTTTCTGGATATGCTTTGAGAATATAACTAGCTCTGGTTATACTTGGTCATTCAACAAACTCGTAGTAAGTCAGTTTTATATGAATTAAGAATGAATTATGCGAGACTTAGGCGTATATCATTTGAAATTAAGCTCATAAGACGTGCAGTAATAGGAAATAGGAAAAAAACCTTTCTGGAGTTACGATCCTTAATGTCTAAGAAAAAACGCCACTTGGGATTGTTTTCTAGTCGCCCAAAAGAATTATAAACAAATCTTATCTTCCTTTGTGAGGATACTTCATGTGTGAAACCATGAATTAAACATTGACTAAGAATGTTTCCTTTCCATATTGCATTTAGCCTTGTTCTATTATCCTGACAGGAGAATTGTATATTCCAAAGAATAGAAGGCCGATTACATTGACCTCAATGCTTTTCAACATTCTGCGTTACACGAGCTTAGTAGTCGTATTGAATGATCTTATAATAATAAAGGGTTTCTTGTGGACATTTTCTTTAATTTTTCAAACAACACAACGCTTTCATAAGCGCCTAGAGTGTATGGTGATCGTTAATGTTTCTTCTATTAAGAAACTACTTCGGTTGTAAAACTAGGTGCTATGCTATAGAACTACCAGAAAACCTTTTAGGGAAATAATGTCTTCAGCTCCTGTTCTTGCTATGGAAGCCCTTTTGTACTGTTCCGACTTACAGCCTCTTTTTCTAAACAGAACATGTTCCTTTACGTTTTGTTTTAGATGAATTTTGAGTAAAATTTAATTCTAATTTTGTGTAAATTTTAATTCAACGTAAATAATTCGTTTTCCACGGTCCATCTAGAAAAAACTACCGAAATCTACTGACTTAAACGATCTATTTGAGTCAAAAGTCATTTTCTCAGGTTGTGCATGCTCTAATGTCAGAGCAACATTTACCTTTATTTGCACTTCCTATTAGTCTTAATTATCAGATGCCTTATCCGCAAGCTTCCAAGCGGAAATTATTGCCCTTATTGAACTGACGAAAAAGACTTCCAACTGTTTCTAATTTAATTTTCTATGTTCGAGCAACAGTGTTATAGGGATGTGAATTAGCCGGTTAATGAGTGAAGTTCGTGCGAGCGAGTGCGTTCTTCCTGACGCTACAACAAATGGAGGCTACAACCAATCATACCAATTCAATATGTCATTCTGTTGAAAATTTAAATAGTTTCCGGATTACAGTGCGTGATTTTCTGTTCCATAAAATCAGCATAATGCTCTAATTTCGTTCGCATAATTAATTCCTTCGAACTAGTTTAAGAATTTCACAAATTTGGTTTGATAACCGAATCCTCTGTACTTGTACAACGACTATAGGCTAATTTTTGATAATATGGCAGTTGGCATTACGCATCATTTTCGAAATGTATGTTTCATTTAATGTGGGCACCTCGATCTAGTATGTGTGTTCAAATAAAACCAAACCCTAGCGAGGTGCGACGATGCCGCGCTAGGTAAATTAGGCGGGTGCGCGAGGAGTCAGAGAGATAAAATGAGTGTGTTCTAGCGGAGGTGGCAGTGGACATGGCTTCACGTGAAGATTTCCTAACTTCTTGTAATTCTATTCACACCCTTTTTCTACCTCAACGGAACTGTCAAATTTTGAAAAAGGTTTAATAAAATGTGATCCAGCTAAGTCACGCCCTTTATCTACCCAAACAGAACTGTCAAATTTTAAAAATGGTTTAATAGAAGGTTTAATGCCCAGCATGCCTCACATGATTTTAGTAAACAAGTTTAAATCTATTTAGCTAACCGAATATCGAACATATTTTCAATAGTTGCTTGTAAGTATTACGGTTTATGGCAAATGACGACAAATTTTTTTTTTTATTTAAAACTTTTGGTGTGTCGTAATTGCGACTATTATTGTCGTTTTAGTCATAAACAGTAGTACTTTCGATACACAAGACGTAAATTATTTCTTTGTTCTGGTAGAAAATTTCAGCTTATGCTTATACATAATCAGCCTCCATTCCAATTTTCATGAAACAACGCAAAGCCGCTAGATTTTAAATCAAAATTTTTGACCTAGAACAAAATATTATCAGGGGTGAGATGTTGTACTATCAGTATTTTCGACTTTCAACTTACTTTGTGTCACTTTTTAGTAGGAAAATCTCAGTCTATTTCATTTTTAAAATTATACGTTTTATACACTAGAGAAGTGTGTTGTCAGCTTGCTCGAGTAAAACATCATTCTAGTTCAATTCCACGATTTCTAAAACTACAAGATTAATTGATTTTATTTATTACCAAATATTTTTTGGAACACGAGACATAAACTAAGTTGAAAGTTGAAAATAGTGATAGTGATGGTACAACATCCCAGCCCAGAACAGTCATTGTGAAGACCAAGAAATGTTTTCCTATTGCTTATTTGCAATAAAAATATCCAAAAGTAGCGAATTTGTTCCTACCTGCCGTGAGCCAAGGTAAACAAACAAAAAAAGTCGATATTTTTCCATACAAAAACGGCATTATGTCGTTTCAGTAGTTTTTGGGGAGTAGGCGACTATAACTTCATTCACATATTGCGTTCAACTATTACAGAAACCTCTTTACTGAGTGCAAGATGGGTGCATCCGGCATTCTCAAACCTACAATTAAGATAACACTTATAAACATCGCAAACCAAAAACATAATTTCGATAGGCTCTCCAAAGCGGGTATCTAAAATTTTTTTAACTACACAATTAAGATTTCCCATAATTTAGAAAACCATTGTTTTACAATGGGTTATAATTACCTTAATTAAATTTCGATTTACATAAAACACTATAAAAAATTTTTTATAAAAGACCCCTTTGAGAAAGAAAAATATGGGTCCCTGAAACTAAGAAATTAACAACTTGTGTTCATCCACTTCTCATTTGCCAAGTCCTCCCGTTTTTTTTTTGAAGCATTAGCCAACATTGTAGAGAGGCCTATCAGCGCGGCTGCGGCGGAGTCATACCTTGCCTAGCTAGCTTGTTCGCATGCGTTTGTCAAAACACTCCTAATGATCAGGAAAGCAGACTAAGTAGATGTTGCAATGCTCATTCGTCTTGTTAATTCAAACCCCATATTCTCTAGTAGCAGTAGTAATAGTATTCTCTAGTGGCTAGAAATCTCTCTTCAAAGAAGCAGAGGCTCAGAAATGTATATTTCTTAATAAAGAGGACCAACCAAAAATTGATTTATTTATATTGCTTGTAACCACTTAGCGCCCACAGGAACTGTTTTTTGTTTTTGATGGCTGTTGATCTACTGTGTATAGCAAGTGCGGTTTAAGCGGCCTCTAGTAATATTGAAGTCCTTATTGAAGGTTAGTACCTACTTGTTAATACGTTCCAAGTTTCGTAGAACTCAACTCTTCGTTATGTTGTTAATATTATATTAGCTATCGATCTATAAAAATATTAGGACGAAAAAAAATCTGTACAAGGATATTTATAAGGATGTCTTGATGTACATATCATTTTCATACCTCATGAGTCTGACCAGACCCTATATACATTTTATATGAAAAATTATACATTTTCTTCTTTTGCTTACTTTCTATTGGTAATTTTCGATTAAAACAGCCTATTATTTCCCTCATTCTATTTATTCACTTAGCAGTGTGTGTGCAGATTCATTGATGTGTAGATTCATTTTTTTATTTTTATTTTTTTTCATTCCCGTCAGTTGCATAGTGTACGTTATGAAGGCACAAAACTTAGTTCTAATTAAACATATGGTCGCGCCAAATTCTTATAATTGTTTGCTTTGTTTAAAATTGAGGGCAAAATGGCCATCGAACCAAATGAAACACAAAAAGTTTAAAAGGACGTAACCACAAGTGAATTAGATGCATTTATTGCATTACTTTTGGCTGGTGATGTTTCACACAATAACATACAAACCTCAGACGTTTTGTGGTTTATTCGGTTTGATGATTACTCATCCATATCGTTTGCAATTTTGATAAAGCCGCACCAATTCGTGACACATATGAATCAAAACCTAACCAAGATCTATCATGCGAATATTACAATTGATGAGCAGCTGTTTCCATATCGTGACTGAAGTAAATTCGACCATCTAAATTCCGTCAAAACCAGCGAAATATGGCATAATAATTTGGTGGGCTTGTGATTCAAAAACAAAATATCCATTGCAAGGAAAATTATACACAGGTCGAGCAGAAGGAGCTCAACGTGAAGTGAATCAAGGCAAAAATGTTATGTTGCACCTCGGAAAAACGTACACTAACAACGGCTGTATAATATTATCACTGATAATTTTTTCACAATATTGGAAGGGACTAAGCGACTGGCCAAACTTTGCCTCGCATTCGTTAGAACAATTCGATCCAATAAAAGATTTCACGACGATTTATAAAATATTTCACGATGACTTGGTTTCATTCAAGGCCAAGCAATCAAACCAGAAGAATTTTGTTTTATAATGCAAATAAAGAAGGCGCGTGGATAAAATGGTGACTCATTACACATCAAAACGATCAACAAAAATGTAAGATTTTGATTTTTCTGCACATGTTGCATGTTGCAGCATGGTGCATTTTGCATTTGGTCGATGCCAACAACGGTGTGGCGCTAGGCGAGATTAGTCACGTTAAGTGACAAATTGTTATCCCAAATATAGAAAAGCAAATGCAAAACGTTTACATCACCAAACATTGTACTCCACGTTCGGCCATTGAATCATTTTTTGGAAGACTAATAATTGTTAGTATTTTGATTTCTAGCATTTTCATTTTGACATCACTTCGTCTCATTTACAGCTTTGGCCAAAAGTATTGAGCATCCATGATATCTTACAATTTTTTGGGAGTATCAATTTGAAATAAATTGAAACAATTTTTTATGTTCACATAACTCTCTGAGTTTGATGAGGTTTCATAATCATATTTTCATTTCGGATAATGAGTGATTAATTCATTACCACCGGGAATCGAACCCGGGCCCTCCGGTCGCTGAATATTAAAATATTGAATATACAAATATTTATTTGTATTTATTTGTATAAAAGTGTGGCTTTGCCTTAATTACGACAGAAATTCTTTTGGGTAGAGAGCTTAAAAGTTGTTTACATTCTGCAACTTTGCTGGCCACTCCAGAACCTCAATTCCATTTTCTCGAAACCATGCCATTGTGCGGGCAAATTTATGACATAGCGCGTTATCCTGCTGGAATTTAACGCCATCCATGTTGGTATCACCAAAAAGTGTTAAAAAATACGCAGATTCTAGAACGTTTATGTATTTTGAAGAAATACGGCCCTTACACACGAACATTTCGTCAACTTCAGAATTAATCAAGCAGCCCCAGAGCATTATGCTGCCTCCGTCGTGTTTTATGGTTGGTACGCAATGCTTCGCCTACCCGGCGACACTCAAAAGGCGCAGCAGTGGCACTATTCTGGTACTTCCTCGGGAATAGGGAACTGGGGAAAGAATTTATATATAATTTCTGTTCAAATATTTTTTTTCTGGTATACTGAGGTAAAGGCAAGTGTTAAATTTTTTGAAAACAAAATTAGATTGGGAATAGCTATCCCTGCCAATTTATGATGATATTTAAATGTGTAGATTGCGCAGATTTTGAAATCTGAAACTAGGCGGTCTATTAAGAAATTTGTTCGACAAAGTCGAATATATCTATTATGAGATATTCGACAATGTCGAAAATAACATCAATCACAAATAACATTGGAAGGGCATTGTGTTTAAGTTGTCAAAGTGAAAATATACATAATTTTAAGTGGTTTTTTGTTTTGTCATTAGTGTTTCTACAAATTAAATTTAAAAATTTAATTTATAGAAACAATAGCTATTCCCTCGTTCCTTACGATTTATTAAGCTAAATCGTTTATTTACGACACATCAATAGCAGTCGTATAATTTTCGTTTTTATCTAAAATATTACGCGTCGCAATTTCATAATAGGGAAATTTGCGATCTGGTGATGTCACCTATCATCTGGCATCGAAATTGTCAAATCAATTGTTTCAATTATTTCCACACGGTGGTATTACTTAGCAATTTTATTTATTGTACAAAAATGACTGACCTCAAGAAACAGCGTGTTTTCGTATTATTGCAAGGAGCAGCAATGATAATGTTTGACGATTTATACGTAAAGTTATGGCTAACCAATCAAAAAAATCGATCTAATCATTCTGTAGAAAAAATGAAACAGAAAAAAATTCATCAGATCGATCTGTCCGGAAATAAGAAACAGCTTTTTAGTACTCAGATCAATCAGATCGATTAGAGCAGAAATAAGTATAACACGGCATTAGATATGGAAAAAATTATTCCCAATTTATAAATATTTACATCAAACTTTTCTCTCCTCAGTAGGCCGCAAAAAAAATATATGAACAGAAATTTTATAAAAAAAAAAAAAAAAAATCATATAAATTCCCTATTCCCGAGGAATTACCAGTGCCACAGGGTGTACCAAAAATCTAAAATAAAGAAAATGTAGACTTCGGAAAATTAAAATATTTGTATCAATGAATTTTATTTTAAAATCATATTATTTATTATTATTGTCAACTTATTCAAAGTTTGTTTCGTCTGACCACACGATATTTGACCAATCTTATTTGGTGAAACTTTGGTATTTTAGGGCCCACTTATACCGAGCCTTGTTGTTTTTTTGGAGAGCCATGGTTTCTTCCTCGCTTTACAGCCTTTCAGACCAGCTTCCTGAAGCCTTCTGCGAGTTGTGCGAGCAGAGATTGATTTCTTAATTTCTACTGACAACTCAGCAGCGAGGTGTTCACAGAGAAGTGATCAAACGGACCAAAAAATTCGTTTTTTGCACAAAATGCTCAATCGCCTTACGGCAACATCAATCAAAAGTTGACTCTGCTTCCATTGTGTTCCAGAGACTAAGTAGAAGTATTTCTACCGTATTTTATGCCTTAATTAATTAAATAAATAATTAAATTAGAACAGATCTGATTTGCCTTAAATTTGTTTATAAATATAGTTATAGAAATAGAGAAATATTGTAAGAAAATGTTCTTTTAACATGATCTCTGAAAACTTCATGGAACAATGGAAAATTGCAGATGATAAAAATTATTTTTGTGTATTTGCATATTTTTTTTAAGTCGCTGCGCAGTGTTGAGTTGAAATTCCCGATTGTGATGTTTCAGCTCCTATAGTACTTTGAATACTGACAGCACTTTACAACTCGCTTATTTTAATTTGCAACGGTAATTTTCTAGAACCCATTAATTGTTCCATTAAAGTTGCCATTTTTTTTTTATACAAAGCGATTTGCATCCTATTCGATTCCAACATATTATATATATGGTTATTTCCATTCAAATTAGTCAATTTCCACAACCTCGTCCGAAACTCATAAAAGGAATCCAATTTTCGTCATATACAAATTTAGTTTTATCCGCATTGTTATTTAGTTACTTAGTGCTGTTCAAGCAATATTTTCTTGAACAATCGGTGAAATAATTTAAATTTGCCATTTATAGAACCCATAATCATAACCATTAAATTTGGCCTAATGGATCCATCTCATAAGTCTCTTTATTTCTTAATGTTGCGGTAATAGACCAACAAACTGGGCGTCCGATTCTCCCATTTATTATTTAGAGCGATGTATCTTTCGGTGATACTTTTAGTACAAATAAAGTAACTATAGGATACGACTTAGTGATTGTTTTAGCTAAAGAATATTAAGCATTGTGACGAATCTTAAGTATTTATTTTTATCTTCTAATTTTTATAAAGGTTTCCTTGACCAACCAAAACAAGTAACCAAATTTTTCTTTGTGAAATATCCAGCCGATAAAACTACATTCCCTTGTAATCCTGATAACGGCTACCTTTCTTGGTATTAGGTGGTTTATCAAAATGAGCATTATATTGGAAAGTCCTAAGATTCAATAAATGTAGAGCTGCTTCCTTTTGCGCTAAATTCTGAAATTGATCTTAAGAGAACAACCCTAAATAAATTACTTTTTTCATTTATATATTTCAGGTACTGAAATAGTTATACTGTCTAAGTCCTCCCAACTACACCAAATAGTTATTTACGAGCTTTTTTCCTCACAAGAATTCGAAAGAATATGATAGTGAAAACTACTTACTATTAGAGTGTAATGAATTTAAACTGACTTACCAATTTTTCCATAAGGTTCACAGTAACTTCGGCCTTGTGCACATTACTACAACAGAATATATACATATATGGTATACGAGTTATATGGTATACGAGTATTCAAGATCTCATCATAAATCTAACCCGTATCTGTCTTTGTCATCACATCGTATTACAAAACAGCATTAAGTTACCCATAATCAAAATACAACGAAATCTCATTATAAGTCAATCAATAAAACGATTTGTCTATTTTGTATACCGCGCAGCGCGGTTTAATCAATCGTGCCGTCATAAACATATCTTTGATGTCATCAATACTTTTTTTTACATTACTACTGTGTAACATTTTACTAAATTAGCTTATCAAAATACTTGAGGAATTGGAAACTTTTAAAAAATCATTTATATCAATCTGTTCGTCGTTAAGACGTTGATTGATTTATTCGGACCGCCGATGATATGTATAAAGGTAAACTCTCTTAAACAATTTATTTACCATAAACATTTATTAATTAAAAATTAAAATTTTGTGTGGGTTTACTTTACACTATTTGTTGTGGGTGAATTTTGTGAAATACACAAATCTTCTTAAACATTTGATACATTCTTAAGTTTATCGTACCGTGTGTAATAAATGCTAATTATTACTTACAAATATTTCAAACATTTAAAAAAATATTTTTAAATCGCGCAGTTATTAAAAAATTACCATAAAAAAGTATCATAAAAACCGTAAAATGTTTATATTTTGTTATCGCGATCAATAACACCTTTGAATAGCTAGCTATCTGTTAGCCAGTTAAAGTATGAGATAAAACACACACACACACAAACGTGCATATTGTTATGGTCTAACATCGATAAAAAAAATGCTGCACAGTGCTATAAAATGTCGTGTAGATAGATTAGTAAAACTTAGATTATGGCGCTATGGTATCTGGAACGTAGCATGTTTTATTACCAAAATATAATCGCAGTGTTTGCCCGCCTATATTTAGCCAAATATTTAAAATTTATGATTTAATAAAATATACAAAATTGGATTGGCAAATATTCATGATTCGCAGAAATGGTGGCCACCTGGTATGACCAATGTTTTTGGTTTCTTATAATTTTTGCGAAATAAGTTCGAACCCAATTTTATGATAACCTTTTCTGTAGATTTTTGTGACTGAAAACTTCAAACCGTTTAGATTTTAGCCGAACAGTTTAAGGTTACCATAAGCTCAATTTTCAATTTTATTCGCTTGCATCTGCTGGTACGCTTTGGCTGAAAATATTGCACTGGAGTCAGTCTGGTTAGAACGATGCCGATGGGGATGTAGGTAGTATAAAATTGTTGATTGCAATCATTATTCTGCACTTGAGTCGGTTAGTATGGCCTCAAACAGGATAATTTTGTCCAGTTCTAGTGTTTCAAAATTTCAGTTCGAAGTTCGGACACACCCTTCGTTTGTTGATTTAAAGTCAATTTATGCCGGAATATAAAACACCAATAATGCTTCAATCCCTACTTATAAAATATTTTAAATCGAAATCCTGAAAACAAAATACGCGCGTAAAGTCTAAATTGTTGAAATCGGGCAAAATCATTGTTTTGGAAAGTAGTTCGCGCTAAATTAGCATACCAGATTTTCCGATTTTCTGATAGTTTTTCTATTCGTTTCACTTTAATATCTTATTTGAGATCATGATGTTTTTTCGAATAAAATAATTGTATATTGATATACTGGGAATCAAAAAACAGAAGAAAATCCTGATAAAATATATTTTTATAAGTAATTAAAAACTACCGAAGGGCCTTTTGTTTCAATCCCCGCATGCGTACGAGAGGAGATGTTTAAATCGGGAATATAAGACTATGGCGGTGACAAAAATGGTATCAAATGGTCCATTAGCTAATTTTAAAAGTTTTCTAAATTTAATATGATGAAATGATTGAATTGAATATAATTACAGTGAGACCATTTAAAATTCGGACAGGTGTAAAATACAAAATTTATTAGATTTGTTACTATCATAGCGGACTTAAAATAATTTTTACTATCAGAATAGTTTTATTCATTTATTACTGTAACACAATATGTAAAAAAATAATAATAAATTCATTAATAAATTAACAAAATAATTAATTAAATAAAAAATGGCACAAATTCATCACAATTTAATATTCGGACAGAGGTTTTTCTTTAATTTCATAAATTTAAATTTCTACATTTTAACTTTTAATCCTTTTCGTTTTAGCGTATAACAAAGTATTCATACGTTCTTCGTATAACGAAGAATTAATAAATATTGTTAAAAGTACATAATAAAACTAGTTTAAAACTATAATTAAATTAAAAGTTAAATATGGGGCGAAAAGGTAAAAATACAACGTTGACCCAGCGACAATTGGTAATTTTCCATCATGCAAAGGGAAAATCTTGCCGTGCAATTACAGAAATTTTAAATTTGAGGATAGAATTGGATATACCACAAAAAGGTCGACCAACTCTATAAAACCAGCAGATTTAGCGATGGATAATTCGTCAGGTTCGAGAAAATCCAAACTTGAAATCCGAGTTGGAAGAACACTATAGCAAAATTGTTCAAGCTGAAAGTATTCGAAAAGTCATCAGAAGCTATGGTTACAATGGGCACGCACCAAGAAAAAAGCCTTTTATTAATAAAGTTAATAAAGTAAAGCATCTACAGTTTTGTAAAACACACCTAAATAAGAGCGAGGAATTTTGTAATTCTGTCTTATTTGCCGACGAAAGCAAGTTTAATGTATTTCGTTGCAATGGAAAAGGGAAAGTGTGGAGAAAAATAAATGATGAATACAAGAGCAAAAATACTTTACCAACAGTAAACCATGGCAGCCAAAGGTGTTGGAAATGTGGTATTTATTAATGGTTTAACATGAATAAGTACGATTATTTAAAAATGTTGAAGAATAATTTAAAATAGAGTGCTGGAAAACTGAATATCTTAGAAATTTTTAAATACTATCAAGACAATGACCATGACATAAGGCATATGTTGTTCAAGAATATAGTTTTGAAAACATCACCTCAGTCTCCAGACATAAATCCAATTGAGAATTTGTGGCATATATTTTGATACGAAAATAATAAAACATCAGATTTCCAGCAAGATTCAATTGCAATTTATTCTTCAGGAAGAATGGAACAAAATTAGGCCAGCATTAACACAAAAATTAGTTCGATCAATGCCAAGAATATTAAAATCCGAGCTAAAACGAAAAGGATATGCGACAAAGTATTAAAAGTTAAAATGTAGAAATTTAAATTTATGAAATTAAAGAAAAACCGTACTCTGTCCGAATATTAAATTGTGATGAACTTGTGCCATTATTTATTTAATTAATTATTTTGTTAATTTATTAATGAATTTATTATTATTTTTTACATATTGTGTTACAGTAATAAATGAATAAAACTATTCTGATAATAAAAATTATTTTAAGTCTGCCATGATAATAACTAATCTAATGAATTTTTGTATTTTATACCTGTCCGAATTTTAAATGGTCTCACTGTAGGTTGTAATCGTATTGTAATACTGGAACTTAAAATCGCGAAAACGAAATAAAAAAATCCTGAAAAATTGTTTTGTAAAATATGGTAATAAAAAATACTGAAAACAAAAATCTCTGTATTTAAAATACTTAAATTCCTGTACGATAGCTCATTTAGACTTTTAATGTAATCGTAATAACCACAGTTCTAAGTTTCCATTATGTTTATAGATCTCCGCTCCTACGCCCTCCGAAATTGAAATAAAAAGCCTCTCGGAGGGTTAAGAGCTAGCTAAGCCGCTCGCACCTCTAATATCACACGAGCTTATTTTTATTTTAGGCGAATTGCAATTTAAAGGCCTAGGTAGTCTTATAGCCTGGACAGACTGAATATTAGTTAAACTGGTTTAGCAAAATTTGGTCAAGTACTCTAGGAAATAAAATTCAATTCAGTTCGACACACTACGAACAATTCAAAATCTACTAGCAAATTCAAGTTTTCTCAGAGCGTGCTTGATTGAATTTTGCTAAACCAGCTTAACTAATCCTTAGTCTGTCCATGCTATTAGAGTGCGTTTCAATTGGTTATAAAAATGTCAAACTTTTTATCTGCTTCAAGAACTGATAAAATTTTTATAAGCGAAACATTTGGCTGACACAAAATAGTTATTTGTAAATAGAAGTTTGAATTTGACAAAAATCGTAATTTTTAATTATAAACTGACCGTAATTGAAAGATGTATTTTGAAATAGAATTAATTTTAGTTATTTCCATTTTTTGTCTTTTACACGTTCATAATTACGTTAAATAGTAACCATACAAATGTCAAAAAATTTAATGAACTTTAACTCTAGACCTATAATGAACAAGAGCTCAAACCCGCACCATCAAGAATGATGTGAAATCGGTAGAATTGGGAGGACGAAAACTCCCACTTTTCTATAACGGTTCTATATTCAACGATATTGTTTGGAATAACAAAGCCATGATACGAACATGGTTAAAAATTATGAAGGTATATTCCGGTTTCGAATCTCGAACTCAAATTTCAAAACAGAGCTGGATTGATGATATTTATATTTTTTGTTTTTAGGTGGCTGTCTCGAAGGACCCCCACAATTACCTCCTTTAATTACTCCCACAATTATAGTGATGCGTTACAAGCTTCATATCAGCCTTGTTATGGACGATTTCATTTTCCAAAGGAAATTGCATTTTGATAACCAACCTCCAACTGGAACCTAGCACCTCTCGGCCCAATGTCGAAGTTTTAACCAACTGTTCCACGTGTACATTAATTCTTGATAAATTTTCCTTAAATTCCAGAACTAGTATCAAAATTTGACTTTTCACACCATTCCCATTTACGAAACCATCCTGCATATGCCTATCTACCACCAACCATATCAAAGTTTTTTTTTTGTTTGATCGAAATTGATCGAAAGTCAGAATTTCCGGAGAGGAAAATCGAGGTACCAAATGTGGTGGTAGACGACACTGCCGCAGCTTTGAAAATTTTAACTTTATTTGAATCTTTTAATTCTTTGTCGACTTTGGAAATACTTTTCAACATCATTGCAAAATGGTAACAGCTCCTACGGATGCTGCCTCTACCGATACACAGGTATCGCCACATTTCGCAAAGATCTCCCTATGTATGGCCAAAAAAATTCAGTATGAAATTTCATCCCATATACTGATTATGTACCCGCTTGGACTGACTCTGAATTGGTGGCTGGCTAAATTTAGGTGAAATGAAGTTTTTTTATGAAAACTTATCACTTCCGGTAGAATTAAAAAAAATGATGTGAACTAATTTTGTTTGGATTTTAATTTACAATCTTTTCGAATTTAATAGTTTTTTTTTTCGTAAACCCAAGTTAAAAAATTAAATTTTTGTCGAAAAACAGTTTTTTGACAAAAATCGTCATTCCCGCTTAAATTTTGCAAAAATTGATACTGTTGCAAATTAAAGAATGTCGTTTTTTTAATAGAATAGTTCAATGTCGTTTTTCTAATAGAAGACATAATCGGGACCTCGAAATGTATGAAAAAAGCTTATGTAAGAAGTTTCACTCCGATCAGGTAAATCATCTGGGCTTTTTTAAAATATAAATCTGCAAGAAGCTCGAGGTGCAAACATTTCGTGTTACTATATTTTACTTCCTAAAAGAAAATAAAACTAAAATGACGTAAAAAAGTAATCTAATCTCCCGCGCCTATTTAGTTAAAAGTTTCGATGGAAATGATGATAGGAATCGTTTGGTCAGGATTGATCACTATAGTTTATGACGTTTGGTTACTTACGATCTACGTTAAAAATATATTTAAATTTGCAATCGAATAGCACCGTTCAAAGAACATCATACTTTTTTCGTAATTTCGTTGAGTAGGTCACACTTTATCAGTTAATCACCAATGTCAAATTTTTTGTTGCGAGAAAACTAAATCACAATTTAATTAAGTCATTTAAAAAGAGTTCGTTACTTATTTCGGAACTCGAATGGAGACGAATGATTCTGTTTTTTGTAAGCACACTAGAATTGGTATTCATTCCAGATCCGAACAACTCCAACCTTGCAAAAATGGTTAAGTTTCACAATAATTTCGTGGCTACGCACGGCTCTAATTGGTCGAAATTTTCTGTGACTAGTGATCTATACACGATAAAATCCATCGATACTTAGTTTCTTTGAACTTACAGTGTTGTAAACTTATTTGCCCACTATAAATTAATTTTCCTTTAAGGAAACCCCACTTTCTTTTACCACAGCCTCGGTAAAACTTGTAAAATTTAAATAAAACATTTATGTAATATATATCACATTGTAGCCTCTTTATTCTAAAAATCTACATATTTATCGTTTATGTTTATGTTTCGTTCATTGCATGTCAATTTGGAATTTATTAAAATATGTCTCACACGAGTTGCAAAAAAAAAAATGTTTGCAATTTAAATTCGCAAGAAATGAAAATGAAATTTGTTTTTTATTCCACGAACATAAAATTAAACCATACCACTGTAGCAAACAACTTGTAACTATATCAACAAGTAACCCAGCAGCAACAGATTTTGTTAAGCAACTGCAAAATATGCGCTCACATTCCATCACGCTTTTTTGAATTTTTTTTTCTTTTTCGTAAGAATTTATTTGGCTTGGAACAATAATTTTGCTTCTTAAACACAAAAGTTGATTTGAGACGCGCTCTAATAATATTGAAAATTATATAGTTATTTGAATAACAAACCTATCTAAATAATAGTAATTTAAAACTTTCTTTTCTCAACACACTCTCGATACAAATTGTCTTAATTAAAATGTAATTAGAATTACCATATGTTTATAATTTTTATTCTTATTGTTTGATTTTAGGTTCACAATATGAGCCAGGCTATTATGCGGCTAATGCACAACAACGCAGCAATATGACACAGCGCGAAGGGATACACAAATTTGAAAATGAAAGGATAAAAACATTGCAGGAGGAACGGTTGCATATACAAAAGAAAACATTCACAAAATGGATGAATTCATTTTTAATGAAGGTAAGATGCCATTTTTTTTTTGCTTAAGATTTTAAATTATTTGCGTAAAAATATATAAATTTGAAATGTCACGACGGCGCAACGCAAAATTGTTTATAGGGCCAAAAACAAAAATATTGGGATAATAATTAGGTAATAAGTGTCGAAAACGTGATCTTCTAAATAATTTCCATTTTTTTCTTTGGCATTCTAACGTCGAATTATTTTCAAACTAAATTTTGATCTCAGATCAAAAACATGGATTAATGAAATAGTTTCTTGGTTTTTAACGCAGAAGCAAATAAAATTTTAACGCAGAAGCAAATAAAGGTTTTGTTGATGGCAGTAGAGACGAGAACCACACGTTTCCATTACATCACAGAACATCTTTATTATGTCCGTCAATCCTAGTGCCTGAAATTTCGTTTCAATATATTTTTATTAAATTTCATTGCGTCATCATCCAGTCTACTTTAAATGATTTCTAATTATTTTGTGGTTGATGTTTAATTATTAGTAATATTTTTACTGCGGTAGCACTTTAATGGTTGTTACTGTCATGCTGAATTTGTTTCCATGATTGCATCGAATTTTCTAGTGACTATAAAATTATTACTTATTTTCACTCGTTTGCCTCATCTTCTCATAACTTTAAAGCGTATAACGACTCTGTTACCAATTTGAGTAATATTATCAGATTTAACATAACTGGATTCCTGCAGGGCCCCTAGTTGGGTTGGGGCCCTCTACAGGTTAGTAAAAAACGACAACAGACAAGGTATAGAAATGGCCACTGTTTTAAAAGGAAGCCTCTTAATTGTTACACATCACTTAACTCCGTGTAATTCAAGCGGAAAACTACGCCTATATATATTTGCCCTTTTAGTAGTCTCTTCGCCACAAAAAAAGCGACAACCTTGGGAAGGTATTAAAAAAAATAGTTATAAAATAATTTTCCAAAAGGAAATTAAACCTGGGTTAATAGAGCTCTATACGGCCTGTCACTTCACTCCCCCTTCGAAAAAAAACTCAAAATTAGTTTATAAGATCAAAAGTAAAAAAATTGAATGGTGTCGTGGCGCTGCTAAATCAGAAATTAATGGTATGTGCTTGATAACGGATTTTTTATCTAACTTTCCGACCAACTAAATTTATGGTTAGTTCATACCAGTTATGGATAGATGTCTCTAATGTTCATGTCTCCCGATCCAAACGCCAAAGCTTAAACCACTGTGCCATTTGGTCGGTCCCAAAATTCTAGTTTATTGTAATCCAAAATTTTCAAGGTTTTTAGGTTCTTCTTCAATTATGTGAGCTAAATTTTCGTAAGGTTCTTCTTCAGTCATTTTTACTAGTTTTGGTTTCAGAGTGTGGGTAACTGCATCAGGGAAATTTTCGAATTTCAAAATGAAACGTTGCATACCGATTAAGCCCAATTTGTGCTAATTAGTGCTCACGGGGAAAAACTAGTGCTAGACCAGGAGCCGACCAAATCTGAAAAGAAAATTTCAGATTTAGCCTGAAAGACGAAACAAATAAAACCCGATTTCCAGAAATAATTTAAGTCTAATGTTACAACTTTCCAAAGACGGCTACACTGACGAAATTTGTGCTTATAATAAAAGTATGGTTTTCATAAACTTTTGTTCATAATTGAGGAAAAACAAATTAGCCCCTAAACGATACTAAATTAAACACACAAAGTACAGAGAGGTATATCGTTCAATAATATTTTTGTTGAACAACAAATTAAAATATAGAAACAAAATATTTTAAAATCATAGACTAAGCAATTCAAATAGCATATTCCTGTCAGGCATGTTCATTACCATCCGAAAAATATAGTGACTGAATTTGTGCTAATCCAGAATTCGCCCAATTCCATTGAACAACAAACATCGACGAATGAATGATTTTCTGACAAAAAGTGTTCAAGAAAATGAAGTTGGCACTTCTGATTGCATATTACTGTCAAATATGTTCATTGGGTTCATTCGGTTAACGGCCTTTATTGTTCAATGGAATTGGGCCAATTCTGGATTAGCACAAATTCAGCCACTATATGTTTTTGAGATGGCAATGAACATACTTGATAGGACTATCTGATCAGAAGTGACAACTTCATTGGTTTCTAGAACACTTTTTGTCAGAAAATCGTTAATTTAACGGTCTTTATTGTTCAATGGAATTGGGCCAATTCTGGATTAGCACAGATTCAGCCACTATATGTTTTTCGGATGGTAATGGACATACTTGATAGGAATATGTAATCAGAAGTGCCAACTTCATTGGTTTCTAAAACACTTTTTGTTAGAAAATTCTTCATTCAACGGTATTTGTTGTTCAATGGAATTGGGCCAATTCTGGATTAGCACAAATTCAGCCACTATATTTTTCGGATGGTAATGAACATGCCTGACAGAAATATGCTATTTGAATTGCTTAGTCTATGATTTTAAAATATTTTGTTTCTTTTTTTTAATTTGTTGTTCAACAAAAATATTATTGAACGATATACCTCTCTGTACTTTGTGTGTTTAATTTAGTATCGTTTAGGGGCTAATTTGTTTTTCCTCAATTATGAACAAAAATTTATGAAAACCATACTTTTATTATAAGCACAAATTTCGTCAGTGTAGCCGTCTTTGGAAAGTTGTAACATTAGGCTTAAATTATTTCTGGTTTTTTCTAGAAATCGGATTTTATTTGTTTCGTCTTTCAGGCGAAATTTGAATATTTTTTTCCAGATTTGGACGGCTCCTGGACTAACACTAATTTTTCCCGTGAGCAATAATTAGCACAAATTGTATTTAATCGGTATGAGAAGTACCCCCCAGTTACTCACACGGTCACCTTGTCGACACTTTGACATGTGTCGTCAAAATGTTATCTGAAATTGCTTGAGACTGTTTATGGATATCATAACAATACGAGACGGCAGATGGATGTGATTAAAAGCAATCGATAATAACAATATTATATTATAATATCTGGCACTATACAAACCACCTGCCTGTAATACTAAAAACACAAATAAAGTCAGTACAAGTGTTAAAGCGTAGTAATAACTGACATCATCATATTAAAAAAAAAATCGTGATGTAAATTATTAAGTTCCGAACGTGACACATTATTCGAATAGCTCAAGATAATTGAATGATTAAAACATAAATGTCATATGCACATCACGCCAAATTTTAATTTTCACCCACCCAATTATCACTTTCTATGGTGTAGCATAGCTAGTACATCGCCTAACTTTCTCTCAATAAATGCGCACTTTCCATTATTTTCAAATAAACAATTCAAACGCGATTAGGATTTTGAATAGATTTTCCCACCATAAAATTTACCTTATCTCAATCAAATCTTTAATTGTAAATAAACAAAACCTAAGTAATTATATTTACTTGGGAGATATTATGCTTGTCTCTCATAATAATGCAAAATTGTAAAATGAATGATGCTTACATAAAAATATAATCAGGTAATAAAATCATTTAATAACACTTTAGAGCTGTGTAATATCATTACATTATTAGATTAGAACACTTCTATTGTTGGAATTCCGCACCGATGTTCTACATCTGAAAATACCGCGCCTTTATATCTATCTATGTATGACGGATTATTATGATTATATAATCACAGCACTGCGTCATCATTATACGATCGGTGAATGGGCGGACATTTTCATTTTTTAACTAATGTATATAAATGTAAATCACTTGATGATGATGCGCACACCCTGAGTCATTTTTAAGACATCACATAATACTTTCTCAATTTACATAACGTTTTACATGCATTTTGTGATCGCTAAATGGTTATTTCTTATGTGGTTAACAAGAGATTGCGTGGGATGTTCGTACAAAATAAAAATATACGGATTAGTAGGTTTATGAACTCTGTGCATTGGCGGACATACAAATTAAGATTATTACGGGTTTTTTTTTGTATCTTATCTTTCGTTATTAGATATTTCGTACGTTAACTCGATTATGTTAATTTTGTTTTTATATAACATCACGGTGATGAGTTTCAATGTCAATAATAATTTCATCATTAAATGCAATATTGAATCATTTGCGGTCACCTGAATTTATTGAAATTTTACAAATCGTTCGTCCGTATATGGCGCGAATTAAATTATACGGCGTAATGACAAGTGTAGAAAATGTACGGTGATGGCCGCAACGAATATATTTTGTGTGTACGCCTGCATATCGTTAATAAGCAAATGACCTTGTGATAGTGATGGTTTATAATCGTATCTGGAACATGCAAACTGCTGGCTATCTTGTATCTATATATTTTAAATATATGTACAATTTTTTATCTTATCAATACAAATTCTAGAACAAGCTACTGTCTAACATTTATGTGGTTATTTGTTTTTCATTTACATATTTTAAGTATTTTTCCATTTATTTTCTATTCACAAGTGCAAAACTACTTAGAGTGAAACATCTGCACCTTATACAGATCGGATAGGTTTAATATCGGAGAGGTGTCCCATTATTTATGCATTCTGTCTGCTAATGCTACCCAGCCTTTTCACCTGTTACCCAAAAACATAACAGTTAAAGCTTGGTTTCGAATGCGAGGATGTATCTCCAAATATCATGCGTATTAGCTGATTTTTGCCTTGAAGCTGCAAATTCAAATTGTTTAAATGCGATGTTAAATCTACCAAAAAAGCAAGGCGAGCAATGTGGCTATTTCTTCCCGCTTCTTTCTTCTTCCAATGAAAGTTGCTGAAATTGACGGTGGTTCAATCCTCAAGATAAGATGAAGTTTATTACTTTCACAGAAACGTTCATCATGTCCTTCAAATTTGAGAACTTCGCGCACATTGCTTCTTGGTGGATAATGCAGTGAACTTTTCTTAAGATTTGTTTCATTCCAAGGTGTTCCACGTGCTTTCGGAGCAGAGCAATGACTCCTTTTCGCCAACCATTGCCTGTGCACCGTCATTTGTTATGAACACTAGCTGTGATAACTCCAGATTTAGGTCGGTTGTGCCCTGCAGCAATGCTTTAAGAATGTCCACTCCTGTGGTGGTACCCTTCATAGCTAATTTTTCAATAATTTCGAAATTTGGTTATACTTGACGAATAAATACTGCAAGCTGCGCTGTATCCGTGGTCTCTGTACTTTCAGCCAACAGGCTATCGAAAAAAACTGAAATTTTTTGCAGTGCTCTTTTAAAGATATTTTTAGATTTGCTGACATTTCTTCGATGCGTCGTGTAACGGTTCTGGCTGAAAGAGTAATATTTGAAAACAAATCCTTTTCTCGGGACATACAATCTCTACTACGGTCATCAAACAATTTTTCACGAATTCTCCGTCAGTGAAAGGCTTCATTTTTTCTGCTATCTTATTCGATACTGCGTATTGTTGTCAGCATCTGTGTTTTGGTCATGGAATACCGAACTTTGTTTTTTCAAGCACATTTTAAGTTTATGAAGTTCATCCTTTCTGTTTTGCACAATTAACTTACTGAAATTAAGATGTTTTGTCTCGTAAAGTCGTTTGATGTTGAATTCCTTATTTACAGAAACACTTTGAAGACATATTAGGCATGTGTTAATACCACGGTATTTCACAAAAAAGTACATTTATGTCCAAGTTTCTTGGAAAACTCGGCATACCCGGAATCAATTTTCCTTCGTTTTGTTGTCATTGTAATTAACTAGGAATGAATAATTAAAAATTTAACAAAAATCTGCTTAAATTAATTTTAATTAATTTTCCGCAACTTATCTTTGAAATTTGTAACTGTAACTATATGAAAAATAAACTACTGACGTCAAATGTTATTATCTCGCTCGAATTTTCAACAATGATTCGTTATTTGAGAGTAAAAAAACTAAGCAAAACAAAGAATAAAAAAACATTACCGATTTTGTATAATTTCCGAGAATGATGGAGAATAATGAGAATGGTCCGTTCCACACTGCGTTTCTTTTGAAATTTCTTTCTTCCATCAAACAAAGCCGTAATATTTTTTTATCAAACGAGAAAAGAAACGAAAAAGAAATACAGTCAAACCTATTTTTGTGCGATAATAGAGGTCGCATAAAAAACCTTCCGAAACTTCACGATTAGGAATAAAAAAGACGGGAAAGGTTCGGAGCCGAACTCTATAAGCATTTTTGTTGCCTATAAAATATAAGAAAATAGCTTTTCCACAAAAAATAAACACAAACCACCACACCTAAAAATTATTACCATTATTAAAACCCCCAAACCCATCTCACCCGTACCACCCAATACCGCACCACCCTTTAACACCTCCATACCCACTCTCACACACATACACACACCACCCACATAAACCCTCATGTATCAAATCCCAAATTCTCACACCAAACCCAAAACACCTCATTCCACCCCCTCCACCTTTCATACCACCACTCCTACCACCCCAATAACCGCCGCAGCCACACAATCCCACATCCACACGAGATGTATTTTTATTCCACATTCACATACTCTATGAAACCAAAATAGAATAGAAAATAAATAAAAATTCTATCAATTTTAAGGAGGAGGGTTAACAAATCCCGACAAATCTCCGAACACCCAAAACTAAGAAATGTCCAAAACAATAGGGCTCATTCCCATGAATTGCTTAAACTTTTAGTGAAGAAATTAAGTTGATATCTCCATCCGATCTCAAGTTATCGTGCACACAGACGGACAGACGGCAAACCGAAACCATATCGCATTTTTTTTAACAAAAATGCTTAAAAATAGTTTTCGCAACACATTTCTTTTTTATGCAGTGAATAGGGACCGCATAAAAAAAAATTCTCGTAGAAAAAAACTCAAAACATTACGCAACCTCCTGACGCAATACTTACTTTCATTACGCAATGTGATGAAATATCAAAAATCAAAAAAACAAAATGGCCAACGTCAATCAGATTAATCATATTCAATTATGTTCTAATTTGATTGAAATTTTGAAAGAGCTTAAGTAGATTGTACTGAATAATTTTTTTTCAAAACGCATAAAAAAATCGCACAAAAAAGAGCACACGGTAAAATCGCATAAAAAAAGCCCTCACAAAAACAGGTTTGACTGTAATTTCTTTGATATACCGTGTGGAACGGCTGAATGATGTAGTTTTGTAAAAACAATTTCCGAGAATAACGTATTTTTGTTTTGTTCTTATTTGGAATTCGCTCAAATATGTATACAGTGACTCAAAAATTGTCCCAATGCTTTGGAATTTGGAAGTTGTTTAATTTTTGTACAAGATAAAATAATAAATAAAATTATTTTGATAATAAAAATGAGTTAAAAAGTTAAATTCATGGTTTCTTTCATACTTTAAGAAAAAAAAAACAATAAATATAAAATTCTTCTGAAATAGGAACTAAACCTCATTGGGACAATACTTTGTTATAAATATTTTAAAGTGTCGCAGAGATAAAATTACTTATTTTTTAATATTTGGTACTTCCACCTATAGGCTTTAATTCAGGCTTCTATTCTTTTCGGTAGACTGTTGAAAATATTCTGTAATTCGGATGCCTTAATGTTGTACCACACACTTTCACTCCTTTCCCACAAAAAATGGCTCAATTTAAGTGCAAACTACACAAATGAGTGAGTAAAAAATCATAGTATATAATGGCGTTTTTGATAAAAAATTTCGCTTTATTTGAAGTACAACCAACACAATTGTGTGTATAGTTATAGTGTTTTTTTCGGACGAAATAAGTTTGAAAGGAAAACACAAATGTGTAAGTTGGTTCAAAACATATACCAAAAAAAAATTTTTTGACATGATACTTTTGCCGTACCCACACAATTGTGTTACCGGGCAGGATGAGGGATATGTTAATAATATTGGAGCAATTGTTTGAGTCGCTGTATGTCCGTCGGTACTTCGGAATGATATCAAAGGGCCGAAGGTGTCGAAGGGCCGAATGGGTCGAAGGGCCGAACTTTTGTTTTTTTATTTAATTAATTTTTATTTTTATTTTTTGTACATATATCAATTATCAGAAGGCTGACATAGGGCCGAATGTCGCAGGTGGCGCATGACAAAATTTTCCTTCAGCAAAATGTATCGCTGACTGGATACGTGGAATCTCATGAATATCCAAAGATGAAAAATAGTAAAAATACATAAATTCATAAGAAATTCATTTATGTTTAATAAAAAAAAAATACAAAATATTCCATAAAACAATAAATTTAAAAAATTATATTTCTAAAGACGAAATAAAAAATTCTGTCCTTCGACCCATTCGGCCCTTCGACATTCGGCCCTTTGATACATTTGGCTCTTCGACACATTCATTCGGCCCTTCGACATTCGGCCTTTCGACACATTCAAACCTTCGACATATTCGGCCCTTTGACATTTCGGCCCTTTGTGCCCATTCCGTTATTTCGCATATTAAATAACATTATTTATCTGCGGGCCGATAGGTATGATATTTCGGTTGGGATCCATGGGCCGGAGAATTTTAGCCGGCGGGTCGTATCTGGGGCGCGAGCCGTTGGTTGCCGACCCCTAGACTAGAGGGACGACATCGAAGTGCGTATACAAAACAAATTGTTTTTGAACACTCTTTACTCTTCGTATGACACCAATGGCCATACATACAGTGGATGCAGATTCTAAAATTGATCTCACAAATGAAACGTATATTGAAGACAGAGATTGGATTGTGAAAATCTTTACATTTTCGTTTGATGGAGCCTAGCATATTGTAAGCCTTTGGGACATTCATGTTAATATGCCTGTTGTAAGTTGCATCGGTTTAAAAAAAAAACTTCAAGGTCAGATATGAATTCCACCCTGTCAATGACTTCGTTATACAAGCGATATTGATGCAATATAGGGGAATGCGATAAAAGGTCAGATTTGGGAAGATTGACACAGAAGCTTACAGTTTACCGGCAGCCCGAAAGGTAGGAGTGCAACCATTAGGAGTGATCAACATAAATTAATAAGAAGTAACATATTTCATAATCGTCCGTGAGATTAATTTGTTTAAGATTTTTTTTCGATTTTTCGGACAAAATATTATTTTTAATGGACATCAACAATGTTTGCGACTCGTAGAAAACAAATAGGCCATTCACTCACAATATTTCTACCACAAAAAATGCAGTCCCCCATTTTTAACCCCCGGGCACTTGTATACAGAAAGATACACAAACCCTTACAAAAATAAGAACTCCCTTAAGTAGCTTCTTGTCAGCTTGGCAATGACCAAACTGCAAAAATCCAACTCTTGCTTTGTACCGTAATTATATGTGTTTTCTTAGTACACATACATAGTGAGAATTTCCCGAACTTTCTGATTTGGTGATATAATTCGCTAAATTGATAAGTCCTTGTTTTGTACTATCGGTACAAAGCAAGAGTTGGATTTTTGCAGTTTGGTCGTTGCAACGTAATGAGTAAACCAACTTTTTCTAACCTTTTATCTCTTTGTTTTCTACTACTAAAATAGTCGTAATCATTGTATGGGTGTCCATTAAAAATAATATTTTGTCCGAACAAAATTTCTTGAAGAAGATAATAAGGTTCGTAACTGTAGACCTCCCTGGTTAAAAAACGTGCTGTGCCGAAGATATAATTGTTTTAATGTGGAAACTTAATACTTTATAAATTATTAAAAATTGGTTGAATGTACGAAAGTTTCCAGGGCTCAGGAAATAGACCTATACTTAATAAGGATCGGAGGAAAGCCGTCGTAACCGGAAAACCAAATTGAGCATGCAATTAAAAACTTCTTGTTCCGTGAACTTAATAAAGTTTAATTCTTCAAAGACTAGAGAGTGTCACGGTACAGGTGATGGTATCGAAACCTGGTTCCTATACGGAGCGAACTCTGGCAGATCATTGGAGATGGGAAACCATCTACTGGCGGAGGAGGCCATTAATGAACGATTCCACTATATTATTTATTGTTATTTATATATGCGGTTAAGGTGACTGCTTGCATAAGTTCCTCTTTTTAAGATCTATAAAGAAAGATGTTACCTTTTATAATCCTCCTGTGGTAACAGCTGTGTCCTTATATTTCAAGATATGAAGTTGTGGTGAGATGGGTTTCCGATATTAGGCATAATCATTATTTCGGTATTTAGTGAAACTTCTAATTCCGGAATATGTTGCATTAGCCATTTACATTCCATGTTATACTATTCGTAATGTTTTATTTATGGTTGTGGTCTCTCGTTTAGCTAGATAATTTTTAAGAGCTGCCAGGCTTTGTATCATCTTTTGTAGCACTGTTGTATCATAGCACAGTTTTAGTTTTCCTGTTTTACTTGCATTGGGGTTTTGGTTCCTCTTTGGTGTAGGTGTTTGGGTTAAATCCCCATTTCTTAACAATTTTTGTCTCATAATCAAATATAAAGTGGATGCCTAAAAAATCAAATCCATCTTTTCTAAATTCCTAATTCAAATTTGCGCACTAAATTTGACAATAATATGTTAAGAAATGACTTAGCTCCCATCAGTACTGCAAAAAAGTAGTTCAGCATCTAAAATTTTTGTGAAAATCCCAATCCAGCTCGTACATTAACACGTTTAGTCTTGTTCCACACATCTGGAACGAATTCCAGAAAATCTTCGAAATTTTTGTACATAAGAACCCTAATGTAGTGTACCATAATAACTTTGACCATAATAGGTAAATAATTTCGAGATTCCATTCAATACGAGTGTGAAGGTTCAAAATTCGTGTTATAGTTCCAATCAAGAACGATATAACAAATATGGCCATTATTGGTTAAGAAATGGCACAGATCCATCAAAAATGGAGAATATCCAAAAATTCAGCCAAAATTGATGTAAGAATCCCAATCCAGCCCTACAATTTAAATTTGACCATGCCCGATTAAGAAATGGCTAAGTTTCATTCCGAATTGTCTAATTCCAGAACTTCATGTTAAATTCACGTTAAAATCCCAATCAAGATGTATAAGCGTTGGTCATTTAATTTTTTTTCAAAAACGCTATAAAATGAATATAGGTACATCTTTATTTTGTGGAAACTTTTTTTATTGTGTAGGTTGGAGTCTCCGATTTAAAAATTAAAAACAAATTCGTTTATGTTGTTCCCTCTGCTGGCCTTAAGTAAGCCATCCTGTGAGTTTTTAAGAATTTTTTCGATGATTTCAGCGCCTATTTCGCGAATAACTCGCAATGTTATGTTTTAAAGCTGGAATTGTCTCTAGATTATCCGCATAACATCTATCCTTAACGAAACCCCATAGAAAAAGGTCCAACGACGTCAAATTTGGCGCGCAAGAGATCGATTGTCGGTCGGTTTGTATGGTATATGGTGCATTTTGTTGAAACCAAAGGATGTTGCAGCTGTGACGGTCGCCATTGACGGTAATGGCGTTTTCAGCAGCCTCTTCGAAGAAAAATGTGCAAATTATGTCACCACTCCAAAATCCACACCCAACAGTCACTATTGATGGATGCACTTTCTTCTCTACGATTACGTGTGGCTGTCCCAAACCCCAAATCTGGCGGTTCTGCTTATGAGAATGGGATGGAAATGCGCTTCGTCTGAAAAGATAATTTTTCAACCAAAATCTACGTCATTATGGAAGCAGATGGTTATTCGCTTTCAACTGCTGAGTCATCTGGACCTTGTAGGGGAAGTATAAAAAACATCAAGTGCAGTATTCTCCTCAGGCTGGTGCGTGCAATGGTCAGCTGTCCGAGTTCGGGGACCACTTCTGTTATCCAATAGCAAGCTTACGCGCGAACTTTCTTCACCAATTTGTCTACTGCGGTTCACGAATCACGACCCATATTTCTCAAAATTCACACGGTTTCGACTACACGACACTGACTTTGAAATTAAGTTTTCAGTAGTTTGAAACGCCCTTCATGCGAAAACATGATTGTTTTGTGACGCGGAATAACGTGACTAAAGCCTCATTCTCATTAGTCAAGTTACTTAATTTCAAGTACTTGAATTCGAGGAACTTCAATTCAAGTTTGCGTTCTTATATATTCAAGTTAATTTAGTCAAGTAGTTGCTTAAAATGTCATCGAATGAGTTGGTGCGTGCTGAAATTTAAATAATAAAAACTGAAATTCCGCGTTATTAATTAAACGTAAACGTAAACTGAGAATCCAGTGATGGTCAACGTGGTTTAGATTTTAGAGTATTTGAAAGGCCTATTTCACTATTACCAGAGACAGTAGATTTAGTGATACTGGCTAGCTGTTTCTTGCTAAATTGACTTAGAAGCATAACTGAAACTGAATATTTACCAACAGGATCCCTAGATGAAGAAAACCATAACAGATAGGCCATATAAGTCCTGGAGCATGGCGAGAAACTACTAGGAAAGCTGAACAATAAATGCCAGATATTACATCCGGGCTGGGTTTGCATAATTATTCTCAGGATGCCTGAACGAGCCTTTTTTCGTTCATTTTAGTTAATAAATGTTTTTAAAATTTTCATCTCCGGCATTTCGGTCGTGATATAAAGTTAAATCGATGTTTCACAAAACTTCAAAGGATTAGTAAATTTAAAAAAAAATTATAAATTGCACAACTCCACTTCATTTTTGTAAATAACCTTACTTTTTTTATAAAGTATTTTCCACACTACTAAATTGTATAATGAAGCTCATCTCGGACGGCTCAACTTGAATCCAAAATTTGAAAGGGTCTCTACTTTACTTGATACTTGAAGTAAAGTAAAATTAATCTGAATTCAAGTAAAATACCACGTTCATATCAGTCAAGTAGATTCAAGTTACTTGAATTCAAGTACTTGAAATCAAGTAACTTGACTAATGAGAACGAGGCTTTACAAACTTTCAAAATTTCAAGCAAATCGTTCATAAAAATATTGCCATATTCTATGATTTAAAAGCAAACCAATAGATAGTGTACTCGTTACTTAACAAATATGACCATAATTTGTTAAGAAATGGCCTAGTTACATTCAGCAAGGCCGAATTCCGGAACTTCGTTCAAAATTCAAATTCAATTTTGAATACCTAATTTGACAGTTGTTGGTTGAGGAATAGCGAACTTTCTTTAATCCAAAAATTCTTGAAAAATTTATTTTAAAATGCAAATCACATCCCATAATTTGACCAGGATTGTTCAAGAAATAGCCGATTTCCAAATAAGAAATGAGATAAAAAATATTTCAATATATTTAGATTTTTAAGATTTTACTAAAATCAAGCAGGATTTTAAAAAGCAGCATATTGAAATGCGAGATATTGAAACGCGGCATTTTTAAAAAGTCAGGATTTTAATAATTCGGGATTTTGTAATTCGGACTTTCGTACCAATCCCTTTTTATAATCCTTAGCTATTTCACATTTCCTGTAGTTGTCGTGTAATGTGCCTTCTTTCAACTAACGGATTTTGCAGCAATCTTCGGGGCATCTTTGAGCGGTGATGCTTGACATTTTTTGCGCAGCGATATTAGACAGCTGTTGGTTTTTAATGGGTCTACGTTAACTCTCATGTTTAGTGTTACTTTGATATGTTGCACATCTTCCACTTTTTTTTTGTTTTTAACTGAGCATAAATAGTGGAAGTCTCCTTTTGTTTATTCGAACTCCTTAATCAGTTTCGTGTTCTTTTTTCTTAATGATATTTACACCATTTTCTATTTGACAACCCTTTTTGCTTGAGATCCTCTAAATTACTCTTTTGCACAGGTTGGTTGCAAGCAGGCCTCCAGCCTTAACTTTAACTAAGCGATCATTCCATATCCTCGCATACAAACCCATGATACCTCGAGAGGTCTCTATATAGATTTTCGAGTTTGCAACATTATTTTTCCAGACGCCATTGTTTGGAAATACGAGTTTATATTCGGCTACCGTATCCGATATTTCAACGACGAATAATTTGATATTTCTACGACGTTAATTGGTAGAGGTGATTTCTGGTTGTTGTTCTAGAGTTAGTTGTTCCTTGGGATGTGTGACGAAATCCCGAGGTCCAAAATCCCGGTTTTCAAAATCCAAGTTTTTAAAATCCTGGTTTTCAAAATCCCGGTTCTTAAAATCCCGGTTTTGTATAAAAAAAAATCCCAATTTTTAGGAAATCCCGGTTTGAATTTTTTAAATTTGACATGTGGAAAAATGGGACAAGAATCAAAAATGAGTTTCCGATAAAGTTTGTTGCAATCATGAAATTGCACTTAGGCCTTTTAAAAACCTGTTTAGTTTTTAGAAATTTTGATTAAAGTAAACTTTCAAAAAGATTCGAAATTAAATTAGCCTGGAGTTTTTGGGTTGAAAAATTTTGTTTTTGGAAATAAAAAAGAGGAGATTCTTGAGGGGTTCGCGTGAAAAGATTGTGGTTGAAATGTTATTTGAAAATTAGAGTTATGAGATAGGAAGTAATTTGTGAACTATTAATATTAATAAGTAATTGGTGATAAACATTTTAAAAAGAATAATAAGAATATATACCAAATAAAAAAAAACAAACATATATTGAATAAACTATATATGTATATATATTGCACCAGGCGTTAATTAAAACGTATGGTATAAACTCTGGGTATATGTTTTGTATATTGTATAAAATATTACTTATACAAATGTTAAGATGTATATGTAAGATGTGAATAAAATTTAAAAGAAAAAAAATCGTTAAAAATTATATTTAACAAAAAATAAAAAAATACAAATTTTCGTAACATTGTAAACGACATGTAATTTGTGTATGTAAATAAAACTTTATTAAAAATATACAAAAAAAAAACGTTTATCAAAATTTGTAAAGCAATTGGACACAATTTATTTGAGAAGCGGGGTGAGCAGTTTTTATTTTCTTTCGTTTCTTGGATTTTGGAAATTGGTAACCAACAAAATCGGTGGTGCAGAAATTCTATCGCTGGTGCAGAAATTCTACGTGATCATTATTGGATTGATAAATATTCCGGAAAAGAGTATTTTAAAAAAAAAAAAAAAAAAGACATTGTAAATATTATATTTTTTTTACTTAATTTTAATTTACTTTATTTTTAATATTAATTTGTAAATATTTTCTGATTAATTTTGTTTAATTGTCATGTTATATAAATATTAAATAATTGATTATAGTTGAGTGAAGTTTACGGTAATAGTGTTCCCAGGTATTATTGTTACCTTCAAACTAATGTTTACCCACCCATTCTATACCTCACCGAACAGAGCTACCGGGGTCGTGAATTAGAAAGGTAACAATATGGCGCCCAAGTTACGGTTTTTTTTTTTAATATGAAAATTTTGTTTTAAATTTTGGTTTGCTTTGATGGATCAATGTTTTCTGTATCTGTAAATTTATTTTATTCCTCCTAGTGGGTTTGAATTTAACTTACAACCAGGTATTGATGATATTTATGTTTCAAAGTATTTCAAAAATAACTGAATTTATTTAAGTACTGGAATTTTCATATATCACATTTTTTTTTATTTAAATTTATATTTTGTATTCTTAGATAATGTGCTCGTTCCTGATTTCATTTTTTTTCTAACTCCTCTTTCGAGGATTGATATTAGTATTTAAAATTTAAATTATTGAAACGGTTCCAAGTGAAAGAAAACAAAATCAAAATTTATTTTTTTTTATCGAATTTTAACAAATATTTTATAGATAATTTTATAAGTGCTTTGAAATTTTTATTTCAAATTGATCGCGGTTATTTTTATTTAATATTATTATGTTAGATTCGATTAAAAATTAATGTGAAGTATAATTATGCCTCTTTGCTAGCGATTGCTATGACCCATAAGCTAACAAATTATACACACAAATTGCTTATTAGTTATTTTTCCAAAACGTTTTTTTTTCTCTAATTTATCCATTTTTAGTTTCTGTTTAATGCCTGGGAATGCTGTTGTCCGATGACTTCACTCAACTATAATTTGTCACTTTATTTAACGTATTGTATAGTTATATCCTTATTACATATGTACATCTATATAACCAAGTTTCTTTAACTATTTTTTTTAACATATTCAATTTTTGATTTAAATTGGGAAAATCTTTATTGTTCTTTAGAAGGTTTATCATTTTAATTTTACCACCATAATATATTGTTTGGTCCTTAGGTTTAGTTTGTTTGTATTTTTTTTAGTTGGTTATCGTTTTGCATCGTCTTGAATAAATTCCAGGTTTTAGCTGGAAGTTACATCTTATAGGTTTAATTAGCGTTAATCCTCTTTTTGTATATATTTTGTTTTGGAAAAAACTGATCATTATTATGGATTCAAATAATATTAAATATTTGAAACCGGATGAATTTGCTGTAGAATGTATTGTAAGAAATATTGATGGTAGTCCAACAGTTAAATTTGACCTTCTCAAAAACTTAATGGACGTAGAAATAGATAACCCCGTTCTTCAACCTTTTAAGCCGCACAAATCAGCTTCAAAAAATCCTGATCGTGAAATTCGTAAATGTTTAGTAAAACTTCAAGAAATTCGCGAGTGGTTTGTGGGACAAAAAGATGAAGAATTAGATATCAATAACTATAATTCTGTTAGATGTCGATTAGATCATATAAATAGGCGATTAGAACGGTTGAGTAACGCAACAAAAAGATATAAGTCCAACTGTTTGGCCGCACTTAAGGAGAGTCAATCATTACAAATTCAAATTAATAACACGGTCGTCAATACTGTATCCATTAATGAATCAGTAAAGTTTGTAGAGGATAATATTAAAATAATTGTTGAAGATTTGTCGTCCTCAGAAGATGAACGTTCAGATGTGGAGTCTATTTGTTCTCAGAAAACTGTATGTTCCACACCACGTAAAACTAATAAGATTTCTGATAATAATAATTCGAATGGTAATGAGTATTTTGGAAATCCGATGCCAAGTAATTCAATGTTAGGACAGTTTGCTAAATTAAACATCGATAATTCACCAAGAAATTTTAACCAAATCCCACAAAATTCTGGCTTTGATTCTGGATCTAATATTTTTCCATGTTGTTTTCAAAATCCTAATATTCCAAATCAACGTTATAACCAAACTCAACCACTTCCTCTGTTTTCGTCTCAACCAAATAATTCATTTGTTCCTAGTAATACGAAACATCATTTATTATCCAATTGGAAAATAGACTTTGATGGTACCACGGATGGAATATCGATAGAGAGATTCCTTTTCAGAGTAGAACATCTTAAACGTACATACCAGGTTTCTGACATTATAGTACGTGATCAATTCGGTGTCCTTCTTAAAGGAATTGCCTCTAATTGGTATTGGTGTTTTCTCGAGCGCAATCCAAATACAAGCTGGTTTCAACTTAAAGAAGCAATTGTTGAGCGTTTCCAAGATCGTCGTACGGATGACGACATTCGGAGATTAATCGATTCCCGAAAACAAAAAGCAGGTGAATCATTTTTGGAATTTTATAATGAAATTCTTGTTTTAACTCTTCGATTTCGTACACCCCTATCTGATTCAGACATTCTAAGAATTCTTCGGTACAATATGAATATCGGACTTCAAAATCATCTTGCTGATCAGGAGATTGATTCAATCAATACCCTTGTTAGAAGATGCGTTGCACTTGAAGACATGTGGAAACGGCATAATTTTGTACCCGAAAAATTTTGTAAACAACAATATGTTAATGAAATTTGTAAATCAATCGAGGTTCAGTCTGTTCCGATTACTATGAATCAAAATTTTATTCCAGATTCTAATTGTGATTTTTCGGTTCAAAATTCTGGAAGTCAAAATTTTAATTCAAATCAATTTAATAACATTGATTCACCAAATAAAATTGATGCTTTTCTTCAAAATACAAATTCAAAAGAAGCAAATTATTTTATATGTTGGAATTGTCGTGATGTAGGACATACATTTATTAATTGCTCAAAGCCACGGAGATTGTTTTGCCATGGATGTGGTACAGATGGGTTTTCCAAAACAAACTGTTCAAATTGTAATCGCACGGGAAACGAAAATTCGGGGACTCATTCAGCTGCAATGAGCAATCCTCGAAACGACCAGCAGCATCAGGCAAGACAACCAACTACAATTCTGAGGAGCAATTCTCAGTTAATCCAAAATTTCAAAGGTCAGACGTAAATAACTCAATTAATTGTATTCATTCAAAATTCAAAACTAATAATAATATTCCAAGTTCAGCTAAATTACGTGTTCGGAAATATTGGGAAAAGCGGAAAGAAATTGTACACAGAATTTCTGAATCATTATTTACCCAAGAATCGGATGATCGACCTTACGCCATTGTAAATATCAATGGAATACCATATAAAGGTTTGATGGATAGTGGTGCATCAATAACCGCTCTTGGTTCAGGTTGTGAAAAATTTTTGTCTAATCCGGATATCAAAATTTACAATGTTTCGTCAAATGTCAAAACAGCTAGTGGTCACACACAGCGTGTACATGGCTATTTCAGTGCGTCTGTAAGCTTCAATGGAAATCAGAAATCTATGAACATCTATTTAATTCCTAGTCTCACTCAATCTTTGTATCTTGGAATCGATTTCTGGAAACTATTTAACATAGTTCCCAAAACCATTTCTGAATTAAATAGAACTTATTCTGATTTTCATTCTCTTACCTCTGATCAAAATTCTCGTTTAGAATCAATTATTGAACAATTTCCTTCGTTCAATAAACATGGTCTAGGCAAAACTTCCTTAATTTCTCACCATATTAATGTCCAAGATGCCACGCCCGTCAAACAGCGATACTACCCTGTATCTCCTGCAGTTCAAGCTGACATGTATCTCGAGATAGATCGGATGCTGTCTCTGGAAGTAATAGAAGAATCAAATAGTTCATGGAGTTCACCTGTGACATTGGTTCGGAAACCAAATGGCAAGGTTCGCTTGTGCTTAGATGCAAGACGTGTGAATGAGGTAACGGTCAGGGATGCGTATCCACTGCCTATAATCGACGGACTGCTAAGCCGATTGGGAGAAACCAAATGTATTTCAAGTCTTGACTTGAAGGATGCATTTTGGCAGATTCCATTAGCTCTTGGGTCCCGAGATAAGACAGCGTTTACCATTCCTGGTCGTCCTCTTTACCAATTTACAGTTATGCCATTTGGTCTCTGCAACGCGCCACAAACCATGTGCCGGTTAATGGATCAGGTGATACCCCATGAATTCCATGATCGTATTTTTGTATATCTGGATGATCTTCTGATTACTTCCAGAACATTTGAAGAACATCTCGAGTTGCTGTCACTTGTAGCTAAGAGACTGTGCGATGCTGGTTTAACGGTAAACTTGGATAAAAGCCACTTCCTCCTCAAACGCATTAATTATCTTGGTTATGTAGTTGGGGATGGAACCCTTTCAACAAATTCAGATAAAGTACAAGCCATAACCGACTTCCCAAAACCAACCACTCACAAGAAACTTCGTCGTTTCTTAGGAATGGCTGGATGGTATAGGCGCTTTATCTCGTGTTTTGCATCTTTGGTAGCACCTCTAACGGATCTCACCAAAAAGAACTCGAAATTCATTTGGTCTGAAAAAGCCCAACAAGCTTTTGATGGTGTCAAATTGGCATTATCAAATGCTCCAGTGTTGGTTCATCCTAATTTTTTCAAACCGTTTGTGATTCAGTGCGATGCTAGTACAACTGGTGTCGGAAGCGTGTTGTTGCAGGAAAGTGATGATGGTGAGGAGCATCCCATCGCATATATGTCTCAGAAGCTGAACGCAGCACAGCGCAACTACTCGATTACCGAGTTAGAGTGTTTAGCTGCCGTGCTTAGCGTAAAGAAGTTTCGAGCATATATCGAAGGATATCCTTTCACCATTGTTACTGACCACGCCAGTCTTAAATGGCTTATGAGTCAAAAAGAGCTCACAGGCAGACTAGCGCGTTGGAGTCTGAAACTTCAGGGTTTCGATTTTACCATACAACATCGCAGTGGATCACAGAACGTCGTACCGGATGCATTATCGAGAGTCTTTATGGATGAGATTTTCCTAAATGAAAGTGGCTTTAGTATAAACCTTGATTCGGCTTCTTTTAAATCTAATGAATATTTAGATTTAATTTCCAGAATTGTATCCTCTTCTGACTCTCTCTCCAATTTTATGGTATCTAATGGCAAAATTCTTATTAACACATCTGGAAATAAAAATTGTTCTTTATCTTTAACAGACTTAAATAATTGGAAATTATACATTCCTCAAAATTTAATTGGTTATATAATTCGGCAAGCGCACAACCCTCCTACGTCAGCCCATGTTGGTTCTGTGAAAATGCTTGAACGAATTCAAAGGTATTTTTATTGGCCAAAAATGGCAACTGATGTGAAGGACTATGTTGCTAGTTGTCATAAATGCAAGGAAATTAAACCAGTAAATTATTCCACCAAAACGAACATGGGTGAGCAAAGGCTGGTTGTTCGACCAATGCAGCGATTGTTTATCGATTTTTTGGGTCCTTACCCCAGATCTAAAAACGGTAACACATATCTTTTCATTGTTCTTGATCATTATTCTAAATTTATATTTCTAAAACCTTTTCGGAAAGCCCTTGCATCAGATGTTGTTAAATTTTTGGAGAAAGATGTTTTTCTATCATTTTCGGTCCCGGAATTTATAGTTTCTGATAACGGAGCGCAGTTCACTTCAAAACTATTCCAAGCTTTTTTGTCGAAATTTAACGTTAAACATTCACTTGTTCCTCGATATTGTCCACAGGCGAATGCGTCAGAGCGCGTGAATCGATCGATACTTGCGGCCTTGCGAGCTTATGTTGGAGATAATCACACTACTTGGGATCAGTACATTGTAGAAATTACCTGCGCATTAAGAAACGTTGTACATGACTCCACGAAGTTTTCGCCCCATTTTCTCATGTTTGGGCAACACATGATCACGAACGGAAAGGAATACGAATTATTAAAGTTGTTAAACTTGGAAAACGAGGGCATTATTTCGGCGGAATCAAAAGCAAACTGTTTAAGTGTCATTCAACGTTCCGTATTAAAACACCTGGAAAATGCTTATAACAGAGCTTGTCAGAATTACAATCTTAGGAGTAGAAATCGCAATTTAGATGTTGGTCAAACTGTATTCGTTAAAAATTATGTTCAGAGCAATGCGGTGGCTAAATTTTCAGCAAAACTTGCACCGAAATATGTTAAATGTGTAGTTCAAAAGAGATTAGGTAATACAGCTTATGAATTAGTAAAGGAAGACGGTAAAAACCTCGGAATTTACCACATAAAAGATATTCGAACGTAACGTATAAATTAATAAAAATTTTAATATAAATTTTCATAAGGATGAGATGTATATATATGCGGTTATCTAATGTTTAACCCGGCTTTTGAGACATTCAGGGTGTGTGGTACGTCCCCACGAATGTTGCAATCATGAAATTGCACTTAGGCCTTTTAAAAACCTGTTTAGTTTTTAGAAATTTTGATTAAAGTAAACTTTCAAAAAGATTCGAAATTAAATTAGCCTGGAGTTTTTGGGTTGAAAAATTTTGTTTTTGGAAATAAAAAAGAGGAGATTCTTGAGGGGTTCGCGTGAAAAGATTGTGGTTGAAATGTTATTTGAAAATTAGAGTTATGAGATAGGAAGTAATTTGTGAACTATTAATATTAATAAGTAATTGGTGATAAACATTTTAAAAAGAATAATAAGAATATATACCAAATAAAAAAAAACAAACATATATTGAATAAACTATATATGTATATATATTGCACCAGGCGTTAATTAAAACGTATGGTATAAACTCTGGGTATATGTTTTGTATATTGTATAAAATATTACTTATACAAATGTTAAGATGTATATGTAAGATGTGAATAAAATTTAAAAGAAAAAAAATCGTTAAAAATTATATTTAACAAAAAATAAAAAAATACAAATTTTCGTAACATTGTAAACGACATGTAATTTGTGTATGTAAATAAAACTTTATTAAAAATATACAAAAAAAAAACGTTTATCAAAATTTGTAAAGCAATTGGACACAATTTATTTGAGAAGCGGGGTGAGCAGTTTTTATTTTCTTTCGTTTCTTGGATTTTGGAAATTGGTAACCAACAAAATCGGTGGTGCAGAAATTCTATCGCTGGTGCAGAAATTCTACGTGATCATTATTGGATTGATAAATATTCCGGAAAAGAGTTTTTAAAAAAAAAAAAAAAAAAAGACATTGTAAATATTATATTTTTTTTACTTAATTTTAATTTACTTTATTTTTAATATTAATTTGTAAATATTTTCTGATTAATTTTGTTTAATTGTCATGTTATATAAATATTAAATAATTGATTATAGTTGAGTGAAGTTTACGGTAATAGTGTTCCCAGGTATTATTGTTACCTTAAAACTAATGTTTACCCACCCATTCTATACCTCACCGAACAGAGCTACCGGGGTCGTGAATTAGAAAGGTAACAAGTTCTAGAAAATAGCTAATAGGGATGGAATTTGGCCATATCTTTTGGCCAAATTTTGTTGAAATTCGATAGTGCGATGAAAATGGGAATGATTTTTCGATAAAGCGGTCAATAGAGATGGAATTAACCGATTAGGTTGGACCTGTGGATCCTAAATGGGATTCAAAAAATGTGTTTTTGATAAAGTTCTGGAATAATGCGGATAGGGAGAAAACCTGGCCATTTCTTAACCGATTATGTCGAAAATCAGTATGTGGGATCTAAATGGGATTTTAAAATGATATTTGATAAAGTTCTGGATTATTGTCATTAGGGATGGAACTAGACCATTTCATGGGGTTGAAAATGTTGCAAGTGGGGCTGAAAATGTTGCAAGTACAAAATTTTGCAATTACAAAATCTTGCATAAAAAATAGTGCAATTATTTTTCTTTTTAGTATGTGCCATTAATAGATTATAATCCGCTCCTACGTGCGGCGCGCAGTGCGACATGTTTGCCGCCTCTGACTTTGCAGCCTTAAATTTTATTAGTCCGGTTTTTTTTCAAAATCAAGACTTTAGAACTAGAAGAAAAGAAACCCTATATTTTGAAAACCGGGATTTCGAAAACCGAGATTTTAAAACCTGGATTTTGAAAACCGGGATTTCGTACAGACTCTACCCTGTTCGTTTATGTTTAATTGGCATCTACAAACCTCTTTTGAAGTTGATGGTAAAGTTTCTACTATTTCTGGTGAGTGTTGTTTCTCTTTCTAATTACTGATTACCGATTGCAGGTTTTAGTGTCGTCCCAAGGCGTAACAGTTTTTTGCTAACGTTGTGTTCTTTGTCAGACATTTTTCGGCATATAGTGAGGCTGGTTTCCAGTCACATCCTATTGCCCCATCATGTAATAATTCTGTTGATATTCAAAAATAAATTCGTTATAAGTTATATCGAAAAATAATGTCACGATACGCAGGCGTGTCAATTTTTGCGAATATTAACGTACTTGAAATAATTTCGATGTAATACTCGTACAAACGATTTGAAGGCTTGTTCCATCCGGTAGAAAGTTACATTTTGGTTTTAAAATGCTATATTGCATCTAATTGAGTTCAAACACCAGTAACTAATTTTTTTTTTGTTAAAGTTTATAGTTTTTATTTTAATTTTACTATTTATTGTATGTTGATGCCGTCTTCACGTGTTATAAAATATGCATTTTGATGTTTTTTATTTTTTGGTCGGTATACGACAAAAATATTAATTATTTATGTCTAACGCTAACTATAAACTAAAACTAAAAACAAAACTTTAATAGTCTGTGTTTTAGGTGTGGTACTGCGGCCGCGGCGGCATAAAGTGCGAGATGCGATAAAATAAAATGATGTCATATAATTTTATAAATTGATTTCACTCGATACTAATAAATTACGAATCATGGGCCCGTCTCAGCGAATTTTTATATTACTTTTTATGTTGCGCTTGATGTAGTGACATTTCAAATTTTCTAATTCATATCAAATTAATTCCTTTTTTTTTTTGTTTAATTTTAGGCCAAAATGGAGGTCGAAGATCTCTTTGTAGATTTAGCGGATGGTGTAAAGCTATTAAAACTTTTAGAAATAATATCAGGTGAAAAATTAGGTAAACCAAACAATGGAAAAATGAGAGTACACAAAATAGAAAATGTAAATAAAAGCTTGGCATTTTTGCATACAAAGGTAAGAAAATTTTGTTTTTTATGTATTTTTAAATAACCATAAAGCGAATGTGCCTTATCGTGTAAATATAATTGACAACGATACTTTCGTACTCTAAATATGACCGCGGTGTTAATTTTATCGTACCAACACAATCTTTTGAAAGCATTTTAGTTTCAAAACTTTTGTATAACAGCACATTTTTGACGTTTAAGTACGACAAAGTCATCCCATTAATTAAGATAATGTCAATCAAACGGAATATGATAATCACTCTAAAAATAGTGACAAAATATGATAAGAATTTATAACGTCATAATCTTTAGTATATACTATTTTATAAATAAGTAACTGCACAGAAGCTTATGAATGAGCTGCTCTACATAATAAAGAAGAACTACTTTCTTATCATGCACACGCGATAATCGAGATAACGAATGACAACTGAATAATTAATTTAATTAAAACTAAATAACAATAAAAAAAATTAATTTTTGATTGGAAATTATGTAAATTTTGTGTTGTATATGCATACATAAAATGTATTTGATTGATAATGATGGAAGCGGCCACCCAACAAACGCACAGCTCAGACGAAAAATTCCTAATTTATATATAGATAACATGATGGATTAATAACATGACTTTCTATGTCAAGTGATTAGGTAATGTTATCGGAATTTTCAATTAGATAGACACACACACATACACACATACATGTATAATATTACATAGGCGGCATCTAGGTTTAATAAATTGAATTGTGTAATTGATATCGTGCTGTGCTCTGCAGCAAATACAGTTAAAAAAATGATGGTTTTATTGAGGCAATCAAGAGTTTTGATTGAGATCAGTATTTCTTCATGATGGGTTTTTGATTGAGTTGTTTGTGTGAGGAGTGATTTGTTTTGATTAAACTGATTGCGTCCGATCGGGGTATCTTTAAACTTACGCAATGATGAAATTATCGCTCTATTTGGTTTAAAATTAAAAATTATATTTTTCGGCCGCCGATACTACTGTTACCTTTTTAAATCGCACAAACAATCAAAATTTCAGTAACGTATAACCAATTCGATTTGGCGGCTGACTCGGCAGCCAAGTGGGCATGACACTTTCGCAAGGTAGAAAACGACACGCTTACATCTTTCGTGTTAAAGTACCAAATCTTGTTATTTTGTTCAAACAATAACTCTGCTGGAGTCCAGTTAAAGCCTTCCTTAACTAAGGTTCCAATACCCAATAAAAATGTTGAAAGTTCTGAATTCCAATGGGATGAATTACATTGAACTCTGTAATGAGCCTTAAAGTAATCTGAGAAACTGTTCGTCTAGCCTATTCGTTTTCGAGAGGCTCGATGAATATCCAAATGTTCTGTTCTGTGACGATGAAGAGTGGGACTCCATAACTACAGATATACTTTTTGAAGAAGATCTTACTTGTAACAATTACGTAAGCGTGAGCCAGTCTCGATCGCGATGCTTACTTTAACCTTGATCTAATTCGGTAATTGAAATTCGGTCTTTTGTTTGGCGATCTTCCACGTGAGGTAAAGTTAATATTGGCTAGTGTTCGCTGGAAATCAGCCAATAACTGTTGCATTTGCTGACGTCGTCGTTGCATTTAAAGAATTTCTGATGACTTGCTCGTAAATGGCTGATTCTCTGTAGCAACTGGTTTAGGCGCTCTTGATCTAGATAAAACCGTGCATGTGATTTGTAGAGGTTCAATTTAAATTTGCACACTTAAAAATCTTGCTGCAGTAGTGTATTAAAAAAAAAATTCTATATAATCTGGGGGTTGACTATTTTTTAGCAAATTTATTATAATTCGCTAAGGCGTTGTGTATATTTTTAATATAAAAGCTTAAAATATTTTTCATATTCATATATTTGCTGTGTAATGCCTCAACCAGTCAGACTTAAGTTCTTAAGTTGTGTTGTGCTCCGTTTTGGACCACTTAGGAGAGAGGTACGACCACCAAAATTTTAGAGGTCAGTTGTTTATTTCTGACGAGAAGCCTATAAAATTTTGGTGATTGTAGCACTAACCGAAGTGGTGCAATCGGCATGTAACTTAAGCTCTTAAGTCTGACTGGTTGAGGCATAACTGTGTAAGGAAAAGGACGTCAATTGATTTATAGTAGTATTCAAATCTCGCTGGAATTCTGACAGTTTTCGCGCAGAAGTAATATGGCGGATACACAGTGATGTATTAAGTATAATATTCATGTTTATTGTTTACATTTTTACGTTGTATTTGTATTTAAATGGAATAGGAATTTTAGGATACAATTAAAACACAAACTTTAGATTTTATAAATTAAAATGATATTTAATTCGATAAGTTAAGAATTAATTCTAAATTCCATTAAATTGAAAACTGAATTTGCTTTTTTGTTGTTGTGTGGTTTTGTGCGATACGAATCACATTTGGTTATTTATTTTCCCTAGTTCGTACCAAAATTAAATGTTGTCATTGTTTCCAAAAGGCGTGCAATATTTTTTTAGATCTATTAATTTTCACTTGATATATGATTATAATAACATAAATACATAATAATTTTGAATGTTTTGTGTATTAAAACTGAAATATAATTCTTTTTCATGGTTATTTATTATTTTATTTAGGTTTACTATCTAAGATAAATGCGACCCTTCAAAATTTTTATAAAAAAAATTTCTACACCACTGAAAGCTGCGCAGAACAGTTAAAAAAAATTTTTTTTTAAGATCTGAATATTACTATACGTCAATCCAGTTGAAAAAGTAAAAAATTGGAATCTGTGGAATTTGCCTTATAGTTTTAATTTTAATACTTAATATAAGTCTAATACAATTGGGAATTTCTAATGTAGTGTGCTTTATACTGTTTGTAGCACTGGGCTGAGCTATACAATTTTAATGTCACTTACGACAAAAAATGATGCTTCCAAATGGGTATTTTAATTTATTTTTTATGCAATGTGCAACTATTTCATGCATTTACTACATTGTTGTGAAAAAGATTATCAAAAGCGGGCTTTGAAAAGCGGGATTTTGAAAAACGGGCAAAAGACCACAACTCGTTTATAAGAAGAGGTCAAAAGGAATGGATAACCCCTTATATTAAAAAAACTAAAAGTATGATTTGCTGGTTAACTATCTGAAAGGTATCCTAAGGGTTAAATTGAATTTTCCCGGTTTTTTTTGAAAAATGAAAAATTTCAATAGAAATATAAAAAATATTGGGACTACAAATTAATTCGGCCGTTTTCAAAAAGTGGCCCTGACTATAAGTTTTTTATAGTGACAGCTGATTTTTGCTACAGACAGATTAGACATCTGCGGTTAACACTCTGTTTGTATTACTTTGAGTTTCATACAAAACGTGTTTTTTACAGTGTTGAATATCTCGGATTTTGTGATAACTAAACAGTATTTGTGGGAAGTGTAATTTTTTGTTTTAATAGGAAGCTGAAGCACTTCGAATGCTTGTGGAAGTTTACGGTGACAATGCTCCAACCGATACATCATGTAGAGAATGGTTTCAACGCTTCAAAAATGATATTAATGTTGAAGATAAGCCTCGCTTAGGACAACCAAACAAAATTGTAGACGACAAATTAGATGCATTGCTCAATGAAGATCCAACAAAAACACAAGAGGAGCTTGTCGGTACATGAGGGGTGACCCAAGAAACAGTTTCCGTACGATTGAAATCTATGGACATGATTCAAAAGCAAGGTCCCTTATGAATTGAGTTTGAGCCGTGCTTCAGCATTACGAGAAAAACGACCGGAACATCAGGAAAGGCGTAATAAAGTTATTCTTCTGCATGACAACTCTCGGCCTCACGTAGCAAAAATCGTAAAAAAATATTTGGAAACGCTCAAGTGATATATTTTACCGCACCCGCTGTATTCTTCGGACATTGCACCTTCTGAATACTGGTTGTTCCGACAGATGCAACATGATTTGGCAGGTCACCGGTTCAGTTCTTTCGTAGAAATTGAAAATTGGCTTCAAACTTGGATCGCCTCAAAAGACGAAACGTTTTTCCGAGATGGGATTTGAAAATTACCTGAGAGGAGGGAAAAAGTCTTACACTCAGAGAAAAACTTGGGTCAAAAGAAACAAAAATCTGAGTCTATTTTGCTAAAATCTTGGTGTTTTTCGACCAACGAAATCTCTTAGTTAAAAAAACGAACAAGATCTTAGTTGAATAAAATTTTAATTTAAAATAACCAGTTAATATAACCAAAAACATATGGTTAATTTAATGTATAGAAATGGAAAATAATTGGTAATGACTAACTATTTCGTTAAATTAACCAAGGGAAAAAATTATTTGACTAATAATTAGTTATTATTATTTTACTTAATCGTACCAAATTTTCTTAGTAAATATAACAAAAATAGCGTTAAATGTTGCAAACGTTTTTGGTTGAACACATTACATAAACGTGGGGTTACCAAACCAACACGTTGGAACTTTGATTTCAAACTAATGAAACGTTGAATTCTTTATATTAAAAAATTCGGTCGTCTCATCAGACTGCAGTGATCAAACTACAAAATATTGAAAATGCTTTGAACTTATTACATTCAAAGGATAATCACAATGCTTTAGCGAATTTTATTGATTCGCTAGTTTATATGACAAAACTTATAGGTCAAAATAACTAATTAAGATAAACCAAAGTACTTGGTTAGTTATAACAAGAATATTTTTCACCTAACAATTTTTTTTGGTTAAATTAAACAAAACTACTTACCAACATCCTTGTAACTCAAATTTCACTCACTTTTAGTAACCAAGTAAGAAAGTACCAAGTTTCTAAATTAAACAAGAGATTTGGTTTATCTAACTCAGAATTTTGTGTTAAAACAACCAAATTAATTTAACTAGGTATTTGGTAGTAATCTTATTACAAGACGGCTCAGCAGCCGACCCGCAGCTTTCATTCGCTTCCGTTATTAAATCGTATCTGTAGGTGATATTCCAGAAATTAATGAAAAGATAATTCTATATTCATAATCGATTAAAAGATTCCATTCTACCTTGTGCAGTTTTAAAAAATGTCGTTTTAAAAAATACAGTTTTGAAAAATGCTGTTTTGGAAAATGCCATTTCGACAAATGCCGTTCACCTATGCCGTTTTGAAATATGCAGTTTTGAAAAATTCCTTTCTGGAAAATTCCGTTTTAAAATATGTCGTTTTTGAAATGTGCGGTTTTGAAAACTGCAATTTTGTACCTTATCCCTTTTCCTGCCAGACAATTTTTATTGCTTTAATTTAAGTCCAACCCACACAAATGTGTGTGTGTCAAAAATGTCATACAATTATTTTACTATTATTATAGTATTTTTCGGTTGGCAACGATTTAAGAGGAATGCACAAACGTGTATGTTGGTCCAAAATACACACAAAAATAAATTTTTGACATGACTCTTTTTCCTTACCCACACAATTGTGATAGCAGGCAGGAAAAGTGTTATACGGTTTTTAATATGCCATTTTGAAAAATGTAATTTTAAGTTATGCCGTTTTGAGCGGAACCCATTTGTCGAATTAGTGGCGCCATTAGTCATTGTGTTTAAGTTTGGAAACAAATAAGGCCTTAGACTGCGGTCCAATTCATGGCTTATTTTGTGTAGACTGGCTTATTTGAAAGTCCGCAATAAGTCACCTCACGAGGAGACTTATTGTAGACTTTCTTGACTTATTTTGGAGAGTTTCCACAAAAATGGTATTTCATACATCTTTTGGTCGTAAAAAAATATAGCTGTGATAATATGACAACAGTAGAAAATTAAATTTATAATATAATTATAATTTGTAACTGTAAAATAAAAATACTTTTTTTTTTGTAAAATTATGGCGGACAAAAACAATCGTAAAAGGAAAATTTATACTTTGCGTTCTGAAATGTAGGGTTATATTCAAATAAGTCTCGATCTGAATTGGACCAGCAGATAACTTATTTCATGCCGCCGTTTTGAATAAGTCGACTAAATTACTGTTCTGAAAAATAAAAATCTCAAGATAATTTATCGTGCTAAGTCGTTATTGATTATGGTCCATCCAACACAGAATAAGACCAGCTTCTTACCCAAATAACAAATCCAATAAAAAGTGAAACATAACCAGTTTTCGGTTTAACTATTTCTTCTAATTAATTTATGATTTGGGAAGACGTTCAGCGTGTATTTATAATGAATGAGCTCACTTTATCAAAACTTAGAATGTATTAGATTTTCTTATTGCTAGATTTGCTTATTTGCAACGAAGATTAAAAGCGGTCAATACAATTAATTTCGTTCTTCGGGGATCTGTATAAATTCAGTTTTCTACCATTCTTAAACATTTCTAATGTCAAGGTTATGTGTGCAGAGTGAGTCATTATTATTAATCGTTAGCTGTAGCGCACGTATTCAAGTACCCTCATAATATACTCTAATGTTTAAAATTTCTAACAAACTCTTTAAAATAAATTAAATTTTTAAATGTATACTTCTATACAAGCATCCTCGACTAGATTTATGAACTCTTTAATTTAATTTAAAATTAATTTAAAATCCAATTTTGTAAAATAAAACCATAACGACTTCCTCAATTCACTTATACTCGTCTATACCATTCAATTTCACAACAATAGAAATTTTTTAGTTCGGGTGTTATGCGACTCGCAATATTTTATTATCTCCAGTACGTAATATATTGCTGTTTGATGCATCCAATTTCCTCCGATATACACAAAAAACAAACCAAACAAAAATTAAATAGTTCAAATTCCGCCAAGCGTAACGTATGATTTATCGTAATTTGTAATCGTTACTGTAATAAAAAAAATATTCGAACGATTTTTTGGGCCTACATAGATTCATCATAGTGAATGTTATACTATTCGTCCTATAGTTAAATTTTGCTAGGCACAAAAGATCGAGGTTGCTCTCCCCAGCTTCGCGACTAAAATTTGTATCTTGATGGCATTGGTATTAAATTTAGGAGTTTCTAATTCTCCAAATATGGCCACGCTTATGTCATAATCTGATGATCATTAGAATTGTTTGACCCCAAACGATCGCAATAAAAATATTCACGTCAAAATATTATGTATCACACATCACGATCAATCCCGCGAAATTTGCATAAAACTTTCAATTGTTATTTTTTGTTGGTTGTGTCTCGAGTCACCGCTCGCACATTTCTCTCATGAACATTACATTTAAAAAAAAAAACTTCACAAAATCTATAAAATACATAAGTGATCTGATTAATGTATGCGCAGCAGATACACATGCGATATACTTTCTCTCGTAAGAAATTTCGTTGTTTACCATAAACGTCGTAACAAACCAAATAAATCAACGGTCACTGAACCCCCCTAAAGATGTGGAAGAATTTGTGTTTAATTTTTTAAGAATTTTCCTGAGCGCGCAAAATTAGATATCGTGCGTGATTTGAATAAATCGCGATTTTTTTCACGTTAGATGAACGCTGCTTGTACGTGGCTCAAATCGAAATTAGCCATGTTAATTGTCATTATCATCATTCAATTGTTTTCTGTAGTTGTCATGCTTGATTGTAAGATGGTCTAGTTACGATGCCAAAAAAAAAAAAATTTCTTTGATTTGTTTGGTTACGTGATTGGTTGAGAATACCGTTAAATTGGATTTTTGCCATGCCAGTACCACGGTAGGCGATGAAAATTAATTTGGCGATAAAATGGCATTTTTTAGCGTTTATATGTCACGTCAGCCATAATTTCGATTAAATGGTAATACGATAAAATAGTTTTGATTGTAAGTCAAATTATAGTATTTGTACGTCAAGTAAAAATAACCACTTCGGACACGAAACAAATCGTCTGGCAATGGCGATTTCAAAGCCTTCGGTTTAATGACAGATAGACTTAAATTTTTAAAATGACGACAAAACAATTTTCTTATATTTTCAGGTGCGTTTAGAATCAATCGGTGCCGAAGATATTGTAGATGGTAATCCCCGTCTCATCCTTGGTCTTATTTGGACCATCATTCTTCGTTTCCAAATCCAAGAAATCGAAATCGACGCCGAGGAAGGAGATGCCGGGACAAATTCATCAGAGAAACGTTCAGCCAAGGATGCCCTTCTTCTTTGGTGCCAACGTAAAACACATGGTTACAATAATGTTAATATCACAGATTTCTCTGGATCCTGGCGATCTGGCCTCGGTTTCAATGCCCTTATTCATGCTCATCGTCCCGATTTATTCGATTTTAATTCGCTTACTCCAGGCCGAAACATGGACAATTTAAATCATGCGTTTGACGTTGCGGACAACGGTTTGGGTATACCACGACTTTTGGACGCCGAAGATATTGATCAACAACGTCCTGATGAGAAATCCATCCTCACCTATGTCGCATCATACTATCATACGTTCGCACGAATGAAAAACGAGCAAAAAAGTACCCTTCGAATTACGAACATATTAGCTCAGCTAATGAAGATAGATTCAAATAAAATTACTTATATAAAGCTGACAACTGATTTGTTGACTTGGATTCGAGTGACCACTGAAGAGTTGGAGAAACGTAATTTTCCAAATTCTCTCGATGGAATACAAAAGCTACTGTTAGACTTTAAACTGTATCGCACGATAGAGAAACCGCCAAAGTACAAAGAGCGAAGTGACATCGAAGCGCTTTACTTTACGACCAATACATTACTGAAATCGTTGAATCAACCACATTTTACGCCACAAGATGGTCTGATGTTGAACGATATCGAGAAGGCCTGGCAAAAATTAGAAAATGCCGAACATAATCGAGAAGTAGTGTTACGCGACGAACTTCTTAGACAAGAAAAATTGGAACAACTGAACTATAAATTCGAGAAAAAATCGGTGCTACGTGAAAGCTATTTAAACGAAATGATCCAAGTGCTATCGGATCCTCGATATGGTGCTAATCTGCGCCAGGTTGACGCTACCGTTAAAAAACATGAAGCGATTTCTGCCGATATTCTAGCCCGAGTTGAACGTTTTAACGATTTAACAGTTATGGCCCGTGAATTAGAAATAGAAAACTATCACGGGAAAGAACGGGTCAAGATGCGAGAAACCGATGTTTTACAGAAATGGCGGGAATTACTTAAACTATTGGAAAATCACAAAAACAATTTAAGCCAAATGAGCATCTTGATGAATTTACTTCGCGAAATCGATTCCACAATGGCCTCAATCAAAGAGCTAGAAATTCAATTTTCTTCGGAAGATGTTGGCCCTCATCTATTAGGGGTTGAAGAATTACTTCAAGCGCATTCAGTGCAAGAACTCCAAATAAATACGTTGGGTGAAACGCAAAGACGATACCAACGCCAAGGACAATTGTACAAAAATTCTGAGTTAAAGGAAGCGCCCATGTTGATTGAAAAATTGGACGAGCTTAATACAGCACATACAAATTTAGTTGAGCTTGCCAAAAATCGTCGTGCTCAACTCGAAGAAGGGAGAAATTTTTACCACTTCCTGGAAGATCACGAGAACGAAGAGGGTTGGCTAATTGAAAAGCAACGGATTTGTAAAACTGGAATAACTGCAAAAGATTTACGTGCTGTGTTAAGCTTACAGCAGAAGCATAAAGCGCTTGAAGATGAAATGAAAGTGCGTAAACCGAAATCCTCCCAAATCCTGGAGGTTGGTAAAAAATTAATTAGTGATAAACATCCACGCCATTCCGAAGTACAAATGCGCCTTGATTCGTTAAAAGATCACTGGAAAGCGCTTGAGGAATTAGTTGAGCTACGTAAACGGCAGCTTGAGGATGCGGCGGAAGCTTACCAATTCTACACCGATGCTAATGAAGCTGAATCGTGGCTTAATGAAAAAATGGCGCTTGTTGCATCCGATGACTATGGGGTTGATGAACCATCGTCGCAAGCCTTGTTACAGCGGCATCGCGATCTGCAAGGAGAGCTTAACGCGTACTCAGGCGATATCTTAAATTTAAATCAACAAGCCGATAAATTAATCAAGGCTGGTATTTCTACGCTTGAATTATCTTCAGAACATGAACAAATTCCCGAACCGGTAGAACAAGAGGAATGGGTTAATGAAACGCGACTAGTGCCCAAAGATGTTTGGGAAGAGGTCCCAGTTGAACGGCTTGAACATCGCACATATACAGAGCAAAAATTAATGCCACATGTTAAAGCCAGCTATCAATTCGATGGCCAAGGCATGAAAATGGCCAAAGGAGAAATTATGATCCTACAGAATAAAACAAACAACGATTGGTGGTCCGTTCGGAAATTAGATGGGGCCGATGGTTTTGTACCTGCTAATTATGTCAAAGAAATTGAACCACGTCCTGTCGCCTGTATCGTTACTAAGCCCGAGAAGGTTAAAACACTAACAAAAGTCAAGAAAACAATTTTGGTGCGGCAAGTTGTGCCGGTCAAACGATTCAAGCCTACAAATGTATCGCAGGTCAAACCGCTTTTAAAACGGCGTGGCACTGAAGACGTTACCGATTCAAGCGATAGCGTCGAAAAACGGCAAAAACGAATAAATCAAACATACGATAATCTGCAGGATTTAGCCCAACGGCGTCATGCTTTACTCGAAGACTCGATATGCTTATTCGGGTTCTATCGCGAGTGCGATGACTTTGAAAAATGGATCAAGGACAAGGAAAACCTGTTAAAAACCGAAGACGACAGCGATAACGTCGAAACAGCCAAGCGGAAGTTTGAAAAATTCCTTACTGATTTATCAGCATCATCCAAAAGAATTGAGGCGCTAGATTTAGCTGTTGAAGATTTTACTCGGCAGGGACATTCGCAACTCGATAAAGTCAAGGCACGCCAAAAACAAATTCACCAACTATGGGATCATTTGAACTACCTGAAGGCGCAGAAGGAGAAAAACTTGGAAGGCGCATCAAGTGTTGAACTGTTTAATCGGACATGCGAGGAGGCCAAGGAGTGGATGAATGAGAAAATGACACAGTTGGATACGGTAGAATTAGGACCCGATCTAAAAACCGTACAGGCTCTTCAGCGACGGCATCAAAATTTGGAACGAGAATTAGCGCCATTAGAAGAAAAGGTTGGCCGTGTGTATCTGCTTGGAAATTCGGTGAAAAATAGTTATCCATCCGAAAGGGCTAATGTTACAGCACAACAAAAAGAAATCCAAGATATGTGGCAAAAAGTTCAAGACAAAGCAGTTGAACGACGCTCTCGTCTAGAAAATGCTGTAGGCCAACAAATATTTAAAAACAGTGCCAATCAGTTATTAGCCTGGATCGAATCGGTAAAAGATCAGCTAAACACTGAGGAAATTGCCCGTGACGTTGAAACCGCAGAGAATCTTCTCAAAAAGCATAATGAGCTCGGAGATGAAATCAAATCACACAACGATGAATTACGCGAACTAATAGCGCTCGGAGATCAAATTATCCAGCGTAATCCCGGGGTCACTGAAATTCCAGAAACTATTGAACGAATCAAAGCTGAACAGGATGCCATAAATCGCGGTTGGTTGGAAAAACAAAAATACCTCCAGCAATGCGTCGAACTTCAAATTTTCAATCGCGAGGCTGATAAAATTGATGCGACTACTAAAAGCCACGAAGCATTTTTGGAATATGTCGAACTGGGTAATTCACTCGATGATGTGGAGGCCATCTGCAAACGTCACAATGATTTTGATAATTCGCTCGGTGCACAGGATAAAATTGTTAAACAATTTTCGGCCAATGCCGATAAACTAATTGCCAATAAACACTACGATGCCAAATATATCGACGAACGGCGCAATAAAGTAATCGCCAACCGTGACGCAGTGAAAAATAATTCCCAAGCTCGTCGATCCGCACTTGAGAAATCGAAAGATTATCAAAAATTTATTGCCGAAGCTGGAGATCTCAACCAGTGGTTGACGGATAAAACTAAAATCGCCGGTGATGAAAGTTATCGTGATCTAACAAACTTGCCACGAAAATTACAAAAGCATAAAGCGTTTGAGCGTGAATTGCGTGCCAACGAAGGTCAGCTCCGATTAATAAATAAGGATGCCGATGCCTTAATCGCAACCAATAATCGACCCAATGAGGTTAAGAAAACGATGGATGGCTTAAACAATAAATGGAAAACTTTATTCGAATTGTCACTAGAAAAGGGTCGCCGCTTGGAACAAGCAGCCGCACAGCGGGAACATAATCGAAGCATCGAAGATGCCAAAGTAAAATTAGATGAGCTCGATAGTGCCCTCCACAGTGGAGAAGTTGGAAATGATTTACGTAGCTGTAAAGAACTCATGAATAAGCACGAGGTGCTAGAAGCCGATATTGCGCTCTGGCAACAAAAAATCGGGGAGTTAGTTTCGTCCGGTGAAGATATGGCGCAAGAGGGTCACTTCGACGCCAATAAAATCAAAAAAGAGACTAAAAATTTACAAGATCGCTGCGTTGAGATGAAGGTGCCGTTATCGGATCGCGGAACCGCATTGGTCGAGAGTTTAAAATTCCATAAATATTGTTTCGAGCTCGATGCTGAGCTCCATTGGATCAATGATCATTTACCACTAGCTAGCTCTGATACAATGGGACAAAATTTGCACCAAGCCCAAAGTTTATACAAAAAGCATAAAAAACTTGAGGCAGAAATCGAAGGTCACCAACCGATGATCTCGAAAGCGCTAAGCTCGGGTCAAAGCTTAATCGATCAGAAACATCCGGAAAAGGCTAAAGCCGAAGAGCTTTGCCGTAAGCTTAAAGTCGCCTGGCAAGATTTACAGGAGAAGGCAAATGATCGTTCTAAAAAACTTGAACTCTCGCTTAAAGCGCAACAATATTTATCTGAGGCGAGCGAAATCGAATCATGGCTTGCTGAGCGTGATAATATTTTGCGATCGACGGACTATGGACGCGATCGTGATTCAGCCACTAAATTACTCACCAAACACAAAACAATCGAACTTGAATTGGATACATATTCTGGTATTTTATCCGAAATGGGACACACAGCAACCGCGATGGTCGCCGCTAACCATCCCGATAGTAAAACGATCGCGGGTAAACAGCAATTGATCGAGAAAATGTTTAAATCGCTACAACGATTGGCTGGGCAGCGACAAAAACGGCTTATGGAAAGTCTTTATCGCCATGAGTATTTCCTCGAGTCCGCCGAGCTAGAACAATGGATTAAAGAACAAGAACAAACCGCAGCTTCGGAAGATTATGGCCAAGATTTTGAGCGCCTCATGATTTTACAAAATAAATTCGATGATTTGAAACATCGAGTCGAAATTGGTGCGGAACGATTTAATCAGTGCGAAGAGTCAGCGAAAAAATTGATCGCAAGCGAGATAAGCTACGCGGCAGACATCGAGAAGCGTCAAGAACAATTAGGGTAAGTTGCACTTTTTAATTAATCTTTACGATTTGTTTTGTTTTTGTCACGAGGAGGGGATCGTCAGAGTTGCATTAATTTTGTAAATATCAGGGCCTTTGTACATAATTTTTTTTATCAATTTGATGTAACTCTGGGATTTTTAAAATTTCTCTCTTTAACTTACTTTCTTCTTCCCCACTTTCTCTCTCTTATTCTGGAACGCGTTTCTAGTATGAAGGATCCGAATCAATCTGAAGATGTTCGAGATGTTGCCCAGAGGCATGAGATGATACGGTAAAAATAAAAACCAAAATCACAAAAAATTAGCATTTAGAGATTTAGTTTTTGATTTTCTGCTTTTTATGATTTTATGTTGCGCGCGCTTTTTATGTTTTGTTATGCTTTATGTGTTGTATAAAAGTGGCAATTATTTATTATTTCACATAAGTTAAATTGCACGCGGAAATTAATGAGACCTGGAAGTCTTATGTCCGCCGAGCTAAAATCAAAATATACACTAAAGAAGTATTAGACTTTGTAATCCAACTTCATAACTTCAAACAAAACTAGGTAATTCTGCTAGGACTGTGACTGCGGAATTGTATAACTTTCATGGATACTTAACTGGTTCTATGCAGCGAAAATGTGGCTTACAAATTAATGATACAAAATAATGTGTAACGCTGCAATATGTTGCGTTTTGTTACCTGGTGTTGCAGTTGCCTTAATTGACGAAGCACATGTCAGATATGTTTAGTTCAATCCTGTTAGTTGTAGGCTCATCCAATTTATTGTACAGCTTTCAGTCGCTTTATATGTTTCTCATATTACGTTTAGCTCCACAAAATTTTGTTTGGTAAACTCATTTTGACTTAGGCAATTTTATTTTAAGCTTACTAACAACTCACTGAGCATTCTCGACTAACATCAAACTTTCTATCTATACCACAACATTAAACGATTTCTTTTCTTCTCGTGAAAAAATTTAGAGACTCTTGGGAAAATCTTCTGCAGCTTATGTCACAGCGCGAACAAAAACTCTATGCTGCTGGTGAAATTCATCGATTCCATCGTGACGTAGCCGAAGCACTCTCTCGTATCCAGGATAAAAAGGCCGCATTATCTTCTGAATTAGGCAAAGATTTAAATTCTTCGCTTGCCCTATTACGTAAACACGAAGTATTCGAAAATGATTTAGTTGCGCTTGAAGCCCAGCTTCAAGTTCTTGTCGAAGATTCAGTTAAACTACAGGCCAAATATCCATCAAATGCAGACGCAATCGTTAAGCAGCAGCAGAATGTGATCGAGAATTGGGAAATTTTGAAGGAAGACACTGCAGTACGAAGTGATCAATTGGCGGCTAGTCATGATCTACAAAACTTCTTAACGCAAGTGCGTGATCTTATGTCATGGGCGTCGAATTTACGCGCAACTCTGCAAGCAGAAGAGCATGTGAGTGATGCTGCTGGAGCAATGGCCCTAAAAATACAACACGAAGCAATTTATGGTGAGATAGAGGCCCGCGAGGAAAAATTCCGATTCCTAAATGAATTATCCGACTCAATGGTACAGACTGGGCATTACGCAGCCACGGAAGTAGAAGAAAAATGTACTGCTCTACTAGACGAGCGTCAAAAGCTTCATACCGCTTGGAGTAAAAAGAAAATCCTACTTGAACAGAAGATTGATCTATTCTGCTTCCTCCGCGATGCCAAGCAAATCGATAATCTATCCAGTTCTCAAGAAGCAGCTCTTACTAGCTCCGATTTTGGACAAACTGTCGAAGACGTACAAAACCAAATCAAAAAACATGAAGCATTTGAGAAACTAATTACCGGCCAGGATGAAAAATGTGCGATTTTACATGAACATGCTCGCAAATTGATCGAACAAAATCACTACGAGAGTCCATTGATTGGAAAGCGGCTTAAAGAAGTTCTCGATAGGCGTCAAAGAGTTAAAGATTTGTGTGCGGTACGCCGTAACAAACTGGCGGATGCACTATTATACGCTCAATTTGTACGCGATTATGCCGAAGCCGAGACGTGGATAACGGAAAAACAGAAAAAACTCGAGGCTGATGTTAATAATTTCACAGAGGTGACCAACTTAGAAGATAAAATTAAGAAACTTCAAAAGCATCAAGCATTCCAGGCTGAAGTTGCCGCGAACGAGATTCGAATTAGTGAGATAAATGAAATGGGTAATCGATTGATTCAGAAAAATCATGAGAATTCGCCGCAAATTCGTGATATGGTTAAAAAGGTATTATACGCCTGGAAATTGTTATTGAAGCAGTTGGATGAGCGTGGTCGCGGACTCGAGGAAGCTCAGGATATACTCGAATTTAACAGTCAACTCGATAAGATTGAGGCTTGGATTCGCGACAAGGAGATGATGATCCAGGCCAGTGATACTGGGCGAGATTTGGAGCACTGCAACGCTTTGCGACGTAAGTTAGATGATGTCGATTCCGATATGCGCGTCGATGATCAACGAGTAAAAGTCATTAATGTACTAGCTGATAAGTTGTTAACTCAAGGTCAAGCACCAAGCGAGACAAAAGCTGTGGATGATCGTCGTAACCAATTCAACGGTAAATGGAAGGGACTACAAGGTGCACTTAATGCGTACCGTGCTCTTCTAGGTGGTGCCTATGAAGTTCACTATTTCTATCGTGACGTGAACGACACATCCGATCGTATCGCTGAAAAGGCGCTCCTCATGAGCTCCTATGACGTGGGAAAGGATTTAACAGCTGTCGAAGGTTTAATTCGTAAACAAGAAGCTATGGAACGTGATATGACTGCCGTTCAATCGAAACTGGCGGATCATGATAAAGAAGCGGCCAAACTAAAGAAAAAATATCCCGAAAAATCAAAAGAAATTTCTGAGAAATTAGCCGAACTCAATACCAGCTGGGATAATCTACAGGAGCTGAGTTTAGCACGAAAAGAAAATCTTAAAGTTGCATACTTTACTCATAAATTTGCATCTGACGTTAGAGAGCTCGAGCTCTGGGTTAATGACATCATTAAGAAAATGAGTTCGTCACCGAATCCGACTACAATAACTGAGTCGGTAACTCAGATCGAGTTACATCAGGAACGTAAGGCCGAAATCGATGGCCGCGATGTTACATTCAAACAACTTCAGCAGCATGGAATGCAATTGGTCTCATCCGAGAACTCAATGAAATCCAAAGTTAATGTCGAGAAAAGTTTACAAACCCTGGAGAATTTGAATAAAGTACTTCACAATGCATGGGACGAGCGTGACCGAAAATTAAAACATGCCCACCAGTTACAGCTATTCAAGGCAAAGGCCGATGAGATCGAAACATGGATTGCATCTAAGGAAGCGTTCCTCAATAACGATGATCTTGGTGAATCGTTTACCGCCGTCGAAACCCTTATAAAAAAACACGAAGCATTCGAGAAGCTGTTAAGCTCAAATAATTATAAGGATCTCGAGAACTTCGCTAAAGAGATAGTGACACAAAATCAAGAAGACAGCCACTTGATCAAAATACGTTTGGATGCCGTTGCGGCACGTAAAGCAAAACTGTTTGGACAGGCGAAACATCGTCGTAAAAAGCTACAGGAGTCACTACAATTCCAACAATTTTTACGGAATTTATACGAAGTTGAAAGATGGTTGGCCCAAAAAAATCAAATCGCACTGGACGAAAATTACCGCGACCCCAGTAATTTACAATCAAAAATTCAGAAGCATATCGCATTTGATGCGGAGCTCACGGCCAATACGGATCGAGTCAGCTCGATAATTAGTGAGGGGGATGCTCTAGTCGATGCTAAACACTATGCCAGCGAGGAAATTTTATTGCAGCTCGAAATGTTGGAAACAGAGTGGCGTAAACTCCAAGAAGCATCAAAGGACAAGAAGGAATGCTTAAACCAGGCTTATGAAGCGTTGCTATTCGGTCGACTTGTAGAAGAGTTTAACTCTTGGATGGATGATATCGAATCCCAGCTTTCATCGGAGGATTATGGCAAAGATCTTGCGTCCGTCAATAATTTGCTTAAAAAGCATGAAATGCTGGAAGCTGATGTTGCCCATCACTCGGATGTGTGCGATCAAATCAAGGAGACCGATTCAAGATTTTTCAAAACAAATCATTTTATGAAGGAAGAGATCCACGAACGGGCTATGAACTCCGTCAAGCGATACTATTCGCTACATGAACCTACCACGATCCGTCGAGATAACCTCGAAGACAGTCTGCTACTACATCAATTCTTGCGCGATGCAGAGGATGAACTGGACTGGCTCAAGGAAAAGGAACATATTGCAGCATCCACAGATCTAGGGAACAGTTTAACCGCGGTCCAATCACTTCAGAAAAAGCATCACGCACTCGAATCCGAAATATTATCTCAAGAGCCCACTATTAATTCCGTTTTGCAACGTGGCGCCCAAATGTTAAAGAATAATCATTTCGCGGCCGAAAAAATTGAATCGCGCAACAATGAAATTCAACAACGTCTTGCACAACTACGAGAACTCGCATCAATCCGTCGCCTACGTCTATTAGATGCCGTTGAAAGTCAAATGTTTTACGCCGAAGCGAATGAAGCCGAATCGTGGATGAAAGAAAAATATCAAATTTTAGCATCTCAAGACTACGGCAAAGACGAAGATTCGGTACAATCCGGCCAGAAAAAATTAGAAGCAATACAACGCGAAATTCAAGCGTTCAGTTCCCTTGTCGATAAAATTGCAAAATTAGCCCAAAATCTTTTAGATCGTGGCCACTTCGATCACATCAATATAAACCAAAAGAACGAATTGATACAGAAAAAATTCCAGGAAATCAAAGATTTGGCGAAATTCCGAGATGCTAAGCTACACGAAAGTCGAAAATTATATGAATTCATACGAAATGTCGAAGAAGTTCAGGAATGGATTGCGGATCAAACATCAATCGCTGGACTTGAAGAATACGGATCAGATGTTGAACATGTCGAGCAGCTAATCGTTACATTTGACTCGTTTATATCAAATCTAGGGGCAAACGAAGGTCGAATCATAGCCTGTGTTGCGAAAGGTGAACAACTTTTAAATGAGAAAAATCCGTACCGCAGTTTGATCAAACAGCGCACAGAAGAAACAAAACAACTTTGGGAAGAGCTCAAAGATTTGATAAATACGAGACAAGAAGCTCTCGCCGGTGCTAAACAGGTGCACGTGTATGATCGAACCGCAGACGAAACAATTACTTGGATTAATGAAAAGGAAACCGCATTGCTTTCGGAAGATTACGGCCAAGATCTAGAAGCGATCCAAGCTCTAGTGAGAAAACATGAAATATTCGAAACTGAATTAGCTGCAGTTCGCGAACAAGTCGAATCTGTGCTAGAGGAAGCCAAAAAATTGGGAGAAGTATACCCAGATGCTAAAGACCATATCGAAGTTAAACGCGAAGATATGATCGAGGCCTGGTCCAGTTTGCTCGATAAGACACACCAAAGGAAAGAGAAATTAAAACAAGCCGAACAGCTTCAAGCCTACTTTGATGAGTACCGAGAACTTATGTCGTGGATTAATGAGATGTTGGCAAAAATAACAGCGGCTGAGCTGGCTAAGGATGTGCATGGCGCGGAGTTATTGCTCGCTCGTACCAAAGAACACCAAGCTGAGATCGACGCACGGAAAGATGTGTTTGATAAATTTTACAAAGCTGGTAATAAGCTCGTATTCGAGAAGCATGTCTTTGCCAATGAAATTCACGAGAAAATTACGGTACTGGAGCAACGACAGAAGCTTTTAGAGCTTACGCTACAGAAACGCAAAGAAATCTACGAACTTAATTTAGATACGCAAATCTTTTTACGCGATGCCGAAATCCTTATGAGTTGGATTGTAAGTAGAGAACCGCAATTGAAAGACGGTAAGCTTGGGGAAAATATTCCGCAAGTGGAAGATCTTCTTCGACGGCATGAAGATTTTGAAAAAACAGTTGCCGCACAAGAAGAAAAATTCCAAGCTCTGAAACGAATTACAAAATTAGAGCAAGCGTTCCGTAAACAGAAAGAAGACGAATTAGCTGCTAAACAAGCCGAAAAGGAGCGTATTGATCGAGAAAGGCTCGAGGCTATAAAGCAAAAGGAAGTTCAACGTATTACCGATGAGCGTCGACGTTTCGAAGCAAACCAGCAACAAACCGTGACCAATGGTATTGCTCACGAAAAGCCACCAATATTCAACTCGCCGCAAGCCAAAACACCAATGTATCAATCGCCAATGAATCAAAAATCAAATGAAGGCACACCTACACCGATTAGTATGATGCATCATGCACCAGTAATTCAGAAATCCAACTCGTTCGTAACTCTATTCGGGGATAAATTACGACGCGGTTCCGAAGGAAATATTAAACGGGCAGAGAGTATGAAAATTGGGCCAGGAAAACAGGCTAAGCGAACACCTTCGTTTACGACACGTCGCCGAGCTTCAAGCTTCAGGAAAAATCAAAAAGATGAATCTGATTTCGCAGCGATCGAGATACAAGGTATGCTTGAACGGAAACATGAATTACAGTCTGGTGGTAAAAAGTCGCCGGTTCGTTCCTGGAAACCATTCCACACGGTGTTATGTGGTCAACTTCTTTGTTTCTTCAAGGATGAGGAAGATTTTATACAGAAAAAGGCGGCCACAGCTCCAGTCAACATTCATAACGCCCTTTGCGAGAAAGCAGGCGATTACACAAAACGGAAAAATGTGTTCCGTATACGATTACCCGATGGGTCGGAATTCCTATTTTTGGCCAATTCAGATGAAGATATGGATGACTGGATTAAAAAGCTCTCATTCCATGCTAGCCTGCCTCCAAATCTACAACTTTTAAGTTACGATGATTCAAAGAAACAATCGAATAGTTCGCCCGATATTAAAGCGATGAGTAATCCAGACCAGTTTGATGGATCGTCTGTAAGTTCGCGTGCCTCATCACCAGATTCGCAGCGACGCGATTCAGCATCGTCACGACACAATTCATTTGGCAGCGCCAATTCATCGACAATGAGCGGTCCAAATACACCACAAATTAATTTCCTCCAGAAACAAAAAGAAATGCGGGAACAGCATCTGGAGCAATTGGTAAGTGTTCTTTGCTTACATTCATTCTACATATTTTTTCATGTTTTTAATTTTACAGAAAATTTCTCCGCCGTCTGGAGGTGTATCACCGATCCCGTCACCAAATAATGATTATCAGGGATTACCGGACAAGCCACCGATACCACCCCGTGGGATGCCACCACCAATTCCACAACGACAACTTAGTTACGAAAATGCGACTGTAAATTATCGGAATCGAAATAATAGCTCGGGTAAGTCGAGGGTACCTAAGAGCCCCTATAAGTGACCGCATTTAATCGTCATCTGATTTCAGAATCGATTGACTCCGGCAATAACAACAACTACAGCAATGCAAATAATAGCACACCACAACACGCCCGACCATATTCAGTGCAACCAGTGTCACCAAGCCAAGAGGAATGGAACCGGAATAGTGAATTACGTAATTCAGGTAAATATTTTTGGTTGAATCCGTATTTTGAATCGAATCAATTTTTAATAATGAAATATTAGAAAAACCACCACCTTTACCCATATCACCACAACCAGCTAATATGTTGGCCACCAAAATGCACTACCGCAATGATAAAAATACGGCAGAATGGTATGCAAACCATCACGCTAATGATCATGGGCCACCACAAAATCACCATCGACAAGTAGTATCCACGCACCATGTTACTATGCAGCCACCACCGCCACCCCCGCAACATATCGCCGGAGGACAAGGTAGTCGAACCACTTGGCATCATCATTATATACCGAATCAAGATTATAATTTAACCGGCACGATAAATAATACGACAGGAATCGGTTACTTCAATAACGCTGACGGTTAGAGTCCAAAAATTTTTGAATGGGATTTCTGTGATGGAACTTTGGTTTTTCTCTTGTACTTAGAAACCTTTATTCTTTTTGTGTTCTTCTAAAAATGTTTGGGGTTTTCTCTAGTGTTGATACCTAACCTAACCTCATTTATCTCGTATACTAACCCGGTACATCTTGATATACGCCCTTGCTGTATATCATGGCATGAGGAGACATGAACAAGTTTATGTATTCGATTTATTAATCAAAATTATATTTTCGTTTACAGGATGGGGTAACGCTCGGTTTGATACAAATCGTCCCACATCTCTACCGTCCCAAGGTGTTTCAGTTGACTTGCAGTCGAGTGTCCAGCCACGTGGTGCATCGGCAGAAAGTTCAAGCGAATCGGAATCACATTCAATATCGTCAATAAATAGTAGCGGTAAAGGTAGTAAGGGTAGTAAGGATAGGAAGTTCTGGCCATTTAAATCAAAGAAATCTAAAGATGGCAGTGCTGATAAAACTAAACCGTAATCGCGCACGAGCTTCCTATTTTATAGTACCTAGATCGTAGTTTTGTACATTTTGTTATGTTATTGTTGTTTTGTTACTGAGTGATGATCTTCTCGTAGAACAGAGACGGTCGTTCGTTACATTCGTTAAGAAAGAAAATTTATATATTTTATAGTTTTTCATTATTTTCCATAAATGATTTTTTTTTAAATAAAAAAATTTCTCTTTCCCCCCACACATTTAGTCATGTAATGTATTTAGATATTAGGAAAAAAATTACAAAATTAGAAAAAATATTATGCAAATTTAATACGCGAAAATTAAATCGGGAACTTTTATTTCACCCCTTATGTAGCGTTTTTTTATTTTAGTTTGCAAATATTTTTTACAATTTTTTTTATTATTTACATATTATTAGAAATCTTAAGTATGATTAGAAACTATTGTATTTAAAAATTTAAAAATAAAATTTAATAAATATTTAAAACCGGCAGTTTTGTGATAAATGAATCACTTCTAATGTTGGAATGCAACGGCTTATGGAATGGTGAGTCAATCCAATTGAGCTCCTTTCTTAGAAACCACAGTACTGAAGATTTATTATTCAAGCAGGATTATAAGGCTATATGCTAACAATAAAGCTTTTAATAAGCGGCCTGAACACATAGTTTGGCGTTGCTAAAATTAATTAACTTATATACAGGACGGTGGTATTTTTTTTCTCTTATTGACGATTGCAGCACCACTGATTCCACTAGTGGGTTTTTAATAAACTTCAATAACTACAAGTTTTGACATTTTATGCCTCATTTAATTCACCTATTCACCTACTCACACAACTACAGTATACCACTTGCACATTGCAAGCTCCATGTCAACCTGTACACTGACATGGACGGTGGGTCGGCGCTGAATTCTGCACTTCATCAGAGGGTCTTAGTTGTGTTTATTAACATCACCGATTGTAATCGATGATGAAAATTCGATTTGCATCTAGCCTCTGATGGGATTCGAACCCAGTACCTCCCGGTTCAAGTGCCGAAGCTTTAACCACTGCACCACTTGTCCGGTCATTCCTCATTTAGATTTGTTTAATTTTATTTAAAGATTTATATTAAAAAACGGTAAAAGTTTTATTTAATTAGTGATATAATAAAAAATACTAACTTGAATTAATATATAAATTTGTCGGCATATCGATCACATGTCACTATTTGTAGTAAAGTTAGTTGTAACCTGATCCACAGCGGTACTTTCCCTACTTTTACAATCGTTAATCCTATCACATTTACCGTAACGTAATTGGTGTCGCTTTTGTTGTTTTTTCGAACTTCAAAAAAATATTCGAAGTAAAATCAAATTTTATCATTCATGAAATTACATAATGGTGTTCCTGGGCATTACGTTTACATTGAATTTTAATTTATATTTCATGTTTCGAACTATTATGTCGGTTATGTTTCTCACATTTCTTTTCTAGTGCGGTAAGCAATACTAAAATAAAACAAAACAAAATTTATTGAGAATTGTTTAAAACATAACGAATCAATCAAATTACATATTGGTATCTGGACATTACGTGCCCCTCCTAACATATACAGTTCGTTAAAACCACATGTAATATGAACAGCACAGCACGGACACCATTCTTTTCGAAACTAGAAAATTCCGTCTCAAATTGTCCAGTCAGTCGACCGTAAACAGAAAACAACTTACCAAACCTTCCATAATGTATTGCCCGTCTTCCTCGTCTGTAGCTGATTCGCTACTTGAGGGCTCAACATTTACATCGTAAATAATTCCTATGGATTAGAATCGAACATAATGACATGGTCTATATACTTAAACGGGGCGGCATGTACTTACCGCCGGTAACCAAAAAAATACGACAACAGTTTTATTGTGGATGGCTGATGAAACCATGATGGACTTTAGATTTTTAATTAGGAATTTCCAATATTGAGAACGGGGAACTATACCTACAACCTTTCTAGCATTTTAACAAACTATACTAAAAATTAATTGAGGATATGTTTACTAGCACTAGACATGACAGTACTTATTTACTTTTTTATTTTGACAAATAACCTACACAGTTTTTGTTTTCATTAGCTGTGTTGATTTTCGATTTTTTTTTCGAACTTGTACTAAAACACGTAACTTCACTCTTGTCTTATAGAAAAAAAAATTTAGAACACGATTTTACAAGGCAGTGTCCAATATTGATACTATTTAATATTTGCTAATACCAACACGCTCAAACAAGTGCGATGTGATACGAGTAACAACCACGAATTTATATGTCGCACAGAAATTTGAGGAACAAAACGTGTATGCTGTACCTTATAGCGGTATTTATAAATACAAATGAATAAATTTTTACACGCACGAAAACCACAAAACATGTTTCACAATATTTTATAATATTAATATATTTCGCCACTTTCTTTCTCTAGAGTTCAATGCCGATTGCCGACTAACTCCATAATACATTATTCCTTGAATCCACACGGGATGTCATGAAGTTCGTTTCAATCTTCGTTTCTTTCCTCTTTATAAAACCGGTTTTCTGAAAACAAGTCAGTCCTGTCAGAAATCCGGTTTTATAGGTATAGGGAAAAGAAACGAAGATTGCAACCGACTTCATGACATCCCTTGTGGATGCACGGATTAGCTCTATAAGGATGCCGTTAAAAAAAGCTTTAGTGTATTGATGGTGACGGTGTTTTCGACATCGATTAAGGTTGGTTGGTTGGTAATGATGTGTTGAAGTTCTTCGATTGAATAATGTTGCGAATGCCATTTGGGACCTCGTAGAGTGTTCGCAACTCACGTCCGCATGTTAAAAAAGCGGGGGTTTTATCAAGTTCCGATCATGGAGTTCCACTGGTTTGGTCTGGGGTTGATACAATGTGGTTAGAATTTGCTCAATTCCGAAACAGCGTACACATGTAGTATGTTGAATGATTTTGCTCGGGAACTGCGGTTCATTTTCAGAAATGAGTCGCGTGTGTATGTAAGAACGTAGGACAAACTTTTTAAAACTTTAACAATACCGAGCAGTTGCCGAGATAAGCGTTAACAGTTTCACCCACCATGTGGCAACATCCTTCACTATCAGCATGTGTCGATAACCACCATCAGCCTCACTTGGTCCGATAGCGATAAGTTCCATTCTTTAAACCATTATCGGGGTTTTCAAAGCCCACTAGGTTTTAAATTTAACACTATACTTCTGACAATCGACACAATTACAGCAGAACTCGGCAACAAAACAGCGCATCCCTGGCAAGAAATATTTCGCTTAAATCTTCGACAGAGTTCGACTAACCGAGAGAAGATATGGTTGTGAAGACACGTTTCAGTGGCGTTTCCTGGTTGTGCTCTCAAGTTGTTCTGCTTCGGATTTTGATCACCCAAAATAATTAAAATAATAGTAATTAATTAAGAAAATAATATTAGAAAAACTATAATTTAAAATAAAAAATTTTAAAAATAAAATTTTCTGTAATAAAAATAAAACTTTTAGAATTAGAAGGATCAACTAGAAAACGCCGCTGATGTCCAGTTAGCTTAATATAATATATCTTATATCATAAACAAATAAAAATTATCCCCAATTGAATACGATGAGGTAGACCCATTTGCTATTGACCCCTAAGTTGTTCAATCTTTGCAAATGGAATTAACACATTCACTGTATCGAGGATTGGCCAGCACTGAGAGATTTCCAACTGACATGGCATATATTTCTAGTTAGCTTAAGATATCCTAAACAAATAAAAATTATCCCCATTTTAATACGATGAGGTAGACTCATTTGCTATTGACCCCGAAGTTGTTCAATCTTTGCAAATGGAATTTACACATTCACTGTATCGAGGATTGGCCAGCACCCAGAGATTTCCAACTGACATGGCATATATGTCTAGTTAGCTTAAGACATCCTAAACAAATAAAAATTATCCCCAATTGATTACGATGAGGTAGACCCATTTGCTATTGACCCCGAAGATATTCAATCTTTGCAAATGGAATTTACACATTCACTGTATCGAGGATTGGCCAGCACCCAGAGATTTCCAACTGACATGGCATATATGTCTAGTTAGCTTAATATATCCTAAACAAATAAAAATTATCCCCAATTGAATACGATGAGGTAGACCCATTTGCTATTGACCCCGAAGTTGTTCAATCTTTGCAAATGGAATTTACACATTCACTGTAGCGAGGATTGGCCAGTACCCAGAGATTTCCGATCGACATGCTATATATCTCTAGTTAGCTTAAGACATCCTTAACAAATAAAAATTATCCCCATTTTAATACGACGAGGTAGACCCATTTGTTATTGACCTTGGAGTTGTTCAATCTTTGCAAATGGAATTTACACATTCACTGTATCGAGGATTGGCCAGCACCCAGAAATTTCCATCTGACATGGCATATATGTCTAGTTAGCTTAAGATATCCTAAACAAATAAAAATTATCCCCATTTTAATACGATGAGGTAGACCCATTTGTTATTGACCCCGAAGTTGTTCAATCTTTGCAAATGGAATTTACACATTCACTGTATCGAGGATTGGCCAGTACCCAGAGATATCCGACCGACATGTTATATATCTCTAGCTTAAGACATCTTAAACAAATAAAAATTATCCCCCAGCCGCCCCGGTGGCAAAGTTGTCAACATGCTTGCTCCAGCAGCCGAAGGTCCGGGTTTGATTCCCGGTGGTGACAAGGAAAAAATTTCACTGCTGGTTTTAGGATCAATGAATTAATCACTCATTATTCGAAATGAAAATTTGATTATGAAACCTCATTTGAGGCGGCCAAATCCCTTGATGGGATATAGTGCTAGAGAGAGAGAGGGAGAGAGAGAAAGGATTGGCCAGTACCCAGAGATTTCCAACTGACATGGCATATATGTCTAGTTAGCTTAAGATATCCTAAACAAATAAAAATTAACCCCATTTTAATACGATGAGGTAGACCTGTTTGCTATTGACCCCGAAGTTGTTCAATCTTTGCAAATGGAATTTACACATTCACTGTATCGAGGATTGGCCAGTACCGAGAGATTTCCAACTGACATGACATATAGGTATAGCAATGGCGTGTCCTGGTTGTGCTCTCAAGGTGTTCTGCTTCGGATTTTGATCACCCGAAATAATTAAAATAATAGTAATTAATTAAGAAAATAATGCTAACTTGCCAGAGGTGGAATTGATGTAATCTAGAGTGGTGCTATTCTGGATCTACCACAAACTAAATTTACAGTTATGTCGCTATATTTATCGAATATACACACATGCCCCATATGCTCTGGTTGACGCGTCTGCAAATCCATGGATTTTCAATTAATTTGCTACATCACCAATAACTCTTCTTTTGATCTGTATATCATGAATTAATGGTAAGTTATTGTAAAATTTATTTTGTATAACACTTAATAAACACATTTTATTAAACACATTTCGCAAAAATTAGATATTTGAAAATTTCAATTAAAAAATGTCCAAAAAATTTTAAACATCACTCGATCGATTTTGACTTGTTAGGCCATCATCAGGAGTATCTGCGTCTAATGTGGCATCTAATTTTTGTGAAATAAAAAAAAGTATTTAATAAAATGTGTTTATCAAGTGTAAGTGTGTTTCGATAAGTGCCTACCGCAAATAGTGCAAATAAAATGAAGTTGTATAATGTCGGGAAGTTGATCATCTCATTTTTTTCGGCTAAGCCATTTTTGCTGCATTAATATTTTCGCTGTGATGATTACCGGAGCGATGAGTCCCAACGGATCAAAAAATTTCGCGATTGACGACAAAGTTTCTCGTTTCGTTGTTTGCGGTTCAATATTGGTTTGAGCAATGTTAAAAATAAAAGGCGTCCCAAATCAAACCCAAAGTTTTAACAGTGTCATTGGATTCGTCTACTAGTTCCTGATCTCTTGCTGGAATACGCTGCAATAACATATTCGTATTCGATGACCACTTACGCAGTGTCATTCGCGCTCCTTTAAACGTAAAAACTTTCAAATTTTCGAAACTTGCCGGCTTGCAAACCGCATGCTGTGGAAGAAAATATTCGTCGGAACCGCTTTGAGAACTTGACTGGCACAACTTCATTTGACCTTATGCCATAGACAGACTACTGGTTTCGTAACTATAATTACGAGATCGTGATTTCTTAAATGAGAACTCAAGACACACAATTGGCGATTTTCATCGAATGTAGATAGCGTTGGTTTCTACGTCTACAAGGGGGACGAGAATTGTCAAATCCATTGTTATGACAGTTTTAGTCCCCTATGATTCACATTTTGTTCACTAGATGTCAGATACTTTGTTGGAAATCGCGAATAAAAGCAAAAACTAAAGCATTTTAAAATTTTGCTTTGGCTGAATGATAATGCAGATTTGCATTAGTTGAAATTGCTGAATAGCGCTGATTCAGCTAAAGCAAAAATGTTTTATTTCTCAACCAAATACAGCTACTGTTAAAGTTAGCGAACTTGTTCCACCCGAAAAATGTCAATAATGCAGATTCAACTGGAACAAGTAAAACGTATCGGAGCACGTTCACGAGAGTTACATTGTTACAATATTGTTAACAATAACAGCTCAAAATCGTTCATGAAGCTACATTGTAACAATGACCACGTGCGTTTTTCGTTCAGGAACTCTACATTGTTACAAATGTCATTCTGAACCCTACTCGAGACTGCCTCTATAAATGTCATTTTTAATGGTGTATGTATCATGATCGAACTATCAACAACCATTATATGTAGTTTTGAAAAATAATTTAAAGAACAAAATTCAATTTTTAATACATTTATTTAAAAAAAAATTGTGTTTTATGGATACGGATTACGGTAATTATTTTGATGCTCCATAATATTATGTTACTCTTTATGTTCTTCATTTGACTACGTCATTTCTACAATAACAGTTATTACAATAGTTAACAATGTAAATCTCGTGAACGCAATCCAGCCTAAATACCGATAATGTAGTTCCGTTGCAATAACACAAAATGTCGATAATGTAGTTTCGACTTTAATGACTAAAATTTATCGGACGTATAATGCCGATAAAGCAGATTAAACAACTTGTATTATTCGCCTGTAAACTCGGTAAGACAGATTCGCATAAAGAGCCAGCCGAAAAATGTCATAAAGCAGATACATAATTTTGGTGTTAAACAGTAATTTATTTTTAAATCAAAAATGTTTATTTCGGATCAATAACGAATATTATTCAAAATTAAATTTTTTTATTAAATATTAGTTGTATAACTTAGTTTTTTGGATTTTCTAAGAGATGGCGTAACTTTAGTACTAAACATTCTTTTTCAGTGACACCTACGGCGTTTTAAAGTGTTGACGTTCCACATTAAAATTTAGTTTGTCTTTATTCGTGAAAGCGTAAACAACATATTTTTTAATCCCGTTTAAACATGTCATATTTTGTACTAACTAAACAGCATTTGCGGGAAGCATTACATTTTTGCTTTAAGCAAAAGAAAAAAGCTGCTGGAACTTTTCGTTTGCTTCAAGAAACTTATGGCAAGCATGCACCAACTCAACAAACTTACGAAAACTGGTTTAAGCGATTCAAAAGTGGTCATTTTTCCAGGAAAACTCGATTGAATATATCGCAAAATTTGAAAATTTCCAAAAATTGACCGCTTACGTAAAGCAAAATATATATAAGAGGACTCATGTAGACTTCCCGAGGTTAATCTATCTTACTTTTGGCAACCTATATAACCTAACAGAACAATAAACTATAAAATAACTATGCCGATATTAAATTTGTGTATATAATTATATTAAAACTATAAAATAAGATTGACCTCGGAAAAACCTGCTTATAAAATTTGCACTACTTGATTTCTCTTATATATTTATTGCTCGATGCCACTTAAAGTGTTATGGCTGGAAATGGATTCAAATGATTTATTTAAATGATATAAATGATTTATACAAATGATTAGTTTTATTGATGATCACACCTGGGAACAATTTCAGGTCGATTCCTTTGTTAGAAGTCCTGGAAAACTTCATTGAATATATCGCACACACAAAATTTGAAAATTTCTAAAAATTGACCGTTTAATGTGTCAGTAAGCATCAATAAGACGTTTCATTTTAATCTACTTCCAGCCGTGATACTTTAAACCGTCAATTTTTAGAAATTCTCAAATTTTGATTAGTTTGAATCTGCATTATCGTCATTTTTCGGCTGGTGTCGGCTAACTTTATTAGGGTTAACTTTGTGCGGATGCAAACGTATGCAATGCAAATTTTACAATTATTAATTTAGAAATATAGCCGAGTTCACTTCAGCTCCAAATTCATTTTAATCGTGTGCTCCAAATTTATTTTGGATACCATATTTCATCTGAAATTTATATCCCAATCAAAAATCAATCTAGAAACCAAATTTCATAAGGATTGGTTAAGAAATGGTCAAAAAGAATTACAAGAGTAACATTCTCTTTTGCGATAGTGCTGCTACTTGTGGTGATCTTATTTGCCGCTGGCAAATTTCTGCTACCTTTTATATATAAATATATATCATGCCGGTCCCAGCAGCACGAAACGCTGTGTGTTTATTTTCAAAATCCATTACGAATCCGTATTCGTGTATATTTCGTCGCCATGATGTGCGCGATGATTGGGTTCCATCTTTAATCCCATGATTGTTGATTGCGTGCATTTATCCAATGATTGTGTCAAAACATATTCGATTGTTAATGACACAGGTCCAAGTAGCGTCTTTACTTTGTTTGACAACGATTTGATTCAAGTGTAAAAAATTTAGATAATGCAGTTACTGGTTGATAATAAGATCGGCTGACTGCCCTTTCAATTATTTAATAATCCAAAACTATTTTGATGTACCGGAAATACGGGTTATAATAACGTGCAAATTTATTGCTACTATGAGATGAATAACGCCACCGCACAGAAAATCTTAAGAAGTCAATAAACTCTTAAAGGTTTATACATCGTTATTACATAACTTGAAATATTAATGATACAAATATGTAGTATTAAGATCAACATAATTTTGAACATCGTAATATTATCTCAAATTTTATATTTGGTCCATAAAACACTCTGTATCGATGCTATCGCATATGATAAAGGTTAAAACTTCCATATATAATTTGTTTTTGTAATAAAATTAAATTCTAGATCTTCCCACCTTTTATATATAAATACGTAAGCTATCGTGAGTCCAAATCGAAACTAGTTTGAATCGTCTTTTAGATTTCACGTAAATATTTCTCAACAGTTTTGCAAACAAATCAAAACCAAACTTGAATTCTAGTTTGGAGACAATATGCAAATTTCTTGGATTTGATACAAAATCAACTGTTACTGAATACTTGGTATTATTATTTTGATAACGAGAAGGAAAATTTCGATTTGAATGTGACGGGTGATTTTTAAAATTTTTTATAATTCGCAGAATAGAAAGATTTTTGGTATGCAAATTAATTCAAGTTGTTATTGTTTAATTCATGTGAAATTTACGTAACAAATATATAAAGGGGATTACCCCTAGGTATAGACATGATTTGTACAACGAAGATGTCGAATAACATCGAAACTCAGCAAAGACACCTTTCACATAGTACGAGTCTAATATTTTTGACCCTATTGACCCAATTTTATGTTGCATAACGTACAATTTGCCCTTTACACCTTTATCAGTATCATTTTTGTTTCGCTTCTTTTTTTCTAATTTTTGACGTTCTTTTATTTATGTGCGTAATGGATTTTGATAAGAATTAAAATTACAAAATCATTTTGATATATAAACCCGAGTCTTATTTTTGAATGGCGCATACAGTTAATTAAAGTTAATCAAAGTGTAACTACCAGAAATTTAAATAAATTAAAAAATATAATGAAATATACAGTTGGTATAATTTTGCTGGCGACTCTATTGTCCGTGGCTTTGTGTTTCCCAGATAATTATGGATATGGTAATGGCGGACATCACGGTGGTGGCGGACATCACGGTGGTGGTGGACATCATGGCGGTGGAGGACACCACGATGGTGCTGGACATCACGGTGGTGGACAAGGTAGGGTTCGGGCTGTGCATCCAAACAACCAAGGTGGCCATAGACTAAGTGGTGGTGGCAGTAATACAGGCGCTCATCATTCAGTATCATTTGGACAAGGGTAATTTTTTTAACGTCTAAACTACATAGTATTAAAGTATAGACATATAGTTGTTTGTTTATAAATAAACCGATTAAAATTAATTCGGATGTTTAATTCTTAAATAATTGTGGTAAATCGAATGTCTTCTCGAAAAGCTGTAGGTACTTATACAGTTTTATTTTGCCGGACTATTTAATTATGATGCAAAAGTTTAATTAATGGTCGAAAATTAAAAGCAGTTTCACTTTTAACTGGATTACGTTATAATACATCTTTATCCGTGTATTGCGGACCTCTTCATAGTTGGATACTCTTTTCTCTGCTCCTGGTGGAATAGTAATCGAATATTCTCAAAATCCGATTATTTTACAGATCAGGGAGTTGCTGCCGGTGGGAAGCTGGTATTTGGAGCTGTTCTCCAACGGTACACATACATGAATAATACCGGTTCCTCAAAATATATTCCAAGCGAGAAACTATTAAAGCCGAATAGAAAACTATGGCGAAACACTCGAATGAGCTAAAGAGATTACGATACCTTGGATTCCGATGTGCAAAGGGTTTTTTCGAACGATTCGACAGAGAATATTAGCCAAAGAGTTAACGAGAAACTTCCCAAGGTCGTTAGAAAATTTAGGCTGCACATCTAATTAATGCAAAGCAAAAGATTTAACGCGACGCAACATTACGCAAACTGGCACGAAATCATGCAACCTGGTGTAACATGTCATGGTGAAACATCATGCAACATGGTATCACGAGGTCACCTTATGAAATATTTAGCAACAGCCCACCAAAAGATGCAACATTCACCACCATTGCGCAACATTAGCCAACATAGTGGTACATTAGCTGTATTTTGTTGAGACAATTACAACAACACCGCACCATGTCTAAATCATTTTAAAATTTTGCTTTGGCTGAATCTGAATGATAATGCAGATTTGCATTAGTTGAAATTGCTGAATAGCGCTATTTCAGCTAAAGCAAAAATGTTTTATTTCTCAACAAAATACAGCTATTATCTATGTCCGTCAACAAAATACAACACAAAGCTACATGGTGCATCATATTGCAACTTAATGCATACTTACGCAATGAGAGAAAAATACAAATAAAAGTTGGTGCAACATCATGCAACATGTAACGCCTAAATGACTTTCGGAAATCAGAACTCATTGCAATCGTTTTCAACGTTTCGTGCAATCAAAACCACAGAATATATCAGAAACGACAGTAAGAAACCAATTTCTTTTTGACAATACTCCTAAAATAGTTCCCATGTTCACCAATAGATGGCTCTAAATTAGAAAAAAAAATATTTTGTAAACATTAAAGTTTTAGAGTGTAAATACAAATTCTCTCTCCGATTTCTGTCAAATTGTTTGCGATCATTTGTCAAACAATGAGCATTATTATTATTAAAATGATTCGGTTAATTCTAAAAATTTACCACGGGCACAGAATATATTATATTCTTTAGCACGGGTATACGGCTATATCAGAATGAATTTAATTCATTCGGCTTAATTGTCCCTTGCAGTCAACATTGTCGCGTTCGAGTCTGTCAGGAGAGCCCCAGAAGTTGCGTCTCGAAGAATTCCAGAGACAAGACATTATACTCATTTCAACCGTACGCTTAACGAAACAAGGGCGATTAGACTGGCAAGACGCTATTGGATTTGTCGATGATGTAAAGCGAATCAATGTAGCGATGTCACGTACTCCAGTATTACTTGTAACTTTTGGTAATTCCTACTTATTGTGCATCGACCAAAATTGGCGGTAGTTATTGTGTTCAGAACAACACTTACGCCGGATGAAGTTTACCTGAAAATTTTAAAAATAAAACAACTCATTAATAGAAATTTTCGGCTTTTTATTAAAATTTTTTCATAAATGCGTTAGCTTTGGTTTCTTTCTACAATACCAGTGAGAGCTTCCGAACGAACCGAGAGCGAACACTATCTGGCGGTACAAATACAAAGAAATTCGACTTACACCTGTCCAGTTGAAAATCAGTATGTAAATCATAAACATGGATTTCCCGTTCAGCTAATAATTCAGCTCTAATATATGAACTAGGAGGATTACGAATTACCGATTTGCCGCAAAGTTTCGTCGAAACGGCACACATCCCTAGAACAATATTATAATAGTTAATTCATTTCTAATAAATTATTAAAACTCACTTGTGCTGGAACATCATCCTTTGTAGTATTTTTTTCATTTTCCTTCCTAATATGCATATAATTTTGTGTGTTGTGCTTGTGACAAATACCTCGTTGCTGTTGATGTAGCCAAAAGTGACATTTCTTATAGAAAGAGCCAATTGAGAGGAAATTGTAGTTGTACACTGCGAAGATATTTTAATTTTTTTGAAAACTGCTAGCGCTATCTATTATCTACCATTTAAACAATTTTACCACTAATATTTTGATGTAAAAAATTTAAATATTTGAGACGAAAGAAATTCATATAAAAATGAAGTTATGTCGCTTCTGTTATATATTCTGTGTCAAAACCCCAATCGGTATTATGCAAACCAAATCGTTTATTTTCCAGGACCAGCAGATCCTAAACTTTTGGGGGTTCCTGATACAACTGGTGAATAACCTGGTTCACCTACTTACGCACGCGATATCCATTAATTGTTGGTAGTTGTTAAAATTAATTATAATGCGACACTTATCTGTTATCTAACATCAAATACAGAAATAGCTTCTTGCCCAAAACACGTTTTTAATTTATTTATTAATTTTCTACGTCCCTACTCTATTATGTGCATCGCTCTAATGATGAAAATGACCTAACAAATGCACATACTTTACTCTTTCCTTCATCTTGTGTATTTTTATTTTATGCGTCAATTGGTTTAGCGTGGTGTCGCCCCACAAGAAATACACCGTGGTTACTAAAAACTTACGATTGGTACACCACAAACTAATGTTTTAATAATCCCATTTTCATCATTTCCAAATACTGAACTCAAATGGAAAATCATTTTTACCATACAAGCCAAGTTTTATCCTGATCTGTTTACAAATGGCCTAGTTCCATGCAAATTTCCCCTTTTTATATAACACACGGCGTTCTTTCATGCTAATTCGCTATTTTGCAGAATTAAATCGGAAATTATTTTTGTAATCCTCGTTTCATCCAAATTGTTTGTTGAACGAATAGCTTAACCACATTCGAATTCCTATAAAACTATAAAACTCTTGAGCTACAAGAAACGAAATGCAACGCAACAAAAATAAAAATTCGAGAATCATAATTCCCTCCGCCATACCAAATTTTGGGTGACGGTCTCTTTATAGGAAACAATTTATCGTGTTTCAATTTAACGTGAACATTTAACCGTAGAACAGTATATCGTAGACACAATTTACCGTGGACACAATTTATCGTGTGGGCAATTTATCGTATGCCAGTTTATCGTAGTTTGTAAATTTCACCGTATAACAAAATGATTTGTAAATAAAAATTAAAGTGTCTTCGGATTATAAAATTTTTATTGAATTCGGCCATTCCCATTTTAATTGATTAATAAATGATTTTAGGAAGAAGTTCTGGAATACGGCCAAAACGATTTAGGAATCCCATTTCCATCCAACATACCCAATACCATCATAATCGGTTAAGAAACTACCGAGTTCCGTCCTAAGCGGTCATATTCCAAAACTTCTTTCAAAAATCATTTAGGAACCCCATTTCCATCCAACATACCCAATCTCATCATAATCGGTTAAGAAATTTTCGAGTTCCCTCCCAGATTGCCATATTTCAGAACTTCTTCCAAAAATAATTTAAGAATCCCATTCCATCATATCCAATTTCATCATAATCGGTTAAGAAATGGCGGAGTTTTGTCCCAGGAGGTGCCCATTTGGCCATATTCCAGAACTTCTTCCAAAATTCATTTAAGAATCCCACTTCCATCCAACATACACAATCCCATCATAATCGGGTTAGAAAAGACCGAGTTCCGTCCCAGATGGCCATATTCCAGAACTTCTTCCAAAAATCACTTAAGAATCGCATTTCCTTCCAACATACCCAATCCTATCATAATCGGTCAAGAAACAAAACTGTTCTACGATGAATTGTTCCACGATAAACTGACAGTAAATCCCAAATTTCATTAAAACATACAAATTAACAAAAACAAAGTGAAAAATAAAACAAAACAAAAAAAGGTATCCTGGGTTCTGACAAATTTTCTCGAAATCAGGACTCATATCACAATCGATTTCTGGTACACGAAAATCCGCCTCACGAATTTTTTCAATATCGTTCAAATCAAAAACATTTATAAAAAGGAACACGGGCTTATACCGGAGAACCTCCTCATCAATTTTTCCCGAAATCAGGACTCTTCACAATCGATTTCTATAAGTATTTAAAAATACATTTTTAACAATTTTCAACAAAGTCGTTTAAGGTGAAAAAAATTGTGAAAAAGAACCCGGGTTCAATCGAGGGACCCTCTAAACATTTTCCAAAAACCAAGACCCATCATAAACGATTTTTCTGTTTCTCGGTATCCCTCTTTTAACAATTTTCATCAAAGTCGTTTGTTCTGAGAAAAAAAATTAAAAAGGAATCATTACCCCATTGAAGAGCACCATAAGCAATTTTGAGGTGGAAACAAACTTAAGAATTCATTATCTTCATTTTTCGGGCTCCACCCCTCTAAATGAATTGTCCCGAAATCGGTATTCGATCGATTGACGAAGAACACCAGTTCATGTCGCACAAGATGAATAAAGCGCAGAGGAAATACAGCGTTACTGAGTTAGAGTGTCTAGCGGCAGTGATGAGTGTAAAAAAGGCCTTATATTGAGGGGTATACATCCACGATCATTACTGACCATTCGAGTCTTCGTTGGCTTATGGACCAAAAAGAATTGGATGGCCGGTTAGCCCGGTGGTCTATTTAACTACAGGCCTTTGATTTTAAAATTGAATATCGTAAAGGTTCCTTAAATGTTGTTCCTGACAGTTTATCACTGGTCTATGTTGAAGCTATTGATAAATCGGGTGATGAAATGTTTCATTTGGATTTAAATTCGGATGCGTTTAATGTTGCAGAGTACTTGAACAGAATAAAGGCTTTAAATGAAAATGTATTGGTACCGTATTCAAATAGGGCAAAATTCTGATACGGATATACCAGATTGGAAGCTTGTGATTCCCGAATCCATAACTGCGGCGCTTATCGAGAAAGCTCACAATCCACCGTCGGCCGCACATCAAGGGATCATAAAAACAACGGAGCTATTAAAACGATATTATTAGTGGCCGTCAATGGTACCACAGATAAAAAAATTCATTAACGACTGTGACATCTGCAAGGGTAGTAAGGCAGTAAATTTTTCCACTAGATCTGAAATGGGCAAGCAAATCGAGGTTCTACGCCCATTATAACGAATATTCATAGACTTCATGGGTCCCTATCCAAGAACCAAAAATGGATATACGCATGTATTTAAAGTTCTGGACCAGTTGTACAGCCGATTCCCTCTCTTGTACGGGTTTCGATCAGCTTCAGCTGCTAAGGTAATTGAGTGTTTGGAAAATCAAATATTTCATTTATTTGGAGTTCCAGAAGCAATACTCTCCGAAAATGGAGTACAGTTCATTTCGGACCAATTTGCAAATCTAATGAAAAGATACGGTGTGAGGCATGAGTTTACGCCGAAATACTCTCCGCAGGCAAATGTTTCAGAGAGAGCGAATAGATCTGTATTATCAGCAATAATGGTGTACATTAAAGATGATCACCAGTTATGGGATGAGCATTTAGCTGAAATTGCAGGACCTATTCCTTGGTGAGGGATCTATATGGTCTCGGGGATAATCACATGTATATTACGAGTAATGCCGACCGATTAACATTAGCTCAAGAGATTGTGTTAAGACACTTGAGAAAAGCCTACGAACATAGTCAATTCACGTATAATCTACGAGCTAGGCCAAGAAGTTTCGAGCCAGGACAGAAAGTGTTTGTTCGGAATTTCGTCCATAGCGATGCGTCAAAACAGTTTTCTGGAAAGCTCGCAATGAAGTTCATACCAACTAAAATTTTGAGAAAAGTTGGAAATGTCTCATACGAAGTTGTTAATGAATCCGGTAAGTCACTAGGTATATACCTTGCGAAGGACATCAGGTAATGAACAGATTGATATAAAGTAGCTAGTGACTATGATCACAAAATCCCAAAAATTGTCTTTATGGCCGGCCTTGAGACTCATCTCCTGGGTGTGGGTCGTCCCCACGAGTGTAACAATTGCATTGTTAAAATTCGGATGATCATGGATAGTGAAAATCAGATCCCCCCCCCCCCCACCTGACTGCCATCTAGCCAGGAAATGTGCTGCTTCACTATTCTCCCCAATTAGAGATTTCTGATAACGATGTAACTAAAAATTGCGAATTTCAATCCCAAGTTAATTTATTAACCAGAACGGCAACATCCAGTGTGAACACATCGTTACAGTGGCGAGTTACAGGTTTTTTTTGCGTTTAGTACCGGAATATTTATCCGTAAATTCCGTTTTAAGTACTTTTATATATAGACTTCACGCGTTCTTTTACACGATAAAAATAAAAGAAAAACAAAGCACATTTTAACCAGAACTAGGTATATGGATTCACTTAGAATTTACAAAATATTTACCTTGGCTTTTACGTCAAGTTTTATATTAATGCCGTACGCTGACTAGGAAATTTTAATTTATGTAATTAATTATTTAAAGAGCACTTCTTTACTGGTTGAACCACGATTGATGACTGCCAATATTTTGATTTTTCTATTTGAAACCATACCTTTACAAAAACAATTTTAGCGAACGGTATATAGCATCAATCGAGTTTTATTGGTAATCGGTGTATCATATACATTTATTGGTTCGTATTGATCATATACAATTACACGCAAACAAAATTTGGTCAGTCTAAAGCCGTTGTGTACATCCAATACAGATTTGTAAGCAAATTGTGTTGCACATACAGTGCGTAACGTAGTGAAGGTATGATCATCCGAATTTTAACAATGCAATTGTTACACCATCGCAATTGATTTCTGCCTGGCATTCGAAAACCCCCTTTAAGTTTGAAGTCGATTCCTTGTATTGATGTCTCTTACATTGTCGTATCCATGGTCAATCCGTTTGAACAAATCGTGCAACGTGGCCATTTTAAAACATTATATGGATACAGGGAGTTTCAATCCGTTTTAGTTTGACATCGGATTTATTTTCAATATTTATTTAGAGATTTTTGATTATTCAGCACCTTGGAAGCTCTAGATCTCACTTGTTCGAAGGTGTTGATTAATACTGCGTAGTAATCTTGGATGCAGTAAGGTGTATTAGCTTCTTTCTGGGGTAGCATCTACTAATGGTTCTTATGAAGCGGCTCCGAATTTTCATTCGGCGGCTTCATTTGCTCCGAATTGCTTACATTCACTTGTTCGAGAGTGCTTTTACTCATAGATGTATCGGAATTGCTTCCCACCTTATTATTGCTCGTATCAGTATCGATGTATTGTGTTGATAACACCCATACGGACTTATTGGTTCTTGGATGGGTTGGTCGTCATCTTTCTGCCCTAGCTATTGGATTTATAGCTACTGATGTAACGACTTCTAATTTGGCGTTTAAATCTGAGGGGTGTTTGGCATAGATTTGCTTGTTTCAAATCCGTTCAAATCAGATCCACCAGTTATGTCAGCTTACAGGTCAAGTTGGAGCTTGCACCGTGCAGATGGTCTACTGTAATTGTGTGAGTCGGTGAATGGGTGTGTTTGTGGTGGGTTGCAGATGTCCAGCGTTTTGTTTTGTTTAAATTTTTGGAGAGCTTAAAGATCATTGGAGTGAATTTATTCTCGTTCTATACAGGGGACTCTATAATTGCTCCAGGTTAGAATGCGCCCGTGGAGGTCTTTTAAAGGCAGAAATGAGCTTGGGTTTTCCCCACTTAGCAGACTGAACTAATGACGAAATATACCCCTCCCAATTTTATTGCATTTGATGTTAAAGTGTTTCCTTATAGCTCTGGTGTAAAACCTTAACTGTAAATCAACCTGCTCTTGATTTACCTGAACTTAAGGCTACTCCACTGAATTGGCCTGTAAATACCTTGTGAAGGGTGTGAAGTTAAACAATGACAAAAGGCCAACCACCACTTGTGTGTAGGTAAAACCAAATTATTTTTCACTTTTTTGTTGGTTTTGTTTGAAAAAATAATTGCTGATTTGCATTGAATTTTACCTTCCCCCAATCACAAATTTGCGAGGATTAACGAGGAATATCATAAGATTTCGTCTGCTCCGCTCTTTCATATATCTGCGAAATTATAGTTCACTATAGTTATTGTTAGTGGAAATGGTGTTTTATCACGTGGCAAACTCATTCGCAAACTCTGAATTATGTTGCCAGCCGTTTTTTGCCGGCCGAGTGTATAAGAAGATTTTTCGGAATGATTTAACTAAAACGAAATTAAATTTAAATAGTTGGTGTACATGAAATATTTTATTTACAACATATTTTATTACTTTTATATTAAGCTTTGATCCCAGGTGATTGTGCATTCGTATTTCTCCCAGCGATGTAATTAGCCTCTAGTTGGTGGTTAAACGATTGTGTGTCACCACTGGAAGTCGGAGAACCTCCTTTAAAATGTCCATTGAACTCACGGGTGTCTAAACGAGGATCGATAGTATGGGGACCGTACCCGGGATTACTTACATCAGGGTGAGCTGCATAAAACCCTCCATCTTCAACTGATCTACCAAATCCAGAACCTTTTACATTTGGGTACACAAATTTGGGACTATCTAAAAGTGGATTAAATGGTTGAGGAGTACGATCGCCTATTGTATCAATAAATAGGGGACCTTCGGAGTCGGCAGAATGTGATCCTTGAGCATGACCTCCATTTGATTTGACAAATCCAGAACCATGTACATGTTGACCATGGCCATCGATTGGCTCATTAAATCCAGGCATATTTACTCCAGTTCGATCGGGATGCGCAATTGGATTAATTGCTTGGTGTCGTTGACCACCAACTGGTTCAATAAATCCGGGAGTATTTACTCCAGGATATGTCCTATGTGGTCTTTGACGTTCTACTGTTTGCACAAATCCAGAACCTTGTCCACTTTGATGAAATGCATGTACTCCACGATCACCATTTGGTATTTGAGATGCGTGGTCACCGATGGGTTGTATCTCATTAAGTCCATAATATTCGCCATCCCCTTCAATTTGATGTACATAACTATGATGTCCGCCATGATGTCGCCTATGACCATGACGTCGGCCACCTCCGTGATGTCTTCCACCGCCGTGATGTCTTCCACCATGACGCCAACCACAATGATGTCCACATCCATGATGCTCATCATTGTGATGACCACCTCTCGAATATTCACCAGAAAAGTGACCACCACCATGATGTCCACCACCATCATGCAAGTTTAGAGCATGGCCATGGCCATGTCTATGACCGTGAGCATGTCCGTGGCTTGGGAATGAGAACACGACGCACAGTAGGGTACCGAGTACTATTAACGTAATTAAATATTTCATTTTTGTGTTTACACTTGCAATATTTATAATTAACTAAATTGAAATTGTGAGATTGACCCGTCTATATATACATGTCACAAAAATTTGTATATTCTTATCATTATCAAAAGTTTTGTTCTGTTTTGAATTTCAAGAAAATTGCACACGACATTTATAAATATTAAATTAAATAATCTTGGCTCGTTCCTATAAAAACTTGATGATAATTAAACTTGAGATTCTAGGCTATTATAATGCCAATTTAGGGTGTGACAACTTCAACCCCCAATGTATTATGTGTCAACGTAGCCAAACTGTTAACAGTGGTATAAATAGTTAAAAATGTATACATAAGCTATACCTGTACGAGTAAAAAAATCCTATTCGAGTTCGTAAGGCAGCCATTTTATTTTATTTAGGTCGTCCATTATTCTCGTTGGGGATAAACACCTCAAAACTTAAACAACAACACGCAAACCGTATTAAATCAGAATTATCTGATATGACTTCGGGTTGAATGGCACTAAGTCAAATTACGAGGGGAGTTCAATAAGTTCGGTTGTAATGAGGCAAATTGCCGCAACTATGTATCAACTTCTTTGGTAGACTTTCTGTTGCCAATTGCATCTTAATATCAGCCTTTAGTCCCTCAATCTCCGTATTGAAGTTGGTTTGAGCCTCCAGCTTCGCTGCTAATATCATGGTTTGACCTTTCACGACGCAGTCAGAATCTATACCTCTAAAATTCAATTGTCCTGAAACTCTCTTTACATCAGCTGATTTCCATATATGACGAGTTTCCCAAATATGTTTGTGAGTAGTTTTTTTACACCAACATACGGGTCCTTCGACCCGAATTCATTAATCGAAAAAATAATCCAGAACTACCCGGAAGTAGCCATTTTGTTAATACACTTGAATACTTTAAATTAACATAAAGAACATCTGGCAACGATTTTACGTGATAACTGAGCTCGTTTTCCGCCTGGTTTCAATTAAATTGAACAGTGAAAATAAAAGTTGAAAGTGCCGTGAAATTCACGTGATAATTTTGTGTCTCGTTCGCGTAGCTTTCTGCGACTATACGATATGATGGAGCAAATTTTCGCAGCTTTCAAAAAGCAACGCAGACAAGTGCAAAATGACGAATTTTGTGAAATGGGCTGATCAGAATCAAGAACTCACCGATCTGAGCGAGCTGACCATGCTGTTACTTCGCGTCGAGAAGCTAATGGAGGAATTTACGAAATAGAAATGCGCATTTTTACTGAAGATGCAGAAGAGACAAGCGATCTTACTTATGAAGAGAGTTAATACAACGCGACTTCGCGGACACGTCGCCTATCGGATCATTCTATCTTTCAATGTAAGGAGTTCCAAGCGTTGGGACCTAATGCAAGCAGGAGCTATCCAATTTTACGATCGTACATCCAAGCCACGATGTCAGCGATGTGGCAAAAAGCACAACACGCTTTCCTCAGCAGAAATCAAAAGTCATCACTGCCAAAACAACAGCATTTCAGCAATTCTTCCCACTGCTGTAGTACTACAAATCATTGATCATTCAGGAAGAACAACACCGTTCAGGACTCTGCTGGACTCCGGTTCACAAACCAGCTTTATAACTGAGCGTAGCGTTCAACGTCCGCGAATTCATTCGCGGGTCATTCGAACGCGGGAACATCGAAAGGTATGGAACGTGTAAGGTTAGACCTGATCATCATCCTGAATTCTCAATCGACGCCCTTGTCATGTCAAAAGTTACCAGAAAACTATAAGCAATAGCAGTATGACAACCCGGGAATCCCAGAAAAAGTGGCCTATAGTTTCAATGATGGCATTATCTAATCAAGAAAGCGACACGGTGACCATCGATCGAAGTTTAAGGAGATTTTGGGAACTCGAATCACTCAACCAGCAGCAAAATCTATTAAGACCGGAAGAAGATTTCTGCGAAAATCATTTTGCAGAAAACGTAAAGAGGAACTCCAAAGGTTGTTTCGTGGTGAGACGCCCGTTCAAAACGCCACCAAATCTCTTAGAGGATTCATCATCTGCTGCAATTCAAAGACTAAGAGGAGTTGAACGCAGACTCATACGCGATCCTACATTCGAAAAATTATATCGCGACTTTATGCAGAGTATCAACAATTGAACTCTCTCTCTCTCTCTGGCTCTATATCCCATCAAGGGATTTGACCGCCTCAAATGAGGTTTCATAATCATATTTTCATTTCGGATAATGAGTGATTAATTCATTGATCCTAACCCAGCCGTGAAATTTTTTCCTTATCACCACCGGGAATCGAACCCGGGACCTCCGGTCGCTGGAGCAAGCACGTTGACCACTTTGCCACCGGGGCGGCAAAAATTGAACTACATGATACAAATACTTCCTTTCAAAGCCCATGGAAAATCAACTTTATTTACCGCATCCATTGCGTAAGAGGATGCTCAATATCAAAGAATTGTTTGGAGCCAGATCCTTCGCAACCTTTCACGGTCACCTATGGTCTCGCTTTCGCCTCATTTTTGGCCACCAGCGCGATAAAAATCCAGCCAAAAATGCTTCTCTTGCCATATAGCAAATGACATTTACGTGGATGACCTTATGACGGGACCCGATAACGAGGATGAGGCACTGGAGCTACAGGAAAAGATAGCAGATATTTTAGACATGGGTTCCATATCAGGAAGTGGAAATCCAACAGTCAACGTATATTGTGAAACATTCCTCAAGACCAAGTAGTAGAAGACATGGAAATTCAAGACCATAATAAGCAGGTTGTGGAATCCGTAAAAGTATCAGGAATCAACTGGAATACGAAAACCAATTGTTTCACTTTCATTGCTAGACATTGCAAGCAGACTTTTTGACCCTCTGGGTTGGGAATCTCCAGTAATCATAACTTTAAATTTTTTTTGCAGATGCTTTGGTGTAACAACCTGGAATGAGTTGATCTCCTCCCTGCATAGAAGGACATGATATAGAATAATCTATACGTCTCATCAACGCTCTTAAAATTGATTGGCTAGGAAGTCATCCAAAACCTTTTTGATCTCTTTGGAATTACATTAGCTGATGACATGATTGTTTCATTTTGGCGATTTATCTTCCTGTAAATGTACATTGAGTTGGGACAATATAGTTCGGCATAAACCCCAATTCTATGCCATTTTGGGTCTGGCTTTATTGCAGATCATTTTTATCTTGCTGGAACTTCAATAACTCTCCCTAATAATACTATGGCTTTGATAACTCTTCGGAAAAGAGGGCCAGCTTCCCTCCTTCTTGGGAATACCTTTTTGGGATTTGTTGTCCTGGAGATCTCGTACCAGGTCCCTCTTATGCATGGTTGCACTTAACGGTTGTGTTTGAAATTTTCTCTTAATTTTTAATGGGTAGCACGCACATTTAGTTAATGTGCCGCTTCACTTCCTTGCCATTTTGCACATTTAATTTTACGACCCTGACGAAACCATCCTCCCCTGTGAAAGTATATACGTTATTTTGCCTAATGCGTGAATGGAGGTGGGAGATTCTTCTATTTTGTCAACGCCAATTCTTCTTTATTAATGATGGGCTGAGGTCCTGCTATTTTATTTCTAGTCTGCAATGTGAGAAGGTAATTCCGTAGCGACTTTCTCCAAATTTATTCGCTTTCTCAGAATTCCACCTTTCAAGTAGGCTAATTTTTTTTATCGATTAGGGACGCCTTTGGATGAGTGACCATGCTTTCTCTAATTGCGGGAAATTTCTCGGCATCTTCTATGTCGATGACGATTCTTCACAGGTTAATTTGGAATCATCGACCGTCCTATTAAGGCATTTTTGAAAGACTTAAGTCCCCCACAGTCCAACAAAGTGCGGTGAAGATGCCGGTATAAAATGCCATTGTCTGGTTTGAAATTGTGTTTAGCCCGTTTTCCTTACACTCCAACCTATACTCCTCTTGACCATTCTTTAAAATTTTGTTGGCCAGCACAAAATTCGTGCCATTATCACTATTGCCACTTTTAATATCCCGGATTTTCTCACAAAAATAGTCAGCTTTCATTATTTTAATTAACCGCATGCGCATCTCTGTTTTATTTAATTCTTGTGGCGACAGCATGCCAAACTTTTAAGGTGTGGTTGGTTTAGCTACTCTACTCCTCTACACCAAAGATTAGGCTGAAGAATTTGTGTTCCAGTCAATCCTCTTGATGCGCAATATGCAATATTTTTACCGCTTCAGATATGAAGCCACCGACTAGGGCTAACATTCGACTGAATATTGACAACTCGGTTGGCTACGAATATCTTCCATCTTTGTGGTTTGCCTTGAATGCGTCCATGTCACTTCTGCAATTTCCAGATCCTCTACGGTTTGCTTCATTAGCTTGGCTACGAGTGCTGCTCCCAATAATTCCAATCGGGATATTGATAGTTGATGATGTGCTATTGGCTCGACCTTAGATTTCGAAGTTAGGATGCTCACTGACACGTTTCTGCTATGATCAATCATGCAACCGTATACCACAGCACTATATGCCTCTTCAGAGGTATCGCAGAATGTATACGTAGTCCGAAATTCTAATTAGTTTTAAATTATGATGCTGCTTTCTTATATTGTTCCACCTTTCTATACTTTCTTCCTGAAGTAGTATTCTTGGGCATATTGTTGCTATATATATATATATATATATATATATATATATATATATATATATATATATATATATATACCATTTCTGATAGAACACGTTTTCTTTATCCTTTTCTTCAGATGTAGCAAGTTCGATCTTTGTCCCAAAATAATCCGTTTGTATAGTTGCTAATATACTCCTAGGGCTTTTATCAAAGGATCTTTGATGTCTCTGATTTGCATTGCTTGCATACTTATCCATTGTTATCCATTGTCAATCTCATCTTCTAGGCTTCTGGAAACAAACTTTCATGTGACCTAATCTTTCGTATTCTGGGAGAAAGTCTTTGTACATAAATGCTAATCTCTTATCCTTTTCAAACTTCATCTCCATTTGACTCAAGCAAGCGATTGCAATTACCCGTGAATCAGCCTCAGAGGTTTCATTGATTTTGCTATTGAATGGAACCTGGACTTCGTGTCGGCTTTTGACGCACTATAGTTTTTTCAAAACGATCCTTACTCATCTTCTTTTGTTCTGTATGTTCGCGGCTGGTTGGAATTTGTTCTATTTTCGACAACTGTTTCAGCATATTTTTGATTTCTAAGAACGAAATAAAACTGTTGATTTTAGGACCAGTTGTCAGACACGCCCGAGTAACAATACAACCAAACTCTGTATGTTGAGTCCAAGGTGTGCCTTCTTGGCCTTTTTCTATAACATTCTTGATTATTTTTCTACATTTCACAACCCCTAAATATTTGTTAATCTTTTTAGCACCAATGCATCGATATTCACCCTAAACAACGATGGAACCCTAGGCCTTACTTCCTCCGGAACCTTGATTGTTGAAGTTAGTGGATTGCATAATCCTAATCCTGTAATTTTGGCCTGAATTTGATCTCTTTTCAACCTTAACCTTTGCATAGTATTTTCGGTGATGAATTATGCCTGCAAGACACGTCCTTCTCCTAGTGTTTCATAAGAAGTAAACCTATAAGAAATAAAATAGAAAAAATTGGAATTTTAGAAAAATGTATTTGGGCCCCTTAAAGGGGTCCAGCTCCTACATCGCAATATCGTAAGATTGATTCTGAGCATGCAACTTATACATGGCAAAAATTTCATGTCAATCGGTTGAGCAAACAGACATATTTGTGAAAAATTGTATGGAACTACCTAGACCCAGGGAGAGGGAGGGGGGGGGGAGTTCGGGCGACGCCTGCATAAATATTACAAGAATTTGATCATTTTGGTATAAAATACCTATGCAAAGTTTGAATCAGATTGGATGAATGGTGTAGAAACTTAGGAGGGTCTCATAACTTAGGGGACCGTTGCCTCGGATTCGAGCATGTCTTTAATGCCATATAATAATTTTTCTATTCCCAAAACAGATGAAATTTTAGAAAACATTTGTACCGGGGCTCGTAGTCCCCGGGGTACAATCTCTGCAACAGTGTCATAAGGTTGGTTCTGATAGGTTTAACGGCTGAAACGCCCTTTCGGAAGAAACAGACATTTATGCGGAAATACCTCTTCATTAATATTACGAAAATTTTGGTATAAAATACCTATACAAAGTTTGAATCAGATTAGATGAATGGCGTAGATACTTAGGAAGTCCCCATGACTTAGGGGACGGACTCCGCGCATGTCACTAATGCCATATATAATCATTTTTCTATTCTGATTCCCGTAGCAACATTCCCAAAACAGATAAAATTTTAGAAAACATTTGTACCGGGGCTTCTAGCCCCGGGGGTCCAATCCTGCAACAGTGTCGTAAGGTTGGTTCTCGATATGCAACTAATACATGGTAAAAATTTCATCACAATCGGTTGAGAGACTGAAAAGCCCTTTCGGAACAAACAGACATTTTTGGGTAAATATTGTATGAAACAACGTAGACCCAGGGAGCGACCCCTTCATTAATATTACGAAAATGAGATCATGTTGGTATAAAATACGTATGCAAAGTTTGAATCAGATTGGATGAATGGTGTAGAAACTTAGGAGGGTCTCATAACTTAGGGGACGGACTCCTGGGGTTCGAGCATGTCACTAATGACATATAATCATTTTTCTAATCTCATTCCCGTGACAACATTCTCAAAACAGATGAAATTTTAGAAAATATTTGTACCTTGGCTTCTACTCCCCGGGGTCCAACCCCTGCAAAAGTATCGTTATTTTGGTTCTGGCTATGTAACTTAGACATGGTAAAAATTTCATCACGAATCGGTTGAGTGGCTGAAACGCTCTTTCGGAACAATCACAAAATTTTGGGGAAACATTGTATGGGAGCACCTAGACCCATGGAGCCGACCTCTTCAGAAGCATTACGAAAACTTACTCATTTTGGTATAAAATACCTATGCAAAATTAAAAACGACTGGATGAATCGTGTAGAAAGTTATAAGAAAGATCCCCTTGATCCAGGGGATGGACCCCTCAGATTCGGGTATGTTATTAATTTCATTTAACCCATTAATTTAACCCATCCAGGCATTCTTTTTTAAATTTTTACACAGCAACGAGTTTAGGCGATACGAAGAAGAAGAAGAAAATATATATATTCTTGTCTCTTTCTAATATCTTTTCGAACTGAGGACTTTATGACATCGAAATAAATTATGACATTTATCATAACGATGTTTTTCATTTAAAAAACAATAGTCGCAGCATACTAAGTGATCGCCGTATTTACGTTTGTAAACATAGAGCGCTGCTACATTTGATAGATCGGGATAGGAACCAAGTCCACATTTTATCAATAAAAAGAGATCGACATAAAGCGAAAATCCTGACTACTCAATCAATTTTACCAAGGAAATTTTATTTTCAAATTATGTTTTGCAAAAATTTTTGTTTTTTTGCGACTGCACAGTAAATTTTGCGGCCTCCAAAAAGAACAGCATATTTTTGTGGTCTTTTTTACAGTGCAATTGCAAAAATAAACAAACATTTTATGGAAAATATAATTTGAAAAAATTCAAATTTTCTTGGTAAAATTGATTGAGTAGCCAGGATTTTTGGGTAGCAAATTTTTTGCTTGCTAGCCGATCAAGTATCTACCCCAAAAAATATTTTTTTTACCGTAAATTAGAGAAAGCAAAGGATTCTAGATTTCTTTTGGATTCAAAGTGAAATAATTTATATATGGCGGGAAGAGTTTCTGCTGTTCCCACGCGGTCACCCAAATTTGTATTAACCCAAGCAACGGTTGAATGACGTTGATGGTGTAGTTTGTTGATAAGCGCATTTTGCGTAGTTTTAATAACTTTAATTGGAATTACCAAACATAGAAACAAAAAAATTTAAAACGCTACCATCTGAAACAGCACATAACTTTCTAATTATTCTACTATACGAGTAATCGATGGATTTCGAATAAATTTTTCGTTATTAAATATCGATCGATGAAATAAATGAGTACTTCAGTGTTAACCCTGTTAACCGAAACCGAACTCACATGTTCGGCCCCGCACCATGTGCTGTTTTATGTGTATCCACTAAAAAATTAAATTCAAATTTTGGTACGATTACCTAACTTTACCTATACTTTGTAGTTGTAAAGTAAAAAAATTGATAAAACATAAACATCCTGATGTTCATTGAAAGCCCGAAGACCTTACATATTAAATTAGTGCGATAAAGAAATCGGAATTTCCGTTGTTTTTAAATTTTTATGATAACGATAAATATTTTTTACAATATAAAGAAATGTATTTTCCTCCGTATGTCAGTATTTCAAAGTAACTGCAAAAGAAAGCGTGATACATTCACAATGAGATTTACGATTGTGTTAACAATATTATTTGCTGTGTTAACGTGCAACAGTTTGGCAAACCCAACTAGAACTCATGGCCAAGGACATAGTCATGGACATTATTTGGATAGACATCATGGTCACGGACAACACGGCCTAGATCAACAGTCAAGTCATTTACAAAAGGGTTCTGAACATAAAGAACATGGGTATGAGAGCCACAAACATTATGGTGATTCGCATCATCATGGCCGTGAACATCATAGAGATTCTGCTGAATATCATCGAGTCCCGGATATCGATCGACGTTTTTCAGGCAACTCGGAACAAGTTAAGCCAGTTAAAAAATCGAATAAGGACTAGTTACCAATTATAAACGGTATTAACGTATTAATAAAATATGTGTGTTGTATAAAAGTAATAAAAGTATTGCATTTTCCTATATACTGAGTGTTTAAATTGTTTACGATGAGGCGCGTGAATTTCAAATACTGATAAGAATCACTACTTTGTTGTTGGTTGTTTTGGGTTTCCCAGGTGATTGCGGATGCGGATATTATGTCGTGTATGACCGCGCGCCTTAATGGTTCTCGACAAATCAACAATTTCCCGAGCATATGCATTTATTTTTATAAAACTGATAAAATTCCCACGCATCATCATTTAATTGAGACACTCGTCATTTTTGAACTTTCGAAAAATGATTCAATCTAACTATATTGCTTTGTGTTTACAATTACTCGATAATTATAGATGCAATTACGTACAATTACATTATGCGAGTATATAAAGATGACACCAGGTTTGTGATGATCAGTTTTAATAAATTTTTCTTAAGGTGAAAATATTGTAGTAAATTACCAGTAGAAAATGTACAAAGTCATTCGTTTAGTGTTACTGGCTAGTTTAGTAGTCGGAGTTATTTGTTTTCCACATCATCATAAAAAGGGTGGCCGTGGCAAAGGCATTCAAATTATATACGGTGGTGGTCATGGTGGACTTGGTGGTAAACATGGTGGATCTGGAGGTCTTGGTGGAGGATACGGTGGAGGATATGGTGGAGGCTACGGTGGTTATGGTGGACAATCAGGACATGGTGGTGGCGGATATCCGGTAGGCCATCAAGGTGGTGGTTTTGGTGGCGGAAGTCAAGCGGTGGCTTACGCTCAGTCAAATTCGTACAGTTCTGGACAAGGATATGGCGGAAGTAATAGTTTTGCCTCAGCTAACGCTCAATCACAATCGTCGAGTTTTAATGGATAATTATAAAAATATAAGTGCAATTAAAATTATTTAAACCCATTTTTATTAAAATTTTAAAGTTAAAGTTCGTGTTATTGTTTGTTTGATGTTGATTCATGTTTCATTCAGATCGTAAAACAAAAGTCCTTTCTAAAACAATTCTAAAATATTGGTAATTCTTGACCAGCTTCAGGGTCAGTAGGTGTCTGCCGAAGAATTGATCGTGAGGGGCTGGCTGTAGTGACCTCACTTGATAATTTCGTCTATTTAAAATTCTACTGCTGTAACAGTTACTGGTGACCGCTATCGGGACATGTTGGAAAACTTTCTTGTATACTTGAAGGAAAAGGTCAAAGGCAAAAAAAAGGTAAATCAATCATTATCTTGGTTTAAATCTTTCATTTAAAAGTTATTAAAAAAAACATTGACTTCCCAGTATTTTTATAGAAACATGATTATGGTGAAGCACTTGTCAGTGGTACATCGATAGTCGCCAATGATATGTTCGGCGAGAGGGATGAAACTGGCAAATACAACATTAGCCAACACTAAGCGGTATTCAATAGAGCTCAGCCAAGATAGTTCAATTTCGAGGTCACTTCGTCATTCCGATTTACCATATTTTAGAAGTGGCTTTGCCGTACTGAAAGAACATCAACCACGTTTTGTCTTCCCAATTCCCGTCTTTAATGGCTGTATTCCTCGGGTGAAAGTTATTATGCGATTCTTGGAGCTAGCAAAACAGTCTCTTGAATTACCTTGTACCGCGTTGAAGCTGCGATATGTTTGATGTATGAGCTCATGTAATCCCACTTCTTTTGTCGGAGGTATTAAGTCGTAGCTTATTTTCAACGACTATAGATAGGATTAAATATGGAACCAACCATTGCGGGATCTTTGTGGTATTCTCCCGATAATATTGTACACCGCCGTGGTTCTGGGGTGCCTAAGCTGTCAGGATTTAGCTCAGCATCGCGAAGAGCCAGAAGCCAATCATTGTGATCTCGTTGACCTTCGTCTGTTGGCTGACAGTGTTAAGCGTCGGAAATGATGCCACTAAGTACTCGACTTGATGCTTCTTTCAATAATGTCGGCTCGGCTGTCTATTGGAATAACAGGCAATGTCTGTTGGAAATCACCACTAACAGTTTTCAGGCATTTTTCATTATCTTTCGAGAGCAGTAGATGCATCTTAGACCTTTCTTAGGTAGCATTGATCGATGATGATTAGGGTTGCGTCCTGCAAAACTGTAGCATTGTTTGATGTCAAGCCAATCGGCAAAATGAAGTTGGCATCGAAGCAAATCGGCAAAATGAAGTTCGCACTATTGACTGTTCTGCCTCCCTTTAAAAGCAATTTAACCACGAGTTCGCTCAAGAGACAAACGAGTCGTGTAGAGATAAAGCAGAGTCGAGTTTAAAACATCGAGGGTGCTTCTCATTGAAGTCGAGAGCATGTTGGACTATTTTAAAAGCCTGACTCTGTCTGTTATTGAATTTTTTGATACTGATTCTGGTGCATTTTTTATTTTATATTCTTTACTGGTGGATTTTCTTGAGAAATAGGACCAAAAGATGCACAATTAACGCCATGCTGTTTAAGAGTGCTTTCGGTAGCTATCTGATCTAAAATTGATATGGAAAAGTCGAGGCTAAAGTCATCTTTAAACTGCTCCCCCATTCAGAGAATAAAAACAAAAATATTTGGAAGCTGTTGCAGCAGGCCACTTGCTAAGCCAGCAGCGTGAATGTAGGGTGAATCGTGCGTGGGTACGCCGTACTCGCAACAGCAGAGTATGGAGATAGAAACACTCCCCAACTCGCGTGCTAACCGAATACATTCGCGGGCCAACTTTATTGGCTCATCTTGAGCGATATTGCCTTAATAAAGACGAAGGTCCGTCTAGCTACGTGCAAAACTTCGGTATGATCTTTCTCACATATTTTTTTTAATATAAATCATACTGAAAAATGTGTTAAACGAAAAATGTTCAAAATCCCTTTCTTAACATTTACTTCTTTGTAACGATTTTGGTAGTCACAAGGGACAATTTTTATCTTAATTGCACAGCATCTGACCATGAATATTTGTGAATATTATATGAATTACAATGCCTATGATATCTGGAGGATGTGGTCAAATCCATCAGTGAAAACACGAAAAGATTTGGTTCAGCCGTTTCAAGTAAATAAAACACCGAACAAATCAAAAATGACGATTACGGTCATTAATAATTTACCAAAAAAATCTAGTTTCCTTTGAGTTTTCTGTCTTTCACATAGACATACCCCTATATACATAGACCGGTAATGTGCTTTTCCTCCATGTAAAATCGTTTATTTCATGCGTGGACAGTTAGGACGGGATGCGTATATAAAACTCTATTTAAATCTCTGTCTTTGATTTCCATATCATCCACAACTTAAAGCTTTTGTTTCTGGTTGTTTGTCTTTTAAAATTTATCAAATTTGTGAGTTTTAATTTGTGTGTTATTAAAATAAAATGTATCGAAAAAAAAAAATATTTGTTGTAGATGATTTGAATTATGTAGAATAGATTCCGTCAGTTCCGTACCGATAACTTTTGCTGTTATGGATGTGGGTGGAAACAAAATGGCGCATTTTATTTTTTTCAGTATTTTGATTATTCTAATAATAAAATATGTATTAATTATATTTATATGTGCGGGTTGATTATTTATATTGATAATTGTAAAATTAATTTACAAACAGTGAATAGTTCGGTTTTATGAATTATGTATATCGAATACTTGAATAGCTTTTTCGAAATAATTTTATTGTATAAATTCGATTAATTATTTTGTGTAATATTCATGAACCAGTTATGGTTTAAAAAATATTATATTATTCCTGAATGCTGGTAATTATATATAGACCACATTCTAATTCTACAAGTAGCTAACTTCATTCACATTCGTTAATAAAAATTCTTAATACAGTACTGATTCTTTTTTGTCTATTCCTTTTTTTCTTTGAAATTGACTCATTTGACATTTAGTTATTACCGGTCTATGTATATTAGTATATATCAATGGCAAGCAAATGTCAAGTGTCACAGCTTTGGAGAGAAAAATAGAAAGCGTATAAATTAAGAGGCCGTATTTATAATTTTTCCGACGGAATGCAATGAAGTTACAAAGTTGAAGTAAAAAGTAAAAATTACATTAATATAAGTACTCGTACATTAATTTTTTTATTTAAATATTATAGTATTTAGATCCTGGAGTTGCGTGTATTCAAAGAAAAATTAGTTACGATCCTTATGTACCTACAATTACAGTTAACCCTTAAATGCATGACCTCTGTGATGTTAATAAGAAAAATATTTTTTCATATATTTTGTGACGCAGATTAAGAATCCGTACTCTTTTCCAATTAGGTATTTCCAGATTTTCAGAAAATCTGAAAAAATGGTTGTCCGTTTATTCGGACATCAAGTACTAAAGTAATGTATACATTAATGTCGCGTACATGACATCGGAAATAAATATTTCCATACTCGCTAACGAACTCAAAACCAATCAAATTATTTGAAATGCTTTATACCACGCCTACTAGTTCCGAACTCGAGTTGAAATTGTTTTATCTTTGTTGTTATTTTAATACATTTTATGTGTTACCATAGTATTTTTTCCGAACTAACTCACTATGTCATGAACGCACTATAATTGTATTACATCGCCTGCCGCAAATTTTAAACTCATATTTTTTTTTGAATTCTACCAACCTTCAAATGATACCTGTTAAAATTTCATTTACAAGGACATTAAGTTTCGATCATTAAGTTTACACGTTACAGGCGCTTTAGTGTCGATACTTTTGTTAATTTCAAAACAGTGGAAAAAAAATAATTTCGTGTGTTGGTTAAACACTGTTTTTTAATTGGAAAAAATATCGTTCAAGCAAAGCGGTGGCTTATTAAGTGTTATCCGGACTCTGCACCAGGAAAATCAACATTGACTGGCATGCTGAATTAAACGTGGTGATATAACCACCGATGATGCACCACCATATTTTGCACGAACATTTGTCCATGAGAAAGCTGTGCTCGAAGTTTGTACCGCATTTGCTCACAATGGATCAACAACGACAACTGATTTTTGCACAATGAATAGTTTTCGCATCCACCGTATTCGCCAAATTTGGCCACAAGCGATTATCACTTGTGTACAGGCCTCAAATAAAACTCCAGGGAAAGAGATTTGGCTCCAATGAAGAAGTTGTTCACAGCAGTACCTATAAATGGAAAGAAAAGCCACAAAGAACCAGTAGAACACATATAAAATACAAGATAATACTTATCTGAGTCTGGTGCAACCGCAAACTTGTCTCGTATAATTCAAACACCGTCTTCATCTTGTAATAAAATATTCGGAATTGACCTATGCTTGAATTTGAAAATACATGATGTACTAGATTAAGCAAAAATCAAGAGAAGAAAAATGTACTATAAATTATAGCAAATTAAGTTTAAATATTCAAATCCAGATGTCAGTATTATTAAGACAAAAATTTTTATAACCAAAATTGTAAAAAATAAAAAATTCTTCTGAAAACCACCGCGAACGAGTGAGCACGTAAAATTGATTAAATAAAATAAATTAATAATAAATCTGTGATAAAAATATTGGAAACCACCCCTCATTTTTTACATCTATATCCTGGACGCGGCATTGCGGTTTGGAAAATACGCAACGGGTTCAGTGGCATCAGAAGTAATTGCCGAAACTGAAGTTTACTTTGAAGATAAAGATAAATCGTTCTACAAAAAAGGCATCGAAATGTTAGAGAGGCGTCGGGCTGATTGAAACGCTCTAGAAGGAAATTATGCTGATAAATAAAATGTATTTTTCCCAAAAAAATTGTGTTTTCTTTGTTAGACCGGGAACTTTTTAGGCGATGTGTTACATACGTGGACTGCATATCGTCGGTTTAAAACGACGACCATTTTCCGTTTTCAAACGTACAATTGTGCAAGCAGATTTATTTCAAAATAGTTATATATATATTGTTTAGCATATTTTTACTTACTTGATTTTTCTTGCCACTTATTTGTACTTACTAATGTTTTATTGCATATGAAAAAACGCACTTTTTAATTTTTTTGAACATGTGAAATGATTTGTTTGCCGATCGAGAACTAACTGACCCGTTACTTAAATAATTTCAACCGACTGTCTAGATATAGATTACACTTACACACACATATTTGCTACACAAAGGATGCGAGGATGAGTATTTTGCGCCTTTTTTTAATGTTGTATCTGGCGTAGGCATCATCCACATATGCAGGATGGTGGTGAACAGGATAACTTATCTGGACCTGGTACGAAAAGAGTACTCCAAATTGTATATTTTTGCAACTAAAACAACTACTATTCAATTAAGTAGGACTGGAGTTTAAGTGCGTGTTTCAATTGGTTTTAAAGTTAAAAATTGTGGTGAATAAAAATCTCAAACTTTTTATCTCCTTCAAGAGCTGATACAATTTTTATGCGAAAAACAATTGGCTGACAAAAATATTTGTTTGTAAACAGAAATTTGTCATGGAAAATTTTTTGAGGAAAATCGTAATAATTTAGATGTACATACATTTAAATAGTATTTATTTTTCATATTTTCATATTGAAGTTTGCTATATACGTTCATAATTACACATAAAATAAGCAACCATGTTATTGTCAAAATTTTAACCAATTGAAGCAGATAAAAAGTTAAAAAGTTAAAACAAATTTACCACGATTTTTTTTTAAACTTTTTATGCGGTATACTACCCTTAAAGCATTTTGCAGTAATTACAAATGTCATGTATTACCCTAAAAGCAAATTTAGGGTAGTACAAATAATTGTTTGATTTTTGTTGTTTCATGATATTTTATGTATTATTACAATAAGATTAATCCATGTTGACTAGATTCAAAATGGCATCAAAACGTAATTACAGCTGAAAATTCAATTAGTATTGAGTCCCCAAGAAAATATTAGGTCATACGCATATTAAGGGTCGTATCGACAGACGAAGCTAAAATCGTAACTGCGACTAAAGCCACTCTTTTATTATTTTTAGACCAGGTTAAAACGTCAATATGAAGATGGAATTTAATAAGTAGGCGGGATTAAAATCATGGATATCGATGGGTTTAACCGCGGTTACAACTGACGTTTGACACCGAATTTTCTATTCTGAATTTCGATCACAATTTTTTTACATTATCAATTGTCAAATACGTAATTTATTTGTTGTGTTTCATTTGAAGAGCTATTATTTCGTTGACATCATAATACTAGTGTTATTATTATTAAAAATAAAGAAATTTATAGCATTTTTATTTTAGTGTGAACTTTGTGTTTATCAATATCTATTCGTATATCCCCCGATTCTCTTTCGCCCACGATTTTTACGTACACAATTGTAATCGCGAGTCCTGAAAAGGGATATTGTATTCTATTTTTTAAAAATTAACTTGGAATTTCTGTTTCATCATCTTCGTCGTCTGACGACTCTTAATAAAAAATTGTACTTCCCCAAAAATGGTACTTGTATTTCTATAGAAAACTTAATTGAATCTAAATAATTGGTTTTGTTTTGACAGATAATTGAATGTTTTTTTTATTATGTTGGTTTCTTGTTTTCGGTTTCAGTTTGTGAACATCACAAACGTAGTCACATCTGTCGATACGACTTTAAGTTCGTCTACTTCAGAAATTCCGCGACCAATTGGAATTACATCTGATGAGGCTCTAACTATTGCAAGTCGGTTAATAGAAGAATTAATAAGACTATCGAAATTAAATTTGGAAACATTCAAAATAGAAACTCCTGTTTGGGGAATACAATCGTCTAACGAAGTCGTGATGAAAGGCGAATTGCTGAATTGATTAAGAGTTAGATACGAATTTCTTCCTAATCTTGAGCGAACAATTGCGACAAATACACTTGGGTGCAAAAAAATCGCACATTGCTCATTTTTCCACAAAAGTTCAAAAATATCAAAAAAATCCAATACTTTTTTAATTTTTTTTAATGCAGATTCAAACTTTATTTCAATACCTATCCAGTGGTACCTTTTTGTAAATACATATACGTGCCATCAAACTGATTTTTGGGGGTAAACATCTAAGGTACACGTTTTTGTGAATTTGTCAGCATGAAAATTAAGGGTAAACATCGAATTAAAACATGGAAATAAACAAAAAAAAACAGTTTTATTAATAAAAAGTGTTCCCTCCCCTGGCCCGAATACAGCTTCCAATCGATGCTGCATTGATTTCACCAAAGTTTTCACAAAATCTTGAGGTATCACCTCCCATTCCTCTACGACCGCCTGTTGCAGCTCCTGGAGACTCCATAAATGTTCGATGGGATTGAGGTCCGGGCTTCGAGCTGTCCACTCCATAACATGCACATCCACCTCTTGAAGGTACTGGTATACTACATCAGCAGTATGCGGTCTCGCATTATCTTGCATAAACAGACCATTTTCACCAATAAACCAGGAAAAAGGTACAACGTACTCCTCGAATAGTTCCTCAACGTACCGTTGAGAAATAACTTTAATATGTTTACGATTTAACGTTATTTAGTACCAAAATAAAGTTATTTTGGAGTATTGGTTTTTTTAACCATCTATCACAAAATTCTAATGCGCTTGCTACGGAATTACTTAATGCATGAACTTCTAAATTAACTTTAATTTTTTAATTATTAAAATATAAATGGCATTCTTGTAATTTATTCGCGAGATGGGTACCTTCCTTCGATTGAATCTCACTATCTCTTTAGTTGATAGTAGGCTTTATTAGCTGAAACATTCCTAACGAGTTTGAACATATGACCGAACATATTCCTTGTTTTTTCTGGATCAGAATGGCCTAGAAAATTTTATTCTTCTGACAGGAACTAATTAAATTTTTACTTCAAGTTCGTCTAACAGATGGCCCAAATTAATAATTGTTCTTCTTTGTTTGCTATTTTTTATGTCCAGTTTGCTGTATTTATTCCCTCAAAAAATGTAGTTTTTGTCTTCGTAATTTGTTTCTTGAGCTCGTAGTAAGATCAGTACCTGATGAGGCCATTGCTCGCTTTAACGTTAAATTGTTAAATTTTTCATATGTATAAGAATATTTTATAATTTTACTAATAAAAGGAAAAGAACTACACTGCTCATCAAAAAATTGTTTTACGCTACATTTTTTTTAGTAAATATTTATGTTTACGGCAAATATTCGCAATATTCGAGTTATCGTTGTACGAAATAACATAATTTGCACGAAAAGGCACTAACATAAAAGTAACCAGGATCAAAACAAATGAAATACCGAAATTACCGGAAAGGGGATATTGATATATATTCATCTTTATTTAAAAAAAAAAATCAATAATCAATCTAAGCGGTCGACACTCTAAAATTTCTGGAACGACTTCCATTTGCCTTAAACGACTCCTTAGCGTACCCCTTTGTGCTGCCCGGTAAGACAATTGTGTGGGTACGGCAAAATTACCATGTCAAAAATTTATTTTTGTATGTGTTTTCAACCAACTTACACATTTGTGTTTTCTTTTCAAACTAATTTTCGTCGGAAAAAACACTATAACTAACTATACTCACAATTGTGTTGGTTATACTTCAAATCAAATGAATTTTTTTTTATCAAAAACGCCATTACATACTATGATTTTTTACTCACACATTTGTGTTGGTTGGACTTAAGTATAGCCTTTTTTTTTATTTTTTTTTGGTTGAAAAAATAATCCCCACACGTACTCAATGGGATTACGCTCAGAGGTACGAGCGAACGAAACAATTCCATATATTCGTTCCTCATCTAAATAATTATTGACGTTTGCAACGTGGGGTCTGGCGTTGTCATGCATTAATAATTCAAGTGTCCGGAATTTTTTGACCAGCAGTGTAGTATCACTATGAATTTTAATGTTCTTTTGATTAAATCGGATATATTATCGTTATTCAAATTATTCATTTATAGAAATAGTTTTATTAAACTAAAATAAAAAAAAAATACAGCACTGATAAGAAAAATTGTTGTCAAAAGAAAAAACCCAACAACAACTACCAACATTTTTTTCTTAGTTTTTCTGATTTATAACTTAAAATAATATTTTTACCACAAATCATTTTCTTCTTAACATAATTTACATTTTATTTTATTATGTGAGTGAATATGATTCCGCCCTTTCCCAATAGGTGTCGTTACTTATACTGCTTAGTGTTCTATTCGTCTGTTAACGCAAATTTTCTGACATCTGACGCATTTAAAACTAGAGCCAAAGGTGATCAATTTCTCAAAGTACTTGATGCCAGCTGTCAAACACAGTATGCGACATTTGATTGACGTGTAAACAACTAGTATTTTTAACTCCTTGAAAATATCGAATTTAATTCCAAATAAACATCATTTGGGGGAAGGTTTTATTACATTATTTTATTGCAAAGGAAATTGCGATTTAAAAATGATGATTTAGGCATTAAAGATAAAGAGCATGGAAAACTACCCCAAAAATTTGAAGATGCTAAATTGGAAATGTTATTGGCTGAAGATTCTTCTCAAACACAATCAGGATTGATTGTAGCATTAAATGTTGATCGAGTAACTGTTGCAAAACGTTTACAAATAATTGGAATGGTTCAAAAAGTTATCAACTTGGTTCCCCATGAATTAAAAGAAAGAGAACGTTGAAAACCATTTGTGAAATACTGCCTTAAAGACAACATAAAAAAGGTTTTAGTTGAGAGTCCCAAACCCAAAAAATCGAGGGTGATGGTGGTGCAACGGAACCATAGTGAGATGTTGATTGCAATTCGGTTATGATCTGTATCTGGAATCAGGTGATGTCTGCCGACAACAACTTATACGTTTGAAGCGAGCTATAGAGGAAATACATCCAAAATGGATGAATGGATGCGACAAATTAATTTTTTAGCACGAAAATAGAGAAAAAATACGTTGTGAAAATTTATTTAAAAGAACAGGATTGGGAAGTACTACCCCACCCGCCGGTATTCAACAGACATAGAGATCAATATTTGGCTTCTTGATCCGATCGCCAACTTTTCACAAGACAATTCACTTTTTTTAAAAAAATTTCTAATTTTTATTACCAAATGATGCACTACAACACAATCCACTAACAATATTTTTTAGAGCACACAATTTTGCTGTCACTTCGAACAGAAAAAAAAGACTATAAAATTCATTTTTGGCAATTTAAATGTCAATTAAATGTGTATCTTGACATTTTTGTCAAAGCCTACTCCGGGCCAAACCAGTTGCTGTATAATATAGCAGAAAATTTCCAGCAGAGAACACTTGTGTTTGCTATTCACCGCTAGAGGCATCACTATCACAAAAAGGAATGTTTTCTGCTGATATTTTTTGAAACCAGCAGAAATATTTGGAAATTTTTAAGCAAATCAGAAATTCTGAATAGAAAGTTTTGTGAAAAATCAAAGAATTTATGAAACAATGGAAGAAAATATATGTTTAAATGTTTTGAAACGAAAAAAGTGAATTTTCTTAAAAAAAAAGATTTGCGTATACAGAAGGGCTCTCAAAATATATAAAAAAAACGTCTACGTTGCTAGTGTTCGATAAATTTTTGAAGTAATTTTAATGTGAAATTTCAGTTTTTTGATATTTTTATGGTAGCTGAGATTAGAATCTCTCTATATACATGAGCATCATAAGAACTGGCGTCATAGTAGCCTTCCATCAATTTTTGTTGTAATTTTAATGTGAAATATTTTTTTTTCAGAATTTTTGTAGTTATTGTAATGTGAAATGTTTTCAGTTAGTTTTTCATTTAGAACGTGACATTTTTCATACTTTTACATATTTTTTAGAATTCGTAAGCCCATAAGATATTTTTCTATAAACCAATTGTATTAAATAATAGTTTATTTAAAATAAAGTCACATTGCAGAATACAATAAAAATTATTTGGTGCCTTTACATCGACAAACAAAATTTTATTTATTTTTTACTTCAAAAATGTATGGAACGCTATACTGATGCCAGTTATGATTCTTATGTTGCTCATGTATATAGATTATGATCTCAGCTACCATAAAAATATCACAAAACTGAAATTTCACATTAAAATGACTTCAAAAACTGAGAGCTTTTTTGTATAAGCAAATCTTTTTTTTTTTTAAAGAAAATTCACTTTTTTTGTTTCAAAACATTTAAACATATATTTTCTTCCTCTGTTTCATAAGTTCTTTGATTTTTCACAAAACTTACTGTTGAGAATTTGTGATTTGCTTAAAAATTTCCAAATATTTCTGCTGGTTTCAAAATATATCAGCAGAAAAAATCCTTTTTGTGATAGTGATGCCTCTAGCGGTGAATAGCAAAACACATTTTTCTGCTGAAATGCATTGGGTCTATTTTTTAATTCAGCCCGAGCAGGCACGCTGTCAAAAATGATTTGTGTTTTTTTTCAACTTGGGTAATTTTACCCCACATACTGTGTTTGTTGTGCCGCGCACACTCGGTTCTTCAAATTTAACTCTGGAACGAATGCCAGTGTACGAAAAGTGTGCAAAGTATAAAGCATTTATTACTCTATGCACACCGGATCATTTTGCACTGTACAGGCTTAACGCGGTGTGCATTACTGCTTACCCGGGTGACGCCTTATAAAATAGATACCTCTTTCCAGTCGCGAAACACCAGCTTACAATTTCAAACTCATATATGAAATCGGTATGGGCCTATTTTTTAATTCAACCTGAGCAAGCAATGCGCTGTCATAAAATACTCTGTGTTTTTTATTCAACCTGAGTAATTTTACTCTGCACACTGTGTTTTTAGTTGTGAAGTGTGCTTACACCGAGCATACTTGGTTCTTCAAATTTTACTCTGTACAGAATGCCAGTATACGAAGAGTATGCAACAAATTATTACTCTATTGTATACTGAATCATTTGGCACTGCTAAACCTGTGCTCGTTGTACAATGCCTGTATGAGCAAATTAATAAGTTTGATTCTATGAAAAAGTTTTAGACAAAAAATTGCGGTTATGACATTTTATCAGAAACTTATTCGCGAAATTCCTATCACCAAACATGAATATCAAGTCAATAAAATTGATTTGGTGCAAGTTTTTAGACGTCCCAACCTTTTACCACTTTGTTGACAAAATCGAAATTAAAAAATTTGTTGTTTTCGAGAAGTTTAAGTAAAAAACCGGAATAGAGCGTATGGCCTAATAATTCCAAAGTTTACATATTAGAATGGTATAGCAGGAGTGGAACTTGTTAAACATCGTTTGTTTTGGATATAAAAAGGGAGCAAAATTTATTAATTAGCATCAGTTGGTCAAAGTTATTTGAAGTGTTAGTACGAGTATAAAATATAGTTAAATCCGATCGAGAATGAAGTATTTAATTGCGCTTATTTTCCTCGCAACCGTTTTGGCGGTGGCGGTTGGTGGCGGTGGTCATTACCAAGGTGGCGGTGGAGGAATTGGTGTACATGGAAGCGCTGGATTGAAAAGCGGACATGGAAATGGTGGATTCAAAAGTGGACACACCACTGGAGCTAAAGGTGGATTAAGCGGTGGAGTTGGCGGATTCGGGGGAGGAATAGGCGCTGGAATCGGAGGTGCACATCATTATTAATTTATAAAATATGTTTTAAAAAATATTGGAAATATTAATGTTGTAAATAAAAGATGAATTATATGTTAACCAATTTTATCGTGAATTTAAAAACTTGTAGACTTCATCTAAAATTACAAATGTTTTGGTAAGGCCGCTGACCAAAGTTGGATCTGTGTAACGTAGAAATAGTTTGTTTACTTGTTTACATATTATATAGAACAAAGGTAATCAACATCGGCTCGTTAAAATCTGAACATGGTCATATGAGTTAATATGGCTACAGTATGAAGTATAAATTATAATCTTGGTATAATTTCCTCTTACTATACATAAATCTTCGTACCTCATAAAATGTTAAGAAAACTCGTTACTTGTCACCTGGAAACCGATTGCTATTAATTATTATTTTAAACAACTAATTAGTTCTTAATTACTATATCGGGGGATTTTTGATATTTCTAAATGCGTTAAGCTTTTTTTTATCTTGTATAATCTTTACATGTAAGAAAACGAATAAGATAATCTCGAAATCCTAAAGATGTTTTGTTTACGTTGATTTACGTTTTCTTAAAAACAATAATAGAGTATAAATTACACATCAAAACACAGAAAAAATCCAAACCGGATTGATCATGGTGGCAAGTAACTTGAAAGATTATCATGTAGAATGATAACAGTAGATGGGATTGGCAAACAAAATGCGTAAGCTTTAGATATAAAAAGACGATGAAATTTGGTAAATGGCATAGTTAGTCAAAATTGTTTGAAGTGGATAGTTATATATAATTAACATAGCGAAAATGAAATACTGTGTTGCTCTAGTTTTATTCGCCTCCGTTATGTCGGTGGCACTTGCTGGTTATGGAGGAGGTGGTGGCGGTGGTGGCCATAAAGGTGGTCATGGCCATGGACATGGCGGTGGTCATGGCGGTGGTCATGGTGGTGGTCATGGCGGTGGTCATGGCCATGGTCATGGCGGTAGTCATGAAAGCGGTGGTTTTGATGGTGGCCATGGAGGTGGTGGATTTGATGGTGGCCACCATGGGGGCGGTGGCAATGGAGGCGGTAGCCATGGAGGCGGTGGATTTGATGGTGGCCATGGAGGTGGTGGATTTGATGGAGGCCACCATGGGGGCGGTGGCAATGGAGGCGGTAGCCATGGAGGCGGTGGATTTGATGGTGGCCACCATGGAGGCGGTGGTAATGGAGGCGGTAGCCATGGAGGCGGTGGATTTAATGGTGGCCAAGGAAGCGGTGGATTTGATGGTGGCCACCATGGAGGCGGTGGTAATGGAGGCGGTAGCCATGGAGGTGGTGGATTTAATGGTGGCCAAGGAAGCGGTGGCCATTTAGGCGGTGGATTCGATAGTGGCCATGGAGGCGGACTTGGCGGTTTAGGATTCTCAGGAAGTACCGCTCAAGCACAATCATTTAGTGGCGGCTTCGGCGGTGGACTAAGTGGCAGTTCAGCTACAGCTGGTGCCCAATCTGGCTCATTAGGATTCCAAGGTTAATTAAGTGCGTGTATATGAACTGATCGAGAAGAGCGTGTTGTAAATAAAAACTAGAAAAATACAAAAAAAAAAATATTAAGAAAAATAACTGCTACGCGTGTTTTATTTATCTACAAATTTTACATATTTATGTGACTCATAAAGGTAACCGGTTGAAGGAAGAGGAAGAAAACATCTTTCTATCTTGATTTGCATTATTCATACTAGAGAAAAAATATCCAAATATATATTGATCAACTTTGTCGATTGAATATGCAAATTTCATATATTCTGCAAATTTATATTGACTCTGGTTATTTACATAGTGGGTGGATATGGGAATGTTCACATTCAAAATTTCGATTACCGAATTCGTTGAATTTCGCCGATATCATTCAGAAATGGATTTTTTTTACATATTATATGGATTAATAATGCGTTTTTATATGGTATGTATTTTACGGGTAAAGTGAGTTTAAAAATGACAGTGAAAATTTACCGGTAAACTTTCAACTTACTTTTACTAACAAATTCAATCCATATTGGGAAAAGTTAATTTATCTTAAACATTAAAAATCATTCTGACTGGTAGTTCACTACGGAACTAAGTAGTTGACTCGTTCGAATGGACTTTCTTCGGCAACGGCAGCTCGTGCTTTGGTAATGAAGGTAGGTTCTTTATGGCTTATTTTCTAACAACATTAATGCTCTATGAGGGATTTTGGTGCTAAATGACACTCATCACTCTAAAACTAGGGATTATTGAACATTGCAAACCACAGAGCCCTTGATACGAATTTGTATATAAGCTCTGCAATTGAACCGGAATGTTCTAGGCATCGAAGTTAGGTAAATATAGTGCGGACTCTTTATTATTAAGCGATTTGCCAATTATTGTTTCAAGTTCGTGCAGTGCTGTTTAACTCGTTTAGTTGAGTCTGTAAGCGTGTTGTATGCTATACTACTGAGTAGGAATTTAGCTAAGTGAAGATTTCTAATAAACTTTTTTGGACTAAACCACTGACTAATTCAGAATTAAAATTAGAGTTAATAATATCTGCCTGAAAAATATCACAGAAATCAGTAGCTATAACAATTTCTCTCAACAACATCAAGGAGATACGATTTTGAAATGAATCTCAGATCTCAAAATTTTTAAATTTATTCCTGAATTTATTTATAATTTTATTGTGGAATTATGAAGGTTAGATTTTTGGCTCTATTGCCTGATAGCGGAATTGTTACAAAAGACAGTACAGTTCACTGGGTCAGTCGGATGTAAATTATCTAGTGAAATGGGAATGATTCGAAATTTGTTAGACTCTTAATCCGTCAGAGAGACTGTTAAGAAATATTTTATTGTGCTAGGCACATATCCAGCCTGTAGTAATATATTGTTTGTCGATTGTGAAATTCCAATTGCCGCTGTACATTAGATAATAGATATTACATTCATTTTCTTTGCTTTTCCTAAAGTCGCCAATCATCTCTTGTGGAAAAATCTAGAAAAAAATCGTCATTTTTGAGCAATATGATTGGTTGAAAAAATTGTGCAACCGCGAAAGAACCAACACCAACCATAAAGGTGTCTTAAGTTATTTTTATAGACGTCGTCACTGGTTATTACTATTAATCAACGTACGTGAACCAACAACCTTCCAAGAATTAAACGATCAAGTAGTATTTTTGGGAAAAATGCAAAAACTACACGGGTGAAGACGTTCTACATTATTTGCGCGCAGTGAACCAAAAATCGAACATTCAATTCATACAACATTGAAGACATACTCGTATGTTTGATAATCGCTAACAAAGAAAGCACCGCCACAATTAGGAATAGCTGAGCCGAATCGATCTGCAGACCACCTTCTCGACCGTGCCGTCTCTTTTGTATTATGGCCTAACAGAACATTCTGTTTATCATAAAAATAAAGACTAAGCCACAAGTCAATGATTCCTCTGTCAATCGCATCCTTCTCTGTGATTGTGCACTGTTACCCAGAGATTTCGTACGTATCCGGAATCGGGCTGCGTAAAACTTGGAATGTCTTCAAATCTTGTTCACTGAACGTGGAATTGTTCATTTGGACCGTCTCGTTAGCATATTGCATCAAATATGAAATTGAAATTGAAATTGAAATTGAAATTGAAATTGAAATTGAAATTGAAATTGAAATTGAAATTGAAATTGAAATTGAAATTGAAATTGAAATTGAAATTGAAATTGAAATTGAAATTGAAATTGAAATTGAAATTGAAATTGAAATTGAAATTGAAATTGAAATTGAAATTGAAATTGAAATTGAAATTGAAATTGAAATTGAAATTGAAATTGAAATTGAAATTGAAATTGAAATTGAAATTGAAATTGAAATTGAAATTGAAATTGAAATTGAAATTGAAATTGAAATTGAAATTGAAATTGAAATTGAAATTGAAATTGAAATTGAAATTGAAATTGAAATTGAAATTGAAATTGAAATTGAAATTGAAATTGAAATTGAAATTGAAATTGAAATTGAAATTGAAATTGAAATTGAAATTGAAATTGAAATTGAAATTGAAATTGAAATTGAAATTGAAATTGAAATTGAAATTGAAATTGAAATTGAAATTGAAATTGAAATTGAAATTGAAATTGAAATTGAAATTGAAATTGAAATTGAAATTGAAATTGAAATTGAAATTGAAATTGAAATTGAAATTGAAATTGAAATTGAAATTGAAATTGAAATTGAAATTGAAATTGAAATTGAAATTGAAATTGAAATTGAAATTGAAATTGAAATTGAAATTGAAATTGAAATTGAAATTGAAATTGAAATTGAAATTGAAATTGAAATTGAAATTGAAATTGAAATTGAAATTGAAATTGAAATTGAAATTGAAATTGAAATTGAAATTGAAATTGAAATTGAAATTGAAATTGAAATTGAAATTGAAATTGAAATTGAAATTGAAATTGAAATTGAAATTGAAATTGAAATTGAAATTGAAATTGAAATTGAAATTGAAATTGAAATTGAAATTGAAATTGAAATTGAAATTGAAATTGAAATTGAAATTGAAATTGAAATTGAAATTGAAATTGAAATTGAAATTGAAATTGAAATTGAAATTGAAATTGAAATTGAAATTGAAATTGAAATTGAAATTGAAATTGAAATTGAAATTGAAATTGAAATTGAAATTGAAATTGAAATTGAAATTGAAATTGAAATTGAAATTGAAATTGAAATTGAAATTGAAATTGAAATTGAAATTGAAATTGAAATTGAAATTGAAATTGAAATTGAAATTGAAATTGAAATTGAAATTGAAATTGAAATTGAAATTGAAATTGAAATTGAAATTGAAATTGAAATTGAAATTGAAATTGAAATTGAAATTGAAATTGAAATTGAAATTGAAATTGAAATTGAAATTGAAATTGAAATTGAAATTGAAATTGAAATTGAAATTGAAATTGAAATTGAAATTGAAATTGAAATTGAAATTGAAATTGAAATTGAAATTGAAATTGAAATTGAAATTGAAATTGAAATTGAAATTGAAATTGAAATTGAAATTGAAATTGAAATTGAAATTGAAATTGAAATTGAAATTGAAATTGAAATTGAAATTGAAATTGAAATTGAAATTGAAATTGAAATTGAAATTGAAATTGAAATTGAAATTGAAATTGAAATTGAAATTGAAATTGAAATTGAAATTGAAATTGAAATTGAAATTGAAATTGAAATTGAAATTGAAATTGAAATTGAAATTGAAATTGAAATTGAAATTGAAATTGAAATTGAAATTGAAATTGAAATTGAAATTGAAATTGAAATTGAAATTGAAATTGAAATTGAAATTGAAATTGAAATTGAAATTGAAATTGAAATTGACAGCATCTTATACAGCTGTTTCCTTTCAACTCACGGATGAATTTAACACATCCAGTGTTCGATTACGATATATGTATTATGGTATGACATCCACCATTATGTGTTTTGGCGACAGTGTACTCAGTTGGTGCTTCAACGTGCTGGCAGCTCTTTTATCGGCATAATATAATAACAGACATTTATTAAGAGTCGGCATTGTCACGAATTTTTTGGCGAGTATACTGAAGGACAGTCCGGGATATCGGTAGCTTCGTCAAGAATGAGTGGAGTCCAAAATTGGGAGCAAGACATACTGGTCCTGCAAACTCCGGTGACAAAAGATTTAGTTGCCGGAAATGTGGAGACTCCTTCACGAATTGTCTTAGCGAACACTAGAACCAGACTGCACCAAATGTAACCCGGCGGAAAACTGGAGATCCGAGGTGAGAAACGCTCGGAAATCTCATCTCAGCCCAACAAAATCGAGTCGCCAGCTATATGGGTTAATGAAGGAAGGGGTTGTACCTCCGCCACCGACGTCACTTAAAACTATACCAATAAGATCTTTTCGTTCACTTCTGCGCCGAACAAATGACAGGAAATTCGAATGTTAATATATTTTCGCCTATACATGCCAATATAAGTGTTTTCGGTAAAGGAAGGAAACAGTTCCTGCTAGGTTATGATAGATTATCGTACCAATCATATCAAGTCTCAGGTGCACATAGAAAGCGTTTGTTCATTGCACCGTTCACAAGAATTATATCCAGAAACAGATTTCTGGAAAATATTCAAAATCCAAATTACCGTATCTGAAATAGTCATGAGAGACCAAACTTCAAGGCATATGATAATTAAGGTGCAAACTCAAATACATCCAATTTCTTGAACATATCCTGGATGAGTACGCCTTGAGAGCAGATCCCGAAAAAACAGTGACTTGAAGCCACCGCGGACGAAAAAGGACGTCAGACGACTCATCGAACTTGCAGGATAGTTCAGGCGATTTATAGTGGGCTTCTCGACAATTACGGCGCCTATAATGAATCTTTTAAAAGGGGAGGATGGCGTCGTTTGTTTGATTGAAATTAAGCAATAGTAGCCCAAGTTCTGGCAAACCCCGATTTTAACAGGAATTTCACCATTCATACCGATCCCTCAAATGGGAGATGATCTGTGGTACACCAAGAAAAAGTGTTTCGTTCGTCTGAGAATTTTCTAGAAATCTTGTAATATCATAATATAATGAATTGCGAATAGGGTTACTCACACATCGTACCAATTAACAGAAATCTATCTGAAAATTATTACTTAACCGTCTCAAGTATGAAGTGGAATCGAAAAGTCTCGGCCAATAATTTTCCGAGAAATTTTAATTATATGATAAATGAAAAATCGGGTTTTAAAATCACGTAATAACGATTCAAAAATATTTCAGTTTGTTTAGGGAGTTTTATTGTTCAACAGGCAAAGGGGTTTTACCTATATACATTGAACCCACCACCAAAGCCACTGAAAGCGCTAATGGATGTCAACACCGCAGAGCCCAGATTATTTTTGAAAATAATAAGGAAATTTAAAAGTGGTTTTGAAATAACACCCTTCGCCGCCAATCATTATTAATAAAGAAACAGCAAAATTTCTCCAAATTTACTTCATGGGAGATGAAGAAGAGCAGAATCTTTGTTTTAAATCAATTACAAAACTATAATTATATGATCCTCCGACAGTGACTGAAGTAGGAATAGAAATCGTTGGCGATACCTTCGAACAACGTGATATACGCACACAAGTAAGTGCAGATACACATTGTTCTTACGACGCACTATAATGTCCTTTAATTTTTTGGGAGGGCGAGGATGGTTACCGTATAAACATCAAACAAAGGAATCATGCAACAGGTTAACATAACAATTACAAATTTAATAAACAAATTTATATTTACAATACATTTTTATAACCTTTAGGTGTAGAAAAAAAAAAATGAAAAAGGGAATCGGCTCAAATCACAAAATCGAATCACAAAATCACGAATTATCAAAATCCCGACTTTCAAAATCCCGACTTTCAAAATTCCGATTTTCAAAATCCCGACTTTGCTGAAACCTTGAAAATCCCAACAGTCGGGATTTTTAAAAAAATATTAAATATTAAATTTTGCTTTTTTATAGCTAAAAAATCGAAATTTAATACTTAATATTTTTTATAACTACAGTATGACACGCAGTGCGACATGTTTGCTGATCCCGTCTCGTACGTCCCACGAAGTTCAAATCTAAAGCCCCTCGAAGGGCTAAGCGGCCCGCAGGCACCCGATTTTATTTTTAAAGATCGGGCCGTTGAAAATCGGGCTTTTGAAAATCGGGCTTTTGAAAATCGGGATTTTGATTTCGGGATTTTGATTGCGGGATTTTGAAATTCGGGAAAACGAGCCCAACCCAAAGAAAAAAATTAAAAAGTTAGCGCCACAAATTTCTATGCACTCACGCTTATGATTCGGACCAATCTAGGCAATCACATATTAAAATGCTGACATTTATGCAATTAAATTGAAAGGGATCAGCTCCTTTATATTTAATTCAACCAGCCAAGATTATGGTTCGAAGAATATTTCAATTTGCAAGCATGTAAGCATTTTTCTATTTAAACTTGTATAAGACGGAATTGTTTTTGTTAATTTTTCTTTCTCACCAACAAAATATCCATCCCAGATTTTTTCATTTAATTATTGTTTTTGTACTTTGCGTATGAATAAATGATTCAAAATATTTTTTCTAAGTAAAATGATTTATAAGTAATAATTGTTTGTTTTGATTAAAGATGAAAACTTGACACTTACAATGACTTAAGTGGGAACTATAGATAGAATAAAAAAAATAAAAAAAATAAAGTAAGAGAGCGAGAGATAGGATTTAAATGTATACGACCATACTAAAAATAACAAAAATAAAAAGTTTAAAAGAAATTGCGTTTTAATTTTGCTGTCACGTAAAAAAAATAGCAGAGCGAAAATTTTCGTGCAAGAATAAAAAACTTAACAATTACAACAACAAAACTCAAACAAATTTTTGTGCGTTACGAGTAATATGCATTTTTATTATTTTATATATGGGAATTTGGAATAATTGGTGTATTTTATGTTTCCTATTTATAAAATATCCATGTACACATATACTAATATGATTATAAAATAAAAATAATTTTCACTACACTGTATAATTGTATTTTTCTAAAGCAGACCTAAAAAATAATTTATCGAATTGCGGTAATTTAAACCGCATATAAATAATTTTTATAATTTTAAACACATATATTTGTTGAGATATAATTCATTTATACTCAAAACTATTGTAGTTTCACTCAATATTTTAGCAAATACATTAAAAAAATATTACATGATATATAAGAATGAACTTAATATTTTAAGTAATCTATAGCCGAAAAGTCAAATTGGAATAATATTTTTTTGTCTTCGTTTCTTACGTTTTTCTGTTATTTTTTTTATTCTATCTATAGTTGGCCCTTTAGTCATTGTAAGTCCGTACTATTACCAACTCAAAACTGTATCAATCATTTCCGACAAATCATATTGCTAGGAGAGTGACAATTATTAATTTTTATATTGAGCCATATGGAAGCAGGCCGATTGCGCGAATCCTACCATAGGGCGACTGGCCACAGTTAGTCCGTACCATACGTTATTCAAAACATAAAGAATCATTTCCGGGAAATAATGTCACGATTTTCTCATATTCTTATTTGGGGCCATATTGAACTTGGCCATTTGCGCCAATACTACCATACGGCTGGTACTGCCCTCTTAGTCATTGTAAGTCCTTATTATTACCAACTTCAAACAATATATTGACTGATATTGTTCTCATCTCTAATTAAAACAAACAATTATTATCATTTTACTTAGAAAAACTATTTTTAATCATTTATTCATTCAAAAATTCTGGTATAAATGTTTTATTGTTGAGAAAAAAATTTAAAAAATAATAATTCCGTCTTATACAATTTTAAATAGAAAAAACTGGTATGAGATTAAATAGTATTTTTTGAGGATTTTTTTTTTCTGGGATGAAAAACTGGGCTAATTTCACATGCTTCAATTTGACCGATGCCATAAACAAAAATGTAGATGGCAATTTAAACCCTAATGAAATTGGTCAACTGTGCATACCTCCGTCATACACTGGAAGCCGTCGGCATATGCAGGAATATATTCAACGGCATACGGAAGACGAGATTTATTCGTCACATATTTTACATGTAACCCGCAGTAGGATGAAATCAAAAAATATTTATTGCCATGCCAGTCAGCTTAAGATCGACATGACATAACGGCACATCTTTTCAAACAAAAATCTTTGGCCATCCTTCTTGAAAATGGGCAACGTTTTTACTTTACAGAAGAAAATGCAGTTAGCCAAGCAGAAGCACCACCAAAAACAAAGTTAACGGAATTTTTCAAATTATGCCAACAACAAAATGATTTTGGATGTTTCGCAACAACCATACTTTATTCAGAAGTACCAACTTGTTTTACATGGAATACGTCTAAAAACTTGGGAATCCCGCAAAAGAGGTAAATCCGAACATCCAATACCGAATATTCAGGCATTTTTTCTACAAATACATTAGGCAGCCTAATACACTGTGCATCCAAGGCAACGTGAATCATTCGAATATTTAAAAACAGTTAACGATAAATATATGCCATAAATCAAGATGCATGTCGCGCGTTACAATTATTAGAAGAAGATTCTCATTGGGATTCGACTTTTACTGATGCTGTTCTCGGTTCTACTCCTCATCAAATTCCAAATAACCCAAACGAATTATGGGATAAATTTAAGGATGCCATGTGTACCTCTGTGAAGCTATGTAGCCCGAAATTTTAATGTTTTATTTATGGTAATACAACTTCTGTCATGACACAAAATACTATAAGCAAATTATAACTGTTTATAGCAAATTTGTGTTTCACGCAAATCATAACTATTAATAATTATTGTGTACTAAATAAATATTGAACTAATCGTGGCTTCTAAATTTTGATAAAAATAATAAAAACAAATTTTTTACTGCTGAAACATCAAAGTAAAAAAAAATTAATAGGTCGAGGTTTTAAAAAAAATTCTAAAAATGTTTTCAGTGGAATTATGGGAACTAAAATCAGCTTGAGAAAAATTTACCGGATATTAATTGGAATATATTCTATCAAATCTCGCCTCATAAACGATTCACGAGCACTTGAACTGTACCACCGGAATTGCTAAAGTTTTGACTAGAAATTGTTATTGTATCATGATATTGTTTACTGTCACGATAGTGAAATTTTTTCGGGCTGGGATAGTAAGCTCTCACAATAGTGATAGTTTAGTGTTGCCATCGCGTTTTTTTTTCGGGAAGAGTATTGGGCTGCATGCCATGAGTGAGGATATTTTACATGGACGACGTATAATTAACGGAATGCATTTTTAGATTATATACGAGCAATGTATAATCAAGCATTAATAAAATTGGAAGACTTATGCCTGATTATTTCAAATGAATCACTCATTACATTGGGATTACCATTACACTGAAAAAAACTCTAGGTATTAAACAAAAACGATGATGGTTATCAGTACCATAATTTTGGGTAATGAGAAGATTTTGTTGTTAGAGAAATGCAACTTTTGTTAAAATACAAAAATTTATAAATTAGGAAAATTTTGTAAATATAAAGAAAATTTATTTCCAATAAATCATATAGCTCTTGTAAATAATAACAAATATTTGTTTGTATTGGCTATTTGTTTATTACCGGTAACAAAATTACTTATTTCTAATAAAAAACCTTTTATGTTGAGACAGTTTTATTTTATAGTAGAAGATGAATAATTTAGTTATCCGAACAAAAAAGTTTATTTTGTAGAGAAGTTTTGTTTTGTAACCCAGCTAAATTTATTTAGTTGAAATAGCAAAATATCAAAATAATAAGGCAAATTCAAATAAAACTCAACAATCAAAATTAAAATTATTTATTTATTAAAATATAAATGTAGTTGTTATGGGTGCAGTTGTTATGGGTGTAAATTCTACACCGCAATACCTAGAGATAAAGCCAGCAAGCGGCATATATGGTCAGACAGGCCACGATACTAGCTAAGATGTAGAATTGGCATCAAGTCCATATCAGGTGGAAATAACCTTTTTTTTTGTTTTAAATTTATTTATTTAACCCGAATAATTTTTGTAGTTGCTATGGGTCCACATTAAATTCTATACCGCAATACCTGAAGATAAAACCACCAAGCGGCATATATGGTCAGACAGGCCACGATACTAGCTAAGATGTAGAATTGGCTCAGAGTCCATAGCAGGTGCAAATAATCTTTTTTTTTAAATTTATTTGTCAACCCGAATAATTTGAGTAGTTACTATGGGTTAACATTAAATTCTTTACCACAATACCTGGAGATAAAGCCACCAAGCGACATTTGATTCGTAACATGTTTTGAGCATTCGTCCCTGACTGTCATATGATAATATTTCATCAAGGCTGACGCTCAAACTCCTTTTGTTTGATGTCGAAGATGCGGGAGACCCCGGTATAGTTAGATTTGTTAACAATGATGAAACTGTAGTGCATGTATTAGATGTTGGTGCATTGATTTTTATTCCTTGTTCATTTTGCCATTCCACCAAAGCATGCTCAAAATCGAGTCTCTCACCAAAAGAAAATCCTTTAAGAAGTTCTCCTAAGAAATTTTAGTTGTTTGATATACACCTTTTCATCTGTAATATTTCAATTAAAAATGTTAATACTTGTATTTGCATATAACTGCATTAGGTTCCATTGCTCCATCAAAGTTTGAAGCTCCGATTGTTTATTCGAAAGTGTAGCTGTAGATGAAATCATGTCCGATATTATAATATAACTTATAGTTCTTGATCCACTATCTCATTTTCGCAGGATGCAGGTAACTGTTGCTCAACAGTAATTGGTAATGTATCTTGTTGACAAAGGTAACTCGTCTTGTTGACCTCCATATTAAAACTAGTTTTAAAAGCATTAATTGAGATTTGATTCATAAAATTTACTAAAATGATCTAATATAATATGAAAAATTTCTTTATAAAAAAAAATAGGAAATAACTAAGAATTTTAAAATTTGAATTAAAACAATACATCTAATTTAATTTATAAAATGGTTTAAGTCTTAGCACATAGGAACCATTTGAAAGATTTGATAGCTCGATTGGCAGACCATTTAATTTATTTATATCAATTAGAGTTAGAATTTCATTTGAAAGTAAATTTATATCATATGAACTGAAGTGTGTACTGTAGTTGTTTGTTTCTAGTTTACTGCAAACAACTTTAACTTGAGTTGAATAAACTATTATCACTTCGAGAATTTTATAGAGGTTAATAACATCACACTTCTCTTCAGAAAGACAAAATCCATTTTTTAAATATAATCCATCATATATCATACTTGAGACACTGAGAAAATCTGTGCTACGTATATCAAGAAAACTACAAATAAAGTCACTGTATTTACTACGAATTACATTATTTGGATTAAACTGAAAAAGTTCAGAAGTTAAGTCACGGCAGACAGAACCTGCAAACTTCAATTGAAATTTTTTAGCTAATGTTAAAGTAATTTGTTTTCTTGACGTTGTAGAATTAGCATACAACTTGAAATCCCTATGTTTGCCTTCATATCTCATGCTCCAAAAATGTCGTGGTGGTATTCTGAATTATGTTATTTAATTTTTTCCTTCAAATCTAAAATAGCCGTTTCTGAAAACTTGTAGCTTAACAAAATATCATTTAAGTCAATTAGGATTAACAAATAAAGCCAGACATCATCATCATCTGGAATTTTATCACCTATCATGAGAGGCAAAAAATGCAAAAATGTCATCATTTCTCTGGCACACATTTCTAAATGGAAATTTTTGATGTGATTCTGTGTGATTGGTGGAGACAAATTTCCAATTTTAAAGTTTCTAACGAGATATATTTTTTAATATAAATTAAATGGTTGAAAATGTGACTCAAATCATAATTGAAAATGCCTTCATATAGATCGTGCATCAAATCTACAGCAAAGTTAGTGGATACGTTAAAAGAAGGAATTTGATTAAAAACGTTTTCTCGTTGTATGCCGGTTGCCCTCGGTTCGTTTAAATAGACATCATGTTCATAATTATTTTTATCTCGCAAACTAGAGCTATTTTCTACGGTTAACTTTTTTTTACTAAATTTATTTTCTTTACAGAGCATGCAAAAATAATTAGAAGAAAATGAACTATTGAAATCTAAAACGGCATTCAAACCCAAATTATCTCCTAGAATTAATCCTAACAGGAAATGAACTGTTTTCGTTCCTTGACTAGTAATAATATCCAAATCAATTTCTTTTAAGTTTTTTAGTTCATTAACTGAAGCTTTTTTCAGGGACATGGAATTGCCATATTCTTTTAAACCTGTTCCTTTAATAGAAGCCGCGAGATAAATATTTTCCAATTTTAATGAATTTAGAGCAGTAGCAAACGAATAATAGAAATTTGTAACTGCTGTATCTTTTGAGTGCGATCCTAAAGGATTATTAATCTCAAACTCATCAACGTATAAAAAATATGTAATTGAAATACGAATTTTCCTTGGACAAAATTGGAAATCACGTGCGTAGATGTTGTTAGGAGTTACAATTTATTTAAACACTTCAGTAAATTATCTTCTATTTCGAATACTCGCCAATATTAAATACAAATTTCTTGTCTTTAAAATGTTCTACTAGAGCATGTCTACGAAATGACCGAACATTCTGGAAAGAGCTAGAACAATTTTCTTTACAACAGCGGTAACTATCATATGTCGTTAATTTGCGAACTTTATGGTAATGAGATATCAAAAAGTCTTTCAAATTAATATAAACTTTAAAACATTTAAAACATTTCATTTTAACACAATATTTTTAGCTTAATTTAAAAAAATAAACTTACCGAAACTCAAATAGTGTACTAAATTTGAAGCTTCCTATAATTTTTATTTCACTATTTAAAAATTAATCGAATAATAATTAATTTAACTTTGATGCTTAAAATTTTACAAAATTATTATTTTTTGATGTGTAAACATCTTTACGCGCGCCTACCAAAATTTTTTGTATTAGAGTAAACTTGTAAATGAAACGAACGGAAATGACGTATACCTACTTCGTTTGAAAAAAAAAGCAAGAAACTCAACAAAAACAATTTTTAATACATGGCATGCTTTTATGTATATGTATAATAGTAGGGAAAATGAAAAAATTAATTTAATGAATGAAATAGAAACCATCGACATTTCCATCGATCAGAAAAATCAAAAAAAAAAATTACGATACGAAATACGAATTACGATTACGAAATTGCATACTCATACGATTAAAAACACAGTCAACAACTGCTGTATATTGCTTTATCACGAGTGACGAGTCTCTAGGCGCTATATTCATCACGTCGGCTATCAATGATCATGTCTTCTACTGAATGGGGTTATAATGACATCTCGTTTTTAACATTGAACTGCCAGAGTCTCAGGTCACAGTCACGCAGGTATGCTCAATTCATTTGGTTTTCGAGACCTGGCTGCGCAATGACGAACTTGTTAATATTCCTACGTGTGAATGCTGTTTTCAGTTCAATAGAGATGGTCAGTGGGCTGCCGGAGTAGCAATTCCGTCAAAAGATCCATAAAATGAGCATAGTGGACACAAATAATTTGCCGTACTTTTTCAAAACCAATATTGACGTAACAAATAGACTGACGAATGGAACTATGGGCTGTCTAAAGTATATCGAATGCATAGGCATCCTAACCAGGACAACAAGAACGATGAAAACGTCGACAGTAAAAAATGTCAAACGACTCTGGATGGATTTCGGTTCAAATTCACAAGTTGGCAAGAAGGTCAGGTGGCTTGAAGCTGGATGGGCGCAGAAAACGAATATCGACCGATGTTTGGTGCCCATTTCTAGAAAAAGCTCAACTATTAATCGAAACAACAATTAATGTTAAGCATAAACAACAATTAATGTAAAGCGTCGTACCTTCATGTGCGTCCACAATTCATGCATCACACGGTGGTACCTACAACGAGATAGTCAGTATATACTCTTACGATAAAAGACACAGTTAACAAATTGTGTATATTGCTTTAGCACGAGTAACGAGTCTCGAAGGACTGTTCATCACGTCGGCTATCGATGATCATGTCGTCTACCATGGACGTAAAAATGGGACCTCAATGGGTCTTCTTCAAAATTAGCTATCGCGCCTCACCACAAATCCGCTTTATCCGTTGTAATGGCGAATTTTGAACGAGATAATAATGACGTCTGGTTTTTAACATTGAATTGTCAGAGTCTTAGGTCATACACATCACCTCGGCCTAACTGACACAGTCACGCAAGGATGCTCAATTTTCTTGCTTTTCCAGATCTGCGTTCAGTTCAAGAGAGACGGTGAGTGAGCTGCCGAAGTAACAATATATAAAAATTCAAATAGAATACTCATACCATACAGTCACCTCGCATAAAGAAATCATCGTTGGACAAACAACTAGTATGAGCGTAACAACACAACTCATTGATGATATATATACGGCTGAACTTCAGCTTCTCAATGGGAATAAGATGCTTTCTGTAGTTGTATTAACCTTGCCGAATAAATCTTTCGAAGACATAATGAAGTTCATACATTTCGTCCTTGCCCCATATCCTAAAGAATTTCAAAAATTCTCCAAGGAGACTATCATCTTTTGCCGGTGATTATGAGCGGGGATTTCAATATTAATGTTGCTGTTCCTCAAGCTGAACCACTTATAAACTTCCTGCGAGCCGAATTCGATTTGCACATGAACTCAGATCGAAATATATTTACTACTAGATATGGGACGACCAATTGTGCAGTTTTTCAATGAAAATTTTTAAAGTTAGAGTCGACAGTATATAATGTATCTTATTTTAGCTACCAAAATCCAACTGCGTCGATTATACCGAAAGAGTAATAGACCAATTTAACGATAATAAACAAATGAAAAACTCTGGTTATTAAAATTGCATTCCTTCTTCCTTCAAAGTAAACTGTACCCACGTACTATAGACACGCCATGTTTACACATCTCCTTGAGAGTACTACTGGACTCACTCATTTTTTTATTAACATCAACTTAGATTTTACTGGTTATGTACGAAACAAAACATGTTGTCAGTAAAATTTTACTGAGAGAATAATTGTGATAGGGGAACTTTACTGCCATAATGGGGAAGTTTACTGCCATAAAAAATGTAAATTGGAGTATTTTTTATGGCGGCATTTTTCACACATCTAAACTTCCCCTATCACAACTTCTCTCAGTAAAATTTTACTGACACCATGTGTTGTTTCGTACACAACCAAGTAAAATCTATATTTTTTTCTCGCTTTTATTTTTGCTGACAGCAGATCATTTCCATGGAATAGGCCCATACAGCTATGCTACACACAATTTTGGTTTCTGGATTCAAACTACTGCGCAATAGATTTTAATTTTTAATTTAAACCCTTAATTTAAATTAAATCATTAATTTTTTTTGTCTTGTTTTATTCTGTTCTCTCGAAAATAAAATTTAAACAAAAACCTACAATACATCTCAAAAATGTCCTTAAATTTTTTATTTCCATTTCAATTTTTTCATTTCGGAATCACGAACAAAAATTTTATGTCGCAGCTGCGTAATAAAATTTTTGTCCGTGAATCCGAAATGAAAAAAATTGAAATGAAAATAAAAAAATTTATGGACATTTTTGAGATGTAGATTTTTGTTTAAATTTGACAAAACATGAAATACAATAAACTGTCACTGCAAAAGAAGGCGGATTTTTCTTTCTGGATGCTCCAGTTGGCACTGGCACAACATTTTAGATTTCTCTCATCTTGGTTAAAATACGTTCTCAAGGTGAGACTGCCTTCGCCATCACTTCATCAGGTACTGCTCCTACTTTATTGGGTGGCGGGAGAACTGCTCATTCTTTAAATCGTACGTTAAAAGATTTGAAAGGCAACAACATACTCTTTGGGATACTCTCGTTTTGTTATCAGGAGACAAATACTTCCGGTTATTCCACTTTCCACCTACGCAGATGAAGTAAATGCCTGTTTAAAAGCTTCATGACTGTGGGGCCGTGTTCATAAATTGAAGTTAACAAGAAATATGTGTGTCAACCTCAAAAAGTTCCATCTGCTTCGCTATTCTCAAAGCATTTGCTTCAAAGTAAATGTAAATAAAATAATATGCCATCTAGAGACGCTTTAAATCAAAATGTGTTTCCAAATATTCGCAACAATACCAACAATCATCGATGGCGGAGCAAACGTGCAATTTTAGCAGCAAAAAATATTGATGTTTACAGTCATAACATGTAGAAGTTGAAGCAGTGAATTTTCCAACTGAATTTTTCAATTCACTTGATTTGCCACTAAATGCACCAAAATTATGTAACGGAACGCGGTTGGTGAGAGCATGTTTTATTGCCAAGAATTGCTTGGATTCTGGTTTTAATTTCTACTCCGACGAACATTTTAATTTCTACTACCGGACTCAGTTGACAGGTAGCGGTTGACTATTTAAAAAAAAAACCTTTAAAATTTTCAAAATTCAAAACCCCATTCTGAGTTGAAAAAAATATAAGACAATTAACTAGTACTGAACAAACAATGGGTAAAACAAAAAACACTGAGTATGATGTGTGGGCCATTCTTAGTCCAGCTTATTTTATAAGACTTATTAAAACTTCCATTCGTAGTTTAACTACACTGTTAATAATTGAACGTACACTTTCGTAAATTTTAAATTTGTTAGAAAAATTAACAAATGTGTAGAAAAACTTAACACCAATGAATCCTGAAAAAAAAAATCGCCAAAACCACCCAACAAGCAAAATCATAGCAACCGTAATAACTTCAAACCTCGATGGTAGATTTGTAAAAATGTAAATTTTATTTACAAGTTCCATGCAGATTTATATAAGGCATGTTATCATCGCACAACTGTAAATTACCACCAACACTCATTTTATGATCATTCTTATAAAACCAATTTTGTATTATAAAATGTAAACTAAATCTTAATATCATTAGATGGAATATTGTTAAATACTTTTAACGACCATAACTTTGTGTACCAGCGCCAGCAGATGCTAGTGAGCCGCTTGCCCCACCTCCATGTCCTCCTTGTGTGAATGTTTGTGAACCGGCATTTGCGGTTGCTTGTGATCCACCACCACGACCATGACCTGATCCGCTACTAAATGAGCTCGATGTGGCCGATGATTGGCTGCCACTTGATCCTCCTCCTAAACCGTGTAAGTTTGGGAAAAGACCACCACCTCCTTAAAAAAGAATAATACATTAATATTCCATAGTTTTTAAAAATAATTATTAAAATTACCTTGATTGTACGTTTGCGATTGAGCACCGGCTTGTGCACCGCTTCCACTAAAACCACCACCAACATGATATTGTGGTGCAGCACACGCAAATACAGCCAAAGCACAGATAACTGCCAAACTTAAGAAATTCATTTTTATTATTCTATTATTTTTTGGCCGTTTGTTCTGTAATGTTAAAACGATTATATTCCAATAATTGTTACTGATGACTTTCGTCTGGTATTTATAGTACTGTGCGTCCCATCCAAAATTTGCATTTATTATTTTTATTACAAATATAAGAACGAGTTTTGATTCGTCTGATGATGTTAGGGGGGCTATCATCTTTCTATACGATAATGAATTGATTATATAGATTCTTGAAATCAATTCAAGGTATTTTGTATACAGACGGTAACGTTTAAAAATCACAACACGTCATCACGCATATACGACTTCTGTATTTAAGAAAAATATTATATTGTTAAATTCAAAAATATTAAATTTTGACCTGGTTGATATTTAACGCGATTTAAGGAATATAGATGATGACAATTAATCGCGTGCCTTACGTAACAAACACTATACTAGAGCACTGTGCAATATAGAAGAGAATATAGTGGTTGGGCTTTGGTTTCCCTTGTCTTTAATCACACAGATGTCGTGATAAAAAAAATTTGGCAAATTATAAGTTAAAATATCGTGATATACCTACCCATAATTCCTTCTCATTACTTAATTTTTTTTTGTTTAAAGCAGATGAGACATTTAGCTACATAATAGCTCACCATGTTTCTTTAACCAATAATCCAAAATCTTTGGTGTAGTAAGCTGGTTAAAAATGTTGCTCTCAGGAGTAGGTTTTGCTTATATGGCAGTCGTCCATAACTTACTTGCTCAGTATATAGCCTTTTGGAAGTATGATAGGATGCTTAGTGTCGAAAGCACAGATCGAATTTTTTATTCTCTAAAATGGTAAAAGTAGACTGCGTTTTGAAATGTCTTCATTAGTGGCAATTTGTCTGTTCTTAATCGCAGAACGCTGTGTCTGAGCCCATCTGATGCAAATAATTTCAGCTTGATTCATTTCGTAAATTGTTCGGGAGGGGATGGTATCGTCCTTTTATTTATTTTATGATGGATTTCTGCCTTTCTGTTAGAATTCATTCTAGAATTAATTACAAATTATATGCTACAATTCGTAGTAGATCGTCTTGGGTGAGGAATAATATGAATAATATTGATACTAATCTATGTCGCGTTCAATGTGATCACTTTTATAAATGCTTTTTTTTCTAAATGATTAGCCAATCATCACTAATTAAGCCACGAGAAGTTAAATCGGCAGGATTTTGTTTGACAGAACATGTGATCAGTTTTTCATAGGAATGTGTTCCAAAACTTCTGAGTTCCGAATCGCAACGAAATTTTTCCATCTTCTTGGATGCTCATTCAACCATGCTAAGACTGTTGATGAGTCAGTATATACACGAACTGACGTATTATCAACCTTTAAATGCTGCTGAATGTAAATTACCAATCGCCATAATAGCAGCGCAGCGCACAGGTCCAACCATGGGAACATTTGTTTTGCTGCTAACAGATGTATTTAATATACGTAGCTTACTGGATCAAATATATATATTATGGCGGGCTGTTTATGTTGAATTCGATAGAATTCTAGTTCTAATTCACATAGCGCTGCATTACTCTGTATTGGGTGCTCAATGCACAGGAAGGGCCTATTTTTGTTACAATGCTTCAATTTTAAGAGAATGAAGGTCCCAGAGAGACGACAGTTCCTAAAAGATAAACAACTCTGCTTTAACTGCTTGCGACCTCTTTATGTTTTTCAAAATGCGTTTGAAGAACAAGATTATGTTCAATGTCCGATGACTTGACTGTGGCTTCACTTTGATTTTCCTTTGTTTCACTGGCTGCAAAGTTTAAGTTTCTAATGCTACTACAGTGTTCTAGTACTACTGCAAAAGTTTTATTTAGTTCAAAATCACTTTAAAAGTGAGTTGTTGTAAGATATTTCTAAGAGGTTACTACTGCAAGAATGGTTACTTTCCCTTTGTATACCAAACCCAATCCAATTAAAAAACATGAACTTTCCGGAAAATCTAGAGGACCAGTGGAGTCGAAAATTTCTTAATGGGGCGTTTGATTGGGCCATAATGAGCCTAAAACTATTTGTTTATCAACAGATCAATTTTTTCGTTGTAATTTCGGGTTTGGTCCGATTTTTGATTTTGATTCTGCTTAGCTTTACATTAAATGACCTGAAGTTTTGTGAAGAACGAGTGGAGCCCAACATTTTTTAATGGAGCATTTGATTATGCCATAATGAGCCTAAAATTACTTTTTTGTCACTAGATCAAGTTTTTCGTTCTAATTTCGGTTTTGGTCCGATTATCGATTTGGGTTCTGCTAGCTTTGAAGCAAAATAAAAAAAATAAATAGGGCATTTAATTAGCCTAAAGAGTTTCAGTTGGAAGAGATGGAGTCCAAAATTGTTTAATGGATCATTTAATTAGCCTATTATTAGCCCATACTATCTTGTAATATTCTGCTGTATGGATTTCTGCTAGCCTAAGCGGCGTGTGAAATGGGTTCAGTTTTACTCCAGTTGAATTTTAATACGTCCGTTGTATTGAAATTCGATGTAACGTTTGCATCAAAATTAAAGCCAATGCTATTTACGTTGAAATGTGAACTTTGAAGTATGAGTCACATCGAATTTGATTCCGATATAATTTGCATCGTAAAGTTAGGTGAGATTCAAAATTGTATTGAAATAAAAGACGAATAACATTGACATTGAAAAAAGCAACTTAAAGCGAATTGCATCGGAAATGATTTCGATGTATGATTATACCGAAAATAGAAATTCGGTGCAGATTTTATATCGAAGTTGATCTCAATGATGCTAAAATGATTTGAAGAAACTACGATGGTACTTACATTGAAGTAGACTGGTGGTACTTACATCCATAGACAATCGAGTCGATCAGTCGATTATCGGGGCTGACTTTCTGACGAAATACGCTCTCCACGTCGACTTACGTAGAAGACAGCTACTAGATCCAACAACCAGTTTAACGATAAGCGCAATGACAGCCAAGGTAAAAAACTCCACCACCAATCCGTCCCACTGCTAAAAATGGTTATGGTGAACTTTTAAAGATGCTTCCCACTTTGTGGAGATTTTCGAGGTCTAAATGCCGTTACAGAGCCGGATCGATACCCGATTCAAAAATTTTCTTCGCACCTCGAAGGATGTAAGGTGTTCTCAAAAATTGATTTGGTATAAGGGTATACCACCTAACTCCCATTGTGCCCGAGAATGTGCCAAAAACGGCAATCACCACCCCTTTTGGACTATTTGAATTCACAAGGATGCCTTTCGGACTTCGGAATGCCGCCCAGACATTTCAGCGGTTCATGAACGAAGTAGTCAATGGCTTAAAGTTTATATACGTCGGTTATATACGTATAAGAGCAAAAATCTAATCTCAACCGACTGTTTGAGAGATTAGTTGAATTTGGAATAAATATTCAAATTTCAAAATGTGAATTCGGCTTATCTGCACTCGACTTTCTCTGCCACCAAATTTCCGAAGATGGCATATTACCTTCACCAAGACGAATCGAAGCCATCAAAAAGTTTCCAACTCCAACATCTATAAGGGAAATTCAGCGATTCATAGGAATGGTTAACTATTACCATAGGTTCGTTCTTAAGTTAGCCGAATTGCTGTCGCCAGTTCACGAACAACTGGCAAATCTGAAGAAGATGACAATGAACTCTAAAAACTTCTCTCGGCCTGATGTATGTGATGTTTCATTTGTCCAAATACAAAATGAAGTTGCTAACGCAACTTTGTTGGCCCACCCTCAGTGTATTGCTAATTTTAGTATATAGCCACAGATGCCTCAAATATTGCCGTTGGAGCAGTGTTACAACAGTGGCATATAATAGATAACGGCAACCGTTGAGATTCTTTTCCCGCAGATTATCAAAAGCAGACAATTTACCGTCTACACCGATCAAAAGCTCTTACAACAGCAATCTCCGCTTTGAGTCAGAAAAGTCCACGACAAACTCAACATCTAGATTTTATCGCTCAGTTTACGACGGACGTGCAACATATATCAGGCACGAACAATGTATGGTCGCTGACACTTTGTCACGACCGACCAATCATGTCGATACCATTGGCGAAATTTCCAAAGCTAAATTTTAAAACTCTAGCTAGATCACAAAAATCTGACGATGAATTGAGAAAGAACTTCTTGAAAATTCATCACAACGAAAAAAATGATTTCTATTCACCATATCCATACTAGGGTAACTTGAATCCGGTAACCTCGTCGTTTTTTTCCCTTTACCTACAAAACCGGGTTTGTCGTGGATTCTTTTTTAAACAAAAATTTTTTCAACACCCCAACACAACCAAAAATGAAATAAAAAAAAATTTCAATGCCATTTTTTTGTATTTTATTTTAGTTTGATTTTGTTTTAGAGCTGAGGGCACACAAAACAAAAATTTTAATTGTATTGAAAATTACCGGATTCAAATAAAATGTGTGTGGACGTAAAGAGTGTAAAGACGACTGCTCGAGTGCGAATTTTTGTGCGGATATTTAGAATCACACTTTTTTACTAATCAAATTACGCCCATAAAAGATAAAATATTTTAAACTTTAAGAAAAATATTCGCAGACGATCAACCTAATCAGAAAATAAAATAAAATTGTTCGCTACATTGTGCTCAATAAATCGGTAGAAAAGTGTGATTCTAAAAATATTCGCACAAAAGTTCGCACTCGAACAGTCTTAAGTCATAAAAGTTACCAGATTCAAGCAGGGCAATGAAACTAATTTGTATTTTAGGTTGGCTTGGTTTCTGGGCTGACATGTTGTAACTATCAATATTTTCGCTTCGATGCATTTTCGATAGAATAACGGTATTTTGGAAGTAAACATTTTTTTTTCTTTCATGTAAATTTTTAAATTTTCATCAAAGTAGCACGGTTTTTTCGTCGAAGCGAAAATAGTGATAGTTACAACATGTTGGCCCTGGTTCCTATAAATGAATATTTTTGGTTTCGATTATATAAATTTTTAAATTTTGGTTTGAAACAAAAATTTAATGGTTTTGGTTTTCATTCTAAAATAAGAATAAAACTTAGAATTTTAAATAAATAAATTTTATTCAGTAATTCAAATAAAAAAATAAATAAGGTGTGCTGCTTCCAAACATAAAAAAATTCATCAAAAAATAAAATTCTAAAAACATAATGAAAAATAAAAATGATAATAAATAAATTTTTTAATCTGCTAGAATAAACTTCAACGTTGAAAACGCTCGCACCACCGATACAGGGACAGCAAATAAAATGTTGGCTATTTCAGACAATTGACCAAATTTTATTTGGTTTTGGTTTTAGTAATTTTTTATGGTTTTGAAAAACCGGTTTCCAGCCCTGATTCAAGTTACCGTAGTATGGATATGCATATATTGACCCTGTCAGTTCAAAATACTCGTAAAAGGACGTTGGTTTGTAATGTGAAAATGCAAATAGTTTTAATATGAAAATGCAGTATTGTTTAATTTTTCTTTTCTCTGGTAAAGGTTTCGATTTAAATTGAATCTTTTGCAAGGATTCAATGTAAATTATAGCGAAGTCTGCTTTCGATACAAGTATTGCCCCATTTTTACGATGCGGTATAAGATAGCAGAAAATTTCCAGCAGTAAAATGTGTTTTGCTATTCACCGCTAGAGGCATCACAATCACAAAAAAGAAAATTTTTCTGCTGATATTTTTTGACATCGCCAGAAAATTTTTGAAACTTTTATGCAAATTAATAATTCTCATCAGAAAGTTTTATGAAAAATCAAAGAATTTATGAAAAAGGAGAGAAAATATATGTTTAAACGTTTTGAAGCGATGAAAGTTAATTTTGTTTAAAAACGATTTGCGTATGTAGTGTGTAAAGGACTCTCAAAATAAGCTAAAATTACCATACTCATCACTATGCAAATACAGGACAATATCAAACAAATTGCCATCGTTCAAAGCACTCCATACATTTCTGCAGTCATTTTAACGTGAAATGTTTTCAGTTGTTTAACAAAAGTGTTAGAAAAACCCACCTGTAACTACTCTGGGTGTATGTTTTTATGGTAGCTGAGATCATAATCTATATACATGAGCAACATAAGATGTTTGGAATTAGAAAAAAAATATTAATGCCGAAATGTTTAGGTTTTGTGTATAATCACTAATGCAGACACGTAAATTTTAAAAATGAAAACATTTCACGTTAAAATTACTTCATAAATGTATGGAAGGCTACTGACGCAATGTATGAATCTTATGTGGCTGACGTATATAGATTATGATCTCAGCTACCATAAAAACATACACCCAGGATAGTTACAGGGAGTTTTTCTAACACTTTTGTTAAAAATTTGAAAACGTTTCACGTTAAAATGACTTCATAAATGTATGGCGATTTTTTTGATGTTACCCTGTATTTGCATAATGACGATTATGGTATTATTAGTATATTATGAAGGCCTTACACATCGCAAATCGTTTTTTAAAGAAAATTAATTTTCGTCGCTTCAAAACATTTAAACATATATTTTCTCTTCTTTTTCATAAATTCTTTCATTTTTTCATAAAACTTTCTGCTGAGAATTTATAATTTGCATAAAAATTTCAAAATATTTTTACTGATATCATAAAATATCAGCAGGAAAAATTGCATTTTTGTGATGGTGATGCTTCTAGCGGGGAATAGCAAAACACATTTTTTCTGCTGGAAATTTTCTGCTATCTTATACAGCATATTTTTAGGCGCAATTACATTTTAAAAAGTTTCGATACAAGCTTTGTATCTAAATGTGATACACGATTGCTTCGTATAAGCCTCGATGCAAGGCGTACATCGAAAACCGCTGCAAAATTTCTAAGAGACCCCATTCAATTAATTCCACCATTCAATTAATTCAATTAACTTTCCAAAATCTATACGGGAACACTGGTTGTAATATTTAAAAGTTGTTTTGCTCAAAATCTCATTAAAAATGATTTCTCCAAGATATTTCTAAGACGGTTACCATACAGCTAAAATGGATGTTTTCAGTTTGAGCTAGGCATTAGTTGTTGTTATATTTTAGAACAAAGCACTTTTAATGTGTTTTTGAGCTGTACAACATTTGAATATTACACACAGTGTTGCCCTAGATTTTCCCGAAAATTCATGTATTTTAATTGGATTAGTCGTATGAAGTTTGTCCTAAATTTGTCCTAAGATTCGTTGCTGCTTTAGAAAAATTTAAGGCAAGTCCCTACAAATCGAGGTAATCCTCCAACCTCCACAAGTCTAATAATAGTGAAACAAGCAAACAATAAATTTATTCGTAAGGATTCGCTTAGTAGACTCTAGAGACCTCACTCTATGTAAACAAGAAAAGTACATAAATACAACATTTAAATGCACAATTTATTTATTAAATTCACATTATCATAGATAACGGTACTTTCATAAATTCACTTGAATAATTTGCGATAAGGTGTTTACACTTTAAAATGTGACGTATCCGAGTACACATAATCTTCAATCAATCTTCCAATCTTGTATTGAACATTTTTATTGTGACGCAATCATTATTTCATCTTTTATAAGTAAACAAACATTACTAAATTTACTATTTCTTTGAACTTGATATTGATATACAACCGTAAAAAGCTAAACCACAACTTTATTATTAAACTTGAAAAGGTAATTTTCCTTGATAATGACAAATCACATTCAAGATTTGTTTTTTTTTCTTGAAAAATAATGGAAGATATATCTTTTGTTTTGTTTTATTTATATAGAGCACACATACATACTTCTAGTTATAACTCTTATAGATCTATCAACTATCGCCCATATCATGTAATTGTATTCATGAACAAACATTTTCACAATAAAATCTTGCACAATTAACAAAATTTAATAATTTAATTAACAATAACAATAAATTTAAAATAATTTTGTAATCAATTCCAAGAACATGATATACGTTAAAACCGCATTTGTCAATTTATATAAAATACTCAAATAATTTAAGGCACGTGTACCTGAATCTAGACCCACATGTCACCGGCGATTTGATTTCATAAATACGACTCCCCGTGTGTAAGTAATTGAGCATACTGCACTGCAAAATTATGACATTGGGGATTAGTACGAAATATTAACATGAGCCAGCGCCACGATATTCCTTTATACCCTAGACGCATAAAGCTCGTATATTGTATTATAAAATGCAACGAGGTCAAAAGAAAAAAAAAATATGGACGATAGTAAATTAACGTATAATTTCGTTTTTATGGTAGAATTATTAATTAAATAAAGAATACAACTATTTTGTGTTTTTTTTATTCGTATACACAGAAATCGCGACTTTTTTTTATTTATTTATTGTTTGTTTTGTACTCTTGTGATAATAATAAATGATAATTTACTTACATATGCTTTTATTTGTTGTTGTATTTTAATGATGGAACAGGTTTTTGCTATTTTATCTGTATCTTTATTACCGCAAGCCGTGTGCGTATATAACGATGGCGCGGCCATGATGATGATGGTGATGTTCCAAAAAGACGCAAACGGTATATAAACAGTAAAGCTTCTAGGTAACATTACTATTCGTTTGATAAGACTCAAAGTAACTGTACATAAAGTTAGCTAAAAAAAATAATTTATAAAAATGAAGTTCGCTGTTAGTTTTTGTGTTATTGTTTTAATTGCATGTGTAAATGCAGCACCACAGTTCTCAGGATTTAGTGGCAGTTCTTCTGGGGCTAATGCCCAATCACAAACTTTTAATCAAGGTGGCTTTTCACCGTTCGGTTTCGGTGGATTCAGTGGCAGTGCTGCCTCCGCTAATGCCGCATCACAGAGCGGTACGTCATAAAAGTATATACATATACATTTTATTTTTATTTCTAAATTTTTTGATAAACAATATACAGGCGGACAAGGAGGACTAAGTGGATCAGCCGCTCAAGCTGGTGCCCAAACACAATCATTCAATCAAGGTGACGTGCCCCATTATTACTGATTTTTCGAATACCAAGCTAACGTTTAAATTATTCTATTTTTTAATATATAGGTGGATTAAGCGGTTCATCGTCTGGTGCTTCAGCACAATCACAAACATTCACCGCTGATGGTTAAACAAAGTGATTTAAATAATTTCTGTGAAATTAGCTCTAATTTAATATCTAAGCCATATATATATTTTTTTAAATAAAATTGATTTGGAAAATAATTTTTTGGGTGTAATTAAAAATGAATGTTAAACTTTGGGTCAGAATTCGGTTGGCTCACTTAAAAATTTACTTTTTGACTCTGCATATTAAATATATCTCTCTTAATTGACGTTCGATTCATGTAGCAAAGAAAGTGGATTAACCTTGGCCCTATAATACAAGAAATATAAGATTGTGACCATCATTATTTTTTTATAGCAAAAAAGTATTGTGTTGGTTTATAAAACCACAACAAAACATGAAATATATATAAAGCATTAATATATTGTTAATTATATTGTATCACATGCGTTCATCCAAGGCTATCAAGATCAGATTACAGTATCAAGAATATATTAAATAATTTACATGTAAATGTCTTAATTCTCAAAATTTTTGATTTTTTTTTTTGACTTGAGACTACCATTTAGAAATTAATATTTGGTTTGCAGCAATATCAAATTTTCCCTATATGCGTCATCTTCGTATAGTAGTTTCCTGCACACGTATACTTGAAGTGAAGGTTAAGCTAGATAAACAATGCTAATCAGTTTATTGTTCTGTATAGATGGATTATAAAGTTATAAAACAATAACCTAAATGTAGTGTCTTTGTCGTTATTGTGTTAGAACATGAGATTGTCGGAACTATTAATTGATTGCATCCAGCCGTTCGGAACTCAAACCGTGACAAACGTTTCTTTAATGTCTGACAACTCAGCTGATCAATTCACTTCAGAATAGGGCTAGCCCAATTGTTTCTGTTGTAAGCGAACTATTGATAATCGAAGTTTTAAGTAGTCAAGATTACCACGTATATAAACGAACTCAATGGTCCTTGCAGAAAGCTTAGCTCCCTCCAACATCTAGAGAAATATATAAAAGATGATCGTCCACGTCCGAGTAAACCAGTGACCGACCTTAAGTCATAGACTGACTGTTGTCACTACTGCATATCATTTCAATAATATTTGAAAAGATTCATTGTTCATTACTTCATAATGGCTCAAAATCAACTACTACGTATATGACAAATGATAAAGAATTCACAAAAGCTCTTTAAACCACCAGTTAAACAACAAAAAATAAATAATTTTTGTTTTATAATTTATTCACTGCAATCAATAACTGTAAATGTTCCAAAGGAATGATCCAATCTTGCTAATTCTAAACTATCCTCTTAAAACAATATTACCTATCACTCCAGTAAGTAACGGACAATCGAATCTAGCCCAAACTCTTTTCGATACCATGCCACGAACATTTACGAAAACGATAATTTCAATTTTTATTTTTTTTTAAATTTATTTTCCTTATCGCCAACAGTGATTTTGCATACAGGGGTCTGTCGGCAGTGCACTTATAATGGTTTTGTCATATATTTGACGCTCGATGCGCCACGCACTCAAAACAACGAAAATGACAGAACGAAAAAGAAAATAAAAAAAAGCGCGAATTTGAGCTTCGTTGAATCAACGTACCGGTTTGGTTTTTGGACTAACGGCATATATACCGTATTTAGTATTGGCGATGGTATTGTTCTTATTAATTGATTAGTAATATAAAACAGTTTAGCATCATCGGTGTTTGTATGATGACAGATGTGAGTTTTGCCTGGTTTATGTAAAGTGACCTTAATTATGATTTTAATTAAATGGATTACTGTGTAAGCTATATAAATAAAAATCAATTAACGCATGTATGAAAGATCATCACTTGAGAGCGGCTCTACCGATTTGGCTTATTGTTTTTGTTGTGTTTGTTATTGTCAGAACAAGATGTACCGATGTACAATGGCTAATCCCAGGACGGCCGTTGTACCAGTTTACCATCATGCCTTTCGGGCTTTGCGATGCGCCATCGACTATGTGCAGGCTGCACACAGCTGAGTCATTCGACGAACATATGGACATTCTGAGTAGGGTTGCTGGATTACTAAAGAGAGCTGGTTTAACAATCAACGTGGATAAGAGTAAATTTCTCCTAAAAGAAATCCAAAACCTTGGGTACATTGTCGGAGATGGTGTACTCAAGTTAGATCCCTCAAAAGTTTCCGCCATTACATCTTGTCCTCTTCCTAAAACCGTTCAACAACTCAGAAGGTTCCTGCGCATGGCAGGATGGTACAGACGATTTATTCATCGGTATTTTGATATTTTGGCACTACTAACAAATCTACGATCTTTTGAGAAGTTGAAGGTATCCCTTTCTTCCGTTCCTGTCCTATGCAATCCTAATTGGAGTCAGCCATTCTTTATTCAGTGCTATGCATCAACAACTGGCGTGGCCGCCGTTCTCTGTCAAAGGACATCCAGCGACGAAAACCGCCCTGTTGCCTTTATTTCTCAGAAACTTAATGCAGCGCTGCATCACCAAGCTCGAATGTTACGCCGCTGTATTAAGTTTTGAGAAGTTCCGGCATACGTAGAAGGTTACTCTTTTACCATCATCACTGACCACGCAAGTCTAAAGTGGCTGATGGGACAGAGAGCCTTAAACTCCAGGGATTCAATTTCTCGATTGAATATCGAAAAGGTAAAGAAAACATAGTAGCGGACGCGCTTTCACGTCAGGTGGAGGCATTTACTCTGAATGAATGCAATGCTGATCCTTCCTTACCCCTTGATCCTTATTTCACTCATTTCTTAAACCCCGATTATCTGTTGCAAATTAATCGAATCCAGTCAAAATCACACATCAAATCTTATCTCCAAGTTCATAACGGCAAGATATTTATCTGCCATAATCCAATCTCCGATTTATCGAATGATATTCCGTCCTGGAAGATATATGTTCGTAATTCGCTCAATCCTATCTTGTTAGAAAAAACTCATGTACCACCTAATGCTGCTCATTTAGGAGTTGGAAAAACTTTGGAATTTCTGCGAAGACACTATCATTTCCATACATTAAAATGGCGTATACCAATTTTAGGTAATTACACTGAGGTACTAAGAAATTTTCAACGTATTTATATAGATTTTATGGGACCTTTTCCGCGATCCAAATCCAGAAACTGCTTTTTGTTGTTTTAGATCATCTTAGTCGTTTCGTATTACTAGAACCAATGCGCTATGCAAATAGTAACAATGTTACCAAATTTCTGGAGAGTCGAGTGCTGAATGTTTTTTCTGTTCCCGAACAAATTTTAATTGATAATGGCAAACAGTTCACCTTTCAAGGTCTTTCGCGAATTTTTAGAAAAGCATAGCATTAGGCAAATACTTACCCCGAAATATTCGCCCCAAGCAAATGCTTCGGAGAAGACCATACCACCTGGGATTTACATGTCCATACTATTGCCTGTGCGCTTAGAAATGTAATCCATGAAAGCAAGGAACGATCGCCATACTTTTTAGTTTTCGGACAGCATTATGTATCACACGGCTCTTATTATAACTTACTCCGTGTGTTAAATAGTCTAGAGGACAATGAAACTCGGCTGACGAACCAAAATAGAATAACACAGACGCAGAAAATGGTCCTTGCAAATCTACGAAAAGCGCATAACCAACATGCCAATATTTATATTTTTAGAACCCGAAATCGTCTATACTTACTGCTGGACAAGACGTCTTCGTGTGGAACTTTTGCCAGAGCAATGCTCCACAAAAATTCTCAGCAAAGCTCGCACCGAAATTTCGAAAAGCCTTTATAAAGGAACCAGCTGGTAACGTCGCATTTAAACTCGTGGATGAAAACGGAACACTTATCGGGACTTACCATATGAAAGGCATAAAAACTTAACTGTCCTAATTTCCATACATTTTATTTTACCCTCGCAATAAAATTAAAATTATACAATTATTTCAACTCAAACTCCTCATGCAGCGAATTAAATACTACAGGTAATTTATCCGTATATTATAATGCCCGGCTTTCAGATATCCCTCATTGGATGTGGGTCGTCCCCATGAATTGTACCGATGTACAATGTCTAATTCCAATATTTTTGTTGTAGCGTAATTGTGTCTAAAAAAATAAATAAAACAACACAGCCAACGTGTTAAATACAACGCTGCTTGTTGCAATACTGTTCATCCATGGTACATTATTTGGAATAATAAAAAAATATTTTTTTTTGGTTTCGGCGGGAAAAGGTTAACTGGATGGAGACGAAAACAAAAAAAAAATCAGTTGGGTTACAGATTTTAATGAGCCAAATGCCTTAAATATTTTTAATAAATCGTATAGTGCAAACTAGATCGAAATAAAACAAAAAAAAAATTAAGAAATTGAATTAATTTTGTTTAGTTCGATTTGTGCTTAGTAGTATAGATTATAGTTTTTGTAGTATAGAGTTTGCGCTGTTAGTTAATTAGTTAAGTGAACTTGTTTGATTGTGAACGCTGTGTGTAAAATGCCCAAATAAAAAACGAATTTGTACAAGGTGAAATAAAACTTGCTGTGGGAAATACAGGAAAAGAATAGTAGCTCAGAACATTATTTTCCGTTTTCCATTACAAATAAGCATATACTATAAAAATAAAAACTCAAATTAATTAATTATATAATAGTAAACTTATAATAAATAAAACTTTAATTAATTGTAACCTAATAAATCATAATTATAATGTTAATAACGTGGATTAATTGAATTAAACTTATAATAAAATTGTCTACGGCTATTGTGTACGTCAGTTAAGCAGCACGAAAAAGAACTGCATTGTCATACATAAAGTAATACTGTACGAAAAGTCACCAATATTAGGCGTTTTCGGAAATATCCCATGGTAACTTCTGAGTAATTTTAATTTTTTTAGTGTTGGTATCAAAAATTACTCAAGTTACCCTGGCTATACAAAAAGTAAGTTTACATTTCGCGTGGTAATATTTATATTCAGCAAAATTCAATTACGTATTTTAACAAATATGTACAGTTTTGTTGTATTTTTTTTAACAGTTTATGCTTTGAAAGTTTGTCCATTAATTTTTCTGACACTACTAATTTAATGCAAATTGACAGAAAGACAGAAAATAAAAAACAACTAAAAGTAAATTACCCTAAAGTAAATTACCCTACATGTTCGGAAATAGATTTGGTAATTTTTTGTCAGCAAGTTACCCGAAAGTTACCATGGGATATTTCCGAAAACGCCTATTGTGCCGCATATAACGTTTGCGCAACGATAATACACTCGCAACCTACAACAATATTGTACAACAGTATTAATTGGACCCTATTAAAGTTAGCCGATAGTTTCCAGCCGAAAGTAAAAAAAAAATCGATAATGCAGATAGTGTCTTTGCTATCTCAGCCGATAATATAATATGAAATGATACTGTTAAAGTTAGCCGAAAGTTTCCAGCCGAAAGATAATGCAGATAGTGTCTTGAATACAGCAAAAATCAGTTATGAACTCGAATTTAGGAGAATTTAGGATCGGGTTACATCATACGGGTGAAGGATAAATTATTTTAGTTTATAGGAATTTAAAAATCGATAGGAGCGAGAGTATAAAGAGAGTTTAAAAATAGTCAAGACACTATCTGCATTATCTTTCGGCTGGAAACTATCGGCTAACTTTAAATACTGTTAAAGTTAGCCGAAAGTTTCCAGCCGAAAGATAATGCAGATAGTGTCTTGAATACAGCAAAAATCAGTTATGAATTCGAATTTAGGAGAATTTAGGATCGAAATACATCATTCGGGTGAAGGAGAAATTATTTCAGTTTATAGGAATTTAAAAATCGATAGGAGCGAGAGTATAAAGAGCGTTTAAAAATAGTCAAGACACTATCTGCATTATCTTTCGGCAGGAATCTTTCGGCTAACTTTAACAAGGTTAACTTTAATAGGGTTATGAAATGTCAAATATTAATATGCTTCAGCCGAAAGTTATCAGCCGATATTTTTCAGCCGACATGTCTCAGCCGACATTTCTCAGCCGATATTTTTCAGCCGAAAGAATTTTTTTATAACAAAAATACCTACTTGCTTTAAAAAAAAAAATCAATTGAAATGGTTAAAAATAAAACACTAAACTATATTTTTAAAAGCATTATTAATTGTTTAGAAAATTCATTTTTCAATAGGGAAAATTGACCGTTTAAAGTGTCATTCTTGGAAATAGATTCAAATGAAAGGTCTTACTGATGTTCACACCTGGAAAAAATTTCAGGTCAATTTTCATGTGGGGAGCTCGGGAAAACTCGATTGAATATATCGCACACACAAAATTTGAAAATTTCTAAAAATTGACCGTTTAAAGTTCGTTTAAACTTTCGGCTGAAGCATATTAATATTTGACATTTCATATTATATTATCGGCTGAGATAGCAAAGACACTATCTGCATTATCGATTTTTTTTTACTTTCGGCTGGAAACTATCGGCTAACTTTAATAGTATATTAATTGGGGCGGTACACAACGACAATGGCTGATGGCACACGTAAAAAAAAAATACCGATTTTTTCCTCGTCTCTTTCCCCGTTTACCTATGATACAAGTTTTAATTGCGACTGAAACAAATTTTCTGTGCAATCACACAACTCAAACATAAATTAAATAAAAAATATTTCAAGGACATTTTTGACTCATTATTGTTTACATTTTATTTAAGAGAGAGCAGAACAAAACAAAATAAAACACACATACATTATCTATTACGACTAGTTTGCCTTGAAAAAAATACCAAAATACAAAAAACCCTGTGTGGAATGGCAGAATATCGCACAAAAAAAACACCATCGAAACTACGTCATTGTCATTGTGTGTAATTTGTTTTAGCTTATTAGTACAAGTGCACTTTAGTATTTAATATGGAAGTAGGGTATACATTTATTTTCTTGTGAAATTCAATTTCTTACAATGTTTAGTTTCGGTATCCATTTTCTTTAAAGTTTTTTTTGTAAATTATATTATTTTCATTTTTCATCTCCATTAAAAATATAATGTTAATATTCGATGAACCATAATATTTAATTATATTTTTTTTTGGTTGTGCTAAATTTGCTATGATGGAGTGAACTCGTGAAAGAGGATGCATTGAGATGTAGAGGTAGGTTCATATTGAACGTGAGGTAGGTTAACTGATTTCTGGTATGAATTAAATGATCCTCTTCTTTATTATTATTATTATTACTTGGAATGAACTAAAGCGCCCGAAATCACTATGTCAGCAATTCTGTCAACACTCCAATGAGCCACTTATGTTGGCTTGGTGGGGCGTTACAAAGGTTTGTATGAAAGAAAATTGGGAGGATTCACCAGAAAAGTTGAAAATTTGAAATTGCAAAGATGGACTTCCAGTTTGATAGTACTGCTGTCACATGTGTTCATATCAACAACAAATTTTGATAGTTGAGTGTGTCATCGGTGGTGATCATGTTTTTGGTGCATTGAAAATTCATCAAATTTGAATTTAATTAAGTTCGTTGTAATTTGGTGCTTTGCAGACATTGAATTGATATTAGTTCCGTGTTTATTTCTTTGGAAAAAATGCTAGCTAGTGAGGCGTCGAAATATCAGTCGGCGTAGAACGCAAGCCGCAACTAGACATGCTCGTCGGATGAATGAGACGGACGAAGGGCGTAGACAGCATTTGGAGAAAAATAGAATAAGAATAAGGATACAGTTAAATTCGACTAGCTCGATTAGAGCTACGCACAAACAATTCGGAACGTCATCAAAACAGACGGCGAGTGAGCCGTTGAAAAAGGTTGTCATTGTGATGATAAAACCTTCACCGTATCTGCGAAACCCATCGTTCGTACGAGTATGATTCATTACAATACCCTCTGATATTTTGCCGAGGAGAGGATGGATAGCATTTTTTGATCAAGATGATTATTCCATTAACCGGTACGTAGCAATGTTGTTAATTGTTTTTCAATTCGATTCCTAACAAATGTTCATTATTAGACACAAACAAAAAGTTAGAATCAAAGAAAAAGATCAGCTCGATGATTTTCTATGCCTATCGTTTGGTGATTCGTCAAAACGAGGACAATCGTATATTGAAATGCCGCGCATTGTTTCATCATTCACCGTTGATATGTATGTTAAAACCGAAACGGAACGTCTCACATATGTACATACGTTTAAGTCAGTAAAAATTGCGCACGGAAGTATACATTCATCTGCGCGAGGCCTTGAATGTAGATCGAAATGTAAACAATGTCGACCGACTTATAATTTTGCCAGCGACTGATGTTGGAAGCCCGAGTCACATGTACGCGCAAGTGGCGATGACCTACTTGAAACCCAAAGTGGATCAAAATCACGCAGTTGTTACTACTCATGCAACGATCGCCAGGACATTACATCGCTAGTGTTCAAGCAGACACTCAAGGCGGTCATTGTGAAGTATCGTGTTTTCGAAGATGTGTGATGTCTGATGTACTCTATGGAGTGGCAGAAAAAGGAACTGCCTCATGCGCATATTCTCCATAGAATAGAAAAGGGCGGGGTCTGTAATTGGTGATCAGACCCAATCCTGTCACCAATTACAGACCCCGCCCTTTTCTATTCTCACGTACGCAATAATATACCTTGAATTTTGTTACTCAACCTATGACTCATCGCCTACCTGCGCGATCCGTAGATTAATTTTTATTGCTTATTTTTTTCCCTCCTTCTTTTATTTATATTTTGCTTTTTTCTACTATATAACAAAATTTTTACTAATACAAATCAGTAGATACTCCTGATGATGACCTAACAAGTCGAAATCGATCGAGTGATTTTTTAAACTTTTTGAAAAATATTCAAAATATTCTGCGAAACAAAAAACAAGTGATTAATAAAAATGTGTTTATTAAGTATAAGTGTGTTTCGCCAAGTGCCTACGGCAAATAGCGTAAAAAACGACTAGTTTTTCCTCAAATTTCCATTTTTTTAATATCTTTCCAAGAATGTGTGTAGGAAAGGGGTTATATGAAATTAGTTACATGTTCCAATCAACGGGGTGTGTCCCTTGAATCAAGAGGTCCATTCTTTTACGTTCCTGTACCATTCATCCGATTGCGATGGTTTTGCGCAAAGATTTCTGAGTTGGTAAAATTAGGGCTGGGGTTATAGGAGCCGCGGTAATTTATTTTTCTAAAATTTAAATTTTTGATGCTCCCGCAATTATTCTAATTTCTTTCGTGGAACGCCGGGTAATTCAGCTGTAATAAAATTCTAAAAAAAAATAATTTAAACACAATAAAAGTATTTAGAAAGCCGAACGTAAAAAACACATATTTTGACAAACAACAGTGTTTCGATCACATCAAATAACAAATTTGTAGAAAATACACGAATCCACCTACGGCACCGCAAACAACGTCTCGCCAAAATAAAAGCGAGAATCATAATACCAAATTAGAATTAGGGTGACAATGTAATGTGTCATGCCTAACCACGATTTACAACTTGGAGCGGTATATTTTACCATCACTTCGAATCGAAATTCGAAAAAGTCGAATGGCGGTATGTTGTATCATTTTCGAAAAGCAAAAAAGATACAACTTTCACATTTTCGATTCGACTTTTTTCGAATTCGACTTTTTTCGATTCGAAGTGATGGTACAACATACCGCCCCTTGGTTTATACATAGTTTCGGAATGAGATATTTGTTCTCATCCCGAGGCATTTTAGTGCTCACAACGCCGAATAAATCAAAAATGGAGATTCCTGACACTAATAGAAAAAATTTTAGTTTCCTTTGAGTTTTCTGTTTGTCATTGAGATATTTAGATGGCGGGTACAAATTTTTTTCTGTTCTATCAATATAAAAGTAATGACAATCAATATAAAAGTAATCTGACAATTTAAGAGTCAATTAAATGACAATCTTGACATTTTTGTCAACGCCTACTCCATTACTATTTTAAACCAAATGAGAAGACAACGGAAATTGTATAGTGTGTCTTGAGTTCTCATTTAGAAAATCATGATCCCGAAATTATGGTTAAGAAACTAGTAATGTGTCTGTAGTATTAGTTATTCCCAGATTTACATAAAACTTGGTTGGTCATTTCTCCAGGAAATATGAACATCTTCTGATCTACTGTTCTCCGTTTGCTTTGCACCTCTCCCCCGTCTATCTCAAAACAGACTGATTTTCCTCGCATCTCCACTCCTAAATGGCGATGAACCTCAGTAAAATTAACTTTTTTTTGTTACGAGCATCATAAGGGGGAGGAATCATGAACACGACCGGGAAATTTAAGCGGACTGAAACCTATTTTCGAACATACTCAGTTAAATTTATTGAAATTAGCCTTAGTAGATGTGACACGATGCATAGAGATTCATTTTTGTAATATTTTAAGAGTAATGAATAATCTGCTAGAAGATTTTCAAAATTAAATTTCCACCAGTAGAAGATTTCCGTTCAAAGGCGCTCGATAATGCAATGGCTGCCGAATACAATTTTTCCGTTAAATTTTCATTTATTTTTATTTTCATTCAAATTATTTATTCCGTGACGGACAATTCGGATACGGTAAACTCGGCCACGGTAAAAAAATTAAAAAAAAAAAAATCAAAAATGAAGATAAAAATTGACTGATTTAGGAATTGTACAGTGTACACCATTGGTTCGAGTGGCGTAATTTTTTTAAAACTGTTTTAAAGAAAATATTAAAGTGACTTTGTTCAAGTTTCTCGCACTTCGGTCGATAATATTTCTATCATTCACACCACAGCTTATTTTTGCACGAGGTTCCAGGTGGCGCCGTGTATTGATGCGATCGTATACCCGGTAAACTCATTTGCCCCACCTGATTGCCTATATCTGAACTATTGAATCCATTAGCTATAAATCACACAAATTGTTACTGTAATATTTTTCAAGTTCCGTTAAAGGTATTTGGCAAAATTCCAGAACTCCTTCGAAAACTAATTTTAAAATCCTATTTTCATCTAATATACTTAATTTCATCTTAAAAAAATGACGCCACTCGAACCAATGGTGTACACTGTAAAATCCCGAAATTAGTCAATTATTATCTTCATTTTTGATTTTTTTTGATATTTTTTCCCCGTCGCCGAGTTGACCGTCGCCGAATTGTCTGTCGCAGAGTTCGTCACTACCGATGTTTCGCCGAGTTGGCCTGTTCCAAAACGAAAGCCGTCCTAGACGCGTCGGAAGCATATCAGGTAATCCCAGTTTTTTCATCCCACATAAATTTATATGTGAATCGGTTATAACTTCACAGATCTTCTTGGGCCAGAAATAGAAATTGATGTTTTGGGATGGTGCGTGATAGGGAGAATTTTGACCAAGTGGTCAGCACCACTTGGGTAGAATTCTCCGTATCACGCACCATCCCGCCATTGTTTAAATTTGAGTAAATGGCTGGCTTCGTAAACCTCAGACTAAGTAAAATAAAAATTTGTATCTTTTAAGAAATTTCTGGGCCGGAAATGATTCTATATGTTTTAAATTGGTAATGATAAGGGCAAACTATGGTGAGCTTGCCAGTATCAGCCGTAAGTTAGGATTGGCTCAATCTTCAAACATCGATAAGGCCGCATATATATTTATATGAAAATCGTCAATATCTTCCAAGAACTTGCTCGGCCTGAAATGAAGTCGCTAGCACCAGTATTAATCTTAAGTTGGTGTAAATGGCCAACGTCCTAAACCTCAGAGAAAATAAAATAAAAATTTGTTTGTCTTAAGAACTTCTAAGGCCGGAAACGAATCATAATGTTTGAAGTTTATAATGATAAAGGGCAAACTATAGTGAACTGAAACGATTAGCGTAATCTTCCAGCTTCGATATCAGCCCGTATAAGTTTATATGAAAACCGTTATGAAAATTGACCTGAGCTTTTGGAAGTAGGCCATTCACTCAAATTTTTTCATGTACGGCTGGTGCTGGCCACTTGGCCGGTATTTAGCCGTTCACGTACTACCTCAAAACATCAATTGCTATATTTTCGATCTATATATAAAGGTTTTGAAAGTTATAGTGGATTTTGATATCGAAACTGGAAGTTGTGCCTCAACTGTGCGGAGCTTACCACAGTTTGCCCTTATCATTACCAACTCAATAAATAAAGCACAATTTCTTAGAAAGTTTTTAAGAGGTACAAATTTTTATTTAACTTTACCTGAAATTTGGGAAGTTGCAGGCCACTTGGTCAGCATTCATACTATAACCTACCTTCTCCATTAATGGGATGTAGCGCAACCAAAATAAATAAGTATCACGAGTTAGTCTCTTATATTGCTTTGAGAGATCTTCTTATGGGTGTGAAGCTGCCTCACGATTATAACATTTGAGATGTTCTAGGTGGACAATAAATTGTTGGTTAAAAGCGTGGGCTAGCACATTTTTTGAAACAATTCAAAAAGAATGAAATGAAATTTAAATTTTGTGGGTCTACCTCAGTTCAAAAAATGTTCACTATAGGTGGGGCTTCATTAGGTTAAATACGCGATACCGCTAAGGATTGCAAACCTTAGCTTGGGAATCTTTGGACTATACAACCTCACAATTATTGCATTGTGTGCTCCCAAAAACAATTGCTTACACTTTTTTCAACATCAAAACTACGTGAGGACACACTGTTAATAATACATGGTCGCCTTATAGGTATGACTTACGTTTCCCGAAGAATTAATATCGATTTTTAGCTGCCTCGTGAACACGCTTTTAGAGTTAATCAAAATTTAGAGTTTTTCAGAATACCACAATCGTAAGTTAACAACCAATTCTTTACATTTGGCGTAGCGTGTGAATTAAATTGCAGCTCGCATCAAAAACATTTAATACAAATTTAATTTAACTAAAAATGTATTAAATTTTAGCAGGATTGTAACACGGTCGCCTATTAATCAGTAACTGTCATATAAGTATGTCGCTCAGATTGATATTCATAAATTCTTGCATAATCAGCAAAAAAAAAAAATAATAAAAATAAATATTTTGTAATCAGAATTTTACATAAATCAACAAATAATTAATCATCTGTAAATAGATTTAAGGCGTTTGCATTTACCAACCGTAAAATATTGTTCATCTAAGCATAAATAACAAAGATTAATTTTATTATTGTGAATTGCACTTGTTTACTCGTATATGTGGACTTTAAGTTACTTTAACAGATAAGCGAACAAATTTGGCAGAAAATTATTATTAATTTTTTTGTATAAAAAGACTAGCTGTCGTTCCAAATGGCTGTAGTCGATCAAAGTTGTTTGAAGCGTTCATAATAAATCGAATCAAAATGAAGTACACTCTTGCTATTATTCTGCTTGCGGCAATTATGTCCGTTGTGCTTGGAACACCAGCCCACCAAGGTCATGGATACGGCGGGGGACAAGGTGGTGGTGGACATGGAGGTGGACATGGTGGCGGACATAATTCTGGATTCACTGGTGGCCGTGGGCAAGGCGGTGGTGGCGGACCAGGATTCGTTCAACCAGGACATGGTTCAGGCGGATTTGTACAGCCAGGTGGGAACCATGGTGGTTACCAGTCTCACGGATACTAATTAATGATTACATTTTGTTCATACATTTTTTTCAAATAAAACACTTTATATTTTGGTTAATTTTTAATGTTTAATATGTGTCAAACGATTGTGATTGGGCACTGGCTCCGGCTTGACTACCAGAAAACCCACCATAACCACCTTGATCAAAGGTTTGCGACTGTGCATTAGCGCTTGCCGCGGATCCACTAAATCCCCCTCCAAATCCGAAACCGGGTCCAAACCCACCGCCGCCCTGATTAAATGATTGCGTTTGGGCTGATGCACCAGATGATGATCCACTAAAACCACCGCCGCCGTATGGCGACAATCCTCCACCACCGTACGGACTAATACCATTAAAACCGCCACCACCTTGATTGAATGACTGCGATTGTGCATTAGCCGCCGCCGCTTCTCCACTAAATCCAAATTGCGGGCGAGACTCGATATTATGAGCTGCCACCAAAATTACGAGGCACACGAATAATTTCATTTTGAAAAAAATCGCAGATTTAATTTTTTTACGTTTAGCGAGCACACTTTGAGGTATCACGTCTAATTGATGAAATTACCCATGGTTCGTTTGTCTTTTATACTCCGTTTCAATTTATTGGCAAATAACGTTAAGTAAATGTTATAAAATTTCTGAAAACTATTGTTTTATCACGTCGTCTTACATACCAAACTAGTAAATATTTGATTAAAGAGAACATTTTGGTTAATTAGAAATTAATATTCGATATTTGGTTTGGCGATGAGGTGACGTATAGGTAAAGGTGATTTTTTGTTCGTAATAAAAATTTGAAGTTTCACTTGCAGATTTTTATTTACAAACCTACCTTACAAATCGGACGGCCTTAACGGTTCTACCAAAAATAATTCATCATAAACAATTATTATGTAATTACAAAACAACAATGTGATAAGAAAATATTTTTTGCGGTTCGAATTTTATAGGTTATCAATGTTCGTTCTACGATCAAGAAATTCGTTATTTAATTCAAAACAATTTTTTTCGAATTTTATCACCTGTGGCACTATTCTGGTAACTCCCTGGGAATAGGGAATTGGGGAAAGTTTTTATATGTAATTTCTATTCTATTTTTTTTTTCTGGCATACTGAGGTAAACATCTAGTGGTAATTTTTTTGAAAACAAAATAAAATTGGGAATAATTTTCCCTGCCAATTTAGATATGGAAAAATTATTCCCAATTTATAAATATTTGCATCAAAATTTTTGTTTCTTAGTAGGCCGGAAAAAAATATTTGAACTGTTATTACATATAAAATCCCCAATTCCCTATTCCCAGGGAACTACCAGAATAGTGCCACTGGTGTGGCAAATTTTACAATCTTAGACACAGCAGCTGGTGTAAGGTAATTACCTGAAATTGGTTTACCGGGGCCACTAGTTTTAACATTGCCAAACTCACCTGTAGATGTAGTATTTATCATGTTTGCCAAGCTCCTATATTTTGAATGCTATGAAACGACCTAATCTCGCAAACGTATTATATAGTTGCAAAACCTAACAAATGATAAGAAAATGTTTTTTTTTGTTGGGAATTTCAATGATAATCAGCACACGTTCTAGGGTCAATTAAATAAATATAACTCAAAATATATTTTTCTGTTACATTTAATCACCTTTATTTATCTGCGGTACAAGACCAAAATACAAATCTGTGCTAAATTTTGAATATGTAAAACTAGTGATGGAATTCTTGAGTTTGGGCGGTAGCAGCTGCCTGACTTCCTGCAGCACTACCTGCATGTAAACCTTGACCGAACGTTTGTGATGAGGCGCCAGCATTTGCGGTAGAGGCTCCGAAACTTGGATGAGCGCCAAATCCATATGGAGTAGGACTGTGTCCACTGCCTTGATGGAATGACTGAGTTTGAGCTGAGGCACCAGATTGTGATCCGGTTGCGCCGCTACCATATGGTGTAAATCCACTATGTGGGAAGAATGCTGCTCCACCCTGATGGTATGTTTGTGATCCTGCTTGTGCTCCAGCGGTGCTACCACTAACAGCACCGTCGTATGGTGCGGCACAAACGGCAGCTGCCAACAATGCCAAACAGACGATAACTTTCATGTTGATTTTTGTTTGAGTTTCTTATTTAATTAACGAGTTTAACTACTGAAGTTAATTACGAATGTGATGCTTTTGCCTAAAATTATCTTCATTTTTATACTTGAGTGCTGCATTGCAAAAAAATATAATTTGTGTGTTGGTGTATAGGGGTTATCATTAATGTTAAATTAGAGAAATGCATTTTTTTTGTTACTTCGCATCTGTTATATAAATAATGTCAACATTACACATACACAAAACTAGATTTTGGCATTTTTTTAGGTTGTTTTAATCAGTACATCGAGTTTCAAGAAAATTACGTAAATGACCTGTTGGTTTTCTCCCTATATTGCATATTTTCTATGAATGAACAGAGGTAGACCAATAACACAGAATATACAGAAGCGATATATAACGCCATTTTTGTATATACTGAAGAATATCGTCGGATATCTTAATCACCTCGAATCAACCTGTAAGCGTCATTTTATATGCGTATACAGGGAATAATGACAAAATTACAACTGATACTATTAAAGTTAGCCGAAAGATGGTAATGCAGATAATGTCTTTGATATCCCGGCCGAAAGGTGGTAATGCAGATATTTATTTTGCTGCTAAATATTTTAAAATGTCGGCAATGCAGAATTTATATAAATAAAGAAGATTAACTTCATTATTCAACGAAAAATGCCGGCAATACAGATTGAAAAGTTACAAATGAACCATCAATTTTCTAAAAGAAAATGTCAACTTCAGACATCTGTACAATAGCCATGCAATGGAGTCACATTTAGCTGCTAGTCACAAATCTGACTGTACCGATTTGATGAACCATGACCCTAAGTAGGATTTGATTATATGTTTTCAATGCATTTTATGAGGTTATATTGGTGAAATTGTTCCGACGTTACAAATGTCCATCATACGAAATTTTGCCCGATGTATATAATCTGACTGTCGATTCGATAGTCCATAATAATAGGTAAATTTTCGTTATAGCTTAGGGATGGGTTTGATAAGGTTATAGGGATGAAATGTCATATCTGCTTCATGCAGCCGAACGTAGTCAATAAAGAAGATTATCAAGCATTAAATGGTTGGTAATTTTCATTAAAATTGTATCCAACTCAAGATTATGCAAGTCAACGATAACTGGCTATGCTGATTTGATAGTCCATGACCATACTTAGATTCTCTGTATAGGTTAGGGCTGAGTCTGATGGGGCTATAGGGATGACTTTCGTATTTCCCCATTTTTCATTGTTAAAATCATTCGTCGTTCATGATTATGGCCGTTAGACGGATGCGTCTATAGAAGCATCAAAACAACCGGGCCGCTCCATATATTCCTTGGAGGCTAGTACCATAGATTCTGGAGGGAACCAACCCTTGGCAAATAAAGGGAACAACTTTCCCAAGAGTATGAAAATGTTGAGATCACCACCTCCAAATGTAAGCAGACGTACACTACAATACAGCGTCTGCGTCCACAGTAACTGCAAAATACGCAGTCTCCACTGAAAAAGGAACTTCATTACAAATGCCGAGTGCATCAATAAACATTATAAACAGCAAGGATATGTTAACCAAGTTTCAGAAAATGAAGAAACTAATCGCGAAGCTGAGCAATGAAGTTTCTGAACTTAAGAGAGAAAACTCAGCATTAAAAAAGGTAAAATAGTAAAGTTGAGGATTCAGCACGAGCAACATCATTCAAATAATTCCAACTGGTTGCTGTAGCAATTTCCAGTCTCTCAACAGAATAATAGATTTAATGCTCTGAGTATAGAGGATTATTTCACAGATGAGGAAAAACTGGAAGAAGAAGTTTCCAGTGCTAAAAACAGAAATACTAAGAAACGTAGGCGCACAAAAACGAAAACTCCCCCCAAAAATAATACACAAAGTGTGAGCAGTAATACTGAACAGAAAACCCCAAAAATACCACTGCCTCCACCCATTAATGTGAGCAATATCAACAATTTCAAACTTTTCCGACAAAAAATAATAAAAACCACTAGTGAATCAACTAATTTTAAGGCGCTCTCAAATAGTGACATTAGAATTACCTTTCAAAATGAAAATGACTACAGAAATGTCAAAAAATTACTGGAAGAATTAAAAAATGAATCTAGTAACCAATTTGGAAATATCCAATATCACACCTAACAGCTGAAGAGTGAAAAGGCCTATAGAATGGTTATCAGAGGCTTACCTTCTTCTATTAGCCATGATAAAATTAAAGCAGACTTAGAAAAAATGGGACATGAAGTCGAAGGTATTACCAACATATACAAAATGGTCACAATTGATGGTGTAAAAGTCAGGAAACACTTTCCATTATTTTACATCGACTTAAAACAAAAAGACAACAATAAAGAAGTATACAATATCAAGAAACTTGCGTACTGTATAGTTAAAATTGAGCCACCTAACAAGACAAGGGGAATTCCACAATGTACGAATTGTCAACAACTCGGACATACCAAGAGCTTTTGCTATCGTCAAACCAAATGCGTTAAATGCGCTGAAAATCACCACACGACAAAATGCAAGAAAACACCAGATATCGAGCCTTCTTGTGCTCTTTGTCAACAACAAGGGCATACTGCAAATTATAAAGGATGCAGTGTATATCAGAACAAAATTAAAAGTCAACAGAATAATAGAACAAGCGCAGTGCAGCGATTACAAACCAAAGTTGCTAAACCACAAACCACAATCACACCATCCACAGTTGGATTATCCTATGCGCAAATCGCCAACGAGTCTAATAACATTGAAATTCTTAAAATGCTTAGCCAAATTCAACAATCACTTGGACATTTAGCAGAGAGGGTGGCAAAACTGGAAATCAATATCTATCCACCAAGCGAAAAAGTCAACATACTTACAAATGATTAACTCGTTCCTACGCATTGTAGCTTGGAACGCTAATGGGCTCAACCAACGAGCCCAAGAACTAGAAATATTTCTCCATACAAACAACATTGATATTGCGCTGATTTCCGAGACGCACTTCTCCAACAAAAGCTTTATCAGAATGATGGGTTTTAGTTCCTACTGGACAACCAATCCTAGTGAAAGAGCCAGAGGTGGTTCAGCTGTACTAATTAAAAATAATATCAAACATAATTAACAAGAGGATATTCGTGAAAACTATATGCAAGCAACTGTTATCTCAATCCAATTTAATGGCGCAGATCTAAATATTGCAGCAGTGTACTGTCCTCCACGGCATACACCAACGAAGTTACAATTTAATAACGTCTTCAATAAACTCGGTCCAAGATTTATTATTGGAGGGGACTACAATATAAGACATACAGCTTGGGGTGACAGGATTATTTCTCCTGGGAAAGGAAATACGTTGTTCAATGCCGTTCATGAAAACAAATGCGAATATCTATTCCCAGGGAGGCTAACGTACTGGCCAACGGATGCAGGAAAAATACCAGATCTACTGGATTTCTTCATCATAAAAGGTATTCCATTATAAGTTACACTAGAGTAGAAGGAATTAACGACCTAACATCGGACCACATTCCTGTACTATTGTCAGTAAGCGCTATAGTAATAAAGAGACAGAAAAAGCAAAACTTTACTAATATATTCACGGATTGGAACATCTTCAGAGATAAATTGGAAGAGCTAGTTGAATTAAAAGTTAGTATTAAAAGCAATGAAGAATTGGAACCACAAACAAACAATTTCATTGAATACACTCGAATGGCTGCCAGACTAGCTACTCCTGAATTAAAGAACAAAGCGGAGGTTGAAGTCAAATACCCGGCTGAAATCAGGGAACAAATCAAGGCAAGAAGAATCGCGACAAGAATATGGCATCTCACCAGAAATTCCGCTGACAAGACAACTTTTAATCGAATAAGTAACAAAGTCAATAGGCTAATCAAAAATTTCAAACAGAATTGCCTCGATAACTACTTAAGCGGGGTAGGTCCAGAAATGGATAAGGCCTACTCGTTATGGAAAGCAACCAGACGATTTAAACAACCTGTAGTTCGAGTACCACCTTTAAGGAATGCTCAAGACAGTTGGGTTCTACAAGACAAAGAAAAAGCGGAACTCTTTGCTCAACACCTAGCAGCAGTGTTCCAACCCCATGACATTCAATCCAACATTGATGTAACACCTGTTTATCAACCATATCAGGACTTTAAAAGGGTCACGCAAATGGAAATTGCTGAAGAAATCGACAAAAATCTTAATCATAAAAAAGCACCAGGAATTGATGAAATATCACCGGGTCTATTCAAGGAACTTCCACGTAAAGCAATCATCTTGATCACATACTTATTTAATGCCTGTATGAGATTGAAGTATGTACCCAAATGATTCAAAATGGCCCAAATCATTATGCTAAAGAAACCGGGTAAACCAGATGACGAAGTAACATCATACAGACCAATCTCACTGCTTCCGACCTTATCAAAGCTGTTCGAGAAACTGCTACTAAAACGTCTAAAGAAAATAGTAAACGTTCCTGATTTTCAATTTGGATTCAGGAATAACCACTCCACAATAGATCAAGTCCATCGAATAACTGCGGTAATAGAGCAACCGTTAGAAGAAAACAAATATTGCCCCGCCGTATTTCTGGATATATCCCAGGCCTTTGATAGGGTTTGGCATGAGGGATTGACATTCAAGATGAGTAAAATGCTACCACAAAATTATTGCCAGCTGCTTGAATCATACCTCTCTGATCGCCAAGTCAGAGTCATTCATGAAGGAACATGTTCTGACTTTTATCCAGCGATTGCGGGAGTTCCGCAGGGAAGCGTATTGGGTCCCCTCCTCTACCTTCTTTATACTGCGGACATACCTACAACGAATAAAACATTCATCGGCACGTTCGCAGACGACACTGTAATTATGTCAGGAGACGAATCTCAACCAAGAGCAGTGGAAAATCTCCAACGAGCAATGGACAACGTTACTAAATGGACAATTGACTGGAAAATCGCACTGAATGAGCTTAAATCAACCTATGTGACATTTACGCTCCGACATAAAAATAACACTCTTCATATATTCCTCAAAGGGGTGCAAGTGCCGCAGGCGGAATCGGCAAAATATCTTGGTCTGCATTTAGATTCAAGGCTCAACTGGAAACATCACGTGAGACAAAAAGCTGAACAGATACGATTGAAACAACGTCAAATGTACTGGTTAATTGGACATCATTCCAAATTGAACCTGTATTGCAAAAGACTGGTATCCCAGACTATCTTCAAACCAATATGGATGTATGGTGCGCAGCTATGGGGTTGTACACATAAATCAAATAGAGACATTATACAACGAAGCCAAAATAAATTTCTTCGAATGGTCACCAACGCCTACCGATTTGTGACTAACAAGGAAATCCACAATGATTTAGAAATACAATTGATAGACGATGTTATCCGCGAGTGTGCCATAAAACATGAAAAGAGACTTCTTACTCACACCAATCTTGAAGCAGCACAACTACTGGACAGTACAAACGAAGTAAGGCGGCTCAAACGAATCAAACCACATGAGCTAACCGTATGAAAATTATAAACCAAGGGAACTGGACACTGGTCCAGAAAACCCAAACAAGTTTATGCTTATCTCATAAGTACTAATGTCAACCTTACTAATGAATTAATAATGTTTAAGATTGTAGTAGCCATATCAATAAAGTTGTTAAAAAAAAAATGATTTTGGCTTATAGACACCAATCTGACTATGCCTATTCGATAGCCCATGACCATAGGTAGATTCTCAGCAAAGGTTAGGGATGAGTCTGATGGAGTTATAGGAGTGACTTTTGATTTTGCCCATTTTTCATACATAAAATTGTTTGTTATTCGTTTGTCAATTGTTTGTCGATAGCCCATGACCATAGGGTTGGTCTGATGGGGTTATAGGGGTGACTTTTGATTTTTCCTATTTTTCATCGATAAAATCGTTAGTTTCATTCATGATTTTGGCATATAGACACGGAGATATTATATGCGAAAGAGACACCAAATTGGTATGCTTGAAGCCACCAGATTTGAAACTAGGGAATGAAAAATAAAAAAAGGAAGAAAAAGAGAAAATAAAACAAACGATAATAAGTAAAAATAAAATTAAAGTAACGTGAAACGGAAAAGATAGAAAGTTTTGAATAACAAATACTACGAGTGGATAGAGTCTAAAAAAATTGTCAGTTTATTGCTCTATCGGTTGGTAGCAAATAATATTTTCTTAATAGCGATTTTGCTAATGTGCTAGTCAAAAAATTCAAATTATGTATTAGACCGTAGGCAGTTTTATGAGAAGCAACTCTATAACCTGAACTTTGCAAGTAAAGCTGAAGAATAAGATAAAAGTTGATGAGTGATAACAAGTGGCAGAAATTTACGTTGTACGGCCATAATCCTCGTATATGTTTCGTTCTTCGTACTTTATGGTACGGGGACCCAGCCTGACTAAGCATACTCAAGCAAAGGCCGAACAAAAGACATATAAATAACCCTCGTAACATTGGGGTTCAAAAATTCCTTAGACCAGCGTTTAGCCAAGCGCTAAATTTTTTTCTATTGACAATAAAATGATGTGGTCTCTATAGTTCAGTTGGGTTTATCACTGTTGATAGTATAATCTCGAAGAATGGAATTTGCAGTTTTAGTGTTGCCTGATGACATTTTTTTATTTTTCTGGGATGAGATCCTGGGTTAACTTCACAAACATCCCCGGAAGTAGCTATGAAAGGAGCAGATATTGATTTTATTCCTTCAGATAAGAGTCCATCCATAGTAAGAGTCGAGGTGTAAAAGCAGGAGCCATAAGTTTAAAGAAAATTATCTTATGGTAAACGCTATCAAATGCTTTTCTAAACTGCATGGTAATAAGATCAATCTCGTTTTTATCCTCCATAAGCCATGATGATTGCCTAAAAACAAAATTTTAAATTGAAAGTAAAGTGAATCGTGTACAATCTTTCAAATAACTTAAAGGATGCTGGATAATTTCGCAATTAGCCTATATAATTGGAGTCATCTGATTTACAGCTCTTATTATGGATCGGAATTATAAAAGAGTGATTCCATATTGATGGAAATGTTACGTGTGAGATTCAGTTTTGGAACAAAGTTGTAATTGATTGAGCTAAGTTGCCAACACAATTTTTTAATATGATAGAAGGCGAATCATCGAGACCACCTCCAATAGAGACCAGGGGGTAGATTCCGACAAAATGACAGTTTACGCAGCTGCTTTTTTAAGTTATATCACATATATTATGAGGTTTTTAAAATTATAAAATCTCACACATATTTTGTATGAAAACTTAAAAGTCACGACAATAAACAACAATGACAATCTTATATTAAAATTGTCGCGATTTAGTACTCACAAGTATTGCCACAAAGTTGCAGCAGAATTTTTAGTACAATGTCATAAAAATTTGTCAATTGGCATTTGTCACTTGGTCAGAATCTAGAGCCAGAGATTTTTGAGCGCTGTTATTCTTGTGCCTGAACTATAGTCCGCCTCGGGTTCAATGTCGTTCTTGGAGTATAGGCTGCGGTCAAAAAAAGATACAAACAGGGCAACAATGGTTTTGGGATCACCAGAGTAATGATAACTGAGCTTCATCGTAAAATGATATACTTCTTCTTGGAATTTTTGCCAAAAACGCTTTGTGTCAGCGATTATTTCCAACTGCATAATATGTTATCATTGTAGAGTTCATGGGACCCGTTCGAAAATTCATTGTTATCGTTTAGACAATATATCACATATGGTCGCGAAAATAATAACGCCTGTTCGAAAATAAATAAAGAGTTAATTATAATTTTAAAAAATAAACAAATTTAATTCAGTGTTTGTATTAAAGCCGGCACACCACCTTCAGTCATTTTTTTGGGACGACATTCACATTTTGAAAAATTCTTCTATTCTTCTAGTTATTCTATACCTTTGTTCCCTAAAAATCCTATTATTTTGGTTCAGCATGTTTCAATTCTGCGTATTTGTGGACAATTTGGTGGATTGTGACTCAAGTACGACTCGAATATTGTTATTTTTATAAAAGTCCATCGCCTTACCCGAACAGTGTATTGTCGACAAGTCTGGCCAAAAGAGCAATGGTCAATGAGCAATAATTTTCAGTGTAGGAATCCCCATTTTTTCCACAAGTATAAATTCCTTGCCAAACCATGACTTTCTTTGAGCATTTTTGACGCCAATTGTACATGTTTTTTCATCCATGCTCCGCCCTTTCATCTTAGCATAATACTGTGGGTCAGTTATTTTTTTGTGTCAAGCCTCGCTTTTGTCATCCATTAATATGCATCTTTGAAAGTTTGGTAGATACTCATTTATAACTTTCTGCCGCTTAATTTTGCTGCTTTTTTGTTGCTTTTCATCAAAAAGAGACACTTTTTGCTTCTTTCTGGTTTCTAAATTTAAGTTTTTTTGGATTTTTATAACCGTACTTTTACAAACACCAACTTTTTTCGTAACTTCATTGGCCGATAGTGACGGATTATTCGTATAAAGACGAACAACTTTATTGGCAGTCATTTTGTTCATCACACCACTCGGACCACCAGATCTCGTTTTTTGATTAACGGTGCCTTCTGCAGCTTCTTCGGACTGTTCTTATACTTAGCAAGTTTTTTTGTGCTCATTGTGGAATCACTAGAGAATTGTAGTAAATTTTTTTTCTTCCCTTATCGGTGCATTTTGATAACTAATGATAAACTACGAATGCCACTTATAATGCGATGAAAACAATAAATCACCATATGAAAAATAAAACACGGAAGGAAAAGCGCAGCTATATCAAAAGTTGCAGCAATAAGAAGAGACGACATTATTTTCGCGACCATGTGATAAGTAATCCGATTTGATTACGCAGTGAACGCATTTCCCTGTTGTACCATGAAGCAACTGCCCGTTCTTCGTATAGTATAAGGAAAGGATTGTTCTAAACATTTAAAGATCACGGAATAAAAATTTAGTGTTTTGGTTTCCAGTGGCACTATTCTGGTAATTCCCTGGGAATACGTAACGGGGGAAAGAGGTTATATGCAATTTCTGTTCAAATATTTTTTTCCGGCCTACTGAGGAGAAAAGTTTGACGTAAATATTTATAAAATGGGAATAATTTTTCTATTTCTAAATTGGCATGAAAAATTATTCCCAGAGGTCGATTTTTTCCAAAATTCGACGGACGACACATGACGTTTTCGTATACGTATAAGGAGCATAGTATACAATTTTATATTAGTGTGTGTAATTTTTCTGTGGTTATATTTGTTTGTTTTCTGCGAATGTAAGCATCAAAAATTATGAATCGGTACAAATCGATATGCTACTGAAGTTAGCCGAAAATTTCAGCCGAAAAAATATCTGCATTATCGACATAATTTGTATCAGGTCTTAGTACAAAATTCTGTTGTTATGAGCCGAAAATTACATGTAATTGAAGTTATAGCAGTAAATTTTCACCGAAAAAAAATTTCATAGATCAATATCACATAATTCGAATGTTTAAAGGCAGTATGAACTGGGCGAAATTAGACCAATACGTAAACTGCTGGATAAAATATTTATAATTTATCGTGTTAGATGGCTATGAATTTGAGTTGTGCCACTAACAGTGAACACCTGTGCCAAAAATCAGGCCATATTTTATGTAGCATCATAGTGAAATAAATTAAAAGCACGACGCATGTTCAGTTCCAATTTCAGTGTACAATGTACAGTGCGTCCACCTTCCAACAAAGCGGCACCTATTTCAGATTAAGCCAATGCCAGGTCAACTTTAATGCCAAAAGCAATGAAATTCAGAAAATTTTTCCAGTCCTTCCGGGAGCATTCACAAAGAAAATCCCAACAGTTCCATTTTCACAGCTCCTATCAAAAGTATTAAGCAGCCTTTTGTTGTTTATTCAATTGCGGAACATTTGTACATCCTGCTGTTGTTGTTCTCTTTGTAATTCGTAGCTGAATTATCGTGCATGCAACGATTAGGTAATATCATGCTCAAATACGACAACACTTTATTCGCCAACACAGGTCTTCTATCATAATCAATGGCTCACTTTCATTTCTGCTTTCGTCCTTATATTTCACCTACAAATTGTTTGGATTCAAAGGGGAACACGTGGATATGATAATCGCAAAATATGTTCGGATTTGATGAAGTGATGAAGGTATGACGGAATTTTTGAGCGTATTGTCCCAGTCTGAATCGTTATCGAGCAAATGTAAGAGTTAACACTCCTCACGGTAAGTCGCAGACAGATGCTCTTTAACGGTTGGACTTAGAAGGTGGGTCAATCCATGGGTTGAAACGACCTCGGACCACCAACATTCATCAACAACAGTCGAAAATAGCAACGAAAATTTAGATGCACAGTGTAGATGCGACCCATCTTGCCCCTCACAACTGTAGATCACCCATTGTCCGCTACTGATTGCCTACGATTCAATTGGTATCCGCCATTGCATGTGACAGTGTCGACACTGTGGTTCCGCAACCCATCGATCATACAGGGTGAGTCGTTGTTGAAAACTACGCAAGGTCCATGCATCATATTCTTAGACTTCGCTGCACCCAATTTCTGTTCAATAGCTTCATCCGGGATTTCGGTTGCAATCATAGAATCAATTTCACACGATCTGATTTTTTTAAGGAACAAAACCAAAATGTGCGCATGAAGCATACCAAATTTCTGCTATTCAACGTAGTACATTCAAAAATAAACTTGGCCAAAAAAACGCTGTTTTATGATCGAACTCATCCAATAATTTTTAACTTCATCCAGTCCAAACTACCACTAAACATGCGTCCAGATTCTAATTTATTTCACTATGATGCTACATAAAATATGGCCTGATTTTTTGCATAGGTGTTCACTATTAGTGCCACAAATCAAATTCATAGCCCACTAACACGATAAATTATAAATATTTTGTCCAGCAGTTTACGTATTGGTCTAATTTCGCCCAGTTCAGTTCATACTGCCTTTAAACATTCGAATTATGTGATATTGATCTTTTTTTTTTTTTTTTTTATAATTTTCTTTATTTATTGAATCTTTCAAACATGAAAATAACAATAAGTTTTCAAATCTTAATAACTAAGGTAATTATGTAAACCTGCTGGAGCAGAATTTACTTCTTATCAATAAGTAAATTAATAATTTATAATTTATGTTATTACAACAGCCATCATTTTCTTCTTCAATCGCGAAGACGTAGGTATATCTTTTAGGTTTCGCGCCAGCAAATTCGGATGAGATACCAGTTTCCCTGCATAGCTGATCCGCATCTTTTGTAATTCGTCTTTGACAGTTAGGATGCTAAGGTCCTTATGTATATTTTTGTTTTTTACGAACCAGGGTGCTCCTGTAATCATCCTGAGAATTTTTGACTGTGTTCGTTGGACAATATCGATATTCGAATTTGAGGTTGATTGCCATAATTGACACCCATACGACCAAATTGGTTTAATCATTGTGTTATACAGGAGAAGTTTGTATTCCAGGTCAATAGTTGAATATTTCCCCATCAACCAGTGCATCTTATCAATTTTTAATTTGATATGGTCTCGTTTCATTTCAATATGTTTTCGCCAAGTTAACCGTCGATCTAGATGGACGCCTAAATATTTTGCTCCATTTGATTGAGGGATTTGTATTCCGTTTATTGTGACAGGCGGACAAGTAAGCTTATTTAAAGTGAATGTTACGTGGGTTGATTTCTCTTCATTGACTTTTATCTTCCATTTCTTTAGCCATATTTCGATGTCATAAATATGTTGTTGCAGAATTTCGGACGCCGTTTGTGGATTTTTATGGCTACATACGATTGCCGTATCATCTGCGAAAGTAGACGTCAGAATTTGCGAAGACGTTGGTAGATCTGAGGTGAAAATTAAATATAACGTTGGGCCAAGCACACTACCTTGTGGTACTCCAGCCAGAATATTTTTCTCGTTCGATTTAGAGGTGTTGTATTTGACATAATATCTGCGATTTGACAAATACGACTTCATGAGTTGGTAAATTTCTGGCAATTTAAGATTAATGTTATGAAGCAGACCCTCGTGCCAAACTTTATCGAATGCTTGGGCAACATCCAAGAATACGGCGGAGCAGTATTTTTTCTCTTCGTATGCTGACCTTATTTCTGTAGCTACTCGGTGCACTTGCTCAATGGTTCCGTGCTCGGCTCTGAAATCAAACTGATGACTAGGGATGATATTTCGTAGTTCCGGTTTAATATTTACGATAATAGTTTTTTCGAATACCTTCGAGACGATTGGTAGTAAGCTAATTGGTCTATATGACAAGACTTTGGTAGGATCCTTGCCAGGCTTTGGGATCATTTTTATAGTTGATAATTTCCAGCATTCAGGGATACATCCTGATTCGTAAATTGAATTAAATATTTGTGCCAGTCGACCAAAGGCACAGTCAGGCAGTTGTTTAAGCATTTCACCTGTAATTCGATCATACCCAGGGGCTTTCTTTAATTGAATTTGATGTGTGATAATAAACTTTACCAGTGGTTTCTTTATCTTAAATTTCCTCACAGGCCTGATTGCTATATTTTCTGTTTGAACCACCGATAATCCAAGGTTTGGAGTGAAAACACTTTCAAGGTGATCAGCAAAGGCTTTAGCTATTTCCTCGTCACTTCTAGCCCATTCACCGTTAGAAAGACGAATTGGCGGATTTGGTTGCTGAGGCCGTTTAAGGTATTTAGTGGCCTTCCATAATGAATAGTTTGTGTCCGAATGGGGAGATAATTCTTTAAGATAATTTTGCATATAATCCATCTTGTTTTTTTGTAGTAGGCTTTGTAGTTTTCTTTTTGCCTGATTAAAGTTATGTTTAGCATCTGGCGATCGATTAATTTGCCAGATGCGTCTTAAGCGACGTTTCTCTGTTAACATTTTTTCAATTTCAGCGGATGTTATGGTGTGTCTTGTATGTTTGCTCTTTGGTTTAGGCGAGGCCGCAATAGCTGCGTTGACTAGCACATCATTAAAGTTTTCCATAGCATTATTTATATCGTTAGCCGTCTGCAGTGTAGACGTTAGGTCGATATGTGAACTGATGTACATCTTGAATTTCAACCAGTTGGTAAAGGTGTTCGTTAGGTAGTTATTCGTGGAACATGGCTTTTGGTCGGCCCAGTAATGTAGTAAGACCGGAGAGTGGTCAGAAGATAATTCTAAAAGTGGTTTAGCTTGGATTATTTCTCGGCTTGTTTTACTCGTGACTGCAAAATCAAGGACGTCAGGGATTTTTCGTCGATCAGTAGGCCAATAGGTTGGATGGCCACACGACGCAACATCGTAGTGGTTTTCTTGAATAACATTCATTAATTGACGTCCCCTCGGAGTCGTCAATCTTGAACCCCAGTAGGTATGTTTGGCATTAAAATCGCCGGCGACCATAGAACGTTGACCCAGGGTTGCAAAAAATCTTTTGTAGATATCTGCCGAAACGTTATTATTTGGAGGGCAATATATTGAAGTGATGACTAAGCTTTCTTTATCGAGGTCCACACATACAGAGGTTGCTTGAATTTCCTCAGTGCTATATTCGTTTAGAACATAATGGCAAATCCGCTTTTTTATAATAATAGCAGTTCCTCCTCGACTTCTGCCCAAGGGATGTTTTGTATCATAAACTTCGTAACCATTATATTGATCTATGATATTGATCTATGAAATTTTTTTTCGGCGAAAATTTACTGCTTTAACTTCAATTACATGTAATTTTCGGCTCATAACAACAGAATTTTGTACTACCACCTGATACAAAATATGTCGATAATGCAGGTATTTTTTCAGTAGCATCAAATTGGTTCAATTTTTTGGTACTTGTATCCTTTCGTCGTCACACTTTTCTGACATCTCACCAAGTGTTTGAGTGCTTGGTTAACTTATTCGCGGGAATGACTGCCGACACGATTGCGCAAACAACATTCTTTTTTTAACCCTCGTCCGGCGGCATAATTTTACTACGCTAAAAGGCCGCAGACGTACAATTGTACTTTCATATATTTTATATGAAAATCGTCACTGTAGTCATAATTTTAGTAAATACATAATATTTGGAATTTCCACATTATTAAAATGTAGAGACCTCACAAATCTTTAATTCTCTCCGGCTTCTACAAGAAGACTTATTAGTATTTAAAAACAGAAAAGGTACAATTGTACCTATGCCGCCTGACGAGGGTTAAGGAATAACTCGACGTATTTTTCAATTCTCACAATACATTCCTTTCCGCGACGAAATATCATTGCAATTACAAAAGTTATCAAATGTGTTCCTGTGTATAGCAGTAGCACACACTTTTAGAAAGTGTGCGTTAATGTGTTAAGAAAACAAATATTTTAACAAAAAAAAAAAATTAAAATACACATAAATGTTTTGTTTTCAGAAACGCACAATTAGAAATTACATTAAAACTAAAATTCAATAAATTTACTCTTATTTAAAGCATATTTGATTATATACTTAATTTTTTATTTAAAGCATATAGAAACGTCACCAAACAAAATTAAATGGCACACATTCGCACTATTACAAACACACGTTCCACTAGTATGTACTTGCGGTTATTTCGTCAACTTGTCGTATTTTGGAACAAATCGACCCCCCAGTTTAATTTAGTTTTCAAAAAATTTTACATTAGCTTTTTATCTCAGTATGCCGGTATTTTTCAAAAAAAATGTGTGAAAAGAAAAACTATTCCCGGGGAATTACCAGAATAGTGCCACTGATAAGAATATGCAATCAGAAGTGCCAACTTCATTGGTTTGCTGAACACTTCATGTCACCAAATTGGTTATTGAACGGCCTTTGTTGTTCAATGGAATTGGACAAGTTCTGGATTAGCACAAATTCAGCCACTATGTTTTTCTAATGGCAATGAACATACCTCTGATAGAAATATGCTATCTTAATTGCATATTCTTAGATTTTAAGACATTTTATTTCTATTGTGTTGTTCAACACAAATATTATTGTAAGGTATACCTCTGTATTTTTTTTCGTTTAATATAGTATCTTTTAGGCGCTAGGTTGCTTTTTCTCAATCTATGAAAATTATATTTCTATTATAAGCACAAATATCAACAGTTTAGGGGCCTTTAGAAAGTTTTAAAATTAGGCTTAAATTATTTCTGTTTTTTTCTAGAAATCGGGTTTTATTTGTTTCGTTTTTCAGGTGAAATTTGAAATTTCAAATCGAAAATCGGACCAAAACCCGTAATTTGTTCTTGTTTTGCGTTCTAATTTGATTTGGGTTCTACTAGCTTTTAAGTGATAAAGCCTTACTTTTTCCTAGAGCGAGAATAATAAAAAAGTTAAATAGGGCATTTAATTAGCCTAAATTATCCATATTATCTTGTAATGTTCTACCGTATGGGTTCTGCTAGCTTTACAAAAGAGTGATATATAATTCGCTAAATCGATATGTTCTTGTTTTGTATTATCGGTACAAAGCAAGAGTTGGATTTTTGCAGTTTGGTCGTTTCAACCTGATGACTAGACCAACTTTTTATCAGTACGGAACCAAGCTGCCAAGAAGCTACCTAAGGGAGTTCTCATTTTTGTAAAGGTTTGTGTATTTTTGTGTACACAAGTGCCCTGGGGTTAAAGGTTTAGGGGAGGGGAGTGCATTTTTTCTACTTTTGTGGTAGAGATATTGTTAATAAATGGCCTCTTTGTATTCTGCGACTAAAACAGTCGTAAACATTGTATGGATGTCCATTAAAATAATATTTTATCTGAAAAACCGATAAAAGAAATTCTTAAGTAATGATATGCTTCTGGCCCATGTTTGACCATTCCACAGCATGGACAAAATTATGAAAATCGTTGTGGATATGGACATTTGATAGATCTAACATAAAAACATAGTGAGATCGATGATCACCTCACAAAATCTGGACTAGTATTCCGATGAAGTCGTAAAAACTCTATAAACAGTAATGATAAGCTTCTGGGCCATGTTTGGCCATTCCACAACAATGACAAAATTCTGAAAATCGTTATGGATATGGGCATTTGATAGATCTAACATAAAAACATAGTAAGATCGATGATCACCTCACAAAATCTGGACTAGTATTCCGATGAAGTCGTAAAAACTCTATAAACAGTAATGATAAGCTTCTGGGCCATGTTTGGCCATTCCATAACAATGACAAAATTCTGAAAATCGTTATGGATATGGGCATTTGATAGATCTAACATTAAAATATAGTGAAATCGATAACTTGACAAAAGCCTCTATTCCCTTAGTCGTATCACTTCATGCGGAGTATCTTGGTATCTAGATTATAAAATCAAAGTTTCCTAAATAATTTTGTACGCCACAAGCAGTGAAATTTTTTAAATCTTAGTATGCTGCTTCATAAATATTTTCTTGCGACTGCTATCACTTGAAACGACAATTTCTATCACTTAAAATTTTGACGCGACAAATAAATAGAATTTTTTTCAAACTAAAGCGGCCATTTAAGATTTAAAATACTAACACTGCGGCGTGTTTTGTACAAAATTATTTAGCAAATTTTGCTAGTTTCGCAAAAATGTTATCTATTTGAGTGTATAATCACTAATACAAATACACATGTTTTACTTAGGATTTTTTTAGGAAATATTTCACTCCGGTTCGTAATGATAGAAAATTGTCATCGCTTTCAAGATTTTGCGAACTGGTCATCATTCTAGCTATGATCATTCCATGTACCTAGTATGAACCTACGCAAAATTTCGTATTATGGTTGGGGGAGGTGTGACGAGTCTTAGTCGGTCTAATTTTGAATTTCCTCAATATTTTATGACAAAATGGAGGAGTGAATGAATGTGTTGTGGTCGACACTCGACTTTCTTTTGCCACGAAGATATGCGCTCTCTTGGTCTCTCTGTCTCTCTGGCTTTCAGATCCCATAAAGGGATTTCGCCGCATGCACTATATCCTTCCATTCATCTCAATCCATCGCTCTCGTACTCCAGTTTCGACATCCTAAAGTTCGAAAATCTTGTTCGATGTCGTCACGCCAGCGTAGTCGGTTATTTCGTAATTATAAGTGCTTTATAAAGTTCGAGATTGCACGACTGCGATAGATGTTTCGATCGCAATAATCTTGATTGGGCGTAAAAAAAATCGTTGTTCGGCAGCGACTCGGGCGAGAAATAGGGGGCACAAAAATGGAGAGTGGAGATGATTAATGTGGTATGCTAATGAAATAACCAACTTTTCAGCATAGCAAACTCAGATAGAGGCATTTCCTAACGTTTCTGATTTTAAGCTAAAAGTCTGAACAAATTAGTCTGTAAAAGTTTAAGTTTCACTCAATTTTGTTCGTTTTTATTACGGTAAGAAACTTAAGCTTTAACATTGAAATATTTGACGGCTTTAAGTATTTTTAGTTTAATCTCCTCGACGAAATGGGCTGTTTGATAATGTCATATATCAAAATACTTTTTCTTCTCGTAAATGTTATTGAATTGAATAACACGTTCAGTATACGACTTTGTAAAATTAGCATCGTAAATCTCATTGCGCGTCATAAAATAATTAATTTTCCAATTAGACTTTGTGCTGTTTCAATGAATTCTATCTAAATTTTATTTGCCCTAAAATATAATTCACTAGTACTACTCGTACTTACGAATTCGTATATATACAGCGACATTCATGGAAGTGTTGGGGTGGTCTGAGACTTCACGGTGCAAGAGTATGGCTTACTTTACAGGCTAATTTATAATCGATTGATTTTCATTGAATTTGCTTGTAATGCAACATTGATTTCTCGAATTTATGGTTCTGTGTATCTCTAATTAAAATGGTTCGTGTATAGAACTAACTGTGAAGTGGAATAAATTTGACCACCTTTTTTGTTGTTTGCTGTTTGTTCTTCATGGGATCAGATTTTTAGTCTGTAAGTGGTTCAAATTAGATATAGTATAATAATTAAAACTACCTAGGGATACCTGTTGTTGTTTTGTACATCTTCGTGTGTGAAATAATGCGCCATCGGAGAATATTTGTTCTTATATGCTTCTCGTTTTCATCAATGCGAATTGATGCAAACGAGAAACAGTGAAGAAGAGATATTCTTCGATGACGTGTTCCGCGCCGTTATGTGGTGCGCGAATTTTTTTGAGTTAAAGCGGAACCAGTCAGAAATAAAAACTTAACTAAATAAAAAAATAAGAATGCGATAAATGGCATTTCAATGTTATTACCCAGTCAAACTTAATTTACATGTAAGAAACCGAAAGAAACCGAATTTCCCTTTCTTTAAATTATAGCTGTCACTTAATAAACGCGCTATTTCTCGTACGAAAATAAGAAATATGTACGATTTGTTGTTGTGTTTTATACACAGATTAGCTTTAATAATGTGTGATAAAGTAAAAATGGTGTTTTAGTGAATTTTGTTAAAAATTAATTTGTTAATGGTATGATTATTATAGTCGTAGTGTAAACGCTATTTTACTACTATAATATTTTAATTTTATTTAGTTTATTTCCTTTTTTCTTTGTGATGTAAATGCATCTCGTGTATGTGTACATCGAAATTCGTCATCAAAACAATTTATTCAGTTTTGTAAATCACATTTAGCGTTTGTGTTATTTCTTATCTTAATGTTTCTCGTAATTGCAAAATAAACGATAAAATACTTTAGAATGGACCGTTTAACTGTGCCAGAGAAAATTGAAACGGTTCTGGTTTATGGAGAAGCTGGCACAAATCTTGAAAATGCTGTTGCTATTTACGCTCAACGTTTTCCGGATAGGATTCGTTCACGTGGTTCATTTGGCCGTACTATCAAACAATTTATTACTGAGAGAAATGTTCAACCGAAAAAGAGGACCCGTAAAGCAACAGTCACTCGAGAAAATAATGAAATTGCTGTATTGGCAGCAGTGGCTCATAATACACGAGAAATAGTTCGCGATTCCGGATTGTCCCTCACCAGTGTTTGGAGAATTTTAAAACGGCACAAGTATCATCCATATCATGTGTCTTTACACCAAGATCTTCATGGCGCTGATTTCCAAAATCGGGTAGCTTTTTGTCAATGGGCACGCGAGCAAATACAAGAAAAAAAGTATTGTTCTCTGACGAATCGTCTTTTACAAACCATGGAACGGTTAATCGACACAACATGCATTATTGGAGTGTTACAAATGCGCACTAGCTTCGTCAAGTTGAACATCAGCGTCCTTGGACTATCAACGTGTGGTGTGGAATAATTGGCAACAAACTCATAGGCCCCCACATTATTGAAGACAACTTGAATGGTAAAATGTACCGAAACTTTTTGGAAAATGAACTGCCAATATTACTTGAAAATTTGAACTTAGAAGTGAGACGGAATATGTTGTTTCAACATGATGGTTGTCCTGAATACTATTCGGTGGTGGCACGTGAAATACTTGATCGTGATTTCAATGGTCGGTGAATCGGTAGAGCTGGTCCGATTAATTGGCCCGCCAGATCACCAGATTTTACTTCGCCAGATTTCTTTCTGTGGGGCTATCTCAAAGACAAAGTTTACAAACAAGAACCAACAACACGTGAGAACATGATTGAGCGAATCAGAAATGCGTTTGCTGAAATTCAACCAAACACACTTCTCAGTTGTGTACAATCATTCTAAATGCGTATTAATAAGTGCATTGAAGTCGCAGACTATCATTTTGAACACTTATTTTAAGCTAAAATTATTTTATTCACCTGCTATTTACATTAATAAATTGTTTTGATGACAAATTTCGAGTATTTCCAATGAAAACGTGATGTTTTTTTATTTCAAACGTGTTGCAGAATCGAATGCGTGTATTTTAAGAAGAAGAAATTGAAAAAATTGAATTTCGTCTATTACAATGCCATCTATCATGAACCAACAAAATATTTCATTCAAATCATACGTATTTTTAGTCGTAGAATCCGTATCTGCAATAAAAAATATGGCTTCCTATCTTAGTTTAAAAGTTACCACCGCCCCACCTACAAAGCGGGGGGTGGGGGGACTATTTTTTGCAATAATGTATTTTCCCCGCAGTATGATTAAATTTTGATTATGGACATTTTTTCCGTAGAGTGGCTATTTTTCGAGATATTTGATCGTCTCAGTTTAAAAGAAACACCCGGTATATAAAAATTTATAACAACATGAACAAATATGAAATTTCTCTAAAAGACATTTTATATTTAATATTTATAATATAATATAGAAAAATTATAATATTAAAAAAATTGGTCACCCTCTGCGTTCTCGAGTGTCACCTAGCCGTTTATGTCTCATGCCACAAGAGGTAACCTTGTAATTTGGTAACTTTTTCAAGGCCAACTAGTCGTAATAGATAATGTTTATGTATGTGTAACAAAATGGACAAAAAATTATTTTTGAAATCTCTTCGCATAGTAAAAATGGCCTTGAAATATTTTTTATTTCATTTATGTTAGCGTAGTGTGGTTTCATCGAAAATTTGTTTAAGTCGCGCCATTAAAACCTGTTTCATGGCAAACGGGGAAAGAAACGAAGAAAGAATCGGTTTCTGTGATACCTCGTGTGGAATGGAGCTATAATATAGAAAAAAATACATATATAAAATATATCACACGGACGAATTATTTTTGGTCACCCTGTGCGTTCTGGAGTGAGTAAGTGAGTGAGTGACATAGATGTTATAATATAGCGTTCTCGAGTGAGTCAGTCAGTGACATAGAAGTGTATATTATGACTTTCCAATTTTCCAGTTTTTCAATTTTCCAATTTACCAACTATCCAAATTTCCTATTTTCATATTTTTTTATTTTAATTTTTTTTCAATTTTCCAATTTTTCAATTTTCCAATTTACCAGTTTTCCAATTTTCCAAATTTCCAATTTTCCATTTACCTATTTTCATATTTTCCTATTTCCCAAATTTAGAATTTTCCATTTACCTATTTTCCAATTTTCCATTTTCCAATTTTGTAATTTTCCAATTTTCCAATTTACAAATTTTGCAAATTTCGAAATTTCCAATTTTCCATTTACCAATTTGCCTATTTTCTTATTTTCCAATTTTTTTAATCAATTATTAAAATAAAATGGTATCAACTAATTTTCCACCTTGGGATTTATGAATTGTCATGGCACATCCTGATACTAAAGGAAAATGATTTCGTTTTGCGTTTATTGTTATTGTTGTGTATTGTTATTGTTTCGTTCGCCTCGTTCGATTACTTTTTTCGTAACGCATTTGCCAACTTAGTCCCCAAGTCAAGCGTGCCTAAAGAAGTTTTACTTCAAAAAGTTCTTGAATAGAGTGACATTAAGATATCTGTTTGATAGGAATTTTGTAAAAGAAAATAAAGTGTTATTTGGAATTTTTTTTGTAAAAAAATATAAAATTTTTGTTATTTTGTTTTCCTTTTGATTATATAAAGTGAAGATTGTAATTAAAATATCAATATATAAAAATTTTTTGTCGTGGTTGTATGGCGACTTGGCAAATAAAATTACGAACATAAAATGGAGTTCTGTTGTGTTTTTTTTGTAACGTGGCCAACTCAGATAAATCGTTCATTAAAAGTCGAGCTTGGTGCTGGAAAAAGTTCAGTTTTTTTGCATTCAAGATTTGTTGTCGTCGAATATCTACGGGCACCGAATTTAACAACGAGTGTGCGTGGTACTGGATCGCTACGAGTACAGCATTACGGTGCCACAAGTATCCAGTTGGTACATGGTGAAAGAAACAACGCGGTGGCCGATCAGGGTCAAATTTTGTCTGGTGTGCGTACGGTTTACGGCGAGGCAACGCCCAAACAATTGTTTTTACAGGTGGCCAGTTGAGGTCACTCCACTTTATACGAATCCGGCGGCCAGGTGAGGCCAACCGGCTCGTCTACAATGGCACCAAGGCCGCAACCTTAATTTTTTTATTTTTTTTTTCTGTATGGTACAATTTTTATTTTTTTTTTACATTTTCAATTTTATTTTTATTTATTTTTTTTTTATTAAATTGTTGTGTAATCCAGCGCCGGATAACGGTCGTCGGTTGCGCGCTTGGTGCGCATTGGTCTCGCCTCAAAATTTATTTTTGTTTCCGCTGCCTTCATATAAATAAAAAAATGAATTGTTAAGTTTCCGGGTTGGGTATGATGGGGAGGGGACGTCTCTCTTCGTGTCGACGTAGGGTGGGTGGTCCCTTGGTGCCTGCATCCAAATCGAAACCGGTGTCTCGCACCGTTTGAATTCGGACGGATGTGCGCACCAGGGCACCTCTTTCCGTTATAATTATTTTCTTTTTTATTTTTTTGTTCGTTCCTCAGGTTCCGGCCGACAAATTTCGGCGGAACATCCGGTTTTTAACTTATTATTTGCGTCTTTTCTTCTTTTTTATAAAATCTCTGTAATCACGGTGTAAGCTAGGAGCCATGCAAGCCTCAAACCCCATGACCCATAGCACTTCTCCCTGAGTTGTATCCGGCAAAAATTACCGTGGAGGCCTCTGCATGCGCTTAGTGAAATCTGCAGTATGGCAGTAGCCATCTTGTAACAAATTATTTCCAATTTATAAATATTTCTCCTCAGTCTGCCGGGAAAAAATATTTGAACAGAAATTACATATAAATTCTTTCCCTAGTTCCCTATTCACGGGGAATTACTAGAATAGTGCGTGTGTTCATTTCAATCCAAAAAACAATTTTGTGACATATACTGTTCTAAACTAATGAAGTTGGCACTTCTGATTGTATATTCCTATCAAAGATGTTCATTGTCCTCTGAAAAATGTAGTGACTGAATTAGCGCTAATCCAGAATTGGCCCAATTCCATTGAGCAAGAAAGTCTTTGTTGTTCAGTGGGTTTGGTCAATTTATTTTAGACTCAACCATTGCAAATTAGTAAATGCGATGTACTCACACCGGGAGCGACAGAGGTCTGACTAAATACGTTTTTCCTATCGAGATGATCATACTTTTGCAAAGTTGGCTAGTGTGAGGGTTCCAATTGAAATTTTTTATGTTAGCACAGCGCCAAGTTTTTTAAACTCAGTTATTTTTCCATAATTTGGGGCGGGGTATTACTATTTAGTGTGCCTGGATATTATACTTAGCACAGGCGTTAACAATTTTATCCTCCGTAAAAATCATATATCTTGTGCCGCAATAAGAAATTACAGATGGGTTCTTGTCTGATTTATCTTCTGGTTTATCCGATCAAATTCGATCTTTAGAATAGGATTGAGGTCCTATAAGTTTTTGATAGATGTTCTCCAATTTAGTCATTATTATGGTTAAATTACGTTCTGGAACTTGGCTATAATCGATTAGTATCAGCTTTAGTGTATTTCGCAGATCGGGAACTGATATACCATAGTCGAATTATATTCGAATCCTTGGAACTTGGCAATGATGATGAAACTGGGCCATTTCTTAAACGATATTGGTTCATTCATGAAATATTGAATTTTGTTTTTGCTGAATAGAACTCAGATTTTTGTAGAGTTTGCTGGTTGATACTGTGATTCAAAGTCGAATTTGGGCTATTGGTTTATTAAATCTTTAATCTAAACGTTGAACATAATGCTTTTTCAATTATCAGTTTTAAAACACGACCATCTCGTTTTTGTTTATATGTTGTTAGGTTATTTGGGTAAAGCGTCGTCAAAAAATTCGGATAGGTTAAAATTTTCTTTTAAATACAAATTTTTCGATCCAAATAATTTGTTTTATTAATCAATTAATTCGGTCATTGGTTAGGGAAATCTTCGGTTAGGGAAAATAAATCAACTGTTTCATCGGAGCCATATCAGAATCTTAGGTATATGCCATAGTGCCCCTAAATAATTTTTTTATTGTGCTTTGCATGACCTATTATTGATAAACAAAATTTACGTTCTATTTGTACATAAAATCTGGCATAGACCCACTTATTGTACCTCAACATCTCAAAACATTAAATAATCTCACAAATTTTTCTAGATCGGTGCTGACTTAACAAAATATATATAGGACTATGATGATAACCTTCAATATTATGTGAAATATGAATGTAGACGAGTATGGGTACACGATTACGTTACAAAATCGAAAAATTCTATCAAAATGTTTCAGAAAGCCATTGATAACCTTGTTTTACTTTTGGTAACAAAATTAGATTATTTTAAAAATTTTAATTTGTAATAAATGAAAATGATTTAAATATTTCACGGGGCGACTAGTGCTAAAATATATTACACTAATAAATCACAAAAATGTTATTCTGAGATGATTCTTCTTGTGTTAACCGTTTTGGTATTACTTTAATATTATCTAAAACGAACTACCATCGAAATCTCGGAATTCAAAATCTTGTTTCCAAAATCCCTGAAATCATAAACAAAATTCCATTAGAAAGAGAACAAGATCTGGTTTTGAAATCCTTGGTGAGTCAGAATCCAATTTTGTGAAAACCTTGTTGTTAGACTTTAAAAGAAAAAATACCCGATTAAAGTTAGCCGAAAGTTTCCAGCCGAATGATGGTAGCCGAAAAAATATTTTATAGCCGAAAGAAATATTACTTGATGGACCTAGTTTTAATATCAGCTCGAAATAACCAGAACACAGTAAAAATCTGCCAGAAGCTAAATAATTTTAGCAAATCGGTCCAAATCCTATAATGAGTAATGACATGTTAATTACAATAAATTTGGAAATTTCCGAAACTAAATTCGAAACCTCACTATGTTTATTAGATAGCTCATAATCCTGAATTCCAAAAGTCTAATCCAAATCCAAAAGTCTGAAGGGGATAGATGGTGTTATTTCACATTATGAAAAGTACACCCATTATGCCCTTCAGAGTTGCCTCAAATTTTGCCTGGGCTTATCTAGGATTATGACCTATCTAATAAATATAGTGGGATCGATGGGAAAGTGGGGTAACTGAAAAATTACAGAACATTTTATTAATTTAGTTCCGTAAATTTCAATATTTGTTGAAATTTGCATGTCATTATAGGGATTGGACCAATTTACAAATTTGCATCGGCTATAAAATATTTTTTCGACTGGAAACTTTCGGCTATAGAATTCCCAGTATATAATTTTTACACTGTGTGAAAAAAATGTTCTGATTCCATTCTGAATTCCGTACTACAAAATATCAACGACTGAAAAATTTCAGTTTTACCTGAAAATAATTTTCTTTCTCTTTCTGTTTCACGTTTTTTGTTTTATTTTTATAAGTTGTTTTTTTGTATTCCCAGTTTCATGTGACAGGTTGGCAGATAAATACGCTTGAAAATATTTTATTAAATTAAATGTTTATAAATTCTCAGTGTAAAATAAATGATCGTGATTATCAAAGTTGGAGTAGAAAGGTATAATAAAAATCTATTTCACAATGGCGTCGCCATATTTCATACAAATTCAAAATGTAAATATATTTACGATGATGAAAATGTAAAATGTTCTTGTTTTATTGTTTTAAGATGCTCAATATGCTGGAGTTGAAGGTCTAAAATCGGGTGGCGCATGTCAAGATAAAAATATCATAAAATAATAGTTTTTAAAACAAAATAACAAAAAATCTTTAATTTCGAAAGTAAAATTATATCACTTCCAAGTGGAAGTACTAAGGAACTCTGATTTATTTGGAAACTAGTATGGTAAATTGGATGGAAGAAACCCGAGTTTCGTGCAAAATTCTATCATCTTTCCAATTTGATTTTGTCTCTTTTTAGTCGAGATTAACACCAACACCGGGATTTTAATGATATTTTTCTTTGGTGAGTAATCGAAATGTCTTTGGAAATGTCACTTTTTGTTGTTAACGTAACGCAAAAGTTGTACTAGATTTGGTTGCGTGTATAGTATCCAAATGTAGTTTTATTTAAATCTAAGTACGTTGACTTAAGGTAGCTTAAAGTTTAAAATTAATTTGTTAAGTATATAATTTAAAATGACATTTTTGGGAAAATATAAAAATTTAAGAAAGCAGATTCTGTTCACTTTTATGGAAACTACTGAGCGACCAAAATGAACTTTCTTAAACCAGTGTGTTATCAGACTTTATTTAAACCTAAATTAAAATAAATTGTAAAGGAAATTTAAAATTACCTAGTTTTTTTTATTAAACAACCATCATCACCCACCAATAGTGTGACGTCACAACACTTTAGTTTTTGGATTATTTCTTATTTGTATCACAACATTTCAACCATCATTGTTTGATTTGCAACAAATTTAATCTGGAAACTTGTTTTTTTTATTACAAGCTGCATCTCGCACATCAACGCATCATGAGATAAAATCTAGAATCTACCTGCTGGAGTGTGAGGCACCGTTCATTGTACCAAAACGAACGATGATATCGTAAAATTTACGCACTTACCAGCTGGAGTCGTAATATTTACGGTCTTTCTTTGAGAAATTTAAATTGTTATCCCATTTGTAATTCCAAATTGGAATTATTTTAAACCAACTTTCCTGCTGGTACAGAATTATTTTATTCTACCTGTAATTTTAATGTTCAACGCCAGGGCAGTTTTAGTAAATACTTTTATTTTTAACTATTGGCAATAGAAACATAAATGGGATTTTTTTATTTTGGCATCTCATTTTTCTAAACAAGACGAGAAATTAGTTACGATTTGAAATACTATTCAATAATGTTCAAGCACATTACAATTTAATTGAATATATTTAGTTGGATTTTTACGTTGTTTTCAAATTCAAAATGTAATTGTTACCAACTAATAAAATAAATTAAAAAATATCTTTAGTTGTTTCTTTGAGCACAGTATTAATTTCTATGCAGAATGGGAATTGTTTGTACCAAAGAAAGACCGCAATTGTAATTTACAGTCAAAATTTTCTGAAAATCATCGTAAAAATTACTGAGTCGACAATCTAAGCAGTATTAGCTGCAGTTTTGAAATTTCAAAAATTGTGAATTTGTGAGAGATACTCAATTTTAGTTTAGAACAATTTGAGGTTAAGGCTACGTGCAATGCCTAACCTATAGTTAGGTTAGTTTAGACTAGGGTGGTTGTGGTATATACACAATCAGGTCCGTAGCTGTGCCACATTATGTAATACATAAGTTATACACATCAAAAATCGCCTATTTGGTAGAATGGGTAGGATCCTTGGATCATCATCGTGTCAACAGCTTCAGTACCGCGTAACTATCTAAGTTTTTTTTAAATACATTTAAATTATTTGTTAAAAGAGAAAATAGAAAAATATGTATCTGGCCGGTTAACTGGTATTAGGGGTTTTCTTGGTGAGTCTTCAACGGTTGAAGTTAATATCGCGGATCTTGAGGTCAGACGTGTGGTCTTAAAGAAACCCTGATTCTAATTCCAGGAATTGTAGTCGAGTTCCAAAAAATCTGACCATCGATTCCTATGACAAAATACTAGAATCGGTTAACGAATTTGAAAATAATTATTTAAAGGTTAGTGCTTTGGTTACAGAGGGATTAATAATTTTAAAAATAAAATTCTTGGTCAAAACACTGTCTCTCCAAAACCTTCTATTAATCTACGTGCCTCGTATTTAAGTATAGAATACACCATGATGGTTCATAATTCCAATCCTACATGGATACAATTAATAGACTTCTAATTTATTCTTATACTTCTTGTCTTGTTGTATCAAGGTCGTGCATCCTCAAGTGGTGAATCTAGCACTACGGAATTTCAAGGAAAAGATATTAATTGGTAGCATCAATATCGGTTGCAAACCGTACTAGTACAAAAAATTTCTCGAAATTACTCTTCGTATATTATTTGCGCGTGAAAAAAGTCATTCTTTATAATGGGTGATTCATTTTGAGGTACTGTTCCAAAAATAAAAAAAAAAAATAAAAAAATTCAATTTTATATCGAGTAATCTATATTATCATAAAAAATAACCATTCTTAACCTTTATTTTTTAAAGATTATTTCTTTCAAATGTTGCCCGTAACGGCGGCTAACATGGTCCATTCTGAAATTTCGAGTGATATTTGGGCAATGACGCGAGTAATGTTGGCTGCTAATTTCTCAATCGTAACCGGCTCATCCATGCAGACTTTGGACTTTACGTAGCCCCAAAGGAAAAAGTCAAAAGGGATATCACATGATCCAGGTGGCCAATTCCCTGTTCTCGCAATAAATCCATGGTTTCACGAACTGTGTTTCGCGGGCTTCAACTTCAGGCAGCACCACACCAAACCGTGGTTTTGTCTGAATATAATGGTACCTCTTCGGGTTGCTTTTCAGCTCAAATGTGGAAATTTTGCTTACTAACGCAGCCATAAAGCCAGAAATGGGCCTCATCGCTGAACAAAACTTTTGCTCGAAAACAATGAATCTTCTCCAAGCTTTTCAAGAGCCCAAAGAATGAAACGGTGACGATTTGGAAGACCGCCCGGCTTCATTTCTTTCACGAGTTGAATTGTGTATGCTTTTAAACCAAAATCTTTACGTAAAATACGCCAAGTTGTTGCATACGACAAGCCAAGCTGTTGAGAACGGCGCAGAATCGATTCATCACAGTCATCACGTACAATCTCAGCTAACGCCGCTATATTTTCTTCACTACGTGCTGGATGTGATCTATTTGGTCGCGTATTATCCAACAATGACAATTGAGTTTTAAATTTTTCGATAGTATAGCGAATCGTGCGTTCGGTAGGCCTATTATTTTGACCATAAGTTGCTCTAAGCGCACGAAACACATTCCTCGTAGAATGCTGAATATTCGTAATACAGCTGAATAATTTGTAGACGCTGTGCCGGGCTAAGTTTGAAATGTTAAACAATATTGAATAAAAATGTGAATCACCCGTATATATGTAATAAAAATTCTTGCAATGTCATCTCAGGAACGATTAAAATTTGTCATGGAAAATAAAAGATACAACATTTGTTTAAGATTGGGCCATTTAATCAAACATTGTGTATCTTATGTGGCAAAGTCCATCAGTCCAGCTAAAACTGTCATGACACGTTATATTAATGATACTGGATTGATGACAGAAAAATGTTTGAGGGTGGGAAAAATAAATCATATTAAACATTTGCCCATCCCCCCAATTCTTTTTAGATTTTTTATGGGATGTATTTTATGGCGGAACTATCGGCTTAGGCCTGGTGGTAGAGTAAAATTTAAAATAAACTCTGTGAGCTTTTCAAAACTTTACGATGGGGTAGAAATGAGAAATAGTCCCTTAAACTATAGGCAAATATTCCATGACCGGACTGTCGGCTTTTGTTTAGTGATGGAGAAAATTTTAAAGTATAATTTCCGTGATTGTTTCAGAATATTTTTATGGAGTGGAGTTGAGATATAGTCTCCCAAACTCCAACTGTCGGCCTATTTCTAGCGATAGAAGAAGATTTAAAGTAATTTTGCCAATTTTTCTATGGAATGGAGTTGAGATATACATCTTCGACCTCATGGACTTTTCGTCGGCTAGACTATCGTCTTCTGCCTGGTGATGGAGGGAAATTTAAGGGTTTTTCTGTGATTTTTTTTTTAATTTCTGTATGGGATGGAGTTGAAATTTAGTCTCTCAAACTAGGCAACTATTCGTTGGTCGGACTATCGGTCTAAGTCTAGAGATGAAGGGAAATTTAAAGTAATTTCTTTGATTTTTTCAGAGTTTTTCTATGAGGTGGAGTTGAGATATAGTTCTCCACTAGACATAATCCGATTGTCCGGCCTACGAACTGTTGTTGAGTTTGGGGGTTTATATCTCAACTCCACTTCTTAAACAAATTCTGAAAAATCCTACAAATTACTCTAATTCCTGCTTCATCACTAGACATTAGCTTTGTGGCCAAAGTTCTATACGTTTTATAGTATGCACAATTAATTTTCCAGACGCCATTGTTTTTGAGATAAGAGTTTGTACTCGGCTACCTTAATCGATTGCATACTGAAAGAATAAATAATAACGGCGGTGATTTCTCTTCTTGTTTAGCTGGTTGTTGCTCAAGAGCTACCTGGGCGTTCAGCTTTCGTTTCCTTACTTGGTCTTTTATTTCTGCTCAACATCCAATTTTTTTCTCTTTTTAATTCTTCTTTATCCGTATGGAATAGATGAATGTTACCTTCGAGTGCAGGTTTAGCTGTCGTGAGCTGCGTTTTAAGTTCTTCATTCTCTGCCCTCATCCTACTGAAAAGTGGCTTTTAGATAAATTTCAGTTTAAAACTCGCGTAACTTATTGAAAACGCATGTTTAGTTGTAGCCTTTTAGGGTTCCTAGGTATTCCTGAATCGACTTATTTTGCACTTCAAACTCGGTCATTTTTAATTATTTTACGAAAACGGCCTTCAAAACTTTTTCGGGCATATCCTACCGAATCGAAATATTTCATGATTTTTATCATTCTCATATGAGAATATGAAATATGAAATATCATGAAAGATCACGAGTTTGTGCGCATTTTCGCTTTACAGCTCTTGATACTAAACAATTGTAGGGAATGAAATAAGTTGATCTTTGCTTATTGTTACGATTCAGCAACTCATTCTGCACGTCGGTTTATAGATAAATTTACATTTATTCGGCAAATATGGGATACGATCAATAGGAACTAATTGAAGAGGTGGTGCTTACTCGTACCCGAGAAAAATCTTGCTATCTATGAACAGTTAGTGCCACTCCGAGAGCACGTTTCTTTTCGGCCATGCAACCTATCTAAGCTCGATAATTATGGTATGAACATATTTTGGATATGTGACAGCACCACAAGTTATCCTGTTTATGGCATTCCATACTTAGGCCAAGTAGGGCTAGAAAGAGGTTATGGAAAAAGAAATCCATTATTTTTACGTTTATTTTGGGGCTTTATTTAAAATGACTGGTTTTTGCTCAAATATGTGCATTTTTCGATAACTCGTTGCCATTTAGAAGGCAAATTCATTATGCCGCATTCCCAAAACGCCTTGCCTCTATCAGGAAAAAACTGAGATAGCCAGTTTTCACAATCCTATCTTGAGGCTATTTTTACACCACCAATCGCTTGGTGCCAGGTCAGGACTATAAGGTGGATGCATAATAACCTCAAAACTAAGCTCCGGCTGCCTGAAGCTTGGCCGCTTCTGGTCGATTGCTGCCTTCAGTCAGTCCAATTGCTGGCGGTAGAGGTCCGAAATTAGCATTTGGCCATTTTGTACCAGATGATTTCTTTCCAATCCCACCAAACGCTTCAGAAATGGATCGATTTCGTTCCGTTTGACCAAGGATTTGCAGATGGAAACTGAGTCCAAGTTTCTTGACGTCAACTCATGCAACACCGAAACATCGAGGTTCTATTTGAGACTAGCCTTATGCAATTTGTCTAAAACTGTTTTGTGGTCGATCATCAGCTCCTGGGCGATAGGCCGCATGCCGGTCTACGATTGATATTTTCAGTTGAAGATCTTGGTGATCTTTATAATTTGCCGCTTCGTCCAAATGGGTTAGGAAACGATTTACACACAATTAGAACATCGCTGGACCAAAAACCAGTTGGAATATGCGGATGATGATGGATTTGTAAATATTTATTAGTTTTCAGTTAAATATTAAACGACTTGACACTTAACACAACGAAAGATGGCAAACAAAAATAAAGTAGTAAAGACGAAACCATGTTTTTGGAATAAGAACATTAAAATTTTCAGGTGCTAAGAAACCCTTTGAAAACACGCCGAATTTTCATATTTAACATCTAATTACTTGGTTGCTAGATATTTCATAAGCGACCGGAAATAGATTGTATTAATCAAACGTGTGTCAAATGTACCATAATATTTTGTAATTAAAGTCACGCCATTGAGGGTGTGTCTTTTAAACATATACTAATATATTATCTTAAAATAACAAATTACTTCAGTAATCCAACAGACAATTCTGAATATTAATAATTATTTAATTAATTAAATATTTTGTATGTACATTGTACACATTGAAACGAGTTTTGTGGTGGAGGTCGTCTCGCACAAATATCATCGCCAAATTCCTTACACATAAAATTATTGATTGTTCTATCAAGATCGAATCCAGCTTCTTTTGTTTGTGCTTAGCTATATAGACAGTTATAGTCGGCATACTCGTATAGACTTGCCGATTTTATTATTTATTTAAAGTTTTACTTTCGGGACGGTTAAATTAACCAATTAGTTATTCTAATCCATAGACACAAGAAAACGATTAGATTTAATTTGAAATTTATTTAAATTAATTTGCAAGTTTTACGTCGCGCACAATATATTCACGTTACACGATCATACCTATTTTTAGTCCAAATTTTCACTTTGCACAAAAATAATGCGATGAAATACAAATAACTGAGATTATATGCTTTTGAACTTGACATAGAGCTTCTATGCTATAGTTTTCAAGTTCAATATCAATTATTTGACATTGACAATTTTTAAATCTTTGCAATTTTTTGTTTTAAATATTTATTAAATGATAAGACTTTTTCAAGCCATAATATATAGGAGATTATTTTGCCTGCGGATAATCTAAATCGGTGTATAAATTAAATAAATTTTACATAGAGGTAGTCAGCAGCAGCTTACGAATATCAATATTTTGAAACCTTGATATGTAATGTCAATGACATAATAAAATAAATATGAAAAAAAAACTTCTAAATCTGTTATTTAATAAGTCAACAAAAATTAAATATTTTTAAAACATAAATGATGTTTCGTGATTTCTTCGTCGCGACGTCTTCTTATAAGCGAAGTGTAGGATGAACATGAATGAAGAATGCAAGTTGAGTGAGCAAAAGAACATTGATCCTGGTTTTATGGTTGCATATTAACTACAACAAATTATTGTAATTTATGGCAATTCATTTATTTTGACTTGCAGACTAATTTATAAAAGTAAAAGAAATATGTATTAGATGCTTAATCTGCAATAGTGCAGATAGTGCAGAAGTGTCGATAGTGCAGAGCGCATGTAAAACAAGGTGTTTGGATTCCAGGCGTCGTCTGGAACACAAAATTAGTGATCAACAGCAGACGATTAAACGATGAAGTCCCAACCTGAAAGTAAAAGAAACACATTGAAATAAAAAGTTAAAGTTGTATACTTATCTGATAATCAAAGCTAATCCTCGTACGCACTGGAAACTATTGTCGTACCTAAAGGAAATATTCATTTGATTTTATTAAATACATTAAACTTGCATTATATAACTAATTTGTGACAGCCAGATTTCTATTTTTGTGAAAATTTAGCAAGTCTAAAAATAAGAAAAATTATTGTAGTAGATTAATGATACTAACCATGAACAAATTACGTACCAAATATTATAGTAAATTAATTAGTGAAAATGTTCAAAGTTAGAGGTCTCATTAGCATTAATAGTAAAATTTAGTAATTAAAAATTTATTAATAAAAAGAAAGTCCTCTTCTAAACTTGCTATCGAACCAACAAGGTCTCAAGCGAAATATTGTAACAAATAAAAATTATATTGTAATTGAACAGTAGAACCCATATTTTATTGAACGAGTTTATTGGTGAAGCAAGCCATCAGGAACGATAGAAAACCATAACAGATTTCCTGCGAGATTTGGTTAACAAAGTGGTACTGTCTCGTACATAAGGTAAACTTTAATAGTCAACGGAAAAATGTCGGCACTGCAGATTTTCATGTAACAAATAAAGACATGAATTTCCCAGTCGAAAAATGTCTATAACAGATACAAGAGCCAGGCAATAGTCACGTTTAACTGATAAAAAGTTTATATATCCAAATTTTGCCTACGTAGAATTTGATTATATGTTGGGAGTGGGTTTGATGAGATGATACGAGTAGGCGTGAAATTTTCTTTTATGCGTTGTTTCAGATGATCGGTGTCCATGCCAATTCTGTAGCCTTTGACCCTAGGTAGATTTTAATTCAAAGTTTAGGATTGGTTCAATGAGGTTATAGTGGTGAAACTTTGAATTTCTTCACATTTTGTCGATTAAATCGTTCATTATTCGAGAATATGTCAGACAGACACCGATATGACTAAATTCGATGACCCATGACAATAGGGAGAGTTTGATGATGTTATAGGGGTGACATTTTGATATTCTATTTCCCTTATTTTGTTGATATAATCGCTCGTTATTCGAAATTTTACGAGATAAACATCGACCTGACTGCCAATTTGAGTCTGATTAGGGCGGTCTGACGGTTATAGGGGACAAATTTGATTTTTCTTCTGTTTTATCTCAAATTTCGAATGATGAATGATTTTATCGAGAAAACATGGGGAAAATAAACATTTCACCCGTATAATCTAATCAGGCTTACTCCAAACCTGTAATCAAAATCATACCTATATGGTCTATAGATGACTCAATTGATCAGATTGGTGTATATCTGGTAAAATCTCGAATGATGAACAGTTTTATAGACAAAACTTCGGGAAAATAAAATTTTTACCCCTAAAACATTATCAGACCCACCCCAAACCTATAATCAAAATCTAGCTATGGTCTAAGGTCCTTGAATTGGCATAGTCAGATTGGTATTTATCTGGAAAGATTTCACATGACGAGCGATTTTATCGACAAACATGGGGAAATCAAAATTTTAGTCTCATTCAGTGTTGTGCATATGCGCGTGATTCAGAATTATCGGCGTGTTGGTGTCGAAAACAGCGTAGGCAATTCATTTTACCGTAGACAATGTAGATAATTCGTAGAGTATGTAGAATATTCGTGGACAATGTAGATTATTGTTTTTTTTTGTTGTTTCTCCATTTTATCAGTACGGGGTTGCCAACTCACAGTTTTCCAGTTCAAATTGTTAACTTCGAATATTTTGAAGGTTATAATTTAATTTTTACAAATCAAATAAGTGATCAGATCACAGCGAAGTTTAGTAGACCATTTGCCAAAGTAATATTGCAATTTTTAAATATACAGCCATCTGAAATATTGCGGGAAATTTTTGTAAAGCTTTCCCGATAGTGCGTGTAAGACAGGAAACAAATGTTGAGGCTGATAGTTTACAATCAATTTCAGTGAACCAGTAAGAGATCGCTTGATGACTAGCACAGTTGTAAATTGTGAAGTCTAATGGCAACAACATCGGTTTTCAAATAAATTTGTGTAGCATTTAACGCATTCGTGTAGCATTTTAAGTTGATTCTGCAATGCTTTGGCCTTATAATTTGAATGCTCCTTGCGCGCGCTATTATTTTCATACTCAATAAATATGTCGCATCGACCCTTCTTAGGAGAGAATAGGGTCAGATTTTTGTATTTGACAAATTATGTGAAAGCCTTAATTAAAAGACATTGCTTTTGGTTTTCATTGTACTTTTCTTTATATATCCATTGATTTAAAGCCACTTAATGTTGATCAAGGTTCAATTTGTTTGTCATTTCTGACATAATGGGAAAGTTATTTTGGCAAATTGTCAAAAGTTTGATCAACAATCCTTTTTTTGACACAAATTGGCGATGATTTCACTAATCATGTCAAGTGAACTGAAAGCGCCCATTATCTCCCCTGAGGAAAAAATGTAGATAGCAGCAACACGTGCGCTGCATTATTATAATGTCAGCTGAAGATATTAATTTTTAGAAAATTGTAGTGCCAGATTGTAAAATCTAAATCATTTACAAAATTTTTATTTGTAATGCCATTGCAACTTTTTTCTCCTATCAGAAAAATTTAACTTTTTACCGTTTTTTAACATTTTTGGATATTTCTTTTCGAAAGCACAATTCGAAAGTTTATTCTGAAATTGTCAACGTCACTTGCAAATTCAGAATTACTGGCAAATCGGAATTACCAGCTTCACCGGCCTCTGGCAATTCAAATTTGTGAATTCAAATTAAATGTCATTGCCATTTAAAAATTTAGGTTCGAATTTTTTTAATGTGAGGTAGAAATGAAGCAAATGGTTCCATTAACAAAGAAATTCAGGAAGTTTGCTTATTGGTAACAGAAACACTAATTCTCGACATTATCTACATTCTCTACTTTGTCAACATCATTTTATAATTGTCTACATGCAAAATCAAAATCTACCTATTGTCATGCATCATCGAAATGGCATAGTTAGATTTGTGCCTATCTGGTAAAATCTCAAATGACGAACAATTTCAACGACAAAACTTAAGGAAAATTAAAAGCTCAACCCTATAACCCAATAGCCACTCCAATCCTATAATCAAAATCTACCTATGGCATAATCCCTCTGGCCTAGTCACATAGGTGACTGGCAAAATCTCGAACGCCGAACGAATTTTTTGACAAAACATTGGGAACATAAAAATTTCACCCTTATAACATCATCAGACCCACTGTCATTATAATGACAATTACAAGCCGTTGATTGCTTGATAATTATTAAACTTCTTTATCGACAATTTTTAGCTGTATATAAAAATAGATATGGCATTCTTTTTGATTATCATCATTTCCAAAATTATTACTAAAAATATTATTCTGAATTAAGCGCGCAGAATCACATTTCAACTTCTGATTAGTAAAATTTATACATCTATTAACATTTTTGAAACACCACAAACTTATTTCATCCCCGTAAATGTTCCCAAAATCTCAACATATGCCAGCAACTCATAGCCAACCAACCAGCAGCAATTCTGGGACAGCTCCAACTCTTCTCGTCAATTGTCGAGGTCGAGAATTGCCAAAAGTCGTGCAAAACGGCACTGTACGAGCTCGTTATACTATGATTGAAAAAATGAAGAGCTGAATATGTTGTGGCCAACAGCCGACCTTCTTTCACCACTCATGTATATACATAAATCTCGAATACATTGTTACTGGACGGCACAGCAGCCGACCCGCATATCTCACTAAACATCGTAGAGGTCTCACACAGTGATTTTTTTGCCGGCTAATTTCTCAGGGAGAAGTGTGATGGGTCGTGGAGATGGAGGCTTACGATATTCCTGGCCTACACCGTGATTACAGAAACTTAAAAAAAAAATAAACGCAAATAATAAATAAAACCCGGATGTTCCGCCGAAATTCGTCGGCCGGAACTTGAGAAACGAACAACACAATAATTATAACTGAGTAAGGTGCCTTGGTGCGCGCATCCACTCAAACTCAAATGACGCAAGCGCCGGTCCGAACTCGCATACAGAATGAGAATTCCCCCCCTCATCATACCTAACCCGGAAAAATTAGCAATTCATATTTTTTATTTATTTATGCTAGAATGAAAAGCAAAAATAAACTTCCCACAAGGATCAGGAGGGAACGAGACCAACGTGAACAACTATAGTGTGCGACGTAAACCCGCTATGCAGCGCTCGATTATAACAAACAAAAATTAAATATTTAAAAAACAAATTCAAAATATAAAAAAATAAAAAAAATAAAATAGAAATAAAAACAATCCTACCTTAATACTACTTTTTTCTTTTAAAAAATTTACTGTTACGGCCTTGATGCCATCATGACTCAGGTATGCGCCGCACCCGAACCGTTGGGCGTCTTCTCGCCAAAATCCAAAATAACTGTGCGCACAGCACAAAAAAAATCAACACGAACCACCAACTATTGAAGTAACGTGGTACACAGCAACACACCGTTGAAACGCAAAATGTCCAATATTTTACTTCATCATTCAAGTAATTTCCATTTCTAATCGAACTCAAGTATATGGTTACGTTTCCTTTTTTTATAAATTGCCGCACCCAAAATAAACTCCAAATCAAAGATAATTCTCAACTTTTCTTTTTATTATTTTTTTTTCTCAAAAAACTCGAAGAAGTTACAACATTTTTTTTTTACAGTGCAAAAATTGAATATTACAAAATCAAAGCGCAACTTTTAATATCACAAACCAAAATTCGGCTTTACAAAAAAAAAAAAATTCAAACTCGACTTTTTATATAAACTACCTAGCGCTAGACTTTTTGTCTAAAAAAAAAACCAAAAACTAGACTCACTCAAAAAAAAAACAAATTCTCCCACCACACAACGAACGAAAAAATGTTCTAGGAGAATCTTCTTCCTTCTCTGTTTTTCCTTTGCATCAATTCGCATTGATGCAAACGAGAAACATATAAGAAAAAATATTCCTCTAGAGCGCATTGCTTCGCACACACCCGATGCACATTGGTTTCGTTCTCTCTTTTAATCGATGATCGCGCGGCCTTATGGTAGGGAGTAACACGAGAATTAAGAAAATAAAACGTCCACATGGTGAAAAAATATTTTAGTACAGTCAATGCTACGTGTTCGTACACAGGTGGCATTTGCTATCAGTCCCAACACAAGATTCGCCATAGAAATAAAACACTAAGAATGATCATAGGTAGGGAAATGATTGTTATGACACAAAAAAGAGTCGTAACAACATCACACTTCATTTCTAAAATCGACGAACTTCCTGTTATGCTTCAGCAGTCCGAGTTCATCACCCAGGAATATGCTAATTATCTTATTATTATTGTTTCATGCAAACACCTTAACGACATATCCGAGCCGATATGCAATAAGTTGGTGGTATTGTGTGTTGAAAAGCCGTTTACTAATCATAGTGCTTTTTTACTAATCGTATAAACCTATGTGGCTTTAGCGGCCAATTTCTTTTAGAGGCAAAACATTTAGGAATTATCCGTGATCTACATTATTATGGGATCCTAATGTAGAGCACAAACTACAAAAAGCTATTGCTATTTTCTTGCGGTGCTGGTTGACTTTTGGTAAATCGTGGGGACTGACTCCAAAATATTGTTTTTTTTTTCTAAGTCGATTGGCAGTACCAATGCTGATTTACGCGTCTGTTAAGGAGTAAATGAACAACTAACAAGCGTAATACTCTGCAAATTACCGCTTGTAATGCAATTACTGGCACTTTGTCTTCGACTTCACTTATTGCAGTGAAATCTACTATATTTCTTATTCAGCTGAAATCACTTATTTTAGGTTCTGGTTGTTCTTCTGCTTATGAATTAAAGTGCAGTGGGGCTTGGAATGAACGTCGTGCGCTTATTGGGCAGTCGTTGCCCATTATCGAAAAGTTTAAATCATCAATACCGCTTTAGAAATTTGTATTTATTGCAGGATTTCAAAACCGAAATGAACAAGTCTATTGTTTTCTATTCTAATGGCTCGGAAGATCACGGGGTTATTTTGCTGAGTCTTGAAGACTTTGAAATCGAACGTTATAGAGTCCAATATTATGTTACGACTCTGTTGTCTTAACAAGACCAAATGTTCATTTTATAGATTACATCCCCATTTTTTGTAAATTTTTGTGTTTCTATTCTCCTCGGTTTTTTGCGTCCGGGTTTTTTGATGTCTAAACGCGGTTAGTGGTGGATGGATTCCTGTGTGTTTTTTTTTCGTTTTGTTGGTAGCTGAACGAAAATGGGGGAGAGCGAGAGCGATGCGCATCGAGTGTGTGTGTAAAGCAAAACATTCCATAAGAATGTTTTTCTTATAAGCCTCTCGTTTACATCAATGCGAATTGATGTAAACGAGAAACAGAGAAGAAAGCCAATTCTTCTGGAATGTTTTGCGCGTCGGCGTAAGAGTTTTTTTTTAAAGATTATTCGAGTGTTGATTTTGAGATATAAAAGGTCTCGTGTTGGAATTGGTGAAAAAAAAAATTATGTTTCAAGTGTGGAAAGATAATAAAAAAAATCCATTTTGTTTCGGCGTTTGGTCGCACGGCTGAATAACTAACTATTGTATATGATAATAAAATTTGTGTAAGGATAATATGCTGATTTTTGAGAAAGGTTTTTGTATATTGAAATGATAAAATCGGATTGATTAAAAAGAAAAAAATAGTTATTTCTTGCGTTTTCATTTCTCGTATAGTAAAAGTTGATAATTATAAGTGATTATTTTTGTTCGAATAATTGATAAGTTGGTATTGATCAAAGAATTTAGTAATAAAGGCGAGCCAACGCCCAAGGGATCCGGCGGCCAGTTGAGGCCAGCCGTAGTAGTTTATTAACGGTGGTCAACCGGCTATTGTTTTGTTATTTCTATCGGTGGTCGGCTGCAACGGAACGATAGCCAACCGGCTATTGAATTTTTATCGGTGCTCTGCCGGTGTGCCGCAACGGAACGGTAGCCAACCGGCTATTGTATTTTTATCGGTGGTCTGCCGCAACGGAACGATAGCCAACCGGTTATTGAATTTTTATCGGTGGTCGGCCGCAACGGAACGGTAGCCAACCGGCTATTGTATGTTTACCGGTATTCTGCCGCAACGAAACGGTAGCCAACCGGCTATTGTATTTTTATCGGTGGTCTGCCACAACGGAACGGCACCAAGGCCGCAACATTATTTTTTTTTTGGTATTTAAGGTACGATTTTTTTTTATTACTCATTTCATTTTATATTTTTTTTTTTACATATTTTATTTTTAAATTTAAATTTTGATTTTTGTAATCGAGCGCCGTACAGAGGGTGCACGCTCGATGCGCATTGCTCTCTCTCTCTCTCGTTCTCTTTTATCGTGGTGCGGGTGGAGGGGGAAGTTGTTCCTTTCGTTTTTCTGTTTTTTTTCCGTAAATAAAATGAACTATTAATTATCGGAAATGGTGTGATGGAAGCGGGGACTCCCTCTGTGTCGATGTCTGTGAAGTTAGCCCAGGATTTCATCCCAGAAAAATAAAAAAATGTCATCAGGCAACACTAAAACTGCATTATCATCCCAGCCCAGGATTTGTGCATCGCAAAAAAAAATTTAATGTGATATATCCCAGAAAACCTAAAAAAAATCAGTAAATAACACATTAAAAAAAAAGAAATAATATATGTGTAACTAAATAAAAGAAAAATTTAAAACTTTATAATATTCATACCGTTATAGCGCTAATCTCAACATACGGATCGACTTGGGATTTTTATTGTGAATAGTGGTCATATTTACGAGTCGATACGGCTTACTTCATTTTCCGGAACTCGTGGTTCCTGGGAACTATAAATTAAATTCTGCCATACTTGGGCCATACAGATAAGAGCCAATAGCGCTAATCTCAACATGCAAATCAACTCAGGATTTTTAGGGTAAGCAACAGTCATTATGACAAGTCGATACAGACTGGTTCGATTTCCGGAACTCGTGGTTCCTGGGAACCATTAATAAAAAACTGGTTCTCGTACACTGGGCCATACACATATGGGCCTATAGCGCCAATCTCAACATACGGATCGACTTGTGATTTTTATTGTGAATAGTGGTCATAATTACGAGTCGATACGGCTTGCTTCATTTTCCGGAACTCGTGGTTCCTGGGAACCATAAATTAAATTCTGTCATACTTGGGCCATACAGATAAGAGCCAATAGCGCCAATCTCAACATGCAAATCAACTCGGAATTTTTAGGGTAAGCAACAGTCATTATGACAAGTCGATACAGACTGGTTCGATTTCCGGAACTCGTGTTTCCTGGGAACCATTAATAAAAAACTGGTTCTCGTACACTGGGCCATACACATATGGGCCTATAGCGCCAATCTCAACATACGGATCGACTTGTGATTTTTATTGTGAATAGTGGTCACAATTACGAGTCGATACGGCTTGCTTCATTTTCCGGAACTCGTGGTTCCTGGGAACCATAAATTAAATTCTGTCATACTTGGGCCATACAGATAAGAGCCAATAGCGCCAATCTCAACATGCAAATCAACTCGGGATTTTTTGGGTAAGCAACAGTCATTATAGCAACTCGATACAGACTAGTTCGATTTCCGGAACTCGTGGTTCCTGGGAACCATGAATGAAAAACTGGTTCTCATACACTGGGCCATACACATATGGGCCTATAGCGCCAATCTCAACATACGGATCGACTTGTGATTTTTATTGTGAATAGTGGTCATAATTACAAGTCGATACGGCTTGCTTCATTTTCCGGAACTCGTGGTTCCTGGGAACCATAAATTAAATTCTGTCATACTTAGGCCATACAGATAAGAGCCAATAGCTCCAATCTCAACATGCAAATCAATTCAGAATTTTTAGAGTAAGCAACAGTCATTATGACAAGTCGATACAGACTGGTTCGATTTCCGGAACTCGTGGTTTCTGGGAACCATTAATAAAAAACTGGTTCTCGTACACTGGGCCATACACATATGGGCCTATAGCGCAAATCTCAACATACGGATCGACTTGTGCTTTTTATTGTGAATAGTGGTCATAATTACGAGTCGATACGGCTTGCTTCATTTTCCGGAACTCGTGGTTCCTGGGAACCATAAATTAAATTCTGTCATACTTGGGCCATACAGATAAGAGCCAATAGTGCCAATCTCAACATGCAATTCAACTCGGGATTTTTAGAATACGCAACAGTCATTATGGCAAGTCGATACAGACTGGTTCGATTTCCGGAACTCGTGGTTCCTGGGAACCATTAATGAAAAACTGGTTCTCATACACTGGGCCATACACATATGGGCCTATAGCGCCCATCTCAACATATGGATCGACTTGTGATTTTTATTGTGAGTAGTGGTCATAATAACGAGTCGATACGGCTTGCTTCATTTTCCGGAACTCGTGGTTCCTGGGAACCATAAATTAAATTCTGTCATACTTGGGCCATACAGATAAGAGCCAATAGCGCCAATCTCAACATGCAACTCAACTCGGAATTTTTAGGGTAAGCAACAGTCATTTTGGCAAGTCGATACAGACTGGTTCGATTTCCGGAACTCGTGGTTCCTGGGAACCATTAATGAAAAACTGGTTATCATACACTGGGCCATACACATATGGGCCTATAGCGCCAATCTCAACATACGGATCGACTTGTGATTTTTATTATGAGTAGTGGTCATAATTACGAGTCGATACGGCTTGCTTAATTTTCCGGAACTCGTGGTTCCTGGGAACCATAAATTAAATTCGGTCATACTTGGGCCATACAGATAAGAGCCAATAACGCAAATCTCAACATGCAAATCAACTCGGAATTTTTAGGGTACGCAACAGTCATTTTGGCAAGTCGATACAGACTGGTTCGATTTCCGGAACTCGTGGTTCCTGGGAACCATTAATGAAAAACTTGTTCTCATACACTGGGCCATACACATATGGGCCTATAGCGCCAATCTCAACATACGGATCGACTTGTGATTTTTATTATGAGTAGTGGTCATAATTACGAGTCGATACGGCTTGCTTCGTTTTCCGGAACTCGTGGTTCCTGGGAACCATAAATTAAATTCTGTCATACTTGGGCCATACAGATAAGAGCCAATAGCGCCAATCTCAACATGCAAATCAACTCGAGATTTTTAGGGTAAGCAACAATCATTATGACAAGTCGATACAGACTAGTTCGATTTCCGGAACTCGTGGTTCCTGGGAACCATGAATGAAAAACTGGTTCTCATACACTGGGCCATACACATATGGGCCTATAGCGCCAATCTCAACATACGGATCGACTTGTGATTTTTATTGTGAGTAGTGGTCATAATTACGAGTCGATAAGGCTTGCTTCATTTTCCGGAACTCGTGGTTCCTGGGAACCATAAATTAAATTCTGTCATACTTGGGCCATACAGATAAGAGCCAATAGCGCCAATCTCAACATCGAAGTCGATCCGTATGTTGAGATTGGCGCTATAGGCCCATATGTGTATGGCCCAGTGTACGAGAATCAGTTTTTTATTAATGGTTCCCAGGAACCACGAGTTCCGGAAATCGAACAAGTCTGTATCGACTTGTCATAATGACTGTTGCTTACCCTTAAAATCCCGAGTTGATTTGCATGTTGAGATTGGCGCTATTGGCTCTTATCTGTATGGCCCAAGTATGGCAGAATTTAATTTATGGTTCCCAGGAACCACGAGTTCCGGAAAATGAAGTAAGCCGTATCGACTCGTAAATATGACCACTATTCACAATAAAAATCCCAAGTCGACCCGTATGTTGAGATTAGCGCTATAACGGTATGAATATTATAAAGTTTTAAATTTTTCTTTTATTTAGTTACACATATATTATTTCTTTTTTTTTTAATGTGTTATTTACTGATTTTTTTTTTGTTTTCTGGGATATATCACATTAAATTTTTTTTTGCGATGCTGTTGATATTTAATGATATTTAACATAAATTATAAACAAATCCTGGGCTGGGATGATAATGCAGTTTTAGTGTTGCCTGATGACATTTTTTTATTTTTCTGGGATGAAATCCTGGGCTAACTTCACAGACATTCTGTGTCGGTGTAGTGTTGATTGCGGTCTCTTGGTGCCCGCATCCAATTTCTTAACCAGGGCTTAGCCCTGTTTGAATTCGAAGGGATGCGCGCACCAAGGCACCTCTCTCTCTCTCTCTTATGATTATTGGTGTTGTTCGTTCCTCAGGTTTCGTCCGACGAATTTTGGCGGAACTCGGGTATTATTATTATTTGCGTTCCTCCTAACTTTCAGTATAATCACGGTGTAAGCCAGGAGCGTCATGTAAGCCTCAAACCCTACGACCTTAGCACTTCTCCCTGAGAACGTAGTCGGCAAAAATCACCGTGGAGGCCTCTGCATGCGCTTAGTGATATCTGCAGGTTGGCAGTAGCCAGCCTGTAACAATTATCTTGTGCACTGATTGTAAGGTCGTGTTCAGTTCATTGTCTAACGCCTCAGTCAGTTTCAGACTTGTCAGGGAGTGTAAACATATTATAAATCTACTCTGTGAAAGGAATAATATCACCGCTATGTGGGTGTCAGCAAAGCTGTTACAACAAAATCTTATTGCTCGTGAACGTAGTGTACTGGTATCATATAACTGCGGTAAGGCTGCAATAAAAATATTATTTTTGGGCTTGATAAGGCAGGAGTGGCTTGCAAACCGAAGAATCGAACCCAACTCGGAAGAGTGCTCCTCGGCCCTGGCAAACTTCAAGAGCCTATCTGTACATACAATAATATTCTTGTCCCAGACAGCGAGCTTATAGAAGCAACAATAGCACAATGTGTGAGTGCTATCAACTCCGCCTGAAACACTGTGCTGTATGTACCTAAACCACCAGTTGATCTACAACTATGCGAAAGACAGTAGGTTCCAAAACTCGCACCAAATTCAGAGTGAGAGCAGTCAGCGAAAAACACCAGCGACTCAGACATCAGGGTATTAAAATTTTGGGACAATCGTAAGTCCTCCGATGGGTAAACCGAGAAGGCTCATCAGTCAGGCTCACATCAGTCTTTCATTTTTTTTATATGCTTTTTGGACTACTAAAAAATTAACCTAATCAATCTGAAAATACACCTTTTAGCTTCATTTTTGAGTCTGCTTCTAATTTCCTTCGCATTTTTTCAATATCAGAACACCAAAATGGTTTATTCTGAGGGAATCCCAGTCGGTTAGCTTATTATTACGGTAAGGTTTAAGAAGTGGCATTTTAAGGTTTAAATTAAAGGAAATAGATCTGTGGTCAGAAGTGAGTCTGTCATCCGTCACTCTCAAGTTATGTTTAGAATTGACATCACACAATACCAGAGAACGACGAAAAAACTATATGGACATGATCTATGGACCAAAGATGATCTTAAAGAGGATCCTGTTTAAAACGTATTGTTTAGCCTGGAACTAGTATTAGACTCGAAAGATTTCAGGTCAATCCGGACCTCAATTGCTTGATGTTTGGTCTCGCGTTTGTACCATTTTTAGTCGACATATTCGGGTTCATCAGGTCAATGTTATGGTTAATACTATACTGGGATTCTCTGGAAAGCCAGGGACTGAAGTATAAATTAGCAAAAGATTCGGAGAATCACCCATAGAGAGTTGACAACCACTCCAGATATTAGTGGTTTGCGTATAACAGTGCAATTGGCAGAAACAAATATTATCTGTTAGATAACATCCCAGCAAAAGTGGAATAAAGTTCCATAAAATGTTTTCTGAGTCTCATGTTAGAGAACAATCTAAGCTGGAAACCTGCTATCACTGAGAATCCATGGGGTTTGGAACCCACACCGTGCATTGACTCTACACTTGAACCATTAGGGGCTTTTTTAATACGGAATTACTGTCTGGTGGGCGGCTATATATGTTCTGGCGAACCTAAATTCTTTTCTGAAAGCGCAACGAACTGCGTTACCTTGTGCATCAGTGGTGCACTCAGAAGCACATTCGCTAAAGCACTGGAGATTCTTTTTCATCTCATGTCGCTAAATATCCTAGGTAAACAAATTCCCGCGAGCTGGGTGAGACTGGGTGAAGCAGCTATTATGAACTGTGTTGCGTTAACTAATGTTATTCGCGAACTGTGGTCCCAAAATGGATTTTTAAGTTGGAGATGGGGTGTTCTGTAATTCATTGGACTTAAATAACTCTTTTCGTTTTCCCGACCATTGCAGCGTGTTCTAAACGGGTCCCATTTAAAACGCGAATTATCAAAACGCGATACAGTACAAAACGCGATATGGTACAAAACGCGATATTTCAAAATGCGATATTTCGAAACGCGATACAGTACAAAACGCGATATTTCAAAACGCGATACGGTACAAAACGCGATATGGTACAAAACAGGAGTTTAGGATCGAGGTATATCAGGCGGGTGAAGGAGAAATTTAATTTCAGTTTATAGGAATTTAAAAGTCGAAAGGAACGATAGTACATACGATCGATATCAGGTGGGTCGCTGCGCTCCGTCGCCTCGCAACGCATATTCTGTACCATATCGCGTTTTTAAATATCGCATTTTGAAATATCGCATTTTGTACCACATCGCGTTTTGTACTGTATCGCGTTTTGAAATATCGCGTTTCGAGCGGATCCGGTTCTAAACTGAACCAATTGTGATAAGAGCGGTCGTACGCTGGTTGAGGCATAATGTTATGTTTTAACTCGCATTTTTGCGGCCAGGCTTCGGCTAAATCACTAAAATCGAAGGTAGTCCATAATTGTTCTCATCAATGATTACTTGAATGATTATCGTCGTATAGTTGCAAAGATAATAAGGAGAAAGAAACCGTACTCCATTTGGTTTGCACATATTTCCGTCTAGCGTCAAATAGACCGAAAATTCTGCGAACTAACCTCGGCCACAAATAGCTACTTGAATTGGTTATGTCACGTCCCAACCTCTTATGCGATGTCAACCATTTACAACAAAAGTTTTATCCGATATGGCATAGTAGACGGTACCTATGAACTGTAAAGCAACATGTTTGTTTAATTCGGTTTAAAACGGAATAGTATGACAGAGTTCATATTTTATTGTTGCATTAAAAAATTTTAACCTCAAAAGTCTGGATTAAAATTACTTTCATTTTTTTCTACAGAATTCAATTTTAATGATTTTTCCACCACCAGACTCGCTTCACCAAATTATCATTAAGTTAATTCATATACTCATACATTACGTACGAATCAATATTGTGACTCATACGGAGATTATTTAACACCTCATAAGAGATAAACAACTAATGCAATACAAAACCACATCTTCGTCACAAGCTCGACGCTTTATGTGTTTGTCACGAGAAACTGTATCTCATACCTATAGATATTCGGAAAAATCCCCCTAGAAAATTTCACCGTACTTATCTCTACTGTGTGTGACTAAATCATCTTGAATTATATTTTAAATTTATTAACACAAATAAAAAAATTTGGGAATTTTAGCGATCGACCGATATATTCAATGGCGGCAATATAAATGATATGATGATATATGTACGAATTAATATTCCATATTTGTTTAAGCAAATCTAAAACACACACACACGATTATTTTATTTTCATTGATGATTCGGTTCTTGAATATGATTTGTTGACATTGATTGATACGATCGTGCGCGTGCGATTGTGCGCATGTCATTGCTAACCATAGAGATCGAGATCAAATTGGAGGTGTTTACAAAGCTCGATTTAATAAATCATATTAAATGCAATAATTTCTTTTGTAAACTTGTTTTCAGTGTGTCAACAATAAATCTTTATAGCCAAAAAGGGTTCATTAAAATAATTGCAAAAAAAAAAAAACTATCATTGGATTTTAAGTAAAAATCCCAAGAGCAAAAAGACCTCGAAAACGATCGCTCTTTGCGCATATTTTATTGTGTAATATTACTTGCGACGGAATAATTAAGACAATTAACCGCACATAACGTATGTGCGAATAAAAGCGGTGGACATTTCGAATTTTGATTTCAGTATAAAAGTGCGTTGATACCAAATCAGATTCATTCAATTTAAATTTTATATCGAAACATGAAAGCTGTACTTGTGATTTGTTTTATTGGCGCTTTTGTAGCAGCCACAAAAGCGGTGACTTATGAGTGTAAGTGTGTGTGTGTGTGTGGTTAAACTTACGTGAATAAATTGTGATCTCAATTTTAAATATATATCTTGGTATAATATTCTAGTGATCCCAGTTACTCGAGTGGTACGAGCGGCTCGACCTCAATTCGGTTTTGGTGGACCATTTGGTGGATATGGTGGATATGGTGGAAATGGTGGTTATGGTGGATTCGGTGGAAGTGGCAGCTCAGCAAACGCGCAATCACAATCGTTTAATGCCGGTGGTGGATTTGGTCCATTTGGCGGTGGATTCGGTGGCTCTGCATCACAAGCTGGTGCCCAGTCACAATCATTCAACGGTGGTAACGGTGGATTCGGTGGATCAGCATCGTCAGCAAATGCCCAATCGCAGTCGTTTAACGCTGGTGGTGGATTTGGCCCATTCGGCGGTGGCTTCGGTGGCTCAGCTTCGTCGGCCAATGCAGCCTCACAATCATTCGGATTTTAGTACGTCGTCGTTTTTATTTATTTATTTCATCAGAATATATTATTTAAGTTAAATCAAAACTGAAATTCTTTTCCATTTTTTTTATTTGTTTACCACGATCCGGTTGCGTCATCTTGGTTGTTGATAATTCGTTTAATTTAAGTTTCTATAAGAAGAACTCGAAGGTTTCTGTCTTACTCATGTACAAGGTTGTTTTAATGTTTATATCTTATATTACATAAATCCATGATGTCTTTAAATTCTAGCAAGATATAAAGGCAGAAATGTTTTGATATGTCATGGTTCAGCATGGCTGTGTACCAACTGCCGGGTAAAAGTAAATTTTGCAGAAAAGTGGTAGGGAAAATCTGTTCTAAAACCGATTTTTACACAACAGAACTGGAGATAACTATAAAAATCTTCTATAGCTCTTCTAAAATGTTTTAGTCAAAATTGAAATGTCTTCAAATAAAATTTGAAAATATTTCTCACTGTTTTGGCTGGCGGCTTTAAAATCGGCCAAAATGTTACCGCACCATATGCCAAGATGCTTTAGTAATTAAAAAAAATGACTATATGTGTGGGATCTACCATACTTTTAGATATTTCTATACACACGTTAATCATATATTTTCCAACTCTCTTGAAAATGTTCAATGTACTAAACAATGTCACTAAACTTCATATTGGCTATATCGATGACATGCAACACATTTTTAAATGTAAGTCAAATTCAAAGGTAAAGAGTTGGAAATTCGGATTAGGCTTATAGAATATTTTCTTATCCACGGGGTAGTAAAGCCTCATGATGCTCTGCAATTAAAAATTTGAACTGATTCGGATCAATGGGTGTCGTGAAACCCGGCAATTGTTGCAAGTTCCAAGTTCTTTCAAATGATATGCTACATGATTACATCGGAATGGCAAAACCATTTATATGTCATCAGCACCACAAAGGAAATTTGGAGTTACTAAGGAGCTTCAGCTAATTATTCAAGAACTTTGTTTATAATTTACAATCTTTTTTATTTTAATCGTTTCTTCATAAATGCTACATACTTTTCAAAATATTTGCAAAAAACGAAAAAGTTCGTATGGAAGCTAGCACTTCAGGTGTACCAATTTCGGCCAAAACTCACCTTGAGAAAAACTCGAGGGCAAAACTTTTCATGATTACTTTACAAGAAAACAGTTTTTTCTCTAAAATTGACCTTTCTGCTTAAATTTTGGAAAATTCATCTGAACCGATATTGTTGCAAATTTAATTTAGAATCTTTTAATGTGTAGTCGATTTCTCATGATTGAGATACTTTTCAGAATATTTGCAGAAAACGAAAAAGTTCGTATGGATTGTGCCGTTTTCGGTGGACTCACTGTGGATCTCTAAATTTATGAAAAAGCTTAAGTAAGAAGTTTCATTCCGATCAATAACTCCGTATGGGCTGCATATAGGGGTCAAATTTTTGTACGGTTTTTTCAAAATATTTTGCAAAAACTCTTAAAGCTCCTAAGGGAGCTGCCACTTCCGGTGGGCCGATTTCGGCCAAAATTCATTGTGATCTTCTAATTTGTACAAAAATCAGCATATAGCTTGAAGTTTCATCAATCAATCCCTCTGGGCTGTACAGGGCTGAATTTTTGTTGAAAAAAAGTTTTGGTTAAAAATCGTCCTTTCCGGTTAAATTCTAGAAAACTGTTCTAGGCCGATATTTTTGCAAATTAAATTTATAATCTTTTAGTTTTTAGTCGTTTTTCTTGTAAATACTATTCTTTTCAAAATATTTGCAAAAAACGAAAAAGCTCTTATGGAAGCTGCTATTTCCGGTAGATCGATATTGGCCGAGAACCATCAAGATCTCCTAATTTATGAAAACATCTTAAGTAACAAGTTGCAACTCTGTCAATCAATCCGTACAACACCAAAATTTTACTGAAAAACAGTTAATTTTTTACGAAAGTCGTCATTTCCGATTAAATTTTGAAAAGATGATCTGGACCGGTGTTGTTGCAAAATTAATTTAGGATTCGTTAGTCCAAAGTCTTTTTTTTCGTCATTGATATGCTTTTCAAAATATTTACAAAAAACGAAAAAGCTCCCGTGAAAGCTGCCAAGTCTGGTGGACTGATTTCGGTCAAAAATTAGTACGACCTCCAAATTAAAGAAGCGTATGCATAGAGTTTCATCGCGATCGGACTATACGTTTGGGCTGTGGACAGGACACAAACATTTAGTGTGCACACACACATGCACGCAGTCACGCCCACACAGATATTTTTAAAAAGTACTTATTTTGACTTGGACGAGTACTGTACTTTATTTTACTATGTAAATGTCCAGATTAGTTTTCCAAAAGTTAAGCGGAAGTGATTTTTGACAAGAAACTGTTTTTCTACAAAAATTCGGGTCCTGTGCAGTTCAGATGGACTGATTAATCGGGATGAAACTTTATACCTAAGCTAGACAAATTGGGAGATTCCAGTGCATTTTTGCGGAAATCTGTCTACCGGAAGTGATAGCTTCCTGAGAAGCTTTTTCGTTTCTCCACCGAAAGTGGACAGCTTCAATGGGAGCTTTTTCGTTTTTTCGTGTATTGTGAAAAGTATGTCATTTACGATAAAAACGGTTATGAACTAACAGATTCTAAATTAATTTTTGCAGCAATACCGGTCCAGATCAGCTTTCCGCGGAAATGACGATTTTTGTAAAAAAAAAACCGTTTTTCAGTCAACATTTGGTATCGGTACAGCACATACGGATTGATTAATCGGGATAAAACTTCATACTTAAGCTTTTTTCAAAAATTTGGAGGTCCTTGTGATTTTTGTGCCGAAATTGGTCTACCGGAAGCGACAGCTTCCATAACGGTTTTTTCGCTTTTTTCCAAATATTATGAAAAGTATATAGCATTTACGAAAAACGATTAAAATAAAATTATTGTAAATTGAATTTCAAACAAAATTAGTTCAGATCAAAATTTTCCACCAAAATTCGGGGCTAAACCAATGACACTATTCCGGCTTTCCTTGAGAATAGAGAATTGGGGAAAATATTTCCGTAACATTTTTGTCCAAATTATATTTTTCTGGCCTACTGAAGGAATAAGTTTAGCCAAACATTTTTAAAATAAAGTTAATTGGGAATTTTTTTCCACAAAACTTTTATAGGGAAAAATATTTTCCCATTTAACTTTGTTTCGAAAATATTTACACCAATCTCAGTAGGCCAGAAAAATAAAATTTAGACAAAACTGCTATGAAAATATTTTTCCGAATTCCCTATTCCCAGGGAAAGCCAGAATAGTGCCACAAGTGTATTGACTATTGGGAATATAACTTGATACTAAACCTTTTTCATAAGAGCTATGCAAAATGTGGTGGATATCTGCGTGTCGGAAGTGACAGCTTCCGCACTAGCTTGTTTAATTTGTGCAATAAAGATTTCAGTTTTAAAAGGAGTTTAATTTGTTGGTTTTTTAAAATTTAAGCAGGAACAACGAGTTTTGGTTATACAGAGTGTCCATCCGAAAGATGTAGTAATATTTTGCCGCTATGCGAATATTAATATTATCAGTTCATATTTTACAGTCGTGAAATACACGCATGACAAATTAATCATGGAAAAATATTCGATTGAACAACGCGTTTTAATAGTGGAAGCCTTTTACACAAGTCAATCATCAATTACATTAACATTAAGAATATTACTTGAGTCTAAGAACTTGGACTTCGAAGATCAACACTAACTAATATTTTGCATAAAGATTTGAATTTATTCCAGTATAAAATTCAAATAACACATGAGCTATCAAGAGATCATTTGCGACGCCGTAAACAAACAAAATATCCGGTTCTGGGAAGGAGAGAATCTACAAATAATTCATCAATCCCCATTGCGTTCCTTGAAAGTGACGGTATGGTATGTAATTTTTGCTGGATCGGTCCATATTTCTACGAAAATCCGAATGGTTTAGCTGTTACAGTCACTGCCGAACGTTATCGTGATATGATAAGGAAATTTTTTAGACCAGAATTGCATGCCAATGGTTTGGTGAACCTTTGGTTCCAACATTACGGTACAATATACTGCTAGGGAGACCATGGAATTGTTACGAGGAATGTTTCTACAACCGTTAGTTTCAAAATCCACGATCACCCGATTTAACTGATCTCGTCTTCTTTTTGTGGAGTTCTTTTGAAAGTAAAGTTTATGCCAATAAACCGCCTAATATTGAACAGCTGAACATTAAAGAAGAAATTAACATAATACAGGGCGAAATGTGCGAAAAAGTGATGAAAAGTGTAATTAAAAGAGCCCACGTTTGGCAGACACTGTCTTTCATACATAATTCCAAACATTAAATAAACGACCCGTAAACACTAAATCTATTTTCAATTATTTAAAAAAATTGGATAGGCAAAAAGTAGTAAACCTTTTGGGTGACAGTATAAGACAATTTTGAACACAAATCCCGTATTTTCAATTTTTTGCTTTAGAATGTAAGAAAAAATTTATTTAAACAGAAATTATATTTAAATTCATTACCCGGGCCATATTCTCTATCCCGCATCTCAAACTTTTTCATCATGTTACGACTCCTTTCGGGGTCATAACGTTGCGCTCACCTGCGATTATTTTTTTGTATTTATTTCTAAACATTTCGTTAACATCGAATAATTGATGCATTTTACTGATGGCATTGCCATCTTTTCTATGGCATTAACACTAAAGGTTTGTTTTATTCTGAACAGGTCTTAATATTTTGTTTTACGTTGTGTCCACCTACTTTGTGTCACGTGAACTTCGAATAATTGTGAAAGCGAAACCAAAGTGTACACCTTGTGCGTGTGTGCGACCGCCGGAGATATAGAGAAGAATTTTTGTTGTACGTTTCTCGCTTTGGTGTGTGCGATTGATGCATGGTGTGAATGAGTAGAGGAGTGACGCGCACAAAAAGCAAAACAAAAAGCACGACAACGGAGAAATATTCTTCTAGATTGTTTGGTGCGAGAAAATTTTAGTTAGTTTTAGTTTCGATTTTGATAAAAATAATTCAACACTGTTTTGAGTTTGGGATTCTGAACTAAGAAGTTCATTTGTGATAATTGGGAATTTAAGATTGAGATTTGGTGTTATATGTATTTTTAATCATAAAATTTGGATTGCTGGAACTGAACAAGTTCGTCAATCATTAAGTGTTATTATCGGACGATATAACTGGGTGCCATATTATAAGAAATTTACGGTTGCCTAGCCGCACGATAATTTTGTTTACGGGTGGCCAACCAAGAGGCCATATTCGCAAATTTTGTTTATATAGGTGAAAATACGTCCATTGTAGCGAGTGGCCAATAAACAACAACGAGGCCATTCTTAATCTGTTTTGGTATATCGGCGAAAGTGCCGCAAGTATTTACGGGTGCTGTCTCGTAAACGGCCATACATGATAAAGACGCCCACGCATTTTACGGTTAAAGAGGGGAAGACGCCCAACGCGCCATTTTTTATCTTTTTTTGGTTTTCTATTTTTAATTAACGTAAAGTCAATTTAAACAAAATTTTTTTCAATTTTCAAGTTTCATTTTTTTTATTTTTCTTATTTTCAAATTTTTTCCATATTTTAAAATATATTTTGTATGGGTGTACATTGGTTTCGCTCCATAATTATTCAAGTCCAGCAACCATTTTTTGTTCATTTTTTCTCCCCTTCTTTCTCTTATTGTTGGTGACAATTATTTAAATAAAAATTTGCACTGCGATTCCTTTAGGCATTCGTTTTTATTTTTTTTCTCATATGCCTCGATTTATTTTTGTTCAGTTATTATTCTGTTTTTTACCTATTTTTGTTTTTGTTTTTTTGTAATAAGGTGAATTACTAAATTTTCGGATTGGTATGATGGGAGGAGAAATCTTGCTTCGTGTCGGTTCCAAAGTTACAGGCTTGGCTTGTCACACTTTGTCATCCCCTTGGCAGGACGTCCACCACCACAGGGTCGGATTGGCGAGTCCAGCATATATGCCGTCCATCGTAGGATGACCGTAAAATCTACACGGTCTCACCGTGGCACTCCGACAGTCTCACGCTCGGAGTGTTAATTATGGGAGATTACCTAGAGGTCTCTCCGGGTGAAGAAAGGCTAATATCAGCGGGTTGGCTTCGTGCCAACACGTAACAATTAGTAAGTGGTTTCGATTTCTTGAACGTAATTTTAAATTCCACTATGGTAAATCGAAGTTTCTTATAAGCAGTTTAAACCTGCTCGATTATTATTTTTTTTTTAATTAATTTAATTTTTGCGGTGTTTCAACTAGTACTCAAGACTACCGCAATGGCGCTAGATACCATTCACTTCTTCGATATAATCATGTGGCATATCGTTGAAAAACTCTTCAACCAAGCATGAATAATGTGATCCGCTCGTTGGGTGACAAGATCGAAATTCCCTAATTAGAGTACCCTAAAATTAAAATCAAATTTTTAAAATTGGGGTACAATACAGAAAAAAAGGTTAAGATAATTGTAATAAAGAGCACATTTTCAATTGCTGTTACGAGAAATTGATTTCGTTCTTTCCAAAACATAGAACATTTTGATTTTATTCGTTAGGTGTTGGAATTTGCGTGAGGAATTGCAAATAGAACAGTATGCTTCTCCATATTATGATATTGAATTGATTGGCGATTTTTAGTGAATCAACAAAGACTAGAATTTGTGTTTGTTTTATTGTGTTTCGAGCAATTCGTATTGGTTTTTCTTAGGCTGCATACAAATAGTGGATTAAATCGTATAATGACTGGAACTTATTTCTTTTAATAAAATTTTAAATTTTCTTCCCGATTTTCGGTAAATTTTGGGAATACTAAACTATTGTTGTTGCGACAAAGATGCGGTTTTGACTGGTTGGAATTTTATTAAAAGTACTGATTACAAAAGCACAAAAATGTAAATGTCGATGATTTTGTGGTATTTCATTTCATATTTTTGAACCGGGGTATTTTGCAAATTGATTGTAAGAGGGTACAATACCCCAGAAAATGGTACGCCTAGCCACCCTAGTTCATTCGTAAACCATTTTGACGCTTATGGCAAATTAGGTCAGCCTAAAATACATAGCTAGTTGAAACGATAGATTACCTGCGCCTCTAGTTAAAAGGTTTAAATTCCTAAACAAACTCAAAATTTTGTTCAAATCACCCTAGTGAATTAATCGCATAATAATTTAGTCTTTCGCCGGCTATTCGAAAAATAATAGTTTGCATATCTACACTAATTAGTTTCGCTTTAATTCTTGAACATCAATGTAAAATTGTGGTGTGGTTTCGATAAATGCATCACGTGTTGTTACCATTATTTTCTCAAGGAATTAAAAGACTCGCCAGTCGCTCAACTTTTATTCCAATGAAATCATTAATAAATTTCTTTGGAAATTTCAGTTTATTGATATTTTGAAGGGAATCACTTTTTTTTGCCAATAACGACTATTTTTGGAAACGGTTTTCTTAACGATCATAATTTATTACGCTACAACTTTGCAAAAATTGATTTGAAGGTTGAATATGTTTTGATGATCACGTAAATTATTATGTATAGACAAAGGTTTATTGAACCAAAATATTTTTGGAAAAAACCACAAGAAATCGTTCTAATAAAAATTAACACAGAAGATGACACGTGCGGTTTAATCGCGTAATAAATAAAATATTTATACGACCGCCGTCACACAGTCCAAATTGATGGTGTCAACTTTACGGACGAAAAACGTTGATAATGGCGCACACGCACTTACACTACTATCAAAATACCAGTTAATGTTAACACTATAAAATTTATTAAGAAACGCGAATTTAACAAAATAATCTTCTGTTTTGATTTTATTATACAACGAACTACTATCAATGCTAAAGAACAGGATTTTCCAACTTTTTTGTTGCCGCGCATATATATTTTCACGTCCACATACTATACAATGTAAATACACCCTTGACCAAATTTACTAAGAAATGATTATTTTGAATATAATTCAGTCCAATGTTGTGCAAGCCATTTGGCATGTACACACACGGCACTGGAATATGAAATGATTCCCCCAATATATCGCGCGTACCAAATAAATATGTAAACACTTCTATGAAAACACAAAATAATCGTAGAATGAACACGAAAAGCTCAACAAAAATTAAAACAACAACTTTATGTAAAAAAAAATACCAAAACAAACCGGTAGCATTAGTATGATAATGAAATAAGATGAAACTAAAAGATGTAAATAAAATTCGCGGTCATCTGTTCTTTAAGTGCGACGGTGGGATGTTTACAGTCTAACGTAATACAATTTTTGTAAACAAAAACGATGAACTTGGACGTGGATGTTAAATAAAAATTTTCTAAGAAAATCATTGCAACGGAAAATGTTAATCCCCATTCGCTGCAGCATCGAGATCTAAAGCACGCGCTAATCTTTTTTTTTTTTGTATTCAAAAACATTGAAAGTCAATTACCTCTAATCTTGACAGTTTATAATAAGAGAATGATCTTTCGTTTTTATTATGTGTTTATGAAGTTGTAGCACTTCCTATATACTTACGTAGCAGGTAGCCATATAATGATTAATTGATTTGGGAATACGAACAGTAATTCAGATTCATTAATATCATTTTCACAGACATCAATTACTTCACCAATTTGTAAATATTTTTGATTTACGTTGAATATATTATTCGTAATTTTATTGTAAATTGTTCTTAAAGATACAGTATAGAACGTGGTAAACTCCTACTTTTTTACAATATGGATTAATTACTTGTCTGGCGCACCGGGCTATCGCTTGGTCATAGTTGGTTGAATGGGACCTTTTTATGACATATAAACCATTTCGAACTGGTAATTTGCGTGGTCTTAAATTTGCTCTCCGATGATCTGAACGGCTTAGTTCCATTCAAAACTAAATAACATTTTATAATAACATTTAATTTTAGTTGAACAAAACATTCCCCAAGTGTTGGAAAACGGCAAAAATTTATCCTATAAGGGGAAAAATAAAGAACCATCAAAACCAGACAGTTATAGACCAATAAGCTTATTGAGCAACTTTAGCAAAATCTACGAAATAATTATATTCGACAAATTGGCGGAATATACCACAGCACACAATCAGTTACCGGACAACCAATTTGGATTAAGGCACGAGTATACCACGATACATGCAATTCCCAACCTCATCTCGAATGTCTGTTACAAATTAAATAGTAAAATTTTCATGGGTGCCGTATTTATAGTGTTGGATCAATTCAACATAACAAATACTTTATACTTACCCTTTATCATTATATAGATAACAATTTAATCGTCCTAAAATATTTTATTAATAATTAATTTACAATTTTTATAATTTAATTTTATATACTTACTTAAATTTACTTGTACTGAAAATTCAAAATGTCATCCAAGCCAAGTGTCAATTGGTTTGGTGGACGAATTCCTGTGCATTATTTTTAGTTCAGTGCATGATTGAATACCGAAATTTAAGATCAATGCGACACCTGCGTTTGAACTCCTTCACTAAACTACATTTTTCGGATTCGTTATTACGCTATTAAATTCGAGTAAGAATTTTGGCACTCTCTCTTATTCCAACTTTCATTCTGTTAACATAAGTTTAAATAAATAGAAAATTATAAAATAAATAAAATAGCATTTATAATTGCCTTCGTTTGACCACATATAAATATCAATGCAATAGCGAATTGGCTCAATCATATTGAATATTTATATAACGCAATAGTGAATTGCCCCAACAAATGGACCGTCGAGCCGGATCACACATACACATAATGGAAAGCGCTCGCCTCATCTAGTAACACATCGTGATTACCAGTACGAGCAATTTAACCACAATTTTGGGAAAATAATTTGACGCATTGTGTGGACATCGTGGAATATTCATCATCACGCGGCATCATTTAAAAGTTAAATTGCCATTTTGAAATTGAATATAAGTGTAAATTCAATTCTTTAATCATTTATTAAAATTAAAAACTACTTAATAAATCGATCTATAGAACACGTGAACCGCGTTAGTCTCAACCGCGTTAGTTAGTCAATTTAGTAATTTTTAAAGCTAAACTAAGCTCGTTAATTTGCGTAGAATCAGCCGCCATTATAGTTTATCGATAAGCGAGTATAGTTATAACTCGCATGCAACAATTAAAAATCGAATTCTAATAAAACCGCGAGTTTTTTCCAAATGAAATTAAAAATTCGTGAATTAAAATTAAATTGAATATAGTGAGTGACAATTCTTGTGCTAACCTCAAACATTACAAAGTGTCACACATAGTTCCAAGATTGCTCAATCAAACCGTTGACTTATTCGTATTAAATAAATGCTACGATCATTAAAATGGCTGAACTCGCTTCACTAAAAAAGCAACGTACCAACAATAAGGGCCGATTAAGGAATATATTGAAATTTATCAATGGAGCCAACGAGAACGTATCAATTAAAGATTTCCGAACCTACCTAGCCCGAGTCGAAGCATTGATGTCCGAATTCACCGTAATCGAAAGCAAAATCTTTTATATAAATCCCGAGGAAGAATCGGATGACGTATACGAGAAAAACTACTAGAACGCTGTCACGGCCTTGAACAAATTTATAAGAGCGAAGACAATGGCCGTTGGTAGTGCATCACTAGATATGTCGCTTAATGCTTACTACCTGCGGTGTCTGTTTCTCCACCAGCTATTCCAGTTACAGGCGCACACCCACCAACGTGATTACCCATAAGTAAGGAGCTGCCATCAGCACAATCGCCTATTGCTCAACCACCTCCACCACAAGGCGCCGCCGGTTCACCACCACCACCTGGTCAACCGGGCATACCGCCAATAAATGCGCCGTGAGCCGCAGTCGATGAACCAGAAAAAGAAAATACGGTTAGTTTCGTTCCTGAGCGAGATTTTCAAAGATTTTATCAGGATTTTATGTCAGAATATCGTTAACTGTCGATATGATAGAAATTCCGCAAGCAGATATTAATGATGTCGCATATTACTTACCGCACTACGGCCTCCTTAAACGTTCCAGTGCCAACACAAAATGAAGCGTGTTTTTGACGGGTCTGCGGAACCTCCATCTGGGAATCCTTTGAACGAGTGCTTGGCAGTGGGCGCAACGGTCCAATGGACCCTGCATGCTATCGTTCTAAGGTTTCGAGAGCACAAATTTGTCATGACTGCCGATGTGGTGAAAATGTATCGGCAAATGACTAAAACTTGGACTTCTATCCAATTTCCAAAAAAATTGGAAAAATTTCAAAATATCGATAAACAATGAACAGCTCCCAAACAAATCACTAATCGAATATCTAGGGGTACATATCGAAAGGTTCCGTTACCTCAACGAACATCTAAACATCCAACTAAACAAACCTAGAAGAGCGTTCATCGCTAAGAGACGAATATTAAGCTTTAATACGGCCGCTACTAACAAACGGATGCCTTATATGGTTCAATTTAAGCCCCAGCTATGGAAAAAATCAGAATATTTGAAAGGAAATGAAATTGAAACGGGCTGTTCAGGAAAATCAACGATTATCACATCGTCCGTAGGCCACACGAAGAGGGGTTTGATCCGAAGAAATTTGCGAACTCGTTAACACTTACACTAAGATTCAACACCATATTCAACCGGAAGACACAGTTTGTAATTTAACCAGTGTTCAACAGTGCAAGTAAAATGTAAACAGTATAGAAAAGTAGTGCACAGTTTAAAGTGAGCAGTTAAAGTGAATTAGCGAGAGTAGTGAACAACGGAATTGCTGCGTGGATATTAAAGGTGTTTGGAAAATAAAGTTTTGTCACTTAAATCGCTGAGTGCTTTATCTGCAAAATCGAGTACGAATCTATATCGAACACCTGAAATTCGTAACAATACGGACATATATGAAAAACAAATTTACTGCCAAATTAAAAAACACCAAACGATTCTGAAGCACAGTCAGTTACTGAAAAACTGTCTTAGGTAAGATTTGTTGATATTTTGAGTTTACTCTTAATTATAACACTTTTCGTATTCTACGCATAATCTTAGTTTGCGTTGGTCTTCAAAAAACGTCTTAACTAAGACATACATATTTCGTGGTCTTATTGGTCACATAATACGTGCAGAATACGAAAAGTCACCTAATTAAGAGTAAACGCAAAATAAAGAAGTCTTACCTTAGAAAATTTTTCAGACGCAGACCATTTTTCAGCCACTTTTGTGATTCAGAATCGGGGTGCTAAGGTCTCTATTCAAAATACGAGTACTTAGTTTTTGGGGAAAACATAATACCAAAACATTGGAATGTGACATGTTTTGACAGAGAAGACCTGAGACTTCGGCCATTGTCGTGAAGTAGTGTAGACCATCTGTAATCGAACGAATGCAGATCCATTACGAGCTGGAAAGGAAGTTCGTGGCTCAGCATGTAACGATAATTAACAAAAAATTTTCTAAGAAATTTCCGTCTGCTGCAGTTTTAGCAGTCTCATGTTATTCGTGTAAAAACCGCCACAGAAGAAAGTTTCTTAGTAAATTTTTCTTGAAAGTTCTGAGAGTCCAGGAAGTTCCGGGAAATTGAGTCAGTAGGGAAGCATCAATCCTTGCAGTAAAGGAGATCAAATGCGAGGATTTTTTCGTGGTCACGACCAAGCGAGCTAATGCTGGCAAATTCGTAGTGCAACTGCCATTTCGAGAACACGAGGGCCAATTGGAATCGACATACCATTTGGGAATGTCCAGATTCATTGTTATGAAGCCAAGATTCAAGCGAGATCTAATCTTTCATAAATTTTAAGCAAATTTATTGCGGACTATGAAAGATTGGGACACATGTCAGAAATTCCCACTAGTGCCAGCTAGTACTATCTATGAATTAGCAATGCAGCCTAGAGATCGATCACCAATAGCAGCAGAAGCAAACCTGAGCAACTTGTATGTGGACACCGAAGCTGAATTATTTCGCCTGAAAGATGAAATAGTGGACATCCTAGATACTGCGGGCTTCCATTTATGCAAGTTCTCTAGAGGATCGGGAAAAACATACAAAGAGATCATTATTAACAGTAGCTGGTAGAATCTTCGACCTGGTTGGATGGCTGGCTCCAGTAATTGTTCGAGAGAAGATACTGTTCCAATGCTTGAGGTTACAAAGGCTAGAGTGGGACGATCAATTGTCATCCGAAATAATATCGAAGTGGGCTAATATGCGCGCGGATCTTGTGAGGGTGAACCAAATTCAAATTCGACGGTGGCTGGACCGCGTTCAAAGATTAGAGCTCTGGGTGCTTTGCTATTTACAAATTAGATGAATAAGGTACGCTCAGCACTTAATCAAAACATAGAGCAAATAACACTATGGACCGACCCCAAGATGGTGTTAGATTGGTTGGTAGCGCATCCTCTCGGCGGTGGCCTGCATTTATTGCCAATCAAACATCCGAAATATTAAGTTCGTACAGCCGGGATAAACGGATGAATCATGTCTCGTCAGCCAATAATCCAGCTGATTGTGTGTCCAGAGGTATAGCTGCTTGGGAGTTGTGGTGGCATGGACCCATTCGGTGGAAAAATAACTTTACGGTACAGACTACTATTGGTTAGGACGCGTTGGCCATGCACAGACCCGGGAAATCCAACACACATGTTAATTATTTTAAAATCTAGATCGCACACAGCTTGTAATTGGATTGAGTAATCCATTTTGCGATTAATATATTGGTCCTTTTGGTTGGGATCACATTTCACTTTGATGTGGGACCCATCAATAGCCCCAACTGCCTTGTCAAACACATGAGAACGAGTCTAAAAAATAAAAATAAAGATTTAAAATTATAAAACAGAATGAACATTAAGTAAATCAGAAATGTTTAGTTTTACAATACTTGCTTTATCCCCAAATTTTCGACAGACGTCATCCAATGTCGAAACTGCCGGTGGCTTTTGTACGACCTTCGATGACAGCTGCTCAAATATCATCAAATATTTATACATAATATTTGTTACGGTCGATTTCGGCATATTCATGGCCTTCGAAACCACTCTATAGCTGGTTCCACAAGCTAACCAGAACAAAATAACAATCACTTCCACCTCGACGTCCCAACCATGCGTTTTTTGAGATATGTGTTCCATTATCTTTCTAAAAGAACTGGGGGTCACACGAATATTGCATTTTGTTTCTTCCAAATCTCCATTTAGAATTTTAATTATGAGTGGTGGCTTATGGCCTAAACAATAGCTGATCCCGGTCAGAAAATTAAACTAAAATTAAACATCAAATTTATTATGAAAAAAACACAATACCTCTCGCGGTTTACCAGAGAATTATATATATTTACCAAAGAATTGGGACACTGCTTGAGGTAAATATGTTCTAAAATTTCGATTTACTGTACTAAACGATTTACCCGACTATTCGACCGCAGCCATTGTTAACTTTAAAACCAAAATAAGTCTAGCAACCTTTGCCTTCTCCAATTTCTCCCAAAAAAATAATTTTTTATGTTGATATTTTTTTTTAATTGATAAATTGTGTGCTTGGTTCCTATCCAGGCTTAGTAAAATTCGGTCAGGGAAATTTTAAATCAGCTCGACACACTACGAAAAAATGAAAAATCGACTAGCTAATTTGAGTGTTTCCATAGGTTACTTGATTGAAGTTTGCTAAACCAGGATAGGAACCAAGCACACAATTTATCGATTAAAAAATATAAACATAAAAAATTATTTTTTTAGGAGAAACTGGAGAAGGCAAAGGCTGCTAGACTTATTTCCGTTTTAAAGTGAACCATACCTGTCAAAAAATATTATTTATATAGTTTTGGTTTTTGATCACCCAGTAAAATGCAAGGCATACTATCTAATTTGGAATTTTATGGAAATTTGCGCTTGGTTCCTACACCCAGTTTAGCTAATCCGCAGTCTGTCCAACAAATATCTCTTCATTTCTTCTCTAAAACGGCGATCGAAGAAAAATCAGGCCTTTCTAGAAATCCGAACATTGATCAAGAGTTCCAATTTTTGGGATATGATGGTAAAAGGAACAACTGTACCAGTCATTATTAACAATCCACCGCACTTCACGGCATGCGAATATGTGTTTTACTATGACAGGTAATATAATTAACAAGCTACGTGGCCGTTTAAATACTACCACTCTAAATGTGCTTGTATTTTCGGATGTTTTACTCCGAACTACTTCGTAATTTAGATAAATTATTGATCGATTCGTTCAGTAGAATTGTTTGATTAAACCAAAATATCAACCGAAAATCCTTTAATACGTGAAAAATTAAAAAAATACCAAAAAATAATGTAAAGGCTTATCTCACGGTCAACATTTGATGACAAAATTATGCTGTATTGACATTCATCAAATTTAAAATAATGACACTTTTAAAAATAAATGTATTTTTCAATTTAGCGGAAAACTTATTGATCATTCAAATATTAGTATCAAATATTATTCAATGCATATTGTATTTTATGTGATTATTTTACGATCGAAAACCTCATTTTCCATATAGAAAACACTCGTTTGGGTACCCGTTAACTAGTTTAGGTACGCGATACCTTTCAATATAGCTCAACAACCTGGCCCTCGCTAATTTTTTAATGCAATATTTTTTTCTGATTAGAAATCATAGACTTTGATTTTCTATTCGTACAGCTAAATTTATTTTTTTTTTGTCAACACATTTAAGTGTGTCAAGTTTTCTGATTAGATAAAAAAATATTGTAAACAAATATTGAATGGTGTGGAAGAATCATTTCCGTTTCGCACGAATTACTCTTTGCTTAGAGGGTTAAAACATTATAACAATAAAACTTCTCGTTCAACTACATCCTACTACTAGTCGTATACTTGTATGATGATATTTTCCCTGATTTAAATTTCATAAACAATCTAATTGGAATTGCAGAAAGTACAAAAGAAATATAAAAATCTGGAACTGCCAAAATGAAGAAGATAGAAGTATAATTGGGCATAAGAATCTACCTAATACCGTACTAGCTTAATTCTGAATTGTGGGTCAAGATAGATGTTCCAACATGCGTGTTTTAGATCAATTGCTGACATACTTTGAGGTTATTTGATCAAATCGATCCAATCATTTATCGATAAATAGTAATGAATAATTGTCTTTGACGATTACCTTATTCACATCAAGAACATCCTGGGCCTGGCACAGACCAATATTGCCCTTTGCCTTACGTATCAGTATGGTAGGCGAGCTCGGGCTTTCGCCGAGTTTCAGCAAAATTAATTTTGAGTAATTGCGAATAAATTCTGAAATTTTATTCCTAAATAAGACCATAAATATCTAATTTCATCATCCCACCTTTATTAATAAACATGACCCGAGCATTTATAAACCCTATATAAGAATCGATGTAAAATTAAGAACTTGTTGCAACCTCCAGTACGTGTGACACCGGACTTCTTAATGTATACGTGGCTATGGATCATCTTTCGAGTTATTCGTGTTTGCAGCTACATCTGGTTGGTTAGCGTTGAGCTTAGAAAATTTTTCGGTTTGTCATTCCTAGGTCTTCGAGGTGCCCTTTATTCGTTTTTATCACAAAGTGACATATTGTAAGACACGTTTATCTTTCATAAAAGCTCTGTACACAAACCGATTGATGCTACATTTTAAACCGAAAAGAAATTTTCAATAATAGCAAACCACGTTTATCTGATTATCTTCAGCTTGCAATCGTTTGCCTCTCCATATAACGGTCGTTCGTTGTATAGAGAGGCTTATTAGGATTTAAATGCGATGAGTTCGGGAATATAATTCACCGGACTATGAGTATCTTCGGAATTTAAAACATTAACGGTTCATCGAATAGAATAGCTGATTCTATTTAAGGATCCTTGTAGATGAGTGAATCACTAGGTCAAGTTTGAATTCCGCACGGTTTAATCAAGTCACCGATTTTAGCAAAACTTGCTTAAGTGTTAACCCAAACCTGGGTCTGCATTTTCTTTCATTTTAATGTGACTTTGTTTATCAATAAAAAGATTCAAATTTATCTGTTGATCACCACCTAATTCCTTGTCGATGATGCCTTGTTTTCTAGTGGGGCCTCCACAAAAAATATGTACAGGTGGTCAAGTTCAAATAACTTTCGTGAAGATTCGGTTTACGTTTGTCACATCCTGTTTATTTAGTTTATCGAGATACCTGATGGCTTCTCCTACACCAGCAAATAGTTCCGGCATAGTTCCGACATAGTAGCTAATAACGAGACTAGCTTTTTATTATATCCATCGTCTTTAACTCTCAAGATCCAATGCCTGCTCACCTTTTCTGTTCCAGCTTCTTCACGATTTGTCACGAACTGTCAAAGTTTGGTTGTCAGTTAGAACTTTCTTCTCTAATTTGATAGCTGGTATCCAGTCAGCTTTTTCGGTCCATTTGCCCAGTAGTCTTTGATTTTTTCAGAGAATTTATTATTTCTTCCACTTGAATGAGAATCAGACATTTCTTCTATCGGTTCTTATTGTTGGATTTGAGAAACAATTTTTTGTTTACTTTGATCCTTTTCGTACTTTGGACTCTCCATTGTGAATAACTTACTGAGGTAGTACAATCGAATATCACATCTCTAAATTGAAATATTCTCTCTTTTACTGAATCTCAGAGTCTATACGAATTCGCTCATAAGCCACAAAAAACATTTTTGGCTTCGATCAACAGGTTTTCTAAGGTATCCTTGAATCTTGGTATTCGCTGTAATTTCAAAAATTTGAAGTCTCGACAAATCTGGTACTTTGTTATACCATGCTTGTGATGTACCGTGCTCGCTATGTGAGCCGTACCTGAGACAGTATTGTTTTTTTCGTTTGTACACGAACATCCAATGACTCGCTAATTTTGAATCCAAAACAATCAGCCGAAGCAGACCAATGTAGCAGCCAGTGTGTTTTGGCTGAATCGTCCCAGTATAGCTCAAGTTCACCCTGAAGTTCGCGTAATTCGTTTGGTATCTCATTGTAAAGCGGTTCGAGGACCACTTCCGCAGTTCGAAGCCGTCACATCTAACATGTTCCACCATTTGCATCTGCCCCTTGGTGTATAAGTCTCTAGATGCGACTGCAACTACAATTGGGTATTTCTATTGTTTGTCTCGTGCTGCCGCAGTATTAAACGCATCGCATAGTACGTCTGGCCCGGCGGGTTGTTGTGACCTTTTGAAACTTCCTCCGTGTAATTGTCGTTCTTGGCAAACCGGCGTTCCTTATTGTGTACTCGCAGGACTACATCCTCTGGTGACCTGCCAAGGTGTGACAAGTTCTCTTTGAATGGCAGGGATAAGGTGTATCTTCTATCACCATTGCGAACGAATATCTTCGATTTCTCAAAATGACCTGGGCGGATTGTCGAAGGTGCCAAAGTCCGCGATTGTTGCCGTTAAACTAAACAGCTGATTGGTTGTTCTGCGCTCCACCTTGCCGAAGAGAATGTAACCAAGTACTGTATTTTGTGCGAATGGGGGACCCTTAACTCCATCCCGAGTAAAATATCTACCATGTTTGGAAGATATGAATGACGATCGAAAGGCTCCAATTGCTTCAAGTTTGGCCATTGATGCGTGTTAATTGGTTGGGATGGTAGAATGTCTGTGATCTTCCTGATGAGGAGGGCTGTGACCGAGATGGAAATTGTTGAATGGATTTGGTAGGGTAATACGAATTCGACTATCGAACATGACGTGTATGCCTAGTTCGTACAGATTCCGCTGTTCATGACTGCGGCTGGTTTTCATGCTAATCTGATGCAATTTTCTGTACTCTCTTAATAAGCAGTTGAAGCGCAACCTCTTTCTCCGAACGAGATTTGATTTTTATTCGAATATTAGAGATTTGAATTGATCGCACACGACCGAAGTGACGTTGAGTGAGCGGATTGATTGCACAGTCATTTAAATCATTTCTAGTGATTGCCAACGGGTGTTCAGAAAATCGATCAAACTTTGGTATGATGGATATCCTTAATCTTGATGGGTTTCTCTATCCACCTTGTCTGCGATGATGTTGATTAAGACCCATTTGTTGACCGGGACTCCTAAAACTTTTAACGTCGTATAGCTTCAAGAATTTTTGATCTGGTAAAATGCGCCATGCTCCTTCGTAATTGTCGTTCTCCAGTTAAGTTCGCATTCAGATAGTTTAGCTTCTGCGCATTTTACAGCTGTTTATGGTTCGAGGTGATTAGAGGCAGCTTTGTATCGACCGACTCCTGTACGTGAATAGCTTTGCGTCACCTTGCTGGTTCTTGAAAATGGCTCTCTATATGGTTTTCAAATTTGAAACAATAACGAGGTAATAGTCATCTGATTGCTCGTGGTTGCCAGATGCCTCACGTGATCGATCTGCATCTGTATGAATTCGATGTTAATTTCCGGCGTGTCGACTTAGAGCTCTTTGCCCGTCTTCATTGTTCGTGGGTCCTTGCCGCTGTATAGCGACGCTTGCTTGACACGAGTTGCCATTCCACCACCGAATTATACTGGTTCACCCGATCATTGTTTTTGCACCTTAGTTTCACGAGTCACGAGCACTGCACCCAAATGTTCAATTTTCTCACTTACGAGAGTTCTTGCGGCAAGGGCCAAAAATGTTGAAGCGAAAAACCGAAAGATGGTTAAATTGCGATTAACACAAGAAAATACTTATTAAATTGATTATCCATGTCGTGTTGCTCGATCAAAGGTTGAAAAAGAAGGAAGTTTCCACTTGGGGTGCTTTCCGATATGTGTCACCTCCAACTGTCATGGTGACGTTTGGTGTCATCTCCAACATCTGATGATTTGATTCATCTAACAGTTTGTGTCGACTCCCACGCTTTGCCGAAATGCTTATATTTATCTGGCAACGTTGCAAGTATTTTAATCATAAGCATTGTGTCATCGATTTTAGTGCTTAAAGGATTTATCCGAAACTCCAAAATTTTGAGCTGGCTTATGCGAGGTATACAAGACCACTATTTTTATTGAAAACATTTCACAGTTAATGGTATGCACTTATGGTTGGTTATTTGAAGTCGTAATTATTAATTTTTTCACCTTGGTCCGATTTAATCCATTTTTTGATTTTGGTTTGGTCATTTGTATTATTAGATGTCTCTAATATTTATAAACCAAAATCTGCCCGATATTTAGTTCTAAACTGCAAACTTAGTTTCGATTTTTCAATTACTGGTTAGAAACGTTTTGTAGAATGTTAAATTTAAGTTTATACAGCAGATCTAATTTAAACATCAGATGCGGTTTGTTTTGTGCCATCTTTGAACGATTGGCATGAACTAACCATCAATTTACAGCGCATCCCCATATAGAATTCCTTTAACTTTTTCCTTACAGAAAAGTATGAAAAAAGCTTGAGAAGTTTTTTTTTGTTCTCAAGTTTTTTTTTCATACTTTTCTGTAAGGAAAAAGTTAAAGGAATTCTATTGGGGATGCGCTGTTAGTTAGTTGGAAATTTAGACAAAAAAATCGGCGTGAGACACACAGCATAATTTGTAAGTGATAACCTAATTGATAATTAGAAAATATTTCAACAGACAGATTTCGTGTTGTTGCACCAACCACGAAGTTCAACTATTATTTGTTGTTAGGATTCGGCGAATTTCTGATAAAATCTTAGAAACATTATGTTAAAGAATCAGATTTAGAAATTTCACACTGTTGCAGGTCACCTAAATTATCGGCGGAATACGTGAGGTAATGATTACTGGCGTCGGTGCTGGCTACTTCCGCCATATTTAAAATTCAACTATTTATCGACACAACAAATACGTTTGACATTTCAAGTTAGCACAGTATTTGACATTTCGAGTGCATTTGACATTAATTTACAACCAATTTACATGGTGATCTACAATAACTAGGGGCAAGCATATTACACCAAATAATATTCCCTTAGATCTATCTATGGGTTCAACTGTAAAATTATCCTCCTAAAATATGTTGTATATAAGTGGGAGTTATACATTTATATTGGCATAACTAATCGTCTGTCTTCTTAAATTAGCTTTATAAAGATACGAGTTTAATAATACAACGATGATGATTTAAAAAAAAGGTTAAAGCATTCATCTCTTATATACATAGAATCCCAATAATTATTTGTTTACTGTGTATACATAGACGAAGCTTTATATACGTCGACGGTGCGCGGTATAAATACGATGAACAACTGAAGCTGTTTATCTATAACATACGCTGACTCTAATCGAATAGGTTGTGTTGAGTGCTGTGCAAAAAATAGAAATCGTACAAAAATGAATAAATTTATATTAATCGGACTCTTTGGATTAATCGCCTTGACAAACGCAGCTACGTATCGATGTAAGTATAATAAACGATTAAAAATATAAAATCAAGGTATACATTTTTTTTTGTATAACAATTAAAATGTATTTTTTTATTGCCGATAGTACTTGCTGTTGATCCACTAGAGGTTGAAGATGATTTGGATAATTATCAATGGGTTCGTGTGATTCGTAACGCGCCAGGTGGTGATTTTAGTGGGTCTGCTGCTAATGCACAATCGCAAACATTTAGTCAAGGTGGATTTGGCGGTGGATTCCCAGGATTTGGTGGTTTCAGTGGATCAGGTTCTTCGGCCGGTGCCCAAACACAAAGTGGAGGTTTTGGTAAATTTCCTGGATTCACTGGAGCTAACGCCGGTGCTCAAACTCAATCGTTCAATCAAGGTGAGCATGGTGGATTAAGCGGAAGCCAATCCGGTGCTACAGCTGGTTCACAAACGTTTGGTCAAGGAGGATTCGATGGATTCGGCGGGCTAAGTGGTAGTCAATCAGGTGCAACTGCAGGTACACAATCATTTACCCAGGGTGGGCATGGTGGATTTGGAGCTAATGCGGCCAATGCCGCTGCTCAAACGCAATCATTTAACCAAGGTGGACACGGCGGTGGTGCAAGTGGAAGTTTAGCCGGTGCAACAGCTGGTACACAATCGTTCAATCAAGATGGACATGGTGGATTCGACGGAAGTGCAGCAAATGCTGGAGCTCAGACACAATCATTCAACCAAGACGGATATGGCGGTGGTGCCAGTGGTTCACTAGCCTCCGCAAATGCACAAACACAAACAATCTCAGCTTACTAGATACCTACTGCATATATAGTGAAGAAATTGCCACATTCTGCCATACAAAATTTAGTTAAGTGACGATTTTCGATAAATAAAAAATTAAATTCTTGTGATACAAAATTGACGTTTGTTTGATTGTACCTGTAAAGTGAAAATTAGCATTCAAATGTGTTAATTGTATGTGCAGTTCAAATTGGTTTAGTTTACATAAATCAATGGTGAATACACCTACTTATACGAAGAAATTCAATTTATAAGTTGCGTAATTGGTGACGAACCTTCCAATCGTTCGACTATTATTATTTCGAGTATGCTAATTTCTTAAAGATAAACGGTACAGAATATTCTAAATTGGTAAGGTTAGTTATATTAATAAATACCCCCGAAAAACTTGATTTTTTTATGGACACTAAAAAAGCGAGGCCAAACCGCAAAATATAGATGAGCGAAAGTTGTATATGTGTACGAGCTAAAATTTAAACCTTGACATTGTAATTGAATTTTTGTTTACCTAATTTTTTTGTTAATTATGTATCAGGTCGATCGAATGCCGGTCACGCTCTGTTTTAATCGATAATTAATCGATAAATATAATTCTATACATTTTTTCTTATTTTCCTGCCATCTCTGTATGCATAGCGGTACTAATCCTTATACGTACATATAATGAAAATATAAACATTTAGGCGTAACACTATAAAAGTTTTATATATCAAAAATAAATAAGCAACTTTTAGGGGACGAAACGCCGATACCACAAGCTTTTTTATATTTTGATAATTTGTTTATAAGTTAATTTAACATAAATACGTAATTAAATAAAATTGAAAATCATAATTAAATTAAAATTGTTTTGTTTAAAATTTATGTTGAATGCGTGATATTGAAATTCTTTCCGTATTTATACCCAAACACGCGAATTTTGATCCCAACTCGACGACGCCAATGCCATACCGTTGGGTGACATAGAAATTGATGTAACACGATTTTCGTGGCCACCCAAAACACCGTTATGTGCCCCTTTTAAAGTATCCCATACATGAATATTGCTATCGTCTGATCCGCACATAATGAAGCGGCCACTGAACGAAAGGGCACATGATGTAAAACCGCTTGATTTGTTGGATGGTTCGTACTGCCCAATTTGTTGATCCGAACGTAAATCAAAAAGGCGTGCTGTTTTATCTTCGGAGCCAGTTGCGAATGCAAATCCGCTTGGATGAAACTGTACATAAATGAGTTATGTATATTATTTGTCGCACAAAATAGGCAATTTATACGTAATACTTACGCAAACGCTATTAACGTCAGCCGAATGCCCTAAAAACATTTGTTTTGGTGTCGCCTCTCGTACATCCCATAATTTACACGAACGATCAACCGACCCCGTTACGTATGTATTAAAATCGGGCGCCAACGAAATTGTAACAACATCCCCATTATGGCCGTGGATTTCAGTTGTTTTTTTACCCGCCGCTAAATCCCAGATGCAAATTTTTTCATCACCCGAGCCTGTAATTAAATGTGTATCGTCCAAAAATCGACATGAGCTTAAAAACCCTTCGTAACCGGCCAATTCTCGTACAATTTTTGCCGCCCCATTCGGATCCCGATTATTTACATCGTACACTGTGCACATATTGTCCATGCCGCCGCACGCTACAAAATTACCAGACGGGGCAAATGCCACGCTCATAACCCACGCGGAACGTAATGGGATAACTTGTACTTTATTTCCGGTCCACGTGTCCCAGATAATTAATTTGCCGTCTAGTGAACCGGTGACGCAATGCCGTGAATCACCTGAAAAGTGAATCGAATTCACTTTATTTATGTGACCTTTTAGGAGTTTCTTGGATGAAATGGGAATTTTCTTCATGTCACCTAAATCGCTACATTTTTCCGCTAGGGTACAATCAGCAACATTTTTTTGTTCTTCCTGTCATATATAAAATAAAAACCAGTAGTGTTAAACTACCAATCACTAAATTTATAATATTATTATGTTAAGCCCCACCTGAAATTTAGCAATTATTCCATTTAACTCGGTTTTTAGGGCAGTTGTTTCCGGATCGTCTTTAACCATATTTTCACTAATTACTTAAAATATTTTCGACACAAAAATTATATAAAATCACAAAATCACGATCAATTTAATTTTAATCACTAAAAAAAATATTATCCACCTACGAGCTACGACAAACTAAGACTACGAACTGAACAAATCGAATACTAAACACGAACAAAACCAGACCACAGTTCTCGAAGAAGCCAAAGTCTTTGTGTGTAGATGCAGATTTTTTGTATTATTCTAATATTTTTAGTAACTTAATATAATTAAGTTAAATGGATTTTTAAGCAACTTTGTTGTTGGTGGTCGACGAGCAGTTGTAAGGTATTTCTATACGTAAACAGCAGAAGTTTATGTAAAAAATTAAAAAAAAACTAACATCGACGCAGTACAAAAAATCAATCAAGACAAACCGAATATTTTTTATTTGTATTACAACGATCTTTGTGTTGTGGAGTTGTGACCTTAATTTGCTGATTTGGATGTTTAATCGCTTCCCGCATAGATGTGTATATGTTGTGAGTTATCTGATTATGGCGGTTTTCGGTATATCGCATATGTAAGTGTGTAAGAAATTAAAAAAATGATTTTATCGTTTTTTATCTTAATTGAAAGTGTGCTTATATAGAGATTTTGGTGGTGGCCAAACTTTATCGCAAATATTATTAATTTTTTGGTCATTTTCACGTTACGATTACAGTGGAACATGCATTAATCAAATAAATTGCATTTGGCCAAAGTTGATTGAAAGCTATAATGCATTTTTCATAGCGTTCACGTTCCTTTTGTTGTTTATTGTCTAGTTTACTGATTTGATACGTTTTGTATTGCTATAGCTCCTCCCAGGTAGATTACTGTGTTAAATTAAAAGGTGTCTCAATGTTTGTACGTCGTACATACCAGCCGGAATGAGCTCTGCCCAAATCAAAAAATCGATATTGAATCGTAGCACTCGGAAAAAGGTGGAGTCAGCTTGGAGTTAAAGCTTCCAATTACCACAATATATTTAGGATGGCTATGCAACACATAAACTATTTCTGTCATTTCACCAAAAAGCCACCACTGTTACACAAGGATAATGGTTTTGTTTATTTCTATTATGAAATTTCATGCCAGATTTACAAAAATATATTTGATTCATTATTCCGTCAAAGGTCGTGTTTTGTGTGTTCAAATTAAACATCGAAAATTCTTTATTTATGTATCCAGATTACCAAGACATTTTGGCAATCCGTTTTGGCAACGGAAGATGGTTTATCTTAACCAAACGTATCTCGTTTATTAGACAAACGATGTGTTGGAAATTGGGGACATCAATTAAATTGGAATGGATTGCGGTCGACCTCTCTTTTTTGAAATTTTATTGGTGGAAATCAAAATTTTGGCAACGTGTAATCTAAATTTATAAAGAGCTTTATAGATTCCTTTTTGTATTCGATTCACGATGAGGCAACCGAAAGGTCCAGGAAATGAGAAACCATTCTTATAGTTTCCATTTTCTGATTTCTATGGCAATTCTAATCTATAATACGCTATTAATTGATCCAAAAGGTTCACTCCTCCCATTCCAAAATTATATTCGGCTACTATGCCTGGCTGTTTCACATCCACATACTTTTAACATTATTGTCCCATCGGCTTACAGATTTCTCAACTCCGACACCCATGCAGTTTGATGCTAAATAAAATGGTTTATTGTCTTGCCACTTCACAATACATTTGCTACCATCTAAGCTGGTCACTTCAGCACAAGAATTTCCTTTATTTTACTTTAACTATATATACTTATCATTTACATGTGGGGATTCGCAAACCGATTAACTTTTTGTTTTAGTCTCTCAAATAATTAATGTTGAATTAATGTTACGGCTTGCCCTTCATGTAATGCTTTATATCGATACGCCTGATAAACGGTATGATTTGCTCGTTCACTTTGAGCCTTTTCTCTAAGAGATGTTCCCAACCCAAGATCTTCTTAAAATTGAATTTGAATTGAAATTGAATTTATCTTTTTTGTGAGGATTTGAATTTGTTTTGTCCACAAAATGCTAGCAAACTCTTAATTGTTAAAATCTTTAGAGACTCATTACATTCTTGACGGGATCAAATCCAAAATATTAGTTCAAATACCAAGATTCCCCATTAATATATGAATTCCAAAGAAATTTACCATTTCGTCAGGGGTGGTCTCTTTGAAGTTTAATATATGTATTTGTTTTCTGGGAGGTACAAATTAGTATATTTACTAATATCAGTAAGCATCTCCCTCGGAATATTTCGAAAAAATATAGTGCTGGTGAAAAATCGATAACACCATTTTCCGGCGTTTCCAGGCCGATTCGAGGACGTACGACTGTATATCCGATTTTTGTAGCACAATCTGCGCATTGCATCAATAATAATATCATTCGTTCCATCAACGAGCAAAACAATTTAACCCTTACCAATGCCAATAAAGTTGTTCGAACTTATCCTTGTGCTAATGGTAAAAGATTAGCATTGCAAACTCTTAATATCGATGTTAACTCCGTTTCAGAATTTGTTAATATGTAGTGCGAATAGTTGCGGCCACTGTGTTAGAAATAAAAAAAATATTTATTTTATCGACGAAAAAATACTGCATTGAGTATTAAATGCAAAAATTTAGAACAACAGAACAAAAATTTTCAAAAATAAAATTCGCTCGTTTACTTTAAAACAAAAAATTAAAAATGAGGCAATCCCTAATCACATTGATGATTTAACTTATGTTAATGAAAATTCAAAAGAATTTTGTAAAATGGTTTTAGAAAAAAGGAGTCAAAATGCTAAATATTTGGACAAACAACGAAACTTAGCTCAGAATATTGAGTTTAGGTCTCATTCGGCTTATCAATTTCTTCGAAACTCTCTAAAATTAGAATTACCATCCACAAGATCGATCAATAATTGGCATATCTTAAACCAATTGCAACCCGATTTTAACATTCAACGTTTACAAATATAGCTAGTAAGATGAGAGATATGCCAGAACGAAGTCTGCAGCATCTACTTTTGTTCGATGAAATTAGTATCCAATCGGATTTAAAATAGTATGCAAGTTGTTACAGAATGATTCAACACCATTATGCAGATGTCATCTGATACCACGCAGAAGTCTCACACGGTGAATTTGCCGGCTACATCTCAGGGAGAAATGCGATGGGTCGTGGGGTTAGATACTTGCGGGTATCTTGGCCTACGCCGTGATTACAGAAAATTGAAAAAATTAAAAAAAAACGTAAATAATAAATAAAACCCGGTATTCCGCCGAAATTCGTCGGCCGGAACTTGAGAAACGAACAAAATAATTATAACCGAGAGAAGTGCTCAATTCATCATGAACAAAAAATCAACCACAAGAATTATCACGAAAATGAATGGTGAAGCGAGACCAGTGGGTAAACCGAGCATACTCACGACCAGCACACGTCGCTGCGAGATTACAAAAATATTTTGGCAGCGATAAAATTTCTCCAAAGATAAATTTAAGATATTTAAAACGGGTTGCGGTCTTGCGGTGCCATCATGCCTCAGGGGTGCCTTTCACCGATACCAAAAACTGAATGGCCATGATGCTGTCCACCTGTAAAAAAAAAGAGTGAGTCCATTAGTACTCCATTAGTACTCTCAAGGTGTACGGTTTACTTTGAAGGAAGAAGAAATGAAATTTTATTAACCAGATTTAATCATTTTATTATCGTCAAATTGGTCTATCACTCTTTGGGTATAATCAACGCAATTGGCCTATGGTGCAAGCATCAAAGACGCGGTCTCATATCTCGTCTATTTCATATTTCTAACATATCTCGTAATAGATATATGTCGATCTGAGTTGTTGTACAAATCGAATTCGTATAGCAGGATGTTTATAAGTACAGCTTAGGGAACAGCAAAATGAAATCCTCGCTCATAATCATCGGCAAAAGGTGTTAGTCTCCTTGGAGAATTTTTGAAATTCTTTCAGAATATGGAGCAATGACGAAATATATGTATCTCTTTATGTCTTCGACAGCTTTATTCGGCGAGGTGTATACAACTACCGAAAGCATCTTATATCGCCTTTGTTACGCTCATACCAGTTGTTTGCCCAACGATGATTTCCTTATGCGAGGTGACTGTATGAGTTCTACTTGAATTTTAATATATTGCTACTCCAACCGCCCGCTGACCAATCTCTCTTGAACTGAACGCAGCATTCAAAATTAGGAAAGTTGAACATGCTCGTCATTACGTAGCCAAATGTCGGAGAGCAAGAGAATTGAGCATCCCTGCGTGACTATATCAGTTAGGGTGAGGTGAAGCGACCTGAGATTGTGGCAGTGCAATGTTAAAAACAGGATTTCATTATTATTTCGTACAAAATTCGCCATTACATCCTGAGCTATACTTAGCGGTTTTGTGGTGAGGCACGTTAACTCACTTTGAAGAGGACCAATTGAGGTTGCATTTTCACGTTCATTGTAGAAGAAGATAGCCGATCATTGATAGCCGTGTTTTTATCGTAAAAGTATACGAGTGCATGAATTGTGGTGGCACACGCTATTTTAAATTTTTTATTTTTTATGCTCGCTGGAAATGTCGATTCGTCGTTTCTATTTCATTTTATAGATGTTTGTTTGTTTTCTTTCCATACTATTTATATATACACATACACTCAGGCTATGTATTATAGTACAAAATTTTTATATGTATTTTGTTGTTTTTGTTCTTTTTTATTATTTTATATTTTGTTCTTTTTGTTTCTTTTTTTTCAATGAAGATATTTAAACGAAGTACGTCATTTCCGTTCGTTTCATTTGAAAGTTTACTACCATACAAAAATGTTTGGCATACGCGCGTAAAGATGTTTACACATCAAAAAACGATGTCCGTTAATAAAAATGCAGCACCCGTTGATATAACTGTCGGCCCCCGATGACAAAATGTGGTTCGAAACACCGAGCCTTCGCCTATATTTTATATATATATTGGGTCACAAAACTTCTCAAACAAAAAAAATTATTTTATATTTTTGTCTAAATGATTACACCATCTACATATGTTGCACTACTAAAATCCACCAAACCGTTAACCAAAATCGAGAGGGTAAAAGGGTGAAAATGGCGGTCTCAAAGAAATAGACTTAAAAGTTCGAGCCAATTATTCTTTACACATTATGATGTCTTGTTATTATGATAATAAACGAGATTCACTCATAAATCATAAGAATCCAATGAGAAGTTTGTTCGAAAAAACGTACTGAGCCAATCTAAATTGGAACAAAACATGCTTCGCCTGACAGGTTAAACCCGTAGGAGATATTCCTATATGGTATCATTGTGGTACAATCTCCACGATGTCTTGTTATTTTGAGAATAAATGAGATTCACTCAAAAATCATAAGAAGCCAATGAGCATCTTGTTCGAAAATACGTCTTGAGTCAATCTAAATTGGAACGAAACATGATTCGTTTGATAGGTTAAACCCGTAGGAGTTATTCCTATATAGTTTCATTGTGGTGCAGTCTCCATTATTTCTTTTTATTGGCAATGAGTTTCACTCAAAAATAAAAAAATCAGATGCCTGTCTCCGTGATGTCTTCTCCTTTGTCATTTACCAGAATTGAATACACTGAAAATCAAAAGTAGCCGATAATAATTACAATGTGAGAGCTTTCCACAAAAAACAGCTATATACATTCACACCATAGTATTAGATTAATTAATTTATTAAATATTATTCTATTTTAAATTTGATGAAATTTAAGTTTTCACTCAAAATTCCTATAAAAAATATTTTAACAGTGTGATTTCCAATACATGCGTATTTTTGTTAATTGGTAAGATAAGCTTCACACTCATATCTTTTTGCTTCTCTGTTTTTCGTTTGTATCAATTTACATTGATGCAAATGAGAAACATATAACAAAAAATATTCCTCTAGAGCGCATTGCTTCGCACACAGCCGATGAACATTGGTCTCGCTCCATCATCTTTTTCTCCGTCGCGCCATCCCACAAAAAGGTGCGCAATAAACGAAACACCACGGAGTGCGTTCAGACAACAACAATCAACCGATGTAGTAAAGCAAAGACACAAACCCAATCGATTAACATGAAACAAGACAAAGGCGATATAACGTAAAAAATGGTTATGATCGCACAGTCGTAACAAAATACTGATGAGATAGTAGGACTAGTTGTTTTAGGTGATCATGATAGGCTTCCTATTCCAGCGAAATACATTTGTTTCTTTATGGCAAGAGGCATTTTTATAGTTCCGACAAATTTGTATATAGCTATTTTACTACGGAGAGTCCGATATCTGGTCAAAAATTAAAGGAACTAATTATAAAAAGCGTAGAAATTTGTCAACAATTGGGTATTAAACTTTGGGGTGTAGCATGCAATCAAGGAGCAAATAATCGTAACGCCTATAAACGACTAGGTGTTACAACAAATAAACAAATTTTATTTATAACGACCGTAAAATATTTGCATTTTATGGCATTCCACATTTGTTTAAATCCGTTAGAATTATTTCAACTGGAGAGCCAATCAGTAACACGAGTTTGCCCGAAATTGTCTTCAAAACATATTTATCCTACAACATTTGAAAAAATGCGGGGTAGCTTAGCCATTCAAATTTTATGTCATAGTTGTGCACGCGGCATTAGGACTTTTACTCTCTTAAAGCGATTTAAAAATCACAAGGTTGTTGAGAGTGGTATATAGCCACGGCATTATTTTTGGAAAAAATGAACAACTTGTTTGATTCCTTAAATAGCAAATGTCGATTTTAGGCAAATAACGCAAATTCTGGTCTAAGTTTGGACCCAGATAATATTCCGTACAAGATTTTAAAAAACGAACGGAATCATATCAAACAAAATGATTTTTTATACTTCGAATGTAAATTACGAACCAGACAACTGATCATTCATCTTAGAGATGCAAAGCAGCAATGCTCGAGTCAATATATTGAAGAAAATGATAATCGATGTTTAGAAGAACCAACTAATGAAAAAGAAGATTTCTCAGACTCGAACCTAAAAGAATTGCGTTTGTTTACAGTTTAACAACGAAAACCAACAAATTAATTTACCAGCTTTACGATATTTTCTTGGGTATGCTGTTACGACTTTTTTGGTCATAACACTCCATCTTCGTATGTTTACTCTATGACCAATCTGACATGCAACGTACAGCACATCTACCTGTTTACGAACATGTGGTACTGTTGCTGTACTAAAATATTTTTGTTCATTGGGACATAGATGCCGCGCGATTGGCGGTTGGAGGAGAGAGCGAGACCAATGTGCATCGGGTGTGTGCGAAGCGATACACTCTAGAAGATTTTTTTTGTTATAAGTTTCTTATCAATGTAAATTGATACAAACGAAAGACAGAGAAGAAAAAAGATTTTTCTAGAGTGTATTGTCGTGCGTTACGTGGACGTGGTGCGAGAATTTTTTTTTCTTGTTCAGTCTTGCTTGGTAATTTTTAAGAAAAAGTCTTGTTTGGAAATTTTTAAGAAAAAGTCTTGATTGTGGAATTTCATAAAAAGTCTAGTTTGAATTTTTAAGAAAAATCATTGTGATTTATTTCTTTTTTTGAAGATCCGCCGAGTGCGATATTTTTTGTTTATAAGTGTTAATTTCACTTTGAAAATTTGAGTTAAGAACCGGGCTTCAAACGATTCGTTTGAGCAAGGTTTTCATTCTATCTAATTTAACCTTGGTCCAAAACCATATCTAGAGCTCATTTTAGCATTCTGTTTTTAACATGTAAAGAGAGTTTTATTTCTATCACTAACTATACAGTAGCAAGAAATTGCTTAGATTAATTTAAAATGACTATATGTCACAGGCACGACCAGATTTCAATTTTCATCTTGTAATCAGAGGAAGGTAATCAGAGTTCCACCTCCTTCAATTGAGAAATGACGTAGTTCTATTGTAAAACGCCATAACGGCTAAGCCAGAATACCTCTATACAAAGTTTCAGGTATTATGAATCATTGCAGTCGATTCCTGACACTCGAAAATCCCTTCTCTATTTTTTTGTTATTCGAGCCAAATTTTTTCAAATGGGGATTCGCACCCCCTCTGAGAACCACCTGAACAAATTTTTCCGAATTTAAAACTCTTGACTCGGAAACCCACCCCCTCATACATTTTTATCAAAAATCGTTCGAAGCAATCAAAAACTTTAAATAAATTTTCCGATTATCAGGACTCATCGCAACCTTTATCATTGCAATTGTTATTAGTATCGTTCGAATCGAAAAATACTTAGCAAATGGTCTCGAGATGACCTCTAAATTAATTTGCTGAAATCAGAATCCATCGCAATTGGAAGCAACCGGCATTAGGCTACACCAACGTCATTTGAGGCGGAAGAATATGTGCAAAGGAACTAAGCTCATAACAATAATTAGATAGATCCTGCAAATCGTAATTGTTACTCATAACAACGAACATTTTCAAAAGAGGCGATTAACGAAAATATAAAACATGTCATCGTAACGCAACCAGCACAACATACCTCAATATGATGAAGCATAACGCCAGACCCAATGTGAAGCAACTTGATCCTATATGTAGTAACATCAAGCATCTTTTCCTTGCAATCGAACCCCCTTGTATAAGGACCCATCGGAACTTCTGGTAACCGAAAGCCCCCTCAACAATATGAATCGGAATTATTCAAGCAAAATTTATTTAAAAAAAAATAGGACCCGGGACTAACCGAGGGACCTCACAAATTGATTGTACCGAAATTAAGACTCATTACAATCCATTTCATTCATTAAAAAAGCAATATCACCGCAATTTTTATCAAAATTGTTTAAACCGAAAAATATTAAAACCGGGCCCCATCGAATGACCCACTAAACGAATTTTCCCGTAATTACCACTCATCAAAATCAATTCCTGCCATTAGAAATTCCATCTTCACCAATTTTCATCAAAACCATGCGAGCCGACCAAAAATAATGGAATCCGGCCCTCAACGGATAACCCCTAAATGAATTTTCCCTGAAATCGGGATTTATCTTTGAAAATTCGAAACGCCCTCTCAACAATTTTTATAATATCCTGCCAGCCGACAAAAAAATTGAAAACAGGAACCGGTCTAAACCTAACGACTCTTTCAATGTATTTTCTCGAAATTAGCACCCATCGCAATTGACTGCTAGCACGAAAAAATCCCCCCTTACCATGTTTCATAAAAATCGTGCGACCTGAAAAAAATAATGAACGAGATCCGTTTTCCCCTTCACTAATTTTTCTACATAGGATTACTGATACAATTGAGGAGGCGCTGGAAAAAAAGGAAGTATGTTCAGCAATATTCTTAGACGTAGCCCAAGCATTTGATAAGGTTTGGCACCGCGGTCTAGAATTTATGCTCAAACGAGATTTGAGAAAACAACATTTTGAATTGCTAAAGTCTTACATCAACGACCGTTACTTCCGGGTGAGACAGAACGGAGAATACTCTAAACTGAAAAAAATATTGACAGGGGTTCCACAAGGCAGTGATCTAGGCCCCGTATTATACCTCCTGTATCTACCAGACATAGAAGAAGCTAGAATAGGAACGTTTGCTGATGACACAGCTGTTATGACCACCGATGCTAGTATCGTTGAGTCCACCAGGAAACTACAAAATGCTATTAATATAGCTGGACAAAACGATGGAGGATAACACTTAACGAATCGAAATCAACACATGTGACCTTTACAAATAGGAAATTAGAATATATTCCGATTAGTCTGAATTCACAACAAATTCCATATTCAGATAATGCTAAGTATCTCGGCATGACGCTAGACTCTAAACTCAGGTGGAAAGCGCATGTTAAAAAGAAAAGGCAAGAACTGAATGGGTTGAGGTTAACTTTGAAATTAAAATAGGAACCCCTATTTTTTATTGCAGATTCGAATTTTACGGCATAAAGTACTTTGCAATATTTTTTTCGATTCGTGAAAGATGGCGCTGTAATAACGATAGTAAATTTACATGTGCACACTATTCTGCAATACGTTTAAAATAAAATTAACACGTTTTCAAAATGTAAATACTTGAAATTGGTCTTAAACAAATTGTATTTCTTAAATTAGGAAAAAAACTAAATAAAAAAAAACAAGTAAAAATACCTAATAAAAAAAATAATTAAATAATTTTTTTTTTAAATCTTTCAAAGAAATCATATGTACTTTAAGCCGTGGAATCCGAATCTGCAATAAAAAATAGGGGTTCCTATTTTAATTTCAAGGTTACCCCGCCAAAAATACACCTAGTATAACAGTATATATACAAACAATTTAGTATATGTATATAAAAACAAAGGTGAATGAGTCATTCCACACGGGATTTCAAATGAAGCACGGCTTCACGCTTCAAAATAAGTCGTAACAGATTTTTTATTGCTAATTTAAAACTTTATTTTATATTTAAACACAACATTTTTTTATATTGTTTTATTCAGCTCTCTCGAAAATAAAATTTAAACTAAAATCTACAACTCAAAAATGGCCTTAAATTTTTTTTATTTCATTTCTATTTGTGCTTCACAGAAAAAATTTTCTTAAAAAAATGAGTCGCAATTAAAACCGGTATCATATTTAGTTAAACGGGGTAAGAAACACAAATGAAGCTGCTTCATTTGACATCCCGTGTGGAACGGCTGAATATTTTCTTATTCTAATTTTTAATATTGTTCTTCTACACAGTAATGCAATGTACACAGCTACCACTCACACAGAAAAAGAAAAAGATCGCAAGTCATGGTTGGAAATCGAAGCAATAGCACCCAACCGAGCTAGATAGTCCATTGAGAAGTGTCATTTTACGTGAACTGTCTTAAAGAGATATTTACATATACACGCAAGTGCTCACTTCATAGCACACGAATCCCCTCTCACATTGCCAATGATAAAAAGATGTAAGTACTTCCGTTATCCATCTAATCGAAGCCGATGAAATTAAAACATTACCACTGCCTAATAATCAACCTATGAGCTGCTACGACCAATTAATGGTAAAATAAAGCCTCCGTCGATAGTTTACAGACACCTAATATCGTTAAACCGACACAAGCGCGTTTTAATTTCTGTGCGCTTAGTCATTAACAAAAACAGAATTGCAGCACACCCAAAACTCAAAGAAAGTTTTTATCACGTAATAGAACATTCTGGTTCCACAATTCAATCAACTAAATCGCGTTAGAGCACCAATAACAACAAAAAATGATTTCCACTTGGAGAAATGTGAAAGGCCAATCTAGAATTGTTCCGCTTCCGACGTACGCTATATTTTTGTCACAGCAACGATAGTGTTATGCATTTGAAAAAAAACAACATTAAAATATACAATTGAATCGTCTCACTTGATTAACTTCTTAATTATGTTGCTGCGGCTTATAAATCCGTACGTATTTACGTAAAAAATGTTAACAAAAACAAAAAACCCAGCGCACTTTCACTTTAGAATCGAAAGTTTTATTATTGTCTCAAGCTACGATAAGATTATTTTCTTAAACTTAATCGATCTGTTAAAGGGAATAATTAAGTACCGAATCGCGCAATTGGTGGTACACTGTACACTAATATGCTCGAGAGCACGTACACCACCGTACGCCCATAAAATCGACTCTAATGGTTCCACTTAATCGCTTATTTTTTGCTACATACAAATTTAACGGTGGGATTGCAGTTCGAACATATTATATGAAATCGAATCGAATTTTGTAAAATAATCGAACCGTTGCACTACCATTCGCCGCGCACTTTCGTGCAAAATACGCGGTGTAGTGCTGAATACAAAAATTCTTCCAATTTTAGTTGTCGATAGATAAACACCACAATTGGATGTTGGTTCAATTCGTGCGCGCGCTCGGTGTCATTTTTTAGTGTCTCGTAAATACAAAGTGTTTTAAAATTGTTTTTTAAAATGATAAATTTTAATATTTTTATTGTTTTGTGGGTTTTCTTAGTGAATTTGAATAATTTATTGTTCGTGTTTAGTGATGAAGAATTTTGTGATGCAACGAATCAAATCGATGGTTGTATTAAAACTGGGACAATTAGTGATGATGATAGTGTAAGACGTATAATCGAACGTAAGTTTTTTTCTGTTTTGTTTCGTTAAGCTGTTTAGTTTTATTAATACGGCTCCAAGAGATAATAAGACGTTAACTAAGAAATTTTGTAGTATGCGATTAATTATGTGAAATTAATTTGCGTTATATAAATCGTATTGCTAATTTTAATTTGATATTCAATTTTAATATCTCAGTTGAACGATTTGATTCGCTTGGCGTTACATGGCCGATATACAATTTTGTCGTAAGGTATCATTGAAAACATGGTACATTAAAAATCCCGCAAATTTGATATCTTAATATTAAACTAAAAATTCCCGAAAAAACTGAGATATTGTTTAAAAAATTTTATTATTGAAACAGGTTATCATAACGTCAAAAAAATCGAAACAAATTAGGCGAAGATCTTAAAATAAATTTTTTAAACTAAAGAAGTTTTCGGCTCGAATTATGGTGGCTGACGGCGTAGGGTACTCGGGAGGTCACTTCTGTCTTCATCCGCCTAATCGTTCTAGGTTCAAGCCCTGATGAGATACTAAATTATGGCCAATTAACTAATTTAAAGAGTTTCATTAAATTGAATTTCACATTTTAAATTTTGGGAGATTTTCTCGAATCATTTTTTTTTATTTTCGGCATTTTATATATTGAAAATAAAATCTTATTTTTCGATTATAGGATTAGTATAATACTAGAAATTGTACGGGTCTGTCTCACATAAAAAAAGTATACGAACCTCTCAATGGCTTTACATAGTTTAACTAGATAGCGTTTAGTTAACTAGTTAAAACAGTTATTTTCTTGCCATGCAGTAAAACACAAATGGATACCATACCATGTTATCTTTTAAAATTTCAAACGAAATTTTAACTTGGATATTGCAAGACAAATCTTGTCTTGCCTTTTCTATTTTCTAATATTTGTTGTTTCTCCATTGTCTGTGCAGATATAGAGATTATCTGGTTCAAAAATCAATCCTAGACACGAAAAAATCGCACAATTCTAAAGATTGGTCCTGAGCTCTGTTGATGGCGATTGCAAACGTCAATCGAGGACATCTTCACCTGTCAAAGGCTCTTTCAAGACTATAGTAACCATCATGCCGTTGCAAAGCTTTTACTGGTCGATATTCCGCAACATTGCAGTACTTGCGGAGGCACCCTTGGCAGATAGAGTGAATTGTATGTGAAGTTTGTAGACGTTTGTGTTCTTTTCTGCAAAAATAGTTCGTTCAGTCGTGATCCTTATAATTCGTTTGAATATTGGGAAACACTTTTTCAATCAATTCTTCTGTTGGCATCACTAAATTGCAGAAGTTATGAGGCAATGAAATTCATCCTGAGGTCAGGTCAACCGGCACCTTTCCACTCCCAATTTCCAGCAATTAATTGACGTAAGCATATCTCAGCTGATCGGTCGTTTTGCAGTTGTACTTTCATATTTGTAATTAATTTTAACGTTTTCGGCAAGCATTTATTTCGTCCAGTGCTGTCGGTCAAGGCATTACTGCTAATATTTGCCTGAAATCCTATTTTTATCTAAATTGTATTTTCTTGGCCTACTAAATGAATAATTTTGGTTTAAATATTTTTAAAACAAAGTTAAATGGGAAAATACTTTTCGCTATAAAAATTTTGTGAAACATCAGTTTCCCAATCTACTTTGTTTCAAAAATATTTACACCAAACTTATTCCCTCAGTAGGCCAGAAAAATCCAATTTAAATAAAAAGGCTATGCAAATATTTTTCCCAATTCTTTTTCCCACTATTCTGGTAATTCCCCGGGAATAGGGAATTAGGGAATGATTTATAGGTAATTTCTGTTCAAATATATTTTTCCGGCCTACTGACGAAAAAAGTTCCGTGTAATTATTTATAAATTGGGAATAATTTTTCCATACCTAAATTGGTAGGGAAAATTATTCCCAATTTAATTTTGTTTTGAAAAAAAATAATACTAGCTTTTTACCTCAGTAAGCCAGAAAAAAAATATTTGAACTGAAATTACTTATAAAATCTCTCCCGAATTCTCTATTCCCGGGGAATTGCCAGAATAGGGCCGCTGGTAACAATATCGCAGCTATTCCGCACGACACAAGAGCTAAAAGGCTATGTCGTTTTGAAATCGAATTCTTGCCAGAAGACATCTAGGAAATAAATTCCCCAACCCCGTTGTTGACAGTTTACATTATTTGATCGTTAATACCAGTTTGCTCAAGCGTAAGCTTAGGAATATTTGACTCACATACGATAAAACATTTCTTGTTACATCGCACGAAGCAGCAGCAGATCGGTTCAAAGATAGCCATCCCAATTGATCCATCGTATTTGAATTTTCATGTGCGATTTATATTTCTCCTATAACTCCTTCATAATTGTGTTGTCCAAGGTAACTTTGACACTGAGTAATAAAATACAGTTTTTGCACAACACCCAATTAAGATTAACCGACAGTACCAGCTGAACGTTGAAGAGGATAATTCAAATATGTCGCAATCGAGCGTCGAAGGAATAAGCCGTGTTTTGTCTTTCTTCTTAATAAATAAAAAATTTAAATTAAATTTTGTGTTGTATTGTACCTACGTAAAAATAATACATACATATTAAGTGAAGTGATATAATGAATATAGTGCATTATTTATACATGAAGACTTGTATATTAATTGTATAACGGGATATAAATTGCATGCTACTGAAGTTAGTCGAAAATTTCAGCCGAAAAAAAACCTGCTTTATCGACATATTTTGTATCAGGTGGTAGTAAAAAATTTTGTTGGTATGAGCCGAAAATTACATGTAATTGAAGTTATAGCAGTAAATTTTCGACGAAAAAAATTTATTTTATTATTTAATAATTCGAATGTTTAAAGGTAATATAAACTGGATGAAGTTAGACTAATTAGTAAATAGCTGGATCCCGTATTTATAGTTTGTCGTGTTAGGGAGCTATGAATTTGAGTTGTGGCACTAACAGTGAACACCTGTGCCAAAAATCAGGCCATATTTTATGTAGCATCATAGTGAAATAAATTAAAATCTGAGCGCATGTTCAGTGGTAATTTGGACTGGATGAAGTTAGACCAGTTCGTATATAGCTGCAGATGCCATGTTTATGCCCCCAAACCTCTGGACCATAAAAACATAATTACATTTAAGCATATTTGGCGAAGTGCGAGATTCATACCTCCACGTGGAGCTACCTTACTCCAAATGAATCAGGCGTGCGGTGATGGAGATTATAGAAAATTTTGATTATAGTCAATTACAGAACAGTTGCAATAGATCACTGACATCGTAAAACCATAAACAGATCAGTGTAAATATTCAGGATTATGAGCGGTTGAGAACGGCGTTTGTTTGTTTATTTGAATGTAATTCTTTATAAGCGAATATGAATCCCAATCAACCTTCCAACTCCAATTCATTGAGATCGGCAATATTGACTGCACTGTGTACGGTTTGAGTTTCGTTTGGTGATTAAATGAAACTCGATCGATATTCAAATGAAGTGAATGTCTTATATTTACATGAAAATGAAATGAGGTTAACATTCAATGTAAAGATTTGTGGTAAACTACGTTTTTCGTTTTCGTTTCAGCGCGTAAACAAACTAAAATGATGGCCTGCCAACACGCTACCACGTGACATACGCGGCATTGTCCATACGCAAAGCACGGAAGCTCCAAGCTAATTCCAGAAACTTCCAAAGACTGGCCTTGTGATTTGATCATTATCATCACGAATGCCAGAAGCACGCGGAATTACAGCCGTTTAAACTCGAATGGCAAGTCCGTTGGAATCATTTAGATGCGCGGAATCAAAACATCCTCTCCTTTGTACTTTCGCTTGATAATCGTCGCTTCGAAGACGTTGTTCATAAGATTTTTGACAGCCAGTCTTGTTCCATTGCACATTCGGGGTTGATTGATGTTACGCTACGTGATGCTGACTGAGCCTACTTTCAATTGCAAATTGTGAGGTGTTAATTCGGCAATTCCGAAAATTCCAGCGAATTCAAGAATTATGCTACATAAAATATGGCCTGATTTTTGGCACAGGTGTTCACTGTTAGTGCCACAACTCAAATTCATAGCCCCCTAACACGACAAACTATAAATACGGGATCCAGCTATTTACTAATTAGTCTAACTTCATCCAGTTTATATTACCTTTAAACATTCGAATTATTAAATAATAAAATAAATTTTTTTCGTCGAAAATTTACTGCTATAACTTCAATTACATGTAATTTTCGGCTCATACCAACAAAAATTTTTACTACCACCTGACACAAAATATGCCGATAAAGCAGGCTTTTTTTCGGCTGAAATTTTCGGCTAACTTCAGTAGCATATAAATTGCACGAGCCACCGAAAATGTGGTTTTACGTGGTATACGACATTTTATATATTTTGATGGTGTCTCTATGTATAGGTAAACGAACGACGCACAATATATGAGATCAGCGAAGTTTGTTTCTTCTTTTCTTTTACATTTATTTTTTGATAAATTTATGTTTTTTCTTATATATTACGTAATAATTAAGTTTCATTCTGTTCTCTCGAAAATAAAGTTTAAACAAAAATCTATTTCTCAAAAATGGCCTTTTCATTTTTTTATTTTCATTTCTATTTTTTCGTTTCGGATTCACCGAAAAATTTAATGTCGCAGTTAAAATGGATTTTGTAGGTACAAGGGGAAAGAAAGAAACGTGAAGCCGGTCTTATGAAACCGTGTGTAGCATGGCTCAATAGAAAATATATATTCGTAAATACAGACGAAACAATGTGTAAATGAAAAACAAAATAAAATTTGTAGCTTTACAGTAACAAGTCTGTAATTGTTATCCTTGTAGAGTATAATATCGTTAGTTGTTAGTTATTATCAGTGTTCAGAAATACTCTTCACTTTCTTTCTATTCCATTGAGCCATGCTACACGGGATTTTGGTTTCTGATATCAAACTGGGTCGTAATAGATTTTTATTGTTGATTTGAACCCTTATTTTATATTAAAACACCAAATTTTTTTGTATTGTTTTATTCTATTCTCTCGAAAGTGGTATTTGGACAGGGGTAAATTTAAATATTTTAAAAAAATTAAATTTTTAAATTAAATTAAATTTTTTTTAATTTTTTTTTAGTTTCATTTGTATTTTTACATTTCGGACTCAGGGACAAAAATTTAATGTCACAGGCTGCGACATAACGTTTCTGTCCTTGATTTCGAAATGGGGAAGTGGAGGTCGGTGTAGGGGGGTTTGGGGACGATTTTGAGATGTAGATTTTTGTTTGAATTTTGTTTTCGAGAGAACGGAATAAAACAGTGCAGAGAAGTTTGGTGTTTGGGGTGGAATATCCCACTACAATGAGAATAGAGAATAAATTTTTTTTTTCTATTCTATGCAAGATGAATATAATCAGTCAAATTTTGCTTTCTATTCACTATTCGAGACGATCAGTAGTAAAAATTATTTGTTCGATCAGTAAAGAAAGAATAATATATTTTGTAGAGCGAATTTAAGAACCCTGTTTATATATTATTATTTTTATACACTGGGGCCTCGATGTGCGACGATTCGAGTTGCGACGTTTCGTAATTGCGATGGTAGGTTTTTACAACCAAATTTAAGTCTGCGTGGCTTTAAATTCTTTGTTGCACTTAATTGTTTTTTTTTCTGGAAATGCTTGAAAGTTATTCAAGTACATACATATGTACATTGAATGTTTATCGGGGAATCCCACACGTATACATTTGATTTCATAAATGTGATATGTATGTATTTGAAATTGAAATGCGATGTTTTAATTTGCGACGTATTTCGGGGTTCTAGGAATATCGGGAGAATTGGGATGTAGAAGGGGTGTGTGTTCTGGGGGATCGTATCATGGGGTTTTATTAGTGTTCGAGTTGACTTTGTTGTTCAATAGGTGTATATTGTTTTTGTGTTTGTCTGTTTCCGGTTCTTCGGTTCGGTTCCTGACATCACCTCTGTTTGACTCGTGTAGTATCTGTGGTTTGTTTTCGGAATAGATGGCCTGATATTTTTGATTGTTAGATGGGGGTCGTGCGTGATTCGAGATTCATTTTGGTTTCGTCTTTTATATGTCGTTTTTTTGGGGGGATCTTCCGGTTTGACCTATAGGGTGCTGAAGGATAGGTTTGTGGATTTCTGTTTCAGTGTTTGCGTCAGTTTCTTCTTTGAGTTTGTCCAATTTTATGATGTGTTTTTGTGTCCTTGACGAAATATTTTTATTTTTTATGATGGCTGATGATTGGTGTTGTGTGTGGTGATTTAAGCTGTGATGTGTGGTTTGACTGGTTTGTGCTGGTTTCTCATATTTTGTGGTTGGGTCTGGAAAGTGATGGCGTTTTCGTTTTATAAAAAACTGGCAAAACATTTTAATGTACATCAAAATTTTTTGATGTAAATCACATTTAGTGGAAAAAATAGCAAAAGAATTTGATGTACATTAAAAAATGGAAATGTAGATTTTTACTTCCATTTTAACTACCACATACACATATTTATATACATATAATACGGCAATCGTAAATATTGTCAAATATGTTAAACGCGTCATTTGCAACAGAAGGAGTTCTTCCTTCTTATACGTGCTATAAAACTAGCAGCCCTTCTTCTATTCTCAGCCTAGTGGGGTACAGTGCGATACGCACATGCTACTCATAGTGCCGCACAGCGCAAACTTGATACCATCCGTACAATAGAATCGACTGGACTACTGTCATAAATAGTCCCAGCCTATATGTTCGTGGTCCACCCACATTTACCATCAGCCTACCAAGAGCTACCACCACAGTGGCTGCCTTGTTACTCGATTTGCCATTGCTCGTAATATATGAGCCAACTGTCTATATATTAACTCCCAAATCTTATGGGTGCTACGATTGGTTTCCTCCGTTTTGTGAGCATTACTATCTCCGTCTTTGATGTTGCTAATTGCAGGTCGTGATTGTTCATCGAATGATTAATTTTTCGCATAGCCTGATTAATCCTATATTGGGAAATTCCACAATGCATATTCTACCAGGAAAACATCATCTGGCATTTCTAGCTGTAGCAAACTATCGTATATCACATTCCATAAATCAAGTCCAAGTACCGATCATTGCGCTACTCCGGGTGTAACTTCTCGTTCCGTAATTCCGCCCGACCGCCTTATAGGTTATTTTCCGGTAATTTTTAATAATGTCCTCCCATTACGCCAAATTGAAGGCGTTCTTGACATCCAGAATAACAAAGAAAACGAGTGGTCTTGTTTGATGGCAGGCTGCTTCAGCTCTCTCAATCGCGTTGATCACCTCTTTTATCGCATTAATCATCGAATGTTCCTTACGGAAACCGTGCTGTCTTGGAGAGAGGTCACGTATCGCTGTTTCCAACCTGGGTTTCAGCAGTTTCTCCAGTGGCTTTCCCATCGTGTCCAACATACAAATAGGTCTGGGTTAGTCTTATTATTTTGGCTTTCATATACATCACTGCACTTAGTAAGTCCTCCTAGTTGAATGGGGTTGCATTTCTACCATCAACCGCGGTATCTTCCCTTTGATTAATCTCATATTTGTGAGGAAAAGAGTGTCAATAATTTCCTCCATCGTGCGGTTTCATCGATTAGCCTACACATGTGTCGAGAAAATAGCTTGCGGATAACGGTTTTGTACCCTCTGCCCGATAAATCCATTTTCACCTCGTCACACATTGTCCGCCAGCATCGATCTTTACTCCTCCGGATAGCTCTATCAAGCTTTTTTGCCGCTTTTTTTTGCGTCTATCATCCCTCTTTCGTGCTCGCTGTGCCGTCCTTCTAAGCGTTTGGGCCTTCTTCCTTAGTTAAGTGATCTCTTCTGCCCACCAAAATACTTGCCTTATGCTTTGCATCTAGCTCTGATACATCTAAAGGTACCTCTTCCTCGTGTTTTGATGCTGTCTGAGAAGCATCACTCTCATTTATTTTTTGTTTTAAATTTTAATTATTCATTTTTAATACCACGAGTAGCACAAGAAATAACGGTCAACTATGACAGAGCTCTGCATTATGAGAGGAAGGCTACGGGTTTAAACTGAGTGTCGCCAAATTAGGCGTTTGCGTACTAGAGATTAAGCTTCCTGTTATGCAGCTCTCGGCGTATGCAGTACCACCTTAGCTTGGGTGACTGAATTAGTCCCCCACCCTGCGACCCGACACTAGGCTATCTTTACTGCTTTTATGGCGCCATTTACTCACCATCCAATACTGGGTATCATAGGCACTCAGTATTTAAGCTGAAGGATTTTTCCAGGATCTTCTCCCTATAAGACTCTACTCCCAGTATTGCTGCGGTTGGGGACGGCTTACGCCGCTAACCTATATTTTTACTATATGCCGTTCACGAACTTGTAACCACCTGGTAGCACACGCCCCAGGCTTATCACTACCTTAAGGCTTCAGGCAATACGGTTAATACTCCCATCTCCCATCACCGAAATAGCTCACTATTTTGTTTCTCTTAAGATTTTAAGGCGCTCTCTTTAACACGAGCACACGTAACTTTCAACTGTCTAAATAGTCGAAAGAGTCCGGTGCATGGAAGTCTGCGCTAACATTATTGAGTTGATTCTGTTCTGCTTTTGTTAATTACTTACTTTTAATCCATCTTAAAGTTAAACCATCGCGTTTTTCCGTTTTCCAGTTAGCGTCTTAATCTCGTCGAAGATATCGATTTTGCCCTTATTCTTCTAGAGCTGTATATAAGTCTCGTTATATTTGTAGTCGAAGGTCATGAATTAAAAATCAATGAAATCAAACCAAATTGATCAAATGAATAATTTTCGAGCAAAACTATGATAATTTCAAATCCCGTACCCTGGCTGAGGGTGGACTTTATATCGATGTCGTTAAATTGATTTGTATAAGAAAATGTCAATTCTAAATAAATCAAAGTAATTATTCGTATAATTTGATATAATTGCAATTTGCAAACTTTTCCTTTTTGTATTTCTCTAATTGTTGAATAAATATTTGATTTTTATCGATGGTACAGTATATAAAGCAACTCCTGATCAATTTCTGCATTTTGTGTAATCATGAAAGTTTTCAAAGTATCTGGTGCCTCGGAAATTATACCTGATGTATTTCGGCATAACAAAATAATGATGGCGATTTTTGGTAAATTGTAAATATTAAAGAATTATTATAACGATTTTTAACCGTATAGTTTTTTCGCAGGTTTTGCCTATTGGATCCGTACCGCAAAATATCGCGTTTACTTTAAATTCGTATTAGGAACCGTGGCCACATTCATCTTTCTAATTTTGGTCGATTTAGGTCAAAGCATTTTTAAATCCGCCCACAGCGTAGTTGAGAATTTAACTACCGCCACTATCCATTTCTTGGCATTCTACCGTTATTGCTTGCTGATTATGCGGCATGATAAATTTGTCGAGATTATGAATTTCTTGAATGCGCACAATCAATTTTATTCCACATCCCGCTATTCGAAGCACCTTAAGTTCAAGAACTACAAAATTAATCTCATATTTATTGGCGTTTCATATTTTTTGGCCCATTTCTGTTCCATATTCTGGTTTTGGTTCCCGTTGGAGGAGCGTGCCAAAGGGAAAGTTCAATTTCCTAAACCGCAAGTCGTTTATTTGCCGCTTCAGATGAATGACGATAATTTTTATTACGTTTATTCAGTCGTTTGTTTTTTAATATTTGTGTCGTCAGTACTTGTTGTCGCAACGAGCACGCTGTTTTACACGTACTTTATTTTTATTGGCGTTGAGTTTCGAATTCTAGGCCAGTCTTACCGGAATATAATAAAAGTTGATGAAAGGCCATACAATTTTTCGTGCATCGAGTATGAAATGAAGCGGAATGTTAAGCGGCATGTGGAATTACTATCGGTTACCAAAAAATTTATGAATTTGACTTATGGACCACTGCTTGTTCAGCTCACGTTAAATGGGTTGATGATTTGTTTATCCACGTTTAAGATGTCTAAGGTAAGAGAAGAAATATTTGAGTGAAATGTTGTATAACGGTTTTTTCACTATAGGTCGAATCATTTTTCACCTCCGAATTTCTGGCCACTGTATCCTACACTACGTACACGCTATTCGATTTATTTGTATATTGCTACTTTGGTCAGGAAATTACATCCGCGAGCTTGGACATATCAACCGAGGTATACGCATGCAACTGGAACCATTTGTATTTCGAGATAAACCATCGTCAAAAAATTAAATCTCTTAAAAATATAATTGTGCTCACGATGATTCGATCCCAACATCCGCTGGTGTTTAAGGGGGCCGGGATAGTAACCCTATCGCTATCCACCTACCTCAAGATCATTAAGACGTCATATTCACTTCTAACGATTTTACTCAACTACAATTAAATATTTTCTTGATGCAGGATAATCTATATTCAGTTAAGTAGTTTTGTGATTCATTCGGCTATCGGGCTGGAGACTACTAAGCACCTATAATGTAGTAGTAGCTAAAAGTTATAGTAGCTAAATAAATAATTAGTGTTGCAGTATTCAAATTATTGTATTATTTCCATTAACCATGATAGAGATGAATAGCAATAATAAAAAATTTTCCAGGGGTCTCAGTACATTTACTCACTTTATTTAACGAATAGGGCAACTTTTCACAGACGTTGATGGTTTTTTGTGTCGGTGTACAGTCTTACTAAAGTGAAAATCGTCGGTGTGGAAGTGCAGCTTTGCCCACGGTTCCAGTACGTACCAAAGAGTTCACTGGTGATAGCTGGTGTGTGCCCTCCCAGGGTACTACGGAGGCAGAAAAAACTTCGAACAACCATTTTCGCTACTTTTATCGGTGTCTGTGAAATCTATCAAATTTTCTTTCTCTTTGGCGAGATTTCTTTAAACATTTTGCCTTCGTTGTTTCTGTGTGGGGATGCTGATATCAAGCATTTTTCAATAGAAACTCACTCATCATCGACGTAGTATCTGCTTTTTCCAGATTGATTCATCCTGTCCTTTCCTCATCGGACTTCGATTACATTCTCCATTCCTTCCATTCGTCCGTAGTTTTGACAGCATATACTGGGTGAATCTTGTTCGTTCTTACCCAAAAACATTACCTTTAGAACTTATAAAATATAATAACTAATGTCTCGATAAATACCTCGATTTGGAAATAATTGTTCATACACTACGACGCATTCAGAATGTGTGTAATACTTGCTTTATCGCTCTGTAATCGGAATTGCCACGTGTTCTGATTGTCAAAGCGCAGAAATTGAGATATTTCCCAAAAACGGTTTATTCCCATGCTCGCGAGATACAATGGGTTGAATAGACCTCATTGACCTTCCTGTTTGTTTGTCTAATGATTATTTCAGACATGACGTCCGAAACGATACACTTGAAGGTATCTCTTATAAGTAACATTTCCCTTTAGATAAGGCAAATTAATTCCATTGCCACTACCAATTTCATCTCCTTCTTCAACTTCACTATTACTAGAAATTTCTTCATCAGACTTCAATTCTAGCTTTATCTTTCTGTCTGAATCTTCCGCGTTTCTATCCGCTGCTGCAGACAGCCACTCATCTTCTGAGCCATCGTCACTTAGGGAAATAAAAGTGTATGTATACAAAAAATATCGAACGAGTCATTGATAAATATTAAATCTTACCGTCTACACTCAGCATTTCAAATGTCTTTGCGATTCGCCATTTTATCACACCCACAAACTTGTATATTTATTTTTAAAAACCCATCCGCAACCAACCTTTCCATTTGAATACCAATAACTAACTAGTTAACAAAATGGTTTATTTTCTATTTTTCTTTTATTAACATTAAGCGGGGAATCCCCATTTTGTATTTTATTTCCGTTTTTTCGCGTTAAAAATACTAAATTAAAATTATAAAGGCAGTAACACAGTGTCAAATACAAAATTATTCGATTACAACAAGAAAATAAATGTGGCCACCCGGGTGGGTCGAATATGTATGTACTAGTGCATAATTTTTTGGGTATAGACATTAGACGGAAGGGTTAATGCCTCATGTATTAACCGTTGGTGCGTTTAAACCCGTACAAAACAAAAGGAGTAGTGACGGCTATCTTTGGAAGTTCGTTTGAATTTCGATGAAATTCCATTCTCGTCATTTTTGAGACGAACAGTCTAGACCACTAATTTCGATACGTGTGCTGTGTACGATGTTAAACGTACATCCGTGCGCACTGCCCTCTACGTGTATTTTATTAATTTGTTTTTAGAGTTATGGCTATTGTGGACTGGCCATTCGGTTGAATATTTTGATCCAAACCTAATTACGTGTAAATGAATGTTTGCATGATTTTCAGCTTTGGTAATAATCTAATCTAATCCCAATATATGTAATTTTCCTCCAAAAGCGAAATATGTTGAACAGGAATGTTAATAAATCTGCTTGGTTCTGGCGAAGTTAAATTTTTGAAATGCGACCTCGACTTTCCTCAACCCACTAGCTATGTGTATCGATCGATGAAAAGTTTGAATTTTATAATTTAACTAAATAGGAAAACTAAATAAATAAATTTAACTTTTTGCAATCGACATCCATTTAATATGCCGTTACGGATGAAACCCGTATGCTTTTATAGTATCACAAACAAAATAGCAATCAGACCTGCAAACCAATAGTAACTTTATGTGTAAATCAAATTCTCGATGTCGTTACAAATGGAAAAATATTTCGAGCGGCTGTTAGTAGAAATGCTTAGCTAAAACTCAAACCCTATGTGCTCAATATACATCTCGCTCAATATATTTATTCAATATGCGCGCGACAAAATAATTTTTTTTTATTTGTGTGTACAGTATAAAAGAAACAAACGGAAAATACAAATTCAACGTGTTTTTTATTTTCGTTTGAAAATACCCTTTCTCTTATTGTATGTTTTAAATTTAATAAAACAGAATGTTTTGAAAACTAAAACGCACGTATTATGTATATACTATACATATACTAGATGTATATACATATGTACTATTTAAAATAAAATGTGTGCACGATCGATAATTTCTTGTCGTTTAGGTATATAAAATTTAAAAAACATGTGATCATGAAAAGAAAGAGGATCTATTTTCGATGTATGTATGTATGTATATATGTACGTATATACGTTGTATGTACGTATATATATATATACGTATATACATTGATTATGGTTTGGTGTGCTGCATGAAATATAGTTTATAAAAAAGAAACAAATATTTGGAGGAAAGGATACGAAACATCAGAAATTTATGAACGAAAGGGAAAATATTATAATTAAATTGTTTTTTACTGATCGCAGTAAACATTTAGATATACATATTACATATTTGTGTTTAGTTACATTATGTATATTTTATATGCCTATCTATACTGATTGGTCGAAATTAAATACATACATTCATTACTTAATTTTTCCTAAGTGTACTATAAGGATGATTGATATATGTTCTAAATTCAATAATATTAAAATTCCTAACAATTTTATAAATGATTTTATTTTGAGAAAAATAATAAAATCAGCTTAGAGCAGAAAGATGCCTTAGGGAGGATGTACTATGTATTTGGATTTGCATCTAAAAAATTGGTCAAGCATATATAGTACATTTTTGTTAACACTTTCCCCTTATTCCATATTATCTGAAGCATAGTATAGTATTTGAATTGTTTCAAATAAAAGCTAGTTATTGATTTTAACCAAATTTGCAAAAACATTAATATTTCGAACTCGGTTGTGATATATAGAATTATGAGTATACACAATATCCTTGGAATTCCATTTTTAAACTTCTAACCCCAAGTAAAAACCATCCTAAGGTTTAAAAATGAAAATAAATAAATTTCGTTTTTTGTTGTTTTCAACCGAGTTACAAGCTTACATTATAAGTACACTGCAATTTTTCAGATACCAACCACCACTTATCATGAAAACTACCCCCTCTCTAGAATAAATGGCCACTTTTTTGACAATTTCAAAAATAGACATTTCAATATCGGATATTGGGTATCGCTTTATAATCCTCATCAGAAGTGCAATTCGATTTTTAAGTTGTAACTTGGAACTTTAAATCATGGAAACAAATTTATTTAGCCACCCACTTTATTTATTAGGTATATAACTTAATTTCTACAGATTTTTTTCACGGTATTCTGTGGTTTTTGTAGGATCGGACGCAAGGTTTCAGAACAACGAACGACAAGTTTACGTGAGTTACATAACCTCTCAGAATAGCAGAGTTTACGATTACAACTGATAAACAGCACATTCGGCACTGCATTCTATACGAATTCCAACAAGGAAAAAATGCTTCTAAGGCACGGGAATCAATTTGTAGTGTTCTTGGTGCCGACCTTGTGTCTTATGAAACGTGTAATTATTGGTATAAACGTTTTAGAATTAGTGATTTCGATCTTAGTGACAGCCTCGAAAGTTTGAAGATGTGCGAGCTAACCTGGAATCTACAACAGCAACAGGCATAACTCAGAAAAAACGAATATCTAAATAACATACTGCCTAATAATTGGTTTCATCTAAGATTTCAATTCCTCAAAATCATAAATAACTATCAAATGTTTAAATTCTCCTAAACTTCTGAAAATTTAAATAAATTTTAAGAAATATGTACTACGGACTTGGAGCAAAATATTTTCTGAACAGTTATTTTTCAGTAATCATCTTCTCCTGTAGTAAATATTAATTTATTACATTAATATGCCCAGCACCAAGTGAATTTTCTGAAACTGGTGGTTATGTAAATGTATTTAATTAATGTGTAGTAATCTATCACCATACCATACATGACATACTTTAGTCATATATAGTCTACTGAGATTGTCACAGATTTTAGTGAGGCCTCATTAAACCTTTTATGAAACATGTCTTTGTTTTTGGTAAGACTTCAGTAGGCTGAACTTGCTCGACATGTTTAAAGAGTTCGTAGTATAAATATTTTTTGTATAAGGCCTCCTACCTGATGACATAAATCAAAGATAAGATCACGAACACCGCACGGAAGTCCAGAAAATACTCGAACTCAATTCAAATAAAATTAATTAATTTAAAACGAGTTCATAATTTTGAATTACAATAGAACAAAGAAAAATATTTTGAATATCAGTGAAACTAGCTTTATTGGATTGATAATTTTATGCCATTAATGCTTGAATATGATTGTGGCCATGTGGCCGCTGTGGCTGGTGCGTAGATGGCGCAATCTGCATGTCCAATTTTCACACACTTTTCGCAGCAAGCGTAGACAAGTGACTTACATATCCCCAAAGAAAATAATCTAATGGAGTTAGATCACACGATCTCGGTGGCCAATTAACAGGACTATTATGTTGAATTAGTCTTTCATCAAATGTTTCTTTGAGTAAATTAATTGTATTCCGCGTTGTGTGGCTTATGGAACCGTCCTGTTGGAACCACATATCAGCAAGATTAATGGCAGCCAATTGGGGTACAAAAGAGTTAGAAATCATGCCTCTATACCGTTCACTGTAAGATTCCACCCATCATCGTTTTTGAAGACATATAGACCAGAGAGTCCGCCGGCCCATAAAGCGCACCAAATAGTGATTTTCTATGGATGTAATGGTGTTTCAAAGGCAAAGGCTTCTAGATTATCTTCACTCCAAATTCAATTCTGTTTATTAACGTACCCATTCAACAAAAATTGAGCTTCATCGTTGAACAAAATTTTGTTTGGAAAATCAACATCAATAGAATTAGTGCTTCAGCCGATTGGCCGATTTGGCAAGCAGTGCTATGGCGTAAGTTTATTCATTATGAAATGGCAAATCAAACTAATGACAAAGCAAATGTTAGCTGTAAACTCGGTTGTCAAACAAAACAATGTTGCAAACTTAACAATGTGAAGCTATAAAACACACCCTTTACTGATTGAATAAGGAATTCATGAGACAAACACTTTTAATATTTCGATCAATGATTTGCATAATTTTCCTTCTAAGCAAAATGTACAAATGTAATTCTTCACGATACAAGCTCCATTTAAACCTATATACTGATATAGAAAATGAGTCAGCGTCTACACTCAGAAAAAATATGATAAACACATGATTGCCTTTACCATATTATAATAATAGAAATCATTATAAAATTATTGTGATATTCCCTATCATACAATAATAAGAAATACTATTTGTTTAATTATGTCAATCAGTGAAAACGGAGCTTATTATTATTATGATACATGTAATCATATTCATCTCCCATGATTAGTGTAATTCGAATGCATGATTAAATTTTGATTCGTTTAATAATTTTTAAGGTATTTATAAAAATTCGCTATCTCAATGGGTGATTAATTCGTATGTGAACACTAAATATTTAGAGTTGCCTTAAAATGCCTCAACCAGTCACGCACGACTTAGGTTAGGAGCTTAAGTTACACGCCGGTTGCACCACTTCGGTTAGTGCTACAATCACCAAAATTGTATAGGCTTCTTGTCACAAATAAACAACAGGGGCGGTATGTTGTATCATCATCACTTCGAATCGAATTCGAAAAAATTCGCGTCGAAAAAGTGAAAGTTGTATCATTTTTGCTTTTCGAAAATAATACAACATACCGCTACTCGACTTTTTTCGAACTTCGATTCGAAGTGATGGTACAACATACCGCCCCGGACCTGTACAATTTTTGGTGGTCGTACCGCTCCCCTAAGTGGTCCAAACGGAGCACAACTTAAGCTCTTAAGTTTGGACTGCCTGAGGTTTTTAATTTGTAGTTGCATGGCTGCAATAAGCCATGTGGTGTGATTACCATATATATATATATATATATATATATATATATATATATATATATATATATATATATATATATATATATATATATATATATATATATATATATATATATATATATATATATATATATATATATATATATATATATATATATATATATATATATATATATATATATATATATATATATATATATATATATATATATATATATATATATATATATATATATATATATATATATATATATATATATATATATATATATATATATATATATATATATATATATATATATATATATATATATATATATATATATATATATATATATATATATATATATATATATATATATATATATATATATATATATATATATATATATATATATATATATATATATATATATATATATATATATATATATATATATATATATATATATATATATATATATATATATATATATATATATATATATATATATATATATATATATATATATATTCATACATTTCAATTTCATAATGAATAAACTTACGCCATAGCACTGCTTGCCAAATCGGCCAATCGGCTGAAGCACTAATTCTATTGATGTTGATTTTCCAAACAAAATTTTGTTCAACGATGAAGCTCAATTTTTGTTGAATGGGTACGTTAATAAACAGAATTGAATTTGGAGTGAAGATAATCTAGAAGCCTTTGCCTTTGAAACACCATTACATCCATAGAAAATCACTATTTGGTGCGTTTTATGGGCCGGCGGACTCTCTGGTCTATATGTCTTCAAAAACGATGATGGGTGGAATCTTACAGTGAACGGTATAGAGACATGATTTCTAACTTTTTTGTACCCCAATTGGCTGCCATTAATCTTGCTGATATGTGGTTCCAACAGGACGGTTCCATAAGCCACACAACGCGGAATACAATTAATTTACTCAAAGAAACATTTGATGAAAGACTAATTCAACATAATAGTCCTGTTAATTGGCCACCGAGATCGTGTGATCTAACTTCATTAGATTATTTTCTTTGGGGATATGTTAAGTCACTTGTCTACGCTTGCTGCGAAAAGTGTGTGAAAATTGGACATGCAGATTGCGCCATCTACGCACCAGCCACAGCGGCCACATGGCCACAATCATATTCAAGCATTAATGGCATAAAATTATCAATCCAATAAAGCTAGTTTCACTGATATTCAAAATATTTTTCTTTGTTCTATTGTAATTCAAAATTATGAACTCGTTTTAAATTAATTAATTTTATTTGAATTGAGTTCGAGTATTTTCTGGACTTCCGTGCGGTGTTCGTGATCTTATCTTTGATTTATGTCATCAGGTAGGAGGCCTTATACAAAAAATATTTATACTACGAACTCTTTAAACATGTCGAGCAAGTTCAGCCTACTGAAGTCTTACCAAAAACAAAGACATGTTTCATAAAAGGTTTAATGAGGCCTCACTAAAATCTGTGACAATCTCAGTAGACTATGACTAAAGTATGTCATGTATGGTATGGTGATAGATTACTACACATTAATTAAATACATTTACATAACCACCAGTTTCAGAAAATTCACTTGGTGCTGGGCATATTAATGTAATAAATTAATATTTACTACAGGAGAAGATGATTACTGAAAAATAACTGTTCAGAAAATATTTTGCTCCAAGTCCGTAGTACATATTTCTTAAAATTTATTTAAATTTTCAGAAGTTTAGGAGAATTTAAACATTTGATAGTTATTTATGATTTTGAGGAATTGAAATCTTAGATGAAACCAATTATTAGGCAGTATGTTATTTAGATATTCGTTTTTTCTGAGTTATGCCTGTTGCTGTTGTAGATTCCAGGTTAGCTCGCACATCTTCAAACTTTCGAGGCTGTCACTAAGATCGAAATCACTAATTCTAAAACGTTTATACCAATAATTACACGTTTCATAAGACACAAGGTCGGCACCAAGAACACTACAAGTTGATTCCCGTGCCTTAGAAGCATTTTTTCCTTGTTGGAATTCGTATAGAATGCAGTGCCGAATGTGCTGTTTATCAGTTGTAATCGTAAACTCTGCTATTCTGAGAGGTTATGTAACTCACGTAAACTTGTCGTTCGTTGTTCTGAAACCTTGCGTCCGATCCTACAAAAACCACAGAATACCGTGAAAAAAATCTGTAGAAATTAAGTTATATACCTAATAAATAAAGTGGGTGGCTAAATAAATTTGTTTCCATGATTTAAAGTTCCAAGTTACAACTTAAAAATCGAATTGCACTTCTGATGAGGATTATAAAGCGATACCCAATATCCGATATTGAAATGTCTATTTTTGAAATTGTCAAAAAAGTGGCCATTTATTCTAGAGAAATTTGGGGTAGTTTTCATGATAAGTGGTGGTTGGTATCTGAAAAATTGCAGTGTACTTATAATGTAAGCTTGTAACTCGGTTGAAAACAACAAAAAACGAAATTTATTTATTTTCATTTTTAAACCTTAGGATGGTTTTTACTTGGGGTTAGAAGTTTAAAAATGGAATTCCAAGGATATTGTGTATACTCATAATTCTATATATCACAACCGAGTTCGAAATATTAATGTTTTTGCAAATTTGGTTAAAATCAATAACTAGCTTTTATTTGAAACAATTCAAATACTATACTATGCTTCAGATAATATGGAATAAGGGGAAAGTGTTAACAAAAATGTACTATATATGCTTGACCAATTTTTTAGATGCAAATCCAAATACATAGTACATCCTCCCTAAGGCATCTTTCTGCTCTAAGCTGATTTTATTATTTTTCTCAAAATAAAATCATTTATAAAATTGTTAGGAATTTTAATATTATTGAATTTAGAACATATATCAATCATCCTTATAGTACACTTAGGAAAAATTAAGTAATGAATGTATGTATTTAATTTCGACCAATCAGTATAGATAGGCATATAAAATATACATAATGTAACTAAACACAAATATGTAATATGTATATCTAAATGTTTACTGCGATCAGTAAAAAACAATTTAATTATAATATTTTCCCTTTCGTTCATAAATTTCTGATGTTTCGTATCCTTTCCTCCAAATATTTGTTTCTTTTTTATAAACTATATTTCATGCAGCACACCAAACCATAATCAATGTATATACGTATATATATATATATACGTACATACAACGTATATACGTACATATATACATACATACATACATCGAAAATAGATCCTCTTTCTTTTCATGATCACATGTTTTTTAAATTTTATATACCTAAACGACAAGAAATTATCGATCGTGCACACATTTTATTTTAAATAGTACATATGTATATACATCTAGTATATGTATAGTATATACATAATACGTGCGTTTTAGTTTTCAAAACATTCTGTTTTATTAAATTTAAAACATACAATAAGAGAAAGGGTATTTTCAAACGAAAATAAAAAACACGTTGAATTTGTATTTTCCGTTTGTTTCTTTTATACTGTACACACAAATAAAAAAAAATTATTTTGTCGCGCGCATATTGAATAAATATATTGAGCGAGATGTATATTGAGCACATAGGGTTTGAGTTTTAGCTAAGCATTTCTACTAACAGCCGCTCGAAATATTTTTCCATTTGTAACGACATCGAGAATTTGATTTACACATAAAGTTACTATTGGTTTGCAGGTCTGATTGCTATTTTGTTTGTGATAGTATTCATCGGACACACAACTGAATAAATTAGCGCCTAAATTACTACATATGTTAAATCTACCTAATGTCTTTATAAAAGCAACTGTACATTGCGCCGTAACATCAAAATTATATAAAACATCAAATACCCCTTAATGTCTTCTATTTGAGTACCTTTTACATCAGTACTTTTTTTAAATCATTTCACTTCGAATATAAAATCAAAGAACTAAATTTATTTTATGGAAGAGCATAGTAAAATTTGAGTACAAAAAAAAACAACAATTCCATTCATTTCTTGAGTATTCATTTGACATTTGACGAAGACGAAAGTGTCGTACAGAAAAGTTGTGCGAGAAATAAAACGCATAAAGTGTAATGATATAAAATTTAATAAACATAAATTAAAAATGCATCTGTTTTATATAATTTTAAGTAATCTCATAGTGATAAATCTATTTAATTTAAATTTTGTAAATTGTAATGAATTAAAAGGTAAGATTTTAGTGTAATATTTTCCGGGTGTGTTCTTGAAGATTTCTTTGTAAAATTTTTTCAGTAGAGAGTTCAAAATGTTATCAAGACAGAGATTTTTTTTTTTTGTTTGGTGTATTCAATATTTTGATAAACCAAGTGTAGCAATTAAATCGGACCGTTTTTTGGTAATACGCGACTAGAATATTAATGTACATACATTTTTTAATTGAACTTAATTTGTTTGGTTTTGTTTTGTAGTTGTATCTATTTATAAGACTTATATAGAATACATAATATGAGATACATATAGTGGGTTGAGGGGCAGGATTTCACACATGCAAGTGTTATTTGAGATTTTATTGTTTACTTGACTTTTTACTGGTGCGGCTTATTTTTTTGAGATGTCATGTTGGCCGCGTATCATATGGGATTTAGCCTTGTTACGATCGGCTGGATTTTATCTTTGCGACATTCGAAATAATTCTAGAGTTGAGCTAATTTCTAGCAAGAAATCATCCTACTCACATTTTTTTGTTTATTATTTTAGTGCAGTACATTTGTGTAGTTTTGTCGGTTTAACCCTTACGGTGCTGAGTAGTTTTTGTTGTTCATTTTTCAATAATGATGAAATTCTGATTTAATTATCTCTTGTAGCAACCACTTCCGCTTATTTGTAAAACCTACTAAGTTGGTAAGTCGGGTTTGGTACAAATGACGTCAACCGAAATTGGTTGATGAAATTACTACAAGGTACTACAGTTGGTCTCTTCGGGTCATGAGGTCAGATAATGTAATCTAAAGCGTTTAATATATTCTAATTTAAGCTTGAATGACCATAATTTTAATGCAGTTCTTGCTCTTCTAAATTTTAAGTCCAAGTTTAATTAACGAGGTTTACTTTTGTAGACATTTTATTTCGAAAGAACTATGATTCTGCAATCATGTTAACTTTTCAGCTTTGTGTGTGGTCGCAATTTATGTATCATTTGGAATAAGGTGCACAATTTTATGATTAACATACATTAGCAGCTTACAAAAAAATCAATTCATTCAATCATTTATATATGTGCACATACAATTGAATAGATGCTCAATCGTTTTGTAAATTATTCAAATAAATGTCAATTCATAAAATACACAATTGATTTAAATTTAACCCAATTATTTGAACGCGCATACAAATACGCGTAACAATATCACAGAATACAACAAAAATAACCAGAACAGAGATTGCGTAAACCAAGAAATGGTTTTCCTACCTTTAATTTTTTATAGGAAATGATTTTATGTTAACTAATTGTTTATTGTTAAAATATATTGTCAAAGCAAATTATGAGTCCATCATTGTTTATTTGAAATAAAAATATACAAAAATAACGAATTTATTCCTACCTTAAGTGAGTCAAGGTCATAAAAATGAGTCAATATTTTACCATACAAAAACAGCGTTATGTCGTTTCTGTATAGTTATTCTGTGGCAATATTTCAATAAATGAATGCTATTGACGAATTGAAAGGCAAGTTAATAACATAACCAAGAATATTTAACTAAACGTTTCTCTAGATAAAACCTTTTTCTGGGACCTATTTTAAATTTATAGAGCCAATTATGTATAGTTTATACATCCAAAATTAAAAAAATGTATCGTTTCCATCCCTTGCCGTGTGGATACAATTACAGTTCGGATTTCCGGTCTACTATATCACATTATTTTGTTCACTACTTTTACACTCGTCGCTCAGTAATGACAGCAGTGGAAATTCGTTTATGTTCGTATTACCCAGCCATTTTCGTTTTAGTGACACAACGGTCATTTTGTTACAGTCGAGAAGTAGGTGCTGAACGTCTTCTACTTCAGATCCGCATATGTAGTGACGTTCATCAGATATTTTGAATCTCGGTAGGTAGGCTTTAAACTTACCATGTCCAGAGATTACTTAGCTCATCGAGCTCGTTAGTGGTAATTTCATTTTCTTTGAAGTAAGGAATGAACTCAAATGTACGCCTTCACTTCTTCTTAGATGGCACAAGCGCGCTCTCTTTTTGATTAGAATATTCACTGCGAGTACGCTAGAACCACAACAGCATCTTTTGAAACTGTTTGGTAAATTTTTGTTACTTGTAGTAGGATATTCCTCTAAACACTTCCTCATGATCTGATGTGACAGTTGTAGTCTCATACCATCCAGCAACGGCACATGTGAATAGCGGCTCCACCACACCTTTGTAAATTATTACTGGTGTTTCGTGATTCAGTCTCCATTCTTCCCTTGACACTCTCGTCAGGGAATGGAATAGTTTCTTAGCGGGTTCATATATCTTGTTCACGTGGTGCGAAGTGAAGTGGACTGGATTTGGAAATCTACCACGTGAATTCCGAAAAATGTAGTGTGGAGTGGATTATCAACTCCACTCAAAATGTGAGGAGTGAAGTGTAGTGGATTTGCAAATTCGTACCACGTGAGCACTAGCGTAGTGGAGTAGACTGGATATTTTGATATTGTTTCAAATTGTGATGTGAAGTTGTGATAAAGAAAGAGTTTTAATAAATTTAAACATAATTTAGAAATGGAAAATGACCATAGTAATAGTTTAAAGTGGGTGTGGGATAATGATCAGACCAAATTTTTTTTAAAAATATGTGTAGATGTAGATATTATGAAACAAATGGACAAAAAGAAGGACATGGTGAAATATTCTAAAACATTGTGATAAAATTAAAAAAACACGAATATAATAAAACTGCTAAGCAAGCACAAATTAAATATAAAAGTTTAAAATAAAAATATTATTTAGAAAAAAAAAACTAAGAAAAAGTGGAAGTGGTGCTTCAAAATTTACAAATATGGAGCAAATGAGCGAGGCTTTTGTAAATCGTCCAACTAATAGAGTGTGTTCATCCTTCGGTGTAGGCACATCAGAAACACAACCAGTAGAAAGTGTGTTGGAAGGTCATACCGACATCCCAAATGAGCACGATGAGACATTTTTAATTTTTTTTTTATTAGCTTTAGCGAAAAACAGTACTGGTGGGAATATGAAAAAGTTATAACAAACTTCGCAGAGAGAATGGAGAAGCAACAAAACGCCCTACAAGAATTTTTTTTATGAAACAAGAAAAGTTATTTGAAAAACAAAAACAAGAAATTAAGGATGGGGAGGATGAACTCTTGTCATTATTTTCACATACATATATTGTGTAATATACAACAACAAATCGCATCTTTTTGCCAATATGTGCCATCTAGATTTTACCCATATAGTTATTATGAATAATTCATTATTTCATTAAAACAAATTTCTACGGTGGTTGGATAATTTTTTATGGCCCATGGCAGCAATGGATATGAATGATCGCAAAGAATAAAATATGGGGCGGTATGTTGTACCATCACTTCGAATCGAAAAAAGTCGAATCGAAAAAGTGAAAGTAGTTTCATTTTTGCTTTTCGAAAATGATGCAACATACCGCCATTCGACTTTTTTCGAATTTCGAAGTGATGGTACAACATACCGCCCATGGTATAGCTTTCCCTTTAATTTCTTTTGTGTGCTAACAATTTTGTTATTTTAAAAAAATAAGTTTAAAATTAGAGTATTAAATAAGACAATCGTACGCTTGGTAGAATATTAGCTATATTCTTATAACGACCAGAATTAACAAAGGCATGGGCATCGTGGCAGCTACCTGGATATTTTCAGAATAGATATTACTAGGAATCTAAAATATGGGTTTTAAATATTATTAAATAGCTAGAAAACAATTTGATTTTTGTTACTTTAATTGTGAGTTGCAAACGGCCTGCATATTGAATGAATGCCAATATTTGCGGTTAACGAAGTCCCTATATCCATTTTTTGGCGCCAATATAGGAATGTGGGTACTATCAATCGGCTCTATAATCTGTGGGATACTGCAGATTTCTTCGGAGGTAAACTGCGGAGATCGGAGGTAAACTGCATCGCTTCTTCTTCATTCATGTTCATTCAAACTTTTGCTATATGCAACCATTTATGCACTGTTGATTTTCCAATGCCAAAAATTATTGCAACAACCCTAAACTCGCAAAAACTAGCAAGTTTGAACAATCCTATTGCTACTTATTTTCTATCGGTATAAACTTTGTTGATTATGTGCAGTAGCGGCATTAGTTTTAGGTGTAAGGTCCACATAAACACATATAAAGGTTTCTTTCGTTATTCTAAAATTTTCAATCCACTGCGGTTCTGCGTAAAATTTAACAACATGTTTTCCCATGCATTTTTGTGACTTTGGGTTTCATATAAACTTTTCCAACATCAACTTTTATTGTTAACAAAATTTTTTGGCACCAAAGTGATGAACAACGCAACTGCATTTTATGCTGTAAAATTAATTGTTCATTAGCTTTTTTATATTTGTTCTTCCTTTTTTTTAATTGCGCCAATCGTGAAATTTGTTTTACGCTATTTTTAAATAAGATTGTTTTATGTATGTTTCCTATATTTAAAAATTAAACCGAACAATTTAAAAAAAATAGTTTTCTAGTCACAACAAAACAATTTTAAGAAAAAAATGATATGTCAAAAAAATAATTCAACATGTCTTGACTAGAGGCGTTATGGTAGATTTACTACGACCCACACCCAGGTGAACACTAGGGGGACACCAGTCCACTCCACTCCGCACCACGTGAACAAGATAATATACTCTTAGAACGTGAGAAGTTACTCAAATACGTTTATCAAAGTCAACTAGATATCTCACAGTTTTGACCATTTCCAATTTTTTACCGTTTGAAAAAATTGTTTGAGGTCGACAAGATTCAAATTTACCTTTTAGTTGCAGCATTACTGTTTGTTTCCACAAGTTCGAGTTGTCTTGTACCATAATAACTTTGTAATCCGCGAATTCAGTTTCATCAAGGTCATCAATCATGCTTGTGTTAAACTCGATATTCCATACCAGAGATCCTATATAAAATACATGTCTGTTATTACTGCGGATCGATTTGTGAAGTAGCTCCTGATAACATTTGCAATGTTTTAAGGAGATTGTAGAGATTATTATCAAATGCTTCGGCGACATCCGGCGATATATCCTTAACAAGTTTAAAACTTTGGGTTTTGACAGTTTTAATCAGGCAGAAATAACATCTTCAGTAGGGATACTACGTCGGAAGTCGAATTGTTTGTTCGAGAACAGTCCGCTTTGTTCAACCCGCAGAATAATGCGAATGGCTAGTTATCTTTTTAGGAGCTTCCCCATTACAGATTGCTGTATTATAAGTCTGTAAGATTTCGAAGAAAATGAACCTCTAGCGCCAGGTTTCCTGATAACAATCATTTCAACTGATATTCACACCTTAAGGAAGTTGCCAAATTTCAAACAGTGTGATTATGCTGGGTCCTATGCTATAGGCCATGCTAGTTGAATTATCTCAGCGTTCAAGTTGTCAAGCCCTGGTGACTTGTTTCGTATAAAGTATTTTAGAGCACTGGTGACTTCTTCTTACGTGAATAGGGGGCTTCAGCAACTTACTTTTGTTGGTTACGATCTCACGCATAGCAGCATGTGACAGTTTAAACTGGTTTTTCGTCTGGTAAAAGTAAGTGACGTAACTAGAAATGTGTATCATGCCACGTATCTGTGACGACTTGTCTTTCTCGAGTTTAAAACTTTTGAAGGTCTTAATTTGCATGTATATGAAGTTGGCGCAATTTGTAACCCAAAAAAATCTATGGCAATACTAAAATATACAGATTTTGACTATAGGCAAGTATCAGCCTATTTTATATATACCAACCCAAAAACTATTCTGTCAACGAAAGAAAAACCGTGATACTATCATTAAAGAAAAATATTACTGTCAACCCAAAAAAGTAAAATAAAACGAAATATGTATTTAATTTTAATTATGTATCTGATTAATTTGTGTATGACACCTGAAAAAAAATTGCTTTCATATTAAAGAATACATCAGAGCATTATACGACATAAATATTTGTTGGGGAATCGGAGGTTTAAGAACTCCCTCGCTCTTGTCATTATTCCGATGATAGTACATTTCAACGAAATATGTAATTGATTTTAATTCCGTATCGGATTAGTTTGAGTATGACCCCTGAATATGAATAGCTTTTAAATCAAAGAATACATCAGAGCATTAAACATTTCTTTGATTTTAAAGCTATTCATATTCAGGGGACATACGCAAACTAATCCGATACAGAATTAAAATCAATTACATATTTCGTTGAAATGTACTATCATCGGAATAATGACAAGAGGGAGGGAGCCCTTAAACCTCCGATTCCCCAACAAATGATTATGTCATTTAATGCTCTGATGTATACTTTAACATAAATTCCAATTATAGTCAAAAGTTAAGTCTCAAAATCAACTGCTACGGTAACTAAAATGTCGTTAATTTTTCATTTTTGAATTGAGAGAATTGATTTATCTATCATGCGGGTTTGATAGTTTTACGACATATTTATTTTTGGTCTGACATTAAAACATGGCTGTTTTTCTTTCGTTGACAGAATATTTTTTTAGTTGGTATATAGAAAATAGAGTCTTTTTAAACATTTTTGGGTTGATACTTGCCTATAGTCAAAATCTGTATATTTTAGTATTGCCATAGTTTTTTTATGTTACAAGTTTTACGCATATTTATTTTTGAGCTGACATTAAAATATGGCAGTTTTGCTGTGGTATAAAAGAATAAGTTGTGATTTAACATATCGAAAATACAAAATATTTGGCAGATACTTCATGCAGTAAATGTTCGTATATTTTATAGTACCTTCATATTTTTGGCGTTAATATTTTTTGCCCAACTTCAAATACATAAGGAACTACAACAACTTTTTTAAAGATTTATCATTTTTGTTGCTTAATACTTTCTGCATTAGTGTTGCCAGCTTTTAGATCCGAAATTTTTTAGGCTGACTTCAGTTTTGGGCCAGCTTCATATGGCTTTGATTTACCGGCGGCAAATTTGTATACAAGACCCCATGGGTCTTTTTTACCATGCTCCGTGCCATACCGTTGAAAACTGTTTTGCTTTGCTTTAAATACTTTGCTTTAAATACTTCATGGAAATAATTGTATCTTGCTCCGCTAAAGAGTGACAATTTTAACTCTTTTGCGTCTTGGTTTCTTTTAGTCTGGTATGTCTTCCTAGTTTATGCATAAAACATCTAAATTTCCTTAGATTAGAGTTCCACCAACTATTTCGTTTCTTAGCTCCTCTTTTTCTTGGATTTGGGTTATTGCAGACATTGGTTAACTCCGTTGAGATCAGCTACTCATGAACAGCAATTTTATCGATCGAATGAATTTCTGGAAGTTCTTCTATATCGTCCCAGGAGCCAACCAAGTGCCTACCAAATAGGTCCGGGTCAGCTATCTTAATGGTAAATCTCTTAGTTTTGCTACTTGCGAGCTGACTATTCTGTGGCGAAGGGGTCAACTCTGTGGTCACTAGATATCTAACTTTCTTTCTCACACAATTGGGTGGTGTGTGATCGAACCCAAAAAGGTTCCATTGACTAGGACCATTTGCTCTTTTGTTTTCGATTTGGAGTACTCGTCGTATTGTTCCCGTTGTCTTCTTGCTTGTTCATTTTTGTAAATATGTTGTTTATCAAGAATTGTGGTAAACAACATGGGTGGCGATTTGAAAACGAGTCACGTTTTATGTTGTTGACCAGTTACACATGGTAAAAGAAACGGGTGGGCATATAGAGTTGTGCCACTAATTGTGTTGAGATTTCGAGATGTTATATTTGCGATATGTACGATTAGAATATTTGGTTGCAATATTCTAAACGATACAATTTCTAAGTTGAAATTTTAGAAGATGAAGATTTCCACTGCAAACATTTTGCGTAGAGTTTACTGGATTCCCTTGTGTTGTCTAAAAGTATAGAATATTTGCTTAGTGCTGTCGGTATATGGGTTTAAAGATAAAACCTGTTGACCCTTATACATTCCTTGTAGCGAGTTGGTCCCGTCAATAGCATATATTCAAGTATCCCGATATGAAATAAAGCACAGTGTGTGCAGATCCTTTTTGGGATTTTTGCGATAACCTGTCGTATAAACGCCTTGTCCAATTCTAGTTTAGGATCATGTTATATCGAGATTTTAAACCTTTAGTGCCATACTATGGCGTAATATTGACCATCAGTTATCAGTGGTTCTAGATAGATGATCCTTTTGGTTATGCTGATACTGTATATTCTCTAAAATGAAATCCTTGTGAGTTTGCCTTCCTGTGGCACTATTCTGGTAATTCCCCGGGATTCGGGAATAGGGAATTAGGAAAAATATTTTCATAGCATCAAAGCAACCAAATCATACTTTTCTGGCCTACTGTTGGAATATGTTTAGTGCAAAAATTTTCAAAACAAAGTTAATTGGGAAACTTTTGTTCTCCAAAATTTTTATGGAAAAAAATATTTTCCCATTTAACTTTGTTTCAAAAATATTTTCATCAAACTTATTCCCTCAATAGGCCAGAAAAATACAATTTAGACATAATTCCCAATTCCTTATTCCCATAGGGAAAGCCAGAATAGTGCCACTGAGGAAGGAATTTATATGTAATTTATGTTCAAATATTTTTTTTCCCGCATACTGCCTACTTTTTTTCCCGCATATAGGTAAAAAGCTGTTAAACCGTTTGAAAACAAAATAAAATTGGGAATACTTTTCCCTGCCAATTTAGATATGGAAAAATTATTCCCAATTTATAAATATTTACATCAAGCAGGAAAAAAATTGAACAGAAATACACATCAATTCTTTCCCAGTTTCCTATTTCTGGGGAATTACCAGAATAGTGCCACTATGATAGCGACCATATAATCGGTTTTTCATCGTTGACCTAATGGCCGATATGCTAGTTTGTTAGTTCAAACCGAAGAGCATATTTTTCAGGGACATGACCTGCGATTATGTATACAGTGGCCATCAGCCCAATGCTATATGACAGATACATTTTTATCTAATTCGTTCGATGTTAATAATTTCGTTGCCGGTAGTTAATCTTGATATGCGACTGAGTAACAAAGGTCGCTCGTTCCGTATATGGTGGGGCTGTAGTTGTCAGGTATAGTTGCGAATTGTGTTAGTGACGCAATTGGTTGTCTGTAGTTATTTTTTATACAGCAATATAAATAAAAATATGATTATGAAACCTCATTTGAGGCGGCCAAGTCCGTTGATGGGATATAGTGCCAGAGAGATAGATAGATAGGAATATGCGCTAAAGTTATATGAAATAATGTTGTGGTAGCTTAGGGCGAATTACACGACTATCAGAGATTCCGCGCAATGGAAGCCAATCTCTGAGATTCGGGCGCTTTCAGGTTTGCCAACATGATATCGCTACATATCAATATATTACTATCTTATTAGGTATATATGTTGCCAGCACAATACAGCATGAATGTATCTGATTGACCATGATTGTCAATTTGTTTCGAAATTTGTTTTAAGAACAAAAACTTATTGCATACAACTCAAAATGTTTAACTATTTAGTTTAATATTAATTATTAATTTTAATTTTTAATAATTTTGTGTGATAAGTAGTTCCGCATGAATTATAATATATCAGTTGCGTTCAGTATTCAACATGTGATTTTATGTTGCCAACAGTTGGAGGAACTGAAAGCGCACATAAACGCAAACCGCGACTTTTACATGAAACGATGTCTTTGCAGCTAAGGCAAATTACACGAATCTCAGAGATTGGCACCTATAGTGGCTATAATTTAGGATATAGGAAAGTCTTTCAGTTTGGGATTACAATTAACTACCTAATGCCATTTCAAAATAAGCCGTACGGTTCTCGCATACAACTTTTGAGCATTAGCGCAATCCGTCGTTTAGCCTTAATTTTTCTATTTACACTTTTATATTCGCATTTAATTTCTGTTCAGAACTTTTAAAGTATCCAATAATTTAAAAGTGTCCAGAGCTTCACCGGTTTTTAATACTACTCCACAGATCCTCAATGAACCTAGGAAATAACCGGTTCCCGGAAGATTCCCTTCTTAAGCGTGTTCGGGTAACAAATCTTTAGCTAGCTTTCAAACGAATGATTCTCTGGAAACATGGATAGTAAGTCGCAAAGAGATGGAATGTATATTTTGTAATAACCATATAACAGAGAGTCGAGGTTGGCTACATATTTCGAACTGAGATATTGCATACCGAACTGATATATTGCATCGTTTGGAGAAAAAAATGTCATCAATTTTGTCTAAGAGATCAAGTTTGTGTTGATGTCTGTTCGCCGTTTTGATAGAGGCTGCTGTTACAATTTAAGCTGGGTTCATTTCTTGAACCGAGTTAAAAAAAACGTTGACTATAATTCGTGTTCGAGGTCGTTGTTGTGAGGTAGTGTGAGCACTTACTGCTTAAGAGGTAAGTCTCTCTGTTTACATTTCAACCATTCTATGTATCAAATGAGTTGTTTTTAAGCATGTAAGGTTGCAGATATTTCAATTTTTGAAAATATTTTTAAAGCTCAAGTCGGAACAAGCGAGCAGTTAAGAGCTAAGTTGGAAACTGTTTCGAGTGGTGACGAAATTTTTGTAAACTATTCCTTTAGTTTTGATCAAAGTATTGGGAGTTTAACTTATTTTTTTGGATTTATCTGCAGAAAAAACACGTTTATTTGTAAGAAATGGTAAATTTTATTTTAATCAAAATATTTTCCATTGTTATCTATGACTTTCGACCATCATTCTTGCAATTTATGGATTCCATCGAAAAAAAAATTGTTTGCCTTTTGATTCGATCCATTCGTTCCATTCGATCCATGGGTTCTGAAGTGCTGGTCTTGAAGATTACTTTGCATTGTTAGGAATTTCCCATTTAAGTACTTCCGGTATATTTTTTTACTTGTTTTGCGACATCTGGTCGAGCATTTAACCAATGTATGTTTCAAACATATCGATTGTTGTTGGTAACATTCACCAGTAATAGTTTCGCTCGGTTTTACGAGATCATAGTACACCACTCCTTTCTGATCCCACCAAATGCACAACATAACCTTACTTCCGCATGAATGTTTCGTTTTGCTGTTGATGTGGATGGTTCTCCTGGATGGACACATGATTTTTTGCGTTTAGGATTATGGTAGTTAATCCACTTTCCATCGCCAGTCACAATTTCATACAAAAAATGGCAACTTCGGTGTCTATTGTTAGCAAAGAATTGCAAACCATTAAACGATTTTCAATGTTGATGTGGTATCCATTTCCCTCTTTTTTGAATTATTTTTATGGCATGTAAATGTTTGCTTATGGTTGTTTGAATGACATTTAACTGTTCTGCAAGTTCTTTTTTTGTTTGAGCTGAGTTTTCCTTCAATAATGCTTTCAATTCTTCATCTTCTTCGATAAAACTTTCTTTGTCACTGACATCAAAATCACCACTTTTGAATCGTTTAAACCGCAGTTTTCGCAAGTTTGTTGTATTGGGGTATGTTCACCATAAGTTTCTTGAAGCAAACGAAAACTTTCAGCAGCTTTTTTCTTTTGATTAAAGCAAAAAAGTAATGCTTCCCGCAAATGCTGTTTTGTTGGTTCGAAAATCGACATGTTTAAACGGGATTAAAAAATATGTTGTATACGCTTTCACGAATAATGACAACCTAAATTTTAATGTGGAATGTCAACACTTTAAAACGCCGGAAGGTGTCATTGTAAAAGAATGTTTAGTACTAAATTTACGCCATCTCTTAGAAAATCTAAAAAACTAAGTTATACACCCAATACAATTAACGATTGGTAATGTAGAGAAAACACCACCTACTGGAATAAAATAAAGCTGTGATTCCATGTAAAATGTGAACACCAGCGCTCACGAAACTTCTAAAAATTGGTATAGCGGCAAATTTTAATAGTTGTGATTTCATGTAAAAAAGTATCTAAAATCACAGCTCCAAAGCTTACCTCTATTTGACATCTGTATTTTGAATCAAAATTTTTGATTTCGTTTGTTTACTATTAAATCTTCAATTTTATGGCCTTTTAACCTATTTGCGATATTATTTGGTTCTTATAGATAAAGAAGTAAACAACTACGTATTTTCTTCCCATTATAGTTCTTAAAACTCTGTAATTACTTTATATTAGTTTTGCATTGCTAACTGACGAATCTGGCGTGAAAATGCTAAACTCGCAGTTAGTTTAAGTTATAGTTAGCCTCATCACACTTGTCTAATGTGTTTCTCCATTTATGCCTTTCATTGCTATGTCATTAGTCTCTGGTTGACCACGTACTGAATGTTTTAAGGACATAAAAAAATTAAGACCGTGAGGGTCATGATCCTCTTCTACTATTTTTTTGGTGGAATTATTATATATAGCTTATAGGATAGAGAGATCACCCTCGGGGAATAAATAGATTTAGTAGGTAGGGAGTGAAAGCCATCCCACTTTAGTTCGAGGAGTCGTGCGATTCTCGTTTGTGTGGACAACCATGAATATGGTTTCTCTTTGTGTGAAATCGGACTTTAGCTGTGTTAAGACTGCGCTTTAAACTGTGGTGGTCTGATCTCTGCAATTTTGCTTAGCTATGAAATTGTTCATGCGCCGATGTGTCATCTTTAATTGGGATAAATTGATTTATTCAGATAATCACCAGTAGTTACTTTACGTCAGTAGGAAGAGGCATCTTAAAATGCATTTTAAGCCGGAGATAACCGCACAATGACTCGATTTTTAGTTCTGAATTTTGCCTACTTGGTTCTTGTGATTTTCTCATTCAACCTTCAACACCCTTGTTCTACGATATTCATAATCTAAATTTAAATATGTAATTTAAGTATTTGGCTTGTTTTCTGACCATTCTGATCTGACATATCTTCTTGAAACACAACGGTATGCCGATGGCTTCAAACTTTATCTTAAACTTTTCTTGCGGGTTTTTATCATTTTGATAGGTTTAAAATTTCGAAGGGACTGTAAACTAAAAATGTTGACCAACGTCAGTTAAGAGTGGATATGAATCAAACACCTAGTAAGATTGCTTTAATTACAGATCTTGTCACATAATTGCCATAATTTTGTCACAAATTTAACTTTCGTATGAATTCGAATTTTCTTGAACACCCTGATATCGCCAACGTCAATATTGTACAACTCACCACAATTTCCATCATCATCGCGATCACGTACACGCGATCACAAATGTAACCAAAAAAATGGTCTGATTGATCTTAAATGTATAAATACTGATCGCTATACAAGATTTATTATGTTTCTTACTAAAATTTATATAAATTTGAATTATTTTTAGAACATTAGAAAATATATACCGACCACGATCAATTGAAACGCCATATGCATAATATGTTAAAATTGAGATCATCGAGTCTCGCAGATCTTTACTAATAATTACTAATACATTCATGAGCATATGTATTGACTTGTGCATGCATCCGATATTTTATTTTTCATGCGTCATTATATATGTTACATGCCTATATGCATTCTGAAAGGGGGAATGCAACTCGATCGTTATAGTTTTATGTTCTTCAGTTTTTATGTTCGTCTCTAGATAAGCAAATAAATGAAATAAATAATGTAAAATTATTTATATGTATGTGTGTAATATACGAATGAAGCATGACTTAAGACAGTACATATAGTTTCTTTTTTAGTGGGAAGGAATTATAATATTTCGACTAACCCTCTATTGCACAATTTATTTTCAGATGACGTTCTAGTCTTCACGGTAGCAACCGAACAAAATGATGGTTATCTCCGTTATGCGAAATCGGCTAAATTGCAAAATATATCGTTTAAAGCCCTAGGCTTAGGTGAACCATGGCTAGGTGGTAATATGGAAGGTGCAGGTGGTGGCCATAAAATTTCGCTGTTACGCGATGCCCTGAAGCCATATAAAGGGGATAACGATAAAATTGTTCTATTTACCGATAGTTACGATGTAGTATTTTTACAACCACTCACCGAAATCGTTAAAAAATTTAAAGCGTTTGGTGCAAAAATTTTATTTGGTGCCGAACCATTCTGCTGGCCTGATGCAAGTCTAGCCGAATCGTATCCTAAAGTTACATCAAATGAGGCTCGCTTCTTAAATTCCGGTCTTTTCATCGGCTACGCGTCTAACATATACGAAATGCTTAAAACACCGAATAAGAATACCGACGATGATCAGCTATACTACACAAAAGCGTATCTAGACGAAGAGTTTCGGGCGGCAAATTCATTTAAATTAGATCATCGTGCCGAAATTTTCCAAAATTTACATGGTGCCAAAAATTCGATTAAACTCGAATTTGCGCCCGAAAGTAATGCCGCCTATATTGTTAACACTGACTTTGAAACTAAACCAGCCCTTCTCCACGGTAACGGGCGAAGTAAAATTCAACTGAACAGTATGACAAACTACTTAATCGAACGGTTTGATGAAAATATGTGCGCAACATGCTCATCACGTATTGAATTGGATGAACAAAATTTACCAGTTGTTACTGTTGGCGTGTTCTTGGAGTCCCCAATGCCATTTTTCGAAGAGTTTTTGGATGCAATTTTAGCTCTCGATTATCCAAAATCAAAAATTCATATGTTTATTCACAGCAACGTAAATTATCACAAATTTATGGTTAATGAGTTTGTGGAAAGATTCGGAAAGGAATACGCCAGTATCAAAGAGATTCATGTGGATGATGGTACAAGCGAGGCGGTTGCACGTGATTTAGCGGTACAACAAGCCGCAGTCAGGGAGAGCGATTATTTATTTGTCGTCGACTCAGACGTTCATCTCGATAATCCAGAAGTTTTGCGCATTTTAATAAAAGAAAATAGGTACTTTTTACTTAAATTTAATAATATTTGGTGTAATAATCAATTTTCCTTATCTTTTATTTTAGGAATTTTATTGCGCCACTTTTAACACGACCACAAACGTTATGGAGTAATTTCTGGGGTGCTCTAAGCGAGAGTGGATTTTATGCGAGATCAAATGACTATATGGATATTGTAAATAATCAAGTGCGGTAAGTGTCAAATTTTAAATTTGTTTGAATATTTCATACCTAGCTGAACCAACTTTTGAAATATTAGGGCTCTAAAGCTTAATGATTTCTCGAATGCTTCTAAAATTAATTAAATATTTACATTTTATATTTAAACATTCGCAATTTTGTAAGAAAAGGTTCCTGACCGTGTTATTTATCGAAGAGATGATCACAATTGGCCGCCGAGATCTTGTGATTTAACACCTTTAGACTTTTTTCTTTGAGGCCACGCGAAAGATAAGGTCTATGCCAATGCTCCACTATCGATTCAAGACCTTAAAGAAAAAATGTGCGAATTGGCTATGGAAAATTTCGTGAAAAGGGTATGGTGCTGTAAGTGTAGATTTCTCATCTACACTTACTCATTCATTGATTTCTCTTAAAAATTACTCGTTTTTTTAATATCAAAATGAAACCTCTTATTGGAAAACCATTTATAAAGCGTATATTTCATCTGTCGGATCTGATGAACTGAGTGTTAAGCAATCTACAAATCTAATAAATAATTTATTTGGCGAAGGTGTATTTCATGCTACTCTGAAATACTCTAAGATTGTAACAATTTGCCAAAGGACGGATTAAAGACTGACCAAATCAGCCTTCAAAACTCGACTTCAAAGCTATCTGTAGCGAAATAAAGTGGTCAGTAAACAACAATACGGTTTTTGGATTAAGTCTCAAACAATGATCGCGCGATACGATTTGTGCTCGGCCATTCAATCCAGCATTTTCGGAAATCTAAAACCGCTACCATTTACCTTGACCTTCAAAGGGCATCTGATTCGGTCAACATAACCCTATTCATCAAAAAATTATAAAGTATTCGTATATATAAGCCTCCGTTACAGTGGATTTGAACTTTTTCGACTACTCGCACCCTAACTCTGGAAATTTCTTTTTAGTTTTTTTTTAAACCACAAACGTAATGTAGGTAATATAATTTCTAAATATTAATTTGCCAGAATAGAATATAGAATATAGCGCCAGACGAAGAAGAATACAAGTATAAAGAAATATTAATGATTAAAAAGAAGAATAAAAAAAACAGCACCAGGAAACCATAAAATATCTGGTCTCAATCCCAGATGAAATGAAATAAATTAAAACAATAGCAGTAATAAAGCGCAATAAAATAGACGATTTACCGAACCAATAACTAAATACCAATATCTGCGATCAAAGATAATAAATAAGGCTTTAAAACTACTACTATTTTGCAATCCTCATAACCAAAGTGAACGAAAATTAAATAAAAATCGGAGAAGAGTGCTGATCCTAACGGACATGCGAAAATCAATTGGTATGACCATAGAAACAGGAGAATAATAATTTGCACCAACCAAGAACAACTAACCAGAACTAACATGGACTCTCCACCTGCTATTGCTATCTAGTTATGCTAGAAAATTTCGATCAAATGGCAAGTGGAGACTCGCAATAATATTTATATGCTATCTGTATGCTATGAATGCATGCTATGTCGGCCGAACTAGATAGCATGTATATAGCATGCATATTTTGACGTTTCTTCTATTTTAATATTGTGTCTACTGACATTTTAGGTATTTATGACTAGTAGTCTTGACTATAGACAAAAGAATGATTTGAGAACGTCAAATTATAGCAAGTTTACCACACCAGACTCCATCTTGGCAAATTTTGATAGAAAGAGAAAGTAGATTGCACTAGTATTCATATAGCAGGTTGAGAAGCCGTGTAACCGAAGGCTTTCTCTTAGCTAACTATACTATTTAATAAAAAGGGTGCGACATCTTTTGGTTCGTTTTTCAACTGCAAATGAGCATTTTTACCAAAAAATCATGTTTTCTGACGAAGCTCATTTTCACCTCGGCGGTTATGTGAAGAACCAAAATTGCCGTATTTGAAGCACAGAAAATCTACACGTGACAGTTGGCAAAGGCATCGTAGTTTGAAATGCATCATAGGGCTTTCCAGATCTGTAACAACTGTCTAGAAATAGTTTTTCAAATAGCTCAGAGGATGTCGTTGTGATCCTCGTTTTAATTTTGTTGCGTTATAATTTAAGTTAGCAATATCATCAATAGAAATCGATGGATGCATATCAATTTTATGGTATCCATTTGCTAAATCTAGCGTGGTGATATAGCTTTCCCCAACTGATACGAAAATTCTACAATGTTGGGTAGAGGTTAAATATCATCAACTGTCATTTTGTTGAGTCTTCTGAAATCTACAACCAATCTCTATTTTGACCAAGAGTGGAGAATTTTAAAGACTCGGAAATAGTTCAATGATTGTGTCTTTCAACATTTGATCCAATTCGCTTGTTATTCCATTTTGACAGCTTCATCATGTCTATAATTTTTGGTGTGTACAGGACGATGTGGAGGAGTTTCATGGCATATGGCGTTTGTTGTAGTTATTTGTCCCCCGGTAGGTGGAAACATCATTAATTGATGTTTAAGATCAATGATAGCACTTGCCATCAAAGCGCCCGGAAATATTTCTTGAGATGGACAGAAATAATCCTTATCGAAATCCTTAAAACAGAATTAAAATTTTTTAATGTCAGTTTTTTTCTCTTGCTGGAACAGCTATAGCAATACTATTTGACAACTGCCTTGTCAAGGTAACAAATATTCACTTACTCGTGTTATATACACTTATTGCCGTCTAGAAAATTTCGACCAATTATTCCAGCGCAAGGTATTGGAAAGTTTTTTGGAACAATTTGAAAACCTTAAAATAGTTTTTCTTTGTTAGGTAGTTTGATTACTGAGTGGCATAAGGCTAAATTAAAAGGCCCTAATCCTGCCCTAGCAGGTCTTATTCAGATGACAAAGAATATCATTTGTTGATTATGAATTTGAATTTGTATTTTACGACTAATATTATTTCGATGATTATTATAATCAAATTCACTTTGTCTGATTTCGCTCCGTCAAATCCGGTTCGTTTCGTATCACTAGATTGTGAATATCGTTCTAGACATTGGCGATTATAACACCACTTCTCGTAGTTTACACGCTTATACAGAAAATAATCTTTGAACAATTTCCAAATATTTACTAAACAATTACGCCACTACTGGAATATTCCCGAATATTCCTTCAATAATTTTCACACTTTTATTTTACCAATATTAAATCGCAACAAGAAATAATTTCCACAATTATTTATTAATTCACTTAATACGACTCATAATTTTTAATTACACCACTATTTTCACTTAACACTACATATTTATTATTTCACACTGTTCACTTTCGCTTTTAAAACGCATATATGCGTCCTGCGGTCGTGAACGTGTTGCGTCACTTTGCGTGGTGCGTGCGAAAAACAATAAAAAACAAAATTTAGGCGTTTTAGGCCTGTTTTGCTCTGGCCTAAATGCCTATTTTTTTTTGTTTTTCGAAACCGTGTTATTTGAAAACTGTGAATTCGTGTAAAACAGAATTGGGTGTAGAAGGTACTCAAAAACTATAACTACACAGCTGCATATAAAACAACAAATAAAATCGAAAACCGCCTAAATAATAAAAAAGGAAACAATTTAATGGATACAGGTATATACCAACTAAAATGTAACGAGTGCGAGGCGTTCTGCATCGGGCAACCAGATCGGAGTTTGATTACACGCTTTACAGAACACGTAAAAGAAGTGGGAAAACCATAACACGGTCAAAATACACAGAACATCTGAATCACCAACAGCACTGAGCAAAGGTACTCAGGATATGTTAGAAATTTAGAAATGAAAAAAGGCGAAAAAATGAATAGAATAGAGGAGTATAAAAAAGATCAACACAGGAACAACCCACAATTTTGGAACGATAGGATGCCGTACAACGAAATTTACCAATATATAAAGGAAAATTTGTTAACCAAAATTAGAATATAGAAATAGTTGACGAATAGCTGACATAAAGAAAAAACTTCATTTTTTAATTAAATTTAAAAATTGAATTTAGAGAGCTTATTTGTAACTGAAAAAGTGATTGAAAGTAAAATTTTAAATGGCATTACTTACGGTAGAGGTGAGAAATATATTTTTATTATTTATCAACATTATTATGAAAAATAAAATTTTGTTTGTTTTCCCTAGGTTATGGCTGAAAACAAAATAACTGATTCTGAAATAAATGAAAGCGATGGAAGCAGTAAATCTGAACCATTTTCTGAAACAGGTAGTGAATATTTTTGTTCAAATCTGGGAAGTACTAGTGATGAATCAATATCAATTGAGGTAGGAGGCTTTGAAACAATTGAAGATGATAATGGAGAACCAATAAATACCGATGGCTCTTGAAAATGATGAAGATTGGACTGATTTAGAATTTGAACCAAAGCTTTTCGAATTTATCGGTCTAGAAGGAATTAAAGTACAATTAGAAAGTAATGTGTTACCAGAAAAAAATTTCTCTCTATTTTTTGATGAAAGTTTGCTTTTAAAAATAACAGGACGGGTCAACTTTACGGGCTGCAACCAATTTACAATCTGGAAAAGCCCAAATCAAATTTATTGAAATGGAAACCTTTATGTATTCCAGAATTCAAGCGATTTCTTCGATTGTGTATTATAATGGGAAATGTGCGTGTGCCAAATTTACGACAGTTTTTGGAAAAATTATGGGCAGAAATCAGTTTGAAAATATTCTGCGGTGGTAAAAATAGTAGTAAAAATATGCTACAGTGTTCTTTAATAGGCAACGCTCATAACAGGCGGTACTCAGACTACTTTTAGGCCTCTATGGCCGGAATTACACTATAAAAGGTCTGTCGCGACTCGATATTACACGATACAATATTTACGCACGCGGCTGTAGTACATGTGCTCCAAGATTTTTGCACTCGATTTGGATATATTTGACAGGAAAGTGAAAAAGATAATTTTCGAGTGCGCGCGCGTCTTCATAGGGTACATTAGTTATGATTTTGAGTTATCTGTATTAAATTAAAATAAAATAAATTAGAATTTTTCACTTATAGATGGCTAATGTGTAAGAATCACAACAATCAGTTTCGAACAAATGAGCCTATTGATTTTGAAAAAAAAATCAGTCTTCTCATCAAGTCGCGACGACTGATGTTATATAATTCCATTGGAATATTGTCTATATATATAGAACATACCATGTAGTTGTACTACTAGCGAATTACTGCTTAGCGTACGAAATTTGATTCTTTCACATTTCAAATAATACAACAGTAATAATACAACATCAGTCGTCGCGACCTGATGAGAAGACTGATTTTTTTTTCAAAACCAATAGGCTCATTTGTTCGAAACTGATTGTTGTGATTCTTACACATTAGCCATCTATAAGTCAAAAATTCAAATTTATCCGCGATCCAGCGTTAAAGGAAAGAAAGTATGGGGTGGTTGGAAAGTTGATTGTGTATAAGGAAGTGTCGATTATCATATTCGTTGTCACACAGATAGTGACGCTAAATGGAAGAATTTCCTACGATTTGTGTATTTAATTCGAGAGTGCTGAAATATACCAATATACAGAACAATCACAATAACACCATTACAATTACAAAAACCAAAGTAAAATATAAAATAAATTAATTTATTTATAATCGAGTTGACTAACCGAACATGGTTAGTCAAGTATACGAAGCAGTGAAATACCCACCATGCCAAACCATATACGAAAGTATATTGAACAATTTTTGGTTAAGGCGATTGCCGATCCAGGTGAAGGTTATTGTCAGTGCTAGCAAGGGAGAGTTATCCGAAGTTGCGAAAGTATGACCAGTATGACCTGTGTCAAATCCAGCGGCAATTGCAGGAGTTAACATTACAGGTACAACAGCTCCCCGTGGATCGCTCCTCACCGTTTTCAGGCCGCTTTAGATCAAAGTCACCAGCTCACAGCTGGTGTCATGGGCAAAATGGAGCGACCACATGCTGGTATTATAGAACGTATGGAACTTCGGCAAGTAAATGCAGGCAGCCGTGTGATTTTGCACAACCATCAAAACCGAGTCCTCATAAAGCATCGCTAATCATCAAAAGTAATAGCACAGCAAGCATAGTGTTCCCTAACAGCAAAGTTATTGTTAACACTAACAATTCCAAGTCATCGAAACCATCATCCCGTGGTAGTAATAATAGTGCCGTTATCCAGTCGACATCATCAACACCGCTCCGCGATTCAATCAGTGTTAATCAGCTTTGCGTTCACGACAATTCGAACAAAATTAGTTTCCTGATTGACATCGGATCAGATATATCGGTGCTCCCTAAATCTTTCGCACCACTTTCAGCTACGCCAACAAACATTGCAACTTTCTGTGAAAAGCGCCTCCATTTGAATTTCGGGCTTAGAAGATCGCTGCCGTGGACGTTTACGGTAGCCGACGTTAAGCAACCAATAATCGGTTCGGATTTTTTATCGCACTACAATCTACTTGTGGACATTGCAAGTAATAAATTGATTGACAGGGTGACGTCATTCGAAAAGCATGGAGAAATCGCTAGTATGCACGATGTAGCAGTTAAAACTTTTGATGCAAGTCATCAGTTTGTTTCGTTACTACATAAGTTTGTTGACATTACGCGATTCAGCGGCGAAATCGGCATGGCGAATAGCATCCGGTCAGCGTCAAAGCGAGATCGCTGTCGTCGGAAAAATACAAAGCAGTAAATGCCTAGTTCGAGGAATTGATGCGGCTAGGCATATGTCGACCGTCGAAAAGCAATTGGTCAACGCCACTTCATATGGTAATGAAGAAGGAGGGAAGATGGCGGCCATGTTTAGATTTCGGAGCGTTAAACGCAGTCACGAAGCCAGAGAAATATCCGCTACCGTATATTAATGACTGTGGTCACATCCTACACGGTAAACGCTTTTCTCGAAAATTGATCTGCAAAAAGCATTTCATCAGGTTCCGATAGATCCAGCCGATGTGCGCAAGACAGCCATAACAACACCGTTCGGACTATTTGAGTATATGACGTTTGGTCTCTGTAACGCGGCACAAACCTTTCAGAGGATCATATCGGAAGTCCTGCGCGGATTGGACTTTGTATTTTCATATATCGACGATATATTGATTGCTTCATACGACATTGAGGAACATCGTAATCATTTTCGCCAAGTGTTTCAACGTGTACGACAGCACAAGCTGTATATAAACCAATCAAAGTGCGAGTTAGCAAAGACAGCGATAGATTTTCTTGGACATAGAATTTCGTCCGTATAGGTGTTCAGCAGTTTTTGGCAATGATAAATTATTATAGAAAGTTTATCCCGAACGCAGTCAAGCACCAGATGATAATGGAAAATATGATTAAAGGCAGTAAGAAAAACGATAGAACACATACTTGTTTGGGACGAGACTACCTACGGTTGCAGCGTTTACTCAGTGTAAACATGACCTATCAACATCCACGTTATTATGCCATCCATCACCAAATGTGCCACTAGCATTAATAGTTTACACGTCAGACAACGCGGTAGGTGCCGTTTTACATCAATTTGTAAATCAACAGCAGCAACCTTTAGGTTTTTTCTCAGCAACCTTCAAAGCTAGACGATACGCAAAGCAAATATAGCACGTACGATCGTGAAGTGTTGGCGATATACCTGGGTGTAAAGTATTTCCGGTATATGAACGAGGGCCGAAAGTGTTGTATTTACACCGATCATAAGCCATTGGTCTTTGCATTTAAGCAGTGGTTATGGACAAGGTTTCTCCAAGGCAGATCCGCCACTTGGATTTTGTGTCGCAGTTTTCCACAGATATTCGACAGATATATCTGGATCATCGAACGTATCAGCCGATTTTTTGTCACGAATCAATGAGTTACGTACCACACAACCGATTGACTATAATGAATTGGCTTTAGATCAACAAAGATGCAGTAAACTGGCATCCGTGTTGAACGACAATAACCTCACATTGAGCCTAGAAGCTATAAACGTACCAGGTTGCAATCAGCGACTAATTGTGACATCTTTAATGGTAATGTTAGTCCTTACATTACGGGTGCCCAGTGTCCCCAGTGCCCAGTGCCTAGTGCAAGAAAGATTTGTGTGGAAAGGCATGCGTAAAGACTGTCAGACGTTCGTAAAATATTTTGTGGCGTGCCAACGATCGAAAGTCACCAGGCACAATCGATCAGAAGTTCTAACAACGGTGCTACCAAGCCAACGATTTGATCATATCAACGTTGATTTAATCGGTCCATTGCCAACATCAGGCGAGTATAATCACTGTCTTACCATAATCGATCGTTATTCAAGGTGGCCCGAGGCAATTCCAATCACGAACAAGACGGCAGAGACGGTGGCTAGGAACTTAATTTCAGGATGGTTTGGACGGTTCGGAATTCCGAGAATCATCACGCCAGACCAAGGTCAATAATCGAATCGAGTTTGTTTCATGAATTGTCTTAACTATTGGGTATCCAGCATATTAAGACTACGAGTTACCACCCAGAGTCGAACGGGTTGGTGGAAAGAGGGCATAGGACATTGAAGTCAGCAATCATGTGTCATCAAACACACAATTGGTCAGCGGGTTTGCCGTTAATATTACTTGGTCTGAGATCAACGTACAAACCAGACATCAATTCTACACCAGCAGAGATGCTGTATAGGCAAACGTTACGACAGCCGGGGAAATTTTTCGAAAGTGATGATAAGACGACGATACCATTTGTTTATTTGTTTATTCAAAATGGCGACCAAATACAATTGGACGGCAAAAACCACAAAAATATTAATTTAAAAATACTAGGTGAATGAATTTTTCTAGAAAGTGAAGTGTGGCCATTAGTCTGTCCTCCACACTTATTGAATTTCGTGTGTTTCCTGTCATACATTCTTAAATATTTTATGTAGCAGGTCATGTCCTCGGGTCTGCTGCTCCTTTAATAAATTTTGATGGACACCTTTCAAATCCCGTCTCGATACCCAGGGTTTCACCCAGATTCATTTTTTCTGTTTCTCTTTGTAATGAAATAACATTAAAAGCGCTTAGTGTTGCTGCACACGCTGCTCGTTGCTGCTCCATTTTTTACTGAAGTAAATTTTGATAAAATGTTTTATAGAGTAACTTTCAAAAATTATTTGATCAAAATTGTCTTAAACAAAATTCATATATAAATATTTTATAAAACCGGTAGGTTAGTTGTGCGCCAGTTTAATGTTTTATATGGGATGTTCTAACATCACCATTTTTCGATATTTTATCGAAGTCTACGTCTCTTTAATTTCACTTCTATTTTGTTTATCAATTATTTCTGCTCTATTGCTATCACAACCTACTGGAATATATTTGAACAACATCTATTTCACTTATTTTCGTTCGAGAATTGAAAATAAATTGTTTGGTGATAGAAGCGCAGTAGAAACATCACCATGTTGTAATCTAGCAGGCTTTTAAATGATATAAAAATTGAAATCGAGACAAATTTTATTCTACAGAAACGAGAAATAAACTTTGACAAATTACCAAAAAATCAAAGCTTGCATTGATTTTTTCTGATTGCGAAAACAGAGTTCATATAAAACATTTCACATGCCATTATGCATGTCACTTTCTAGATTATAAAAACAAAATTTACTAAATAATTTTGCACAAAACTCACAATGAATTTTGTTAAATCTTATGTGGCTGACTTAGTTTGAAAAAAAAACTCTACTTATATGTCGCGTCAAAACTTCAAGTGATATAAATTGTCGTTTGAAGTTAAAGCAGTTGCAAGGGAATATTTATAAAGCAGCATAAGATTTAAAAAATAGCCACAATAAGTTTTGTCAACAACTATTTTGTAAGTTTCGATTTAATAATCTAGAAACCATGAAGACGGGTATAGCACATCGCTTGAAGTGATGCGACTAAGGGAGCAGAGGTGTTATTAATGAAGTCAATTTTAAGGTGCAGCATCTTGATACCAAACATAGTTTCTAGTCGGATTTATTTATATAAGTCACCAGATTAGTTAATAATTGCAGATTCTTTATTACAAGAGCTCCATCACTGATCTGTGATTATTTTCTGATCAAGAAAATCATAAGCGATTCTTAAACTAAGAGAATTGAATTAATCAACGATGAACGCAAAGCACCAACCAATTAGATTTGCGTCTTCATAATCTCGAGTTAATTTAAAGAAATGTACAAAACACTTATATCAAAACAAAGTTCATGCTCAGATTTTTTATTTTATTTTATCAATTGAATATAGTTTCACTATGTCTGTATGTTATCGTAAATGAAAATTTATTGGCTAACAAAATAATTTATCGCACTTATTTATTATTATCATATCACTATAAATTAAAAAATAGTTTTCAGAGTATATAGATAACGAGAAATGATACAGGTTTAAATCTATCATATATATATAAAAAAGTTCAAAATATTTAGATATGCGTATCTAATCGAATGCAATCGAGAAATCTGTTTTAAAACTTCGTCGATCGATCGAATACATATTATCGGCCGTGCATTCATATACGCCAGCATCCATTTGTGTGGCCGGATCGATCTCAATTTTTGATTTCACCTTATCTTTGTCGATATTCCATTCGTGCACCTAAAAAATAATAAAAAAAAAATATTACAAAACGATCTGGAAATTTTTTAACAAGTGCAGATCAACTTACATGCATATAGTGATGTGTTAAAATCTCAGTACCATCTTTATACCATGTGATTATGGGTCTCGGATTGCCCTTGGCCACACATAAAAATGCAATTTTATGGCCTAGCACGTATTCCAGATCGAAATGTGACGCTAGTAAAATTTTTGCGCCCTGCAAGATCCAAATTAAAATAGACGTAGTCGATCGAGCTCATAAATTACGGAATACTCACATTATTATTGTTGTAATATTGATCGGATTCAGGATCACGATATTTTCCTGTGATTGGTAATCCAATTTGTACCTACACAGTAATAAACAAAAAATTTTATACACGACTGTGCCAAGCTAGAACCAAGATATATATTTACTTTAGATTTTGTGCGCCCGCGACCTCTACCACGCCGTGCAAACACATCAGTGCAACACAATAATATGCTGAACAGTAAAATAATAAATTTGAATTCCTGTTTCATGTTTTAAAAATTCCGGGAAGCTGTTAAATCGCGTAACGAAATAGAACGCGATGCCTTCGTAACAAATAATGTGTTGTGTGTTAAGAGCACGAGATAAAACTGGATCGCGTATTTTTGCTTTAATCAAAATGATCGGTTGTTTTTGTTTTTCGCCGTTGTTGTTTTAGTAAAGTGGTTTTGTGATTTTGTTTTGTATCTTATTATTTATGATTATATATGATTTGATTTAAGGTGTAATTTTACAGATCCGTATCGTAGAAGATCGCGATCGAGATTTTTGCCAAATGTCAGGGATAACTATAATGGAGTCTGAAGCAACATAATCCAAGGCATCATTTCGATATTGTGCCAAGAATTCTATTATTAGGAGATCCAACGAAAAAATATCACGATCGCGTTCTTTGCATTGCCTAAATACATTACTGTGCTCCGGCAAATTTTAAACCAATTCAGAATTTCCCCATCATAACTAAATTAAAAAATTGCGCCCTAAACGTTTAAATCAAATAAAATTAGCGGCTTCTTTTTCTACATCATGTATTATATATATTCGGTCGACTTGTTCTGGTCGTTGTTTTCCCGCAACGCAAAAGCAGTAATAGTATATTGCGATGGCAATTTCGATCGTCTTCGACATAAATCGTGACCTTGATTACGTTCAATTTTGTTGCCCCACTTTTCTTTCCCGTGGCAGCATCACACAAACAAATTAACCGAAATAGATTAGATTAAATTGTGTAAAATTAGGGTTACTTGTCTGGAATAAAAATGGCGGGAAAATAAAATTCAATTTGAGTTCAGCTTAAAATTTATTGTGTAACAAAAAAGAAAAAATACATAAAATGGCGGCATTATAATATATTGCATTTAATAATTAATCATAACATAATCAGTACGGAACCCGCGACGGTCTATTGCATAAATATTATCGGCTTGGCATTCATAGTATCCGGCGTCCTTTTGTGTAGTCGGATCAATCTCCATTTTTGATTTAACCGTATCATTTCCGATCGTTGATTCATGTACCTGGAAATATTTGTGTTGATATAGTTCGACGCCATCTTTGAACCATGTGATCTCGGGTTTCGGATAGCCGCGCGCCATACAAAAAAATGTAATTTTCCGTCCGAGTATGTAGTCGAACTCGAAGTGTGATGATTTCACAATTTTTGCACCCTGGAAAACACGAAAATATTATTTGAGATTGTGCCATAAAGTCGTCGATCGTTGGCGACTTACATCCTTATGATCATAGTAATTGATGGCGGCTGGTGATCTGTGTTGTATCACTGGTGGCATACGTCCACTATAATTTCGTCGTTCTGTTCGTCCACCAATTCGGCCTGGAAAAATTTAAACAACGTTATCTTTCTATTATCACATACGATGCATGCACGGTTAGATAATTTACCACCACGTTGTGCTACACATAAATTAACGATCAATAAAATTGTATAGAATGAAAACATAAATTTCATTTTCCCCGAATTAACTCAAACACATTTCAAAAATTTTGCCGATAAATTTTTCGCAATTCGTGCTAGTGACTTGTATACGAAATAATAAACACGCGTACCAAATGTTCAGTGGTTCCGCTTTGATTGTTGTTTTACTACTGTAGGTAAATTAGTCGATTGGCTGTTATTTATTATCTCGCTGTTGCTGTTTATTTTATTTCATTTTTTGTGTTTAGATGTGATCGTCATATTTTCGTTGGATTTAGTTATTGTTTTCATATACGATTGGGGTAACACAATAGCTGTCATATTCACCGAAACGTGGAGGCGCGTTTCACTCGCAAAGAGCCTTAAGCAATAACAAATAAAAATTAAATTTGTCCAGCGTTTTGAGTTTAAAACCGCTGGCTGCTCCCAAATTAATGATGGTAAACCGAACATTTTAATCACGATCCTGCATTAGGTTAACAAAACTTCGCCTAAAACCCTAACGAAACGCGTGATTTTCATTTTAATGTATTTTGGTCAATTTAGAAGCGATTAATTTTTATTTAAAACATAAAAAACTGGTGACGTCACCCATTTCACTCAAATGGTCATAAAAACAAAAAAATTATCTAAAACGTAAATATTATTGTTCAGAAATCTTTGTTAAAGTAATTTATAATTAACGAAATTGTCTTGACTTAGTTTAGATCGATACGATCGCACCTTGCAGCCAAGGTGAAAATATGTAAAATGCATCACTTGATTGTTGTTTATATGAGTATTTGATTGATCCACCACTAATAAACGACTTGACAGTAATTTAACGTTTTAATCAAATTGTGTACTGTCGTTTATTTATTTATGTTTATATTTATTTATTTACAGAGGTATCTGGAATGTGCCATTCGTCTCATCATGCTACCTAATTCGCAAGGATATTCTATCAAAAATCTCGTACAAATACGATACATTGGACCCGGATATGGCATTTTGCCATCATTTACGCAGGGAGAATGTATTCATGAACATTATCAATATGGAATACTATGGCCATTTAATTAACGGCGAGGCATTCAACACAAAGCTGATTCGACCAGATTTCTTTATGTTGGGCACAAATCAAGCCGATTGGGAACAACGATACATGCATCCCGAATATATTAAACATTTAGACCCCAACTTTACAATGATTCAACCGTGTCCCGATGTATTTTGGTTCCCAATTGGAACCGAACGATTTTGTGATGACATGGTTGCGATTATGGAAGATTTTGGTAAATGGTCCGATGGCTCGAACTCAGATAGCCGGTTAGAAGGTGGGTATGAAGCAGTACCGACACGTGATATTCATATGAATCAAGTTGGATTGGAGGCGCAATGGTTAAAATTCCTTAAGCTGTATGTGCGGCCACTACAGGAAAAGGCGTTCGAAGGTTATGTGCATGATGTGAGTACACGATCTAATATATATTCTATATTTAAATATAATTACTTATCTTACAAATTTAGCCACCACATTCACTTATGAACTTTGTCGTGCGTTACCGACCGGATGAACAACCATTTTTGCGGCCACATCACGACTCCTCAACATATACAATAAATATTGCACTAAATCATGCTGGCATTGATTTTGAGGGAGGTGGTTGCCGTTTCTTGCGTTACAATTGTTCGGTCGAATCAACGAAAAAAGGGTGGTTGCTTATGCATCCCGGCCGACTAACTCACTACCATGAGGGATTACGTGTAACCAAAGGTACTCGGTATATTATGATCTCGTTCGTGGATCCATAAATGGCTGAACAAATTGTTAACTGTTATACTCATTAATTATAAATTAGTAATAGTATGTAAAATGTATCAAATGTACGACGGAAATCTCTCGAAATATTTTTTTTTTTACTTTTTTTATTAACCAAAAATTTACTGCCGAGTTGTTATAAAAGATTTATTTTTATTAAAATTTTATTATTTTTACCAATAAGTTTTTGTACACTAATAAATCTCGGATCAAAACGTGTGTTTTTAAGCCAAATTGTTTTATTCTGTAATAGAAATTTAGAGAATTATAGCTGACTTGAATAACTGCTCCGAAATTAGGGGCAACTTAATCGTATAGTAACTGCTAGATTTGAAAACCGTTTTAAAATAAAAATAATTTTTCGGGTTCCGACGATAAATTTACGACCAATAAATCCATTAAGTTTATATCCTACCCCAAATGTCAACCTCACATGAATGTGGTGCTTTCTGCAAATCAACCAACGAGGGTGGATGATCATACACCGAGCACCTAGCAAATGATTTTTCCCCACTTCCCTGCTACCAACTTCAATGGTTATTTTTGAATTTTTGACTTATAGATGGCTAATGTGTAAGAATCACAACAATCAGTTTCGAACAAATGAGAATATTGATTTGAAAAAATCAGTCTTCTCATCAGGTCGCGACGACTGATGTTGTATTATTACATTGGAATATTGTCTATATATATAGAACATACCATGTAGTTGTATGTACTACTAGCGAATTGCTGCATAGCGTACGAAATTTGATTCTTTCAAATTTCCATCTATATTCTATTTTAACAACTAACTTTTCGCATTCACGAATTTTATTATATATTTTACTTTGGTTTTTGCAATTGTAATGGTGTTATTGTGATTGTTCTGTATATTGGTATATTTCAGCACTCTCGAATTAAATTCACAAAAATCGTAGGAAATTCTTCCATTTTAGCGTCACTATTTGTGTGACAAACGAATATGATAATCGACACTTACTTATACACAATCAACTTCCCAACCACCACCCCATACTTTCTTTCCTTTAACGCTGGATCGCGGATAAATTTGAATTTTTGACTTATAGATGGCTAATGTGTAAGAATCACAACAATCAGTTTCGAACAAATGAGAATATTGATTTGAAAAAATCAGTCTTCTCATCAGGTCGCGACGACTGATGTTGTATTATTACATTGGAATATTGTCTATATATATAGAACATACCATGTAGTTGTATGTACTACTAGCGAATTACTGCATAGCGTACGAAATTTGATTCTTTCAAATTTCCATCTATATTCTATTTTAACAACTAACTTTTCGCATTCACGAATTTTATTATATATTTTACTTTGGTTTTTGCAATTGTAATGGTGTTATTGTGATTGTTCTGTATATTGGTATATTTCAGCACTCTCGAATTAAATTCACAAAAATCGTAGGAAATTCTTCCATTTTAGCGTCACTATTTGTGTGACAAACGAATATGATAATCGACACTTACTTATACACAATCAACTTCCCAACCACCACCCCATACTTTCTTTCCTTTAACGCTGGATCGCGGATAAATTTGAATTTTTGACTTATAGATGGCTAATGTGTAAGAATCACATGGTGGTGGTTGGGAAGTTGATTGTGTATAAGTAAGTGTCGATTATCATATTCGTTTGTCACACAAATAGTGACGCTAAAATGGAAGAATTTCCTACGATTTTTGTGAATTTAATTCGAGAGTGCTGAAATATACCAATATACAGAACAATCACAATAACACCATTACAATTGCAAAAACCAAAGTAAAATATATAATAAAATTCGTGAATGCGAAAAGTTAGTTGTTAAAATAGAATATAGATGGAAATTTGAAAGAATCAAATTTCGTACGCTATGCAGTAATTCGCTAGTAGTACATACAACTACATGGTATGTTCTATATATATAGACAATATTCCAATGTAATAATACAACATCAGTCGTCGCGACCTGATGAGAAGACTGATTTTTTCAAATCAATATTCTCATTTGTTCGAAACTGATTGTTGTGATTCTTACACATTAGCCATCTATAAGTCAAAAATTCAAATTTATCCGCGATCCAGCGTTAAAGGAAAGAAAGTATGGGGTGGTGGTTGGGAAGTTGATTGTGTATAAGTAAGTGTCGATTATCATATTCGTTTGTCACACAAATAGTGACGCTAAAATGGAAGAATTTCCTACGATTTTTGTGAATTTAATTCGAGAGTGCTGAAATATACCAATATACAGAACAATCACAATAACACCATTACAATTGCAAAAACCAAAGTAAAATATATAATAAAATTCGTGAATGCGAAAAGTTAGTTGTTAAAATAGAATATAGATGGAAATTTGAAAGAATCAAATTTCGTACGCTATGCAGTAATTCGCTAGTAGTACATACAACTACATGGTATGTTCTATATATATAGACAATATTCCAATGTAATAATACAACATCAGTCGTCGCGACCTGATGAGAAGACTGATTTTTTCAAATCAATATTCTCATTTGTTCGAAACTGATTGTTGTGATTCTTACACATTAGCCATCTATAAGTCAAAAATTCAAATTTATCCGCGATCCAGCGTTAAAGGAAAGAAAGTATGGGGTGGTGGTTGGGAAGTTGATTGTGTATAAGTAAGTGTCGATTATCATATTCGTTTGTCACACAAATAGTGACGCTAAAATGGAAGAATTTCCTACGATTTTTGTGAATTTAATTCGAGAGTGCTGAAATATACCAATATACAGAACAATCACAATAACACCATTACAATTGCAAAAACCAAAGTAAAATATTCAATGGTTATGTTTTTAACTGCTTCAATAGCCAATCGTTAAAGCAATGAATTTGCAACATAAAGGAATTTTTACCCTAGGTTTTAATGCTCAATGGATTCTGAGATGTGGTAACCATTGCGAAGCAAATTCATACGAATTTTAAATGCGTCTAGATCACAACCTAGAAAAACACACTCCGCGACTCAGCAGGAAAAGCTGAAGAATTCAGTCTAGACAATATAATTTGGGAAATCAGTACCAAAGATTCCGATGAATATAGAACTATAGCCACAAAGTTCACTGAACAAGGTATATAGAGTAAGGTACATACGAAGATAAAAACAACCGAGAAATTAAAGTTATGGCCAGATGTCTTCTGCAAGAAGAAAAGCTACAGTAAACATCCTTAAACGTTAACGCGGGCGAAATATTAGGTGCATAAAATGTTCCGGTAGACAAAACGTGAAAAACTGCTCAGTTAACCGCAACGAACCTGTAAGGTGTATAAACTGTTTAGGGCAACATCTTGCACTACAGATGATGTGAAGCAGTAAAACGGCAAAGGTAAAGAAACAAAACGCGCCATTTGACTCAAGATAGAGCCAGCCTAACGTAGGGATTCCAACTAGAGTTACTACAATCACAGTCCATAGAGAATAGTTCAATCGAGACGCACCATAAAGCACACATGGTTCGTATTTTTGCAATCGTACCAAAATAACGCCATGAGTGCCCTTACAAATAAACACAAGTAAACAAAATGCATTTCGAGTTATAATCGAAGGGAATAGATGCAAAGATGGAAATTGGATAACCTGAGAATGTCAGTAATAATGGGTTGTTGAGTGCGAGAATGTTGGTGAAATCCCAGCAGAAAGTACAAGTACGTGTTTTGAACGTATGTAAGCTGATATTTATAACTCAAAGCGAAACACTGCCCAGTTAGCCGAAACGAACGAATATAGTAAAGAGATTATCCATACAACAACACAAAATAGTGTTCAAACACAACTATTTACAACCATACAAGTACGGAATGCATGAATGCTCTGCAAAACACTTGAACATACATACATACATACATAAACATTTTGGCGAAATTCATTTTTCATAATTCTAAATAAAAATAATTTCTAAAATATGTTTTCATTCCATAAACTCATTTTTCAGTCGTTGGCCGCAATTTTGTGACATAACAGGGCCGACATGTTGTAACTATCACTTTTTTCGCTTCGATGTATTTTCGATAGAATAACGGTATTTTAGAAGTAAAAATATTTTTTCTATTAATTTTGAATGACAATCCCACTGCAAGTCGACTAGAGACATTTGTAGTTTATTAGCATTCTGAAAATATTTCTCATCCAGTTTTTCTTTGGGGATAACGAGGGTGGCATCATATACGGCTTAAATATCGGAGAATCTTTTAAACATATGTACTAAAAGATTATTGATCATTTCCGAAACTACCCATCCAAGCAAAATATTTTGTAATATGAATATCAATTAATTTTTTCAATTTTTTCATCAATTTTGCGTCACTTCATCTTATTGGTTAAGTGGTCTGTACACATCTCTATGTGATGAACGAACCTTGTCACCTGATTCAACTAAGACGTGATATATTGTAGTTGATTGTTTCCATCCACCACCTTTAATAACGCAGTTCGAAACAATGCGGGTGCAGTGCTTTTTGGAATATTGTTGGCAGCTTCTGTTGCCTTTATCTGGATGGTGAATTGTGCATCAATATGGTGTTTTTATTATATAGCCTTGGTTGGTTTTCGTTTAAGCAGTTAAAACAACGATTTTGTGATTTTAGTACGTTTCTTCTTTCGGCAATATGGGCATGTCTTTATACTTGGTACATCCAACCAGTCGATGATGATTTTTTGTGCATAACTAACATGCTGGTTCTTTTGAAAACTTTGTGATTACATGGCTTCTAATTTTTGGGTTTGAATCGTTGTATTGTGGTTGTTAACGTTTTTAAGAATCAGAAACCACAGCCCGTAAACTGTTGGTTTCACCATCTTAAGGTATTAACGTGAGTTGTTGTGAATTGTTGAAAAAAATGATACTGGATCACCTCTAATTTATGGATTGTAATATTTGTATAACATTGTAAAACATGATACTGCTTCTATAATCTAACCGCACGAGATTACATATTAAACGATTTATATACGCTCGTAATTTTGATGACCAACATAATTTTCATGTTCTTCATGATTTGAAGACATGTCCGCAGCGCTCTAAAAATATATGATGCGATGTGATTTTTGGAAAATTAGTTTTTTGACATATTCCACATTCCTTCCCCTTTTATTTTCGTATTTCTTGTACATGTATTTGGGTTTATATCATATTTTGTGGTATGTCATAAACCATAAACATACCTCCAAACCAATAAGCATAAACCGAAAAGTGACATCAAAAATTGTGTTCGTTTTATGATTTGAACAGACGACAAAAAAGTGGTCACGTTGATTAAACATTTTTGGACATCTTAGATAAATAAATCGTGTAATAATTATACGAGATGTCATAATAACAAATTTGATGGCCAAGATTATGTACCTAGGGCTATATTTGATAGATATTTCGATATAGTATACTGATGTGACGATAATTTAAACCAAAAACTATCAAATTATTTACTAAAAGCATTTACTATGTCCTGCGTGTATATACAATGGTATACACTTATACAGTATGGTCATGGAGTATCATTCAGTATAGTGGTAAATTTTATACAATTAATTCAATTATCTAGTATTAAACATGAGGATCCCACATATCTACTTGGTTAGATAAATGGCAACACATTAACCTGAACTTTTAATTAAATCAGGTGGATATAGTATATTATGGCATCATATCATACTGTATTCTGTTTATATATATATATGACTGGAAGCAGTCATTATATAAATGGATTAAATATAATATTAAAATGATACGTGGTTTGGTTCTTCATTATCCAGCTTCATTTTTCTCCTCCGAGATAATGATAATAACTAACAAAGAAAGTAATTTATCTCAATTTTCATGATAAGATAAAATTATAAGATATCATAATAATGTAGAGTAACATACCAGCTTGAATCTAAATAGAAAACAATGTACACGTATTACACCAATGGTATGGTAGAGCGCAACTGTCGGAAGCAAAAGTTCCTAAATTTTTTCATATTTTGCGATATCGTGTACAATTTTCTTTTTTGTGTTTTGTATTCTCCCGTGATGCTGTGTACTTGTACGAGTATATAGGGTGCATAGCAATTCTTGTATATTTCATAATTTTATGTGCGGTTTATTATCATGATGGCAAAAACCACTACCGAACATGCTAGAGTGTAAATAATTTAATACTTGCTCTCCACTTCAAATAAATTTAGAGTGGCAGAACGAAATTGTGTATATCTGTAGGTCGCTAAAATACATGAAATAATCGAGTATCCGCGTTAGCATATTACTCGATTTAATCAGCCTGCCACAAAGGACGGGTCTGATTTCTGCAATAAATAATTTATCCCGTCAAATGAAAATTATTTAATTTATAAATTCGATTTTACTTTAATCTTATAAAAAACTCGTCTCCTAATGGAAAATTCTAGGTCAAATTAGAAAGAAATCGTTCATGGCAAGCTCTCGAAAATGAAATTTGGGCTAGGAATTTAATTAATTTTTACTTAAATTTTTGCCCCGCTAAATCTAAAATTTATTTTGGCAAATGTACGAGATCTACATTTGCCAAAATAAATTTTAGCCCTATACACTAGGTCTACCTTTGTTGAAAATTTAACGTTCATTGCAAAAATTAAAAAAGCTCTTAAGCTGCCATTTCTTGCACGTAGATGCCCACAACATTTCGAAAGCTCTTCTATTTTATGGAAAAAGCTTTAGTATGATGTTTTATTCCGAAGTCGATCCGCCTGGGCATGAATTTTGGTTAAATTTTTAAAATATTTATATTTCCGGTCTGGTTGAAGAAGCAAAACTGAAAATTTTTTGAAAATTGTGGCACAAATTACCAATAAATAATAAAATTATTACTCATTGAGATGCCGAATTTTGTTGAGCTTTAGTTTTTTTTATAAAAATTTATTATTTCCGTTAGAATTTCAAAAGCTGTCACTTCTGGTAGACCGATTGCGGCCTAAAGTCACGGAGATCTTCCGATTTATAAAAAAAGCTTTAGTATTAAGTTTCACCCCGATTTGTCAATCCACCTGGATTGGAATTTGAAAGTCCCGAATGAAGTTGTGCCACCGAATATCGATGGCTAGAATTTATTCGAGTGTACTGCCCGGACTACCTTGCGATGTTGTTTTATTTGCTTACAGGCAAAGCAGTTCTTTTTCGAGACGTTGAACATCGAACTGCATTTTCTGTTCAACATTCGAATACACCACATCAATTTTATGTTCAAACTCCTGAACGTTCGATTTACATTTTTCGTCTATTTTCTTCTTCAATCTTTTGTTGCCTATTTTGATTTCAATAATTCCTTGTTTCATTTCTCGCATCAAATCTTTACTTTGTAGCTGCCAATAATTGCGCCATATCAAAGGTTACATATAGCCCGGGAACTGTTGGTTTCTCACGTTTATCATCTATCTTTTTCTCTATTATCTCTTCGAATCCGAAATAATGTCTAATCATTTGTTCACCACTCAAATAATTTTGGAAATTATTTGTTGTTTGTAAATATTAGGTAAATATTTGGATATTTTATAAAGATTATTCCGGGCCTGCGTGTAAATTGCGAGAATTGTTGTTATAACCGTGAACTTCTATAACCATATTCACAATCCAGTGATACGAACCGGATTTGAAAAGGAAAAATCGTAGCAATTGGTGACAGCGGTGGGATTGTGAATATAAGAAGATGTGTATTAATGATTAACGTTAACGGAGTTAAAATTCAAATTAAAGAAGAGTGATCTGCCGACTGCTGCTTGCAAAAATGAATTAATATTTCGACTATGTGAGTCTATAGAGAAGCAAGGGTTAGAACCAGATTACTATGGGACGAAAATTTAATAGAGGAAAACCCGTGATAAACGTGAGACGGTGGAGACAGTCCCCGGACTATCTGGAACCTTCGATATGACACAATTATTGGCCGTTATAACTCAACAAAACCAAATATTGAACCAAAGGTTTGATCAAAGAAGTAAAGATTTAACGCAAGATTTGAAACAAGGTTATAAAGAAATCAAAATAGGTAGAGAAATGATTGAAAGGAAGTTGGATCAAATAGTGTGAGTAGATGTTGGAAATGGCTGTCGGTTATAAGGTGGAACCGGATGATGAAGATCATGGAATCGAGTGGTGACGAGAAAACAGCAGATAACGAGAACTAGCTGAGCCAGTTCGAAAGTGATGAACAATTCAACCAGGATATTAGAAAATCTAACACGGATTGTAATGCATGAATAATATCGCTAAGTATGAAATATGAAAAAATGAGAAACTTGTTGCAGGGGCGGCGTTGCTCTCGGATTATGCGCAATTGTGGCAGCTAAGTTAGGACAGGATAGAGAGCCGTTTAAAAAAATGCTGGCCAGATAGATATAGGTTTATTGGAATGATCATCTTTGAACAGGATGACGTCCCGTTGGGTTTATTACGAAATATATCTGGGGAAGATGCCGGCCAAGACGACGAGCAGCAAGGTTCATCGGAAGCGGTGATTGGCTATTGGCAATTCACAGAAAGGCTGTTCAGGAAGGTTGTAGGAATTGGTGGAAAGTAATGGCAAGCATGCTTGCAAGAGCCATATGGAGAGCGATCGGCTTGAAAGACGATCTATGAAAGAAGTGAACAAATGGCCAGAAATTATGAGGTGCAACAGCGATGGTAGATTGAACAATATACTCTATGTCGTCTTAAATTTGAGAAGTGCAGACGAAGATCACCTATGAGATGTGAGTCAAAGAGATGCTGTATAAGATACCGGAATTTTGGCAGCGGAAAATAAGAGATTACGCTACTCGCCACTATCACTGAAGAGAATTAGTTTTGTTATGTAATTACCACCGGAAAATTTTCATTCATTATGTATATATTTTTGCATTAAATAAAACATCTCAGCGGAATAAAATATTATAAGTGATCCTTAAAATGGCAAATTGATTGATTTCCGAAGTAAAGGTATATGAAATGTTGAAATTTAACAATATTCCGTCTTTGCGGCATTTTTTCCACTAGTAACCAATAATTTTGGTTATTTTTCTAATAGCTTAGGTCATACTGAGTCTATATGGAAAACTATGGGGAAAATTCATAAACTAGAATATAAATTATTTTCAGTTTTTGGCCAATATCTCAAAAACTTTCACCAGTAACTAATACTTTTGGGTTGTTCTCTAATAGCTTAGGTTATACTGAGACTATATGGAAAATTTGGGGAAAATTCATGAACTAGAATTTTTTGATTTTCTGCGGCCTAATAAGTTATTTTCAGTTTTTGGGCAATATCTCAAAATCTTCCACTAGTAACCAATATTTTCGGTTGTTTTTCTAATAGCTTAGGTCGTACAGAGACTATATGGGAAATTGGCGGAAAATTTATGTACTAGAATTTTCACTAGAGTTTTTTGATTTTTTGCGGCCATATAAGTTATTTTCAATTTTTGGCCAATATTTCAAAAACTTCTACTAGTAACCAATACTTTCGGTTTTTATTCTAATAGCTTAGGTCATACTGAGACTATATAGAAAATTTGTGGAAAATTCATGAACTAGAATTTTCACAAGAATTTTTTGATTTTCTATGGCCATATAAGTTATTTTCAGTTTCTGGACAATATCTCAAAATCTTCCACTAGTAACCAATGCTTTCGATTGTTTTTCTAATAGCTTAGGTCGTACAGTGACTATATTGAAACTTTTTTGGGGAAAATTCATGGACTAGAATTTTCCCTAGAATTTTTTGATTTTCTGCGGCCTAATAAGTTATTTTCAGTTTCTGGCCAATATCTCAAAAACTTCCACGAGTAACCAATATTTTCGGTTGTTTTTCTAATAGCTTAGGTTGTACTGAGACTATATGGGAAATTTGCGGAATATTCCTTTACTAGAACTTTCACTAAAATTTTTTTATTTTCTGTGTCCTTATAAGTTATTTGCAGTTTTTTTTTATTGGTTATTTTCAGTTTCTGGACAATATCTCAAAATCTTCCACTAGTAACCAATACTTTCTGTTGTTTTTTTAATAGCTTAGGTCATACTGAGACTATATGGAAACTTTTTTGGGGATAATTCATGAACTAGAATTTTCATAAGAATTTTTTGATTTTCTGCGGCCATATAAGTTATTTTCAGTTTCTGGCCAATATCTCACAAACTTCCACTAGTAACCAATATTTTCGGTTGGTTTTCTCTTCTTCTAAATTTGCGGAAAATTTATGGAATAGAATTTTTACTAGAGTTTTTTGATTTTCTGCGGCCATATAAGTTATTTTCAGTTTTTGGCCATATATAGTAACAGTATACTATATGAAATATTTGAGGACCTAAGCTATTAGAAAAACCACCGAAAGTATTGGTTACTTGTGGAAGTTTTTGAGATATTGTCCAAAAACTGAAATTAACTTATATGACCGTAGAAAATCAAAAAATTCTAGTGAAAATTCTGGTCCATGAATTTCCCCAAATTTTCGATATATGTAGTCTTAATAAAACCTAAGCTGTTAGAAAAACAACCGAATGTATTGGTTACTAGTGGAAGAAATGCCGGAAAACGGAATATTGTTAAATTTCAACATTTCATATACCGAGTTTCTTTACTTCGGAAATCAATCAATTTGCCATTTTAAGGATCACTTTTAATATTTTATTTCGCTGATATGTTTTATTTAGTGAAAAAATATATACATAATGAATGAAAAATTTCCGCTGGTAATTAACAACAAAATTTATTCTCTTTTGTGATAGGGCTGCCACTAGTGGCGAGTAGCGTAATCTCTTATTTTCCGGTTTGAAAATTCCGCTATCTTATACAGCATGCCAAAAAGGGCGTTGGCGCAAAGAAAGCTTTGTCTATTTGCAACGAAAACAGTATGAATGAATGGATGCATGCCAGCAATGATTTATTGCCATCAAGGATGGGGTTGATATAGAGTGGACCGAGTAAAGTAGTTGCAAGGTTGGGTGGCGTCGGGGGCAAGGATGAAAGTGAAGTTGAATTGGTTTGTATTATACCATCTGACATACAGAGGCGAAAGTTTGGATCCTGTTTGGAAAGTTTGGACGAACAGACTTAGATGGGGGGGGGGGGGGTAATGGTACGATCTCACCTGTTGGATTGATGGGCAATTAATTCGGCATTGAAGAGACTATTATTCTATAAAAATTGTTGAACTAATGTTTAGAACTTAACTATTTTGTTTTCTACGTGATTGGTGACATCTGGGGTTTAGTAGTAGTAATAAAGAATTTTATATCAGTTTATTGTGTAGCAGATTATATAAGTCTGAAATAAAACATCGAGTCAGGCTTGGTGTGACACTTGGGAGATTCGGTACGCAATAGATCAAAAGCAAAAATTAGTAGCGGGGAAATAATAAGTAAAAATAGTGGTGTAATTAAAAATTATAAATGGCGTAAATAGTGACTTGATAATAATTGTGGAAATTATTTGTTGTTGTGATTTAATGTTGATAAAATAAAAGTGGAAAAATTAGGCTTGGAGTCATTTCCTCGCATTTCAAATTCCCAAAATCAAAAGCCTCTCCGGCCGGGCCGCGGGCGCCCTAATTCATACAAAAAAGTTTTAAATTGGGCTTTTGAAAATCTTTTCTAAATACACAAAAAGCTTAGCATTCGTACATCCTGAAGAGGTTTCCGAGTATTTTGACGCGATCAAAACAGAATTTGATCCAAACGCTAAGCGCAAAATGGTTTCAAAATAATTATATAAGGTGTGTTTATACTAAGGAAGGCTCCAATATACTACAGATTTCTAGACTATATCCCAAAACCATGAAGAAAATTTCCTTAGAACACAAAACTCGTTTGAAGCCTGGCACGCTCGACTCGAATAATAAAAATACCATGATTTATTCATGGTATTTTTATTATTATTAAATATTTCATCAAAAACCTAAACGTCTTTTTTACGCCGATCAAAAATATATTTTAATAAAAAAACATATGCATACAAACCCAATTTTCTAAATATAATTTTTTCAATTATTAGTTCAGGAGTGGCGAAGTTTATCATTAGGAACAATTTCAAAAATTCTAATAAAATTCACATTAAAATGCAAATTATATCCGATAATCCACAAGATCGGCCAAAAAAGACCGAGTATTTAGTAAAAATGAAGATAAAAAAAGAATATTTAATATTTTATGTTTAAAGGGTTGGGTACGATTTGACAAATCCAAAATTCCAAAAACAAAATTCCAGAAACCAAAATTCAAATAAAAACAATTCCAAGAAATAAATTTCCAAAAAAAGCAAAATTCTTAAACAAAATGCCTAATTTCAAAATTCCAATATACAAAATTCCAAAAAAAAAAAAAAAATTATGGTCATAAAATGGAATTTATTTTCGAAATTTTATTTAATTTATAATTAGGAAATCATCGTTTAAGGTTTATTGAACGGTTTATTCAACTATATACAAGTTTGTTAGTGTATATTGTTTTGTTTATATTGGAATTGAAATATTGGAATTTTATATATGGAATTTTTTCCTAAAATGAATAAATTTTGAAATTTTCTCAATATTATGGTGTATTATAGTATTTTGTAAAATGGAATCTTATATTTTTGTTAATTGGGGTTTTGGAAATTAAGGCCAGTTGGATTTTTTTTTGGATAATCGATCCGATCCGTTCCCATGTTTTAAAAAAAATCCCGATTTTTTAAGGTTTCGGCAAAAGCGGTGTTTTGAAAGTCGGGATATTTTTTGTCGGGATTTTGATAATTCGTTTTTTTGTAATTTCGTATCGACCCCGTCACACTTCATTTTTCGCATACCGTGTCTCCTGAATGAGCCATTGTGTTCGTTGCACTCGTATTTATATACCTTTGGAAAATTCTAGGCTCATCTGGATTTATACAGAAGAAAATGTTATACAGAAGAAAATAAAAATTATACACGCAGCATGTCAAAATAAATGTTAATTGGTATATTTCAGGTCGTTAAAAGTTTCTTTGATGGATAAATATATTTGTAATTTGAATAGTACAGCAACAATACGGGTAGCCCGTTCCGGATATCGAATATAAAAATACAGCAAATGTCTCGCTAACGCTGAATTGTTTGCCCATCAAACCAATAGGCGAGATTCTAGCAATATCATAGTTTTAGAATCTAATTCTAGACTCTAGTCATTTTAGTTGTTGCATCTAAGTCCTTTGCCTTTTTAAATTTTTGGAGTTCTTCCGTTAAATGAGAATTTAAATTTGCTGATCTACCTTCGTGATCTTTATATTCAACTCACGCAGAAATTTATGAACCCGTAAACGTTTTTTTTAATTTGCCAAAGGTGTATATGTTTATCATTGAAATATCCCTCAGCGTAATTTGTTTACCTGTACGATCCGACAAGCATGCAGCTAACCACAACGGAAATCCGTGCGCCTGGTATGTTACAAAATATTCTAAAAAAAATTTGTTATAAAGCCCATTTGTCCTTTTCCCTTCTATTGGTATATACATTGCCATACGTGCCTGGCCAATTATTCATTATGCCTAACCAAATACAAGCATCTACTGCCGAAATGCCGCACTATGATTTATTCAAATACCCAAGTTTACTATCAAAATTGTTGAATTAATAGTAAGGATGCTACTCCGATATTTGTTAGAAGTGATTCAAAATCTGGCCTGTTTAAATTAAATATTTTATTTACTAATTCCTGACCAATTATCCATTATTCTTGATGAAATACCAGGATCTAATGCTGAACCCCGGATTTTAATTCATTCAAATAACCAAGTTTGAGTGTCAAAAAATTGAATTAACTAGAGGTTGCTATTGCGAAATTTTAGAAATATGTTTGCTAGATAGGCTAGCAACATGTTTTGTTGCAGAAATTATGTGACATTTTATCAAACATCCATCAAACATCAAATTTCATAATAATCTAATAAACACTTAAATTTTGAACAAAAATTGAAAATAAACGCTTGAGATTGAGTCGGATATTTTATTTGTGTTGCATGCGCATCTGTCCATGTAACAAAAACTTTCTGTGTGACATTTTATCAAATCTTTTTATTTTTAACCTGACCAATTATTGGGTTTAGCTATACATGACATTCCGTCTTTTTTTGGATTTTCCTTACTTGGGGTGCTAAAATTTTTAGTTGAACTTGAAAGTTTTTACACCGATTTTAAAAAATTCCTGTCGCTGACAAATATCTGACCAAAAAGTTCCCAGGTTGGATATTCCATTTGTATTTTAAAAATTTTTCGATTATCAAAATATTGTTCCCGTTAGACCATGAAAAATGTGTTCTATTAGAAGATAGAATTTTCTTAAATCTAACCATCATGATTTAATGTACGTTATGATCCGAGGGAGAGACTAAACAACAATATAATAAAATTTGAAAACGTATTGATTTTCAATTAATTTTTCCAGCTCGCCATCATCCACTATATACACATAACCCAATAACAATAATTATGGTAATTTTTGACATTGAAAGCAACCAAAAACTTTATATGGACAAGCGAATATTTTTTCCATCATCATCATACAGCAATATAACGAATGATTATGGTAAACTTTACGAAACAATTTTAGGCTGTGTATACAACATTCTAAAAAATCTGGATATTTATTATCGCAGGATTCTACATTACGCGCGTAGAGTGGTTTGAATATTCTAAAAAAATAAAAAAAAATTTAAATAAAATTTCACTTAGATAGGCCTATAGTAGATACATACACAAAACTCTATTATTTTCGACCATTAACATAAAATATCACTCGATTCGCGTCATCATTTCTGGCTCGGTAATTGGATTTTGGAATTAGTTTCCTGTTCATAAAATTAAATTACCCCTGATTTGCATAGTTATCAAATTTGTGTTTTTCAACTCGCCAATTTCAACGAGATAATATTCAATCGCTGCGCTACTAAAACGGATATCATGAAAATAATTTGTTCGGATATATATATCGATAACCTATTAAATTGTGTTTTGTGGCTGCGGATGTCGTAAGTTCACTTTATTTTGTTACAGATTTATTGCGTTATTTATTTTGTTGTGTTCGATCCGTATTTCGACGAGAGTATAGGCTAACGATAAATTTGTTTAAATGACTGTAATATATGACCAACCACAACCATGGAATTGTATATGGTCCTCGAGTAGTTACTTTGCTCTTTCAGGCTAACTCGATTCCTTTTATATATAATGCAGTTAATACAAAATGTTTCAAATGTGCGAGTAGTTCCAACCTACGAACATTGGGTCCAGATCTCTGATTTTAAACACGTCGAAATTTTTAAACCTTGCTGTGGACTATTCTGACATTTCCTTGGAATAGCGAATTGGGAAAACATTTTCAATGCATATTTGCCTAAATTATATTTTTTCGCCCTGACCTTGAAGATATCATCTTCACACAATATTCTAGGAAAAAATTAGTCATTGGCGGAATTACACAATTTTTTTTTATACAGTACGCTGCATAAATAAACTGAGCTCTACTCGAAATTACATCACTAACTCAAAATAACCGAAACATGCAGAACCTGTGACATTAAATTTTTTCCGTTCAAAATATGTTCACCATTAGTGGTAATAATATGTTTCGCAAGCAATAACCAGTAGGTTTCATATAGAAAGCGGAAAAATCGTATTTTAAAATCCAGGGCTGGGATGTTCTAACATCACAATGTTTCGATAATTTATCGTAGTTTATTTCTCGTTTCTGTAGAATAAAACTTATCTCTGTTTCAATTTTTATGTCATTTACCAGCCTGCTAGATTGCAACATTGTGATGTTTCTACTGTGTTTCTATCACCAAAAAATTTTTCTTCGATTGTAGAACGAAAATAAGTGAAATAGATATTGCTCAAACATATTCTAGTAGGTTGTGATAGCAATAGAGAAGAAATAATTGATAAACGAAACAGAAGTCAAATTAATTCTATCTGAAAGAGACGTAGACTTCGATAAAATATCGAAAAATGGTGATGTTAGAACATCCCAGCCCAGCAGTTGTATTTTGTAAACGAAACTGGATTGCAGATGTTTAGAGTTGGAATAGTATGCCTATCGTGGGACAACTGCAAATTTGTTTAGTTTGCAATAATATAAAAATTATAAAATGCTCGGTTCCGATTTTGTGATGGTAACAAGGTTACTTTGCATTTTCTTTGGTGGCTTGTTAGCTGATGATTCTTGCCTTGATTAGTTCTGGTGTTGAGTGTTGAATGGCTTCAAGATCTTTTTGTTGTGGTAACGGTGATATCTTTGATATTGGTCTCTTATAGAGGGTACCTCTGGGCACACCGACAGTTGCCACTCGGACTTTGTTGTCACTACCAGGGTGCACCTCGGTTATCCAGGCTAATAACCACTTTGTCGGAGGTATAGTCGTTAATCTCGGATTAAAACTAGGTGATCTGGTTCTAAGTTTTTTTCTGTTTCTTTCCATTTTCATCGTTGTTGTTATCAATGAATGAATTTTATTATCCATTCAAATTCCGTTTGTTGTGCGTGATCGGCACTCCGCTCTGCCATTTAGCTATTTTGTTTCACATTTTCATTGGATAGAAGTCTGGTCCCAAAAGTATGCCACTTTTTCCATGTCGATTGTAGATTGGGGCCGCCCATACCAAATCATTGATGTGTTTCCATTGCCAAGCGTTGATTAGTCGATCTGGTAATATTTTTGTCAAAATATTAATGATAACGCCTTTATTTGTACTGACAAATATGAAGGGAACCTTGGTTCTAAATTACAAGTTTTGTATTTGTTTATTATTCCTGCTTTAGTCTCTCTAATTCCTGCTAATTTTACATGTGATTTTTTGTACTGTATAGATTAAGTCTCTTGGCGGCTTCTTGTGTGATAAATGTTCCTTGTGAGCCCAGATCAATTAAAATACGGACACAGTCAAGTTTGTCTTGTCCCACCTTTATTACTGCTACAGCTGTACTAAGGAGTGTAAGCCCTTGATTTGATGGGTTTTCTATATTATCATTTCCCATGATCTTAACTGCTACTTGTGTTGTTAAAGTTATTGTTTTAATTGTTGCTTGATTTGTTCCTTCTATGAGCTATGCAGTAGTTCATGATGGTCTAGTTTTTTTAACATTAAATGTGTGATTATTGGATCCTATGTGAAGGTGTCCACATCAAATGTTTTTAAGCCGCTGATGACTTTTTTGGTTGTTTCATGAAGCGACCTAATTCCATTTGCTGACTCTGTTGTTATTGATGATTGGTCTAGCAAAGTGGAGAGTTGAGCGGCGACTAATAATCGTCTGTTGTTGTATCTCTCTTTGAGGATCTCCCATGCTTTGGTGTAGTTCTTCTCTTACCCGCGTAAAAACTCATTCAAAAAATACGAAGAAAAATTATAATACAACAAAAACAAGGGTATTTTATAAACAAAAATGCAATAACTTAACAACTATTTTGGGGATATCGCTACATGGCACGACGACGGCATCCTACAAAACCTTAAAACAGAACAAGAGCGTCGGTGGCGAGAGAAATCGTCTGTCATATTACAAAACACGGAAAACTTGTAATATTGGGGGTACAAATTGAAAATGCGGGATTTTTTTCTATTTTTGAACGTTTATTCTGAAAAAATGGTAACAAATGAATTATTCAAAATATTGTCCATCGCTAGCCACAACTTTTTCCCATCTTTCTGGCAATTTACGGATACCGTCGCGAAAAAATTCGGCCGGCTTGGCTGCTATCCAGTCATCGACCCATTTTTGGGCTTCTTCGTAAGAATGGAAGCGCTGGTCAGCTAGGTCATGTGTCATCGATCGGAAAAGGTGGTATTCGGAAGGAGCAATATCTGGGCTATACGGTGGGTGGGGTAAGACTTCCCATTTCAGCGTTTGTAGGTATATGTTTTGACCGGCGCTGCAACATGTGGCCGAGCGTTGTCATGTTGCAAAATTACTTTGTCGTGTCTTTGCTCGTATTGTGGCCGTTTTTCTTTGAGTGCGCGGCTCAAACGCATCAATTGAGTTCGGTATAGTGCTCCTGTGATGGTTTCGTTCGATTTCAATAGCTCATAATACACCACACCCAGCTGGTCCCACCAAATACAGAGCATGAGCTTGGCGCCGTGAATATTTGGTTTGGCCGTCGATGATGATGCATGGCCGGGGTAACCATATGATTTTTTGCGCTTCGGGTTATCGTAATGGATCCACTTTTCATCACCAGTGACAATGCGATGCAAAAAACCCTTCCGTTTTTGCCGTTCGAGCAGCAGTTCGCATGCAAAAAAACGGCGCTCGACGTCTCTCGGCTTCAGCTCATACGGCACCCAATGTCCTTGCTTTTGGATCATTCCGAGGGCTTTTATACGATGGGAAATGGCTTGTTGTGTCAGTCCCAATGAATCTGCGAGCTCTTGTTGAGTTTGACACGAGTCTTCATTGAGTATTGCCTCCAATTCAGCATTCTCAAACTTTTTCACTTGGCCCGGCCGCTCTTTGTCCTCAACGTCAAAATCACCACTTCTAAACCGCACAAACCATCTCTCGCACGTTGAAACCGATGGAACATGACTCGGATAAGCCTCGGAGACCAATCGATGTGCTTCAGCAGCACTTTTCTTCAAATTAAAGAAGTAAATTAAAACTTCCCGCAAATGCTGTTTTGTTGGCACGAAACTCGACATATTGAGAGCTCAAAAAAACTATGAATTTGACACTGCGACAAATTGACACATACTGAAAATTAAAGCTATAAGACGGAGCTTTGACATGAACATAGTCACAGTACTGCCTGATGCGTATAGCGTTAGTAACGCCATCTGTTATCAATCCCGCATTTTCAATTTGTACCCCCAATACAAACACAACCATCGACGCAGGCGATGACGATTTTTTTGTTGAAATATTATAGAAGTTGGTAACGCCCCAACGTCATATGCCAAAAACATAAAACATAAACAATTTTTATAATTTTAAAATTTGTATTATCCAAGTATGATAGCTTTTAGAATCGATTTTGACATAAATAAACTATGTCGTCGTTATGTCATTTGTGGTTGTTTTTTTATCGCCATACGCTGGCGCTCTTGTTCTGTTAGCTACTGTGATATCGCGACGATCCTTTTTATTTATTCGTCGACGCTCGTCGTTGTCGCTCTTGTTCTGTTTTGAGGTAAAGCGACACGGAACAGAACGAAATTGAAACATATATAAACAACCGAGAACTTGAAAATATCGAAAGAAGTTGGCAAGAAATAGTGATAAAAATGGGCTCCACCTTTCTAGCACCCCATCAAAAGGTTTTGACAAAAGTGATGAACGAATTCGTTTGGTCATCGTTTGGTCAGGATTGATTACTAGTTTTTATCGTTTGATCACTTACGATTAAACGGTAAATAAATAAAGAAAAATTTGAAAAAAAAATTCCCGGGTAGCACCTCATTGCAAGAAAATTATACCGTTTTTATCAAATTTCGTTAGGTATTCGTTCGGTCAGGATTGGTCAGCACATATTGGCGTTTGGTCATCAATGGGTCAGTTTTTATTGCGAAAAAACAAAATCAAAATTGTAGTAATTCAATAAAATTAGGTTCGTCGCTTATTTGGGAATTTCATTTTACAAAAATAATAAAAAATCCAATTGGAATATTCCATTTAGAAAAAAATATTTCTTTGTTCAAAGAATTGTATCTAAAGTGGAAGACATATGATATATTCAATTCAAACTTCATAATTCGTTGTGAATTAATTGGTCACTTGTTTTTTTCGTTTGGTCATCCCTATACATAACGATCGCCGATCGGAATCGGTTGGTCAACTGTCGTTGAGGATTGGTCACTAGTTTTTTTCGTTTAGTCATCCCAACATAACGATTTATTGCGAAAATTCTTGAAAAACTCATAATTTCCACACGATTTAAAGTGTTCGGGACTGGAAGCTTGACCAATACTAATAATTTTATGAATTTAACGATCGGAATCTGTTGGTCAACTCTCATTGAGGATTGGTCACTTGTTTTTTTCGTTTGGTCATCCCTACATAACGATCGCCGATCGGAATCGGTTGGTCAACTGTCGTTGAGGATTGGTCACTAGTTTTTTTCGTTTAGTCATCCCAACATAACGATTTATTGCGAAAATTCTTGAAAAACACATAATTTCCACACGATTTCATGTGATCGGGATAACAGTCAACCAACAGATTCCGATCGTTGGATTCATAAAATTATTAGTATTGGTCAAGTTTCCAGTCCCGAACACTTTAAATCGTGTGGAAATTATGAGTTTTTCAAGAATTTTCGCAATAAATCGTTATGTTGGGATGACTAAACGAAAAAAACTAGTGACCAATCCTCAACGACAGTTGACCAACCGATTCCGATCGGCGATCGTTATGTAGGGATGACCAAACGAAAAAAACAAGTGACCAATTCACAACGAATTATGAAGTTTGAATTGAATATATCATATGTCTTCCACTTTAGATACAATTCTTTGAACAAAGAAATATTTTTTTCTAAATGGAATATTCCAATTGGATTTTTTATTATTTTTGTAAAATGAAATTCCCAAATAAGCGACGAACCTAATTTTATTGAATTACTACAATTTTGATTTTGTTTTTTCGCAATAAAAACTGACCCATTGATGACCAAACGCCAATATGTGCTGACCAATCCTGACCGAACGATTACCTAACGAAATTTGATAAAAACGGTATAATTTTCTTGCAATGAGGTGCTACCCGGGAATTTTTTTTTTCAAATTTTTCTTTATTTATTTACCGTTTAATCGTAAGTGACCAAACAATAAAAACTAGTAACCAATCCTGACCGAACGATGACCAAACGAATTCGTTCATCACTTTTGTCAAAACCTTTTGATGGGGTGGTAGAAAGGTGGAGCCATAAAAATGCAAGAACAACTGGATGGACTCGAAATAAAAGATGAACCATCAACGCAACAAAAAAGCAAATTTATTTCTTCATAATATATTTGCTTATTTAAGCAACATCTTTAAGCATATATTTATTTTATGTTCAATACATTATACTACTAAATTCTGTTTAACTGACTGGCGATCATGTTCATGGGTTAGCCGGTTGGTGGTCATGTTCTGAACAAGCATGTGACAAACATAAAATAAACAAAATGTGGCGTATCGGGCTCAATCGAAACCCACGCATGTGAATTTGACTAATCTAAAAGTCAACTAAAAAACCTGTAACCATTAACGTCAGTAGATTCTGTATGCAAATAAGGCTAAAAGTCTAGGGATGACCTTAGATGGAAAGAGCACGTTAAAAAGAAAAAAGATGAACTTGATATCAAATATCGAAAAATATATTGGCTGCTCGGGAGTAACGTGGTACATTAGTAATGATGACCTTCATAGGGACCTAAATATCTCGAAGGTTCAAGAAGAAATAAAAAACATGCAGTAATTCATGGACAACGTATTTATCAACAAGTAAATGAAGAGATGCACATGCAGTAACACGTTTGCAGAGAACGAAACCAATTGATTTAATGGATTTAGCACACAAGTGCAAAGACTACTTCAGCAAATAACGTATATAAACGGAGCTGGTCAATGGGCTTCTTCTCATTCACAAGTGACTAAATTAAGAAAGGAAAATTGCTAGATGAATTGTATTCAGTTGTAATAATAAAAAAAAAATCTGTATTTCTAAGTTGTTCAATGAAAATTGCTTATGTCCACTACTTTTTTTTCAAAAATTCACTGCGTTTTACGTAAGTCGCAAAAATTAATTAGTTTATAAATTTAATTAAAACTTTATAAATTATCTAATAACTATGGGTGATTGCTGCAATGTCTAAGGTTGCTATCTTATGACGTGTAACTTGAAGATTGTGAAGAGAATTTCGTCATCTGTGCCTTTCCACTCATACGATGGAATTCTTCGGAGTTGACTGTAATTGTGCAATTCCAGAATGTTATGACAAAGTTTCCTGTCAACGTACGGTTATCTTATCTGCGGATTTTTCTTGATATTTCTAGTATCTGATATTTCTAGTATCTGATATTTCTAGTGGAATTGGGGAATTGGATTTGAGGAATTTGAGGAATTTGAGGAATTGGAAATTTATCATTTATTGTCTATTAAGACTCTTATATTATTTAGTTCCGAAATCGTCTGTCTTTTATGGTACTACTAAAATTGGAGAAAAATACGGACTGCTCGAATTCCATATGATTCCACTATCTACTAGAGTTCTTGAATTTGATTAGTTACATCCTTTTGTAGTGATGTGGATACCTATTTTGGATTTTCGTCCGTTGTCAGTATTTTATGTTTAGTTACCGTTGTTAATGAAAGTTTTTCGTCCTGTTTTAACAGTACATCCTGATTTTCGTAAATTGCTTTTATTAGCATTTCTTTCTTGATTTTTCTTAAATGTTTTGTCCGAATTATGTTTTCAATTACATTTTTATCTAATGGTGTATTTAAATTAATGGTGATTTGTTTCCTTCTAAATTGCTTACGATTATTCCTAATTTATTTAATTTTGAAGGTGGTTCAAGATTGTCTGTTGTTATTTTAGCTTGTTTTTAAATGTTCGGTTTTCAAGAAGATTTAATTCTTGGCAAGGTTCATATTAAGTGGCAAGGTCGAGACCATTTACAGTCCACGTCCATTGATTAACAGTAACCAGAACAGTGCATAGATGGCGTAACGTGTGGAACGTGTATAAATTCCTTAGATGTCCTTCAACATTTCACTTTAGAGTAAAGTAGCGTTTTTGCAAACATTTGATTGTATCGGCGATTTAAAGCTTCAAACTACTCTTTGAACTATACTCTTTTGGATATTGATAACCTAAGTAAAGAAATGGTAATTGAACAAAAATCAGTATCCATACACTATCCTATATACATTTGTTACTTCTGCTCTCAAAGAATACTACCCTAACATCACTAGTATGAACACAGTTGAAACTTCTAACGAATTTATAAACCTGCCACCAACGTTAGCGTCATTAACTGTGTTAGAGAACACTTTCTATCTAACTTTTACCAGAGCTGATAAACAACTAATCTCCAAGCTTAAGATACCAGAAACCAGTAAAGTCGTGACTATCCATGAAGCACAAGGTTTAACCTCACCTAATGTAATATATATAAGAACCAATTCTCAACCTCTTGAGCTGTCCAATAGTGTACCGCATGAAATAGTTGCAATCTCTAGACACACAAAATCGTTTAAATATTTTTCACCGGTGGCTAATGATAGACTACACTTACTTTTAATGAAAGCTCGAACTTATACTATTACTCAAAAGGTAAATCAACCCATAAAGTACAAGAAAAGATTGGTCTACGAAAAATATGCAATTTACTATCAAAACGTAAACAAAATGGCATCAAAAGCATCCAAATTCTACAACTTCGTTTTAAAATCAAACTACCTCATTTATGTAATTTGTGAAACTTCATTAAAACCCGGCATAAGGAGCAGCGAATTTTTTGGTCATGATTACGTTGTTTATAGATGCGATCGGTCTCCTGAAACTAGTTCAAAGAAATCGGGTGGTGGCGTACTTTAGCGCCATCGAGAGTTGAACAAATTGGTGTAAGAATCAAAATCAACCAAACCAATCTAATCATCTACGCAGCATATATACCACCTCAATCAAATAGTGATCATTATGCAACTTGCATCGATGCGATTGATGAAGTTATTAATACAACGAACTCGTCAGATTTAGTTCTTGTGCTTGGTGATTTTAATCTACCAAGTATAACTTGGAATTTGGACCCGGAACTTAACTGTATTTTACCATGCAATATAACAACAGATGCGGAATCTTTATTTGTGGACGCCATGCTTGGTTATAATTTGAACCAAATAAACACAATTGCTAATAATCGTTATAGATTATTGGATCTTGTCTTCAGCAACGACATTGACACCTTTAAAATTTCTGAATCCCTACTACCTTTTGTCATAAATGATGTCAATCACAAATCTTTGGATATTGCATTTGACTTAACTAAAATGGCGAGATCAGAACACCTACAACCAATCAAATACACCTTTTAAAAAACTAACCGCGTGGGGCTACAAAGTTACCTTGAATCCATCAACTGGCAAATAACTCTCAATTCCAATGATATTAACGAAAATGTGGACAAATTTAATGACATTATGCTTCAAGGCTTCGAACTTTATGTACCTATGTGCTGTAAACCACGAAATTCTCATCCCCACTGGTTCGATGAGAGACTAATTAACTTAAAAAATCGGAAGTCGAAAGCGTACGCCAAAATGTTAAAAAGCGGGTTAGAAGCGGACAAAGCTATGTTTCTACAACATAGTAACGAATTTGAAATTTATTTCAAATCAAAATACAGGTCGTATCTTGATCAAATTCAAGACAAAATCAAAGTAAATCCAAAACAATTTTGGAAATACTTTAGAAATAAATGCGAAATTGAAGGATACACTGCTACAACAATACCCGCTCTTCAAACGCCAAAGATATAGCTGACATGTTCGCGTCGTTCTTTCAATCAGTCTATAGACCAAGCGTTACTAGTGGATTGTACGAACAACCCAGCAACAAAAACACATCAATAACTCCTCCTATTATTTTTGAGGACAACATTTTATCAGCTTTAAGGGGGTTTGGAAATGGTTGCGGACGATATACCCTCTTCTATTCTAAAGGAGTACGCTGAAATTTTAATAATTCGATTATGCTATCTATTCAATCATTCCTTAAGCACCGGCGTGTTTCCCGAAAAATGGAAAATTTCAAAAATTACTCCAATTTTTAAATCGGGTAAGCGTGATGATATCACATGCTACAGAGGAATATCAACTACATGATCAATTCCGAAATTATTTGAGTTAGTATTATGCAACAGCTTTAAATCCACAATTGCACGTCATACATCAATAAACCAGCATGGGTTTATGCCTGGCCGATCCGCATCGACTAATCTGATTGAATTCACCAGTAAACTAATTAACGAGATAGAAAAGCACCGTCAAGTTGATGTAGCGTGTACGGATTTCAGTAAAGCATTTGATTCTATCTGTCATCATAAAGCACTCCAGAGTTTATTCGATTTTGGGTTTTCTCTCGATTACATAAATTGGTTTAAGTCACATCTATCAAACCGGCGACAATTTGTAATAATGGGAAGTGAGAAATTACACGTTATTAAAGTTACATCTGGTGTTCCCCAAGGATCACACCTTGGACCTTGGATTTTTATTGTTTTCATAGACCGAATATCCAAGATAATCAAAATCTCAGACGTGCTCATATTTGCAGATGATGTGAAAATTTTTCGTACTAATAATGGTTTGTTAGATACGGAGAAACTTCAAGAAGACTTAGATAGATTAAGTGAGTGGTGTGATCGAAACTCACTACACTTAAATATTAAGAAATGCAAAATCATGTCTTTTCATCGTAAAAGAAATCCGGTTATTACTTCATACAAAGTCAACAACGAAGTACTGCAAAGAGTCAATGAGATTATAGACTTAGGTTTTACATTTGTCGAAAACGCTAGTTTCAATAGGCATATTGAAAATTGTATTGCGAAAGCGAATGCCATGTTCGGATTTGTTAAAAGATGGACAGGTGAATTTAAGGATATTCAAACCTTATGTTCACTATATTTCGCTTATGTTCGATCTCAACTGGAATACGCTGTAACGGTCTGGAATCCATACTATGCTGTGCACATAAAAAGAATTGAAAGCATTCAAAAGAAGTTCCTGATTTATTTGTTAAAGAAAAGTGACTGGGATTACGACCACAACTTACCATTTCATGAAAATGTGGCTCGCTTACCTCCATACCCAACAAGATGCACGGAATACAAAATATGCGAAGAGATGGAAAATAGACGACTTCTCTTGGGCGCGGCTTTTATTGGTAACGTTTGCTTGGTCACGTTAGTTCAGCTTACATCTTGGAAAACATATCAATTCACGTGCCATGCAGAACATTTCGAAACCATGAATTTTTAGCACTTGAACACCACTAACTATGGAGAAAACAACCCCATTAATAGGATGACTAAATCGTTCAACTTAATTGACGACCTATTTGATTTTAATTTATCAAAGAACAACTTTAAAAATATACTGAAGAACTATTTTTTAAATTTTTATTTGTCAAACTAAAATTTGGTTTATATTTTCTATTTTCTTTTTTTTAAGTTTTTTGTTTGAAATTACTGTTTTAACTATTGTATAAAATCTGAAATCATACATGTAAATTACAAAATAGATTTCTTTAAATAAATAAATAAAAATAAATAAAATAAAATTTATCGATCGACAACAAATTCGGCTTGCTATTAAAGAAGTTTCCCTACAGCCGTGAAACACACAGTGCATACAGGCCATTTACTTATATCCAGGCCACGAAGAATAGACTCAACACGACATACAGCCGCATATAACGAATTATAACAAATGGTTAAATAAGAGATTTGCCGCAAATCGACATCTTCCCTTTCTTGCCCTTTACATATGGTTGAAAAGAAAAATCTCAATTAGGCGTTTTACTTAACCGCTAATACATATTACTGCTTACCACCCACAAGCGAATGGCATGGTCGAAAAAAAATTTCATCACCAGCTCATAATTGCTCTCAAGGCCCGAGACATCATAATTCAGTGGAGCTCAGAAATTTCAATCGTTTTACAAGGAATTACGATTAACAATTACGGTTAAATTTTCATATCAAAAATCTAATTAAATAATTATCTTATTCAATTATCTCATTCTTAGTTCTAAGTATGTTAAACTGAAGTTTACAAAACCTCTTCGAGTTTGCATAAAATTTTCGAATAAAATAATTGTTTTTTCCATTTGAAATTTTATTTCAAATTCTTCGTATTTCAAAAAAATTAAAAAACGAAATAACAAAAATTTTATTTCTAACTCAAACTGCTTAAATACTTTACGATAGCGAATAAATATTATTTTTGTATATAAATACATAAATTTTGATTTGCAGCACACTTCATTCACATATAATAGAATACTAATTTATGATTGGAAGGCTGATATAATTTTACCCAGTATATTAGTTTTATATTTTGAGAATTTTTGCTATTATTGCACCAACACGTACGAATTCAATATATTTATTCAATTTATCTGGCCAAATAAATTTCATGATTCTTGAATTTAAATATAATTTTTAAATAAATAAATATTTTAACTCTCTAAAAATAGTAACGTTTCAAATAGACTAACTAAATAGTAAAAAAAAAAAAATAAAAAAAAAAATTTGTAGTACAGTGTAGTTATAATAATAGAAAACTGCAAATAAATTGAAAATGTATATGCATGAAAAGTTTGGTGAAAACGAATCGAGAAAATTACAGCAACAGTGGTACTGCAACGGACCGATGAAAAAAACATGAACATTTTTGCTAACCTTATCTGAATTTTTTTGATAAAAGTTTTATTGAGTTACGATTACTTCAAAAAAATATACAACACTGATAGTTTTAATTCTAGTGTTTTTATTTTGTTCCCCAATAATGAAAGCATTACGGGATCAGTATTGAAAAATGCTCGAAATGTTTGTAGGGCACAATATTTTTCGATGTTATTTTGAGGCAAAAATATTAAGAAATTTTCTCGTTACGATAAGAGGAAAGTGTTGTTCTCGGATCCTAATAGGACCCAATTTATAAAATGTGTACCAAAAAGTTTATTTCTAGAAAAGCACCAACACAAAAAGCTTTATTCAGTTTTGGTTTATTTTATTATTTAGTTATCTGGTTCGTATGTACATCTATACCGTATACATATATTGTAAAAGTACAGCAAATGAAAAAAAAAAATATTTTCTACATACCAAAATACAGTAAAAAGCTTTAAAAATTAAAAAGAAAGAAACACAATTCATCAAGTAAGCCCAGCACCCAAATTCCGGTTTAATGATAAATGGTAATGGGAAATGGTAATGGTTTTTTTTTCGACCAGTCATTTACCATTACCATAAAATTTTCGATTCCGGTTCAACAAATGGGTTTTAACCTGGGAAACATTTAATAAATTACGTTTTTTGGTTTATTGGGCTATATTTTGACAGAAATTGTTTTTCTTGCGATGAGCAAACATATCAAAATACATAAAATATAAATATGTATATATAATATACTACAAAATGGTTGTAAGAAATATTCAAAATAAATTACAAAATTAATTGAATTTTAACTTAATTCTATTTTCAGTAAAAAATGTAAAAAGTTCCGTATCGAATACAATCGGAAATATTCTGCTACCACAAATTATGGGTGAATTATAATCGTAAATCCTAACTAAAATCGAAAGGAAGTAGTTGACTTAATACCACGTCGCCGTTTCACCGTATGGATTTTGGAGATCCACCTATAAAGCGTACGACTACCAGTGCATGGAAAAGGGATATGTAGTAAGCGCGGTCCAATATCTCAGCGATACACGAAATTAACGATGCCATTGAATCTCTATGTAAAGGGAATTACTATCGTTGTCAAATTATACAAGGAAACGGATGATTCGTGCCCAGCTGGAATTTTTGATACGTGGTCGGAATATTTAATGTTTTGTAGAAATTTTGTAGGATTAGGGCTGCTGTAAGTGATTTGGCATCTTTATATCCACTTATGTTTCAATATATACTTAATATAAAATAAATCTTGATGTTACCGCTATCAAAATAATATTTTTTTAATTGGAAAATACAAAACCAACCAATTCTCATGAAAAAAATTGTTATGGTGTTTTTTGACATTAGTTATGGGTTTTATTTTCTCAGTCATTTAACAGGAATCGCTTTTCTGGGTTTTTATACCAATTGCATATTTTCGACTAATAAAAACCATAATGGTAAATTTACCACCGAACCGGAATTTGGCCGCTGGAAGAATGAAAAATTTAGATTTATTGAAAATGAATAATGCAAAATGTGGAAAAGGGCATCATAAAATATTCAATGAAAATGCTAAAATAATTTATGCATGATTTCCATTTCTATATTGTGTCGCTGTGGGGATAGAAAAGGAAAGTGTTTCATGTATAATTTAATAGGATTTTCTTTTTATTTTCATTTGGTCGTTATGTTTTAATATTGTGTGAAGACAAACACCGTAGCATCTTTAGATCTTAAGATTGTAAATCAATGAAACCTTATAATAAACAATTTGAATTCACAATGGGGCACAGAACAAGCAAATATTTAGTGGAGAGATAGAAGATCAAGTGGAGCTCAAAATGTATTAATGGGGTATTTGGTTAGGCCATAATGCCCCTAAAATTATTTGTACGTCAATTGTGCTTGTTTTGCGTTCTATTTTCGTTTTGGTTCTATTTTCGATTTGGGTCTTACTTTTATCCTAGAGCGAGCATAATAAAAAAATTTAAATAGGGCATTTAATTAGCCTACAACTAACCTTTAATTTTCCGATTGTTTTTAAATCGTTTTTGATATGGGTTCTGCTAAATTTTCTAGCTCTAGCAGAACCCGCGTTTTAGTTGGAAGGGATGGAGCACAACATTTTTTAATAGAGCATTTAATTAGCCTATAATTAGCCTATAATTATCCATACTATCTTGTATTGTTAATGGACGTGGTTGTTTACATACACATTTGTGTACGGTGGACTTAAATTTAAAGAAAAAAAATTGTCTGGCCAGAAAAGGGGTATACCAACTCCATAACGATCTGTATTCTGCAAGCAATTTACGATATGAAATAAATTATCGGAAATTGGAGTTTAAAAATAACAGGGTTGTCCACATTAACCATCCCTTCTATTTAAATTTTTTGCCTACCTTAGTTCTAATTTTTCAAAATTTGGTAATTTGTTTTGAAATTGTTCAATCTTAGTAGACTATGAAGTGAAATTGCCATGACGGTAATTACGCGTGATTTTTTAAGCATTTTTGTTAAAAATAATGCTATATGGTTTCGGTTTGCGTTCTGTTCGTCTGTATCCACGATTACTTGAGGGCGGATGGAGATATCAAATTAATTTTTTCACTAAAAGTTCAAACAATTCATGAGATATAGCTCTATTGATTTGGACATTTCTGTGTTTAGGGTGTTCGGAGATATGTAGTGTTTTGTTAACCTCCCTCCTTAAAATTGATAGATTTTTTTTTTTATTTTCTATTCTATTTTGGTTTCATAGAGCATGTGAATGTGGAATAAAAATATATCTCGTGTGGATATGGGTTTGTGTAGGTGGTGTGGTTATGGGGTGGTAGAAGTGGTGGTATGAGAGGTGGATTGGATACAATGAGGTGTTTTGGGTTTGGTGTGGGAATTTGGGAATTGGTGGATGAGGGTTTTTGTGGGTAGTGTTGTATGTGGGAGTGGGTATGGAGGTGGCGGAGGGTGATGACATGGTTGGCGCGGTATAGGATCTTGCGGGTGAGTAGGGTTTGGGGGTTTGAATTAGATAGTGGGTGGGGTGGTAATAATGTTTAGGTGTGGTGGTTTGAGGTTGATTGGGGTCGGTTGAGTTATGGTGGATTGGGGTCGGTTGGGCTGGGTATAGATAGGGTTAGGTGGATGTGGGTGGATGTGGTTTGGTGTGATATTTGAAAAACGCCAATCACACTGCATATAATCTTCCTTTCTTACACATGGAATAATAATACTAAATATTTTTATTTTTCACATAATTTATTTTCTTTCATTTCCCGGACGTTATAGCAATTTGCAAAAGAATAATTTGCCACAAAAGTACACAAAATGATTATGTAGATAGGTTTGCGCCTTGAATATCTAGGTGGCAATGACATGACAAAAACCTTCTAGTAGAGAAGAAAAATATCAAAAATAGAAAAATAATTTAGGAATTGTGTCATTCGTACAAAAAATAAATAAGTACGTAATGTTATTTTTAAATTGTGTCATTCGTACAAAAAATAAATAAGTACGTAATGTTAAACTGAAACGAAAACTGCGAAACTGAAATAGAAACTGAAACTGAAGCTGAAACCAGAACTGAAACCGGAACCGACACCGAAACCGAAACCGAAACAGTAACCGAAAGCAAAACCGAAGCCGATACTGAAACCGAATCCGAAACAGAAAATAAAACGGAAACGGAAACCGTAATCAAAGCTGAAAAAACCGAAACCGAAACCGAAACCGAAATCGAAACCGAAATCGAAACCTGCTTATTAAATTATCGGTTACGGTTTCCGTTTCTGGTTCTGTTTCTGTTTCAGTTTCAGTTTCAGTTTCAGTTTCAGTTTCAGTTTCAGTTTCAGTTTCAGTTTCAGTTTCAGTTTCAGTTTCAGTTTCAGTTTCAGTTTCAGTTTCAGTTTCAGTTTCAGTTTCAGTTTCAGTTTCAGTTTCAGTTTCAGTTTCAGTTTCAGTTTCAGTTTCAGTTTCAGTTTCAGTTTCAGTTTCAGTTTCGGTTTTGGTTTCGGTTTCGGTTTCGATTTTCGTTTTGGTTTCGCTTTCGGTTTCGGTATCGGTTCCGGTTCCGGTTTCGGTTTCAGTTCCAGTTTTGGTTTTGGTTTCAGTTTCAGTTTCTGTTTCTGTTTCAGTTTCGGTTTCGATTTTATTTCCATTTTGATTTCATTTCGGCTTCGATTTCGATTTCCATTTCGATTTCGAAATATTTTTTTAAAAAAAATTTTAACTAAAACTTTTGACAAGGACGAAAGAATTAATATAAGTGTGAAATTGCTGATATTTAACATATTACCAACATTATAGATCGGGATCACTTTACGTGTGCTTAATATACTCAAAGTAATTTGCTGAAGGAAGCTTTAAATGATTGATAATACTTGTTGGAATTACTATAACATTTCAATTTCAATTTCAACGGAAATGGCAAGAACATATGTATAAGAAACGGAGCCTTTTCATCACCATAAAACTTGATAACAAGAGTCAATATGACCAAACGACGACGAAAGATATCGAGTCCCACTTTTAGCATAATAATCAATTTTATGTTGGATATGGAATGTATTCTCCCGTGTGTATACCAGTTGCAGAAGGGCAATTATATCTTCCAGAAAATTATAGCGTTAGTCACAAATTCACAGCTTTTTCGATTGAATAGCCACTTAAGAAAATTACACATTTTATTTTCTAAATTTCGAAATAAACGATTTGATAACGTAAATAATCGATTGTGTGGGGGATATCAACATAGTCCCAAAGCAATCGCATAAAGTAAAGTGTGAACAAATTAAATCTAACGCATTTGACGAGTTTAGTCCAATAAGTAGGTTTACAATTTTCCATTAAATTACAGTTGAGCTAAATATTTCACCACACGCGCACAGATACGATATGTTTTATGAGGCAACATCTAGAAAGTTTTTGTTACATTCTTGTGAAGATGAAGAAAAATTTAATTTTTATTATCGATTCATGTACATCGAAGACCAAGATGACATCTTAGATTATCATGGTAAACGATGGCAAATGGGAAAATTCGCCGATGCTCGAAACCAGTTAGTGAAAGTATCGGTAAGTGCGAGCCTATTTAGCAGTGGGGAGCATGATCAAAATATTTAAATATATTTTAGGGTGACCATAACATGATGTATCCAAATCTCGCAGTGACCTCACTTTTAAAATATTCAATTAAATTTGTCGTTCAGCGCTTTTTGGAACCAGATACGTATGAAAAAACAATGTTGGGCGAATATGATTTGTCATTAATTCCTTCTGGGAGGTTAAGCCAATACAATTCACTTTTGCCGCTTATTAAAAGTCACGATAACATTTGGATTAACGGTTTGACCCTAGAAGGTAGTCCAACGTATTTCATTGAAGTGTTTGATATAAAATTATGGATTTGTTTTCAAATTATATTTGCTTTAATTGGCCTATTATCTACGATGAGTATCATTTGGTTGAAAAAATATTATAAGAAAATCGAAGTTGATCATATGAATTGGTTTTCAATTATCGCGGATCAGGGTGCAGATGAAAAATCGAAATTACTTTCTCGTCGAATTTTATTAATGGCACTTTCGATTGCGGTAATTATTTTTCATGGTGCCTTTTCAGCATTCATAAGTGCATCATTAGCAATTCGGTATCCAGTTTTACAATTTTCTGATATTGATTCATTACTTAAGTTACCAAGCTATACGATATGTGTACTACCCTACACATCAGCAGAAGGTCAATTGTTACATGATGCAAAGAAATTCAGCAAACCAGCAAAAATTAATACAAATGCATGTCCGGGAATATTTCATCATTTCGATGGCACATATGATTCAATTTTCAACAGTGAAGTGTTTTGTCCCCGAACTAACATGGTGTACATTGGTCCAGGGGTTTGTTTTATTCCTCAAATGTAAGTTGCTTTAAGATATTATAAATAAATAACCGATCATATCACTTCGTTCTGTACAGTGCTAAAATGTGTCCCATCACCTCACTACCAGGAAAATATTTTGAAGAATATATTGTAATGCCAATGTATCCCGGATTTAAATTTGTGGAACAATTTAACCAAAGGTAGTTTTAGATGCATTAACTAGATAAAGCGGTTATTTAGGTAATTAATGAAATAATTTTTTTATTAGAATCCTGCGTCTCCGATCATCGGGAATTTTACATAATTTGGCGAAGCAACATGATTATGATCAACAACATCGACTTTGTTCGAAACGAATGCCCATACCTGAGCCGGATATGCAAATTAGTTTTTTTCAAGTACACTTGGTATTATCGATTATGTTGGTGGGTGCATTCTTTGCTTTTATAGTTTTTGTTTTTGAATTATTTTATAGTAAAATTAATTCTAACGCAGTTACTTTATTAATAAAATAAATCTTGTGTCGCTTTGTTTTTGTTTAAAACTCCTAGGGAAACGTAAAAAATTTAAAAATTTTCAATTTAAAAGCTTTTTAGCCACAACGCATGAAGACTTATGACACGAGAAGTACTTATCAATAAAGTTATTACAATTTTGACATTTTTGCAATAAAAGCTTTCACCAATCAGATTGTTTTAACTCTAATCCATTGTCTATTATTCAATACGTCCCATTGTTTTTGTTCACATGCAAATATCCTGTCACCCATTTACTAATGGAAAGGCAGACAACTCAGTTTATATCTTTGCCAAAAAATCAGTATTCAGGTTGTAAGTCCCACAAGTTGCAACAATAGTTTTATGAATTAAATTTTTTAGATTAAACATAATGCCGGGCTGGCAAATTTAAATAAGCAGATTTCATTTGATGTACACCTCGTGGTTGCTTTTCTTCATCATGCAGTTTTTGACACCATATTTGACACCGTTGTGAGATTTCAACGTGCATTTTGGATCGACCTAGATACGGATTTCAGAATTTTGCAACGCCATCTTGTACACTAGATGATTACATATTAAATCAACTATCTTGAGCTCTGTGACGGTGAATATTCACTGGTTGGTGCCGAACTGAGTTCAGTAGTTCGGTTGGTGTAACATAGTTGTAGTGCATCCATTAACTCTATTGTTTTGTTGTCGCAGCGAGAATATATTAGTGCAGCAATGCATGCACACTTTTATTTGAACGCATTATACATAGAAGTTGTTGGCTACTGAGAGAGATATGATTTCTTGTAACTCTTGTATGTACTGACATTGATACTATTCCATGAACTCAAAAGTGATCTACAAACATTAGACTTTAATGTTCAATACTAAGGATGAGGTTTTCAGATCCGATATCCGATCAGACACTGATATAGACGCCATATCGTTCGATGAACTTCGATAGACACTAATAAATCTCGAATAAACATTGAGCTAATTTCAATTCTATGAATAAACAGCGGCTCCATATTTATTCTCCAAACTAAGTGCAACTAAGTCATATTGGCGCAAGAAATAATTTTGAAAATTTTTATATCATCCCCATAAATGAGAATGTCGGAATGACTTAGACAGTTGGCCACTTCGTTTACGAAAAGAATGAAGAGAGAGCATTGCCGCAATGATTTGCAGACGGTACATGCACCGATAATGCTACCTAGTCATATTTATCACTATTAAATCGCCTAAAAGTATGCTGTACCAATGCATGCCGATCTCGCAGGCGTAACAATGTTTGAATGGTATAAGCGTGTCATTGCAAATGGATTCCTATAAAAAAAACCTACTCATCTTACATTCCTGGAAGCCTAAGTATTAATAATATTACCTTGAATCTTTGACAACACGATTGCTTAAAAACCAGAGCTTCATATAATTAAGGTGAACGTAAATCTAAATTTATAGAAATGGTGTAAAAAATGTATGTGCAGTTGAGAACGGCTGAACCGATTTGGTTCTTACGAAATATTAATATTTTAAGAAAATCCACCGGACAAGTCAGAAAATCGAAAAATGATGTTTTTCAGTTGAGAACGGATGAACCGATTTGACTAAATGTTTTGCTTGTGTTTGCAAATGACAGGAGACGGTTCGTACGAAAGAAAATGTTGGGAAAATCCACCGGAAAAGGCGGAAAATTTGGGAAATCGAAAAATGATGTTTGTCAGTTGACGCGGCTGAACCAATTTGGCTCAATTTTTTTTGTTGTGTTCGCAATTGCAAGGAGATGTTTGTTACGAAAATACAATTTTGGTAAAATTCACCGGAAAAGTCAGAAAATTCGGAAAATCTAAAAATTATGTTTTTCAGGTGAGAACGATTGAACCGATTTGGTTCAACTTATTTTGTTGTGTTCGTAATTGCCAGGAGATGGTTCTTACAAAAGAAAATTTTGGAAAAATTCATTCAAAAAGGCCGAACATCGAAAAATGATGTTTTTCAGTTGAGAAAGGCGACCGATTTGGCTCAATCTTTTTTGTTGTGTTCGCAATTAGCAGGAGATGATTCTTACGAAAGGAAATCTTGTGAAAAAACACCGGAAAAGTCTAAAAATTTGGCAGATCGAAAAATGATGTTTTTCAGTTGAGAATTATTAAACCGATTTCGCTCAATTTATTTTGTTGTGTTCGCAATTGCTAGGAGATGGTTCTTACGAAAATAACTTTTGGAAAAATTCACCGGAAAAGTCGGAAAAACGAAAAATGATGTTTTTCATTTGAGAACGGTTGAACCGATTTGGCTTAATTTTTGTGTTGTGGTCGCAATTGCCAAGAAATGGTTCATTCGAAAGAAAATTTAGGCAAAATTCACCAGAAAAGTCGGAAAATTTGGAAAATCGAAAAATTATATTTTTAAGTTGAGAACGGTTGAACCGATTTAGCTCAGCTCAATATTTTTTTGTTGTGTTCGCAATTGCCAGGAGATGGTTCTTACAAAAATAAAGAAAATCCACCGAAAAAGTCGAAAATTCGGGAAATCGAAAAATGATGTTTTCCCGTTGAGAAGGGCCGAACCGATTTGGTCTAATTTATTTTGTTGTGTTTGCAATTGTCGGGAGATGGTTCTTACGAAAGGAAATTTTGGGAAAATTCACCGGAAAAATCGGAAAATGATGTTTTTCAGTTGAGAACGGCTGAACCGATTTGGCTCAATATTTTTTTGTTGTGTTCACAATTGCCAGAAGATGGTTCTTTTGAAATTAAATTTTGGGAAAATTCACCGGAAAAGTCGGAAAATTTGGCAAATCGAAAAATGATGTTTTTCAGTTGAGAACGGCTGAACCGATTTGGCTCAATTTATTTTGTTGTGTTTGCAATTGCCAGGAGATGGTTTTTAGTAAAGGACATTTTAGGAAAATTAACCGGAAAAGTCGGAAAATTCGGGAAATCGAAAAGTGATGTTTTTCAGCTGAGAAGGGCCGAACCGATTTGGTTTAATTTATTTTGTTGTGTTCGCAATTGTCAAGAGATGGTTCTTACGAAAAGAAATTTTGAGAAAATTCACCGGCAAAACCGGAAAATGGTGTTTTTCAGTTGAGAACCGCTGATCGCAATTGCCAAAAGATGGTTTTTACGAAATAAATTTTTGGGAAAATTCAACGGAAAAGTCGGACAATTTGGCAAATCGAAAAATGATGTTTTCTAGTTGAGAACGGTTGAACCGATTTAGCTCAATATTTTTTGTTGTGTTTGCAGTTGCTAGGAGATGGTTCTTACAAAAGAAAATTTTGGGGAAAATTCACCGGAAAAGACGAAAAATCCGGCAAATCGAAAAATTATGTTTTTCAGTTGAAACGGCTTAACCGACTTGGCTCAATCTTTTTTTGTTGTGTTCGCAATTGCCAGGAGATAGTTCTTACCAAAGAAAATTTTGGGAAAATTCACCGGAAAAGTCAAAAAATTTGGAAAATCTAAAAATTATGTTTTTCAGCTTAGAACGGCCGAGCTGATTTTTTTCAATTTTTGTGTTGTGTTCGCAATTGCCAAGAGATGCTTCATTCGAAAGAAAAAAAATCCACCGGAAAAGTTAGAAAATCGAAAAGGTATGTTTTTCAGCTGAGAACGGTTGAACGATGTAGCTCAATCTTTTTTTGTTGTGTTCGCAATTGCCAAGAGATCACTCATTTTTTTGTTGTGTTTGCAATTGCCAGGGAATGGTTCTTATGAAAGAAAATTTTGGGAAAATCCACCAGAAAAGTTGAAAAATTCGGAAAATCGAAAAATGATGTTGTCTATGAAATTTTTAAATCAAATTTGCGATGATTTAACTAATCATACGTAACATGGGACCTGAAATCGCACATTGTCATTTTCGATTGTGCAAACGTGTTATTTTTCTTGCTGCCATTAAATTGGAAATTTGAGTATTAATTCACCATACACTGTACCAACGGTACCAATATCACAATTATACGCAGTTCGGTGATTTTTACGATTTCGATAATTTTTCCCAGAAAGCGCGTCAAATTGGATTGCGGAATTAAGATTAATTCGATCAGTAAGTTTTTTTTTGTGGATTAATGATTTTAAAGTATATGAGTCAAATGAATCATAGCAATTGTTTTTTGATTAAAATGTCGGATATCAGACAGTCGAACCTATGACGATTAAGAAATCGCATAAGCTCAATCGTTGGAAGTGTGCGGAATAAATCTCGAATTTCCATGTTTTTCTCATGGTCAGTTGTACGTCGCACTTCTGAAGTTGGCAAACCATCATCGTTGTTAGTTTACGCGCCGAAGAACAAAACAAAAAATATTGTTTACTACAATGCATTGTATTGATTTGCGTCTGTATTCGATTTAATATCACTCGAATAAAATACACTGAATTCTTCTGAATTCCGACTGACTCAAATTCATTTCGACACTGAGAGAAAAAATTCAAAAATCAACGCAATTTTTGATAGATGCCTGAGTTTCAGTCGAAATTTCATTCGCTTTTCAACGTATTAGTGTTGAATTCGATGAAAAACGAATGGAATGTCCATTAACTAAACGCAATCGTCTATTGAGAATCGAGTTGAGTTGTTTGGTTTTTTCTCTCTCAGGGGCGGAACTTATAAAATGACAAAAATGTTATGTTCAAAAGAAAACTGAAGAAACACTTTTTGTAATTCTAAGATTCCATTCAAAAATATGAAACACCTCCTTAATTCAGTGCTATATGATTCAAAAGAAGACACAGATGAAACAGCCAAGGATGCGTTCTATGAACAATAACAATACACAATATCATTGGACAGTCACAAATTTTATCAAGATAATACAAACAAATTTCAATGCGATTTCAATGCAAAAAGCGTGAAGACACAAGAAACACATTCTGCGAAGCACCCAAACTCATTTTATAAATGTGCTAACGAAAAATATGGCACTATAGAAATGAAGAACATGGTAAGGAGCGACCGAAGCCAATACACTGAAGACATTCTTAAGGCAGCAGAAGAGGCTGCAGTAATCCGAAACATGCGCGCACTACATCAAAGCGTACTGTACATAACTAAAATTCCTCAAAATAGCCTCTAGTCAAATATTAACAACAGTTGAAGGCCTCTGGAACTGATAACATACCTGAAATATTCAATGGATGCCTATCTACAACTACAACAGTTGTGCCACCTGTATTTACTGATGTATGGAATTCCGGTAGAATACCGCGAAAATGGCAAGCACTACAACAATCCCTAACATGAGGCAAGCAATTGGAAGGCACTTTGTTAAATGGGCATACCAAATAGTCTTCTTTCTTCATTATCCTATTAATCTTACCTGATGGACCCACGTATCTCCAAGTAAAACACCCCACACCAATAGGGTACCTCCTCCACGCTTTAAAGTTTTTTTTAACTTGGTACCATTGTATTTTTTTTCCTATGCCAATAATATGCTTTTCCGTCAGATTAGTTTTCTGAGTCCAATCTGTGTGATCTTGACAAAATTTTAAACGACTCATTTTATTTTTTTGGATATTGTCAGCTTCTTCTTTTTTATTCTTGACACTAATCCAATCGTCTGAAGCGCTCTTCTGTAGTCCACTCACTTACACTTTTGTTCACTCTTCTTGCCGTCTTCTTACACAAAGTCTAGAACACATCTATATCCTATCTCGCAACTTTCCTTTAATTTTGGACATAAAAGCAAAACACCCAACAGTTAGATGGTCCAGCCTAGTAAACGCTCTATGCTCCTTAATTGTAGATAATGGATAAAAAAATGTATACAACCGTTGAAAGACGCAAACGCATATAGAATCGTCTAGACGGAACTACTAAATATATTAAATATTTTAAATAGCCTCCGGGTATAGCCGTGCGCACATAATACGCGCGACCCAAAAAGCTTTTTTCGCCTTCTGTTGTATATGTTGCTGAATATACACCAAACCAAATAAATCAATCAAAAAAGTTTTCAACATTTTCCGTTGTAATCCTCATAAAATATTAAAAGCTGGTTATCACCGTTCTTGTGACGGTATCATTATTACGGCATTACAAGCGAAACACAAAAGGAATTTTTTTCGTTTTATTTTAATTCTCCGCATTTATGTCTACTGGGTATTATCATCATGTTACGGAGAGAAAATTGATTTGTTACCCTTTTCGAAAGAAAGCTTTTTGTCGGTTTCGTGCCCGTTATATATATTTAAAAAAAAATATAAAGTTTACGTCGATTAATATTTTAAGGATTTTGGAAGCTTTTTTAAAAAATAAAATTCAAAATATTTTCAATTAATAATAAACTACATTCCTGTGGATTATTTTCACTGTACTGTAAATAATCCTCTGTCACATTTTTGACATTAAGTTATGTATAAAGTGATTGCGGTATACCATAAAATCACATAGATATATAAACTTTTTTTTTTGGTTGGTTAACAGTTTGGTGTGTATATGAGATTCTTATCGAACCGTTTTAATTGTATCACGTCCAAAACCGAAAAGTTTTTCTAACGTTTAAATTGATTTCCCTTTTCATTAAGTTTTTTTAATTTTATTTCCCAACCGAAAATGTGCTTTTCCAATCATTTTGTCTTTATGTTGTTGAGTCCGTATATTTTTTGTGTGGTTGCGGATCCCATCTACTGTCTTATCCTAAATTTTTTATTAGTTTTCTTTTAATTAGGATTTCGTGGTGATTGAAATTAAGAAGATTTACTTTAGAAACGCGCACATATAAACATATTAAATTGGAAAATTGGCAGGAAAGTGTAATTGGAAAATAAAATTTTAGTGGAAATTAAATTTGAATGATACGAAATAGATTTTTGGTTTTCTATATTGTTTTGATGGGTGGAAAATAAATCTCTACATACTCTTACTAATCAAGGAGACGGTTATGTACGTACGTGATAAACTCAAGAACTATTGCACCGATTCTGATTATAGCCATTTTTTTTATTAGCGCCCGATATATTTATCCGGGGCACCCAATTTTCTGTAACTAATTTATTTAACGCTAAACTCAGATTTTCATTCAACTTTTTAGTTAAAAATCGACATACAAATATTTTGCTCTACCTATTTATTTTCTAGGATTCTCGTTTATTTATTTTGAATTTTTGTACCAAAAACTAATTTTTTTATATATACATCATATATACATCATTTTTTTATATATACAAATTGGATCCCGGATAATTGAGATTTTACTGTAATATGAAAATTAGAGCAAATCAAAATTTTCAACTAATGCTTTCATTAATAAAAATATGCAAAAAACAATTGCAAAGATCAAAATGAATTAGAAAATGCATATGAAAGAGAAAAGAAAGAGAAAATGCAAAAAAAATTCCTAAAAATTAAAATTCACGTTAACTGAGTGTTCCGGTTAATTGGATGCTGAATAATCGGACTTTTACTGTAATATGAAAATTGAAGCCATTCAAAATTTTCAAGTAATGCTTTCATTAATGAAAATGAGGAAAAAACTATTGCAAATTTCAAAATGCATATGAAAGAGAAAAAAGCAAAAAAAAAAATCCTAAAAATTAAAATCCGGTTAACTGACTGTTCCGGTTAATTGGATGCCGGATAATCGGTATTTTACTGTAATATAAAAATTAAAGCGATTTAAAATTTTCAACTAATACTTTCACAAATGAAAATATGCAAAAAACAATGGCAAATTTAAAAATGAATTAAAAAATGAATATGAACGAGAAAACACAAAAAAAACCCTAAATATTAAAATCCGGTTAATTAATGAAAATGTGCAAAAAACAATTGCAAATTTCAAAATGAAATTAAAAATTCATATGAAAGAGAAAAGAAAGAGAAAAAAGAAAACAAAATCATAAAATTAAAATTCCGGTTAACTGAGTATTCCGGTTAATTGGATTCCGGATAATCGGGCATTTACTGTTATACATTTTTACGTTTTATTTCGATCTTAAATACACATTTTATTTCATTTTCAAAATGACTTAAAAATACACATTTTATGTCATTTATAAACACACTTCTTAAAACCATTTCCAAAATGACTTGTGATATGCATTAATAAAGTAGTAAAGCTTTTTTTATTTCATTTTCATAACAGATTTTAAGTCAATTTTGAAATGAAATAAAAACGCTGGTTTTAAGTCAAAAAAACGCCATTTCTAGGTCAGCCTTCTTTAATTCAGGGAGCCAAGTTATATGCTGTACAAAAAGCCGTCTCCAGACCATTCACATTCAATGAAAATGATATCTTTCGATACATTGGAATATGCCTTTTAACTTCGTTGGTTACAATTAGCAGCATCAGGAGATATTGGAGTCCAATAGTTGGTAATCAAACCATTCAAAACACGATGGGAATACAATTTTTTGAAAAAATTAGAAAATTTTTACACTTTAATAATATTGAAAATATGACGAGCAGAAGTGATACAATGCACGACAGGCTTTTCAAGATACGCCAGAGTGTCGATTTTGTACGAAAAGCGATAAGCGCGTTGGTGGTCGATTCTTGATTCCCCAAAAGCCAATAATGCAAAAACAAAACACGAAATATGACTTTTAACCATTTCATGCTGAGTAATAGCTGTATGCAGATTTTGTAGGTCATCTAGTGTACTTAATAAACACATTTTATTAAACACTTGTTTTTCTAGTTCGCAAAATATTAGATTTTTGAATAATTTAATTAAAAAATTTGTTCAAAAATTTTAAAAAATCACTCGATTGATTTCGACGTGTTAGGTCATCATTAGTATCTGCTGAGTTTTAAAGGTAAAAATTTTAGTTATATATAGTGGTTAAAAGCAAAAAAGAGTCCCAACCACCTGTTGTTTATACGGAAAATGAATAATCAAAATGGAGGGAGATGGACAGCAGGTAAGCGATTAGTCATCGGTTGAGTAACAAATTCAAGGTATATTGAATTTTGTAACTACGCCGACGACTAATTGCTTACCTATAATATAAACAACAGATGGTTGGGACGATCAATAGATTAATTTTTATTGCTTACTTTTTGTCTCTCCTTCTTTTATGTATTTTTTGCCTTTTTCTTCTATATATTATAACTAAAACTTTTATTAAGAAGAATTTTATAAACGTCCGTGAATTTAAATTGTTAAGAACTTTTTCGGCTTTTCGGACAAAATATTATTTTAATGGACATCCATACAATGTTTACGACTGTTTTAGTCGCAGAAAACAAAGAGGCCATTTATTAACAATATCTCTACCACAACAGTAGAAAAAAGGAAGGGAGTGGATTTTTTCTACTTTTGTGGTAGAGATATTGTCGTAAAAGGGATAACAGTCGTAAACAAAGTTCTTAAACAGTTTAAAATTTTTATTTTTACAAGTCGAGATCGATCGAGTGATTTTTTAAACTTTTTAAACAAACTTTTTAATTAGAATATTCAAAAATCTAATTTTTTGCGAAATAGAAAAACAAGCGTTTAATAAAATTTTATTAAGTGTAAATGCGTTTCGCCAAGTGCCTACGGCAAATAGTGTAAACAGTAATTTATTATAATTTGCGCTACTGCAGGTTCTTAATAGTTTTTAAATTTTTCAGATCGGGGGTTTGTCTCCATTTCTCTATTAATATTTTTTCCGTAAACGTTTTAGACCCAAGCGAACTAACTTTAAAAAGATGTTGAATGGCGTCATCCATTTCATTAAAATTAGCTGAAATTCGAAAATCATAAATCCGAAAAATTTGCAATAAATACCACAATCATCCAAATCAGTTGACATTATCTTGACCCTTAGAAATACGAGTTACCACGCTCCTGAAAATAAACACGAGTTACATTCCATGAAACAAATAAAGTTGAAGATAAAAATGCACATTCAACAATATTATTTTAGACAAAACAAAATTTCGATGCGAATGAAAATTATAAGATAATACAATGTATTGAAATATATTTTTCTTTCGAATCAATAAAATATCATATTATAAAATTATAAATATGCAATTATGCACAAAATATTAAATATGTATTAAGAATTATTTTCAAGACAATTATTTTAGTGAATAAGAAAATTATTCAATAGTAAAACTCTGAAGAGTACACAGTATTGATTCCCGACTCCAAAGAGATCGGCAAAATTGTACATAAATTTAAAAGAAAAATTGTAAAGAAAAATAAATAAAGTGAAAATAAATATTTTTTTTTATAATAATAAATTAAATAAAGTACATAATTCACGCGGCTCAAGAATATTTTGTTTAAATTTTGTATCCTCAAATTTTCTTTTAATCTAATTAACCTGTGCCAATCGCTCAGACAGCAAACTTTATTCATTTGTTTGGTTAATTTTGCATGTATATTTGCATGGATTTGTTTGTAATCAGCAAAACCATCCTAATTTCAATTTTGTATAGCTCTGAATGTTATAATTTTTGGTTTAGTTTGCTTACAGTAGAAATCAAAATAAAACTTATATTCATTCAGTTTGGAACGTTTAAAACTAACAAAATTAGCTGAGATATTTGTGATTATTATTGTAACATAGAAGGAGAATCAGCCGTTCCACGGCTAATAGAATTTTTATTGCTAATTTAAAAGCTGACTTTATATTTAAACACAAAATTTTTTGTATTGATTTATTCTGCTCTCTCGAAAATAAAATTTAAGCTTAAATCTACACCCCAAAAATGGCCTTAATATTTTTTTATTCCCTTTCTATTTTAACGGGGAAAGAAATGAAGATGAAGCTGCTTCTTTGACAACCGTTATGGAACGGGTCAATGAGGGGAATTGTAAAGTAGAGATTTTCGATTCTTTATTTTTTTAAGTATATGTAATTTTTTTATTTCGTGCTTCTATTTAAATGGTACTTTCATTCATAATCATATTATTATTGATTTGCTAATTTCGCTGCGTATGTATTACATGCGTTGCATTCATAGACTGTGTATATAAACAAAAAAATCCATCATAAAAGTCGTATGGTTTTCTTGTAATATCGTTGTTCTGCATATTTCTGTATATAATAACGGAGTAGTTCAGAACTCTACAGAATAACGATATTAAAGAAAACGATACAACTTTTCCTATTAAATCTAAATTATTTAATTTAAAAAAACTTAAATTTTTAATTTTAAATTGAACAAATTTGAAAATAGCTATCGCGAACTGTACTCGCGAACTGTACTCTTTTTCTGTTAAAAAAATCGCAGCTCTTACACCAACCACGTTGAACAAAAAAACTCAACATTCCTGCACCACCACAAATTTAAATAATATTACCTATTTAAATAATATTACCTGTCTTTGAACAAACAAATAATTTAAATTCTAGTTTTTGTGGGTTAGATATAAGTCTGTAACTAAAATAAATTTAGACGACTCTTCTATTAAATTTTGTCTTAAATTATATAACAACAACAACAACTCGTACTACAATTTATAACTGAGCCAATTTCTAATCATTCGGAAACAATTCTCAAGGTTCATTGTGTTAGCTCAGGTGCCTAACTATTGAACTCGACGTTCATTTTCGACGGCTATCGTTTTCCTATAGGAAACGTGGAAACAAAAGAGAAAAGAATAGCAAAAATTTCATACATTTTTATTTTTTCTTCTTTTGTCTGCTATAGAAAATCGATAGCGTTCGAAAATGAACGCGGAATTCAATAGTTTAAGGTTAATTCACGAGGTCGGAAATTTTTACCCTAGCTATTTTTGCTCATGCTGTGAAGTTGCACCTATTGATTTTTGCTTAAAAAGTTGGTCTAGTTATCTTGTCATTTATTGTCATTTTTTTGAATTTTTTGGTTGTGGGTAAAATCAAGATTTTTTTTTTATTTGATTTTTGTGCGTTATTTTTAAGTTTTTTTATTGTAATTTGTTCCGTGTTTTCTTGTTATAGTTAATTTGTGTTTTATTTTTCGGGTTTTTAATTATTCATAATTTAAAAATTAAGTTTTTTGGGGTACATTATTTTTTAATTAAATCAATTTTTGACGCGTCTTTCTAACTTGTTAGCATTGTTCATTCAAGTTTAAGCATTTTGTTCAATTTTTTTTAATTTTTTTTTTGTTTCATTCGGTTTTCTTTAAATTTTGGTACGGGATTAAAAATGTCTTTATCAAGACAAGAAACGATGAATATGTTAAACGGCGATCTGTTGTTGCTAAACACGGTAGCCACATTGTACTTCGCGTATGAAAGCAGCCGTATTGAACAGCGCGGTCGTAGGAGGTTTACGGTTAATCCTTTAAATCGTGAAAGGCGACGACAAGGGTATTATGCTAACCTTGTCGCTGAAATGAAGTTGTCAGATACTGAGACTTTTTTTAATTTTCATCGTATGTCGCCTACAACTTTCGATGAATTATTGACAATTATCGGACCACATATCACAAAAATGAATGTTGGGGAAAGATCGATCACTGCAGGTGAACGTTTATCACTCACCATACGGTAAGTTTTAATTTTACTTCTTAAATTTCGAAAATGTTTATTTATTAGAACATTTCTTTCAGTTACCTCGCCAGTGGTGACAGTATGGTATCAATTGGACGCTTTGGGTTTCGTTTGGGAAGAAGCACAACTTCCGTAATAATAAGGAAAACTTGCCAGGAGCTATGGCAAGTACTGAAGGAAATTGTGTTCCCCGTACCTAATGAGGCATTTTGGAGGGAAACCAGCAATGACTTTGAACGGCAGTGGAATTTTCCCCACTGTTTAGGAGCAATGGATGGGAAGCACGTCCTTATACAAGTATGTACTTATTGTCTATTAAATAGGTCGAGATTATTAATTGACAGATAGTTTTATTAATTCTAGGCATTTGGCAACGTAGGTTCGATCTATCACAACTACAAACATAGCCATAGTGTAGTTTTGTTCGCGATATGCGACGCGAACTACAAATTTATTATTGTTGATATTCTGGCACCGGGTCATGTTGGAGACAGCAACATATTTAGAAGGAGTAATTTTGGAAGATCCATAATATGTGGTGGCTCTGATCTAAACCTGCCACCTCCACAAAGCGTTCGAGAGAATGATACTAAAGAATATCCCTATGTTTTTATTGGGGATGAAGCATTCCCTTTACTACCCAATTTGATACGTCCATATCCAGGTCGAAACGCTGGTGTACTGCCACCCGAAAAACAGGCGTACAATTACAGGCTATCTCGAGCTCGGCGAGTAGTAGAAAATGCTTTTGGAATCCTCGCAAGTAGGTGGCGGATTTACCGGCGCCCTATTCTCGCAAGCAAAATCGCGGTGCTAGGAATAATAGAAGCTACCGTTGTATTACACAATTGGTTGCGAGACAAAAATATTAATGAATACATGAATCCAGAATTAGTCGACAGTTATGTTCGTGGAACATATCGACCTGGATCATGGCGAAATGAAAGCAACGATGGCATTCAAACAGTCAAGCGGCTCGGAGCTAATAATGCCAGCAGAGATGCAAAAGAAATTCGAGATCTATTTAAAACGTATTTCAACGAGATCGATATACTGCCCTGGCAGTATACAAGTACTCAGTAAAAATCATTTTTTTTAATTCAATAAATTCATTTAATTCATTACATTTGTATAAAATAGTTAGTTACACAAAAGTTAAAAATTGTTATATAAGAAAATAAATCATTTTAAATAATCAGATTTTGATTCTTCATTTTCCCTTTCAAACTGGTCTGTTATACAACTAATAAATTTGACCTGCCTGGTCATAGTTCATTTATTGAAAGCGTCAGACATTTTTTCTGCAAATGTCTTTAAAAAACATGGGGCAACGGTTTGCTTTGCCAAGAGATTTTGATGTTTGCCTATGCTTTCGAAAAGCCTATTTAAAACTGGCTGAAATGGATTTTCATCGGTTCTTCTTTTTTTGTTTGGCGGTTCGGTTCCTTTGTTACTTCCTGAAGCTCGAGGAATCGTGGTTGCTATTGCCTCAACTGGTGTCGCCAAAGCTGGTGTCGTTAAAGATGATGTCGCCAAAGCTGGTGTCATCAAAGATGGTGTCCCCTTAGTTGGTGTTGCCATCGATACTGATACTCTTTTTGATGTCACAGTCGGTTGTGGTCCCGGAGTAACAACATAAGAGGAGGTAATTTCAGACGCGTAAGAGACATCCAGGCCCTCCTCTGCCGTTTCGTCTAAAAACTCCTCAAATGGATCAGTGCCTTTGCAAGGCACACTTGTATCCGTCGATATATTGTAAACCAAACTACTTTCGGTAGGTCTAAAACAAAGACTTAAATTAGTTAGATGTTCCAAAATCAACTTAAATAAATGTGTAACTTACTCATATGTCATCTGACACTTTAAAAAGTCTAATGCCCTGACAACCCACAAATTCTTAGCATAAGATTGTCCAGCACCAGCACTACCACTCCTTGGTAGTTTTGTCATCTTGACATATTTAGCCCTTAGCGCTTTCCAACGATCCTGACATTGCTTGGCCTCTATTCCAATTTTTCCGGCAATTTCAGCCCACACCCTTTGCCGCAAGCAACCATTTTTATAATTCGAGTTACTTTTCTCATATATAAACTCCCTGCCCGTTTTCCTTATCTCCTCAATTAATTGAAGATCGATTTCATTCATTTTCTAAAATAAAAACAAAAATATAATTATAAAGCCAATAATTATTAAATAACATGTTTATAATATGTAAAATTCCTATAAGTTTGAGAAATATACCCAACAGCGAGAAAACTGTAGGTACAAAATTTACATTAATCTTCAATAACTTTCAAATATTTGTACTTACTATAAACGTAATTTATAAAATTTATATTTTAATATTATTATCTCAATTTATATCCTTTTTAATTAATTTTTTCACAAAAATTACATAAACATTTGACTAAAAACACAACTTCGCACATTAACAACAAAAATAAAATGAAATAAAGCGTCAGAAAAATAGCTACAAAATTATATTGAGCATAATTTGCTTATTATTTTTTTTTTTTTTTAATGAAATAATTGGTACGATTGTCGGAAATTTTGCTCAAAGATAAATTTTTTTTATCGCGAGCATGGCGAAAAAGGGGCGTTTCATTTGTGATTTGGTAATTTTTATTGGTTCGAGCTCGGAAAAAATAGCTAGGGTAAAAATTTCTGACCTCGTGAATTAACCTTTAGACCCCTGAACTTAATTCTGTTTTGTCGGATTAAATAAATATGCTGAAGAATGTATTCCAATCTTGCAATACTGAATATAAGTTGAATAAATCGTTACAAGATAATATTTTATTAATTTCTATTTTTCAAGTTTCTATTAACAGTGAAATTGGCATTGATCACAGAAATGGCGAATGTGTTTTTGATGAACAATCAAGTAAAGCCATATTTTTATCATTAGGTTTCCAAATGAAATTAATTTTAGAAAAGATTGGTGATTTGACGTCGATTATTATTTGTCCGCAATGATCATGGACAATTTTCAGTTTTCTTTTGAATCGAGGGAAGAACTTTATCAATTGCTGAAATCGTGGAATTTTAAACTATTTAAGCAAATTTAATAATTGTTATTATTTATTCTATTGTTACAGAAAAATTCGTATTAGTGGAGGCATTTAAGCTAATGACAAATACTCTCAAAAAAGAATTTAATAAAAAAATTCCTGTTGGAGTTCAACTTAAATTGGATTATCGCTTAACGAAATGGCAACAAACCAACGAAATAAATAAATCAATGGCAAAAGAACACAATGGTTCACATGCTGAATCCTTGAATCTATCTCCAAAAGCAACAAGCGCAAAAGTACCAATCAGCACCACTTCTAGTAATAATAACCTTAACAAAATTGCGAATCTGAATATCAGTTTATTAAATGAAAGTCACACGGGACTTTAAGCGATACCTTACGTAATTTATTAGCGTAGCAACCATAATGTCGGTGGAAATCGCAAAAAATATTGCCTCGAAAGTGATCACGTAAAGAAAATATGGTAAATATTTATATTTTAATAAAATTCGATGAAGTTTAGTATAGTATAAAAAACTATATAAAATTATTTATTTTCAGGGGTTATATTATTTAAGTACCAAAGTAAGTACTAGGAGAAAACCCCATGGGTAAAATTTATTTCAATAATTTAAAAAAAAAGAAATACGCTGTTTGGAAGAATAGAGTCTAGAAGAAAAACATAATAAACGGAGTCATTTATCTCAAATATTAAAACAAATTTAGAAGAAAATTTAAGCGAAATTGCTAAAGACAACGGAAGTTGAGCCGAAATGGAACAACGCACTACTCAGCATGTATGTGAAGTTGGCCCGAAAAACCAGCCCGAAAAACAACTTTTCAATTTTGGTGCGTTTCTTTGCTAAATTCAATACTATCCCGAAAAATATCATAATTGTTATGGAAAAGGCATATTTCATCCCGAATTAATATTTTCTTCTATTTATGAAATATACGTTACATAGCTAATTAATATGAGAAAGCTAAAATAATCCTTAAAAATTACCAAATTGATAACGCAATATTATTCAAATAATAATTTAGTAATACTTAAAAAAAAATGTGTCACATTGTAAACTTGGTAGTAAATCGTTTAGTTGCTTATAACGAATACAAAACCGTTACAATAAAACAACAACAACGTAAAAAAAACTAATATAAAATTATAACAAGAGTTGGTTAAATATTTATTTGCATAATGAAAAGTAATAACCTTAACCTCATTCGAAATGTAACAATAGTTAAGCATCAGTACAAAAATTTACACTCAAAATTTAATTGGTGGAATCCATGAGATATCCCCCTCGAGATTATTTGCTCAAAAGTTAGGTCCACCCATCTCAGATATAACGCCAATAGTTTAAGTCTGAACGGCGGATGTAAAGGTGTGATCTATAAAGCAAAATCTCAGCATAGGTTGCGTTGAACTTTTCCATTTTATATAAAAAAATCGGTTAAATTAAAAATTTAATTGCTGGAATCCAGGATATATCCCCCACGAGATTATTTTCTCAAAAGTTAGGTTCATCCATCTCAGATATAACGCCAATAGTTTAAGTCTGAATGGCGGATGTAAAGATGTGATTTAAAGCAAAATCTCAGCACAGGTTGCATTGAACTTTTCCATTTTATATAAAAAAAATCGGATAAATTAAAAATTTAGTTACTCGAATCCTGGAGATATCCCCCTCGAGATTATTTGCTCTAAAGTTAATTCCGCCAATAGTTCAAGTCTGAACGGTGGATGTAAAAGTGTGATCTAATGCAAAATCTCAGCATAGGTTTCATATTTAAAATGGGTTTAATTGACAATTTATTTTCGACAATTTATATTCTGACAATTTTTATTTAAATTGTCAATTTGACCCTTTTTAGATATGAAACCTAAGCTGAGATTTAGCTTTAGATCACACCTTTACACCAAACTCTTCGCTTGGATTTGTGAAGCAGTTCAGACTTGCTATATTGGTGTTATATCTGAGATGGATGGACCTAACTTTTGAGTAAATAGTCTTGAGGGGGATATCTCATGGATTCCACCAATTAAATTTTGAGTATAAATTTTTGTACTGATGCTTAACTATTGTTACATTTCGAATGAGGTTAAGGTTATTACTTTTCATTATGCAAATAAATATTTAACCAACTCTTGTTATAATTTTATATTAGTTTTTTTTACGTTGTTGTTGTTTTATTGTAACGGTTTTGTATTCGTTATAAGCAACTAAACGATTTACTACCAAGTTTACAATGTGACACATTTTTTTTTAAGTATTACTAAATTATTATTTGAATAATATTGCGTTATCAATTTGGTAATTTTTAAGGATTATTTTAGCTTTCTCATATTAATTAGCTATGTAACGTATATTTCGTAAATAGAAGAAAATATTAATTCGGGATGAAATATGCCTTTTCCATAACAATTATGATATTTTTTCGTGATGGTATTGAATTTAGCAAAGAAACACACCAAAATTGAAGAGTTATTTTTCGGGCTGGTTGTTCGGGCCAACTTCACATACATCTACTCAGCAACTACAAATTACAGAATTCAACCAATTTCGAACTATAATTCAACGGCAGAAATATTGCCGAAATGGGTGCAGTATAAAAAACCTTATACGGCTATAAGTTAGTAAGTATTATAAAATTATATGTACACCATTCATAAATATATTTTTATTTTATAACATTGTGTGCGACTGAAGGAGCTCTACTTCGGAATACGATACGTGAATGAAGGGACTAGATTTAGATTAATTTTTAACTAGAATCTTCTTGATTCAAGTAAAATTCGAATATTGTTCTTTCGTTTTCAAATCATATTCAGAAATAGAGTTCCAGATTCGCTAAACGTTAGCAACGTTTATTAGAATCACTGAAATTAGTACGCGAGTACGCGAGACTGAGACATTTTGCATTATATACCTGTGTGGCTGCCACCTGGCCTTGTTTCTGGTTAATTGTCTACATTTGTCACATTTTTGCTGGCATTAGCGCGAATTATACAAAAGTTCGGGAGAGGAAACGCTTTCTAACTTAGAAAGGCATAACAAACACTATGGTAAGAAATGAAACCCTGATTATTTTACATAAAGATGTAATTCAACAATTTTATTTCAGGTTTGCTTCATGTGAATTGTCCAGGTATAATACGGGAATACCGGAAACATATGTGAGGAGTTTACTTATTCGATAGCCACTTGGGTCGTTATAAAATTTGGTTACGCTCTAGAAAATGGTACATGTGAATATTTTACCATTTATAGAAACTAGCTTTATGCAATGCATGGCTTTTATATAAGTAAAGACGAAATTTTTCATACATTTTTAATATGCGAGCTGAATTCGTAAAAGACAACAGTAAGGTGATATCTGTATCAGATTTCAAAATTTCTGTTACGTAAGGCAAGATCGCATTGATCATTAGCCGAAATGGAATCCAATACGCCAGAGTTGAAAAAATCTTGGATGCAAGCAATTTTTTTTCTGAGTTTGTGAGAACTCATATAATCTGACGAATGTTTAATCGTAGAATTGTAGTTTCGGCAATATTATTTTTATTTTCTTTATTGAATTATTAAATATTTATGTTTTTTAAAATGTAACAAAATAAAGGATCATTAAAACTTCTAGTGGAATAGAGACAAATTCTTATTTCAGGGGAGGAACTGTTGATAGGGAACGTAAAGCGCAAAACGTCAGGTTCCCCGACGCAGGTTTCACGCATATAAGAGTTGCCTATTTCAAAAGTAACAGTTCGTTTCACTCTTGGGAGGAGTTATTCTATAACAAGGAAATTATCGCTATTAAATAGTTTCGCCAGGATTCGAATAGTTGCTGACTGTAAATATATAAAATTTACTTTCGTTATATACATTCAATATTTACGATACACACAAAACCTTATAAATCTTAAAGCACAAAAATCAAATCCCGTATCTATTAATCCGACACCGATTTAAACAGTCATAAATCACGCCTAAATTATAATCTATTTCTTTAATGTTTCTTCTTGTAATTTTAATCTGTCTAGAAATACACGTCGTATATACGTCAAACATTACAAAAATATACGATTCAACGCTGGAAGAAAATATATTTCGAGTAAACAGAAGGCATTGGAAAATTATTGTCGAAGATTAAGAAATAAAATGGAAAAACTACTTTAAGTGATTTTTATTGCATTTAAAATTGAACAATTTATATTTTATGTACACAGAGAGCATACAATAAGTACATATAATACATTCAGACATATCCATAAATACACGATATGCTGGAAAATCGGAAAATTATTTTTATTTTATTTTTTTATGATGCAACTTGCAAGTATTATTGTAAAATTTTTATTGTTTAGTTTTGCATTTAATGGAAAATAAATTTTCCTGTCTGATATAATCATTATAGGAGTAAAGGAGTAATGTTATATGGATTACAGTTATAATATTGTCTTTTACACGAGTACATTTTGTTTTATAACATTTAAATGAAGCGTAATCAAATATTTAAACTTTTTTCAAACAATTTATTGGCTGTTGGTATCGAAGTAATAGAAAAGTATAAAACTTGTCTGAGTGTAAAAACGCATGGGCCAACCCAACATATGGTGATAAAATCGGACCTATAGCTGTACGTCCTCGAATTGGCTGGCAACGGCGTAAAAGTCTTAGCCCCAGAACAGTAGTCCTTATAACTATCGTAAAATGGTGGCCAGCATCAAAATGTCCATTATTGTTATAATTTATGTTGATTTTCCCATATAAAATATTCAAGATTTATTTGTGAAAGCGGCAACATAATTTCCATTGGTCATACAAAAACATGTAAATGTACGACACCAAAAACGACATGAAAAATTGGCAAGCAAAAGCATAATTTATTAGTCACATATCGTAGCAGAATAGCTTTACATACATACATAACAGGCAAACATTACTAACAATAGATTTCTTTCTGGTCGATTATATTATATCTAGAATTCAATGGTCACACAAAAAAACATAAAAAATTGGAATCCCTCGTATTGTGTTATAATAATACACAAATAGTACAACGATGTTATATCCTTATTGTTAAAATAAATTTTAAATTTTCCGACAGTTAACAAATGTAAAAATTCTGTTTTGGAAAAGCAAAAAAAAAACATATATTAATAGTTCTTGGTGTAGCTTTACAAATAACAATGTACCAAGTATTTTGTATTTGAAATGCCGATATTTGTTCGGTACATTTTAATTAAGTTGCTTTTTGTTTTTTTTTTTGCAAAACCGATAGCTGACACCAAATTTGCGAATATTTTAACCTTTTTTACGGAATTTTCTAAGCAAAAAATAAATTAATTTTGGTGTCTGTATATAACCCGCACGTATAATACATTCTCGTATATTGAGTGCGAGAAATTAAGCGAGATGATAAAAATATATGTCAGACCCTCGTCATTTTGGTCAAAATAGTAACAAAAAAAACATTAAAATTTTAAATATTTGTTAATAGCGTTGAACTATTTACTTCATTATTTATAAAAAAAAAGACAATCGAGTTGATGTTTATCTATCAGGAGATGCCTTACATACGACTTTTGACATGTGAAAAACAAAACTTTTCATTGATATTTCGTGTGAACCAAGGCACCGACCATTAGACGTTTCTATTTTTAATCGTTCAAGTATATGCGTGTGCATTTCTTCACGATGTTGTCGGATCAAATATTCTTCTAAAACTGATTGAGAATTGGATTTAGAATGGTATTCTAAATTGAAGGGCATATAGGGGATATCTCGGAGGATTGGAGTTGGAGTACAAAACTCATAGGCTGATCCATCTTCCATGCCAATCAGTCTATACTGGCATGAAGCTATGCAATGTGCAGATGGTGATAAAATTGGACCTTGCGTCTCGATTGGTTGGCAACGGCGTAAAAGTAAGGACGGGAAAAGCAAACCGCGAAAGTGAAGAGCTTCAAGTGGGCCATAGTACATTCATCGCTCAGATAATAATTTTGCATTTTTGCAAAACTTTAGCCATGCCGGAATTGAACATCGCTGTTGATAATGTCTGTTGCTGGACGGTTAGGCAATTGCGTGCCGAAATGAATGAGTGGCATATTCGAAATGAGAATGCAAATATTCTCAATCTTTATTAACACCTCGTTATATATTTCTGGCGAAAAATCGATATTGGGGTCATGATCAGTGGTCCGAATGCGATGCAGAGTGTCGTTGCTTATTGAATCTTTATATTTCTAGAGAACAGAAGTTTGCGGCGGAAAAGCTGTGTTCAACATTATGACGAATAATTGGCGAATTTGATGAGCAGAGGAACTCAGTACTGCATCTCCGAGTGTGAGATCCCAAAGATTGTCATCTTTTATGGATGGACTTTGTATGTAATCGGCCTAATGTATTTTCCATGAATATGCCGTCGTATCCTTGGACTGGAGCGCTTCGCTCTCGTAGGTGGGGTTCACATTTTTTGATGCGTACCTCAAATACCACATAATTTGACATCAGCGCCATCTATGGTACACAAACATAACTATATGATGACACATAACTACATATTCACACAAGTTCAATTATTCTTGAACTGATGATTTTTTTTGACTTTATAAAATATTCTGGGTGGTAAGGGGGCGGGGAGGGGGTGGTGGTTTGGTTGAAATTTTGGGTTATATGTTTTGATATGGGAAAAATCTTAAAAAAATAAAAATAAAAAGAGAAATTCCTAGAACCAGATCGCAGCTTCACCTGCCGGGTTCAATTGTGAATTTAAACCATCCAGAGACCTACTCAAATACACATAAAATATTTCAGTAAAATCGGTCCAGCCGTTTAAGAGGAGTTCAGTCACATACACACCTACAGAAGAATTATATATAATAGGTAGGGACAATAGTTCGTGGCCTGTTTTGTGTGACATTGAAACATTTTCTAATGGATCGATGAACTTTTGCAATTTTTCTGATCTACAGTGATGATCTCATCACTGTAGAACTTCTGTGGTTTAGAGGCGAAAAGTCGGGACAACTCATTTTCGCAGCCCTCTTTTGAATATAATGTAAAACCATTAAGATGGTTTTGCATTAACCGAAAAAATGGAAGTCCGATGATGCAAAATCATTACTATAAGGTGGGTGCATCAAAACTTCCCAGCCAAGCTCACTAAGTTTCTGCCAAATGATTCTGCCGATGATGGAGTACAATGCCCTTTCTGCTCATCAATTCTGGACGTTTTAACTGATCTCTTTGCCTTAAACGCGTTAGTTGCTGACAGTAAAGATTAGAGTAAATCGTTTGGTCCGGTGGCAGAACTTCAAAATGCACGATTCCTTTCCAATCTCACCAAACACATAGCATTACCTCATTTCGTCCATGATATTTTTTGCACAACGTTGTCGTATCGTATCCACTTTTCATCACCAATTCGCCAGTAATCATTCGCTTTAAAAATGGCTCATTTCGTTCCGTTTCAGCAGCGTTTCGCAGATAGAAATCCGGTCCAGTATATTTCACTGTTAATTCATGTGGTACTCAAACGTGATGCTTTTTTGGTATCCAGCCATTTTCAAATGGTTTAAAACTGTTTTGCGTTCAATATTTAGTTCTATACCAATTGGTTGGTCGACCAGAACAGGATGCATCTTTGACATCTATATTTCCAGAATGAAAGCGCTTGAACCATTTCTTTGCATAAAACACCTTCTCCATTAACAGCACAAATTTTTTCGCAAGCCTGAACCGCGTTTTTACCTTTGTCGTAATAAAACTGTAAGAGATATCAAATATTTTCATTATTTATCTCCACGTTTAAAATGTTGTAACTTTTTATTCACTTCACCGATTTTAATGTTTTTTATGTCAAAGTGCAAGTTAAAATGTTACCTTTCAAAAACACATAAGAGATGCACGAACAATGGTTACTGAGATATATGCATGTAAAGACCTTTACCGGGAAAAAGACCACGAACTTTCGCCCTACCTAATACATAAAGATTGGGGAGTGGTGGGCGTGATGGTGGGCTGAAATTTTGGGGTTATATGTTCTGATATGAGAAATACGTTCTAAATATGTTCTGATATGAGAAATTAGAATTTTTTTTACAAGAAACTCAAATTTGCCTTGGAACTGAAATTGACCATTAACACTAATTACTGGAAATCTTGATCAGATTTTGATAGTGTGACTAATAGGTAATAGCTAATTAAATGTCTCCTTCGTCGAGTTCAAATACTATCCAATAACGTAGATCCCAAAGTGTTATAATGTTTTAAGTGTATAATTTCCTAGAGCCCGATCGCAGATCCACCTACCGGGTGTACCCAGTCAAACACACACAAAAAATTTCATTAAAATCGGCCCAGACCTTTAGGAGGAGTTCACTAACATACACACGTACAGAAGTATTCTTCATATAAAGATTAGACGCACCAATGAAGCTGTTTAGCCAGATGTTTAGGTGTGTTAATGGAAATTTTTATTTCCAAGATGAATTTGAGTTTCTTGGAAAAAAGTCGATAAGGCTTTGAAGTTAAAATGGTCACACACTGTTTAGGTTCCGATAGTGTGTTAATAGCTAATTAAATTTCTCAACCGACGTGTCCGACGTGCAGAAACTCAAATTTGCCTTGGAACCCAAACTTGGCCATTAGCACACCTCACCAGAGATCTTGACCCAGGTTCTGCAGAAGCGAATTCTAATACCACCTCCTATTTCGAGTGATAACATCTTCACGATTTCTTTTTCCAAGAAACTCAAATTTGCCTTGGAACTGAAATTGGCCATTAACACCTCTTACAAAAAATCTTGACACAGGCTTCGATAATGCGTCTAATAGCTAACAAAACGTCTCATTCGACGAGTGCAAATACTATCCCCTAACGTAGGTCCCAAAGTGTTCAAGAATTTGTTTCGAGGAAAGACAAATTTGTCTTCGAACTGAAACTCACCTTTAAAACTCTTTACCAGAAATTTTAGCTCAGGTTTCGATGCTGCAACTAATAGTTAATTAAATTCCTCATCCGATGAGCCAAAATGCCTTCCCCTAACGAGTTTTGCTCCAAGATGCTCAGATTTGTCTTAGAACAGAAAACGGCCATTGGGGCCAATTAAATGGGTTATTAAATCCGCTTTTAAACTACTAGGCCAAAATGAAAATTTTTTGTAGAATGTAACTTCAAGTGGACCATCAGTACAATAGTTTGCGCAACTCTGACATTTAAAGAACGTTTGACTATGACATTGGCGACATCTTAATATTTGTGTTTTTCGTTTGAAAACTGCCAGTCAAGATTATGATAAAGAGGAGAACTGTGTCCATGGCCAGTGCTTGATCTTTCTTTTTCAGACGCTGTTTTCAATAAAGATGTAGTAATATGTCTCCGAAAATTTAATAAACGCATGGGTTTCTCGGATACGAAGGCATCATGCGTTTGCCATTGCTAAATTCCAACTATTGGTGAAAAAGAGCCACCACTGCTTTTTTACCTTTAAGTCGCACTCTATAGTGGTTGGAATTCTTTTATACGCACAGTATTATTTCTATTAACCTCTCGTGCTATCAATTAGTTAGATGAAATGTGTGCCCATCCACTCAAAAAAATTCCAAATGAACTCCTCCCAAAAGGCTGGACCGATTTTAATAAAATTTTGTGTGTGTTTTTGGATGGTTTTGATTCACAATTGGACCCGGTAGGTGGCACTGCAATCGGGTTCTAGGATTATTTTTTGTTTTTAGACGATTTTTTTTTAGATTTTTCGCATATCCGAACATATAACCCCAAAATTTCACCACCCCCACCATCCACCAATCTTTATATATATAATTTTTCTGTGTACGTGTGTTCAAATTTAAAATGTATTATTTCGTTTATTTCGACTCTCTTCCGAAGTTGTTTATATTTTATATAGATTTTATTTTCCTGTCTTTTTGACAAAATAAATCGTTTACTATTTTCCTCCTCTTTTTCAGAATCCACGATAATTTTTATTTTATTTCGAGGGAAACAAAGAAAAAAATATAAATTCTTTCTTTTGGAAATGTAAAAATAACAAAGCAATTCGCTCGTAGAGACGTACGCTGTACGTCGTTTTCAGTATAGAAAAAAATTTCCAGTGACGTACATTGCACGCCAAAATAGCGTAAGAGGTTAAAAGTCAAACTTTTCCATTTCAATTCCAACTATGAATACTTGTGATACATACATTCAAATGTTGTAGTAGTGAGAGAAGTAGCAGGATAAATTTTGCTTATTTACATCTATTGTTTTAGTTGTGAAGTATGGTTTTTAGTGATAGTGTCGACTTTTGGTTTTGCATACCTTTATACGCAGTTACAAAAAGAAAATATTTTTTCATATAAATTCATTTGTTTTGATAATATTTAATTTTTGCAATCTCTAAGTTAGTTTTTACTTTCAAACTATAACACAAATTAAATATATAATAAGACGCTTTTGCAGAGATGGGTAAGGGAAAACGTTTGAATAATAAAGAAATAGTGCAAATTGAGGTATTCAAGAAGTTAGGCTACTCTAATCGCCTCGATACCAAGGAAATCAAAAGATCTGAGGGATTGATCAGAAATTATTTAAAAAATCCAAAAAACTTATGGTATCAAAAAGCCTAAATGAGGAAATTCAAAGCTCACTCACTACACGCCAAAAGTGGCAAATTAAACAAGGAGCGACCAAAAACAAACTATTTTGTAGTCAAATAATTGCAAAACTTGATTTGTCGGTAGTCATATCAACCGTAGCTCCGATTCTGAGGACAACAAAAACCATCACCGTTTGATGAGCGTTCTCAGGAAATTTTAAGATACCTATATTTTCTGGATAATTACCAGAATTCACCAAAATATTGTGAGCTGCTGGAACATGTTTTAATTCCAAATGCGAATCTTTGAGGCATACTGGCTGCAAAGGTGTATGCCAAAACGAATTTTTCACTGCCAAAACGAATTTTTGAAGTTATTAGGAATAAGGGAGGTGGGACGAAGTATTAATACTTCATTCCTTGATACGCTTTACAAATTTTCGGTGAATATGTGCAAATGAGCATAATCGAATGCATCAGATTTCTTTGCAATTTGTAAAAATATGAATTTTATGAATGAAAATTTAAGAAATCCACAGCAAATGTAGTTTTTAGAAATAAATAAAATGTTAAATTTAGGTTTAATTTTGGGATATATTGAAAAAATATGGTGCGTATAAACGAACGCAAATCACTGTATAAATTGTGATAGAAATCGGTCAAAAAGCTCTACTCCCCCTATGTTGCTATTCTAAGAATTCACTATGTTATACGGCATGGAATGAGAAAATCGTTTAACGGAATTTTCAGAATTCTCATCTTCGAAATTTGACAAAAAGAGACAAATGGATTATCATTCCATCGCATCATGCGAATGAATTCTGCTTTTAAAATCGAACTGAGTCTCCAACTGAGCCATTTGAATCTCACGAGCCGTTCTAGTCACAAAAAAATTTTTAGAGCAGTACGAGTACTACTGTTGCACAACATTGTAACCCAGGCCATCCGCTTTGATAAAATTGGTTTCTTTACCTGCCTAAGGGAAACATTTATATATGTATTGCTTCGAAGAACAAAGATATCCCAGCTTATATCCAAATCGTACCGGCTAATTTTTCATAAACATTTTGTAACTGTGCCAACCGGTATGTTAAGGATTCGTCGATTGAAAGAGCGTGTGTAAAAATTCTAAACTTCGAGCTATTATTATTTGCAAGATGTATGAGTTAATATTTACTAACGGAGGTACTTCTCCGATTAACAATATACCAAACAGTTACGCAACTTATTTGAACTTAATTTTTTACACCAACAATAATCTATCTTATATATTTGAGCCCTGCGATGACCTTGCCTGATCGTCGAGTGTTTATCACAACCAATTTCAATCCAGGTTCATAAATTTCATTGTGAATTGCTACGTTTTTGATTATGCGAATGCCGACCACGGTTCTATAAACAATTTCCTAGCTGATTTTGAGTGGGCAGTTGTTCTATCAAACATGGATATATCAATGATGCAGTAGATACCTTTTCCTTTCTTAATCGATTCCTGTACAATAGTTACATGCTTGATGTAGAGGACGATTTACGCTGTAACCCGAAGAAATTTTGGAGATTTGTAAAACTAAAGAACCACAATAACGGCTTACCATCGTTTATGGAATTCGGTGGTCAAAAATCCGATAACACAGTAACAGTCTGCAATTTCTATCTCTGATAAACAAAAAATCGTTTTTTTCTGATCTTGATGAATTCCAGGCATTGATGAATATGGACGCGTCAAATGGTCTGGGGCCTGATGGTTTACCAGCATCTCTGTTGACGCTTTGCGCAGTTGGTTTTGCCGCATTTTATGCTAATTGTTTAACATGCGTCTCAGACAACCCGTTTTCCCTGATGTTTAATAAACATCAAATGTAATTCCAATCTATAAAAATGGATCCCGCAGTGATGTGACTAATTATCGTGGCATTGCTATTCTGTCCTGCTTTAAAAAACTCTTCGAGTCAATGGTCAACCACGTAATTTTCTTCTATTCTTTTTCTTTTCAATGTATTAGGGACGTCAGTGAGTGCCTCACTTGGGCCCACTGAACGACGTTGTGGACTTTCGTTTGTTCCCAGCTCGAGTACGCAAGTATCATATGGTCCACGTTCTATGACTGTCACTCTAAGAGAATTCAGAGTATACAAAACCAGTTTCTGTTATTTGTTCTCAAAAGATTACTTTCCTTACAGCGCGACGATTATAGACTTCGGTCACTGGCGTCTTGGAGTACATGTGCCAATGCTACTTTTGCACTTAATATTATTTTTGGTAAAGTTGGTTGTGCTAACATATTGCACTCTTTTATATTTACTTCTCTTCATGCTCCAACTGCCGACAGTAACTACAGCTACCATTGTAGTGCACCGCGCATCGAACGAAATCTCAATGCCGTTTATGAGTATTTTAATGTACACTTTCGCGCATTGCTTTTATGAGGACGATCGCTACTCTGGAGTTTTGACTTGGTGCCACCACTGTTGTTCCTGCTCATCTTAATAAATAAATGATTGTAATTAGAAATTGTAATTTAAAATTATTAACTATTTCATTTTGTTAGAACTTCTATTTTTAATTTACATGGCCTGTTTTATTCTTTGTTATTTTAATTATTATCTTAATTTTGTAAATCACTCCTTACTAAAAGATCTTGACATAGGTTCGGATAGTTCATCAAAAAGTCTATTAAATTCCGTATTCGACGAGCTTGCATATCATCCCATAGCATCTATCAACTCAAATTTGTCTTGGAACTGAAAATGGCCATCAACACGCCTTAATAAAGATCTTGACTCAGATTCCAATAGTGCGCTTAATAGCTCATTAAATTCCAAAACCGTTGAGTTCAAATACCATCCCCTAACCAGGGTCCTAAAGCCTTCATGATTTTTTTCCTCTCAAGAAACTCAAGTTAGTCTTGGCACTGAAAATGGCCATTAACACCCCTTACCAGAGGTCTTGACTCAGGTTCCAATAGTGCGTTTAATATCTCATTAAATTCCAAAACCGATGAGTTCAAATACCATCCTCTAACCCGGGTGCCAAAGTATTAATTATTTTTTTCCGAAAAGGAAGAAACTGAAATTTGTGTTGAACTGACAAGGGCCATTATCACCCCTTACTAGAAATATTGACTCAGTTTGCGATAGTCTGTAAAATAGCTACGAGCGTAAATTATATCCCCTAACCTGGGTCCCAAAGTGTTGACTAATTTTTTCGAATAAGTTTAAATTTGTCTAGGAACTGAAAATGGCCATTAACACCCCTCATAAGAGATTTTGACTCAGGTTCCGATGTCTCTTCTAATAGCTAACTAAATTCCTGATCCGACGAGCGTAAACACCACGACTTAACCTGGATCCCGCAGTGTTCACGATTTTTTTTCAAGAACATCACATTTGTTTTGGAACTGAAAATGGCCATTAACACTCCTTACTAGTGATCTTGACTCCAAAATTCCTTATCCGAAGAGCCTAAATACCACCCATTACTCCAAAGATACTCAAATTTGTCTTAGAACTGAAAGGAGTGTTAATGGCCACACTCCTTCCGATAGTGCATGTAATATTTAATATTTTATGTAGTGTTCACCAATTTTTTCGAAAAAAAACTCAAATTTGTATGCGAACTGATAATGGCCATTAACTCTCTTTACCAGGGATCTTGACTGAGATTCCGATAGGCTCCTAATAGCTAATTAAATTCCTATGTAGATTTCAAAAATATTAGAGAATTGGTTTTCGAGTATCAACGTTAAATGTGAACTTGGAATAATAGGAATCGGCAGTAATGGAAATGGATGCTAGATTAAATCGGCCTAAGCAACCTGGAAAGTACAGGATTGGCCAGCTTGGACTGACTGATTTAAAATGCTTATAGTTTTTTTTATTTTTAAAGTTCTTTATTTTATTTATTTTAATGAAAGTATAAATTATTAATTTTTTTTTAAGCTAAGTGTGAAAAGGACATCATTTAAATGGCTTCCATTTTCCTGTTCGCTTGGTTGGTTAATGGCTCTTTTTAAGATATTTTGCATTACGTTGCGCAATATTTCTGGCTCCAATTTTGCAATTTCTGTGCGAATACTCTGCTTTAGTTCTGAATATTTTGTGGTTTATTGATATAAACCCGTTCTTTTAAGAAACCCTACAGAAAAATCAAGGGCCGTAATAATAAGATTATTGAAAAAGTTGAAAAAGGCTTATTCTGTCGAAAGCAAAATGAATCTATTGGCATATATATTTGACCGTTATGGTGCATCCCTCGCCAATAATTTTTGGGCCAATTGAATTTTATACGAAAACATCCTCAGTTCAACGTTTAGAATGCGTCGTAGCGATATTCTTGAGATGCCCAATTTAGTCGACGAGTATAGACATACATATGGATCCGTGTGCATATTTTCTCGTACGCATCCATCGGACATTAATGTTTTTTACGAGTTTGTTGTTAGGCGAGTTTTATATTCCTCGATTGGGGTCTCGTCGTGAGAGGCTTTAATAAAATTAATAATGTTCGGAAGGCGGCCTTTGTTTTTTATTCAGTTCTCTAAAATAATTGAAAATAAAAATTTCGTACCCTAAAATGACTGGCAGTACCTGCACCCGTGGATGGCGTGATTGTTTCTGATTACGCTTCTGGAAATGTCTATAGCTTCGCGCACTCGTGCACTTTACATCTATGGTTGATAATACACTCTGGATGGATTCGATAATTTGCTTAAGTTCGGAGCACTGCTGTTGACCATCCGGCTCGAACGATCAAGTATGTCCAAAAAAAAAAAATCCCAAATTTGTTGCATGCAACAGATGCGGCACAGAAATCTCAAAGAATATATAAGAATTGATTTGAAAAAGAAAAAAAAATGTCAGATTTTCAGTGCGTCGTTTCCAAAGATTTTATTGCAAAGGATTTCATTATTGTTGTTGTTGTTTCATTAGTATTGTTGAATGCTCATAATATGTTCTATTAACGGCTTTTGTCCCGAATCGAACGATTCTTGGGGACGGCGATATAAATAACAGATCTTTTACATAGGGATTGTTGCAACAAATTTCACTTAGGAAATCATTTCTTTCTCTTCAGTTCTTTTCCATTAATAACCATAAAAACACATAATTCCCTTAATGATTTTATACAGCAATCCTCAACAGTCATTTCTAAGTAGTATTTAAAAACCTTTAGTCTTGCGGTGCTACATTTCTAAGTAGTATTTAAAAACCAATGTTGAGAGTAGCAACATGTAACATTTGTGATATTTCTTCCATAATGCTTTAATGAACGTTAGTTTTGACCAAAGTCGACTTTAGAACCTGTAACAGACGGAAACTCTTAACCGTCATTCTGTATGAACAACAAACTTCCCGTCTAATTAAAGAAAAATCGAATTATCAAACGTTTTTTTTTTGAGTTTCTGTTTGTTTAACACAAAAAGCAGCTTTTCATTACTTTCCAGTCTATCTGCACTTAATTTTTTAAAGAAAGCTTTGAATTAAAAAATTAATTAATTTTAGCCTTTTTGCAAAAATGTTTTCAAGATTTTCTTATACGATTTCTTCTATCTACTCGTAAATACATAACAACTTTTTTACTTTAAAAGCTTTTGATTATGATGCTTTAGCGGGACGAAATTAATTTATTTGAAAAGCTTTCATTCCGTTTACCTCTCTGTACGGTCTATGATGGTATCTACTATAAATTAGATTACGTCAATTATATATGCCATATAGTAATGAAAAACTTCCATTTTTATGTTATGAGATTGCATCATGGCATAATACATAAAAAGCTTTCATAAAATATTATATAAATTTTTAATTCTGTTATCTTGCAGCTGGATAGTGCGATATGGCAGACAACAAAATGAATTTTGTACAAGGAGCATATGTGTGACAAGCAACAATTAATACAAGAACAAAGAATAATTCATTATCTTTTAAAAATACAAAACAAAATTCAGAGGTAGAACCATAAAGCTCTTAAGCTTTAATCTCAATTGCTTAATGTATATAACGAGATAAAACAATTTATGATTATCTTTTGTTTTGTATTTAACAGCTATTATTTAGTTCTTCCCAGTTGGTATGATAATACATAAATTTCTGGACTGGACTGTACCGTACCACTATGTACTCGAATACAATATATGTACGGTATGTACTGTCCTGAGATGAGTGTTTTTATTTTTACTAGACAATGGTTCAGGAAGGAGGAAATTGTAACAGTTTTTTTTTTATTTTTGTTTTGTATGGTACATTTAAAATTTTATCAGTTTTACCTGTACGATACGGGTGAATAAATAGTTTTGTGATGCTTTAAAAAATTTATCTTGGTTTTATAGTCTAATATGTGGCGGAGGGTGGCATCAATGTCACATAAACAAGATCATAAAGGGCTCAAAGTGGTTAAGCGTTAAGCATTTAATATACATAATAGTCAAAATTGATTTATGCTATACGCCATTTGATAAAAATTATGCTAAATCTTACAGCACCAAGACCTCGTGCACCAAGCTAAGAGCAAAGTTTCAAATGTTTACTTCATTTGACTGATGTCTAACATATATTTCCATTTTCAGAGGATAAGCTTTTTCTGATTCACATACACAGAAAATGTTTATACCGTATTTAGGTTTACTGGGAATATATTATCGGAAATTACATCGACCCCGTGTTGCAACTAGCAGCTCGTCAATTGTGAGGTTACCTGATGGTTTTTACGTAAATTGGCGTACATAAGTATTCCAATCAACTGAGTCCCTATCGTACCAAATCCACAGCCGTTTTTGCTTCAGCTGTAGATGTAATGTTACACTGTGCTAGTTGAAAAATGTGACAACCTGGGCACCCAGGGGGTAAACCCAATTCGAGTACGCTGAATTCAATGGTGCTAGTCCCATTTCAAAGTTAGGTCCTTTCCCAATTACCGACTTATTTGTTTACACCGACTTATTTAAATAAGTCACCTCGTGAGGAGACTTATTTGAATAAGTATGTCTACACAGAAATGTCTCTAAACGTGTCTTGACTAAATGTAATACATGCAGTTTTATTTTTCAAATCTAGTAGCAACGACCAATATGTCAAGAAAATTTTTTTTCCATATAATAGAAATTGCGTTTTGTTATTTTGTTATTACGTCACAAATAAGTCGGTACAATGAATTGGAACAAATTGACTGACTTATTCAAGATGGCGTCAAATAAGTCAATAAGTCGGTAATTGGAAAAGGGCCTTAGCCCCCATTTTTGAGATATTGTTTTCGATACGTTTTCCCTCTCAGTCAAAAATTTGTCAAAATATACTCGTTTTCACTTTGACAACTCTTGAAACATTAGAATTTTCGTTATTCTTTCTTCAGCAAAGTTGTTGCGCAAGTCATGACAAACAACTTTACCGAACATATCAATACTGAAAATCGAGGAGACTTTTCGCTTGTAACCTGGCGACGAATAGAGTAAGGTCACCCCAAAAAAGGTTAGTTCATAATTTAGCTGATAAAATCGACTTGAGGCACACAATATTACACAATATTCACAGCTTGTAAAGGTGTGCGCAAGAAAATGTGAGAAAATTAATTGAGCAATTGTCATGTAAGCACGATAAATTTTATTGAGCAATATTAGTTTTGTTGTTGTTCGTATAGTACAAGTGCGGTATAAAGAAGTGCGGTAATTTAATTACAATAAATTTAATTACATATCTAAACGATTGGAATGGTCATGTTACGCAAAAAGAAGAAAAAGGCAAGAAGATTGTGGTCTAAAAGTTGTTATTTAAAAAAAAGCAATCATTCAGATATGCAACTATTAAGAGTGCTAAACGCCGATAGCGAGACAGACTATAAAAATTACAGGAGGATGAATGGAAAAACCTTTGCAATACTTTTGGATAAAGTGTCTCCAAAAATTAAAAAACAAAATACGGTAATGAGACAGACTATTTGGCCAGCGCAAAGATTAGCCCCAACGTTTAGATTTTTGGCCACTGGAAGAAATTTCAGAGATTTGAGATTTTCAATGAGAATATCCCATCAATGCATTAGAGAACTAGTCATTGAAACATGCAAGGCAATAATTTCTAGTTTAAAAGAATATATTCAGGTAAATCTTTATTTGTTAGATAAGTTTTTGTGCTAAAATAACAAGATAAATAAAATATTTATGAAAAATCGTGATATTCAAATATTTGCACTGCACTAGTAGAAGCTGATTCTGAATCACTGTGATTTCTATACTCTATAATAATATATTTGTGACGAAGGTGGTCGAGATAATTCGCCTTGAACTGAGACAGTAGTAGCTCCAGAAGCCAACTCAAATGGACTTCTAATAAAATTTCATGAATTAACCGATCGGCATACACACGTTGTTGTTCCTCCATTTTATTTTAATTTGATGGCATACGCCTTTGCCATAATCACATATGCGTCGTCTTCGTTATTTAATTCACTAAGTGCCATTTTCAACATTTCTTCCGAAGATGTGTGGGTTTGTTTACGACGCTTTGCTTCGGTGTCCGTGCAATTTGCTCAATTGTCTCTGAAGTGTCCATTTCGGTAGTCTAAAAATAAATTTTCTTTAGTATTGTCTTTTTTATAGCTACTGGAAACGGATTGCGCATGACATTAGAAATTTTTGGAATTACCCACACTGTCTAGGCTCAGTTGATGGGAAACATATTGTCATAAGAAAACCACCAGGGACATGTTTGCGATAATATAATTGTTTTACTAAGTATAGAAAATGCAAACTATGAGTTCATTTATGCTAAAAATATCACAAATAGAAGAGTTTCCGATGGAGGTGTTATAAATAATACCGAATTCTACCACCGGTTTAGACAGAATAAACTAACCATTCCTCGCCCTGTAAATCTTCTAAATAGCTCTGTAACTGCGCCCTTTGTATTTGTTGGAGACGAGGCTTTTCAATTAAATGAAAATTTTATGAAACCGTATTCACATCATAGTTTAGACGAGGAAAAACTGATTTTCAACTACCGTCTATCTCGCGCTAGGCGCATTATTGAAAATGTGTTCAAAATTTTGTCGGTAAAGTTTGGCATTTTTCAAAAGCCAATCAATTTAGCCCCATAAAAAGTCAAAACAATCGTTTTGGCTTGTGTTTATTTACACAGTTTTTTAATGAAAACCCAAAGGTCGCACTTAATCGAAACGAAAATGCAGCTAACACAATTTCATCTGGCCGTTCATTCGAGAGATTACAGGGCAATGTAAATCATATGTCAGCGCTATCCGCCGAAATTGTACGTCAAAAGTTGGTAAATTACTTTAACAACGAGGGTATAGTGTTCCTTGGCAACATGAAATTATAAATTGATAAAGAATGAATATATATTAAATATTCACAGTATTGTTTTCTTCATTTTCCAACAATGAAACTTCTTGTTCATCCACTATAGTTGATCTGGTAGAATCGGGAGTTTCGTGATCTGTTAGAAATAACAGATCGTTAAAATACCATAAGGTAGGTATATAAACATTTTCCATAGCCACACCGTAACGTTTAGAATCGTTGACTTTTTGATTTGTAAACATCTTTACTCGTGCCTACCAAAAATTTTTGTGTTAGAGTAAACTTGTAAATGAAACGAACGGAAATGACGTACCTACTTCGTTTGAAAAAAAACACAAAAAATCTGATGGTCGGCAGGCTGCCAGAGTAGCAATTCCGTCAAAAGATCCATAAAATGAGCATAGTGGACACAAATAATTTGTCATACAAACTTCCAATTCCACTAATTGTCATAGGACTCGGCCTTACTTTCTCAAAACCAATATTAACGCAACAGGTGGACTGGCGAATGGAACTATGAACTGTTTGAGGTATATGGAGCCATGGTATACCTCAAACAGTTCATGAGGTTTGAGCCATCCTGACCGAGACAACTAGAACGATGAAAACGTCAACAGTACAAAATTGTCAAATGACTCTGGATAGATTTCGGTACAAATTCACAAGTTAGCAAGAAGGTCAGGCGGCTTAAAGCTGGATGGGCGCAGAAAACGAATATCCACTGATGTTTGGTGCCCATGATTTCTAGAAAAAGCTCTACTGTTAATCGAAACAACAATCGGACAATTAATGTTAAGCGTAATCATTTTCCAGTCGTACCTGCATGTGCCACCACAATTCATGCATCACATGGTGGTACCTATAACGAGATGGACAGTATATACACTTACGATAAAATACACAGTCCACAACTTGTGTATATCGCTTTATCACGAGTAACAAGTCTCGAAGGACTATTCATCACGTCGGCTATCGATGGTCATGATAGAAGATGGACGTAAAAATGGGACCTCAATGACTCTTCTTCAATGGCGAATTTTGTATTGACGTCTGGTTTTTAACAATGAACTGCCAGAGTCTCAGGTCATATCACTTTGACCTAACTGATACGCAGGGATGCTCAATTTTCCAGCTTTCCGAGATCTGACTACGAAATGACGAGCATATGTTAATATTACTAATTTTGAATGCTGCGTTCATTGCAAGAGAGATCGTCAGTGGGCTGCAGAAGTGGCAATATATAAAAATACAAGTAGAACTTATACAGTCACCTCGCATAGGGAAATCATCGTTGGACAAACAACTGGTATAAGCGTAACAACACAACCCATTGATGATATATACATGGCTGAACTTCAGCTTCTTAATAGGAATAAGATGCTTTCTGTAGTTGTATTCATCTCGCCGAATAAATCTGTCGAAGTTCATACATTTCGTCCTTGCTCCATATTCTAAAAGAATTTCAAAAATTCTCCAAAGAGACTATTATCTTTTCCCGATGATTATGAGCGGGGATTTCAATATTAATTTGCTGTTCCTCAAACTGGACCGTTTTTAAACGTCGTGCGAGACGAATTCGATTTGCACATGAACTCAGATCGAAATATAGCTACTACGAGATATGCGACGACCATTGTGCAGTTTTCAATGATTCAATGAAATTAGAAAGGTTAGAGTCGACAGTATATGTATCTTATTTTAGCTACCATAATCCAATTGCGTAGATTATACCGATGGAGTAATATACCAATTTAACGATAATAAACAAAAACTATGGTTACTAAAATTGCATTCCTTCTTCCTTAAAAGTAAACTGCACACACGCTCTTTACATACGCCATGTTTACACAGCTTCTTGATAGTGAACTCACGCTTTTTTTTAACTCCTTACGGAAATTAGTTCACAAGGAATTCATTTTTTTTACAACACTCTCCCGAGTCGCTGTTGCATCATATTTGTTGAACTAGCTGAAGTACCCGGCCTTGCCCGGGTTAAAATTGAACTACTGAACTTCAACAGGTGTTTTTTTTATAACTAACATAATTAGAAATACTTAAGTGAATTGAATAAAATCAATACAAAAATAATTTGTTGGGTTTACCGCAATGTCGGCTTGTAAACCACATTTTTTATTTTCCTCCCGAAGCTAAAACATACAAATTTTTTGAAGTCCCTACTCTTGAGCATGCCACAACTGGCCATGAGAGAAGCAAGGACTTTCCAAATCTACGCTTGCAATCTTTAGGGGTTGTCCGAATGGTAGGACGGTTGTATCAATGGTATGAGATGTATGAATACATCCTCTCCTTTTGCAATCCCCATCAATACAGTGGCTTCGATGACATTTGGCAAAAGGCTTTTGACACAGAGCCGTATTCCATTACATAGTTTTGGAAGGGCCAGATTCCGTAGAAGCATTATTGATGATCCTTTCTTCAATTTCAAAATACGAGAAGGCATTCCAGGTCGAAATCCAGCAAATATTGATACATATAAAATATTTGTGTACACCCTACGGTTTTTCTCGGCTGCCAAAACGTATTTATGTTAAATTTGTAAGCAATCGCTATAATGGATCAAAAGTTTGAACCTATGTTTATTGTAAATTCCTCCTTACAGGTGAGCATGGGGAAGGAGTAATACTTTTTGATCACTAACCTCCAAATGACCGACCAAACGGCACAGTGGTTAAAGCTTTGATGTTGGGATCGGGAGGTACTGGGTTCGTATCCTGATAGGGGCAGGATGAAGAAGGGGTTTTTTATAAACAGATTACGATCTGTGATGAAATGTAACCCAAATATGACCCGCTGTCGGAGTGCAAAACTCATGGGCCGACCCATTTTTCATGCCAGTACAGGCTGGCATGGAGCTATGCAACGTGCAGATGGCGAAGAACATGGACCTATAGCGGGCTCGATTTGGCAAGCAATGCGTAAAGTAGAACGTGAAAAGCGGACCGCGAAACAGTTGGGAGTGCTTCGGCCCCAGAACAGATTGCATAGATTAAAACAGAAAATAAAATAAAAACTACCCAATATCTGTTCTCTGCTACTAAAACATATTCGTGCAAAATTTGGGAACCGAGCGATTGTTCCCGTGGATCAAAAGTTTTCATATATTGAAAATTCCTGCTTGCAGGTGAGCATTGTGAAAGGGTAACATTTTTTGATCACTAACCCCAATGTTTTTTCTCGGCTGCTAAAAAGTATTCGTGCAAAGTATGGGAGCAATCGCTCGAGTGGATCAAAAGTTCTCATACTGTAAATTTCTCCTTACAGGTGAGCATGAGGGAGGGTTTTTTTTTGATCACTAACACCCCTATGTTTTTTCTCGGCTACTAAAAAGTATCCTTGCAAAATTTGGGAGCAATCGTTTTAGTGGATCAAAAGTTTTTGCGGAACAAACAACATATATACTTTTCTTCTTTATATATATAGATAGATAGATAGATAGATAGATAGATACATAGATAGATAGATAGAAGATAACTGCAACAACTTCTCGTATGCTATAAAGATTTTGCGTTTCTATTGCTATATTTTGGACAGTTCGTATTCCATAACTCGGGTAAATTCTGATATTCCGCAATAAAATCGACAACAATTTTTTTTTTGTCGTAGGAAGATATTTTGTACAAATTTATAAAAACAACTGGTTAACTTGCGCAATTATATTGAACTAACATACACACGTTTAAGTTATTGTGCAACACACTCAATTTTTATTCAAAATTTTCGACGTTTTTCATCAATTATTTTATTACGCAACCAGAAGAAATAGCACAATATATTGTGCAATAATGACGTCACACAACTATATTGCGCAATTTACTTGTACGTGTAAACCGGCCTTAATACTAATAAAAACGGGTTATGAACTATGCCCAAACCAAAAAAGGATTTACTTTTTTACTATCCGTTAATATTCACTAAAGTAATCAATCTGTACTGTCGGCTATCAAACTTTCTATAGAAATGGATTTATGTGAAGATAGCCTAAATTCCATCCCTGAAAAATGCGATGCTTAAAAACTTTCATGACAGTTGATATTTTTGGGGATGAAAGTAGATATATAATACTTGTAAATACATGTTTGAGAAATAAGGCCAGTGTGCGAAGATAGGCTAAATTCAGTCTCAGACGAATGCTATGGCAATAAAATTATTGCTATCATGACATTTTCTACTCTCAGTCCAAAATATCACCACAGTTTTACTCTCAACCTCAAAAATTCTTGTTATCACGACAGTAAAAAACTCTCATGAAATTTGGCTTCGTTAGATGCCAATAGAAATTTTCGAGGTTGAGAATAAAAATGTGGCGATTTTCTTATGCGGTGCACATCGTCTGATGGGTGAATATTTAAAGAGCACGCACAACTTTTCATAGAATTTTTCTATGTGTAATAGTTGAGATATAGTCCATACAAGTCAGAAACTATTTGTTGGCCCACCTTAGTGGAAAAAATCGAATGTTTAGACCAAAAAAATATACTGAGGAATACCAAAATCAATTTATTTTTGTATAAATGATTAATTTAAATTGAAAATATACTTTAAATTGGTTAAAATTTAATATACGTATTTATAGACCAAAATACTGCTTAAATTATACATCTCAAAAATTATATAAATTTAAATATGAATTTTGTATATATAAATATTTAGTTTAAATATTTAGTCAAAATTAAACATAGATTTAAAAAAATATTTTAAGCGAATTATTGGAATCGAAATTATTGGAATCGAAATTTTACAAAAATATTTTTTTTATAATCATCACTTTTCATCCCGCACGAGAAATATTCCCTCGACCTGGCAACACTGGCACATCAATACTATCGTTAGTTGTAATCGTATTTCGCGGTCTCTTGTATGTACACGCAGAGAAATAATTGGCCATATTAATCAAAAAAGTAAGTTAATTTTACCAAAAAATTGTTACAAACTCAACTTACTTATTGCTTGGTAAATATTTGAAATGGTAAATTTAACATACTGAATAGTAAAATAATTGAAAAAAATATTTTTCCAGTTTACTATTGCGCAAGTAAATTCAACCAATATATATGTAGATTTTACTACAGTACAAAGTGAAATATGAATAGCATTTTGGTAAAATTAACCGAACGATTAAGTAAAACCGACAACCTTTTAAAGTAAATAAAACCCACACTGTAAAAAGAATAAGGTAAAGTCTACAACAAATATAAGTAAATTTAACTTAAAACCTTTATTAAAATTGAGCCTACGTAACTCAAAGTAAACTTCACAAATTTTAAAATGTGAAATGGGTTCTTTTGCATGATAACAAAATATTTGTTATCACGTCGAGATGAGGTCTCATCTTTTCAAAAACAATGAGGTTAACATTTTGAATCTTTTTAATTAAAAGTTTCGATATCCCTATCAGATTATCTAGTTATCAAACTACGAAAATAGTGTTCATACTTCATGAATTTAAATGAAGTAAACATCAATTGACTTAGCGAATTATATTGAAAATGCAATAATAATTGTTACCTATCGCCGATGTAAATTTAACACACCAATTTGTTAACTTTACATTGCAAGAGAAAATTTTTGTTAAAATATTTATTTTACATTGTAGATTAGTAAAATTAGCATGTCTCTCAGTTAATTTTACAAATCTATTAGTATTTTTCAAAAAATAGTTTATTCTACGAAAATTATTATTTTACTTTATAAATTTAGTTAAATTAACATAGCATATGTTAACTTGTATTATAAAGAGAAGGATAAATTAACTTCAAAATAGGTTGATTTTACAATTTTAGGTTTACTTATCGATTTGCGAAATATTTTTCTTTGCGTGTAGGTGTGCTGTGGCATTGTTCTTTTAATTCCCCGGGAATAAGGAACTGAGGAAAGAATTCTTATGTGATTTCTGAATATTTATAAATTTGGAATAATTTTTCCATATCAAAATTGACAGGCAAAATTATTCCCAATTTAATTTTGTTATCAAAAAATTTAACACTAGCTTTTTACTTCAGTATGCCGGGAAAAAGATATTTGAACAAAAATTGGCGATGGTTAACATAAGTCTAACATAAATTCATACACAAGCTTTGACAGCCCATATTAAATTTTTAATAAGTATTTTTAAAACAAGTATTTTACATAATATGTTGGATTTATATTACAATAATTTTTTTTTTTTTTTTTTTTTTTTATTAATAAAATTTTATTTATTTATTTATATTAGGACTGAGTCTTGCACCCATTTAGTAATTTACATTGCATAATAAAGTATTTTGATTAGTCGGCGTAATCAAGTGATTATCCCCAGTTTCATGTAACTCCTCAGATTTTTCGCCACAGTAAGTCTACTGACCTCCTGGTCGCGATAAGTCCAGTGGTTTGGTTCTTTGCAGTCTTCTTGTTGTTGTAGTAGTCAGCATATAGCGTATGTCCAGATTTTCATGCTGGTGCAGACGTTGTAGGTGTTTTGTTGCATGATGCTTAATTTCATCCGCGACAAGCTCGATCTTTAGATCTCGATGGAGGTTGTCGTTTCGAATGTACCACGGTGCATTAACTATACATCGCAGGATTTTCTTTTGAACTGTTTGTATGATTTTGATATTTGTTTTCTTGGCACAACCCCAGAGTTGGCTACCATATGTCCATACAGGTTTCAGGATTTGTTTGTACAGCAGCAGTTTGTTATGGATCGCAAGTTCAGATTGTCTCCCTAAGAGCCAATGCATTTTTCTAAATTTTATGTTTAGTTCTTCTCTCTTCTTTTTTATGTGTTCCTTCCATCTAAGTTTAGCATCTAAGGTCATGCCGAGATATTTAGCAGTGTTTGCATGCGGTACTACTATCGAGTTTATCATTATTGGTATATGATCAACTTTTAGATTTGTAAAGTTGACTTGAATTGATTTTGCTTCATTTAATTTGATTGGCCATTTCTTTGTCCAATTACATATTTGGTTAGTAGCTTTCTGTAATTTACTAGTGGAGTCATGGATGTTCTTTGCTGTTGCAAGTATTGCGGTGTCATCGGCAAAAGTCGCCATTGTTGCTTCTGTAGTTGGTATATCTCTAGTATATAGGAGATAGAGGATTGGCCCAAGAACACTTCCTTGTGGTACTCCTGCTGTTATTCTTTTTAGTTGGGAGTATTCATTCTCATACTTTACTCGAAAGTGCCTCTCTGATATGTATGATTTTAAAATTTGAAAAAATTGCTCCGGAAGATCTCGATGAAGTTTGAATTCTAACCCCTGGTGCCATACTTTGTCGAATGCTTGCGCTACGTCAAGGAATATGGTTGAGCATATTTGTTTGCTTTCTAGTGATTTCTCGATTACATCAGTAATTCGATGTACTTGTTCTATCGTAGAATGGTTTTCCCTAAATCCAAACTGATGTGAGGGGATAAGTTTCCTTTCTTCGATAATTGGTTTTAGTCTTTTAAGAAGAACCTTTTCAAATAGTTTCGATAATGTTGGTAGCAGCGAAATTGGCCTATATGAAGCTTTATCATTCGGAGGTTTGTTCGGTTTAAGTATCATAATTACTTCTGCAACTTTCCATTGTCTTGGTACATACATTAGTCGAAATGCTGCATTAATTATATGCACTAGCTTCCTCAACGCTTTATCAGGTAACACTTTTATTATCTGGCCCGTTATAAGATCATATCCTGGAGCCTTATATGCATTCAGATTATTCTTGATTTCCCATTTTAGTTCTTGCAACTTTACAGGTGTAATTTTTAGTTCATCCTGTTTATTTATCGGGATGATATTTTCCTCTTCCGTTTGTTTGAGGTAAGGTTGGAATGTTTCTTCAAGGTGATTTGCAAACAAATCTGCTTTCTGTTTAGCATTTCGTGCCCAATTTTCTTTATTTTTAATTGGAGGAACCTGAAGTTTGGGTCTTTTAAGATTCTTAGTTGCTTTCCATAATGAATAATCAGTATCTTTTAGCCCAGTTAGAGTGCTGAGGTATTTATTAACTGATTGATTTTTAATGTCTTTTATGAGGTATTTTAGTTGGTTACACAAATGGTTAAATACCCTCTTATTTTCCGAATTTCGATTTTTTTGCCAATTCTTCCGTGCTTTTCTTTTATTTTTAAGAAGTTCTCTCACTTCCTCTGGATAGCTGATATTGCGCTTCATTTTTTTACTATTATTTGGAGTGCTTTCCCACGCAGCACTTTGGATATTATGGATGAGTTTATCTAGTTCGTCTTCTATTTGGGCTGGTCCCTGTATTGGGTTTTGCAGACTAATTCTTTCTGTTAATTGTGTTTTGAAGAGATCCCAATTGGTTTTGAAGCTCGTTAATTTCGGGTTGCTTTCTTTCATAATTATTGTTTGGCTAAGTATCATAATAACTGGTGAATGATCTGATGATAGACTTTCACTGCTCTCTATATGTATATAATTATCTGAAATCCCTCTTGTAATAAAGAAGTCTATAAGATCTGGAGTCTTACTGATATCCGTAGGCCAATAGGTTGGTGTACCGCCTGAGTGAAATTCGCATTTTAGTTGTTTTCCTGCTGCGAACAGTTCTTTTCCCTTAGCAGTCGTTAACCGTGATCCCCAATAGGTGTTTTTTGCATTATAGTCCCCTCCAATTAAAAAGACACTTCCTAGTGTTTTTAGAAGATTAGTATAATCTACTTGTTTGAGATTGTATCTAGGAGGGCAGTATATTGCTGATATACTACAAGTTTTACTATTGTTTAATTGTATTTTGATTGTTGTGACTTGCATGGAAAGTTTCTCGACTTTAAGTTCTTCGTTATGTTTTATATAATCTTTTATGATGATAGCTGATCCACCTCTAGCTTTGTTCTCTGGATGTAATGCATGGTAGCAATTATATCCTTTTATTTTACAGAATGAAGTTTTGGTGAAATGGGTTTCTGATATGAGACATATATCTATATTATGCATGTTTAAAAATATATCTAGTTCTTGAATGTGGTGCAATAGCCCATTCGCATTCCAGGTTACGATTCGCAATGTTTTATTCATTTCTTTGGTTTATAATTCGATTTTATATAATTTATATTTTGATACACTCGATCAAGGTTTTCCTCTACTTTTTTATTGAAACTTGTTTGTGATTTCATTCCTTCTAGTGTGTTCTGCAGACTCATTTCCTGTGAAATGAGTTTTTTGTTGAGGTTCTCTAGATTTTTCAGTATGTCCTGTAAAACGAGATCCACTTTTAACTGTTTCTGCTCTGATTGCCGAACTATTTGTGCATAAGTAACGTTTTCATTTACTCGCTCTCTTTGTATGTTAAAATTAGGAGTTGACGATTTAAGCTCCGTGGTTTTTTTTATAGATTGTACATTTCTTGGTGTATCTGGTTTGCGTGATTTATCTCTCATTTTTTGTAGCTCTACTGCTACTTCACATCCTCTGTAGTTGGCTGGATGCTGGCCATTACATAATTGGTGAAAATATTTCAATCTCGAATAAAATGTTAGTTTGTACTTTCATTAGTAATAAATTTGTTTTGATTAGTTTTTATAGTGGGTTGGCAATTACTATTCACATTTATAGTATGAGTTGCACAAAATCCCATCAAATGTATTAAACAACCGGAAAGAGCAGCTGTAACTGAGGAGCTGAGGATATTCAGTGTAACTACTAACCATTTCAAATTAACACAAACCAAGTATGAAATTCAATGGGGGTAATCCCAACCATAGAATTATAAAACACTATAGTCGATTGTTGTACTTTGATACGGCCTTCTGAAAGCGCTAACATTGGTTTTTCATTAAGGCGAAGAATTGTTCTTACAACCTTTAGAATTAAAACCAATTTATCTAACGTGCAATATTCAAGCTGAATCCTAAACAGCTAAAAAATATTTTAAAGATTGTGTTCAACTGTTATCGCAAGTTTGCCAGTTTGCTTTGAAAAATTTCCAAATACAATAACTGTTTTAGATTGTACGGAAATAAAGGCCATTCAATTCCGATGCCCTAGCTGCAGAACCTGCACGTATTCCCACTTTGAAAACACCCATATAATTAAACTATTGATAAGAGTTCTCTCTCCGGTCTTATTAATTTTATAAGCACAGTAGTACGAGGTCGAACATAAGATAAAGCTATCTTTAATTTAACAAAGTTCTTAGATAAGTTAACACCTGATGATGCAGTGATGATAGACAACGGGTTTATGATGGGTAATGAGGTAGCAGAAGGTGGCATTGAGATGATTCGTCCGCAATTTCTGCATAACAAGAGAACTAAGTCTGACGTAGAAGGCGGTCGACTATAATAGCAGCAGCTCGCGTTCACGTAGAAAGGCGCATATCTTGGATTAAACAGTTTAATATGTTGTCTGACAAGATCGTATTATCTATACTTCCTTATATAGATAATATTATAACAATTGTGTGTATAATTTCTAACCAAAGTTCACTAATTTTAAAAGACGATAAGTTCTGTTAAAATATGATTTAAATAAATTAATAAACACATTTTAAAAATATTATATTTCACATATGCTAACACATATTTTGTATCAAAATTTGTCTTCGAAAATTTAATGAAATATGGCACTGAAATCACTTTACCACTCGTCAATTATATATTCGCCTTTTAACGCAAAGTGGCTGACACCTGGCGGAATATTTTGGAACGAGAGCGAAAGGTGATCGACTTCTCGAAAAACTATAGTTTTAATGTAATATAAATTTCATAGATGACTATAATTCGACTGGATATTATGTTAAATGATCAATTAGTTTACAATTAATGCAACAAATGATGCAATAATAATAATAATAATAATAAAATGAAATGAGGCTTTTTCTCGTATAAACAAATTTTACCTATCGTTCGTGTAGGAAGTGGCGCTAACTAGACGGTGATTAAAAGGCCAATAAATTGTTTCCGCAGTTCCATATTCCCGGGGAATTACCAGAATAGTGCCACTGGTGTAGTTTGCAGCAAATGAAATAAACCAAATTAAGTATATTTTAAGTTTAATTGTGTATTTAAATATATTGATTGATATTGTTAGGAATTAAACTCTACATAGTTATTGCTTTGGTGGTGCTGTGGTTAAGGTGCACACAGCTAACTGTTATTATGCCAAAAGTCAACGGGTCGAGTCCAGTCGGAATTTAAAATTAAGCAATTACTATCGGCAACGATGTTATCGTATCAAATATTCACTACACACTGCGACTGAAAATACTAGAATTAACAACGGCATGAAATAATCAATGCAAGGGAATTGAGATGACGTGGCATGTCCGCGAAAACAAACAACTACATAGAAATGATGTAAAATTACAATACGCATACATCGACAGTCACAATAAATGGAATATTTTCATTATATTCTATCTGAAGTATAATTTTTGTTTAAATTTAAAAATCATGCTAAAATTATATTGCCATAACCTACTAAAATTTTACAAAAATTATTATTATAATTTTCTATGAAATCGTAAGTTTATTTTTAGTATAAAAAATTTCGATTTTTCCACATTAACTATATCTCAACTCCTATACATAGAAAAATTCTACAAAAAATCGTACGTGCTCCTTAAACATTCACCTATCAACAGTGTTGTGCAGATACATTACGTTACATTACATACGCTATTATTTACGCGTAAATAATTGTATTAATTACGCGAATTTTTTACGTTACGTAACGTAAAAAATGTAATTAATTGCGACATCTACCTGAAAAAAATTAAATTAGTAAAAAATTTAAAATACATTATTTTCTAGTCGATAATACAACCATTACATGCTTATACATCTATTGAAATTTTTTAAAACTAATGTATTACAACAGATTGTTTTGTGAGCCTGACATCTGCTAATTAATGGCGCTACTACAATATTTTAAGGTGGAAATTATTACGTAAATATTTATTTGTATCGATAATTTAAATAAATATCAATGTACTTTTCTAACGTTGCATACTGTATGATAAAAAAGCGTAATTCACTTCACGTATAAATCTGAAAATGTAATTCATTTTTTCTCTTCCACAGTTTGAAGTTTCTGCTCATTTTTTGATTTCGCGTGCACTAGTAGCACATATACTTTCTTTATGTATGTGTGGTGGCTGGTGGCTGTCAATTTGTTTAGTTTGGGGAAAATTGGTTCATTTTGAGAAAATGCTTCTTCGATTCTTTTCCGGGACAGATATGAATGCAGCGTATGTGGATGTAAATCGATATGCGACGCTGATTTGCAAATTAGTACACGAATTATTTATCTGGTTAGAAATTAAATGCGATGTGACATGTGATGTGATTACGTAAAGTAAAAGTTAAATGAAATTTTGCTCCAAGTTGTATTTTGTATGTGTATTGCATTGCGATGCTCAGAGACAAGTTAAAGAGCTGATAACGTTTCAATATGAAAAGACTGATTTAGGATAGCTGCTATCAGTATTATAGAAAGTGTTTGTAAGTAGATATTCTGGATTCACGTCATTCTAATTCAGCACTGCCGCAAAACCAACAGACTAAACGAATTAAAACGAGAGCTCAACAAATGGGCTTATGTTTTGAGTATGGATAATCAAATATATCCTCATTACTTGTAAGCGGGCACGACAGAGCATCATCTGATTTTGCGTCATTCTCAAACCGACCAATCTGCCCGAAGCCGAAGATAATCCGGCCGATTACACATATTTCTTCATGTATTCGATCCGCGGATTCCATTTCTGTAGCTCGAGTTGTTTAGTTTATAAATTTTATTGCAGTTGGCTGAATTCAGAACCGCCGATATAATTCTTTGATCGAATCCCACCGTGCATTGTAAAAGTGTCTTTGATTAAATGTCCTCTCACAAATTTATTAGTTTTGTTTTTGTTTTTCTAGTTATTGCTAGCCGAAGACGAAATACCACGTGTACGAGTATGTGCACTCGATACATTAATCGCCTAGATGAATTGCCACGCAGCGATATTAACGATTTCCCAGAATATGGTTTACCTTCAATAGCGCCTATAGCAACGGACGCTTCAACAATTGAAAAAGTGGCATGTGCTAAAAATTTTTGCGACGCTTGCTGAAACTGCTATACGGTCTTCAGAACAGTCGCAAATCAAGAATCGATCCGACATGTTACCCCAACGGTACGAACTCGAATTAAGCACGTTGATTAAGATGCTGCAACAAATAATTTCTAATTACTTATTAACCGACCAACAACAACAATTGATTGTCATTGCCAAGCAAACGCTTATGGAATCGGATATTACTAAACTGTATTTTTTGATTGCATCGTTGGTGTAGTCTCGTCTCATACGTCGGTCGTCGGGCGGCATTGTGTTAGTGTTTTAGTTCCATAGCTGCAACAGACTCATAGTCATCACTATAACCGACCGAATTGATTACAAAATCAATTACATCTATGAATTATTTCATTGAAGTAAGTATTTGAATAATGTAATAATAACAGAAGATAAATATTAATTCGATTTTTATTGTTTCTTAGCCAAAATATTGCCCGGTAATAACAGATGAAATAATAAAACTTACGCCACTAATGAAATTTCTTATCGAGATTATTAATTTGATTAACAGCCGCAAAACCATCAAACTAAACGAATTAAAACGAGAGCTCAATATACAAATGGGCTTATGTTTTGAATATGGATAATCAAATATATCCTCATTACTTGTAAGGGGGCACGTCATCTGTTTTATCATCTGATTTTGCGTCATTCACAAACCGACCAATCTGCCCGAAGATAATCCGGCCGAGACAAACAATTCAAATAATGTATTTGGAAGTCTCTTTGCGACAGAGCTATGCTCACAAAATTCAAGACAATCAAAAACTGTTTCCGATAACACACTATTTGTTGGACTGTTGAAACCATCTTCGGTGCTCGTTCAGACCGCACTCCCGCGTCGTAGTGTTGCGCCAATGTCAACAAGTGATGTCTCAACTGTTGAAACTCTCTCACCTGAAAGTCAAACTGACGAAATAAAAGCAGAACAACAAAATAATACAGAAAATCGGGTTAAAATTCTGTGTGTTGCAGCTACAGTATTACTCCAGTCGCCAACAATGACACGGCTCTTGGAATCGTTATCGCATTAAATGCGTCATTTGTTATATGGTTGCGTCCTCGATGTATTCGATCAATAACGTCGAGACGTATAACAGTATAAGTGAACTGCAAAGTGTAGACTATACTGAATTTTAACTTTTACTCTTGCTATTAACAAAGCTAAACGGCCTATGCTAATTGTTAAGCCGCTATATTTCTTCTTAGCCACATCAACCGTTGGTATGACTTGCATCAAATAAAAATTCGCCCTACCTGAAATTGCGACTAGTATAGTGATTCGACCATATCGACCTTTCGATAGTTCTAACATTGGACTGACTGAAAAATCCCGATTCTGGGCACAACCACATCCGGAGACAATAATTATAATATAATTCCGTCTAAAAGTACAACGGTTGGTGAATTTTCGAATGCAGACGATTCTATAGCTAAACCAAGTCTAGGGTGGTTAGGGTTACGTATTTTGGCACAATGTTTTAGTGTCGCCACGCCACCTATAAATCGAAGAAGGATGAGCGGTTTCCAATAAAGTGATACAATCGGCAACAGATGTGCCGGGATTTTTGAAGCATGCTGCTCTTTATTAGACGTTAGTGTTACACATTCTTATCCAAATACAATAAATAGGACCTCGGTGCCACGGCCACCACATTCCTTAGCATTTGGATTATTTTTGAGACTGCCTGCGTATTCAGATATCCTGCTACGGGATAAGATTAAGACACAATGTTTGTTGCGCTTAGTACTGGGAGTTACTGGAGATGGAGAAGGTAATGAAATTTATAGTTTATCGTTAGCCTCGTCGCTCTCAACGCTGCCATTTGAAATTTTTCGATAATTATTGGATTATTCACCGCTGACGGCGGATACTGGTGTCTTATTAAGAAGACTGGTGGGTGATTGAAGTCGGTGCAATACATCTAGTTCTGAATTATTTGAGCGTGTTCACACATCATTCTCAAACTACACAAATGAGCGGATTATAGAACGAGCTTCCAGCGACTTTAAAAACTACAACGAACGGCACCGGGAAGCAAATAATATCGTACGATAAATGTCATGTATATTGGGCAAAAGGTACTGGTTTTTGAACAGGCTCCATTCAACAATCATGGAATGTTGAACATGCACTTCTGCGACAAAAAAAGTGAAGATGAACATTTCACCTCGAGCAATATCAAACATTTAAATCCGGGTGATAAAATTCCGTCCAATATGAATATGGAAGAAATTATTTATATTGAAATTAATGACGAATCACTTAAGTTGCCAATTTGCCATCTTCTTATATTTATTACAGAACGATTCGGTTCTCGATATAACGACACATTCCGATTCCCTTGTATCGTGCCATTTTAAAATTACTTCGTGCTATTGTGCTATTAGGTCAATAATATGCTGCGTTATTGAGTATTGAACAGAAATAAACTTCAAATCCAAGTTGGTGGTAAAATCCCTCTTGACTGAATTGAACGACACGGCTCTGGAGAATATACTCGGTAATCGGTATGGTACTTCATTCCAAATATAGGAAAGTTTCTAGAAAATTTATATAAAAAGGGTGTAATTGTTGGAATGACTGACACCAATTTTGTGTGATTCGCCGTTAATGTTTACTTCTCGCACATCGTGATTGTATTGCAAATTAAAACTCAAAGTGGTACATTTATTTGTTTTATTTTTATTTTTATAATACAATAAACAATTGTTACAAATAATTCGATTTGTTTAAATTCAGTTGCACTTGCAGTTCCGACCATAGGTAGCTAAAAAAAAATATATTTTCAGTTTTCTTCTTCTTCGTCATTTTCACTATCGATATCCAGTGAGCAATAGTTCAACAGTTCTTTATTATTCAGCGAGAAATAAATGTGGAGCAGTTTTTTTGAGCGTTCGAATGTTAAACGATTTCTTATTGGAGTATGTACTATGCCCCAATTGGAGAAAACTCTTTCTATCTGTCCAGATGAAGCTGGTAAATTTAGAACCTTCAAAGCAATTTTCGACAATAGAGGATAATGGATTGCAGCTGTTCTCCAAAATGTACCCGGGTTTTCAATATCTTTCCCGAACAGAATGTGGAAAACTCCGGTTTTGTTGTTAAACTGATCAAGTTCTTCTAATCCTTCACCACACAATTTCTGCATTAAGAAACAATTAACTTGACCCTGGTAATCGTCATTTAATTTATTATTGTCATATCTCGGATGTAAATAATAAGCGATTAGTGCAAATACATTCAATGCCATTGTGAGACGATATTGTAATGACCTTTGATGAGATGTCGATTCAAAATTAAGCGACAGCCACAAGTTAACCGCATCCGCAAGTGAAGCATCCGATTTCTGGCAAAAATTAATTAGCTCACAAATCGGATCTAGAACGATTATATCTGCTTTAATTTGTTCAATAAATTGTTCGTTAAAAATTAAGTTCGATACATTCGGTTTTATTTTTCGCGGGTGCTCGTTAATCATAACCTCCTTCATGAATTGCAGATTGGAAATTAAATTTTGATAAGCATTTCGATGAGAGCACCATCTAGTCTCACACTCTAGTTTCATTTTAGATCCGCCTTTATTAACAATTGTCTTTTCAAAATCAGCATTTTTAAATTCTTTCAAAACCGTATTCACATTTTCCGTTAACTTCACATCTATAATATCCTTAACTAAAAGGTTTCCAATATGACTGTGACATGTACTGTGCCATAGACAGTGATTAAGATTCTTACCCATTTTGACCATCGTTGCTGCATTGTTCGATCCAACTGCATATATTTCCGTATTATATAATTCCTGGGCTAATTCTATGGGTTCTATGACAATTTCTGTGAGTTTGTCAGCCGTTTCAGATTCTCCGCTCAAATCCCACGCATTAATCAATGCTTTAATTAATTTAATTTAATTTTTTATATTAGACTTTTGCCGGGGTTATATCCAATGGCCGTGCTTTAGTCGACGTCGCTGAATGATCGTTTATTCAATGCTGTTCGACCGGTGCTTCCGTTATGTCATCATCGTGGTCGGCTCAAGGAGTTGAGCTCTATATTATATGCTCGAACCTTCGGGTTTCTTGTGCGGATATTACGGATATGCAATTGGCAAAGCTAAGCAAACCACTAAGAGTAACATTGAGTCATTGATTGAAATTAACACTGAAGGAATATTAAACAAGCAAACGAATTGTAGCTTTTGGCGTCGACAATGTAGACAATTGGCGTAGAATATGTCGAGAATGTCGATAATTGGTAGATAATTGTAGAATATTATATTGGTTTATGTTTGTACATGTATTTTATAATACAAGTACATACATTAGTATTATTGTACATTAAAATAAGGAATGGCGTTTGTTATAAGTTGGCCGTATGACAATGATAATGCACTAGCATTGCCCGTATTAATTTTAATACTTAATACCAAGTTAAATTGTTGTTGAATTCGGATTGTTTGGCTATTAAGCATTAGGTCCACTAATACATTACAAATTCAACCTGAGTTTCCTGTATGCCTCAAGCACAATCAAATTACGATACGATGCCCTAGGCCTACAAATCTATACTGTTGCTAAAAAGTACGTTCTGCAATAAATAAATAGAGACGCCGTGAACATTTTTACTTCAGCTTGAGCCACCCATATCGATAGTGCGATAGTTCACATTTCAAGCGGTCTTCCTTCTTGAAGATAAGGCACATCGCTGCCACTTTCAATTCATCAAACTTAACTTGTTCATGAAGAAAGAAAAATATAGCCAAAAATACTGTTCTACAATGTTCCTCTTTCGAATAACAAGAGTGCTGAATTAGGGAATTCATCGTAAGATGGATCTGATCTTTTCGATCTACAAATTTGTCCAACTGCTCTAACGAGTACAGCCTTCTTGTTCTTAGCCTTACTTTAACTGCGATTGTCAATTTTGAGTCAATTTTGCCTTTATTCCTACAGAGTATTGTTATTACTTGAAATCACCAGAAATCATCATAACTTCCATTCTAAATGCAATTAAGACATTCTGTAAAGTAATTTGAACTTGTCAATGCATCCTTTACAACTTCCATAAGTGTCGATCTGATCTGAGTCATGTAAGTGTTTCTATTACGAGTCAATTTTGCGTTTATTCCTACAGAGTATTGTAATTACTTGAAATCACCAGAAATCATCATAACTTCCGTTCTAAATGTAATTAAGACATTCTGTAAAGTAATTTGAACTTGTCAATGCATCCTTTACAACTTCCATAAGTGTCGATCTGATCTGAGTCATGTAAGTGTTTCTATTACGAGTCAATTTTGCGTTTATTCCTACAGAGTATTGTTATTACTTGAAATCACCAGAAATCATCATAACTTCCGTTCTAAATGCAATTAAGACATTCTGTAAAGTAATTTGAACTTGTCAATGCATCCTTTACAACTTTCATAAGTGTCGACCCGATCTGAGTTATGTAAGTGTTTCTATTACGAGTCAATTTTGCGTTTATTCCTACAGAGTATTGTTATTACTTGAAATCACCAGAAATCATCATAACTTCCATTCTAAATGCAATTAAGACATTCTGTAAAGTAATTTGAACTTGTCAATGCATCCTTTACAACTTCCATAAGTGTCGATCTGATCTGAGTCATGTAAGTGTTTCTATTACGAGTCAATTTTGCGTTTATTCCTACAGAGTATTGTTATTACTTGAAATCACCAGAAATCATCATAACTTCCATTCTAAATGCAATTAAGACATTCTGTAAAGTAATTTGAACTTGTCAATGCTTCCTTTACAACTTTCATAAGTGTCGACCCGATCTGAGTTATGTAAGTGTTTCTAGAAAAACACCAGAAATCATCATAACTTTAATGCACTTTAAATCATATCAAAGAAAAAATTACATAATTATGTACATATGTAACATTTTTGCTTCACGTATGTATTTGGAATTCGTAAACCACGCAAAACCAAAAACATTTGATTATTTTTGTTTTCGTAAACAAAACAACAACAAAAGAAAAATATTATGCACAATTTTTTGCAGCAGTCGTTTCCGCGCCAACATGTAAAAAAAAAATAATAATAACAATACATAAGCCCACGTTATTTTTTTTATCCCATACACACGCAAAAATACAAAGCGCATGCGCTAGACGACGCTAATGAAATAAAATATTATATATGTACATATTTATGTATGTTTTTATGTGCATGTCTAATTTCATTAAAATCGAATCGTATCGGAATCGTAAGATTTTAAATAGAAGATCGGCTAGTTTTTATTTTTTTTATTAAATGCACGTGCTAGATTACAACAACAATGCTGAAAAAATCAAATTATTTTCTATATGAAGTTTTTACTATTTAAGCTAATATATATGTGTGTGTGTGCTATATAAAAAATGTTCTAATAGAAAAGGATGAACTGGTGCGCATGCCATTAGTCAGAGAAAAGAGACTATACACAATGGAAAATAGAATAATGTTTATTTCAATCAGCTGATGCCTTGTGACCTAAATTTGGATATTATGAAATAAATAGAGCATTGACCTATATGTATACGGAAAATCTGAAATCGTTGAATATAAAGAAGTTAGAATTTATTTTACCTATGTGATAAATGCTAATGAAATTTAACTGTTATATATATGATGTTCAGAGAAGATTCAAACTATTTACAACTTCCATACGTGTCGATCCGATCTAGTTATGTAGGTGTTTCTATTACGAGTCAATTTTGCGTTTATTCCTACAGAGTATTGTTATTACTTGAAATCACCAGAAATCATCATAACTTCCATTCTAAATGCAATTAAGACATTCTGTAAAGTAATTTGAACTTGTCAATGCATCCTTTACAACTTCCATAAGTGTCGATCTGATCTGAGTCATGTAAGTGTTTCTATTACGAGTCAATTTTGCGTTTATTCCTACAGAGTATTGTTATTACTTGAAATCACCAGAAATCATCATAACTTCCGTTCTAAATGCAATTAAGACATTCTGTAAAGTAATTTGAACTTGTCAATGCATCCTTTACAACTTTCATAAGTGTCGACCCGATCTGAGTTATGTAAGTGTTTCTATTACGAGTCAATTTTGCGTTTATTCCTACAGAGTATTGTTATTACTTGAAATCACCAGAAATCATCATAACTTCCATTCTAAATGCAATTAAGACATTCTGTAAAGTAATTTGAACTTGTCAATGCATCCTTTACAACTTCCATAAGTGTCGATCTGATCTGAGTCATGTAAGTGTTTCTATTACGAGTCAATTTTGCGTTTATTCCTACAGAGTATTGTTATTACTTGAAATCACCAGAAATCATCATAACTTCCGTTCTAAATGCAATTAAGACATTCTGTAAAGTAATTTGAACTTGTCAATGCATCCTTTACAACTTTCATAAGTGTCGAGCCGATCTGTGTTATGTAAGTGTTTCTATTACGAGTCAATTTTGAGTTTATTCCTACAGAGTATTGTTATTGCTTGAAATCACCAGAAATCATCATAACTTCCATTCTAAATGCAATTAAGACATTCTGTAAAGTAATTTGAACTTGTCAATGCATCCTTTACAACTTCCATAAGTGTCGATCTGATCTGAGTCATGTAAGTGTTTCTATTACGAGTCAATTTTGCGTTTATTCCTACAGAGTATTTTTATTACTTGAAATCACCAGAAATCATCATAACTTCCGTTCTAAATGCAATTAAGACATTCTGTAAAGTAATTTGAACTTGTCAATGCATCCTTTACAACTTTCATAAGTGTCGACCCGATCTGAGTTATGTAAGTGTTTCTATTACGAGTCAATTTTGCGTTTATTCCTACAGAGTATTGTTATTACTTGAAATCACCAGAAATCATCATAACTTCCGTTCTAAATGCAATTAAGACATTCTGTAAAGTAATTTGAACTTGTCAATGCATCCTTTACAACTTTCATAAGTGTCGACCCGATCTGAGTCATGTAAGTGTTTCTATTACGAGTCAATTTTGCGTTTATTCCTACAGAGTATTGTTATTACTTGAAATCACCAGAAATCATCATAACTTCCGTTCTAAATGCAATTAAGACATTCTGTAAAGTAATTTGAACTTGTCAATGCATCCTTTACAACTTTCATAAGTGTCGAGCCGATCTGTGTTATGTAAGTGTTTCTATTACGAGTCAATTTTGAGTTTATTCCTACAGAGTATTGTTATTGCTTGAAATCACCAGAAATCATCATAACTTCCATTCTAAATGCAATTAAGACATTCTGTAAAGTAATTTGAACTTGTCAATGCATCCTTTACAACTTCCATAAGTGTCGATCTGATCTGAGTCATGTAAGTGTTTCTATTACGAGTCAATTTTGCGTTTATTCCTACAGAGTATTGTTATTACTTGAAATCACCAGAAATCATCATAACTTCCGTTCTAAATGCAATTAAGACATTCTGTAAAGTAATTTGAACTTGTCAATGCATCCTTTACAACTTTCATAAGTGTCGACCCGATCTGAGTTATGTAAGTGTTTCTATTACGAGTCAATTTTGCGTTTATTCCTACAGAGTATTGTTATTACTTGAAATCACCAGAAATCATCATAACTTCCGTTCTAAATGCAATTAAGACATTCTGTAAAGTAATTTGAACTTGTCAATGCATCCTTTACAACTTTCATAAGTGTCGACCCGATCTGAGTCATGTAAGTGTTTCTATTACGAGTCAATTTTGCGTTTATTCCTACAGAGTATTGTTATTACTTGAAATCACCAGAAATCATCATAACTTCCGTTCTAAATGCAATTAAGACATTCTGTAAAGTAATTTGAACTTGTCAATGCATCCTTTACAACTTTCATAAGTGTCGACCCGATCTGAGTTATGTAAGTGTTTCTAGAAAAACATCAGAAATCATCATAACTTTAATGCACTTTAAATCATATCAAAGAAAAAATTACATAATTATGTACATATGTAACATTTTTGCTTCACGTATGTATTTGGAATTCGTAAACCACGCAAAACCAAAAACATTTGATTATTTTTGTTTTCGTAAACAAAACAACAACAAAAGAAAAATATTATGCACAATTTTTTGCAGCAGTCGTTTGCGCGCCAACATGTAAAAAAAAAATAATAATAACAATACATAAGCCCACGTTATTTTTTTTATCCCATACACACGCAAAAATACAAAGCGCATGCGCTAGACGACGCTAATGAAATAAAATATTATATATGTACATATTTATGTATGTTTTTATGTGCATGTCTAATTTCATTAAAATCGAATCGTATCGGAATCGTAAGATTTTAAATAGAAGATCGGCTAGTTTTTATTTTTTTTATTAAATGCACGTGCTAGATTACAACAACAATGCTGAAAAAATCAAATTATTTTCTATATGAAGTTTTTACTATTTAAGCTAATATATATGTGTGTGTGTGTGTGTGTGTGTGCTATATAAAAAATGTTCTAATAGAAAAGGATGAACTGGTGCGCATGCCATTAGTCAGAGAAAAGAGACTATACACAATGGAAAATAGAATAATGTTTATTTCAATCAGCTGATGCCTTGTGACCTAAATTTGGATATTATGAAATAAATAGAGCATTGACCTATATGTATACGGAAAATCTGAAATCGTTGAATATAAAGAAGTTAGAATTTATTTTACCTATGTGATAAATGCTAATGAAATTTAACTGTTATATATATGATGTTCAGAGAAGATTCAAACTATTTACAACTTCCATACGTGTCGATCCGATCTAGTTATGTAGGTGTTTCTATTACGAGTCAATTTTGCGTTTATTCCTACAGAGTATTGTTATTACTTGAAATCACCAGAAATCATCATAACTTCCATTCTAAATGCAATTAAGACATTCTGTAAAGTAATTTGAACTTGTCAATGCATCCTTTACAACTTCCATAAGTGTCGATCTGATCTGAGTTATGTAAGTGTTTCTATTACGAGTCAATTTTGCGTTTATTCCTACAGAGTATTGTTATTACTTGAAATCACCAGAAATCATCATAACTTCCGTTCTAAATGCAATTAAGACATTCTGTAAAGTAATTTGAACTTGTCAATGCATCCTTTACAACTTCCATAAGTGTCGATCTGATCTGAGTTATGTAAGTGTTTCTATTACGAGTCAATTTTGCGTTTATTCCTACAGAGTATTGTTATTACTTGAAACCACCAGAAATCATCATAACTTCCGTTCTAAATGCAATTAAGACATTCTGTAAAGTAATTTGAACTTGTCAATGCATCCTTTACAACTTTCATAAGTGTCGACCCGATCTGAGTTATGTAAGTGTTTCTATTACGAGTCAATTTTGCGTTTATTCCTACAGAGTATTGTTATTACTTGAAATCACCAGAAATCATCATAACTTCCGTTCTAAATGCAATTAAGACATTCTGTAAAGTAATTTGAACTTGTCAATGCTTCCTTTACAACTTTCATAAGTGTCGACCCGATCTGAGTTATGTAAGTGTTTCTAGAAAAACACCAGAAATCATCATAACTTTAATGCACTTTAAATCATATCAAAGAAAAAATTACATAATTATGTACATATGTAACATTTTTGCTTCACGTATGTATTTGGAATTCGTAAACCACGCAAAACCAAAAACATTTGATTATTTTTGTTTTCGTAAACAAAACAACAACAAAAGAAAAATATTATGCACAATTTTTTGCAGCAGTCGTTTCCGCGCCAACATGTAAAAAAAAAATAATAATAACAATACATAAGCCCACGTTATTTTTTTTATCCCATACACACGCAAAAATACAAAGCGCATGCGCTAGACGACGCTAATGAAATAAAATATTATATATGTACATATTTATGTATGTTTTTATGTGCATGTCTAATTTCATTAAAATCGAATCGTATCGGAATCGTAAGATTTTAAATAGAAGATCGGCTAGTTTTTATTTTTTTTATTAAATGCACGTGCTAGATTACAACAACAATGCTGAAAAAATCAAATTATTTTCTATATGAAGTTTTTACTATTTAAGCTAATATATATGTGTGTGTGTGTGTGTGTGTGTGTGCTATATAAAAAATGTTCTAATAGAAAAGGATGAACTGGTGCGCATGCCATTAGTCAGAGAAAAGAGACTATACACAATGGAAAATAGAATAATGTTTATTTCAATCAGCTGATGCCTTGTGACCTAAATTTGGATATTATGAAATAAATAGAGCATTGACCTATATGTATACGGAAAATCTGAAATCGTTGAATATAAAGAAGTTAGAATTTATTTTACCTATGTGATAAATGCTAATGAAATTTAACTGTTATATATATGATGTTCAGAGAAGATTCAAACTATTTACAACTTCCATACGTGTCGATCCGATCTAGTTATGTAGGTGTTTCTATTACGAGTCAATTTTGCGTTTATTCCTACAGATTGTACAATTTATTGAACAAATTAAAGCAGATATAATCGTTCTAGATCCGATTTGTGAGCTAATTAATTTTTGCCAGAAATCGGATGCTTCACTTGCGGATGCGGTTAACTTGTGGCTGTCGCTTAATTTTGAATCGACATCTCATCAAAGGTCATTACAATATCGTCTCACAATGGCATTAAATGTATATGCACTAACCGCTTATTATTTACATCCGAGATATCACAATAATAAATTAAATGACGATTACCAGGGTCAAGTTAATTGTTTCTTAATGCAGAAATTGTGTGGTGAAGGATTAGAAGAACTTGATCAGTTTAACAACAAAACCGGAGTTTTCCACATTCTGTTCGGGAAAGATATTGAAAACCCGGGTACATTTTGGAGAACAGCTGCAATCCATTATCCTCTATTGTCGAAAATTGCTTTGAAGGTTCTAAATTTACCAGCTTCATCTGGACAGATAGAAAGAGTTTTCTCCAATTGGGGCATAGTACATACTCCAATAAGAAATCGTTTAACATTCGAACGCTCAAAAAAACTGCTCCACATTTATTTCTCGCTGAATAATAAAGAACTGTTGAACTATTGCTCACTGGATATCGATAGTGAAAATGACGAAGAAGAAGAAAACTGAAAATATATTTTTTTTTAGCTACCTATGGTCGGAACTGCAAGTGCAACTGAATTTAAACAAATCGAATTATTTGTAACAATTGTTTATTGTATTATAAAAATAAAAATAAAACAAATAAATGTACCACTTTGAGTTTTAATTTGCAATACAATCACGATGTGCGAGAAGTAAACATTAACGGCGAATCACACAAAATTGGTGTCAGTCATTCCAACAATTACACCCTTTTTATATAAATTTTCTAGAAACTTTCCTATATTTGGAATGAAGTACCATACCGATTACCGAGTATATTCTCCAGAGCCGTGTCGTTCAATTCAGTCAAGAGGGATTTTACCACCAACTTGGATTTGAAGTTTATTTCTGTTCAATACTCAATAACGCAGCATATTATTGACCTAATAGCACAATAGCACGAAGTAATTTTAAAATGGCACGATACAAGGGAATCGGAATGTGTCGTTATATCGAGAACCGAATCGTTCTGTAATAAATATAAGAAGATGGCAAATTGGCAACTTAAGTGATTCGTCATTAATTTCAATATAAATAATTTCTTCCATATTCATATTGGACGGAATTTTATCACCCGGATTTAAATGTTTGATATTGCTCGAGGTGAAATGTTCATCTTCACTTTTTTTGTCGCAGAAGTGCATGTTCAACATTCCATGATTGTTGAATGGAGCCTGTTCAAAAACCAGTACCTTTTGCCCAATATACATGACATTTATCGTACGATATTATTTGCTTCCCGGTGCCGTTCGTTGTAGTTTTTAAAGTCGCTGGAAGCTCGTTCTATAATCCGCTCATTTGTGTAGTTTGAGAATGATGTGTGAACACGCTCAAATAATTCAGAACTAGATGTATTGCACCGACTTCAATCACCCACCAGTCTTCTTAATAAGACACCAGTATCCGCCGTCAGCGGTGAATAATCCAATAATTATCGAAAAATTTCAAATGGCAGCGTTGAGAGCGACGAGGCTAACGATAAACTATAAATTTCATTACCTTCTCCATCTCCAGTAACTCCCAGTACTAAGCGCAACAAACATTGTGTCTTAATCTTATCCCGTAGCAGGATATCTGAATACGCAGGCAGTCTCAAAAATAATCCAAATGCTAAGGAATGTGGTGGCCGTGGCACCGAGGTCCTATTTATTGTATTTGGATAAGAATGTGTAACACTAACGTCTAATAAAGAGCAGCATGCTTCAAAAATCCCGGCACATCTGTTGCCGATTGTATCACTTTATTGGAAACCGCTCATCCTTCTTCGATTTATAGGTGGCGTGGCGACACTAAAACATTGTGCCAAAATACGTAACCCTAACCACCCTAGACTTGGTTTAGCTATAGAATCGTCTGCATTCGAAAATTCACCAACCGTTGTACTTTTAGACGGAATTATATTATAATTATTGTCTCCGGATGTGGTTGTGCCCAGAATCGGGATTTTTCAGTCAGTCCAATGTTAGAACTATCGAAAGGTCGATATGGTCGAATCACTATACTAGTCGCAATTTCAGGTAGGGCGAATTTTTATTTGATGCAAGTCATACCAACGGTTGATGTGGCTAAGAAGAAATATAGCGGCTTAACAATTAGCATAGGCCGTTTAGCTTTGTTAATAGCAAGAGTAAAAGTTAAAATTCAGTATAGTCTACACTTTGCAGTTCACTTATACTGTTATACGTCTCGACGTTATTGATCGAATACATCGAGGACGCAACCATATAACAAATGACGCATTTAATGCGATAACGATTCCAAGAGCCGTGTCATTGTTGGCGACTGGAGTAATACTGTAGCTGCAACACACAGAATTTTAACCCGATTTTCTGTATTATTTTGTTGTTCTGCTTTTATTTCGTCAGTTTGACTTTCAGGTGAGAGAGTTTCAACAGTTGAGACATCACTTGTTGACATTGGCGCAACACTACGACGCGGGAGTGCGGTCTGAACGAGCACCGAAGATGGTTTCAACAGTCCAACAAATAGTGTGTTATCGGAAACAGTTTTTGATTGTCTTGAATTTTGTGAGCATAGCTCTGTCGCAAAGAGACTTCCAAATACATTATTTGAATTGTTTGTCTCGGCCGGATTATCTTCGGGCAGATTGGTCGGTTTGTGAATGACGCAAAATCAGATGATAAAACAGATGACGTGCCCCCTTACAAGTAATGAGGATATATTTGATTATCCATATTCAAAACATAAGCCCATTTGTATATTGAGCTCTCGTTTTAATTCGTTTAGTTTGATGGTTTTGCGGCTGTTAATCAAATTAATAATCTCGATAAGAAATTTCATTAGTGGCGTAAGTTTTATTATTTCATCTGTTATTACCGGGCAATATTTTGGCTAAGAAACAATAAAAATCGAATTAATATTTATCTTCTGTTATTATTACATTATTCAAATACTTACTTCAATGAAATAATTCATAGATGTAATTGATTTTGTAATCAATTCGGTCGGTTATAGTGATGACTATGAGTCTGTTGCAGCTATGGAACTAAAACACTAACACAATGCCGCCCGACGACCGACGTATGAGACGAGACTACACCAACGATGCAATCAAAAAATACAGTTTAGTAATATCCGATTCCATAAGCGTTTGCTTGGCAATGACAATCAATTGTTGTTGTTGGTCGGTTAATAAGTAATTAGAAATTATTTGTTGCAGCATCTTAATCAACGTGCTTAATTCGAGTTCGTACCGTTGGGGTAACATGTCGGATCGATTCTTGATTTGCGACTGTTCTGAAGACCGTATAGCAGTTTCAGCAAGCGTCGCAAAAATTTTTAGCACATGCCACTTTTTCAATTGTTGAAGCGTCCGTTGCTATAGGCGCTATTGAAGGTAAACCATATTCTGGGAAATCGTTAATATCGCTGCGTGGCAATTCATCTAGGCGATTAATGTATCGAGTGCACATACTCGTACACGTGGTATTTCGTCTTCGGCTAGCAATAACTAGAAAAACAAAAACAAAACTAATAAATTTGTGAGAGGACATTTAATCAAAGACACTTTTACAATGCACGGTGGGATTCGATCAAAGAATTATATCGGCGGTTCTGAATTCAGCCAACTGCAATAAAATTTATAAACTAAACAACTCGAGCTACAGAAATGGAATCCGCGGATCGAATACATGAAGAAATATGTGTAATCGGCCGGATTATCTTCGGCTTCGGGCAGATTGGTCGGTTTGAGAATGACGCAAAATCAGATGATGCTCTGTCGTGCCCGCTTACAAGTAATGAGGATATATTTGATTATCCATACTCAAAACATAAGCCCATTTGTTGAGCTCTCGTTTTAATTCGTTTAGTCTGTTGGTTTTGCGGCAGTGCTGAATTAGAATGACGTGAATCCAGAATATCTACTTACAAACACTTTCTATAATACTGATAGCAGCTATCCTAAATCAGTCTTTTCATATTGAAACGTTATCAGCTCTTTAACTTGTCTCTGAGCATCGCAATGCAATACACATACAAAATACAACTTGGAGCAAAATTTCATTTAACTTTTACTTTACGTAATCACATCACGTCACATCGCATTTAATTTCTAACCAGATAAATAATTCGTGTACTAATTTGCAAATCAGCGCCGCATATCGATTTACATCCACATACGCTGCATTCATATCTGTCCCGGAAAAGAATCGAAGAAGCATTTTCTCAAAATGAACCAATTTTCCCCAAACTAAACAAATTGACAGCCACCAGCCACCACCCACACATACATAAAGAAAGTATATGTGCTACTAGTGTACGTACGCGAAATCAAAAAATGAGCAGAAACTTCAAACTGTGGAAGAGAAAAAATGAATTACATTTTCAGATTTATACGTGAAGTGAATTACGCTTTTTTATCATACAGTATGCAACGTTAGAAAAGTACGTTGATTTATTAAAATTATCGATACAAATAAATATTTACGTAATAATTTCCACCTTAAATTATTGTAGTAGCGCCATTAATTAGCAGATATCAGGCTCAGAATAATCAGTTGTAATTTATTAATTATAAAAATTTCAATAGATGTAGTTGCATGTAATGGTTGTATTATCGACTAGAAAATAATAAATTTTTTACTAGTTTAATTATTTTAAGGTAGATGTCGCAATTAATTACATTTTTTACATTTATTACAATTTTTTACATTAATTACTAATTTTTTACATTATTTACGTAAAAAATGTAATTAATTATTTTTTACGCGTAAATGCACAACACTGCCTATCAAACGATGTGGGGAAATCAAACGATGGAGGGCCAACGAATAGTTCCTGACTTCTATGGACCATAGCTCATTTTGAATTCAAAAAAGCATAGAAACTATGATCAAATAATTCTCGACACTTTTCATATACTAAAGTTATATACTATGTTACGATAGAATCTCAGAATGTTAGTTTTATTTTTACAATTTCGTATACAAAATTATCACAATTTTTGAAATTACATATTTGAAAATAATATTTTTATTTATTAAGTTTTTGACATATAAATCGTATATTGTATAAGTCAATCGATTATAACTCGTTTTTTTATCTGGTAGATTAGGTCTACTAATTGAAGAAGGCATATCTAAATGGATCTTCAAAAATTTTTACTAATTAGTTTTTTATTTACATTTTTGTAGGTCTGAGGTAGTTTTTTACCCCCATATATAAAGTGAAGGTTAAAAGAACATTAAAATTATACTCCTCTTGTCAATATTTATACATTTTAATGCTTTATCACATTCTGAAAAATATGAGCCACCAATTATTTCACACCCGGCATACAAAAAATAAACATTGAAGTGATTAAAAATAAATTGAATTGACATAATTTATCATTAAATTTTTTACATGGAAATAATTAATTTTTAAAAATTACAAAATATTATTAACAATAGTTGTACTGTAGTCGTCTGTATATTGTTATCATTGCTGCTGCGGATTAATATCAATTATATTTTAACGATGAATTATTTATTAAATAAATAAATTTTGATTGGCACTGAAATCATTTACAGAAATTGAGATGACATTACCAATTTTATATTTTGATTGATGTGCTTCGTACGCTATTTTGATGAATTTGTGGGAAAGCTTTTATTATAATATATTCAGTGAAATGTTATGTACATATACTCGTAGAATATTGAAAATGGAAAAATCATTTTGGTCGGGAAAATCTTTTTCTAGTTTATTTTGTATTAGTTGTTATGATTGTATGATTATTTCGTAATGGGATTAGTATTACAATGTTTTTTTAATTATCTTATGGTATAAAATTCCTCTCAAAAGCTTCAACATGTTTTTATTATGAGTTCAGTTCTTTTTATAAACATCGCAAAACCACTATATCAAATATTCGTCAATTTACTTTATGGAAAGTGCACACGATAATGAAGCATAATTAAAATCAAAATAATTTCTACATGTTTTCCATAACAACATACTGACGTATATGTATGTACATATGTATATTGAGTAATTAAAATGTAATTACATGACGTCAGGTTCTCTGTAATATATATTTTCACTGCTGGAATTTTTCCAATTTTACAAGTCTAGTAAAGTAGAAAGATTATGGTTGCCATCACAATTTTAGATGAAAGAAAATTGTTGCAGCAACAAGTTTCGAGAAAAGCTATTTATAACGTATGAAGTGTATTTTGGTATACCAATGTATTTCACATAATTATCGAAATACAATTTTTATTTTAATTGCACTGTCTTAAATTTACAAATAAGCAGAAGATTAGGTTTAGATTTGGTTCGTCAATTTTGTTTGATGCAATATTTACAAAGTCATGAATTCGGTTTAAATATATTATCTGAATTGAAGTGGTAGTTTCAAAACACCCTAAACCTGTGTATCGTAAATATTTATTAGTTGGGTTAAATGATTTTCTTTCAAATTATATGTAACCCAACTATTGGGCATTTTAGCGAGTCCAAAATATTTTAAGTGCGTTTCAACTGCTGTATGCGATACAGTTTACCTCTCTGCAAACTTTCGAACAGTTATATGGCAATCCTCTTCAATTATCGCTTTCAGATGGTCGTCATCAACTTTATTAGGTTCACCAGAACCTTGCTAGATTTTCACAGAAAAATCTGCAAAGAGTAATTTTTAAACCAATTATTGCAAGTGCGTACTGTTATAAAATCTTCACCATAAACTTCGCAAATTTCGTTATGAAGCTTAGCAGCTTTCTTTCCATTATTTTTTCGAAAATTAAGATATGCTGCAAATGTTTGTTTTTACACAATTCATCTTAAAACTGACTAACAAATAACAGTTAACAATGAATTACGAACAACTACCTTAGATTGCAACTTAAATGTGTCAATAACTGTGTTTTTTGACGCCTGATCTGATCCAGTTCAGTTCATGTTTCATGAAACAACACAAAGGCGCTTGCTAGATTTAAAATCAAAATTGGTGATCTAAAACAAAATTTGGATCATGTTTTCCATATACATTTTGAACGGATCAATGAGTGTCTGATGGAAACTTTGTGTTAAACTGCGTCAAATTTAAAAAACAAATAATTAAGAGTATTGAAAGAGGTTAAATTGTTGATTGGTTGGTCAAACCATTTTATTTGGAAAACAACTAATTTACATATATATTGCTTGTTGTGCTTTTAATTAAAATATGTTTATTTCGTGCCAAATTTCGATGCAGGGATGCCAATTCATAAAACAAAAACTAAAATGCTATATGATTTGACAATTTTGACGAACGTAACCCGGAGCCTCCTCCACAATATTTTACTGAAATTTTATTTCATGGTTTTTATGATTGTATGTGTTTCTTTCAATGTTTTAATAAATTTCTGTCTGTGAAATTGGATCTCTGGACATTTAGACTTAATGCGATGGAATTTTGGCTTTAAATAATTTATGATAAAAAATAACAATTATGAAAATTAATTTTGAAGCGCTGAATTGGAGAGATTAGAATAGGAGGGAAGGGCCAAACATGTATATTGGGTGAATCCATTTCTGGAAAAACGATGTGTGAATTGTGTCGAAGACAACTAAACAGTCTGCTTTGGGGTGATAATAATACGTTCTAAAATTTTACCAGGCTTTCAGAACAGTTTAATTAAATTTTTACGAAAGTTAAATACATATGTTTGGAATTTTCATCAATTGATCGGACAACTTATAATATTTAATTCGAAATATTATCAAATTATACTTATTTTGTTGTCAAAATTTATTTATTAATTTTTTTCTTAAATTGGACAGTAATGTTAACTACTTTACCAAAATAATTTTATTGTAAATTAAAAAGTACAAAATTAAATTAAATTACACTAGTGTCTAAGTAGAACCTAATGAAACTGGGTGCGCTTCTTGGGTTTCATGAATTATAGCACCATTTTTTATGTATAACAATAATTAATTATGTACTGTTTCTTGAATTCAATCTTGTGGTGTGAAATATTTTTATGTACTTGAAATCTATATATAAATCAATATTTTTGTATTCAAATTTAATTGCAATTTGTTATTAACCGAATAAATACATACATTCGAACTAAAAGTCTGTTTTAATAATAGAAAAATTTTGTATAAGTTCAATTTGGAAATTTGGATTCGCTGCATTCTGTTCACATATATTTATTTTAATACACCTTGCAATAACATTAAGATACATATCAACAGGAGATTCCTACCATTCCTATATGGAGTATCTTTCAAAAGTCGAGAAAAACCATTTCAAAATTCATACCTGACGTTCTTGCCGCCGTATACCAACATCTTCAGCCGAAATAAATAAAAGTTTCGTTACAAGTCAATAAAATTACGTTTCTTTTATTTCATTAAATTATTTAAATTTTTATTTAACTAAATAATGAAACAATTCAAAAATTCAGAACATCTTTGTTTATTTTATTCACTCTCAGTATTATAGTCAAAGTCTTTCTCTATGAAACTGTCGCTAAAAGGATCATCTGTTCCAGATGCAATTACAATATTTTTTAATGGGTCGTATTCTTAATCCACAGAAATGGTTTGTTTATTTTTTTTATTCTGGGAAATTAAACGTTTCTGAAGCTGTATAATGACTTGACCTGGTCGCGATCGGTTAAAAGTGTTTAATGTTTTTTGATGGTAATGAATGAGTGTGAAGTTTCTAACAAATAACAATAATAAATATGTATTAGTAAGTATACACTGTTAAAATATTTCTTATAAGAATTTTTGAGTGAAATAGAAAAGACTCAGGTAAACCGAAAGTAAAAACTAAAATGTAAGAATACATGAGTGTGAAGTTTCTAACAAAAAAATAACAGCAATATGTTGTATACATACCATTATTAAATCCAATTTTTATAAAAATATTTCATCGAGTTGTAAATCATAAATTTGACCAAATTGATAAAATTTTCCATCACCAGATTTATGTTTAATTAAAACTTATTTATTAAAAAAAATAGGTGGGACATATTAAAGTTCCAACAATAGACCACCGGGAAGTTTACACCAAACGGATTGGTATACCTTAAGATTTTTGAATATAACAGCTGCGTTTTTTTGAAAATGCTGCACTAGACCGCGATAAATTATATTTGATTTTTTAAACAAATTATATAATTTTAAAATATTTGTGCTTCGTATTCACTGTATCGAATCCTAAAGAACTTATATTAAACCCATATCATGCATTATATTGTTGAATAAAGTTTATATTTGCTTGTTCTTAACAACTCTGATCTACTCTTGATATTATGTAGAGTACAACCGAGTTCATCAAACAATTTAATAATTCCTGAACTGACGAAACTATAGGGAAATTTTTTAGTACACAATTTTTTGATTGTTCCTTACTTCATTTTAGAGACAGAACTGTCATTTTATTTTCATATTTTCTGTTGTTTTTGGGGATATGCCGAGTCGGATGAAACATAAATAAGAAATGGACAAATTTAATGGACAATATAGGTATGTCCGGTTTATATCGTGATTTCGTTCCTAAAATGTTTGACGTTTCTCATGGGGCACTTCAATTTATAACCTACGAATAAATGAAAACCCCATTATACTGTACGAGTAAAATTGGCGGTACTTCATCAATTATTGTGTTAAGAACAACACATGTAGTTCACCTGAAATTTTAAAAAATAAAACACTACTGTTGATTAGTGGAAATTTTCGGCTTTTTATTAAAATTTATTTTTCATAAATTCGGCTTTTCTGGATTCTCAACTTTATCGGGTGACTATAAAAAGTAAAAGTTTATGCGTTCCACAGATTGTTTAGTAGTACTTCCAGTTTTCACCATTTGTGCTTTAGCTTTATGTTCTTTCTACAGTACCAGCGAGAGCATCCGAACGAACCGTGAGGGAATCAATATTTCAACTAGCTGTTGATACGATGACAAAGGTCGCATTCCCATTACAACTGGTCCCAATTACAAGTTAATTTTAGCATCGAGTTGAACATTACGAATTAAATTCACAATCCAGCAATCAGCTTTTTTTGATTTTATGTTTAATTTTCTCGTGTAATTCTTTTTTGTTTTACACAAAAATTCCAACAACGGAAAAGTTAAATGCCGATCCAGATATTTGCAAGTTTTTGCCGTTAAATCGAATTTTTCCATCATACGAATTACTGATTTATTTGCCACATACCGTCCAAACGGGATATAACTAGAAATAAAAAAATACTAGAGTATTTGATTCTTTTGTAATAAATTATTAAGTCACTTTTGTGCTGGAACATCATTTGTCGTAATTTTGTCACTTCTCTTTATAATATGCATATAAAATGAAGCCTACAAATTGATTCGAACTGATTGAGATGTATCACCACTTACTACGTATAATCCATTCGACGATATTCTTCAGTATACGCATAGTTTAAATTGAGCGAATTAGTATCCGCACTGAATGCCAATGAATCGGAATCCTGTGTTGTGTTATTATTAAATATTGATCGCATATCACGTATATTTTTTTTGTTTTCGCTTAGCTGCAGCATTCCAATTTGATTTAACCGCTTCACTGGTTCGCCTCATCTGTCGTCTCTCCGTGTGAACCCTTGCCGATGACTTAATTTTCCAATAAGATGGTCCAGACGGGGTCGGTACGAATATTCCAATTTTCGTCGACGCATCAGACGGTAGCACCCGCCACTTATTCACAACTCTTGCATTTGTTCAATTTCGGCATTTGCATCGTATGCGAATGTCATACGCGGCAGTTCCATCTCTTGTGGCTCATCCATTTCAGCTTGATTATGAAAATCATCACCCATAAATCCATTATCACTATCGCTGTCATCTAAATTTATGTTACTATCACCTACGGTTGATTGCAGCATTCTGAAAATAAAAAGATCGTTAAGAATAGCTCCCTTATTTAAATGTTTCCAGCCAAATACGTACTTATTCATGTCGCACGGCGTATCACTAATTTTGTATTCCCTAAAGATTATCACAATTTTAACGGGGCCGTCCAGCCGTTTGTATTTCACATAAAAATTTTCATTTACAACGGGTGCGTCCTCATTGAGTATAAATTCATTTTGTGTATTATCCCAGTATGGATTATCGTAATTAAATAAAATTTCCGAGTTATTCGATATCATCATATTTAGAAAAGCTCCATTCGAACTATTCATATCGCTTAAATTGGGTTTTCACATTTTCACATCTCAGCACTCAACTTAAAAACTTATTAATTAGATTTATTATTGAGTACAACTAAAAATTTATAAAATATTTTTGTTAAATTTAACTAATTTATTATTTATTTCGTAATTTATTTTAAACGTCAACATGATTCACTTGAAGTTAGTAAAAGTTGTTGCAGATTTCAAAAAAACGCAGTAAACATATTCGGAGAGTGACATTCCAAAACGGATGGACGTCGGAAAATTTTTGAGTAAAATTTGTTCAGTGCACTCATGTAGTCTGAGTGGAATACGTTTAATGGCCAATAACAAGTCATCGCAGAGTTTGTACCAAAATGCCACTATTATCGGATGATTGCTACAGGCTTAGTCTTTCAAATAGAATAGGTTTGATTACAAAACGGATCGGTCACGATAGACTTTTTTGAGAAAAACTCGTTCATGGAATTCATTGAGTGGCACACGTTGAATGACCAATAACAAGACATCGTGGAGTTTGTACCAAAATTTCATTATATACTGATGACACCTATGGACTTAACCTTTCAAATGACGTCAGTGTCATTAAAAAACGGATGGACGTCGGAAATTTTTTGAGTAGGATTTGTTCAGGGCACTCATAGAAGGTGAGTGGCATGCTTTTAACAGCCAATCGCCAATTGCAGAGCCACAAGACATCGCAGAGTTTCTATATCCGGATAGTGCAACGTCGTTACACCAGCGCAATGAGGGTCTTCCTCTGCGATGCCCTCCGGATGGTTGTTGATGGAACACTTTATCACGCGTTAGGATTGGTACCTGGCACCGGGGCTCAGTGATTTCTATAATATAGACCATAATTGATGTATGATTATATTGTACTTCCAGATTTTTTTTTAATCTTTCTCATGGTTAAGCATTGGTCAGTGGTTGATCGGTTGAGCCAAAAACCATGCTGATATAGTCACCAATTATGTTTTCAGTGATTCATCCAATTATCCGGCAGCTCTTCTTGGTCATCAAAGACGATAATATCGTACCGATTTGATGCAAGATTAGTGCTTGCGAATATAATCTTGTGGGTTATTCGACAAAGGCGTCTTCTTATTGTGAAGCAAGTTTTTTAACGCGGGTCACTTTGTCATTGCGATTTAGTAAATTTCGGAAGTTGGTTTGCCATTCTGATAGAAAAACACCCAGGTTTGTTCTCAGCTCTCCATTCCCGTCTTTGAACACTGTACTTCTTGGGTGGTAGTAATTAGTGAGATTCTTGGCATTAGCAAAACACTTGAATTTCCTTTTTCCACTTGAAAGCTGATTTTTCGGTGCTTGAAAATCAAACCTCTTCTATTTGGAAGGTTAAGCTTGTAGCAATCATCCGATAATAGTGGCATTTTGGTACAAACTCTACGATGACTTGTTATTATCCACTAAACTTATTCCACTCAGATTACATGAGTGCACTAATCAAATCCTACTCAAAAAATTTCAGACGTCCATCCGTTTTGGAATGCCACTGATGTCATTTGAAAGATTAAGTCCATAGGTGTCATCAGTATATAATGAAATTTTGGTACAAACTCCACGATGTCTTGTTATTGGTCATTCAACGTGTGCCACTCAATGAATTCCATGAACGAGTTTTTCTCAAAAAAATCTATCGCGACCGATCCGTTTGGAAATCAAACCTGTTCTATTTGAAAGGTTAAGCCTGTAGCAATCATCCGAGAATAGTGACATTTTGGTACAAACTCTGCGATGACTTGTTATTTGCCATTAAACGTATCCCACTCAAACTACATGAGTGCACTGAACAAATTCTGCTCAACAACTTTCCGATGTCCATCCGTTTTGGAATGTCACTGATGTCATTTGAAAGGTTAAGTCCATAGGTGTCATCACTATATAATAAAATTTTGGTACAAACTGATCGAATATCTTATACTCAAAAATCTTTCGCTACCAATCCGTTTGATATAAACTTTACGGTGGTCTGTTATTAATACTTTAAAATGTGACACCTATTTTTTAAATAAATGAGTTTTGTTTATTCATACTTTGGGGCGATGGAAAATTTTATTATTTGATCAAAATTATTATTTACATCCCGATGAAATATTTTTGGAAAGGTTGAATTTAATAATCAAACACTCAACAAAAGTAAATCGAAATCCAATATGAGTTATACATGAAACAGCGAGTGTGCTGAATATCATTAGAAAGAGACAAAATTCACTTCATATTTGAAAAAACATGGCGAGAATTTCATCTCTTTCTAATATCGTAGAGCTGTCTCTTTCAAAAATGTGTTTAACAGTGTAAAAACTAACACATGCAGTTTTCTAGAATATTCTTATTTGATTCGTATACATATTGCTGTTATTTTTTTGTTAGAAACTTCACACTCATGGTAATGATGTGGTTTTAAATAAATTAGGTGAATCCGCATGTCTCTAGAATTTATCGAATCGTAAGAATGTGACTCGTTTGATAATTGAGAAGACAGATTTGACATTGATCCATAGTTATGTAGTTGCTTTTGTTTAATCGGTGTAGTTTTTATATTTTTTTTAAGTTGACAGAATATGGATTGCTTTTGATTCTGTACTTGATTCAATTCCGAATGTTTCTGCTTCTCTTTTTATAAAGCGCAGTAATTTTATTTAGTACTAGATTTTGGTTCTATCTCTCACTAAATTGGTAATCGCTGCATCATATTTCTTAATATTTTCATTACTGTCCTTTTTGGTATTGTTTATTTTACGACCTTGTCGCAGGTGATTCCCTTCGGAGGGGCCTGGTTCATCTTGGTCTAAATGTGATGATTGTGTGGGTCTTCTTCATATTAATCATTTGCTTCGTCAGTCATTTCAATCTAACAAAAAAATATACATTACACAAACAAACAAAAAATTAATTATTTTATTTTATTTTAGATGATAAACACGGAGGCTGAATATAGCTGTTTGGATTAGTTGACGTTAGACAAATTTGAAAATCCCTGGAACCCAAGTTTAAAATTTGTTGTGTTAGCGGGCAATGAGTTTGCATTACCGGCATTAGCAGAACCTTTTGAGAGTCTTCAAAATTTAGATGGTGAATAGCGAAAAATGCACCATATGATTTTTTCAGAGTTGAATTTAACAGAAACTACAGAGCGATCCATAACTACATAACCACTCGTTTTTTTCTGTTTTTTAAATGACTAAATTAGAAAATTTCCAGAAACTAATGTCAAAGAAAAATAAATGAAAATATGCATGTGATTCGCCATGGAAAATTCGTTACAGGATTAAATTATTTTGAGAAAAACCAGAGTGTTAATTTTGTACGAAAAGCGACAAGCGTGAGGTGAGCAAACCGGAAAAATAGAGTATTGAGCATCTTGAATGTATTAGTAGGCGAGACCCATGCGCATGATCATGTTTTGATTTTTTTTGGATTGACATTTCTATGAGTAAACATTTCACATTTTTCATACTTTTTGAATTAATTTGAAAATAATTCACAGATTTAAATATTAAATCATAAAAATACAAACTAATACAGTGATAGACATTCGTATAAACGCACTATGTTTTTTAATTATATTTCTACAACCAGATCGATCTAATTATTTCTAATTAACTTAAATTGTCTATTCATTTAAGGTAAGCAATTAAGATAACAAATTAATGACAATTATAATATTTGACTTTAATAAAATTGAAAAACCTAAAATTTAGGTAGACATTCATATAAACGCACTCCAGATAATTAAAATACCAGTAAGAAGAAATTTGATTTTTTATTTATTTAATATTTTGTTTGACCATTCACCATTTTGTATTACATCGAAAACTCGATTTGGCATTAAATCTACTAATCAAATTGCCGACCATTTGCATAGACTTTGCCAGCCAGGATACCCCAAAGGTTCTCGATAGGATTGCAGTCAGGACTGGAAGCTGGCCATTCAAGGAGAGGGATGTTTTTCTCGCGAAATCACTGTGTGGATTCTTTTGACATATTGATAGACGCCTTATCCTGCCGGAATATGCAATTTTCGTGATCAATACCATCAAGGTAACTAAGAAAAATATCTTCCTAAAGATCCATGTACATACGGGAGTTCATCCGAGTCGTTATGAAGCAGATGAGAAACCTTGCGTAGTAAGAAAAGGCTCCCCATATCATTATACGCTCCCTTCACCATTTACGTATCGACCTGATGACGCCATGTTCTTTCAAATTATGCCAGTAGCAACTGTAGCAGTCAGGATCATCGAGGTTAAATTTTTTCTCGTCAGAATAAATCACCTTCTGCCCTTCTGTTGTGCACCGCAAGTATTTACGAGCAAATGTGAGACGGCTCTCCTTATGCTCGGCGGTTAAACGCGGTTTACTTCGCAATTCAATTCATTAAATGTTTGGTGAACTTCTCAAAATACATGCAATGTATCGAGTCGTCACAGGAAGGTCCAATTTTTCCTTTATCTCTTTGCATGACAGCCGATTTCGAGTAGCCTTATGTTAAATTGGACCAGTTTGACGTGCTGAGATCTTGGTTCGGCCTTTTGTTGGGGCTTTTACACCATACTTTGGGCCTTTTTTGTAAAATTGCGAATGACCCTTTCAGATCGCCCAATTTTTGTTGCAGTTTGCCGGTTGGAATATCCTTCCTCCTTATATATATTGTTTTCCAATAGGAATGATATGATTTTTAAGTGACGTTTCGGCCATTTGTTATATGTCATGATCTGTCATTTTTTGTTTCATTGTATTCAGTAATGTTTACAATTTCATCATGGTGAGATATACGCAAGAACAACGTTTACAAATTATTCAGTTTTATTATCAAAATAATCGTTCTTTAATTGCAACTTTTCGTGCGCTTTCGTTGAAAATTTTGAGCGTACATTTTCTTTACATAATGTTCAAGTGTCAATAAGACAAAAAAGCACTCGAAGTAATGCAAATATTGCTGCCGTTCAGGCAAGTGTTGCTGAAGACCGCAATTTGTCGATTCCAAGACGTTCTCACGAATTGGGACTGTCTCAAACCACAACCTGGTGAATTTTGAGAAGGGATTTGGGTTTGCATCCGTATAAAATTGTTCTCACTCAAGAACTGAAGCCATTGGACCACCGTAAACGTCGTGAATTTGCTGATTTTGCCTTAGAACAACTTGAAAACGATAAGGATCTTTTTAAGAAAATCATCTTCTCCGATGAGGCTCACTTTCATCTGAGTGGTGCGGTCAATAAACAAAATTGTCTATTCTGGTGCGATTAAAATGGTGTGGTTTTTGGTCTGGTAGAATCATAGGTCCGTATTTTTTTCGAAATCTAGCTTGTTACCAGCTACCGTTACTCTCAATGGAAATCGGTATAGATCGATGATATAACCAAGTTTTTATCTCCGAAATTGGAAGAAGTTGATCTTGACAGCATTTGGTGCCAACAAGACGGGGCTACGTGCCACACAACAAGTGCAACATTTGAATTATTGCGAGAAAAGTTTGGAGACTCGATTATTTCAAGAAATTGTTATTGAATGGCCTCCAAGAAGTTGTGATTTAACACCATTTGACTATTTATTGTAGGGTTATTTGAAGTCATTGGTCTTTAGCAATAAACCAAACTCTCTTCAAGCTTTACAAGTCAATATTGAACGTGCTATTCATGACATACGACTTGATTTAGTGGAAAAAGTGCTCGAAAATTGGGTTAATCGAATTCGTTCCTACAGAAGAAGTCGTGGAGGCCATTTCAACGACGTTTTATTCACAACTTAATTGTACCGATTGTACTTCACATTAAATAAAAAACATTTTAATTTCCTTAACAATTAGTGTGTTTTTATTAAAGAAATCATATCACACTTATTGGAAAACACTATATTTTTATCGACAACTGCTCGGCCCAGTCAAACGATTACCTTTAGGGATTGCTAACTAACAGTCCTTAAAATGATTTTTTTAACAAAGCTACCAAACTGATGTATGTAATTTCCTTTGAATATGTATGAAAAAATTAGAAATAAATTAAAACTTTAATAAAAAATCACTTTTCACGTACTACGTTTAAACGAATGTCTCTGCAAATACTCACTGCTAGAAGATTTTTTGTTTTATTTTGTATATTTTGCCGTACTGTTATTTTCTTTTTAGTACAGGCAAGTTCCCGTTATAGACAAACAGCGAAGAAATAAATGATTAAAGGGGTAAAATTAGTGCGTTTATACGAATGTCTATCACTGTATTAAAACATAAAATCCTAAAAACATAAAATATTAGTTCGTTCCAGTGCTTAAAAGCTTAATATTTTTCTCGTTTTGTTCGGTCTGCCAAATAGCCAGGTGTTACATAAAAATATAAGGTCAAGTCGAAAATACTTCGGCGCCGAGGAAAAATATTAACTTCAAGTCATTTTCGGAGAAGGTTTTTCTATTCGGAAAATAGGCAGAAGATTAGGCCGCCATCATTTAACGGTTACAAATTATTTAAAAAATTCGTACTTACGGGACAGGAAAAACCAGAGGACCCAAAAAAAAGATAGCATGCCGACAAATACGAGGGCCGCAACTGAAACTGTTAAGTGCCTGAAGAAGCGATTTTCAGTAAAATGTGTGCCAAAACACTTCCACGTTGGGCAGCTGAATTACACAAAAATGAAACAGGCACCAAAATCACGCTATAAATTGCTAATTCTTCCGCTAAAGATTGTTTCGGAAACTCACGGATATGCCCACATGTACAGTATATAGCTACTCTGCACGTTGCAAGGTCCTTGTCAGTCAGTAACCGAATTTCGGTGGTTCAATATGGCTTTCATACTCGATATTTCCCAACAACTTTAATTTCACTTGTTCACTGCTCGCTAATTCATTTTTATTGTTCACTTTTACTTCTCGTACTGTTTACCATTCTTAACTTCTTAACTTGCACTCTTAACTGGTTAGATAGATTACAACTGTCTGTGTTTCTCAAATTGCTCGCGCTTGTATACTTGTACATCGCTGTACATCGCTTGTACATCGCTTTTATTCCATCTGGTGATTTGTGTGAGTGTGTTTTGCAATTGTAAAAAATCACTTTCATCATGCAGTTGTATTAGCGAACATTTACTTCATAAATTTTCGTATCTTGATGATTAGCGCCATTCTTATTTCTAGTACTCCCCCCTCCACTTGAAGTGCCATTTTAAAATCTAATTCCCATAATCAGTATTGAAGGAATACTTGATCCGACAACGTCGATGATGTTAAGAATATAATAACCACTTAATAAAATTATGGTCCATGCTGTATAACTTCGCCACTCGACCACCGATTGATATGCTTGTGTAGAGTAAAATTCGTAACAATACGTTTGATTAATTTACTCATATAGGGTAGTTCGCTTCTACGTGTAACAACTTTTATTAATTGCGTATACCTAACTACTGGTTATAGTGTAGGCTGAATGTATACTCATAACAACCTTTCCATGGCAGAACAATTAAATAGAAAGTGACAGGTCCTAGTACTTTTGAGTAGCGGGGAATAAAATCTAAGTTTTTTTTTAAATATTTTAATTTGTTTGAAACAATTGACAACGAAACTGTTAGAGAGGCCTTACCCTTTTTCGTTTAATGTAATTTTACTAAGGATTAGAGCAATGTGCAGAACAGGGTTGCACCGATAATCTTAAGTCGTTGTGGACTTAATTTTTAGACGATAACATTTTATATAAAGAATATAAAGAATTAATATTAATATATTTTGTGCCATGATATAACACCTGGATATCATGGATGATATGTGCTTGGCATCTTCCTGCTGGAATATTATTACACATAAATCTACTATGCACCTTTGATGGCTCCCTGAACTAAAAAAGGCTGACTTAAAAATGGTGTTTTTTCGGACTTAAAACCAGCGTTTTTATTTCATTTTAAAATTGACTTAAAATCTGTAATAAAAATTAAATAAAAAAAACTGATTTTATTTACGCATTTTGAAATTGATTTAAGAAGCATGTTTATAAATGCCATAAAATGTGTATTTTTAAGTCATTTAGAAAATGAAATAAAAAGTGAAAATGTTTAAGATTGAAATAAAACGTAAAAAAATATATAACAGTAAATGCCCGATTATCCGGCATCCAATTCATCGGAACACACAGTTAACCGTAATTTTAATTTTTAGGTTGTTACTTTGTTCTTCTTCTTTTCTTGTGTTCTTTTTTCTTCTTCTTCTTCATTTTGAAATTTTCAATTGTTTTTTGCACATTTTCATTAATGAAAGCAGTAGTTGAAAATTTTGAATGGCTTTAATTTTCTTATTACAGTAAAAGTCCGATTATCCGGCATCGAATTAACCGGAACACTGAGTGTTGATGCGTATGTTGGAGAAATCATGAAATACTTACCTGGAATACTTACCGCATCAAACAAAATTCTCAACCTAAACACATAAAACATTATAGCATATAAACCTAGAAATAAGAATTATAAATTAATTAATCAAATTCATACTATACCTTTTACCATTATAATTTTAACATTAATTACGTCCATCACCTGAAATATATAGTTTATTAGAATATTATTTGTTAAAATTAATATTACATAGTTCTTACCTTTAGAGATTTATCCACTTCTTGTAACACTGCTTATCTATGCGACAGCAAAACCAATATAAAAATAATTTGTAAACAAAACAAATTCATGTAATTTAACCTTGAACTTGAACTTGATACAAATTTTTGGTTGCTGTTATGTTTATACCTAAACAAACAAATTTTATATTATATAAAGATTTAACTATAAAACACAAACATATTTTAATTGTATATTGATAATTATAGTTACCTATTTGTTAATCACTTGTTAATCACTTTTAATATCACTATCATATTGAATTTAAATAACTAATTTAATTTTAAGTAAATCTTGTTTACAATAAAATGTAAACAAAATATTGACAACTAGATTTAATCGCCATTTAAATATTGTAAAGGTAACAAAAAATTGTACTAGACTTTGGTAGCTCAAATAGAATAAGCATGAGTACGTTTCATGCAAAAACCATTTTTACAACAACTATCGGCGGTTAGATGAACTGCACACAACATAAAAATTTATTTTACGAAATACTTTCTTTTTCAATTGAGACCACCAAAGCATCTACACCAATTTAATAAAAATTATAAAATTGTGAATATAAAATTGTGATTTATAAACCAGTGGAAAAGACTTGTGTTTTAATACATATCAGCAATTACCCATTACCAACACCAAGTTTATTGCACCTTCTGTACCAATTTGGTACACTGAGTTAACCGGAATCTAAATTGTTAGGGTTTTATTTTGCTTTTGTCTCTTTCTTTTCTCTTTCATATGCATTTTTTAATTCATTTTGAAATTGTTTTTTCCACACTTTCATTAATGAAAGCATTAGTTGAAAATTTGGAATGGCTTTAATTTTCTTATTACAGTAAAAGCCCGGTTATCCGGCATCGAATTAACCGGAACACTGAGTTAACCGGAATTTTAATTTTTAGGATTTAATTTTGCTTTTGTCTCTTTTTTTCTCTTTCATATGCATTTTTAAATAAATTTTAACATTTTCAATTGTTTTGCACATTTTCATTAATGAAAGCATTAGTTGAAGATTTTGAACGGCTTTAATTTTCATATAACAGTAGAAGCCCGATTATCCGGCAGCCAATTAACCGGAACCTTCAGTTAACCGGAAATTTAAGTTTTAGAATATTTTGTTTTGCTTTTTTCTCTTTCTTTTCTCTTTCATATGCATTTTTTCATTCATTTTGACATTTGCAATTGTTTTTTGCACATTTTCATTAATGTTAGCATTTGTTGAAAATTTTGAATGGCCTTAATTTTCAAATTACAGTAAAAGCCCAATTAATCGGAACATTCAGTTAACCGAATTTTAATTTTTGGGATTTTTTTTGCTTTTTCTGTTTAATATGCATTATTTAATTCATTTTGAAATTTGCAACTGTTTTTTCCACACTTTCATTAATGAAAGCATTAGTTGAAAATTTGAATTGGCTTTAATTTTCTTATTACAGTGAAAGCCCGATTATCCGGCATCCAATTAACCGGAATTCTAGTTTTTATGATTTTTTTTTTTGCTTTTTTCTCTTTCATGTGCGTTTTGAAATTTGCAATTGTTTTTGGACATTTTCATTAATGAAAGCATTAGTTGAAAATTTTGAATGGCTTTAATTTTCATATTACAGTAAAAACCCCATTCTCCGGCATAGAAAGAGGGAAAAGCAAAAAATATTCCTAAAAATTAAATTTCCGGTTAACTCAGTGTTCCGGTTAATTCAATGCCTGATAATCGGGCTTTTCTGTAATTTGAAAATTAAAGCCATTCCGAATTTTCAACTAATGCTAACATTAATGAAACTGTGCAAAACACAATTGCAAATTTGAAAATGAATTAAAAAATGCATAAGAAAGAGAAAAGAAAGAGAAAAAAGGAAAATAAAATCCTAAAAATTTAGATTCCGGTTAACTCAGTGTTCCGGTTAATTCGATGCCGGATAACCGGGCTTTTACTGTAATAAGAAAATTAAAGCCATTCCACAATTTAGAATTTAAAAATATATTTGTAAAATGACATAAAATATGCCTTTCTTGTGTCAATTTTGAAATTAAATTTGTTTTTTGTAAAACACCTTTGTTAAGTCAGAAAATTTGTTAAAAGTATGACTAAAAAAAGATCCCATTTTTTCATATAAAAACACAGCCCATATTTTTAATTTCAACTTTTTTTAATTCAGGGAGCCACCTTTGACAATATAAACACATACACGCTTATAGTCCGGGCAAATTTATCGCATGTAAATAAAAAATGTCATAATTTAATTATTGATATAACTTCAAGGTACAAACAGCTATCTTATCTGCTATAAAACATCATATTTGCGCAACCAGGGGACGATACGCAAGCTGCGGGAGTAAATAAATTTTGTATTTTGCTTGATTCGAAATAAATGGAATTTGATGAGGGTCAGTAATACATGGATGTTTTATATATGAGATATATGAGGATATTATTGATTGGCTTATGTGTGTTTTTTAGTATTTTGTTATCCCCAATTCGGTATGATTGATTCCTTTTTAGATTATATCACAAATGATGGTATTTAGTTTATACTTCCTCAGGTATACGATAAAAATATTCATCAAAAATGTGTGTGGACTTATTTATGGTGTTTTACATTATTTCAATCAATTTTGTTGATATACTCGTATTTTTATGTTTACCGGTATATAAAGCGAATGTTATTATAAAGGCCCCAATAATGCTCTATTTACCTCCATAGTCATAATAATTAAGGCCAACTTAAACCGCCTTGAAATTAATCCAAACGTACGTTTAATCCCAATCATTAAAAAACTCATCCCCGATTTTTAATTTTTATAACATATTACGGTGAAAGTTCAAAATCGGAAATGTCCGAACAAAAATTGAAAAAAAAACTGTTTTATTGCTTTGCATTCTATGCAATGAGTGTATAGTCTCGAAATGGTTCACCTTCACCCAACGGAATTTGGAATAGTAGGGGCGAACATAGCTTGATTAACTCTAATGGGCCCCTTATAACGCTTAGCTCTCTGATGAACAATAAATGAAACTATGGGGATGTAGGGAGGAAGGTTAATAAATATTTCGTTACCATCGAACCTCTGAACAACCGGTTCTTAATCGTGCAAACGAATTAAAAAAAAAATAAAATTTCTGACATTTACCGATTTAAGACTTTAACCGTAACAAATACATAATACTCGTAAGTATTTCTCATCCCACGTTTTTTTCTATATCCCACTTTTTTGATTTCTCATCACATGCTCTTTCCATTCATATCAATATTTTATTTGATAGTTGAATTTTTAAAAATGAGCTCCTTTGCCAAGTGGTAAATTCTGTTGGCTGTGGGAATCACCATAATTGAAATACACGTATAGCACGGAAAACGTATTTTATCTGTTACAAAATAGCAAAAATGCTACTGCAAATGGCCATCTACCGTGCGAGTATGAGGCCCCCGAAAATTATGAAAATTTTAGCTATTCAATTTTGAGTGTGTGGTCAGATTAAGCTGACACATGAAGTTTTTCTGATCGTGGGACTTCCCGCTATTCAAATATACGTGACACGGGAAACGGAGATATTCCGTTGAAAAATAGAATAATTCTTCTGTCTGGATTTATAACGTTAAGATCTAGACTACTATCACAATCTACGACACGAATAAGAGGGCTTACTTGGAATTCTCGAAGAATTGTTGCCTTTTAATTGTCGCTGGGCTTTCAGATAAACTAATAAGTGATTGTAAAACATAAGTGTACAATTGTGACGTAATTAGTAGTAAATTTATGTTTACCATAAAAAACTATTCACATAAGTCAAGTAATCCTGCAGGAGTTACATTGTTAATCAGCAGGCCGATTTTAGCTTTCCTATAGGAAAAAGGAACTAGAAAAAATATTTAGATAGCTTTTTGGTTAAAAATATGATTTTCTGGCCCACTGAGAAATCATGTTTGATCTAAATTTTTATAATTTAGGAAATATTTTTTCTGTATCAAAATTGGATAGGAAAAATATTCCCAATTTAATTTTGTTTTTGAAAAAATTCATACCAACTGTTTACCATAGTATGCCAGGAAAAAAATTTTGCGACCAAAATAGTATGAAAATATTTTTCCTCATTCCGGTTCCCTATAGGAAAGCCAGAATCGACCTGCAGATGTGAAAATAAAGAACCCAAAAATAGAATTGTACAATATAAAATGGAGAACAGGCGAAAGCTATTTGCAACCAAGATTGGTCCACCGATTTGTCATTGTCAAAAGATTCTGTAGCCTGTGGAAACTGCTACAGAAGGAAATGTAACAGCAAAAATTTAATTTCTGATGTCCTGATCGTTCTGTCGTTTTGTCCAACTGATATGCTAAAGGGCCTGTAGATTCCCTGTGGCCAAGACTGACTCGTGACATTGACCGAAGTTTTCGGATATCCCTGTGGAAACCGGGCATAGCGGCGTAGAACTTATATAAATCAACAAATTTGTGGTTTTTTAAAACCCCTGACAGTAGAATTTTCTTTTTTTTTTCAACGGGACTGATACGTTTTCCGTGGAAGTTCATGTTTTGTCATAAAATGGCCAACAGGATTCAGAAACGGGGTAATGTGTTATGACAAATCGGTGATCAGTAGAATTTTTCTATATTTTAACGTGAAAAGAATGTTTCCCGTGTGTATTAAAATTATGTTCATGGCTACGACCAACGTAATTTATCACTTGAGCTCGAGAAAACCAAAAATGTTCAAAACACAATCTTGTCGAGAAATCAGTCGACCCTCTATAGATTTAACAGTGCAATTGGTTTCTTCTAAAGGAGTTCATTTATAAAAATTCAACTATCTAATAAAATATTACTATGAATGGAAAGAGTATGAGATGAGAAAATCAAAAAAGTATCGAATGAAAAAAAAAAAAAATTTTGAGATGAGAAATACGGATGGTATTTCTCATACCTACGGATGGTATTTACTCAATATCTCAAAAGTTCTTACAACCAGTGCTTTCGGTTGTTTTTCTAGTTGCTAAAGGCTGGAAAACTTCTTTAGAGTTTACAGCCAATATCTTAAAAAATCACACTAGGCAACAATTTTTTCGGTTAATTTTGGGGAAAATTTTTCTATTAGAATTTTCACTATAATATTTTGAATTTTTGTGAGAGTTTTTGAGATATTGACCTAAAACTGAAAATAACTTATATGGCCGTAGAAAATCAAAAAGTATAATTATACTTCATAAATTTTCCCCAAATTTTCCATATGTAGTCTCAGTATGGCCTAAGCTATTAAAATATCCGAAATTATTGGTTACTTGTGGGAGTTTTTGAGATATGGCCAGAAACAGAGAAGAACTTTAAAGGCCATAAAAAATGGAAAATCAAAAAAATCAAAATCTACAACAAAATGTTCTATGCCATCTCAAAATGTAATAAGCTATTAGAAAAACAAATGAAAGATTGGTTACTAGTGCGATTTTTTGAAATATTGGCTAGAAACTTAAAATAACTAATATGGCCGAAGAAAATCAAAAGTTATAGTGAAAATCCCAATAAAAAATTTTAGCCAGATTTTCCATGAAGTCTTAGTAGGACGTAAGCTTTTAGAAAAATAATCGACAGTATTCGTTACTAGTGGGAGTTAATGAGATATTGGCCCTAAATAACTGGAAATAACTTGTATGGTAGCAGAAAATCAAAAAATTATAGTGAACATTCTAATCGTATTTGGTCCAAATTATGATGAAAATTTTGCAATTATTAATTATAGAAATAGTTTAAGGAGAACTTTGAGGAGGAGAACTTTGACTCCTTTTCTCGAAATTTATTTTAATCGTGTAGAATTAGATACCCTATTTTCATCCAACATTTATATTTAAATTAAAAATCAATTAAGAAACCAAATTTCATAAGGCTTTGGTTGGCCGAGTTTAGCCTAAATAGCCAAGCTTAGTCCAGCCTGAACAGATCCTAGAGTTTTGTCAAAAACTCACTTTAAAATCCAAAACGGAAATTACAAATTGATTCGGCCCGTTTTTTAAATTTTACAAATGCATTTTTTTTTTAAATAAATTGAATTAATTAAAATATTGTCAATCTCTTCTGCTTACGACTTTTTCCCACCTCTCGGAAAAACGTTTCGTGGTTTGAAACGATCCAAGTTTGAAGCTAATTTTCAATTTCTACGAAAGAAGTGAACCAGTGACCAGCCAAATCGTGTTGCATCTGTCGGAACAACCAGTAATCAGAAGGAGTCCGGAGAATACACCGGGTGTGGTAAAATAGCCCAGTGTTTCCAAAGACGTTTGCTCTGATATTTGGAAAATATCAAATGTAATGCTAATCTATAAAAATGGATCCCGCAGTGATGTGACTAATTATCGTGGCATTGCTATTCTGGAATAATGTTATGATAGCGATTTTAATTGCAACATTATTCCTTTATCAACAAATGTATGTGTTTAAAATTATAAAAATTATTTATATGCGGTTTAAATTACCGCAATTTGATCAATTATTTTTTTTAGGTTATGTTTAGAAAAATTCAATTCTACTGTGTAGAGAAAATTTGTTTTGATTTTACATTCATATTGGTATATGTGTACAAGGATATTTTATTGATTAACTTTTTATTCGTTGTGTTCGGATCCAATTGGACGAATAAAAAGTTCAATCAATGAAATAATCACGGATCAACGAAAAACATAATATATGAATATTTTATTAAATAGAAAAGATAAAATACACGATAATTCCAAATTGCTATATATAAAATAATAAACATGCATATTTCATTCCTGTGGCCCTATTCTGGTATTTGCCCGGGAATAGGGAATTATTTCTTTTTGTAGCAGGTATTCCCCAGAAATTTAAAGTTAATTCTGGCGGCTGGGGAATAAATTTACGGGAAAATAATTTAATTGTTCGCGGTTACTACCTTTAATTGATTTTTGTTGATATTTTAGTCGAATTTTACTTAAAAAATAAATTTTGTTTATTAAAGTAAAAAATTGGATATTGACATTTCCAATTAATATTATACCAGTTTTCAGGATAAATTTACAGCTATAAGTAAATACAATAAAATTCCTTTAAATTCTATTCCCAGTTAATTTTTTCTTAAAATAGGTATGGAATAATAAACGTCAAAACTGCTATAATGGGGTTTTTCGCAAAAAATTTTTTTCCCAAAAGCCAGAATATACTTTTGGAGAAAAGGCAAAAAACTACTACAAAATTTCAAATTTCAAAATTTCCATTCCCCGGGAATTACCAGAATAGGGCCACTGGACGAAAATTTTCACTCGGCTATTCTTTTTAAGTGACAGCAAAATTAAAACGCAATTTCTGTTATTCTTTTTATTGTTGTTATTCTGAGTATGGTCGAATACATATAAATCCTATCTCTCGCTCTCTTACTTTATTTTTTTATATTTTCTCTTATTCTATCTATAGTTCCCACTTGTTACGATTGGCGTGCACTACACTTGGCGTTTTCCCAGTTCTCGCACAGATAAATTTCATGAAAAATACTAACCACCTAGGTAACACACCCTAAAACCAATTTTTCCACAATATAAAATAAATATTTTTTATTACATGTACGAGTCGAGTATATACAGTCTTCAACTTCCGCACCCGAAAATAATAACGAATTCACTTCATTTTTATTGAATTCAGTTCATAAATCATATAAATATTTATAAATGTGCCATTGTTTTGTAGGTATTCAATTCCAAAACATAAAACATAAATATATGATGAGAGAGACCTTTTTACATAAACAACAACATTACAATATTTTTACACTGAATATTCCAACCCTACACAAGAACAAGGCAACAATGACTATCTTTATGTCGATGTCGGTATTTGTCAGTCAATTCAAGAGTTGATATATCGAATAATAAAATTTTTTTGTATCAATTGAGAATCAATCATCTTATATATTCGTTTATGTTAAGACATTATGTACCGTACAAACATATAACGTTATTACATATAGGAGTACGAGTATGTGAATGCAAAGGATTATAGAGAGGGGCTTTTAAGGGTGTATATACCATTTGTGTAAGACAAAATATAACCTTGCTGTATAAAAGCTGTATGTACACTAAATTTGGCAATATGAATTATTTCAAAAGCTTTTATCACAAAATCTATATGTATACAATAAAGCTTTTCATATATTTCATAATTTTGTGTGACATTTGGTGCTTTTTGTCTTTGTATAAAATCTAAAATGTGCTGTGGTGATAATATCGCACGCAACAACATACAGTATTACATAAATACTAACAAGGCGTTGCTATGGTGGATTTTCCTGTTTGTACTTTTGAAAAGCTTTAAGCAGCTTTGTTTTGAACGTTTTTGGTATTTTTATTTTTATTATTTTTATTTTTTAAATGTCGTCTTAAGTAACTAAAGGAAATTTTAGATTTTTTGTTGGTTTGTATATTTGGATGCGATGCCGTAATCTACTTATAAGGGTATGACTTTTAAAATTTGAAGTGCACCATAAAGTTGGCGTTATGATAGATGAAGGTCACTGTTTTGATCATTATAAAATTATGCTTTGCGTTGATCTTTGTCATTGTGCCTTTATATTAGAGGCTTCAGAACGTCTATTTGAAGAAACCGAAAATGTATAAAAATAACATCAAATAGAATATACATACATATCGTCTGTTTGGTGCAACAGTGTCACATCTCAAAAACGCATATTTCAGCCCAAGTGAAATAGGTCCCAAAAAAACAAATCCCAAATTTGTTACATGCAATAAACGATTCAAAATCAATAGGTTTTGGCAACAAGCTTCAATTAACAAATATGTTCAACAAATTTCAAAAGATTGACATGTTTTCTAGAACGCTCGTGATAAGTTTTCTTAACGGGACAAACGAATCGAACGATTCCTGGGGTCGGCGATATAAATAACGGGACTTATAAAGGGGTTGTTGCAACAAATTTCAATTAACAAATTTGTTCAACAAATTTCTTGTGTCACTATTGCACCAAACCGACGATATGTAGATATGCGCGAATGTATACGAATAAACTGAGAGATGTATGATTCACTCTTCAGAATTGAGACAAATCCAATTATTACTTTCTTTTACGTAGCAAAATAATGTAAGAAATTATACAAAATTTCGACATTCGCTATACCTCACCAAAGTATAAAAAAGTAGGTTTCATATTTAAAAAATTGCATATTTAAGCTAAGAAGTCCCAGTGATTTTTGACCAAAATCCGTCCACCAAAAGTGATACCTATGCTACCGTAGGACGATTCTAAATGAGTTTTTTATTTATTTATTTATTTATTTATTTATTCACAAATACAGCTAACAAACAGATATACAAATCCAATTACATGTTAGCATAGATTAGAAAATAAAAATAAAAAAAGGAAAATTACATATTTAACAAAATTTACAAAAGTTACAAATTGTAAAAAATAATTATATTTATATAAATTGTAAAAAAATATAAAACTTAATATTTATACAGTGTCTTTATTAAGAAAAAAATTAGTAATTTGTTTTTTAAAAACATGGAAAGAGAACATAGACAAATCAAAATTATTAAAAATGTTGTTGTGATTAGTTTGCAATCTTACTAGAGGAGAATGTGTCCTGAAATTGCTTTTATAAGTATGTAAGTCAAAACAAACAGAAAATCGCATGTTATATGTCAACCGAGCTCTGTGTCGAATTAAATTTGTCAACTTAGTTTCAATTAAACGATTAGATATTTTATAGAGAGCTAGCTCATCAAATATAATTCTACGGCTCTCCAAAGAAACTAAACCATAACGTTTAAGGCGTGAATTGTACTGCTCGTAAGGAATTCCACTTTTGTAATATAAGAATCTCGTAAACTTTTTTTGTACTCTTTCAATTGTGAGTTTGTGACATCCATATACAGGATTCCATATAGTAGTTACAGATTCAAGGTTGCTGCGAATCAGTCCATTAAACATTGATATGAATGATGAAATATTTTTGAAATCACTACAAGTCCTCATCATTAGACCAAGGATTTTTAATGATTTGTTTGTGATGTATTGTATATGAATATTAAATTTGAATTTATTGTCAACAATAACACCCAAATCTTTAACTTGATCTTTTGAAACAAGGTCAATATTGTTTATAGAATAGTTAAAGATAGAGGAAACTCTTGGTTTAATTTTCAGTACAAAATACCAGCTGTTGTACAAAATACCAACCAGAGTTTTGAACAAATACCAGCCACGAAAAGTTTTCCAGTGTTTATTTCCGCCAAACAGTCGAATTTTGAAAAAAAGCTATTTTCCAGCAAAAATTCTTACTCTCCCAGGAGGATTGATTGATTGGAATAGAATTTCGTACTTAAGCTTTTACCATAAAGTTTACCATAAGGCCCCAGTGATATTTGGTTGACCGGAAATGACAGCTCACCGGAAGTGTCAACTTCCATAGGAGCATTTTCGGAAACAATCAGTCAAGAAAATGCTAAATTTACAACAAAATTTTTTCATATTGGTTTTCTGCCTGTAAGTGGAAAATTCAATTTTTGATAACGAGTTTTTCTCCCAAAATTCGGCTTAATAAAGTAAATTTTTTTTTATTCAGAAATAAAGTGCGGTGAATTCTTGATTTACGTACATTACTCACTAACAGGTTCCATTTTTTCGAGTTTTTTGCAAATTTACCATTTGCTATATAGCCGAAAATCTGAAATGTGGATTTCAAAATGTTCTCCGTAATGTACATTATCCCACTAGAACTTTATTTAGGTATTACTTCGAAGTGAAAGAATTTTAACTAACGTGTACCATGATATTTCGCATATATGTAGGCGCTGCAATCGTTAAAACTCCTTGTATATAGTATATACTTGTATTGTTAACTAGTGCCATTGGTGTTTGTCTGCATTGATATTCTCGTTCCATTGGTAGTAAATCAATTAGAAATGGAAAAAAATCGTGTGTCAAGTTACCATTAAATATTTAGTTTTTAAAGGCAAATGCGTATACGTAAATCAAGGATGAGTTGGAACCTCTATGTATGGGGAATCTACACCATTATTTACTTCCGTGAAATTTTGGGTAGCTGATTTTAAACGTGGCCATACCACATCGGCCAAGTTCACGAAATGATGCTAGACAATCGTCGAATTTTATAGAGTTAGAAGATGCTATGAATATATCAAAAGAACGTGATTGTCTCACTTAACCAAGATATGCATTTGCTCACTTTGGACTAGAAACAGGTTCGAATGAACATTTCTAACACTCAGTAGGCGCAATTTAGGCGCAAGAAATTAAAATGTCGGTGCCGGCTAATTACTGTTGATGAAGCTGAGATACACCGTTACACTCCCGAAATTAAAAATGCGGTCAAAAAAGTAAACTGCCAGAAGGAATCGCCTCCAAAAAAGGCAGACTGTTCCATCGACTGAGAAAGTTAGTGCGAATGTTTTGTTCCACAGTCATGGAGTTGTCTTAATCGATTCTCTTCAAAAAAAAAAACAAAATAATTACAGCGTCATTACTTGACAAACTAAATGTGGCAATATCGGAAAAATAGCTACATTTTTAGAATAAAATGTTTGCTTCACCAAGACAATGTGCCGCCTCACACCTCAGCGATGACCATGGCGAAAATCCACGAATTACGATTTGTACTGCATGGTCAACCTTCTTAATCACAAGATCTAGCCCCAAGACACTTGTTTTGTTCTCTAAGCTAAAAGTTCCGCTCGGAGGACAGTTTCATCGAATGAGGATACTAAATATTACAAAATTTAAGTTATGGTTTTAAAGAAGACTTCTATGTCACTAATCGTGAATACGATTTCCGCGTCTTAAATAATACATTTTAAAAACTTTAAAAACGTATAGATAACGCAAAGGCAAAATCTATTATTGCATTGAAATGACATACCATTCTCTGCCATACCAATATCTAGATGATTGAACAATTGAAAATGCCAAGCCTCTGATGTGTAGAGACTAACGCTTTTTCAGTCGATGAGCCAAAATGTGTTTTATCCAAAAACATTATTTTATCAAAGTAGTTTAGTAAACGTAATTTAATATTTTTTTCAAAGACTTTCCAGATACGATTCAATATGGTATAATATAGGACGATAATTATTCAGATCATCCACGTGAGTCTTTCTTACAAAGAGGTTTCACAACGCCGATGTTAAAGTTGTCAGGAAATATTCTACATGAAAAACACTAATTAAACATAAATGCTAAAGTATTCGAAATAAATACTAAAAATAATATTTTTAACCATTCGACTCGAAATTCCATCAATATCACACGAGCTACTGGTATTTCATTCACTTACAGTTGACGCCATTTTATAATAACTAATTGGAAAAAAGGAAAAATTGCCTTTAAGTTTTATTTGTTTTTTTCTATAAAACATTTTTTATATTATTATTTACTAGTAAGCGACCCGTGCAACCACAGCTCAGCCCAGGCAGAACCTATCGTTGTAATTCCAACGGCTATGAACTTTTCTCAACAAACCCTTAAATCATGCCAAATATCAACTTTTTACATATTACCCTTCTCGAGTTGAAATAGCTACGGACATTTGTGCATTATTAATAAGATTAATTGGAATAATAAATGCTACTGGACGGGCTCTAATTGAGTCGTTTAAGCGATCATTAATGGAATGTGCCTGAAGACCAAAATTACGACGAAGGCAAATAACAAATGACGCCAGACGAGCTCCAATTGAACCGAGTTAGCGAAGAGCATTTACCGGAAGTCAACTAAAACCAGCCTTGTATTTGACGGAGTGTTCTTGAAGACATCAAAACTACTACGAAGGCAATTAAAAGTTTTAGAAAAATTGAATTACACGTCTCACTACAAATGAGCTTTCATGCTCACAATGTTGTGTGTGGTTCACTAAATTGTTGTTATTATAATTGGACCATATGTTTGTAAATAAATAAAAATTTGAGTTACTGTACCGAGTCACCATAATTTTGCCTATTTGAACTGTTTCGACTGGAACGGTAATAAATACTGCACGAACACAATTCTGCTTTTAGTGGTATTTCTGTTAAATTTAATGACCAGGTCGTTTGTGGTGAACATTTTTCATATTGTTGAAAATCGTAATTTTTAGATCGCATGATGCTAACGATACAATGTAAATTACAGTTCTGTCTGGCTTTTTGACATCATCCCTTGTAATTACAAGATTGTTGTGTACTGAGACATCATACAAAGGCTCCAACTCTTTCATTTCCATTCGAAGGGAAGTACATTCATCCTCTGTTTTACGTAAATGAGTTTTTAGATGTTTCATCTCATCTTGTTTTTAGTTAAACGGTCAAAGGAAGTCGATAAAAATTGTTGTGTTATTTCTATGTCACCAAACCTTAGCCAATCACAAGTAAGTCCAAATTAGCGTGTAATTTTACAACAAGTCATCAGGGTGTGATACACTGACTGGCTCGGAATCTTGTCCCTTTCGTAATCTTTTTGTAAATATTCGAAACAAATATGCGACATTATGAGATGCTAGCAGCACAGCAACTTAAATTAAAATTGGCGGTAAAATGTCACCAGACAAAGCACATATTTATTTTTTGTTTTACTTAATAATGAAATATGATTCTTGAATTTAATTTTTTATTTATTTGTGGTCCGGATTACCGGTGGTTGGTAAGTATAAAAAAAAATTATTTTTGCTCTTAAGTTTCAACCCTCGCCAAAAATTCTGAACAGATCTGAATAGTCACCAAAAATGGTGCTAAATGGATTGCCTTTGTGCTGAGGCAAACAAAGACAGCGATATATTGCTTGTACGATTTGATTCCATGGACGGGCGTAGTCATCACTAGTGGCTGAGAATGGAAAAGTATAGGTCGAACTCTTACATGAGACAAATCGCCCATTAACTGTGAACGACTGGTATTGGAATCACTTTGAAACATTCATGCCAGGTTTTCAATTGTAAACCGATGATTCAACGTGCGTGTAAAATTGTGAAGTGATGGATGTTTTTGATCGAATGGTAGTAATGGGTTTCGAAAACGGCCATTCAATTACAGTATCCTATCACATGTAAAAACATACTTGAAGATACGCCAGTTGATGAAGACAGCTATAGTGGTAAATCTGATAGAAGAGCTGGCCCTTATAACGGAATATCGTTCAGTGAGTATTTTCTTGATGTTTTCTCAGAAGCATCATACACTACCCGAAGTTAGGTGGGGGAACTAAGGTAGCCTTGAACACTGGATGATGTGGTAAATAACAACACTGAAATGAAGAGACGTTATTTTTGATGGTTCTGTAGTTCGACTCGGGAGCAATTTCAAATTTCATTTGTCTTAATTCGAGATATTCGATGATGACTGCAATGAAATAATGACTGCATTCGAATCGTAATGTGACTTGAGTGGCAGTTGGACTAAATATTTATATTTATTCCTTCTATTTCCCAACACTTGCGTAGAAGTGAATCAATCTCGATTTGAGAATTAAAACTGAATACATTGATGGTCGCAGAATCGATCGTACAATTGAAACATATACCCTTCGGCACCTTGAAGCAAATCGATATGTAACTTTTGAATATGATCCCAACCAGGGAAATCGACTCTATATGAAGGCAGCTTTGTTGTCAACATATCGAGAATAAGTGCATTAGTGTGACATTCAAAACGGTCATCGTCAAAATTGAAGATTTGCTATGATCAGTTTGAGAGCTATTCATTGATTTGGGTAAGCCTTGACTTGTGATCCTTGATCGACTAAATCACGAAATGGAATTAGTTTACCATTATTATAAATTAGAATTTGAGTCGTAGCGTTTAGGTGCGGATGTTGATGTAGCCGGATCATCATTGGATTCCACAAGCAATGTGTGGTGATGAGGACCACATGTGGTATAATTCTTCTGGCTAGGACAATTCCACGATACGTGATTGTATCTAAGGTAGTCGGAACAATACCTTGATTTCTCGAATATTACTTTGCGTTCTAGTACGGAAAATTTCAGACATGATGGACATTTTCGCAAAATGTGTGATTCTCTGCAAAGTGGGCACTAAGCTGAATTTGGTTTTATAGGAAAACAATGCTTTTAAAATGGATGATGGCTTCTTGGTATCATTTGAATTATTTAATGAATGAGAAACTAATCATATTTCGAATTCGTTCTCTAAATTACACCATAATGGAATCTTCTTTGCGACGAAGGATTGAAGACAGAATGTCCGAGCATTGTGATGCAATTTCTGCAGCACAAATGTAATTTTGAACTGTTAAATGCATTGAAAAATGACAAAAACCTATAATCGTTGAATTTATTCCCATCTCTTAGATATCTCCCGTTCAGACTTATTTACCACTTTTACGTGTAATCTAGCATTGGAAGAAATAAAGTCGGAAATTAAACTTTCTAAATTTTTTTAGAACGTCTTGATATTGTAACCCGAGTTTTTAATTTAAAATTACAGGAGTTCCTTAGTGATATCGTAAAACGGCAAATTTTTGGAAATATCGTATTGAATGTTTATGTTATTGAGGATAAGAAAAGTGGGTAACCTCATGCACAATGTTTATTTACACTCGGGTAAGAAAGAGAAATTCAAAACTGGGGACGTTATTAAAAAATTATTTCAGCAGAAATTCCTAATTTAAATGATAACGGATAGTTTCACGCCAATTTAATCGTAATTTTGTTTGTATGATCGACGGAAATATCATCGTAGACATCTATGGAAATTTATCCCAACTATAGAGGGCGTCCTCCTTCTAATTCACCAGAACATTTTCGTGGAAAGCGATCCAATATTCCTGTTGATAACCGTTTGTTACAAACAAGGCATATTTATAAGCTTGAAATATAACGCATACATATAAATGTCGAACTATGTTCTACTGTCGAAACAATTAAATCCATACATAAATAACTAAAGATCATGATTGCACAAGAGTTGAAGTTCATATCAACTCCTTAAATAATAACTCAAATTGAGCTGAACATAATGAAATATCGTTATATATAAGCTCACAAGAAGCAGCTTGGAATCTACAAGAATTTCCCATTCATAGTTAATTTAATAATACCGAAATGTTATCTGTTCATCTAAAAGATGCGAAATTACTTTCAAGAAAACAATATAGAAAGTGTTTTACGACGACAGTTTGTCGTTTTCACCACTTTGACTGCATGTTTTCAGCTTAATATCATAGACACCGACGCTCATCATTTTTTTTATAGCGACATTACGAATCATTATGTATTCAGGAAGTCGAAATGGAAACCTAGAGATATAAAGCGTTACCATATTCGACTAATTCTTCGTTCTGTTAACAGTACTGACGATGTTATTCATCAAAGCATAACCCGTAGTAGAGCTTTTAGTAGTTTTGTACTAGAATTAAAAATTCAATGTAAAAAGTAGGTTTTGATTTACTTTCAGTAGTGGGAGTACCAAACTTCTCTGAAATTTTGAATACTGCAATACTGATCAACTTTTGGCAGCATCGGCAGTTTTTTCATCCATATTAGAAGCTAATCCACAAAAATATTTTTACCTCGACGGTCTTGGCGGAAGTGGAAAAACATTTTTGTATCTAGAATTGAAGCAGAAGATCCCTGATAGTATATAATAAAAAAGTAATGTGGTTATGGAATGACGAGCTCCTCGGAATGACGTGAAAAATATCCTTAAATAAAAACAATTCTATCTTCAAACGACTGCCTTATATGGGATGAAATATCGATGGCATCAGGTATCGCAGTTGAAATCGCAGATTAAGTTTTATGAGATTTAATAAATATCGATTTGCTGTTATGGTGGAAAGGTAGTTGTGTTAGGAGCAGATTTTCGGCAAGTTTTGCCAGTAGTAAGAAATGGTAATCGAAGCTCAATATCACGGTTAAAGCGGAATTTTCACCCATTATATTTGCAAACGAATAAGAGAGCTATTTGTGATCCTGAATTCAGTCAATGGTTGTTAAATGCCGACAACGGTAACCAAGTATCTGCCGAGTTAAACAAAACAACACAGGTGAAGTGCTAAACAAATACGTCTCACAGGTTTTTTGGGAATTGTCACAATCAATGATATTTTTTCAAATACCACAGTACGCTAAATTGTGTCCAAAAAATGATGAAGTCCGAGAGATGAATGTAGAAGTTCGTAAAAATTGGTTTACGAAGAAGCATCCTACTAATCCATTGACACAGTAAAAACTGATGACGAGACATGTGACTCTGACTTGCAACTAAATTTCCTGGTTGAATATCTAAATTCTTTGAACATTCCCCCCACCACACATTTTAAATTTAACGCAGCATACTTATGCTCCTAAAAAATTTTATTATAAAAAATGTACTATGAAATGATGTTAGAATGGCACTGGGACACATTCCGGCATTGTTTACTTTATCCCAAGAATTTCACTAAACACGTAGGTTATATCTACCCTTCAATTTTGAAAGTCATCAGTTTTCTGTTTCCTGCTTTCTTCCGTTATGACAATAAATAAATCAGAGGGTCAAACTTTCAAAATGGTCGGCTCATTTCTTCCTCAGCCATGTTTTACTCATGCGCAACTATATATACCCTTTTCCAGAGTGACTCATCCTGGTGCACTTCGAGTTAAAGTTTCGGAAACTCAAAGACAAGGAAAAACATCGACGGGGGTAGTTATGACGGGTAATGTTATATATTGTGAAGTGTTCCAGTAGAAGTTGTATTTGTTGGCAATTTTAAAATATTCAAAAAAAAAACTAAAAATTAAAAAAAAAATACAAAATGCAGAAAAAACAAAAAAAAAATTAAATTGTAATTAAATTTTTAAAATTACTCACCAAACGGTACAGTGGTTAAAGCTACTGGTTAGGGTCCTGAGGTACCGGGTTTGAATCCCAATAGAGAAAAGCTGCTTGAACAAAATTATGATCATCTGATTAGGATCGATGATCAGTCTATGAAAAACGGACCTATAGTCGTTCGTCTTAAGACCCCAGCATAGAAATAACCAACAAACAAATAATAAAATTGTGCTATTTATTGCACAGGGGTCTCCTAGTACTTATATAAAATTATAACAGAGATAATTATTTTATGTTACCTTGAATATTGATTAACCTTGGCGGTGGATGGTACTATACAATCGCTTGTCAAAACAAAATATATTTATTTTGATTTGAAAGTTTACAGCTGATTACAATGTAAATGACAAATCGGACTTGAACTTAATTGGAATACAAACCATGTAAGCGATCCAAAAATGTACAAAAAAAATATTATTTTTCTTTTTGTATGGTGAACCGAATTCAGCGTGATTTGACAATTCTTCTCTCAGGAATTACAGGTAAATTCTTGTATTAATTTACGTATTTTAACTAAAATTAAAACATTTTAATTTTATTTTAGTACTTAGAACCGATCACAGAGACAGATGATGATAGATGCGGTAACCGATATGACATAACAGTTGACTCTGAAGAGAGAGCTTCTGAAATAAGTGAACGTAGAAAAATGTCGTAAATAACTAGCAAGTAAACGTCGATTATTGCTCTCGTTCACAACTCTTGTATTTTACTTCTATCACTCATAATTACACTGTGAATGCTTACGCCCGACAGCTAGGTTTTCCAATTACGTATAATTATTTCAATGAATTGAATATTTTCAATATTTTTACTTCATTCTTGAATCTTCCCATTGTCTACTTCGTTGTTTTAGCTACTTCTGTTCTGATTTGTAATCTAAATGAAAGCTGGTTGCTTTAAAATTACATTTTTTTTACTGTCGGTGAATTACTGCAGAAGCTTTTCAATCTCCAATATAAATAAATAATAGAGCAACATTCTGTATAAAATATTTAACAAGTTGAAATGTGTAAGGTTTTCTGGGAATTGAAAAATTTACCTAAAAAACGAAGCATCTAAAGTTTGTTGGCTGGTGTGCGGTTCGGAAACAATATCGTGTTGTATAAAACATTTATACTAAAAACTTTTCATATACTCGTATGTATATAAATATTTAAAAGTTTTAACAAGTTTTTTGTATTCTGTGTATATTTTTATATTATACGGAATAACGAGGGAAGGGCAAGAAAATTGATTGAAAATTTGCATATACATTTTTTGTGTTTACACGTATCATGTATAGTTTTAGTAAAACACAACTCTTGTTAGACTAAAAAAAAAAAGTCCCCGGTAACTGGAACATTTTCATGACAACAAAATAATCCGTATGATAAACGAAAATCACCATTGGCAAAATCCTTATACAAAATATTCTTATAAGCTATAATCGAATAAAAACAATTTTTCGGATGATACCCTATACCGATTTTTTTTATTCCTGATTTGTAATAAAATCGTTCATCCTTTCCTGAAGGTATGCACTAAAGCACAACACACGAAAACTTAAGTAACAAAATAAAATTTTACTTGTCCTGTGACCGAAAGCAAAATGCTACCGGAAATCCTTTCGAGATTTTAAATTACAAATCCCTTATCAAAATAGATCTACCTAATAATTTATAGGATCGTAGTATGTAAATTGAAACTTTTCAGCTTATCAATAAAAACACAAAAACAAGATGCATATAAAGAAAAACTTAATTCTAAAATTCAAAACAATTTCATTAAGGAAAAAAACACTAAACTAAACAATTTAAGGTAAACTTTTATAAAAGAAATAAACGAAATGTTAAACAATAACTTTTCAGTGTTGCACATACACACAGCACACATAACAAAAAATTCCATGTCACAAGAATAAAAAAAATTGGTTAAAACTTTAAACTATTTTGAATACAACTTCCAAGTTTTTTGTTCCCATTTATTATTTTTTCCCAACCTAAGAAATGTAACTCAAAGATTACAATATTCTTAAATATTTAAAGAGTAAGTTTTGTACTGAAAAAAATTTAGCGTATCTTATCTGCTGTACGAGTATATAGCTTTGAACACATATTATAGTTTTACGTATAGTTTTTGGAAGAATGCAGAATGAAGTCATTTTAAATTACTATAACTTTTGGTTAACTGGGTTACACTTAAAGAGTCGCTTAGTTTAATATTAATTTTACGGTTTTACATACCAAAAGATTGAAGTAAATGTGGTGCCAAAGAGTAGTAATCATGTGAAAATTATTATAAAACTATAAAAAAGAAAAAATTAATAATAATTATCGATTTACGGGTTAAGCAGCCTGGACGAGCGAAGTCCGAAGACTAGACGAGCGAAGATTCATAGCTCTTCGCGGTGCTCTCTGGGCAATTCTAATGTCACGGTGAGTTATTGGCGCCCTAAAACCAACACCAGTATATCGATTTTGTCTCGTGAGTTACTCATTTAAAATGAGTGAAGCAAAAAAAAATCGGGTACGTACACTGTGTATAAAACACAATTATGTCTTTGTATTTGAATTTTTCTTTTGTTCGTATTTGTGTCATTTGTATGATGAACAGTATCGAAATACCGTGATCCGGACGAATAGGTTTAATTGTATGGTGCTTATTTCCTTTTCTCAGCACATTACGTCTGCTATCGAGCTGTGGAGTCTAATTATTTAACATGCTAATATATTTTATATTTAACATTTTTTTAATCATAAATTAATTTTATATGTTTTAATAAAATTTTATAAGTAAATTTATTTTAAATTCCCATAAATTTTGTAGCTGGCATTTTTATGCTTTTAGGGAATTTGGGGAATCCAAGTTATTTTTTTTGTACCTGTGGCCCTATTCTGGTTATCCCCGGGAATAGGGAATTGGGAATTAGTGACGTTTTTCTATCAGTTGGGAATTTTTTATTCCCCAAAGTGTATTCTGGCGTTTGGGAATTTTTTTTATTGGGAAAAAATAATTCCATTTTATAGCAGTTTTGACGTTAATTTTTCCCCATTATTTTTATAGGGAATTGTAATTCGTACCTTTTTTCAATTTTCAAACAATATTTATGCTAATAAATATATATTTAAAAATAAATTAAACTTGTAATAAGGTCGCAATACGTTTTTTAATATTAAATAAATATTTACATAAAAAAAATCCCAAAAAAATTATTCCCTGTCTTCCAGAATACACATTTGCGAACGGGAAATATATATTTGGGAATTAGTGCAATTTGTAATTACAGCAAAATATTTTCCCAATTCCCAATTCCCCGGGACAACCAGAACAGAGCCACATCTATCCAACAGATGGCTTAGCAATACGCAAGATGTTTTTGTGATTTTTTTTAAACTAAGTTTTTTTTACCAATTAATGAAAAAGAAAGTTTTTTGATTTTGAAGGAGAGAAAAAAAGTAAATTTTGCCGTGAACGGTGATAGAAAACGTTAAAAATAAAAAAAGAGCAAGATTAAATACTTTTTTGTGTGAATAATATGTTGGTTTTCAGTCATACAAAAATTACGCAAAAGAGACAAAAAAACGGTAAATAAAAATTGTTCATGAAATTAAAAAAAAAGAATACGTTTACACAGTGAGAAATCATATAATTATCTCCATTATTTAGTAATATGTATAAAATTAATTAAGATTACATAAATATAAGTGGATACAAATTTCAAGTGCAGACGTGTGATAATTACATGGACTGATTGAAAGACAAAAAAAAACAAATGGTGTCTACAAATTTGTAATTTGTTTGAATAATGATTATTAATACTCATAAAGAAAAATTAATAAATTGTGATTAATGATTAACAATTAATAATAATAATAAATAAAAAGTAGTAAAATAAAAATAAATTAAGAAGCCATAAAAAACAGAAAAATCATCAAAAATAAATACATAAAAAAAACAAAAAAAAAAAAAACTTCGTGCATCGCTGTGCTCGGGTTTGTTGGACAACAGAATTGGAAGTCGTGAAATAACACACATCGTAAGCGCTATAGAAATAATATTTTTTTTATTAAATAACTTTGTACTGGATACTTTTTTTTCTCTATTTAAAAGTTAGGGTGTAGCTTAGTTTATTTGTTTTACAAAATCAATTTCAATTTAAATATGTAAATAAAATGAATTTATTCCATTAGTAATTTCATTCATAACTCTAAATTGCATTTCTCTTCTTGAATAATTTTTTTGGTGTTTGTTAAAATAATGTCGATGCTTCCTTTGTTTATGTTTTCTTTTTGTGTTCATGAAATCTGATTTAGTGGCAATGAGATAAACGAACTTCAATGATGAGGGTGGAATTCAATGGGTAAGTATATATACAGGGCGAGTGTGATCAATGCTGTATCGGGTTAGAGTACAGTATAATTATAATGTTATGATTTATGATTTTTGTTAATTTTTTTTTATTTATATGTGGTCTAAAACTGATCTGCTCAAACTCCGCAAACCCATACCCAAGCTCCTGAGCTTAAGCCGCAGCACAAGACCAATCCGGAGTCCCTGAGTAGATATTTTCTGCTACCGCAAGCCGAGGGTTAACTGTGTCCGTTATATGTTAGTATGCACGAAACAGATAACCTTCGGTAAGCGTCACAATTTTAAAAATAAAATGTTATACAAAAAAAAAAAAAAATCGAAAATAAATAAACGACACAAAATTTGGCGTTTACAATGGTTAACTCTTTGAGTGCCAAAAAGCGCGATCGTGCTCCTTAATACACTAGCCGAAATCATGTCGGCACTCAAAGGGTTAATATAAATAAACAAAAAAAGGATGACATGTGGCTTGCATATGCAGTAAAACAATACGCACACAACTAACACAAACACAAATGCTACTACTATATCATTCCGGTTACACTCATTTTGTTCACACATTTTGAGACAAAATCCGTATACAGGACTGAATACGTTAAGATTCTTTAAAAATTCGTGACTCCTAGACGTAAGAAGCGAATTGAGCGGCACGCTAACATCCTTCTCTCATAAAACCTTTTTATTTCCAATCGTCAGAAGTGTGTGGTAGTATTTGTCTTTATACTTCAATAAAACATCATATAAATTATTAAATAGTTTTTATTCATCAAAATAAAAAAGGAAAATTAAAGTAAAAATTACCTTAGAATTTAATTTGAATTATAAATTACCAGGCGTGTAAATATGAAACCAGAATTCACCAATAAATGGCGCCACCTGTCAATGTACCTTTTAACAAACCACGTCATCGGCGCCATTGGTTTCTTTTGACATATGTCAACAACATCTAATACAAATTTCATAACCATACAAGTTTCATATAACCATACAAGTTTCATACAACAACGCATGTATTTTACGTGTTAAAAATGTCGAGCTTCATCCTCCAAGAGTTTTGTTATCATTTGAAAAAAACTGCCGCAGAATCCCACATAGAATGCTTGTCAAAGCTTACGGTGAGCATGCCCTTAGTTAATCACAATACGATATGAATGGTTTAATAAATTCAAAAGTGGTGATTTTGACGTGTGATACGAAGAACGTGGAAGACCACCAAAAAAGTTTGAAGACTGCATGCATTGTTGGATCAGGATGACTCTCAAACGCAAAACCAACTCGCGAATGTGTCATGAGAAGCCGTCTCCATACGTTTAAAAGCAATGGGAAAGATACATGCAACAGGAAAATAGAGAAACCACTAGCGAAATGTTGCTCGTCTGATACAAAAGAAAGCCATTTCTCCATCGAATTGTGACTGAGATGTAAGATGGGTCGATTTCGAAAATCCAAAGTGCAAACTGTCTTAGGTTGATCCAGGACAATCATCGACATCGACAGCACGGCCAAATCGCTTCGGACGGAAGACAAGGCTCTGTATTTGGTGGAATCTGGGGGTCTATTATGAAATTTTTCGATTTGAAATTTTTTCGATATCGAAAAAATTTGCCCTATTATGAAACTAAAATAAAAAATTCGACGCGAATTTTCTCAAACTAAAAAATAAAAATGAAGCAAATTTTTCTGCATCGATAACTATTTAGTTGACGAATTTGATATACGACTGATCGTATTTTTATGTTTATGGCGTTAATTACTTTTTTGTGTTACATAAATAAATAATTTTTGAAATTATATACAATACTAGTTGTTTCAATAAAACAACTTATTATTTTATCAAAATAATATGTTGTAATAATTACTTTCGAAGAAGTATACAAATTTCCGAGATTAGCGTACGAAAAATTTGCAACTTAGGTTTTATTAAAAATATTCATGTTAAAGTGAATATGAAATTATGTTAATAAAATATTTTACCGTGAATTTGTTTTTCTATGACCACTAACGGAAACTAGTTTGATTTACTGGTGGCTGGTGTGAACATCCCACGAAATGCGGGTTAACCGATGTTATCACATATCACACAACCGATGTTAAAAAAATAAAATATATAATTATGATGTGATTGAGATTTTTTACACTCACTATATGTATTTACCATCATGACGTTTAAGCTGTGAGTGCATTTTCTATTCGTATAAATGTTGATATGGGTACCAGCTACACACCCAATCACTCCCGGAAACCCAGTTTTGTTAAAAAAAAGGCTTTCGATTTAGTTTTTTCCTCCGGTGATTTGTTAAAATTGTTATAATTTCTGCAAATTTTGGATTCCAGTATATTATGTGTTACTGCAATCACTATACCGAAACGAGCTGGTGGTATGGCGTCTCTGTTTTTTCGATTCTTAAAATGGGGCTCTACTTACCAAAGAAGATCATTAAAACAGTCCTTTGACACTCGAAATAATTTCATAAACCTAAAATAATTGTGAATAAATAAACAATAGTAATAACAAGCAACTTAAAATTACTTTTTTCTTGACATATCAAAAAAGTTAAACGTTTTCTCTGTATGGAAATCAGAATTACTTCATCTTGAAAATCTTCGTCACTTGAACGGACAAATAAAAAAATACTATCCATCTTTAAGATATTTTGATGAATTGGTCAAAAATGTCCCATACAAACAAATACTCAAATCAAAAAGAACAACTTTTTAAATTTAAAATACTAATTTATGGTAAATTAATTTGCATCACACACTCACATTATTGGATAAATAATTTTTCTCTCTCTCTGGCACTATATCCCATTCAAGGGATTTGGCCGCCTCAAATGAGGTTTCATAATCATATTTTCATTTCGGATAATGAGTGATTAATTCGTTGATCCTAAACCAGCCGTGAAATTTTTTTCCTTGTCACCACCGGGAATCGAACCCTGGAGCAAGCATGCTAACCACTTTGCCACCGGGGCGGCATAATACTACGCTTTAAAGATTTAAACAAAATGGCACCGGGGATAAATAATACTACGCTTTAAAGATTTAAACAAAACAAAATCACTGTCAAAATTGACTTGTTCGAACTTCAAATTCGATAACGAAAAAAATCAAGAAACAAAGTTCATAATAGGACAAATCCGCGTCTAGGTGAATTTTTTAAATTCGAAATCGAAAAATTTCATAATAGGCCCCCAGGTGAACCCATAAATAATGAACGCTACCCAAAACAAATGCTCCGTGCCAAACTGACCACCGTCGGGATAGTTTCAGACCAATGTGCAGCGGATGCTGATCATACGATTGTAACAACAGCTCTAAAAGAGACTAGGGAGCCTACCAAAAAGGTAGTCATATTCACCGAAGATGACAGAGAAATATTTTTACGGAAACCTGCAAGGCCCAATAAACCCGAAGACGTATATTCTTCGCGTAGCTTGTCTGATATGCCAGTAGTTGAGGATAATATTTTGTTGCTCCATATAATAACGGGGTGCGATACCGTTTCAGCAACATACTACCAGGGAAAAGCAAAATTTTTCAAGACCTTCAAGAAATTCCTAGACCTTCAAGCTTATGCTACGAAGTTCAAGGAAACCGGTTTGTCAAGCGAAGAAATTTTTGAGAATAAGGCGCAGCTAATCCTGGTAATGTACAGTGCTCCACTGGTAATCAGGAAGCGGAATGTTCCTGATGAGGACAAGCTTAAATGGGACCAGTTACTAGTACAGTACAGGTACAGTATGTATATAAAAAGGGGGAGCTGTAAAGGGGAGAGTAAATTTAGGGAAAATTCTCTTCACAGTAGACGCCATTCCACAACATCTAAAGAGGGTCTATTTTCAAGTGCAACATTGGCTGCAAGGAGACCAGCTGACCATGGACCCAACAGAATGGGGGTGGAGAAAGGAAGGCAACACACTGGTCCCTGTAGAAATGACACAAAAACCTGCGCCCATAAGAATATTATGGAACTAATATTCTGTGGATGAGCAGGAGATTGTAATCTGAAGACCTGTAGTTGCAGGAAGCACGGCCTTCCTTGCAATATTGCCTGTAAAATTTGTGAATGTTCAACTTGCACCAATACTGAAAGATATTCAGTTGAAAACGTTATTGCGGCAGAGAGGGCCTTAGATGAGGAAGACGCAACATGTTCTACATATGAATACATCAGTTGATAACAAAGGAAATGAGCAGACTATCGATGTGTCACTTGATTAAGAATTTGGTATTTAGTTACGTATCTAAACATTTAAGTTATTAATTAATGAGGTAAGGCAAAGTTACAGTTAGATAGTATTGATTTGAGTTCAATAACAAATTTTAAATGCCAATGCCAATTACATAAATATTGACTTTCTATGCATTCAATTTCTTCCCTCCTCACATAATTTAAATAGAATCAACAATTCCACCCAAATATTGCAGTATTGATGTCTAAAACATCATGCTTTGTTGACATTCATGGGAATGACATCAATGTCAAGATAAAAATGCCAATGCACCAGGTGTTCAGGGGGTCGTTTTTGACGTGCAATTTGGATTTAGCGGCCCAAAAAACGCCCCAACAATGATTTTCGGGTTGTTCTTGTCGATATTGTCAGGAAAATTCTCGGGGATGACGTCCGTGTCCAGGTTCGGGCCCACCAAGTGTCCGGGGGGTGTTCGCCAACGTCATATTTGGATTCAGCAACCCAAAAAACCCCCGGCCGCCGAGTTTCGCTCCTTCCCCGCGTGAATTTTGGGAGAGTCCCACGGAGATGCCAGTCAGGGCTAGGTTCAGGTGCATTAGGTGTTCGGGGGGTGGTTTTCAAAGAGCAATTCGGATTCAGCGCCCCAAAAAACACCCCACACACGATTTTCGGTTCGCTTTTCTTGATCGTGTGATGAAAACCCTTGGGGACGACGATCGGCCCCAGGTTTCAGTGCAAAAGGTGTTCGGGGGGTCGTTTTCGACGGGAAATTCGGATTCCATACAGGTTTCAGGATTTGTATGTATAGCAGCAGTTTGATATGGATCGCTAGTTCAGATTGTCTCCCTAAGAGCTAATGCATATTTTCAAATTTTATGTTTAGTTCTTCTCTCTTATTTAGCAGTGTTTATGCATGCGGTTCTACTATCGAATTTATCATTATTGGTATATGATTAGTTTTAGATTTGTAAAGTTGACTTGGATTGATTTTACTTCATTTAATTTGATTTGCCATTTCTTTGTTCAATTACATCTGGTTAGTAGCCTTCTGTAATTTACTGGTGAAGTCGTTGATGTTTTTTGTTGTTGCAAGTATTGCGGTGTCATCGGCAAAAGTCGCCGTTGTTGCTTCTGTAGTTGGTATATCTCTAGTATATAGGAGATGGAGGATTGGCCCAAGAACACTCCCTTGTTGCACTCCTGTTGTTATTCTTTTAAGTTGGGAGTATTCATTCTCATACTTTAATCGGAAGTGCCTCTCTGGAATATATGATTTTAAAATTTGAAAAAAATTGCTCCGGAAGATCCCGATGAAGTTTGAATTCTAACCACTGGTGCCATACTTTGCCGAATATATAGTTGAGCACATTTGTTTGCTTTCTAGTGATTTTTCGATCACATCAGTAATTCGATGTACTTGTTCTATCGTAGAATGTTTTTCCCTAAATCCAAACTGATGTGAGGGGATAAGATTCCTTTCTTTGATAATCGGTTTTAGTCTTTTAAGAAGAACCTTTTCAAATAGTTTTGATAATGTTGGTAGGAGCGAAATTGGCCTATATGAAGCTTTATCATTCGGAGGTTTGTTCGGTTTAAGTATCATAATTACTTTTGCAACTTTCCATTGTCTACGACCCGTTATAAAATCATATCCTGAAGCCTTGTACGCATTCAGATTATTCTTGATTTCCTATTTTAGTTCTTTCAACGTTACAAGTGTAATTTTTAGTTCATCCTGTTTATTTATCGGGGTGATATTTTCCTCTTCCGTTTGTTTGGTAAGGTTGGAATGTTTCTTCATGGTGATTTGCAAACAAATTCGCTTTCTGTTTAGCGCTTCGGGCCCAATTTTCTATATTTTTATATGGAGGAACCTGAAGTTTGGGTCTTTTAAGATTCTTAGTTGCTTTGCATAATGCATAATCAGTATCTTTTTGCTCAATTAGAGTGCTGAGGTATTTATTAACTGACTGATTTTTAATGTCTTTTATTAGGTATTTTAGTTTGATACAAAAATGGTTAAATACCCTCTTATTTTCCGGGTGTCGATGTTTTTGCCAATTTTTCCGTGCTTTTCTTTTATTTTTAAGAAGTTCTCTCACTTCCTCTGAATAGCTAGTATTGCGCTTCATTTCCTTACTATTATTCGGAGTTCTTTCTCACGCAGCACTTTTGATATGATGAATGAGTTTATCAAGTTCTTCTTCTATTTGGACTGGTCCCTGTATTGGGTTCTGAAGACTAATTCATTTTGTTAACTGTGTTTGAAAGAGATCCCAATTGGTTTTGAAGCTCGTTAATTTCGGGTTGCTCTCCTTCATAATAATTGTTTGGCTTAGTATCACAATAACTGGTGAATGATCTGATGATAGACTTTCACTGTTCTCTATATGGAGATAATTATCTGAAATCCCTCTTGTAATAAAGAAATCTATAAGATCTGGAGTCCTACTGATATCCGTAGGCCAATAGGTTGGTGTACCGCCTGAGTGAAACTCGCATTTTAGTTGTTTGCCTGCTGCAAACAGTTCTTTTCCTTTAGCAGCCGTTAACCGTGATCCCAATAGGTGTTTTTTGCATTATAGTCCCCTCCAATTAAAAAGACACTTCCTAGTGTTTTGAGAAGATTAGTATAATCTACTTGTTTGAGTCATGATAATGCACCATCACACAAAGCAAAACCGGTCATGGAAACGTTTGAAGCACTTAGCTGGGAAATACTTTTACATGCGGCTTACTCACCAGACTGCTCGGGCCCATGTGGCATGGGCTTGCTAAGGAGCATTTCACTCAGCAATACAGTCAACCTATTTTTGTGCGGTATTTTTGTTGGGCGATTTTTTATGCGATTTTTTTATGTGTTATAAAAAATATTTATTCATGACAATCTACTTAAGTTCGTCCAAAATTTCAATCAAATTAGAACATAATTGAATGTGATTAATATAACTAGTTCATTGACGTTGGCCATTTTGTTTTTTTGATTTTTGATATTTATCACAATGCGTAATGAAAGTAAGTACTGCGTGATGTTGCGAAATGTTTTTAGTTTTTTTTTTACGTGAAACTTTTTTTATGCGGTTCCTATTCACCGAAAAAAAAACTTTTTGTTGCGAAAACTATTTTTTATACCTATTCGTGAAGTTTTGGCAGATTTTTTATGCGTTTTTTTTATGCAGTCTCTATTACCACACAAAAGTTTGACTGTACTCTTAATCATTATCATACGATGAACGAGTACTTTTTACTAAAAAATTCCGGTTTCATATTTACACACCTGGTATTTATAAACTAAGTGATCGTAATCTAATTAGTGACGATTTTTTCGCGTCGATTGGATTTTGTGTTCTAGAGAAATGCGATTTTATGAGGTGGTAGTTTGCGAAGGTATTATTAGAGCAGCCACAATTAAAAAAGCTGCCGAATCTAATTGGGTTTGGTCACTTGATTCTACTAAAATATCCATTCTCAATCCTGGATCACCAAATACACCGCCAACGGTAACGAATATGGCATAAACACAAACTCGGTATCCAATTCTAGTGGCTTACTGTAATACAAATGGGCCAGATCGTTAGGAAAATAAACCCCTTGTCCGTTTCCTAAATGAACGGATAGTTGTTTCATGAACAGGAACAATTCTACTCTAGAAAAAAATTGCAGTAACTTAAATTTTAGCGGTTTAACAAACAATGTCTTGACTTTATCGTTTTATCCACACGATAATTGAAAACAATGTACATACTTGCAAAAAAAAATCTTATTTGCAACGATTATACAATTTTTTGTATAGCAAATTCGCGTTATATAAAATATCCGCAATAATCACAAAATCACAACGGGGAAAATGAGAATGCAAATAAGAAGCTCGCCAGGTTTACAGCATGTCGTAGAATTTAATTCTTCTGAATCACGGAAAACAAAATAAAAGTGATACAAAAACAAATTTTAGAGAATCAAATTTCCAGCAAATTTCATGTAACAATGATTGATGGCCCAAGCGTAATATACAAGATACATGACATAATTTGATCCGTAATAATGAAACTACGGAGAAAGTGTTGATTATGTGCTTTAACGATTGTATTGATATATGGAGCAGATGGCGGATTGTATATAAAGTTCGGTTGAAGACAGTTCTGCCAACAAAAACTGGTCCTGAAATTACAACCTAGATTTACGTTTTGTTGGATTGAGGGGTCAACCATAAATTTTAATATATTTCAGCCGACATTCTCACCAAGTAGCTTTCAATTTGGCAAATTGCGCTTCGTCAGGAAGTTCAATCCGTCTTTTGAATGGAAGTAAAGACACGTACAAGCTTTCCGGTTGTCCCGTGTTGTGAGCGTCCAAGGCTCACTACCAAAAGTAACTCCATTTCTTATGAGCGCTTAGCGTAGAATGCTCGGTAACCACATTTACCGTTGACCCCAGGTATATTTAAACTCATTTGCTTTTTTGTAATTCGCCATATGTGTATAGATATGCCTTTTAGCAATAGCTTTGTATTTGGTTTTAGTTTCGTTGATATATGGGACTATTTGTTGAGCTGTTGTTTCTATCAGAAGCAGATCCTCTTTGATAGACACGATGATACGATCCAAGATGTATAATATGTCGTCCGTGTAAGGTATAAGATTTGGCTAGATTTATAATATAAAGAGCTGCGCCGCACTATGTTGGCTGGCGAAGGATATGTTCTAACAAAAGCCTTCGGAAGTTTAGGTCTCCGATTGACTCTCATCTTGCATTTAGAGCTTAGAGCCATCCATTAATATATTGCACATGGTTATCAATGTTGGAAGAATGTCCAAATGTGGACTGTGATCTGGAACTGTGGTGGTGAAAACCTTGCAGCCAGTTTTGAGCAAAGCTATTCCACGACAGTTTTTACAATTCAGTCGGTCTTTCTTTTCATGAAATGAAAAAATTATGGATATTTAGGGGAACCAAATCGATGTTACTATAGAGTATTTCATTACAGATGCCATCCACACCACGTATGACTCTTCGCCCTTTATCGTAAATTGAAGCAGGTGGAAGTGTCATTTCCATACATTGATATCAAATTGATGCAATGAAGTTGTCTATTCACTGGAATAGGCACGGTCAGGACAGTGTTTGTGTCAAATTTCAATTCTCCAAATTCATTGCTACAACGTAGATGGAAGCCGGTAGCGATTTCTTTTGTAAAACAGTATCTCTCTCTTAAACTAACAGTTTCGATTTTAAGAACTTTTTTGTTTGTGTAACTCAGGTTTCGTCCTTCTACACAGTCGGTTGGGGTGTTTTATAGAACAAAAGTCAGACAATTCTCTCTCAGCAATGTATTTCTATAGGTTTTGTTGATTTTTTACCTAAATTGAAGCACTTGTCCTTAATATCCTCGATTCTTGAAATATGCCTTTTGGCATATGGACATGGTCGTTTGATTTTCACAAGGAATCTGGGCCAATAGTACCATACTCAAGTAACTCAAAACAATCTTTACACGATTGTTGGGAATTGTTGGGGAATTTTGTGAGATCTGATTGTTTATGTATGTAAGATCTTTCATAAATTGGCGTAAATGTTTGGTGATCATAATGAATTCAGATTCATGTCTACGAAAATTCACAGTTTAGGAGTCATTATTGTTAATGGATTCCCGTATAAATCGTGATTGGTTTTTATTCAAATATTATGAAGCTTAATTTTCTCTTGAACAAGGACATATTATACATGAGCATCTGTTGATATATAATCGATTTTGATTATTTAGCACTGATTGCATGATTATACTGATTTAGCTTTGTCATCATTATAATATAGTCGTAAATAAATAGTAAATACAGCAGATATGTAAATAAATTAAACTCGAAAATTAATGTCTTTCGTTTTCAGTTTCAATCAACTTAATTCGATGGCATTTCTATTCATGAACTGTACACATAGCATGCAAAATTGGAAAATATAATTCGGGCTCTTTTTAATCCCAACAATATACGAGTACATCGTCTGGTTGGCGGCGCACAATTTACAGCTTGTATTCAAGACAAACAACTCAAATTAAAATGTATCTGCTTTATGTTATTGCTTAAATCCATTTCTCGAATTCATTCAATAAAATTACGAATTAGATTTACGAATCTCGTATAGCGCAGTAATAAGATGTACGCTGCTGTGCTGTACACAATCATGAGAAAATGGAAAATCATTATTTCTCTGTAACTCAATTTTATTGTTCGACTCTTAACATTATTCATGACGAACATAATTTTTTATTGGTTTTAGTATTTATTCTTAAATCAATATATGCACAGCAAGGACGAGTGATTGGAATGGAAAGTTAATTTAGTCTCATAAATTGTATCGTGTTAGGTTATAAAAATCGATGAACTCACTCATTCAAATTATTTATTAAAAGCGCTACAACACACAGCATAAAAGTCATAACAAGATCTTAAAAATCTATAGACCACTGGTAGGAGACGCAAAAATAGAGCTAACAGATCTAATTTTCAGTGTTTGTTACGCCAGCCGGAATCAAGCCAACTATGGCACAAGTAGCACAATGCATTGTGCATCATTGTAAACTATCTGACTTTCAGCCGTAACCTTATAATTCCATCCGGACTCTTATAATTCAAGCCGGATTCTTCTAAAACCAGCCGGAACAAAACTTACTATGGCACAAGTAGCTCAATTTATTGTGCATTATCTGATTTTCAGCCGGAACCCTTATTAAGCCAACCGGATCCATTTAAACCTTGCCGCAACCAAAGTTTTATCAAAAGGAAACATGCCGGAACCAATAACCAACTAACCACTGTGCAAGTTTGAAATTATTCTGGTTGGTAAAATTTTGGCTCCGGCTGAAATTCAGATAATACTGCCTGATATTTTACAAGCAAGCTTCTCATGGTTGATTCTGTTAAAATTCTTGTTCCGACTGGCTTCGTAATGCCCGGATGTAATTTAAATTTGAAACAATTTGTTCAGATCATTTTTAAATTTGTTACGGGTGGCACCAAGCCAACCCGCAGATTTCATCTAAACATGCAGAGGCCTCTTTCACGGTGTTTTAGCTGACTAGATCTCAGAGTTTTCGGTCGTAAGGAAGTTGAGGCTTGCATGTTCCTGGAATACACCGTATAACAGAATTAAAATAAAATAAACTGAATAAAAGCTGGAACTAAATTGAGTTTACACCAGAATTCGTCGACCGAAATTTGAGGAACGTGAATAAATATAACAGTAACCGGGTGACGCCACCCAGGAACGTTCCCCCGAATGGTAAGCACAATGTTTTGTGAAAAGCCTTCCAAAATGACCCATCGACTCCTAGAAGACGATGCCCAGCCACAGCGAAGTAGCATAATAGGGTATAGATGTTTTCAGACAAAGCCTATCCTCACTCTAAAAAATTTGATCAAATCTAAACTAAAGATCAATTAATTTTATTTAAATTATTTTGGCAATTTCCATGCAATAAATGTAGTAATGAAAATTTTTATTGTTTATTCAATAAAATATTGACTTTTTTCAATTAGTTGTTTAAATTTCATCACAAACATGTTGCAAATTTACTTGTTGTGAGAAACTAAATAATACGTTTGTTGAACTTTAATCAATTGATAAATTTTCAGTAGAAATATTGAATAAAATCATTTTGTGGTAAATATTAAACAAAAAATTGTTGAATATTCAACAAAATAAAACAAAATTCATTTAGAGTTAGATGCCATATTGTATAAATGCATTAAAACTGAAGCCACAGGACTGCAGAACGAACATCAAAAGTTAATAATCAAGAAAATGGAATTTAAGTAGTTTGTGTGATATTTTGTCTTAAAGGTAAGTACGTTATAAAATGTTTTTAAAATACAGTAATAATTCTTAGTAAAAATTTAGTATTAATATTAAACAAAGTCGTGTTTAATACGTGTCAGATCATTCGTTTCGAATAGTTTGCGTAAAGCAAGCGTCTATAAAGTTACGGTAAAAATTGTTTTCAAACAATTGTGTTTTATATGTTATGTTTAAATTATATGTTATCATAAATTTAATATTTCATGCTCTTTTAATATTTTTTAGTTTCGTTAACAATGTCTACATTTCCATTTGAAGTCTGCAGTGGGGATCGTCGCATCCGGAAAATCTTTTGATCATTTGCAACATAGCTGCTGTCATTAGCAAAGGTAAATATTCATTTATATTTTCAGCAAATTTCCTTGAATTGCAAGGAACTAGTTTGGTCCTTGAAGCAAGGTGATATGAAATAACAGAGGACGATATTCTCGAATATTACGCTGCTCTATATAATGTGAAATTTATGTTGCTAAAATTTGCCGAGGCATGCATGTCAACACCACGACCAAGAACAAGTGAACCGAATAATAGTTCAATTACCACACCACAACGTCACGAAGAAAATCAATGCTCCGAAATTTTATGTTAACCCATTTTATAAATTTACTATGTATAATTGGAAAATGTATCTAAGTAATTTAGTTGTTGTTTGAATGAAATATTATATATATAACATATAATTTAAATATAATAAATTTAAAAATAAAATTAAATTTGGACTAAAATATCAACAATTTTGAGTTTAAATTCGAACAACGAGTGATTGAAATTAAACAAATTATATGAAAAATTCAGCATATATCTTCTAAAAATTCAACAATTTTACAGCCAATTTCATCAACTATTGTTGAACATAAAATTTAATTTGCTTCAATTTAATCGTAAATATGTTTAAAAAGTGTTTAAATATAATTTTATATTGTTTAAAGGTAAACACATTTTGTTAATAATTCAACAATATTCAAAATATTATTAATAACTTTTTTGTTTAAATTGTCTCCTTCAAAAGTTGACGTTAAAACAGGAAGTTGAATATTTCTTTCGAGTTTAAAATTACTACAATAATTGAGTGTAATTAGTTACACTCAATTATTGAAGTAAAATCCAACAAAAATTTTTTAGAGTGCTCATCCAGAGAGACCTCGAGATAATCTTCTAGAATTCACAGTTCGACAACATGAAACTGGTGCCGTCCCCAAATGGACGAAACATATGCCGGACTCGCAACTGCAACCCAGTAGATGTCCTGCCAAGGAGATGATGGGGAGTGACAAGCCCAGCCTGCAACTTTGGAACCGACACAAAATCATAATCCTCCTCCCATCATTCCAATCCCAAAAGAAATTTAGTACTTCATCTTATAAAAAAACACAAAACAAAAATAGGCAAAGTAACGAGGTTAGTAACGGAACAAAAAAAGTGAAACCGATAAGGAAAAAAATAAAACCGAATGCTAGGAATCATACGCAGAGCGGTTTTAATTCAAATACAAAAAAATTGTGTCCAACGGAAAAACAGAAAATCCAACGGAAGGGGTTAAACGTGACAAATTTCAAAGCGAAAGAGAAATAAATCAAGCGGAAATTGGTCGAGAAAAAAACGAATCGAAATAAAATATGGTCGCAATATGTGAATAGTTTTGAGGGCGAAACCAACGTGCTTTAAGTGCGCGCCTAGCAACCATTATTCGGTACTCGGTTTACATAGTATATATTTAATAAAAATTGAAAAGTATAAAATTGAAATTTGAAAAAAAATCAATTTAAAATGAAATTTATTTGAAGAAAAAAATTGACCATAATAAAAAAAAACTTTTAATTAATACTAACAGGGGTTTATACATGGCTGGTTAGCCACTTGTATGTTTCGTTGGGAGTTCTCCCGCCCTTAACCGTAAATAATATCGCTGGACATTGGCTCTCCGTAAACCGAAGAGTTGAATGTCCGTTGAAAATGCGATACCTGTGGATAAGGCGGTACCCGTTAATTAATTTCGGCACCCGTTAATAATATGGTAGCCGTAGAAAATTACAATGCGGCCCTGTAGATACGACACCTCCATAAAAATTAGGCCACTCACAAGAACACACTTGTATCGAATTCACAATAAACACTCGGACAGTTCGAGAAAATTCCAAAATGTGACACTAGGAATTTTGAAAACGTGACACATTAATACAACAAACTTTATTTGTATATTCACGTTTGTCCTAAATCTGTGCTAAAAAAAAAAAAAATTAAGATTCGTTTAGGACAAACTTCACAGTTCTGTACTGTGGTGAAGTTTATCCTGAATTTGTCTTAAAAAGCAACAATAACAAAATATGTGTATATGTGTTCGTTTAATGTCTCGATAGAACGAATTTTACAATTAATAGTTACATAAAAATATTTTCTAACAAAAATTTTAATTTTTCTGAATGTTTTCGGGAGTCTCCTAAAAACCAGCATAATAAGTAAAGTTTTTATAGAGATGCTACTAGGTTTTATCGAATAGAAAAACTAGTTTATTTTGTTAAAATTGCGGATTAGGGTATTTAGCACAGCGAAGTTGGCATCTACTCTCTATAAATCACCTGGTAGGTTTTCCTAAGTTTCCTCGGAAAATCCTAGGAACCCAACACCTAAATGACTTATATGTTAAGTCTTCTAGCTCACATTAAACTTAAAATCACCACAATTTTGACCTAATTGGGGGAATAGGGTGTTCAGGACAGTGATGTTATCAAGAAAATTGTTACTAAACTTTTAACTTTAGTATATCGAAGTGAAGTTTATGCCAAAATAACAAAATATACACTGTGTGCTACAAGTACTAAGAATTGAAAAAACACTCAAATATTGAACTTTCATAATAATATCTGAAATTTTTTAATAAACACAAATATTTTTACACTATACGTAGCAAACATTTAATTTTTGTGGAAATTTTTGAGTGAATTTTAAAATATGAAATTTTTTACAACAAAACACACTATGGATTGCACAGAGATTATCGAAGTTATTCTGAACTATTAATTGATGTAAGAAACCAATCTTATTTATCCACATGCTCAGAAATCTCTGAGATTTTTGTTATTCGGGAAAGAACATCATCGAGTGTAATACTAATGATACATAATTTCAAATGTTAAAGAATTTTCATATTACACTCAATGATGTTCTGTTGTTCACTCGCTCAAACCCTGCACATTCCTCCACACCCTGCACACTGCACATCCATCCACACGCCAAAACGAAAACGAACCACAAAATACTCTTCTATATTCTTAATAGTCGCACACACGCACAAGGTGCACATTGGTCTCGCTCTCAAAATTACTCGACGTTTATGCGATACTATATGAGTGTACAAAACGTCAACCAGAGTATAAAGGCCAATTCACACTCACACAAAAAAACCTTAGTGTCAAATGCTCGAGAACAGATGGCAATGCCATCAGTAAATGGCCACATTTATTCGGTGGTAACGAAATTAAAAACTCAAAAACAAACCACATATGAAACAATACCCGTGTTTTATTATTCGAGCACTGCCCGACGCCGAACGGGAAATTTCTACTGAAACTGCGACTATTATTCACTAGTGTCGCTGTTCTATAAAAATTAATAATAAATTCATCCATAAAACAATCATTTAACGACCTGAAATATACCAATTCACATTTATTTTCAAATTTCACATTGAAATGGATAGCGCTCCCGACAGCGGCTCCCAATAAATAGGCAGAGAAAAATATTTGTATATCGCTTTTTAGCCAAAAAGGCAAATGAAAAATCTTAGTTTAGAGTTAAAAACACATTTTATGAAACACTTGTTTTTTATTTTGCAAAAATTAGATTTTTGAATATTTTAATTAAAAAATTTGTTCAAAAAGTTTAAAAAATCACTCGATCGATTTCGACTTACAAGGTCTTCATCATGAGTAAATCTAATGTTTGCGAAATAAAAAACAAGTGTTTTATAAAATGTGTTTATTAAGTGTAAGTGTGTTCGCCAAGTGCCTATATATGCCAAATAGTGTAAAAAGTATCTTAGTTTAGAGTTAAATAAAAAATTTACATACAAAAATAGCGCGATAAATATATGTTTTGACATATAAAATTGGGTGCTTCGAATACGTCTATCTGGCGCTAATAAAAATACACCGATAATGTTATGACCCGTTAAAGTGTCGTAACATATTTTATTGGAAATGACAAGTTTTGATAAAAAAAATTTATTTCACAAAAAATTCGGCATCTTCGGCATAGTCAAGACAGATTGACTATTCGGATGAAATCTTCATATTAAAACTTTTTCCTGAACTTTGAACACTTTGAACACGTAAAGCCTTGGCAAAAAGTGGGACATCGGCCAGACTTGGTAGCTAGAAATTATCTGAAAAATATCTCCTTTTGGACATGTGAAGGCAATCGTTTATGTAATACAATTTACAAAACTGACGATTGTCATACATGCTCGCCTTTTATAATAATCTGGATGATGAATCGAAATTACGAATGGAGGAAGACATCGACAATCTAATTAATGATGAAATCCCTAACCAAGAGTATTGCCTCTTTGCATGGTGCAAGGAAAATGTTCTAAAATTTCCCAAAATAATTTCAAGATATTACATTGGGAAATATGAGGTACTTGGGTTATCAAGTACAAAAGAAGAGAGAATTTTCATAAATTATTCCCGACCATAAACTACGACGAATCTTATGCTACTTAAGATGAAAGCAGAAAGCCAAAATGTTGTTTTTTGACCGTTCTGGATTCATAACTTTCGTGCAAAAAAGTACTTAGTTTTGGTTCCGGAAACAACTGGAGTACACCTTCAAATTTGGTAATTATTGGATGAAAAATACCATACACCTTCACTGGTGGAAAGGTCATGTTAATTGGAGGGGTTTTCTAGCAAAGTTTAGCTATTGTTTCACTGCGGTCTACTGTGGTATAGCCAAACTTATCGCGAAACTGGTACAAGTTTGAGCGTTGTTATATTCTCTAACAAGGTGCGTTGATCAAGACTTTAACAATTGGTTGTTACAACTTGGAGTTGGAACACTTGATTGTGGAAACAACTTACCATCTGACACTGTTGAAATTCCCAAAAATTTTATTTGTGTCGATAGTTTGATGACAGAAATTTTTGGAAACCATTTTCTTCAAATGACATCTCTTCTGTGCCGTTAAAAATTATTGGCTTATCGAGCAGCAATCCATACTGGGTTACCTCGACGTACTCTGAATCCTAATGATGGAACTATAAAACATGCGGAATGTTACCGCTAAACAAAGAACGTAACGTGATTGAGGCAGAAGTGCTCTCTGGATCTCATAATGCTAATATCGTTTTAATTGTTTATTAAGGATTGATCTTTCACATTCCGACCCGGACATATTTTTAGGCAGCATTTATCACGACCATAAATAAGTATGAATTCTCTATTTTGACCAGGACAAATTTATGTTGCTTGCATTCTCAAAAGTTTGTCGTTCCTATGACGTCAAAGTTAAGATTCTGCACCGGTGTGAAGTTCTTGGACATACGTTTTTGGACAAAATTTATGCGAATGTTCTTTGTGAAGTTTTTAGACACAATTTTATTTCTTGGACAGAAATATATGGAAATGTGCAATTTTAACAGTGTATTTATTTTATATTAAAATAACTCGAAAAAATTATAATAAATATTGAAAAAATAAAATAAATTGTTTGACATTAAAAAATTTAAAATGCTCATTATTATAAATTATTAAGTAAATCACATATCGTACTGTATAAAATGATAAACCAAATAGTAAAAATCTCTGAGATTGGGTCGCATAGTGACTATATACGATCGAAAGGGGATACATTACTATTTACGATACTATTTAAATCAGTAAGCCCTATCTCGATATGATGACCAAGGCTCATGTATCAAATGTTTAAAGTTTTATCAATACAGCGAGTCTACATATCCACGAATGTTCTACTACTTGAAGCCAAATAGCAAAAATCTCAGAGATTGGCTCGCATACAGACTATATATGTTCGAAAGGGGATACATTGAGCCATTCAAATCAGTAAGCCCTATCTCGATAAAATGACCAAGGCTCTTGAATCGAATTTTTAAAATTTCACAAATACAGCGAGTCATCATATCCACGAATGTTCTACTACTCCATAAGCCAAATAGCAAAAACTCTTAAAGATTGGCTCGCATAGTGACTATATACGTTCGAAAGGGGATACATTGGGCTATTCAAATCAGTTAGACATATTTCTATATGATGACTAAGGCTTGTGACTCGAATTTTTAAAGTTCTACCAATACAGCGTGTCTGCAAACCCACGAATGTTCTACTACTCAAAGCAAGATAGCAGAAATCTCAGAGATTTGCTCACATAGTAACTATATACGTTCGAAAGGGGGATACAATAGGCTATTTAAGACAGTAAGCCTAATCTTGATATGATGACCAAGGCTCATGTATCGAATTTTTAAAGTTTCACCAATACAACGAGTCTGCGTATCCATGGATGTTCTACTACTCTAAGCGTACTTTTTTAATAAAAACTTATACTTGTTGATAATTAAACAAATAAATAATTCAAACCTCAAACAGAAATCGTTCAATAAGTTTTAAAGTTATGTGCTACCTTTTATTGCTGTACAGAATGCTCATTAATTCTGTCACGATTTTTCTATCAATCACATCAATTCCACTTCGAATTTCAAATATCATTTTGTCAGTTTTTCAAATCAATCAGAGATAGTCATATGTAACAAATTTATAGGAAAAAGACGAATTCATCATTTTGTTATTTGATTTCTTGGGCACAAACATACATTGCCTCTATGTATGGCTGTATGTAATACAATATATACCCATGGCACCATAAGGAGGTTTGTATACCTAGACAAATACATAAAAAAATCGAAAATTTGTGTTAAAATGAAAATCATCAATTGACGACACGAAAACATAATCATAGTAATGATAATCAAAATGAAAATTATGTCACGTGATTTCCCAATATAATTTTTTTTTTGTTTTGTTTTGTGGCGTGTACCATGAAAAGGAGGTTACCGTAAAACGCCGGAACACAAACCAAAGTAAATTGATAATAAATCCGGAGAAAATTAGTTGTGCGTATCGTTAGGCAGCAAGATACCACAATACATTACGCTGAAGCAGCGTCATGCTTACAACAGACAATTTTCATTGAGGTAGGGGTAATTAGGGACTGCTGAGTAAAACAAATATATCACGATTTCTGAACTACTTAATTTATTTCGTTGTAAAATAATTCTACAATTTAATTGAAATTAAGTTTCATTTCAGCAGCTAGAAATAGAGGAAAATACATTTTACCACCTTTCTCCACGTTTTCCTTTTGTTATGCTGTATACAATTTAAATTTCGTATGCAAAATAGCACGAGTGGAAAATAGAAATGAAAATTTATGCGATTGTTAAAATTATCTTCATGTACTTTTTTACAAGCTTGGTTTATTGTTGTGTTAGTATACAATTTTTTTGTTCGAGCATAAATTTTACTTAATTTTCTTATTTTCAATTATTGTGAAAAAGTGCAAATTGTAGAGCTATTTTCTTATACGTAGTGACGTGCTATATGTTTTTCGGTTTTGTAATTTAACAACATTAGTTGTTTAAATTCAATTAAATTATTTGGTTTCAATTTTTATTTTTTTATAGTGTTCTAATGTCATCGCAAATCCTTCAGAGGAGTTAAATTTTATTTTTTTGCTTTTATATTTCTGATTGAAACGTTATTAGTTAAAAGCATAGTGGGTGATCAACAATACCCAAAGAGCCACCCCGCACATTTATTGGGTGGGGTTTGAGATGGTTGTGGTCTATACAATTCTTCTATTTTAGAGGAGTACGCAAACAGTTTAATAACTCGATTGAGTTACTCATTAATTCACTACTTAAGAAACGGCTGATTCCCGAAAAATTGAAAATTTAAAAAACCACACCAATTTTTAAATAGATAAATGACTTGACATCTGCTCATTCCATTTGAAATTTTATAGCTTTTCTGTATAGTTGTCTCAGGTCAGAAATGAATTCCACTCTGACAAAAAATTTATTTTACAAACGATATTGTTGCAATATAGGAGAGTGGATACAATAAAATGTGAGGTTTCTACATTTGCCAACATTAGGGCGTAGGCTATTGACAGTGTCTCTTGAATCTTGTTAGAGTCGGCTTCAATGTTAACTCGAGTGAAAAACTTCATGTCATCTGCGAAAAGGCAGCTTGCAAATTTAAAGCAGTTGACGACATCGTTGATAAATAGTGAAAATAGCAAAGAGCCTAAATGACTACTCTGTGGTACACCTAATATCGAACAAAATACTTGATATAATTGACCCAAAATACTTACAGTTTTTTGGTGGTCTCAAAAATAAGAGTACAACCACTCTAAAGGAATGAACTGGCACACCAAACGCCACAACTTAGCAACTTAATTGTTGTCTAGATGTTAAACTATCAAATAAATTACAATAGAAGTTATTAAGGTTCGCAACTGTAGACCTCCCTTATGTATGTGAAGTTGGCCCAAATATCAGCCCAAAAAACACAGTGGCAACACGAAAACTATAATTTCTGTCACGTATGAACTGTCAGCAAAAAAAAAATCATATGTCACAACATTTTAATGATGTCAGCCCAAAATACAAAAATATTTTTCGTTAAAGATTTTTAAATTAATAAGTCCAGGGCAGAATAGCCCACATATAGCCACTTTAAGAACACACTGTATATCTTAATAAAAGGTGATAGTTTCGGTATTGGTCATCGGTCTCACTATGATTTTCGAGTAGTTCTTTTCTCAACCTTTGCCGGTGTAATGGTTTAGGACGATGTAATTTTTATCTCATGGTGAGAATGGCCCATATATAGCCACTTTGAGAACACACTGTATATCTTAATGGAAGTTGAGATTTTGGGTATTGGTCATCGGCCTCACTATGATTTTCGAGTAGTTCTGGTCTCAACCGTTGCCTCAACTTCCATTAAGATATCCAGTTTTCTCTCAAAGTGGCTATATATGGGCCATGCTCACCATGAGATACCAATTACATCGTCCTAAAACTTTACACCGGCATAGGTTGAGACCAGAACTACTCGAAAACCATAGTGAGACCGATGGCCAATACCCAAAATGTCAACTTCCATTAAGATATACAGTGTGTTCTCAAGGTGGTTATATATTGGCCATTCTCACCATGAGAAAAACATCGTTAACATTTTTATTTCATAGGCATTCCAATGAAACAATTATTTAATTTTATTTCAATTGTTTTTTTTCCATATTCATTGTTACTGTGAACCTTGTAATAGTGCAATTTTGTTTTCACTTTATGATCAAATATAATAATTATTGTGAATTGAGATAATGTACAAATACTTAAGTTAAATTTTGTATTTATAGTTTTCTGTCACGATAGTATTTACAATTGGTAATGGTATTACCAGCGTCAAAAATTTAACTTTTTGGAACAGAAATTTGGGCCAACTTCACAAAGGTACCTCCCTTGATAAGTTCCAAAATTGTAAGTTTCAAAATATTGAATTTTTTAACATGCATTTTTTTCGTTTTTAATGTTTAATTTATTACAATATTTAATTTTTCTAATTGAAATTGTATTGTATTTTTTGCAAAATTTTTGCTTCATTTTTCTAACTGAATTGTTTTGTATAAAATTTTATTTTTTAATATTAGTGTTTAGCTTTAGTTTTTTTATTCAAACCATTCCAACAATATTTTTAAATTGTTGTAAATTGTTTGTTTTTTTTTTAAAACGTTATGCATATGATGAATACCACATTACCAACATGTTTTGTTCATCGAAACATGTAATTACATAGTGGAAAGCTGCAAACATTTATCTTAATTTGGCTTAACATTCTGATGCAACAAGAATGGTTAATTCGAGTAATAAAATAGTATTGGCTAAAAAAAAGTGTTTTAACTATTATTTATTTATGAAATTACATAATGGTGTCCCTTATCATGTTAGAATCGTACTTGCAATCATCGGCATCAACTTTTATTAGCACATTCCCGTTTGCCATATATTCATGACATTTCAGCTGAGTAATCCAAATTTAAAAGTTCGGTGGTTGACTTTTGTACATCTTTACTCAAGGTTCGTTTCGTTTTAATATTTCTTAAGATTTTTTCGCTAATTTGCAGTTTGGGTTTCAGGTCTAAACGAGTCTCTTTTAGTTTTTGGAATGTCTCAATTTGAAAACCTTTCAACTTTCTTACTTAATAAACGTAACGGAATTTTATCAAAAATATTTACGTACTGTTCTAGATTTTTTATATAATTCGAGCGGATAGCTGATTGGGTACTTTCCATATTCACCGAACAGGACAGATTATCATTAGATGCAACAGTCTCGAGCAATTTGATTAAAGTCAGCGCTACAGAAGAACAATTTGAAGGCAGAATAAGCATCTTTTTCTTTGACGAACTTTTCAAGATTTTTCTGTAATTGATTCTGGACGGACTTCAACAAGCTATTACCTAAGCTTATCATCTATTATAGTAAGCTGCGTTTCAGGATCCTCTGCTTCGAAAACATTAAACATCGATTTTTCAGATTCTGGTATTATAGATTCATTTGGATTCGAGAATTTTGATGTCGTAGATGATTGAATTCGGTAACTTTTCCAACTTTCCGCCGACTGAAATAGAATATTAAGAACAATAATTAATACTTAAATGTATCTGTAAAATTGACGATATACTCACATTGCATTCGACTGTATCACCATTTATTATTTATGTATTATCATTTATTCATGAAATTACATAATGGTGTTCCTGGACATTACGTTTACATAGAATTTTAATTTATATTTCATGTTTCAAACTATTATGTCGGTTAGGTTTCTCATATTTATCTTCTAGTGCGGCAAGCACTACTAAAATATAACAAAACAAAATTTATTGAGAATTATTTAATACATAACGGATCAATTACATTACATTATGGTTCCTGGACATTACGTGCCCCTCCTCCAGCACAGCACGGACACAATAATTTTCGGAACGACAAAATTCCGTCTTAAATTGTCCAGTCAGTCGACCATAAACAGAAAACTACTTGCCAAATCTTCCATAATGTATTACCCCTTGAGGGCTCAATATATACATCGTAAATAATTCCTATGGATTAGAATCGAGTATAATGACATGGTCTATACACTTGAACGGGGCGGCATGTACTTACCACCGGTAACCAAAAAATACAACAGTAGTAACATGTAAATATTTTCATTGTGGATGGCTGGACAGTACTTATTAATTTTTTTATTTTGACAACCTACACACAGTGTTTTTTCCTACTTGTGTTGATTTTCGAATTTTTTTCGAACTTGTACTAAAACACCTAACTTCACTCTTGTCTTATAGAAGAAATATTTTGGAACACGATTTTACAAGGCAGTGTCCTATATTGATACTATTTAATATTTGTTGTTACTGTCGATTGAGTAGTCTAAAGACAAGTAACGCAAATCCTCTCTGAATTGATTCTATTCTGCTAAAGGAATTGTTATGGTACAACAATGGAGGAATATTTCAAGTGGGAACGAACAAATGAAACGAAGAAGACTTTTAAACCCTGTTATTGAAGTAGTGCTGACACATCCGTCAATATGGTCTTGAAATGATAAATTACGCAAAAATAGACAACTGAATCAAGAAAAGAATGAACTCTATCGATCATAATTCCATTTAAAAATAAACTATTTTCAAGATCATTACGTAAAACATTTTACTCGTAACATCATAGCAGCATAAATCAAAAACTCGTAATATTTGAAGCATCCTTTTACATCATCTATGAACACAATAAATCAGACAGGTCCAAGATTGCTACCTTGTGGGATGCCAGACAAAACATTTAAATCTCTAGATAAAATATTTTTTTAAAAAAATTATTGACACCGGTGCGTCAAAAATGACAACGTCCACTTTAAAGGAACAACATCATGCTTGAGCTATTTCAGTTTTTTTATAAGGTAATGATCAATTTTATCGAATGCTTTACTTAAATCAGTATAGACTACTTCAACGCTATATCACAATCTTCTAATGTTTAAGTCAAATAAATTGAGAACAAAGAAAGATTTGTCAAAGTTGGCCGGCCGGGATAAAACCCATGCTTGTTTACAGATATGGAATATTTAATTAAGCAAAAGATACGGTCCTTGACCATTGATCCAAATAACTAAGGAATAGTCGAAACTGGATTTCCAGATTGAAATAAATACTCCAACCGCCGAACTCAAATTGAAGAGATACTTCGGCGGTTGAACCAAGACATAAATAAGCAGACTCTTTTAACACAAGCGAGTAAATTTTGTTCGGGCCACAACTCATATTCACATTTACATTGAACAGAGCATGCAGAACGGCAACGGTAGTAAACCGAAATTGAATATTAGGATTTTTATTAAAATAAAAATCGTCAATATTGTCTACGTTAAAATGAATTGCCTACGCTATTTTCGACACCGCAGCAGGTCAACAATTCCGAATTACGCGTAGATACACAACACTGGTGATAAATTATAAATGTATGTAGCCAATATGCAACGGGCGTGTGCTATATGGTTTTTAAGCATTATGTGTAAAGTCCAGATCACTTAAATTATACAGATTTCAGGATAAATTATATAACAGGAAAAAAAAAAGAATGCTTGATAAGGGTGACTAAACATGAAAGGTATCTGTGTAGTACCGCAGTGAAGGGAAATTTTTCCAAAATGCGACCTTGAATTAATTTTGCAAATGTCATACGAATCGGAAGAGGGAAATATAAATATTATACGGAAAAAGGGAAAACTGAAAATGTTTTCAATTTAAATATTTTTAATTTTAATTTTTTTTTTTTTTTTGTTGTTGGCTGGTTTTATTTATAATACGAACGGTGATAATCTTTTACATTTGTATAAAAATGATAAGACATGAAAAAGAAATGGAAGAAAGCACAACAACAAAAAAACTGTGTAGGAATCGAAAAAATTTACATAAAATAATTTGTTATCAGTGCGCGAGAGGTTGGTATATATGTGTAATGCCGCTACTTTGTCATGTATTACATCGTGGTGGCAGCTTTACCAGAACAAAGAGATAAGAGATATAAACATTTTTTTTTATTCTAGGGTTCATATAGCCAGATGAAAGAACAGAGATTTAATTGTGGTTAACAGTAAATTTTATGGATAACATCGCTGTATATTACGTGGCGCGGCTTTATGTAAGTAGCAGTGATAAGAATTTTTTTTTTTATTTGTATAGGTAGAAAATCGAAATATTAATGATATGTAAGATTAGGAAAACTGAAATTTTTTTAAGATATAAGTACCTACTTACCCCAAACATTGTTTTTGATGGTATATGCAAACCGAGGACAACTTACGATTACATATTCATACTATTTTTGTTACAAAACAGAACTAGACAATAATTTATTCAAGCGCTTCCATCATGATATTCGTATACCAAGAAGCAAATGATGCTAATTAGCGTATAATTAAATTATCAATGTGTTGGGACTTCGTATATAATTTGTTGGTATTTAAGTAGAATTAATTTACGATTGTAACGGTTTGCACAAAGGAACTTTAAGTGGGTATACAATGAAACTGAAAAACGAATAAATAAAAAAAACTTAAAGAAAATAATTTTCCTCGTTGCAATTATTCAAATTAACATAAAACAGACCATGAATGAGAAAATGAAAATGACCATTGAGGATGGTGTTGCATTGTTTGAAAATTGTGGAATGTTATTAGAGAGCTGTCGTTTGAATCGTAATTTTAGGTTTCGGTAGTATACAAGACCAGTGGTGAGTGGATTATTTACGCACCGCAGTTCTTTGATATATACAGTTGGAAAAAAAATTATGCTTCCCGCCCGCTAAAGTGCTAAACACATATTAAATGCCAACTTTAGAGGGAATTTCAATCATTTAAAATTGAAGGGCAGTTTGGTCAAAATTAATCCATTGTTTAATTTTTGCGAGCTAAATGAACAGCCAACGTATCACTTTGAGGTACTGCAATGTATCGCATAAATTCGATAGGAAAATTGGTTAAAAACCTCTTGGTTTGGCACTCAAAGTGTTAACCATATTGTAAACGCCATATTTTTGTGTTGTTTATGTATTTTCTAAGTAATTTTTTTTTCGCATTATCAGCACTAAAAAGAAAATTACTTAGAAAAATTAAAAATTAAAATCAGCGAAAAAATTTCAAAAAAAAAAAAAAAAGTTTATGTATTTTCAATTTTTTATAGTTTATATTTTATTTTTAAAATTAATGAAATTTATTTATAAAATTTTATTAAAACATATAAAATTAATTTATGATAAAAAAAAAAATATAAAATATATTAGCATGTTAAACAATGACACTTCACAGGTCGAGAGCAAACGTAATATGCTGAGAAAAGGAAATAAGCACCACAAAAATTAAACCGATTCGCACGGATCGCGTTACTTTGGTACTGTTCATACAAATAACACAAATACGAACAAAAGAAAAATAGAAATACAAAGCCATAATTGTGTATTATACACAGTGTACGTATTCGATTTTTTTTGCTTCACTCATTTTAAATGAGTAACTCACGAGACAAAATCGATATACTGGTGGCGGTCTGGTGTAATAAATTGTTGAAGGAGATAAAATCAAACTTTAAATTAGACGTTTTAACCCTTTACGGTTTGGAGCCAATTCCGTGTAACCTGACACAAAGATAATTTATTACACACCTGGATAAGGTTGATCTGCCCTCCATAAGGTACAAGGAGTACCATTTGGCTCAATATCTGGTGGCGGTCTGGTGTAATAATTTATTAATATTGGTAAAATCGATGTTTTTGTCATAAATAGTCGTTTGGGGTGAAATTTACCCTTAGTCAAGATATAGGGTTGATCTTGAACTATTTAATCAATGTAATTAATTTGTAATAAATTCTGGTTCAAGAACCATCCCGATATCACAGCTACATCAGAAGTTACAATTTTGGCGGTGTAGGTTTAATTACAAGCTAAACCGACCACTCGTTCCTCGAAAACGGTAACTGTAATAAAATCGGGGTTTGTTGTAATAAATTGTAATACATGTGTAACAAATTATAGTACAGGTTTCATTGAGGCGGGCTAATTTGGTCGGTGCAGGTTAAGAACACAAAAATATTCGAAAAATAATATGATCTTAAAAGTGGAGTTAGCAGAGATGCACTGCGGTTAACAGAATGAATCAATAAAATTAAAATTCTATTAGTCAAAAAAAAGTACAACAATGCAATAATAAGGCAACAGCTGCGCTAGCGCAATGTGTTCAACGATCATAACTTGATATGAAGAAAGATGTGTATGCAAAAACTTATCTGGTTACAACACCATTTTGATTATACCTTACATAATTCGAATTTTCGATCAACCAGTTGCATTCGATTATTCAACACAGTAAAAAATTTTAGTTGCCGCATATACAATGAATAATAAATTAGCGAAATTTTCACTCCATCGATAACAATTTGTTGTGTGTGTATGGTATGTATTCTATACCATTACCATAATTGGATATCAACGTGAAAATTGGACAAAAATATTAATTTTGTCACGTAACAATAATATTGGCGACCCCGATCGCATAACCTCCCCTCTCCAAATTTTCCATAATTTTCAATTTTGTTATAATATTATTGGTAGACGTTATTGTTGTTGTACCGATGATATTCGAAAAAATAATTAATTAATTATCATAAAATAAATAAATATTTAATTCATAAAACCAGACCATAATGCAACAATAACAAAATTGTTTATTTGAAATTGCAAATTTGTAATTTATTCTGTCGTCGAGAGTTGGTTATACGGATTATTGTTGTACGAGTATGTGTAGTTTCCCTATTTGTCGAAAATTTTTTACATTTTTCATAATTAATTCGTAATTTTTACAATTAATGTTTATTTTACGTTTTAATAAAAACAAATTAATTAATTTGTATGAACAGATTGAAATAAATACGATATCGTGTGACTGATGCAATATTGATATGCAGCATACATGAATTGTATACATGGATACGGTTTGTGTTAATTAATTACAATCCCACTCCACCAAACTCAACTCGTCTGGCAAAGTAGATATCCTGAATATAATCTCTGAACAATTTATAAGTAATTAGGAGAATTATTAGGTGTGCAAGTAGAAACTCTGCTCTGAAGGTGGTTGCATTAAAATATACTTGAACGCATCCAAGTCGCCCGCCATTTTAGATATATCTAGCAAAGTCATTGCTGTTTCTAATCGGTACACGGTTTCGTAAAGTAAACTTTTCTTAATATGAGATTATTAAAATCAACATCGATGTGCAGAACTGTTATGTTATTTGAACCACTTTCTAAAATAATTGTTGTTCTTACATCAGTACATTTGCCGAAATCGTTTAATATTTCAACAAGCATAAATGGTCATAAATGGGCAACACAAAATTCCAAAAGGCCGCTTGTTAGTAGACATTAGTAGTCGACGAGAAGGTGACAAATCGTATTTAAGGAACACAGAAATTTCTAGCAACCTCATTTCTGAAATAATTACATTAAATCATGTGCCTAATAAAGAGTTCTATTTTTGTTACATGAATACGTATTACTCTGTAAGTATTTTGTAACTTGAAATTTACCTGTTGTCAGTCTTCTAATAATAACCATAAAAAATAATAACCATTAAATTAGAATTTTTCACTTGCCGTTCCAACATCTTTGAATCGCAAACACTGAAATCAAATTATTTTCCAGTTGCATTGTACCGCCTCATTAATTTCTTATCCTGGTTTATGTTGTTGTTGTCGTCTTCATCGTCGTCACCGTCGCCATTTGGGATGAGCACATCTATAAAACAACACTAAATTTTAATGGTTGATAGTAGATTATTTCTATGCCAAGATACATAATGGAAATTTTATTTAGATTTTCATTTCAAAAACATAAAATATTTCAGTTAACGGTGTCGTCGACTCGATCTTTCCATCGGTATATCATTATACCGACAGATGTTAAATGACGGTACGTCATTATTCCTGGAAAACTGCAACGCAAAAAAATCAGACTGAGATTTTTTAATTGTAACGTGCGAGCTTTTAGGGGGGGGGGGGTAAATACCTCACACTGCTTTTGTACGTTCTATTTTACGTTTTAATTGTTCCAAATTAAATTGTGTTGTAATTGAATCCTGTAAAGAGATGAAATAATTGTAGACCAAGCGGGAAAATTAATTAAATTTTAACAAGCGCGCTTGCAAAAAGGAATTCGTTTTTCATTTGTTATTCTCAAATCAAAGCAAAGAGTTTGTTGTGCGGTTATTTTATTTATAAAGCAATCCTCTTTAATTCGGTGATGAAATTTATGGGCAACGACACAATCGTATTATTATTCAAAGAAATCAACTGCCCGTTCAACAACGGCAAGAACAATAAATAAAAATAAAAATATAGTTCGTAACAAAAACAGACAACCTTCCGGTCATATTTAAAACTTTTCAATTATAATTTAATTAATTTTATTTTGGTGAATTAATAAAATAATTTAAAATTTACCTTGCGGGCAATATTACGAGTACATATTTCGAAAATTAAACAGTATAAGATGGTTTCAACATGATTATTTTTATAATTTTAATTACATTTATTTTTGGGTTTTGTGTTATTTATAAATTATTAAATTTCTATTAAATTATGATATACTCTAGTAGTTGCAGCATATGGTAGATTTACATGAAAATTAATTGGTTGATCATCTTGAAATTTTTAACAAGGGTACAATATATCGAAATTCTTTTAGATTCATCTTTAAGTTTTAAAAAGAAAATGGAATCTAAGAAAAGTGTTACACAAATTAATTAATAAGGTTTGCCTTAATTACCAAGTCAGAAAAATAAAATACATATTTCTATCTGTATATTTGTGTCTGTGTTCTTCTTTGACAACAAGCAATCAAGCGCCGAATTAAAATTTTTGACGGAAACCCTACCCAATACATCTCGTGAATGAACATCTTCAAAAATATTCTACAAGACAATAGTGCAATCGCGGCAACAAAATCTACTAAGCGACATCTATATATATATAAAAATGGATCGTGGTTTATTCGGATGCTTAAAACTTGAAAACGACTGCACTAAATTGAATAATTCCTTCTGCGGGTTTGCTCGTAATTGCTACGTAAAGGTTTATGAAAAAAGAAAAGTAGAAAAATTCTCAACAGGGGGCGCTGTAGGCGCATATTTTGTTTTTCAGTTCAATTCAATCCACACCCAAAGATATTGCGGGAGAGATACATACTTAGTACAACTGCAAAGGTTAAGAAATGAAACACGCCAATCGACTCAGAACAGTAATGTTAGAAGAGAAAGGATTCCAACTACAACTAGAGCGCCGACACAACCAGAGCCCATAGGGCCAGAGAGGAGATCCTACTCTCAGATAACGCAGCAGAATACTATTAAAGAAAATCCACTAGAAAGGATATTTCGAAGTATAGAAACGATAAATGCACGCCTAGCAAAATAAGAACGTGGTCTAGAAGCTATATATAAGCGGCTGGATAGACAAGAAGCTACAAATGAGCTTACATCAATGCTATACTAATCAAATGAATAGATCACTTAGAATTGTTATTTGGAACGCGAATGGATTACCACAGCATGTTCCAGAGCTAGACATTTTTCTAAACTTAGAAAAAATAGATATATGTCCAGGAGGAAACGCTAAAGGCGAGTCTACCGTAATTGTTAAAAATAATATTAAACATTACGAAGTGCCCGGCATTGAGGAAGAAATTATGCAAGTTAAAACCATAAAAGTTGAATCAATCAATAATAGGGAACTCAGTATCTCCTCTATTTACTGTCCCCCACGCCATCAATTTAAAAAAGCAGACTACAGTCGACTTATTAAATCATTAGGACCAAATTTTATCATAGGCGGTGATTTTAATGCAAAGAACAACTATTTGGGATCTAGACTTACAACCTCTAAAGGGAAAGAGTTATTTAATGCAGCTCGCGAGAAAAACTGTGAATTCCTCTCTGGCGATAAACCAACATTTTGGCCTGCTGACATACTTAAAATTCCAGATCTTTTTGACTTCTTTGTAACAAAAGGAGTTTTAGAGGACTACACATGCATTGAAAATAGTGAAGGACTATCATCTGACCACTCACCTGTGATCATGACGCTGAGTACAATGATAATAAAAAAAGATAATTCACCTAAGCTAACAAACAATAAAACCAATTGGGATCTATTCAACAAATTAGTAGAAGATCGAACAAATCTCGGCGATTGGTTCGAACGAAGGTGCAGCTGGAAGATGAGCTAGAAATATTTAATACCAATATCCAACAAGCGGCTTGGGAAAGTTCACCGATTTCTCATACCAACGCTACAATGAAACATAACTATCCTCTTGAAGTCAGAGAGCTACTCAAAGAGAAACGGAAAGCTCGCAAAATCTGGTAGAACTCTCGTGCACAGCAACACTATTCTAAATTTTTTGTGCAACAAGTTAAAACAACTAATAATATGGAAATAAAAATCGAAAGCATAACTAAGCGACTACGAGGTCTTTCTGAACTAAAGGATGATGATTACTCGCTTTGGAAAGCAACGAAGGGAATAAAAAGATCCAAAATACATGTGCCGCCTATCAAATTCGATGACGGATCATGGGCCAAAAGTGACAAACAGTAAGTCTCTCTATTTGCTGCTTATTTAGAAGAGGCTTTTCAACCGTTGCCGAGACAAACAGCAAATGAAAATACAACAGTCGTAAACAAAGCAGATGACCTTGACATAAGGCATGTGACTTTATTGAGGCTTAAAACTGAAATCAATAGTAACTTAAGTGTCAGAAAAGCTCCAGGTTATGATTTAATAACTGGACAAATCGTGAAAGCCATTCCCGAGAAAGGTTTGCGTAAAATCAACCAAATAATTAATGCAGCTTTCAGACTGAAATATGTTCCAAGACAATGGAAGGTGGCCGAAGTAATAATGATTCCAAAACCAGGTGAACCAGGAAACGATAAAAAATCATATTGACCGATATCACTACTTCCAGTCATATCAAAAATATTTGAAAAACTGTTGCTGAAAAGACTCAAACCTATAGTATATGAGAGATGCTTAATTTGACCACACCAATTTGGGTTTAGAGAAAATCACTCTACAGTTGAACAAGTCCACAGAATAACGGATGTCATTGAGGATGCACTCGAGAATAAGAAAATATGCTCCAGTATTTCCTTAGATGTAGCTCAAGCTTTCGACAAAGTTTGGCACCAAGGGCTTGAATTTAAACTGCATCGAGACCTGCCTAAGCAATTTTATCAAATTCTTAAATCCTACATAGCTGATCGACACCTTAGAGTCAACATTTGAAAATGAGTAGTCTGAAATAAAAATAATATCAGCAGTTATACCACAAGGTAGCGTACTTGGACCTATTCTGTTTATTCTTTATACGAGAGACTTACCGAATATTGAAGGTACTACAGTAGCAACATTTGCAGACGATACAGCTATTCTAGCAGTTGGAAAAGATATTTCAGAAGCAACAAACAAACTTCAAAGTGCAGTTAACACGGTGAGCAACTGAACTAAAAAATTGCGCATCTAATTAAATGAAGCCAAATCACACGTCAACTTTACACGCCAACTTTACAAATCAAAATGTAAACTGTATTCCCGTGATTCTCAACTCAAATCAAATTCCATATGCAAATACAGCTAAATACCTTGGCATGACCCTCGATGCTAAGCTAAGATGGAAAGAACATATCAAATATAGAAAAATATGCTGGCTCATGGGTAGAAATTGTGAACTCTCAATACACAACAAGTTGCTTCTATATATGCAAATGCTAAAACCAGTATGGACCTATGGTATCCAACTTTAGGGTTGTGTCATGAAGACCAATGTACAAATGATACAATGCTTCCAAAATAAAGTGCTACGAGGGATTGTGAATGCCCCATGGTACATTAGGAATGACAACCTCCATAGAGACTTGAAGATGGAATACGTCACCGATGAAATAAAGAACCAAGCAAGGAAACACGTACAGCGCTTATCTCTACACGAAAATGCAGATATTCGTCGTATGTTGGACACCACTAGCGGAGTGAGGAGACTCCAAAGGCAGAAACCGTGACAATTTTATGTGCGATTTATACAAATTAATGATCATTTACAGTTCGATATTTGTTACGATACCAAGCAGCATTTGTTACCGGCGTTCTCAGAATGCATCGCGATACCGAAATGTCGCAGAACGAAGGAGAGACGTGCTATTGAAAGGAAATCATCCCAAATCAGTATGATTGAAAATTGTACGCGACAGTCAGAAGAGATCAACGAAGTTTACAATGAGCAACAACGATTGAAAAGAAGAGATGATCGTGTTCGGCAAGTGATGAAGCAAGATCACAACGTGCGACTATTGATCGACAATGTATTTAACATCAAAATCGACAAATGTGCATTAGCACATTTTTGTGCTACATATAGCATTTATATATATTATGTTATATGCTCATTACATTTTTTGGTATAAAAAATTTGTATTTAAATCGATATTCAATTAATAAAAAAAATTAAGTGTGCTTTAAACCACACTACTGAAATAAAACTTCTAATATATATTTAATATTTATAATATAATATAGAAAAATTATAATATTGAAAAAAAAATGGTCACCCTGTGCGTTCTCGAGTGTCACCTAGCCGTTTATGTCTGATGCCACAAGAGGTAACCTTGTAACTTGGTAACTTTTTCAAAGCCAAGTAGTCGTAATAGATAATGTTTATGTATGTGTAACAAAATGGACAAAAAATTATTTTTGAAATCTCTTCGCATAGTAAAAATGGCCTTGAAATATTTTTTATTTCATTTTTGTTTGTGTAATGTAGTTTCATCGAAAATTTGTTTAAGTCGCATTAAAACCTGTATAGGCAAACGGGGAAAGAAACGAAGAAAGAATCGGTTTCTCTGATACCTCGTGTGGAATGGAGCTGTAAAATAGAAAAAAATACATATATAAAATATATCACACGGACGATTTTTTTTGGTCACCCTACGCGTTCTGGAGTGAGTAAGTGAGTGAGTGATATAGATGTTATAATATAGAAAAAAAAATATTTCGGCCACCCTATGCGTTCTCGAGTGAGTCAGTCAGTGACATAGAAGTCTATATTATGACTTTTCAATTTTCCAGTTTTTCAATTTTCATATTTTCCAATTTACCAACTTTCCAAATTTCCTATTTTCATAATTTTTTATTTTCCTAAAAAAAAAATTAGAATTGGAAAATTGAAAAATTGGAAAATTTGATCCAATTTTTCAATTTTCCAATTTTTCAATTTTCCAATTTACCAGTTTTCCAATTTACCAATTTTCCAGATAGAGGACAGACGCGTTTTCGTCTTTCTCTGCTTAGAATAAAATTAAATTTTAGTTTAATTTAATGTAATGTAATGTGTATAATAAATAATTATAATTAAAATAATATAATAACGTGTTAATAATTTAATTAAAAGTGAATTAATATAATTATAATAAAAAAAATAAAATTATAATTAAAAATAGTGTGTAGTGCGCAGCAATGTATAGAAATTGTGTGTCGTGCGAGGAAATGCACCACAATAATTTCTATGTACGAGTTTGTTCACATTGTGCGGATAATTCCAAAGGATATATAAGATAAGTGTTTTAATTATTTTAAATTTTGATTATATTTTCAATCTAAAAATTTTGATTTTATTTATTTTTATTTGTATGGATATATTTTAGTGGTTGTTGTGCTTGTGTAGTAAATACGCATTTTTAATGTTTCGCCATAGTGTGGTGTGATGCAGTTTGCGTGTGTGTGTGTGTGGTAGCTATTTATACATTACTTTAAAATTTAGAAGAAAGTTGTAAAGGGATATAAAATAAAAAATTGTTCGACCTTATGTTTTATGTACATACATATATACAAATTTGTTTTTTAGTTGTATATACTGTTTTATACGTTCACACACAAAATAATAATATGGTTATATACACTACAGGCCAAAAGTATTTGGTCGACATGGTTTTTATAATTTAAATTTTTTTATATAGTTCAACAAACATATTAATGGTATATATAAATACATTTAGACAGGGTGTAGCATTGCAAGTTTTTTATTTTAATGGAAAAGGAATCATCGACTAGGTGCTTTTGGCTTGTAGGGTACGTGATCATTTAGTTAAAAGACAAATAACAAAAAGGATTAAAAAAAAATATAAAACGATGTAATTTGTGTATTTCTTTTATCATCATAATGATCAAAAATGATCATTGAAATTACGATGAGTTTGCGCGCATGAGTTTGTTTTATAATTGTGTTGCTATAGGAAAACTATACATTTGTTGTTATAAGAATATAATATTATTGTAATATGAGTTAATGGAGAATAGTTTTATTATATAATATATAATATTATGTATATGTATTATATATTTTTATATTTTAAAAATGAATAACAGTGTGTTATAGATTAATATTATATACGTACATTTTTGGCATGTATTTTTTAATATTATTTTAGTTTTCGAGTATGTAATAAAAAATGAAACAAGGTTAGGTTGTGTTTGTTGTGTGATCTCTGGTATGTATATGTGCATGTATATGTATGGGCATGTGTAAATTTGTGTTTGTAGGTATGTATATGAATGCATGTGTAATTTTATATACCTCTTTCGCGTTCACAAAAAGGTGTTTTTGTGCTTCTATTTGAGCTCACCATGCACAAATGTGTGTGTAAGTAACCACAGTTTGTGGTGTCTTACGGATTTTAACCATTCTTAGTTGGATCGGGGTACTTTTTGAAAAATTTCATAATTTGATAACATATAAATTGTATAACGTTAATAATTTGTTTTTGATAAATTATTAGTCGGGTGAAAACCTGTTTGAATGGAATGCACGGTTGTGTATGCTGGTGCATATTGCATACAAGGTAAATTTTTGGAATGATTCTTTTTCGTATTCCAATAATATTTACACGATTGGGTACGCGGCCCGGAAAACGGATATATATATATATATATAATTGATTGTTTTTTTTGGGATTATTTTAATAATCAGTTTAATATTATTATATTGGTATTGGGGGCTTTCGATTGACCTGAATTGATTGAGTTGCGATTGAGTTATTATTCAGATAATTGAGTTGCTATTCACTTAATTCAGCTGCCAAGGTGGATTGGGTGTTCGTTTCACACCTCTTCACTTCAGACAAATGTCAAACTAAATCATTTTAAATTAGGCTTTTGTTGATTATTAAAAAATCCTGGTCGTTGTCGAAACGTAAATATTCTTTAAGATCGTATTCTAAGGCCATTTTTAATAACTCTAATATTACTTAAATTAATTTAAATCATACAGTAGATAATAATTTAATTCTATTTTATTAAAATTTGTATAATTTTAATTAGAAAATAACACAAACACACTTTTCTAAAAAAAAAACGCAAATGAAATGAGCGTAAAACAAATATGTAAATGTCAAAAATACAACAAAAACAACCTGTCTGAATTAAGTACATGAGCAAATTATCTCTTCAGTTAATTTAGTAGCTCAATTTTTTGACTGAACTGAGGGGGTGAGCGCCCAATTTCCTTCGGTTGATTCAGTTAATTCAAATGATTTTGTTTGTTCGAGTCAATCCGAGTGCCCTTATTATTTTATGTTTATATTTAATGTTTATAATTAATTGTTTTTATTTTTGTAAGCTTCGAGGAATAAATACTCTTGGGATAAATAAGTTTTTACCTGAACAGCTAATATATATGATTTTTTGCTATTATTGACATTTTTCCCATTTAGGTAGGACATGTAGGAGGAAAATATTAATTCATTATTAAATTTCAGAGAATGTGCAGATAGATGAATTACATGGTGGAACTAAACTGTCATAATGGTTTCCGGTGTATAATAAATTAATTTCAAAATTTTATTCTGGAGTTTCAGGAACAAAATTGACTTGGTGTTGGGAATTTGGGTAATGCACATTAATTTTTATGATTTTTTTTAATTTTGAAATTGCTGATAGACATTCAGCACCACCCTAGAAACCATCTTGTTGTAAATTAGTTAAATATTTTGTTATTAAATGACTTTCAGACAATTTAGGGTTAGATGAATATATAGAACGGCAAGAATCCAGCAAATTTGGAATGTAATCATTAAGATTATTCCTAAGGTACTCAGTTACGATAGTCCGTAACTGATTAACACTGTAGGATGGTTTCTGGGGTTCTTTCGTTCTTTCTTTCATTCATTTGTAGCTGATGGAGAATTAAAAAGGGAATTACCATCTCCTGGAATTTTATAAACTTCCATAAGTTAAAGTATTAATAAATAAGTTACAAATGAAATATACTGAGAAGATGAACACTAAATGTAAATTAATTTTTATCTTACTAACAGTATTGTGATGTTATTAAGTTTAACTCTTAACGAACGATTAATTATTTGTTTAAATCACTATATGATTTCTTATTACATATTTTGTATAAACTTAAGATTGTTATTATGTACTGTTACGTGCAAATAATATTTCACTATTAAGGTTGGCTTATTATGAAGGATAGGGCTGTATTGTACTGAGAAAAAATCTTTTAAGTATAGATATTTAATTGCCCCTTTAATGTATGCAATTGATTTGATTCTTTAATAAGCTAAGAATATTGAAATCTTGAATAAATTGCTTGTTAGTTCTTACTTAAAGTGCTCATACTTGTTAAATTAATGAACAATTCAGTTAATTTTCATTATTCGGAACTAACATTATTGTTGTAATAATTGAATTACCTTTTTATCTTGAACACATTAATTAAAAAGAGATTCGCGGGATATAGTTAAATTACCCAATAAAATCATTGCGGCGTAAAACAAAACTTATCGTTGGTGTAGTTATCGATATGATGGAACTTATAATATTTTACTAAATTTGGAAATTTTTACGTAAATTTCGAGACTGATCTTGAAATTTTGTATATTTCGATTTGTGTTTCTTACCAATTTGATGTTAAGTGTTTCGCTGTTTGACGATGGAATTCTGAGAAATTGGTTGTAAGTTTCAAAATATTAGTCTGACAATTTAAGTACTATACAGCCCAACCATGTTTACAGTATAATTTTTAAATGCTACTGGATTTCAGTTTAGTTTTATAATTAATATAATTCTAATAACTATGATTTCAGGAAATTCTTTTGTAAGTTGTTGAGTTTTAGGAGGATTAATCAATAAATGTTTGTATTATTTAGGAAGCCGAAAAACATTAATGAAGAATTAAATTTCAGGAGTCTTAAGATGTTTGTGGACTAATACTTCTTTAAAATATTAATTGATGATTGTGTAGTTTAGAATTGTGTTGTGTTTCTATTACTCACTATCGGATTTACCTAGGTGACTGTATTCGGAGTGAATTAATCAATCAATTTTATTTTAGGAAGCTGGAAATTATTAATGTTGAATTATATTTCAGGGAATTTCCAGATGCTCGTGAAATAATAATATTTTTTTATCAGGTTGCTGATTTAAAGAAGCAATTTTTGAAGACCAATATCATCGTTATCCATTGAACCTATTAAACCTTTATCCCCCCTCCGTAGATTAGAAGTAGATTAGAATTGTGTTGTGCCGTACGATCGCTAGGTGTCTGAAACCGGGTCGTTCTGTCCCAAAAAAAAAAACCTTTCCTATCCCTCCTATTGTTATGTGTATAAAAGGCTGTAGGAATAGGCCCGGCGTTAACCGGGACACTCGTCAAGTACTTGGTTCTACAGTCCAATCAATCAATCAATTTCCAATTTACCAATTTTCCAATTTTCCAAATTTCCAATTTTCATATTTCCCAATTTTCCATTTTCCTATTTTAGAATTTTGTAATTTTTCGATTTTCTAATTTGCAAATTTTCCAATTTTGCAAATTTCTAAATTTCCAATTTTCCAATTTTTATATTTTCCAATTTTCCATTTACCAATTTTCTTATTTTCCAATTTTTTTAACCAATTATTAAAATAAAATGGTATCAACTAATGTTCCACCTAGGGATTTATGAATTGTCATGGCACATCCTGATACTAAAGGAAAATGATTTCATTTTCGTTTATTGTTGTTGTTGTTTCGTTCGCCTCTTTCGATTACATTTTTCGTAACGCATTTGCCAGCTTAGTCCCCAAGTCAAGCGTGCCTAAAGAAGTTTTACTGCAAAAAGTTAGTACTCAAAAACCTTACTCACATTCTTTTACTCAGTTTATTCCGGTATTAGCTCGGAATAAAAGGCAAGAATATTCTAGTTCAAGCAGAGGCTGAACTAATATGGTCCTTCGAGCCGGATATGAACCAGCGACCTATGGATATACAGTCCACATTAATGAATTTCGTGGAAAATTAAATGAAAATCCATCACTGTCACCTACATTTTCAACAAAAAACCGCATACATCATGGCAGAAGGAGAATGATCAACAACCCTCATCCGGAGAACGACAACCTGAGGTTCTTGAAGAAGATGAGATCCTAGACCTGCAAATAGTAAGAATTAGAAGAATGAATAACGAGATAGCAAGCGATGAAGAGTTGCTAGAAGAACATTCACCAAAAGCCACACTATGGAAACCATGCATGAGGAGTTGCGTATTTTAATCGATAAAATCACAAACCTTCATGATGAGATTTGCGTAAAATCTATTAAAAATGAGACAATTGGGAAATCAAATTACTTCACGTTCGATTATTACGTAAAGCAGTGCTGTCGGATTCATCAAAGATTTTTGACCCAATGGGCTGGCTTTCTCCAATTACAATCAGCAGTAAGCTGTTAATGCAAGATGTCTGGATAAGTGAAACTGGTTGGGATGACAAATTGCACACAGAAATCGACAAACGATGGGCGATGAATTGAAAAACATTGATTCCATCGTCATACCAAGATGGGCAAAGACAATTAAAAGCAAAAAGGTTGAAGTTCATGGTTTTGCGGATGCATTTGAGAAGGCATTGGCTGCGATTGTTTATTACCGAGTTATTGATGAAAAGATGAAAACAAGCCTAATAATGGCCAACACCAAATTTGCACCCATAGCGAATAAAATTACTATCTCAAGACTTGACTTCAACGCAACTTTATTACTACTAGTGAAGCTAGTAAACCATATTCGTGAGTCAACACAATATGCCGATGCAAAAGTGTATTGTTGGACAGATTCAACAATCGCGCTAAGTTATGGATGTTCCCGCGTCAATGCGTGAACGACGTATATTTTTCGAGACACTAAACATCACAAATGAATAACTACTAACGAAACACCACAAATTATTTTCCTCAAAACTAACAATTTCTTTAATTTTATCACAACAATCTTCCATTGTTGTATTATTTACATTACACTTGTCACATTATGTGAATTCATTTTCTTTTGTAATGAATGTTGAAAGATGAAAATACCGCAGCGCTCCTAAATTCGCGCGGGTAGTTTTTAATACCGAAAATTTTTATGCGATGGTACGGAAAAAAATGTCATCTTGCAAAATTCAATGGTAAAATTTTTCTCGACTGTCTTGAACGAACATTAAAAGTTAAAACATTATAAATTTAATAAATTAAAATTGTGCCAAGTAAAAAATACCAAAAGGGCTTAAGTGTATCAAAGTGTATACGGGGTAATCGGGAAAGCTCAGAAGAACAAATATACAGTCCGCTACTTTAACGAAAGGGAATTTTCCGCATAGCCAGACCTCATCAATTTTATTATCGCCACGCCTGCTGTGCCCCTCCATTTGCTGATCCTTCGAGCCGGATGGTTTCCAGTTCATCAGTACGATTATTAAAACCGGCTGTTTGCAGTATTTCCGAGGATTCACAGATATTTGTAGACACGTCGCCACGTGTCTACCGGATAAGTATAGCCATATTGAATTTTTTACTTTTACATAAGTTGGTCGCCTACCGCGCGAATAAAATTAACATATTGACGATAATTGTTTGAAGAAACACCTAATTTCGAGACGCTGGCCAAACATCAAAAGTATCGGTGAAAATAAAATGTTATTATTGAGCGCTACATTTTCGTACACCACCATCATTAGTTCTTTTCATGTGTGCAAATTATAATCCGAGTGGCTTGACATCAGCACTAAATTGCCGGCTGAGCATCACTACTAAATTTTCGAACGGCGTTGTGAAATTCCAGTGCACATCCCAGCGCCAATATTTTATATCACATCGAAATCGATTCAAGGGCAACTTTCTAATTTGGGTGCACGATAAGCAATGGCGGAATTAAGTGGGTTGAAAAGACAACGAGCAGCCAACAAAGGCAAATTAACACTCATTCTCAACACCATCAAAAAGACCAGCGAGTTATCCATCGAAGAGTGCAAGGCGAAGCTGGCCCGAGTGGAGAAACTGATGGAGGAGTTCACGGCAATTGAGAACCAAATTTTGCAATTAGACGATTCCCTCGACATAGATGCCGATTATGAAAATAATTATTATAGCCCCATAGCTCAACTTAACTCAGCAATTCGCAAGCTGACTTGGCAGAACAACACTACGAATATGAGTCAGGATTATCCTTTGAACACGACGCAATCAGGAGTGGACATCAGGCTGCCTAAACTCAATATACCGACGTTCTCCGGTGCTTATACGGAGTGGCAATCGTTCTACGATCTTTACGTCACATCCGTACACGAGTCCACGACCTTGTCCGCGGTCCAAAAATTCCAGTATCTCAAGGGATTTCTTCGAGGAGAAGCCGCGAATCTTCTGCGTCCTTTGAGCATCACTGAAGCAAATTATATCGAAGCTCTGCAAAAGTTACGCCAACGATACGACCGCAAGTGACATACCATGAATGCCTTTATACGGGGTTTCATCGATCAGCCATCGATTAGCGTAGCCAATAAAAGCAACATAAAAAGGTTGCTGGACACATCTGATGAAATATTGCGTGGACTAAAGGCCATGGGAACACAATGTGAGCAACGAGATCAGTGGCTCCTGTACATCCTGTGCAACAAGTTGGACAATGAATCTAAGAACCTATGGGCCCAAGAGACGGCGAATAAGGACTTCCCAACAATACCGGAATTGTTTGATTTTTTATTAAGACGTGTGGTCGCAATTGATTCCCTACAAGCTCCAACCAAGCGCAATTTCCCAGCATCTGACAAACAAGCGGCAATCAAAAATCACGTGATGGTGTGCGGATCTGACTGTCCAGCATCTGACAAACAAGCGGCAATCAAAAATCACGTAGTGAAGTCCGGATCTGAATGCGCAGTGTGCCAAGCTAACGATCATTGGATTTATCAATGCAAAGCATTCAATGAGATGGGGGTTGACCAAAGACGAGAATGGGTGAAGGATCAACGGCGTTGCTTCAATTGCATGAATGACAGGCACGCAGTATTTCGATGCCTTTCCAGACGCCGATGTCTAACATGCAAGGGAAAACAACACACGCTCGTTCATCTTGAAGGCAGCCGACCCCTCCGAACCAACAGTAAGCTCTTCAAATGCAGTAGTTTCCCATCCGAAGGTAACCAGCGAGCCGCAGTACATCCTACCAACTGCTTTAACCGATGTTGTTGACTCAATGGGGAACACAACCCGCTGCCGTGCGCTATTAGATTCCGGGTCCCAGGTAAACTTTATCACCGAGTCCCTCCTTCAACGATTGCGGTTACCCAGGCAAAATGGAAGAATATTGGTAAAGGGAGTTGGAACAGCCAATGCGGGTACTACGAGGGGAATCGCCAACATTACAATTCGAACAACATCAGGTTCCACCTTAATGTTACGGGCATTCATATTGCACAAAATCACCACGTTACTACGCATTCACCTTCCTCAGTCGCAGTTAGACAAGTGGGGTCACTTGCCTTTGGCCGACCCAGAATTTTTCAAAGCGAGCGACGTGAACCTTGACGAGTGGACACATAAAGGGCACTGAAAATCAACCAGCATTGCAGAACACGATTTTTGGTTGGATTGCGGCTGGCAACGTCCCTAAAACAGGATTCAACAAAAGCGATCCCCAGTTATGTTTCACAAACACCGTTAATGAATTTAACATTGACCAAACACTGCGGCGCTTCTGGGAAATCGAATCCATTGGCAATAATGTCCAGCCGTTATCAGCGGAAGAGAAACTCTGCGAAGACACATTCAACAAAAGCGTCACACGATGCCCCGACGAGAGAATACAAGTTCGACTGCCATTCAAAGCCAGTACGTCGAAGTTAGGTGCTTCACTAAATATGGCCATTCAGAGAATGAGGAGCATTTCACGCGACAAAGACTTTTATGAGCTATATAAACGCTTCATGAACGAATATTTACAACTGGGCCATATGCAGGAAATTCCACCACAAATTATCAATGACGGTGGTTACTTTCTTCCACACCACGGGGTCGTGAAGGCGGATAACAACGTCACCAAAATACGAGTGGTACTCGACGGCTCCGCAAAAACCAACTCAGGTATGTCCCTGAACGATTGCTTGGCGGTCGGTCCCACTGCTGTACAGTCTACGCTCTACGCAATAATACTCCGGTTCCGAGAGCATCGCATCATTTTTGCCGCGGGCATCGAAAAAATGTACCGGCAGATCCGCCTCCACCAAGATGATACTAAATACCAGCGGATCGTCTGGCGGGATGAACCAACGCAGCCAATCCGATATTTCACCTTAAACACGGTAACGTATGGGCTCTCGCCATCCGCCTCATACTTGGTAACTCGTTCGATTAATAAAGTAGTCGATGACATTGATACGGGCAGCAGATCCAGTTGTAGCTGACATTATCGAAAAGTCTATCTACGTCGACGATCTGATGACTGGTGGAGACACCGTCGAAGAAGTACAACAATTGAAGCGGTCACTCACATCCACACTCAGTATCCGACCGACAGCAGCAGATGAAGTCTATCCACGATCCAACAGCTGAACAGTCCATCTCAATTTTGGGATTGCAGTACGACCCAGCTCATGATTCCTTCAAATTTCGCGAAGAGAATGATACTATCAGAAGCCGGAAGGATATTCGATCCACTGGGTTGGCTCGCACCCGTAAACATAAAAATAAAAATTTATATCCAACAATTATGGTTGCTACGCTTAGGTTGGGATGACCCATTGCCACTCAAGGAACTTCAAGAATGGGAATCAATAAGAGCAAGTTTGCCCACTATTGAAGACATATACATTCCACGATTTGTAGACACAACAAAACTAGCCAAGGTGGAAATACACGGGTTCTGCGACGCCAGCACTCTTGCCTATGCTGCAGTAGTCTATTACAAGGTGACCACAGGAGACAGCAGAGTCTCCCAAAACTGGAGTTGTGCGGTGCAGTTTTGCTGACTAACCTAATAAATGTTGTTAAACGGGAAACAAATACCAAGGTACAACGTATTTTCTTATGGACAGATTCTACCATTGTCCTAGACTGGCTCGCAGATCATCCTCGACGCTGGCCTACGTTTGTTGCAAATCGAACAGCGCAAATACTTACGTCATTTGGTAGAAAACACTGGCAGCATGTACCGTCATCTCAAAATCCAGCAGACATCTCCTCGAGAGGCTTGTTCTCGCACGAAGTCAAAACCAACAGATTATGGTGGACCGGGCCCACCTGGTTGTTAGAAATGAACGAATATTGGCCTCAACAACAAAGAGATTACTCAAATTTTAGTGCCACTCTAGAAACTTTGCTTCACAATACCACAGTTGCATATTCGAGAGTTTAATCGCTAAATGTTCATCTTTCCACAAACTTCAAAGAATAATAGCGTATTGTCTAAGATTCATAGCAAGATCGAAAAGACAATTTCTTACCAAGATAAAGTCATTGTTTTTAACCAGAGAAGAATTGTACGAGGCATTGTTCAAAATCTGCAAATACGATCAAAGGAATTATTTTCAACCAGAAATTCAAACCATCGAGTTATCGAAGCTAGTAAAACCAACGAGCAGCCTGAAAATGCTCAGTCCGTTCCTTGGAGTATTACGTGTCGGCGGAAGATTGGAAAACTGCAATGCCCCATTTTCTACAAGGCATCGCATTATTCTGTCCTCGAAATCACCGTTAACAGCACTAATCATTGAAGATATGCACTATAAGACACTATAAGCATGCTGGACCATCGTTATTTCTAGCGTTGTCAAGACAGCAATATTGGATACCGGGCGCAAGGAATCTTATACGACGAATCATCCGTAAATGTGTTTGTTGCACCCGATGACCCGACATAAAGCTGCATGCGAAACATAATTGATGAGGAATCTACCTGGCTACCGTCTAGAGCTAATTCGGCCTTTTCTGAAAGCGGGTGTCGATTACGCTTGACCCTTACCTATACATTTGATTAAGGGACGAGGTTAAAAGACCTATAAATACTACGTAGCTTTGTTCATATGTCTCAGCACAACGGCCGTTCATATAGAACTCGTAACTGATCTGAGCAGTGATGCCTTTCTCGCGGCCTTAAAGCGGTTCATAGCACGTCGTGGATGCTGTCAAGATTTATACAGTGATAATGGATTAAATTTTATCGGGGCCAACAATCAATTAAAACAATCTTTCAAGCATTGTATTGATAATTCAAATGAAATTTCTCACTTTATTTCTAGAAACGCAATCACCTGGCATTTCATTCCTCCCAATGCGCCTCACTTTGGTGGCATTTGGGAATTAGCCATCAAGTCTACCAAATTTCATCTTCGTCGAGTTGTTGGTGATTCAATACTGACCATGGAAGAGATGAACACACTGCTTACTGAAATTGAGAGTATCCTGAATTCACGGCCGTTGTGTGCATTGTCATCGGATGATATAGATGCTCTCACACCCTCGCATTTCTTAATAGGACAACTGGCCACCAAATTGCCCGAACCCGATATGAGTCATCTTAAACCGTCACATTTATCCCGTTGGCAGATGCTGCAATATATGAGCCAACATTTCTGGAAGCGCTGGCATGTCGAATACCTCACCTCGCTCCAACAAAGATCGAAGTGGTTTACGGCAAAGTCTGCTATAAATATAAACGAAGTCGTTATTATAAAAGATGAAAACTTACCCGTAAACAAGTGGTTATTGGGAAGAATCACGAAACTGCATCCTGGATCTGATGGTCTCACTCGAGTTGTGACAGTGAAGACTGGACATGGCGAGCTGAAGAGACCAATAACCAAAATTGTGCGTCTACCTGTTGACCAAGATTGGTCAAAGCCGGCGGTATGTTAATATCGTATTTTCTGTCTTTGTATTGTCAACCCTGTTTCCCGAGATATAACTGTAAAATTTTAAACCGAAACTTCAAGCCGCTAGTCCCGTGTTCTTGAAATGTGTGACCGTAAAACTTCCACAATCGAAATAGCTGTTTAGTGTAGCAATTTACTCTCCAAACACCCAGGAACATTATCAGCGGATGAGAGGGTGTCTATTTTTGAATGAATGAATTGATCAGTTCGCTATTGGTTATTGGGTGAACTTTGTAAAACGGTTTTAATCAACTATGCACGTGTGCTAGAGCCTTAGAATCATGCTTCACGGTCTTTTCACCACTACGCACTATTTTCGTAATTAAATTTTGGCCTCCTACTATCCAGTATTTTGATCGAAGTGTTGCCATCATTGGTGTTGGTCAAATATAACGTTGGCGGTGTTCTCGTACTATTAAATCTGTGAGGTCGTTTTTGAATTTCAATATCAAGAGATGTTTGATATTGTATATAGGTTATGGACGCTTTCGTAATTCTGCCTCCAACTCGAAGTAATCCATTTTGAGCGATAAATGGTTTAAGATAAATAATTTTACTTGGCGATGGAAGTTGCTTATTGAATTTTAACATTTTTTTTTCAAATTAAAGTGCCTTGATTAGATGTAAGCAGGGGCATGACAATGGTTTTAGATATATCTTTTGTTAGCATTTATTAAAATGCGGCTAAAATGCGCATAATTTTGTTGTAATTGGATATGTGGATTTCGATTTTTTTTTAAAGAACTGCAGTTTTTGCGATAGGATAGTGTTAATCGAACGTTATCGTGGATAGCTAAGCAGATTACTGTGACACTACTTTATAATAATTTTCCTCGAATTCTTAATCCAGATCTTCAAAATCAAAAGTTCCGTGCGACAAAGTTCTACATTCGATAATCTGACCTTTAGATCTTCAACGCTAGTGGTATACTTTGATTTCGTCGATGTAAATATTTAAGCAATTTGGAATTTGTGAAATTTAAAGGTCCAAATATTACTTACATATATATTTTATTTGGGCATAAGTTGTTGTTAGAGAATTTAAAAGTATTTTTCTTTTTCATTGAAGAAGTGCAAATCCTACAAAATCAAGTGACCTCAAAATTGTGTTTGAAAACAATTTTTTTTCATTCTATACAAATTTGGCCATTTCATTAAAATCAACATGTTTAGTTTTATCTGTTACCTACTAAATTAAATTAAATTTTATATAAAAAAAATTAACTAAATCTTGACGATGCCATTTATTGAGCATGCTGGTATGCTGAGTCTCTTGTCGCAACAGGAGAAATTTGAATTATTTCGCCTGAGTGAAGATGACTGTCTACCAAATGACACCGTACCGTTTATAAGAAATGGTTCGAAGTTCAATGCAATTCGACCAACACTGCCAGAAATAATTCCATTCGCTAAACAGCCACGGAGTTTTATTCTTACTGATCGAGGAAATCATTTTCCAATGGATTATTCTAAGCTTAGTGATACGGCTATAAATCAACATGATGCGTTTCATGATGTTGCCAAACATTTTGTTGCTGAGCTTGAATCAGACGACACATACAAAGAAATGTCATTACTTGAAGCATTTGATAATCGTTTTAAATCTGGACAATCTGCACTAAATCGTATTATGCCACAAACATCTGGTATAGCACCGAATGAGCCAGGTATTCCATCAATCGATGATGGTGTATCACCGCATCCCATTTCATCGCATTTTGCTCTCGAACAAATGGTTCGGAATACTAAAATTCCGGTCGATGTACAAGATTACATACAAACTCATCCGGGAAATGATCCTGTGCGAGCAATGTCATGCTTATATAGAGCGCAAAGACGTGAAAAATTATTGCAAGAAATAGCGAGAAGCTTAGGTTATCATAAATAATTAAAATAATTTGTATTGTTACAATAGAAAAATTTGGTTTATCAAAATTACTCTTAACCGAGTTATTCTTACAATGAAATTTAGGTAAATAAATTAAGTGGCCATATTTTGATTTTATATATCAGCCATAGTACACAAAAATTATTTTGTTCTGCATTAAATATTTGTATTTCAAAATGATTGGCAGCTTGCTAATTAACCTTGCTTTCACTAATTGATTTGACTGACATCAAAGTCCCGACCGTGTTGTGGTTGTGGTTTATGGTATCGACTTCTGGGAATTGTCTATATACAAGTTTTGTCAATTTTTTTACTTTCTGGGGGCCGATATATGGACGAAACAGCAGATTTCCGATTTTTACGTTGAGAACAACGAGGGAAGATATGGTTACTGTATGACGTTAATAGCTAATTGAGTTAGCAAATGAAACGTTACAACGTGGCATAGGATTGATGTCTCTTGCTGTGTCCAAAACAGAATCCGAAACTATGGATGGTTACATCATTCTCAATTCCTTTAGTCAAAGCGAGTAAGGAGAAGTCGCTGCAAAGGTCACAAATATGACCGGCAAAGACGTAACGTTGCATGAGAGAATGCAAATCGCTATGGCTGCAAGGAAGCTGAATTAATTGTAAGAAAAACATTATCTGAGGAATATGTCTCTTGTCCTACAGAACAACTCCCGAGGCCCCTAATCAAATTATAAGAACTGTCACAATTAGATGACGCGAAAAGGTTCTTACGGTCAGTCTCGATTTGACGATATACGTTCAACGCCTTAGCGTCATAAACATTTTTTTGTACTCTACATCTACAAAGCGGTTACTAGCAGGTGGAGCTGGCAATAAGAAAGACCGCGTGCTTAAACTGCATTTACGACAGGCGGAGCGCTATATAAGTATAGTTCATTGCAATGCCATTCGGCCTGTGTAACGTCGCTGCAACGTTTGCAAAGGGCTAATGCAAGGTTTTCTGAATGATTTACCATGGAGGGCGTGTTTAGTTTATTTACACGATATTATCGTTCATGGGAAAAGTTACCTTAGATAACTTGGGCATAGTGCTAGATAGGTTGAAACAATCCAATCTAAAATTGAGACTGAAGAAGTGCATGTTGGTGCAACGAGTGGTACGATATTTAGGAAATATATACTATATTGCAATGGAGTAGAAACGGATAAAGCAAAAACGGAAGCCGTAAGGAATTCTGACTTTTTCTATAACAACTGAACCACTTCACTGACTTACAAAAGAAACCGTATGCTTTTAATGTAATTCAAAGTGCGGGGAAGCATTCAGAAAAGAAAAAGAGACTTTAATGACTGCACCAGTTTTGGCATTTCCTATCTTAGGCTAGTAGTCGAGGCAATGAAGCACTAAAAAAGCCAAAAGATCGAAATTTTTGTTTTTTTTGCATTCGCTTCCAAAAATTATTTGTAAAAACCACCCCTATTTTTTTTTTTAAACAAACCGAAAATTGCATTGCTGCAGCCAAAAATGCATTCAAAAAATGTATTTTTTGAGACTGTTTTTATAAGATTAGAGAACATTGTAAATAAGAGTCAGAACTAGCCCTTCTAGAGTTCCCGGGGGTTTTCAAGGTCGCTGATCACGATTATGATGTTCAAGTTGACCCACAGCCGACCTGGAGCACAGGCACGCCGATGAACGTCATCTCCGTGGGACTTTCCCGAAAATCACGCGGAGAAGGAGAGAAACTCGGCGCCCGGGGGTTTTTTTTGGTCGCTGAATTCAAATATTGCATCCGTGCACCCGGCTAAAAATTACCAACATAAGGATTCCACAGATTCCAGGCCCAAGGCAGATTTGAAATCTTTGAAATTGATTGAGAACTTCTTTCAGCAATACGATCTATTCCCTGAATCCATAGAAGGCCTGGTAAACCGAGCTAATGGAATGAGTGTGAGTCCGGAAAGCAATTGCCATATTGCTTTTGAAGAAGGTGCCAAGGTTCTGCAAGATATTTCGGGATCAAATTTCAAGGATCAAAAATTGTCGCGATCAAGAATCGTTAAAACTATCGCCTCTTGCAACTCTAAAATAAAAGTCGGCAATAAATTGATAGAAATTGACCCCGACGTCCTGTTTCATAGAATATGGCCATTAAAAAAAGTTGAGGAAGAAATGATAGACTACCTCATGTGGGAGTTGTTTTTGTTGATATTGTCAGGAAAATTCTCGGAGATGACGTTCGCGTCCAAATTCTAGCACACCAGGTGTCTGGGGGTCTCAAAAAATGAGATTTTTGAATGCATTTTTGGCTGCAGCAATGCAATTTCCGGTTTGTTCAAAAAAACAAATAGGGGTGGTTTTTAGAAATAATTTTTGGAAGCGAATGCAAAAAACCGCAATTCTATCCGTTTTGCTCTCAAACATTTCGACCTTTTGGCCTTTTTAGTGCTTCATTGCCTCGACTACTAGCCTAAGATAGGAAATGCCAAAACTGGTGCATTCAATGAAGTCTCTTTTTCTTTTCTGAATAATAATAATAATAATAATATAATATTTATTAACCATAACTTAAGTATAAACTTTTATGTTACAGACATATTTACAAGATACACAAAAAATAAAACTAAATAAAATTTAACAATTAAGCACAACACAAAACCATAGCAAAAGTATTTACATATATAGGTACATTATTTACATAATATCTATATACATAATAATTAACCATTACCATGCTTCTGCATAATTACATCAAATAACAATTTTTTAAATCTTTCTAAAGAATTTACATGTTTTAAATCCACTGATAAACCATTCCAAGTACCAATTGCGCTTAATAAACCAGAATTATTGTATATATTGGTTCTGTTAATTGGCAGATTGATATTTCTCGTGCGCAGAGATTTTGAAAAATTAAGTTTTTCGTACAAATACGTTGGCAAACCCGAATGAATTAATCGGAAAATAAAAACAGCAGTTCTGAAATAAAAATACTCAAACAAGTCACATCCAAGAATAGAATATTTATACTCTGAGACGTGATCAAATTTCCTCAGATCGAAAACATAACGAATGCAATTATTAAAAGTAACTTCAAGCAAACGTTTCGATGAACCATCACATACACCAAAAACTACATCACAGTAAGTGAAAATTGGTACAACTAGAGATTTAATTAATTGTACACGTAAATCAATTGGGCAAAATTTCTTTATCAATCTAAGCTTATACAAACTATAATTAACACGTTGACATACAGAATTTACATGGTCATCCCAGGTAAGTTTCGAATTTAACATTAATCCTAAATTATTAACCAAAGGAACAAATAAAATAACGTCATTACCCAAAAGAAGTGTAGGAGTCAAATTAATTGAAACATTCCTAGAAAGAAATAATGCCTTACTTTTAAGAGGATTAAGAGAAAGTGAATTATTTTTAGCCCAAAAAGAAATCTGTTTTAGATCATTGTTAAGACATAAGATGGTCTCATCTATCTTGAGAACATCCTCACCAATGTAAAGCTGTAAATCATCAGCATAAAAGTGGAATCTACAATGCTTTATACGCCATGACAGATCATTGATATATATGGAGAAAAGCAATGGACCCAAAATAGAACCCTGAGGTACACCAGTAACCATATCACAAATGCTTGAACAATCGACACCGCATTTTACAAACTGCTTACGATTACTCAGATACGAATGTATTCATTTTACGGCAGATTTAGAAAATTTATAATACAAGTAAAGTTTCTGTAACAAATGATCATGATTCACACTATCAAATGCTTTTGAAAAGTCCAACAAAACCAAAATTGCAAACGAATTTTTCTTATCGCAAGCATAGCAGAAAGATCATCAATAATATGCACTAAAGCTGTAGTAGTGCTATGTCCAGTTTTATAACCTGATTGGTACTTACATAAAAAATCAAATTGTTTAAGATGCTCCTGAATTTGCAATTGCATAATCTTCTCCAAAACCTTTGAAAGAGCAGGCAAAATACTAATTGGACGAATGTCCCCAATATTAGATACAATATCTTTTTTAGGCAGAGGAATGATAGAGGCAACTTTCCATAAATCCGGAAAAAAAGATTTTGTCAAACACTGGTTGATAATAAATGTAATATGCGGAAGAAATAAATCTATAAAAAATTTTATTATCCTAAAATCAATTAAATCATAAGCTTTCAAATCAGATTTCACAGCACAAATAGCATTCAACACCATAAATTCATCTACACAGTCAAACACAAAACAGTTACTGTCAACAAATTCACAAAAATCCAAATCAGGTAAAGGTAGAACACCTACTGAGTCCCCAAATTTACTTAACCCAATTAAAATGTCTTCAGCAGAAAACATAATATTTGTGTTGTCTGTGGAAGATAAAACACCAAGCTTTTTCAAGTTCTTCCAGGTCATCCTTGAGTTATACACATTACCAAAATAGAAACTATGTTTGGCTTGATTAATCAATTTGTTAGTTTTGTTTCTTAGAAACTTAAAATAATTAAAATCCAATTCTAAACCATGTTTTCTATACTTTTTATAAGCCAAATCCCTACGTTCCATTGAATTTAAAATATTTGCGTTTAACCAAGGTGCTGTTGGACATTTATTAATACTTAGCTTTCGGGGTACACACATATTTTCCAAAGATAAGAAATTCGAATTAAATTCTTGAAGTATATCACATCAGCATAAGAAAAAAGATTCAACCAGTCTAACGAAAAGAAACAATTAGTATAATATTCATAGTCAATTCCATTATAATCAGGAACGACGATATAAGATATTTTATCCCTAGTATGACACAACTTATACCATGCAAAAATCAAATCATGGTCAGAAATAGCAGGAACTGCACATTGTCCATAAGATAAAATATTTTGCGCATCAGGCTCAAACACCACAATCAAATCTAAGAGATTATCATTTCTAGTAGGGCAAAATGGTAAACTATATAAATTATGAATTTGAAAACAAGTATTCAATTTATTACCAATTAACATATTATAGTTAAAATCACCCAAGCACACAACCTTTTTATACTCCAACAAATACTGGGTAAAAATGGTATTCAAATTATCAGAATCAACACTTACCACAGGCGACGGATTATAAATAACCAGCAACAGGATTTTACCAAAACTACTGATAAGTTCTGAGGCTAGAAACTCAACCTTACCAAAACAACCAGATCCCAACTGTTTAATATTTAAAGAGGCACGAAAATATAAAGCAACACCTCCCCAACGATCATTAATTCGATCACCTCTCAATATCTTATAATTATTTATATGGAGTGACTTGTTTGTAATTTCACTGTGAAGCCAAGTCCCAGACAAAGCGAGAAAATCAAATTCATGCACGTGCAACAGAATAGTAATATCATTTAAATGTTTAATTAAGCTGCGTACATTTAAATGGCCAAATTTTAATAAATTATTTTTATTCACCTTCAAATTGTTACTTGGATAAGGTTTATCGTACAAAATCGTGTCCTTTAAGATGGTGTGGTGTTGACTACTGTAGTTTTTAACTGTGGACTCCGAAATTTGGCTCGTACAGGCCCAAGTGTCCGAAAATTTGATGAATTAAAGCTTCGAACAAAAACTCCAACCGGCCAAGTATCAGAATTCATCGCCTTCTCGCGTAAAACTTCACTGATACCCAATTTAAAGCAAACATACTCTAAACTATTCACATTAAACTTTTTTGGGATCAGTTTAGAAACACTGCAGGAGTCCGTTCCCAAACACGCATTAGCCATTGCTAATATATCACACTCAGCAGTATCCGGGGCAAACCTTGAGAGGTGCAACCAACACTTTGGAGGAACAGTTTTGATATTAATATCAACAGGTAAGTTTCCAGTCCCACAAATTCTTCTATCCTGATTATGTGCTGAACTGTTAGCAACATGAGCAATGGATGATGTATTAACAATTTGCCGACGACTAACCATCGGAATTGATGCAAGTGGCCTCGAGGTACCAGAAGAAAGCAATGGAATCTCAGAACAAGGTGATGTAGATGCAGCAGCTTCAGCATAAGATATGGTACCAAATGATGCAGATGATGTAGACTCAACAGAAACTGTTGAAGCCATATTCAATGCGGAGGTGTTACCTAAATTAGGTGTAAATTTGCAAACATCAACGGTAGGTGTCAATGAAGCTTCCACTACAGCATAATCACATGATGTCGTTAATCCAACGGTAGGGCACTCAGTACTTTTCCAGCACACCTAATGCCTGAACTATTGAGTTTCTCTATAATCTCACCAATTAGTATCCTATTGGTAGAAATCTCCTCCTTCAAAACTTCAAAATATGAGTTCTGAGCAGTACTTGCAGATGAATCCGCAATAATATTACTAAATGTTCGGTTGGTCATAAGGTCACGACACTCATCGCAAAACCAAAAAATGTTGGAGTATTTCGAACAACACTTAATAGCCGAACGATCAACATTCACGCAACCGTAATGGAAAAATTTACGGCAAAATCCAGAACATGTAATTTTGTCTTTATCCACACTAGCTTCACACTTAGCACAACTCATATTTCTATACACAACGAAAACTTACACCAAAGTATATATATGTATAATTATCAAATGTCACACTCACAATACAGCTGTTAACAGCACATATATACATATAAATACACTATTTACACACTATTTACATTATATTATTTACAATATAAAAAAACATAAAATATTAAATTAACACACTAAACGACTATATTTTATTTATATAAATACACAATATTAAATTAAAATGAATTAAAATATTTCAAATAGTAAATATTATCACAGGAAAAAAAACAAATCGACGACCATTCGCAGCGACTACTTTTTATCTTTTTTTTCTTCTGAATGCTTCCCCGCACTCTGAATTGGTGGGGGGGGGGGTCACAGGTGCTGGATAGTGAACGGCCTATCGATAGGTAGGTTAGCGGTGAATTAAATAAGCCGTCTCCAACCGCGTCTCTGCTGGGAGGAGAGTCTTAGAGAACTGGGGAGTGGTTAACCTCGGATCACCAAATTCTGAGTGCCTAGGATACCCAGTAGGGAAATACGAACTGATGGCGCCATAAAACCATCGACCACAACCACGGTGAACTGAGCGTCACGTCTCCTGCGCTCCCGGGCCTCCAGGTCATTCACTACCTGGAGGCCCGGGAGCGCAGGAGCCTATAAACGGGTATCTTATGAATGAAGTGGGTCCCATTTGTTTGGGATATCCATATGAATGGTGAATGAATGAGTGAATGTGGGAGGAGGGCGGGGGCGAAGGGGGACGGGGTGCTCGGTGAGCCAATGGGAAATGGGTCGCGTGACACCTTAATGGCTGGATTAAGATGTTACGCGACCCGTGCTAATGATAGGCTAGAGTGGGGGCCCATTTAACAAAGCCCAGTCATGAACGTGGCCCTCTGGATACCTGGCGACCTCCAGTTGTATTTAGCCTTGCCTGCGTACACGGATCTCTGCGCAGGTCGATTTATATTTCTCCTATACTAGTGGGATAAACATGGAAAATGAAAAAAAATAAAAATAAAGGGGCCGGCACCCTTCAAAAACCGTAGGACGGGAGTAACTCTAACCGTGAAAATGGAGCTACATCATTAGGAGCAAGGGTAAGCGACACTTTGGCATCGAAGCCAGGTGGAAGTGGAACTGCCAAAGGAATCAGGGGGTTTGAAGGAGATCCCTCCGTCGAAGCGTCGATACAGGGATAGACAGTCGGCGTTCAGAGTTCTAGAAAAACTGGCTGCGACCCCTGCGGGGCAGCTTACAGTAGAACAGCGTAAATCTGTGGCATGGGCTAAAGAAACTGTCGGCTATGATAGCATGGAAAATGCCCTTGCGGCTAAAAGACAGAGGTCCCAGGATAAGCTGGAAACGGGCAACAGCAAGCGAGCCAAAGTGCAGGCCGACAAGACGTCGGGTGCTCCTAGGGATCGAAAACTGAAGCTATTCAGTGAGATCCTAAAGGAGCACGTGTTGGTGCTAGCCGTCATTGACAGAAGTCAAAAAGATGGGAGCGTCACGTCAGAGAAGTGGATGGTAGTGTATAATGCACTAAACTCCATTTTCCTGCGAATCCTGAGAGAAAATCCAGGATCCCCCCGTCCTGCAGAGATGCGGTATGGTACCAGGGGCGCGTGAAGTGAACTGCGTGCTCAGACCAGAGGCCAAATTAGGCGAGGTATGGCAGGGCGCGAGGCTTGAGGCAGTCTGCAGTTAGAAAATCCCGAGCATGCCGAGGGCAAGTGTATGGCTGCCAACCGAGTCGGATAAGCCAGAAGAGATCGTCGAGATCATCCTGACCAGCAATCCCGATCTTCCGACGGAAGACTGGAGGATTGTAAAGTGAGAGGAGGCTTAAAATTGGCAATAATGCTGATCAATAAAGAGTCCCTGGCTTCCCTTGCAAAACTAAAGGGGGTGATCAACTTCGGGTTCGGGTCGATCACCCTTAAAATATATAAAAGAATGAGACCAAGGCGACTGCGAAAGACCAGCCTGGTGACGGTGAACGGACCCAGCAGGAGACAGCCAAGCGGGCTGATTCTATGGCATAACGCCATTTATATTTTTTGTTAATTTGTGTAGCTATACTTTTGATAAATGTTCACTAGTTCACTACGGTGTTTGACAACTGCAAAAAGTTACCCTAAGTCTAAATTTTGAAGACTGTCGACTAGGAAAAATGACAGGGAAGAGTGCAACGAGACTGGCAGCGTATATACAGCGAACCAAAAGCTCGGACTACAAATACGACGACATCGTATCGTAAATGGTCTTTTTTCTAATTGGGCCTGGTAATGTTCAGCTTTAACAGAAAAACCAAGTTGCAGAAGCTCGTAGTAAATGACTCCTTTCCAATCCCACCAGACACACAGTAAGCTTTTTTGGCATGAAAATTCCTTTGTGTTAAAGATGTTGATGGCTGGCTTAGATCACCCATTGTTTTCTGCATTTAGGATTATCCAACATAATCCACTTTTCATCACCCGTGATGAATTTGTACAAAAAATTGTTTATTTTGTACCGAGAAGTCAGTTGAGGGAGAACCCATTTAGTAAATCCTAATTGTTCTGCAAGCTCTTTTTGAGTTTGACACTAATTTTCATCCAGTAAAACTTGAAAGTTCTACGTTTTCAAATTGTTTTACTGCCCCTGGACGTGGACCGTCCTCAAGACTAAAACTGCATCACGGAATCTTGCAAATCATTTCTTATACTATTGAATGACTCATAGAATGTTCGATCAAAGTCGAATTAATCAATTCCATAGCTCAACATTCATCTCTTAAAATTAATGCACACGGAACGTCAGCTTGTAAGTGACTGATGCCATAAGTGTCATAAAAACAGCAATGGCTAGGCTACATATATCGACAATGGTGGGTGTTTTGGATGCATTTGAACTGAAAAATTAAAACAAAATTTATTTCTGATAATTCTAATGTCATTGTTGTTTCTGTGATTTTTCGTTAAACTATGCGTATAGGTATACGCAAAAAAACAAAATACTTTCAGTTTGAAATTTTACGTTTACATAGGATGAAATATCTCTTTTACGTTGTCTCTGGTTCAAGTATATTTTAATGCAACCAACTTCAGAGCCTAGTTAATAATTGCACACCTAATAATTACTAAATTTTTTGTATTATCCGGGTAATGCTAGTGTTGTTTGCTCAAATTCGACTGACCGGTACTGACCACTTTCAAAGAAGCATTCTCAAAGTTTTGCAAATATTTTGAAAAGTTTTATCATTTACGAAAAAAAAAGACCATGAGGTACGACCAAAATCTCAATTAATTTTGCAACAATACCGGTCCATAAACTTCATACGTACGCTTTTTCCATAAATTGGGAAATTCTAGTGATTATTGGTCGACTTTGGCCCACCGGAAGTGGCAGCTTTTATAGGAGCTTTTTCACCTATTGCGATAATGTAGCCCCTTACGAAAAACGGCAAACAATTAGAAGATTTAAATAAAGTTAAAGAGTAAATTTTCAACGACCTTGTTGGTTTTCTGAAATTTAAGAGTAATAATGATTCAAATCAGGGAGGCTCAACTTTTCGCTTTAGAAATCAAGTGTGTGGTATTCTGTATACATTCGCATTGGAAGAAAGTCTGTTGTTGGCCAGCAGATTCATCGCTACGGAGAGTCACAAATAATTAAGTTTTTCTACAAAACTGGTTTACTTACGACCCTATGGAGGATATACCTCTTAGTCATGTTTTTATTTGGACAGGAACTTTATTTGATACTCACTATTCTGTAGCTTTTACATCAATGGTAATAGACTACCATCGTTAAAGGAAAACTTTAAAAAAATTGAAATACTAAAAGCTTAAACATAATTAATTTCTATTTATTTTCAATTAAAATTAAAAACTTTATTTCAATCGTAAACTTTTTCATTTAAGTTCGAGAGATTTTTTTTGTGCATTTTACAAACTTTGATGTTATTCAAAATTATAAATTCTGCAATAAAATATAAAAATTATTTAAACAAATTTTTTTGATTTTGAAACACAATATTTTATTCGAGTAGGTAACTGTATTAAACACTTCAAAGTTACATATATAGAACACATTATGTAATGTAGGTTGATTTATAAAACTTTTCAGTTATTTATAGAGTGTGTCAAAATTTTACTCATAATTAAAACCCAACTACCCATTTCCGGGTAGTGTATTAAATACTAAAGCTCTAAAAGTAAAAAAGTCGTAAGCGCGGGCACGCGAAAAAATTTACGATGCTTTTGCTTAAAATACAGGTATAACAAGTACCCGGGATAATAAATTTATGGCTTTGTATGACTCGTTCATCTCTATAAACAACAATTTTTTAGAAAACTCTAAATTTAAACAAAAAACTCCATAAATCAATACCACAGAGAACATAAATTTATCAGGAACACACAAAATCGAATTTCTATCTAATAAAAAAAAAATAGTGGCGCGCATTCAACTTATCAACCCTACAACAATTTTCAATTGTAGCACGTACACAGTTTGTAATAAAAATTTAAACAATTCAAATTGGTTTTCGATTTTCTGATTTCCCAAATCAATGTTTTGTTTCGTCATTTTAATATTAAATTCTAATTGATTAATTTTATGGTCTGGTGCAAGATTCCCAATTTTTGGAAATATGTATAGAGAACGAGCATAATTTAAAGAAAGGAACTCGAACTGAAATTGGATTTATGGAAGTATTAGAACGCATTGAAACGATTTTGGCAGATCTAAATTGGACAAACGGGTTTGATAACGATAACGGCCCCTGTTGGATAATTAACAAAGTAGATAATTAAAACGCTTTTGTTCATACCTGTTTGTTGAGAACTTTTATGTAATCAAGAAATTCCAGTCTGGTTCCCCCGAGCGAACTTACGCGGCTCAATGCAACAAATGAGTGACCTGGAGCTAAGACTTTCGAGCCTAAGATGATGACTGCAAGGTCCATCGCTGATCCCTTGATGATGGTCTTTTGCATACGCTTGAGCTCGATGAAAGAGTGGCCAGATGATTTGGAAAATTTCGCAGCGTCAACATTTTTGTCAATCCTCCAGTCTTGTTTGGAAGCGTCGAAGATGCGGGTAGCTGCTCGAATATCCAACAATTATTGTTCATGTTGGGCATGGCATTGGAGAGCTTCAGCATTGTGTTTGCTTACAAGTGCGTTTGTTGGATCAATGCGGAATGCGAACTCGCCATTGCATAGTGTTTGTCTTGCTTTAGTCCACCAACTCGCATGTTATCCAGAAAAAGTAGACGAAAGTCAGAACAATAAAGTTCACCAGATATAAGGTGATGGTGCTGATTTCTTCCAATGGTCGAAAACGGCGCTGCCTCGAACTGGCGGGAGTTGAATTAAGTCGTAAAACAGCGAAATGTTTATGTCACCAAAGTTTGTTTCTGTCGTTCAGCTCTTGCAAACGGAAATTTAATTGTTTGAGCGTGTCGAATGGAATAAACGCAGGTAAGATTTTGCAATCTCGGCAGTTTCAGATCTCGTTTTCTCTATCGCGACAGCGCTGAATTTGCTCCTTTCGGTCGAGTTTTGAGTGTACGTTTTGAAAAGGTTTCTTTCGGTCTAACATCGCTATCTCCTTTTTCTTTGTCGTCGTTGCCATCGTCAATATCAGTATCGGCCAATTGGATGAAAGTAGTTTTAGTCTTATTAATCGCGTATAGCATTATTAACTGCCATTTATGCCAATCAGTAGTTCTCGGGGTCATCAGCTACTCTGAAGAATGGCACTCGAACGACAGCAAAGCGGCTTCTAATTTTTATTTTTGTGTTGTCTAACAGAATCAGCAAACGGGCGTTTTGTGGAGCATCCGTTGCATCGTATGCATCTTGATCTTCCTCATTTTTCAACAAATATCACGGCTTAAATGCCCCATGTTGTCCATCCAGCATTTCAACAACTTGACGTTGTTATTTTTGACACAATTTTCGTCAGGTCTCCAAAATTGATGACGTCTGGTGTACCATTAACCTAAGCAACTATGAGAAGATGAGGCGTGCCTGGATTCTGAAATTCGATGAGCCACCATAGTGGTCGACCGAATCACGAAGTTATGGTTCACGATGACCGACTAATTCTCAACTCATGTTTCTGCATATTGACCTCTGGGAAGTTAGCGCGAAAAATTATCCCGAAAAACTATTATAGTTAAATATGGCAAGACTATGATATATCTACAGAATATTTAATACTATCCTGATAGTTAAGTAAATATAATTAATATTGCTGCATATAAAATAAATATATCACGAGATTAGCTATAATGTATATAGTAAATTATTATATAGTTTTGTAATATTAAATTAATATCACAAAATTTTCAATTAAAATTATATGTACTATAAACAATTTCGCGGATATTTTTTATATCATTTCGAAAAAAATTAAACTAAAATAATTTACATCGATATAACCAAAATTAATAAAATATACGAAAAAATTAATTCAAAAATTTAATATTAGAAAAACAATAAATCTCTGAAATAAAATACAACAATTTTATTGTTGTAAAATGGCAAAAAGATATTACAAGTTATAAATTAGATATAGCTGTGTGAAGTCGTAGTAGATATTAATTAACAGAGCAAGGCTGGTATGGAATTTGTAGAGGAAGGATCCACCTTTCATACACCAAAATTGTGATTTGAGTCTATGAGTCAAATTCTAGTTATAGCCGTGTGAAGTCGTAGTAGATATTAATTAACAGAGCAAGGCTGGTATGGAATTTTAGTCTATGTTTGAGTCTATTAAGTCTATTGAGACTATGAGTCTATAAATCACAAAATTGTGATTTATAGACTCATAGACTCAAATCACAATTTTAGTGTATGAAAGGTGGATCCTTCCTCTACAAATTCCATACCAGCCTTGCTCTGTTAATTAATATCTACTATGACGTCACACGGCTATATCTAAAATCTCGACTCGATCCACAATAATAATTACTTTCTTACTAATAACAATCATGCTTGATCTTGCATTTTTGGATTAACCATGTCAGTAAATTATTTGTTATTAAATTAATTTCTCGTGATATAAATTTCTGTGCTTTTACATTTTTTTTTGGTTTCGGGATGGTTTAAACACCTGTCGCTATTTGTTTACTGAAGTTTTCTTTATTGGAATTTTTTTTACTTGATAACAAAAAAAATAAAAAATGTCATGATAGTAAAAATGTCATGATAGTAAAAATGTCATGATAGTAAAAATATTTCGGGATGACATTCAAAACTAGCGTAATATAGAAAATTTTTCGAGATGACACTGAAAAATGTCGTGATATTCGTTTTATAGTGTTGCCATAGCATTTCTTCGGGATATTTTTCGGGCTAACTTCACAGACATTGCATATTGTATGTTCCCCTAATTTTCGTATCCTTGTTGATATCTCCGATGATCAACATTGCGTGAATAAGGTGAAGACAGTTGCAGCTGAATGTAATGAAATAGTTAGACGGTCCCAAGCATCTGATCCACGCAATCAGCCCGCTTACGAAATCATGAAATTTGAAGCATGTCACTTTGTTCTGTATTACTTGGAAGTCCAGGCAACTCTAATTATTCGTGCGAGGTTGACACCTATCACTGAGAGCCATAACCGAAGTTCTAACTGGGATTGTGTTGGCTTGAACTTTGGTTGGGATGATGACTAATTGAAATGAATCGTAAAGCAGAGAAGAATATGAAATGTCCATAAACTGACTTTTTAAACCCGGCTTGCAAGACGATGTTGCTGCACTCGAAATTGAGTTCAATATAATCGAGACTAAATGAGGTATTTATCATGCTGTACTCAATGATACACGCTCGACCGTTTACGTTTACTGCAGATACATATTTTTAGTCACATCAGTGAGAAACGGCGAAGTAGAAAAGGTTGCCAAACTTCAAAACAAGTAACCCTTTACGTTCACAAAAACCCCCGCTGCGAATGGCGGTTAAAAAGTGCCTTCAAGCCAACCGAAATGTGGTCTTCCGGAACAACTGATGGATTTCCCGTTTACCGTGGCTGCTGTAGATCGAAGCATCTTATTTGTAACCAATCGAAAACTCGGCACCGAACATTATAAAGTCGCTCGGTGGAATCTCGAAATCGTTTTGCTCTTACATCAAATGAACCGTTTCACAAAATCGATCTGATTCGATCAAGTTACCATTGATAGTGTAGAGTTCCCACTGTAAAAGTGGCAGAATGGATGACTAATCGATTGTTTTTATCACCTTGGCGCAGCACAGTGGGCCAGCGTTGTTATCAAACATCGCATTTCCCAAACTTGCCGTGCCTTTTTGCACGTCGTGATACAGCGCATTGTTTTTACTCAACCATTACAATCGCGTGAAATTGTAAATTTGCGTCTGATGTTAAGATTCTCCAACGTTTCGGTGATAAAGACCAAACCAGAAGAATAAGGCCATCGAGGCACCTTCGTTGGCATACTGAGCGAGGATGCCATCGTTTTTAACGATTTTAAAAAACGGAATGATTCGCGATAGCAATCAGGTCGCCACTATAGCCGCGGAGGTATTAAAGGAATGGTCCAATTATGGTCGCTATGATGGGAGGGGGCTCTCATCCTGTTTCGGTACCATATTTACAGGCAGGGCTTGCTACTCTCCTTCATCTCCTTGGCAGGACATCTACAGTGTCTAAGTGGTGAGTCCAGCGGATGTGCCGAGCGTTCGGGGGCAACCGTCAAATCTACGCAGTCTCCTCGTGCACTTCGACAGTCTTATGCCCTACCCTTTTATGCTGCTTCGTTGCGGGTGGGCATCGGCCTTTTGGAGTCAATAGGTCATTCGTGGAGGGGGGGATCTTCTCTTCAGCAGACTGGGTACTTGTTATTCGGGAAGATCCGGTCCCAACCTGATTGGCACTCCCGGTTATGATTATTTTATTCCGTTCCTCAAGTTTCGTCGGAGCATCCGGTTTTTTTTATTTTGTTTTTAATTTGCGTTTTCTTTTAGTTATCTGTAAACACGGTATAGGCCAAAGTCATGCAAGCCTCCAATTCCCCACGACCCAATACCCTGCGTATTAGAAGGCAAAATCACCGTGCGTGAGGCCGCTGCATGACTAAGTGATAACTGCGGGTCACCTGAGGCCACCCGTAACAACGTGTTATTAAAATCTACAAAATTACAAATAGCCATAATCAGCTTCAAACCAAAGGTCGCACCGCTAAGGTTTGTGAGTTTGGACTAGAACTTCTAGCTAGTTATATATAGTCGGCCATAACCGAGAGTAGTTTAGTTTGGGATCGGCTGTCTAGTCAAACAAAAAGATGGACAACATTTTGTCACCAATAAAGTTGGAAAAATGATCTTGCCTGTTTTGCCTAGTATTTAATCAGTAGTTGACATAGCTGTAATAATTATTGAAATATATTGCTAATATGTACTGACTAAAAAAGACAGGCACGTGGACTAACATATCCCACCCCAAAATAATACATTTCGTAAATGAAAGTAAACTAGCACAGCAATATTACATAGCTTGTCAAAAAGCGAAGTCAAAAATAAATCTTTAAAATTTGCCACAGTCACCATTTTATGCACATTTCTACACTTCTATATGATTAGTCACAATTACAGTATTTTTGTTGTCTACTTTTCACGTACAGTAATCTGAAACCAAAATAATTTGTTATCCACCTAAACCATAATTTTTGTTTCCTTTTGCAACAAATTTGTGTAATTACTAAGGAACTTCCTTGAAAATTAAATCAACATAAAAAAAGTGTAATAACAAAAGTTTTAAATTTTGTATACAATAATAGAACAATAAACTATTCTAATCTACTCGACTTTTTGAGAAACAACAACAATGGAAACCAAGCAGCAACAGAAAAAAATAATTCTAAAAATTTCTATGAGACAACAGAACACCAAAAAATCTACTAAAAACTTTGTCTCCTACAGCTACACCATCCTCAAACTACATCACCGTACATAATTATACTCACTGCTGGTGAACATGATAAACTTACGAGTACAGCCGTTTTTTAACAATACCGCCTGATAAGTTGCATGCCCAGCGCCAACCTTGTGATATTTTTGACGGGGTTGGAAGAAGTTTTAAAAAAAAAAATTAAATTTTTCATGGAAATGAGTTTAGGAAAGAGGTCATATGGAATAAGTGGTACGCTCGAATCCAAGGGATTCGTCTCCTGGATCGAAAGGGGCCCTCTTTATAAGTTTCCAAACCATTCATATAATCGGATTCAGCCGCCCAACCAATCGTAAGCCATGTGCATGCAAGTGTCACCGTGAGAGAGGCATGCTTAGATGAAATCAGCGGGTTGGCTTCAAGCCATCCCGTAACACTGTACAGATACTTTTTAGGCATGCTATCAACACGACAACGACCGTGCGGATCGGTCAACTGCAACGCGCCAAATTATAAAATTTCCGTTACCTTTTGAATACACATTTATGTATCGATAAATGTGCTCAATCACCATATAAAAAGTTGCTTTCAAATATGAACTTAAATGTGTGCAAAGAATGAAGCTTTCAATCTAGAAATGTTTCAATTAACAAAGAAAACACGATTTTGCTGACTTCAACAAGAATAATGCGGTCTACATTCTCTATATTGTTGACGCCAATTTTTGATTGTCTGCATACATTGTCTATACCTGTAGAGTATTAATAATGTGGTGTAGACAATACGGCACAGCACTGATCGTTTGTATTGTGACTGCTGTAAGTATTTATCGAAGCCAACTGGAAGTTTGGTTGTCGAGCTATCTTAGTTGTGTACAACATGATGTTGAGGATAAAAAAAACGTCAAGCTGAGGGTTTCCATCTGGAATCGAGTTGACTGAATAATCATTTCGTACTTGAGGAACCACAAGAATCCTCCCAAAAATTGTATAGACGTGTGTCCTGATAATACCATTTTTTGTGCTTTCAATAAGTCAAAAAATAAATCAACGGCAAAAAATATCAATTATTAAACTTCTCTAAATACCGAGATTTGAATCAGCCATCAGTTCAATTGGTTTTCTAATGAATTATTAGGTGCAATGGTTGTAATTAGTAAAATGATTTTAACCCGTTTTCCCGAAAGAAATGGTTTCCATCAATGCCAGGAAGTTTAGGAGGTGATTAAAATTGATACTCAGCCTTTATTTTCAGAACAAATAAATCAATAAGTTCGGTGTTTCATAAACGACCGACTTGGTCATCACCATTTTGACCATTCCAAACCCCGAGACAGTGTAAGGTTGTTGTTGCGGACGAGAAAGAGTGTCAGCAGATAAATATTCTACAGTGGTCATAGGGAGGCAATTCTGTTCATGGTGACTGAACCAGGCTAGGAATCGGGCCAGGGAAACGACAATACGGGCGAGTAAGACATCAACTTGTTCCGAAAGTATTAAACAATGGCAGTAGAGATGAAAACATGAATACAAGTCTATTTGAATCGGATAAAAATAATAGTGGTATAAAATTTTTTTACATATAGACAAAAATTATGAAATCATTAAAACGAGCATAAAATTAATAAAAGATGTTTAGGGTACCATATTGATCACGTCGATAGTAGTGGTTTGTCTCATCTATCTATAAACATCGTCCTAGACCTTTAGAATCGTGTCCAATTTTATAATTTTATTTTTTAATTGAATTCCAATTCCCATTTCCCAACAAATGAAACAGGAAAATTTTTGATGTGTAAACATCTTTACGCGCGCCTACCAAAATTTTTTGTATTAGAGTAAACTTGTAAATGAAACGAACGGAAATGACGTATACCTACTTTGTTTGAAAAAAAAGCAAGAAACTCAACAAAAACAATTTTTACTATACATGTCATGCTTTTATGTATATGTATAATAGTAGGGAAAATGAAAAAATTAATTTAATGAATGAACGAGTCTCTAGGCGCTGTTCATCACGTCGGCTATCAATGATCATGTCTTCTACTGAATGGGGTTATAATGACATCTGGTTTTTAACATTGAACTGCCAGAGTCTCAGGTCACAGTCACGCAGGTATGCTCAATTCATTTAGTTTTCGAGACCTGGCTGCGCAATGACGAACTTGTTAATATTCCTACGTTTGAATGCTGTTTTCAGTTCAATAGAGATGGTCAGTGGGCTGCCGGAGTAGCAATTCCGTCAAAAGATCCATAAAATGAGCATAGTGGACACAAATAATTTGCCGTACTTTTTCAAAACCAATATTGACGTAACAAATGGACTGGCGAATGGAACTATGTCTAAAGTATATCGAATGCATAGGCATCCTAACCAGGACAACGAGAACGATGAAAACGTCGACAGTAAAAAATGTCAAACGACTCTGGATGGATTTCGGTTCAAATTCACAAGTTGGCAAGAAGGTCAGGTGGCTTGAAGCTAGATCGACGCAGAAAACGAATATTGACCGATGTTTGGTGCCCATTTCTAGAAAAAGCTCAACTATTAATCGAAACAACAATTAATGTTAATCATAAACATCAATTAATGTAAAGCGTCGTACCTTCATGTGCCACCACAATTCATGCATCACACGGTGGTACGTATAACGAGATAGTCAGTATATACTCTTACGATAAAAGACACAGTTAACAAATTGTGTATATTGCTTTAGCACGAGTAACGAGTCTCGAAGGACTGTTCATCACGTCGGCTATCGATGATCATGTCGTCTACCATGGACGTAAAAATGGGACCTCAATGGGTCTTCTTCAAAATTAGCTATCGCGCCTCACCACAAATCCGCTTTATCCGTTGTAACGGCGAATTTTGTACAAGATAATAATGACGTCTGGTTTTTAACATTGAACTGTCAGAGTCTTAGGTCATACACATCACCTCGACCTAACTGACACAGTCATGCAAGGATGCTCAATTTTCTTGCTTTATCCAGATCTGCGTTCAATTCAAGAGATACGGTGAGTGAGCTGCCGGAGTAACAATATATAAAAATTCAAATAGAATACTGATACCATACAGTCACCTAGCATAAAGAAATCATCGTTGGACAAACAATTGGTATGAGCGTAACAACACAACTCATTGATGATATATATACGGCTGAACTTCAGCTTCTCAATGGGAATAAGATGCTTTCTGTAGTTGTATTAACCTCGCCGAATAAATCTTTCGAAGACATAATGAAGTTCATACATTTCGTCCTTGCCCCATATCGTAAAGAACTTCAAAAATTCTCCAAGGAGACTATCATCTTTTGCCGGTTATTATGAGCGGGGATTTCAATATTAATGTTGCTGTTCCTCAAGCTGAATCACTTATAAACTTCCTGCGAGACGAATTCGATTTGCACATGAACTCAGATCGAAATATATTTACTACTAGATATGGGACGACCATATTGTGCAGTTTTTCAATGAAAATTTTTAAAGTTAGAGTCGACAGTATATAATATATCTTATTTTAGCTACCAAAATCCAATTGCGTCGATTATACCGAAAGAGTAATAGACTAATTTAACGATAATAAACAAATGAAAAGCTCTGGTTAGTAAAATTGCATTCCTTCTTCCTTCAAAGTAAACTGTACCCACGTACTATACACACGCCATGTTTACACATCTCCTTGAGAGTACTAATGGACTCACTCATTTTTTTTTTAATAATTAAAACTGCGCCTAAACTGTGTTTATATATGAAATATTACTTCAACATTTGTGTAGTACCTTTTTTGTAAATGTCTAGTTTAAATGGTTACTTTTAAAGCTCGATAATAAAGCTTTTACAAAATGACACCTTAAAATTATTTAAAATAATATTTCAAATTCTGCACCTGACGTTAGTATCAAAAAGTCTCATCGATGTGCACATAGAAACAGCAGCTTTAACCATTAAAGATGCATTGTTTCTAAAACATCGAAATACCAACTTAAAATAAAAGCTCATACAAAACAACAAAAAATTTCCATGTTATGTCTTCTTGAATAAACTTAGTTTTAACTAAAAAAAAAATTAAAATAAAAAAAATAACGACAATTTTATGTCATAAAGTTTCAGTATTTTTTCTTTTATTTTATATAGAACTTTAACAATTCGTTTGAGCTTTTTATTTTTTTTTTGCGAATATTTTTTTTTATTGAGAAACAAATGGGAAAAGTTAAAATAGAACAAAAGCTTAACCAACGGGAATGGTGCATTGAAATATGCATAACTATATTGTACGTTCTACGTTTCCTGCTCTCCATACTCCCCTTCCAGAACTTTGATTTACCATTATCTTGTGTTTAATGAAACAAAGTATTTTGTATCTTTCAAGTAATTATTGTGGTTATTATACCGTTTTGTTGTTATTAAAAAAGCTTTTATAAAAATTAATATCATATGCAATGTTATGTGCAGCATTATGTGTAATGCACAGCATTCCGGATTATGTATAGTAAGGAACGTTAATGTTTTTTTGTTTATGTAAAGATGATGTCGATTACAGCTTGCGTAAAATGTTGCATTATTTGTTACACTTAATATTTTTAATATAAAATGGGATTGGTCCTAATGATGAAAAAGCTATAGTTTATTTCAACTAATCATGAAGCATCTGCAAACTCAAGATTTTTCAACTAGGTTTTTAAAGGTAGAGTAGCATGGCATAATAAAGAAGTAGCAATTGGCTGCTCAATACTCAATGGTGAATTATAGGGGTGTTTAAAATAGCACAGTAGTGCGGCTCGCATTGAGTATGGTTTGAAGTTCGAATTAAAATGGGTTAATTTTACCTAGTAAGTATCTACTTTCAATGCAACAGTGACACAATTCAAAATTTTAAATTTTTCAGTAGAGCAATTTTAAAAAATCACTCAAAATGGTTTGTAAAAACGACGTTTTTCAAAAGTAATCTCTATCGGACCTTAATTATTATAATTCTTTAAAACTCATGTGAGTGAAGAAAATTATTTTAATTTGAGTGATTAGTACCTACATGCATTTTGTATGGAAACTTATTTTTTCCACGCTCATCCAAGTTGTTACATTTCTCATACTTAAATATGATCGTAATCTACCAATTGAACTAAAGTTCTCATAAAATTTAAAGTTTTATTGGAAGTAAAACATACAAAAAAAACGCCTAAAAGTGCAAAAGGTATACCTAGGTACCGACCTCACTCACATTAGGGTTAATATTTTGCAAATTTTCTTAGGATTGTTTCCCACATCGTAAAATGTTAATTTTTTCGCGAATTTGACCTAGTTTGCTAGAAATAACTTCATAGAAGAGTATTTTTAATACAAAATAATACAAACATGAATTATTGGGTATTGTTTGATTCGAATATCTTAGAAATGAGTGAAATTTAAGTTGTGTCATTATCGCACCAAACCGACGATAAGTAAACAATCTGTAAAATATTATGAATGACCTAAAAAACCATAAAACATAATCATATTTTATCGCAATTTTAAGTCACAACTATGACATAGTAGTGACACAACGGTGAGATCAATGACACCTACCTCTTCCTACCAGGTGTGTTAAGCGGTATAAGACGCTGAGGTAGTTAAACATGCGAAATGCGATGGTTCTCCCTTCTGCTAGGGATAAAATGGCAACGGATAGTCAACCATTTAAGGGCATCATCTCGTCGTGTGATTATTAAAGTGTCCTAACAAAAATGAGTTTTAAATGTAGTCCTACTAATTTGGCTATCTCTTTCAAATTCTTCCTCTCCGAACAGAATTTTCATATCTATAGTAGTTACCAATATATTTTTTTATGCTGTTCTAGACCACAACTTCATGTTTTTTCTTCTTCTGTTTTATGTTTAATTGTCCTATATCATGTTTTACCACAAATTAGTACAATTTTTTATAGCAACTTAATAAGAGTTTTTATCATTTTATGTCCCATTTATATGGAAGTAGGACAAAATATCAGAACAAAAAATAATGACAGTTTTACTTTAAATATCCTATATCCATAAATACGTAAAAGCACCAAAATGTGACAAAGCCTGTGCATAAAATTGTACAACATTTTTTCTGGAGTCAATCAGAAAACAAATTGACAGTGATTTTGGGGTATTGCCTGACCTAGAAAAAATAATATTTTGTACCAAATATGTGACTATACTGATGAATTTCCAGATTCTGATACCTGGTTATTTGATCGCGATATTTTTTATCCGACAAGAATTCTGCGGCATTTAAATCGATATGTAACGGTAAGTACATGCGCTGTGTAAATTCTTTGTAGTGATTTCATCAACTTCCAACCGAGAGAACGGGTCCGGGACAACATTTTGAGAACCTTTTTATGTTGTATTTCAAAATCGTACCCTTGCAATTTCAAGCTCCAGCGAGGCAATCTCCCCGAAAGGTCTTTCTGAGACATTAACCATTGGAGAGTTGAATGATCGGTGATAATTACAAAACGAAATCCTTCGATATGGGCATAGAATTTTTTGATGCTTAAGATAACTGCATAACATTCAAATTCAGATACGGAGTAATTTCGGTGGCTTTTGTTTAATTTTTTGGATATATATGCTATCTGAATTCCTCATCGTTCCAGTCACATTTTTTTCCTTTCTTCAGCAAATCAGTTATGGGAGCACTAATGGTAGTGTATTGAGCAATAAAACGCCAATACAAACCGGTGATGCCTAAGAATCGGCGTATTTGTTTTAGCGTTTTAGCTACAGGATACTGTTCGATTGCTGAAGTTTTATCCGGGTCAACCTTTAAGCAACCACCACCTACAAACTTGCTTTTGTTTATATTTGTGGTAAGGTTAGCATCCTTTAAACGACACGCAACCTCTTGAAGCAATGAAAAGTGCTCCTATGTACTAGCAAACGTAATTAAAAGATCGTCCAAATAAACAAATATTCGATCTTGAAGATGAAAAGGTATATCAGCTGATGCATCAGACGACACATGCGCTGTGACGCATTGCATAACGCGAAATGAATGGCATTACGCAAAAATGGTACAGTGGTCGCCCTTGTACGGTAAAAGCTGTATACTGCATAGATTCTTGTCTTAAGAGATTTGCTAAAAGGCGTCTTTTAAGTCCAAACCAGATATAAATCTAGGGGGTTCCCTCTAGGGTTTCTTTATTAGCGTTAAGGGAGAATACCAACTACTGTCACTTACTTCAATAACTCACAGATCTAACATACGGTTTAATTCTTTGTTTATGTCGGATTGAATAGCGAGACTGCGTAATACCGTTGCTTGGTAGGAGCAAATGATCCGACCTCGATAGTGTGCTTAGTAAGTGGTCCTTCCCAACCCAAGTGAGTCTGACGATGGGAAGAGTGCAATAATTTCGTTTAGTTCGGAATGCTAGTTAATATCTACGGAACTTTTGAGAGGCTGATATAAATCATTGACAATGGAGAGAGCTAGCCCAAATTCTCTCCAAAGGTCCATACCTAAATATAGACAAAATTCTAGTTTTATTCAAATATGTGAGGGAAATATTAATAAGCCCGAGTATTACATTCTTCTGTCCATTAGCGGAGCAAACGTATGGCACAAACGATGAAATTTATATGACGAGCTGATAGATTTCAGAAAATCCTGTGAACCTGAACCCAACACACTAATATTTGTGCCACTGTTTAACAATCCTCGCATATTACGACCAGCTATCAGTACATCTGCGTATGGCCTGCCATCAGCTTTATTTGTATGACCGATTCTAAGCAGCTGAATTTGATCTTACGTCGTTTATAAAAATATTAAGAAGTTCAAATGATAGAAGGAATTGTAAACTGGGACATGCCCGTAACATGGTCAGGGGAACTGATTATTGCGGAATTTGAATTAGGCTAAAGCGAAATTATTAGCTGTACGGTTCGAGTATTCCGACTCGGCGGGGCTGATTGTAATCATCGGGATGGTTCTGAGTGACCTAGGCACGGCCGATTCAGAGATATCTTTAATCTGAATTAAAAAATGAATTGAGTGAATTGAGGTTCAGGTACAGTGTTATCCTCCGTTATCGTATTCTGATTCGGCTTAGGTTCACGCTCTTTCGTGAAAGGATTATCATATATTGCTAAACGTTCGTTTATATTTTTGAGTAGCGTATCTAATCGGTCGGGCTCCAAACTAGGAAAATTCTTCTGTACCGCTTGTGTGAATTCTGCCATAAGAACACTGGTACTGCAATCTTTTAATGACAAAGTTGTATTAAAGTTTACACCAGGGTAGGTGCGGTCGGTCGGAATGAAATTTGTTTAATCATTATAGATAGCGCTGAAATGTCAACTGGCACGAGCATACCTGGTTTTTTCTTCGTAACAACCTCAGTTGAATCGGATTCTGCATCATGGCTGTAATCTTTTGAAGCCGAGACCTTATTAAGGTTTCCGACAGTAGTTTGAGCAGATGCGGCGGTTGGAAATGAAATTTGTTTAGACACTAACGATTAAACGGTAAAGTCAAAGGGCATGACAACAACGGGTTTATTTTTCGTTTCGACCTCGGTTGCATGGGATTCGGATTCGAGTTCTTTTTCCATAGGTCCTTGAATATTAACAACCTCTAAGGTTTTGTTAAACAATGTTTCTCCGTCAGCCTCGTCAAATTCGTCAACATACCATTTCTGCAAACATTCTTTTAACGAGAAAATTATATGTTTTATTCGCCCAAAAAAAACAAGATAAATATTTTTGTGGTCAAAAACATTTCATAAGATTAAAAAAATATGATTTACGATTAGCGTATTAAATAAAAAATTGTTATCCCGGGGAGATCAGCCCAATTTTGGATAAGTTGAAAGCAGTTTAATTGAATTGTCCAACATATTGGAAAAATCGTCGGTTTTCAAGAAAAAAAATCACAAAATCACTAATATTTTTTGTAGGAGGCGATCAACCCTATGTCCAACTAAAACTGTTAGGACACATTTATGTAAGTCTACTTGATAGCGGTGCTAATTTTTTCTTATTAGAAGGCTATATGAGAAAATTTTAGATCACCCATTAGTTATGTTTCATTTATTCCATACGTCGATCGGAAGGAGTCGACAACTAGGAAATACTAAATTAATTAATTTCAAATTTCACCAAATTATATTTATCGGTTGACTTTTCTGAGCTTTTGAGTTCAAACGTCCATCTGGTTTGATTCTTGAAGTATGCCCTCCGGAGATCGAGTTATCTAAGTAGGGCAAACTGTTTTACGTTGTTATGGGATGATATCATGGGAACAGGCCATCCCTACGATTTGTAAAGACGTTCAGACGTTCAATACGTTCTCGGTTTGATCGTGATCTTCAACATTTATATGGTGCTGGTTAGATCTTGGAAAAAATTTTTTTTGGTCATAAGAGCTTTGATTTTTTCATAAATAAAAATTTCATAATAAATTGGTATATCGAAAACCACAAAATCCGCAGTAAACTGTTTTGCGAAAGTCTCAATTGCTGAGAACGACGGCGAACCGACATGTATGGATTCTGGTCAACACCTCCCACTAACTGCTGCAATATTTTCATAAAACCGAGCTGCACGAACACGGACAGATCTCTTCTGGTTTGTCAAAATCCCGGTTTTCAAAATCCTGGTTTTCAAAATTCTGGTTTTCCAAATGCCGGTTTTGTTTAAAAACAAAATCCCGATTTTTAAGGAATTCCGGTTTGAATATTTAAAATCTAACATATAGGAAAATGGGACTCTTAAATGATTTTTTACTAAAATACAAAATTGAGTTGGAATCTGGCCATTTCTTAACAGATTTTGTTGAAATTCTACACGTGCGATGGAAATGGATTTTTAAATTGATTTTTTGACAAAGTTCTGAAATATGGCCATTGCTACGGAACTAGGCAATTATTTAACCGATTTAGTTGAAATTCGACATGTGGATTCTAAATGGTTTTCAAAAAATGCATTTTTGATAAAGTTCTACAATATGGCGGATAGAGACGAAACCTGGTCATTTTTTACTAAATTATTTCGAAAATCGACTTGTGGGATCTAAATGGGATTTTAAAATGATGTTTGATAAAGTTCTGGGTTATTGTCATTAGGGATGGAACTAGGCTATTTTTTAATCGGTTATTTCGTCACGTGCGATGTAAATGGGGTTCTTAAATGATTTTTTGATAAAACTCTGCGTATCTGGATAAAAAGGCGATACATTTCATAACTTAGTCAAAAAATTATGTTAGAATATTATTTTCATCACACATGTCGAATTTTATCATAATCCGCCAAGAAATAGCCAAGTTCTGCCGCTAATGGCCATATACTAGAGCTTTAGCAAAAAAAAACTTTTTAGGATGCTCTTATTTGTAGAGTTTTAACATAATCAGTAAAGAAATGGTTAAGTTCTATCCCTATCGACCGTATTCTAGAACTATGTCAAAAAATTAAGTTTTGAATTCGAATCTTTCAGTTAGAACAAAACTAGTAAAACTGCTTCTTTATTCCCGGCATGTTTTTGAGCCCCGCTCTCCTGGACTTTTTTTTATAAAGGCCCTCGGAGGGCTAAAACTAGAGGAGGAGCGATGCGCCTTCCCGCGCGTGAGAGTTATTGAAGCCTCTACAATTCGGTATGAGTTCAAAGGGCTGAATGTAGAAGGACTGCATGGAGACCACATGTGTCGAAGGGTTAAATGTGTTCGTTTTTGGAAATATAATTTTTTTATTTAGTTTTAAGGAATATTTCGTAATTATTTTTATCAAATTTTCATGAATTTGCTTGATAAAATTTTGGACTGGATACGTAGAATTTTGACATTCGGCTTCCGCCCCTATAATCAATAATATTCGAAAACAAATTCGAAAACAAACAAAATTTTCTAGTAAATTTGTGGGCAAGATATCTTATTTTTATGTTAAAATATTATTAGTCTGGCCGACCTGAATTAATACTTTTTTTTCAAAAACAAGAGTTTAGAACTAGAAGAAAAGAAAACCGGGATTTTGAAAAGCGGGATTTTTAAAACCGGAATTTTTAAACCGGGATTTAGTAGTACACCCAGGCGGTCCTAATGGTACACCCTTTATTAGAATTCATCTACCAGATACGACCAATCAGCTACCTTTACCCGGCCAGTAAATACGAGGGCTGCCTTTTATATTTCGGGATTAGAGAACAAAAATATTAATCATCGAAAATCGCTTTATTGTTTTTCAAAATATTCCCCATGGGGGATCCCCCCTATGCATAAAGATCTATACACTTTTGCGTGCGTTTGAACCAATTGTCGAAGCACTTTTTCCACCCTGATTGAGGTATCTCCAAAACATGCATTCTGAACGCAGCAACCGCTTCTTCAGGTGTCGAAAAACGTTGACCTCTCAGTTTGTTTTTTACGTACGGGAATAAAAAGAAGTCATTTGGTGACAAGTCAGGACTATACGGCAGATGACTCATCAAATCGATGTTTTGAGTGCTCATAAATGCAGTTGTTTGAGCCGATGTGTGAGAGCTCGCATTGTCGTGGTGAAGAGTGATCCGTCTTCGGCAGTTGGTTTTCCTCATTTCTTGGAAGACAACTGGCAAACAAATGGTTGTGTACTACTCAAAATTGACTGTTCTGCGTTGTTCTAGTGGTACGGTTGTGAAATGTCCATTTTTTCCGAAAAAACAGGCGATCATTTGCTTGCAAGTGCTTTGTGCGCGAACAACTTTTGTTGGATTCGGCTCATCTTGAAACACCCATACAGTCGACTGCTGTTTACTTTCGGGCTCATACGCGTAAATCCACGATTCATCACCTGTCACTATGTCATAGACGCGTTTTGAAGCACCGCGATCGTATTTTTTGAGCTTTTCTTTCGACCAATCGACACGAGCCTTTTTTTGAGCGATTGACAAATTGTGTGGGATCCAACACGAACAACTTTTTTTGACATACAAATGTTTATGCAATATTGAATGTATGCTGGTCCGACTAATGCCTATAAGGTTGTCTCAATCTCACGATAGGTCACATGACGATCTTGCAATATCAGTTCGCGCATAGCATCAATGGTTGCCGGAACAACAACTGATTCTGGACGACCTTCACGAAATTTGTCTTGGAGTGAACTACGACCTCGATTGAATTCACCATACCATCGATAAACACTAGTCCTTGATGGAGCTTCATCGCAAAAAATTGAATCAAATTCATCCATGCACTCTTGCTGCCTTAATCCACGTCGAAAGTTGTAAAAAATAATCGCACGAAAATGTTTGCGATTTAATTCCATTTTTTCGCTGAGATGTTGAGGTAATGAGTACTGTAAACAACACAAATAACGCTCGAATGTCAAAACGTTCTGAGTACGTATAATCTCAAAAATGTCAAACTTTACGATAGAGCTGTCAGTTTCCAGATTGCAACACTAGGGTTGTCCAATCCCGAAATATAAAAGGCAACCCTCGTAATGACAGACCAGGAAAAGTTGTCTATTGTATATAGATGGCCTGAATGGATATTTAATTTGATTATATGCGTGCAATGAAACGATCAGTCAAATTCCGGCTTTCTCAGAAACTCGGGTTTTCTCTAAAAATGTTATTCTCTGGTAGGATTAATTTCTGATGCTTAATAACTTTTGCTGGAGAAGTCGTTCAAGAAAACTGATTGGGAACGTCTTTAGAACTTATTGCTGGTATCCTAAAAATGAACTGATCTTTATATTGCACGCAATTGAAGATCAAATCTTGTTGAATTTCACCCAAAAAAAAATTCGTTACATGGGGGGGGGGGGGGGGGGGGTGAGGTGGTCTGCTTTATAAATAAAGCTCAAATAGCCTCATTCGAGTGAATATAAAATAGCGGTCTGGTCTAACAAATTATTACAGGTGGTAAAATCGATATTTATTTTACACACCTGTTTGAGGTTTGTCTTCCTAAGGCTGACAACCGAATATTTGGTGGCGATCTAAACTTTAATTTCAATTATGTTTGAAGCCTATTTCGGATTTCATCTCAAAAAACTTATCCACATACTTGGCACATGTTATAAAATCATGATTAATGGCAATTTAATGAGAATTATTATATCAGCTTGCGACATGATACGTCCATTTATGATTAACTGGTGTGCCATATATTTATAAGCTGAAAATACTTTGAACACAGTACAAAATTATTAGCAATAAAATTTCAATTGAAATGGAATTTGTATTATTCCAGAACCAATTCAATATAAACTTTTGTTCGTGTTCATGTTTGGTATATAGAATACAAAACGTTTTCATTGAACATTTTTGTATTAATTTTTTTGCAGTATTTAGTTTAAAGCTTTTTTTTGTATTGCTCGCCTTGGCTATATTGTGTTATGTACATTTTCATCTTCAGAACAATGCAGAAGAAAATAATCTATAACCGGGAAATATTTTTTTTTGAATAGAATTCTATAATTATTACTTTTTGCTGCTCGTGTATGCGCATTTGCAATAATTTATTGAGAAATGCAAGGAAGCTGTGCGAAGATAAAAATTGTTGAAATATGTATGAATTTATTGAAAATTAAACTACTAAATGATGATAACACTATTCAAGGAAGATCCACATAAAATATATTAACAATATATGGGTTTTGCTTTTGTTCACATTTTACTAGGTTATAGTAAGATTTGTGCGGTACGGTTATGAATTATAGGCAAAGAACGACATCTAAATACGAACTATGAGAAAACACCAAACAAATTTTTATTGATTCTTGGAACTATTCTATTCTCGAGTAATCTATATATTTGCAAAGTGACCAAACTCAAAAACGCGTATACTTACTAAATTATGGAAATATAAACACTAAGTTCCTGCGCTATTTAATCACCTCCATATTAAATCAAAATGCTCATTTGCTCTCCTCGGAGCAGCCATCAGTTTTAATCAGGGATGGACGAGGTAGCAATGTAATCTACGGGGTTGTTGACACAATTTATTACGTAGCGATTTTTTGCGTCCCTGACGTCGATAATGTAGACACCATCGACAACCACCAAGGAAATGATATTTGAAACTCAATTTTCTCCTTTTTGATGAATGTGCTGTTTAGCTATTAGGTAATTGTCTATTTATCCTATCATTTATATTTAGATACTAAACACATAAATTATTCATTTAAATCGATTATTTGCTTTGTGCGCCATCTCTTATCAAATACACTTATTTATCGCGATAAACGAATTTTATCGATCATCACAGTGTACAATTTTGATATTTTTATTTTACTTTTCATACATCCGTCAACCGTCACATAAAATTTCCAACCACAGTGGTTACGAAATCTTGATAATGATAGCTTAAATATCGTGATAAAAATGTACCAACTGCGATTAAAAATATGAGGTGTGTGAGTGAGATGCAAGAAGAACATTTTCCGCATCACATCATGCCAACCAATCAGTTTAGTAAAAATCAACATGTACACTCTGGGCATGTTTATTAATTCGTTTGACATGCTGGATGTGATGTACTAATGAGCATATATCACCCAATCCAACGACTTTGATCGTGCAAACGAAAAAAAAAATCGGTTCCGAATTCTATAAAAGGTATATGGTAATTCGCACCAAATTAAATTCTCATTGGAGATAAAGGAACAAAAATTTAAAAAAATTCCCTTACGTGTCTTATAGCGAGTATACATGCTCTGCCTGGACAATATTCCTTCCCATTTTGCACTGCTAGTAAACGAACTCACTTCAAATTCCACCACGATATCCATTTCCATCATCAAATTTAGTCTCATCCCTAACGAACCTGGTTCACATTTAATTAGCTCATTTCAAAATAAACACCAGACGTGGTGTGCTTTGTCTCTTCATCACTAGTGGCGTGGATTATATGTAGTTGTCGGTGTTGTCTACGAATAATCTACAAGAAATGTTATCTAAAAGAAATCGACATTGCGTCTACGAGTTATCGCCGTTGCCTTTTAGTAGTCGACGTTGTCGACTTGATCACGTAAAAATTAGTAGGTCAAACTGTTTTTATCGGACTCTGCTATTTTTTTCATATTAATATCGTCGGGTTACTGTTTCAGAAGCCGTAAATATTTTAATTCTGTAATGTTTATTCAGATATTTTAATGCTTATTGTTTTAAATCGAGGCAGTGGCAAATGCATCACCATTTACTACAGAGGAACAGTAATGTGAAGAACTGTTCGTGAATGAGAAACTGAAGGCCAGCTGCGGTCAACGTATCACATAGCAATGTCCAGATTACCGGAATACGATCGGTTGCCATCCAAAGTTGCCTTGAAATGGGCTAATACGTGATCTGATCCATTCTCCAATTTTTTATCAAAATTATACGAGAGAGATAACTATATTTTATTTTATTTTATTTAAAAGAAAGTAAAAAAAAAAAACAGATTCAGTCAAAATCGTAATTTTTGCTTAAATTTTGAAAAAAAAAAATGTTGTAAATTGTTTTTTGAATCATTTAGTTCATAGTCGTTTTTTATGCCTAATATACATTTTCAAATAATTGCAAAAAAAGTCAAAACCTCTTATGGATGTTGCCACTTCCGGTGCACCGATTTCGGCCATACATCGCTAAGGCCTGCCATTTATGAGAAAAGCGTACGGATAAAGTTTCATCTTAATCCGTTAATCCCTGGGCTGTAGATAAGCCACAGACATTTAGTCGGCACAGCACCACCTACATACACAAGCACACACCGATTTTTTTTACAGATACACAGCATAGAGAAAAGTAATATAAACAGAGGTAAAGCTGCATACAAAATTTTGAAACAACTTTTTTAGATTGTAACCCCAAAATACAAACTCATTTTACGACTAAAATAATAAACTTAGAATATCCAACTCTTCGAATATTCATTTAGCGTTTCTTTGACTTTTCATATTGTTTTTGTTTCAATTTTTTTTCGTTCAGATTATAACCGTAATTTTAAATTTAGTAAACATAAAACCGGATCGTGACCCCATATTTTACTATGAAAATATGCGTAAAAATTTTGTATGCAGCTTTACTTCTGTTTATATTTATTTTTTTCTGTGTACACAGATTTTTAAAAAATACTGTCTTTGTTTTACTACTTAAAATAGAGTAAGAGGATTTTAGTCCAGAATTTTTACTTGTCCGTTGTCTTGGTTTGAGTTTAAGCTTTCGACTTGACCTTCGCATTTACATAACTTTGGAAATTACGTTGGTGCTTTTTATATTGTTTTTGACTTTAATTTTACTTAAAATTTTATTTGGCATTGGTTTAACAGTTGAGTGACTTGACTTTTGATTTGACATTAAACTTGAGTTTACGTTTTACTTGATTTATGACTTTAATTTTTGCTTTTGGTCTTATGATTTGCTCTTCGTTTAATTTGACGTTTTATTTGATTTTTACTTGACGTTTGACTTATGACTTGGCTTTGTGTTGATGGACTTTGAATTTGAATATTATATTTGAATTTTCATCTGACTTTATTATTGGTATGATTTGTGACTAAACGTACAGTTGACTTTTGAATTGACGTCTCGCTTGACTTAAATTGTGACTTGAATTTTAACTTGACTTTGCACTTGACTTTTTACTTGAATTTTGGCTTGGCTTTTAATTTATTTTTTTGGCTTGGCTCCAAACTTCGACTTTTCATTCGATTTTTGACTAGACTTTTGACTTCATTTTAGACCTAACTTTTGACATTACTTTCGACTTAACTTTGGACTTGACTTTGGATTTGGTTTTTGAATTTTGATTTGACTTTTAAATTGTAATTTAATTCGATTATTACTTTCTTTTACGTAGTAAAATATTTTGAAAAGTGTATCATTTACAAGACAAACTGTTATCAACTAAAAGATTCAAAATTAAATTAGCCACAATAGTGACCCAGATTATTTTTTCAAAATTTATGTAGCAAACTAGTCTTTTTGACAAACTATTGTTTTTTAATAAAAAAATCAGCTCCGTACAGCCCAAATAGAATCATTACTTGGGAAAAAATTTCCTACATAAGCTTTCCTCATAAATTGAAAGATCTCAATGTTTTTTGACTGAAATTGGTCAACCGGGAGTTTTTGGAAGAAAAAGTTAAGCGAAAATGACAACTTTTTACAAAAAACAGTTTTCAACAAAAATTTGGCCCCTCTACACCCCAGAAGGTAGACCAATTGATCGGGATGAACCTTCATACCTAAGCTTTTTCCAAAAATTGAGAGATCTCAGTGAATTTTGGCCGAAATCGGTTCACCGGAAGTGACAGCTTCCATAGGAGCTTTATAATTTGTTGTCTGTATTTTGAGAAGTATGTCATTTACGAGAAAAACTTCACGATTTTAAATGTATTTTGCAACAATATCGGTCCAGGGCTCCTATTCTTGAAATCGGTCGAAATTTCCACATTCGAATACAATTTGCAAATGAAAGTAATGAAATAAATAATTGAAATTTTGCAAACAAATTTGAAAAAATGATTAAAGTATCACGCGAAAAATTCGAAAAATATAAAGAATTTTAAAGCAAATTATATTCGAATGTGGTGGAAATTTCCATCGATTTCAAGAATAGGCGCCGAAATCATTTCTCCAAAATTTAAGCGGAAATTGCTATTTTTGTTTAAATCTGTTTCTCAATAAACATGTGGTCCCTGTATTTGGTTCCATAGAAGCTTTTCCGTGTTTTATAAATATTTTGAAAAGCATTAACGAAAAATCGATTAAAGTTAGGAGATTTTGAAATGTGAGATTACGTACCACACCCAAATGAAAAAGATTTAATATCACACAAAATCATTTCAGAACATATATTAAATTTTACCGGAAGTGGATTGTCTCGGTGATCCACGTGAAATCTGGTAGGCATCTTTGTAACGGAAGTAACAGCTTCCGTTAGAAGGGGGAGAGATTTTGACAGGAATAATGATTTTTGACACACGATAATTTTTATCACAAATCCGGTTGGTTCATTTTTCACTTTGGAAATCAAGTGTGGTATATTCGAGATCTATGCACATTTATCGTAAAAGATTGTCGAAAGTTTCATTATTGGCAGGACTTTTAACCTCAATGTTTACTTGATCTGTGTCTTACTTTGACTTTGGTCCTTTATACATTTCATTTTACTTTTGAATTATCTTTAACATGACTTTTAAGAAGAATTTTTTTCTTTTGACTTAAATTTTTTCTTGTATAGGCTTGGCATTTTGACTTGACATATGACTGATTGTTATTTGATTTTATTAATTTTTTTAAATTTTTTTTTTTAGTTTTATTTGAGGTTTGACTAGACTTTGAAATTAGATGACATTATTCTTGACTTGGTTTTAGACTTGATTTTTGATTTGATTTTAGTCTTGACTTTAGACTTAATTTATGATTCGACTTTTGACCGGAATGTTAATTCAATTTATTTTTACACAACTTTTGACTTGCCTTAACTTTTCACTTGACTTTTAAATTGATTTTCTACTCGACTTTTTACAGTATTTTTGACTTGACGTTTGAATTGACTTTGACTTGACTTTCGTGTTGTTGTTTTTAAAATCTTGTAAATTGCTATACAGACGTATATTGAATCTCGTAAATAAAAAGAACCCTTAAAAGAGATTTATTTGTTTACTGTCAAATTAGTAACGCAATAATTCGCCAATTTATTATCCCAAACCACCAACCAAAAATATTTTCGAAGTCCATAAATTTATAGTCGATAGATAATATTTGTCTACGGTCTTATCGCGAGTAGAAGGAGGTTATTTATCTTGGAAAAAAAAATATTTTCTATAAATTTGTTTATTTATTCGACTTTTATTGGAAATATAAAAATTATTTTCGACACACCCCACACCATAAATTTTTGGTTAGTGGGATTTGTTAATACGATTTTTTTTTAGTTTTTAATTTGAAATTTTGACCAAAATAGTTTGCTATGGAAAATTGTTCACACTGTAGGATTGTTGGTGTATATGCGCTGATATTATCGATGACTGGAAGATACCAGCTGTTTATGTTTATATATCCGTTTATATATATGTCCATCTACACACTTTTAAAGGATGTGGACGATTTGGTTAAAAATGGGGAGATTATTTAACGTTTTTTGTCCAATTATGGATATAATTATTAATTATAAAACGCTTGGTTTGGGTAATCCATTTTGGGAATAAAAAGTTATGTATTTACTTGATATATAGAAAAATTTAGAGCTAACATGCTTTATAATTCAAATTAATTTTGTATTAAGCATAAATCGGATATCCCTAATGTATGTTAAGGCCCATGCGTCTACATGCTTTACACAACAATTTAATGTTTGATACGACATCATACCACCATTATAAATGTTAATTCCAAAAAATTTCTTATATGTAATTCACACCTCATATAGGCAATGGGTTTTTGTGAAATGATGAGATAAGATGGTAATAGGACATGTTTACATTTACAATTTTAATTGATTTTTTAACCAACCAATGGTCCGTAGTTTCATGTATAATTTTTAATCGATTATTTGTTGTTATTGTTTTCTATAAATCTAATCCTGATGAAAATGTTACCAGAGATATTATGTAAGCTAATAAATTGTTGTTGTATATGAAAATATTTGTAATTTCCCATTTTATTATATCGTTCTATAAGTACTCGAATATATGTATATGTAAATGTATGTCCACATGTGAAAATATGCAAATTAGTATTATACGAGTAGTAGATATTTTTATCAGATTTATCCGAAATGGATATTCTCTAAACATGAAATCAAGGAAAATATTTAATTTTATGTGAAACAACATAAATCATATTTTTATTTTTTGTTTTTGTTGTTTTCGTACAGATAAAACTTACCCACTTTTTGATTATATTGTGGGTGCGTATAAAAAACATCAGTAGGCTGAGACTAAGAATCAATAGCTGGAAAGGTTTACTATTTACATAAAAACTTCAGGACATTTACTTAGGTATTTTATGATTTACTTATAGCCAGATTGAGTAAAATCACTTACTTAAGCAACAAATTACTTATTGTATGTTTTGAGATTGCCAATTAATTACTAGAAAACAACAAATACATAGTTGAGAAACTAATGCTTAAGGAACTCAAACCAATAAAAGAAACCATTTAATAATAGGACAAGTACTTCTTGGGTGTAGCACAAGCCTTTTACAAAGCGTGGCATCAATGCTTGGAATATAAATTATAAAGATAATTACCAAAGTAGTTGTATCAAATACTGAAATCTGACATATCCAACGGTATCCAGTTAAATTTGAAGTCGTACTCTTAAATAAAGAAAAAGTCAGCAGGAGAACCAGGACCGCCAAAATTGTAACTTTTGATGTAGCTGTGGTATCTTTATGGTTTTTGAATCAGAATTTATTACAAATTAATTACATTGATTACTTAGTTCAAGATCAACCCTATATGTTGACTATGGTTAAATTTCTATTTATTCTAATTTCTTATTTATAACAAAAACATCCATTTTTACCATATTTAATAATTTATTGCACTAGACCGCCACCAGATTTTGAGTCAAATCTTTCTCCACGAACCTTGTGAAGGGTAGATTAACCTTATCGAGGTGTGTAATAAATTATCTTCGTGTCAGGTTGTTACAGGCTGGCTACTGCCAACCTGCAGGTTTCACTTAAGCCCCTGCAGAGGCCTCCACGGTCTACGTTCTCAGCGGAGAAGTGCGAAGGTCGTGGGGTTTGAGGCATGCAGGGCTCCTGGCTTACACCGTGATTAATTACAGAAATTTAAATAAAAATAAAAACGCAAATAATAATAAAATATAAACCCGGCGTTTCGCCGAAATTTATCGGTCGAAACTTGAGGAACGAACAACTCAATAAATAAAATAAAATGATAAAGAAAAATAATATTAATAACGGAAGAGGTGCCTTGGTGCGCGCATCCATCCGAATTCAAACGGGGTCGAGCCCTGGTGACGGAATTGGATGCGGGCACCAAGGGACCGCAAACACTAAACCGACACAGAGGGAGTCTCCGCTCCCATCATACCACACCGAAAGAAAAATTTAATAATTCATTTTATTAAATAGATAACAGAAAACAACTTCCCCCTCCACCGCACAACGATGAGAGAGAACGAGAGAGAGAAAGAACAATGCGTACCGAGCGTGCACCCGCTGTGCAACGCTCGATTACAAAATATTTGAAAATTTAATATAAATAAAAATATATAAAAAAAATAAAATCAAAAAAAAGTAAAAATATAAATAAAAAATGGTACCTTAATATATATATATATATATATATATATATATATATATATATATATATAATATTAATGTTGCGGCCTTGTGCGGCCGTCATGCCACAGGGTCGCCGCCCCGGACCGTTGCGGCTTTGGTGCCGTTACCACACTGGTGCTGGTGCGACCTTGAGCGGTCGTGCGTTGCGGGGCCTTTCCCCGATACTAAAAATAAACACAAATGGCCGGCTGGCCACCCGTCGATAAATGTGTTGGCCTTGACTGGCCGCCAAAATAGGTTGGGCGTTGCCTCGCCTTACAGAAAATCAAAAATAATTTTGAGTGGCCTCAACTAACCACACGTATGTACCGGTTCGACGCTCTTGTGTCTCGCCTTGTTATCGCCGCCGCTGTGCCGCCCGGCACAGGTGCTACGCCTTTACGGTATCTCTCCTCGTCGAAAATTGTGACCCCCGGATAAAATTGTCCACCGGTAAAGTGCCTATGGCATCCGTAATATCTACGGTACACCTATACAAATTTCACACTCGTAGACTATCACTATCACTCCTTGAAATTATGGTACAAATAAAAATGCGCCGCCCGTTAATTACCCGCAGCACACGTTGATTTTGCTGTACCCGTTAATAATTTTTTACTGCTACCCTATTCCGTATGGTTGCAAGCGTCCTAAATGCCGTTATCGAAAAACCGTAAATCCAAAACAAGTGGTCTCAACTGACCACCCTGTAAACTCGTTGGATGACCTTGACAGGCCGCCTTGGGCGTTGTCTCAAGGCGAATGGCTTTGGTTTGCCACCCGTACGTTGCGGCGTTTCACCGATAAAATCACAATGGAGGCCTTTCAGGAATTCACACTATCAAAAATACTTGGTGATAGAATTATATTCAAAATTAACACTCGACTCGAGTATTTTAATTATATTTTATAATTTTGACGTCGACATCAATAATCAGCGTTTACTTTCAGAAAAGTTTTAAATTGAAAACTACCATACACTTTTCACTAAGGGCACGCCAAAAGGAAAACTAAAATTCGACAAAATATATTTGTATTCCATCCGCCGCAACTCCGCAAGAGATATCGAGATCAAGAAAAGCAATAAAAAAATGTTTTCAGCACTTTTACAATTATTTTGTGTCACTTGAAACTTGATTTCTTTATTCATAAATAAATTTATAACGTCCAATATAAATTTTCACAAAAATTCTCAAAATAAACAACTGAGTTTAAAAAAAAAAATATTACCAAAAATCTAAACTTGACTTTGTTCTTTCAAAAATCATAACTCGAATTTTTTTCTTTTCTCTAACAAAAAAAAAAAAATTTCTAACCAAATTGACACTTGACTTATCAAAAATCACCAACTGAATGCCAACAAGAAAAAAAAATTCTTGCGCCGCACAACTCGTAAAACGTTCTAGAAGAAATTTTCTCTTCTCTGTCTCTCCTTTATATCAACTTTCGTTGGTATAAAAGAGAGACATATAAGAAAAACAGTTTTTCCAAAACGTTTTACTTTGCACACACTCGATTCGCATTGTTCTCTCTCCCATCATCTCTCTCACCCTCGCGCCACCTCCCATAAGGTACGTACAAAACAAACATCTACGAAAGTGGGGACAACAACCAACATTGAGCAAACATAGGAAGTGGAGGCACAAACCCGAGGAAAAAATATAAAATACAAACAGCGCTTGTTACGATCATGTAATCGTAACAAGGTTAAGCGGAGTTGCCTCCAAACGGTAAATGCTTCAAACGTGTAATTTAAAGTTCCATTTCACCACCTTTAATAATTTATTACACCAGACCGCCACCAGATCCTTTTGAATAATCATAGTCCGTTTAATCTGGGCCGAAACAATGTCCAGTTTTCGTGTAATCGTCGATTGAAATCGGCTGTTTTTTACCAAAACAAATGCACAAAAAAATTTTTTTTATTTCAAATCATGAAATATTGTACCAATTATGAAAGATGGAATTGATTGCACATTTATCAATATGGTTGTTTTCATTTGTCTTTTTTGGTTGTCAAAATTGCGAAACAACAGTGAAAATAGGAACGGGTAGTGGGATTACTATGCTAAATTTGTGTATTAAATATTTTTTTTTTATGTTGGTACTAGAAAACTTGAATATATATCGTTCTCTTTCGTTGTGAACATTTGCCGTGTTTCATGAAACCCATTGATCCGGGTGAGTTTTTATATGGAAAACGTGATCCTAATCTTGTTTTAGATCATAAATTCTAATTTGAAATTTAGTAACTGCCTTTGCGTTATTTATGAAACATAAACTGAACCGGATCAGATCAAGTACCAAGAAACATGGCTATTGTCAATAATATTTTTTCTTAGAAGTTTTTTTTTTGTTAATTTCAAGTAATCAAACAGTTCAGCCACAAGGTTATATGAAGCTCAAATTGTAAAAAAACAAAAATAAAGTTTATAATTTTAGTTTAAGTTGTATTTGTGTAGAAGAATAAGCCCTGGTCTTCATGTGGATAATATAGGCTCCACAAAATTGTATATGCCTATGCAAATGGCTACTGACGTTTCGGCAGAAAGCATATTATCTGTTTATTCAAATCGATACAGTAAACCTGAGGTAAATCTCCAATTATTCAAAATATCTGTCACGCGTAGGTTTGATCGTCTAAATTTTAAAAAAATAAGTCAAAATTCCAGGTAATTCACTCAAATGTGAAGGCTTTCCTCTATTTAGAACCTGAAATGATGTTCCAAAATCGAAAAATGCTCTTCAACTATATAAAATGCCCTAACTGATTCCCCAGATAGGGCTGTTTCCCTCAAATTTAGGCATTTTCCACGTAATTGCTCGGCATCGCCAAGAACACCTTCGAACACCAGATTCTAAATTAAAGTTGGAACAGTACCAGTTTCCAAATCTTTTTTTTTCTTTTTTTTCCAAAATTTAAGCGGAAATTACGACTTTTTACAAAAAAAAACGAATTTAAAACCATAACTCGGTCCCTATACAGCCCAGTGGCCCTATTCTGGTAATTCCAGGGGAATATGGAATTGGAGAAAAAATTTACATACAAATTTTATTTAAATAATTTTTTTCTGGCATACTAAGGTAAAAAGTCAGTGATAATTGTTTTGAAAACAAAATATAATTGGGAATAATTTTTCGTGCCAGTTTTGCTATGAATATATTATTCCCAATTTATAAAAATTTACATCAAACTTTTTATCTCAGTAGGCAGGGAATTACCAGAATAGGGCCACTGATGGATTAACTGATCTCGATGGCGAACCTTACTACCTAAGTTTTCCACAAAGATGAAGATTCCAGTGAATTTTAGCCGAAATCCATTAACCAGAAGTGACAGCTCCCATATGTGCGTTTTCGTTTTTCCACAGGAAGTGACACCGTCAATAAAAGCAATTTTGTTTTTGCATGTAGTTTGAATAGCAAATCATTTACATACGAGAAGAGAGTCCGTCATCGAATGCCGAACCAACCAGTCAGTTCTAATCAAAAACTTACGTACTGCGGGAGCCAAACCTTCGGACTCTCAGTATTTACAAGTCAATTCGAATAAAACGTCCAATAAATCTGTTCTACACTTTTAAAATCGGATCCCCAGTCCTAAAACATACCGGAACCTGAGAACGTATAGATATTTTAAATTCCGTAAAGCTTTGAGGCGAGCCTGTGCAGAAACTACTATTTGTATGCTAAACAATCCCCGTTCACACATTGTGGTAAGTATTTCTGGATGCGATGTTCGAGCTCTTTTGGATAGCGGAGCATTAATAAGTATCATGGGACAACTAAACAAATTTTCTTAAGAAATTGGCCCTTACGTACAAAAAAGTATATTTTGACGTTAGAACAGCGGATAGCACCAAGAATAAAATCATTGGGTATATTGACGTGCCGGTAGAGTACCATAGACAGGCGCATAATATCCGCATGTATACTGGGTGATTACCCGTCATTCGACAGTGACGGACTAGGACACACGACGCTCATAGAACACCATATCAATAGTCTTAGTTCGCAAACCGAACAAAGTTAGATTATGCCTGGACTCAATGAAGGTCAATGCTTTGATGAAAAAGGACGCATATCCGCTACCACTAATTAATGGAATTCTTGGTCGATTAAACAACATAACGGTTATCTTCAGCATTGGCCTAAAAGAAGCCTTTTGGCAAATTCCTTTGGACAAAGAATCGCGAGAGAAAACCGCCTTTACGGTTCCCGGTCGCCCACTTTACCATTTTCGTGTCATGCCGTTTAGTTTGTGCAACTCACCCCAAACGTTACGCCGATTAATGGAAAAAGTGGTGCCGTAACATCATCATTCCAAAATTTTTGTCTACCTGGACGACCTGCTCGTAACTTCGTGTTCTATTTCGGAACACCTTAGTTTACTTAAACTTGTCGGAGTTAGACTAAAACAAGCAGGTATGACTATAAACGTGTCTAAAAGTAAATTTTTTATGAAAGAAGTAAAGTATTTGGGCTTTATTGTTGGGAACGGTGTCTTGAAAACCGATGTTTTCTTGATAGTGGATCAGTTTTCCAAATTTGTGTTACTTAAGCCCCTCAGATCAAGTACCACCAATAACATTGTAAATTATTTAAAAATTGAAGTTTTCCTCGTGTTTGGGGTACCGCAATTGGCCAGTAAATCGTTGCACAACTATTGAACGATTTTAATGTGCAGTATTGCAGAACAGCCCTCTACTCGCCACAAGCAAATGCGTCGGAGCGAATCAATAGGTCGTTGATAGCAGACCGTAAATCAGGGGATAACCACATACCCGAGGTCGCGTGTGCCTTAAGAACCGCCATTCCTCAATCTACTCTGTTCTCACCTTATTTCCTAATGTTTGGGTATAACTTGTTGACCGATGGCAATTCTTGGCCTTGATTAATGACCTGCTATTGATTATCCACAGCTTCGTAACGCGGAATCCTCGAGAGGCTTATAATTCGTACGCAGCAAAATATAATCTTCGAACTAGGCAATTTAACTATAATGTGGGTCAGGACGTTTATATAAGGCAACATCCCTTGAGTGACAAAATTTTTGCGGGAAATTTGCACCGAAGCGCATTAAAGCTGTTGTCTCAGAAAGGATCTTTAATGTTCATTACAAATGTAAGAATGAGTCGGGTAAGCTAATTAGAACATTCCAAGGAAACTCAGATGCATCAATAATTGTTTTCGACTTGAACGCAATGCATCTGTCCTGTAACGATCGATTGGGTCAGACTGTAAAACATTGTGTTCATGTTCTGTGTTGGTAAAGGTAGCAATTTAAATGTAAACGGCAATGATATGACAGTAAACGGTTGGTATTTAGCAATTTTTTTGTGGCATTAGTAAAATATATTAGTTTTGAATTGGCTGATAGAGCCAACTATTTCTTACAACCAATTTTTTTCCTGGGTTTTCCAATTATATATTTTTCTTTTTTGAAAAATTTGACATACTATGAAACGGTTGCTACCACCATGCTAGAATAAGATCCAGTGTGGGTTAGTGAGGGGGCATTGGGGTTACCGCCAAGATAACGAACCCTAATACGACGAGCACTACTCAGAATTATAACAAAATCACCTGGTAGTCGAAAACAGATGGATCGTTACAAATTGTTATTTGGAGCTTCATCAACAATATCAATACTACAACACCTTCCATTGGTACTTGCCATTTAAGGTTAAATACAACACTGTACAAAATTATTTCGGTATAAGTTTGACTCAGTCTGACGATTGTTTCTTATAGGGAACACGCAGGTAATATTTGTCTGTTTTTCCATTAGCTTTTTCTTGTCATTGTATTGCAATATATTTAGAAAGCTTATAACTGTTCCCAGACAAAAACAAAATAAATTATCTTTATATTATTTATGTGAAGTCTAGACGTAGTTTGGTCAAATCAAATATGTTAAAAAAATTTCAGCCATATGTAAACTGTGTATACAAGGGAAAGAGGCGGAGACTGCACTCTAACTCTCGTTATTAACCCCAGTTTATGGCTTAGAAGGGTGAAGAATAAAATGACTAGATAATCCTGGTAATCAAGCTCTCGACACACTCATATCACTTTTCATTTATAATTTTTGTGTATACACACAAAGGAATAATATTGTCTTACAAATTCATAAGAACTTTTTAAAAGCTTTTTATCGTATGTGTTTTGTATCCATAAATTATGTAAATTAATACGTCTGTTTACACATATTATTAAAAAAAAAAATTATATCCTTTTTGAAAAGGATAACATTTTCTGATGTGTGCAAATATTTACTTAAACACAAGTTGGGTTTGGTTCTACAGGAACTAAACCCCATAATCATGAGATTTTGGATATCATATATACTTGCTGTGATACATAATGATGAACAGTGGCAAAAAGGTAGCTGCATAATGCAATCTAAAATGATATAAAAGCTACATTATATGATGCAGATATACCATAAATTATGCTATTTCAATGTTGTTTTCAAAACATAAAATATGTATTTTATTTATATTGGATTGTTATTTTGAAAACAACGTTCTACCATGACGAGAACGTAAGAATGCTTTCAGCTAAAGGAAGCGACAAAAAATATTTACAAGGTTTTGCAATTCAAAGAATGCTTCTCTTCGCCTTATAATAAATAATGTAATCATATGCATTTGCTTATGATAGAGCAACATTAGATGTACTGAATATTTTATGTACGTACAGGTATATTATTTTAGATTTCTTATCACTTCTAATCAAATTAGTATACTCCGTTAAGAAAGTTTATAAGAAAGTTTTATAAATTTGAGAATTTCCTAATAGCGTTTTCGCTGGCACAAAAATCTTGTCCATTTTTGATCCAAAATGGCTTCTTTGTTTACATTTTTTGTCTTTTTATTTTTTGATTCAGGATCAAAAATAAAATACAAAAAATTTGTTGAACTTTTTATAATAACAAATCATAAATTTTGGTGGCATTTGTATTGATTTTATCGTTTAATATGTTGGTATTATTGCGATTTTTGTAGTTTTTTAATATTATTTATTATATTAAAAATATAACAGTAATAGTTAAAGTGATATAATACACTGACCCAAAAACAATATGGATTTATATTAGGCATTCCAATTATTCGGTGAAGTGAGCTATTCGAATATCGAATAGTAAAATTGAAATTATTCGATTATTCGAATTATTTGTCCAAGTGAAAAAAGAATTTATTGGCAACAAAAAATCAATAAAATCGTTTTCTTTCAAAATTTAACAAAAAATAAACATTAATTTAGTAATAACTAATACTAATACATATACACATGGGAGCAAAAAATTTGCACATTAATCAATTTTCAACAAAAATAATATCGAAAAATCCAACAATCCCAGTTTTTTGTGATTTTGCCAGTGGTAAAAATCGCATTAAAACATGGAAATCAGCAAAAAACATTTTTATTAAGAAGTATTCCCTCCCATAGCCCGAATGAGCTTCCATTCGATGTTTGGTTGATTTCACCAAAGTTTTGAACAAATCTAGAGGTATCGCCTCCCATTTCTCTACGATCGCCTGTTGCAGCTTCTGCAGACTCGTTGGAGCAATATCTCTGGCGTGATTTCATTTTTCAGTCCATCCCATAAATGGGAGATCGATGGGATTCCATGCTTCGAGCTAGTCACTCCATAACATGAGCAGGAAGTTTTCCCTAATGAACCCGGTAAAAGGTACGACGTGTACTTCTTCCATGTACCGTACTTCTTCAATGTACCGTTGAGAAATCAATCCTCTTGAACGACGGCCAGTATTCGCTTCGAAGATTAGCACAAGAGCTATCTTTGCCCCCCCCCCCCCCTCTCGTGTGGAACTCATTTTCTTTTTCTGGATGAAGATCTAAAACGAGTCATTTCGCGTTTTGTGTTCTATTGTTTTTATTGTCCTGGTTTTGAGCAGACATTACATACACAAATGGGGCGCTTTCAGGTCCCCTATCACGATCAGTAAAATTATCGCCAATTTGATTTAAAAATTTCATAGCGCTAAACATTTTCATGGTGTTGGCCGCGATTTTACTCAACATGTTCTCAACTGTTGGGTGCTCTGAAAGCGCCCATTGTATCATTGGATAGGCGATGAAATGATCTTTAATTTGACATACTTTGATTCAACAAAATATTTCGATTCATGAGAAAATCACATTAGCGCGTTGAATAACAGATCCAATATATTTTATCGGTTTTTAAAGAAATCTAAATTTTTTACGAAACTGTTTTTTAAGCTCGCTGTATTGCGTCATTCCGCTAATGGTGTTCTGGTGTTCTTTCTGTAGTTCATTTGATGTCGTTGGTGGTGTTGCACTTTCTTCTAGCAAAATATCTGAAACAGAACCCCCCGATAAGATCAAAATGTTGGTGTTTTGCCGTCATTAAACGATTGTGGATGGATTGTTTCCATTATTTTTGGACAAGGTAAATAATAAGTGTCCTTAATGTTTCATCCCTTCGTTCATTCATTCGTTTCTTTAATTCAAAGTGCTCTTTTACTTATTTCTGATTCCATTTCAGAAAGTTTATTGAACAAAAATTTATAGACGCCTTCTGCTATGATTAGTCCCACTATTTTTGCTGAGTTCCATAACAGCAGCGTCTACCGGCATGAGAACTTCTAGTATGTTTTGTAAGACCAATATTTTACTTTCAGAAACTGTTTGTTGCTTACACTATCGGTCGATTAACCTCAAAAATCACCTAAGCATAATACTCAACGGATTCCAGCGCGTTTTTATGTCCAATTTTTAACTTTTTCTCACTTTGTTGTGGAACGTTTGGTTGCGAAATTGAGTATTTTGTAGGAGCTACCTTAAACATTCTGATAATAGTTCTGACTTTTATAAGTTGCACCAAATCACGGGTTTTAACATTTTGCTTGAGTACACAGAGTACGATTAAATTTTTTTTGTATTTGAAATTGAATCAAAAATTAAAAATCGAATATTCGTTACAAAATATTCGAATATCAAATAGTGCAAAACAAGCCGAATATATTCGGATATCGAATATTCTAATATTCGCTTGGAATGTCTAATTTATATAATCTGTATTTCAATTAAAACTAAACGTTAAAACAAAAAAAGAAAAGCAGAATCTTCGCCAGAAGTGGAACAATCAACACAGAGCGACCACAGAGCGTCAGAAAACCATAACCACAATGGCGTGAACAGTCAACTACGGACCAAGTGAAGGTACATAAGAACGTATCACTGATACCGAAAGAGATACTACAGCAACCAATTAAAACATCAAACGTAATCATACAAGGGAAAATGCAGGAAAATTAAACAACAACATAAGAGATAACACCTCCACCCATTAACATACTTAATGTTAGTAGTGTATACGAAACAATTAAAAAAATAGTGAAGCTAGTTCCAAACGATAAATATAAAGTCATTGCACTGAATAATAACGTTTGGAAAGTGAATGCACTTGACCCAGAAACAAACAGAATGTTATCAAATGCAATCATCGTTCAAAACATCGAATGGTTCACATATGAAAAGAAAGCTGAGCAACCAATTAAATTCATGGCCACATCATACATGCCCAAACAAAGAAATAATTGAGGAACTTAGCCAGAAAGGATTCAAAATTCTAAGCGCTGTGAACATATTAAAGGGTCACTATAAAAGCAAACGGTGAACGAGAAACTACCAAAGAAGCCCTCCCCCTTTTCATACGACAACGCTGAGAGCATTGATAGGGTATATGAAATCAAAGCAATCCTTAATATGAAAGTTAAGATTGAGACATTAAAAAATAACCATAGTTTAATGCCACAGTGCTACAACTGCCAGGCGTATAACAACACACGCAAATACTGTAATAGGTGGCCGAGATGCGTAAAGTGCGCTGGGAAACATCCAACAAAAGAATGCAACAAAAGTAAGAACGAACCCGTAAAATGCATACATTGTGGTAAAGCACCCAGCAAATTACAGAGGCTACAAGGTAGCAAGAGAGCTACAAAGAATGAGACAACAAGAGAAATCAAACAAGTCAGAGTTCTCAACCTAGGATGCAATCCTACTCAAAACAAATCCACCTAAATAGCGGCAAAGTAAAAGAAGGCATTGCATATGCACAAATGGCTAAGCAGAACGAAAAGATCAGGAACGCCCCGAGTCAGGAAACCCATATCCTGCAAGAAATACTTCAGAAGCTAAACGCTATCAATTCACATCTGGCTGACCACGATCAAATACTAGAATCTATGGGCGAGTTACTGAAAAAACAAGATCAGAGACTAGTAACACTGGAAAATACATCGACGAGCCAAGATAAAAGAATAACGGATGCGTCAAGTAAAACTAGAGAAGTTATTGACTACCTTCATTCTAGTATACACCTACCTGGAATGCAAATGGACTAGCGCAACGCATTTCATTTTAAACACAAAAAAAAATTGATATATGCCTAATCTCACAAAGTCATTTTACCAGAACCTCATATGCTAAAATACGTGGATATCAGAACCTCATATGGCAAAATAAGTAGCTACTGTATCTATTGAAACCAAAAATAACAAAAGCTATAGCACAAAAAAAAGAAGACTACATCAAACTTCTTAATTCGCTTGGTAATTTTTATTGTAATTTTTATTGTTGGAGGCGACTTTAACGCGAAACACATATTCTAGCAGGATATTAAAATGTGAGTTTCACTCCAGTAGAAAGCCAACCTACTGGCCTACGGACCCAAATAAAATTCCCGACCTTCTAGATTTCCATATATCAAGAGGTATCTCCGAAAATTACTTAGCAGTTGAAAATGAAGAAGGGCTATCGTCAGACCATTCGCCAGTTTTAATGACAATAAGTGACACGGTAATAGGGAAAGCAAGCCCTCAAAGATTAACAAATAACAAAACCAACTGGGAATACTTTCGACAGCTAGTCGAAAAGAGCATCAACCTACACGTGCAGATATCGAACGCTTACACGATAGAAGAAGAACTAGAAAACCTCATTGAAAGTGTGCAAAAAGCGGCCTGGGAAAGTACTCCTGATCAGCAAGAAATATTACAAAAAAGTATATCCTATCCAGTTGAAGTGAGAGAGTTGGTTAACGAAAAAAGAAGAGCTCGTAAGACTTGGCAGAGAACCAGAGCCCCTGAAGATAAAACAATCCTAAACAACTTGTGCAAGAAACTTAAACTACTTATAAAGGAGATTAAGAAGGAGTCAGTTGTAAGCTTCCTGAGCAACCTGACACAGACTATTCTCTGTGGAAAGCCACCAAAGGTTTAAAAGGGCCTAAAATGCAAGTGCCACCCATTAGAATGGTTGATGGAACCTGGGCTCTCAGCGAAAACCAAAAAGCTAATCTATTTGCCGAACACCTAGAAAATACCTTTAAAACACCAACTGGACAAGCGGATAATGAATATCTAATCCTTATAAGCAAAGTAGATGAGGCATCTGTGCTACCAGTTACTCTGAAAGAAATTAAACAAGAAGTAAAAAACCTCAAAGATAGAATTATTAGTTAAAAATGAAGGGATAAATATATGTTGTTGCAAAAACCCGATTTTATCTTATCGCGAATGTATCTCGAATACTTAATTTATAAAGCGCAAAATCAAACATGCCGAAGTTTTTGTAAAGGTTGGTATTATCTCATCAATCATTTAATCCTTGATCGTTTTTCGTAGATGCAAAAATTTTTAATATCATTTCACTAATTGAAAAAGTTTTTTGATTTTTAAACTTTCGGTACTCATATTTTCGGCAGACGAAGATCTGTTACAAATAGCGCCAATCTGTCTGGATTGTAGAGATGTCAAATAATAAATTTAAAAAATTGCCAAAACTAATTTTGTTTGAAAATTAATTTAGAATCTTTTGGTTTTAAATCGTTTTTTCGAAAATGCTATATACTTTTCGATATATTTAAATACTTAAATAATTTCGGTGGACCATTGTCGACCAAATATCACTTAGATCTTCCAATTATGGAAAAAGCTTAAGTAGGAAGTTTCCTGTATCGGAAGCAAATGTTTGCAGAAAAACAATTTTTTTGTCAAAAATCATTATTTTCTCGTAAATTTTGGAAAACTGATTTGGACTGCTAGTGTTGCAAAATCTTTAAGTTCAAGCTTCTTTCTCATAAATTATATACTTTTCAAAATATTTGTGAAAAAATAAAATGCTCATATGGACACTGTCACTTTCGTTGAACCAATTGTGGTCTAAAAACATTACGATCTCCCAATTTATGAAAAATCCTTGCTGATGAAGTATCGGTCAGTTCTTTTGAACTATATGGAGAAGGTTCTGTATGGAACTACATACATACGCGCACATGCACACACAGATGTTTTTATAACCCACTTTTTTAGACTTCTGTGATATAGCTAACGGTAAATTTGCAAAAATTTCGAGGTAAAAAATTATTTTAAGAAATACCACACAGACATTGAAGCCGTGGTATCCAATAATGCAGAAACCATGAAAAAACGGAAAAATCTGAACAAATTTTATGGCACAGAACGTGCCATAGTCATATAGGTAATTTTTCGCTAGCATTAGTTTCGGCAGTCGAGTAGGGGCAGAATAAAACAAATTGTGAATTTTAAAGGAATGAGGTCGTCTCCCGGCACACCAGTACGCCTCATCCAACAGATTCGGAACTTGGCTAGAATTCAACGATATTAATTGATTACGTAACATGAGAAAAATGCCACTAAGCCATTAATCGATTAGAATGAAACCTTGCTCGATGTATCCAAATTTGAATTGCGAATGCTTCTTTTAGAACATTAGTAATTTTAAGTAATCCATTCGACAAACAATTTGGACGAAACTTTTTGTTACCACGGATTTTATTAAATTGCTGGAAAGAAAATAGTAGAACCATAGAAAGAAAATTTGGGTAAAAGCTGAACTTGAGCCGCCCAAAAATCTTAGTTTCCGTTCACAGACGTCGCAATATGTAATTGTACCAAATCGTTAGTCAAATCGTAGCCAAAAATCGTATCAAACCGTATTGAAATCTTCCTTAATATCTCGTAACCAAATCATCTCATATTTAAAGTTTACAGTTTTAAATTGTCTTGAATCGTTCTAAATCGTAACAAATCGTGCCATCTCAGACCATAATCATTTCATTTCAAATGTTCCAAACCGTAATAAAATAACATTACAAATTTTTCAAACCATAATTAAATGATTAATGACAGTGTAGTATTTCCTTAATAAAAATGTAAATCAGCCATTTTTGTTTCAATGTATGCGTAAAACTTCGTATAAACGAGTAATTTATAATTTATGTAAAATGATGTAAATAAGTTTGAGTTAAAAAAGATCTAATTCAAACGAAAATCACCATCCCTTGAAAAGTTATATTCCTAACAAACAAAAACATTCATTTTGTTTGACTGGATTTGTAAAACTGCTTATAACGAATATTCATAATAAATGGAAGTTCTATAAGTATTATAGTAATTTTTATACAGCTTCATTATTTTTAATTAAACAGAAACTCATTCATACTCACTTAAAATAACTGAGAAACTTATAGTATTTATTTGAGCAAAAATTTGTAGTCTTCTATCAAATTATACATTACAGATGAAAACTTTCAGATAAACAGTATTCCAAAGAAAAATCCAGGGCCCCGGGCGTTTTAGTAAAAGAAATTTGTAAACAGGTCAATTTGCGTATCGTTTGGTTTTTCCGAGCACTTTTCCTATTTTTAGAAAAGCCATTACCAAATATTATGCGCATTTTAGAGTTGTCCTGGACCAAAACTAACAGATCAGCACCATTCCATAGAAAAAACTAGAGGCCCCGGGTGTTTTAGTAAAAGAAATTTGTGAAGAGGTTAATTTCGTATCGAAAAACCATATTCCTAGCATTTTTCCTATTTTTAGAAAAGCCGCTACCAAGTACTAAGCGCATTTTTGAGTTGTCATGGACCAAAACTAACAGGTCAGCATCATTCCATAGAAAAATCTAGAGGCCCAGGGTGTTTTAGTAAAAGAAATTTGTGAAGAGGTGAATTTCGTATCGAAACACCATATTACGATCATTTTTCCTATTTTTAGAAAATCGCTACCAAATATTGGGTTAGATACTCGATCGGCTAGCAAGCAAACAATTTGTTAGCCGAAATCCCGGCTACTCAATCAATTTTACGAAGAAAATTTGAATTTCAAATTATATTGTTTATAAATTTTTTGTTTATTTTTGCAATTGCACAGTAAAACAGCACAAAAAATTGCTGTTAATTTTTTGAAGTCGCAACAAATTTGAATCCAAATTTCCTTGGTAAAATTGATTGAGTAGCCAGGCAGGATGTTAGCTAGCAAATTGCTTGCTTGCTAACCGATCGAGTATCTACCCCATTAAGTGCATTTTTGAGTTGTTCTGTACTAAAACTAACAGGTCAGCACAATCCCATAGAAAAATCTAGAGGCCTCGGGTGTTTTAGTAAAAGAAAAAGAGCTCAATTTCGTATCGTATGGTTTTTCCGATCATTTTTCCTATTTTTAGAAAAGCCGCTACCAAATACTAAGCGCATTTTTGTGTTTCCCTGGACCAAAACTAACAGGCCAGCACCATTCCGTAGAAAACTCTAGAGGCCCCGGGTGTTTTAGTAATAGAAATTTGTAAAGAGGTCAATTTCGTATCGTTTGGTTTTTCCGATCATTTTTCCTATTTTTAGATAGTAGGTTTTTTTAATTAGGGAAATGTTTGACAATTGTTTTGTTATTTACTTAAAATATGTTTTTTAGTAATATTTTTATACGAAACAAGATGGGCTTTTGTTTCTCAACGGATATAATTTAGCTTTTAATGGGTAAAAATGTATACCGAGTTTAAGATGGGTATTGCAAAACTTTTAAATTATTTGTTGTCATTTAGAAATTCATTCTCATTTTAAATTAAGCAGATTTAAGAAAATATTTTGATAGGTTTTAAAAATTATAGCAACAGTTTTAAAAAATTTTTAAAATCATAAATATATTCAATATTTTAGTGCTTTTTTAAGTTAAAGAATATTGTTTAAATTAACAACAGATAAAAGTTCAAACTATTTTGGTTTACACTAAACAATAGGTAATTAGATAATTTTATTCCAATAAATCAAGCCAAAACTTAAACAAATTGATTGATTATTAAAACAAAGTTCACTGCGACAGTTATTAAGATAATCAATCTAAAATTAGTTTGGGTTTTAAATGTTTTTGAAACTTATTTAACCGTCTAGTTGTCAAATCTCCGATGCCCGAAGCAGTTGTTTTCCCCATTTTCAGACAGGATGAATTGGCTGATCAATACTTGGGAGGTCCCAGTCAAATTTGACATAATTCGCCTACCGAAAGTTGTTCCTTCCACAGGAATTTCTCTTGGTTTTAGCGCTTTAGTTCATAAATCCACCATCTTGGCGCGTAAAGCAAGTTGTTAGTTTTTTAAAGAAAATAACGTGTCATTCTACGTTTGGAAATGATTTAATAAAATGTAAAATTGAATTAACAAAATTTCCAGGTCGTTAGTTCTTATTGGCTGGTCGCTATGTTGAGTAGGTCTGGAGGCTGATAAATTTTTGTGATTGCCATTTAATTTTGTGACATATCACTAGAAAGGCTTTGACTAAAGCAACGGTTGTTTTTATCATTAGTTTAATTCGCAAATCCAGCTTGTCGATGCTGGTGGTAAATTATTCGTTTGTTAAAGTACTTAAATATGGGACAACATTGTTAATTACATTGACATCAATTGCAAATCTGTCATCCATAAATTGGTGTTATTTCAAAAGAAACATTTGTCTAAAGAAAATAAAACATTAAGTGCGTGTTTCAATTGGTTTAAATGCCGCATAAAAAGTTAAAAAGTTAAAAATTGTGGTGAATAAAAATGTCAAACTTTTTATCTGCTTCAAGAGCTGATAAAATTTGTATGTGGAAAACATTTGGCTGACAAAAATATTTGTTTGTAAACAGAAATTTGTCATGTACAAATTTTAAGAAAAATCGTAATGATTTAGATGTAAACTGGCCATAATTAACTAATATACATTTAAATATTATTTATTTTACATATTTTCATATTTAAATTTGCTATATACGTTCATAATAACACATAAAATAAGCAACAATGTTAATGTCAAAATTTAAAACAATTGAAACAGATAAAAAGTTAAAAAGTTAAAAAAAAATTACCACGATATTTTTTAACTTTTTAACTTTTTATGCGGTATTTAAACCAATTGAAACACACACTATCTGGGTGGCCTACTATGGAAATCGACCGCCAATAGTAATTAGTATTGCTGAATATAAACAACGAACAAAAATCGGCGGCGTTCGATTTCAATAGTAGGCCCCCATATGGTTTGATTTTCCGATAATTTGATAATATTAATGAATATAATTCGTTTTGCTGCGATACTGGCAAAGGCGACGAATCATCTGACGAAATGACTAAGAACACTACGTAATAATATACAAATATTGGAGCATCATACAAATTTAATCTTATCTTATCGGCAAAGCATGCAACAACAGCTATACAAATTTTTTATATTTTCAGAATAATATTAACATTCGTTTTTGTATATATTGAGATAAAAATTTATTTCAACAACATTGTGCTTTGTATATATTTTAGTGAGTTAATATTTTTTCTAATTGTACCTTTGATCACGCTTTACTTAAGATGATTCATAAACTTCATATTATCTGCAAGCAACGCATTTTAAAAAACTTACAAAAGAAATTATTTCACGTCGTCGTTGATATTGAACGTCGCTATGTAACGCACTAATATTATTTTTATCTTTCCACCGATTCTTATCAGATAACAGTAAACGATTTTTTTTAGATTTCAGTGTAAATTATCAGTTTTGTAAATATCGCCCATCAACAATGTTGGGTTTGGTTAAAATTATTGTTGTGTTTCTCTTAATACACCTAGTAAATGGTTTTCAAATACACCGGATTAAAAGTGTTCATCCAACGCAATTAGACGAAACACGCGATGTATCAGAAGGTTATATACGACACGATTTGGACCACTTTAACGATGAAAATCCAAATTCGTGGGAACAGGTGTGTCATAATATATTATTAGTAAAATGTGTGTACATAACCTCAATCCATATCCTGTAATATTTTTAGAGTAGCTACATGAATATGAGATACAGTGGCCTTAGAGAGAATAAGACCAATTTCCCAATATTTATCTATGTCACCGGTGGATGGGATAATATCGATCCGACGTCATTTTTACGCGCCGGCCTAATGTACGAGTTGGGCAAGAAATTGGGTGCGCTACTACTAAGTGTGGAATTTCGGATGCATGGAAAAAGTCAAGCCACAGTTGATTTGGATGTTAAAAGTTTGCGATATCTAAATATCGAACAAGGGCTAGAAGATTTACGAATGTTTTTTAAAAATTTTAAGGATGAGGAGGCCACCGAAAAATCTAAAGTGATTCTGTTTGGAAGTAATTTTGGTGGTTCAGTAGCCGTGTGGCTTAAACAAAAATACCCGAACTTAATTCATGGTGTTTGGGCCTCAAATGCTGTGCTTAATGTACAGCCTGAATTTCCAGATGTGTACCAACACGTTGGAAATACAATTAAATCGATCGATAAAAAATGTTACAAAATAATTAAAAATGGTTTTAAAGAGCTTAAAACGCCGGATGATGATAAGCAGCGAGTTTTTAATACGTGTAGCGATGTCTTGTTGGACGAAGTTAATTGGTCCTATTTTTTGCATATCCTTGCCGAATCAATAACAGAATTTATAATCTATGCCTCGTAAGTAAATTTATTGAATATGGTTTTCGGCATTATAAAAATTCTTTTTTTATATTTTTTTAGTACCGACATGGTGAACTATTTATGTTCTGACGAAATTCGCCCAGAAGATTCAAATCTCGATAATTTAGCAAAATTCGTTGAAACACTGTACGATGGCACATGCATTGATGTCGATTTCGATAAGTTTGTCGCAGATCTCAAAAACAAAACATATAGTGATACCTCCGTAAATCGACAAATATTTTGGCAGCAGTGTACCGAATTCGGATGGTTTACGACCTCAAGCAAAAAGAGTATATTCGGTCAGCATTTCATACTCCAAGATTTCATGGAATTGTGTACCGAGGTATTTGGGGGTAATTTTGACACTTTACCACATCTCACTCAGACGCTAAACGATAAACTTAATGGACCACTGCCATCAGTCGAAAATGTTATTTTCACTTTAAATGAATTTGATCCGTGGAATATGTTGGGTGTATCGCCCGAAATCGATGGCCTGAACGGAAATATTGTTCGGTATGTAAACGGATATGGACGGTACTGGGATATGCTACAAGTTAGTAAATATGATTCGCCCGAATTGGTCGACTTGAAAAATGAAATAAGTGAGATTATTGAAGGGTGGGTTGGTAAGTCGAAACCGAAGAACGAGAAACAAGAATTATAATTTTTGAGTGACATTTTTAATAAAATATTTTATAACAATAAGATGTTTAACTTTGGGCTGAAAATACCAGGAGCTAAAACATTTTTAACTGAAATGACGAAAATGTAAACCACTTTCAAAATTACGAAGGTATCTTATCGACCAAACCCTTCCCCGGAAAACTGTATACGGTTCAGTCACGTGGAGGTGGTTTGGTATTATTTTACAAAACAGGTTTTACCGTCTCGTATTTGGCTATATGGTCAGCTCCTTCCTACTTTTTAAATTCTTTTGAAATATTTTTATTCTTTAACCCTCGTTAAAATTCCGATGTATAAAAAGCAGTCGGGAGAATATTATTGTACTTTAAGTTATAACGCTATCTTCTAAAGCAACCATAACCGACGAAAAACTGTGTCGTGATCATTCGACTTTCCATGTTGTTTATTCAAGAACGTATCTAACCATGAGACCAGAGAATGGGTATATCGCTCCGTGGCCGAGCCATTCGCAAGTAGTAACTGCATTACACTTTTTATTTGATCAACACAACGAATTAATTCGTTTTGAATTCCCTTTGAATAAATGCCAACTGATGACTACAAAGTTGTGGTTAGAGCAGACAAAACACCTATCGGCCAATATATCCGTCAAGCATCATGTTTTGAATGGCGCAAGAGGATTGCACACATTTAAGGTTTTGGCCTAGGTATTTTCAGATGCATAAGGAAAGGAAGACAATCAATATCAAATAAGTATAACTGTGTTATTAGTGTGTTTGAAGGAAGATGTTGTGAAAAAACGGTCCCAAATGCAAAAAAGAGTGCTTTTTTCACCAAGACAATGCACTAAGCCACAAGTCGTTGGTCCCTAGCAAAATTATATGAATTGAAGTTCGAATAGTCGTTTCCAGTCGAAAGAAAAGAAAAATTGATCTCACATGACATTATGGTACAAATAATATATGTACTACATTACGGGATAAAAATATCGAACAAGCACGACTGACATCGTGCGTGCGGGTATTCATTTATAAACCAAACTTTTTGCATGCCACAGTACAACGGTTATAATCGTGGGGACGACTCACACCCAAGAAAAAATCTTAAGTTAGTATAATGTTGATTGAATTCTATACAAGTTTTTCTCATCGCTAGGACTAGAATTGATTATTGTTTAGCGTATATCCATAGTATGATAGATTATCATTGTTTTACCACATGTATCGCAGACTTCGTAAGACACATTACCGACTTTGTTCAAAATTATACCAGGAATACATTAAAACCTAATTTTCCAGAAAATTTTTTCATTCTAGTTCCATGACCTTGTAGTTTATCTGTGCTTAATTAAGTTTATGGGATATGAAAACTAAAAGGTGTTCATCGCCATTATCGTATCGGAATAACACACTACACCAACGCCCAATTTTGATGCGTCTGAGTTGGCTAAGACTGGTGCAGTTTCGAGTAACGTTTTCATCTGCTCAAATGGCTCTTGAGCTACAGCATTGTAACCTTTCTGCTTTCCTTTCTTGGGCAGATCAGTAATAGTCGCGGCTAAACTGTAGTAGTTAGGAACGAAGCGCCTATACCAGCCGGTCATCCCAAACAATGTATTGTTGTTTGTTTTGTAGTTTTTGGAGCGTGAAAGTTGGCGATGGCTCGAATTTTGTCAGAATCCACTCTAAGGCATCGTTCGCCAATCTCATATTCGAACTATTTTGTTTCTGGTAGAACGAACCTATTTTTATCTATATTTATAGTCAGATTTGACATTTTTAGCAATCTGGCTACTTCGGCCAGTAATGAAATATGCTCTTCGAAGGTAGTAAATACATCGTCGTCTAGATATACAAAGACTGGGCCGGTTGAGATATGTTTGTGCATGGATATGCATGTAAATTTTAAAATTTCTAAAAATGTTTGGAATGAAATTTAAATGTTAGATCTTAAAAATAGTTACCACTGCAAAAAATTGCATATGACTTATCATGTGAATAGCCTGGGAAAACTAGTTTGAATATATTAGATATACAAAATTTGAAAATTCCTAAAAATTTGACGTTTTAGACTCTTTTTAATATTATCTTACATACAAAATCAGAAAAAATTAAAAATCGAATGTCGAAATTGTCATGGTTGGAAAAGTAGTTCACTTAAATTACTTTAAAATATGGCACTTTAAGCTTTCAATTTGTGAAAATTTTCAAATGTTGAATGTATGACATATTCAAATATGTTTTTGTTAAGAGTCTAACATGAAAAGTGACTTGAAATTTTTCCTAGAGATGACCATATGACTAAGACATTTCAATAAAATTACTTTCCAATTCCTTGCCTTCCTTGAAACTTTGAAGTTTTAGAAATTTTCAAATTGTGTATGTATGATACAATCTTACGAGTTTTCCCAGCTTTTCCGTGACTTTTAACCGTGACTTTTATTCGATTTACTTGAAAATTACTATAGGAAATACATTTTTCCGAAAATTAAATAGAGCCCTTAAAAATATAGTTTAGTGTTTAGGCTCAACCTAAACATGTTTAGGTTACCGTTGAAATTTTAGAAAACAACAAAACAAATATTTTTGGTATAGAAAAATATTTTATCGGCAAATCGAAAAATATCGGCATATAAATGTCGGCTGAAATATTTCGGTGACTTATTTATAAATTACGTTACCACGTGCATGGGTTTTAGTAATAATTTATTTTTGTAACCCACCTCATTGTCTTTGAAATGAGACAGTCAAAAGTTTGATAAATTAATTATCTATACGTCAATTTCACCCTCAACACAAAAAAGTATCGCAAACATCAGGAATTATACCAATTAAATAATTTACGATGTTTTGTGTTTCATATATCAATTTTGTAATGCTATTAACTTGGAAATTGATTTGTTGATTGGCCAATTAACGATTTTTTTCAGTACAATACATTAGAGGTGTATTATTATGTGACAAAAATATATAAAAATTCTCGGAAGGTTTCAATTATATTGTGCGGTTGTTATAAAAGTCCGATTTTTACGCCCATCAAGCAAAACATTTCTTATTCATGTAAATCTACTTACCCACGTCTACCGCAGCAATGAAAATGGAAAAAGCTCATTAAATGCAAAACATTTAGCTTAATTATACATGTACATTCATTGCATAATGAAAAATCCCATAAAAATGGATTAAATCCATAACCATACGCTACACGAACCAAAAGTAGCAGGCAATTCGCCCATGTGTTGGGTGATGGGTGGTCAAACAGAAGAAAAATTCTAATAGATAATCTCAGTTTCATTACCATAATATGCAAAAGCAAACAATGCCACATAGCTAGTTTTGTTGAATATATTGTTAATTTATTTTTATGGCCGATCGTAAATTTTATTAACATACGTTTTAAGACATTTCTTCCAGCTTTAAGTGTATAGGGTTGCTATACAAGAATATATAGTTTTATCTTCCATTAAATTTAGAATTATGATTTAGCGGAACAATAGGATAATGTAATTCACATTAAATATTTCTATAAAATGTTTAAGGTGCCACTGGATGTATACTAGTCAAATGTTAGACAAGGATACGACATACACCTATATAGCTCCAGATTTACACGGTAGTATTGGTGCGCAGAATGCCTTGTAAATCGAAGTTAGATTTTCGATTTACACAGCTCGATGCTCATAAAAAGTTCTACCAATTTAGCCTTGGCAACATTATAATGCCTTTCAGTGAAGTTTTAACATCGAAGATGTTTTTGGCGTCGCATTATATAGAAAAATGCAACGAAATTTTGTCCCAAGAATATGCAACGAAATGAAAAAAAATAAAAAAATAAAGTAAATACGAGAGAACCAAAACACGCTGGTGCGCCAATTTTGTTTTGTGCTCTCTCTATGCACCTATTTCTCATCTACGATATCACTTAGTGAGCGTAATATAACGGGTGCTTTTTTAAGATAGAACTTGAAATTAAAATATAAAACAAAAAATTAAATTTTTATGAAAAATATACTCTGGTAAAACATCATGAATAGACTGACGCTTGAACAACGCTACGAAATTATTAAAATTTACTTTGAAAATCAGTCGTCGATTCGCGCAACTTATAGGCGACGTCAATGGTGATCATTACCTCACCATGATCAATGATTTAATGTTTGAAAATATAGATGACATTGATCCAGACGAGATGTGGTTTCACTAGGATGGCGTTACGTACCATACGGCGACGGCAACCATCCACTTATTAAAATCAAAATCTGGTGATAAGCTGATTTCGAGAAATGGACCTGCCAATTGTTGGAGGCCAATTGACAGGTCCATTTCTCGAAATCGGTCGTGCGATTTGACGCCTCTCGATTATTTCCTGTGGGGCTACGTGAAGTCACTGGTTTCTGCTGATAAACCAGCAACAATTGACGCCTTGGAGGCCAGCATTGTTCGTGTTATTCGTGACATACGGCCAGCAATGCCCGAAATCATTTTCAAATAGTAATGCCATATATTGATCTTTCAAATAAAAAACCATTTGATTACAATTTAATTTTTTGTGTTATTTTTTACAATTTCAAGTTCTATTGGGCTTAAAAAAAACACCCATTACAAATAAAAATGAAAAACCAAAAAATAAAGTAAATACGAGACAACCAAAACACGCTGTTGTGCCGAAAATTAATTTTTGGGGCTCAAACTTTTTTATTTTTTATTCTTACTATATAAATACAAGTATTCTAGCCCAAAACAAATCAGTAGCTTTTATATTTAGACATTAAGCAAAATTTCAAGCCCCATCTTCGATGCTTAAATTTTTAGCCTTAGGCTTAAAACTTGGGATTTTTTTAATGGGAAACGGAAAGAAAACCCCATTTTACACCGACGTATCAAGGTTAAAATAAATTAAAAATTTGGAGACAAATCCTCTAGTTATTGTTCGTAATAGGAAAATGGATGAATATGAAGTTTCCAACAAAAAACAAAATCAACAAAAACATATACACTTCCAATCATATGAATAGGATCACCGACATTTTTCATTTTTTTCAAACGGTAAAACTTTTAACGGTTTTTTCAATTGTGAAATGAAAGAGTGCCATATGGTTCCGTAGTTTAAGAACAAAATTTGTTATTTCGAGAGACTAGTTAGCTTTTGTTTTAGATTTAAAAAAATTGTATCAATTAAAATGCGTTATTTCATAGAACAGGTTCACTAAAAAAACACCAAATAAAACAGAGTTTATATTTTGAGAAACTATCTTTTATTATTTAGTAGTGATATCACTTGAGTGTACCTCCATTATTTGAAATCACGTCAAAAACCCTATTTGGGAATGAATTGTATAAAGATTATAAGTAATTTAAGGACATGGCCTTCCAGACATCTCTTACAGCTGCGATGAGCGAGTCCTTGTCCTCAAATTGCTTTACACCTTCATAAACCTTTCTTGTCATCCATCCTCACACATTTTCAATAATATTTAGATCAGGTGAATATGGTGGCCATGTCAAAATTTCACTATACTCCGCTTGGAACCGTAATAGTTGAATCCGTTCGGGCCATCAAAATTAAACTTTTTTCATCGGTACAAATTATTTTTGCCACTTTTCAGACCAACTCATCACTTCTTCTGCAAATATTAAACGACGTTTTCGATGCTTGCCATTTAAGTGTGGGTTTTTAATCATTTTTCACCTACTTAGGTAGACAACTAAAAATTTTCACTTTCATGCGTCTTCCATAATTTTCTTTGTCTTTTATATAAAAATTGACTACGTTGCAAGTTCAACCTATTTTGGTTCTAACACTTTGATCGGAATATCCTTATTCTTGCAAAAATCAATATTTGATTTTTCCGCCACGCTCAAAGCTTTTTCTCTGCCCATTTTATTGCCACAATGAATTTTCTTTAATTTGTATTTTCATAATTTTTGAAATTATAAAATAAATGGAACAATATTATTGGCTTACCTCGAACGAAGTCAAAATAAAACTGACCATATTCTAATGACGCATTTTTTATTAATAAAGTTTTCCTAAATCGAATCGAACAAAAGCTGACCGGTCTGTCAAAATACCAAATTTTTTTCTTAAGCTACGTATAACCATAGCACTCCTTGATTTCACTAATAACAGTTGAATCAAATCAAAGGATTATCTCGATATGACCTAATCAACCGATTTTTGAATTAGGTTCTGCTAGCTTTAAATAGCATAAAGCTTCGCCAATAACGAGTGGAGTCCAAAATTATTATGAGCCTAAATTGGATTACGTTCTAATTTCTGTTTTTGCTCGATTTTCAATTTGGGTTTTCCTATTAAATTAAATACCCTAAGTTTTGGCCAAGAACGAGTCGAGCCAATTTTTTTAAAAGAGATATATGAATAAGCCATAAGCAGGCTTTAATTATGTCAATTAAATTTTTGAGCGTTCTAATTTCGGTGTTAATCCGATTTTTGATTTGGGCTTGCTCAAGAACAAGTAGATGGAGCCTAAAATTTTTGAAAGGACTATTTGATTAGGACCTAATGAGCCTTAAATTATTTGTTTGTCAATTGATTTTGCTTTGCGTTCTAATTTCGGTTTTGGTTCGATTTTCGATTTTGATGCTAGACCATTAGAACGAGTGTAGTATAATTTTTTTTTTTAAGAAACATATGAATAGGCCATAACGAGCCTACAATTAATTGTATATCGATCGATCTTAATTTACGTTCTAATTTTTGTTTTAGGCAAATTTTGATGTAAGTTCTACTAGTTTTGAAGTGGGAAGGTCTACTGCTTTTTCTAGAACGAGCGGACTAAAACAAAATTAATGCTTTTGTTAATTTTTCTAAATCTAGCAAAACCCATCGTTTTAGTTTAAAGGGATGGAACCCTACATTTTTTATTTAGCCTATTATTAGCATACAATAATTATCCATAGTATCTTTTAATGTTCTGCTGGATGGGTTCTGCTAGCTTTAGGACGTTACATAGATCATTTTTTTAATGGAACAAACATAGTGTGAAACAATTTATGAATTGGGCGCCTTGCGCTCATAACTATGTCGATCCTTTTGTAATAGTATAGAGAGTTAGTATAGAGACGAGTAGTGAAGGATTTTACTCAAGAGAAGATATAAAAATATCTTATTATAATTAAAAGAATAAAGTATAGAATATTCTATTTAGAACAGAGTTTTAATTGCACGTTTACTATATGGAGAAAAGTAAATCTTACAGAATCTTTGATATTATTTAAGTGGTATTTGTAAAATGGTCCTCACATTCTTCTTCACTGTACGTAGCATAAACATTTTCAAGTCCTTTAAAGAAAACACACGAAAATATTTATATTCATTCGACAACAATCAAAATTCCACAAAAATCCATCCATTATGCCAAAGCGTATCATCATGATGAACTTATATTTTTGCCTTTGCTGGTACATTTATTATTTGTGTAAAGAGCTGTACATACTTTTCGAAACAACACAATCAACCAATTTGCATAATGAATCAAATGAAAAACCTTTTTCTCGTATTTTTAAACAACAACAAAACAGCTACGATGATATAGCGAAAGGAAAATTTAAATAAAAAAATTAAATTTTCATGTTTTCCCCTTTCGGGCATACAATACATATACTTACCCAAAAGAATATTGCGCTCGTTTGTAAATGAAGGCGAAATACCAACAAAAATAAATATTAAAATTCGGTAAATTTCCACAAGGTGTTTTCCTTTTTTGTTTGCGTGGTTCTTATGTTATTGTTAAAAAGAAATTAAATTATTTTGAATTGAACATATTTTGCGAATTTATTTAAAGCACCGAACTTCCCTGAAATAATACGGAATAAAAAGCCCCAAAATCTTTGGTTTAATTTGAAGTTGCTGTGACCAAACTCAACAAAATTCTATAAAGTGTTAATTTTTTTTACTATAATTGCATTTTCCAATTAACAATATAAATTAATTATTATTTTAATTGATTTTTGTATTTTCAACATTCAAATCCACTTTGCAATAACGAGTAAACAAAACAGTTCGAGTCTACAAATACACGAAGTATAGTAAAGTTGTTGGTACATTGAAGTTTCTTGTCTTCAAATGAATTCAATTAGAGTGCAAACGGGTGTAGTTAAATCAAAGAAAATTTCTCAAATGCATTGTCACAATGCAACAACAAAATTACACAATGAGCAGTTTAATTTGCATAATAAAGTGAAAAGGAAAATTCCATTTTGCTATGCCACTATAAAATAGTATAACATTGCGGGAAATTTTATACTTATGTGTAACGAACAATAGCACAAACATTTTATTTCAGCTTATAGCTGTTAAATATTTCCTTCTGATGCTTTTATCCCAATTTGCTTTTCTTGTGGTAAGGTAGTTTGTGTAACACAGATTTATAAAAATTATCGTTAAACAAAATTAACCGTAATTATGTGAAAACCCGTTATTGTGGTGGATGAATTTTAAATGCGGCTTTCACCTAATTACATTACGCTGCATTACGTTTTACCGCCAAAAAATAGAAACTTAATATTTTATGAATTTCTTCGTTCATTTTCCTCAAAAATAGTTTTTTTCTTGCATTGCCCTAAAATATTTTGCAAATTTATATGTTTTAAAAGCTTCCTCCAAAGGATTTTTGCAAAAAAATATAACTTGATTTTTTTACTACCTTTTCTTGATTTCGAGATATTTGCCGATTTTCCATTTGCAATATTGCCAAAGTTAAAAAACGTAGCTTCTGAAAAATATCTGCGTGCACGTGCGCGTTTCCGTATGTGGTGCCATGCTGGCTTAATGTCTGTATAGCGTCTCTGCTGGTCAGACAGACTGAATGATTAGGATGAAACTTCATACTTAAGCTTTTTCATAAATTGAGTGTATGAATGTAAAATATATTTTTTGTTACAATAAAATTGTTGGTTTGGATTTGCTTGAATTCGTCATGTCGCTTTTTGTTTGTGTAATTTTGGAATGCGGCATGCAAAATGAAAATAATACTTTTTTCAACCACCAGGAGTTAGCACACTATTTTCAAGGATAGCATAAAATTTGAGTTTAGGCATAGAATACTTAAGAGAGTGATGAGTACCACAATACCTACACCTATTCCAAATTTAACCAAAGAATTTTATGTCGTTTACTGCCGATACATTTTTTCGATGTCGGCCATGAATATGCGACCTTGTGGTATCTGAATCGTAGCAATATCTCGTCTAGTGAGGATTATGGATATTTGGCCCGAGGACAAGACAATCAGTTAATGATTTACCGGTGGTTGTCGAGCAAAGCCAACAAATACGACACTTAACTTTGGGGTACTGCTAGAGCTCTTTATAAAGCCGTGATGAGGCAGGTAGTAGCCATTAGTTTTCCATTCCATGGCCGTCGATTGGTTTCATATTCGGTGATGAAATTTTTATATTGTAATGCAAACTCGAAGTGTTTTTCGAAATAAATGTTCAAAGTGAGACGGTGATAATTTAAATGGAAGACGCAAGCAGCGACCGGTGTTATCTATCGTTTTTGATTCTTCAAAATGGTGTTCAAAGAACTGCTCATTTTCTGATAGATTAGGAGTTTAGACGTCTATAGTTTCCATTTCCAAAACATTCTAATGCCCGGTTGCACAGAAAAATGACTAACGACCGGTCAGTTGTGCGCCAGTTAAATGTTTGTTTGAACTGAATTGCCATACGATTTTGTTTTGTGGCTAAATTTGGTTTTAATTCAATTTTCGGTTTGAGTCCGTGCTTCAATGATATGTTAAAAATAATTGAAACCAAAACTTTTTAATACGGAATTTAATTAGGCCATAATGAGCCTTTATGATTTCCTGTTAATAAAACCTTGAACAATGCATTTTAAATTAGATTTTTTCTGCTCCCTAAATTTACCTGTTTAATAAAGCATGTAGAGGTGACCCTAATGCTGCACCAGCACTTGTATCACAATTCAATGAAAATGGTACTAGAAGTTTGTTACACAGTTAGAAAATTTTTACAGGTCCCGTTATCGTGCAATTCGTGTGTGAGCTCGCGTTAGACAAAGCTACACCACACTTTTCGTGTTTTTGTAAATATTTATTGTATCGCACTGGGGGTGGTACTGGAATTTTTTACAAATTAATTACAACATATCGGAATAGTTGAACCGCCAAAAAACTACCCCTAAGGGGTGCAATTTATCAAAAACCATATTTTTGGTTAAACCATTTGGCATTTCAGTTAATATTTCTTGTATCGTACTCGTACTGAGGGTGGTATTGTAATTTTTTACAAATTAACTACTACATATTGGCATAGTTCAACCCCCAAAAACTCCCCCTAATGGGTGCAATTTTGCATTTCTGTGAATTTTTTTTGTATACAGCGCTGGTGTGGTACTGGGATTTTTTTTACAAACTAACTACAATAAAATAGTAAAATAAACGCCTAGAAAACTACCCCAAATTGGAGCAACCGTTTGAAATCATTGTACCGTACTGGTTGATACAAGAAGTTTTTACTAAAAATAAATTGCAATATATTTGCATAGTTCAATTGTCAAAAACTGCACCTAAAAAGTGCAGCTCTTTAAAACCATATTCCTCTGTAAAGAAAATACCCCTCAAGTAGATACCCATAAATTTATTACAACAGCCCACACCCACAAAAATCAATCAGAATGCAGTGAACTCCCTTCCTATGCTAGAAATAGATAACCCTGAATTTATTACAACAGCCCACACCCACAAAATAGGTTCAAAATGCATCTAATATCCTTTCTAAGAAATAGGTACCCTTCAATTTATTAGAACAGCCCACACCCACAACAATCAATCAAAATGCATCGAACTCCCTTCCTATGTAGTAAATAGGTAACCCTGATTTTTTTACAACAGCCCACACCCACAAAAATCGTTCATAATGCATCGATCATTCTTTCTATGCAAGAAATAGGGGTCCCATTTGAAACGCGATATTTCAAAATGCGATACGGTACAAAACGCGATATTTCAAAACGCGATATTTCAAAATGCGATATGGTACAAAACGGGATATGGTACAAAACGGGAGTTTACGATCGGGTTATATCAGGCGGGTGAAGAAGAAATTTAATTTCAGTTTATAGGAATTTAAAAATCGATGGGAACGATAGTATATATGATCGGTATCAGGTGGGTCGCTGCGCTCCCGCCGCTTCGCAACGCATATTCTGTACCATATCGCGTTTCGAAATATCGCGTTTTGAAATATCGCGTTTCGAGCGGATCCGAAGAAATAGGTATATCCCTGTATTTATTAAAACAGCCCATACCCACAAAAATCAATCAAAATGCATCGAACTTCCTTCCTATGCAAGAAATAGGTAACCCTGAATTTATTACAACAGCCTACACCCACAAAAATCGATCAAAATGCATCGATCGCGTGGGCTGTTGTAATAAATTCAGGGTTACCTATTTCTTACATAAAAAGAAAGTTCGATGCATTTTGATCGATTTTTGTGGGTGTGAGTTGTTGTAATAAATTCAGGGTTGCCTATTTCTTGCATTGCAAATGATGGATTTTTGTGGGTGTGGGCTGTTGTAATAAAATCAGGGTTACCTATTTCTAGCATAGGAAGGGAGTTCGATGCAGTTTGATTGATTTTTGTGGGTATGGGCTGTTGTAATAAATTTATGGGTATCTACTTGAAGGGTATTTTCTTTACAGTTAAATTTGGTTGTAAAGAGCTGCACTTTTTAGGTACAGTTTTTGGCAATTGAACTATTCCAATATATTGTAATTTATTTTTAGTAAAAACTTCCTTTATCAACCAGTACAGTACAATGATTTAAAACGGTTGCTCCAATTTGGGGTAGTTTTCTAGGGGTTTAATTTTGCCATTTTATTGTAGTTAATTTGTAAAAAAAAATCCAGTACCACCCCAGCGCTATACAAAAAAAAATCACAGAAATGCAAAATCGCACCCCTTAGGGGAAGTTTTAGAGGGTTCAACTTTTCCGATATGTCGTAATTAAATTGTAAAAAATTCCAGTACCACCCCCAATACGATACAAGAAATATTAACTGAAACGCCAAATGGTTTAACCAAAGATATGGTTTTTAAAGAATTGCACCCCTTAAGGGGTATTGCATTAATTTGTAAAAAAAATTTCCAAAATTTAAGAGGAAATTAATTTTCTTTTTTTAAGATGCTGTTTTTAAGCAAAAATTCGGGTTCCATACCCGATTGATTGGATGAAACGTCATATTTGAGCTTTTTCCATAAATTGGGATATCTCAGTTATATTTGGCCGAGATTGATTTACCGGAATCTGCAGTATTTTGTAAGTGTTTAAAGAGAGTAAATTAAACTTGCAATAAAGCATGTTCAGATCAGTTTTTAAATTTTATTGGAGTTTTGGAGAAAAATCTTTATTTCACCAAAATTCTACAAAACTCTACAGTTCAGGCGGATTGACTATGCAGATCTGTGTACAGTAAGTGGCAGCTTCAATGGGAGATTTTAAAATTTTAACAATGATTTTAAAAAGTTTAGCATTTACAAAAAACAAAAGCAAATTAAAATATATGAATAAATTAAAAGATTAAATTTTGAACCGACGAGGGTTGACTTTGCAGCTTTACCAAAAGTCCGCTGTTAGTTTATTTTTTGCGGTTTGGAACTCAATGGTGGTATTTTTGATATGTATGCGAGTATGTTTACATTCGCGGTAACAGAATGTTGAATGTTGGCCACTGTTGAAACACGGCATATACTTACCTCATCTACTTAAGTGGGACAACATTTCTCAACTTGAAAATAATCAGCCAATAATAACAACCTTAAATGAAAATTGTAATTTAGCTTATAAGTTACACTAACCTCTTAATGACTCGTCCTTGAATTGATACATTGAATCTGTTTTTCTGATTTGTTGCGGCTCGCGCAGCTACGTTACGATGTACTAAGCCCCAAGCGCTTCTAATTTAAGCATTAAAATATCACCCAATCTTATTTTGGCGTCGTATTGGTGTATTTTGCTCAAGACGATTCCATGATGTTGTTTGTTGAAGACATTCTTTCTTTGATCGAGTTTATCTTCACTTGAGGCTTGGACATTAACAAACGAAATGTTAAAGTAACATCGACAACCAAGCAATGCAGACACGAAATTCAAAGAGGCAGTCGCATATAAATCGTGTGGATTTTACTATCACAAATAACGTGGTAGATAAGATTGGTTTTAAGATGGATTAGAAGAAAGTCAAATTATATTATGTCTTTTCAAATTACATTTGACGAACAAATGAGTTAGCAAAGTCCTAAATTTATGTGGAATCTATCGGTGCTTCAAAGGATTTAGAAGCAATAGCTATTGGTTATCTTATTGGCAATATGTCATGTCGAATGACTTTCAAAGCAAAACTAATACAACTAATACCGCATCAGTGTCTTCTCTCCTTGTTAGGGGTGGCTGAAACAAGTTGTGGCAGCAGTTTTTACCTGTTTAAGACACATTTTACCAAAATTTCTGTAAGTTTACATTTTGCTTTGAAATCAGGTCAACAATACCGGTCCAGGACAGTTTTCCAACAATTCAAGCGGAAATTACAATTTTTGACTAAAAACTGTTGCTTTCAGCCCTTTTACATAGATTGCGAAATATAAAGGAAGTTTGGCCGTGATCGGTCTACCGGAAGTGGCAGCCCCCGGAATTATTTAGAAAAATATAACAAAACTGACTAAAAATTAAAAAATTGTAAATTAATTTTTTAATAATATCAGTCCATACCAGTTTTCCCCAAATTTAAAAAGAATTGGCGGTTTTGACAATAAACTGTAGGTTTTGTACAGCCCAGACGGATTGATAGATCAGGATAAAAAAATCATACTTAAGCTTCCCATGTTTGGCTGAATAAGCGCTTTTTGGTTTCCTCAAAGCATTTTGAAAAATATTTCATTTATGAATTCTTTAAACTAAAAGGTTCAAAATTAATTTTTCCAGCTTGGATACTCTGATTTCAATACCGTTTTAAATTTTTTGGGTGCCAGTAATAATTGCACGCCCTTGCTTCGGCTAAGCTCGCTTGAGCAGGATGGCACATGTCGAGAAAAATACACCACAGCAAAGCTACCATTTTAGTAAGACCAGATCGCGTACAAACGTTACGAAAGTAATCAAGTTTTGTAGGTCACAACAAAAAAAAATAAGTAACCTTTATCAAAAGCGGCATAGTCCTACCATCGAAAATGCTCCATTAAAAAAAATGTTTAGCTCCATTCGTTCTTGACCAAACTTCAGACCCTTTAATTTAAATCATAGCAACGTAGTGCGTTACATTGATGCCTCTATTACCTCGCTCAACTTTGGTGGCACACTGTGTAATATTGATATTACGCCTAGGTCACTGCTGCACACAACAAATCATACCGTTTATATTATCATTACAATTATCGATTATGACTTGCATTTTGGTGTATGCGCCATGTACAGACCGCAAGCCGTTCGATAATTGGTTTTGTTTTTGCATTAGCGGCTTCCTGTTCTTCGGTATAACGAAAATACAGAATTTTTGTTTCTGCTTTTCTGGTAAAGAATAAAAAAATAAAAATTTCGTCGCTCATTCGATAGATAGTAATCGTTCGGTGCGTATAGAATTGTGAAAAAAAATTTAAAAAAAAAATTAAGAATTCAAGTTAATTAAAGGGTGGAACCTTAATAAGTGTCCGACTGGATAGTATTGAGTTCAGTTGGTGTGCAAAACATTGTTTAAGTGATATAGTCATTCACAATTGTGAAGTCATTTGAAGTGAGCCTAAACGAAAAACCTCAATAGTGATACTTTTGGTGATAAAAACGATATATGCTTAAAGAACGATACCAGAACGTAGTCGCCCACGAGGGTTTTGTATTTTTTTTTATTCAAAGTTGTTGTGGAGTTTACCCTTCGATATCCGAATACATTATACATGTGATATATGTCGAAGCGGGCTCGATTCAATACGGCCAAAGGAAATTCAAGTTGGTCAATCGACATATTGCAATAAGTTGAGCCATAAATAATTTTTGAGAATATACTGGAATTGCAACGGAATATTTGGCATAAAATCATCAAATGAGATCGGGTGTGGTTGCATGTGTGATGTGAAAATTTACAAATAACTGCGCATAGAGCAACTGTGGTATTTGGCGCTATACTAGTAAGGCGGACGATCGATAGTGACTGAGTTTTGGTGAAGTCCTGGTGTTACCCGGGGCAACGTAAGTGCCTTGCTGAAGATTTTGGCGGGGATGTTGTTGTTGTCTGCGGTATCCGGATCCAGTCTGCGGGGCGAACGGTGATCAAGGTCAAGCTCCGGGACGTGTAGCTGCACGCGGCGAGGTTGAGCGGACGTCGGCATATTCGAACACTAAGTTTTTGTATTTTATTTCTATTTTTTTTTTATTTAATCCTATAGCCATTTATTTAATTTACTCTTTCCTTTAAGTAAGAATTTTCGTCTGTTTTTTTTAAGTTGGACTATTCTTAATATCAAATTTAAATTTTGCGAGTGACAGCTTCTTTTGTTAACTTGGTTAATCATTGTTGATTTATTTCTTTCCATATAGCCAAAAGTTAGGTTGGTTGCAGGTGCCGTGCCCCGGAAGCAGTGAGAGCGCTTTCTTCGCTCAGGAGGAGACAGGTAACCTTTGATTTGCAGATATATAAACTTCCGTTATTTTTGGTACCGTTTGAGTGCCGACCTTACTTTTTTTAATTAATCAATTTACAAATGGTGCTTCGCAAATATTTCTGTATTTTTTTATTATGCTAAAATTGTACTTTTATTGGTTAAATGAACACATTTGTGACCTCATTGAAATTTACATGTTCATTATTTCTTACAATTATTATTTTTTTCATTAATTCTTTTTTTTGTTGTTTTGATAATAAATATGAATAATATGCCTATTATTATAATTATAAATCTAAATACGTGTCTTTCAAAACCTTGATGAGCAGCGAGTAAGTGGAAATGGGCTGGAGTGAGTTGAGGGAGTGGGGTAAGTGGTTAAAATGAGTGTCGGAGTGTTTCTCTCGTGTTAGGTTTCTTTTACTTCGGAATGGTTGTTCCAATGCGATCCGGAACAGCCCAGCCGAGCACACCCCTACGGCCATATTGTTACCTCCACCACTGAGCTAGCGGCGGAAATCATAGCGTGCTCTAAAAAAAAATAAAAAGTTTCATTACTAAATATTATTATCATAGTTTTTTTTTTTTTTTGCTAACGGCAGCCAATCTCAAAGGCTGTCGTTACAAACCCTAACCAAAAATTGAACCAAAACCGAAATTAGAAAGCAAAACAAGATGAATTGGCATACAAATATTTTAGGCTCATTATGGCCAAACAAAATGATTCATTAAAAATGTCGGCTCCCCTCATTCTTGACCAATTGGGTTTGGTCCGATATTTTCAAATGAATTTTAAGATCGTATAATTATTTGTATGTCGATTGATCTTTTTAGTGTTCTATTCTTTTTGGTCCAACTTTCTACTTGGGTTTTGCTAGCTTTAAATTAAATGACCGAAAGTTTGGTCAAGAGTGAGTGGATTCCAAAATTGAGCCTAAAATTATTTGAAGGTCAATTGATCTGGGTATGCGTTCTGGTTTTGGGTTTGGTTGAATTTTCGAATTGGATTCTTTCAACTTAGCTTAAATAACCTGAAGTTTGATCACGTTCCATCCTAAAATCATTTACATCGGAAAATACTTTTGGACAGTGGTCGAAATATAATTTTTATTTAAAATTATTGTGCATTGTTTATTATTATCATTCTCATATTTTTTAAAACGTAATTAAAATAAAATATTACTACGTTTTATGGGTAGAAAGCATTAAAATAAATAGAAAAAAATAACCATTTTTTATGGTTGTACCCCAAAACGTAATTTCTACTATTGCTTTCCTTATTACTATTGTTATTACTCTTTTTATTATTGTTATTATTTTGTTATAATTAGATTTAGAATACATAAATATCGAGTTGAACGTATTATCATCACTTATGACAATTATATAGGGTATGCCGTTAAATTTTGTATTGCGTTTAAAAAGCTCATTTTATAGAAAATATATTGTGTGCTTTAATACAATAAAATAAGCTTATGCCAAAATTCACACAATAACTCTTGGCTGCTGCTATTTATACCAATTATAAATCCATAAATGAAATTGATATATTATGCTGTATGAATATAGTATAACCGCCATCCCACACTAATCGTGTAGGATTGTTTCGGTCTACCAATAATATTTCTTAAAATCATATACATTTTGCATTTGTGCTTTGAATCGATATTGCAGTAAATCTTTTGATTCAATAGGTTTGTAAACCCTTTTGTTAATAAATTTTTAACGTACTTTCATTCCATTAAAATCATTTTACGAATTACATAAAATAAATTTTCGTATTTTTCCCATATAATCAAAGTATTGTTCCGTGTTTTTTGCTTTTTCACGTTGTCGTCATCCACCGCTTTATTGAAATCAAATCAAGAGGAAAATCATGAGCCAAAACAAAATTTTTAAAATAAGTGGAACTGAAAAAGGTACTCAAATTTATTATTACTGCTATTTTTCCAATTGAATCGGTTTGAAAATATTTTATTTTACACCCAGTCAATTATAAGATGTTCCATAACAACCGGTAAGATTTAATGGTACTAGAAAACTATAATATCAAGCAGAATAATCGATTAGTATAGTACTCTTCATATAATGGCTATTATGGAGGTGATAATTTCAATGTAATCATTTATCTATACCATCTGGAACAAATACAAATATTTTAATTTTAGTAACTGCTGTGTATGCATGCTTAACAAATTATGAAATAGCATTCTAGTTTATAAATGCCAATCAATGGCTTTATTAGATTTTGAATGCATGTTGCTAAATTATTTATCTACTTAAGAGGCGAACAAAAATGTAACAATACCAACTTCGAACTTATTTTCTGATATCATCAAAAACTATTTGGCGGTTTTGACTATTGCAAAAAATATACTCGTTCGTGATATTTAATTGCATCTAAATATCAAAATTGTATATTTTCTAATCAATATACCAACAATGTTCAACAATCAACTAAATTAAATTTCAAACGAGACTGCTACAAAAATATTTTCAATTATTTTTCAATTTACTTGCTAAATTGGAATTGATGTGTCAATAATTAAATATGAACTTTGTTTTCATGTTCTAGTTTATACGTTATTGCTAATTGATTTTAGTGGTATATGAATTTATTACTTATTCATCTACACGAGTAACTTAAAATGTCTCACGAGTAACTTAAAATATGTTATGTTCCTAATTACTCTCAATTATACGAAAAATACATTTTATTAATAAACTCAACACAATAAAAAATTTAAATACACTTCTGAAATTTCTCATTAAAATTTCATTTTCCTATGTACAAAATTCGCATAAAATAAACATGTATTTCTTTGACTTTTGGCACATAAAACAAATTTAATTTAGATGCCAAATTTAGAGGTTTCAAAATTTTTTCATGCATGTAAATAAATCATATTTTTATGAAATAACTTACGGGTTAATTTTAACAATTGTAATCGAAATACAAAATGAATTGTAAACTTTTGATTCATCAAATATTTTACATTATTACATGTTGAAAAATATAATAAATGATTAAAAATAAATTTACTATGTGTCGATCTAACTCAATTTATCATAAAACGCCGGCTAGATTAACGGAGTAGTTAATAAAACTATGACGATATGAGTTTAAGTCGTTTGATTTTTGTACCATGTCGACGAATGTGAATGGAGCATATTTGTCAGCCATGACATCAAAACGTTTTGCATCTTGTGAATGAAACTATCATGGTGAAAAAAATGACCCGGCTTCTCGTTAAAAATGATTTCGAAACTCATAAAAATATAATACAAAAATTTACTTAAATACATTGGTATTTTTATTTATGAGCAGTACAACTCGGTTATTACACCATTAAACGATGCTATCCTAAAATGATTCGAAAAAATTTTGATCATATCTAGGACTTACAAATACTACAACTTTTTTTTTTTAAAACAACACAAATCCTCAAAACACGTATAACAAGTTAAAGTTAATAATTGAAGTACTCATTAAAAATAGGGTTACTAACTTATCCTAAATATTTCTGGATTGAGTTTCACGATCATGTAAAATAAATTTGCGAAAAATTTATTTGTACACGAGGGGCAAAAAAACGATATAGAATAGAAAATCTAACAACAGTTACCTAAAATTATCAAAATTATCAAAATTATCAAAATGATCAAAATTATCAAAATTGTTAATCTTATCAAAATTATCAAATTTATACAAATTATCAAAGTTTTCAAAATTATCAATATTATCCAAATTATTCAAATAATATTGATATGTGTTGACAACTTTGATGTCAACACATATCAATATTATGAAAACTGCCAAAATTATCGAAATTATTGAAATTATCAAAATTATCGAAATTATCAAAATTGTCAAAATTTCAAAATTATCAAAATTATCAAAATTATCATAATTATCAAAATTACCAAAATTGTCAAAATTATCAAAGTTATGAAAATTGCCAAAATTATCGAAATTGTCAAAATTATCGAAATTATAAAAATTATCAAAATTTTCCGAATTATCAAATTTTTCAAAATTTTCAAAACTATCAAAATTATAGAGATTGTCATAATTATCAAATTTATTAAAATTATGAAAATTATTAATATTATTAAATGACACCGGCCAACTGGCACAGTGGTTAAAGCTTTGGCGTTTGGATCGAGAGGTACCGGGTTCGAATTCCGACAGAGGCAGGATGCAAATTGAAATTTGATCAACAGATTGCAAAACCCATGGGCCAACCCACCTTCCATGCCAGTATACATATGCTAGCATGGAGCTTGCAATGTGCAGATGGTCCTAGATCGGTTCAATAGCAGTAAATCCTCGAGTTAGCCGAGTAAGCGTAAAATAAGGACGTAGAAAGCATAACCAGAGCAGGATGAGCCTTAAGCTCCAAAACAGATTGCTTTGTAAATAAATAAATATTTAAAAAATAAAAAATTATCAAAGTTATCAAAATTATCAAAATTATTAAAATTATTACAATAAAATTATTAAAATTATTAAAATTATTAAAATTATTAAAATTATTAAAATTATTAAAATTATTAAAATTATTAAAATTATTAAAATTATTAAAATTATTAAAATTATTAAAATTATTAAAATTATTAAAATTATTAAAATTATTAAAATTATTAAAATTATTAAAATTATTAAAATTATTAAAATTATTAAAATTATTAAAATTATTAAAATTATTAAAATTATTAAAATTATTAAAATTATTAAAATTATTAAAATTATTAAAATTATTAAAATTATTAAAATTATTAAAATTATTAAAATTATTAAAATTATTAAAATTATTAAAATTATTAAAATTATTAAAATTATTAAAATTATTAAAATTATTAAAATTATTAAAATTATTAAAATTATTAAAATTATTAAAATTATTAAAATTATTAAAATTATTAAAATTATTAAAATTATTAAAGTTATTAAAATTATTAAAATTATTAAAATTATTAAAATTATTAAAATTATTAAAATTATTAAAATTATTAAAATTATTAAAATTATTAAAATTATTAAAATTATTAAAATTATTAAAATTATTAAAATTACTAAAATTATTAAAATTATTAAAATTATTAAAATTATTAAAATTATTAAAATTATTAAAATTATTAAAATTATTAAAATTATTAAAATTATTAAAATTATTAAAATTATTAAAATTATTAAAATTATTAAAATTATTAAAATTATTAAAATTATTAAAATTATTAAAATTATTAAAATTATTAAAATTATTAAAATTATTAAAATTATTAAAATTATTAAAATTATTAAAATTATTAAAATTATTAAAATTATTAAAATTATTAAAATTATTAAAATTATTAAAATGATTATTGTCATAATTATCAAAATTATCAAAATAATCAAAATTATCCAAATTATCCAAATTATCAAAATTATTAATTTTCAAAATTTTCCGAATTATCAAAATTGTCAAAATTATCAAAATTATTAAAATTATCAAAATTAACAAAATTATCAATTGTCAAAATTATCATAATTATCATAATTATCAAAATTATTAAAATTGTCAAAATTATCAAAATTGCCAAGATTATCAAAATTGTTAAAATTATCGAAATTATAAAAATTTTCCTAATTATCAAAATTTTCAAAATGATCAAAATTAATAAAATTATCAAATTTATCAAAATTATCAAAATTTTCAAAATTATCAAAATTATTAAGATATTGCCAAAACTATCAAAATTATTAAAATCTTGAAAATTATTAAAATTATCAAATGGCACCGTATAAATGGCAAATTGGTTAAAGCTTTGGCGTTTGGATCGGGAGGTACCGGGTTAGAATTCCGACAGAGGCAGGATGCCAATTGCGATTTTATCAACAGATTACGATCTTTTGTCGAGTCTTGACAAAAATATAAATAATAAATAATGAACGTTCACAAATCCAGGAACTGGGAAATACGAGATTTAATTTTATTTCATTTTCATTCGTTTGAATTTGCGTGAGTTTCAGTTTTCATCGGAAATGGTTTTCACAGTAACATTTGTGTTATGTGGCAATTCACTTTCTCGTAAATCTGAGAAATTTTCAGGCACAATTTTATTTTTACAGCAATTTCTGTAATATTTCACTGTAGCGATTCATACAAGAATTTAAATCCGCTTTAAATTTGACGAATCTTTCAGTCATTGGATCATTCAGCATGAAATGATTTCTTAAATTATTTACAAACTGGAGACCTTCAAGAATTAAACTGGCCGATAAAGTTATTGGTTCATCCTCGTCGCTGCTGTAGTTTACGTTGATCATTTTGTGGAATTTGCTAGCAACTCATCATTTATCACTCTGTTAGCATGAAGTCGGCAACTTCATTTATATCGTCAATAGTGAGACTGCAAAATCCCTCACCGCCAACTGCTTGTGCTAAGTTGATTATTTCGGTGTACACTTCATCGGCCACGATTGATGGAGCAGTGTCTACAATTTTGACACAATTGGGCCAAACGTTCTGAGCAACCATTCAAAGTAGATGATCGTATTTCAGGCACGGAAAAAACTACATATTTTATACAGCCGAGGATTGATTTTTTTTACATGACAATAACAGTTAGCGATCCATCCATTTAATTTAAATATATTTAAATGATCGTCTTACATAATATACTTTAAAAGATACACTTATTTCCTGCTCGAGTGGCTGCAGAAGAGAAGTTGTATGTGTGTGTCTTGCCACTTATAGAAGACGAGTTTTACATTTCACACAGGCATCCTGTGACCTTCGGAATATAAAACTTTTCGAACCAATTATTGAATACTGACTCCGTAACTCAAGCTTTTTTATTTGACGTTGATGGTTCTAGCTGTTTCAGTTTCTCATACATGATTAAGGCCTTCACAGCCTTGGGGCTATTATCTTTAATATAATTAAACAGCCCCTTTTTCATTTTTTTAATGGCTGCATTTCTATGAGCACTATATTTGGTACTATCTGACACAGAATTACGAATGGCTTTCTCCTTTTTCAATTTTTCAAATTGTGACTTCGTCCTTCGTTCTACTTAAAGGTTTTACTGACCGATGTAGAACCTTCACCTTTTGCAAGTTGGTCTTTCTCTTTATATTCTTATCGGTCAACTCTATAAGGATTTATTCAAAAATTTTAATTGTTTTTAAATGGTTTACGTTATGAAAATCTTGACTTACCCAATACACACACAATTCATTTTTTAAATTTAACTAAACGAGCAACAGTGCTTGATAAATCGTTTTAAACTAATTATTATAATTAAATTCAATTTTATTTTAAGTAACACTAAAACTAAGATTGAAACAATTGCTTGTGTTATGCTATATGTACATTAAACGTTTAACAACTGAATGCCAAATGCAAATAATAAAAATGGGGGAAAATTGATGAATAGCAAATGTGAATCCCCTAATTACGTATTGGAGAGAGATTTAATTATTTAATTCAAAGGAAAACAAATGATCAGAAAGTATAACTCGTAAATGACTTATGTTCTCTATTCATCTATGTCAATACTTTTTTTTTTGTGTAAAAATAATCAATTGTGCAAAAAAAAAACACCGTGGAGAAACAGGTTGTTTGTGTGTATGTGTAAATATTCAATATTTTTTTTTAGACTGATTTAAAGGGATGAGGCCTCATATGTGTTACGGTATGGCAAAGGGAAAATGGTTTTTAATTTTTATTTTTGTTTGCAACGACAAGCAAATCTTTGATGTGCCTCGGGCGTTTAACGTTGGCACTATTTTCTCGAAACAGGTTCGGAATTGCATGGGAGCGCTAGATATGAATATCGATGGATTTGAGTTTTAAGTCCTTTTCAATGACTTGCTCATGCACCAATTATGTGAGAAGGCTTCCACGTGGTCCTATCTTCCGTTCGCGCCATCACCTCACGTAAATCATGATCTTTTTGTTTGGTTAAGATGTGCTATGTACTGCGGAAATGCATAAACTAATTTTTGAGCTGAATTGGATTTCTAGCAAATTTTAGTTTTGGTAAAGCTGAGTTTGGTTGGGTCCCTCTCAACGGGTTATATTGACGGGTAAATAAGGAATAGTATAATTCTTTGGTCAATTATTTGCAGATTTATATTGTAATAATTAGTTAAGAAAGTGTTTAGCATGGCCAAATTCCAGAACTTCTCTAAAACCCATTTTTAAATTCACATTAAATCCTGCTTACTTGATTTGATAATAATTGGTTGGGATGTGGCCAAGTTCCATTCAGAATGGTCCAATTTTAGAACTTAAACAAAAAGACACGATTTAATCCCAATACACAACTTGACCCTAGTTTGTTAGAATTATAGCCCAGCTCTACAAGCTGAATTGGCAGGATTCCGGTTGGGAAACGGCCTTGATCCATTCATTATAGCCGAATCCTAAAATTTCGACAAATTCGGCTATGCACCCCGTATTTGATCATCATTTGTTGAGAGATGGCCTAGTTGAGCATTATGCTAGAGTTTCAATCCAATTCTGCATACCATATTTGACAGTTATTGGTTGAGAAATGGTAAAGTTACGTTGAGCATGGTATCAATGACATTGTGCAGTATAATTATTCTTGGTAATTAATCGAATATTCTTTGGTGAACTAAATTTATAAAATATTTGAAATTTTTGCGAAATAAATTGAATTTATTTGAAATATCCAATCCTGAAGTTAATCTGACATTACATAACACTGATAGTTTTACAGGAACCATTGCCTTTGTGATGTTTCACATATTGTTGGCAACTTTTTGAATTTTTCCTGGTTGCCGAATTCAAGGGTTAAATACTACTGGAGTTTAGAGTAATTTTTAATACAATTCAAATAACTATGGTTTCAGGAAATAGTTTTGTAAGTTTTGGAGGTGCAGGAGGATTAAATTAGTTATTGTTTATATTATTTGGGAAGCCGGAAAATATTAATTTAGAATTAAATTTCAGGAAATTTTCGGAAAAATGTGAAATAATATCATTTTTGCTTAAGTTGCTGATTTAAAGAAGCAATTGTTGAAGACCAATACCATCGTTATCTATTTAGACTTTATCTTTCCTCTAGTAGAATAGAATTGTGTTGTCTTTATGTTACTAACTATCGGCTATACCTAGGTGTTTGTAACCGGGCCGATTCTGTGCCACTTAATTATCCAATTCTTCTATTTCGTTATATGCAAAAAAGTGGTCTGGCGTCACCCGGGAGCTCCTGTGTATGAACTTGATCGTACATTCAGAATCAATCAATCAATCAATACAAAAAAAATTGATCACCAGCGGAAAAATATCAGAATTCTAAATTAACAAAGGTGGAAGTGAAATCAGTGACGAAAGTAGCAGCGTCTACACAACAGAAAAAGACCTCAAACGCAGGGTACAACTGTAATTCTGAGGGTAAATGATTTGTGTGTGGTAAATTTGATCATATTGGCGCCGGCCTTTAAAAAACCCATTTTTTATTCATAAACTTCGACTTATTTATTCATATTTTTTGAAAAACTTCTGTAAAATTGTTAATCCAATAAATTTTTTAAGCTTAATAAAAACATAAAATTGGGCACTAACATAAAATAATTATACTAGTAGATATAACACATCGCCTGAAAAGTTCCCGGTCTAACAAAGAAAACACAAATTTTTTTCACAATTCATTTTATTCATCAACATAATTTTCTTCTAGAGCAATACATTCAGTTCAACGCCTCTCAAACATTTCGATGCCTTTTGTCTTCAAAATAAGCTTCAGTTTTAGCAATCACTTCTTCATTAGAGCCAAATCTCTTCCCCGGTTCATCCATTTTCACAAACCACATAAAAATCGATTTTTATTGCGCTACAAACAGCGCACGGAACCATCGATGTGTTTCAATCCATTGCGAGCAAACGCGATACCCACTGCGAACACAATATTCTCATGGACAAATGTTCGTGCAAAATATGACTAACACGTTCCATTATTTTCTTTATAATGTCAGCTACCCCATTCCGTGGATTTTGTTATATTTTTTGGAGTCACAGCCATCGGTGGTTGTGCGACCACATTTAAATTCAGTGTACCAGTCAATGGTGGATGACTTTCCTGGTGCAGAGTCCAGATGTTCCAGATTGTTATTCAGATCTTTGCGCATTTTATTTTGTTGATAGCTCAAGGATGATATTATGCAAAACTCAAAACAATCAATGAAATGAAACCGCTTTTGGTAGATAATATGTTGCATGTTGAACATATTATTTTTATTTCCTAGCCGCTTTAATCTTTCACACGCGTCATCGGTCATCAACTAATGGTAAAGTTGCTAACTTTATATTTAATTAATAATAAATACAGAATAAATGATTACAGGTTTTAAGTCTATTTTCTGTTTTGGTAAACCTTGACTTGCAATTTTTTATTTTAGATAATTTTAGTTAAACATGTTTAACACTGTTCCTTAAAAGGGTTTGGTATTTTATTTCTTACACAATTATTTTGGGGAACGCTTTATTGTAACATAGTAATTAAAGTTGAAGTAAATTTCCATCAATCAAAAAAAAAAAAATATTAATAATAATAATAAAGGGGTTGGCAACTACAAAAGCACTATCCATAATTTGTACAAGTTGTTTTCCTTTTTTAAGGATAATTAGTACCTATCAATCATGTAAGGATAATAACAGATAAATGTTCATGTTTAATGGGGTCAAAATTATAGCCTTGTTACAAACACATGCTCCAATTTTCATAGCAACTTTTTTATGATTGATTTGTCATATCGAGAAGAAAGAATTGCCCATTCTACGCATAAATAGATTTATAATTATAAGTAGACTAAGCTCAACAAGAACGAATTTTCTGTTCCTTCTTAATACTCGACACGTTTCAGTAGATGACTTATGACGGTGACAGACTAAGAATTAGCAAAACGCGACTAGTTAGACGCATTTATCTAATTTATCATAAATCCTCGCCTCACAGCGTACGTAGCCACGATGGACATATTTAATCCTTTAAATGAAAATTACTTTCTGTGTTTATTTGTGAATTTGTAAAAATATTTCCATGTATATTTGTGGGAAAACTATTAACTAATTCAAATTTTTTCTGATCATTATGAAATATCACACAAAGTAAAATTTTAAATATATTATGTAAATGCGAAAAATTTAATATCTAAATAGAAAAACATTTTAATTTATTTGTTTGATTCTGAATTGGTACAAACTATAGACAAACTATATTTTGTATGGATTTGTTTTGTTGATAAAGCACCGAACCATTATAAAAATGAAAAAATGCTTTGATGTATGTATTATAAAATAATTATTTCCAACGTAGCTGTAGCACTCAAAAATGGAGGGGTGAATATGTTATGGCCAGCACACGACTTTCATTTACCACAAATGTATATACATAGATCTCAAATACGTCTCATTTGATATCTAAAGCAAAGAATTAAACTAACATGACTTTAGGTATAACTATACTGTTAATTCTATAACCACTTTTAATTCTTTGTTGTTGATGTAAATGATAATCTTTTGAACTTTATACACATCATAAACCTTTTCCATTAATTGCGATCTCCCAACTAATGGAAGAAGATTAGGTATCGATATTTGTCCGAATACTCAACTCGCCACACGACGAGTTTTAATGAAATGAAGTTTTTTTAATCAAAACACGTCACTTCCGTTAAAATGTAAAAAATCATCTGAACTAATTTTGTTTGAAATATAATTCAAATTGTTTTTGTTTTTAATCGTTTTCTGGCCCTCGGCTGTAGGCACACTGAAGCTTCGGCTGTAACTGTGTGCACGTCGGCAATTCTTGTAAGGCACGTCCACGTCGCGGGGGATAGACACTGCTTGCAGTGGCTCAGTTCCGCCAGGGACCTTGTGTTGGGAGGTATAACTCAACCCATTAAAGCAATGAATACAGCGGAAAAAAAAGATATACCCCAGGTGGTTCAATTAATTCAGTTGGCTAATCCAGCCTCTAACGAGGCTGGGCTTAATAGCTTTTGGGGTGAGCCAATTTTTGCTATACTCGTTCTTAAGAAGTTGAAAGTTGTAAAGATCACCAACTAGACAAATTAACTAAACAAATAAGCAGAAATATAAAAACGCTGAACTCTGTCGGAAACTAAGTGAAGTAAAAAACGACACAATTATAACCCAACTAAGAAACGAAGTTCACAAACTAAAAAAGTAAAATGAAGAATTAAAGAAGCCCATAGAAATGGAAGAGAGGATTTCTGAAAACCGTGTAACCAGTATAACGAAGCAAGTGACCATATTAAGGAGTACAGAGTAGTGTCACTAAGCAATAACGTGTGAAAAATCAATACACCAGATTCCGATGCATATCGGCTCTAGCCACAAAGCCCAATGAGGAAGGTATCACATACAAAGATAAAAAATCGTGCAATTAGGGTTATGGTCAGAGGTTTCCGACTAATGCCTCAACCAGACAGACTTAAGTTCTTAAGTTGTGCTCCATTTTGGACCACTTAGGAGAGCGGTTCGACCACCAAACTTTTAGACGTCAGTTGTTTATTTGTGACGAGAAGCCTAAAAAATTTTGGTGATTGTAGCACTAACCGAAGTGGTGCAATCGGCGTGTAACTTAAGCTCTTAAGTCTGACTGGTTGAGGCATAACGTGTAAGAAGGAAAAATATATTGGAGGACCTAAAGGCAAAAGTTCTGCAAGTAGAAGATGCAGTTAATATCCTAAAACGAGAGAGAGGTCAGAACAATGAAGTAAAAAAAAAGGTTTCCAACTCTTTGTGCTAACTTTTAATGAAAAGGAGAAAATGGAAAAAAATTTCAACATCAAAGCAATACTAAATATAAGGGTTAAAACAGAACCCGTAAAGAAAAATACGAGGCTAATACCTCAATACAAAAAATGCCAACGTTTTAACCACATCGCAAAAATATTGCGGTCGGGGGTCATGTGTAAAATGTGAAAACACAACGCGAAAGAGTTTAAGGAAAGTAGAAATAACTCTGCAAAATGAATTAACTGTATTAACCTGTTGCGAATTACAGAGGATGTGAAATAGCCAAAGAACTTCAAAGGCTAACAAACAAAATATGTATATCAGTTTCCTCAAAACTCTAAGGTTATCAGAAAGAAATTAAGTAAAAACCAAGCGGAGCCACAGACCACCAATTATAAGTACAGGGCGGAAAACTTACTTGCAAATTGTACAACAATCATCTTATGCTATTTCTGATGACCATCTCAAAAGGATATGTAGAAGCATATAAGCCATAAATACTAGGCTACCAAAGCAAGAACGTGAGCCCTAAAGCTTTATATTGTATAAGCGTCTAGAAATGTTATCGAGGGGAGGATCATCAGGTATCGAAGAAGAAAGTATGCAAGTTAAAACCGTAAAAGTTTAAACAAATAATATTGAGTACAGTAGGCCCTCTATCTACTGCCCTCTACGCTATAATCTAAACAAAGAATATCCGCAGATTTTTTAAATCACTTGGATCCAATTTTAATATTGGTGGTCACTTTAATGCAAAAAACACATATTGGAGATCAAGACTTACAACCCGTAAAGGAAAAGAGTTTTTCAAAGCAGGTCAGGTAAACAACTGCGAGTTCCATTCTGAAGGTAAACCAACATATTGACCTGCTGATATAAATAATATACCAGATCTCATTGATTTCTATGCAACGAAAGGAATTGCCGAGGACTACTTGTGTCTCGAAAATAGAGAGGGCATATATTCTGACCATTCGCCTGTTTTCATGACACTCACCACAATGATAATTAATAGAGATAACTTGCCTAACCTAACAAATAATAAAACTGACTGGGACCTATTCCAAAAACTAATTAAAGAGCAAATAAACCTTCAAGTGCGAGAAACGGAAGGCACGAAAGACCTGGCAAGGGACTCGTGCCTCGGAAAACACAAAAATCGTCAATTATCTGTGGAATAAACTGAAACTACTTATAAAAGAAATTAAGAACGAAACTATTAACAAGTACTTAAGTGGTCTCACCGAACATAAAGACACTGATTACTCTCTTTGGAAAGCAACAAATGGATTAAAAAGGACGAAAATGCATGTGCCGCCTATTTTAAATGAGGGAAAAACCTGGGCCAAAGGTGACGAGCAAAAAACTACTTTATTTGCAGCTCACTTGGAAGAAACTTTTCAACCGTTACCCAGGCAAACTGCAGATGAAAACATAACAAAAATTTGCAAAATTGATGACCATAATATACGATCTGTAACATTACAGGAATTGAAAGAGGAGATCAAGTTTAATTTAAATGCGAAAAAAGTTCCAGGTTATGATCTAATTACTCGCCAAGTCGTAAAAGCCATTCCCTATAAGGGATTACAAAAATTGGTTCAAATAATCAATGCTACCTTCAGATTAACATATGTTCGACAGTGGAAGGTTGTCGAAGTAATTTTGATTTCTAAACCAGTACGCGTATTTTGATCCAGAATTGGGAGACGAAACCACAAATTTGTGTATACGTCTACGACGTATAATACACAATTTTGAATAGGTGTGTTGTCATTTGTTACGCGTATTATACGTCGTATACATATACACAAATTTGTGGTTTCGTCTCCCAATTCTGGATCAAAATACGCGTACAGATAAACCAGCCAATGACAAAAAGTCGTACAGAGGCCCTTTTATAAAATATTTTTAATCTGAAACCATGTGGTTTCCACGTGTTTCCATTGATTGTACCATCCAATTTTTTTTTTGTTTGCGAGAACTAAAACAAAATTGTATTCTCTTCTATTGTTTTACTTTTCGTATTTGAATAGATAATAGAATATTCAATGCAAGATGAATATAATCAGTAAAAGTTTGCTTTCTATTCACTATTCGCGACGATCAGTAGTTATTTGTTCGATCAGTAAAGAAAGAATAATACATTTTGTAGAGCGAATTTTAGAACCCTGATTAAAACTAATTGTTTTATAAGTTTCAGTGAAAAGAGAAGTGTATATGTTGAGTCTAAATAAATAAAAAAAAAATTTTCCTCGGTGAAAATCACTTTGCCATCATAAAATAACATTACCATTTGCAATTTTTGTATCGGTGAAGAGCACGGCAACGAGCAGGTACTTCCAGGCCAGTTGTACTTTCCGTTAACTGCGGGAGGACGCCCAACGGTGTTTTGCTACGGAAAGAATCCCAACGACTGTTATAGCGGTTTTGGCGCGGTTTTTTCCCACTTTTTTCCACTTCTGATTTTTCTTCTCGTTGGACGAACATTTTTTTAATAAAAATACAGCATGGCGATTTATTCCCGGCATAAGGCTTTATATTTTTTTTTGCTTTATTGGAGTCGATTCTTGGTCATTTCTCCTACTTGTCTTCTTCTTTCGTTTTCGCATTATAGGATGAATTACTACATTTTCGGGTCGGTATGGTCGATTCTCATTTCATGTCGGTTCCATCCACAGGGTCGGAGAAGCAGGTCTAGCATATATGTCGTACAGTCGGGGGCGACCGTAAACTCTGCACGTCATTCGGGGAGATCCGGTTGTCCCTGGGTGGATGCACCCGGTTATTCATATTTATCTTAGATTCCTCAAATTTCTGTCGACGGATTCTGGTGTGAATTTAACGTAATTTCAGTTTTTAGTTTGCTTTTTAATTTTTTTTTGTTTACTCTATTACATGGTGTAGGCCAGGAACGTGCAAGCCTAAATTTTCCTACGACTCAAAAACAAGTTTGTATTTGTCCCGATTTTAGTTACTTTAATTGAGGGAAAAACATTTACTAACCTCGTGTTTCTTACTGAATTTTTTAGAGTTGGCATTACTACAAATAACTTTATTTAAAAATGCTTCTCGTTCTATTCCTTTTTTTTTTGCTGTGTAACACAATACTGTTTATGTGCACCACCGTTATAACGTTCGAGATTGCCCGCAGAAATGTTTCTTTTCGACCACGTTTTTTTTTCAAAAAATTTCACTAAATAACTTCACTTATAATATATTGTATCACTAATTAATCACGAACTATAACTATTGCGGTCTTACTTTGGGAAATATTATTCCTATTCGAATAGGAATGAAATTTGTGCCCAAAGTAACAGCCAAGCGAAATTCAAACGAAGCATGCGATTTATTGTTATGTCATAACAAACATTTATGAAAATATAAAATTCGTTTTCGACATAAATATGTCTTATTTTTTCAGATTAATTCAGCATCGGAGTTCATTTTTTTTATCGTTGATTTATGTCGTTTGGTTCTTTATGCGATAACAAAAAAAAATCTAATTTATTTTATTGTTGACAAATTTAAAATTGACTTTTCTTGTCAAGACGCCAACCCATAAAATAATAATTTTCGAAAAAGTTGCTCTAATGGTCAATAGGTTAACTCTGCGTAGAATAATTTCATTCCTATTCCAACAAAAACTTGGAATGAAACTATTCTGATTGGAATGAAATGTATGTCATTGTGTTGTAAAATTCCCAAAGTAAGACGTATATAACTATTTAGATTACACTAACCATTATCATACTAATTAAAGCTAGGTACACTTAAAATTATTCGATTAATTGCAGGACATTTTTTTATTTTATTGCTATACGACACCGGTAATTATTTATCGTTCAGTTGTGTCACTGTTGAAGCAAATGAGCGATATAGATATTATTAATTAATGATAATTAAACACTATTATATTAATTAACTTTAGTTCAAATGTTCATCCGAAACAAAATTTTTTGTTAAACCAAAATATTTGGTAACTTGGTAAATTTTTATTACACTTTTATTATTTTATTTTTTATTGAGTACTTGTTATTTTTAGGTCTTGTGTGCACGACGATCACTAGTATTCTGGGAATTCGAACCTGGTATCTCCCGAACCAAACGACAACGTTTTAACCATTGTGCCTCTTGGTAGGTGAGGTTTTTCATATTTCTGGATGATTTCAGGAGTGCACGTATTTTATAGAGGTTGAACAAAAGCAGGAACTATAGATCCACTATACGTAGAAAACAAAAAATGATACAAACTGTTGGAAGGAAGAAACGTCCAGCACCACATTTACTAAAATACCACAAATCATATACATATAAGATCTTATATTAACTCATTAAAATAATTCATTATAAAACCTTTCAATATTGAAAACTGATATTCTTCCTTTTCAAAAATCATCTGTAATCCTAATTAATAAAATGTTCGTATTTATTGTCTCTATTCAATCAAAATGCAACAGAATCTCTAATTAGTAAATCTCATTATTTTTCAGTTATCACTATCATTATGTCTAAATAGATGGAGTACATACACATAAGTACATATTTATGTAAATCTAGCATCCATATGTACAAACAAAAATTTTCTATTTATTATATTATGATTAAATAATTAATTAAAAGAATTATTTGTGAATAAATTATCCTAAAATTTATTGTTCTACGAACGAGTATATCCAACATCGTTTGCTATATCCATTAAAAATTCCAACTACATATATCGATATACGAGTATTAGTAATGAAACAGATCTGGGATAAATAATTAATATCCTGAATATTTATAGTTTGGGTGGAAGGTGGGTCTAGCTCATATGCATAGTTAACCAGAAAATAACACATTTATATAGGGCTAGCCATAATTTAAATGTGATAGATTGGTTATCAGTTTAATTTGTTTTGGCACTTCAATAGCGAACATATCATTAGAATTAAAATTATGAACGAAAATTTTTACGCCTCGAGATTAGAATTTTGCGAATATTTTTTTAAAAATACAAACGTTTTAAATCTTTTTAATACTACAATCCATACATGAATTTTTTCGAGCAAATCAGTGATCGATGATCATTATTTCGTTTTAAATTAGAAAGGACAGATACAGTTCTCTGAAATAAATAAGCCCTTCAAACATCAGTTGAAATTTTCAACATTATCGGAACCGTCAAAATGTATATCAAAATGACCATCATTATTGTGCCGTATTGTCTACATCGTAGTTAATTAGTATTCTACACGTGTAGATAATCTATGAAAATAATTTAAAATATGACGTAGGAAATGTAAATAATGTAGACAATGTAGACAATATGTCGACAATGTCGGCAATTAGTATATAATGGTATCTCACTTTTTAACATCAAAGATGTTTTTGGGGTCGCATTATATAGAAAAATTCAATGAACTTTTGTCCCAAGAATATGCAACGAAATAAAAAAAAACAAGAAAAAAAATGTGAGAGCACCAAAACACGCTTGTGCGTCAATTTTGTTCTCTGATCTCTCTATGCACCTATTTCTCACCTACGATATCAATTAGTGAGTGTAATATTTTAAATTTTTTATTTAAGCATTGACAAAATTTCATAGCCGAAAATCAATTTTTGGGCTCAAACTTTTTTATTTTTTTATTTTTAGGTCTATATAAATACAAGTACTCTACCCCAAAACAAATCAGTAAGCTTAAGCTTTTTTATTTAAGCATTAAGCAAAATTCCAATCCCCAACTTCGATGTTTAAATTTTTAGCCTTAGGCTCAAACTTGGGATTTTTTATGTGAGTTTGTTTAACAAGATATTAAAATATTTGATGGAATGTAAAAAAGTTAGCTTACTTTTATCGTACCTGCCGATGTAAATGCAGTGAAAAATGTGTAGAGGTAAATAGCGATATTTATAATATAATACGAAAAATGCCAATTCCACTAGCAACTGCGTACCGTAAAATAAAATTTTCGTTTTCGTTTTCAATTCTGCCGTCTTCAATTTTTATATGCAAAATTTCATTTATCTTAAGCTGCGCGTACTAGACATCAGACACAAACACAAAGCATATTTCTGCTAAAGTTAATCGGTGTATATGTCTAACAATATTAAAATTGTAGCTCTAGTCCCATTATTAGTTTATACAGAGCATAATCTGACTAATATTGAATTAACAATTCGTCGAATCTGCTTGCAATTTCACTGATTGATGAACGGTATCCTCGTAGCGATACCTTCATCTATTTTGCAAATGCCGAAAAAGCGTAGCATCCTTTTTATATTGCTCCTTGAAATAGCTGCAGGAAACAAGCCCGTCTTTTCGACTAACAACACTACTGGAGCAGTACGTAATATAGAAAGCGGGCCGAACGTTGTAATTTTCACGCTCGTTCGATCGTTTTATTCATCTACATGGCGCTAACCTTCAAGATATCGGGCCTATCGTTATTGGTTAAGGCTTTCTACAGAAAACTCGTGGGAGCCAACAGAAAATAGGTTATCACTCAGAAAGAATCTCTTGCTTCCATCACAACTAAATAATCCAGCGTTTATGTGCACTCAAGGCACTTGAAGAAATCTATAGTTCCGCGTAGTACCCCTATACCTAACAACTTGTAAAGTCACATTATGGAATGGGAATACTTGGAAACGTACGTGTGGTGCAATCACTATTCGGCGACCAAATGACATAAGTAACCCTGTTTCAGAAAAAAATTTAATTCGCCATTAATAACCCGTATACATAAACATTAACATCAATTAGAAGAAATGGAACAGCATCGCGACATCTACGATGAAGATTCCGAAAACATCGGGGTAATGATAACCATCTGCAAATATTCTGACTGCACCGATACATGGAGGTTTGTGTTAAACTGGGATCTAAGTTACGTGGGCTATACCGGCTATCGATAGGAACATTTCGTAATGGCTGCGATTCTATCAGCAAGTAGTTCTCTCAGTATTTCGTATAGGTGCTCGATATCGAATGTAGATGATTGCTGGAAGTACTAGCGCGATTTTAACAAAATAAAATGGAGGATTACGGGACTCGGACAATTTCATAAATAAATTATTCAAATATAACTATAAAGGTTAAGTATGGTACGAATCCTTTCCCGAAATTATCATACTTGCGGAAAGGAATGACTATACGTAATGTGGAAGTGTTGTCAGTCAAACAGATTACATAACTTATTAAAAAAATTGAAAATGAGTTTGAATACGTTGTATTACGTTAAACGTGTTCTAATTTTACCCGTCAGGATTGCAAAAATTAAATTTATTTGTCCTCTTATTGAAAAATTTAGTTGGAAAACAAGAAGAAAAACAATAATCTACATTGTCTACGAATTATCTACATTGTCGATATTGTAAGTCGATATTGTAATATTGCAAAAATCAACTTTCTACGCTATTTCCGACACCAAAAATTGAAAACCATTAGTAAATATATGGAAGAGTGAATGTGTTTTAGCCAACCGCAGACGAAATCTACACATTGGTCTCGAATACACCACTTTTGATACATAATCAAAAACATTAACACAGCTATTTCAAAAAACCTACAAGGTTTTGAAAAAAAAAAAATCTTTGTCGTTTTTTATAAATGCTAAACTTTTCAACATAACTTCACTAATTGAAAAACCTTTCAATTAAAGAAAAAGTTTTAGTATGATGTTCCATTCCGCTTTCGACTGTAGAGTTGCTAAATTTTGGTAACAAAACGATACTGCTTTTTCAAATCTTGCCATTTCCGGCAAAAATTTAAAAATGATCTGGGCGCGTATTCTAGAAATCGATGAATATTTCCGTCTGCGGATTATAATTTGTTTTAAAATTCTTTATATTATTCGAATTTTTCGCCGGCTACTTTAATCGTTTCTTTCAAATTTGCTTGAGAGTTTCCTATTATTTGGGGGAATAAATCCGCATTGATTTACCCAGTCGGAAATTTCCACCGATTTTTGTTTAGTATAAGTGAAATAAATAATAAAAGGCTTACAAGCAAATTTGAAAAAACGATTAAAGTTGGCGGCGAAACATTCGAATAATATAAAGAATTTATTAACAAATTATAGTCCGCAGATAGAAATGTCCACCGATTTCAAGAATACGCGCACTGGCCGTGTTCTTGAAATCGTTGGAAATTTCCCCAATCGGAATACAATTTGCTATGAAATTTTTTATATTATTATAACACTGCGCTAGTTGAAAAATGTGACAAGCCGGGTACCCAGGGGGTAAACCTTATTCGAGTACGCTGAATTCAATGGTGCTAACCCCATTTCAAAGTTTGTCCCCATTTTTGAGATCTCGCTTTCGACATATTTTTGCTCTGAGTCAAAAATTTGTCAAAGTATACTCATTTTCACTTTGATAACTCTTGAACCATTATCATTTTCGTTTTGAATTTGTTGAAAAATTCGCCGCACAATCAACAGGCCGAATCCAATGAGCACGGCGAGCGTTTTCACCAAGTGACGGCAAAGCTCAAACATTGGTACATCAGCAAAAAGCTACATGCACTCTTGGGTGACATTTGTTAGAATTTACAAGAGGAAGAAGATTCCGAAGACGACACGAACGAATCAGAAAATTAAAATTAAAAATCTTAAGAAACCATAAAATCAACTGATTCGATTTATTATTTTTTACATAGTTTCTATTGCACCTATATTTCTCGATGAGATGTTTATTTGATCGATTTCAATCGATTTAAATTCAATAAATGGACAAAAAATGATATTAAAAGTGTTTTCCTTCGAAATGAAAAGAAAAAAAATAACTCAAAACTGTGAATGTAGATGTGGTTTTTCGTTCTTGATATGTTCGGCAAAGTTATTTGTCTTTGCTTGCGCAATAACTTTGCTAAAGAAAGTAAAACGAAAATCTTAATGGTTTAAGAGTTATCAAAGTGAACACGAGTAATTTTTGACACAGAGCCAAAGCATATCGAAAGCGATATCTCAAAAATGAGGATTAACTTTGAAATACTACTAGCAACATTGAATTCAGCATACTTGAATTTGGTTTACCCCCTGGGTGCACAGCTTGTCAAAAAAAAAACGGTTTGCGATTCAAGCACAGTGTATTTTTTCGCTAACTACTTGAATCAGTTTTTCAAATTTCTTTTCTTTTTTTTAAATTAACAAACAAAATTTTTTCCCCCCCCTACTAAGGGAAAAATTCCGACTGGGTAAATGTATTCGAAATTATTCCAAAATCAGTTTAGTGTTGCTAAAGATTTACAGAGCTCTCACAATAGAAAAAAAATTTGCTTTTACCTTTTGCCTTAAACTTTTACCTTAAGAGTATCTCTCACAATGCGCAAAAAAAAAAATTAAATTGAAACCAACTTCGTTTTATTTATCTTCATACTAATGATATTTTTAAAATTGTATTTTATATTATTAATTATAATTTTAAGATATATTAAACCAATAAATTAGTTCTTATTTGCTTTTTAACATGTTTTGTCTGGAAAATGACAACAAAACCTCTGATTTTGAAACTTAGCTAACTTCATTAGTCTTTTCTTAAGGCAAAAGTTTAGAGTTTGCTAACTTTTTCCTTAAGGTAAAAACGCAAACATTTTTTTTTTCTCAAGTTTAATTTTCAAACAAACTTGTAAGGCAAAAGGAAAAGTTTTTCTATTGTGCGAGCTCTGTTAATGTCGAAATGGAAGGTGGTGAATAATATTTTAAATAATAATTTTAGCGTTTATGCCATATCGTCGATCAATATTGGTGATAATGTTTTATAAACTGAACCGAAGGAAATCGTAAATGCGTTCAATGAATATTTTATGCCATATGCTATTTTAAATGACAGTCGAGAAAACAATATGTACTATAAATATAATACTGTGAGGAAAAACTTGGTGCCTCGAGAGAAAATAATTATAACTTTTTGATGTGTAAACATCTTTACGCGCGCCTACCAAATTTTTTTGTATTAGAGTAAACTTGTAAATGAAACGAACGGAAATGACGTATACCTACTTCGTTTGAAAAAAAGCAAGAAACTCAACAAAAACAATTTTTACTATACATGGCATGCTTTTATGTATATGTATAATAGTAGGGAAAATGAAAAAATTAATTTAATGAATGAAATAGAAACCATCGACATTTCCATCGCTCAGAAAAATCAAAAAAAAATTACGATACAAAATACGAATTACAATTACGAAATTGCATGCTCATACGATTAAAAACACAGTCAACAACTGCTGTATATTGCTTTATCACGAGTAACGAGTCTCTAGGCGCTGTTCATCACGTCGGCTATCAATGATCATGTCTTCTACTGAATGAGGTTATAATGACATCTCGTTTTTAACACTGAACTGCCAGAGTCTCAGGTCACAGTCACGCAGGTATGCTCAATTCATTTGGTTTTCGAGACCTGGCTGCGCAATGACGAACTTGTTAATATTCCTACGTTTGAATGCTGTTTTCAGTTCAATAGAGATGGTCAGTGGGCTGCCGGAGTAGCAATTCCGTCAAAAGATCCATAAAATGAGCATAGTGGACACAAATAAATTGCCGTACTTTTTCAAAACCAATATTGACGTAACAAATGGCATGGCGAATGGAACTATAGGCTGTCTAAAGTATATCGAATGCATAGGCATCCTAACCAGGACAACGAGAACGATGAAAACGTACAGTAAAAAATGTCAAACGACTCTGGATGGATTTCGGTTCAAATTCACAAGTTGGCAAGAAGGTCAGGTGGCTTGAAGCTGGATGGGCGCAGAAAACGAATATCGACCGATGTTTGGTGCCCATTTCTAGAAAAAGCTCAACTATTAATCGAAACAACAATTAATGTTAAGCATAAACAACAATTAATGTAAAGCGTCGTACCTTCATGTGCCACCACAATTCATGCATCACAGGGTGCTACCTATAGCGAGATAGTCAGTATATACTCTTACGATAAAAGACACAGGTAATAAATTGTGTATATTGCTTTAGCACGAGCAACGAGTCTCGAAGGACTGTTCATTACGTCGGCTATCGATGATCATGTCGTCTACCATGGACGTAAAAATGGGACCTCAATGGGTCTTCTTCAAAATTAGCTATCGCGCCTCACTACAAATCCGCTTTATCCGTTGTAATGGCGAATTTTGTACGAGATAATAATGACGTCTGGTTTTTAACATTGAACTGTCAGAGTCTTAGGTCATACACATCACCTCGACCTAACTGACACAATCACGCAAGAATGCTCAATTTTCTTGCTTTTCCAGATCTGCGTTCAGTTCAAGAGAGACGGTGAGTGAGCTGCCGGAGTAACAATATATAAAAATTCAAATAGAATACTCATACCATACAGTCACCTCGCATAAAGAAATCATTGTTGGACAAACAACTGGTATGAGCGTAACAACACAACTCATTGATGATATATATATACGGCTGAACTTCAGCTTCTCAATGGGAATAAGATGCTTTCTGTAGTTGTATTGACCTCGCCGAATAAATCTTTCGAAGACATAATGAAGTTCATACATTTCGTCCTTGCCCCATATCCTAAAGAATTTCAAAAATTCTCCAAGGAGACCAGGTATTTCAATATTAATGTTGCTGTTCCTCAAGCTGAACCACTTATAAACTTCCTGCGAGATGAATTCGATTTGCACATGATCTCAGATCGAAATATATCTACTACGAGATATGGGACGACCGTTGTGCAGTTTTTCAATGAAAATTAGAAAAGTTAGAGTCGACAGTATATGTATCTTATTTTAGCTACCAAAATCCAATTGCGTCGATTATACCGAAAGAGTAATAGACCAATTAAACGATAATAAACAAATGAAAAACTCTGGTTAGTAAAATTGCATTCCTTCTTCCTTCAAAGTAAACCGTGCCCACGTACTGTACAGACGCCATGTTTACACATCTCCTTGAGAGTACTAATGAACTCACTCATTTTTTTATTTTTTCCGATCGGCGAATCTGAAAAAGCATCTGCTTACGGCATCTGCTTGTGGTTTAAAAACTAACACTTCTTGTGGAATTGATGGCATTTCAAGTAAATTGATTAAAAATGTTATTTTTATCCAATTTAGAAATAGGTGTTCTTAAACCCTCACTTCAAAAAAAAGATCTCGTGCTGACTTCAATAATTAATTTTTGGACAAGAGGCAATTTGGGTTTATAAGAAATCCCTCTACTGAAAAAGCATTCATTTTATTTTTAACGCCCGCGCACCATTCTTTAAAATGAAAACTTCAAAGTATCTCCCTGCCCATTTTATTGACATTACAAAGCCCTTCGATACAGTAAATCATAACATATTGTTGGATAAGTTATCACATATCGGAATCCGAGGCGTGTCACTTTCATTAGTATTAGAGCCTCTCCTTTCTTTGAGTTACTGCAATTTGATATTCGATCATAATTGCATGACAACAGTGCGCTTTCGCTGACCACTTGGCACTTTTATATTCTAAACCAGATATGGGGTGGTATGTTGTACCATCACTTCGAATCGAAATTCGATAAAAGTCGAATGGCGGTATGTTGTATCATTTTCGAAAAGAAAAGCAAAAGAGATACAATTTCACTTGTTGTTCACTTTTTCGATTCGACTTTTTTCGAATTCGACTTTTTTCGATTCGAAGTGATGGTACAACATACCGCCCATGGATTCAGTGGAATATGATATCAAGAATGATATGAGAATATTAAAGACATGGTTTTACGTGCATGATATGATTTTCAGCGCTGATGTATTTCAGCGTGGGTGGTGGAATCCATGATATTAACCTCTTCTATATAAGAAAAGGTAATCGTTTACTCAACATGTATTACAACGAACCGTATATGTTCAGAATCAAAATAGAATTAAAATTTCGCGACCATATAAGCAACATTTTAAAAGATCTTTTACGTATGCTGCGCCTATGTTATTTGCCAAGTTGCCTCCAGTTATTGCGAACTTTAGTACATTTAGAGAGTTTTGTCGCTGTCTAAAGGAATGGTTATTTGCAATTGAAGATATTGAAAATCTGTTTAAAACAATAAGTTGATTTAAAGATTAGTGTGAAGATGAATTAACTTGTTAGTCTTTTCTTGAACTAAGAGATTGTTTGCTTGCCCTGAATTTATTTATTATTTATAATTTGCTCAGTACATAATTAAATTCAAACTATGTACGTATTCTTTATTTTTAATTTCCAAAATATACTTTTTAATTATTTAATATATTGTATTGTTTATATATTTTTTACAAAACCAATTTTGTAAACTTATTTACATTTTTGCATTATAAATATGAAAATTTATTTGGCCCCTTTTAATATCATTTTCTTGGTTGTCGACGTTGTTTACATTGGTGACGATAGCAACGCAAAAAATCGCTAAGTAATATACGTAATAGAGTACGTGTCGACAACCGTGTAGATTACATTTCGTAATCTGCCTCACTCATCCCTCCCATTGGCTTTTGTTAACATTTTTGCTTCTCTTTACGTAAATTATATAGTTATTTTGCAAAATTCCGACCTTGACTTTTTTACAGATTTACCTTCCGCGATATCGCCGAAGCCAAAAACAGGGATTTTAAATGTCTGTATTATTTGTACAGTCCAAGTGGTTTTTTGATCGTGATGAAACTTCATTCATAAGCTGTTTTCAAAATTTGGAAGATTGCAGTGATATTTGATTGAAACCGGTTCACCCAAAGTGGCAGCCTCCATAGTAGCCGTTTTGTTATTGCAAATATTTTGAAAAGTATACATTGTCGTGTCATATTATCTTTACTGCGTAGTTAATTAATTTTTTACATGTGTAGACAATGTATGTAGACAATTAAAAATCTGTGTCGACAATGTAGATAATGTCGAACATTTTAGTTTCCGTCAGCAATGAGCAAAATTGGATGACCTCTTTGTTTAATGGAACCATTTCAAAATAAACAGATCCATTCTTTATTCTTTTTAAAACATTTGAACCCAAGTTTGTTAATATTATGTTACAGTTGAAGTTCAAAATCGGTAACTTTGCGAAATAAATTTTTTCCCAAACCCTTTAGACGATTAAAAATCGATTTGCAAATGTAGCCTATTACAACCGACATGATTGCCCATTATTTCACTTAAATATGTCATGAGGGAATTGAGCCAATACAAAGCTTGCTGACTAGACAGTTAAACCATACAAAATAATCCACCGGGTGAATGATTTTGCGAATACATTACCCATATTTCAACGATTTCGGGGCAGTAAAACAGTTTTTCTAATTTTTATTCGCACCGATTTCGCAACTCAATCGTAACTCATGTTGATTTCGATGGACATTTTTCTACTCCAAAAATAGTACCCTCATTTTATACCCTCAGTTTGTATCAATGGAACAGAAATGAACTACACCGCTTTTAATAGTCAAATCAATATTTGTTTCATCTTTACGATGAATAACGAATTAAAATTGCTTGAAAATATTTTGTTTTGACAAGTATAGAAAAAATAGCGAATGACAAAAGCAAAAAATGGGTTACTCGATCAAAAAACCTGGAGTAGAGAAAATTAATCTGGGTGTAGCAAAATAATACCTATGTGGTATTTTTTTTTTCAATCGAACATTTTGACAGCAGTTAGAGTACCATTTTGTGTTTATCAGTGCAACATTTCTCGTTCAATCGAAATCAACAATAATATGTGTTATTATGCTCTGAAAATGGAGTGATTGGAAAAAAAGATGTTACTTGTTTAGCTGTTTTAGTACAATATCAAAAAAACAGTAAAATTATAAAAAGTTACCAAAATGACAATATACCTACTGCAATGGACAACATGTTCTCCACGCAATAATTTAGTAAAACAAAAAGCAATTCAAATCAAACAAGCATCGATTGATAACAAATTGATGAATCTCCGATTAAATGTTAATTTCACTTGACCGAAACAAAATGGAAATCGTGGACTTTAAAAAATCCCCACCTGTATTCCTCAGCTATCAGACAAATTTAAGAAGAAAAAATTATCCATTTTCTACGAATTATTGACATATTCTAGTAATTCTCGACATGGTCTACTCAAAATAAATTGTCTACGCTATTTTCGACGCCAAAATTTTACAAAAAAAAAACGATAAAACCAAAAACATCTACAAATTTAAAACAAAATTAGTTCAGAGTAAAAATTTTGTTCGGAAACTGAGACTTGCGAGTTGGGAGATTTGCTGCTGTTTCACTAACCTACTGACACACAAAATAATACTACTATTTACTGATGTAAATTAATAATTAAATTTTGTATTTGCGTCTATAGTGTGATGAAACAATAAAAAACTCCCAACTTTCAAGTCGCGGTTTTGAAAGAAGTGGCGATTTTGATAAAGAAGTATCTTACCAAAATTTGGCATATCTATCTTTGGCTCCTTCCAAAATTAATGGAAATCTGTGTACGGGAAGTGGCAGCTTCCAAATTACGTTTTTCAATTTTTGGAATTTTGTTGAAAAGTTTAGCATTTATAAAAAACAACAAAGAATTAAAAGATTTAACTAAATTTAAAGGTTATTTTTCAATCGACAAAAGTTGACCTTGTAGGTTTTTTGAACAGTGCTAATGTTTTAGATTTATTTGACAAGACAGTTCATTTAAACAATGATGCACTGGCATTAAAAAAGAATTCAGTGCTTTTTCAGTAGAGGAACTTCTTATAAACCCAAATTCCCTCTTATCCAAAAACTAATTTTTGAGTCACTTGCTGACAAAAAATTACCTAATCTATTTCTGAACAGGTAGAGTAACTTTAGGATAATTTACTTTTAGCAGTTTTTTAATTTCTGTCTTTCTGCACAAAGCATAAACTAACAAGAAAAATACAACAAAATTGAACCTTTCTGTTAAAATACGTAATTGAATTTTGCTGCATATAAATATTACTTTTTATATAGACAGGAAAACTTGAGTAACTTTTCTTACCAACATTAAAAAAATTAAAATTACGAAAAAGTTACCATGAGGTATTTCAGAAAATGACTAATAAAATGAACTATCAAAAAGTGTTCAACCCTTATAAAAAAAACAATAACCACTATTTTTGTTGGTGTGAATTTTATGAGTGTGTTTCCATAATTTTTCTTAATTTGACCACGCCGGTATAAGTTGACAAAGAACCCCGATTTTTTTGTGGTCATCTTAGACAGGTTTTACAGTATATAAAAAATAATAATTTGTATTGACTAAAATCTCCAGAAACAGAAGTACAAAATATCAAACCCTTCAATCACTATACTGAAGTGAATTATAAGTAGTTGTCGACTTGTCTACGATTGATTAGTCGACGTTTTCTACGAGAAATAGACGTTCTCGACGAGTAGTCGACGCTATCGACGCTACCATATAAAAATTGGTAGATGTCGCGTAAACATCAATCTCTGGTCATTGGCTAAGTTTTGTGTTGTTTTACAAACCTACTACTGCTTTTAGAGGATCTCACAATAAAAAATTATTTCAGGAATACAAGTGAGTTTATAAAAGATCGCTCCAAAAATGATGTACATGTACAGAAAATAGAAATAGTATTAATAGTGGCTGTCGTTGGTCAAGCACTTTTCCGAAAGAGTAATGTCATAAAATTGTACACACTGCAAACGAGTAAATTAATTTTCCTTTAGAGGTGTTCAACCATGATAAAGACAACAAAAATAATCCTAACAACAAAGGTGGTTTGCACCACTCATCATATTCAATATCCTCCGGGGATTTTTTTTCTACGTTTTTACAACCGCAACACATCTTTTTTGTAAGCTCAGTATAAAAAAAAAGTAATCATGACATAATCATTTTCACATTTAATCTTGAAATATGTTACATCCTTTCATAATCGTATATACATACGTACGTGGTGTAGAACTAGGATTCTTAACCTGTGTAACGCGGAACAACCCTATGGTGTAACTAAACATTTTAAAACTGTGTAATTTTGATATTAGGAAAATACACTGAAACGATTCGAGTTTCAAACTTTTCATCTGTGTGCTAATTAAATTAAATTGATCCTCCATGTGCTCCCATATTTTAAGGAGCGCTGATTCTTACAATACAACGTACATACATATATACATTGTGGTAATGTGAATATTGATTTTCATTTTTGTTTTCACACTACGTTAGGTGTTATGTGACTGCTATATAAATAAACATCCTTCAAATGAAAGGTGTTGCCATATGGTTTCCTCTTTATAGAAATAATTGTGTATTGTACTCGCATTTTATAGAATAGCAGTCTGCTAGAGCGAACACCCTAATTAACCCAATTCTTCTTAAAGTTATATATCGACAAAAAAGAATATTGTTGCTAAATATACGATACGGCAGACGAAAGTTGTCCCGTTTTATTGCTTTATATACTCTTCAGTCTTCAATGACATCACATACAAAAAAAAGCTAATTAACTCGGAACAATAAAGCACCCTATAAGTGTATAAAATATATAAACAGTGCTAGATTAAAATCCTTTTATATAACAAACGATGGTGTTACAGACAAAACTTTGCATTTCCAATTTTGTACGCAGTCGGGCGGAGTGCAGGAAGGAGCTGAACGAGTCCGTAAGTCGATTAAAAAATTCGTGCAATAACAACACCAATCAGCATTTTATCTCTGTTTTGTCAATTATATTTCCCATCTATTTTCCCGACGTAGAACAATGAAAATATTATCGTTGTCATTTCCATAATGGAAAAATATATTGGGATCGACGTAAAATTCATGAAATATTTTTCCACACTCCGACGCGCTCATATACTCGTATACAGTGTTTGTGTGCCGTAATTGTTTCTATTGTTGTTTGGTTTATGGAAATTTAATTGTTTTATATGGTGACGGTGGTGTTTTAAGTTACTTTTGTACTTTGGGTAATAACAATTTGCTTTGTGTGAATTGTCCTAATCAGAAGTCTATTAAAATATAACAAACGAGATATACCGATGCGGAATTGTCTTCTTAAATTTTTTCATGGTAGCGGCTATCAAAAATTTAATGAATGAATTTATTTATGTAGTTCAAGGTTTTCAAAAAATTAATGTTAATATATTGGTGATAGCACAAAACTCGAAAACTGCTACAAAATTACAAGTTATTAGTCGAAGTTAACAGAAAATATTCGACGAAGAAAATTTGGATTATGGAGGTTAAGTTAGACCAGTTTATGATTTACAGTGAACACCTGTGTCTAGCAGTGAACACATCCAAAATCAGGGCATATTTTATGTATCATATAGTGAAATAAACTAAAAGAGGGACGCGTATCTGTAATATTAATTAGGACTGGTTGAAGTGAAACCATGTCGAAAATTACTCGACCCCATATTTATAATTTATGTTATTAGCGGACAATGAATTTGAGTTTTGGCACTAACAGTGAACTGTGAGGGTGTTAGGGAGGCGAGTGGATTACACTTTAAATATAAAATATTCAATGAATAAAACAGAAGGAAGAAATATACCCTAGATGGTACGCAATGGAAACATTATGGGCAATTCACACTCTGATGAGACTAGATCTAAGAAATCTGGGGAGGCCGATCCTTGCATACACAAAACAACAAGAATATGGAAATAAAAATCAGCCCGTTCCAAATGCGAAGAAGGGTTACTACATCTTCTGAGAAAACTTTTAATTTTTCATTTGAACATTTTAATATGGAGCAAGTCCAAAATAATATGACCGCAACAATGGCAACCCAACAAGCAGGCATAACAACCTCATATAATTATAGTGAAACATTTGTTCATGAAGTTGTGCCTCACTGAAAGGGCGAATGTTATATACAAACAATGGCAAAAAGTAACTGATGAGAAAAATCAGAAACGCACTATTTTTCTCAATCTACAACAACCAAAAAAATAAATTATGCAAGCAGCATAAAACCCAAGCTAAGCCATCAATGAAGCAGAACTAGAATACAAAATTTATTGTACATGTCAAACCGAATCTCCAACACCAATTCTAATGATAATAAAACCGTTAAGTATCACACCGATGAGGAAGACTAAGCTAAAGAAACAGAATTGTTTCGTGCTATGATACACCGTCAAAACCACACACATTGGATCAAAATACTCAGCGTCAAAAGGTTAAAACAAACGTCAAAAAATATAAAAAATACCTCTCCCTATCATAGTAGATAATGTTAAAAATTATCACGTGTTCTATGATATAATTAAGGCGAGTATTTCAGAAGATTCAATCATCGCTATATTGATGAATCAAAATAAAATAAGCATCAACGTAAATGCCTCCACCTTTCTAGCACCCCATCTAAAGGTTTTGACAAAAGTGATAATTGAATTCATTTGGTCATCGTTTGGTCAGGACTGGCCACTAGATTTTATGTGCTAATTAATCAAAACTCTAATAAAATCAATTTAACATTAATTAGGTTTAAATCTTTTCCAAATTTACCACAAATAAATAAGAACCATTATACAATACTTAAACGAGCAATACAATATAGGATTTTCAAACTTTCCAGACCCAAATAAACCGAATCGTACAAAAGTTATGAGTCTAACGAATTTTCGCAATAAATCATTATGTAGGGGTGGCCAAACGAAATCAACTAGTGACCAATCCTCGACGAGGTATGAAGAACATAAAAATTGAATTGATTATATCTTATGTCCTCCATTTTAGTAACAATTCTTTGGAAAAAGATATATTTTCATCTAAATTTTATATTCCAATTAGATTTTTTATTAGTTTTGTAAAATGAAATTCCCAAATGAGCGACGAACCTGATTTTATTGAATTACTACAATTTTCCGAAATTAAAAACAAGTGTTTAATAAAATGTGTTAATTAAGAATTACTACAATATTGATTTTATTTTTTCACAATAAAAGCTAACCCATTGATGACCAAACGCCAAAATGTGTGGACCTAACGATTACTTAACGAAACTTGATAAAAACTATGATTTTCTTGCAATGAGGTACTACCCAAGAATTTTTTTCTTGAATTTTTCATTATTTATTTACCGTTTAATCGTAAGTGTCCAAACGATAAAAACAAGGGACCAGTTCTGACCAAATCAATTCAATCATCACTTTTGTCAAAACCTTTAGATGGGGTGCCTTAAAGGTGGAGCAAACGTAAATAACGGAGATGCTACTCATCCTGATAATTCAGCCAGAGAAGGAAGTGCAGTCATCATAAAAAAAATATCCAACATTTTGAAGAAGCAAAGTATGAAAAAGTAATAATTCTGGCCACATTGATTTACATAAAACGAACAACTTTCTTATTGTTATGGTAGGATTGTATACAGTCCGCCAAGAAAATATATGAGAAATAAACAATACTAAGGGTTCTTAAAGCATCTGGGAAAAAGGTTCATAACAGGTGGTGGCTTCAATGTGAAGAATTCTTACTGAGGTTTAAGATTAACTACAACTAAAGGAAAATAATTACTGATTACCATTAAAGAACATCCTATTTCAATAGGAAAACCAATATATTGGCCAACTGATCCAGGAAAAATACCTGACTTGATCGATTTTTTTATAACAAAAAATTATTCTAATAATTTTATGAAAGTTGAAGAAAGCCAAGATATGACTTCACATCATTCTCCGATAGCCCCAACTCTAGGCGAGTATATCATCCAAAATTGGAATAATCCAGTATACTAACCAACAAATATACGGACTGGAAAAGTTTCAAAGTACACCTTGAATAAGGAAGTACTCCAGAAATCAAATGAAGGCTAAAAGGAAATAACTATCTAATAAAAATTATAAATCTCCTTAACGATCGCAAATGGAGAAAAAAGTGGCACTAAACTAAAGCTCCACAAGTGTAACGCCAGCTATGTATCGCTGGCGTTAACAAAAAAATTATTAATGTAATTAACAAAAAAAAAAGAAACATCAAATCAAAGAGTATCTCCCGAGTACGCCATGCCAATATGCCGCTGCTCAGTCGGTGGAGGTAATTTAGTCGTGGATGTCGGCGTACTCTGATGTTTACTTCACAGATACTATATTGGCAACATGAAGGGAAAGTACACCTCCTCACTCATCACTCCCAACACTTACCACAGTTCGGTTCACTCCCGGTCTATCAACCTATCAACACATAATGATTAATAACACCTTACAATTCATTCTCAACAGGTTAAACATTATTTCTTTTATTTAACAAAAAAATTTGGTGTATAAATATAAATTTTTAATAATTATTTGGTTAAGTTTTCATTAATTCAAAATAAAAAAAAAACAAAAAAATTTTAAGACAGAAAAAAAAATTATAATCAAAAAAAAATTAATTTGATATGACCTTTTTTTTTTAGAAATAACCGTACGAAAGAAATTCCTTCATATTCTGAAGGTTTCCTGGCAGAAGAGAAGAGTCCTCAGACGAAGAAGCGCTTCCTACAACCGTGGCATCTGCAATGCATTGAATTAATTCCTACTAAAATGAAGAAAAGAAAAAAAATTCATATTAGGTTAATTGAAAAAAATTAAGATACAAAAATAGTATAGTGTATTCACTTAAAATTATACCGAATTCATTAATAAAAACTTAATAACTTTAACCATACGATTTTTAAGTAAAAGGAAAATTTATCCAAAAGTAGAGACATATAAAATTTAACAAGCAAAGAAAATGAAAATTATTGAGAAAAATAAAAAAAAACCAAAGCAACACTTAGCCGTAAATATTGGATTTCCTCTGGGTGTTCAGTCCCGCTGCCAGCATGTGGTTATCTCAACCTTGGCAGCATCACTTATCCTTGCCAGGTTATATTTCACTCGAAGTCTCGTTTTTTGCGTCACCCGCCAACGACCCGAGGTGATGTCGCGGTTTAACGCTTTTTAACGTGTTAGCTTACTACGCAAATCGAACACTTTTTAAGCACCAACCGTAAAAGCACATATTCCGAAGTCGCGTTGGTTCAGATGTGTATCCTTCAAAGATTGGTCACCATCCCACATATATTGTATGGAGTCACACGAACAGTATCTAAGATGTATGTAATTATGTGCCGTTTTTTTGTTTTTATTTTTCAGCCTCGTATTCACAACAACAAACAAAATATTATGTCCAAAGGCACAACAAAAATACCGCAGCCTCCTTCATATTTCTTTAGTTTTCTTTTCACTTTATAATTATAACTTATTTGTGGATAAATCAACGTTTTATTATTTTTTTATATTTTATCTAGAAACACAGTACTGCACACTCGAAAAATCAGATATTAAGTGATCGACTTAGTTTAAAGAAAAAAAATCTGGTATCGCGAAATAAATAGTTTGATTTTTTTCCAACCAATCAGATGTCAATTTCAAAGAAACTTGCTTATCATGCGATACAACAAAAACGTTCAGGTGCACACACCGACAAATAAACAGTCATCGCAATGATGTTAACAATTGCCTACTCCTCGGGCGAAGATTGTACATGAAATTTAGCTCATACGTTTTAGGCGCATACGAAAATTCACCACCACTTAGTGTGTCGGCTTAGCTACAACAAAGAAAATGGAACGAACGTTACACAAGACAAAAAAAAACTAAACAATCTTACTGAATAATTAACAAGAGAAATTTAGAAACTGAAAAATGAGTTAAATTCTACTTAAGTACATAAGTTGACGAATGACAGAAATACGGATTATTCGCTCTGGAAAGCAACTAAAACTCTGAAAAGGCCAATAATGTCGGCATCATTTTATCAGGAAAATGGATAGAACATGGGCAACAAAGAAAACAAAGAAAAATTGAAGGATTTGCTAATCATCTTGAAAATATATTTCAACCTCTTGAATGTCAAATATGAGAAACATTGAATGAAAACATAATACAAATTCTCGATGATGTCATACCTTCATCGCCTACTGAAGTAACAAAGCAAGTTAAAAAAAAATTAAACTCAAAGAAAGCACCAAAGTTGATCTGATTACCGGATAAATGGTAAAGCAGCTACTGAGGTAAGGTACGGTAAAGTTAACTAATATCATAAACGCTGCATTCAGGTTAAAACATGTGCCAAAACTTTCAAAAATGGCTGAGTTATGAGTGAAAACCGCCATATCTAAATATAACGTCATATATTATGCTTCCAATAATGTCTAAGCTCGTTGAAAAGTTACTATTAAAAAGACTCAAACTAATAATTGCAAAAATAACCTAAGAAATTCCTAACCGCAAATTTGGTTTTCGCAGTGAGCACTCAACTATTGATCAAGTGCATAGAATAACCAATATCACTGAGAAGATAAAGTCTAAAGAAAAAAAAGTTTGTTCCGCAATATTCCTTGATGTAACGTAGGCCTTTGACATGGTTTGGCACGAAGGTTTAATCTACAAACGTTAATTAATCCTACTTAAACAGTACAGCATAGCACTGGAATCATATATACCGGAAAAATATTTCAGGCTTAAGCAAGAAGATGAATATTCTGAGCTTAAGGAAATAAAAGTAGGAGTTCCACGAGAAAGTGTTATCATGGTACTAGGTGATAATAACTCAGATACAACAGAGAAATTACAAACCACAATAGAGCAAGTACATGACGCAAAATTGGCGCATAAAATTAAACGAAACCAAATCTGTACATGTCGACCGCCAAATATCTTGGTATAATTAGCGTCTAATGTCGCTGGAAAACACATGTAAAAAAGACAAGAGACGAGTTAGGATTAATAAACGAAGAAACTCTCATTTATCAATCCCTAATAAGATTCTGCTTTATAAGCAAGTATTTAAGCCTGCCTGGACCTATAGTATACAGCTGTGGGGATGCACCAAGCAGATCAACATGGATATTACCCAACGAAAATAAAATGCTAAGAAACAACGTTATCGCACCATGGTCTGTCATAAATATTACGACATCAACAAAGATCTGGGCATAGAACCCATTAAAATCGAAATTACGAAATTTGCTAGAAGTTATGAACGACGGCTACTTCACCTTATCAACATGCATGCCATCCAGCTACTGGATAATACGATTTTAGTTAGAAGGCAAAGCCTTTTGAGTTGGTGTAAAATCATTTAAAATAAATCTTTATCTAGCGCACAACAAAAGCGCGAACAAATAATAAACATTAAAACTAAGGAGTACATCGATGGATGAACCCTTAAATTTCAGTAAAATGTAGTAGTTTAAGTTGCAAAATACTTCGACTAGATTGTAATTAAAAGTGAAATAATAAAGAAGAATTATTAAAATAAAAAACTAACAGTGAACTGCGAAGAGCCAGAACTCGAATTCATTGGCCCTTAACACGACAAATTAAATTTACGAATTGCACTATCTTTACACGGCCCATATCACCTTTAAATTTGCGGCCAGCTTTTATTTTATTTGACTATGGTTCTATATAAAATATTCCCCGATTTTTTGGCACAGGTGTTCAATATTAGAGCCATAACTCAAATTCATTGCTCGCAGTCGAATTAGTGAAACTTTAGTAGTATGAGCTCTTAGCACTAAACTCGAAATCGAATCTCAAATACTTCGTAATTTTGAAAACGTACATTACTCTTTAGCCATATGACTGCCATGCGAATCTTTCAACCAAAGGTTCATTTCAATGAGGTTTATTCAAATTAAATCTACCTCCATCTACCATTAAATCTACCTCTCATCCAGTACAAAAAGCTTTCACAATAAATTAATTTCAGAACAGCTTGAAAAATTGAAGTTTTTGTGAAACACTCGCTACTATTTAGTATATTTGCCTATTATACCTAGTATTATTACCTTTATTCTGAATTATATTCAAAATCTTTAAAAAAATTGTGGGGTGAGTATGGGAGGTATGTGGCCGTACACACAATAACACCCGAAAAATAAAGCTTTCCACACTTTTAGTAAATATATCTTGTTTAATTAAAAAACATTATCCCTGCACAGATTTCTTAATTGAAACTTGTTGCACAATGCAAAAATTACAAATCTTTAATTACAGGGATAAAGGGTAGATAAAGATTTGTAATTTTTATTTCACTATTGTTAGTATTTAAACGTTTTCCATACATTATTTTTTTACTTGGCCTCCAAAATAATTTAGGTTTTTTTTGGGACATATTTTCACTTGGGTAAACCTTGTTGGCTAAAAATATAATATTCAAGACTCGTTGTTTTTTGTAAAATTTAAAATTGATCTAAATGATTTTATTCACAACCATTTTGATTTTTAATCGTTTTTTCGTAAATCTATATATGTACATATATAAAAATGGTATAAAAAATGTATGTGCGCATGTATGTGTAGAAAATCGAAAAATGATGTTTTTCAGTTGAGAACGGCTGAACCGATTTTGCTCAATCTTTTTTGTTGTGTTCGTAATTGCCAGGGGATGGTTCTTAGAGAATTTTTTTTGGAAAATTGACCGGAAAATTCGGAAAATTTGGAAAATCGAAAAATGATGTCTTTTAGTTGAGAACAGCTGAACCGATTTGGCTCAATATTTTTTTCACTTAAGGGACGTACCCAAATCGAAAATAAAGCCAAAACCGAAATAAGAACGGAAAACAAGAACACACAAATAATTTTAGGCTCATTATGGCCTAATCGAAAGCTACATTAAACAATTTTGGGCTCCACTCATTTTTCACCAAATTTCAAAATCTTACCAATACTGAAATAAGAACGGAAAACAAGAACAATTAACACACAAATAATTTTAGGCTCATTATGGCCTAATCAAAATCCACATTAAGAAATGTATGTCCGATTTTCGATTTGGGTTCTGCTAGCTTTAGAATAAATGACTTGAAGTTTGGTGAAGAAAAAGTGGAGCCCAACATTTTTTAATGTGACTTTTGATTAAGCCATAATGAGCCTTAAATTATTTGTTGTCAATTCATCTTATTTTGCGCTCGAATTTGATTTTTACCCCGATTTTCGATTTGGGTTCTGTTAGCTTTTAAGTGATAAAGCCTTATTTTTCTCCTAGAGCGAGCATAATAAAAAAATTAAATAGGGCATTTAGTTAGCCTTATGCTGTGTGCCTGACGCCGATTTTATATTCCAAATTTCCGGCCGACCTACCCGATATTTATTTCTAAGCTGTAAGCTTAGTTTCGTTTTATCGATAACTGATTAGAAATGTTTTGTAGAATGTTAAAATTAAGTTTATATAGCAGATTTTAAATAAACATCAGATGCGGTTTGTTGGCCATCAGACAATCAAACCTATGACGATTAACAAATCGTTGGAAGTGTGCGGAAAAAATCTGAAATTTCCCTGTTTTTCTCGTGGTCAGTTGTACGGCGCTTGTTCGAGAATTGGCAAACCATCAACGTTGTTCATTTACGCACCGGAGAACAGAACAAAAAATATGGTTTAGCGCAATGCATTGAATTGATTTGCGTCTGTATTCGATGAAATTTCACTCGAATAAAATACATTGAATTCTTTTGAATTCCGACTGACTCAAATTCATTTCCACACTGAGAGAAAAAAACAAAAATCAACTCAATTTTCCATTGATGCCTGAGTTTGAATCGAAATTTCATTCGCTTTTCTACACATTAGCGTTGAATTCGATGAAAAAGGGAATGGAATGTCCACTAAACTCAAAAGTCTATTGAGAATCGAGTTGAGTTGTTTGATTTTTTCTTTCATCAAAATCAATTTTCGTGAAGGACAAATGTATTCAGAACGCGGTTCGCCGGGTCAGCTAGTTTTATATATTATTCAAAATATATGCAAAACACGAAAGAGCGAGCTCCTAAGGAAGCTGCCACTTCCGGTGAACTGATTTCGGTTCGAAATTCACAGGGATCTCGCAATTTGTGGAAAAACTTAAGTATGAAGTTTCATACCGATCTTTCAATCCATCTGGGCTGTTGTATAGATGCCGAATTTTAGTTAAAAAAAAAATTTTTTGGCAAAAAATCGTCATCTCCGCAAAATTTTGGAAAACCGATTTGGAGCGGTATTGTTGCAAAATTAATTTAGAATCTTTAAGTTCATGGTCATTTTGCTCGTAAATGATACATTTTTCATCTATAGGTTAGACCTATGCGGACTCTTTTTATTCGTATTCATGACGTATTGAATCCAGTGAGATGTTATAAATGCGGGTAAGCTGGTCATAGAAAGGCCTCATATTTTTATAATCGATGAATGTGTCATTCCAAAATTTTAACTAGTATTGCCTGAAGAAGATTTTTAAATTTTCTGTGATGAAATAATGAGATAACTTCACACACTTACGAGGTAATCAGAACTTTAGTCTAGAAATTATGAAACCAAAAAAATTCTCTTGAAATTTGGATTTTAGATTGCGAATTGAACTAAAGAATTTGTGAACTAAAGCGCTGGTAATAAAACTGTTGCTTTTCCAAAACCTTTAAACTTTGCATGATTTACATATCACGCAATTTTATTGAAATGAGCCACCGATTTTAATTTTACATAAAATTAAATTATTTGAAACTTTGGAAAGAAATGTCTACAATTTCCAGTTTTGTACTGAATAGTTATTAGCCAGTAATTTCCCCGTAAAATTTAATCCAAAACCGATTGATTTTTTATACTTTCACCCTTTTTCAAAATTTGTTATCTCAGTTTAAAATTAATTTTTAATTTAATGATTGACTTAATTTTATATAATAAACATCCTTATTAGGGAAATATTCAGGATCAATACATATAAAACCAATTAGATGTGAAGTCACACTAAATATTACATTTATTTTCCTTTTTTTGCCCCTCGTCTACTAATTCTCAGTCTCATCGGGATTTTACAAAAAACAACTTTAGGATTATTTAGTTCATCTTGACACACACTAACACAGATGCAAACTATACCATAACGGGACATTTTTCAATTTTAAACCAAATTTATGTACATATCCTTTTAGTTATTTTCGACATCCTTTTTTTCATTTTCTTCATTAACCTCTTAACCATATAACCAAAAAAATGTGAAAAAAAAGGAAAATTTTCAGTTTCCAACACGATCAAAAAAAAAAAAAATTTAATGAACAGAAAAAGGATTCAGGAAGAAAATTTTACTAAGATTCGTCTGTATACACAAAATTAATTGTAAAAAATAAGTTTATTCTTGAAAATTGGATTTCATACAAGATTTGTTAGGCTTTCTTAAAAAGATGATGAATAAAAAAAATGAAATCGTTCGGGTCAGTTTTATAAATATATACCTAAATGGACATGTAGATACGAAGTCAATTTTTCAGGTATATGCCTAAAGATGGGTTATGAAGTCAAGTGAGTATAAGGAAATAAAGACGTTCCGAAAAATGTATCTTGCCCTTTTTAATTTTGTTTATAGAAACCTAATTTAAATTTGTCTAAATGAGATTTTATACGTCCTTAATTTAAATTTAATTTACGTATAGTTTTGTACATAATATTTAAAGCAAATAAATAGCTATAAATTGTTTGAACACTAAATGATTAAATCGTGGGTTTTCCGTCATTACTAGACGGCGGAATCACTAGCGGAAAGTAGGTTTGAGTCGGCCTAGGCTTGAGTGAACGGATAATCATCACATTTTCCAAAAAATTGTTTTTGTCACCAAACGGCGGGACCACTAGAAGAAAATAGATTTGAGTATATCTAAGCCTGAGTGAACATATAATCATACATTTTCAAAAAAGTAGGGCCCCTGCTAGTTAGGATATTTGAACACCACATCAGACATACATCTGGATTGCGGCGTGTATCCGGCATCCGACTTGCATCCGGCAAGCACATATGGTAGGCATCCGTCATCAGACATGCATCCGGCCTCCGGCAGCCAGCATCCATCATCCGCAATTCGGCATCTAACATCCGGTATCCGACATTCGGCATCTGGCATCCGGTATCTTGCATCCGTCATGCTGGCCTCCGCCGGACAAATGCTAGTTAAACAAAAATGCTTTTATGAAAGTAGCCACTTCCTGATCAGTGAACCCATAGATCTTGAGAGAAGCTCGGCATCTGACTCCTGGCATCCATCATCCGCTATCTGGCATCCGGAACTGGCATATGGCATTCGACATTCGGTATCTGGCATCGGGCATTCTAAATCTTGCATGTTGGATCCGACATCAGTCAATCCATTGAACTTGAGAAAAGCTCGGCATCCGACTCCTGGCATCCGTAATCGGACATCCGACTCCTGGCATCCATCATCCGGTATCTGGCGTTCGACATCCAGCATCCGGTATCCGGCATTCTACATCTGGCATGTGGGATCCGACATCGAGCAGCTTGCCTCCGCCGGACAAATGCTAGTTAAACAAAAATGCTTTTATGGAAGCAGCAACTTCCTGATGAGTCAATCCATTGATCTTAAGAGAAGCTGGGCATCCGACTCCTGGCATCCATAATCCGGCATCCAACTCCTGGCATCCATCATCCGGTATCTGACATTCGGCATCCGGCTTCCGGCATTCTACATCTGGTGTCCGGCACCCGGTATTCTACATCTAGCGCATGGGATCCGACATCGAGCAGCCGATAAAAATAATTTTATAGAAGCACCCACTTCCTGATCAGTCAATCCATTGATCTTGAGAGAACATCTACACATCCATCATTCGGCAACCGGCATCCGGTATCCGGCATCTCTCACCCAGAATTTTGCATTAGGCATTCGGCATTGGGATAAAATGGGGCAATCGAACTTAGGGCCCCTGCAATAATCAAACTATTAGCTAGACAGCAACTTTATGAAATCTTTTTCGTTTATGAAATCTACGTGAAATCTCGCCCAACCCAGATTATTAGTACTATCACTAATTATGGATGATAGCCATTCGCAAAAACCACTAGTGCTGTGCACTCAGGTGTATCTGCGATTCTGTTGCTGTACTGCTCAACATGTGTGGTTGGTTGTGGGCTACCAACGGTTTTCTAGATTCTGCGGTTGAGTGACATGACACAAGAGTGGGTTTTTAAAGTGGTTTAACAAAAAAAAACTTTCGATGCAACATGAATAATATGCAAAGTTCAAGTCGATGATCTATTATGTTTAAGATAAACATCTTCATATTTTCTTGAGTAATCTCGTCAAAATTGAGATTTAAAATTAACTGACGAGTGGCCTGTAGGTTGTGGAGTGCCCCGTGAATTTCCTCCGTTTCACTTTTTATTTCGTTTTATTTCGTAATATTTGAATTTTTTATTGTTGCACGTGATTCTACAAATGAAAAATGTGATTAAGTCCTTCGAGTTCTTTCATGTTTTCTCACTATGATCGCGTTGTGTCGGTCTATCTTTGTAACATCTTTGACCATTTTCGAGGTGAAAACTAAATGATTACAATAATTCTTCGGGAGCGTCTTTCTGTGGCCGCCAACTGCAGGGATGGATTTAATTGGATCCGGGATTTTGAATAAAACTCGTATCCGTTCATTTTATTTTTTTATTTCAATTTCTTGATTATTTCTATCAACTTGAGAATGAAGAGTAGGCTTTTTTTATCTTGTTCTTCTTGTTTCGTTGACAACCGCGTAAGCTGTTGAACGATCTGTGCAAGTTGATTACTTAATTCCTGTATTTCCGTGAGTAAACACATTTAAAAATTTTAAGTCTTACCTTTGCTGTCGATGAGAGCTAGTTCGGAGTAGGTTAATGCTATTTTAATTATTTGAAAATATTTGTTAACGCACACGCTTTGTAAACATGATATTATTAAAATCTGTTTGCAAAAATTAACAGATGTGTTAACAATTTCGCAACGGTACTTAAACTCTAAATACGTGCCCACTAACGTTTGACAAATCAATTACATTTTTATTATTCGCAATTTATTCGTTCGCTTGTAAAATAATACATATTATTTTTTTTACAAGTTTACAATTTATTTTCATTAAAAAAAATGTAAAAATTTTGTTTTTACTATTTTTGGTTTTTATTGTGAGCTTTACATTTTTTATATTTAAATAAAATAATAAAACAAATGAAATTTTTAAGTTTTTTATTTTATTGTGTTTATTTTTTTCGGAAAATTTATAATTTAATTCCTGAATAATTTTATTTCGTGATGAACGATAATTGTTGGTGGTGATAATAAATTTTATATAGCGCCAAGAACAATAGCAACAATAACATTAAAAATTATTTTAACAATAGCAAAAGATCATTAAACAAAATGAATATTATTTTGCTTCCATTACACAAAAGGACTAATCCTAATAAAAAAAAATAAGGTTCGTGATTATTATAAATTATACCTTAGATACTCCAAGGTACGCAAAGAATAAAACATTAAGCAGATATAACTAAAGCACAAAAGACATAACAAATCAATTTCTTTTGAATATAGTTATCGAAACAATTAAAAATTTTAATTAAATCTAAAAAAAGCTGTTTTCTGTACAAATCCCAAATTGGAAAAATCAAACAATAAATCTCTTAATCACCTAAAGCATTTTATGCTTTGCGATTATTTTAATCGTTTCTTTCGTTTTGTGCCAGATAAAATTTATTAATTTTAAACATAAAAAACAGATAATGAAATCGAAGCTTTTTAACCATTTTTATTTGTCGTGTGAATACGGAAAATATTGTACGAGTACACGGGATAAGAGAAGATGTGGCGGAACATTCAAGGTAATTAAATATTAATTTAATTTTGTTGGGGTTCTATGAATGCTGAAGGTGAAAGCGAATAAAGTATTTTTTATTAGAAGGCAAATTGTAAATTATTAGGGCATTGATTTACTAATGAACAAATAATGATGACCAACTTATCAGTCTGAAAAAAAAGACTTATGCTGTATATGGTTAAAATTTATCCACATAGGTATTTTAATTTTACTTACATGCTGTGGCTTCTGATGAAATTTTATCCACTAGACCTCCAGATGATAAGGTAATTTTTTGCTCCAACCAATAAATAGTTAGTCACAAAAGTCTACATACAACACTAAAATTTGCAAAATCCAGATAAATGAAACGAAATAAGTATTGTAATATTAATTAAATAATATATGTATTTAATCAAAGAAAATTTAATAACAAGTATAATAACAACCGGGTGTGTCCACGCAGGAACGACCGGATCTTCCCGAAGGAAAAGTACAATGTCTGCTGAAGAACCGCTCCTCAGCCCCCTCACCCGAATGACCCGAATGAGTACAAGCCCTGCCTGTAAATATCGAACCGACACGAAATGTGATTTCCTCTCCCCTCACACCAATTCTAAAAATCTAGTAATACATTTTATGAGAAAAAAAACAAGGATAAGTACAAAAACAAGAATAATTACAGAAAAATATCTCGGAGCCGATGAATGAGAAAAGAAAATAGAACCGAATGCCAGGAATCATACGCAGGGCTGATTTTTATTCAAATTTCAGAAAATAGTCGCTGAACTCGAATGATGGTGAAACGAAAAAAATAAATCGAACAAAAAAGAAAAAAATGGTCACTGAACTTGAATGAGGTGAAGCGAAACCAATGTGCATCAAGTGCGCGCCAAGCAACCGTTATTCGGCGCTCGATTACACACACATATTTGTTAATTAAGGTTGCAAAATTAGGAAAAATGAAAATTAAATGTTAAAATTGACCACTAAACCATTAAACTCGAAAATTTAAACTTGAAAATTAGAAAATTTGAAAACTTATCTTTAAATGAAATTTAAAAAACATCAAATTCAAAATATAATTAAATTAAAAAAGAATTGAACCACTGGCAGATCACCCAGTAATGAAATGTATAGCGATATCTTCTCACGGTTACCAACTGTCTCGAGCGTCTTCCCGCCGTTAACCAAAATGTGAATGTTGGGCGTGCTCCCTTGTTTGACCGAAAATGTTGGGCGTCTTTCGCCGTTAATAAATTTTGCGTCGGTAGGCCGCCGTAAAGGTTCGGCGTCCTCCGCCGTTAATAAATTTGGCCTCGGCTGGCCACCCGTTGCGGGGTAAATTGTTTTCACCGTAAAAACAAAAATGTGAATGGTCATGTTGTGGCTGTTGGCCACTCGTTAACAAAATTAGCGAGCCGTTAGGCAACAGTAAATATCTTATGTTACGGTATCCTTTTATATCCGATAGTATCACTTAAAGCTTGGCGTCCGATAATAACACTTAATGCTTGACGAAATTGTTCAGTACCACAAATAAGCTTGTAAGTTCTGAATTTCAAACTCAAAACAGTGTTGTGTATTCAAAAAAACAAATTTTAACAATTCAACAATTTAATTTACAAATTTTTTTATTATATTTGAATTTAAAAAAAAAGTTGTTCTACTAAAAAAAAACTTGACTTTTCACTTTAAATACAGAACTCAACTTATGTTTATCAAAATCCAAACTAAACTTTATTTTATGAAATTCAAGACTAGACTGCCAAAAATTTATCGCGCCAAAAAAAAAACAACAAGAATATTTTCGTGTTTGGTGTGCTTTTAGTTTTGTTTTCGTGCGCGTCACTCGCGTACTCCTTCACACCGCACATCCATCTACACGCCAAAATGAAAAACGTACTACAAAAATATTCTTCTACATCTTCATTCGTCGCACACAGCGTGTGCTGTACACATTAGTTTCGCTTCTACAATTTGTTAGACATTCACGGGATACACTGGATGTGGATTGGTATAGGCTATTTTCCATAAAAATTGAAGGCAGTACCATCAGCAAAACGCAACAATCATTCGATTAAAAATTCAAAACAAAACTACATATGACCTAGTATTATGACCCCTCAAAAAGGCGTAACAGCTGCAAAGCAAATTTTTTGATGCCATATCGTCGTGCCGGAATCCGCCCATATCGCCGACAACAACATGGCCGACCGGACAGATTGCCGACAACCACATCGCAAATAGGAATTTTGGCCGACAAGCTCACATCACCGGCACAACCGACATAACAACATCGCCGACACACACATCGCCGACAACCACATCGCAGATCGGATCATGGCCGACAACCACATCGCCAACAGGAATTTTGGCCGACATGCCCACATCGCCGACACAACAACATCGCCGACACCCACTTCGCCGACACCATGTATGTGAGGATAGCCCAAATTTCATCCCGAAAAATACGATGGCAACACTAATTATTGCTATCATGACATTTTTTACTCTCACCCCAAAAAATCTCGACATTTTTACTCTGAGCCCCAAATATATTTGCTATCATGATAGTTGAAAAATGTCATGACAGATGAAATTTTCGGGGCTGAGAGCAGATATAATACTTATAAAGTACATGTTTGTGAAATAAGCCCCATTTTCATAGGTGTCGAAGATAGGCTAAATTCAGTCTCAGGCGAATGCTATGGCAAAAAAATTATTGCTATTACATTTTCTACACTCAGACCAAAGATTCCATACAGTTTTACTCTTAGCCCCGAAAATTCTTGCTATGACGATAGTTAAAAACTCTCATGACAGACGAAATTTTCAAGCTTGATAGTAAAAATGTTAAGACTTTCTTATGCGGTGAACATCGTTTATTGGGTGAATGTTTAAAGAGCACTTACGACTTTTTATAAAAAAAATTCTATGTATACGAGTTGAGATATAGTCTATAAAAGTCGGGAACGACTGTACGATTACGGGATGTATGATTTTTTTAGAATTTTTTTATGTATGAGATGTGATCTATCGGCGATGTGGTTGTCGGCGATGTGCGTGTCGACGATCTGGTTTTGTCAGCTAAGTTGGATTGTCGGCCAAAATTCCTTTCGGCGATGTGGTTGTCGGCTATCTCGCCGGTCGGCGATATTGTTACCGGTGATGTGGTTGCCGGCGATGTGGGTGTCGGCGATGTGGGTGTCGATAAAGTTTGTGTCGGAGATGTGGGTGTCGGCGATATTGTTGTGTCAGCGAAGTGGCTTGTCGGTGATCTGGTTGTGTCGGCGATGTGGGCTGATCGTCCGCCATATGTCCGGTGGGCTGTGTGGTTGTCGGCGATGTGGCTGTCGGCGAAGTGTGTGTCGGCGATGTTGTTGTGTCGGCCGAGTGGCTTGTCGGCGATCTGGTTGTGTCGGCGATGTATGCTTTTCGGCCAAAATTCCTCTCGGCGAGGTGGTTGTCAGCCATCTGTTCGATCGGCGATGTGGTTGTCGGCGATGTTGTTGGGTCGGCGAAGTGGCGTGTTGTCGATCTGGTTGTCGGCGAAGTGGGTGTCGGCAATGTGGGTGTCGGCCAAAATTCCTGTCTGCGATGTGGTTATCGGCCATCTGTCCGATCGGCGATGTGGTTGTCGGCGAAGTGGGTGTCGGCGATGTTGTTGGGTCGGCGAAGTGGCTTGTCGGCGATCTGGTTGTGTCGGGGATGTGGGCTTGTCGACCATTTGTCCGGTCGGCGATGTGACCCATACTCCTTCGTTTCTTCATTCACAAATTTTTTTCCAAATTCAAGCATTTTTTGCTTATTTACTAGGCTTGTAAATGGTTTATAAGCTAAACCCTTCGTTTCGTAAAATTCGACGGACTGTTTCGGGATGAACAATCTTACCAGTGCGATTCAAAAAATCAACCGGGATTTCTGGAGCAGTAATCCTTGGTTTGGATGCCACTTTTTTAATTATGCTTCGAACATCCCGTGCGTTAAGTTTTTTATGATTCCCAGATCGTGGTTTATTTTGAAATGCTCCTCTGTTATCAACATTTAGCACTATTGTTTGTATGGTTCCTCAACTTTTACCAATAATTTTAGATATTTCATTATAAATTTTTAAATTTTCTTTTTGATTTCTTTTTGTCCAATATTTGTTTAAATATATTATTTAATTAATATTACAATATTTAGTTCGTTTCATTCATCACGATTTTGCAAATTTTTCTTTGGTATATGTAGACTTTTGTGCCTGACTGTATTTTCCCGATAATCTTTTTTTGGTTATAGTTATGGGAGCTATCCAGCCTAGTGGGGCATATATCAATTCGATGTTTGATATGACATTTCGCTGTATTGCAAATTACTAACACCGCTTCCAAAATTTTCCAGAGATTTGCCCCAATTCACGCACTATTGGCAGTTTTTCTCAAAAAATCTAAAACACCTTAAACGTCAAAGAATAATGTTGTTACTGGTTGGTTCAGCATTCCATAGATTTAACCAAATAGGCAGCGGCCTCACGCACGGCGATTTTTCCGCCTCATTCTCAGGGTAAATGCTAGGGTCGAGGGATGTTGAGGCTTACATATTCCTGATAATTCGCTAAAATTGTCGGAGACAATTTTAGAAACTTAAAAAAATAGTAATAGCCGGATGTGCCCATCCGGTAACAAATGGATCTCCCGGAGTGGCAGAACCATGTCTCTGACGAGACCTCACTGAATGACACATCAACCCCTGGGGATCGATGCTCAGCCACAACGAATCAGCATATGACGGTAGGGACGTCTCCGCATCAGACAAAGCCTCTCTTTACCTGGAGAGATCTCTACGTAAAATCCCGCATTACACACTCCGACAAATTGGGACTGCCGGAGTGCTATGGGGAGACCGTGCAGATTTTACGAAACTGGACGATATACATACGTTCGATTTGCCACTCTGACCCTGTGGATGTCCTGCCAAGGGGATGACGCGGTGTGACAAGCCCAGCATGTAAAGATGGAACCGACATATGAAGTAAAAGCTCCTCTACCATCATACCGAACCGAAAACAAAATTTAGTACCTCATTTTATTCTTATTACGACACACGGAAAAGAATAAGTAAAATAACCTATAAAGTGAGGTAAAATGGCAAGAGTCATACACCGTGCGGTTTTATTTTATTATTCAAACATATAAACAAACAAAAAAAATTTTCCAACGGGAAAACAAAAATAAATCGGAAGTCTAACAACAATTCACAACAAATTTTAATATTAATGTCATAATACAGATGGCAATGCCACCAGCACTAATCAAACGACTATAATGAAATTAAAAATTCAAAATTAAACTGAAAAAGAGTAATGTTATGACCGTGGAGTCGTAACAATGTCAAAACATATTACTTCAGCTCAATGACAGCTTAGAAAATATTGTTCTTTTAGCGCATCCACCAAATGACACAAAATACTTCTATTACCGAAATAGGCGCAGTCTTACAGCAACTGAATAAAGATACATGCGAACTTCAAGGATTTTTCAGATTATCAGATGCCGCAAGAAAATATTCCTAATTTGACAGAGAAGTTTTTGCAGTTTTCCAAACAACTAAATACTTTCGTTACTTTGTCGAACGTCGGCAATCCACCATATTCACCGAAGAAAAACCGCTTATTAGAGCAATTTCCTCTCAAGCGGAACGCAACTCAAGGTAAACACGCTACTTAGATTTTGTCTCTCAATTTACGACATATAATCAACAAAAACACAGCAAAGGCAATGTGGTCGTCGAGGAGTAGGAGTACTGCAGCCAGAATTTTAATGGAGCAACCCAACCGAGACAAAATCAAAACGAGTATTTTTTTATGTTGTTCTTAATGAAGAAAATAAAAACGAAAATCAGTCTATTCAGTTTTGGATTTCATCGAAGCCACAGCACACGAACCAGCGCAAACAAAATACTTAATAAACACATTTTATTAAACAAATTGCAGTTGACACAAAAAATACTGGCAACAATTTTAATTTTAAATCATTTATGCATTTTATTACCACGTTTTTCTTAACTTGCTTTCTTGTCTGTCTATCTGTTTGGGTCATTATTTGATTTCGCTGAAATTTTGTTCACTTGGTTGTTTCACCTGACAATTTCATATTATGAAACATTCGAAACAAAAATCTAATACAAATTTCAGAAAACCATTATTAATATTTTATGGTTGGCGTTTCATCGTAAAATATTCACCATCATAGTTGCTGTAATAATAGAAAAATATCACAATTTTTCGTGTATCGTATAGAAATCGTGTACCTGTTCCCAAGATAGCGTTACTCATTCAAACCATTGACTCCTTTTGGGAAAAGATAAAACCATGAAAATCCTTCTGCCTTCTTTTCATGATTAACATTAACAATATTATCTCTTGTCTTTCGAACAATTTCATTGACATTTGAACTTTCAACAAGTTCATCTTCAACATCTGGTTGAACAACATCAATTGAAGCCATGACAGATGTCTGAGCATGGACATGTTCTGTCAATTACTGAAGAACTTAAATATTCATCCATCTGAACGAAATCATCTTTAAAATTTACGTTGATGTAATGAATAGAAAGTTGCTCATTATCTTCTTTAAACACACGTTTACAGATACGATGAAGTTCTTCAATGGTATCACATTTGATAATGCAGCCTTGACCTTTATTGTGAGTTAAAGGCTTGCCTTTAGGCTCACATGAATGTGAATCAGTAAAGTAATATTTACCATCATAATGTATGAGACCCAAAGATTTGGAGTGTGCAATTTTAACTACTGCAATATGCTCTGAAAACAATTCTACAAGAGCAGCCAGTAATGTTTTGAAAACTTTACCATCGTTTCTGTTGTCCATTAAATTTCCATACATCGTCATATTCAAGAGAAAATGATTTCTCATGAGAAAATCATCTTTAATCACATCTAAATTCAACAAATTTAAGTATTCACTTATTGGAATGCGTAGCATCTCCAATAAAGCCATACTGGCCAAAGCGGCCATCAAATTTGATGACTTTAATGAACGTGACTATATAAAACAAAAGTCTCTGTTCAGACTGTGTCAAACATTGAATTACATCAGGAATGACACCTGGATCTAAATTGTTCCAGTAACCTTAGGTGGAGCCTCATTCTTGCGACTGTTTTTAAGATGTGTATTACATCGATAAACAACAAGAAAATCTTTGCTTGCAAGCTCCACAGGTAGATAAGGCTTTGCAGTCACCAAATGGTACTTTACTATCTGATTTGGATAACACTGCTTGGTGCAAATTTCACAAGTTTTATCACAGAACTCTTCTATGCTTCAAGAATTTTGAGCATATGATTCTCGAAGGCGACTCAGTCGTTCATTGTGCTCTTGTTCAGTTTCATTAGCTCTAGCATGAGAGTGTTATACTCGATCACGTTCCGAGCGACCAATACGTTGAGCCTCTGTTTCATTTTCTATAGCATGAGAGTGCTGTACTCGATCACGCTCTAAACGAGCTTTTCATTTCTGATCTGTCTCATTTGCTCTAGCATGAGAGTGCCATACTCAAGATTCAAAATTCGTAAACTAAAAAGAGTAAAATAAAATATATAATTTTTTTTTAAATACTCGTACCACGTTTTTCTAATGCACTAAAAAGAAGAAAATATTTTGTTTCTAGGAATATACAATTATCTGGGCATTTATACTTAAAAGTTGCACCAATTTTCTACAACTAAAAACGTGGGGCGCATTTTAGAAAAGAAAATTGATAAATGTGATTTGGATAACTTCTTATGGTATTTTTAAAACATTTTGCTAGCTTAGAACCTTCCTGTACCTAATTTATGACTAAGGTGTATGTATCCCAAGTGAACACTGACGTATTTGTCTAATAAATATCTAGTTGTAATGACGGCTATTGGCATGCTTTACGCCTACATGTCATTAGTGGGTGTGTGATAAAATAAATTAGGGAATCTCGATATTCAATCTTGTACGAGATATGCAGGGTATATACGAGAGATTTTGACGAGAGTTCACAAATATAAGATGCTAGTATCAAAGCCCTAAAATTTTACATTAAGTACACCAAGAACTTATTTTTTTTTTATAATAAATTAATTGATTTAGGGAACTTTTACTTTTTTTTTAAAAATTAATAGCAATTTCATATAGGATATCAATTTTCTTTTCTAAAATGCGCCCTACATTTTTAGTTGTAGAAGGTGCTAGTTTTAAGTATAAATGCCTAGATAATTCTATATGCCCAGAAAAAAATTATTTTCTTCTTTTTAGTGCATTACAAAAACGTGGTAATTTAAAAAGTTTTTTTTTATATATTTTTATATGATATTCTCTCGAACAATCCTTGCATTTAATTCCAACATTTTGCTTTTTGCAATTTAATTATTTCCTATGTCAGAAAAAAATCTTTCTACAGTAGAGTTATCATTATGGCCCTCGTTTTTAACTGGAGTCGGTTCTCGGTTAACACCGGAAAATAAACATATGATAAAACATTGTTTGTCGAGAGGGAACCAAATATCAATATATAATCAGTTATTACGATTACAAGCTGCTATTTTTAGTTCTGCTGCAGTCAGAGTTGAAATTTTCAAAAAAAATAAAAATTCATTTTACAAATATCTAAATCTTAAGCCTTAAAATGTTTAGACCTTAAATTACTTTTTTCTGTTTTTTTGATATGACTGGATTAAAGCTGAGAAAGACAAAAAGCTCGAAAAGGAAAAAAAATGTTGGAAAAAGAAAAACGAAAAGCTGATAGAATTGAAAACGTTAGAAAAATGAAAGAAGAGTGCAATTTATCTCTTCTTTCTTCCTACTTCTATTTTTTTTTGCCTTACGAGCTTTTTATCTTTCTCAACTTTAATCCACATCGGTGAAGTAATTACAAAGGCAGAAATAGAAGAAATTTCAACCGGTTTGTTCGATGTAAATGTAAAAATATTGTTCTAATTAATGATTGTGGGGTTTTCAAAATATCTTCAAATTATTAAATTTAAGTAATACCGACAATTTTCGAAAATTGTGAAAATTTAAAATGCGGAATATACAATTGGAGAAAAGCATCAAGTATAGAGACCGCATGATTTATGGCCGTTTTTGATTATCTCAGGACTAATGCAACGATCAAATGCTTTCAATAGCAATCGTGGAACATAATTTCTTATCTCACCTACTGATATACTATGTTGGCCCAGCAATTTTTTTAAAGGTTTTTGTGCCGCATAATCGCAGGGTTGTAAAATACAAGCGGCATTTCGATATAATTCGATGATTGCTATACCCAATTTGATGCATAACTCGCTCACTTTTAGGATCATATGAGTGCTATGACCATCAATAAAATAAATTATAGGCAACTTAATGTTTTCATTTCAATATATGGACGGAAATGCTTCAAGATATACTCGTAAAATGCTTCCTTCGTCATTCATCCGTTATCCGAAATAGCCAAAGCCGTTTTAATTAGATTTTGCAGCACATACCTGCCTTTCGGGCATAATAAAAATTGGTTTCGTTCCCGTTAAAAATGCGTTCTGGCGACTCTATATTAAAATTGTTACTGTTATTTAGATGAAAGCTGATGGAAAAAAACCAGCGTTATGTCACTGGATCGGGTACTTTTATAGTACCGCTTCGGTTTCTTTTTAAAAAGCTACTAAACCATCTCCTCTGTCAGGTATATTGTCTTTCCATGGATTTGACCGTTGGTCTATTTCAAGAAAATCTTTGACAGCATCCAATACATCCTCTTTTATTTTTGGAAAACCGTTCTTTCGGGAAACGATTATCCATTCAGCTATTGCATTTTCTTCTTTTAGCGTTAAAAGTGTCGGGGACCGTGGTTTCTCTTCATTTAATGTTTCATCTCACCCCCTTTTTGCTTTTTTTGCTATACTAACAAATACAACTATTATAAATAAAATAAAATTTAAACGTTTTTTAATCATTACGAGTTATTTTCCATAGTGTGGCTGCTATTACAGTCATGTGGATAAAATTTAGTTTCAGTGACAACATTTAGGTGTGAAAAATACACAAATTCCAAATTTCATCTCACGTACACGTGAAGATGCTTATCGAAATCTAAACTGCCCCATTCAAAAAATCTCTTCTCAAATCAATTTCAACTTTTATAAACTCAAATAGATTTTTTACTTGTCGGCCGGTACGTGCTATAATCAACTTTTGGAAAAAAAAAAAAAATAAATAAATAAAATTTCAGCGAAATTTTTTCAAAATCTTATCTCGTATCTTTTGGTTAGAAATAGATTTAAAGTATAAAAGTGGCAATGAGTTTTTCAAAAAAAAAAAAATCATTTAATTTGGTACTGTGAATCTGTACAAAATCCCTAAATACAAATATATAAAAATCCTGATATAATCAAATTACAGTTTTAGGTCGCCAATGTACATCATGCGGTGACGGCGCTGACTACGTTTTGTGGAAACCAATTGGAAAAATTACAAATAATTTTCAGTTGTAAATTTATGTTTTTTTTGTTAATAATTAATTTTATTTATTTCGATCGCATATAAATTCAAAATTAATTTTTTTGTTTCTGTTTTAATTTAAATAAATTATTATTTTTTGTTTCGTTGGCGCGTCCCTGAAGCACCTCCATATGAAATGAATATTGAAATGGGTACGTAAAGTTGATTTTATTTTTCTATTGAAAATGTGACTCGAATTAAGAATAAACACGCGCCTTTATCGTATACATAATGTATATCGCAGATAAGGTGTATACGCTTAAAAGTGTTTTCGCGTTTTTAAAAGGTTTTCAGTAAATAATACATTTTTAGAAACAATTGCATTTTACATACACTTAACTAAGACTCACGAACACGAGTCCTTAGGGAATATATTCATTATCATATAGAGCGTCTTTTTAATTTTTTTGCCTAAAAATGATAGCGAAAAGAAAAAAAAATATAAATTAAAGAATATCCTATTCACCACCCCTTGAGAATTTTGATTTTGTATAAAAACAGAAAATGCTAATGATCCACTCCATCCATTCAGTTAATTGCGTGTAGGGTAGTCGATAGAACGCAAAAGCCTCATCTAAAATCTAATTAAAATTTAATCTAGAGAAGAACTCGTTATCCATTACTACCTGTCTGATATCATAAATCTATTTTGTTGTTATTTTAATTACTTTAAGCTTGATATAATTATTTTGAAGATTCCATTACAGCGGAACGACCTTAAATCGCCTAATTCAAAATTGATTTGTTTAACAATATTTTATATCGGATGCGACTACCACGTCGAATTAACGGCATGAAATTGGTATATGAACGTGCGTTTTCCTTGTAACATTTTATTAAAATTTTCGACACGATTGTGTCACAAATCGCAGACAATAAAATAATATTCACAAAAGTTTTTGCTATTAAAACATTTAATATGAACACGTTTATGATGATGATGGCGTATAAAATACTTCTTGTACACGCTAGGTATACCTACGTACGTACATATTTTATTATCTCATCATATTTTTGGAAATGCTTGTAATAAAATATTTTCACTTCATCAGTAATTAAAAAATAAAATTTTTAGGTTATGTTTATAAATGAATACTTACGTACGCGCTAAATGCAGTGTATTGTCGTAAATTGACAAAACTTTATTAGAGACAGACACTTCATTTTAGAAGGTACAGTTTCAGATTCCGATTTCTGCTAATACTACATCCAAAAATAACTTTTAATTTTAAAATCACTTTTTACATATTAAGCTTAATTCAATTAAATACCTTTAATTAAAATTTGAAAAATAATAGATTTTTGATAAAGAAATCAGTCCATTGATGAGCCTTAATATATTTTTTGCATCAGTAACAACGACCAACGTAAAAGTGTCCTTATAAGTGTCTAGACTGGAATTTTCCCCTAAATACCAGAAAATTACCCACAGTAATTTTCCCGGAATCCAATAATTTCCATAATTATAACACCACTATTTTCACTTAAGCACCACTTATAATTTTCGCGCTACTCACTTTCGAGAGTGAGTCTGTCTTTTCAAGTTCCCCCAAAGACTAACTTAAGACTCACTCGTTGTAACCGCGAACAATCGCAACATGTTTCCACGTAGGGTTAACATGTAGTGTCAAATTTTATAGCATATAAGCATTTTCTTTACTTTATAATTGTATGATTGTAACATCAGCACTTTGTAATTTGTATATAAACCGCAAAAATAAAATAAAATTTTGTAGTAATAATTAGAAACTTCAAATGTTAATTATTAATTCGGACCTCACCAGTGGTAGTCCGAGTTAAACAATTACTTCATTAAATCAAAGCAGAGACTTGATTTTCATTGGTCCTTCGAGCCGGATCGCCCGGCGTACACACTCAACAACGCAATTAAGTGTACAAACAAGAACTATACAGAAATAAATAACGTCCACGTAGAGTTACTACGGAAGCAGCAGGAAAATGCGGACAAAATAATTGTCATGTACCGCAACTACAACAAGGATAGCGACATACGTAACACCAAAACGTATTTAGAAGGTCGCATACAGAATGTAAAGTTACTGTATAAAGATTATGTGACAATATTGACGACCAAATTAGAATGAGTTGCAGAACCCCGTCGCTGGAATCAACTCATTCGTATATTGGGGTGTTACGACTCCAAGGTCTTAACATTCTTTTCCCTTCTCTGTGAGTGTTTTTCTTTGTTGTTATTCCATTGTAACGTATTATTTCGTCTGATGCGTCATTGTTTGTACTAAAATATGTTTTTTTTTAATTCTCGTGTTTCTCCCTACCATAAGGCCGCGCGATCGTCGATTAAAAGAGAGAGCGAGACCAAGGTGCATCGGGTGTGTGCGAAGCAATGCGCTCTAGAAGAATATTTTTTGTTATAAGTTTCTCGTTTCTCTCGAAAACAGAGATGAAAAAAAGATTCTTCTAGAACGCTTTGGCGTTATTTTGAGTGCGAGAATTTTTTTTTAGTCAGGAGAGTCTCGTTTGAAATTTTGTGAAAATTTAGAGCCTCGATTTAGTTTTTGGAAAATAAAAGTTGGTGTCGAATATAAAAATGAAAAAAAATCTGCTGTTCATGTTGGCATGCAAAAGTGTTTTTTGATATTTTTCTTTCTTGGGTTGGAGTTAATAAAAATTGTACGGCGATCCTACGATTGCATTAGGATTATTATTCTTTATTTTCGTCTTTGTTGTCTTTTTCTTCACAATCCCTAAAAATTGTTAATGAAATGAATTATTAAATTTTAAACGGGTCGGTATGATTGGAGCTGAGGTTCTGTTCCGTGTCGTCTTGATGTTTGCGGTCTCCTGGTGCCGCATCCGATTTCGGAATCTGCGCTTGTGCCATTTGAGTTCGAGCGGACGCGCGCACCAAGGCACCTCACTCGGTTATTTATATGTTGTTCGTTCCTCAAGTTCCGGCCGCGTTTTTTTTATTGTTAAAAAATTTCTGTAATCCCGGTGTAGGCCAAGATACCCGCAAGCCTCTAACCCCACAACCCATCGCATTTTTCACTGAGATTTAGCCGGCAAAATCACCGTGTGAGGCCTCTGCAGGGTATCAGATGAAATCTGCGGGATGGCAGAAACGATACTGTAACAGGAGTTCTAGAAGACAACTGGTGGAGAGGTACGACCTATTCCTAAAGAATATGCGTCAACGATTGAAAAAGGGACCGCCTAGCACTCCGACGATTTCAACGCCCGACCGGCCACAACCATCGTCACTCGCCAGTCATGATTTTGAGATTCCAAAAAACCACGAAATGAACTCAAAATCATGAGAGCAACAATATTCATCAGTGCCTCCCAACGATCGGGAGTCAACGGATGATGGAGATGTCAACAGCAAATTATTTAAAAAGCGAAAGATCTTAATGCGCCAGTTATACAAAAATATCGCCTCGATTAGAGTACTCATTAGATACCGCAGAGTGCTAAAAAGAATATTTGCAGCTAACGACGAACCAGTTGCAAAAACACATGGATGTGATCGACCAGTTACAACAAGTGACCTCGTATTTTAGAAAGGACTTCCACGGCACATTACAGGCCAAGGTGGAAGCAACGATTATCAAATTACAACAACTCCAGAGAGAAATACCGACAACAACAGGAGGTCCAAAAATCAAATTGCCGACATTGGACGTGCCAAATTTCGCTGGAAACTACGAAAACTGGAGTTCATTCAACGACATACTTACTGAACCCATTCAGCGAAACAACAACGTCGGATACTGTAAAAATGTCATATCTCAAGTCGCATTTACAGAAAAGTGCAGCGCAACTTATCAGCCACCAGTAAGAAAGAGTACAAGTCAAACTCTTCTTCAACACCTTAATGAAAGGAACTTCGGGCACTGGAGAGGTCGCTACTTTAAGGGCCTTGATAGTCTCAGGATCCCATCCACCTTTATATCATCAAAGGCCGCTCATCCATTGAATGCAAACAAAAGAAAAATCAACTTGAATATTGCTGGCATAGGTGGGAACAAGGCTGGCGTTTGCAGACATTCCATCAACATCAAGAAGCCCAAGATCTTCGAGAGAGTGCATAATTATGCTTTAGTATTCGACAAGCTCACTTAACAGCTGAGTGAAAGAAACATTGACAAAAGTAAATTGAAGCATCTGGAAGGAATGCAATTAGCCGATCCCCACTACAATCGCTCGCAACCAATCGACTTGGTGATTGGAGCGGATTACTATCCGTTAATAATAACCGACAATATCATAAAGGGCAAAAACATCATGAGCCCATGGCTCAAAACACCGAATTTGGATGAGTCATAATTGGCAATCTGGGGATCAAACAACAACCACTATGGTTACAACAAAGAACATTCAAGAACAACTACAATTTTTCATTGAGAATGAAAATATCCACGAAGAAAGAAATTCCACCGAAGAGGAGGTACAAATCTAAGAATTTTTAAAGAGAACCTGGGGCACAGTTCAGATGGAAGGTACACGGTGAGGATTCCTTTCAAATCAAGCCAGCACAACTTAGGCGGGTCAAGAAAAATGGCCATAGCCATGTTACTACAGCTCGAGAGAAAATGGACAAAGGATGCCTCATTCAAACAGATGTATATTACCAGTTCATGCTGGAATACCTGGTCCTAAAGAACACGGAGTTAGTCCGAAGGGAGCCTAAAGAAATCAGGATGAATCAGAACTATAATACATACCACATCACAGTGTTCTCAAGGAAGGCAGTACTACTAAAAAACTACGAGTTGTGTTCGATGTTTCAGCGAAGACCATCACGGGAGTGTCATTAAATGATTTAATGATGACCGGCCCAAAATTGCAGTTGTTGGATCTTGCAGACATCTTGTTCCGATGCCGACGGTATAAATTCGTACTGGCTGCAGATATCGAGAAAATGTACAGACAGGTATGGATTTACGAGACAGATCGAAATTACCAGAGAATATTATGGACAGACGACCCCGCTAAACCTATGGCTACCTACAGATGGAATATGGTGACCTATGGAACTACAGCAGCCAGTTTCCTAGCAGTACGAGCGTTGCTGCAACTGGCACAAGATGGTAGCAGCACATACCTAACAGCATCCAAGGTCCTGTCGTTTGATTTTTACGTTGATGAGATGCTAACTGGAACTGATACTCTAGATTAAGCATTTTTAACTATAAAGGAATAAAAGGAACTAACGGTGGAAGGTGGTTTTAACTTAAGAAAATGAACTTCCAATTCTGGATCATCTCATTATATCATAATGAGATGATCTCATTACACCATAAAGGCAAATCAAACTATCCGATACCGTAAAAAAAATCATTCGACCCCATAGGGTGGCTGTCACCAATAACCATCATGGCCAAACTAATGATGCAAGAAGCATGGACCATTTTAGTAGGATGGTATGATTCGCTACCAGCGACACTAAACGCTAGATGGACTTACTACAATTAAGAAATGTTCATAATGAAGCAGATAATGATTCCTCGGTGGATTGATACAACCACAGAATCATCAATTGAGCTGCATGGATTTTCTGACGTATCCTAGTCTACGTATGCTGCAGTGACAATATATGGGCCACATTACAACAAACGTGCCCTGAAACTCAACAGCGTCAAGACTTACGCCTGGACTGACTCAACTATTACATTATGCTGGATCAGAGGGGAGCCAAACCGATTCAAAACGTTTGTGGCCAATAGGATTTATGCAATAAGAAGTATGCTGCCAACGACTACATGACATCATGTAAGGTAAATTGAAATCGGGTAGACATAACATCACGTGGAACAAACTCTTTAGCTCTTGCTAACAGTAACTTATGGTGGAGAGGTCCAGATTTTCTTCAAAAGGAATTACGGTTGTATCTTGATGTACCCACAGCAAACAACATTCCTAATGACGTACAGCTAGAGGAATTAGAAGTTAATCAATAGTTAATCCGGCTGGCGTTCAACAAACTAAAACGCATCGTTGCGTATTGCAAACGTTTTATCTGTAACAAAACACCCACAGCCAACAAGCCAGTTTTACCATCGAATAAGGAGCTTCAAGATGCAGAAATTACAATTCTTAAAATCATGCAGGAGCAAATTCTGTATTAAAAAATAACTATTGCATGGCCATGACAACATTTCCGAGCGACAACAGCTATGTTAGATATTGATGGAACCAATTGGCACTTCATTGCGCCTCACACTCCTCATTTTGGTGGCAGCTAGGAGGCAGGTATAAAATCAGTAAAATTTAATCTCAAGAGGGTTATTGGTGATTCAACATTAACATACCAGGAACTGTGCACGGTGGAAGCGTGTCTTAACTCTCGGCCTTTGACACCACTCACAAATGATGTCTCTGACTTAGCAGTAATAACTCAAGGGAATGACCTAGTTGGTGATTCATTAAAGGCGACACCTTGTGTAAACATCGAAATTATGACGTTGAAAACAAGATGGTACCTGACCAAGCAATTACTAGCCTAACTTGTTGGTAAACGACTTAATAAATGATGATCAATTACCTGCTACTCGGTGGAAGTTGGGACGGGTTCCTGAAACTGACGCTGCGAAGGATGGCCTTGTTCGAGTCGCCAATACTAGCGAAAGAAGTTCAACTGATAAGGCAACAACCACATAGACGAGCAAAACAATTAGGCAGAACAAATCAAATGGCACTAGCAAAATTCTTTATGTGTTGCATTTTTGGACTTGCACAAGCCAAATAAACCCTTTCAACCAGTTTACAGGAATACACTTTGAGGGATTAGGCAGGCTAGGAATAGTGGCGACGAAATGGACATTATAGTCGTTCATTACAACTTAACGTCTTATTGGGAGGAAATTGACAATTTTAAAGGAGCCCACACCAAATTGAAGTCAGCTTGTATGTAGCTATCCGGTCTAAAATGCGACGCCATCCATCCGCAACTCTTATGGCAATACAATTACTTGATAGCAGACAACGAGCTATTGTTCGAAAGCAATAAGTACAGTAAACGAGTGAAACGAAATTTCGGTGGCTCAGTGGGCCTTGTTTTAGAGGACATGTTTGGGGTGCTCACCCCAAATGATGAGAATTATCTTTTGACGCTTATCAAAAATCAAACAACTTTAATTGATAGCAGCATCAATCTAGTAAAACATAACACAAATCTCACTGCAGTATCGATAAACAACTTGATAAAGGACCAACATCGCTTACAACACGAAATTCTGCAACTACAAGAATATAGAACATACGAAGACAGAGTGCGATCAACGCTAATGAGCATTTTCAAGATGATGCTGGTACTAAAGAGCCTGCAGGATACGCAACAAGGCTTACTTAACGTGATCTATTATGTTCATCAGACGTGCTTCATCCATCCATACTCACGCCAAGTCAATTGGAAGAAGACTTACAATTCATATTCGTCAACACGTGCCTGTAACTATTACTCTACCAGGACACAAGATTCACGACCTTCATCACGTGTATGAGAGGATGCAAATACGCAGTCGAGTGACCCAGAAAAACGTAATTATTGAAATTACCTTGCCACTTTCATTCGTATGGGACTATACACTAATTTCCATAATTCCAATTCCTAATATCAACCCAATTGTCAACCCACAATCCCAATTGTAAAATAATTAAGGGGAAAATGTACGCCACTCGCAGGCCCCCGTCACAATTAGCGCCCAGAAGAAACTAACGTTTAGCGGATGTGCGACATCATTAAAGCCTGGAAATATGTCGAAACAAGTTCAGCATGGTGGTTCATAGACGGTTAACTTAACATGTTTCCATGTATGGTTAACATATAGTGTCAAATTTAATAGCATATAAGCATATTCTTTACTTTGTAATTGTATAATTGTAACCTCAGCACTTTAGTAAAAATTAATACTTCAAACGTTAAATTCGAACCTCACCAGTGGTAATCCGAATTAAACAATTACTTAAATTAATCAAAGCAGAGGCTTGATTTTCACCTAGATGTCACTAAATTTTAAGGCTAACATGTGTGTATTCTTTTTCAAGTAAACTAACATTCAATAAACACACCGATTACATAATTTCCAGGGTATATTCTAGGGCCTACCATGTTGAGTTTTATTAAAATTCAAGTTTAAGGCCCTTTTCCAATTACCGACTTATTTGACGCCATCTTGAATAAGTTAGTCAATTTGTTCCAATTTATTGTACCGACTTATTTGTGACGTAATAACAAAAAAACAAAACGCGATTTCTATTATATGGAAGAAAACATTTTCTTGACATATGGTTGCTACTAGATTTGAAAAAAACTGCATGCATTACATTTAGTCAAGGCTCATTTTTGGAGACATTTCTGTGTATACCGACTTATTCAAATAAGTCTCCTCGCGAGGTGACTTATTTGCATAAGTCGGCGTCCATAAATAAGTCGATAATTGGAAAAGGGCCTAAGTCTCTTTATGTTACCTATGTCAGGCAAATTTTGGAATGTGCTGCGGTTATTTGGAATCCATTGTATCAGATTCATGCTGATAGACTTGAAAACAAATTAAAACCATCCTTGATTTATGCTTTAAGACCTGTACTGAAATCGCCCCTTAATGATTAATTTACAAAGCCTAGATCATTGACGCGAGATAGCTTGTGCCGTGTTTGGTCGTGACTTGGAAAGTTTAGGTAGAAAAATTTAAGATTGCGTATCGGTTTTTTATTAAGCTGCTCTTCCCATGCTGTTTCTAACATAATTCCTCCCTCTTTCAAAAATCGCTTTTGTTGTTGTTTATCAGCTACTCCCTGTTATCAATTACAAAGCAATCTTTTACATTTGTATGCACATATTCTTCCAAGGTGGTTTAATCTAGTTAAAATGTAACAAAAGTTTCACCACTCCCCTGCTTCTCTTTCACGGAAATTGGGTACAGTTCATTTTTGCTTGGTTGGCAAAATTTCTCAAACGGTTCTGAAAGATGAAGCCCATTGATTACTTCCACAGCTTCCGGTCCAACTGCACTTAAAAATATTTCTAATTGAAACTGTTTAGTGTTTTTCGATGCTTCTATAGCGGTAACAAATATATCGTGCTTTTGTTTCCAGATTCGCCAATTCTTCGATATGCTCATATCGTTCAAGTTTAGTTTACCCACAAAAGAGGATATATTTTATGGTTAGTGCTTACTTTTTTCACTTCTTTATATATCCTTTATGCAACAATTTATTATCTGACAAACTTTATTACCTGCACTCACTTTTACGATTATATTTGAACACGGCTGCGCTATGCTTTATTCACTGACATTTTTCATCAATTTCTAAAATATTCGATTGCAACTATTGGCGGTACTAACAGTTTCCGTACCAGTGGCGTTTCCTGGTTATGCTTTCAAGGTGTTCTGCTTCGGATTTTGATCACCCAAAATAATTAAAATAATAGTAAGTAAATAAGAAAATAATATTAGAAAAATTTAAAATAAAAAATTTTAAAAATACAATTTTCTGTAATAAAAATAAAACTTTTAGAATTCGAATAAAAATCAAAAACTGTTTAGTCGTTCGGCGAACGAGCAGAACATCACTAGAAAACGCCGCTGATGTCCAGTTAGCTTAATATAATATATCTTATATCATAAACAAATAAAAATTATCCCCATTTTAATTCGATGAGGTAGACCCAATTGTTATTGACTCCGAAGTTGTCAAATTTTGCAAATGAAATTCACATATTCACTGAATTGAGGATTGGCCAGTACCCAGAGATTTCCAAATGACATGGCATATATGTCTAGTTAGCTTAACATGTCCTAAACAAACAAAAATTATCCCCATTTTAATACGATGAGGTACACCCATTTGTTATTGACCCCGAAGTTGTTCAATCTTTGCAAATGGAATTTATACATTGACTGTATCGAGGATTGGCCAGCACCCAGAGATTTCCAAATGACATGGCATATATGTCTAGTTAGCTTAAGATATCCTAAACAAATAAAAATTATCCCCATTTTAATAAGATGAGGTAGACCCATTTGTTATTGACCCCTAAGTTGTTCAATCTTTGCAAATGGAATTTACACATTCACTGTATCGAGGATTGGCCAGCACCCAGAGATATCCAACTGACATGGCATATATGTCTAGTTAGCTTAAGATATCCTAAACAAATAAAAATTATCCCCATTTTAATACGATGAGGAAGACCCATTTGTTATTGACCCCTAAGTTGTTCAATCTTTCCAAATGGAATTTACACATTCACTGTATCGAGGATTGGCCAGCACCCAGAGATATCCAACTGACATGGCATATATGTCTAGTTAGCTTAAGATATCCTTAACAAATAAAAATTTTCCCCATTTTAATACGATGAGGTAGACCCATTTGTTATTGACCCCGAAGATATTCAATCTTTCCAAATGGAATTTACACATTGACTGTATCGAGGATTGGCCAGCACCCAGAGATATCCACCTGATATGGCATATATGTCTAGTTAGCTTAAGACATCCTAAACAAATAAAAATTATCCCCATTTTAATACGATGAGGTAGACCCATTTGTTATTGACCCCTAAATTGTTCAATCTTTGCAAATGGAATTTACACATTTACTGTATCGAGGATAAGCCAGCACCCAGAGATATCCAACTGACATGGCATATATGTCTAGTTAGCTTAAGATATCCTAAACAAATAAAAATTATTCCCATTTTAATGCGATGAGGTAGACCCATTTGTTATTGACCCCTAAGTTGTTCAATGTTTGCAAATGGAATTTACACATTCACTGTATCGAAGATTGGCCAGCACCCAGAGATTTCCAACTGACATGGCATGTATGTCTAGTTAGCTTAAGATATCCTTAACAAATAAAAATTATCCCCATTTTAATAAGATTAGGTAGACCCATTTGTTATTGACCCCTCATTGGTTCAATCTTTGCAAATGGAATTTACACATTCACTTAATCAAGGATTGGTCAGCACCCAGAGATATCCAAATGACATGGCTTATATGTCTAGTTAGCTTAAGATATCCTAAACAAATAAAAATTATCCCCATTTTAATACGATGAGGTAAACCCATTTTTTATTGACCCCGAAGATATTCAATCTTTGCAAATGGAATTTACACATTCACTGTATCGAGGATTGGCCAGCACCCAGAGATTTCCAACTGACATGGCATATATGTCTAGTTAGCTTAAGATATCCTAAACAAATAAAAATTATCCCCATTTTAATACGATGAGGTAGACCCATTTTTTATTGACCCCGAAGATATTCAATCTTTGCAAATGGAATTTACACATTCACTGTATCGAAGATTGGCCAGCACCCAGAGATTTCCAACTGACATGGCATATATGTCTAGTTAGCTTAAGATATCCTAAACAAATAAAAATTATCCCCATTTTAATAAGATTAGGTAGACCCATTTGTTATTGACCCCTATGTTGTTCAATCTTTGCAAATGGAATATACACATTCACTGAATCAAGGATTGCCAGCACTCAGAGATATCCAACTGACATGCATATATGTCTAGTTAGCTTAAGATATCCTTAACAAATAAAAATTATCCCCATTTTAATAAGATTAGGTGGACCCATTTACTATTGACCCCTAATTTGTTCAATCTTTACAAATGGAATTTACACATTCACTGTATCGAAGATTGGCCAGCACCCAGAAATTTCCAACTGACATGGCATATATGTCTAGTTAGCTCAAGATATCCTAAACAAATAAAAATTATCCCCATTTTAATACGATGAGGTAGACCCATTTTTTATTGACCCCGAAGATATTCAATCTTTGCAAATGGAATTTACACATTCACTGTATCGAAGATTGGCCAGCACCCAGAGATTTCCAACTGACATGGCATATATGTCTAGTTAGCTCAAGATATCCTAAACAAATAAAAATTATCCCCATTTTAATACGATGAGGTAGACCCATTTTTTATTGACCCCGAAGATATTCAATCTTTGCAAATGGAATTTACACATTCACTGTATCGAAGATTGGCCAGCACCCAGAGATTTCCAACTGACATGGCATATATGTCTAGTTAGCTTAAGATATCCTAAACAAATAAAAATTATCCCCATTTTAATACGATGAGGTAGACCCATTTTTTATTGACCCCGAAGATATTCAATCTTTGCAAATGGAATTTACACATTCACTGTATCGAGGATTGGCCAGCACCCAGAGATTTCCAACTGACATGGCATATATGTCTAGTTAGCTTAAGATATTCTAAACAAATAAAAATTATCCCCATTTTAATACGATGAGGTAGACCCATTTTTTATTGACCCCGAAGATATTCAATCTTTGCAAATGGAATTTACACATTCACTGTATCGAAGATTGGCCAGCACCCAGAGATTTCCAACTGACATGGCATATATGTCTAGTTAGCTTAAGATATCCTAAACAAATAAAAATTATCCCCATTTTAATAAAATTAGGTAGACCCATTTGTTATTGACCCCTAAGATATTCAATCTTTGCAAATGGAATATACACATTCACTGAATCAAGGATTGCCAGCACTCAGAGATATCCAACTGACATGCATATATGTCTAGTTAGTTTAAGATATCCTTAACAAATAAAAATTATCCCCATTTTAATAAGATTAGGTGGACCCATTTACTATTGACCCCAAATTTGTTCAATCTTTACAAATGGAATTTACACATTCACTGAATCAAGGATTGGCCAGCACTCATAGATTTCCAAATGACATGGCATATATGTCTAGTAAGCTTAAGATATCCTAAACAAATGAAAATTATCTCCATTGTAACGCTCGCCAAAATTTTGCGTAACAAATTCGAAGCTAGCGTTAACAGATCCACTAATTATGGTTACCGATAGCAGCAAGTTTGCCGACTAAAGCTACAGGAGAAATGGGCGTGGTCTTTCGGGTAATTAGCGGATTTACGTGAGCTGCTTTTCCAAAATACAACAAAAATAAAACACTCAACACATCATCTCAGTGCATATTTGCCTCAGTGGAAAATGAATTCACCCCATATCTATTTGTGAATTAGAATAAAAACATAATTTTCAGTTCAAACATAATTATTAACGCGAACGATAAACGAAATCATAATGATAGTTTTCTTAACATACATACTTTAACTTAATTGTAACTTATAGAAAACAATTTAATAAATATGGATTTAATTATAAAATGAATAAATACGATTACAGAATTTAATTTATCGACATTTTGTAGATAGTGTCACATTTGAGTAACCGTTATAACAATTAAAAATGTTACCTGGTAATTCCTTTAAGAAGTAGAGGGCTCCAGTTCCACCAGTGTTGTTTACCCCTATGTATTTAGAAAATTTAGCAGACACGAATGTAACACTATTGCAAAACACTTTTAATTACTTGATTTCTTAACACACTAAATTAGATTAACCATAAGAAATTAATCACTACTAAGTTACATGCATTAATTTAATACCAATATAATTTATGATTTAATAACTAATAGAAGTTTAGTAAATACGAAAATAATAAACTATTGAACACAGTACTGTACACAATACGATTTTCTACAGTAAGTTGGTTGCATACAACAATGTTACGCAGTAATGGATAACAACAAAATTTTAGCCTTCTTCCGAATAATTATACACGAACAACCATGTGGCAACCCGCAATATAGAATGATCCAACGGTATACCGTTTTGAGGACGTATGCCACGTTTATTTTTCTCGAGCCAACCGTGTAAAGTATCTGCGAATGCCAAACAATCACTTAAAACCACTTCTAATAATCTAAAGCTTCTGATTTGGAACTTATATGATTTTAGTTCAATGGTCATTCAATGCTTATACGCTAGCTGAGGTATAAGAGCTTTTAGCTGTTGTGTATTTGGCTCACGATAGTTCCAATGCCTTTTGTATAGGCTTTGTACAACAAATGGTATAGCTACACAAACAAAATAATCACTAATTATAATTACACGAATTTATATTGAGAAATAAACTTTAAAATCAATTTTAAGTACATTACCACCGCTCAAGTATAGGAAAAGTATCTCCTCGTTCGTGTGCCGGATTTTTTTTTTTTTTTTTTATTTTTTAATTTTGTGGATTCAATTATTCACGTTGAAAATTTGGAAGAAGACTGATCTAACAATATGCATCACAAAGCAATATTCAAAAAGAAATCAAAATGTGTTCGTCATATCAATTTCCTCTATACTTTATAAACCGAAATCAAGTTTTAGCGGGTTAATTATTGATGACGGTATACCGGTCGGAATGAGATGGAGCAATGACTAATGCGATAGTGTGCAGACGAAGCGATTTATACAGTGTCTACAATAATAGCTTATCCACAACATTGGATGCTGGACAAATGTTGAAAGTTGTAATTCAATCCTTTCACCATTTTAATTCGATGAGGTAGACCTATTTGTTATTGACTCCGAAGGTGTTCAATCTTTACAAATGGAATTTACACATTCACCCAAAGATTTTCGACCGACATGTTATATATATATATATATATATATATATATCTATAGTTAGCTTAAGACATCCTAAACAAATAAAAATTATCCCCCAGCCGCCCCGGTGGCAAACTTGTCAACATGCTTGCTCCAGCGACCGGAGGTCCGGGTTTGATTCCCGGTGGTGACAAGGAAAAAATTTCACGGCTGGTTTTAGGATCAATGAATTAATCACTCATTATCCGAAATGAAAATTTGATTATGAAACCTCTTTTGAGGCGGCCAAATCCCTTGATGGGATATAGTGCCATAGAGAGAGAGGGAGAGAGAGAGGATTGGCCAGTACTCAGAGATTTCCAAATGACATGGCATATATGTCTAGTTAGTTTAAGATATCCTAAACAAATAAAAATTAACCCCATTTTAATACGATGAGGTAGATCTGTTTGCTATTGACCCCGAAGTTGTTCAATCTTTGCAAATGGAATTTACACATTCACTCTATCGAGGATTGGCCAGTACCGAGAGATTTCCAACTGACATGATTTATAGGTATAGCAGTGGCGTGTCCTGGTTGTGCTCTCAAGGTGTTCTGCTTCGGATTTTGATCACCCGAAATAATTAAAATAATAGTAATTAATTAAGAAAATAATATTAGAAATTTATAATAAAAATAAAATTTTCTGTAATAAAAATAAAACTTTTAGAATTCGAATAAAAATCAAAAATTGTTTAGTCGTTCGTCGAACGTGTAGAACATCACTAGAAAACGCCGCTGTTCCGTACACCTACCTTGTGCGCCACCGGAATATGAAGAAATAGTTGAAGCCCACGCTTTTCCTCTCAGACAGATCATCGCATTTTAATTTTTACTCCAAACCGCCTGCGGTACATCCGCATCCGTAATACCAAAACGCTACACAAAAAATATTCTAACATTCTGTCATAAATAAAATTAGCACAATTTCGTTTTAATCTCTATATATGCTAACTGTCTTGAGATTTTTGAAATGTTTCAAAAAGCGACGTTATCAGAACATGGTTGTGTATGATTTCAGCACCCCATAATATCATTAGTGTTACGATTATTATTTTTTATCCTATTTATTTCGGTTATCAATTTTGGGACCAAATCTGTTACACACCCGTTCTATAATTTCCAATTTATATGTTACGCTTCAACGTAATCATCCATGGAATTACATATTTACCCAATGAAATGTCAGATTAGTATCATCGTTAGAATTTTTTTTTCCTGTTCGTTGCTTGTCGGAGATGGAAAAAAAGTATCGCATAATTTGGTTTACTGTAATATGTCAAGCTTAAAGCGAGCCAATTTAAAAAAAAAATAATAATAATAATTTCGCAACCATACGCAGGACTAAAATTTTTACGATGTGTATATTAAATAGTCGCGTAATTAATTAAATTATTACCCATAAAAAAAAAATTATCTCATTAAAAGCAATTATTCGAAATTTTTTTGTTTGTTGGGTTGGTTGATGTGTTGATTGTAAAAATAATTAAATTTTTGTTTGTTGTTGGACATTTAAATTTTTATTTATTTTAAAAATTTGATACATGAATAAATTATCATTAAACCAAATTTATTAAATTTTTTTAATATAACATAATATTTATTTTTAATTAAACCTGTAATGAAATTTTTATTGCACAACAACAATACTAGAAAAAATTGTTAATAATTTTGAAAATATAAAAGACAATATGAAAACGGACCTTCGACGAAACATCTAAAATCCACTCAAATACAACTGGCTTTAAGACCAACTGACGCTTCAAGATGTTTAACAGCACGGAAGATTTGATTCAAAAGAAACATAATCGGTAAATATTCTTTTTACAATTAGTTCCGAATCTGGTTCCATTCTAAAGGTTATCAAATATGTATTGCAGGTTGAAAAAAATTTAGTATACCAATACCAAAATAAAAAAGATAATAAATAAGCTGCACGTTTTAACCGAATTGGTCGAATTTTAAATGAGAACGATTCGGAATTTTCATTCAATGATGATGAAGCCGGTGAATCAATGAAAAGTTATAACAATAAATAGGGCGCAATCCAACCTTGTTAAAGTTAGCCGAAAGTTTCCAGCCGAAAGATAATGCAGATAGTGTCTTTGCTATCCCAGCCAAACAAATATACGATATGATTTTTCGATAGAGCGGTCAATAGATTCTATATAATTCGCTCCTACGTGCGGCACGTTTGCGACATGTTTGCTGATCCCAGCTCATACGTCCCCCGAAGTTCAAATCAAAAGCCTTTCGGAGGGCTAAGCGGGTTAGGGGGGGCACAGCGACCTCCCGCGTGCTCGTGAGAGTCGTCGAAGCAGTACTATCTTTCGGCTGGAAACTTTCGGCTAACTTTAACAGTATCGCAATCCAATTTGAGGATAACTTAAATGATATTGATGGTAAAAAATCATTGAGTCTAATATATTTAAAAATCAAGCCGAATAAGATGACTCAAATCAAGAGGATCTGGTCGAAAATTGTACGAGTTAGAGTTAAGCCCTAATTAGGGATTTGGCAACGGCAGGAGATCCACTATTTGAAAGAAAAACCTGGAAGTTCCTAGCCTTATTTTGTGTGATACTTCAATAATGTTTCTGAAAAAGCAGAATTTTATAGAAATTTGTTTGTTGCAGTGGTTGTGAATTAATGAAATTGTTTGGCGTTCGCATTTTAATGTGCATAGTATAAAATGTCCACGAACACGAGTGGGTCGAGTATTTCGCGTCTTGTCACAAAAGTTCATAACCATAGGCTAATTCATACACTATAGGCTAATTCATTGAACCAATCATCACGTTTGTGCCATCAAAATAAAATAACAATTATTGTGGGTGGACAGTTTGTTACAAGATGGCTACTGGCATCCTGCAGATTTCACTAATACCAAGCAGAGGGAGCTACAACTCAAGAACAAGTGCTATGGGCCGTGGGGTTTGAGGCTTGCTGGTATTCTGACTTACACCGTGTACAAAAACTTAAAAAAAATATAATATAAAATAGAAACGCAAATAAAAAAATAATAATACCCCGATTGTTCCGCCGAAATTCGTCGGCCGGAACTTGAGAAACGAACAACACCTAAAAATAATAATAATAATTATAAAGGAAAGACGGGTGCCTCCATCCGAACTCAAACGGCGCAAGTGCCTGTTTCGAAATTGGATGCGGGCACAAAGGGACCGCGAACAACACGCCGACACGGAGACAGAGAAGTCCTCCCCCTCCCTATCATACCTAAATCCAAGAAATTTAGCAATTCATTAAAAAAATGAAACCACAACAACAAAAAATGTGCTCGGAAAATGGAGGAGCGAGACCAATGTGAACACCGAGCGCGCGACATATACCCGCTACGCGGCGCTCGATTAAAATAAAATTTAAATAAAAATAAAAAATGTAAAATATATATATATAAAAAAAAAATAAAATAAAATAAAATAAATTGTACCTTACAATAAAACAAACAAAATGCGGTTGCGACCTTGTGCGGTCGTCATGCCACAGGGTCGCCGCCCCGGACCGTTGCGGTGCCAGAGCTCGCCAAAACCCAGATATACATATATTTTTTTTCCTTTTATTCGTTGGGCGACCTTTTTGCCTGGGATGCTGAAATGCTTTCGTTGGGCGTCCTTTCGCTTCAACCGAAAACGTTGTGGCTCATCCGCCGGTAATAATATTTGGCCTCACATATTTATATATATTTGACACAAATAGCCTCAGCTGGCCATCTGTTAACACAACACCAGTTGATACGTGGTCCATTATCACACCCCTCGAAACAACAAAGAAAATCGTATGTATGCCACACCACGAAGATCGTACGTCGCCAACAAATGAAATCGTATGTCCCGTCTATGCCTCCAGGCCACTAATTTCTATAGTACTTCACCACACGGCGATGGATTTATGCGCAATTTCTATTACGAAAAATTTATCTCAGTAAAAAAAAAGCGAGACCAACTTATCGATTTGTCAAGTGTGGAAGAGAAAGAAAAATTTTGTTTAGTAAAATTTTACTGTCAAAATTATTGTATTAGTGGTAGTATACTTCCATAAAAAATTGAAAAAAATACTCAGCGGAGTACTTTTTATGGCAACAATCCGAAACATTTACATAAATACTGTATTGCAATATGAACAAAATTCTCCCACAATCCCAAACCTTTTTTGATTATAGTTCATTTATGGTTTGATTTTGTCATTCTTGTTGTGTACTCTACGGTTTCAGACATCTTAAAAATATATATTAGATTTATAAGTTTACAACAAAAATTAAAATGCTAAAAATTAAAATAATCGATTCAAATTAAATAATAAGAAATAATATAATATAGATCAAGAAAAAAATATGAAATTTTTTGGTTAGGTTGTCAATTGTTTAACTATAAAAATTTGCTATAAAAAAATAAACAAATAGAAATTTCTCTTTCCCTCTGTTGTAGATTTAATATTACCTTTCTCTGTTCGTTTTAGATAAATTTTTTCGTAATGGAAATCGCGCATTATTCTCTTGTTTCGTATAACACGTCAACCAGGGGCGGACTCATGAAATACGACCGGAAAATTTAAACGGATTTAAAAATATTTTCAAACTTATTAGATTAAATGTAATCAAATTTATGGATGCAGACTGATGAATAAATGCAACTTCTATAATATTTGAAGAGCAATGGCTGATCTCCTACAAGATTTTCGAAATTCATTTTTTACCGGTACAACATTTCCGTTTAAAACTGCTCGATTATGAAATAGTTGTCGAATACAATTTTTAGGTTAAACTTTCTTTTTCTTTGTGTTTTCATAAAAAAATATCTACGCCAACTTTAACCATTTTTAGATTTTTTTGTTTGCCCATTGAAATATTTTCTAACAATTCCTTTTTCCGGTCGGACTTCCTGATCTTGCCCCTGTATACATCAAAATAATTATATATTGCCGGAATTTTTACAATTATAAAATACAAAAGACTTAAATGCCATCTCATAAAATGAAACGGCGACGAACCTGGGACGAGAAAAGTGAATTTCGAAAATCTTGTAGTAGATAAGATAGCCATTGCTCTTAAAACATTATAGAATTTGCATTTATACATCAGCCTGCAACCGTCATAGTAAATTTGAATACTTTTAATCTAATAAATTTGAAAATATTTTTAAATCCGTTTAAATTTTTCCGGTCGTATTTCATGATTCCGCCCCAGATTTTGCTTTCTGCATTTCTAATTTCACCATCCAAAATGTAGGAGTGAACAATTTCGTAGTTAAAGAAAATCACTTTCCACAATTAATCGCAAAAACAAGTGTTTTATGTAAGGTACACATACAAAACCTACAATTTTATTTTTTTTTTTGATTTCGCTTTAAGTTCAATACACATTTTACACCATTTAGTTAAACGTAAAATGGGATTACAGTTTTGTTTTATCATAAAAAAAAATCTTTAAACTTATAATTTGACAAGCAATGCGTTAAGTTGAAAAGCGAACCGCGAAAGAGTTGGGAGTGCTTCGGCCCCAGAACAGATAACATAGCATAGATTAAAACATAAAAAAAAACATAATTTTCTAACTCATAACTTTCTATCTAACCAAAAATGAACTTTATGTTTTTTTTCTCAAACTTTATATTTATATTAAAAAAAAAACAACTTAATTTTTTGACATCCAAAAAGACTAGCATTTTAAATACAAAATTCACATCAAGACTGACTCAACCAAAAAAAATTCTCGCACTACATAACGCAAGACAATACACTCTAGAAAAATCTTTTTTCTTCTCTGTCTTTCGTTTGCATCAATTTATATTGATACAAACGAGAAACATATAACAAAAAAAATTCTTCTAAAGTGTATCGCTTGGCACACACCCGATGCACATTGGCCTTGCTCTCTACTTTAACCGCCAATTGCGCGGCATCTATGTAGGGGCAAACACAAGAAACAACAAACACATGTCCCAATGATCAAAAATATTTTAGTACAGCAACAGTACCACGTGTTCGTAAACAGGTGGCAGTGCGGTACGTTACATGTCAGATTGGTCATTGAGTAATCATAGTAAGATGGAGTGTTATGACCAAAAAGTCGTAACAAGTTCTTAAAAATAGTTTCGGCCAAAGTTAGATATAGTTGAACTAAGTAGTTAGTGTATTAGTGTTAAGGCGCTTTCACGGTTGCATTCGTTCCGACAATCTGTCGTAACAAATATATTTTAAACCAATCCATAATCGTCAAAATGACGTTATTTTTTGTTCGGAGTTTTTTCTGTCAAGTTGGATTAACTTTATCTTTTTGTCTGAGTGAACAATGTGTGAAAGAGACGGCACAATCTCAGTTAAAAAGAGCTAGTAGTAATCGTTCAAGATTTTTTTTTTCTATTTGTTTGAAATTTGAAAAATGAAACAAATTTTGAAATCAAATGAAACTAAATTTTCACATTTCATTGTTTATACGTTTGTATACAAACAATAATTCGCAACTGTCAAATAATTCAATAATTACGGACAAGATGGTAGCAAAATCGTTCCGACAATTTGTCGTCAACTATGAAATCATAAAGACAAAATTGATTAAACGCGGAATGTTCATGTCACGACAGATTGTCGGAACGAATGCAACCGTGAAAGCGCCTTTAGTGTATTATTGATAAATTATTATGGGTACCTAAAAATCGACATTTATTGAAAAAAGTAAAAGAATTGATTGGTAACCGGATAACCGCATATGGCCTTCTTCTATACGCCAAGTCAATGCAACATTTCTATTTGTGAATTTTGTGCAACAGCGCATTATTTAGCTGACACCGAAAACATCAGTTGACAGAATAATTCCATCCAATAGAATTAGAACGTACGACAGTGCATGAAATTAAATGTATCATATTCTTAAGTTCTGTGTATGTAAGTATGTCTTGCACATAATCTCTAATGTAAACAGCATCAAGAAAGATTCATGTTTATGAGAATAAATAAAACATTTATTACATGCTTCCAGAGAAATTAAGACCAATTAACAACAACAGCAATACCAAAACAATGAATTTTTAAAATCATTTAAATAAATTTAATTTTATGTCTCACTTTCCAACCCATATTTACAAGAACCGACTACACCACACTCTCAACATATAAAGAATAAACAACAAAATTTTGAAATAAATTTTAATTATAAGATTTTTTTCTCATATAAGATACTCATTGGAAGATTTTCGTCTTATGTGGAAGGAAATTTAGTAAATTTGTTCAACTTTATGGTGCTTATACATAAATTGTACTTATGATGTTAATCTTTTAACGGCAACTAAAACAACAAGTACACTAAACTACCACAATTTCATTTGATTCAACAAACTATGTATATTCGAACATGAATGAAGGAATTCATTAAAAGCAGTGAAATGAACAATTCGAAACACTAAAAGCTAACAAGACATTTTATATTTCTTAACTTTATGCTCCTCATTTAGTCACACATATGCAAACATCTGTTTTATCTCAATCCTGACATTTTAATAAAAAAAAATTTCGTTTACTTTTGCATATGCTCAACTGAGCAAATTTATTATGCAAATCTTAATGAGTGTTTGTTCTGAGATTAATTTTTTTTTTTTAATTTTTGTAACTTTTAGTTTTGTGATGTGTTCTTGTATTGTTGTTATTTTTTAATCCAAGATTAAGGTTAATTAAATTTGTGTAAGAGCTATAAGATTTTTGTTGATTTATATTCTTTTAGAAAACACTTTGCTTCAAAATCTGACATTTTGTAATGGATTAAAAATATTTTATTTCTACAGGGTCTAATTCAAAGACGAATGAATATTTTTCTAAGCGGGTTATTTAACTAGAAAGAGTATACATTGTCATTAAGGAAGGAACACAATTTCATTGAAAAGATTTTCACGGCTGGCTTTACAGTACCCCATTCTGTCAACCAAATTTTCCAGTACTTAATAACAATTTTTATTAAACACTTGTTTTTTATCTCGCAAAATTGTATTTTTGAATATTTTAATTAAAAAATTTGTTCAAAAAGTTTAAAAAATCACTCGATCGATTTCGACTTGTTAGGTCATCCGCTTATTCGATCCCTGAACACAATGTGCAAAAGACCGATTGGTGCGTTGTTTTGCGCCAAGTTGCGCTGTTGATCCACAAATTGCCTTGTATAGGCATTTCATTTCTACTGAATTTTCGACGTAAATTCTTTACAGTTTGGATCGAAGACTCACCACTTTGAAAGTGAGATTTCAATATTTCCTAATTTTATTGAAACGTGAGGCGACGCATTTCATTAATGTTGAACATTAAACTAATTTGCTGTCATAATGAAGTTTATATTCCAAACGGTAGATAGGCCACCCGTTATAAAACCTAGTTGAAGCTTTACGGCAGATACGACCTTTTTAAAAGCATATTTGACCATGCACAAATGGTTCTGTGTAGCCTATAAATCAGTTTACTATTTACACTCGAGATGAAGATCTTATCATGGAAGATGTACTACAAAATACAACTTTGCCATAAAAATATTCAAAACAACATTCTTCAACAATTTTTTTGAATCATAACGAAAATTACGGGTTTTGATAATAATTTTTACGTATCGTAAAATAAACTATGTAGACTAGATCATAATAATTCTCAACCTCGATTTTTTTTTTCAGATTCATATTTCGATATATCGCGAAAGTTCGTAAAAGTGGCTTTCAAAAGGTTATATGTGTGGCTGTGTCATGGATCAAATTTCCGATACTATTGTACCATTTCCGATTCTCTGGCAGTATAAAAAATACTTGATACTTTTATGTCATTTGCAGTACTTTTGAGAAAATTCACAAATTATCATTCGTGTTTCGTTTATGGGATAACTTTTGTAAGAGAAAAGAATAACAAAATGTATGGGGTGGCCCATCTAGCGTTTGCAATTTCAACTAACGGTTATTTCAAGTGTGGCAACACGTACGCCATTCTATTATGACAGAAAATTACTTTAATTTTTGAAATTTACGAAATGGGTTTAACAGAATTTACGCTTTAACAGAGTTGGAAAATTATTGAAAAGTTACTAGCAAAGTGGTGAGTTTTCCACCTAAACTGTAAGAAATTTACATGGAAAATTCAGTAGAAATGAAATGACTACAAGGCAATTTGAATCAATTTATGAAGCGAGTTCGTGAAACTGGATTATTATTTGATAAACTAATAAATGCACGTGTATTTACAACAAATACAGCCGAGAATTTTGCAGCTATTGCCAGGATGTGTATGAGCATTCTCAAGAATTGAACATTTCACTCAGTTCTGTAATGAGAATTTTGCATTTTGCAAGCCCGCGGTATAAACGCGTACAAAGTTGAAAACTGACCATCCGCAACATTTTCGGTTCGCTGATTGGGCTGCGGATCTCTCTCTCTCTCTCTCTCTGGCTTTCACATCCCATAAAGGGATTTCGCCGCCCGCACAATGGCCCTCCATCCATCCCGATCCTACAATTCGTTGGCAGATTGAAGGGGGCACATCGAACTCTGAAGATGTAGACTGTAACAGAATTGTATCTAATTCTGTTACCGACCTATCCCAATAACATTGTCTCCGTATAGCATGACCTCGAAGGTAATATCTCCACCTATTCCTAATGTGATAAGACCGTCATGTTTCAATGTTTACTTTTCTTTTAGGATTTATTTAATTCAAGGTAGCATAATTCATTCATATTAGAATACTTTATGCACCTCGGTTAAATGAACCCAAATATGTTCATGAACGTAATTTGATTACGTCGTTTATGTACATATTGAAATGTAAGTTTTTTTTGTCTATACTTGTGCGTAGTGAAATGACCATGACCGATGCAATAATAATTGGAAAATTGCATTTGGTGTTGTGCTCAATTTACCGAGAATGCAAAAATTTTTACACGCGGGGTAATTTGATTTTAAGAATTGGTTGAGACTTTCCATTTAATTAGCAAACGAATAGTTCCCTCCCCCCCCTCTCAACCAATTTTAACCGTGTTTTTTTTTTTGGAAACGAAGGACAGTCAGTTTTGAGTTAGACCAACGAGTGGTCGAATTAATTTTAAGTGAGCTTTTAGTTAGACCAACAAACGGTGGACTAAGTTTTGTTTTAAAGTTTTTTTTGGGAAGTAAAATTAAAATTGTGGTGTGTTAAAATTTGTGTTTTTATTTTTGATAAATTCGGTTTCTGTGGTTTTATTTCCTCTCATTATAAATAATAAAGTTCCGTGTGTGTATAGAAGAAAAATATTGGACTTTTTTTTTTGTTTAGTTGCAGTGACGTGCGAACGATTGGTGAGTACATCCAATTACGTAAGTATTAAGTTAACGTTTGTGATTGATTTTTTTTTTTATTTTTGATACTAACAATTAATTAAAATCAATAACGGATTGTTCCTCCAACGGTCTTTTTAAGACAGGAATTGATACGGAATAGGCTGTCCCTTTCCTCTCTGTTGGAGCCAATCCGTTACATCTATCTTACTAACAAAATCAAAGTGGCCGAGTTATTTATCATAACGAAGGCCAGGTAGAAGATGACTCACTAAGAGTCATAAAGTATACACGCCCATAGTCGGCTCATCAGCGGGCTGGGTTGACAATCTTTGTTTTTTTTTGTTCTATTTCGCCCCACTTCTGGGTCCGAGACCAGCCCAAATTCTCCTGTTTAGTATTTTTTTCTCTTGCTTCCCTCAAAAGGGATAAGCTGTTCGCAGTTAACCAAACTGCTATCTGGGCATTCTCATCCCTACGCCGTTTTCTCTACACCGACTGAGCTGCGGGATCAAATGCCGCGAGGGATGCCATACAGATAGTGGTAATTCTATGAAATTGGTGCTACCGCATGTAGAGGCTAACCTGTTTCAAAACCTCTTTAAGTTTAGGGACTGTGGGGCGAGTCAAACGTAGGATCCTGTTGACTCCGTTGGGTCCAATTAATCGACGTAGCACGGCTGTTGTAATAAGGTAAGTGAATTGTGTTAACAATGATTAGGTTTGTGCAGATAAACTTACATCATACAAAGGCTGCTTCGGCAACGCTACTTCTCAGACTCGCTAAGTCAGGGGAGGAAATAGTTTTGATGCAAGAACCTTGGATCAAAAATAACTAGATCAGTGGTCTGCGAGCGAAGGGGTACACCCTAGTGATAATTTAAATGCTTATTTTTTACCACAGTATTGCAATGGGGAGATAACTGAGGTCTGCATAGAGAAGGGGGGGAGGAGATGCTGGCTTGCAGTCGCATACTTGGACCGAGAGGAGCCAGTGCCGCCAGATATACTAGGGACACTTGTCAGTGACGCAAAAAGAAGGAAGGTGGGAGCTATCCTGTGGTGTGACGCGAACGCACGCCATACTATCTGGGGCAGCTCAGACATCAATGGTAGGGGTGAGCTGCTTTTTCAATTTCTTTTAAGAACTAACCTCTCTATTAGCAATTTTGGATGTTACTCTGGTCTCTGAATTTATTTCACCGATGATCAGGGTGGCGAAGTAGCATTCCTTCTCCGACCATCGTTAACTTAACGTTTAAGCTTAATCTTCAAATTACAAATCAATACGTGTTCAGAAATACCAGGAGGACAGTATGGCGTGTATTCAGGGATTGGAGGGCCTCATTCCATCTAGAGTTCTAGGACTCCCCGTCACGGGTTGTGAACTGGACTGAATGGTGGATACTCTTACTAGGGCTTGCAATATTTCTATGAGAGAAGCCTGTCCATTAACAAAGCTGAGGGAAAATCGCAAACCGGTTTTGTGGACCTCGACACTTGCGGATTGCCGAAAAACTTGCGAGTCTGCTTTCAATAGAGCGGAAAGTTCTAGAGAAATTCAAGGCTGGGGCTTCTATAAGGAATTCTTCAGAGTTTATAAAAGGGAAACAAGGAAGGTGCAAAGAAGGTCGTGGAGGCGCTTCTATGATAAAATAGAAGGAGTTGGGAAACCTAACGTCTAAACAAGATTCCCTCCACTAGTTCAGCTGTTCCAGGCTATCTGATAAAACCGGATTGCAAATAGACGGTATCTACTGAAGAGACTTTTGATATTTTGATGGAAACTCACTTCCCTGGAAGTGAGGAAGTGTCAACTATGGGGCCTTTGGATGACTGTGGGTCTAGAAACGACTGCGGGTCCAACTGTTACGTTCACAGGATCTTAAGAGTACACGGAAGGTAAAATGGTCTATTAAAGGGTTTAAGCCTTTAAGCAGAAATTTAAAAGAACTCGGAGGTCTTGCTTCCCTGCGTGGAAGTTATCTTCAAAGGGTGTCTGAAGCTGGGGTACATCCCGAAGAAATGGAAAGAGGCTTGAGTGACCTTCATCCCCAAAGCGGGCAGAAGCTCGAGCAGCAACCCTATGGACTCAAGACCAATATCTCTGTCATCCTTTCAGCTGAAAATCATCGAAGGGCTGCTTAACGTCAAGCATTGTAACCAGAAACTCGGCACAATCTCAGCATGCGTACCATAAAAGTAAGTCCGTGGATACGGCATTACATATCTTGGTCCGGGGAATTGAGAAGTCACTGAATTTTCAAGAATTCTCGTTGGAGGCGTTTCTCTATATCAGGGGTGCGTTCAATAACGTGAATGTGGAGGCAATAAGCACAGGATTGCTTCCACTTGAGATCGAAGACCCAGTAACTATTCTGATTGATCACTTGCTAGGTAACAAAAGATCATAGCGAGGATAGGAGAGATGTCCTCTCTCTCCTTCTTTGGAATGTAGTTATCAATGGACTACTACTGGAACTGGAGGGGGATGGAATATGTGTGGCTCATTATGCCGATGACGTAGCGATAGCTGTCTCGGGTATGCCCCTGACTACAATCAGGAATGTGATACATTATGCGCTATCTATCACTGCGGGTTGGGCCAGTAGATGTGGATTGGGGATTATCCCATCTAAAACAGCTAGTCCTTCTCACTCAGATAGGAAATATAAAATTCCGGCAATGGTTCCACCAAGGCTGAATGGTACTAGGCTGGTCCTTACTGAAAAGGGTGAGATTCCTCGGGATTCTTCTGGACAATAAGCTCAGTTGGAAATTTAACATGACAGGAAGAGTGAAGGCCAATGTTTCACTCTACTCTTGTAAAAATGCCATTGAAAGGAAATGGGGCTTAAAACCGGAACTGGTACACTGGCTTTACATAGCAGTTATAAGGCCCGTACTTTGTATGGTGTGAGTGTTTGGTGACCAGCTCTGGAGAAAGTATCATACATCTAATTTAAATGTTCAAATTAGATTTTTATAAACAAAATTGAAAAGGGCAGAGACAATTTTATATAGAAAAGTATTTACAGTTAAATGAAAATTAGTTCAGATAATTTTTAAAATTTACCGGAAATGACGAATTTCGATAAAAAAAAACCTTTATGTCACCAAAATATGGAATCTCTACAGTGCAGGCAGATTGTCTTTTCGGAATAAATTTTAACTTTTACCATTAATTGGTAGAATGATGGAAATCTGTTTACCGAAAGTAGCAGCTTCAATGAAAGCTTATCAATTTTCCAATAATCTTGAAATGTTAGCATTTACAAAAAACAACAAAGAATTAGATGATTTAAATTAATTTAAAAATTAAATTTTCCGGCCGTGTAGGTTTTCAGATTTTTTTTTTGATGGTTGTCGATTATAACATGTTCACCGATCCATTTTTTTTTTAGAACAATATATTCATAAAATCCAAATGAAACGTTTGCATAAACATTTTGTTTTTATTGTTGCGGGTTAACAAAATGATGGCGCTAAAATTTGTCGATGATATTGAGTTAATTTATTATAGTGGTTCTCGCCAATGTCAATCTGATTGACATTCCAGATGAAAAAACGTTGTTAAAAATTTCATAATAGGCCTTCAGCGATTTTGTACCTAAAAAATTATGACTTACGTAATGAAATCAAACACAACTAATTTATTTAACTACTAGAAGAAGGTGCGAAAACTTTCTTCATTTATCATCTGTAGCAATTTACTGAATTTTTTGTTAAATAACTATTCACAAGTATTTAAATAAAGTTCTGTTTTAATTACTAAATGATTTTAAGGAGAATGTCCTAGCATTTACATAAATCATAAAATGAAATTAAAAATTTGTGACGTCATGACTAAACAGAAATAAGTGGATCATGTTCCAAACCATACAAAAAAAAATTAAGTTTGCCAAAGTAATAATTTTACAAAAGTTTTAAAAAGTTGTTGATGTCTTCGAAATGATAAAAAAAATAAGATAAAATTATTAATTTTAATTTAAGTGGAAAAAAAACTACCATAGGAAAATAAAATTCGTTTTGTTTTTGGAGAAAAACTTACAGAATTTTTATGAATTTTCCATGTGAAATGTTTTGCAAGTTAAATGTCGACAAGTTTTCTGCTTTTTTATTTTTGAAAAGTTTCTGTAAAATTTCGATTTAAACAATTTATGAAAGCGATTTATGTGTGAATCTAAATCGGTTTTGACAGATTTCAAAATAATTTTGTCAATAAATTCTTTAACAGCATTTATAGTTGAATAAATATATTTAGATTTACATAAAATGTCTAAACTTCTTTGGATCGTAATTTTGAACAGTTTACGTAATACGTTAGTACGTAAAAGCTCACATACATAGCGTAACATAATGATATGTGAATATTTATAAAACGCATCAACAAATTTAAAAAAAAAACATGAATTGCTATATTTTGGTGTTGTTCCATTAAGGAAAACATTGCAAACCCCATTGGACCAATAAAAACGAAAGCAAAAAACGGAAAAAATCCAATTATTTGATAAAACTTACAACAACTAATAAATTGGTTTTTGGTTACGTTTGCTACTCAATTTTAGTAGCTGAGCATCAAGTATAGCCTGTACCACCGTGAACACAAAATGATATAAATGTACGAGTGGAAAGTAAGAGAAAACCTTTCAATAAATTTTATTTTTACTCGCTGTGCTTTTACGATTTTAAATTTCGCTTGATGTGAAATTCCCTATGGGAAACGTTAAATTTTTGCATTTTAATTTAGAAAAGCGAACGAACACAAAAATGAGTTTCTTCAACTCACATGGCTGTAAATATAAGTTCGTTTCTAATTTAAAACTTGGAACGGGTTAGCCTTTATTTACAGCCCGGGCTAACCCAGTTTCATAAATTTGATACGATCTGCTTCGCAACACTTGAGGCATTGGATGCGGCAGCACAGTCTTAAAGAGGGGAACGTTGTGGGTCGACGAGGTGCTCAGATTGTAGCCTTGACAATCGCAATAAATGAAACTATAGAAAAGGTTAGGTTCATTGAGGGAAGGTATCCCGAAGTGGTACATTAGCATATTCACCCTACCTCGGTACAAAATAAAAAACTGAAGGTTGTTCGATATTACGGTATTTAAAATCGAACCACCGGTCAGATAAAGCATAACGGGTGCTCACGGTCGTCAATTAGTTATAGTTATATTTAAATTGTTCTTCCCCATTTTAGCAGGTACCGAAATAAATTTCCTATCGCCGAGTCCTTGTTTTGGCTATTATTTTTTTGCTTTTCTTTCTTTTCGTTTAGTTGATTTTTTTTTGGGTTCGGTTCTTCCTTTGTGGTCAGTTCCATTTTTGTAGGCTGACATTAGCAGAGTTAGAGTGATAGGTTCAGTATATGTGTCGTCCTCGAACGGGCACACCCAGTTTATTAATACATTTTTATCATTTCCTCAAATTTTGTTTGATTTTATTACAAGTGTTTAGTTCCAGATTATTTCCTGTCTTGAGTATAGACTGTGCAGGACTGTGCAGCATGCAAGCCTCAACTTCCCCACGACCCAAACCCTGAGATCTAAGACCTCTGCGTGCTTAGATGAAATCTGCGGGTTGGCTTCTTGCCACCCATAACATCGTTACCACGAGACAATGTTAGAACAAAGATGAAATTGTTTTGCTGTAATGCAGACAAATTGTTGTTTATATCTCGGAAACCATACACTTCACGAAACAATGTGATTCAAAATTTTTTATTTATTTATTTTTAATTACTTTTAATCAAAATGGATTTTAATTTAAAGGTCATTCAAGATCACCATTATTTGCAGATATTATTTAATTAGGGATCCCAGTGGTTTGTAACCGCTATCAGTCCATCCAAAGTCGAAACGAGCTTTTTCGTTTTCAACACATATTTAGGAAATTACATAATTTTTACGAAAAAACGATTAAAAAACAAAAAGATTTTTAATTTGAAACAAAAGTAGTTCAAATCATCTTGCTTTGACCGGAAATGGCGAGGTTAGCAAAAAAAATAATAATTCACCAAAATTCTGAAACTCTTCAGACCAGGTGGATTGACTATTCGGAGTCAAACTTAATACTTAACTTTTTCGCATTAATCTGGGTATCCTTGCGAAATTTGGTGGACATCTGTGTACCGCAAGCGGCAGCTATGAAATTTTTTTTAAATCTTAGAACTAAACTGTTAACTATGTTTATTTGACAATGCTGTAAAAATAGAAATACCGATGACGTAAAAAGTTGAATTGCGGTAGGAAGAAAAAGAGGTTTACGTATATTTAAGCCAGATAAGAGAGTAAACAATTTTTAGGCCGTCCTGCTTTATCATGCATAATAAAATCTGTTTTGAACTCAGCGACCCTCAATTTTTAATCTCGCTATAACCATTCGTCAACTTATATGATTTCATTTTGAGTTTAAATTTGCATAATAAACAAGCCAAATGGACAAGTTTAAATTTCTTCTGATCCTAATATTAAGTTGCGTGCGAGCAAAACGTATAAGTGAATTGAGTAAGTTTTAAGTATTACGAAGCGTTTCAAACATGTATAGAAATACTTGAATTTTATTTCAGAATGTGATCAAACCGCATCGTTATCCGTTGATTCGCGGTCTCAATATCCATTTTTAATGGAAATCGTGTATCAGCGTCATAAAACGTTCATACTTTCAATTTGTGCTGGCGTATTAATCAGTGAACATTTTGTTCTAACAAGTAGCGATCCCTTTCTACATTTTGATTACAAATTGGAAATGTTACGTGTAACTAAATTAAAACTTCCCGAAGAGCTATATCCGTATAACGACGATCTTATGGAGGTCAATCGAATATATTTCAATGATTCATCTATCCATGGAATAGCTGGAATTAGATTGATTGAGATGAGGGAAGCAATTTCGTATCACGGCGGTGGTACAATTTTCCGACCGGCGTGTCTCTGGAAAGATGCATTTTATGATGCAGATACATACCAACTACTTGGTAACATTTGGCAAAATGGTAACTGGTCGGATAAATTAATAACAAAATCATTTGCAACAACGACGATTGAAATGTGTCGTAATGCATTTAGTCCTAATTCCAACGAGGTGCCCGTTTATGTACGATCGCATATCTGTTTCTACACAAAAGGATTTCGTGTAAGTCATTTTTTCTCGCTGAAAAATCAAAAAAGTTTTAAGTTTAAATATATAATGTTTTTGCAGACTGACTGGGGTTATCCCATAATCATTAACGTTAGGAACCAAGACTATATTTTCGGCATTGTAACCATGTGCATCATATGGAAAGATACCCTTAGTTTGGGAGCTAAAATCAGCTACGACCTTTCGTGGATCGAATCAATCGTGTGGCCCGTGAGTTTTTATAAAGAATGGAATTTTCTGGTCTACACAATGTGATATAATCGTATTTACATTTAGGGTCATGCAAATGTTGAAGCTGAGTCACATCTGGAGTGTGGTGAACGAAAATTAAAACATAAACCATTATTAGCATTTGCTCAACCCACATATCACGGTGAATTTCCATGGCATGTGGCACTCTACAAAAATAATAAATATATATGCGGGGGTACTATAATTAATCGGCGTACGGTACTTACGGCTGCACATTGTGTGACCGATGAACAAGGCACAATTCCAGCTAATCGATTTTTAATTGTGGCCGGTACGTTCAATTTAAACGATTTTCCGGCGGAAGCTCGCAACATTATAGTCAAAAAAGTAAAGGTGCATGATAATTTTAATCGTATCTACCTTGAAAACGATATTGCGTTGCTGGAATTAAACAGTGCGCTTGATTTTTCCGATCACATTCAACCAATTTGTGTAAGTAAAAAGTTGGAATACAATAATTTTCCCATTGGGGTAGTAGCGGAATGGCGACGTGAAGAAATTAACCAAACCTCGAACGTGCTACTTCAGACAACACTTCAAATTCGTGATAATTTCGAATGCCGTGATAGTAATAGAAATTTTTTTCCTACCTATTTAAACGATAACAATTATTGTGCCGGGTACCAAAACGGTACTAATGTGTGTTCGGGAGACTCAGGAGGTAGTATGGTATTTCAGCATGAATCACGTTGGTATATCAGGGGACTTGTATCATTGGGTGTGGCGTTACCAAATCCCGATCGCTGTGATATAACGCAAATGGTTCTATTTACAAATATTCCTAGCTTCTATGATTGGATTGTAACTAATTCGGGTGGCGATCAATAAACAATTTTAAAATATTGTATCCAATTGAATTTGGCTTGAGATAATAAAAAAAATGTTACCCCTATTTTTGTGATTTGTATGCAGATTAATGCTGATAAAATTCGAACTCTGTGACACTAAATTTTCATAACTTACGGATTTTGTAGACATGCACAAATTAAAAGTTCGTAATTTTTCGGGTATACGATATGCGAGTATCACCTTCAGTTCCAGTTGGGTGAGGTGGCACATACCACAAGATGCAATCATGTTAAAGGGGTTCCCACGAAAGTTGCGACTTCCACCATACGATCAGACATTGCTCATCATCCTTATTTCGTTTCAAATTGACGGAGACGGCAGCCAAGACAACGCTTAAAGTTATAAATAGTGCAGCCATAGTTTGATGAAGGGAAGACGATAACCGACGCGGGACAGATCGGTCCAAAAACCACGGAAAAGAAGAAAGATCAGAAAGTAGAAATAGATTGAAAACAAAGAAAATCCTCTATTTGGAATCCAAAAATGAATGGATATAGTTCCGTACAAAAAAAAAAAAATCAAAAGAAACGACTAAGTATGGTGGTAAAAATACAGTCCGAAAATTGCGGATTTGAAACTCAGCCAGGGCGCTTGAGACATTTTGTGTCTCACGTTTTGGTGTTGTCTGTACAAGCCGACAAGTGTAATAAAAAGAATTAACTTTACGAGCTTGGACAGCTAGCAGTCCACTCACTGATCATATGTAGCGGTGCATAAGAGCTGCGGTTCAAGACTGGGTCAATCTGTAGTTATTTTTTATTCGCAAGTCGTTTTTTTTTGGTTCAAATGATAAACTCAGTGATCTCGTGTATAACCGCAGGATGTTGCGTGATTAAGTGCGCATCTTACAAGTAAACTGTAAAATGCGAGGCGAGGTGAGCGCAAATGAGGATGGATTTATGCTAAGAAACCGTACTAGTAACATTAGTAGTGCGTAAGTGAAATGCGGTAAAAGGGTACGTGATCGTTTTGGCGGTAAGACCGCACTGCATTTCGTTGCAAGGTCACATGCTGTGGTTTGTTATACCTCGTCTTTCTAATCATGCTCTCGCGAGCTTAGCTGGAAGAATGACGTGCTGGTAGACCGGTGTCCAAATAAATCATAATAGTTTTAAAAACTGTCTACCCAAGCATCGTCGTTCTAAACACGTCACATATAGTCTTACTTCAACCATTTAAAGAAGTGTTCGAGTCAGATTTGTGCATTATTAAATTTTAAAAAATGCTTGAATCTGAGGGTATACCAGCGCCATCTATGATTTTTGTGAGCTTTATATAGAGGGGAAGTTTTTATTAAGTTACTATTACAAACCGTGGTAATTGAACAATTTTTGAACAAAAATTTATGAATAAAAAATTAAACAAATCATCTAAATTTTAGTTTTATATTTTTAATAAAATATTCAATAGTGTAGTATTTAATTATTAAATTTAAACTAAAGCGGAGCATAAATTTATTAATTTTCTATAAAAATGAGAATTTAAGTTAATAAAGAGTGATGCCGGAGATTTCTCCTACATACAATTTAAAGTTTAGTTTTTTAATAATATGACTTTTTTAGTAAGTTCTGGTCCCATGCACATCAGAATTTTTGAGATGAACGTGTAGCGGCCTGTTTCTTAAATTACAAGAAACACCGCACAATATACTTAATCACAAACGGACAATTCTCCGTAGACTGAATTATTTATCAACGGACAATTCTCCGTATAAATAAGCATATTCCATAAGAATATGCAACAACAGTCTCCATACAAAATCGGTACATACAACAAATCAATTTTGTACACATTACAAAACTATCAACTTCCATTATCATACCGATTTGCACATCAATCAAAATCGTTACCAATATTCAATTATCATTGAAACGAACGATATTGCAATTGTCGCATAGATGCCACCATCATTTGTGTGATAACCAAGACACAGCATATTTAAATTAAACGATGGTTCGGTAGTTATTTAAATCTTATTATAGATGCCCCCCATCATCATTAAATGATTGTGATAACCGAAGACACAATTATTTAATACCACTTAACATGATGGCGGGCAGATAGAACAAAAGCAAACTTAACATTGCAATACCGTTCATAGGCGTACGTACGTCTATAATACAAACAAATTGGTAACCAGCTGAAACCAGATTTGGTGGATGCATTTTAGATTTTTATTACCTTGTTTACCAAAAAGCGAAAGCTCTGGATCAATCCAATTTTTATTGCATCCAGATGGTCTTAAAAATTTTGTATAAAAGTTATACAAAATTTTGAAAACCTTCTTATTCAGTTTTGGAATTTTGAAGGTGCAGCAGCCGCTGATCAACAACCACCAAATTTATTAAAAATTATTTTTTTTACAAATAAAATTTTTTCAATTAATTTTAAAATTAAATTAAATTTTGTTTTTTTTTTATTTTTTTATTGTTATTTTAAAATTATTATTAATTAACCAAGTGCGCCGCTTTCCTTCACTTCTGCAGCAACACACCATTCACGTTATATCTGGTGACCCTTGACGACGGTTTTTACCGTTCACGTAAGTTTTTAACTTTTTATATTTTTTTTGTTGAGAAGTGAAAATAAAGTTCAAAATTTTTTATAACAAAAAAAGTGCATGTGCAGTGTTTAATTTTTTTAAATTTTCAACACGACGAGTTTTGTGAAATAGTGGCCTAAGCCCGCACCAGTCGTAAGCGCACTATTTTCACAAATCGCCAAGTTCCCTGGTCGTTTTTTAGAAATAAGTGTCCATTCCGACACTATTTCTAAAAATTCGCAAGAAATATTTTGCTCTGGTCAAACGAGCAATATTTATTTACAAAGTGCAATTTAATAGTTTTTTACGTGTGTGAAATTATCAACTTCAAAGCAAAATCATTTCATTTTGCGCTTAAGCCAATATGCAGCAACAAGCAAAAGCCCAACCTGAGCCAGCAAAGTCAAAACATTTGACAAGGCTACCAGCGTTTTGGGAAACCAGCCCAACTTGTTGGTTCTTGACTGCCGAAATAATGTTCGACGCGAACAAAATCATTAGCGACAAACAAAAGTTTGCGCACACTGTGCTATCTCTCTCGGCAACACAGGCGGAGAAAATCAATCACATTTTAGAAGATCCTCCAAGCCAAGATAGATACCAGTCAATTAAACGAGTACTAATTGATCGCTACTCCATTTCCGAGGAGCATAAATTAGAAACAATACTCGGTACAATCGACATTGGCGATCACAAACCATCGGACATGTTACTCCGAATGAAATCGTTGGCCGGCAAGAATTTTGCGGCCAATGTTATTATAAAACTATGGATCAGGCATCTCCCTGATTACATACAAACGGCGTTGATCCCGCAACAGGACAAACCTGAAGAGGATCTCGCACATATTGCCGACAAATTACACGATTTGGTTGGCACACGAACTCAAAATTTCAGTTCGATAAATCGCGAGACGCGAACATTTAACTCAAAAATACATACGCCAATTACAAGCAATGTCCATCTGGAGAAAATGCTCGAACAAATTAACGATAGGTTAATTAGGCAAGAAAATATTTCACACACACAGCGACAACCCTCGCGTTCACAATCGCCCTGGAGACGAACATCTCCCCCTTGTAAATTACAATCCGCAACACAGGGAAGTTTCATTCGAAAAAGCAACCGACAAACGCCAAGATACCAATTTCCACAAAACTGGTGTTGGTATCACGAAAAATTTGGCCACGCAGCATCAAAATGCAATCAAACTTGCACTTTTGCTAAACAACAAAAGGGACCCGCAAATCGGTTCCCTAAACCATTAAGTCTTAAGGTCGCAGCGGCAGACTTAAGACAAGCGCAGCACAGCCGCTTATTTATCCGGGATTTAGAAAACAGTATCACATTTCTGGTTGATACCGGCGCTGACCTCAGCGTAATCCCGTATCATAAATATTATCGCTGCGGAACAAATCGCAATCCCGATTTAGTTCTGTCAGCAGCAAATGGTACCATAATAAATACTTTTGGTACCAAATTACTTAACGTTGACATTGGCTTAAGACGTTCTTTTAAACACGCATTTATTCTTGCCAATGTCAATCGCCCCATCATCGGCGCGGATTTCCTAACGAAATTCGGTTTATTAGTGGATCTGAAAAATCGCAAATTGATTGATCCATCCACTAAGCTTACTATCAACGCTACATCAGCACTCGTTGATACGCCATCACCATTGTTCTACATAATCAACAATGGCTATGGATCATTGTTAAAGAAATTTGCTTCTTTAACAGCTCCACCAAACTACAACTCTCCGGTAAGGCATAATGTAGTACACCACATTGTGACTACAGGCCATTTACCATTTGCGAGACCACGTAGACTTGATCCAATTCGGCACAAAGCAGCATTCCTAGAATTCCAACACATGGTGGAACTAGGAATCTGCCGACCTTCTTCTTCAGCAATATCATGTCCATTACACATGGTGAAGAAAAAGGACAACGACTGGAGACCATGTGGGGACTACAGAAGGCTTAACGCTGTCACTATTCCTGACCGTTACCCTATTCCCCACATCCAAAATTTTTCCATGCAATTACATGGATGTTCAATTTTTTCAAAAATAGATCTCGTCAGGGCATATCATTTAATTCCGATTGCTCCTGACGACATACATAAAACCGCAATTACCACACCATTTGGCTTATTCGAATTCACTCGAATGCCATTTGGTCTCAGAAATGCTGCGCAAACATTCCAGCGTTTCATCAACGAAATCGTGAGAGATCTCGATTTCGTTTTTGTTTATATTGACGATATTCTCGTAGCATCTAGAGACGAGAAGCAACACTTACTCCATTTGGAACAACTCTTCCAAAAATTGTCAAATTATAGCGTCAATATTAACACAGCAAAATGTGTGTTTGGGACAAGCAATCTTGACTTCCTCAGTCATAAAATTACTCCTAATGGTATTCTGCCGTCCGAAGGACGAATTAATGCAATTAGGGAATTCCCTGCACCACAAAACATAAAGCAAATACAACAATTTGTCGGTATGGTAAACTACTACCACCGATTTATACCAAAACTCGCTGAGATACTTGCCCCAATTCACTCACAATTGGCAACACTTCTCAAGAGACCTAAAACGCCTCAAAATTTTTCTTGGCCTGAAGAATGTCAAAATGCATTCCTTCAGCTCAAGAAGTGCTTAGAAAATATTGCTCTTTTAGCGCATCCGCTAAATGCAACAAAATACAGCATCACTACTGATGCTTCTAGCACAGCAATAGGCGGTGTCTTACAGCAATTAAATAAAGGCACTTGGGAACCTCTTGGATTTTTCTCCAAGAAATTATCAGATGCCGAAAGAAAATATTCGGCATTTGACCGCGAATTGCTTGCAATTTTCCAAGCAATTAAGCACTTTCGCTATTTTGTCGAGGGTCGGGAATTTACTATTTTCACCGACCACAAACCGCTTACTAGAGCAATTACCTCTAAAGCGGAGCGAAACCCAAGGCAAGCACGCCACTTAGATTATGTCTCTCAGTTTACGACAGACATACAGCACATACATGGCAAAGACAATGTGGTCGCCGACACACTATCTCGGACTTCTGACCACGAACTTGCCTCCGTAGCAACTCGCTACGACATTACAACAATCGCAAAAGCACAAGCTAGCGATCAAGAACTACAGAAGTTACTCTCTAGTTCTACACATCGGCGCACTTCCAAATGGAAATTAGATAAATTTCCATTAGCCGATTTAACAGTTTATTGTGAAATATCTACAGGCAATAATCGCCCGTACATTCCAGAGACATTACGTCGAACAATTTTCGACACTCTGCATAATATTTCACATCCAAGTGTACGGGCAACTCGTAAACTTGTCACTGCAAAATACTTTTGGCCTAGTATGAACAAAGACGTAACCCAATGGGCGAAATCTTGTTTATCCTGCCAAAAATGTAAAGTGCAACGTCACACCAAATCACCTCACGGGAACTTCCAAATTCCACCAGGTAGATTTGAGCACATCCATATAGATATTGTTGGACCACTTCCACCATCTAATGGATTCTCATACATATTAACTTGCGTTGATCGTTTTACGCGGTGGCCTGAAGCCTACTGCATAAAGGACATCTCCGCAACAACAATAGCAAAAACGCTCGTCGAAAACTATATCTCTAGATTCGGCGTTCCGGCCAACATAACGACCGACCAAGGCACACAGTTCGAATCAAAACTATTCGCTGAGCTTATGCAACTCTTAGGCTCACATCGAATACGAACAACTGCCTATCACCCACAAGCAAACGGTATGGTTGAGCGCTTTCACCGCCAACTTAAAACAGCTCTAAAAGCTCGGGCAAATACCGTAAACTGGAGCTCAGAGATCCCAATCATATTGTTGGGAATCCGAGCAACAGTCAAAGATGACCTAAAATGTACACCAGCAGAACTGGTGTACGGTCAGACGATCAAATTACCTAGAGAATTCTTTGTGGGACATCCACTTCCATCCCAGGTAACCACTGACACAGTGATTGATCAATTGCGCTCCACGATGAACAAGCTCATCCCAACGGACACGCGCAAAACCAATCAAAGCGACATATTCGTACCAAAGTCACTGCAAACTTGTGACTACGTTTTCGTACGAATAGACAAAGTTCGCACTGGCCTCACACCGCCATATGAAGGCCCATACAAAGTAATACGACGACTTCGTAAACACTTTGTATTGCAAATCAGAGACAAGCAACAATCTGTCTCTATTGATAGACTCAAACCAGTCTATGGAATACTGAGTTCACCCGATCAAATATCGGGAGTGAAGAAAACTGTCCGCATTTTTGGCTAATACAAACTTCACTCAACTCAAACAATAAACTCCAATTCATAAGTTTCAACCACAATCCCTGGTAGACATCAAGACCATATATTTCATATGACGATCATACATCGCCACCAATGATACATTTACTATCATCAAACAATTTTTGCTGGTAAACAAGTTACATCACCGCTACTATTAGAACGATCATACATCATTATAATAGTACAATTCCCAAAATTCCATCCACAAACGCTGGAGGACACAAAAACCCACAAAAGGAGGGACCTTTTCACTGAGGAGGGAGTGATGTAGCGGCCTGTTTCTTCAATTACAAGAAACACCGCACAATATACTTAATCACAAACGGACAATTCTCCGTAGACTGAATTATTTATCAACGGACAATTCTCCGTATAAATAAGCATATTCCATAAGAATATGCAACAACAGTCTCCATACAAAATCGGTACATACAACAAATCAATTTTGTACACATTACAAAACTATCAACTTCCATTATCATACCGATTTGCACATCAATCAAAATCGTTACCAATATTCAATTATCATTGAAACGAACGATACTGCAATTGTCGCATAGATGCCACCATCATTTGTGTGATAACCAAGACACAGCATATTTAAATTAAACGATGGTTCGGTAGTTATTTAAATCTTATTATAGATGCCCCCCATCATCATTAAATGATTGTGATAACCGAAGACACAATTATTTAATACCACTTAACATGATGGCGGGCAGATAGAACAAAAGCAAACTTAACATTGCAATACCGTTCATAGGCGTACGTACGTCTATAATACAAACAAATTGGTAACCAGCTGAAACCAGATTTGGTGGATGCATTTTAGATTTTTATTACCTTGTTTACCAAAAAGCGAAAGCTCTGGATCAATCCAATTTTTATTGCATCCAGATGGTCTTAAAAATTTTGTATAAAAGTTATACAAAATTTTGAAAACCTTCTTATTCAGTTTTGGAATTTTGAAGGTGCAGCAGCCGCTGATCAACAACCACCAAATTTATTAAAAATTATTTTTTTTACAAATAAAATTTTTTCAATTAATTTTAAAATTAAATTAAATTTTGTTTTTTTTTATTTTTTTATTGTTATTTTAAAATTATTATTAATTAACCAAGTGCGCCGCTTTCCTTCACTTCTGCAGCAACACACCATTCACGTTATAAACGATAGATTTAATAGCAATCTAAACGATCACATTTAAAACAAAATTAAAGATAAAACGTGAGCAGAAACGAGATTTTATTAATCACCATGTAGAAACAACAATATTATTTAATATTATACAACATCATTGACATCGTTAATATTTTTAATTAAATATTATTACACAAAACAACAAAACGCAGAAAGCTTCAATTGTATGCGATTGCAAAACGGAGCTTTCTGTAATTTCAAATTCCTCTTACAGATGCCTCTATAATAAATTTACTTAAAATTACCGAAATCATAGAAAAATGTCACAGTTTTTCCAAATGTTTGTTTTTTTCACTCTAACTTGCTCGTGTTGCATTATTCTCAGTTCCTGTGTTTCTGCGAAAACAAAACATTCATTCGACATCGCATTAAAAAAAAAAAATTAAAATATATGGTAGTTAAATATATTTTTTCTTAACACATTGACGCACGCTTTCTAAATGTGTTTGCTACTGAGGAACACATTTGATAACTTTTATAATTACAATGATATTTCGTCGCGGAAAGGAATGTACATATGGTGAGAATTAAAAAATGTCGAGTTATTCCTTAAAAAATGAAAGATGTTTGCGCGAACGTATTAAAAACGAGAAAGTTGTATGACTGCTATATCAGTCATTTGCGCGAACGTGTTAACTCGCCACTCAAATACTTCGTGAGATGTCAAAAAAGCGAGACGACGAAAAGACATAAGCACCAAAAAACTGAAAAGATTTGTACCGATTCATAATTATTGATGCTTATATTCGCAGAAAACAAACAAACATAACCACAGAAAATTACACACACTAATATAAAATTGTATACTATACTCCTTATACGTATACAAAAACGATATGGTTTTTCTGTCGAATTTTCAACAAAATCGACCCCCAGATGGCAGATACATTTTAAAAAAAAAAATTACAAATTTCGTCACAAAAAATTACAAAAATATTATTTCTTTCCCTAGTTGTTTTGTAATTTTGTTGATAGTTTCGAACAAACTGTTGAAGCCCAAAGGATATTCGTTTTTTAATTTTTCTAGAAATGCATGTAGATTTTTATTTTAGATTTTGGCATTTTTTTTGTTAATTTTATCCAACAAAATTCGATTTGTAATATCGTCCAATTCGAAACTGTTGAAATTTGTACGTATATTCAATAGAAATAGCAAAAAAAAAAGTGTAAATATCATGTAGCTTCGTACTGCTGCGATTAATTGTGTGACACTAAACAAAATACACAAATGAAATGACAAAATATAAACCAGCCATGCTACACGATAATTTGGTTTCTGGATTCGAACTAAGTCGCAGTAGATTTTTTATTTTTAATTTAAACCCTTATTTTATATTAAAATACCAATTGTTTTATTCTGTTCTCTATAAAAAAAATTTAAACAAAAATCTACATCTCAAAAATGTCCTTAAATTGTTTTATTTTCATTTCAATTTTTTTCATTTCGGATTCACGGACAAAAATTTTATGTCGCAGCTGCGTAATAAAATTTTTATCCATGAATCCGAAATGAAAAAATTTGAAATGAAAATAAAAAAATTTTCGAGAGAACAGAATAAAACAAGACAAAAAAAATTGGTGTTTTAATATAAAATAAGGGTTTAAATAAAAAATAAAAAATCTACTGCGACTTAGTTTGAATCCAGAAACCAAATTATCGTGTAGCATGGCTTAACGAAATGATCACATAATATTCTCTGCTCTCTCACGGTTGTATTTATATGTCTGTGTGGAATACACTAAAACTTCGTAGTACGTTAACTAAATAGGCGCATTTCTTTAAATCCTCACTAACTTCTTGAATATGGATCGGAAAAATTCAATTTATGGATTACGAAAATCAATTACACTTAAATTGTTCGTTATTTATTAATTTATTATAACAATTTAGATTTTTGTTAATTTTGTGAAATTTATGGACGTCGTAATAAGGAGGCAAGGTGTATTACTTTTACTTAATTATGCTGACATCTGAACGACTTTTTTGATCCAGAATTGGGACAAATTTGTGTATAATACACAATTTTGAATAAGTGTGCTGTCATTTCACATTTGTTACACATGTATGTGTGTTGTTTTTATGACCATAGGCATCAAAATTTATCGAACCGGGTGGAATCGGTTCAAATTTTTGGTGCTTCCACTCCTGTTTTGTGACATTTTCCCATGGTATCTAGCATGATACAATAATTTTCTCTTTATCAGATAAACTCACTAGAAATATATTGTCGCTTGTATACGAATTATGGTGACCTTATATTTTTTCTTTTTCGTTTGTTTTGTGCATATCCACACTAGGGTAACATTAATCTGGTATTTTTTTAGTTTCTTTCCCTTTTACCAATAAAATCGGTTTTATCTGCGCCACAATTTTTTGATTTTATTGGTAAAGGGGAAAGTAACGAAAAAAATACCAGATAAAAGTTACCCTAGTATGTCGTCAGCCTATGAATATTATATAAGAAGATAATTATTTTAGGTCACCGTTTTAGTTCATTTTTTGAACGTTTCATGGTGGGTTTATCTATAAGAAGAGAAAATTATTGTATCATGGTATCTAGATGGGGAATTTGACAAAAGCAAAATTATGCTAAATTTTGAGGAAAGTGAATTTATTTTTACGTGTCGTTTTATTGAACACGAAATGTTTTACAATTGTTTTTTTATAAAATATATAATATATATTGTTAATTTACAAAATATACAATTATTGAAATAAAATAAAAACATTGCGAATGGTGTGGCGCGACGTCCAAACAAATTTGTTTGTTACTAATACAAAAACACATATATTCTACACTATTGCGTCCCTGTAATTCTCCTCTCCTGTCATTATTTTTAGACCAAAATAGGCGTTCTGGGGCAGTATGTTGTACCATCACTTCGAATCAAAATTCGAAAAAATTCGAATGGCGGTATGTTGTATCATTTATACTGTTTATATTGGAGGTTTAACCTTCAATATAAACAAAAAAAATTAACTTGGAGTTAACTCTACTCAATCCAACAAATTTCTTAGGTCGAGTCGAAAAACAACAACAAAAATAAAACAAAACAAATTATTAATTTTAAATTTTTTGTGTGAGCAGTGGTATCTAAATACGAAAGTATATTTTTTGGAATTTTTTTCGATTTTAATTTATTAAGTTTTCCCTAAACTTAATTGCATTCATCTAGAGATTTGTAAAAATTTTTGGACTCGATCCAAAGATAACTCTGCCAATATAAACACTAAAAGTTAACTTCAAGGTTAACCTGAAGATAACTACAAGTTGACTCGATCCCCAATACAAACAGGTTAATTTTCGAAAAGCAAAAATGATACAACGTTCACTTTTTCGATTCGACTTTTTTCGAATTCGACTTTTTTCGATTAGAAGTGATGGTACAACATATCGCCCCTGGTTATCGACTTACGTTGACGTCATCAGCAAAAAATGAATGTTGTCACACTCCAGTACTACAGAAGGCACTGAGTGAACGCTCTATTTTTAATGTGTTATTATGTCGATGGCTGTTGTTAATATACACAAGAGGCAACGGCTATAATAAATAAGCCTGTTTAATTTATTTTAAAATGAGAGAAATAATAATGGTTTTTGTGTTTTGCGATGTGTGTTTTTTTGTACGTTCAAATACATTTTTTGTTGCTCTCTATTTGAAGTGTATTGGATTTTTTGCAATTTTCTTCAACAACGGCAATAAAATAAGTAGTTATATGACCCGCGAACCTTTTTATTTAATTCGCTGACACTTTTATCACAATCACAATTAAGTTTATTTACGTGGAAGGATTTTTTGAATGATTGGAAATAGATGGGCGCGCTGCGGGCCTTCGATTTTTTTGATGGTAATTTTGTGGTTGTAGTTTGTTAAAAAAGCAGATTTTAATTATTCTATCAGTTACGACGAGTGACGGATTGAGTCTTTATTTGTAGGTCTCCAGTTCTTCGCGTCGATCCGTGTCCTGGTCTTAGTGTATTCTGCTCAGTATGTTCGGGTTTGCGTTCGTGTTGGTGTGGGTATGAATCTCGTCGGTTGGGTGTTGCACGTTTTTTAATCTTGTGTGCATTTGACCAACTTCTTTTGTGTGCTCTTTGAATCTCGTTTCGGGTGGTCTGCCCGTTTGTCCAGTGTAAGTTTTGTTGCATTTTGTTGCATCATTGCATGTTGATCGATGGATACCGGTGTCGAGTTGTATATCACTAGGCCTTAAGTGTTTGGTTGATTTTGAGGCTTGTGTTGGGTTCTATTTGCAACATTGTATACGTATCCGTAAAACTGATTAATCGTATAAACGGAGAATAAAATATAGGATAGTACAATACAACCTAACCAGACTTTACAACACAGACAACAATCATAATAATAAACACTTTATAACGTTGGATTACAACAAAAACACAAATAAGTGTTTTGCAAAGATACGGATACAATGTTGCATGTGAAGCCCGGTACGGGCTTCGGAGTCGACTAGACGTAGGGCTTGGTTATGGACGACTCGATGCCGGTGTTTGTCAGTTAACGTGTGGTGGTTGTAGCGAGGGTATAACAATGTGTACGCAGCAGTTAGCAGGCGAGTGTCACACCCGCATCAGTGTAGGCGTAAGCTTGGCCATGTTGGGCGGAATACGTAGAGGCCGGAATTTGGATCGACGCGGGGTGTTGGAGAATTGTAGGTTAGATATATAATCTGAATTCAAATTTAATAATTGACGACGGACTAAGAATTGTTAGGTCTTCCTATGTATGAATATGCTATCGACTCTTTACGAAGATGTGTCCCTCAGGTGTAATTGATTAATTATTTCAGTCGTTTACGACTGATGACGATAGATCCATATGATGAAATTTAGATATCCTGTACCTACAGAAAATGCGTGTATGTGTAAATACCAAATTGCCAGTTGCACAGAAAAATTACTAATGCCCGGTTAGTTGAAATCAATTTTTAATCAGAAAAAAATAAACACAAACTTGGTTAAATATATTTTATTACATGGAAATATTTAACGATTAGTTAAAGAGTTAATCAATCGAAATTGGCCATTTAAATATTTATACGCAAGCTAAATGTAGTATTTTCATGGAATAAAATATATTTAACCAAGTTTCCGTTTATTTTTTTCTGGCTGTAAAAACAGATTTCATATAAAACATTTAACTAACAACTAACTAACTAAGTAGATAGATAACGACTTTGCTACGTGGCGCCTTAGTCATTCCTGTGATTAACTAATCCTTTTCTTATATTACCTTTAATGTGAGGATGAAGTTATGTATTAGGTATTTGATAAACTTTATTTTTTTAAACTAGGGAATTATCCCAAGCCTTTGTTTATTTAGATTTCTAAAATATAACAAATTTATTAAAGGTTTACGTTTTGCTTATTTGAGAGTTGACACTGCATTGGAATTAAAATATACATAAGTTACTTATTTTACTTTAACGTTAGCACATTGTGCATTTTGAGAATGGAAAAATATAATTTTATGTTAATTATGATATTAAAGGTTTCATATTAAATTAAGTTTAACACAAGTTTAGGAATATGTTTATTCAGCAAATGGTCTACTCTATATGCTACATTGTTGTTGTTGTGGCACGTGTTGTTGTGACGCGATGTTGCCTGTCAGTGTAGTAGCAATACGTAACTCAGGGTTTGGGCCCGCATAATCCTGGAGTACGATTCGTCTTCCAAATATGCTTTTGATATTTAATTACGCTTACTCTAGGAATATACATACACCTAGGATCGCAATGATGCTTGACGTGTTATATCACATCATATCAAATTTAATTCATAACCACTTAGTCGTACAAATTTATATTGTTCCGATATTTTGGCCACGAACGGGCGCTATAATAAAATTTATTAAGTCTATTTTAGCTACTACCGTTTCTGAGTACAAAATACAATTGCCTGATTGGCTGGAATCTAATCGAATAAATATCAATCATTTTGCTTGAACGGTTGATAATACGCAGTTGTAGTCAAAAGTAAACGAGAGGAGTAAGAGTAACTTCCAAAAACGTTTGATGTAAAGAACTCATCAGTCTCAACGAATGGTGTGCTCACAATCAAGGCGCTACCAGAAGTCTAAGCGACTAAATTAAACAAGCATACGATTTAAATTTAGTAAACCGGACCCGCACGTCGCTCAATGAATTCAAATAAAAGTAGCCAAAAAGTGGCTAAAGATACATTTTCTCAATAATTTAAAATTAAAAGTCATTCCCATTTAAAGTTTAATTTATTTTATTGTAATATTTTGTGAGCATATTGGGTTTGATTTAAATAAAACTTGTTCGGTTTTGTATGGGATTTCTTTTGTTTTGCCATGAAGAATTTTAACTTACTTAATTAATTGATACTGCTCCATTAAATGCAGCATTGTTTTTCCTTTTGATCCAAATCAGGCTGATACCAGGTAACTAAGCGCCCATCCAGTTTCCAGTAAATCGAATGCAAAGCATATGACTTCTAATTAGTGACTTCTTATTATCTCATTCAACCTTTGAGCAAACAATCTCTCCGGTCAAATTTAATTTTGTAATACAGATGTGATGAGTGCCGTAATTGTTAAGAAGCGTAAGAATTTTACATTATTGCGTAAACAACTCGTATATAACGTAGACAACTCGCCGACTACGCCGAAAACCAATTGTAATTCAACTAATAGAAGATCCATTGAATGATCAACATTATTTTTAATTTATATTAACATTTTTTCATAAAACGTATACTGTGTACCCCAAACCAATTTGTTCGTTAATGATGTCTGCTTGCGACACCGCTTTTTTGCCTAAATTTTCAAGTAACTAAAATGAAGGTTAGTTTATAACCGTTAAATGTCTTTAATGGTTTTAAACCAAAATATTCATGATATTTACATCTTAACTTCAAACTTAGTTCAGATTAAAAATATTGTCGAAATTGATAATTTTAATAAAGTTAACAAATTTTAATTGAACCCCAGACACGATCTGTTTTGCGCCATGCTTGAAGGCCTAGTATGAACCTACTATTAATTAAATTTTGTTAGTCGAAAGCTAGACTAAAAAATTGGCTTGAGACACACGGTCTAAATGACTTACTAAACTAAATAGCCATTACTAGCTACTAATTATTTTTAGTTCTTACTGAATTAAATTTCCGATTAGCTAAATTGACCGTAAGTTTACCCAGGTATTGTTAGATGTCTCTAATATTTATAGACCAAAATCTACCCGATATTTAGTTCTAAACTGTAAATTTAGTTCCGATTTATCAATTACCGCTTAAAAATGTTTCGTAGAATGTTAAATTTAAGTTTATGTAGCAGATTTTAATTAAACGTCAAATGCGGTTTGTTTTATGCCATTTTTGAACGATTGGTACGAGCTAACCAACAATTTAGTTTGTTGGAAATTTAGACAAAAAAGTCGACGTGAGGCACACAGCATTAATTGTTAATTGTCTACCATCGATAAATAATAAATACTTCCATAATTGATAAAATTCTAATTAAATTGACGAATTAGAATAAAATTTCACAAGATTTACGCCGAAAGCTGGTATGAGCAAACATGAAGTTAGTTTATATCTGCGTTT